>JAWDJD010000009.1:19315000-24315000 GCA_035047305.1 Bradypodion pumilum | reverse complement strand
GTGATTTGGTGTGACATCTCAACTGAGTTTGTATGAAGAATAGGGAAGCATTTATTTGAATGTTTTACTTTCATAACCCTTTCTTTCCTCCACCAGCTTTTCGGGATGTTGCAGCCGTTAGAGTTCTTCAGGACATGGATGCCGTGGTGTTGCTCTGGGAGAACATCTTAATGGATAAGTAGTATCATTCAGTGATGGGCTGTGGGACCAGCAAAGTACTTCCTGAGCCTCCCACGAACGTTCATTTGGATCTTGTTAAAAAGATTGAGCCATCGAGTGGTTATAAAGCGGATATATGTAAACTCTTCATCAAAGGTGATGGAGATGCCATTAAATCTGCCATCCCATCTCCTCCCTGTCACACCAGCCCACACGAAGAACAGTCAGAGCCCCGCAAGAATAGAGTGGCGAAGTATCGCGCCAAATTTGACCCCAGAGTGACTGCCAAGTATGACATCAAAGCTCTGATTGGACGAGGCAGCTTTAGCCGTGTGGTGCGGGTAGAGCACAAGGCCACCAAACAGCCATATGCAATCAAATTGATAGAGACCAAGTACCGTGAGGGGAGAGAAGTCTGCGAGTCAGAGCTGTGTGTGCTGCGTCGTGTGCGACACACCAATATCATCCAGCTCATTGAAGTGTTTGAGACTCAGGAGCGTGTCTATATGGTGATGGAATTGGCTACTGGTGGTGAACTCTTTGACAGGATTATTGCCAAAGGCTCCTTCACGGAAAGAGATGCTACTCGGGTTCTGCAGATGGTATTGGACGGCGTTAAATATTTACACACATTGGGCATCACTCACAGGGACTTAAAACCAGAGAACTTGTTGTATTACCACCCAGGCATGGATTCTAAAATAATGATAACTGATTTTGGTCTGGCAAGTGCTCGGAAAAAGGGAGATGACTGTTTAATGAAGACCACCTGTGGAACTCCAGAATATATTGCCCCAGAGATCTTGGTCAGAAAGCCTTACACTAACTCTGTGGACATGTGGGCACTTGGTGTGATCTCCTACATCCTACTAAGTGGGACAATGCCATTTGAGGATGAGAACCGCACCCGCTTATACCGGCAAATTCTGAAAGGAAAGTACAGTTACTCAGGGGAGGTGAGTTTGACAGAGCTTTTGTAGGGAAGTGTACATTTTGCCAGAGTGCTTTGGAATTGTGTAAAATCTTGGGTCTTCAGAGGGATCCCTCTGAAAAAAGTCAAATCACTCATCCTCTAAAATATCTCTGATCTCTGTTTTTCAAGAAAACCCCTCCTCATTCCTTAAAATCATGGCATTATTGCAACTCATATTCTTTAAAATTCCTATATTTTGGTGTATAATATAATTTTAGCTTTGTAAGCTAGGCCCCCTTATTGCGAAAAAGATTTGTGTATTTTTTAAACGATTATCTTTATCAAAACTGAAGTAGCTCTTTTTCCTGAGCAGTGGGGACTATAGATATTGGCAATCCTGTGCCCATGGTTTATGATTGATTTTATTTATTCTATAATTTTAGGAAAGTATTTGTTACTTTTCAGTTAGCAAAACATGCCAAGTGCTTTTGTGAATAACGCTTTTAATGAATAAAATAAAGCAGAATATGCTTACCCTCATATCAGTTAATGTTAACATGTTCAGCATCAGAATAATTGGTGTTAAGTCGCTTAATGAAGCCTTGGGGTTTTGTCTGTTCTCCAAGGTAATAACATGATACCTTAAGTCTTTACGGTATGCTTAGGGTGATGGTTCTTCAACAATCAGAGGTTACCTGATTTTATTTAAGATTTCTTTAGCACTGGTTTCTCAATTTTAAAAAAGACAAGACAAGGTTTGTCTTCTCCAGCTGCTTATTTCAAAATCCATTGAGTTCAATGATATTCTGGCATGTAAGATTTCAGAAAATATTTTACTGCTTTGATCTAGTCACTTCTTAATTTAATTAATTTAATTTTAAAATTGTTCTGCCGCCCATTCAGGCGAACCCGACTTAGGGCGGCGTACAGCAATTAAAAACATATAAAAACAGATTTAAAAATCCCAAGTCACCCACCCACCTACCCACCCTACTATCCCCCCACCCCATTTAAAAAGAATAAAAGGGAACTGGCGGGATACAACAGCACAGGGGTGTGGGGGACACCACTAACTGGAGATAAGCCAACAGGCTGGGGCTGTATTCCAATTAAGGCCCCACACCTGCCCTGCCAGCCAGGTTTTCAGACCTTTCCTGAAGGGCAGCAGATGTAGATGTTAAATAGGAGAGGAGAGAGCACCGAGCCCTGCGGCACCCCATATTTAAGGGGCCTAGGACTGGATCTCTCACTCTCCAACCACACCGACTGGATACGGCCCTCCAGAAAAGAGGAAAACCAGGACAACACAGTGCCCTGGATCCCCAATCCTTTGAGCCATTCTAGAAGGGTACCGTGGTCAACGGTATCGAAGGCTGCTGAGAGGTCAAAGAGAGCAAGGACGGTCGGATGACCACCATCCCGCTCACGCCAGAGATCATCCATCAGTGCGACCAATGCCATTTCCATACCATGTCTGGGCCTGAATCATGATTGAAAGGGGTCCAGATAATCCGCTTCCCCCAGAGTCCAGCTGGCACGCCACCGCCTTCTCCAATACCTTCCCCAAAAAGGGGAGGTTGGGGACCGGCCTATAGTTTAGGACACACACACCCCGGACCCTCACTGCTCATGCCGGGGTTAAGCCCCGAGCGAATCCGATCGATTTTCTCCACCAGATGGTCATCAAAGTCCTCAGCCGAACCCTGCCAACTGGGAAATCCCCCCCCCGCCAAGGAGAGATCTGGTCACCCGAAACAGGGTGGCTGGGCAATTATCAGCAGAGGCAATGAGGGTGGTGAAGTATTGCTGCCCAAATAGAGGCTCTAGCTAGTGTCCAAACAGGATCACTCCGGGCTTTCACCCAGCGGCGCTCTAGGGGTCTCTTAGCCCATTTGAACTCCCACAGTTCATCCGTGAACCTCGGGGATGACCTAGCCCCACGGGCTCGGAGCAGCCGTAGTGGTGCGATTTCATCCAAGGCTGCTGTCATCATCCTGTTCCACAGGTCGACAAGCGCCTCAGATGAATTGTGTGTCTGATCCAGAGGAAAATCCCCCAGTTCCCGCTGGAATCCAACCGGATCCATTAGTTGCCGGGGGCGGGCCAATTTAATACACCCTGCCTCTCTATGGTGAAGCGTCGCCCCCAGAAAGTCGAATCACCAGGTAGTGATCTGACCATGGCACAGGTACTATGTCTAAATTCTGTAATCTCAGATCACTCTTCCACCACTCTGACAAGAAAACGAAATCCGGTGTGTGGCCCCTGCACCTGGTCGGACTCTGAATTACCTGAGTCAGGCCCATGGCTGCCATGGAAGCCATTAATTCCTGTGCAACCTTGGTGCCAATACCCAGCGAAGGCAAATTGAAGTCCCCCAGAACCATTAGCCTAGGGAACTCCAATGCCAACACTGAGACAGCCTCGAGGAGCTCAGACAGGGCTCTTCTATTCTTCTTTGCTCCATTTGTTTGGAACAGGGATACGGAACCTAGTGATAGGTGAAGTCTGTAACACTTGAAAGGCCAAGCATTCCATGCTCAGTTCCAGAAAGAAGAGTTTCTAATACTGTATAGAGTTAGTACTCCTCTGTCTTTTTCATAAAGTTGTCCTCAGAAGTGGAAATAGTTTTGCTTGTTGGCCTGCATGCTTTGAAGGAGGAATTGAACCATATGTTATATATGAGTAAGAGAGCAATTTTTCAATCTTGGGTTGAGAAGTGACAACAAAATAACTGTCTCAGTAGCACACAAGATGGTTAATTTTTCTGGCATTTTAGAAATATGAGGTTGTAATGACATTTCAATAACGGATGAAAAGTCTTTGTGGTATTTAGATTGTAATGGACTTGATATTTAAATCAAAATGCAAGATGATGTAGAAAGAGAAATTACTTAAAAGTTTATCTTGAGAGAGTGTGGTTATGTGGGACTTGAAGCAACTTCTTAATCGTGTTATGTTATTGCTCAAACTTTGTGATCCGTTTTGTTCTCTAGTTTTCATATCTCTTTATTGTTAGGGTCTATCTTGCAGCTACAAGTATGTTACTTCCCAGTTTCTGTGTTTTGATGGGCACATAGATCAACTCACTTTGGAAACAAGTTTTACATTTTGTTGATGAGGTGGATCAACTAGGTAGCAATTTACAAGGTGAGAGCATCTGCTGCATGCTCAGGAGAAAAGCAGCATCACCCCCTGTGTATGTCCCTGTTGTGAATCTAACAGCAGTGAATAGGTCAGTCCAAGTATTACTTACAAGGAGACAGTTTATTGAGTAAATTTCAATCAATCCATCTGGACAGTATATCATTGCTATATTTTGTTGTAGATGTGTAAAATACTACCCTGCATTCCTGCCATCCTCAGTCAGGGCATGAGTGGTTAATGGAAGAAGCATAAATAAGCATATTAGTGAGATTTGCACTGTGATGGCTTAGTGGTTAAGATATTGAGCTTGAAGACTGGAAGGTCGGGGTTCAGTACCCGAGTGCTGCACGAGGATCTTGGGGAGATGAAGAGCCTCATTTGGGCATCCCCTGAGAGAAGTTTCTCCAGCAAAAATCCTTTTAACCCAGGGTAATTTCTGACACGAAATTTATTTGTGAGATTTGATAAGTACACCTCCAAGCCAAAAACCTCAGTATTCCAGAAATAAAGACCACCACTTTGGTAGGAAGGTAACAGCATTCCATGTGCTCCAGTGTCTAGTCATGCCTACCACATGATCATGGAAACGTCTGCAGACGCAGACAGTGCTGGCTCTTTGGCTGTGAATGGAGATAAGCACCACACCCTAGAGTTGGATATGATTGGCTTTTGAGCAAGGGCGAACTTTACCTTTATTTTAAAACCACACACTTTATTATGGCCTCTCTCTGGTTAACAATAGTATAGAGGAGACAACATAGGAACAGAAAGGAGAGGAGAAAATTTCTCTGGATTCCTCCTCTGACCAACTACAGCTTAATTTTAACATTGTGAAATAAAAAATATTTTTCTCTGATATAAGTATTCTCAAGAATATTGTCTGTGAAGATCTCATCATGGAGTAACAGTGATCTGAGTAGCAGGTTAAGAAAGGTGAAAAGGAAGAGAGTGTCTTCTAACATAGGCTGTCATACCATTTCACAGACAAGCAGAAAACTTACATCTCATAAAAAGAGGAAAAGGGGCTGTTTTCCTTCCAGGTTTCCTTGTCTTGTCCCTACCTACCCTTCAGGAGATATACTTCTCAGCACAAGATAATGTGTTCCAGCGCTAAGCTCAGATTGCACTTCCATTGCTGAAAGAAAAATGAAAATTGAAATTCAAGTTGACTTGTGAAGTGTTCCTATTTCCTTGACAAGAAATGAGCTGAAACCCAACTAACGCAATGGTTGCCTAAGAGAGCTTACTGGTGGGTTTCTATTCCTAGAGCATGGGGGTCTGTTTTCAAGAGGCTATTAAGCAATCGATGGGCAAGCTACACCATAAGAGCTAATTCAGGTCCTGCTGACCTCAACTACTCTAATTATTATTTTCGCTCCTGTAAGGTATTGAATTGATGGCCAAGGCATGAAGTTTAAGGCAGCTTGGAGAAAAGTTACTTGGCAAGCACATCTGATGATGCTAGCTTTCTCTCTGGATAAGAATTACACTGCTTGTCAAAGCTGGATCAAGTGCAACCTATCTATCAGCAACTAATTGTGTTTCCTTCCATTTTGCTTCCTACAGCTCCTGCTTTGCTTGATCAGGGTTTTGCTAAATAAACTGAAGTCTACATTTTACAACAAATGTCCTACAGATTACACAGCTGAAAGTTTCTTCTGCTTTTGTTTAATGTTCCAGAAGAGGAAGGGGAATGCTTGGCAGTAAAACCCCGACTTACAAATGCCTCGAGTTACATAAAATTCGACTTGCATAATAATTTTGTGCTAAAACCATGTCCCGATTTACACGATTTCCTATGGGTTTGCTTTGGCTGGCGGGTCAGGTGTGGGGTGCAGATGGAAGGGTAACCTCCATTGGGTGGCTGGTGTAGAAGAACTCCTCCCCATGGTGCCTTTGGATCCTGCACCCCTTGTTTTAGGGGGTGGGTATTTAACTGTTTTTAACATACTTTTAAAATTGTCATTGTGAACCACCCTGAGTCGCCTTTGGCCGAGTGGGCGGTATATAAATTTGACAATTAAATTAAGTTACATAAAGATTCTTTTTCTTATGGGTTTGCTTTGAGTTATGTAAAAATTCATTTCCCTATGGGTTTGCTTTGATTTGCATAAAAAATTCATTTTTCCTATGGGTTTGCTTCGAGTTACATAAAAAACCGATTTGAGCAAAAGCTTACGGAACAGACTTTTTGTAAGTACCATAGGGGTTTTATTGTATATCCAATCACTACTGCTAACTTCAGAAAACATTGATATTTAAGGGGGAAGTAGCTTCCGAAAGACCT
Organism: Bradypodion pumilum; assembly: GCA_035047305.1. Lineage (NCBI taxonomy): Eukaryota > Metazoa > Chordata > Lepidosauria > Squamata > Chamaeleonidae > Bradypodion > Bradypodion pumilum. Next base: position 24,308,494 of record JAWDJD010000009.1, on the reverse strand, counting down.
GCCTCCCCCTTGCCATAATATGCGACATGTACGTGCTGGCGGTTGTTTTATAATAGTAGGATTGGGAATTAATGTGGATCCTTTTGATATTTATGTGGCTTTCTAAAATTTGTGTAGATGTCAAAGGTGATTTTCCACTCTGGGAAGCCCTGAGTTTTATCAAACCAGAGTTCATCTTCCAACTAGTTCTACTTTTTTTATGCTGGGGTGGGTTGGGTTTAGTATGGCTCTGTGTCTCTTCTTCTTGTTCTACCATATCCGAATCTGAATATTGGCGATCCTCATGGCAATTAGCCATGAAGACTGTCCTGAGAATATAATGCAGTGGCCTTTCATCTGCCTTCTGCATCGCAGCATGACACCCATACCACTGATCCAGTTCCGTAAGTCACTTTCTGGCCCTGAGCCCTTTTGGCACACACAGACCTCATCAGCCCTAGGCCAGGGTTGATTAAGCTGCTGCCCTCCATCAAGATGGATTCAAGCGGGATTTAATCCACTTGGGGACCATCACCATTCCCTGTGGACTTTGGCACCCAAGGCCGTTAGTCCTCAGGGTGGTCAGGTTAGTTAACCACTGTCTGACACTCAGCGTTGAGTCGCTGGCAGTATGGTCTACTCTATTAGCATAGCAGGATAACCTGGCCAGAAAATTGACCCCTGGATTCCCAGAATTGTCCACCATGGACCTGTGAGGATATAAAATACCTTGTAGGTGGTTAGTTATTCCTTTGGTTGGTTGGTTGGTTTTCCGCCCTCTTAAAAGAAGTCTACATACTTGAAGAAGAGCTTTTTAAAATATATATTCCTCATGTGTCTTGCTAATAGTGTGACAGTCCTCTCTGTCGTCTTGGATTTTACTGCCTCTAATCTGCTTTTATGTAAAACATGAAAAGTAATAACTAATGTGGAATGTTTCCTATGTATGTACCGTGCCCCCGTTCCGTGCGCCCTGGTGTCTAGTCATGCCTGCCACATGACCATACCTGTCAACCCGTGACTCCAGAAAAACAGGACCTGCGTACATCGCTTGTACGCAGGTCGCTTTCCACGCATGCGTGGAAGGGTTTTACTCCTTCCACGCATGCGCGGAAGCGCTACGCCGCTTGTGCAGCCCCTACGCAAGTGGCGTAGCGCTTCCGCGCATGCGTGGAAGGGGTAAAACCCTTCCACGCATGCGCGGAAAGCATTTTCCCCGCTGCCAAATTATGGGGTTTTGGCAGCAGGGGCCGGGTTATGATGTCAATCGACATCGAATTGCGGGGTTTTCCCGGCCAAATCGGGGTGGTTGACAGGTATGCACATGACTATGGAAACGTCTGCAGAAGCAGAAGGTGCTGGCTCTTCGGCTTTGAAACAGAGATGAGCACTGAACCCTAGACTCGGATACGACTGGCTTTCGAGCAACCTTTACCTTACAGTGACTGGAAACAACATAAGAAATTGAAAATGTATAATATTTTCTTCATTATAATTTTGAGAGTGCAGATTGCATTAACTGTTTTTAATGGATGGTTGAAATCTGTTGTCACTTGCTACTGTCGTCTATTTCTTGGCTCACCTACATAAAATGGTCCATTAACATCATCCCCCTGCCTTCCCCTTTATCTGTGACTCATATCAGCTTTTATTTGATGGATACCACTTCCAGATTGTATGAGGCTTAAAACACCTTGACACACAATATGCTTCAGATAGTCTTGATGTAGATATCCTCAGACATGGTATTAATAATTGTTTGCTGGCTGGCATGAGGTTAGGAATAGTGTAAAAGGGAGGCCTGCACAGTTGTAAAAGATTTCAAAGACAGACTGTGAACATATGAAATCTGTCATTGTATGTTAGGCCATGCTCCTTTCTCCTGAGCCCCCTGAGTTTCAAACAAACGTAGAAACTACAAACTTTTAGAGTCATTTTGCAGTTTGAGTTTTAACTCTGGCAGTGTATATTCATTGACTTCCTCTGTGTTGTAGGCAAATAGCTTTCTTCTGCATTTCCTTGCTTTAAACAGAAGCATTCAGAAATATGGCAATACTGCTTTTAGAACAGTTAGAAATTAAATATAGTAGGCACAAACTTAGGCAAAGACATAACTAATTGCAGGCAAGTTAAGACTCTTACCTAGTGCTAGAAGAACCTAATCTCCCTTTAAGGATTGTTGCCTTGCTGTGGCAAGGGGGCTTGTGTGGTTCGGTGAAGCTATGGGCTATATACTGCGTATGGCCACCCAAGACAGCCAAGTCATAGTGGAGAACTCGGACTAAACAAGGAACTGGCAACCTACTCCTCTATCCTTACCATGAAAACCTCATGGATAGTATCTAAAGGCTAAAAAAAAAAGGATCAGCACTGTGATCAGTGGAATCGAGAAGGGTTGGCCTCAGCTGTGTGACGGAACAACAACAGAAGAACCTAATACAGTAGTTCTTAGTTCAGTGCACTCCATTTTGAGCAATAGTGAAACTCCTTGCTTCTTTTGTAGATGCCTCCCATAGTGCAACAAAAAATAAAGCCATGTGGACCCTTTTTCTGCAAGATGGTGAAAAACAATGAAAGTTAAAATGAAAGTTTTGAAAGTTAAACAAGTTAACCTGTGTAGCGATCAGCCCTCAGCAGTGGAAAACAGTAACGAGACACACACATATCGAGGGTCAGGATGATGGCTATAGGTTTATTTTAACAGCAAGTATTTATACCTTGAAACTTGGAGCTATTTTTAGAATACACATTACTAGTCTAACAAAGAATCTGGCTACGTGACAATGTTCAACCACTGACTCAGGAAATGTAAAGAGAGGCTAATATTTGAGTTGGAGCACCTGAAACAACAGATTTAGTATGAACCCATGTCAGAGTTCGAAAACTGGTCATTTAGGATTATAGGACTGTTTGTCCTAACTTAATTAGTTACGAATTCCTCCAGGTTGCGATCCATAGAATGGAGTGTTGTGAGATCAAATGGTGTGCCATGACTCCAGAGAAATGCTAGCCGAGCATTTTCTCTGCCTCACCTGATCAGAATTCGCTATTTTAAATAACAATGTATATATTTTGATATGATCATGGAGCCAAACTAATTGTCACCACTACAACTCCCCTTTATTCATTTAATTGTGAGGAGTAAGGAGTTGATAATTAATATGCTGCATAGCCTTATGCAATCTATGCAATTCATGTCTGGAAGGCATTTTATACTTAGGTTGGCATGCGGGGATACATTTCACAAGTATCTGCGGTTCACATTGAAAACAGCAGAATCCGATGATAAGAATAGCAATACCCAAAATTGCATATTGAATTAACTGTTTTACCCATTCCATAGAGGGCAACCAGGCCCATAGGGTATCCCAGATTGATGACAATAGATTGCCTGTATGAACATTATTTTTTGTGAAAGGGGAAATCCATTCGTGGCCAATAGGCAGAATTAATAAAATTATATATCCACAATTGACAACAATGAAAAATCAAGTCCAACGCTTGTATATGACCTGATTGAAGTTTATAAAATCATGCATGGTGTGGACAAAGTAGATAAGGAAAAACTGTTTTCCTTATCGCATAACACTAGAACTAGGGGACACTCCATGAAACTTTTGGGTACTAGTTCTCAAACAAATAAGAGAAAGTACTTTTTCACCCAGAGGATTACTGGTCTATGGAACTCCCTGCCAGAAGAAGTGGTGACAGCTGTCAGTCTTGACAGCTTTAAGAAAGGATTAGACAAGTTCATGGAGGACAAGGGTATCAATGGCTATAATTATGGATACTTAAGGACAACCTCCGGGTTGGAGAGATAGGCAGGATATCTCTCAATGCCATTTCCAGGGAATCCTAAGCAGGTGAAGGCATCTGCTTGGGAATACCCTGAAGGAAATGGTGAGCCACTGTGTGAGACAGAATGCTGGACTGGATGGGCTGTGGCCTGTTCCAGCAAGGCTGTTCTTATATTCTTATATATGAAGTGATATATTTGTGAACCACAATTCGATTCTGAGAGTAAATTTCCAAAGCTTTTCTGGTAGTCAATAAGCTTTTCAGGGATAATACCCTTTCATCAGTAAATCTCAGTATGAACAGTATCCATATCAAATGTGTCAATCAATAAGTCTCGTGTCCTTGCCTCAATGCGTGGTCTGCTATGTGCCAGTGAACGTTGATTTGATGATTTGATTGAGTTCCTCCATTTCTGCCTGGAGGTCTCTTACTATTTTTCCGGTGGCGTTTACAGATTTTTCTAAGCGGCAGGTGAGTCCTATGATAGACTTGCAATTTTCCTGCGCCATATTACCTGGGTAAGATCCCAGAGTCAAAGCTCCGGTGATTGTAGCAACAGCTGCTCTTCCTCCAGAGGCCTTACTTAAGTGGACATCAGTGATTACTTCATCAGAGCACTGCGGCCCTAACATTCCAATGACTTTGCGTCATTTGTGAGGTGAAGAAGGGGGAACTATGGGCTTTTCTACCTTAATGTGTGTATGTTTGTGTACTGGCATTCCTGCCTGTGATGGTTTTATAACCTGTACTGGAAATGTCAGGTACCCTAACCCTGCACATTTAAAATCACCTGGATGAAAATTTGTTGCAATACCTTGAAAGAAAAACCACAAGTTAGGATCCCGTAATTGCCATCCTGTACATATATTTTCTGCCCCTTTAGATTCCCTTGACTGCGTGGCTGAAAAGCCATATATATCTGTCCATGTTGATTGTTTTTATCAATTGTACCCTTATAAGTCTTATTATAATTGCCATACAACCAAAAATAATCAGAACATCCTGTGTAATTTTTAAGTTCATGTAAAAACTTTTCAGCTTGTTTCCAGTAAACCCAATAGGGACCCCAAATTCCTCTGCTCCAACAGCAATAACACATGCCTTTGGTGTATGAACTGTACTTCATATATCACCATGCAACCTCATTCAGCTCATGAGGCACTAGTGAGAATAAACTGTTTGGCTGGTTGGCACTTTGTGTTTGGTCGATGACAATAGCAGGTTCGTTAATAAGTGTGGGCATAAAGGCAAAATTTGATACAGTTATTGGATTTTCATAAATCAGGGTTGCGTCCTTACCGTGAACTTCAAACATATAATGAGCATGTCTGATCCAGATGTTAGGACTGTGTTTGAGTGAACATATTGTTATATTGAGTCCTTTAAGTCCCAAATTGTGTGCAACTTTTGTGTATGTAAAACCCGTGGCTGATCAGTTTGTGTGTGCAAACCTCCCTTCTCCCTTGGAAAAATGCATGCCAAAATCATCAAAAGGAGAAGGGAATTGTAGTCAGCTGTGCAATGATAGCTGCTGTGAAATTTTCTGGTAAGTTGTCTCTTCCCTGGGCGCGCAAAGAAGCAGCTGCTTGATCGCTAAGATGTTTAATCTGGCCCCAGGTCACTGGAGCGGGTGCCGCCGTTCTGGAGGCCCTGTGCTTCCTGCGCTTTGGCTGGGAGTGATGATGGACTGACATCTCCTGGATTTCTGCCACTGGATACCTGGGTTGGGACTGGACCCACACCATGATGTTGTCTAAGAGCTGGCTTAACACACCTGGCTGGAACCCAAAGTGGACCAGTAGGGGCGAGAACCGCAGTGTAACCCCTTCCCCACGTAATTAGCTTAACTGGACCTTGCCAGATGGGATCTGGCATCTGTTTATAAAATACATCGGGCTGGGGAAGGGGTGCTGCACTCATGACATGCAATTCCTGTGGAGAAAAATCTGAAAAAGTTAAATTTAAATGATTATCTTAACCTATAAATCCAAGTGTTCACCGTTGGAACTGGCTATAGGTTGCTATGCGTCGCCCTACTGACCCACACCCACCCTTCGTGCGCATGGCCGAATTGCCTACGCAGGTCAACGAAGGATTTAAAAATCCGGCACGGGGGCCTCAGCCCCACAAACGGCAAGAAAGGGAAAGAACTTCACTTCCCAACATTCCTTGCGCTGCGCCGCGCCAGAGCCAATCACACTGAGAGGCTCTCGCACGGCGCAGCGTTCGGATACGCGCCACAGCCAATCGAAAGAAACGCATTTTAAAAAAACCCAGCAAAAACACAAAGCACCAACCCATAACTACAAGCCCCAGCGTCCTGCGCGCCCACACAGAACGCTGAGGAAAACGGCGCCCGGAAAATTAAAAAGAAAAACAGCTAAAAGGCAAGCAAACAGCAGCCGGCTTTCTTTTACTCACCCGCGGCACCTGAAGCTCCCGAATGGAGTTTCCCCTTTAAAATCAGTGGGAGGGGGTGGCGATCCCCCTCTCCGCTGCCTACCCTACTGTTGGGAAGTTTGTGGGGATAAAAGGACTATATTGCCCAAACCCATCTGGAAACAAAACATGAGGCAGAGAGGATCGATCCCCCACCACCCCTCCTTAAAAAAACTCCGTCTTTTCTTCTCTTTTAAACCGGAGTTGTTTTAAGGAGGGGGGGTGGGGGATAGTTCCTCTCTGCCTGTTCCTCTTTGTCCAGAAGTGTAGGGCCAATATACACCTTTTATCCCAAAAAACCACCCAACACTAGGAAAGCCAGCGGGGAGGGGGATCGCAGCCCCCACCCACTGATATTAAAGGGGAAAAACGATCTACTTTCACGATTCCACAAAAACAAAGCACAACTCCACAAAAACAAAGCACCATAACACACTACAGCTCCCCTCCCCACCACCTAGCCCACCCTTCCTAACCCCCAATGACCATGCCCCCATCCCCACCACGGGCCGGCGGAGTAGATAATCCAACGAGTCCGTCCAGCGAAAAAACCCCCAGCCTAACAACACATGGTATTTCAATGGCCCACCCAGCCACCGAGGCCGGCCCACAGAAATACCCACTCCAAAAACACAAACAACACCATTCAAAAAAAGCAAAAACAATACTAAACATAAAAATTACAAGGAAAATCTTCCACAAACAATCCAAAAAAAAGAAGGACAAACACAACCCCCCACCCCCCACAAATCACAACAAAGCCACCCCTAACAAAACAGAGATCACAACTTACCAAGACACGTGCAGCCTCACCGAGAATCAGAATTGAAATGAGAAAAGAACAGGAAGAATACACAGGCCAGGACAAAATCAACATTAAAACATTACGCAACACCACCACCAAGTGGCCACAGGAAATATTACACTCAATGAATTCAAATTGATCTCCAACCATCTACAAAAAACATACACTTACACATTTTTTAAAAAATCTTATCCAAAGTACACCTATCACCAAAAACCACATAGGAACACATTATTTTTAAAAATGCAATTATTGGGAAAAAATATATATCAACCTTATCTCTTTTTAAAATCCAAATTTTTTAATAACAGTTTAAAACACTACCTACGTATAAAAAAACAACACATTTAAAAAAACATAACTAATTTAAATACACATACAACAAAAAACATCCAAAACCATTTCTCATATTTTTAAAAAAACAAAAAAACCCAAAAAAGTCCGGCAATGCCGGGCAACCCTTGCTAGTAAGTAAATAAGACCATATAAAGCCTTTTCTGGAAGTCCGGGAGGGTCCTACCCGCCTCTCCCCCTTTTTTCTGTTTTTCTAAGAGATTTTTCAATGTACGGTTAGTCCGTTCCACAATTGCTTGACTTGTTGAATTGTAAGGAATACCATGTGTTAGTTTGATATCCCATGTGCGGCAAAAGTCCGCAACAGCTGCGGAAATGTAGGCGGGGCCATTGTCCTTCTTTATAGCCTCTGGTTTGCCTAAAATTGCAAGTCAAGCAAGTAAATGATTTTGTACATGATTAGCATTTTCCCCTTTTGGGGCGGTTGCCCATGCATAGTGAGAAAATGTGTCCACTGTGACATGTAGATATTTCCACTTCCCAAATTTGGGATAGTGTGTTACATCCATTTGCCATAGCTGGTTGGCCTTGAGGCCACGAGGATTTACCCCCCCCCCCCAATTCCGGTGCACATTTCATCCCTGCACAATGTGGGCATGATCGGACTATTTGCTGGACTTGTGCAAGAGGCAGATCGAACTGCTTCGCCAAGGCTTTCGCATTCTGATGGAAAAAAGCATGGCTTAGAATTGGGGTTTCAAATACGGCACCTGTAATTTTGACTGTTTGGTTTTTGACAGCTTGGTCTTCCCGATCATTGCCTTCCAACAACCAACCGGGTAAACCTTGATGGCTTCGAATGTGTGCTACATAGAGACTATGCATTCGATGGTGCATCAAGTGCTGCAGGAAAAGAAACTATGGCATTAAATTACTGTCAATTGCGGGCATAACATACGCTCCTAGCAATTGATAAACCAGATTTCTCACATACATGCTGTCTGTGATGATGTTCAATTCCTGCTTGGGGAACAATTGAAGGGCTAAAATGACTGCTGCAGTGCTGCCACTTCGGCTCTTTGGGCCGATTTCTGTGGCATAGTGAGTTTGATTTCCCATTTTTCCGGTGTCTGCCAAGTGACCACCCCATGCGTTTTGCTGCCATCAGTGAAAACCATCACCGACTCCTTTAAAGGCTGTTCCGTGAGGATGGAACTTAGCGTGATTGCGTCTCTCTGCATGCAGATGAGTCGCTTGTCTTTAGGGTAGTGAAAACCTATCTCCCCTGTGAATCGTTCGAGAGCAATCGGAAGCGAGTCTCCATTTGCCATTAAGTTCGAAACTTGCTCTTTGCTGTTTGGCAGCACTATTTATCGGGCATCGTACCCAGAGAGATCTTTCGCTCTTATGCGTCCCTTTTGAATTAATTCTGCCAACATTTCTACAGGAGAAAGTATGTTTCTGGCAGGTGTGTGTAGCAAATATGTCCATTCAACCAAAAAAGCAGTGTCTTTTTCTCCCTTGTTACCCATAACTGCACAATAAGTCTTAGAAGTAGTTACACAATAAAGAAATTGAGTAGTTGGTTGGGTTCCGGGACCCGATCCACCCAAATCTCAGCCAAAGCTGCATTAATGTGCTTAATAGCTTCTTGCGCAGCACCTGTAATATTTATCTTGTCAGCGGGCTGTTTCCCTTTAGTTAGGAGATGAAACAGCACTGAGTGTCTCTGTGGATAGCTTGAAATAGGGTCGCGCCCAATTCAGCGTACCCAAAAATTGTTGGAGTTCCACATATAAAATTGAATCCCTTATTTTTAAGCTTGGGATTGTGGGGATCGAATAAGCTTGCATTAGCTTATGCCCAAGATACAAATAAGGTTGCTTCCGCTGAACCTTTTCCGGAGCTATAAGTAGCCCATAAGACTTCAGCGAGTCCTCTAGTTCTCCAATCCATTTTGGGGGGATTCTAATGATGTGACAGCTTGGGGGTGCGTGTCCCTGAATTTTTGAAGAGCATTATATAACATACTAGTATATTTTGCCCGGCAGTGCCGGGCTTTTTAAAATTGTGTTGGATAGTAAAGGGTTCCTTTTTTTTTCTTGAACCAATGGTGCTGTGCTTTTTTAAATGGTGGTGTAAGGTTTTTTGTTTTTTTGGCTTTGAGGCGCTGCGTCCGCCTGTGGCGGACTTGCGCTCCCAGTGGGGGCTTTTTTTGGCTTTTTTTGTGTGCTGGTTTCCTCAGTGCCGGGCTGTTTGAAGTAGTTTTTTAAGGTTTTTGTTTTTTGTTTTTGGAAATGAGGTTAGTGTGTTATTTGTGTTTGTGAAAATGTTTATTTTTTAAACTGTTTTAAACTGTGTTGTTATGTTGTTGTTTTTTGGATTTTAAAAAGAAGTTAGGTTGTTGTTGCTTTTTAATTATTGTATTTTAAAAAAGAATGTGTTACTTTGAATTTTTGTAAATTGTTTTATTTTGGATAATAATTTTAAAAATGTGTAAATTTATGTTTTTTTAAATTGAATGTATTTTATAGTGTATTTTATTTTTTATTGAAAATTTATTTTTTTATTTTATCTGTGAATTATTTTTGATTTTTTTGGATATTTTTGAATGTTTTTTGAATTGATTACCCTATTTTTGTGGATTTATTGAATATTTGGGAATATTTTGGATGTTTTTTCTCCTTTGGCCACTGGGTGGTGGTGTTGAGCAATTTTTTGGAATTGCTTATTCCGGTGAGTCTCTTCTTCTCCTCATTTCATTTCCGGTTTTCATCGGGGCAAGGTGTCTTTTGGTAAGTTCTCTCCGGTTTTTTTACAGGGTTTTTTTTTGGGTTGGGGGGCATTCTGTTTTTGTTTAGGGTTTTGGGTGGGGGTTTGTGTGTGTGTGTGTTTTTAAGGTTTTTTTGGGGGGGTTGGGGGGCGTTCTTTTTTTGTTTAGGGTTTTGGGTGGGGGTTTGTGTCTGTGTTTTTTTTATAATGTTTTTGGGTTTTGGTTGGGGGTTTCTTTGTGTGTCTTTTTGAGTGTTTTTGGTTTGTTTTTGGTGCGTTCTTTTTTTGGGGGGTGGGGGGTGCCTTTTGTTCTCACGGGCCATGCTTGGTGGCCCGTGGGAAGGAAGAGCACTTGCGGCGGGGGTGCCTTTTCTTCCCATGGGCCATGCTGGGTGGCCCGTGGGTAGGAAGGGCACTGGCGGCGGGGGTGCCTTTTCTTCCCATGGGCCATGCTGGATGGCCCTTGGGAAGGGAGCGTTGTTGCGGGGAGGGTGCCTTTCGTTCCCATGGGCCATGCTTGGTGGCCCGTTGGGAAGAAGGGCAGTTGTGGGAGTGGGTGGGTGGGTTGCTTTTATTTTTGGCGCGCCGGCTGGCCCTTTGAACGGAAGGGCAGCGGTGGCCGGGGTTGTATTTTTTTTTCTCCATGGGCTATACTTGCTGGCCCGAGGTGAAGAAGGGCAGTTGCGGGGTGTTTTTTTTAAACTTGTTTTTTTTTTTGCGCGCCGGTTGGCCCTTCGAACGGAAGGTCAGCGGCGGCGGGGGTGTGTGTAATTTTTTCCCCCCATGGGCCATGCTGGCTCGCCCATGGGAATGAATTGCAGCGGCAGCGGGCTTTTTTTTTGCTTTTTTTTTGCGCGCCGGCAGCCTCAGCGTCCTGCACGCTAATGGCGCGCAGGACGCTGGGGTTTGTAGTTTTGGCTGCACGTGTTTGGTTTCTGCGGCGGTTTTTCTTTTGCGGCATTTTTTTGATTGGCCACGGCGCGTTTCCGAACATTCCTTTTGCCGCGCCGCTAAGCCTGATTGGCTCTGGTGCGGCGCGGTGAAAGGAACTTTGGGAATTGAAGTTCCCTTTTTTTGTTTGCGACTGGGGGGCTCCTGCCCCCGGGTCGAAAATTTCAACCCGACAGTTACCTGCGAACCCCGTTCGGGTGAGTGAACGGAGGCTCGGACGGGGCTAGTGGGGCCTGGTGCAACATCCTTTGTCACATTCCAACGGTTAACGCACCATTTTATAGGTATAGATAACATAAGAACAGCCTTGCTGGAACAGGCCACAGCCCATCCAGTCCAGCATTCTGTCTCACACAGTGGCTCACCATTTTCTTCAGGGTATTCCCAAGGAGATGCCTTCACCTGCTTAGGATTCCCTGGAAATGGCATTGAGAGATATCCTGCCTATCTCTCCAACCCCGAGGTTGTCCTTAAGTATCCATAATTATAGCCATTGATACCCTTGTCCTCCATGAACTTGTCTAATCCTTTCTTAAAGCTGTCAAGATTGACAGCTGTCACCACTTCTTCTGGCAGGGAGTTCCATAGACCAGTAATCCTCTGGGTGAAAAAGTACTTTCTCTTGTTTGTTTGAGAACTAGTACCCAAAAAGTTTCATCGAGTGTCCCCTAGTTCTAGTGTTGTGCGATAGGGAAAACAGTTTTTCCTTATCTACTTTGTCCACACCGTGCATGATTTTATAAACTTCAATCAGGTCACCTCTTAGACGCCGTCGTTCAAGAGTGAAAAGGCTCAACCGTTGCAGCCTCAGATGGTAAGGAAGGTGTTCCAGTCCCCTAATCATTCTGGTTGCCCTCCTCTGCACTTTCTCCAACTCCATAATATCCTTCTGGAGGTATGGCGACCAGAACTGTACACAGTATTCCAGATGGGGCCTCACCATAGATTTATAAAGAGGCAAAATGATACTTGCTGACTTATTTTCTATACCCTTCCTAATGATCCCTAACATTGAGTTTGTTTTTTTCACTGCTGAGGCACACTGGGTTGACACCTTCATTGAGTTGTCCACCAGGACACCAAGGTCCCTTTCCTGGTTTGTCGCAGAGAGTTCAGACCCCATCAGTTTATAAATGTATTTGGGTTTTTTTGCCCCAACATGCATCACTCTGCACTTACTAATGTTGAAGCTCATTTGCCACTGTTTTGCCCACTCCCCCAGTGTCAAGAGATCCCTCTGGAGCTCCTCACAATCTCTCACAGTTTTCACTACCCTGTAGAATTTAGTGTCATCAGCAAATTTGGCTACCTTGCTTTTTACTCCTACCTCTAAATCATTTATGAAGAGGTTGAAAAGCAGGGGTCCCATTACTGAACCTTGGGGGACCCCACTCTTTACTTCCCTCCACTTGGAGAAGTGTCCATTTAGTGCTACCCTCTGTTTCCTGTCCCTTAGCCAGTTGCTGATCCAGGATAAGACCTGTCCCTTTATTCCATGACTGGTAAGTTTATTCAAGAGCCTTTGGTGTGGTACCTTGTCAAAAGCCTTCTGAAAGTCCAGATAAACAATGTCAACTGGATCCCCCTTATCCACATGCTTGTTGACACTCTCAAAAAATTCCAACAGATTAGTGAGGCACGATTTGCCCTTGTAAAAGCCATGTTGGCTCTCCTTTAGCAGCGCCTTCTCTTCTATGTGCCTATTAATTCTATCTTTTAGGATGGTTTCCATCACTTTACCTGGGACACATGTCAAACTGACAGGTCGGTAATTTCCTGGATCACCCCTGGATCCTTTTTTGAAAATTGGTGTTACATTCGCTAACTTCCAGTCATCAGGCACAAACCCTGATTTGAGGGAAATATATATTTTGGCTAGGAGATCAGCAATTTCATCTTTAAGTTCACTGAGAACTCGTGGATGGATGCCATCTGGTCCTGGTGATTTGTTAGTGTTTAGCTTAACAAGACATGCAAGGACCTCCTCCCTGGTTATTTCTATCTTGCTTAATTCTTCGGTTTCCCTCCCTACGAAGATAGGCTCTGTTTTGGGCATGTGGTCTCTGTCTTCAGTGAATACTGAAGCAAAGAATTCATTGAGTCTCTTTGCAATCTCTGTTTCCTCTTTAATAACCCCTTGCCTTCCACTGTCATCTAATGGTCCAATGGCCATCCTAGTTGGGTTCTTACTTCTAATGTACTTAAAGAAGTCTTTGTTGTTTCTCTGAGTATTTTTAGCTATACGCTCCTCAAAGTCTTGCTTTGCTTTCCTGATTGTTGCCTTGCATTTGTTCTGCCAGAATTTTGCCTTGCATTTGTTCTGTCAGAATTTTGCCTTGCATTTGTTCTGCCAGAATTTTGCCTTGCATTTATGCACATAAATTGTGCACATAAATTTGACATAAACTAGGTGAATTGAGCATTCCCATCGGCAACATTTTCCAATGGTACCGGAGAGTGGGCCCTTTGTGATTGACTACTGGTACCGTAAACGCAAATTTCTCGCGATCCTGAGGACTCAGTGGAATGGTGTAAAAACGGTCCTTCAGGTCAATGACTAGGATCTCCCAATCTCTGGGGATCATGTTTGGATTTGGTACGCCACACTGCAATGCTCCCATGGGTTGAATGCATTTGTTGATGCCTCTTAGGTCATGCAAAAGTCGCCACTTGCCAGATTTTTTCTTGATTACAAATATTGGCGAGTTCCACGGTGAAGTGGATGGCTCAATGTGGCCTGCATCTAATTGTTCTTTAACCAATTGCTTGAGTGCTTCTGGCTTTCCCCCCACTTTTCACGTTACTTTGTGAGGCATCATGGCCACAACCAGTAAAGGTTTTTCGTATTCCATTGAGGACATAGAAAAAGTTTTGAGCAATATAGCCTCTATTAGAACTACACAGAATAGACAAACGGATGATTTTTTGAAACTTGAAACACTATACAAAAGAACAAACTATACAAAACTATATAAAACAAACTATACAAAACAAACTATACAAACTATACAAAAGAACAAACGTTACAAACCACATGCAGCTTTTATAGCGGATTACCATCGGGACTCCTGCATCCCTAGGGGGTTACGGATTCAGAAGGGACCTACACTGTTTGCACAGGATAAGGAATTCGCTGACAAATGGGCGGCGATCCTGGACAAATGTGCGTTTGATCTCATGGTTTTAATCATAGAAAGGAGCAACAAGGAAGTCATGGACACAGAGAAACAAATGGAGGAACTTAAAACCACCTTACAGGACTCCCACAGCCGCACTAGCTTTGAGGAATCCATGAGTAGTTTGGACCAAAAAATCAAGGATTTTCATGATTCGATAGTGTCCTTTAAGATGAAAAAATACGAGAGAGACCAAAATGACTACTCGAATGCAAGGATCTGCAGATGGAGAACAGAACCCGGCTCCCGACCTACCAAACGAGTGTCCTGGAGTAACACGGTTTCATACTCAGATACGACGAACAGCGACATTAGTTCATTGGGGGATGAGGGTGCACCAAGGAATTACAATTTCAGACCCACGGAATGCAGACAGCGAACACCGATCCTCCAACAGTCTTTTTTAGGAAAACGCAAACCTCTGAAAAAAACAAAGACTTAGTGTTTAACTTGTCATCAAGGAATCTAAGTGAGCATGAAATACAGTTATTGGGTTTGGGGTTTAATTATGTCCCAACCCCATTCTGTAGGTCCTTTAACACCAGGGTGGATCTTTTCCGACTTATTAGATCTTTAAAACTGAGGGTTTTTTTCGGGGGGGTTGAGAAATCACATAGGGATGTTTTTTTCTCCTAAATCTAAATCTCCCAACATCACTCATCCTTCCATTGAAGTGTTCAAGAGATTAGAATTGAATGACATTGAAAAAATGGAATTAGATAAACTTAAGGTGAGGCGCAATTTATCGTTGCAGGATGTAAACACTTTGCAGAAACTGGGGCAGGATGAATCAATTGTTATTAAACCAGCTGACAAAGGGGGAGGGGTGGTGGTCATGGATAAAAAGTATTATCTTAAGGAGATCAGGAGACAATTAGCAGATACCAGTTTTTACCTAAAATTGTCTAGAGATCTGACGGCTGACATTGAAAGGATTATCAGGGTAGTGTTAACAGAAGGTTTGGCGCTGCATTATATTTCTGATAAAGTATTCAGGTTTTTGTTGAAGGAGCACCCCAGGGTCCCAATTTTTTACGTATTACCTAAGATTCACAAAATTGTCAACCCATGTGACCAAATACCTGGACGCCCCATAGTTTCAGGGGTGGGGTCTGCACTGGAACCACTTAGCCAATTCATAGATCACCATATCAGAGACTTCACCAGAAATACGGTTTCGTTCATTAGGGATTCAGCGGATTTTATTACACAGGTGGAGGGTTTTGAGTTTCCCGTACAGGGTGGAATAGTCACACTGGATGTCACGGCATTATACACGAACATTTCTTTTGAGGAGGCAGGGCTGGTGGCTCAGGATGTCTTATTATCTCGTACCGTGCAACATCCACCTATCCATTTTTGTTGGACCTAATAGATATATGTTTAGAGAAGAATTACTTGAGATTTGACCAGGATATTTATTTACAGGTTAAAGGAGTAGCCATGGGGTCTCCCATGGCGCCAAGTTTAGCAAATTTATTCATGATTTCATTTGAGAAGAGCACAATTCTGAACCCTACCTCCAACCCTTTTTTCAATCACATTAAGTTATTTAAAAGATTTATTGACGATTTATTTTTTGTCATTGATGATTACAGCCTTATACCCGATTTTGTTGCCTGGTTAAACGCACAGAATCCTAACTTGAAATTTACGCACAGTATGGATAAATTGTCACTACCTTTTTTGGATTTAACAGTTTTTGTTTCAGATAGCAGACTGAGGATGAAATTGTTTAGAAAAAGTACGGACAGAAACGCGTATCTACCCTCCCGGTCCTTTCATCCCCCACATTTGCGAAATAATATCCCTTTCGGAATTTTTGCTAGAGCAAAAAGGAATTCATCCAGGAATGATGATTTTGAGGAATCGGCTTGTAACATCAGGACAAATCTCATAGATAGAGGGTACCCTGCACAGGTGGTGGATGCTTCATTGGCTAGAGTCAAAAGCATTTCTAGGACCATCCTATTTATGAAACATGAAAAGACGAATAGACAGGGAATACAATGGTCTATTGAGTATTCACCTAGGGCGGGAATATTAAGAAGATTATTAACAAATACTGGTTTTTGCTCTCAGATATTCCAGGGTGCAATGTAAAACCAATGATTGGGTTTAGAAGAACCAGTACGGTGGGGAACCTGATCTCTAAGGCTGATGTGACACCACGCAGTAGGCTCCGGAGCAGTTTGATTAAAGGACATTATAAATGTGGACATTGCGGGGTTTGCAAGTTTGCGTGGGAGACTCATAAAATAGAATTTCCGGAACTGGATTTTAGCAAGACCTTAGGGTTCTTCAGCAACTGTAACAGTCAGTACTGCGTGTATCTGTGGTTATGCCCCTGTGGCCTGAAATACATGGGTAAATGCTCATGAAAATTGAAAATTAGGTTGTTTGACCACCGATCGAGAATTCGGGACCAAGTGGAGCAGGCACCTCTAGTGAATCACTATATTAATAAGCAACGTCAGGACACTGACTTTAAATTTGTGGTTCTGGAGAAACTTAGTGTGGCAAGTGGCAATGGGATAGACATAGAAAGATTATTGTTACAAAAGAAAGCATACTACAAACATCGATTGAGTACTCTACATCCGAAAGGGTTAAATCATGAGTCAGACCTTCCGTGCTTTTTGTGAGCACTTAGGACTTTGCAGCAGTTGCGAATACTAATTAACCAAATGACGGGAGCAGGGTGGAGTCGGTTGGATTAATTTAAGAGAGAGTGGTTTGGAAAACGGGTAACTTCCTTGCACCATAGAGAGAAACTAAGGAGGCAGAAGGGACGCAATACAAGGTATTATTTGAGAGGGTTTTGTTTTAGGACTATGTGAAGTAGCATGCATGCTTGTATATTTGTACGCCGAATAATAATATGTATTTTGTATAACTTTACAGACAAAAAGGTTACTCCCCTGACGAAATATACATGAAATAGGCCATTGTTCTACCCAAAAAGGTTCTGTGACTATCCATTTTAGGGGAAGAGCTGTGTGGCTCATTCCAACTTAAGAGTGGCAGAGAACTGCACAAGCAAATCTCTACCCCACAAATTTATATGCACTGGGAGAACGTGAGGTCTGACTGGCACCTGGTTTGGCGAATCAGCTGTGGTAGCTGTCTGCCAAGACAAGCTCTGAAAGGATTCCAGCTTCCTGCCTACCCCCCAAACCTGGCCAACCTCCTCTAAGGGCCACTCTTGGGGCTACTCATGTTTGGAAATGACTGTGACATCTGCCCCTGTGTCGAGCAGACCCACAAATGGTCTGTGGTTGAGAAATACCTTCAGTTGGGGATGTTCCTTTCCAATGGGTTTTGTGATAGCTAAAACCTGTGCTGCCTCTTCTTCCGGGTCTATATAATTGGGATGTTCTGGTTTTCCAAGCCCCCCGTGATCGCTCCTAGGAGCCAAGCCTCCTGCAGGCAGGATGAAAGGTAGCATGATCAGTTGTGCCACTGATTCTCCTTTCTTGATCGTTTGGGGCATGGTGGTCCAGATCTGCATCTGGATGATGTCTTCAAAGTCCGAGTCAATTACTCCCGGAACTATGAAAATTCCTCTGTTGCTTCCGCCTGTGCACGGAAGAACGAGGCCAAAGACATCGAAGGGGAATGGGCCGGCAGTTTGGGGATCTGCAGTGTACACTTGTCCTGGCAGTGCCAGCTGAATATCTTCCAGCACCACCAGGTTGATACCCGCACTTCCCCAGGTCTCGGCCGGGGTGTTGGAAACTGTCTGCTTTCCTTTCTGCTTTCCCTTCACTGAGTCTCTGTTTGGACCTAGGCCAGAGACAGGCCCGAATGGAAGTTTCCCGAATTCTGAATCTTCTTGCAGTCACTGGCCCAACGAATGTGTTGTTCTTGCGAAGAATGAATTGGTGTGCACCTTGAAGTCCTTCCCTGGATGAGTGGGTATGGGTGTGATGAGTCCGTGCGTTACCACGGTCCGGCTCCGCGATGTCCCTTTGGCTCTAGTCCGAGCCCTGCAATCTTAATTCCCGTTTCCGTTGCTGGCTGACTCACATTACAGCCAAACGCTAGACGCTTCAAAGCCCTACACTTGCAATAGACCCCACGATCTAGGGCGCCATATGTAGCGATTAGCCCTCAGCAGTGGAAAACAGTAACGAGACACACACACATCAAGGGTCAGGATGACGGCTATAGATTTATTTTAACAGCAAGTATTTATACCTTGAAACCTGGAGCTATTTTTAGAATATACATTACTAGTTTAACAAAGAATCTGGCTATGTGACAATGTTCAACTACGGTTATTGACAGAGAAGCTTTTCCTGGCTCCTTGGCTCAGGAAATGTAAAGAGAAGTTAATATTTGAGTTGGAGCACCTGAAACAACAGATTTAGTATGAACCCATGTCAGAGTTCGAATACTGGTCACTTAGGATTATAGGACTGTTTGTCCTAACTTAATTAGTTACGAATTCCTCCAGGTTGCGATCCATAGAATGGAGTGTTGTGAGATCAAATGGTGTGCCATGACTCCAGAGAAACGCTAGCCGAGCATTTTCTCTGCCTCACCTGATCAGAATTCGCTATTTTAAATAACAATGTATATATTTTGATATGATCATGGAGTCAAACTAATTGTCACCTGACTTTAATATCTAGCTCAGGGATTCTTGACCTATGGCCCACAGGCTGGATGTGGCCTGCGGCACCATTTCATGTGGCCTTCCACTGCCTCCACCATACCAGGAAGTGCCATGTGGTAGAAAAAGGGCAAAATGCCCAAGTTGTCTGAGAGAGCGTGACCCGTCCCCCTGCTTAAAAATGTTGAGCACTCCTGATCTAGATGGTCATAGGGATGTTTGTTTTTCCCCCTCCACAGTTCTGCTGTGCCCAACTTGATGTAGATTTCTGTAGTACTTGAAAGCTAGTGAGTTTTCTCTATAGTTTATGGTACAGTCATAGCTCATACAACGTCCAAACTTGGTTCCACAAGTTTGGACTTTATACGGATTTTGACTTTGTATGAGGCATGCAAAATCCTAGCCGCGATGCCTCATACAACGTCCAAATCCTTGCCACGATGCCTCATACAACGTCGTTTCCATAGAGATACATTGTACTGTAACAGCACAGACTTCAGGGCAAAGTCAAGGAAACAGACAGGAAACTGACAGAACTTCAAGAAATCATTGTCTAAAGGCTAAAAACATTACAAAAACTTGTCAAACAACCCTGATTGTCCAAGAACCTGAAGAATGCTGCAAAAATCCCAGGAATGCTTCTAAAGATTCTGACGAAAAAATTTAAAAAATCCAAAATCGCACTCAAAACCACTCCTAAACACTCTTTGCCTCATGCAAAACCCACAAGAGCAATGTACGCATGTGTCCTTGCCTTTTATACTGGCCAGGCACAATGCAACCTGGGAAAACCCCAATGCCTCATACAACGTCACACGACTTTGTATGAGGCTTTTTTCAAGGAATTAGGCGATGTTGTATGAATCCGATGTTGTACGAAGCGGACTTTGTATGAGGTATTACTGTACTCTGGTCCGACCCACTAATTGAGCCTGGGGGTTTGTTGTCTGTTCTCTACTAGTGAACTGGCATAGCTATTGTTCGCCTCTTGAAAGTGTTCATTTAAAAACCTTCCAAACCTTCACCCCAATAAACTAAAATATACTTTCATATTTTACTGTCTTTGGTTGTGCCGAGTGGTTCTAATACAAAACACTAACTAAATGAACTCTAGGGCAGGACAAATTTGAGGTCTCTCTGAAAGTGAACTTTATGTAATCTTTGTGCTCTTCTGTACTGCTCTATTATTTTGGTGCTGGAAGTGAAGATCTGGTTCTTTGTTTCACCAGAGGATGCTTTGGTAGTTTTTGGGTTCTTTCGGTTATCAGCCTAGCGATATTTTCATCATATTTTACCGTGTGAGATATACAGTACTGTATATAATATTGTTGTTCTGCACAGAGGGCTAAAGCAAATGCATGTAAGAATGAACAAATAAATCCACAGAAATCCATGAAAAACAACAGAAGTCTAAAAACTCTGCTTTTAAATGCACCTGAGTTATTTCCATCTGCTAGAAGAGTAATCCATTTTCAGAGGAATGTGTTCTGGAGATTGAGAATGACCGGAGGAGGCTTTGCTCAAGAGGCAGAGTGTTCTAGTCTCTCTCTCTCTCTCTCTCTCTCTCGCTCGCTCTCCTGTCTCTTTAAAGGGGGTGCATTGAATGGAACTTGAAATAGTCTGACAAATATATACTTGGTGGTGACACAGTCTGAAACCTTTTGTCTCTTATTCCCTCCCCCCTTTCCTCTCTGTGCTAATGTCCTTGAGTAACTTTTGTGCCTGTTTTATTTAACTGAACTATATGGCCACCTATATCACACAATATCAGAAATTTTTAGCAGAACCAGAAACTTGTTTAGCTGAGTAAAAATCCTATTCACAAGAGGTGGCCAGCCTACAGCACCACATCATGTGGCCTGCCACTGCCCTTGCTGATACCGGAAGTGGAAGCGGGCTTGTTTACAACAGCTGTAAAATGTGCCCATGCATGCGTAAACGTGCCCACACCTACTATAAACACTGCTGTAAATGCACCCACGGCTGTTGTAAACACGATAGCCATGAACATGTTTTACGGCAGTGTTTACAGCGGGAGGAACCCCCTGCTCTTTAAGCGAGTTAGTCTCTAAGCGAGGCGTTCTTTATGCAAGGTTTTACTGTAAAATGAAATAACTTGACAATCACCCAGCATATACTTAGCTTGGGGCTAATGTTTTCTGTAACAGCAATGCGATAACAGCGGTATATTTTAAAACAGCACAAAACAGGTGCATTTCTTAAAGATGGTAATGAAGACTGGTAGGATTCTTGGTGGATGCTATCAAAGGCTTTTTTGAAACCAACAAACTTAATAGTCAATGGGTGTCAATATTCAGAGCACTTGTTCTATAATGTTTCATAATGTGAAGATTTACTCACTCAGAAAACCAGCCTGTTCCTTTCTAAGGCGTTGATCAAGAGCGCTTTGCAACCGCCCAAGGAGGTCTGCACAAAATGCCTTCTTGGGCACTGAGAGGAGAGTAATGCCTTGTCAGTTAGTACATTTGGAGATGTTGTCTTTCTTGGGGATTTTAATGATGGCAGCTCTTTGACACTTCTCCGGAACCATCACCAGTGCTTGTTGAACAGCTTCGTAAGCTCTTCCACCATGGCTCGACCACCATGTTTTAGGATCTCTGCAGGTATCTCATCCAGTCCTGCTGAGGGACGCGTGCGCAGAGGAGGCTGGCAAAGCGTGGCACGCCAAAGTTAAAAAATAAACTGCCGGGAGGGAAAGACTTTTAAAGACCCAGCGGGACTCAGGAAGTAAGCGTGGTAGCACCAATTAGGGAGGGGGGGGAGGCACGGCCCCGGTAACCACGCTGCCACCCCACCCCGCCCCACCACCTAGCCCACCCTTCCTAATCCCCACCGACCACGCTTACCTCCTGGCTCCGACTGGGTGTTTAAAGGTTTCCCTCCTGGTGTTGCCTTCTACGTCTCGCCCTCGCTTCTCTCTGGGCTGTCTGGAAAGGAAACTTCTTTCCAAGCAAACCCCTTCCCTGCTGGGGATTTCTTCTCCCCAGGAGGCAAAGGTGTCTTTGCCTCCCGAAGAGAAAGAATCGCTTCTCTCTGGGCTGCCTGGAAAGGAAACTTCTTTCCAAGCAAACCCAGAAAGAAGCAAACCCCTTCCCTGCTGGGGATTTATTCTCCCCAGGAGGCAAAGGTGTCTTTGCCTCCCGAAGAGAAAGAATCCTGTGCTGAGTTTTTTTGTTGTTGTTCAGTCGCACAGTCGACTCCGACCCTTTGCGACCCCATGGACCATTTTCCTCCAGGCGCCTCTGTCCTCTACCATCCCCCTCAGCCCTCCCAGCTCTGTGCCCATTGTGTCTATAATACCATCTAGCCATCTCATCCTTGGCCTCCCCCTTCTTCTTTTGCCCTCCACCTTTCCCAACATCAATGCCTTCTCAAGTGAATCCTCCCTTCTCATTTCATGTCCAAAGTATTTTAGCTTCATCTTTACTATTTGACCTTCCAATGAGCAGTCAGGGTTAATTTCTTCTAAGATTGACCTATTTGTTCTCGCTGTCCAGGGGACTCTCAAAACCCTCCTCCAACACTACATTTCAAAGGCATCTATTCTTCTGCGTTCAGCCTTCCTAATTGTCCAGCTCTCACATCCATACATTACTACTGGGAAAACCATTGCTTTGACTATTCTAATTTTTGTTTGCAATGTGATGTCTCTGCTTTTCACTATGTTCCCCAGGTTTCTCATCGCTTGTCTCCCAAGATCCCCATCTGCAGTGATCTTTGATCCTAAGAAAGTAAAATCTGTCACTGCTTCTACTTCTTCCCCGTCTATTTTCCAGGAACTGATGGGGCCTGTTGCCATTATCTTGGTTTTCTTGATATTGAGTCTCAAGCCAACTTTTGCACTCTCCTCCTTCAGCCCAATCAAGAGATTCTTTAGGTCTTCCTCACTTTCTGCCATTAGGGTGGTATCGTCTGCATATCTCAGATTATTGATGTTTCTCCCAGCGATTTTAATCCCATATTGTGATTCCTCCATCCCTGCACTGCGCATTATGTGCTCTGTGTATAGGTTGAATAAGCATGGTGACAAAATGCAGCCTTGTCTTACTCCTTTTCCTATTCCAAACCACTCTGTTATTCCATGTTCTGTCCTAACTGTTGCTTCTTGGTTCATGTACAGATTTCTCAGGAGGCATATGAGGTGCTCTGGTATTCCCATCTCTTTAATTACTTGCCACATCTTGTTGTGGTCCACACAGTCAAATGCCTTAGTGTAGTCAATAAAACAAAAGTAAACTTGTTTCTGGTATTCCTTTGTTTTCTCCATGATCCAGCGTATGTTGGCGATGTGGTCTCTAGTCCCCCTGCCTCTTCTGAAACCAGCCTGCACCTCTGGTAATTCTCTCTCCACATGCTGCTGAAGTCTGTCCTGTATTATCTTGAGCATCACCTTGCTGGCATGTGGGATGAGCGCGATTGTTCGATAATTTGAACATTCTTTGGCATTGCCCTTTTTTGGGATTGGGACGTATACTGATCTTTTCCAATCCTGTGGCCACTGTTTTGTTTTCCAAATCTGCTGGCATATTGAATGCAGTAATTTGACGCCATCATCTTTTAGCGCTTTTAAAAATTCAACTGGGATACCATCATCTCCACTAGCTTTGTTGTTTGCAGTGCTCTTTAGGGCCTTTATGACTTCGCTCTCCAGGATGTCTGGCTCAAGTTCAATTTCTTCATCATTGTAATTATCAGGAGTGTTCAGGTCCTTTTTGTAAAGTTCCTCTGTGTACTCTTTCCATCTTTTCTTAATTTCTTCTGCATCAGCTAGCTCCTTTCCGTCTTTGTCCCTTATCATGGTCATTTTTGCTTTAAATGTTCCCTTGATTTCCCCAATTTTTTTGAAAAGATCTCTGGTTCTGCCTCTTTTGTTGTTTTCCTCCATTTCTCTGCACTGTTCTTTTAGGTAGTTTTCCTTATCTCTCCTTGCTTTTCTTTGAAATTCTGTGTTCAAATGGTTGTAGTTTTTCCTTTCTCCTTTGACTTTTGCGTTCCTTCTTTCCTCTGCTATTTTAGGAGCCTCATCAGACAACCACTTTGCTTTCTTACTCTTCTTTTCTTTTGGTATGGTTTTCTTTGCTGCTTCCTGCATGATGTCCCTCATCTCCGTCCATAATTCTTCCGGTACTCTGTCTACCGAGTCTAAGCCATTAAATCTGTTCATCACCTCCACCGTGTATTCTTTAGGGATGCTGTCTAGGTGATATCTTTCTGGTCTCCGTGTTTTCCCTATTTTCTTTAGTCTAAGCCTGAATTTTGCGATCAGTAGGTTGTGATCTGAGCCACAGTCTGCTCCAGGTCTTGTTTTTGCTGACTGTATGGAGGTTCTCCATCTTTGGCTGCAGAGTATGTAGTCAATCTGGTTTCGGTGTTGGCCATCTGGTGATGTCCATGTGTAAAGTCGCCTCTTGTGTTGCTGGAAGAGAGTGTTTGCTATGACCAGTGCGTTCTCTTGGCAGAACTCTATCAATCTTTGCCCTGCTTCATTTTGTGTTCCAAGACCAAATTTGCCTGTTATTCCCTCCACTTTTTGATTTCCTACTTTGGCATTCCAGTCTCCTAATATAATTTGGACATCATTTCTTGGTGTCTGTTCTATGAGGTGTTGTAAATCCTCATAGAACTGGTCCATTGTAGCTTCACCTGCACCAGTGGTTGGTGCGTATATTTGGATCACAGTGACATTGAAAGGTTTGCCTTGAAATCTGACTGACATCATTCTGCCATTTTTAAGATTGTATCCCATTACTGCTTTTCTCACTCTTTTATTGACAATTATGGCTACTCCATTTCTTCTAAGGTTTTCTTGCCCGCAGTAGTAGATATGATGGTTTCCAGAGCTGAATTCATCCATCCCTGTCCATTTGAGCTCACTGATGCCCAAGATGTCAATGCTTTTTCTTTCCATCTCATTTTTTACCACTTCCAGTTTTCCTTGATTCATAGACCTCACATTCCATGTCCCTATGCAGTATTGTTCCCTGCAACACTGTATTTCTCCTCCCCCTTTCGTATCCCTCCCCCTTTTCGGATCTGCTGTGCTGAGCATCCCCTTGTTTTGCCTTTTGTTTTGGTCCATAGGGTTCTCTTGGCAGACTTTGTGGCGTGCCTTGCCGGTCTCTACGCCAGTCAAATTAAAACCCAAAGCATCTAAACACATTTTAAAAACATTGAATGTAAAAAACATTTACTTTCACATTATTTAAATTATTATCTGTGGTACAATTATTTAAAAAAATTCCAAAAACTAAAACATTATTCAGTTACATAAAACAATTTGAAAAAATTATATCATACTTTGTTCTTTTATTAATTCTTTAAAAAAAAGCAGATCACAGTTTATAACAGCCAAGCCAAAATTTTTTTTTACATAAATAAACATTGTAAAAATTAAAATTACAGACTAAGCAATTTTTTAAAAAACATTAACACAATTTAACATTCCAACACAATTTAAAACAGCCCGGCAACGCCGGGCAACCTCTGCTAGTCTAATCTATGTTGGTCATCTACCAGTTAAGTATTGAAGTCTCCATTAAGTACATCCAGGTTATAATTTGGAATACTATCAAATATGTCCTGGACATACCTGTCAAGTTTTGGATTTGAAAATAAGGGAAATTTTGGCCACATCCCTCTGTGGGTGTGGCCAAATCTGTGGGCATGGCCAAATATAGCCATGTGACTTGCTGGGCTCTAGTCATGCCTGCCACATGGCCATGAAAATGTCTGCAAACACAGACAGCACTGGCTCTTTGGCTGTAAATGGAGATGAGCACTGAACCCTAGAGTTGGATACAACTGGCAGATTTTACTTTCTTAGGATCAAAGATCTCTGCAGATGGTGATTGCAGCCGTGAAATAAAAAGGCGACTGATGCTTGGGAAACAAGCTATGAGAAACCTGGGGAACATAGTTAAAAGTAGAGGCGTCACCTTGCAAACAAAAAATTGCATAGTCAAAGCAATGGTATTCCCGGTGGTAATGTATGGGTGTGAGAGCTGGACCATTAGGAAAGCTGAGCGCAGAAAAATAGATGCCTTTGAAATGTGGTGTTAGAAATAGGTCGATCCTAGAAGAAATCAACCATGACTGCTCATTAAAGGTGAAATAGTAAAGATGACGCTAAAGTACTTTGGACATCAAATGAGAAGAGAGGATTCACTTGAGAAGGCCTTGATGCTGGGAATATGGAGGACAAAAGAAGGGGGTAGCCAAAAATAGGATGGCTAGATGGTATTGTAGATGCAATGGGCACAAAGCTGTGTGTGCCAAATAACCCTTTCCCCATCTTCTTTGGGGACTTTTGTTTTGTTTCCTTTCTTGTTTACTCAGTGGCTTAAGTGACTAAGATGCTGACTGGGAGGCGGAAGGTCAGCAGTACGCTTCCCGAGTACTGCAGGACGGAATGAGCTCCCATCTTTGTCCCAGCTCCTGCCATCCTAGCAGTTCGAAAGCAAGAAATTGCAAGTAGATAAATAGGGACCACTTTGGTGGGAAGGTAACAGCATTCCGTGTGCTCTGGTGTCTAGTCATGCCTGCCACATGACCACGGAAATGTCTGCAGATGCAGACAACGCTGGCTCTTCGGCTTTGAAACAGAGATGAGCACTGAACCCTAGAGTCGGATACGACTGGCTTTCGAGCAAGGGAAACCTTTACCTTTACCTTACTCATTTTTAATTAAAAAAATTTCCTGGGAAGCAAAGAAAGTGCAGAATAGTAAACCAGCCCCCTACGGTTACCAACTGCTTGTAAGTAGCTTGGCTTTAAAGAACTAGCCCTGCACATGGCTAGATACTCCACCACCACCACCCAATTAAAGTGGAGGAGCAAGGGATTAATTCCCCCAAAAAAATTAACCAATCTATTTGTTCCCCACTGCAACCAAATGAAGCACCAACACCTGAGAATGTCGGATCCAGCTTAAGGAAGGGAATTAGTAAAGAAGTAAAAAGCAACCACTGTAGTTTCCAAGCCTCCCAGCAGCTGAGGAGTTAATCTCCCTCCAGATGGTTTGTTAGAAGGTGGGGTGCTCTCTCTCTCTCTCTCATATAGTGATCAAGCAACATCCCCCATGCCCCTCCCCCTCCCAAGTTAACTCTAGAACAGAAACGGAAGCCTCCAGCCAGGAGGCAGGACAGAAACAGCTCAATAAAGCATGAAAGTGAGAGAGAAGTCTCTCACTGATTTGCCCCTGCATATATGAATTATCGCTCACCTCTAGAGTAGACTCCCGTCCCATGGTGGCTCCGAACAGCAGCAGCAAAAACGAAGCCTCCATGACCATGTGGCAGGGAAGGGAGATGAAAGAGAAACTACAGAACGCCCCCACCACCTTCTCTCTCTCCCCTTCCACAAGCGAAAAGCCACACAGCGACCTCTGGTGGCCGGAAAAACATACTGCAGCTTCACCTGTGAGGGCTCCGGTCAGGATTTTTTTAAAAAAATAAGAGATATTACGGGGAAATTAATAAAACAGGAGGGGGCGGGAAGAGGGGTAAAATGGGTTTTCCTGGGAAAAACGGGATACTTGACAGGTATCATCCTGGAATTGCTCATAAAATTAATCCTTCACATTGTCTCCAGTATCTGCTGGCACCTAAACATGTACAGTATAATAATTGTTTTAGCATGCCCATGGCCAAAGCACGCTGCAATTATTTGATCACTAACTAGTTTCCACCCAGTTGCCCATTCGCTCAGGACGAGACCAACTCCATGTTCATCTTGCTCTTCATGGCCTGCATATAGGATAGTCTTGCTAGTGCTGTTAGTTCAGCTACTCTCTGTCCACCTGACTTCACTGACACCCAAGAAATCTAGTCTGTAATCATCAAAAACTCCTAAAAGTTGGGCAAATTGTCCAGTCAGGTTCATTGTTTGCACATTCCATGTTCAGTCTCCTGAACTGTCACCATACAAGTCATACAACTCGCCTAATTAACCAGAAATACTTTATTTATTTTTCTTGCTATTTCCCTAATGCAGGGGTTCTCAACCTTTTCAAGCCATGGGCCGGAACACGCCACATCAGATAGCTGAATGGGCCGGACTAGTGGTTACCCCTGTTGTAAACGCTACAATAAAATGCTTGCGCTTCCGGTGGTAGTGGCAGCAGCGACGCAGGCCACATGAAATGGTGCCGTGGGCTGGGTCCCACCCATGGGCTGTAGGTTGAGAACTCCTGCCCTAGTGGTATTAGATTTTACAGGGATGGGTTGCTAATCTGACACCTAACCTTCCTCCTTTCACATCTCGGCTTGGGACCGTCAATGGCAGAGTCAATTTCATGATATATTACAACAATTTTCAATGCATTTGTTAGTATTTTAGTCTTAGGGATTTTATTAATTTAGGCATGTTAATTTGTTGTTGTTCAGTTGCACAGTCGATTCCGACCCTTTGCGACCCCATGGACCATTTTTCTCCAGGCACCTCTGTCCTCCACCATTCTCCTCAGCCTGCCAAGCTCTGTGCCCATTGTGTCCACAATACCATCTACCCATCTCATCTTTGGACGCCCCCTTCTTCTCTTGCCCTCCACCTTTCCCATCATCAAGGCCTTCTCAAGTGAGTCCCCCCTTCTCATTTGATGTCCAAAGTACTTTAGCTTCATCTTCACTATTTGTCCCTCCATTGAACTGTCAGGATTGATTTCTTCCAGTATTGACCTATTTGTTCTCTTTTTATTTCATGGCCACAGTCGCCATCTGCAGTGATCTTAGATCCCAGGAAAGTAAAATCTGTCACTGCTTCTACTTCTTCCCTATCTATTTTCCAGGGACTGATGGGGCTTGTTGCCATTATCTTGGTTTTCTTTAGTCTTTTTAAGTCTCAAGCCAGCTTTTGCACTCCTTCTTCAATCCAATCAAGAGGTTGTGGATTCCCCATGCCCAGTTGGCATGGAACGGCCCTCGCAGAGGCCACTTCAGCCGAGAAAGCTCCTGGCCCGTGGGCTCTGCGGGCACAGAAATTAAGGGGGGTGGATTAATAATAAGGGTTGATTCACCCACACCTGACCTGACCGGCGGTTCTGCTGAGAGAGCAGAACGCTAACCCCCGTTACCCATTAAGCAATTTACTAACTCACAGATCAGCCCAATCTTTGGTGCAAATAGAAGCCATATTTACCCTGGCGTAAGCCTCGAACAATGGTTTTCCCCGTCAGTGTTTGCCCGAGTTAATTAACTTCCCCAAGAGAGATTTCCCATTAACCCGAGTAAATGGGTGATGTGATTTTCTGTCAGATGACTATTCTTTCCTGCATTGCCTTTTGATCTATATATGATGATGCTTTTCCCTCAATAAAGCACTGATCTGATCTCGCTCCATATTGCCTCGTATCGTTACTTGATCAGTCTCCTCCGGGACCCAACGGCCGTCCTAGCGGCCCCGATTCCTACACCTGGTGACCCCGACGTGATCTACTCGAGAGTAAGCGATCACACGGTCCGGTTCTGCGCTTGAACCGCGTCCGATCGTCCCGGAGGACAGCGCGGCAGCCCGGTCGGTAGGACGGCCCAAGCGACAGGGCATTACAGAAGAGGCATCCTACAGCTTGCTCCCGACTTTCGCGGCGGCTTGCAGTTACGGAAAAACGCGTTTCACTCAGGGTCAGCTGTGAACCCCTGACAGCGCAGAGGCCACCGAGGGCCCGTGGCAGGAGGCCACGCTCCGAGCTCTACCCAGAGAATCGTCGCCAAAACCTATTGCCTGGCCCTCAGACGCGTCGAGTCGTCCCGAGGAGGAATCTTCGGAGAACCCCGCAGGTAATATGGGGACTTGCCCTCAGCGGCAACGTCCGTCCGCTAGCCAAAGAACTCATGAGGAAGAGTTCAAAATCCTGGCCAGGGTATTTCAGTTACATTTTCACAGCGGAGAGCTAGCGAGACTTTTGGTGTACCTAAGGGAACACTGCCTGCTTTACCCAGAAGTAGGTACGTTAACCCTTCAGCTTTGGGATCAGATAGGAGACTGCATGCAGCAACCCCCGAAAGCTCCAGAGGGCGTAATTCGCACATGGAGTAAATGTAGGAAGCTCTTAGCGGAGATAGATCCAGTCCGGGTAGAGGCCAAAGAACCCCCAGCGCCAGTCGAGCCATCAGCGCCCACGGCGCTCTATCCGTCATTGCAGTTTAAGCAGAGTAGTGTAGGGAGCTTTCCCTCGGTGACAGCTGCAGATGTCACCAACGGAATGCATGGAAT
This sequence comes from Bradypodion pumilum, assembly GCA_035047305.1. Lineage (NCBI taxonomy): Eukaryota > Metazoa > Chordata > Lepidosauria > Squamata > Chamaeleonidae > Bradypodion > Bradypodion pumilum. Next base: position 24,278,433 of record JAWDJD010000009.1, on the reverse strand, counting down.
GAGGAGCGCAGGCACTTCTCTGACAGCTACAGGCTCCCAGACCAAGAGTGCCCTTCAGCGCACAATTGAGGAAGAAATCAGGAAGGGGGAATTGCCAGCAGAAGAACTAGCTGAGCTTAGTCAGATTTGTCCAATTCACTTGGAAATGGATGCCCTCACAGGGGCCCAGCAGGTAGTTCATTCACCAGTCCCGTATAAGCTTCTCATGGCTATACGGAAGGCCATTACAGAGACAGGACTCCAAAGTCGCTTCACTAGGGGCACGCTTCAGCAAGTGTGCGAGAACACCACGTTCATCCCGCACGACTGGAAAGCCGTCATGCAGATGATGCTCAACCCCAGCCAGTATTTGCTATGGGACAGCGAGTATCGCCTCGAGGCTCAGACAAGGGCTGCCAGGATGGGAGGCGCAGTACTTCCTGACCAGTTATATGGTTCAGGTGCCTTCGAATCCATCGATGCGCAGACCAACTTGCCACTAGCCACTCTTCAAATGTCAGCCGAGGCTGCCTTCAAGGCTTTTCTCAAGGTTCCAGCAACTGGCAAGGCGGCCAAAAATTACACCACAGTCAAACAGGGAGCCCAGGAGCCCTATATGGACTTCATCAATCGCTTAGAGGAAGCGATCAGTAGACAGATCGATAATGAGGAAGCCCAACAAGAGCTCATGATGAAATTGGCCAAAGACAATGCCAATTTAGACTGCCGTAAGATCTTGCAGTCACTGGGCAATCGTCCCGACTTGACTCTCATGGACATGATTAGAGCTTGCGCCGACGTTGGCACAGAATCCTATAAAATGGGTCTGTTGGCAGCAGCGGTGCAAGGGGGTAGAAGACATAAGAATAAAAATCAAGGGGCATGTCACAATTGTGGCAAGGTCGGTCACTTCGCTAGGGAGTGCCGATCCAAGGGAGGCGGACAAAATTCCGGCCGTTCCAAGGAGGTCACATGCGACTTGCCAGGCACAGTCTATCTGGTGGATTCCCAGTACATGGGACCCCTGCCCAAAGGCTTTATAGGTTTAGTTTTGCCTCGCAGTGTAGCAGGAGCACGCGGAATTCTTGTAATTCCGGGAGTCATTGACTCCAATTTTTCAGGCGTTCTCCAAGTTCAGCTTTGGACGCACCTACCCCAGACAATTCACAAAGGAGACACATTAGCGCAACTGATTATGGTTCCTTGTAACTCGCCAGCAGATAGCCAGGGAAGGCTCAGGGACAGCTCAGAGTCCGGGTCAGCAGACCGCTCGAGCGCAAGGGAGGCAGTGCAAGGATACCAAGTCTTAGCGACAGTGGAGACCAACATTGAGTGGAAACAGTGACCAGTTATTGAGGTATTTTTGAATAAAAAATCATTCTCAGGGCTGTTAGATACCGGAGCTGATGTGAGCGTGGTCAGCCGAAGCCAGTGGCCACGGGAGTGGGCCATTGAGCCGGTCTCCGATGTGTGGGGGGTAGGCAGCATCCAAGAAGCGTTTCGAAGCCGGGAGTGGGTGGAAGTCACGATCCCAAAGGCTGACGGCACAGCGGTCATTCGGCCGCACATTCTGGACGTGCACATCAACCTTTGGGGGTGAGACATTTTACAGCAGTACGGTGCTATGCTTACCTTCGGGTAATGGCGTTGCCACTTAAATGGCTCACCAATACGCCGCTCTGGGTGGAACAATGGCCAGTAGTGGGAGAGAAATTAGTCGCCCTAAAGCAACTGGTTAAAGAACAGCTAGACGCAGGACATATAGAGCAGTCCACTAGTCCTTGGAATTCGCCAATTTTTGTCATTAAAAAGAAGTCGGGGAAGTGGCGACTCCTTCACGATCTCAGGGAGATCAATAAATATATACAGCCAATGGGTCCGCTTCAATGCGGCATCCCAAATCCAAATATGATTCCCGAGGGGTGGGAGATCCTAGTTGTAGATCTCAAGGATTGCTTTTATACCATTCCCTTAGACCCCAGGGACAGGGAAAGGTTCGCCTTTACGGTGCCGGTTGTGAACCACAGTGAGCCTACACAGCGTTACGCGTGGAAATTTTTGCCACAGGGGATGCTCAATTCGCCCACCCTGTGCCAAATTTATGTTCACAACGCACTGGCAAGGTTTCGTAGCCTTCACCCCACAGCTTTAGTATGCCATTTCATGGACGACATCTTGGTCACAGTGCCGCAGCTCGGCAGCGAAATGTTTGCAGACCTCCAGGCCAGCCTGGGGGAGAAAGGGTTACTCATTGCCCCAGAGAAAGTGCAGAGAACCGAGCCCTTCTCATATTTGGGTCATCGGCTTCTCTGTTCCTTCGCAGCACCAGTTTTGCCTCAGATCAACTTAAAGGACTCAGTCACCTTGGTAGAATTGCAGCAGGTTTTAGGAAACATTAATTGGGCCAGACCGTATTTCAGATTGGATACGGATCTTTTGAAACCGCTCTTCTCGCTGCTCACATTAGGCAAGTAGCCAGCAGACCGGATACAAATTCCTCGAGAGGCGCGCTTGGCCATCGAGAAAGTCAACTAAATTCTCAGCCAAAGGTGGGTGGACAGGATTGCTCAGGGGCCATATGCCCCGAACCTGAACTTGTACATAGTTCGGGCAGGATCCATGTTCACCGGAGCCCTAGGAGTGAACTCCGAGAAAGGGGCGAGTATCGTGGAATGGGTGTACTTGCCGAACACCTCTTCCCGAAACATCGTTCCTCCCCAAGAGTTGGTCTCCGCGGTGGTTTACCGCGGAAGGCTGAGAGCTAGGGACATTTCAGGGCACGACTTAGCAAAGATCGTGGTCCCGTTTACCAAAGAGCAGGTTCAGCAATTGATGCAGCTCAGTGACTCGCTTCCAATTGCTTTGGAGGGATTCACCGGATGCTTGGCATACCACTTGCCAAAAGACCCCAGACTTGTCTCACTTCAAACGCAGACAGTCAGCTTGTTCGAATTGCTTTCGCTGGTTCCACTTCAGGGGGCCAGGACAGTTTTCACGGATGGGGGTCGCACATATGGTGTCTTAACTTGGCAGGAGGGACAGGCTTGGCGTACGCTGTTAACTCTTCCACAAAAGTCCACGCAGCGGGCAGAGTTGGCAGCGGTGAACCTTGCCTTGCGCACCTTCGCCAAAGAGCGCCTAAACATCATTACTGACAGTCAGTATGTTAGGAATTTGCTTCACAGTCTACCGGGAGCATACATCACTCCCGCGATAGACAAGAATTTGCTGAGTTTGTTCCTCACTGCTCAATTTCATTTGCGAAACCGCACGGAAGCGCTCTATATTGCCCACATCCGAAATCACCAAGACCTACCGGGTCCGATAACGGCGGGCAATAGCAGGGTGGACGCGGCTGCAAGGGAAATTCAGCAACGTTCAGTGTTAGGTGTTTTCACTACTCCAGTTCAAAGTCATGCATTCTTTCACCAGAATGCCAAAGCGCTCGCCAGACAGTTCAATCTGCCACTTTCTCAAGCCCAAGGCATAGTTCACTCTTGCCAGCATTGTGCAGGGGCACCGGGGGGGCCCTCGTGGGGGGTCAACCCACGAGGGACAGAGGCTAACCAGGTGTGGCAAATGGACGTCACGCACGTTCCGCAGTTTGGCAGATGGCAGTTCATGCACGTTTGCATTGATACCTTTTCACAATTCGTTTGGGCAACGGCGCAGAAAGGGGAGACTGCTTCCCATGTGGAGCAGCACCTCCTTTCCTGCTTCGCGGCGATGGGCAAACCGCGGCACGTGAAAACCGATAACGCACCATTCTACAGTTCTAGGCAGTTAGCTAACTTCATGGCCACTTGGGATATTAAGCATACTTTCGGCGTTCCTTACAATCCGCAGGGGCAAGCGATTGTGGAACGAGTCAATCGGACACTCAAGTCCTACATTGACAAACAAACAGAAAGGGGGGAGCCACCAGCCCTCCCCAAGTCACAGGGTCAGGCACAGCATTGTCTGAATAAGGTATTGTTCACGTACAATCACCTTAATGTTTTTTTCCGATTGCACGCTGCAGGAGAAACACTTCCGCCGTTCGGAAGCTCTCCCGCAACCGATGGTCCGATACCGGGTGCCACCGGACCCTTCCTGGAGGGGCCCGGCGCCACTCGTAACCTGGGGAAGAGGGTATGCTGCAGTTATGTCTCCAACAGGTGTCGTTTGGATTCCAGCTGGGTGTGTCAAGCCTCACTTGGAACCACATGGCGTGGACCCAGGCCGACCCGAGTCCGATCCCGGAGATGGAGGACCTCACTCTGACTGAGAGGACCCGTCGGAAGAAGCGGCCACAGATGACAGCACTGAAGATCACCTGGGGGATGGTCAAGGCTCTTTGCAATGAGGCCCAGGACGTCATCTGGCACGAGGAGAGGGAGCCAACGCCGGAGAACATAGTAGCTACAGTCTTTTCCCTGATTACTGCCAACACCGTGGCAGTCACCATCATCCTGATCCTCTCCCTACTTGCCGGGGGAGGCGTTCAGGCTGCCTCACTGAAGGCCAACGATTTGATGCCAGGCGGAGACCTCTCTGCCCGGATGCACTACAACATATGGGAGAGGTTGGCGGGTCTCGTCAACCAGTCCGATTTTTGCCTGAAGCAGGACATTGGTTCTGCCTCAATCTTGAGCACCTGTCTCATCCCTGTGTGCCACACTCCAGGCGTGCACCCCAGGGATGGCGACTGGCTAGTGAAACGGATTTTCAGCCCGTACCACCCAGCAAGTTCCTCGGAATATGCCCGCTGGGAGATGCGGCTGACTATGACTTTGCCGGCTGACGCAGCCACTCTCCACACTCCTCGAGTGGCGGTCAGTCCAAACTCTACTTGTGCTCGAATGACCGGCTGCTCCGCAGTCGGCCGTAGGCGCCGTTGCCTTGAAGTCGGCAGCGGCAACTGGACTTGTAATAACCCACAGACACTTGGCTCAATGTATGCTCATGTTACCCTACCTTCAGGATGGTTCTTTACATGTAATCAGTATACTTGGAACTACATTCCCGCAAATGTATCAGATGCTATATGTTGTATCAGTCGTTTGACACTGTTACTCCCCACTAAGGATATGGTTACCCCAAGCACAAATGTTTCAGATGTTTCCTCACCCATTCGACACACTCGTGCCACCCAGTTAGACAGCTCATGTGATAGCAACATTAGGGTTCTTAGCCCAGCTGAATACGTCTCGTTGGCAGTCAGCATACTTGGCGTGCCAGGCTTAGCCGTCGGCAACGCTCGGAGAATTGGTCAATTGGCTTGCGGATTATCAAAAGCCATTAACCATACCACTTCGGCGATAGCGCTGCTCAATCAGGAGCAGGCAGAGCTTCGCCATGCCATTCTTGACAATCGAGCGGCTATAGACTATCTTCCGTTATTGCATCACTTGGGTTGCGAATCTGTCCATGGCATGTGTTGCTTTAATCTCACTGACAACTCACGCAAAGTCCAGAGCCAGCTCACGGACCTCCACACCCTAGTCAAGAACATTAAGCAGGGTTCGATATGGGATTGGTGGAGTTCGTTGTGGTCATGGCTCCCGTGGGGGTGGCTCCAGACGACGCTCCAAGTGATTGTGGGGGTGATAGTGCTAGGCATAGCAGGATGCTGTTTCATGCAATGTATTCCCTCACTGTTCTCACTGTTATCAAGGTGTCTTTCATGGAGGGAACCCCGAAGCGTCATTCCCGCTCATCAGCTGATGCCCCTCTTGCGCAGAGTCGCCTGTCAGGTTTCTAAACAATAGAGAAAGGGGAGATGCGGATTTCCCATGCCCAGTTGGCATGGAACGGCCCTTGCAGAGGCCACTTCAGCCGAGAAAGCTCCTGGCCCGTGGGCTCTGCGGGCACAGAAGTTAAGGGGGGTGGATTAATAATAAGAGTTGATTCACCCACACCTGACCTGACCGGCGGTTCTGCTGAGAGAGCAGAACGCTAACCTCCGTTACCCATTAAGCAATTTACTAACTCACAGATCAGCCCAATCTTTGGTGCAAATAGAAGCCATATTTACCCTGGCGTAAGCCTCAAACAATGGTTTTCCCCTGTCAGTGTTTGCCCGAGTTAATTAACTTCCCCAAGAGAGATTTCCCATTAACCCGAGTAAATGGGTGATGTGATTTTCTGTCAGATGACGATTCTTTCCTGCATTGCCTTCTGATCTATATATGATGATGCTTTTCCCTCAATAAAGCACTGATCTGATCTCGCTCCATATTGCCTCGTATCGTTACTTGATCAGTCTCCTCCAGGACCCAACGGCCGTCCTAGCGGCCCCGATTCCTACAAGAGGTTCTTTAGGTCTTCCTCACTTTCTGCCATTAGGGTGGTATCATCTGCATATCTCAAATTGTTGATGTTTCTCCCAGGAATTTTGATCCCATATTGTGATTCCATATTTTGATCCCATATTGTGATTAATACAGTCATTTTATTTTTGTATTTATGTTTAAACTTATTTAACCTTCATTATTTGTATCACGGTGACTTTAAGTACTGTAAGGCTAGAATAAAACCATTCAACAATGGTGATTTGTGGAATCAGTGCCTTTGTAAGTTCCATTGTTTCAACCTCTAGTTGTGTTTTAGTACTGGATTTCACTCATAGTCTACACTTCGTTATTTATGCTTACAATTCACAAACCAGAAAAATAGAATATTTATTTTATCCTGGTTTTTTCCAAAGCATTTTTTGTGTGTTTTCTCTTTCCTCCCCTTTGTGTGTGGTTCTGTGTGTCTGTTATTCAGCCACACATAGGTAGCTTTGCTAATTTTCCTATGGCTTTAGGAGAGTGCTAGTCTGGGATTTACAAACATGCTTCTCAATTAGTTCTTCATTTGGAAGTATTTTCCCCTCTGAGAACTGTGGGATTCTGCTGAAACCTGAGAATTGTCTTGAATGAGAATTATTGGTGAAATGCTAAGTTGTTCAGACTGTTGGTCATTGGAGAAAGCTTCCCACTGTTGTTACATTTCCAGGCTGTGCTGTGCAATTTCATGCCCAACAGCTTGTAAAATTTCCACACTGGTGTATATAAAGCCTCTCCCTTCTGAGCCATTGTTTTGAATTATTTCTAGTGATTGGTTTTATATTAGATAGTGATTTGGTAGCTAAAAAACCAGAGACCCAAAGGAGTTGCAATCTTGAAAGTACAGAATGCTCAAGCAAGTTGTTAGCGCCTGACTGTTTTGAATCTAGACTGCTTTGGGACTTGTCATTGCATGATATGCTAAACTACTGGATCTCTCTCAGTAAAGGATAGATTTAGGATTGCTTTAGTGCTGTCTGCTTTTGTATCCCAGAAGTGAGCATTGTGTAGTTACCTACTGCATTTGTGATTCCTGGAATCTTTCCACTTCTAGAAGATTTTTTTCTTGAAGAATTATAGTCTAAGAAGAAACAGCAATTCTGTTTTAAAGCCTTTCTACACCTTTTTTAATTTTAAAAAAGTGTAAGTGTGCGTGCGTGTACAATGAAAGTAGATGTTAGGAGACTTTCACTTTGAATGGGAGATAGTTGTATGGCATGTATCAAATGTGAGGTGTGTTGAAAATAATGCTCCTATCCCACTCCTCACCCTGGCCCTGTGAAGTTGTCCATCCCTGTTGCACATCTACGTTGCTAAGCACAACTAATAATACAAAATAATTGTATAAGAGAGTTTGTATAAAACACACTGTTTAAGCCACCATCAAACAATTGCAGCTCCACTCTTTTTCAGTGGTGTTTTAAGGTTTCTGTTTGTTGACTTGCTCTGTTTGTTGACAACCACTAACTCAATGGCAATCCGCTCTCTAAGTTTCCTCATTTTCTCTTCTGTGATATGTCAGAGAACAAATATTACTTGTTTGAGTGGGTTTGTTATAGTTAAACTTCAGCTTCCTTGGGGCTTGACTTTATATGTGGCTGCCTCAAGTTTGGCAGAGTGTGAGATCACACAAATGAAAGACAGATACTGTACAGTAAAACCTTGCATAAAGAGGACCTCACTTAGAGACTAACTCACTTAAAGAGCAGAATTTTCTCCAAATGGTTGCCTCGAGGAACAACTAAAAACTTGCTTAACAACTAAATCGGGGTTCACAGTCCCCCAGCCAGAAGTCACGATCGGTCACTTACTGTGATGGCTGCGGCGGCGCTTTTTCCAAGTGTTTCGCTTAAAGAGCAACTTGCTTAAAGAGCAATCCCGTGGAACACATTATGCCCTTTAAGTGAGGTACTACTGTATGTCTTATGGAATTTTTAAAACCATGTGACATGTGTGATTATTGACCTGTGGGGATATATTTCTCACAAGATTGGTGTGCAAAGGGATTATTTGTCTTGAGGAAACTAAGTTGTAGGCAACAATGGCATTGTCATATCCTAAGAGTGGCGCAGTGGTTAAACTGCTTTACTGCAATCAAAAGGTCACGAGTTCGATCATGACCAGGGATCACGCTTAACTCGCCCTTCCATCCTTCTGAGGTCAGTAAAATGCATGTTGGAGGCAAAATGCTAATTAACTTGTGAACCGCCCATAGAGTGCACTAAGTGCTATGGGGAGGTAAAAACGTGTGATTGCATTGTTTTTGCTTTACTATTTCCATACTTCCAAAAGTAGAGAGTGCAAAAGTTGGCTTGAGACTCAACATCAAAAAAACCAAGATAATGGCAACAGGCCCTATCAGTCCCTGGAAAATAGATGAGGAAGAAGTAGAAGCAGTGACAGACTTTACTTTCTTAGGATCCAAGATCACTGCAGATGGAGATTGCAGCCATGAAACAAAAAGGCGGCTGATTCTTGGGAGACAAGCTATGAGAAACCTGGGGAACATAGTTAAAAGTAGAGAATCACCTTGCAAACAAAAATTCGCATAGTCAAAGCAATGGTATTCCCGGTGGTAATGTATGGTTATGAGAGCTGGACCATTAGGAAAGCTGAGGGCAGAAGAATAGATGCCTTTGAAATGTGGTGTTGGGGGAGAGTTTTGAGAGTCCCCTGGACAGCGAGAACAAATAGGTCAATCTTAGAAGAAATCAACCCTGACTGCTCCTTAGAAGGTCAAATAGTAAAGATGAAGATGAAGTATTTTGGACATCAAATGAGAAGAAAGGATTCACTTGAGAAAGACTTGATGCTGGGAAAGATGGAGGGCAAAAAATGGTACTGTAGACGCAGTGGGCACAGAGCTGGGTGGATTGAGGAGGATGGTGGAGGAGAGAGGTGCCATGGGGTCACAAAGTGTCGGAATTGTCTGTGTGACTGAACAACAACAAACTTCCAAATGCCATATAAAGGAGGACGAAGAAAGACCCTATATTGCCTACCTTGGAGCCAAAATACATGCTTAGAAAAATGTGCATTACACATTTTTGGTCATTTCATGGAACTTTACTTCTAAAAATGAAACTTTATGATTGTGTGTCCTGAAATCATGGCCTGCAGAATTTTGAGAACTTCTTTAAACTTGGTGTGTGTGTGTGTGTCAGAGTTTTTTGCAGCCTGCTTTGGCTCCATCCCTCCTCTTTCTGCCTCCACTTCTGCCTTTTTATGACGGAATTCACTGCTGAGTTCACTTCTCTTAAGTGCTGACCCTGAAAGTTGAAAAGTGCTCTATGATAATTCTTTCCATCTGACTTGCTGTGCCCCAAAATGTCAGCCACACCCCAGCACTATTTATGCTTTACAAATACATCTGTGTGTATTCGTGTATAAAAATGAAAGGAAAGAACTTCTCTCATCAAGGGCCTTCAGTTTCAGATAAATGTTTGGTGGCAACATTTCAGCGATAGATGGGACCAAAAACAAAAGGTTGGAACCAAGGATGATGATGTTTTCCTTACATGCTGTCAATTGTCTCTGACTTGTGACAACCCCATGAATGAGAGATCTCCAAAATGTCCTGTCTTAAATAGCCCTGCTCAGCTCTTGTAAACTGTGGCCTGTGGGTTACCTTGGGGAAATCAACCCATCTTGTGTTTGGTCTTCCTCTTTTCCTGCTGGCTTCCATCTTTTCCAGCATTATTGTCTTTGCCAGAGATTTTTGCCTTCTCATGATGTGCGCAAAGCAGGACAACCTCAGTTTTATCATTTTGCCTCCAGAGATAGTTCAGACTTGGTTTGCTCTAGGACTCACTTGCAGTCCAAGATACTAACAAACCTGTCCTCCAACACTATATTTCAAATGAATATTTTTTTTCCATCAAGCAGCAGAAGGTAAGCCAGTAGTGTTGATTTATTTAGCTTGAGAAGCTAAAATAAATGAATGTAAGCTGGAGACACCGAGCCATGCTTTCAACATTATTTGGTTCTTCTTTGTTGCCTACTTTACATTCCTCTCACCTGTGGTGTTAAGATGGAGATGCTGAGCCATGCTCTCAAAATCATTTGGTTCTGCTTTGTTTCCTACTTTGCATTCCTCTTACCTATGATGTTAAGGATATTTTGTTTTGATGTGTGATCAGTTTCCTCCTGAATACTTATGTAAAAACTTTCAACATCCTCTTCTTCAGCATCAGTTGTTGGAGCATTCTTGCTTGCATGATGGGTTAATAAGTTTTCATCGATTCTTATTAACATTATCCAGTCAGATTTTACATAATAAACCTTAACTGCCTGTGCCATATCTTGTCTGTATATTAGAGTTGCCCCATTTCTTCTGAATCTCTCATTCAAAAAGAACACCGCAGTTGTCAGATTGAAAATACCCTTTTCCAGTCCACTTTAGTTCACTTATTATACCAAGTACTCCAATGTTTAAACATTCCATTCCTTCCTTCCTTCCTTGATTCTCATGTTCCAGGTTCCAACACCCACATCTTCTTGACACAAACTCTTGCTGTGACTCCAAGTGCAATGCTAAGTGCACACTTCACTCTGTTCTCCTTGCAAGAGGTGTGTGGAGGGGTCTTGATTTAAATTACCTGCAGGAGGAGGAGGGGGCATCAGATCAGTTCACCCATGGAGGTTAGATAATTCGAATCCCAGTCTTCTAATTCAACATATTTTACTTTGGATCTTTTATTGCAAGTCATGAAACAAGAGAGGTATTTCAGGGTTTGTTTGTTTTTTGAAGAGGGATAAGCCCTTACAAAATCTGAGACACTATAAAATAGTGATGGAGAACCTTGGCACTCCAGGTGTTCTTGAACTTCAATTCCCAGAAGCCCAAGTCTCTGTGAATCCACACGAATGGTTTACTGCGTACGCGCAGTAAACCCATTTGTGTGGATTCACAGAGACTTAGGCTTCTGGGAATTGAAGTCTAAGAACATCTGGAGTGCCAAGGTTTGCCATCCCTTCTATAAAACAGTGGCATCATGGGGAAGGTGGTATGGTTGTATATGTACCTGGGGCCTAAGGTTCCTCATCTGTTAAAACAGAATATCTGCCTTTCTTGTGACAGACTTTTGATTTTTAAAAAAACTTCCAAAGGGGTTGGTGGTGTTTTCTGACATTCTTTCACTAAAGTGAAAACAAACTGCAGTACAACTCACAGCTTGAAATATCTCTTATTCCATCTGCTTTTGAGAGAATCACAGTGGATGTCATATTCTGATCTGTGCTTTAGATTAGTGTGGACAACTCCCCGCACCTTAATTTGTTTTTAATGGCTATTGTGCAAAGAATGCTGGTTTAGAATGTTACTGTGAACATGGTAAGGTAAAGGTAAAGATTTCCTTTGCTTGAAAGCCAGTCGCATCCGAATCTCGGGTTCAGTGCTCATGTCTGTTTCAAAGTTGAAGTGCCAGCGCTGTCTGCTTCTGCAGACATTTCTGTGGTCGTGTGGCAGTCATGACTAGTGCACGGAAGGCTGTGTAGCTTCCTACCAAAGTGGTCCCTATTTATCTACTTGCAATTTGTTGCTTTCGAACTGCTAGGTTGGCAGGAGCTGGGACAAAGACAAGAGCTCATTCCGTCCTGCAGGACTCGAGAATCGAACTGCTGACCTCCCACCTTCCAGTCAGTGTCTTAACCACTTGAGCCACTGCAGTCTGCTGTGAACATGGTAGGCTGTGGGATAGAGCAACTGTTTGCTTGGTGCTGCAAGCTTCTTATGGATCAAGAAGTTTGGTTGGGTTCTTAAGATAGATGAGTGGTTCAGATTTGACTTAATCTTCCTTAATGTAAGATTAAAAACAAGATTAGAAAGTTCTGGTGGCAAGACCAGCTCCTTGGGAGCTTATTGCAGGATTATTTCTTCTTGCTGTCCAGAAAGCTCTCTTATGCTGCAGCAGACATTAAGTTATTTGTCTTGCTGTGAAATCCACTTTGCAGTAAAGCAATCCCAGTGTTTAGTTCACAGCAAGATTTAGTGCTGGATTGAGCTGGCTCCCCAAGAAATGAGTATGCAGTAATTCCTCTGAATTTTTGCAGTGTAGGCTGCCATTCCTTCCATCACGTCCTGCTATTACTTCTGCATGTCTTCAGATTGAAGTAAATGTCCCAGTAACAAGCCGCCTTCTCAAAGGACATTAACTTTTACTATGGTCTAAAGCAGAGATTCTCAACCTGCGGCCTGAAGGCCGAATGTGGTCTGCGGTGTCATTTCATGTGACCACCCACCGCCTCCACCACACCCGGGAGTGCCATGTGGTGCAGGAAGGGGAAAATGGCTGTCCAGCCCCCGAAGCTGTCTGAGGGAGCATGACCCGGCTCCCGGCTTAAAAAGCTCTTCCACAATGGTAGATGTCATTAGGGGAGAATCCATTCAAATAATCCTTTTTCCACTCTGAATTAGTTGCTAGGCTTGTTTCCAATTGCTTCAAATACTAAAAACATTTTCAGCTGTATTGTTTATTTATTATTTCTGCCCCACTATCCCTCCAGTGAGCTGAGATTGGTGTACATGGCTTTCTTTCCTTAATTTTATTCTAATAAACCTGTAAGATAAATTAGGCTAAAAGACAGCAGGTGGCCCAGTTTTTCATAGCAAAGTGGAAATGTGAACCCTGTTGTAGTCCAGCACTTAGCCATTACAGTATCCTTGGTCTCTCAAGCATTTTAATTGTTTAAAAAAATATATTTAACATATTTCCCTAGTATTTTTGAGGCATTTTAGACATATATTGGCCAAAGTGTGTTTAATCTTGTACCTCTCTCACCATGCACTGATAATTCTGCTTTATAATTGGAAGTTATGCTGGGATGTAATGACATTTATAAACTATTTTTAAAGTTATTTTTATGGCTGTAGCCAATAAAGATTCAAGAAAGGGAAAGATTTGCCTAGGTTTTGCCACTGAGTGCCATTTGCACTCATTTACCCTTTTCTGTTGAATTCATCAGGTGAGCCTTTTGGGTTATCACTTCCAAGCTCTCTTTTTGTTTTAGTTTGTGTACAGTACTATGTGTTGGGCAGTATTGTTTAGTTAGCTCTTTCATCTCATTCTCTATTTCAGGAGTTCTCAATCTTTTTAAGGCGGAGGCTGGGTCATGCTTCCTCAGTCAGCTTTGAGGCCGGACGGCCATTTTACCCTTCCTCCATTACATGGCACTTCCGGGTGTGGTGGAGGTGGGGGGGCACAAGAAATGGTGCAGTGGGCCACATATGGCCCACAGGCCACAGCTTGAGAATCCCTGATCTATTTCTTTGCCTACTATTTTTGGATATGTTTCATTTCTTTAATTTTGGTTATATGAATATTTAATATTAGCACATAAAGAAACTGGATCTAATGGAAGAAGCAAATATTCTTGATCTGTTGCACCTTTCCTGGTTCACAAGATGGCCTGCATCCTAACTGTTTATTGCCTGCTCTGTTGGAAAGGCCCAAGGTTCTTCAGTTAGAAAAAGTGTGGTAGAAAGCCTGGGAAGGACCTTGGAGAACTGCTTATAGTTAGAATGAACTAGACTGCATTCTTTGGAGTTACTGTACAATTACAGTATGAGAGTTGCATGGGAAAAGCCCCAACAAACATCTGGAATGTGAACATGATCAGGGTAGTGATATTATTGTTCCTTAGTGCCCATTCCTGTAAAGAAAAAGAGCCTGGTTTATTAGAGAAACTAAGTACTGTAATGGAGAAAAGCAGGATGCGATGATCATGGAAAACATGAATATTAGCTAGAGGTCATAGAAAGGCCTGCGGTGATGTTAGCAGCTTGAAAACAAAACTTTTCTTTGCTAGCAGTACATCTGCTCAGAGTAATTAAAAAGTGGTGTCTTGTGGTCAAGGATAGGTTATGAGAAGATAAACAAACAGCCTGTTATGAATAATTTGCAATTGTTGTTCAGTCGCACAGTCGATTCCGACCCTTTGCGACCCCATGGACCATTTTCCTCCAGGCACCTCTATCCTCCACCATTCTCCTCAGCCAATACAGTTTGCAAATAAAATTGCTCTGATTCATTCTGACTTGGATGGTTTGAAGTTTTTTTCTTACTAAGTAGATTTTATTGATTAAAAAATTACAATGCATTTTTTCTAACAATTTTTCATGAATTTTAGGAAATACATCTCAGAGACAGTGCATTAATTGCACTCATTCTTGTACAGATTTCAACTGAATCAAGCTTTAATTTATATTAAGAATGATCATAGTTGTAGGATTCTCAGTTTGTTTGGGGAATATTTTGCTATTTTTGCATTTATTTACTTACCGTATGTCTCCCATAATATAATTGTTTCTTTTCTCTTTGTTGCAGGTGTACTGTGCAGAATGCAGTGTTACAGGTGTACTGTGTCCCAAGCTTATACCCTTAGTTAATTTTTGAAATGGTAGCCGTGTTAGTCTGTGCAAGCATATCAGAGAGTAAAGAAAACAAAAAGACAAAAAATGTATTGGCACCTTAAAGAATAACTCCTGTATTTTAATGTTAGCTGTCATGGATCAAGTTCACTTTGTCAGACATGAGAGTGAGGCTTCATGGCATTATTTTATACATACCAGGTTCAGAGATACACAATGATTGGCTAGCACAGGGGTTCCCAACCTAAGGTCTGCGGGCCGGATCTGGCCTGCAGTGCCATTTCATGTGGCCCCCACCTCTCCAAGGCCATTCAAGAAACAAAATGGCCACCTCCTTTGAAGCTTTTGGGACATAATGGCCACCCCATCATGAAAGGGCAAAATGATCATTTGGCCCTCAAAGCTGACAGAGAGCATGACCCAGCTCCCGGCTTGAAATGGTTGGGAACCCCCGGGTTAGCACAACAGATAACTATGTACAACTAATGCTAACAGAAGATCAGTGTGGCTATTTACAACTAGAATAATAGAAGATCCTGATTGGGGTTAGATTTATTTTAAGGTGCCACAATGTTTTTTGTCTTTGTTTGTTTACTCTCTGATATGTTGAGGTATAGTTATCATTCTCTCTGTCTCTGTCACACTCACTCTTCTGTTTGGCTGATACTGCTGTCTACTTCCCACCCTAGTTTTTGTATGGAAGCCAGGCCAGCTGTTGTAGCATTTTGCAGGGGATCATGTTTGTCAGAAACTATACCAGTGTTCCCCAATCTTTGGGTTTTGGATTTCAATTCCCAGAAGCCTAAGTCAATTCCCAAAGCACTGATCAGCAAATTACTGACTTAGGCTTCTGGGAATTGAAGTCCACCAGTGTTCCGTGGAACATAGTTTGGAAAATGCTGAACTGGACAAAGAAACTGGTAAAGTCATTGCACTTGTAAGCTCACTACGGTGATTTTCTTTCCTTCAAGAGGGTGGCTTAATTAAATCAAGCTAAAGATACATACAGTACAGCAGGTGAAGCCTCTGGTAGCATAAACAGATCAATAAAATAATTTGTGTTTGCTGACTGGAAGAGATTTCTAATTACTAATGTTCTGTGCTCCTCATTTTTCTTGGTGCCAGAGTAATTGCAAGGATAAGAAATCCAATTCCTTCTTGTTTGAGAGTTTCTGTTTAGCTCCACTTTAACTGGCTTGGTAATGCTGACTTGCTTGCTGAGGCTGAAGGTGCTAATTTATTTCCAGATATCCTTTATTTCTTTATTCAAGAGTTGTTTACATTTTTGGTAGGAAGGTTTGCCTGTTTGGGGTGTGCATGTTTTAATAGGATGTGGACTAGTATAATTGATTTTTGCACTTGCTAAAAACTCATACGTTACTTGGAGGTTGATAGAAAGATCCCAGTTCTATTCTATATGAATAACAGACAATGAAATAGAGAATAGAATAACAGACAATGAAATAGAGAATGAACTTGATTGCATATATTACAGCAGTAGTGTATAGAATCAAAGAATAACTGAGTTGGAAGAGGCTAGTTGAGGCTATTGAATCCAAACCCCAGCTCAGTGTAGGAGTCCAAATCAAAACAGATATGACAAATGGTTCTCCAGTTTACTCTTGAGGAGGATGTGCTTGGTTGTCCCATTGAGAGCATCAGGATTAATATAATTTCCTTGATTGACAAGACTATCAAGGGATAAATTCCTAAACAGAAATTGTGCAGGGTTGGACACGTCTCTCAATGGGTGTTGGACAGTAGCAATCACTGAGTGGTATCCCAGAGGAGTAAAAAGACCCCTTAGCAGGCCCCCCCCAAAAAGATGGGAAGACACAATTGTGAAAGGTTTTGGTTGAACATGGAGAAGACGAGAGCGGCAGTGAAATTAATGGAAAATAAGTTGCGACCAGCAGGAACTTATCCCTTGATAGTCTGGTCAATCAAGGAAATTATATTAATCCTGATGCTCTCAATGGGGTAACCAAGCTCACCCTCTGGTATTTCTATGCAGATATGTGTTTTTGATATATAGTGTGACTTCAACCTCCCTTTTTCTTCTGTTCTTTTTGGTTGGAGCTGCTGTAGTCTAGTCGTGGGAGTCATCCCGCCAAGTTTCAGTTATCCCTATCAAATCATAATTGGATCCTTAGAATTGAATGCTTAGAATACACTGCTATTGACAGTCAGAATTACTAGATGAAGAATCAAACAATAAACATAGTTCATAATCAGAAAGACTGCATTTGTGTGATAAGAGCATACCTATGATAGCTTCAATTTCCCTCCTCTCCAGTTCAACCTCTTCTGATGTAGCAGAGAGAGAACTTTGCTGAAATTCCATCAAATTCAGAATTCATAGTTTTTAAAATCCTGGTGCGAGAAAAAGTCTTTGAACTTTGCAATGATTTTAATGTTTATTGTTAAGGCAAGCTTTTTAGTCCTTTCATTTGAAAAAGCAACTTGCAGACTTTCTCAGCATAGAGAGCTGTTGTTTCTGGAAATATATTTGT
This sequence comes from Bradypodion pumilum, assembly GCA_035047305.1. Lineage (NCBI taxonomy): Eukaryota > Metazoa > Chordata > Lepidosauria > Squamata > Chamaeleonidae > Bradypodion > Bradypodion pumilum. Next base: position 24,261,262 of record JAWDJD010000009.1, on the reverse strand, counting down.
GTTGAACATAAATACTCCATAGTTGTTTTTCATTTCCCTGAAAACAGAGGCAAGAAGAAATGGTTCCCTCCAGCATCTCACCAGCTACTGTAAAAATACTTCCTTCTTGCTGAAGAGCTGGTCTGGAATGAGAGTTAGATGGATCTGTGGCTCAAGATTGCTGAGGGAGGCCAGATTTCCACAAAGCAATTGTCAGGAGGTTTGCCCATCCATTTATAGCTGTGATGGCGAACCTTGGCACTCCAGATGTTCTTGGACTTCAATTCCCAGAAGCCCAAGCACCCTGTGAATCCACACGAATAGGTTTACTACGATTCATCCGGCCCACGCTGCCCTTGTTGCTCTGGAAGCGGAAGTAAAATGCGCCTAGACGGTTAAGGCTCTTCCGGGTTAACCCTTCCTCCGTACGGGCGCGTTTTACTTCCGCTTCTGGGAGCGACGAGAGCAGCGTGGGCCGGATGAATCGCAGTAAACCCATTTGTGTGGATTCACAGGGTGCTTGGGCTTCTGGGAATTGAAGTCCAAGAACATCTGGAGTGCCAAGGTTCGCCATCATGGATTTATAGTGATGCCACCAAAATAGTCCTCAGTATAACATTCTGAACCTTGCAGGTCCACATTTTTCAAGCCAAATTCTGCTGCGTACCTAAGACAGCGATGGTGAACCTTGGCTCTCCAGCTGTTCTTGAACAGAAGCCCTGATCAGCAGGAGTGCTGACTTGGACTTTTGGTAATTGAAGTCCAAGAACACATGGAGTGCCAAGGTTCACCATCACTGACCTAAGGGACAGTGTATAGGTTTGTGCTGCTGGTAGAGGTGGATTTGTGGCACGTATAAATTGATCTATCATAGGGAGAAAGTTATGGTGATAGTTCTGTACCTGCGGTGATTATGAAATATGTTTTCCATTGTGATTCTCCATTCATGGCCTGGAATAATACAATCTAGCCAAGTTCTACAACTTAGTTTCTGCTGAATGAATTGTCAGAGCAAGTGCTTTTACGTTTAAAACAAACAATAAGCTTGCTCATTGTAACTTTGAATCCAATTATAGAAAGGATGCTTATTAACAAAACAATAACATGCTTCTTGCTTTCTCCTTTCTTTTTCAGCCTTGGCCCAGTGTTTCCAATCTTGCGAAGGATTTCATCGATCGTTTGCTCACTGTAGATCCAAGTGACCGTATGACAGCACTTCAAGCCTTGAAACACCCTTGGGTGGTTACCATGGCAGCCTCTTCTTCCATGAAGAATCTGCACCGCTCTATCTCTCAGAACCTGCTCAAGAGAGCATCATCTCGTTGCCAAAGCACCAAATCTGCCCAGTCCACGCGCTCTAGCCGCTCCACCAAATCCAACAAGTCCCGGCGGGTGCGAGAGCGGGAGCTGCGAGAATTGAACCTGCGTTATCAGCAACAGTACAATGGTTGACAGCTTGGCATTAAGTTGCCTTTTGCCCTGTCCCTTCTTTTGTCCTTCGATGTGGTCTGCACTGTGTTGTAAGTGAGAGGTGTCTGGCCTTCATCTGCCTTTGTCTTCCATAAAGACCAACCTCCATTGTTGTGAAGAAAATGAAAATGAGATGAGGGATTTCTCCTGGGTAGGGTCACTTACAGTATCTGTTCCAAGGTCCTAAAAATCTTCCTTGCTCCAGATCTGACAGAAATCCAGCATGTGTTGCCTGAAATACGGGAGCCACAGAGACATTGTACAGCTGAGAATGTTTGATACTCCTTCCTATTTATTGACTTCAAGCTGATGATAGCTGCAGGATATGATGGAGGGGAATTTAGAAGTTTAATTCTGTACCCATAAAGCTTGAAAGTGAGCCTCATTGAGTTCAGTGGACTTAGTTCTGAGTGGGCAGATAGAAGATTGTGCTGTGAAGCTCTCTATTAAATCCAGGGTCAAATAATACCATTTGAGTGTGCTTCTGGATGCTCAAAGAAATGGCTAATTTTGTCTATCAGCTGTAACCTCTTGCACTGTATTAAGCAAATATCCAAAGCTTCTGCTAACTTGGTGTCTCCTTGTGCCACGTGGAGACAGAGGGCACAAAGAGTCTGTGACCGCCTGTGTACATCTTTGGGGATCCTGGCTATTTTTTTTTCAAAGTTGCAATTTTCGTTTTAATTTGATCTTGCACTTCATGACACTTTTGCATCCATCTAGCTGTAACATGGACCCCTTTGGCTGAAGTAATGGATATACCTCAACCAGAACCTGGAAAGTTACTTTTTCAGTTTGTATCTCCCCAAACCCTTTAGTAGCTGGAATAGCTAAGGGATTCATTGCCAATCCCAAATGTCACTTTTTAAATGCAATTTTCCAAAGTCTAGCCTTAACTACACAGGTCTGGCTGCAAATGGCTTGAGTTTGGGACACCACCACCACCACCACCCCGGCAACACTAGAGGGATCTTATTTATTTATTTCCCATTAAATGCCAGAATTATTGCCAACCTAGTCATTATTCGGACTCAGTGGAAGCTCTTTTATGTGAGTCAGTACCAGAACATTGAAAGTATCTGATGGACACTGAGTGCCTTTGTTCCTTCTTTCCAACATCACATTTACACATCACATACCTTCCATCATAGTGGTGGAATCAAAGGTACCTCTCCCCTATTAAAAGTTATCTTGAAAGCTTGAGTGGGTTTAGATAGATGCTCCTCCTGCCTCTACAGCTGTTGCAGTGGGGTGCAGACAATACTTTAAGTCATTAAGCCACAAAGCTTAAAGGGACCCAAAGATAATCTACATTGTCCGCCCACCCATCCTCCTCTGGATTAACCCACTTTCCCCTAGTTTTAATGTACTGCAAGCAAACAATCAGGGAGCAAATAGGGCGGTGAACACCAGAACAGCCTTTTTGAATTGTGTACTGATTCATAGCTCAGTTTATTATAGCCTGTCTGGTCAAAATATGCCACCAAAAGAGGTACCACTGTCTTAAAATGGTTGAACTGACTATTTAACTTTAGACAGCAGGTTGGAGAATGTGGTTTTCTTCCCATCTTCGGATCTCTCCTATATGCTAGGCATTTTTGGATTTGTTTTGTTTTTTAAGTTGCAAAATAGGTTAGAGCAGGGGTGGCCAACCTTGGTGCTTCAGGTGTTCTTGGACTTCAATTCCCAGAAGCCCTGATCAGCAGAAGTGCTCACCTGGACTTCTGGGAATTGAAGTCCGAGAACACCTGAAGCACCAAGGTTGGAGCTAGAGGGTAAGTTAGAAAATGACATCCCTCTGTTTGTAGTGTGAAGTGACACAATGCATTCTGTAATCTCTGTCTGCTGTAGTAGTCCTTTAAGGCAAAGGAAAGCCTACCACACAGGCTTTTTCATAGCTATCTAAGATGTTTATTCCATATTATGAAACAAGTCCAGGTGCTTCTGCCTCATGTTTGTTTCTGTAAGATAAGTTTCTAAATTGAATTTTTCTACTCAGTTCTTTACTGGCCCTTGCTGTACATCACAGGAACAAGTTCCTTCCATCTTCTGGTAGCACATACTGTTTCAGAGTCATAATTTAATGACTTAATATGTTACCAGAAGTTGGTTTAAGGACACCATATTAGCTACATTAGGCTAGTGGCTATATCATTTGCAGAGTTAAATTCTGTTAAGTTTTATTAGCACTGACAAAAGTTCTTCCTGTTCTAGTGAAATGGTGACTCAGCAGAGGTGCCAAGAACAGGAGATGCCAGAATTTTTGGGAATTATGTGGTCACAGGAGATTAGCTCTTATAGTAGGTGTTTCAGAATGCGTATTCTGCTACACAGAGACTGACCAAGAGTATGTATGCTACATTAATTATGACTTTGAGTTGCTTGTTAGAAAGGATCTTGCATTAGCCTTTACATTGTTGAGATAACAGTTCTATATGGGAAAGATGTAATATGGGGTTTCTGTGCCTAAGAAGGGTTAAATTAATTCTACTGTGGGACTGATTCATTTCTGTATTCCTCCTGTAATTCTCAAGCCACTTTGTGTAGAACCAGTTTCTCAGTCCAGGGTGACATCTAGTGGTTCAGGAAACTCGCACTCTCTTAGGAGCATAAGAAATTACTTATGCTGAGTTTGGCAGTTGGCCTGTCTAGCTTACCATTTTCAGTTCTGATGGGCAGAATTTTTCCAGGGTTTCAGACAGAATTCTTTTCTAGCCTTACCTAGAAATCTTGGTATTTCTTGGTGATACCATCTGAATGCTTAAGCAAGCCTGTATGCTTAGTTTTCAAAATCATATGAGATTGGTTAGAATTGTTTGGTGGTTATAATTAGCAACTAGTGAACTGGCTTGGTATATTAATGCCTGATTTCATGTCATATCATTGATTTGTTGTTGGTTGGTTGGCATTTAGATGCACATGGTAGTTCTATATCACCAACATATATACTAGGGGTGACCAAACTATGGCCCTCAATACCAATTCATCCGACCTACAAAGCCCTCGTTGCTCCCCGGAGTGGAAGTAAAACACGCCCGTACAGGCACATTTTTCTTCCGCTCCGGGTAGCAACGAGGGCTTTGTGGGCCGGATGAATTGGCATTGGGGGCAGGATGCAGCCCCCTGAACCATGTGACCGGCCCGCGGCCCAAAAGGTTAGGTCACCTCTGATATATACCCTCTGCTGGGGCTATACTGGTCTTCCTGTTGACTTTGTAGATTCATATAACATATCTAGTGTAAGGAGAAAGACTTTCTGTCTTATCTCTCATTTTCTTTCTGTTCTCAATAGAAGTCTAATTTAAAAAGAGTAACTGTATCACCAGTTTAGAAACTGGTTATTCTTTAGGCCCATGCCCGTGACGGCAAACCTTGGCACTCCAGATGTTCTTGGACTTCCATTCCCAGAAGCCCATGTTTCTGTGGATCCACATGAATGAGTTTACTGCGTGTAGAGGCTTCTGGGACTTGGGCTTCTGGGAATTGAAGTCCAAGAATACCTGGAGTGCCAAGGTTCACCATCACTGGTCTATGCTGTTACTTGCAGGAGTCCCTGTTTTAAAAGCATACAGGTTGGAGGCTTTACTGAGATGTTTCCCTGCAACATGCCACCTAGTGATAACTTTCCCCCCGATATTCCCACATGTTTCTAGACAAATAAAAATTATAATGGCCCACTTGGATTTAGCTGGCATCTCCGTCCTTTATACTCTTCTGCTTCAGTTTCCTGCCCATATGGAGCTGCTGAGCTGAACTGTTATGCATGTTTACTGATGCAAGGGGCAAAATGGCAGCGCCTAGATAGTGACTCTTGGGAGGATGTTGGCATTGGCCTCTCCCTTGCATCACCCCTTCCCTACCTTGTAAAATAGTAAATATGGTAAATATACTGGAACTTAGCAATACTGTGTTTTAAAAAAAGAAGCAGACCTCAGATCTGGTAGTGTGAAATCCACCTGTCTCTTGAGGAATGGAATTAAAGGCAATGACAGCTTTGTCACGTGCTGTTTTTCTAATAGAGGGGGTGTTCCAGTTTTAACTGGCAATGGGTAGGAAAGGTCATTGACTAGTAGCATTCTTTGGCTGGATCAGGGGTTCCCTGAGTCAGGGGCCGGATCACGTTCTCTCAGTCAGCTTCAAGGACTGGACGGCCATTTTGCTCTGCCTGCATGATGGGAGTGGTCATTTTGTCCTGACAGGTTCAAAGCGGCAGCCATTTTGTTTCTTGAATGCCCTTGGAAGGGTGGGGGACCACAGGAAATGGCACTGTAGGCCAGATCCTGCCCACGGGCCTTAGGTTGGGAACCCCTGGGCTGGATTGTGTAATTTTAAGTGCTTAGTGTTAATTTTGGTGACTGGGCAGATTCTTCATGCCACCCATTTATTAAAATGTTCACTGGACATAAGAAGAGCCTTGCTGGAACAGGCCACAACCCATCCAGTCCAGCACTCTGTCTCACACAGTGGCTGACCATTTGCTGCCCATCCTGCCTATCTCACCAAATGGGAGGTTGTCCTTAGATATCCATAATTATAGCCATTGATACCCTTGTCCTCCATTAACTTGTCTAATCCTTTCTTAAAGCTGTCAAGACTGACAGCTGTCACCACTTCTTCTGGCAGGGAGTTCCATAGACCAGTGATCCTCTGGGTGAAAAAGTACTTTCTTTTATTTGTTTGAGAACTAGTACCCAAAAGTTTCATGGAGTGCCTCCTAGTTCTAGTGTTGTGTGATAGGGAAAACAGTTTTTCCTTATCTACTATGTCCACACTGAGCATGATTTTATAAACTTCAATCAGGTCACCTCTTAGACGCCGTCGTTCAAAAGTGAAGAGGCCCAACAGTTGCAGCCTCAGATGGTAAGGAAGTTGTTCCAGTCCCCTAATCATTCTGGTTGCTCTCCTCTCCACTTTTTCCAGCTCCACAATATCCTTCTGGAGGTATGGCGACCAGAACTGTACACAGTATTCCAGATGGGGCCTCACCATAGATTTATAAAGAGGCAAAATGACACTTGCTGACTTATTTTCTATACCTTTCCTAATGATCCCTAGCATTGAGTTTGCTTTTTTCACTGCTGAGGCACACTGGGTTGACATCTTCATTGAGCTGTCCGCCAGGACACCAAGGTCCCTTTCCTGGTTTGTCGCAAAGAGTTCAGATCCCATCAGTTTATAAATGCATCACTCTGCACTTACTAGTGTTGAAGCTCATTTGCCACTGTTTTGCCCACTCCCCCAGTGTCAAGAGATCCCTCTGGAGCTCCTCACAATCTCACAGTTTTCACTACCCTGTATAATTTAGTGTCGTCAGCAAATTTGGCTACCTTGCTATTTACTCCTACTTCTAGATCATTTATGAAGAGGTTGAAAAGCAGGGGTCCCAGTACTGAACCTTGGGGAACCCCACTCTTTACTTCTCTCCACTTGGAGAAGTGTCCATTTAGTGCTACCCTCTGTTTTCTGTCCCTTAGCCAGTTGCTGATCCAGGACAAGACCTGTCCATTTGTTCCATGACTGGTAAGTTTATTCAAGAGCCTTTGGTACCTTGTCAAAAGCCTTCTGAAAGTCCAGATAAACAATGTCAACTGGATCCCCCTTATCCACATGCTTGTTGACACTCTCAAAAAATTCCAACAGATTAGTGAGGCATGATTTGCCCTTGCAAAAGCCATGTTGGCTGTCCTTTAGCAGCACCTTCTCTTCTATGTGCCTATTAATTCTATCTTTTAGGATGGTTTCCATCACCTTACCTGGGACACATGTCAAACTGACCAGTCGGTAATTTCCTGGATCACCCCTGGATCCTTTTTTGAAAATTGGTGTTACATTCGCTACCTTCCAGTCATCAGGCACAAACCCTGATTTGAGGGAAAGATTATATATTTTGGCTAGGAGATCAGCAATTACATCTTTTAAGTTCCCTGGGAACTCGTGGATGGATGCCATCTGGTCCTGGCGATTTGTTAGCATTTAGTTTAACAAGACATGCAAGGACCTCCGCCCTAGTTATTTCTATCTGGCTTAATTCTGCGGTTTCCCTCCCTACAAAGATAGGCTCTGTTTTGGGCATGTGGTCTCTGTCTTCTTCAGTGAATACTGAAGCAAAGAATTCATTGAGTCTCTGCAATCTCTGTTTCCTCTTTAATAACCCCTTGCCTTCCATTGTCTAATGGTCCAATGGCCTTCCTAGTTGGGTTCTTACTTCTAATGTACTTAAAGAAGTCTCTGTTATTTCTCTGAATGTTTTTAGCTATACGCTCCTCAAAGTCTTGCTTTGCTTTCCTGATTGTTGCCTTGCATTTGTTCTGCCATAATTTATGTTTCTGCCTGCTGTCCTCATTCCGACAAGCCTTCCATCTTCTAAATGAGCTTTTCTTGCTTTTGATCACTTCCCAAACAGCTCCTGTAAGCCACTTGGACCTGGGCCTCTTGGACTTAGCAGTGCCCTTTTTCCTTTTGGGTATGCATTCCAATTGGGCCTCGTTTATTGTTTTTGTAAACAGGAAACAGGACAGGAAATAGAGTTTTGAAAAGTTAGTTAATACATGCGATTTTCAGTTTCCAAATGCTTTCTCCCTCCCCCTCCCCCCCAGGTTTGATCAGTATGAGCCCTCCATTGTTTGGTGGTATCTTGATAATGTCACAGCACTTTGCTGCTAGCCGAAAGGTAAAACAGCATTTTCCTCTAGGGCTGTGGTTCTCAATGTGGGGCACACACCCCATAGGTTGGCAATCTGCTTTTTAAGGCAGGCAATTTGAGAATGAGTTTACACCAAGTTAATTGCCTTTTAGGCTTTCTCTACATGAATAGGAGTTCACTTTTTTGAATAAGAATTATATGTCGCTGGAGGTGGGGGAATCAGGATTTTGGAAATGCTTAGGTGGGGCATAGCCCAAAAAAGGTTGGGTGCTGACTTGAGCTTCTGGTAATTGAAGTCCAAGAACACCTGTGGCCTGTTCCAGCAAGGCTGTGCTTATGTTCTAATATCAATAATGTCAGAAAAGAGAGTTTTTGCTCGACTTTTTCTGTTCGGTAAGGTTAGGGGCTATAACCTGTTTTGCCTTGAAGCATGGAGTCTCTCAGTCTGGTTATCTCCCAGGGCACATTCACAGCTTTGATAATGCCTGACTTTCTTATATCAGAGAGACAAGTGTAGCTTCATGGGTGCAAGTCCTGTCACCCTTTGCCAGCATGGTTAGTAGTGAAGGAGGAAGAGAATTGCAGACCAGCAACATCTGGAGGGCTGCAGATTACTCATATTTGTTTTATACCACCGAGTAGATTTTGTATAACACACACACATACACACACACACACACACCAATTCCCTATTCTGCAAGTGAACTATAGCTTCTGTTTAGACATGGCTTAGTTTAATTGGATGTCTGCAGTTCACTCCGTCTTACATTTGGGCCCCTTTCTTCCTTAAAATGGAAATATCATTGCTGCTGAAATACATACTGTGATTGCAGCTTAGACAGGTACAGGTGAAACTCGGAAAGTTAGAAGATTGTGCATATGTCCATTCATTTCACTTAATAGGTGAAACAAATATATGAGATAGACTCACTACATGCAAAGTGAGAGATGTCATACCTTAATTCGTTATAATTGTTATGATCATGGCGTACAGCGTACATGAGATTATGTGATGATTATGGGGTACATGAGATTGGGGGTTGGGGTTTTCGTAAACTGTAAGCCATATGCATCAATATTATAACAAAGTAAGGCTTGAACTATCTCGCTTTGTATGTAATGAGTCTATCTCATATATTTGTTTCACCTTTTAAGTTGCATTACTGAAGTGAATGAACATTTGCACAATATTCTAATTTTCCGAGTTTCACCTGTACATGAGCTGCCCCTTATGCTTCTTTTCACCCAGTTACTGCCTTTTAAATGGAAAAGGACTCTTTCACAAATACCAGGTTCATTCTTGCTGAGGGCCAGCATACACAACATGGCACAGATGTTTGTCCTACACTACATTCTGTCCCAATCCCCTAATCTAATGTGACTAATGATTTGTGGGAGAAAGATACGTGGATACATAATTTTGTGTGCGTGGCCTGCTGTACCTTTTGGAAAGTTTCTTCTGCCACATGTTTAACAAAGGTTTTATTATGTGTTTGCCAGACAATGCCAAAACCACTCTCTGGTTTAAATTTCAATACTAGGTCAAGGTACAGAGAACTACAACTACCAGTGATGTACTTCTAGGGAGCCTTATGTTTGTATATTTCTCATATAGTACGTGCCTCTCCTTCCCTCGCCATTCTTTGATATACTACAGACTGCTTTTGAAAATTAGGGCAATGCCAAAAGAGGTTTGATATAGCATGTAGATCAGGGGCTCCCAACCTAAGGCCCATGGGCCGGATCCGGCCCATGGCCCCATTTTACGTGCTCCACCCCACCCCTCCAAGGGCATTCGAGAAACAAAATGGCCACCCCTTTGAAGTTGTTGGGACAAAAAGGCCACCCCACCATCGTGCAGGCAGGGCAAAATGGCCATCTGGCCCTCAAAGCTGGCTGAGAGAGCATGACCCAGCCCCCAGCTTGGGGGCTGGGTCTAGTCAAATGGTGAGTTTGGGGGTGGTATTTGTTTTTTTTTTGGGGGGGGGGTGACCTGAGAAAATGTAAACATCTCACTGAACATGTTGTTGGGCATCCCTGAGGCTGCCTTTGGGGTTCTGTGCCTAACTCTCAAGACATTTATGAGCAGAAACATTGAAAAGAATGTGAAGTTATTTAATTTACTGAGGGACTGGTCTGTACCATTGAGAGCATCCTGCTTGCCACTTCTACTTGCCCATAAATCTATCACCTGCCTCTATTTCGGAGGTGCCCAAACTTTTCGGGCTGCGGGCCAGTCAAGTGGTTCCTCCCATCAGAAGCGGAAGTAAAACGTGCCTTGCAATCTGTTTTGCAACAGGATGAGATAAATTTTTAAGCTACCAGTTTCTGTTTAAACCTGGGGTGCCCAAACTATGGCCTGGGGGCCGCATTCAGTCCCGACACCAATTCATCCGGCTGGTGCTACCCGTGTTGCTCCTGGAAGCGAAAGTAAAATGTGCCCAGGAGCAACAAGGGGAGCGCAGGTCGGATGAATTGGTGTTGGGGCTGGATCTGGCCCCTGGGCCATAGTTTGGGCACCCCTGCTCTATTTCACCATCATGTTCATTTCTTCTGCTTCATCTTTGTTGAGTTGTCTTGAGTGCCATATGAAGAAGGGTGCAGTACATGTGCAGAGCTTGAAAAGAGTTACATGTTTAATTACAATTCTCAAAATCTCCCCCCCCCCCAACCAAAATGCTATGCTATTAATGATTCTGGGACATGCTGTCTCAAGTTTTCCCAAGCTCCAGCTAAACTTATTGGCTTTCAGATTTTGTACTTTCATGGACCCTTTCTAATCTGGATCATCTCTAGAGGATTGGAGGGGGAAACTTGCTGAGAAATCCTTTTCAGTGTGCAAATGGTTGTTGAACAGACTTAATGAGACATTGCCTTTGGCCTGTTGCAAAGCAAGAGTTACTAAGGACAGTTCACCTATCGCTGGTTGCATTTTTTTTGGGGGGGGGGGGTGATTAGTAATGTGAAGCAGGCTGTCTTTTAAGGAAGTTTGTTTTACTAATTTCCTCACTGAAGAATGATAAGTTTTCAAAGAAGTTCAGAGTTCTGTGGTATAATACAGGTGTAATTGGCTTTTTAACAAACAAGGCAAGTTATTCTCTGACTGGTAGCCAGCAGTATTTCATAGTGCTTTGTGTTCCGGTGACCATGGAATGTGACTGCGAACCTTTCGTCTGCCCTTACCTTTTCCCTATCCTGTGAATGTCTCGGTCTTGACACTAGAGTGCTTCTTGGGAGTCCTCCATGGCATGTTTAGAGAAACTTGCTTTGGCTTTCCAGATACCCCTCACCTCATCTTGTCCAAGTTCAAGGTGAGAACTTGTCTCTCAAGGGAGAAAAGGCTATTTTTTTTAAAAAATCTTTTTTTATTTCAAGTATTCGTGTCTGTGATTTTTGCCTTTGGTGCCTTTTTTATTTTTACACTATGGAATCTACTTTTTTAGAGCGTGATTTTGATACCTGGCAATAAACCTGTAATGTTGAAATTAGTGTATAGATTTATTTATTTTGTATATCTGAACTGTTTTTCAATTTGTATATGCATCCTTTTTATTCAGTAAAATGTTGATCCTCAATCAGTGGTCAGTGGATTTATTTTGGCCAGTAAGATGGTTTTGTTCTTCTTTCGTGTTCTGATGAAACCCTGGACTGCCAAAATGGAGCCGAGCCACTTTCATTGCTTTGTCATTGCCCAAATGCAGGTCCTCATTGGTGCATGTCTCTGGCAGCAATTGGCAGACCAGAAAATGGACCACACTCTGTGTCTCTCCACATTCACACCGTGTGTTGTTGTCCACCAGCAGTTGAGCATGTTGGTCTTGCATTTAGGGACTCCAACCCTCAGCCTATTCAGCGTCCTCCAGGTGACATAGGGGTGATTGAGATCTTCAGCTGTATCCACCTTTAGTGTTGTTCCTTGTCCAGCGAGCTCCCTCTTCCATCTTCTAATTTGGTTTTGCTCTTGTGTACCCTCAAGAATATTTGTTCTTGCCATAAAGCTCTCTCTGGATCTGAGCCGGTGGACTCATATCCTTTCAGAGGGTGTCAAGGGTCATGGTTTTGTGATAACTGCTTTAATGGATGCATTATGGACAAGGAAAGATGCGGTTGTGACCTCTCCATACTGGAGAGACTGGTAGCTCTGTTAATAGAACAATGCTAGTAATGTATTGAATCAAGAATGTTACCATCGAAAAAGTACTAAAATAAGTAAATATGAATAAAATGAATAAGTAAAGCTCAAGAAATCATAAAACACAATGCAGTCATGTAACGAGGAATGAAAAATGCTATAATGAGTTATTTAAAGGAAAATAAACGGGGGAAAGTGCAGGAAGGAGAAGTATTTATTATCTAAAGCAGGGATCTCCAGTCACCTTGCTACAGACTGGTACCAGGCCACGGGCTGTCCCGAACTTGGCTGCGGGGGTGGGTGGCGCTGGGAGCCCCAATGGTAGCCTTCTGCCCTCAACTCAACGTGCTCCGCTGGGTCTGCCCAGTGAGCGGAGCAAGAACACGGGCTTCAGGCACAGCAGATAGGCAGGAGGCCGACTGGCCGAGCCCCTCCTCCATGTTGCTTAACTATGGCGGGGCTCCACCCCTCTGTGTGCAGCATGATACCTTACTGCCCAAAGCAGCATGAAACCAGTCTGTGGTGCAAAAAAAGGTTGGGGACCCCTGCTTGAAAGAATGTGAGAGATTAAAGCAATCACACTAATATACCGCCCCATAGTGTTTGGTACACTCCCTGGGTGGTTCACAAGTTAATTAGCATTCACAAGTTAATTAGAAGTTTGGAAGGCTGAGTCAACTTTGGCTATGATGTTATGTAACAGCACTGTTCACAACTGCTGCATCCAAATTGGTTATAGCCATTGTGACGTCCAGCCTCTGAGCCTCTGGAGGAAATCAAGAGGAGGTAGGATTTATGTATTCTAGCAGATATCTAGTCTGTTTTATGAAGGGAAAGTTCTTAACCTACCTCTTATTCTTACGTTTTCATCAATGCTGGATATTTTTGTACCTTTCTTAGAGCTTAGAAATTTCCTCTTTTGGGCTACAACTTCAAGAACCCTCAGCCAGCATGCCCACTGGTCTTCTGGGAATTATAGTTCCTGCAAAGGTAACTTTGCTGTGCTCTGAATCTGCTCTTGTGAGATTGAATACTGGAGTGAGCTCCTGTCATTTGACCTAGTTCCTGCCAACCTAGCAGTTCAAAAGCAAGAAATTGTAAGGAGATAAATAGGTAGCTCTTCAACGGAAAAGGTAATACAGTAGTGTTCCATGAACTCCAGCATCTAGTAGTGTTCCATGAACTCCAGCATCCTGTGACCACATGACCACAGGAATGTCTGCAGACGTAGACAACGCTGGCTCTGACTGTAAATGGAGATACGCACCACCCTCAAGAGTTGGATACGACTGGCTTTTGAGCAACTGCTAAGCCACTCTCTGATTCGATTCAGCTGGAGCAGAGCACAGAGAGGCTCTTAAAGGTACAGACTGCGATCCAATCCAATACATTGTGGGGACTACATAGCCCATATAGCCTAACATGTTGCTTAAGGTAGTAGTAGAAGGCTTAGCCTATTGTCCTTCATTGAAATGCAGCATGCCTATGCTATATGTGCCTAACTTGCGCTTTAACCTATTATCTGTAGGGTCTTTGCTCAAGCAAGGATACTCAGTCAATTTTAGCAAGGATGTTTGTTGTATCAAGAAGGATAGCTCTGTCCTGAATGTGCCAATGTTTGATCGCTTGTTTGTGCTTAGAGATAATTCACCCAATGCAGTTCAGGTGAACTCATCTTTTGATAACAAGCCAGTGCACAATGAGTGCATCCATTTGGCCCATAGGCGCTTAGGTCACATCTACAAGGATGTGAAGCACACAGTCCAGTTCTCTACTGGAATTAACATCAAGCCATGCGACACGTTTGTCTCATGCACTCCCTGTGATCAGGAAAAGAGCAAGGCCAGTCCGGCCAATAGAACAGGTGGTTTTCATACCACAAAGCCCCTAGAGTTAGTGTTTATAGATCCTATTGGTCCAAAGAATCCTTCACTTGGCAGTGCAAGGTATATCTTGAGCATAGTGGACCATTTCTCTAGGTATGGTTTTATCTACCTTCTCAAGTCTAAATCTGACACCTTTAACGCATTTAAAACGTGGGTAGCTTTTGCGGAAAGGAAGTCAAATAATAAGCTAGAAACAGTATTTCTGACAATGGCTTCGAGTTTGTCAACAGCCAGTTCACAGACTTCTTTCAAAAAGCTGGTATCACTCATAAAAGGACGTTGCCCTATAGGCCCCAGCATAATGCCGGTGTAGAACGGCGCGGGCAAACTTTGCAGAGTATGACGCGCGTTATGCTAAATGATTGTGGTCCACCACAGAGCTTGTGGGGAGAAGCCGCAATGTGCACCAATCATATCTTGAACAATAACTTCCACTCAGGTGTCAATGACATCCCTTTGTGTTATGGCATGGCAGGAAACCGCACCTGGCCTACCTTAAAGTGTTGGGCTGTCCAGCGTGGGTGCATGTGCCATCTCAGTTGAAAAGGAAAGGGCAACATCGTGTACGTAAATTATGTTTTGTTTGTTACTCTTCCAATCATAAGAACTACATATTTTGGGACAAACATCCGGATTGTCTATAGTGCTTCAGCTAAGTTTCTGGAGCACAACCGGTGGGAGCATATTATCCAAGGTCATCTTCCAGAGTCTGAATCTGGCACAAGTTTCATCCCAGCCCAGTCTGATGAGCCAACTGAGCCAACTGTAAAAGAGGAGGAGCAGGAGGAGGAGCAATCTCCATCTCCCTCAGGTTCTGAATTTGAGCCGGCACTGCCCGAGTAGTAAGCCGTCCAGTGACTCCAGTTTTACGCCGGTCAACTCGACCCAGGCAGGCCCCAGACAGGTACCAGGCATCATTTGCTGGATCCTGTGTATTTGAACCAAGTTCCTTTAACGAGCTGGAAAACATGCCAGCTGCAGAGGCTTGGTATGCAGCCATGGAAAGAGAGCTGCAGTCTCTGAAAGATTTAGCTGTCTATACTGAAGTCCCCATTCCAAAGGACCACAAGGTGATTGGGTCCAAATGGGTTTACAAACTGAAGAAAAGTACTGAGGGCACTTCTATCTTTAAAGCCCGTAGGGTCACTCAAGGCTTTGCCCAGACTAGCAACGATTATGATGAGGTTTTCTCGCCCACTTTGAAAGCTAGTACTTTAAGAGCTGCTTTAACATGGGCAGCTAAGAATGGGTATAATGTAAGACATTAGATATTGAGACAGCCTATCTGAATGCCCCAATTAATCATGAGATCTATCTGTGTCTTCACCCTGGTTTTGATGCCAAGTCACAGACGCATTGCTGGAAACTGAATAAGAGCCTCTATGGTTTAAAACAGAGTGCTCACGAATGGAACAAATGTTTAGTTTCTCATTTGAAGGAGATCGGTTTTGTGCAGGCCAAAGCTGATCCGTGTCTGTTCTCTCTTAGACTAGACAACTGCTATCAGTTTCTTTTGTTGTTCACAGACAACATCGCTGTGATTTCCTCCACTGTTGACGTTTCCTTAAGTTTGACTGCTCAGCTAAGGAAGAGGTTTAAGCTGAGAGATCCAGGTGACATTAAGCATTATTTGGGGATCAATGTTACCAGAACTCCCAATGGGTTCAAGCTATCACAGGAAGACAAGATAGCTCAGCTATTAACCCAGTATAAGCTTACAGAGTGCAACCCGGTCAGAACTCCTAATGACCACGGCGTTTGGCCATGACGTCTCTGACAGTCCTGCTTTTGATAGGACACTATACCAATCTCTATTGGGTAGTCTTGGGCACTTGGCCCAATGGTCACGGCCTGATATCTCCTATGCCGTCAACCAGCTGGCTAGGAAGTGTGATAGCCCGTGTGAAAAACACTGGCAAGCCGCCAAAAGGGTTTTGCGGTATCTCAAGGGTACTGCCAACTATGCCCTGTGTTTAGAGCCCAACAAGGATTTGAGGCTAGAGATCTTTTCAGATGCCTCATATGCTTCTGACATGGAGACCAGGAAGTCTACATCTGGTTTCGCTGTGTTCTTTGGTGGATCCCTCATCCACTGGTGTTCACTTAAGCAACAACACATTAGCTTATCCACCGCAGAATCAGAAATGTCCTGTCTTTCCTTGACCTGTACTGAGACAGTCTGTTTGAAAAAATTGCTGTCTGATCTGGGTGAAAAAGTAGTGTCCCCAGTTACTGTGTTTGAGGACAATCAAGCAGCAATCGCTATTGCGACCAATGCTGGCATTAGTAGCAGGTCACACGACATAGATATCCAGTACGCCAATGTAAGGCAATGTGTACAAAACAAGCTTATCAAACTTGTTTACTGTGAGTCTGAAAACAACGTTGCTGATATCCTTACAAAGGCTCTCCCTGCAGAAAGACAGTGTTTTGCATGATAAACTGGGTATCAAGTTGTTGGTATAACCATATCATGTGTATGTAATGTACCAGCTGTACTGTACGCCAACTGCGCTCCATACAATAGGAGGAGAATGTTAGGATACATGGCCTATGTAGTCCCCACAATGTATTGTATTGGATTACAGTCTGTACCTTTAAGAGCCTCTCTGTGCTCTGCCCCAGCTGAATCGAATCAGAGAGTGGCTCAGCAGTTTTGCTACTATAAAGGAAATGCACTCTGAGCATTCTCTTAGGGTATATTTTCCAAGGCTATACTGTTATGGGCTACAGTCTCTTGAGGGCTATCTGAACTATGGTGCTACACTGCTTGAAGCTATGGTAAGCTATGGAACTATGAGCTTTGAGGCTGGATACTGAATGACTGCAATGATACTGAAAAAGGCTTCTAAGGACAACTCTGTTTGCCTCATGTTTGCAACTGAATAGCAAGCCTACTTACTGCAACTGGAAGGAACTGCTGTTTGCATATGCTCAAAGGTAATCTCTGCTAAAGACTGTTTACTTGGACATTTGCTATCTTTTATGGAATTCTGCCAACTGTACTGAGAGCTGCTTATCTCAGGCATATGTTTTTGCTTCTCCTGTGTTTGCTATTTTCTTTTCCTTATACAACCTGCTTGTGTGTGGAAATCTCTCCCAGCTGTCACTGCATACACAGCTAGCCACTTTGCTAAACATAGCCCAGCCTCATTGGGGTACCCCCAGAACCCCAACACCCTATCAACCTTTACCTTTCCTTCATTTCTAGGCCACCTTTCTCTAACCCAACTATCTATTTATCTCGTTGTTGGCTGCTACTCGTATATGAGCACACATTATTCCCGGAAATCATCCTCACAGTTGATGGATGTGACCCCAGGAAAAAATGCCACTAATGTGAATTTGTTTAAGGCGGATCCCAGCTTACCATGAAGTGACTCACACATTGTGATCCCGGAACCATGTCCTGCGGAACATATGAAATGAGACATGCAGGACTTAACACTGTGCAGCCTGGGGATATTATCAAGGTGCGCCTTCACAGCTATTCCATCTGGCATGGCCTCTTCCACCTCCTTGGAAGAATCAGAATTCTCTGCTCATTTTACCATTGGGCCCAATATGATGGTTTCCAGTGGCATTTCCTCCACTGAGGGGGCCATCACCCCACCTAAAGGGACTCATCTGCCCGTACCTATGTACTTATATATGTATGCTGGTATTTATCAAGACCAGCATAGAACAGCAAAGGGAACACAAGTTATAATGGTACTAAAATATATCAAGAGACAAGTAACACCTTGCAGGTATTTATGGGAAAGGAACAGAAGACTTCAGCCACCCATATGTTCCGTCAAACATGGAGAGGAAGAAAGCAGGAAAACCAAGGGGTGGCAGGTTTTTCAATTTGTTATGAACTGCTACGCACTATAGAGAGTGTCCCGGAGGGCTAGGTAAGTAGCAGCTG
Organism: Bradypodion pumilum; assembly: GCA_035047305.1. Taxonomy (NCBI): domain Eukaryota; kingdom Metazoa; phylum Chordata; class Lepidosauria; order Squamata; family Chamaeleonidae; genus Bradypodion; species Bradypodion pumilum. The sequence continues at coordinate 24,243,242 of JAWDJD010000009.1, read as the reverse complement.
CCCAAAGGAAAGTCATTTCAGTTTGTATCCCTAGGGAACCACACAGGGCCATAGCCAGGGGATGGCCAGGGTTAGCAGTTTGCCCCAAAAAATCAGATAGCCTACCAACAGACGTCTTGACTTCATGACCACCGGAAATCAAATGAGCAAAGAAAGGAAACACTTACCGGAAGCACCCAGAGGTCAGAAGAGAAGAATTGTAGAGAGGAAGCAAAGCTCACCACCCCCACCCAGAGGCCACAAGAGAAAAAACATTCAAAAATATTTCAAAATAAAAGATTAATTCCCAAACAAATCAAATAAGTTAGCCAAAAATTCAAAAATATTCACACTAATCTCAAAAAATTCCCAAAAAACCAGAAATCACTTTTCACTCAAAAAACCCAAAACACCAAAACAAAAAATAAAAAATGCGTAAAAATAAAGATTTAAAAAACAAAAATAAATTTAAAATTTTAAAAAATAAATTAAAATAAATTAAAATAAAATTTGCATAAACCAAAATTAAATTTTAAATAAATAAAAATAAAATAAATAAAATTTGCATAAACAAAAACCTTCAAAAACCAATTTAAGAGCCCAGCACTAAGGAAGCCAGCGCACAAAAAATAAAAAATAAAACACACACTGGGAGCGCAAGTCCGCCGCAGGTGGATGCAGCGCCTCAAAGCCACAAAACCTTTCAACACCATTTAAAACAGCCCAGCACCATTTGTAAAAGAAAAAAAATAAACCCTTTACTATCCAACACAATTTTAAAAAGCCCGGCACCGCCGGACAAAATATGCTAGTATTATATACAAATGGGTTAATGTCTGATCTATGAATGAAGGTTTATTGGAAGTTTGATTAGGTTTTTTGGTTCATCCAGGATAGTTTATGAAAGAGCATTTCTGAAATCTCACATGGGCTGCATAAGGATAAACAAAGAATGGCCGGAGTAAGATTTTCAGAGAAACGAATGGACTCAGAGTCTGAGGTACACAGAAAGAACCTCCTTGAAGATTGTGATATTTTTGAACCACAATCAGGCATACTCTGGGCAACGGGCACCTTGTGTTGCTGGCTAATCTTCCTCACACTAGGTCAGACGAAAGGAACTGCAGAATGAACTCACCAAAAGGTGCCTTTGTTTGAGCAGTTCCACGTCTGGCCTAGACATGGAAGAAGAAGTCCCTCGTGTTTTTAAAAAAATAATAATAATAATTTCTGCACAAAGGATACACAGAAATCCATTAGCACTGGTGTAGCATTTTGGGGAAAATAGGGTTAAATAGGTCAACTTTACTGTTACTTCCCAATTCTGCTTTACCATATGCACACATTTATATATGGACACATTTATACATGACACTGACAAGTAACTTGTGAGTTATACATATACTTTTAAAGTACTGTATGTTGAAACCTTTTGTTGTTGTTGTTCAGTCGCACAGTCGATTCCGACCCTTTGCGACCCTATGGACCATTCATCTCCAGGCACCCCTGTCCTCCACCATCCTCCTCAGCCCGCTCAGCTCGGTGCCTGCTGCGTCCACAATGCCATCCAGCCATCTCATCCTTGGCCGTCCCCTTTTTCTTTTGCCCTCCACCTTTCCCAGCATCAATGCTTTCTCAAGTGAATCCTCTCTTCTCATTTTGTGTCCAAAGTACTTCAGCTTCATCTTTACTATTTGACCTTCTAAAGAGCAGTCAGGACTGATTTCTTTCAAGATTGACCTATTTGTTCTCCTCGCTGTCCAGGGGACTCTCAAAACCCTCCTCCAACACCACATTTCAAAGGCATCTATTCTTCTGCGTTCAGCCTTCCTAATTGTCCAGCTCTCACATCCATACAATACTACTGGGAAAACCATTGCTTTGACTATTCTAATTTCTGTTTGCAATGTGATGTCTCTGCTTTTCACTATGTTCCCCAGGTTTCTCATCGCTTGTCTCCCAAGATCCCCATCTGCAGTGATCTTTGATCCTAAGAAAGTAAAATCTGTCACTGCTTCTACTTCTTCCCCGTCTACTTTCCAGGTGCTGATAGGGCGTGTTGCCATTATCTTGGTTTCTTGATGTTAAGTCTCAGGCCAGCTTTTGCACTCTCTTCTTTCAACCTAATCAGTAGCTTCTTTAAATCTTCCTCACTTTCTGCCATTAGGGTGGTATTGTCTGCATATCTCAAATTGTTGATGTTTCTCCCAGCAATTTTTATCCCATATTGTGATTACTCCATCCCTGCATTGCACATTATGTGCTCTGTGTATAGGTTGAAAAGGTAGGGTGATAAAATGCAGCCTTGTCTTACTCCTTTTCCTATTCCAAACCATTCTGTCATTCCGTGTTCTGTCCTAACTGTTGCTTCTTGACTCTTGTACATATTTTTCATGAGGCATATGAAGTGTTCTGGTATTCCCATTTCTTTAAGTACTTGCCACATTTTTTGTGGTCCATGCAGTCAAAGGCCTTGGTGTAGTCAATAAAGCAGAGGTATACTTGTTTCTGATATTCCTTTGTTTTCTCCATGATCCACCGTATATTAGCAATGTGGTCTCTAGTCCCCCTGCCTCTTCTGAAACCCATCTGCACCTCTGGCAATTCTCTCTCCACATGCTGCTGAAGTCTATCCTGTATTATCTTGAGCATCACCTTGCTAGCGTGTGGGATGAGCGCAATTGTTCGATAATTTGAACACTCTTTGGCACTACCCTTCTTTGGGATTGGAACGTATACTGATCTTTTCCAATCCTTTGGCCACTGTTTTGATTTCCAGATCTGCTGGCATATCAAATGCAGTAATTTGATTCCGTCATCTTTTAGAGCTTTGAAAAATTCAACTGGGATACCGTCATCTCCACTAGCTTTGTTGTTTGCAGTGCTTTTTAGGGCCTTTCTGACTTCACTCTCTAGGATGTCTGGCTCAAGTTCAATGTTCTCATCATTGTGATTATCAGTGGTGTTGAGGTCCTTTTTGTAAAGTTCCTCTGTGTATTCTTTCCATCTTTTCTTAATCTCTTCTGCATCAGCTAACTTCTTGCCGTCTTTGTCCCTTATCATGGTCATTTTTGCTTTGAATGTTCCCTTGATTTCCCCAATTTTTTTGAAAAGATCTCTAGTCCGGCCTCTTGTGTTGTTTTCCTCTATTTCTTTGCACTGTTCATTTAAATAGATTTCCTTGTCTCTCCTTGCTTTTCTTTGAAATTCTGTGTTCAAGTAACTGTATTTTTTTTCTTTTCTCCTTTGCCTTTTGCATTCCTTCTTTCCTCTGCTATTTTAGTCTCATCAGACAACCACTTTGCTTTCTTATGCTTCTTTTCTTTTGGTATGGTTTTCCTTGCTGCCTCCTGCATGATGTTCCGCACATCTGTCCATAATTCTTCTGGCACTCTGTCTATCAATTCCAAACCATTAAATCTGTTCCTCACCTCCACCGTGTATTCCTTAGGGATGTTGTCTAGGTCATATCTGTCTGGCGTGATTGTTTTCCCTATTTTCTTTAGTCTAAGTCTGAATTTTGCTATTAGTAGGTTGTGATCTGAGCCACAGTCTGCTCCAGGTCTTGTTTTTGCTGACTGTATGGAGGTTCTCCATCTTTGGCTGCAGAGTATGTAATCAATCTGGTTTCGATGTTGGCCATCTGGTGATGTCCATGTGTAAAGTCACCTCTTGTGTTGCTGGAAGAGGGTGTTTGCTATGACCAGTGTGTTATCTTGACAGAACTCTATCAATCTTTGCCCTGCTTCGTTCTGCGTTCCAAGACCAAACTTGCCTATTATTCCATCTACTTTTTTATTTCCTACTTTGGCATTCCAGTCTCCCAAGATAATGTGGACATCATTTCTTGGTGTCTGTTCTATGAGGTCTTGTAGGTCCTCATAGAACTGGTCCACTGTGGCTTCATCTGCGCCCGTGGTTGGTGCGTATATTTGGATTACAGTGATATTAAAAGGTTTGCCTTGTATTCTGACTGACATCATTCTATCATTTTTGAGATTGTATCCTATTACTGCTTTTCTCACTCTTTTGTTGACAATTATGGCTACTCCGTTTTTTTTCTGAAGTTTTCTTGACCATAGTAGTAGATGTGATGGTCTCCCGAGTTGAATTCACCCATCCCTGTCCATTTTAGCTCGTTGATTCCCAAGATGTCAATGTTTATTGTTTCCATCTCATTTTTCACCACTTCCAGTTTTCCTTGGTTCATCGACCTCACATTCTATGTTCCTATGCAGTATTGTTCTTTGCAACACTGTATTTCTCCTCCCCCTCTCCCATCTCTCCCCTTCTTTTGATCTGTGTTAAGCATCCTGTTTCATCTAACTTGCCTCTTTTGTTTTGCCTTTTGTTCTAGTCCATAGGGTTCTCTTGGCAAAAATTTCTGCCGTGGTTTGCCAGTTTCTACACCAGTATCCTCACATCATACATGTTGTTACAGTTCAAAACAAAGTATTATCATGCATATCATCAGTTTAAAATAAAAAAACACAGTTCTACTTCATTTGTTATGAAAGTAAAAGTAAGAACTTAGTATGAAGGAAAAGTCCACTATATCAAGTCTCTACATTGCTATAGTTGCAGACTACATTGTTTTAGTTAAGTTACTTGCATGCTTCTTTGATTATGGCTAGCGGTGGGCAGCCTGCTGGGTCCTCCCTCCTCCGCCTCCCTCACCTCTGCTGCCCAGGGTGTGAGCGGAGGTGGTGGTGGGCAATGGTGGGTCTGTTGCTGCGGGCGATGGAATAGGCCTCTTACCCTCAGTGGCTTCTGCCAGGCCTCTCTTCCTTGGATGCTTTCTCCCTCTGGGGTGGGGGTGGGGCCTTTGGAATAGGCCTCTTACCCTCAGTGGTTTCTGCCAGGCCTTTCTTTCCTGGATGCTTCCTCCCTAGTGTTGAAACCTACACTAACATTACATAACTCAACTGTAGAAGCAAATCTGCTTGATGTCTTAAGAGTTATAAAGGCACTCCTGCACCCATTCATAGAGGTAACTGTATCAACCACTTGTGAATGTTGAGATGACAGATAAGACGCAACATCCAAACAGGCAGAATGGTGTACTGTGCATTGAACAAATGGGATAGTGTTAAGTGTGAAGTGCGTGAGAATGAGTTGCATCCTATCTTCTTCCCAATTAGAAACCAACAAACCAAGTCCCAGTTCCAGCTCCTTTGCTGTGGGTCACTGTTGGCAAAGTAAGGGGCCAGCTATCAAGACAGATGGAGTGGGCTGTTTCCAGGAGCTTCCAAATCCACATCAGGCACATTTGGCCTTGCCAAGACAGGAGTGTGGCTCTGGAGCAGGGACCAAGATATGGCTAAAAAGAGGCTCCGAGTTCTCCTGCAGGACTTGAGGATTCTGCACCATCACCTCCAGCACATGATTGTGGATTTCTTTAGAGATGTCACCACGCAGGTCAAGGAGCATGGAAATGTGGTCATCACTGGAGAGAGGACAGAGACGAGATAGGTTACCTCCCCTGCGGTCTCTTGGTTACTACCTGAGATAAGAACCTTTCCACTCCCACTTCATATAACAAAAGTGTGACTAGGTAAAAGTTGCCCTTGCTTGAAAGGCAGTCGTATCCGACTCTAGGGTTCAGTGCTCATCTCTGTTTATAGCCAAAGAGCCAGAGCTGTCTGCGTCTGCAGACATTTCCGTGGACATGTGGCAGGCATGCACGGAACGCTGTTTACCTTTCCACCAAAGTGGTCCCTATTTATCTACTTGCAATTTCTTGCTTTCGAACTGCTAGGTTGGCAGGAGCTGGGATAGAGACGGGCGCTCACTCCATCGTGCAGTACCCAGGAATCAAACTCCGACCTTCCAGTCAGCAAGTTCAGCGTCTTGACCACTCGAGCCACCGCAGCCCCAAAAGTGTGATTACAGTGGCTTTTTACTAGACAACGTTTGGGCCAGCGACCTCATGATATAAAGCTGAAGGCAGGGAAACCCGCAATGGAAGTTACTTTGTTGATCAGGGAATCATCTGTTGTTGTTGAGATGTCAGGAGTGGTTTAAATTTGTCGTTATTAATTTTGACTGTCCTTTGTCTACAAACCATTTCTTTCTTTCTTTTTGTAAAAGAGAGTCCCCCCCCCCCCCCGGACTGTTTTTGGCTAGAGCACTTAGGGGACCAATTAGAAAAAAGAGAGAGGTGGAAATTGCCAATGAGCACTTAACTTTGATAAGGCAGCTGCCTTATCTGCTCTTGGAGCCTAGTGTAAACCATGTGCTTCACAACTGCCCCTGCTAACTCCTGCAAATCTGAATGGCTACAGTGAATTTACCCAGGGAAACCCAATTTTCACAGATGCTATTAATCGCAACAGATCAACATTTATTTTCCCTGCTGTGGAGGTGTTCTCTTACGGGATTGCTCATGGAATTAATAATGGAATCCTCCACCATGCAGCAAGTAGTCATAAGAACATAAGAACATAAGAACAGCCTTGCTGGAACAGGCCACAGCCCATCCAGTCCAGCATTCTGTCTCACACAGTGGCTCACCATTTCCTTCAGGGTATTCCCAAGGAGATGCCTTCACCTGCTTAGGATTCCCTGGAAATGGCATTGAGAGAGATCCTGCCTATCTCTCCAACCCGGAGGTTGTCCTTAGGTAGCCATAATTATAGCCATTGATAGCCTTGTCCTCCATGAACTTGTCTAATCCTTTCTTAAAGCTGTCAAGACTGACAGCTGTCACCACTTCTTCTGGCAGGGAGTTCCATAGACCAGTAATCCTCTGGGTGAAAAAGTACTTTCTCTTATTTGTTTGAGAACTAGTACCCAAAAGTTTCATGGAGTGTCCCCTAGTTCTAGTGTTGTGCGATAGGGAAAACAGTTTTTCCTTATCCACTTTGTCCACACCGTGCATGATTTTATAAACTTCAATCAGTCAAGGAAACAATTCAAGTTGTAAGCCATATACAGTACAACAATCTCCTCCAAATGTTCAGGGGATTAGGAGGACCATCCAAGTGACTGCCATTGTTGCCCTCAGCATCTGCCACCTAATTGATTCATTAGAGCAGGGTTTCTTAACCTTGGTGCTCCAGGTGATCTTGGACTTCAACTACCAGAAGTCCAAGCCAACATTCCTGCTGATCAGGTCTTCTGGAAATTGAAGTTCAATAACACCCAGAGCACCACAGTTGACCACCCCTGTATTAGAGGAAGCCATAGGCTTTAATTTACAAAACCTGAGTGGGACTGTGAATGGCAGGACCTTTTGTAGGTCAATTCATAGAGCTGCCATAAACTGGAAAAGACTTGATGGCACACAACAAATATTTCATCCATAGCTGTCCAGCCATCCACCCTCCCATCTTTTCCCAAGCTCTGTTTCCACCACCTGCTGGGTATTCAGTAAAACGACAAATTCCTAGTCATTTTATTAGCATCATATGTAGTTACCCCTTTATGGTTAGTCTGGGTTATATTGTTGGATTGCAACTTGCATCAGCTTTAGCCAGCAGAGATAATGATAAGGAGTACTAGGAGTTGCTGTTCAAAAACTTTTGCAGGATCACACTTTGCCCATCCCTCTCTTTTGGAGGGGAACATAGGTCTGTGTTCCTTCCCAATATCCCTCTCTTAGGACAAGGTGGTTCTAATTTTCAGGATGATGCCACCATCTTCTTCCAAGGATACGATTTCTTGTACTGTTGGCAGACACTAGATCAGGGGTTCCCAAACTACTTCCAATGGGAGTATGGGAAATATAAGAAAACAGGATGAAATAATAACAATTTTATTTCAAGGTCCTGTGTGTGGGCGCATTGTAGAGTTATTATTTTGATTTGTTGTATATATTTTGATATTTTGGTTATAGTAAAGGTAAAGGTTTCCCTTGCTTGAAAACCAGTTATATCCGACTCTAGGGTACAATGCTCATCTCTTTTTCAAAGCCGAAGAGCCAGCGCTGTCTGCTTCTGCAGACATTTCCATGGTCATGCGGCAGGCATGACTAGACACCGGAGCGCACGGAAGGCTGTTTACCTTCCCACCAAAGTGGTCCCTATTTATCTACTTGCAATTTCTTGTTTTCAAACTGCTAGGTTGGCAGGAGCTAGGACAAAGACTGGAGCTCATTCCGTCATGCAGCACTCAGGAATCAAACTGCTGACCTCCCGCCTTCCAGTCAGCATCTTAGCCACTTGAGCCACTGCATTCTGCAGTTATATCTACAATTATATCTGTTTATAACTTTAAAAAAGTAAGATTGGTGCTTGTTCAACACCAAGTGCTACTACCTGGCACTAAGGGACAAGGAATAAATAAATGTTCCATTTGGAGAAATCTTGAGTGGCAAAATACAAATCTGATGGTATGGGGAGGCATAGTGTAAGATGGAAAACAATAGTTCCAGCAATATTTGGGCCATCTTACCTGACATCAGGGTATTTTGTCATAAATCCCAGCACTTCCAGGCTGAGCATGGAGGAGTCCTTAAGGTTTATGAGTGCCTGCAGATCAACAATGACTTTGAGGGTCTGCTTCTTCTCCTCTAGGCCCTGGAAAAGAAGAGGAAATCCATATCCGACCGTAGGATTCAGTGCCCATCTCTGTTTATAGCCAAAGAGCCAGCGCTATCTGTGTTTGCAGATGTTTCCATGGACACGTGGCCGTCATGACTAAACACTGGAGTGCACAGAACACTGTTTACCGTCCTACCAAAGTGGTACCTATTTATCTACTTGCAATGTCTTGCCTTCGAACTGCTAGGTTTGCAGGAGCTGGAACAAAGAGCTGGACTCATTCTGTCATGCAGTACTTGGGTCTCGAATTGTTGACCTGCAGACCCACCTTCCAGTCATCAAGTACAACATCTTAACCACTAAGCCACCACAGTCCCTGTTCTTTAAAAATCACAATTTAACCATGTAGTGTTGATGGAGAAGTCCTTATTTTGGCATCTTCTTATATAGCAGTCGTGGCGAACCTATGGCACGCATGCCAAAGGTGACACTTGGAGCCCTCTCTGTGGGCACCCATGCAGTTGCCCCAGCACAGAGTTCATCCCGCCCCTCTGCCCAGAAGCCCAATGGGAGCACTCCCTCCCTTCCCCAGCACAGAGTTTGCCCCGCCTCTCTGCCCAGCAGCCCAATGGGTGAGTTTCCTCCCTCCCGTATTGCCGTGTTGGCACTTTGCAATAAATAAGTGGGTTTTAGGTTGCAGTTTGGGAACTCGGTCTCTAAAAATTTTGCCATCACTGTTATATAGCAACCTGTCCTTGCTGCTGGGCCAGGAAAGTCAATCTGTTCCGCCCCCTCCCCTGGTCATCAGTACACACTGACCCTTTCTCTGCCTTTCACATGCCTGACAAAACAGACTAGCTGCCATTCTACCTCTGAGTCATTTCGGCACATACCTGTCAACTGCGGCTCCGGACAATCCGGGACCTGCGCAGAACGGTTCTGCGCAGGTTGCTTTTTACACATGTGTAAAAGCCTTTGCATGCACAAAAGCGACTTGCGCAGAACCGTTCTGCGCAGCTTGCTTCTACGCATGCGTAGAAGGCTTTTACACATGCGTAGAAGGCTTCTACGATCCTCTTCTGCAGAGAAGCCTTCTACGCAAGCGTAGGAGGGTTCTATGCATGCGTAAAAGCCTTCTACGCATGCGTAGAAGCAAGCTGCGCAGAAGAGATGCACAGTAATGCCTTTCCCCCCACTGCCAAATTCCGGGGTTTCGGCAGCTCCGGGCGGGAAATGGTGAAAATCGCCACCGAAAAATGGGAAATCCCGGCCAACCCGGGCAGGTTGACAGGTATGCTTCGGCAAGTAGGGCGGCATACAAGCCTAATAAATGATTGAATGAATCTCCCTCCTCTCACCAGGATGCTGAAGAACTCCTTGAGCTGGGAGGCATCCAGCAGCATCTGCCTGGCCATCCGGCTCCTCTCTTTCACATTCCGGCATACCATCCGCTTCTGCAGGAGGGCTCGGATGTACTGGTGCACCACCAGGTGCTCGGTCTCTGACAGGAGGTACTGAACACCAAGGGGACAAAAAGTGGCATGGTCATCCTGGCTATTCCAAAGGGAAGAAATGTTGTGGCAAAGGGTAGAAATAGGGCATTTCCCATACATACACTGGTGGAACTGGTGTCTTTTGAACTTCACCCTTCTTAGGAAGGTTAAGGTCAAGGCCTACCTTGCTGGAAAGCCAGGCGTCTGACTCTAGGGCATGGTGCTCATCTCCGTTGACAGCCAAAGAGCCAGCCCTGTCTGCGTCTGCAGATGTTTCTGTGGTCATGTGGCAGGTACGACTATAGCACACAGAGCACTATTACCTATCCTGCCGAAGCAGTATCTATTTATCTACTTGCAATTTCTTGGTTTCAAACTGCTAGGTCGGTAGGAGCCTTGGACAGGCAACAGGAGCTCACTTCGTCATGTAGAACTCTTGAACTGCTGAGCTGCTGACCTTCTGAGTGGGCACCGTAAAAATTTGAAAATTAAATTAAATCCAGCACAGTGTCTTAACACTAAGCCACTGCGGCCCTCCTTAAAGCACCATAATTTCCAGATTGTCCCAGCCTCCGGAGTAGAAACTGGCATAGCACAGATTGGAGGCATTCCATGGAGTCTCCATAGTTAATCCTTATTCCCTCATCCCTGGTTGTGCGCGGATCTTACCATGTTAATGGATTTCTGAGTTCTGCAGAACTCTTTTGCATGCTTGTCTATCACCTTGGCTACATCGATCACTAGCTGGGATTCATTAGTCAGCCACTGAGGTGAAAGTAACTTTGTGAACAGAGGCTGAAACAGAAAAAGATAATGATTCACTGGTGTTTCAAAGATGCATTTCACATGCCCGTCTACATTCTTCAATCTAGAAATAGGCAAAAGGTTTACAAAGCCACCAGAAATATAGCGAGAAAACTCAGATAAAGGTCGCCCTTGCTCGAAAGCCAGACATATCTGACTCTAGGGTTTAGTGCTCATCTCTGTTTATAGCCAAAGAGCCAGCATTGTCTGTGTTTGCAGATGTTTCTTGGACATGTGGCATGTATGACTAAACACCAGAGTGCACGGAATGCTGTTTACCTTCCAACAAAGTGGTATCTATTCATCTACTTGGTTGAAGCGGGTATTTTGATATTTTAAATATTTTAATAGTTTTAATGGTTTTTAAGTAAGGTTCTTGAGATTTTATTGTTGTATGACAGTGATGGCGAACCTTTTAGAGACCGAGTGCCCAAACTGCAACCCAAAAGACACTTATTTATCGCAAAGTGCCAACACAGCAACAGGGGAGAAAGGAAACGCTCCCATTGGGCTGCTGGGCAGAGAGGCGGGGCAAACTTTGTGCTGGGGGAGGGAGTGCTCCCATTGGGCTACTGAGCAGATGGGTGAGGTGAACTCTGTGCTGGGGGAGGGAGGAAGCGTTCCCATTGGGCTGCTGGCAAGAGGGTGGGTTAAAATCTGTGCTGGGGTGACTGCACAGGTACCCACAGAAAGGGCTCCGAGTGCCACCCCTGTCACTCATGCCATAGGTTTGCCATCACTGTTGTATGATGATTTTATATTTGTGAGCTGCCCGGAGTCGCCCAGGTGAGAGGGCGGCAATATAAATTGAATTGAATTTGTAACATGATATTTTGAATGCAAAATATTTTGAAATATAATATCATGCTTAGTCTGATTTCTATATTCTTAAATAAAGTTACTTAAAACTTCCAATTTCTCTTGACTCAGGTGGAGCTGAAAGTTAATGGGCAATAAGCCAGGCGCCTGATTTCTTGGAAGCTACCTTTTGGGATGCTAATTTGTCTGTCCTGGCTGCCCAAGAACTATTGTCTCAGAGTGTTTAGTGTCTTGCACGGAAGACAAAGAAGGAGCCGCAGTGAGGGCTAAAACACAGGTTTATTTCATGATGGTCAGGATGAACATGTGGTAATGGCAGAGGTACAGCTCATCTTATACTGCAGTAATACATTTGAAAAGGGTTGCACGGTAGCTCATTGGCTGCTACCTGCGTGACGTCATTCAGAGTCACGCCCATCTTCTTCCAGGTGATCCTTGCGCGGGAAGGTTCCCGCGGCTGCCAGTGATTGGAGGGAATTTGAACCATGTGAGCTGAACGCTCGCAGCTGCCCTCTATGGGTAGCTAGCTCGCTTTCCTTTAACAGCTGGGTTACATTGTAATCATTGTCAGGTTACATTCATACATTCTTAAAGTAATACTGTTACATACACAACACTCCTCCCCCCTAGGATGGGACGAAGTCCCTCAACCATTGTGGCTTCCCGCATGTGCGCTTGGGGCGTACGACTGCTTGGCTGAGCTCAGGGGAACTAGGGACTCCGCATTCTGCAGACTCTCGTCCTGCAATGGAAAGGGGGGACTCATTAGTCGTCTGACGGGGACTCTGCGACAACCTTGCATTAGGAGAAAGGAACGGAACATGCAGCTGAGATGTGAACCCCTGCCTGTTGCTCGTGGCACCTGGGGACCCCCCCCCAGCATGAACCTCGGGACTGACGAGGAGACCCTTGTTGTCTCGCCCCGGTCTCTTGCGCCTGCAACCGGCGTACTTGCGCTACCCCCTGCTGCCTGACTCGGAGTTCTTGGGGATGGGGAGACTGAACTTCCCCCTGCTGCCTGGTTCCGGGGGTCTTGGCGATGGGGTATACTCTAAAACAAAAGGACTGGGAGGACTGGAGGTACTAGGGGCTGAACTAAAACCCCTCTTCTCGCTCGGACGGGTGGGGGACCACTCCGCGACACCCCCCTGGTACGGTAACATAAAATCAAACTCATTCCACTCTTTCAAAGTATCCTCCTCCTAATCTGAGAATCCAGGGTATGCATTTGTACCCGAGGATGTCCCCGTATCTCCCCCTTGGGTTACGCGGGTAGGGGAGGACACTAACGCTGACTGCCTTTCACCAGTAACTCGCCTTCTGAGTTGGTCAGCGTGCCTTCTCCAGAGTAGCCCTGTGCTAGTCTCGACCTTATAGGATACCTGCCCCGTTTGCTCAATAACCGTTCCTGGGACACACGTTGGTCCCGAGGCCGCGTAGTTTCTGCAGTGAACCGGGTCCCCTACCGCAAAGCTTTTGGGGCTCTCTGTCTCTATATTTCTCCCCTCATCCTCCACCCTGGTTGGATCCAACCAATCAAAAAGCGTTACCGGCCTCCTCCTCATGAGGAGTTCGGCCGGCGAAAGTCCTGAAGCTAGGGGAGTTGCCCTATAACAGATGAGGAACTGGCGCATTAACTCCTTCTGGGACAGGATGGAGTAGGACGACCCCGAGTCTATTTCCATCCTCACTGGAACCCCTTGTAACAGTACCTCTATGTAGAAGCGCCGGTGCTCCAGCCCACGCGGTTCACGCCTTCCGCACCCTCGTTGGCTGAGACCTTTCCGATGCCGGCTGCCTTGCGTTGGTGTGCTTGAGGGTGTCTCGATGCGCCCTTGTCCTCGGTTCGCCCGCGCCTGCAGACTCTGCCGATGTGGCCCTTTCGGCCGCAGTTGTGGCACTCGGTCTTCCGGAATGGGCATCTCGTCCGGTCGTGAGATGCCCCACAGCCATCGCAGCGGTGGCTTCCTCGCTCACTGGTCTGGCGTCTCTCTCCACGCTTCTTTACCCTCTGTACATCGTCGTCCTCGCTGGAACAGGAGTCCGCCGTCGTGGAAGACTCCTCGGAGGTTGCTGGGGTGCCTGCGGGCGACCGGTGTGCCCGCCAGGCCGTTTTCGCCGAAGTCCACCGGGCCGCTTGCACGGGTGACTTGGCCCTCTCAGGCGCGGCCCCTCGGGACTTGAACACTCTGACCCCGCTCCTTGCCGCCTCGGCCGCTTGGGCCTCCCGCAGTACCTTGTTGAACATGAGGCGATGGTCGCGGGTCATCAACTTCCTCTGGACCTCCTCGTCCCTCAGGCCACACAGCATGCGGTCTCAGAGGGCCGTGTCCAGGTCCTCCCACTGGCAATTGACGGCCGCCAGCCTGAGGGCCGCCGCGTAGGCGGATACGGATTCTCCCAGGCGCTGGTCCCGCCTGTGGCACGCGACCCGGGCCGGATAAATGGAAACGGGCGGCTGGAAATGCTCCCTCAGTAGCATCAGGATGCGGTCGATGGGCACCACGTCGACCTTCCGGGGAGCCACCAGGTTCATCAGGATGGGCAGCGTGGCCGGCCCCACCTGGGCTAGGAAGTGCGAGCGCATCTTTCCCTCGTCGTCGATGCCTGCAGCATCCATTGCGTGCCGAAACTGGCACTCGTACAGCTCCCATTGTTCTGGATCACTGATATCAAACTGGTGAGGTTTGATCTTGGGACACACCATGGATCCCACCTTTGTCGCCAATTTAGTGTCTTGCACGGAAGACAAAGAAGGAGCCGCAGTGAGGGCTAAAACACAGGTTTATTTCATGATGGTCAGGATGAACATGTGGTAATGGCGGAGGTACAGCTCATTTTATACTGCAGTAATATATTTGAAAAGGGTTGCATGGTAGCTCATTGGCTGCTACCTGCGTGACGTCATTCAGAGTCACGCCCATCTTCTTCCAGGTGATCCTTGCGCGGGAAGGTTCCCGCGGCTGCCAGTGATTGGAGGGAATTTGAACCATGTGAGCTGAACGCTCGCAGCTGCCCTCTATGGGTAGCTAGCTCGCGTTCCTTTAACAGCTGGGTTACATTGTAATCATTGTCAGGTTACATTCATACATTCTTAAAGTAATACTGTTACATACACAACAGGTGCCCAAACTATTTGGGCCATGGGTCGGTCGCATGGTTCAGTGGGTCAGTCACATGGTTCCTACCACCGGAAGTGGAAGTAAAACACGCTCGTGCATGTGCAGAACATTTATGACAGCCATAGGTGCATTATGGCAGCATTCTGTGCATGCATGGACCGGATAAATTGGCATCAGGGGCTGGATCCGGCCCACTGGCCGTAGTTTGGGCACCTCTGTCCTAGCCCTTTCTCACCAGGAGCCCTGGTAGTGCAGTGGGTAAACTGCTGTCCTGTAACAAAAAGGTGGGAAGGTCAATTCTGACCAGGGCTCAAGGTTGGCTCAGCTTTCCATCCTTCCGAGGTCAGCAAAATGAGTACCCAGTATGTTGGGGGCAAAATGCTAATTAACTTGTGAAGAATGGGTTTCTCTCCAGTTGGCAGCTGACTGGAGACAATGGCAAAGAAAGAGGATCTCGCTTTCTTTGGAAAATTAAAAATGCCTGTTCCATAGCAGTTGCACATGAATGAGTGGAGGAGGTGGAACTGGGACACAGTCTGCACATGTTTCTTTGAATGGGGTAGAATGATTGATGTGTGTGTGTGTGTGTGTGTGTGTGTGTGTGAGAGAGAGAGAGAGAGAGAGAGAGAGAGAGAGAGAGAGAATGGGTTTTGGGTGAACAAGAGTTTGGGAAAAGTACTGTCCTGGATGAGATATTCTGAGGGTTGTGGCCCAAAACAGTCTTTTTTTCCTGTTCAGATGTGAATAGCACAGGTGTCTGTAAGGTGTGTGAACACATCTCTGTTTATGAATGTGAATCTGTAAGGGGGGAGGAATGCAGGTGGGTACATGCCAGTAGTGCCTCCATTTTGGGGAGTGCTCATGTTCAGTTCTGGCATGTGATGTCCTCTTAGACCGGGGCTGAATTGGCCCACAGAATGAAAATGGTTCTCTACCCTGGCTGTAAAATGGACCTTACGTCACAGGGAAAGCCACCCATTATCCATATAGTCTGTGCCAGCCTTCTGACAGTTAAGACATACCTGCAGCTCTGCAGACACTTCCTCAAGTAAAAGCTGGCATGCTTTCTTCTGGGCTTTCTCAAGGGTGGCCTTCAGTGATGGTGGCACCTCTGTAGGCTCCAGGGATGATATCCCATTTGTATATAGGGCTGAGATGGAGGTACTGCCCATGGAGAGAAACAAAACCATCACTTGTAAGCTTGTGGCACACTGCTAGAAAGAGCAGTCTGGGTGCAGGATGACAGTATTAGCAAGACAGGCATATGGGGCTGCCAATCGTATGCTTTGGAGTTGGCCGAATACCTGAGAGCCAGGCAGTTGTTGATGGTGGCCAGCACATAAGATGTGTAGCACTTGGATGTCGTTGGCTCCTTTCGATGCTCCTTGCCAAGCTCCACCAGCTTTCCGTAGAGGCTGCAGAGAAGCAGAAGCTGTTGTCAAGGCACCTTGCTCTTATAGCAGGCCCATGGAATAAAAGAAAAACCAGTGGGACACTGTAGGACTAAACCTAGGGTGAAATAATCCTGTCTGGTTGCATTAGCACTGTGCTCCTAGGCAGAGCCTGGAGAAGTGACTCTTTTGGATGACAGTTTCCTGAATCCTCCAGCCATGCTCTCTAGGAAATTTTGGGAACGGAGGTTCAAAAAAGTCACTTTTCTAGCCTATGCCTGTTCCAAATCCCATTGAAGGATGCTGACATTTTCTAGCTGAGAATCGCAGCGAAAAACGGGTGAATGGGGACAAGCAAACTTCTACGAGGATGTCATACCAACAATAATAATTTTGTGTCAGAAATTATTTTGGGTTGAAAGGAATTTTGTGGCAGAAACTCTGTGCAGGGAATACCCAAACGAGGCTCTTTTCATGTCCTCAAGAGCTGGACAGAGACGGGCACCCAAACCGTCATGCAGTACCCAGGTCTTGAACTGCCAACTTGCCAGCCTTCCAGAGGCAAGCTTCTTAACCACTGAGCCTCTGCAGCCCGTGTCATATCAATGAAACAGGGGGAAAAGAAAGCCAGGGTTCCTTAACAGAAACCATTATTGAGAATTAAACATTGAAGCTCGCTAGCTAATAAAGATGCTGTCTTCTGGGGTTCAGCTGAAAGGTCTTCCCCATGCTTTACTGCTACAACAAAGAAAAATTGGCCAAACGGAATAAATAACCCAATGAAGCAAAAAACATCCGTGGCTACTTAAATGCTCAAAGCACTATTGGCAATACCCTGTATAACATTTTCCCCATTATGCAGGATATCGCCAATAGTACAACAATGCTTTGTTATACAAAATTTTCGTTATATGGAGCATTCATTATACGGGGTAGCACTATATTTGTACTATCACCACTATTATTCATCACCTACATAGACAGCATAAGCAAAAGAACTAAGCCCATGAATGGAAACAATATCAATGAATTACTTTTTGCAGATGATCAGAAATTGATGGCAAATACAGCTAAGGAACTACAATAACACCTTACATCCCTGATCCAAGAATGTAAGATAAATAATATGATAATTTAATTTAATAAATAGATTTATATACCGTCCTAATCCGATGTACTCTGGGTGGTGTACACAAGTTAAAACCAATATAAAATGATTAAAAATCCTTAAGAACATAGCAGTATTGCCCATCGCTGTGCTATTACTATCTAAAAACAAATATAAAATCAATAAAGAGAAGACAACGGTAATGGCAACTGGAAGGAAACAAGGCATATGTGGAAAGAGGAGAAGGACAAAGACCACAGGGCAGACCCAGAGGAGGAAGGTGGAGAGATAACATAAAAGACATAGGACAAGAACACCAAATAACACCTGTGGAGGCTGCTAGAAGTGCCAGAACAAGAACCTTGCATCTGCCTTGACACCTGATGAGGTAAAAGAGGAAGCAAATAATAATAAGAAAAAGAAAGCTCCCTCAGAGTTAGGCGTACAAAGGAGAACCAACCTGTTGAGAAAGGAATCCAATCTGTCCAGAGTCATGTCACACACCTTCTGCTGAAGAGAATCAGAGATGAGAGATGCTGCCCTGTCGTTCTCAACCAGCATCTAAAGTACATACAGAAAATGGAAGGAACAACTGGGTGAAAGTGGGAGTTATTAACCTGCTTCTGCTATTAAAAAGACATTGTCTCATGTGGAAATTATCTAGCCTTCTTTTCAGCTTGATCTCTTCTGACCTTCATGACTATGAAAGGCAGACTGGTCTGGAAGCAGCCTTGATAGTCAGTTTCTGGTTTTCCCCCACTAAACCACTCTTTAAACTCCATCTCCAGCATCTTCTTCATCCATTGAGTAATGCTGGCCTAGGACAAAACAGAATAATACACAGTAACTGTTCCTCTTTGGATAAGTCTACGGACACGCCATGGAACCCAAGCTATTCATTGTTATTCTAGCTGTGCTCAAATTCATTTCTTGGGAGTTACAAGTTGCCTACTCTGGTAGTACAAACTGGAGTGAAATCTATAAAAAAAGGAACATAAAATTGCCCTGATGGTTGGTGTTTTTGAAGCAAAGTATTATCTGCACCATAAAATTACTGAACACTATGTACCAATATCAAAGCTGTCAGGAAAAAGTTTGGTGCAG
Source organism: Bradypodion pumilum (assembly GCA_035047305.1). Taxonomy (NCBI): domain Eukaryota; kingdom Metazoa; phylum Chordata; class Lepidosauria; order Squamata; family Chamaeleonidae; genus Bradypodion; species Bradypodion pumilum. The sequence continues at coordinate 24,224,939 of JAWDJD010000009.1, read as the reverse complement.
ATTAGAGCTTTGTAGATATAGCAGACTACCAGGAAAACAACCAAGAGGGCTTCTAGTAATTGAAGTCTAAACTCTCCCTAGAAGCAAAAATAACTAAATAGTCTCTCATGGGGGCACGGCTAAGATGGTCGATGAGTAACATCTCGATTTGGACGCTCGCGCTTACCAAAGTGGTAATTAATGTGAACGAGTAAAATGGGAAATTTTTAAAGTGGTATTTTTTGCCGATAAGACTCCTGCTTGCCTATTTGGAAAGTTTTGAAGTCGGGCGGTCGAAGTTTGGGAGGTATCCTGGGTAGGAGAGGCGCGCGACGGAAGCCGCAGCTTCTCCTGTCGAGGAACCGAGAACGGGACCAGCGAGATGGCGGAGATTCGAGGTGGCAGTAAAATCGGCAAGAAAGCGAGTTTATGTAAGTTTATGAAAGTCTATGTTGAAGAGCTAAAGGTAACTGGGGATTCTGTCCAGAAGAGCCCGGACTTGGAAGCGGGTGTGGAAGTGGATAAAAGCGGGTTGTCGATCCGTTAATGGCAGCGGTCCTGGAAAACAAAAGTGGCTGTGTTTTGGTCTATGGCTTTGTTGCATCCCAGGAGAACCACGGCGTGCTTTGGCGACAGTAAAGTGGTTAAAGTCTTTGTCTGGGCTTCAGTTTCCGAAGGTTCCAGCGCTTTTTGAGGCTAAAATTAAGGAGTGTGGGGAAAGCTTGCCGATTTACAGAGGAAGAAGGGGGGTTTCCCCCTGAAGTCAACGCACCCGCTGGAAAAGGGCGCTTTGACTCGTTTGCTCCAAGAGAAGGATTAGTTTCTCTTTACCCCTTCACCGTATGGATTATAATTAACTCTCTTTTTTTTGGATATATTGCTCCTCTTCTTTGCTTTTTGTTATACACCTTGAACTCTGGGCTCTTTTTTTCACCTCTCTTCCTAGCGGTTTTGATTCAAATGAAAAAATTTGGGTGACTGTTTCCTTGGAGTTTCTATTTTTGCAGTTGGGAGTGCAAATACTTGGGCTATTTACTTTGGGGAAATGGGCCTGATGTGGATTACCCTTTTTTTCTTTTTGTTTGGATTGTTTTTCGGTTCCTGTTCTTTTGTGGATTACAACAATTAACTTTTTGCTGGATTTCTTCCTCTCTACAATCTTCGACAGAATTGTTTGGACAGGCGTTAGTATTGGCTGCAGCGGTATAGGCTTGAGTGGATTGGCTACGATTTTGCAACACTCTGCAATATTGGATTTTCTTAGTGGGTGTCATTATGGTTAAAGGCACAAGAGGAAAAGCAAAGGAGGAAGAACCAGTGGTGAAGTCTAAGAGGAAAGAAAAAGCACCAATGGAAGAGGTCCCTCAGCCTTCATCACCACCACCTGAACCCTACGATCATACTCAAATTATGGTGGAAATTGGTAAATTGTTCCAGAAATTGGAGAAAAATGAGGACTCAAGGGTGAAAGACAGAAATGAAATGATGAAAAAACAGGATAAGGTGGTATCATCTGTTATGGATTTTTCAAAAAAAGTGGATTTAAGCCTGCAAAAAAATAGAGGGAAATGTGAAATTGGTCCAAAATGAGGTAAATGTTATAAAAAAGGAAATAAAAGGGACCCAGGAGGCAGTGCGGGAGAATAAGCTGAAATTGGATGAATATGAGAAAAGGATTGATGCTGTGGAAGATATGATGAGAAAGCAGAACATTGTGATTCGTCAGGTGGTTGAACGGATGCCAGATCAGCTAAGAGAAAGAGTGGTTCAGTGGTTAAATGGTTTGAATATGGGAAAAGAATTTGTACAGGAAGATATTGTAAGTGCATTTAGGGTGGGTCCAAGAAGAGGGAAGGCGGGTCAAAGAAATGTTTTGGTAAAATTTGCAAACTGGGGAGATAAGCTTAGAGTAATGGCCTTTTTGAAACAAGCTGGTTCTGGCGCCTTGAAATGTGATGGTTCTGATGTAGAAGTATATAATGATATCTCAATGAAAGAAAGAATGTGGAGATATAAGATGAGACCTGTAACCAAACTGTTGATGAGTAAAAGTATAAGGTATAATTGGAGATTTCCAAAGCAATTGCGTTTTTTTATGAGAAAAGAATGCAAGTAATCGATGAAGGGACTGATCCACTGGAGTATTTGAGTCAGTTGGAGCTGGTAAAAACAGGTTCGGAAGAGTGGATAACTTTTAAGAAAGAATTGTTGGAATCGGGTGCTATAGGAAGGGAGTATGAGAGGGCAGAGGCTGGTGGTGCTACAGGTGGAACACCGCAGGGAAAAGAAGAAGAGGAGTTGTCTTTGATCATGGTGGAGGAGGAGGCAAGTAAGGAGCAATGAGAAACAGATTAATAAAAAACAAATTATCTAAGCATCATATAAGGGTGGGTAGCGCGTAGCACTAGTCGGTAGGCACATCTTGCATGTCTCCCCTCTCCCCTCTTTGGTTATCGAAGGCGTCCTTTTTTTTTTGAAGAAAGTGGGGAGAGAGACATTGTGTGTTTTATGTAGAATTTTGTGTTTTGGGGGGAAGGGGTTGGTGGTGGCACGCCCAATGGAGAGTTTAGAAGCTAGAAAGGAAATAGATTATGGGGAATATTAAAATATTAACCTGGAATGTAAAGGGTACAGGTTCTGTTCTTAAGAGGCGGAGGTTGGAATTGGCTTTGAAGAAAGATAGACCCGATATAGTGTTCTTACAGGAAATGCACCAAAAGTCAAAAGATACAAACTTTTTTTGGGATGGATACAACACTATGAGATGGCGTTTGGTACTTCAAAAGCGAGAGGAGTAGCAATTATGATTTCTAAAAGATTAGGATTCGAGATAATAAAAAGTGTTGCCGATCAAGAAGGTAGATATTTGATTGTAAGAGGAAAAATAGAAGACGAGGAAATAATGTTGGTAAACATCTATGCTCCAAATGAACATCAAGCGGATTTTTTAGAAAAGGTTCGGAAAGTTGTGGAGCTAGAAAATGTTGCAAAAATCATTGTGGCTGGAGACTTTAACCTGATAAGGTCAAACTTAGACTGTACGAACTTAGCAAGATGTGGAACTGACGTGAAAGGGAAGGTTTTAGACAAATGGATGGTTGCGATGGGTTTGAAGGATTCTTGGAGAGAGATCAAGGGCTCGGAAAGGGCATATTCTTTTTTTTCACACGTCCATGGGACCTACTCTAGAATAGATTATGTTCTGCTTACAGAAAATCTGATTAAAAATATTGAGGGAATGGAAATAGGGATTTTCAAGGAATCAGATCATGCTAAAATACTTTTGGAATTGAGATTACAAAAAGATAACCGAAGAGGAAGAAGTTGGAGGTATGATCCTAATTTATTCAAAGACCAAAAATGTAAAGAACAAATCATGGAAAGGTGGAGGGAAAGTTGGCAGTGGAACGATAATAATGAAGTAAATTTTAACATTGTTTGGGATACCATGAAGTCGGTTTTTAGAGGGGAAAGTATAAAGTTGGCGAATATAAAGTATAAAAGATATAAGGCAGACCAGGTGGAAAAAGAAAAAGAAATAAAGCAGTTACAGGAAGACCATTCAAAAAGTAAAGATAAAAATTTTTTCGCTAAATTACAAAGACTTAAGGCAGAAGTAATGGGTAAGGATATAGATAAAGTTAAAAGAGATTTGATATATCTAAATAGAGAGTATTTTGAATTCAGTAACATAAATTCAAGACTATTAGCAAGAGCGGCTAAGGCTAAAAAGGAAAAAAGAGAAATTGGGGTGCTGGTCAATAAACAAGGGTTAAGATGCAATAAAAATAGGGATAAATCAAAAATCGTGAAGGAATTTTATCAAGCATTATATTCAAAAAAGGAGATAGATGTGGAGAGGCTTAAAGGGATTTTGGAGAGACAGTTAGGGAATGGAATAAAACACGAACATCGAGAAAAAATGGAGGAATGGGTCACTGATAAAGAGGTAAATGAGGTAATTAGTGGCTTGAAGATGGGGAAAGCCCCGGGAGATAATGGATTATCGACAGAGTTTTATAAAGAATTTAAAGATGTTGTGGTTCCAAAGTTAGTGAAGCTATATAATTATATTTTAGATGGAGGACAAATTCCGACTTCATGGTACAGTACCATAATCGTTCTGCTGCCAAAACCGGGAAAGAACTTGGAAAAGGTGGAATCATACAGACCAATTTCTCTTATAAACCAGGACGCCAAGATCTTCACAGCAATACTGGCTAATCGCTTAAACAGTTTTATGGGGGAATATATAAATGTTGATCAAGTTGGTTTCTTAAAAGGTAGGCACATGGCTGATTTGACTAGAAGGGTATTAGATCTAATTGATAATGTTAATCAAACGAAGGAAAAGGTGGGTTTGTTATCATTAGACATTTTTAAGGCATTTAATTCATTACAATGGTTTTTGATCAAGGAAATAGTCAGAAATTATGGATTCGGGGATAGATTTAGAAGGGTAATTGATCTATTATACCAAAAAGGGAGTGCTAGGATCAGAGTAAATGGAGAGGTTACGGATGAGGTAAAGCTTGAGGCAGGTACCAGGCAGGGTTGTCCACTATCCCCTATCCTGTTTATCATGGCAATGGAAATTTTAGCTAAAAATATAAGGGAGGATTCAAACATAGAAGGGATACTGGGTAATAAAGTGAGTATGTATGCAGATGATATGTTGTTAATGGTGAAACATCCAGAAGTGGTAATGGATAGGATTAAAGACCAACTACAGGAATTTGAGGCTATAACTGGATTGATGATAAATTGGGATAAATCAGAAATGATGTTGTGTAATATGGGGGTAAAGGAGATGAGAAAGATAGTGGGGACATCTAACATACAAATTAAAGAAAAGTTGAAATATTTGGGGATAACTATTTCAAACAAATTGGAAGAACTTAAAAGACTGAATTATGACAGTTTGAAAGCAGAATTTAAGAATAAAATACAAGGGTTTCAGAGGTTGAAACTGTCATGGTTTGGGAGGATTGCAATTTGCAAAATGATGTTGCTGCCGAAGATTAATTTTTTATTTGATGCACTTGCAATCCATTTGTAAAGGTAAAGGTAAAGGTTTCCCTTGCCAGTCGTATCCGACTCTAGGGTGCAGTGCTCATCTCTGTTTCTAAGCCGAAGAGCCAGCGCTGTCTGCTCCTGCAGACGAAATTCCGTGGTCATGTGGCAGGCATGACTAGACACCAGAGCGCAGGGAACGCTGTTACCTTCCCAACGAAGTGGTCCCTATTTATCTACTTGCAATTTCTTGCTTTCGAACTGCTAGGTTGGCAGGAGCTGGGATGAAGACAGGAGCTCATTTCCATCCTGCAGTACTCGGGAATCGAACTGCTGACCTTCCGCTTCCCAGTCAGCGTCTTAGCAACTTGAGCCACTGCAGTTAGCATACTATCGAGCATTCCAAATTAAGAATGTTGTGAAGATCTTGGCAAGAGAAAAGGTAATTTGGGAGGAATTGGAGATGAAAGAATACAGGAATATTGGCAAAATGATCTTTTTGGGAATTAAGGATAAAACGATAAATACAAGCAATACTATGATGAGAGGGCTCATGAGGGTGTGGAAAGGAGTAAAGAAAGATTTGGTCCCAGATCTCTCTCCAATCTTGGAATTGACTGATATGGTGTGTTTTCCGATAAAAATAGATAAGGAAAAAAAGGAAATATTGGATAAAAATGAAGTGCTTCTAGTGAAGGAATGGTTAAAAGCTTGTGAAGATGAAACCAAGAGGGAAAAAATATTTGAAAAGTTAAAATTGGACTGGTTTCAGAAATTGAAGGTTGATAATTGGAATAAAAAATACAGAAGAGTAGGTATAGATAGAACAAAGACCGAATTTGAAGAATTGGTATTAAAGATTAGAAAAGGGGAAAAGAATATCAAGGGGTCTAGTAAGCAAACTCTATACTCTATTAAATAAGGGTAATGATCCACAGGAAGACTTGAAACTGAAGTGGGAACAAAATTTGAATATAAAAATAGGAGATGTTGAATGGAGAAACAAGTGGAAAAAGAGGATAATGAGAACAATGTCTATAAGAATCAAGGAACATAATTTTAAAATGCTGTGGCAATGGTACTTGACACCACTGAGGTTGCATCAGATGGATAATAAAAGGGATAATTTATGTTGGAGATGCAAAGAAACGGTTGGAACTTATGAACATATGTGGTGGAGTTGTAAAAAAATAAATGAATTTTGGAGAAGAATAGGAGAGATTGGGGAAATAATGGGTAAAAGAATTAAGTTGGTGTCAGGTACCATTTTACTAACAGATGTGGAAGGTATGGGTTTGAACAAGGTGGAAAAAGAATTATTGGAAATTATGTGGCTAGATGGTATTATAGACACAATGGGCACAGAGCTGGGAGGGCTGAGGGGGATGGTGGAGGACAGAGGCACCTGGAGGAAAATGGTCCATGGGGTCGCAAAGGGTCGGAGTCGACTGTGCGACTGAACAACAACAAATGTTAACCACAGGTAGACAATGTATCGCCAGAAATTGGAAAAATGATGTATTTATACAGACCGGAGAGTGGTATAAGGAAATGTGGAGTTTAGCATTGAATGACAAATTGACATGGGAGATAAAAGTAAAAAGGGATAAATTGAAGGAAAACAGGTTTTGGAATATTTGGAAGCCGTTCGTGGATCATTCTCTTATGGCTAGGGATAGTTTTGGACCTGTACCATCTCAAAGTGGGTTTTGGAGATGATATAGATACTAAACTCTCCGGGCATTGTAAATATTCACTGGGTGTTGTGTAATTAGTATAGAAGTAATAAACAGCTGTAACACTGAAAGCTCTTATGAATGCTATGGTTATAGTAATAACCTACAATGTGGGTATTTAACAGTGTGGGTTACATTGCAAACAATTAGTTTAATTACTATGTATGTGTTATTTTTTATGAGCTTGATGTAATATTGCATTGTATTGTTATTGTTTTCTTTTGTATGTTTGCTATTTTTATTTTTTCTCTTTAAAAATAAATAAGAAATTAATTAAAAAAAATAGTCTCTCATACTTTGGGCACATGATGAAAATACAAGAACCATTGGAAAAGATAAAATTTTTAGACTGGGAACGCTAAAGACAGGAATAGATAAAGACCAAATATTGATTTGGTTGACTTAATAAAGGAAGCCACAGCATTGAGTTTACAAGAGCTGAGCAAGATTGTTGATGATGGACGTTCTTCTTCTTCAGGTGCCATATCTGTTCTGAATACTGGTATCTTCATGGTGTTAGTCTTCCTGTTCTTAACTCCTTGGAACAGTTCTTCCAAGGACATGCCACACGAGGGCCTCTCTTCCCAGGGATCTTTCCTTGCAGAGTGAGTTGGAGTATTCTATACAGTAATCTTAACCTATAAAACCAAGTGTTCACCGTTGGAACTGGCTATAGGCTGCTATGCGTCGCCCTACTGACCCACACCCACCCTTCGTGTGCACGGCCGAATTCCCTACGCAGGTCAACGAAGGATTTAAAAATCCGGCACGGGGGCCTCAGCCCCACAAACGGCAAGAAAGGGAAAGAACTTCACGTCCCAACAGTCATTGCGCCGCGGCGCGCCAGAGCCAATCAGGCTGAGAGACTCACACACGCCGCAGTGTTCGGACACGTGCCGCAGCCAATCAAACAAAAAGCATGTTAAAAAAACGCAGCACAAACACAAAGCACGAACCCATAACTACAAGCCCCAGCGTCCTGCGCGCCATGAGCGCGCAGAACGCTGAGGCAGCCTGCGTGCGAAAACAAAACTTAAAGAAAGCCGGCTCCGCCGCCATTCATCCCCACGGGCAAGCCAGCATGGCCCGTGGGGGAAGAAAATGAAACAAACCCGCCGCCCCTGCTCTTCCATTCGAAGGGACTGCCACCGCGCCAAAAATAAAAACAATCCACCCACCACCCCTCCCCCGCAACTGCCCTTCTTCCCAACGGGAAAACAAGCATGGCCCGTGGAAACGAAAGGCACCCTCCCCGCAACAACGCTCCCTTCCCAAGGGCCATCCAGCATGGCCCATGGGATCAAAAGGCACCCCCCGCCGCAAGTGCCCTTCCTAACCACAGGCAAACAAGCATGGCCAATGGGAAGAAAAGGCACCCCCGCTGCAAGTAGCCTACCTTCCCACGGGCCACCAAGCATGGTCCGTGAGAACAAAAGCCCCCCCCCTAAAAAAAGGACAGACCAAAAATCAAATCAAAACCGTTCAAAAAAAGAAATCTAACCTTTAAAAAATAAACACAAACAAAGACAGGAAAAACATACAACAAAAAACAACAGCCCCCCCCCCCAACAAAATTCATATCCCAGCGTCCTTTTCACTTAAATATCGGAGATCACAACTTACCAACACAGGTCCAGCCACGCCGAGAAACAGAATTGAAATGGCAAAAGAACAGGAAGAATACACAGGACAGGACAAACATTACGCAACAGCACCACCAAGTGGCCACAGGAAAAATGACACTCAATGAATTCGAATTACACTTACACATTTTTAAAAAAATCTTATCCAAAGTACACCTATCACCCAAAAAAAAATGACAAATTATTTTTAAAAATGCAATTATTGGGAAAAATATATATATCAACCTTTCCACTTTTAAAAATCCAAATTTATTTATAACAGTTTAAAAAACTACCTATGTATAAAAAAACAATATTTTTAAAAAATAACATAACTCATTTAAACACACATACAACAAAAATCATCCAAAACCATTTCTCATATTTTTTAAAAAACAAAAACCCCAAAAAAGCCCGGCAACGCCAGGCAACCCTTGCTAGTACCTCATACAACGTCCGCTTCATACAACATCGGATTCATACAACATTGCCTAATTCCTTGAAAAAAGTTGCCTCATACAAAGTCATGCGACTTTGTATGAGGCATTGGGGTTTTCCCAGGTTGCATTGTGCCTGGGCAGTATAGAAGGCAGGACACATGCATGCATTGCTCTTGTGGGTTTTGCATGAGGCGAAGAGTGTTTAGGAGTGGTTTTGAGCACGATTTTGGATTTTTTTTTGTCAGAATTTTTAGAAGCATTCCTGGGATTTTTGCAGCATTCTTCAGGTTCTTGGACAATCAAAGTTGTCTGACAGGTTTTTGTAATGTTTTTAGCCTTTAGACAATGATTTCTTAAAGTTCAGTCAGTTTCCTGTCTGTTTCCTTGACTTTGCCCTGAAGTCTCTGCTGTTACAGTACAATGGATACGACTGGCAGATTTTACTTTCTTAGGATCAAAGATCTCTGCAGATGGTGATTGCAGCTGTGAAATAAAAAGGTGACTGATGCTTGGGAAACAAGCTAGGAGAAACCTGGGGAACATAGTTAAAAGTAGAGGCATCACCTTGCAAACAAAAAATTGCATAGTCAAAGCAATGGTATTCCCGGTGGTAATGTATGGGTGTGAGAGCTGGACCATTAGGAAAGCTGAGCCCAGAAAAATAGATCCCTTTGAAATGTGGTGTTAGAAATAGGTCGATCCTGGAAGAAATCAACCATGACTGCTCATTAAAGGTCAAATAGTAAAAATGACGCTAAAGTACTTTGGACATTAAATGAGAAGAGAGGATTCACTTGAGAAAGCCTTGATCATGGGAAAGTTGGAGGACAAAAGAAGGGGGTGGCCAAAAATAAGATGGCTAGATGCTATTGTAGATGCAATGGGCACAAAGCTGTGTGGGCCAAAGAACCCTTTCCCCATTTTCTTGGAGGACTTTTGTTTTGTTTTCTTTCTTGTTTACTCAGTGGCTTAAGTGACTAAGATGCTGACTGGGAGGCAGAAGGTCAGCAGTTCGATTCCCGAGTACTGCAAGACGGAATGAGCTCCCGTCTTTGTCCCAGCTCCTGCCATCCTAGCAGTTCGAAAGCAAGAAATTGCAAGTAGATAAATAGGGACCACTTTGGTGGGAAGGTAACAGCGTTCCGTGCACTCTGGTGTCTAGTCATGCCTGCCACATGACCACGGAAATGTCTGCAGATTTAGACAATGCTGGCTCTTCGGCTTTGAAACAGAGATGAGCACTGAACCCTAGAGTCGGATTTGATTGGCTTTTGAGCAAGGGTGACCCTTTACCTTTACCTAACTCAGATCCCCTTACACAACCGTGCAAGCACACTGGATCTATGAGCTCTGATAATTCTCTCCATGTATTTCTCGTACAAAAAGCAGCTTCTTGCTCTAAAAATTGGCCGCTGTAGGAATCTATGACTGTGATGGCGAACCTTGGCACTCTAGATACGACTGACTTCCGAGCAAGGGAAGCCTTTACCTTTAGCATATAGTGATCAAGCACCATCCCCCCACCCCTCCCAAGTTAACTCAAGAACAGAAACAGAACCCCCCCTCTCTCATATAGTGATCAAGCACCATCTCCCACCCGTACCCCACCCCCAAGTTAACTCTAGAACAGAAACTGAACCCCCACCCCTCTCTCTCTTTCTCATATAGTGATCAAGCACCATCCCCCACCCCTCCCAAGTTAACTCTAGAACAGAAACGGGACCCCCCCTCTCTCATATAGTGATCAAGCACCATCTCCCACCCACCCCAAGTTAACTCTAGAACAGAAATGGAACCCCCCATCCCTCTCTCTCTCTCTCATATAGTGATCAAGCACCATCCCCCCCTCCCAAATTAACTCTAGAACTCTAGAAACAGAAGCCTCTCTCCAGCCAGGAGGCAGGGCAGAAACAGCTCAATAAAGCATGAGAGTGAGAGGTAAGTCTCTGGGCCCAGACCAAGAGCTGATTTGCCCCTGCATATATGAAATGTCGCTCACCTCTAGAGTAGACTCCCGTCCCTCCCAGCATGGTGGCTCCGACCAGCTCAGTAGCAAAAACAAAGCAGCCTCCATATTGGCCATGTGGCAGGAGGAAAATGAAAGAGAAAATACAGAACGCCCCTCCCACCACCTTCTGTCTCTCCCCTTCCACAAGCAAAAAGCCTGCCACACAGCGACCTCTGGTGGCCAGAAAAACATACTGCAGCTTCGCCTGTGAGGGCTCCAGTCAGGATATTTTTTTAAAAAAATAAGGGAAAATACGGGAAAATTAATAAAACTGGAGGGGGCGGGAAGAGGGGTAAAAATAAGGGGTTTTCCTGGGTAAAACGGGATGGTTGGCAGGTATGTGCCTCATACAAAGTCCAAATCCGTATGTGGAACCAAGTTTGGACGTTGTATGAGGTATCACTGTATTTCATGTTGTTCCTCATGATATGGCCATTATATTGGAACTTTCTTTGCTTAATGGTCGTAAACAGTTTTTGTTCTTTATCCATCTGGCACAACAGTGCTAAATTAGTCACATGGTCAACCCATGATATCCTTAGCAGCCGTCTGTAGATCCACATTTCAAAAGTTTTGATTTTTTTCCAGATGCTTTAGTTAATTTTCAAAGCTTCAACTCCATATAACAGTGATGGTGAACCTTGGCACTCCAGCTATTATTGAACTTCAGTTCCCAGAAGCCCTGAACAGCTGACTTGGGCTTCTGGTAATTGACATGCAAGAACACATGGAGTGCCAAGGCTCACCATCACTGCCATATAACAACACTAGGAATGCATAACGTCTCACTAATCAGATCTTTGTAGCTAGAGTTAGATCTCTACTGCATATCAAATGTTGCATTTTTATGATGGTGGATCTTGCTTTTTCTATTTGTATTTTAATCTGTACCTTGGGACCTTCTGGGTATCACTAATCCATAGTATTGCCAAGTTGCTGAAAGTTGGAAGCAACTTGGAGGCAACAGCTTTGAGGAAGATCAGTTTTGAGCAAAGAAGTACAGTGATACCTCATACAACGTCCAAACTTATACGGATTTGGACTTTGTATGAGGCATGCAAAATCCTAGCCACGATGCCTCATACAACGTCCAAATCCTTGCCGCGTTCCCTTGTACAACGTCGTTTCCATAGAGATACATTGTACTGTAACAGCACAGACTTCAGGGCAAAGTCAAGGAAACAGACAGGAAACTGACAGAACTTTAAGAAATCATTGTCTAAAGGATAAAAACATTACAAAAACTTGTCAAACAACCCTGATTGTCCAAGAACCTGAAGAATGCTGCAAAATTCCCAGGAATGCTTCTAAAAATTCTATGAAAAAATTAAAAAAAATCCAAAATCGCGCTCAAAACCACTCCTAAACACTCTTTGCCTCATGCAAAACCCACAAGAGCAATGCATTCGTGTGTCCTGCCTTTTATACTGCCCAGACACAATGCAACCTGGGAAAACCCCAATGCCTCATACAAAGTCGCACGACTTTGTATGAGGCAATTTTTTTCAAGGAATTAGGCGATGTTGTATGAATCCGATGTTGTATGAAGCGGACTTTGTATGAGGTATTACTGTACCTAGTTGTGAGGAAACACTTCATACTTGCCCCACCAGACGTTTACATTTTTTTAAAAAATACTAATCACCATCTCATTCTAGAGCCATGATGGCAAACCTTGGTACTCCAGGTGTTCTTGGACTTCGATTCCCAGAAGCTCAAGTCTCTGTGAATCCACACAAATGGGTTTACTGCATGTACGCGCAGTAAACCCATTTGTGTGAATTCACAGAGACTTGGGCTTCTGGGAATTAAAGTCCAAGAACACCTGGAGTACCAAGGTTTGCCATGACTGTTCTAGAGAGTCTCAAGATCATGTCACCAATGTTTGAAATCCCACAAAAAGCAAAAGCTTGTTGACCTGCAGAATCTTGGCTGTGTCCCTCGCACTCACCTCTACTTTAACAATGTAGGCCTCTTCCAGAAACTCTACTTCATTTAAAGGGAGCAGGGGACCCAAAACTGAGATGTCCACATCAGGAAGAAGGCTTGGGTGTGCCATCATTTCTGAGCTGCAGAACCACAAAAAGGATAATAAAGCATTTCTTGTACTCATAAATAATGGATACTGAAGGTCAGATAGAACTGCTGGGAATAGCCTGGGATAGAGAGGAGACAAGCTCAATTGCTATCCCTTATGATTGAATCAGTCAAATAAATATGTCAAGTTAGTCCTAACATCCATCAGTGTGAGTCTGTTGCTTTTGGGTGGCAGATGTGTATCAAAATGACAAGGTGTTAGAGGACAACACTGTGCGCCATTTAGCATGCTCCACATCAGAGGTGCCCAAACTATGGACCAAGGGCTGGATGCGGCCCCTGACGTCAATTCATCCGGCCCACAAAGCCCTCATTGCTCCTGGAAACGGAAGTAAAACACGTTTTACTACCGCTTCCAGGAGCGACAAGGGCTTCATGGGCCAGATGAATTGGTGTTGGGGGCTGCATCTGGCCCCCGGGGCATAGTGACCGGCTCCCTGAACCATGTGACTGGCCCACGGCCTGAAAAGTTTGGGCACCTTTACTCTACATCCACCAAACCAGTTTACCACCCTCAGGTGCCCAGGAGATAAAAGTCCCATCAGCAGTATTCAAGTGAGATTCAATTTTAACACCTTTAATATCACAGGGTACATTATTTGCCTCAGGCAGCAAAATGCTTTGGGTTAGCCATGGCAAAATAACTTCTAGAGACACAGTGCCAGAACTGACTTTTGGAACCCACAGAGAAATAGCAAAACAATAATTACTACCTTTAAACAAGAGCAGGGGACTTTCCCCACAGTATCCTTACACATCTGTAGATACAGTACAGTGGTACCTTGAGTTACGAATTTAATGCATTCCCTGAGACGTTTCGTGTCATGGAAAATTCATAATTTCCCATAGGAATGCATTGAATGGAATTTCCCATAGGAATGCATTGAAAACCAAAATTTGTACAGTAAAACCCCGACTTACAAATGCCTCAAGTTACATAAAATGCGACTTACATAATGATTTTGTGGTAAAATCATGTCCCGATTTACACAATTTCTTATGGGTTTGCTTCAAGTTACATAAAGATTCTTTTTCCTATGGGTTTTCTTCGAGTTATGTAAAAAATCATTTCCCTATGGTTTGCTTCGAGTTACGTTAAAAAAAATCCTATGGGTTTGCTTTGAGTTACATAAAAATTTGATTTAAGCAAAAGCCTACGGAACGGACTTTTTCTGTAAGTAGGGGTTTTACTGTACCTCAAAAATGTGGTTTCCCATAGGAATGCAATGAAAACCAATTAATCCGTTTGGGGGGATTCATAACTCGGGTGATTATTTTCTATGGATTTTCATTCGTAACTCAAAAATTTTATAGCTCAAACTGTTCATAACTCGAGGTTCCACTGTATAATATTTCTGACAGCAAAAGCTGCCTGGATACCTTTCTCAAAGCTAATACAGTAACTCCTAGTGCTCTTGTCTTATGATCCATAACACCTACCAGCAGTGGCACTGACCTAGGATAGACATGGATTGCCCAGTGGAGAAGAGTGAAGATGTCTTTCTTGTCCAGATCCCAGGTAAGGATATGACGCAGGTGGCTGGCAAGGCCTTGGTGATACATGGAAACAAAGGCTGTGAGGATATCATAGTGAGGAGGACAGCACTGGACCATGAGATCTTTCACAACGCATAGTTCTGCCAAGATGCATCTCTGGAAGGAGGCTAAGTGTCTGGAGAGCTGTTGGCTTTGGGTATCACTTGGGATAGCCTGGAAATGAGAAGCTACAATGGTGTTTTGGATCACCTCAAAGAACTTCCGTCTCCAGCATTTGGGGCGCCCAGGTGGAAAAAAGCCAGGAGGCTGGGCCTTTGGTAGCAAGAGAGCATCAAAGCCCTCTTCCCGCTCAATAATTCGTAGAGCAGACACAAAAAGAGCTGGATCCTCGGAAACTAGTTTTGTGCCATGTGCCACAACATGCCATAAGTGCTCAGCTAGGGCATCGTTTAGGTCTAGGAGGCCCCCAAAGTAGGATTCTACACTAGTCAGGTGCAATGGGTTAAGGTGCTTGCATTCATGTAGGTGGGACAAGATTTCATCACGTAAGCTCTCGAGGGCCATGAGCCGAGCATGGGCTTCCAGGAGATGATCACACTGCAGGAGTTCAAAGGACTCAGAAAGAAGATGGTGGACTGTACAAGGAAGAGAAAAAGGGAGAGGAGGAAATGGTTTATGATCTCAAAATAATAACAGTCAAAAAGGGCCTTTCTTCTGGCACGTGGGTGATTGAGGGGAAGCCCTGCCCGCCCAGCTGGCGCCGCTTCTCCACCACCCCTCTCCCTCTGCCAAAGGGGAGGTGAGAGGGGAGGTTGAAATCCCAGCCAGGAGGCTACAGCTGGGTGAAGTAAGGTGGGGAGCACTTGTAGGGTTGTGGAGCACTCGTGGGGGTGGGAAAGCCTCGTGGGGGGAGCACAGTACCCACAGAGGGGTGAGGAGCACCGAGGGATGGGGAACACCCATGGGGAGGGGGGCAGGTGCACGCGTGGTGTCCCTGGCTGGAGGCACATCGGCAACATCACATGGGTGTGTGGGCACTCATGGTGCCTGCCTCTGTGCCTCCTCCTCCTTGGTCTCTAAAAGGTTCGCCATCACTGACTTAGTGCATGATCTCCCCTGCTTTGTGTGATTGCTATAAAAAAGCTCACACTGTAATGTGTGAAACATAACAATAAGAGAAGTAGCTTTATTCAGTTAAGAATACTGTCAAGAGCATCCCAGACTAAGCAACCAAGGCCAGTTTGAATAAAAATGTCTGCCTTCCCTGGGACAGAGTTCAAGATGAAGTACAGTAATCATGATGCTAATTCAAAGGCTTCAGTTATGCGTTAGTTCCAGTTCACTTATGTAATTGCCTAATGCATAGCTGAAGCCTTTGGATTAACATCATGATTACTTAGAAGTAGGGATATTTAATCCTTTATTATTTTCCTGGGAGAAGGGAAATAGATGACTATCTTATATATTTTGGATTAGTTCATTTTTATGATTTTTTTCTATTCTGTACTGAAGCCTTCTTTTAAATGCTGTTCTATTTTTTACTTTTTGAAATTCATATTAATAAATGAACTATATTTTTACCATGTGTCATCACTGTAGATACAAGGGTGAGTGTTGCCTAAAGAAGGTTCTTTGCTAGGGAGGTGTTGTGTCCAAGCGTTATTTCTAAAAAGACGCTATGAGTGCCGTAAAGTCTACGGTGGAATAGCGCGCCTTTTGCAAAGGCGCCAATTTCAAACTACAGTATAAAAGAGCTGATTCGTCAGTACAAACTTTCCCACTTCTCTAGAAGCTCGCCGAAAATGTATCCACCAGTGTAACTACCATTCTCACTGTATATAAGATGGCCACCTTATACATGTTCCCCAGTCTGATTTCCTGAGCTGATAATAAACCACTTGTGTTTGACCCAATCTTGCTGGTCAGAATACTTCTTATGCGCCGGACTCAACAGGAGGCCAAAGCTATGCTATTTTTTATTTTTTTTACAAGTGAGACAATCTAAGAAATCTACCCGGACTGGTTGTTGTGCAAAATCAACCAAGAGAAACCTAGAGCAGATTTCCCCAAATCCTGAGTTCTATGCACCTTGAAGCAGTTAGGGCTTAAGCCAGTGTTTCCCAACCTTTGGTTTTGGGACTTCAATTCCCAGAAGCCTAAGTCAATTCCCCAAAGGACTGATCAGTCAATGTACTGACTTGGGGCCCTGTGGGGCATGGGCCCCATGTTGGGAAACACTTATTTAAGCTGTATTTGGTAAAAGGCATATCAGAGAATAAACAAAACAATGAATGAAGTGGACTGGATCCACGGAAGCTCACATTGAAATACAGTGTAACAGTCTTTAAAGTGCTACAGCATTTTTGGGTTTTGTTTTGTTTATTCTCTAATTTGGTAAAAGGTTGGTAGAGGGAAAGCTTGGGACAGAGGGATCCTTTTTTAGTCAATTCCCAGCATATTTTGCAGGCTGGTATCATTACACCACCCCTATCAGAGAGTTCAAGAGACCCTAGGAGTCACCTTCCAGAAGGCTATTACCTGAGAAAAGCTGAGGCAGTGTCTGGACAACTGAAACCAGCTGTGCATGATTCTCTACCACCTCCCGCAGCTCCTGTAGGCTGTGAAAAAAGCCAGTCCTGGATGCCAAGTCCTGTCCTATACTTCCCAGTTCTTTCTGCACCTGCTGGACTTCTGCTGCAGCTGAATGTAGCAACTCCAGGCCCATGCTCACCCCTTCTAGGTAGGACTGGACAGTTGACTAGAGACAAAGAGAAGAACGTGGCAAAGAGGCCGTGAACACTTCAGAAATAGCATGGAAGACCGATTACGTCATGTGACACAAACTGTCATAATTTCTCTGTGTACTGAAGGATGGTGCACATCAAGGAGATCAGATGATGAGCCTAGAAAACCACTTCTCCAACCTAATGCCTTCCAGATGTGTAAGACTAACTCAGGGATGGGCAACCTTGGTGCTCCAGGTGTTCTTGAACTTCAGTTCCCAGAAACCCTGATCAGCAGGAGTGCTGACTTGGGCTTCTGTGAATTGAATAAATGTGACTAAATAAATAATAAATAAATAATAAGTCCAATAACATCTTGTTGTGTATGTAACCAATGTAATGTGAATGAATCGGATCTAGCGATCCTCCATGTTCCCCCCTCCCTTTCCACTCCCTTGTTAATACCCCCATTGTATAGATACTATGTTGCATGTAAGTCATCTGCCACTCTCATAGGATTCAGCTGCCAGCGATAGCGCGGCTGAACGAGCTCAGTTCACGTGGCCCCAATCACCCAATCAGTGATTGGCGCGGGAAACCTTCCCGCCACAGGTGAGCCATGCCAGGTATGCAGTATGTCAGAATGACGTCACTGATACAGTAACCAATGGGTGCCTTGCGGGCGAAATTCAAATGTACTGTATGATATATAAGGAGCTGCGTCTCCGCCATTACCTCATATTCAGATTGACTACACTGCAATGAAGATGTGTTTGGCCCCCTGACTGCTGCCTACCTCGCATCAATCTGCAAACATCAAATTGGCGACGAAGGTGGGATAATGACTTTCCACAGCATCAAGCTACCTCTGTTCGATATCAAGGAACCAGAGAAATGGGCTCTGTACGAGCGCCAGTTCCGGCATGCGATGGCTGCCGAGCACATTGAAGATGAGGACCAAATGCGCTCTTGCCTCCTCGCCCAATGCACCCTCCCTACGCTCGAGTTGGCAACACACCTCCTACTGCCACAGGACATCAATACTGTCCCGCTCAAAGAGATCCTGTTGACGCTGCAGAACCACTTCCAGCCAAAGGTATCCATCTACCCGGCAAGAGTCGCTTTCCACAGGCGAGACCAGCGACCAGGAGAATCCATGGCCGATTACGCCGCCACCCTCAGGTTAGTCGCTGCCCCGTGCCGGTGGTACAACCTGGAGGAAGCCCTGAGGGACTGCCTGCTGTCCGGGTTGCGAGACGAGGAAGCCCAGTGGAGGCTGATGGCCAGGGAGCACCTTTCTTTCAACTCCGTCCTCCAGGAGGCTCTGGCGGCTGAAGCAGTGAGGTCCAGGGTCAAGACATTCAAGGCAAAGCCTGCAACACCTGGAGGGTCCAGGTCCACCGTGCAGACCTCCCGACGTTCGCCCCCACGTTTGCCTAGTTCTTCTTCGTCTCCAGAGGCCTCCTCATCCTCGGGATCCAGGTCCAGCGATGACGACGTCCAGAAAGTCCGGCAAAAGTCCTCCAAGAAGCACGCCAGCGAGAAGGCCCTCCGCCGATGTGATGGCTGCGGAGCGTCCGACGACTGGAAAAAGTGCCCTTTCCGGAAGGCTGTGCCACCACTGTGGATGCCGAGGCCACATTGCCAAGGCTTGTAGGCGTCGCCAGAGACAGGACCAGGAGCCAGCCGAGCGCCCTTGAGGAAAAGGAGGGGCCATCGGGAAGATTTCCATGCGGGAACCACTCGTGGGCCATGTGTCCAATGCACACCAATGTTTCTTTGTTGAGGTACTGTTACAGGGGGTCCCAGTTAGGATGGAGGTGGATTCGGGTTCATCCTACTCCATCCTGTCCCAGAAAGAGTTTCTGCGCATCCCCCCAAATGTGCGCCCAAAACTCAAGGACCTCAAAACGTCCTTGCGAGATGTGCAGGGCAACATGATTCCTGTGTTGGGGGTGGGGGATTTCAAGGTCAAGTTCAAAAGGTTCATGGAGAAGCTGCCCCTAGTGGTACTGAAACGGGGTTCCAGCTGCCTCCTGGGGAGCCAGTGGTTTGCACCCTTGGGTATTGAACTGTCCGGCATCAACGCCATAGAGACTGACCCAGCGCGGGACATGTGCGATGCTTACCCAGCGGTCTTCGAGAAGGGGCTCGGGAAGTATAGGGCGCCCCCAGTCTCGTTTGACCTGGATCCAGCAATTCGTCCCATTCGGCTCAAGCCATGGAGAGTGCCCTTCACCCTCAAAGACAAGATTGAGGCAGAACTGGACAAACTGGTGGGTCAGGGGATTTTGGTTCCGGTGGACTCCGCAGAATGGGAGACACCGATTGTAACTGCCTTAAAATCCAACAGTGAGGTTAGGATTTGTGCAGACTATAAGTGTACAATTAACAAGGCTATTTGTCCAAATGCATGCCCAGTGCCGGTAGTCATCTGCTAGCCACTTTACACGGAGGTAAATGTTTCGCAAAGTTAGACTTAGCGCAGGTGTACCAACAGTTAACAGTCACACCTGCTACAGCAGCTGCACAGATGATTGTAACGCACAAGGGTGCATTTAAGGTGCCAGTTCGGCATGAATTCAGCCCCTGGGATTTTTAAATCTCTTGTGGAACACCTTCTCAAGGGTCTCCCCGGGGTCCTGCCCTATTTTGATGACATTTTGATCACAGTGAGTCAGAACTAGCAAAGAGGCTGGACAAAGTCTTAACAGTGTTCAAGAAGGCAGGGTTGAGGTTAAGACGAGATAAATGTGTGTTTCTAGTGATGGAAGCAGAGTTTCTAGGGTTTAAGATAACCCCCGAGGGAGTCAAGTCCTCCGACTCCAAGGTTGCCGCTGTTCGAAACGCCCCTCACCCCACCGCAAAACCGGAATTGCAGTCCTTCTTAGGACTCCTCAATTTCTATCACTCCTTCTTGCCAAGGAAGGCTTCAATAGCGGAACCTCTGCACCGTCTGTTGAAGAAAGACGCGGTTTGGCAGTGGGGGGACAGCCAGGAAAAGGCTTTCAAAGAATTAAAACAGCGCCTCTCCTCAGAAGCAATCTTGACCCATTTCGACCCCAGGAAGCCTGTGGTGTTGGTTTGCGATGCTTTACCAGTGGGGGTGGGGGCCATGCTGTGCCACATGTTGGAAAACGGGCGGGAAGCCCCGGTTGCCTTTTACTCAAGGTCCCTTTCAAAAGCAGAACGCAATTACGCACAAACAGACAGAGAGGCTCTTGCGATAGTCGCTGGAACCAAGAAATTCCACGACTTCCTCTATGGTCGGGAGTTCACTATTGTGACTGACCACAAGTCATTACTAGGTATCTTCACCATGAGCAAGCCCACACCCCAGATTCTGTCCCCCAGGATGCTACGGTGGGCCATATTCCTTCATGCTTACCAGTTCACACTGGTCCACCGCCCGGGCAAAGAAATCAGCCACGCTGATGCGCTTTCCCGGTCTCCCCTTCCTGAAATAGGGGAACCCAAGTGCGAGGTTGAGCAGGATCACCAGGTATTGCTGATCGAGTCCCTCGACTCACCCCCAATTGTGCCCACAGATCTCGCCAAGGCTACGGCGAAGGACAAGGTTCTGTCCCTAGTTATTTCATGGGTTAAGAAGGGGTGGCCCATGACTCCTCTCGCCGTGGAGTTCAAAGCATATTTCCGAAAAAGGTTCGAGCTTTCAATAGAGAGGGGTTGCCTCCTGTGGGGCCAGAGGGTGGTTATTCCAGATGTACTGCGGTCAAAAGTACTCAAATTACTACACATTAGCCACCCGGGAATCGTGCGCTCAAAGGCTTTGGCCAGGAGCTACTTCTGGTGGCCCCAGGTAGACGCAGACATTGAGCATTTAGTGGGCACTTGTGAGAGTTGCCAGAGTTCTTGATCCAAAGAGTCCCGACTTCCTTCCAGAGAATGGGACACAGCCCGCGGACCTTGGTCTCGATTACACATCGACTTCACTGGTCTGTTCAGGGGCTCGCTTTTTCTCCTAGTGGTCGATTCCTTTTCGAAATGGCTGGAGGTTATTCCAATGCCTAACACCTCCTCAGCCACAACTATTAAGCAATTACAGAGGCTATTCAGTTGTTTTGGTTTACCCTATGTGCTTGTCTCCGACAACACCAGTACCTTCACCTCAGTCGAATTCCAGGCATTCCTGGAGAGGAACGCAATCCTACACATCACGTCAGCCCCTTTTCACCCCGCAACGAATGGTCAGGTTGAGCGCCAAGTGCGAACTACTAAAGACACACTTCGGCGAATGGGCCATGGGGATCTAGAGTTACAATTGTGTCAATTTCTCCTTTGCTACAGAATAATCCCCCTGGCATCCGTACGATCGCCAGCAGAGCTCCTAATGCGCAGGAGATCGGTCTCGCTTTTTGACCGGTTGGATCCGACCAGGGTGGAGGATAAGGGGAGGAATGTGGAAATTGCACATACCAAAGTTTTTGCAGTTAGGGACCCAGTATATTGCAGGAATTATGCGGCTGCTGGCCCAACATGGGTCCCAGGGGTGGTGATCGTCCAAACAGGGCCAGTTTCCTACCAGGTAGAAACAAGTACGGGGCTACTGTGGTGGCAACATGCCAACCAGCTCAGTCGTCGGGTCACGGATACCCAGGGAGTTGAGGACCAGGGTGATTCAATGTTAGGGTTCTCCCCCACCCGCTCATTCCAAGGGGGAGAGATGGCAGTTAGCCCACCAAGAGTTCCTGATTTCAGTTTCACCCATCCTTTGCAGAGAGACTGGGAAGAATTTGAGAGCCCAGACCTCGACAGCTTAAATCTTGAGTTACAGGACCGGGGGGAGTTTTTAGAGTGTTCCCCCACTCGTTCAAGCGAGAAGGGGGGGCTTTGATTTCTCCCCAGCAACCCCCCATCCTGATTTTCGAGTCCACCTCTACTCCCATGCAAACGAGGCAACCTTCTGTTGAGTCGCCCCCTACTCAGAGTAACAGGCTGGAAGTTCCTTTAAGTCAGCCTCCTCCCCTTCCAGGTTTCAATATGCAGCAGTCCCTCCCAAGTTCCTCTTCCGATTCGGGCCAGTGCTCCTGACACGCCGTTAACGCTGCTCGTTTCCCCTCTGCAGGACGAGAGACTGCGGAACCCGGAACCCTCCATTCCTCTGAGCTCAGCTTAGCCACTGCCCGGCCCAAACGAACATGCAGGCCACCACAATGGTTGAGGGACTTTGTCCTATCCTAGGGGGATAGGACAAAGTCCCTCAACCATTGTGTATGTAACCAATGTAATGTGAATGAATCGGATCTAGCGATCCTTCATGTTCCCCCCTCCCTTTCCACTCCCTTGTTAATACCCCCATTGTATAGATACTATGTTGCATGTAAGTCGTCTGCCACTCTCATAGGATTCAGCTGCCAGCGACAGCGCAGCTGAACGAGCTCAGTTCACGTGGCCCCAATTACCCAATCAGTGATTGGCATGGGAAACCTTCCCGCCACAGGTGAGCCACGCCAGGTATGCAGTACATCAGAATGACGTCACTGATACAGTAACCAATGGGCGCCTTGCGGGCGAAATTGAAATGTACTGTACGATATATAAGGAGCTGTGTCTCTGCCATTACCTCATGTTCAGATTGTCTTCACTGCAATAAAGATGTGTTTGGCCCCCTGACTGCTGCCTACCTCATATCAATCTGCAAACATCAAACGCCTGGCGCACCAAAGTTGGCCATCCCTAGAATAAAGAGATCTCACATTGTTTTAAAAAATAATTTGAAGACTGGGATTACAGGAATAAGAACTAAGGGGGAGGCATTATGTTTTTAAACATTATCAAATCTTGAGTTCAAACCTGGGTGAGCCACCACACCCCCGGGCCTCCGCCCCCACGCCATCGGGGCCTCAAAAGCTGGGAGGGAAGGTGCGGCGGCGAGGAACTTTGCCGGCTCTAGCCCCAGCTGTGGGTGAGCCACCACACCCCCGGGCCTCCGCCCCCACGCCATCGGGGCCTCAAAAGCCGGGAGGGAAGGTGCGGCGGCGAGGAACTTTGCCGGCTCTAGCCCCAGCTGTGGGTGAGCCACCACACCCCCGGGCCTCCGCCCCCACGCCATCGGGGCCTCAAAAGCCGGGAGGGAAGGTGCGGCGGCGAGGAACTTTGCCGGCTCTAGCCCCAGCTGTGGGTGAGCCACCACACCCCCGGGCCTCCGCCCCCATGCCATCGGGGATGCAAAAACCGGGGCGCTTTACTGTTATAGTGTTTATGAGGATTGATGATGTTGTTTTGCCTATTCGTTTGATGTAATTCTTTTTTATGATATTTGATATGTTTAATTGCTGTAACTGTTATAATTACTATTGTATAACTATGTTTGGTGCTATTTTGCATCATCTGTGTTCGTTTTTTTTTGTATTGATTATGCTGCTCTTATATGCTGTATTGTTGTTTTTGTGAACCGCTTTGAGTTGCTCATTGGATGAGTAAGCGGTATATAAATTAAAAATTTCATTCATTTCATTTCAACCAACTCAAGCATTTTTGGGAGATTTTTCCCGCCCTGGTCACCCACCTTTACACGGGACTGGATGGAAGTGTTGCGCTGTTTCTCTCGTTTATAGTACTTCCTAAGGCTCTCCAGTTTGTCTGGGCAGCAAAACACCCCTGACGCCCATTTTAAGGCAGCTCCTCTTGCTAATTTTTCAGCTTTCTCCACTTCTGGCCATTCCTTATCTAAGACAGAAAAAAATATCTAAGCATTGTGCCTTCAACCAGCTGCTTCCCTGGAATGCAGAAAGGAAATAGGATGTATCCACCCCTGTCTGATTTCAACAGATGAGAAGGGTAGCAACTGCCATTTTGTGTGTGTGCGTGCGCACGCGCACATGCACAATAGGTTTTTGCTACTTGAAAACACAAATGAGCCAGCATGACTACACAGGCAGGAGAGATTTCTATAGGTAACATGGGGCAGTTAAAAATAAAGTGTGGTTGTTCTGTTTCATACAACAGCCAAGGATGAATTTGGATGAGTGGAAGACACACAATAAAGACTTATCTGTGTGAGTGAATGGGAACTTGCAGTTCTCACTATATGTACAAGACAAACCTTACTATCCCTCTACAACAGTTCTCAACCTTTTAAAGCTGGGGGCTGGGTCACGCACCCTCAGACAGCTTCAGGGGCTGGATGGCCATTTTGCCCTTCCTACACCACATGGCACTTCCTGGTGTGGTGGAGGTGGGCCACATGAAATGGTGCTGTGGGCTGCATCCGGCCCATAGGCCGCAGGTTGAGAATCCCTGCTCTACAGCCATAGGTATGAAGCTGTGGTATTAAATTATAGCAGGCTAGATAGCTCAGTGGTTTAGGTGTCTGGTTCCAAAGCCATATATTGAAGGTTCAGTTCCTCACAGTGCCTCCTAAGAGCCAGCTTGTATAGAGATGGGCAAAATACACAGTCTCAGGGGAATCCCAGAAGGGAATAGTAAATATTCTTGTGTATTCTTTACATAGAAAACTCTGACAGCAGATGATGATGATAGAATCATAGAATAACTGTTGGAAGGGGCCTTTTAGGCCATTGAGTCCAAACCCCTTTGCTCAATTCAGGAGTCCGAATCAAAGTGGTGATGATGGTGGTGGTAGTGATGATAATGATGATTGGGAGGGCTGGCCTTACCATTTGACAGAATCAGATGGATACCTCTGATAGCAGGCGGCAGTAAACAATGAAATTGACAGGGCAGTAAATAGTGGAATTGTTAATCGACTGCAGAGGATCAGGAGGGGGCCACACCCCCATGTAACTACATGTGTCACACATGAACTGCAGATACTGTAGGACTATTAGTGATGACAGCCAGGTTTACTCATGAACCATCCTACAGATACTGTACGTCATTTGCTCAGCAAACCCCCCACTGGGAAAGTTGTAATATTGTCTCATATATAATGTTAGCAATACATCCCCAGAGATATTAGACTAGTGACAAAATTTCTTTCATAGAGCATTTTCCTAAATGTGCTTGAGAACTTCCCAGATTCTTAGTCTGAAATTTTCAGCTCTAGAACAGGGGTTCTCAACCTTTTCAAATCAGGGACCGGGCCACACTCCCTCAAACAACTGGCCGGCTGGACTGGTACTCCAGCCACCACTGCCACCGGAATCGGTTGTGGACTTATTTGCGGCTGTTGTAAATGAGTCCGTGGCTGCTGTAAACGTGTTTACGACAGCTGTAAATGAGTCCACAGCTGATTCCGGTGGCAGCAGTGCCTGGAGAGCAGGGGCCAGATTATTTGGCGCCATAGGCCAGAACCTGCCCATGGGCTGTAGGTTGAGAACCCCTGCTCTAGGAGGTTGAGTAAAGATAGAAGTTGCCTCCCTCCTGTGTATAACAGACTGAAACAAGACTTAAGCCAGTGATTCTCAAGATCCTAAGAGCCCACCCAAAAGCTAATTTCAGTGGTCTGCCCTCCTACAGATCCCTCCATATAACCCCACTCTCAATTAGACTTTATTTTTCTTAACACTTGGAAAAATAATTTTTTGGACCAGAATGTCCCAAATCCTCCAGTCGCCATGCTGGGGGGATACCAGATGCCGTGGTTAAAAAAAAATGGACTTTTAGAAGCTTTTCCAATTGGACCTTTAAACCACCCACCCCCCTGTGGTTCTCCCTAAGTCAGTACAGGAAAAGTTTCCCTTCAAAAGCTGTAGTGGGTAAAGTTGTGCTTGTTTAATCACACACACACCTCAAGACACACCCTTTCTTTTTAACGCTAGAAGGATGGCAGGTCAAAGCAAGGCAGAGGTTACTGTCTTTCTCAGGAGCAAAAAGAAAAGATGGCATGAAAGGATCCTCTGCTAACCCATTCAACCCCAAGGGCTCTGTTGCCACAGGTCTATTTACCTTTGGGACTGGTGGAATCATCCTCTTCTGCAGGCGTGCCCATTGCTTTGGCCGCAACGTACAGATCTGGGCTGAACAGAGGAAGCCGAGCCAAGCAATAGCAGTTTCCGCCAGGGGTACTACTCATAGCTCCTCAGGGCTTTGTTCTGTAATACTGCAGGATGTAGGAATGGGAAGGCGGAAAAAACTCCAAACACACTGGACAAATTTGTTTTCTGGGAATACAAACTGAGGAGCAGACACAGAGGCAGGGCAGTTCTATATTTATGTGCATTTGGTGGCCTACAGCCATGTCATGGCTGCACACATGAGTTTTGAAAAGGCAGAATCCTCTCATGATGATCATTCGAGTGCTTTGAGAGAATAGAACAAAAAGTGATCAGGCATTGGGATAAGAAAACCAGTAAAAGATTCTGATGAGGGTTTCATGATTTTCTTTCAGCTTCCTTCTGCTATTAAAAAACAAACAAACTTGACTTCTGTTTTAAGTTGTTAACAGCATCTTTCTGCATAGATTATTAGTGACTAGCAAAAGTGTCATCTGTGTTTTCTTGGTTACTTCGGTATTTAGTCAACCCAAGCTTCCAATTTCCAAAATAGAAATTTACAATATGCCTTAGGAATATAAACAACCCAATCCTAACCATGTTTCAACTCGGGAGTCCTGTGATTTAGCATAATGTGATGAGACATGTATTCTCTCGTGTGTATGATGGTTTATAGGGCTAGAAGACTATAAATAGACCAACAACAACAACAACAATAACAACCAGGAGAGATCCAAGAAAGAAAACATTGAGTCTCTTTTTGTGAAAAAAATAGAGTGTCTCAAATACAACATGGAAAAAACAAAGGAAGCCATGTTGGCCTATGAATAGAAAGAAAATGGCACATAAGCATGCAAACTTTCAAGTCTTCTATATCTCTCTATCTAATTAAGTGGAGTCCTGGGATACTTGAAACCTTGCACCCTTATTGTGATGTTGTTACATGTCATCTTTCCCACTTACTGTGACCTGATAAAATGAGTGATTTCCACTCATTTCCCTAAGATGGAGTCAATCCATCTTATATTTGATCTTCCATTTGTCTTCCTGCCTTCAACATTTTAAAAGTATTATTGTCTTTTCCAGTGAGTGCTGCATTTTCATCATGTGCTCAAAAGAGGCCTCAGTTTTGTCCTTTTAACTTCTAATAATAATTTTGTGTCAGAAATTATTCTGGGTTGAAAGGTTTTTCTCCGGAGAAACTCTGCTCAGGGGATCCCTGAATGAGGCTCCTTTCAAGTCTCTGAGATCTTTTCCCACCAAAGTGGTCCCTATTTATCTACTTGCAATTTCTTGCTTTTGAACTGCTAGGTTGGCTGGGACATAGACGGGTTCTCAAACCGTCATACAGTACCCGGGTCTCGAACTGCCAACATGCCAGCCTTCCAGCCAACAAAGCGAACTTCTTAACCATTGAGCCACTGTAGCCCCTTAATAGTGTTTCTGAAGAAAATACTCTCTGAATATATGTTAAACAGTGTCAGGGACAACGCACAGCTGTTGTCACACCTCTGCGAATCTGAACCAGCTCTGTCAGCTGTTCTTCAATTTTGACTTGAGCTGCTGTTTAGTTCCAAACGTCAACTTCCAGGAGAGTTGAAAATATATTTTAAGTACCCTCATTTTAACTTCTGTCTCTTGATATATTTTAAGTACCCTCATTTTAACTTCTGTTCTTTCTGCTGTACTATGCTGGTCTTGGACCGTAATAAAGATTGATTGATCTTCACTTAACACTGGATCGGGTTAGAGCAGTGGTTCCCAAACTTTTTTTGGCTATGCCCCTCCTAAGCATCTCTAAAATCTTGATCCTCACCCCCTGTGACATATAATTCTTATTACTGTATTCAAAAAGCGAACTCCTATTCATGTGGAGGAAGCCTAAAAGGTCATAGGTAAAGGTAAAGGTTTCCCTTGCTCAAAAGCCAATCGTATCCGACTCTAGGGTTCAGTGTTCATCTATGTTTCAAAACCGAAGACCCTGCGCTGTCTGCTTCTGCAGACGTTTCCGTGGTCACGTGGCAGGCCAGAGCGCACGGAACGATGTTACCTTCCCACCGAAGTAGTCCCTATTTATCTACTTGCAATTTCTTGCTTTCGAACTGCTAAGTTGGCAAGAGCTGGGACAACGACGGGAGCTCATTCCGTCCTGCAGTACTGGGAAATCGAATTGCTGTCTTCCTCCTCCCAGTCAGCGTCTTAGTCACAGCCACTTGAGCCACTGCAGTCCCTTAAAAGGTCATAAACTTGGCGTAACTCAATCTGGCCTGCAGAGGCCGCTGCTGAGCGCAAGTCCACCCCCCCCCCTCTGCCGGCCAGGAAAAGTTCCGTTATAGAGTGGGCGGAGCTAAAGGGAAGCTGGCCTCAGGAGAAGTCGCACCCGGGCGCTCCGCCCTTTCTCAAGATGGCGACTCCACTCCCCCCTCTCCTCCCGTCTTGCCCTGCGGCGACCGGAAGTAGAGGAGGGGGTCAGTCAGAGCGCGCGGGGCCCGCAGCACGGGAGTGCTGCTGGGAGCTGCACCGGCTGCGGCGGCAGGCGTCTGAGCCGGGCGGATGGCAGAATCCGGGCCGCAGCCGCCGGGGGGCGCCCCTAGCCGACACGAGAAGAGCCTGGGGCTCCTCACCACCAAGTTCGTGTCGCTCCTGCAGGAGGCCAAGGACGGCGTGCTCGACCTCAAGCTGGTGAGGCCACGGGGAGAGGATCGGAAGCGGGCCCTGCGGGGAGAGATCATTGGGGCGGGAGGGGGAAAGGGATCCTGACTTCTTCGCTGTCGGCGGCGGATCGGGTCTTTAGAAAAGCGGGAGGGGCTCCCACTTGATACACCTAGGGAGGAGGGGGCAAGGTAAGGGTCCTGAGGGTGATGGGGGGCAGGATCAGACCCTCCAAATCTTCGGTGGGAAGGTAAACAGTGTTCTGTGCTCTCCGGTGTCTAGTCATGCCTGCCACATGACCACGGAAATGTCTGCAGAAGCAGACAACGCTGGCTTTCGGCTTTGAAACAGATGAGCACTGAACCCTAGAGTCGGATACGACTGGCTTTCGAGCAAGGGAAACCTTTACCTTAATTTCTCTGTGCACTGAAGGATGGTGCACATCAAGATCAGAGGATGAGCCTTGAGAACCACTTCTCCAACCTAATGCCTTCCAGATGTGTAAGGCTACCCCCCCCCCCAGGCCAACTTTGGTGCTCCATGTGTTCTTGAGCTTCAATTCCCAGAAGCCCTGATCAGCAGGAGTGCTGACTTGGGATTCTGGGAATTGAAGTCCAAGAACACCTGGAGCACCAAGGTTGGCCATCCCCTGTATACAGAGATCTGACGTTCTGTTAAAAATGTTAGTACAGGGATAAGAATGAAGGGGGAGGCATTATGTTTTTAAACATTATCAACCAACCCAAGAAACATTATCAACCAACCCACCTTCTTACGAGACTGGATTATATTCACTGCATTATATTCTCAGGATAGTCTTCATGGCTGATCACCATGAGGATTGCCAATATTCAGATTGGATATGCCACTTGAAGAAGAAGAAGAAGATCAGGAACAGTAAGGGCAGCTCTGGTGAAGTGGTCATGTTTTCCCTCCAAGGTTGGCTTCTCTTTCCCTGTTTGTTGGAGCTGTTTTCTTTTATTCTTTGGCTTTCTCCACAGAGCATAGCCTTCTGTTTGGAAGCATATCTGGAAGTTTACATTGCAATTGTGATGTAAATGCATGCATGAATGTATACGGTGGGTGGTCCATGTGGCATTTGAGTTGGCTTCCTGTCTGCAACCTCTTGGTTGCCAAAGTTGTAACTACATGAAAGGGGCTGCAGGTGTTCTTGCCTCAAGGGCATTATCTTAACTGAAGTCTTTGCTTGCCTTCACTGCAATGCAGGGGAATGAAAACCTTCATTTGCAGTTTAAAACTGTTTGTATCACACATGAGAATGCAGGACCCAGCTTGGGAAATCTAGAACAAAAGAGTGAGCAGGAAGAAGCTTCTAAAACAGTGAACAGTGTGGTTTTGAGCTGAGGTACTGGTGAAGTGCTTTGGAATTGCTGTGTGGTTTCTTTTGTCAGCACTGCATATTCCAATTAGTTGCTCTCTAGATTACAATTTGCACCATCCCTGGCCAGCATGGCTGTCTGAGGGCCTTTGCTCAAAGAAAGGACATCAGCAAGGTGGGATTTTTCTTTGTTTCGGTTGCTGCTGAATGTGGTACCAGATAGTGTTGGGCAGTGTTTCCCGACCTTTGGTTTTTGGACTTCAATTTTCAGAAGCCTAAGTCAATTCCCCAAAGCACTGATCAGCCAATGTACTGATTTAGGCTTCTGAGAATTGAAGTCCACCAATCTGCAAAACATAGTTTGGAAAACACTGGTGTTGGATATACTTACTTAAAAATAAGTCTTACTGTTTCAATTTGGGTAAGTTTGCCTTAAGAGTTTTATCAAGTTAGCAATTGCACATTGCTATTGCTGACTTCTGAGAAAGATGCCTTGTCTTCTTTACATCAGTATTAATCTTATTGAGTTAGACCGTAGTCCTGTAGGGACACTCTGGCCCTCTACATTTTTGGACTTACTGTTCCCATAGTGTTGTGCCTTTGCCTCTACTGGATAGGACCTCTTGGAATTAAAATCCAGAATAGCTTGGAGGCTGATGGTTCCTCCTCAGTTAATCTATACTTTTGCTCCTAGATTTGTCTGAAAGTCAGCCCTGCTGAACTGAAGCTTACTTTTGAATTGGCAACGGATTATATACCAATTTGATTTGGCATAAGATTTTTTGATTTACAGCCACACACCATCAAGTGTGTGGTAGTCATCTCCAACAGGGGTGACAACATGGTTCTCTAGATATTATTTGAGTGCAGTTTCCCATCATCCTTGAATAGCATAGCCTGAGTGAAGGATTAGAGAATTTGCATTCCAATCATAGTGTAGATATATTTACACCATGCGTATAAGTTTCTTGGAAGGTTAAATGAGGCAGGAAGCTGTGGTAGGTGCTGTAGTATTTATTGTGCTGCAGAAGCAAAGAGAGAACTAGCCATATGAACACAGTTTCCCAAAGTCTTGACTAACAGTAACTTAAATGAATTGGCACCAAAAGATGTTGACTGTAGTCTCAGTAAACATCAAAAGGATAATATTTCTGTTGTACAGTGAACTGTTTGTTTGTATGTTTTGCTGACACTAAGGATCCCAGTGTCAAAGTTTAGTTACAAAATTGAATGTGGAAACTCTATGCCAGTATCAAAAATTCCAGGTTCTTTCTTGAGTAATGATGCTTAAGAGATCTATACAGTACTTATAAATCCAAGCGTTAACAGCTGGAATTTGACAAAGGCAACGGGAGTGCAAGTCCCCAGCAGGCAGACTCAGCGTCTCACAGCCACGCAAAATAAAAAGCCACAAAACGCCACCGCGAGACACCCGCCGTCTTTCTTTCCCAGAGCAATGGGGAGAAGAGGGACTCCCTCTCCTCCACGCTACCCCGCCGAAGACACGGCGAGACCACCACCAGCCTCAAGTAAAGTTGAGCCAGGATGGAAAACCTCCCCCCCAAACAGGTAGCAGTTCGTCAGGGGAAGCATCCTCCTTGGCGGATGACTGGCTGATGCCTTTGTACTTCCGAATACAAAAACAACAGCCAGCAATCCACAAGGAAGAGCCCCACCCCTTACGGATTGCTGCCTGCCGATCTCTGGTTAGGTAAGCCAGGAGAAAAAGGAGACAGAAAGGAGAGAACCATCGTTAGGCAGAGAAAGTTCTTCTCTGCCTCCTTTTCCCCTCACTTACCCAACGAACCTTCCCGGGAGAAGAACGGACTGACTGCCTCCTCCCTCCTTCCCTCCATTGCTACATCTAAACCAAAATTCAAAGCAGCAATGGGGAAAGAGGAACCGACAGGCAGCCCGTTCTTCAAACTAAACACCAAAAACAAACACCAAAATTATTTAAAAATAATAAAACAAAAATAAATCAATAATTAAAAAAAATTAATAACCAAAAAAATAAACCACAAAATACACAAACAAAAACATCCACAATGACACAAAACCACATACAAAACACCTAACTACAACATGAAAAAAACCATAAAGTATACAAACAAACAACTAATTACACAAATAAACAACAATGAAATAAGAAAAATTAAACAAAACCAGACATAACCAAACCAATTAAACAAATCTAAAACTAAACCAAAACAAAAAAGAACAAACAGAAACACCTCCCAGCCCACCACACAAAAGCAAAACAAAGAAAAACCCCAGAAGAAAGAAAACCAGAAAACTCACCAGCACATGCTCCCTCCACAATGACCGGAACAGAAATGAAGAAACAAAGAGACTACTTACCGGAAGCCAGGAGAGAAAAAACAGTGAAACTAAAACAGAACCACTAGCAGCCCCACCTGCAGGGCAGAATAGTAAAAATAACTCAAAAAGACTCAACAGCCCTACCTAGAGGCCACAAGAGTAAAAACAAGTCAA
The DNA here is from genome assembly GCA_035047305.1 of Bradypodion pumilum. Taxonomy (NCBI): domain Eukaryota; kingdom Metazoa; phylum Chordata; class Lepidosauria; order Squamata; family Chamaeleonidae; genus Bradypodion; species Bradypodion pumilum. Next base: position 24,192,419 of record JAWDJD010000009.1, on the reverse strand, counting down.
AAACATAACAATAAATCACAATTTTACACAAATCACAAACATGTCAAAAAAATAAAATAAAAAGATTTATAATATCCTGTGTTGAGTTTTAACTCAAATAAAAACCCAAAACATCTAAACACAGTTTAAAAACATTGAATGTAAAAAACATGTACTTTCACATTTTTTAAATTATTACCTATGGTACAACTATTAAACACCCCCGCCCCCAAACTAAAACATTATTTGGTTAAATAAAACAATTTGAAAAAATTATATCATCCTTTGTTCTTATTTTAATCCACAAAAAAAGCTGATCACAGTTTATAACAGCCCAGCATCGCCGGGCAAAAAAAAAAATGCTCGTCTGCCATAAAAATCCTGGGAGACTGGTCTGATTTGGTCCTCCCAAGTGGCTTAGCAAGGTGAATAGAAACATTTGCAAAGTTCACAAGAAGGACATACTGTTGTATGCTGTCCGTTAAAATGAAGACGCAGCACTTGAAGCTGCTGTTGGTAATAAACACCAATGGAACAAACTCCTGTATGTGTCTGAGTATAGTTCAATTGTAAGGATGTGTTTGTGAAAGAGACTCTGACCTCACTTCCTTGAGTTCCTGGTGGCTGTGATATTTTTGTAATTGTAGTCCATAAAGTGACATGTCCAAGTTCTGCTGCAGTTAACAGGATTAGATAGGAGGTGATCTATACCTATGAGGAAGGACGTTAACAGTTGGAATGTAACAAAGGCTCCCGCACCCGTCCATACTGTCCTATACCGAGCTGCCTGCACTCGCCCTAACACAAGGTTCCTGCAGTCGCCAGTGGGGCAATAGCCCCACGAACACAAACAAAGGAAAACAACTTCAATTCCCAATGTCCGCTGTGCTGCGCCGTGCCTCAACCAATCAGGCTGACGGGCAAGAGCAAAGAGAACGTTGGGAAACGCGGTGCGCCCAATTGAAACCGAGCCGCAGGAAAAAAAGCCGCCACACGAAGTGAACAAAATAAAGTAAACTTCAAGTCCCAGCCTCCTTTGTGCCGCGCCACCCCTCAGCCAATGAGGCTGAAGAGCGCGAGCGTGGAGGAGGCTGGGCAGACGGTGTGGCGGTTTAAAAATAAAAACTGCGCCGAGACCGAGCTGGCAAAAGGTAAGTGCGATCGATGGGGGTTAGGGGGGGGGAGGCACGGCCCTGGTAACCTTGCCACCCCCCTGCCCCACCACCTTGCCCCCTAACCTCTTAACCCCCACCGACCGCACTTATATTTTGCCGGCTCCGGCTGGGTCTTTGAAAGTCTTTCTCCCCTGTCATGGCCTTCTGTGTTGGGAGGCACACTGGCCTTTCCTTTTGACCCTGTGGGCATGGAGGCCTCCACGCCCGCAGAGACGAAGGACAGGCTGGTGCTTCTCCCAACGCAGAAGGCCCCAACGGGAGCGAAAGAGTTTCAAAAACCCAGCCAGAGCCAGTGAAAGGTAAGTGTGGTCGGTGGGGGTTAGGGAGTTGGGGGGCAAGGTGGTGGGGTGGGGGGCGGCCCCAGTAACCACATCCCCCCCACCCCCGCGCCCCCACCTTGCGCCCCACCCACTCCGTAACCCCCACCGACTGCACTTACCTTTCGCCAGCAGGGTCTTTCCACACAACGCATGGCCTTCTGCGTTGGGAGGCACACAGGCCTTTCCTTTCGACCCAGCGGGCGTGGAGGCCTCCACACCCACAGAGACAAAGGACAGGCCAGTGCTTCTCCCAACGCAGAGGGCTGCGCCTTGTGGGGAAAGACCCAGCCGGGCCAGTCGGCAAAAGGTAAGTGTGATCGGTGGGGGTTATGGAGTGGGGGATAGGCATGGCCCTGGTAACCACGCCTTCCCCTGCCCCACCACCTTGACTCCCCTATCCCTGCCCCCTTACTTTTTGCCGGCTGGTCCGTTAGCCCGGGGAGGAGACCATGGCTGAATCCTTCAGCCATGCGTCCTCCCCGGGCAGTGGAAAATGCAAGGGCGCCAAAGGGGCCCGCAGTGCACTCCCCGTTCGCCCGGGAACGCAGGGCTGAAGGACCCGACCACTGCCTGTTCCACGGGCAGCGTGGAACGCAAAGGCGCCCACAGCGAACTTCCCGTTCGCCCAGGGAGGAGATAGTGGTTGGGTCCTTCAGCCCTGCGCCCACCCCGGATGCCAGCCAAACAGCCCTACCCTAAAAGAAACACCCAAAGTACAAAACCCCCACAAATAAACAGTCAAACCAAACAAGTAAACAACAAAACAAATCACAAACACAACAAAACACATCCAAAATGCAAAAAAGATACGGAAACACATGAAAAACTCACTAAAACCACCTATCTACAACAAAACACCACTAAAAACGCTTACTAAAAATCAATAAACAACATAATGAACAAAAATAAATGTTAACAAATTAAAAATAAAAAATAACAAGAAAACAAAAAAACACATAAAAAAATACAATCAACCAAGCGAACACACTAAATTAAATCAACAAATGCTCTACCTAAACCCCGCAGCCCTACACCCCAAAATCGAAACAAAATAAAAACAGAATAAATAATCAAGAGCACTCGCCAAACACGTCCTCCCTCCATGCCTCGGGAATAGAACTGAAGAAAGAAAGAGACATGCAGTATTCTTAAACACAGCCCCACCTACAGGCCGGAAGAGTAAAAAACAGGCAAGAAAATTATGAAAAATCAAAATAAAGAATAAATAAACAGCTCCACCTAGAGGCCAGAAGAGTAAAAAAAGCCAAAAAAATAAGAAAAACAAAAATAAACAAAAATATTAATAAAATTAAATAAATTGAAAACCCACAAAATCAAATCACCACCACTCAAACCACCCCTAAGCTAAAAAAACACACAACAAAACTGCCTGGCTGGCCAGGCACAAATATGCTACCGGTAGTAGGAAATAACACTGCTTAAAATCTGCTTCAAACCAGAGTATGGGTAAAAACGGTCTCAGCCCCTCTCACTTTGACCCCATACCTGGCCCTGAGCACCTAATAATCCAGCTCGTGCTGCCCTCGCCGCTCCTGGAAATGGAAGTTAAATGTGCCCATGCATGCACAAAACACTGCCATAAAGCACTCACTGTTGTACACGCATTTATAACAACCATGGGTGGATTTATGGCAGCGTTTTGTGCATGCATGGGCACATTTTACTTCTGCTTCCGGTGGGAGGAACCACGTGACTGGCACACTCAACCATGTGACCAGCTTGCAGCCCAAAAAGTTTGGGGACCCCTGCCCTACCATATCACACTGTCTGCCTTCCAGCACCCTGCACCCCTCTGGTGAAGCCCACACCCCCTTGGTGTGGCTTCTGGGTACCCGTGGCCTGGTTTTCGGCTAGAGTGACTGAATAGGTATCACCCACTGGCTGTTTGAGCTTGCAAACCAGCCAGCGCAGGTAGGACAGGCAGTCCAAAGTAAAGTTGCTTATGGTAACGTTGCCAAGGCACCCGATTCCCTCCATCCAGCTTAGCTCTCTAAAGTAACCAGAGACAAGGGTTCTGCGTTTGAATGATTGTTTATTTAGTGCACAGAGTTTAAGTTTCAAAAGATTAAAACAAAGGAAAATAATGGCTAAATATCAATTCCAAATATGAAGACAACAACCTTTCTAGCTACTTGGCCTAGCCTGCCTTATATTTACTCAGAAACTACATTTTGCTGGCTTTTTACTCACAAGCTCCCATGTGATGCAATGTGATCCCTTTCCATATCCAAAACACATTTTCCCACACTTAGTCCTCCTTCTGAAGGGTTTCAGCCAATTACAACATAGAATGCTATGCCTATCAAACTTAGTTCCTGTTCTCACAGAATTCACTTTATTTTGACTACATGTGCTATTATCCTCCCAGCTGCTGTTTGAAGGCCACATTCCTTCTCTACCATTGTCAACATGAAAACAGAAATCTACCTTACTGTTATGAAGCAAGCACCCTCTTCTATTCCTTTACAGCATGGGTCGGCAACCTTTTTAGGTCAGGGGCCAGATCACACTCCCTCAGACAGTTTAGGGGGCTGAACTGGTGCCCCCCCCGGCCATAAACACTGCTGTAAACGTGTCTGCAGCTGTTGTAAATGAATTTACAACAACCATTAAACGAGTCCGTGGCTGATTTTGGCGTGGTGGCAGCAGCGGCTGCTGGAGTGAGGGCGTGGGCCGGATGATTTTGCACCATGGACCAGATAAGGCCCATGGGCTGTAGGTTGCCAACCCCTGCCAACACAAAGCTAGATAGATAAATTGAGTTCCATTAGATGACTTGTGTACTGGCTGAAGATACTAGTGCTCTTTGTCTTAAAACCTTCCTAAATGTTTCAGTTTGAGTCTTCAAGCTTTTGCATGTTATTTATTTATTTCAATTTTTATGCCGCCCACTCAGGTAAAAACCCGACTCAGGGCAGCGTACAACAATTAAAAACATATGAAAACATGTTAAAACCCCATCATCCACCCATCTGTCCACCCTCTTACTCCCACCCCATTTAAAACTAAAAGCTAAAAGGGGAAGGGGGAAATGCAAAAACACAGAAGGAGGGCACAAACTGGACTAGCTGGGGATGAGCCAGCAGCCTGGGGCCGTATTCCCATTAGGGCCCCACACCTACCCCTCCAGCCAGGTCTTCAAACCTTTCCTGAAAGGCAGCAATTCTGTCTGTAGCCTCAATTCTGTTGGCAGGAGATTCCATAGGGCTGGAGCGGACACGGAGAAGGCTCTCCTCCGTGTGCCAGAGAGGCGAGCCCCTCTAGCTGAAGGCACAACTAGGGAGCCCCTCTGGTCCGCTCTGGTTGGGCGGGCAGATACTCTTGGGACGATGCGGTCTCTCAGGTTACCTGGCCCACTGGTCAAAACCAGCACCTTGAATTGCACCCGGAGGCAAACTGGCAACCAGTGCAGCTCCCGGAGTAGTGGGGAGGCACGGGCATGTTGAGAAAGTGAATCATTTTTTACCTGTGAACGCTGTTGTTCTGAATCAGTTAATATTATACTGTAGGCCCTTGGCTGATGGGAAGCCACCTTATATGTTACAGTTCTTGATTTTATTGTATTGTTTTATCACATCTATATTGTGCAAGGATTATATTTTTCTCTGAGGAGCTCAGGCAGTGTACACGATCTCCCACTCTTCCAACTATCTAACTCACCTTTCTTATTTATCCTCTCAGCAACCCTGTGAGGAAGGTTAATCAAAGAGAGTGAGAAAGAGTGAAAGAAGGTTTAGCTCCTATCTGGTCTCATTGCTGCATCACACAGACACTTTGTGTTACGGTTGCACATGATGCAGTGCTACACATTTCAGCAATCCTGTGATTTATTTATTTTAAACATTTATATCCTGCCCTCCTGGTGGGTACACCACTCAGGGCAGCTAACAACAAAAGGGGGAAGGGGAGAGGGAAAAAATACAATAGATAAAAAATTACAATATAAAAACAATTAAAACAACCGCAGCTAAAAACAAGAACCCAAAACCCCCAGCTAGAATCAGCATTAAAACAGAACAACAGCAAATCATCAATTAAAAGAAACAACCCACCCCAACCTTACCCACATAAGACAGAGTAACGAAAACCGGAAAAGGTTCCTAGCATAGGCTAAATCAGCCAGCGAGCTTGTCTAGTTGAGTCTAGCATGCCCCACACCTGCTGACAAAGCCATGTCTTCAGCATCTTTTTAAAACAGAGTAGATCCATCTGGAGATGCAGCTCAGGTGGTAGGAGGTTCCATAGGGCTGGGGCAGACATGGAGAAGGCTCTTTTCCTGGCCCCGCTAAGATGAACTTCTTTCACTGTTGGGACCATCAGTGAGCCCCTCCTGTCTGCCATAGTAGCACGGGCTGAATTCCTTGTGGCGATGTGGTCTCTTAAGTAGCCTGGTCCAATGCCTTGAAGGGCTTTAAAGGTCAAAACCAGCAGCTTGAATTGCACCCGGAGGCAAACTGGCAACCAGTGCAGCTTCCGGAGCAGTGGTGAGGCGCGAGCATAGCGCCCCGCACCCCATCACTAGCTGGGCAGCCACACTCTGGACCAGCTGAAGCCTCCAAATGGTTGCCAAGGGCAGCCCCATGTGATGCACAAGATGGGGTGCACACAAACATCCGACTTTAGATCAGGCCGCCCTGCGGGTCATCTGAAAGGTTCTGTTCATTGGGCTTTTTGCTGCATTACATGTTATGCTTCTGTGTCAAACCAACACCAACACCTCCTGAGTAGAACTTCTCTAGGCAAACATGTTTGAATGATCATTTCTCTCCTAATATCGAGTTAACAGAAACAGGCTTTCGGGACTGGAGATCATGTGGTCCTGCAGAAATTGTGGGACTGTCGTTGCCAGCATCTCAACTGCTGGTTATGGCAGATGAGAATTGCAGTCATGCAGCATCTGAAGAGCCACAGATTGCCTGTCTCACCTGTGGGTAATGAGAAAAGGGACTGAAGGAAGCTTTTGGCTTTACCTTGATTTAGTAGTACAGTACAGTAAAACCCCGACTTACAAATGCCTTGAGTTACATAGACTTCAACTTACATAATGATTTTGTGCTAAAACCATGTCCTGATTTCCACGATTTCCTCATGCTTTCACAAATAAATGGATTCTATTGATTCTATTGTTGTATTAATGGGTGCACATACTGATGCGTTTAAAGTGATGCAAAACAGATTTTTGTGTGTGTGTTTCCTATACAGGCTGCAGATACCCTGGCAGTACGGCAGAAACGGCGTATTTATGACATCACAAATGTCCTTGAAGGCATCGGGCTGATTGAGAAGAAATCAAAAAATAGTATTCAGTGGAAGTGAGTGATTGGTATTGTAAACTGGGAATGGAGGTCATGAGCCTCCATACTACCTAACGTATTGGTACTATGGTAACATCCGTCTCTTGCGTGTAGTCCAGACAAAGCTTGTGATATAGCGGCTGATAGTGTTCTGGAAGCTGCATAGTAGCCAGTTTTGAGTACTCAGGGACTTGAATGTCTGCCTGTAAAAGTACTTGCTTATACAATTTGAGGGTTGTGTGGGAGTATCAGAAGGACCTTGATATAGCTTGTGAGAGATGGTGGGATTTGCAGTTCAACAATATCGGGAAAAGCTATACCAGTGATGGCGAACCTATGGCACACGTGCCAGAGGTGGAACTCGGAGCCCTCTCTGTGGGCACCCATGCAGTCACCCCAGCACGGAGTTCGCCCTGCCCTTCTGCCCAGCAGCCCAATGAGTGTTTTTTTGGGTTGCAGTTTGGGCACTCGGTCTCTAAAAGGTTCGCCATCACTGAGCTATACCTTCCCTGGTCCTGAAAGTCCAGCCCCTCTGGTCTGCTAAGTACTGCCTAATGCAGTATAGTAAGAAATAGCAACTCACATACAGTAATTAAAGAAGGCTGTGATGATAAGCAAGTCAGTTTTGAAAAGCAAGCACTGTCTGAATCAAAAGGTTTAGTCTTGTTGGTGGAAAGATACGGGAAATGGAGCTTGCTTATTCTTTCTTTGAGAGCCTGTGTGTGGTTGCTGAGAAGGCCCTTTCTCGGGTTCTTATCGAACATCCTTCGATTGGCAACGGAGCAGAAAGTTGGGTCACCAAGTTCACTTTGGGAAGGATTTTAAAAAGTGTCTGGGATTTGGAGGACTCCTCTCTCTCTCTCTCTCCCCCCCCCACCTCCTATGTGATAGGAGTAGGGAGAGGGCGTTGCTAGTTCCCTTCAGGAAGACTTTGGATGTGAAGCCAAAGTGGGGTGGCTTTTGTTCTTAGAACAGCAGGAAAGTAGTGTGGTTCATAGGGAATGTGTGTGTTAAGCTGGCAGTGGGTTCTCTGACACATTGGTGCCCTCTCTCCAGAGGTGTAGGCCCTGGCTGCAACACGCGTGAAATTGCCCACAAGCTGATTGAATTGAAGGCTGAGATTGAGGATCTGGAGCAGCGGGAGCGGGAGCTAGAACAACAGAAGATGTGGGTGCAACAAAGCATCAAGAATGTGACGGACGATGTGCAAAACAGCCAATATCCTTTGAGCACACTGTGGTCCTCCCCTGGGATCAATTTGCATCTTAAAGCAGCATGAGAAGAACATTGAAGAACTGCCTCTGTCTTGATGGTGATCCCTCTAATCCTGCAATGTTAGCATGCAGTGCAAACCTCAGAGTGCCCTCTTTGCTTGCCATTTCGCTTGGGCAAGATGAAAGGGATTAACTGCTATTTCACATCTAGGGCCATGTCTTGGCAGACAACTCTGTGAGACAATTGTCCCCCTGTTTGTCCTTGTCCTGGTTAGTAGAGTTCTCCCCAACCAGGTGCCTGCCCAGTGTGTTGGGTTTTAATTAACATCATTCCTTGTTAGCATGTTAATACTGGCTCCGGATAGTGGTAGTGCTAGCATGACATGCTATGAGGCCACCTAGTTGGGGAAGACTTAGGAGGTGCATTAAACCCAGCAACACTTATAGAACCTTACAGCTGATTGCCTTTGGAATTCTAAACAATATTCTGAGAGAGTCTAAAAGCAATTCTTCCCCACACATCATTCATAATGGATCTGGCTGTGTGTGCGTGCATAATGCATGCATGCATGCATACACACTGGTGGGAATAAAGAGCACCCACATTATAGTCTAAGCCAGGGGTTCCCTACCTAAGGTCCATGGGGTGGATTCAGCCCACAACACCACTCATGTGGCCCCCCGCCCCTCCAAGGGCATTCGAGAAACAAAATGGCTGCCAATTTGAAGCTGTTGGGACAAAATGGCCACCCCCATTGTGCAGGCAGGGCAAAATGGCTGTCCGGCCCTCGAAGCTGACAGAGAGTGTGACCCAGCCCCTGGCTTGAAAAGGTTGGGAACCCCCTGATCTAAGCTGTGTGGCATAAACCAAGAACCAGAAACCATTTCAGTTTGTTTGATTTCACTAATGCTTTCCAATGTAACTGTGAGTGACTTTTCCCCTTAACCTCTGCAACGTTAGCTTATGTGACTGATGAGGATCTCTGCAAATGTTTCCCAGGTAAGGCTAGAGTAGCAGATACCAGCTAGATGCTCTACCTGTTTGTGGGAACCTCCTCTTCCCACTGACCTTGGCTTTTTATTTTGGAACTTAGCCTTTTATTTTCTCTTCCTAGAGTGTAAAGACATGAGTCTGGTCTGTTTGTACCCTTACCTCCAGACTGAAAATAGCTAAAATCCTGTTTATGTTATGTTGCAGAAGGCTGATGACATCATCAGCTGGAACACTTTCAAAAATTAAAACATTTTCTGCTTTTGTCCTGAAGCATCCATGACTCCTGTGTAATCTCTTTCATTGTTAGGAACCTGTGGGGACCACGGAATGGGAAACTAAATTATTTAATTACCACTGCCAGTAAAGTCATCCTAGGTGTGGTGATTTCTTCTTCGTCTTTTAATATCCTGGGAAGTGGAAATTAAAGGCCAATTTTCAGGAGTCATTATATAGCAGTTTTGTAGCATTTGAAAAACCCTTGGATTGGCTGCTTCCCTGACTTATTTTGTCCATAAGATTTCCTTTCCCATTCAACTGTCTTCCAAACATTTTGAAATCCAATTTCCATCATCATTGACTGTAAGTCATGCAGGTGATGGCAGATGGTTATTATAGTGTTCTGCAACATCTTGAGGGCACCAGTTTGTAAAAAGCTGCCTTAGAACAAGCATTTCACAATCTTTGAAGGCCATTGGATTAATTTAATTCTAATTTAATTTTTAAATTTCTATGCCGCCCACTCAGGCGAACCCAACTCAGGGCGGCTTACAGCATATTGAAAACATATAAAAACAAATTAAAAACCCCAAGTCACCCACCCACCTACCCACCCTCCTACCCCCACCCTATTCATAAAAAGAATGAAGGTTACAAACAACACAGAGGAAGGAACACTAACTTGAAATGAGCCAACAGGCTGGGGCTGTATTCCCATTAAGGCCCCACACCTGCCCCGCCAGCCAGGATTTCAAACCTTTCCTGAAGGGCAGCAATTCTGTCTGTAACCTTAATTCTGTTGGCAGGAGGTTCCAGAGGGCTGGTGCGGACACAGAGAAGGCCCTTCTTCGTGTGCTAGAGAGGCGGGCCCCTCTAGCTGAAGGTACAACTAGGGAGCCCCTCCGGTCCGCTCTGGTTGGATGGGCGAACACTCTTGGGGCGATGCTCTTAGGTATCCTGGCCGACTGCCATATAAGGCTTTAAAGGTCAAAACCAGCACCTTGAATTGCACCAGGAGGCAAACCGGTAACCAGTGCAGCTCCTGAAGTAGTGGGGAGGCGCGGACATAACGTCCACACCCCATCACCACCCGGGCAGCTGCATTCTGGACCAGTTGTAGCCTCCGATTGGTTGTCAAGGGCAGCCCTATGTAGAGCGCATTACAGTAATGTAGTCTGGAGGTGACCAGAGCATGAGTGACCATGAGTAAGGAGTCCCGGTCCAGGAGCGGGAGCAAATGGCGAATTACCTGAGGTTGAGCAAAAGCCTTCCTGGCCACGGCCGCCACCTGCTTTTCAAGTAGCAGTCACGAGTCCAGGACAACCTCCAGGTTGCGCATTGGGTCTGTCTGGGGCAAAACTGCCCCATCCAAGACCAGAGGAGGTAACTCCCCGGATAACCTGGGGCCCCTAACCCATAGCCACTCGGTCTTGCCAGGATTCAGCTGAAGCCCGTTGTCCCCCATCCAGACCCCGATGGCCTCCAGGCATCCAGACAGGACTTTGACCGTATCACTGGGATCACCACGGGCCGAGATGTACAACTGAGTGTCATCTGCGTACTGATGGTACCGCACCCCGTGGGAACGGATGATCTCACCCAGCGGCTTCATGTAGATGGTGAATAGGAGAGGGTAGAGCACCGAGCCCTGCGGCACCCTATATTTGAGGGGCCTAGGACTTGATCTCTCACTCTCCAACCGCACCGACTGGGTACGGCCCTCCAGAAAAGAGGAAAACCAGGACAACACAGTGCCCTGGATCCCTAATCCTTTGAGCCATTCCAGAAGGATACTGTGGTCGGTGGTATCTAAGGCCGCTGAGAGGTCAAGGAGAGCAAGGGCGGTTGGGTGATCACCATCCCGCTCCCGCCAGAGATCATCAGTGCGACCAATGCCGTCTCTGTACCATGTCCAGGCCTGAATCCTGATTGAAAGGAGTCCAGATAATCCGCTTCCTCCAGAGCCCCCTGCAGCTGGCGCACCACCGCCTTCTCCAATACCTTCCCCAAAAAAGGGAGGTTGGAGACCGGCCTATAGTTGGTTAGGACAGCTGGGTCAAGGGACGGTTTCTTTAGGAGGGGGTGCACCAGAACATGTTTTAGCGGTGCAAGAAACACCCCCTCCCGCAAAGACTTATTATTGCCCTAACCCAGCCTCCTGTCACTACCTTGGAGGCTTTCACCAACCAGGTGGGACAGGGGTCCAAAGGGCATGTAGTGGCCCGCACTGCTGCAAGGAGCCTGTCCACTTCATTAGGGACAACCGAATCAAACTGATCCCAGATCGTACAGCAAGACTGCTCCAATCCCCCCTGGACCCTCACCGTTCACGCCAGGATTGAGCCCCGAACGAATCTGATCGATTTTCTCCACCAGATGGTCAGCGAAGTCCTCAGCCGAACCCTGCCAACCGGGCACTGCCCCCCCCCTACCAAGGAGAGACCTGGTCACCTGAAACAGGGTGGCTGGGCAATTATCAGCGGAGGCAATAAGGGTGGTGAAGTATTGCCGCCTCACCACCCCCATCACCACTAGGTAGGCCCTAATAGTGTCTCTAGCTAGTGTCCAATCGGGATCGCTCCGGGTTTTCACCCAGCGGGGCTCTAGGCATCTCTTAGCCCGTGTGAGCTTCCGTAGTTCATCCATGAACCACGGGGATGACCTAGTCCCACGGCTCGGAGAGGCCGCATTGGTGCGATTTAATCCAAGGCCGCTGTCGTCATCCTGTTCCACAGGTCAACAAGCGCCTTAGGTGAATTGTGTAGCTGCTCCAGAGGAAAATCCCCCAGTTCCCGCTGGAATCCAACCGGATCCATTAGTTGCTGGGGGCGGGCCAATTTAATAGACCTTGCCTCCCTTTGGTGAAACGTCGCCCCCAGTAAATCCAGAGTCACCAAATAGTGATCTGACCATGGCACAGGTAATATGTCTAAATTCTATAATCTCAGATCACTCTGCCACTGCTCTGACATGAAAACTAAATCTGGTGTGTGGCCACTGCACCTGGTCGGGCCTTGAATTACCTGAGTCAGGCCTATGGAAGCCATGAACTCCTGTGCAACCTCGGAGCCAGATTCCAGCGAAGGCAAATTGAAGTCCCCCAGAACCATTAGCCTAGGGAACTCCAACGGAAATACTGAAACGGCCTTGAGGAGCTCAGGCAGGGAGTCCCTTACCCTGCAAGGGGGCAGGTACAGGAGTAAGACTCCCAACTGACCCATAGGGTCCAACCACTGGAGCAGAGCCTCACAACCTGGAACTTGTGGAGCAGCGGCCTTGGTGACTCCCACAGACTCTCTGACTAGAATGGCAACACCACCGCCCTTCCCCTCATCCCTAGCCTGGTGCCAAATACCGAACCCGGCCGGACACACTTCTGACAGAGGCACACTGTCCTCTGGTCTCAGCCAGGTTTCCGTGATGCATGCCAGGTCGGCTCCCCCCCCCCTCCCGATGGAATCTGCAATCAGGAGGGCCTTATTACAAACCGACCTGGCATTCATCAGCAGCAGCCTAAGGGAGGGGTCACTCTGGATCTGCTGCTCAGGGCCTAGAGGTGTAACCGAGGGGTTGGAATGTGGGACAGATACTAAACATTGGTCCCATGTTCCCCATGGGGGCCCCTCGGCACCCATCATATCGTCCCACTCTCGTCACAACCCCTATGTGGGTCCCCGGAACCTGCCCGCCCACCCCAGACAGAATGCTGCCCCCCTTATATGACTGACAGGGCAGCCTCTCCCTTTCCCTCCCTCTCTCCTCTGACATAAGACCTTCACCCCTCAGCCCCCCAGGCCCAATTTTTTTGCCATCCCACCACAGCGTTCCGTGCCTAGTCATGCCTGCCACATGACCACGGAAACGTCTGCAGAAGCAGATAGCGCTGGCTCTTTGGCTTAGAAACAGAGATGAGCACTGCACCCTAGAGTCGGATACGACTGGCTTTCGAGCAAGGGAAACCTTTACCTTTACCTTTACTTACCACAGCGCAGATGGTCTCACTTGCGGTGGGCATTGGCATTGGTGGCGACAGTGACAGGCCCAAGTTCCCTCCATCCTGGAAAAAGATTTCCCCTCAGTGTTCTCCGCCCGTCGCCCTGTAGATGGTCCTAGTCGCAACTGCGGTGGCAGCACAGCCAGTCCCCTTTCCCCATGCTAGCGATGAAACTCCCCCACCGGGGAGCAAAGCTGGCCTCGGCGGGGGCGTCGGTGATTTTTCTCCCTGGGCCACTGAAATGACCCAAGTGCTGGTAATGATGCTCCCCACCTGGGGAGCAGAGCTGGCCTCAGCGGGGGCGTCAGCAGTTTTTCTCCCTGGGCCGCCGAAACGACCCAGGTGCCGGTGTTGATGCTCCCCGCCTGGGGAGAGGATCTGGCCTCTGGCTTCAGGGAGCCTCTGTTTTAGTTCTCAGAGTTAATTCCATCTTCTAAACTCTGCTCATGATTTGAGTTTGATCCTGACTGGCTCAGGGTTAACTCAGCCTTCCATCCATCTGATGTAAGTAAAATGAGTACCTAGCATGCTGGGGGCAAAATGCCAGTTGCCTTGTGAACTGGCCAGCGAGTGCTTTATGTGCTATGGAGAAGTATACAAGTGTAATTGCTTTTAGAAACAACTAGCATGGGATGCCCGGCGCTGCCGGGCTTTTTTTGGGGTTTTTTTTAATAAAAAAAATGCCGTGCATTTTTTAAATGTTTTGGACAGGTAAGGTGTTTTTTTTGTTTTCCTGTACAAATGGTGCTGGGCTGTGTTTAATGGTTTTTAAAGTTTTTTTGAATTTGTGGCTTATTTGCGCTGGGTCCGGCTGTGGCGGAGTTTTTATTTTATTTTTGTTAATACAAATTTAATTTTTTTTAAAAAAATTTTTAAATTTTATATTTAATTTGGTGTTAAAGTGATTTATGTAATTTTTTATTTTTTGAGAGTAGTGTGTATATTTTGGAATGTTTTGCAAACTTATTTTCTGCATTTTGGAATTATGAATTTATCTTTATCTATCATGTGCTCCACACTCCTGCACCACACCTGGAAGGGCCATGTGGTGGAGGAAGGGCAAAATGGCCATCCGGCCCCCAAAGCTGTCTGAGGGAGTGTGTCCTGGCTCTCAACTTGAAAAGGTTGAGAACTCCTCATTTAGCACATCATGAATGCATCCTCTACTCGTTTTTCTTTTGGCCTCTGGGTGGCGGTGGTGAACTTTGTTTCCTTTCTTCCATTCTCCTCTTGTCCTCTGGGTTTCAGTTCCGGTAAGTGTTACTTCCTTTATTTTGGTCATTCGAGTTCCTGTCGCCATGAAGTGAAGACGTCTTCATGGTAAGCACTCTGATTTATTTATTTATTTATTTGGGGGGAGTTGAGTTTTTGTTGGGGGGGGGCCTGTTGTTTTTTGTTGTATGTTTTCCTGTCTTTGTTTGTGTTTATTTTTTAAAGGTTAGATTTCTGTTTTTGAATGGTTTTGATTTGTTTTTTGGTGCGTCCTTTTTTTAGGGGGGGGGTGCCTTTTGTTCTCACGGGCCATGCTTGGTGGCCCGTGGGAAAGTAGGTTACTTGCGGCCGGGGGTGCCTTTTGATCCCATGGGCCATGCTGGATGGCCCTTGGGAAGGGTGCGTTGTTGCGGGGAGGGTGCCTTTCGTTCCCACGGGCCATGCTTGTTTGTCCGTTGGGAAGAAGGGCAGTTGCGGGGGAGGGGTGGTGGGTGGTTTGTTTTTATTTTTGGCGCGGTGGCTGGCCCTTCGAATGGAAGGGCAGCGGCGGCCGAGGTTTATTTTTCCTCCGTGGGCCATACTTGCTGACCCGTGGTGAAGAAGGGGAGTTGTGGGGTTTTTTTGTTTGTATTTTTTTTCACGCGCCGCTGGCTCTTCGAACGGAAGAGCATGGGCGGCGGGTTTGTTTCATTTTCTTCCCCCACGGGCCATGCTGGCTCGCCCGTGGGGATGAATGGCGGCGGAGCCGGCTTTCTTTAAGTTTTGTTTTCGTGCGCCGGCTGCCTCCTCGTTCTGCGCGCTCATGGCGCGCAGGACGCTGGGGCTTGTAGTAATAGGTTGGTGCTTTGTGTTTCTGATGCGTTTTTTAAAAATGCTTTTCTTTTGATTGGCTGCGGCGCGTGTCCGAACGCTGCGCCGTGCCAGAGCCTCTCAGCCTGATTGGCTCTGGCGCGTCGCGGCGCAGTGACTGTTGGGACGTGAAGTTCTTTCCCTTTCTTGCCGTTTGTGGGGCTGAGGCCCCCGTGCCGGATTTTTAAATCCTTCGTTGACCTGCGTAGGCAATTCGGCCGTGCGCACGAAGGAAGGGTGCGGGTCAGTAGGGCGACGCATAGCAACGTATAGCCAATTCCAACGGTGAACACTTGGTTTTATAGGTTAAGATTTGCCCCAGAAATTAGGAGAACGATTCTATTCTTGATCATTCCCAAGCATCCCCAACACTCTTTCTGCGAGTAGCCTGCTCCTTAACCAAATACTCTTTACAATTATTCTGGGACTCTCACCTGAGTCCTGCACAGGGCTAGCCCTGCCATTGGTGAAAATGAGACTACTATCACGGGTGGTAGATGCTGGCTGACTAAGGAGTGTCTGCCACTCAGCCTGTGCTACATCCCTTAAACTTAGCAGTTGCCCTCAAATCCAAAGGACGATCACCTATTGAAATCACTATGCAAGATTGAACTGACCAGGTTTTTTGGGTGGTGTATTTGACTCAGGCAATTAATGGTCTAAGTGACTTCCATGTTGAGAAAGTCATTATGTTGTTGTGGGCATAATGAACTTCCTCTTGGGAAAAAATACAACTGGATTTTAAATGTTTACATTACCTTTATCTGGGAACTTTAAGGCAAATATGGGTGACCCATTATGTTTCATGTCTTAAGAAAGAGTCTGATAGGCAGTTAAAGGATGATGGTGTACTTTATGTATTTATTTTTAATATTTCTATACTGCCTGGCTTAGTGCAATCAGTACTGTTTACGAAAGATAATGCATGCTTCTGGCTACAAAATAAGCCAGACTTCCAGAATGACCCAGTTAACATTGTCACTGACCATACGGGGTGGATTATTCTGATAGCTGCAGCACCCAAAAGCTAAGATTCTCCTGTCTTTTGTATCTCTGCATGCCTATTTCTTGCTCTGTTTGGTCTTTTGTTTCAGGCGATACACTGTTAGCCATTCGAGCCCCATCAGGCACTCAGTTGGAAGTTCCCGTCCCTGAGGTATGTGGCACGTAGGAATAGCAAAGCACAGTACAGTACTTTTTATTTATATTGTACTAGCATTATATTGTACTAGCAAATCCTCAGGAAGAACAATCTTCCAAAGGACCTGCTGTTGGCATTCTACCACTGTACCATAGAGAGTGTGTTAACCTATGGTCTGTGTGTATGGTTTGGGAGATGTACAGCTAGGGAAAGAACAATGCTGTCCAGGGTCGCAAAGACTGCAGAGGGGATAATCGGGCATACTCTTCCCACTCTAAATCAAATCTATGCCACCAGGTGTTATAAGAAAGCTGTAGAAATTGCGCAAGATAGTATGCACCCCGGAAATGATCTCTTTCAGCTTCTGCCTTCTAGAAGAAGGTATAGGGTCATAAAGACCAGGACCAGCCGCTTGAAAAATAGTTTCTACCCAAAAGCGGTTCTGGCTTTGAATGCAGTGCAATGCAGTCTATGAGGGAGCTTCTGTATATAGTTGTTAGAGTTTTTAGAGCATTAGAGTTTTAGAGTTTTTAAGGGGTTAAATGTATATATGTTGGGTAGGAATATGTTGATAATTTTGTATAGTTGTATTTTGTTTAGGTTTTGTTGAGTTGATAAGTGTTTTTCCCCCAATCTCGTTCTGTGTAGGACAATGACAATAAAGATTTATCTATTTATCTATTTTTTTGCCTGGCTCTGCCGTGCATTTTTAATGTGTGTGTTGGTGGTTAGGGGTGGTTTTGGGTGTGCACAACCACCACCCCCACATAAAATACCACTCCAACCACCAACACACACATTAAAAATTTCTGGCAAGGCAGGAGTGTCGTGTGTGTGTATTTTGTGTGTGTGTGTCTCTGTGTGTGAGAGAGAGAGAAAGAGAGAGAGACAGAGAAGCAGTGTGTATGTGAGAGAGAGTGAGAGAGAGAAAGAGAAAGAGAAAAAGAGTGACAGACAGTTAGAGTAGACCACCAAAGGGGGTGAGTTAGATAGAGCGAGGGAGGAGACAGGAGAGGAGGGCAGAGGCTACCTGCTGAGGCTGCATGCAGGTGAGTCGGGAGGGAAGGTTTGACGTGTGTGTGTGTGTGTGTGTGGGTGGGTGGGTGGTGCTGGGGGAGGGTTTCCCATGGCCTGGATTTGCTGACCAGCCCGCGGTAACCCCGGCTGCGGCGGCGGCGATGGTGGGGGGAGGTTCTGTGGCCTGGCTTCGCTGGCCAGGCACGGTGGCGGCGGCAATGGTGGTGGTAGTTTCCTGTGGCCTGGCTTTGCTGGCCAGGCCATGGGGATCCCGGTGGTGGTGGTGGTGGCGGCGGCGAGGGGGGAATTCCCTGGTAAGCAAAGACAGTGAACAGAGCTCTGGTCGCTGCCTTTGCTTCCTGGGGAATTGGTTTGCTTTCAATGGGGGTGGTGTGGTGTGGTGAAGGCACCAGTGCCTTCGCTCCCTGCCCTCTCCCCTGTTGAAAGTGAAACACTTCCTCGGGAAGTAAAGACAACAACCGGAGCTCTGTTCACAGTCTTTGCTTACCAGGGAATTGGTTTGCTTTCAGCGGGGAGCGGGAAACTTTGCCCCCTACCCTCCATTGAAAGCAAGTAGGTGGCTGCGCTGGGGAAAGGGGCAACCACCAAAAGGTAAGGGGGGGTTGGACAGGGATGGGGGGGAGGCGGGGGCGGCGTGGTTCCCGGGCTGGTTCCCTTATTTATTTATTTATTTATTTAGTCGTATTTATATATGCCGCCCACTCAGGCAGAACCCGACTCAGGTTTCTTACCTTACCTTTTGGTGGCTGGCCCATTCCCCCAGGTGCGGCATTCTGCGTTGGTACATGGACTGGACTGGCTTTTGTCCCTGCAGGCGTTGAGGCTTCGATGCTGGCAGGGATGGAGGACAGTCCGGTGCTCATTCCAGCAGAGAAGGCCGCGCCTGGGGGGAACGGGACAGCGGCAAAAGGTAAGGAGAGGCAAGGGGGTGGGGGGGGGCGGGGTTCCAGTGGCCGTTCCTTAGCCCCCCCCCCCGTCCCTCTCTCCTGCCCCACTTATTTTTTGAGGGGCAGCGGGTTGGGTTGGTCCTTTCCCTGGCGTGTTTTTTTTAACCACCACGCCGGCTGCCCAGCCTCCTCCACGCTCCTGCCCTTCAGCCTCATTGGCTGAGGGGTGGCACGGTTTGAAGGAGGCTGGGAAACCTAGTTTTATTTTTTTGTTTGCGTTCATGGGGCGGTTGCCCCACTGGCGACTGCCAGATCCTTGCGGCGATGGTCGGGCCAGGTAAAGGTAAGTGTGGGCGACTCGGTAGGGGATAGTAGGGACGGGAGCGGAAGCCTTTGCTGGATTCCAACGGTTAGTGTCCCTCCTTATAGGTAAAGATTTTGAAAAACAGCCCAATGCTTGGTGCTTTTTGCTATAGTGTTAGGTTGCTGTGGGGTGTCTTCTTTCATGTCCCAATCAAACCCTGGACTGCCAAAATAAAGCCAGTTCCTTGGCTTTGTCGTTGCCCAAACCCAAGTCCTCATCGGTGTATGTTTCTGGCAGTAATCGTAGACTAGCAAATGAGCCAGATTCTGTATCTCTTCACATTCACTCTGTGTGTTGTTGTCAGCCAGCAGCCCCCACCTGAGCATGTTGGTCTTGCATTTAGGTGCTCCACCCCTCAGCTTACTCAGTGTCCTCCAAATGATGTAGGGGAGGTTGAGATCCTCAGCCATATCCTCCTTTAATGTTCCTTGTCCAGTGAGCTCCTTCCTCCATCTTCTAATTTGGTTTTGCTCTTGCATACCCTCAAGAATGTTTGTTCTTGTCATAAAGCTCTTCCTGGATCTGAGCCGGGCTGTGAAGAGATGCACCTGGCTATTTTGCAAGCTCTGCAAACTCACAGCATTCCTGTGGTTTAGCAAGCTCACAGGGCAGAAGAGCCAAGCCTGATTTCCCAGGCCCTCCTCCTTCCTGGGTTATTCAGCCTGCCTTTGCTTAGGCAAGCCTGGACATGCCTGAAAACAGGGCAAAGCCCTTAACTGAGTTGGTATCCATAGGTCTTTATAGGAGACCCACTTATTGGGATAATTGTGGTGGATCTTTATATGTCAGACCCACTTATTTCAGATGGAAAGTCTATACTATCAGACCTTTATAGGGAGGTCTGCTCATTGAATTAGGTGATATTGATGCTGTTACAAGCCCTCATATGAGGCTTGCCTATTGGAAAGCACGGTGGCTTCATGAGAAATGAACTGGCCTCCCACATGGACTAGGCCCCTAGTGAATATCATCACAGATGGTAGCAAGGGAAATTAGAGTCTATAAGCTAGAGCTGGTTTGGTGATTGTGGGCGTTGTTGCCTTTCTGTGAGTAACCATCTAAAGCTATGATAGAAAGACAGGAGGAGCAACATACTGGCATGGATGCTTGACTGTGTGGCAACATTTCCTACCGTCTCTCTCTAGGGCTTAAATGGCCAAAAAAAGTACCAGATCCACCTGAAAAGCACAAGTGGTCCCATTGATGTTCTGCTAGTCAACAAAGATGCCTGGAGCTCTCCTCCAGTAGTACTGCCTGTCCCTCCCCCTGATGATCTGATCCAGAGTCAGTCGATCACTCCTTTGAAACCTCAAAAACCACCTGCTGCCCATTCCCATGGAGCATGTGTTCCCAGCAGTACCCACTGTACGACGCCCACACCCAGCAGCCTACAGGAGCACCTTCCTCTTGCACAGAAAATGGCCAGTGGTACAGGTGAGCTATGGGGAACTTCTTATTCTCTCTAATCCAGGGGTTCCCAACCTACAGCCCCTGGACTGTCCCTGACCCACAATGCCATTCCATCCGGCCCATCACTGCCTCTGCCGCACCCAGAAGTGGAAGCGGGCGCGTTTACGTCAGCAATAAAATGCGTCTGTGCATGCACAAACATGCCCTGCGGCTGTCATAAATGCGGAAGTGGGCACATTTATGACACCCGCTTCCTCTTCCGGGAACGTGGTTTGGCCTGCTCAGCTTTCTGGGGCCGTGGTCAGGCCTACGGTGTAAAAAGATTGGCCACCCCTGCTCTCATCTCTCCCTATATAACCAGCACCTTCATTGGGAGAAGGAGTCTGTTTAGTCTCCAATATAGCAAATGGAAACTGGTCACTTCATCTATCATTTAAAGGTCCCATGTTTTTTAAGGTGAGTAAGAGCCAGCAGCCAGGTAGTGAAGTTTGACAGGAACTGGTCTTTTAGGCCATGAATGGCTGATACGGCTTGATTTACTTATAAATCCAAGAGAATGCAGATGAGCATCAGTGCAACTTTGCACAGATGGCCATGCCAGGCACTGCCCTGAAGCTTGCCAGATATATGCCACATGCTTTTCAGTGGCTTAACATAGTGTGGCATTTGTGAAAAGGTGGAAACTTTTTGCGGTCTAAATATTTGACTCTCTTTTCAGAAAGTGGCATCTCGATAGCAAAACCCCAGAGAAGTGGGGAGGTCGACTCTTTTGCCCCCTCGACGGCACCAGCCAGTCCCCCAGCTGGGCTGGATACACAACTCCTCCAGTCATCTGCATTGCTGGATGGTAGCTCCATCCTGTCCAGTCCCTCTACCTCCTTTGAGCCGATCAAGCCAGACCCTACAGAAAGTTAGTCATCTTCTGTTGTTGGCCTTGGGGTGGGCAGGGTTGTAAAACCCATTGTTTGGGTTGTTGTTGGTGTTTTTTTTGGGGGGGGGGGAATAATATTCGGATAATATTTTCATGATGGTGAATTTTGGCACTCCAGTTGTTCTTGGACTTCAATTCCCAGAAGCCCATATCTGTGAATTCACATGAATGGGTTTACTGGCACTCCAGGTGTTCTTGGATTTCAATTCCAGAAGCCCAAGTCTCTGTGAATCCACATGAATTGATTTGTGCGTACACACAGTAAACCCATTTGTGTGGATTCACAGAGACTTGGGCTTCTAAGAATTGAAGTCCAAGAACAACTGGAGTGCTAAGGTTTGCTATCACTGCCTTAGGGCCTAACCAGCTGATTGGAGAATTTAGGGGATGTTCTTAAAAAAAAAAAGAAGGGTTCCCATCTATTGCCAAAACTGGCAAAGTGTAGCATTCAGCTACTCTTCCAGAAAGCTGTGAGCTTTGCCCTCACTCAGTTAGACCATTTATGGTTAGAGGTATGCTGTATGTTGAATAGGTTTGATTTGGGTTGGTTGTTCTTTTTAGAAAGAAAATGAGATGAACTGTTTCTCATTGGTAGGGCCCAAGCTTTCATGCACCTTGTCTCAAATTTTGTCTCTGGCATCGTACATTTTAAAACATGAAATATCAAGGGTTGGGAGAACCACTAGACCAGTGTTTCCCAACCTTTGGTTCTTTGACTTCAATTCCCAGAAGCCTAAGTCAGTACATTGGTTGATCAGTGCTTTGGGGAAATAGACTTGGGCTTCTGGGAATTGAAGTCTAAGAACCAAAGGTTGGGAAACACTGCACTGGGGCAGAGTTGACAGTATTGGATTAGCTAGTCAAATAGGCTGATCTATGAAGTGAAGCTTCTTGTGGCTGATCCAGTGGATATGAATGAGGCTCAACCAGCTCATTTCAGTAGCATTAAATAGGGCTTTTCCTCCCCAAACTTGTTGCTTTGTGCTTATTTTGGGCCACAATTCTCAGGATCTCATCACCCTCTTGCTGGAGGAATCTGGAAGTTGCAGCCCAACAATTAGCAGGGCGCACTAGCTTTGGGGAGGCTGAGACTGCTAGCATTTGCAGTTTTGCTAGTTCTGAGTTTTTCAGGAGCACAGGGGACAAAATATAGAGTTCGAGTACCTAAGCTAGTGAGAATAAGCTATATAGTATCATTTTAGGAGTTCTTGGAATGACATGAAAATCAGAATTGTTTTATTTTTCAGTGCTGGAACTTCCCAAAGAGCTTTCAGAGATATTTGAACCAGGTCGAGGTGTGTTACTAAAAGCTTTGTTGGCCAAACTATGTTTTTCCTTTGTTCCTGTTTGTTTTTTCTTTGTGTCCCCCCTGTGTATTTGTGGTCCCCCCCCAGTGTATTGGTGGTTCTAGGGCTGCTGTTCAAGCAGAAACTGAGGCTGTGAAGTATTAGAGTGATTCTGCCACAAGACATGTTGACTGTAAACCTTTTAGAATAACAGTACAGTGATGCTTACATTGACCATGCTGCTGTCTGGGGTCCCGTTTTATATCTCACCTCTTTGTGGTCTATCCTTTGTATCAGGCAGGAATTCCAAGCTAAAACTAGCAGGTTCTCTATATTAAAACATAAGCACACCACTATAGCATTTCACCCCATTTCTGTTTGTTTTGCTACATTGGCAGAGCCAGTCAATATCAGGAAAGGAAGCAGCTACTAATAGTGGATCGACCCTTGGCCTTGGTTAGCTGTTGCTTTCTGATGCTGTTTGTAGGAAGCTCACTGTAGCAGTCTAGTTTACTCCCTTGCTTGTGGTTTCTGCATCTTAGGCTCACACTAGCCTTCAAACTTGTGTCCTCTACATGGTTTGAATGGCAAATCCCAGTCGCCCCAACTGCTGTCCATGCTGGGTGGAGTTGAAGGGCATTGTGATCCAAAACACCTGCTGGGCACTAAGGCTTGAGGAAGAGTTGCTGTGTCACTGCTAAGGCATAAAGCAGAGGAGACATTGAAATTGTGTTGGGGTGTGTTTGTGACAAAAGGGAATCTAGCTTAGGGAGCCAACATTTGCACACTTTTAATTGAGCTTGTCCTTTGCACAGAATGCATGAATTCTGAGCTGCTTGAAGAACTAATGTCCTCTGAAGGTAAGCATATATTTTCACTTTGGAGTATGGGTAGATAAGATGAAGGAGAAAGAAAATGAAGATGATGCTTGCATTGCTTCAGCTAAACCAGGGATTCTCAACCTATGGCCCGCAGGCCAGATGCAGCCGACAGTGCAATTTCATGTGGCTCCCCACCAACCACCTCCCCCACACCGGGAAGTGCCATGTGGTGGAGGAAGGGCAAAATGGCCGTCCGGCCCCTGAAGCTGTCTGAGGGAGCGTGAGCAGGCCCCCTGCTTAAAAACGTTGAGAACTGTAGTTAACTTTACCACATACACACCTTTTTAGCTATTCCGGGGCAAAGTATGTGTTGGACTTGAGATGTGGTTGGGCTGCTGGAAGTCACAGCACATTTTAGTTCTTTATTTTCTGTCCTTAAAAAAAAAAACATATAAAGCATGTGCTTGTTATAGACCTATGCCTAGTTCTACTACAGCTTTTGGGAAGCTACTCAATCCCCAGGCTTTCTTAAAACATAGAACATGAGTTGCAGTGGAAGGCAACTTTGCTAATCTGAAGTTTGCATGGTAGGTAGGTGGATGGAGGCAACAAGACACCATGTTGGGATAGAGTGTGCCTGCGTGCCATTGAAGTACTCAGAACACAGTGGTTAAACTGCTGTACTACAACCAAAAGGTTGTAAGTTTGATCCTGGCCAAGGCTCAAGGTTAACTTGAGGCGAAGTTAACCTCCTTCTGAGGTTGGTCAAATGAGTACTTGGTATGTTGGGGGCAAAAATCTTATTTACTCTGAACCACCCAGAGAGTTCATTAAGTAATATGGGGCGGTATATAAGGGTTATTGCTATCTTTGTAGCTAAGAAGATGAGCCTGATTAGCTCTTGCATAGGAGACTACAAGGCTTCAAGGGATCTCCAGTTAATACTAGGAATGAATCCTGTCCCTAACTGTAGAGAACTACTGTCAGAGTTGAGGGTGTTGACCTAGATGGGTTCAATGTAAAGCAGTCAATTTTCATGTGTGACCATAAAGCCACAATGAACCAACACTCTGGATTTTCTCTAATGCTATCCTTTCTCCTGTCTGATAGTGTTTGCTCCATTGCTTCGCCTTTCCCCGCCTCCTGGTGACCATGATTATATCTACAACCTGGACGAGAGTGAAGGGGTGTGCGACCTCTTTGATGTGCCCATCGTCAACCTCTGACTCCAACCTCTGGCAGAATAACGTTGGAATACTAATTTTGTTTTTTCAAAAATGACCTTGTCTTTGAAGAAAACAAAACCTCTCCTTTTTTGAGACTATTTCTGTGCTAGAGTTTGAGTG
The DNA here is from genome assembly GCA_035047305.1 of Bradypodion pumilum. Taxonomy (NCBI): domain Eukaryota; kingdom Metazoa; phylum Chordata; class Lepidosauria; order Squamata; family Chamaeleonidae; genus Bradypodion; species Bradypodion pumilum. The sequence continues at coordinate 24,167,927 of JAWDJD010000009.1, read as the reverse complement.
ACACACCGAGCTGCTGTTTGCTAGTTGCAAAATTGGATCAATTGTCTGAAGGACAGCCGCTCTTGACACTTCAAAACCAATAGGGATGAACTTCTAGACTGGTGGCTTTTGACTCTCCTTTCCTGTATTGCACATGCCAAGTCTCTGATTTGACCTTGTTCCATTCAAGTTGTCCTTTCGCTGGACCCTGGCCCTCCTTTCACAGGGCTGGCTACCGGATCTTCCTGGACAGCAAAAACGCTTCCTCGAGTCCACAAAAGCGCACTTGGGCTTCCCTGCACTGCTGGAGGCACTTTCCATCTCTTTGTAACACTGCAGCTGGGTTTGCTTTGGTTGGTTGGGGAGCAAGTTCCAGTCCATCTTACCCTCTCTATATCACTCAGAGCTCTGTGCCATTTTAAAGAAACTACGCCTTCCCATGACAAACTGGGAGAGACTGAAGCACTGGGGGAACTCGGATGGGTTTGTGCACAGAAAATGCGTTGAAACAGGAATTTGAGTCTTATTCTTGATGTTTCTTGAGGTACAGTGAGAGTGCAAGCCGGAAGAATACACCCTTCTCTAGCCGCTTAAATTTTAAACAAAAATGTGCCAGTTTTGCACACTCAGAAGACTCCTTCCAAATTGAGATGTGAATTATTCAACCTGCCTCCTGCATTGTTCTGTTGGCAAGGGGAGGTTCTGCTCTCTGCGAGGTCCCAAGCTTTTTTTTTTTGAGGGATCTGTGAAGGAAAACTATGAAAGAAAGCTCTAAGTAGTCTACTTAACCACCCCCACCGATCTACCAGCTCATTTGGTCTGCAGAGTCTGCCCTTAACACATCTGTGTTTTCTAATAGCAAGCAAACATTGCGGGTCTTTTCTTGCCCGCTTTCCTGCTTTTTGATCTGGAGGTGAAGAATGGGGTTTCCGCCTACCAAATCCCCTTTGCACTTCGTAAAACCTCAGTGGCAGCTATACCCTTCCACCCTCTGGACTGTCTGCTTGTGTATTTGTTTTTTGTGTTGTCGGAACCTTGCCTTTGCACATTGTTGTGGTCATGGATGGCACTACCTACAAGGTGACCTTGGGAACAGAGTGGGTTTAAATTGGAAGATGGAGTTTCCTCGCATCCCAACCCAAAACTTGCTGCTTTGGAGGAAGTGCAGTATTAGTGGGACTTAATGACAAGAAATGGAGATGTACTTCTATGAGCTGCTGAGTCAAAGTCAGCTACATAACAAAGGAATGTATCTCTTGAGATAGTGCTCAATATGGACTAGACAGAGCTAGTTGCCTTGTCTTGCTTTCTGAGTATTGCCAGGGATATGTGAAAGCTGACTCCAATTTCGTGAGTGGAGAACCTGTGGCCCACAGGATAGTATCCATAAGTCACTTACATCATCTGGGAGGGCCAGATGTTGCCCACAGATAGACAACCTGCTGCTTTCCAGGTGCTTGGGGCTACAGGTCTCATAGTCCATGGCATTGGCCATTAGTGATGAGGTTTTCTGGACCACCAGTATCACTGTTCTCCTTTCTGGAAGTTTTACCTCCCTTGCAGGCACCACACCAAAACTTCAGTGTGATACACCTGGGAGAAAGGCCTAAATTAAAAGGCAATGAAGTTTAGCTAGGCCAAGCTTTGACTAAGAGCAGCTCAGAAAGGAAGCTCTCACTTAGTACCAGGGCACAAACAGAACTCCTAGGATAGAAAATTGTGGAATTGGTGATCCAGAAAGAGCTGAAAATACCCTTTCTAATGGCTATTGTGGGTGGAAGGGGGCAAATGGGAGGAAATGTCCCCAAAATGTGGGAGGTACCAAATTGCCTCCCATGATCTATTCACAAGAAACCTGTTCTTTAAGTGTTTTGGATTACAAATGGGCAGGGACTGATGGAAGTTGTGGTTTCAAATATCTGAGCAGGCGCTAGTTTGCCTACCCTTGCTAGAGTTCCTGCGGGCTGCACATGAAATCTACAAGAACTCATCCTTTGTAGTATGTACTAGACACCTCATGGAAGCCTGAAGTCTTTCACATCTCTTTGCATCAGCTCTGTGGCTTTTGTGTATCTCTCAGTGGGAGTGTTGCTCTTTGTTTTCGATCTCTTGCCTCTCCGTTTGATGAGGTCCTAGAAAAGTTACATAAGTAGCAATGTAAAATGGGGGCCGTGGGGAGAGGGTGAATTGAATTTTGATTCATATATAAAGATTATTTTTATACTTTTTTGCAGCAGAAGACTTGCTTGTAATATTTGTACAGATTTTCCTCTAGCGAATAAACCAAGAACCTTTCTTAAGCTTTTTCATCTCAGCCTGTTGGAACAAGTCAAGACATGCCCTTTGATGCTGAGCTGGGTGGAGAGATTCATACTTCTTGGGCAGGGATTGATTTTACTGCTCTTTTGGGTTTCTTCTCCCAGCGTTTCATCTAGTCCCTGGGTGCTCTAAATCAGGAGTGGGCAGCATGCATCCCCCTAGGGCCCTACTGTGACACCAGTGTTTTAAAATGTAGGTTGAAATCCTTTTGCTCTCCAAAGAGTATAAGTGGCAAACCTGCCATGCTTTGAAGGTCCTTCAGCAACCCTGGATCCACCTGTACTATTCAACTGGGTGGGTGGGGGACGGACACTGGGTAGATTTACAAAGCAGAAGGGAACCTTTAAAAAATATCCCCAGCCCCCTTTTTTGTAAAAGGTTTTGGGAGTGGGGATCACAGGAGCAGCTCTCTATGGTCCAGAAATGGGATATTTGGCCTCTGCAGATTACCTACCTCTTTTTTAAATTAAAGTTACAGATCCAGTAAAATGTAACTTCATTGCAGATTCTTCTATCTCCATTTAATAAGAGACTGAATCAAAGATCTATAAAAGTGCTTTAAACAGTTGCTTTCCCTTTTTAAAGTACTGTATATACTCAAGTATAAGTCTAGCTTTTAAGCCCCCAAAATGAGGTTCAAAAAGGGGGTTTGACTTATACTTGGGTCCCAAAGCTGTGGTGGTGCAAATTGAAACATACAGTTAAAAAAAGCGCAAACACTACTGTAAAAACTAAAACATACCCACACAAATGTCTAAATTAATTAATTTTACCATATTTTCATGTATTTTAATTATTGAAAGTCACTAGCAGCTGTTGCATTTTCCACCCCTGACTTATACTCGGGTCAATCTATTTTCCTTGTTTTAGAGGTCCAAATTAGGTACCTCGACATATTCGGGACGACTCGAGTATATACAGTACCTGATTTTGCATTGTCAGTAATGCATCCATCGTTCTTAGTGTTTGATGAAGAAAAAGGAGGAAGCATGTACCTCTGTGTTTGGGGATACACTGAAATTCAGTCCCTAAGTATGGGGTTGCCTCATAATAGTCACTGTGCTGCTGTACAGAAGCCAGAGCAAGATAAGGGCACTGCAGCTAAGACTAGCCGCATCTAAACATTCCAGACTTGTGGAATTTGCAGAAGTATCTGGGCCAGTGATATGACTGATCTCAAGTAAGCCAGAGGAAAACACCACTGCTATCTTCGTCTTTGCTTTAACTACCTGGTTTTCATCGCTTTGTTCTAAGCCAGTGAGCAAAGAGAAAAACAACTGATGTTTTGTGCTCTCTGTTCAGGTGGTTGTGTGGATTAGGTGAGAGTTTAGTGATGGTGTTAGTAATTGGAAGGACTAGGTGTCCAGGAGTGGGGAGTATGTGCCCACACGACAACTTTTTATTCTCAAGACTTGTCTACACAGTGGGGCTGGAGTGGACTAAATAAGATCACTAGGATGTCTCATATGCCATTTGGTTTGACCCTCACACCCAAATGACATACAGACTTCAAATGATCCTATTTTCTCCACTTTTTTAAAAAAAAGAATATGTGTACTAGATAAGTGTATTATCAGTGATCTTTAAGAGAAGTATGTCAGGTAACACTTCTTTTAAAGGTCCAGTGCAGAGCTTGATGTGGCCTAAAAGACATACTTAATGCACAAATAGATTCCTTTCCCTTGTTTTAAAAGGCTGGTGGAGAAACTGCCACAGGGGCAGATTTAGCTGCAGACAGTTTCTCCACCAGCCCTTTATGACCAGAGAAAAGAAGAATTTTGAAAAGTTCATAACTAATGCAGCACATATTTGCTATTCTGTTCTACTGGGGGCTAAAAAAATCACTTTCTCTGCCTAGGAGGAGAGGAAATGTTTAATCAGCCAATATCCTGGAGTGGCTCTGTAATTCACTTAATGATACTGCCAAAAAAACAAAAAAGGCAGGCACTTCCAGCAACCTCATGTGTTGGATCCTACCTGCATCCAAAAAAGAAGCCCCTGATGGACCAGAAATATGTGGTTAGGCTTGCTCTGGATATAGGATGGCTTGCTCTAGCAAACATCTGATTGCTGTCTTCAGGAGGAAAGCAGACCCTCCCAAGAGCAGACGAAACCGTGGGCTAAATGCCTGTGTAGCAAGTCAAGGGATGTGATAGGGGACAAAATTCCCTACTGTCCAAAAAGCAACACCTTGCTTTGCCCCCCAAAACATGCTTCCCCTGGAAGCCAGATGATCATGAGGATTTGATGGTGTCTTTTAATGCATCCATGCATCCTTTGATTTGACCAAGAGTGAGAACTTTGCTTCATCGCCTATTTTTCTACTATTGCAGATGACAGGAAAGGACAGAGGGGGGTCCTGCAGGTCTCGCCACAAACACCCTTTCAGTCCAGACCATACTTTGGACTGCCACAGTTTGCTTTTGTTGTTGGCCAAAATTAAATCTTCATTGGCACACGTATCTAGTAGTAATCGGCAGACCGACAAATGAGCTGGATTCTGTATCCACATTTACAGTGCGTGTTGTTGTCCACCAGCAGCCCCCACTTGAGTTTGTTGGCCTTACATTTAAATAGACACTCCAACTCTCAGCCTATTCAGGGTCCTCCGAGTGATGTAGGGGAGGTTGAGTTCTCCTTCGTATAGTTTGTAAATCCCCACTATTGGGTTATGCACCTGATTGGTTAAAAGTTTTGGTGGCAAGACCGCCCACCGCACCGCCCACCCTTAGGCGCCAGTTCGCCATTTTACCTCAGTTCTCTTCTTTCCGCCTTAGCAGCAGGACAATTGTTGAGAGCTTGCTCAATTTTTTCGTCGAGTCTTCGGATAAGACATAGCTAAATCTTACAATTTTTTCTGGCAATCTTGTTCTCCGGGCAGGATTGCCACCCCAGTGCTGTTTCTTCTTTGAGGACTCATTTACCTTTTTTGCTTCAGTCACCGTTTCCCCCCTCAAGGGGGTAGCGGCTGGCCAGCCCTTCGGGGTTGTCCACCTTCTCGAACGTTCCTCGTTCTTCATTGCCTTCCTTCGGAAGAATTTTTTCATGGCTGCAGCCTTTAAACAGTGCTCTTCTTGTGTGAAGAAGTTTCCAGCTTTGGAAGGACACAGCCGGTGTCTTTTCTGCCTTGGAGAGTCGCACCAGAGCCAGTCCTGTGTGCATTGTAAAAATTTCACTCGTCTGGCGGTCCAGAACCGTAGCAACAGGCTGAAAGCGCACCTGATGGAGCTCGCCCTTGCTCCCACCGCTGCGCCTTCCACCGCAATGAGTGCTCCTCCTCCCGAACGGGCTTTCCAGTCTTCTTCCTCGCTTCTGGTTCGTAAGAAAAAGAAGGATAAAAATGGAGAGAAAAAGAAGCACAGGTTGGAAGAAAGTCGTTCTCTACCACCGACTCCGCGTCCACCAGTCTCTCCTTGGCCTTCACCGCCTTTCTCCATTGTGAGATGTCCCTCGCCAGGGTCTTCCACGTGGGGTGGCCGGTCTTCTTCCGACTCGCCAAACAAGGGCCGCAGGGCTGGGGTTCCAGCTTGCCCCTTGTACCTTCCTTCACCACCTCGTGAGAGGGGCCGCCTCTCTACAAGGCAAGTCTCAGTCTCCCCGAGACTGGTGTCGATGCAGCCCAAATGGACCTCTTCAAGGGCATGTTTGAGGCCATGACAAAGTCATTTGCCGAACAGTTTAAGGCCACCATTCCTGCAGCCTCTGCGGCTGCAGGACTGACCACCACAAGCCCCAGGGATTCTGCCCTCCGCTGCCCTCTCGAGGGTCGAGCAGTCGCTCCGCTGGCCCGGCCATATCGTCTTGGCACGGTCCAGACGTTGATGCGATGAGTGCTCAGCCCGTCGACCTGCCCAGGCCGTACTGGCGTGGTCCCGATGAGGCTTCGAGGGTTTCCCTCTCATCCTCTGACTCCAGTTCGTCAGAGGAGGATGAGGGGGACGTCGACGCGGAGAAGATGCCTGATCAGGCGATTAGTGCCATCGATCCGCTGAGAGGAGAGGACCAGAAGTCTCTCACGGCAATGCTTACCCGTTTGGGCACCGCCCTGAATCTATGGGTCGACCAGCCGTCGTTGGAAGGGGAGGACCAGATGACGGCCAAACTGGATAAGAAGACCATCAGACCGGTCCATATCACCATGCTCCCTTCCATGTTGACGTCAGCGAAGGCAACATGGAAGAAGCCCGTTTCGGCCCACTCCGTTTCGGCCAGGCTCAACGGGTTATACCGAGTTCTGGATGAAGACGTTGAGTTCCTCCAAGCGCACCCACTACCGAACTCCTTGGTTGTGAAGGCATACCAACACAAGGCTGCGGTTAGTGGGTTTCCGGTACGTTCGACTCCGGAAGGGAAGAAGCTGGACGCGGTGGGCCGTAAGTTTTATGCCACCGGGTCACTCTTCCTTAGGGCTGCCAACTACTCCGCCACCATGGGTCTTTACCAGTCCCATATTTGGGAGAGGACCAAGACCCTCGCCACAAGATTGGTATCTGACCTCCAGAAGGAACTCGACTCGTTGGCCGAGGAAGGGGACTTTCTGGCGGAACAACAAATGAGGACGGCGAGGCATATCAATGGCTATGTGGCAAAAGACATGTCCTCCGCCATTCTTTTAAGGTGTCACGCTTGGCTCAGAGGGACCACTCTCGATGACTCCATGAAGAAGTTAATTGAGGAGTTCCCTTTTGATGGCCAGGTTCTATTTGGACAAGACACTGATAAGGTGCTGAATGAGTTGCGCCAGACGAACTCAACAGGCAAATTCTTGGGGCTCACCACGTCGTCGCAGCCAGTGAAACCGAGGTTCCAGCCCTTCACCCACCGTTATCGGGGAAACCCTCATCAGCAGGGCACATCCACTGAACAGTCTAGGGCTGGTTTTTACCGCCCGAGTTGGCAGCACACCAAACAACGTTTTCAACCTTATGCCCAGGGCAAGCGCACAGATGGCAATTCCAAGTCGCGGGTTTGAAATCTCCCCGGCCAAGGCTCTCTCGCTCCATCTTCCATACCTCCCCCTCCGGAACTTCCTCCAGGTGTGGTCCGACGTAATGAACGACCGGTGGGTCTTGAAGATCTTGTCCGCTGGTTACGCCATCGAGTTCGACCGGATGCCTCGGGTAGGAAAACACCGTTTCACCACCTCGTCTCTCCATTTGGAAGAAGTGTCAACCCTTCTCTCCAAGGGAGCCATCGAGCGGGTACCACCAACCGATTGGAGCAACGGTTTCTATTCGAGGTAATTCGTGGTCCAGAAGGACGGAGGACTCCATCCAATTCTGGACTTGTGTCACCTCAACAAGTGCATCCGCACCAGGAAGTTCCGGATGGTGACCCTCCAGACCGTCCTCCCTCTCATCAACAAACGGGACTGGTTTATGGTGATAGACCTCAAGGATGCTTACTTTCACATCAGCATACTCGAGGACCACAGACGATTCCTTTGTTTCAGGATAGGGAGCTTTGTGTAACAATACCGTTGCTTACCATTCGGTCTGGCCACAGCACCGAGGGTCTTCACCAAATGCATGGCTCCGGTGGCTGCCTTCCTCCACCAGAAGGGGATCAGGGTCTTCCCGTACATCGACGACTGGTTGATAATCTCTCCCACCAGATCGTCTGCCATTTGGGACAAGGAATTCACTGTACACCTCATGGAGAGTCTTGGCCTCAGGATCAACTTTACCAAATCAAAGTTGGAACCTTCACAGCGAGTAGAGTACATTGGAGTGGTACTGGACTCGCTAGTGACCAGGGCCTTTGCCCCTCAGAAACGCTTACTGGACATTGCTCAGTTAGTAAGCGACTTCAGGAACAAGCCCTTCATCAGAGCAAAGAAGGCTCAGAGACTGCTGGGCTTGATGGCTTCAACCACGGCAGTGATTCCTCACGCCAAATTAAAGTTCCGGTCTCTGCAATCATGGCTTCTCCACGAGTTCGATCCCCTCATGGAGAGCCAGTCCAAACAGTTGTTTCCCTCTCAGGAACTGGTGGACCAGCTGGTGTGGTGGACAACACCTTTCAACGTGGCTACGGGAAAGAACTTTTATCCTCCACAGCCATCTCTTCAAGTTCTGACCGACGCAAGCAACCGCAGCTGGGGAGCTGCTTGCGGGACTCTGACAGTCAACAACACTTGGTCTCCTCACGAGATGGTGCACCATATCAACTACCTAGAGTTGCTGGCCATATGGATGGCCTTACACTCCTTCGAGATACTGCACTGCGGCAACGTGGTCCAGATTGCATTCGACAACACCACAGCGGTTGCATATCTCAACAAGCAAGGAGGGACAAGGTCCACGACGTTGCTCTATCTGGCAGTGTAACTTTGGGAATTGTTCCTGGAGAGAGACATCTTCCCAACTGGAGTCCACATTCAGGGAAAACTGAATGTGTTGGCCGACCACCTCAGTCGCCTCACCTCGACCACTCATGAGTGGGAGCTGGACAGCATGGTCTTTCACTCCCTTTGCAGGTCATGGAGGACCCCGAGCATTGACCTCTTTGCGTTGGAGTCCAACCGCAAGTGTCACAGATACTGTTCCAGGCCCGGCCTCGGACTGAATTCCGAGGGCGATGCCTTCATGAAACGGTGGGACCAGGACTACCTCTATGCCTTTCCCCCGTTTCCTCTGGTTCAGAAGGTCCTCACCAGGATGTACTAACAACGAGCGAACGCGATTCTCATCGCCCCGGCGTGGCCGCGCCAGCCCTGGTATCCACTTCTGTTGCACATGTCATCGCAGTCTCGCACGCTGCTGGACTCGCCAACTCTTCTGCAAATGGAGCACGGTTAACTCCACTATTTGGACCTGCCCAGCCTGCACCTCACGGCGTGGAGGATAATCCCAGATTGACCTATGCCTCCAAGGTTTCGTGATTTCCTGGAGCTGGGGTCTCCACCCAATGTTGGTCTGCAAGACATCATGACATACTTCCTCCATTTGGCAGAGTCAGGTCTCAGCATTACTTCTATACAGGTCCATCTGGCAGCAGTAGTAGCCCACTCTCCAGCTGGTTCTCCTGCATCTGGTGCCTTCCGCGACCAAACGGTGAAGTGTTTCCTCAAAGGTCTGCAAAACGCTTTCCCCCCAGTTAAGACTCCGACCGCACAATGGTCCTTATCTACTGTCCTGAATGCCCTCACTAGGACTCCATTCAAGCCGATGGTTACTGCGCACGTTCGTCTCCTCACTTGGAAGACTGCATTTCTGGTGGCCATCACGTCTGCCTAGTGAGCTGGTGACTCTGCGGGCGGATGCCCCATTTCTCAAATTTTACAATGAGCGCGTGGTGCTCCACGCCGACATCACCTTCTTACCAAAGGTAGTCTCCCAATTTCATATGGCTCAGACTATATCTTTTGGAGAGATATCTTGGCTAAGAAAAGAGTACAACCGTCGTATTTTCATAAAAGTCTTTATAGGTGTAAATATAGCCAGAAACGTAATAACTTAAAAAATTCCTCTATGGGTAGAAACAAAAACTATAGCTGATCGCTGGTAAATAGGAAAATAAGCCAAGATGAACAAAAATGAGCTGTACAAGCATGGAAGTACACAGAAATAGCGATGTAGTTCTCTAAGTCGATACTAGTTATAGCGACTTTTCGAATAAGAAATATCTTCTTCAAGGAGATCTATACATAGAAATTACACATAAACAGAATGATTAACATGGCTGAATATAAATAACATAGGCACATAAAAATACAATGTATATACAGAATGAGAATACAAGCTTACCAACGTGTAATACTGATAAATTGCTTCCCACAGGACATTTCAAATGCCATTCGTGTACGGTTTGCCAATTTTCTTGGGAAACTAAGGAAATTGAGGTTCCCAACAAGGGTTTAACATTCACCTTGCAATCACTCTCAAGTTGTGCCAGTAAATGTGTTATTTACATGTGGGAATGCCCTTGTCAGAAGCGCTATGTGGGTCTTACCAGCAGACCCCTCAGACAGCGGATTTCGGAACATAGGTCCAAAATCAGACATCAGGTTAAAGAAGCCCCTTTGGTCTCTCACTATATTGAAAAGCGCCATACGGATAGGGACTTCCGTTTTGTGGTATTAGAGATTGTTAGACCAAAATTATTCGAACGATGTGACATTTACAAAAGATTGAGACAAAGGGAAGCATTCTTCATTCATTTTCTCGACACAATGTATCCTAATGGGTTAAACCAGGAGCTCGACTTGGCAGCGTTTCTGTAGGAGTACAATCCTCATCACCTGGGTGAGCTCTAATTTAGCTATCAGCTACACATGAGTCAGCTTTTAACTGTGATAAAGGTAGCTGTTTCTCATACACCTTTCAACGTCCATATGCACCTAATAATTTGAGCGGAGGCAGGACGCGGGTTTAAGAAATCAGCATTACACGTTGGTAAGCTTGTATTCTCATTCTGTATATACATTGTATTTTTATGTGCCTATGTTATTTATATTCAGCCATGTTAATCATTCTGTTTATGTGTAATTTCTATGTATAGATCTCCTTGAAGAAGATATTTCTTATTCGAAAAGTCGCTATAACTAGTATCGACTTAGAGAACTACATCACTATTTCTGTGTACTTCCATGCTTGTACAGCTCATTTTTGTTCATCTTGGCTTATTTTCCTATTTACCAGCGATCAGCTATAGTTTTTGTTTCTACCCATAGAGGAATTTTTAAAGTTATTACGTTTCTGGCTATATTTACACCTATAAAGACTTTTATGAAAATACGACGGTTGTACTCTTTTCTTAGCCAAGATATCTCTCCAAACGGTTTTTTCACTAGTTGAGCTCTTCACCGTTTGCGCCCCTTTCTTCTCAGACTATATCTTTACCAACTTTCTTCCAAAACCCCAGCAACGCCCAAGTAAGGACTTGGCACACGCTTGATGTGAAATGAGCTTTATTGTTTTACACCAGCAGGACACGTGAGTTCCGGAAGTCACAGCGTCTGTTTGTTGCCTATGGGGGAAAATCTAAAGGTGAACCCATCTCTTCTCAGAGGTTCTCCAAATGGATTACGTCAACCATCTACCTGGCCTACGAGTCTGCTTCGTTGCCACCTCCACCACATGTCAGGGCACATTCTACAAGAGCGGTTGCCACTTCCACTGCTTTTTTGGAGGACACTCCGCTTGAGGACATTTATAAGGCTGCCACTTGGTTCAGACCTTCTACATTTGTCCAACACTACAGGATGGACACCAGAGCCACTGCGGATGCCAGACTTGGTCGTGTCGTCCTCGCCAGAGGGCTCCAGGTGTCTCATCCTTGAGGATCCATCCTGCCTGACTGACATCTTCATCGTGGGATCATCTCATCCGACTGCCCACCGACCAAGTAAGTGTGAGCTTGCTATTCTCCCAATAGTGGGGATTCACAAACTATACGAAGGAGAAAGTTGGGTTTCACTTACCAGTGATAACTTTCGTTCTTCGAGTATATAGTTTGTGAATACACACTACCCACCCTGCCTCCCCTCTTGAGCAGCACGGATGAGATCATTTGGTTTATCCTGTGCTTTGCTTAAGGAACTGAGGTAAAATGGCGAATTGGCGCCTAAGGGTGGGCGGTGTGGTGGGCGGTCTTACCGCCAAAACTTTTAACCAATCAGCTTTAAAGCCTCCGATCGATGTTCTGCACAGACACATAACCCAATAGTGTGTATTCACAAACTATATACTCGAAGAACGAAAGTTATCACTGGTAAGTGAAACCCAACTTTCCTCAGCTATATCCTCCTTTAATGTTATTCCTTGTCCAGTGAGCTCCTTCCCCCATCTTCTAATTTGGTTTTGCTCTTGCATACCCTCAAGTGTTTTTGCCATAAAGCTCTTCCTGGATCTGATCTGGCGGATTGCAGGCTCATATCCGTTCAGAGGATGTCGAGGGCCAGTCTCTTGCTTAGTTCTCCCAGCGTCCGCTGCTACTACTCTCCTGATCTTAGTGGGGCAATACCAACCAAAGAATACAATTAAACCTCGCATAAAGAGCGCCTTGCTTAGGGACTAACTTGCTTAAAGAGCAGAATTTTCTCTGAATGGTTGCTTTGCTTAACAACTAAAACCAACTAAAAACTCGCTTAACAACTAAATCGGGGGTTCGCAATCCCCCCGCCAGAAGTCACAATTGGTCACTTACAATGGTGTTTCGCTTGAAGAGCAAACTCGCTTAAAGAGCAATCCCGTGGAACGCATTATGTTCTTTAAGCGAGGTACTACTGTATATTTTCTCAACTGGTGTGGGTTTGAGGCATCCTGTCACTCTACGCAAGGCTTCATTAACAGCGATGTCAACTTGTTTTGCGTGTGTGGATGTGCTCCATACTGGAGCACTATACTTTGCTGCGAAGATGCTCAGGGCCAAAGCTGATGTACACAGCATGGATGGTTGAGTTCCCCATGTATAATTTGTGAGTTTTCTGATGCTCCTCGTACTAACGGAAGACAGTGAACGGAACGCGGTGCAAATAAGCAATGTATGGGTAACATGGGGCAAGTAGTTTGGACTGCAGCACACCTCACTTCCAGCTGGAACAAACAATGGTGAGGGACAAGGGGTCCCAGTCCAGCTGTCGGGGGGGGGGGAGGGGGCTGAAGGCTCCCCACACAAGCCTGGTTCCCCTTTGACCTGCAGCTCAGCAAGACCTGGATTGATTTTTCACCCACCTTCAACCTTAGCGTGTGGGGTGGCTCCTATGAGCTCTAAACCTCTCCAAGCCTTGCCTTCTTGGGTCTCTCCCGCCCAAAGACTGACCTGTAGGTTTCAAAAGCTCAGTCCAGCCCAAGGCTGCAATTACCTGGATTCCTGCCTTAGGAAGTCCCAGCAAAATTAAATTGGAGAGAATGCAAAATCAGGTAGCGTGAAGATTGGCTCAACTCTTATCTTACCCCTTTCACAGATCAGTCAGGTAGCTGAATCAAAGTTGTTTATTTCTTCAGGTTCATAGGTAGTTCAGGATCCATAAAGGATCAGGATGCGACAGGATACGACAAATCAAAATACATCAGGGCTTCCACATACAAGCTTTCCCCACTAAAGAAACATAATCTAACTACTACTAAGTTACCATTATGAGCAGCAGCACCAAGTGAGGTGCTAATCCTCCATCTTTCTGGATCAGCCTGACCATGAGGTCTGGTCGAGCAAAGGAAGCCTGGCCTGACCTCCCCCTTTGGCCTAAAGCCAACCAGGGTCAAAATTTATCTAAACAATACCTAGCTTTCAAATCAATTGGCTATCTATGTCAGGTGATGAAGATGAGCATCTTCATCCAGAGTGGTAAACAACATTCTTTAGCACCATTTGGCTATTTACAACACAATAAAATTGCAAGAGGAAGTTAAGAGGCCCACCTTCGATACAGGGCAAAACAGCTCCTGTAAGAAACAGGAAAATGACATGGTTGATGACTAGTGACATACTATTACAACCCTCTCCACAAGAGAAAAGTTCCTTCCAGACTTTTCGCTTACTGGAACTAGTCATGAAACATGCCTGACATATAAACACAAATGCAATATAACAAAACCGGTTACATATGTACACTGAAACTCTTCCAGGTACTTCTGGAGGCACCTTGGGATACACAGTTACACAAGGCAAAACAGCATAAGCAGAGACAGGTCTTGCACCTGCAAGAGAATAAGCAAAGCATTTAAACATGAACATTTCTCTTCTTCCTTACAAAAAGGAGGTTTCTGTAGCATTTCTAGCAAGCATTTCCCACTCCCCAATTACATGAGAGCGCATTTCAAAATCATAGCATGGGCATACAATGGAACATTTAGCCAATCTAAAAATATATATACCTAGAATGCAAATTAAGCCAATTCATTGAGATCACAGATTTTTGAAGTCCACGACAAACTTTAGTCCAACTAAAATGTCCAAATTAAGGGTCCACTTCCAAATGTTGAGTGCAGATTTCTTCTCAGATTAGACTTAATCACCAAAGTCTCTCCAGCCCCCAGACTTAGCAAGGCAACCAACCACCCCCAAATAACAACACAATTCTTCAGCTATTCAGACAACACACTAACTCCACGCTCCAGGCACATCCATCTGTATTTCTGCAGGCAGATGAGGCAGGAGCACAAAAGATGAGCTTCTCAAGAATTTTCAAGTAACTTCCACACAGGACAGGGGAATTCCCAGCTGCTTCCCCTTGACTTTGGACAGTCCTTTCCCAGATCTGGAAAACAGCCCCCGGCACGACCGCAGAACCCACTGCTTTCATCGTACCCTTCCTGGAGTTACGGCTGCTCCTTCCTGGCCCGACTTCCTCAGTCTCCGGTGAATTGCTGGACTTCCACACTTAGCTGTGCGACCCAGCTTCCCCTGGACAATGCAGCCCCTTTTCATCCGCAGTGCAATATCTTGATAAGGGTGATTCCTTGATATCCCATGGACGATGGGTTTTAATTGGTACCCCCACAGGCGAGGCTTTGGCTGATTTGTAAATCCTGAGCCAATGCTCAACTCGAACTCGCTTCTTAGTTCTGGCAATTGCTGCCCTTCCCTGGCTAACGTTACCAGGGCCCTAACCTCTACCTAGAAATCAATAGAAGGACTTGAGGTTAGCCTGTATGTGTCCACCCTCTAAAAAAAAAAAAGCAGCAGTCACACACACAAAAAAAATCTTTGCTTGGAGAATCTTCTCTGGTCTTCTAGGGTACAGAGTTAGCCACACGCATAGGATCATTTAACATCCTATAAAGACTGCCACCATATGGGCTCTAAACCTCTCCAAGTCTTGCCTTCTTGGGTCTCTCCCGCCCAAAGACTCTGACCTGTAGGTTTCAAAAGCTCAGTCCAGCCCAAGGCTGCAATTACCTGGGTTCCTGCCTTAGGAAGTCCCAGCAAAATTAAATTGGAGAGAATGCAAAATCAGGTAGCGTGAAGATTGGCTCAACTCTTATCTTACCCCTTTCACAGATCAGTCAGGTAGCTGAATCAAAGTTGTTTATTTCTTCAGGTTCATAGGTAGTTCAGGATCCATAAAGGATCAGGATGCGACAGGATACGACAAATCAAAATACATCAGGGTTTCCACATACAAGCTTTCCCCACTAAAGAAACATAATCTAACTACTTCTAAGTTACCATTATGAGCAGCAGCACCAGGTGAGGTGCTAATCCTCCATCTTTCTGGATCAGCCTGAAAGTAAAGGAAGCCTGGCCTGACCTCCCCCTTTGGCCTAAAGCCAACCAGGGTCACAATTTATCTAAACAATACCTAGCTTTCAAATCAATTGGCTATCTATGTCAGGTGATGAAGATGAGCATCTTCATCCAGAGTGGTAAACAACATTCTTTAGCACCATTTGGCTATTTACAAAATAAAATTGCAAGAGGAAGTCAAGAGGCCCACCTTCGATACAGGGCAAAACAGCTCCTCTAAGAAACAGGAAAATGCCATGTTTGATGACTAGTGACATACTATTACAGCTCCGAAGCATACCTATCAAGTATCCTATATTGGCTGGTATTCCCTGTATTCTGGTGCTCGTTCCTTCCCTTTCCCGCCACCGTCCTGTATTTTGAATGGTGGGGAAATGGGTTACTGTGTACGTGCGCATGCATGCATGCGTAATCGGGTTCTGTGTGCGCACTCATGCATGCGCAGAAATTTCCCATATTTTTGGGAGCAGTGTTTGACGGGTATGCCCTGAAGTTCGGCTCTGACGGAGCCTCTGCAGCAGGGATTCTCAATCTGCAGCCTGTGGGCCAGATGCAGCCTGCGGCACCATTTCGTGTGATCCCCACTCCCAAAACTACTTGCCCCATGTTACCCATACATTGCTTCTTTGCACCGCGTTCCGTTCACTGTCTTCCGTTAGTACGAGGAGCATCAGAAAACTCCACACCAGGAAGTGCCATGTGGTGGAGGAAGGGCAAAATGGCCGTCTGGCCCCCGAAGCTGTCTGAGGGAGCATGACCTGGCCCCTGATTTAAAAAGGTTGAGAGAACTTCTGCCTTACAGCCATGGTTCCCAAAGTGGGGCACACGCCCCACAGGGGAAAATTGATTTTTAAGGGTGGGCAATTCGAGAATGAGTATTTCTTTTTCACTACTTCTACTTGAGTTCTTTTCTTTTTCTTGGATGCTATGTTCTTTGGAAGCTTTAGAGTCCAAGTGAATGGTTTTTTAGGCTTCCTTCGCGCGAATAAGGAGTTCACTTTTTGAATACTGTAATAAGAATTATATGTCACAGGGATTTGGGGGGGGGTATTCAGGGTCTTAGAGATGCTTAGGTAGGTGGGGCATGGCCAAATAAAGGTGTGGGGAAACCAGTGCCCTGCCCCTTTCGGGCCACCCAGGCCTTAATTCCCGGGCAGTGGAGGAGGAGGAAGGGGCGGCCCAACCCACCGGCTGTGGCTGTATTCTGGACGGCCGCCACCTGCTTCCTCCTCTCTGCCCCCTTTCCGCAGGGAGGGGTGTGGGGCCTGGGCGGGGGAAAGGCGAGCCGCCGCCCCGGAACCACCGACGAGGCGGAGGCTGCAGGCAGAGCACAGGCCGGGCTGGCTAGCTGGCTAACACACTGGAGCGGTCGCGGCCGCGCGGAACAGACGGGGCCGAGGCCAGCCTTCCCTTCCTCCTCCTCGTCGGTGTCCCTCAAGGGCACCCTTTGGAGAGGTGGGTGCCAGCAGGGCGTCCTTGCACGTTAGGAGCCTCGGGCGAGGACTAATCCGGACGGTCCTGAGAGCCTTCTTTCCCTCCCTGCCTCCTTCTTTCCCTCCCTTGTCCCTTCTTCCTTCCTTCCTTCCCTCCTTCTTCCCCTCACTTCTTCCTTCCGACTCCTCTTCCCTCTCTCCCTCCTTCCGTCCTTTTCCCCTTCCCTCCTTCTTTCCCTCCCTTCTTCCTTCCTTCCCTCCCTCCCCCTCCTTCCCTCCTTCCACCCTTCCTTCCTTCCCTCCCTCCTTCCCTCCCGGGCGGTGGCGGGGGCCTGGGGTGTGTGTGTGTGTGGCTACCGTACCTACTTCTGTTGCTGCGACTTGCCTTTGGCGAGGGTTTTCTCTCCGCTTACAGCCAGAGCAGAGGTTTGGGGAGGGAGGGGTGTTCCGTCCGAATAAAATAAGTTTTTAAAGAGAGAGAGAGAGAAAGTGTGTTGTGTGTAGACACACGTGTGTCTTGGAATACAGAATTTCAAAATACCGGAAATGGGAAGTTTTGGTTTCACTCTTGATGCCATCAAAACCCAAACAAAAGCAGAAGCGAACCCATGGTCCAAGGAATCAGTCTCATTTGGTTCACCATAACTCCGTCCTCCTCTTGTCCTTCAAGAGGCTTTGGATTCAGCTGCCCTGTGGGGTTGGCTGGGATGGACATAGGCTTTCACTCCCCCCCTCCTCCGCCCCCAAGCCAGGCTGGGCATGAGAAAAATAATAATAGTACACTGTACATGGAAATGAAGAATATTGGTGAATTCCATTAGGATTAAGGATTAGCATCCTGATAGATTTTCTTCCTCCAGAATTGGACCCAGCTCAAAGTATGATCCATAGGCCTTTTGAGTCTCCATTGCTCCCAAGCTGTTCACTGAACTAACATTCATGGCAGAATTTGAGGTAAGAGCTATAAAGGGACATCTGGTTACAAGGATTTATTCCTTTATTAGTTCCTTATATTACATGTCAGGCTTTCTTCATCATCAGAAGCCAGCAAGCAATAATTTTGAAATGCTGAAGTTGATATTGAATAGTTCCATTCAGCTTAGTGATGTGGGTGGGTGGGAGGGAGAGAATTGTACTTCGACTTATAACAGTCCATTATCTCTTAAAATAAATGTTAATCAATGATTGGTTGTTATTACTGTCCTATTTATGAATTGAATTCATTTTATTTGTTTATTAGAATATGTGAGTAAGTAAAATTAATTATTATTTATTCACATATTATAATTGAACAAATAAAATTAATTAATTAATTATAAGGACTGCAGTGGCTCAAGTGTTTAAGACTCTCACTGGAAGGCGGCAGGTCAGCAGTTCAATACCCGAGTACTGCATGATGGAATGAGCTCCCTTGTCTGTCCCAGCTCCTGCGGACCTAGCAGTTCAAAAGCAAGAAATTGCAAGTAGATAAATAGGACCACTTTGGTGAGAAGGTAAACAGCGTTCTGTGCACTCTGGTGTCTAGGCATGCCTGCCACATGTCCACAGAAACCTCTGCAGATACAGGCAGCACTGGCTCTTCAGCTATAAACGTAGACAAGGACTGAACCCTAGAATCAGATATGACTGCCTTTTGAGCCAGGGTGACCTTTACCTTTTACCTAAAATTAATTATGATTCTATCTTAGTTCCTCCAATGAGCTCAAGTTGGCATTTGTAACTGTCTTCTTTCATCCTTCATCTTTACAACAATTATGCAGGGCAGGGCAGGCCAAGCGAGAGGCATGATCATACCTGTCAACCCGCGGCTCTGGAAAAAACGGGACCTGCGCAGATCGCTTGTGCGCAGGTCGCTTTCCACGCATGCGTGGAAGGGTTTTACACTTGTGTAGAACCCTTCCACGCATGCGTGGAAGCGCTCCAGCGCTTGCGTAGGGGCTGCACAAGCGGCGGAGCGCTTCCACGCATGCGTGGAAAGCGTTTCCCCCCACTGCCAAATTACGGGGTTTTGGCAGCGCGGGGCGGGTTATGACGTCAAATTCCGTGGTAATCCCGGCCAAATCGGGATGGTTGACAGGTATGGGCATGATGTCCTCTAGCCCAAGATTCACCCAGAAAATTTAATAACTCGGTGGAAACTAGACTGGATCACCTCAGTCACAGTTTGGCATTTTATTCACTATAGCATATTAACACATCACATTTGTAGGCTTCTGGTTAGCTCATCTCTCAGGAAAGCAATCTGCATCATTAGCTCAATTTCTCTTGTCACGCAGGGACTGTTCAAAATGGGAAAATGGATAATTCCAAGCATACAATGGGTGCTGTTCCATCTTTTCTCTGTCCTCTTGTATACTGTGCAGATGGTAGTTAATGAGACTTTGGCAGAATTTTGGAAAGTTATTTTTTGCACAATGGCTTTCTTTAGTCATGCTGATTTGGAGATTTTGTGACTTGATTTAAGAGTAATTTCCCCAAACTGGCTTAGGGCTTTTCTATAGATGCATGTGTACACGTGAATTTTGCTTTGACTACATAACAACAACAATTTTGTGTCAGAGATTATTCTGGGTTAAAAGGATTTTTGCTCAGGGAACACACACATGAAGCTCCTATCATGTCCCCAAGAGCTGGGGCAGAGGCGGGTGCTCAATCCGTCATGCAGCACCCGGGTCTCGAATTGCCGACTTACCAGCCTTCCAGCTAACAAGGTGAGCTTCTTAACCACTGAGCCATCGCAGCTCCTGACTGCATGATGATACGATACAAAGCTGTGGGAGCTCATTGATAAAACAGGTGGTTTGCTATTGCAGGGATATGCATGGGATTTGTCCCTCTGGTTCCACTCCTACTTTCTAGTGGTGTTCTTTACTCCTAATTCCATTCTAGGGTCGGCTTTCAGGTGTGAACAGGAGGGACAGAAGCATGCCGCCCTCCAAAGATGTTGTGAAAATTGCTGTTCAAATGATGGGGGCCATCCCCCAGCTCATAGAACTCAACCAGGTTGGTACCTTGTATTGAAGAATTTTGGCTTTTGTTATGCTTATTTCCTCTAATGAGCAGAATATGAATGAGAAAAAGCAAAAACATCACAGAGAACATGGCAAGATCAGCTCAGTCATCAGCTGTCTCCCTTCTTTTGTTTTGCACACAAACTAGCACTTCCTATGATAACATCACTCTAGAAGCATTTAAAGTAGGGGGGGGAGATCAATTTACTTACAGTTACCATCTATAGTTACAGTCAGAAGGAAAACATAGGGGAAATGTAGTCTCCAGCATGTGGTGAGAATCTCCATGGTTGTTGTTTGGTCAGAGGAAGAAGGGAAACTATTGACAAAATAATGGAAGCAAGAAAGATAAACAAGAAGAAGGGGTGGGGGCTTGCCTCAAATGACAGAAGCAGGAAAATAACTTTACCAATTAAACAGAGGAAGAATGATCACATTAGGCTTTAAAGCCTCCTACCCATAGTTAGTGCATGGACGTTTGTTGTTATTCCAACACTTTGCATTATTTTTATTTTGTGCTTTGTTAGCAAAGATTTCCCAGCCTAAAAGTTATACTAAGGAAGGTCTGTAAAGTGGGACATCTGCCAAACCTGGATAGTGGAAACATCTAATTTTGCTTCTTCACAAGCAAATTTTAGTGTTCAACCTACTTAAAAATTTCCACATGCTGTTTGTTTTTAATTGCAGGCCAAACCATTGTCTGCGGTTGTGAAAGAGGTTTGTGATGTGTGAGTAACTCACTTTTTACCGTCATCTTGAAGCTCAGAAAATAGTTACCATTCTGTAGACTTTTTTCAGACAGAAAATGATGTCTTGTAAATATTTGCAGAGATCTTCTGTAATTTTGTACAAAGATATGGTCTAAATTTATCTGCATTAGTTGTAGTGCAAGCTATGACAATTCTGTGTCAGTGTTCAGAGAAAAAAATAGTGATGTTTCATTGTTGTTACAGGCTGTTAAGTTGTCTCTAACTTATAGTGACTGAATGAATGACCTCCAAAATGTACTTTCCTCAGCAGCTCTGCCTTTGTAAACTCAAGCCTATGGCTTCCTTTAGAGCAGTGGTTCCCAATGTAGGGCCCATACCCCACAGGGGGACTTCAATTCCCAGAAGCCTAAGTCAGTACATTGGCTGATCAGTTCTTTGGGGAATTGACTTAGGCTTCTGGGAAATGAAGTCCAAAGAATCAAAGGTTGGGAAACACTGCAATAGAAGAAGAAGCAGGGTAGAGTTTGTTACAGTTGAGTGGACTGTAAACAATAGTACATTTGGCAGGTCACTCATTCGTAGGATCACTGTAAGCCATAGCTAACATGTGCCAAAATAGCTTGCCACATTTACATTCAATATAAGCTCCAGCTCCAGGAAATGAGATGGAGGGACTTGTAACGGCCAAACTGTCCTGATGTTTGTTTTAACTTCTCTATCTGGCCTGGCCCTGGAGGTATGTAGAAGCAGTCTTTATGGCAAAGAAGATTATCCTTCACCAGGTAGAGTGATCTGTTAAAGCCTCTGAGGATGCCACATTTTTGTCAGTGGCCTTGCATAAGGATATCTTGGGCTTGTTGTCCTTGGTAAAAGTTTGACCCATTACTGTGGCCACAAAGTTCTCACGATGGAGTATCATAGCCTAGATTTGTTGTCCTTCAGAGGGGTGCACTGGTTTTTCGTGGATGTTGGCCTGCCACTTCCTTAAATGTGGTCTGCGCGAAGCAGAAGGATCACCTCATCTGTGGCTAGTTAATCCTATACACTTTCTGGAGGCATTTCAAATTGTGGTGGACTGGGCCACAACTTGGAATTCTGGGTTGTGTACCTCTTTCTGGCAAGTGCTGCCAAGTCTTAATGGCTAAGATGACCTAATAGCACTCTGCTAAGGTCAGTTTTCAGTTGTGCACAGTCTATGAAGGGAACACAAGCTTGAACGAACACAGTCCCCTCAGTTGTGTTGTAAGTACAGCTCATAAAGAGCACCTCGCTTAGAGACTAACTCGCTTAAAGAGCAGAATTTTCTCTGAATGGTTGCCCTCACTTAACAACTAAAACTAACCAAAAACTTGCAAGAGCAAACTCGCTTAAAGAGCAATCCCATGGAACACATTATACTCTTTAAACGAGATACCACTGTGTGTGTATTTTCTCCAGTATATAGTTCCAGGATGCTGTGAGGCTAGTGAAATGTGGAACAAGTTACCAGTGATTGATGACACGTCTTCTTAAAACAACAGCTCCTTTTCACTTTGGGGATGTGTGCCCAGAAATCGGTGTTTTAATCTGGAGAGAATTTAATCTGGAGATGAGGTTGCTGTGGCAATCTGTGGTAGTCCTGGCTTTCATCTGCTGAGGTACTTTGTCCTAATCAGGTACTTTGTTCTACCAGGAGCCTAAGTCAGCACACCTGTTAATCAGGGCTTCTGGGAATTGAAGTTCAAGCACACCTGGAGCACCAAAGTTGGCCACCCCTGTAATCTTTATTCTCCAAAGAAGACTTGGCCATGGAGAGCATGACAACAAGTTGTTTGGGTACCTGGTATCTTATGGGATGGGAGAGGATTCTTTGGAGGTGATCATGTTGCCTGAGGAGCTGTGGGTTTGCCAGTGTCTGTGATTCCTGTCATAGCAGAACTTTGACTGGTGGTTTCTAATATATTGTAGGTGGAACCTGAATAATTCAGAGCGCTATGCCCTGCAGTATGTGGATGGCCACCAAGCGTATATCACAGAATCGGTGAGTGTATTCCTTGAAATTATCTGCAGTAGCCTTATATTTAAGCATTAGTTTAATTGGCATAAGCAATCAAGAATAGCATACAGGAACTCGCCGGGACCATCAACATGGGTAGAGAGACTGAGAGGGTATGTTTTAAGTGGGTTAGGGAGGGAGGGAGGGAGAGATGGCCCTGCCAGCCAGGAAGACGGGGCGACACTCCATCTAGGTTAATGGTGGAGGTCCCAGGGACCCATTTAGAGGTTGTGATGGGCATGGGGCGTTATAGCGGGAACCGCGGGGCAGGCTGCACTCGGGGAACGCGGGACCGATGCTTAGTATCTGTCCCGTGTTCTGGCCCCCCCGGTTTCACCTCTAGGCCCTGAGCAGCTGATCCAGGGTGACCCCACCCTTAGGCTGCTGCTGATGAATGCCAGATTGGTCTGTAGTAAGGTGCCCCTAATACAAGATTCTATTCTGGGGGAGAGGGCCGACTTGGCATGCATCACTGAGACCTGGCTGAGACCAGAGGATGGGGTGCCTCTATCAGAGATGTTTCCGGCCGGGTTCAGTGTTTGGCACCAGCCTACGGATGAGGGCAAGGGCGGTGGTGCCATTATAGCCAGGGAGTCACTGGGAGTCACCAGGGCCACTGCTTCAAAAATTCTGGGTTGTGAGGCCCTGCTCCTGCGCCCAAAGGGTCAGTTGGGGGTCCTACTCCTGTACCTGCCCCCTTGTAGGGTAAGGGACTCCCTGCCTGGGCTCCTCGAGGCTGTCTCAGCATTGGCGTTGGAGTTCCCTAGGCTGATGGTTCTGGGGGAATTCAATTTGCCTTCGCTGGGGTCCGGTTCCGGGGTGGCTCAGGAGTTCATGGCTTCCATGGCAGCTATGGACCTGGCTCAGGTAATTCGGGGCCCTACCAGGGGCAGTGGCCACACACCAGATTTAGTCTTTTTGTCGGAGCGGTGGCAGAGTGATCTGAGTTTACAGAACCTAGACATAACCCCTGTGCCATGGTCAGATCACTATCTGGTGGCTCTAGACTTTCTGGGGGCGACACTTCATCGTAGGGAGGCAGGGTCTATTAAAGTGGCCCACCCCCGGCAACTGATGGATCCAGATGGATTCCAGAGGGAACTGGGGGATTTTCCCCTGGATCGGCAACACGATTCGCCCGAGGCACTTGTTGACCTGTGGTATGGGTCAACGACAGCTGCCTTGGATGTAATCGCTCCACTACGGCCTCTCACAGCCCGTGGAGCTAGGTCATCCCCATGGTTCACGGAAGAACTATGAGAGCTCAAACGGGCAAAGAGACGTCTTGAGCGCCGCTGGGTGAAGACCAGGAACGATTCCGATTGGACGCTAGCTAGAGCCGCTATTAGGGCCTACCTAGTGGCGATGGGGATGGTGAGGAGGCAATACTTCACCTCCCTTATTGCCTCTGCTGATAATTGCCCAGCCACCCTGTTTCGGGTGACCAGGTCCCTCCTTTTTAGGGGGGGGGGGCTGTGCCTGGTTGGCAGGGATTGGCTGAGGACTTTGCTGACCATCTATCTGGTGGAGAAAATCGATCGGATTTGCTCAGGGTTTAATCTTGGCGTGGATGGGGAGGGTCAGGGGGGAGCCAGTGGACAGTCTTGCTGTGTTATCTGGGATCGGTTTGATCCTGTTGCCCAGATGAAGTGGACAGGCTCCTTGCGGTAGTCCGCGCCACTAATTGTCCATTGGATCCCTGTTCCGCCTGGCTGGTAAAAGCCTCTAAGATGGTGAAAGGTGGCTGGGTCGGGGCTATAATTAATGCGTCTTTTCGGGAGGGGATATTTCCTGCACCGTTGAAACATACTTTGGTGCGCCCCCTTCTGAAGAAGCCATCTCTCGATCCAGCAGCCCTAACCAACTACAGACCTGTTTCCAACCTTCCCTTTTTGGGGAAAGTATTGGAAAAGGCAGTGGCGCGTCAGTTGCAGGGGGTACTGGATGAAGCGGAATATCTGGACCCCTTCCAGTCAGGATTCAGACCTGGATATGGTACTGAGACTGCATTGGTCACGCTGATGGATGATCTCTGGCGAGAGCGGGATGGCAGTCATCCATCTGTCCTTGCTCTTCTTGACCTCTCAGCGGCTTTCGATACCGTCGACCACGGTATCCTTCTGGAACGGCTCTGAGGATTGGGGATCCAGGGCACAGTATGGTCCTGGTTTTCCTCATTTCTGAGGGGCCGGACCCAGTCGGTGTGGTTGGAGAGCGAGAAGTCCAGTCCTAGGTCCCTAAAATATGGGGTGCCTCAGGGCTCGGTACTCTCTCCTCTCCTATTTAACATCTACATGAAGCCGCTGGGTGAGATCATCTGTTCCCACGGGGTGCGGTACCACCAGTACGCGGATGATACACAGTTGTACATCTCGGCCCGTGGGGCCAGTGATGCAGTCAAAGTCCTTTCCAGTTGTCTGGAGGCAGTTGGGGTCTGGATGGGGGCAACGGGATACAGCTGAATCCTAGTAAGACTGAGTGGCTGTGGATGGGGGGCCTGTGCTATCCCGGGAGCTGCCATCTTTGGTTTTGGATGGGACTATTTTGCCCCAGACCGACCCGGTGCGTAACTTGGGGGACCTCCTGGATTCGCGGCTGCTGCTAGAAGAACAGGTGGCGGCTGTGGCCAGGAGGGCCTTCGCCCAACTTCGGGTGATTCGCCAGTTGCGCCCGCTCCTGGACCAGGACTCTTTGCTCATGGTCACTCATGCTCTGGTGACCTCCAGACTAGATTATTGTAATGCACTCTACGTGGGGCTGCCCTTGATGACCATTCGGAGGCTGCAGCTGGTCCAGAATGCGGCGGCCCGGGTGGTGATGGGGTATGGATGTTATGCCCATGCCTCACCACTGCTTCGGGAGCTGCACTGGTTACCCGTTTGCCTCCGGGTGCAATTCAAGGTGCTGGTTTTGACCTTTAAAGCCCTATATGGTAGTGGGCCAGGTTACCTTAGAGACCGCATCGCCCTAAGGACGTCTGTCCGTCCAACCAGAGCGGACTGGAGGGGCTCTCTAATAGTGCCATCTGCCAGGGGGGCTCGCCTCTCTGGCACAAGGAGGAGAGCCTTCTCTGTGTCCGCACTGGCCCTTTGGAACCTCCTGCCTGTGGAACTGCGTCTCCAGACGGAGTTGTTGCCCTTTAGAAAAGAACTAAAAACCTGGCTGGCGGGCCAAGTTTGGGGTGCAGGTGGAGGGGTGGCTTCCGTTGGGTGGTTAATATAGGGGAGGATGCCTGCCCCACGGTTTCTTCGGTTCCTGCACCCCTCTCTTTTTAGGGGTGGGTTCTTATTGCTGGTTTTTATCTGTTTTTATTTGTTTTTATCTGTTTTCACCCACTGTGTGAAGCGCTCGGAGTCGGCTTTGGCTCAGTGGGCGGTATAGAAATTTAACAATAAATAAATAATACAGGTAGGTGAGCTGGCAGATGATATAAACTTGGTTTACACTAATAGAGGGACACCCCCTGGGCTAGAAATCTTGATGTATTTATCTGTAAGCTTGAGCTAGAACAGGGGTTCTCCTTCGTATAGTTTGTGAATCCCCACTATTGGGTTATGCGCCTGTGCAGAACGCCGATCGGAGGCTTGAAAAGCTATTGGTCAAAAGTTTTGGCGGTTAGACCGCCCACCGTACCGCCCACCCTGAGGCGCCCGTGCGCCATCTTACCTCAGTTCTCTCCTTTCCGCCGTAGCAGCAGGACGATCGTTGAGAGCTTCCTCAATTTTTTTCGCCCTTCTGAGGGAAAGTCTTTTGGCTAACTTTAAATAATTTTTTCGGTGATCTTGTCCTTCGGACAGGATTGCCACACCGGTGCTGTTTCTTCCTCATGGTGGACTCAGTTACCTACTCACTCCGGTCACCGTTTCCCCCCTCAAGGGGGTGGCGGCTGGCCTGCCCTTCGGGGTGCTCGGCTTCTCGAACCTTCCGTTGGAAGAATTTTTTCTTTGATGGCCGCTGCCTTCAAGCAGTGTTCTGTTTGCCTCAAGAAGTTCCCTGCTTCCGACGGGCATAGCCTTTGCCTTTTCTGCCTGGGGGAGTCTCACCAGAGCCAGTCCTGCCCTCACTGCAAAAAAATTACCCGCCTTGCAGTGCAGAACCGGAGCTACCGGCTCAAAGCCCATCTGATGGAACTCTCTCTGGCTCCCGCCGCGGCTGCCTCTACCTCCGCTGGTGCCTCTCAGCCTCCTCCGCTTCCTGCTTCTTCTTCCACTCTCTCCATCAAGAAGAAGAAGAAGAAGGATAAGAACGGGGAGAAGAAAAAGAAGCACGGGCCGGAAAAGAGGCGGTCGCTCCCGCCTACGCCTCGCCCTCCCATCTCCCCGGGGCCTTCACCTCCCTTCTCGGTCGCGAGATGTCCTTCGCCCGGCTCTTCAATGTGGGGCGGACGGTCCTCTTCGGAGTCTCCTGAGAAAGGTTGCAGGGCTGGGGCTCCAGCTCGCCCACTGCAGGTACTCCCGTCTCCCCCTCATGGGAGGGGCCGTTCACCCACGAGGCAGGCCTCCGTCTCCCCGAGGCCCAGGACTCCGACGATCGACGAACCGGCAACCACCATTCCGGTCACCGTTTCGTCTCCGGTGATTCCGACCACCGTTTCGTCGGCCACCGTTTCATCCCAACCGTCGGCTCCGGATGCATCCCAGATGGAGTTCTTCAAGGGGATGTTCGAAGCCATGGCAAAGTCGTTTGCCCAGCAGTTCAAGGCCTCCATGCCTGCGGCCTCTGCGGCTCCGGTGCCGACCACCGCAAGCCCCAGGGATGTTGGTCCTACTGTGGCCCCACCGACCTCACGAGGGTCGAGTGTCCGCTCCGCTGGCCCACCCATATCGTCTTGGTGTGGTCCAGACGTCGATGCGGTGGACTCCCATCCCGTCGACCCGCCCAGGCCGTACTGGCGCGGTCCCGACGTGGACACCAGGGTCCCTCCCTCGTCTTCCGATGACTCCAGCGCGTCTTCGGAGGAGGACGAGGGAGACGTCGACGCCGACAAGACCCCGGACCAAGCCATCGGCGCGGTTGACCCACCGCGTGGTGAGGATCAACGCTCGCTTACGGCAATGCTGACACGCTTGGGGACCGCTCTGAACCTGAAGGTGGACCAGCCACCACTGGAGGGCGAGGACCAAATGACCGCGAAGCTGGACAGACGAGCGATCCGGCCGGTCCACATTACCATGCTTCCTTCCATGTTGACGTCAGCGAAGGCGACATGGAAGAAGCCAGTATCATCGCACTCCGTTTCGTCCAGGCTCGACGGCATGTACAGAGTCCTGGACGAGATCGTGGAGTTCCTACAAGCGCACCCCTTGCCGAACTCGTTGGTGGTCAAAGCCTTCCAGCACAGGACAGCCACCAGCGGTTTTCCGGTACCTTCGACTCCGGAAGGGAAGAAGCCGGACGCGGTGGGCCGAAAGTTCTACGCCACCGGTTCCCTCTTCCTCCGAGCTGCCAACTACTCGGCCGCCATGGGCCTCTATCAGTCCCACCTCTGGGAGCAGGTAAAGGTCGTGGCCGCTACTTTGACCGCCGAAGCCCAAAAGCGGATCGACGCGTTGGCATCCGAAGGGGACTTTCTGTCGGAGCAGCAGATGAGAACGGCCAGGCACATTAATGACTACGCGGCAAAGGACATGGCTTCTGCTATTCTGCTCCGTCGTCATGCCTGGCTCAGGGGAACCTCCCTCGATGATGCGATGAAAAAGCTCATCGAGGAGTTCCCGTTCGACGGTCAGGGCCTATTCGGGCAGGACACCGATAAGGTCCTGAACGAGATGCGCCAAACGAACTCTACGGCCAAGTTCCTTGGACTTACCACGCCGGCGCCGCCTGCCAGGCCGAGATTCCAACCTTTCACGCGGAGATATCAGGGCAACCCGCAGCAACAAGGTGGCCCTTCGGAACAGCCCAGGTCTGGCTCCTACAAGCAACGGCGCCAGCACAAACCCCGTTACCAGCCTTCTGGGCAGGGCAAGCGTTCCAACGCGAAGTCCAAGTCCCGTGTTTGAAGCTGCAACGGCCGAGTCTCTCTCGCTCCACATCCCGTACCTTCCCCTCCGGAACTTCCTCCAGGTATGGTCAGGCATCACGGATGACCGGTGGGTCTTAAAGATCTTGTCCTCTGGCTACGCCATCGAGTTCGTGCGGGCGCCTCGGGTAGGAAGGCATCGTTTCACCACCTCGTCCCCCCATTTGGAGGAAGAAATATCAACTCCTCTGTCCAAGGGAGCCATCGAGCGGGTGACGCCACCCAACTGGGACAACGGCTTCTACTCGAGGTACTTCGTGGTTCAGAAGAAGGACGGAAGACTCCGCCCAATTCTGGACCTACGTCGCCTCAACAAGTGCATCCACACCAGGAAGTTCCGGATGGTGACCCTGCAGACCGTCCTCCCCCTCATCAACAAAGGGGACTGGTTCACAGTCATAGACCTCAAGGACGCTTACTTTCATGTCTCCATCCTCGAGGAGCACCGAAGGTTCCTTCGATTCCGCATCGGCGATTCCGTGTACCAGTACCGGTGTCTACCGTTCGGTCTGGCCACGGCACCACGGGTCTTCACCAAGTGCATGGCTCCAGTGGCTGCCTTCCTTCGTCAGTGGGGAATCAGGGTCTTCCCGTACATCGACGACTGGCTGATTGTATCCCCCACCAGCTCGTCGGCCATTCGGGACACGCAATTCACGGTCCACCTCATGGAGAGTCTCGGCCTCAGGATCAACTTGTATGTCAAAGAAGTGATAAAATCGTATGAATTGGAATATCTAGGTGATTTGGAGTCACCATTGGAAGCTCTGTGGGTAAGAGTACCAGGCCACAAGGATGGTCTAACAGTAGGCATATACTATCGGCCTCCGACCCAAACTCTTGAGGGAGACTGGCAGTTGGAGAATGTTGTAAAGGAGGCATCCAAGAAGGGAAGCCTGGTTATAATGGGGGACTTCAATTACCCTCACATAGACTGGGTGAACTGTTGTTCAGCACATGATAAAGAGATAAAGTTCCTAGATATGCTAAATGATTGTTCCCTGGGACAGATGGTTGAAGACCCAACTAGAGGTACAAGAATCCTTGACTTGATCCTGAGTAATACTCAGGATCTGGTGCAAGATGTTAATGTGACTGATCCAATAGGGAACAGTGACCACAACTCAATTATGTTTAACTTGATCATAGACCGCAAGTCACTGATAAAATCTAACACAGAGACCTTAAATTTTCAAAAAGGAAATTTCCCAAAGTTGAGGAAACTAGTAAAAAAGAAGCTGAAAGGGAAAATTGAGAGAGTCCAAACACTCCAAGAGGCATGGAGGCTGTTTACAAAAACAATAACAGAGGCTCAATTGGAATGCATACCCAAAAGGAAAAAGGGCACTGCCAGGTCCAAGAGGACTCCAATGTGGCTTACAGGAGCTGTTTGGGAAGTGATCAAGAGCAAGAAAAGCTCATTTAGAAGATGGAAGGCTTGTCCAAATGAGGACAGCAGGCAGCAACATAAATTCTGGCAGAACAAATGCAAGGCAACAATCAGGAAAGCAAAGCAAGACTTTGAGGAGCATATAGCTAAAAATACTCAGAGAAATAACAAAGACTTCTTTAAGTACATTAGAAGTAAGAACCCAACTAGGAAGGCCATTGGACCATTAGATGACAATGGAAGGCAAGGGGTTATTAAAGAGGAAACAGAGATTGCAGAGAGACTCAATGAATTCTTTGCTTCAGTATTCACTGAAGAAGACAGAGGCCACATGCCCAAAACAGAGCCTATCTTCGTAGGGAGGGAAACCGAAGAATTAAGCCAGATAGAAATAACCAGGGAGGAGGTCCTTGCATGTCTTGTTAAGCTAAACACTAGCAAATCACCAGGACCAGATGGCATCCATCCACGAGTTCTCAGGGAACTTAAAGATGAAATTGCTGATCTCCTAGCCAAAATATATAATCTTTCCCTCAAATCAGGCTTTGTGCCTGATGACTGGAAGGTAGCGAATGTAACACCAATTTTCAAAAAAGGATCCAGGGGTGATCCAGGAAATTACCGACCTGTCAGTTTGACATGTGTCCCAGGTAAAGTG
The DNA here is from genome assembly GCA_035047305.1 of Bradypodion pumilum. Taxonomy (NCBI): domain Eukaryota; kingdom Metazoa; phylum Chordata; class Lepidosauria; order Squamata; family Chamaeleonidae; genus Bradypodion; species Bradypodion pumilum. The sequence goes on along the minus strand of JAWDJD010000009.1, from coordinate 24,137,179 downwards.
ATGGAAACCATCCTAAAAGATAGAATTAATAGGCACATAGAAGAGAAGGCGCTGCTAAAGGAGAGCCAACATGGCTTTTGCAAGGGCAAATCATGCCTCACTAATCTGTTGGAATTTTTTGAGAGTGTCAACAAGCATGTGGATAAGGGGGATCCAGTTGACATTGTTTATCTGGACTTTCAGAAGGCTTTTGACAAGGTCCCACACCAAAGGCTCTTGAATAAACTTACCAGTCATGGAATAAAGGGACAGGTCTTGTCCTGGATCAGCAACTGGCTAAGGGACAGGAAACAGAGGGTAGCACTAAATGGACACTTCTCCAAGTGGAGGGAAGTCAAGAGTGGGGTCCCCCAAGGTTCAGTATTGGGACCCCTGCTTTTCAACCTCTTCATAAATGATCTAGAAGTAGGAGTAAAAAGCAAGGTAGCCAAATTTGCTGACGACACTAAATTATACAGGGTAGTGAAAACTGTGAGAGATTGTGAGGAGCTCCAGAGGGATCTCTCGACACTGGGGGAGTGGGCAAAACAGTGGCAAATGAGTTTCAACATTAGTAAGTGCAGAGTGATGCATGTTGGGGCAAAGAACCCCAATTACACTTATAAACTGATGGGGTCTGAACTCTCTGCGACAAACCAGGAAAGGGACCTTGGTGTCCTGGTGGACAACTCAATGAAGGTGTCAACCCAGTGTGCCTCAGCAGTGAAAAAAGCAAACTCAATGCTAGGGATCATTAGGAAGGGTATAGAAAATAAGTCAGCAAGTGTCATTTTGCCTCTTTATAAATCTATGGTGAGGCCCCATCTGGAATACTGTGTACAGTTCTGGTCGCCATACCTCCAGAAGGATATTATGGAGCTGGAAAAAGTGCAGAGGAGGGCAACCAGAATGATTAGGGGACTGGAACACCTTCCTTACCATCTGAGGCTGCAACGGTTGGGCCTCTTCACTCTTGAACGACGACGTCTAAGAGGTGACCTGATTGAAGTTTATAAAATCATGCACGGTGTGGACAAAGTAGATAAGGAAAAACTGTTTTCCCTATCGCATAACACTAGAACTAGGGGACACTCCATGAAACTTTTGGGTACTAGTTCTCAAACAAATAAGAGAAAGTACTTTTTCACCCAGAGGATTACTGGTCTATGGAACTCCCTGCCAGAAGAAGTGGTGACAGCTGTCAGTCTTGACAGCTTTAAGAAAGGATTAGACAAGTTCATGGAGGACAAGAGTATCAATGGCTATAATTATGGATACTTAAGGACAACCTCCGGGTTGGAGAGATAGGCAGGATATCTCTCAATATCATTTCCAGGGAATCCTAAGCAGGTGAAGGCATCTGCTTGGGAATACCCTGAAGGAAATAGTGAGCCACTGTGTGAGACAGAATGCTGGACTGGATGGGCTGTGGCCTGTTCCAGCAAGGCTGTTCTTATGTTCTTATGTTCTTATGTTCTTAACTTCACCAAATCGAAGTTGATTCCCTCTCAACGCGTCAAGTACATTGGAGCGGTACTCGACTCGCTTGCCACCAGAGCCTTCGCACCCCAGAAACGCTTGCAGGACATCGCGCAAGGGGTGAGCGACCTTCGCACCAAACCGTGCATCCGGGCGAAAAAGGCTCAGAGACTTCTAGGCCTCATGGCCTCAACGACGGCGGTGATCCCTCACGCCAAGTTAAAGTTCTGGTCCCTACAGTCGTGGCTCCTTCACGAATTCGACGCGCTCCGGGAGAACCAGTCCAAAAGGTTAACTCCGTCTCCGGAGCTGAGGGACCAACTGCTGTGGTGGACGGCACCACTCAACGTGACAACGGGGAAGAGCTTTTACCCTCCACAACCCTCGTTGCAACTATTGACCGACGCAAGCAACCTCGGCTGGGGGGCTGCCTGCGGGACTCTCACGGTCAACAACCCTTGGTCACCTCAGGAGATGGTGCACCATATCAACTACTTGGAACTTCTGGCCATTTGGAAGGCCCTACGTTCCTTCGAGAGCCTACTCACCGGCAAGGCGGTCCAAGTAGCCTCGGACAATACCACAGCTGTGGCATATCTGAACAAGCAGGGCGGAACGCGATCCACCACCCTTCTTTACCTCGCTGTGCAGCTCTGGGAATGGTGCCTGGAGAGACACATTTTCCCGATTGGAGTGCACATCCAGGGCAAGCTGAATGTCTTGGCCGACCATCTCAGCCGCCTCACCTCGACGACCCACGAGTGGGAACTGGACGACGAGGTATTTCAGTCGCTTTGCGAGGCATGGGGGACGCCGAACATCAACCTCTTTCCATCGGAGTCCAACAAGAAATGCCACAGGTACTGCTCCAGGCCAGGCATCGGAATGAACTCCGAGGGCGATGCCTTCATGAAACGGTGGGATCAGGACTATTTCTACGCTTTTCCTCCGTTTCCTCTGGTCCAGAAGGTTCTCACCAGAATGTACCAAAACAGGACCAGCGTGATCCTTGTGGCCCCAGCATGGCCTCGCCAACCCTGGTTTCCGCTGCTGTTGCGCATGTCGTCACAGTATCGCACGCTGCCGGAGTCACCGACGCTTCTCCAAATGGAGCAGGGCCAGCTTCACCATTCGGACCTGCCCAGCCTCCACCTCACCGTGTGGAGGATAACCCCAGACTATCCAGGATCCTGGAGCTAGCACGGCGCCCTTCCACAAGGAAGTCTTATGCTTCCAAATACAGACACTTTTGCGCTTTTCTGGCTTCCCAGCAGACGTTCCCACCACAGGCGGGGCTGCAGGACGTTATGGCCTACCTCCTCCATCTGGCGGAGTCTGGCCTTAGCATTACCTCCGTCCGAGTCCATCTCGCAGCGGTGGTGGCTCACTCTCCGCCCGGTTCGCCCGCTTCTGGTGCCTTTTGCGACCAAACGGTGAAGCGTTTCCTCAAGGGACTGCGGAACGCCTTCCCTCCGGTCAGGACCCCGACGGCACAATGGTCACTCTCTGCTGTTCTCAACGCGCTCACCAGGACTCCTTTTAAGCCCATGGCTACCGCGGATGCTCGTCTCCTCACGTGGAAGACGGCGTTTCTGGTGGCTATTACGTCCGCTCGGCGAGCTGGTGAACTGGTTGCTCTGCGGGCAGACGCACCATTTCTTCAATTCTTCAATGACCGCGAGGTACTCCAAGCGGATATCACTTTCCTTCCCAAGGTGGTCTCCCAGTTTCATATGGCACAGACTATCTCCTTGCCAACCTTCTTCCAGAACCCCACCAACGCCCAAGAAAGGACTTGGCACACGCTGGATGTGAAACGAGCTTTATTGTTTTACACCAGCAGGACAAGGGAGTTCAGGAAGTCGCAACGCCTTTTTGTGGCTTATGGGGGCAAGTCCAAGGGTGAACCCATCTCTGCTCAGCGGTTCTCCAAATGGATCACGTCTACCATCTACTTGGCCTACGAGTCGGCCTCGCTGCCACCTCCACCGCATGTCAGGGCGCATTCTACCAGGGCGGTTGCCACATCCACTGCCTTTCTGGAGGGCACACCGCTTGAGGACATATGTAAGGCTGCCACCTGGTCCAGACCTTCTACATTTGTCCAACATTACAGGGTGGACACCAGAGCCACTGCGGACGCCAGGCATGGCCGTGTCGTCCTCACCAGGGGGCTCCGGGCTCATCGCCCTTGACACTTCACCCTACCTGACCATCATCATCTTCATCGTGGGATCATCTCATCCGACTGCCCACCGACCAAGTAAGTGTGAGCTTGCTAATCTCCCAATAGTGGGGATTCACAAACTATACGAAGGAGAAAGTTCGGTTTCACTTACCAGTGATAACTTTCGTTCTTCGAGTATATAGTTTGTGAATACACACTACCCACCCTGCCTCCCCTCTTGAGCTGCACGGATGAGATCAATTGGTTTATCCTGTGCTTGGCTTAAGTATGGAACTGAGGTAAGATGGCGCGCGGGCGCCTCAGGGTGGGCGGTACGGTGGGCGGTCTTACCGCCAAAACTTTTGACCAATAGCTTTTCAAGCCTCCGATTGGCGTTCTGCGCAGGCGCATAACCCAATAGTGTGTATTCACAAACTATATACTCGAAGAACGAAAGTTATCACTGGTAAGTGAAACCGAACTTTCCCAACCTACTGGCTGGCCCTGGCCCATGGCACCATTTCATGTGGCCCACTGCCGCCACACCTGGAAGTGGAAATAGACGTGTTTACATCAGCCATAAAACACGCCTGTGCATGCATAAATGCACCTGTGCCTGTCGTAAATGCAGAAGTGGCGCATTTATGACTGTCAGAAATGCTTCCGCTTTCAGGGGGCATGGTCAGGCCTGCTCAGCTGTCCAGGGGTGTGGTCAAGCCCGTGACGTAAAAAGGTTGGGAAGCCCTGAGCTAGAAGATCTCTTGGCATTTTGTTTATTAAGGAGTTCATTGCTCCAGTGAATTTGTGGTGGTCTACACTCATTCCTCCTTCATTCTCACAAAATATCACTGTTGTGTTCTGTGGCTCAGTGAGATCTTGACACTGTAACTCCCAGGTTGTCCTTCACTAAGCCACACTGCCTCCTAGCCTGATTTTGTGCATAATGCCTGATTCATTGCTCCACCATTTTCCTATCTTGATTTTCTAGAATCGTGGAGAGATTAAAAATGGGAACATATTGCAACTAACAACTGCTCCGGTAGGTTAAACCATGGTTTTGTAAGATGTGAATTTTTGTAATCTGATTTCAGAAGCAATGGAGCTGTGTGGGCTTGTAGGACATAAACAATTTTTGTTTCCTAGGATATTAAAATTTGTCAACTAGTAGAAGACCAAAGATGATGGTTCAATTGTTAGAGTTGATTCTCTACTATCAGTTGTTTTGGGATATATACAGTGATGGGCAGCTCCCGGATTGCACCGGTTTGCGCGCGGTGTGGGGGGGATGGTGTTAGTAGAAATTTCCTGTGGCCATGCTCATTTTCCTCCCTGCACCTCTTCCTGGGTCCCCCTTCCAGGGGCCTCCTCCTGCACACCAACAAACAATCTATGGGGCAAGGTGTGGGTCTGGTGAGAGATCCCCCAACTACTTCCCCTCCCAACTCCAACCCCACCCCCCTTACCCTAAGAAATAACCTCTTTCCGGGTGGAAACTCCTCTTCCCTACAGTCTCTGCTCCCCCTCACCTTTCCTCCTTATGGGCAGAGATAAAAGGGACGGACCGAAAGGGAGGCTTTTTAGAGAGAGACCATTTCGTTTCCCCCTCCAGCCTTCACTTTTCTCCTTTACTCTCTTGAGGGAACATTGCCCTCAGAAGGTCTTTTGGTAACTCAGCCCTCCAATGCTTCTAAGAGCAAAACTTTTAACATGTTGGTTTTTTCCTGCTTCTGGAGTCCAATTCTCAGGTACTGCATGACAGTGAGCTCCCGTCTCTAACCCAACTCCTGCCAACCTAGCAGTTTGAAAGCAAGAAATTGCAAGTCACAACTGTGACTTGGCTGGAGAAATTTAATTTAATTTAATTTAATTGTTGGATTTCTATACCGCCCACTCGGCCAAGGCCGACTCAGGGCGGTTCACAACCATAGATAAAAACAGATAAAGAACCCACCTCCTAAAAAGGGAACAGGGACCAAAAGGACAGTGGAGGAAGGAATAATCCTCTATACCAGTGTTTCCCAATCTTTGGTTCTTGGACTCCATTTCCCAGAAGCCTAAGTCAATTCCTCAAAGCACTGATCAGCCAATATACTGACTTAGGCTTCTGGGAATTGAAGTCCCCTGTGGGGCGTGGGGCCCACTTTGGGAACCACTGCTCTATACCAACCATCCAACGGAGGTCACCCTTCCACCTGCACCCCACACTTGGCCCGCCAGCCAGATTTTGAGTTCTGTTCTGAAGGGCAGCAACTCTACCCGGAGGTGCAGTTCTGTTGGCAGGAGGTTCCAGAGGGCCGGTGTGGACACAGAGAAGGCCCTCCTCCTTGTGCCAGAGAGACGAGCCCCTCTAGCTGATGGAACAACTAGAGAGCCCCTCCAGTCTGCTCTGGTTGGACAGACAGACATCCTTAGGGCAATGCGGTCTCTTAGGTAACCTGGCCCACCATATACGGCTTTAAAGGTCAAAACCAGCACCTTGAATTGCACCCAGAGGCAAACTGGTAACCAGTGCAGCTCCCAAAGCAGTTGTGAGGCATGGGCATAACGTCCACACCCCATCACCATCTGGGCCGCAGCATTCTGGACCAGCTGCAGCCTTCTAATGGTAATCAAGGGTAGCCCCATGTAGGTCACCAGAGCATGAGTGACCATGAGCAAGGAGTCCCGGTCCAGGAGCGGGCGCAACTGGCGAATCACCCGAAGTTGAGCGAAAGCCCTCCTGGCCACAGCCGCCACCTGTTCTTCTAGCACCAGCCGTGAGTCCAGGAGGGCCCCCAAGTTGCGCACCGGGTCAGTTTGGGGCAAAATAGTCCCATCCAGAACCAAAGATGTAGCTCCTGGGATAGCGCAGGACCCCTTATCCACTCAATCTTGATGGGATTCAGTTGTAGCCCGTTGGCCCCGATCCAGACCCCAACAGCCTCCAGACATCTGGAAAGGACTTTGACTGCATCACTGGGGTCCCCACGGGCCAAGATGTACAACAGAGTGTCATCCGCGTACTGGTGGTACCGCACCCCGTTGGAACGGATGATCTCACCCAGCGGCTTCATGTAGATGTTAAATAGGAGAGGAGAGAGTACCGAGCCCTGAGGCACCCCATATTTTAGGGGCCTAGGACTGGATCTCTCACTCTCCAACCACACCAATGTAATATGCTTAAATCAGCCTATAATCTGTAAACAAAAATTAAAAAAAAAACTGGATCTCATCTAAAGGAGACTGATTGACTGATGCAATAATTTATTTAGCTTGCACATAAATCTGGTCTTGGAAAAAGAGAAAAGATGAAACAGGATACTTTTCATCTTTCTGTTCCTTTTCTTACCATCATTGCTTTTGTTTGATGCTATACAATATCTAACTGACTCTTCCTTCCCTTTTTGTATCCTGCTTTGAAGTAAAAAGCACAGTAAGTACTTTTGGCCGATTGGGCAAAAATATTTAAAATGCCTAATGAGATTGGGGTAGCTAAATGCCTAGCATAGCTGTATACTCATGGTATAGTGTATTGCTAATTGAAAATAACTCCTGCAAAGTAACAATAAAATATTAACACCTCAGAGTATCCAAAATCAACTTGGTAAACCCATTGCATCCAAAAGCAGAAGAGAATGCCATTACACTTCAGTCTTTAAAATGCTCTGGTGGCACAGAGTGAATGGAATAAATCTCAATTTGTTTTTACAAGAAGTAGGACTGAATGAAACAGAGGAGAGATCTCTTTTCAGGTTTAAGAACCACTGACTGAGGTATTTCATGTAAGACTCCAACCCAACAGTCCAGATTAGAAACTCCTCTATTATTTTAAAGACAGTGTTAAAGAAAACATCTAATTTGCCTCAAGGGCCTATTAATTTTTTTCTTAAAAATCATTTTCTCCTCATTCAGCTTTCTGGCCAGTATGGAAGCAGAACCAGGAAGAAAAGCAAGACACCAACAGTATGGTCCAGGATATTCAGAGAACAATGAAAGCTTGATTTATAGCCCAAATGGGGGATGATGTGTCTGAAACCCCCCTTCCATTTTTAGGGGGACCTTAATGCAGGATTTTGCAATTCACTAGGCAGGAAATACCCTGAGGAAGGAACTCCTTATATTGAATACAGTAATACCTCATATAAAGTCCGCTTCATACAACATCGCATTCATATAACATCGCCTAATTCCTTGAAAAAAGTTGCCTCATACAAAGTCGCTGCAACTTTGTATGAGGCATTGGGGTTTTTCCCAGGTTGCATTGTGCCTGGGCAGTATAAAAGGCAGGACGCATGCGTGCCATACCTGTCAAGTTTTGGATTTGGAAATAAGGGAAATTTCCTGGCAAATACGGGATACTTGACAGCTATGCTTATCCTGTGCTGCCCTCCAATGGTAGCAATAGGGCATTGCAGTCTAATTAATAAGAGATGACGGCGGGAAAGGGTAAAATAAGGGGTTTTCCCGGCCAATAAGGGATACTTGACAGCTATGATGCGTGCATTGCTCTTGAGGCGAAGAGTGGGGAGGTGGATGGGGGAGGGCAATTTTTTGGTGGGGTGGGCAGTTGTTTGGTGTTTGCTGCTGTGGTTTTAAAAAAAACATTGCATGCTCCATAATTTTTCTTATGTTGGTCTTTTTTGGGGGGGGGGCTACTGTTTGGTGGGGTGGGCAATTGTTTGGTATTTGCTGCTGTTTGGATGATTAACACTGTGCTGCATGATGGGACATGTTGGCATCCATTTTGTTCTTGCTTCCATCCAGTAATTGTTTACAGTAGCTTGTACAAAATGGATGATTGGCCTCATGGCTGCAGGTTAACCCTGTGCTGCATGATGGGACTTGTTAACTTTTAAACCTGCACTTCATGAAGTTTTCAAAAGTTAAAAACTTGTTGTATGGTTTGTCCCCTAAAATCAGGGTTGTTTGACATGTTTTTGTAATGTATTTAGCCTTTAGACAATGATTTCTTAAAGTTCTGTCAGTTTCCTCTTTTTCCTTGACTGTGCCCTGAAGTCTGTGCTGTTACAGTACAGTGTATCTCTATGGAAATGACGTTGTACGAGGCATCGCAGCAAGGATTTGGATGTTGTATGAGGCATCACAGCTAGGATTTTGCATGCTTCATACAAAGTCCAAATCCGTATAAAGTCCAAACTTGTGGAACCAAGTTTGGACGTTGTATGAGGTATCACTGTATTTCCTTCGGCATTTGGGCATTCCCTGAGTGGAGTTTCTTCAGCAAAAATCCTTTCAACTCAGAATAATTTCTGACATGAAATTGTTATGATTATTATTGAATATTTCCTTCTGCTACTTCACTGAGCTGTTTCATCTTTCCTTGAAGCCTCGTTTAACAGACAAGTAACTGCTAATTTATTGCTTTTTCCAGGCAAATGACTTCTGGGCATATTTTATCAAAAATGAACCCTGATAGGTGCATATAATAATAATAATAATAATAATAATAATAATAATAATAATAATAATAATAATAATAATAATAATAATAATAATAATAATAATAATAATAATAATAATAATAATAATAATAATAATTTCATGTAAGAAATTTTTCTGGGTTGAAAGGATTTTTGCGAAATAAACTCCACTCAGGGAATGCTGAAATGAGGCTCCTTTCATGTCCCCCTGAACTGGGACAGAGACAGGCGCTCAATCCGTCATGTAATACCCGGGTCTCAAACTGCCAACTTGCCTGCCTTCCATCTAACAAGATGAGCTTCTTAACCACTGAGCCACCACAGCCCCGCATCTTAGCGTGATGCTCCAGTTGTGTCCATTCTGAGTGACCCTCGTAGTAGTGGGTCACCCCATATAATGGAGTCTAGGCCCCTGGTGGTATCACTCAGCTTCTCTGACACAGTCAAACCCCTCACTACATTCAGGCATGCAGAAGGGTACAAATGTGTCTTTAAAATTCCTTTTTGGCAGGATCAAGAGGCTGCGAAGCTTCTTGGTGGGATTCAGAGCAACAACCTGGATGTGAAATCCGACTCTCTGAAAAAGCTGTCGAGCCTCTCCCGTGATGTAGCCTTTGCCCAGGAATTCATTAGCCGGAATGGTCTTAATCAGCTCTTCTTCATTGTGGAAGAGGATAACAAGTGAGTACTTTGGGCACTTCATACACTGTAAGGAGCACCTAGTCAGATTGTACTTTTGGGTAGGGTTCCCTGTTTTCTTATCTTTTAAAGGATCTCTTCTTCAGTATGCCTTGTGAAGAGGTTAAACTTCACCGGTCATACAGTGAGGAGTATCGGTGTAGAGCTGAGCAGAGTTCCTACTAAGCAGTGTACTCCAAAAATAGGTGGGACTATCATGGACCTTTTAATGCAGGGATTTCCAGAATATTTCTTTACATGGGACGTTCCTTGGGAAAGGGAAAGCTGTCAAGGGAAAGGGCCTTGGTTTAGCGTCCTGCCCTTTCTTGCTGACCATTAACCTAATTGGCATATGCCAGTGATGGCGAACTTTGACACTCCAGCTGTTCTTGGGCTTCAATTCCAAGAAGCCCAAGTCTCTGTGAATCCACACGAATGGGTTTACTGCACCTATGCTCCAGCTGTTCTTGGACTTCAATTCCCAGAAGCCCAAGTCTCTGTGAATCCACATGAATGGGTTTATTGCATACACGCAGTAAACCCATTCGTGTGGATTCAGAGAGACTTGGGCTTCTGGGAATTGAAGTCCAAGAACAGCTGGAGTACCAAGGTTCGCCATCACAGGCATAAGCAGTCAAGGATGACATATAGGTGATTGCGTTGGGAGAGGAGCTAAAGTCCCAAGCATAGGGGTCAAGGGTTTGGAGGTTTCCTCTGCCAGCACCACTAGTTTCAGCTTCTGACTCCAGATCCCTTCTGGATTCTGAAACCATAACATAACTTTGCCTAGATAGCATATATAGCAGCTCACTTTAGCAATAGCCACCGGGAGGGCAATCTTTGTTCTGCCCAATCAATCGAGTAAGTGTGGTAGAATAATCATATCATTGCTATTAATGTTTACTCCTATCTTGCCTATGGTTATGCATAGGTAAAGGTCGCCCTTGCTCAAAAGCCAGTCGTATCTGACTCTAGGCTTTAGCACTAATCTCCATTTATAGCCAAAGATCCAGTGCTGTATGCATCTGCAGATGTGTCCATGGACATGTGGCAGACATGGCTAGAAATGCTATTTACTGTCCCACCGAAGTGGTACCTATTTATCTACTTACAATTTCTTGCGTTCGAATGGCTAGGTTGGCAAGAGCTGGGACAGACGACGGGAGCTCACTCCGTCGTGCAGCACTCAGGTCTCGAACTGCTGACCTGCTGAAATCAAGTTCAGCATCTTAATTACTAAGCCACCACAGTCTCTTATGATTAAGCATAGCTCTCCTCTTTTCTAGTTCATTCTCACAGCAACCTTACAACATAATTCAGGGGTGTGTGGCCTAATGGGGGACTGAACGGGCTGAACTTTCTTTCACTCGGAAAGAACGATGATGAAAGAGGCTTTTTAAAAGAGTTTATAATGTTCCAGAGACATTAAAAAAGGTGGAGGAGGAAGATTAAGTCAACAACTGATGGAATTTACTTTGGACTGGCTGAAAAGCTGAGTGAAAAAGGAGATAGACGTGAGTTTCGAATTTCAAAGAGGAGGGGGGGGGGGGTTGGACGGACTTTGCCAGTGCAGGAATGGGAGATTTTTCCTAGCCGAGGACTGGGCTTGGACTATGATTGCTTAAATTGATAAAGGCAGCCGGTGGCCGGACTGAGCGGGGGTGAGTTTGCTGGGATTTGAAGGGGGAAAGCGAAAGCAAGCCTCATTCAGCCTGGCTAGCCTTGAAACATTTCGGAGCCGAGCAGAGCTGTGAGGAATTTGCTGCTGCAGATAGTGAGTTTTTGGAAGTGGTGGAGAGGGAGGAAAAGTGGAAAAGCAGAAAAGTTTATTGAATATGGGGATCCCCCCCCCCCTCCGGAAAATATTAAAGATTGGATGATGGACATTCAGGCTTAAAAGAGGAGAGTTTGGTGGCTTGGAACCTTTTCCCTTTCCTTGAATTTTTGGATATTTGGATACAAAGAAGGGAGTAAGATGGCGCTGGGAGTCTGATCAGTGGTGTCTCTTGGAAAGCATTGTTTTGTCGTCTTCATTTTTGGGACCGGAACTTTGTTTTGCCTTCTCTCTCTTTTTTTCCCATTGGATTACAAGCATTTTTTCTTCTTTTGCGGAAGTGGCAATTGGTTGTTACTTGCTTAAAGGGATATAAGGACGGTTAAAAGAGCTGTGGGCTGACTGTGTTACAGAAGATATACTTTTGTGGAGATAAACTGGAGACTGTCTGCAATTGGAACAGTGTTTTAATGAAACGTCAGGGAAGAGGAAAGGGGAATGAGAAAGTGGGCTGGATAAGAGCAGAGAGACAGTCATCCTCAGATAGGATTTTTAAAGGGCTCACCAGGATAGAACAAGAGGAGTCGGAGATGAAGAAAACAATGCAACAGGAAATAAAGGATTCGGAGGACCAAGAAACTGTGAGAAAAATTTCACAGCAATTACAACAGCAGCAGCAGCAAAAAATAGTGTCAACTCCACCTACGATGGCATCTGCAGCTGTGAAATCTATTGTAATAACAACAGCAAAGATAACAACAGCAACAGCTGCAACAACAACTATAACAACCACAGCTGCAATGACACCGACGGCAGTAACAACAACAGCAACTATAATGACAGTGACAACCCCATCATTGGTGCCAATAAAGGGGGGGCAAGGGTTTAAATCAGATGTTGATAAATTTAATGAGAAGGTGGATAATTTGGAACAAAAAATTGGAAATATGTTTGTTCAGGATAAACAGGAACGAAAACAAGACATGTAAGATTTGATGGCAAACATTATGAAGGGTTTTGGTGATTTAAAAAAAGGGCAGAATAAACTTAAGAAAGAACAAGAGGTGATGAAAAAAGAGCAGGAGGGGATAAAAGCAGAGGTTTCAGACATGAGAGAAAGAGAGAAAGAAAGAAACGGAAAATAAGGTGGGGGATCATGAAAAAAGGTGGAGGAACAGATGAGACGTGCAAACGTGATAATTCGAAAAATTCCGGAAGGTATGCCAGATAAATTAAAAGAAAGAATTGTAAAATGGTTAGATGGAATTATAGAAGGAGGTTTCACGCCATATGGTATTGTAAGTGTCTTTCGGCTGGGGTCAAGAAGGGGTAAAGTTGGGGCAAGAATGTACTGGTAAAGTTTGCCAATGTTGCTGATAAATTTCGATTAATGGCTCTCATTCGAGTGAAGGGGTCAGAAGTTTTAAAAATAGATAGTTCAGATATTGAGGTATACAATGATATTCCAATGGAGGATCGTATGTGGAGGCAATTGATGAAGCCAATTACAAAGAGATTCCAAGATAAAGGAGTTAGGTATAATTGGAAATTTCCACGGCAATTGAGTTTTTTTCATTTGGGTAAACGATATATGATGAGTGAGGATGTCAATGTCATGGATGTAATGGTGGATGCAAAATTACTGGAATTCGGAACTAAAGAGTGGGATGAACTGAAGGAGGAATTGATTGTTTCGGGTGGGTTCATGAGAAATGATAATGAGAATATGCCCAATATGATTTGAGTGGAAGTTAGTTTGGGTTCCTATTAAGCCCGCACAGTTGGTCGCCCTTCCCCCCTTTGTTAATACGGAGGCTACTTGTAGAAAAGTGGGGAGGGATAGCAGTAGATTGTTTATATGTTTTTTTATTGTTTTTTTTAACAGTTGTTTATTATTATTTTTTATTTTTGTTTTTTATTTTAATAGATTTTTGGGAATGGGGGTTTGTTGTTTGTTGGAGTGCACGCCCATTGGAGGAAGTGGCGAAAAGGGAGAATTGGGGTTAGAAAATAAGGAATGAAAAATTTGATAGTATTAACCTGGAATGTGAAAGGTACTGGTTGTCAGGTGAAGAGAAGAAGATTAGAAGCAGCTCTTAGGAAAGATAAACCGGATGTAATCTTCAGGAAACTCACCAAAAATCAGAGGAAACTAACAAATTATTCTTAGGATGGACTCAATTTTATGAAAAATCATATGGCACGTCAAAGGCAAGAGGTGTAGCAATTATGATATCAAGTAGAGTTGGATTTGAGATGGTAAAAAGTATTTCAGATATAGAAGGAAGATATTTAATAATAAAAGGGAAAATAGATGATGAGATTACCTTGGTAAATTTGTACGTACCAAATGAAAATCAAAATAAATTTTTAGATAAGGTGCATAATATATTGAATAAAGAAAGAACGATAAAAATGATTGTGGGTGGGGACTTCAATTTAATAAGATCAAATATAGATACTACAAACATAGCTAGAAGGGGGGGGAGGAGATAAAACACAAGTGCTGGATAAATGGATGAAAGGACTAGGGTTAAAAGATACATGGCGGGAGCTTAAAGGATCGGAAAGGGTTTACACTTTTTCCCCCAGGTTTATAACACGTATTCTAGAATAGATTATATATTTGTAACTGACAACCTGATAGGGAATTTGGATGAAATTGAAGTTGGAATCTTTAGAGAGTCGGATCATGCAAAGGTATTGTTAGAAATGAGAATGGATGGTACAAAGATTAGGAGAAATTGGAGATATAACACTAAATTATTTAAAGATGAAAAATGTAAAGAACAAATAGTTGAAAGATGGGAGCAAAATTGGAAATGGAATGATACAGGTGAGGTTCGATATAATGTGGTGTGGGATACGATGAAGGCAATATTCAGAGGGGAAAGTATTAAATTGGCTAGTTTTAAAAATAAACAATTAAAAGGTAAGCAGGAGGAAATCAAGAAAGAGATTAAACAGCTACAAGAAAAACATGCAATAACTAAAGATAGGAAAGTTCATGAAAGAATGCAGGGGTTGAGGAAGGAGTTAATAGGAAAGGATATTGAAAAAGTGAAAAGAGATCTGGTTTATCTAAAAAGGGAATACTTTGAATATAGTAATAAAAATTCAAAATTATTGGCAAGAGCTGCTAAGGAAAAAAGAAATAAAAGGGAAATAGGGATTCTGGTAGACAAAAAGGGTATAAAGTATAATAAAACAAAAGATAAATGTAAGGTTGTAAAAGAATTCTATCAGGAGTTATATTCAAGAAAAAATATAGACCTGGGAAAATTAAAAGATAAAATTGAAAGTCAGATTAAAAACAAAATCGATCAGGAACATAAACAAATAATGGAGGAGCCAATTACTGAAAAGGAGATAAAAGAAATAATAGGTAAATTGAGGATGGACAAATCACCAGGTGAAGATGGATTGCCAGCGGAATTTTATAAAGAGTTTAAAGATATAATTGTCCCAAAATTATTAAAATTGTATAATTTTATTTTGGATGGAGGTCAGATTCCACCCTCTTGGTATTGAACTATAATAGTATTATTGCCAAAACCTGGGAAAGATTTGGAAAAGGTAGAGTCATATAGGCCTATCTCTTTAATAAATCAGGATGCTAAGATTTTTACGGCGATATTGGCAAAAAGATTAAATAGCTTCGTGGATAAATATATAAATAATGACCAGGCGGGATTTATTAAAGGTAGATACATGGTGGATTTAACAAGGCGAGTTATAGATTTAATAGACATTGCAGGTCAAACTAAAGAGAAGGTAGGATTGTTATCTTTGGATATTTGCAAGGCATTCGATTCTTTGCAATGGATAACAATTAATGAGGTAATTAAAGGCTATGGATTTGGATGTAGGTTTATAAAAACGATAGAACAATTGTATCAACAAGGGTGTGCCAATGTTAGGGTAAATGATGCCCTTACGGAAGAAGTAAGATTAGAAGCGGGAACAAGACAGGGATGCCCACTATCCCCAATATTATTTATAATGGCGGTGGAAATATTAGCAAAAAGTATAAGGGAGGATAAAGAAATAGAAGGAATATTAGGAAATAAAGTTAGTTTATATGCTGACGATACTCTTATAATTATGAAACATCCGTGGAAGACGTTGGGAAAAATACAGAGGCAATTGGAGGAATTTGAACAAATAACTGGGTTGAGGATAAATTGGGATAAATCTGAAATGATACTGAATAATATAGACAAGGAAGAACAAGGGAGAATTAAAAATAGATTTAAACTACAGATTAAAAATAGTGTGAGATATTTGGGGATAAATATTTCAAGCAAAATAGAAGATTTAAGAAGATTAAATTATGATAAAAAAAGAACTCAAAGCAAAAATTTCACAATATAAAAATTTGAAGCTGTCTTGGTTTGGCAGGGTAGCATTGACTAAAATGATGTTATTACCAAAAATAATTTTTTTGTTTGAAACCCTACCAATCCAAATTACAGATTAAGAAATTAAGAAATTTCAAGCTTTAATAAATAATTATTATAATGGGGGAAGAAGAGCTAGAATACCAAAGAAAATGTGGTACCAGTCACAAAAAGAAGGGGGTCTGGGAATACCAAACTTGAAAATTTTTTATAATGCATTCCATATTAAAAATGTAGTTAAGATTTTAATGAAAGAGGTAGTTATTTGGGAGGAAATTGAAATGATGGAATTAAAGGAGTTGGGTAAAAGTGTGTTTTTAGGGAATGAAAAAGGAAAAATAATGGTTAAAAATAGAATGATGAGATCGATGTTGGGAGTTTGGAAGAAGGTTAAAATGAAACTATCCCTGAATATATCGACAATAATTGAGCTGGAAGATATTAAAAAATTCCCAATAAAAATTGATGATAGGATGAAGGAAATTTTATTAAAGAACGAGATTTTCCTGTTGAAAGATTGGATACGAGTTTGCAGAGACAACGTGAAAAGACAAGAGCTGTATGATCAAATGAAGTTAAATTGGTTACAGATTATGAGGATAAATAAGTGGAATAATGGTTATGTGAGAGAGCAGAGTCTGGAAAGAACTAAAACTGAATTTGAAGAGTTAATATGGAAAGTAAGAAAGTCGGAAATTGGAATTAAAGGTATGGTTAGTAAAATGTATAAAATAATAAATGTAGAAAGTAATTCACAAGAGATATTTTAAAATGCTTGGGAACAAGATTTGAAGATAAGCATAACTGAAAAAGAGTGGAAAAATAAATGGGAAAAAAGGTATGAGATCCATGTCCGTCAGGGTTAAAGAGCATAATTTTAAAATGTTGTGGAAATGGTACTTGACCCCATTGAAACTGTACCAGATAGACAAAAAAATAAATAAAATAAAATGTGTTGGAGATGTAAAAATACATTGGGCACATATGTACATATGTGGTATGAATGTTAAAAGGTTGAGAAATTTTGGGAGGAAATTGAGAAGGAGATGGTCAATATTATGGGGACATCTCTCAAGTTGGGGCCAAGTAACATCTTGTTGACGGACGTAGATAATATGAACTTAGATGATGATAAGAAAGAATTATTGGCTATAATGCTTACTATGGGCAGAATGTGTATAGCAAAAAAATTGGAAGAATGACATAACATTAAAAGTAGATGATTGGTATAAGGAGATGTGGGATCTCGCATTGAATGAAAAATTAACATGGGCGTTGAATTTTAAAAAAGGAATAATTAAAGAGAATAGATTCTGGAATACATGGAGACAGTTTGTGGATCATGCTTTGAAGGGAGAGGGGAAGAATAGACTGACACCAGACCAATTGAAGTTTTGGGCACAGTAGAAACCAATGGGAAATACCACATCCTCCCGGGCAATGTAAATACACGGGGTGAATGATGTATAGAATGTAATATTGGAATAAATTGATAGGGATAGAAAAAGAAATATAACTGTTTTAGACAAATTGATTTGAATAGAAAATAGATAAAATAAGAAGTTACTGGTCACTAATGTTAAGAGCAAAGTTGGGATATTTACCATTGTGATAATAAAACATTAAAGAGACAGTAAGTTAAATGTTAAATTTCAAAGGTGTTATATTTAAATTTATATACAACTAATTTTATTGTTTAAAGATTCTTTTTTTGTGTGATAATGTCAAATGTATCATTTATATGCTTGCCTATGTTGTTTTTTCTTTCTTCTTTCTGTATTTGTATGTTATTTTTTCCCCTGAAAATCAATTTTAAAAAAAAACATACTTCAGACTGTGAGAGAGTAGTGAGTTCAAGATCACCCATTTTTAAGGGAGGTGATGTTGCAGGTGCAGCAGTGAGCTCAGTCTGCCCCAATGTTTTTATGTCATTTCTTGTTTGTTTGTTTGTTTGTTGCATTTATATTCCACCCATCTGGGATATTCTCTCACTCTGGCTGGCATGCAATAATTTATTTTTACAATCTATAAATATAAAGGAGACCCGTAGGTTTGTGGGTCCAGGCTACCTTCCCCCCCTCCGCCACCTACCCACCTGACCAGCACATGCCACCTACCTTGTAACCCCCTTTGGTCAAAGAAGGGGGTCCGGATGACATGGGTGGGGCGCAAGCCCCACCGGAGCCATCTGAAAAAAAATCCGAGGATACACCAGCGTGAGAGAGCTGGGTGCACAGCAAGGCCGCTGCGCTTTGCCCTCCCCTTTTGCACGGGGACGCAGGGCCAAAGGACCCGGCCACTGCCTTCTCCCTGGGTGGCGGGGAACGTAAGGGCGCCCTTGGCGCCCGCTGCGCACTCCCCGTTCACCCGGGGAGGAGGCTGTGGCTGGGTCCTTCGGCCCTGCGTCCTCCCTGGGTGCCGTCCGAACTGCCCTTCCTTCCTGCAGGGAAAAACAACCCAGGGGCAAAGCCTGGGTAAATATGCTAGTAACAGTATAAAATGAAACGTAAACAATAAACCAAACCAGATAAAATTATGGGTAACAACAAAAAACGATAACCATTCTCCCCAAACAACATATACAGTATTGGCAATGGCATAGATTAGTTAATCCTAATGCTTGGCAGTTGGTAATATGTCTTTAAAAACCTCTTTAAAGAGAAAGCATTTTAGTTGTTTTTTTAAAAAAAAATTAGGTAGAGATGGAACCTTACCTTTAGGTAAGAAGGTCCCAAATGGTTTACAGGAGGCATTCCCAACTTTTTCAAGCCGGGGGCTGGGTCATACTCTCTCAGTCAGCTTTTTTGCCCTGCCTGCACGATGGAGGTGGCCATTTTGTCCCAACAACTTCAAAGGGGTGGCCATTTTGTTTCTTGAATGCCCTTGGAGGGGCAGACCTGGCTCACGGGCCTTAGGTTGGGAACCATTGGTTTACGGCCTTAAATGTTAGAACTGACACCTTGTACCTGATATGGAAAGGGACGGGTAATTAAAGGCAGCCCTGTCAAGGCAGGGGAGATATGTTCAAATGTTGAATGTGGTTCATCTCCCCTGCCCCAACATATTAAACTTACAGTGATTCTGCAAGGTGTTTTAGATTGGGAGAAGCAAGCTATGCTAATTAGTAAATGAATGCAGTACTCTTAAATGGCCAGAATAATTCATGCAATCCAGATCTTAAATAAATGCTACACTTTACTACATTCCAGTAGCCAAATTCAAGATTATTGGTGATAGACATTGAGTAGAATCCTATATACCTTTTGCTTGTGCTATCTGCTATCTTTCTTATTCTTTCTTGGAAATTGAGTTTATTGCAGATGCCTTCTCTTCACTGGTCTCCCTCCCTCTCCTTTTCCTCTTCTTCTGCGTCTTCTTTTCTCTTGCCCTCTTTCTTTGTAGGTTACTCTAATGTATCACATTCCTGTGATATCTGGGTGTCTGTGTTCCAGCTGCACTTTGACCCTGAAGGGTGGAGTTTCTGGGGCTCTCTTACCCTGTTTGCTGTCTGTTGCTCCAGTATAGGGGAGATTCTAGCATATGCTCTGAAGGCCTTTGTGGAGTTGATGGAGCATGATTTTGTTTCCTGGGAGACTCTCAGTCCAGCATTTATCAACAAGGTAAGTGCCACCTTAGAAATAGGTACTGAACTGACGTTCTCTTCTCTTGCTAGGAAGTTGGCTGAAAGAAGGAATATAATTTTATATTAATTCATTGAAGCGTCAAGGGAAAGGAAATGACATCATGTGCTACTTTTACCTGATTAATACTGTATTTTCTGGCGTATAAGACTACTTTTTAACCCAGAAAAATCTGTGTCAAAGTCGGGGGTCGTCTTATAGGACAGGTACTTAACTGCAGCTTGTTTCCCCTTGCTTCATATGTCCGGCACATATGGTGGGGGGTGCCGCGGCCGAGTCCCTGCTCTGTGCGGGGAGTATGAAGCAAGGGGAAGCAAGCTGCACACATCTTCCTGTACCTCGAGGAGGAGAACGTGAGCGTGGATTGGCTCTCCACCAGAACCTGCCCATTCGACTCGGAGGGCTGCGCGTCTTCGGGTTGAGTGTGGGTTAATTTTTATTTGGTGTGCATTGGAAGAGAGGTAGTCTTATACGGCAAGTATATTCCGAACTCTATATTTTAACTGGAAGAGTTGGGGGTCGTCTTATACGCCCAGTCGTCTTATACGCCGGAAAATACGGTACTTATTAATTTTTTGGCACAATAAAAAGGAATTTTAACTCCTTATTTTGTTATTCTTCCCTAATCTGTAACATGAGGTTAAGGTGGTGGCAGCTGTCAGTCTTGACAGCTTTAAGAAAGGATTAGACAAGTTCATGGAGGACAAGGGTATCAATGGCTATAATTATGGATACCTAAGGACAACCTCCGGGTTGGAGAGACAGGCAAGATATCTCTCAATGCCATTTCCAGTGAATCCTAAGCAGGTGAAGGCATCTGCTTGGAAATACCCTGAAGCAAATGGTGAGCCACTGTGTGAGACAGAATGCTGGACTGGATGGGCTGTGGCCTGTTCCAGCAAGGCTGTTCTTATGTTCTTAGGTTTCCCTTGCTCGAAAGCCAGTCGTATCCGACTCTAGGGTTCAGGGCTCATCTTTGTTTCAAAGCTGAAGAGCCAGCGCTGTCTGCTTCTGTAGACGTTTCCGTGGTCATGTGGCAGGCATGGCTAGACACCGGAGCACAGGGAACTCTGTTACCTTCCCACCGAAGTGGCCTGGTCCCTATTTATCTACTTGCAATTTCTTGCTTTTGAACTGCTAGGTTGGCAGGAGCTGGGACAGAGGACGGGAGCTCATTCTGTCCTGCAGTACTCGGTTAGTACATGAGGTTAGAGTTAAAGAACTATTTCAAGTGTAGGAAATTTGTAGAAATATCAGCTGTTGTTTGCAACCCTGGAAGGCTTTGCAAGGCTCCGGAACTCTTGTATGTCGAATGGGAAATTTCACATGTTAGCATTTCCCAAACTATGTTCTACGGAACAATGGTGGACTTCAATTCCCATAAGTCTAAGTCAGTACATTGGTTTATCATTGCTTTGGGGAATTGACTTAGGCTTCTGGGAATTGAAGTCTAAAAACCAAAGGTTGGGAAACACTGTATGCAGATTGCCTATTGTTTCTTTAAAGAGTAACAATCAACAGTTTTGATTATAAATCATACAACTTTCTATTTAATAATAAGGCAACTGGATTAGATTGTTGAAGTCACTAATGATTAATGGTTCTAATTTTTAATATGCTATTGTAGGTGTTGGAGTCATGCAGATCCCCACCTAAGGCCCTTTTTCATGTGCCCCCCCCCCAACCTTCAAGGGCATTCTAGAAACAACATGGCTGTCCCTTGAAGCTATTGGGACAAAATGACCAACCCCCATCGTGCAAGCATGGCAAAATGGCCATCCAGCCCTCAAAGCTGACAGAGAGCATGACCCGGCCCCCTGCTTGAAAAGGTTGGGAAACCCAGGTGTAAGAAAAGGACTCCTATATAGGGGAATATTAACATCTCTCTTATGGGGAGATATCTGAGCTATTTCTGTTTCTAGAAAATTCTTGAACAGATGAGGAATTGCTCTCTGTTTTTTATTAGCTGTCTTCTGCAGTATACAAATATACATATATCTCACCCAGCATTCCTGATTCCATGAGGGAAACAAAACTAGTTAAAGCTTTAGTCCTTCTCAAACAGAAGGTTCTACAAAAACCTGTCTTTGGTTACAGATCATCAGTTATGTCAGCATCAGCCCGATGGATGCCTCCATCCAGCAAATTTCACTGGCCATTCTGGAGAATATGGTACCCACCAGCCGTCCCTTCTTTGAGCTGGTGAAGCTTCAAGTGACCCTGGAGCGCCTGATCAGCCTTCTGCAAGTGTAAGTTTGAACCAGCACTTACTGCTTTCATTGCTTCTTGTCTGCTGTAAATATATGTCAAAAAGGGGTACAATCAGTAAAATACCTGGCAGTGAAAGATTTTTTAAAAAAATCCTGGGGTACTTTTTACAGTCATTTTAAACGTTTAAGCAAGCTCAAGCCAAATGAAAGGAAATTGAACCGAGATCTCATTGGGAAACTCAGATGTTCAAGAAAGAGACTAGTATTTTGCTTGGCACTGAAATAAGGGCAAGGACGAAGCCATTCAGATCTCTCAGGAGGGAATATTCTAATGATATGTCTTTGAATACGGAGGTTGCATTTTGCTGTCAAAACTCATAGAGCATCCTACGCTTTTATAGTAGGTTGATACTAACGTTAACCATGATCCCATCTCATGGAATCCTAGGATTTGTAGTTTGTTGAGGTACAGTACTTGGAGGGGGAGGGCCAAGATGGCGATGTGAGTAGAAGGTAGGTCTTGCACTGCTGAAGAGGGGAGCCACTTTTAGTGGATTAAAGTGAGTTATACCACCTAAAAAAGGGAAATAATTTCGGAAAATAGGCGGTAGAACAAAGCTGATTGCCTGGGTTGGGGAAAAATTGGCTGTAGCCTCCGCAGTGAGTCCATTCGAGCAAGCGGCAAAGAGGCAGAACAGCTGAGTGGCACAGCTGTCAGATTGTCTCGATAGTTTTTTCCCTCTCTCAATCGCCTCAAAAGAGCTTTAAAGTGTGGAGCGTGGAGAGGAGGACTCAGAGAGGTTGGAAAACTTCTCCTTGGCGGAGGCAGAGATCGAAGGAAGTTTAAATAAAAGTTGAGAGGACTTGCAGACGCGGAGACGCAGAGACGGAGTACCACAATAGCACACGGCAAACAGTGAGAAGTGCCAAGCCGAGCCTGAACGGAGCCTGAGCAAAAGCAAGCGCAGGCAAGCGGGCAAGGGCTGTGAGGGTAAGGAGCAAAGGATCCAGTCAGACCCGCCGGCCCCGGTCACCATCGACAGCACGGAGCTGAGGCTGAGGAGCCGGGGGTGCGTGGAGAGGCGCAGAAGTCTGGAGCCAGAAAAAAGCTGGATAGAATGTGTGTTATGCTGAGAGGTCAGAATCCATGGAGTTTACGGAGGCTTAATTAACCGGGATTGGTTCCTTTGCTTTTTCATCCCTGAAGTATTATTCTTTATTTTTGGTGACTCAATGATCTTACCTGCTTTCAGACATAGGAGGAAGCTTACATCATTCACATTTCGGGGGGGGGGGGGGGAGTGAGATTCTATTGGAAGCCAAATTATTAATTGGGCTTTGAGACAGAGCATAACTCAATTAGAAACTTAATAATTATTTGGATTAAGTGGACAAAATTTGTCCTTTGTCTCTTTTCGTAATATGTTTTTTATAATCTAAGATATTAATTTGCAAAGCCCCAAGGTAAATAATAGCTTTGACTATAATCAAGAACACCTGGGAGGATTTCTTTTCTTTCTGCTTCCCTCTTCTCCTCTCGCCAATTAGTTATTTCTTAGCTGTGCAGGAACATTCAAGGACTTTGGATAAGATAAGGTGCTCTGACTTTGGTTTGTGATTGCTGAGCAAAAGGAACTGAGTTTCACAACGTGGTCGGCTTTCAATAACACTATACACCATCAACTGCTATGGTATCATAGGGTTTCTTGCAAGCATAAGTAGTATAAACTGTGTCTAGTATTAGAGAATAGAAGGCCGAGCTCTTTCAGCAATAAATACGGTCAAGCCTTGAGATCTGCAGAGATTGAACATTCTTCAGCTCTGAAATCCCCCCCCCCCCCACTGCTGTATAGAGGCAAGCAAGGAATAGGGATAAGATAAAGCACTTCGACTGTAAAACTTGTTAAAGTTTCCTCAAACGAATTGAAGCTTAATACCTGCTCTACATTACATCTTTATTGTAAAAAGCACCCCTCTTTTTTTAAAGAGTAAGAGTAACCTATAGAGTTTTTGTTGTTACACGCATAATCACACTATATACAGTGAATAGATAGGATTGAATGAGTCAGAAAGGGAAAAGTAATCTGCCAAAACAAGAATTAGTTATAGATCCAATTTGGGTAAGGGCAGGCCGCCTGGCAAGAGTAGAAGAGAGGCAAAGATCTTTGAAGGAAGAGATTGACGAGATAGTAGATTTGGAAAATTTGCGAGCTAAAGTGGAGGAGCGTTAGAGTACAACAGCAGCAGGAGCAGTTGGATCAGATAGAACAGCAACACTTAATAGAACAGGATTTGAAACAAGAGGGTTTGAATCAGAGAGATCAGAAGAATCAAGAAGAGATGGATAAAATTGCAGAAGTGCAAGGTAGAAAAAAAAAGAAAAACCTTACAAAGCCATCTGAACAGCAAGAAAAGAGTAGCATGCAAGTGGAATTGGAAGATGTAGGGTCAGACAAGGATGATGATGAAAGGCATAGCATTGAAACAGGTTTAGATAGGCTTGAAGGATTTCTGGATACAAAATTTCAGGCGATTGAGGAGCGAAGGCTAAGTGATAGTCAAGATTTTTTAAAATTACAGCAGGAGATTCTAGAAAAGTTCCAACAAAGGATGTTGTCAATGGTGGAAAGTATAGTGGAAGCAACCCAAATGCAAACAGCAAGTATTATGAGGGAGATGGCTGAGCTAAAAGATGCAATGAACATTAATGCAAAGGAGGTTGAAACATTAGGAATAAAGTTGTTGAAGTGCAGGAGAAGGTAAAGGAGGAGGAGAAAAAATTAGAGAAGTGTGAAAAGAGACTAGATTCTATTGAGGATCAATTTAGAAGGCCGAACGTAATAATTAGGAATTTTCCGGAAAATGTTCCGGACCAATTAAAACTAAGAATTTTAGGGTGGCTCAATGATTTAAAGATGGATAAGACCTTTATGCCTGAAGATATTATCAGCGTACATAGATTAGGAGTAAGAAAATATAGTACGGTAAATAGAAATGTATTATTAAAATTGGCAAATGTGGGAACAAAATTTGTATTGCTGCAACATAAAAAATGGGTTTGAACACATTGAAAATGGATGGAAATGATATAGAGATTTACCATGACCTACCAATTGAGGAACGCACTTGGCGAAAGCGAATTAAACTGTTAACAAAAAAGCTGAGAGAAAAGGGGATAAAATATAATTGGAAGTACCCGCGTCAGTTAAGATTTACACATATGGGGGAAAGCACTATTGTCAATGAAGGTTCATGTATTTTGGATGTTCTGTCAGACCTTAACATTATTGAGTATGATTCGCAGGAGTGGAAGGATGTAAAGGAAGCATTAAGTAGCTCTGGATTTCATCAAACAAATAGTTCTGAAGTAGGTTAGACTAGGGAAGAATATGATATAAGAAAGGAGGAAAGATAATAGGCAAAAATCACTGACGTACCAATGACAGTAGTAATAAGTAAAATATATATAATGGTGGTATACAAAATTAAATAAAATTAAAGTTAAATAGGTAGTGCAAGATGAGCAGTTGCTCGGTTCGCTCTGATTGCCGCACCGCCTCCCCTCCTTGATTTTCAAGGGTAGCTTTTTCTTAGTATTAAAAAGGTGGGGAGGGTGATGATTTGTTTTTTGTTGAATTATGTCCAAGTTATGTATTATTTGTGGGATGGGTTATGTTTAGTATGTAAAGTAAGTAATTGTGCACATGCCATTAGGAGATGGAGTTTGTTCATGGGAAGGTGAAATAAATGATAATGAAGACAATTAAGATTATGTCATGGAATGTTAAAGGCACAGGAAATATAATAAAAAGGAAATGTCTAGAAGCCGCTATTAGAAAAGACAAATCTGATGTGATTTTTCTGCAAGAAACCCACCAGAAGAGTGGCTGTGTTAACAATTTGTATCTAGGGTGGATAGAGCATTATGAGAAATCATTTGGTACCTCCAAAGCAAGAGGGGTTGCTATATTAATCTAAAAAAGATTAGGTTTTGTAAAATTAAAGACAATTGCCGACCCAGAAGGAAGATTTCTTATAGTCTGAGGAATGGTGAATAATGAGGAAATAACTTTTGTTAATGTTTATGTGCCAAATGGAAAACAGGAGGAATTTTTGGACAATGTATGTCAAAGGATAGAAAAAGAGAAAGCAGTTAAATTAATTGTAGCTGGAGATTTCAGTCTGACCAGATCAAATTTAGATACGACAAATGTATTAAAGCATGCATGAATTAATAAAAATATTATGAATAGTTAAAAACAATGGGCTTGCATGACGTCTGGAGGGAGATTAGAGGTACAGAAAAAGGATACACTTTTTATTCGCAAGTACACAACTCCTATTCGAGGATTGATTATGTATTGACATCTGAAATTTTGATTAGTAAAGTTGAAAATATTGAAATTGGTATAATAAAAGAATCGGATCACGTTAAAATAGTATCGGAATTAAAATTAGAAAATGGAAAGCAAGAAAGAGGATTATGGAAATATGATTTAAAATTGTTTAATGATCAACAGTATAGAAATGTAATAAATAAAAATTGGGAAGAATATTGGGAAATGAATGACACAAATGAAGTAAGTGATGGCATTTTATGGGATACTATGAAGGCTATATTTAGGGGGTAAGTATAAAATTATCATGCAATAAACAGATTCATGAAGGGAAAACAAAAGTGGAAGAAGAAATTAGACAATTGCAGGATAGTCACACTAGAACAGGAGATAAAATATATATTCAATAAAATGTGAAGATTGAAATCAGAAATAATTGGGAGCAATATCGAGAAAGTTAAGAAAAATCTAATCTATTTTAAAAGGAGCTATTTTGAATACAGTAACAAGAATTCAAGATTATTGGCTAGGGCAGCAGAAAAGAGAAATCAGAATCTTGATAAACAAATCTGGTGAAAGGTATAATAAGCTAGAGGATAAAATTAAAATTGTGCGTGAATTTTATCAGGAGCTTTACTCAAAAAAGAGGTAAGCAGTGAAGATCTAGGGTGATATTTTAAGAAATGGTCTAGAATAAAATTAAGTCCAGAGCATAAGAGTCATATGGATGAAAAGATAACAAAGAAAGAAGGAAATCAGAGACGTTATAGAAAAATTGAAGGTGGGTAAGGCTCCTGGCGAGGATAGATTAACGTTGGATTTTTATAAGGACTTTAAAGAAATGCTAGTCCCCAAAATGGAAAGGATTTTAAATTACATAATGCCTCACTAATCTGTTGGAATTTTTTGAGAGTGTCAACAAGCATGTGGATAAGGGGGATCCAGTTGACATTGTTTATTTGGACTTTCAGAAGGCTTTTGACAAGGTCCCACACCAAAGGCTCTTGAATAAACTTACCAGTCATGGAATAAAGGGACAGGTCTTGTCCTGGATCAGCAACTGGCTAAGGGACAGGAAACAGATGGTAGCACTAAATGGACACTTCTCCAAGTGGAGGGAAGTAAAGAGTGGGGTCCCCCAAGGTTCAGTACTGGGACCCCTGCTTTTCAACCTCTTCATAAATGATCTAGAGGTAGGAGTAAAAAGCAAGGTAGCCAAATTTGCTGACGACACTAAATTATACAGGGTAGTGAAAACTGTGAGAGATTGTGAGGAGCTCCAGAGGGATCTCTTGACACTGGTGGAGTGGGCAAAACAGTGGCAAATGAGCTTCAACATTAGTAAGTGCAGAGTGATGCATGTTGGGGCAAAAAACCCCAATTACATTTATAAACTGATGGGTTCTGAACTCTCTGCGACAAACCAGGAAAGGGACCTTGGTGTCCTGGTGGACAACTCAATGAAGGTTTCAACCCAGTGTGCCTCAGCAGTGAAAAAAGCAAACTCAATGCTAGGGATCATTAGGAAGGGTATAGAAAATAAGTCAGCAAGTGTCATTTTGCCTCTTTATAAATCTATGGTGAGGCCCCATCTGGAATACTGTGTACAGTTCTGGTCGCCATACCTCCAGAAGGATATTATGGAGCTGGAAAAAGTGCATAGGAGGGCAACCAGAATGATTAGGGGACTGGAACACCTTCCTTACCATCTGAGGCTGCAACGGTTGGGCCTCTTCACTCTTGAACGACGATGTCTAAGAGGTGACCTGATTGAAGTTTATAAAATCATGCACGGCGTGGACAAAGTAGATAAGGAAAAACTTTTCCCTATCGCATAACACTAGAACTAGGGGACACTCCATGAAACTTTTGGGTACTAGTTCTCAAACAAATAAGAGAAAGTACTTTTTCACCCAGAGGATTACTGGTCTATGGAACTCCCTGCCAGAAGAAGTAGTGACAGCTGTCAGTCTTGACAGCTTTAAGAAAGGATTAGACAAGTTCATGGAGGACAAGGGTATCAATGGCTATAATTATGGATACTTAAGGACAACCTCCGGGTTGGAGAGATAGGCAGGATATCTCTCAATGCCATTTCCAGGGAATCCTAAGCAGGTGAAGGCATCTGCTTGGGAATACCCTGAAGGAAATGGTGAGCCACTGTGTGAGACAGAATGCTGGACTGGATGGGCTGTGGCCTGTTCCAGCAAGGCTGTTCTTATGTAAGGGGGGTAGTCCCTGCATCATGGTATAAAACAATTATCGTAATACCCAAAATAGGAAAAGATGCGGAGAGAATCGAATCATACAGGCCAATCTCCTTGATGAATCAGGACGCAAAAATTTTCACTGCAATCCTAAATAATAGATTGAATAAATTTATAAGCAATTATATTAATGAAGGTCAGGTGGGATTCGTTAGAGGTTGGCATGTCAGATTTGACAAGACGGATTGTAGATTTAGCAGTTTTTGCACAACAACAAAAGGATCAGGTAGGTTTTTTCCATTAGATATATTTAAAGCATTCGACTCAATTCAATGGAACACCATAAAGCAAATTATAGAGAATTACGGATTTGGTCAAAAATTCTGTGGAATAATTTAATCAGTTATATCAAAGTGGATTGGCTAGAGTTAAATTAAATCATGAGATGACAAAGGAAATTAAGTTGGAAGCTGACACAAGGCAAGGGGACCCTCTGTCATCCTCATCGTTTATTATGGTGATGGAGCTGCTCGCTAATGCGATAAGAGAGGATAAGGAAGTGATTGGAATAGAAGGAATAAAAATTAGTCAATATGCAGATGACACTTTAGTTACATTAAAAAAAAAAACCAAAGGTCATTACGAAATTTCATAAAGTAACTGGGCTCAAAGTGAATTGGGATAAGTCGGAGGCAATATTATTCAATGAGGAAGTATGAAAAAACATAAAAATGAAATTTAAAATACAAACTAGGGACAATATCAAATACTAATTAAACTAATTAATTAAAGAAACTGAATTATGATAAGTTGGAGAAAGAATTAAAAGAAAAGATATTAATATTTAAGAAGTTAAACTTATCGTGGTTTGGACTATAGCGTTGAGTAAATGAAATTGTTGCCTAAAATATTTTTATTTATTTGATATCCTACAAATTAGCATTAAAGAAAAAGAGTTGACTGTATTCCAAAGCATAATAAACAATTATTGTAATGGAGGTAAAAGAGCTAGAATTTCAAAGCTGCTATGGTACTCATCCCAGAAAGAGGGCGGGTTAGGAATCCCCAACATTAAATATTACTATTGGGCATTTCAATTGAAGAGCATTTGTAAAATCTTAATGAGAGAAGAGTCGATTTGGGAAAAGATTGAACTGCGGGAAATATTAGGAGATGAAAAAAAATTGTTTTTGGGTAAAGGAAAAGTGAAGATCAATTCAGCGAATAAAATGTTAAAAGCACTACTTAAAACATGGACAGGGTTAAAAAAAGAAATTGTCTCCAGGGTTGACCCCAATTACAGAGCTGAGAGATTTAAAGACATTTCCTCTGATAATTGATCGTAGAGTGGAAGAGGTACTGACTAAAAACAAAGTAATTTTATTAAGAGATTGGCTTATCAGGGACGCAGGGGGAGGAAAATGCCTCACAAAGGCTACGTTGTGCACCTAGAATATTTCTTTTGGGAACACCCGGCAGGGCGGACCTTCGATCCAGCGTCCTGCTGCCTTAATGAGCACTCCTCTCCCTAGCCTGATTCACTGGGGTACAGGGACAGAGTAGCCTTCTGCATATGGCAGGTAATATTGATCACTTGGCAGAAGCTAGGCTTCTTAAAGCTGAGGTCTATGACACACAGCTTATGATTTGCTACTCCTCCTCCCTCTTAACTGACAGAGCAATCCCTCTCACCTACTTCTGGAAGGCTTCTGGTGTTGAAGTGATGAGGACAATTGGACTCACTTCTGCTCTGCTGGGTGTCCTCCTTTACAAAGGCAGGCAAAACACGACTGGCTTTTGAAGATTTATTGAAGGAAACACAATACTGGATACAGATCTTAAATTACTCTACACTACATAAAACACAAGCTAATAAAACAAATAAATGAAATAAACTCTTGCTAGCTCCCTAGCAGGTTCACGCTTACTGGTTTGGGGCGGTTCTGCCCCTCATGGCTGAGTTTTAGCCCCGAAGAGTCATGTTGGGCAGCTATCGGACAATAGCTTCCGCTGAAATCAAGTTCAGTGTGTTGAGAGACAAGGGTTTCACCCTTGCTCCAGAAGTGCTCTCTGAGTGCTCAAAGTGGGCTCCTTTTATTGAGAAAAGGTGCTTTGGAATGTGTTGATCTAATGAGAAAGCACCTGTATTCCCATGAGAACGGGACATGCTGTATGTGGACAGTTTGGCATGTGGCCCCCACCTTTGCATTCTCTGGGAAAGTTCTGTTCTGCAGGTGTCCTGGCAATTATAATTTGATTGACAGGAGTGGAGGCGTCGTCTCCCTCGTGGTGTGGGCAGCTGACCTAGCTGTCAGTCAGTACCCTCGTGGGACTGCAGCTGTGTTTCTTGGAATGTGTCCAGTCCTGGACACTCACTTTTCCCACCTCCCTTTGGGGAGGCAACTATCCTAACTATGCATCACTGTCATGTCAAACTAACAGCCTGGCATTCCAACGTGCTTTAAAATAAGAGCTGGCTTTCTAAGCCTAATAAAACTACAATATGTGTCTTAACACTCAAATGTCACCTTAAAATCAAGACAACGTCGCATGTGGAAACCATGACATGGCTAACAGCAAGTAAAGATAAGAATCTGAGAAATATATAATCAGTTGAGACTGAACTGGCTCCAAATTGCTTCTGTTAATAACTGGAACAAAAAATATAATGGACAGGATAGTTTAGACAGAGTGTTGACAAAATTTGAGGAGCTGGTATTTAGTTTAAGAAATGGTCAAAAAAATTAAGGTGTTAGTATAAAAATTGAAATAAATAAATAAATAGTAAGTAAATTATATAAAATATAGCAAAGGTTGCCCGCCGTTGCCGGGCTGTTTTAAACGGTGTTGGAAAGTTTTTGTTGTTGTTGTTGTTAATGTTTGTAAAGAAGAGGTTAGCTATAATTGAAATTTTTAAAATTGTTATT
Source organism: Bradypodion pumilum (assembly GCA_035047305.1). NCBI lineage: Eukaryota > Metazoa > Chordata > Lepidosauria > Squamata > Chamaeleonidae > Bradypodion > Bradypodion pumilum. The sequence goes on along the minus strand of JAWDJD010000009.1, from coordinate 24,105,960 downwards.
TATACAAATTCTTTTTGATGGCCTGTTATAAACTGTGATGAGTTTTGTTTGGTGTTTTGGTTTTGTGGATGAAAAAAGAATAAAGGATGATATACTTTTTCGAAAAACTCTTGGGGCCTTTTGTGTGGGGCTATTGTGTCTTTTTGAATTTTTCTTATTATTGTGGGCAGCAAGTGCTGCTGGTAGGGGTTATCTTGTATTTTGACTGTTTTTTCTCTCATGGCCTCTGGGTGGAGCTTCTTCCAGTAAGTAGTCTCTTTCTTTATTCATTTCTTTTCCAGTCATTGTGGTATGAGGTTGTGTGGTGGTGAGTTGGCTGTTTTTCTTTATTTGGGGTGGTGGTGGTGTTTGGATTTTGTGGTGTTTGGCTGGGTGCTGGGTGTGTTTGGAAATGTTTGTTGTTGTTTACTTTTTTGGTGTTATTTTTGTTTGTTTTTGTGTATTTTTGAATGTTTTTGATTGTTTGTTTTTGTGTTTTTTGGTGTCCTACGGGGGGGATCCCCTCTCTGCCGTCTCCCCTGGCTCTGGAAGGCTTGGGGGGACAGACCCCTTTTGTCTCCCCAAACCTTCCAGAATCATGGGACCCAGGAGAGGGGATCGAATCCAGGCTACCCTCTGATATTAAAAGGGAAATCTCAATTGGGGATTCCCCTTTAATATCAGGGGGGGTTTGTGATCCCCCTCTCCGCTGGCTTCCTTGGGTTTGGGAGGGTTGGGTGGAGAAAAGGGGTCTGTCTCCCCCACCCTTCCGGATCCAGGAGAGCCATCGGAGAGGGGGATCCCCCCCCAACCTCCGTTTTTAAAGAGAAGTAACCGCTTGGTTTCTTCTCTTTAATATGGGGCGCGTGTATGTGTGGGGAGGGGAATACCCTCTCTGCCAGGTCCCCTGGGGTCAGGAGGGTTGGGGAGACAGGCTCCTTTTGTCCCCCCAAACCTTCCAGACTCATGGGACCCAGGAGAGGGGATCGAATCCAGGCTACCCTCTGATATTAAAAGGGAAATCTCAATTGGGGATTCCCCTTTAATATCAGTGGGGGGGGGTGTTATCCCCCTCTCCGCTGGCTTCCTTGGGTTTGGGAGGGTTGGGTGGACAAAAGGGGTCTGTCTCCCCCACCCTTCCGGACCCAGGAGAGCCATCGGAGAGGGGGATTCCCCCCCAACTCTGTTTTTAAAGAGAAGTAACTGCTTGGTTTCTTCTCTTTAAAATGGAGCGTGTGTGTGTGTGTGGAAGGGGAATCCCCTCTCTGCCGGGTCCCCTGGGGTCAGGAGGGTTGGGGAGACAGGCTCCTTTGGTCCCCCCAACCCTCTCAACCCCAGGGGAGCCAGTAGAGAGGGGGAGCACAACACCCCCGCCCCCACCCAGTGATATTAAAGGGGAAACTCCGATTAGGAGCTTCAGGCGCCGATGGGTAGGGGGGCTTTGGTTCCCGCGGCTTGTCGGACTTGCTCTCCCGGTATTTTTGTTTTTGTTTTATTTTTTGGGCGCCGGCTTCCTCAGCATTCTGCGCGCTCATGGCGCGCAGGACACTGGGGCTTGTAGTTATGGGTTTGTGCTTTGTGTTTGTGCTGCGTTTTTTTAAACAGTTTTCTTTTGATTGGCTGCGGCGTGTTTCCGAACGTTTCTTGCGCCGCGCTGTGCGAGAGCCTCTCAGCCTGATTGGCTCTGGTGCGGCACGGCGCAAGGAATGTTAGGAAAGGAAGTTGTTTCCCTTTTTTCGTGTTTGTGGGGCTGTTGCCCCACTGCCTGTTTTCTCAATCCTTTGTTGACCTGCGGACCCAGATCGGCCGTGTGCACGAAGGGTGAGTGCAGGCAAGTAGGGCGAGGCATAGCAACCTATAGCAAGTTCCAACGGTTAACCCTTGGTTTTATAGGTTAAGATTAAATGACTCTGATAAACCTCAGGCAGCCTTAAAATTATTGTGGGAGCAGGATCTAAATATTGAAATTATTGATGAATCTTGGAAAGGCAAATGGAAAAAGAGAATAATGAGAACTTTGTCAGTAAGAATTAAAAAACACAATTACAAATTATTGTGGAAGTGGTATTTGACCCCTGTGAGGCTACATCAAATGGACAACACGAAGGCAAAGGCTTACTGGAGATGTGAAGATGATATAGGAACATATTTACACATGTGGTGGGGGTGTAAGAAGATGAAAGAATTTTGGACAAATGTGGAAAAAGAAATTGGAGGTATATTGAATATAGACATTAAAATGGATGCAGCCTGTGACTATCCTGCATGGCTTTGTTGTCTGAGTCAGATAATGTAAATTTGGATAGTCACAAAAGTGAATTGTTAGCAATTATGTTATCAAGTGCTAGACAATGCATTGCACGATATTGGAAATATGAGGCCTCTCCAAATATTGAGGAATGGTATAAGGAATTGTGGAGTACTGCTTTAAATGATAAACTTACTTGGGAAATAAATTTAAGAAAAGAGGTAATCAAAGAAAATAAATTTCAGGAATTTTGGAATTTTTTTAGAATATACGTTGGATAAGTGGAAGGGATGTAAACCAGTGCCAGAACAACTTATATTTTGGAAGTAGGAATAGTCGAAATGTGGCAATTCTGTCTCCATGGCTTTGTAAATAGCACGGGGTGAAAATGTTTTCTAATCGTATTGTAGTGTATTATATTGTATTTGTATTATGTACTTATGTGTTGTATAAGTTTTATAATTGTTTTTATTGTATATTGTAAGCACTTAATAAAAATTTAATTAAAAAAAGGAATCCTAGGATTTGTAGTTTGTTGAGGTACTTAGAATTCTATGTTAAGCACTTCACCGATTCTGGGCACCGCACTTCAAGAAAGATGCAAACAAATTAGCACAGACACAGAGAAGGGCAACAAGGATTATCAGAGGACTGGAAACCAAGCCCTATGAGGAAGGACTGAAGGAACTGGGCATGTTTTGCTTTGAGAAAAAGAAGGGATAAGATGATAGCACTCTCCAAATACCTGAAAGATAATTATAAAGAGGAGGAACCCAACACTTGGAAGCATTCAAGAGAGAGCTAGACAAACATCTGTCACATCTGCTTTGATTTGAATCCCTGCATTGAGCAGGGGGATAGACTCAATGGCCTAAAAGGCTCCTTCCAGCTCAGTCATTTCTGATTCTACTAGCATTTTTTTTGCCCGGCCTTGCTAGGCAGGTTTGGATCGTGTGTTGGTTGGTGGGGTGGTTTTAGGGGGTACAGAGAGAGAGAGAGAGAGAGGAGGAGGAGGCTGCAGGTGAGGAGGCAGCGCCCAGGTGAGTAGGGAGGGAAGGGGGCGAGGTGGAAGCGTTCGGTTCCCCCTTTCCCTGCCGGCAAGGGGGGGGAGGCAGGGAAGGATGGGAGGCTGAAGCATTCCATCTCCCCCTTTCTCTGCCGGCGATGGGAGGGGGGAAGGCAGGGAAGGGTGGGAGGCGGAAGCGTTCCATTTTCCCCTTTTCCTGCCTGTGAGGAGGTAATGGGGGGAGGAGGCAGGGAAGGGTGGGAGGCGGAAGTGTTCCATTTCCTCCTTTCCCTGCTGGCAACGGGGGGGGGGGGAGGCAGGGAAGGGGGAGGCGGAAGCGTTCCATTTTCCTCTTTCCCTGCCGGCAATGGGGGAGGCAGGGAAGGGTGGGAGGTGGAAGCGTTCTGTTTCCCCCTTTCCCTGCTGGCGCCGGGGGGGGGGGAGGCAGGGAAGGGTGGGAGGCAGAAGAGTTCCATTTCCCCCTTTCCCTGCCTGCGAGGGGGGGAAGGCAGGGAAGGGTGGAAGGCGGAACACCGCCGCCGCTCCCACTGAAATCGCCCCAGCGGTGTTCATCCGGCAGTTCGGCCGGGTGAGAAGGAGGCAGGATGGAGAGACCCTCAACACGAAGGGTCTCTCCGGCGGCCCTAAAAAGCCACCTCTCTGCCCCCGCCCCAACTATTTTCCTTTGGGTTGCTGTTCTCTCCTCTCACCCTTCTTTCCCCCCCGGCCGTCCTCCCGGGCGAACTCCGCTGATGCAGCTGATGAGGGGGAAAAGGCGCATGTGACAGCCGTTTTTTCCCTGTCGTGTGCACCAGCTGTTCCGCCTCCTCTGCGCTCTTGTCCTCATGCCTGATTGGCTGAGGCGTGCCGCGGCGCAGAGGAGGCTGGGTATCATAGTTTTTTTGTTCCTGTTCGTGGGGCATTTGCCCCACTCTCGGCTTCCAGACTCTTGCAGGGTTGATCTTCGGGAGGTACACGGCTCATTACGGGCTTGGCTGGATATGTGTGGGCACGCATTCTGGACACGCACGGCCGCATCCCATTCTTATAGGTAAAGATGAAACCACCACCACCGTATTCTATGGGATGGTGTCAAGACAGTTAAAAGGATATCAGACTGTTACAACTGTGTAGTGTACACACTGAGAGATTTTGATGAGGAGCACAGGGGATTGTGTTGAGATACTAGTCCACCTGGATCTTCATCTTCAGCTTACTTTTCTCTCTCTTCTAGAATGAACCAGCAACTGCAGCTAAAAGCCATGGCCCTTCTTATTGCTCTGCTTCTCAATGCCACTGAGTTGGAGAGGAGGGTAAGTTTGGAGCTGGAATTCTTAGTGTAGCTATAAGAGGAACAGAGTCAACATTTTGTAGGAGATCAAGATTAACAATTGGATCTTATCTTTGGGGAGAATGGAAGGATTACATTTTAAAACTTAATTATCCCTGCGTCTTCCAATCATCTGGCCAGGGGCTGAAAGCTCTACACCAGGGGTTCCCAAACTTTTTAACGTGTGGACCTGAACACGCTCCCCGGTCAGCTGAGCAGGCCGGACCACACCCCCTGGAAGCTGAAGCGCGCACATTTATGGCTGTCGTAAATGCGACCACTTCTGCCTTTGCGACAGCCGCGTCCGCTTCCACTTCTGGGTGTGGCAGTGGTGGCATGAGCCACATGAAATGGTGCCGCAAGCCGTAGGTTGGGAACCCCTGCTCTACACCTTGTTAAAGCCGCTATCTATCTCTCCCAGCCTGGAAAAGTTGTAGACTGCCTCTGGAAGCTGTGCTAAAAAAAAGTTAGTAAAGATACAGGTGGCCCTTGCTCGAAAGCCAGTTGTATCCGATTCTAGGGTTCAGTGCTCATCTGTGGTTACAGCCAAAGAGCCAGCATTGTCTGGTTTGCAAACGTTTCTGTGGACATGTGGCAGGCATGACCAGACACTGGAGTGCTAAGTGGTACCTATTTATCTACTTGCAATTTCTTGCTTTCGAACTTCTAGGTTGGCAGGAGCTGGGACAGAGACAGGAGCTTGCTCCATCATGCAGCACTTGGGTCTCAAACTGCTGACCTGCCGACCTTCCAGTCATCAAGTTCAGCGTCTTAACCGCTAAGCCACCTCAGTCCCAAAATATATTTTTTAAAGTTAGCCAAACTAATCAATGGCAGAGACAAATGAGTATTGTGTGTGTGCTTCTGTATAAAAGAGAGAAAGAGAAGTAACCTTAGATCACTGCTTCTTATTCCTCCAAACAGAATGAGTACTGACTTCCATTTGTGTTAATACTGTAAGGTAAAGGTAAAGGTCTCCCTTGCTTGAAAGTCAGTCATTTCTGGCTCTGTTAAATAGCAGCCAAAGATCCAGTGCTGTCTGCATCTGCAGGCATTTCCGTGGTCATGTGGCAGGCATGACTAGATGCTGGAGCACACGGAATGTTGTAACCTTCCTCACCAGAGCGGTACCTATTTATCTACTTGCAATTTCTTGCTTTCAAACTGCTAGGTTGGTAGGAGCTGGGGCAGATGATGGGCGCTCGCTCCCTTGTGCAGCACTCAAGTCTTAAACTGCCAACCTTCCAGTTGTCCAGTTCAGCATTTTAACTTTATGAGTTCTGGACTTAGTCCAGTTAAAGTACACTGGATCCTGCCATAATAATAAACAAATACGTGAACCCAATAATTGGCTGATTTCAAAGACAGATGAGAGTTTTCTTTAAAAAGCAAACAGACTTTGTTTAATAGGCAGTGTTTAGAAGAATGGTGTTTATGCCGAAATACTGCAAAGACACAGCAGTGCAGATTAAGGAAAAAGACAGTGTTTTAAGGTTGAGACTATCTCTCTCCCTCTTTTTCATTTCTAGGGCATGATGGAGTATCTGGGGGAGAAGAACCTCAGGCAATATATCCATAAGGTGAGTCTGTCGTCTGGCAGTTGGCAGGAGTTTCCTTGGCTTCAGGAGCCCTGGTGGTGCAGTGATTAAATTGCTGTACCATAGCCAAAAACTCTGCTAATTATGTGAGTTCTGTCCTGGCAGGGATCAAAGTTGCTGAAGCCTTCCATCCTTCTGAGGCGGGTAAAACGAGTGCCCAGCGTGTTGGGGGCGAAATGCTAATTACTTTCTAAACCGCCCAGAGAGTGCAATAAGTGCCATGGGGTGGTCTGTATAAGTGGAATTGCTTCCTGGGCTTCCTTGCTGCTTCACCCCTAGGTTCCCAAGCCTTTGTGCCCTCATTCTAGCCATGCCAGTTGCTTCTGTGCCCCTTTCTTTTCCTCTTCCTGCTGTTTTCACCTCTGCCAGCAACAGGAATTTTGGAAGTTTGCGTCAGGGGTGAGTGGGAGGTTGAGGCAATGCCCTGATAGACTGGGTGATAGACTGGGTGATAGACTTAGCTAGCGTTTCCCAAATTCTGCGGAACACCGGTGGACTTCAGTTCCCAGAAGCCTAAATCAGTACATTGGCTGATCAGTGCTTTGGAGAATTGACTTAGGATTCTGGGAATTGAAGTCCAAAAACCAAAGGTTGGGAAGCACTGAGTCTAGAGCTTGGACAAGTTAATTTTTGGGATGACACCTCCCAGAATCTCCGCTGTCCAATGAAAAATCTGACCTCTGAATCAACAGTGACTCTCTGGTGCTTTCTGTAGAATATCATCCATGCCTCGGAGCCCATTGGGGACGAAATGGCCCACTATCTGTATGTGCTGCAATCTCTCACATTAAACCTGTTGGAGTGCAGGATGAGGACCCCTATAGACCCCTATTCACAGGTTTGTTTTTCTGATTCTTGCTTATATTTTTGGAATAGTAGCCATGTTAGTCTGTGTTTCAAGCATACCAGAGAGTAAACAAAACAACCACAACAACATTGTAGCACTTTAAAGACTAACTGCTGTGTTTTAATGTTTGCTTTCATGGATCAAGTCCACTTCTTCATACATAGGAGTGAGACTTCATGGCATCAGTTTATAGACATCAGGTACAGAGTGATCGGTTAGCATAACATATACTTTTTATACTTACCTGTTATGCTAACCAATCACTCTGTACCTCATGTGCGTAAATTAATGCCATGAAGTCTCACTCCCATGTCTGACGAAGTGGACTTGATCCACAAAAGCTCACATTTAAATACAGCAGTTAGTCTTTAAAGTGCTACAATTGTTTTTGTTTTGTTTACTCTCTGATTTGCTTATTTTTGTCAGTCCTACCCCTTCCTTTTTGAACGCTATCCTGTAGGTGTTACACTAGAAGGAATAGGAAACATTGAATGAAAGCAGAAGTGATTTTAAAAGTGTTTGCTTTGTTTTTACTTTAACTTCATGTTTCAAGGATTTTTTAAAAGCTATATCAAGTACTGACCCTCAGAGCCATATTAACTTTTAGTCTGCACTCCTCATACTTGGACAGGAGAACTTATATTCGTAGTATTGGCTCTGCAGTTAGGCAGGGTAAGGCGACCATCTCAGGCAGCAGATACCGGTAGACAGCATTAGCCTCCTCCTGGCCATTCACCATGCATGTTCCAGCTGTTCCTCTCAGATTAAGGAGAGGACTGTGTTTGCTACATACCATTTCTGGGACCCCCAAGTTAGCTTGCTACACCAGGTGTGGTTGGGGATATTATCCTGCCACCAGTTTTGAAGTATGTTTGAATGGCCAATCAGACCTGCTTCAGTCTGTGGACTGGTGAATGGTAGGAAACCATCTTGTCCTTCTAGCATCTAACTGTCTGGGATGTAAAGAAGTCAGTGGAAGTTATTGAACTGGACAACTATCCCACCCTCTTGAGGCCTGTAAAAGAGAGAACAAAACATCTGGTTCCACCACCAAATGCCTATTGCTGCCCCCTTTGGGCAGCCCACTTGAAAGAAAGAATGGAAAGGATGGAATGGTTCCTCTCTCCTCTACCAGGGAAAAAGGAAAGGTTGCCCTTGCTCAAAAGTCAGCCATATCCGACTCTAGGACTCATCTCTGATTACAGCCAAAGAGCCAGCACTGTCTGCGTTTGCAGATGTTTCTGTGGACATGTGGCAGGCATGCCTAGAGTGCATGGAATGCTGTTTACCTTCCCACCAAAGTAGTACCTATTTATCTACTTGCAATTTCTTGCTTTCAAACTGCTAGGTTGGCAGGAGCTGGACAGACACTCCGTCGTGCAGTACTCGGGGCTCAAGCTGGTGACTTGCTGACCTTCCAGTCATCAAGTTCAGTGTCTTAACCACTAAGCCACTGCAGTCTTCTACCAACCTATCTACAAAAAGTTACTTTTCTGGATTTTACCTCTCAGAATTCCAAAACTCTTGTCCTGGGAAGCTGTGGGTCCAGAAGAAGTTAGGCTTCCCGTCTCTTTGACTCCCGCCATTTGTATGCAGTTCTTTCTTGGCTATGGCTGCCTGACTGAGTGGTTAAGCACCAGGTGGTGTTTCCTCCTTGGCTCTCCAGTTTATCAAATATACCTGGTTGTCTTCTCTGCCCCAGGAACAGAGGGAGCTGCTGCAGTCCTTACGACACACAGCTTTTGTGTCTGAGAATGAATCTTCCACCAGCAGTTCTAATACTGAACGTCGACACTCTCTTTGTGCCAAGGAGTTCCGAAAGCTGGGTTTTGTGGTAAGTATTCTGTGGATTATTACATGCCTTGAGAGAAGAGAATAGCTTTGTTGCAAAGACCAGCCAAGGCTGGTGTCCGTGCTTGGAATTGTTGGAGAAACATCTTGCCATCCTGCCGCCTGAAATGTTTCTGTGCTGGGACTCTAAGCAGCTTGGAGGAGCCTGAGGGGCCAGAAGAGGCAAGGGATGAAAAACTACGCATGTTGTACGGACATTTGGCTACCTGAGATGTAGCAATTGGCATATGTTGTCAGTTTGCTTCCAGTGATCCTAAGAGGGTTTTCAAAGTATGTGAGATGTTCAAAGAATTGCTTTATCAGTTCCACACCCCGCCCTGCCCCAGAAAGCTTCCATGGCCAAACAGGAATTGAACTTCAGCTCAGTGTCTCCTACCTAAAAGACCCATCTTGTATACTTACTTGGTTGATCTGTACTTCACACATGTAGTTTGATGTGACGAATCGAAACGTCTCTCATGAGATTTTATTTATTTATTTTATTTGATTTCTATCACCGCCCCCTCACCGAACCGACTCCGGCCGGCTTACAACCAACCAATAAAAAACACTGAAATATACAAACATCCCGACAGCAATTAAAACCATAAAGACATTAAAAAGCCATTAAAATACCCCCCAACATCCACCATAGGTTAAAACTAGAACCCAGATGGCCATTCATATGAACCAATTGGGGGGGGGCTGTCCCACAGGGAGCACCCCACACCCGCTGGGCCAGCCAAGTTTTAAGGCCTTTTCTAAAGGCCAGTAGCTCTGACTGGAGGCATAGTTTGGTCGGCAGGAGGTTCCACAGGGCCGGAGCAGATACAAAAAAGGGCCCTCCTTCTAGTGCTAGAGAGGCAAGCCTCTCTAGCCAATGGTACCATTAGGGAACCACTCCGGTCTGCTCTGGTAGGACAGGCAGATGTCCTTGGGGTAACGCTGTCTCTTAAGTAACCTGGTCCACTATCATGTAGGGCTTTAAAGGTAAGGTAATAACCAGCACCTTGAATTGCACCCGGAGGCACACCGGCAGCCAATGCAGCTCCCGCAACAAGGGTGAGCCATGAGCATAATGGCCACACCCCATCACTGTGTGGGCCACCACATTTTGCACCAGTTGCAGCCTCCGAATGGCCATCATGGGCAGCCCCACCCATGTAGAGCAGATTGCAATAATCTAGTCTGGAGGTAACCAGAGCATGAGTGACCATAAGCAAGGAGTTCCGGTCCAGGAATGGGTGTAGTTGGCGAATCACTCGAAGTTGAACGAGCAGGAGTCGTGAAGTTGAACGAGCAGGAGGGACCCCTAAATTACACACCGAGTCTGTCTGAGGCAAAAGAGCCCCATCCAGTACCAAAGGTGGTAACTCCCAGGATAACGGGGCCCCTTACCCACAGCCACTTAGACACATTGAGGTGTGACGTGGGATTTACAGCGGTATATCTTGTATATCACCTTAAAAATATAACACCTCTCCCTACAGAGCTGCAGTTCATGTTAGTTGCCGAAGTATTGTGCATGGGAGAATGCATTAAAATTACCTATAAGCTTTTTAAATCTAATGTTGCTTTTACAAATCTCTTTTGTGTGTTTTTTAATTGGTGTGCAGTATGTGTTGATTTTCATTTCGGCTTTTTGTTTGTTTGTTAGAAGTCTTAAGTCCTCACTATCTCTTTCCCTTTCAGAATAACAGCAACCCTGCAATGGATTTGCACCGGATCCCACCAGGGCTGCTTGCTCTGGACAGCATGGTCTATTTCTCTAGGCACTTTCCCAGTGCCTACAGCAGGGTAGTATAAGCCCAGTTTCATGCTGAGGCTGTTTTCTGATTTCTTATCAGTTCTGGGTTTCTGAGTAACACGCGGGTGATTGGGACTGACAAATGGCATTGGATAGTCACAGCATATCTTGCCTTTGAACTTTCACTGAGGGCCCATTCAACAATTATGTGATCCATTTTTTTGGGAAAAATTGACCCCCTCATGTAATTCGACCATAATTTTAGCTTCGACTCCCTCCGTCCCTTTAAAATTACGTAATCCAGAGCTTTTGTATCGAAACTCTAATTTTTAGAGCTTTTCACTATTGGTGCCTAATGCACAACTGCTCCAAATGGATTACGTAATCTTTGACCTGACACCCCCCCCCCCCACACACACACACGTAATTTTTCCGTAATTCAGATGGCAGACCCCCTCCCTCCTTCAAGGTTCACGTAATTGTTGAATGGCCCCTGAGAGCTTTGGCTGCCATTTTTAAGATCGATTCTAAAGGAATAGCTGTAGTACAGTTATGACACATTGATTGTCATGGATTTCTTCTGGTATTTATTGTTTGGTGGGTTTACATAGAACTGACTCCCCTTTTCTGGGGCTCAGGGGAGGGGCACGTAGAGTTCTTTAGCAGGGAATTCTGAGCATTTATTTCACCAGACTACAAATTACAGGAATTATTATTTCATAATTAGCATTCCACTATATCTTTTGGGAGACGAGACGAGATAATGATAGGTTTTCGTAGACCTGCTGTTTGAAGCCTTTGTTTTGCATGACCAACATGAGTCTGAGGAGTCACTGACATAATCTCTTCCTTCTCAGTTCATTCTTGAAAATAGTTGCCGAGAGGATAAACATGAATGCCCATTTGCCCGGAGTAGCATCCAGCTTGCTTTCATGCTTTGTGAGATTCTTCATGTCGGGGAGCCGTGTGAGTTCTTCCTTTCTCCTTATGACCTAGAATAGTTGAATAAACTTGAGGCTTTCTTGGTGATGCCAGAGGAGGGGATGTGGTATGTGACTGAGACCGGCCAGGGTGACTCATCATTGGGCACCGTGAACTGAGCAGGTAGAAGGGTGTGCAAGGAATAGTCACAAGATGATGGAGGGGAGAACTCTAGGTGGGAAGCTTCTCCCCAGGTTAGCCATAGTGCCTGTCAGATTCATGGAAGATGCTTTCCCATCATGAGTGTTGAAATTCCTCTGTCAATAGGGTCAGTCTCTATACATGGGCTAGATCAGGGATGCCCAAACGATGGCCTTTTGGCCGGATCTGGCCCCTGATGCCAATTCATCTGGCCTTTGCTGCTTCCGGTGGGAGGAACCATGTGATCGGGTTGCTGAACGACATGGCCGGCCCACGGCCTTAAATGTTTGGGCACCAATGGGCTAGACAGAAGCAAAGTTATGGCTAAATGTCTTGGGATGGCTGGAGTCCTGTGTCTGTAATGTCTGTGTTGTAATGGACAGTCCCAGGCCTAAAAACAAAGAGTGAAGAAGATTGTAGTGAATGGTTGCAGGAAATCCATAGGGCTGAGTTTAAGAATCGATCACTGTGGAGAATTGAGATGTAAAATCTTAATGCCCCTGGGAAGGTGGAAGAATACTTTTTAGCTGGTGCTGCTACCCCCAATCTCTTTCCTTATGGATTGCAAAGCCTCTAAGCTTTTAAATCAATTGAGTGGAAATTCTTGGTTGATTTTCATATTTGGAAATGTGAGAGGGACATTTTGATTCATATTATTTATCACATGTGCAGCCATATTAAAAGTAAAATCAAAATGATATAAAGGGTGTCATCATATGGGTAAGAACGTGCTTTGTGGTTATGTCATGTTGACCGGACAGAAAAGAGGAACCTCAGCAGATGACCATAGCTGTCAAGTCTCCCATTTTGGCCAGGAAACCCCCGTATTTTACACACTTTCCTGTAATAGTTAGACTGCAATGCCCTAATGCCACCACTGGAGAGGAGCACAGGATATGCATAGTTGTCAAGTCTCCCGTTTTGGCTGGGAAATTTCCCTTATTTTCAATTCCAAAACTTGACAGGTATGGGTGACTCAAGACAGGTTCAGTGCTAACCACAATACATGCCTCATGCTGACCACAAAATGTAACTAATGTTAACAGCAAAACATGACATGACCTAATGTACAAAAAAAAACAGTTTCAGAAGGTATATAAGAGAGGAGAAAAGACAGACAAATGGGCATTGCCAGCACAAGATCCTTTGGGAACCTGTCTTTGCTTTTTCTCCGATTTCTGTATTATCAGCCAATTTTTATATTACTTGTATCTCTTTATTATTAAGGTATTGTACTTTACATAACATGTTCTGATTTTATTTGACTTTTGCTTACAATAAACTACTTGATAATATTTTAAGATATTGTGCCTAAAGTCTTTTTGTGTGTAGCAGCTGGGGGAAATGGAAATAAAATTTCCCTGACATAAATAAAGTACTGAAAGAGTGAGGAGAAAGACAAAAGGAAAGAATGAGGGGCAAATGCCACCCCTCCCCAGTGATTGTGTGGTTCCGTTTTTGCAGGCTCTGAGACTGCCCAAGCTTTCTACCCAATGTTCTTTGGCCAAGAACACTTTTTTGAGGAACTCTTCTGTATCTGCATTCAGCTGTTGAACAAAACTTGGAAAGAGATGCGTGCTACACATGAAGATTTTGACAAGGTGAGGCCTAGCTGTCTATGCTGTAGTACACAGAAAGAGCCTCCTCAAAGATTGTGGTATTTTTGAACCACAATTGGGCGTTCCCTGGTAATGGCAGCCTTGTGTTTCTGGCTAATCTTTCTCACACTAGGTCAGGCGAAAGGAACTGCTGAATGAATTCACCTAAAAGTGCCTTCATTTTGGCATTTTCACATCTGGCCTAGACAGGAAGAAGAAGCTGTCTATGTTTATTGGTTGATTTGGTTTATACTGGTTATGCTGTGGTGTGTGGATCAGATGCAGTTGCTCTCTGGTTTGTGTTTTATCAACCTGCTCAGTTTTTGAGTATGTGAACTAATACAGCAAGGAACCTAACGTGGAGTTGAGTGGAGGTGGCATACCTGTCAAGTATCCCATTTCCCCCAGGAAAACCCCTTATTTTTACCCCTCTTCCCACCCCCTCCCGTTTTATTAATTTCCCCGTAATATCCCTTATTTTTTTTTAAAAAAAATTCTGACCGGAGCCCTCACAGGCGAAGCTGCATTATGTTTTTCCTGCCACCAGAGGCCGCTATGGCTTTTCGCTTGTGGAAGGGGAGAGAGAAGGTGGTGGGGGCCTTCTCTTTCATTTCCCTGCCACATGGTCATGGAGGCTTCAATTTTGCTGCTGGTGGTCGGAACCACCATGGGACGGGAGTCTACTCTAGGTGAGCGATATTTCGTATTTGCAGGGGCAAATCAGCTCTTGGTCTGGGGCAGAGACTTCTCTCTCACTCATGGTTTATTGAGCTATTTCTGCCCTGCCTCCTGGAGGCTTTCGTTTCTGTTCTAGAGTTAACTTGGGAGGGGGGAGGTGTTGCTTGATCACTATATGAGAGAGAGAGAGAGCTGAGGTTTATTTTGCTTGCAGTTGTCTGGCTGGGTTCCTTTTACAGTAGGAAAAGCTGCTACCAAAGGTTTCCCCGCCCTGCCCTGCCCAACAGGCACCTCACCTTCTAACAAACCATCTGGAGGGAGATTAAATCCTCAGCAGCTGGAAGGCTTGGAAACTACAGAGGTTGCTTTTTACTTTACTAATTCCCTTCCTTAAGGGTGCGTCAATTGGTTGCAGTGAGGAACAAATAGATTGGTTAATTTGGGGGAATTAATCCCTTGCTCCTCCACCCTATTATTATTATTTTTGGGGGGTGGGTATCTAGCCATGTGCAGGGCTAGTTCATTAAAGCCAAGCTGCTTACAAGCAGTTGGTAACCCTAGGGGGCTGGTTTACTATTCTGCACTTTGCTTCCCAAAGAAAAATAATAATTAAAAATGAGTAAACAAGAAAGAAAACAAAACAAAAGTACCCCAAGAAGTTGGGAAAAGGGTTCTTTGGCCCACACAGCTTTGTGCCCATTGCATCTACAATACCATCTAGCCATCTTATTTTTGGCCACCCCCTTCTTTTGTCCTCCACCTTTCCCAGCATCAAGGCCTTCTCAAGTGAATCCTCTCTTCTCATTTGATGTCCAAAGTACTTTAGTGTCATCTTTACTATTTGACCTTTAATGAGCAGTCATGGTTGATTTCTTATAGGGTCGACCTATTTCTAACACCACATTTCAAAGGCATCTATTTTTCTGCGCTCAGCTTTCCTAATGGGCCAGCTCTCACACCCATACATTACCACCGGGAATACCATTGCTTTGACTATGCAATTTTTTGTTTGCAAGGCGATGTCTCTACTTTTAACTATGTTCCCCAGGTTTCTCATAGCTTTTTCCCCAAGCATCAGTCACCTTTTTGTTTCATGGCTGCAATCACCATCTGCAGCGATCTTTGATCCCAAGAAAGTAATATCTGCAAGTCGTATCCAACTCTAGGGTGCAGTGCTCATCTCCATTTACAGCCAAAAAGCCAGTGCTGTCTGTGTTTGCAGACATTTTCATGGCCATGTGGTAGGCATGACTAGAGCCCAGCAAGTCTCATGGCTATATTTGGCCACGCCCACAGAGTGGAGTGGCCAAAATTTCCCTTATTTTCAAATCCAAAACTTGACAGGTATGGGAGGTGGTGGTGGTAGTGGTAGCGGTAGCAGTAGCAGTAGCAGTAAGAGAAGGAGGAGGAGAATGATAATAGGAGATGATCCAGATGGGTGCTGAAAAATCAGTATTACTGATAGAAATTATGTGTGGGTCTACTTAGCTTTCAGCAAACTACGTTGCATATCAGATTCTGTTTTTACAAAGTAACTGCAGGACTGTGTAATACAAATAGGATCTGTTTTCTATATGGAAAGACTGATGTGAAATGCTTGAATTATGAGGAGCCAGAATAGCACTGGTCTTAGCTACATATGGTTAGATAGCTATGATCTGAGTACAATCTATACCTATAAATCCGAGCGTTAACCATTGGAATGTGACAAAGGCTCCTGCACCCAGCCGTACTAGGCCGTACCGAGCCTCCTGCACTCGCCTGAACCCGGTTCGGAGGTTACTGCAGGGTTAAGAAATGCGCCAGTGGGGCAAGAGCTCCACAAACGCAAACAAAGCAAATGGACTTCAATTCCCAACGTTCTTTGCGCCGCGCCACAGCCAATCAGGCTGAGAGGTGTGAGCAAAAAGAAGGTTGGGAAACGCGTCGCAGCCAATTGAAATTGAGCCACAGAAAAAAACCGCAGCATGAACGCAAACCACAAATGCAAAACTACAAGTCCCAGCGTCCTGCGTCCCCTGAGCGCGCAGAACGATGAGAAAGCCAGCACGCGAAAAATAAACTTACAAAAAGCAATGGGAGCGCAAGTCCCCAGCAGGCAGACTCAGCGCTTCACAGCCACGCAAAACCAAAAGCCACAAAACGCCACCACGAGACACCCGCCGTCCTTCTTTCCCGGAGCAACGGGTAGAAGAGGGACTCCCTCTCTTCCACGCTACCCCGCCGAAGACACAGCAAGACCACCACCAGCCTCAAGTAAAGTTGAGCCGGGGTGGAAAAAAAAACCCCAAAACAGGCAGCAGTTCGTCAGGGGAAGCACCCTCCCTGGCGGATGACTGGCCGATGCCTTTGTATTTCCAAATACAAAAACAATAGCCAGCAATCCGCAAGGAAGAGCACCACCCCTTACGGATTGCTGCCTGCTGATCTCCAGTTAGGTAAGCCGGGAGAAAAAGAAGACAGAGAAGAAAGAACCATCTGCCTCCTCCTTCTCCCCCGACCTACCTAACAAAAAAAAATAAACCACAAAATACACAAACAAAAACATCCACAATGGCACAAAACCACAAAGAAAACACCCAACTACAACACAAACCCCCCACAAAGTACACAAGCAAACAACAACTAATTACAAAAATAAACAACAAAATATGAAAAACAAAACCAGAAATAACCAAAACAATTAAACAAACCTAAAACTAAACCAAAACAAAAAAGAACAAACAGAAACACCTCCCAGCCCAACACCACAAAAGCAAAACAAAGAAAAACCCCAGAAGAAAGAAAACCAGACAACTCACCAGCACGTCATTCCTCCACAACGACCGGAACAGAAATGAAGAAACAAAGAGACTACTTACTGGAAGAAGCCCCACCCAGAGGCCAGAAGAGAAAAAACATGTGAAATGAAAACATAACCCCTAACAGCCCCACCTAGAGGACACGAGAGTAAAAACAAGTCAAAAACATAACAATAAATCACAATTTTACACAAATCAAAAACATATGTCAAAAAATATATATATTTCTAAAACCCTGTGCTGAGTTTTAACTCAAATAAAAACCCAAAACATCTAAACGCAGTTTAAAAACATTGAATGTAAAAAACATGTACTTTCACATTTTTAAAATTATTACCTACGGTACAACTATTTAAAAAACACCCATAAACTAAAACATTATTTGGTTAAATAAAACAATTTGAAAAAATTATATCATCCTTTGTTCTATTTTTAATCCACAAAAAAATCCCCCAAAAAGTTGATCATAGTTTATAACATCCCGGCAACGCCGGGAAACCTATGCTAGTGCAGACTAAACTGGCTTATGTCCATGCATGAGGTATGCAGTTTTTGCTGTGTTGCCTCCATGCCATGTGAGTGTCCTGGGGAGAATTTTCAGGATTGATATACTGTAAAGCCTTGACACAGATGCCGTGCAGGCTCTGGGGGAAGTATTGTTGGTTCAGGTTCAACAGCCTCCATTTGGGGGACTTCAGCATTTCAAGTGTGGCAGCCTTTGAGTCCCCAGTGGCTCTTGGGCCTGGTGCATTCTAGGCCAACTCCACTGATGGCTCCTCAATGTTTTGAGTTCATGTCCATCTCACTGCTCTATTCCAAGGTCATAGCAGACATATGCAATCCACATTTGTAACAAAGACCTTTGTGGGCTTTGGGTGAATAGGGTTGAGGTTGGAGAGAACACTGTGCGGGCTACTTACAGGATACCTCTGGGGCCATGCAGGTAATGCAAGTGATTCGGGAACAGATCACCAGGATACTGGCCCTGAGGCCCACTTCGCTGGAGCTGTTCAAGAGCCGAGTGAATGCCCTCAATTACAGTGAGATCCTGCGTCTCCGGCAGACAGAACGAATGCACCAGGAGGAAATCCTTGCTGCACCTGTCCTGTGAGTTAGAAAGGTTTGCTTTTTTATGTACGCCTATATGAGGTGTCTGTAGACCCATATAAGTTAGTAGTAGCTCTGTTCACACTTTGACTTTAGATACACAAAAAGAAGAGTGGCTGGAACATCTCAAATTGCATCCTCTTCCCTATGACAAGTCTTCTCACACTTCAGATATGAAGGCCTGAAAAGAAAAAGGAACCTTTCTCTCTAACCCTGGGATTTGACATGGAACCTTTTTATAAATGGCTCAGATATTATTATTCTATAAAACCCCTTCCCTAGCTTGGGAGCAGCCACCAAAAGGACTTCCTTGTCTGCTCTAGGCACCCTTGTTGAGAGTGGTGGTACGAAGAGAAAGGCCTCTTCAAATGATCCTGAAAACTTGGGGTAATTCATATGGGAAGATATGGCTCTTCAGGTAACCAGAGCCTAAGATGTTTGGACTTTAACAGGTCAACATCTGCAACTTTAAATTGTGCTTGCAAATGGAGTAATAGAGCCTGGTCTCCTGGTGGCATTGCTCTCAGCTTCCCATTCAAACCCTCTCATGCAGTGACGGTGAACCTTGGCACTCCAGGTGTTCTTGGGCCTCAATTACCAGAAGCCCAAGTCAGCACTTCTGCTGATCAGGGCTTTTGGGAATTGAATTTCAAGAACATCTGGAGCACCAAGGTTCGCCATCACAGCGCCTTACAAAGAGCGTTTGTCCAAAAGAGTCTGTAGTTCCACACTTAATTGTTCCTTCATAATTTTGTCCCAGGGAATTGAGAGAGCGGTTGAAACCAGAACTTCTCAAGCTGATCCAGCAGCAGAGACTGCTCCATCTCTGTGAAGGGACGCTATTCCGCAAGATCAGCAGCCGACGTCGTCAGGGTAAGTTTCTTTGGTTACAGGCAGAGGAGCCCAGTGAGTGAAGAGGAGTGATGATGTCCAAAGACATCATCTGTAGGAGGCTCACCAGCCCAAGCAGATCAGGAAGGCCAGACAGGCAGCTCATGTTGAGAACAAGCTTTAGATCTAAGATAGATTGGTAGATCTCTGGAAGTTTTGGAGTATTTCTTAGTTTCAATTGCTCAACAGAAGTAATTACAAAACTACTTCTTAGGTAAAGGTAAAAGTCGCCCTTGCTTGAAAGCCAGTCGTATCTGACTCTAGAGTTGGGTGCTCATCTCTGTTTTCAGCCAAAGAGCCAACACTGTTTGCGTCTTCAGATGTTTCTGTGGACATGTGGCAGGTATGATTAGTGCACGGAACACTGTTTACCTTTCCACCAAAGTGGTACCTATTTATCTAATTGCAACTTCTTGCTTTCGAACTGCTAGGTTGGCAGGAGCTGGGGCTGATGACAGGTGCTCACTCCGTCATGCAGTGCTTCGGTCTCGAACTGCTG
The DNA here is from genome assembly GCA_035047305.1 of Bradypodion pumilum. Lineage (NCBI taxonomy): Eukaryota > Metazoa > Chordata > Lepidosauria > Squamata > Chamaeleonidae > Bradypodion > Bradypodion pumilum. Next base: position 24,086,679 of record JAWDJD010000009.1, on the reverse strand, counting down.
ACCTGACATTCCAGGCATCAAGCTCAGCGTCATAACCACTAAGCCACCACAGCCCTCTATTGGTGCCTACCCTTACCTTAAAGTCTAGGGATTCAAACCTGTTTTATCTGCCTGAAAGGTTTCTAGCCAAGCTCAGGGGATTCCAGTTGATTCACATGAGATTCACTTGGGTCTTGTGTTTAACGAGGGAGAGTTTAGGAGCCAAAGGAGTGAGAAACTGGAACATCTCCAGTTTCTGAGTTTTTGTATTGGGAATTTTAGATTCTAGCGAAAGTAACATAGCAGTGCATGTTGGAGTAATAAAGTCTGGCCTCCTGGTGGCATTGCTCTCAGCTTCCCATTCAAACCCTCTCACGCAGTGACGGTGAACCTTGGTTTCTTCTTCTTTCATGTCCTGATCAAACCCTGGACTGCCAAAATGGAGCTACTTTCTTCGCTTTGTCATTGCCTAAACCCAAGTCCTCATTGGTGCATGTCTCTGGCAGCAATCAGCAGACCAGTAAATGATTCTGCATCTCTCCACATTCACACCATGTATTGTTGTCTTCCAGCAGCCCCCACTTGAGCATGATGGTTTTGCATTTAGGGACTCCGACCCTCAGCCTATTCAGGGTCCTCCAGGTGACGTGGGGGAGGTTGAGTTCCTCAGCTGTATCCTCCTTTAATGTTGTCCCTCATCTAGTGAGCTCCTTCCTCCATCTTCTAATTTGGTTTTGCTCTTGTGTACCCTCAAGAGTGTTTGTTCTTGCCATAAAGCGCTTCCTGGATGTGAGCAAGGGGACCTGAGGTTGATATCCATTCAGAGGATGTTGAGTGTCATTCTCTTGCTTAGTTCTCTCAGCATCTGCTGCTACTTCTCTCCTGATCTTAGGTGGAGCAATATCAACAAGAGGGCATATTTTCTCAACTGGTGTAGATTTGAGGCATCCTGCCACTATACACATGGATTCATTAACAGCAATGTCAAATTGGTTTGCGTGCGTGGACACACTCTGTACTGAAGCAGCATACTTTGCTGCAGAGAGGCTCAGGGCCAAAGCAGATGTGCGCAGCGTTGCAGTATTGAGCACGCTACTGAAACTACTCTTGGATGAACTGTCTTGGTTGTTATCTCCATGCTGTGACTTTTTATTAATTCCCCACTCCTTTTTTTCCTTTTGCAGATAAACTCTGGTTTTGCCGCCTCTCACCCAACCACAAATTTCTTCATTATGGAGATGCTGAAGAGAGCATAGAAAATCTACCCATTGAGAGCCTGCAAGAGAAAAGTACATGATCCTATCTCCCTTGTTTGTTTGTTTGAAATCAATGTAGATTTTCTTTTTTTTCCTATTTGGACATGTTCCATTGGTCCTGCTGCTGTAAGGTTCTGGCAGGTGCAGTCCAAAAAAGAAAAATATCCGACCTGTGATTTAAAATACTAATATCCAACTTCTGAAATAATGAGGACTGTGTGGATTTTCGTGTGGGATGACTTTGATCTCTGGTTAATACTCATCTTCAAAACAAATCCTTGGGTTTAAAATGCTATAATTATAAAAGCAGCAGAAGGGAGTTGCGCAAGATGTTCATTGTTCTAGAACGGGTGCCCAAACCTTTTGAGCCGTGATCCGGTCACATGGTTCAGGGGGCTGGTCACTATGGCCTGGGGGCCGGATTTGGCTCCCGATGCCAATTCATCTGGTCCGCGAAGCCCTCGTTGCTTCTGGGAGAGACGAGGGCTTCTCGGGCTGGATGAATTGGCATCAGGGGCCAGATTTAGCCCCTGGGCTGTAGTTTGGGCACCCCTGTTCTAGAAAAAAATGTTGATCCTGTCAGCATGAAAGCACACCGCGGCGGCTGTAAAGAGCATCTTTTCCACATATAAAAAAGGCTAGAAGAATATATTCCATCTTCTTTCAGCTTGATTTCTTATTACTGTAATATGCTCTCTTCCCCTGGATCCTGTATTCAAATCCTGTCTAGTTCATAGAATAGTATACAGTAGTTAGAAAGGCGCCTAAAGTTCACCTAGTCCAGTGTTTCCCAACATGGTGCCCAGGCCCCACAGGGGGACGTCAATTCCCAGAAGCCTAAGTCAGTACATTGGCTGATTGGTCCTTTGGGGAGTTGACTTAGGCTTCTGGGAATTGAAGTCCAAAAACCAAAGGTTGGGAAACACTGAGGTCCTAGTCCCCCCCTCTGGGTGTCTTGCCCTTTCTCGCTTGCGCCTGTGATCCATTGCCCCTGGGATCCGGGCAAGTCAAGGTTCAGAGTCTTTCGAGGCCCTTCATGGCTTTCACTTGCTCCCTTGTTGCCCCACAAGTGTTGTGTCATAAAATGCCTCCAGACACCCCATGGCCAGTCATGGGCGAGTCTTCCAGTCCTTTTTATCCAAAAGTCAGGTGGGGGGGAGCCCTCCATCTGTGATGGAGGGACAGTTTGCTGTGTGCCATTTTGTCTGCCTGTCCCTTATACACGATTGCTTCTGTAACATATGCCCAAGAAAAGAAAGTCAGAATGGCAAAGGAGAACAGAAAGAACAAATATATCTGTTTTTGCTCTCTTTCACAGACTCAAAATAATAATTTAGTGTCAGAAATTATTCTGGGTTGAAAGGATTTTTGCAGAAGAAACTCTGCTCAGGGAACACCCAAATGAGGCTCATTTCATGTCCCCAAGAGCTGGGATAGAGACGGGCGCGTTTTACTTCTGTATCTGGGAGTGATGAGGGTGGTGCGGGCCGGATGAATTGATGTTGGAGGCCAGATCTGGCCCCCAGGCTGTTTGGGAACCCCTGTGTAGTTGACTCTACCCGCTGGTTGGCCTTTTGGATGCCCTGGCTCTGCGAGACCCCCGGCCGCAGCGCGGGTATTAACCTGCCCTTGGTCAGCGCGGCCTAAGGGTGTGCTCTCTCTGGCTTGAATTAGTGCGGCAGAGAAAGACTGGTTCAGCTATTCTGGCTCATAGGTTTCGGGGAAAATGGCGATAAGACAAATTAATGTTGCAGGTCTTATTTGAGCACAAACCTCTGGGACAGTAAATGTCAATTCCCACAGAACAAGAACTTCTGCCGCTTCTTGCCGGAAAGAGGTGAGCCGGGCTGGAACTTCTCCGGACAGCTGGAAAAAACCCCACAAGCTTCACAAGAGAAAGTTGCTATCTTCCCTTTAATGAATGCCCTTTGTATTCTAAAGCTTCCCCTCTCTATCTTGCTCCGGTTTGGCTTAAGAAGCAAGAAGAATTAAGATTGACTCAGAAGCCAATTTAACGAGTTTATTAAAAGAATAGAAATAAAGTTCCAATAAATGCAATAATACAATAGAAATCAAAAGAACGTAGCATAGCAGTACTTTAACCTAATTACGCTATCTGTGTTGCTCTCTGGCGCCCCATCAGAGATGGGTTCGATAGCTCCCTCGATGGTTTAGGAAGGCTATTGATGCATAGAAGTGTGCTTATCTCTTTAGAGAGAGCTATCTCTCTTTAGATTGAATTAAGCCGTGTTTTTATACATTTTCTGAAGAGAAAAAGGTAGATAATGTCCTAATTGACTTGTCAAAATGACACTTCTGTGCGTAGATCAAAGATCCAGATGACACATTATCAGTGTTCTCCATCTAAGTGTGAGAGAGAACATCTTCAAGATCCTTTCCCTTGGGATGGCCTTGAGAACTGCCCACAAGACAGCTTTCCATCATCTTCTAGAAAATGGTGGAGAGTTGCTCACAAAATTGAATCAATTAGACTAAGTGTACTAGCTCAGAATTACACGAAATTAACTACATAGCATCCTAATATGATACCCTACATAACACTATGATTAATAACATAGAAAAATAACATCTTGTCATGGAATCATGACACCCTGAACCGTGTGACTGGCCCGTGGCTTGAAATGTTTGGGCACCCCTATCCTAGTCCATTCTACCAGTGCAGGAATATATAGCAAAAGTATCCCTGGCAAATGGTTGTCCAATTTCAGTTTAAGCATGTCTAATCGAGGAGAGTCCAACTTCTTCCAAGAGGCCTCACTCTTATGTCTGATCAAGTGGATTTGGTCCACAAAAGCTCACATTTAAATACAGGAGTTGTTCTTTAAGGTGTCACAACATTTTTTGTCTTTTTTTTGCTGTTTTGTTTTGTTTACTCTCTGATATACCTCTTCCAAGACAATCCATTCTACTGTCAGTAAGCTCTTTCTGTAAGATACACTATTTGTTGATACGTTCTCTCCTTGTAGCCAGAGAAACTTCAATCCAGGGGTGCCCAAACTTTTTGGCCCGCGGGCCAGTCACATGGTTCAGTGGGCTGGGCTCGTCACGTGGTTCCTCCCACCAGAAGCGTAAGTAAAACTCGCCCATGCATGTATTTACGACAGCCACGGGTGCATTTACAGCAGCGTTCTGTGCATGCGTGAGCGTGTTTTACTTCTGCTTCTGGGAGCAGTGAGGGCATGTGGGCTCGATCCAGCCCACGGTAGTTGGCCTGTAGTTCAGACACCCCTGCTTTAATCTGTGCACATCTTTGTCCGTAGTTCCTGTGGCAGACATGAAAGCCTTGCTCCTTGGCCGGGAATGTCCACACATAAAGGAGAAGAGCTCTGGCAAGCAGAACAAGGTCAGTCTGGTTTTTCTTCTTTTTTTAAGGAAAAGAAATCAGTGTAAAGATGAAGATTCAGCTTCCACAGACTCTTCAAATGTCTGGGTAAGAAAGGAAGAAAAACATGTTGAATTTTAAAAATATATATGCAGTAGGTGGGGCAGGTTTAACAAAAATAGTTATAGTAAGCAAGTTCTCCAAAATCTTAGACTCCCATTCTAGTCCAGCAAATTAAACTCGCCACACTTGTAGTATAAAGGGAGGGGGAGCAGTTCTTTACTTACAGTTGAATTAGTAGATAAACAGTCCTGTACAATAGTTCTTCATTTAGTTAAACAAACACGCTTTACTTGTAAGGCAAAAATGGAGAGTAAGAGAGAACAGAATAATAATAACACAACAATGAAAATTACACCAGGGACACATTCTGACAGAAAAACGAACAGCAAGTGGTTTAATCAGGTCAGGTAATCCTATAGGCGGGCAAACAGCATTCTTCCTATTGGCTGGTTATGCACACAACCCACATTAACCCACTGTATTGTGCAGTGATTCTCAGCCTGCGGCCCAAGAGCCGGATGCAGTCCACAGTGCCATTTCATGTGGCCCCCACCACCTCCATCACACCAGGAAGTGCTATGTGGTGGAGGAAGGGCAAAATGGCCGTCCAGCCCCTGAAGCTGTCTGAGGGAGCATTACCCGGCCCCTGGCTTACAAAATGTTGAATTTTGTAGGAGGAGCAATATCGCATTTGGTACAATTCTGGCATCAAATGGCATACCAACTGCAAGCAATCCTATTTAGTCTGGCTCCTTCCACTGGCAACTCCCGGTATCGTGAAATGGATAAAATGAGCCACTTCAGGTATCACCAAATTTGTGGCTGAGTCAGGAATACATCTTGGCTTTCCAGGTCCCTAAATAACATTACAATCACTACCTTTCCCTGGGTCACCATATCCTGCCATCCTGGCTTATTAGCCATTGGTAGCTTGACCTCTGAAATGTCTCATTCCCTTTAAAGCAGGAGTTCTAAACCTTTTTAAGCTGGGGGCCGGGTCACGCACCCTTGGACAGCTTTGGGGGATGGATGGCCATTTTTGCCCTTCCTCCACCACATAGCGCTTCCTGGGGCCCACATGAAATGGTGCTGCGGGCTGAATCCGGCCCATGGGCCGCAGGTTGAGAATCCCTGCTTTAAAGACTGCAGTTTAATTGTATGTCAAACTTCACGGTCTTTGCATCTCCCCCAGGATCTGCTGGACCTTGCCTTTTCCATAAGCTACGATGTTGGGGAGCATTTGAATTTCATTGCTCCTACACGGTACGAGGTGAGTGGCTGCCAAAGAAGTCTTGGGCTTTAAGAGAATGAAAAACTTGAATTCCTTCCTTCCTTATTTTGCTCCTCTGTGATGTTGCAGCATGACTCCAGTATCGTGAAATGTATCTTAGTAGCTGTGCTTATCAAAAGCATGCAGTGGACTGCACCTCCTGATGAAGCTCCAGTTATCTGTTCTGGAATTCACCCTAAGCTTTGTTTTATGGCACCAAAACCCCTTGGGAGTTGCACCAGCCCCTCCCTGCCAAATGAAACTGGAAGTGACCAGATCACATGTTTAGTTTTAAAAACACTTCCAGCTTTAAAAGGGCAGAGCTGAGGTTTCTGCCAAAACCACGTGAATAGGCCTCTTGCCTTGCTTTTGAAGTGGTCTCATCTTTCAGGTGTAAAATCTGCTGTGCTGGGGGGGGGATGTTTTTGTTTTATTTTGGGAGCTAATAAATGGCCTTGGGGCATATAATGTCCACTCATACTGTTAGCTTTAGCTATGACTTGTCACAGCAGCAGAGTAATGGGAAGCTATAGATCAAATCAAGGGTTTTGTAGAGACAAAAGCTATTTTCTGGAACTGTTAAATGCAAAATGGCACTGCTGGGTACAGGAAGGCCTTCAGATGTTGACTATATGGTGCCATCTTTTCCACACAGATGTTAAGCTTTCAGTTTTTAAAATGGTCGTTTTAAAAAGCAAGATCTTTTAAACTTGGGTGTGTGTTCTGCATACTGAGAGAAAAGAACAGGTTGTAGGAGGAAGTGGTGGGATGTGGAGAGGTTTAACACTGCATCTCAGTTTGGTGTGCCAATTGTCTCTCTGGCTTTGTAGATTGGGTCTGCCTCTCAGTTTACAGTTCCAACCAGAGTTGGAACAGTTATTTTAGATCAGAGGTGCCCAAACTTTCTGGGCTGTGGGCCGGTCATGTGTTTCAGCGGGCCGGTCATGTGGTTCCTCCTACCAGAAGTGGAAGTAAAACACACTTTGCAATCTGTTTTGCAACATGAGATAAATTTTAAGTTGCCATTTTCTCTGCTTAAACTAGGGGTGCCCAAACTACAGCCCATGGGCCAAATCCAACCTCCAATGGCAATTCATCCGGCCCACGCTGCCCTCATCGCTCCCAGAAGTGGAAGTAAAACGTGCCTGTGGGTGCATTTTACTTCCACTTCTGGGAGCTGCAAGGGCAGTGCAGGCCGGATGAATTGGCATCGGGGGCTGGATCTGGCCCATGGGCTGTAGTTTAGGCACCCTCATTTTAGAAGATGTTTCCTGGATTCTGAGAGCTTTTGTTCAAAATGTTGACTTTTCCAAGCTCTGATTCAAGCTTCTTCACTCCAGATGCACCTTTTATGTGAATTCCCCCACCCCAACTACATAAAGTGGAGCTTGGGAATAAGTCAACCACACCAGCAGTGATCTTTCTTCTTTCTCTTCAGTTCTGCTTGTGGACTGATGGTCTGAATGTGCTGCTGGGCCTGGAAATGGTGAGCGAACGCACACAGAGTGATCTGGATATCTTGCTGTCTATGGAGCTCAAGTTGCGCCTCCTCGATCTGGAGAATATCCCCATCCCAGATGTCCCACCTGTTGTTCCAAAGCCCCCCTCCAACTTAAACTTCTGCTACGATTTCACCCATATAGAACAGTGAGGGTAGCTTTTGTCTAGCATGACCCACCTTGGTGTCAGGATCTCCTTAAAGGCATACACTGCTTCTCAAATTCTCTAAGTCCTCCAAACCAGAACAACAGTGAACTGTTCCCTTCTTGCATTCCACCTTTTCGTCTACATTTTGGAGTTTTCCTCTGGCCAGTGTTTAGCATTATATCAACATTGGATGAAAGGCGGTTAACACTAACCTGCAAGCACATTTCAGACCAGTTTGGAGAGTCATGGGTCCTATTGGCCTGATTCAGACATTGCAGCAAACAAAATTGCAAGGGATGACAGAATGGGTGGTGGGTGGTGGGCGGGGAGAGACACGTGTCATGGCACTTTCTCAGTTCTCCAGACAACCCTCTGTATGTCTATTTGAAATCATAACCAAGTGCATTAGTGGACCTTTGTCATAAATGTGTATAGATTTCTGGGTTGTTTTATTTGCACTTGGGAAGGTAAAATTAGGTCTTAAGAATGGAAGCCAAGTGCTATGACAAAGGGACAGGGCTGAACGTTGTCACTCATGGCTCATTCTTATTTCTGAAGCATCTGTGCCAAGCAGTAGGAAATTACATTTCAAAGAAAGAAAAAAGTAAAAGGTAGTAGGATATTGTTTTAGAGTTCATGTTCTGGGATTCGATAGGCAGACACTCAGTGTTTTAAGGCAGTGGTGGCAAACTATTTTAAGGCTGAAAACCCTATCTGGAGGCAAAGTGAGGCGATGAGACACCCCTCCAAGGAAGAGCCGCATGTGTGCACGCTCTCTCCCCGTCTCCTATGTAGGAGGGAGATGTCTGGCCACAACTCCTGAGTGAGATTTCAGCCTCCCCTATCACCTCCCTATTGGCAGAGGGAGCCGGGAGGCTGGAGAAGCTGCACTGCCATTGGCAGCACGGGTGGTGGTGGTGTGGTGGCAGGGCTTACCCCGATGTTGGCACGTTCTGACTCAATTGGCTCTCCATGCCAGGTTTGCCATCACATAGGTTTGCCATCACGGTTCTAGGGCAAGTTGCCACATTTATTAGTAGCCTGTATTTTGTTGCTAATTCTGCAGTGATGCTGCCAAGACTCATTTATGCTGATTTAAGGGGTGGTGAGAAAACGTTTGAATTCTATGGGCTGCCAATGGGATCTTGGGGAGTAGGTGGCTGTCAGAAGTATTAGAAGAGTTGAAAGCCAATTCTGTACTTGGAAAGGTTATTCTTTTGGACTGTAACTGCCAGTAACTGTATGCCAAATCATGTATTCTGGGATTTGTAGTGCAAAAAGCAACCCATTCAAGCCTGCTTTCCTCTTTTCCAGCTATGACAGCCTCCAGTACTCTGATCTCACAGTAGCAGCTGCAGCATTCTGTGATTTGTCCAAAAGTAACTTTCCTACACTCTTGGTGTAGAAAACTGACAGGTTTTCTCATTGGTCTGAGCCTTTTTGGGAACAATGATTGGACCAGACATTTCCTTATTGGCTTTGATTGTCTGGGGCCACAAAAGAATTGCTGGTGCAGCTTGAAGGTCCGTCTACCCTGTGGACAAACACACTGTAGCACTCCAGAGGTTGTTGGGCTGCAACTCATTCATCTGGAGGACTAGTTTGACCCTCTCTCATGCACTCTACCACCCAGTTCCTACTAGTTGCCATTCAGATACCTTATAGCCTTACTCTTGCTTGTTGAGTACACCTACAAGAATTGGAAAACTTGGACCACTGATGGTGACTCCTGGTTTTCCCAGGAGGAACACAAATAGCCATTGACCCCACTGCTGTTCCCTCTACCCAACCGTTCCTGAGTTTAGCTTGCCCTGAAATCCTTTTGGTACTTACCTTTGGTGCTGCTTTGCAACACAGAAATTAGCACTTTAAACAACAATCTTCCTCATTCCATGAAAATAAGGAACCATATAGCTGTCCTTCTGATCTGCTTTAGCAACAACAGAGCCATGGGACAAGATACTCTATGCTCCAGGTGAAGGAATGGCATGGAGGGGGGAGGGGTTCTTAACAATCTCCTTCCATGAATTCCTTACTTGGTAGGCTTTTAAATCTATTGTACCTTGAGCCTACGCAGGAAAAGGAGCTCTCTTTAGTCTATCCAAGTTATTTTTGCAAACTGCTTCATGGTACGTCACTTGGCACTTAAAAGCGCTGTGTATGTCTTGTATTTGAATTGCCTTAAATTTTCATTATCAAAAGTTGGATTTTGTGACTGCCCAAATCAGCTTATTGTTACCATGTTACTGACACATATACTTTTTTTTACTTTTGCAAGTTGTAAATGAATCATAACAAACTTAGAAAGGTACTGTACTGAAGTCTCCTATAGCTGTGATGGCGAACCTTGGCACTCCAGATGTTCTTGGACTTCAATTCCCAGAAGCCGAAGCAACCTGTGAATCCACACGAATGGGTTTACTGTGATTCATCCAGCCCACACTGCCCTCATTGCTCCTGGAAGCGGAAGTAAAACACGCTCGTACGTAGGAAGGGTTAAGCTGGAAGAGTCTTAACCGTACGGGCACGTTTTACTTCTGCTTCCAGGAGTGACGAGGGCAGCGTGGTCCGGATGAATCGCAGAAAACCCATTCGTGTGGATTCACAGGGTGCTTGGGCTTTTGGGAATTGAAGTCCAAGAACATCTGGAGTGCCAAGGTTCGCCATCACAGTCCTATAGGTACTAAAGCCTCACCATCAGATGTCTTGTATATCTCCAGCCGGATGAGATTTTACTCACGTTTTAAGTTATATTGTGACTTTGGGAAGAGCTAGAAAGTGAATTCTGAAAATCTCAGGAAGCTGAACCCTTCCATGTTTTGTACACTCTTGCCAGGGGTGGTAATTGTGTGGCCCATGAGCCACATCTGGCCAATAAAGGCCTTTTGTGCTGTGCCTCCTGCGTTAGAGAGTAATTTTGGGAAAAGGGAACTGATAGTGTAGTTATCTGACAGTGTGGGATCTGGGGTGTTTGAAAATGGGATGCTGTTGGCTCCCTACCCCATTACCCACTTGTGGTTTATGGACACTTGCCGTCATACACGCTGGTGCGATAACATTAATGTTCAGCATTCCTCATAGCCATAAAGTTCTGTAATCCAGGAAGGATGCCAAAGGGCACCGGGCACAACCAGATTGTCTCTCAGTACTACACCCACCCCAAATGTCATTTCATGGTGTACGGATGAGCCAGGTTGCCTCTGCTCCAGCCACTTTAACAGGCTGGCAGGGAAATTTATGTTGCCTTTCCAGAGTAACATGTCAGGCCGAAACGTGCTCATGTGATGGCCCCATTGCAACTGTTTTCTTTGTTCTTGGTTAGCCCTTTTGAAGGTAATTATGATAATTTGTTGTTTCATGTGAATTCTATATACACACACCATATATTTTTTCATGGCACTGTTTGTCTCTTTAGAAACACTGAGTCCACTGCACTGGAGCAATTATTTTCCTCTTTTACACACCTTTTTCTCTTTTTTGTACACAAATTACTCATGTAACTGTTCACTAACTAACCCATTTTTATAAAAGAAATTTTCTTTGCTCCTTTGGTACTTTCATGCTCAGGTGCTTCTACTGTACCATGTCACTGTGGTATTGCCTTTGGCAAACAAGCCTTAATAACTATAAATAAAAAAGGGAACAATATTTATTGAGTTTTTGGTCTTGCTATTAGTGGTTGAATCTATCTGGATCACTGTGTCCATATTGCATACCGTATATATGGTAATTTTATCTGCTTCCTGCTATTTAAAAATGCTGTTTCTCTTCATATATGTGGTACTTGAAAGGTCATCACTGGGATATCAGGAAGGTCCAGTGGTGAGTTTCATTACATTGTGTGACCCTTCAGCTGCATTTTGAAACATGTGGGAGTGTCAGAAGTAGCTTTTTACCAGTGGCTTAGTGAGTAATCAAATCAAATCTTTATTATTACAGCCAAAGGCCGGACAGAGTGCACCAGATAACACAACCATTGTGGCATCACATATAGAATAAAAGGATTTCCGACACACCAAGCATATACAGTAAAATATTAAAAAATAAAAATTTGTTTGAGGATCCTATAATACACACCATAGTATTTTACTTTAATCTGACTGTCCCAAGTTCACGTTCGCGAATCTTAACACTGGAGGCTCACTATTTACTGAGCACTATTGGGGTCAAAAGACATGAATCACCCTACTTTTGTGAATGCAGGATGATTTCCATGCAAACCTGGTGACAGCGGCCGTCATTGCCTTGGAACTGTCAGATAGTAATACACTCAAGTTTCTATTATCGCTGGAGGCCAAGTACGGAACTGCTAAAAAGAGCTCTTTTCTGAGATCTTCATAAAAGGGACACTCTAAAAGAATGTGCTCGGAATTTTCTATCTTGTTGGTGTGACAAGCACATATAACGTATACGTTCACAAACTGGGATTTTCTTAAAAAGCCCCTCCCTAAATGCCGAGGGAAGCATATTGTGTCGAATGAGACTAAAAGAGCGTCTGTGGTCTCGGTTATTTAAAGAGGAAAGATAGGACAACGGTTTAAGCACGTTAAAATATGGCCACTCAAACAAGGAAGAGGTAACTTTGGTTAGATCTATTTGGCGGTATATATCAGTTACCCTTTGTTTAATTTCCTCCCTGGCTCGATTTGGTCCCAGAGAAACAAGGTGAGTTTTAGAAAGTCCATATGATGTCAAAACTGCTTCTATATGAGAAATCCAAGGGGAAGTTACGTTATCTGCCATCATTAAAGTAAGTAGACCCACTGGAGAAAACAGGTTTCACCCAATACATAGCGGCACGTTAATAATCTGGCCTTCACGGTTAGCATGCCCATTTCTAACCTTAGAGCAGCGTTAGAAATGCAAGATGGAGTCTGCATAATGGACCTCAGGAACTTAGATTGGACAATTTCTAAGGGATGGACACTCGATGCGGCGCTAAATGGGGCCCCATAAGACATTTGAGTAAGGGGTTTGGCTGAATACAGCCTTAGAGCGGCTACAACATTATAACCGCCTTTCTTCCAGAAAAAGTTTTGGATGGCGCCGGCACTACTACTTGCCTTAGAGGCTAGGTGCATTATGTGTGAATTTTTGTTACCGTTAGATTGAAAGATTACCCCCAGGTAATTATAATAGTGGGTCTGTTCGATTACTTGTTGGTTTAGATACCACTGGTGTATTTTAGGTTTTGTGGCAAACACCATAGTTTTAGTTTTGGAGTAATCAATCTCCAGTTGGATTTGGTGACAGTAATTGGCAAAGGTGCGAAGAGCCCTACGCATCCCAATTTGCGACCTGGAAAGTACAACCGCATCGTCAGTGTAAAGAAGTATTGGGATATGCTTCGTACCCAGCTTTGGTGCATGGAAGTCCCTGGAGTTAAGACACTCATTTATATATATATCAAATAATACAGGAGCTAAAACACAACCCTGCCTAACACCCCTATCTGTTTTAATAGATCTAGACAAGTGTCCCTGCATGCTGCATTTTACCCTAATTGTTGTATTGTGGTGCAGCGCTTGAATTAGAAACAATAGCCGAGGGTCAATGGAGGCTTTCTCCAACTTTTCCCACAGCAGTATCCTTGATACTGTGTCGAAAGCTGACTTCGAGTCAACGAAAGTGGCGTAGAGGGAAACAGTGGAGTTGGACGAGTATTTATGAATAAGGTGCTCTGAAATAGCACAGTGGTCCATCGCAGATCTACCTTCTCTAAAGCCTGCCTGTTCATCGGCAATTATCTTGCCGTCATCACACCAGTCCTGGAGTTTCCCTAAAAGATGGGTAGCATATAACTTGCTGAGTACACTTAACAGGCTGATTGGCCTGTAGTTTGTTGGACTATTGCAAGACCCCTTTTTATATATTGGGCATATAATTGATATCCCCCAACTTTTGGGGAACCGCCCAGTTTTATCTATTATGGTGAATAATTTTGCCAATACTGGAGTCCACCAGTCACAGTTAGATTTGACTAAATCAGAGGGTATAATATCAAAGCCGGCAGCTTTCCCTGATTTCAGTTTGCTTATTAAAGATTTTATTTCAGCATTTGAACTGGGGGCCAAATGGGAAGATTGTCACTACAGGCTGAATAGCCTGGTGTGGAGTCCAAAATGTCAAGGGCCCAATAGAGTTCTTGAAAATGATTTTCCCAGATTTCTGGTAAAATAGGAGCTGTGGTGCTATTAGTTCTTGAATGACAGGAGACTAAATTCCAGAATTGGGAGTGGTTTTTTGCTCAATGGCTAACCTAAGTTCCTAGGCCCTTTTAGTTTCCTCACATTTTTTCCGTTTTATTAACTGTTTATATTGAGATTTGATAAGGGCCACTTCGTCTCTTAAACTGTCTATAGGATTTAAACAGAAGTCCCTATGTTTAGACCTCAAAGCTTTTTTGGCCAATACACATTCCTTGTCATACCAAGATTTACTTAACCTGCTGGATGCTCTTCTGTGACTAGTGTTAAATACCTTTAACGGAGATTGGATTCTTTCCAACAGGGAGTCAAAAAGATCAATACCCTGTTCATGTAGACCTATTCACAAAATTGTCCACTGCCTCTTTAAAACCATCAGTGTTAATCAGCGTTGGTAAGATCTGGGCCATATCCGCTCTCCATCTGATTAAGTTCATCCTGCTCTCAGAGTCTGGCTGACCACAGTGTTTTTCACTAAGCCTCACTGTATGTGTCGGGAAATTAAGTAACAGATTTAAAGGAAGGTGGTCACTATCATAAAACAAAGAGACTAAAAATCGGTCTACATAACTAACAACCTCTTTTGAGACAATAAAATAGTCAATGACACTTTTTCTTTTCCCGGACCAAAATGTGTACTCTGCAGGATGGTCACCGCACGTTGTGCCATTCAAGACACATAAATCTAGGCTGGACAAAAGTTGATATAGAAGACGACCAGCATAATTAGATTTTAGGTCCTTTGATTGCCTTTCAAGAAGAGGTGCTGTTAGATCATGAGTTCGATAAGGCATAATACAACTTGGGCCCAAAGACCTGTCATTTGGACCCATCCTGGCATTCAAGTCACCACCCATTATTACATGTGCTGTGGGATAAGAAATTAAAAGATCATTTAAATATAACACAAATTCTTTCCAATCCGTTAATGTCTTGGCATTGGTTCGGCCTGGTGGAATATACACATTAACTAATAGGATTAGATTTAGATGATATCTAAAGATAATTGCCATCGCTAGGTTATGACAAGGAGGGAGATCTTCCACCATGACCGCAAGTGAAGTGGCCACCAGTATTCCTAAACCACCCTTTGCACATCCATGGGTTGAAGGGATGGCTGCCAAAGCCGATGAGGCATAACCGTTCAGGAATGGGGGAGCTATACTCCAGGTTTCTTGTATGAGGATGATGTCAAAATTGGAGAGATAAGCACATGTGTCAGGATCTAATAGTTTAGTGCGCCAGCCCATAACATTCCAAGACAGAAGCTTTAAATGCTCAAGCGAGCCCTCTTCAGATGGTGAAGAGGCCACAGTTAGTCATTCCTTATTGATTTGGTCAATATGGCCCCCGTGGTCATGGATGATGCAGCCGTTGCTCGCTGTTGGCACCTTCCTATGAGAGCAAGACTGAGGCTCCGGGCCAGTTGTCAATAATATATTATGCCCATTGGGATTGTCCTCATGTGAGCTGCCTGCGCTTGCTATGGGCATGTCCGGAGGTTGTCCCGTGTGGTTGGAGCTAGCATCAACTGAACAGACATGAACTACAGCATGACACTTTGTTTGGCTGGAGTTCTCCTTGGGCGACTCTAGAAATTTTTTAGGAACAGCACCATTATAGGGATTCTTCTTGATAATTGCTCTTCTTCAGGCTGTCGGAAGTCTGTAACTGAGAGGCAACAGATTCAGGACACTCCTGGTTAGAAACTGCCGTGTGCATGATAGAAAGAAGAGTGGACTTAAGGCTGTCCAACCTAATCAGTATTTCCCTTTGCTCATCTACAGGAAGTGCTCCAAAAGAATTGATGAGCGTGATTTCATCCTCATCAAATCTCACCTCGTTTTTTAGATCCATTAGCCTGTCTCCGTATCAGACGCCTTTTTTTGAAAGCCAGTATTGATGTGAGTCACCTTACTAAGTAAAGGTTTCACCCCCTGGTCTCGGAAAACTCTCAGTGGAGTAATTTGATGGGAAGATAGATACTGTCTCATTTTGTAGAACATTCTTGGTATGGTTGGCTGTGTAAAAGTTAATAAAATACGCCAGTTTCCCCCACGGCTTGGGAGCCATTCTATATCACACAAGTCAATCTGGCTGAGATGGCACCTCAATATTTGGCCCAAAGAGACTCTGACTGCTGCTTTAGAAGACCAAAGGTCAAAGGTGTTGTTGGTCATCCAGATATAGAGGGTAACTTGATTGGATTGTAGGGAACGAGAGAATTTCACTGAAGAAGGATTTCTTGGGTCAGGACGAGCATGGTCCCGGTCAGTACCTGAGCTCCTAGGAACATGTCTTGAAACACAACTGCCTAGCTTTGGGATGTCTGGCAGAACCCCACAAGTAACGGAAACAAATTCACCAAAATCAGCTCTCAACTGGTCCAGCTTGTTTTCCATTATCTGCAACGATTCAAAAAATTGCCGCCACAGTCTGGTGCTTAGCTACAAGGTTTGTGCTAAAGCCTTCCTCCCTGGTCTCAGCTTTGTTCTCACTCCTTCTCCTTCGTATAGTTTGTGAATCACCACTCATGGGTTATGCGCCTGCGCAGAACGGAGATCGGAGGCTTGAAAAGCTATTGGTCAAAAGTTTTGGCGGTAAGACCGCCCACCGTACCGCCCACCCTGAGGCGCCCGCGCGCCATTTTACCTCAGTTCTCTTCTTTCCGCCATAGCAGCAGGACGATTGTCAAGAGCTTTTCAATTCTTATCGCCCTTCTGAGGGAAAGCTTTAGCTAATTTCAACAATTTTTGCCGGCAATCCTGTCCCACGGGCAGGATTGCCACCCCGGCGCTGTCTCTTCTTTCGAGTGGATTCAGTAGCCAATTTTTTCGCATCGATCACCGTCTCCCCCCTCAAGGGGGTGGCGGCTGGTCCGCCCTTCGGGGTACTTGCCTCCAGAAACTTCCACTGGAAGAATTTTTCCGCGGTTGATGGCTGCAGCGTTTAAACAGTGCACGGCTTGCCTTAAGAAGTTCCCGGCTTCCGACGGCCACAGTCTGTGCCTCTTTTGCTTGGGAGAGTCGCATCAGAGCCAGTCTTGCCCGCATTGCAAAAAGTTTACACGCCTCGCGGTGCAAAACCGAAGCAATCGCCTCAAGGCTCATATGATGGAGCTCGCTCTGGCTCCCGCCGCGTCCGCTTCCACACCCGCCGCTGCCTCCCAGCCGCCGCCGGCTTCTTCCTCCGTGCTTCCGATTAGGAAGAAGAAAAAGAAGGACAGGAACGGTGAGAAGAAGCGCAAGCGTGGGTCGGAGAAGAGACGGTCGCTTCCTCCCACCCCGCGCACACCCGCCTCTCCCAGGCCTTCGCCTCCGTTCTCGACTGCCCGATGTCCTTCTCCGGGATCCTCCACCTGGGGAGGACGATCGTCTTCCGGGTCACCTGATAAAGGACGCAGGGCTGGGGCTCCAGCTCGCCCACTTCAGGTGCTCCCCTCTCCTCCTCGGGGAAGAAACCCCTCGCCGAGGCAGGCCTCCGTCTCTCCAAGGCCCAGGACGCCGATAGACGACGCGGTCCTCACCGTTCCGACGACCGTTTCGCCGACACCGACGCCGGCGCCCACCGTTTCGTGGGCCACCATCCCGCCGGCCACCGGGGCTCTACCGTCAGCGGACTCGGACGCATCCCAGATGGCCCTCGTTCGAGAAATGTTCCAGGTCATGGCGTCGTTTGCGACCAAGTTCCAGACCTCCATGCCTGCGGCCTCTGCGGCTCCGGTTTCGACCACCGCAAGCCCCGGGCATCCCAGCCCTGCCGTGGCCCCACCGACCTCCCGTGGGTCAGGTGTCCGCTCCGCCGGCCCACCCAACCCGTCATGGTGTGGTCCGGACGTTGATACGGTGGACTCCCATCCCGCCGGCCCGCCCAGGCCGTACTGGCGCGGTCCCGACGTGGATGAAAGAGTTCCTCCCTCGTCCTCCGATGAGTCCAGCTCGTCATCGGAGGAGGACGAGGGAGACGTCGACACCGAGCGCACGCTGGAGCAGGCTATCGGCTCAGTTGACCCACCGCGTGGTGAGGACCAACGCTCGCTGACCGCCATGCTCACAAGGCTGGGCACCGCACTCAACCTTAAAGTCGATCAACCGCCGCTGGAGGGTGAGGATCAGATGACCGCGAAGCTCGACAGACGTGCTGTACGGCCGGTCCACATAACCATGCTCCCCTCCATGATGACTTCGGTGAGGGCGACATGGAGAAAACCATTGGCGGCGCACTCTGTTTCGTCCAGGCTCGACAGCATGTACCGAGTCCTGGACGAGAACGTCGAGTTCCTGCAGGCTCACCCCCTGCCGAATTCCCTGGTGGTCAAGGCCTTCCAGCATAGGACGGCCACCAGCGGGTTCCCGGTCCCATCGACGCCGGAGGGAAAGAAACTGGACGCGGTGGGGCGTAAGTTCTACGCCACCGGCTCCCTATTCTTCCGTGCCGCCAACTACTCGGCCGCCATGGGCCTGTATCAATCTCACCTCTGGGAGCAGGTGAAGGTTGAGATGGCGAAACTGCCCGCCGACGCCCAAAAGCGGATCGACGCGCTGGCCACCGAGGGGGACTTTGTCGCCGAGCAGCTGATGCGCACTGCCCGGCATATCAACGACTATGCGGCAAAGGACATGGCCTCCGCAATCTACCTCCGTCGCCATGCTTGGCTCAGGGACACCTCCCTCGATGACGCTATGAAAAAGCTCATCGAGGAGTTTCCCTTCGACGGGCAGGGCCTCTTCGGTCAGGATACCGATAAGGTCCTGAATGAGATGCGCCAGACCAATTCCACGGCCAAGTTCCTGGGGCTCACCACGCCGGCTCCGCCCGTCAGGCCGAGGTTCCAGCCCTTCACACGGCGGTTCCAGGGCAACCCGCAGCAGCAAGGACCGACGGAGCAGCCTAGATCCAGCTCCTACAAACAGCGGCGTCAGCACAAACCCCGCTACCGACCCTACGGACAGGACAAACGTTCTGGCGCGAGGCCCAAGCCCCGCGTTTGAAGCTGCGACGGCCGAGTCTCTCTCGCTCCACATCCCGTACCTCCCCCTCCGGAACTTCCTCCAGGTATGGTCGGGCATCACGGACGACCAGTGGGTCTTAAAGATCTTGTCCTCTGGCTACGCCATCGAGTTCGTGCGGGTGCCTCGGGTAGGAAGACATCGTCTCACCACCTCGTCCCCCCATTTGGAGGAAGAAATATCAACTCTTCTCTCCAAGGGAGCCATCGAGCGGGTAACACCATCCGACTGGGACAACGGCTTCTACTCGAGGTACTTCGTGGTCCAGAAGAAGGACGGAGGCCTTCGCCCTATCCTGGACCTGCGCCGCCTGAACAAATGCATCCACACCAGGAAGTTCCGGATGGTGACCCTGCAGACCATCCTCCCCCTCATCAACAAAGGGGACTGGTTCACAGTCATAGACCTCAAGGATGCCTACTTCCACGTCTCCATCCTCGAGGAACACAGACGGTTTCTCCGCTTCCGCATCGACAATTCCGTGTACCAGTACCGGTGCCTACCGTTCGGTCTGGCCACGGCACCGCGGGTCTTCACCAAATGCATGGCTCCGGTGGCTGCATTCCTCCGCCAACGGAGCATCAGGGTCTTCCCGTACATCGACGACTGGTTGATCGTCTCCCCCACCAAATCGTCAGCCGTTCGGGACACACAATACACGGTCCACCTCATGGAGAGTCTCGGCCTCAGGATCAACTTCACCAAATCGAAGTTGACTCCCTCCCAACGCATCGAGTACATCGGAGCGGTACTCGACTCGCTTGCTACGAGAGCCTACACCCCCCAGAAACGCTTACAGGATATTGCGCAGGGGGTGAGCGAACTGCGCACCAAACCGTGCATCCGGGCGAAAAAGGCTCAGAGACTTCTAGGCCTGATGGCCTCAACGACGGCAGTGATTCCCCATGCCAAGTTGAAATTCAGGTCCCTGCAATCGTGGCTCCTTCACGAGTTCGACGCACTTCGGGAGAGCCAGTCCAAACGGTTGACCCCGTCTCCAGAACTGAGGGACCAACTGCTGTGGTGGTCTACACCACTCAACGTGGCCACGGGGAAGAGCTTCTACCCCCCACAACCCTCGTTGCAGATACTGACCGACGCAAGCAACCTCGGCTGGGGCGCTGCTTGCGGGACTCTCACGGTCAACGACACCTGGACACCACACGAAACGGTGCACCACATAAATTACTTGGAACTGCTGGCCATTTGGAAGGCCCTGTGTTCCTTCGAGACTCTGCTCATCGGCAAGGCGGTTCAAGTGGCCTCGGACAATACCACGGCGGTGGCGTACCTCAACAAGCAGGGAGGAACACGGTCCACCACCCTCCTGTACCTTGCAGTGCAGTTGTGGGAATGGTGCCTGGAGAGGCACATTTTCCCAATTGGAGTGCACATTCAGGGCACACTGAATGTTTTGGCAGACCGCCTGAGCCGTCTCACCTCGACGACCCACGAATGGGAGCTGGACGACGGAGTGTTCCAGTCGCTTTGCGAGGCCTGGGGGACGCCGAGCATCGACCTTTTTGCATCGGAGTCCAACAGGAAGCTCAGCAGGTACTGCTCCAGAGCAGGCATCGGACTGAACTCCGAAGGCGATGCCTTCATGAAACGGTGGGATCAGGACTATCTCTATGCCTTTCCTCCGTTTCCTCTGGTCCAGAAAGTACTCACCAGGATGTACCAACACAGAACCAATGCAATTCTGGTGGCGCCAGCATGGCCGCGCCAACCCTGGTTTCCGCTACTGTTGCGCATGTCGTCACAGTATCGCACACTGCCGGAGTCACCGACGCTCCTCCAAATGGAGCACGGCCAGCTGCACCATTCGGACCTGCCCAGCCTCCACCTCACCGCGTGGAGGATAACCCCAGACTGTCCAGGATCCTTGAACTAGCGCGGCGCCCTTCCACAAGGAGGTCCTACGCTTCCAAATACAGGCGCTTTTGTGCTTTCCTGGCCTCCCGGCAAATGCCCCCCCCCCCCGCAGGTGGGACTGCAGGACATCTTAACCTACCTCCTCCAGCTGGCGGAGTCTGGCCTTAGCATCACCTCCATCCGAGTGCATCTCGCAGCAGTAGTAGCGCACTCTCCTGCTGGCTCGCCCGCTTCTGGGGCCTTCCGCGACCAAACGGTAAAGCGCTTCCTCAAGGGACTAAGGAACGCTTTTCCGCCGGCCCGGACACCGACGGCTCAATGGTCACTGTCCGCCGTTCTCAACGCGCACACCAGGACCCTCTTCGAGCCCATGGCTACCGCCGATGTTCGTCTCCTCACATGGAAGACGGCATTCCTGGTGGCTATCACGTCTGCACGATGAGCTGGTGAACTGGTTGCCCTGCGAGCAGACGCACCTTTTCTCCAGTTCTTCAACGACCGCGTCGTCCTCCAAGCGGACATCACCTTCCTGCCCAAGGTGGTCTCCAAGTTTCACATGGCACAAACTATCTCCTTGCCAACCTTCTTCCAGAACCCCACTAACGCCCAAGAAAGGACTAGGCACACACTGGATGTGAAACGAGCTTTATTGTTTTACACCAGCAGGACTAGGGAGTTCAGGAAGTCGCAACGCCTCTTTGTGGCTTATGGGGGAAAGTCCAAGGGTGAACCCATCTCTGCTCAAAGGTTCTCCAAATGGATCACCTCTACCATCTACCTGGCCTACGAGTCAGCCTCACTGCCACCTCCACCGCATGTCAGGGCGCATTCCACCAGGGCGGTTGCCACATCCACTGCCTTTCTGGAGGGCACACCGCTTGAGGACATATGTAAGGCTGCCACATGGTCCAGACCTTCCACATTTGTCCAGCACTACAGGGTGGACACCAGAGCCACTGCGGACGCCAGGCTTGGCCGTGTCGTCCTCACCAGAGGGCTCCGGACTCAACGCCCCTGACGGGTCCACCTACTGGATTTTCAGCTCATCGTGGGATCATCTCATCCGACTGCCCACCGACCAAGTGAGTGTGAGCTTGCTAATCTCCCATGAGTGGGGATTCACAAACTATACGAAGGAGAAAGTTCGGTTTCACTTACCAGTGATAACTTTCGTTCTTCGAGTATATAGTTTGTGAATACACACTACCCACCCTGCCTCCCCTCTTGAGCTGCACGGATGAGATCGATTGGTTTATCCTGTGCTTGGCTTAAGTATGGAACTGAGGTAAAATGGCGCGCGGGCGCCTCAGGGTGGGCGGTACGGTGGGCGGTCTTACCGCCAAAACTTTTGACCAATAGCTTTTCAAGCCTCCGATCTCCGTTCTGCGCAGGCGCATAACCCATGAGTGTGTATTCACAAACTATATACTCGAAGAACGAAAGTTATCACTGGTAAGTGAAACCGAACTTTCCAGTCTCCACGACTTCCTTTTTACCAAGGGGGTCAGAAGGGTGAGTTGATGATGGCTGGACTCTGCTCATTGCAGTCGGATTGACTCCTGCCTGCAGGAACTTATCCCCATCAACTGGTGTTGTAGAGTCACTGGCAAGTGTCGAACTTGTTATGAGTGGGAAACTCCTTGATCACTGTTTTAAGATCATTACTTGCAAAGAGAGCATCTATTTTTATCTGATTATCTGTCGCTGACAGCTGTAGAGAACTAGTAGACTGTGTTTTTTCCCTCTTCTGCTTCAGGGGTGGTGGTGAGCTAAGATCCTGTTTCTTTCTTTTCCCCATTATCCTCCAGTTAGTCACTTACAATCAAGCAGGGGCAAAAAACAGGCTCCCAGATAAAACAATAAGTTAAAAACTGTACATGAATAAGTAAAATCTTTGAGCTAAAAAGCTTGGTGAAGGAATGGTTAAAAGCTGTGCTCATTAAATGTTTAGAAGTTCATTAAAGTTCATTAAAAGTTTAAAAGCTCATAGGAGTCTCTCGGCATTTCACTCCTTAGTTTGATGAGAGGTAGCCGAATGTTCATTTGGCCAAGCACTCGAAGTCAAAGGAAGATAAAAATGATAAGCATTCTAAAATACGGCATTAAAATATAAACAGTCTGCTAAAGTTATTCTTGTTTTGAAGGGGAAAAGATGAAACAAGATAAAAAGGGGAAGGAGGAGAGAAAGCAACTCACAGCCTCACCTCCTCCTCCGGAACTCGGTTTAGCGCTTAGTAAGACGCTGAGTTTGGAGACTGTAAGGTCGGGTTTCAAACCCCGAGGGCTGCACTTGGGGACATGAAAGGAGCCTCACTTAGGTGTCCCCTGAGCATAATTTCTCCAGCAAAAATCCTTTCAACTCAGTAATCTCTGACACAAAATTATTATTACCAATTGCGGTTACAACTGCATGTGGCATTAGCTAAAAATAGGAAGAGAGCCCTTTGTTATCTGGGATTCTAAGATGGAAACACACAAAGAACAGTTTCCCAGATTTGGGTGTCAAGTGAGTGGGGGAACACCAGCTGTCAGAAACCAGCACAATTGCTTCTTCTGTGTCTAGGGCAGACATGAAACTGCCAAAACAAAGGTATCCCTTGCTGAATTCATTCTAGACCAGTATTTCCCAACCTTTGGTTTTTGGACTTTGTTGTCAGAAGCCCAAGTCAATTCCCCAAAGCATTGATCAGACAATGTACTGACTTGGGCTTCTGAAAATTAAAGTCCCCCTATGTAAAACTGAGACTCACAATTGCTGAGTCCTAGTTACTACACAACTGACACCAGCTGTTTCTTTTCATACTGTTTTACTGTGAGCTTTTATTGTAGTTTTATGGGGAGTATTTTTAATAAGTTTGTTGTTGT
This sequence comes from Bradypodion pumilum, assembly GCA_035047305.1. Classification (NCBI taxonomy): domain Eukaryota; kingdom Metazoa; phylum Chordata; class Lepidosauria; order Squamata; family Chamaeleonidae; genus Bradypodion; species Bradypodion pumilum. The sequence continues at coordinate 24,063,166 of JAWDJD010000009.1, read as the reverse complement.
TTGTGGGACTTTGTGCTGTTAGCCGCCTCGTGTAGAGATTCATTTTTCCCTAGAGGGGCGGTGTATAAGTGTAACTAACAAACAAACAAATACTGACAACCAAGTCTGGGAATTTGCCCATTGAGCTAACTTGGAAAACTTTTCACAGAGTAGGAGGGTGCCTGATGTAGCAATGTTCCAGGCACTGTAGGAAATTTAAAATAGATCTAAAATCATATGCCTTGATTTCCCCAGCTTCAGATGTGATCAGCTAGATGCTGCTGCTGCTAAGTGGATGAGTAGCTCATTGACAGACTGTACTCAGCGCAGTGTTTTATCCCAGGGTAACATGGGCAAGGCAGGGGATAATATTTCAGAAGATAGGATTCAAGAGGATCTTAACAGACTGGAGAAAGGAAAACAAAATGAGTTTCCACATGGAAAAATGCAAAATATAGACGAATACAGTGATAAGCAAGTCCAGTGACTACCTTTCTCTAGTCTACATTAAGGTTCACAGAGCTTTTTATTGATAGTTGTACTCACATCTGTCTGCTCCAAATAATGAAGGAATTTTAAAGATGCCAGCCAGCCTGGCGAAACCCTTACCAAAAATATCTGCAAATATAAGGGCAAGTGCTTTTAAAAATGTCAGATTTTTGGAACTTGTCCATCTTGTTACCGTCAACTCTTGCACAGTCATCTCATTCCCTGGTAGATGATAGACAGTTTTGATTATAATAAAGGTGTAGGGTAAAAAGAATGCTATGATGGCAGATCAGGGAAGTATATCTAACTGTCATTTTAACAGTCTGAGTGGCAGATCACAAATGGTAAACATTTGGCCTCCAGGTACTTATATCTCCCCAAATTTCTTACCCCTGGCCGTTACGAACGGGAACTGTAGGCCAAAGTAACTTAATATTCTCATTCCTGCAATAGGTGCAGCCCAATGAAAGAGACAAGAAATACAGTAAAACCTTGGGTTACGACGGAGGTCCATTCCAACAGCCTCTGTAGTAACCGGGGGGGGGGGGGGGGTTGTAACCCAAAGCATCCACAGGGATGCATTGAGAATGCAAAAAAACGGTTGCGAATTGATCGTCGTAACCCGAAACAATTCCATTAAAAATTCGTAACCCGGGATAGCATTTCCATAGGATTTGCCATTGTAAACCGTAGCAATCGTTACGCGAAGCGGTCGTAACTTGAGGTTTTAATGTACCTCAGAAAGAGCTCTGACTGGAACTCAGTACTAAGATGGACCTGTAATTGTCTGAACTGTGCACTAGGACCGTGATGGTGAACCTTGACTCTCCAGATGTTCTTGGACTTCAATTCCCAGAAGCCCCCGTGAATCCACACAAATGGGTTTACTGCGATTCATCTGGCCCATGCCACCCTCGTCACTCCTGGAAGCGGAAGTAAAACGCGCCCATATAAACCCATTTGTGTGGATTCACAGGGTGCTTGGGCTTCTGGGAATTGAAGTCCAAGAACATCTGGAGTGCTAAGGTTTGCCATGATGGCACTAGGATATACCAGCATGCTACCAGGGAGCTACTTGTCTCTCACACAAGAATAGCACTGGCTGTGTCAGTTCTATCTTCATAACTGCTGTCATCAGTAGCAGCGATTGTCTTGCTTTATGGCTGCTGGACAACATTTCTTCCAGGGCCAGGTTCTGCTTTGCTACAGTAACTTCCTCTTGAACCAAGGTAACCTTTCTCACTCAGCTTGTAGGAGAAAACTGGCGGTAGCTTTGTACTTGATCCAGCAAGGTGAGGTTGAAAGAAGAAACACAATCTCTTACATTGTTTTATCAACCTCCTGCCAGCAGTGGGGCAGTTGTATTGAACAATGAAACTACCAAGGCAGCAGCTGTTGCCCTAGCAGGCTCTCTTCTCATTCTCGTCAGCCTTAGCTGGGGGTGAACCAGGTGGGCCATTGGTAAAATTTATAATTACTCTAGCATGGCAAGAGCCTCGCTCAGAGAGTGATGGAGAGGTCTGCTCCACCCACAAACCGTGACTGGACGCTAGTTTGGCTCTGTGGTGGCAGGTGGGATTGGAAATGGTCAACGTCCATCATGGTAATCTTGCTGCACATGGAAACATCTAAGCTTTTCAGCCGCTGGCACTCTTGACCAACAGCCTTTAGAGTCCTGCAAGAGAACAAGACCAGTTACTTGTGAATTGTCCTTTGCACCCCCTCCCCCTTTTAAACTTGGTAATCTAAACCCTACGGTGATTGCATTGGCTTAGTGCAGGGGTGCCCAAACTACGGCCTGGGGGCTGGATCTGGCCCCCTATGCCAATTCATCCAGCTTGCAAAGCCCTTGTCACGACTGGACGCGGAAGTAAAACGTGCCCGTGCGGGCGCGTTTTACTTCCGCTTCCAGGAGTGATGAGGGCTTTGTGGGCCGGATGAATTGGCGTTGGGGGCTGGATCCAGCCCCCGGGCCATAGTGACCAACTCCCTGAACCACATGACTGGCCCCGTGGCCTGAAAAGTTTGGGCACCCCTGGCTTAGTGATTAAGACACTGAACTTGACTGGAAGGTTGGCAGATCAGTGGTTTGAGACCTGAGTGTTGCATGATGGAGTGAGCGCCCATATCTTATTTATTTATTGGACCTAACCCCGCCCCAATCTGGGATGGACTCCCACTCTGGGCAGTTTACACTATTAAAGAAACAAAACAAACACCATTAAGACAATAAAACAACCCCCACCCACCTAATCAAAATCAGAACCAAGGACCCCAAATTCTTCTGACAGAAAGTCAATGGGAGGGTCTCCTATTTGGTCTTCAAAAAACTGCTAAAGGCCTCAAACAAAAAGGTTTTCACTTGGTTCTTGAAGGTCCCTGAGGAGTCAGTCAAACAGAGTTTCCCAGGCAGTGTGTTCCAAAGAGCCGGAGATGCCACCGAGAAAGCCTTATGGCGGGTAACGGACTTTCTAGCCAACCTAGGAGTCGGAATTTGGAGTTGAGTTGTCTAAGAAGAACGGGTGAAGCAGACCTGATTTCTGAGGGAAGATGCTCTGTCCCAGCTTCTGCCAACTTAACAATTCGAAAGCAAGAAATTACAAGTACTGTAGATAAATAGGGACCACTTTGGTGGGAAGGTAAACAGTGTTCCGTGCACTACGGTGTTTAGTCATGCCTGCCACATGTCCATGGAAGCGTCTGCAGACACAGACAGCACTGGCTATTAACAGAGATGAGCACTGAATACTAAAGTCGGATATGACTGGCTTTCGAGCAAGGGCAACCTATTCTAAACCCTCCCTCTTTCTAACTATAGGCCACACCCATGCCACTAACATTTTGACTCTGCTCTAATGCTTACCGGGGTGTTAACTGGTTGCACCCAGAAACAACAAGATGCTGAAGTCTGTGCAAAGTGACAGCCGCCTCCTCAAAGCCTTTATCGGTCAGATTTACACAGTGACTTAAGGAGAGGTGCTCTAAACTCCGGCAATTGTGAGCAATAGCAAGGAGGCTAGTGTCTGTGAGGTTTGGCACAAGGCTGAGGGATAAATAGTGGAGCTCAGGGAAGCTGATAATCTGGAGAAGACACAACAGCAAAGCCACAAGGAAAAATTAAGATTGAGGTGGGGCCGAGAGAAAGATGAATAGGAGAACATCCTGCCAAAGATTGAACAAACATCTGTTGTGACTTTTATCATGTTCAAATCACGTCCAGAAATAACCATATGCAAACTAGCATGAGAAATGCAGTGATGGTATTGAAGTGGAGGAAGAGGCCAACTTTGTTGGGAGGGGGGAGACGGACACATTGGAGGTGGGCAAATTATAATGTTTACAACAGTAGCAAGGTTGAAACGTACTGAGCTGTACCAGTTCAGACTGCAAGTGCAGCGGGAGGGCATGCATGAGAATGAATCAGTGGGTCACAATGTTCATCTACACTGTCATGATCTTTGAGTATCTATAGTAACCTTATCTGAAGCTACTAGAGCTTTTCACACACATTCCTTTGGGATGAGTCCTGCACAGCTGCGTTCCCATGGGAAAGGACTGACAGCTACTGCAGGTGCAGCCCCATGAGGTACTGATTGACAGCTAGGTCAGGTGACTACACCACGAGGGAGATGACTCTCTCCCTCCAATCACAGAACCCAGTGGCTCTAACACCTGCAGATTAGGTCATCCCAAAGAATGCAAAGGTGGGAGGGAAATCTCCTTTTGTGCACATAAGCAGAGCCCTTTCCCTCTGTTCTTCAGTCCCCTTGGGTAGAAGGCCGGACTCAAATTTCCTATCAAAGGAAATCATACTAACAAAATATTTCTATGTACTTTGTCTTTGTTTGTTTCTGTTCTTTTTCAGATGCTTATGGAAAATAAAACTCTTTGCAAGTAATATCAATGGAGTGGATGTCAGTTTATCAGGCTATATCCAAGTGCTTTGCTCTATGCCCCCACATGCTACCAATAAGCTAAATAACCGCATACTCCCTGTAAGCGACAGGTGGAGTTCTTTGAAGCCGATTGTGGCGTGGTACGGTGAGGCGACCTTAGGCTGCACTGGGAGTGTGCAGATAAAAGAAATTATTGCAGCCTAAAGGATCGTTACACGCCTCCTGTAAGCCAGCACCTGGTCGAGCATTCAAGACACAAACATCTCAGTAAAGAAGCTAGGGTCAAAACCCAGTTCCCTGTCCTCCTGGCTTTCAACAAGCAACAAGTCCCGTGCCTATTATGCAGCCCTCCCCAAGGACTCTACTGTGCCACTGTTCAGAATGAAAACAGCATATCCCGACCTTGGCTAGGCTTATATCTGTCAGCTTTCCGCAGGCAGTCAGGTCTAGCTCTTGCAGATGGGCCAGGTTATTCAACGAAGCCTGACGTTTTTCTTGAGTATCCTGCTTGGCGAGGTCAATGAGAAGCTGGGTATTCTGCTCCAAATCCTGTGGAGGAGGTTGGAAGAATCCCATGTTGCCAAAGTTCCTACTGAACCTTGGGCCAGCATCCTTCTGTTGAGGCAATTATTTATATAAAAATAAAACCTAATGCACTTTTAATCTAAACACAGCACAAATAATGCAACACACAACATATTTGACACGATACACAATGCCACAGCAAATTGTGTAAAATAGGAGTGGGGAATCTTTGGTTTGGATGTTTTGAATTACATCTCCCCCAGGTCTCTGCCACTGGCTTTGCTATGTAAGGCTTATAGGAGATATACAAGACAAAAGATTCACAGCATCTGTTGTGGTACAAAGCTAGGTCAGACTTGCATACCACTCAGATTGTCATTCGGCTGAAAGTGAAGCATGAAGTTTCAGTGAAATTATTCACTACCAATGTCTGGCCAGACATCCCGCTACAGTAATGGAGTAGACCATACAGCCAGCAACTCAACGCCGAGTGTTGGACGGCAGTAAAAAACCTGACTTCCCTAAGGGGCCAACAGCTACGGGTGAATGAGCCCCTTTGGGTGGGGTGATGGCTCCCTCTGTGGAGGAAATACCACTGGAAACCATCATATTGGATTCCAACGGAAAAATGAGCAGAGAAGGAACCATTTCACTATTTGGATTCCCAACGGTCATGGAGGCAGAAGAGGCCAGATGGACTGGCTGTGTAGACGCACCTTGTTCATAACTTCAAGGCTGTGGCAGTCCATTGCAGTCCCTTTGTTAAATCGTCCATATCTCATTTCATGCGTGCCACAGGAGATGGCTCCGCAATCATAGTGCGTGGGTCACTTCATGGCAAGCTGGGATCCACCTTAAACAAATTCACGCCAATGGCATTTTTCCTGCTTCAGGAAAAAATGCATTCTTAGATACTAGTTGCAGCCAATTATTCACTACTAGAATCAATGGAATGCTTCCCTAATAACTCCAGTTCTGTTCCTATTAAGACAAAAGCTAGACACAGGATAGTGCTTGATTGATAGAACGACGACGTCTAAGAGGTGACCTGATTGAAGTTTATAAAATCATGCACGGTGTGGACAAAGTAGATAAGGAAAAACTGTTTTCCCTATCGCATAACACTAGAACTAGGGGACACTCCATGAAACTTTTGGGTACTAGTTCTCAAACAAATAAGAGAAAGTACTTTTTCACCCAGAGGATTACTGGTCTATGGAACTCCCTGCCAGAAGAAGTGGTGACAGCTGTCAGTCTTGACAGATTTAAGAAAGGATTAGACAAGTTCATGGAGGACAAAAGTATCAATGGCTATAATTATGGATACTTAAGGACATTTCCAGGGAATCCTAAGCAGGTGAAGGCATCTGCTTGGGAATACCCTGAAGGAAATGGTGAGCCACTGTGTGAGACAGAATGCTGTACTGGATGGGCTGTGGCCTGTTCCAGCAAGGCTGTTCTTATGTTCTTATTGCTGGCCTTCCTGATGGAAAGCCAGAGGGTTTTCCTGGCTTTTCCCCAGTTGATGGGACAAATGGAGCACTAAATGAAGACAGAGTAGATTCTCCTTATGAGCTTCTTTGCAAACAAGGGAAAGGAACCACACTCATAAGAACATAAGAACAGCCTTGCTGGAACAGGCCACAGCCCATCCAGTCCAGCATTCTGTCTCACACATTTGCTTCAGGGTATTCCCAAGCAGATGCCTTCACCTGCCTAGCACTCCCTGGAAATGGAATTGAGAGATATCCTGCCTATCTCTCCAACCCGGAGGTTGTCCTTAGGTATCCATAACTATAGCCATTGATACCCTTGTCCTCCATGAACTTGTCTAATCCCTTCTTAAAGCTGTCAAGACTGACAGCTGCCACCACTTCTTCTGGCAGGGAGTTCCATAGACCAGTGATCCTCTGGGTGAAAAAGTACTTTCTCTTATTTGTTTGAGAACTAGTACCCAAAAGTTTCATGGAGTGTCCCCTAGTTCTAGTGTTGTGCGATAGGGAAAACAGTTTTTCCTTATCTACTTTGTCCACACCGTGCATGATTTTATAAACTTCAATCAGGTCACCTCTTAGACGCCGTCATTCAAGAGTGAAGAGACCCAATCGTTGCAGTCTCAGATGGTAAGGAAGGTGTTCCAGTCCCCTAATCATTCTGGTTGCCCTCCTCTGCATTTTTTCCAGCTCCATAATATCCTTCTGGAGGTATGGTGACCAGAACTGTACACAGTATTCCAGATGGGGCCTCACCATAGATTTATAAAGAGGCAAAATGACACTTGCTGACTTATTTTCTATACCCTTCCTAATGATCCCTAGCATTGAGTTTGCTTTTTTCACTGCTGAGGCACACTGGGTTGACACCTTCATTGAGGACACCAAGGTTCCTTTCCTGGTTTGTAACAGAGAGTTCAGACCCCATCACTTTTCCTGAGCAAGGACAGAACACTGATTTCACTTCTGCTTCCGTCATTGCGCAATAATCCAGCAAGAAAGCCTGGCCCGTGGCCTAGCATCCCTTACCTCTTTAGCCTGCTCGTGCTCCTCCGTGGGATCCTCAATCCCTAGCAGGCCCCAGTCTGTTAGCTCCTTGCACCAAGCCAGACGCAGGACTGTCAGCTGCACAAGGTGGAAAGCAATTGCTTGGACACTTCTGTTGCTCAGGGCTACACAGGACGAGAGGTCCAGAACACGGAGACTCTTGCTTAGGGCAGCAGCCAGCCAGAGGACTGAGCCATCCTATATGTGGAGAGGGGAAACAAACAGGTAATTTGAATTACTGTGTTCAGTTTTCATGCACTTTAACCTAAGAGCTTATTTCAAGCCAAACCCCTTCAAAACCCAACTTATGTTGCTAGTTCTCAACCTTTTTAAGCTGGGGGCCCTCACACAGCTTTGGGGCCAGATGGCCATTTTGCCCTTCCTCCACCACATGGCACTTCTGGGTGTGGTGGAGATGGAGGGGGCCCAGATGAAATGGCTTTGAGGGCCGCAGGTTGAGAATCCCTGCTTTATACATAGCCAGACCGAGGGTCCACTTCAGCCGGTCCTGTAAACTGATGGGGAAGGACAGGTTGCTTACCTGTAACTGTAGTTCTTCAAGTGGTTACCTGTGAACTCACAAAAATGGGTTGTAATTGTATGCAAACCACCTTCTTGGCTTTGTCGTTGGCCAAAATTAACCCTATTGGCTGCTCTGGGAAACAGAATGCTGAACTAGTTAAACCTTTGGTTTGATTCAACAAAAACTTTCTTACTTGATCTGCATGCATTGGCACTAATTGGTTTTATTTTATTTTAATGAAAAAAAAAATATTTTTTAAAAAGGTCTGAAAACCCAAATACAGTGGAACCTTGGTTAACAAACAGCTCAGTTAACATAAAAATTGCGTAACAAAAGGAAATCCATAGAAAATAGTGGCTTGGTTTACGGATTTTCCCCCGGAACAGATTAATTGGTTTTCAATGTATTCCTATGGGAAACCGCATTTCAGTTAATGTATTTTGGTTTTCAGTGCATTCCTATTGGATGCATTCCTATGGGAAATTTGGTTAACGTAATTTTCGCTGTAAGAAACATACTGGAGAACACAATAATGACGTTAACCGAGCTTCCAGTGTATCTTACTGTTGGAGAACCAGTAATCCTCTAGATCAGTGGTGGCAAACCTATGGCACGCATGCCAAAGGGGGCACTCAGAGCCCTCTCTGTGGGCACGTGCACCATTGCCCAAGCACAGAGTTGCCTTGCCCCTCTGCCCAGCTTCCCAATGGAAGGGTTTCCTCCTTCCCCCAGCACAGAGTTCGCTCTGCCCAATGAGGTAAGGCAGGCAGCTCACATGCGGCGTAAAGGTACAGCATGGACAGCAGTTTGGGCACTCAGTCTCTAAAAGGTTCGCTATCCCTGCTCTAGATGTTTTTGGACTCCATCAGCCATACAGCTGACTATAACGTGAACCATCTGACTACTGTCCATGCTGGTTTGATTGGGGGGGTGGGGTGCTGAAGCCCCGAAGGTTCCTCAGCCATGCTACAGAACTCACCAGCACTAAAGAGCAGAAGGCAACATTCAGGGAGACCAGTCTGGGCCATCCCTTGACAGTACTGAAAGCTTTCACCAGCTCACCACAGCTCACAAGGCTGCATTCAGAGACATCCAAACTTTTGAGATGCCTCAAGCATGAAACCCCTTGGAAGCCAGCTTCAGTGATCCGTGGAAGCTTCCCCAGGCACAGACACTGGAGGTCCAGGAGCTTGGAACTGATGGTGAGTACAGCCCGGTCAGACAGGTCTGAACAGCCACTCAGATCCAGTCTGGTCAGGTGAGGCTGATGATGGCACAAGATGCCCACGGCCTCGTTGGTCAGATCCTGGCATGCTTGAAGTACCATCTCCTTGAGGTGAAGGTTTTCCACCTGGACCAGAGACTTCATTGCATGGCTAGAGATGTTGGTCCCGCTCAGGTCCAAAGCTTTCAAGCTGTGGGCTCGCTCTGTAAAGAACCGCAGGAGGTTGCGGAAGGACAGCAGGACCGAAGAATTGTAGTTGTTGGAACCGTAGTAAGCATCAAACTCAAACGTGATGTGGCAGCGGGCTAGGGCCACTTTGGCAAGGAGTGGACAGCATCTGGTGAAGCGGTTGAAGGTAAGGTCAGACAAGTACCTCAGCCCGGACAAATTCAATTCCACCAGGTTGGCCAGCGTTTCTCCAGCTTGCAGGCGGGTCTCCTCTTTGGAAAGCAGGGTGCCAGACATGAAGAGGCTGTTGCAGCCACTCAGATCCAAGGCTGTGAGGCAGGGGCAGGCAAGGAGAAGCTCCTCAAAGCTGGACTCAGTCAGGATGCTCCCATGGAGGCACAAGCTGTGCAGGTGGGGTCCCAGGTCATTGGCTACACACTTGATGACATCCCGGGAGGTAGTGGAGCCATCCAGGCTGGTCATCTTAACACTGCCCACCCGTCTTTGGGCCAGGCTCCTGATTGTCTTGAGAGAGGCAGAGGCAGTGGGGATGTTGAAGACAAGGTTCTCCTAGAATGAAACAGAGAAAAAAAGGGGTGTGTGTGTTACCTGGTGAAAGTCTGAGCTAAAAGAGGATGACAACTTCAGAGCTCTTCCTCTGCTGTATCCGAATATTGGCGATCATCATAGCAATGAGACATGAAGACTGTCCTGAGAATATAATGCTGTAGCCTTATATCTGCCTTCTGCATCGCAGCAAGACCCCCGTATCACTGATCCAGTTCCGCGAGCCACTTTCTGATCCTGAGTCCTATTGGCATCAAAGTCCTCATCAGCTCCAGGCCAGGATTGATGAAGCTGCTGCCCTCCATCAAGATGGATTCAATCCATTTGGGGACCATCACCCTTCCCTGTGGACTTCGGCACCCAAGGCCGTTAGTCCTCAGGGTGGTCAGGATCGTTAACTGCCACCTGACACTTGGTGCTGGCAGTATTGTCTACTCTATTACCATAAGCAGGATAACCTGGCCAGACAGAACTTCAGAGCTCATGGCCAACTAATCAGAAATTTAAAACCAGTGTGTTGTAGGGCGGAAGGCATTCAGATCTCGACTAAAGAGGCGTGGCTTTAAATTTTTCTTAGAACAAGGCTCACTGTAGACATCTAAATTGTATTTTAAAAAATTATACTCACATCTTATATTTTTATTTGATGTAACTATAGGCAGCCTCAGGTCTTATTCTTGAAAGAAAAATAGGAATCAAATTGAACAGACAGACAAAACGGAGAAGATACAGATAGCTCTGAGCAAGGGTACATGCTCCCATCCCTGAGCCTGCCTCACATGGCTGTTGAGAAAACTAAAAATTACACAGCCAAGGGCAAATAAAAGTATGATAAGCAAACATATACAGTGGAACCTCGGTTAAAAAACAGCTCAGTTAACATAAAAATCGCATAACAAAAGGAAATCCATAGAAAATAGTGGTTCGGTTTACGGATTGTTTTCAGAACAGATTAACTGGTTTTCAATACATTCTTATGGGAAACTGTGTTTCAGTTAAAGTATTTGTTTTCAATGCATTCCTATGGGAAATTCGGTTAAAGTAATTTTCGCTGTAAGAAACATCTCAGAGAACGCATTAATTACGTTAACCGAGGTTCCACTGTATATGTTTTGTCTGGCCTAGTGTACACAAATTGATCTAGAGCAGGGATTCCCAACCTACAGCCTGTGGGCAGGACGCAGCCCATGTCCCCATTTCATGTGACCCGTGTCACCGCCCCGGAAGTGGATACATTTACGACAACAATAAATGTGCCCACTTCTGCTTCTGGAGGGGGGCATGGTCTGGCCCGCTCAGCTGTCAGGGGCGTAGTCCAGCCCGGGGCATAAAAAGGTTGGGAACCCTTGATCTAGAAGAAAACTAGACGGGTGGGCCTGGCTTTTGGGAAAAGGTCATAGCTCAGCAGCAGAGCACACACTTTTGGGTACCAAAGGTGGCAGGTTAATCCTTGGTATTTCCAGTTAAAGAAATTAAGTAGCAAGTAATGATGAATCCTCTTCCTTGTCTTCCCCAGAAAGTCTAACACTCACAGTAGATAAAATGGAAAAACATTTGCTGACGACACTAAATTATACAGGGTAGTGAAAACTGTGAGAGATTGTGAGGAGCTCCAGAGGGATCTCTTGACACTGGGGGAGTGGGGAAAACAGTGGCAAATGAGCTTCAACATTAGTAAGTGCAGAGTGATGCATGTTGGGGCAAAAAACCCCAATTACATTTATAAACTGATGGGTTCTGAACTCTCTGCGACAAACCAGGAAAGGGACCTTGGTGTCCTGGTGGACAGCTCAATGAAGGTGTCAACCCAGTGTGCCTCAGCAGTGAAAAAAGCAAACTCAATGCTAGGGATCATTAGGAAGGGTATAGAAAATAAGTCAGCAAGTGTCATTTTGCCTCTTTATAAATCTATGGTGAGGCTCCATCTGGAATACTGTGTACAGTTCTGGTCGCCATACCTCCAGAAGGATATTATGGAGCTGGAAAAAGTGCAGAGGAGGGCAACCAGAATGATTAGGGGACTGGAACACCTTCCTTACCATCTGAGGCTGCAATGGTTGGGCCTTTTCACTCTTGAACGACGGCGTCTAAGAGGTGACCTGATTGAAGTTTATAAAATCATGCACGGTGTGGACAAAGTAGATAAGGAAAAACTGTTTTCCCTATCGCACAACACTAGAACTAGGGGACACTCCATGAAACTTTTGGGTACTAGTTCTCAAACAAATAAGAGAAAGTACTTTTTCACCCAGAGGATTACTGGTCTATGGAACTCCCTGCCAGAAGAAGTGGTGACAGCTGTCAGTCTTGACAGCTTTAAGAAAGGATTAGACGGGTTCATGGAGGACAAGGGTATCAATGGCTATAATTATGGATACTTAAGGACAACCTCGGGGTTGGAGAGATAGGCAGGATATCTCTCAATGCCATTTCCAGGGAATCCTAAGCAGGTGAAGGCATCTCCTTGGGAATACCCTGAAGGAAATGGTGAGCCACTGTGTGAGACAGAATGCTGGACTGGATGGGCTGTGGCCTGTTCCAGCAAGGCTGTTCTTATGTTCTTATAGAGTTATACAGTGTAAGGTAAACTCTTAAGTGTCAGACTGCAGACACCTTATGCTCAGAGACTGGGAAAGACTACTGGCTATCTAAACTTGGGAGGCTCTGGCCAGCATTAACTCTCTCTATCTCTCCCCTCCCCCCCTTTTACCAGCACTATTCTTATTTAACTGGAGGGTGTGTTAACTCTTTTAAAATGGTATAATAATAATTTCATGTCAGAAATTATTCTGGTTGAAAGGATTTTTGCTGGAGGAACTCTGCTCAGGGGATGCCCGAATGAAGCTTCTTTCATGTCCCCAAGATCTTTTCTCACTGAAATGGTCCCTGTTTGTCTACTTGCAATTTCTTGCTTTCGACCTGCTAGGTTGGCAGGACCGGCAGGGGACAGAGACGGGCTGCCAACTTGCCGACCTTCTAGCTAAAGTGTTGGGGGACACCCACATATTTTTGTGGTTTCCACTCAATACCTTGACATCTTCTTATCTTGACACATTTCTTGTTGTGCAATAAAGAAATAATCAAGAAATCATCCAGTCTACTTGCAAATTTCTCATACCCTGTGTTCATATCTCCAAAAATTCAGATCCACTGCTATTCCATTACAACTCACTTCTAATACACCGGTTGCTTTGTGGAGGTATCAGCCCTGGCGTACCCAGCAAGCAAAAGAGAGAGAGGGAGGGTGGCCATTATGGCTCATTTTCAGAAAGTATTGTTACATCATAGGTTAGTTTTCTGAACAAGCTTTGTTTGCACTCTCAACAAGTACATTTACAAGAAAGTAGAAAGTGTATTTAAATCATCCCAAGTTTTCTACCCCAGGATCTGTCATAGGCAGCAGCTTCCTCAAGAACAAAACCAGACAAGTCCCCTTCTGCAGAGGGAAAGCATAGTGCAGGAGGTCTTCCAGTAGCAACAATTCATTTTTGTCAGACAAATAAAATTACGGTCTTTGGTGGGGAGGTATCTGGAAGGGCTCAGGAACTGAAAAATGGGAAAAGACAAATATGAGTCCACCCTTGCTTTAGGCTATGACTCCTTAAAGAGCTAGTAATGATCAGTCTCATGATCTTAACTTGTTGGACAATGATCATATAAAGAAACCAAAGTTTTTCTTATTCCCTCTCCCTCTCCCTCCTGGATAGGAAACAAACATTTCCAGTCTTTCCCCAGCCATGCCAGGCAGGAGCAGAGTAAGTAAACTCAAAGACTCCTTGCTACATGTTCACCTAATACTAAATTGTGGTTAGCCTTCTCTCTGAAGTAAAGGTAAAGGTTTCCCTTGCTCGAAAGTCAGTTGTATCCGACTCTAGGGTTCAGTGCTCATCTCTGTTTCAAAGCCGAAGAGCCAGCACTGTCTGCTTCTGCAGACGTTTCTGTGGTCATGTGGCACGCATGACTAGACACTGGAGCACTGTTACCTTCCCACCAAAGTGGTCCCTATTTATCTACTTGCAATTTCTTGCTTCCGAACTGCTAGGTTGGCAGGAGCCTCTGAAAAAGGCCTATTATTCTCCACTAAGGTAGCTCTTTTGAAGTACTTCTGCCATATCCAAATTATGAATATTGGCGATCCTCATGGTGATCAGCCATGAAGACTGTCCTGAGGATATAATGCAGTGGCCTTCCATTTCCCTTCTATATCGCAGCATGACACCTGTACCACTGATCCAGTTCCACGAGTCACTTTCTGGTCCAGAGCCCTTTTGGATAAAGATAATCACAAAAAGGAAGGGCAGGATCTGTTCTCAATCATCCCAGAGTGCAGGACATATAATAATAGGCTGAAACTACAGGAAGCCAGATATACACTGAATATCAGGAAAAGCTTCTTAGTTGTTAGAACAGTACAACAATGGAACCAATTACCTTGAGAAGGTGGTGAGCGCTCCAATACTGGAAGCATTCAAGAGAGAATTGGACAACCATCTGTCAGTTCTGCTTTGATTTGGATTCCTGCCTTGAGCAAAGGGTTGGACTCAATGGCTAAAAGGCCCCTTCCAACTCAATCATTCCATGATTCTGTGACAAATAGATTGACCAAAGCAAGAGGTTCTTACCTGATGCAGGGAATCTTGGGCCGCCATATACCAGGTATGATTTACCAGAGAGGCTTCTTTTCTGTCAGGGATGGGCAGGAAGCTTAAGATGTACGTGATAACCTGCACATAAAGAAAGAAGTCTGTGAAGCTGGTGGTGATTTTCAGGAATTAAAGATCTTTTCCCATCCTATGGTCACCCCATTCCATGGTCTTCAACAGCTTCCCCATGACAAAAAGGATCCAAAGAGAGTCCTTTGGACATTCCAGAGGTGGAAATTGGAAAATTTTAATTTCTGAAAAACTATTGTGGCTGATGACGCATCACAACCTATGCTTCTGGATTTCAGCCAGTGTGTACTTGATAAAGGTCTCTGAAATTCAGAATAGCAATACTATCCCAAGAACTACTTTACATTAACATACTCTCCAGAAGCTGTTGGGCTCCAAGGATGAGGAGATTATACTCTACCAAGGACATCTGTATGGACTTCTCACTCTGGACTAAATGCATATGGGGCAATGAGGTAAACTGGGTCAGGCAGATGGTTGAGGTGTGTCTGTAAGAAGTGAAATTTTGATAGTACTCTAAGCAAGGGGTTCTCAACCTCATAAATGCATTTACAAGAGCCACAGACTCATTTACAGCTGTTGTAAGTGCATTTACAACAGCTGTAAATGAGTCTGACTGATTCTGGTGACAGCTGGCCCACCAGTCTGGCCCTTTGACTGTTTGCAGGAGCATAACCTGTCTTCCAACTTGAAAAGGTTGAGAACCCCTGCTCTAGGCCATTTGCATTTGTGTGTGTGTGAATAAGGGCTTTTCTTCTATTTCAGCTTGTGTAGAGAAACCCATACAGTGTTGACCCTTGGATAGTATAAAGCTGAAAAGAAGTAAATGGTTAACAGATGTGATAACAAATAATGGAACTGTATATATAAATTAGAATTTTGATGTACTACTTCCTGGAAAAGGTACATTTGTAACTGTCACTCTGAAGACGTTTTTGGCTAAATATATCAGATGCTTAATTTGAGCCTACAAATTCTCATTCAGGCATTAATACATGGCTCACCTCTCGTTTCTCTATTCTGCCTCTCTTTTCTGACCATTTGTGGTGCAGCTCTTTTTCTTTTGTTGTTGTTCAGTCACACAGTCGGTTCCGACCCTTTGCGACCCCATGGACCACCGCACGCCAGGCATCTTTATCCTCCACCATTCTTCTCAACCCACCCAACTCTGTGCCCACTGCATCCACAACACCATCTAGCCATCTCATTTTCTGCCGCCCCTTCTTTTGCCCTCAACCTTTCTCAGCATCAAGGCCTTCCTCATTTGATGTCCAAAGTACTTTAGCTTCATCTTTACTATTTGACCTAAGGAGCAGTCAGGGTCGATTTCTTCTACGATTTACCTATTTGTTCTCCTCGCTGTCCAGGGGACTCTCAAAACTCTCCTCCAACACCACATTTCAAAGGCATCTATTCTTCTGCGCTCAGCTTTCCTTATGGTCCAGGTCCCAAACCCATACATTACCACTAGGAATACCACTGCTTTGACTATACAAATTTTTGTTTTCAAGGTGATGCCTCTACTTTTCACTATGTTCCCCAGGTTTCTCATAGCTTGTCTCCCCAGAATCAGTCGCATTTTTATTTCATGGCTGCAATCACCATCTGCAGTGATCTTTGATCCTAAGAAAGTAAAGTCTGTCACTGCTTCTACTTCCCCATATATTTTCCAGGGACTGATTGGGCCTGTTGCCATTATCTTGGTTTTCTTGATGTTGAGTCTCAAGCCAGCTTTTGCACTCTCTTCTTTCAATCTAATCAGGAGCTTCTTTAGGTCTTCCTCACTTTCTGCCATTAGGGTAGTATCATCTGCGTATCTCAAATTGTGCTCTGTATATAAGTTGAATAAGGAGGGTGACAAAATGCAGCCTTGTCTTACTCCTATTCCTATTCCAAACCACTCCATCATTCCACATTCTGTCCTAATTGTTGCTTCTTGACTCTTGTACAGATTTCTCATGAGGCATATGAGGTGTTCTGGTATTCCCATCTCTTTAATTACTTGCCACATTTTGTTGTGATCCACACAATCAAAGGCCTTGGTGTAGTCAATGAAGCAGAAATAGACTTGTTTCTGGTATTTCTTTGTTTTCTCCATGATCCAACGTATGCTGGCAATGTGGTCTCTAGTTCCCCTACCTTTTCTCTAGTTTCCCTTGCACTTCTGGTAATCCTCTTTCCACATGCTGCTGAAGCCTATCATGTATTATCTTGAGCATGACCTTTTTCTTTTAGCAATTAGCAATTTGTATTCCAGAGAATTTGTTAAATATTTTTTATGAAAGAAAACAGCCATTTTGAAAAATACCAGTTTTTAAAAGAGGTGTTAAGGCAACCAGATTTTTGTGTCTGGGTTTTTTGTGGCCTTAATCTCAGCGACGGCAGCAGCAGCTGCAATTCCTATCTGAGAATGCATTTTTTCTTGAATCAAGGAAAATGTCATTAGCATGAATTTGTTTAAGGTGGATCCCAGCTTGCCATGAAGTGACCCATACACTATAATCATGAAGCCATCTCCTGTGGCACATATGAAATGAGATATGTAGGATTTAACACCAGGACTGCAATGGACTGCCGCAGCCTTGAGGATATTATCAAGGTGGGCTTTCACAGCTAGTCCATCTGGCATGGCCTCTTCCGCATCCATGACGGTTGGGAGTCAAAGTTCCTCCTCTGCTCATTTTGCCATTGGGCCCAATATGATTGTTTCCAGTGGCATTTCAATCACCTCCACCTAAAGGGGCTCATCCGCCCGTAGCTGTTGGCCCCTTTAGGGAGTCAGGTTATTTACCATCACCTAACACTCGGCGTTGAGTTGCTGGTTGTATGGTCTACTCCATTACCGTAGCAGGATGTCTGGCCAGACATTCTCTCAATCTAGGCAGAAACATGCAACTGGTCTGGAGTGTTATCAAAAGATGATATTTTGTTTAATTTAGTTGTCTTCTACTTTTCCTGGCAAGGAAGAAAAAAACACTTGAGTTTTTTTGGGTCCCAAGTACCAAATAAATTGACCAACCATGGAATCTACACAACTTGCCATGGAGCTGAGAGTAATCATCAGTGCTCTGCCTTAGCATTTGCCTTTCATTCATACCCCGTCTTCCTCAACAACAAGGTTTACTTATACCAAGGTCATTTGGACTGAGAGGGGCACCTTAAACAATATATGTGTTTATATATATGTGTCCCAGTTTAAAATACAAACAATTTCTGCAATTACAGAAACCTCTCCCAGTTTACATGCCCTTTCCTTTAATTTTAGTTTCTTTTCTTCTCCTGCTAGTTCCACAATGCATTACCTTAGTTCAGTTCAGTTTATTCTCTTCCATGATTCCCTCCACGGTGGATTTAAAAAAATCAGTTTTAAAAAAATTAAATTAGTTTTTAAAAAAATATATATATAAGGCTTTTTGAAGAAAAATCTAAATGTAGTTTTGTATTTAAAACATACTATAGTCCAAAGGTTATTCATCATTAAATCAAGATTAGTGTTCAATGATGTAGCATGAGGCTGTATATTCATGCAATGTTTAAAATTTTTTGGTAAATGAATTCCATTACTCCATTCACAATGTCAAACTCTTTCAGAAGTTTTTGTAAAATTCTTGGGCAACTTTTCGATCTAGAAGATATTAGCACAGCAGCAGCTTGCTTTTACAGTTCTCAAAACTGTGAATTTGTGCCTGCAGAGATCACATGCCTCATCTTCACAGCAAAAATGTTATAAAACAAACATATAAAGACCTATAAGAGAATAAACAAAACAATCTAAAGGCTTCCCACCTTTAGACTGTAAAAGGATGTAGCTGTTGTCTGTTTTTCTATTTAATATCTAAGCATAAAGCCTGGCTGGAACTACATATTCCATGCCATGATATTGTCAGAAAAAGTAACTACAGGTGAAACTCTGAAAATTAGAATACCGTGCAAATGTTCATTCAGTTCAGTAATGCAACTTAAAAGGTGAAACAAATATATGAGATAGACACGCAAAGCAAGATAGTTCAAGCCTTACTTGGTTATAATATTGATGCTTATGAAAACCCCAACCTCATGTACCCTATAATCATCACATAATCTCATGTACGCTGTACACCATGATCATCACAATTATAACGAATTAAGGCATGACATCTCTTGCCTTGCATGTAGTGAGTCTATCTCATATATTTGTTTCACCTTTTAAGTAAAATGAATGAATACTTGCATGATATTCTAATTTTCCGAGTTTCACCTGTATGAGTTACGAAAGCTTGCGGAGTTTTGAATTTTTTAAAGTGACCTAGAAGAGGTATTGTCTCATTCCTGCGTTTGTTTACGTTTATGGATGGGTCACACAACTGGATTTTGTTTATTAAATAAAACAAAAAAACGCTGTAGCCCTTTAAAGACTAACTGCTATATTTCAATGTGAATTTTCGTGGATAAAGTCCACTTTTATCATACTGATGAAGTGGACCCCACTTGTCAATAGTGGATCCCACTTGTCAATAGCCGGGGTGTGGGTGTGGGAGAGGGATCACGTGTCTGTAAGAATGTCTGAACTCACACCAGGAGTCTGACTGAAGGACTAGCTAGGTCTCTCACAGAGCCTCGAAGGAATCCCCCGCTCGCATCTCAGGCAGATCAAACCCCACCACCTCGTCTCACCTCCATAGGCAACAACGCCCATGTCTCCATCACCGCCCGGAGCCGACGGACGATATCGCTTTCCGCACACGGCGAGGGCAACTTTAATAACAGAACAGCCCCGCCCCTCCCCGCCCCACCCCACCCTGGTCCCGCCCGCTGCGTCGGGTCCCCATGACAACGGCGACGCGATGCTTGCTGGGATTCGTAGTCCAGCCGGGGGAAGGCTCCTTCCGGCGGCTCCTGATGACGTTGAGGCCTCGACCTCGGAAGAAACCTCACGGTCGTGTGCTGCTGTTACTTGCTGCGTGCGTGCGTGCGCTCACTAGTGCGCTCGCTGGTGGATTGTTTGCCTGCTTCGGGTCCGGCATCCTCCGCGGCTGCCATGGCGGTGAGTGGGAGCTGGGGAAGCAATCGCCTTCCGGCTTTTAAGGCTGGGATTGGGGGCAATGCCAAGCATGGCAGGGGGAGGGCTGGAGCCGACTCTTTTGGGGGCACCTGAGTCCCAGAATCACCTGCTGAGTGTGCAGGATTCCCCCTCCCCACCTTCTCGTGCCCAGAAAGAGCTTTAATTGCAGAATTACAGAGCTGGAAGGGGACTTTTAGACCATCGAGTCCAATGCAGAAATCTGATTTTTTTAAAAAAAATAGATTAAAAAAAATTAAATTAAAAAAAATTTGAAGAAAAATCTAACTATACTTTTCTATTTAAAACAAAGCAGATCTGACATTATAAATTTATAATTTATTTCAGGACATGTTGCAATTTTGCAAATGTGTCTGTCGCACAGCATTTCCTGGGGTCCCCCCCCCCCATCGTGTCACAAGCACACAAAGGTGCTTTCTGGGTTGAAAGGATTCCGCTCAGGAGATGCCCAGGTGAGGCTCCTTTAAACTGTAAAAGGATGTACAGTAGCTCCAAGATCTTTTCCCATCGAAGTGATCCCTATTTATCTGCTTACAATTTCTTGTTTTCGAACTGCTCACTGCTAGGTTGGCAGGAACTGGGACAGATGATGGGTGCTCATTCCGTCATGCAGCACTCTGGTCTTGAACTGCCGACTTACCAGCCTTCCAGGCGAGGTTGTTAACCACTGAGCCATCACAGTCTCTGAGTAGAGATTGAAGTCCGATGTTGGGAATGGAGAATAGAATGGAATTGGAGCCATTTGATCATTTTTTGCAATCCAACCTAGTCATTGCAGGGTCGCATAAGACAGCAGGGATTGTTTTTTTAAATGTGTTTTCAAGAATGAAAAATCACACACCTTTCTAGTGCTGAGTTGCCTTGCATGCACCTTAAAGAGTCAATTCTGTCTTAGGTGTACACTGATTTTGTCCAGCAGTGTGGCCAGAATGGCCTGTTTGTGTCTGGTTGGCTAGAATTCAAATCCCCAGCTTGATTGGACAAATATTGTAGTCTATAACTGTGGTGGCTTAGTGATTAAGATGCTGAACTTGACGACCAGAAGGTTGGTAGGTCAGCAGTTTGAGACCTGAGTGCTGCGCAATAGAGTGAGCTCCCGCCTCTGTCCCAGCTCCTGCCAACCTAGCAGTTCAAAAGCCAGAAACTGCAAGTAGATAAATAGGTACTACTTTTGTGGGAAAGGTAACAACATTCTGTGCCTTCCACATGAGCACAGAAATGTCGGCAGATGCAGACAGTGCTGGCTCTTTGGCTGTAAAAGGAGATAAATCGCGACCCCTAGAGTCAGACACAACTGGCTTTCAAGCAAAGGAGACCTTTACCTATAAATATATGGTGAAGTGTATTCTTTAACACTCTCTCCATTGAATTGTTTTCCCCAAAATTGATGTATCTATGAGGTTACCCACCTTGGTTGTGGGGGTTGTCTGTAGGAGCAAGATTTCTCTGTATTCTTGCTCATGTGGACAGTTCCCACAGGTAAAAGAGGCTCTCGCCTTCAGACAGGTTGCATTTAATGAGCAAAGCGGTAACAGAGAGGGGTGGGGATGCCTTCTTCCTTTACTTCCTCTTTTACCCCTTCTGGTGTCGAGGGATGTTTTTGACAACTGTGCTTTGGAAATACCTGGTTATAGGGCAGGACCTGTGAACTGGATCTGGCCCACAGCACCATTTCATGTGTCCCCACCCCCCTCCAAAGGCATACTAGAAACAAAATGGCCACCCCTTTGAAGCTACTGGGACAAAATGGCCGCCCTATTGTGCAGACAGGGCAAAATGGCCATCCGGCCCCCAAAGCTGACTGAGAGAGCGTGACCCAGCCCCCGGCCTGAAAAGGTTGGGAACCCCTGTTATAGGGTTATGTTCTAGCATTAGTTAACAACTTCACTGCCTTTTTGAGTGGGCAGAGGTGATGTTTTCAAACCCTGCTGAGAATCAAGAAAAGGAATGGGTGTTAAAGTAATTGTTTGATGCAGACTGACTCACTATAATGAAACTGACCTAGCGTTAGTTCTATTTTTGTGTCCTCTTCTCTATCTACTTGATGCAAAATTATAGTGGTGTATAGTAGCAGTCTTCTGCCAACCTAGCCATTTGAAAGCAAGAAATTGAAAGTAGATAAATAGGTACTGCTTTGGTGGGAAAGGTAACAGCGTTCCATGTGCTCTGGCGTCTAGTCATGCCTACCACATGACCATGGAAATGTTTACAGACGCAAACAATGCTGGTTCTTTGGCTGTAAATTGAGATGAGCACTGGCTGGCTTTTGAGCAAGGGAGACATTTACCTTTACTGTACTTATAGTAGCAGTGGTTTGGGGTGTACACAAATACTGTATAAGTAAATGACTGTGATCACTTGATTAAATTGTTTTGTTTTCTAAATGTTTTCCAGCCTAAAGGAAAGGTGGGAACTAAAGGTAAAAAGCAGATATTTGAAGAAAACAAGGATACTCTCAAGTTCTATTTGCGAATCATTCTGGGAGCTAATGTGAGTGCGTAATGGTTTGGTTCATTGTTTTGAGTCACTTCTCTTCTTGCTTTTCATTAGGGGTAGCCTGGTATCTCTTAGTTTGGGAATACACAGATGGCTTAAATCCATGTTGGTGAAGCTTGGCACTCCCGGTGATCTTGGACTTCAATTCCCAGAAACCCAAGTCAGCACTCCTGCTGATCAGGGCTTCTGGGAATTGAAGTCCAAGAACATCTGGAGTGTCAAGGTTCGCCATCACTGGCTTAAATGTTTTCAGGCTAGCTTGGGAGCCATTATCTGTGGCAGAGGTTAAGCAGGGCATTCCAACAGTTGGCTCTGCAAACAAGAAACATGATGGTAACCTATTTACTTAACTTCATGTGTCGTTTTGGCTCTCTGTCACAAGGGTTGCTGACATCTGTCTAGGTTAGTGGTTCCCCATGCCCTACGGGGGGACTTCAATTCCCAGAAACCTTAGTCGGTACATTGGCTGAACAGTGCTTTGGGAAATTGACTTAGGCTTCTGGGAATTGAAGTCCAAAAACCAAAGGTTGGGAAACGCTGGTCTGAGGTCTTTGCCTGTTGGCAGAAGGACAAATGGGAGGGGCCAACCTGGCTTCCCAGGGGAGAGTGTTATACAGCATAGGAGCAGCCACTGAAGCAACCTCTCACGTCCTCACCAGACAAGTTTGCGAGGGCAGTGGGAAAGGAAAAAAATAACACCTGGAGCTCCAAGGTTGGCCACCCGTTATAGGTCATGGCCAGCACTTTGAATTGGGTCTAGAACAGTGGTTGTTAACCTTTTTTTGCCCATGCTTGTAACATATAATTCTTATTATTTACAAAGTGGATTCCTATTCATGTGGAGGAAGCCTAAAAGGCCATTAACTTGATCTAACTCATTCTTGAATTGCCCCCCCCCCCCATAAAAATCAAATTGCCCTCCTGTGGCACTTATGTGACTGCATTATTTTGAATCATGATGTTTCCAAACACTCTTCAAAGGCAAATCCATATAGAATGCATTGCAGTCATCCAGGTGGCAGTCGTGGCTAGGAGGGCTTTTGCACAACTTCGTGTCATTCGTCAATTACGCCCGCTCCTGGACGGGGACTCCTTGCTTATGGTCACACACGCTCTGGTCACCTCCAGACTGGATTATTGTAATGCGCTCTACATGGGGCTGCCCTTGATGACCATTTGGAGGCTGCAGCTGGTTCAGAATGCGGCTGGCCGTGTAGTGATGGGGTGTGGGAGTTATGCCCATGCCTCACCCCTGCTACGGTAGCTGCATTGGTTGCCAGTGTGCCTCCGGGTGCAATTCAAGGTGCTGGTAATTACCTTTAAAGCCCTACATGGTAGTGGGCCAGGATACTTAAGAGACCGCATCATGCCAAGGATATCTGCCCATCCCACTAGAGTGGACCGGAGGGGCTCTTTAAAAATACCAACTGCTAAAGAGGCTTGCCTCTCTAGCACTAGAAGAAGAGCCTTTTCGGTATCCGCTCCAGTCCTATGGAACCTCCTACCCATAAATGTCAAGTTTCAGGAAGTTTCTGTCAAATAAGGGAAATTTCCCTGCCAAAATGGGAAACTGGACATCTATGCTTATCCTGTACTGGCCTCCAGTCTAACTCCAGGGGGTTTGACAGAAATTTCCCGAAACTTGACAGGTATGCTCCAGCAGCTGAACTGCATCTCCAGACAGAGCTACTGCCCTTCAGGAAAGAGCTGAAAACCTGGCTGGCTGGGCAGGTATGGGGAGGTGGGGGGGGGGGTAACCATCACCCTCTGCTGGCTCATTTAAAGCAGGATCACTCAGGTTTCTTAGTTTTTAACTAGATGTTCTTTTTTGTGGAATTTTTGAGGTTTTTTTATTGTTTAATGTTGGGGATTTTATGTACGCCGCCCGGAGTCGCATGTTGATTGGGGTGACTATTCAAATTGAAATAGACAGATAGATAGATAAGGTGTGTGCCACCATAGTAAGATCAGATAACTGAACGCATAGGCACAAATTGCAAAACTAACTTTTAACTGTGCAAATACACTCCTGACGACCAATGTAACCAGTACATCCAAATTCAGAGCTAAATCCAGTACTTGCAGGTCTGATTTTTCAAGGGGATTATAACTTCATCAAGTACAGGCTTGAATCCCTATTCCCTTTCTGTCGTGTCTGGATTTAAATTTAAATTTGCCCCTCCTCATTCAGTCAGTCTGTTACTTGCATCAGACACCTATCTAGGCTTAAAACAGCTTCCTTGGAATCAGAAGCAAAGGAAAGGTGTCACCAGCATATTGGTGGCAATTGTGCCAACTTCTTCAAGTACAGTATTTCTGTGCACTGTAGATCTGTGTTTCCTAACTTTTGGTTTTTGGACTTCAGTTCCCAGAAGCCTAAGTCAATTCCCCGAAGAACTGATCAGCCAATGTGCTGACTTAGGCTTCTGGGAATTGAAGTCCCTCTGTGGGGCCTGTGCCCCACATTGGGAAACACTGGTATAGATGTTGAAAAGCATGGAGGACTCGATTGAACCCTAGTGGGCCCCGCTTGTCAATACCCAGGACATCAAACAGGATTTCCCAAGCACCATCTCTTGAGCCCTGTCCTGCAGGGAAGCTTGGAAACACCATAAAATAATGCCTCCAAGACCCAATTGAGAGAGAGATGACCCAGAAGGATAACATGGTCAGGATGTGAAAAGCTGCTGAGAGATGTAGCAGAACTAACACGCTCGTGTCCAGTTCTCATCATAGATTATTCACAATAGGTGACCAAAGCCATCTCTATCCTGTAACCAGGCAGAAAACAGATTAAAGTGAAACAGATTAAAGTCAGACTCATCTGTCTAAGAAGGAAGACATGTAGCATAAGAGAGTGAACAAAACAAAAATGTAGCACATTAAAGACTAACTGCTGTATTTTAATGTTAGCTTTTGTGGATCAAGTCCATTTAATCCAGGAGTTCTCAACCTACAGCCCGGGGCCCAGATACAGCCCACAACACCATTTCGCGTGGCTCCCCACTGCCTCTGTCACACCTGGAAGTGCCATGTGTGGCAGGCAAGGCAAAATGGCTGTCCGGACCCAAAGCTGTCTGGGGGAGTGTGACCTGGCCCTCGGCTTGAAAAGGTTGAGAACCCCTGACTTAATCAGCCATAGGAGTGAGACTTCATGGCATCAATTTATAGACATCAGGTACAGAGGTACATAGTGATTGGTTAGCATAACAGATAAGTATACAAAGCAATATGGCTTTTTACAACTGGTAAAAAAACCAGTACTACAAAGTTTTTGTTTTGTTTACTCTCTGATATGCTTGAAACACAGACTAACATGGCTACTATCCCCCAAAATGTACCATGCAGTGGCTGTTTTGTAAAATGCCATGTCTGAAGATGAGAAAGGAGCTTTGTGTTTGGCCAGGGTGGCTTTTTCATTTGAGGCTAGATCTGACCTTTGGGAAAGGCAGATTGTTATTCAGGAAGATTTAAAGTAATTGTGCCTGCTTTTTACCCCTTATTTATAGATAATTCCTGACTTTTCTTTCTTTCTTTGGATTCCAGGCCATTTATGGAGTTGTAAACCTTGTAATCTTCTATACAACAGCCACCATCTGGACTTGGGTGAGTCTTATGTAGCCTTGGATAGAGCTTTCCATATCTGTGGGTTTGCATATACTGTACAGTAAACCCCCGGATAACAACTGAATTGGATAACACTAAAATCGGATAATGACTTAAAGTTTTGAAAAAATTGTTGTACTGGATAACACCATTTTAGTGTTATCGGATGCATTGTGTTTGATCTCCTACCTTTTCACGCTGTTTGGGGACAAAAAAAATCACCCATTGCCGGTGCATGTTTCCAGCTCTCCGCCTCTCCTGCAGCCTCTGGGAGGGTTGAAGGACCTTTTTCGCACTATTCCCGCTTTCCTAGGACATCCCTGGGCTTCTAACAGCTGAAAACAGTTGTGGCCACCATTTTGTTTAAAAAACAAAATGGCAGCCACAATTGTTTTCAGCTGTTGTGCAGCCCAGGGATGTCCTAGGAAGGTGGGAATAGCGCAAAAAAGGTCCTCAAACCCTCCCAGAGGCTGCAGGGGAGGCGGAGAGCCAGAAACATGCACCCGCCGATGGTGATTTTTTTTGTTCCCAAACAGCGTGAAAAGGTAGGAGATCATGTCGTCCTTTTTGTGGGAGTGGGCAGCCGATGTACGGGCGCTCCGTTCGGTGCCTGCCTTCTGGAGAAGGCAGCCAGGCTTTTTTTTTTTTTTTAGCTTTATCCAATGCATGCATCGGATAACGCTAAAAATCGGATAACGCTAAGACTTGTGGAACCAAGTTTTGGTGTTTTCCGAGGTATTACTGTACTACAAACTGCTTTCAGCTCGCTGGAGGACAAGAGGGATTAAGAAAATAATAATTTTAAAGAATAGTTCTAATTACTGATTATATACGCACATGTGACATTACCATGTATAAATAACAGTTTCCTGACTGAAATAACTAAGTTCAAAATTGCATTGTTTCCTGGCTCACAGAAAAAAGGGAACCTTTCCCAGCCAGATTAAAATATTGTTTTGCCCTGTGAAAAAGGGTGGCAAAACAATACCCATTAAGACAGTGGTGGTGAACCTATGGCACGTGTGCCGGAGGGGGCACTCAAAGCCCTCTCTGTGGGCACGTGTGCCGTTGCCCCAATGCAGAGATTGCCCCGCCCCTCTGTCCAGCAGTGCAGTAGGAGTGCTTCCTCTCTCCCTTCAGCACAGAGTTCACCCTGCCCCTCTGCCTAGCAGCCCAATGGGAACACTTCCTCCCTCCCCCTAGCACAGAGTTTGCCCCGGACGGCAGCCTGTTGAGTTTGGGCATTTGGTCTCTAAAAGGTTCACCATCACTGCATTAGGCTGTCGCTGCTTGGAGGTGCCTCAGAACATCTTTCCCAGCTCGACCTTGTATGGCTGTCTGTCTGCCTGTCATACTTCCAGTTGACAGTGCTACATCTTCCAAAGCAACCGTGGCTCATATCTGACTGTAAACATTTTAGAAGCATGGGTAGGCAATTGATGGCCCTCCAAATATTTTGAGACTGTAGCTTCCATCATCCCTATGCATTGATTATGTTTGCTAAGGCTGACAGAAATTGCAACCCAACAACATCTGGAGAGCTTCCAGTGGCTCACCGTAGCCTTTTGCTCACTCCTTGCTTTTTGCTCCAGGAAGAGGTCACACTTGGCTTTGTCAATTGTGTACATTTGCACATTGGTTTGGGGTTCTATTGCTTTCCCTGGCTGATATCCATGCTCTTATTGTAGATTGCATTTATGTTCAGCTTGATGGTTTACGGTGCCAGTTACCGCTCCATGACTTCCATGGCGAAGGCTTCTTTTGCGGAAGATGGCAGTCTGGCTGATGGAGGAATTGATCTGAATATGGAACAGGGGATGGCAGAGTGAGTGTCTACACCACACAAGTCTAGGTGAGCAGGACCTGCTGCCTAAGCATATACACTGATCTCCTTCAACCCTCAGCAAGAAGCATAGAAAAAGTTGCAGTGTCTTTGGGGAGCCAGGCAGTGGTGGGCATCAGCGGGTTCGCACCATATGCGCGTACCGGTAGTAAAAATGGCTGGCCCCGCCCACCTCCCCATCCTGGCCAATTCCTCCTCCTCCTCCTAGAAGAGGCTTCAGAGGGGGCTGGCACCTTTCCCCCCTTCATCAAAGCCTTTTCCTGGGCTCTGTTTCACCCCAAAGCACATCCCTAGCCACTCCAGAGTGGTTGGGGAGGCACTTTGGGGTGAAACGGAGCCCAGGAAAAGCCTTGGAGGAAGGGGAAAATGGCTTTGGAGGGGGCTCTTCACTATAGAGCTGTGAAAATAGAAGCCTCTTCTATTTTCATCACTCTATAGCGAACCTCTGAAGCCATTTCCCCCTTGTCCAATCACATCCCCAGTCATTCAGGAGTAGCTGGGGAGGCACTTTGGTGAAACGGAGCACAGGAAAAACCTTGGACGAGGGGGAAATGGCTTCAGAAATTCTCCACAGAGTGATGAAAATAGAAGAGGCTTCTATTTTCATAGCTCTATAGCGAAGGGCAGTCACATGGCCAACAAGCCATGCCCTCCCAGTCACATGGCCACGCCCACAGTGTGGTAGGAATTTTTTTTAAATGTCCATCACTGGAGCCAGGTATCACATTCCAAAACTTTTATTCCCTGGGAGAATATTAGTATTTTTGCTCTCAGCTATAGGAGTGAGTGCCTGTTGCCTGTCCCAGCTCCTACCAACCTAGCAGTTTGAAAGCAAGAAATTGCGAGTAGATGAATAGGATCCTTCCTTCTCATTTTCCCCTAATAACTTTTAATTTTTGTTGCCTTGATATCCACACTCTTTGTTCTTTCTGCCTTCTATATTTCTTGTTGATGCAGTCAATACCCTAATAATAGCATATAAATCTAAATCGGGGTGCCCAAACTTTTCAGGCCATGGGCTGGTCACATGGTTCTTCCCACCAGAAGTCGAAGTAAAACACACTCACACATGCACAAAACGCTGCCACAAATGCACCCATGGCTATTGTAAGCTCATTTACTACAGCCACAGGTGAATTTACAGCAGCGTTTTGTGCATGCATGGGTGCATTTTACTTCTGTGAGTGGTGAGGGTGGTGCAGGCTGGATGATTTAGTGGTGTGGGCAGGGGCTGGCCTGCGGGCCCTAGTTTGGGCACCCCTGATCTAATCTTAGTAAAAGCTGTTCTAAATCTTTGTTTGCAGACAATTTTCAGATAACTTAGATTTCTTTGAGCTCTGAGACCATACATCCTTTGGCTTGTTTTAGGAGATTTTTCTTGCTCTTTTAATTACTTTAAGCATCATTGGCATCCTTAAAATGGCTACAGGAGATTAGAAAAAGAAGGGAAATAGAATGGCTTTTTGAAAGGGAGCTTGCAATGCTTCAGGGTGGACAGGCTGTCTGGAGCAACAGAGTGAGTACCAGTAAGGAAATGGCTTCACAACATTTTCCTTGTTAATGATCAAAAGGCTCTAGAACATGGGTCAGCAAACTTGGCTCTCCAGGTGTTCTTGGACTTCAATCCTCAGAAGCCCTGATCAGGAGGACTGCTGATTTGGGTTTCCGGTAATTGAAGTCCAAGAACACCTGGAGAGCCAAGTTTGCTAACCCCTGTTTAAAACCATTGCTCCCATGGCCATAGAACTTAAGCTGGGGGACATCCGAAGTCATCTAGTCCAGTGGTTCTCAGCTTTTAGCCCTTCTAATATTTTGAACTTCAACTTAAAGAATCCCTGATTATTGCAGGCTGGGGCTTCTGAAGGTGAAGTCCAAAACATCTGTGCCTATATCTTGTTGGATGGCAACTAAAAACTTAAGACAACACAGTTGATTCAGTGGGCCTGTTCTAGCTGTCTTGAAGTTAAGCCTTGGAAGACCAGAGATTGAAAACTAGACAACGCAGCATCCCGTGCAGGTGACCACCCACCTTTGGTTAAATAAGAGCAGAGACTGCAAGTCTACTTCCTCATGAGTTAGCTTGTTCCACTATCAAGTTTATCCTAATGTTTAGCAATTTCTCCTCTCAGTTTTAGCCTTGTCCTCTGCAATAATCTAGAACAGGTACAGGTGAAACTCGAAAAATTAGAATATCATGCAAATGTTCGTTCATTTCACTTAAAAGGTGAAAAAGATATATGAGATAGACTCACCATAATACATGCAAAGCGAGATATATCATGCCTTAATTCATTATAATTGTGATGATCATGGCGTACAGCATACATGAGATTATGTGATGATTATGGGGTGTATGAGATTGGGGGGTTGGGGTTTTCATAAACTGTACGCCATAAGCATCAATATTATAACAAAGTAAGGCTTGAACTATCTCGCTTTGCATGTAATGAGTCTATCTCATATATTTGTTTCACCCTTTAAGTTGCATTACTGAACTGAATGAATATTTGCACAATATTCTAATTTTCCGAGTTTCACCTGTATGTGTACCTTCTCTCTGACACCTTTGCCAGCTGAATGTTCAATTTCAGCCAACTCACGACTGAGAAAACTCTCGCCTAGAATCCCCAAGAGCTTTTGCCAGTTAATATCTGGTATGACTGGAATGGACTAGTTGAATTAGTGAATCTGATCTGGTATTTTGTTGTTGTTCAGTCGCATAGTCTAGTCTGACCCTTTGTGACCCCATGGACCATCGCACATTTGGCACCCCTGTCTTCCACAATCCTCCTCAACCCACTCAGCTCTGTGCCCATTTCGTCAACAATACCATCTAGCCATCTCATTCTCTGCTGCCCCCCTTTTCTTTTGCCCTCAACCTTTCCCAGCATCAATGCTTTCTCAAGTGAATCCTCTCTTCTCATTTGGTGTCCAAAGTACTTTAGCTTAATCTTCAATATTTTTATGTTCCTGTGTAGATATTTGTAGTTTTTTTATCATGTCTCATGTTAATTTTAGCTAAATATACCAGCTCTTTCAACGTTTCCTTATAGGACTTGATTTCCAGACCTCCTTGACATACTTTAGTTTGTCAGTGAACTTGTAAGGATTGCTAAAGTAAACAGAGTGCTAAATTCTGTATTGATGAACATGGTTTTGTGTGTATCTGCAGGCATCTGAAGGATATGATCTTGCTTACAGCCATAGTTCAAGTCCTCAGCTGTTTTTCCCTCTATGTATGGTATTTCTGGCTGTTGGTAAGTTTTTTTTTCTCTCCTCTGTGTCCAGTGTTTAGTGAAATCATAACTTACTTTTCCTTTCCAAGTATACCTGCAGATCTGAAGTCTCAAAACCTATATGGGGAGAGATCACAAGACGTTCACTCTATTTGTGTATAGTCTCAATCCACATTTCATTCATCTTTTTGAAAATTAATGGTTACGACGGAACCATTAATGCATTTCAAGAATGTGACAGTTTTCCTCCGTATTCCAAGCTGATGAGAAATGTTGGCTTGCCATGCTTTCTTGTAGAGAAAAATACTTCTTTATGAAAGTGTGCTCCAGTGTATAGCCCTGCCTGCCACATGGCCACGTAAACATCTGCAAATGCAGACAGTGCTGGCTCTGGCTGTAAACGGAGATGAGCACCACCCTCTAGAGTCAGACATAACTGACTTTTGAGCAAGGGAGATCTTTACCTATTCAACATTTCAAGTCTGCTGTGCTTTTCTGCAATTTGAGTTTGCTGACTATCTAGAGTGTGTGAATTTTTGCTTGTTTTCTGCAGGCTCCGGGGCGGGCGCTTTATCTCATGTGGGTTAACATCTTGGGACCTTGGCTCACGGCAGACTCTTCTGCTCCTAACCAGGAGCCAAATGAGAAGAAGCAGCGCCGCCAAGAACGTCGTCAGATGAAACGTTTCTAGCAGCAAGTGTGAGAATAGAGATCATCCCACATTTTGTCTCTGAATAGTTCTGTATCAGGGATCTATTATTATTTTTTACCAATCAAAAAGTGCCAGGGGCTTCTTCTGTCCTATGTTCCTCTCTGCTATGTGCTTCCACTGCTATGATGGTAGATCATATGCATCGGGCATCCTGTTACCATGCCGATATTTGATCTTCATCTGCCTTGGGACAAGGCATGGGAACAAACAGGAGACTGATGTGTAAATATCTGTATAAATTGATGCTTTAATATGAGTTCAAGAATGAAGGTGTTTTATGATTTGATGACATGATATATTAAAACAGCAGCCTGATCACAAACTGTAACATGAGTTCAAGAATGGAGGTGTTTCATGGTTTGAAATGATCCATTAAAACAACAAGCCAAGGAAAAACTACAGAGTGAATATGTTGAATATTTATAGCTGAAACTGATTTTACACCTTCCTTATTTGTACCCTGCTTGTTTGTCAAACTACACTCTGGGCAGTATAGTCTTCAAAGCCAAAATAACAAAAATCAGGAAGCCAAACAATAATTGTGTTTGGCATTCATAAAAGTACTGTGTATTTTAGGAGAAAGAAGATTGCAGGGATGTTTAAAAGATGTTTGCATTCAGAGCTTGGGCAATCTTTTTTTTTATTTAAAAAAACATTGTAGGGAAGGATACGACCCACAGTGAAATGGGGATGGTCAAGTATATCCTACAGTGTTGTATCTAACTGACTCCCCAAAAAGTTAAGGCCTCAGAGGTGACATGAATTGCAGTGTGTCAGGACCTTGAGCAGAAAGACTCCATTGGCTTCAGATCTCACTTCTTTTTGCAAAGGAACTCAGTCCTAGCTGCATGTTTTAGTGGGTTAAATGATTGATGTAGGACAGTGATACCGAACCTTGGCACACCAGCTGTTCTTGAACTTCAATTCCCAGAAGCCCTGATCAGCACTCCTGCTGATCAGGGCTTCTGGGAATTAAAGTTAAAGAACAGCTGGAGTGCCAAGGTTCGCCATGACTGATGTAGGACATGATCAGGAAAAATGCAACTCACAAGGCACCATGGAATTGTGGCCCAAGGGAACATTTCATGTGGAATTTTACACTCTTAGAGGTTTCCAGGGTTTCCCCCCACTCCTAGAGATTTTGCGCAAAATAGAATACAGTGGCCTGTTTTATGTTGGCCGAGGCAATCAGAGCTTCTGGTCAGAGAAGCCCTAAACTTAGGAAAACACAAGAGGAGGGGATACTGAAAGGCTCACCAAAACAGACAATCCAGGTAGAGAGATGTGAAGCCACATTTCCGTGTCAGTTCAAATATCAATGCCAGGTATTCAGTGTAATGCATACAGAAGGTCCAGAGACATAATACAACAGACCAATAGCAGATTTATGCCCTTTTCCTTGTGTCCTTCAAAGCCCAGTTGGTTGCAGTATGGTGGAGAAAAACAATGTAAGTACTTTACTGTCATTGCAGAGGTATTGCTTTTCTTGTCTGACATACTACCAGGACAGTAAATGGGAGAATCTCCATTGTAGAAGCTGCTTCTCCCAATCCTAAAATTGTACAAAATGCACTTGTAGTCTGCTCGCAATGTTTGTTTTACTATCCTGGGGCAAAAAGTACTAGGGCAGAAGGGGCAAAGTCACATTTAAAGGAGCTTTATAAATGTAATCTTGTAGTCTGGTTTATCACAGTGTTAAAATGAACTTGCACATGATATCAGTGGCGCAAAAATGGTATAAGGTTCATACCACATTCTACAAAAGCCCTCACCTTTATTTCCCCAGTCTCCCAATAGTTTGGCCTATCCTCTCTTGAAATGGTTTCTTAGCATTTCAGTTTAAAAGAACACTAGAAAGAACCAATGTGTTCATGGAGTGCCATATTGGGAGTATTTTACACAGCTGTGAAAGAAAATACAACTGACCAAAGCATCTACCCCATGATTAAAAAGCCATCTGAAGTGGAATATTCTATCTCAAAGCAAAATAATGCTTTCCCTCTTTCCCTGCAATCTAACAAAATAAAACTTTTGTTTTGCTGCTTTTGTTTTGTTAGTAT
Source organism: Bradypodion pumilum (assembly GCA_035047305.1). Lineage (NCBI taxonomy): Eukaryota > Metazoa > Chordata > Lepidosauria > Squamata > Chamaeleonidae > Bradypodion > Bradypodion pumilum. Next base: position 24,029,569 of record JAWDJD010000009.1, on the reverse strand, counting down.
ATGAGAAAAGGGAGAAAGCATTTCTTGCTTATTAACAAATTCAGTCTCCAAAAAAAATGTGATAAGGAGCAGCAGGAAGGTGTGATCTGGAACAGAAGCAAATGCATAGGACAGCAGCATTTTGTTTCACCATCATCGGCTGCTACTCGTATCCGAGCATACATATTTCCTGGAAGTCATTTCCTCAGTTGATGGATGTGTCTCTGGTGACTCAATAAACGATTCTTCAGGAAAGAACTGAAAACCTGGCTGGCGGGGCAGGTGTGGGGGGTTGGTGGAGAAATAACCCCTGCCTGCTGGCTGGTTAAATAAGAGCCATCCTCCCTTCTTTAACATGTGCGGGTGGGTTTTAATGGGGTTTTAAGGGAGTTACTGTTTTAAATGGGGTCTATTTATTAAGGGAGGTCGTAGTGTAAGCTGCCCAGAGCCCTCGTGATTGGGGTGGCTTTAGAAATTCGAACAAATAAATAAATAATCCTGGCATGAAACATGTGACCAAACACATTACACTGATGATGGAGGGTGTAGTTGAGTTTGACGAAGCTTTTGTGTTTGTCACTTAGTCTCTTTGTGGCTGCAATGTTCTCCTTCAAAATGATCGGTAGCAGCAGAGATGGTTTGGCGCCAAAGTTGGCGATCTATGGCCGCTGCTTCCCAAATTTGTGGGTTTATACCTGACACCTTCATGGTTTGTTTCAGCTGTTCCTTATAACGCTTCAAAGTAGCTCCGCGAGCTAAGTTCCACATAAAGAACTTGCTTGATGAAGAAGCCTGGAACATGCCCTATCCATTTAAGATGATGGCCTATGATGGAAACTTCAATGCTATTTGCCTTCTCAAGGACTGCGATGTTGATGACATAGTCATCCTACTTGATGTTCAATATGGATCTTAGCTTCTGTTGGTTAAAGCGCTCAAGCTTCTTTGATGTCTTGGCAATAGAGGGGTCCATGTTTCACAGCCATACAGTAACGCTGAAATAACAACACTGGTATTTTGTTTATTACATTTTTATACTTCCCATCTGGGATATTTCCCAGCATCTAATCAAGAAAAGGAATAAGAAATACCAAAAGTTAGAAGAGAAGAAAAGAACATGGAGGCCAGTTCCTTCAAATACAATTTACCTCACTTACTATCTGTCAAACTACTTCAGGAACCTTAATTTTTCTAAGGAAGCCAAAAAATATATAATATTTTGTGTATTGGTTTTAGCTTGTTGGTTTAAAATGGCATGGTGTCACACAGCTTCCAAATTGTAGTCCTAAAAGGGAGTGGTGAATCATTTGTTTTTAAAATATTTTTCACATTAACTTTCTTCCAGCATTTTGGGATTTCTTCCAGTAGTTCTATTTCTATATTTGTTAATGTTTGCCAGGCAGCTGTTTTCCTGCAGTGTAGATGGGTGGGACTGAAAAGATGTCTCTATATTAAAGGCTGGAGCAACGGGTGCCCCAAGTGAAAGAAACACATTGCTAAAGTTAGAGGGAAGGTTTTAGTTGTTTTGGTGCTTTTGCTGCCAAAGATACAATTTCCTAAAGTGCCCTTGGCTTCAGACAAACAAAATAGCTGTGTGCACAATGTTCATGGAGTGCTAGAAGATGCTTCTTTAATGTAAGTACTCTACAACCTTGAGAACAAATGTTGAGAGAAAACAACTTTGAAATCCTGTTTATAGAGTCATTTCCTTGCTAATTTATTTCTAAATTGGAAATGCCCACTAATATTAATTCATTTGCTCAGTGTTCTGCTGGAGGCAGAGATAACACATTGATAGAAGCACTTTTATGCACTGGGGATCCTTTATGAAGTGGCTGATTCAAGAAATAAAACTAGTCACTTATCTGTTGAGTGATTAATTTGTGAGAACAGATGTGAAGGCCTGTCTTTTATCTCTGATTTTGGAGAGAGCAAAAGATCCTTCTTCTGTGCTTATGCCAGACATGAAACTGCCAACATGAAGCCACCTTTTGCTGAGTTAATTCTGTAGTTCCTTTCACCAGACCTAGAGTGACTAAGATTAGCTGGCACAAGATTGCCGTTGCCTGCATTATGACTGATTGTGGTTCAAAAATACGACAATCTTTGAGGATGCGCTTTCTGTGCACCCCAGCAAAAGATTCTGCCAGGGATGTTTATAGGGATGTTGGATGTTGTATTTCCTCAAGACACACTTTGCTAGATGAGCCTCACTGCTACAGAAACCAGGTTCTCCTAGTGTTGAACTCCAAACTGGCAAATCTTCTTTTGTGTCCTGATCAAACTCCTCATCAGTGCATGTTTCTGACAACAATTGGCAGAACAGTAAATGAGCCAGGATTCTGTATCTCTCCACATTCACAAAGTGCGTTGTCTGCCAGCAGCCCCCACTTGAGTGTGTTGGTCTTGCATTTAGGGACTCCAACCTTCACCCCATTCATGGTCCTCCAAGTGACATAGAAATGAGGTTTATTTCCTCAGCTATATCCTCTTTTCATGTTATTCCTTGTCTAGTGAGCTCCTTCCTCCATTTTCTAATTTGGCTTTGCTCCTGTGTACCCTCAAGAATGTTTGTTCTTGCCATGAAGCTCTTCCTGGATCTGAGCCAGGAGACTTGAGGCTTGTATCCGTTCATAAGACGTCAAAGGCCATTCTCTTGCTTAGTTCTCTTGGTGTCCACTGTTACTTATCTTAGGTTGAGCGATACCAGCAAGAGGGTATATTTTCTCAACTAGTGTAGGTTTGAGGCAACCTGTCACTATACACATGGCTTCATTAACCGAATGAAACAGGAAAGGGCAAAGGAATCAGTAGGAGAAATGTAATGGGGAAAGTTGAAGGCTTGAAAGGCAGGTCTGTTTAATAGTAAATGAGAAATCAAGACTGGAAAGTGGGAGAAGTTGATTTCGCTGGTGGTGCGTGTGTCCATGATGGTCAAAGTATTTTGTTGACCTTCAGCTCCCAGCATGCCTTACCATTGGCTATGGTAACTAAGGCTGATGGGAGTTGAAGTCCAACTAACAAGGAAGATTAGTTGTGTGATCCATATTCAAATTGTAAAGAATGCAAAAAAAGATGCAGGAGGCAGGTGATACCTTTATTGGATCACTAAGAAGAACAATGTTGTGCGAGCCTTCATGGTTCAAGACCACTTCTTCAGGCATTTATTAAAATAAATGCCTGAAGAAGTGGTCTTGAACCATGAAAGCTCGCACGTTTTGTTTTTAGTGATACAATAAAGCAGGGATTCTTAACCTGCGGCCTGTGGGCTGGATGCGGCCTCCAGCATCATTTCATGTCCACCACCACCACCACCACCACCACCCCAGGAAGTGCAGTGTGGTGGAGGAAGAGCAAAATGGCCGTCTGATCCCTGAAGCTGTCTGAGGGAGTGTGACCCAGCCCCTGGCTTAAAAAGGTTGAGAACTCCAGGACCTGTCTCCTGCATCTTTTGCATTCTTTACAATTTGAAGTCCCAACAATAGCTTGGAGAGGGTATTGTTGCTTCAGCCACTGAGGCAGTGTTCAGTTCCCAGACTTCAATTCCCAGAAGCCTCAGTCAGTACATTGGCTGCTCAGTGCTTTGGGGAGTTGATTTAGGCTTCTAGGAATTGAGAAGTCCAAGGACCAAAGGTATGGATTTGTGAAGAAGGGAAGCTGGCCTTGGTGAGGCTCGCCACTAGGGCTTGCCAGCCAGGCACTGACGCGTCGCCCAGACGGCCGGGCATTGAAGGAGAGGAAATAGAAGGGCGGGATGCCGGGGCCCGGGATGGGCCAGGCAGGGGCGTAGCTTGGAGGAAAGGAGGCGGAGTCGCTCGCCGTTGCCATGGAGACGGATCCCCGCGGCGGCCTGACCTGCGCTGTAGAGCCCTGGGTCCAGCAGGGCCCGCTCGAGGGCAGGGGGTTCGCACAGCGCCCTCCCGTGGCCGGGCATGAGGCGGGGCGCGTCGGCCACGGACCACCACGGAGCTGGCCGGGGGGGGGAAGGTGAGAAGGGGGGGGGGGGAAGGAAGGTCGGCAGTTCGAGACCCGGGTCCTTCATGGCGGCTTGAGCGCGCCTCTGTCCCAGCTCCTGCCAACCTCGCCGAACGAAAGCAAGAAATTGCAAGTATAGCAGATCAATAGGTACCACTTCGGTGGGGAAAAAGATCCCGGGGACACATGAAAGGAGCTTCATTCGGGCGTCCCCTGAGCAGAGTTTCTCCAGCAACAATCCTTTCGACCCAGAATAATTTCTGACACAAAATTATTATGTTGTATTACCCATAGCAAGGTGGCGTTCCGGGTGCAGACTTGATAGCCCAGTCGGTGTGGGCTTCCTCGGAAGTAAGTCGGCGCTGTCACTTCTCTCTGTATTTGTGTGTGTACTGTGTCTAAAATGCTGCGCAGACGGGTTTATGAGGAATTCCAGTCCCCTTTATTCCCCCAGTGCAGTTCACTCTCCAGATAAACAAGGGGTGCCCAAACAACGGCCCCGGGGGGGGCAGATGCAGCCCCTGACGCCAATTCATCCGGCCCGTGAAGCCCTCGTCACTCCTGGAAGTGGAAGTAAAATGCACCCATATGGGCGCATTTTACTTCCGCTTCCAGGAGCGATGAGAGCTTCGCGGGCCAGATGAATTGGCTTTGGAGGCTGCATCCGGTCCCCAGGCCTTAGTGACCGGCTTCCTGAACCACGTGATCGGCCCGTGGCCTGAAAAGTTTGGGCACCCTGAGGTAAACCTTTTTTTTTTTTTTAGAATATTAGCCGAGTTAGTCTGTGTGTGCTTCAAGCATATCAGAGAGTAAATGAAACAAAACAAAAACCTGATCCACGAAGTTAACATTAAAATACAGCAGTTAGTCTTTAAAGTGCCACAACATTTATGGTTTTGTTTGTTTGTTTTGTTTACTCTCTGATATCCAGGTAAAAATGTTAGTCTGTGCAAGTATATCAGAGAGTGAACAAACAAAAGACCAATAACGTTGTGGCACCTTGAAGACTAACTACTGTACAAAAAGTTAAATGTTAAAATACAGGAGTTAGTCTTTAAGGTGTCATAATGTTTTTAGTCTTTGTTTTGTTTACTCTGATATCCAGGTGATACAGAAATATGTTGCCCTGATTGAGTAGGGAGACCTACTGGGCGTAGGTGAGTAAACCCGTTTAGGACTGTGGGAGCAGGTCGAATAAAATAAATAGAATGTGAGGTCTTGGGTGATCCCTCCACTCCACCCCAGAAATAACCTTGGTCTTAACTGGCCAAGCCTAGAGTAGACCTGCAGTAGGTACAAACTTCTGCCACTCCAACGTTTTGCACCACAGGCATCTCTGTAGTTTCCTCTGGCTGTTTTTTGCTTGGTTCTGTTTGTACTTTAGGATGGCCAAAGGATGGTAGATCGTCTTCTGTGTTTTTTTTCCTCATTTGCTGGAGTTTGGCAAAAAATATTTGATGGGTTTAAAGTTATTGCGTCTCACAAAATCTTTTACCTTAGATTAGTTTTCCTGCTTCTTAGGCTGTGTGAGAAGAGAGTCTATATTAGTGGATGGCAATACTTAATTTCATTTCTTCCTGTGCCTCATGCAGCCTGCAGTATGTGATTCTGCTACGTCTTAATTTTTATTTTATTTTACTTCTGTGTGGTATTCAGAGAGGGCTCTTCTGTGCAAAATGCTTTCTCTGCAAGAGGTATACTGCTATATATTTGTCTTTTGATTTTATCTCCATCATTCCCAAAGGACACCCTTCCCCTCCTGAGCAGGCTTTGGCTGAGGGTTTAACTCACTCTTTTTATCTTAATATTTTATTAGTATTTGGATTAGATGTTTCTCAAGGGAGATGGGCTGAAGACAAACTGGAATCTACCAGTAGTTATCTGGGTAATTTGCAGAAGTTTTCTTTTCTGTTTTCCAGTATTTTTCCAATGAGCTTGTATTTCTGCTTCTAAAGTCTGGCTCCAGAAATGAAGAAAATAAGGAATGATACGGGAGACAAAAGAAGCATTCTTTAAAAAAAAAAAAACCTCTGAGTGTATGATCCCTCCCTCATGCCGTTCCAGTTTGTAGTTGTTGCGATTGAAGTTGAAAACATTGAAAAGTTGAAACAAACAAGCTTGTACAAGTTATGAATCTGACAGCCACTTGCTTGATCTTAACCTATAAAATCGAGGGTTAACCTTTGGAACTTCACATAGGCTCCTTAGCCAGGCTCCACTAGCTCGCACCCTCCATTTGTGCACACGCCCGAACTGGGTGAGCAGGTAAACACAGGATTGAGAATTGCGCCACGGGGGCAAGAGCCCCACAAACGCGAAAAAAGGGAAACAACTTTATTATCCTTCGTATAGTTTGTGAATCCCCACTATTGGGTTATGCGCCTGCGCAGAACGTCGATCGGAGGCTTGAAAAGCTATTGGTCAAAAGTTTTGGCGGTAAGACCGCCCACCGTACCGCCCACCCTGAGGCGCCCGCGCGCCATTTTACCTCAGTTCTCTTCTTTCCGCTGTAGCAGCAGGACGATCGTTGAGAGCTTCCTCAATTTTTTCGCTCTTCTGAGGGAAAGTCTTTTGGCTAACTTCGTGTACAATTTTTTCGGTGATCTTGTCCTTCGGGCAGGATTGCCACCCCGGTGCTGTTTCTTCCTCCTGGTGGACTCAGTTACCTACTCGCTTCGGTCACCGTTTCCCCTCTCAAGGGGGTGGCGGCTGGCCTGCCCTTCGGGGTACCCGCGTTCCAGAACCTTCCGTTGGAAGAATTTTTCTTTGATGGCCGCTGCCTTCAAGCAGTGTTCTGCTTGCCTGAAGAAGTTCCCTGCCTCCGACGGGCATAGCCTTTGCCTTTTCTGCCTGGGGGAGTCTCACCAGACCAGTCTTGCCCTCACTGCAAGAAATTTACCCGTCTTGCAGTGCAGAACCGGAGCTACCGGCTCAAAGCCCATCTGATGGAACTCTCTCTGGCTCCCGCCGCGGCCGCCTCTACCTCTGCTAGTGCCTCTCAGCCTCCTCCGCTTTCTGCTTCTTCCACTCTCTCCATCAAGAAGAAGAAGAAGAAGGACAAGAACGGAGAGAAGAAAAAGAAGCACGGGTCGGAGAAGAGGCGATCGCTCCCGCCTACTCCTCGCCCCCCTGTCTCGCCGGGGCCTTCGCCTCCGTACTCGGTCGCAAGATGTCCTTCGCCCGGGTCATCCATCTGGGGAGGACGGTCCTCCTTGGGATCTCCTGAAAAAGGACGCAGGGCTGGGGCTCCAGCTCGCCCACTTCAGGTTCTCCCGTCTCCTCCTCGTGGGAGGGCCCGTTCGCCTACGAGACAGGCCTCCGTCTCCCCAAGGCCCAGGACTCCAACGCTCGTCGACGCGGCAATCACCATGCCGGCCACCGTTTCGTCGCCGATTCTCCCAGCCACCGTTTCGTCGGCCACCGTTTCGTCGCTCCCACCGGTGGCGGATCCATCCCAGATGGAGTTCCTCAAGGGGATGTTTGAGGTCATGGCTCAGACATTTGCCAACCAGTTCAAGACCTCCATGCCTGCGGCCTCTGTGGCTCCGGTACCGACCACCGCAAGCCCCAGGGATGTTGGCTCTGCTGTGGCCCCTCCGACCTCCCGAGGGTCGAGTGTCCGCTCCGCTGGCCCACCCATATCGTCTCGGTGTGGTCCAGACGTTGATGCGGTGGACTCCCATCCCGCCGGCCCGCCCAGGCCGTACTGGCGCGGTCCCGACGTGGATGTAAGAGTTCCTCCCTCGTCCTCTGATGACTCCAGCGCCTCCTCCTCGGAGGACGAGGGAGACGTCGACGCCGAAAGGACACCGGACCAAGCCATCGGCGCGGTTGACCCACCGCGTGGTGAGGATCAACGCTAGCTTACGGCTATGCTGACGCGCCTGGGGACCGCCCTGAACCTGAAGGTGGACCAGCCGCCACTGGAAGGCGAGGACCAAATGACCTCCAAACTGGACAGACGAGCGGTTCGGCCGGTTCATATCACCATGCTTCCGTCCATGTTGACGTCAGCGAAGGCGACATGGAGGAAACCAGTATCAGCGCACTCCGTTTCGTCCAGGCTCGACGGCATGTACAGAGTCCTGGACGAGATCGTCGAGTTCCTGCAAGCTCACCCCTTGCCAAATTCGCTGGTGGTCAAGGCTTTACAACACAGGACGGCCACCAGCGGCTTCCCGGTACCTTCGACTCCGGAAGGGAAGAAGCTGGACGCGGTGGGCCGTAAGTTCTACGCCACCGGTTCCCTCTTTCTCCGCGCCGCCAACTACTCGGCTGCCATGGGCCTTTACCAGTCCCACCTCTGGGAGCGGGTGAAGGCCGAGACGGCGACGTTGCCCGCCGACGTCCAGAAACGGATCGACGCGCTGGCATCCGAAGGAGACTTCCTGTCGGAGCAGCAAATGAGGACGGCCAGGCACATCAACGACTACGCGGCGAAGGACATGGCCTCCGCTATTCTGCTCCGTCGCCACGACTGGCTCAGGGGCACCTCCCTCGATGAGGCTATGAAGAAGCTCATCGAGGAGTTCCCCTTCGACGGACAAGGCCTCTTCGGACAGGACACGGACAAGGTCCTGAACGAAATGCGGCAAACGAACTCCACGGCCAAGTTCCTGGGGCTCACCACGCCGGCTCCGCCTGCCAGGCCGAGATTCCAGCCCTTCACGCGGCAGTATCAGGGGAACCCGCAACAACAGGGTGGCCCTATGGAGCAGCCCAGGTCTGGCTCCTACAAGCAACGGCGCCAGCACAAGCCCCGTTACCAGCCCTACGGGCAGGGCAAGCGTTCCGACGCGAAGTCCAAGTCCCGTGTTTGAAACTGCGATGGCCGAGTCTCTCTCGCTCCACATCCCGTACCTTCCCCTCCGGAACTTCCTCCAGGTATGGTCAGGCATCACGGACGACCGGTGGGTCTTAAAGATCTTGTCCTCTGGCTACGCCATCGAGTTCGTGCGGGCGCCTCGGGTAGGAAGACATCGTTTCACCACCTCGTCCCCCCATTTGGAGGAAGAAATATCAACTCTTCTGTCCAAGGGAGCCATCGAGCGGGTGACGCCGCCCGACTGGGACAACGGCTTCTACTCGAGGTACTTCGTGGTTCAGAAGAAGGACGGAGGACTTCGCCCAATTCTGGACCTACGTCGCCTCAACAAGTGCATCCATACCAGGAAGTTCCGGATGGTGACCCTGCAGACCGTCCTTCCCCTCATCAACAAAGGGGACTGGTTCACAGTCATAGACCTCAAGGACGCTTACTTCCATGTCTCCATCCTCGAGGAGCACCGAAGGTTCCTTCGATTCCGCATCGACGACTCCGTGTACCAGTACCGGTGTCTACCGTTCGGTCTGGCCACGGCACCACGGGTCTTCACCAAATGCATGGCTCCGGTGGCTGCCTTCCTTCGTCAGCAGGGAATCAGGGTCTTCCCGTACATCGACGACTGGCTGATTGTATCCCCCACCAGCTCGTCGGCCATTCGGGACACGCAATTCACAATCCAACTCATGGAGAGTCTCGGCCTCAGGATCAACTTCACCAAATCGAAGTTGATTCCCTCTCAACGCGTCGAGTACATTGGAGCGGTACTCGACTCGCTTGCCACCAGAGCCTTCGCACCCCAGAAACGCTTGCAGGACATCGCGCAAGGGGTGAGCGACCTTCGCAGCAAACCGTGCATCCGGGCGAAAAAGGCTCAGAGACTTCTAGGCCTCATGGCCTCAACGACGGCAGTGATCCCTCACGCCAAGTTGAAGTTCCGGTCCCTGCAGTCGTGGCTCCTTCACGAATTCGATGCGCTCCGGGAGAGCCAGTCCAAACGGTTAACTCCGTCTCCGGAGCTGAGGGACCAACTGCTGTGGTGGACGACACCACTCAACGTGGCCACGGGGAAGAGCTTTTACCCCCCGCAACCCTCGTTGCAAATATTGACCGACGCAAGCAAGCCGAGGTGGCTGGGGGGCTGCCTGCGGGACTCACGGTCAACAACCCTTGGTCACCTCAGGAGATGGTGCACCATATCAACTACTTGGAACTTCTGGCCATTTGGAAGGCCCTACGTTCCTTCGAGATCCTACTCACCGGCAAGGCTGTCCAAGTGGCCTCGGACAACACCACGGCGGTGGCGTATCTGAACAAGCAGGGAGGAACACGATCCACCACCCTTCTTTACCTCGCTGTACAACTCTGGGAGTGGTGCCTGGAGAGGCACATTTTCCCGATTGGAGTGCACATTCAGGGCAAGCGGAATGTCCTGGCCGACCATCTCAGCCGCCTCACCTCGACGACCCACGAGTGGGAACTGAACGACGAGGTTTTCCAGTCGCTTTGCGAGGCCTGGGGGACTCCGAACATCGACCTCTTCGCTTCGGAGTCCAACACGAAATGCCACAGGTACTGCTCCAGGGCGGGCATCGGTGTGAACTCCGAGGGCGATGCCTTCATGAAACGGTGGGATCAGGACTATTGCTACGCTTTTCCTCCGTTTCCTCTGGTCCAGAAGGTTCTCACCAGAATGTATCAACACAGGACCAAGGCCATCCTTGTGGCCCCAGCATGGCCTCGCCAACCCTGGTTTCCGCTGCTGTTACGCATGTCGTCTCAGTATCGCACGCTGCCGGAGTCACCGACGCTTCTCCAAATGGAGCAGGGCCAGCTTCACCACTCGGACCTGCCCAGCCTCCACCTCACTGCGTGGAGGATAACCCCAGACTATTCAGGATCCTGGAGCTAGCACGGCGCCCTTCCACAAGGAAGTCTTATGCTTCCAAGTACAGACGCTTTTGCGCTTTTCTGGCTTCTCAGCAGACGTCCCCACCACAGGCGGGGCTGCAGGACGTCTTGGCCTACCTCCTCCATTTGGCGGAGTCCGGCCTCAGCATTACCTCCATCCGAGTCCATCTCGCAGCGGTAGTGGCTCACTCTCCGCCGGGTTCGTCCGCTTCTGGTGCCTTTCGCGATCAAACGGTGAAGCGTTTCCTCAAGGGGCTGCGGAACGCCTTCCCTCCGGTCCGGACTCCGACGGCCCAATGGTCACTCTCTACCGTCCTCAACGTGCTCACCAGGACTCCTTTCGAGCCCATGGCTACCGCGGATGCTCGTCTCCTCACATGGAAGACGGCGTTTCTGGTGGCTATTACGTCTGCTCGACGAGCTGGTGAACTGGTTGCTCTGCGGGCAGACGCACCATTTCTTCAATTCTCCTTCGTATAGTTTGTGAATCCCCACTCATGGGTTATGCGCCTGCGCAGAACGGAGATCGGAGGCTTGAAAAGCTATTGGTCAAAAGTTTTGGCGGTAAGACCGCCCACCGTACCGCCCACCCTGAGGCGCCCGCGCGCCATTTTACCTCAGTTCTCTTCTTTCCGCCGTAGCAGCAGGACGATCGTTGAGAGCTTCCTCAATTTTTTCGCCCTTCTAAGGGAAAGTCTTTTGGCAAATTTCAACAATTTTTCTCGGTGATCTTGTCCTTCGGGCAGGATTGCCACCCCGGCACTGTCTCTTCTTTCGAGTGGATTCAGTAGCCAATTTTTTCCCATCGATCACCGTCTCCCCCCTCAAGGGGGTGGCGGCTGGTCCGCCCTTCGGGGTACTTACCTCCAGAAACTTCCACTGGAAGAATTTTTCCGCGGTTGATGGCTGCAGCGTTTAAACAGTGCACGGCTTCCCTTAAGAAGTTCCCGGCTTCCGACGGTCACAGCCTGTGCCTTTTTTGCTTGGGAGAATCGCATCAGAGCCAGTCTTGCCCGCATTGCAAAAAGTTTACGCGCCTCGCGGTGCAGAACCGAAGCAATCGCCTCAAGGCTCATCTGATGGAGCTCGCTCTGGCTCCCGCCGCGTCCGCTTCCACATCCGCCGCTGCCTCACAGCCGCCGCCGGCCTCTTCCTCCGTGCTTCCGATTAGGAAGAAGAAAAAGAAGGACAGGAACGGTGAGAAGAAGCGCAAGCATGGGTCGGAGAAGAGACGGTCGCTTCCTCCCACCCCGCGCACACCCGCCTCTCCCGGGCCTTCGCCGCCGTTCTCGACTGCTCGATGTCCTTCTCCGGGATCCTCCATCTGGGGAGGACGATCGTCTTCCGGGTCACCTGATAAAGGACGCAGGGCTGAGGCTCCAGCTCGCCCACTTCAGGTGCTCCCCTCTCCTCCTCGGGGAAGAAACCCCTTGCCGAGGCAGGCCTCCGTCTCCCCAAGGCCCAGGACGCCGACAGACGACGCGGTCGTCACCGTTCCAAATCATTCTTTAATCTTTTCCACACGTTCATAAGTCCCTTCATCATTGTATTACTAGTAACTGTCTTTCTAACCTTACCTCCCAAAAAAATCATTTTGCCTATATTCCTAAAATCTTTCATCTCAATCTCCTCCCAAATTACTTTTTCTCTTGCCAAGATCTTCACAACATTCTTAATTTGAAAAGCACAGTAATATGCCGCTAAATTCGGCATTCCTAAACCCCCTTCTTTCTGAGGTAGATACCATAATTTCTTTGATAATCTAGGCTTTTTACCTCCATTACAAAAATTATTAAACAACTTTTGAAACTCATTAATTTCCTTGTCCTTCAATTGAATTGCCAATGCAACAAATAAAAAATTAATTCTCGGTAACAACATCATTTTGCTAATTGCAATTCTCCCAAACCATGACAACTTCAACTTTTGAAAACTTTGTATTCTGGTCTTAATTTCCGTTTTCAAACTATCATAATTCAATCTTTTAAGTTCTTCCAATCTATTCGATATAATTATCCCCAAATATTTCAATTTATCTTTAATTTGTATATTGCTCAATCCCTTTATCTTCTTCCTCTCCCCTTCTCCCATATTACACAACATCATTTCCGATTTATCCCAAGTTATCTTCAAGCCCGTAATATACTCAAAATCCTTAAATTGTATTTAATCCTATCCATAAACCTCTCAGGATGGTTAACAATTTTCAATGTATCATCTGCATACATACTTATTTTATTGCCCATTATCCCTTCTATTTTTGCATCTTCTCTTATACTTTTAGCCAAAATTTCCATTGCCATGATAAACAATATAGGAGACAAAGGACAACCCTGTCTAGTACCCGCCTTAAGCTTTACCTCATCTGTGACCTCATCATTTACTCTAACCTTGGCAATCCCTTTCTGATATAATAAATCAATTACTCTTCTTTTTTTTATTATTAATAATTTTTATTGATTTTTTTTCCAAAGACATACAAAAAAGAAAAGAAAACAATGACTAACAATACAGTACATAAACAGATCCATAGTATCATCTTAACAGACATTACTAAATATTAGCACATAACAATGTCTAGACTCATTAATTACTATATAACCACAGAATATTAAGAAAAAAACCTTTATTTCAAAATTCTAAATAATATGAACTTTCTGTGCTACCACTAATCTTTGGATAAATAATAAACACCCTGTGAATATATACAATGCCCGGAGAGTTTATTTGCTGCTCAACTCCAGAAACTTCTTTGAGATGGCACTGGTCCTGAACTATCATTTGCCATACAAGAATGGTCCACAAATGGTTTCCATATATTCCAAAATCTGTTCTCTTTTAAGTTATCTCTTTTCACTTTAATCTCCCATGTCAATTTATCATTCAGTGCTAAACTCCACATTTCTTTATACCACTCTCCAATCTGTATATCTATATCATTTTTCCAGTTTCTAGCTATACATTGTCTACCCGTTGTCAATACAATTTCCAATAATTCTTTTTCATCTTTGTTTAAACCCAAACCTTCTGCATTCGTTAAAAGAATGGTACTTGACACCAACTTAACACTTCTACCCATTATTTCAGCAAGCTCACCTTCTATTCTTCCCCAAAAATCCCTTAATTTTTTACAGCTCCACCACATATGTTCGTATGTTCCATCAAATTCTCTACATCTCCAACATAACTTATCTCTTTTATTATCCATCTGGTAAAGTCTTAATGGCGTCAAGTACCATTGCCACAACATTTTAAAATTATGTTCTTTAATTCTTACAGACATTGTTCTCATAATCCTCTTTTTCCATTTATTTTTCCACTCATTCTCCCCAATTGTTATATTCAAATTTTGTTCCCACTTCCGTTTCAAATCCTCCTGTGGATCTGCACCTCTATTCAGTATGTTGTAAAGCTTACTTACAAGACCTTTAATACTACTTTCCCCTTTTCTAATCTTCTTTACCAACTCCTCAAATTCTGTATATGTTCTATCTAACCCTACTTCTTTTTTGTATTTTTTGTTCCAGTTGTCCACCTTTAACTTCTGAAACCAATTCAAATTTAATATCTCAAATATTTTTTTCCGCTCAACATCAGAATCACAAGTTTTTAATCAATCCTTCAATAAAAGCATCCCATTTTTATCCAATATTTCCATTTTTTCCTTATCCAACTTTATTGGGAAACACATCATATCAGTCAGTTCCAAAATTGGAGAGAGATTTGGGACCATATCCTTTTTTACCTTCTTCCACTCCTCCATGAGACCTCTCATCATAGTATTATTTGACCTTTTCACCTTATCCTTTATTCCCAAAAAAATCATATTTCCAATATTTCTATATTCCTTCATCTCCAATTGCTCCCAAATTGTTTTTTCTCTTGCCAAAATCTTCACAACGTTCTTAACTTGAAAAGCTCGATAATATGCTAACAAATTTGGCATACCCAACCCCCCTTCTTTTTGAGACAAATACCATAACTTCTTTGGTAGCCTAGATTTTTTGCCTCCATTGCAGAAACCATTGAACATCTTTTGAAACTCATTAATTTCTTTCTCTTTCAGATGGATCGCTAATGTATCAAATAAAAAAATAATCTTTGGTAACAATATCATTTTGCACATTGCAATTCTTCCGAACCATGACAGCTTTGACTTCTGAAGCTCTTGTATTTTATTCTTAAATTCCACTTTCAAGCTGTCATAGTTCAATCATTTAAGTTCTTCTAATTTGTTTGAAATAATTATCCCCAAATATTTCATCTTATCTTTGATTTGTATATTAAGTGTCGACACTATCCTACCCATCTCACTTGATTTCAAGTTACACAACATCAATTCTGATTTATCCCAATTTATCTTTAATCCTGTTATAGCTTGGAATACCTGTAAATGATCTTTAATCCTGTCCATTACCAGCTCCGGGTGCTTCACCATAAGCAAAGTGTCGTCTGCATACATACTCACTTTATTACCCATGATCCCTTCTATATTCAAATCCTCCCTTATACTTACTCCGTAAGCTCCTCATTTACTCTAACCCAGACATTTCCTTTTTGATATAATAGATCTATAACCCTATTAAATTTATCCCCAAACCCATATTTTTTAACTATTTCCTTAATTGAAGACCACTGCAATGAATCAAATGCCTTAAAAATATCCAGTGATAATAATCCCACCTTTTCATTTGTTTGATTAATGTTGTCTATTAAATCTAATACCCTTCTAGTCAAATCCGCCATGTGTCATCCTTTTAAAAACCCAACTTGATCAACATTTATATATTCCCCCATAAAACTATTTAAACGGTTAGCCAATATCGCTGTGAAGATCTTCGCATCTTGATTTATAAGTGAAATTGGTCTGTACGAATCCACTCTTTCCAAATTCTTACCAGGCTTTGGCAGAAGAACGATTGTATTGTTATACCATGAGATCGGAATTGATCCTCCATCTAGTATATAATTGTATAACTTCACCAATTTCGGGACCACCACCTCTTTAAATTCTTTATAAAACTCTGTCGATAATCCATCATCCCCCGGGGCTTTCCCTATCTTCAGTCCACTTATTACCTCCTTAACCTCTTTATCAGTTATCTTTTCCTCCATTTTCTCCCTATGCTCCTGTTTTATTCCATTCCCTAACTGTCTCTCCAATATCTTTCTAAGCTTCTCCAAATCCACTTCCTTTTTTGCATATAGTGCCTGGTAAAATTCCCTAACAATTTTACATTTATCTCTATTCTTATTGCACCTTGAACCTTGCCTATCAACCAATACCCCAATTTCTCTTTTTTCCCTTTTAACCTTGGCTGCTCTTGCTAACAGTTTTGAGTTCTTATTACTAAATTCAAAATATTCTCTGTTTAGATAAATCAAATCTCGTTTAACTTTATCAATATCCTTACCCATTACTTCTGCCTTAAGTCCTTGTAATTTCATAAAAAAAATTTATCTTTATTTTTTGCATGTTCCTCCTGTAATTGTTTTATTTCTCTTTCTTTTTCTATCTGTTCTGCTTTATAATTTTTTATATTTGAAGCTTGCCAATTTTATACTTTCCCCCCTGAAAACCGACTTCATGGTATCCCATACAACGTTAAAATTGACCTCATTGTTGTCGTTCCACTGCCAACTTTCTTTTCAACTTTCCATAATTGCCTCTTTGCTTTTCTGGTCTTTAAACAGATTAGGATCGTACCTCCAATTTCTTGCTCTTCGAGTATTTTTTTGTGCTTTCAATTCCAAATATACTTTAGCATGGTCCGATTCCTTAATAATCCCAATTTCCGTACCTTCTATATCCCCAATTAAATTTTCAGAAAGTAAAACATAATCTATTCTTGAATAGGTCCCATGGACGTGCGAAAAAAAGGAATACGCCCTTTCCGAGCCCTTAAACTCTCTCCACGAATCCTTCAAGCCCATAACACCCATCCAATTATCCAACACCTTCCCTTTCAAGCCAATTCCACTTCTAGCTATGTTTGTACAATCTAATCCTGACCTTATCAAATTAAAATCACCAGCCACAATAGTTTTTGCAACATTTTCCAACTCCACAATTTTCCGAATTTTTTCAAGAAACTCTGCTTGGTGGTCGTTCGGAGCATAAATATTTACCAACATAACTTCCTCATCCTCTAGTTTTCCTCTTAGCAACAGATATCTACCCTCTTGATCAATAATCTTTTTTGTAATTTCAAATCCCAACTTTCTAGAAATCATAATTGCCACCCCCCTTGCTTTCGAAGTACCAAACGCCATCTCATAATGTTGCATCCATCCCAAATAAAGCTTATTCGTATCCTTTGACTTCTGATGTGTTTCCTGTAAAAACAATATATCCGGTCTATCTTTTTTCAGCGCCAGCTCCAATCTCCGTCTCTTAAGAACAGAACCTGTACCTTTCACATTCCACGAAATTATTTTAATACTTCCCATAACCGAATTCTTTTCCCAGCTTTAAACTCTCCATTGGGCGTGCCACCAGCAACCCTACCACCATACCAACTACGTAAAACACACACTTTCGCTCTCCCCACCTTCCTATAAAAAGCCGCCTCTGTAACCAAAGAGGGGAGAGGGGGGACATGCAAGATGCGCCCTGCTGTCGGCGCTACGCGCTATTTACCCATTCTACCTCTAATAACTACTTAAAGTTACTGAAATCTAATACTCATTGCTCCTTACCTATCTCCTCCTCCACCATGATCAAAGACAGCTCCTCTTCCTCCTCTCCTCGCTGTGGTGTTCCACCTGTAGCCCCAGTGGCTTCCTCCCTCTCATATTCCCTCCCCAAAGCTCCAGAATCCATCAATTCCTTCTTAAGATTTTTCCATTCTTCCAAGTCTACCTTTACCAATTCCAACAAACTCAAATATTCCAATGGATTAGTACCTTCATCAATAACTTGCATTCTTTTATCATAGAAAAAACGCAGTTGTTGCGGAAATCTCCAATTATACCTTATATTTTTACCCATCAATAGTTTAGTAACAGGCCTCATCTTATACCTCCATGTTCTTTCTTTTAATGAAATATTATACACTTCAACATCTGAACCATCAAATTTCAACGCATCGGGACCAACTCGTTTCAGATGGGCCATTACTTTTAACTTATCTGCCCAATTCGCAAATTTAACCAACACATTTCTTTGAACTACCCTCCCTCTTCTTGGACCCACCCGGAATACGCTTACCAAATCCTCCTGAACAAATTCTTTCCCCATATTCAGACCATTTAACCACTGAACCACCCTCTCTCTTAACAAATCCGGAGTGCGTTCCACCACCTGTTCTGCTTTCTCATCATGTCTTCCACAGCATCTATCCTTCTCTCTTGTTCCTCCAGTTTCAGCTTATTCTCCCGCATCACCTGCTGAGTCCCGTTTACTTCCTCCTTTATGGCATTTACCTCGATTTGAACCACTTTCACATTTCCCTCCATTTTTTTCAAAGTAAAATCCACCTTTTTTGAAAAGTCTGCCATTGATGACATAGTGAGTCTGTTTGACTCTGCATGTGCTCTTAAGCAGAGCTGCTGCTGTTAAGCTGCTGAGGAGAGCCAAACAAAGGAAGTGAGCACTGGTAAGTTTTGCAGTTGGAGTAGAGCTGCTTTAGAGGCCTCCACTAATTTAAATTGATAATTGAAACTGCTGAGAGCCACCTCTGTTCAAACAGAGGAAGCAGTTTGAAGCTTCCAGAAGCAGGGGGGCAGGGCCACACCAGGCCCTTCCCTGAACTGTGACTCATAGGGGCGGAGCCACACTATCCTTTAAAAGCTCTGAGCTCTTTCAGGGTCAGCCATTTTGACTCTGCATGTGCTCTTAAGCAGAGCTGCTGCTGAGGAGAGCCAAACAAAGGAAGTGAGCACTGGTAAGTTTTGCAGTTGGAGTAGAGCTGCTTTAGAGGCCTCCACTAATTTAAATTGATAATTGAAACTGCTGAGAGCCACCTCTGTTCAAACAGAGGAAGCAGTTTGAAGCTTCCAGAAGCAGGGAGGCAGGGCCACACCAGGCCCTTCCCTGAACTGTGACTCATAGGGGCGGAGCCACACTATCCTTTAAAAGCTCTGAGCTCTTTCAGGGTCAGCCATTTTGACTCTGCATGTGCTCTTAAGCAGAGCTGCTGCTGAGGAGAGCCAAACAAAGGAAGTGAGCACTGGTAAGTTTTGCAGTTGGAGTAGAGCTGCTTTAGAGGCCTCCACTAATTTAAATTGATAATTGAAACTGCTGAGAGCCACCTCTGTTCAAACAGAGGAAGCAGTTTGAAGCTTCCAGAAGCAGGGGGGCAGGGCCACACCAGGCCCTTCCCTGAACTGTGACTCATAGGGGCGGAGCCACACTATCCTTTAAAAGCTCTGAGCTCTTTCAGGGTCAGCCATTTTGACTCTGCATGTGCTCTTAAGCAGAGCTGCTGCTGAGGAGAGCCAAACAAAGGAAGTGAGCACTGGTAAGTTTTGCAGTTGGAGTAGAGCTGCTTTAGAGGCCTCCACTAATTTAAATTGATAATTGAAACTGCGGAGAGCCACCTCTGTTCAAACAGAGGAAGCAGTTTGAAGCTTCCAGAAGCAGGGGGGCAGGGCCACACCAGGCCCTTCCCTGAACTGTGACTCATAGGGGCGGAGCCACACTATCCTTTAAAAGCTCTGAGCTCTTTCAGGGTCAGCCATTTTGACTCTGCATGTGCTCTTAAGCAGAGCTGCTGCTGAGGAGAGCCAAACAAAGGAAGTGAGCACTGGTAAGTTTTGCAGTTGGAGTAGAGCTGCTTTAGGAACAAAAAAATATAGTCTTACTAGGTAGAAAGGTAGTAAACGTGTACATTTTTGAGGCCCAGAATACTGCACTTGTTAAAATGGATTCTGAGGGAACAGCTGTAGTTACCTGCAATTCTTGTGCCATGTTTGTGTTCTTGCCAAAGCATATGGAGAACTACACTTGCAGCAAGTGCAAGCTGGTTGCACTACTAGAAGAGAAGGTCCAGCAGCTAGAGGCCCGCATATCTAACCACCAACAAATTAAGGAGCTTGAGCTGTTCTTGGACAGAGCGGAGCAGACTATGCTGGACAAAGAAGTGACAGGGCACAGTTCTGAGGGAGAAGGCCCTTCACTAACTCAGGAGGGAGATGGTTGGAGGAATGTGACTCAAAGGAGGAGAAGAGTAGGGGATCACTCTGAGAGTCTGAAATTACACAATAAATTTGAGGCTCTTTCCCTTATCACACCTGATGAGGAACACACAGAGGAACAACTGGTTCCACCTGATGATCTCTCCTTCATCACACTTGATGAGATCCAGGAAGATGAACAACAGGAACAAACTGAGGTTCTCTCCCTTAATATGGTTGATGAGGTGCCTGTAGATGAACAGATTGCAGGAGAGAGGCTCCTTGTACTAGGCGATTCAATAATTAGAAATACAGAGAAATGGATTTGTGATGCACATGATAACCGTATGGTGACTTGCCTGCCAGGTGCAAAAGTTGCAGACATCACAAGAAATCTAGATAGATTGTTAGAGAGAACTGGGAACGAGCCAGTTGTCATGGTACACGTTGGTACTAATGATATTGGGAAGGCCAAGCGGTCTGTCCTGGAAGCCAAATTTAGGTTGTTAGGAAGAAGATTGAAGTCCCGGACTTCCAAGGTAGCATTTTCAGAAGTGCTGCCTGTCCCTCGCGCAGGACCTACCAGGCAGGCAGAGCTCAGAAGCCTCAATGCGTGGATGAGGCGGTGGTGTCGAGAGGAGGGCTTCAGATTTGTCAGGAACTGGAGAACATTTTGGGACAAGCCAAATCTGTTCAGGAGGGATGGGTTGCATTTAAACCATGATGGGACCAGATTGCTGGCACTCAACATCAAAAAGGCTGCAGAGCAGCTTTTAAACTGATAACTGGTGGAAAGCCGACAGGAGCTGGGCAGCATCCGGTTCGGGAAAGTGTGTACTTGAGTAGTGAGGAGGATGCAAAAATTACTGAGCAGAGCAAGGAGCTAGTCACCAGCGCTCTAGCAGAAGGATGCAAGAGGCAGTCTAACAATGCAACTGGACTCAAAAGACTGTATCAGGAAAGCATATATAAATGCTTGTATACAAATGCCAGAAGCCTCCGTAACAAAATAGGGGAGCTGGAATACTTAGCAATAGATAAAAATATTGATATTATTGGTATCACTGAAACCTGGTGGACGGATGATAACCAATGGGATTCAGTTATCCCAGGCTACAAACTGTACAGGAAGGATAGGAAGGGGCAAACAGGAGGTGGTGTAGCCTTGTATGTCAAAGAAGTGATAAAATCGTATGAATTGGAATATCTAGGTGATTTGGAGTCACCATTAGAAGCTCTGTGGGTAAGAGTACCAGGCCACAAGGATGGTCTAACAGTAGGCATATACTATCGGCCTCCGACCCAAACTCTTGAGGGAGACTGGCAGTTGGAGAATGTTGAAAAGGAGGCATCCAGGAAGGGAAGCCTGGTTATAATGGGGGACTTCAATTACCCTCACATAGACTGGGTGAACTGTTGTTCAGCACACGATAAAGAGATAAAGTTCCTAGATATGCTCAATGATTGTTCCCTGGGACAGATGGTTGAAGACCCAACTAGAGGTACAAGAATCCTTGACTTGATCCTGAGTAATACTCAGGATCTGGTGCAAGATGTTAATGTGACTGATCCAATAGGGAACAGTGACCACAACTCAATTATGTTTAACTTGATCATAGACCGCAAGTCACTGATAAAATCTAACACAGAGACCTTAAATTTTCAAAAAGGAAATTTCCCAAAGATGAGGAAACTAGTAAAAAAGAAACTGAAAGGGAAAATTGAGAGAGTCCAAACACTCCAAGAGGCATGGAGGCTGTTTACAAAAACAATAACAGAGGCTCAATTGGAATGCATACCCAAAAGGAAAAAGGGCACTGCCAGGTCCAAGAGGACTCCGATGTGGCTTACAGGAGCTGTTCGGGAAGTGATCAAGAGCAAGAAAAGCTCATTTAGAAGATGGAAGGCTTGTCCAAATGAGGACAGCAGGCAGAAACATAAATTCTGGCAGAACAAATGCAAGGCAACAATCAGGAAAGCAAAGCAAGACTTTGAGGAGCGTATAGCTAAAAATACTCAGAGAAATAACAAAGACTTCTTTAAGTACATTAGAAGTAAGAACCCAACTAGGAAGGCCATTGGACCATTAGATGACAATGGAAGGCAAGGGGTTATTAAAGAGGAAACAGAGATTGCAGAGAGACTCAATGAATTCTTTGCTTCAGTATTCACTGAAGAAGACAGAGACCACATGCCCAAAACAGAGCCTATCTTCGTAGGGAGGGAAACCGAAGAATTAAGCCAGATAGAAATAACCAGGGAGGAGGTCCTTGCATGTCTTGTTAAGCTAAACACTAACAAATCCCCAGGACCAGATGGCATCCATCCACGAGTTCTCAGGGAACTTAAAGATGAAATTGCTGATATCCTAGCCAAAATATATAATCTTTCCCTCAAATCAGGCTTTGTGCCTGATGACTGGAAGGTAGCGAATGTAACACCAATTTTCAAAAAAGGATCCAGGGGTGATCCAGGAAATTACCGGCCTGTCAGTTTGACATGTGTCCCAGGTAAAGTGATGGAAACCATCCTAAAAGATAGAATTAATAGGCACATAGAAGAGAAGGCGCTGCTAAAGGAGAGCCAACATGGCTTTTGCAAGGGCAAATCATGCCTCACTAATCTGTTGGAATTTTTTGAGAGTGTCAACAAGCATGTGGATAAGGGGGATCCAGTTGACATTGTTTATCTGGACTTTCAGAAGGCTTTTGACACGGTGTGGACAAAGTAGATAAGGAAAAACTGTTTTCCCTATCGCACAACACTAGAACTAGGGGACAACCCATGAAACTTTTGGGTACTAGTTCTCAAACAAATAAGAGAAAGTACTTTTTCACCCAGAGGATTACTGGTCTATGGAACTCTCTGCCAGAAGAAGTGGTGACAGCTGTCAGTCTTGACAGCTTTAAGAAAGGATTAGACAAGTTCATGGAGGACAAGGCTATCAATGGCTATAATTATGGCTACCTAAGGACAACCTCCGGGTTGGAGAGATAGGCAGGATATCTCTCAATGCCATTTCCAGGGAATCCTAAGCAGGTGAGGGCATCTCCTTGGGAATACCCTGAAGGAAATGGTGAGCCACTGTGTGAGACAGAATGCTGGACTGGATGGGCTGTGGCCTTTTCCAGCAAGGCTGTTCTTATGTTCTTATGTTCTTATGTTGATGACATCATCTTGTCTTGTTTTTTCATCATTTCATTTCTGTCTTTCACCCTTGAGTCCTCATTCTTCTCCAATTTTTGAAACAACTTGCCAATTTCCACCATAATTTGAGTCTGATCGTATGGCACTGTGGGCGGGGATGAAGACTGTGTGGCTTCCTCCATTGGTACTTTTTCTTTCTTCTTAGGTTTTACAACTGGTTCTTCTTCCTTTGCTTTTCCTCTTGTACCTTTATCCATAGTAATGTAATATATAAGAATCCCAATGCTGCAGTTCGTTGTAAAAATTAGTCACTGAATTGAAGCTTATAACACTGCAGCCACTGGTTCCACAGATCCAATATGAGAATTTATATGCAAGCAGAAGATCAAAAAGTTATTGTAATCCACAAAAATCAAACCGAAGGAAACAGCTCTCCCAACAGGCGGCTTGGAAGAAAAAAGAAGAGCAAGTAAAAATGTTGATCCACAGCAGGTCCGTTTCCCCAAAGCAAATAATCCAGTCAATCGCTTTCCAACTGCAGTAAAAGGGCTTCAAGGGAACAGTCAGCCCAAGCTTCTCCTTTAAAAAAAAAACAAGTCGCCAAAGAAAAAAAGGGGGGGGGGAGACCAGAGGGAGAAAAAGCCTAAAATCAAATCAGCAAGGAGAAGAAGTGAGGAGCAGTATATTCCACAATAAACAAACAAGTATTTATAATCCACACGGTGAAGGAACCAAAAAGCCAAGCCACCTAGTCCTTCTCTTGAAGCGGACAATCAAGTCGCCATTTTCCAGCGGCTGCCTTAACTTTTGAGTAGGAAAAAAAAAACCCTTCTCCTTCTAAGGAACGGAAAACTTTCTCCAAGTGATTTGAGCCGGGGAACTCCCAATCACCTTCCAATATTAAAGCCCAGACAGGATAATTAATCCACTTTGTTGTCGTCAAAACGTGGCGCGGTCTTCTGGTATGTAGAGAAAAAACATAGCCCAAACACGATCATTTTCGTTTTCCAGGACCGCCGCCATTAACAAAACCACCACTTGCTTTCATCCGCTTCCACCCGCTTCCATTTCAAAGTCCGAGCTCATTTAGCAGAAAACCCCAGCCGGTTTTAGAATTTAAAGGTCCATTCATACACTTACATGCAGGCTATTTTCATGCCAAACAACTTCTTGCCAGTTCCAAAGCCTTCTCCGCTGTCTCGCTAGTCCCGTTCTCGGCTCCTCGGCAGAAAAGCCGCGACTGCCGTCACAGCTTCAACCGCCCAGAGAAGCCTCCCGAACTTTGACCATCCAGCCTCAAAAGATCACAAAGTTTTCCAGAACGACAGGCAAGGTTCTTATCTTTAAGATTTACCACTTTAAAACTTCCCCATTTCACTCCAGCACATTAGTTACCACTTTGTTAAGCTCGAGCGTCCGAATCTAGATGTTACTCGGCGGCCATCTTGGCCACGCCCCCATCAATTACTCTTCTAAATTTATCCCCAAATCCATAACTTTTAACTATTTCCTTAATCGAAGTCTATTGTAAAGAATCAAATGCCTTAAATATGTCCAGAGATATTAATCCCACCTTTTCTTTCGTTTGATTCACATTATCTATTAAATCTAACACTCTTCTAGTCAAGTCTGCCATATGTCTCCCTTTTAAAAATCCCACTTGATCTGAATTTATATAGTCACCCATAAATTTATTTAAGCGATTAGCCAATATTGCTGTGAAGATCTTAACATCTTGATTTATAAGAGAGATTGGTCTATACAATTCCACTTTTTCCAAATTCTTTCCCAATTTTGGCAACAGAACAATCGTAGTCCTATAACATAAAGTTGCAATTTGTCCACCATCTAATATATAATTGTATAATTTTACCAACTTTGGTACCACAACATCTTTAAATTCCTTATAGAAATCAGCCGGTAATCTAGCCTCTCCCGGGGCTTTCCCCAACTTCAAACCTGTAATTACCTCCTTTACCTCCTTCTCCGAAACTTGTTCTTCCATTTTGTCCCGCTGTTCCTGTTTTATTCCAATCGTTATTTGCCTCTCTAAAAGCATTTAAAGCTTCTCCACTTCTTTCTCTTTTTTTGCATACAAAGCTTGATAAAATTCCTTCACAATTTTGCATTTATCACTGATCTTATTACACCTTTCCCCTTGATTGTTGACCAAAATTCCAATTTCCCTTTTAACTTTTGCAGCTTTTGCCAATAGTCTTGAATTTTTATTACTAAATTCAAAATATTCTCTATTTAAATAAATCAAGTCTCTTTTTACCTTTTCTATATCTTTACACTTCGGCCTTCAATCTTTGTAATTTAGCGAATATTTTTTTATCCTTCTTTTTTGAATGTTCTTCCTGCAACTGTTTTATTTCCTTTTCACTTTCATCCTGTGCTAATTTATACTTTTTATATCTGTTACTTGCCAACTTTATACTTTCCCCTCTAGAAACTGACTTCATGGCATCCCAAACCACATTAAAATTTACCTCATCATTATCATTCCATTGCCAACTTTCCATCCAACTTTCTATAATTTGTTCTTTACATTTTTGATCTTTGAATAAATTAGGATCGTATCTCCAATTCCTCCCTCTTCTACTATCGTTTTGTAACCTCAATTCCAAAACCACTTTCGCATGATCTGATTCCTTAAAAATTCCTATTTCCATCTCCTCAATATTTTAACCATATTTTCAGTTACAAATACATAATCTATAATAGAATAGGATCCATGAACGTGTGAAAAATAATATGCCCTTTCCAATCCCTTAATCTCTCTCCAAGAGTCTTTCAAACCTAATGCAACCATCCAATTGTCCAGAATCTTCCCTTTAATACCTACTCCACACCTTGTTATATTTGTGCAATCCAAATTTGACCTTATCAAATTAAAATCACCCGCCACTATCATCTTTGCCGATTTTTCTATTACCACAATTTTACGAATGTTTTCTAAAAATTCAGCTTGATGATCATTTGGAGCATAAATATTCACCAAGGTTATTTCCTCGTCATTATTTTCCCTTTCACTATCAAATATCTGCCTTCTGGATCTGAAATACTTTTTTATTATCTCGAATCCTAGTCTAGTAGAGATCAGGATTGCAACTCCTCTTGCTTTTGAAGTGCCAAATGCCTTTTCATAATGTTGCATCCAACCTAAGAAAATTTTGTTTGTATCCTGTGATTTTTGATGAGTTTCCTGTAAGAAGACTATGTCGGGTCTATCCTTCCTCAAAACCGATTCTAACCTCCTCCTCTTAAGAACAGAACATATACTTTTTACATTCCACGTTAAAACTTTAATACTTCTCATATTTTAATTCAAAATCACCCTCTCTTACTTCCAAGTTCTCCATTAGGCGTGCTACCTCTAACCCATCACAATTAAAATAAAACATCGAACAAAAAACACACAAAACCAACCTCCCCACTTTCTTAAAAAAAAGCTGCCTTCGTTCTCCAAAGAGGGGAGGGGGGACATGCAAGATGTGCGTGAAAATTAATGCTCTAGTGCACTGTCCCCATTATAAAACCTATTTATCTTAACCTATAAAACCAAGTGTTAACCGTTGGAACTGGCTATAGGTTGCTATGCCTCGCCCTACTTGCCTGCAATCACCCTTCGTGCAAACGGCCGATCTGGGTCCGCAGGTCAACAAAGGATTGAGAAAACAGGCAGTGGGGCAACAGCCCCACAAACGCGAAAAAAGGGAAACAACTTCCTTTCCCAATGTTCTTTGCGCCAATCAGGCTGAGAGACGCGACCACAAAGAACGTGGAGAAACGCGGCGCAGCCAATCAAAAATAAGCTTTAGAAAAAACTGCAGCACGAACTACGAATCCCAGAGTCCTCTGTGCTGCACAACCCCTCAGCCATTCAAGCTGAGGGATGCGAGCAAAGCGTGGCACGCCAAAGTTAAAAAATAAACTGCCGGGAGGGAAAGACTTTTAAAGACCCAGCAGGACTCAGGAGGTAAGCGTGGTAGCACCGATTAGGGAGTGGGGGGAGGCACAGCCCCGGTAACCACGCTCCCACCCCACCCCACCCCACCACCTAGCCCACCTGTCCTAATCCCCGCCGACCACGCTTACCTCCTGGCTCCGACTGGGTGTTTAAAGGTTTCCCTCCTGGTGTTGCCTTCTACGTCTCACCCTCGCTTCTCTCTGGGCTGCCTGGAAAGGAAACTTCTTTCCAAGCAAACCCAGAAAGAAGCAAACCCCCTCCCTGCTGGGGATTTCTTCTCCCCAGGAGGCAAAAGTCTCTTTGCCTCCCGAAGAGAAAGTATCGCTTCTCTCTGGGCTGCCTGCAAAGGAAACTTCTTTCCAAGCAAACCCCTTCCCTGCTGGGGATTTCTTCTCCCCAGGAGGCAAAGGTGTCTTTGCCTCCAGAAGAGAAAGAATCGCTTCTTTCTGGGCTGCCTGGAAAGGAAACTTCTTTCCAAGCAAACCCCCTCCCTGCTAGGGATTTCTTCTCCCCAGGAGGCAAAGGTGTCTTTGCCTCCAGAAGAGAAAGAATCGCTTCTCTCTGGGTGCCTGGAAAGGAAACTTCTTTCCAAGCAAACCCCTTCCCTGCTGGGGATTTCTTCTCCCCAGGAGGCAAAGGTGTCTTTGCCTCCAGAAGAGAAAGAATCGCTTCTTTCTGGGCTGCCTGGAAAGGAAACTTCTTTCCAAGCAAATCCAGAAAGAAGCAAACCCCCTCCCTGCTAGGGATTTCTTCTCCCCGGGAGGCAAAGGTGTCTTTGCCTCCCGAAGAGAAAGAATCGCTTCTCTCTGGGCTGCCTGGAAAGGAAACTTCTTTCCAAGCAAACCCAGAAAGAAGCAAACCCCTTCCCTGCTGGGGATTTCTTCTCCCCAGGAGGCAAAGGTGTCTTTGCCTCCCAAAGAGAAAGAATCGCTTCTCTCTGGGTTGCCTGGAAAGGAAACTTCTTTCCAAGCAAACCCAGGAAGAAGCAAACCCCTTCCCTGCTGGGGATTTCTTCTCCCCAGGAGGCAAAGGTGTCTTTGCCTCCCGAAGAGAAAGAATCGCTTCTCTCTGGGCTGCCTGGAAAGGAAACTTCTTTCCAAGCAAAACCAGAAAGAAGCAAACCCCTTCCCTGCTGGGGATTTCTTCTCCCCAGGAGGCAAAGGTGTCTTTGCCCCACAAAGAAAGAATCGCTTCTCTCTGGGCTGCCTGAAAAGGAAACTTCTTTCCAAGCAAACCCAGAAAGAAGCAAACCCCTTCCCTGCTGGGGATTTCTTCTCCCCAGGAGCCAAAGGTGTCTTTGCCTCCCGAAGAGAAAGAATCCTGTGTTGAGTTTTAACTCAAATTAAAACCCAAAACATCTAAACACATTTTAAAAACATTGAAAGTAAAAAACATTTACTTTCACATTATTTAAATTATTACCTATGGTACAACTATTTAAAAAAATTCCAAAAACTAAAATATTATTCAGTTACATAAAACAATTTGAAAAAATTATATCATATTTGGTTCTTTTATTAATCCTAAAAAAGCAGATCACAGTTTATAACAGCCAAGCCCAAAAATTTTTTACATAAATAAACATTGTAAAAATTAAAATTACAGACTAAGCAATTTTTAAAAAAACATTAACACAATTTAACATTCCAACACAATTTAAAACAGCCCGGCAACACCGGGCAACCTCTGCTAGTATCATAAAAATTCTTACCTACTATTCAATAACTGTCTACCCCTTACTTAACTCTTCCTCCACCACAATCAGTGATAACTCGTCCTCTTCTCCTCCCTGCTGCCCTCCACCTGTGGCCCCACCTGCATCTGCACCCTCATAATCTCTTCTTATGGCCCCCGATTCCATAAATATTTTCTAAAAGCTACTCACTCATCAGAACCCACCTTAACCAAATCAAGCAAACTCAAGTACTCCAGTGGATCAGTCCCTGCATCAATGACCTGCATTTTTTTTCATAGAAGAATCTTAACTGTTGTGGGAATCTCCAATTATATCTTACACCTTTTTTCATCAACATTTTGGTTACCGGCTTCATCTTATATCTCCAAACTCGTTCCTTAATAGAAATATCATTGTATACTTCCACATCAGAGCCATTGATTTTCAGAGCGCCAGAGCCAGCTTGTTTTAGAAAGGCCATTACCCTAAGTTTATCTCCCCAATTTGCAAATTTAACCAAAACATTTCTTTGAACAACTTTTCCTCTTCTTGGGCCCACTCTATATGCACTTACAATATCCTCCTGTACAAAATCCTTTCCCATTTTCAAATTATTTAACCACTGGACAACTCTATCTCTTAGCTGGTCTGGTGTCCTTTCAATCAAATGACGTATCACAAGATTCTGTTTTCTCATCAATTCTTCCATGGCATCAATCCTTTTTTCATGTTCATCAACTTTCACTTTATTCTCCCTCACCCCTTCCTGTGTCCCTTTTATTTCCCCTTTCATAGCCTTCACCTCATTTTGCATCAACTTTACATTTCCCTCTATTTTTTGCAAACTTAATTCTACTTTTTTTTGAGAAATCCACAACAGTTGTAACCACCTTATCCTGTTTTTTCAACATTTCATTTTTATCCTTCACTCTTGCCTCTTCCATCTTCTCAAATTTCTGAAACAGTTTACCAAATTCAACCATAATTTGAGTCTGATCATAGGGTTCAGGTGATGATGATGATGATGATGATGATGATGATGATGATGATGATGATGGAGGGGCCTCCTCCACTGGTGCTTTATCCTTTCTCTTAGGTTTCACCACAGGCTTCTCCTCCTTTGCTTTTCCTCTTGTGACCTTATCCATGGTAACATCGACTAAAAGCTTTAATGCTGCAATGCTCTTGACTCTCGTTGAACCCTCCCCTTGGACCTGTTCCAGTGCTGCGAATATTATAACCAATAATAACTGTAATCCTTTGAACTTGATGAAACTTGATTAAAAAATTCAACAGCCAATTAATTATTGTAATCCACAGACAGCAAAAATCCAGGAACAGCCCATAAATCCTAATAGAAAAAAAGTTATAAAACTTCACAGCTTTCAAAATTGAACTTGATGAAACTTGATTAAAAAATTCAACAGCCAATTAATTGTTGTAATCCACAGGCAGCAAAAATCCAGGAACAGCCAATAGATCCTAATAGGAAAAAAACTTATAAAACTTCACAGCTTTCAAAAATTTGCCTTTAAAACATTCAAATCATTCTCAATAACCCAATTTTGGCAGTCCATGCAATAGTTATATTTTAAAAATCCACCCAGTAGCAAAAGAGGAAAGAAAAAAAAAGATTGTATCCAAAAGAAGAAAAAGGATTATATCCAAGCTTCAATGATAGTGTAACCAAATAACCATGTAACTGTATTTCCAATGTGCCAAATTGTATCCAATTGTATCTAATTGTATCCGAAGCCACGGGAGGGGAGGGAAAACCAACAATCTCCAAATACTGCAAACGAGCAGGGATGAGAACTATAATCCACGAAGTGAGGAGTATAGGCGAGAGTTCCCAGTTATAAAGCACTCACTTTTTCTTTTTTCTCCGCCGCGGCCACGGTTTCAGGGGGGAACTCCTCCTCCTTCTTCCCCAAAGCAACAAACTTTTAATCCACTCTCTTCCTTCCACTTCTCGGACACACAGACCAGCCAATGCCTTTTAATCCGTCTCTTTCCTTCTCTCTGCATTCCAAGCTCTCCAAAACACTCCACAACACTCCAAAGCTACTCATGCACCTTGCCCGATGGTGCCCTTCTTGTCCAAACACTCTCTCAACTTTCGAATTCCACCATCGCCGCCATTATTGTCCCTTCCACCCTGTTCCGTTCTTCTTTCACTTACTTTCCAGTCTTTTCAAAACAACCGACAGCCCCCTCCGACCACCGTCGCAGCGTCAGCTACTTATCTTGCTTTCCCGCTGATTTCTCTCGCTTTTTTCACTTTCACCTCCGTTCATCCCGCCGGTTCCGTTCTCAGCTCATTGACCAAGGAAGCCGCGGCTTCCGCTGCACGCCACTCCAGTCGAGAATGCCTCCCAAACTTCAACCACCCTACGGCAATTTTTCCGGGCAAATGAAAAAAACTTCTCACAGCGAGAGTTTTTGAATTTTCATTCAGCTTAATTCAGGTTTCTCATTGATTTCCACTTTATAAAGTGCGAGCACACAAATATGTATGTTACTCGCTGGCCATCTTAGCCACGCCCCCCAAAGCGCTATTTATGTAATGTAAAGGGATTAGACATAGTTATAGCAGAGCTGTGGGAATAAATCCAAGTCGTTAGGCTTGTTCATAATGTAATGGGTTAGTGACATTTTACCTTGATCAAGATTCTATTTAACTTCAAGTGCCAGTGTCATACTTAATGCAAAACCTGAACCTGTGATTTTGCCTGCTGAGAACCTCAATTTCATACGATCTGACTTTACTACATTCTTAAAACATTTAGACAAAACTTACTGTTCATTAATCAGTTATGAGACATGTCCTTTGAAGATTGGGGCCCCATTTTGTGAAGATGAACAGGATTTTTCTCTCCCCCCTTTTTTAGAGCACTCTTGCCGGGTGAGAAACTCAGAGAGAATTTTCAGGTTCGCAAGGGCGTAAAAATTGTCTCTTCCAGCGCAAGTCTCTTTAATGCAAATGAATCAATTTCTTCCCCATTTTCACTCTCTAATTAGCTGTCTGCTTTGTAACAGCACTAATTGCTAAGCAGGCTTAAGAATGTGGAAGTTGTGGCTTAACCAGAAGAAAAAACCTCCCTTGCACATTTAAAGGCAGGCTTGGTTGAGAGGGAGGGTGGTCACCTTTGCCCCCTTTTTGGGTTAGAATTTCCCCACTCCTTCCTCTTTCATCCCTGGTGCTTATGCTGCTAAGCAGGCAGCCAGGAGACAAAGAAGTTCTTGCCTGCTGCTCTTTCTCATACTTTCTCTAGCCTGCTCCTTGAATGAATCAGGGCTGGGGTGACTTTCTTCCTCCCATTGAAAGCAATGTATCCAACCCATGAACAGAGTTAACTGTCACCTTCCTTATGACTTCTAGAACACAATACCTGGCATCTCCCTTTTAATGTTGCAACATTATAACACAATCATGCACAATGTGAAGGAGTGGAGTAGAAAAATTTTAAAGTGGTAAAGCTTAAAGATAAGACCCTTGCCTGTCTCCTTGGAAAGTTTGCTGAGCCTATGAAGCTGGATGATCGAAGTTCGGGAGGTTTTCTGGGCGGTTGAGCTGTGACGGTAGTCGCGGCTTTTCCGCTGAGGAGCCGAGGAACGGGATCAGCGAGATTGTGAAGAAGGCTTTGGAACTGGTTTTGGAAGTGGCAAGAAGCGGCTGAGAGCGAAAGTAATTTGTATGTAAGTGCCTGAAGGGAGCTACATTCCTAGCTACAAGCCATAAAACCGGCTGGGGGAAGAGGTGGAGGCACTGTAATGGCGACGGTCAGGGAAAACGAAAGTGATCGTGTATAGACTGTGGGTTTTTTTTCCTACATTCCAGAGGACCGCGCCACATTCTGAGATCAATAAGGTGGATTAATCTTCCTTTTTCTTTTTTCTCTGGGCTGGAAAAGTAGAGAAGCTGTGGGAGTTTTTTCTTTTTTTCCCTCTCTTCTGCTTAAGCTGCCTGCTCATTTAGGGAAGAGGGGGAAGAGGGGGGGCTTCTTCTCACTTCAAAGTTAAGGCACTCGCTGGAAATTGGTGCTTTGATTATCCACTTCAAAGGAAGGATTATGTGGCTTTGATTGCATGGTTCCTTCGTCGTGTGGATTATAAATAGCTGTTCAACTCCTCACCTTAACCCCTTGGTGGCTGGATTTTTCTTTCCTTCTGAGCTCCCCCCCCCCTTCAGCAACCTGATTAACTGTTTCTCTGAAGCCCTTTTGCTGTGGTTGGAAGACGCTATTGGACTGCTGGCTTTGTGGGAAAGGATTATTTGTGGTTAACAATTTTTACTTTTAAATTGCCTGTTTGGAGAGCTGTTTTCTTTTGCTTCATCGTTGTGGATTACAGTAAATTTTGGATCTTCTGCTGACATAAGAACTTTCCGGTTGTATCGGTGGAACCTATGGCTGCAGTGTAGTAAGCCTTACTGTATTGACAATTTGTTACAGCGATCTGCAACATTGGGTTTGAAATATATTACATCACTATGGATAAAGGTACGAGAGCGAAAGCGAAGGAAGAAGAACAAGTTGTAAAGCCTAAGAAGATTGAAAAAGCACCAATGGATGAATCTGCTCAGTCAACATCCGTGTCCACAGTGCCATTGGATCAGACTCAAATTATGGTGGAAATTGGCAAGTTGTTGCAAAAAATGGAGAAAAATGAGGCTTCAAGGGTGAAAGATAAAAATGAAATGTTTAAAAGGCAAGAAAAGATGATGTCAACACTGACAGATTATACCAAAAAGGTGGACTTAAGTTTGAATAAATTTGAGGGAATGCTGAAAGTGGTTCAAATCGAGGTGGATGCTGTAAAGAAGGAAGTAAAAGGGACTCAGGAAATGGTGCGGGATAGCAAGTTAAAACTGGAGGAACAAGAAATGAGGATAGATGCTGTTGAAGATATGATGAGAAAGCAGAACATTCTGATCCGTCAGGTGCCGGAACGCACTCCGGATTTGTTAAGAGAGAGGGTGGTTCAGTGGTTAAATGGTTTAAAAATGGGGAAGGAATTTGTTCAGGAGGATTTAGGAAGTGTATTCCGGGTGGGTCCAAGAAGAGGGAGAGTGGTTCAAAGAAATGTGTTGGTTAAATTTGCAAATTGGGCAGATAAATTAAAAGTAATGGCTCATCTGAAAAGAGTTGGTTCAGACGCGTTGAAATTTGATGGTTCAGATGTAGAAGTCTACAATGATATTTCATTAAAAGAAAGAACATGGAGGTATAAGATGAGGCCGGTTACTAAACTACTGATGAGCAAAAATATAAGGTATAACTGGAGATTTCCACAACAATTGCGTTTTTTCTATGATAAAAGAATGCAAGTTATTGATGAAGGCACCAACCCATTGGAATATTTGAGTTTGTTGGGATTGGTACAAGTAGATTCGGAAGAATGGAAAAATCTTAAGAAGGAAATGACGGATTCTGGAGCTTTGGGGAGGGAACATGGGAGGGAGGAAGCTGGTGGGGCAACAGGTGGTACACCACAACGAGGGGAGGAGGAGGAGGAGTTGTCCTTGATTATGGTGGAGGAGGAGATAGGTAAGGAACAATGAGAACTAGATAGTAGTAATCTTAAGTACTTAATAGAGGTAGAATGGGTAGATAGCGCATAGCGCCGGCAGTAGGGCGCATCTTGCAGGTCCCCCCTCTCCCCTCTTTGGTTGACAGAGGCGACTTTTCGTTGAAAGGTGGGGAGAGTGAAAATGTGTGTTCTATGTAGTTGGTATGGTGAAGGGTTGTTGGTGGCACGCCCGATGGAGAGTTTAAAGTTGGGAGAAGAATTTGGTTATGGGAAGTATTAAAATAATATCATGGAATGTGAAAGGTACAGGTTCTGTTCTTAAGAGACGGAGACTGGAATTGGCGTTGAAAAAAGATAGACCAGATATTTTGTTTTTACAGGAAACACATCAGAAGTCAAAAGACACGAATAAACTTTATTTGGGTTGGATGCAACACTATGAGATGGCGTGTGGAACATCCAAAGCAAGAGGGGTGGCAACTATGATTTCCAGAAAGTTAGGATTTGAAATTACAAAAAAAATTGTTGATCAGGAGGGCAGGTACTTGTTGTTAAGAGGAAAATTGGAGGATGAGGAAATTTTGTTGGTAAATATCTATGCTCCGAATGATCACCAAACAGTGTTTTTAGAAAAGATTCGGAAAATAGTGGAGCTGGAAAACTTTGCAAAAACTATTGTGGCTGGTGATTTTAATTTGATTAGGTCAGGATTAGATTGCACAAACATAGCTAGAAGTGGAATGGGTGTGAAAGGGAAGGCGATGGATAATTGGATGAAAGCTATGGGCTTGAAGGATTCGTGGAGAGAGTTTAAAGGTTCGGAAAGGGCATATTCCTTTTTTTCGCATGTACATGGGACCTACTCGAGAATAGATTATGTTTTTCTGTCGGAAAACTTAATTGGGGATATAGAGGGTACGGAAATTGGGATTATTAAGGAATCGGATCATGCTAAAGTATATTTGGAATTGAAAGCACAAAAAAATATTCAAAGAGTTAGAAATTGGAGGTACGATTCTAATTTGTTCAAAGACCAGAAAAGCAAAGAGGCAATTATGGAAAGCTGGAAAGAAAGTTGGCATTGGAACGATAATAATGAGGTTAATTTCAACGTTGTATGGGATACCATGAAGTCAGTTTTTAGGGGGGAAAGCATAAAACTGGCAAGCCTCAAATATAAAAAGTATAAAGCAGAACACATAGAAAAAGAAAGGGAAATAAAACAATTACAGGAAGAACACGCAAAAAGTAAAGATAAAAAAATTCTCTTGAAATTACAAGGACTCAAGGCAGAAGTAATGGGGAAAGATATTGATAAAGTTAAACGAGATTTGATTTATTTAAACAGAGAATATTTTGAATTTAGTAACAAGAACTCAAAACTATTAGCAAGAGCAGCTAAGGTTAAAAGAGAAAAAAGAGAAATTGGGGTGTTAGTCGACAGGCAAGGTTCAAGGTGTAATAAGAATAGCGATAAATGCAAAATAGTTAGGGAATTTTACCAGGTGTTATATGCAAAAAAAAGAGATAGATATGGAAAAGCTTAAAAGGATATTGGAGAGGCAGTTAGGGAATGGGATAAAACAAGAGCATAGGGAGAAAATGGAGGAAAAGATAACTGATAAAGAGGTTAAGGGGGTAATAAGTGGATTGAAGATAGGGAAAGCCCCGGGGGATGATGGATTATCAACGGAGTTTTATAAAGAATTTAAAGAGGTGGTGGTCCCGAAACTGGTGAAGTTATATAACTATATATTAGATGGAGGATCAATTCCGGCTTCATGGTACAATACTACAATCGTTCTTTTGCCAAAACCTGGTAAGAATTTGGAAAGAGTGGATTCGTACAGACCAATTTCGCTTATAAACCAAGATGCGAAGATCTTCACGGCAATATTGGCTAATCGATTAAATAATTTTATGGGGGAATATATAAATGTTGATCAAGTTGGGTTTTTAAAAGGACGACACATGGCGGATTTGACCAGAAGGGTATTAGATCTAATAGACAATGTTAATCAAACAAAGGAAAAAGTGGGATTATTATCATTGGATATTTTTAAAGCATTTGATTCATTGCAATGGTCTTCAATTAAGGAAATAGTTAGAAAATATGGGTTTGGGGATAAATTTAATAGGGTTATAGATCTACTATATCAAAAAGGAAATGCCAAGGTTAGAGTAAATGAGGAGCTTACGGATCCGGTAAAGCTAGAGGCAGGCACTAGGCAGGGTTGCCCATTATCTCCTATTTTGTTTATAATGGCAATGGAGATTTTAGCTAAAAGTATAAGGGAGGATTCAAATATAGAAGGGATTATGGGTAATAAAGTGAGCATGTACGCTGATGATACATTGCTTATGGTGAAGCACCCGGAACAGGTAATGGACAGGATTAAAGATCATCTACAAGTATTTCAAGCTATAACTGGATTAAAGATAAATTGGGATAAATCTGAATTGATGTTGTGTAATTTGAAATTGAGCGAGATGGGTAGGACGGTGTCGACACTTAATATACAAATTAAAGATAAGTTGAAGTATTTAGGGATAATTATTTCAAACAAATTAGAAGAACTTAAACGATTGAATTATGACAGCTTGAGAATTGAATTTAAGAATAAAATACGAGAACTTCACAAGTTAAAGCTGTCATGGTTCGGAAGGATTGCTATGTGTAAAATGATACTGTTACCAAAGATTAATTTCTTATTTGATACGCTCGCGATCCATTTAAAAGAGAAAGAAATTAATGAGTTTCAAAAAATGTTTAATGATTTTTGTAATGGAGGAAAAAAATCTAGGCTTCCAAAGAAACTATGGTATTTGTTGCAGAAAAAAGGGGGGTTGGGTATGCCAAATTTGTTAGTATATTACCGAGCATTTCAAGTTAAGAATGTTGTGAAGATCTTGGCAAGAGAAAAGGTAATTTGGGAACAATTGGAAATGAAAGAATACAGAAATATTGGAAACTTGAATTTTCTGGGAATGAAGGATTAGGTGAAAAAGTCAAATAATACTATGATGAAAGGTCTCATGGAGGTGTGGAAGAAGGTAAAAAAAGATATGGTTCCGAATCTCTCCCCAATCTTGGAATTGACTGATATGATGTGTTTCCCAATAAAATTAGACAAAGAAAAAATAGAAATATTGGATAAAAATGGGACGTTGTTACTGAAGGATTGGTTAAAAGCATGTGATGTTGATGCTGAGCGGGAAAAAATGTTTGAGATACTAAATTTGAATTTGTTTCAGAAGTTAAAGGTGGACAATTGGAATAAAAAATATAAAAGAGAATTAGGGTCAGATAGAGTACTTACGGAATTTGAGGAATTGGTAAGGAAGATTAGAAAAGGGGAAAGTAGTATTAAGGGTCTTGTAAGTAAGCTTTATAATATATTGAATAGAGGTGCAGATCCACAGGAGGATTTGAAACGGAAGTGGGAAAAAAATTTGAATACAAAAATTGGGGAGATTGAATGGAAAAATAAATGGAAAAAGAGAATTATGAGAACAATGTCTGTAAGAATTAAAGAACATAATTTCAAGATGTTGTGGCAATGGTACCTGACTCCATTAAGACTTTACCAGATGGATAATAAAAGAGATAAGTTATGTTGGAGATGTAAAGAATTTGATGGAACATATGAACATATGTGGTGGAGTTGTAAAAAAATAAGGGATTTTTGGGGAAGAATAGAAAATGAACTTGGTGAAATATTGGGTAAAAGTGTTAAGCTGGTGTCGGGTACTATTCTTTTAACGAATGTGGAAGATTTGGGTTTAAACAAGGAGGAAAAAGAATTGCTGGAAATTGTACTGACAACGGGTAGACAATGTATAGCCAGAAATTGGAAAAATGATGCAGATATTCAGGTTGGAGAATGGTATAAAGAAATGTGGAGTTTAGCACTGAATGATAAATTGACATGGGAGATTAAAGTCAAAAGAGATAATTTAAAAGAGAATAGATTTTGGAATATATGGAAACCGTTCGTGGATCACTCTATTATTGCAAGTGATAGTTCAGGACCAGTACCATCTCAAAGAAGCTTCTGGAGTTGAGTAGAAAATAAACTCTCCGGGCATTGTATATATTCACAGGGTGATTTTTATTGGTTAAAAAGATTAGTGGTAGTACAGAAAGTTCTTTTTATTACTTTGGACTTTGAAATAATGGTTCTTAATATTTGGTGGTTAAATAGTAGTTAATGAATATAGATATTGTTATGTGCTAGCATATAGTAATGTTTGTTAGTATGATACTACGGACTTGTTAGTGTAATGTATTGTTAATGTACTGTTAATGTTTTCTTTTCTTTTTCTGTATGTTTATTAAAAACTCAATTAAAAAAATTTAAAAAAAAATAACACAATCATGCAAACACATAACAACTCTCAACAATTTTGCAGTCACACTGGTGCACCATTCATTCACACATCACACATCCAAGCCTTGGATATCCACATTGCTTTGTTCTATTCATGAGGAAATGATTCCTCTCTGCCAGAAATTTTTTTTTTTTTTGGTTGTTCTCAGGTGGCTTTTTACAACCACTCTGGGCTTTTGCTTAGAAGTTAGTTTCCTTTCGAGTTCAGTTACCTTCCTATCCGATCTAAACTTATGAACATGGCTTCTGGGGGTTCCTACCCAACTCCTTCTGCCCCTCCTGTCTCTGCTCTCTCCCTGAGTTCCCTATTGAATCGGCTCTGGAGCCCTGTGTCCATAGTGGCTTTGCGGGTCTCCGCAAGCAGCCTGCACGGGATGGGCATGCGGACAGTGGTCTGTTTGCCTGAAAGTGCATCTGCCTCTAGGCAGGCTGGCGCTCTGAGACACGCTGGGGCTGATGGTTCTACATAAGCTGGGGGTTTCTTGGTGTCTACCAGGGCTGGACCTACTACTGCAATTATCTGCCTACATTTGCTCCAAGCCCCTATGATTTTAGCGGGTGCTTGGGGTTCCTCTTGCAGACATTTCCCTACTTTCTCCCAAACCCCTGGGTCCATCGTCCCTGACTCTGGATAGAACAAGCAGTTCTCTCCCAGGTACATGATCAAATCTGCTAGCTCTCCTCTCCCTAGCTCTATCTTGAGCTGCCTGGCCAGGCCTTTGAGCTCACGTGCGTGCGCCCGCTGCCTAACTGATGAATTAGCCCCCATCTCTGCCCCTTGAAATCCCCGAAGTTACCTTCCGCGGGACGAGTTGGCACACCGACTGGCAGGATGGCCCTAGGCGAATGTACTGGACGATGGATTAGCGATCATGGTGGCGGTCTTGCTGTTGCTGTTGTCTGCTACTGTGGAGGATCGGGCCCTATGGAATGCGTCCATCCCAGTTGCCAATGGCTTGCCTGAGTGTGTGATTGTCTGCCGCTCGGTGTCTGTGCTAGTTGCATTGGAATATCACGTCGGGTTGGAATATCACATCGGTAGTTGCGTTAGAATATCACGTCGGGTCAGCACTGTGTTGTAATGCGAAACCCTGTTGCGCTAGAATAAAGACACACCGAGGCCGTGATGTAGTGGTCCAGCCCCAAAATGAGGTGGGCAAAAAGCTTTTATTACCCTGCCTGTGGGCGTAACAACCCTGAGGTAGTCGCTGCCCCTGGTTACAGAGGGGAGCTGCTTGCTAAGCATTTCTAAGTCACCCCTATACTATAGGCAAGGGTCTCTAATGTTCTACTCTAATCTAAAGGAGCAGGAGCATCTGTTTCCCTGGGCACTATCAGCATTTGTGCCTATTAATCTCTATCATTTACCTTAACTCAGGGAAACATCTGTGGCTATCGTTATGTTAAACCAGGATGTTGCCTGTCAATCGGGAAGCAGCTCAGGGATGTATGCCCAATCTTTTATCTATCTCCTCCAGCAAAGCCCATGCTTCCAAGATAGGAAGTCTTATTCTGAATTATGGTGCGGCTGTGGCCGGCGAACGGACTTCTAGGGAGAAGTATATTAATATTCTTAAGACTCCCCGCTACGCGGGCAGTCCACAATGTACATATTAAATTGTCAGAATAAGATAGCATTTTAGTAATACTTCCCCTTGACCCTTGAAACACCTTTGTAAAAAAAAAGTCACTAATGTTAACTCTTGTATTTTTAAAATATGTTTTAATCCTTCCAATTTTTATTGACTTCATTTCACCTCTAGAGGAAAGGACTGTGGACCATATGAGCACATTTTAAGAGCTGCATGACTGTTTTAAGGAGGCCTGAACTGTGACATTGAGGCTTTCATCTTCAAGTTGGGGTAAGGAAAGATGTGACTTATGGAACAGTTTTTTCCTTTGTACGTAATCTAGGTTAGTCCAATTCTAAATCTTATGCTCGTCTCCTCTTGTTTGAAATTTTGATTAGATTCTTATGCTCTTGTTCAGTGTGTTTCATAGTGAGTTTATTGTGTGGGTTTGCAATCTCCAGAATCCCCAGCAGGGACCATTAGCCAAGGGACTCTAGGAGTTGTAATACCTAAAATATTAACTTTGCCAGGTTATGTTGAAATACACTATTTGAATTAAATCCAAGTGAGGATTATTTACCTTTCTCAGTACGTTTTTAGTAGTATAGTTTCCTTTTATTACCTCTGTCCAGTCTAGCTTAGGATGTGGTGTTTATGCTTTTGTGTTCTTGTTATGCTGATCATGGGCTGTAAATAAAATTGAATTTGATTATTTACCTGCTGAATCAAACTTGTGCAGTGGCCAGTTTTATGAATAAAGCTACTCTCATAGCTGTTTAACAAAGGAGTGGCATGTAGGAATGGATTTCTTAGGCTGTGTGAGAAGAGAGCCTGTATTAGGTATGAGTGCACATTGTGGATGACAATACAGTACTTCATTTCATTTCTTCCTGTGCCTCATGCAACCTGTAGTATGTGACTCTGCTGCGTCTCATTTTTTATTTTACTTCTGTGGTATTCAGAGAGGGTTCTTCTTCACAAAATGCTTTCTCTGCAAGAGGTTTACTGCTATAAATATGTCTTCTAGGGCCCTTTCTGGCAAACATTTTTTCAGCCATTCTCCTTTAAAGATTGCTTTCTTTTCTTCTTTATTGTAGATGAACATCTGCAATAAACCTCCAAACAAGACAGCACCAGAGAAGAACAATGAGATAGCTCTTGAGGTCCTTTCTCACCATGCACGGAGAAATGGCTGGAGTTGGCCTCCACATCCTTTCCAGTTCATTGCCTGGTTGCTGTATCTCTTCTATGCACTGGTTGGCTTTGGCATCCTTGTACCACTACTCCCTGCTCACTGGGTCCCTGCTGGGTACATTGTATCCTTTAAGAGGTTAATGTCTTGGTATTTTGTTGCAAACACAACTATTTCTTACTGGGGCAAAGGTTATTGCAGTTGGAGAATTTCTGGTAACAAGTGAAAGAGTATTTCTTTTATCGCTTGACTATGTCTTTGGGTTGTTTTGATAATTTTACAGCTAACATCTTGTTCAGAGTGTAATAGCAATTTTGTAAGCTTTCCCTGCTTTGGCAGATCTTGTGTCAGTTGGCTGATCATACATCCATTTCCACAAGCAGTATCACAACAAGTTCTCCTTCGTATAGTTTGTGAATCCACACTCATGGGTTATGCGCCTGCGCAGAACGGCCGATCGGAGGCTTGAAAAGCTATTGGTCAAAAGTTTTGGCGGTAAGACCGCCCACCGTACCGCCCACCCTGAGGCGCCCGCGTGCCATTTTACCTCAGTTCTCTTCTTTCCGCCGTAGCAGCAGGACGATCGTTGAGAGCTTCCTCAATTTTTTCGCCCTTCTGAGGGAAAGTCTTTTGGCAAACTTTTCAATTTTTTCGGCGATCTTGTCCTTCGGGCAGGATCGCCACCCCGGTGCTGTTTCTTCCTTCTGGTGGACTCAGTTACCTACTCGCTTCGGTCACCGTTTCCCCCCTCAAGGGGATGGCGGCTGGCCAGCCCTTCGGGGTATCCGCATTCCAGAAACTTCCGTTGGAAGAATGTTTTCTTTGATGGCCGCGGCCTTCAAACAGTGTTCGGCTTGCCTGAAAAAGTTTCCGGCTTCCGACGGGCATAGCCTCTGCCTTTTCTGCCTCGGAGAGTCTCATCAGAGCCAGTCTTGCCCTCACTGCAAGAAATTCACCCGTCTGGCCGTGCAAAACCGGAGCTACCGGCTCAAAGCTCACCTGATGGAACTCTCTCTGGCTCCCGTTGCGGCCGCTTCTACTTCGGCTAGTGTCTCTCAGCCTCCCCCGCCTTCGACCTCT
This sequence comes from Bradypodion pumilum, assembly GCA_035047305.1. NCBI lineage: Eukaryota > Metazoa > Chordata > Lepidosauria > Squamata > Chamaeleonidae > Bradypodion > Bradypodion pumilum. Next base: position 23,987,204 of record JAWDJD010000009.1, on the reverse strand, counting down.
TCTTCCGCTACCATCAAGAAGAAGAAGAAGAGGGACAAGAACGGAGAGAAGAAAAAGAAGCACGGGTCGGAGAAGAGGCGATCGCTCCCGCCTACTCCGCGCACCCCTGTGTCCCTGGGACCCTCGCCACCATACTTGGTCGCAAGATGTCCGTCTCCTGGGTCTTCCATCTGGGGAGGACGGTCCTCCTCGGGATCGCCTGAAAAAGGACGCAGGGCTGTGGCTCCAGCTCACCCACTTCAGGTACTCCCGTCGCCGCCTCGTGGGTGGGCCCGTTCGCCTACGAGACAGGCCTCCGTCTCCCCAAGGCCCAGAACTCCGACGCTCGACGACGCGATAATTACCATGCCGGCCACCGTTTCGTCGCTGATTCTACCAGCCACCGTTTCGTCGCCGGTTCCACCAGCCACCGTTTCGTCGGCCACCGTTTCGTCGCTCCCGACGGTGGGGGACCCATCCCAGATGGAGTTCCTGAAGGGGATGTTTGAGGTCATGGCTCAGACTTTTGCCAACCAGTTTAAGACCTCCATCCCTGCGGCCTCTGCGGCTCCGGTACCGACCACCGCAAGCCCCAGGGATGCTGGCCCTGCTGTGGCCCCTCCGACCTCCCGAGGGTCGAGTGTCCGCTCCGCTGGCCCACCCACATCGTTGTGGGTTGGTCCAGACGTTGCAGCGGTGGACTCCCATCCCGCCGGCCCACCCAGGCCGTACTGGCGCGGTCCCGACATGGATGCAAGAGTTCCTCCCTCGTCCTCCGATGACTCCAGCGCCTCTTCGGAGGAGGACGAGGGAGACGTCGACACCGAAAGGACGCCGGACCAGGCCATCGGCGCGGTTGACCCACCGCGTGGTGAGGATCAACGCTCGCTCACGGCCATGCTGACGCGCCTGGGGACCGCGTTGAACCTGAAAGTGGACCAGCCACCACTGGAAGGTGAGGACCAAATGACCACGAAGCTGGACAGACGTGCGGTACGGCCGGTCCATATCACCATGCTTCCGTCCATGTTGACGTCGGCGAAGGCGACATGGAGGAAGCCGGTGTCAGCGCACTCCGTTTCGTCCAGGCTCGACGGCATGTATAGAGTCCTGGACGAGAACGTCGAGTTCCTGCAGGCGCACCCCCTGCCGAACTCCCTGGTGGTCAAGGCTTTCCAACACAGGACGGCCACCAGCGGGTTCCCGGTGCCTTCGACCCCGGAAGGGAAGAAGCTGGACGCGGTGGGCTGTAAATTCTACGCCACCGGTTCCCTTTTCCTCCGCGCCGCCAACTACTCGGCTCCCATGGGCCTGTACCAGTCTCACCTCTGGGAGCGAGTGAAGGCCGAAACGGCGACGTTACCTGCCGACGCCCAGAAACGGATCGACGCGCTGGCATCCGAGGGCGATTTCCTGGCGGAGCAACAAATGCGAACCGCCAGGCATATAAATGACTATGCGGCGAAGGACATGTCGTCTGCGATCCTGCTCCGTCGCCACGCCTGGCTTAGGGGCACCTCCCTCGATGATGCTATGAAGAAGCTCATCGAGGAGTTTCCCTTCGACGGACAAGGCCTCTTCGGGCAGGACACGGACAAGGTCCTCAATGAGATGCGGCAGACCAACTCCACCGCCAAGTTCCTGGGGCTCACCACGCCGGCTCCGGCTGCCAGGCCGAGATTCCAGCCCTTCATGCGGCGCGACCAGGGAAACCCGCAACAACAGGGGGGTCCCGCGGAACAGCCCAGGTCTGGCTCCTACAAACAGCGGCGCCAGCACAAACCCCGCTACCAGCCCTACAGGCAGGGCAAGCGTTTGGACGCTAAGTCCAAGTCGCGCGTTTGAAGCTGCGACGGCCGAGTCTCTCTCGCTCCACATCCCGTACTTCCCCCTCCGGAACTTCCTCCAGGTATGGTCAGGCATCACGGACGACCGGTGGGTCTTACGGATCTTGTCCTCTGGCTACGCCATCGAGTTCGTGCGGGCGCCTCGAGTAGGACGACTTCATCTCACCACCTCGTCCCCACATTTGGAGGAAGAAATATCAACTCTTCTGTCCAAGGGAGCCATCGAGCGGGTGGCGCCGCCCGACTGGGACAACGGCTTCTACTCGAGGTACTTCGTGGTTCAGAAGAAGGACGGAGGACTCCGCCCGATTCTGGACCTGCGCCTCCTCAACAAGTGCATCCACACCAGGAAGTTCCGGATGGTGACCCTGCAGACCGTCCTTCCCCTCATCAACAAGGGGGAATGGTTCACAGTCATAGACCTCAAGGACGCTTACTTCCATGTCTCCATCCTCGAGGAGCACCGAAGATTCCTCCGATTCCGCATCGGCGATTCGGTGTACCAGTACCGATGCCTACCGTTCGGTCTGGCCACGGCACCACGAGTCTTCACCAAATGCATGGCTCCGGTGGCTGCCTTCCTTCGCCAGCGGGGAATCAGGGTCTTCCCATACATCGACGACTGGCTAATTGTATCCCCCTCCAGCTCGTCGGCCATTCGGGACACGCAGTTCACGGTCCACCTCATGGAGAGTCTCAGCCTCAGGATCAACTTCACCAAATCGAAGTTGATTCCCTCTCAACGCGTCGAGTACATCGGAGCGGTACTCGACTCGCTTGCCACCAGAGCCTTTGCACCCCAGAAGCGCTTGCAGGACATCGCGCAGGGAGTGAACGACCTTCGCACCAAACCGTGCATCAGGGCGAAGAAGGCTTAAAGACTGCTAGGCCTTATGGTCTCAACGACGGCTGTGGTCCCTCATGCCAAATTAAAGTTCCGGTCCCTACAGTCGTGGCTTCTGCACGAATTCGACGCGCTCCCGGAGAGTCAGTCCAAACGGCTAACTCCGTCTCCGGAGCTGAGGGACCAACTGCTGTGGTGGACGACGCCACTCAACGTGACAACGGGGAAGAGCTTTTACCCCCTGCAACCCTCGTTGCAAATATTGACCGACGCAAGCAACCTCGGCTGGGGTGCTGCCTGCGGGACTCTCACGGTCAACAACCCTTGGTCGCCTCAGGAGATGGTGCACCATATCAACTACTTGGAGCTGCTGGCCATTTGGAAGGCCCTCCGTTCCTTCGAGAGCCTGCTCATGGGCAAGGCTGTCCAAGTGGCCTCGGACAACACCACGGCGGTGGCGTATCTGAACAAGCAGGGAGGAACACGATCCACCACCCTTCTTTACCTCGCTGTACAACTCTGGGAGTGGTGCCTGGAGAGGCACATTTTTCCGATTGGAGTGCACATTCAGGGCAAGCTGAATGTCCTGGCCGACCATCTCAGCCGCCTCACCTCGACGACCCACGAGTGGGAACTGAACGACAAGGTTTTCCAGTCGCTTTGCGAGGCCTGGGGGACTCCGAACATCGACCTCTTCGCTTCGGAGTCCAACACGAAATGCCACAGGTACTGCTCCAGGGCGGGCATCGGTGTGAACTCCGAGGGCGATGCCTTCATGAAACGGTGGGATCAGGACTATTTCTACGCTTTTCCTCCGTTTCCTCTGGTCCAGAAGGTCCTCACCAGAATGTACCAACACAGGACCAGCGCAATCCTTGTGGCCCCAGCATGGCCTCGTCAACCATGGTTTCCGCTGCTGTTGCGCATGTCATCTCAGCATCGCACGCTACCGGAGTCACCAACGCTGCTCCAAATGGAGCAGGGCCAGCTTCACCACTCGGACCTGCCCAGCCTCCACCTCACCGCGTGGAGGATAACCCCAGACTGTCCAGGATCCTGGAACTAGCGAGGCGCCCTTCCACAAGGAAGTCCTACGCTTCCAAATACAGACGCTTTTGTGCTTTCCTGGCATCCCAGCAGACGCCCCTCTCGCAGGTGCACCTGCAGGACGTCTTGATCTACCTCCTCCATCTGGCGGAGTCTGGCCTCAGCATCGCCTCCATCCGAGTACACCTTGCAGCGGTGGTGGCTCATTCTCCAGCTGGCTCGCCCGCTTCCGGCGCTTTCCGCGACCAAACGGTGAAGCGTTTCCTCAAGGGACTGCGGAACGCCTTCCCTCTGGTCAGGACGCCGACGGCCCAATGGTCACTCTCTACCGTCCTTAACGCGCTCACCAGGACTCCTTTCGAGCCCATGGCTACCGCGGATCCTCGTCTCCTCACTTGGAAAACGGCTTTTCTTGTGGCCATCACGTCTGCTCGACGAGCTGGTGAGCTGGTCGCTCTGCGGGCAGATGCACCATTTCTCCAATTTTTCAATGACCGTGTGGTACTCCAAGCGGACATCACCTTCCTCCCCAAGGTGGTCTCCCAGTTTCATATGGCACAGACTATCTCCTTGCCAACATTCTTCCAGAACCCCACTAACACCCAAGAAAGGACTTGGCACACGCTGGATGTCAAACGAGCTTTATTGTTTTACACCAGCAGGACAAGGGAGTTCAGGAAGCCGCAACGCCTTTTCGTGGCGTATGGGGGCAAGTCCAAAGGTGAACCCATCTCTGCACAGCGGTTCTCCAAATGGATCACCTCTACCATCTACTTGGCCTACGAATCGGCATCGCTGCCCCCTCCACCGCAGGTCAGGGCGCACTCTACTAGAGCGGTTGCAACATCCACGGTTTTTCTGGAGGGCACACCGCTTGAGGACATCTGTAAGGCTGCCACCTGGTCCAGACCTTCTACATTTGTCCAACACTACAGGGTGGACACCAGAGCCACTGCGGACGCCAGGCTTGGCCGTGTCGTCCTCACTCGGGGGCTCCGGGCCCATCACCCTTGACAGTTCACCCTGCCTGACCGACATCATCTTCATCGTGGGATCATCTCATCCGACTGCCCACCGACCAAGTAAGTGTGATCTTGCTAATCTCCCATGAGTGTGGATTCACAAACTATACGAAGGAGAAAGTTCGGTTTCACTTACCAGTGATAACTTTCGTTCTTCGAGTATATAGTTTGTGAATACACACTACCCACCCTGCCTCCCCTCTTGAGCTGCACGGATGAGATCAATTGGTTTATCCTGTGCTTGGCTTAAGTATGGAACTGAGGTAAAATGGTGCGCGGGCGCCTCAGGGTGGGCGGTACGGTGGGCGGTCTTACCGCCAAAACTTTTGACCAATAGCTTTTCAAGCCTCCGATCGGCCGTTCTGCGCAGGCGCATAACCCATGAGTGTGTATTCACAAACTATATACTCGAAGAACGAAAGTTATCACTGGTAAGTGAAACCGAACTTTATAGATCATGGGCTCCCAACCTAAGGCCCATGGGCCGGATCTGGCCCACAGTGCTATTTTATGTGCCCCCCACCCCCAAGGGCATTCAATAAAAAATGACTGTCCCTTTGAAGCTGTTGGGACAAAATGGCCACCCCCATCGTGTAGGCAGGACAAAATGGCTGTCCAGCCCTCAAAGCTGAACTGAAAGAGCGTGACCCGGCCCCCGGCTTGAAAAGGTTGGGAAACCCTGTTATAGATCATGTTACAGGGAGCCCTGCAGAAGCAGACAGCGCTGGCTCTTCGGCTTAGAAACAGAGATGAGCACTGCACCCTAGAGTCGGATACGACTGGCTTTCGAGCAAGGGAAACCTTTACCTTTACCTTACAGGGAGCCCTGCTATGAAGATATAAATGATTGCCCTTCCACTAGAAGTGGCTTAGAAGTGTTGTATTTTGTTATGAGAGTCCTTTCTGATAATTTTTCATATTGTCTGTTAATTTTACATTTTCTTTGTCCCTTGTGAATGAATACTGGTTTGAATCTTTAAATGAAGTTGGTGACAGAAGTAATTGACCTTCCTCTTAGCCAGAAAAACTTAAAAATAATGGTGTGTCCACTTAAATTAGACCTGAAAGATAGGAATCAATAAATCTGCAGAGATTATCTTTAACTGCGTCCACTTCAGTGCCCTGGAGGTTTTTTCCTCTACCATCTAATAGTCCATCTGATAGCAGTTTCCATTGACCCGGCTGATGACGGTGTGCGGCAGAAGAATTACCGGGGGCCACTTATCATGTTCAGTCGAAGCCAGCATGCTCATGTCATTGAAAACCACCACTGTCACATCTGTGACGTTGATGTGTAAGTACACATTAGTCATGTTCTTTGTTTGTTCTTTTGGTTTATTGTTCTAGATTCTCTCACAAACAATAGAGAAAATTGGAAAAATCAAATGAAGTACACAGGTATTGTAATAGTTGTGAAACAAGACCTTGCCAATGTTTCCTTGTCTTTCAAGCAGTCAGATAACTTAGAAATTCCCTAAGCACAAGGCTGTGTGCATTGAACGTGTCAACAAAATAGCCTCTTTATGATCTATTAAGCAACCTTTGTTAGTAGTCCAGTCTTTTTTCAACTCTATCCCCTGTTCTAGTTACTCACACAAATATTGCCATCGCCATGGCTTTGATAAATGACATTACAATCCTAGGTTATGTGTTTCTTTTATCTGCTTTGGTCTTGTGCAGCTCACCTTTGTTGGATTTCAGTTGTTACAAAATAGACTACAAATACAGTACTGTAAACTTATTCATATGAGAAGGCACCCAACAAGCCAGTATGTAGAACAGGGGTGCCCAAACTACAGCCTGTGGGCTGGGGCCGGCCCACATGACATCACCATCCAGCCTGTGGGCCAGATTGCCACTGACACTGCAAGTGCCATTCCACTGGAAGTGTCAAAATTGTGCCAAAACGTGCTGAAAAAATATAAAACGGTGCAAAAATGTTCCTCCATCGCTCCCTCCTCAAAGGGAAGCGGTGGAGGAGGGGAAAACTCCCAGAAATGTGGTGTAAATTCATGCGGTGGTAGTGCTGCTGCCGCTAGGGGAATCATGTGACCAACCTATTCAGCTGTTTGAGGGAGCGTGGTCAGGCCCCTGGTGGGAAAGGTTTGGGCACCCCGATGTAGAATGTCTTGAGTAGTGCAGAATGTTCCTGCTCATCTTCTCTACACAAAGTTCCATTCTCTTTTGAGCTGAGATATATGTTTTTGCACTACAGGTCCCAGAAGACCCAGGCTAACGTGGCTACTTGGTTGGGAAATTTTGGGAGTTGTATAAAAAAGCAACTTTTTGCCAAGTTGGTATAATACTTCAGCTTGGTTTAAAAAACAGGTTTAGGCTGTTATAACCTCTGTTTTTGTTTTTAAAAAAATCATTAGCATCACCATCATATTTTTATTGTTAGGAGTTCCAAATCAAAGCACTGTGGGACCTGCAACAAATGTGTGTGTGGATTTGATCATCACTGCATGTGGCTCAACAACTGTGTAGGAGAAAGAAACTATTGGTATGGCTCCTGACTTTCAGAATGTTAATAGATGCATGCTACTGTGAGATGGTGGAGCATCCCTGTATCTTGGTTTATAATGTGCTTTGAAATATCTACACACACAAAAACAGTCCTTTAGATTTGCTTGTTTCTATATAGATTAAAGAATGCTTGTAAAGCTGTAGTCAACATTGTATGCGTACTAATAGAAACCCTGTATGCGTTTTAATAGAAATCCTTAAAGCAAGAGTGGGTAGCATCCAGCCCCAGAACAGTTCTTAGCTCCTTCTTCTCCTCACATTCCCTATTTATTTATTCATTTACTTACTTACTTACTTACTTACTTACTTACTTACTTACTTACTTACTTACTTACTTACTTACTTACTTACTTACTTACTTACTTACTTACTTGCAAACACAAAGACAAGCAATGTAGGGGCATCTTTGCCATATTCTGGGAGGGGATTCCTCCACACCCAGGGCCCATAGTTCCTCAAAAAAAATCTTTTAAATGGATACTAGTGCGTACGTGTGTGTGTGTGTGTGTGTGTGTGTGTGTGTGTGTGTGTGTGTGTGTGTGTGTGTGTGTGTGTGTGTGTGTGTGTGTGTGTACTAGTCATTAGTGTCTGGCATACATGCCCACACCTGGCCCAACCATCCCGAACCGAGCTGCCTACACTTACCTTACCATCCTGTCTGGGTCACCACAAGGGTCAGCCAGCGAGTGGGGCAACCGCCCCACGAACGCGACCAGAAAAATAAAACTACAGTTCCAAACGTCCTCCACGCCACCCATCAGCCAATCAGGCTGAGGGACGCGAGCGCGAAGGAGTCCGGGAAAGCGCCGCACACAAAAAAAGTAACACCTGCCTCATGCAGCGGGAGCACAAGGCCGGCGAAGGTGGATGCAGCGCTTCGCCGGCCTTGCATCCCCAGCCCCGCCAAAGCCACGGCGAGGCCACCGCCAGCCTTCTTCCCCAGAGCAACGGGGAGAAAAGGGACTCCCCCTCCTCCATGCTACCCCACCGAAGACGCAACAAAGCCGCCAGCCTCAAGGTAAGTTGAGGGTGAAGGGGGGGGGACAGCAGGCAATGCTTCATCAGGGGCCTCCCCTCACGAATAGCTGCCTACTGCCTCTGAATCCCACCTTCCCTTCCCCCCCCCCCAGCCTCAAGGTAAGTTGAGGGCGGGCGGGTGAAGCAGCAGGCAACGCTGCCTTTGTTTTTTCCCTATTAACTGTTTGGAAGGTTCTTCAAAACAGTTAATGGGGGGGGAGGTCTCTAACCCCCCACGGCAGGGAGAGTGGGATACGGAAAAAATCCAACTCCCGCCTTCCCCCCTCCCCCCCACCCCCCGGTAAAAAAAACACCCCAGGTAGGGACAGGGGGAAAAACTCACCTGGACACAGATTCCTCACCGGCAGCCTCCTCTTTCTCTCTGTCTCCCTCTCCCTCACTCTCTCTCACATACATCCTCTACTGGACTGCTTCTCTCTCTCTCTCTCTCTCACACACACACACACACACACACACACACACAGGTGGAGGTGGTGGAAGGTGAGTAGGTGGTTTTTTGGGGGTACACACACACACACACACACACACACACGCGACACCCCTGCCTTGCCAGGCAATTAATATCTGTGTGTTGGTGGTTGGGGTGGTTTTGTGTGTGTGTAAAAAAGAACATAAGAACAGCCTTGCTGGAACAGGCCACAGCCCATCCAGTCCAGCATTCTGTCTCACACAGTGGCTCACCATTTGCTTCAAGGTATTCCCAAGCAGATGCCTTCACCTGCTTAGGATTCCCTGGATGAAGAATGTGAGTCCCTATTCTTTTGAAAATCTGTTCTTTACTTATACTTGTGCGTCATAAGAATAAACAAAAATAATTCCACTATGGGTGTTGCTAAGACTCTTCAGGATAAGGCTTCATTTGTGTTTTCACTTCATAAAAATTGATTCCACTACGGGTGTAACTATAACTCTTCAAAAATTAGGCTATTCACTAAGATAGCATGTCAAAATATTTCGAAGTCAATACTAGATAATTTTACTTTTTCGAACTTTCGTTCCTTCTTCAGGAAATCTACATAAAAAAGGTTACAAAACAATATATATAAGATACCACGCTAGGAGCTTGAAAAGCATTAGTCACAGTAAACAATACAAGCAGTGGAATTAGCATATTGAACTAAGTAATGAATATTCTAAGTAAAATTACATTACTGTGCGTATGAAGTACAAACTTACACCAAGGTCCCTTTCCTGATTTGTCGCAGAGAGTTCAGACTCCATCAGTTTATATATAAACTAGCTAATATGTGCATAAAATACTGTATTAAATATTGAAAAATATGCAAATTAGTCTCTTTGCTGTTCCATTGCTGTTTAGTCCATTGGGAATGTGGTCCACATTGTTGGCAGATCTGGAATATGGCCTGCACCCCACCACCACCCTGAAATTGCCCACTTGGGGAGTAAGTTAATATTAACTAACAAGTCCCATTCATTTCATTGAGTCGACTCTTATTGAGACTAAAATTGGATTTAGATGTTCAGTCAAAAGTCAAATATTTGGGGCATTCCAGATCAGATGTTCATCATGAGCTTTAGCTCAGTTGACTTTCATATTCTGCTTCCTTTGGCTAATGAAAATGCAGCTTGGTCCTGAATTAGGTTATGCCGGTTATGACTCACCTTTTTTGGCATGTGTACCATACCCAAGGTATATGAGGGGCTGTGGTGGTTTAAAGATTAAGACGCTGAGCTTGACAATCGGAGAGTTGGCAGGTCAGCAGTTCGAGACCTGAGTGCTGCACCACAAAGTGAGCTTCCATCCTTTGTCCCAGCTCCTGCCAAACTTGCAGTTGGAAAGCAAGAAATTGCAAGTAAATAAAGATACCACTTCAGCAGGAAAAGTAACAGCATTCTGTGCACTCTGGTGTCTAGTCTTGCCTTGCACATGACCACGGAAACGTCTGCAGACATAGACAGTAAACGGAGATGAGCACCGCCCCCTAGAGTCAGACATGATTGGCTTTCAAGCAAGGGAGACCTTTACTCCAAGTTATATTCAAATTGTGAGCACATTTCATTCTAATGTGTGCTTGCTATATGTATACAGTAAAAACCCTACTTACGAAAAAAAGTCCATTCCGTAGGCTTTTGCTTAAATCGTTTTTTTAATGTAACTTGAAGCAAACCCATAGGAAAAAGAATCTTTATGTAATTCGAAGCAAACCTATAGGAAAAATTATTATTTTTATGTAACTCGAAGCAAACCCATAGGAAATCATGTAAATCAGGACATGGTTTTAGCACAAAATCATTATGTAAGTCGAATTTTATGTAACTCAAGGCATTTGTAAGTCAGGGTTTTACTCTATATCCATCTGGGCTTTGTGGTAATTTTATTTTCTTCTGCTGGGTCAAGCCAGCAATGTTGTGCTGGAGAGCCATACAAGAGTATAACTTCCATCGTATGCCCTAGTCAGGCACATGGGTGTTCCAGCTTTTATCAAGGTATGCCACAAACTTCCCACAACTTACATAACCTAATTCTAGCACATATGGCTGCAAGTTGTCTTCAACTAAACCTTCTCCTGGAAGGGCAGGAAAGGGAATCATGTGGCGTTCAAGACACATGATTTGTAAAAACTGAGAGACTAACAGTTCCAAAAGCCTCCAGGACATGTGATTTTCTCAAATAAGATATGCATTGTTTAATGACCCCAAACCAAGAAACCAGAATTGAGCTTCAGGCTATCTATGGCCTCCTTAAACGAGGTTGGTGTGGCCTGAGAGACAACGGACGATGCAGTCTGGACACCCAAAATTGCCTACTCCTATGTTGAGAACACTTTTGCTTCCTTGGCAGGCTCTTCCTGAACAGTGTGGTATCTGCCATCCTTGGTCTTCTTCTAATCCTGGTCATCAGTTTTTATGTCTTTGTGGAATTTTTCCTTAATCCTATGAGGTTGCGCACTGACCAACACTTTGAAGGTATTTATCTAAACTCTGTATAGTGAGCTAGCGCTGCACCAGTGCTTCTCTTAACCAGGTGGTGGTACCTCTGTAGACAAGCTGGATTTCCCATTCTAATGTTTTTTTTGTTTTGTAGGTTTGAAGAACCAGACAAACGTGTGGTTTGTATTCCTTCCTGCTGCTCCCATTCAGACACATGCACGAGCTATTTTGGCTTTGGCTGTGGTCGTGATTCTCATGGGGCTTTTGACTCTCTTCCTGTTGTGCCATCTGTTAGTCTTCCACATTTATCTCAGTATGTATCTTATCTTGCTTTTATTATTACTATTTTTCAGTGTATTCCCCTGCTTCTTTTACAAGAGAAGAATTATTGTTCAGTCTAATTAGATTCGCCACTTCTTCTTCTGCCATATCCGAATTCGAATATTGGTGATCCTCATGGCGATCAGCCATGAAGACTGTCCTGAGAATGTAATACAGTGGCCTTACATCTGCCTTCTGCATTGCAGCATGACATTCGTACCACTGATCCAGTTCTGTGCATCACTTTCTGGTCCTGAGCCCTTTTGGTACACAAAGTCCTCATCAGCCATTAGGCTTCAGGGTTGTCAGGTTAGTTAACCACTGCCTGATACTCAGCGTTGAGTCACTGGCAGATACCCCACTACTCCTACACAATGTCTGAAATTCTGTTGTATTTGGTGTAGTCTGTAGCTATGCACCCATACAGTCTGCATGTATGATTGTGTGACTGCCTTGGAGCTGCTTCCTGAATATGATATCTGCCTTGATGCAAATTCTGCAACAGCTTGTGCAGCTTCAAGTTACACAGATATGGCTATGCAACACGATTTTGGCCACTGTGCAGAAGCAGTTGATAGTCTTGCATATTCTTTGAAATGTGTGGTTTTGTAAAATTTTCCCTAAGTTTCCACCCTGTTATGTGTGCTAAATAATAATGATAGTAACAGTCATAGTAAGAAATGATTTGTATTTAAGTGCCATGACCTATAAGTAGGTGTGGTGACTCAGTGGTTAAGAAGCTCACCTTGTTAGCTGGAAGGCTGGCAAGTCAGCAGTTCAAGACTCGGGTACTGCATGACAGATTGAGCACCTGTTTCCGTCCCAACTCTTGGGAACATGAAAGGAGCCTCAATTGGGCATTCCCTGAGGAGTTTCTTCCACAAAAATCCTTTCAACCTAAAATAATTTTTGACACAAAATAATTATTATTATTGCTAAGTGGGTTTGGGAACTAATACTGAGTGTGGATTGTCTGCTACCACATCAGAAACCCATTGCAAAGGTGAGATTTATGTAAGGAAAGCTCAATTTCATGGCTAATCACACCAACTTAATACTTTTTCAGCATCATATTTTCCTTCTTTGTTTCCTCTTTTACCTCATCAGGTCTTGAGGGAATCATATTTTCCAGAGGTCTCAAATTCTGAATAAATTTACCGTATTTGCCAGCATATAAAATGCATCAGAGTATAAGACACACCCATTTATTACCCAAATAGCCCACTGTAGGCCACTATATACAGTACAAGATGCACCTCATTTTTCCAGTGTATTTTAAGGGGGGAAGTGGGTCTTATATTCCAGCAAATATGGTATATCTTTTTTAAAAAACCATAGTTATCATTATAAGTTATTAAAAATTTAATATACTGTAATTAAAGGAAATAACAAAAGAATGTGGCCCCTACTCCCTACCTGCAGGCTTTTAATCTAATCAGGCATAATACAAAGAGGAAAAGGAAACCACGTATAATAAGGTACCAATTCTCAACATCACATAATTGATTTGATGACAGGATGATGACCACTTGTGGAATCATTGTGGTTCCTGTAATAGATGTCATGGCCCCTGTTGAGACAACTCTGAAAGATGTACAGGACCTAAATGGTAGATGTTCTCAAACAGTCTGATGGAGTGGGTCTCAATCTCTCCCTCATATGCAGTTCCCTTAAAGACAGTCTTACTTTGGACATTTTTATGGTCACATGCTCTCTTTTCTCATAGTACAGTACAGATGCATCCTACTTTTCCAAAAAAAGAGAAATACTGTAGTGATATGGCAGTGATTCCCAGCCATTCATTATGTCGACTAAATGTTGTGCTACCTCGTCCTTGAAACTTGGGCACAGCTTTCAGAAGAAGGCTAAATCTGCTGGTCTAAAGGATTTAATTTGCAGCCTTTTGGTGTAACATTGCCAGTATAATCTTAACTGAGAATAATAAAATCTTTGTTTAAACCTATGGTTCCCAACATGGTGCATGTGCCCCACAGGGGGGGGGGGGGATTGATTTTAAGGGGGGGGGCAATTCAAGAATGAGTTATTAACAGCGAATAGTCTTTTAGGAATGCACTTTTTGAATAAAAATGATTATATGTCATGGGGGCAAGATCTGAATTTTAGAGATGCTTAGGTGGGGCATGGCCAAAAAAAGTTTTAGAACAACTGATTTAAACTGAAGAATTTTTACCTAATTCTGAAGCCAAATAGGCACTTGGGGCAGCTTTCAAAAAACAGTGATTTGGAACTTTGCCTTAATTATTCTTTTCTCTCTATTTAGTGTGGCATAGAATGAGTACCTATGAATACATCGTAAAGCAGCGTCCTGCACAAGCAGGAAAGGATCCTGACAAGCAGTTAGAATCCTGCCCTTCCAAAGTGAGGCCCATTCAGGTAAGGGACCCAGTCAGACTATACTACAGTAAATCTTCGTATTAACCATTGTGGTTTAGTGAAATATGGCCCACCTATATCACACACTGTTATTCTGTCCACTTTTCATGAATTCATCATGCAAATATGAAGTCAAGTTTCTAGCCCTTATGGTTGAAGAAGAAAAAATGCTTCTTTCTTTTTACTCAGTAATGTTAGAGGGACTCAGATGTGTGGATGGTAGAGAGGGGGGGGGGGTTAGAAGTCCTTTGACAGCCACTTTTGGAGGCTTTTGATCAGGAGTTCTCAACCTTTTTTATTTTGAAAAATGACAGTTTCTTTATATCAGATACATAAATGAGCTGTGATCTATTTAAAAAAGTGTTTCCCAACCTTTGGTTTTTTGGACTTCAATTCCCAGAAGCCTAAGTCATAAGAACAGCCTTGCTGGAACAGGCCACAGCCCATCCAGTCCAGCATTCTGTCTCACACAGTGGCTCACCATTTGCTTCAGGGTATTTCCAAGCAGATGCCTTCACCTGCTTAGGATTCCCTGGAAATGGCATTGGGAGATATCCTGCCTATCTCTCCAACCCGGAGAGATATCCTGCCTATCTCTTCAATTCCCCAAAGCACTGATCAGCCAATGTACTGACTTAGGCTGCTGGGAATTTAAGTCCCACTGTGGGGCATGTGCCCCATGTTGGGAACCACTGATTTATAAGGTGAACTGCTGCTACTGGAAGCTTTCAGGAGTAGTAATTTGTTTTTAAAGCCATTTTTTGTTTTTAACTTTTGTTAAGAGGCTGGGAAATCTAACTGGGTGGGCCAGAGGGATACAGAATCAACTATGTCCAGGTGATTTGTGTCTCCAAGACTGCCATTTGCCCTCTCCTCTATTCAACCTTGTCCCAACACCATGCAATGGCTCAAGTGGCTAAGATGCTGACTGGAAGGTGGGAGATCAGCAGTTCGATTCCAGAGTACTGCAGGACAGAATGAGCTCCCGTCTTTGTCCCAACTCCTGCCAACCTAGTAGTTCGAAAGCAAGAAATTGCAAGTAGATAAATAGGGACCACTTTGGTGGGAAGGTAAACCACGTTCCGTGCACTCCGGTGTCTAGTCAGGCCTGCCACATGTACACAGAAACATCTGCAGAAGCAGACAGCGCTGGCTCTTCTGCTTTGAAACGGAGATGAGCACTGTACCCTAGAGTCGGATACGACTGGCTTTCAAACAAGGGAAACCTTTACCTTTAAAATAACAATGGAAAATGACATGCCCACAATTAATGGAATTAATCTGGGCAACTAGAACAGTTCATTTTCATGGAAGAAAATAAAATAGTTATTTCTGGTAATTAGAATAGTTATTTCTGGTAGCTAAAATATATTTGTTTTTGAGAAATAACTCTACAGTTACACTGTTTTAAAGGAAAGTTTTAATGTATCTAATAGAGGGCATCAATTTAGTTGAGAAGTTAACTCATAAGACAAACATGTTCAGATTTATGAATACTGTATTAGTTTTCTCTTTTTAGAAAAGTCAGTTATTTGCAATTTTAAAATTCTACATTTCATTTGAAATCCTTCTCAACCACCTTTGAAGTACATTGACCATAGGCTGAATCCAGACTTAGGCATGGGGAACATAGCCAGATGTATGAAATAAAAAAAAATTACATCTCTGATGATCGCCCCATTGATTCAGTATGGTCTGCTCTATGTTACATGCTGACTTTCAATGGTCATAAAGTGCCTTTCAAAGTAAGTGAGATATTTAAGGAGTGCCCACCCACCAAGCGAGTTTCCATGATTGAGTGAGGATCCAGATCTCCTTAGTTTTAATCTGTCATTCTGTCCATTACACCACTTTGGGTATTAGTGTACTGTGTATCTATATCTGGATTCAACCCGGTATTCATCTTGGAACTAAAATCTGCTACATCCAAATTCTAAAGTCACGTGTTGCATTATTTGTGCAAAATGTCATGCTATAGGCTTGCCTATTTACTCTGTCTCCTGCATGGCTAGAGACAGTTCAGATTGTACATTGTAGCATATTTAAGAGCTGAATGCTAAATATTGTAAGATACTTCAGCTAGAACTGCTGTAATAATTTGCCAGAAAGAGTTGCATGATTTGAAAATAGCGCCGGACAAGGAGAGGATAATATCCCCTTTTTAGTTGAATAATCTGAGATTGTTGTCCTTTCTTTAGCATGACACAGCCAAAATCTTCATATAATTGTTACAAGTTTGCTTTTAAAATGTAATTGGAATAATGATGTTGAAATGGATACGTAGCTGTGCTAAATAATCCACTGACCTGAAATGCAGAGGCAGAATCTTGAAGGTAGCTCTGATTGTGATTAAGAGAGAGAGAGGCTAACTTGCCAGGTTCTACATTTTAAATTACTCCTGTTTGTTTCAGGAAGTACAGTTTTATGCAGGAAGCCTTGGATATACCCATCCTGAAATTCAGATGGAGGACTCTTCAGGGTTAACATCAGGGAAGGAGTGAGTATCACTAAATGCAAAGTTGACTTCCACATAATTCAGCTGCCCCTGGCCTTGTTTTATTGCCATACTTGACTTAGATATTCTCATAACTCCAATGTGAATAAAGTGTAAGAGAAACTTACACTTCTCATGTGAATAAAGTGTACGAGAAAGTTCCATGTTTGTGTTTTGTATGTGAAATTTATTAAAAGTATTTCATCCAAACTAAAGCAATATTGAACTAACAAAGAGAGCTGTATTTTTAGCAGTAACAAAATGACTGAAGTCTAGTAGTAAATCACAATTACATAGAATAGACCCACCGAATCAGTGGGGATTTGGTGAGTCAACTTTTATGTAAGTTCAGTTGATTCAGTGGGCCTACTCTGGTTGTAAAATTACTAATGGATTTCAGCCCTTGTGTTTATATAACTCTTCCAAAGTGCTCAAAACCTTTTAACTGCTTGTTAACTGAGTAAAATCCTTATAATAAAACCTCATTTCTAAAATATGGTATTTAAGATAGGGTAGCTGAGACCTTACTGGCTACCCAGTAAGTTTTTCAGAGAAACTAAGATTCACAAACATAAAAGAGACATCAGTGTGTGCAAATTATATATTAACCTGCTTTTGTACTGAATTGTTGAGGTTGGGATTAACACTTTTGAGTCTGTCTGCATAATGTTACTGATAAAAATTACAAGTCTACTGATACTTTCCCCTGTTCATGGTGCTCCTTTGATTATGGGATATCTTGGGGGGATGAACAACTACTAAAAGGGCCAGCATAATGCTTCACAGAAAATGTGTGCTTGTTGAGCGGAATGGAGGTTGTGTAACAATTTAGGATAGAAGAAGCTAACAGTGGAGTCATAGCGTGAAGAAAAGCTAACAACTGCAATATTATAGATAGAAAAACAAATGCTGAAGATAATCAAGGCTGATGACCTCCAGTACCTACGCAAAGCATACTCCCTACGTTTCTCATGCATGCAAAGCCATATCTATACCTATAAATCTGAGCGTTAACCGTTGTGATTTGACAAAGGAAGTGAGCACTGGTAAGTTTTGCAGTTGGAGTAGAGCTGCTTTAGAGGCCTCCACTAATTTAAATTGATAATTTAAACTGCTGAGAGCCACCTCTGTTCAAACAGAGGAAGCAGTTAGAAGCTTCCAGAAGCAGGGGGACAGAGCCACACCAGGCCCTTCCCTGAACTGTGACTCATGGGGCGGAGCCACACTAGCCTTTAAAAGCTCTGAGCTCTTTCAGGGTCAGCCCTTTTGATTCTGCATGTGCTCTTAAGCAGAGCTGCTGCTGAGGAGAGCCAAACAAAGGAAGTGAGCACTGGTAAGTTTTGCAGTTGGAGTAGAGCTGCTTTAGAGGCCTCCACTAATTTAAATTGATAATTTAAACTGCTGAGAGCCACCTCTGTTCAAACAGAGGAAGCAGTTAGAAGCTTCCAGATGCAGGGGGGCAGAGCCACACCAGGCCCTTCCCTGAACTGTGACTCATAGGGGCGGAGCCACACTAGCCTTTAAAAGCTCTGAGCTCTTTCAGGGTCAGCCCTTTTGACTCTGCATGTGCTCTTAAGCAGAGCTGCTGCTGAGGAAAGCCAAACAAAGGAAGTGAGCACTGGTAAGTTTTGCAGTTGGAGTAGAGCTGTTTTAGAGGCCTCCACTAATTTAAATTGATAATTTAAACTGCTGAGAGCCACCTCTGTTCAAACAGAGGAAGCAGTTAGAAGCTTCCAGATGCAGGGGGGCAGAGCCACACCAGGCCCTTCCCTGAACTGTGACTCATAGGGGCGGAGCCACACTAGCCTTTAAAAGCTCTGAGCTCTTTCAGGGTCAGCCCTTTTGACTCTGCATGTGCTCTTAAGCAGAGCTGCTGCTGAGGAAAGCCAAACAAAGGAAGTGAGCACTGGTAAGTTTTGCAGTTGGAGTAGAGCTGTTTTAGAGGCCTCCACTAATTTAAATTGATAATTTAAACTGCTGAGAGCCACCTCTGTTCAAACAGAGGAAGCAGTTAGAAGCTTCCAGATGCAGTGGGGCAGAGCCACACCAGGCCCTTCCCTGAACTGTGACTCATAGGGGCGGAGCCACACTAGCCTTTAAAAGCTCTGAGCTCTTTCAGGGTCAGCCCTTTTGACTCTGCATGTGCTCTTAAGCAGAGCTGCTGCTGAGGAAAGCCAAACAAAGGAAGTGAGCACTGGTAAGTTTTGCAGTTGGAGTAGAGCTGTTTTAGAGGCCTCCACTAATTTAAATTGATAATTTAAACTGCTGAGAGCCACCTCTGTTCAAACAAGAGGAAGCAGTTAGAAGCTTCCAGATGCAGGGGGGCAGAGCCACACCAGGCCCTTCCCTGAACTGTGACTCATAGGGGCGGAGCCACACTAGCCTTTAAAAGCTCTGAGCTCTTTCAGGGTCAGCCCTTTTGACTCTGCATGTGCTCTTAAGCAGAGCTGCTGCTGAGGAAAGCCAAACAAAGGAAGTGAGCACTGGTAAGTTTTGCAGTTGGAGTAGAGCTGTTTTAGAGGCCTCCACTAATTTAAATTGATAATTTAAACTGCTGAGAGCCACCTCTGTTCAAACAGAGGAAGCAGTTAGAAGCTTCCAGATGCAGGGGGGCAGAGCCACACCAGGCCCTTCCCTGAACTGTGACTCATAGGGGCGGAGCCACACTAGCCTTTAAAAGCTCTGAGCTCTTTCAGGGTCAGCCCTTTTGATTCTGCATGTGCTCTTAAGCAGAGCTGCTGCTGAGGAAAGCCAAACAAAGGAAGTGAGCACTGGTAAGTTTTGCAGTTGGAGTAGAGCTGTTTTAGAGGCCTCCACTAATTTAAATTGATAATTTAAACTGCTGAGAGCCACCTCTGTTCAAACAGAGGAAGCAGTTAGAAGCTTCCAGATGCAGTGGGGCAGAGCCACACCAGGCCCTTCCCTGAACTGTGACTCATAGGGGCGGAGCCACACTAGCCTTTAAAAGCTCTGAGCTCTTTCTTTAAAGCGCTAAAAGATGACGGCGTCAAATTACTGCATTCAATATGCCAGCAGATTTGGAAAACAAAACAATGGCCACAGGATTGGAAAAGATCAGTATACGTCCCAATCCCAAAAAAGGGCAATGCCAAAGAATGTTCAAATTATCGAACAATCGCGCTCATCCCACACGCCAGTAAGGTGATGCTCAAGATAATACAGGATAGACTTCAGCAGCATGTGGAAAGAGAATTACCAGAGGTGCAGGCAAGTTTCAGAAGAGGCAGGGGGACTAGAGACCACATTGCCAACATACGCTGGATCATGGAGAAAACAAAGGAATACCAGAAACAAGTTTACTTCTGTTTTATTGACTACACTAAGGCATTTGACTGTGTGGACCACAACAAGATGTGGCAAGTAATTAAAGAGATGGGAATACCAGAGCACCTCATATGCCTCCTGAGAAATCTGTACATGAACCAAGAAGCAACAGTTAGGACAGAACATGGAATTACAGAGTGGTTTGGAATAGGAAAAGGAGTAAGACAAGGCTGCATTTTGTCACCATGCTTATTCAACCTATACACAGAGCACATAATGCGCAGTGCAGGGATGGAGGAATCACAATATGGGATTAAAATCGCTGGGAGAAACATCAACAATCTGAGATATGCAGACGACACCACCCTAATGGCAGAAAGTGAGGAAGACCTAAAGAATCTCTTGATTGGGCTGAAGGAGGAGAGTGCAAAAGCTGGCTTGAGACTCAATATCAAGAAAACCAAGATAATGGCAACAGGCCCAATCAGTTCCTGGAAGATAGATGGGGAAGAAGTAGAAGCAGTGACAGATTTCACTTTTCTAGGATCAAAGATCACGGCAGATGGGGATTGTAGCCATGAAATAAAAAGGCGACTGATTCTTGGGAGACAAGCAATGAGAAACCTGGGGAACATAGTGAAAAGCAGAGACATCACACTGAAAACAAAAATTAGAATAGTCAAAGCAATGGTTTTCCCAGTAGTAATGTACGGATGTGAGAGCTGGACAATTAGGAAGGCTGAACGCAGAAGAATAGATGCCTTTGAAATGTGGTGTTGGAGGAGGGTTTTGAGAGTCCCCTGGACAGCGAGGAGAACAAATAGGTCAGTCTTAGAAGAAATTAACCCTGAATGCTCACTGGAAGGTCAAATAGTAAAGATGAAGCTAAAATACTTTGGACATCAAATGAGAAGGGGGGATTCACTTGAGAAGGCATTGATGTTGGGAAAGGTGGAGGGCAAAAGAAGAAGGGGGAGGCCAAGGATGAGATGGCTAGATGGCATTGTAGACACAATGGGCACAGAGCTGGGAGGGCTGAGGGTGATGGTGGAGGACAGAGGCGCCTGGAGAGCAATGGTCCATAGGGTCGCAAAGGGTCGGAACCGACTGTGCGACTGAACAACAACAACTTTCAGGGTCAGCCCTTTTGACTCTGCATGTGCTCTTAAGCAGAGCTGCTGCTGAGGAAAGCCAAACAAAGAAAGTGAGCACTGGTAAGTTTTGCAGTTGGAGTACAGCTGTTTTAGAGGCCCGCGCGCCTAACGGCGCGCATGATTCCAGACTAGTAACAAAGGAAGAATATAGTCTTACTAGGTAGAAAGGTAGTACCCAGAATACTGCTCTTGTTAAAATGGATTCTGAGGGAACAGCTGTAGTTACCTGCAATACTTGTGCCATGTTTGTGTTCTTGCCAAAGTATATGGAGAACTACACTTGCAGCAAGTGCAAGCTGGTTGCACTACTAGAAGAGAAGGTCCAGCAGCTAGAGGCCCGCATATCTAACCATCAATAAATTAAGGAGCTTGAGCTGTTCTTGGACAGAGCGGAGCCGACTATGCTGGACAAAGAAGAGACAGGGCACAGTTCTGAGGGAGAAGGCCCTTCACTAACTCAGGAGGGAGATGTTTGGAGAAATGTGACTCAAGGGAGGAGAAGAGTAGGGGATCACTCTGAGAGTCTGAAATTACAGAATAAATTTGAGGCTCTTTCCCTCATCACACCTGATGAGGAACACACAGAGGAACAACTGGTTCCACCTGATGATCTCTCCTTCATCACACTTGATGAGATCCAGGAAGATAAACAACAGGAACAAACTGAGGTTCTCTCCCTTAATATGGTTGATGAGGTGCATGTAGATGAACAGATTGCAGGAGAGAGGCTCCTTGTACTAGGCGATTCAATAATTAGAAATACAGAGAAATGGATTTGTGATGCACATGATAACCGTATGGTGACTTGCCTGCCAGGTGCAAAAGTTGCAGACATCACAAGAAATCTAGATAGATTGTTAGAGAGAACTGGGAACGAGCCAGTTGTCATGGTACACGTTGGTACCAATGATGTTGGGAAGGCCAAGCGGTCTGTCCTGGAAGCCAAATTTAGGTTGTTAGGCAGAAGATTGAAGTCCCGGACTTCCAAGGTAGCATTTTCAGAAGTGCTGCCTGTCCCTCATGCAGGACCTACCAGGCAGGCAGAGCTCAGAAGCCTCAATGCGTGGATGAGGCAGTGGTGTCGAGAGGAGGGCTTCAGATTTGTCAGGAACTGGAGAACATTTTGGGACAAGCCAAATATTTTCAGGAGGGATGGGTTGCATTTGAACCATGATGGGGCTAGATTGCTGGCACTCAACATCAAAAAGGCTGCAGAACAGATTTTAAACTGATAACTGGGGGAAAACCGACAGGAGCTGGGCAGCATCCGGTTCGGGAAAGTGTGTACTTGAGTAGTGAGGAGGATGCAAAAATTACTGAGCAGAGCCAGGAGCTAGTCACCAGCACTCTAGCAGAAGGATGCAAGAGGCAGTCTAACAATACAACTGGACTCAAAAGACTGTATCAGGAAAGCATATATAAATGCTTGTATACAAATGCCAGAAGCCTCCGGAACAAAATAGGGGAGCTGGAATACTTAGCAATAGATAAGAATATTGATATTATTGGTATCACTGAAACCTGGTGGACGGATGATAACCAATGGGATACAGTTATCCCAGGCTACAAACTGTACAGGAAGGATAGGAAGGGGCAAATGGGAGGTGGTGTAGCCTTGTATGTCAAAGAAGTGATAAAATCGTATGAATTGGAATATCTAGGTGATTTGGAGTCACCATTAGAAGCTCTGTGGGTAAGAGTACCAGGCCACAAGGATGGTCTAACAGTAGGCATATACTATCGGCCTCCGACCCAAACTCTTGAGGGAGACTGGCAGTTGGAGAATGTTGTAAAGGAGGCATCCAAGAAGGGAAGCCTGGTTATAATGGGGGACTTCAATTACCCTCACATAGACTGGGTGAACTGTTGTTCAGCACATGATAAAGAGATCAAGTTCCTAGATATGCTAAATGATTGTTCCCTGGGACAGATGGTTGAAGACCCAACTAGAGGTACAAGAATCCTTGACTTGATCCTGAGTAATACTCAGGATCTGGTGCAAGATGTTAATGTGACTGATCCAGTAGGGAACAGTGACCACAACTCAATTATGTTTAACGTGATCATAGACTGCAAGTCACTGATAAAATCTAACACAGAGACCTTAAATTTTCAAAAAGGAAATTTCCCAAAGATGAGGAAACTAGTAAAAAAGAAGCTGAAACGGAAAATTGAGAGAGTCCAAACACTCCAAGAGGCATGGAGGCTGTTTACAAAAACTATAACAGAGGCCCAATTGGAATGCATACCCAAAAGGAAAAAGGACACTGCCAGGTCCAAGAGGACTCCGATGTGGCTTACAGGAGCTGTTCGGGAAGTGATCAAGAGCAAGAAAAGCTCATTTAGAAGATGGAAGGCTTGTCCGAATGAGGACAGCAGGCAGAAACATAAATTCTGGCAGAACAAATGCAAGGCAACAATCAGGAAAGCAAAGCAAGACTTTGAGGAGCGTATAGCTAAAAATACTCAGAGAAATAACAAAGACTTCTTTAAGTACATTAGAAGTAAGAATCCAACTAGGAAGGCCATTGGACCATTAGATGACAATGGAAGGCAAGGGGTTATTAAAGAGGAAGCAGAGATTGCAGAGAGACTCAATGAATTCTTTGCTTCAGTATTCACTGAAGACGACAGAGACCACATGCCCAAAACAGAGCCTATCTTCGTAGGGATGGAAACCGAAGAATTAAGCAAGATAGAAATAACCAGGGAGGAGGCCCTTGCATGTCTTGTTAAGCTAAACACTAACAAATCACCAGGACCAGATGGCATCCATCCACGAGTTCTCAGGGAACTTAAAGATGAAATTGCTGATCTCCTAGCCAAAATATATAATATTTCCCTCAAATCAGGCTTTGTGCCTGATGACTGGGAGGTAGCGAATGTAACACCAATTTTCAAAAAAGGATCCAGGGGTGATCCAGGAAATTACCGACCTGTCAGTTTGACATGTGTCCCAGGTAAAGTGATGGAAACCATCCTAAAAGATAGAATTAATAGGCACATAGAAGAGAAGGCGCTGCTAAAGGAGAGCCAACATGGCTTTTACAAGGGCAAATCATGCCTCACTAATCTGTTGGAATTTTTTGAGAGTGTCAACAAGCATGTGGATAAGGGGGATCCAGTTGACATTGTTTATCTGGACTTTCAGAAGGCTTTTGACAAGGTCCCACACCAAAGGCTCTTGAATAAACTTACCAGTCATGGAATAAAGGGACAGGTCTTGTCCTGGATCAGCAACTGGCTAAGGGACAGGAAACAGAGGGTAGCACTAAATGGACACTTCTCCAAGTGGAGGGAAGTAAAGAGTGGGGTCCCCCAAGGTTCAGTACTGGGACCCCTGCTTTTCAACCTCTTCATAAATGATCTAGAGGTAGGAGTAAAAAGCAAGGTAGCCAAATTTTGTTGATGACACTAAATTATACAGGGTAGTGAAAACTGTGAGAGATTGTGAGGAGCTCCAGAGGGATCTCTTGACACTGGGGGAGTTTGCAAAACAGTGGCAAATGAGCTTCAACATTAGTAAGTGCAGATTGATGCATGTTGGGGCAAAAAAACCCAAATACATTTATAAACTGATGGGGTCTGAACTCTCTGCGACAAACCAGGAAAGGGACCTTGGTGTCCTGGTGGACAACTCAATGAAGGTGTCAACCCAGTGTGCCTCAGCAGTGAAAAAAGCAAACTCAATGCTAGGGATCATTAGGAAGGGTATAGAAAATAAGTCAGCAAGTGTCATTTTGCCTCTTTATAAATCTATGGTGAGGCCCCATCTGGAATACTGTGTACAGTTCTGGTCGCCATACCTCCAGAAGGATATTATGGAGTTGGAGAAAGTGCAGAGGAGGGCAACCAGAATGATTAGGGGACTGGAACACCTTCCTTACCATCTGAGGCTGCAACGGTTGGGCCTTTTCACTCTTGAGCGACGGCGTCTAAGAGGTGACCTGATTGAAGTTTATAAAATCATGCACGGTGTGGACAAAGTAGATAAGGAAAAACTGTTTTCCCTATCGCACAACACTAGAACTAGGGGACACTCGATGAAACTTTTGGGTACTAGTTCTCAAACAAATAAGAGAAAGTACTTTTTCACCCAGAGGATTACTGGTCTATGGAACTCCATGCCAGAAGAAGTGGTGACAGCTGTCAGTCTTCACAGCTTTAAGAAAGGATTAGACAAGTTCATGGAGGACAAGGGTATCAATGGCTATAATTATGGATACTTAAGGACAACCTAGGGGTTGGAGAGATAGGCAGGATATCTCTCAATGCCATTTCCAGGGAATCCTAAGCAGGTGAAGGCATCTCCTTGGGAATACCCTGAAGAAAATGGTGAGCCACTGTGTGAGACAGAATGCTGGACTGGATGGGCTGTGGCCTGTTCCATTGGGCTCAACAAGCCGCAGACTGGGTCATGCTCCCTCTGATAATTTAGCAGGCCAGACTGGTGGTTCCCCACGTTGTAAACACTGCCATAAACGCTGCCATAAAATGCATCTGCAACTGTTATAAATGTATCCGCTTCTGGTGGTGGCGTGGGCCAGATGATTTGGTGCCTCGGGCTGGGGCCAGTCCATGGGCCGTAGGTTGCCCACCTCTGACTTAAGAGGATTGTTGCTAAGCAGTAACAAAAGTTAATGAAACATGTATTGAATTTATACAAGCATGTAAGATCAAACTAGAATGAGTCATTATGCAAATCTGACAATGAAATCAATCAATTCAAATAATAAAGCCAATTAGAACACTTCAAGGCAGCAATGGAGAGATAACAGGTAATCAGGTACAGTAATACCTCATACAAAGTCCGCTTCGTACAACATTGAATTCATACAACATCGCCTAATTCCTTGAAAAAAGTTGTGTCATACAAAGTCACTGCGACTTTGTATGAGGCATTGGGTTTTTCCCCAGGTTGGTTTGTCCCCTAAAATCAGGGTTGTTTGACATGTTTTTGTAATGTATTTAGCCTTTAGACAATGATTTCTTAAAGTTCTGTCAGTTTCCTGTCTGTTTCCTTGACTTTGCCCTGAAGTCTGTGCTGTTACAGTACAATGTATCTCTATGGAAACGACATTGTACGAGGCATCGCAGCAAGGATTTTGACGTTGTATGAGGCATCGCAGCTAGGATTTTGCATGCCTCATACAAAGTCCAAATCCGTATAAAGTCCAAACTTGTGGAACCAAGTTTGGACGTTGTATGAGGTATCACTGTAATTGTTATGTCTGGCGCTTTTCAAATACTTGTTCTCAATCATCCCAAAGTGCAGGACATGTAATAACAAGCTGAAACTACAGGAAGGCAGCTGTAGGCTAAATATCAGGAAAACCATTTTAGCTGTTAGAGCAGTATGACAATGGAACCAAATACCTGAGGAGGTGGTGAGCACTCCAGCACAGGAGGCATTCAAGAGAAAGTTGGACAACCATCTGTCAAATATGCTTTGATTTGGATTCCTGCATTGAACAGGGGGTTGGACTCGTAGGCCCCTTCCCATTAAGTTTTCTTTAAGATTCAGTTTTTATTTTGTCATGATCATGAGTAAATTTGTAGTTTTTTAAAATGTTGTGCTTATATGTCCAGACTAAATAGACTCATCAGGTGCAATATATCATATCATGGACTTTTAAAAGTTGTTTATTGGACAAACATTTCAGAATCACATTAAAGTGTTTGTGTTGTCTATGAGGGCCCTGGGGAGCCCCAGGCAGTCATAGGTGGCAGATGGACAGATAGTCTGCCTTGTGTAAAGTAGTTTCCTGTGTTCATATATAGAGTCCCAGCTTGTTAGAATTATGGAGAACTAATATCCAAACTTTTGTTTTCAGCCTACCCAAATTCTGCATCCACAGTGATAGTTCAGAGGACAAGCTTGTTCTGTCTCCCGAGATTCCAGAAGTACAAGATGGTGATCAGCCACAGGTAAGTTAAACATTTCTCTGTAGTACATTTCTACAGTTGTCTCTCACATCCATGACAAGGGATATGCTAGGTGAAAAAGTTCATATTCCTTACATTTTGGGTGCCTCTTTCATTTTCATTTTTATGTGTGTGCACAAATCATTTCGTTTATCATAAAACAGTCTTTTTTTGTTATTTCCTAATACTAAACCCTTCAAAACCCTTATACAGTGGAACGTAATTAATGAGTTCTCAGGGACGTTTCTTACGGTGAAAATTACTTTAACCGAATTTCCCATAGGAATGCATTAAATGCAGTTTCCCATAGAAATGCATTGAATACCAATTAATCCATTCCGAAAAAAATTCTATAAACCGAGCCACTATTTTCTATGGATTTCCTTTTGTTATGCAATTTTTATGTTAACTGAGCTGTTTGTTAATCAAGGTTCCACTGTAAATTAAAGCAGAAAAGCAGATCGGCAAGACAACAGATAATCAGTTACTCCAAAGGCAGACACCCGTATACTTCAAAGAAAAATTATAATTAGACCTATATAAGCAGACATTTATTACTGTTTTCACATTCACACATCTCAGTGACTCATAGAGTCCAAAGGAGTCCCAACCCCTTTACTAAATTATGCACCTATAACAGAATAAATCTTAACCTATAAAACCAAGTGTTAACCGTTGGAACTGGCTATAGGTTGCTATGCCTTGCCCTACTTGCCTGCACTCACCCTTCGTGCAAACGGCCGATCTGGGTCCGCAGGTCAACAAAGGATTGAGAAAACAGGCAGTGGGGCAACAGCCCCACAAACGCGAAGAAAGGGAAACAACTTCCTTTCCCAACATTCCTTGCGCCGTGCCGTGCCAGAGCCAATCAGGCTGAGAGGCTCTTGCACGGTGCGGCACAAGGAACGTTCGGAAACGCGCCGCAGCCAATCAAAAGAAAACCATTTTTAAAAAACGCAGCACAAGCACAAAGCACAAACCCTTAACTACAAGCCCCAGCGTCCTGCGCACCATGAGCGCGCAGAACGCTGAGGAAGCCGGCAGCCAAAAAATAAAACAAAAACAAAAAAAACGGGAGAACAAGTCTGACAAGCCGCGGGAACCAAAGCCCCCTTCCCGAACGGCGCCTGAAGCTCCTAATCGGAATTTCCCCTTTAATATCACTGGGTGGGGGCGGGGGTGTTGTGCTCCCCCTCTCTACTGGCTCCCCTGGGGTTGAGAGGGTTGGGGGGACCAAAGGAACCTGTCTCCCCAACCCTCCTGACCCCAGGGGACCCGGCAGAGAGGGGATTCCCTCCCCCCCACACACACACACCCCATTTTAAAGAAAAGAAACCAAGCGGTTACTTCTCTTTAAAAATGGAGTGTGGGGGGGGAATCCCCCTCCGATGGCTCCCCTGGGTCCGGAAGGGTGGGGGAGACAGACCCCTTTTGTCCACCCAACCCTCCCAAACCCAAGGAAGCCAGCGGAGAGGGGGATCACAACCCCCCCCCGATATTAAAGGGGAATTCCCAATTGTGATTTCCCTTTTAATATCAAAGGGTAGCCTGGATCCGATCCCCTCTCCTGGGTCCCATGAGTCTGGAAGGTTTGGGGGGACCAAAGGAGCCTGTCTCCCCAACCCTCCTGACCCCAGGGGACCTGGCAGAGAGGGGATTCCCTTCCCCACACACACACACATGCCCCATATTAAAGAGAAGAAACCAAGCGGTTACGTCTCTTTAAAAACGGAGGTTGGGGGGGGGGAATCCTCCTCTCCGATGGCTCTCCTGGATCCGGAAGGGTGGGGGAGACAGACCCCTTTTCTCAACCCAACCCTCCCAAACCCAAGGAAGCCAGCGGAGAGGGGGATCACAACCCCCCCCCCCACTGATATTAAAGGGGAATCCCCAATTGAGATTTCCCTTTTAATATCAGAGGGTAGCCTGGATTCGATCCCCTCTCCTGGGTCCGATGAGTCTGGAAGGTTTGGGGAGACAAAAGGGGTCTGTCCCCCAAAGCCTTCCAGAGCCAGGGGAGACGGCAGAGAGGGGATCCCCCCCCCCCGTAGGACACCAAAAAACACAAAAACAAACAATCAAAAACATTCAAAAATACACAAAAACAAACAAAAATAACACCAAAAAAGTAAACAACAAACATTTCCAAACACACCCAGCACCCAGCCAAACACCACAAAATCCAAACACCACCACCACCCCAAATAAAGAAAAACAGCCAACTCACCACCAGACGACCTCATACAACAACTACTGGAAAAGAAATGAATAAAGAAAGAGACTACTTACTGGAAGAAGCTCCACCCAGAGGCCACGAGAGAAAAAATAGTCAAAATACCAGCAGCACTTGCTGCCCACAATAATAAAAAAAATTCAAAAAGACACAATAGCCCCACACAAAAGGCCCCAAGAGTTTTTCGAAAAAGTATATCATCCTTTATTCTTTTTTTCATCCACAAAACCAAAACACCAAACAAAACTCATCACAGTTTATAACAGGCCATCAAAAAAAATTGTATAAATAACAATTTTAAAAATGTCAATTATAGACTAACCTCTTCTTTACAAACATTAACAACAACAACAACAACAACTTTCCAACACCATTTAAAACAGCCCGGCAACGCTGGGCAACCTTTGCTAGTACACAATAAATAAAACAGCTTTTTAAAAAACAGAGAAAACATCCTCCCCAACACAGAATCATGTTGCCTCTAAACTGATGGCATTTCATCATTATTATTATTACTGTATTTTGTAGCTAAAGAAGAAGAAGAAGAAAAATAGGAAGAGGAAGTTGCGTAAGGTCCCCTCTGTGTTGGATGAAAGATCAAAGGCAGGTGCTACTCCACGGTCTTCCCCTCTTCCAACTCTACAGCCAGGTGAGCTGAGACAATATAGAAATTCCAATTTTAGCCCTTTGATGAAAGTTTAGATTCTGTGGATTGTGCTTTGCCAGGCCAGAGAGCTTCTAAGAACCATCTATCACACAGCATCAAAATTTGGAGTTAGGCCTCCTTGACAGTAGAAAGTGTTTTATCCTTGTAGTCATGTATCATCACCCATTATCCTATGGGTAACTTTTAGATCTGGCTCATTTCATTGTACAAATCAATCAGTTTCAACTAGTTTCACATTCCAAAGTCTGTGGAGGAAAGATCTCAACTTCAGTCAATGGCTGAAGTACTGGATGTATCTACAGATGCAGCCATTGAAATCGAACAGGATTTGCTTTCTGTTTTTTGTTGTTGTCTGGATAATCTCAGCCATGTTTGTTTCTGGTCTGTCTTCTGCCAAAGAAGGGAAAGAACATTTCTTAATAGCCTCTTTTTTATTTCATCAGCAGAATTGTCCATCATGACTATCACCTCTTCAACATCATCCTCTTCCAGTCTTCACCTCCCTGTATCTGCTGTCCTTCCTAAAGTTGTCCTAGGCAGCAATGGGCCAGTCTTGGCTGCAGGTCCTCCTGCTGACTACCATTCCGAATCTGCAGAGTCCATGGATGAGATCCCTGTAGCACAGTCACGCCTGGGGAGCAGCACTCCTAATACAGCTCCCAAGAGCAGTGCTCGGTATCTTCCTTTCCCTGTAGTCCATTTCAGGGGGGGAGGGGAAAAGCCCCCCAATGCTGGGCACGTTGAAATAAACAGGAAGTGTCAGCTGGCCACAACAGAGCCATGGAATGAAGAAGTCGAACTCTCTTGTAAGGTCCCGGCTGTGTTTGTCAGCAGAAGCAGTGGAGAGATGCCCATCTCCAACTCCTGGTCTGGGGAAACATCATCTGAACCCCCTCACAGAAAATGCTCCAGCAAACGGCACATTGCAGCAAATCAAGACCCCCTCACTTGGGACTCAAGTACCAGTTCAACAGCCGGTTAGGCACGTGATGTCCTAATGGCCATAACAGCTGAGGGAGAAGTATGGGTTGGCTACTCTCCAAATATATTTGTTTTCAACAATTTTTAATCTCACATATTCTGCCTCACTCTTCTGGGGTTAGCTAACAGATGCCGGGATATCTACCTTTTGTGGATAGGGAAATGGGCCTGGGTAAAGAAATAAGTTCCTCCTGTGGAAAAGTTATTTCCCTTTTGTTGGGCAGCCAAGGATGGAAAACTGATTACAGTGAAGAGTCTTCCTTCACATTTTGCACCATACGTTCAGAGCTTTCAGGGCTGAAATCTTGGCGATCTCTTAATTCTTACCACCAGCGAATATCAGAAATGAGTTTGTTTGACATGGCTTTGTTTGACATGGCATTTCCACACTGAGAATATCTATGTATGCCAAAAACAGTTGCATCAAACACACAGACAGGATTGGGAAGAATGCAGGTCACCGAGTGGCAGTGGTTTATACTCTCAACTGCAAAACAGTTCCTTGTTTTTGTCTCAAAAAGGTGCGGAGAATATCAAGTCCCACACATCTTTCTCTCTCCTCTGTAACAGCCTGTTTGTGCCTTGGGAGGCAAGCTCACATTTTTAAAAAGCTGTTTCAAAGAATTAGAGGCAGTAATTTCCCTCATTTGTGCATTATTTTTTTGGTAACACAAGGTACTGGTTCTCAGCCTTGCCCCTCCAGATATTCTGGGCCTCCAGCTTCCGAAAGCCACAGCCATCCCCAGTATCTAGGTATCCTTGGAACTGAAATCAGTCCTAAAAGGAACTGGTAAGCCTTCACAGTGTTTTCCTCTTTTCCTGCCATGGAGGAGAGTAGTTTAGCACAGGTAAGTTCCTCCTGTTCATTCCAGAGGCATGACTAAATACAACAGTCTTGGTTTAATTACTTTCCCTTGACTAAGAGCACATCCTCATAGTTCCAATTCGACTCGCTTCAGAATGCAGGTTTCTCAAGTAAGGTAAATGTTACCCTTGCTTGAAAGCCGGTCGTATCCAACTCTTGGGTTCAGTGCTCATCTCTGTTTATAGCCAAAGAGCCAGCGCTGTCTGCATCTGCAGACGTTTACGTGGACATGTGGCAGGCTTGCCTCAACACCAGAGTGCACAGAATGCTGTTTACCTTTCCATCAAAGTGGTCCCTTTTTATCTACTTGCAATTTCTTGCTTTTGAACTGCTAGGTTGGCAGGAGCGGGGACAGAGACAGGCGCTCACTCCATCGTGCAGTACTCGGGAATCGAACTCCAACCTTCCAGTCATTGAGTTCAGTGTCTTAACTACTTGAGCCACAGCAGTGCTGATAATTCCAGTTGGTGTGATGTGTTTTGGTCCATTGGCTTTTCCTTGACCGAGATGGGAGTTCAAGGCAATCTTTAGTTGTCCTTAGTCATTTTGAGGACTTGCCAGGTTACAGTGGTAGGTGCACAGGGGGTTTCCTTCATACCACTGAATCCATAGGTAGGTGTTATTGCATGGTTAGGCATGGGGCTCACTAAATCACAGCAGTTGGCCTTCAAACCAGATGCATGTCTTGTGGCTCTTCAATTGGGATAGAAAAGAAGAGCCTAACACTGTCAGAGATTCATCTGTCCAGTCTCAGAAATTTGTAGATTTTTTTTGTCTTCACATTGGGTGTGGGTGGGTGCTTCTGTATTCTTCCCTCATGATAAAATATTCCTCTTTATGCCCAGACCTACCAATGATTTATACAGGTAGTGGCCGGGGGCCTTCATGGATGGTGGTGGAGTGGCAGAGACTGAATCTTGTATTCCTCTGGTGATGGATCCTTTAGTGTGGTGATGACGAACCTTGGCACTCCAGGTGTTCTTGGAGTTCAATTCCCAGAAGCCCAAGTCTCTGTGAATCCACACAAATGGGTTTACTGCGTGTGGATTCACAGAGATTTGCACTTCTGGGAATTGAAGTCCAAGGACACCTGGAGTGCCAAGGTTTGCCATCACTGCCTTAGTCTTAGTGGATTGTGACTGCTGTTTTGTAATAGGAAAAAGGTACAAGAAAGTTCACAATTTTGAGACTGGCCTTTGACCTCATAAAAGTCATGGACGTCTGCTACTAAACATTTTGTGCCAAGACAAAATAATTTGTCATATTAGTCTTGCCTCTCTGGAGTGAACAAAGGGAACTTTACCCATGCTAGACCTTCCTCCTTTTATTGCACAAATGGATAACTCATGGTAAGCCCAACTGTCCTTCCTCTTGTGAGTAAGAACTATCTGATGCAATCTCTGCTTTGCACTTGGAAGATTTCACTACTGGCAGGAGTATAAAGAAATCAGGTAGCAAGTGATGAGAAAAACCTCTTTCTAATTGATGAGCAAGTGATGAGAAAAGCCTCTTCATTGACTGGGTGATTGCCAGTCAATGGACAGTGGTGAGCCGTGCAGAGGACAAATTCCGATGTTCATGTAGCAATATCCTGAAGCTTGCTAGATGGCTTGAACAACTCTTTAAAACTATGTAAAAAGTTCTTATCTTCTTTGCTGATGTCTCCCCTTTTGTCTCTTGAGTTCTGCCCTTATTGAAGACAAGAAATACTTTGGCTTCTCTACAGACCCAAGATCTTTTCATGCAGATCTAACTGGATTCGGAGAGCAGTTCTGCCCAATTGCTGGCATTTTGTGTTTGTAGCCAAAATGGAAATCTATTTGCGAATCATTATGCTTCAGAGATGCTTAAATACTGATGTTTCACAATTCCTGTATGTTATCAGTGTAGATCTCTTTCAAAAGGGAGATCACAATTGAGCCACAAAGTGTGCTTTGAATGCAGAAGGTACAAATTTTGTCTTTAGCATTTGGAACAAATGACTATCAACAGCAGGATTAGGGGAGATCCTCTCTTCTGCCTGTAACACTGGACAATGGCTGCCAGTGAAAAGTAGAGCAGGCTACTTGAAGGAATGTCCTGACGTGTTACAGGGCCAAGTGATTTTTCTGCTAGATGCAGAGTAATGAATTGAAGCCCTTTTCCAGCCATCTTACAGGTAACCAAGGGCAGCCAAGTAGTTTGTGTACAGCAAGCACTAAAAATATCAAACGACCATATGCTGTTTTTTTATGATGTCCTGAATCTGCTGTCTAAGGTGACCTAGTCATAGGCTCAGCAATGACAGTGTAAGACCGTGATGATGAACCCTGGCACTCCAGATGTTCTTGGACTTCAATTCCCAGAAGCCCAAGCCCCCATGAACCACACGAATGGGTTTGCTGCGATTCATCTGGCCCCCGCCAGCCCCGTTTCCAGGAGCGGACGGGGGACGGATGAATCGCAGCAAACCCATTCCTGTGGATTCATGGGGGCTTGGGCTTCTGGGAATTGAAGTCCAAGAACATCTGGAGTGCCAAGGTTCACCATCACAGGCATAAGACAACTTCCCACACTCAGTATAGCAGAAATGGCCCACATTATAACACGGTGTGATTGGGAACCTTAGTCTGCCCAAAGCTAGAACTGTGATGGCCAAATTATCATTTTATTCCCATAGAAACCAGTTTGGGATTTTTGATATTGACTAATCTACACTCTTGTCCATTCTCCATTTTGGTAGACTTCCATTGCATGACTTGTCATGCAACTAATTATGCAACCAGTGTGAGACTGGGCATCTACAGGGACTCACTGGAGTGTGAGAAATATTTATACAGTTGCTTTTCTTGGATTGTACAATATGATA
Source organism: Bradypodion pumilum (assembly GCA_035047305.1). Lineage (NCBI taxonomy): Eukaryota > Metazoa > Chordata > Lepidosauria > Squamata > Chamaeleonidae > Bradypodion > Bradypodion pumilum. The sequence goes on along the minus strand of JAWDJD010000009.1, from coordinate 23,952,842 downwards.
GGATACAGGTCATTATTTTTATCAGTGGAGCAAATAACAATTGTAGTGTGAAGTGATTGAATTATTTCCTTTTGAAGACTGTCAGGACAGTTCCCAAAGGGGAGTGACTTTCTTTGCACAGTTCACCATGGCTCAGTTCTGTCAACTGAGTAAGTTTGCCCACAGTTACATCTAAAGTCTTCAAGTATGAAAATGTGGGGTAGGACAATGACAATAAAGATTTATCTGTCTATCTATCTAGGTTGTTAAGCATTTACTCTATGATGCAACCTTTTTCACAAAGCTTCTGAAAGACCTCTAGAGGGCAGAATCTGAACATGTCTATAACCCAGCTTTAAGCATTTCTGGTGCCTGCCATTTCCTAAGGCCACTTTATTTGCCTTCATCATCTTTTTCAAGTGCTGTATCTGATTCCGACTATTGGCTATCATCATGGCGGCCATGAAGATTGTCCTGGGAACAATATTTATTTTATTTTTATTTTATTTTTCACGCTTATATACCGCCCACTCAGGTACAACCCAACTCAGGGCGGTTTACATAGCAGACAGTAAATACATAAAAGACACATGATAAAACAAAGTTAAAAAACCCACCCCTAAAAGGTGCGCACGAACCGAAGGGACCTAGGGGGGAAGGCACACTTCTCTATACCAACCACCCAAAGGTACCCACGTCCCCACCCGCACCCCAAACTTGGCCCGCCAGCCAGGTCTTTAGTTCCTTCCTAAAGGGCAACAACTCCGTCTGGAGATTCAGTTCCACAGGCAGGAGGTTCCAAAGGGCCGGTGTGGACACGGAGAAGGCCCTCCTCCTTGTGCCAGAGAGGCAAGCCCCCCCTGGCTGATGGCACAATTAGAGAGCCACTCCGGTCTGCTCTGGTTGGACGGACAGACGTCCTTAGGGTGATGCGGTCTCTAAGATACCCTGGCCCACTACCATGTAGGGCTTTAAAGGTCAAAACCAGCACCTTGAATTGCACCCAGAGACAAACTGGTAACCAGTGCAGCCCCCAAAGCAGTGGTGAGGCATGGCATAACGTCCACACCCCATCACCACCCGGGCCGCGGCATTCTGGACCAGCTGCAGCCTCCGAATGGTCATCAAGGGCAGCCCCATGTAGAGCGCATTACAGTAGTCTAGTCTGGAGGTCACCAGAGCGTGAGTGACCATGAGCAAAGAGTCCCAGTCCAGGAGCGGGCACAACTGGCGAATCACCCGAAGTTGGGCGAAGGCCCTCCTGGCCACAGCCGCCACCTGTTCTTCTAGCAGCAGCCACGAGTCCAGAAGGACCCCCAAGTTGCGCACCAGGTTGGTCTGGGGCAAAACAGCCCCATCCAAAACCAAAGATGGTAGCTCCCGGGATAACACAGGACCCCCTATCCATAGCCACTCAGTCTTTCTAGGATTCAGCTGTAGCCCATTTGCCCCCATCTAGACCCCAACAGCCTCCAGACAGCTGGAAAGGACTTTGACTGCATCACTGGGGTCCCCACGGGCCGAGATGTACAACTGTGTGTCATCCGCGTACTGGTGGTACCGCACCCCATGGGAACGGATGATCTCACCCAGCGGCTTCATGTAGATGTTAAATAGGAGAGGAGAGAGTACCGAGCCCTGAGGCACCCCATATTTTAGGGGCCTAGGACTCGACCGCTCAATCTCCAACCACACCGACTGGGTCCGGCCCCTCAGAAATGAGGAAAACCAGGACCACACCGTGCCCTGGATCCCCAATCCTCGGAGCTGTTCCAGAAGGATACTGTGGTCAACAGTATCGAAGGCCGCTGAGAGGTCAAGAAGAGCAAGGACGGACGGATTACCGCCATCCCGCTCTCGCCAGAGATCATCCATCAGCGCGACCAATGCAGTCTCAGTACCATATCCAGGTCTGAATCCTGACTGGAATGGGTCCAGATATTCCGCTTCATCCAGTACCCCCTGCAGCTGACGTGCCACTGCCTTCTCCAGAACCTTCCCCAAAAAAGGAAGGTTGGAGACAGGTCTGTAGTTGGTTAGGATTGCTGGATCGAGGGATGGCTTCTTCAGGAGGGGGCGCACAAGAGCATGTTTCAGCAGTGCAGGAAACATCCCCTCTCGAAAAGACGCGTTAATTATAGCCCCGACCCAGCCACCTGTCACCATCTTAGAGGCTTTTACCAGCCAGGCGGGACAGGGATCCAATGGACAATTAGAGGCACGGACCGCTGCAAGGAGCCTGTCCACTTCATCCGGGGCAACTGGATCAAACTGATCCCAGGTAACACTGCAAGACTGCACACTGGCTCCCCCCTGACCCTCCCCATCCACGCCAAGTTCGAACCCCGAGCGAATCCGATCAATTTTCTCCACCAGATGGTCAGCAAAGTCCTCAGCCGATCCCTGCCAACCAGGCACAGGCTGGGATCTGGTCACCCGAAACAGGGTGGCTGGGCAATTATCAGCGGAGGCAATAAGGGAGGTGAAGTACTTCCTCCTCACCACCCCCATCGCCACTAGGTAGGCCCTAATAGCGGCTCTAGCTAGTGTCCAATCGGAATCGCTCTGGGTCTTCACCCAGCGGCGCTCAAGGCGTCTCTTTGCCCGTTTGAGCTCTCGTAGTTCTTCAGTGAACCACGGGGATGACCTAGCTCCACGGGCTCTGAGAGGCCGTAGTGGAGCGATTACATCCAAGGCAGATGTCGTCGACCCGTACCACAGGTCAACAAGTGCCTCAGGTGAATCGTGTCGCCGATCCAGAGGAAATTCCCCTAGTTCCCTCTGGAATCCATCCGGATCCAAATAATGCAGTGACCTTCTGTTTGCCTTCCACATTGGAGCATGATACACATACCACTGATCCAGTTCTGCGAGTCACTTTCTGGTACTGAGCCCTTATGGCACACAGTCCTCATCAGCCCCAGGCCAAGAATGATGAAGCTGCTGCCCTCTATCAAGATAAAGTGGGATTTAATCCATTTGGGGACCATCATCCTTCCCTGAGGACTTCACCACCCAAGGCTGTTTATTCTCAGGGTTGTCAGGTTAGTTAACTGCTGCCTGATGATCGGCATTGAATTGCTGGCAGTATGGTCTACTCTATTACCATATCAGGATAACTTGGCCAGACTTTTTCTGCTTTCCCCCCCTGTCTGTTGAACTGGTGGTATGAAGGGGTAGCAGCATGGTGTCCTTCCTATCACCCAGAGGCAGTTCAAACATTAAAGGTGAAAACAGGTTGTCTTCTCTGGGAATAATATAATCTAACCACTTTTTTTGTTGGTTAGCTTATATAGGTAGGGTACACAGCCTCAACATGAACTTCTGGTTTCTGTTGCACAAATACAACATGTTTTTAGGTTCACCAATACTATTCATCAGACAGGTGGTATACAATTTGAGCTTCAATCCAGATGTGATGTCTGCGGCTTCTGAAACTAGGCTGCAAGTTGGACTAGATGGAGTTTTGCAGATTCCATAGGAGCCTGAAGTATCAAAAGTATCAATTTAGGCCAGGGGTAGTCAAACTATGGCCCGTGGGCTGCATCCAGCCCCTAACACCAATTCATCCGGCCCACGCTTCCCTCATCGCTCCTGGAAGCAGAAGTAAAATGTGCCCATATGGGCATGTTTTACTTCTGCTTCCAGGAGTGATGAGGGTGGTGCGGGCCGGATGAATTGGCATTGGGGCAGATCTGGCCCACGGGCCATAGTTTGGACACCCCTGGTTTAAGCAGAGAAAATGGCAACCGAAAATCTATCTCATCCTATTGCAAAACATATCTGTTGCAAAACAGATTGCAAGGCGCATTTCACTTCCGCTTCCAGTGGGAGGAACCACATGACTGGCCCACTGAACCAGGAGACCGGCCAACGGCCCCAAAAGGTTTGGGCACCCCTGATTTAGGCCCTCTCACCTGTCTGGAGAAAACCCTGGTTGGATCCCAGTAGTTCTCTACATTATTTTAAGATGAGATTCATGGTTCTCTTACAAAGGAAATACCATTTCTCCAAGTTTGTGTGGGCTGGGCTGTGTCCAGGTGGCTTAATATGTTGAGAGCCTAGAATAGAATATCTGCTTACTGTACCACTTTCACTTTGCTCTGGAGGAAACAATTCTAAGGCATCATTTTTGTTACAGATAACACACACCATTTCTGCTGAAATCATGCTCAGGCTTCAGAGAAGCGACCATGACAGACCTTTGAACCAGAGAAATCAGGCTTCCAGCATAAAGCTGGTGTTTCCAAGACCAATTACAAAACAGAATATTTTTTTGCACACTGTTAGTGCTTACTGTTAACTGTTTACTTTCCGCAAAGGATAGGTTTGATCTTAAGTTTTTCAGCTTGTTTCCCCTTGTAATTTGTGAGGACCTGTTCTGCAGGCTGGGTTGGGAACATGTTGAAGGGCCAGGAAGGAGAACGTTTGCTTCTGCAGAAGAAGAAAAGGAGTTTACATAATACTACCTAAGAAGATATTTATGGAAATAGATGTTCTGTATCTGGCATGGAGAAATGTGAACTGGACAGCAGCTGTCAACCTAGTATATTGTTGGTGGAGCTGCAGGGCTAAGTGCCACTGCCTTAGAAAGACCCAGATGGAGCTTTCCAGGCTTGTGCCTTTTGGCTGTGCAACCCTTGCATTTGCCTGGAGATTGCATTTTCCTCCCATGTCCTCCTCTCCTCCTCCCCCCTCCACCATGTGCTCAGCTGCTGTTGCAATGAGACGTGAGAGGCAGCCGTGTGGCGAAGTCCAGCCCCGACCTGAGTCGGGAGCAAGCATTTATTCCCTGCCTAGGGGCGAAGACGTGTATCTAAGATAATCGTGCCATCCCCTGTACAGAAGGCTTGAGTGCATGGTGTAGGATTGGGGCCGTGAGGAGGCCCTTAGGATCCCGGAGAAGACTGGTCAAAGGAACGACACGAGGCAAGATGGAGCGAAGACCAGTGATTTATTGAGGGAAAATCATCAGTATATATTATGCAGAAGGCTGCGCATGGTAGGATGGTTATCTGACAGAAAATCACATCACCTATTTACCCAGGTTAATTGGGAATCTCTTTTGGGGAAGTTAATTAGTGCGGGCAAACTCTGACTGGGAAAGCACCATTGTTCAAGGCTTAGACTAAGGCAATCATGACTCCTGTTTGCTTCTGGGATAAGACTGAGACTCGGAGATGAGGGATTACTCTAATAGGTAACATATTTGCTCTCTCAGCAGGTCCGCTGGTCAGGTCAAGGAATTGGGTGAATCAAACCCTATCATTTATCCCCCCCCCCCTTAATTTCTCTCTACTGGCAAGGGACAGGGGCCAGGAGCGTGCTCGCTAGGTTTAACCTCTGCCAGAGGCCATGCGTGCCAACTGGGCATGTGGAATCCACATCTCCCCTTTTAATTTTTCTTAAGAGCCTGACCGGCGACTCTGCGCAAGAGGGGTACCAGCTGATGAGCGGGAATGACGCTTCGGGGTTCCTTCTTGGGGCGGTACCTTGATATCAGTGAGGGAATACATTGTGCAAAGCAGCAGAGTGCGATGCCTAGTATAATCACCCCCACGACCACTTTGAGTACCGTTTGAAGCCACCCCCACGGAATCCACGACCACATCCAGTTCCACAATGAACTCCACCAAGTTCCCCATGCAGACCCTTCTGTGATGCCCTGGACTATGGTGTGGAGATCAGTGAGCTGACTCTGTACTTTGTGGGTATTGTCTGTGAGGTTAAAGCAACACATGTCATGGACAGACTTGCAGCCCATATGATGTAACAACAGGGGATAATCGATAGCTGCTTGATTATCCAGTATGGCATGGCGAAGCTCTGCCTGCTCCTGGTTGAGCAGCGCTATTGCTGAGGAGGTGTGGTTGATGGCTTTTGCTAATCCGCAAGCCAGTTGACCAATTCTCCGAGCGTTGCCTATGGCTAAGCCGGGCACGTTGAGCACTGCAGCCTGGTTTTTCGGAGCTGTGGGTCTGAATCCAGACTGCTTTCTGTAGCAAGGCAAGATAATGAGATGTGTCATTGATACTGTGACCTGGGGTGACTCTAAGCTATTTCTGCAGCTTCTGGTGTTGTGCAAATGTCTTTTCTAACACCTATGGGGAGGTGTGAAGATAAACTGGGGATTACCGGCTACCGGGTGCTCAATCTTTCCAAGCAATGGGCCGGTGCAAACATGGGCCGGTCTGGCTTCCTTTGGTGGAAGCTGGCCGTTATTAACAATATACAGAAATTCAAGTGTCCCTTGCAAATCCCAACAGGAGCATTGTACAAGGCATGAATAAATAAAGAGCAACTACAGGTAATAATAGCAATAAAAAACATTCAGCTGCTTCTTGAGGCTTCCCTTCTTGGTGGGGCTTCATGTGCAACTTGAGTTTGGAAAAGTCCTTAGAAGTGGCACTGAGTATGCAAAATGTTCATAGAAATGTCTTTGGAGATGTAAGTCATAAAGGAAGACGGACAGCTGATGACATCCAGGACAGTGACTGGTGCCGCTCTTTGCAATCATCCGGGTCTGATTCTGGCCTCTGGGACCTGCATGGGGAAGAGACTTGTTTGGGAGATAAAAATTCTGAAAGAGTTAGTTGGTTTTTGCACTTATAGGATAGCAATTGCTGTGCAATTATGGGACGTTGTTCCCCCCCTTTTTGTTTGTTTGTCAATGCAGGACTTAAGCGTCCGATAGACCCGTTCCACAATCGCTTGCCCCTGCGGATTGTAAGGAACGCCAAAAGTGAGCTTAATATCCCAGGTGGCCCTGAAAGTGGCCAGCTGCCTAGAGCTATAAGCTGGGGCGTCATCGGACTTCGTGTGCCGAGGTTCGCCCTTGGCCGTGGGAAAGGAGATGCTGCTCCACATGGGGAGCCGTTTCTCCCTTCTGTGCTGTTACCCAAACAAACTGTGGGAAGGTATTAATGCAAACGTGCATGTACTGCCATTTGCCAAAATGTGGGGATGTGTGACGTCCATTTGCCACACCTGAATGGCCTCTGTCCCTCGTGGGTTGACCCCCCACGAGGGCCCCCCCGGTGTCCCTGCACGATGCAGACAGGAACGGACTAGGCCTTGGGCTTGGGAAAGTGGCAGGTTGAACTGCCTTGCGAGCGCTTTGGCATTCTGAATTGGAGTAGTGAGAAACAAACTTAGCAAATTTGTGTCTATCGCGGGAGTGATGTATGCTCCCGGTAGACTGAAGCAAATTCCTAGGAAACTGGCTGTCAGCAATTCTGTTTAAGCGTTCTTTGGCAAAGGTGCGCAAAGCGAGGTTCACGGCTGCCAACTCTGCCCGCTTGCGGAAGAGTCAGGAGCGTGCGCCAAGCTTGGTCCTCTTGCCAGGTAAGAACCTAATATGTACGACCCCCATAAGCGAAAACTGTCCTAGCCCCCTGAAGAGGAACCAGTGACATAGATTCACACAAGGTGACTGTCTGCGTTTGAAGCGAGATGAGTCTGGGGTCTTATGGCAAACCTTGGCGCATGAAGCGCCAGGCTTCCCTTGGGTAAATTTCTCAAGAAGGCCCCCCTGCGCACATCCGCCCATGGCGTGCGTGCACACGTTTAGAAGAGTGCCAGATGGTGGCTTAGCCTTTTGCCTGCGCTTAGACTAGCAGCAAAAAGGGAAGGGGTGGCCTAAAAATGCCTGTATCTGATTGAAAGGTGTGACCTGCCTGCACTCTTAAAATGGTCCTAGGCAGTCCTGGCTAATGGGTGGCACTCTGCACATGCTCAGGAGCTTAGGGACTAATCCTTCCTCTGTGCTCTGGAGTTTGCAAAATGTGTCTGCACACTAGAGAGGGTGCTGCGGGCCAGGTGCCATACTTAAAATGACCTAAGACTTATTAAAAACAAGCCAACTATGACGTGCCAGCTGTAAGGAAATAACACACAAAAATGAAAAGACACACAAGTTAAACATTTCCAGCAGGGAGTTCCACTGGCGAAAGGAGGGAAGGAGGAAAGACAAGTCAGAAGTTAGCACAATGGGAATGCAACAACTTTTATCATATTAGGTCAGGTAACTCTGGAGCCTGTGAAAGGAAGCAATTTAAGGCTGTAGAAAGAAAGAAATTGGTTAAGGCCTGGAGAGGAATTTTGTTCCTATAAAAAAGGTAAGTATTTTCTGAATATACAGAGCGCAAGAATGTTTGCGTGCTTTTTCCTGTGAAAGGGGTACAATGAGTGAGTTACTTTGCACAGATTAAAGTCAAAATACCAGAGCAATATTTTTCCTAAGAGAATGAAGGAGAGTTAGAACGATTCTCAACCTGCGGCCAGATGTGGGCGAGTGGGCCAGAGCCCACGTTGCCCTGCCACTATCCCCACCAAGCCAAGAAGGGCTGTGTGGCGCAGGAAGGGCAGGATGACTGTCCGGACCCCCAGAGCTGCCTGAGGCCCCGGAGCTTGGCCCCTGACTTTAAAAGGTTGAGAACCGAGGTTACAAGATGATAACACAATACACACATGAAGACAATGCAATTCTCTCACTCCTAGTGAGATACGACTTCCAGACGCTAAGAGACATTCAAAAAACCTTAAACACAGAGATGGGGGTTTGAGGAACACAGACGTAGGGAGGGGCCCCATAGCTTATGATACAGTGAGGAAAACTCATAGAAGTGATTTTTGTTTTCAGATCGCGCTTCTGAAAAGAAAAATCTGTTTTCCTGTGGCAAGGGTTGCAAAACCGGTTTCCAAGAGAGGCTTAATCCTTTGACAAAGAAAAGTCTCAAGGGAGGAAGGGGGAACCACCCCGCCCTATTGTAGGTTAGGATTTCCCCCCTCCCTCCTCTCCTGCTTAAGCTGCTAAGCAGGCAAGGCAAGGGGCCTTGTTCATCATGCTTTCTCAAACTTTAAATAGTTCCTGCCCATGAGCAGAGTGCAAACTGTTTAACACATATTTCACAGTGACATTACCACGCAGTTACACACAAGGAACACTTTTCCAGTCATACTGTGGTCAGAGAGACAAGGCTTTTGCAATCATACACAGTTCTTGCAGACATACATTCAGTGGTGCACCACACATACACACATTTATTTACGCATTCGCACATTCCTCCCCTGATCTGCAGTGTTCTATACTACACATGAGGAGATGGCTAATACACAGCTGGCTATTTACAGCCATCTGGGTGCTTCTACTTAGGGGCAAGTTTCTCTGGGCTACTCCCAAGGTGAGACCAGCAGATTCTGCCTGTGCCCTGGGGGAACTCGGGGTACTGTTGCTGGGATGGTTCTTCTGGCATAGCCAGGGCGATGGCTGCCTCCTTTCTAGCCTGGGCCAAATGCATGCCAGGGTGGCCATTTGGCATCAAGACAACCTTTTGAAGATCTGCCTGGTCTAGATTGGCATTCTCTTCTAAGGTGTCTCATTTTACCACACTGGAAGCAGGCGCCTTGGGGTTTTGGCACTGCTCTGCGCCTGAGTGTGGTAATGGGTCTGCTCTGGAGCCCTGCGTGGCCAGGGGCCGTGCAGGTTTCCATGAGCAGTGGGCGCTGAGCAGCCCTGCCTGAACGTGTGTCTGCCTTCAGATGGGCTGAGCACAGCAGTTGGGCGCTAGCTAATTGTGCCACTGGCAATTTCCCCGTGAATGGATCTTCCTCACCCATGCGCTGAATGGAGTTCTTAATTGGCAGGGGACTTTTAACTGTCAGAGAAGCGCCAGGGCCTCTCATGCCATGAATTTCCTCAGTGACGTCTGCAGCTGTCACTGAGGGATTGCTCCCTACACTGCCCTGCTTAAGCTGAAATGACGGATAGAGACTTCTTGGGGCTGATGGTTCTGACTGCGCTGGGGGTTTCTGGGTCTCTATCCGGACTGGGTCTACCTCTGCTGAGAGTTTCCTACATTTGCTCCATGTGCGAATTATGCCCTCTGGAGCTTTCGGGGGTTGCTGAATGCAGTCTCCTATCTGATCCCAGAGCTCAAGGGTTAACGTACCTACTTCTGGGTAAAGCAGGCAGTGTTCCCCTAGGTACACCAAAAGTCTTGCTAGCTCCCTGCTGTGAAAACGCACCTTAAATACCCTGGCCAGGATTTTGAACTCTCCCTCACGAGTTCTTTGGCTAGCGGATGGACGCTGTCGCTGAGGACAGGTCCCCATATTACCTGCGATTGGGTCCTCGGAAGATTCCTCCTCGGGACGAGTCGACGCGTCTGTGGCAGGCAACAGGTTCTGGCGACGACGCTTCTGGGTAGAGCTCGGAGCGTGGACTGCGGCCACGAGCCCTCGGTGGCCACTGCGCTGTCAGGGGCTCACAGCTGCCCTGAGCGGAACGCGTTTTTCCCTTTGTTGCAAGCCGCCGCGAAAGTCGGGAGCAAGCTGTAGGAAGCCTCTTCTGCAATGCCTCGTCGTGGCCGCCTCTCGATGGGCTGGCTTACTGACCGAGCTGCCGTGCTGTCCTCCGGGATGATGGGACAAGGTTCAAGCGCAGAACCTGGCTGTGTTGATCGCTTACTCTCAAGTAGACCGCTCGGGGGTCGCTTACTCACGAGTAGATCACGTCTCGGGGTCATCAGATGTAGGATTGGGGCCGTGAGGAGGCCCTTAGGATCCCGGAGGAGACTGGTCAAAGGAACGACACGAGGCAAGATGGAGCGAAGACCAGTGATTTATTGAGGGAAAATCATCAGTATATATTATGTCCAAGGCTGCGCATGGTAGAATGGTCATCTGACAGAAAATCACATCACCTATTTACCCAGGTTAATTGGGAATCTCTTTTGGGGAAGTTAATTAGTGCGGGCAAACTCTGACTGGGAAAGCACCATTGTTCAAGGCTTAGACTAAGGCAATCATGACTCCTGTTTGCTTCTGGGATAAGACTGAGACTCGGAGATGAGGGATTACTCTAATAAGTAACATATTTGCTCTCTCAGCAGGTCCGCTGGTCAGGTCAAGGAATTGGGTGAATCAAACCCTATCATTTATCCACCCCCCTTAATTTCTCTCTACTGGCAAGGGCCAGGGGCCAGGAGCGTGCTCGCTAGGTTTAACCTCTGCCAGAGGCCATGTGTGCCAACTGGGCACGCGGAATCCACAGCATGGCATTCTCATGAAACCTGTGTCTGGAAGGCTATTCTGAGGCCACCCCGAGGTTAATGGAAAACCCACACCTAATTGCCTTGGGCTGGTGAGACCCATTGTTCCTGCCCTAATCTCGGGGTCTATGTGGATTGACCCGGGGCACCTAATCTTGTCCCTTGTTTGCCCCTGTCTGCTTGCTTAACTCTATTTGCCCCCAACCTGAGCCATTGTTTATTCCTAGCCTGCCCGCTTATCTCCCCAATTTCCTCTCCAGCCGAGCATGGCCCCAACTAGTTTGGGGACTGGCATGTGGGTCTGTGGACACCAGGCACACCCCTCGGGAGAGGTTTAATATCTAATTAATGCGGGCAACCCACAAGCTGCCAAGAGGAATGCAACAGCTGTAAGGTTGCAGGATGACAGTTGTGTGACTTACATTAGCTCATTTCCTTTCCATTTCTCCCTACCAACACCGCTCCAAAACCTTCATTGTAGTTTCATTTCCTGCTTAGTCATCTTATGTGAGTCTTGTTATAAAACTGCTTGGCAAAAATGTTTACTAGAATGTTGTCGTTGTCATTTAAAATCTACCATTAAATCCACAGTCAATTAACAATTTAAGACCTAGCTGTTAAAATAATGTCTAAGTGTATAGGCCAGTGATGGTCAACCTTGGCACTCCAGCTGTTCTTGGACTTCAGTTACCAGAAGCCCAAGTCAGCACTCCTGATGGTCTGTGGACACCGGGCGCACCCCTCAGGAGAGGTTTAATATCCAATTAATGCGGGCAACCCACATTTCCCCCTTTTTTACTGTTTAAATTGGCCTGTCTGAGGGCTTGATAGATGTAAGGCATGATCTTTTTTTAAAAAAAATTAAAATTGATTTTTACTAATACACAAAATCAAGGAAAAACATAAGACATACATTGACTAACAAAAACATACAAAAATTAAACACTCTTTTTTATATGAAAAAGTAATTCAAAGAGGAGAGAATATAGAGGAACTAGCAGAGGTTGCCCGCCGTTGCCGGGCTGTTTTAAATGGTGTTGGAAAGTTTTGTTGTTGTTGTTAATGTTTGTAAAGAAGAGGTTAGTCTATAATAAACTTTTTTAGTTATACACATTTTTTTGACGGCCTTTTATAAACTGTGATGAGTTTTGTTTGGTGTTTTGGTTTTGTGGATGAAAAAAAGAACAAAGGATGATATACTTTTTCCAAAAAAATTATTTAACCCAATAATTTGTTAGTATGTATTTTTTTTAATAGTTGTACCGTAGGTAATAATTTTAAAAATGTGAAAATACATGTTTTTCACAATAAATGTTTTTAAACTGTGTATTGATGTTTTTGTTTTTTATTTGAGTAAAAATTCAGCACAGGATTTTTGAATAGTTTTTATTCTATTTTATTGACATCTGTTTTTGATTTGTGTAAAATTATGATTTTGTGTTATTTGCTTTTACTCTTGGGGCCTTTTGTGTGGGGATGTTGTGTCTTTTTGATTTTTTTTATTACTGTGGGCAGCAAGTGCTGCTGGTAGGGGTTATCTTGTATTTTGACTGTTTTTTCTCTCGTGGCCTCTGGGTGGAGCTTCTTCCAGTAAGTAGTCTCTTTCTTTATTCATTTCTTTTCCAGTCGTTGTGGACTGAGGTTGTGTGGTGGTGAGTTGGCTGTTTTTCTTTATTTGGGGTGGTGGTGGTGGTTGGATTTTGTGGTGTTTTGCTGGGTGCTGGGTGTGTTTTGAAATTTGGGTTTTTGTTTACTTTGTCTTGTTTGTTGGTGTTATTTTTGTTTGTTTTTGTGTATTTTTGGATGTTTTTGATTGTTTGTTTTTGTGTTTTTTGGTGTCCTACGGGGGGATCCCCTCTCTGCCGACTCCCCTGGCTCTGGAAGGCTTGGGGAGGACAGACCCCTTTTGTCTCCCCAAACCTTCCAGACTCATGGGACCCAGGAGAGGGGATCGAATCCAGGCCACCCTCTGATATTAAAAGGGAAATCTCAATTGTGGTTTCCCCTTTAATATCATCGGGGGGGGGGTGTGTGATGCTCCTCTCCGCTTGCTTCCTTGGGTTTGGGAGGGTTGGGTGGAGAAAAGGGGTCTGTCTCCCCAACCTTTCCGGACCCAGGAGAGCCATCGAAGAGGGGGATTCCCCCCCACAAACTCCATTTTTAAAGAGAAGTAACCACTTGGTTTCTTCTCTTTTATATGGGGCGTGTGTGTGTGTGGGGAGCAGAATCCCCTCTCTGCAAGGTCCCCTGGGGTCAGGAGGGTTGGGGAGACAGACCCCTTTTGTCCCCCCAAACCTTCCAGACTCATGGGACCCAGGAGAGGGGATTGAATCCAGGCCACCCTCTGATATTAAAAGGGAAATCTCAATTGTGGTTTCCCCTTTAATATCGGGGGTGGTTGTGATCCCCCTCTACGCTGGCTTCCTTGGGTTTGGGAAGGTTGGGTGGAGAAAAGGGGTCTGTCTCCCCAACCCTTCCGGACCCAGAAGAGCCATCGGAGAGGGGGATTCCCCCCCAACTCCATTTTAAAAGAGAAGTAACCGCTTGGTTTCTTCTCTTTAATATGGGGCATGTGTGTGTTTGTGGAGGGGAATCCCCTCTCTGCCAGGTCCCCTGGGGTTAGGAGGGTTGGGGAGACAGACTCCTTTTGTCCCCCCAACCCTCTCAACCCCAGGGGAGCCAGTAGAGAGGGGGAGCACAACACCCCCCCACCCAGTGATATTAAAGGGGAAACTCCAATCAGGAGCTTTAGGTGCCATTGGGGAGGGGGGCTTTGGTTCCCGCGGCTTGGCGGACTTGCTCTCCCGGTGTTTTTGTTTTATTTTTTGGGCACCGGCTTCCTCAGTGTTCTGCGCGCTCATGGCGCGCAGGACGGTGGGGCTTGTAGTTATGGGTTTGTGCTTTGTATTTGTGCTACATTTTTTTAAAATGGTTTTCTTTTGATTGGCCGCAGCGCGTTTCCGAACGCCGCGCCGTGCGAGAGCCTCTCAGCCTGATTGGCTCTGGCGCAGCGCGGCACAAGGAATGTTGGGAAGTGAAGTTGTTTCCCTTTTTTCACTTTTTTTGCTATTGCCCCACTGCCGGTTTTCTCAATCCTTCATTGACCTGCGGACCGAGATCGGCCGTGTGCACGAAGGGTGAGTGCAGGCAAGTAGGGCGAGGCATAGCAACCTATAGCCAGTTCCAATGGTTAACCCTTGGTATTAAAGGTTAAGATTGATAGCTAAACCCCTTACATTTTCTAACATATATCAACATTCTAATAGTAATAAACTTAATTGCATTACTACTAAGCATCCTCCTCTCCTCTCCTCTTCACCTTCTCAACAAATTCTACAACTAGTGAGACTAAAATAGAAGAAAAAGAAAAGAAATCACCATGTGATATATTACAATGCCAAAGGGGAGCTCCATCCTGTCTCTTTATAACCAAAAATTCAATTTATCCAGTACTGGCATATAACCTCCTCTTTTCTTTAATGTATAATCAATAAATGGTTTCCAAATTTTCCCAAAATTATTTTCTCTTACAATTCCTTTCTTTTCATTTAATTCCATGTCAATTTATCATTCAGGGCCAGTTGCCACGTTTCCCTATACCATTCATCCAATTTTATTTTCCTTGAATCCTTCCAGTTTTTTGCTATACACTGTCTTCCTGTAGACATAAATATCGTAATTAATTCTTGTTCCTCCCTATCTAACTTTAAACTATCTAGATCCGTAAGCATGGCGGCACGCGGTCCAATCTTTATCTTTTCCCCCAACATATCAACTATTTCTTTTTTGATTTCTTTCCAAAAATCTTCTATTTCTTTACAATTCCACCACATGTGTTTGTAAGTTCCCACACTTTTGTTACATCTCCAACACAACTTATTTTTAGTCCTATCCATCTGATTCAATCTCACCGGAGTTAAGTACCACCTCCACATCATTTTATAATTATGTTCCTTAACTCTGACTGACAGTGTTCTCATTATTCTCAGTTTCCACAAAGCTCTCCATTTTATTTCCAGAATCTTTATGTTTAGATCATCTTCCCACAAGGTTCTCAAAATATTTATATTATCCTCTTTATTTAATATTTTATAGATTTTAGCAACCAGGCCCTTTAAGCCAATCTTCCCTTGTCTTATTTTGAACAACTCTTCAAATTCCGTCATGTCCCTTTCCAAGTTATATCCTTTTTTGTATTTATTATTCCAATTATTTAATCTTTTAGGAATTCCAGCTCTTTTCCCACCATTACAAAATTTATTTATTATATCTTGAAAATCTTTAATTTCTCTATCCTTAAGGTAGATCAGTAAGGCATCAAACAAGAAATTTATTTTGGCAATAACACCATCTTACACAGAGCCACTCTACCAAACCAGGACAATTTCAGTTTATTAAAGTATAAAATTTGCGCTTTAATCACCTTCAATTGTTTGTCATAATTCATTTTTTAAATATTTTCCAATTTATTTGATAGAATAACTCCCAAATATTTTAAATTATTTTCAATCTGAATTTTATATTCCTGCCGAATTTCTTGTTCTTCTTCCTTATTCACATTACATATTATCATTTCTGACTTCTCCCAATTAATTTTCAACCCCGTCATATCCTCAACATCATTTAAATGCACTTGAATCCTTTCTAGTGCCTTCTTTGGGTATTTCATTATAACCAGTGTATCATCCGCATACAGACTAATTTTATTTCCCGCCAGAAATAATCTGTTTGGGCGTAAATCTCTCTTTCGGCTTCCACCATGAGGTGCACCTTGACATTTAATTTAATTTAATTTAATATTTCAATTTGTTCGCCGCCCACTCAGGGTGGCTCACATACTTTAAAAAAACCCACATGGAAACAGATTAAAACCCCTAACCCACATTTAAAAATCCCACCCACCCCAAGAGGCAGAAAGAAGATACATTTCATGATAAGAGCCAACGAGCAGGAGCCACATTGCCTTCAGGGCTCCACACCTGCCCCGCCAGCCAGGTCTTAAATCCTTTCCTGAAGGGCAGCAACTCCGTCTGCAGGCGTAGTTCTACTGGTAGGAGGTTCCAAAGGGCCGGAGCAAACACAGAAAAGGCCCTTTTTTGTGCCAGAGAGGTGGGCCCCCCTGGCTGATGGAACAATTAGGGAGCCCCTCCGGTCCGCTCTGATTGGACGGACAGATGTCCTCAGGGTGATGTGGTCTCTTAGGTATCCTGGTCCACTACCATATAGGGCTTTAAAGGTCATAACCAGCACCTTGAATTGCACTCGGAGGCAAACTGGTAACCAGTGCAGCTCCCAGAGCAGGGGCGAGGCATGGGCATAATGTCCACACCCCATCACCACCCAGGTTGCTGTATTCTGGACCAGCTGCAGCCTCCGAATGGTCATCAAGGGCAGCCCCATGTAGAGCGCATTGCAATAGTCTAGTCTGGAGGTGACCAGGGCATGTGTGACTGTAAGCAAGGAGTCCTTATCCAGGAGCGGGTGCAACTGGCATATTACACAAAGTTGTGCAAAGGCCCTCCTGGCCGCCACCGCCACCTGCTCTTCTAGCAGCAGCCATGAGTTCAGGAGGACCCCCAAGTTGCACACTGGGTCTGTCTGGGGCAAAATAGCCCCATCCAAAACCAAGGATGGCAGCTCCCGGAATGTCGTAGGCCCCCAAACCCATAGCCACTCAGTCTTGGTAGGATTCAGTTGTAACCCCTTGGGCCCCCATTCAGACCCCCATGGCCCTCTACACATCCAGATAGAACTTTGACAGCATCACTGGGGTCCCCACGGGCCGAGATGTACAACTGAGTGTCATCCGCATACTGATGGTACTGCACCCCATGGGAACGAATGATCTCCCCCAGCGGCTTCATGTAGATGTTAAATAGGAGAGGAGAAAACACTGAGCCCTGAGGCACCCCATATTTGTGGAGCCTAGGGCTGGACCTCTCACTCTCTAACCACACCGTCTGGGTTCGGCCCTTCAGGAAAGAGGAGAACCAGGACAGCACAGTGCCCCGGATCCCCAACCCTTCGAGCCATCCCAGAAGGATACCATGGTCAACGGTATTGAAAGCTGCTGAGAGGTCAAGAAGAGCAAGGACAGATGGATGACCGACATCCCGCTCCCGCCAGAGATCATCCATCAGCGTGACCAATGCCGTTTCAGTGCCATACCCGGGTCTGAAACCTGACCGAAAGGGGTCCAGATAATCCGCTTCACTCAGGACACCCTGCAGCTGACGCACCACTGACTTCTCTAAAACCTTCACCAAAAAGGGGAGGTTGGAGACTGGCCTAAAGTTTGATGGAACCACTGGGTCAAGAGAAGGTTTTTTTCAGGACGCAAGCAATGGGATGCACTGCATGAAGCAGCAAAGAATAATCCCAACAACTATGATTATAGCTATGGTCTGGAGCACTGTTTGTATCCACCCCCAAGGCACCCAAGACCACAGCGCGTCCCACCAAGCCCAATTCGTGACCTCTTTGATGTTTTTGACTAGGGTGTCCAGTTCGGCTATTTGGCTCTGGACCTTGCGAGAGTTGTCCGTCAGGTTGAAACAACACATGTCGCGGACTGATTCGCAACCCAAATGGTGTAACAGCAGCAGATAATCAATAGCTGTGCGGTTGTCTAAAACCGCATGTCTAAGTTCAGCCTGCTCCTGGTTTAACATCGCAATGGCTGATGAGGTGCGATTAATTGCTTTGGCTAACGCGCACGCTAGTTGGCGAATTCGGCATGCGTTGCCTACCGTTAATCCCGGTACCCCCACTATGCTGACAGCTAAGGAAAAATACTCTGCCCTGCTGAGCAAGGAGATGTTGCTATCGCATGTCCCGTCTAGCTGGACCGTTCTCCGCTTAGGCTGTTCTGGCTTTTGGGTCACCACATCGCCTCCCGGGAGTACCAAGGTCAGGCGACTCACACAACAGTATGAGTCTGACAGAATGGCCGGTATGTAGTTCCATGTCCTTTGATTGCATGTAAAGAACCATCCCAGAGGCAGAATGTTGTGGGCATACACATAACTAATTGTCTCTGGTTTGGCACATTTCCAAGTCTCTTTCCCTAGGTTCAGGCAATGGTGGTGTGGGTCTTTGGCTGTGGAACAACCCACCATTCTGGCACAAGTGGTGTTTTGGCTGATGGCCACCCGTGGTGTGTAAAGGGTGATCGCATCAGCTGGCAAAGTCCTTGTCACCTCAGTACCCCAGTTTGCGTAAGTCCCATAAGTGATCTTGTGATGGTGGCGGAATGACCGCAACCACTCAGTGTCCCTGACCTGATCTCCTGGCGCTTGGCACACCGGAATCAGGCAAGTGCTCAAAAGAGATGCAGCGTCCGTGGTTTGTTGCAGGCAAAAGTCAGATTGGTTGACAAGTCCGGCTAATTTCTCCCAAATATTATACTGCATTCTAGCTGTCAAGTACCCTCTAGATGCTTGGACTCCTGCCCCCCGCTAGCAAGAGGAAGATCATGATGATCATCAGTGAATTGTCGGTGATTTGGGCTAGCACCACAACCACCATGTTTTGTGGGGTGGACTTGGTATTCTGCTCCCTCAGAATGGACAAAGTATCATCACACAGGGTCTTGACCACCCCCCAGGTCACTCTCAGTTCCGGTCTCGCTCTGGGTCATCTGCTCCGTCTCCGTCCCGTCATCAGGCTCACTCCTTCCATCTCAGGCAGGGGGTTCTGTGTCGCTCTGGCCCACGCCATGCTGCTCGAAATGTGGCTTCATGCAACAACTCGGTACCCAGACCGGACCTGCAGGAGACATAATTGATGTATACCCTCTCCCCCATGTTATTAGCGGTGCCGGACCCCTCCAGGTGGGGTCTGGCGGTACCCTGAAGTGGACGATAGGTCGAGGGAGGGTCTCCTGTCGTCTGAAGTGCTTCTCCTGAGGAGTGCAGTCTGAAAAAATGTTGAGACAATTGCATGTGAATAATACTTTGTGCAGGCGTTGTTGTGCCTGGCCCTGATTTTTTGGGGTGACTATCTCTTCCCTTCTTGTTTGTTTCTCAATGTAGGACTTTAACATCCGGTTTACCCATTTGACAATTGCTTGTCCTTGAGGGTTGTATGGAATCCTGTATGTGTGCTTTACATCTCAAATTGCTAGGAATGATGCCAATTGTTTGGAGCTATAGGCTGGCCCGCTGTCGGTTTTTATGAGGTCGGGCTTGCTCATGACCGCGAAGCAGGTTAAAAGATGACACTCGACATGAGCGACAGTTTCTCCTTTCTGGGCTGTAGCCCAGGCGAATTGTGAATAAGTTTCAATGGAGACATGCATGTACTGCCATCTCCCAAAATCTGGGATGTGCATGACGTCATTCTGCCAAATCTGGTTAGATCCTATCCCTCGTGGGTTGATCCCCCACACACTGGGGGTGCACGATACCCTGTGCCTGTGACAATGGGATGTTAAATTGCCATGCCAACACCTTGGCGTTCTGATGAAAAAATGCATGGCTTTGTATGGGGGTTGTAAAGACGCCCGTTACCAATTTCTGGTGGATTTCCCTAATGGCCGCATTGGCCCTGCTGTTTCCCCCTGAGATGGGACCAGAGTTTCAAGAGTTCCATGTCTATTTTGAAGTATGTCCTCGCCCAATTAATGTTCCCTATAATCTGTTGTAGCTCTATGAGCATGACTGTGTCCTTAATGTTGATCTTTGGCAGCACTGGGGCTGCGAAGAATCTGAGCAATCTGTGCCCTAAATATGAATATGCAAGGAGAAAGGCGGCTGGAGTGTAAGGTAGCAACGGATGCGAAGAGTCCACCCGAGGAATAGGGCAATGAAAATGCTTTTAAAAATGCTCTTTAATATACCATGGGGAACAAGAATAATCGGAGAGAGGACCCCTGGCAAGCGATACGGAATAGCAAAATGCGTATCTAGGTGTATTATCGCAGTAGGGTCATACAATAGTTATATCTCATCTCAAACAATTAACAATAATCTTGAATATAAATGGACATGAATCTTATAAAGCATGTAGCTAGGGATATATAGAAAAACCTATGAAGGCAGTACAAATACAAGTATCAAAATCACAAAAGTCATACAGGGGAATATATTATCACGGCACGTATCTTGAAAAAGATACGAAATATCCGAGTAAACCGGATGGATATCGACCCTGAAATTCTGCCTTATTCTACTTGATGAATTATCTCTCCATGGTTCCGAACATTCGGAGTACAGCGAACCCCAGTAGAGAGAATTTTGTGAAAGCCACTCAGGGCGCCAGCCCCCATCTATAGGTTTGACAAATAACATCCACATCTTTGTCATCGTTACTGATGGAACTTTGTCTTCTAATATATATTGCCTCATAGACTTTGCAGTTTTGCTCTTGGGTTGTATTAACCAAAATACCTTAATCACCGGATGCTGTTTCCACTCTATGGTCTGTTCCACTGCCACTATGACCTGGTATCCTTCTACTGTCTATTCCTTCTCTGGGCGGTCTGTCGACCCGAATCCAGAATCTCCTCTGATTACCTCCTTACCCCCACCTGGCAGATGATATGGAATCATGATCAGTTGTGCTACTGAGTCCCCTATGCTGACTGTCTGGGGCAGGTGCATCCATAACTGCACCTTGGTGATGCCTGTGTAATCCGAATCTATAACCCCCAGGATCACAAAGATCCCTTTTTTCCCTGCACTACTGCGAGGCAAGACTAGTCCTACTGTTCCCTGGGACAGGGGACCTTTATACTGAGTGTTAACTGATTTGACTATGCCTGGCAGGTCGCAAGTAACGTCCTCTTGGCACTCTAGGTCTAACCCTACACTATGCTTGGTTTCTGCCTGTGCCTCGGAAATGTTGGGGGTGATTATTGGGATGTCTCCTCTGGGGCTTCCAGAGCGGGGATCACCTCTGTTTGGACCAGGGCCAGAGACACACCCGTGGTCCAGCTTCCCGAAGCCTGGCACTGGCTGGCCCAATGATAGCCATTGTGGCACCTTGGGCATTGGGTGGATGGTTTGGCCGGGTGGCCCCCTGGAGGACTGCCCCCTCCCTTGCTATGTTGCTTCGACCTACACTCGGGTGAAATGCCCCATCTTCCCGCAGTGGAAGCAAGCTCCCTTGGGTCTATTCCCTCCTTGCACGGCCGCCGCTAACAGCCCCATTTTATAGGAGTCTGTCCCGACATCCGTGCAAGCTCGGATCATGTCCGTGAGCATCAAATTGGTTCTGTGGCCCATTGCCTGAAGTGTTTTGCGGCAGTCTAGATTGGCATTGTCTTTTGTCAGCTTCATCATAAGCTCTTCCTGAGCCTCCGGGTTATCTATCTGCCTACTGATTACCTCTTCTAGCCGGTTGATAAAATCCATGAAAGACTCCTGCGCTGCCTGTTTTATGGTCATGTAATTTTTTGCGCTGTTGCCGGTGGCGGGCACCTTGAGATATGCCTTGAAGGCAACCTCTGAAGCCAACTGAAGTGTGGTGGCTGGCAGGACGGACTGCGTCTGGATGGTATCGAACTGCCCTGCCCCATATAGTTGGTCGGGAATTACTGTGCCTCCCATCCGGGAAGCCCTAGCCTGCGCCTCCAGTCTGTACTTGCTATCCCACAACAGGTACTGGCTGGGGTTCAGCATCATCCTCATTGTCACTTTCCATTCGTGGATTCCCACAGCTGTTGTATCGTACCCCTAGTGAACCTGCTCTGAAGCCCTGTGTCCGTAATGGCTTTGCGGATCTCCGCAAGTAACTTGTATGGAATGGGTGTGTAGACGGCGGTCTGCTCGCCTGAAAGTGCGTCCGCCTCTATGCGGACTGGACATAATAACTGAAGTTCAGCCAGTTCTGCTGCCGACAATTCTCCCTTGCGTAGTTCTGCCTCTACCATTTGTTGGAAAGAACTCTTGACAGCCCTGGAAGCGCCTGCGCTTCCTAGGCTTCTGCCCTTCCCTGTGGCCCCTGCAGTGGCCATGGAGGGGGAGTCCTCCAAGCCCCCGTGCTTGAACTTGATGATTGGGTAGAGACGCGGTGGGGCCGATGGTTCTATATAGGCTGTGGGGGTATTCGGTCTCTACCCGGGTTGGACTCACGGTCGTAATTACTTGCCGACACTTGCTCCAAGCCCCTATGATTTTTGGTGGAGCTCAGGGTTCCTCCTTCAGACACCTTCCTACTCTTTCCCATACCTCTGGATCCATCATACCTGCCTCCGGGTAGAACAAGCAATGCTCCCTCATGTACATCACTAGGTCCATTAGCTCTCTTCCTCCACTCTATTTTGCATTGCCTGGCCAGGTCTTTGAGCTCCCTAACGTGAGCTCACTGCCTAATGGATGAATAAGCCCCTATACTACCTGAAAGGGTCCCTGGAGGTAGTAAGTCAGGGCGGGCACACAGGACGATGTCCCTCGGGTATCGGCTGGTTAGGATTGCGGTGGCAGTTCTCTGCCATGGGTCGTTGGGTCTGCCTTCGCTGCTGAGGATCACGACTCAGCTCTTCCTTCGCTTCGGATCATGCTTCCGATCACGTCGGGGTCACCAGATGTTGCAATGAGACGCAAGAGGCAGTCGTGTGGCTAAGTCCAGCCCTGACCGGAGTCGGGAGCAAGTATTTATTCCCTGCCTAGGGGCGAAGATGCGTATCTATGATAATCATGCCATCCCCTGTACAGAAGGCTTGCGTGCATGGCATTCTCATGAAACCCGTGTCTGGAAGGCTATTCTGAGGCTACCCCAAGGTTAATGGAAAACCCGCACCTAATTGCCTTGGGCTGGCGAGACCCATTGTTCCTGCCCTAATCTCGGGGTCTATGTGGATTGACCCGGGGCACCTAATCTTGTCCCTTGTTTGCCCCTGTCTGCTTGCTTAACTCTATTTGCCCCCAACCTGAGCCATTGTTTATTCCTAGCCTGCCCGCTTATCTCCCCAATTTCCTCTCCAGCCGAGCATGGCCCCAACTAGTTTGGGGACTGGCATGTGGGTCTGTGGACACCAGGCACACCCCTCGGGAGAGGTTTAATATCTAATTAATGCGGGCAACCCACAAGCTGCCAAGAGGAATGCAACAGCTGTAAGGTTGCAGGATGACAGTTGTGTGACTTACATTAGCTCATTTCCTTTCCATTTCTCCCTACCAACACCGCTCCAAAACCTTCATTGTAGTTTCATTTCCTGCTTAGTCATCTTATGTGAGTCTTGTTATAAAACTGCTTGGCAAAAATGTTTACTAGAATGTTGTCGTTGTCATTTAAAATCTACCATTAAATCCACAGTCAATTAACAATTTAAGACCTAACTGTTAAAATAATGTCTAAGTGTATAGGCCAGTGATGGTCAACCTTGGCACTCCAGCTGTTCTTGGACTTCAGTTACCAGAAGCCCAAGTCAGCACTCCTGATGATCAGGGCTTCTGAGGATTGAAGTCCAAGAACAGCTGGAGTGCCAAGGTTAGTCACCACTGGTATAAGCAGTTCCTGGTAAAGTTGAGGGTTTTTTTGGGGGGGAGGGGTAAAATGAGGAATTTCAAGTCCAATAAACCCAAACTTTCCAAATATCTAGGTATTTTACCTTTAGGGCTCCAATCACTATGGGTAGGGGGCTTCAGTGGCTCAATGTTTAAGAAGCTCACCATGTTAGCTGGAAGGCCGGCAAGTCCGCAGTTCGAGACCCAGGTGCTGCATGATGGTTTGTTTGATGTCTGCAGATTGATACGCAGTAGGCAGCAGTTATGGGGCCAAACACATCTTTATTGCAAGGTATGCAATCTGAACATAAGGTAATGGCGGAGGCGCAGCTCCTTTTATACAGAGTTGTACATTTGAATCTAGCCACACAGTTCCCCATTGGTTCCTGTATGAGTGACATCATGGTGACGCCCCTCCTTCTTTACCTGGTTTACCTGTGGAGGGAATGTTTCCTGCGGTAGGCTGTGATTGGATGATTAACACCATTTGGTCGCGAGTCACTGCCATCTAGTGGCAGGTGAATCGCATTCCATCCAGCTGACTTACATTGAGTTACATTGTATTCAATTCAGGTTACATTCTTTCATTCTTCCTGTTACAGTTTCTCTTAAAGGCATATACTTCCATACACAACATTCCTCCCCCCTAGGATGGGACGAAGTCCCTCAGCCAATGTGGCTTTCCGCAGTTATGCTTGGGTCGGACAGCTGCCTGGCCAGGGTCAGGGGTACTAGGGGTCCTGTGCTCTGCAGTTCCTCGTCCTGCAATGGGAAGACGAGGAGACTTGTTAGCGGAATTTCTCAACTCAAGATTCCGCCCATTTCTGGGGGTGGCGGTTGACTCAATGGAAGGACGCCTCACTCTCCGGGGACTGGGGGTAAACTCCAAATGAATGGGACCAGGAGTACCTGGGGCTAAATCAAAACCCCGCTTCTCATTCGGACGGGTGGGGGACCACTCCGCAACACCCCCGTGGTCCGTTAAATCAAAGTCATCAGGCACCTCATCATCAGGCACCTCCGGCTCTTCCCCTTCTGAAAAACACGCATTCTTGTGGGAAGAATCGATACTGCCTCCCCTGTGTCTCCTTGGAGATTTCCTGGTGGAGGCTGTCCTGTTTCTCCCCCTTGGAATGAGCGGGTGGGGGAGGACCCTAACGTTGATTCATCGTCTTCCTGGCTATCCATGACCCTGCGCCTGAGTTGGTCGGCATGACGCCGCCATACTAATCCCATATTTGTTTCCACCTTATATGATACCAGCCCCGTCTGCTCAATTACAATCCCTGGCACCCAGTTTGGTCCGGTTGCGTAATTTCTACAGTACACCGTATCTCCTTCCGAAAAAATCTTTGAGTGCTCAATTTCTATATTTCTCCCCCTATCCTCCACTCTGGCTGGGTTCAGGTGGTCGAGGAGTGTGACTGGTCTCTGTTGCATCAGGAGCTCCACTGGTGAGCATCCGGATGCGAGGGGGGTTACCCTATAGCAGAGTAGGAACTGGCACAATTGTAGGTTGAGGTTCCCTGAGCCCATTCGCCGAAGTGCCTCTTTAGTTGTCCGCACTTGGCGCTCAACTTGCCCATTTGTTGCAGGGTGGAACGGGGATGAGGTAATGTGCCGAATCATGTTCCTCTCTAGGAATGCCTGGAATTTGACAGAGGTGAAAGAACTGCCATTGTCGGTGACCAGTACGTCGGGCAACCCAAAACAACTAAATAGGTTCTGCAACCACTTGATGGTTGCACCCGAGGATGTGTTGGTCATTGGGAAAACCTCCAACCATTTTGAAAATGAGTCGACCACCAGGAGGAAGTACGGTCCCCTGAATGGCCCCGCAAAATCAATGTGCAACCTGGACCAAGGTCCGCAGGCCATGTTCCATTCTCTGTGAGGAAGTCGGGACTCTTCGGGTTGGGAGCTCTGGCAACTTTTGCAAGTGCCTACCATGTGTTCAATATCCGCGTCTATTTGGGGCCACCAGAAATAGCTTCTGGCCAGCGCTTTTGAGCGCACAATCCTCGGGTGGCTTACGTGGAGTAATTTAAGTATTTTTGAGCACATTGCTTCTGGGATAACTACCCGCTCCCCCCAGAGGAGGCAACCCCTTTCAATGGACAATTCTACCCTCCTCTTGAAGAATATCTGGAATTCTGTGCTCAGTGGAGTTGCGGGCCACCCCTTTTAAACCCAGGAGCAAACTAGGGACAGGACTTTATCCTTTGCTGTCGCCTTGGCGAGGTCTGGGGGTACGATTGGTGCTGAGTCAAGGGACTAAATCAGTAGCACCTGGTGGTCCTGTTCTACCTCACATTTAGGCTCCCCTAGCGCTGGCAGGGGTGAACACGAAAGTGCATCCGCGTGGCTGATTTCCTTCCCCGGGTGGTGTGCCAGTGTGAACTAGTACACGTTGAGGAAAATCGGCCACCAGAGCATCCTGGGGGACAAGATTTGGGGTGTGGGTTTGCCCGTGGTGAATATACCCAATAATGGCTTGTGATCCGTTATGATCGTGAATGGCCAGCCATATAGGACATCGTGGAACTTCTTTGTCCCAGCGATGATGGCCAGGGCCTCCCTGTCTGTTTGCGCGTAATTGCGCTCTGCCTTGGAGAGGGACCTAGAGTAGAAAGCTACTGGCACAGTACAGCACCCCCCGGTGAAGCATCGCACACTAACACTACGGGTTTTTTGGGGTCAAAGTGCGTGAAGATTGCCTCTGAGGAGAGGAGCTGTTTGAATTCCTTGAATGCCTTCTCCTGGCTGTTGCCCCACCACCAAACTGCGTCTTTCTTTAAAAGCCTGTGTAATGGCTCTGCTACGGATGCTTTCCCAGGCAGGAATGAGTGGTAGAAGTTTAGAAGTTCTAGGGAGGACTGTAATTTCGGCTTCGCAGTGGGGCGAAGGGTATTCCTAACAGCCGCAACCTTTGTATCTGAGGGCTTAACACCTTCTGGGGTTATCCTAAACCCAAGGAAATCTACCTCCCTTGCCTGGAATACACACTTGTCTTGCCTAAGTCTCAAACCCGCTTTCTCAAATACTGCCAAAACTCGATCCAATCTCTTGGCTAGCTCCGCTTCACTCCCCGCAGTTATCAATACGTCATCAAAATAGGGGAGGATCCCAGGGAGCCCTTTGAGAAGGCGTTCCACAAGAGATTGGAATATCCCTGGGGCTGAATTTACGCCGAACTGAAGGCGAGTTACCTTAAATGCACCCTTGTGCATGACTATTGTTTGGGCAGCTGCAGTAGCTGGCGAGACTGTGAGCTGCTGGTACGCCTGTGCCAAGTCTAGTTTGGCGAAACATTTACCCCCATGTAAAGTAGCAAGCAAATGGCTAACAACCGGCACCGGATATGCATTGGGGCGAATGGCCTTGTTAATGATGCATTTGTAGTCCACACAAATCCTGACCTCCCCATTTGCCTTTAATGCCATAACAATTGGCGTTTCCCATTCTGCAGAGTCCACCAGAACCAATATCCCCTGACCCACCAGTTTGTCCAATTCCGCCTCAATTTTGTCTTTGAGGGCGAATGGTACTCGGCAAGGCTTGAGACGGATGGGTCGAACCTCGGGGTCCAGGTCGAATGAGACTGGGGGCCCCTTATACCTCCTGAGCCCCTTCTCAAAAACTGCTGGATGTGTGTCGCACACATCTCGCACTGGGTCAAAGTCTATGGTGTGAATGCCGGACAGTCCGATGCCTAAAGGAGCAAACCACTGACTCCCCAGGAGGCAACTCGTCCCTCTTTTAAGGACCACGAGGGGCAGCTTCTCCCTGAACCACTTGAACCTCACCTGGCAATCCCCCACCCCCAAAGCCGGAATTTGGTTCCCCTGCACGTCCCATAAGGTGATTTTTAAAGTCTTAAGTTTCGGGCGCTCATTTGAGGGAATGCACAAAAATTCTTTTTGGGAAATGATGGAGTACGATGACCCTGAGTCCACCTCCATCCGAACAGGGACCCCCTGTAACAGTACCTCCACAAAAAATGTTGGTGAGTTGACACGCGGCCCACGATAGCCTCACTGATCCGTCCGATGTCTCCGCTCCGACGCGGCTGCTCGGTTGGCTCCTGGTCTCCTCCTTTTTATTGTCTGCAGACCTTGGCGATGTGGCCCCGTCATCCACAGTGGTGACACTCGGCCTTCCGGAACGGGCATTTCCTTCGGTCATGGGTGCCCCTGCACCCATCGCAGCATCGGTTTCCTTCGGCGGTGTCTCGCTTGCCGACCTGCCATCTCCGGACCTTTTGGACGTCCAGTTCCCCATCACTTTCGTTGCAGCCTGATGAGGACGTGCCGGCGCTTCCGGTTCCCGCCCTTGTGCACTGAGCAGCTGTGAACCGGGGCCCCGGGCGTTGAGTGTCCTGCACAACCGCACCCCATCTTTGACCGACTCGGTGGCCTGGGTGGCCCTCAGTACCTGCTCGAAGGTAATGTCCTCTTCTCGGGCCAGGAGCCTCCTCTGGGCCTCCTCATCTCGCAACCCGAGCAGCAGTCGGTCCTGCAAGGCCTCGCTGAGGGACATGCTCCACTGGCAGCAGATGGCAGCCACCCGCAGGGCGGCAATGAACTCAGCCATGGACTCTCCAGCCCACTGGTCGCACCGGTGGAACGCCAGCCTCGCTGGGAACACTGACACCTTTGGGCGGAAATGCCCTCTTAGTGCTGCGAGGATTTCTGCGAGAGGTACCGAACGGAGTGGCTTTGGCATCAGAAGGTTCTTCGCCAGCTCCAGGGTCGGCAGCCCACACTGAGCCAGTAGGCAGGCTCGTCGCTTTGCTTCATTATCAACGCCCTCGGCATCCATAGCGTATAGGAACTGCTCTTCGTAGAGGTCCCATGTCTCTGGCTTTGAGGTGTCGAATGGGGCGAGGGTGATCTGGGATGCCATTATTCAATACTCGTTGCCAATTTGATGTTTGCAGATTGATACGCAGTAGGCAGCAGTTATGGGGCCAAACACATCTTTATTGCAAGGTATGCAATCTGAACATGAGGTAATGGCGGAGGCGCAGCTCCTTTTATAGAGAGTTGTACATTTGAATCTAGCCACACGGTTCCCCATTGGTTCCTTATGAGTGACATCATGGTGACGCCCCTCCTTCTTTACATGGTTTACCTGTGACGGGAATGTTTCCCGTGGTAGGCTGTGATTGGATGATTAACACCATGTGGTCGTGAGTCACTGCCATCTAGTGGCAGGTGAATCGCATTCCATCCAGCTGACTTACATTGAGTTACATTGTATTCAATTGAGGTTACATTCTTTCATTCTTCCTGTTACAGTTTCTCTTAAAGACATATACTTCCATACACAACAGTTTGAGTGCCCATCTCTGTCCCAGCTGCTGCCAACCTAGCACTTTGAAAGCAAGAAATTGCAAGTAGATAAATAGGGATCACTTCGGTGGGAAAAGATCTTGGGGACATGAAAGGAGCCTCATTTAGGCTTCCCCTGAACTGAATTTCTCCAGCAAAAATCCTTTCAGCCCAGAATAATTTCTGACATGAAATTATTATTACTATGAGTACAACAACAGATTTCTTCCTGCATAAACATTTGGTTTCAATTTGCAAATCACAATCCAGTGGTACCTCGCTTAAAGAGCATAATGTGTTCCATGGGACTGCTCTTTAAGTGAGTTTGCTCTTTAAGCAAAACACCATTGTAAGTGATCAATTGTGACTTCTGGTGGTGGTGGTGGGGATTGTGAACCCCGATTGAGTTGTTAAGCGAGTTTTTGGTTGGTTTCAGTTGTTAAGCGAGGTGACCATTCAGAGAAAATTCTGCTCTTTAAGTGAGTTAATCTCCTGGTATTATTATCCACAATTCTTAGAATCACCAATTCAGTATGGCTGGTTTTATCCAGATATAACATATCGTTGAGGGATTCTGGGAGTTTTGCCCCAAAACATGACTTCCAAGCTCTCATATTCTTAAAGACTTTGGGTATTGCATAGTGTGGCTGTTGGATATTGTATATGTATGTGCAGATCAACCCCTGGAGAATTCAAGTGTTGTTTTCTTAAAGGGTAGAAAGGAAACTGTTTTGCTCTTCTCTTGTGTCTTTATGATCACACAATGAGAGTATTTTTTCTGGTACTTTATATACTAAATAATCACTCTTCTTTTTGGTGATTTGGGGGTGAGGGTGTAGAAGTGGAAAATGTTAGTCTGCTTTGCCTTCAGTGAAAATGACCCCCCCCCAAAAAAAAAACCCTAGTCTGACAGCATTCTAAAGATTCGCATGCATAATTTGTCATACATTTTATGGTAAGGGGCCCTTTTCATTAGATGCATGAGAAAACATATGCCAATTAAAACATGCTAGTATTTAAAATGTCACTTAATTCCATAGTTCCTTAGAAAGTAAGACTTTCTATACACAGCTATAACCAAACTATACATTATAAGTAACCCACAATTGAAAAAGGAAAATCTTTAAGTGCTGAGAATACCTGATTGTCATAACAGAAGCTTTTCAAATTTTGCATTGTTTACCAATTAACTTGCTTTGTTTTGTTACTGATCATAAGGAAGAGATCCAAGCTTCATTTCTAAGTGTGATAGATCAAGGAGAAAGCTCTGTTTGAATCATGTCTCTGGAATACTAATAGATGTCATTTTCAAGCTCTTTTTAATATGCATTTTTGGCAAACTTAATCACTTACATGATTGCTTTCTGTACTGTAGACTGTGCTGGATCAGACCAAAGCCAGTCGCTTGAAAGCCAGTCATATCCGACTCTGGGGTTCAGATTTCAAAGCCGAAGAGGCAGTGCTGTCTGCTTCTGCAGACGTTTCCATGGACATGTGGCAGGCATGCCTCAATATCAGAGTGCACGGAACACTGTTTACCTTCCCACCAAAGTGGTCCCTATTTATCTACTTTCAATTTCTTGCTTTTGAACGGCTAGGTTGGCAGGAGCTGGGACAGAGATGGCAGCTCACTCCATCATGCAGTACCCTGAAATCGAACTCCAACCTTCCAGTCAGCGAGTTCAGTGTCTAAACCACTTGAGCCACTGCAGTCCCCAGTGACTAGTAAATCACTCTAAAACCATTCAAGTAGAAAAAAGGTGTCTTTATTTACTGTGAAGAATTTGCTCCAAAAAGATTAAAGTAGATATCAAAGGGACTCTACAGTGAAGCCTGAAGGTCTTGAGGTGGCAAAGTTGGAACCAGCTGGGAGCCCTGGTCAGGCCTTATATCCCTTCCGTCCCTGGAACCAGATGTGGGGTTGATTAATACATCTGGGGATGGATTGATGGTGGACACCTGGGCAGGGATGAGGTTACTATAGGGTAGGCTGACTCTGGGGAGATGTTAGCCCTGCGACCCTGTATCCCCAAATTATCATGGCTGGGAGGAACATTGGGAGATGGGGCAAGGAGTATAACCATTTCCTGGAACAGCATGGGGGCTGGTTTGGGTTTGGCTTTCTTGTGCAGATCACTGAATGGGGCCACCTGTCCCAGGCCATTGGAGGCTTCCCACAAGGGTTGCACCATGTTGTGCAGAAGAGTATAGGTACAGAGTAGAAGGGAAAAGATTGATGCACTAGTCCGGCTAATCAGCTACAAGGCAGGTCCAGCTCTTTTGCTCCATTCAAGTTGGACATGTTTTTATGTGAGCCCTAAGGTTTGCTCCAGCTTTTATTTTGCTTGTCAATTGACAATTTTACTTTCAACCCAAGTCTGTGTGTGGATGAAGGTCCTGCTTTCCTGTGTGAGTGAGAGAGAGAGTGTGTGTGTCACCCAGTCAAGCCCTTTTATTATATCCTGTATTGTTTTGTTTTTTTAATAAAGTTTTCTTCAAGCCAACTTTTGATTCAAGATGTTCACTGGGGTGTTCTGGGGTGCTAAGTCCAAAGCATCGGCTCTCCAACATCTGGTTGGAAATGGAGAGCAGTAGCAACTCAGGTCAGCTACCGAAAAGGAAGGGCAGGTGTGTTAAGACCTGGTCTATTTTCTCTTTTTCTTTTGTGAGGACTTAGAACAGAGAAAGCAGGAGAGGCCAAGAGCTTTCCCCCCTGGCTAGAGTGTGGGGCAGGCTGATGCCACACTGGGTGCTCAAAAGCAACACTATAGAGCAGGGGTTCCCAACCTTTTCAAGCTGGGAGTTGGGTCACGCTCTCTCAGTCAGCTTCAGGTTAAGAATCCCTGCTTTGTAGCTTATATTAAAAGTTGTACCTACTGAAATTTCTTATTCCAAGCAACTATTACAAAACATAATTCTATTTTTAAAACATTGTAACTCTATCTTGAGACTCTAATTCATTTGAGGTAGCTAAGTACTCATATATATTGTATGTCATTATGTTGCATTCAGCTTATAATGACCTTAATAGGGGGTTCAAGGTCTCCTGAGCCCTAACAAACCAGGACAAGTTTAGAGAGGTCAAGAAAGATAATCAGGGGACTTGAAACCAAGCCCTGTGAGAAAAGACTGAAATAACTAGGCATGTTTAGCCTCAAGAAAAGGAGCTTGTGGGGCGAATATGATAGAACTTTTGAAATACTGTACTTAGAAGATAGTCATAAAGAGGAGGGGCAGGATCTGTACTCATTTATTCTAGAATTCAGGAAGCATAATAAAAGGTTGAAACTACAGGAAGACAGATGTAAGCTCAATGCCAGAAAAAACGTCATCTGTTAGAGCAGTATGACTTTGGAGTGAATACCTCACGGGTTGGTTAATGCTCCAATGCTGGAGGCATTCAAGAGAAAATTGGAGAACCATCTGTAAGATCTTCTTTGATTTGGATTCCTGCATTGAGCTAGGGCAGCAGTTCTCAACCTTTTCAAGCCACGGTCTGGACCACACACCCTCAGACAGCTGAGTGTGCTGGACTGGTGGTTCCCCTGCTGTAATTCACATCTGTGGCTGTTGTAAATGTGTTCATGACAGCCACGGATGCATTTACAGCTGTTGTAAACACTTCCACTTCCAGTGGTGGCAGCATGGGCGTTGTCATCATGGGCCACATGAAATGGTGCCACGGGCCGAATCCGGCCCATGGGCCATAGGCTGAGAATATATATATAGTTTTTGCTGTGTGTTTTCTTTGATAATTTCATGTGGGATTTGAAGCAATGTGCAGCAAAGAAGGAGGAGTTACTGGACCATATATACCTAGCAGTTCGAAAGCAAGAAATTGCAAATAGATAAATAGGGACCACTTCGGTGGGAAGGTAACAGCGTTCCGTGCACTCCGGTGTCTAGTCATGCCTGCCACATGACCACAGAAACGTCTGCAGAAGCAGACAGCGCTGGCTCTTCGGCTTAGAAACAGAGATGAGCACTGTATCCTAGAGTCGGATACGACTGGCTTTCGAGCAAGGGAAACCTTTACCTTTACCTTTAAATAACTCCTCCAAGTACTTCCTCCCTTCTTTGCTGCAGATTGCTTCAAATCCCACATGAAATTATCAAAGCAAACACACTGCAAAAACTTGATGCAACATTCCTTTGTACAGTCCTGTCTAATTGTTGGATCTGAGGTGCTTTATCTTACAGATAAATATCCCTAGGCCAGGCATTCTCAACCTACGGCCTGTGGGCCAAACCCAGCTCCCAATGCCAATTCATCCAGCCCCTGATGCCCTCGCCGATCCCAGAAGCGGAATTAAAATGTGTTGTTTGCATGCGCAGAACGTTCTGTGCATGCACGGTGCACATTTTACTTCCCCTTCTGGGTGGGAGGAACCATGTAACCGGCCCGATCAGCAGTCCAGGAGGTGTGGTCAGGCCCGCAACCCAAAAACTTTGAGAAAGCCTGCCCTAGGCCCTTTTATAATCAAGCCACTTAAAAAGAAAAAACAAAACACTACAATAAAGTGGGGTGAGGGTGGGGAATCACATTTTCCACAGTGAAAGTCTGGATCCATTTCAGGGGAGCTCATCTCAGAGTCCTCAGGAAATAATTTTCCAAGTCAGGGACAAGCTTGGAGACTTATGACCCATGACCGCGCTTTGCTGAGGGAATGCCCCTTTCAACCGTCCTGGTGAGGAAATCTTTAGGCTGACCCCTCTGGGACCTGAAGATGCTTGCAGTTGGGTTGGGATGTCTGTAGTGAAAGCAAAGCGTCTCCACAGCAGCAGGGCCAGGCCAAACTTGAAATGCTGCTGCTGCTGACCTAGTTGCTGGCTTGCCCAGGCCCTGCTGCCGTGGAGACGCTTTGCTTTCACTACAGAGCAAAACATCCCTCCCTTGCTCTGTTGTGCAGCTTGTTTGTTCTGTTCTTGGCATCCTCTCCATTCAGAATGAAACAATACACAGCGTGTGAAAGGCAGTGACGAATTGGAGCTGGACCATCCGTTGACCTCTCCCACCCAGTTACCAGTTTACTGCCTGCTTCTCTTCCCGTTTCCACTCCGACCTGCCCTATCTCCCTGCCTCAATCCCACAAGGCAGCGGCAACAGTAGTCATGTTTTGATCTGGTGTGTTCACTGACACCATGGAGATTGTGGGTTGGGCTGGGTGTGTAGGGCCCCCACTGTCATCTCAGTTTTCTTCCTGATCCAGTCTAGATTCTTGGTAGTGGAGCTCACTCTTGCCTTGACATACACCTGTGCCTGCTTTTTAGCCCTGGCTAGGATTGTGGCTAGAAGAATTCCTGCCAACCTAGCAGTTGAAAAGCAAGAAATTGCAAGTAGATAAATAGGGACCACTTCGGTGGGAACGTGTTGTGTTTGAATACATATATTGCTGTAATGTTTTGTAATATTATTGGGATCAGTACGATCCTTCATTTTGTCTCCTTGTTGGTCTAAAAGTATTGTGGGACTTGCGTTCCCATCTTAACTATGTAGTCATGCAAAGTCTTCACTCCAGTCCATTGACCTTCCAGTCACCCCACTCCTCTCCCATCCAATCCTGTTGTTTCCCGCCTGAATGTATCCATTCCTGAGTGTATATATTTAGCAGTGCTGCGCCATTGCTCCCCATGTTCTGACTGCCTAATAAAGTTGTTTGGCCCTGTTATGCTGGCTGCTTCACATTTCTACCAGAACATCAAATTGGCGATGAAGGTGGGATAATCGCATCCTGTATACCTACCCTAGCTCCATTCGACGTGGCCGTCCCTGAGAAATGGAACCTTTATGAGCATCAGTTTCAGCATGCCATGGTGGCCGAGAACATCATCGATGACGAGAAGAACATAAGAACATAAGAACAGCCTTGCTGGAACAGCCCACAGCCCATCCAGTCCAGCATTCTGTCTCACACAGTGGCTCACCATTTCCTTCGGGGTATTTCCAAGGAGATGCCTTCACCTGCTTAGGATTCCCTGGAAATGGCATTGAGAGATATCCTGCCTATCTCTCCAACCCGGAGGTTGTCCTTAAGTATCCATAATTATAGCCATTGATACCCTTGTCCTCCATGAACTTGTCTAAACCTTTCTTAAAGCTGTCAAGACTGACAGCAGCCACCACTTCTTCTGGCAGGGAGTTCCATAGACCAGTGATCCTCTGGGTGAAAAAGTACTTTCTCTTATTTGTTTTAGAACTAGTACCCAAAAGTTTCATGGAATGTCCCCTAGTTCTAGTGTTATGCGATAGGGAAAACAGTTTTTCCTTATCTACTTTGTCCACACCGTGCATGATTTTATAAACTTCAATCAGGTCACCTCTTAGACGCTGTCGTTCAAGAGTGAAAAGGCCCAACCGTTGAAGCCTCAGATGGTAAGGAAGGTGTTCCAGTCCCCTAATCATTTTGGTTGCCCTCCTCTGCACTTTTTCCAACTCCATAATATCCTTCTGGAGGTATGGCGACCAGAACTGTACACAGTATTCCAGATGGGGCTTCACCATAGATTTATAAAGAGGCAAAATGACACTTGCTGACTTATTTTCTATGCCCTTCCTAATGATCCCTAACATTGAGTTTGCTTTTTTCACTGCTGAGGCACACTGGGTTGACAAAAAAGGCACTGCCAGGTCCAAGAGGACTCCAATGTGGCTTACAGGAGCTGTTCAGGAAGTGATCAAGAGCAAGAAAAGCTCATTTAGAAGATGGAAGGCTTGTCCGAATGAGGACAGCAGGCAGAAACATAAATTCTGGCAGAACAAATGCAAGGCAACAATCAGGAAAGCAAAGCAAGACTTTGAGAAGCGTATAGCTAAAAATACTCAGAGAAATAACAAAGACTTCTTTAAGTACATTAGAAGTAAGAATCCAACTAGGAAGGCCATTCGACCATTAGATGACAATGGAAGGCAAGGGGTTATTAAAGAGGAAGCAGAGATTGCAGAGAGACTCAATGAATTCTTTGCTTCAGTATTCACTGAAGAAGACAGAGACCACATGCCCAAAACAGAGCCTATCTTCGTAGGGATGGAAACCGAAGAATTAAGCAAGATAGAAATAACCAGGGAGGAGGCCCTTGCATGTCTTGTTAAGCTAAACACTAACAAATCACCAGGACCAGATGGCATCCATCCATGAGTTCTCAGGGAACTTAAAGATGAAATTGCTGATCTCCTAGCCAAAATATATAATATTTCCCTCAAATCAGGCTTTGTGCCTGATGACTGGGAGGTAGCGAATGTAACACCAATTTTCAAAAAAGGATCCAGGGGTGATCCAGGAAATTACCGACCTGTCAGTTTGACATGTGTCCCAGGTAAAGTGATGGAAACCATCCTAAAAGATAGAATTAATAGGCACATAGAAGAGAAGGCACTGCTAAAGGAGAGCCAACATGGCTTTTACAAGGGCAAATCATGCCTCACTAACCTGTTGGAATTTTTTGAGAGTGTCAACAAGCATGTGGATAAGGGGGATCCAGTTGACATTGTTTATCTGGACTTTCAGAAGGCTTTTGACAAGGTCCCACACCAAAGGCTCTTGAATAAACTTACCAGTCATGGAATAAAGGGACAGGTCTTGTCCTGGATCAGCAACTGGCTAAGAGACAGGAAACAGAGGGTAGCACTAAATGGACACTTCTCCAAGTGGAGGGAAGTAAAGTGTGGGGTCCCCCAAGGTTCAGTACTGGGACCCCTGCTTTTCAACCTCTTCATAAATGATCTAGAGGTAGGAGTAAAAAGCAAGGTAGCCAAATTTGCTGATGACACTAAATTATACAGGGTAGTGAAAACTGTGAGAGATTGTGAGGAGCTCCAGAGGGATCTCTTGACACTGGGGGAGTTTGCAAAAC
Organism: Bradypodion pumilum; assembly: GCA_035047305.1. Taxonomy (NCBI): domain Eukaryota; kingdom Metazoa; phylum Chordata; class Lepidosauria; order Squamata; family Chamaeleonidae; genus Bradypodion; species Bradypodion pumilum. The sequence goes on along the minus strand of JAWDJD010000009.1, from coordinate 23,916,179 downwards.
AGTGGCAAATGAGCTTCAACATTAGTAAGTGCAGAGTGATGCATGTTGGGGCAAAAAAAACCTATTACATTTATAAACTGATGGGGTCTGAACTCTCTGCGACAAACCAGGAAAGGGACCTTGGTGTCCTGGTGGACAACTCAATGAAGGTGTCAACCCAGTGTGCCTCAGCAGTGAAAAAAGCAAACTCAATGCTAGGGATCATTAGGAAGGGTATAGAAAATAAGTCAGCAAGTGTCATTTTGCCTCTTTATAAATCTATGGTGAGGCCCCATCTGGAATACTGTGTACAGTTCTGGTCGCCATACCTCCAGAAGGATATTATGGAGTTGGAGAAAGTGCAGAGGAGGGCAACCAGAATGATTAGGGGACTGGAACACCTTCCTTACCATCTGAGGCTGCAACGGTTGGGCCTTTTCACTCTTGAACGACGGCGTCTAAGAGGTGACCTGATTGAAGTTTATAAAATCATGCACGGTGTGGACAAAGTAGATAAGGAAAAACTGTTTTCCCTATTGCACAACACTAGAACTAGGGGACACTCGATGAAACTTTTGGGTACTAGTTCTCAAAAAAATAAGAGAAAGTACTTTTTCACCCAGAGGATTACTGGTCTATGGAACTCCATGCCAGAAGAAGTGGTGACAGCTGTCAGTCTTCACAGCTTTAAGAAAGGATTAGACAAGTTCATGGAGGACAAGGGTATCAATGGCTATAATTATGGATACTTAAGGACAACCTCCGGGTTGGAGAGATAGGCAGGATATCTCTCAATGCCATTTCCAGGGAATCCTAAGGAGGTGAAGGCATCTCCTTGGGAATAATACCCTGAAGGAAATGGTGAGCCACTGTGTGAGACAGAATGCTGGGCTGGATGGGCTGTGGCCTGTTCCAGCAAGGCTGTTCTTATGTTATGTTCTTATGACACCTTCATTGAGCTGTCCACCAGGACACCAAGGTCCCTTTCCTGGTTTGTCACAGAGGGTTCAGAACCCATCAGTTTATAAATGTAATTGGGGGTTTTTGCCCCAACATGCATCTCTCTGCACTTACTAATGTTGAAGCTCATTTGCCACTGTTTTGCCCACTCCCTCAGTGTCAAGAGATCCCTCTGGAGCTCCTCACAATCTCTCACAGTTTTCACTACCCTGTATAATCTAGTGTTGTCAGCAAATTTGGCTACCTTGCTTTTTACTCCTACCTCTAGATCGTTTATGAGGAGGTTGAAAACTAGGGGTTCCAGTACTGAACCTTGAGGGACCCCACTCTTTACTTCCCTCCACTTGGAGAAGTGTCCATTTAGTGCTACCCTCTGTTTCCTGTCCCTTAGCCAGTTGCTGATCCAGGACAAGACCTGTCCCTTTATTCCATGACTGGCAAGTTTAATCAAGAGCCTTTGGTGTGGGACCTTGTCAAAAGCCTTCTGAAAGTCCAGATAAACAATGTCAACTGGATCCCCCTTATCCACATGCTTGTTGACACTCTCAAAAAATTCCAACAGATTAGTGAGGCATGATATGCCCTTGTAAAAGCCATGTTGGCTCTTCTTTAGCAGCGCCTTCTCTTCTATGTGCCTATTAATTCTATCTTTTAGGATGGTTTCCATCACTTTACCTGGGACACATGTCAAACTGACCGGTCGGTAATTTCCTGGATCACCCCTGGATCCTTTTTTGAAAATTGGTGTTACATTCGCTACCTTCCAGTCATCAGGCAAGCCTGATTTGAGGGAAATATTATATATTTTGGCTAGGAGATCAGCAATTTCATCTTTAAGTTCCCTGAGAACTCGTGGATGGATGCCATCTGGTCCTGGTGATTTGTTAGTGTTTAGTTTAACAAGACATGCAAGGACCTCCTCCCTGGTTATTTCTATCTGGCTTAATTCTTCGGTTTCCCTCCCTACGGAGATAGGCTCTGTTTTGGGCATGTGGTCTCTGTCTTCTTCAGTGAATACTGAAGCAAAGAATTCATTGAGTCTCTCTGCAATCTCTGTTTCCTCTTTAATAACCCCTTGCCTTCCATTGTCATCTAATGGTCCAATGGCCTTCCTAGTTGGGTTCTTACTTCTAATGTACTTAAAGAAGTCTTTGTTATTTCTCTGAGTATTTTTAGCTATGCGCTCCTCAAAGTCTTGCTTTGCTTTCCTGATTGTTGCCTTGCATTTGTTCTGCCAGAATTTATGTTTCTGCCTGCTGTCCTCATTTGGACAAGCCTTCCATCTTCTAAATGAGCTTTTCTTGCTTTTGATCACTTCCTGAACAGCTCCTGTAAGCCACATCGGAGTCCTCTTGGACCTGGCAGTGCCCTTTTTCCTTTTGGGTATGCATTCCAATTGGGCCTCTGTTATAGTTTTTGTAAACAGCCTCCATGCCTCTTGGAGTGTTTGGACTCTCTCAATTTTCCCTTTCAGCTTTTTTTTTACTAGTTTCCTCATCTTTGGGAAATTTCCTTTTTGAAAATTTAAGGTCTCTGTGTTCGATTTTATCAGTGACTTGCGGTCTATGATCAAGTTAAACATAATCGAGTTGTGGTCACTGTTCCCTATTGGATCAGTCCCATTAACATCTTGCACCAGATCCTGAGTATTACTCAGGACCAAGTCAAGGATTCTTGTACCTCTAGTTGGGTCTTCAACGATCTGTCCCAGGGAACAATCATTTAGCATATCTAGGAAACTTTATCTCTTTATCATGTGCTGAACAACAGTTCACTCAGTCTATGTGAGGGTAATTGAAGTCCCCCATTATAACCAGGCTTCCCTTATTGGATGCCTCATTTACAACATTCTCCAACTGCCAGTCTCCCTCAAGAGTTTGGGTCGGAGGCCGATAGTATATGCCTACTGTTAGACCATCCTTGTGGCCTGGTACTCTTACCCACAGAGCTTCTAATGGTGACTCCAAATCTCCTAGATATTCCAATTCATACGATTTATCACTTCTTTGACATACAAGGCTACACCACCTCCCATTTGCCCCTTCCTATCCTTCCTGTACAGTTTGTAGCCTGGGATAACTGTATCCCATTGGTTATCATCCGTCCACCAGGTTTCAGTGATACCAATAATATCAATATTCTTATCTATTGCTAAGTATTGCAGCTCCCCTATTTTGTTCCGGAGGCTTCTGGCATTTGTATACAAGCATTTATATATGCTTTCCTGATACAGTCTTTTGAGTCCAGTTACATTGTTAGACTGCCTCTTGCATCCTTCTGCTAGAATGCTGGTGACTAGCTCCTGGCTCTGCTCAGTAATTTTTGCATCCTCCTCACTACTCAAGTACACACTTTCCCGAACCGGATGCTGCCCAGCTCCTGTCGGCTTTCCCCCAGTTATCAGTTTAAAAGCTGCTCTGCAGCCTTTTTGATGTTGAGTGCCAGCAATCTGGTCCCATCATGGTTCAAATGCAACCCATCCCTCCTGAACATATTTGGCTTGTCCCAAAATGTTCTCCAGTTCCTGACAAATCTGAAGCCCTCCTCTCGACACCACCGCCTCATCCATGCATTGAGGCTTCTGAGCTCTGCCTGCCTGGTAGGTCCTGCTCAAGGGACAGGCAGTACTTCTGAAAATGCTACCTTCGAATTCCAGGAAGTCCAGAAGCGTTCTTGTTTTCTCTCCCAGTGCAGCCTGGCCACCCTCGAGTTAGCCATTCACCTCGTGATGCCCCGGGACATCGACACAGTTCTACTGGCCGAAATCCTGGCAGCTCTTCGGACACACTTCCAGCTGGAGGTGTCCATCTTCCCTGCCCGGGTGGCATTCCATTAGCTTGACCAACGCCCCAGAGAGTCCATAGCCAATTACGCCGCTGTGGTGAGGCTGGCTGCCGCCCCTTGCCAATGGGACAACCTGGAGGATGCGCTGCGGGATCACCTGCCCACCGGCATGAGGGATGAGGAAATGCAACGCCGGCTCATGGTCAGGGACGTCCTGACCTTTAAGTCAGTCCTCAGGGAGGCATTGGCGTCCGAGGCTGCAAGATCGTTCAAGTCGTTCAAGCACAGGCCTGCTGCCTCCAGGAGTTTGGAGTCCGCTGTGCAGGCCCACCGCTGTTCATCGCCCCACTCCTCCACGTCTTCAGCGTCGCCGGTGTCCACATCCACCTCGGGGTCCGGGTCCAGGGACGAACAGGGTGAGGTCCGGAAGGTCCGGAAGATGACATCAGACAAGCGTGCCATTCAGAGGGCCCATCGCAGGTGTGACGGCTGTGGAGTGAGGCACGACCGCCGACAGTGCCTGTTCAAGAACGCTGACTGCCATCACTGTGGCAAGAAGGGCCACATTGCAAAGGTCTGCAGGCAGTGCCAGAAGCAAGTCCCGGAGCAGCCCAACCAACCGAGCCTTAAGAGAGCATCTGCGTTGAAGATCTCCGCCGTAGAGCCTTACGTCCGCCGTGTGCCAAGCATCTCCAGCTGTTTCTTCGCGGAGGTCCAGCTGCATGGCGTTCCGGAAAAGATGGAGGTGGATTCTGGTATGTCCTACTCCATTTTACCCCAGAGGGAGTTCTTGAGGATCTCCCCAAAGTTGTGCCCAAAACTGCGGGCTCTGAAGACGTATCTCCGAGATGTGCAGGGTTGCCAGATTCCAGTTCTGGGAGTGGGGGATTTTGCCGTTGAATTCAAAAACATTGCAACAAAACTGCCTCTTGTAGTGGTCAAACGAGGCACAAACTGCTTGCTTGAGGTGCAGTGGTTTGAACCACTAGGGATTAAACTGTCCGGCATCAATGCCATCCACGCTGACCTGGTGCAGGACGTTTGTAATGCACACCCGGCAGTATTCAAAAAGGGACTGGGTAATTACATAGCCCCCCCCCCTGTGTCTTTCAACCTTGACCCGGCCATGTGGGCTATTAGTCTCAAGCCTCGCAGGGTGCCATTTGCCTTAAAGGACAAGATTGAGGCCGATTTGGACAAACTGGTGGGTTAGGGGATCTTGGTTCTGGTGGACTCAGCGGAATGGGAGACACCCATTGTGACTGCGATCAAATCCAATGGGGAGGTGAGGATTTGCGCAGATTATAAATGCATTATCAACAAGGCCATTCGGCCTAATGCATACCCGGTGCCGGTAGTTATCCACTTATTGGCTGCCTTATATGGGGGTAAATGTTTCGCTAAGTTGGACTTAGCACAGGCCTATCAGCAGTTATCTGTTACACCTGCTGCTGCTGCGGCCCAAACCATCGTTACTCACAAAGGGGCCTTCAAGGTAACACGCCTTCAGTTTGGGGTGAATGCAACCCCCGGTATATTTCAGTCACTTGTTGAGCATCTGTTAAAGGGTCTCCCCGGGGTCCTCACCTATTTTGATGATGTCCTCATAACCGCTGGGAGCGAGTCCGAACTCGCTAGCAGGTTAGACCGGGTGTTACAGGTTTTTTGAAAATGCTGGGTTACGTTTTAGAAAAGACAAATGTATCTTCCTTGCACGGGAAGTAGAGTTTCTCGGGTTTAAGATTACTCCCGAGGGGGTCAAACCCTCCGATTCGAAGGTTGCTGCCATTCGCAACGCCCCCCGTCCAACCACAAAAACTAATTTGCAGTCTTTCCTGGGTCTGCTTAACTTTTATCACTCCTTCCTGCCCAGGAAGGCTTCCATAGCGGAGCCACTACACCGTTTGCTAAAAAAGGACACAGTCTGGCAGTGGGGGCAAAACCAGGATTGTGCGTTTCGTGAGTTAAAAGAGCTTCTATCTTCTGAAGCAGTCTTGACTCACTTTGATCCCAGGAAACGCTGTGATTCTTGTATGTGATGCTTCACTGGTGGGGGTGGGGCCTGTCCTCTGTCATGTGCTGGAAAATGGGAAGGAAGCCCCAGTTGCATTCTATTCAAGGTCCCTATCTAAGGCCGAGCGCAACTATGCCCAGACCGACAGGGAGGCTCTAGCCATAGTTGCTGGAACAAAGAAGGAATACAGAAGGGAATTCACTATCATAATGGACCACAAGCCCTTGCTGGGGATTTTTGTTACTTCTAAGCCCACTCCCCAAATTCTGTCCCCTCGCATGTTGTGCAGGGCCATTTTCTTAAATGCTTATCAGTACACCCTGGTTCACCGTCCGGGTAAAGACATCAGCCACGCTGACGCGCTGTCACAGTCTCCATTGCTAGACCTGAGGGAGGCCGATTGTGAGATCATCAGGTGCTGCTGATTGAATCTCTCGATTCGCCCCCCCCCCATAGTGCTTTCAGACATTGCTAAGGCAACAGCTAGGGACAAACTTCTGTCTCAGGTAATTTCTTGGGTTAAGAAAGGCTGGCCCACATCTCCTTCTGCTGAGGAGTTCAAAGTGTTCTTTAGAAAATGGTTCGAGCTTTTGCTCGAAAGAGGCTGCCTACTGTGGGGCCAAAGGGTGGTCATCCCTGCAGTATTACGCTCTAAGGTGCTTAAGGCTTCTACACATTAGTCACCCTGGTATTGTGCGCTCCAAGGCTTTGGCTAGGAGTTATTTCTGGTGGCCCCAGGTAGACCAGGACATTGAACAATTGGTAGGCACTTGCCAGAGTTCCTGACCCGAAGAGTCCTGGCTTCCCTCCTGGGAATGGGACACTGCCCGTGGACCATGGTCACGAATACATGTTGATTTCACTGGTCCATTCCAGGACACACTTTTCCTACTAGTGGTCGACTCATTTTCAAAATGGTTAGAGGTTATTCCTATGCCCAGTACCTCTTCTGCGGTCACAATTAAGCAGCTCCGGAGGCTGTTCAGTTGTTTCGAACTACCGGACGTGCTTGTGTCTGACAACGCCACAACTTTCACCTCTGCCAAATTTCAGGCGTTCCTCAAAAGGAATGCCGTTCAGCATGTAACTTCTGCCCCTTTCCACCCTGCCACCAACGGTCAGGTGGAACATCAGGTTCGCATTACAAAAGAGGCACTTCGCTGCATGGGTCAGGGGGACATTGATTTACAACTTTGCCAATTCCTCCTGTGCTACCGGACAACTCCCCTGGCATTGGAGCTATCGCCAGCCAAACTTCTAATGTGCAGGAGACCGGTCGGATCCTTCCAGGGTGGAGGATAGGGGTGTTAATATTGAAATTGCTCATAAAATGGTATTCTCAGCTGGGGATCCGGTACACTGTCAGAACTATGTGGCCGCAGGTCCAGCATGGATTCCGGAAATTGTGGTGGAACAAATGGGGCCAGTATCCTATCATGTCAAAACAGGCACTGGTTTGCTATGGCGGCGCCACACCGACCAGCTCAGACATAGGGTTACAGAGTTTCAAGAGGTACAAGGTGATTCTTTTCAGGGCAATTCCACGTTAAGGTCCCCCATCCGCTTATCCCAAGGGGGAGATGAGGAAGGCAGCTCGGCAATCAGCTGCAGCCCCCAACTTTCTAATTCAAGCCAGCCCCAATTCCTTTGGAGGCTGTCAGCAAGCCTAGAACATGGAAACGTAGCCTTTGATTTACAGGACCGGGGGGAGTTTGCTGAGTGTTCCCCCACTCGTCCAAGTGAAAATTGGGGCTTTAATTTCTTCTCGGAGGCCCCCCAACCTCCTACATTCAAGTCTACCTCAACTCCCACCCAAATGAGGCATGTTTTTGTTGAGTCGCCCCCTACTCAAACTTCTCAAAGGCGGGACTTTTCGTTGTGTTTTACCCCTCCTGATTCTAGTTTTAATCTTGAGTCATCCCCTGCTCCTGCTTCATCTAAATGGGGTTATAATTTAGTTTGCCCCCTCCCTGGTTCCAAATCTGATGCGGGACACTGTTCCCAAAATGCAAATAATTCAGAAAGGGCCCCCAGTACGGGGTATCACTCAATGGAACCAAGCCTACCCAGGACTTCCGAATACAGTGAGGTATCAGTATGGCCCAAAAGAGTTTGTGGGCCTCCACAATGGCTCAGGGACTTCATCCCATCCTAGGGGGGAGGGATGTTGTGTTTGAATACATATATTGCTGTAACATTTTGTAATATTATTGGGATCAGTACGATCCTCCATTTTGTCTCCTTCTTGTTGGTCTTAAAGTATCATGGGACTTGCGTTCCCGTTTTAACTATGTAGTCATGTAAAGTCTTCACTCTGGTCTGTTGACCTTCCAGTCACCCCACTCCTCTCCATACCTGTCAAGTTTCGGGAAATGTATGTCAAATAGGGGAAATTTCCTGGCCAAAATGGGAAACTGGACAGCTATGCTTATCCTGTGCTGGTCTCCAGTCTAACTCCAGTCTAATTGCAGTCTAACTAATACAGGATGATGGCAGGAAAGAGTGTAAAATACGGTTGATAGAAATTTCCCAAAACTTGACAGATATGCTCCTCTCCCGTCCAATCCTGTTGTTTCTCGCCCAAATGTATCCATTCCTGAGTGTATATATTTAGCAGTGCTGCACCATTGCTCCCCATGTTCTGACTGCCTAATAAAGTTGTTTGGCCCTGTTATGCTGGCTTCTTCACATTTCTACCAGAACATCAAAGAAGGTTAACAGTGTTCCATGTGCTCTGGCAGGGCTGCCCTCAGGGCAATACTACCAGTACTGCCATATAGGGCCCAGAGCTGACAGGGGCCCTGCCAGCCATAACTGTGACATTACTAGGTGTGTGTGTGTGTGGGGGGGAGGCAATAGGATTACTCAGTATGGGGCCCAGAAATTTCTGCCTGCCACATGACCATGAAAATGTCTGCAGAAGCAGACAATGCAGGCTCTTCAGCTATGAAACAGATGAGCACTGAACCCTAGAGTCAGATACGACTGGCTTTCGAGCAAGGGTTACCTGTACCTTTACTATGTCAGGGATGATATCATACTGCCATGAACTACATATGCATTGCTCATGTGGCCCTATATGTAACCCTATCCCCTTTGACCTCCTCTGACCTCACCTAACCCTATTAAAGGACCCTCACCTACCCGACGGCCCTCTCTCCTATCCTGACCACTGACCCTCACTGACCGCCATGCGGCCAGTGGAAATAAAGAACTATAAAGATAGATGAATGAGTACTGGGGTCATTGGGCCGAACCTTCGGAAACCCTCTAACAAATGGTAGCAGAGGTTGTGGTTTGCCCATAACTAACCCCAGAAAGCAAAAATGACCAAACGGAAGACCCAGACGAGCAAAGATGCAGGCCAAACCCAAGGGGCTCAAAGATGGATCCAAAACCGGGGACAACCCGCACACGATCCAGGTAAACGAAGTCCAGAAAATAATCGCTGAGAAAGAGACAATTTCCATGGCAGAGCTACTGGCCCTGAAAAACGACGGAGGTGAACATTCCAATGACAGCGCGGTAAGCTCTACCCCGGGGACCTCCATGGCGGGAACACCAAACACAACGCTGATCCCGAATCTGACTGAGATGGCCGACCAATCACAGACGGTGGCCTCAGATTCAAACCATCTGGCGGGAAACCCCATCCAGCTAACGATGCCCAGGGACAACCCACACGGGCCGGCAACGCAACGAAAGGAAGGGACCCTGGGACTAGGGAGGGTGGACGCGCGGACCCCAGAAACGTGGGCTATGCCGACCCTCAGCCCCCAGGCACTAGAAGGAGAGTGGGAAACCCCAAGAGGAAAGCAAGCGCCTAAAAGGGTCACCACCAACAACATGGCTGAGTCTCAAGGGGGGGCAGAGGCCCCCCATGATAAAAAAGTCAAGGCGGACGCGAGGGGTATGGGGAACTGAGAACACGCGGACTGCTCAACTGTTATGATGAAGAAGCAGTACAGGGAGGCACATTAGATGAACCAGAGGAACACTGAAATGAAGGACCAGAAGGGGAAGTGGATGACCTCCACGACTCCATAAGGAATGGAGAGGTCAACGGAATGAAGAAAAAAACGCCAAGGATAACCATAGGGAAACCAGATCATGATGAGTGTGCACACCTACTACACAGAAAGTTAGGACACATAGGTTTTCCCACCGTCAAGAAAATGCTGGAATGCTCAGAGGGGCTGAAGGTCAAAAGCTGCAAGAACTACCTGGAATGTTCGGTGTGCAAGAGCTCGAAGTCCAAAACTGAGCCATGACCAAAAACGTCCACCAGGAAGTCGGACCACCCATTCCAGCTCGTGCACCTCGATTTGGTAGGACCTCTCAGAAGGTCAATAGGTCAGAAGAGATTATTCCTAACAATAGTTGACGACTTCAGCAGGTACGGTTATGTATACACGCTTAATAGTAAGGACGAGGTGTTCAGCAAGTTTAAGGAATTCCACACAAGGGTGTAGACTCACCAAAACAACATAAACGTGAAGCAAATGATGATGGACAGAGGTTCGGAATTCCTGTCAAAAGAGTTTGAAGAATGGATAAAGGAGAAGGGGATGCTGCACTTCAAGACCGCACCATTCTCAGCCTTCCAAAATGGGGTTGCTGAGAGAAGAAATGGGGGTACTTCAAACCATGATCAGATGAGCGATAGAAGATGCAGGCCTAAGCTTCTCATATTGGGGAGAGGCACTGCTATACAACTACACGTTAAACAGGCTGTGGTCTAGTGTTATCAGTAAGACACCCTACGAAGCAATGTACAACTGAAAACCCAAGCTGGCGCACCTCCACGTCTTCGGCGTACCCGCAGACGTGCACATACCCAAGCAGCTTAGAAAGAAGGGGGATAAGATAACCAGAAGACTAAGGTTCCTAGGTTACGAGCCAGGTTCGAAGGCGTACCATTTCATAGACCACAACCAGAAGCTGGTAGTTCCAAGATCAGCCACGTTCCACGAGCACGCGAACTGGGGCAAGATACACACAAATGAAGTACTGACAAGCGACCTAGAGCATGAAGGGGTCAAGGCAGCACTGCCCAAGGGAAGGCCCGACCAACCAGAAGATATAATATGTGACAAATCTGAAGCACAAGGAACATGTACAGGCACCACAGATGCGGGAGACGTCGAATCCCCAAGTCCCACAAAAGAAGTGCCGAGAAGGTCAACCAGATCGACCAAGAACCAAACCACCAGAGGACTGGAAGATTATGTACTGAGTATGGAGATCTACCCCAAAGCACCAGCGAGCTACGAAGACATAGCAACCACCTGAAGAACAGGACAAGTGGAGGGCGGCCATGGAGAAGGAAATGGAAAGTCTCGAAGATCTTGACGTATATACACCTGCAAGAGTACCTGAAGGACAAAAGACGGTGGAAACAAAGTGGGTATTCAAGGTCAAACAACTAGAGGATGAACGGATTCTGTACAAGGCCAGACTAGTGGCCCAAGGTTTCACCCAACGATACCCAGACGACTACGAGGACACGTATTCTCCAACGGTGAAACCAGAAAGTGTTAAGGCCGCACTAGTGATGGCAACTGTACTTGGAGAACAAGTGTATCAATTCGACGTACAGACAGTGTACTTATACACGCAACTGGATAAGGAGATATACGTCAGGGCTCCACCCGGTTTTGGACGCAGCAGTGGAGAAACATGGCTGCTCAACAAGAGTCTTTACGGACTCAAGCAATCTGGCAGGAGGTGGTACGAATGCCTAGCTGAAGTGATGAAGAAATTGAACTTCTCCCCAGTTAAGGATGACAAATATGTCTTCCTAAGAAAATCTCCAGAAGGGGTATAAAAGGTTTTGGTTTACGTCGACGACCTGTTGTATTTTGGAAAAAGCAAGTCCAGATGCGATGAGTTCACCAAAGGCCTACAAAACGAGTTCTCACTGAAGAGTCTAGGAAAAGTGAACAAATACCTAGGGGTACAAGTGTCAAGGATAACGGACGGTTTCGCCATCTCCCAGAAGGAGAAGATAATCGAGCTTCTTAACAAGTGTAACATGTCCGATGCCCACGCATATGGGACCCCCATGCAAACGGATTTCGTAAAAAACTCCCATGAGGAGGGAGAACCATTCGAGGACATCACACTCTACAGATCCATCATCGGATCACTGTTGCACATCGCCAACTGGACCAGGCCGGACATCTCGTTGGCAGTGAAACTTCTCTCATGCCACTCCGGCAACCCAAGGACCCACCATTGGGTGGCCATCAAAAGGTTGTTGAGGTACCTGAAGGGTACCATGGATACAAAGTTACTGCTGACCCCTCAAATAAACGACAGGATCAATCTTTCATGCTATGCTGATGCTGACTGGGCCGGATGTACAAAGACCAGAAGAAGTACATCCGGCTACATAGTGATGCTGAATGGCAGCCCCATATATTGGCGAACTGAAAAACAAAAACTGGTCTCCTCCTCCACCGCTGAAGCAGAGTACATCTGTCTGTCTAACGCAGCAGATGACCTGATCTGGATAAATGAGCTAATCTCCCTCATCTGGGAAAAACCCAGCCTTCCCATTGTCATTCACGAGGACAACAAAGCAGCCATAGACATTGCAAAGGCCGAATGTTTAGCCAGGCGATCCTGACACATTGATATCAAGTACAGGAAAGTAAGGGAACTCATAGGGGGAGGCTTCATAGACCTGACACATTGTGAAACTTTAGTGTAAGGGACCAAAGACAATGAAACAGCCGAAGAGTTGGCTTAACACAGGTTTATTGCATGATGATCCGGAGGAACATGTGGTAATGGCGGATGGGGGGCTCAATATATACAGCTGGCTATACATTTGAAAGTGGCTCGTCGACAGACTATTGGTTGCTGCCCGCGTGACGTCGTGGAGGTCACGCCCTTCTTGACCAGGTGAAGAGGTGGCGGGGAATCTTCCCGCGCTGCTGAACCAGGTGAATCTGAGCCATGAGAGCTGGACGCTCGCTACTGCCATCTGGTGGTCACTAGCTCGCGTCCCCTTATCAGGTTTACATTGATACAGCTGAAGGTTATAATGTTGCACACAGAAAGGTTACATTGTTAACACATGGCAATGGTACATTGTTAAAGGCACAGCTTTACAGAACACAACATCCCTCCCCCCTAGGATGAGACGAAGTCTCTCAGCCAAGATGGCTTGTTGCATGTGCGTTTGGGCCGTGACGAGGGCTGCCCCCCCCGGGGGCGTTATTGCTTCTTTGTTCCCTGGTCCCTTGTCCTGAAATGGGAGACTTGTTAGTGGCTTGCCGCTGTCGAGCGGCCTTAGGGGAAGGGAAAAACTCCATTGTGGGCAGACCGGGGGCAGTCGGGGCTAACAAAAAAACCCTCTTCTTGCTTGGACGGGTGGGGGACCACTCCAACCCCCCCCCCCGGTTCTGAAAATCAAAATCTAACTTAGTAGGGGTATCCGCATTTGTGGGAACCTTCCGCGAGATATGTATGGGGTCGGGTCCCTCCTCCTCGGAAAGATCCCCCAGGGTATCTACGAGGATATCCTCCTCCCCCCTTGGTGGGGGCCCGCGGTCCCCCTTCCCTCCCCCTTGGGCTGAACGGGTGGGGGAGAACCCTAACGCTGACTTATTCTCTGCTTTGTCTGTGCCCTGCTCATCGGAGACCCTGTGTCGGAGCTGGTCCGCGTGCCGCCTCCACAGGAGCCCTGTGCTGGTTTCCACGCGGTACGACACGGGGCCGGTTTGCTCCACAACTACGCCCGGTACCCAGGCTGGGCCCGTGCTGGCGTAATTCCTGCAATGCACGGGGGCGCCTACACTGAAACTCTTCGTGGCCTCTAGCCCGATGTTCCTTCCTTTGTCCTCTACCCTCATGGGGTCTAGCCTAGTAAGGATGGTGGTCAGTTTCCTGCGCATTAAGAGCTCTGCGGGGGAGTATCCCGACGCCAACGGGGTTACCCTGTACCCTAGCAGAAACTGACACACTTGTAGGTTCAGATCCCCTGGGCCCATGCGCCGCAACGCGTCCTTCGTGGTGCGGACGAGGCGCTCTACTTGGCCATTGGTGGCCGGGTGAAATGGGGCGGAGGTGATGTGCCGAACGGCGTTAATCTCCATGAATGCCCTAAACTCGGAGGACGTAAAACAACTAGCGTTGTCGCTAATTAATGTGTCGGGTATGCCGAACGTGGAAAAGAGCCTCCGCAAATGCCTAATGGTCTGGGCCGAGGAGGTGCTCGTGACCGGGATAACCTCCAACCATTTGGAGAAGGCGTCCACTACAAGAAGGAACAGGGTGCCTCTGAACGGGCCCGCGAAATCAACGTGCACCCGGGATCACGGCCCCTTAGCCGCGTCCCATTCCCTGTGGGGAAGGCGGGCCTCCTCTGGTCTGGAGCATTGGCAACTTTCACAAGTGCCGACCATGTGCTCGATGTCGGCGTCCAGCTGGGGCCACCAGAAGTAACTCCGGGCCAGCACCTTGGATCGCACGATGCCGGGGTGGCTGACGTGCAGCAGCTTGAGCACCCGCGGCCGAAGGGAAGTGGGAATCACCACCCGCTGCCCCCACAAGAGGCACCCCCTCTCTAGGGACAGTTCTAGCTTTTTTCTGAAAAATGGAGCGAACTCCTCCGCTGGGGAGGACGCCGGCCACCCTTTCTGCACCCAGGAGCTAACTGCCGCTAACGTCTTGTCCTTCTCTGTCGCTTTGGCAATGTCGGCGGGCATTACGGGTGGCGAATCCAGCACCTCTATCATAAGAACCTGATGGTCCCGCTCCCCCTTGCTCACCTGGCTGGGCGTTAGGGGGAGGGGAGACCTTGATAGAGCGTCCGCATGGCTGATCTCTTTCCCGGGCCGGTAGACCAACACGTGCTGATACGCGTTGAGAAAAATGGCCCACCTGAGCATCCTCGGGGACAGGATCTGTGGGGTGGGCTTATCTGCGGTAAAGATGCCTAGCAGGGGCTTGTGGTCCGTCACAATGGTGAAGGGGCAGCCATACAGAAAATCGTGAAATTTTTTCGTCCCCGCGACTATTGCTAGTGCCTCCCTGTCTGTCTGTGCGTAGTTTCTCTCCGCTTGGGACAGGGACCTGGAGTAAAATGCTATCGGGGGTTCCCTTCCGTTTTCCAACACGTGGCACAGCACCGCCCCCACCCCCACTGGAGATGCATCACAGGTCAGAATTACTGGGCGTTTGGGGTTGAAGTGGGTCAGTATGGCGTCGGACGCTAGGAGGCTTTTTAGCTCGCTAAATGCCCTTTCTTGGTCATCGCCCCACTTCCATGCCTGGTCTTTCTTTAGCAGTTTGTGTAGCGGCTCAGCCACCGCTGCCTTTCGGGGGAGGAAGGAGTGATAAAAGTTGAGCAGCCCTAGGAACGACTGCAACTCGGGCTTGGAGGTGGGGCGGGGGGCTTTCTTAATGGCTGCCACCTTGGACTTGGATGGTTTTATTCCCTCAGGAGTCACACAAAACCCTAGGAACTCAACCTCGGTTGCGAAGAAGACGCATTTGTCCTTTCGCAGCCTCAGCCCCGCCTTTTCGAATATTGTCAAGACCTTCCCCAACCTCTTGGCCAATTCAGCCCGACTCCCCCCCGTTATTAACACGTCATCAAAATAAGGCAACACCCCCTCCAGTCCCTTCAGGAGGCGTTCCACGAGTGACTGGAAAATTCCTGGCGCCGAATTCACGCCGAATTGGAGGCGCGTCACCTGGAACGCCCCCTTATGGGTGACTATGGTCTGCGCAGCAGCTGCGGCAGGGGACACCGTAAGCTGCTGGTAGGCCTGTGCTAAGTCGAGCTTAGCGAAACACTTCCCCCCGTGTAACCTGGCCAGCAGATGGCTGACTACCAGCACCGGATATGCATTCGGGCGGATCGCCTTGTTGATGGTGCACTTGTAGTCGGCGCATATGCGGACCTCCCCATTGGCTTTTAGTGCGGTTACAATTGGAGTTTCCCACTCCGCAGAATCAACAGGCACAAGGATTCCCTGACCCACCAATTTGTCCAGTTCCGCCTCTATCTTGTCCTTGAGTGCGAACGGCACCCGGCGTGGTTTGAGGCGAATTGGGCGGACCTCCAGGTCCAGGTCGAAAGTCACTGGGGGCCCCTTGAATTTCCCCAGTCCCTTTTTGAAGACTTCGGGGTGCGCCTCGCACACCTCCTGGATCGGGTCAGACCCAACGGCGTGCATCCCAACGGCGTGCACCCCCCCAATAAACAAACCCAGGGGCTGGAACCATTGAGTCCCGAGGAGGCTGCAATCTCCCCCTTTGAGCACGACTAGGGGACCTGAAATTCTCCAACCCCCAACACTGGAATGCTGTTCCCTTGTACGTCCCGTAGTGTGGACCTCAACGCTTTGAGCTTGGGTCGCTTGTGGGGGGCAATTCCCAAAAACTCCCTCTGGGAAATGATAGAATATGAGAACCCCAAGTCAATTTCCATCCTAATGGGAACCCCTTGGACTAGTACCTCAACAAAGTAGCGGGGGTGTCCTGTAGACACGCTGAACACTGGGGCGTCGTCCTCGCTGCCGTCGGAGATGCGGCCCACGCCGTCCAGTTTCCGCGTGGCCTGGGCGCCATCCTTGGGTCTCGTTGCGCGGTCTTGTCCCGCGGAGCGGTCTGTGGAGCTCCTCCGGGTCTCGCGCTTCTTCCTGCACACCTTGGCGATGTGCCCGCGGCGGCCGCAGTTGTGGCACTCGGCCTTCCGGAACGGGCACTTTACGCGGTCGTGGGCCGCTCCACAGCCGTCGCATCGCCGGCTCTCCTTCCGGACCCTCCGGACGTCCTCGTCGTCGCTGCTCTCTGTGGACGACCTCGAAGTTCGCCGGGCCGCCTGTACCGGAGCCTCTGCCTTGCTCGACTTTGGCCGCCAGTCCTGGAGTTCTTGGACCCCGGCCTTCGTAGCTTCTGCGGCCTGGGCCGCTCTGACGACCTCCTGCAACGTGGGAGGCGGCTCTTGGTTCATTAATGTGCGCTGGGTTTCGGCGTCGTTCAGGCCGCACAGCACACAGTCCCGGAGGGTGATTTCGGCATTCTCCCATTTGCACGGGCCGGCCGCCAGCCGCAGGGCCGCCACGAATGCGGCGACCGTCTCCCCGGGCGCTTGGACTCGTCTCCAGAACGCACTCCGAGCGGGAAACATCGCCATGGCGGGCCGGACGTGCTCACGCAGCATCTGCATGAGTTCCTTGGCCTTGAATTCGCTCACCCTCCTCGGTGCAATCAGGTCCACCAAGGTCCTTTTGGTTTCTTGTCCGAGCATCCTGGTGAAGATGGCCCTTTTCTTCGCCTCTTCCGTGACTTCGGACTCAATCAGCGCGGCCTGGAAGTCCATCTCGAAGATCTCCCAGTCGCCCGGTTTCCTGATTTCGAAACCGGCACATGTCTTGGTCCCGTGGGCTGCCATATCCCACCTTCGTCGCCAATTTAGTGTAAGGGACCAAAGACAATGAAACAGCCGAAGAGTTGGCTTAACACAGGTTTATTGCATGATGATCCGGAGGAACATGTGGTAATGGCGGATGGGGGGCTCAATATATACAGCTGGCTATACATTTGAAAGTGGCTCGTCGACAGACTATTGGTTGCTGCCCGCGTGACGTCGTGGAGGTCACGCCCTTCTTGACCAGGTGAAGAGGTGGCGGGGAATCTTCCCGCGCTGCTGAACCAGGTGAATCTGAGCCATGAGAGCTGGACACTCGCTACTGCCATCTGGTGGTCACTAGCTCGCGTCCCCTTATCAGGTTTACATTGATACAGCTGAAGGTTATAATGTTGCACACAGAAAGGTTACATTGTTAACACATGGCAATGGTACATTGTTAAAGGCACAGCTTTACAGAACACAACAGAAACCCAAGAACAGATAGCAGACATCCTGACCAAACCACTCCCATTAGCCCAACACAGTTATTTGCTAAATGGCTTAGCTGAGTAGGAGAACAACAAATCCAAACCACATTACGTTCAGTCCATATGATTTCAGAAGGGGTTTTGTCAGGGATGATATCATACTGCCATGAACTACATGTACCACAATGCACTGCTCATGTGGCCCTATATGTAACCCTATCCCCTTTGACCTCCTCTGACCTCACCTAACCCTATTAAAGGACCCTCGCCTACCCGACGACCCTCTCTCCTATCCTGACCACTGACCCTCACTGACCGCCATGCGGCCAGTGGAAATAAAGAACTATAAAGATAGATGAATGAGTACTGGGGTCATTGGGCCGAACCTTCGGAAATCCTCTAACATACTAGAATTGTGGAGAAGGGTTGTGGTGGCTTAGTAGTAAAGATGCTGACAATTGGCAGGTTGGCAGGTCAGCAGCCCAAGTTCGAAACCCAAGTGCTGCACGATGGAGTGGGTTCTTTTCTGTCTCAGCTGCTGCCAATTTAGCAGTTCAAAAGCAAGAAATTACAAGTAGATAAATAGGTTCCACTTTAGATGGAAAAGTAACATTATTCCGTGTGCTTCAGTGTGTAGTGATGCCTGCCACTTGACCACAGAAATGTCTCCAAACACAGACAGCGCTGGCTCTTTTGCGTGTAAATGGAGATGAGCTCCACCCCCTAGAGTCGGACATGACTGGTTTTCAAGCGAGGAAGACCTTTACCTTTAGAATTGTGGGTAAGAGCTGGCATAGCCTTGTGCCTTGGTTTCCAATGTGGGGTACATGCCCCACAGAGGAGCAATTTGATTTTTAAGGGGGTGGCAATTCGAGAATGAGTTATTAACAGTTAATAGCCTTTTAGGCTTTCTCCATGTGAATAGGAGTTCATGTTTTGAATAATTAGAATTATATGTCACAGTGGGTGGATGGGTCAGGATTTTAAAGATGCTTAGGTGGGGCTTGGTCAAAAAAGACTGGGAACCATTGGCCTAGACCAAAACCATATAGGACATTATAGGGCATAACCAGCATTTTGAACTATGCCTGGAAATGGTCTGTTGGCCAGTGAATCTGCTGTAAACAAACAACAAACAAACAAAAGCCAACACTCAATGTAACTGGCTCCAATGAACATCCTGACATAAAAATGTTAAGCCCAATAAAATTTGTTTGCTTCTAGTGTGGCCATAGGCTGCTTGATTTTTTTGCTGTAGTTGACTAATATTGCTACCCTTAAATTATTTACTGGCATTGCCCCCAAATTTAAAAATGATTCATGCACCTTATAATAATGCTACAGGAAACAATACACCCACCAGTAGCAGCTGACCCCTCCACAGCTGTTCTGCCTGAGCCCTGCTAGAGCAATGCATCGGCCACACAGTCTGCCAGAACCCTTCTGACACGTTCCACAGAATTCTGCTGCCAGAACAGGTAGCTTCTAAAACAGCAACCCCCCCCCCCCCCCGGCATCTTCACATTTGCCATAGGGCATAGCATGATCTGAAATCTAGATAAGCCCTAGATCAGTTTCTACTGTCATGCTTAATATATTACCTAATCATACCTGTCAACCTTCCCAGATTGGCCGGGATTTCCCGGTTTTCGGCGTCGGTTTTTGCCCTTTCCCACTCCGCGCTGCCAAAACCCCAGATTTCGTCAGCGGGGGGAAAGGAGGCACTGCGCAGCCCATCTGCGCAGGTCGCGTTGCACGCATGCGTGGAAGGGCTCTACACTTCCGTAGCTCCCTTCCACGCATGCGCAGAAGGCTACACTGTGTGCGTAGAAGGCTACGCAAGTGGCGTAGCCCTCCACACGCATGCGTACAACGCGACCTGCGCAAACCCGGTCCGCGCAAGTCCTGGATTCGCCGGAGCCGCGGTTGACAGGTATGTACCTGTTACAAATGTGCTATGGTACAGATGCAAATGATCACCCAAACTGATGATAAAGAAGCAATGTAATACTGTAATAATAATTTCATGTGAGAAATTATTCTGGGTTGAAACAATTTTTGCAGAAGAAACTCTGCTCAGGGAACGCCCAAATGAGGCTCATTTTATGTCCCCAAGAGCTGGGACAGAGACGGGCACTCAATCCGTCATGCAGTACCCAGGTCTTGAACTGTCAACTTGCCAGTCTTCCAGCTAACAAGGCAAGCTTCTTAACCACTGAGCTACCATGGCCCCTAAAGAAGCAATAAGATGGAGGTTAGACACAAATCTCTTGAATGGTGGATAAACTAGAGACAGAATGGAAACAGATATGAGAAATTAATGATAATGGTCAAGTCAGACATTTTCCACAGGCCTCTAAGCTAATCCAAACTCACAGAGTGCTAAAGTTCCTACTCATGCTTATATACTTATCAAACCTGGAAGAAGTTCAGATTGAATTTAGCTGGTTGAACTTCTGAGAGCAAAGGTGTTAGCCTATGCATTTAAAGTACTTTTAAACATAGGTAAACAAGGGACTGTGGTGGCTTAGCGGTTAAGACGCTGAACTTGATGACTGGAAGGTCTGCAGGTCAACAGTTTGAGACCCGAGTATTGCATGACGGAGTGAGCATCCGCCTCTATCCCAGATCCTGCCAACCTAGCTGTTCGAAAGCAACAAATTGCAAGTAGATAAATAGGTACCACTTTGGTGGGAAGGTAAACAGTGTTCTATGCACTCCAGTGTCTAGCCATGCCTGCCAAATGTCCATGGAAACATCGGTAGATGCAGACAGCGCTGGCCTTTTGGACTGCGGTGGCTCAGTGGTTAAAAAGCTTGCCTTGTTAGCTGGAAGGCTGGCAAGTCAGCAGTTTGACACCCAGGTACTATATGATGGACTGAGTGCCTGTCTCTGTCCCAGCTCTTGGGGACATGAAAGGAGCCTCATTTAGGCGTTCCCTGAACTGAGTTTCTTCTGCAAACATCCTTTCAACCCAGAATAATTTGTGACACAAAATTATTATAACATAGATGAGCACTGAACCCTAGAGTCAGATATGACTGGCTTTCAAGCAAGGGCGGCCTTTACCTTTACCTAAATAAGGGAGGTTGATATCTTTATTAGACCAGTAAATTTCAAACCTAAGCTAGCTTTCAAGTTCTGCAGCACAGTTTATCAGGCAATGCATTGCAGAGCTTGGTGGTGGTGATGGTGAAGTTAGATTTACATTTGTGTTTGTATTATTTGCTAGGATTTCTCTCCAAGAGCATTGAAAAGTTATTCTTTTGAACTAGATATACTAGAATTCTTCAGCCAGCATAGCCACCAGAGGATTCTGTGAGTTAAAGGGCAGGTATCTTAAACACAGTTACAATGAGGAGCAGTTAGGGGAAAATGGAAGGTAGTGTAGCTACAAAAAAGGTAGTGTAGCTACAAAAGGAAATGTCCCAAAGAACTGTCCTCATAGAGGACAACCTACATGGCTCTCTGTTGTAGTTATGTCCTGTACTGCAGAGCCCACAATGAGTAAAAGGTTGGACTAGATGATCTTCGGAATACCTTTTTCACAACCAACATTTAATGAGTGAAATCACAAGCAAAGCCAATGAGAACAAAATAACAAGTTACACAAACTGTCATTACTGCAAGAGATTAACATAAGAACATCAGAACAGCCTTGCTGGAACAGGCCACAGCGCATCCAGTCCAGCATTCTGTCTCACACAGTGGCTCACCATTTGCTTCAGGATATTCCCAAGCATATGCCTTCACCTGCTTAGGATTCCCTGGAAATGGCATTGAGAGATATCCTGCCTATCTTTCCAACCCAGAGGTTGTCCTTAGGTATCCATAATTATAGCCATTGATACTTTTGTCTTCCATGAATTTGTCTAATCCTTTCTTAAAACTGTCAAGACTGACAGCTATCACCACTTCTTCTGGCAGGGAGTTCCCTAGACCAGTGATCCTCTGGGTGAAAAAGTACTTTATCTTATTTGTTTGAGAACTAGTACCCAAAAGTTTCATAGAGTGCCCCCTAGTTCTAGTGATGTGTGATAGGGAAAACAGTTTTTCCTTATCTACTTTGTCCACAAAGTGGCCAGAGCCTAGGAATGCCACCAACGTCACAGTCCCCTTTCAGAATGCTCTCTGGTTTGTTAAATGTTTTGTGTCCAGAACTGTATATAGAAAAATCATTTTAAAAAACATAAAATCTCTGAACATGCCCACAATTTCAAATTTCTTAGCATTATCTTGCACCCTCACTGGCTTTGTCTTATTGTTACTTACTTGTGTTGTTGCTTGCTAAAGTGCTCCTTAAAAATATAACCTCAAGATATGGACCATGATTCCACATGGAGTCAGACCAGACCAGAATATACCCATGTAAATATCAGAACTTGGAAAATTACTTTTGAAAAAAGTAATTTGTTCCTGCTACTTGTGATACTTAGTAACTTATTTGTTGCCATTACTCATCACAATGTGCACAGTAGCTGGTTGTGTTACTAGTTATTTTATGTTGCATTTTATGTTGCACTTCATGGGGGGGGGGCAACAAATAATAAGAAAATGGCATAAAATTATTTCCACTCACAGTTTCTCCAAGAACATTTTTATGGGCCCTTGAAAAGTAACTAGAAAAGCTAAATAGTAAACATCTTTACAGAATTTTTTAAAGAAGAGGTTCCTTGCATACAGTTATTGAAAAGTGGGTACACTGTTGTTCAACAAAACCCGCATGTGAGATTATCATGATACCTTCAACTCGATACTTTCAAGCATTGGTGAATCTATGCATCTATGCATAAATGAAAGAAAGACACAAATGATTGCACCAAAGCATGGCAAAGCTTACAACAGAGATTTTCAAAGAAAAAAGTGGATCTGATTAAAAAGAGGACTGGTGGAAATTAGAAATACCTAAAACTGAACCAGAGCTGCTAATCTGTCATATTCTTTTCACTAGCACCTGGTACTAGAGAAACTTGGGCAACTTGGAAAAATGTTCGAGGCAGTCACTCAACTGTGCCTAAAAATTTCCAAAATTCAAAAACTACCAGATCTAAAGCTTATCTAGCAGTCTGCCCTAATCTCTCCTTTAAAAGGTGTCCTAATTATAAAGTGGTGGGCATCAGCAGGTTCGCACCAGTTCGCCAGAACCGGTAGCAGAAATTCTGGCTGGTCCTGCCCATCCAAGTTTTGAAACAGAGTAGTCCTAATTCGAGTGCAACACAGGGCTTTCCCCCGACCACAGCCACCATACCACGCCACAGTATGATAGTAAATTTTTTTGGAGCCCATCACTGGCGATACTGTGTATTGGATTTTCCTTAGTTTCCAACTGGTGACTGATCATATGATTTGGCTAATTCTCTTTACAAAGAGCTGTCCTTTAATTTTGGCAAGGTGTGATCATCGGATTTGTAAACGTGAGGTTGAGAGAACCATGTGTGTTTTCAGAAGAAATATTTCCTCTCTCTTTTTCTTTGATTTATGCATAATTGACTTCAGAGTATCAATTGGTTTTCAGTTGGCAAATATAAATAAAATCTGGTTTGTGATGATCAGGCTATGGGAGGGGACATTTTCTCCTGCTCATTGGTTTGACAGAAAAAATAGATAGCCAGGACAAATATAAATAAAATCTGGTATGTGATGATCAGGCTATGGGAGGGGACATTTTCTCCTGGTCATTGGTCTGACAGATGAAATAGATAGCCAGGACAAAGTGTGCTAGAAGCTTTGGTGGGCAGAGGATTGATTCCGGACATCATTCAGTAAAAGACAGTAGAGCATGTACCAAGTGCTTTCTTCTTTCATGCTCCCTGTTCTTAAAGAGAAGTGTATTCTGCACATATTCAATGTTTGCTAGGTATGCATGATTAACTGTTATGCTGTGTTCAATTTTTGAATGACTGTGTCTTTTTTGGCAAGAAAGATAATGGGGAAACTGCATCTTCTCAATGGATAAGATAGGCAAAGAATGCAATCTGGTATTATACAGGCAGCTTCCTGTGCCTATTGTGTCTTTAAAACAAAATTAAAAGAAGAATTTGGAATCCATCAATTTTACAAACACTGGGGTGAATTTGTGACTCTTAAGCAAATACTGGAAAAGTTACTTTTTCTGGGCCATCATTCCCAGAATCCTAAGTTTAGTGCAACCAGTAGCAATGCTCAGGGAGGAGCAGCATTTTCCAGCAGTTCTTCTTAAAATAATAATAAAAAACGTACCTTAGAGCAGTGTTCCCCAACCTTTTGGGTTTTGGACTTCAGTTCCCAGAAACCTCAGTCATACTGATCAATGTTTTGGGGAATTGACTTAGGCTTCTAGGAACTGAAGTCCAAAACCCAAAGGTTGGGGAACACTGCCTTAGAGCTGTGATGGTGAACCTTGGCACTCCAGATGTTCTTGGACTTCAATTCCCAGAAGCCCAAGCACCCTGTGAAGCCACATGAATGGATTTACTGCAATTCATCCAGTCCAAGCTGCCGTCATAGCCCCCGGAAGTGGAAGTAAAATGTGCTTCCAGGAACGACGAGGGTAGCGTGGGCTGGATGAATCGCAGTAAACCCATTTGTGTGGATTCACAGGGTGCTTGGGCTTCTGGGAATTGAAGTTCAAGAACATCTGGAGTGCCAAGATTCGCCATCACAGCATTAGAGTGTCCAAATGAAAGAAAACTGATGCAGTTTATTCCAGGAACTTAATGGATG
Organism: Bradypodion pumilum; assembly: GCA_035047305.1. Lineage (NCBI taxonomy): Eukaryota > Metazoa > Chordata > Lepidosauria > Squamata > Chamaeleonidae > Bradypodion > Bradypodion pumilum. The sequence continues at coordinate 23,891,881 of JAWDJD010000009.1, read as the reverse complement.
CAAGTTATGGCCTCATGAAGGTTGAAAGCAATGATACTTTTAAATCAAATATTTTCTTGGAAATTACTTTTTATAATGAAATAGCAGTGGAAGAATTAAGATATTAAGATAATATTAATTCTGGTTTAAAAGTAAAAATTATTTTCTCAGTACTCTGTAAAGTTAAACAGGTCAGTGTAACCCTATCGATTCACTGTGACAATATAGCTAAAATCAACAGAAGCTGAACAAACATGTAGTGTAAACACAGGATATTTCTGTGAAATGACATGATGTGACATGTGACATGTTCCTTATATGACATGATCTAAATAACAGTTACTGAATGTTCTAACCTGAACTCCATGAAAATGTCAGAAGATTAATTAATAATTTTGGCTTATCCCATAGTGATGAAATGTGTAGAAATTTCCAAATTTTATGCTATAAAAAGATGGCTCTGAAAATGTATATTCATTCAGGGACTATTAGCTTGGTAAAGTGTTTCTGAATCTGTTTGGCCAAATAATGATAATAAAAACTCCTAAATCTGTCTTGGCGTGAGAAATGTGATTTTGTCTAGTTCAGTATTCCATAACATTTTTGGCGACTCCGCCGGGACTGACTTGACAAACAGCAGGTGCCATTGTCACTCTAGATGGCTGTTCCTGATGGGATAAAACGGCGCCTCTCCAGGGATAACCTACAATGCCGGCATAGTAGACCTTTGATCTACTCTAGGAAATCAGTGAAGAGGCGGCAAGTAACTGTCAGAAGAAACAGACCAGTCAAGGATCCGGAAGGCTAAGACAGACGGAGAACTCTAAAAGGTGGATTTTCAAAAGCCTGCAGGCAAGTATAAAACTGTATGAAACTGTAGAAGTATACTTATGTGTGCCCACTCATTTGAGGAGTGGAAGTGGAGCCTGATCACCTTCAAGGGGACGGGACGGTGATTCCTAAGTCCTTAATGAACCACGGGCAGTAACCCAGTGTTCCTGGAAAAATCAGGGCGGCGAACCTGATTTTCGTGTGTGTAAAATTTATATTGTGTGGGTGGTTAAACCATCGCGTTCCCTGACGGTAGCCCTTGATTTTTCGGGTGCCCCAGGCTGGTGGTAGTGTTTAGTTTAGAATGGGTGGTGGTAGTGGCGTTCCAAGAACACCACTACGGAGTTTTCTTGAGAACCTTGAGATATTTACACCAGAGGCACACAAACTCCCTTTAACAAAATTTGAGTTAAGAAGGTTTTGTGAATATGAATGGCCCAGTTTCCAAGTAGGGTGGCCTCCGGAAGGCTCCTTAGATTTGGGTCTTATAAATAGTGTTTCAAAGGATAACGCAGAACAAACATTGGGATCAGTATCCCTACATATCAGCATGACAAGCTGTAATGCAGAAAGCTGTGACCACCCCCCCCTTGGTTACGGAAATGCCAGGCTGAATGTGTAAAAGCATATTTAATGAAGGAAAAGAAATCCAAAGATAAGAAATCTAAAATAGGAAGGAAAGTGGTCAGAACACCCAATACCCCAAAAGTAGAATGGCAGACAGAAGGAAGATTGAAAATTTTAAACAGAAAAGAATATGAAATTCTGTTTCAAAGACCTCCACCTTGTGTCATGCCAAAATCAGCACCACAAGACGGCCAAGTTCCATATATTTATCCAGACCTTGCATTAGCAAATGCAGGAAGCAGTCACTCTGCAGGAAGATTTCAGACCCCAGACAGAAGTGAGGCTTCCCCAACCACAGAGAAACTGAGAAAAGTAACTGAGATCTTGGAAGATGTGATTGAGGGAGGAGAGATAAAATTTAAAAGGTATAATAGACCTTCACCATATAACAATGAAGCTGGTAGGGAGCCACCTCAGAACACCCCAATGGCACAACGATGGAAAAAAGAAAAGAGATAGTAGCCCCACTGGGGGAAATGATAACCAGCCATATGAGGGAAGATGATGAACCAGTAAATCAGTCGATTTTCCAATATGTACCATTTACCACAACAGACTTGTTAAATTGGAAACAGCATTATGGATCTTTTAGTACCAAGCCGAATGAGGTGATTGAACTAATTGGAACCATAGTCCAAACACATAACCCCACATGGAGTGATATGCAGCAAATAATAAATACGCTCCTTAATATGGAAGATCCTGAAAACCGCCAGATGTTAAATGAGAGATTCATTACTCAGAGTGCGCCAGATGTAAGAAAGAAATTACAAAAGCTGGAAGGAGCATTGGGAAAGAACACAAGTGAACTGGTGCAAATTGCGAGGAAGGTCTACTTTAATAGAGAAGAGGAGGAAGAGGAGAGGCAGAAAATGAGAGAATATAAGAAAGCTGAGATGATCGCCCTTGTTTTGGGAAGAGGCAGAGGAACGCTTGATTACACTCAGTGTGCTTACTGCAAGCAAGAGGGCCATTGGCAGAGGAATTGCCCCGAGAGAGGAATGGGAAAAGTACACCCATTGGCAGAGGAAGTTATGGATACAGACAAAAATAACATGATGAATTGGCTGAGAAGGAATGGGATGATTGAAGAAACCAGAGGAATTTGGGAAATCCAAAAAAAACAGAAGAAAAGAAAAAAACAGCTGAGCACTTGATGGCTAACCCCAAGATTTTGAATCCCTAGTCAGCCCCCAGCGGCTACTAGGTTTGTCCCAACTTTTCAGGCAGTATGTGAAAGTACACAGAAATAAGTGTTAAAAGTTCTAGCAGAAGTGGCAGAATAACCAGCTTACTTTTTCTGCAGACGTACAAGTACATACTGGCCATGTCCTCCAGATGATTTGGAAAATAAGGGACATTTATGGGTTAGTAATCAAAGACTGATCAAAGCTGCCCAGAATGCCTAAATCCCTTGCAGTTAATCAGAAAACAGGAGGCACAGTTGGCAAAAAGGAACAGAAGCGAAGCGAACAACAGCTATGTTTAAATAAGCCAAAACAAATACTGGAGTTGTATTTGATTAAAGAATTTGAGGACTTGAAAGTATAAAACATCTGAAGTACATGAAAATAAAATAAAAAGCCAGTAAGGGAATACTTACTTAAAGCAGGGAAGCTTAGTGGAATCATCATTGTCCATTTAATCCACAGATAGGAAGAGGTTGAGAAAGCAAGTGGGATTGTTGAAAGCATTGCGGAATTGTATGAAAGTAAATCAATAAGTCCAGGTTTTAGCCAATGACAATGCATGATATGAGAACTCCCCTCTGTACAAAGGATTGTATTTCCTCATTTGAATTTCTGTCCTGAACACATAGAGATGGCCAGATCTGGCCCGCATAGAAGGAAATGGAAGTTAGGAAATTATTAACTCAGTCACTGCAGTAGAAATCAAAATGTGAATCAGTGCAGGAGGTTTGACCTCCCCATCTCCACGGCAACACATGGCTTTAAGCCAGGAGATCGACGATAGTTAATCATTGATAAAATGGATTATTGCAAAACCAAAAAGAACTATATACTGTCGGTAGTATATTTTTTCAATTGCAGTTTAAAAACCCTGGAAGGATTAAAATGCATAGATCTTGTTTCAATAAATCAATGCAAGAAAGAAGACGGCAACTTGGCTAAAGACCCAAACTGGAGGCGGTCTTTTCTACGCCCAGTAGAAGCCTGAGGAATCTGCAATCAACATGATAGAAATGTTTATTTATTGCAATAAAGAATGTGAAAAGTTATTAAACTTTAACAATTTTCAAGAAATCAGGAGGGAATGAAATAGCAGTAAAAGAATTAAGATATTAAGATAATATTAATTCTGGTTTAAAAGTAAAAATTATTTTCTCAGTACTCTGTAAAGTTAAACAGGTCAGTGTAACCCTATCGATTCACTGTGACAATATAGCTAAAACCAACAGAAGCCGAACAATGTAGTGTAAACACAGGATATTTCTGTGAAATGACATGATGTGACATGAAACATGTTCCTTATATGACATGATCTAAATAACAGTTACTGAATGTTCTAATCTGAACTCCATGAAAATGTCAGAAGATTAATTAATAATTTTGGCTTATCCCATAGTGATGAAATGTGTTGAAATTTCCAAATTTTATGCTATAAAAAGATGGCTCTGAAAATGTAGATTCATTCAGGGACTATTAGCTTGGTAAAGCATTCCTGAACCTGTTTGGCCAAATAATGATAGAATGTGATTTTGTCTAGTTCAGTATTCCATAACAATAGGGCACTAGACTAAACTTTTAAAACTGTGATAGAGTGTATGAGGGGAGACAAATGGTGTAGAAACCGGCAAACCACGCCATAAAGCTTGCCAAGAGAACCCTATTGACCAAAACAAAAGGCAAAACAAAGGAGCAGGCTAGATGATACAGGATGCTTAGCACCACAGAGTGGAGGAAGGGGAGGGACAGGAAAGGGGGAGGAGAAATACAGTGTTGCCAGGAACAATACTGCATAGGGACATGGAATGTGAGATCAATGAACCAAGGTAAACTGGAAGTGGTAAAGAATGAGATGGAAAGAATAAGCATTGACATCTTGGGCATCAGTGAGCTAAAATGGACAGGGATGGGTGAATTCAGCTCTGGAAACCATCATATCTACTATTGTGGACAAGAAAACCTTAGAAGAAGTGGAGTAGCCATAATTGTCAATAAAAGAGTGAGAAAAGCAGTAATGGGATACAATCTCAAAAATGACAGAATGATGTCAGTCAGAATTCAAGGCAAACCTTTCAATGTCACTGTGATCCAAATATACACACCAACCACTGGTGCAGATGAAGCCACAGTGGATCAGTTCTATGAGGACCTTGAACACCTCATAGAACAGACACCAAGAAATGATGTCCAAATTATATTAAGAGACTGGAATGCCAAAGTAGGAAATCAAAAAGTGGAGGGAATAACAGGCAAGTTTGGTCTTGGAGTACAGAATGAAGCAGGGCAAAGATTGATAGAGTTCTGCCAAGAGAACGCACTCGTCATCTAGCAACACAAGAGGCGACTTTACACATGGACATCACCAGATGGCCAACACCGAAACCAAATTGACTACAAACTCTGCAGCCAAAGATGGAGAACCTACATACAGTCAGCAAAAACATGACCTGGAGCAGACTGTGGCTCAGATCACAACCTACTAATAGCAAAATTCAGGCTTAGACTAAAGAAAATAGGGAAAACAAGGAGACCAGACAGATGTCACCTAGACAGCATCCCTAAAGAATACACGGTGGAGGTGATGAACAGATATAATGGCCTAGACTCGATAGACAGAGTGCCAGAAGAATTATGGACAGAGATGATGGACATCATGCAGGAAGCAGCAAAGAAAACCATACCAAAAGAAAAGAAGCGTAAGAAAGCAAAGTGGTTGTCTGATGAGGCTCTTAAAATAGCAGAGGAAAGAAGGAATGCAAAAGTCAAAAGAGAAAGGAAAAAATACAATCATTTGAACACAGAATTTCAAAGAAAAGCAAGGAGAGATAAGGAAAACTACCTAAAAGAACAGTGCAAAGAAATGGATGAAAACAACAAAAGAGGCAGAACTAGAGATCTTTTCAAAAAAAATCGGGGAAATCAAGGGAACATTTAAAGCAAAAATGACCATGATAAGGGACAAAGACAGAAAAGAGCTAGCTGATGCAGAAGAGATTAAGAAAAGATGGAAAGAGTACACAGAGGAACTCTACAAAAAGGACCTCAACACTCCTGATAATCACAACGATGAAAAAATTGAACTTGAGCCAGACATCCTGGAGAGCGAAGTCATAAAGGCCCTAAAGAGCACTGCAAACAACAAAGCTAGTGGAGATGATGGTATCCCAGTGGAATTTTTCAAAGCTCTAAAAGATGATGGCATCAAATAACTGCATTCAATATGCCAGTAGATTTGGAAAACAAAACAGTGGCCACAGGATTGGAAAAGATCAGTATATGTCCCAATCCCAAAAAAGGGCAATGCCAAAGAATGTTCAAATTACTGAACAATTGCACTCATCCCACACGCCAGCAAGGTGATGCTCAAGATAATACAGGATAGACTTCAGCAGCATGTGGAGATAGAATTACCAGAGGTGCAGGCCGGTTTCAGAAGAGGCAGGGGGACTAGAGACCACATTGCCAACATACGTTGGATCATGGAGAAAACAAAGGAATACCAAAAACAAATTTACTTTGTTTTATTGACTACACTAAGGCATTTGACTGTGTGGACCACAACAAGATGTGGCAAGTAATTAAAGAGATGGGAATACCAGAGCACCTCATATGCCTCCTGAGAAATCTGTACATGAACCAAGAAACAACAGTTAGGACAGAACACGGAATGACAAAGTGGTTTGGAATAGGAAAAGGAGTAAGACAAGGCTGCATTTTGTCACCATGCTTATTCAACTTATACACAGAGCACATAATGCGCAATGCACGGATGGAGGAATCAAAATATGGGATTAAAATTGCTGGGAGAAACATCAACAATCTGAGATATGCAGACGACACCACCCTAATGGCAGAAAGTGAGGAAGACCTAAAAAAAATTCTTGATTGGGCTGAAGGAGGAGAGTGCAAAAGCTGGCTTGAGACTCAATATCGAGAAAACCAAGATAATGGCAACAGGTCCGATCAGTTCATGGAAAATAGATGGGGAAGAAGTAGAAGCAGTGACAGATTTTACATTCTTAGGATCAAAGATCACTGCAGATGGGGATTGCTGCCATGAAATAAAAAGGCGACTGATTATTGGGAGACAAGCCATGAGAAACCTGGGGAACATAGTGAAAAGCAGAGACATCACATTGCAAACAAAAATTAGAACAGTCAAAGCAATGGTATTCCCAGTGGTAATGTACGGTTGCGAGAGCTGGACAATTAGGAAACCTGAACGTAGAAGAATAGATGCCTTTGAAATGTGGTGTTGGAGGAGAGTTTTGAGAGTATCCTGGACAGCGAGGAGAACAAATAGGTCAATCTTAGAAGAAATCAACCCTGACTGCTCATTGGAAGGTCAAATAGTAAAGACAAAGTTAAAGTACTTTGGACATCAAATGAGAAGGGAGGATTCACTTGAGAAGGGCTTGATGTTGGGAAAGGTGGAGGGCAAAAGAAGAAGGGGGAGGCCAAGGATGAGATGGCTTGATGGTATTGTAGACACAGTGGGCACAGAATTGGGAGTGCTGAGGGGGATGGTGGAGGACAGAGGCGCCTGGAGAACAATGGTCCATAGGGTCGCAACGGGTCGGAATCGACTGTGCGACTGAACAACAACAACAAAGATGGTATGCTGACAAGTATTTTTCAAAGTTTATGACTGGCATTTAAGTGTACTGTATTGTCATCCTTTTTTTATTCTGTGTCCCTCTCTTCCCAATTATAGAAAATAATGAGAAAGCAAAAAAGCAGCACAAGATGTAATACAATGAGCTACTTTTCCAACACACCAAGTGTAGTATGGGTGCTGGGTTGCTCTTCAGATACTGTAAAAAGCAAGAGGAATTGGTTACTAGTTCTCAAACAAATAAGATAAAGTACTTTTTCACCCAGAGGATCACTGGTCTAGGGAACTCCCTGCCAGAAGAAGTGGTGATAGCTGTCAGTCTTGACAGCTTTAAGAAAGGACTAGATAAGTTCATGGAGGACAAGGGTATCAATGGCTATAATTATGGAAAGGACAACCTCCGGGTTGGAGAGATAGGCAGGATATCTCTCAATGCCATTTCCAGGGAATCCTAAGCAGGCGAAGGTATCTCCTTGGGAATACCCTGAAGGAAATGGTGAGCCACTGTGTGAGACAGAATGCTGGACTGGATGGGCTGTGGCCTGTTCCAGCAAGGCTGTTCTTATGTTCTTAATTAATAGCATTTAAAATTAGCTTTCTCACCATACCTGACAAGTATCCTGCTTTTCCTGGAAAAACCCCTTATTTCTACCCCTTCTCCCACCCCCTCCAGTTTTATTAATTTCCCCGTAATATCCCTTTTAAAAATAAAAAAAATCGTGACCGGAGTCCTCACAGGTGAAGCTGCAGTATGTTTTTCTGGCCACCAGAGGTTGCTGTGTGGCTTTTCACTTGTGGAAGGGGAGAGAGAGAAGGTGGTGGGGGCGTTCTATAGTTTCTCTTTTATTTCCCATCCCTGCCACATGGTCGTCATGGAGGCTTCCTTTTTGCTGCTGGTGCTGTTCAGAGACACCATGCTGGGACGGGAGGGAATCTACTCTAGAGGTGAGCGATATTTCATATATGCAGAGGCAAATCAGTGAGAGACTTCTCTCTCACTCTCATGCTTTATTGAGCTGTTTCTGCCCTGCCACCTGGCTGGAGGCTTTAGTTTCTGTTCTAGAGTTAACTTGGGAGGGTGGGGGTGGGGTGGGGGATGGTGCTTGATCACTATATGAGAGGGGGGGTTCGTTTCTGTTCTAGAGTTAACTTGGGAGGGGGAGGGGGGCTGGTTTACTATTCTGCACTTTCTTTGCTTCCCAGGAAAAAATAATAAAAAATGAGTAAGGTAAATGTAAAGGTTTCCCTTGCTCGAAAGCCAGTCATATCCGACTCTAGGGTTCAGTGCTCATCTCTGTTTCAAAGCCGAAGAGCCAGTGTTGTGTGCGTCTGCAGACATTTCCGTGGTTATGTGGCAGGCATGACTAGACACCAGAGCGCACGGAACGCTGTTGCCTTCCCACCAAAGTGGTCCCTATTTATCTATTTGCAATTTCTTGCTTTTGAACTGCTAGGATGGCAGGAGCTGGGACAAAGGAGAGAGAGAGAGAGAAGGTGGGGGGGGGTGCGTTCTGTAGTTTCTCGCTTTCCCTTTCCTGCCAGCCACATGGTCCTGGAGGCTTCGTTTTGGCTGCTGGGAGCAGGAGTCTACTCTAGGTGAACAATATATTTCATATATGCAGGGGCAACCTCATGCTTTATTGAACTTTTTCTGCCCTGCCTCCTGGCTGGAGAATTTCGTTTCTAGAGTTCTAGAGTTAACTTGGGAGGGGGGGTTGCTTGATCACTATATGAGAGAGAGAGGGGGGAATTAATCCCTTGCTCCTCCACCCTAATTGGGGTGGGGTGTTGCCTGATCACTATATGAGAGAGAGAGGGGGGGGTTCCCTTGCTTGAAAGCCGGTCGTATCCAACTCTAGGGTTCAGTGTTCATCTCTGTTTCAAAGCCGAAGAGCCAGCATTGTCTGCGTCTGCAGACATTTCTGTGATCATGTGGCAGGCATGACTAGACACCAGAGCGCACAGAACGCTGTTACCTCCCCACCAAAGTGGTCCCTATTTATCTACGTGCAGTTTCTTGCTTTCGAACTGCTAGGATGGCAGGAGCTGGGACAAAGACGGGAGCTCATTCCGTCCTGCAGTACTCGGGAATCGAACTGCTGACCTTCTGCCTCCCAGTCAGCATCTTAGTCACTTAAGCCACTGAGTAAACAAGAAAGAAAACAAAATAAAAGTCCCGCAGGAAAATGGGGAAAGGGTTCTTTGGCCCACACAACTTTGTGCCCATTGCATCTACAATACCATCTAGCCATCTTATTTTTGGCTACCCCCTTCTTTTGTCCTCCACCTTTCCCAGCATTAAGGCCTCAAGTGAATCCTCTCTTCTCATTTGATGTCCAAAGTACTTTAGCGTCATCTTTACTATTTGACCTTTAATGAGCAGTCATGGTTGATTTCTTCTAGGATCGACTTATTTCTAACACCACATTTCAAAGGCATCTATTTTTCTGCGCTCAGCTTTCCTAATGGTCCAGCTCTCACACCCATACATTACCACTGGGAATACTATTGCTTTGACTATGCAATTTTTTATTTGCAAGGTGATGCCTCTACTTTTAACTATGTTTCCCAGGTTTCTCATAGCTTGTTTCCCAAGCATCAGTCACCTTTTTATTTCATGGCTGCAATCACCATCTGCAGCAATCTTTGATCCTAAGAAAGTAAAATCTGCCAGTCGTATCCAACTCTAGGGTGCAGTGCTCATCTCCATTTACAGCCAAAGAGCCAGTGCTGTCTGTGTTTGCAGACATTTTCATGGCCATGTGGCAGGCATGACTAGAGCCCAGCAAGTCACATGGCTATATTTGGCCACGCCCACAGGTTTGGCCACACCCACAGAGGGGTGTGGTCAACATTTCCCTTATTTTCAAATCCAAAACTTGACAGGTATGGTCAACATGACCCTCTACGTACCCAATAGCTTCTTCTACATAGGCACAAGTGGTCACACTGCCTGGCTTTTTTTGTAGCCACATTGCACTGTTGACGCATATTTAGCCTGTGACCTACAACAATTCCAAGATCCTTCTTGTTTGTAGTACTGTATTATTGAGCCAATTTCCCCCATCTTGTAACTGTGCATCTGTTTTTTGTTCCCTAGGTGTAAAAATCTGCACTTATCCCCATTACATTTATTTCTGTTGGTTTCAGGCCAGAGTTCAAGCCTATCAAGATATTTTTGAATTCTGCTCCTGTCTTCCAAGGTATTAGCTATTCCACTCAGTTTTGTGTCATCTGCAAATTTGATAAGAATTCCTGTGGTTTATCCGCAGATATGAATTGGCAATAACCTTCCCTAAAAGGTTAGGGTTTGGCCAAACACGACCTTGAGCCTATATAGCTCGGCGGGGAAGGAAATTGGGGAGCGGATTCATATAGTCATAGTTATGATTCACGAGTGCCCAGCTGGCCATTAGCTTGTATATGGGCAAATACCAAAGGCCATAAGGTGGTGACCTAAGATAAACATGTAACGTATATTTCACAACCGCAGACTCTCGGCGTCAGTGAACAAACCATGATGTGGTTGATTAACTCACCCCAGATGTACTCCAAGATAGGCAAACAATGGACTGTCATCCTGCAGTTAATTAACTGATAAGCATGCTTCCTGGAACATCCTAGTTACTTATTCTCCCCTTGTGCCAGATGATCATGTCTGTACAAACGCAATGGTTTGGGGCAAAGAATAAAATGCTAGCAGTCCAAGTGGGCTGCACTGGACTTTCACCTCAAGCTCTGCCTCGTGTGCCTTTCTTCATCCAGTCACTCCGCACCCAGTGGGCCATATCTAGCCCACCATTACAACATATGGTGACCCCAACGTGATCCGGCCATCCGGCCCGACGTGATTCTACTCATGAGTAGCGATAACCTTTGGTCCAGTTCTACACCAGAGCCATGTCCAAGTTATCCCGGAGGCAGCGCAGCGGTTCAGGTCGGAAAGCCATCCGATCTGAATCCAGCTACGCTAAGAGGCGAGGCATTCCAGAGGCAGAGCACGCTCCAAAGCTCTGAGGCATCAGCATCAAGGAAACGCGTTCCAACCAGGGTCAGCTGTGAACCCTGGCATCATCGCAGAGGCCAACGAGGGCCCGTGGCCGCAGTCCACGATCTCAACTCCTTTCCGGAGGATCATAGCACTAAGACGTATTACCTGAAACCAGACACGTCAACCATCCTGAGAAGGCAACTTTGAGGGGCCGAGTCAGGTAAATATGGGAGCTTGTCCACAAGGGCAACGCCCGTCTGCTAACCAGAGAACTCACTTAATGGGGTTCAAGGACCTGGCCAGGTTAATTCATACATGCATTCACAGTGCACAGTTAGCAGATTTCTTAGTGCACCTGGGAGAACACGGTCTGTTTGCAGGCGCACCCCCCAATAAAGGACTCAGACACCAATGAAAGTGGATAACGGCATTGGGCCACATTTATTGATTCATGCCCTAGTCCGAATTATAAATTTCTATTGGTAATTGACCAATCATAATTTTTAAGGCAAGCAGGCCGAAGTAACACTGGTAAGGTACCACCCAAAATTGCCAACGGCAATTGCTACAATGTATCCATTTGTATCAATTTGTTTGTTGACAACAAACAAATTGTTGACCATAGTCAATATCTAACTAATGACCCCACCCTCTGACGCGTATCCGTAAAATCACGGGGTGATGCATGCTGTCTAGCTATAGCCATCACCCCGTCGCCTAGTTCGTCGTTGACCGGACAACGTTTAACCAACTTATGCCTGTCTAGTGTTGTCCAGTCAATTGCGAACTTGCCGGATACCTGTGGGTCATAATGTTTACCTTACCAGTGCTACCCGCCCATGTGACCAAAGTCAACAGCAGCAACAGAAAAACCCCTATGTCAAACCATAGCAACAGTGTGGGATGGGCGAAAAAACCAGGACCCGGAAGCCAATATGGGTCCCAGCCAAAAATTCCCACCCGGCCCCGAAGCGACCAAAATATCACACTGTTAACTAGGGAGGGGGTGGAGGGAAAAACTTCTCCGCTCCGTCGCTTCGCAAAATGGCAGCTCGGCTGCCTCGTGGCCACCCCTTTTATAAGGGAGCTGGCCACGCCCCTAACTACCCGGATGCCTTCGTCCTGTGGGGGGGGCTCCCGCAAAGAGCGCGGCAGCCATTTTGGCGCCGCGCTTGCATTGCAGGCGCACCCCCCAATAAAGGACTCAGACACCAATGAAAGTGGATAACGGCATTGGGCCACATTTATTGATTCATGCCCTAGTCCGAATTATAAATTTCTATTGGTAATTGACCAATCATAATTCTTAAGGCAAGCAGGCCGAAGTAACACTGGTAAGGTACCACCCAAAATTGCCAACGGCAATTGCTACAATGTATCCATTTGTATCAATTTGTTTGTTGACAACAAACAAATTGTTGACCGTAGTCAATATCTAACTAATGACCCCACCCTCTGACGCGTATCCGTAAAATCACGGGGTGATGCATGCTGTCTAGCTATAGCCATCACCCCGTCGCCTAGTTCGTCGTTGACCGGACAACGTTTAACCAACTTATGCCTGTCTAGTGTTGTCCAGTCAATTGCGAACTTGCCGGATACCTGTGGGTCATAATGTTTACCTTACCAGTGCTACCCGCCACACGGAGGGGCTTCAAAGAAGGCTCGACCCCCCCCCAGACCGTCAGCTCGGTCAACAGGCCTGCTCGCCAATCACCCAACAGGAGGTCCATACCTCCTCGCGACAGATGGACCCCATCCCCTGCATACAAGTCATAACTTTGGAGGCTAATAGCGGGGTGACGACTGACCCTCCCCCAAGCCCTGTCGACAAGGAAACGCGCCACCGCCCTATTCACCATGCGTCTAGCGCGGTCAAGGGCCAGGAGGTCAACGCCCCCTCTGTAGGAATGGCGCAGGACCATGTCCGACCAAACAAGGGTTGTGGCGGGCCAGACGTAATGCAGGTAGGCGAGGTCCTCGCAAATCGCATGCTTCAGCGACAAGCCAGTGACCTGGCCCAAATCATTGCCCGCCAGGTGTATGATCAGAATGTCAGGCGGGTCAGCATTCTGGCCTGAAAAAAGGAAAGGCAGCAGCTCCCGCCATAACATCCCGGGCTTACCATGCCATGTGAGACTTGCGTATGCACCCAGTCCCAGTCGGGGTCCCCACTTTGTCGCCGCAGCATAACGCGCTGCCCTGTGCACGTAGCTATGGCCCACCAGCCATACTGTCACCGGTGTAATACGACACCCCGGGCCTGTAAAGGAAAAAATTAGGGAAAGTAGGTAAGGTGACCGGGTTGGTACTCACGGGGGGAGTGGGCGCACATAAAATTGAAAACATCGCGAACCCCACCGTCCCATGCTACGTATGTCAGCCCCTGAGTACCCAAAAGCCGCAGCGGTCGAGGCCGCCCCTATACGGAATGAATGAGTGCCATAGCGGGCGCCTGGGAGGCCCACACTGGCCAGCGCTTTGCCCGTCACCTTCCAAAATTGAAATTTAGTAAGGGGAGACCCATCTTGGTGACAGAAAAACGGGCCATGGTGCGTGCCACGCAGTGCCAGGAATTCCTGTAGGGCACCAACCGGACAGATGTCTGCCAAAGAACACCGTAGCAGTCGCACACCACTGCCGACGCCATGCTGGTCGGTCTTAGAGGAACGTATCCTCAACTGAGCCCAGTCTTTGGCTACACAGACATCCTCGAGTTCCAGTGCCCTACGACTTGCATCCGCCTTAGACAGCATCACAAGCTCGCTGATGCGGAGCGCTCCAAAAAATGCCACCGTTGTGGCTGCATGGAACAGGGCTGCCTCATATGCATCAAAACAGAGGCAAGGCCAGCCCCGGGCCAACTGGGTAAGGACCCCTGGGGAAATCGGGTGGCGGTCGTCCGGGCAACGCCCGCGCTCGCGCACCCACCCCTCCAAAACATGTCTCACACGGAAGTCAGAGGTGCTGTCCACATGACCCCCCACCTTGGCCATAAAAGCCAACGCTGAAAGCTTAGATGCTATGGTGCGAGGTGCAAGGCCCTGAGAATGCAGGTAAACCATGAACCGCAGAACATGGGTTACCGGGATCGGCCAGGTTCCTGGCAATTGAAATTGAGTACAGAATGCCCTGAAAGAATTAATTGCATGGTGATACGCCTTACGGGTGCGTGGGGCTAGTGACAGGCCAATTGCCCGGTTCACCTCTCCTTGCCAATGGTCCAAATCTCCTCCGGGAGTGGCGAGGGAAATTCCTCCGCATCCGGGGCCAAGGCACGGAACCGGGAGATCTGTAGGCGGGACAAAGCGTCAGCAATATCATTATTAACCCCTGGGACATGCCTGGCCCTGAACAGTACGTTGAGGTGCAGGCTGCGCAACACAAATTGGCGCACTAGATCCATAACCCTGGGCGATTTAGAAGTCTGTGCATTTACAATGTGGACCACAGCCGCATTGTCACACCAGAAATGCACGACCAAGTTGGACCATTCCTGGCCCCATAGCATCAAAGCACCCAGGATAGGGAAAAATTCCAGATACGTGAGATCACGCAGGCGACCCGTGCCTGCCCAGGCCGGTGGCCACCCACCATAGGCCCACTTCCCATTGAAGTACATCCCATATCCCAGGGATCCCGAGGCATCAGACTGAATCTGAAATTGAGGGGAAGCCAGGAGGTCATGCCTCCAAAATGAGACCCCATTGAAGTCCCTCAGGAACTGTAACCAGACAAGCATGTCTGCCCTGATACCCCGGGTAAGCCTAACCCTATGGTGAGGCCTGGATAATCCTGCCATAGCGTCGCACAAGCGCCGGGCAAAAGCCCTGCCCGGTGCGACCACTCTGCAGGCGAAATTAAGGTGACCATGCAGCACCTGCAGTTCCCTCAGTGATGCCTTGCGCTTGGCCAACAAGTCCGAGATAAGGGCCACTATCCTTGACACCTTATCCCGCGGTAACCTAGACGCCTGCGCTATCGTGTCAATCTCCACCCCCAGGAAGACTAGCTGTGTAGATGGGCCCTCGGTCTTTTCGGGCGCTAAAGGGACACCGAGTTCCTCCATTAGCGTCTGAAATGTGTTGAGGAGACGTGTACACGTGTCCCAGCCCCGTTCACCCCCGAATAAAAAGTCATCCAGGTAATGGGCTACAGACCGGGACCCTGACCTGCGGACGAAAGCCCACTCTAGGAAGGTACTGAAACGCTCGAAAGCCGAGCATGATATGGAACAGCCAAAAGGCATGGCCTTATCAAAATAATATTCGCCCCTAAATTTGAAACCCAGCAATCCAAAGTCGCCCGGGTGCACTGGCAAGAGGCGAAAAGCCGACTTAATGTCGCACTTAGCCAGCAGCGCACCCGGGCCACATGAGCGCACCATGCGCAGCGCGTGGTCAAAAGATGTATACCGGACTGAGCAAAGGTCGTCAGGGATAGCATCGTTGACCGATCGACCGGCTGGGTAGGACAAGTGATGGATAAGGCGAAACTCGCCTGGTGACTTCTTGGGAACCAAGCCCAGGGGCGATACCTTGAGGTTAGTGAACGGGGGTGCAGGGAAAGGGCCAGCGACCCTGCCCGCATTGACCTCCTTATTAATGCTGGCGGCAGCCACCTCCTCCCTCCCCCTAAGGGACAAAAGGTTGGGGGCATCCTGAGGGGACCTATCACCCATGAAAGGAATACGGAACCCCTGTCTAAAGCCCTGAAGGAGATAATCTGCATCCTCCCCCTTCGGGTACAATGCGAGCCAATGCTCCAGCATGTCCACCTTAATTGGGGAGGGAGCCTTTCGGTGAACTAGCTCCATCTGCGGCAGTCTTGCCAGCCCACTGTCCGCCCCTCCCTCTGCCCCGCGTCCCTCCAGGCCTGGGACAGGCAGAGGCTGCAGGTGGGACATTCATGTCTGTACTTGCAATTCTTCTTATTGCATGAACCATTAGACGAGAAAGTCCAGCACAGCAGGCGGGCTGGAACCCCCTGCCCCGCCACTTGGCGGGGAACCTGTGCTGGAGCCACTCGCTGGACCGCATGTCCACAATGGTATCTTTCCCCTGGTGCGGGGCGCGTGGGCGTCATGTACAGAAGCCAAAGCCTCTGGCATGGCTCATCCCACCTCATCTCAGGGTGCAGGGGAATTCGCATATGGAATTCCTCATCATAAGCCAACCACGACGGGCCCGGAAAATCAACCATCGCCCGATAGATATTGTCCAAATACTGGACCATCGGAATTGCCAGATCCGGCCGGGCCCTCAGGTACACCGCCATGTAGATGAGGTAAGCCGGCAGCCAGTTGGCCCACGTCCGTGGTGGCTTGCGACGACGTGCCTGTTCCTTATCCTTCTCATCCTGCCCCTCCCTCTCTTCCTTGGTGGGCTCCCTGTTTAGGAGTGAGAAGATATCAACATACTCCCCTCGCCATATTTTCTCTCTGGTGGCCTGTGCCAAATGGTCACCCAGTGGCAAGGAATAGCCCGCTGTCGGCAAGGCCGAGACAGGCACAGCAGAAACTGCGGGCATCTGGAAAGGGGCTTGGACTAGCCCAGCCACCCCCAAAACATTCCCCACAGGGTAGGAAATGCTCCCCACCCCGGGGCCCTGGGTGGTGGTTGACGTCGCCTGTTGGTGCGTCAGCGGCTGTACCGCCGCACCACCCATGCGAGGCCAAGGCCATTGGAAAGCCCCCCCCAACGTAGCCACATGTGTAGGTGCACTAGTTTGTACCGCATACTCACATGCTGCACCCCCGCGGGCTGCCCCCACCGGGGGTTCCGGCCCACTGGGGGCGTCGGAGCTCACGACCGCCGTAGAGCTCGCCGCCGGGGCTTGACCCGCGCTGGCCTGTTGGTTGGGGAGATGCGAGGCAGTGGCCAAAGTCGCGCCACGCGCCTCAAGCTGCTCGACCCGTCCCGTCGCCTGCCGCTGCCCAGCAGACGACTCGTCCAAGTGCACCCCAAAAGGAGCCCCAGCGTGGCTGGCCCGAGCAAGGGAAGCCTTGAGTGCCGCCACGCGGGCCAGCAAGGCCTCCACACTGGCCTGGGGCCACGGGCCAGCCGGCCCGCCCGTTATGGGCGTGGGTACAGGCCCTTGCACCCCGGGGCCCGAATATGGCCATGACCCCACACCCAGGCCCGGCAGGGCCGGCGTGGGCACCTGCCAAGGGGGGGGGGACCGCACCACCCCCCAAGGCTGGAAGGCCACGGAGTGAGCTGCGCCCCGATGGAGGAAGGCCCAGTGGAATGAGCACCAGGAGCGGCATCCGCCGCTTGCGGGCCGCGGGCCGCAGCCCATACTGGACCCCTGCTCGGGTCCCCAGCCTCCGGCCAGGGGGTAATAGACCCCATCCCACCGGTCCCGGTGGGAGCCGGCAAAGGCGGCTGGTGGGAAGGCGCAGCCGCGGTCCTCCGACCCGGATTGCGCCTCCGAACCGCCCGAGCCGCGCTCGCGGCCGCCTTCTTCTTCGAAGGCATCTCAGTCGGACCTAAGGGAAGCTGAAAAGAGGAAGGTAAGCAGCCAAAAGGCTTCCCGCTAAAGGTAAAAAAGCGACGGAGTAAGAGGAAAAACTTCTCCGCTCCGTCGCTTTGCAAAATGGCAGCTCGGCTGCCTCGTGGCCACCCCTTTTATAAGGGAGCTGGCCACGCCCCTAACTACCCGGATGCCTTCGTCTTGTGGGGGGGGGGGCTCCCGCAAAGAGCGCGGCGGCCATTTTGGCGCCGCGCTTGCATTCTTTCAGAAATAGACAAGCTAGATCTCCAAATCTGGGATAGGATTGAGAACTGCATCAGGCAAGAGCCTAGAGCTTCAACACAATTCCTTACATGGAGCAAGTATAGAAAAGTCATTTCAGAGGTCAGTTCAGTCTGGGTGGGGGCCAAATCATCAGTTAATGCCCCAGCATGACCCTACCCGAATAGCCAACATCAGCATGGGGGCAGGAGGAACTTAGGTAGCCCAGACCCCTTAAGGGCAGCCAGGAGTTCTTTCCAACAGAGGAGTGAGGCAGATTCATGCAGACATCCAGTAGCGCATTTAGCTAAAATCCAGTTGCCATGTTCAGCCTGTCCCACACTCAGGCGCAGAGCAGTGCAGAAACCCCAAGGCGCTTGCTCCCAGTACGGAAGAATGGGGCATGTTAGGGGGAAATGCCAGTCTAGATCAGGCAGATCTCCAAAAGGATGTCCAAATAAGCCTAAAGATCCATACCGGTGGGCCAGACAGCACCAAGATCCGGGAATCCGGCCCTCTGGCATGCATCTGGCCCAGGTCCAAAAGAAGGCAGTCACTACCCTGGCTACGCCAGAAAAACCATCCCAGCAATAGTACCCCAAGCTCTTCCAAGGCACAGGCACTCCTAAGCAGAAGCACCCAGATGGTTGTAAGGGCCAGCTGTGTATAAGTCATCTCCTCATGTGCAGGATAGAACACTGCAGATCAGGGGAGGAATGTGCGAATGCGTAAATGAAAAGCTTTGTCTCTATGACCACAGTATGATTGCAAAAGTGTTGTTATTCCTTGTGTGTATCTGCATGGTAATGTTGCAATGAGAATATCAGGTATTATGTGTTAAGACAGTTTGCACTCTGTTCATGGGCAGGAACCATTTAAAGTTTGAGAAAGCATGGTGAGCAAAACCTCTTTGCCTTGCCTGCTTAGCAGCTAAAGACACCAAGAGCAACGAAGGCAGGGGGGGGGGGGAATCCTAGCCTGCAACGGGGCAAAATCCACCCCTCCTTTTTCCTTTCAGCCAAAGGTTGTCTTATTAAGCCACTCTTAGGAACCGGTTCTGCAATCAGTGCCACTCAGGCAAACAGATAATTGTAAATGATAAAAGCCTTGCATTATAGAAACCTGCCTGAAAGAGATGATTTTGTTTTCAGAGATCGCGAACTGAAAAAAAAAAATCACTTCTGTGAGTTTCCCTCACCAAATCATAAACCCTCCCTACGTCTGTGTTTTTCAAACCCCTATTTCGGTGTTCTAATGTCTATTAAATGTCTCTCAAATGTCTGTTAGAGGTCTTTAAGTCACATGTCTCACTAGGAATGAGAGAATTGCATTGTCTTCATGTGTTTACTGTGTTAAGTTAATCATTTTGTAACCTAGGTTCTTAACCTTTTAAAGCCAGGGGCCAGGTTCCACGGCCTCAGGCAGCTCTGGAGGTCCAGACAGTCATCCTGCCCTCCCTCCACCGCGTGGCGAAGGTGGCGGCAGGGAACAATGGTAGGCCATATCTGGCCCACCATTGCGACATATGGGCCGCAAATCGAGAATTCCTGTTCTAACTCTCCTTCATTCTCTTAAGAAAGCTGTTGTTCTGGTATTTTGACTTTAATCCATGTAAAGTAATTTATTCATTGTACCCCTTTCACAGGAAAAAGCACATAAACATTCTTGCGCTCAGACCTTCTGGGCCACACTGTATACGATTCAAAAATGCTTAATTTGTACCTTTTCCCAGGAATGTCAAAGTAACCAATTTATTTCTCTCTCTTAAAGTACAGACTCAAATTGCATTCCTTTCACAGGGTCCTGAGTTAATCTTTCTCCAGGAGAATTCCAGCCAGCTGTCTTGACTATTTGACCTAATCTGATTCCATTATCTGATAAGAATTGTTGCATCTCATTGTGCTAACTTCTGACTTATCTTTCCTCCTTTCCTCTCGCCATTGGAACTCCCTGCTGGAAATGTTTAACTCGTGTGTCTTTTAATTTTAACATATTGTTTCTTTGGAAGTTGTTTCCTTACAGCATGATGAATCAAAGATTGTTTTAGCCTTTTTGTTTTGTATAAACCTTCGTCTGCCATTCCAAGTATGGTACACAGGCCTGTACTAACAGGCAGGCAAAATTTCACTAACTCCAGAATACAAAGGGAGCAAATGAGATTAGTCCCTGAGAACGTGCAGAGAGCCAGACCTTAGCTGGCGGCTGAAGGCTGCCTAAAGAATTCAGTCAAATAAGCAGAAGTGGGCCAGGTCACATTTGTGACGCAATTAGCCATCTTCCCAGCCATCACTGGGCAGACAGGGCCATATGCCTCATCCTACACATAGAATGAGGGTTTCAGAAACCACAGCAAGCTACAGACTAATGTTTCAGAAACTGGTCTCAGGAGTCCTCACGACTCAAGCTTAAAGGTCATGTGTCCCTCCACCAGAATGCCTGAGGAAGGCCTTCATGAGAGTTTTGCCACAAGACCTCAGACTGGTCTGAAACACACAGAATTTCACTACACAAGAACAGCTTGGTTACCAAGCTTGTATCACAGGTTGCCAATCAGATTCTCACTTCCACATGCTTTTACCTTTAAGGTAACACAATATGCTTCATTTGCAGAGGTTTTCCACACCTCCACATTGTGCATTCCGATGAGTTGTTGTTTTTTTGCTCACAGAGTATGTTACACTAATTGATGCTTTCTGAGCAGTTACAGCTTCTCCTCTACATGAATTTCATTAAACAAGTTAACTGGCGATAGGCCAGACCCAGCAGGGGTGAAACACCATTCTGCCCTGTTTTTTTATATACAAAAAAGGGGGGAACAACATCCCATAGTTGCACAGCAATTGCTATCCTATAATTGCAAAACTAACTAACTCTCTCAGATTTTTGTCTCCCAAAAGCTGCTTTGCAGTAAGCCTTTTCCCTTATGCAGAGTTGATTCCCGGAAGCCAGAGCCAGGCCCAGATGCCAAGCACAGATATTGCCAGCAGATGACATCAGCCATTGCCTAAGATGACATCAGCTGTCCATTTTTCTTCATTTCTACCTCTAGGGGGGTGGATTTGGGATGCACACACGGGATGCACACACACAAAGAAGCCCGACCCACTTATGAGAACTTCCAAAGACGATGCTTTTTGTTCAATACATGGACACAACGCACACACACGCAAGGATGCTCGATGACCTCAAAGAACTCTCTGTTTAATACACAATATTGCTTTGCTTATGCCAGTTTGGACTGCCATACAATAGACTTTTTGAGCTATCGATGGACATTTTGAGTTATATATGCACCAGAGAACTATTGGAATGAATCTTGCCTTTGCCCCACTCGCCTTGCCTGGATACAGGAAACATCTTGGACTTGCAACCAGCAAGTAGCCGCCAGCCAAGCAGCTGAATGTTTATGTTTCCTTGCTATTATTATCTGTATTTGCTTATCATTCATTCTCATGCCCTTGCACAATGCTCCAGTTGGGATTTGCAAGGGACACTTGAATTTCTGTACACACATGATTGTATATTCCTCATAATTGCCACCCAGGTAGCACCCATCGTTAGGAAAACATGTCCTGACCACAGGTGGGGGAAAAATGGCCCATGTTTGCACCGGCCTATACTTGAAAAAGATTGAGTACCCGGCAGTCAGAGTAATCCCCAGCCATTGTAAGTTATATCCATGATTTTCACACCTCTCCATAGGTGCTAGAAAGACATTTGCACAACACCAGAAGTTGCAGAAATAGCTTAGAATCACCCTAGGAAAACCAGTTCTGTCACTAGGGGGAAGGGAAATTAAACCCCCAGTGATCTCAACATTCTGCCTAGCCACAGAAAGCAGGCTGATTCACAGTTCGGGAGAACCAAGCAACAGTGGGCTGTTTTGAGGATCTCAGCCAAGCTGAGAAGCCACTCATGGCGTTGGCTGCCTCAGTCGGAGAACCCTTCTCACAGTCAGATAGCCGAACTTGACACCCAGGTCAAAACACCCCATTGGGCTAAAACTATGGTTCAAGTCGTTGGCACCCCCAGACCATAGCCATCATCATGGCAGTGTGGGTTAAGCTTAATGCCTTGTGCAAGTGTATTCCCTCACTGCTGCCAATATGTACCTCATGCCAAAAAAACCTGAGAAATCATCGCTCCACATCACATCATGTCACAGACATATCGAGCTCTTGGCCAGGCTGATTAAAATAAATAAAAGGAGGGAATGTGGTTTATCCGCAGATATGAATTGGCAATAACCTTTCCTAAAAGGTTAGGGTTTGGCCGAACATGACCTTGAGCCTATATAGCTCAGCGGGGAAGGAAATTGGGGAGCGGATTCATATAGTCATAGTTATGATTCACGAGTGCCCAGCTGGCCATTAGCTCGTATATGGGCAAATACCGAAGGCCATAAGGTGGTGACCTAAGATAAACATGTAATGTATATCTTACATCCGCAGACTCTCGGCGTCAGAGAACAAACCATGATGCGGTTGATTAACTCACCCCAGATGGACTCCAAGATAGGCGAACAATGGACTGTCATCCTGCAGTTAATTAACTGATAAGCATGCTTCCTGGAACATCCTAGTTACTTATTCTCCCCTTGTGCCAGATGATCATGTCTATATGAACGCAATGGTTTGGGGCAAAGAATAAAATGCCAGCAGTCCAAGTGGGATGCACTGGACTTTCACCTCAAGCTCTGCCTCGTGTGCCTTTCTTCATCCAGTCACTCCGCACCCAGTGGGCCATATCTGGCCCACCATTACAACAAATTCCCTGCACACCCTCATTCAAGTCATTTATGAAAAGGTTGAAGAGCATCATCAGAGGGCCCAAACTTTGTGGTACTCCACTTGTTACTCCCTCCCAACTTGAGAAGGAGCCATTAATAAGAACTCTCTGAGTATGATTTTGTAACCAAGTGCACCTGACACTTCTGCTATCCAGGCCACACCCAGCTACCTTGCTAATCAGGATAGCATGGGGCCATTTAATGGATTTATTATTTTAATCTAAGTGTGGGATCAGTTTCAATCCATTTCTTCAAGTGATCTTCTTCTTTGCTTCCTTTTACCTCTTCGGATGTCGAGGGATCTTGAGGTGGAGGTGGCAGCATATGAAAATGAGCCCAGTAATCCGTTCTAAAAGAAGTATGACAGTAAGCCCTACCACCCAAAAAAAATGAATGATAGTATTCACACAATATGGTCTGCACTAGTTTCTATTGTACCTCCAGAATAACCCAGAAAAACACCTGTAACCCTAAAGCTGATAGTAATCCCTAACCCCTAAGGTCGAGGCCTAACACTAAACCTAGTTCTTATCTGACAGTAAGCCGTACCATGAAAAACTTAATTAGAAGAAACAACACAAGGGTTACACAGGGTGTGCTTAGGAGGAGAAACAGCTCACATTTGGGTCCCATGGAGGAACAGCCCAGTGTCATCAATTTCACAATTAGGGGGACAAAGGCTCTCCAGCCTGACCCTGATCCCTGTCCCCAACCTGGACTAAAGTGATCCCCCCCACAGATCTAAAGTGATCCTTCCTGTCTCCTTCCAGCTGTCTGACCCAGGGCCGTAACCAGGGGGTGGCCAGGGTGGGTGTTGCCCTGGGTTAGCAGTTTGCCCACTCTCAAACTACCAGCTGCTTATATACAGGTGAAACTCAAAAAATTAGAATATCATGCAAGTGTTCATTCCTTTCAGTAATGCTTCTTTAAAGGTGAAACAAATATAGGGGATAGACTCATTACATGCAAAGCGCGATATGTCAAGAACAATATTGGACCTCTGAAAAGTATTTGCATCAATTACTGCCTCAATGTGGCGTGGCATGGATGCTATCAGCTTGTGGCACTGCTGAGGTGTTATGGAAGACCAGGATGCTTCAATAGTGGCCTTCAGCTCTGCTGCATTGTTCGGTCTCATGTCTCTCATCTTCCTCTTGGCAATGCCCCATAGATTCTCTATGGGGTTCAGGTCAGGTGAGCTTGCTGGCCAATCAAGCACAGTAATCCCATGGTCATTGAACTAGGTTTTGGTACTTTTGGCAGTGTGGGCAGGTGCCAAGTCCTGCTGGAAAATGAAGTCAGCATCCCCATAAAGCTCATCTGTGGAAGGAAGCATGAAGTGCTCCAAAATCTCCTGGGAGACGCTGCATTGACCCTGGACTTAATGAAGCACAGTGGACCAACACCAGCAGATGACATGACTCCCCAAATCAACACAGACTGTGGAAACTTCACACTGGACTTCAAGCATCTTGCATTGTGTGCCTCTCCATCCTTCCTCCAGACTCTGGGCCCTTGGTCCCCAAATGAGATGTAAAAGTTGCTCTCATCATAAAAAAGGACTTTGGACCACTGAGCAACAGACCAGCTCTTTTTTTCTTTAGCCCAGGTAAGACACTTCTGACGTTTGTTGATCAGGAGCGGCTTGACAAGAGGAATACGACATTTGAAGCCCATGTCCAGGACCTGTCTGTGTGTGGTGACTCTTGATGCACTGACTAGTCACCAACACTTTTGAATGGCCTTTTCCTACCAATTCTCTCCAGGTCTGCAGCCATCCCTGCTGTGTGTGTGTGCACCCTTTTCTTCCACACTTTCCCCTACCACATAACTTTCTATTAATGTGCTTTGATACAGCACTTTGGGAACATCCAGTTTCTTTTGCAATTACCTTTTGGGGCTTTCCCTCCGTATGGAGAGTGTCAATGATGGTTTTCTGCACAGGTCAGCAGTCTCTTCCCCATGAGGGTGATTCCTAATCATGCCAGTGTCTAATCATGCCAGCCACATGGCCACCGAAACGTCTGCAGACACGCAGACAGCGTGGGCTCTTTGGCTGTAAATGGAGGAGATGAGCACCGCCCCCTAGAGTCGGCCACGTGTGACGTCCGAGCATGGGCGACCTTGACTTTTTCCTATGGCGGATCCAGACCCACCTCCCGCCCCGGCCTCGTTTGTTCGCAGGATCCAAGCTCCCGCCCCCGTCCCTGGCGCTCCGGGGCCGCCTTGGCGCCTCTCTCTGCCGCAGCGAGAGGAGGAGGAGGAGGAAGAAGAAGAGGCGTCCTCCTCCTCCTCCTCGGGGTCTCCAGGGCGACCGGCGTCAACAACTCCGCCTCGCCCCAAGAGCCGCCGCTGCCGCTGCCGCCGCTGCAGCTGCTGCTGCCTCCGTCGGGCGATCCCTGCTGGGCTGCTGCTGCTCGTGGTGCTTCCCTCCAGCCGGCTTGGCGAGGCGGGCTGGGAAAGGTGAGCCGCGGTCGGAGAAGGGAAGGAGAGGGCGGGCGGGCGTTCTCTCCCCGAGGGCGACTCATTTCCCCCCCCCCACCCCGCCCCAAGGCGATCGCAGACTTGAGACCCCCGGAGGGAGCGATTCCGCCGCTTGGGGGTCTGACTCCGGCCACGCCTTGGAAAGCCTCGCGGGGAGACGGCAGTGGGCAAACCTGCGGAGGGGAGGGGAGGACCCCCAAAGGCGAAACGAGGGAGCGCGCGCGCGCGGCACCAGCTAGAGATGGGGAGCTTTGTTCGACGCCAGAGCAGGAGGGACCCCCCCCCCCTCCCTGGGGAAGACTGCTGCATTGCAGCATCTGTAGACTTGAGCCAGGTTACCTTGTTAGGGTGATACAGTAGACCAGGGGTGCCCAAACTACAGACTGTGGGCCGGATCCGCCCCCCCCATACCAATTCATCTGGCTCTTGAAGCCCTCGTTGCTCCCGGAAGCGGAAGTAAAATGCACCCATAGGAGAGCGACGAAGGCTGTGCGGGCTGGATGAATTGGTGTCTGGTCTGGGTCTGGCCCACAGTGACTGGCCCATGGCCCAAAAAATTTGGCCCCCCTGGTGTAGATCCTACTGCTAGCGACTCAATGCCCTCTGCAAAGGTTAACTCACCTGACAACCCTGAGAATTAGCTTGGGTGGTGAAGTCCACACAGAAGGGTGATAGTCCCCAAGTGGATTAAAATCTCACTTGAATCTATCTTGAGGGAGGGCAGTAGCTTCATCTATCCTGGTTTGGGGCTGAGGAGGACTTTGCGTGCCAAAAGGGTTCAGGACCAGAAAGTGACTCATGGAGCTGGATCAGTGGGACGGGGGTCACACTGCAATGCCAAAGGCAGATGAAAGGCCACGACATTATATTTGCAGGACAGTCTTCATGGCTGATCACCATGATGATCTCCAATATTTGGAATTCGATATGGCACAAGAAGAAGAAGAAGTAGGCTTGAGCAAGGTTGGACACAGCAGGCTCCTCTGGCTCAGATCCTTGAAGACAGAGGCACGATCCTGTTACGTTTTCCGGTCCCTTGTTTTCTTAAAACTCTATGGTGGGGTGATGTCTTTTAAATGTACCCCACAAGACATGCGTAATGACTAATCTTTGCAAAGGGATCCTGCACAGGTTTACTTGCTTGTTTGCTTAGTACTCTTGGCATGAAGAGTTTTGCTGGATAAAAGCAAGACATCCATCAACTAATTAATAGCAATAGCAATTACACTTATATACCGCCCCAAGGTGCTTAGTGCACTCTCTGGGTGGTTCACAAGGTAATTAGGATTTTGCCCCCAACATGCTGGGTGCTCATTTTACCAACTTCAGAAGGATGGAAGGCTGAGTTAACTGTGACCCCCATCAGGATTGAACTCACAACCTTTTGGCTGCAGTACAACAGTTTAACCACTGTACCACCAGGGCTCACTGATTAACCAATCAGTGCCAGAATGTCATCAAACCAACATGATACATGTGAGATGGTATCCATGGGAAATTGACCATTCCTCTACCAATGATAGGAGCTGGCACCAGAAGCAGCAGCAGCAGGATTATATATGCCAGTACTCGCAGTGGGTGGAGAGTTGGACTTGGACTTGGGAGAACTGGGCTCTAATCTACACTCAGCCATGGAGACTCACTCACTAGTCTGATCAGGGCTTCTGGGAATTGAAGTTCAAGAACATCTGGAGTGTCAAGGTTCACCATCACTTCACTAGTGCGTGAGTGTGTGCATGTGACCATGGCAAGCCATTCTTTGAACATGTCAGATACCTTTGAAATCCTTGAAATGGTAGCTGTGTTAATCTGTGTTTCGAGCACATTGGAGAATAAACAAAACAAAAAGACAAAAACCATTGTGGCACTTTAAAGACTAATTGCTGTATTTTAATGTTAGCTTTGGAAATCCTGTGGTTTAAACCCCTATGAAAGAGTGATCTCCACAATGTCCTGTCCTCAACAGGAAATCATGTTAGGGATGCCATAAATTGGAAGTGGTTTAGCAGCACCTAGCACCGACGGAAGAAAGTGTACCTTCAATCTGGCTTCGATTAAAATGCTGATTACATTGAAAGCAGCTGAGAGAATCACAACCTGATGCTTGCAGAAAGTTCCTAGATTCCCTCTGTGGCATCTCCAGTTGAAATGGCAGTGCGTTCATGATGGGGAAAAATTACTTGTTTGGCACCAACAGATTGTTTGCTTGTGTGGACTACATCTCCTAGACTCTTCCAACCAGTACAGCCCTGTAAGAATTCAAGCTATTAGCTTTATTAAATAGCATGGAAGACCCTCAACCTGAGATCCTGCAGAACCATGGTTGTTTAAACTATACCACTTTTGTCCTAACTGGAACAAGAAACGTCAGCGTTTAAGATGTATTCAAAAAAGTAATGGGCACCACAGCTCATATCACAAAACTATACATTGGCATACAAAGGAATTTCAAAAGAAAACAATTCCTTGCCTGTGTGGATCACAAATGAAATACTGTATGGGTCATTTAAAAAAAAATGGGTATGCCTCAATACTTGATTGTCCTAATGTGCAACCTACACTGTAGACAGGAAGATAGTTTTGGTGCAGAATATGGAGAAGCAGAATGGTTTCCCATCAGCAAAAGTATCAGACAAGGGTCCATTTTGCGTCCCTACTTGTGCAAATCTACATACAGAAGACATATATAACACTGGACGGGATTCAGAGAATCCCATATAGAATCTGTGACAGCATCTTAACCTATAAAACCAGGGGTTAACCGTTGGAACTTGCTATAGGTTGCTATGTCTCGCCCTACTTGCCTGCACTCACCCTTCGTGCACACGGCCGATCTGGGTCCGCAGGTCAACAAAGGATTGAGAAAACAGGCAGTGGGGCAACAGCCCCACAAATGCAAAAAAAGGGAAACAACTTCATTTCCCAACATTCCTTGCACCGTGCCACGCCAGAGCCAATCAGGCTGAGAGGCGCAAGGAACGTTCGGAAATGCGCCGCAGCCAATCAAAAGAAAGCCGTTTTAAAAAAACGCAGCACAAACATAAAGCACAAACCCATAACTACAAGCCCCAGCGTCCTGCGCGCCATGAGCGCGCAGAACGCTGAGGAAGCCGGCGCGCAAAGATTAAAACAAACAAAAACACCGGAAGAGCAAGTCCGCCAAGCCGCGGGAACCAAAGCCCCCCTCCCCAACGGCGCCTGAAGCTCCTAATCAGAGTTTCCCCTTTAATATCACTGGGGGGTTGTGCTCCCCCTCTCTACTGGCTCCCCTGGGGTCCGGAGGGTTGGGGGGACAAAAGGAATCTGTCTCCCCAACCCTCCTGACCCCAGGGGACCTGGCAGAGAGAGGGGATTCCCCTCCCCCCCACACACGCTCCATATTAAAGAGAAGAAACCAAGTGGTTACTTCTCTTTAAAAACTGAGTTTTTTTGGGGGGAAACCCCCTCTCCGATGACTCTCCTGGGTCTGGAAGGGTTGAGGAGACAGACCCCTTTCCCCCACCCAACCCTCCCAAACCCAAGGAAGCCAGCGGAGAGGGGGATCACAATCCCCCCGATATTAAAGGGGAAACCACAATTGAGATTTCCCTTTTAATATCAGAGGTGGCCTGGATTCGATCCCCTCTCCTGGGTCCCATGAGTCTGGAAGGTTTGGGGAGACAAAAGGGGTCTGTCCTCCCCAAGCCTTCCAGAGCCAGGGGAGACAGCAGAGAGGGGATCCCCCCGTAGGACACAAAAAACCACAAAAAAACAATAAAAAACATTCAAAAATACACAAAAACAAAAATAACACCAAAAACAATACAAAGTAAACAACAACAAACATTTCCAAACACACCCAGCACCCAGCCAAACACCACAAAATCCAACCACCACCCCCAAATAAAGAAAAACAGCCAACTCACCACCACACGACCTCACACCACAACGACTGGAAAAGAAATGAA
Organism: Bradypodion pumilum; assembly: GCA_035047305.1. Taxonomy (NCBI): domain Eukaryota; kingdom Metazoa; phylum Chordata; class Lepidosauria; order Squamata; family Chamaeleonidae; genus Bradypodion; species Bradypodion pumilum. Next base: position 23,862,696 of record JAWDJD010000009.1, on the reverse strand, counting down.
TAAAGAAAGAGACTACTTACTGGAAGAAGCTCCACCCAGAGGCCACAAGAGAAAAAACAGTCAAAATACAAGATAACCCCTACCAGCACCACTTGCTGCCCACAATAATAAAAAAATTCAAAAAGACACAACAGCCCCATACAAAAGGCCCCAAGAGTAAAAACAAATAACACTAAATCACAATTTTACACAAATCAAAAACAGATGTCAATAAAATAAAATAAAAACTATTCAAAAATCCTGTGCTGAATTTTTACTCAAATAAAAAACAAAAACATCAATACATAGTTTAAAAACATTTATTGTGAAAAACATGTACTTTCATTTTGACTCTGCATGTGCTCTTAAGCAGAGCTGCTGCTGAGGAGAGCCAAACAAAGGAAGTGAGCACTGGTAAGTTTTGCAGTTGGAGTAGAGCTGCTTTAGAGGCCTCTACTAATTTAAATTGATAATTTAAACTGCTGAGAGCCACCTCTGTTCAAACAGAGGAAGCAGTTTGAAGCTTCCAGAAGCAGGGGGCAGGGCCACACCAGGCCCTTCCCTGAACTGTGACTCATAGGGGCGGAGCCACACTAGCCTTTAAAAGCTCTGAGCTCTTTCAGAGTCAGCCATTTTGACTCTGCATGTGCTCTTAAGCAGAGCTGCTGCTGAGGAGAGCCAAACAAAGGAAGTGAGCACTGGTAAGTTTTGCAGTTGGAGTAGAGCTGCTTTAGAGGCCTCTACTAATTTAAATTGATAATTTAAACTGCTGAGAGCCACCTCTGTTCAAACAGAGGAAGCAGTTTGAAGCTTCCAGAAGCAGGGGGCAGGGCCACACCAGGCCCTTCCCTGAACTGTGACTCATAGGGGCGGAGCCACACTAGCCTTTAAAAGCTCTGAGCTCTTTCAGAGTCAGCCATTTTGACTCTGCATGTGCTCTTAAGCAGAGCTGCTGCTGAGGAGAGCCAAACAAAGGAAGTGAGCACTGGTAAGTTTTGCAGTTGGAGTAGAGCTGCTTTAGAGGCCTCTACTAATTTAAATTGATAATTTAAACTGCTGAGAGCCACCTCTGTTCAAACAGAGGAAGCAGTTTGAAGCTTCCAGAAGCAGGGGGCAGGGCCACACCAGGCCCTTCCCTGAACTGTGACTCATAGGGGCGGAGCCACACTAGCCTTTAAAAGCTCTGAGCTCTTTCAGAGTCAGCCATTTTGACTCTGCATGTGCTCTTAAGCAGAGCTGCTGCTGAGGAGAGCCAAACAAAGGAAGTGAGCACTGGTAAGTTTTGCAGTTGGAGTAGAGCTGCTTTAGAGGCCTCTACTAATTTAAATTGATAATTTAAACTGCTGAGAGCCACCTCTGTTCAAACAGAGGAAGCAGTTTGAAGCTTCCAGAAGCAGGGGGCAGGGCCACACCAGGCCCTTCCCTGAACTGTGACTCATAGGGGCGGAGCCACACTAGCCTTTAAAAGCTCTGAGCTCTTTCAGAGTCAGCCATTTTGACTCTGCATGTGCTCTTAAGCAGAGCTGCTGCTGAGGAGAGCCAAACAAAGGAAGTGAGCACTGGTAAGTTTTGCAGTTGGAGTAGAGCTGCTTTAGAGGCCTCTACTAATTTAAATTGATAATTTAAACTGCTGAGAGCCACCTCTGTTCAAACAGAGGAAGCAGTTTGAAGCTTCCAGAAGCAGGGGGCAGGGCCACACCAGGCCCTTCCCTGAACTGTGACTCATAGGGGCGGAGCCACACTAGCCTTTAAAAGCTCTGAGCTCTTTCAGAGTCAGCCATTTTGACTCTGCATGTGCTCTTAAGCAGAGCTGCTGCTGAGGAGAGCCAAACAAAGGAAGAGAGCACTGGTAAGTTTTGCAGTTGGAGTAGAGCTGCTTTAGAGGCCTCTACTAATTTAAATTGATAATTTAAACTGCTGAGAGCCACCTCTGTTCAAACAGAGGAAGCAGTTTGAAGCTTCCAGAAGCAGGGGGGCAGGGCCACACCAGGCCCTTCCCTGAACTGTGACTCATAGGGGCGGAGCCACACTAGCCTTTAAAAGCTCTGAGCTCTTTCAGAGTCAGCCATTTTGACTCTGCATGTGCTCTTAAGCAGAGCTGCTGCTGAGGAGAGCCAAACAAAGGAAGTGAGCACTGGTAAGTTTTGCAGTTGGAGTAGAGCTGCTTTAGAGGCCCGCGCGCCTAATGGCGCGCGAGATTACAAACTAGGAACATAAGAAGGATATAGTCTTACTAGGTAGAAAGGTAGTAAACGTGTACATTTTTGAGGCCCAGAATACTGCACTTGTTAAAATGGATTCTGAGGGAACAGCTGTAGTTACCTGCAATTCTTGTGCCATGTTTGTGTTCTTGCCAAAGCACATGGAGAACTACACTTGCAGCAAGTGCAAGCTGGTTGCACTACTAGAAGAGAAGGTCCAGCAGCTAGAGGCCCGCATATCTAACCACCAACAAATTAAGGAGCTTGAGCTGTTCTTGGACAGAGCGGAGCAGACTATGCTGGACAAAGAAGAGACAGGGCACAGTTCTGAGGGAGAAGGCCCTTCACTAACTCAGGAGGGAGATGGTTGGAGGAATGTGACTCAAAGGAGGAGAAGAGTAGGGGATCACTCTGAGAGTCTGAAATTACAGAATAAATTTGAGGCTCTTTCCCTTATCACACCTGACGAGGAACACACAGAGGAACAGCTGGTTCCACCTGATGATCTCTCCTTCATCACACTTGATGAGATCCAGGAAGATGAACATCAGGAACAAACTGAGGTTCTCTCCCTTAATATGGTTGATGAGGTGCATGTAGATGAACAGATTGCAGGAGAGAGGCTCCTTGTACTAGGCGATTCAATAATTAGAAATACAGAGAAATGGATTTGTGATGCACATGATAACCGTATGGTGACTTTCCTGCCAGGTGCAAAAGTTGCAGACATCACAAGAAATCTAGATAGATTGTTAGAGAGAACTGGGAACGAGCCAGTTGTCATGGTACACGTTGGTACTAATGATGTTGGGAAGGCCAAGCGGTCTGTCCTGGAAGCCAAATTTAGGTTGTTAGGAAGAAGATTGAAGTCCCGGACTTCCAAGGTAGCATTTTCAGAAGTGCTGCCTGTCCCTCGCGCAGGACCTACCAGGCAGGCAGAGCTCAGAAGCCTCAATGCGTGGATGAGGCGGTGGTGTCGAGAGGAGGGCTTCAGATTTGTCAGGAACTGGAGAACATTTTGGGACAAGCCAAATCTGTTCAGGAGGGATGGGTTGCATTTAAACCATGATGGGACCAGATTGCTGGCACTCAACATCAAAAAGGCTGCAGAGCAGCTTTTAAACTGATAACTGGGGGAAAGCCGACAGGAGCTGGGCAGCATCCGGTTCGGGAAAGTGTGTACTTGAGTAGTGAGGAGGATGCAAAAATTACTGAGCAGAGCAAGGAGCTAGTCACTAGCATTCTAGCAGAAGGATGCAAGAGGCAGTCTAACAATGCAACTGGACACAAAAGACTGTGTCAGAAATGCATATATAAATGCTTGTATACAAATGCCAGAAGCCTCCGGAACAAAATAGGGGAGCTGGAATACTTAGCAATAGATAAGAATATTGATATTATTGGTATCACTGAAACCTGGTGGACGGATGATAACCAATGGGATACAGTTATCCCAGGCTACAAACTGTACAGGAAGGATAGGAAGGGGCAAACAGGAGGTGGTGTAGCCTTGTATGTCAAAGAAGTGATAAAATCTTATGAATTGGAATATCTAGGTGATTTAGAGTCACCATTAGAAGCTCTGTGGGTAAGAGTACCAGGCCACAAGGATGGTCTAACAGTAGGCATATACTATCGGCCTCCGACCCAAACTCTTGAGGGAGACTGGCAGTTGGAGAATGTTGTAAAGGAGGCATCCAGGAAGGGAAGCCTGGTTATAATGGGGGACTTCAATTACCCTCACATAGACTGGGTGAACTGTTGTTCAGCACATGATAAAGAGATAAAGTTCCTAGATATGCTCAATGATTGTTCCCTGGGACAGATGGTTGAAGACCCAACTAGAGGTACAAGAATCCTTGACTTGATCCTGAGTAATACTCAGGATCTGGTGCAAGATGTTAATGTGACTGATCCAATAGGGAACAGTGACCACAACTCAATTATGTTTAACTTGAACATAGACCGCAAGTCACTGATAAAATCTAACACAGAGACCTTAAATTTTCAAAAAGGAAATTTCCCAAAGTTGAGGAAACTAGTAAAAAAGAAGCTGAAAGGGAAAATTGAGAGAGTCCAAACACTCCAAGAGGCATGGAGGCTGTTTACAAAAACAATAACAGAGGCCCAATTGGAATGCATACCCAAAAGGAAAAAGGGCACTGCCAGGTCCAAGAGGACTCCAATGTGGCTTACAGGAGCTGTTCGGGAAGTGATCAAGAGCAAGAAAAGCTCATTTAGAAGATGGAAGGCTTGTCCAAATGAGGACAGCAGGCAGAAACATAAATTCTGGCAGAACAAATGCAAGGCAACAATCAGGAAAGCAAAGCAAGACTTTGAGGAGCGTATAGCTAAAAATACTCAGAGGAATAACAAAGACTTCTTTAAGTACATTAGAAGTAAGAACCCAACTAGGAAGGCCATTGGACCATTAGATGACAATGGAAGGCAAGGGGTTATTAAAGAGGAAACAGAGATTGCAGAGAGACTCAATGAATTCTTTGCTTCAGTATTCACTGAAGAAGATAGAGACCACATGCCCAAAACAGAACCTATCTTCGTAGGGAGGGAAACCGAAGAATTAAGCAAGATAGAAATAACCAGGGAGGAGGTCCTTGCATGTCTTGTTAAACTAAACACTAACAAATCACCAGGACCAGATGGCATCCATCCACGAGTTCTCAGGGAACTTAAAGATGAAATTGCTGATCTCCTAGCCAAAATATATAATATTTCCCTCAAATCAGGGTTTGTGCCTGATGACTGGAAGGTAGCGAATGTAACACCAATTTTCAAAAAAGGATCCAGGGGTGATCCAGGAAATTACCGGCCTGTCAGTTTGACATGTGTCCCAGGTAAAGTGATGGAAACCATCCTAAAAGATAGAATTAATAGGTACATAGAAGAGGAGGCGCTGCTAAAGGAGAGCCAACATGGCTTTTGCAAGGGCAAATCATGCCTCACTAATCTGTTGGAATTTTTTGAGAGTGTCAACAAGCATGTGGATAAGGGGGATCCAGTTGACATTGTTTATCTGGACTTTCAGAAGGCTTTTGACAAGGTCCCACACCAAAGGCTCTTGAATAAACTTACCAGTCATGGAATAAAGGGACAGGTCTTGTCCTGGATCAGCAACTGGCTAAGGGACAGGAAACAGAGGGTAGCACTAAATGGACACTTCTCCAAGTGGAGGGAAGTAAAGAGTGGGGTCCCCCAAGGTTCAGTACTGGGACCCCTGCTTTTCAACCTCTTCATAAATGATCTAGAGGTAGGAGTAAAAAGCAAGGTAGCCAAATTTGCTGACGATACTAAATTATACAGGGTAGTGAAAACTGTGAGAGATTGTGAAGAGCTCCAGAGGGATCTCTTGACACTGGGGGAGTGGGCAAAACAGTGGCAAATGAGCTTCAACATCAGTAAGTGCAGAGTGATGCATGTTGGGGCAAAAAACCCCAATTACATTTATAAACTGATGGGGTCTGAACTCTCTGCGACAAACCAGGAAAGGGACCTTGGTGTCCTGGTGGACAGCTCAATGAAGGTGTCAACCCAGTGTGCCTCAGCAGTGAAAAAAGCAAACTCAATGTTAGGGATCATTAGGAAGGGTATAGAAAATAAGTCAGCAAGTGTCATTTTGCCTCTTTATAAATCTATGGTGAGGCCCCATCTGGAATACTGTGTACAGTTCTGGTCGCCATACCTCCAGAAGGATATTATGGAGTTGGAGAAAGTACAGAGGAGGGCAACCAGAATGATTAGGGGACTGGAACACCTTCCTTACCATCTGAGGCTGCAACGGTTGGGCCTTTTCACTCTTGAACGACGGCGTCTAAGAGGTGACCTGATTGAAGTTTATAAAATCATGCACGGTGTGGACAAAGTGGATAAGGAAAAACTGTTTTCCCTATCGCACAACACTAGAACTAGGGGACACTCCATGAAACTTTTGGGTAGTAGTTCTCAAACAAATAAGAGAAAGTACTTTTTCACCCAGAGGATTACTGGTCTATGGAACTCCCTGCCAGAAGAAGTGGTGACAGCTGTCAGTCTTGACAGCTTTAAGAAAGGATTAGACAAGTTCATGGAGGACAAGGCTATCAATGGCTATAATTATGGCTACCTAAGGACAACCTCCGGGTTGGAGAGATAGGCAGGATATCTCTCAATGCCATTTCCAGGGAATCCTAAGCAGGTGAAGGCATCTCCTTGGGAATACCCTGAAGGAAATGGTGAGCCACTGTGTGAGACAGAATGCTGGACTGGATGGGCTGTGGCCTGTTCCAGCAAGGCTGTTCTTATGTTCTTATGTTCTTATGTTCACATTTTTTAAATTATTACCTACGGTACACCAATTTTAAAAAATACATACTAAAAAATATTGAGTTAAATAATTTTTTGGGAAAAAGTATATCATCCTTTATTCTTTTTTTCATCCACCAAACCAAAACACCAAACAAAACTCATCACAGTTTATAACAGGCCACCCAAAAAAATTTGTATAAATAATTTAAAAAAAAATTAAATTATAGACTAACCTCTTCTTTACAAACATTAACAACAACAACAAAAACTTTCCAACACCATTTAAAACAGCCAGGCAACATCTGCTAGTATTACTATACTAGCAGAAAGCAGCAATGACTTGAAACAACCCCTGACTGGAGCTTATGTTTGCAGAGTCAGTAAAGCCAAGTAATTCTTCTATAACCATTTTCTCCTTACACACCAGCTCTCAAAGTCAAGAAGGGAAAAATCTATTTGCAAGTGAGGAAGGCTTTCTTTGCACAATCTTCACCTCCATACTAGAAACAAATCCCTGGTTCTGTAATTTGCATCTGAGAGCATCCCTTTTTGAAACATGAACAGCTATGCAGAGCACTTTGTTCTGCTATTCTAGGTCTGCCTTCCTGACTCAAATCTTCTGCACCTGGCTGTCCATTCAGGTTCTACTGGAAAACAATTTCCACAGGCCTAAAGTTTGCCCATCCAACAGAATGAAATTTAACAGGGATAAGTGCAAAGTTTTACATCTAGGGGGTAAAAACAGGTGCAGAATTACAAGATGGGGGATATTTGGCTCAGTAATACTACAAACAAGAAGGATCTTGGAATTGTTGTAGATCACAGGCTAAATATGAGTCAACATTATGATGTGCCTTCAAAAAAAGCCAATGATGTTTTAGGCTGCATTAACAGAAATATAGTCTCCAAAACCTGTGAGGTACTAGTCCTCCTCTATTCTGACCACAACTAGAGTACTGTGTCTAATTCTGGGCACTGCACGTAAAGAAAGATGCAAATAAATTAGAGCAAGTACAGAGAAGGGGAACAAGGATGATCAGAGGACTGGAAACCAAGCCCTAAGCGGAAAGACTGAAGGAACTGGGCATGTTTAGCCTTGAGAAAAGGAGACTGAGAGGGGATATGATAGCATTCTTTATATACTTGAAAGATGATCATAAAGAGGAAGGGAAGAATCTGTTCTCAATCATCCCAGAGTGCAATAACGGATTCAAACTAAAGGAAGCCTGATATAGGCTGAATATTAGGGGGAAAACACTTTAATGGTTAGAGCAGTACAACAGTGGAGTCAACTACCTTGAGAGAACCAACACTGTAAGCATTCAGGAGAGAATTGGACCGCTGTCTGTCATATCTGCTTTGATTTGTATTCCTGCATTGAGCAGGGAGTTGGACTCAATGGCCAAAAAGGCCCCTTCCAACTCAATGACTCTATGATTCTGTGATTCTATTCCTTGAAGAGGATAACACTGAGGTGAAAGGATAAACAAGAGTTAGATGGTGATTGTGAGCTGCCTGGAGTCGCTTTGGCGAGAGGGCGACGATAGAAAGCCAATACAATAAATAAATGTATAGATAGATGGATAGGTAGGTAGATAGATCTAACGCACAGGTGGCCCACCTTTTTGCACGGCGGGCCTGACCCACCTCCAGAACGCCTGAGTGGGCCGGACCATATTCCCAGAATTGGAAGTAGATGTATTTAAGGCTGACATAAATGCACCCACTTCCACGTTTACGTCAGCCATGGGTGCATTTGCACATGCCCGCTTCTACTTTTGGGTGTAGGGGAGATAGTGATGGGCTGTTTGGAATGGCGTTGAGGGCCAGGTCTGGCACATGGGTCGTAGGTTGGGAATCCCTGCTCTAAGGCATTAGGTCTAAGGTGTCTAAATAACTAAAGTTATTTAATGTTGTTTATTTCAAAGGCTAAAGTTGCTACATAGGAATTATTATGGAATCACAAGCTATTGTGCAATTAACTAACATTTAAACTGCTGTTCTATACTTCGTCTTCTTCCGTGTCTAAGCCAGACATGAAACTGCCAAAGTGAAGCCACCTTTTGGTGACTTCATTCTGCAGTTCCTTTCCTCTGGCCTTAACTGCTAGAGTCCCCCGCTTTGTTTTTGCTCTACAGCTTTCAGCTGATGGATAATGGGAACTGTAGTCCAAACAACGGGAATCTTTTCACATTCAACAGCCGCCTTGTGTTCTTACCAGGCTCTCACCTGCCTTTTCAAAATTCTGCATTAGGAGCATGTACAAGCGTACCTAAGGGATGCTCTTTGTATTGTACAAGAAAACGCCCTTCCTCCTTTGCGCATGGGTGAAATCTATGTGCTGGCAGAAATGAGTTCATTGAAAGGTTCTGCTGTGAGCACTGCTGATATTTGCTCTGGCTTCACGGTGTAATTTCTCTGGCTTCGGCTTCTGGTGACTCAGCTGATCCTGGAGAATAAAAAGCACAGTGAGAGAAACGGAACGGGTAAATATTAGGATTGTTCAGGCAACTGAATTGATTGATCAATTGATGGTTGTGTTCCTCTGCTTGCTTTAAATGAAGATATGTTCTGTCAAAATTCAACTGAGTAATGGCAGTAATGATGATGATGATGTGTTCATGTTGCAGCAGATTGAATCATAAAAAGGTGTTCTCTCATCTCATCTCTCAGGCATAGAAAGGAAGGAATGCCTATAGAGTGAATTTGCATTGAGTTGAAGTACAGGGAGACACTGACCCCGAAAACGTGCCAGTAATAGACCCAATCTTGCACTCCTGTGTCTGCATGAGTGCATTGTGTAAATGTTCATGCTTTTGCCCAGATAAATTAATCTTTCTGTATCCATTTTTGAGCTTTGCACATGCAGTTTTGCTTTTGTGTGTCTGCTGCATGTATTTCTTTGTGTATAGAATGGTATGTGGTTTGCGACTGCGCTGCAGTGCCATCAGGCTTCCTCAGTTGTGGCGTCTCCAGCTGTCCTTGTTCCTTAGCTCAGTTCCATACAGCAATAGGAGACAGGGCAAATTTTAGGCACAGAAGACAGCTAGGCATGTTTGTGTGTTTCAGCTGAGTTAAATACACATGTTAAGCCATACTATTCTCCCCATAGCAACAGCTTCCAAGCATCATCACCCGCCCATAGCAGTGGTTGCCAAGTGATACAAACTATGGCCTTCCCAACAGCCAAACCCACATGGCTGTTTTTGTTTAATGTCAGGGCCGTAACTAAGGTCCTGGAGCTGGCAAACCCCCAATGCCCCAATAAACTGCCCAAGGCATGGGTGGATATTGTCAGAAGGCCAAGGAAAGGGGGTGGCTGTAGGCAAAAGTCCGTTGATGAACAGGCAGGTGCAAAACTGGAACCATAGTCTCTCTCTTATCTTGTGTGGATTAGGTGCTTTAAAGAAGGAACACAGAGAGAGAGAGTGAGAGAGAGTGAGAGGGTGATGGCATCTGCTCAGATTAAGGTGGTTTTTGGGGGCATGGTTATCTTTTCAGAAGTTTCTTTTTTGGACCAGAACTCTCAGAGCATCTCTTAGCTAGTGATGCATTTCATTTTTTTTTTTACACAGAGATAAAAGACTAGAGATCCACCAGTGCTGGTTCGTTTCCCTTCCCGGAGTCCAGTCTCCTGCGTTCTCTGCCTTTCATCTTTGCCTGTCCTTTACTACTCAGGGAACATCCTTTCATTAGGCCTCACATCATTCCTATGCCATTCCCTGTGGTGATGACCTCAGAAAATTATTCTCCAGTGACACTTTGCCTGGAAATTTTGGGTGGCATTCATTCACTTACTCATTTACTGCCTGAACTTTTTCTCTGGTGTATGTGGAGTTCTTTCTATGTCAGGAAGAGGCTACCTGCTCTGCCACCAAATCCTTCCCTAAAGCTTTATTATTTGCTTGTTTCAGTCAGTAAGGCTGTAAACTGCAGTCTGCATATTATTCTGCACTGAAAAAGGGGATAAAGATTGTGGTATTTTTGAACCACAATCAGGGACAACAGCAACCTTGTTGTGCCGTCTAATCTTTCTACACTAGGTCAGGTAAAGAATGAATTCACTCAAAGGTGGCTTCGTTTTGGCATTTTCATGTCTGACCTAAAAACGGAGGGGGAGGAAGAGGAAGAAGGGGATGAACTAGTTGATCTCAATTTTGCTTTAACTGCTATGATTCCTTAATAAGAATCGCATGTTAAGTTTGACTGACGAAGTGGACTTGATCCACGAAAGCTAACATCAAAATACAGCAGTTCGTCTTTAAGGTCCCACAGCATTTTTTGTCATTTTGTTTTGTTTTGTTTACTCTCTTATATGTTATGTTTGGTTATTATTCTATCAACACATAATGTACTTTTGCTGTTGGCTGTTGTTGTTTTTTGTCAAGTATCTCATGGGACTTCAGTGTTGACTGTAAATGCTGAAACCCTTTCTCAAGAAATGGTAATTACTGTATCATGTGATCACAGAATAACTAAGTCAGAAGGGGCATTTGAGACCATCAAGTCTCAATGTAGAAATCCAAATGAAAGCAGACCTGACAGAAAGTTGTCTAATTTTCTCTTGAATGTGTTCAGTTTGGGAGCACTCACCAACTCCTCAGGTAATTGGCTCCATTGTCATACTGCTCTAACAGTTAAGGTCAGGGGAAAGGAACTGCAGAATGATCTCACCAAAAGGTGGCTTCATTTTGGCAGTTTCACGTCTGGCCTAGACACGGAAGAAGAAGTATAGAACAGCAGTTTAAATGTTAGTTAATTGCACAATAGCTTGTGATTCCGTAATCATTCCTATGGAGCAACTCTAGCCTTTGAACTAAACAACATTAAATAACTTTAGTCATTTAGACTTACAAATAAATACTTGCCTAAATGCAGTCAAAGAATAGATGCCTTTGAGATGTGGTGTTGGAGGAGAGTTTTGAGATGCCTTGGACAGCGAGGAGAACAAATAGGTCAATCTTAGAAGAAATCAACCTTGACTGCTCCTTAGAAGGTCAAATAGTAAAGATGAAGCTAAAGTACTTTGGACATCAAATGAGAAGAGAGGATTCACTTGAGAAAGCCTTGAGGCTGGGAAAGGTAGAGGGCAAAAGAAGAAGGAGGTGACCAAAAATGAGATGGCTAGATGGTACTTTAGACACAATAGGCACTGAGCTGAGCGGGTTGAGGATGATGATGGAGGGATGAGGTGCCTGGAGGGCAATGGTCCATGGGGTCGCAAAGGGTCGGAATTGACTGTGTGACTGAACAACAACAACAAAGCCAATAAAGAGTCCCTTCTAGAAGTCCAAGCAAAGATAGAGGTTGGGACAAATTCTTCCAGGCGAATAACTTTCACTACTCCCCACCTACTCCCAGCATGCCTTAATGCAGGGATCCCCAACCACCGGGCCATGAACCAGTACCGGGCAACAGCCTGTCTGAAACCAGGGTGTGGGGGTGGGTGGCACTGGGAGCCCCAATGGCAGCCTTCTGCCCTCAACATGCTCCACCGGGTCTGCTGGCAAACAGAGTGATTGCACAGGCTTCAGATGCAGCAGATAGGCAGGTGGCCAGGCCCCTCCTCCATGTTGCTTAACTATGGTGGGGCTCTGCCCTCACCTGTGTGCAGTGTGATATCTCACTTTATCATATTTTATTATATATTATTGTGCACTGCCCAATCCCACCACCCCTACTCACTGGTCCGTGGAAAAATTGTTTAGCATTAAATCAGGCTGTGGTGCAAAAAAATGTTGAGGACTGCTGCCTTAATAGACTTACTCTGATCTAGCACTTGATAAGCTTACCAACATTACAGAGTAACAGAGAGGAGACCCAATGTGACAATAGAGACCGTTCCTGGCATTGCCATGTTCTTAATTCCAAATGCAGCTATAGGGCACCAGGTTAGGAAACAGTTAGGAAAGTCTGATAGATAGCCTGTTCAGAAACCCTGGGTTGAGATCAGAGGTAAGATTCAGATGGGCACATGACAGTCAATGTAATGTCCTTTGCCTGGAATTCAATCTTCTGTCCTCCCTTATTTTTACAGAGTATCATGGCTGAGAGCACGGACATGGCATCCCTGGAGGAGAGCTTCCGGAAGTTTGCCATCTATGGGGACACCAAAGCCACCGGGCAGGAAATGAATGGCAAGAATTGGGCCAAATTGTGTAAGGACTGTAAAGTCATTGATGGCAAAGGGGTCACTGGCACGGATGTGGACATTGTCTTCAGCAAGGTGAAGTAAGTGCTTCTCTTCCTGTCCTGCGGAGGAGGTTGAGTTTCCCTTAATGTTACTTCTTGCTGGATGGGGAATGGGATATTTATATAGGACAATGATGGTGAACCTTGGTATTCCAGGTGTTCTTGGACTTCAATTCCCAGAAGCCCAAGTCTCTGTGAATCGACACAAATGGGTTTGCTGCGCATATGCAGAGACTTGGGCTTCTGGGAATTGATGTCTAAGAACACCTGGAGTGCCAAGGTTCACCATCATGGATATAGATGCATGACCATACAGAAATTTGTTCCAGGGTGATACAAACTTTTCTACACCCTGGATTTATTAAGCTGCTGTATGATGATGATTTAATTTAATTTAATGTTAAAATTTTTATGCCGCCCAATCAGGCGAACCCGACTCAGGGCGGCGTACAACAGTTAAAAACAGGTTAAAAACCCCAAATCACCCACCCGCATACCCACCCGCATACCCCCACCCCATTTAGAAAGACTAAAAGGGGAATAGGAGGAATAGAGTAATACAGAAGGAGGGACACTAACTGGGCATCTAGCTGGAGATAAGCCAGCAGGCTGGGGCCGTATTCCCATTAAGGCCCCACATCTGACTTGCCAGCCAGGTTTTCAGACCTTTCCTGAAGGGCGGTAATTCTATCTGTAACCTCAATTCTGTTGGCAGGAGGTTCCAGAGGGTTGGTGCGGATACAGAGGCCCTTCTTCGCGTGCCAGAGAGGCGAGCCCCTCTAGCTGAAGGCACAACTAGGGAGCCCCTCCGGTCTGCTCTGGTTGGACGGGCAGACACTCTTGGGATGATGCGGTCTCTCAGGTATCCTGGCCCACTGCCATATAGGGCTTTAAAGGTCAAAACCAGCACCTTGAATTGCACCCGGAGGCAAACTGGCAACCAGTGCAGCTCCCAGAGTAGTGGGGAGGCACGAGCATGATGATGATGACTGTGCATCTTGCTCTAGGCTTCACAGGCTAGCTCTTCTTCTGGGAAGCTCAGTGAGGAAACTATTTTCAACATTTGGTTTTGAAGCTAGATACCTAAATGTTTAATTATCCCGGCAAAGTGTGTTTCAAGTGTCTACACATCACACACACCCCACTTCTCCCTCACCATTTTCTGACATTACCACTACCCTCTTAGCCACCTCTTTCACTTCTTTTTAAAAATTTAGCAAGTTCATAATCATCATCATCATCATCATCATCATCATCATCATCATCATCATCATATTAGAATTGCAGAGTTGGAGGAGATCCTATGGATCATCAAATCCAACCCCTGCCAAGGAGGTACACACTGAGGAATCAAATTCCCAACCTTTGGCTGTCAACCAGATATCTAACCAGAAATGGTGCTGAACTGTAAAGCACAGTAAGCATCTGGATTAGTGCTGTGTCAGTTTAGTGCTGTAACACTTTAAAATGCACTTTATAAATTGTGTTGCACCTGTAGTGCTTACCAGTGTGAGCAAAAGGCAGGCCAAAATAGAGTAAGGGTCAGTTCCATACCATACCTAACTCTGTGCATCATCATCAGTATTATTTAGATATGCCCAGCCATGGCCCTAAAAGACCAATATAGCTAAGCACACAAGTCAAAAGCAAGGTAAATATACTACAAAAAGAGAGCCTTGCTTGCTAAACAAAATATACTTCCTACTCATGACAAAAGATCAGACCTACCCTCAATCCATGCTAACATTGTATAGTTGATATAAAATAAATACAGAATTATTAACATGGCTTAATTTTATGTAGCAATAAATCAAGATGGTTTGCTTTTTGATTGTTTCTGTAATAAAGATAAATTAAACATGATATATACGGTTTTAGTAGTTTTAGGGCGGTACACAGAAAGAGCTTCCTGGAAGATTGTGGTACTGTATATTCGAATCACAATCAGGTGTACCCTGGTAATGGCAACCTTGTGTTGCTGGCTAATCTTGCTCACACTAGGCCAGGCGGACAGAACTACAGAATAAACTCACCAAGATGTGGCTTCATTTTGGCAGTTTCACATCTGGCCTAGACATGGAAGAAGAAGAAGAAGAAGAAGAAGAAGAAGAAGAAGAAGAAGAAGAAGTTTTAGGGCAACAGGAAAATATCCCATACTTGTTTTGATTAATTCTTTCATTCATCATTGTTGATGTAGCTTATAAAAACTCTGTAAAGGTTCAGAATATATATTCTGCAGCCAAGCCGCATGCACAACAGAAGTGAATCTAACAAGAGGCCTACTTTTCTGTGCTTTTGAAACAACAAACAGCAGTTTCCTTGTCCCACTGCCTGTTCTAATTTGGCACTGTGCGCCACATCTGTGCTTCTGGGGGAAATGGAGCCTGTTCTTTCCAATGGTACGGCCCCAGTTTGATTCATGAATATTGGCAGGGACTCATTTGTATGTTTATCTGCTCAATGTCAGCTGCTGCTTGAGATGTTTTGGCTTTTCATTCTGGCGAAAAACATGGTTATATTGATTTATTTTGGCATATTCTGTTGTATGGGAATCATGTTGACTGCCGTAGACAGCTGCTCAGTTCCTTGAATAGAATCACAGAATCATAGAACAACTGAGTTGGAAGGGACCATTTAGACCATCGAGTCTAATCCCCTGCTCAATGCAGGAAGTGAACATGCATAAAGGTGATGAATGAACAGATAAACGAATAAACATTCTTACAGTGCACTTTAGTATTGATTTTTTTCAGCTCTGAAGAACCGGCAGATGTGGGGTGAAACTGGAGCACAAAATGGGCAACTTCTTTAATATTTGATTATCTTACACTGCCATAATTTACGAGAGAGAGAAAGGGAGGGTGAGGGATCGTTTCAAGACTATCCATTTTGCACCGCCCGCTGCAACAGACCCACCATTGCCCGCCGCCACCTCCACTCGCACGCCGGGCAGCGGAGGTGAGGGAGGTGAAAGAGGAGAGGACCTGGTGGGCCACCCACCACCCGCAGCAACACACCCACCATTGCCCGCTGCCACCTCCACTTACATGCCGGGCAGCAGAGGTGAGGGAGGTGGAAGAGGGAAGATCTGGCAGGCCACCCACCGCCCGCAGCAACAGACCCACCATTGCCCGCCACCACCTCCACTCGCACGCCGGCCAGCGGAGGTGAGGGAGGCGGAACTCTCTGCGACAAACCAGGAAAGGGACCTTGGTGTCCTGGTGGACAACTCAATGAAGGTGTCAACCCAGTGTGCCTCAGCAGTGAAAAAAGCAAACTCAATGCTAGGGATCATTAGGAAGGGTATAGAAAATAAGTCAGCAAGTGTCATTTTGCCTCTTTATAAATCTATGGTGAGGCCCCATCTGGAATACTGTGTACAGTTCTGGTCGCCATCCCTCCAGAAGGATATTATGGAGCTGGAAAAAGTGCAGAGGAGGGCAACCAGAATGATTAGGGGACTGGAACACCTTCCTTACCATCTGAGGCTGCAACGGTTGGGCCTCTTCACTCTTGAACGACGACGTCTAAGAGGTGACCTGATTGAAGTTCATAAAATCATGCACGGTGTGGACAACGTAGATAAGGAAAAACTGTTTTCCCTATCACATAACACTAGAACTAGGGGACACTCCATGAAACTTTTGGGTACTAGTTCTAAAACAAATAAGAGAAAGTACTTTTTCACCCAGAGGATCTATGGAACTCCCTGCCAGAAGAAGTGGTGACAGCTGTCAGTCTTGACAGCTTTAAAAAAGGATTAGACAAGTTCATGGAGGACAAGGGTATCAATGGCTATAATTATGGATACTTAAGGACAACCTCCGGATTGGAGAGATAGGCAGGATATCTCTCAATGCCATTTCCAGGGAATACCCATTTCTGCTTGGGAATACCCTGAAGGAAATGGTGAGCCACTGTGTGAGACAGAATGCTGGACTGGATGGGCTGTGACCTGTTCCAGCAAGGCTGTTCTTATGTACTTATGTTCTTATGAAAGAGGAGAGGACCTGGCGGGCCACCCACCGCCTGCAGCAACACACCCACCATTGCCCACCGCCACCTCCGCTTGCACGCCAGGCAGCGGAGGTGAGGGAGGTGGAAGAGGGAAGATCTGGCAGGCTGCCCACCGCCCGTAGCAACAGACCCACCATTGCCCGCCGCCACCTCCGCTCGCACGCCAGGCAGCGGAGGTGAGGGAGGTGGAAGAGGGAAGATCTGGCAGGCTGCCCACCGCCCTCAGCAACAGACCCATTGCCTGCCGCCAACTCCGCTTGTACACCTGAATTTTGCTATTAGTAGGTTGTGATCTGAGCCACAGTCTGCTCCAGATCTTGTTTTTGCTGACTGTATGGAGGTTCTCCATCTTTGGCTGCAGAGTATGTAATCAATCTGGTTTCGATGTTGGCCTTCTGGTGATCTCCATGTATAAAGTGGCTTACAGGAGCTGTTCGGGAAGTGATCAAAAGCAAGAAAAGCTCATTTAGAAGAATACCTGTCAAGTTTCGGGAAATTTCTGTCAAATAAGGGAAATTTCCCGGCCAAAACAGGAAACTGTACAGCTATGCTTATCCTGTGCTGGCCTCCAGTCTAATTGCAGTCTAACTAATACGGGATGACAGCAGGAAAGAGTGTAAAATACAGGGTTTTTACAGAAATTTCCCAAAAATTGACAGGTATGTTTAGATGAGGGAAGGCTTGTCCAAATGAGGACAGCAGGCAGAAACATAAATTCTGACAGAACAAATGCAAGGCAACAATCAGGAAAGCAAAGCAAGACTTTGAGGAGCATATAGCTAAAAACACTCAGAGAAATAACAAAGACTTCTTTAAGTACATTAGAAGTAAGAACCCCAACTAGGAAGGGCATTGGACTATTAGATGACAATGGAAAGCAAGGGGTTATTAAAGAGGAAACAGAGATTGCAGAGAGACTCAATTTGGTGTTCAGAAATTGGAGACGACAAGCATTGAAGTGAAATACAGCTCTTTTATTTCTGGGGTCTGAACACAACTTGGAGGGGAACAACTGGGGACTTATATACACAATAAAATAGATACATTTGAGCGGGAGCAAACATAATTGGGTGATTTGAATACATGTTACATAGTATATACATTTTAACAGTTCAGGAGCGCACCTCTCGGCATTTTAATTTTGTGCGCTCGAAATCTCGTGATACTTCGTGATCTGCCGAGATCTCGCGGCTGTCAAACAGCAACGCTGTTTGGCAGTAGTTTGCGCGGGATATTCGACGGTTTGAACATTTGACATGTCATTTAACACAGTTATCATACATAACATTCCTCCCCCCCTAGGTATAGGGGCTCTAAATTAAAATCTAATTGTGGAGGTGAAAACGATAACTGAGAGTCCCTCCTGTGCTTGCTATGAATGGAGGGCAACTCAAAAAAAAAAAATAGTGCTTATTGCTAACTTGAGATTCCAGCATTTTGGGATAAAACAATGTGGGGGTACCTTTGGCCTGAGTGTGGGAGCATTCTGTAAGTTCTCTCTGTTCCCCAAAGTTATAGCAATCCCTGGGACTCACTGCTGGGTTCAGGTCTGCTGTCTGCTGACTATTACCTCTGCCCCCTGGGTTTAAGTGGGTGGGGGCCAATCCTAATGCTGAATTTCTGTGTTTGTCCTGTGGGTCCAGTATTCGGTGTCTCAACTGATCCACGTGCCATCTCCAGATCAGACCATTGGCTGTTTCGATTCTGTAAGAAACGGGACCAGTTTGGTCTAGCACAAAACCTGGTACCCACGTAGGACTGCCAGCTGCATAATTGCAATGCAAAGAAAGGGGCCAAACGGTACCAATAGAGTCCAAGAAAAAAAAATATAAACCGTTTGTGGGCAAAGAAATAAACTCAAAAGTATCTTCTAACGATAGACTGTTTCCACGCAGTATCAAAATCTTAAAGTAGTATTTTAATTCTAAGCATGCTGAACTGTTATTAATCCACAGTAATAAAGATAATTTACAGGTATAGTCTTCAAGCATACCTGTCAACTATCCCGTTTTTCCTGGGAAAACCCTTTATTTTTACCCCTCTTCCCGCCCCTCCCATTTTATTAATTTCCCCGTATTTCCCCGTATTTTTTAAAAATATCCTGACCGGAGCCCTCACAAGTGAAGCTGCAGTATTTTTTTCTGGCCACCAGAGGTCGCTGTGTGGCAGGCTTTTCACTCGTGGAAGGAGAGAGAGAGAGAAGGTGGGGGGGGTGCGTTCTGTAGTTTCTCTCTTTCCTTTTTCTGCCAGCCACATGGTCCTGGAGACTTCGTTTTGGCTGCTGGGAGCAGGAGTCTACTCTAGGTGAGCGATATATTTCATATATGCAGGGGCAACCTCATGCTTTATTGAGCTGTTTCTGCCCTGCCTCCTGGCTGGAGAATTTCGTTTCTAGAGTTCTAGAGTTAACTTGGGAGGGGGGGTTGCTTGATCACTATATGAGAGAGAGGGGGGGATTAATCCCTTGCTCCTCCACCCTAATTGGGGTGGGGTGGGGTGTTGCCTGATCACTATATGAGAGAGAGAGGGGGGTTCCCTTGCTTGAAAGCCAGTCGTATCCAACTCTAGGGTTCAGTGTTCATCTCTGTTTCAAAGCCGAAGAGCCAGCATTGTCTGCGTCTGCAGACATTTCTGTGGTCATGTGGCAGGCATGACTAGACACCAGAGCGCATGGAACGCTGTTACCTCCCCACCAAAGTGGTCCCTATTTATCTACGTGCAGTTTCTTGCTTTCGAAATGCTAGGATGGCAGGAGCTGGGACAAAGACGGGAGCTCATTCCGTCCTGCAGTACTCGGGAATCGAACTGCTGACCTTCTGCCTCCCAGTCAGCATCTTAGTCACTTAAGCCACTGAGTAAACAAGAAAGAAAACAAAATAAAATTCCGCAAAAAAAATGGGGAAAGGGTTCTTTGGCCCACACAACTTTGTGCCCATTGCATCTACAATACCATCTAGCCATCTTATTTTTGGCCACCCCCTTCTTTTGTCCTCCACCTTTCCCAGCATTAAGGCCTCAAGTGAATCCTCTCTTCTCATTTGATGTCCAAAGTACTTTAGCGTCATCTTTACTATTTGACCTTTAAGGAGCAGTCATGGTTGATTTCTTCTAGGATCGACCTATTTCTAACACCACATTTCAAAGGCATCTATTTTTCTGCGCTCAGCTTTCCTAATGGTCCAGCTCTCACACCCATACATTACCACTGGGAATACTATTGCTCTGACTATGCAATTTTTTATTTGCAAGGTGATGCCTCTACTTTTAACTATGTTTCCCAGGTTTCTCATAGCTTGTTTCCCAAGCATCAGTCACCTTTTTATTTCATGGCTGCAATCACCATCTGCAGCAATCTTTGATCCTAAGAACTTAAAAGACCATGGTGCGTGCCACGCAGTGCCAGGAATTCCTGTAGGGCACCAACCGGACAGATGTCTGCCAAAGAACACCGTAGCAGTCGCACACCACTGCCGACGCCATGCTGATCGGTCTTAGAGGAACGTATCCTCAACTGAGCCCAGTCTTTGGCTACACAGACATCCTCGAGTTCCAGTGCCCTACGACTTGCATCCGCCTTAGACAGCATCACAAGCTCGCTGATGCGGAGCGCTCCAAAAAATGCCACCGTTGTGGCTGCATGGAACAGGGCTGCCTCATATGCATCAAAACAGAGGCAAGGCCAGCCCCGGGCCAACTGGGTAAGGACCCCTGGGGAAATCGGGTGGCGGTCGTCCGGGCAACGCCCGCGCTCGTGCACCCACCCCTCCAAAACATGTCTCACACGGAAGTCAGAGGTGCTGTCCACATGACCCCCCACCTTGGCCATAAAAGCCAACGCTGAAAGCTTAGATGCCATGGTGCGAGGTGCAAGGCCCTGAGAATGCAGGTAAACCATGAACCGCAGAACATGGGTTACCGGGATCGGCCAGGTTCCTGGCAATTGAAATTGAGTACAGAATGCCCTGAAAGAATTAATTGTGTGGTGATACGCCTTACTGGTGCGTGGGGCTAGTGACAGGCCAATCGCCCGGTTCACCTCTCCTTGCCAATGGTCCATATCTCCTCCGGGAGTGGCGAGGGAAATTCCTCCGCATCCGGGGCCAAGGCACGGAACCGGGAGATCTGTAGGCGGGACAAAGCGTCAGCAATATCATTATTAACCCCTGGGACATGCCTGGCCCTGAACAGTACGTTGAGGCGCAGGCTGCGCAACACAAATTGGCGCACTAGATCCATAACCCTGGGCGATTTAGAAGTCTGTGCATTTACAATGTGGACCACGGCCGCATTGTCACACCAGAAATGCACGACCGAGTTGGACCACTCCTGGCCCCATAGCATCAAAGCACCCAGGATAGGGAAAAATTCCAGATACGTGAGATCACGCAGGCGACCCGTGCCTGCCCAGGCCGGTGGCCACCCACCATAGGCCCACTTCCCATTGAAGTACATCCCATAACCCAGGGATCCCGAGGCATCAGACTGAATCTGAAATTGAGGGGAAGCCAGGAGGTCATGCCTCCAAAATGAGACCCCATTGAAGTCCCTCAGGAACTGTAACCAGACAAGCATGTCTGCCCTGATACCCCGGGTAAGCCTAACCCTATGGTGAGGCCTGGATAATCCTGCCATAGCGTCGCACAAGCGCCGGGCAAAAGCCCTGCCCGGTGCGACCACTCTGCAGGCGAAATTAAGGTGACCATGCAGCACCTGCAGTTCCCTCAGTGATGCCTTGCGCTTGGCCAACAAGTCCGAGATAAGGGCCACTATCCTTGACACCTTATCCCGCGGTAACCTAGACGCCTGCGCTATCGTGTCAATCTCCACCCCCAGGAAGACTAGCTGTGTAGATGGGCCCTCGGTCTTTTCGGGCGCTAAAGGGACACCGAGTTCCTCCATTAGCGTCTGAAATGTGTTGAGGAGACGTGTACACGTGTCCCAGCCCCGTTCACCCCCGAATAAAAAGTCATCCAGGTAATGGGCTACAGACCGGGACCCTGACCTGCGGACGAAAGCCCACTCTAGCAAGGTACTGAAACGCTCGAAAGCCGAGCATGATATGGAACAGCCAAAAGGCATGGCCTTATCAAAATAATATTCGCCCTTAAATTTGAAACCCAGCAATTCAAAGTCGCCCGGGTGCACTGGCAAGAGGCGAAAAGCCGACTTAATGTCGCACTTAGCCAGCAGCGCACCCGGGCCACATGAGCGCACCATGCGCAGCGCGTGGTCAAAAGATGTATACCGGACTGAGCAAAGGTCGTCAGGGATAGCATCATTGACCGATCGGCCGGCTGGGTAGGACAAGTGATGGATAAGGCGAAACTCGCCTGGTGACTTCTTGGGAACCAAGCCCAGGGGCGATACCTTGAGGTTAGTGAACGGGGGTGCAGGGAAAGGGCCAGCGACCCTGCCCGCATTGACCTCCTTATTAATGCTGGCGGCAGCCACCTCCTCCCTCCCCCTAAGGGACAAAAGGTTGGGGGCATCCTGAGGGGACCTATCACCCATGAAAGGAATACGGAACCCCTGTCTAAAGCCCTGAAGGAGATAATCTGCATCCTCCCCCTTCGGGTACAATGCGAGCCAACGCTCCAGCATGTCCACATTAATTGTGGAGGGAGCCTTTAGGTGAACCAGCTCCATCTGCGGCAGTCTTGCCAGCCCACTGTCCGCCCCTCCCTCTGCCCCGCGTCCCTCCAGGCCTGGGACAGGCAGAGGCTGCATGGGGGCCCGCACAGGTGGGACACTCATGTCTGTACTTGCAATTCTTCTTATTGCATGAACCATTAGACGAGAAAGTCCAGCACAGCAGGCGGGCTGGAACCCCCTGCCCCGCCACTTGGCGGGGAACCTGTGCTGGAGCCACTCGCTGGACCGCATGTCCACAATGGTATCTTTCCTCTGGTGCGGGGCGCGTGGGCGTCATGTACAGAAGCCAAAGCCTCTGGCATGGCTCATCCCACCTCATCTCAGGGTGCAGGGGAATTCGCATACGGAATTCCTCGTCATAAGCCAACCACGACGGGCCGGGAAAATCAACCATCGCCCGATAGATATTGTCCAAATACTGGACCATCGGAATTGCCAGATCCGGCCGGGCCCTCAGGTACACCGCCATGTAGATGAGGTAAGCCGGCAGCCAGTTGGCCCACGTCCGTGGTGGCTTGCGACGACGTGCCTGTTCCTTATCCTTCTCATCCTGCCCCTCCCTCTCTTCCTTGGTGGGCTCCCTGTTTAGGAGTGAGAAGATATCAACATACTCCCCTCGCCATATTTTCTCTCTGGTGGCCTGTGCCAAATGGTCACCCAGTGGCAAGGAATAGCCCGCTGTCGGCAAGGCCGAGACAGGCACAGCAGAAACTGTGGGCATCTGGAAAGGGGCTTGGACTAGCCCAGCCACCCCTAAAACATTCCCCACAGGGTAGGAAATGCTCCCCACCCCTGGGCCCTGGGTGGTGGTTGACGTCGCCTGTTGGTGCGTCAGCGGCTGTACCGCCGCACCACCCATGCGAGGCCAAGGCCATTGGAAAGCCCCCCCCAACGTAGCCACATGTGTAGGTGCACTAGTTTGTACCGCATACTCACATGCTGCACCCCCGCGGGCCGCCCCCACCGGGGGTTCCGGCCCACTGGGGGCGTCGGAGCTCACGACCACCGTAGAGCTCGCCACCGGGGCTTGACCCGCGCTGGCCTGTTGGTCGGGGAGCTGTGAGGCAGTGGCCGAAGTCGCGCCACGCGCCTCAAGCTGCTCGACCCGTCCCGTCGCCTGCCGCTGCCCAGCAGACGACGCGTCCAAGTGCACCCCAAAAGGAGCCCCAGCGTGGCTGGCCCGAGCAAGGGAAGCCTCGAGTGCCGCCATGCGGGCCAGCAAGGCCTCCACACTGGCCTGGGGCCACGGGCCAGCCGGCCCGCCTGTTACGGGCGTGGGTACAGGCCCTTGGACCCCGGGGCCCGAATATGGCCATGACCCCCCCCCAGGCCCGGCAGGGCCGGCGTGGGCACCTGCCAAGGGAGGGGACCGCACCACCCCCCAAGGCTGGAAGGCCCCGGAGTGCGCTGGGCCCCGATGGAGGAAGGCCCAGTGGAATGAGCACCAGGAGCGGCGTCCGCCGCTTGCGGGCCGCGGGCTGCAGCCCATACTGGACCCCTGCTCGGGTCCCCAGCCTCCGGCCAGGGGGTAATAGACCCCATCCCACCGGTCCCGGTGGGAGCCGGCAAAGGCGGCTGGTGAGAAGGCGCAGCCGCGGTCCTCCGACCCGGATTGCGCCTCCGCACCGCCCGAGCCGCGCTCGCGGCCGCCTTCTTCTTCGAAGGCATCTCAGTCGGACCTAAGGGAAGCCGCAAAGAGCAAAGTAAGCAGCCAAAAGGCTTCCTGCTCAAGGTAAAAAGCGACGGAGTAAGAGGAAAAATTTCTCCGCTCCGTCGCTTCGCAAAATGGCAGCTCGGCTGCCTCGTGGCCACCCCTTTTATAAGGGAGCTGGCCACGCCCCTAACTACCCGGATGCCTTCGTCCTGTGGGGGGGCTCCCGCAAAGAGCGCGGCAGCCATTTTGGCGCCGCGCTTGCATTGTGTACAAAACTCTCCTTAAAATAGAACAGTTAACCACCTGGCACCCACAATCCCCTTAACATACAAATCAGTTACACCTGTGCAACATTACGTTTTTAGAAGAAGCAAACAGAGGTCTGAGTCATGATTGAGGCCTTTCGGATGTAAAGTGTCAAGACAATGAATGAAATAGGCTTCCTTTTGTAACAAAAGTTTCTCAATGTCGACCCCGCTCCCACTAATCACACATAATTTCTCCAGAACCACGAATCTGAAATCAGTCTCCTGGTATTTCTTTTCCATATAGTGAGTGACCAACGGGGCTTGCTCGCCTTGACCTCTTATTCTTGAATGATGTTCATACAATCTAGTTTTCCGTTTTCGCCTTCTCAGTTTTATGCCTTCTCAAGTGCATAATTGTAGTGGACGAAGAGGTGCCGGACACACGGATTACTTCAAGCCACTTAGAATAGGAGTCCACCACCAATAAGAACACTGCCCCCCTAAATGGTCCTGCAAAATCAATATGAATTCTGGACCATGGCCCCCTGGCAGAATTCCATTCTTGGGAGGGAAGGTGAGATTGCTCGGGGCAAGAACATTGGCAGCTGGCACAAGTGCCGACCATTTGTTCAATATCCTGGTCAAGTTGGGGCCACCAAAAATAACTACGGCCGAGGGCTTTCGAGCAGACAATCCCCGGGTGACTGGTATGAAGCAAATTCAAAACCTTTTGGCAGAGGGTGCCAGGAATGACCACCCGCTGGCCCCACAAAAGACAGCCCCGTTCAGTGGACAATTCTAAACGTTTTCGGTGAAACGTTTTAAATTCCTCAGCTGGAGGAGAGACGGGCCAGCCTTTCTGTACCCAAGAGATTACCCTTGATAAAACCTTATCCTTGGCCGTGGCCTTGGCTATGTCAGACGGGACAACCGGAGGCAAGTCGAGGGCTTCAATCATTAGTACCTGGGGGTCCTGTTCGATCTCACAATCCGGCTCTCCGACCCCTGGCAGTGAGCGCGACAGAGCATCAGCATGGCTGATGTCCTTGCCGGGTCGGTGCACCAGGGTGAAATTGTACGCATTTTTAAAAATCGCCCAGCACAACATCTGTGCGGACAGGATCTGTGGCGTGGGCTTCCCATTAACAAAAATGCCAAGGAGGGGCTTGTGGTCGGTCATGATTTATTTATTTTATTTTTTATTTTATTGTCAAATTTCTATACCGCCCACTCAGCCAAAGCCGACTCCGGGCGGTTCACAACAATGGGTAAAAACATATAAAAACAAATAAAACAGATAAAACCAGCAATAAGAACCCACCCCTAAAAAGAGAGGGGTGCAGGAACTGAAGAAACCGTGGGGCAGGCATCCTCCCCTATATTAACCACCCAACGGAAGCCACCCGTTTATGATGGTAAAGGACCTCCCGTAGAGGTAATTGTGAAATTTCTTTGTGCCCACCACGATAGCCTCCCTGTCAGTTTGAGCATAATTTTTTGGGGTTTTTGAAAGAGAGAGAGAAAAAAATGCTATGGGGGCTTCCCTCCTGTCATTTAGCACATGGCACAGTACAGCCCCAACTCCCACAGGGGATGCATCACATACCAATACGACCCATTTTTTAGGGTCGAAATGCATTAACACTGCATCAGAAGATAACAACCTCTTATGTTCTTGGAACACTTTCTCCTGGCTATGGCCCCAGTGCCAAACAGTGTCCTTTTTGAGTAGACGGTGCAGCGGTTTGGCAACTGAGGCCTTGCGGTGGAGAAATGCATGATAGAAGTTAAGTAAACCCAAAAACAATTGTAATTCTGTTTTACATGTTGGCCTGGGTGCATTCCGTATGGCCGCCACCTTTGAATCTGAGGGCATAATACCCTGGGAGGTAATCCTGTATCCCAGGAACTCTACTTCATTTGCCCAAAATACACATTTGTCTTTTCTAAGACGCAGACCTGCCCGCTCAAAACATGACAATACTTTATCGAGCCTGGCCACTAGTTCGACGTCATCCTTAGCGGTGATAAGGATGTCGTTGAAGTATGGCAGGACCCCCAGTAACCCCTTAAGTATGCGTTCGACTAGAAACTGAAATATTCCGGGGGCTGCATTCACTCCAATTGTAGTCTGGTCACCTTAAATGCCCCTTTGTGCGTTACAATAGTCTATGCCGCAGCAGCGGTGGGCGTTACAGTCAGTTGTTGGTAAGCCTGGGCAAGGTCAAGTTTTGCAAAGCAGTTTCCTCCATGCAAGGAGGCAAGTAAATGGTTTACAAGTGGTACAGGATATGCATTCAAACCATTCTCGAACCATTGTACCCCTATCCGACTGTTAGTGCCCTGCTTAACAACTACTAGGGGCAAGGTGGTGTAGATGGACTTAAAACGGTCCAAAAAGTTACCCACCCCTAGGACCAGAATCTGGCAGCCCTGCACATCCAGGAGGGAAGTTTTAAAAGACTTGAGCTCGGGGCGAGAAGCTGGGGGAATTCTCAGGAACTCCCATTGTGGAATGATTGAAAAGGAAGTACCTGAATTCACTTTCATTCTGAACGGGATGTCCTGCAGACTCAGGTTGGCGTAGAACCGGTTGCTGATGCTGGACACCTGGCTCTGGTCTGGCAAACCGGAGGACACCTTTGCGATGGACAACTCTCATTGCTTGCCACGCTTGGTCTCTGGTGTTGGGGCCCTCCGCCTGTGCTCAGTGCCGTATTTAGGATCTGTGGGCCCCTAGACTGAACCTGTGGTGCGGGCCCTACCGGGGAAAGTATTTTTCTAAAATTAACCTACAAAACCCGCATTTTCAGCAATTATCTAATTAAAAACTGAAAAATAAACATTTAAAGTGTATTATTAAATTATAGAAAATTTACGTATGACATTCCTATACGGTATTTAGAATTTGATGAATTCATGAGATGATAAAAATGAAAAGAACTGAACATCATTAAGGTAATATATCTTAATGGTATTTAACATAATTTATTAACATTGCTACAAACAACTATATTAAAAATAATACAAAGTTGAGATTCAAGTCTATGTTTCTAAATGTGCAAATATGAGTATTATGGTTTTAAAAATAACATATCGAACCCTAGCAAAGATGACCTTTACCTTTACTTTTACCTATATTATACAGCAGCAGTTCCCAACCTTGGGGCTCCAGATGTTAGATAGATCTTGAATCCTGGCCATGATTTCTGGGAGCGGTAGTCTAAAATATCTGGGGCCCCTAAGGCTGAGAACCACTGTTATATGGGCAAGTCTTCCTCACTGCTGACTGGGTTTGGTGCTTATCTTTGTTTATAGCCAAAGAGCCAGCGCCGTCTGCGTCTGCAGACATTTCCATGTTCATGTGGCAGGCATGGCTAGACGCTGGAGTGCACTGAATGCTGTTACCTTTCCCACCAAAGCTGTACCTATTTATCTGCTTGAAATGCCTTGCTTTAGAACTGCTAGTTTGGTATGAGCTGGGACAGAGACGGGAGCTCATTCCATCGTGCAGCACTCGGTTCTCGAACTACTAAGCCACCGCAGTCCCACGCTATATGATATAAACCATTCCAAATCAGAAGGAAACCCTATGGACTTACTCCCAGGAAAATATGTATAGAATTGCAGTACTGATGGGCTCTCTTTCTATCAGTTCACAGGACTGAAGTCTTAACATGGAGGTGGGCAAGCTAGGGCTGTGGGGTGGGTGTGTGCAAATTTTAGCCCCTGTTCAGCTCCAGGAGCCCCCAGGAGTGTCAAATTGTGCCAAATGCATGAAGTTTCTCAGAAACTTCCTCCTCACTCTCAGTTTCCCAGAAAGCCAACTCAATCTGGATTCAGTTTAGATGACTGGCTCAGGCTTCGTGAGCATGAATTCAAGCAGAAAATGGTCTCGGCTCACAAGCCTTGCTGAAAGGAAAGTGCAATTTAGTAAGGGGGGCGGGGGAGCAGTGCATGCATGCAGCTCCTCCCCTCCATCACCGGGGCAACACGCCAGCCAATCCTCTGAGTCAGACGGGTGGCTGTCACTCTCGCCCCCTCCCTCCTTTGCTCCCCCTTCTTTGCCCGCATGGTTCTTTCTTGCCTGGCTGCTGGCCTTCATTTTGGGGTGTGTGTGTGTGTTTCAGGTGCAGTCCTCCTTTGTGGTGCAGGCCCCCTTTGTGGTACGGGCCCATAGGCTGCAGCCTAGGTAGCCTATGCTTAAATCCGGCCCTGCTTGCGCTGCTGACACACTCTGGTGATGTGCCCCTTCCGCCCGCAGTTGTGGCATTCTGCATTACGGAACAGGCCTTTCTGCCTCTCATGCCGACCTCCGCAACCATCACACTTCTGGTGAGGCTTCTTGTCGCGGTCACCGCGTTGGTCTTGATGCTTGCGGTGGACCTTCTGGACCTTGCCCTCGTCATCGCTGGACCCAGACAATGAGGTTGAGCCAGGAGACGCAGACGATGAAGAGGATGATCAGTGGTGGGCCTGGACAGCTGACTCGGTGGTACCGGCAGTTGCGTGGCAATGGAGGAACAACTTCACTCTGGACCGTGTGGCCTCAGACGCCAGTGCTTCATCCAGCACAGACTTTAAAGTCAGCATCTGACAGGTCATGAGGCAACATTGGGCATCTTCGTCCCTCATGCCAACCAGCAGACGGTCACTGAGCACCTCCTCGAGATTGTCACATTTGCATGGGGCAGCAGCAAGGCGGCATAATCTGCCACAGACTTTCCCGGGCTCTGCTCTCTTCGGTGGAACACCACCTGGGCCGGGAAGATCGACACCTCGGGCTGCAGATGTCTCCTCAGTGCTGCCAGGATTTCAGCGAGCGGCACTTCATCCACGTTCCGAGGGATGTTGAGGTGGATTGCCAGCTCCAGCATCTCGGATCTGCACTGGGATAGGAAGCAGGAGCACATCTAAACCCCATCCGTGATCTTCTGGGCTTTGGCAGAACCGGCGCTCGTAGAGTGCCCACTTGTCCGGATGGGCCACGTCGAAGGGACTGATGTTGTTTCCTTGTGGGGACGCCATCCCATCCTCGTCACCAATTTGGTGTTCAGAAATTGGAGACGACAAGCATTGAAGTGAAATACAGCTCTTTTATTCCTGGGGTCTGAACACAACTTGGAGGGGAACAACGGGGACTTATATACACAATAAACTAGATACATTTGAGCGGGAGCAAAAATAATTGGGTGATTTGAATACATGTTACATAGTATATACATTGTGACAGTTCAGGAGCACGCCTCTCAGCATTTGAATTTTGCGCGCTCGAAATCTTGCGATACTTCATGATCTGCTGAGATCTCGCGGCTGTCACACAGCGACGCTGTTTGACAGTAGTTTGCGCAGGATATTCGGTGGTTTGAATGTTTGACATGTCATTTAACACCGTTATCATACGTAACACTCAATGAATTCTTTGCTTCAGTACTCACTGAAGAAAGCAGAGACCACATGCTCAAAACAGAGCCTATCTTTGTAGGGAGGGAAACCGAAGAATTAAGCCAGATAGAAATAACCAGGGAGGAGGTCCTTGCATGTCTTGTTAAACTAAATGCTAACAAATCACCAGGACCAGATGGCATCCATCCACGAGTTCTCAGGGAACTTAAAGATGAAATTGCTGATCTCCTAGCCAAAATATATAATATTTCCCTCAAATCTGGCTTTGTGCCTGATGACTGGAAGGTAGCGAATGTAACACCAATTTTCAAAAAAGGATCCTGGGGTGATCCAGAAAATTACTGACCGGTCAGTTTGACATGTGTCCCAGGTAAAGTGATGGAAACCATCCTAAAAGATAGAATTAATAGGCACATAGAAGAGAAGACGCTGCTAAAGGAAAGCCAACATGGCTTTTGCAAGGGCAAATCATGCCTCACTAATCTGTTGGAATTTTTTGAGAGCATGTAGATAAGGGGGATCCAGTCGACAGTCTTTATTTGAACTTTCAGAAGGCTTTTGACAAGGCCCCGCACCAAAGGCTCTTGAATAAACTTACCAGTCATGGAATAAAGAGACAGGTCTTGTCCTGGATCAGCAACTGGCTAAGGGACAGGAAACAGAGGGTAGCATTAAATGGACACTTCTCCAAGTGGAGGGAAGTAAAGAGTGGGGTCCCTCAAGGTTCAGTACTGAAACCCCTGCTTTTCAACCTCTTCATAAATGATCTAGAAGTAGGAGTAAATAGCAAGGTAGCCAAATTTGCTGACAACACTAAATTATACAGTGAAAACTGTGAGAGATTGTGAGGAGCTCCAGAGGGATCTCTTGACACTGGGGGAGTGGGAAAAACAGTGGCAAATGAACTTCAACATTAGTAAGTGCAGAGTGATGCACGTTGGGGCAATAAAAACCAATTACATTTATAAACTAATGGGGTCTGAACAATCTGCAACAAACCAGGAAAGGGACCTTGGTGTCCTGGTGGACAGCTCAATGAAGGTGTCAACCCAGTGTGCCTCACCAGTGAAAAAAGCAAACTCAATGCTAGGGATCATTAGGAAGGGTATAGATAATAAGTCAGCAAGTGTCATTTTGCCTCTTTATAAATTTATGGTGAGGCCCCATCTGGAATACTGTGTACAGTTCTGGTCACCATACCTCCAGAAGGATATTATGGAGTTGGAAAAAGTGCAGAGGAGGGCAACTAGAATGGTTATGGGATTGGAACACCTTCCTTACCATCTGAGGCTGCAACGGTTGGGCCTCTTCACTCTAAGAGGTGACCTGATTGAAGTTTATAAAATCATGCACAGTGTGGACAAAGTAGATAAGGAAAAACTGTTTTCCCATAACACTAGAACTAGGGGAGCACTCCATGAAACTTTTGGGTACTAGTTCTCAAACAAATAAGAGAAAGTACTTTTTCACCCAGAGGATGAAACTCCCTGCCAGAAGAAGTGGTAACAGCTGTAGAGTCTTGACAGCTTTAAGAAAGGATTAGACAAGTTCATGGAGGACGAGGGTATCGATGGCTATAATTATGGATACCTAAGGACAACCTCCGGGTTGGAGAGATAGGCAGGATATCTCTCAATGCCATTTCCAGGGAATCCTAAGCAGGTGAAGGCATCTCCTTGGAAATACCCTGAAGCAAATGGTAAGCCACTGTGTGAGACAGAATGCTGGACTGGATGGGCTGTGGCCTGTTCCAGCAAGGCTGTTCTTATGTTAAACTAGCAGAGTTTGCAGGTGTTGCTGGGCTGTTTTAAATTGTGTTGGAAGGTTGGTTTTTTTTTTGTTAATGTAGATTAAAAAAAAGAACAAAGGATGATATAATTTTTTTATTTAACCAAATAATGTTTTAGTATGTGACTTTTTTAATAGTTGTACTGTAGGTAATAACTTTAGCAATGTGAAAGTAGATGATTTTTACATTCAATGTTTTTAAATTGTGTTTTGATGTTTTTGGTTTTTATTTGAGTTAAAACTCAACACAGGATTTTAGAAATCTTTTTATTTATTTATTTTTGACATATGTTTGTGATTTGTGTGAAAGTGTGATGTATTGTTATGGTTTTGACTTTTTTTTTTACTCTTGTGGCCTTTTGTTTGGGGCTGTTGTGTCTTTTTGAGTTGTTTTTCTTTTATGCCCTGCAGGTGGGGCTGCTAGTGATTCTCTTTTACTTTGACTGTTTTTTCTCTCTTGGCCTCTGGGTGGAGCTTCTTCCGGTACGTAGTGTCTTGGTTTCTTCATTTGTGTTCTGGTCGTCGTGGAGGAAGGAGGTGCTGGTGAGTTGTCTGATTTTCTTTATTTTGTTTTTTTTCTTTGTTTTGCTTTTGTGGTGTTTCTGTTTGTTCTTTTTCTTTTGGTTTATTTTTTAGTTTGTTTAATTGGTTTGTTTATTTCTTTTTTATATATATAAATTTTTATTTATTTTCAAAGAGACAAAATAAAAATAACAAACATACAGAAAAAACAATAACAATACAATACAATATTACAACAAGCTCATAGAAAATAACACATACATAATGATTAAACTAGTTGTTTGCAGTATAACCCACAGTATTAAATACCCACATTATAGGTTATCACTATAACCATAGCATTCATAAGAGCTTTCAGTATTACAACTGTTTATTATTTCTTTACTGGTTACACAACACCCAGTGAATATTTACAATGCCCGGAGAGTTTAGTATCTATATCATCTCCAAAACCCACTTTGAGATGGTACAGGTCCTGAACTGTCCCTAGCCATAAGAGAGTGATCCACGAACGCCTTCAAATATTCCAAAACCTATTTTCTTTCAATTTCTCCCTTTTTACTTTTATCTCCCATGTCAGTTTGTCATTCAATGCTAAACTCCACATTTCCTTATACCACTCTCCGATCTGTATAAATACATCATTTTTCCAATTTCTGGTGATACATTGTCTACCTGTGGTTAACATAATTTCCAATAATTCTTTTTCCACCTTATTCAAACCCATACCTTCCACATCTGTTAATAGAATGGTACCTGACACCAACTTAATTCTTTTACTCAATATTTCCCCAATCTCTCCTTCTATTCTTCTCCAAAATTCATTTATTTTTTTGCAACTCCACCACATATGTTCATAAGTTCCAACCGTTTCTTTGCATCTCCAACATAAATTATCCCTTTTATTATCCATCTGATGCAGCCTCAGTGGTGTCAAGTACCATTGCCACAACATTTTAAAATTATGTTCCTTGATTCTTACTGACATTGTTCTCATTATCCTCTTTTTCCACTTATTTCTCCATTCAACATCTCCTATTTTTATATTCAAATTTTGTTCCCACTTCCGTTTCAAATCTTCCTGTGGATCATTATCCTTATTCAATATAGTATAGAGTTTGCTTACTAGACCCTTAATGTTCTTTTCCCCTTTTCTGATCTTTAATACCAATTCTTCAAATTCGGTCTTTGTTCTATCTATACCTAATTCTCTTCTATATTTTTTGTTCCAATTATCAACCTTCAGTTTCTGAAACCAATCCAATTTTAACTTTTCAAATATTTTTTTCCTCTTGGTTTCATCTTCACAAACTTTTAACCATTCCTTCAGTAAAGACACTTCATTTTTATCCAATATTTCCTTTTTTCCTTATCTATTTTTATCGGAAAACACACCATATCAGTCAATTCCAAAATTGGAGAGAGATCTGGGACCAAGTCTTTCTTTACTCTTTTCCACACCTTCATGAGGCCTCTCATCATAGTATTGCTTGTCTTTATCATTTTATCCTTAATTCCCAAATGATCATTTTGCCAATATTCCTGTATTCTTTCATCTCCAATTCCTCCCAAATTACCTTTTCTCTTGCCAAGATCTTCACAACATTCTTAATTTGGAATGCTCGATAGTATGCTAACAAATTTGGCATACCCAAACCCCCTTGTTTCTGAGGCAGGTACCAAAGCTTCTTTGGAAGTCTAGATTTTTTACCTCCATTACAAAAATTATTAAACATCTTTTGAAACTCATTGATTTCCTTCTCCTTCAAATGGATTGCAAGTGCATCAAATAAGAAGTTAATCTTCGGCAGCAACATCATTTTGCAAATTGCAATCCTCCCAAACCATGACAGATTCAACCTCTGAAATCCTTGTAATTTGTTCTTAAATTCTACTTTCAAACTGTCATAATTCAGTCTTTTAAGTTCTTCCAATTTATTTGAAATGGTTATCCCCAAATATTTCAGCTTTTCTTTAATTTGTATGTTAGATGTCCTCACTATCCTTCCCATCTCCTTCACCCCCATATTACACAGCATCAGTTCTGATTTGTCCCAGTTTATCATCAGTCCAGTTATACCCTCAAATTCCTGAAGTTGGTCTTTGATCCTATCCATTACCACCTCTGGATTTTTCACCATTAACAAAGTATCATCTGCATACATACTCACTTTATTACCCAGTATCCCTTCTATGTTTGGATCCTCCCTTATATTTTTAGCTAAGATTTCCATTGCCATAATAAACAGGATAGGAGATAGTGGACAACCCTGCCTGGTACCTGCCTCAAGCTTTACCTCATCCGTAACATCTTCATTTACTCTAATCCTAGCACTCCCTTTTTGGTATAATAGATCAATTACCCTTCTCAATCTATCCCCAAATCCATAATTTCTGACTATTTCCTTGATCGAAGACCATTGTAGTGAATCGAATGCCTTAAAAATGTCTAATGATAATAAACCCACCTTTTCCTTTGTTTGATTAACATTATCAATTAGATCTAATACCCTTCTAGTCAAGTCAGCCATGTGCCTACCTTTAAAAAAACCAACTTGATCAACATTTATATATTCCCCCATAAAAACTGTTTAAGCGGTTAGCCAATATTGCTGTGAAGATCTTGGCGTCCTGGTTTATAAGAGAAATTGGTCTGTATGATTCCACCTTTTCCAGATTCTTTCCCGGTTTTGGCAGCAGAACGATTATGGTACTATACCATGAAGTCGGAATTTGTCCTCCATCTAAAATATAATTATATAGCTTCACTAACTTTGGAACCACAACATCTTTAAATTCTTTATAGAACTCTGTCGATAGTCCATCATCTCCAGGGGCTTTCCCCATCTTCAAGCCACTGATTACCTCATTTACCTCTTTGTCAGTGACCCATTCCTCCATTTTTTTCTCGATGTTCCTGTTTTATTCCATTCCCTAACTGTCTCTCCAAAATCCCTTTAAGCCTCTCCACATCTACCTCTTTTTTTGCATATAATGTTTGATAAAATTCCTTCACGATTTTACATTTATCCCTATTCTTATTACATCTTACCCCTTGTTTATTAACCAACACCCCAATTTCTCTTTTTTCTTTTTTTGCCTTAGCTGCTCTTGCTAATAATCTTGAATTTCTATTACTAAATTCAAAATACTCTCTATTTAGGTAAATCAAATCTCTTTTAACTTTATCAATACCCTTACCCATTAACTCTGCCTTAAGTCTTTGCAGTTTGGCGAAAGTTTTTTTATCTTTACTTTTTGAATGGTCTTCCTGTAACTGCTTTATTTCTTTTTCTTTTTCCATGTGGTCTGCCTTATACCTTTTATACTTAGTACTCGCCAGCTTTATACTTTCCCCTCTGAAAACCGACTTCATGGTATCCCAAACAACGTTAAAGTTTACTTCATTATTGTCGTTCCACTGCCAGCTTTCCCTCCACCTTTCCATGATTTGTTCTTTACACTTTTGGTCTTTAAATAGGTTAGGATCATACCTCCAACTTCTTCCTCTTCGATTGTCTTTTTGTAATTTCAATTCCAAAAGTACTTTAGCGTGATCTGATTCCTTAAAAATCCCTATTTC
Organism: Bradypodion pumilum; assembly: GCA_035047305.1. NCBI lineage: Eukaryota > Metazoa > Chordata > Lepidosauria > Squamata > Chamaeleonidae > Bradypodion > Bradypodion pumilum. Next base: position 23,827,152 of record JAWDJD010000009.1, on the reverse strand, counting down.
CATTCCCTCAATATTTTTGATCAAATTTTCTGTAAGAAGAACATAATCTATTCTAGAGTAGGTCCCATGGACATGTGAAAAAAAGGAATATGCCCTTTCCGAGCCCTTGATCTCTCTCCACGAATCCTTCAAACCCATCGCAACCATCCATTTGTCTAAAACCTTCCCTTTCAAGCCAATTCCACATCTTGCTAAGTGTGTACAGTCTAAGTTTGACCTTATCAAGTTAAAGTCTCCAGCCACAATGATTTTTGCAACATTTTCTAGCTCCACTACTTTCTGAACCTTTTCTAAGAAATCCGCTTGATGTTCATTTGGAGCATATATGTTTACCAACATTATTTCCTTGCCTTCTATTTTTCCTCTTACAATCAAATATCTACCTTCTTGATCGGCAACACTTTTCATTATCTCAAATCCTAATCTTTTAGAAATCATAATTGCCACTCCTCTCGCTTTTGAAGTACCAAACGCCATCTCATATTGTTGAATCCATCCCAAAAAAAGTTTGTTTGCATCTTTTGACTTTTGGTGCATTTCCTGTAAGAACACTATATCGGGTCTATCTTTCTTCAAAGCCAATTCCAACCTCCGCCTCTTAAGAACAGAACCTGTACCCTTTACATTCCAAGTTAATATTTTAATATTTCCCATAATCTATTTCCTTTCTAACTTCTAAACTCTCCATTGGGCATGCCACCACCAACCCCTTCCCCCAAAAACACAAAATTCTACATAAAACACACACTGTCTCTCTCCCCACTTTCTTCGGGAAAAAAGACGCCTTCAATAACCAAAGGGGGGAGAGGGGAGACATGCAAGATGTGCCTACCAACCAGTGCTACGCGCTACCCACCCTTATATAATGCTTGAATAATTTGTTTTTTATTAATCTATTTCTCATTGCTCCTTACTTGCCTCCTCCTCCACCATGATCAATGACAGCTCCTCTTCTTCTTTTCCCTGCGGTGTTCCACCTGAAGCACCACCAGCCTCTGCCCTCTCATACTCCCTCCCTAGAGCACCTGATTCTAACAGTTCTTTTTTAAAATTTATCCACTCTTCCGAACCTGTTTTTACCAGCTCCAGCAAACTCAAATACTCCAGTGGATCGGTCCCTTCACGATTACTTGCATTCTTTTCTCATAAAAAAGCGCAATTGCTGTGGAAATCTCCAATTGTACCTTATGCTTTTACTCATCAACAGTTTGGTTACAGGTCTCATCTTATATCTCCACATTCTTTCTTTCATTGAAATATCATTGTATACTTCTACATCAGAACCATCAAATTTCAGGGCGCCAGAACCAGCTTGTTTCAAAAAGGCCATTACTCTAAGCTTATCTCCCCAGTTTGCAAATTTTACCAAAACATTTCTTTGAACCGCCTTCCCTCTTCTTGGACCCACCCTAAATGCACTTACAATATCTTCCTGTACAAATTCCTTTCCCATATTCAAACCTTTTAACCACTGAACCACTCTTTCTCTTAGCTGGTCTGGCGTCCGTTCAACCACCTGACTGATCACAATGTTCTGCTTTCTCATCATATCTTCCACAGCATCAATCCTTTTCTCATGCTCTTCCAATTTCAGCTTATTCTCCCGCACCGCCTCCTGAGTCCCTTTTATTTCCTTTTTTATAACATTTACCTCATTTTGGACCAATTTCACATTTCCCTCTATTTTTTGCAAACTTAAATCCACTTTTTTTGAAAAATCCATAACAGATGATACCACCTTATCTTGTTTTTTCATCATTTCATTTCTATCTTTCACCCTTGATCCCTCATTTTTCTCCAATTTCTGGAACAATTTACCAATTTCCACCATAATTTGAGTATGATCATAGGGTTCAGGTGGTGGTGATGAAGACTGAGGGACCTCTTCCATTGGTGCTTTTTCTTTCCTCTTAGACTTCACCACTGGTTCTTCCTCTTTTGCTTTCCCTCTTGTGCCTTTATCCATGATGACACCCACTAAGAAAGTCCAGTGTTGCAGAGCGTTGCAAAATCGTAATCAATCCACTCAAGCCTGTACCGCTGCAGCCACTAGTAACGCCTATCCAGACAATTCTGACGAAGCTTGTAGAGAGGAAGAAATCCAGTGAAGAATTAATTGTTGTAATCCACAAAAGAGCAGGAACCGGAAAACAATCCAAACAGAAAGAAAAAAAGAATAATCCACATCTGGCCCATTTCCCCAAAGTAAACAGCCCAAATATTCGCACTCCAAACCGCAAAAATAGAAACTCCAAGGAAATGGTCACCCAAATTTTTTCATTTGAATCAAAGCCGCCAGGGAGAGGAATGAGAGAAAAAGAAGAACCCAAATTCCAAGCTGTGTAACAAAAAACAAAAAAGAGGAGCAATATATCCAAAGAAAAAAGTGTTAGTTATAATCCACACGGTGAAGGGGTAAAAAAAAAGAAATTAATCCTTCTCTTGGGGCGAGCGAATCAAAGCGCCCTTTTCCAGCGGGTGCATTAACTTCAGGGGGAGACCCCCCCTTCTTCCTCTGTAAGTCGGCAGGCTTTCCCCACACTCCTTAGCCTCAAAAAGCGCTGAAACCTTCGGAAACTAGAGCCCAGACAAAGACTTCTTTAACCACTTTACTGTCGCCAAAGCACGCCACGGTTCTCCTGGGGCGCAAAAGAGCCATAGACCAAAACACAACCACTTTCGTTTTCCAGGACCGCCACCATTAACGTATCGACAACCCGATTTTATCCACTTCCACACCTGCTTCCAAGTCCGGGCTCTTCTAAACAGAATCCCCAGTTGCCTTTAGCTTTTCCACATAGACTTTCATAAACTTACGTAGAGTCGCTTTCTTGCCGATTTTACTGCCACCTCGAATCTCCGCCGTCTCGCAGGTCCCGTTCTCAGTTCCTCGGCAGGAGAAGCCGCGGCTTCCGTCGCGCGCCTCTCCTACCCAGGAAACCTCCCAAACTTCGACCGCCCGACTTCAAAACTTTCCAAATAGGCAAGCAGGAGTCTTATCGGCAAAAAATACCACTTTAAAATTTCCCCATTTTACTCGTTCGCATTAATTACCACTTTGGTAAGCGCGAGCATCCAAATCGAATGTTACTCGTCGGCCATCTTAGCCACGCCCCGTTTATTTCTAGTTTTGTTTACTTTTTCTTGTTTGTTTGTGTAATTTGTGGCTTTTTCATTTTGTTGTTTGGTGTTTTGTAAGTGGTTTTGTGTGTTTGTGGATGTTTTTGTTTGTGTTGTTTGTGTTTTTTGTTTTAATTAATGGTTGATTTATTTATTTATTATTATTTTTGAATACTTTTGTTTTTTGTTTTTTGAGGTTAGTGTTTTTACCCCAGCAGTGCTTCAGGCGGCGTTGTTGGGGGGGCCTCAATGGCCGGGCCGCAGGAACCCCAGCGGCACTTCAGCCGGCATTGGTGATGGGGGCTTTCCTTTCCATGGCCTGGCCTCGCTGGCCGGGCCGCGGGAACCCCAGCGGCGCTTTGTATTTTTATTTTTTGCACGCCGGCTTCCCCAGCGTTCTGCGCGCTAATGGCGCGCAGGACACTGGGGCTTGTAGTTTTGCGTTTGTGGTTTCTCTTTGTGCAGCTTTTTTTCTGTGGCTTGATTGTGATTGGCTGCGGCATGTTTCCCAATGTTTTTTTTGCTCGCGCCTCTCAGCCTGATTGGTTGTGGTGTGGCGCAGCGCAAAGAACGTTAGGAATAGAAGTCTTTTCTTTTTGTTTGCATTCGTGGGTCTCCTGCCCCACTGCCGCATTTCTCAACCCGACAGTTACCTGCGAACCTGGTTCGGGCAAGTGCACGAATGCTCGGTATGGGCTAGTATGGCCGGGTGCAGGATCCTTTGTCGCATTCCAATGGTTAACGCTCAGATTTATAGGTAAAGATCGGGAAAACAATCAGGCCAGACAGATATGACCTAGACAACATCCCTAAGGAATACACAATGGAGGTGTGGAACAGATTTAATGGTTTGGAATTGATAGACAGAGTGCCAGAAGAATTATGGACAACAATGCGGGACATCATGGTTGTCTGATGAGGCTCTTAAAATAGCAGAGGAAAGAAGGAATGCAAAAGGCAAAGGAGAAAAGAAAAAATACAATCACTTGAATACAGACTTTCAAAGAAAAGCAAGGAGAGACAAGGAAATCTATCTAAATGAACAGTGCAAACAAATAGAAGAAAACAACACAAGAGGCAGAACTAGAGATCTCTTCAAAAAAAATTGGGGAAATCAAGGGAACATTCAAAGCAAAAATGACCATGATAAGGGACAAAGACGGCAAGGAGTTAACTGATGCAGAAGAGATTAAGAAAAGATGGAAAGAATACACAGAAGAACTTTACAAAAAGGACCTCAACACCACTGATAATCACAATGATGAGGAAATTAAACTTGAGCCAGACATCCTAGGGAGTGAAGTCAGAAAGGCCCTAAAAAGCACTGCAAACAACAAAGCTAGTGGAGATGACGGTATCCCTGTTGAATTTTTCAAAGCTCTAAAAGATGACGGAATAAATTATTGCATTCCATATGCCAGCAGATCTGGAAAACAAAACAGTGGCCACAGGATTGGAAAAGATCAGTATACATTCCAATCCCAAAAAAGGGTAATGCCAAAGAATGTTCAAATTATTGAACAATTGTGCTCATCCCACACGCTAGCAAGGTGATGCTCAAGATAATACAGGATAGACTTCAGCAGCACGTGGAGAGAGAATTGCCAGAGGTGCAGGCTGGGTTCAGAAGAGGCAGGGGGACTAGAGACCACATTGCCAACATACGGTGGATCATGGAGAAAACAAAGGAACATCAGAAACAAGTATACCTCTGCTTTATTGATTACACCAGGTCCTTTGACTGTGTGGGCCACAACAAAATGTGGCAAGTACTTAAAGAGATGGGAATACTAGAACACCTCATATGCCTCATGAGAAATCTGTACAAGAGTCAAGAAGCAACAGTTAGGACAGAACACTTAATGACAGAGTGGTTTGGAATAGGAAAAGGAGTAAGACAAGGCTGCATTTTATCATCCTGTTTATCCAACCTATACACAGAGCACATAATGTGCAATGCAGGGATGGAGGAATCACAATATGGGATCAAAATTGCTGGAAGAAACATCAACAATTTGAGATATGCAGATGATGCCACCCTAATGGCAGAAAGTGAGGAAGATTTAAAGAAGCTCCTGATTAGGTTGAAAGAAGAGAGTGCAAAAGCTGGCCTGAGACTCAACATCAAGAAAACCAAGATAATGGCAACAGGTCCTATCAGCACCTGGAAAGTAGATGGGGAAGAAGTAGAAACAGTGACAGATTTTAGTTTCTTAGGATCTAAGATCACTGCAGATGCTGACTGCAGCCATGAAATAAAGAGGCAACTGATTCTAGGGAGACAAGCCATGAGAAACCTGGGGAGCATAGTGAAAAGTAGACACATCACCTTGCAAACAATAATCCGTATAGTCAAACCAATGGTATTGACCATTAGGAAGGCTGAGCGCAGAAGAATAGACGCCTTTGAGTTGTGGTTGGAGGAGAGTTTTGAAAATCCCCTGGACAGCAAGGAGAACAAATAGGTCAATCTGGAAAGAAATCAGTCCTGACTGCTCCTTAGAAGGTCAAATAGTAAAGATGAAGATGAAGTACTTTGGACATCAGATGAAAAGAGAGGATTCACTTGAGAAATCCTTGATGCTGGGAAAGGTGGAGGGCAAAAGAAAAAGGGGGCGAACAAGGATGAGATGGCTAGATGGTATTGTGGACGCAGCGGGCACAGAGCTGAGTGGGCTGAGGAGGATGGTGGAGGACAGGGGTGCCTGGAGGTCCATGCTCCATAGGGTTGCAAAAGGTCGGAATCGACTGTGCAACTGCACAACAACATTTTAAAACTGAAATTGGCTCTTCACTTGTTTTGACTGTTATTTTATTTTATTTTTCTATTTTATTTTGTTGCTGTTTGACACATGGGAGGTGTATGGTTTTAACAGACAAAGAGACAGACAACTCAGTGCTAGTCTTTATTAAACAAAGGCTTCCTACCCAGATGAGAAATGGAACTGCAGAATCTGCCCTTTTGTGCAATAGAGGGGGGAATGGCCTGCCTCCACCTCATAAAAGATTCCCCTCAGTACTTGCCATTTGAAGTAGTTGCCTGAGTCTGATTTGAAGTTGAGTTGCCCCTGTTAAGCAAACAAACGGCCTACGATTAAGAATTGTGTTGGCAGGAATAGGACCTTCTTTCCTAATAAAAATGACATCATCTTGTCCAGCTTTGTATTATTTTTGTTTTTGTTTTTTGCTCCAGGCTCCATTCTATCCCACCCCACCAACCCATGGATGTTTTTAAAGTATACATGTAAAAAGCCAATTCAAGAATCTAGAAAATCACTGGATCCTAGTTGTTAACAATGTGACCTGAAATGCTCTGGTTTTGAAGGTGATCACAGTGCCTTCATCACAAGGGATGGATTATGCTCTCCTAGATCATTTTATCAAACACTAGCAATTGTTACCCGGCTTCGCCGGCCAGGTCACTTGGGCCATTGCGGAGAGGGGAGGCAGGAAAGGGGGGAGGCGGATGCTATCCATCCCCCCCTTCCCTGTCTTCGCTGAGGGGGGGTGAGGCAGGGAAGAGGGGGAGGCGGATACGATCTGTTTCCCCTTCCCTGCCTTTGCCAGGGGGGGGGAGGAGGCAGGGAAGGAGGGAGGTAGTTGGATCACTTCGCTGGTCAGGTCACTTGGGCCCTGCAGAGAGGGAAGGTGACTGCCAGGCTGCTCTTTCCAACCGGGGACATGCATCCCTGGATGGATAGCAGTCAAGTCAGTAAGCAGGGATCTGTCAGGGAAGGCTCTCTCCCTGGCGGATCTCTGGCTGCCACCCCTGCATTTTCCCCTCCGCTGTTTCGATGGCTGGCTTGAAACAGCAGAGGGGAAATGCAAAGGCGCCAGACAGGGATTCGTCAGGGAAGGCGCTCTCCCTGGTGGATCGCTGGCTGCTGTCTCTGCATTTTCCCTTACGCTGTTTCGTTGACAGGCTCGAAATAGCGGAGGGCGTTGACAGGATCGAAATAGCATGGCGAGGGCGAGAGCCATCAGGCTCGGCTGAGGGTGGGAGGGGTGGCAGGGCAGAGGCAGTGCCTATGGTGGTGCCTTGCCCGGCTGCATCTTCAGGTGGTATGGCTGGGGGCAGGAGGAGCAGCAGGGCAGAGGCAGCGCCACACCCAGCCATGTCCTCAGGTGGTGTGGAAGGGGCAGCAGGCAGACCATTCCCTCAGTCCGAGCTCTGTCTGCCTTGGTAAGGCAGGGCTCTGAGCTGTATTGGGCGCACATCGGCGGTTTTTTCTTTCATGCGCGGCAGTTGTCCTGCCTCCTTTGCACTTGGGCCATCCTGCTTGATTGGCTGAGGCATGCCGCAGTGCAGAGGACACTGGGATTCGTAGGCTTTTTTTGTCCGTGTTCGTGGGGTGTTGGCCCCATTCTCGGCTCCCGGACCCTTGCGGGAATGATCTCTGGGACATAAGGTAAGTGTGAATGGCGCATTACGGGATAGGGTGAACGGGTGCGGACAAGCATTCCACACACGCATGGCCACATCTCTTCCTTGTAGGTTAAGATCTGGAGAGGAAAGGGGAGATGTAATAAGAGTTGGAGATTTCATCTAGTTTGATTTCTGCTGGAAGTGCCACTCAGGCAAAAATATGCAATCCAACACATTTTTCACTTGGCTTACCAATCTGTCCTGGATCTCATCATCAATTGAGAAGAACTAGTCAGCAAGGTAGAAATAGTAGGAAACTAATCATTTCTTATACTGAGAAAACAGAAAGATGAAAATAATATAATACACACTGTGGAGTTAAAAAAATGGATTTCAAATAAGCTTAAGGAAATACTGGGTAAAATTCCATGATCAGAAATACTCAAAGTAGACATAATATCTTACAATGACATAGTGGCTGAAATTCTGTTGGTTAGTGTAATAAATTGTATTAGAGTAGATGCACTGAATAATTGGGGATTTGGTGAAACAACTGCTCCGTAAACTCCATTGATTCAAATGAGTCTACACTAGTTTCACCTTAAATTAGCATAGTAAGTCTTAACTAGAACAGGCCTATTTGAATTAATGGAACTCACAGAGAAGTTGATTCTCAAAATCCCCACTGATTCAGTGGTCCTACTTTAGAATGACTTCCTACACTAAGTAAAAGGATTTCATCTATTGAAAGCACAATCACAAACAGTTCCTAGAAGAAGAAGAAAAGTTGGGGACATCTAAAGATACCAGGGTGGATGGTTAAGAAGCTTTCAGATGAGGTAAGATTTATAAGAGACTTGTATAGGAAATGGAAGGAGGGGGAAATCACCATGGAAAAGCATGAATGTACAGGAAGAAGGTTAGGAGTAATGAGTAAAGTGTCCAAATGAGTGGACACATAACTTTTTACAATTAATAAAAGAGGGTGGGTGGGTTCAGCTACCCTCAGAACAGTGCTCAACAATGTGCCCCTCTTGAGAAGACAGAAGCAAAGTAGATGTTCAGCCACTGTTTTCTCTTTGTCACTTGCACTAGTACATGCACACAATTTTTTTTCACCATCTGTTTGTGAATCACACTATTCAGCTGTTTCTTCTGGTCATCCCCTTATGAACTAAAGCATTCCACATGTTTCATTTGCCAATTCCACTCTTTATTTATCTATTTCATAGCTCTAAGGTGTTTCTTATGGGCTCAAGGAGTGACTATAGCTCTTGGCCATCCCCCAGGGGCCCAACCAAGTAATTCTGCTCTGAATCCCTTGTACACATTCCATTCCAGAGGGAAGTCAGCCAGAGTCATCAGTTATGAAGAGTTCAAGAGGGCCTTAGAAGAGCTGGGCCCAAAGAGATTTAAGGGGAAAATCAAGGAGGAAGCCTTTGAGGCCATCTGCAGCCTGGTGGCAGGGAAAGAACCAACCAACGTGGGAGTGACTGTGAGTAGATGCTGCCACTGCTGGGGAATGGAAGAAGAGCCTTGAGAGAGGGTGAGGAGGGATAGAGACTCAGGTGGAGTTAAGGGCCTTCAAAGTCAGAGGAGTTGTGTTGAGGTGCTGAAGAGCAGAGAAGGGCAAGAGGCCCTCCAAGATTTTAAAAATCAAGCCCAGAGATGGGGATTGGGTATGGTGCTCCTTGGGTCAGACCAATCAATTTAATAGATAGATAGCTATTACACTACTGAATTATTTATTATAAGTTTATGAAAGAGACTGTGGTGGCTTAGTGGTTAAGACGCTGAACCTAACAATTGGAAGGTTGGCAGGTCAGCAGTTTGAGACCCAAGTGCTGCACGATGAAGTGAGCTTTCATCTCTTTCCCAGCTCCTGCCAACCTTACCAGTTCAAAAGCAAGAAATTGCAAGTAGATAAATAGGTCCCACTTCAGTGGGAAGGTAAACAGCATTCCGTACACTCCGGCATCTAGTCATGCCTGCCAAATGTCCATGGAAATGTCAGCAAATGAAGACAGCACTGGCTCTTTGGCTATAAATAGAGATGAGCACTGAACCCTAGAGTTGGATACAATTGGCTTTCGAGCAAGGGCTACCTTTACCTAAGTTTATGAAACTACAGTAAAACCTCGACTTACAAATGCCCTGAGTTATATAAAATTCAACATACAAAATGATTTTGTGCTAAAACCATGTCCCAATTTACACAATTTCCTAAGGGTTTGCTTTAAGTTACATAAAGATTCTTTTTCCTATGGGTTTTCCTATGCTTCAGTTTATATAAAAATTCATTTTCCCTATGGGTTTGCTTTGAGTTACATAAAAAATTCGACTTAAGAAAAAGCCTATGGAACAGACTTTTTCGTAAGCAGGGGTTTTACTGTACTTCATCCATTTCTTTGTGACCTTGTTAAACTGTTTAAATCAATTTAAATCGTGAGATAGGGACATGCCTAACCAGTGGAGTAAACCCATTTGTGTGGATTCACAGAGATTTGGCTTGTGGGAATTGAAGTTCAAGAACAGCTGGAGTGCCAGGGTTCGTCATCACTGGCCTAAGGTCTTGGACAGCAGCTGCCAGGCTGAGTAAGTGGCAGCAGATTAGGTGGACCACCCAACATTTGATTTGGTGAAAAGAACTTCTCACAAGATTATTATAGGGCCGTGATGGCGAACCTTGGCACTCCAGATGTTCTTGGACTTCAATTCCCAGAAGCCCAAGCCCCCGTGAATCCACACGAAAGGGTTTGCTGTGATTCATCCAGCCTGTGCCACCCTCGTCGCTCCCGGAAGTAGAAGTAAAACGCGCCCATACAGGTGCGTTTTACTTTCACTTCCAGGAGTGACGAGGCCGGGCCGGGCCGGATGAATCACAGTAAACCCATTTGTGTGGATTCACAGAGATTGGGCTTCTGGGAATTGAAGTTCAAGAACATCTGGAGTGCCAAGGTTCGCCATCGCGGTTATAGGCCATGGCAGACAACACTAGCTCCCAACTGTTGCTGGACACCCATCAATCATTCACCTGGTTGTCTGTGCTGGTTTGGACTGATGGAAATTGTAGCTGTGTCATTTCCAGAGGTATTATGGTGGGGCATTGAACAAAAATAACTCTGAACTTTCAGTTGTGTTTGTGTATGTTCTCTTTTAAACTGACAGAAAGCCAAGTCTGTGGGAGCCGTGGAGAGGCTTACTGACACATCCAAGTACACGGGATCCCATAAGGAACGCTTTGATGAGACTGGGAAAGGCAAGGGCAAGAGCGGGCGTGAGAACATTGTGGATGACAGCGGCTACGTGTCTGCCTACAAGGACGCGGGCACTTATGATGCCAAGGTGAAGAAGTAGTGGAATGACCATGCCCCATTTTCATGCTCATTTAGAAGAGGGGCTTGTATGAATGACACACCTCTCATATGGGAGGGTTGGCTTTTGCTGGGCCTACTCCTGGCCTCAGTTAGAGCTGGAGGGGGTGCCTGCCACCAGGCTAGGCCTGACCATGTCTCCTTTCCTCTGTGTCTTACTAACTGCAATGTCCTCCTGCAAAGTCTACCAAAAGCTTCTACACCTCAGGTGCCACCTTCTCACTCCTCTTTGGTCTCTTCTGTAGCCTTTTCTGCTGCTGCTGCTACTGCTCAAGCTTTCCTCCACCCCACCCTGCTTTGCTCCTTAGTGCTACTGGTGGATGCATCCTATATACCCTGGAGGGGAAGAGCTGTTTTTCACTTTTGCCTGTTGTACAACTGGCAAAGCCATTGGGCTTCTATCAAGGAAACAAGATGGTGGTCTTATCCACAGTCCCTAGGCTTCTGAAAGTATCTCATGCCTCTCTGCCCTGCCCAACAATAAGCTCAGGGTCAGATTTATGTACAAACTCAGAAAGCAACATTGTAAGGTCTAGTTATGACATGCCTCTAAGTGCAATTTTTGAAATTAAAAAAGAAGGTATAATTCTGTGGGGCCTATTAAACTTGATATAACTTAGGAAGTTAGTGTGTCTTCATCTTGCCCTGTAGTCAGTTCACCATCAGTAAGATACTCTCACTTCTTCCGGTGGCAGCCAGGTGCCTAATAGATGGGGCAGACTAGCTTCATCGGTTGGGATGGCTGTGTGTGTGTGTGTGTGTGTGTGTGTGTGTGTGGTGTTTGCACATCTGGTTATACATCTGGGGAGCACCGACTTAGAGAATCCTGACCCACTGACATCACTTCACCACTGCTGAGCTGTATAAAAGAAGATGTGTATGAATAAAGCGCTACTTATAATAACTTGGCCATGGCATTTGCTCTGTTTCAAGCACCATTTCTCAAATGACATATGCATATTCAGTTCTCAAAGAAAACCAGATTATTTGGGTCTCGATAAATAACTTCCTGTGACAAGAGATTTAATTAATTTAATTTAATTTGCACACTTGTATGCCGCCCAATCAGGGAACCCAACTCAGGGTGGCTCACATGGTAAATAAACAATATACACAGTAATACAATATGGAGATAGAGAAAAGTTTCAGCTTTCTGTTCTGCATTTTAATTTTTCAAACCTCAAGTTCTGTCTATCCTGAAAATTAGAAAATCTAAATGTTTTGATACCCCCCCCCCCCGCAAAAGAACCAGCTGAGACAAAACTATATCCTGTTTGCACTAGCCAAATTAACACAGGTGTATGACCTGATTTTCGCCATTGTGTTACTGTAGTGCCACAATGGAGAAAATCATGTTATACCTGATGCTTTATTAAATAGAGAAATGGTAATGCACATTCAGTATTGACATGATTGAATATATAGGGCAGTGATGGTGAACCTTCTAGAGACTGAGTGCCACACTGGGCTACTGGGCAGAGGGGCAGGACGAATTCTGTGCTGGGGGGAGTCAGGAAACGCTCCCATTGGGCTGCTGGGCAGAGGGGTGAGGCAAACTCTGTGCTGGGGGAGGGAGGAAGTGCTCCCATTGGGCTGCTGGGCAGAGGAGCGTGTGAACTCTGTGCTGGGGGGTGGGAGGAAGCACACCCATCAGGCTGTTGAATAGAGGGGTGGGGCAAATTCTGTGCTGGGGTGATGGCACAGGTGCCAACAGAGAGGTCTGGGAGTGTCACATTTGGCAAGTGTGCCATAGGTTCACTACCACTGATATAGTTCCCTCATTGGAGGAAATGCCACTGGAAACCATCATATTGGGCCCAATGGAAAAATGAGCAGAGGAGGAATTGATTCCCAATGGTCATATAGAAGATGCCACGCCAGATGGACTGTCTGTGAAGGCACACCTTGTTAATATCCTCGTGGCTGTGGCAGTCCATTGCAGTCCCTGTGTTAAATCCTACATGTCACATTTCATATGTGCCACAGGAGATGGTGGGTCACTTCTTGGCAAGCTGGGATCCACTTTAAACAAATTCATGCCAGCAGCATTTTTCCTGCTTGCCTCGGAGGGCAAAGGCAGCCCAGAACCAGCTGGCCTCCAAGACCAGGCCTCCGAGCACTCAGTGGCAGGAAAAAAGAATACTTGGATTGAGTTGCATTAGACGACGACAAGATAGATGTGAGGGGATAGGTGTTATCTTGGTCTTTGTCTCAGGCAGAAAAATAACTTGAGCTGACCCTAGGCTCTGGAGTATAAGTCTCTGAGGAAAATATCTAGTAGCCAGATATTTCTGGGAGCTGGAGCAGGGATACCATCTGAGGAGGGATGCTGTTTTATAGCCAGGATGGAATTCTCTGCCTGTGAGGAAGATGGCTTCCTGCCAGTCCTCTTGGAGTCTGAGTGGCCCTGTCAGTCACTAATTTTATGGCATTGCTGCTATTTTCTCCCATGCATTTGTCTCTTGTTATCATTTCCCCAGCCACAGGTTCTACCACCACCACCCCTTGGCTCCTGTCCTATTTTGTGCTCCTGGGAGGAATGCAATGTGGCTGTATGTTCATGCTCAGTAGACACAGCTGCACAATAAGTGGCCCCAATGTCCTTTTCTACCACAAGTACGTTTCTCCTCGCTGGTACTTTGCACTCCAGATAGACATCTTGCAAAGGGATATGTGTTCAAGAAGTGCTCCAAAACCTAGGGTTTTTCATTATGCATTTCAAGTAGCTTAGTACTCCGATAATTGTCTTGCCATCCATTAGATGCCTGGACCTGGGATACCTGTATTGGTGAGATGTGTAAAATTCTGTGTTACCTCCTCTGGATGGCAGCAGAAGGTTCTGCACCACCTCTCAACATTCCTTAGGATGGAAGGGGTTATCAAACAGCTATAACTGGGGAGCATAGATATGTTCTCATGAACTATCAATTTGAATGCCACCGCAGGCACACAGTCAATGGGCTTGGCTGGAATTGATGGCAGCTGGCTTCTCTCGTTGTGTAGCTCTCTGTCTCCCACAAAAGCAAGAATTGAAAAATACACAGAACAGCCTGAGTCTCACAATGATCCAAATGCTGTTGTGGGGCTAGGAAAGTTCTCCCTTCAAACTATCTCTTAATTTGAAGTGACCTCACAGGGCTGAAGTGAGGAATGGGAAAGTCATATATGTTGATCATGTGGGTCCATTTCTTCAACCTGCCCTCCAAATGTTTTGGATTATCCTGTCCTACAATTCAAGACATCTGGAGAACATCTGTCTGTTGACGTTCCAGTCAGCCACTATTTGATGTTGTAAGTAGGTATCCTGTTCTATAAGCAGGTATCCTGTTAGTCGGACTTGACTATGTGACTGAACAACAACAACAAAAATCCTGTTCTGAGTTCTTTGGAGGAAAGGAAATAAGTACGGGGATTCAGAAGACCGGGATTAGAATCTCCCGCCCCCCAGCCATGGAAACTTGTTGGTGGACTGGAACTGATAAAACCCTTTCTTAAATACCACACTGGCCTTGAAAGCCCTATTAGGGCAATTATAAATTTGCTCTTAGTTAACAGCACATTAAAAACAACAAATAAGGAATAATACCACATTCACAATTAAATGCACACAGAACATGGACACACCCTCCCTACCCTCAGATCTTATTGTGTTGTGATGGGTATATTTCCTTTTCCTTGTATGGGGCATCATGCCTTCTGCTTCTAGCCAGCAGATTAATGCCACCAATTCCAAGGAGAGACAAACAGATTGCCTGGTGGCAGCAGCAAAAATAATCGAAAGAAATGGGAGATCATCCCAAAAAATTATGGAAAAAAGTACAAAATAAGAGTTCCAATATGAAGGCATGGAAGCAGGAAAGGGAAGGCAGATAAGTAGCATAATCCAAGACGGAGAGGACCAGGAACTCACCCACCCACTCACATGGAATGACTCCCACCCACTCACATGGAATGACTGGAACGGAGAAAGAGCACAAGTAATCAAGGCCTTTCGACAGATTCAAAATGAAAATGTCTGCTCTCCCTGGACATTCTGACTAGGTGCTGGCAGCAGCAGAATGCTATTGGATAAAAAGCTTCCTAGCTAATTTTGACAGACAAAAGGTGAAAGATTAAACAAAAGAAGGAAATGCTGGGAAGGTGGGGTGGGGTGGGACTTTCAAGAACCTCTCTTGTTAGTATGAATAATTCAAGTTTAAGAGACTCTCTTTTGGTAACTGATGAAAAAACATAAAAAGAAAACCTATTTTATGCATTTTTCACTTTATGGAAGATACTGATCACACAAAAAAGGAGATTATTAGGTAAAGGTAAAGGATTCCCTTGAAAGCCAGCCATATCTGACTCTAGGCTTCAGTGTTCATCTCTGCTTCAAAGCCGAAGAGCCAGCGCTGTCTACTTCTGCAGATGTTTCTGTGGTCACGGAACGCTGTTTACCTTCTCACCGAAGTGGGACCTATTTATCTACTTGCAATTTCTTGCTTTCGAACTGCTAGGTTGGCAGGAGCTGGTACAAAGATGGGAGCTCATTCCGTCCTGCAGTAGTCGGGAATCGAACTGCTGACCTTCTGCCTCCCAGTCAGCATCTTAGCCACTTGAACCACTGCAGTCCCTAAAAAGGTTAGAAAGATTAGAAGCTTTTAATTCTAATTCTAACACTTACACTTCCCACCCATTCCTGCAACTGAAGATGGGGCACCAACCTTGTTGCTTAGGTGAGCTGGGAAGTTTTAGTCCAAGATTTGAGCTGTATTGAGACCTAAACCCTTTTTTCTTTTCTTTTTTACTGAGCCACCGTGCCTTTGAAAAATTAACCATTAGGTAAAGGTAAAGGTCTCCCTTGCTTGAAAGCCAGTCATATCCAGCTCTAAGGTTCAGTGTTCATCTATGTTTATAGCCAAAGAGCCAGTGCTGTCTGCATCTGCAGACATGTCCGTGGAGATGTGGCAGGCATGCCTAGACACGGAATGCTGTTTACCTTCCCACCGAAGTGGTACCTATTTATTTACTTGCAATTTCTTGCTTTCGAACTGCTAGATTGGCAAGAGCTGGGACAGAGACGGGTGCTCAAGCCATCATGCAGTACTGTACTCAGGAATCAAACTCCAACCTTCCAGTCGTCGAGTTCAGCGTCTTAACCACTTGAGCCACCACAGTCCTTAACCATTACTATCAACTTGCAAAATCACAGTTATTTGAACCAGAAAGACAAAAATTCTGAGCCTCTCTCTAGAACAATTTATTAGAGTAATACAGTAATACCTCATACAAAATCCGCTTCGTACAACATCGAATTCATACGTCGCCTAATTCCTTGAAAAAAGTTGCCTCATACAAAGTCGCTGCGACTTTGTATGAGGCATTAGGATTTTTCCCAGGTTGCATTATGACTGGGCAGTATAAAAGGCAGGACGCATGCATGCATTGCTCTTGTGGGTTTTGCATGAGGCGAAGAGTGTTTACGAGTGGTTTTGAGCGTAATTTTGGATTTTTTTGAAATTTTTCATCAGAATTTTTGGAAGCATTCCTGGGATTTTTGCAGCATTCTTCAGGTTCTTGGACCATTCTTTGGCACAGTGGATGATGGGACATGTTGGAATCCACTTTGTCCTTGCTTCCATCCAGTAATTGTTTACAGTAGCTTGTAGAAAATGGATGATCGGCCACATGGCTGCAGATTAACACTGTGCTGCATGATGGGACATGTTAACTTTTAAACCTGCACTTCATAAAGTTTTCAAAAGTTAAAAACTTGTTGTATGGTTTGTCCCCTAAAATCAGGGCTGTTTGATATGTTTTTGTAATGTATTTAGCCTTTTGTGGATTCCCCATGCCCTGTGGGCATGGAACGGCCCTGGCAGAGGCCACTTCAGTCGAAAAAACTCCTGGCCCGTGGTTTCTGCGGGCAGAGAAATTAAGGGGGGGTGGATTAATGATAGGGTTTGATTCACCCAATTCCTTGACCTGACCAGCGGTTCTGCTGAGAGAGCAAATATCTAACTCCGTTACCCATTAAGGTAATCACTCATCTCCAAGGAGAGCCTTATCCCTGGTGCAAATAGAAGCCATATTTACCCTAGCCTAAGCCTCAGACAATGGTCAGTGTTTGCCTTAGTTAATTAACTTCCCCAAGAGAGGTTCTCAATTAACCCGGGTAAATGGGTGATGTGATTTTCTGTCAGATGACCATTCTACCATGCGCAGCCTTGGACATAATATATACTGATGATTTTCCCTCAATAAATCACTGGTCTTCGCTCCATCTTGCCTCGTGTCGTTCCTTTGACCAGTCTCCTCCGGGATCCTAAGGGCCTCCTCACGGCCCCAATCCTACATCTGGTGACCCCGAGACGTGATCTTACCCGTGAGTAAGCGATCACACGGTCCGGTTCTGCGCTTGAACCGTGTCCAATCATCCCGGAGGACAGAGCAGCAGCCCCAGTCGGAAAGCCATCCGATTGGGAAGACAGCTACGCGGTGAGGCATTACACAGAGGCATCCTACAGCTTGCTCCCGACTTTCGCAGCGGCTTGCAGGTTACGGAAAAACGCGTTCCGCTCAGGGTCTGCTGTGAACCCCTGACAGCGCAGTGGCCACCGAGGGCCTGTGGCCGCAGTCCACGCTCTGAGCTCTACCCAGAGAATCGTCGCCAGAACCTATTACTTGCCCAAAGACGCGTCGACTCGTCCCAAGGAGGAAACTTCGGAGGACCCATCGCAGGTAATATGGGGACCTGTCCTCAGCGACAGCGTCCATCCGCTAGCCAAAGAACTCGTGAGGGAGAGTTCAAAATCCTGGCCAGGGTGTTTAAGTTGCGTTTTCACAGCGGAGAGCTAGCGAGACTTTTGGTGTACCTGGGGGAACACTGCCTGCTTTACCCAGAAGTAGGTACGTTAACCCTTGAGCTCTGGGATAAGATAGGAGACTGCATTCAGCAACCCCCGAAAGCTCCGAGAGGCGTAATTCGCACATGGAGCAAATGTAGGAAACTCTCAGCAGAGGTAGACCCAGTCCGGATAGAGACCCAGAAACCCCCAGCGCAGTCAGAACCATCAGCCCCAAGAAGTCTCTATCCGTCATTTCAGCTTAAGCAGGGCAGTGTAGGGAGCATTCCCTCAGTGGCAGCTGCAGACGTCACTGAAGGAATTCATGGCATGAGAGGCCCTGGCGCTTCTCTGACAGTTAAAAGTCCCCTGCCAATTAAGAACTCCATTCAGCGCATGGGTGAGGAAGATCCATTCACGGGGAAATTGCCAGTGGCACAATTAGCTAGCGCCCAACTGCTGTGCTCAGCCTATCTGAAGGCAGACACACGTTCAGGCAGGGCTGCTCCGCGCCCACTGCTCACGGAAACCTGCACGGCCCCTGGCCACGCAGGGCTCCAGAGCAGACCCATTACCACACTCAGGCGCAGAGCAGTGCCAAAACCCCAAGGCGCCTGCTTCCAGTGTGGTATAATGAGACACCTGAGAAGAGAAAGCCAATCTAGACCAGGCAGATTCTCAAAAGGTCTTAACGCCAAATGGCCACTCTGGCATGCATTTGGCCCAGGCTAGAAAGGAGGCAGCCATCGCCCTGGCTATGCCAGAAGAACCATCCCAGCAATAGTACCCCGAGTTCCCCCAAGGCACAGGCAGAAGCTGCTGGTCTCACCTTGGGAGTAGCCCAGAGAAACTTGCCCCTAAGTAGAAGCACCCAGATGGTTGTAAATAGCCAGCTGTATAAAGTCATCTCCTCATGTGTAGGATAGAACGCTGCAGATCAGGGGAGGAATGTGCAAATGCGTAAATAAATGTGTGTATGTGTGGTGCACCACTGAATATATGACTGCAAGAACTGTGTATGATTGCAAAAGCCTTGTCTCTATGACCACAGTATGACTGGAAAAGTGTTCCTTGTGTGTAACTGCGTGGTAATGTCACTGTGAAATATGTGTTAAACAATTTGCACTCTGTTCATGGGCAGGAACTATTTAAAGTTTGAGAAAGCATGATGAACAAAACCCTTTGCCTTGCCTGCTTAGCAGCTTAGGCAGGAGGGGGGGGGGAATCCTAACCTGCAATAGGGTGGGGTGGTTCCCCCTTCTTCCCTTGAGACTTTTTTCTTTGTCAAAGGATTAAGCCACTCTTGGAAACCGGTTTTGCAACCCTTGCCACTCAGGAAAACAGATTTTTCTTTTCAGAAGCGCGATCTGAAAACAAAAATCACTTCTATGAGTTTTCCTCACTAGATCATAAGCTATGGGGCCCCTCCCTACGTCTGTGTTCCTCAAACTCCCATCTCTGTGTTTTAAGGTTTTTTGAATGTCTCTTAGCGTCTTGGAGTCACGTGTCCCACTAGGAGTGAGAGAATTGCATTGTCTTCATGTGCGTATTGTGTTATCATCTTGTAACCTCGGTTCTCAACCTTTTAAAGTCAGGGGCCAAAGTTCCGGGGCCTCAGGCAGCTCTGGGGGTCCGGACGGTCATCCTGCCCTTCCTTCACCGCACAGCCCTTCTTGGCTTGGTGGAGGTAGGGGCAGAGCAACGTGGGCTCTGGCCCACTTACCCACATCCGGCCGCAGGTTGAGAATTGTTCTAACTCTCCTTCATTCTCTTAGGAAAGATACTGTTCTGGTATTCTGACTTTAATCTGTGTAAAGTAACTCACTCATTGTACCCCTTTCACAGGAAAAAGCACGCAAACATTCTTGCGCTCTGTATATTCAGAAAATGCTTACCTTCTTTACAGGAACAAAATTCCTCTCCAGGAATAGTAACCAATTTATTTATTTCTACAGCCTTACACTCTTTCCTTTCACATGCTCCAGGGTTAATTACTGATAGGTATTTCTTAACAGGAGGACCCGGTTGTCTTAGTTACCTGACCTAATCTGACTTCATCATGATAAGAGTTGCTGCATTCTCATTGTGCTAACTTCTGACTTGTCTTTCCTCCTTTCCTCCTTTCGCCTGTGGAACTCCCTGCTGGAAATGTTTAACTTGTGTGTCTTTTCATTTTTTTGTGTATTATTTCCTTACAGCTGGCACGTCATAGTTGTCTTGTTTTTCATAAGTCTTAGTAGGTCATCTTAAGTATGGCACCTGGCCCACAGCACCCTCTCTAGTAAGCAGACACATTTTGCAAACTCCAGAGCACAGAGGAAGGATTAGTCCCTAAGCTCCTGAGCATGTGCAGAGTGCCACCCATTAGCCAGGACTGCCTAGGACCATTTTAAGAGTGCAGTCAGGGGGGGGCGTGACTAAGATGGCCACCGACTAACATCTAGTTTCGGATGCTCGCGCCTAACAAAGTGGTAATTAATGTGACGGAGTCAATTGGAGAAGTTTTAAAGTGGTAAACTCTAAAGATAAGAACCTTGCCTGTCTTCCTGGAAAGTTTTGCGATCTTTTGAGGCTGGATGGTCGAAGTTCGGGAGGCTTCTTTGTGCGGCTGAAGCTGTGATGGTAGTCGCGGCTTTTCTGCCGAGGAGCCGAGAACGGGGGCCAGCGTGACTGCGCAGAAGGCTTTGGAAGGCTGGAACTGGCAAAGTGTTGCTTGATTTGAAAGCAGGCTGCATGTAAGTGCACGAGCGGAACTTTAAATTTTTAAAACTGGCTGGGGTTCCTTACTAAATGAGCCCGGACTTTGAAATGGAAGCGGGTGGAAGTGGATGAGAGCAAGTGGTGGTTTCGTTAATGGCGGCAGGTCCTGGAAAAAGAAAGTGACCAGCGAGACTGTGAGGGAAGTTTTGGAGCTGGCAAGAAGTTGTTTGGCACGAAAACAGCTGCATGTAAGTGCTTGAATGGAGTACTAAAGGTTAAACTCAGCTGGAGATCTTGTTCAATGAGCCCTGGCTTTGAAATGGAAATGGGTGGAAGCAGTTGAAAACAAGTGATTGTTTCGTTAATGGTGGTGATTCTGGAAAATGAAAGTGATCGTGTTTGGGCTATGGTTTTTTTCCCCACACCAGGAGACCGCGCCATGTCTTGACGACAACAAAGTGGATTAATTATTCATGTCTGGGCTTTAATATTGGAAGCTGACTAGGAGTTCCCCGGCTTAAACAGCTTGGAGAAAGTTTTTTTGTTCCTCAGAAGAAGAAGGGGGTTTTTTTTACCCAAAAGTTAAGGCAGCCGCTGGAAAATGGTGCTTTGATTGTCCGCTTCAAGAGAAGGATTAGGTGGCTTTTGTTTTTGGTTCCTTCACCGTGTGGATTACAAATACTTGTTTGTTTACTGTGGAATATATTGCCCCTTACCTCTTCTCCTTGCTGGTTGGATTTTGGGCTTTTTCCCCTTCTGGTCTCCCCCCATCTTTTTCTTTTCTGGTGGTTTGGTTGTTTTAAAGGAGAAGCTTGGGCTGACTGTTCCCCTAAAGCCTTTTTACTGCAGTTGGAAGAAGACTGATTGGATTATTTGCTTTGGGGAAACGGACCTGTTGTGGATCAACATTTTTTGCTCTTCCTATTTCTCCTAAGCTGCCTGTTGGGAGAGTCGTTTCCTTCTGTTTTATCTCAGTGGATTACAGTAACTCGTTCATCTTTTGCTTGCGTATAAATTTCCCTATTGGATCTGTGGAACCAGTGGCTGCAGTGCTACAAGCTTTATTTCAGTGACTAACTTCTACAACGAACTGCAGCACTGGGCTTTTTACACATCACACTGTCATGGATAAAGGTACAAGAGGGAAAGCAAAGGAAGAAGAACCAGTTGTAAAGCCTAAGAAGGGAGGAAAAGCACCAATGGAGGAACCCGCTCAGTCATCATCCCCGCCCACAGTGTTATATGATCAGACTCAAATAATGGTGGAAATTGGCAAGCTGTTTCAAAAAATGGAGAAAAATGAAGATTCAAGGGTGAAAGATAGAAATGAAATGATGAAAAAACAGGATAAGATGATGTCATCATTGGCAGACTTTACAAAAAAGGTGGACCTAAGTTTAAAAAAATTTGAGGGAAATATGAAATTGGTTCAAACAGAGGTAGATGCCATAAGGAAGGAAGTAAAAGGGACTCAGGAGGTGGTGCGGGAGAATAAGTTGAAATTGGAAGAACAAGAGAGAAGGATTGATGCTGTGGAAGATTTGATGAGAAAGCAGAGCATTGTGATCCGTCAGGTGGTGGAACGCACACCGGATTTGTTAAGAGAGAGGGTGGTTCAGTGGTTAAACGGTCTGAATATGGGGAAAGAATTTGTTCAGGAGGATTTTGTAAGTGTATTTAGGGTGGGTCCAAGAAGAGGGAGTGTGGTTCAAAGAAATGTGCTGGTTAAATTTGCGAATTGGGCAGATAAGTTAAAAGTAATGGCTCATCTGAAACGAGTTGGTTCTGCTGCGTTGAAATTTGATGGTTCAGATGTTGAAGTTTATAATGATATTTCACTAAAATAAAGAACATGGAGGTACAAGATGAGGCCTGTTACTAAACTATTGATGAGTAAAAACATAAGGTATAATTGGAGATTTCCGCAACAATTGCGTTTTTTCTATGATAAGAGAATGCGAGTAATTGATGAAGGTACTAATCCATTGGAATATCTGAGTATGTTGGAATTGGTAAGAGCAGATTCGGAAGAATGGAAAAATCTTAAGAAGGAACTGATGGACTCTGGAGCTTTGGGGAGGGAATATGAGGGGGAGGAAGCCGGTGGGGCTACAGGTGTAACACCACAGCGGGGAGAGGAGGAGGAGGAGCCGTCTTTGATCATGGTGGAGGAGGAGGTAGGTAAGGAGTAATAAGCATTAGATTGTACTGACTTTAAAGAACTAATAGAGGTAGAATAGGTAAAAGCGCGTAACACCGACAGTAGGGCGCATCTTGCATGTCCCCCCTCTCCCCTCTTTGGTTGACAGAGGCGGCTTTTTGCAGGAAGGTGGGGAGAGTGAAAGTGTGTGTTTTATGTAGTGGGTATAGTGGTAGGGTTGTTGGTGGCACGCCCGATGGAGAGTTTAAAATTGGAAGAAGAACTTGGTTATGGGAAGTATTAAAATAATATCGTGGAATGTAAAAGGTACAGGTTCTGTTCTTAAGAGACGTAGATTGGAATTGGCGTTGAAAAAGGATAGACCAGATATATTGTTTTTACAGGAAACACATCAGAAGTCAAAAGATACGAATAAGCTTTATTTGGGATGGATGCAACACTATGAGATGGCGTTCGGTACTTCGAAAGCAAGAGGGGTGGCAATTATGATTTCAAGAAAGTTGGGATTTGAAATTACAAAAAAGATTGCGGATCAAGAGGGTAGATATTTGTTGTTAATAGGAAAATTGGAAGATGAGGAAATTATGTTGGTAAACATTTATGCTCCGAATGACCGCCAAGCAGAGTTTTTGGAAAAAATCCGGAAAATAGTGGAGTTGGAAAATGTTGCAAAAATTATTGTGGCTGGTGATTTTAATTTGATAAGGTCAGGATTAGATTGTACAAATATAGCTAGAAGTGGAATTGGTGTGAAAGGGAAGGTGTTGGACAATTGGATGAAGGTTATGGGTTTGAAGGATTCGTGGAGAGAATATAAGGGCTCAGAAAGGGCATATTCTTTTTTTTCACACGTCCATGGGACCTACTCAAGAATAGATTATGTTTTTCTTTCGGAAAATTTAATTGGGGATATAGAAGGTGTGGAAATGGGGATTATTAAGGAATCGGACCATGCTAAAGTATATTGGGAACTAAAAGCACAAAAAAATATACGAAGAGTAAGAAATTGGAGGTACGATCCTAATTTGTTTAAAGATCAAAAAAGTAAAGAGGTAATTATGGAAAGTTGGAAAGAAAGCTGGCAGTGGAATGACAATAATGAGGTTAATTTTAATGTTGTATGGGATACCATGAAGTCAGTTTTTAGGGGGGAGAGTATAAAATTGGCAAGCTTCAAATATAAAAAATACAAAGCAGAACAGACAGAAAAAGAAAGAGAAATAAAACAATTACAGGAGGAGCATGCGAAAAACAAGGACAAATTTTTTTTATGAAATTACAAGGACTTAAGGCAGAAGTAATGGGTAAGGATATTGATAAAGTTAAACGGGATTTGATTTATCTAAATAGAGAATATTTTGAATTTAGTAATAAGAATTCAAAATTATTAGCAAGAGCAGCCAAGGTTAAAAGGGAAAAAAGAGAAATTGGTATACTGGTTGATAAGCAAGGCTTAAGATGTAATAAGAATAGGGATAAATGTAAAATTGTCAGGGAATTTTATCAGGTACTATATGCAAAAAAGGAAGTAGATTTGGAAAAGCTTAAAAAGATATTGGAGAAACAGTTAGGGAGTGGGATAAAACAAGAGCATAGGGAGAAAATGGAAGAAAAGATATCTGATAAAGAGGTTAAGGAGGTAATAAACAGATTGAAGATAGGGAAAGCCCCTGGGGACGATGGATTATCGACAGAGTTTTACAAAGAATTTAAGGAGGTGGTGGTCCCGAAATTGGTGAAGTTATATAATTATATACTAGATGGAGGATCAATTCCGACTTCATGGTATAATACTACAATCGTTCTTCTGCCAAAACCTGGTAAGAATTTGGAAAGAGTGGATTCGTACAGACCAATTTCACTTATAAATCAAGATGCGAAAATCTTTACAGCAATATTAGCTAACCGTCTAAATAGTTTTATGGGAGAATATATAAATGTTGATCAAGTTGGGTTTTTAAAAGGACGACATATGGCGGATTTGACTAGAAGGGTATTAGATTTAATAGATAATGTAAATTAAACAAAGGAAAAGGTGGGACTATTATCATTGGATATCTTCAAGGCATTTGACTCATTGCAGTGGTCCTCAATCAAGGAAATAGTTAAAAATATGGATTTGGGGATAAATTTAATAGGGTTATAGATTTATTATATCAAAAAGGAAATGCTAGGGTTAGAGTAAATGAGGAGCTTACGGATGTGGTAAAGTTAGAAGCTGGTACGAGGCAGGGCTGTCCATTATCTCCTATTCTGTTTATTATGGCAATGGAAATCTTAGCTAAAAGTATAAGGGAGGATTTAAATATAGAAGGGATCATGGGTAATAAAGTGAGTATGTACGCAGATGATACATTGCTTATGGTAAAGCACCCGGAGTTGGTAATGGACAGGATTAAAGATCATTTACAGATATTTCAAGATATAACTGGGTTAAAGATAAACTGGGATAAATCAGAATTGATGTTGTGCAATTTGAAACCAAGTGAGATGGGTAGGACAGTGTTGACACTTAATATACAAATTAAGGATAAGTTGAAATACTTGGGGATAATTATTTCAAACAAATTAGAAGAACTTAAACGATTGAACTATGACAGCTTGAAAGTAGAATTTAAGAACAAAATACAAGAGCTTCAGAAGTCAAAGCTGTCATGGTTCGGAAGGATTGCTATGTGTAAAATGATATTGTTGCCAAAGCTTAACTTTTTATTTGATACACTAGCGATCCATTTGAAAGAGAAAGAAATTAATGAGTTTCAAAAGATGTTCAATGGTTTTTGTAATGGAGGTAAAAAATCTAGGCTTCCAAAGAAGTTATGGTACTTGTCTCAAAAAAAAAGGGGGTTTGGGATTGCCAAACTTGCTAGCATATTACCGGGCTTTTCAAGTTAAGAATGTTGTGAAGATTTTGGCAAGAGAAAAAACAATTTGGGAGCAATTGGAGATGAAAGAATATAGAAATATTGGAAATTTGATTTTTTTAGGAATAAAGGATAAGGTGAGAAGACCAAATAATACTATGATGAGAGGTCTCATGGAGGTGTGGAAGAAGGTAAAAAAGGATATGGTCCCAAATCTCTCTCCAATTTTAGAACTGACGGATATGTTGTGTTTCCCAATAAAGTTAGATAAGGAAAAAATGGAAATATTGGATAAAAATGGGATGCTTTTATTGAAGGATTGGTTAAAAATATGTGAGTCTCTTGTTGAGCGGAAAAAAATATTTGAGATATTAAATTTGAATTGGTTTCAGAGGTTGAAGGTGGAAAATTGGAACAAAAAATATGGAAAAGAAGTAGGGCTAGATAGAATGCATACAGAATTTGAGGAGTTGGTATGGAGAATTAGAAAAGGGGAAAATAGTATAAAAGGTCTTGTGAGTAAGCTTTACAATATACTGAATAGAGGGGTAGATCCACAGGAGGATTTGAGACGGAAGTGGGAACAAAGTTTGAATATAACAATTGGGGAGATGGAGTGGAAAAACAAATGGAAAAAGAGGATTATGAGAACAATGTCTGTGAGAATTAAAGAACATAATTTTAAAATGTTGTGGCAATGGTACTTGACGCCATTAAGACTTTACCAGATGGATAATAAAAGAGATAAGTTATGTTGGAGATGTAGAGAATTTGATGGAACATACGAACATATGTGGTGGAGTTGTAAAAAAAATAAGGGATTTCTGGGGGAGAATAGAAGCTGAGTTTGGTGAAATAATGGGTAGAAGTGTTAAGCTGGTGTCAAGTATCATTCTTTTAACGAATGTGGAAGGTTTGCGTTTAAACAAAGATGAAAAGGAATTATTGGAAATTGTATTGACAACGGGTAGACAATGTATAGCTAGAAACTGGAAAAATGACATAGAAATACAGATTGGAGAGTGGTATAAAGAAATGTGGAGTTTAGCACTGAATGATAAACTGACATGGGAGATTAAAGTGAAAAGGGATAACTTAAAAGAGAATAGATTTTGGAATATATGGAAACCATTTGTGGACCATTCTTGTACGGCAAATGATAGTTCAGGACCAGTACCATCTCAAAGAAGTTTCTGGAGTTGAGCAGCAAATAAACTCTCCGGGCATTGTATATATTCACAGGGTGTTTATTATTTATCTAAAGATTAATGGTAGCACAGAAAGTTCTTATTATTTTGGATTTTGAAACAATGGTTTTTTCTTAATATTTTGTGGTTATATAGTAATTAATGAGTCTAGATATTGTTATGTGCTAACATTCAGTAATGTTTGTTAAGATGATACTATGGATTTGTTTATGTATTGTACTGTTAGTCATTGTTTTCTTTTCTTTTTTGTATGTCTTTGAAAAATTCAATAAAAAATATTAAAAAAAAAGAGTGCAGTCAGGTCACACCTTCAATCAGATACAGGCATTTTTAGGCCACCCCTTCCCTTTTTGCTGCTAGTCTAAGCACAGGCAAAAGGCTAAGCCACCATCTGGCACCCTTCTAAAAGTGTGCACGCACACCATGAATGGATGTGCGCCGGGGGGCCTTCATGAGAAATTTACCCAAGGGAAGCCTGGCGCTTCATGCGCCAAGGCTTGCCATAAGACCCCAGACTCGTCTCGCTTCAAACGCAGACAGTCACCTTGTGTGAATTAATGTCACTGATTCCCCTTCGGGGGGCTAGGACAGTTTTCACTTATGGGGGTCGCACATATTAGGTTCTTACTTGGCAAAAGGACCAAGCTTGGCGCACGCTCCTGACTCTTCCGCAAGCGGGCAGAGTTGGCAGCCGTGAACCTCGCTTTGCGCACCTTTGCCAAAGAACGCTTAAACATAATTGCTGACAGCCAGTTTCCTAGGAATTTGCTTCACAGTCTACCGGGAGCATACATCACTCCCGCGATAGACAAAAATTTGCTAAGTTTGTTTCTCACTACTCCAATTCAGAGTCATGCATTCTTTCACCAAAATGCCAAAGCGCTCGCAAGGCAGTTCAACCTGCCACTTTCCAAAGCCCAAGGAACAGTTCACTCTTGTCTGCATCATGCAGGGGCACCGGGGGGGGGGGGCTCGTGGGGGGTCAGCCCACGAGGGACAGAGGCCATCCAGTTGTGGCAAATGGACGTCACACATCCCCACTTCTTGGCAAATGGCAGTACATGCACGTTTGCATTAATACCTTCCCACAGTTGTTTGGGTAACAGCACAGAAGGGAGAAATGGCTCCCCATGTGGAGCAGCATCTCCTTTCCCACGGCCAAGGGCGAACCTCGGCACACGAAGTCCGATGACGCCCCAGCTTATAGCTCCAGGCAGCTGGCCCCCTTCAGGGCCACCTGGGATATTAAGCTCACTTTTGGCGTTCCTTACAATCAGCAGGGGCAAGCGATTGTGGAACGGGTCTATCGGACGCTTAAGTCCTACATTGACAAACAAACAGAAAGGGGGGGAACAACATCCCATGGTTGCACAGCAATTGCTATCCTATAAGTGCAAAAACTAACTAATTCTTTCAGAATTTTTATCTCCCAAACAAGTCTCTTCCCCATGCAGGTCCCAGAGGCCAGAGTCAGACCCGGATGATTGCAAAGAGCGGCACCAGTCACTGTCCTGGATGTCATCAGCTGTCCGTCTTCCTTTACTCAGTGTTACTTCTGAGGACCATGCTTTTCCCCAAAACAAGACTTTTCCAAGCTCAAGCTACACATGAAACCCCACCAAGAAGAGAAGCCTCATCCTTCGAAAAGCTGCTGAATGTCGTTTATTGCTATTATTATCTGTAGTTGCTCCTTATTTATACATGCCTTGTACAATGCTCCAGTTGGGATTTGCAAGGGACACTTGAATTTCTGTATGTTGTTAATAACGGCCAGCTTCCACCAAAGGAAGCCAGACCGGCCCATGCTTTGCACCGGCCCATTGCTTGGAAAGATTGAGCACCCGGTAGCCGGCTATCTCCAGCCATTGTAATTTTCACACCTCCCCATAGGTGCTAGAAAGACATTTGCACAACGCCAGAAGTTGCAGAGATAGCTTAGAATCACCCCAGGTCACAGTATCAATGACACATCTCATTATCTTGCCTTGCTACAGAAAGCAGTCTGAATTCAGACCCACAGCTCTGAAAAACCAGGCTGTGGTCAGTATATTCAGCGTGTCAGGCTTAGCCATAGGCAACGCTCGGAGAATTGGTCAATTGGCTTGCGGATTAGCAAAAGCCATTAACCACACCTCCTCAGCAATAGCGCTGCTCAGCCAGGAGCAGGCAGAGCTTCGCCATGCCATACTGGATAATCAAGCAGCCATCGATTACCCCCTGTGGTTACATCATTTGGGTTGCGAGTCTGTCCACAGCATGTGTTGCTTAAATCTCACAGACAACACCCACAAGATACAGAGCCAGCTCACGGACCTCCACACCCTAGTTAGGAACATCAAGGAGGATTCTTCATGGGGGTGGTAGGACTCCTTGTGGTCGTGGTTCCCATGGGGACGGCTTCAGACGACACTCAAAGTGATTGTGGGGGTGGTAATACTGGGCACAACAGTGTGTTGTTTCGTGCAATGTATTCCCTCACTGCTATCGAGATGTCCCCCATGGAGGGAACCCCGAAGCGTCGTTCCCGCTCATCAGCTAGTGCCCCTCTTGCGCAGGATCGCCGGTCAGGCTCTTAAATAAAACAGAAAGGGGAGATGTGGATTCCCCATGCCCTGTGGGCATGGAACGGCCCTGGCAGAGGCCACTTCAGTCGAGAAAACTCCTGGCCCGTGGTTTCTGCAGGCAGAGAAATTAAGGGGGGTGGATTAATGATAGGGTTTTATTCACCCAATTTCTTGACCTGACCAGCGGTTCTGCTGAGAGAGCAAATATCTAACTCCGTTACCCATTAAGGTAATCACTCATCTCCAAGGAGAGACTTATCCCTGGTGCAAATAGAAGCCATATTTACCCTAGCCTAAGCCTCAGACAATGGTCAGTGTTTGCCTTAGTTAATTAACTTCCCCAAGAGAGGTTCTCAATTAACCCGGGTAAATGGGTGATGTGATTTTCTGTCAGATGACCATTCTACCATGCGCAGCCTTGGACATAATATATACTGATGATTTTCCCTCAATAAATCACTGGTCTTCGCTCCATCTTGCCTCGTGTCGTTCCTTTGACCAGTCTCCTCCGGGATCCTAAGGGCCTCCTCACGGCCCCAATCCTACAGCCTTTAGACAATGATTTCTTAAAGTTCTGTCAGTTTCCTGTCTGTTTCCTTGGCTTTGCCCTGAAGTCTGTGCTGTTATAGTACAATGTCTGTCTATGGAAACGACGTTGTATGAGGCATCACGGCAAGGATTTTGCATGCCTCATACAAAGTCCAAATTTGTATAAAGTCCAAACTTGTGGAACCAAGTTTGGACGTTGTATGAGGTATCACTGTAAATGCATTTAGCAAGGCAATGAGCAAGGTCTAGCATATTTAATGTAGAAATGCCTCTGCATTTACATCTGCATACAAGAACATCAAGTCTATGTCGACCACTTTGCAAAGGAAAACTTGCAGATCTCAGATAATAAAGTCCTCCAGGAAGACTCAGTATTAGGTAGTTCTCCAGTGGGAGCTATCATGTTTGTATAAATTACACTGAAACAAATAGCAGAGAGGAGCTTCCATATGAAAAGCAGAATGGGGAAAACAAAATGCAGAATTGGGCCATCTTTTTTATTAAAGGTAAAGATAAAGGTCGCCCTTGTTCGAAAGCGAGTCGTATCTGACTCTAGGGGTAGGTGCTCATCTCTGTTTACTGCCAAAGAGCCAGCACTGTCTCCATCTGCAGATGTTTCCTTAGTCATGTGGCAGGCATGACTAGGTGCTGGAGTGCACTGAATGCTGTTACCTTTCCTGCCTATTTATCTACTTTGCAATTTCTTGCTTTCAAACTGCTAAATTGGGAGCACTGGGACAGATGACAGAAGCTCAGCACTCAGGTCTTGAACTGCTGGCCTGCCAACCTTCCAGCATTTTAACCACTAAGCCACCACAGTCTCCTTAATTTTTTTAATAGGACTACTGAAATTTTAGAAAAATGATGTGACCTTTTGCATTCTTCAGAACGCTTTCTCAGCCACGATGGTATATAAATTATGAGATGGGGAAGTTCAGAAAATCAGGCCTGGTATTCTGGTCACAAATGATATCTGTATCGATCCATAATACTGAAGAATGCTGAACAGCTGTGGAAAAAGACCAGGGAAAGAATGCAGACAAGAGTGCCATCTGCTGGAATAGCATCCATAACTGTCACTTGTAGTAAACCATGCTATCAGTATATCCCCCTCTGCCCCCCCCCTTGCTGGGGAAAGTTACATTTTTTTAGACTACAAGTCCCTGAATCCCCTATCCAAAACATATCAGGGAAAATACTCTCTTTGTGGGAGTGGTGAACTTCAGTTCCCAGAACCCCACAACCAATACAACCAGTAGTCAGGTCTGCTGAAGGGTTCTGGGAACTGCAGTTGAAGAAACAACTTCCCCAGTATCACTGGCTCTCACAACCAAAAAGCAGCCTGTGGCACTGCTATAGCCCTGAGTGAACTGCACCCACACCACTTATGCTTTAAAACAGGGGTGCCCAAACTACGACCTGCGGGCCAGATCCAGCCCATGGCGCCAATTCATCTGGTCCTTGGATGAGCAAACAAACAAACAGGTCAAAACACATCTCTTGGGACCCAATGGGTAAAGCAGACCAGATATGAATGATAGCCGGAATTGTGAAGCGGGTATCATGGCAGACTAGGTCAAATCCTGAAGAAGCTCTCTAGGGGCTGGCTACACCCTGAGATAGATGGGGATGTTCTACTTACTTACTTACTTACTTACTTACTTACTTACTTACTTACTTACTTACTTACTTACTTACTTACTTACTTACTTACTTACTTACTTACTTACTTACTTACTTACACTTATGCTTAAATGTAAGCCAATGCTTAATCTTAAACTACATACAGAGAGAACTAATTAAGTGGTTTGCCCATTAGAGGAGAACGTCTTGGAATTCCATACCTTACAAGGCATATGTGGGGAAAGGAGAAGGACAAAGACCATGAGGCAGACCCAGAGGAAGGTGGAGAGATAACACTTAAAAAGGCATATTACAAGAACACCAAATAACGTTGGTGGAGGCCTCTAGAAGTGCCAGAGCAAGAATCTTGCATCTCTGTCGACACCTGAAGGGGAAAAGAAGTAAAGAAGAAGAATGCTTAAATATGGGTAGGCAACTTTAGGATTACTAACCCTTCCTTTAACCCAAAGTTGTTTTGGTTTTGGTATAATGGTGGCAAACAAGAGATGGGAAGTCCATGTGTCTTGTTTCATGTGAAGCCACAATCCAGCTGGCAAACAAAGTGCAGGGTTTCTTTGTTCCAAACAGAAATAGTTGTTTTGCTACTGCTCCACCACTGGTTTAAGAACATAAGAACATAAGAACAGCCTTGCTGGAACAGTCCACAGCCCATCCAGTCCAGCATTTTGTCCTTAGGTATCCATAATTATAGCCATCGATACCCTTGTCCTCCATGAACTTGTCTGATCCTTTCTTAAAGCTGTCAAGACTGACAGCTGTTATCACTTCTTCTGGCAGGGAGTTCCATAGACCAGTGATCCTCTGGGTGAAAAAGTACTTTCTCTTATTTGTTTGAGAACTAGTACCCAAAGGTTTCATGAAGTGCCCCCCTAGTTCTAGTGTTATGCGATAGGGAAAACAGTTTTTCCTTATCTACTTTGTCCACACTGTGCATGATTTTATAAACTTCAATCAGGTCACCGCTTAGACGCTGTCGTTCAAGTGTGAAGAGGCCCAACCGTTGCAGCCTCAGATGGTAAGGTGTGGTATCTGCGAGCACAATTGGCATTAACTGCCCCTGACAAAGGTTACACTGGTTGAGGGAGGCTCCTGGTCACTGGCCTTTGCGGGTACAGAAATTGGGGAGCGGATTAATAGTCATAAGATTGATTCACCCATATCTAACCTGGCCGGCGGTTCTGCAGGAGGAAGTTGAATATCTAACCCAAGTTAGACATTAGGCAATTACACACTTGCAGATTAGCCCAAGCCCGAGTGCAAATAGTGGCCATGTGTACTCTTGTGTAAGCCATGAACAATGGGTTTCCCCTGTCAGTATTTGCCTTAGTCAATTAACTTCCCCAAGAGAGATTCCCAATTAACCCGGGTAAACAGGTGATATGATTTTCTGTCAGATGACGATTCTATCACATGCTGCCTTGAATTCCTATATATGATGATGATTTTTCCCTCAATAAACCACTGGTCTTCGCTCCATCTTGTCTTGTGTTGTTCCTCGACCAGTCTCCTCCGGGATCCTAAGGGCCGCTTCATGGCCCCAATCCAACATCTGGTGACCCGCGACGTGATTCTACTCGTGAGTAAGCGATCTACGCGGTCCGGTTCTACGCTAGAACCGTGTCCGATTCATCCCGGAGGGCAGCGCGGCAGCTCCAGTCGGAAAGCCATCCGGCTGGGGTGACAGCTCAGCGGCGAGGCATTCCAGAGAGGCATCCTACGGCTTGCATCGCGGAAACACGTTCCGCTCAGGGGCAGGCTGTGAAATCCTGATTCCAGCGCAGAGGCCGCCGAGGGCCCGTGGCAGGAGACAACGCTCCAAGCTCCATCCCAGAGATTCGTCATGCCGAGACCTATTGCCTAAAAGGACGCGTCAAAATCGTCCCGAGAAGAAGCCCTTCGAAGGACCCGGCAGGTAATATGGGGACTTGTCCTCAGCGGCAATGTCCATCCGCTAACCAGAGAATTCATATAATGGAATTCAAGGCCCTGGCTAGGGTATATAAATTACGCCTTCACAGCGGGAAGTTAGCGGAACTCTTAGCGTACCTGGAGGCCAATTGTCCGCTTTATCCAAAAGCGGCCGTGCTTGACCTCACACTTTGGGATCGGATAGGAGCCTGCATTCGGCAAGCACCAAAAGCTCCAGACAGCATAATTGGCACATGGAGCAAATGTAGGAAGCTCTTAGCAGAGGATGACCCAGTCCGGATAGAGACCCAGGAACCCCCAGTGCAGGCAGAGCCATCAGCCCCAACGGCTCTCTATCCGTCGTTCCAGCTCAAGCAGGGTAGTGTAGGGAGCTTTCCCTCGGTGACAGCTGCAGACGTCACCGCCGGAATGCGTGAGATGGGAAGCGCTGGCGCTTCACTGACAGTTTCGGGTTCCCTAGCTACCAAGAGCGCGGTTCAGCGCATGGTTGAGGCAGAAATCAGCAAGGGGGAATTGCCAGCAGAAGATCTAGCTGAGCTTAGGCAGCTATGCCCAGTTCGCATAGAGGTAGATGCCCTCACGGGCCAGCAGCAAGCAGTTCACTCGCCAGTTCCGTATAAGCTACTCATGGCCATACGGAAAGCCATTACAGAGACAAGACTCCAGAGCCGATTTACTAGGGGCACGCTTCAGCAAGTGTGCGAAACCATGATGCTCATTCCGTACGACTGGAAAGCCGTCATGCGAATGATGCTCAACCCCAGCCAGTATCTGCTATGGGACAGCAAGTATCGTCTCGAAGCGCAGGCAAGGGCCGCCAGGATGGGCGGAGCAGTAATTCCTGACCAGTTATATGGTTCAGGTCCGTTCGAATCCGTTGACGCGCAAGTCGCCCTGCCACTCGTCACGCTCCACATCGCAGCAGAGACAGCCTTTAAGGCTTATCTCAAGGTCCCGGCAGCTGGCAAGACAGCCAAAAATTACACAGCGGTCAAACAGGGATCCCAGGAGTCCTACATGGACTTTATCAATCGATTGGAGGAAGCGATCAGTAGACAGATCGATAATGAGCAGGCCCAACAAGAGCTCATGATGAAATTGGCCAAAGACAACGCCAATCTCGACTGCCGTAAGATCTTGCAGTCCCTGGGAAATTGTCCCGACCTGACACTCACAGATATGATTAGGGCATGCGCCGACGTTGGCACAGATTCCTACAAAATGGGTCTGTTGGCAGCGGCGGTGCAAGGAGGCAGGAGACCCCGGACCAAAGGAGCATGCCACAATTGTGGCAAGATCGGTCACTTCGCTAAGGAATGCCGATCCCGAGGCAGAGGCCAGCGCACCGGCCGTTCCAAGGCTCCAACCACCCCATGTCCAAAATGCAACAAGGGCCTTCACTGGGCCAGGAATTGTCCGAATTCGGGAAACCGGAACGTGGGCACGTCTCTGGCCCCGGTCCAAACAGAGGCTTCCCTCGCTCTGGGCGCGACAGAGCTGGATTAGATTCCAATCACATTCCAGGCATTGAGAAGGCGCAGGCCAGCCCCAAGGGTAGCACAGGGCTAGAATTGACTTGCTAGGCAGACGTCACATGCGACTTGCCAGGCACAGTCTATCTGGTGGATTCCCAGTACATGGGACCCCTACCCAAAGGCTTCATAGGCTTAGTTTTGCCTCGTAGTGTCGCAGGAGCACGCGGAATTCTTGTA
Source organism: Bradypodion pumilum (assembly GCA_035047305.1). Lineage (NCBI taxonomy): Eukaryota > Metazoa > Chordata > Lepidosauria > Squamata > Chamaeleonidae > Bradypodion > Bradypodion pumilum. The sequence continues at coordinate 23,792,137 of JAWDJD010000009.1, read as the reverse complement.
ATTCCGGGAGTCATTGACTCCAATTTTTCGGGTGTTCTCCAAGTTCAACTCTGGATGCACCTACCCCAGACCATTCACAAGGGAGACACGCTAGCGCAACTGATTATGGTTCCTTGTAACTCGCCAGCAGATAGCCAGGGAAGGCTCAGGGACAGCTCAGAGCCCGGGTCGGCAGACCGCTCGAGCGCAAGTGAGGCAGTGCAAGGATACCAGGTCTTAGCGACAGTGGAGACCAACATAGAATGGAAACAGCAGCCAGTTATTGAGGTATTTTTGAATAAAAAATCATTCTCAGGGTTGCTGGATACCGGAGCTGACGTCAGGGTCGTCAGCCGAAGTCAGTGCCCGAAGGAATGGGCTATTGAGCCGGTCTCCGATGTGTGGGGGGTAGGCGGCATCCAAGAAGCGTTTAGAAGCCGGGAGTGGGTGGAAGTCACGATCCCTAAGGCTGACGGCACGGCGGTCATTCGGCCGCACATTCTAGACGTGCACATCAACCTTTGGGGGCGAGACATTTTGCAGCAGTACCGTGCCACTCTTACCTTCGGGTAATGGCTCTGCCACTTAAATGGCTCACCAACACGCCAGTCTGGGTAGAGCAATGGCCGGTAGTGGGGGAGAAATTAGTTGCCCTAAAACAACTGGTTAAAGAACAGCTAGATGCAGGACATATAGAGCCGTCCACTAGTCCTTGGAATTCGCCCATTTTTGTCATCAAGAAAAAGTCGGGGAAGTGGCGACTCCTCCACGATCTCAGAGAGATCAATAAATGCATACAGCCAATGGGTCCACTTCAATGCGGCATTCCGAATCCAAATATGATTCCCGAGGGTTGGGAGATCTTGGTCGTAGACCTTAAGGATTGTTTTTATACCATTCCCCTGGATCCGAGGGACTGGGAAAGGTTCGCCTTTACGGTGCCGGTTGTGAACCACAGTGAGCCCACGCAGCGTTACGCGTGGAAGTATTTGCCACAGGGGATGCTCAATTCGCCCACCCTGTGCCAAATTTATGTTCACAATGCACTGGCAAGGTTTCGAAACCTTCACCCCACAGCTTTAGTATGCCATTTCATGGACGATATCTTGGTCGCAGCGCCGCAACTCGGCAGCGAAATGTTTAAAGACCTCCAGACCAGCCTGGGGGAGAAAGGGTTACTCATTGCCCCAGAGAAAGTACAGAGAACCGAGCCCTTCTCATACTTGGGTCATCGGCTTCTCCGTTCTTTCGCAGCACCAGTTTTGCCCCAGATCAACCTAAAAGACTCAGTCACATTGGTAGAATTGCAGCAGGTTTTAGGTAACATTAATTGGGCCAGACCGTATTTCAGATTGGATACGGATCTTCTAAAGCCGCTCTTCTCGCTGCTAACGCTAGGTAAGCAGCTGGCAGACCGGATACGAATTCCTCGAGAGGCACGCTTGGCCCTCGAGAAAGTCAACCAAATTCTCAGCCAAAGGTGGGTGGACAGGATTACTCAGGGGCCGTATGCCCCGATCCTGAACTTGTACATCGTTCGGGCCGGATCCATGTTCACCGGAGCCCTAGGAGTGGATTCCGAAAGAGGAGCGAGTATCGTGGAATGGGTGTATTTACCGAACACCTCTTCCCGAAACATCGTTCCCCCCCAAGAGTTGGTCTCCGCGGTGGTCTACCATGGAAGGCTGAGAGCTAGGGACATTTCAGGGCACGACTTAGCAAAAATCGTGATCCCATTCACTAAGGAGCAAGTTCAGCAGCTGATGCAGCTCGGTGACTCGCTTCCAATTGCCTTGGAGGGATTCACCGGATGCTTGGCATACCACTTGCCAAAGGACCCCAGACTTGTCTCGCTTCAAACGCAGACAGTCACCCTATATGAATTGATATCGCTGTTTCCACTTCAGGGGGCCAGAACAGTCTTCACTGATGGGGGTCGCACATATGGTGTCTTAACTTGGCAGGAGGGCCAGGCTTGGCGCACGCTGCTAACTCTTCCACAGAAGTCCGCGCAGCGGGCAGAGTTGGCGGCGGTGAACCTTGCCTTGCGCACCTTCGCCAAAGAGCGCCTCAATATTATTACTGACAGTCAGTACATTAGGAATTTGCTTCACAGTCTACCGGGAGCGTACATCACTCCCGCGATAGACAAAAATTTGCTGAGTCTGTTCCTCACAGCTCAATTTCATTTGCGGAACCGCACAGAAGCGCTCTATATTGCCCACATCAGAAGTCACCAGGACCTACCTGGTCCGATTTCCGCGGGCAATAGCAGAGCGGCTGCGGCCGCAAAGGAAATTCAGCAACGGTCAGTGTTAGGTGTTTTCACTACTCCAATTCAGAGTCATGCATTCTTTCATCAGAATGCCAAGGCGCTCGCCAGACAGTTTAACCTGCCACTTTCTCAAGCCCAAGGCATAGTTCGCTCTTGCCAGCATTGTGCAGGGGCACCGGGGGGGGGGGGGCTCGTGGGGGGTCAACCCATGAGGGACAGAGGCTAACCAGGTGTGGCAAATGGACGTCACACATGTCCCGCAGTTTGGCAGATGGCAGTACATGCACGTTTGCATTGATACTTTTTCACAATTCGTTTGGGCAACGGCGCAAAAAGGGGAGACAGCTTCCAACGTGGAGCAGCATCTCCTTTCCTGCTTCGCAGCGATGGGCAAACCACGGCACGTGAAAACCGATAACGTCCCGGCCTACAGCTCTAGGCAGCTGGCCGACTTCATGGCCACCTGGGATATCAAGCATACCTTTGGCGTTCCTTACAATCCGCAGGGGCAAGCGATTGTGGAACGAGTCAATCGGACACTCAAGTCCTACATTGACAAACAAACAGAAAGGGGGGAGCCACCAGCCCTCCCCAAGTCTCAGGGTCAGGCACAGCATTGTCTGAACAAGGTGTTGTTCACGTACAATCACCTTAATGTTTTTTCGGATTGCATGCCGCAAGAGAAACACTTCCGCCACTCGGAAGCTCTCCCGCGGCCGCTGGTTCGTTACTGAGTGCCACCGGATCCTTCTTGGAGGGGCCCGGCGCCACTCGTAACCTGGGGAAGAGGGTATGCTGCAGTTATGTCTCCTACAGGTGTCATCTGGATTCCAGCCCGGTGCGTCAAGCCTCACTTGGAGCCACATGGCGTGGACCCAGACCGACCCGAGTCTGATCCCGGAGATGAAGGACCTCACCCTGACCGAGGGGACCCAACGGAAGAAGCGGCAACAGCAGATGGAGCTGAAGGTCACCTGGGGGATGGTCAAGACCCTTTGCCGTGAGGCCGAGGACGTCGTCCGACGCGAGGACTGGGAACCAATGCCGGAGAACATCGTGTCTGCAGTCTTTGCCCTGATTACCGCCAACACCATGGCAGTCACCATCATCCTGACCCTCTCCCTACTTGCGGGGGGAGGCGTTCAGGCAGCTTCCCTAAAGGCCAGCGATCTGATGCCAGGCGGAGATCTCTCTGCCCGGATGCACTACAACCTATGGGAAATGTTGGCGAACCTCGTCAACCAGTCCAATTTTTGCCTGAAGCAGGACGCCGGTTCTGCCTCAATCTTGAGCACCTGCCTCATCCCGGTGTGCCACACTCCAGACCCGCACACCAGGAACGGAGACTGGCTGGTGAAGCGGATTTTCGGTCCGTTTCTCCCAACGAGCTTCTCAGCATATGCTCGCTGGGGAATGCAACTAACCATGACCTTGCCGGCTGATGCAGCCACTCTCCATACCCCTCGAGTGGCGGTCAGCCCGAACTCTACTTGTGCTCGAATGACCGGCTGCTCCGCAGTCGGCCGGACTCAGCGTCGCTGCCTCGACACTGGCAACAGCAACTGGACTTGTGATAACCCAGAGACACTTGGTTCATGTATGCTCATGTTACCCTGCCTTCAGGTTGGTTCTTCACATGCAATCAGTACACTTGGAATTACATTCCCGCAAATGTATCAGATTCCATATGCTGTATCAGTCGCTTGACATTGTTACTCCCCACTAGGGATATGATTGTTCCAAGCACAAATGTTTCCTCACCCATACGGCGCACTCGCGCCACCCAATTAGACAGTTCATGTGACAGCAACATTAGGGTTCTGAGTCAGGCCGAGTACGTCTCGTTGGCAGTCAGCATACTTGGCGTGCCAGGCTTAGCCGTCGGCAACGCTCGGAGAATTGGTCAATTGGCTTGCGGGCTAGCAAAAGCCATTAACCATACCTCCTCAGCGATAGCGCTGCTCAACCAGGAGCAGGCGGAAGTTCGCCATGCCATACTAGACAATCGAGCAGCTATAGACTACCTTCTGTTGTTACATCATTTGGGCTGCGAGTCAGTCCACGGCATGTGTTGCTTTAATCTTACAGACAACACACGCAAAATACAGAGCCAGCTCACGGACCTCCACACCCTAGTCAAGAACATCAAGGAGGATGCTTCGTGGGGGTGGTGGGATTCGTTGTGGTCGTGGTTCCCATGGGGTTGGCTCCAGATGACACTCAAGTGATTGTGGGGGTGGTAATACTGGGCACAACAGTGTGTTGTTTCGTGCAATGTATTCCCTTACTGCTATCGAGATGTCCCCCATGGAGGGAACCCCAAAACGTCATCCCCCCACACCAGCTGATGCCCCTCCTGCGCAGGGCCGTCTGTCAGGTCCAAAAATAACAAGAAAAGGGGGAGTGTGGTATCCGCGAGCACAATTGGCATTAACTGCCCCTGACAAAGGTTACACCGGTTGAGGGAGGCTCCTGGTCACTGGCCTTTGCGGGTACAGAAATTGGGGAGCGGATTAATAGTCATAAGATTGATTCACCCATATCTAACCTGGCCGGCGGTTCTGCAGGAGGAAGTTGAATATCTAACCCAAGTTAGACATTAGGCAATTACACACTTGCAGATTAGCCCAAGCCCGAGTGCAAATAGTGGCCATGTGTACTCTTGTGTAAGCCATGAACAATGGGTTTCCCCTGTCAGTATTTGCCTTAGTCAATTAACTTCCCCAAGAGAGATTCCCAATTAACCCGGGTAAGCAGGTGATATGATTTTCTGTCAGATGACGATTCTATCACACGCTGCCTTGAATTCCTATATATGATGATGATTTTCCCTCAATAAACCACTGGTCTTCGCTCCATCTTGTCTCGTGTCGTTCCTCGACCAGTCTCCTCCGGGATCCTAAGGGCCGCTTCACGGCCCCAATCCAACAGTAAGGAAGGTGTTCCAGTCCCCTAATCATTCTGGTTGCCCTCCTCTGCACTTTTTCCAGCTCCATAATATCCTTCTGGAGGTATGGCGACCAGAACTGTACACAGTATTCCGGATGGGGCATCACCATAAATTTATAAAGAGGCAAAATGACACTTGCTGACTTATTATCTATACCCTTCCTAATGATCCCTAGCATTGAGTTTGCTTTTTTTCACTGCTGAGGCACACTGGGTTGACACCTTCATTGAGTTGTCCACCAGAACACCAAGGTCCCTTTCCTGGTTTGTCGCAGAGAGTTCAGACCCCATCAGTTTATAAATGTAATTGGTTTTTTTCTTTTGCCCCAACGTGCATCACTCCACACTTACTAGTGTTGAAGCTCATTTGCCACTGTTTTGCCCACTCCCCCAGTGTCAAGGGATCCCTCTGGAGCTCCTCACTGTTGCAATGAGACATGGGAGGCAGCCGTTTGGCGAAGTCCAGCCCCGACCGGAGTTGGGAGCAAATATTTATTCCCTGCCTAGGGGCAAAGATGCGTATCTAAGATAATCGCGCCATCCCCTGTACAGAAGGCTTGCGTGCATGGCATTCTCATGAAACCCATGTCTGGAAGGCTATTCTGAGGCCACCCCGAGGTTAATGGAAAACCTGCACCTAATTGCCTTGGGCTGGCGAGACCCATTGTTCCTGCCCTAATCTCGAGCTCTATGTGGATTGACTCCAGGCACCTAATCTTGTCCCTTGTTTGCCCCTGTCTGCTTGCCTAACTCTATTTGCCCCCAGCCTGAGCCATTGTTTATTCCTAGCCTGCTCGCTTATTTCCCCAATTTCCTCTCCAGCCAAGCATGGCCCCAACTAGTTTGGGGACTGGCATGCGGGTCTGTGGACACTGGGCACACCCCTTGGGAGAGGTTTAATATCCAATTAATGCTGGCAACCCATATTTCCCCCTTTTTTTACTGTTTAAATTGGCCTGGCTGAGGGCTTGATAGATGTAAGACATGATCTGCTTGGGTGTAAATCTCTCTTTGGGCTTCCACCATGATGTGCACATCGACATGAGCGATGGGATGCACTGCGCGAAGCAGCAAAGCATAATCCCAACAACTATGATTATAGCTATGGTCTGGAGCGCTGTTTGCATCCACCCCCAGGGGATCCAAGACCACAGTGCATCCCACCAAGCCCAATTTGTGTCCTCTTTGATGTTTCTGACTAAGGTGTCTAGTTTGGCTATTCGGCTCTGGACCTTGCGAGAGTTGTCCGTCAGGTTGAAGCAACATATGTCGCGGACTGATTCACAACCCAAATGGTGTAACAGCAGCAGATAATCAATAGCTGTGCGATTGTCTAAAACCACATGTCTAAATTCAGCCTGCTCCTGGTTTATCATCGTAATGGCTGATGAGGTGTGATTCATTGCTTTGGCTAGCGCGCACACTAATTGGCTGATTCGGCGTGCGTTGCCTACCGTTAACCCTGGTACCCCCACTATGCTGACGGCTAAGGAAACATACTCTGCCTTGCTGAGCAGGGAGATATCGCTATCGCATGTCTCATCTTGCTGGATCACTCTCCGCTTAGGCCGTTCTGGTTTTGGGTCACCATATCCCTCCCCAGGAGTACCAAGGTCAGGTGACTCACACAACAGTATGAGTTTGACAGAATGGCCGTTATGTAGTTCCATGTCCTTTGATTGCACGTAAAGAACCATTCCAGAGGCTGAATGATGTGGGCATACACATAAATAATGGTATCTGGTTTGGCACCTTTCCAAGTCTCTTTCCCTGGGTTCAGGCAACGGTGGTGTGGGTCTTTGGCTGTGGAACAACCCACCATTCTGGCACAAGTGGTGTTTTGGCTGATGGCCACCCATGGTGTGTAAAGGGTGATCGCATCGGCTGGCAAAGTCCTTGTCACCTGAGTACCCCAGTTTGCATAAGTCCCATAAGTGATCTTGTGGTGGTGGCAGAATGCGCTCGGCAAACCGGAATCAGGCAATGCCTTGGCATTCTGATGAAAAAATGTATGGCTTTGTATGGGGGTCGTAAAGATGCCTGTTACCAATTTCTGGTGGATTTCCCTAATGGCCGCATTGGCCCTGCTGTTTCCCCCTGAGATGGGACCAGGTAAATCTTGGTGACTCCTAATGTGGGCTACATACAGGGGCTCCCTGCGATGCTGCAGGTGAAATTGCATGGTCAAAAATAGGCTCAAAAGATTCTTGCCAATGGCGGGAATTATGTAGGCTCACGGTAGGTTGTGAACCAAATGCCTAATGTACTGACTGTCTGTGATGACATTTAGTGGCTCCTTAGCAAATGTCTTTAAAGTGAGGTTTACTGTTGCCAATTCCGCTAACTGTGCTGACTTCTGCGGAAGTGTCAGCAGCATTTTCCAGATTGCCCCTTCTTGCCAAGTGAGAACTCTGTACACTCTTCCCCCATCAGTGAATACTGTCCTGGCCCCCTGAATGGGGATCATGGACAGCATGCCCTGTAACCTGATGGTCTGGGTCTGAAGTGAGACAAATCTGGGGTCCTTAGGCAAGTGGAATCCCAGGTTCCCCATGAACCCTTCTAATGCTATGGGTAGGGTGTCTCTCAACTGCATCAACTGCTGCATCTGCTCTTTATTGAATGGTACGACTATCTTGGCTAAGTCGTATCCTGAGATGTCCCTTGCTCTTAGTCGCCCTTTATGAATCACTGTGGCTACCAACTCTTGGGGGGAAACGATGTTCTTGGATGTGGTGTTGGGTAAATACACCCACTCCATGATCTTCGTCCCCCAGTCTGAGTCTATGCCTAGTGCTCCTGTGAACATGGTCCCTGTCTTTATGATGTACAGTACTGATTTAGTATAGGGACATGCAACCCCTCGTCTATTCTGTCCACCCACTGATTGCTTAGGATCCTGTTTACTGTCGCTAACACTTGCTTAGCCTCCCTTGGAACTTGGATTCGGTCAGCTGGCTGTTTCCCTTGGGTTAACAGCTCGAAAAGCAGTTTCAAGAGGTCCGTGTCTATTTTGAAGTATGGCCTTGCCCAATTAATGTTCCCTAGAATCTGTTGTAGCTCTACGAGCATGACTGTGTCCTTAATGTTGATCTTTGGCAACACTGGAGCTGCGAAAGATCTGAGCAATCTGTGCCCTAAATATGAATATGGCTCGGTCCTTTGTACATTCTCTGGAGCTATGATTAATCCCTTCTCCCCTAGCGTGCTCTGAAGGTTTTGGCACACGTTGTTGTCCAATTGTGGCGCTGCGACCAATATGTCATCCATATAATGGCAAACTATGATTTTGGGGTGCAAGTTCCGGAACCCCGCTAAGGCCTCGTGGATGTAAATTTGGCACAGGGTCGGCGAATTGAGCATTCCCTGTGGCAAATATTTCCACGCGAACCGTTGGGTGGGTTCCCAGTGGTTAGTGACTGGCACTGTAAATGCGAAGGTTTCCCTGTCCCTAGGGTCTAAAGGGGTCGTGTAAAAGCAGTCCTTTAAGTCTACAATCAAGATCTCCCATCCTTCGGGGATCATGTTTGGATTGGGCATGCCGCATTGAAGCGGTCCCATTGGCTGGATGCATTTATTGATTTCCCTTAAATCATGAAGAAGGTGCCACTTCCCTGACTTCTTTTTAATGACGAAAATCGGCGAATTCCAGGGACTGGTTGATGGCTCGATATAAGAACATAAGAACATAAGAACAGCCTTGCTGGAACAGGCCACAGCCCATCCAGTCCAGCATTCTGTCTCACACAGTGGCTCACCATTTCCTTCAGGGTATTCCCAAGGAGATGCCTTCACCTGCTTAGGATTCCCTGGAAATGGCATTGAGAGATATCCTGCCTATCTCTCCAACCCGGAGGTTGTCCTTAGGTAGCCATAATTATAGCCATTGATAGCCTTGTCCTCCATGAACTTGTCTAATCCTTTCTTAAAGCTGTCAAGACTGACAGCTGTCACCACTTCTTCTGGCAGGGAGTTCCATAGACCAGTAATCCTCTGGGTGAAAAAGTACTTTCTCTTATTTGTTTGAGAACTACTACCCAAAAGTTTCATGGAGTGTCCCCTAGTTCTAGTGTTGTGCGATAGGGAAAACAGTTTTTCCTTATCCACTTTGTCCACACCGTGCATGATTTTATAAACTTCAATCAGGTCACCTCTTAGACGCCGTCGTTCAAGAGTGAAAAGGCCCAACCGTTGCAGCCTCAGATGGTAAGGAAGGTGTTCCAGTCCCCTAATCATTCTGGTTGCCCTCCTCTGTACTTTCTCCAACTCCATAATATCCTTCTGGAGGTATGGCGACCAGAACTGTACACAGTATTCCAGATGGGGCCTCACCATAGATTTATAAAGAGGCAAAATGACACTTGCTGACTTATTTTCTATACCCTTCCTAATGATCCCTAACATTGAGTTTGCTTTTTTCACTGCTGAGGCACACTGGGTTGACACCTTCATTGAGCTGTCCACCAGGACACCAAGGTCCCTTTCCTGGTTTGTCGCAGAGAGTTCAGACCCCATCAGTTTATAAATGTAATTGGGGTTTTTTGCCCCAACATGCATCACTCTGCACTTACTGATGTTGAAGCTCATTTGCCACAGTTTTGCCCACTCCCCCAGTGTCAAGAGATCCCTCTGGAGCTCTTCACAATCTCTCACAGTTTTCACTACCCTGTATAATTTAGTATCGTCAGCAAATTTGGCTACCTTGCTTTTTACTCCTACCTCTAGATCATTTATGAAGAGGTTGAAAAGCAGGGGTCCCAGTACTGAACCTTGGGGGACCCCACTCTTTACTTCCCTCCACTTGGAGAAGTGTCCATTTAGTGCTACCCTCTGTTTCCTGTCCCTTAGCCAGTTGCTGATCCAGGACAAGACCTGTCCCTTTATTCCATGACTGGTAAGTTTATACAAGAGCCTTTGGTGTGGGACCTTGTCAAAAGCCTTCTGAAAGTCCAGATAAACAATGTCAACTGGATCCCCCTTATCCACATGCTTGTTGACACTCTCAAAAAATTCCAACAGATTAGTGAGGCATGATTTGCCCTTGCAAAAGCCATGTTGGCTCTCCTTTAGCAGCGCCTCCTCTTCTATGTACCTATTAATTCTATCTTTTAGGATGGTTTCCATCACTTTACCTGGGACACATGTCAAACTGACAGGCCGGTAATTTCCTGGATCACCCCTGGATCCTTTTTTGAGAATTGGTGTTACATTCGCTACCTTCCAGTCATCAGGCACAAACCCTGATTTGAGGGAAATATTATATATTTTGGCTAGGAGATCAGCAATTTCATCTTTAAGTTCCCTGAGAACTCGTGGATGGATGCCATCTGGTCCTGGTGATTTGTTAGTGTTTAGTTTAACAAGACATGCAAGGACCTCCTCCTTGGTTATTTCTATCTTGCTTAATTCTTCGGTTTCCCTCCCTACGAAGATAGGTTCTGTTTTGGGCATGTGGTCTCTATCTTCTTCAGTGAATACTGAAGCAAAGAATTCATTGAGTCTCTCTGCAATCTCTGTTTCCTCTTTAATAACCCCTTGCCTTCCATTGTCATCTAATGGTCCAATGGCCTTCCTAGTTGGGTTCTTACTTCTAATGTACTTAAAGAAGTCTTTGTTATTCCTCTGAGTATTTTTAGCTATACGCTCCTCAAAGTCTTGCTTTGCTTTCCTGATTGTTGCCTTGCATTTGTTCTGCCAGAATTTATGTTTCTGCCTGCTGTCCTCATTTGGACAAGCCTTCCATCTTCTAAATGAGCTTTTCTTGCTCTTGATCACTTCCCGAACAGCTCCTGTAAGCCACATTGGAGTCCTCTTGGACCTGGCAGTGCCCTTTTTCCTTTTGGGTATGCATTCCAATTGGGCCTCTGTTATTGTTTTTGTAAACAGCCTCCATGCCTCTTGGAGTGTTTGGACTCTCTCAATTTTCCCTTTCAGCTTCTTTTTTACTAGTTTCCTCAACTTTGGGAAATTTCCTTTTTGAAAATTTAAGGTCTCTGTGTTAGATTTTATGACTTGCGGTCTATGTTCAAGTTAAACATAATTGAGTTGTGGTCACTGTTCCCTATTGGATCAGTCACATTAACATCTTGCACCAGATCCTGAGTATTACTCAGGATCAAGTCAAGGATTCTTGTACCTCTAGTTGGGTCTTCAACCATCTGTCCCAGGGAACAATCATTGAGCATATCTAGGAACTTTATCTCTTTATCATGTGCTGAACAACAGTTCACCCAGTCTATGTGAGGGTAATTGAAGTCCCCCATTATAACCAGGCTTCCCTTCCTGGATGCCTCCTTTACAACATTCTCCAACTGCCAGTCTCCCTCAAGAGTTTGGGTCGGAGGCCGATAGTATATGCCTACTGTTAGACCATCCTTGTGGCCTGGTACTCTTACCCACAGAGCTTCTAATGGTGACTCTAAATCACCTAGATATTCCAATTCATAAGATTTTATCACTTCTTTGACATACAAGGCTACACCACCTCCTGTTTGCCCCTTCCTATCCTTCCTGTACAGTTTGTAGCCTGGGATAACTGTATCCCATTGGTTATCATCCGTCCACCAGGTTTCAGTGATACCAATAATATCAATATTCTTATCTATTGCTAAGTATTCCAGCTCCCCTATTTTGTTCCGGAGGCTTCTGGCATTTGTATACAAGCATTTATATATGCATTTCTGACACAGTCTTTTGTGTCCAGTTGCATTGTTAGACTGCCTCTTGCATCCTTCTGCTAGAATGCTAGTGACTAGCTCCTTGCTCTGCTCAGTAATTTTTGCATCCTCCTCACTACTCAAGTACACACTTTCCCGAACCGGATGCTGCCCAGCTCCTGTCGGCTTTCCCCCAGTTATCAGTTTAAAAGCTGCTCTGCAGCCTTTTTGATGTTGAGTGCCAGCAATCTGGTCCCATCATGGTTTAAATGCAACCCATCCCTCCTGAACAGATTTGGCTTGTCCCAAAATGTTCTCCAGTTCCTGACAAATCTGAAGCCCTCCTCTCGACACCACCGCCTCATCCACGCATTGAGGCTTCTGAGCTCTGCCTGCCTGGTAGGTCCTGCGCGAGGGACAGGCAGCACTTCTGAAAATGCTACCTTGGAAGTCCGGGACTTCAATCTTCTTCCTAACAACCTAAATTTGGCTTCCAGGACAGACCGCTTGGCCTTCCCAACATCATTAGTACCAACGTGTACCATGACAACTGGCTCGTTCCCAGTTCTCTCTAACAATCTATCTAGATTTCTTGTGATGTCTGCAACTTTTGCACCTGGCAGGCAAGTCACCATACGGTTATCATGTGCATCACAAATCCATTTCTCTGTATTTCTAATTATTGAATCGCCTAGTACAAGGAGCCTCTCTCCTGCAATCTGTTCATCTACATGCACCTCATCAACCATATTAAGGGAGAGAACCTCAGTTTGTTCCTGTTGTTTATCTTCCTGGATCTCATCAAGTGTGATGAAGGAGAGATCATCAGGTGGAACCAGCTGTTCCTCTGTGTGTTCCTCGTCAGGTGTGATAAGGGAAAGAGCCTCAAATTTATTCTGTAATTTCAGACTCTCAGAGTGATCCCCTACTCTTCTCCTCCTTTGAGTCACATTCCTCCAACCATCTCCCTCCTGAGTTAGTGAAGGGCCTTCTCCCTCAGAACTGTGCCCTGTCTCTTCTTTGTCCAGCATAGTCTGCTCCGCTCTGTCCAAGAACAGCTCAAGCTCCTTAATTTGTTGGTGGTTAGATATGCGGGCCTCTAGCTGCTGGACCTTCTCTTCTAGTAGTGCAACCAGCTTGCACTTGCTGCAAGTGTAGTTCTCCATGTGCTTTGGCAAGAACACAAACATGGCACAAGAATTGCAGGTAACTACAGCTGTTCCCTCAGAATCCATTTTAACAAGTGTAGTATTCTGGGCCTCAAAAATGTACACGTTTACTACCTTTCTACCTAGTAAGACTATATCCTTCTTATGTTCCTAGTTTGTAATCTCGCGCGCCATTAGGCGCGCGGGCCTCTAAAGCAGCTCTACTCCAACTGCAAAACTTACCAGTGCTCACTTCCTTTGTTTGGCTCTCCTCAGCAGCAGCTCTGCTTAAGAGCACATGCAGAGTCAAAATGGCTGACTCTGAAAGAGCTCAGAGCTTTTAAAGGCTAGTGTGGCTCCGCCCCTATGAGTCACAGTTCAGGGAAGGGCCTGGTGTGGCCCTGCCCCCCTGCTTCTGGAAGCTTCAAACTGCTTCCTCTGTTTGAACAGAGGTGGCTCTCAGCAGTTTAAATTATCAATTTAAATTAGTAGAGGCCTCTAAAGCAGCTCTACTCCAACTGCAAAACTTACCAGTGCTCACTTCCTTTGTTTGGCTCTCCTCAGCAGCAGCTCTGCTTAAGAGCACATGTCCTGAGTTTAGCTGCTCTTTAACAAGCCACTTTAAAGCTTCTAATTTCCCCCCTACTATCGGCCACTGCTCTACCCATACTGGCTCGTCCATGATCCATTTGAGCGGGAGGGCCATTACCCGAAAGTTAGGGTGGCCTGATACTGCTGTAGAATGTCTCTCCCCCAGAGGTTTATTGGCACGTCCAGGACGTGAGGGTGGATTATCGCTGCTCCATCCGCCCCTGGGATCGTGACTTCTACCCACTCTCTGCTTCTGCTGGCTTCCTGGATTCCTCCTACTCCCCACACAACTGAGACTACTTTGATTGCCCACTCATTGGGCCATAACGTCTTGCTAATTATGGTGACATCAGTGCCTGTGTCCAGAAGGCCCTCAAAGTACTTTCCATTCAAAAATACCTTAATCACCGGACGCTGTTTCCACTCTATGGTCTGTTCCACTGCTGCTATGATCTGATATCCTTCTACTGTTCCTTCTCCTGGCGGTCTGTCAACCCGAATCCAGAATCTCCTCTGATTACCTCCTTACCCCCACCTGGCAGATGATATGGAATCATGATCAGTTGTGCTATTGAGTCCCCTTTGCTGACTTTCTGGGGCAGGTACGTCCATAACTGCACCTTGATGATGCCTGTGTAATCTGAATCTATAGCCCCCAGGATCACAAAGATCCCTTTTTTCCCTGCGCTACTGCGAGGCAAGACTAAATTTTAATTTATTTTAATTTTCACGCTTATATACCTCCCACTCAGGTACAACCCGACTCAGGGCGTTTTACATGGCGGACAATAAATGCATAATAATAATAATAATAATGCAAGCGCGGTGCCAAAATGGCCGCCGCGCTCTTTGCGGGAGCCCCCCCACCGGACGAAGGCATCCAGGTAGTTAGGGGCGTGGCCAGCTCCCTTATAAAAGGGGTGGCCACGAGGCAGCCGAGCTGCCATTTTGCAAAGCGACGGAGCGGAGAAGTTTTTCCCTCTTACCTCCGTCGCTTTTGCCTTGACTGGGAAGCCTTTTGGCTGCTGATTTTCTTCCTTCGGGTTCCCATAAATTGGACTGAGATGCCTTCGAAGAAGAAGGCGGCCGCGGGCGTGGCTCGCACGGTTCGGAGGCGCAATCCGGGTCGGAGGACCGCGGCTGCGCCTCCCCAGCTGCCGCCTTTGCCTGCACCCACCGGGATCGGTGGGATGGGGTCTATTCCCCCTTGGCCGGAGGCAGGGGACCCAAGCATGGGTCCAGCAAGGGCTGCGGCCCGTGGCCCGCAAGCAGTGGACACCGCTCCTGGTGCTTCCCATGCTACTGGACCTTCTTCTATAGGGGCGCAGCTCACCCCGGGGCCTTCCAGCCTTGGGGGGTGGTGTGGTCCCCTTCCCTGGCAGGTGCCTACATCGGCCCTACCGGGCCTGGGTGTGGGGTCATGGCCTTATTCGGGCCCCGGAGTACAAGGGCCTGTACACATGCCTGTAGCAGGCGGGCCGGCCGGCCCTTGGCCCCTCGTCAGTGTGGAGGCCTTACTGGCCTGCGTTGTGGCCCTGGAGGCTTCCCTGGCTCGGGCCAGCCACGCTGGGGCTCCCTTTGGGGTTCATTTTGAAGCGTCGTCTGCTGGGCAGCGGCAGGCGACGGGACGGGTCGAGCTGCTTGAGGCGCGTGGCGCGTCTTTGGCCACTGCCTCGCAGCTCCCCAGCCAACAGACCAGTGCGGGTCAGGCCCAGCGACGAGCTCAACGGTGGTCGTGAGCTCCGACGCCCCCAGTGGGCCGGAACCCCCGGTGGGGGCGGCCCGCGGGGGTGCAGCATGTGAGTATGCAGTCCAAACTAGTGCACCTACACACGTGGCCACGTTGGGGGGGGCGTTCCAATGGCCCTGGCCTCGCGTGGGTGGTGCGGCGGTACAGCCACTGACGCCCCACCCGGCGACGACAACTACCACCCAGGGCCCCGGGGTGGGGGGTGTTTCCTACCCTGTGGGGAATGTTTTGGGGTGGCTGGGCTAGTCCAAGCCCCTTTCCAGATGCCCGCAGTTTCTGCAGTGCCTGTCTCGGCCTTGCCGACAGCGGGGTATTCCTTGCCACTGGGCGACCACTTGGCACAGGCCACCAAAGAAAAAATATGGCGGGGGGAGTATGTAGATATCTTCTCACTCCTAAATAGGGAGCCCACCAAGGAAGAGAGGGAGGGGCAGGATGAGAAGGATAAGGAACAGGCACGTCGTCGCAAGCCACCACGTATGTGGGCCAACTGGCTGCCGGCTTACCTCATCTACATGGCGGTATACCTGAGGGCCTGGCCGGATTTGGCAATTCCGATGGTCCAGTATTTGGACAACATCTATCGGGCGATGGTTGACTTTCCGGGCCCGTCGTGGTTGGCTTATGATGAGGAATTCCGCATGCGAATTCCCCTGCACCCTGAGATGAGGTGGGATGAGCCATGCCAGAGGCTTTGGCTTCTGTACATGACGCCCACGCGCCCCGCGCCGGGGGAAAGATACCATTGTGGACATGCGGTCCAGCGAGCGGCTCCAGCACAGGTTCCCCGCCAGGTGGCGGGGCAGGGGGTTCCAGCCCGCCTCCTGTGCTGGACTTTCTCGTCTAGTGGTTCCTGCAATAAGAAGAATTGCAAGTACAGACATGAGTGTCCCACCTGTGCGGGCCCCCATGCAGCCTCTGCCTGTCCCAGGCCTGGAGGGACGCGGGGCAGAGGGAGGGGCGGACAGTGGGCTGGCAAGACTGCCGCAGATGGAGCTGGTTCACCTAAAGGCTCCCTCCACAATTAATGTGGACATGTTGGAGTGTTGGCTCGCATTGTACCCGAAAGGGGAGGATGCGGATTATCTCCTTCAGGGCTTTAGGCAGGGGTTCCGTATCCCTTTCATGGGTGATAGGTCCCCTCAGGATGCCCCCAACCTTTTGTCCCTTAGAGGGAGGGAGGAGGTGGCTGCCGCCAGCATTAATAAGGAGGTCGATGCGGGCAGGGTCGCTGGCCCTTTCCCTGCACCCCCGTTCCCCAACCTTAAGGTATCGCCCCTGGGCTTGGTTCCCAAGAAGTCTCCAGGCGAGTTTCGCCTTATCCATCACTTGTCCTACCCAGCCGGCCGATCGGTCAACGATGCTATCCCTGATGACCTTTGCTCAGTCAGGTATACATCTTTTGACCACGCGCTGCGCATGGTGCGCTCATGTGGCCCGGGTGCGCTGCTGGCTAAGTGCGATATTAAGTCGGCTTTTCGCCTCTTGCCGGTGCACCCGGGTGACTTTGAATTGCTGGGTTTCAAATTTCGGGGCGAATATTACTTTGACAAGGCCATGCCGTTTGGCTGTTCCATATCATGCTCGGCTTTCGAGCGTTTCAGTACCTTCCTAGAGTGGGCTTTCGTCCACAGGTCAGGGTCCCGGTCTGTAGCCCATTACCTGGGTGACTTTTTATTCGGGGGTGAACGGGGCTGGGACACGTGTACACGTCTCCTCAACATATTTCAGACGCTAATGGAGGAACTCGGTGTCCCTTTAGCGCCCGAAAAGACCGAGGGCCCATCTACTCAGCTAGTCTTCCTGGGGGTGGAGATTGACACGATAGCGCAGGCTTCTAGGTTACCGGGGGAGAAGGTGTCAAGGATTGTGGCCCTTATCTCGGATTTGCTGGCCAAGCGCAAGGCATCACTGAGAGAACTGCAGGTGCTTCACCTCAATTTCGCTTGCAGGGTGGTCGCACCGGGCAGGGCTTTTGCCCGGCGCTTGTGCGACGCCATGGCGGGATTATCCAGGCCTCACCATAGGGTTCGGCTTACCCGGGGTATCAGGGCGGACATGCTTGTCTGGTTACAGTTCCTGAGGGAGTTCAATGGGGTCTCATTTTGGAGGTGTGACCTCCTGGCTTCCCCTCAATTTCAGATTCAGTCTGATGCCTCGGGATCCCTGGGTTATGGGATGTACTTCAATGGGAAGTGGGCCTATGGTGGGTGGCCACCGGCCTGGGCAGGCACGGGTCGCCTGCGTGATCTCACATATCTGGAGTTTTTCCCTATCCTGGGTGCTTTGATGCTATGGGGCGAGGAGTGGTCCAACTCGGTCGTGCATTTCTGGTGTGACAATGCGGCTGTGGTCCACATTGTCAATGCACAGACTTCTAAATCGCCCAGGGTTATGGACCTAGTGCGCCAATTCGTGTTGCGCAGCCTGCGCCTCAACGTCCTGTTCAGGACCAGGCATGTCCCAGGGGTTAATAATGATATTGCTGACGCTTTGTCCCGCCTACAGATCTCCCGGTTCCGTGCCTTGGCCCCGGATGCGGAGGAATTTCCCTCGCCACTCCCGGAGGAGATATGGACCATTGGCAAGGAAAGGTGAACCGGGCGATTGGCCTGTCGCTAGCGCCACGCACGCGTAAGGCGTATCACCACACAATTAATTCTTTCAGGGCATTCTGTACCCAATTTCAACTGCCAGGAACCTGGCCGATCCCGGTAACCCATGTTCTGCGGTTCATGGTTTACCTGCATGCTCAGGGCCTTGCACCTCGCACCATAGCATCTAAGCTTTCAGCGTTGGCTTTTATGGCCAAAGTGGGGGGTCATGTGGACAGCACCTCTGACTTCCGTGTGAGACATGTTTTGGAGGGGTGGGTGCGCGAGTGCGGGCGTTGCCCGGACGACCGCCACCCGATTTCCCCAGGGGTCCTTACCCAGTTGGCCCGGGGCTGGCCTTGCCTTTGTTTTGATGCATATGAGGCAGCCCTATTTCATGCAGCCACAACGGTGGCATTTTTTGGAGCGCTCCGCATCAGCGAGCTTGTGATGCTGTCTAAGGCGGATGCAAGTCGTAGGGCACTGGAACTCGAGGATGTCTGTGTTGCCAAAGACTGGGCTCAGTTGAGGATACACTCCTCTAAACCGGATCAGCATGGCGTAGGCAGTGGTGTGCGACTGCTACGGTGTTCTTTGGCAGACATCTGTCCGGTTAGTGCCCTACAGGAGTTCCTGGCACTGCGTGGCACGCACCATGGCCCATTTTTCTGTCACCAAGATGGGTCTCCCCTTACTAAATTTCAATTTTGGAAGGTGACGGGCAAAGCGCTGGCCAGTGTGGGCCTCCCAGGTGCCCGCTATGGCACCCATTCATTCCGGATAGGGGCGGCCTCAACCGCAGCTGCTTTTGGGTACTCCGGGGCTGACATACGCAGCATGGGAAGGTGGGGTTCGCAGTGTTTTCAGTTTTATGTGCGCCCACTTCCGCCGTGAGTACCAATTCAGTCACCTTACCTTCTTTTCCTCATTTTTCTTTACAGACCCGGGGTGTCGTATTACACCGGTGACAGTATGGCTGGTGGGCCATAGCTACGTGCACAGGGCAGCGCGTTATGCTGCGGCGACAGAGTGGGGACCCCGACTGGGACTGGGTGCATACGCAAGTCTCACATGGCATGGTAAGCCTGGGATGTTATGGTGGGAGCTGCTGCCTTTCCTTTTTTCAGGCCAGAATGCTGACCCGCCTGACATTCTGATCATACATCTGGGGGGCAATGATTTGGGCCAGGTCACCGGCTTATCGCTGAAGCATGCGATTTGCGAGGACCTCGCCTACCTGCATTACGTCTGGCCCGCCACAACCCTTGTTTGGTCGGACATGGTCCCGCGCCATTCCTACAGAGGAGGCGTTGACCTCCTGGCCCTTGACCGCGCTAGACGCATGGTGAATAGGGCAGTGGCGCGGTTCCTTGTCGACAGGGCTTGGGGGAGGGTCAGTCGTCACCCCGCTATTAGCCTACAAAGTTATGACTTGTATGCAGGGGATGGGGTCCATCTGTCGCGAGGAGGTATGGACCTCCTGTTGGGTGATTGGCGATCAGGCCTGTTGACCGAGCTGACGGTCGGGGGGGGGGCGTCGAGCCTTCTTTGAAGCCCCTCCGTGTGGCGGGTAGCACTGGTAAGGTAAACATTATGACCCACAGGTATCCGGCAAGTTCGCAATTGACTGGACAACACTAGACAGGCATAAGTTGGTTAAACGTTGTCCGGTCAACGACGAACTAGGCGACGGGGTGATGGCTATAGCTAGACAGCATGCATCACCACGTGATTTTACGGATACGCGTCAGAGGGTGGGGTCATTAGTTAGATATTGACTACGGTCAACAATTTGTTTGTTGTCAACAAACAAATTGATACAAATGGATACATTGTAGCAATTGCCGTTGGCAATTTTGGGTGGTACCTTACCAGTGTTACTTCGGCCTGCTTGCCTTAAGAATTATGATTGGTCAATTACCAATAGAAATTTATAATTCGGACTAGGGCATGAATCAATAAATGTGGCCCAATGCCGTTATCCACTTTTATCAGTGTCTGAGTCCTTTATTGGGGGGTGCGCCTGCAATGCAAGCGCGGCGCCAAAATGGCCACCGCGCTCTTTGCGGGAGCCCCCCCACCGGACGAAGGCATCCGGGTAGTTAGGGGCGTGGCCAGCTCCCTTATAAAAGGGGTGGCCACGAGGCAGCCGAGCTGCCATTTTGCGAAGCGACGGAGCGGAGAAGTTTTTCCCCTCCACCCCCTCCCTAGTTAACAGTGTGATGTTTTGGTCGCTTCGGGGCTGGGTGGGAATTTTTGGCTGGGACCCATATTGGCTTCCGGGTCCTGGTTTTTTCGCCCATCCCACACTGTTGCTATGGTTTGACATAGGGGTTTTGTCTGTTGCTGCTGTTGACTTTGGTCACATGGGCGGGTAGTACTGGTAAGGTAAACATTATGACCCACAGGTATCCGGCAAGTTCGCAATTGACTGGACAACACTAGACAGGCATAAGTTGGTTAAACGTTGTCCGGTCAACGACGAACTAGGCGATGGGGTGATGGCTATAGCTAGACAGCATGCATCACCACGTGATTTTATGGATACGCGTCAGAGGGTGGGGTCATTAGTTAGATATTGACTACGGTCAACAATTTGTTTGTTGTCAACAAACAAATTGATACAAATGGATACATTGTAGCAATTGCCGTTGGCAATTTTGGGTGGTACCTTACCAGTGTTACTTCGGCCTGCTTGCCTTAAGAATTATGATTGGTCAATTACCAATAGAAATTTATAATTCGGACTAGGGCATGAATCAATAAATGTGGCCCAATGCCGTTATCCACTTTTATCAGTGTCTGAGTACTTTATTGGGGGGTGCGCCTGCAATACAATACACACATCTCCGGAGATACAGTTACAAAATTTCAGACTACAAAATATACCATTCAGTTACAATAAAATATAAATAAAATATGCACTACAATACAATGTCAAAAGCAAAAATAACAAAACACTAATCCTACTGTTCCTTGGGGCAGGGGACCGTTATACTTGGTGTTAACTAATTTGACTATGCCTGGCAGATCGCAAGTAACGTACTCCTGGCACTCTAGGTCTAACCCTTGGTTTCTGCCTGTGTCTCGGAAATGTTGGGGGTGATTATTGGGACGTCTCCTCTGGGGCTTCCAGAGCGGGGATTGCCTCTGTTTGGACCGGGGCCGGAGACATGCCCTCAGTCCGGTTTCCCGAAGCCTGGCACTGGTTGGCCCAATAATAGCCATTGTGGCAAAGTGGGCATTTGGTGGATGGTTTGGCCAGGCGGCCCCCGGGAGGGCTGCCCCCTCCCTTGCTATGTTGCTTCGACCTACACTCGGGTGAAATGCCCCATCTTCCCGCAGTGGAAGCAAGCTCCCTTGGGTCTAGTCCCTCCTTGCACGGCCGCCGCTAACAGCCCCATTTTATAGGAGTCTGTCCCGACATCCGTGCAAGCTCGGATCATGTCCGTGAGCGTCAAATCGGTTCTGTGGCCCATTGCCTGAAGTATTTTGCGGCAGTCTAGATTGGCATTGTCTTTTGCCAGCTTCATCATAAGCTCTTCCTGGGCTTCTGGGTTATCTATCTGCCTACTGATTGCCTCTTCTAGCTGGTTGATAAAATCCATGTAAGGCTCCTGCGCTGCCTGTTTTATGGTTGTATAATTTTTCACGCCCTTGCCGGTGGCGGGCACCTTGAGATATGCCATGAAGGAAACCTCTGAAGCCAACTGAAGTGTGGCGGCTGGCAGGACGGACTGCATCTGGATGGTATCAAACTGCCCTGCCCATATAGTTGGTCGGGAATTACTGCGCCTCCCATCCAGGCTGCCCTAGCCTGCATCTCCAATCTGTACTCGCTATTGCACAACAGGTACTGGCTGGGGTTCAGCATCATCCTCATCGTCTCTTTCCAGTCATGAGGAATGAGCGTCATGGATTCCCACAGCTGTTGTATCATACCCCTAGCGAACCTGCTCTGAAGCCCTGTGACTGTAATGGCTTTGCGGATCTCCGCAAGCAACTTGTATGGAATGGGCATGTAGATGGTGGTCTGCTCGCCTGAAAGTGCGTCTGCCTCGATGTGCATTTCCTAGGCTTCCGCCCGTCCCCGCAGCCCCTGCAGTGGCCATGGAGGGGGAGTCCTCCAAGCCCCCATGCTTGAATTTGATGGTTGGGTAGAGACGCGGTGGAGCTGATGGTTCTATATAGGCTGTGGGGTTCTTGGTCTCTACCCGGGTTGGACTCACGGTCGTAATTACTTGCCGATACTTGCTCAAAGCCCCTATGATTTTCGGTGGAGCTCAGGGTTCCTCCTTCAGACACCTTCCTACTCTTTCCCATACCTCTGGATCCATCATACCTGCCTCCGGGTAGAACAAGCAATGCTCCCCCATGTACACCACTAGGTCCGTTAGCTCTCTCTTCCTCCACTCTATTTTGCATTGCCTGGCCAGGTCTTTGAGCTCCCTAACGTGAGCTCGCTGCCTAATGGATGAATAAGCCCCCATACTACTTGAAAGGGTCCCTGAAGTTGCCTCCGCAAGATGATTTGGTGCGCCGGAGGTAGTAAGTCAGGGCGGGCGCACAGGACGATGTCCCTCGGGTATTGGATAGTTAGGATCATGGCGGTGGTTCTCTGCCGTGGATCGTCGGGTCTGCCTTCGCTGCTGAGGATCGCGTCTCGGCTCTTCCTTTGCTTCGGATCGCACTTCCGATCACATTGGGGTCACCACATGTTGTAATGAGACACGGGAGGCAGCTGTGTGGCAAAGTCCAGCCCCGACCAGAGTCGGGAGCAAGTATTTATTCCCTGCCTAGGGGCGAAGACACGCCATCCCCTGTACAGAAGGCTTGCGTGCATGGCATTCTCATGAAACCCATTTCTGGAAGGCTATTCTGAGGCCATCCCGAGGTTAATGGAAAACCCGTACCTTGGGCTGGCGAGACCCATTGTTCCTGCCCTAATCTCGGGGTCTATGTGGATTGACCCCAGGCACCTAATCTTGTCCCTTGTTTGTCCGTCTGCTTGCCTAACTCTATTTGCCCCCAGCCTGAGCCATTGTTTATTCCTAGCCTACCTGCTTATCTCCCCAATTTCCTTTCCAGCCGAGCATGGCCCCAACTAGTTTGGGGACTGGCATGCGGGTCTGTGGACACCGGGCGCACCCCTTGGGAGAGGTTTAATATCCAATTAATGCGAGAAACCCACACTCACAATCTCTTCACAGTTTTCACTACCCTGTATAATTTAGTGTTGTCAGCAAATTTAGCTACCTTGTTATTTACTCCTACTTCTAGATCATTTATGAAGAGGTTGAAAAGCAAGGGTCCCAGTACGGAACCTTGGGGGACCCCACTCTTTACTTCCCTCCACTTGGAGAAGTGTCCCTTTAGTGCTATCCTCTGTTTCCTGTCCCTGAGCCAGTTGCTGATCCAGGACAAGACCTGTCCCTTTATTTCATGACTGACAAGTTTACTGGTTTAAAAGCTGGTAGCAAACTTTGGCATCACCTGAGAATGTAGGTGCTCAGAGTGTAATTCAAAAGTACACCATGATCGTTGAACACATCTGCTCAAAGTTTTTACTGGGTTTAGGGGAACCAACATACTATTAAGCACAGCCTGCGCTCACCCCGTAGCCACACCATCGCTCGGGGGATTGAGCCCACCTGCGCCCGCCGCTGCCGCTGCCCCCTCCGAGCCATGCCTGGCTGGAGGGGTGAAAAGCCGCCGCCGCCGCCGCCGCAGAGAGGCCCGCGCTCACCCCATAGCCACACCATCGCTCGGGGGATTGAGCCCACCTGCGCCCACCGCTGCCGCCGCCCCCTCCGAGCCACGCCTGGCTGGAGGGGTGAAAAGCCGCCGCCACCGCCGCCGCAGAGAGGCCCACGCTCACCCCGTAGCCACACCATCGCTCGGGGGATTGAGCCCACCTGCGCCGCCGCTGTCGCCGCCCCCTCCGAGCCACGACTGGCTGGAGGGGTGAAAAGCCGCCGCCGCCGCCACAGAGAGGCCCGCGCTCACCCCGTAGCCACACCATCGCTCGGGGGATTGAGCCCACCTGCGCCCGCCGCTGTCGCTGCCCCCTCCGAGCCACGACTGGCTGGAGGGGTGAAAAGCCGCCGCCGCCGCTGCAGAGAGGCCCGCGCTCACCCCGTAGCCACACCATCGCTCGGGGGATTGAGCCCACCTGCGCCCGCCGCTGCCGCCGCCCCCCTCCGAGCCACGCCTGGCTGGAGGGGTGAAAAGCCGCCGCCGCCACCGCTGCAGAGAGGCCCGCGCTCACCCCGTAGCCACACCATTGCTCGGGGGATTGAGCCCACCTGCGCCCCCCGCTGTCGCCGCCCCCTCCGAGCCACGCCTGGCTGGAGGGGTGAAAAGCCGCCGCCGCCGCCGCCGCAGAGAGGCCCGCGCTCACCCCGTAGCCACACCATCGCTTGGGGGATTGAGCCCACCTGCGCCCGCCGCTGCTGCCGCCCCCTCCGAGCCACGCCTGGCTGGAGGGGTGAAAAGCCACCGCCGCCGCCGCCGCCGCCGCCGCCGCAGAGAGGCCCGCGCTCACCCCTCAGCCACACCATCGCTTGGGGGACTCATTCTGGGACTCGTTCTCCACGAGGGGAGTGACAGGTGGGAACCACTGCTGTTGACGCAGCTGCCCTTATGGTCTTTTGAACCATTGGGCACTTTTGTGGCTGCTGGGTGGTTGAGATTAATTCTGTAATTTTTATAATGTATGTGTTATTATTATTTTTATGTGACTTCCCCCTCCCCCTTCCCCCCATTGTCATTTTATTCATGATATTAGGCTTATATGTATTGTATTCCTATTATACAGTATTGTATACTGTTTATTCTGTATTGTATTTTTTGCATAATTTGATGTTTTGATTGTATTAATTGTGTATTGCCTTTTGTATTCTATTGTATATTTTGCTCTGTTTATTGTATTTATATATGTTGTAAGCCGCTTTGAGTGGCACTTGTGTCAGGAAAGCGGGATAGAAATAAAACTTAATAATAATTATAATAATTCAAGAGTGCAGCCTTTACATATTTTTAAAAAATAGGCAAACCAACCCATAGTCACCCTCTTTGAACAATACCCATCTTATGTTCCAGTGTGATATCCTCACCACCAGATGGGGCTGGAGAATTATTTGGATCACAAGACCATTTATTCCGTTTCTCTCTAAAGAAACACAAGAAAAGAATGGAAAATAATAGCAAGAGAAGAAAAAGTAGTCTTTCTAACCATTTCTTCATGGTATATAGGGAGCACACAAATCAGTCAAGTCATTAATATCTTTTACAAAAGGAGGACTTAATATTGGGATTAAATTGCTTGTATCTAGTAAGGGAACGTATCAAGCAAAAATGGCCATGATAAAGGACAAAAACGGTAGGGACCTAACAGAAGCAGAAGAGATTTGGAAAAGATGGCAAGACTACACAGAAGAACTCTACAAGAAGGACTTTAATGTCCCTGACAACCACAATGGTGTGATCACTGACCTCAAGCCAGACATCCTGGAGTGTGAAGCCAAATGGACCCTAGAAAGTACTACTAACAACAAAGCTAGTGGAGATGATGGTATCCCAGTTGAGCTATTTAAAGCCCTAAAAGATTATGTCATTAAAGTGTTGCAAGCAAACTTGGAAAACACAGCAGTGGCCACAGGATTGGAAAAGGTCAGTCTACATCCCAATTCCAATGATGGGCAATGCCAAAGAATGTTCAAATTATCTCAAAATTGTGCTCATCTCACATGCTAGCAAGGTCATGCTCAAAATCTTACAAGATAGACTTCAGCAGTATGTGGATCAAGAACTTCCATTAGTATAAGCTGGGTTCTGAAGAGGCAGGGAAACTAGAGACCAAACTGCCAACATTCACTGGGTCATGGTGAAAGCAAGGGAGTACCAGAAAAACATCTACTTCTGATTCATTGACTACGCCAAAGCCTTTGATTGTGTGGATCACAGCAAACTGTGGCAAGTCCTTAAAGAGATAGGAGTACCAGATCACCTCACCTGTTTTCTGAGAAATCTGTATGTGGGTCAAGATGCAACAGTTAGGACAGGATACGGAACAACTGATTTGTTTAGAATAGGAAAAGGAGTATGACAAGGCTGTATATTGTCACCCTGCGTATTTAACTTATACGCCGCATACATCATGTGTAATGCAGGGCTGGATGAAGCACAAAATGGGATTAAGATTGCTGGGAGAAATAGCAACAACCTGAGATATGCAAATGAAATGACCCTAATGGCAGAAAGTGAATAAGATCTAAAGAGCCTCTTGATGAAGGTGAAAGAGGAGAATGCAAAAGCTTGTTTGAAGCTCAACATCAAAAAAACCCAAGATCATGGTATCTGGCCCCATCACTTCCTGGCAAATAGAAGGGGAAGAAATTGAATCAGATGTTACCTTCTTGGAATCTAAGATCACCGCAGATGGTGTCTGCAGCCATGAAATAAAAAGACTCTTACTTGTTGGGAGACAAGCTATGGCAAACCTAGTGGCCCCTGGGAAAGATGCGGGCAGCTGGGTGCATCCAGTTTCCACTTCTGCTACTACCGCTACCTCAATCCTTGTCCCTTCCTCTTGGCTTGGTGTGTCTCCAACAGCGCTCTGTAGCAGGGTGGATGTTTTAAGCCTTCTTACTACATCCACGCTGTTACGGAGCACAGTTATATTTATATACAGTTGTATTTTTGAATTTTATGCTGTAAGCCATCCTGAGTAGGAACGTTTTTCCTAGAAGTTTAATCTATATCTATAAAACAGAGGTGTGAGGTTGTATGTGCTCTATAGAAATCCACATCCCTGGACCGATTGCACTGAAATTTGGCACATACGTACCTTGGGTTGACAAGATTAGCACTGTGGGGGTCACAAGCCCCATGGGGGGTGTAGCCCCTGAAATTGATCTACAAAGGGGGGAATACCTGACAGGAGGGTGTGTGTGTTGCCCAGTGATGTCATCGTGATGCTAACCCAGGTAGGTTGAAATTGTGACATCATTGTGATGTACTGTATTTTTTCGACCATAAAATGCACTTCCCCGGGGTGTGGCTAAGATGGCCGACAAGTAACATCTTGATTTAGGCGCTCACACTTATCAAAGTGGTAATTAATGAGAATAATGAGCTAATGGAGTAAATTACAGAGATATTTTGTGGTGATAAGACTCCTTCTTGCCTGCTCGGAAAAGTTGCTGCAGGGCGGTCGAAGTTCGGGAGGTATCCTCTGCGGGAGAGGTGCGCGATGGAAGCTGCGGCTTCCCCAGCCGAGGAGCCGAGAACGGGACCAGCGAGACGGCGGTGATTCAAGAAAGTGGAAAAATCAGCAAGAAAGTGAGTTAACTAAATGATATACTGACGGGAGCTAGAGGCAACAGTGGATTGCTTTGCTTTGAAGAGTTTGGACTTGGCAGAGTGTGTAGAAAAGGATAGAAGGGTGGCGGCTGAGGCGATAATGGCGGCGATCTTGGAAATCGAAAGTGGTCATTTTTTGAATAATGGCTTCTTAGCGTTCCAGGGGAGCTGCGGAATGATTTGGTGGTCTTGAGAAGTGGTTATAGAAGAAAGTGATTGGGTTCGAGATATTGGTTATTCCAGTGCTTTTTGAAGTTGAAGCAAGGAAGAGCGGGTTTTTTTCTTTAAAAAAAGAGTTCGCTGATTTGGAGAGGAAGAAGGAGGAGGGGTTCCCCCCTGAAGCCGCCGCAGCCGCTGGGAAAAGGGAGTTTTGTTTCGTTCGCTCTAAGAGAGGGATTATTAATGTTTTACTCCTTCGCTGTGTGGATTATAGTTCTCATTTTTTCTCTTTTTATTCCTCCTTTTCTTTTTTCTTATTAAAAGTTGGAGCTTGGGATTTTTTTCTTTCTTTCTTCCCTGTGGAACTCATACAAGTGGATATATTTGGGCATCCATCTCCTTGGAATTCCTGTTTATGCTGATGGGACTATTCTATTCTTTTTGCAAGAAGGGAATTTTGCGAAAGATTTGAAGTTTTTAAGGGCAAACTTTGCAAGCTTTTGCTACTTGGGCTGTATTGGCTGACCTCGGTGACGAGCTTCCCGTGGATTATAATACTTTTTGGGTTATTTTTGGTTCCCGTTCCCTTATGGATTACAACAATTAATTTTTCGCTGGCCCTCCTCTCTTACTCAAGTTACATCACATTTAAAGGATTATTGTCAGCTTTGGCTGCATTGGAATAGGTTCAAGTGGAGTGTTCAACGAACTTATAATACATTGCAGCATTAAAACTTTCAGGGGCCTTTATCATGGATAAGGGTACAAGAGGAAAAGCAAAGGAGGAGGAGCCAGTGGTGAAATCTAAGAGAAAAGAAAAAGCACCAATGGAAGAGGTCCCTCCGTCATCATCACCACCACCTGAACCCTATGATCAAACCCAAATCATGGTGGAAATTGGTAAATTGTTTCAGAAGATGGAGAAGATGGAGGATGCAAGAGTGAAGGATAGAAATGAAATGATGAAAAAACAGGATAAGGTGGTAGCAACTGTTGTGGATTTTACAAAAAAAGTAGAATTAAGTTTGCAAAAAATAGAAGGAAATGTGAAATTGGTCCAAAATGAGGTGAAGGCTATGAAAAAGGAAATAAAAGGGACTCAGGAAGGGGTGAGGGAGAACAAAGTGAAAATGGATGAACAGGAGAAAAGGATTGATGCTATGGAAGATATGATGAGAAAGCAGAATATTGTGATACGTCATGTGATTGAAAGGATGCCAGACCAGCTGAGAGAAAGAGTGGTCCAGTGGTTAAACAATTTGAGCATGGGAAAGGAATTTGTACAGGAAGACATTGTAAGTGCGTATAGGGTGGGTCCAAGAAGAGGAAAAGTGGTCCAAAGAAATGTTTTGGTAAAATTTGCAAATTGGGGAGATAAACTTAGAGTAATGGCTTTTTAAAAACAAGCTGGTTCTGGCGCCCTGAAAATCGATGGTTCTGATGTGGAAGTATACAATGATATTTCAATAAAGGAAAGAATTTGGAGATAGAAGATGAAACCGGTAACCAAATTGTTGATGAGCAAAGGTGTAAGGTATAATTGGAGATTTCCACAGCAATTGCGATTTTTTTACGGGAAAAAATGCAGGTTATTGATGAGGGGACCGATCCATTGGAGTACTTGAGTTTGCTGGACCTTGTTAAAGCAGGTTCGGAAGAGTGGGTAACTCTTAGAAAAGATTTGTTGGAATCGGGGGCCATGAGAAGGGATTATGAGGGGGCAGATGCCGGTGGTGCTACGGGTGGAGCCCCGCAGGGAAGAGAAGAGGAGGAGTTGTCATTGATCATGGTGGAGGAGGAGGCAAGTAAGGAGCAGTGAGCAATGGGTTATGATGTAATAATTTTTTATATTATTTAAGAATGCAGAAAGGTGAGATGCGCGGTGCACTAATTTATACGCACATCTTTCATGTCCCCCCTCTCCCCTCTTTGGATATCGAACACGTCTTTTTTCGAAGAAAGTGGGGAGAGTGATATTGTGTGTTTTATGTATATTTTTGTTTCTTAGTGGTAAGGGGTTTGCGGTGGCACGCCTAATGGAGAGTTTGGAAGTTAGAAAAGGTGAAATTGTAATAAATTATGAGAAATATTAAAGTATTAACTTGGAATGTAAAGGGTACAGGTTCTGTTCTTAAGAGGAGGAGGTTAGAATTGGCATTGAAGAAAGATAGACCCAATACAGTGTTTTTACAGGAAATGCATCAAAAATCAAAGGACAAACAAAATCTTTCTAGGGTGGATACAACATTATGAAATGGCGTTTGGTACTTCAAAAGCAAGAGAGGAGTTGCAATCATGATTTCTAAAAGATTAGGACTTGAGATAACAAAATGTATTGCTGACCAAGAAGGTAGATATCTGATTGTGAGAGGAAAAATAGACGATGAGGAAATAGTTTTGGTGAATATCTATGCTCCAAATGAACATCAAGCGGAATTTTTAGAAAAAGTTCGTAAAATTGTGGTGTTAGAAAAAGTGGCAAAGATGATTGTGGCTGGAGATTTTAATTTGATAAGGTCAAACTTAGATTGTACGAACCTAGCAAGGTGCGGAGTAGGTATGAAAGGGAATGTTTTAGATAACTGGATGGTTGCGTTGGGACTGAAGGATTCTTGGAGAGAGATTAAGGGTTCGGAAAGGGCATATTCTTATTTTTCAAATGGGCAAAGAGACGCCTAGAGCGCCGCTGGGTGAAGACCCAGAGAGACTCCGATTGGACACTAGCTAGAGCCGCTATTAGGGCCTATCTAGTGGCAATGGAGGTGGTGAGGTGGCAATACTTCACCACCCTTATTGCCTCTGCTGATAATCGCCCAGCCACCCTGTTCCGGGTTACCAGGTCTCTCCTTGGTAGGGGGACCCCGGTGCCTGGTTGGCAGGGGTCGGCTGAGGACTTTGATGACCATCTAGTGGAGAAAATCGATCGGATTCACTCGAGGTTTAATCCTGGCGTGGATGGGGAGAGTCCGGAGGGAGCTGGAGCACAGTCTTGCCATACCATCTGGGACCAGTTTGATCCAGTTGCCCCTGATGAAGTGGACAGGCTCCTTGCAGCTGTGCGCGCCACTACCTGCTCATTGGACCCCTGTCCCACCTGGTTGGTGAAAGCCTCCAAGGCGGTGACAGGTGGCTGGGTTGGGGCTATGATCAATGCATCATTGCGGGAGGGGGTGTTTCCTGCACCTTTAAAACATGCCTTGGTGCGCCCCCTCCTGAAGAAACCTTCCCTCGACCCAGCTGTCCTAACCAACTATAGGCCTGTCTCCAACCTCCCCTTTTTAGGGAAGGTGTTGGAGAAGGCAGTGGCGCGTCGGCTGCAGGGGGTACTGGATGAAGCAGATTACCTGGACCCCTTTCAGTCAGGATTCAGGCCTGGATATGGTACCGAGACGGCATTGGTCACACTGATGGATGATCTCTGGCGGGAGCGGGACGGTGGTCACCCATCCGTCCTTGCTCTTCTTGACCTCTCAGCGGCTTTCGATACCGTTGACCACGGTATCCTTCTGGAACGGCTCCGAGGATTGGGAATCCAGGGCACTGTGTGGTCCTGGTTTTCCTCATTTCTGAGGGGTCGGACCCAGTCGGTGTGGTTGGAGAGTGAGAGGTCCAGTCCTAGGCCCCTCAAATGGGGGGTGTCTCAGGGCTCGGTGCTCTCTCCTCTCCTATTTAACATCTACATGAAGCCGCTGGGTGAGATTATTCGTTCCCATGGGGTGCGGTACCATCAGTACGCGGATGACACTCAGTTGTACATCTCGGCCCATGGGGATCCCAGTGATGCCATCAAAGTCCTTTCCAGGTGCCTGGAAGCTGTTGGGGTCTGGATGGGGGCTAACGGGCTACAACTGAATCCCAGCAAGACTGAGTGGCTATGGATAAGGGGTCCTGCGTTAACCCGGGAGCTACCATCTTTGGTTCTGGATGGGGCTATTTTGCCCCAGACAGACCCGGTGCGCAACTTGGGGGTCCTCCTGGATTCGCGGCTACTGCTAGAAGAACAGGTGGCGGCTGTGACCAGGAGGGCTTTCGCCCAACTTCGGGTGATTCGCCAGTTGCGCCCACTCCTGGACCGGGACTCCTTGCTCATGGTCACTCACGCTCTGGTCACCTCCAGACTAGATTATTGCAATGCGCTCTACATGGGGCTGCCCTTGACGACCATTCGGAGGCTACAGCTGGTCCAGAATGCGGCAGCCAGGGTGGTGATGGGGTGTGGGCGTTATGCTCGTGCTTTGCCACTGCTCCGGGAGCTGCATTGGTTGCCAGTTTGTCTCCGGGTGCAATTCAAGGTGCTGGTTTTGACCTTTAAAGCCCTATATGGTAGTGGGCCGGGTTACCTAAGAGACCGCATCGCCCTGAGGACGTCTGTCCGTCCAACCAGAGCGGACCGGAGAGGCTCTCTAATTGTTCCATCAGCCAGAGGGGCTCGCCTCTCTGGCACAAGGAGGAGAGCCTTCTCCGTGTCTGCACCGGCCCTCTGGAACCTCCTGCCATTAGAGCTACGTCTCCGGACGGAATTGCTGCCTTTCAGAAAAGAACTTAAAACCTGGCTGGCGGGTCAAGTGTGGGGTGCAGGTGGAAGGGTAACCTCCATTGGGTGGTTGGTGTAGAAGAACTCTTCCCCATGGTGCCTTTGGATCCTGCAGCCCTTGTTTTTTAGGGGGTGGGTAGTTTTAACTGTTTTTAACATGTGTTTTTTAATTTTTATTGTGAACCTCCCTGAGTTGGCTTTGGCCGAGTGAGCGGTATATAAATGTGACAATTAAATTAAAATTAAAATTAAATTAAAATTAAATTTTTCACAGAATAGATTATGTATTTTTAATGGAAAACATGAGGGAATTGAAATAGGAATTTTCAAGGAATCAGATCATGCTAAAGTACTTTTGGAATTGAGGACACAAAAGGATAATAGGAGAGGAAGAAATTGGAGATATGATCCCAACTTATTCAAAGACCAAAAATGTAAAGAACAAATTACAGAAAGTTGGATGGAAAGCTGGCAGTGGAATGATAATGAAGAGGTAAATTTTAATGTGGTTTGGGATGCAATGAAGTCAGTTTTTAGAGGGGAAAGTATAAAGTTGGCAAGTATCAAGTATAGAAAATATAAGGTAGCACAGGAGGAAAAAGAAAAAGAAATAAAACAATTACAGGAAGAACACTCAAAAAAGAAGGATATTATTTTTTTTTGCCAAATTACAAAGACTCAAGGCAGAATTATTGGGTAAGGATATAGAAAAAGTAAAAAGAGATTTGATATATTTAAATAGAGAGTATTTCGAATTTAGCAACAAAAACTCAAGATTATTGGCAAGAGCGGCTAAAGCTAAAAAGGAAAAAAGGGAAATTGGGGTTTTGGTTAACAAACAAGGGATAAGGTGTAATAAAGTTAGTGATAAATGTAAAATTGTGAAGGATTTCTATCAAGCACTATATGCAAAAAAAGAGATAGATGTTGGGAAGCTTAAAGGGATTTTGGAGAGGCAGTTAGGGAATGGAATAAAGCAAGAACACCGGGACAAAATGGAAGAACAGGTTTCCGAGAAAGAGGTAAAAGAAGTAATTAGTGGTTTGAAGCTGGGGAAAGCCCCGGGAGACGATGGACTATTGACCGAGTTTTATAAGGAATTTAAAGATGTTGTGGTACCAAAGCTGGTAAAGTTATATAATTATATCTTAGATGGCGGACAAATTCCGACTTCATGGTATAGGACCACAATTGTTCTGCTGCCAAAATTGGGAAAGAATTTGGAAAAAGTAGAATCTTATAGATCAATTTCTCTTATAAATCAAGATGCCAAGATCTTCACAGCAATACTGGCTAATCGGTTAAATAAATTCATGGGAGAATATATAAATGTTGATCAAGTAGGTTTTTTAAAAGGAAGGCATATGGCTGATTTGACCAGGAGGGTGCTAGACTTAATTGATAATGTTAACCAAACGAAGGAAAAGGTGGGGCTATTATCTTTGGATATTTTTAAGGCATTTGATTCGTTACAATGGTCTTCGATTAAGGAAATAGTTAAAAGCTATGGATTTGGGGACAGATTTAGAAGGGTAATCGACTTGTTATATCAAAAAGGGATTGCTAGGATCAGAGTAAATGATGAGGTTACAGATGAGGTAAAGCTTGAGGCAGGTACTAGGCAGGGTTGTCCTCTGTCCCCTATCTTGTTCATTATGACAATGGAAATTTTGGCTAAAAACATAAGGGAGGATTCAAGTATAGAAGTGATAATGGGTAACAAAGTGAGTATGTATGCAGATGATATGTTGTTAATGGTGAAACACCCAGAGGGGGCAATGGATAGGATTAAAGCGCAAATAGAGGATTTTGAGGATATAACAGGGTTGATGATAAATTGGGATAAATCGGAAATGATGTTGTGTAATATGGGGGAAGAGGAGAAGGAAAAGATGGTGGGGTTATCTAATATACAAATTAAAGATAAGTTGAAATATTTGGGGATAATTATTTCACATAGATTGGAAGAACTTAAAAGATTGAACTATGATAGCTTGAAAGCAGAATTTAAGATTAGAATACAAAGTTTTCAGAAGTTGAAGTTGTCATGGTTTGGGAAGATTGCAATTTGCAAAATGATGTTGTTGCCAAGGATTAATTTCCTATTTGATGCACTTGCAATCCAATTGAAGGAAAAGGAGATTAATGAGTTTCAAAAGATGTTTAATAATTTTTGTAACGGAGGTAAAAAATCTAGATTGCCAAAGAAACTTTGGTACCTGCCTCAGAAAGAAGGGGGTTTGGGAATGCCAAATTTGTTAGCGTATTATCGTGCATTTCAAATTAAGAATGTTGTGAAGATCTTGGCAAGAGGAAAAGTAATTTGGGAGGAGATTGAGATGAAAGATTATAGGAATACTGGTAAAATGATTTTTTTGGGAGGTAAGGTTAAAATGATAGCTACAAGCAATACTATGATGAGGGGACTCATGAAGGTATGGAAAAGATTAAAGAAGGATTTGGTCCCAGATGTCTCTCCAATTTTGGAATTGGCAGACATGGCGTGTTTTCCGATAAAAATAGATAAAAAATAAAGGAAATACTGGATAAAAATGAAGTTTTCTTGGTGAAAGAATGGCTAAGGATTTGTGGAGATTAAATTAAGAAGAAAAACTGTTCGAACAGTTAAAATTGGATTGGTTTCAGAAAATGAAGGTTGACAACTGGAACAAAAAATATAGAAGAGAATTATGTATAGATAGAGAAAAGACCAAATTTGAGGAATTGGTTTTGAAAATTCGAAAAGGAGATAAAAGCATTAAGGGTCTAGTAAGCAAACTTTATGCTTTAATAAACAAGGGAAGTGATCCACAGGAAGATTTGAAATTGAAGTGAGAACAGGATTTGAATATAAAACTAGGAAACGATGAATGGAGAAATAAGTGGAAAAAGAGGATAATGAGAACTATGTCAGTAAGAATCAAGGAACATAACTATAAAATGTTGTGGCAATGGTACCTGACACCACTGAGGTTACATCAGATTGACAATAAAAGGGATAATTTATGTTGGAGATGTAAAGACACTTATGAGCATATGTGGTGGAGTTGCAAAATGATAAATGATTTTTGGAGAAGAATAGAAAGAGAGGTAGGGGAAATAATGGGTAAGAAAATTAAACTGGCGTCAGGTACCATTATGCTAACAGATGTGGAAGGTATGTGTTTAAATAAGGAGGAAAAAGAGTTATTAGAAATAATGCTAACTACGGGTAGACAATGTATTGCTAGAAATTGGAAAAATGATGTAACTATACAGACGGGAGAATGGTACAAGGAAATGTGGAACCTAGCACTGAATGATAAATTGACATGGGAGATAAAAGTAAAAAGGGATAAATTGAAGGAAAATAGATTCTGGAGCATTTGGAAGCCTTTTGTTGATCACTCCCTTACGGGCATGGAATGCTTTAGACCTGTACCATCTCAAAGTAGTTTTTGGAGATAATACTGAGACCAAACTCTCCGGGGCAATGTAAATATACACTGGGTGATTTGTAAATTGAAAATTTGGAGTTTGATAGTTGTTAATAACAATTGTAATAGTGAAAGATTTTATGAAGGTTATAGTTATAGTATTAATCTTTAACGTGGATATTCAATAGTACGTGTACTATAACAGATAATAGTTCAACTATCATCTAAGTGGTTACTTTTTATGAGGCTTATGTATTTTTGTTGTGTTATATGATGTATCGTTATATGTATGTTTGTATTTTTTTAAAATGAATTAATAAAAATTATTGATAAAAAAAGATGCACTTCCCCCCCAAAAAAAAGTGGGGAGGGGGATGAAGGTGCGTCTTATTGTCCAAATGCTGTCCAGCAAGGCTGTTGCACAAGGATATTTTACAACAGCCTCGGCTGGCCAGAGATCTCCATGCCACCCCACAGCTGTTCTGGGCCGGGGAAGAAAGAAGGGGCGGGGCATATTTTAAGGGCCATTACCACTGTTTGGCCACAAGAGGGCAAAAATTGCAATTTCCCATTTAAATGCATTGGAGATCAATCAGCTTTTCTGTTTGTATTTTCCCCAATGCATTTAAGTGGGAAACCAAACCTGTGCATAAAAAGAAAGGGTTTTGTTTACCTTTCTTGTTCCTGCTCCATGTTTCCCTGCTACACTGGTCAAAATGGAGGGGGAAAGCAATGCTTCCTGGTTGCAGGGAGAACAAGAGGCTATGCTAGAGCATTGCTTCCTGTTTCAGTGCAATTGGCCTGCCTATTTCCCCTGCAGCGCCAGGTGGTGGTGAAAGTACAGGTTCAGAATTTTTTAATTGAGCCGGCTAATGTCATAGTCCCAGGTAGGGGACACCCCCACCAGCAGGGGCTGCAGACAGATGTGTAGGAAGGATAAGGGCAGTAAGTGACTGTTGACGGGTGAGGGAAGTGGGAAGTGGGACGGGTGAGGAAAGAGAGAGATGGAGGAAGGAAGGCTGCCCTGAGCAAAGCTGGTTTAGGGACGTGGCGAGCAGAGGGGGACAAGGATTATTGAGGAGGAGGTGGTGGTGGTGGTGGTGGTGGTGGTGGTGGTGGTGGTGGTGGTGGCGGCAGCAGCAGCAGAGGAGGAAGTGGAAGCTGGAGCGAGGACATGGACTGGATGAAATAGTGCCATGGACCAGATCTGGCACACGGGCCATTGGTTGAGGATCCCTGCCTTTGACTACATAGCTCATCATAAGGAGCCTTTTTGCAATACCAGGCATGTGCTGTCAGAAGCAGTTAGCTCACTGTGCTAAATTGTAGGGGTGGTCTTGAACCCAGCTCATATTTAGCACATTCGGTGTTTCATCCATTTCAGTGGGACAGCTAAACATGTGCTTAGATTTTGCCTGATGAAACCAGTTCTTTTGTTAGGTGCACAATCACTATGAACAGAGCTTGGGAAGTTGGGTTTTTTTTGGATTGCAACTTGCAGAACCACTAGCCTTGTTTAGAAACCACAGGACTGCAAAAAAACAAAAAAAACAGCTGCATAGGATATTTTTTGGTAAATTTTATGTTTTCTAGTGTGCTGAATTTAAAAATTACCTTGATTCCCCCCCATCACGTACAGTTTCCCCCCAAAATATGAGGGTTTTGCATTAAAGCATAAGAGTGATGAGAAAATAACTATTTTATTACAATGAACTAAACATATTAATTCTTATAATTAAACAATTTCTTCATAAAATATACTTAACATTCCGTGTTCACTCTTTTTGTCTGTGGAAACCTTTTCTTCTTCTCTTCTATGCTCCTCCGAACATGCTTTCATTTTTCATTTTCTGTTTCCCGTTTGAGCATCCAACAGTAGTCAGCTAGCATATTGGCATTCCATCTTCCTTGGTAGCATCTCTCGATATCGTGGACATCCTGGTGAAATCTTTCACCCTGCTCTTCACTGTAGGCTCCCAAGTTTTCAGGAAAATACTCAACATGGGAGTGTAAGAAATGAACTTTTAAGCTCATCTTGCATCCTTGAGCTTTATACGCATTCAACATACGTTGTACAATGGTTTTGTAGTGAGGGTCTTTAGTATTCCCTAAAAACCACAGAGGGGTGTGGCCAAAATTTCCCTTATTTTTAAATCCCAAACTTGACATGTATGGATTAAGGCGTCTCAAAGTGACCAGTCTCTGACTCGACTGTCCCACAAACATAGGAAGCAGGGATATTTTGTATAACCTGCCTGCTGGCCTAACGACATGGTTAGTATTTTAAAGTCTCCACAAACCATCCAACGATGTTCTTGATATTTGATTTTGTCAAGAATCACAGTTAAATCATTATAGTTTTCACTATAGTTTTCACCGAGTGTCCTATAGGAAGTGATACAAATATGTTTCCATTATGCAGCAAGACTGCTTTGAGGCTTGTTTTAGATGAATCAATGAATAGGCGCCACTCAGATGAATCATATTCTATTTCAAAGCACTTCATTAGCCCTTGAACATCACTACAATAAATGAGATTTCCATCTTTGGAGAAAAACTGAGTGAATTCTTTCTCTCAGTGCCTGTACCACAAAAATGATGTTCCAGGTAACAGCAGGTTTTTATTTGTTACTCTTGACTTCAGCAATTTGGCTAAATCTTTGGAAAGGCCTAAATCTCTAACTAGGTCGTTGAGCTTGCTCTGAGAAAAAAAGTTGAGGTACCTCATCAACAGAAAAATCTGAGCTAGATTTGTCCTGGGAAGGCAATGTGTCTCCATCTTCTGAATAGCTCAAGATATTATTCAAACTGGAAGGTGGGTGTGGACCTGGTATTTCAGAACTATGAAGCACTGGACGAATAACTGAATTAAGGTTTGGGTAAGATATCTTCTTTTTATTTTTTTTTTTGTATTAAAGCCTTTCACATCTACTGAACAGAAATAGCAGTCGGTAGTGTGGTTTTGCTGTTCATGCCACATCATAGGAATGCCAAAACGGAATGAGGTTTTCTTACCTTTAAACCACAAATGAAAATCTTCTCTGCACCTTCTACACACCTTATGAGGAGCCCATGCTTGATCCCCAAGTTTCAACTTGAAGTAAGCAAAATACACTTTCTTCACAAAATCACTTATGTTTCTTTGTTGACTTTTAATAGTATATTCACCACAAATAAAACAAAAGTTGTCCGGAGAAAAAACACAACCTCTTGGAGCCATAATACAGAACTAAAAACGAGCACAGTCACGTTCGAATGAAGGATGTAAACTGAGTGTGGCTCATACAGCAACCAAGATCCTGAATTTATTTAGCATGTTGAAACATGATCAAATCTGACAGTAGGCATGTTTATACTCATTTATAATACCCCAGAGAACATGTCAAAACATGCTCAACCCAGCCAGTAAGATTCCTGGTTATGTTCACCTTTTGCTACAAATAAAATAAACCTGTTGGGACATGATCATCTGAGCTTCCTCACACCACTAAACCTACACTATGCCCAGTGATGAGTTCAATTTTTTTTACTACCACACTGTGGGCATGGTATGGTGGGTGTGGCCAGGGGAAAAGCCCTGTGTTGCACCTGAATTAGGACTACTTTATTTCAAAACTTGGGTGGGCGCGGCCAGCCAGAATTTCTGCTACTGGTTCTGGCAAACTGGTGCAAACCTGCTAATGCCCACTTACTGACTATGCCCCCCACGCACAATCTCTTATTTTCTCTTTGCATTATTCTTGATTCTAGCTCTAATAAATATTAAATGAAGGTAAGAAATAAGTTTTGGATAGGGTTTTTAGAATCAAAAAAAGGATATCAGATTTTGGGTTAAAGGCAAACTTCACACTAAATTAAACTAAAAGCATGGGTTTTGCAAGAAAACTTGACAAGATGGAATTTTTAAAGTATTTTTCTCAGTTTCACTAAGTAAAAATCTGTAAAAAACAGTAAAAAAAATCCTATGCAGGTTTTTGGTTGCAGATCTGTGATACTCCATGATGGCTAGGCCAGTCTGGGAGCAGCTGTTCAAAAAAAAAAAAGTAGCTTTTTCCAGACTGTGACTATGAATATAGAAATAGCATTCAGGTGGGCCACTCAATCACTTTTCTTTTGTAGGGCAGCTTTGTGCATCTCTATGGGTTAAGGCCAGTGGTGGGCTTCAAAAAAAAAATTACTACCACACTGTGCCCTGCATTGCACCCGAATTAGCTGGCCGAGCCTACCACTTAAGCCAGGGCTGTAGAACTAATACTGGGAGGTCAAGATTCAAATTTACACTCAATCAGGAAATTCATTGGATGACTGTGGACCAAACACTTTCTCACCCAAAAGGGTTGTTGTGAAGATAAATAGTATACAACTTATCTCTTAATGAAAGAAGATACAAATGTGACTACAGTAATGTCAATAATCCTACTGGTGTTTGTGTAACTTGCCATAGCTAATAGCATTAATTGATGGGGTGCACATCTCAGTTGCAATGCCTGGGGTTGTGCCTGATTGCGCAACAAAGGTTGTCATAGCAGCTGCTCAGTCAGCTACAATAAGCTGCAGTAAGTTAAAGGTAAAGGTTGCTCTTGTTCGAAAGCCAGTCGTATCTGACTCTAAGGTTCAGTGCTCATCTCTGTTTATAGCCAAAGAGACAGCACTGTCTGCATCTGCAGACATTTCCAAGGCATGCCTTGACACTGGAGTGCACGGAACACTGTTTACCTGCCCACCGAAGTGGTCCCTATTTATCTACTTGCAATTTCTTGCTTTTGAACTGCTAGGTTGGGACAGGGTCGGGAGCTCATTCCATCGTGCAGTATTCAGGTCTCAAACTGCTGACCTGCCGACCTTCCAGTCGTCAAGTTCAGCATCTTAACCACTTGAGCCACTGCAGTTCTTTTGCAGCAAGTTAGACAAACACAAATAGGATTCCATCCGATGACTACTAAAATATCTTTATTATTAGCGGTACCTGTTGCATTTTACTCCTTTCCAGGTATCCTGTTAAGTAGAAGAACCATGGAAATTCTTTTAAAACTGGCACCTAAATATCTAAGTGCTTACACTGTGTGTTATTTTAACATGGGCAGCCACTTGGAAAGTCCCTTTCATCAGCATTAGCATATAGAGACAGCACATGAGAGTGCTGAACAAGAATTTCCAGGCTCTCACCTCTAATTCTCCAGACAATAAAGGCCTCATGGGAACGATCAGACTTTGGAAACTGGGAAGCAGTTTTTGATTGACAGCACAGCAGGCAGATAGCAAAAGAGAACAAGATCTGGAGTGACTCACCTCAATGGCAAAGTGAAAACTGTGTCTGGAGGCTGGTATTTTGTTGAAGCCTGGGAGCTTGGGCTTTCCAGTTTTGATTCTGAACTAATCATAAGATTCAAATTCTGACTGCTCTTTCAAACTAAACTAGAATGCTATGTTCCGATTTGCAAATTGAGGGGAGGAAAGCCATATCAGTCACAGAAATCGGAAAAGAAAAAGACCTAACATGAGATGAGTAACTCAATAAAGGAAGCCATGGTTATTAGTTTGCAAGACTTGAGCAAACTTACTGGATAAGATATTATGTAAAACATACATTTAACAGTTTAAATGAATGAGCTTCTGAGTATTCAATTTCTATGCTTCTAAAAGTGTCTTTTAAAATATTTTAAAATCAGAACAGAATCCTCTTTTAATACTTGTTGGGTTAGGAAGGAGTTGAAAAGTTCTCCCCCTGAGTTTCAGCTAATTAGATCCTGATTGGCAGGGTCAAAAGTTCAGATTGCCCCAGAACCCATTTTGAAACAATAGTGCTGGAAAGCCTGTTCCAAACAATTTATAATAGTCACTATTTAATCCTTTTGAGAGTCTTTTTAAAGGATCAGTATTTCAGCCCCTGCAGCTGGGATTCCTTCTACATAAAAAAAATTTGGATGGCGACAACCATTCTCTTTCAAAATACCCGGCGTTGCCCAGGTGGGGGATCCAACCTGGGGCAAGGAACGACCCAGGCGCCCCGCCCCCCATGGGCCCTGTGGTGACTTAGTGGGTTGTGTGTGTCCTGTGTGTGCATGTTGTGGGTGTGTATTGTGTGTGGGTGTATTGTGTGGGTGTGTCATGGGTGGACAACAGACCCACACAACACACTCTGACACAACACACATGACACTCCCACACAATACACACACCCCACACACAATACACACACACAACCTACACACAACCCACTCCCAGGCCCCCACATCCTGGGGCATCCCAGTTGGCGGTGCAGGCCCTGGGCCGGGCTCAGGAGGCCTGAGAGGGAGCCCTGGAGGCGGAGGAGGGAGACCCCCCCTGTGCAGGTAAGGTGGGCCCGCCTTAACTGGTGACGTCCACGCGCTGGAGGGGGGATGCGCAAACCCCCCCTCTAGTGCACGTCTCTCTACGCACGTCCAGCAATGGGGGTAGTGGACGAAGCCGGATGGGAGGCTGTGCCTTGAGGCGGGAGCCGCAAGGGCAGCACCAGTTGTTTGGCGTGGTGGCCCTCACCCCGCCGAACAAGCCGCACCACCACTGCTCCCCCCCACCGCAAGACGCAACCGCCCTATCGGGAGACACCCCCCTGTGGTGGTAAGGTGGGCCCACCTTACCTGCCAATGTCCACGCATCGGAGGGGGCGCCCAACCCCCCCTCCAGCGCAAGTCTCTCCGTGCACCTCCAGCAATGAGGGTAGCAGACGAAGCCAGTCAGGCGGTTGCGCCTTATGGCAGGTTGTTTGGCATAGCGGCCCTCACCCCGCCGAACAACCCACGCCACCATTGCTCCCCCCACCGCAAGACGCAACCGCCCAGTCGGTTGCGTCTCTCCACGCGCAGCCAGCAATGGGGGTAGCAGACGAAGCCAGCCGGGCGGTCACGTCTTGCGGCAGGGGGGAGCAATAGTGGTGCAGGTTGTTTGGTGGGGTGAGGGCTGCCATGACAAACAACTGGTGCTGCCCTTGTGGCTCCAGCCGCAAGACAATGCAGCCACCCAGCCGGCTTCGTCCGCTACTCCCATAGCTGGACGCACGCAGAGATGTGCGCCGGAGGGGGGTGGTTTTGGCTGACTTGCCGTCTCCCCTTCCCCTCCCTCAGGTTGGTGCCCCCGCCCCCCCTAGGGGTGTTTCAGGTGGACGGGAGGTTCCACCAGGGCGGGTGGGCAGTGCCTGCACAGTTCCTTTTAAGGCAGTGCAGCGCCCCCGGGTTTTCCTTGCTTCCTGATGTGTCCCCCAGGAGGGCAGGGAAGTCAGACTGAGGTGGCTGCTTGCCAGAGTGAGGCAAGTCGGGACGGGGTGGGTGGTCAGGCAGGGGCCATCCGTGCTGCCGCCTGACGCAGGCCCGGGGTGCAGGGCTGCATCCTCCTGCGCAGAAGTTCCTTGCAGCGGTGCAGGCTGCAACTCTGGGCAGGCTTCTGTGCCTGCATAGAGTCACGCGCATGTGTAGTGCCACCACCCCGGCCATCACATGTTGCTGGGGGGGGGGCTTTTGAGGCCGGTTTTTGGGGTCAAGGACCCCAAGGAACGCTGCTGGTACCCCAAGCCGGCCCAGCAAAGTGCCCCAGGTACATGGGGAGCGCATTTCTGGGGTGGGGTGGGGGGCAAGGTGTTGTGTCGTTGCAGTCCCAAACGCGACAACACCTTGGTTTTAGGTATAAAGATTTGTCTTTTCAATTTAAATGAGATATTTTAAATCTGGGGACATATAAGGTCACTTATTTCTACATGAAGGACTGTAAAATAGTTGTATATTTAAAATATCATAACTCAAAATCCCTTTGACAAAAATTCCCCAAATTTGTCACAGAGCAAGTGTTGATCAAAGTTACAACTTTTTGTTTAGGGCTCTCTCATTTTTAGAATCGCCTTATAGAATGTTGTTTTGTTCTGCTGCACAATGACATAATCACACTCTCCTACAGCTATAATATAGGGAAGGGTTTCCCAACCTTTTTCTACCAGGGGCCTGACCACACCTCCTCAGTCAGCTGAGGGGCCGGTCACATGGTTCTTCCCAGCGGCAGAAGTGGCAGCGGCGCATGCATTGGCGCTTCATTTCTGGGTATTTCCCATCTCCGCCACTTCCCTTGGAGTAGGGAGCAAGGGAGGAACATTTTTGAGCCATTTTTGAATTATTATTTTTTTGCCGTGGTTTTGCAACGTTTCAGTGTGAAAATGCAGCAATTTCAGCACTTCCAATGACGTTGGGGCACTTCTGGCATTGGCGGCAATCCATGCTGGGGACTGGATGAATTTGGCATGTGGGCCAAATCCGGCCCATGGGGCATAGGTTGGGAACCCCTGATGTAGGGGATCAGGAGTTCTCTGTTGACAAAATACAACTGCCATCATTCGTCACCATCAACTATACTGGCAGGGGCTGATGGAAATAAGAATCAAAGGGGCTAAAGACTTCTCTTACCGTAGAAATATACAAAGAGTCAGTCGGCTGGATCCTGGACCTTTGGACTGAGGAGCTTGGTAGGATGTGGTTGATGGGGGTCACAAAGGGTCGGACTTAACTGTGCAATTGAACAACAAAATACTTTTGGATGCCCTAAATGTCAATATAACCAGGACTAGCCCAAGACATTTTGTTGCCCTAAGGGGGGTGGCGATAGCAAATGGTACCTGTTAGCCAAAGCTAGCCATATGTTTTGGCACATTGGAGAGGAAACTCCAGTGTGGTTTCCCCATGCCCCAGTGGCATGGAACGGCCCGCGCAGAGGCCACTTCGGGGGAACGCTCCTTGAGCCGTGGGCTCTGCGGGCAGAGAAATTTAGGGGGGTGGATAAATGATAGGGTTTGATTCACCCAATTTCCTGACCTGACCAACGATCTGCTGAGAGAGCGAATAGCTAACCCAGTTACCCATTAGAAGAATCACTCATCTCCAAGCTCAACTTTACCCCGGGTGTAAACAGATGCCATGTTTACCCCTGCCTAATCCCCAAACAATGGTGTTTTCCCCAGTCTGTGTTTGGCCAAGTTAACTAACTTCCCTCCAAGAGATTCCCAATTAACCCGAGCAAACAGGTGATGTGATTTCTGTCAGATGACTGCTTTTGCCACCGTTGCGCTTTTACTCCTATATATGATGATGCCTTTTTCCCAATAAACCACTGATCTTATCCTCCTCCATGCTGCCTCGTATCGTTCCTTGATCAGTCTCCTCCGGGACCTCCGGCCCTCTGCGGCCCCAATTCCTACATCTGGTGACCCCGAGACGTGATCTACTCGTGAGTAAGCAAGCGGTCTTCCTCAGAGTAGCGATCACACGGTCCGGTTCTGCGCTTGAACCGTGTCCGAATCATCCCGGAGGACAGCGC
Organism: Bradypodion pumilum; assembly: GCA_035047305.1. Classification (NCBI taxonomy): domain Eukaryota; kingdom Metazoa; phylum Chordata; class Lepidosauria; order Squamata; family Chamaeleonidae; genus Bradypodion; species Bradypodion pumilum. The sequence continues at coordinate 23,747,390 of JAWDJD010000009.1, read as the reverse complement.
GGCACTCCGTCCGGCAGCCAGCCGAGCGGAGGGACGGCCTGCGGTGAGGCAGTCCAAAGAGGCATCCTACAGCTTGCTCCCGACTTTCGCGGCGGCTTGCAGGTTACGGAAAAACGCGTTCCGCAGGGACAGCTGTGAGCCCCTGACAGCGCAGTGGCCACCGAGGGCCAGTGGCCGCAGTCCACGCTCTGAGCTCTACCCAGAAAGCGACGTCGCCAGAACCTGTTGCCTGCCAAAGACGCGTCGACTCGTCCCGAGGAGGAATCTTCCGAGGACCCAATCGCAGGTAATATGGGGACCTGTCCTCAGCGACAGCGTCCATCCGCTAGCCAAAGAACTTGTGAGGAAGAGTTCAAGATCCTGGCCAGGATATTTAATTTGCGTTTTCACAGCAGGGAGCTAGCGAGACTTTTGGTGTACCTAGGGGAACACTGCCTGCTTTACCCAGAAGTAGGTACGTTAGCCCTCGAGCTCTGGGATCAGATAGGAGACTGCATTCAGCAACCCCCGAAAGCTCCAGAGGGCATAATTCGCACATGGAGCAAATGTAGGAAGCTCTCAGCAGAGGTAGACCCAGTCCAGATAGAGACCCAGAAAACCCCAGCGCAGTCAGAACCATCAGCCCCAAGAAGTCTCTATTCGTCATTTCAGCTTAAGCAGGGCAGTGTAGGGAGCATTCCCTCAGTGGCAGCTGCAGACGTCACTGAAGGAATTCATGGCATGAGAGGCCTTGGCGCTTCTCTGACAGTTAAAAGTTCCCTGCAAAGAAAGAACTCCATTCAGCGCAGGGGTGAGGAAGATCCATTCACGGGGAAATTGCCAGTGGCACAATTAGCTAGCGCCCAACTGCTGTGCTCAGCCTATCTGAAGGCAGACACACGTTCAGGCAGGGCTGCTCAGCGCCCACTGCTCACGGAAATCTGCACGGCCCCTGGCCACGCAGGGCTCCAGAGCAGACCCATTACCACACTCAGGCGCAGAGCAGTGCCAAAACCCCAAGGCGCCTGCTTCCAGTGTGGTAAAATGAGACACCTTAGAAGAGAAAGCCAATCTAGACCAGGCAGATCTTCAAAAGATTGTCTTCATACCAAATGGCCACCCTGGCATGCATCTGGCCCAGGCTAGAAAGGAGGCAGCCATCGCCCTGGCTATGCCAGAGGAACCATCCCAGCAACAGTACCCCGAGTTCCCCCAGGGCACAGGCAGAAGCTGCTGGTCTCACCTTGGGAGTAGCCCAGAGAAACTTGCCCCTAAGTAGAAGCACCCAGATGGTTGTAAAATAGCCAGCTGTGTATTAGTCATCTCCTCATGTGTAGGATAGAACACTGCAGATCAGGGGAGGAATGTGCGAATGTGTAAATAAATGTGTGTATGTGTGGTGCACCACTGAATGTATGTCTGCAAGAACTGTGTATGATTGCAAAAGCCTTGTCTCTATGACCACAGCATGACTGGAAAAGTGTTCCTTGTGTGTAACTGCGTGGTAATGTCACTGTGAAATATATGTTAAACAATTTGCACTCTGCTCATGGGCAGGAACCATTTAAAGTTTGAGAAAGCATGATGAACAAAACCCCTTGCCTTGCCTGCTTAGCAGCTTAAGCAGGAGAGGAGGAGAGGGGGGGGAATCCTAACCTACAATAGGGCGGGATGGTTCCCCCTTCCTCCCTTGAGACTTTTCTTTGTCAAAGGATTAAGCCACTCTTGGAAACCGGTTCTGCAACTCTTACAGATTTTTCTTTTCTGAAAACAAAAATCACTTCTATGAGTTTTCCTCACTAGATCATAAGCTATGGGGCCCCTCCCTACGTCTGTGTTCCTCAAACCCCCATCTCTGTGTTTAAGGTTTTTTGAATGTCTCTTAGCGTCTGGAAGTCGTATCTCACTAGGAGTGAGAGAATTGCATTGTCTTCATGTGTGTATTGTGTTATCATCTTGTAACCTCGGTTCTCAACCTTTTAAAGTCAGGGGCCAAAGCTCCGGGGCCTCAGGCAGCTCTGGGGGTCCGGACAGTCATCCTGCCCTTCCTTCGCCACACAGCCCTTCTTGGCTTGGTGGGGGTAGTGGCAGAGCAGCGCGGGCCACTTCCGGCCCACTCGCCCACATCTGGCCGCAGGTTGAGAATCGTTCTAACTCTCCTTCATTCTCTTAGGAAAGATACTGTTCTGGTATTTTGACTTTCATCTGTGCAAAGTAACTCACTCATTGTACCCCTTTCACAGGAAAAAGCACGCAAACATTCTTGCGCTCTGTATACTCAGAAAATACTTACCTTTTTTATAGGAACAAAATTCCTCTCCAGGCCTTAACCATATTTGGTTCCTTTCACAGGCTCCAGAGTTACCTGACCTAATCTGATTTCGTTATGATAAGAGTTGTTGCATTCCCATTGTGCTAACTTCTGACTTGTCTTTCCTCCTTCCCTCCTTTCGCCAGTGGAACTCTGTTATGTATGTATGTATGCATGTTCATTATACTGTAAAGGCAAGAATGTAACCACTCCAGATACAAACGATACCAGCTGTAAAGGAACGCGAGCAGACAGCCCATAGAGGGCAGCTGCGAGCGTTCAGCCTCACATGGTTCACATTGCTCAATCACGGACAGCCGCGGGAAAACCTTCCCCGCATTCAGCAGCTGAAGAAAGAGGCGTGCCTGGGCGAGGCCACGCCGGTAGCAGCCAATGAGCTACCGTGCTACAAGATTCAAATGTAGAGAGCTACTGTATATATTGAGATGTATCACCGCCATTACCTCATGCCTCACTGGAACCTCATGCAATAAACCTGTGTTAAACCAACCTTTCGGTTGTCCGGTTGTCTTTGGTCCCATACACAAAATTGGCGACGAAGGTGGGATATGGCTGCCCACGGGACCAAGACATGCGCCGGCTACGAGATCAAGAAGCCGGGAGACTTGGAGCTGTTTGAGATAGACTTCAACGCAGCGCTGGTGGAGCTCGAAGTCTCCGATGAGGCCAAAAAGAGGGCCATTTTCGTCCGCATGCTCGGACACGAGACCAAGAGGACCTTGGTGGACCTGATCGCGCCGAGGAAGGTGGGCGACTTCAAAGCTACGGAGCTCCTGGCGGCGTTGCGCGCCCATCTCCGGCCAGCAATAGCGATGTTCCCCGCTCGGAGCGCGTTCTGGAGGCGAGTCCAGGCACCCGGGGAATCGGTCGAGGAGTTCGCCGCGGCCCTGCGGTTGGCCGCCGGCCCATGCAAGTGGGAGCTCCCCGACATCACCCTCCGGGACTGCCTGCTCTGCGGTCTGAGGGACACAGAGACTCAGCGTGCGCTGATGAAAAGGGAGCCGCCTCCCACGTGGCAACAAGTCCTCGACACGGCACAGGCCGCGGAGGCCACTACTGCCGGGGTGCACGAGCTTCAGGACTGGTGCCCGAAGCCCGCAAAGGCAGAGAGCTCGGTGCGAGCGGCCCGGCGAGTTTTGGACTCGTCTGCGGAGAGCGGCGACGACGAGGACGTCCGGAGGGTCCAGAGAGAGGGCCGGCGCTGCGACGGCTGCGGCGCCGCCCACGCCCGCGCCAAATGCCCGTTCCGCAAGGCCGAGTGCCACAACTGCGGCCGGCGCGGGCACATCGCCAAGGTCTGCCGGAAACGGCGCGAGGCCACCAGGAGTTCTCCAGACCACTCGGCGAGGCAGGACCGCACCACGAGGCAGGACCGCACCACGAGGCCAAAGGACGGCACCCGGACCACGAGGACGCGGGACGGAGTAGGGCGCATCTCCGACGACAGCGAGGACGACGCGCCGGTCTGCAGCGTTTCCACGGAGCACCCCCGTTACTTCGTTGAGGTAGTAATACAAGGGGCCCCTGTTAGAATGGAGGTGGACTCGGGTTCTTCATACTCCATTATTTCCCAGGGGGAGTTCATGAAAATCGCCCCCCGCGTGCGGCCCAAGCTCAAGGCGTTGAGGGCCACACTGAAGGACGTGCAAGGGAACCGCATCCCAGTGTTGGGGGTTGGGAAGTTCCGGGTCCAGTTTAAAAAGCACACCGCAACGCTTCCCCTAGTCGTTCTCAAGGGAGGTAAATGCAGCCTCCTCGGGACTCAATGGTTCCAGCCCCTGGGGTTGTTCATTGGGGGGGTACACGCCGTGGAAGCACACCCCGCCGGGACTGATCCAATACAGAGCGTGTGCGACGCGCACCCCGAGGTTTTTAAAAAGGGGCTCGGGAAATTCAAGGGCCCCCCAGTGACTTTCGACCTGGACCCTGGAGTACGTCCAATCAGACTTAAACCGCGCAGAGTGCCTTTCGCACTAAAGGACAAAATAGAGGCGGAGTTGGACAAATTGGTGGGCCAGGGGATTCTTGTTCCTGTTGATTCTGCGGAGTGGGAAACTCCAATTGTAACAGCGCTCAAGGCCAACGGGGAGGTCCGCATATGCGCTGATTACAAGTGCACCATCAATAAGGCGATCCGCCCTAATGCGTATCCGGTGCCGGTAGTCAGCCACTTGTTGGCCAGGTTACACGGGGGGAGGTGTTTCGCTAAACTCGACCTGGCCCAAGCCTACCAGCAACTCCCGGTGACCCCCGCCGCAGCTGCTGCGCAGACCATAGTCACCCACAAAGGGGCGTTCCAGGTATCGCGCCTACAATTCGGCGTGAATTCGGCGCCCGGGATCTTCCAGTCACTTGTGGAACGCCTCCTGAAGGGGTTAGAGGGGGTGTTACCCTACTTTGATGACGTATTGATTACAGGGGGGAGCCGGGCCGAATTAGCAACTAGGTTGGGAAAGGTCCTGACAATATTCGAAAAGGCGGGGTTGCGGTTGCGGAAAGACAAATGCGTCTTCTTCGCTACAGAGGTTGAGTTCCTAGGGTTCCGTGTCACTCCCGAGGGAATAAGACCAGCCCAATCCAAGGTAGCCGCCATCAAGAAGGCCCCTCGCCCCACATCCAAGCCCGAGTTGCAGTCGTTCCTCGGACTGCTCAACTTCTACCACTCCTTCCTCCCGCGGAAGGCAGCCGTGGCAGAACCGCTACACAAATTGTTAAAGAAGGACGAGGCATGGAAGTGGGGCGACGACCAGGAGAAGGCTTTCAATGACCTGAAGCGACTCCTGGCATCAGATGCCGTACTGACCCACTTCAATCCCAAACGCCCAGTGGTCCTGATATGCGATGCATCCCCGGTGGGGGTGGGGGCGGTGTTATGCCACGTGCTGGAGAACGGTAGGGAGGCCCCGATAGCGTTCTACTCTAGGTCCTTGTCCCAAGCAGAGAGGAACTATGCTCAGACAGACAGAGAAGCACTAGCAATAATTGCGGGGACCAAGAAATTTCATGATTTTGTGTACGGCCGCCCCTTCACCATAGTGACTGACCATAAGCCTTTGTTAGGCATTTTCACCGCAGATAAGCCCACACCCCAAATCCTGTCCCCGAGAATGCTCAGGTGGGCCATTTTTCTCAACGCGTATCAGCACGCGTTGGTGTACCGGCCCGGGAGGGAGATCAGCCATGCCGACGCCCTGTCGAGGTCCCCCATTCCCCGGGATTGCTGCCACGTGGACAAAGTAGAGAGGGACCATCAGGTCTTAATGATAGAGGTTCTAGACTCCCCTCCAGTAGTACCGGCCGACATCGCCAAAGCGACGGGCAAGGACAAAACGCTGGCCACAGTCTGCTCCTGGGTACAGAAAGGGTGGCCCGTGTCTTCCCCAGCAGCGGAATTCGACACATTTTTCAAAAAGAAACTAGAGTTGTCCCTAGAGAGGGGTTGCCTTTTGTGGGGACAGCGGGTAGTAATCCCCACGCCTCTCCGGCCGAGGGTGCTTAAACTGCTGCACGTCAGCCACCCGAGGATCGTCCGCTCAAAGGCGCTGGCCCGCAGTTACTTTTGGTGGCCCCAGCTAGACGCCGACATCGAACACATGGTCGGCACTTGCGAAGCGTGCCAAAGCTCAAGGCCAGAAGAGGCTCGCTCGCCACCTAGGGAGTGGGACACGGCAAGGGGGCCCTGGTCCCGGGTACATGTAGACTTTGCTGGCCCGTTCAGGGGAACGCTTTTCCTCCTCGTGGTGGACGCGTTCTCCAAGTGGTTGGAGGTCATTCCAGTCTCAAGCACCTCCTCGGCCACAACAATCAAACAGTTAAGGAGGGTCTTCTCCACGTTCGGTTTACCCGACACCCTCGTCAGCGATAACGCCAGCTGTTTCACGTCCGCCGAGTTCGGGGCATTCTTGGAGCGCAACGCCATTCGGCACGTCACCTCTGCCCCCTTTCACCCGGCCACCAACGGCCAAGTAGAGCGCCTCGTGCGCACCACGAAAGACTCGCTACTGCGCATGGGCCCCGGAGACCTCGACCTGAAATTGTGCCAATTCCTGCTAAGATACAGGGTCACCCCACTAGCGTCAGGGTACTCCCCCGCAGAGCTGTTGATGCGCAGGAAGCTGGCCACGGGAATCTCCAAGCTAGACCCCACGAGAGTAGAGGACAAGGGGCGGAACATAGGGGTGGAACCCACAAAGAGTTTCAGCGTAGGCGCCCCGGTGCATTGCAGGAACTACGCCAGCGCGGGGCCAGCCTGGGTGCCGGGCACCGTAGTAGAACAAACCGGCCCCGTCTCATACCGCGTAGAAACCAGTACAGGCTTCCTGTGGAGGCGACACGTGGACCAACTCAGGCGCAGGGTCCCCGGAGAGCAGGACGGAGACGAGAGTAGTATCGAATCAGCGTTAGGGTACTCCCCCACCCGCTTAACCCAAGGGGGAGGAAAAGGGGAGCATGGGTCCCCACCAAGGGGGGAGGAAAGGGAATCGATCCACAGAAATCTTGTGCGGGAGTCCCCGAAGAAATGGAAGAGCCCCGACCACACACATACCCCGCGGGAGTTTCCCCGAAACACAGATGCCCATAGAAGTTTAGACGTTGATTTGCAGTACCAGGGGGAGTTAGCGGAGTGGTCCCCCACCCGTCCTAGCGAAAAGAGGGGTTTCAGTTCAGCCCCTGGTACCTCCAGTCCCAGTAGCCCCTGTGAGTTAGAATGCGATATAGCGCCACTTTCCCGGAGACCGACACCCCCAAGACGGGAGGCATCAGCGAGTCCGCCCACCACAGTCTCAAGGTCCCCCGAGCAGGGATCAGAAGGTAGCCGAACCGCAAGGGCGACCTCATCGGTTCCGCGGTTCACAATAGGTGGATCCCCGGGGTCAGAGAGCAACAGGCAGGGGTTCACCTCCCAACTATTCATTCCTTTCCCATCCCCGGGCGCGAGGCAGGCACGGACGCCCCACGGAGCCACTAACGAATCCCCGTTTCCCGTTGCAGGACAAGCACCCGCGGAGTCAGGGATCACAGGCTCTCCAGTACTAGGTCAGACGCAAGCGCGTCCCAAGCGCACGTGCGGCAAGCCACAATGGTTGCGGGACTTCGTCCCATCCTAGGGGGGAGGGATGTTATGTATGTATGTATGCATGTTCATTATACTGTAAAGGCAAGAATGTAACCACTCCAGATATAAACGATACCAGCTGTAAAGGAACGCGAGCAGACAGCCCATAGAGGGCAGCTGCGAGCGTTCAGCCTCACATGGTTCACATTGCTCAATCACGGACAGCCGCGGGAAAACCTTCCCCGCATTCAGCAGCTGAAGAAAGAGGCGTGCCTGGGCGAGGCCACGCCGGTAGCAGCCAATGAGCTACCGTGCTACAAGATTCAAATGTAGAGAGCTACTGTATATATTGAGATGTATCACCGCCATTACCTCATGCCTCACTGGAACCTCATGCAATAAACCTGTGTTAAACCAACCTTTCGGTTGTCCGGTTGTCTTTGGTCCCATACACAAAAAACTCCCTGCTGGAAATGTTTAACTTGTGTGTCTTTTCATTTTTTTGTGTGTTATTTCCTTACAGCTGGCACGTCATAGTTGGCTTGTCTTTCATAAGTCTCAGGTCATTTTAAGTATGGCACCTGGCCCGCAGCACCCTCTCTAGTGTGCAGACACATTTTGCAAACTCCAGAGCACAGAGGAAGGATTAGTCCCTGAGCTCCCGAGCATGTGCAGAGTGCCACCCATTAGCCAGGACTGCCTAGGACCATTTTAAGAGTGCAGTCAGGTCACACCCTTCAATCAGATACAGGCATTTTTAGGCCACCCCTTCCCTTTTGGCTGCTAGTCTAAGCACAGGCAAAAGGCTAGCCACCATCTGGCACTCTTCTAAACGTGTGCACGCACGCCATGGGCGGATGTGCGCAGGGGGGCCTTCTTGAGAAATTTACCCAAGGGAAGCCTGGCGCTTCATGCGCCAAGGTTTGCCATAAGACCCCAGACTCGTCTCGCTTCAAACGCAGACAGTCACCTTGTGTGAATTTATGTCACTGGTTCCTCTTCAGGGGGCTAGGACAGTTTTCACTTATGGGGGTCGCACATATTAGGTTCTTACTTGGCAAGAGGACCAAGCTTGGCGCACGCTCCTGACTCTTCTGCAAGCGGGCAGAGTTGGCAACCGTGAACCTCGCTTTGCGCACCTTTGCCAAAGAACGCTTAAACAGAATTGCTGACAGCCAGTTTCCTAGGAATTTGCTTCACAGTCTACCGGGAGCACACATCACTCCCGTGATAGACAAAAATTTGCTAAGTTTGTTTCTCACTACTCCAATTCAGAGTCATGCATTCCCTCTTCAGAATGCCAAAGCGCTCGCAAGGCAGTTCAACCTGCCACTTTCCCAAGCCCAAGGCATAGTCCGTTCCTGTCTGCATCGTGCAGGGACACCGGGGGGGCCCTCGTGGGGGGTCAACCCACGAGGGACAGAGGCCATTCAGGTGTGGCAAATGGACGTCACACATCCCCACATTTTGGCAAATGGCAGTACATGCACGTTTGCATTAATACAAACAAACAGAAAGGGGGGGAACAACGTCCCATAGTTGCACAGCAATTGCTATCCTATAAGTGCAAAAACTAACTAACTCTTTCAGAATTTTTATCTCCCAAACAAGTCTCTTCCCCATGCAGGTCCCAGAGGCCAGAATCAGACCCGGACGATTGCAAAGAGCGGCACCAGTCACTGTCCTGGATGTCATCAGCTGTCCGTCTTCCTTTATGACTTACATCTCCAAAGACATTTCTATGAACATTTTGCACACTCAGTGCCACTTCTAAGGACTTTTCCAAACTCAAGTTGCACATGAAGCCCCACCAAGAAGGGAAGCCTCAAGAAGCAGCTGGATGTTTTTCATTGCTATTATTACCTGTAGTTGCTCTTTATTTATTCATGCCTTGTACAATGCTCCAGTTGGGATTTGCAAGGGACACTTGAATTTCTGTATGTTGTTAATAACGGCCAGCTTCCACCAAAGGAGGCCAGACCGGCCCATGTTTTGCACCGGCCCATTGCTTGGAAAGTTTGAGCACCCGGTAGCCGATAATCCCCAGCCTATCTTCACACCTCCCCATAGGTGTTAGAAAAGACATTTGCACAATGCCAGAAGCTGCAGAGATAGCTTAGAATCAACCCAGGTCACAGTATCAATGACACATCTCATTATCTTGCCTTGCTACAGAAAGCAGTCTGAATTCAGACCCACAGCTCTGAAAAACCAGGCTGTAGTCAGTATATTCAGTGTGTCAGGCTTAGCCATAGGCAACGCTCGGAGAATTGGTCAATTGGCTTAGCAAAAGCCATCAACCACACCTCCTCAGCAATAGCGCTGCTCACCCAGGAGCAGGCAGAGCTTCGCCATGCCATACTGGATAATCAAGCAGCTATCAATTATCCCCTATTGTTACATCATATGGGCTGCAAGTCTGTCCACAGCATGTGTTGCTTAAATCTCGCAGACAATACCCACAAAGCACAGAGTCAGCTCACTGATCTCCACACCATAGTCCAGGGCATCACAGAAGGGTCTGCATGGGGAACTTGGTGGAGTTCATTGTGGAGCTGGATGTGGTCGTGGATTCCATGGGGGTGGCTTCAGACGGTACTCAAGGTGGTCGTGGGGGTGGTCCTGCTAGGCATAGCAGTCTGCTGCTTGGCGCAATGTATCCCCTCACTGATATTGAAGTGCCGCCCCAAGAAGGAACCCCGAAGCGTCATTCCCGCTCAGCAGCTGATGCCTCTCCTACGCAGAGTCGCCAGTCAGGTCCTTAAATGAAATTAAAAGGGGAGATGTGGTTTCCCCATGCCCCAGTGGCATGGAACGGCCCACGCAGAGGCCACTTCGGGGGAACGCTCCTTGAGCCGTGGGCTCTGCGGGCAGAGAAATTTAGGGGGGTGGATAAATGATAGGGTTTGATTCACCCAATTTCCTGACCTGACCAACGATCTGCTGAGAGAGCGAATAGCTAACCCAGTTACCCATTAGAAGAATCACTCATCTCCAAGCTCAACTTTACCCCGGGTGTAAACAGATGCCATGTTTACCCCTGCCTAATCCCCAAACAATGGTGTTTTCCCCAGTCTGTGTTTGGCCAAGTTAACTAACTTCCCTCCAAGAGATTCCCAATTAACCCAAGCAAACAGGTGATGTGATTTCTGTCAGATGACTGCTTTTGCCACCGTTGCGCTTTTACTCCTATATATGATGATGCCTTTTTCCCAATAAACCACTGATCTTATCCTCCTCCATGCTGCCTCGTATCGTTCCTTGATCAGTCTCCTCCGGGACCTCCGGCCCTCTGTGGCCCCAATTCCTACACTCCAGAAGCACCTTTCCCCCCCTCCCAGACAGAAAATGCCCTATAGTTACAGATTTGCTGCCCTTTTATTACCTCAAAAGGTGCTGCCCGAGGAGACTGCATGTTAGGGCCAAGAGGGCCATTTCCATCTCTGGCATCAAGTTTCTACCACAATTACTGGAGAGGTGAGCAAGCTCCAGGGGTCATAGGGCCAACTTCCACCAGTGGGTCCCAATGTGGCCCTCCCCCCTAATAAAACTGGTAATGACTAAAATTTAATTCACATTTAATAAATAACAAAAAACACAACACTGAAGGAGGCTCCAACTGATGGCTTTCTTGTTTTAAAAGATTTGCTATACAATACCTGGAGATGTCTGGCCAGGTTATCCTGCTATGGTAACAGAGTAGACCAGGAGTTCTCAATCTTTTTAAGCTGGGTCTGGGTCACACACCTTCAGACAGCTTTAGGGGCCGGATAGCCATTTTGCCCTTCCTCCACCACATGGCACTTCCTGGTGTGGTGGAGGAGGTGGGAGGCCACATGAAATGGCATCGAGGGTCTCATTCACCCCACAGGCCACAGGTTGAGAATCCCTGGAGTAGACCATACTGCCAGTGACTCAACACTGAGTGTCAGGTGGCAGTTAACAGGGAAGAGTGATGATCCCCAAATGGATTAAATCCCACTTGAATCCATCTTGATGAAGGGCAGCAGCTTCATCAATACTGGTCTGGGGCTGAGGAGGACTTTGTGTGCCAAAAGGGCTCAGGAACAGAAAATGACTCATGGAACAGAATTAGTTGTACAGGTGTCATGCTGTGATGCGGAAGGCAGATGAAAGGCCACTGCATCATATTCTCAGGACAGTCATCATTGCTGATCGACATGAAGATCGCCATTATTTTGATTTGAATATGGGAGAACAAGAAGAAGGAGGACTAGGAGGAGATGTAGTTCTCCTCTTTTTGGAAAATTATCCTGTCTTGGCCAAACAATGTGCCATGGAAAGGTTATGGCAGATGGCTGGGAGCTACAGAAAAGATAGGTGTGCAATATTAACTTTTCACTTTTGATTTAGCAGAACATGTATAAACCGTGACAGACTATCTTTAACCTCATTCTGCATAATCCCTAAAGCAAATTTTCAGTGGCTGTAATCACATGCTGCAGTGAAACAGGTACAGAGAATGTGATTGTTTCACTTGCTACTCTTCCCCTGAAATTATGCACAGGAAAGCTCTGGGGTGGAAAAACCCAGCCCTGAGCTCATCTTCTGAATTAATTCTCGTCCTGAAACTCAATCAGAGCAGATGGGTGATTGCCTCCAGTACTGCTCATGAATCAGCTGCCCGAAATTCCAAAACACCAAGAGACTTCCCAAATCTTGACACCATGGCGTATCAGCTGGTCAGTGTACCATAAATAAATGCATCCATAAATAAATAAATAAAGTATATCGGAAGACCAGGGCTAAAAATAACAGCGTCCTGAAATAAGAGGATGACATTACTTGCTTCTCAAACGATTCAAAAACCCAAATGAGCAACCTGACAATTTGCCATTTGCTTGAAGCCATTTCCCTGCACAAATGCTGCCAAGCAGAAAACAAACAACAACAAGCAGACATTGCAACACAAAGGCTATAGTGGATTTTTACCTCCTAACTAAAGTCTTCTTGCTCATAGTCACATGTAATACCTTCTTCCAGAATATTCCTCTCCCCAATTCCTCCCTTCCTAGCAGTTTGAAAGCAAGAAATTGCAAGTAGATAAATAGGGACCACTTCGGTGGGAAGGTAACAGCATTCCATGCGCTCCGGTGTCTAGTCATGCCTGCCACATGACCACAGAAACATCTGCAGAAGCAGACAGCATTGGCTCTTCGGCTTAGAAACAGAGATGAGCACTGCACCCTAGAGTCGGATACGACTGGCTTTCGAGCAAGGGAAACCTTTACTTCCAATGGACATTGGATATTCATGGCTACTCAGTATTCTCCATCTCCACTCCATTCAAGTTCTTTTTTAATCGTTACTTTCCCTCTTCTCTTTTAATTTTGTTTTAAAAGGTTTATGGAAAGAAACATATTCACAAATGAAATAAAATAAAAGAATTAAAAAAAATTAAAGACAGCATCCAGAATGTTTTGCCTTTTCAGTGAATATGTGAAATAAAGATCTGAAAAAGCCTAAGATTTCTCCATGGAATATTGTGCTTCTTTACCCACGATTCAAAATGTTACGAAATAGCCAAATATTGCTGTTCAATATTGTGCTGGTGTTGCCAACCTTTACATAGCAAAAATCAATCTAATTGTTGATGGCACCAATGTCAGCAGTCAAGATGGTCTACAGAATACCCTCTTATGCTCAATACTATTCATAAGAGACATCAAGCAGGGGGAAACCCCAGTCCCTGACTGTTTTTTTGATGATCTATCTGAGAGTAAATAAAACAGAACAGAAAAAAGACAAAAAATGTTGTGGCACCTTAAAGACTAACTCCTGTATTTAAATGTGAGCTTTCGTGGACCAAGTCCACTTCATCAGATGTAAGAGTGAGGCCTCATGGAATCATGGTGAGTTACCCACTTCTCACCAAAATATGTACAAAGAAACAGTCGGGCCTATTTTTTTGGAAATGCAAAGTAATCAAAATGCCTAGACAAAATGTGTATTTTAGATGAACTGCATATATTCAAGTAAAATATTGGATTGTTAATTCCCAAATAATTTACATGAATTTGAAGTGCTTCTGTAACCCAGTGAACAGTTCTCCCAGCCAACTGTATTGAGAAAGAAGTCTCCGCCATGTTTCTTCAGTGTTCTTTAATGCTCAAGAGTGAAATAGAGCACATCCAGACTTTGAAAAAAGCCTTAAAGAACAGGTGTAGATATCTGTTGCAAAGCCTAATTTTAAATCACTCTCAGGGGATGCAGTGTAGATCTTTCTTTGTAAATTGATGCTTATTGGGTATTTATTGGTACTTTTGAGAGGGAAGTGAAATGGCTTAAACATGGTGTGAATGTGGAGAGACACTGAATCTGGCTCATTTACTGGTCTGCCAATTGCTGCGAGAGACATACACCGATGAAGACTTGGGTTTGGGCAATGTCGCATCTGGCCCTCAGAAAGAATAGTCCAGGCAACGAACAGAACAACAACAAGGGTTTATTGTAAAGTCCTTCTGGTTACTCTTACAAGGCTATCCGGACATCAGATGGCTACACAAGTCCCATGTAATCGGTCACCCTGTGGGTGTGTTTAGTGTATGGGACCAAAGACAACTGGACAACCGAAAGGTTGGTTTAACACAGGTTTATTTCATTGCATGAGGTTCCAGTGAAGCATGAGGTAATGGTGGTGATACATCTCAATATATACAGTAGCTCTCTACATTTGAATCTTGTAGCACGGTAGCTGATTGGTTGCTACCGGCGTGGCCTCGCCCAGGCACGCCTCCTTTCTTCAGCTGCTGAATGCAGGTCTTTCTTCAGCTGCTGAATGCAGGTCTTCCTTCAGCTGCTGAATGCAGGTCTTTCTTCAGCTGCTGAATGCGGGGAAGGTTTTCCCGCGGCTGTCCGTGATTGAGCAATGTGAACCATGTGAGAGTGAACGCTCGCAGCTGCCCTCTATAGGCTGTCTGCTCGCGTTCCTTTACAGCTGATATCGTTTGTATCTGGAGTGGTTACAATCTTGCCTTACAGTATAATGAACATGCATACATAACATCCCTCCCCCCTAGGATGGGACGAAGTCCCGCAACCATTGTGGCTTGCCGCACGTTCGCTTGGGGCGTGCTTGCGCCTGCCCTAATTCTGGAGAGCCTGTGATCCCTGACTCCGCGGGAGCTTGTTCTGCAACGGGAAACGGGGATTCGTTAGTGGCTCTGTGGGGCGTCCGTGCCTGCCTTGCGCTTGGGGAAGGGAATGGGATGAACAGTTGGGAGGTAAATCCCTGCCTATTGCCCTCGGACCCCGGGGACCCTCCTAGTGTGAACCGCGGCACCGATGAGGTCGCCCTTGGGGAATGGCTACCTTCTGATCCCTGCTCGGGGGACCTTAAGACTGTGGTGGTGGGCGGACTCGCTGATGCCTCCGGTCTTGGAGGTGTCGGTCTCCGGAACATGGGCGCTATGTTGCATTCTAACTCACAGGGGCTACTGGGACTGGAGGTACCAGGGGCTGAACTGAAACCCCTCTTTTCGCTAGGACGGGTGGGGGACCACTCCGCTAACTCCCCCTGGTACTGTAAATCAACGTCTAAACCTCTATGGGCCTTTGAGCCTCGGGGGGACTTCCGCGGCTTGCGCGGGGTATGAGTGTGGTTGGGGCTCCTCCTTTCTGACGGGGACTCCCGCAGCCCGGGGCTCCTCCTCTCTGGCGGGGACTCCCGCAAAAGATTTCCCTGGATCGATTCCCTTTCCTCCCCCCTTGGTGGGGACCCATGCTCCCCTTTTCCTCCCCCTTGGGCTAAACGGGTGGGGGAGTACCCTAACGCTGATTCAATGCTGGTCTCATCCGCGTCTTGCTCTCCGGGGACCCTACGCCTGAGTTGGTCCACGTGTCGCCTCCACAGGAAACCTGTACTGGTCTCTACGCGGTATGAGACGGGGCCGGTTTGCTCTACTACAGTGCCCGGCACCCAGGCTGGCCCCGCGCTGGCGTAATTTCTGCAGTGTACTGGGGCGCCTATGCTGAAACTCTTTGTGGGTTCCACCCCTATGTTCCGCCCTTTGTCCTCTACTCTCGTGGGGTCTAGCTTGGATATCCCCGTGGCCAGCTTCCTGCACATCAACAGCTCTGCGGGGGAGTACCCTGACGCTAAGGGGGTGACCCTGTATCTCAGCAGGAATTGGCACAATTTCAGGTCGAGGTCTCCGGGACCCATGCGCAGTAGCGCGTCTTTCGTGGTGCGCACGAGGCGCTCTACTTGGCCATTGGTGGCCGGGTGAAAGGGGGCGGAGGTGACGTGCCGAATGGCGTTGCGTTCCATGAATGCCCTGAACTCGGCGGACGTGAAACAGCTAGCGTTATCGCTGACGAGGGTGTCGGGTAAACCGAACGTGGAAAAGAGCCTCCTTAACTGTTTAATGGTTGTGGTCGAGGAGGTGCTCGAGACTGGAATGACCTCCAACCACTTAGAGAACGCGTCCACCACGAGGAGGAAAAGCGTTCCCCTGAATGGGCCAGCAAAGTCTACGTGAACTCGGGACCAGGGTCCCCTCGCAGCGTCCCATTCCCTAGGTGGCGAGCGAGCCTCTTCTGGCCTAGAGCTTTGGCACGCCTCGCAAGTGCCGACCATGTGTTCGATGTCGGCGTCTAACTGGGGCCACCAAAAATAACTGCGGGCTAGTGCCTTAGAGCGTACGATCCCCGGGTGGCTGACGTGCAGCAGTTTAAGCACCCTCGGCCTGAGAGACGTGGGGATCACTACCCGCTGTCCCCACAAGAGGCAACCCCTCTCCAGGGACAACTCCAATCTCTTTTTGAAAAATGTGTCGAATTCCGCTGCTGGGGAAGACACGGGCCACCCTTTCTGCACCCAGGAGCAAACTGTGGCCAGCGCTTTGTCCTTGCCTGTCGCTTTGGCGATTTCGGCCGGTACTACTGGAGGGGAGTCTAGGACCTCTATCATTAAGACCTGGTGGTCCCTCTCTACTCCGCCCACGTGGCAGCAATCCCGGGGAATGGGGGACCTCGACAGAGCGTCGGCATGGCTTATTTCCCTCCCGGGCCGGTATACCAACGCGTGCTGATACGCGTTGAGAAAAATGGCCCATCTGAGCATTCTCGGGGACAGGATCTGGGGTGTGGGCTTGTCTGCGGTGAAAATGCCCAGCAACGGCTTGTGGTCAGTCACTATGGTGAAGGGGCGGCCGTACACGAAATCATGAAATTTCTTGGTCCCCGCAATTATTGCTAGCGCCTCCCTGTCTGTCTGAGCATAATTCCTCTCCGCTTGGGACAGGGATCTAGAGTAGAAAGCTATCGGGGCCTCCCTACCGTTCTCCAGCACGTGGCAAAGCACCGCCCCCACCCCCACCGGGGATGCATCGCATATCAGGACCACCGGGCGTTTGGGATTGAAGTGGGTCAGTACAGCATCTGATGCCAGGAGTCGCTTCAGGTCATTGAAAGCCTTTTCCTGGTCGTCGCCCCACTTCCATGCCTCGTCCTTTTTTAACAATTTGTGTAGCGGTTCTGCCACGGCTGCCTTCCGCGGGAGGAAGGAGTGGTAGAAGTTGAGCAGTCCGAGGAACGACTGCAACTCGGGCTTGGAGGTGGGGCGAGGGGCCTTTTTGATGGCGGCTACCTTGGATTGGGCTGGCCTAATTCCCTCGGGAGTAACACGGAACCCTAGGAACTCAACCTCTGTAGCGAAGAAGACGCATTTGTCTTTCCGCAACCTCAACCCCGCCTTTTCGAATATTGACAGGACCTTTCCCAACCTTGTTGCTAATTCGGCCCGGCTCCCCCCTGTAATTAATACGTCATCAAAATAGGGTAACACCCCCTCCAACCCCTTCAGGAGGCGTTCCACCAATGACTGGAAAATCCCGGGCGCCGAATTCACGCCGAATTGGAGGCGCGAAACCTGGAACGCCCCTTTGTGGGTGACTATGGTTTGTGCAGCAGCTGCGGCGGGGGTCACCGGGAGTTGCTGGTAGGCTTGGGCCAGGTCGAGTTTGGCGAAACACCTCCCCCCGTGTAACCTGGCCAACAAGTGGCTGACTACCGGCACCGGATACGCATTAGGGCGGATCGCCTTATTGATGGTGCACTTGTAATCAGCGCATATTCGGACTTCCCCGTTGGCCTTGAGCGCTGTTACAATTGGAGTTTCCCACTCCGCAGAATCAACAGGAACAAGAATCCCCTGGCCCACTAATTTGTCCAATTCCGCCTCTATTTTGTCCTTTAGTGCGAAAGGCACTCTGCGCGGTTTAAGTCTGATTGGACGCACTCCAGGGTCCAGGTCGAAAGTCACTGGGGGGCCCTTGAATTTTCCTAGCCCCTTTTTAAAAACCTCGGGGTGCGCGTCGCACACGCTCTGTATTGGATCAGTCCCGGCGGCGTGTGCTCCCACGGCGTGCACCCCCCCAATGAACAACCCCAGGGGCTGGAACCATTGAGTCCCGAGGAGGCTGCATTTACCCCCCTTGAGGACGACTAAGGGAAGCGTTGCGGTGTACTTTTTGAACTGGACCTGGAACTTCCCAACCCCCAACACTGGGATGCGGTTCCCTTGCACGTCCTTCAACGTGGCCCTCAACGCCTTGAGCTTGGGCCGCACGCGGGGGGCGATTTTCATGAACTCCCCCTGGGAAATAATGGAGTATGAAGAACCCGAGTCCACCTCCATTCTAACAGGGGCCCCTTGTATTACTACCTCAACGAAGTAACGGGGGTGCTCCGTGGAAACGCTGCAAACCGGCGCGTCGTCCTCGCTGTCGTCGGAGACTCGCCCTACTCCGTCCCGCGTCCTCGTGGTCCGGGTGCCGTCCTTCGGCCTCGTGGTGCGGTCCTGCCTCGTGGTGCGGTCCTGCCTCGCCGAGCGGTCTGGAGAACTCCGGGTGGCCTCGCGTCGTTTCCGGCAGACCTTGGCGATGTGCCCGCGCCGGCCGCAGTTGTGGCACTCGGCCTTGCGGAACGGGCATGTGGCGCGGGCGTGGGCGGTGCCGCAGCCGTCGCAGCGCCGGCCCCCTCTCTGGACCCTCCGGACATCCTCGTCGTCGCCGCTCTCCGCAGACGAGTCCGCAACTCGCCGGGCCGCTCGCACCGAGCTCTCTGCCTTTGCGGGCTTCGGGCGCCAGTCCTGAAGCTCGTGCACCCCGGCAGTAGTGGCCTCCGCGGCCTGTGCCGTGTCGAGGACTTGTTGCCACGAGGGGGGCGGCTCCCTCTTCATCAGCGCACGCTGAGTCTCTGTGTCCCTCAGACCGCAGAGCAGGCAGTCCCGGAGGGTGATGTCGGGGAGCTCCCACTTGCATGGGCCGGCGGCCAACCGCAGGGCCGCGGCGAACTCTTCGACCGACTCCCCGGGTGCCTGGACTCGCCTCCAGAACGCGCTCCGAGCGGGGAACATCGCTATTGCTGGCCGGAGATGGGCGCGCAACGCCGCCAGGAGCTCTGAAGCTTTGAAGTCGCCCACCTTCCTCGGGGCGATCAGGTCCACCAAGGTCCTCTTGGTCTCGTGTCCGAGCATGCGGACGAAAATGGCCCTCTTTTTGGCCTCATCGGAGACTTCGAGCTCCACCAGCGCTGCGTTGAAGTCTATCTCAAACAGCTCCAAGTCTCCCGGCTTCTTGATCTCGTAGCCGGCGCATGTCTTGGTCCCGTGGGCAGCCATATCCCACCTTCGTCGCCAATTTAGTGTATGGGACCAAAGACAACTGGACAACCGAAAGGTTGGTTTAACACAGGTTTATTTCATTGCATGAGGTTCCAGTGAAGCATGAGGTAATGGTGGTGATACATCTCAATATATACAGTAGCTCTCTACATTTGAATCTTGTAGCACGGTAGCTGATTGGTTGCTACCGGCGTGGCCTCGCCCAGGCACGCCTCCTTTCTTCAGCTGCTGAATGCAGGTCTTTCTTCAGCTGCTGAATGCAGGTCTTCCTTCAGCTGCTGAATGCAGGTCTTTCTTCAGCTGCTGAATGCGGGGAAGGTTTTCCCGCGGCTGTCCGTGATTGAGCAATGTGAACCATGTGAGAGTGAACGCTCGCAGCTGCCCTCTATAGGCTGTCTGCTCGCGTTCCTTTACAGCTGATATCGTTTGTATCTGGAGTGGTTACAATCTTGCCTTACAGTATAATGAACATGCATACATAACAGTGTGCATATAAAGAAGACCCTAGGTTAGCCCTCCATGGCTTAACCTGCAGCGGTAATGGGAAGCATAGATCCGGCCCAGCCCCACCCTTGTTTACCCATGGGGTTTATATAGTGTCTCCCCGGTGGTGACTTCTTGCTACAATGTAATAACCCGCCGGACAATCATAACTAACCAATCATAACATGTTATATGAGTGTGAACCAATCAGGAACAGGATCCAAAGTTGTAACCAACCACAGAACTCTAATTATCATAATGAGCGGTCCCTGAAGGGGATTTTGCTCACCAATGTAGCTCCTAATTCTAATGGCGGGAAATCGCCATTTTGTCTTTGCAAGGCGTTGCTTGAGCAACTTGCAATTCTGCCTGAATACACAACATTCCTTCCCCCTTAGATTTCTTGTATGGGTCCCCTTGTTGAAACTATGATCTTGAATCCTCATCCGATGAACTGGCTAACTCTGAAACGTTAAGGTCACGCAGCCGCTAGGCTTGTGTCTGGCATCCTGCTTATGCTACTAGTGTCTTGCCGCGGTGCGCACAAAGAACCTTGTAACAGTGGGGTCTTAGCATGTGCATACCCCATTGCAAACCAATCTATCCATAAGTGTAACTTCTGACATCAGTATGATGTCAGACATGAACACTCCTGCGGCCCCCCTCCAACCCCGGGGGACAGTGAGCCCAAGGAGAACCAGAAAACCTCCCTTTGTGTGCGCTAGAGGCCCTGTGTTTAAGAACCCAGACCTCCATTGTGTGTTCGATCCCTGGCCACCAAAAATAGCTACGCACAACTGATATAGTGGACCCCATTAACATGTACTGCAGTAACTTGTCCCGCAACCCACATGGAACAAACATTTTGCAGAGCCTGTACAAATACCCACCCAAGACAGAAAGTTTATTGTGGTCCTGGTAAAAGACACTCGCTTCCACATTGTATGGAGGTGGTGGCCACCCAGTGTCCACCCACACAATGATATCAGATAACAAGAGGTCATTGTTCAAAACAGTGGAAAAGTTCAGAGACAGTTTGAGCAAGGTGATTGATAAATTGTCCCAAAAGTCAGGGTTTGCAGAGTCCAATGCTGCAACGGGCAAAAGTTCTTGAGACTCAAACAGTTCCGGACAGTCAGTCTGTTTAGCAAAGTCACTGTCATTGTGTGCAACATGCACGTAACGGAAAAATGTGGAACCCAACTCTTCGGTGGAGGTGTTGCTCCCTGGGGACCCTTTGGACTAACCCTCCCTGGGAGGCAACAACACTTGGGGCTCACCCTCTATGTGAAGGACCGGCTCACTCCCCCCCCCCATGTGAATTCCCGTAAAGTAAATGCCTAGGGGACCAAACCACTGGGACCCTATAATGTTTGTCTTACCTGCCTTTGTAACCACGAGGGGAAGACTTGTGTAGATGTTATTGTAGTGGACCTCAAAATTGCCAATTGCACCCATGCAAATCCACCAGCTTGCCCGGTAGGCCTTTCAGTTTCAGCCACAGAGGAGGCAGAATGTGCTGATACTCACCCTTAGTCAGAGAGGAAGGATCCAGAATCCACTTCAAGATGAAAGGGAATTCCTTCGATGTGGACATCCACGAAGAACCCGTATTTTAGGTCTTGCCTCTCGTCGTCGACTCCTTAGCTGGTGAAAACCTTGGCAATGCAGAACCTTAGTTTCGATGAACCCTCAACGTGTTGCTTACACACCTTGGGGATGTGGTCCTTCTTACCACACCGGTGGCACTGCGCGCTCTTGTAGGGACATTCGGTGCGGAGGTGTTGTCTCCCGCAACCCATGCACGACGCAACAGACCCTGGCGTTGGCGCCCGTGTTTTTTGGAGAGAGTTGGTGAGTCCCTGGAGGACTTGGCCGGTGACTTGCAATGAAATGGCCGCGGTCGAGGATGGACCCTGTTGTGTATGTAACAGTATTACTTTAAGAATGTATGAATGTAACCTGACAATGATTACAATGTAACCCAGCTGTTTAAGGAACGCGAGTAAGCTGCCCATAGAGGGCAGCTGCGAGCGTTCAGCTCACATGGTTCACATTCCCCAAATCACCGGCAGCCGCGGGAACCTTTCCCGCGCGAGGATCACCTGGAGAAGATGGGCGTGACTCAGGATGACGTCACGCCGGTAGCAGCCAATGAGCTACCGTGCAACGATATTCAAATGTGTTTACTGCAGTATATAATGAGCTGTACCTCCGCCATTACCACATGTTCATCTTGACCACTATGAAATAAACCTGTGTTTTAGCCCCCACTGCGGCTCCTTCTTTGTCTTCCGTGCAAGACACTAAATTGGCAATGAGGATGGGATCCATGGCGCATCCCAAGGTCAAGAATCATCAATTTGATATCAGTGACCCAGAACAATGGGAGCTGTACGAGTGCCAGTTTCGGCACGCGATGGAAGCTGCAGGCATCGACGACAACGCCAAGATGCGCTCGCACTTCCTTGCCCAGGTGGGGCCAGCCACGCTGCGTATCCTGATGAACCTGGTGGCTCCCCGGAAGGTAGACATGGTGCCCATCGACCACATCCTGGCGCTACTGGGCGAACACTTCCAGCCTCCAGTCTCGATTTTCCCGGCCAGGGTCGCATTCCACAGACGGGACCAGCGCCCGGGGGAATCCGTGTCCGCCTACGCGGCGGCCCTCAGGCTCGCGGCGGTCAACTGCCAGTGGGAGGACCTGGACACGGCCCTCCGAGACCGCATGCTGTGTGGCCTGAGGGACGAGGAGGTCCAGAGGAAGCTGATGACCCGCGACCCTCGCCTCACGTTCAACGAGGTGCTGCGGGAAGCCCAAGCAGCCGAGGCGGCCAGGAGCGGGGTCAGAGTGTTCAGGTCCCGAGGGGCCGCAACGGAGAGGGCCAAGTCACCCATGCAAGCGCCCCGGCGGACGTCGGCGAGGACGGCCTGGCTGGCACCCCGGTCGCCCGCAGGCACGCCAGCGACCTCCGAGGAGTCGTCCATGACGGCGGACTCCTGCGCCAGCGAGGACGACGACGTTCAGAAGGTAAAGAAACGTGGGGAGAAGCACCAGACCAGCGAGCGACAAGGCCGCCGTTGCGACGGCTGTGGGGCATCTCACGACCGGATGAGATGCCCATTCCGGAAGGCCGAGTGCCACAACTGCGGTCGGAAGGGCCACATCGCCCGAGTCTGCAGGCGTCGGCGAACCGAGGACAAGGGCGCATCGAAACACCCTCGAGCACATCAGCGGAAGGCGGCCGGCATTGGAAAGGTCTCAGCCAACGACGGCGCGGAAGGCGTGAACCGCGTGGGCCTGGAGCACCAGCGCTTCTACGTAGAGGTACTGTTACAAGGGGTTCCAGTGAGGATGGAAATAGACTCGGGGTCGTCCTACTCCATCCTGTCCCAAAAGGAGTTCATGCGCATTCCCCCAAATGCGCGGCCCAAGCTGCGGGCCATGAAGTCACACTTGCGGGACATGCAGGGCTACGGGATCCCAGTGTTGGGGGTGGGGAACTTCACAGTGAAGTTCAAAAATTACACAGAGAAACTGCCCTTAGTGGTTCTCAAGGGGGGAAGATGTTGCCTTTTGGGAACCCAGTGGTTTGCTCCCCTGGGAATTGAACTGTTCGGCATTAATGCCATAGAGACTGACCCAATGCGGGACATGTGCGATGCACACCCGGACGTTTTCAAGAAGCGGCTCGGGACTTACAAGGGGCCCCCAGTTTCTTTTGAATTGGACCCAGAAATCCAACCCATACGCCTCAAGCCAAGAAGAGTGCCTTTTGCCCTCAAGGACAAGATTGAGGCGGAGCTGGACAAATTGGTGGGGCAGGGGATTTTGGTTCCAGTTGATTCAGCGGAGTGGGAGACTCCAATTGTTACAGCCTTAAAATCAAATGGGGAGGTCAGGATTTGCGCTGACGACAAATGTACAATTAACAAGGCCATTCGGCCAAATGCATATCCGGTGCCAGTGGTTAGCCACTTACTGGCCACGTTGCATGGGGGGAGGTGTTTCGCCAAGCTAGACCTGGCGCAGGCGTACCAGCAGCTCACAGTAACCCCAGCTGCTGCCGCTGCGCAAACCATCATTATGCACAAGGGGGCATTTAAGGTAACGCGCCTACAGTTCGGCGTAAATTCGGCCCCCGGGATCTTCCAGTCCCTTGTGGAATGCCTTTTAAAGGGGCTTCCAGGCGTGCTCCCATATTTTGACGATGTTTTGATAACAGCGGGGAGCGAATCAGAACTAGCGCAAAGGCTAGACAGGGTCCTTTCAGTATTCGAGAAAGCGGGACTTCGACTGAGAAGGGACAAATGTGTATTCTTTGTGAGGGAGGTTGAGTTTCTCGGGTTCAAGATAACCCCGGAGGGCATCAAGCCCTCCGAGTCCAAGGTTGCGGCTGTGCAAAGCGCCCCTCGTCCCACCGCAAAACCGGAGCTGCAGTCATTTCTAGGGCTCCTAAATTTTTACCATTCCTTCTTGCCAAGGAAGGCATCCGTTGCGGAGCCACTGCACGCGCTACTAAAGAAAGAGGCGTTTTGGCGGTGGGGAGATAGGCAAGAGAAAGCTTTCAAGGAGCTCAAAGCGCTTTTATCCTCGGATGCTGTCCTGACCCACTTTGACCCGAGGAGACCAGTAGTTTTAGTCTGTGATGCGTCCCCAGTGGGGGTGGGGGCGGTGCTGTGCCACGTGTTGGAGAGCGGGCGGGAAGCCCCGGTTGCGTACTACTCCAGGTCCCTTTCAAAGGCCGAGCGCAACTACGTGCAAACAGATAGGGAGGCCCTGGCCATCATCGCGGGAACCAAGAAGTTCTACGATTTCCTATATGGCCGCGAGTTTACGGTAGTGACTGATCACAAGCCTCTCCTGGGAATCTTTACCAGAGGCAAGCCCACCCCACAAATCCTGTCCCCCCGAATGCTACGTTGGGCGATTTTCCTTAATGCCTACCAGTATGAGCTGGTCTATCGCCCAGGGAAGGAGATCTCCCATGCGGACGCATTGTCCCGGTCTCCCCTCCCTAGTTTAGGGGATCCCGCATGCGAGGTAGAGCAGGACCATCAAGTCCTGCTGATCGAGTCTCTCGACTCACCCCCCCATAGTCCCGGCAGACCTCGCCAAAGCCACGGCGGCTGACAAAATTCTGGCCCAAGTCAGCTCCTGGGTAAGGAAAGGGTGGCCCGCAACTCCCCCCGAAGAGCATTTCAAGGCATTTTTCAGGGGCAGAGTAGAGCTTTCCCTTGAAAGGGGCTGCTTGCTCTGGGGCCAGCGGGTAGTTATCCCCGAAAAGTTGCGGGCGAAGGTGCTGAGGCTACTGCACACCAGCCACCAGGGAATAGTGCGCTCCAAGGCCCTGGCCAGGAGCTATTTCGGGGGGCCCCAAATAGACGCGGATATAGAACACTTAGTGGGCACGTGTGAGAGCTGCCAGAGCTCTCGGCCCGAGGAGTCCCGGCTACCCCATAGGGAATGGGACACGGCCCGCGGACCATGGTCCCGAATACATGTCGACTTCGCTGGCCCTTTCCGCGGGTCCATGTTTCTACTGATAGTCGACTCCTATTCCAAGTGGCTGGAAGTAATCCCCATGACCAGCACCTCATCCGCTGCAACCATTAAACACTTGCGCAGGGTGTTCAGTTGTTTCGGCCTGCCGGACATCCTCGTTAGTGATAACGCCAGTACCTTCACTTCTGCGGAATTCAAGGCGTTTATCGAGAGGAATGCCATCAGGCACATTACCGCTGCCCCGTTTCACCCCGCCACAAACGGTCAGGTAGAGCGCCAAGTGCGCACTACGAAAGACGCACTGCGGCGCATGGGTCCTGGCGAGTTGAACCTCCAACTGTGTCAGTTCCTCATCTGTTATAGGGCAACCCCCCTACTGTCACCGGCCGAACTCCTCATGAGGAGGCGGCCGGTAACCCTTTTTGATCGGTTGGATCCGACCAGGGTGGAGGAGAAAGGGAGAAATATAGTGGTAGAGAGTTCCAAAAGTTTTTCGGTAGGGGACCCAGTTCACTGCAGAAACTACGCGGTCTCGGGACCAACGTGGGTTCCAGGGACGATCATTGAACAAACGGGGCCAGTATCTTATAGGGTCAAGACTAGCACAGGTCTACTCTGGAGGAGGCATGCCGACCAACTCAGAAGGCGAGTCACTAGTGAAGGGGAATCAGCGTTAGGGTCCTCCCCCACCCGCGTAACCCAAGGGGGAGACACGGCGGCATCCTCGGGTACAAATGCATACCCTGGATTCTCAGCCGAGGAGGAGGATAAAAGAGAGGAATGAGTTTGCCTTTACGTTACCGTACCAGGGGGGGTGTCGCGGAGTGGTCCCCCACCCGTCCGAGCGAGAAGAGGGGTTTCAGTTCAGCCCCTGGTACCTCCAGTCCCCCCAGCCCTTTTGTTTTAGAATATACCATATCACCAAGCCCCCCGAGCCAGGCAGCAGGGAGAAGTTCGCTCTCCTCATCCCCTAGAACTCCGGGTCAGGCAGCAAGGGGTGGCGCAAGTACGCCGGTTGCGGTCGAAAGGAACCGGGGGGAGGCAACAAGGGTCTCCTCGTCGGTCCCGAGGTTCGTGCTGGGGGGGTCCCCAGGCGTCACAAGCAACAGGCAGGGGTTCACATCTCAACTGTATGTTCCGTTCCCTTCTCCCAATCAAGGTTGTCGCAGAGTCCCCGCCAAATGTCTAACGAGTCCCCCCTTTCCATTGCAGGACGAGACTCTGCGGAACTCGGAGCCCCTAGTTCCCCTGTGCTAAACCCAGCAGCCGCATGCCCCAAGCGCACGTGCGGGAAGCCACAATGGCTGAGGGACTTCGTCCCATCCTAGGGGGGAGGAGTGTTGTGTATGTAACAGTATTACTTTAAGAATGTATGAATGTAACCTGACAATGATTACAATGTAACCCAGCTGTTTAAGGAACGCGAGTAAGCTGCCCATAGAGGGCAGCTGCGAGCGTTCAGCTCACATGGTTCACATTCCCCAAATCACCGGCAGCCGCGGGAACCTTTCCTGCACGAGGATCACCTGGAGAAGATGGGCGTGACTCAGGATGACGTCACGCCGGTAGCAGCCAATGAGCTACCGTGCAACGATATTCAAATGTGTTTACTGCAGTATATAATGAGCTGTACCTCCGCCATTACCACATGTTCATCTTGACCACTATGAAATAAACCTGTGTTTTAGCCCCCACTGCGGCTCCTTCTTTGTCTTCCGTGCGAGACACTAAAGACCCGGTGGTTCTTTACCTTCGAGAGCTGTTTTGTGTTGCGCAGAGTGTTCAGCAGCGCTGGCAGAAAGATTTGCTACAACACGTCAAGCGGCAACAACTTCGAGACAACGTCGAGAGTCTCTAACCCGTAGTGGGCCAAAAAGGTTGGCTTCCACAAGGACGGGTCGAGTTTTCATACGGTGAAGTAGCTCTCCAGCTGCACTTCATAGTAAGGCCATAGTCGTGGCTTGCACGTGTTGAACGGTTGCAATCACAATGGGATCTGGTCAGCCATCTCGTCTTTCTCCAATCCCACCTTTGTCGCCAATTGTCGTGTCCAGCCCTTAGAAAGAATAGTCCAGGCAATGATGAACAGAACAACAAGAAGGGTTTATTGTAAAGTCCTTCTGGTTACTCTTACAAGGTTATCCGGACATCAGATGGCTACACAAGTCCCATGTAATCGGTCTCTTTGAATTCCACTGTAGAAGGCAATGCACTAAGCTACACCCTGTGGGTGTGCATATAGAGAAGACCCCAAGTTAGCCCTCCATGGCTTAACCTGCAGCAGTAATGGGAAGCATAGATCTGGCCTGGCCCCACCCTTGTTTACCCATGGAGCTTATATAGTGTCTCCCTGGCGGTGACTCCTTGCTACAATGTAACAACCCACCAGACAATCATAACTAACCAATCATAACATGTTATATGAGTATTAACCAATCAGGAACAGGATCCAAAGTTGTAACCAATCACAGAACTCTAATTATCATAATGAGTGCACCCTGAAGGGGAGATTGCGCGCCAATCTAGCTCCTAATTCTAATGGCGGGAAATCACCATTTTGTCTTTGCAAGGCATTGCTTGAGCAACTTGCAATTCTGTCTGAATACACAACAGGCAATGACAAAGTGATGAAAGTGGATTCATTTTGGCAGTCCAGGGTTTGATCGGGACACAAAAGAAGACCTGGTTGGCTGTGTCTTTTGGACTGAATTTTTTATATTGAATCAAGTTCAAGACAGCCTTTTTGCTATCTGCTTATTTGCGACTCTATATCTAGACGAATGGAAGAACAAATATTGTTATTTCTTCTCAGCCTCCTTCTCAACATCAGAACTGATGAAGTGTCACCTTGCATTTGAAACATCAGCAGCATCCAAATTTTAAAAACTAGAGCAGCAGCAGCGGGGCCGCAGAGGGCCGGAGGTCCCAGAGGAGACTGATCAAGAAACGATACGAGGCAATATGGAGCGTGATCAGATCAGTGGTTTATTGGGAAAAAGGCATCATCATATATAGGAGTAAAAGCGCAACGGTGGCAAAAACAGTCATCTGACAGAAATCACATCACCTGTTTACTCGGGTTAATTGGGAATCTCTCAGAGGGAAGTTAATTAACTGGGACAAACATTGACATGGGAAACACCATTGTTCGGGGATTAGGCAGGGGTAAACATGGCTTCTATTTGCACCTGGATAAGACTGAGACTCGGAGATGAGTGATTACTCTAATGGGTAACAGAGTTAGCTATTCGCTCTCTCAGCAGATCCGCTGGTCAGGTCAAGGAATTGGGTGAATCAAACCCTATCATTTATCCACCCCCCTTAATTTCTCTGCCCGCAGAGCCCACGGCTCAAGGAGCGTTCTCCCGAAGTGGCCTCTGCGCGGGCCGCTCCATGCCATTGGGGCATGGGGAAACCACACATGTTCAGCTGGTAATATGGATCAGCAGAGAAAAAGAAAATCCCTGATGCAGATGAGAAGAAATGGCTGGAATAAATCTATACAGATCCCGTTCCTTTGATTATCATCTTTACTTTTTGTCTGCTAGAAAGAAAGCAAACATATAAACTCCAAATGCAAAGGCCTCATTTATCATTTCTGCTTCCAGGCTAATTCTTTCGTTAAATTAATTGTCCACTTTATATTGAGATATTTGTCAGAAATTCAATGAGCTATGGGCATGCATTGCCGTGGAAACAGGAGAGTTATGTAACAATGTGTGCTTACAGATGCATGATGCATTGTGCATCATTTTCTATTCAATTGGACAATGAAGCTCAACCTCCAAAGAGCAGAAGCTGTACTGCCAGCAGGTATGAAATTCACTTTGCTAGGAGGGATTGTGATGGCTTAGTGGTTAAGATGCTGAACTTGATGACTGGAAAGTCAGCAGTTCAAGACCCGAGTGCTGCACAACAGAGCGAGCTATTGTCTCTGTCCCAACTCCTGCCAACCTAGCAGTTTGAAAGCAAGAAATTGCGAGTAGATAAATAGATTACTACTTTGATGAGAAAGGTTACAACATGGTCTCCGGCATCTAGTCATGTCTGCCATAATGACAATGGAAACGTCTGCAGATGCAGATAGCACTGGCTCTTTGGCTGTAAATGGAAATTAGCACTACACCCTAGAGTCAGATACAACTGGCTTTTGAGCAAGGGAGACCTTTACCTTTACCTAGTTCAAAACGAGACAATGAATAAAACAGCTTGAGTGGCATTTAGTCTTCAAAAACTATTCAAAACTTGCACCTTTTGGGATAGCATTAATTTTCTGCTTGTAACAGACTAACAAGGCTGCCTTCTTGATTCATTGGAGCCAACCATGGTGAAATGTGAGCCCCCGTCCCCCAGACAGACAGGAGGGCTAACGTATAGACATAGGTTATTGAGAGGAATTGAAAGGTCAGACAAGACTCTTGGGCATCTGGGTCACTGATTGTTTCAATCCCTATTTTTCCACATCCTCTCCAGCATTGTTGGAGAAATTGATTGTTTCTAAGGAAGGGATTCAGAGAACTCAAAAGCTGCACTGCTGTTGGAGACCTTCAGGTTAGTCAAATAAAAGTATTTCCTGTTAAGATGAAATACCAAACTGATTTATCCTAAGGAAAACAACCATAACTGTATTCTATGATTAAACTACAGGTACCATAATGCAATGCTGCACTTAGTATAAAAGGTTCTTACCTCAGATTTCAAACTCACTCTTGTCCGTTATCTCTCTGTGTGAAGTACCTGTATGATAGGATAAAGATAAATGTAAGATAAATAAGTTTCAGCAATAAAAGAACTTGTATGTTTACTAAAATTCTATAGTTATTTGGCTTGATCATCGACCTTTAACATTTCCAATGATGAATTTTGAAGTACAGTATATGAATGATGCCTATTTTTTCATCTCTGTCCTGAAACTTCCCCCACCGCAATATTGCACTGGCTTCCATGACTTACAAAGTCAGGGCCCCAAATTTCAAGGCAGGAAGGGAAGGAAGTTAGGAACTGTAACCCAAAGAGTCACACTTCCAAGCTCTGATGTTGGATGCGCTCATGCAGAAGGGTGGGTTTTGGGGAAGAGAATCATAAGAACATAAGAACAGCCTTGCTGGAACAGGCCACAGCCCATCCAGTCCAGCATTCTGTCTCACACAGTGGCTCACCATTTGCTTCAGGGTATTATTCCCAAGCAGATGCCTTCACCTGCTTAGGATTCCCTGGAAATGGCATTGAGAGATATCCTGCCTATCTCTCCAACCCGGAGGTTGTCCTTAGGTATCCATAATTATAGCCATTGATACCCTTGTCCTTCATGAACTTGTCTAATCCTTTCTTAATGCTGTCAAGACTGACAGCTGTCACCACTTCTTCTGGCAGGGAGTTCCATAGACCAGTGATCCTCTGGGTGAAAAAGTACTTTCTCTTATTTGTTTGAGAACTAGCACCCAAAAATTTCATGGAGTGCCCCCTAGTTCTAGTGTTATGCGATAGGGAAAACAGTTTTTCCTTATCTACTTTGTCCACACCATGCATGATTTTATAAACTTCAATCAGGTCACCTCTTAGATGCTGTCGTTCAAGAGTGAAGATGCCCAACCGTTGCAGCCTCAGATGGTAAGGAAGGTGTTCCAGTCCCCTAATCATTCTGGTTGCCCTCCTCTGCACTTTTTCCAGCTCCATAATATCCTTCTGGAGGTATGGTGACCAGAACTCAACACAGTATTCCAGATGGGGCCTCACCATAGATTTATAAAGAGGCAAAATGACACTTGCTGACTTATTTTCTATACCCTTCCTAATGATCCCTAGCATTGAGTTTGCTTTTTTCACTGCTGAGGCACACTGGGTTGACACCTTCATTGAGCTGTCCACCAGGACACCAAGGTCCCTTTCCTGGTTTGTTGCAGAGAGTTCAGACCCCATCAGTTTATAAATGTAATTGGTTTTTTTTGCCCTAATGCGCAAATCATCGTCATGCACAAACATGCATTCAAGGTAACGTGCCTACAGTTCAGCGTAAATTCGGCCCCTGGGATTTTCCAGTCCCTCGTGGAACGCCTTTTAAAGGGGCTCCCAGGTGTTCTCCCCTACTTCGACGATGTTTTGATAACTGGGGGGAGCGAATCAGAACTAGCGAAAAGGCTAGACAAGGTCCTAGCAGTATTCGAGAAAGCAGAACTGAGGTTGAGGAGGGACAAATGTGTGTTTTTTGCGAGGGAGGTTGAGTTTCTTGGGTTCAAGATAACCCCTGATGGTATTAAGCCCTCTGAGTCAAAGGTTGCGGCTGTTCAAAATGCCCCTCGCCCCACCGCGAAACTGGAGCTGCAGTCATCTCTAGGGCTCCTAAATTTTTACCATTCCTTCTTGCCAAGGAAAGCATCCGTCGCAGAGCCACTGCACAAATTGCTGAAGAAAGACGCGGTTTGGCGGTGGGGAGATAACCAAGAAGAAGCTTTCAAGGAGCTCAAGAGGCTCCTGTCCTCAGATGCCGTTCTGACCCATTTCGACCCGAGGAAACCTGTAGTCCTGGTCTGTGATGCCTCACCAGTGGGGGTGGGGGGCCGTGCTGTGCCATGTGTTGGAAAATGGGCGGGAAGCCCTGGTTGCCTTTTACTCCAGGTCACTTTCAAAGGCAGAGCGCAATTACGCGCAAACAGATAGGGAAGCCCTAGCCATAATCGAGGGGACGAAGAAGTTCCACAATTTCCTATACGGTCGACAGTTCATCATTGTGACCGACCACAAGCCCCTTCTGGGAATTTTCACCACGGGCAAGCCCAGACCACAGATTCTGTCTCCCAGAATGCTACGATGGGCCATTTTCCTCAACGCCTACCAGTTTGCACTGGTCCACCACCAGCGGAAGGAGATCTCCCATGTGGATGCACTTTCCCAGTCCCCCCCCCCACAGTTGGGAGACCCCGAATGCGAGGTAGAACAGTAGCACCAGGTCCTGCTGATCGAGTCTCTTGACTCACCCCCCATAGTACCCGCAGACCTCGCCACAGCCAGGACAAAGCTCTGTCCCTAGTTAGCTCCTGGGTTAGAAAAGGGTGGCCCACGACTCCCCCTGTGGAGGAGTTCAAAGCATTTTTCAAACGGAGGATTGAAGTCTCCATAGAGAGGGGCTGCCTCCTCTGGGGCCAACGGGTGGTCATTCCCGAAAAGCTACGACCGAAAGTGCTCAAGCTACTGCATACCAGCCACCCGGGGATCGTACGCTCTAAGGGTCTGGCCAGAAGCTATTTCTGGTGGCCCCAGATAGATGCTGATATAGAGCACATGGTGGGCACTTGTGAGAGTTGCCAGAGCTCTTGACCCGAGGAGTCCCGGCTTCCCTACAGAGCATAGGACATGGCCCATGGCCCATGGTCCTGAGTGCACATCGACTTCGCTGGCCCATTCCGGGGCTCCCTTTTTCTGTTAATAGTTGATTCATACTCCAAGTGGTTGGAGGTCATTCCAATGTCCAACACCTCATCAGCCGCAACAATAAAGCAGTTGTGCAGGGTGTTTAGTTGCTTCGGTTTACCCGATGTACTGGTCTCCGATAACGCCAGTACCTTCACATCTGCCGAATTCCAGGCGTTCATCGAGAGGAACGCCATTTGGCACATCATCTCTGCTCCGTTCCACCCAGCCACAAACGGTCAGGTAGAACGCCAGGTGCGGACTACAAAAGACGCACTGCAGTGAATGGGCCCTGGGGATTTGAACCTCCAACTGTGCCAGTTTCTAATCTGCTACAGGGCAACTCCCCTGGTGATTCTTTATTTCGATCGGGAGACGAGACTGGCTTATGTGGGGAAAGATGGTATCTTATATACAGAGGTTTTCCATTCAACAACAAAGGAACATCCCAGCGGACAATCACAGTTTACTACCACCATTTGGTCTCCTGTGCCACTTTGAAATG
This sequence comes from Bradypodion pumilum, assembly GCA_035047305.1. Taxonomy (NCBI): domain Eukaryota; kingdom Metazoa; phylum Chordata; class Lepidosauria; order Squamata; family Chamaeleonidae; genus Bradypodion; species Bradypodion pumilum. The sequence goes on along the minus strand of JAWDJD010000009.1, from coordinate 23,714,475 downwards.
TGTCCCTCCTTTGAAGAGGGCGCCCCTCTGGCGGATCCACTTCACGCGCTGTGTCCCTTTGAAGTGAGGTAACACTTGGACATTACATCCCTCCCCCTCAGTGAGAAACAACCTTTCCCCAACGGATGGGTGGCCCACAAACACGTCTGGGCTGCCCGTGCGTCTCTGGCACCGGGGTAGGCTCAACGGACACCCCAACTGGTTTGGAAGTGGGGGGAGAGCTCATAGTGGCCCCCCCTTCCGTTTCTGCCTCTGAGCTCGGGGTAGCCTCCCCTCCCTCCTCGGGCTCTGGGGAAGATGTGGGCAGGGGGTCACTGATTAATTCCCACTCCATATCACTCTCCGTATCTCCCCTCGTTCCCCTTATGGCTCCCTCCCTAGGCCAGAGTTAGAGTTCTGCCCCAGGACCCGGAGCCGCATTTGATCTGTGTGTCTCCTCCAAATTGCGCCATTCTCCATTTGCACTCTGTAAGACACCAGGCCAGTCTGTTCCAACACTTCCCCACCCAACCATGGAGGCCCGTTGGCATAATTCCTGCAGTGGACTGGTTGCCCAACCTCAAAACCTTTTAAATTCGGAATGTCTATATTGAGGCCCCGATCCTCTTGGCACAGCTTCCTTTTCATTAACAGTTCGGCTGGCGACAGCCCTGAGGCCAATGGGGTGACCCTGTAGGACAGCAAAAACTGACACAACTGCAGTTCCAAATCCCCAGATCCCATGCGTGAGAGCATGTCTTTGACTGTCCGTACCTGCCTCTCGGCTTGACCGTTTGTGGCAGGGTGAAAAGGAGCGGCCGTGATGTGTCTAATCCCATTACGACTTAGGAAATCCTGGAATTCTGCCGACATGAAACTCGGCGCGTTGTCGGTCACCACGATGTCAGGCAGGCCTAGGGTACTAAAGACCCACCTTAATTTGCGGATTGTGGTGACAGAGGAAGTTCCTGACACTGGGATGACATCTACCCACTTGGAAAAGGAATCTACAATAATCAGAAGTGTTGTTCCCCTGAAAGGTCCAGCAAAATCTATATGAATCCGAGACCAGGGGCCTCTGGCCATATCCCATTCCCTGCGGGGAAGACGTGGTTCTTCGGGCCTTGAAACCTGACATTCCCTGCATTTCCCCACCCAAGCCTCAATGTCCAGATCTAATCGGGGCCACCAGAAGTAGCTTCGCGCTAGTGCTTTTGACCTGACAATACCTGGGTGGCTAACATGGAGCATGCGGAGCACATTGTTCCAAAGAGCAGATGGGACGACTACTCTGTCCCCCCAAACCAAACAACCCCGCTCCAGTGACAGTTCGTTTCTCTTGGAGTAGAATACCCTGAATTCCTCAGGGGTTGGTGGCGATGGCCACCCCTTCTGAACCCACATGACAACCTTTGATAGGAGAGGGTCTTTTTTTGTTTGGGCTGCTATGTCAGCAGCGGAGATCGGGGGAGAGTCTAACACATCCAACATAAGGACCTGTCCTTCCACCTCAATTCGACCCACATACTCAACAGGGGATCTGGACAGAGCATCTGCGTGGCTAATGCTGATACCTGGGCGATGTTGGAGCGTGTACTGGTATGCCTGAAGGAACATTGCCCAGCGTAACATCCGCGGAGACAGGATCTGGGGGGTGGGCTTGTCTGGCACAAATATACCTAGGAGCGGTTTGTGGTCGGTGATAATCGTGACAGCCCTTCCATAAATGAAGTCATGAAATTTCTTAGTTCCAGCGATTATGGCCAGCGCCTCTCTATCAATCTGAGCATAGTTTTTTTCAGCCATCGTTAACGACCTGGAGTAATATGCGATAGGTGCTTCTTTCCCTCCCCCCATGTCATGGCACAGTACAGCCCCAACCCCCACCGGCGAGGCATCACATACAAGCAAAAGGGGCTTCTTCGGATCGTAATGTGTAAGGACAGCATCCGAAGTCAACAGCTCCTTGACTTCCCGGAATGCCCTTTCCTGGGGAGGCCCCCACTGCCACACCGCCTTTTTCCTCAGCAAACGATGCAGGGGCTCAGCTACAGTCGCCTTTCAGGGTAGAAAGGAGTGATAGAAGTTTAAGAGACCCAAAAATGCCTGGAGCTCAGTCTTTGAAGTGGGACGTGGGGCTTCCCAGACTGCCTGAACTTTGGAGTCAGAGGGCTTGATGCCGGTAGGGGTGATTTTGAACCCCAAGAATTCAACCTCATGAGCAAAAAAACAACACTTCTCCCTTTTTACCCGCAACCCCGCATTATGGAAACGCTCCAGCACCTCCCCCAGTTTAGTGGCCAGGTCCCCCTTGTCTGTCCCAGATATCAATACGTCGTCAAAATAAGTCAGCACCCCAGGGAGACCCTTCAATAACCTTTCCACAAGAGCCTGAAAAAGACCCGGCGCTGCACTAACCCCGAACTGTAGACGTGTCACTCGGAATGCACCCTTATGAGTAATAATAGTCTGACACAACGCAGATTCAGGGCTAACAGGCACTTGCCGATATGCTTGGGCTAAGTCCAGTTTAGCAAAACACTTTCCACCATGGAGGGTGGCCAGCAAGTGGCTAACCACCAGAACAGGATAAGAATTAGCTCGGATAGCCTTATTAATTGTGCATTTGTAGTCCGCGCAGATGCGGAGGTCCCCGTTCGCCTTGATAGCAGTGACTATAGGTGTCTCCCATGGAGCAGAGTCCACGGGCTCCAGAATGCCCTGTGCCACCAGCTTGTCCAGCTCCGCTTCAATGCGGTCTTTCAGCGCAAACGGCACCCTCTGTGGCTTCATGCGAATGGGTTGGACAGTTGGGTCCAGCTCAAAATTAACAGGGGCCCCCTTGAACGTACCCAGCCCGGGACGGAAAACATCTGGATAGCGTTCACACACAGCCTGAATGGGGTCGGCCTTAACCGCATTAATTCCCGAAAACCCAATACCCAGGGGCCCAAACCACTGCACACCCAAAAGGTTATTCCTACCGGTCTTCACCACGACTAGGGGAAGCTTTGCTGAGATGGCTTTGAACAGCACATCAAAATTGCCGATTCCCAACACCGGAATGTGTCGACCTTGCACATCGGTCAGGTTGACCTGCAGAGCCCGCAGTTTCGGCCGGTCTGCTGGAGGAAGTTGAAAGAATTCCCTCTGTGAGATGATTGAGTATGCTGACCCTGAGTCGATCTCCATGCAGACGGGGCACCCTTGGAGGCGAACATCGACGAAGAACCTCCCGGACACTACCTGTACACCAGATGATGTCTTCCTTCCAACGCGGACCTTGGAAATTGGGTGTTCCATCCTGCGCTGACCTCTGTCCCCGGGGTGACCTTCGGATCGCTGGCGGCACACCCATGCAATGTGCCCCTTCCGCCCACACTTGTGGCATTTGGCAGTCTTGAACGGGCACCGTGAGCAGAGGTGCCTTCCCCCACAGCCTTGGCATGGCGCGATGTTGCTCCTTGAAGCTTGGGGGGCTTGCTGGCGAACCATGCCGACAGTACCCTCCTCGTCCGCATTGTCTGTATCCACTGGAGTAGCGCACTGATGCAGCTGGACGGCCGACTCTCCACGGGCAGGAGCAGCAGTTTTGGTATGGAGGATTTTCACCCCGGCGTGTGCAGCCTCGGATGCCAGAGCTTCTTCCAGGACCTGGGCAAAAGTCAACCTATTTCTCTTCATCAGCCGCCGCTGAGTAGCTTCATCCCTGAGGCCCACGAGAAGCCGGTCTCTTAAGGCCTCCTCCAGGTCATGCCATTGGCACGGCACGGCAGCATGTCGAAGAGCCGCAACGTACTCAGCGACTGACTCCCCCTCCTTCTGATCTCGCCTGGCTGGCCGGTAAAAGGCAACCCTGGCTGGGAAGATGGAAACAACGGGCTTGAAGTGTTCTCGGAGCACCGCCAGGATGTCGGCCAATGAGGCTTCCCTCAGTGCCTGTGGCAGCAGCAGATGCCCGGCCAGCTCAATCGTGGGCAAACCACAATGGGCCAGGAACAACGCCTTCTGTCGCCCTTCGTCCTCGATCTCCCCAGCGATTACAAAGTTCTCGAACTGGATCTCGTACATGGGCCATGCCTCCGGTTTCGCAATGTCGAAGGGTCCGATAGAAGATGCAGTAGCAGCCATATCCCACCTTCGTTGCCAATGTTAGATTCTCGCAAGTAGTAGACTAGGAAGCAGAGTGTGGGTTAAGCATGGTGATTCTTTATTTCGATCGGGAGACGAGACTGGCTTATGTGGGGAAAGATGGTATCTTATATACAGAGGCTTTCCATTCAACAACAAAGGAACATCCCAGCGGACAATCACAGTTTACTACCACCATTTGGTCTCCTGCGCCACTTTGAAATGTGCCCCTCCTTTGAAGAGGGCGCCCCTCTGGCGGATCCACTTCACGTGCTGTGTCCCTTTGAAGTGAGGTAACACTTGGACATTACACCTGCAGAGCTCCTCATGCGTAGGAAACTCGTAACACTCTTTGATTGGTTGGATCCGACCAGGGTGGAGGATGAGGGGAGGAATATAGAAATTGGGAGCACCAAAGGTTTTGCAGTAGGGGAACCAGTGCATTGTAGAAATTATGTGACCCCGGGACCAACATGGGTTCCAGGAGTGGTGGTTGAACAAATGGGGCCGGTGTCATACAGGGTAGAAACCAGTACGGGTCTACTGTGGAGAAGACACGCCGACCAACTCAGGCGTCGGGTCAACAGCAGCCAGGGCGAAGAGAGCCAACAAGGAGAGTCAACGTTAGGGTTCTCCCCCACCCGTTTATCCCAAGGGGGAGACACAGTGTGCTCTCCGAGTACAAATGCATATCCTCGGCTCTCACCAAGAGGGGAGGGGGATGATACAAATCCATATCCTTTGGTGGCATCAGGGGGGGGAGAGGATGACGAAGTGGTTGAGGAGTTTGATTTTGATTTAAAAAACTGGGGGGGTTTGCGGAGTGGTCCCCCACCCGTCCGAGTGAAAAGCGGGGTTTTTGTTTAGTCCCAGGTGCCCCCGGTTTCTCAGGGTTAGAATTTACCCCTACCCCTCAACGAGAACCATCGAGGACAGCGAATCCACAGCAGACCGATAACTAGTCTCATTCTCCCCTTGCAGGGTGAGAGTCCACGGAACACGGAACCCCTAGTTCCCCCGAGCTCGGCCAAGCTGCCGTACGCCCCAAGCGCACATGTGGAAAATCACAATGGTTGAGAGAATTTATCCCATCCTAGGGGGGAGGGGTGTTGTGTATAGAAACACTATATCTTTAAGAATGAATGTAACCACTTCAATGTAAGAATGTAACCTTGTAATGAATACAATGTTTCTCAGCTGTAATGGAACGCGAGCTAGCTACCCATAGAGGGCAGCTGCGAGCATTCAGCTCACATGGTACAAATTCCCCAATTACTGTCAGCCGTGGGAACATTCCCACTACACTACACCTGGTGAAGAAGGGCGTGACTCAGAATGACGTCACGCAGGCGGTGGCCAATGGGCTACCTTGTATCCATATTCAAATGTGTTGTTGCTGTATAAAAGGAGCTGTACCTCCACCATTACCACATGTTCAGATTGCATACCACCAAATAAAGATGTGTTTAGCTTTGTAACTGCTGGCTGCTGCGTATCAATCTGCCAACATCAAAACTACCCTGTATAATTTAGTGTTGTCAGCAAATTTGGCTACCTTGCTATTTATTCCTACTTCTAGATCATTTATGAAGAGGTTGAAAAGCAGCGGTCCCAGTACTGAACCTTGGGGGACCCCACTCTTTACTTCCCTCCACTTGGAGAAGTGTCCATTTAGTGCCACCCTCTGTTTCCTGTCCCTTAGCCAGTTGCTGATCCAGGACAAGACCTGTCCCTTTATTCCATGACTGGTAAATTTATTCAAGAGCCTTTGGTGTGGGACCTTGTCAAAAGCCTTCTGAAAGTCCAGAAAAACAATGTCAACTGGATCCCCCTTATCCACATGCTTGCTGACACTCTCAAAAAATTCCAACAGATTAGTGAGGCTTGATTTGCCCTTGCAAAAGCCATGTTGGCTCTCCTTTAGCAGCACCTTCTCTTCTATGTGCTATTAATTCTATCTTTTATCTTAAATCAGGGGTGTCCAAAACTATGGCCTGTGGGCCGGATCCGGCCCCCAACAGCAATTCATCATGCCTGCAACACCCTTGTTGCTCTCAGAAGTGAAAGTAAAATGCACCCATAGGGGCATGTTTTATTTCCACTTCTGGAAGCAACAAGAGCAGCACAGGCTGGATGAATTGCCGTAGGAGGCCAGATTCGGTCCACGGGCCGTAGTTTGAGCACCCCTGGTTTAAGCAGAGAAAATGGCAGCCTGTTGCAAAAACGTATCTGTTGCAAAACAGATTGCAAGGTGTGTTTTACTTCTGCTTCTGGTGGAACTACGTGACCGGCCCACTGAACCACGTGTCCAGCCCACAGCCTGAAAAGTTTGGGTACCCCTGTCTTAAACTGTGTTTGAAAAGCAGCATTTGACTAGCGGCCTGTTACATTGCATTATGAATTGTTTTTGAAGTCAAAATCACAGTCTGTCAAAGTGAACAGCTTGGCAGAATGACATCTCAGTTGATTTAACAGCCCTCCACCAGTGGCTCCAGCTAATTCTAAATGACAAGAGCATCTCTTTGTTGAGAGAGATATGTTGAGGGCTCTTGCTGAGAGCTGCCTGTGACCTTTCCTTGTCACATTAACACTCCTCAGCATAATTATTAGGGTGAAGGAGACAAAAAAAACAAACAAACGATCTTATAGCAGTACACTGAGCAATTTAGAATCTTCCCATACGAGCCATCAGATAAGGCAGCTGTTGTGTTCTAACAGTGTAACCTTCTACATGTGATAACAATGTATCTGAACCAATGTAACCTTGCCTACGAGTAACAATGTAACCTTCAGCTGATCACTATAAACCCTGTAATAGGATGCGAGCTAATGACCACCAGCTGGCAGCAGCGAGCGTCCAAGCTCTCTTGGTTCAAACCCACCAAAAGGCCACAGCGCGGGGAGTTTCCCGCCGCTACCTACACCTGGACAAGAAGGGCATGACCAGCCATGACGTCACGCGGGCAGTAGCCAATGGGCTATCGTGGAGCCACATTCAAATACGTTACTACCATATATATAGAGCTGTTCGTCCGCCATTACCTCATGTTCCCTCTGTCCACCATGCAATAAACCTGAGTTAACCCAGCCCTTGGCTGTTTCCTGTGTCTTGACTCTCATACACTAAATTGGCGACGAAGGTGGGATAATGGATCCCCACGGAGCCAGGACACAGAGCGGGTTCAACATTACCAAACCGCAAGACTGGGAGCTTTTTGAGATGGACTTCCAGGCGGCACTGGTGGAACTCAAAGTCAAAGAAGACGACGAGGAAAGGAAGAGGGCCATCCTCACCCGCATGCTTGGGATGGAGACCAAGCGAACGCTGGTGGGCATTATTGCACCGAAGAAGATGGGTGAGTTCAAAGCCGATGACATCATGAAACTGCTGCGTGAGCGTTTCCGACCCTCGAGGGCAATGTTTCGCGCTCGGAGCGCGTTTTGGAGGCGAGTTCAAGCGCCGGACGAGTCGGTAGAAGCTATGAGAGTAGCCGCCACCCCCTGCCGATGGGACCACTTTCTAGAGATGGCCCTCAGGGACGGAGTTCTGTGTGGCCTGAAGGACAAGGAAGTGCAGCGCAGCCTGATGAACAAGGAGCCACCACCCACACTGACAGAGGTTGTAGAGGCCGCGGAAGCCGCGGAATCCACGAATGCTGGAGTAGATGAGATGCACAAGTGGCGTGAGTGGCGTCCGAGGGCCGGCAAAGCGGAAAACTCGGTGCACGGAAAGTCCGGACAGTCGGTGCACGCAACCCGACGGACCTCGAAGTCGTCTTCGGAAAGCAGCGACGGCGAGGAGGTCCAGAAGGTCCGAAAGGGAGGGCGCCATTGCGATGGTTGCGGAGCGGCCCATGAGCGCGTGAGGTGCCCATTCAGAAAAACCGAGTGCTACAACTGCGGCCGCCGGGGACACATCGCCAAGGCATGCAGGAAAGGAAAAGAGGGCCGGAGACAGTCACAAGACCGTTCGGCCAGACCGGACCGTTCAGCGAGGTCCAAAGATGGCGCCCGGACCACGAGGAAGCAGGACGGCGTGGGCCGCATCTCGGACGACAGCGAGGGCGACGCTCCTGTGTTCAGCGTGTCTGCGGGACAGCCCCATTACTTCGTTGAGGTACTAGTACAAGGGACCCCTATTAGGATGGAAGTTGACTCGGGGTCCTCCTATTCTATAATTCCCCAGAGAGAGTTTTTGAAAATCGACCCCCACGTGCGGCCCAAACTTAAAGCGTTGAGGGCCACACTACGGGACGTACAGGGGAACAGCATTCCAGTGTTGGGGGTCGGGACATTCCGGGTTCGTTTTAAGAGACATTCTGTGGAACTTCCCCTAGTGGTGCTAAAGGGGGGGAGTTGTAGCCTCCTCGGGACACAATGGTTCCAGCCTCTAGGTTTGTTCATAGGGGGGGTGCATGCCGTAGGCGTGGACCCAATACAAGCGGTGTGCGACGCACACCCCGCCGTTTTCAAAAGTGGACTGGGAAAGTTCAAGGGACCCCCTGTAGCCTTCGACCTAGACCCGGAGGTCCGCCCGATAAGACTCAAACCGCGCAGGGTGCCGTTCGCACTGAAGGACAAAATAGAGGCGGAACTGGACAAACTGGTGGGTCAGGGGATTCTTGTTCCTGTGGATTCCGCGGAGTGGGAGACTCCAATTGTAACAGCACTGAAGGCTAACGGGGAGGTGCGCATTTGCGCTGATTATAAGTGTACAATTAACAAGGCGATCCGCCCTAATGCATACCCGGTGCCAGTGATCAGCCACCTCCTGGCTAGGCTAAATGGGGGAAAGTGTTTCGCTAAGCTCGATTTGGCACAGGCCTACCAGCAACTCCCTGTAACCCCCGCCACAGCGGCGGCACAAACAATAATTACACATAAGGGGGCGTTCCAGGTGTCGCGGTTACAGTTTGGCGTGAACTCGGCACCTGGCCTTTTTCAGTCGCTCGTGGAACGCCTCCTGAAGGGGCTGGAGGGGGTGTTGCCATATTTTGATGACGTGTTGATAACGGGGGGGAGTAAGGCCGAGCTGGCACATAGATTGGATAAAGTTCTGACCGTGTTCGAGAAAGCGGGGCTGCGACTGAGAAAGGACAAATGTGTATTTTTCGAAACAGAGGTTGAGTTTTTAGGGTTCCGGGTCACGCCCGAGGGAATTAGGCCGTCCAAATCTAAGGTAGCCGCCATCAAGAAAGCTCCTCGCCCCACATCCAAAACCGAACTACAGTCATTTCTGGGGCTTCTCAATTTCTACCATACCTTCCTTCCACGGAAGGCGTCTGTGGCCGAGCCGCTCCATCAGTTACTTAAAAAAGAGGAAAAATGGCTGTGGGGTGACGAGCAAGAGAGGGCGTTCACAGAGTTAAAGCAACTCCTGACATCCGAGGCAATCCTGACTCATTTCGATCCCAAACGGCCAGTAGTGTTAGTCTGCGACGCATCCCCGGTGGGGGTGGGGGCGGTGCTTTGCCACGTGTTGAACGACGGAAGGGAGGCCCCGATAGCGTTTTATTCAAGGTCCCTGTCCCAAGCAGAGCGGAATTACGCACAGACCGACAGGGAGGCGTTAGCAATAGTAGCGGGAACCAAAAAATTTCACGATTTTCTGTATGGTCGGCCGTTCAAGATCGTGACTGATCACAAGCCCCTGTTAGGAATCTTCACTGCAAATAAGCCCACGCCCCAGATCCTGTCCCCGAGAATGCTGCGGTGGGCTATTTTTCTTAACGCATACCAACATGAGTTGGAATACCGGCCCGGGAAGGAGATCAGCCATGCAGACGCGCTCTCACGGTCTCCGTTGCCCTTGTCGGACGATCAGAAGGCAGGGGTGGGAAGAGACCGCCAGGTATTGCTAATAGAGGTCTTAGATTCACCCCCATTAGTGCCGGCCGACATTGCCAAGGCAACGGGAAAGGATAGAACACTGGAGAAAGTGTGCTCGTGGGTACAGAAGGGGTGGCCGGCGTCATCCCCAAGCATGGAATTCGACCCATTTTTTCGAAAACGAATAGAATTGTCATTAGAGAGGGGGTGCCTCTTGTGGGGCCAACGGGTGGTGGTTCCTACGTCCCTGCGACCGAAGGTGCTAAAGCTGCTGCACGTCAGCCACCCGGGAATCGTCCGTTCCAAGGCACTGGCCCGCAGTTATTTCTGGTGGCCCCAGCTGGACGCCGACATAGAGCATATGATCGGCACTTGTGAGGCATGTCAGGGCTCCCGACCGGAGGTAGCCCGTCTCCCGCATAGGGAATGGGACGCAGCAAGGGGACCGTGGTCCAGGGTACACGTAGATTTTGCTGGCCCGTTCCGAGGAACCATTTTTCTCCTGGTAGTGGATGCGTACTCAAAGTGGCTGGAGGTCATTCCGGTAAAGAGCACATCCTCCGCCACTACCATTGGCCAGCTGAGGAGGGTCTTTTCCACGTTCGGTTTACCCGACACTCTGGTCAGCGATAACGCTAGCTGTTTCACGTCCGCTGAGTTCGCGGCATTCATGGAGGCAAATGCAATTCGGCACGTCACATCCGCGCCGTTTCACCCGGCCACGAATGGCCAAGTGGAACGGTTGGTGCGCACAACAAAAGATGCGCTGCGGCGCATGGGCTCGGGGGATCTAAATCACCAAGTCTGTCAATTTCTGTTAGCGTACAGAGTGACCCCATTAGCGTCCGGATATTCGCCGGCTGAGCTGCTGATGCGGAGGAAACTGACCACGATCTTGTCCAGGGTAGACCCGACGAGGGTCGAGGACAAAGGGAAGAACATAGGTTTAGCGGTCTCGAAAGGTTTCGGCGTAGGCGATCCTGTACACTGCAGGAACTATGCCAATGCAGGCCCAGCCTGGGTGCCAGGGACAATAGTAGAACAGACGGGACCGGTGTCGTATCGGGTGGAAACGAACACCGGTCTCCTCTGGAGGAGGCACGCTGACCAACTGCGGCGCCGAGTGAGTGAGGGACCGATCAGTGGGGCTCAGCAACCAGATTCAGCGATAGGGTTCTCCCCCACCCGTTTAGCCCAAGGGGGAGACAGAGAAGGACACCAGTCCAAAGCCAGGGGGGAAAGCAGTGAGCCCGGCTCATATCCTTTTGACACGCCAGTTCTACCAGCTCTATCCGAGCCCAGGGAGGGGGAAAAGGAGTTTGCAGCCGCCGCTGCCGCTTCCCCCGAATTCGATTACGATTTTAATTTTGCGAGCCGGGGGGGTTTTTTGGAGTGTTCCCACACCCATCCAAGCGAGAAGAGGGGTTTTTCGTTAGCCCCCAGTGCCCCCGGTTCTTCCCAAACAAAGCACACACCTCCCAACAAAGCCGCAGAGCCGCGGCAAGCCACTAACGAGTCATCCTCTCCGATTACAGGGCAGGAAGCCAGGGAGCAAGGAGGAGGGAGAGAAGCCGGGGCAGGGCAGCCCGCGCCGAGACCCCAGCGTGTTCGAAATAAGCCATCTTGGCTGAGAGACTTCGTCTCATCCTAGGGGGGAGGAGTGTTGTGTTCTAACAGTGTAACCTTCTACATGTGATAACAATGTATCTGAACCAATGTAACCTTGCCTACGAGTAACAATGTAACCTTCAGCTGATCACTATAAACCCTGTAATAGGACGCGAGCTAATGACCACCAGCTGGCAGCAGCGAGCGTCCAAGCTCTCTTGGTTCAAACCCACCAAAAGGCCACAGCGCGGGGAGTTTCCCGCCGCTACCTACACCTGGACAAGAAGGGCGTGACCAGCCATGACGTCACGCGGGCAGTAGCCAATGGGCTATCGTGGAGCCACATTCAAATACGTTACTACCATATATATAGAGCTGTTCGTCCGCCATTACCTCATGTTCCCTCTGTCCACCATGCAATAAACCTGAGTTAACCCAGCCCTTGGCTGTTTCCTGTGTCTTGACTCTCATACACTAAAGCAGCCAAGGGGAAAAATAATCAACAGGCATACATAGCAACATGCCCAGCAGCTTGTGGCCTCTGGACGGGTGGATCCTGGAAAAAGGAGGTGTTCATTTCAAGGAATGCCCGTCTTCCTCCTACTCCTATTACTCTGTTGTGTTTCCAGGGATTAGCACTCTTTTAAATACTGTATCAACATCTGCTCTGTCACTTCAAATGTGTAGCTTGATCATCTTAGCTCCTTTTCTTAATGTGGGGCATGCTGGTTGCTCTAGGTCCGTGATGGCGAACCTTGGCACTCCAGATGTTCTTGGACTTCAATTCCCAGAAGCCCAAGCCCCCATGAATCCGCACGAATGGGTTTACTGAGATTCATCTGGCCCGCACTGCCCTCGTCGCTCCTGGAAGCATTTTACTCCGGTTCCAGGAGCGACGAGGGCGGTGCGGGCCGGATGAATCGCCTGTAAACCCATTCGTGTGGATTCATGGGGGCTTGGGCTTCTGGGAATTGAAGTCCAAGGACATCTGGAGTGCCAAAGTTTGCCATCACGGACCTAGGTCTAGAATCAAAGAGAACGTATGGATTGGCATCATGATGGATGATATCACAGAGACACAAAAAGTTTCCTAGAAGGGAGAAATCTGTGATGTTTTGCCATACAGTTGAGGCAACACATTCCCAGGTGAACGTTTGTAGGTTTTCCAGGGCCGAAGCCAGGATTCCAGATTTTTTTTTTTGGGGGGGGGGGTCAGGAGGGACAAAAAAAATTCAGAAGGGGCAACAATGTCACACTCACATATATAACATTGGTGCCTTGGGGGGGGGCAGTTGGGGGGGCAGGCTGTTAGCTCAGGAGGGTTTTTGCCCCATCCTGCCCCCACTGGCTATGGCGCTGAGGTTTCCTTGAGCACACATTCTGTTTGTTTACATGCCAGGAAAATGGGTTAAGCAAGAATTTGAACTCAACCCCAGCCATCATGGTTGGAAAGATGTGGGTTTTGATCCATGATACTGGATGTGAGGAAATGCTGTCACAATACATACTGGAATCAAGGATATTTGGAATGCGGTGACAGCTGCAGTAAGAAAAACCTGACAGATCATTTTGTTAGAGGACGGTAAATGTTTTGGATTAATTTTCATGGATGTTGGAAAGCTATTCTTAGAAATGTCTTCAAAGGTGTTAATGAATCAGCTTATCAATTTAGGTGTGTGTAGACTATGTTCAAGGACTATGTTTAAAAATGACCACTGTTAAGATAATTATCACATTTTGTACTTTGTGCATTTCAATTCCCTCTGTCATGATACCCCACCAGGAACCTATCTAATAATTTGTCAAGTAATGTTCCAATTGAGGAAACACTGCATGCAGCTGAAGAACAATGCAATAAACCATTCAAGTGTATGACAAATAAATAACTTCAAGATGTAACAAGACTCTTTGTTTTACTGCAACAAACTAAGGGCGCCCCTACACTGGGATTTGATTCACAGCACAACCAGTGCTCAGAGAGAGGCTATGGATTGAGTCAGGAGTGTTCATACTAGATGCAATGCGACTTGCAGTCCAGAAACATCTTTCTTCCCTTCCCTCCTCTGGCCCCATCTCTGCTGATCCTTATATGGTTTACTGTGTAGTTGTTTTCTCATTTAAATCTTCAGACTATTACATTTCTCAACAACATTTTTATATAAAATTAAAATAGATAGACACCAGAAGTGTCAGGCAGGAGCTGGCCAGCAGTGCTTGAGGTTTTAAGAGCTGACTATTTCCATAATACTCTATTTGAATGAAATGACTACTTGGTACAGTACTCTCTTCAAGCAAGAGCAAGCACATGATGATGCCAGCCAGTCAGTTGCTTGATGGGAAAACCAGAAAGGACAGTTTGGAGATAGTAATCTCAGGCTCTCTGAGAAGGAAAGTCTGGGAGTGAAATTTGAGTCTTGAAGTGTACTTTAGAAGGTCATCAGATGTGTGTGGTTTTAGTGGACATTAGTCGAGCAAGAAATTGCAAGTAGATAAGTAGGTACCACTTTGGGAAAGGTAAGAGAATTCTGCATCTATCCATACCTGCGACATGACCATGGAAACATCCGTAGACAATGTTGGATTTTTTGCTCTCTCTCTCTCTTTCTTGTCCCAATCAGACCCTGGACTGCCAAAATGAAGCCACTTTATTCGCTTTGTTGTTGCCCAAACGCAAGTCCTCATGAATGCAAGTCTCTGGCAGCAATAGGAAGACAGCAAATGGGCCGGACTCTGTGTTTCTCCACATTCACACCATGTGTTGTTGTCCACCAGCAGTCCCCACTTGAGCATGTTGGTCTTGCATTTAGGGACTCCAGCCCTCCGCCTAATCAGGGTCCTCCAGGTGATGTAGGGGAAATTGAGATCTTCAGCTATATCCACCTTTAATAATGTTCCTTTCCCAGTGAGCTCCTTTGGCTGAAAATGGAAATGAGTACTGCCCCCTAGAGTCAGACATACCTGGCTGTCGAGCAAGGGAGACCTTTACCTTACATTTAGTCATACAGGCAACATTGTTGCATCAAGTTTTTAGATGCTCATATATGTTTTTGTGACTTTAGATGCAGGCAAGTAAATCAGGTCAGTAGATGATGGGTCAGTTGATTCCTGGTCTCTGGCTTTTTCACCTGACTCTCAGAATGTTGCAATAGGAAGGCACATGGAGAAAAATCAACACTTTTTGGTGTTGAGACTGGGAAAAATAATTTCCTGGACACTAGAGGCAAATTCATCTTAAGTATTGCATATAGCCCAGAAGGAAAATATTTAACTAGAGTAGCTATAGACAGTATTATCAATACAGCATGTTGATAGTGCAGCTGGAAAACCTCTTGCCTGTTCGAAGGCCTCTCCATCTATACCTATAAATCCAAGGGTTAACCGTTGGAACTTGCTATATGTTTCTGCACCCGTCCATCGTATCCCGTACTGAGCCTCCTGCACTCACCCGAACCCGGTCCGGAGGTTAACGCAGGGTTGAGAAACACACCAGTGGGGCAAGAGCCCCACGAACGCAAACAAAGGGAAAGAACTTCAATTCCCAACGTTCTTTGTGCTGCGCCGCACCACAGCCAATCAGGCTGAGAGGTGCGAGCAAAAAGAACGTTGGGAAACGCGGTGCGGCCAATTAAAATTGAGCCACAGAAAAAAATCACCACGCAAACCACAAACGCAAAACTACAAGTCCCAGTGTCCTGCGCGCCATGAGCGCGCAGAATGCTGAGAAAGCTGGTGCGTGAAAAATAAAATTACAAAACACAATGGGAGCACAAGTCCCCTGCAGGCGGATGCGGCGCCTCATAGCCTCGCAAAACAAAAAGCCACAAAACTCCACCGTGAGACACCCGCCGGCCTTCTTTTCCAGAGCAACGGGGAGAAGAGGGACTCCCTCTCCTCCACACTACCCCGCCGAAGACACAGCGAGACCTCCACCGGCCTCAAGGAAAGTTGAGCCGGGGTGGAAAAAACCCCAAAACAGGCAGCAGTTCATCAGGAGAAGCACCCTTCCTGGCGGATGACTGGCTGATGCCTTTGTACTTCCGAATACTACAGCAGCAGCCAGCAATCTGCATGGAAGAGCACCACCCCTTATGGATCGCTGCCTGCCGATCTCAGGTTAGGTAAGCCAGGAGAAAAAGGAGACAGAGAGGAAAGAACCATCGTTAGGCAGATATAGCTCTTCTCTGCCTCCTCCTTCTCCCCCGACCTACCTAATGCACCTTCCCAGGAGAAGAACAGGCTGACTGCCTCCTCCTCCTTTCCCCCATTGCTGCATCAAAACCAAAATTCGAAGCAGCAATGGGGAAAAGAGGAACCGACAGGCAGCCTGTTCTTCACGCTAAAGTAAACACCAAAAACAAACACTGGGGTGTGTGGCCTAATGGCGGACTGAGCGGACTGAACTTTCTTTCGCTCGGAAAGAACGATGATGAAAGAGGCTTTTTAAAAGAGTTTAAAATGTTCCGGAGACATTAAAAAAGGTGGAGGAGAAAGATTAAGTCAACAACTGATGGAATTTATTTTGGACTGGCTGAAAAGCTGAGTGAAAAAGGAGAGAGATGTGAGTTTTGAATTTCAAAGAGGAGTGGGGGCTGGGCAGACTTTGCCAGTGCAGGAATGGGAGACTTTTCCTAGCCAAGGACTGGGTTTGGACTATGATTGCCTAAAGTGATAAAGGCAGCAAAAGGCAAGCAAAAGCAAAAGGCAAGCCGCCAGCCGGACTGAGGTGGGTGTGAGTTTGCTGGGATTTGAAGGGGGAAAGCGAAAGCGAGCCTCATTCAGCCTGGCTAACCCTGAAGCATTCCGGAGCTGAGCAGAGCTGTGAGGAACTTGCTGCTGCAGAGAGTGAGTTCTTGGAAGTGGTGGAGGGGGAGGAAAAGTGGAAAAGCAGAAAAGTTTATTGAATATGGGGACCCCCCCCTGGAAAATATTAAAGATTGGATGATGGACATTCGGGCTTAAAAGAGGAGAGTTTGGTGGCTTGGAACCTTTTCCCTTTCTTTGGATTTTTGGATATTTGGATACAAAGAAGAAGAGTGGAGTTGCTGTGATTTGAGTCCCATTACATTAATATAATATGGAATAAGATGGCGCTGGGAGTCTGATCAGTGGTGTCTCTTGGAAAGTATTGTTTTGTCTTCTTCATTTTTGGGACCGGAAGTTTGTTTTGCCTTCTCTTTTTTTCCATTGGATTACAAGCATTTTGTTGTTGTTGTTGTTTTGTGTGGAAGTGGCAATTGGTTGTTACTTGCTTAAAGGGATATAAGGACGGTTAAAAGAGTGTGGGCTGACTGTGTTACAGAAGATATACTTTTATGGAGATAAACTGGAGGCTGTCTGCAATTGGAACAGTGTTTGAATGAAACGTCAGGGAAGAGGGGAGGAGAAGGAGAAAGTGGGCTGGATAAGAGCAGAGAGACAGTCATCCTCAGATAGGATTTTTAAAAGGCTCACCAGGATAGAACAAGAGGAGTCGGAGATGAAGAAAACAATGCAACAGGAAATAAAGGATTTGGAGGACCAAGAGACTGTGAGAAAAATTGCACAGCAATTACAACAACAACAGCAAAAAATAGTGACAACTCCACCTACGATGGCATCTGCATCTGTGAAATCTATTGTAATAACGACAGCAAAGGTAACAACAGCAACAGCTGCAACAACTATAACAACCACAGCTGCGACGACACCGACGGCAGTAACAACAACAGCAACTATAATGACAGTGACAACCCCATCAATGTTGCCAATAAAGGGGGGGCAAGGGTTTAAATCAGATGTTGATAAATTTAATGAGAAGGTGGATAATTTGGAACCAAAAATTGGAAATATGTTTGTTCAGGATAAACAGGAACAAAAACAAGACATGTAAGATTTGATGGCAAACATTATGAAGGGTTTTGATGATTTAAAAAAGGGCAGAATAAACTTAAGAAAGAACAAGAGGTGATGAAAAAAGAGCAGGAGGGGATAAAAGCAGAGGTTTCAGATATGAGAGAAAGTGAGAAAGAAAGAAACGGAAAATAAGGTGGGGGGTCATGAAAAAAGGTGGAGGAACAGATGAGACGTGTGAACGTGATAATTCGAAAAATTCCGGAAGGTACACCAGATAAATTAAAAGAAAGAATTGTAAAATGGTTAGATGGAATTAAGGAAGGAGGTTTCACGCCATATGGCATTGTAAGTGTCTTTTGGTTGGGTTCAAGAAGGGGTAAAGTTGGGGCAAAAAATGTACTGGTAAAGTTCGCCAATGTTGCTGATAAATTTCGATTAATTCTCTCTCATTCGAGTGAAGGGGTCAGAAGTTTTAAAAATAGATGATTCAGATATTGAAGTATACAATGACATTCCAATGGAGGATCGTATGTGGAGGCAATCGATGAAGCCAATTACAAAGAGATTCCAAGATAAAGGAGTTAGATATAATTGGAAATTTCCATGTCAATTGAGTTTTTTTCATTTGGGTAAACGATATATGATGAGTGAAGATGTCAATGTCATGGATGTAATGGTGAATACAAAATTACTGGAATTTGGAACTAAAGAGTGGGATGAACTGAAGGAGGAATTGATTGTTTCGGGTGGGTTCATGAGAAGGGGAAATGATAATGAGAATATACCCAAAGGAGCGGAAGGAGGGATTGATTTGAGTCTGTGTTGAGTTTTAACTCAAATAAAAACCCAAAACATCTAAACACAGTTTAAAAACACTGAATGTAAAAAACATGTACTTTCACATTTTTTAAAATATTACCAACGGTACAACTATTAACAAAAAAACAACCACAAACTAAAACTTTATTTGGTTAAATAAAACAATTTGAAACAATTATATCATCCTTTGTTCTTTTTTTAATCCACAAAAAACCCCAAAAAAAGCTGATCACAGTTTATAACAGCCTGGCAACACCGGGCAAACTATGCTAGTTCCTTGATATTTTCCCTTAACTTGCAACTGCCAGTCACAGCTTCTGATGGCAGCTATATTTAGGAGGTACCACTTGTAAATGTGGCAGGCACACTGTTGGAAATTGCTGATCTATTTATATAAATTTAGATATGATTGATAAATAAATAAATATCACTGTGTGTGTTTATGGGTTACATTTGTATCCTTCTGTCAGTAGGTGGCAGCAGAGAGCAACTCCATCTCTATATAATGCAGTAAGAAATAGAATGGAGGGGTGTGTGGCTAAGATGGCTGACGAGTAACATCTTGATCTGGACGCTCGCGCTTATCAAAGTGATAATCAATGTGAATGATCAAAATGGGGAAATTTTAAAGTGGTATTTTTTGTCGATAAGACTCCTGCTTGCCTATCTGGAAAGTTTTGAAGTCGGGCG
This sequence comes from Bradypodion pumilum, assembly GCA_035047305.1. Lineage (NCBI taxonomy): Eukaryota > Metazoa > Chordata > Lepidosauria > Squamata > Chamaeleonidae > Bradypodion > Bradypodion pumilum. The sequence goes on along the minus strand of JAWDJD010000009.1, from coordinate 23,695,587 downwards.
GTCGAAGTTTGGGAGGTTTCCTGGGCAGGCGAGGCTCGCGACGGAAGCCACGGCTTTCCCTGCCGAGGAGCCGAGAATGGGACCAGTGAGAGGGCGGAGATCTGAGGCGGCAGTAGAATCGGCAGGAAAACAATTCTATGTAAGTGCATGAAAGTCTATATGGAAAAGTTAAAGTTAACTGGGGAACTTGCTTAAAGAAGCTGGATTTGGAAGAGGGTGGAAGTGGATGAAATCGGGCGGTCGTCCCGTTAATGGCGGCGGTCCTGGAAAACGAAAGTGATTAAGAGCACTCTGCATGTGCTCTTAAGCAGAGCTGCTGCTGAGGAGAGCCAAACAAAGGAAGTGAGCACTGGTAAGTTTTGCAGTTGGAGTAGAGCTGCTTTAGAGGCCTCCACTAATTTAAATTGATAATTTAAACTGCTGAGAGCCACCTCTGTTCAAACAGAGGAAGCAGTTTGAAGCTTCCAGAAGCAGGGGGGCAGAGCCACACCAGGCCCTTCCCTGAACTGTGACTCATAGGGGCGGAGCCACACTAGCCTTTAAAAGCTCTGAGCTCTTTCAGGGTCAGCCCTTTTGACTCTGCATGTGCTCTTAAGCAGAGCTGCTGCTGAGGAGAGCAAAACAAAGGAAGTGAGCACTGGTAAGTTTTGCAGTTGGAGTAGAGCTGCTTTAGAGGCCCACGTGCCTAACGGCGCGCGAGATTGCAAACTAGTAACAAAGGAAGAATATAGGTAGAATTACTAGGTAGAAAGGTAGTAAACGTGTACATTTTTGAGGCCCAGAATACGGCACTTGTTAAAATGGATTCTGAGGGAACAGCTGTAGTTACCTGCAATACTTGTGCCATGTTTGTGTTCTTGCCAAAGCATATAGAGAACTACACTTGCAGCAAGTGCAAGCTGGTTGCACTACTAGAAGAGAAGGTCCAGCAGCTAGAGGCCCGCATATCTAACCATCAACAAATTAAAGAGCTTGAGCTGTTCTTGGACAGAGCGGAGCAGACTATGCTGGACAAAGAAGAGACAGGGCACAGTTCTGAGGGAGAAGGCCCTTCACTAACTCAGGAGGGAGGTGTTTGGAGGAATGTGACTCAAAGGAGGAGAAGAGTAGGGGATCACTCTGAGAGTCTGAAATTACAGAATAAATTTGAGGCTCTTTCCCTCATCACACCTGATGAGGAACAACTGGTTCCACCTGATGATCTCTCCTTCATCACACTTGATGAGATCCAGGAAGATAAACAACAGGAACAAACTGAGGTTCTCTCCCTTAATATGGTTGATGAGGTGCATGTAGATGAACAGATTGCAGGAGAGAGGCTCCTTGTACTAGGTGATTCAATAATTAGAAATACGGAGAAATGGATTTGTGATGCACATGATAACCGTATGGTGACTTGCCTGCCAGGTGCAAAAGTTGCAGACATCACAAGAAATCTAGATAGATTGTTAGAGAGAACTGGGAACGAGCCAGTTGTCATGGTACATCTTGGTACCAATGATGTTGGGAAGGCCAAGCGGTCTGTCCTGGAAGCCAAATTCAGGTTGTTAGGAAGAAGATTGAAGTCCCGGACTTCCAAGGTAGCATTTTCAGAAGTGCTGCCTGTCCCTCGCGCAGGACCTACCAGGCATGCAGAGCTCAGAAGCCTCAATGCGTGGATGAGGCGGTGGTGTCGAGAGGAGGGTTTCAGATTTGTCAGGAACTGGAGAACATTTTGGGACAAGCCAAATCTGTTCAGGAGGGATGGGTTGCATTTGAACCATGATGGGACCAGATTGCTGGTGCTCAACATCAAAAAGGCTGCAGAGCAGCTTTTAAACTGATAACTGGGGGAAAGCCGACAGGAGCTGGGCAGCATCCGGTTCGGGAAAGTGTGTACTTGAGTAGTGAGGAGGATGCAAAAATTACTGAGCAGAGCGAGGAGCTAGTCACTAGCATTCTAGCAGAAGGATGCAAGAGGCAGTCTAACAATGCAACTGGACTCAAAAGACTGTATCAGGAAAGCATATATAAATGCTTGTATACAAATGCCAGAAGCCTCCGGAGCAAAATAGGGGAGCTGGAATACTTAGCAATAGATAAGAATATTGATATTATTGGTATCACTGAAACCTGGTGGACGGATGATAACCAATGGGATACAGTTATCCCAGGCTACAAACTGTACAGGAAGGATAGGAAGGGGCAAATGGGAGGTGGTGTAGCCTTGTATGTCAAAGAAGTGATAAAATCGTATGAATTGGAATATCTAGGTGATTTGGAGTCACCATTAGATGCTCTGTGGGTAAGAGTACCAGGCCACAAGGTTGGTCTAACAGTAGGCATATACTATCGGCCTCCGACCCAAACTCTTGAGGGAGACTGGCAGTTGGAGAATGTTGTAAAGGAGGCATCCAAGAAGGGAAGCCTGGTTATAATGGGGGACTTCAATTACCCTCACATAGACTGGGTGAACTGTTGTTCAGCACATGATAGAGAGATAAAGTTCCTAGATATGCTAAATGATTGTTCCCTGGGACAGATGGTTGAAGACCCAACTAGAGGTACAAGAATCCTTGACTTGATCCTGAGTAATACTCAGGATCTGGTGCAAGATGTTAATGTGACTGATCCAATAGGGAACAGTGACCACAACTCAATTATGTTTAACTTGATCATAGACTGCAAGTCACTGATAAAATCTAACACAGAGACCGTAAATTTTCAAAAAGGAAATTTCCCAAAGTTGAGGAAACTAGTAAAAAAGAAGCTGAAAGGGAAAATTGAGAGAGTCCAAACACTCCAAGAGGCATGGAGGCTGTTTACAAAAACAATAACAGAGGCCCAATTGGAATGCATACCCAAAAGGAAAAAGGACACTGCCAGGTCCAAGAGGACTCCAATGTGGCTTACAGGAGCTGTTCGGGAAGTGATCAAGAGCAAGAAAAGCTCATTTAGAAGATGGAAGGCTTGTCCGAATGAGGACAGCAGGCAGAAACATAAATTCTGGCAGAACAAATGCAAGGCAACAATCAGGAAAGCAAAGCAAGACTTTGAGGAGCGTATAGCTAAAAATACTCAGAGAAATAACAAAGACTTCTTTAAGTACATTAGAAGTAAGAACCCAACTAGGAAGGCCATTGGACCATTAGATGACAATGGAAGGCAAGGGGTTATTAAAGAGGAAACAGAGATTGCAGAGAGACTCAATGAATTCTTTGCTTCAGTATTCACTGAAGAAGACAGAGGCCACATGCCCAAAACAGAGCCTATCTTCGTAGGGAGGGAAACCGAAGAATTAAGCCAGATAGAAATAACCAGGGAGGAGGTCCTTGCATGTCTTGTTAAACTAAACACTAACAAATCACCAGGACCAGATGGCATCCATCCACGAGTTCTCAGGGAACTTAAAGATGAAATTGCTGATCTCCTAGCCAAAATATATAATCTTTCCCTCAAATCAGGCTTTGTGCCTGATGACTGGAAGGTAGCGAATGTAACACCAATTTTCAAAAAATGATCCAGGGGTGATCCAGGAAATTACCGACCTGTCAGTTTGACATGTGTCCCAGGTAAAGTGATGGAAACCATCCTAAAAGATAGAATTAATAGGCACATAGAAGAGAAGGCGCTTCTAAAGGAGAGCCAACATGGCTTTTGCAAGGGCAAATCATGCCTCACTAATCTGTTGGAATTTTTTGAGAGTGTCAACAAGCATGTGGATAAGGGGGATCCAGTTGACATTGTTTATCTGGACTTTCAGAAGGCTTTTGACAAGGTCCCACACCAAAGGCTCTTGAATAAACTTACCAGTCATGGAATAAAGGGACAGGTCTTGTCCTGGATCAGCAACTGGCTAAGGGACAGGAAACAGAGGGTAGCACTAAATGGACACTTCTCCAAGTGGAGGGAAGTAAAGAGTGGGGTCCCCCGAGGTTCAGTACTGGGGGCCCTGCTTTTCAACCTCTTCATAAATGATCTTGAGGTAGGAGTAAAAAGCAAGGTAGCCAAATTTGCTGACAACACTAAATTATACAGGATAGTGAAAACTGTGAGAGATTGTGAGGAGCTCCAGAGGGATCTCTCAACACTGGGGGAGTGGGCAAAACAGTGGCAAATGAGTTTCAACATTAGTAAGTGCAGAGTGATGCATGTTGGGGCAAAGAACCCCAATTACATTTATAAACTGATGGGGTCTGAACTCTCTGCGACAAACCAGGAAAGGGACCTTGGTGTCCTGGTGGACAACTCAATGAAGGTGTCAACCCAGTGTGCCTCAGCAGTGAAAAAAGCAAACTCAATGCTAGGGATCATTAGGAAGGGTATAGAAAATAAGTCAGCAAGTGTCATTTTGCCTCTTTATAAATCTATGGTGAGGCCCCATCTGGAATACTGTGTACAGTTCTGGTCGCCATACCTCCAGAAGGATATTATGGAGCTGGAAAAAGTGCAGAGGAGGGCAACCAGAATGATTAGGGGACTGGAACACCTTCCTTACCATCTGAGGCTGCAACAGTTGGGCCTCTTCACTCTTGAACGACGACGTCTAAGAGGTGACCTGATTGAAGTTTATAAAATCATGCACGGTGTGGACAAAGTAGATAAGGAAAAACTGTTTTCCCTATCGCATAACACTAGAACTAGGGGACACTCCATGAAACTTTTGGGTACTAGTTCCAAACAAATAAGAGAAAGTACTTTTTCACTCAGAGGATTACTGGTCTATGGAACTCCCTGCCAGAAGAAGTGGTGACAGCTGTCAGTCTTGACAGCTTTAAGAAAGGATTAGACAAGTTCATGGAGGACAAGGGTATCAATGGCTATAATTATGGATACTTAAGGACAACCTCCGGGTTGGAGAGATAGGCAGGATATCTCTCAATATCATTTCCAGGGAATCCTAAGCAGGTGAAGGCATCTGCTTGGGAATACCCTGAAGAAAATGGTGAGCCACTGTGTGAGACAGAATGCTGGACTGGATGGGCTGTGGCCTGTTCCAGCAAGGCTGTTCTTATGTTCTTTTGTTCTTATGTGTTTTGGTCTATGGCTTCCCTGCGCCCCAGGAGAACCGCGGCGTGTTTTGGCGATAGTAAAGTGGTTTAAGAAGTTCTCGTCTGGGCTCCAGCTTTTGAAGGCTGCAGTGTGTTTCGAGTCTAAAGTGTGTGGGGAAAGTCTGCCGATTCACAGAGGAAGAAGGGGGGGTTTCCCCCTGAAGTTAAAGTACCCGCTGGAAAAGGGCGCTTTGATTTGTTCGCTTCAAGAGAAGGATTAACTTGTTGTTTTATTCCTTCACCGTGTGGATTACAAATAACATCTTTTTTTTGGACGTATTGCTCCTCCTGTTTTTCTTTCCTCCTTGCTGGGATTTTGGGCTTTTTTTCTCCTCTCACCCCCCCCTCCTGGTGGCTTTGACTCAAACGAAAAAACCTGGGTGACCGTTTCCTTGGAGCCGCTACTTTTGTGGTTTGGAAGGCGAATAGTTGGACTGCTTGCTTTGGGGAAACGGGTCGGACGTGGATCATTCCTTTTTTCTTTTTGTTTGGAGTATATTCCGGTTCCTGTTTTCTTTCTGTGGATTATAGCAACTAACTCTTTGCTGGATTTCTTCCTCTTTATAAGCTTTGTTTACCCTGTTTGGATACATGGTACCAACGGTTGCAGTGGCACAGGCCTGTCTGGACTGACTAAGACTTTGCAACGTTCTGCAACACTGGACTCTCTTATTGTGTGTTATCATGGATAAAGGCACAAGAGGGAAAGCAAAAGAGGAAGAGCCAGCAGTGAAGTCTAAGAGGAAAGAAAAAGCACCAATGGAAGAAGCCCCTCAGTCTTCATCACCGCCACCTGAGCCTTATGATCATACTCAAATTATGGTGGAAATTGGTAAATTGTTCCAGAAATTGGAGAAAAATGAGGAATCAAGGGTGAAAGATAGAAATGAAATGATGAAAAAACAAGATAAGGTGGTATCATCTGTTATGGATTTCTCAAAAAAAGTGGATTTTAGTTTGCAAAAAATAGAGGGGAATGTGAAATTGGTCCAAAATGAGGTAAATGTTATAAAAAAGGAAATAAAAGGGACTCAGGAGGCAGTGTGGGAGAATAAGCTGAAATTGGAAGAGCATGAGAAAAGGATTGACGCTATGGAAGATATGATGAGAAAGCAGAACATTTTGATCCGTCAGGTGGTTGAACGGACCCCGGACCAACTAAGAGAAAGAGTGGTTCAGTGGTTAAATGGTTTGAATATGGGAAAGGAATTTGTACAGGAAGATATTGTAAGTGCATTCAGGGTGGGTCCAAGAAGAGGGAAGGCGGTTCAAAGAAATGTTTTGGTAAAATTTGCAAATTGGGGAGATAAGCTTAGGGTAATGGCCTTTTTGAAAAAAGCTGGTTCTGGCGCCCTGAAATTTGATGGTTCTGATGTAGAAGTATACAATGATATTTCAATGAAAGAAAGAATGTGGAGGTATAAGATGAGACCTGTAACTAAATTGTTGATGAGCAAAAGCATAAGGTACAATTGGAGATTTCCACAGCAACTGCGCTTTTTCTATGAGAAAAGAATGCAAGTAATTGATGAAGGGACCAATCCATTGGAGTATCTGAGTTTGTTGGAGCTGGTAAAAACAGATTCAGAAGAGTGGATAAATTTTAAGAAAGAATTGCTGGAATCGGGTGCTTTGGGGAGGGAGCATGAGAGGGCAGAGGCTGGTGGTGCCATAGGTGGAATACTGCAGGGAAGAGATGAGGAGGAGGAGCTGTCGTTGATCATGGTGGAGGAAGAGACAAGTAAGGAGCAATAAGAAATAGATTATTAAAAATTAAAGCATTTAAATGTTATAGAAGGGTGAGTAGTGCGTAGTTCTGGTAGGTAGGCACATCTTGCATGTCCCCCCTCTCCCCTCTTTGTTTGTCGAAGGCGTCTTTTTTTTTTTAAGAAAGTGGGGAGAGAGATAGTGTGTGTTATATGTAGAATTGTGTGTTTTTGGGGGAAGGGGTTGGTGATGGCACGCCCAATGGAGAGTTTAGAAGTTAGAAAGGAAATAGATTATGGGAAATATTAAAATATTAACATGGAATGTGAAGGGTACAGGTTCTGTTCTTAAGAGGCGGAGGCTGCAATTGGCGTTGAAGAAAGATAGACCCGATATAGTGTTCTTACAGGAAACGCACCAGAAGTCAAAAGACACGAACAAACTTTTTTTTTTTAAATTTTTTTATTAAATCTTTAATAAACATACAGAAAAAGAAAAGAAAACATTAACAATACATTAACAGTACATTACACTAACAAGTCCATAATATCATACTAACAAACATTACTATATGCTAGCACATAACAATATCTATATTCATTAACTACTATTTAACCACCAAATATTAAGAACCTTTATTTCAAAATCCAAAATAATAGAAAAAGACTTTCTGTACTACCACTAATCTTTTTAACCAATAAAAGAAAAAAAAGAAAAAAAAACACCCTGTGAATATATACAATGCCCGGAGAGTTTATTTTTAACTCAAGTCCAGAAACTTCTTTGAGATGGTACTGGTCCTGAACTATCACCTGCCATAATAGAGTGATCCACGAACGGTTTCCATATATTCCAGAATCTATTCTCTTTTAAATTATCTCTTTTGACTTTAATCTCCCATGTCAATTTATCGTTCAATGCTAAACTCCACATTTCTTTATACCATTCTCCAACCTGAATATCTACATCGTTTTTCCAATTTCTGGCTATACATTGTCTACCCGTTGTCAGTACAATTTCCAGTAGTTCTTTTTCCTCCTTGTTTAAACCCAGATCTTCCACATTCGTTAAAAGAATAGTACCCGACACCAACTTAACACTTTTACCCAATATTTCACCGAATTCATTTTCTATTTTCCCCCAAAAATCCCTTATTTTTTTACAACTCCACCACATATGTTCATATGTTCCATCAAATTCTTTACATCTCCAACATAACTTATCTCTTTTATTATCTATCTGGTAAAGTCTTAATGGTGTCAGGTACCATTGCCACAACATCTTGAAATTATGTTCTTTAATTCTTACAGACATTGTTCTCATAATTCTCTTTTTCCATTTATTTTTCCATTCAGTCTCCCCAATTTTTATATTCAAATTTTGTTCCCACTTCCGTTTCAAATCCTCCTGTGGATCTGCACCTCTATTCAATATATTATAAAGCTTACTTACAAGACCCTTAATACTACTTTCGCCTTTTCTAATCTTCCTTACCAATTCCTCAAATTCCGTAAGTACTCTATCTGATCCTAGTTCTCTTTTATATTTTTTATTCCAGTTGTCCACCTTTAACTTCTGAAACCAATTCAAGTTTAATATCTCAAACATTTTTTTCCGCTCGGCATCAACATCACATGCTTTTAACCAATCCTTCAATAACAACGTCCCATTTTTATCCAATATTTCTATTTTTTCTTTATCTAATTTTATTGGGAAACACATCATATCAGTCAATTCCAAGATTGGGGAGAGATTCGGAACCATATCTTTTTTTACCTTCTTCCACACCTCCATGAGACCTTTCATCATAGTATTATTTGACCTTTTCGTCTTATCTTTCATTCCCAGAAAATTCAAGTTTCCAATATTTCTGTATTCTTTCATTTCCAATTGTTCCCAAATTACCTTTTCTCTTGCCAAGATCTTCACAACATTCTTGACTTGAAATGCTCGATAATATGCTAAGAGGTTTGGCATACCCAACCCCCCTTTTTTCTGAGACAAATACCATAATTTCTTTGGAAGCCTAGATTTTTTTCCTCCATTACAAAAATCATTAAACATTTTTTGAAACTCATTGATTTCTTTCTCTTTTAAATGGATCGCAAGCGTGTCAAATAAAAAGTTAATCTTTGGTAACAGTATCATTTTACACATAGCAATCCTTCCAAACCATGACAGCTTTAACTTCTGAAGTTCTCGTATTTTATTCCTAAATTCAATTCTCAAGCTGTCATAATTCAATCGTTTAAGTTCTTCTAATTTGTTTGAAATAGTTATCCCTAAATACTTCAACTTATCTTTGATTTGTATATTAAGTGTCGACACCGTCCTACCCATCTCGCTCAATTTCAAATTACACAACATCAATTCAGATTTATCCCAATTTATCTTTAATCCTGTTATAGCTTGAAATACTTGTAGATGATCTTTAATCCTGTCCATTACCTGTTCGGGGTGCTTCACCATAAGCAATGTATCATCAGCGTACATGCTCACTTTATTACCCATAATCCCCTCTATATTTAAATCCTCCCTTATACTTTTAGCTAAAATCTCCATTGCCATTATAAACAAAATAGGAGATAATGGGCAACCCTGCCTAGTACCTGCCTCTAGCTTTACCACATCCGTGAGCTCCTCGTTTACTCTAACCCTGGCATTTCCTTTTTGATATAGTAAATCTATAACCCTATTAAATTTATCTCCAAACCCATATTTTTTAACTATTTCCTTAATTGAAGACCACTGCAATGAATCAAATGCCTTAAAAATATCCAATGATAATAATCCCACTTTTTCCTTTGTTTGATTAACACTGTCTATTAAATCTAATACCCTTCTAGTCAAATCCGCCATGTGTCGTCCTTTTAGAAACCCAACTTGATCAACATTTATATATTCCCCCATAAAACTATTTAAACGGTTAGCCAATATTGCCGTGAAGATCTTCGCATCTTGATTTATAAGCGAAATTGGTCTGTACGAATCCACTCTTTCCAAATTCTTACCAGGTTTTGGCAAAAGAACAATTGTAGTGTTATACCATGAAGTCGGGATTGATCCTCCATCTAATATATAATTATATAACTTCACCAATTTCGGGACCACCACCTCTTTAAATTCTTTGTAAAACTCTGTTGATAGTCCATCCTCCCCCGGGGCTTTCCCTATCTTCAATCCGCTTATTACCCCCTTAACCTCTTTATCAGTTATCTTTTCCTCCATTTTCTCCCTATGCTCTTGCTTTATCCCATTCCCTAACTGCCTCTCCAATATCCTTTTAAGCTTTTCCCTATCTATTTCTTTTTCTGCATATAACACCTGGTAAAATTCCCTAACTATTTTACATTTATCGCTATTCTTATTACACCTTGAACCTTGCCTGTCAACTAACACCCCAATTTCTCTTTTTTCCCTTTTAACCTTAGCTGCTCTTGCTAATAGTTTTGAGTTCTTATTACTAAATTCAAAATATTCTCTATTTAAATAAATCAGATCTCGTTTAACTTTATCAATATCTTTACCCATTACTTCTGCCTTGAGTCCTTGTAGTTTCAAGAGAATTTTTTTATCTTTACTCTTTACGTGTTCTTCCTGTAATTGTTTTATTTCCCTTTCTTTTTCTATGTGTTCTGCTTTATACCTTTTATATTTAAGGCTTGCCACTTTTATGCTTTCCCCCCTGAAAACTGACTTCATGGTATCCCATACAATATTAAAATCAACCTCATTATTATCATTCCATTGCCAACTTTCTTTCCAACTTTCCATAATTGCCTCTTTGCTTTTCTGATCTTTGAACAAATTAGGATCGTACCTCCAATTTCTAACTCTTTGAATATTTTTTGGTGCTTTCAATTCCAGATATACTTTAGCATGATCCGATTCCTTAATAATCCCAATTTCCGTACTTTCTATATCCCCAATTAAATTTTCCGACAGAAAAACATAATCTATTCTCGAGTAGGTCCCATGTACATGCGAAAAAAAGGAATATGCCCTTTCCAAGCCTTTAAACTCTCTCCACGAATCCTTCAAACCCATAACTTTCATCCATTTGTCCAACGCCTTCCCTTTCACACCCATTCCACTTCTAGCTATGTTCGTGCAATCCATTCCTGACCTGATCAAATTAAAATCACCAGCCACAATAATTTTTGCAACATTTTCCCCCTCCACTATTTTCCGAATTTTTTCAAGAAACACTACTTGGTGGTCATTCGGAGCATAAATATTTACCAGCAATATTTCCTCATCCTCCAATTTTCCTCTTAACAACAGATACCTACCCTCTTGATCAGCAATCTTTTTTGTGATTTCAAATCCTAACTTCCTAGAAATCATAGTTGCCACCCCTCTTGCTTTAGATGTTCCAAACGCCATCTCATAGTGTTGCATCCAACTCAGATAAAGTTTATTCGTATCTTTTGATTTCTGATGTGTTTCCTGTAAAAATAAAATATCTGGTCTATCTTTTTTCAACGCCGATTCCAACCTCCGTCTCTTAAGAACAGAGCCTGTACCTTTCACATTCCACGATATTATTTTAATACTATCCATAACCAAATTCTTCTCCCAACTTTAAACTCTCCATCGGGCGTGCCACCAAAAACCCTTCACCATACCCACTACATAAAACACACATTTTTCACTCTCCCCACCTTCCAACGAAAAGTCGCCTCTGTCAACCAAAGAGGGGAGAGGGGGGACCTGCAAGATGCGCCCTACTGCCGGCGCTATGCGCTACATTACCCATTCTACCTCTATTAGCTACTTAAGATTACTACTATCTAATGCTCATCCTTCCTTACCTATCTCCTCCTCCATCATAATCAAAGACGGCTCCTCCTCCTCCTCCCCTCGTTGTGGTGTTCCACCTGTTGCCCCACCGGACTCCTCCCTCCCATATTCCCTCCCCAAAGCTCCAGAATCCATCATTTCCTTCTTAAGATTTTTCCATTCTTCTGAATCTACTTGTACCAATCCCAACAAACTCAGGTATTCCAATGGATTAATGCCTTCATCAATAACTTGCATTCTTTTATCATAGAAAAAGCGCAATTGTTGTGGAAATCTCCAATTATACCTTATATTTTTACCCATCAATAATTTAGTAACAGGCCTCATCTTATATCTCCATGTTCTTTCTTTTAGTGAAATATCATTGTAGACTTCTACATCTGAGCCATCAAATTTCAACGCGTCTGAACCAACACTTTTCAGATGAGCCATTACTTTTAATTTATCTGCCCAATTTGCAAATTTAACCAACACATTTCTTTGAGCCACTCTCCCTCTTCTTGGACCCACCCGGAATACACTTCCTAAATCCTCTTGAACAAATTCCTTCCCCATTTTTAAACCATTTAACCACTGAACCACCCTCTCTCTTAACAGATCCGGAGTGCGTTCCGGTACCTGACGGATCAAAATGTTCTGCTTTCTCATCATATCTTCGACAGCATCTATCCTCATTTCTTGTTCCTGCAGTTTTAACTTACTGTCCCGCACCACCTCCTGAGTCCCTTTTACTTCCTTCTTTACCGCATCCACCTCGATTTGAACCACTTTCAGCATTCCCTCAAATTTATTCAAACTTAAGTCCACCTTTTTGGTATAATCTGTCAGTGTTGACATCATCTTTTCTTGCCTTTTAAACATTTCATTTTTATCTTTCACCCTTGAAGCCTCATTTTTCTCCATTTTTTGCGACAACTTGCCAATTTCCACCATAATTTGAGTCTGGTCCAATGACACTGTGGGCAGAGCTGTTGGCTGAACAGATTCATCCATTAGTGCTTTTTCAATCTTCTTAGGTTTTACAACCTGTTCTTCATCTTTCGCTTTCGCTCTCATACCTTTATCCATAGTGATGTAATATATTTCAAACCCAATGTTGCAGATCGCTGTAACAATTCCAATATAATAAGGCTTACTACACTGCAGCCATAGGTTCCACCAATACAACCGTCAAGTTCTTATGTCAGCAAAAGATCCAAAATTTACTGTAATCCACAACGATGGAACAAAGGAAAACAAAAGAAAACAGCTCTCCAAACAGGCAGTTTAAAAGTAAAACTTGTTAACCACAAATAATCCTTTCCCACAAAGCCAGCAGTCAAATGACGTCTTCCAACCACAGCAAAAAGGCTTCAGAACAACAGTTAATCAGGTTGCTGAGGGGGGGGGGGAGCTCAGAAGGAAAGAGAAATCCAGCCACCAAGGGGTTAAGGTGAGAAGTTGAGAAGCTATTTGTAATCCACACAGTAATGGAACCCTTCAATCAAAGCCACATAATCCTTCCTTTGAAGTGGATAATCAAAACACCCTTTTCCAGCGAGTGCCTTAACTTTGTAGTGAGAAGAGGCCCCCCCTCTTCCCCCTCTTCCCTAAATGAGCAGGCAGTTTAGGCAGAAGAGAAAAGAAAAAAAAAACAAACTCCCACAGCTCTCCTCTTTTCCAGACCAGAGAGGAGGTGAAAAAAAAAAGAGAAAGGAAAATTAATCCGCCTTATTGATTTCAGAATGTGGCGCGATCCTCTGGTATGTAGAAAAAAAAAAACCACAGTCTATACACGATCACTTTCGTTTTTCCTGGCCGTCGCCATTACAGTACCACCAGCTCTTCCTCCCCTTCTTTTTCTTCTGAAAAAACTCAGCCGATTTTATGGCTTATAGCTAAGAATGTAGCTCCCTTCAGGCACTTACACACAAATTGCCTTCTCTCCAGCCGCTTTTTGCCACTTCCAAAACCAGTTCCATAGCCTTCTCCTCTCGCTGATCCCGTTCCTCGGCTCTCCAGCGGGAAAGCCGCGACTGCCGTCACAGCTCCACCGCCCAGAAAAACCTCCCGAACTTCGATCATCCAACTTCAAAAGCTCAGCAAACTTTCCAAGGGGACAGGCAAGGATCTTAACTTTAAGCTTTACCACTTGAAAAATTTTCTATTCCGCTCCTTCACATCGTTCACCTCTTTGTTGAGCGCGAGCGTCCGAAACTAGATGTTACACAGCGGCCATCTTAGCCAAACCCCCGAACAAACTTTTTTTGGGATGGATTCAACATTATGAGATGGCGTTTGGAACTTCAAAAGCGAGAGGTGTGGCAATTATGATTTCTAAAAAATTAGGATTTGAGATTACAAAAATTGTTGCTGATCAAGAGGGTAGATATTTGATTGTAAAGGGAAAAATAGAAGATGAGGAAATCATGCTGGTAAATATATATGCTCCAAATGACCATCAAGCGGATATTTTAGAAAAAGTTCAGAAAGTAGTCGAGCCAGAAAATGTTGCAAAAACTATTGTGGCTGGAGATTTTAATTTGATAAGGTCGGGTTTAGACTGTACGAACATAGCAAGATTTGGAATAGGTTTGAAAGGGAAGGTTTTAGACAAATGGATGGCTGCGATGGGTTTGAAGGACTCTTGGAGAGAGATTAAGGGCTCTGAAAGGGCATATTCTTTTTTCTCACATGTCCATGGGACTTACTCGAGAATAGATTACGTCTTTCTTACGGAAAACCTGATTAAAGACATCGAGGGAATGGAAATTGGGATTATCAAGGAATCAGATCATGCCAAAGTACTTTTGGAATTGAAATTACAAAAAGATTTTCGAAGAGGAAGAAGTTGGAGGTACGATCCTAACTTATTTAAAGACCAAAAATGTAAAGAGCAAATGATGGAAAGGTGGAAAGAAAGTTGGCAGTGGAACGATAATAATGAAGTTAACTTTAACATTGTTTGGGATACCATGAAGTCGGGTTTTAGAGGGGAAAGTATAAAGTTGGCGAGTATTAAATATAAAAGACATAAGGTAGAACAGTTAGAAAAAGAAAAAGAAATAAAGCAGTTACAGGAGGACCATTCAAAAAGTAAAGATAAAAAAACTTTTACTAAATTGCAAAGACTTAAGGCTGAGTTAATGGACAAGGATATTGATAAAGTTAAAAGAGATTTGATTTATTTAAATAGAGAGTATTTTGAATTTAGTAATAGAAGTTCAAAATTATTAGCAAGAGCAGCTAAGGCTAAAAGGGAAAAAAGAGAAATTGGGGTGTTGGTTAATAAACAAGGCTTAAGGTGTAACAAGAATAGGGATAAATGTAAAATTGTGAAGGAATTTTATCAAGCATTATATGCAAAAAAGAAGGTAGATCTGGAGAGGCTCAAAATGATTTTGGAAAGACAGTTAGGGAATGGAATAAAACAAGAACATCGAGAAAAAATGGAGGAAAGGGTCACCGATAAAGAGGTAAAGGAGGTAATTAGTGGATTGAAGTTGGGGAAAGCCCCGGGAGATGATGGACTATCGACGGAATTTTATAAAGAATTTAAAGATGTTGTGGTTCCAAAGTTAGTGAAGTTATACAATTATATTTTAGATGGAGGACAAATCCCGACCTCATGGTATAATACCATAATCGTTCTGCTGCCAAAACCGGGAAAGAATCTGGAAAAGGTGGAATCGTACAGACCAATTTCCCTTATAAACCAGGATGCCAAAATCTTCACAGCAATATTGGCTAATCGTTTAAATAGTTTTATGGGGGAATATATAAATGTTGACCAAGTTGGTTTTTTAAAAGGTAGGCACGTTGCTGACTTGACTAGAAGGGTATTAGATTTAATTGACAATGTTAACCAAATGAAGGAAAAGGTGGGTTTATTATCACTAGACATTTTTAAGGCATTTGATTCATTGCAATGGTCTTCAATTAAGGAAATAGTTAGAAATTATGGATTTGGGGATAGATTTAGAAGGGTAATTGATCTATTATATCAAAAAGGGAATGCTAGGATTAGAGTAAATGAAGAGGTTACAGATGTGGTAAGGCTTGAGGCAGGTACTAGGCAGGGCTGTCCACTATCTCCTATCTTGTTTATCATGGCAATGGAAATATTAGCTAAAAATATAAGGGATGATTCAAATATAGAAGGGATAATGGGTAATAAAGTGAGCATGTATGCAGATGATACGTTGTTAATGGTGAAACATCCAGAGATGGTAATGGATAGGATTAAAGAGCAACTACAGGTATTTGAAGCTATAACCGGATTGATGATAAATTGGGATAAGTCAGAATTGATGCTGTGCAATATGGGGGTAGACGAGATGGGAAAGATAGTGGGGACACTTAATATACAAATTAAAGAAAAGTTGAAATATCTGGGGATAATTATTTCAAATAAATTGGAAGAACTTAAACGATTGAATTATGATAGTTTGAAAGTAGAATTTAAGAGCAAACTACAAGAGTTTCAAAAGCTGAATTTGTCATGGTTCGGGAGGATTGCAATTTGCAAAATGATATTGCTGCCAAAGATTAATTTTCTTTTTGATGCACTTGCAATCCACTTGAAGGAGAAGGAAATTAATGAATTTCAAAAGATGTTTAATAATTTTTGTAATGGAGGTAAAAAATCTAGACTTCCAAAGAAGTTTTGGTACTTATCTCAGAAAGAAGGGGGTTTGGGTATGCCGAATTTGTTAGAATACTATCGAGCATTCCAAATTAAGAATGTTGTGAAGATCTTGGCAAGAGAAAAGGTAATTTGGGAGGAATTGGAGATGAAAGAATATAGGAAAATTGGTAAAATGATCTTTTTGGGAATGAAGGATAAACCGATAAAGACAAGCAATAATATGATGAAAGGTCTCATGGAGGTGTGGAAAAGAGTAAAGAAAGATATGGTCCCAAATCTCTCTCCAATCTTGGAATTGATTGATATGGTGTGTTTTCCGATAAAAATAGTTAAGGAAAAAAAGGAAATACTGGATAAAAATGAATTGTCTTTATTGAAGGACTGGTTAGACGTTTGTGATGATGAAAACAAGAGGAAAAAATATTTGAAAAGTTAAAATTGGACTGGTTTCAGAAATTGAATGTTGATAACTGGAATAAAAAATATAGAAGGGAAGTAGGGATAGACAGAGCAAAGACCGAATTTGAAGAATTGGTATTAAAGATTAGAAAAGGGGAAAAGAATATTAAGGGTCTAGTAAGCAAACTTTATATCATATTGAATAAGGGTATAGATCCACATGATGATTTGAAACGGAAGTGGGAACAAAATTTGAATATAAAAATAGGAGAGGTTGAATGGAGAAACAAATGGAAAAAGAGGATAATGAGAACAATGTCAGTAAGAATTAAGGAACATAACTTTAAAATGTTGTGGCAATGGTACTTGACACCACTGAGGCTTCATCAGATGGACAATAAAAGGGATAATTTATGCTGGAGATGTAAAGAAACAGTTGGAACATATGAACATATGTGGTGGAGCTGTAAAAAATAAATGAATTTTGGAGAATAATAGAAGGAGAGATTGGGGAAATAATGGGTAAAAGAATTAAGTGGTGTCAGGTACCATCCTATTAACAAATGTGGAAGGCATGGGTTTGAATAAGGAGGAAAACGAATTATTGGAAATTATGTTAACTACAGGTAGACAATGCATAGCTAGAAATTGGAAAAAAAATGTTGTCATACAGATCGGAGAGTGGTATAAGGAAATGTGGACCTTAGCATTGAACGACAAACTGACATGGGAGATTAAAGTAAAAAGGGATAAATTAAAAGAAAATAGGTTTTGGAGTATTTGGAAGCCGTTTGTGGATCACTCTCTTATGGCAAGGGACAGTTTTGGACCTGTACCATCTCAAAGTGGTTTTTGGAGATGATATAGATACTAAACTCTCCGGGCATTGTAAATATTCACAGGGTGATGTGTAATTAGTAAAGAAAAAAACCAGTTGTAGCACTGTAAGTTTTTATGATTGTTATGGTTATAGTAATAACTCATAATGTGGGTATTCAATATTGTGGGTTATATTGCAAATAATTAGTTCAATTATTATCATGTGCTATCTTTTATGAATTTGATGTAATTTGTATTGTATTGTTATTGTTTTTCTTTTCTGTATGTCTGTTTAGTTGTACAATAAAAAAATTATAAAAAAAGAAATAGAATGGAATGTTGGATGATTTAAAATGATCTGACAGTTGGAAAATACAGTAGTACTTCATACAAAGTCCGCTTCATACAACATCGGATTCATACAACATCGCCTAATTCCTTGAAAAAAGTTGCCTCATACAAAGTATGACTTTGTATGAGGCATTGGGGTTTTTCCAGGTTGCATTGTGCCTGGGCAGTATATACGCGTGCACACACGAAGAGATACGTCAGCAGAGGTGCGAGACGCGCCAGTTACTGAGTTCTAGACACTTGAGGAAGATTCGAAATGTCCATATACCGGAAGGGCATCGTGGTTTTGTCTACATAATTTTGTCCACCACCGCCTGATGCTCGTCACCTGGGAACCCTTGCATGGAGCAGGACTGCACTCCTCACCCCCGGCGCCAGCTTTAAGAGCAGAGTAGATCGTTTTCGACCACAGACTTTGTGAGACTGTACTTTGCTGTTACAACGCTTTACAATCAGACTTGCTGGTACTACGCTTTGCAACCACGTTTGTTAATGGACAACTTGGTACCATGGGGTTGAGGGTATATTTTCTAGGATCCCAGTGTGTCTTGTATGTTCGAGGTTCATGGCTGTATTGATTTGTGTTATTAGTGTGAGAGCATGACCCGCGAGTAGAATGTAATTATACTACACAGGACTTTTGTTAGCATTGGGTCATTTTCGCGTGAAGCTTGCACACTATACTTTTTGCCTTACATACCTCAGCATAGGACATACATGTGAATTTTTCCTTGTATTAAACCATTCGTATTTCACCATTTATATAGTTGGGAGTGTTATATTTCCTGCATTTCTCTGGGCAGTATAAAAGGCAGGACACATGCGTGCATTGCTCTTGTGGGTTTTGCATGAGGCGAAGAGTGTTTAGGAGTGGTTTTGAGCACGATTTTGGATTTTTTTGAATTTTTTTGTCAGAATTTTTAGAAGCATTCCTGGGATTTTTGCAGCATTCTTCTGGTTCTTGGACAATCAGGGTTGTTTGACAAGTTTTTGTAATGTTTTTAGCCTTTAGACAATGATTTCTTAAAGTTCTGTCAGTTTCCTTGACTTTGCCCTGAAGTCTGTGCTGTTACAGTACAATGTATCTCTATGGAAACGACGTTGTACGAGGCGTGGCAAGGATTTGGACGTTGTATGAGGCATCACGGCTAGGATTTTGCATGCCTCATACAAAGTCCAAATCCGTATAAAGTCCAAACTTGTGGAACCAAGTTTGGAAGTTGTATGAGGTATCACTGTAGCTGTTAGATGAGTCTGCTGTTAGCTCTGAAAGGATGAGGGTGTAGGGTCTGAGGTATCTCTCTCATATTTCTGTGTGGTGAAATGTCAGTGGTTAAAGGTTTCTGTAAATAGTTCATATTTCTTCAAATATATTAAATTACAATTAATTTTAAGAAAAAGTCTTCTCATTATTTTTATCAGGGTCAAGTCAAGATTCATCTACTCATTCACAATATAATTTATTTATTTTATTTTTCTGAGCTGCTGTGGATCCTGAGTGTTAAGTGCAGTGTTTTATCCTAATCACAAACATTTGTTTTCAGTTCATCAGATATGAAAATCTGAGAGGTACCTTCAAAGTGAATCTGCTCATCAATGCAAGTGTGTCTAATGTGGACTGCCTGCATAGCGGGGAGTCTTATTAATATACTTCTCCCTAGAAGTTCGTTCGCCGGCCACAGCCGAGCCATAATTCAGGGCAAGACTTCCTATCTGGAAGCACGAGCTTTGCTGGAGAAGGTAGATAAGGATTGGGCGTACATTCCTGAGCTGCCTCTTGATTGACAGGCAACATCCTGGCTTAACATATCAATAGCCACAGATGTTTCCCTGAGTTAAGGTAAACAATAGAGATTAATAGCCACAGATGCTGATAGTGCCCAGGGAAACAGATGCTCCTGCTCCTTTAGTTTAGTGTAAACAATTAGAGACCCTTGCCTACGTGCAGCTGTTCCAGACTCCGGGGATAACCGAATATAGTATAGGGGTGACGTAGAAAGGCTTAGCATGCAGGGCCCCTCTGTAACCAGGGGCGGCGACCACCTCAGGGGTCGTTACGCCCACAGGCAGGGTAATAAAAGCTTTTTGCCCACCTCATTTTGGGGCTGGACCACTACATCACGGTCTTGACATGTCTTTATTCCAGCGCAGCAGGGTTTCGCATTACAATGCTGGTGTTCACCCTACAACACCGGCGTTCAAATTACAACAGTCTAAATTACTGTTCAAGGATTATTTTAAGAGGTTTAGACCTTCTTTGACCACCAAGGCCAGGTGTGAATAGCTCATTAAAATGAAGATGGTTGAAAAATGCCCTCAGATGGAAAGGTACTTAGCACTTATAGAGCATGAAAAGTCTGAAAAGTAATTTTCCCCTCAACTATTGGCATGATGACCTTTTGGCATGTCCACTTTTGGACTTATGTCCAGTTAAGTAATTAATAACCATAAGCTTTTGATCAGGGGAAAGAATGTAAGTGTGCTCCCCTGGGCCTGAAGATCATGCCCCAAATACCTATATCACCAAAACACTTCCTAGAGACAAGCCCCTCTCTTTACAAGAGCATTACACAACTAATCAAGCAGGGGGAAATCAATTCAAATTATTCTGGCTTGAAAAAGTTAATGCCACTTTGGGAGCTAAAAGGACTGGAAAATTTGAATCAGCCTTTGCATCGTGCCATCAGAAATGGCTGGTCAATCAGCTAGCATGTGCACTAGCCAAAGCCATCAACCACACTTCCATAGCCATTGCCAGATTGAACCAGGAGCAAGCTGAGCTCCATCATGCGGTCTTGGATAACCATGCAGCAATCACTTACTTACAGCAATTACTTACTGCTTCTACACCACTTAGGTTGCAAGTCCATCTGGAACAGGCAGGGCCATAGCCCAGATTCTAGATGTGGGTGGGTGCATATTTTTTCAGGATGGGCAACAATGTCTCTCATATGACTCTCATATGAGTCCCCCAACACTCATATGAGAGACATTGTTGCCCATCCTGAAAAAATATGCACCCACCCACATCTAGAATCTGGGCTATGGCCCTGCCTGTTCCAGATGGAC
Organism: Bradypodion pumilum; assembly: GCA_035047305.1. Taxonomy (NCBI): domain Eukaryota; kingdom Metazoa; phylum Chordata; class Lepidosauria; order Squamata; family Chamaeleonidae; genus Bradypodion; species Bradypodion pumilum. The sequence continues at coordinate 23,674,782 of JAWDJD010000009.1, read as the reverse complement.
TTGCAACCTAAGTGGTGTAGAAGCAGTAAGTAATTGCTGTAAGTGATTGATATATATATATATATAAACAGGAAACTGGACAGCTATGCTTATCCTGTGTTGGCCTCCAGTCTAACTCCAGTCTAATTCATACCAGTCAACCATACCGTTTTACCCGGGAAAACCCCTTATTTTTAACCCTTTCCCTGCCCCTCCCGTTTTATTAATTTCCCCGTATTTTCCCTTATTTCCGGGGGTGAGGAGGAGGAGCAGCAGCTGAGAGCTACAACTGCAGGGCCTCCGGAGCAGGTTGCTCAGCTGGTCCTCCTCCTCACCCCACTCCCTGATATTAAAAGGGAAAACCCGATCAGGGTTTCCCCTTTAATATCAGTGGGTGGGTGGGGGGTAGCGATCCCCCTCTCCACTGGCTCCCCTAGGGCCAGAAGGGTTGGGGGGGACAGACCCCTTTTGTCCCCCCAACCCTCACGGGACCCAGGAGAGGGGATCGAATCCACCCCACCCCCTGATTTTAAAAGGGAAAACCCGATCAGGGTTTCCCCTTTAATATCAGGGGGTGGGGGGTGCGATCTCCTCCTCCACTGGCTCCCCTGGGGCCAGAAGGGTTGGGGGACAGACCCCTTTTGTCCCCCCAATCCTCACGGACCAGGACCCAGGAGAGGGGATCGAATCTACATCACCTCCTGATTTTAAAAGGGAACACCTGATCAGGGTTTCCCCTTTAATATCAGTGGGTGGGGGGTTGCGATCGCCCTCTCTGCTGGCTCCCCTGGGGTTGGGAGCATTGGGGGGGGGGTCTGTCTCTTTTGTCCTCTGACAAAAGGGTCTGTCTCCCCAACCCTCCTGAACCCAGGGGACCCAGCGGAGAGGGTGATAGGTTCAGGAGGGTTGGGGAGACAGACCCCCTTTGTCCCCCAACTCTCCCAGACACAGGAGACCCGGGAGAAGGGAGTGAATCCACCCCCCCCACACACACAAACTCCGTTGTTAAAGAGAAGAAACCGCTTGGTTTCTTCTTTTTAATAAGGGGTATCCTGTGGGGGGATCCCCTCTCTGCCAGCTCCCCTAGCTCTGGAAGGGTTTGGGGGACAGACCCCTTTTGTCCCCACAACCCCCTGAACCCAGGGGACCCAGGAGAGGGGATCAATTCCATTCCCCCCAACACTCCGTTTTTAAAGAGAAGAAACCACTTGGTTTCTTCTCTTAAATAATGGGGTATCCTGTGGGGGATCCCCTCTCTGCCAGTTCCCCTAGTTCTGGAAGGGTTGGGGGATTTGGCCACGCCCACTGGTTTGACCATGCCCAGATTTGGCCACACCCACCGATTTAACTATGCCCACCAATTTGGCCACGCCCACAAAATTTCCCTTATTTTCAAAGCCAAAAGTTGACAGGTATGGTCTAATTGTAGTCTTAACTAATATGGGATGACGGTGGGAAAGAGTGTAAAATACGGGGGTTTGACAGAAATTTCCCGAAACCTGACAGGTATGGAATTGTGGATACAGAAGCACAATATCACACATTCATTAATCAAATATATTTTTAAATACACTGGCCCACGTGCTTCTTTCGATTCAGTTTTAAAAAGCACCAGGAACTTCCGTTTAATTCGCATGGATGGTGACGAATCCATCCATTTCTGTCTGGCATCGACGTTCGCCACCCATCTCGAGTGTGTGTGGGAGGGTGGTTGAGGAAGTGGGCGGTGCTGGGATGCCAAATCAGAACCGGGTTGGACGGCGGTTCCTCCTGACGTCACAATGGAGGCGAGCTGGACCAGCAGGAGGCGTATAAATAAAAGCCCCGGCGCCAGCACACGTCTGAGACAGACTCAGACAGTAGAGATTGCGGCTTGTGAGAGTCACGGTGGAGGACAACCACATTAGGCGCTCTCATCGGATAGTGATTCTCTCCGCGTTAAGCGGCATTTCTAAGGTGAGTTTGCTCTTCTTGGACGAGCAAATGGATGGCTGCGCTTCTTCCATTGCGGTTGGGGAGAAGGGAAGAGCGAGGATCCGTGTCACCCATGCACGTCGGTGCCTTAGGGTCGGTGGTGAGTAGGGCAAGCCCCGATGACCGATCCCGAGCCACTCCAAAGCTGTGGGTCTCCGTGCGCGTCGGGGGGGGGGGGGGGGTTCCCGTCGCGGGTCCTCATCTCCTTTTGAGACTTTTGATTCGGATAATCGGCGAGGGCACCTCGCCGGTGCCACTTCGGAAAATGTAGCCCACAGCCCGGCCACCTCGTAGGAACACGCTCCGGAGTCCTGGGCTTTTGGGCCCGGCTTGGGAGGCGTGAAAGGGGCTGCAGTGGCTCATGTGGTTAAGACGCTGACTGGGAGGCGGAAAGTCAGCAGTTCAAAACCCGAGTACTGCATGACGGAATGCGCGCCCGCCTCGGTCCCAGCTCCTGCCAACCTTAGCCGTTCGAAAGTAAGAAATGGCAAGTCGATAGATCGGGACCCCTTAGGTGGGAAAGGTAAACAGCGTTCCGTGCACTTCGGTGTCTAGACATGCCTGCCACATGACCACGGAACTGTGGCTCTTCGGCTATGCATAGAGTTGAGCACTGAACCCTAGAGTCAGATACGACTGGCTTTCGAGCAAGGGTGACCTTTCCCAGGGAGGCGTGAAAGCTTCTTTCTGCGCTGTCAAGGCGGCTACTCCGGATTAAATTCCGAGGGGCAGCATGTTCCGATTTGGGATTCTCCAGCGACGGGGAGGCAGTCCATGCAGAAGGGGGCGTGGGGAGTCCCCCTCTTCTCCACTGTGGATCGCTGGTGGGTGGTGGGAGAGAAGGGAGCTTGGGGGTTTACTCTGGATTAGGGCCAAAATGCCGTGTGAATGCGCGCTGACCGTCCTCGCTCTGCTCTCTCCAGGCGCCCCCCATCATGACCCTGAACCGTGGCGACAAGCTGGAGCGCCGGCGTGGGAGCACTCCCTTCGCGGCCCGCCCGCCCCACCACCACCAGCCCCCGCAGCCCTTCCTGCACCGGCGGAGCATGCCGGTGGACGAGCGGGAGCTGGAGGCATCTCCCCGGGCCGCGCGGGACCGGGACCCGAACCTGCGGCGCTGCACCTCCTACCACCCGGCGAGCGAGGCCCAGGCGCCGCACTCCGACTCCTCCGACTCGGTCATCTCCTCCGGCAGCGACTCGGAGAGCAGCCTCTACAAGGTCATCCTGCTGGGCGAGCACGGCGTGGGCAAGAGCAGCCTGGCCCGGATCTTCGGCGGCCTGGACGACTGCCCGGAGGCCGAGGAGGCCGGTCAGTTGGGGAGCACTTTTAGTCGACCCACCCTCGGAGCTTTTCCTCCCATTGTGCTGGACTGCTGTCCAGGTGGCTTTGGGGTTTAAGACCCTGACAGGGCCATAGCAAGCATTCTAGATTTGGGGTGAGGGGGGGGGTGAGAATATTGTTTCAGGAGGGGCGACAATGTCATATACACATATACACTGGGCATCCCAGTGTGGGGGTGGGTGGGGGCTGTTAGCTCAGGGGGGATGATCTCCCTCTGGCCACCACCCCCTGCCTATGGCCCTGGACCCGAGCTTGACAACTGGAAAGTCAGCAGTTCGAGACCTGAGTGCTGCGTGACGGAGTGAGCTCCCCATGGTCTGCCCCAGCTCCTGCCAACCTAGCCCTGTAAGGGCTAACCTCGACACTCCAGGTGTTCTTGGACTTCAAACTCCCAGAAGCCCTGATCAGCAGGAGTGCTGGCTTGGGGTTCCTGGGAATTGGAAGTCCAAGAGCACCTGGAGTGCCACTGACCGTTTGAAAGCAAGACATTGCAAGTAGATAAATAGGTACCACTTCAGCAGGAAAGGTAACAGCATTCTGTGCACTTCGGCATCTGGTCGTGCTTGTCACATGGCTACCGTAATGTCTGCAGATGCAGACAGCTCTGGCTCTTTGGCTGTAAATGGAGATGAGCACCACCTCCTAGAGCAGTGTTTCCCAATGTTTGGTTTTTGGACTTAAGTTCCCAGAAGCTTAAGTCACTTCCCCAAGGCACTGATCAGCCAATGTACTGACTTAGCTTCTGGGAATTGAAATCCCCTTGTGGGGTCTGGGACCCACGCTGGAGAAACTCTGGCCTAGAGTCAAACATAACTAGCTTTCGAGCAAGGAAAACCTTTACCTAAGAAGCGAAGGATGAAGAAAGTACTCCAGATGTTGAGTTCTTCATTAAGCCTTGGTCCTTCCTAAAACTATTAATGGATGAAGAAAAACACAGGGGCGTGTTGGCTATGCTAAAAGGGCACTGGACAGGGAGGGAGGGAGGGAGTGAGCGGCGCCTGTGTGTGGGGGTACTGCATGACATCATGGATTGTAGCCACCAGGTGACATACTTCTGCCCACCTCTGGGGGGTGCCAGTCAATGGGGTGCACCGGGACATGTCCCTCTGTCCCAAATGACCAGCATGGGCCTGAACACACCTCCCCACCCACTCTATCCTGCCCTATTTGTGGACTGCTAGTTTGAGGAATAATTCTGGAGGTTTTTAATATGTGAACACCTTGGTGCCATTTTGTTCGGTTTATACCAACAGGAGATGCACGTGTGGTAAATGACAATTTGAGACAGTAGTTTTCACCTAAGAAAAATGCTGCTGTAGGAAGGGACTTCTAGGGTTAGGGTCTAAACCAATAAATCTGCCCCTCTGGACATATACTCATAGTCCTTGGCCATGCCTGTTAAGAGTGATGGATGCTGCCAGTCAAAAACATCTGGAGTGTCTTGATTGTCCATCCTGGTCAAAAGAAGCATGAGCCTTAGACCCTTTATTTTAAATTGGGCTTTGCTTAAGTATATACCTATTGATTATAGGCCTGTTACTATTTACTCTATTGGTAATATTTATGTATTATTTGCATTTGTATCCCACCCATCTGGGATATTCTCCCACTGTGGGTGGCTTACAATATGTTAAAAATATTTACAATAACAATAAGAGATTGTCAAACAAGAATAAACAAACCGAATCCAGTGTAACTGATTGAAGTAGAGGAGGAAAATAATTTTAAAAAGCCTTCTCAGCCATGAGTTTTGGATTAATGTGGTTATTTTGCAGGTCTGGCTGACTTTATAAAGCTGTTTTGAGGATAAACTGGAGATGCTCTTACAGAGGAAAATTGATGTCCCTAAACTTCTAGGAGGAAACAATACAGATCTAGCAGATGGTGCCATTCACTGGTTTTCTTGGCATAAAATAATTTCAACACAGAATTTGCACTTTAACTATTTTTCTGAAGATTGAGATCTTTGGAAATTATGTGACCATATGAAAAAGCCGGGTAAATCAACCCAGTTTGGAGGGACAGTTGGCAGTTTTTCCAGGAGCCCCCTTGCATTAGGCAGAGTGAGGACATTGCCTCGGGTAGAAAATGGCTGGGACTGCAAGGGAAGGGTTTTTTTTTGGGGGGGGGGGTGCCTGAGCGCGCCCCCCCCACTAAGGCTACTTTGCCTAGAGCTGCTGCCCTCAAGCTATGGTGGTGGACCTTAAGGGTCAGAAGCCATGGTGGTACAGTGCTTAAACTGCTGTACTGCAACCAAAAAGGTTGAGTTCAGTCCTGACCAGAGATCAAAATTGACTCAGCCTTCCATCCTTCTGAGGTCGGAAAATTGAGTACCCAGCATCGTGGGGGCAAAATGCTAATTAATTTGTGAACTGCCCAGGGAATGTACTAAGTGCCTTGGGGTGGTATATAGTGTGGTTGCTTTGCTTTTTGCTATAGCATCTGGCTGGCTTCTGCACACAGAGCTGGGAAGAGACCACTGTATGCTTTGCCTCAGGTAGGGGAAGATTTGTGAAAACATCCCTGGTTCTTTCCTGGAACTCCTAAAATGTTTTCCTTAATATTTATGGCATTTTAAAAAAAGTTATGCTAAATCCCCTTTCCAAGGGGCCTTCAGAGAATTGATTTTGTTTTTTGAAAACATTACTTGTCTAATTATAAACATATGGAAGGCAAATGTTCTGTTTTAATTTTTACTGAGGAAAGTTTAAATGTTATTGAATGCAAACACTAGAAACAAGGCAGTAATCTTTTTGTACCATTCATGCTATTTCTGGCTTGGCCAGATGAGCACCCCCCCTCCTTCCATTCAAATTCACTACAATTTCTTTTATGCCTTTTCCTATCAACCTTGGTGCTTGAAACTGTTTGTCCAACATGTAAATCTGGAAAGGGAATATAATTGGAAGCCACACAAAGAGATGGCAGCTGCTGTTTTGTGTGTGGAGCAGATTAGGACTTTCCATATCTGTCGCTGTTCGTTCAAGGTGTTTAGCTCTGCAACTCAGTTATGCTGGCACTTCTTAGATTTCAGTTGATTTGGCTCATTTTCAAGCCCATTCTTCTGTCTGAGGCAAAAGATAAAATAATCCCCCTGGTTCTCCCCTTCACCCCATTTTAGACTGGTCTGCCAGTTGAATCTTGCCAATACTGATTCCCAAATCCATTTTGCTGTAACTCCTTTTGCACTTTATTAGTCCAACAACAATAACAGCAAAGTGCCTAAATGTGACGGAATTTCTCCTATGGCCAACCTTTTTATATGACATACTGGCAATGGGATAGGCGTGCTCCACTACACCAGAGAGTAGCAGACCAGTTTATAAAATTAGGTAAAGGTAAATGTCACCCAAGCCAGTTGTATCCGACTCTAGGATTCAGTGCTCATCTCTTTTTACAGCCAAAGAGCCAGCGCTGTCTGCATCTGCAAATGTTTCCATGGACACATGGCAGGCATGCTTCAACACCAGAGTGCACAAATGCTATTTACCTTCCCACCAAAGTGGTTCCTATCTATTTATCTACTTGCAATGTTTTGCTTTCGAACTGCTATGTTGGCAGGATCTGGGACAGAGGTGGGAGACTCCATCGTGCAGCACTCAGGTCTTGACCTACTGACCTTCCAGTCATCCAGTTCAATGTCTTAACCACCAAGCCAGTGCAGTCCCAGTTTATAGAATTAGGACTGGCTATATACGACAGATGTTTCTGGCCATCAGCAGAGCAGAACAGCAGCCCTAGGAGCTGGGGGAATTGTCCTCCAGTATTTGCCACCTGAGGTGTTTGCCTGACCTGTCAAATAATAGGGCTGGCCCTTCACTTTAAAAGTTTTTCAGATGAATCTAACTTGTTTAGTTAAGGCTGTTATCCTTTACCAAATTGTGTGGCCATTCTGTTTCTGAATCATTACCTTTCTAGCATTGTTTTAACTGTATTTGGATCAGGCCTGCTGGTTCTCTCAGAACTAAAAGCTGTGTCTTTGCATGGTTGGCCACAAATATCAAAGAAGAACAAACATTTTATCCACTGTCATATCTCTTGATTTTCTTTTGCAGGCAATACTTATGACAGATCCATCATAGTCGACGGTGAAGAAGCTTCCCTTGTGGTCTTTGACATATGGGAACAGGTAGGTGTTAGTTTCTTAAATATCTTAATTAAACCAGGAACTTTCTGGATAGTAGTCATGTTAGTAGGTTGTAGTCAAGACAACAACTTGTATTGTGTATGGTAAAGACTAGCACATTCCGTTTGGCTCAATAAAGAATACCTGAAATATAGAACAAATTTAAACAATAGCAGAATAAATCCACAACAAAACTATTAGTGAAGAACCACAGCAGTGGAAAAATCTTGTTAAAGTATTAAGACTTATACACTGTATAAGGAAGATCTAAATGTCATGTTTGCTGAACCCAGTGTCAACTTGCTTCACTATAAACCTTTTCTATTCCTATTCTTAACTTTAGGATGATAGCCACTGGCTCCAGAACCACTGTATGAAAATGGGGGATGCATACATTATCGTGTACTCGGTGACAGACAAAGTGAGCTTTGAGAAGGCTTCGGAACTGAGAATTCAGCTGCGAAGAGCAAGGCAGACAGAAGACATTCCTATTATCCTTGTTGGAAACAAAAGTGATCTGGTCCGATCGCGGGAAGTCTCCGTTGAAGGTAAGAGACGTTCTCCTAAGGCGAATATAAACACTGGACCAATTTGCTTAGGGGTTGGTGGGGTTCCCTTCATGGAGATTAAAAGATCCACTGGGAAATTTGTCTAGTCCTGCACTAAAAAGGGGAGTAAAAACTGGAGAAGAAAATGAAAATCCAAAGATCCTGTAAAATTGTCAATGCAGTATTCATTGGGCTGGTTCACATATGTATATTTGGAGGGTGGAAAAGTTCCCCTTTCTGCTACAACTGCTAGCTTCTCCTAATTATTCTGGCTACTAGGGGAATTCTTCAGTTGATACTGATAGCTTTTCCAAATTCTGTGCATAGTTCACTGTTTGACTTCAAGGTTAAATGATAAATTGAGAGTGCCACTGGACTAAAATATGTGGTTTAGATATATGTAAATTCTGTACATTTGGCTGCTCTGTCCTAAAGACATGGCACAGATAGTTAATATTTCAGGCACTATGAGGTGCGGGGCGGGCAGGCAAAACAGTATTTCCCCAACTCTAATCCTTCCTAGTTCTTTGTGAAGATGTGCAAGATAGACCTGGGAAGCTTTTCCATATCAAACCTGTGCTCTTGATTTCTTCCTTTGCTTAAGTTTTAAGTCTTGAAGAGGAGCTTCAAGAAGGAGGGTGAAATCAAGGGCATGAAAAATTTGAATATCCTGAATAAGTTAGCAACTGGATGGAGTAAATCAAGAAATGAGGGAAATAACTGTGAAGAAAATAGACAGAGTTTTCCTTCCCTTTCCACTAGTTCTACAGGATCTAGTAACTTGGGTTTAGCCTATGGGACCAGTCGTAGATTTAAGACAAATACTCTACACAGTTTTAATTTATGAGGGTCAGCAATGGAAGGATAAAAGTAATTCCTGGTTTATGCCCTAAAATGGGGATACTAAAAGTCATGGCACAGGAGTAGCCTTTCCACTGTAAATATCCACCGTGGCTGTATGGAACTGGAGTTTGGAACTTGCTTTTTTGGTTGATCATGACTCTGCTGCCTGGAGGATTCTGGAAGATGTTATTCAATAAAGCCACTTTTTTCAAGCGTTATATGAAATCTCCATGTTCTGAAGCAGTTTATGGCATAAAACGACTGCTGGGGCAGTGGGGAAAACTTGTGGCTGGACTCTGGAAGAACTAAGGGTGCTGTGTTAAGTGGACCTATAGTCTGATCACTGAGATCCCTTAGACAGTTGTCATTTTCAGTTCTGTTCTGTGTTTTGCTGAACCTCCATAGCGTCGCTAACACTGTGTCCTCATTTTGTCCTTCAGAGGGACGAGCCTGCGCTGTTGTCTTTGACTGCAAATTTATTGAAACATCAGCCACTCTGCATCACAATGTCAAAGACCTGTTTGAGGGAATCGTTCGGCAAATCCGGCTACGCAAAGATAGTAAGGAAGACAATGCCCGGAGGATGGCCAACACAAAACGGCGAGAGAGCATTAGCAAGAAAGCCAAGCGATTCCTTGGGAAAATTGTGGCCAAGAACAATAAGAAGATGGCATTTAAGGTCAAGTCTAAATCTTGCCATGACTTGTCAGTGCTTTAAAATTGTTCTTTCTCAGTAAGACCAGATGCTGTGTGTGAATTTGTGTGGACTGCAAGTATGTCTCTGACTATTAGGAGTGAAGGAATAGAACTCTGAACGCAAAGCTATTCAGCTCAAGAAAATAAAAAGCCCCATCATGCCTTATGGTTCTTCTAAGCAAGACTTGGAAGTGAGTGGACTGGGTCTTCGCTGCCAAATGGTTAATTAGCCTCAATGTGTACAAGCGACTGAAGTCATTTCAAATTCAGCGGCTTTGTACGCACACATTTTCACTGTGTATTTTTGCTAGCTTGGTTATCAAGAATCCAAGGATCAGGAATTGACAATGATGTGTGAAAGATGGGGGGTGGAGATGAATTCCTGAAAATATGCCTCCTTTGCAGGAGAAAACTTGAATACATGTATGCAGGCTCGTACATGTTCTTCTCTGTGGTAAATATACTGTATTAAAAAGCAATTATCTTTTGAAAACAGGGATTGGAAAAGTGCCATTCAAAGTGCATATGACTAGACAAAGGGAAAAAATAGAATAAATATAATTTTTGAAGATAATTTGCACTTTCATTAATTGTTCAGTTTGTTACTTGTTTACATGCTGGTTTTATAATAAAATATTTCTGCCTATTTTACTAAGTGGCTATGTTTCTCCCTTTCTTAAAATAAAAATACTGGGAGACTGTAAGGTCTTCCTGGGATGTGTGAAATATCAAATTTTAAAATTATATAACTTGAACATTTGACACCAAGCTAATTTGGGCGAGTAATACATTTTGTAGAGGTACTATATCACCTGTTCTTCTATAGATATCTACCATAATTAAATGCAACAATATCTGATTATCTTTCTAATCAGCAGCACCTAAGTTGCTTTCCCCAAACCAGAGGCTGAACATACAGAATCTTTCCATCCATCTTGGCTACCATGTCCAGGGGAGAGGAATCATTGGATATTTAGCCTAAAAGATAATAATCAGGGGAAGACCACATATTGTTCTCGTGTGTGTATCACTTGATTTCTTTGCAATGGATTATGGGACAGCTGATTATATATGTGGTGTGACATGGAAATCTAGGACTCACACACTATTCAGTGCTTCAGCCTGAATGTAGAGTGTGGCCCTTTAGCTACTAGTTGGCAAGTTTTGCATGAGGGCGGCAGAGCACAGTATTCCAGAAGAATTGAGGGGCCCTTGTGTTAGCCATCCATGCAGAAGGTAGACCCTAAATACACTGTAGCATTCCAATGTACCAACCCTTTGATGGCTGGAACTGTCTTTTAGCATTTGCTTGAGTCAATTGCTCCCATGCAGTCAGAGGACCAGGGAGGAATATACCTACGAGCAGGGAAGACCATAAGCTGGGTCTGCCTTCCTCATTCCAAAATATATTCCTCCCTGTCATAACCAACTGTTTCTTGATGTTGCATAGTGAGTCAGATTATTTTGAGTGTAGGGGAATGACAATATTTCCCCGTAATGAAAGACCATTAACTGACTGCATCAACTTTATGGAGGTATCGGGACTGAGTGGCTCAGTAGTTAAGAAGCTCACCTTGTTATCTGGAAGGTCGGCAAGTCAGCAGTTCAAGACCCGAGTACTGCATGATGGAATGAGCCCCCGTCTATGTCCCAGCTCCTGTCAACCTAGCAGTTCAAAAGCAAGAAATTGCAAGTAGATAAACAGGAACCACTTTGGTGGGAAAAGATCTTGGGGACAGGAAAGGAGCCTCATTCAGGCATCCCTTGAGTGGAGTTTCTCCAGCAAAAATCCTTTCAACCCAGAAAGCACCTTTGTGTGCTTCTGACATGATAAAAAAAAGTTCATGGAAGTAAACGGGAGCTTTGAATAGTAGCCAGTGTTGGCCCTAACTTTGGATAGAGTAGTTGTAGAAAGATGTTTACAATGCATACTACTCCTTCCATGTCCAGATGAAATTTTAAACTGTCAAACTGAAACCACCTTCTTGGCTTTGTCTTTGGCCAAAATCAAATCCTCACTGGTACCTGTTTTCGGTAGTAAGCAGCAGACCAACCAATGAGCCAGATTCTGTATCTCTCCACAATTACACCACATGTTGTAGTCTACCAGCAGCCCACACTTGAACGTGTTGGTCTTACATTTAGGGACACCAACCCTCAACCTATTCAGAGTCCTCCAACTGAGTTCCTCAGCTATATTTTCCTTGTTCAGTGAGCTCATTCCTCCATCATCTATTTTGGTTTTGCTCTTGCAATAAAATTTGTTCTTGTCATAAAACTCTTCTTTATTCTCAGTTGACGGACTTGAGGCTTATATCCATTCAGAGGATGTTGAGGATCATTCTCTTGCTTAGGTCTCTTGGTGTCCGCTGCTGCTTCTCACCTTATCTTTGATAGAGCAATACGAATAAGAGGATGTATTTTCTTAACTGGTGTGTAGGTTTGAGGCATTCTGTTACTATACACTTTGTTTCATTATCAGCAATGTCAACTTTTTTGCATGTGTGGATGTGCTCCATATTGGCATTCCAGTATCTTATAAAGAGAGCAAAAGAGTGACACTGGTCGGTAGTTTTTTGGGTCATCTTGGTCTTTGCTTGGTTTCAATAAAACAATGAGTCTAGCCCAGTGATAGTGAACCTTTGCACTCCAGGTGTTCTTGGACGTCAATTACCAGAGGCCCAAGTCAGCACTCCTTTTGGGAATTGAAGTTCAAGAACATCTGGAGGGCCAAGTTTTACCACCACTGCTTTAGCCTGTCTCCACACAGAAAGAGCTTCTGTGAAGATTGTAGGTACATTTTATAACCACAATCTGGCGTACCCCAGGAAATGGTAATCTTAGTTTTCCTGCCTATTTTTTCACACTAGATCAAAACAAAGGAACAATACATATTGAAGAAAGAGTATTTATTTGTTCAACCAGCTTCTGTATCTGGAGTAGAGATACCTTCTTGTCCTCAGGTAGCAAAATGTTTTGGATTCTCTGGTATGAGTTCTTTCTGTGAAAGAAATTTTAATGATGATTGTATCCCAGTGGCTTCTGCTAGTGAATCCTGCCCTTCTAAATTAGGGTTTGCACCCATGACATTGGCTGCATGTTCACCATTATTGGATATGCTTAGTCTTGGCACATTAACCCTCATTTCAGCTACTGAAAGCTGGTCTGAGATCCATCAGCTTTTAGACTCTAATAACACTTTTTGAAGCAAAACTATTTTTTCCTGTTCAGACTCTAATAACACTTTTTGAAGCAAAACTATTTTTTCTGTTCCCCCCTCATTTTTTTCTGGAGACACACTCCAGCTGTTTCTCTAACTTTTCAAGTTTTGAGTTTTGAAATGCCGTTTAAAAACAAGTATAGGGTAGCATATGCTGTAAATCACTATTTAAAGCTCAGCTGTTCTTGGATTCCAATATATTATGATGTGTCACTTGCAATAACTTGAATGTGTCCGCAAGATCTCCTCAAGGACACCATTAATGGTTGCACTCCTGAATATATTGCTTGTAAATCAGTCTTGGCTTTTATGGATATGGCTCTGGAATAAATCAAGCTGGGGGGAAATTTGCCAGGAAAAAAGTCCATTCCAAAGGATAATGAAACATAATTGATTTGTACTTGGGCTGCATTGTTCAAAGTACTTCACGAGGATATGGTCAGTAAACTTCCCTGAAAGGTAGGCTGCCGTTCTTAGTACGCCCCCTGAACTGCATACAGTGGTTGAAGGCCTTGCACAAAGCATTGTAGGGCTTTTTCAAGACATTGTGCTGCCAGAAGTGAAGGACAAGATGACATCCCACCATGAGATGTAGAGAAGCTGACTAAACTTGCACTTGAAAAGTACTTCACTACTCACAAAGGGAACATGTCCTCCCTCACACCTGGGAATTGAAAAAGTTACCTTTCTGGAGTACAACTCTCACAATTCGTCAGGCAGTAGGGCCTCTGGCTCTGACCATGAGTTGATTATAGTGAGTTATAGCCTAACTACCCCAGAAATAACTTTTTCTAAGCTCTGATGAGGGCAGTAGGCCCGCTTAGGATTGAAAGGGAGGCTGTGTAGGTACAGACCTCTGTCCTCTAAAGCTGAGGAAAGGACAGAGGTCCAGGAGAAAAAGCAATGGATCTCTCAATGCTGGTCCCCATTCCCTGTCCTGGCTGCTTTGCTTTATGGTAGGGCTGACCTTGGGGCCACCAGAGAGTATGGGGCTGAGACAAGATCACACAGAGGCAAAGGAGAAGAGTATACAGCAGTAATAGCACTAACAAGTTGTGTTCTTTTGTTGTTACTAGTGATGGTGAACCTTGACACTCCAGCTGTACTGGAACTTCAATTCCCAGAAGCCCTGATCAGCAGGAGTGCTGGCTTGGGCCTCTGGGAATTGCAGGCCAAGACAGCTGGAGTGCCAAGGTTAGCCACCAAGGCTAAGCAAAGGCTAAACTCAGGTTCATCTTTACCAATGTGTTGAACACACACTTGTCCTCTATCCTGGAGTTTGAACCAAGGGGATATTCAGTACCCTCTTCATATGCAGACACCCCATTGCTTTCTATGAAGCAACTTCTAGTTTGCTGAACTGTAAGCTGAAGACCATGTGGAATATCACCTGTGTTTCCTAATGGGATTCTGTCTGCAGAGTATACAAAATTAAAAGAACAAAACTCAATCAAATGATTGAAAAGGTGACAAGGCAGAGTGTAAGAATCTACTGATCTGTCAGACTGGTAGACTTTACAATTGCATACTAAATGCCTACAGAAACTGCATACCAAATGCCCATAAACAATTTTGGGAGATTAAAAGTTTGTCATTTGTGCAGGGTATAAGGGAGAAGGAAGAAGTGAAGGGCAGTGCTGATGAATTGTACCATTTAGAAACTAAAAGCTTCCTCCCAGAAGGAGAAGGAGGCAGAGAGGGCCAAGATACATACAATGATGGAGTGGTGGGCGTCAGCAGGTTCGCACCAGATCGCCAGAACTGGTAGCAGAAATTCTGGCTGGCCCCGCCCATCCAAGATTTGAAATAAAGTACAGTAAAACCCTGACTTACAAATGCCTCGAGTTACATAGAATTCAACTTACATAATGATTTTGTGCTAAAACCATGTCCCGATTTACACGATTTCCTATGGGTTTGCTTTGAGTTACATAAAGATTCATTTCCCTATGGGTTTGCTTCAAGTTACGTAAAAATTCATTTCCCTATGGGTTTGCTTTGACTTACATAAAAGTTTCATTTTTCCTATTGGTTTGCTTCGAGTTACATAAAAATATTTTTTCCTATGGGCTTGTTTCGAGTTACAAAAAAAATTCGAATTAAGCAAAAGCCTACAGAACAGACTTTTTTTGTAAGTAGGGGTTTTACTGTAGTCCTAATTCGGGTGCAATGCAGGGCTTTCCCCCTGGCCATGCCCACCATACCACGGCCACAGTGTGGTAGTAAATTTTTTTTGAGCCCACTGCAATGATGTATCTTGGATTTTAAATAATATTTTACACCTGTTTTTAAATTATGTTTTTAAAACTATTCTTAAAACTATTCTCCCCCCCCCCCCCATACATTGCTTTGGGAACCCTGGTGAACAAGAAGCTGTATAAAAATAATTTTAAAAACATATTATAAATAAACATAAATAGGGTGTGTGGACCGCAAAAAAACTAACAAAAGAATATTCCATTACATCTGAATACATGTATTTCTACAAATTTAGACATCTCAGAAAACATAATACTATAACAGAAAGACCAGGTGTTAACTGTTGATTTGTACTTTCCAGGTTCATGCTTGCTCTCCTTGAATTGCAATGAGAACTTGGATGGGATAACTGTTTACATACGGAGCTATTCTCTGACAGACCTTCAAATAGAAGACTGCCCACTATAAAATAGGACACAATGGTGTCGTAATTCCTGCCAGAGGAGTAAAAGAATACATGGAACAAACACAAAAAAGGACCAGGAATACTTGCAATAAGCTTTATGACATGAATTTGGAGAAAAATAAATAGTATTTAATTGTGCCAACTCTAACACAAATCATGGGGTATAATGCAGTGTAGTCACGCCCTCAGCTAGCTAGCCTCCTTCATGGTCCTAAGATAGAAGGCTTGTTTAGGATTATGGGTAAACTTCTATGTGGCACACATAATTTTGGCTTCTTTTTAAAAAAAAGTTTTTATTAATAGTTAAAGTAATATAAAAGAAAAAAGAGTTTGATATACATAATTAATGTCCACAGAATAATTATACATTCCACCTTGTACTATCTTATCTTATGTAATATTGTAAAAATAATAATAATGGAATAAAGAAAACCACACAAAATTAAGAATAATTTAGAGCAATAAAACATATACACTAAAAAAAAACATTAATACCCCATTAAACCCACCCGTGAACAGTTGGGACAGTCGGCGAGGATTCTGGTGCATTAAACTTTATTACTCCTTCCAAAATTGGGTCGTATCAGGGCTATGGTTAGTCTCATTGTCTTCTAATAATGCATTTTTTTTAAAAAAACCCAACCCCACCCCCACCCCCAGATATCCCAAAAAAGGGATCTTTATTGTGACCCCCTTCTTCTGGTGGATTTGCATGGTTAATTTCTCATTTAGTGCCAATTGCCAAACGTCTGAATACCATTTAGCTTTATTAATATTTATTCCAGTTTTCCATTCTTTGCCAATTAGTTGTCTTGCAACCATTAGTAAGGATAGCAATAACTCTTTTTTATTTTCTTCCAGATTTAATTCTTCAATTTCACCCAATATTACCATCTTAGGACTTAATATAATTGATGTTTTTAGTATTTTATTCAATTCCTCCTCTATAACATTCCAAAATTTTCTTACCTGGTCACAAGACCACCACATATGCATATACATCCCTTTCCCTTTATTGCATCTCCAACATAAAACAAGATTGTTTTTATTCATTAGATGAAGTTTGACAGGGGTAAGGTACCACCTCCATAATACCTTACAGTTGTGTTCTTTTTCCTTCATTGAAAGTGATTTTTCATGCTTCTGTGGGTCCATTCCCCCCCCCAATTTTCATCACTAATTCTGATTCCCAAATCATCCTCCCAGCATCTTTTAAGTACTTGCTGAGCTTCCTCATTTGAATTTAACAATTGATATATCTTCCCCCCTAGGCCATTTAGGTTCCTTCTTCCCTGCCTCACTTCAAAAGTCAATATTTCAAACTGAGTTGGAGCTTGGTGGTCTACTATGCTATTATTCCTCATACTTCTATCCCACGCTTCTATCTGGAGCTCTTGTAACCAACTCAAACTTAATTCCTCATAATTTTCCGTTGATGGTGTTGGATCTGGGCCACGAAGTGGGTTGTGCAAGCTGGATCGGGACCGCGAAGCGGCCGGTAGGTCCCGGAGGAGACTGGTCAAGCAGTGAGAACCCTGACTTCACACATCATGTTTACACAAGTTAATTGGGGAAGTCTACACCGGGGGAAGTTCCTTATCTAACTTAATTAACTACCGGGGACATACATTGTTCCTCGTTATCGGGAGTAAACAAGTGGCCAACATTGACTCTAGGGCTTTGAGGAATCTGCAGACGTGAGGTTACCTATTACATGACTAGCGAGTTAGTTATTAGCTCTCCATTGTCCTAGCTGCTTGTCAGATCAGCTATTGATGAATTAAATATCTAATATTCCGCTCCCCCAATTTCTGTCCCTTCGGGAACCCGTGGCGACGAAGTGATCTTCATCACCGGGGTTCTGTCAGGGACAGTGTACCAATTGCGCTCACGGAACCCACATGATGGTAGGTGTTACAATTGTCAAACCATTCCGTCCTTAATAGAGCTTTTCTACGTGTTAAAATGTCCCTTATACTTGTTGACTCTAAAGGGCAGTTTTTGTAATCTAAAATTTCCAATATAGGTGAAGAGTTTGGCGCTAATTTTGGTTTCAAACCCTTCCACATTTTAAATAATTTTTTAAGAGAGAGGTTATGAATTTGAGGATTGGACCTTAAATCACCTAAAAAAAATTCCCACTTCCATTTTTGGAATTCCAAATAATCTAAATCATACTTCAGCATGCATTGATGGCTTAATAATTTAATAATTCTCTTTAAATTAAAAGCTCTATAGTAATTTTTAACATTTGGAATATTTAACCCTCCCAGATTATTCTTGATATACCAAAGTCTTTTGTTAATTCTTGGCTTTTCCCCGTTATTACAAAATTTGTTTATCAATTTCTGCCAGATTCTAAGCTCAGTCTCTTTTTTGATATTGGTAAGTTTTCTAATAGGAAATTCAATTTTGGCATAATTTTCATCTTACATAGGTTTATTTTTCCAAACCAAGATAATTTCAATGATTTCAATTGGTCTATAATTGGTTTTATTTCATTTTTTAATTTATTGAAATTAATCTTAAATAGATCCTTAACTTCATCTGTCACCATTATCCCCAAATATCTCATTCTGTCTTTTATTCTGAAATTATATTTCCCCATGATCTTCTTCTTTTCTGCTTCTGATAGATTGCAAGTGATGGCTTCTGTTTTGTTCCAATTTATCTTTAAACCCGTGACCTCCTCAAATAAATTTAAATGTTGTTGAATTTTACTTATCTTTAATAGGGGGTCTTTGACCACTAACAAGGTGTCGTCGGCAAATAGACTGATTTTTAATTTCTTACACCTATTAATCTTTCATCTTGTCTTATACTTGATGCTAGTAGCTGCATCGCCAATATAAATAGCGATGGAGAAAGCGGACAGCCCTGTCTCGTACCAGCCCTGATGTTGATTTCCCCACTTAGCCTATTGTTTATTTTTATTCTTGTCACCAAATCGTTGTATAATTGATCGATTGCATATCTAAATTTGGGACTGAATTCTAATTTAAGACATATTTCTTTTATAGTAGACCACTGGATAGAATCAAATGCTTTATAAATACCAAGCGGCAAAATACAAACTTTTCCTTATTCTTTTTTATCAGATCTATAATGTTGATTAATCTATTTATCAATCCCTCCATCTGTCTGCCTTTTAAAAAGCCTGCTTGATCTTCTTCTATGTAGGAATTTAAGAAATTGTTGAGTCCGTTATTCAATATTGAGGTAAATAACTTTGCGCCCTGATTCAATAGGGAGATAGGGCGGTAAGCATCAATTTTTTCCTTATCTTTACCAGGTTTTGGGATTAATACCACAATCAAACGGCTCCATGATTTAGGCATGCTTTCCCCCTAATATATAATTTCTTTAGCTTGGGTACTATTACTTCATGGCATTGCTTATAAATTCCTGATGGAAAACCGTCCTCCTCTGGTGCCTTGTCATTTTTTAAGTTCTTAATCGCTGTTTCAATGTCTTTATCTTGTATCTCTTGTTCCATGTAGTCCGAATGTTCTTTTCTTAATTTTGTAATTATATTTTAATCTAAATAAGTTTTTAACTTCGTTACATTAACCAACTTTCCTTTATATAAATCGGAAAAGAACTCTTCTGCTATATGAAGTTTTCCCTCTGTTTTGTAAACTAACTGGCCATTCTTATCAGTCAGAGCTTCTATTTGTCTTATTTTTTGCCTTTTTTTGCCAAAGACTTCATGTCTTTATTGTTAAATACAAAATCATTTCCTTTTAAAATATGCCATATCCTTTCTTGCTTTATCAGTTTCTAGGCTTATTACCTCTTTTCTTAGAGATTGAAGTTTATTCCAAATCTTCTTGCTACCTGTGTCTGCATGTCTTTTTTCTAATTATTTTAAATCACGTTCTTTTTAAAATATTTTCTTATTCTCTGTCAATAATGATTTTCTCATGAATACAATCACCCCTTAATACCGCTTTCATGGCGTCCCATAAAATGTGTGGCGCCACTTCACCCGTATCGTTAATCTCCTATTTTTCTAGCCAAGAGTCCATCAATCTTTTCCTTGTCCCCTCATTATTTAGAAGTTTTGTATCGAGTCTCCAGAAACCACTTTTCATTGTCTCCTTCCCTAAATTAATTTCCAACGTGATTGGTGCATGATCTGACAATTTAAAGGTACTTATTTTAAATTCTTCTAAATTTTGTAATAAGTTCTCTGATATCAGAAAATAATCTAATCGAGAATAAGATTTGGACATTGACAAAAAAGGAAATCCCTTTTCCTTGCCCTTCATGAGTCTCCATGTATCTTTAAGTTTTAACTTCTCCATCCATCTGTCAAGTATATTGAATTGACCTCTCCTATAATTAGAGTAATTGAAAACATCCAACATGGTTCTTGTCAAATTGAAATCTCCGCCTATTATTACATTAGGTGATCTTTCTTTTTTATGATAGGTAGAATTTTGTCTAGAAAGAGACCCTGTTTTTTATTTGGTGCATAGACATTTACCAAAGTGAATTCAACCCCTTCAATTTTACCTTTAATTAGTTCGAATCTTCCCTCCTTATTGGATAATTCTGGCTTCTAACACTTACCTGCTTCGCCTGGGGGCTGTCTCACTACTGAATTGTAGGGCTTATTTTGTCATTAGACAGCTTGTCAGCTCCAAGAAGGAGGTCGCTCAGTTACAGCCATTTACATTGAAGTTATTTATTTATTTCTATTTCCATCACTGCCCCCTCACTGAAGTGACTCCGGGTGGCTTACAATCAACCAATAAAAAACACTGAAATATTAAAAACATCCCAACAGCAATTAAAACCATAAAGGCACTAAAAAGCCATTAAAATACCCCCCCAACGTTCACCATAGGTTAAAACTAGAACCCAGTTGGCCATTCATATGAACCAGGGGGGGCTGCCCCAGAAACAGCACCCCACACCCCCTGGGCCAGCCAAGTTTTAAGGCGTTTCCTAAAGGCCAATAGCTCTGACTGGAGGCGTTCAGTTGGCAGATACTGAAAAGGCCCTCCTTCTAGTGCTAAAGAGGCAAGCCTCTCTAGCCATTGGTACCATTAGGGAACCCCTCTGGTCTGCTCTGGTGGGATGTCCATGGGGTAACGCGGTCTCTTAAGTAACCTGGTCCACTGTAAACCTTGGCAGTGCCTGCATTGAAGCAGAGGTGGTTTCATCTCCAACCACCAGCACTTCACACAGCACTCAAGATTACAAATCTTTGCCCCAGGTTTTCCTGTGCCAATGTAGCCTGGAGTTGATCATGGGCATAGTGTGTCCTGATAGACCAAGCCTGACTCCAGTTACTGGATGTTATGTATGTTAACTGTGTTTTCTGACAGGAGTGGAATGTATCTTTTCTCATGTATCTATTCCTATGCAAATAAGTGGATCAAAAATGTGCACACTCTGTTAGCCAATGGGCTTGTTGTATTATTGTTACTGTTTATAGGAACGGAATGTATCTTTTCTCATGTATCTATTCTTATGCAAATAAGTGGATCAAAATGGCGTCCCTACACAGCAGCAACATCGGCCCATTTGACCCAGTGCATCCAGAGAAATGGGCAACATACGAACGCCGATTCCGCCACGCAATGGCCTCGCAGAAGATCACCGACGAAGACAAGAAGCACTCCTGTTTCCTCGCTCAGTGTGGTTTTGAGATGCTTGAGCTGGCAACCAACCTCGTTCTCCCAAGGGACATGGATGTGGTGCCACTCGCAGAAATCATGTCCGCACTGAGGAAACACCTGCAGCCAGAGGTCTCAATCTTCCCGGCCAGGGTGGCCTTCCACAGAAGGGAGCAGCAACCTGGGGAGTCCATTGCAGACTATGCCACCGCTTTGCGCATTGCTGCCGCACCGTACAAGTGGGACAACATCGAAGAAGCACTCCAGGACCGTCTGCTGGCCAGCATAAGGGACGAAGATGCTCAATGTCACCTCATGATCAGGAAGATGCTAACTTTCAAGGCTGTCCTAGAAGAGGCGGTAGTGTCTGAGGCCGCATGGTCCAGGATCAAGCTTTTCCGGCATCACCACTCCACCACCAGTGCCACCGACTCAGCTGTGAAAACTCAGCAAAATTCATCTTCATCCTCCTCAGCATTGCCTGGTTCCACCTCTTCATTGGAGTCCAGTGATGCAGAGCGAGAAGTCCGAGCAATCCAACGAAAGCACCGAGAGAACCGTGACGATTGGGAGAAGAAATTCCTTTGTAAGTGTGATGGCTGCGGAGCCCGGCATGACCGCAGGAAGTGCCCCTTCCACACCGCAGAATGCCACAACTGCGGGTGACGAGGGCACATTGCTAAAGTATGCCGACAGCGAAAGCAAAGAACTCCAGCACCTGAGTCCAAGAAGAGTCATCACCACAAAATGTCCATCACCAAAGTGTCACCATAACCTGAGCCGTGCCAAGTGGGTATCGTCAGTGAGCATTTCTTCACAGACCTGAGCCTGCAGGATGTCCTCTTCAAGATGGAGGTGGATTCAGGTACTATCTTTCCCATAATCCCACAGCGGGAGTTTTTGAGAATTCCCCCTGCCTCTCGGCCCAAGCTCAAATCTTTTAAAACTTCCCTCCGGGATGTGCAAGGTTGCCAGATTCCGGTCCTGGGGGTGGGTAATTTCTTGGTCAAATTCAAAAACATTCACACCTCCTTGCCATTGGTTGTAGTTAAGCAGGGCACTAACTGTCTTATTGGGACCCAATGGTTTAGGCCCCTGGGAATCTGGCTTTCTGGCATTCACGCAATAGACACTGACCCAATCCGCGATGTTTGTGCTGGACATCCTGAGGTATTCAAAAAGGGTTTAGGTTTATACAAAGGACCCCCTGTGGACTTTGAGCTTGACCCAACTGTCCGGCCCATCTAGATGAAGCCACGCCGGGTACCCTTTGCTCTAAAGGAGAAGATAGAAGCTGAGCTGGACAAACTGGTGGGGCAGGGCATCCTAGTGCCGGTGGACTCCACAGAGTGGGAGACACCAATAGTGACTGCTTTGAAAAGTAACGGGGAGGTCAGGATATGCGCTGACTACAAGTATACCATCAATAAAGCTATTCGCCTGAACGCATATCCTGTGCCCGTGGTAAGCCACCTTCTTGCCTTCTTGCATGGAGGAAATTGCTTCACGAAACTTGACCTTGTCCAGGCTTACCAACAATTGACTGTGTTTCCTGCTCCTGCCATAGCCCAGACCATAGTAATGCATAGGGGGGCATTTAAGGTAACTAGACTACAATTCGGGGTGAATCCGGTCCCCAGAATATTTCAATCTCTTGTAGAACATATTTTAAAAGGTTTGCCCGGTGTCCTGCCATATTTTGACGATGTCCTGATCACCACTAAGGACACTGTCGAACAAGCAGCCAGACTCGATCGAGTCCTCTCACGTTTCGAGAGGGCCGGTCTACATCTCAGAAGAGACAAATGTGTTTTTTGCACAGGAAGTGGAGTTCCTGGGGTACCGAATTACACCCCAGGGTATCATGCCCTCTGACTCCAAGGTTCAAAGATAGGAAATCCGTTTGAGGCTTGAATATGTAGTAATATAATATAATGTTTTATTCTGGTAGTTAATATATTCAGTATCTTCCAGTAGAGCAATACAACAAGTCCAATACATTGTGAAAGTCAACCGGTATGCAGACTCTTTCAGGAGAATTTCCCTTCATCAGACAACTTGACTTGCTAACTTTCCAATATCTGAAAATATATACAATATATATATAAAAATTAATTCTGAACTGGAATATTGCTACTGAGCTAAGTATAAAAGAGAAACCCACCTGGATATATAACATTTAGTTTTCAAAGGGTATCTTGTTTTCATGTTGCATCCAAACCTCTTTTCGTTTATTCATTTTGGGCTGTGGATGTTACTGTCTCAAAATATTACTCCCCTTATAAATCCTGCTGATAGGAAACCAGGTGTGCATAATCTAGCATTCCCCTCCCATGCCTCCTAATTGACTAAATATATTTATACATTTTTATATTTTTATACATTTTATATTCCAGGGCTACAAATTGACATAATTGTGTAAAGGGGGACAAAAATATATATCTACAGAAGTACATTACACCACAATGCTTGAACTCTTAACAATCTCAGAATTGTATTAGCCAGGATAACGCTGGCCATGTAAGTAATTAGTAACAGCTGTGGGAAGAGGTCTCATGCTTGTGGAATCCCCACTGTTTTATAGTCTTTGTAAAAGCCCTGAGTAAACAGTTTGAAACATCAAAATAGAGGTGCCATTGGAGGATCTGCCCATTCTCAAATGCCATAAAGCCAAGAAATGCAAAAGCACAGGTACACAGAAGTGGCCAAACGGTGTGGCAATGTTCAAAGATAGGAAATCCGTTTGAGGCTTGAATATGTAGTAATATAATATAATGTTTTATTCTGGTAGTTAATATATTCAGTATCTTCCAGTAGAGCAATACAACAAGTCCAATACATTGTGAAAGTCAACCGGTATGCAGACTCTTTCAGGAGAATTTCCCTTCATCAGACAACTTGACTTGCTAACTTTCCAATATCTGAAAATATATACAATATATATATAAAAATTAATTCTGAACTGGAATATTGCTACTGAGCTAAGTATAAAAGAGAAACCCACCTGGATATATAACATTTAGTTTTCAAAGGGTATCTTGTTTTCATGTTGCATCCAAACCTCTTTTCGTTTATTCATTTTGGGCTGTGGATGTTACTGTCTCAAAATATTACTCCCCTTATAAATCCTGCTGATAGGAAACCAGGTGTGCATAATCTAGCATTCCCCTCCCATGCCTCCTAATTGACTAAATATATTTATACATTTTTATATTTTTATACATTTTATATTCCAGGGCTACAAATTGACATAATTGTGTAAAGGGGGACAAAAATATATATCTACAGAAGTACATTACACCACAATGTAATATTTTGAGACAGTAACATCCACAGCCCAAAATGAATAAACGAAAAGAGGTTTGGATGCAACATGAAAACAAGATACCCTTTGAAAACTAAATGTTATATATCCAGGTGGGTTTCTCTTTTATACTTAGCTCAGTAGCAATATTCCAGTTCAGAATTAATTTTTATATATATATTGTATATATTTTCAGATATTGGAAAGTTAGCAAGTCAAGTTGTCTGATGAAGGGAAATTCTCCTGAAAGAGTCTGCATACCGGTTGACTTTCACAATGTATTGGACTTGTTGTATTGCTCTACTGGAAGATACTGAATATATTAACTACCAGAATAAAACATTATATTATATTACTACATATTCAAGCCTCAAACGGATTTCCTATCTTTGAACATTGCCACACCGTTTGGCCACTTCTGTGTACCTGTGCTTTTGCATTTCTTGGCTTTATGGCATTTGAGAATGGGCAGATCCTCCAATGGCACCTCTATTTTGATGTTTCAAACTGTTTACTCAGGGCTTTTACAAAGACTATAAAACAGTGGGGATTCCACAAGCATGAGACCTCTTCCCACAGCTGTTACTAATTACTTACATGGCCAGCGTTATCCTGGCTAATACAATTCTGAGATTGTTAAGAGTTCAAGCATTGTGGTGTAATGTACTTCTGTAGATATATATTTTTGTCCCCCTTTACACAATTATGTCAATTTGTAGCCCTGGAATATAAAATGTATAAAAATATAAAAATGTATAAATATATTTAGTCAATTAGGAGGCATGGGAGGGGAATGCTAGATTATGCACACCTGGTTTCCTATCAGCAGGATTTATAAGGGGAGTAATATTTTGAGACAGTAACATCCACAGCCCAAAATGAATAAACGAAAAGAGGTTTGGATGCAACATGAAAACAAGATACCCTTTGAAAACTAAATGTTATATATCCAGGTGGGTTTCTCTTTTATACTTAGCTCAGTAGCAATATTCCAGTTCAGAATTAATTTTTATATATATATTGTATATATTTTCAGATATTGGAAAGTTAGCAAGTCAAGTTGTCTGATGAAGGGAAATTCTCCTGAAAGAGTCTGCATACCGGTTGACTTTCACAATGTATTGGACTTGTTGTATTGCTCTACTGGAAGATACTGAATATATTAACTACCAGAATAAAACATTATATTATATTACTACATATTCAAGCCTCAAACGGATTTCCTATCTTTGAACATTGCCACACCGTTTGGCCACTTCTGTGTACCTGTGCTTTTGCATTTCTTGGCTTTATGGCATTTGAGAATGGGCAGATCCTCCAATGGCACCTCTATTTTGATGTTTCAAACTGTTTACTCAGGGCTTTTACAAAGACTATAAAACAGTGGGGATTCCACAAGCATGAGACCTCTTCCCACAGCTGTTACTAATTACTTACATGGCCAGCGTTATCCTGGCTAATACAATTCTGAGATTGTTAAGAGTTCAAGCATTGTGGTGTAATGTACTTCTGTAGATATATATTTTTGTCCCCCTTTACACAATTATGTCAATTTGTAGCCCTGGAATATAAAATGTATAAAAATATAAAAATGTATAAATATATTTAGTCAATTAGGAGGCATGGGAGGGGAATGCTAGATTATGCACACCTGGTTTCCTATCAGCAGGATTTATAAGGGGAGTAATATTTTGAGACAGTAACATCCACAGCCCAAAATGAATAAACGAAAAGAGGTTTGGATGCAACATGAAAACAAGATACCCTTTGAAAACTAAATGTTATATATCCAGGTGGGTTTCTCTTTTATACTTAGCTCAGTAGCAATATTCCAGTTCAGAATTAATTTTTATATATATATTGTATATATTTTCAGATATTGGAAAGTTAGCAAGTCAAGTTGTCTGATGAAGGGAAATTCTCCTGAAAGAGTCTGCATACCGGTTGACTTTCACAATGTATTGGACTTGTTGTATTGCTCTACTGGAAGATACTGAATATATTAACTACCAGAATAAAACATTATATTATATTACTACATATTCAAGCCTCAAACGGATTTCCTATCTTTGAACATTGCCACACCGTTTGGCCACTTCTGTGTACCTGTGCTTTTGCATTTCTTGGCTTTATGGCATTTGAGAATGGGCAGATCCTCCAATGGCACCTCTATTTTGATGTTTCAAACTGTTTACTCAGGGCTTTTACAAAGACTATAAAACAGTGGGGATTCCGCAAGCATGAGACCTCTTCCCACAGCTGTTACTAATTACTTACATGGCCAGCGTTATCCTGGCTAATACAATTCTGAGATTGTTAAGAGTTCAAGCATTGTGGTGTAATGTACTTCTGTAGATATATATTTTTGTCCCCCTTTACACAATTATGTCAATTTGTAGCCCTGGAATATAAAATGTATAAAAATATAAAAATGTATAAATATATTTAGTCAATTAGGAGGCATGGGAGGGGAATGCTAGATTATGCACACCTGGTTTCCTATCAGCAGGATTTATAAGGGGAGTAATATTTTGAGACAGTAACATCCACAGCCCAAAATGAATAAACGAAAAGAGGTTTGGATGCAACATGAAAACAAGATACCCTTTGAAAACTAAATGTTATATATCCAGGTGGGTTTCTCTTTTATACTTAGCTCAGTAGCAATATTCCAGTTCAGAATTAATTTTTATATATATATTGTATATATTTTCAGATATTGGAAAGTTAGCAAGTCAAGTTGTCTGATGAAGGGAAATTCTCCTGAAAGAGTCTGCATACCGGTTGACTTTCACAATGTATTGGACTTGTTGTATTGCTCTACTGGAAGATACTGAATATATTAACTACCAGAATAAAACATTATATTATATTACTACATATTCAAGCCTCAAACGGATTTCCTATCTTTGAACATTGCCACACCGTTTGGCCACTTCTGTGTACCTCTGACTCCAAGGTGGCAGCCGTGCGAAATTCACCCAGGCCAAAATGTAAAGCTGAATTGCAATCATTTCTAGGATTGTTAAACGTCTATCATGCTTTTCTTCATCGCAAAGCCTCAGTTGCCAAACCATTACATCGGCTTCTTAAGAAAGATACTGTTTGGCACTGGGGCCATTGCCAGGAGAAAGTGTTCCTAGAACTTAAAAGGCTGCTGTCTTCAGATACTGTATTAACTCATTTTGATCCTAACAAAGAAGTTGTACTTGTGTGTGATGCATCCCCTGTGGGGGTGGGAGCTGTGTTATGCCATGTACTAAATGACGGTAAGGAAGCCCCCGTAGCATTCTATACCCATTCACTCTCAAAGCCTGAGAAAAATTACGCTCAGACAGACAGGGAGGCGTTGGCAATCATGGCTGGCATTAATAAATTCCACAATTACCTTTACAGAAGACCTTTTACCATCGTAACTGACCACAAGCCCCTCCTTGGAATCTTTGTGAATGGGAAACCCACGCCTCAAATTCTGTCCCCAAGGATGTTGCGTTGGGCAATTTTCCTAAATGCATACAATTTTACTTTGGTGCACAGGCACGGCAAGGACATCAGCCACGCTGATGCCCTGTCACGTTCTCCACTGCCAGGGGTTGGGGAAGTTGATTGCATGATCGAAAGCGACCACCAGGTCCTTATGACTGAGGCTTTCGACTCGCCCCCAGTTGTCCCCTCAGATATAGCCAAAGCTACGGCCAAGGATGTAACATTGACTAAAGTAATGTCTTTGGGTACAAAAAGGCTGGCCTATCTCTCCTCTAGCCAAGGAATTAAGAACATTCCACCGCAAGCTTTTGGAACTGTCAGTAGAATGAGGTTGGGGGCGTGGCTAAGATGGTGCCTGGTTAACACATACATTGCTTTGCTCGTTCCGAGAATGGGACTTTAAAGTGGCTAAATAACAAAAAAATGGAACCGAACTGCCAGAGAGATTACCTCTGGAGCCTGGGAGTCTTTTGAAGTGAGTTTATTTTCGCCAGAGACGGTGTTCGAAGAGCGGGCGGCGAGGGAAGCACAGCGTTGGCTGGGCTGAGCTCGCGGCTCGGGTCGGACGGGCTTCTGGCGATTTTTAAAAGTGAAATGGGCTTCAGAGCTTTGGAACTTTAAGAGAGAGAAAAGGAAAAATAAAATTAAAGAGGACGTTGGCGGCGGTGAATGGCTGGAATGCTGAAATTGTGGCTGGAAATGGAGGTTGGAGAGAGGGAAGGTGAGGATTTCAGCAGAGTTGAGACGGAGTAAGGAAGAGACCATTTGGAAGGCGCGGAACACGGCTGGTGTGCCTGGGAGATCGGAGGAGAACCGGCTGGATGTATAAATATTTCTTCTTTCAACTGTGTGGGGATGCAGTCGGGTTTTCCGGAGTGAAGGAAATATAGCTGCTTCTCATCTTTTTTTCCTGCCCGTTAACACCTGGAGTGTGGATACAAGTTACCCTGTGGCCCTGCCTTTCTTTCACTTCCTTTGGATATCGTGGATATAAAGCAGTCGGTCTTCCTCCTCTTCACAATCCTGGATACAGTTTAGATACAGTTTGAATACAACAGTACAGCTCTGAGAGATTTGAAGAGTTTTTTTTCTTCAGTTGGAGTGGGGTTTGGTTGTTTTTTTGGGGGGGGAATACTAAAGCAAGCTGGAAAAAAATCGGGGTGAAGTGCTTGTTGGGTACAAAAGTGTTTTGGCTCTGGGTGCTTTGTTTGAAGATTTTATAACTAAAATGGAGAAGAGAAAGGAAGATGAGACTGTAAGACCAAAAAAGACTGATGTAAGAAAAGAGGAGAAGAAAGCGCCAAGTGCTGATGCATCTTCATCATCTGCAGCAGCAGCAACTGTAAAGCAGATGGGAGCAATGGATCAAACCCAAATTTTGGTAGAGCTGGGGAAGTTGTTTAAAAAAATTGATAAGATGGAGGAAATGACTACGAAAGGATTCAGAGAAATGAGGGATGTGAGAGTGAAAGATAAGGAGGAGTTAATGGGTAGCCATAAGAAACTTGTTGGTATGTTTACTGATTTTTCTATAAAAGTGGATGCTAATAGTCAGAAAGTGGATAAAGTTTTGAATCTGGTGCAAAAAGATATGAAATTAATGCAGAATGATATGAAAGGGCTTCATGAGGAACATAAAGAGGTTAAACTGAAAGTGGAGGGTTTTGGGAAGAAATTGGATATGGTGGAAGAGGTGATGAGAAAACAGAACGTGCTGATAAGAAATCTGTCGGAGAAAATGCCAGATAAGCTGAAAGAAAGAATAGTGGATTGGTTGAATAATTTGAATATGGGGAAATTTTTTGTAAATGAAGATATTGCGAGTGCTTTTAGATTGGGCCCAAGGAAGGGGGAAAAAGTTCAAAGGAATGTGTTGATTAAATTTGCAAATTGGGCGGATGAGTTGAAGGTGATGGCGTTTATAAAACAAGCTGGGTCTGGCGTTTTAAAAATTGATGGGTGTGATGTTGAGGTTTATAACGACATATCTGTTGAGGAACGGGTATGGCATTATAAGATGAAACCTGTGACACAATTATTAAGAGAACGTGAAATTGTTTATCATTGGAAGTTTCCTCAACAGCTCAGGGAGCTGCAATCATGGCTGGCATTAATAGATTCCACAATTACCTTTACAGAAGACCTTTTACCATCGTAACTGACCACAAGCCCCTCCTTGGAATCTTTGTGAATGGGAAACCCACGCCTCAAATTCTGTCCCCAAGGATGTTGCGTTGGGCAATTTTCCTAAATGCATACAATTTTACTTTGGTGCACAGGCACGGCAAGGACATCAGCCACGCTGATGCCCTGTCACGTTCTCCACTGCCAGGGGTTGGGGAAGTTGATTGCATGATCGAAAGCGACCACCAGGTCCTTATGACTGAGGCTTTCGACTCGCCCCCAGTTGTCCCCTCAGATATAGCCAAAGCTACAGCCAAGGATGTAACATTGACTAAAGTAATGTCTTGGGTACAAAAAGGCTGGCCTGTCTCTCCTCTAGCCAAGGAATTCAGAACATTCCACCGCAAGCGTTTGGAACTGTCAGTGGAACGAGGTTGCCTTCTATGGGGACAGCGAGTGGTCATTCCTGTCACTCTCAGGAAAAACGTTTTACATCTACTTCACACAAGTCACCCGGGAATTGTCCGTTCCAAAGCCCTTGCCCATAGCTACTTTTGGTAGCCTCAACTGGACCAAGACATAGAACAAATGGTCGGCACTTGTGCCAGTTGTCAATCCTCTTACCCAGAGCCATCCCACCTTCCCTCTCGGGAATGGGATTCTGCTTGGGGCCCGTGGTCCAGGTTGCACATAGATTTTGCAGGTCCATTTAGGGGTGCCCTATTTTTGTTGGTTGTGGATTCATTCTCTAAGTGGCTGGAAGTGATTAGGGTGCCTAATACCACTTCAGCCACCACGATAATGCACCTAAGAAGGCTGTTTGCAGCATTTGGACTTCCAGATATGCTGGTGTCTGATATCGCATCCATGTTCACATCTGCAGAATTCCAATCCTTCATGGAAAGGAATGCAATTAGGCACATCACTGCCGCCCCATTCCACCCAGCCACCAATGGCCAGGTAGAGCGACAGGTGTGCACACCTAAAGATGCGCTTCAGCATATGGGTGAAGGTGATTTGGAGCTCCAGTTATGCCAGTTTCTTTTCACATATAGGCTCACTCCCCTTGCCTCAGGGCTGTCCCCTGCTGAATTGCTCCAGCGAAGGAAACTGTCATCCTTGCTGGACAGATTGGATCCCTCTAGGGTAGAGGACAAAGGCACAAATATAGCAATTCAACACCAGAAGGGTTTCTCGTCCGGAGACCCTGTACATTGCCGCAATTATGCAGCTGGTGGCCCTACTTGGGTGCCTGGGTTTGTGATCAATCAGACTGGTACTGTTTCTTACAGAATCGAAACAGCCACTGGTCTGATCTGGAGGAGGCATGCGGATCAATTGAGACCCAGACTACTGGACCCACAAGACGAATACAGACACTCAACGCTAGGGTTGGCCCCCTCCCGTTTAAACCCAGGGGACAGAGGTAATAGTCAGCAGCCAGCCAACATTGACCCAGAAGTGTCTTCTAGGAACCGATTTCAAGGGGAATTTGTGGAATGCTCCCCTATTCCGGTCAGGTTACCCTACACTGTCCCAGCCTAGCACTCTAGACTCCTTTTCTGATGATGACCAATTTTGTTTGGAGTTGCCCTCCACTCTTAGTACACACAGGAGGGACCCTGAGTTGTCTTATTCATCCACAGAATTAGATTTTGGTTTTGAGCGATCCCCTGCTCCTCCATCTGACAAACGGGGCTTTAATTTGGGTTTACAATCCTCCTCCTCTAGTCAATCCCTCACTCCAGTTGGGTCGCCCATCCTACGAGCCCGTGAGCCGGCTCAGCCAAGTGTCCGACCCAGAAGGGAAACTAGACCACCATCCTGGTTAAAGGATTTTGTTTTTACCTAGGGGGCAAGAATGTTATGTATGTTACCTGTGTTTTTGACAAGAGTGGAATGTATCTTTTCTCATGTATCTATTCTTATGCAAATAAGTGGATCGAAAATGTGCACACTCTGTTAGCCAATGGGCTTGTTGTATTGTTACTGTTACTGTTTATAGTGTATATAAGTCCGAGTTTTGCCCCATCCAAGCTGTGTTCAAACCCCACTAATAAAGAGCTGAATTTCACTACTTCACTAGTCTGCTTCTTCATTCCCTGGACATGAAACTGGATCAGTGGATATTTTCTTGAGCAGGATGCTATTACATTCCATGAATAATAATGCCCGGTTTCCAATCACCCCTTCCTGTTCTTTTCGAATTGCATTGTTCTTTATTCCTTTACTTCCATTCCTTTAGCCTGGCATCTTCCTCTATCACTGACTCCAATGATCAACTTCTCTCTCTCTCTTTCTCTCTGGTTCTCTTTCCTGTCAGTGGATACACAATGCACACGTTAAAAAAAGGTTACCCAACACTCTCCCCTCATTTATATCAATATCCCAGAGTGATATTAGCACAGTGAGTACTGCCCTAGCATCACCATCATGACAGTGAAGCCTTATTACAAATATTTGACGTAGATCTGGTCACTTGTCACTTACATTGCTTCCTTGGAAGAAAGGCTGGTTATTCTACATGAGTATGTGAAGATTCCCCGTGCCCGGTTGGGCATCAGTGGCTTCTGGCAGAGGTTAAACCAGTGAGCAAACTCCTGGCCTCTGGCCCTTGTCAGGGCGTAAGGGGGGTGATTTAATGATAGGGATTAATTCGGCCGCTTGTAGCCTGACCGACGATTCTGCCGAGCAAGCATCTCGCAGACCTCAGTTACCCATTAGAGTAATCACTCATCCTCTGGCCAAGGTAATCCCCGGTGTAAATATCGGCCATATTTACCCTTGCCTAAGCCCTAAACAATGGTCTCCCTTGCCCCGTGTTTGTCCAAGTTAATCAACTTCCCTTTGAGAGGTTCCCCATTAACCCGGGTACGTGAGTTAGGTAATTTTCCTGTCCGATGACGGTTTCGCCACCGTTGCGCTTTTCCCCCTATAAATGATGTTGCCTTTTTCCAATAAAGTACTGATCTGATCTCGCTCCATTTGCCTCGTGTCGTCACTTGATCAGTCTCCTCCGGGACCTTAAGGCCACCCCAGTGGCCCCGATTCCTACATCTGGTGACCCCGACGTGATTTACTCATGAGTAAGCGACCCAGGAGAGGTCTACTCGCGAGTAGCGATCCACGCGGTCCGGTTCTATGCTTGAACCGCGACCCGTCAGCCCGGAGGACAGCGCGGCGCTCTGACCGGCAGCCAGCCTGTCAGAAGGACGGCCAGCGGCGAGGCATTCCAAGAGAGGCATTCCTGCACCTTGCTCCCGGCTTTCGGGGAGACTTGCGCCAAAGGGAAAAACGCGTCCCGCTCAGGGCAGCTGTGAGCCCCTGACAGCGCAGAGGCCACCGAGGGCCCGTGGCAGGAGGCCACGCTCCGAGCTCCACCCAGACGATCGTCGCCGAAACCAGTTACCTTGCCCCCAGATGCGTCAACCCGTCCCGAGGAGGAAACTTCAGAGGACCACTCGCAGGTAATATGGGGACTTGTTCTCAGGGACAAAGTCCATCCGCTAGCCAAAAAACTCGTGAGGAAGAGTTTAAAATCCTGGCCAGGGTATTTAAGTTACGCTTTCACAGCAGGGAACTAGCGAGACTTTTGGCGTACCTTAGGGAACACTGCCTGCTTTACCCAGAAGTAGGTACGTTAACCCTACAGCTCTGGGATCAGATAGGAGACTGCATTCAGCAACCCCCGAAGGCCCCAGGAGGGATAGTTTGCACATGGAGGAAGTGTAGGAAACTCTTAGCTGAGATCGAACCAGTCCGGATAGAAGCGGAAGAACCCCCGTTAGATAAGTCATCAGTTCAGCCAGTCGAGCCGACTGCGCCCACCGCACTCTATCCGACATTCAAGTACCAGCAGAGTAGCGCATGGAGCCTTCCCGCGGTGACAGCTGTAGACGTCACCGAGGGAATGCAGGGCATGAGAAGCGCAGGCGCTCCTCTGACAGCTTCGGCTTCCCGAGTTACCAAGAGTCCCCTTCAGCGCACAATTGAAGAGGAGATTAGGAAGGGGGAATTGCCAGCAGAAGAGCTAGCTGAGCTCAGACAGATATGTCCAATCCGCATGGAGATGGACGCGCTCACGGGTGCACAGCAGATTGTTCATTCCCCAGTCCCGTATAAGCTGCTCATGGCTATGCGGAAGGCAATTGCAGAAACAGGGCTCCAAAGTCGTTTTACTAGGGGCACGCTTCAGCAAGTGTGCGAAACCACCATGTGGATTCCCCATGATTGGAAAGCCGTCATGAGGATGATGCTGACCCCTAGCCAGCACATGATCTGGGACAGCGAGTTCCGCCTAGAGGCGCAAACTCGGGCTGCCAGGATGGGAGGCGCGGTGCTTCCTGAGCAGCTGTATGGCTCGGGTAATTTCGAGTCAATCAATGCTCAGATCAACCTGCCTCTCGCCACTCTCGAGATGTCAGCCGAGGCAGCCTTTAGGGCTTACTTTAAGATCCTAGCCACTGGCAAAGCGGCTAAAAATTACACCTCCATTAAGCAGGGAGCCCAGGAGCCCTACATGGACTTCATCAATCGCCTGGAAGAAGCCATTAGCAGGCAGATTGATAATGAGCAAGCCCAGGAAGAGCTCATGATTAAGTTAGCCAAGGACAATGCCAACTTGGACTGCCGTAGAATCTTGCAGTCCCTAGGCAATCGTCCTGACTTGACCCTATCGGACATGATTAGAGCTTGCGCCGACGTTGGCACAGAATCCTATAAGATGGGTCTGCTAGCGGCAGCGGTGCAAGGAGGGAAAAGACCTAATGGTAAGAGCAAAGGGGCATGCCACAATTGTGGCAAGATCGGTCACTTCGCTAGGGAGTGCCGATCCAAGGGAGGCGGACAAAAGTCCGGCCGTCCCAAGGCTCCGAACACCCTCTGTCCGAAGTGCAAGAAAGGCTATCATTGGGCCAGGTATTGCCAGAATTCGGGAAACCGGAGCACGGGCATGTCTCTGGCCCCAGTCCAAACAGAGGCGTCCTTCACCCAGAACTCACCAGAACTAGAGTAGAGTCCAACCCCATCCCAGACATTGCGAGGGCGCAGGCCAGCCCCAAGGGCAGCACGGGACTAGAATTGACTTGCCAGGCGGACGTTACATGCGACCTGCCAGGCACAGTCTATCTGGTCGATTCCCAGTACATGGGACCCCTGCCCAGAGGCTTTATAGGTTTAGTTTTGCCCCGTAGTGTAGCTGGTGCACGCGGAATTTTTATAATTCCAGGAGTCATTGACTCAAATTTTTCAGGCATTCTCCAAGTTCAGCTTTGGACACACCTGCCCCAAACCATCCCTAAAGGAGACACCTTAGCGCAACTGATCATGGTTCCTTGTCGCTCACCAGCAGAGAGCCAGGGAGGGCTCAGTGACAGCTTCGAGTCCCGGTCAGAGGACCGCTCGAGCGCCAGTGAGGCAGCGCAAGGATACCAGGTCTTAGCGACAGTGGAGACCAACATTGAGTGGAAACAGCGCCCGGTTATTGAGGTATTTCTGAATAATCGATCATTCTCAGGCCTGTTAGATACCGGAGCAGATGTCAGCGTGATAAGCAGAAGCCAGTGGCCAAGGGAGTGGGCCACTGAGCCAGTCTCCGATGTGTGGGGGGTAGGCGGTGTTCAGGAAGCGTTTAGGAGCCGAGAGTGGGTAGAAGTCACAATCCCAAGGGCTGAGGGCACGGCGGTGATCCGACCGCACATTCTTGACGTGCACATCAACCTTTGGGGGCAAGACATTCTGCAGCAGTACGGTGCTACGCTTACCTTTGGGTAATGGCGTTGCCACTTAAATGGCTCACCGATACTCCGGTCTGGGTAGAACAATGGCCGGTAGTGGGGGAGAAATTGGTTGCTCTTAAGCAGCTAGTTAAGGAACAGCTAGACGCAGGACACATAGAACAGTCCACGAGTCCTTGGAATTCGCCAATTTTTGTTATTAAGAAGAAGTCGGGGAAGTGGCGACTCCTCCACGATCTCAGAGAGATCAATAAATGCATACAGCCAATGGGTCCGCTTCAATGCGGCATCCCGAATCCGAACATGATTCCCGAGGGGTGGGAGATCCTAGTCGTAGATCTCAAGGATTGCTTTTATACTATCCCCTTAGACCCCAGGGACCGGGAGAGGTTTGCCTTTACGGTGCCAGTCGTGAACCACAGTGAGCCTACGCAGCGTTACGCGTGGAAATTTTTTGCCACAGGGCATGCTCAATTCGCCCACTTTGTGCCAAATTTACGTTCACGACGCACTGGCAAAGTTTTGAAACCTTTACCCACAAGCCTTAGTTTGTCACTTTATGGATGATATTTTGGTAGCGCTGCCAAAGCTTGGCAGCGAAGTGTTTTCAGACCTCCAGGCCAGCCTGGGGGACAAAGGGTTACTCATTGCCCCGGAGAAAGTGCAGAGAACCGAGCCCTTCTCATACTTGGGCCATCGGCTTCTCCGCTCTTTCGCCGCACTGGTTTTGCCTCAGATCAATTTACAGGACTCAGTCACCCTGGTAGAATTGCAGCAGGTTTTAGGAAACATTAATTGGGCCAGACCGTATTTTTGATTGGATACGGATCTTCTGAAACCGCTCTTCTTGCTGCTAACGCTAGGTAAGCAGCTGGCAGACCGGAAAAAAATTTCTCGAGACGCGCGCTTGGCGCTCGAAAAAGTTAACCAAGCTCTCAGCCAAAGATGGGTGGATAGGATCGCCCATGGGCCATATGCCCCAATCCTGAATCTGTACATCGTACGGTCGGGATCCATGTTCACTGGGGCGCTAGGAGTAGACTCAGAGAAGGGAGCGAAAATTGTGGAGTGGGTGTACTTGCCTAACACCTCATCTCGGAACATTGTTCCGCCCCAAGAACTGGTCCCCGCGGTGATCTACCGCGGCAGGCTGAGAGCTAGGGACATTTCTGGGCACGATTTAGCCAAAATCGTAGTCCCGTTCACCAAGGAACAAATTCAGCAGTTGATGCAGCTAGGTGACTCGCTTCCGATAGCCTTGGAAGGATTCACTGGAAGCTTGGCATACCACTTGCCTAAAGACCCCAGACTTGTCTCGCTTCAAACAGGAACAGTCAGCTTGTTCGAATTGCTCTCGCTGGTCCCACTTCAGGGGGCCAGAACAGTTTTTTCTGATGGCGGACGCACCTATGGTGTCCTGACCTGGCAGGAGGGCGAAGCTTGGCACACGCTGCTAACTCTTCCACAGAAGTCCGCGCAGCGGGCGGAGTTGGCAGCCGTGAACCTTGCCTTGCGCACCTTCGCCAAGGAACGTTTAAATATCATAACCGACAGTTTGTATGTTAGGAATTTGCTTCACAGCCTACCGGGAGCATACATCACTCCCGCGATAGACAAGAATCTGCTTAGCCTGTTTCTCACGGCTCAATTTCATTTGCGGAACCGCACGGAGCCGCTCTATATTGCCCACATCCGCAGTCACCAAGACCTACCGGGTCCGATTTCGGTGGGCAATAGCAGAGCGGACGCGGCGGCAAAGGAAATTCAGCAACGCTCAGTTTTGGGAGTTTTCACTACTCCAATTCAAAGTCATGCCTTTTTTCACCAAAACGCCAAGGCACTCGCCAGACAGTTCAATTTGCCACTTTCTCAAGCCCAGGGTATAGTACGCTCTTGCCAGCATTGTGCAGGGGCGCCGGGGGGGCCCTCGTGGGGGGTCAACCCACGGGGGACAGAGGCCAATCAGGTGTGGCAAATGGACGTCATGCATGTGCCGCAGTTTGGCAGATGGCAGTACATGCACGTCTGCATAGACACTTTTTCCCAGTTCGTTTGGGCGACGGCGCAGAAGGGGGAGACTGCCTCCCACGTGGAGCAGCATCTCCTGTCCTGCATTGCGGCAATGGGCAAGCCGCGGCACGTGGAAACGGACAACGCCCCGTCCTACTGCTCTAGGCAGTTGGCCGCCTTCATGGCCACCTGCGACATCAAGCATACATTTGGCATTCCCTACAATCCGCAAGGGCAGGCGATTGTAGAACGGGTCAATCGGACGCTAAAGTCCTATATTGACAAACAAACAGAAAGGGGGGAGCCACCAGCCCTCCCCACATCACAGGGACAAGCACAGTTTTGTCTGAATAAGGTATTGTTCACATACAATCACCTCAATGTTTTTTCGGACTGTACGCCGCAGGAGAAGCACTTCCGCCGTTCGGAAGCTCTCCCGCGACCTATGGTCCGGTACCGAGTGCCACCGGACCCATCTTGGAGGGGCCCGGTGCCGCTCATAACCTGGGGGAGAGGGTATGCTGCAATTATGTCTCCTACAGGTGTCATTTGGATTCCGGCTCGGTGCGTCAAGCCTCATTTGGAACCTCATGGCGTGGACCCAGACCGACCCGAGTCCGATCCCGGAGATGGAGGACCTCACTCTGACCGAGGAGACCCACCAGGAGAAGCGGCGGCTGCGGACCCAAGCGCAGAGGATCACCTGGGGGATGGTCAAGACCCTTTGCAGAGAGGCCCAGGACGCCCTCCAACGCGAGGAGAAGGAGCCGACACCGGAGCACTTCGTTGCAGCAGTCTTTGCCCAGATTAATGCCAACTCCGTGATCTTCACCATCATCCTGGCCCTCGCCCTGCTTCTGGGGGGAGGCGCTCAGGCCGCTTTGCTTCAGGCCAACGGCCTGCCGCCCGGTGAAGACCTTTCAGCACGGATGCACTACAACTTGTGGGCAAGGTTGGCGGGTCTCGTCAACCAGTCCGATTTTTGCCTGAAGCAGGACATTGGTTCTGCCTCGATCCTCAGCACCTGTCTCATCCCAGTGTGCCACACTCTCGACGCATGCGCCATAGATGGTGACTGGCTGTTAAAGAAGATTTTCGGACCGCACCTCCCTCCGAGCTTTGCAGCCTACGCTCGCTGGGGGGGATTGCGGCTCACCATGACTTTGCCGGCTGATGCAGCCACTCTTCACACCCCGCGAGTGGCGGCCAGCCCGAACTCTACTTGTGCGCGAATAATCGGCTGCGCCACAGGCGGCCGGACCCAGCGCAGCTGCCTCGATACCGGCAGCAGCAATTGGACTTGTGCAAACCCAGAGACAATTGGCTCGTTGCCGGCCCATGTCACCCTACCCTCAGGGTGGTTCTTCACATGTAACCAGTATACTTTTAACTATATTCCTGCAAATGTATCAGATTCCACATGTTGCCTTAGCCGGTTGACACTGTTGCTCCCCACTAGGGATATGGTTACCCCAAGCACAAATGTTTCAAATATTCCAAATGTTCCAAATGTTTCTGCACCCATCAGGCATACTCGCACCACCCAGCTAGACAGCTCATGTGACAGCAGCTTTAGAGTTCTAAGCCCAGCCGAATACGTCTCACTATCAGTCAGTATAGTTGGCGTGCCAGGCTTAGCCGTCGGCAACGCACGGAGAATTGGTCGCTTGGCCTGTGGCTTGGCAAAAGCCATCAACCATACCTCCACAGTGATAGCGCTCCTCAATCAAGAACAGGCGGAACTTCGCCATGCCATTCTCGATAATCGAGTGGCTATCGACTACCTCTTATTTTTGCACCACCTGGGTTGCGAATCCCTTCACGGTATGTGCTGTTTCAACCTTACTGACAACTCCCACAAGGTACAGAGTCAGCTCACGGATCTCCACACCATAGTTCGGGGCACCACCGAGGGTTCCGCGTGGGGGGCCTGGTGGAGCTCCCTGTGGAGCTGGATGTGGTCATGGATCCCCTGGGGGTGGCTTCAGACGGTGCTCAAGGTGGTGGTGGGGGTGACTATACTAGGCATAGCGTTATGCTGCTTTGCGCAATGTATTCCCTCACTGATCTCGAAGTGCCGCCCCGAGAAGGAACCCCGTGACGTCATTCCCGATCAACAGCTGATGCCGCTTCTGCGCAGAGTCGCCAGTCAGGCTCTTAATATAAAAAAGTAAGGGGAGATGAAGATTCCCCGTGCCCGGTTGGGCATCAGTGGCTTCTGGCAGAGGTTAAACCAGTGAGCAAACTCCTGGCCTCTGGCCCTTGTCAGGGCGTAAGGGGGGTGAATTAATGATAGGGATTAATTCGGCCGCTTGTAGCCTGACCGACGATTCTGCCGAGCAAGCATCTCGCAGACCTCAGTTACCCATTAGAGTAATCACTCATCCTCTGGCCAAGGTAATCCCCGGTGTAAATATCGGCCATATTTACCCTTGCCTAAGCCCTAAACAATGCTCCCTTGCCCAGTGTTTGTCCAAGTTAATCAACTTCCCTTTGAGAGGTTCCCCATTAACCCGGGTACGTGAGTTAGGTAATTTTCCTGTCCGATGACGGTTTCGCCACCGTTGCGCTTTTCCCCCTATAAATGATGTTGCCTTTTTCCAATAAAGTACTGATCTGATCTCGCTCCATTTGCCTCGTGTCGTCACTTGATCAGTCTCCTCCGGGACCTTAAGGCCACCCCAGTGGCCCCGATTCCTACAAGTATGTACTGTTGCTGCCACAAGAGTAACATAGCTGGAATCACATATGAATTATGACTAAGTATTGCTTCAGCCAGTTACAGCTACATAGCATTTGCACCATTGAAAAAAAATGGGCCTAAATTTGCATCCATATGTGCTAAATTTATGCCAACTTGCCAGTTATAGACCTGCTTCCTGGATTTTAAGTACTTAGCATTTACATTTAATTATATTTTCCCATTGGCCCATCACTTCCACATTTTAAAGGACATGCTTTTAAATACAAACAACACTGTGTTTCCATTATAAACTGCAACCTAGAGATTATCTTTTGTCCAGGAAAAAAGCTACAGCAGACCGAGAGCAGAAGGAAAGCTAGAGTAAACATGGGCAAGTACACAGTAATCAGGCCAGTACAAATGGATCTGAGACATGGAGTTTCTCACTCTTTGGGATTAACACCTTGAGTTTTCTTGGCAATGAGATGAAACCCAGGCAGTAAACAAGAGAGAAAATATAGTAACCATGTGATGGATTGTTCCATTGTCTTGTGTCAGCAGTTCTGGCATACTGATATTTAGTGGTGAAATGTCAGTCAGGAGATAACGGCTAAAAAAAGGATCCCTCACACTTTCTTATTCTCTCTCTCTCAGGCTGCCCTGTTCTATCATTAGTTTAACAGATAAACTTAACAGCATATTTTTAAACATCAAAAGCTTTTAAAAAACACCAGTAGAGTTTTTTCCAGGGCTTTCATAGAGTGAGATAAAAAACCTGATCTGTTTAACCATCAGCTTAAACCTGATTTGTAAGTCTGATCCATCGTATTACTGATTTCATAATAATGTGATTTCCTGAGTTCTTTACAAAGCCTTCCTTTTCTATTCATCAAGGACTTTTGAACTACAGCTCCCCAAAAACCCCTCAACTCCTCTTCTAATTGGATCTGCAGCCTAAAATATTCAAGCTTTACTAAGCATTCTCTAAAATTCCTTTGTCCAGCACTTCCTTACCAAGTAAACCTCGACAGTAAACCTTCCTAAAGAGAAATGCTTGCCACAAATTTTCCCTGTAGCAATGTACTACTCAAATCATAAGAAGTTATTGATTAGAAGAATCATAGACTGGCATACAACTGTCACCCTAAATGGAACAGGTACAGTATCCAGAGTGTCATTGCTCAGTTATAGATAATTTTGCTTATTTTAAAAAAATTCATTGCTTTCCTACTGCTCAATTGTTACTCTTAACCTTATAATTGTTAAGTTATTTGTAGAAGCTGCACAGCAAAGCGGGACAGGTTTTAGTCAATTTTATGTTCGAATGCAAGTCTCCCAGTTCACCTCTTTTTAGCCCAGCTAATAAACACACTTGGACTAGATATTTAAGAGAAAGAAAAATATCATTCACTCACAAAATGATATCAGAAGATACATGTGCTCAGGAGTCTTGTTGAAGTTGGTTTAGAAAGAAGTAAAGTTTTTCTTCCAGCCATGTGGCCTGGAAGAAGGAGGAGCTCAAAAGGACATCTTCCTCTTCCAAAGCAGAAAGCAAGAAAGAGAAGGGCAGAACAAAACCTTAACATATGCAAATAGGGTCAGGTGATCCCTGACACGGGAAAGAACCTTTCTAACTGTAATTACAGGCAAACAATGCAAAACAAATCCCTTTGGGTCACACTAGTCTTTTCTGTCTCTCTGGTTACTGCATGCTGGGGTTACATTAGAATACACAACAATAATCTTAGAACTGTACAGGGTGGCTCCTAAATCCCTATCCAGCCTGTAAGTCCCTACCCATCCTCTCCATGGCAGTCCAATGGGAACACTTTCTCTCTCCCAGCAGTCCAATGGGAACACTTCCTCCCTCCCCCAGCAGATCCCTACTCTCTTTGTGGCCGTGTAGGGATTTACGGGCCACCCTGTAGAATTGGAAGGAGGCACAGTAGGGAACCAAACTCACAACCTCTGCTAAACCCCTGTTCTGTATCTTACACCCTTGAAATCAGGGAGCAATTTTTTAATTACCTAAATCCATTAATAATGCTATTCTAGGACATATCTCTGATTTTAAAGACAATATTTGATTAATCTAATAAAAAACCTTCTTCCAAATCCTCTTTACAAACCTACAATCCCACAATAAATGAAATTATGACCTACTGTAATCTCTTTTTACATCTCCAACAATCATTCTTATATTTAGAATTATAATGATTTAATCATATTGGGGTCATGTACCATCTCCAAATTGTTTTTCAACAATTTTCTTCAAATCTAACAAACATATTTTTCATAATCCTTTGTTTCCTTATCCTATCCCAATCTTTTACAATTCCCATACCTAGATCTGTTTCCTAAATTAATTTTAAAGTATTCTGTGGGTCACCATTCTCAATTATCTCGCCGCCAGCCAAAGACCACTGGCTCAGCTTCTGGAGGGCCAGCCAGAGGTGGTAAGAAGACCCGTGAGCCCCCCCATCACCTCCGCAGCCTCTCCCATGGCTCCCGCCGCCAGCCAAAGACAACCGGCCCAGCTTCCGAAGGGCCAGCCAGAGGGAGAAAGAAGACCTGCAAGGCCCACCATCATCTCCATGGCCTCTCCTGCGGCTCGACCACCACCACCCACGGCTCCTTCTAGTTACCTCAATGGAGCTGGGGGAAAGAAGGAGGCAGCCCTGCCGCCATCACCTGGGGCAGAACCGGCCGCCGCCGCCACTACAGTGAGACCACCCTGGATGTCAGCCGTCAAATGCATGCTTAGGATAAGTAATTGAATGACTGTACTATAGTTGAGCTGAGTTTTGACTTAATATAATAAATGACATAGAGACTTTATAAGAAACTGACTAACATAGTAACTTGAAACAGTTAACTAACAGTAGAAACTTGATGTAGTGGACTTTTCTTTCTTTTAGTCTGATACTATGTTTGAAACTGTGATAATATGCATGATGATATCTTGTTTTAAACTGTAATAATATGTATGATGGGAGGAAAATGACGTAGAAACTAGCAAAGCATGTCAGGGAGTTTGCCAAGAGAACCCTGTTAGGGAATGGATCTACTCTATGGGTTATTGTATAAGATACATGAACTCCTTGTGAGTAAGGAGCAAGTGCAACAGGTGCTCTTACTAATTAATGACTCAGCATAATGTGGAGAATAAAGCCAGCACCTTTGAGGCTTATTCTCTGTCTGTAAACTCTGAGATGGATAACCACGGTCAGAGGGCATGACCTCTTGCCTATACTGAAGGACTCTTTCTGTACCAAGCTTTCTGGGCTTCTTTCCAAGAAATGCTGAAAGGAACTGCATCAAAGTCTTGCAATGGAGATGCTACTGGTAAATCCAGAAGATAACCTTGGACTGTTTACATGTGAGTGCGTTTGCTGAAAAGACTGATAAACTTGCTTTATGTTGAATGCCAAACTCAAGCAACAAGCTGTCGTT
Source organism: Bradypodion pumilum (assembly GCA_035047305.1). Classification (NCBI taxonomy): domain Eukaryota; kingdom Metazoa; phylum Chordata; class Lepidosauria; order Squamata; family Chamaeleonidae; genus Bradypodion; species Bradypodion pumilum. The sequence goes on along the minus strand of JAWDJD010000009.1, from coordinate 23,630,965 downwards.
CTTATGTAGTGTCAAGTTGTTGACAGCACTATTCTTTTGCATTGACTCCCTTATGCTGAAGTAAAAGCTATTTTTGTTCTGCCAACCTTGTGTCTGAGTGCCGTGTTACTATTGGCGCACCTTCCGCAGCTGCAAAGGCTTGCCTGCTGTGCTCTGTTGAATCCTACCGAATTTGCACTCAGGACACTGTTGTGTTCTGTAAAGCTGTGCCTTTAACAATGTACCTTTGCCATGTGTTAACAATGTAACCTTTCTGTGTGCAACATTATAACCATCAGCTGTATCAATGTAAACCTGATAAGGGGACGCGAGCTAGTGACCACCAGATGGCAGTAGCGAGCGTCCAGCTCTCATGGCTCAGATTCACCTGGTTCAGCAGCGCGGGAAGATTCCCCGCGACCTCTTCACCTGGTCAAGAAGGGCGTGACCTTCTACGACGTCACGCAGGCAGCAACCAATAGTCTGTCGACGAGCCACATTCAAATGTATAGCCAGCTGTATATATTGAGCTACTCATCCGCCATTACCACATGTTCCTCCGGATCATCATGCAATAAACCTGTGTTAAGCCAACCCTTCGGCTGTTTCATTGTCTTTGGTCCCTTACACTAAAGACACACACTCCAATAAAGGGTGATGGGCCCAGACCAGCGCTGAAACATCTACTGTGTGCCTTCCTACGAGCAACAGAACAGGCAGGGGTTAATGCACAGGACCTGGATCTCTTCCCGTCCTTGCACATTGTGTGTTTATTTTTTGTTCCTTCAAGCACAAAAAATGTTATCCGTTGCTGAGGCAAGCCGGCATGGAGGAGCAAGCACAGCTGTTGCCCTGATTAACCACCAGGCTGTCTTCTGTTGTTTGTTGTGCCTGTTTTTTCTCCAAGCATGGCTACGCAGAGCATAGCAATGGTACCACAGCTCACTGGAAGCAACTATCAGACGTGGGCCATGAAATACTCACTCTTACTAAAGAAAGAAGGCCTCTGGGGTGTTGTAAGTCAACCACCAAAACCTACTGACTTTGATCCTGCAAAGGAGGATGACATATGTGAATTAGCTAAGTACTATGCAGAAAATGAAAAAGTGTTGGGGATAATAGGTCTTTGTATTACTAATGAGTAATACACCTCATATCAGAGGTGTTAATGATGCCTCACAATGTTGGGAACTGTTGAAAAATTTGTATACCAGAAAGACAGTTAGCTCACAGATTTATCTAACAAGAGCCTTGTTTAGAAAGCAGCTAAGTCCAGGTGGAGATCTATGTGTTCATTTGTGTGAAATGAAAGATCTGCTCCAGCAATTAAGAGATACAGGCTTGGAATTTAATGAGCTCCAAAAAGCTTATATACTCCTATCCTCTTTGGATGAATCTTATAGCATTTTTTCTACAACGCTGGAAGTGCTGCCTAAGCAAGACATTATGTTTGACTTGGTAGCAGCCCATTTGAATGAGTATTATAAGCACAGACAAGATCAAAAATTGGATGGAAAAAATACTCCCTCAAAGGCTGTTGTACAGTCAGGTAAAGTAGAACCTGAGGTAGCTTTCATAGCCAAAAGGTGCTTTAATTGTAACCGGGTTGGTCATCTTGCAAAATCCTGTCCATCTAAAAAGAGGAAAAAAACCGTTTCAAAGAGTAAGATTAAAACGAATGTGGCTATACTTAAACTGGCAGATACTGGCATGAGGCCAGATAGTGATAAATGGCTGCTTGATACAGGAGCCTCAACCTCCGTAACTAATGACAGGTGTTTGTTTACAACTTTTAGGAGGAGTAATAAGTCATTAACCCTCGCAAACGGGTGGACCTTAAAGGTGTCTGGTGAGGGAATGGTGTATTGTTCAGCTTTGGAGACAGAGATTGAAATGATGTATATACCAAGCATTAAGTATAACTTGTTATCCGTATATGCTCTTATGGCCTTGGGTTATCAGCTTGTATTCAAAGGGAAACTGTGCACTGTTACTAAAGGGGATTTTCATGTAAATATTCTCACACATGAATGTTTGTTTGTAATAAACAACAAATCTAGGGAGGAAGTGGTAGCTACAACTAGCACCAACAAACCTAAACATAACAACTGTATACATCTCATGCACAGAAGATTAGCGCACCTAAACTTTAAAGACGTATCAAAAACAGTTGGCACAGGCGTTAAACTACAACCTTGTACCACTTATATGTCTTGTAATGTTTGTGGTAAAGTAAAGAGTAAAACGGCCCCAGCCAATAGAATAGATGGCTTTACAACCTCTAGAACCCTACATCTTGTAAGTATAGATCTTATAGGGCCTAAACCTCAATCCATAGGCGGAGCTAAGTATGTGCTACATATTGTCGACCATATCTCAAGGTACGTCTTTGCTTACCTTCTAAAGGACAAAACCGAGACATTTCAAGCACTTAAACGATGGGTTAAGTTTGTGCAAAGAAAACAGGGAATAATATTGTGACCATAGTCTCAGATAACGTGAAAGAGTTTACAAATAAGCAATGTGAGGAATTTCTAGCAAATGAAGGCATAGCTCATAAAACTAGCGCCCCTTATAAACCACAGCAAAACGCTTTCGTGGAGTGTAGAGGTCAGACATTACAGACTATGTGTAGAGCGTTACTAGATGATGCCAGATTACCTCAGAAGTTGTGGGGTGAGGCACTGATGTGTGCTAACACACTCAATAATGCATATAATTCGGCAATAAATGATATACCCTATGCAAAATGGCACGACAGACCACCTAATCTAGACTATTTTAGAGTCTTTGGCTCCCCAGCATGGGTGCACATACCTGCACAATTAAGGAAAAAGGGAGAACACTGTGCCAGAAAACGTAGGTTTGTAGGATATAATGCCAACCATAAAAGCTATCGCTTTTGGCTTCCCGGGACCAATAGCATATATAGCAGTACAGACGCCAAATTCTTGAACATTCAAGATGCCATCATGTGGAGGAGACATATATCCCTACTAATCTCTCTGAGGAGGAGCCAGAGTGTCTGGCTAGTGGCATCCATAAAATGCCAGACATCAAGGTAAAACAAGAAAGGATTCCTTTAATTTCTGAGGACGAACCAGGCTTCCTTGATAGCTTGTTCTGCCATAGAACCAGCAAGTTATAATGAGATTAGATTGCAGGCTGCGTGGGAAAGTGCTATGTCAAAAGAAATTCAATCTCTCAAAGATCTCAATGTATTTAGGGAAGTGCCAATCCCAAAGGACCATACAGTTTTAGGCTCTAGATGGGTGTACAAACTCAAAAGTGGCGAAGGGGATCAGCCCTTGTTTAAAGCTAGGCTAGTAGCACAAGGGTTTGCCCAAGCAGCTAGCGACTATGATGAGGTGTTTTCACCTACCCTCAGAGCATCCACACTTAGAGCCGCCCTCATCTGGGCAGCATGGCACAACTATGATGTCACTCGTATAGATGTGGAAACTGCATATGTTAATGCACCACTGGAACATGAAGTTTATATATTATACTAGCAGAGGTTGCTCGGCATTGCCGGGCAGTTTTAAATGGTGTTGGAAGGTTTTTTTATAATGTTTGTAAAGTAGAGGATAGTCCAGCCATGGGCAAACTATGGCCTGCGGGCCGGATCCGCCCTGTTCGGCTGTTTTATCCGGCCCATGGTGTTGGAAGGTATTTTTGATAATGTTTGTAAAGTAGAGGATAGTCCAGCCATGGGCAAGCTACGGCCCACGGGCCAGATCCGGCCCATTCGGCTGTTCTATCTGGCCCATGGATCCGAAAGAGTGGAGGGTTCTCTTTATATTAGTTCACACAAACACTCCATCTATGCTTTTGTTCCGGCCCTCCAGTCCAGTTTAAGAACCCATTGTGGCCGTCGAGTCAAAAAGTTTGCCCACCCCTGGGTTAGTCTATAATTGAATTTTTAAAAATGTTTATTTATCCTAAAAAAATTGACGGGCTGTTATAAAATGTGTTCATCTTTTTTGGGGTTTTTTGTGGATTAAAAAAAGAGAAAAGGATGATATAATTTTTTCATTTTTTTTAAACCGAATAATGTTTTAGTTTGTGTTTTTTTTTAAAAAAAATAGTTGTACCTTAGGTAATAATTTAAAAAATGTGAAAGCACATTTTTTTTACATTTAATGTTTTTAAACTATTTAGATGTGTTTATTGTGAGATTTATTTGTGATTTGTGTGAATGTGTGATGTAATGTTATGTTTTTGACTGTTTTTTCTATTGTGGCCTCTGGGTGGGACTGTTGAGTATTTCCTTTACTTTGGCTGTTTTTTCTCTACTGGCCTCTGGGTGGCGCTTCTTCCGGTAAGTAGTCTCTTTCTTTCCTCATTTCATTTCTGGTCGTCGTGGAGGGAGGACGTGGGGGTGAGTTGGCTTGTTTTCTTTATTTTGTGGGTGGGTGGGTTGGATTTTGTGGTGTTTGGCTGGTTTTTGTTTTCGAATTTGTGGTGTTTGGCTGGGTGCTGTTTGTGTTTCTTAATTTTTGTTTACTTTTTATTGTTTTTGGTGTTATTTTTGTTTGGTTTTGTGTATTTTTGGATGGTTTTGATTGTTGTTTTTGTGATTTTATTTATTTATTTAAGTATTTATTTTTGATTTATTTTTAAAAGTTTGTTTTTCTGTTGTGGCTTTGGGGGGGGGTGTTTCCTTTCTGCGGGCCGGGCTCACTGTCCAGGCTGCAGAAATCCCAGCGCTACTTCAAGTGGCATGGGGGAGGGTTTATGGTGCATTGATTGTGTGGAGTTGTGAAAGTAGATTGGGGTTTCCCCTTTAATATCAGTGGGTGGGGGGTTGCAATCCCCCTCTCCGCTGGCTCCCCTGGGGTTGAGAGGGTTGGGGGGAGAAAAGGGGTCTGTCTCCCCAACCCTTCCGGACCCAGAAGAGCCATCGGAGAGGGGGAATCCCCCCCCAACTCCGTTTTTAAAGAGAAGAAACCGCTTGGTTTCTTCTCTTTAAAAACGGTGTGTTTGGGGGTGGTGGGATTGATCCCCTCTCTCTGGTCTTCTGGGTCTAGAAGGTTTGGGGGGACAGACCCCTTTTGTCTCCCCAAACCTTCCAGACTTATGGGGCCCAGAAGAGGGGATCGATTCCACCCCCTTCCCAAACACTTGTTTTCTTCTCTTTAATGTGTGCGTGCGTGCGTGCGTGCGTGTGTGTGTGTAGGGGAATCCCCTCTTTGCTGAAAGAGAAACCCTTTTGCGGTAAGTAAAGTCAGCGGGCAGAGCGCCGTCCGATGGCTTTGCTTACCTGGGAATGGGTTCACTTTCAAGGGGGGGGAGTGCCTCCCCCCTTGCCCCCCTGTTTTTGTGGCTTTTTTCTGTGAGGCGCTGTGTCTGACTGCTGTGGACTTGCGTTCCTGGTGTGTTTTATATTTTTATTTTTTGCTCGCCAGCTTCCTCAGTGTTCTGCATGCTCATGGCACACAGGATGCTGGGGCTTGTAGTTTGGTGTTTGCGTTTTCGGCTTGTGCATCGTTTTTCCCCCTGCAATTTTCTTTTGATTGGCCGTGGCACGTTTCCGAACATTCCTTTTGCTCGCGCCTCTCAGCCTGATTGGCTCTGGCATGGCGCGGCGCAAGGAACGTTGGGAAATGAAGTTAGAACATAAGAACAGCCTTGCTGGAACAGGCCACAGCCCATCCAGTCCAGCATTCTGTCTCACACAGTGGCTCACCATTTCCTTCAGGGTATTCACAAGGAGATGCCTTCCCCTGCTTAGGATTCCCTGGAAATGGCATTGAGAGATATCCTGCCTATGTCTCCAACCCCGAGGTTGTCCTTAAGTATCCATAATTATAGCCATTGATCCCCTTGTCCTCCATGAACTTGTCTAATCCTTTCTTAAAGCTGACAAGACTGACAGCTGTCACCACTTCTTCTGGCAGGGAGTTCCATAGACCAGTGATCCTCTGGGTGAAAAAGTACTTTCTCTTATTTGTTTGAGAACTAGTACCCAAAAGTTTCATCGAGTGTCCCCTAGTTCTAGTGTTGTGCGATAGGGAAAACAGTTATTCCTTATCTACTTTGTCCACACCGTGCATGATTTTATAAACTTCAATCAGGTCATCTCTTAGACGCCGTCGCTCAAGAGTGAAAAGGCCGAAACGTTGCAGCCTCAGATGGTAAGGAAGGTGTTCCAGTCCCCTAATCATTCTGGTTGCCCTCCTCTGCACTTTCTCCAACTCCATAATATCCTTCTGGAGGTATGGCGACCAGAACTGTACACAGTACTCCAGATGGGGCCTCACCATAGATTTATAAAGAGGCAAAATGACACTTGCTGACTTGTTTTCTATACCCTTCCTAAATATCCCTAGCATTGAGTTTGCTTTTTTCACTGCTGAGGCACACTGGGTTGACACCTTCATTGAATTGTCCACCAGGACACCAAGGTCCCTTTCCTGGTTTGTCGCAGAGAGTTCAGACCCCATCAGTTTATAAATGTAATTGGGTTTTTTTGCCCCAACACGCATCACTCTGCACTTACTAGTGTTAAAGCTCATTTGCAACTGTTTTGCCCACTCCCCCAGTGTCAAGAGATCCCTCTGGAGCTCCTCACAATCTCTCACAGTTTTCACTACCCTGTATAAGTTAGTGTCGTCAGCAAATTTGGCTACCTTGCTATTTACTCCTACCTCTAAATCATTTATGAAGAGGTTGAAAAGCAGGGATCCCAGTACTGAACCTTGGGGGACCCCACTCTTTACTTCCCTCCACTTGGAAAAGTGTCCATTTAGTGCTACCCTCTGTTTCCTGTCCCTTAGCCAGTTGCTGATCCAGGACAAGACCTGTCCCTTTATTCCATGACTGGTAAGTTTATTCAAGAGCCTTTGGTGTAGAAATTAAGGAATTTCAAAAATTATTGGATAACTATTGTAACGGGGGATGTAGACCTAGAATCCCAAAGAGAATGTGGTATCTATCTCAAAAAGAAGGGGGCTTGGGAATCCCTAATGTAAAGAATTATTATAAAGCATTTCATATAAAGAACGTAGTAAAAATTTTGACAAAGGAGCCGATTATTTGGGAGGAAATTGAAATGAAGGAATTAAAGGAAGTGGGTAAGAGCCTCTTTTTAGATAAGGAAATATGGAAAGCACCAGTTAAAAATAGAATGCTAAGGTCAATGTTGGGTGTATGGAAGAAAGTTAAAATGAAATTGGTCCCAAATACTTCACCGATAATTGAAATAGAAGATCTGAAAAAAAATTCCAATAAGAATGGGTAATGAAATGAGAGAAATTTTGTCGATGAATGGGGTTTTCCTGCTGAAAGATTGGATACGAGTCTGCAGAGATAACGAGATGAAACGAGAGTTATATACCCAGATGAAGTTGAATTGGTTTCAGATAGCGATGGTGAACAAGTGGAATAATAAATATATGAGGGAGAACCTGGAAAGACATAGGACAGAATTTGAGGAATTAGTGTGGAAGATAAGGAGGAAAGAAATCGGAATTAAAGGAATGGTTAGTAAAATTTATAAAATAATAAATATAGAAATTAACCCACAAGAAGCATTAAGAAATACATGGGAACAGGATTTGAATATGAGGATAACAGAAAAGGAATGGCAAAATAAATGGAGAAAAAGAATTATGAGGTCCTTGTCGGTCAGGGTAAAGGAACATAATTTTAAAATGTTATGGAAATGGTATTTGACCCCTATGAGATTACATCAGATAGATAAAAAGAATAATAAAATGTGTTGGAGATGTAATAATACATTGGGTACATATCTCCACATGTGGTATGAATGCAAGGTGATAGAAAACTTTTGGGCAAAAATTGAGAACGAAATAGATAAAATTATGGGAATGCGTCTCAAATTGGGGCCAAATATTATTTTGTTGACGGATGTAGACAATATGAACTTAGATAACGACAAGAAAGAAATGTTGTCCATGATGTTGGTAACAGCCAGAATGTGTATTGCAAAAAATTGGAAAAACAACTTAATGTTAAAGGTGGAGGAGTGGTATAAACAGATGTGGGATCTCGCATTGAATGAAAAGTTAACATGGGAGCTAAATTTTAAAAAAGGTATAATAAAAGAAAATAGATTTTGGAATATATGGCAAAAATTTGTTGATCATTCATTGACGAGAGAGGGAACAAATAAATTGACACCAGACCAAATGAAATTTTGGGTACAATAGAAATTAATGGGAAATCCCGCATCCTCCAGGACAATGTACATAGCACAGGGTGATTTGGTATGCAATTTGATGTGTTTGAAATATAATAGATTTTGGCAAGATAGAAGAGTTTAATAAAAGTATAGTATGGATATTAAAGTAGAGTTGATAAAGGTGGATTAGTTATGGAAGATAAGTTTAATAATAAGATAAAAGTATAGAGCGTAAGTAAGAATATTTCATATTGAAACAGAATAGGTCATGATAGTTCCTTTTTGCCTTTCTTCTTCTGACTTTTGTACATGTACATTTTCTGTTTTTTTATTTTTTATATACAGTTTATATTCATTTTGTAACCAGACGATTAGTTTTATTTTATTTTTCTTTAATCGTTGTTCATATGTCTTTAAATGTATGTTATATATTTTGAAAAATTAATAAAAATTTATATATATATATATATATAAAGGAGCCTTTGGTGTGGGACCTTGTCAAAAGCCTTCTGAAAGTCCAGATAAATAATGTCAACTGGATCCCCCTTATCCACATGCTTGTTGACACTCTCAAAAAATTCCAACAGATTAGTGAGGCATGATTTGCCCTTGCAAAAGCCATGTTGGCTCTCCTTTAGCAGCACCTTCTCTTCTATGTGCCTATTCATTCTATCTTTTAGGATGGTTTCCATCACTTTACCTGGGACACATGTCAAACTGACAGGTCGGTAATTTCCTGGATCACCCCTGGATCCTTTTTTGAAAATTGGTGTTACATTCGCTACCTTCCAGTCATCAGGCACAAAGCCTGATTTGAGGGAAAGATTATATATTTTGGCTAGGAGATCAGCAATTTCATCTTTAAGTTCCCTGTGAACTCGTGGATGGATGCCATCTGGTCCTGGCGATTTGTTAGTGTTTAGTTTAACAAGACATGCAAGGACCTCCTCCCTGGTTATTTCTATCTGGCTTAATTCTTCAGTTTCCCTCCCTACGAAGATAGGCTCTGTTTTGGGCATGTGGCCTCTGTCTTCTTCAGTGAATACTGAAGCAAAGAATTCATTGAGTCTCTCTGCAATCTCTGTTTCCTCTTTAATAACCCCTTGCCTTCCATTGTCATCTAATGGTCCAATGGCCTTCCTAGTTGGGTTCTTACTTCTAATGTACTTAAAGAAGTCTTTGTTATTTCTCTGAGTATTTTTAGCTATACGCTCCCCAAAGTCTTGCTTTCCTTTCCTGATTGTTGCCTTGCATTTGTTCTGCCAGAATTTATGTTTCTGCCTGCTGTCCTCATTCGGACAAGCCTTCCATCTTCTAAATGAGCTTTTCTTGCTCTTGAACACTGGACTCTCTCAATTTTCCCTTTCAGCTTCTTTTTTACTAGTTTCCTCAACTTTGGGAAATTTCCTTTTTGAAAATTTAAGGTCTCTGTGTTAGATTTTATCAGTGACTTGCGGTCTATGATCAAGTTAAACATAATTGAGTTGTGGTCACTGTTCCCTATTGGATCAGTCACATTAACATCTTGCACCAGATCCTGAGTATTACTCAGGATCAAGTCAAGGATTCTTGTACCTCTAGTTGGGTCTTCAACCATCTGTCCCAGGGAACAATCATTTAGCATATCTAGGAACTTTATCTCTTTATCATGTGCTGAACAACAGTTCACCCAGTCTATGTGAGGGTAATTGAAGTCCCCCATTATAACCAGGCTTCCCTTCTTGGATGCCTCCTTTACAACATTCTCCAACTGCCAGTCTCCCTCAAGAGTTTGGGTCGGAGGCCGATAGTATATGCCTACTGTTAGACCATGCTTGTGGCCTGGTACTCTTACCCACAGAGCTTCTAATGGTGACTCCAAATCACCTAGATATTCCAATTCATACGATTTTATCACTTCTTTGACATACAAGGCCACACCACCTCCCATTTGCCCCTTCCTATCCTTCCTGTACAGTTTGTAGCCTGGGATAACTGTATCCCATTGGTTATCATCCGTCCACCAGGTTTCAGTGATACCAATAATATCAATATTCTTATCTATTGCTAAGTATTCCAGCTCCCCTATTTTGTTCCGGAGGCTTCTGGCATTTGTATACAAGCATTTATATATGCTTTTCTGACACAGTCTTTTGTGTCCAGTTGCATTGTTAGACTGCCTCTTGCATCCTTCTGCTAGAATGCTAGTGACTAGCTCCTCGCTCTGCTCAGTAATTTTTGCATCCTCCTCACTACTCAAGTACACACTTTCCCGAACCGGGTGCTGCCCAGCTCCTGTCGGCTTTCCCCCAGTTATCAGTTTAAAAGCTGCTCTGGAGCCTTTTTGATGTTGAGTGCCAGCAATCTGGTCCCATCATGGTTCAAATGCAACCCATCCCTCCTGAACAGATTTGGCTTGTCCCAAAATGTTCTCCAGTTCCTGATAAATCTGAAACCCTCCTCTTGACACCACTGCCTCATCCACGCATTGAGGCTTCTGAGCTCTGCCTGCCTGGTAGGTCCTGCGCGAGGGACAGGCAGCACTTCTGAAAATGCTACCTTGGAAGTCCGGGTCTTCAATCTTCTTCCTAACAACCTGAATTTGGCTTCCATGACAGACCGCTTAGCCTTTCCAACATCATTGGTACCAACGTGTACCATGACAACTGGCTCGTTCCCAGTTCTCTCTAACAATCTATCTAGATTTCTTGTGATGTCTGCAACTTTTGCACCTGGCAGGCAAGTCACCATACGGTTATCATGTGCATCACAAATCCATTTCTCTGTATTTCTAATTATTGAATCGCCTAGTACAAGTAGCCTCTCTCCTGCAATCTGTTCATCTACATGCACCTCATCAACCATATTAAGGGAGAGAACCTCAGTTTGTTCCTGTTGTTTATCTTCCTGGATCTCATCAAGTGTGATGAAAGAGAGATCATCAGGTGGAACCAGTTGTTCCTCTGTGTGTTCCTCATCAGGTATGATGAGGGAAAGAGCCTCAAATTTATTCTGTAATTTCAGACTCTGAGTGATCCCCTACTCTTCTCCTCCTTTGAGTCACATTCCTCCAAACATCTCCCTCCTGAGTTAGTGAAGGGCCTTCTCCCTCAGAACTGTGCCCTGTCTCTTCTTTGTCCAGCATAGTCTGTTCCGCTCTGTCCAAGAACAGCTCAAGCTCCTTAATTTGTTGATCGTTAGATATGCGGGCCTCTAGCTGCTGGACCTTCTCTTCTAGTAGTGCAACCAGCTTGCACTTGCTGCAAGTGTAGTTCTCCATATGCTTTGGCAAGAACACAAACATGGCACAAGTATTGCAGGTAACTACAACTGTTCCTTCAGAATCCATTTTAACAAGTGCAGTATTCTGGGCCTCAAAAATGTACACGTTTACTACCTTTCTACCTAGTAAGACTATATTCTTCCTTTGTTACTAGTTTGCAATCTCGCGCGCCGTTAGGTGTGCGGGCCTCTAAAGCAGTCTACTCCAACTGCAAAACTTACCAGTGCTCACTTCCTTTGTTTGGCTCTCCTCAGCAGCAGCTCTGCTTAAGAGCACATGCAGAGTCAAAAGGGCTGACCCTGAAAGAGCTCAGAGCTTTTAAAGGCTAGTGTGGCTCCACCCCTATGAGTCACAGTTCAGGGAAGGGCCTGGTGTGGCTCTGCCCCCTGCTTCTGGAAGCTTCAAACTGCTTCCTCTGTTTGAACAGAGGTGGCTCTCAGCAGTTTAAATTATCAATTTAAATTAGTGGAGGCCTCTAAAGCAGCTCTACTCCAACTGCAAAACTTACCAGTGCTCACTTCCTTTGTTTGGCTCTCCTCAGCAGCAGCTCTGCTTAAGAGCACATGCAGAGTCAAAAGGGCTGACCCTGAAAGAGCTCAGAGCTTTTAAAGGCTAGTGTGGCTCCACCCCTATGAGTCACAGTTCAGGGAAGGGCCTGGTGTGGCTCTGCCCCCCTGCTTCTGGAAGCTTCAAACTGCTTCCTCTGTTTGAACAGAGGTGGCTTTCAGCAGTTTAAATTATCAATTTAAATTAGTGGAGGCCTCTAAAGCAGCTCTACTCCAACTGCAAAACTTACCAGTGCTCACTTCCTTTGTTTGGCTCTCCTCAGCAGCAGCTCTGCTTAAGAGCACATGCAGAGTCAAAAGGGCTGACCCTGAAAGAGCTCAGAGCTTTTAAAGGCTAGTGTGGCACCACCCCTATGAGTCACAGTTCAGGGAAGGGCCTGGTGTGGCTCTGCCCCCCTGCTTCTGGAAGCTTCAAACTGCTTCCTCTGTTTGAACAGAGGTGGCTCTCAGCAGTTTAAATTATCAATTTAAATTAGTGGAGGCCTCTAAAGCAGCTCTACTCCAACTGCAAAACTTACCAGTGCTCACTTCCTTTGTTTGGCTCTCCTCAGCAGCAGCTCTGCTTAAGAGCACATGCAGAGTCAAAAGGGCTGACCCTGAAAGAGCTCAGAGCTTTTAAAGGCTAGTGTGGCTCCACCCCTATGAGTCACAGTTCAGGGAAGGGCCTGGTGTGGCTCTGCCCCCTGCTTCTGGAAGCTTCAAACTGCTTCCACTGTTTGAACAGAGGTGGCTCTCAGCAGTTTAAATTATCAATTTAAATTAGTGGAGGCCTCTAAAGCAGCTCTACTCCAACTGCAAAACTTACCAGTGCTCACTTCCTTTGTTTGGCTCTCCTCAGCAGCAGCTCTGCTTAAGAGCACATGCAGAGTCAAAAAGGCTGACCCTGAAAGAGCTCAGAGCTTTTAAAGGCTAGTGTGGCTCCACCCCTATGAGTTATAGTTCAGGGAAGGGCCTGGTGTGGCTCTGCCCCCCTGCTTCTGGAAGCTTCAAACTGCTTCCTCTGTTTGAACAGAGGTGGCTCTCAGCAGTTTAAATTATCAATTTAAACTAGTGGAGGCCTCTAAAGCAGCTCTACTCCAACTGCAAAACTTACCAGTGCTCACTTCCTTTGTTTGGCTCTCCTCAGCAGCAGCTCTGCTTAAGAGCACATGCAGAGTCAAAAGGGCTGACCCTGAAAGAGCTCAGAGCTTTTAAAGGCTAGTGTGGCTCCACCCCTATGAGTCACAGTTCAGGGAAGGGCCTGGTGTGGCTCTGCCCCCTGCTTCTGGAAGCTTCAAACTGCTTCCTCTGTTTGAACAGAGGTGGCTCTCAGCAGTTTAAATTATCAATTTAAATTAGTGGAGGCCTCTAAAGCAGCTCTACTCCAACTGCAAAACTTACCAGTGCTCACTTCCTTTGTTTGGCTCTCCTCAGCAGCAGCTCTGCTTAAGAGCACATGCAGAGTCAAAAGGGCTGACCCTGAAAGAGCTCAGAGCTTTTAAAGGCTAGTGTGGCTCCACCCCTATGAGTCACAGTTCAGGGAAGGGCCTGGTGTGGCTCTGCCCCCATGCTTCTGGAAGCTTCAAACTGCTTCCTCTGTTTGAACAGAGGTGGCTCTCAGCAGTTTAAATTATCAATTTAAATTAGTGGAGGCCTCTAAAGCAGCTCTACTCCAACTGCAAAACTTACCAGTGCTCACTTCCTTTGTTTGGCTCTCCTCAGCAGCAGCTCTGCTTAAGAGCACATGCAGAGTCAAAAGGGCTGACCCTGAAAGAGCTCAGAGCTTTTAAAGGCTAGTGTGGCTCCACCCCTATGAGTCACAGTTCAGGGAAGGGCCTGGTGTGGCTCTGCCCCCTGCTTCTGGAAGCTTCAAACTGCTTCCTCTGTTTGAACAGAGGTGGCTCTCAGCAGTTTAAATTATCAATTTAAATTAGTGGAGGCCTCTAAAGCAGCTCTACTCCAACTGCAAAACTTACCAGTGCTCACTTCCTTTGTTTGGCTCTCCTCAGCAGCAGCTCTGCTTAAGAGCACATGCAGAGTCAAAAGGGCTGACCCTGAAAGAGCTCAGAGCTTTTAAAGGCTAGTGTGGCTCCACCCCTATCAATATTCTTATCTATTGCTAAGTATTCCAGCTCCCCTATTTTGTTTCGGAGGCTTCTGGCATTTGTATACAAGCATTTATATATGCTTTCCTGATACAGTCTTGAGTCCAGTTGCATTGTTAGACTGCCTCTTGCATCCTTCTGCTAGAGGAAAAACACTCCCAAGTGAAGATCGTTGTGATGTTAATTCCGTTTAATCCGGAAGTAGCATGTAGAATATAATGTAATCATAAGAAGATACTTGTGTCTCTTATTCAATTCATAAGCAGTACACTGAGTAATACAACTGTAATTAGATATCAAATTGTATGGTTCGAGAAAGTATCTTGCGGCTTTAAATGAATTATAAGCTGTGTCTTTAAGGAAATGTAGACTGTGAATGGCGATGTCCTTCCGGTAACTGGACATTTCGTTGCACTTTATCAAGCGTCTACAACACAAAATATATACAATGTAATACAATATGTCCAAAGGTTTTTAGAAAGTCTATGTTCAATTTAACATTGTTGAAACATTAATAAAGACTGAGGCTAAAGTTCTTAATTTCATAAAGACTGTATGCAAGTTCGGGACCAAGCAAAAACCTCATAGGTTCTAAAAACCTTTGGACATATTGTATTACATTGTATATAAAGCCGCAAGATACTTTCTCGAACCATACAATTTGATATCTAATTACAGTTGTATTACTCAGTGTACTGCTTATGAATTGAATAAGAGACACAAGTATCTTCTTATGATTACATTATTTTCTACATGCTACTTCCGGATTAAACGGAATTAACATCACAACGATCTTCACTTGGGAGTGTTTTTCCTTTCCTACCATTACTACTACACCCCAGCCGCTACACCGCATCTCATCCTTCTGCTAGAGTGCTGGTGACTAGCTCTTTGCTCTGCTCAGTAATTTTTGCATCTTCCTCACTACTCAAGTACACACTTTCCCGAACCGGATGCTGCCCAGCTCCTGTCGGCTTTCCCCCAGTTATCAGTTTAAAAGCTGCTCTGCAGCCTGGTTGTTTCCTTTTTTCATGTTTGTGGCGCTTTTCTCAAACCTTCGTTGACCTGCGGACCCAGTTCAGGCGTGTGCATGAATGGTAGGTGCGGGCTAGTAGGGCCTGGCTTAGGAACCTATGCGAAGTTCCAATGGTTAACGCTTGGCTTTATAGGTTAAGATTACCACCAGACTACACAAGCAACCAGCCATCAACATGTTGGAGACTCCTTAAGAGTATGTATGGCTTGAAACAAAGTGAATAGCAATGGAATCAGTGTTTATTTAGTCACCTAACTTCTCTTGGTTTTGAACAGGCCGAATCAGATCCTTGTTTATTAGTGAAGAAAGCTAATGAATCCTTGAATTGTTTATTAGTCTTCACAGATGATATAGCAGTTATTACGACATCACAGGCAGACTCCATGCTATTAATCAACAAGTTACAGCAGAAATTCAAACTTAGAAACTTAGGCTCCATAAATAACTACCTAGGTATTGAAATCAGAAGAACTGAGAAAGGGTTTGTTCTGTCACAGTCCCAGAAAGTGTCTAAAATCTTAAGGCAATATAATATGATAGACTTGAAGCCAGTCACTACTCCTATGACAACGTCTTTTACCCAAGATGTAACAGAGAGTCCAATGTTTGACAAGCAGACTTACCAAGCTGTTATCTGTAGTTTAAACCACCTTGCGCTTTGGACTCGCCAAGATATAGCGTATTCAGTTAACCAATTGGCATGATATTATCAAACCCCAAAAGAAAGACACAGGCACAATAGGTATGTCATTACACTTAGAACCTACTAAGGACCTCATTTTGGAGGCATACGCAGATGCATCATTCGCCTCAGTTAAGGAAACTCGTATGTCCACTTCCGGATATGTAGTTTTGTTGGGAGGTTCATTGTTGGACTGGAAATCACTGAGGCAACAGCACATAAGCATTTCCATTACAGAATCAGAATTCTCATGCTTATCTTTAATGTGTACAGAGCTCTATTGCATCAAGCATTTGCTCATAGACTTCAATGTAACTGTCAAAGACCCTATTGTTGTCTACGAGGATAACCAAGCAGCAATTGCAGTTGCCACAAATGCTACAGTAAGGGGTAGATCACGTCACACTGATTTACGTTACTTGAACGTGCGTCAGAGCATAAAAGAAGGTCTAATTACACTGACATATTGTTCTACAGCGCAAAATATAACAGACCAATTCACAAAAGCACAAATGAGAGAACGACATAATGCTACATGTGTTTCCATAGGACTGATGTAAGAACCTATATATATGTAAGTAGTATTATATAGTGTTGTATTTGTATATATCTGTATGTCATGTATCTCTACACAATAAGGAGGAGATTGTTAGGGAATGGATCTACTCTATGGGTTATTGTATAAGATACATGAACTCCTTGTGAGTAAGGAGCAAGTGCAACAGGTGTTCCTACTAATTAATGACTCAGCATAATGTGGAGAATAAAGCCAGCACCTTCGAGGCTTATTCTGAGACGGATAACCATGGCCAGAGGGCATGAACACTTGCCAGTACTGAAGGACTCTTTCTGTACCAAGCTTTCCGGGCTTCTTTCCAAGAAATGCTGAAAGGAACTGCATCAAAGTCTTACAATTGGAGATGCTATTGGTAAATCCGGAAGATAACCTTGGACTGTTTACATGTGAGTGCATTTGCTGAAAAGACTGATAAACCTGCTTTATTTTGAATGCTAAGCTCATGCAACAAGCTGTCGTTATCTTATGTTGTGTCAAGTTGTTGACAGCACTATTCTTTTGCATTGACTCCCTTATGCTGAAGTAAAAGCTATTTTTGTTCTGCCAACCTTTTGTCTGAGTGCCATGTTAATATTGGCAAACCTGCAGCTGCAAAGGCTTGACTGCTGTGCTCTGTTGAATCTTACCGAATTCGCACTCAGGACACACACTCCAATAAACCCCATTGACAAAAACAAAGGCAAGACAAAGGGAAACAAGATGCTCAGCACATTAGATGGAAAGAAAAGGATGGGCAGGAAAGGAGGAGGAAAAATACAGTGTTGTAAGGAACAATATTGCATAGGGACATGGAATGTAAGGTCTATGAACCAAGGAAAGCTGGAAGAGGTGAGAAAAGAAATGGAAAGAATAAGCATTGACATTTTGGGAATCAGTGAGCTACAATGGACAGGGATGGGTGAGTTCAGCTCTGGAGAGCATCAGATCTACTACTGTGGACAAGAAACACCTCAGAAAAAATAAAGCAGCCATAATTGTCAATAAAAGAGTGAGGAAAACAGTAATGGGATATAATCTCAAAAACGATAGAATAATGTCAGTCAGAATACAAAGCAAACCTTTCAACATCACAGTAATCCAGGTCTACACACCAACCACTTGGGCAGATGAAGCCACAGTGGAACAGTTCTATGAGGACCTACAACACCTAATAGAACAAGCACCAAGAAATGAGGTCCACATTATCTTGGGAGACTGGAATGCCAAAGTAGGAAATCAAAAAGTTGATGGAATAACTGGAAAGTTTGGTCTTGGAACACAGAACGAAGCAGGGCAAAGACTGATAGAGTTCTGTCAAGAGAACACACGAGTCATAGCAAACACCCTTTTCCAGCAACACAAGAGGAGACTCTACACATGGACATCACCAGATGGCCAACATCGAAACCAAATTGATTACATACTCTGCAGCCAAAGATGGAAAACATCCATACAGTCAGCAAAAACAAGACCTGGAGCAGACTGTGGCTCAGATCACAACCTGATTGCAAAATTCAGGCTCAGATTAAAGAAAATAGGGAAAACAAATAGGCCAGACAGATATGATCTAGACAACATACCCAAGGAATACATGGTGGAGGTGTGGAACAGATTTAATTGTTTGGACCAGATAGACAGAGTACCAGAAGAATTATGGACAGAGATGCGAGACATCATACAAGAGGCAGCAAGGAAACCCATACCAAAAGAAAAGAAGCATAAAAAAGCAAAGTGGTTGTCTGATGAGGCCCTTAAAGTAGCAGAGGAAAGAAGGGACGCAAAAGGCAAAGGAGAAAGGAAAAAATACAATCACTTGAATAAAGAATTTCAAAGAAAAGCAAGGAGAGATAAAGAAACCTACCTAAATGAACAATGCAAAGAAATAGAGGAAAACAACACAAGAGGCAGGACTAGAGATCTTTTTTTAAAAAATTGGGGAAGTCAAGGGAAAGTTTAAAGCAAAAATGACCACAATAAGGGACAAAGAAAGCAAGGAGCAGATGCAGAGGAGATCAAGAAAAGATGGAGAGCACACAGAGGAACTCTACAAAAAAGACCTCAAAACCCCTGAAAATAACGATGGGGAATTTGAACTGGAACCAGACATCCTAGAGAGTGAAGTCAGAAAGGCCCTAAAAAGCACTGCGGACAACAAAGTCAGTGGAGATGATGGTATCCCAGTTAAATTTTTCAAAGCCCTAAAATTTTATGGAGTCAAAATACTGCATGCTACGTGCCAGCAGATTTGGAAAACGAAACAGTGGCCACAGGATTGGAAAAGATCGGTATATGTCCCAATCTCAAAAAAGGGCAATGCCAAAGAATGTTCAAATTATCGTACAATTGCGCTCATCCCAAAAGCTATCAAGGTAATGTTCAAGATAATACAGGACAGACTGCAGCAGCATGTAGAAAGAGAACTACCAGAGGTGCAGGCTGGTTTCAGAAGAGGCAGGGGGACCAGAGACCACATTACCAACATACATTGGATCATGGAGAAAACAAAGGAATATCAGAAACAAGTTTACTTCTGCTTCATTGACTACACCAAGGCCTTTAACTGTGTGGATCACAACAAGATTTGGCAAGTGATTAGGAAAAGGAGTAAGACAAGGCTGCATTTTTGTCACCCTGCTTATTCAACTTATACACAGAGCACATAATGCGCAATGCAGGGATGGAGGAATCACAATATGGGATCAAAATTGCTGGGAGAAACATCAACAATTTGAGATATGCAGATGATACCACCCTAATGGCAGAAAGTGAGGAAGATTTAAAGAAGCTCTTGATTAGGTTGAAAGAAGAGAGTGCAAAAGCTGGTTTGAGACTCAACATCAAGAAAACCAAGATAATGGCAACAGGCCCTATCAGTATCTGGGAAATAGATGGGGAAGAAGTAGAAGCAGTGACAGACTTTACTTTCTTAGGATCTAAGATCACTGCAGATGGGGATTGTAGTCATGAAATAAAAAGGAGACTGATTTTTGGGAGCCAAGCTATGAGAAACCTGGGGAACATAGTTAAAAGTAGAGACATCTCACTGCAAACAAAAGTCCGCATAGTCAAAGCAATGGTATTCCCGGTGGTAATGTATAGTTGTGAGAGCTGGACCATTAGAAAGGCTGAGCGGAAGAATAGATGCCTTCGAGATGTGGTGTTGGAGGAGTGTTGAGAGTCCCCTGGACAGCGAGGAGAACGAATAGGTCAATCTTAGAAGAACTCAACCCTGACAGCCCATTGGAAGGTCAAATAGTAAAGATGAAGTTGAAGTATTTTGGACATCAAATGAGAAGGGAGGACTCACTTGAGAAAGCCTTGATGCTGGGAAAGGTGGAGGGCAAAAGAAGAAGGGGATGGCCAAAGATGAGATAGCTAGATGGTATCGTGGACACAATGGGCACAGGGCTGGGCGGGCTGAGGAGGATGGTAGAGGACAGAGGTACCTAAAGGGCAACGGTCCATGGGGGCGCAAAGAGTCGGAGCCGACTGTGCAACTGAACAAAAAAAAAACTTGCTAACTAAGCTATTAATTCTTGTAGTTTAATTATTAATTCTTCAAATCTAGTTAATTTCCTGCATTTCCCATATTGTTCCATCCAATATTTTTCCTGTTTCTCCAGTTGTAATTTATTTGTCAGCTGCTACTCGAGTATACAATTTTCCTGAAAATTATTTTCACAGAATGACAAACAGGAAAATGCCACTGGCATGAATTTGTTTAAGGTGGATCCCAGCTTGCCATGAAATGACCCACATACTGTGATCACGGAGACATGCAGGATTTAACACCGGGACCACAATGGACTGCCGTAGCCTTGAGGATATTAACAAGGTGCGCTTTCACAGCCAGCCCATCTGGCATGGCCTCTTCTACCTCCATGATGTTGGGAATCAGAATAGTGAAGTTTTGCCATTGGGCCCAATATGATGGTTTCCAGTGGCATTTCCTCCACTGAAGGGGCCATCACCCCATCTAAAGGGGCTCATCCCCCCATAGCCATTGGCCCCACTCGGCATTGAGTCACTGGCTGTACGGTCTACTCCATAACCGTAGCAGGGTTAGAGTTGCCATATGTCACAGAAAACCGGGAATTTCACGGGTTGTAACTGTCCCGGCCAGTTCTGTAAAAATCATTGAAAACTCCCAGATCAAACCAAGGGGCGTGCTCTTAGTTTGAAGGGGGGGAGGAATCCTTGAAATTTATTTCCATATCTTTAGTGTATGAGAGTCAAGACACAGGAAACAGCCAAGGGCTGGGTTAACTCAGGTTTATTGCATGGTGGACAGAGGGAACATGAGGTAATGGCGGACGAACAGCTCTACATAAGAACATAAGAACAGCCTTGCTGGAACAGGCCACAGCCCATCCAGTCCAGCATTCTGTCTCACACAGTGGCTCACCATTTCCTTCAGGGTATTCCCAAGCAGATGCCTTCACCTGCTTAGGATTCCCTGGAAATGATATTGAGAGATATCCTGCCTATCTCTCCAACCCGGAGGTTGTCCTTAAGTATCCATAATTATAGCCATTGATACTCTTGTCCTCCATGAACTTGTCTAATCCTTTCTTAAAGCTGTCAAGACTGACAGCTGTCACCACTTCTTCTGGCAGGGAGTTCCATAGGCCAGTAATCCTCTGGGTGAAAAAGTACTTTCTCTTATTTGTTTGAGAACTAGTACCCAAAAGTTTCATGGAGTGTCCCCTAGTTCTAGTGTTATGCGATAGGGAAAACAGTTTTTCCTTATCTACTTTGTCCACACCGTGCATGATTTTATAAACTTCAATCAGGTCACCTCTTAGACGTCGTCGTTCAAGAGTGAAGAGGCCCAACCGTTGCAGCCTCAGATGGTAAGGAAGGTGTTCCAGTCCCCTAATCATTCTGGTTGCCCTCCTCTGCACTTTTTCCAGCTCCATAATATCCTTCTGGAGGTATGGCGACCAGAACTGTACACAGTATTCCAGATGGGGCCTCACCATAGATTTATAAAGAGGCAAAATGACACTTGCTGACTTATTTTCTATACCCTTCCTAATGATCCCTAGCATTGAGTTTGCTTTTTTCACTGCTGAGGCACACTGGGTTGACACCTTCATTGAGTTGTCCACCAGGACACCAAGGTCCCTTTCCTGGTTTGTCGCAGAGAGTTCAGACCCCATCAGTTTATAAATGTAATTGGGGTTCTTTGCCCCAACATGCATCACTCTGCACTTACTAATGTTGAAACTCATTTGCCACTGTTTTGCCCACTCCCCCAGTGTCAAGAGATCCCTCTGGAGCTCCTCACAATCTCTCACAGTTTTCACTACCCTGTATAATTTAGTGTCGTCAGCAAATTTGGCTACCTTGCTTTTTACTCCTACCTCTAGATCATTTATGAAGAGGTTGAAAAGCAGGGGTCCCAGTACTGAACCTTGGGGGACCCCACTCTTTACTTCCCTCCACTTGGAGAAGTGTCCATTTATTGCTACCCTCTGTTTCCTGTCCCTTAGCCAGTTGCTGATCCAGGACAAGACCTGTCCCTTTATTCCATGACTGGTAAGTTTATTCAAGAGCCTTTGGTGTGGGACCTTGTCAAAAGCCTTCTGAAAGTCCAGATAAACAATGTCAACTGATTTGAGGGAAAGATTATATATTTTGGCTAGGAGATCAGCAATTTCATCTTTAAGTTCCCTGAGAACTCGTGGATGGATTCCATCTGGTCCTGGTGATTTGTTAGTGTTTAGTTTAACAAGACATGCAAGGACCTCCTCCCTGGTTATTTCTATCTGGCTTAATTCTTCGGTTTCCCTCCCTACGAAGATAGGCTCTGTTTTGGGCATGTGGCCTCTGTCTTCTTCAGTGAATACTGAAGCAAAGAATTCATTGAGTCTCTCTGCAATCTCTGTTTCCTCTTTAATAACCCCTTGCCTTCCATTGTCATCTAATGGTCCAATGGCCTTCCTAGTTGGGTTCTTACTTCTAATGTACTTAAAGAAGTCTTTGTTATTTCTCTGAGTATTTTTAGCTATACGCTCCTCAAAGTCTTGCTTTGCTTTCCTGATTGTTGCCTTGCATTTGTTCTGCCAGAATTTATGTTTCTGCCTGCTGTCCTCATTCGGACAAGCCTTCCATCTTCTAAATGAGCTTTTCTTGCTCTTGATCACTTCCCGAACAGCTCCTGTAAGCCACATTGGAGTCCTCTTGGACCTGGCAGTGCCCTTTTTCCTTTTGGGTATGCATTCCAATTGAGCCTCTGTTATTGTTTTTGTAAACAGCCTCCATGCCTCTTGGAGTGTTTGGACTCTCTCAATTTTCCCTTTCAGCTTCTTTTTTACTAGTTTCCTCAACTTTGGGAAATTTCCTTTTTGAAAATTTAAGGTCTCTGTGTTAGATTTTATCAGTGACTTGCGGTCTATGATCAAGTTAAACATAATTGAGTTGTGGTCACTGTTCCCTATTGGATCAGTCACATTAACATCTTGCACCAGATCCTGAGTATTACTCAGGATCAAGTCAAGGATTCTTGTACCTCTAGTTGGGTCTTCAACCATCTGTCCCAGGGAACAATCATTTAGCATATCTAGGAACTTTATCTCTTTATCATGTGCTGAACAACAGTTCACCCAGTCTATGTGAGGGTAATTGAAGTCCCCCATTATAACCAGGCTTCCCTTCTTGGATGCCTCCTTTACAACATTCTCCAACTGCCAGTCTCCCTCAAGAGTTTGGGTTGGAGGCCGATAGTATATGCCTACTGTTAGACCATCCTTGTGGCCTGGTACTCTTACCCACAGAGCTTCTAATGGTGACTCCAAATCACCTAGATATTCCAATTCATACGATTTTATCACTTCTTTGACATACAAGGCTACACCACCTCCCGTTTGCCCCTTCCTATCCTTCCTGTACAGTTTGTAGCCTGGTATAACTGTATCCCATTGGTTATCATCCGTCCACCAGGTTTCAGTGATACCAATAATATCAATATTCTTATCTATTGCTAAGTATTCCAGCTCCCCTATTTTGTTCCGGAGGCTTCTGGCATTTGTATACAAGCATTTATATATGCTTTCCTGATACAGTCTTTTGAGTCCAGTTGCATTGTTAGACTGCCTCTTGCATCCTTCTGCTAGAGTGCTGGTGACTAGCTCCTTGCTCTGCTCAGTAATTTTTGCATCCTCCTCACTACTCAAGTACACACTTTCCCGAACCGGATGCTGCCCAGCTCCTGTCGGCTTTCCCCCAGTTATCAGTTTAAAAGCTGCTCTGCAGCCTTTTTGATGTTGAGTGCCAGCAATCTGGTCCCATCATGGTTCAAATGCAACCCATCCCTCCTGAACAGATTTGGCTTGTCCCAAAATGTTCTCCAGTTCCTGACAAATCTGAAGCCCTCCTCTCGACACCACCGCCTCATCCACGCATTGAGGCTTCTGAGCTCTGCCTGCCTGGTAGGTCCTGCGCGAGGGACAGGCAGCATTTCTGAAAATGCTACCTTGGAAGTCCGGGACTTCAATCTTCTTCCTAACAACCTGAATTTGGCTTCCAGGACAGACCGCTTGGCCTTCCCAACATCATTGGTACCAACGTGTACCATGACAACTGGCTCGTTCCCAGTTCTCTCTAACAATCTATCTAGATTTCTTGTGATGTCTGCAACTTTTGCACCTGGCAGGCAAGTCACCATACGGTTATCATGTGCATCACAAATCCATTTCTCTGTATTTCTAATTATTGAATCGCCTAGTACAAGGAGCCTCTCTCCTGCAATCTGTTCATCTACATGCACCTCATCAACCATATTAAGGGAGAGAACCTCAGTTTGTTCCTGTTGTTTATCTTCCTGGATCTCATCAAGTGTGATGAAGGAGAGATCATCAGGTGGAACCAGTTGTTCCTCTGTGTGTTCCTCATCAGGTGTGATGAGGGAAAGAGCCTCAAATTTATTCTGTAATTTCAGACTCTCAGAGTGATCTCCTACTCTTCTCCTCCTTTGAGTCACATTCCTCCAAACATCTCCCTCCTGAGTTAGTGAAGGGCCTTCTCCCTCAGAACTGTGCCCTGTCTCTTCTTTCTCCAGCATAGTCTGCTCCGCTCTGTCCAAGAACAGCTCAAGCTCCTTAATTTGTTGGTGGTTAGATATGCGGGCCTCTAGCTGTTGGACCTTCTCTTCTAGTAGTGCAACCAGCTTGCACTTGCTGCAAGTGTAGTTCTCCATAAGCTTTGGCAAGAACACAAACATGGCACAAGTATTGCAGGTAACTACAACTGTTCCCTCAGAATCCATTTTAACAAGTGCAGTATTCTGGGCCTCACAAATGTACACGTTTACTACCTTTCTACCTAGTAAGATTATATTCTTCTTTTGTTATTAGTTTGTAATCTCTAGTTTGGAGGCCTCTAAAGCAGCTCTATTCCAACTGCAAAACTTACCAGTGCTCACTTCCTTTGTTTGGCTCTCCTCAGCAGCAGCTCTGCTTAAGAGCACATGCAGAGTCAAAAGGGCTGACCCTGAAAGAGCTCAGAGCTTTTAAAGGCTAGTGTGGCTCCGCCCCTATGAGTCACAGTTCAGGGAAGGGCCTGGTGTGGCTATGCCCCCCTGCTTCTGGAAGCTTCAAACTGCTTCCTCTGTTTGAACAGAGGTGGCTCTCAGCAGTTTAAATTATCAATTTAAATTAGTGGAGGCCTCTAAAGCAGCTCTACTCCAACTGCAAAACTTACCAGTGCTCACTTCCTTTGTTTGGCTCTCCTCAGCAGCAGCTCTGCTTAAGAGCACATGCAGAGTCAAAAGGGCTGACCCTGAAAGAGCTCAGAGCTTTTAAAGGCTAGTGTGGCTCCGCCCCTATGAGTCACAGTTCAGGGAAGGGCCTGGTGTGGCTCTGCCCCCCTGCTTCTGGAAGCTTCAAACTGCTTCCTCTGTTTGAACAGAGGTGGCTCTCAGCAGTTTAAATTATCAATTTAAATTAGTGGAGGCCTCTAAAGCAGCTCTACTCCAACTGCAAAACTTACCAGTGCTCACTTCCTTTGTTTGGCTCTCCTCAGCAGCAGCTCTGCTTAAGAGCACATGCAGAGTCAAAAGGGCTGACCCTGAAAGAGCTCAGAGCTTTTAAAGGCTAGTGTGGCTCCGCCCCTATGAGTCACAGTTCAGGGAAGCGCCTGGTGTGGCTCTGCCCCCCTGCTTCTGGAAGCTTCAAACTGCTTCCTCTGTTTGAACAGAGGTGGCTCTCAGCAGTTTAAATTATCAATTTAAATTAGTGGAGGCCTCTAAAGCAGCTCTACTCCAACTGCAAAACTTACCAGTGCTCACTTCCTTTGTTTGGCTCTCCTCAGCAGCAGCTCTGCTTAAGAGCACATGCAGAGTCAAAAGGGCTGACCCTGAAAGAGCTCAGAGCTTTTAAAGGCTAGTGTGGCTCCGCCCCTATGAGTCACAGTTCAGGGAAGGGCCTGGTGTGGCTCTGCCCCCTGCTTCTGGAAGCTTCAAACTGCTTCCTCTGTTTGAACAGAGGTGGCTCTCAGCAGTTTAAATTATCAATTTAAATTAGTGGAGGCCTCTAAAGCAGCTCTACTCCAACTGCAAAACTTACCAGTGCTCACTTCCTTTGTTTGGCTCTCCTCAGCAGCAGCTCTGCTTAAGAGCACATGCAGAGTCCATATATATATATATATGGTATATATATATGGTATATATATATGGTATATATATATGGTATATATATATGGTAGTAACGTATTTGAATGTGGCTCCACGATAGCCCATTGGCTACTGCCCGCGTGACGTCATGGCTGGTCACGCCCTTCTTGTCCAGGTGTAGGTAGCGGCGGGAAACTTCCCGCGCTGTGGCCTTTTGGTGGGTTTGAACCAAGAGAGCTTGGACGCTCGCTGCTGCCAGCTGGTGGTCATTTGCTCGCGTCCTATTACAGGGTTTATAGTGATCAGCTGAAGGTTACATTGTTACTCGTAGGCAAGGTTACATTGGTTCAGATACATTGTTATCACATGTAGAAGGTTACACTGTTAGAACACAACACTCCTCCCCCCTAGGATGAGACGAAGTCTCTCAGCCAAGATGGCTTATTTCGAACACGCTGGGGTCTCGGCGCGGGCTGCCCTGCCCCGGCTTCTCTCCCTCCTCCTTGCTCCCTGGCTTCCTGCCCTGTAATCGGAGAGGATGACTCGTTAGTGGCTTGCCGCGGCTCTGCGGCTTTGTTGGGAGGTGTGTGCTTTGTTTGGGAAGAACCGGGGGCACTGGGGGCTAACGAAAAACCCCTCTTCTCGCTTGGATGGGTGGGGGAACACTCCAAAAAAACCCCCCGGCTCGCAAAATTAAAATCGTAATCGAATTCGGGGGAAGCGGCAGCGGCGGCTGCAAACTCCTTTTCCCCCTCCCCGGGCTCGGATAGAGCTGGTAGAACTGGCGTGTCAAAAGGATATGAGCCGGGCTCACTGCTTTCCCCCCTGGCTTTGGACTGGTGTCCTTCTCTGTCTCCCCCTTGGGCTAAATGGGTGGGGGAGAACCCTATCGCTGAATCTGGTTGCTGAGCCCCACTGATCGGTCCCTCACTCACTCGGCGCCGCAGTTGATCAGCGTGCCTCCTCCAGAGGAGACCGGTGTTCGTTTCCACCCGATACGACACCGGTCCCGTCTGTTCTACTATCGTCCCTGGCACCCAGGCTGGGCCTGCATTGGCATAGTTCCTGCAGTGTACAGGATCGCCTACGCCGAAACCTTTTGAGACCGCTAAACCTATGTTCTTCCCTTTGTCCTCGACCCTCGTCGGGTCTAACCTGGACAAGATCGTGGTCAGTTTCCTCCGCATCAGCAGCTCAGCCGGCGAATATCCGGACGCTAATGGGGTCACTCTGTACGCTAACAGAAATTGACAGACTTGGTGATTTAGATCCCCCGAGCCCATGCGCCGCAGCGCATCTTTTGTTGTGCGCACCAACCGTTCCACTTGGCCATTCGTGGCCGGGTGAAACGGCGCGGATGTGACGTGCCGAATTGCATTTGCCTCCATGAATGCCGCGAACTCAGCGGACGTGAAACAGCTAGCGTTATCGCTGACCAGAGTGTCGGGTAAGCCGAACGTGGAAAAGACTCTCCTCAGCTGGCCAATGGTAGTGGCGGAGGATGTGCTCTTTACCGGAATGACCTCCAGCCACTTTGAGTACGCATCCACTACCAGGAGAAAAATGGTTCCTCGGAACGGGCCAGCAAAATCTACGTGTACCCTGGACCACGGTCCCCTTGCTGCGTCCCATTCCCTATGCGGGAGACGGGCTACCTCCGGTCGGGAGCCCTGACATGCCTCACAAGTGCCGATCATATGCTCTATGTCGGCGTCCAGCTGGGGCCACCAGAAATAACTGCGGGCCAGTGCCTTGGAACGGACGATTCCCGGGTGGCTGACGTGCAGCAGCTTTAGCACCTTCGGTCGCAGGGACGTAGGAACCACCACCCGCTGGCCCCACAAGAGGCACCCCCTCTCTAATGACAATTCTATTCGTTTTCGAAAAAATGGGTCGAATTCCATGCTTGGGGATGACGCCGGCCACCCCTTCTGTACCCACGAGCACACTTTCTCCAGTGTTCTATCCTTTCCCGTTGCCTTGGCAATGTCGGCCGGCACTAATGGGGGTGAATCTAAGACCTCTATTAGCAATACCTGGCGGTCTCTTCCCACCCCTGCCTTCTGATCGTCCGACAAGGGCAACGGAGACCGTGAGAGCGCGTCTGCATGGCTGATCTCCTTCCCGGGCCGGTATTCCAACTCATGTTGGTATGCGTTAAGAAAAATAGCCCACCGCAGCATTCTCGGGGACAGGATCTGGGGCGTGGGCTTATTTGCAGTGAAGATACCTAACAGGGGCTTGTGATCAGTCACGATCTTGAACGGCCGACCATACAGAAAATCGTGAAATTTTTTGGTTCCCGCTACTATTGCTAACGCCTCCCTGTCGGTCTGTGCGTAATTCCGCTCTGCTTGGGACAGGGACCTTGAATAAAACGCTATCGGGGCCTCCCTTCCGTCGTTCAACACGTGGCAAAGCACCGCCCCCACCCCCACCGGGGATGCGTCACAGACTAACACTACTGGCCGTTTGGGATCGAAATGAGTCAGGATTGCCTCGGATGTCAGGAGTTGCTTTAACTCTGTGAACGCCCTCTCTTGCTCGTCACCCCACAGCCATTTTTCCTCTTTTTTAAGTAACTGATGGAGCGGCTCGGCAACAGACGCCTTCCGTGGAAGGAAGGTATGGTAGAAATTGAGAAGCCCCAGAAATGACTGTAGTTCGGTTTTGGATGTGGGGCGAGGAGCTTTCTTGATGGCGGCTACCTTAGATTTGGACGGCCTAATTCCCTCGGGCGTGACCCGGAAACCTAAAAACTCAACCTCTGTTTCGAAAAATACACATTTGTCTTTTCTCAGTCGCAGCCCCGCTTTCTCGAACACGGTCAGAACTTTATCCAATCTATGTGCCAGCTCGGCCTTACTCCCCCCCCGTTATCAACACGTCATCAAAATATGGCAACACCCCCTCCAGCCCCTTCAGGAGGCGTTCCACGAGCGACTGAAAAAGGCCAGGTGCCGAGTTCACGCCGAACTGTAAACGCGACACCTGGAACGCCCCCTTATGAGTAATTATTGTTTGTGCCGCCGCTGTGGCGGGGGTTACAGGGAGTTGCTGGTAGGCCTGTGCTAAATCGAGCTTAGCGAAACACTTTCCCCCATTTAGCCTAGCCAGGAGGTGGCTGATCACTGGCACCGGGTATGCATTAGGGCGGATCGCCTTGTTAATTGTACACTTATAATCAGCGCAAATGCGCACCTCCCCGTTAGC
This sequence comes from Bradypodion pumilum, assembly GCA_035047305.1. Classification (NCBI taxonomy): domain Eukaryota; kingdom Metazoa; phylum Chordata; class Lepidosauria; order Squamata; family Chamaeleonidae; genus Bradypodion; species Bradypodion pumilum. The sequence goes on along the minus strand of JAWDJD010000009.1, from coordinate 23,601,828 downwards.
CTTCAGTGCTGTTACAATTGGAGTCTCCCACTCCGCGGAATCCACAGGAACCAGAATCCCCTGACCCACCAGTTTGTCCAGTTCCGCCTCTATTTTGTCCTTTAGTGCGAACGGCACCCTGCGCGGTTTGAGTCTTATCGGGCGGACCTCCGGGTCTAGGTCGAAGGCTACAGGGGGTCCCTTGAACTTTCCCAGTCCACTTTTGAAAACGGCGGGGTGTGCGTTGCACACCGCTTGTATTGGGTCCACGCCTACGGCATGCACCCCCCCTATGAACAAACCTAGAGGCTGGAACCATTGTGTCCCGAGGAGGCTACAACTCCCCCCTTTTAGCACCACTAGGGGAAGTTCTGCAGAATGTCTCTTAAAACGAACCCGGAATGTCCCGACCCCCAACACTGGAATGCTGTTCCCCTGTACGTCCCGTAGTGTGGCCCTCAACGCTTTAAGTTTGGGCCGCACGTGGGGGTCGATTTTCAAAAACTCCCTCTGGGGAATTATAGAATAGGAGGACCCCGAGTCAACTTCCATCCTAATAGGGGTCCCTTGTACTAGTACCTCAACGAAGTAATGGGGCTGTCCCGCAGACACGCTGAACACAGGAGCGTCGCCCTCGCTGTCGTCCGAGATGCGGCCCACGCCGTCCTGCTTCCTCGTGGTCCGGGCGCCATCTTTGGACCTCGCTGAACGGTCCGGTCTGGCCGAACGGTCTTGTGACTGTCTCCGGCCCTCTTTTCCTTTTCTGCATGCCTTGGCGATGTGTCCCCGGCGGCCGCAGTTGTAGCACTCGGTTTTTCTGAATGGGCACCTCACGCGCTCATGGGCCGCTCCGCAACCATCGCAACGGCGCCCTCCCTTTCGGACCTTCTGGACCTCCTCGCCGTCGCTGCTTTCCGAAGACGACTTCGAGGTCCGTCGGGTTGCGTGCACCGACTGTCCGGACTTTCCGTGCACCGAGTTTTCCGCTTTGCCGGCCCTCGGACGCCACTCACGCCACTTGTGCATCTCATCTACTCCAGCATTCGTGGATTCCGCGGCTTCCGCGGCCTCTACAACCTCTGTCAGTGTGGGTGGTGGCTCCTTGTTCATCAGGCTGCGCTGCACTTCCTTGTCCTTCAGGCCACACAGAACTCCATCCCTGAGGGCCATCTCTAGAAAGTGGTCCCATCGGCAGGGGGTGGCGGCTACTCTCATAGCTGTTACGAAGGCTTCTACCGACTCGTCCGGCGCTTGAACTCGCCTCCAAAACGCGCTCCGAGCGCGAAACATTGCCCTCGAGGGTCGGAAACGCTCACGCAGCAGTTTCATGATGTCATCGGCTTTGAACTCACCCATCTTCTTCGGTGCAATAATGCCCACCAGCGTTCGCTTGGTCTCCATCCCAAGCATGCGGGTGAGGATGGCCCTCTTCCTTTCCTCGTCGTCTTCTTTGACTTTGAGTTCCACCAGTGCCGCCTGGAAGTCCATCTCAAAAAGCTCCCAGTCTTGCGGTTTGGTAATGTTGAACCCGCTCTGTGTCCTGGCTCCGTGGGGATCCATGATCCCACCTTCGTCGCCAATTTAGTGTATGAGAGTCAAGACACAGGAAACAGCCAAGGGCTGGGTTAACTCAGGTTTATTGCATGGTGGACAGAGGGAACATGAGGTAATGGCGGACGAACAGCTCTATATATATGGTAGTAACGTATTTGAATGTGGCTCCACGATAGCCCATTGGCTACTGCCCACGTGACGTCATGGCTGGTCACGCCCTTCTTGTCCCGGTGTAGGTAGCGGCGGGAAACTTCCCGCGCTGTGGCCTTTTGGTGGGTTTGAACCAAGAGAGCTTGGACGCTCGCTGCTGCCAGCTGGTGGTCATTTGCTCGCGTCCTATTACAGGGTTTATAGTGATCAGCTGAAGGTTACATTGTTACTCGTAGGCAAGGTTACATTGGTTCAGATACATTGTTATCACATGTAGAAGGTTACACTGTTAGAACACAACAATATCCCGTAGCTTGAATCATTTCCCCCCAAAGCTGAGCATTCTATCAAATCAAAAGCTTCAAATATATCTAAAGTTTTTCAGTATAATCATCTAGAACCCTGTTGCTTCATCATTTTGACCACTTAACAGAATACTGTCTTCAGTAAGAGAGTTTAAGTTAAAGGTAAAGGGTAAAGATTTCCCTTGCTCGAAAGCAAGTCGTATCTGACTCTAGGGTTCAGTGCTCATCTCTGTTTCATAGTTGAAGAGCCAGCGCTGTCTGCTTCTGCAGACATTTCCATGGTCATGTGGCAGAACGCTGTTACCTTCCCACTGAAGTGGTCCTTATTTATCTACTTGCAATTTCTTGGTTTCAAATCGCTAGGTTGGCAGGAGCTGGGACAATGACGGGTGCTCATTTCGTCCTGCAGTACTCGGGAATCGAACTGCTGACCTCCCACCTTCCAGTCAGCATCTTAGCCACTTGAGCCAGAGACAGACAAAACCTGACAGTTTCTGTTTACTACAACTCCAAAGGGATTTCCTTAGGAATGAGAATGGTGGTGGAAGGGAAAATTACTTAAAATAAATCTCCTATTTAAAATGTTACTTCAAGCCTGCACACTGAAATAGATGAGAGAGGGGGCCACATTGTTGGAAGGAAGGAATCTGACTACCTAAATATAGTTTGGAAATACAGTCACCAAGTAAAAGGCAGAAAGTTTAAACAAAGACATCCAAGAAATACATTAGTGGTAACATAAGCAAGTGGGTGTTTATATTAGACTGAGCTCTCTGACACAGGTTCTTTTATTTTGAGCACAGGGTCCTCTTCAATACAGCTGCTTTGTTTGAATTCTTCCCTGGCAGGAACTCATTTGCAACCCTAATGGTTAAAGGATTTATCTCTGTCTCTTCAGATGACAGGATATATGATATTTCTCTAAACTTTCAGTTTAAGTCAAGGAGTATTTTACAGTTCCAATGTTTCCATGCCAATAGCAAAAATAAAAAGCAATAAAGTTGGCCTAGCCTGCCCCCACCCTCTTGTGCTATCTAGACGAAAGTGGCCTGTCCCTTTTCACACCGCCCATATTTTTAGCCTACTGTGATTCCATTTAGAATTTAAATCAGTCTTCAAAAACAGTTTGGCTTTTTGCCTGCTAAATGCATGGCAGCCAAATGCCCTTTCTGATTTGATTTTGTTTTGTCCACGTGTGGGCGTCAAGAAATACTGCCTGCAGGACTTAAAATGGAAACCAGTCTCAAAGTTTCAAATGTATTCTAATTATTCTTTGCGTAGGTACATCACTTCCAAATGGAGGAAAGTCTGGACCTGATCCTGCTCTCTGATGTTAATTACATTTGGAGTTGGATAGTTGCAGGAGAAAATTAGTTGTAGAATCTAATAGAAGTCTAATTGTAGAATCATACAATTTTACTGGTAGAAGGTAATTCCAAGGATTATCCACCTCAGCTTTCTGTAGAAGAAGGAAATTCATCACTGCATCCCATTGTTCAGTCAGGAGAAGTCTTGTATTGCAACAGTAAAGGTCACCCTTGCTCGAAAGCCAGTCGTATCTTTGGTGTTCAGAAACTGGAGGCAACAACCAGCTCTTTTATTTCTGGGGTCTGAACACAACTTGGTGGGGAACAACGGGCACTTATATACACATTTAACTTGATACAAAACAGCGGGAACAAAGATTATTGGGTGATTTGAATATATGTAACAATAGTATGTACATTTGATAGCTCTGGTGCGCGCTTCTCAACATTTGAATTTTGCGCGCTCGAAGTCTCGCGATATTACGTGAGCTGCCGAGATTTTGTAGCTGTCAAACAGTGCGGCTGTTTGACAGTAATTTGCGCGGTTTCTTCGGCAGTTTGAATGTTCAAAACGTCACCAACACAATTTGTCATACATAACATTCCTCCCCCCTAGGTATAGACAAAGTCTCTCAACTAGGATGGCGGTCGGGTTTCTCTTTTGGGCCGGACACTTGGTTGGTCCGGCTCAGTGGCCCTTAGGTTTGGCAATCCGGCTAGTGTGAGAGTTTGACTATTAGGAGAGTCATTTGAAAACTTAAATCATAGCCCCGTTTGTCATTGGGAGGAGCAGAGGATCGCTCTAAATCAAATTCTAATTGTGGAGGTGAAAACGATAACTGAGAGTCCCTCCTTTGCTTTCTGTGAGTGGAGGGCGACTCAAAAGAACAGTGTTTATTGTTAACTTGAGATTCCAGCATTTTTGGATAAAACAATTCGGGGACACCTTTACACTCCCGCATGTCATTGGCCTGAATGGGGGAGCGTTCTGTAAAACCACCTTGTTCCCCAAAATCATAGCAATCCCTGGAACTCTCTGTTTGGTCCAAACTAACTGGCTGCTGGCTATTACCTCTGCCCCCTTGGGTTACACGGGTGGGGGCAAAGCCTAATGTTGAATTTCTGTGCTCGTCCTGTGGGTCCAGTATTCGGGGCCTCAACTGGTCCGAGTGCCGTCTCCAGATTAGACCAGTGGCTGTTTCGATTCTGTAAGAAACAGGACCAGTTTGGTCTAGCACAAAACCTGGGACCCGTGTGGGACTGCCAGCTGCATAGTTGCGGCAATGGACAGGGTCCCCAGCTGAGAAACCTTTTTGGTGCTGGATCCCTATATTAGTACCCTTATCCTCCACCCTAGAGGGATCCAACCTATCCAGCAAGGACGTGAGCTTCCTTTGCTGGAGTAACTTGGCAGGTGACAGGCCTGAGGCAAGGGGGGTTACCCTGTATGTGAGGAGAAATTGACAGATTTGTAATTCCAGATCTTCCCCCATATGCCGCAACGCATCTTTAGTGGTGCACACCTGCCGCTCCACCTGGCCATTGGTGGCAGGGTGGAATGGGGTGGCAGTGATGTGCCTAAAAGCATTCTGTTCCATGAAGGATTGGAATTCTGCAGATGTGAATGTGGACGCGTTGTCGGACACCAGAACATCTGGGAGTCTGAACGTGGCAAACAGCCTTCTCAAATGCATGATCGTAGTGGACAAAGTAGTGCCGGACACTCGGATCACTTCAAGCTACTTAGAATAGGAGTCTACCACTAATAGAAACACAGCCCCCGGAAAGATCCCACAAAATCAATGTGTATCCTGGACCACGGGCTCCTGGCAGAATCCCATTCCCTGGAGGGGAGGGGAGATTGCTTGGGGTGAGAACATTGGCAGCTGACACATGTGCTGACCATTTGTTCAATATCCTGGTCCTGTAGGGGCCACCAAAAATAGCTACGGGCGATGGCCTTTGAGCGGACGATCCCTGGATGACTGGTGTGGAGCAATTGTAATACCTTGTGGCAGAGAGTGACAGGGATGACCACCCGCTGGCCCCACAACAGACAGCCCCATTCAATTGATAACTCCAAATGTTTTCAGTGAAACGTTTTGAATTCCTCAGTTGGAGGAGTAGTGGGCCAGCCCTTCTGTACCCAAGAAACCACTTTTGAAAAAACCTTGTCACGATAGTAAAGGGCCTCCCGTAGAGGTAATCATGAAATTTCTTTGTGCTTACCACAATAGCCAGTGCCTCCCTGTCAGTTTGGGCATAATTTCTCTCAGGTTTGGATAGAGAGTGTGCGTAGAATGCTATGGGGGCTTCCATCATCTAACACATGGCACAGTACAGCCCCAATCCCACAGGGAATGCATCACATACCAATACAACCTGCTTTTTGGGTTGAAATGCATTAACACTGCATCTGAAGTTAACAGTTTTTTAAGTTCCTGGAACGCTTTCTCCTGGCTGTGGCCCCAGTGCCAAACAGTGTCCTTTTTAAGGAGATGGTGCAGTGGTTCAGCAACTGAGGCCTTGCGATGGAGGAATGCACGGTAGAAATTAAGCAAACCTAAGAATGATTGCAGTCTGGTTTACAGGTTGGCCTGGGTGCATTCCGCATGGCCAATACCTTTGAATCAGAAGGCATAATGCCCTGGGGGTGATTCTGTATCCCAGGAACTCAACTTCATTAGCCATAAATGCACATTTGTCTTTACAAAGGAGCAATCCTGCCCGCTCAAAACAGGTTAACACTCCATCAAGCCTGGCCACTAGTTCGACGTCATCCTTAGCTGTGATCAGGACGTCGTCAAAGTATGGCAGGACTTCCGGTAACCCCTTAAGTAACCGTTTGACTAAAGACTGAAAAATTCCAGGGGCTGCATTCACCCCGAATTGCAGCCTGGTAATCTTAAATGCCCCCTTGTGCATTACAATAGTCAGTGCCACAGCAGCAGCGGGCGTTACTGACAGTTGCTTGTATGCTTGGGCAAGATAAAGTTTTGCAAAACAGTTTCCTCCGCGCAAGGAGGCAAGTAGGTGGCTGATAACTGGTACAGGATATGTGTTTGGCTGAATGGCTTTATTAATAGTGCATTTGTAGTCCACGCATATCCTGACCTCCCCATTGCTTTTAAGCACCATGACAATCGGTGTCTCCCACTCGGTGGAGTCGACCGGGACCAGAATCCCCTGACCAAACAGTTTGTCCAGTTCTGCCTCAATTTTTTTCTTTGAGGGCAAAGGGGACCCAGCGAGGCTTCATACGAATAAGGCGAATAGTTGGGTCGAGTTCAAAATCAACAGGGGGACCCACATATGTTCTGAGCCCCTTCCTGAAGACCTCAAGATGTGCGGTGCACACTTCCCGTACTGTATCCGTAGTGACTGCATTGATACCAGACAACCGGATGCCCAGGGGCTCAAACCATTGAACCCCTAACAGACCGTTGGTCCCCTGCTTGACTATGACTAGGGGCAGCTGTGTGCGGATACCTTTAAACTGCACAGTAAAGGCTCCCACCCCCAGGACCAGGATCTGACACTCCAGGATATCCCTTAGAGACGTTTTGAACGCCTTCAGCTTGGGGCGAGATGCAGGGGGAATCCGGAGGAACTCTTTCTGAGGGATGGTGGAGAATGAAGTACCTGAGTCAACAACAAATCATGAAATACCAAACAAAACAAAGCATATCCAAAATCCCTTAAATGCACAAAAAAATGAAACACTCGCTAAAAACACCAATCTACAGCATAACAGCAACACAAAAAAACCTTACTCAAAATCCAAAAAACTTCAATTTACAAAAATAAAAACGGAGAAAATCCAAATAAGAAAGACCTCCAAGAAATATAAATCTAAAAAAATGCAGAGAAATTCCAAAACCATAACAAAAAAACAGAATCACTAAATAACAGACAACACACTCAAAAAGTCAAATACAAACTGCAGAACCCCTTACCATAGCAAAAAAACCGACACACAACTTAAACAACACAAACTTAAACCACTTAAACCCTCCGCCCAGCACCCCAACAGCCCCACAAAATCACAAAAAAATATTAACACAAGACAACTCACGAAACACGTCCTCTCACCATGCCTCCACAGCACTACTAGCCAGAAATACCGAAAAACAAAACAAATAAAGTCTAAAGGAAAAACTCTTAACAACAGCCCCACCAAGAGGCCGGAGGAGTAACCTACATGCAAATTAAAATTACAAAAAGAAACCCACAGAACATTAAAACAAACAAATTAAAATAAAATAAAGACAAAAAGCACAAAATCCACAACCACAAAACCATTTTTTTAAAAAATCTCTCCCCCCTCACCAAACTACAACAGTGAATACTCAAAAAAATACTCTCTTCCAAAATAAGCCACCACCAACACAAAGTCTATACAAAAAATGCTAGTAAGGTATAAAAGAGAGTGTAAAGGATTAGGGAAAAGACTGTGGTATTAGCAAAGGATGAATAAATAGAAGGTTAGAAGAAAAATGGGACTACTATTACCTCTTGGTTTTACAGAGTTATCTTCTTTACCTGACTATTATAAACACCAAACTTTGCAAAGATGGGAAACAAAACAACAGCAGCAGCAGCAGTAGTAATAATAATAGAAACACAGTCAAAACTAAAGGTTCCCCTTGCTCGAAAGCCAGTCGTATCCGACTCTAGGGTTCAGTGCTGATCTGTTTCAAAGCCGAAGAGCCAGCGCTGTCTGCTTCTGCAGACTTTTGTGGTCATGTGGCAGGCATGACCAGAACACACAGAACGCTGTTTACCTTCCCACCGAAGTTGTCTCTATTTATCTACTTGCAATTTCTTGCTTTTGAACTGCAGGAGCTGGAACAAAGATGGGAGCTCATTCCATCCTGCTGTACTCAGGAATCAAACAGCTGACCTCCCGCCTTCCAGTCAGCGTCTTAGCCACTTGAGCCACTACAGTCCCTACAGTCAAAACTGGATGCTATGAAATATACACCTTTGAGTTCCATTCAACAACACTATGCTAGAGCAGGAATTTGCAATCTACAACCCGTGGGCCAGACCCGGCCTCCGATGCCATTCCATCCATCCCTCCATGTGATCTGCTGCTTTTTCAGCAGCTTAAAAACAGCCTACGTCATTGGGGGGCGGGGGGGGGGATTGCCTGTCATTACCAGTGATGGCCACTAGAGGGTGCAAAATGCCGTTTCCCATAGGAATGCACTGAAAACCAATTTCAAGCCAAGGCAATCTGGAGTGTGTGTTTCTTGGGCCTCCTGGGAAGTATTGCCTTCTGCATAGTCTTGAGGGATTTCAGCGGGTCTGGAATTTTGCAAAAGTGCTTTCTTAAAAGCTCTCCTTTTCTTTTTCCACAAGGGATGTGTTTGTTTGTTTGTTCTGTTTTTTGTTTTGTGTGTGTGTGTGTGTTTTGTATTATCTCATCTTGTGTGTACACCACCCAGAGTGGGAAATTATAAATAAATAATAAATAAATAAATAAGAATTCTATTCAAAAAAATAATCCCCCCCAACAGTTTGTGGGAGATTGACCCTGCCCCCAGCTTTCAAAGGTTGAGAACCCCTGTGCTAGAGTATGAATTGCTTGCTGGAAAAATGAAGTAGCACCATTGTCTGTTTAGTGCAGTGATGACCAACCATGGCACTCCAGCTGTTCTTGAACTTCAATTCCCAGGAGCCCTGATCAGCAGAAGTGCAGACTTAGGCTTTTGGTAATTGAAGTCCAAGAACACCTGGAGTGCCAAGGTTTGCCATCACAGCTTCACTGCAAAATAGACCAGATATTTTCATCACCCAAGGCAGAAGAAGATCCACAGCCTAAAGAAAACAGCTCCAGGTACCTGATTTCTACGTCCTTGAACAAAGGTGATACGGGGCTATCGCGTTGTGCAGGAAAATATCAGCTCCTGCCTTCTCCAGCTCTCCCCCTCTCTTTTAAACTGGAATTTGGAATCACTACCCCTTCCAGATACTTTTACACCCACTCATCCAAATCAAATATTATGTGGAGTCACCTACACATTGTGTGGATAGTTGAAATGTAGTTGCCTGGCTTAAAAGAAACCTGAATGTATGAATCATACAAGTGGTGTAATTTTCTATAATGTGGCACAGGGCATGTGCATCAAAGCAGAATAATAATCCTAACAGGCTGTACCATCAAATTCAATGGTTCTCCTCCACTATTTCCTCTCATCTCTAACATTTAGAAACAGGATTTAAGTTTTCAGAATAACTCTTGTGGAGGATGTGTGTGGGAAACTAAATATCCTTTCCCAAGAATAGGGGAAGCACATTTCACTACTATGCATGGCCATTATTCCATCAAACCCATGTGCACTGCTATCACTGGGCTGTTGCAATGTTACCACTCTATTCTAGAAGATACAATGCTGGAAGGACAGATTCTGAAGGTTAACAGCCAGGCCCGAAGTCTCAGCTTTAACAGAGAGCTCTGAAAAAGGTGCTGACATCTTACCATTTTGCACTTAGTGAGCTGAATACATTGCAAAGTTATCTTGAAGTTTAATCGCTCTCATAAGCAGAGTCATAATCAGGGTTAAAGATGGATTTTCCACGCCTCTTGCTTTTGGCCTCTGACCTCAGGAGTGTTAGTAAAATGCCCTTGAGGTCATGAAAGACGTTAGCTCTTACAGAAATACTACTGTAACTATAATATGAAAATATTGTAACTATTACAGAAACCGAGTTTAGAAAGGTTATTTTTGGAAAGCTACAGCTTCTAGAATTCCACAGTTACCTTGGCCTCCTGGATGGAAATTTTAAGAATGGTAGTCCCTAAAATGCAATTTTTCAGCCTCTTTCTAAAAATGCTGCATCTCTCTGGAAACAGTTCATTTTATCTTGAAATATTACCTTTCTTGAGACATGCAAACAAACAAACCTAAAGAAATTCATTTATAATGAATTACAGTCAGCTTCTTTCATCTTCAACTCTCCTGCTTTATATAAAAGCAGCACTATATGGGTTTGAGATTTACAGGATGGCTTAATGAACAGAACACCCATTTAAGATTCTCTCATCAGTCTGATCTTTGCTCGATTGCTTTTCTCGTTCTTTCTGTGTTCATTTCTGAAGGGATGCTACTCATGAGGTTTTTTCGCAAGCAAACTGACAAGAATACCTACCTGCACTACACTTCTTTTCACCCTGTTCATTTGAGAAACAGTATTCTGACTAGCCTCTTCTAGAGAGCAAAACGCAACTCCTCTCGCGAGCAATTGGTAATTGTATATTTTTCCATGCACACTCCCTCATGCAGCAATTACCAGAACCTCACAGAACCTGTACCCGACCCACGGGGCCGATCTCCTTTCCTCCAGGGAATATGCGATTTTCCAGGTTTTGGTAACGTGTAAGGCAGAGAGTCTTATTGTAACAAGATTAGCCTGAAAAAGACTGAGTTCCACTCAGACTTGAAGCAGCAAAGTTTTATTAAAGAGTTTTATCTGAAAAAGACAAAGTACAGAGAATAAAAGTTAGTCAGAGTTTCTTTCCCTTTGGCATGATCCCGGACAGGAAAATGCTCTTGTTAGATATTTATGCTCTTCTCAGAGTTGGGGGAACTGTATTAGCGAAACCTGGGTCTCTAGCTAAGAGTCCCCATTTTAGGAGTGAAATGTAACCCCAGTTATACTCTTAGGATCCACATTTCTCCTCCACAGGATGGGTTTGACTGTGATAACAGTATCCCATTAGGATGGATTGCTCCTACCCCTCCTTTAGGGTATAGGTGGAGACACTCCTGGTTGGTTAGAGGTGTGGTCAGGTCATACCTGTCAAGTATCCCAGATTGGCTGGGATTTCCTGCATTTCGGCGCCAATTTTTGTCCTTTCCCGCCCGGAACTGCCACTATCCCGGATCTTGGCAGTGGGGGAAAAGGAGTTACTGCACATCCCTTCTGCGCAGATCCTTTCTACGCATGCGTAGAACTTTTCTACGCATGTGTAGAACCGTTCTACGCATGCGTAGAACCCTTCTATGCATGCGTAGAACTGAACAGGGCAGAAACGGTTCTGTGCAAGTCCGTCGTACGCATGCGTAAAAGCCTTCTACGCATGCGTACAACGGACCTGCGCAATACTGTTCTGCGCATGTCCGTTCTACGCATGCATAAATGGCTTTTACGCATGCATAAAATGGACCTGCGCAGAACCGTTCTGCGCAGGTCCCGTATTGTCCGGAGCCGTGCTTGACAGGTATGGGTCAGGTTAGGGACTTTCCAAGGGACTTCCCCTAAATGACTCAGCATGAGTGTCTCTGGCCCCCTCCTGTGAGAAAGTACCTCTAACATGGATGAAAGATTCAAAATGACTCCTGTCTGGTTCATCAGGATACGACAGGCAGTTCAAGACCCAGGTACTGCATGACGGTTTGAGTGGCTGTTTCTGTCCCTGCTCCTGTCAACCTAGCAGTTCGAAAGCAAGAAATTGCAAGTACTGTAGATAAATAGGGACCACTTCAGTGGGAAAAGATCTTTGGGACACGAAAGGAGCCTCATTAGGGTGTCCTTTGAGCGAAGTTTCTCCAGCAAAAATCCTTTCAGCCCAGAATAATTTCTGACACAAAATTATTATTATTATGAGTTTGAGATTAGTGGTGTAATTGGGGAAGGACACTGAGGAATATGCCTCTGAGACGTTTCTCAAAGCAGGAATGAGATGGGACAGATAATATTTCCTTTGACAACTGCATGAGGTTGTTAGCTAAAAAACTGGATCACCCTCTTCCTCTAATGTGGATGATCTTCTGTGGGTTGCCCGCGGGAATAATTGGCAATTAAATCTCTCCCCGGGGGTTCCCTCGGCGGCAACAGACCCGGGAATCTTTGGGGCTCTGCTAGAGAGGAAATTGGGAAGATTAAGTGGGCTAGTTAGAGATGAATCATAACCCAGGCTGAGGGCAAATAGAGCAGGGAAAACAAGCCAAGGCAGACAGAGGACAAGTTAGATACCCGGAGTCAATACATATAGACTCCAAGATTAGGGCAGGAACAATGGGTTTTGCCAGCCCAAGGCAATTAACTGCGGGCTGTCCATTAACCACAGGGTAACTTCCAAGAGCTGGCATTGTAGCTGACCACCGGAAAACGCCACGTATGCAAGCCTTCTGAATAGGGGCAGCATGAGTACCCTAGGCACATGTCACAACCCCAAGGCAGGGTAATAAATACATACCCCCGCCTCTGGTTGGGGCTGGACTTCACTGCACGGCTGCCTCCACGTGCCTTCCTTCCAGCCAGCCATTCCAACATATGGTGACCCCGACATGATTCTGAAGCAAGGAAGACCTGACGTGACCTGAAGGAAGAGAAGTAAGATGCGATCGTAAGCCCCGGCAGACCCCACGCATCGGAACGGACACGTTCCAAAGCAGGGGGAGAGCCGTGATCCTCAGCAGCAAAGGTAGACCCAATGACCCCTGGCAGAGAATTGCCACCGCGATCCTGACCAGACCCAATACCCGAGGGACATTGTCCTGTGCACCATCCGCCCCGACTTACTACCTCCAAGGCATACCGACTCATTCCGTGGAAGTGAATCCGGGGACCCCCCCTCAGTAGTATGGGGGCATGCATGGGGGAGCACAATTCATCTGTTAGGCAGCGAGCTCAGGTGAGGGAGCTCAAAGGCCTGGCCAGGCAGCATCAGATAGGGTTGAGGAAGAAAGCCCTGACGGACTTAATGGTGCATATGGGAGAATATTGGCTGTTCTACCCAGAAGCAGGCACGGTGGATCCAGAGGTATGGGAGAGATTAGGAAGGTGTCTGAAGGAGGAACCCCAAGCCCCACCTAAAATCATAGGGGCTTGGAACAAGTGTCAGCAGGTAATTGCAGCCGTGAGTCCAGCCCGGGTAGAGACCAAGAAACCCCCAGAACCATCTGCCCCAGCGCGTCTCTACCCGACCATCAAATTCCAGCATGGGGACTTGGAGGACATAGGAAGCGCAGGTGCTTCCAGGGCTGTCAGGAGTCCTTCCCAACAGATGATAGAGGCAGAATTATGCCAGGGGAATTGTCAGCAGCAGAACTGGCCAAGGGTGTGTGGCTGGGATGATGCCGGAGTAGCACATAGTTCGATCAGCTCACGCTTGAATGTGGAAATAAATGAGATTTTACGCCTAAAGTTGGGATTTTAATCTTTGGAAATAAGACCACGGAGCCTTGGAAGTATTTGCTACAATTATTTTAAAGTGGAAGTGCCATCGGAGTCGGAGTTCAGCGGACAGGGGGGTGAGTGAGGCGCGGCGCAGGCCACGCTAAACGAGCCACTCGGGGCTGGACGAGACTTGGTGTTTGTTGGTTTTTGGGGCTCCTGTGGAAAAAGAGGGCTAAATAACTAGCGCCGGTGGAGGACGAGACCTGAGAATTGAGTTCGTGAGCTGGAAGAAGGTAAAGAGGGGAGGCGGAGGAGGTGTGTGTGAAAGAGAAGGACGGGAAAGACGAGAAGTGCAATGGCGACGAGAGGAGAAGGAATCGAAACTTAAACTGGGAAAGAAAGGAATGTAATGGCGCAACATTATTTACAAAGTTGTAGCTGAGAAAGTGAAAAGCGTGAGAAGTGAGGAAGAGAAGTCAGGTGGCCGAGAGGAAAGGTTTTAAAAATAAGAAGAATTGAAAATTGGAGTTTGTTTCTGGTTGGATTGGCTGAGGAAGTACAAAGAGGGCTCTCGTCTGAAAGCCGCTGCTGCTGCTGTGGTTTGGATCTTACAAAGATTTTTACTTATTCTTTACTTTTATTCCTATTTTTGCTTCTTCCACTCTGGGAAGTTAATGTGGGTCCCTCTTTATTTTTGGACTGAGACTGTTTCCTTACACTGGTGGAATATTGGTGGAATATAAGTGTTGGCAGTTCCCTAATTTTGTTTTTCAGCTTGCTTTGCAGTGCCGTCTTTTTTTTTTTCTTTCCTGGAATCTCATCTCTTTGGAATACTTACAATTGGGGAACTGTTTTTATTTTTTTATCTACACAATTGGATTATAATAATTAAGAAGATTTGGATTATAACAAAACCAAAATACGGACATAAAATTCAATATTATTGGATTGGTTCTGGTTTGATTTTTGTGTTTGGGTTTTGACTGCAATTGCTAAGAATTTTGGAACATTTTCAAGGAAAGCGTAGTTTTTGCTTTGAAGCTATTATTTGACATTATAATGGATAAGGCTGCAAGGAGCAGGGAAGAGGAGGAGGAAGTTGTGAAGACAAAAAGAAAGGGCAAAGCAAAGGATGTGGAACCCCCACCATCATCTTCTTCATCGCCTGAACTTGCATATGACCAGACTCAAATTATGGTGGAACTCGGCAAATTATTTCAAAAAATTGATAGGATGGATGAAGCGAGGGTGAAGGATAAAAATGAAATGTTGGATAAATTGACTGGATCGATCACTGATCTTTCTTTAAAAAATTGATTTAAATATTCATAAGTTAGAGGGTAATGTTAAGTTGATGCAAAATGAAATGAAAGCGATGAAAGGGGATTTTAAAGGGATACAAGGGGAGGTGAGAGAAAATAAGATGAAAATGGAGGAGCAAGAGAAAAGGATTGATGTGATGGAAGAGATGATGAGAAAGCAAAATATTTTGATTCGTCATGTGATTCAAAGATCTCCAGACCAGCTAAGAGATAGAATTGTAAATTGGCTAAATAATTTGAATATGGGGAAAGTGTTTGTTAATGAGGACATTGTAAGTGTCTATAGAGTGGGATCGAGAAGGGGAAAAAGTGATCACAGAAATGTTTTGGTTAAATTTGCAAACTGGGGGGATAAATTGAAGGTGATGGCTTTTCTTAAACAAGCTGGTTCTGGAGCTTTGAAAATTGATGGAGTGGATGTGGAGGTATATAATAATATTCCAATCAAGGAACGTGGGTGGAGATACAAAATGAAACCAGTGACAAAAAATTTGATTAAAAAAGGGATAAAATATAATTGGAGATTTCCACAACAGTTAAGATTTTTTTATGAAAGAAAGATGCAGGTGATTGACGAAAGAACTGATGCTTTGGAATACTTGACTTTACTTGATTTGGTTAGTGTGGGTTCAAATGAATGGTTGGAGTTAAGGAAGGATTTGTTGGCATCGGGAGGGATAAAAAGAGAGTATGGAACTGCACCAGCAGGAGGAGAACAAATGGGAGGGGAGGGAGAATTGTCATTGATAATGGTGGAGGAGGAGTCAAGCAAGGGTTAGAGGGAAAGGAGAAGAAGAAGAGAGAATTGTTAAAGGTAAAGTGGTATTTACAATAGTTTTATTTTCAAAATGTGATAGTGCACTTGAGCCTTCATTATGATGCTTACTAGGTTCATCCCACCAGTTCCCCCCCTCCCCTCTTTGGAGGTCAAAGGCGTTTTTTCTTCTTTTTTTGAAGGAAAAAGCGGTGAGGTTGCTAATGAGTGTTTTATATTTTATGTTTTGTTTTTATTTTGTTAGGTTAATTGGTAGCACGCCCATTGGAGAGCTCAGGAGGGATAAAAGTGGGGGACAATTCACATTATGAGAGTGATAAAGGTATTAACATGGAATGTGAAAGGTACAGGATCTCAGATTAAGAGGAGGAGGATCAGCTCTGAAAAGGGATAGACCGGATATAGTCTTCTTACAGGAAACTCACCAAAAATCTCATGATACAAATAAAATCTTTTTAGGTTGGATGCAGCACTATGAGAAATCCTATGGTACATCAAAATTAAGAGGAGTAGCAATTTTGATTTCAGCTAGATTGGGGCTTGAGATAATAGATAGTATTTCAGATTTGGAAGGGAGATTTTTGATAGTGAAAGGGAAAATAGACGATGAGGAAATAACATTGGTGAATATATATGCCCCAAATGATCATCAAGGGGAATTTTTAGAAAAAATACGTACAATTTTGGTAAAAGAAAAGTCAACAGAGATGATTGTGGCTGGAGATTTTAATTTAGTAAAATCAAATTTGGATTGTACAAATTTAGCAAGAAGTGGAAAAGGGATTAAAGGCCGAATGTTGGACAATTGGATGGCTGCTTTAGGCTTGAAAGACTCTTGGAGAGAACTTAAGGGTACTGGAAGGGTATACTTATATTTTTCGCAGGTTTACAACTCTTATTCCAGATTAGATTATATATTTGTAACTGAAAATTTGATTAAAAGCTTGGAGGACATGGAAGTGGGAATATTTAAGGAATCGGACCATGCTAAGGTGATATTGGATTTAAAATTACGGAATGAGACTAGACCAAGGAGAATTTGGAAATATGATGCTAACTTATTTAGAGACCAAAAGTGTAAAGAACAAATTATCAAGAATTGGAGTGAAAGTTGGCAATGGAATGATAATGGGGAGGTAGAATATAATGTGGTCTGGGACCCCATGAAGTCGATTTTTAGAGGGGAGTGTATAAAGATGGCAAGTAATAGATATAAAAATTATAAGTTGATACAGGATAAGCTTGAAAAAGAGATAAAGTTGTTACAGGAGGAACATTCAAAAACAAAGAATAAAAAAGTCTTTGCTAACTTATTAAAATTAAAGACTGAATTGGTAGGTAAAGAAATAGAAAAGGTGAAAAGAGATTTGGTTCATTTAAAAAGGGAATATTTTGAATTTAGCAATAAAAATTCAAAACTTTTAGCAAAAGCAGCAAAGAATAAAAGGGAAAAGAGGGAAATTGGAGTTTTGATTGATGATCAAGGGATAAGATGTTATAAAATAAAGGACAAATGTAAAACTGTGAAGGATTTTTATCAAGCTCTTTATGCAAGAAAAGATATCGATGAGGAGAAACTTAAAAAGCAATTAGAAAAGCAAATAATTAGGGGAATAAAACAGGAACATAGAGATAGAATGGAAGAATTAGTGACAGAGAAAGAAGTAAAAGAGATAATTGCCAGATTGAAGTTGGGAAAAGCCTCCGGAGAAGATGGGTTGCCTGTGGATTTTTACAAGGAATTTGGAGATATCGTGATACCAAAGTTGGTAAAATTATATAATTATATATTAGATGGAGGGCAAATTCCGACTTCACGGTACCGGACCACAATTGTACTTTTGCCAAAACCTGGAAAGAATTTAGAGAAAGTAGAATCATATAGACCCATCTCATTGATAAATCAGGATGCCAAGATCTTCACAGCAATACTTGCCAATCGATTGAATGTTTTCATGGGGGAATATATAAATGCTGTGGTGGTTTTGAAAGGTAGACACATGGCAGATTTGACCAGAAGAGTAATTGATTTAGTTGATACAGTGAGTCATACAAAAGAAAAAGTGGGATTAATATCTTTGGATATATTTAAGGCATTTGACTCTCTACAATGGATTTCAATCAAGGAAATAATAAAAAGCTATGGTTTTGGCGTTAAATTTAGAAGGGTAATCGGTCAATTATATCAACAAGGAATAGCCACTGTTAGAGTGAATGATGAGGTTACAGACGAGGTCAAGTTGGAGGCAGGCACGAGACAGGGTTGCCCACTATCTCCAATATTGTTTATAATGGCAATGGAGTTATTAGCAAATGCTATACGAGAGGAAGCAAAAATAGAGGGAATTATGGGGAATAAGATAAGTATGTATGCGGATGACACTTTGATAATTGTAAAACAACCAGAAAAGGTAATGAACAGAATTTGGCAACAATTAAAGGATTTTGAGGATATTACTGGGTTGAAAATAAATTGGGATAAATCGGAAATGATGCTTTGTAATATGGATGAAAAAGATCAGAAAAAGATAAAGGATATAGTTAATATTCAGATTAAGAATAAATTGAAATATTTGGGAATAACTATATCAAACAAATTGGAAGATCTTAATAGATTGAATTATGATAGTTTGAAAACTGAAATTAGGAACAAGATACAAAATTTTCAAAAGTTGAAATTGTCCTGGTTTGGAAGAATTGCACTTGCTAAAATGACGCTGTTACCTAAAATAATGTTTTTATTTGATGCAATAGCAATTCAATTGAAGGATAAGGAAATTAAGGTGTTTCAAAATTTGATCAATGACTTTTATAATGGTGGAAAGAAATCTAGGTTATCAAAAAAGTTATGGTATTTATCACAGAAAAAAGGAGGGTTGGGAATGCCGAATTTGATGGCATATTATCGAGCGTTTCAAATCAAGAATGTTGTGAAGATCCTGGCAAGGGAAAAGGTAATATGGGAGGAAATTGAGATGAGGGACTATAAACATTTGGGCAAAATGGTCTTTTTAGGAGACAAATTGGGAAAGGTAGTGACTATGAATACTATGATGAAAGGCTTAATGAATGTATGGAAGAGGGTAAAAAGGATTTGGCCCCAAATGTCTCTCCAATATTGGAAATTTTAGATATGGCAAATTTTCCAATTAATATAAATGAGGAGATAAAGGATATTTTGAAAGAGAATGAGGTTATCCTGCTGAAGGACTGGTTTCGGATATGCAGAAATGAAGCTAGTAGGACAAAATTGTTTGAGCAATTAAAATTAATTGGTTCCAAAGATTGAGGATTATTAAATGAAATAGTAAATACATGAGTGAACATGATTTGGAAAGAGAAAAGACAGAATTTGAAGAGCTGATTCTAAAAGTTAGAAAAGGTGATATAAATACTAAGGGATTAGTTAGTAAATTGTATGCAATATTAAATAGGGATGGTGATCCACAAGAGGATTTGAAATTAAGGTGGGAACAAGATTTGAATATAAAGATAGGAAAGGATTTATGGAGAAATAAATGGAAAAAGAGGATAATGAGGACTATGTTGGTTAGAATAAAAGAGCATAATTTTAAAATATTGTGGAGATGGTATCTGACCCCAGTGAGGTTACATCAAATGGATAATAAAAAAGATAATATGTGTTGGAGATGTAAGGACACTATTGGAACGTATGAACACATGTGGTGGAGTTGTAAAGTGGTTAAAGATTTCAGGAATAGAATTGAGAAAGAAATTAAAGAAATTTTGGGTAGGATGGTAAAACTGGGATCAGGTATCACTCTGTTGACAAACGTGGAAGATATTAATTTAAACAAGGATAAGAAAGAGCTACTAGAAATAATGATTACAATGGCTAGACATTGTATAGCTAGACATTGGAAAAATGATGTAATTATACAAACGGAAGAGTGGTATAAAGAAATGTGGAATTTAGCCTTGAATGACAAATTGACATGGGAGATAAAGAAAAAGAGAGATGATTTGAAAGAAAATAGATTCTGGGATATTTGGAAACCTTTTGTGGATCACTCCCTCAAGGGTGATGAGAGAAATAGACCTGTACCTGAACAAAAGGGATTTTGGGATTAATGCTAATGAGATACTCTGAGCTCTCCAGGGCAATGTAAATAAACACTGGGTGATTTATTATTTGCATTTACATTTTTGTATAACTATCCAAATTGGCATTAAATGTTTTACTTGAAAACGAGTTTTAGAGAGGGGAATCAAGATTAGAGAATAAATTGAAAGTAATAAGTTAAGAGATTGTATCTATAAAGATGGGTGTTAATTACCAGGATAGCTGTACACATTTTTTTGTGAATTTTTTGGTATTATTATTTTTTAGTTGTTTTTTGTATTTTGTACATAAATTATTACTTCTATTTTTTCAAGTATTATGTTCTACAATTTTGTATTTGTGTTTTGTATTTTATATGATAAAATTCAATAAAAATTTATATATATATAAAAAAAGAACTGGCCAAAATTCAGTTGTTGTGTCCAGTCTGCCTAGAGGCAGATGCATTTTCAGGCAAACAAACCACTGTCTACATGCCCATCCTATACAGGCTGCTTGCGGAGACCCGCAAAGCCATTACGGACACAGGGCTTCAGAGCAGTTTCACTAGGGAACTCAGGAAGAGAGCAGAAATAGGAGGGGCAGAAGGAGTTGGGTAGGGACCCCCAGAAGCCAAGTCTAAAAGTTTAGATCGGATAGGAAGGTAACTGAACTGGAAAGGAAACTAACTTCTAAGCAAAAAGCCCAGAGTGGTTGTAAAAGCCACCTGAGAACAGCCTTAAAAAATCTGGCAGAGAGGAACCATTTCCTCATGAGTAGAGCAAAGCATTGCAGACCTGGGGAGGGGTAATGTCCCTAGGAAGGAATGTGGTTATCTAAGGTTTGAATGTGTGATGTGTGAATGAAAGGTGCACCAGTGTGACTGCAGAATTGTTGAGAGTTGCTATGTGTTTGCATAGTTGTGTTATAATGTTGGAACCTTAAAAGTGAAATGTCAAGAGTTGTGTTCTAGAAGTAATAAGAAAGATGACAGTTAACTATGTTCATGGGTTGGATACATTGTTTTCAATGGGAGGAAGAAAGTAGCCCCAGCCCTGATTCATTCAAGCAGCGGGCTAAAAAAGTATGAGAAAGAGCGGTGGGCAAAAACTCCTTTGTTTCCTGCCTGCCTGCCTAGCAGCTTAAGTGCCAGGGTCGAAAGAGGCTTTAGGGGAAGGTGGAAGGCATTAGTCTCTTTATAGGCTGTATATTTGTGTTAGCTGAACAAAGTGGCTAAAACGGTCCATGTTAGTCTTGATGGAAAATGCTGCATTGAAATGGTCAAAAAGGGGCAAAAATGACCCCCCCTTCCTTTCAACCAAGCCTGCTTTTACGTATGCAAAGGAGGCTTTTCCTGGTTGCTGATCTCTTCACAGAAACAAGTCACAATTTCCACATTCTTAAGCCTGCTTAGCAATTAGTGCTGTTACAAAGCAGACAGATGATTGGAGAGTGAATAATATGTAAGAAATTGATTCATTTACATTAAGGAAACTTTCGCTGGAAGAGACAATTTTTATGGCCTAGCGAACCTGAAAAATTGTCTCTGAGTTTCTCACCCGGCAAGAGTGCTCTAAAAAAGAAAAAAAAAATCCTGTTTGTCTTCACATTCCGGAATTACTATGCGCATAGGTTCTACTACATGCTGCTTGTAAGAACGGCAGTAGAGAAAAATGGGGGCCCTATTTACAAATGACATGTCTCATAACTGGTTAAATAATAGGTAATGAATAGTAAGTCTTGTCTAGTCTTGTCTAAATGTTTTAGGAATATAGCAAAGTCAGATTGCCTGAAATTGAGGTTCTGAGCATGTAACATTACAGGTTCAGGTTTTGCATTAAAGTAGGACACTGACACGTGAGTTAAATAGAATCTTGATCAAGGTAAAATGTCACTAATCCATTACATTATGAACAGCCTAATGACTTGGATTTATTCCCATAGCTTCTGCTATAACTATGCCTAATCCCTTTACATTACATAAATAATGCTTCGATTTTTGCAAACTTCTCTTCTAGCTCCACATTTCAAAGGCGATTTGCTTTTCTGCAGTCAGGACATGCCTGGAACTAAGTTCCAGCCCTTTTGTGAATTGCATAGTGTTTTCCACAGCCTCCTTAATTAATTAACTCTTCATTGACAGGGTTGCTATCTCTTTCCACAGAAACAATGAACTCAAGGGAGCGTTACATTCTCATTAACTGATAAGACCTGTATGGGCCTTGTTTGTGATGAGCTTAAGTTAACCTCTGACTTTTTCATTTGCTGCATGCTCTTTGTAATTAGAGTAATACTGTATGTAATTTTTAACTCGTTTCTTCATTTTGATGTTTTTCCACCACAGCATTGCACATTAAGACTGTCTTTTTAGCTTGTTTGTCCTTTTATTCTAATTGCTGATTTTTTAAACATCCACCGCTTTCCCTTGAGACATGCAGGATTTCGCTATAATCTCTTCTTTCTCATCTAACATTTTTGTTTTCTGGTAGACCTTTCTAGTAGGACTAAAACCAGATGATGTTCTGATTATGCCATTCTAGTAATAACCTTGAATCAGGAAGTTCTGCATTTAATGGCATTTTCGACAATTCCAGGTCAAGCAATTGTGGAATGAATTAACCTACACTGTCTTTTCTTTTAGTTAAAAGAAGGGGGGAGGCCCTCTCGGATTCTCAGCTAAGGTGATATTTACCTATAATTGCAAAAAATAACTCTCTCAGACTTCTTCCCTCAGGATTTCCAAGGCTGCTTCCGCAGCCAGCTTTTATCTCCTCTGCAAGTTCATTTCTGGATGCCAGCCAGAACAGGCTCAGATGCCAGAACCAGGCTCCAATCCTAGAAGTCCAGGAGATGTTAGATGCCAGCATCGGTCTCAGCCAAAATGTAGCAAGCGCAGACATCAGCCAAGATGACACCAGCCATCCATTTTTCGGTGATTTTGGCATGCCTTTACCCCAAGGGGGGAGGATTTGGGACACACACACACGGACACCACACACACATACACACAAGCTATGCAGACCAGAACTCAATGTTACATACCAATTGGGACTTCGAAGGACATCATGCTCAGTTAAACACACAGCCTTGTTTTACCTTTATGCCAACTTGGACTGCCACAAATACAGACTCTTCAAGTTACCAATGGACAGATTGGGTCATACAATAAAATCCACATCAAGGGACAATTTATGGCTTCACCACATGTAACCTTACTTCAAGGATCAGCGTCAGAAGAAGCAGCTAAATGTTTTTTGTATATGTTTCATTATTTGCTATTGCTTATATTGTCTTTGCATATCTTTGAATTCTTTGCCTTTATACAATGCTCAAGGTGGGATTTTCAAGGGATATATGAACTAGATTGTGAATCTTGCACACACTCTTTTGCATATTACCCTCACATCTGCCACCCTGATGCTACCCATTGCTGTGGGGTCATGTCTTCACCCATGGGTGGGAGAAAGGAATCAAAATGGGCCATCTGTACACACACTTGTAAAGGTTGATCATCCTGTAGCCAAAGAAATCCCTGGCTATTGTAATCCTTTAATTACCTTGTGTTTGCTTGTCTATTATGGCGTGAGAAGCTGCTCACTGCATAATTGCCAGAGAGGCCTTTTTGCAGGATAGTTAAGGATTACCTTAGAAAAACCATTTCTATCACTGGGGGAAAAAGTTAGCTCCTCTGAGCAGGATCAGAGGCACTTGAATGTACTCACGCAGCACAGGACTGCTTAGCAAGCAGAGTATGGCTCTGTAGCCACCAGCATAATTGGGGTTGACAGCCGGCAACGCACACAGAATCGGCCTACTGTCATGCGCGCTAGCCAAGGCAATTAATCGCACCTAGTCAGTCCAAGACACGTGCTGTCTCAACCTGACGGACAACTCTCACAAGGTCCAGGACCAGATAACCAAACTGGACACCTCAATCAAAGGGGACAGAGTTGGGCTTTCTCTGTAGTCATGAATCCCCTGGAGGTGGGTGCAAACAGTGCTCCATACCATAATCATCATCATAGTAGTGGGGATTATGCTCTGCTGCTTTGCACAATGCATTCCATCACTCTTGTCAATGTGTACCTCATGGTGGAGACCCCGAGAAACAGTTACGCCCAAACAAATCATGCCCTACATCTATCATGCTCTCAGCCAGGCTGACTTAAATAATAAAGGAAGGGGAAATGTGAGTTGCCCGCGGGAATAATTGGCAATTAAACCTCTCCCCTGGGGTTCCCTCGGTGGCAACAGACCCAGGAATCATTGGGGCTCTGCTGGAGAGGAAATTGGGAAGATTAAGCGGGCTAGTTAGAGATGAATCATAACCCAGGCTGAGGGCAAATAGAGCAGGGCAAACAAGCCAAGACAGACAGAGGACAAGTTAGATACCCGGAGTCAATACATATAGATTCCGAGATTAGGACAGGAACAATGGGTTTTGCCAGCCCAAGGCAATTAACTGCGGGCTGTCCATTAACCGCAGGGTAACTTCCAAGGTTACCATCCAGAGGCCTTGGGGGGAGGTGAGTGAAGAATCAGCCCCTCCCCCCACCCAATCCTAAAACCTGGGTGCAAGGAAGGAAAAGGCAGAGAAAGACCTAGGCCTCAACTGACCAGTTACCATCCAGAGGCCTTGGGGGGAGGTGAGTGAAGAATCGGCCCCTCCCCCATCTTAAAACCTGGGTGCAAGGAAGGAAAATGCAGAGAAAGACCTAGGCCTCAACTGACCAGTTACCATCCAGAGGCCTTGGGGGGAGGTGAGTGAAGAATCGGCCCCTCCCCACCACAGTGTTCACTTCTAGCCGTTGGATGACTGCATTCCTGTTGTGTCCAGCCCTTAGCAAGAATAGTCCAGACAACGATTAACAGAACAACAACAAGGGTTTATTGTAAAGTCCTTCTGGTTACTTCTTACAAGACTTCCGGACATAAGTTGGCTACACAAGTCCCATGTAATTGGTCCCTCTGGATTCCACCGTAGGAAGGCACTGCACTGAGCTACACCCTGTGGATGTGTGTGTAGAGGAGACCCCAGGCTAGTCGTCCCTGGCTGTTGTGTATGGAGTTCCGTATCTTTAAGAATGTAACTGTGAATGATTACAATGTAACTCAATGAAGAACAGCTGATATAATACGTGGTTCAGCTGCCTCTAGAGGGTATCAAGAGGCAGCTGCAAGCGCTCGGATCACATGGTATAAAACAACCAACCATAGGTCTCCGCGGGAAAGATTCCCTCCACAGGTAACTCCTTGTAAGGTATATCGTACGTCTCAATGATGTCACGGATACCACAGCCAATGGTCAACCGTGTAGCTAAATTCAAATGTACTGCAAGCATATATAAGGAGCTGCGTCTCCGCCATTACCTCATGTTCAGATTGCATACCTTGCAATAAAGATGTGTTTGGCTCTGTGATGCTGCCTATTGTGTATCAATCTGTAGACATCAAATTGGCTTAACCTGCTTTGGTTATGGGAAGTATAGATCCGGCCCGGCCCCACCCTTGTTTACCCATGAGGCTTATATAGTGTCACCCCGGTGGTGACTCTTTGCTACAATGTAGTAATCCGCCAGACAATCATAACTAACCAATCATAAAATGCTATATGAGTATTAACCAATAAGGAACTGGATCCAAATTTGTAACCAATCACGGAACTCTATCATAATGAGCACACTCTGAAGAGGAGATTGCATGCCAAATCTAGCTCCTAATTCTGATGGCGGGAAAGTGTCATTTTGTCTTTGCAAGGCGTTGCTTGAGCAACTTGCAATTCTGCCTGAATACACAACATTCCTCCCCCCCTTAGATATTTTGTACGGATCCCCATGTTTAAACTACGATCTTGAATCCTCATCCGATGAACTGACTAACTCTGAAAAATTAAGGTCACGCAGCCGCTCGGCACCCGCCAGGTTTGCGTCTGTCGTCCTGCTTATACTACTAGCATCTTGCTGCGGTGCAGATAAAGAACCTTGCAACCATGGGGTCTTAGTGTGTGCATGCCCTATTGCAAACCAATCCATTCCTAAGTTTAACTCCTGGCATCCATGTGATGACTTGCTTGTTTTACACCCAAACTGTGTTGCTATTGACGAAGCCCCCTGTTCCTTGTTTCTGGCCCGACTCTCAAGAGACAACCCCAAACTTTCTACCTTGGAACCAGCCTGATCAGCGGCCACAGCTGTGGCTCCCCCCAAAGGGTTTACTTCTGGGTCGATTCCTAGGTCTGCCTGCAATAAAGGCGTTGATATATGAACACCTGAGGGAAACTCCTTTTGCCCCAGCTTTCGGAAACCTTGCACCTTCTGCGCCTTCCCCTCCGCCCCTGGGGGATGTGAGTGCTCCCGCAACCCCTCCTTTCCTTCCCAGGATTGCGAGCCCGCACCCAGGCGCTCCTTCTCTTCCCAGTTGATTCTCAGTGGATATGAACACTCCTGCGACCCCCCCTCCAACCACAGGGGACGGTGAGCCCTTAACCGCCCAAGGGGAATCAGGAAACCTCCCTTAGTTGTGTGCACTAGCAGCCCTGTGTTTAAGAACCCAGACCTCCATGGTGTGTTCGATCCCTGGCCACCAAAAATAGCTACGCACAACCGCTTGCGAGCGGGCAATATCAAAGGATCCCATTAACATGTCCTGCAGTAACTTGTCCTGCAACCCACATGAAACAACCATTTTGCAGAGCCTGTACAAACACCCACCCAAAACCGAAAGTTTATCGCGGTCATGGTAAAAGACACTCGCTTCCACATTGTATGGAGGTGGCGGCCACCCAGTTTCCACCCACACAATGATATCAGATAACAAGGGGTCAATGTATGAAACAGCTGAAAAGTTCAGAGACATTTTGAGCGAGGTGATTGATAAATTGTTCCAAAAGTCAGGGTTTGCAGAGTCCAACACTTCAATGGGCAAAAGTCCTTGAGACTCAAACAGCTTCGGACAGTCAGTCTGTTTAGCAAAGTCACTGTCTTTGTGCGTGTAATGGAAAAATGTGGAATCCAACTTTTTGGTGGAGGTGTCACTCCCTGGGGACCCTTTGGACAGACCCTCCCCAGGAGGCAACCACACTTGGGGCTTGTCCTCTATGCGAAGGACCAGCTCGCTCCCCCCCCAAGTGAATTCCCATAAAGTAAATGCCATGGGGACCAAACCACTGGGACCCTAGAATGTTTGTCTTACCCACCTTTACAACCACGAGGGGAAGAATCACGTATATGTTATTATAGTGGACCTCAAAATTGCCAATTGCAACCAAGCAAATCCACCAGTTTGCCTGGTAGGCCCTTCAGCTTTGGCAGCAGAGGAGGTGAAGTGCGTTGATACTCACCCTCAGTCACAATAGAGAGGAAAGATCCAGAATCCACTTTGAGATGAAAGGAAACTCCTTCGATGTGGACGTCCACAAAGAACCCGTCTTTTAGGTCTCACCTCACGCCGTCGACTCCTTGGCTGGTGAAAACCTTGGCGATGCAGAACCTTTGTTTCGACGAACCCTCAGCACGTTGCTTGCACACTTTGGAGATGTGGCCCTTCTTACCACACCGGTGGCACTGCGCGCTCTTGTAGGTACATTTGGTGCGGAGGTGTTGTCTCCCGCAGCCCGTGCACGGTGCAACTGACCCTGGTGTTGGCGCCCATGTTTCCTGGAGGACTTGGCCGGTGACTTGCATTGAAATGGCTGCAGTCGTGGCTGGACCAGGTGGTGCTCTACCTTCAAGAGCAGTTTTGAGATGGAAGTGTTCACGCAGAGTGCTCAGCAGCGCCGGAAAAGAGACCTGATACAACACGACAGGTGGCAACAACTTGGAGACTAAGTTGAGAGTCTCTAACCCACAGTGGGCCAAGAAGGTTGCTTTCCACAGTGACAGTTCGAGTTTTCTTACGGTGAAGTAGCTCTCCAGCTGAACTTCATAGTAAGGCCATAGTCGTGGCTTGCACGTGTCAAATGGTTGCAACCACAGTGGGATCAGGTCAACCATCTCTTCTTTTTCCAATTCCACCTTCATTGCCAATTGTCGTGTCCAGCCCTTAGCAAGAATAGTCCAGGCAACGATTAACAGAACAACAACAAGGGTTTATTGTAAAGTCCTTCTGGACATAAGAAGGCTTCCGGACATAAGATGGCTACACAAGTCCCATGTAATCGGTCCCTCTGGATTCCGCCATAGGAAGCCACTGCACTGAGCTACACCCTGTGGATGTGCATTTAGAGGAGACCCCAGGCTAGCCGTCCCTGGCTTAGCCTGCCTTGGTTATGGGAAGTATAGATCCGGCCCGGCCCTACCCTTGTTTACCTGTGGGTCTTATATAGTGTCTCCCCAGTGGTGACTCTTTGCTACAATGTAGTAACCTGCCGGACAATCATAACTAACCAATCATAACATGCTATATGAGTATTAACCAATAAGGAACTGGATCCAAAGTTGTAACCAATCACGGAACTCTAATTATCATAATGAGCGCGCTCTGAAGGGGAGATTGCGTGCCAAATCTAGCTCCTAATTCTGATGGCGGGAAAACGCCATTTTGTCTTTGCAAGGCGTTGCTTGAGCAACTTGCAATTCTGCCTGAATGCACAATTCCCTTTCTAGCAATGCCACCTCAGGGCGTGGCATGGAGACGACCTGAGCAGCAGCGTTTCTTCGTCTCTGCTTGGAAAAGGGGAGCCACAAATGTGGATATATGTGTGCAAAACTCAAGAAATTTTTGAATGAATAATTGGAAGAAGTGTCTAAAGATGTTAGTGGTCTGAAAATACTAGTTTCCTGGTTGAAAACTTGTACTGTAGAACCTGAGAGCTGCGGAGCCCAGGGACGGAGTTGGTGTGTTCAAACGCCCAAGCGCTCAAACGGCAAGTCGGGAGCCTTGGAGGCTCGGAGACTCAGAGGCTTGGAGTTCCAGAGATCGCAGTGGCAGTTTATCAGTATCATGAGTTTTTTTTCAAGGGATATTGACAGTGTACTCCAATAAGTGGGTGAAAACAAAGAAAAAAACTTTTTTAAAAAAAGATTGGAGGCTGTAAGGCTGTGTTGGATCCTGCTGTTGGGGAGGTGAGGCGAGGTGGATGAACTTGAACTTGAAAGGAGAGACGCGGCGAGTGAGGATTAAAGGCAGAACGAGAAGGCACAAAGGTGAAATCAGCACTGAGAAGGAGGTGGAAAACAGTTGACAAAGAGTGATTTAAAAAAAAAATTTGGTCCCGGGTTGCTGGAACAGGAACTGTTGGTGTTGTGGGCTGAGCGTGATTTGCTCCCCCCTCCTCCCTTGTTGTTATTATTGTTATTCCTGAGCAGTCATTTTGGGTAGCCCGAGGAACAAAGCACACTGTCACCTGAACTTTTATTCTGTGAGTTGAAGAGCGGTGAGGGAGTGCAGTGTGGTTTTGGAATTCAAAGAGTACTATTAAATTTGACTCGCATACCATCCTGTTTGACTGTAAAGAAGGAAGATCCTGTGGTTCCATTGGTGCTTTTTGGTGCTCCTTTGATTTGAATGAACAAATGGACAAAGTATATAGGCATTTTGCTTCATTGCTTAAGTGGTTAATGTAATCATAATACTGAGAGAAATTGGGGAAATACTGAGAGTCTTGAACATTTTTCTTTAGAATAAAGGGGTGCTGAGAACGAGGAATAAAGTTTTGAACTAGAGATGGTTATAGTGTTTCATCGTTAAGAAGAAAGAAGAAAGAAGAAACTGAAGTACTGTTCTTCAGATAACAGCAGTTAATCACTGAAGCACGTTACAGCTGGTGTCTTCAGGGTTTTACTAGACTCAAGGACAGCTCTCTATTTTATCTTATCTTGAAACGCAGCTGTGTTACAAAGTTATTTTGAGAGTGCCAACTTAAATAGAAAGCTGAGCAGTCCTAGAATCATTTTGGAAACAGAAAATAGAAAGTCATATAATATTACAATACTAAGCAGAGTAAATGGTTGACCGCGTCATCTGATTAGATAGGTGTATGGAGAATAAAATTGTTAAGTGTGTATAAGGGTTAGATTAGTGAAATTAGAATACTGTATACTGTTTGGTGATAAAGTAGTGTAGTATTATAGAATTATCTGCTATTAAATTCGGATGAATCGTAGAGAGAAGGGTAAATTGTTAAGGCAAGAGATAGAATTAGACCCAGTTTGGTTAAGGACAGGTAGGCTAGTAAGAGCTGAAAGTGAAGGCAGGAGGAAATCTTTACGGGACGAGATCAAAGAGGCTGAAGAACTGAGAATTTTTAGAGCAGATATGGAAGCAAGGAAGAAGTGTCAAGAAAAGCAACAATCTAAACAACAATCAGAAGTAGAACAGATTGAGCAGGTGAATACTGATGAAGAAGACAGAGCTCAGGGGGCTATAAAAAAGAAAGTAATGGTAGAGAAGGTGCTTGAAATTAGGGAAAGAGATAAGACTCAGGAAACAGATATGAATGACTCTAGGAGTTCCATTGAAGTAAAGCTTGCAGGGTTGGAGAAGTTTCTCCAAACAAAATTTGAAACATTAGAAGAGCAGCAAGTTCGAGACAATCAAGAATATATTAAGCTACAACAAGAAAGTTTTAACGCATTCCAACAAAAAATGTTGATGATGATGTCAGGGTTGATGGAATCTACCAAAGCTGAAGTAGCAAGTATTATGAAAGAAGTATCTGAATTAAAGGAAGGGATGTGCATGAGCACAAAAGAGGTTGAAGTATTGACCAAAGAAGTACAGGTGGTGCGAGAAAAAGTGAAGGAAGAGGAAGTGAAGGTAGATGACCATCAGGCAAGAATAGAATTTTTGGAAAATCAACATAGAAAATGTAATGTGATAATTCGAAATATTCCTGAGGGCAGACCGGATCAGTTAAAGATCAGATTATTGGGATGGTTAAATGATTTAAAGATGGGGAGGAGCTTTGTGGCTGAGGATATAATAACTGTACACAGGTTAGGTGCAAAGAAGCATAACAATGGAAACAGAAATGTGTTGGTGAGATTTGTGAGTGAAGGTTTGAAGTTGACCTTAATGCAGCATATCAGGAATTCCGGTTCGGAGGCATTGAAGTTAGAGGGAAATAACATAGAGGTTTACAATGATATTTCTGTTGAATAACGGACTTGGCGAATGCAGTTAAAACCAATTACAAAAAAACTAAGAGAAAAAGGGATTTCATATTTTTGGCTCTCATCAAAAAAATTAAAAGTTGTAAATTCTGGAAAGTCATATATGATAAAAGAAGGATTATATGTTTTAGATGTTTTAGTGGACGCGAAAATAATTGAAAGTAACACCAAGGAATGGGAAGACCTTAAAGATGAGTTGATATTATCAGGAATGTATATGACTCATGATAAGAATTGTTAATAGGAATAAATTGTCTAGGCACATTATATTTGAGACATGTAAAGCACACATTAAGAAGGGAGGATAAAGTATATGGATGTGGCATGTAAAGTTGATTTAAGAGTTATGTTGATGTTATGCAGGATGATTAGGAGCTAGGCTCACATAATTGCACACTCCCCCCTCCCCTCCTTGATTTTCAAGGGTGTTCTTTCTAGGAAAGGTGGGGAGGGTGAAGAAGTTTTGTTATATGTTTTGTGTTCAGTTATTGTATTATTTGTGGGATGAGTTATGTAGTATGTCGAGCACTTGCCAATGGGAGACAGGGATTGGGTTAATAGGATGTAACATAAATAAGTATGAAGAAAATTAAAATTGTATCATGGAATGTTAAAGGCATTGGCAGCATAATTAAGAGGAAACGTGTGGAAGTGGCTATTAGGAGAAATAATCCTGATGTGATTTGTTTACAAGAGACCCATCAGAAAAACGATAATGTAAACAACTTGTATCTAAGGGGAATAGAGCATTATGAGAAAGCATTTGGTAATTCAAAGTCGAGAGGGGTCGCAATATTAATTTCTAAAAAATTGGGTTTTACAAAACTAAAGTCTGTTATTGACCCTGAAGGGAGATATGTCATAATTAGAGGAATGGTTAATGAGGAGGAAATATTAATTGCTAATATCTATGTACCAAATGAGAAGCAAGAGGAATTCTTAGATGGTGTATCTCAAAAGATAAGAAATGAAAATGTAACTAAATTAATCATTGCCGGAGACTTTAATCTAATTAGATCGGGTCTAGACACCACAAATGTGTTGAGACACGGGCATAATTCTGTTATAGATAGGTGGTTAAAAATAATGGGATTACGGGATGTATGGAGAGATATCAGGGGTTCAGAAAGGGGTTTTACTTTTTTTCACAAGCTCACAACTCCTATTCAAGGATTGATTACTTTTTGACTTCAGAAAACTTGATAAGTAATGTTGAAGATATTAAAATTGGATTATTTAAAGAATCGGACCATGCTGAAATGTGTTTAGAAATTAGAATTGATGGTAAGAAAAAATGTATTGGGGCATGGAGATATGATACAAAATTGTTTAGGGATCAAAAGAGTAAGGAAATAATAATTAAAAAGTGGAATGAATGCTGGGAGATAAATGACACTAATGATGTTAATGATGGAGTTTTATGGGACACCATGAAGGCAATTTTCAGGGGGGAAAGTATAAAACTTTCATGTAGGAATAATAGACAGGAAAATAAAAATTTAAAATTAATAGAGGACGAAGTAAGGAAGTTGCAAGAAGAACATGTAAGATCAGGTGATAGAAATGTGTTTAATAAATTACAGGGTTTGAAAATGAAAATTATTGAAAAGGATATTGAAGAAGTTAAAAAGAATTTGATTTATCTTAAAAGAAACTATTTTGAGTATGGTAATAAAAATTCTAAACTACTGGCTAAAGTTGCAGAGGAAAAGAAAAATAGTAGAAATATTCAGATTTTGATAAACAGTAATGGGGAAAGATGTAACAAAATGAAAGATAAGATACACATTGCTAGTAATTTTTATAGGGAGCTTTATTCTAAAAAGGAGCTAAACAATGTTGAGTTAAAAAGTTATTTAAATAAATGGTCAAGGATAAAATTGGATCAAGAACATAGGAATTACATGGACGAAAGAATAACCTCTAAAGAAATTACTGATGTTATAGATAAGTTAAGGGTGGGTAAAACCCCTGGTGAAGACGGTTTGTCTGTGGAATTTTATAAGGATTTCAAGGAAGTTTTGATACCAAGGATTGAAAGGGTATTTAATTATGTAATGGATGGAGGTATAGTACCGGCATCATGGTATAACTCAGTTATTATTTTAATACCAAAAGTAGGAAAAAACGTGGAAAACATCGAATCATATAGACCGATCTCGCTGATGAATCAGGATGTAAAGATTTTTACTGCGGTTCTGGCCAATAGGTTAAATAAATTTTTAGGTAACTATATTCAAAAAGATCATGCAGGGTTTTTGCGAGGTCGGTTCATGTCGGACCTGACAAGGAGGATACTTGACATGTCAATCATTGCACAGCAGCAAAGAGATCACACGGGTTTTATTTCATTAGATATATTCAAAGCTTTCGATTCCATCCAGTGGATTACCATAAAACAAATTATAGTAAAATATGGATTCGGTTCGAAATTTTGTGGAGTAATTGGGCAGTTATATCAAAGGGGATCAGCAAGAGTAAAAATAAATGATGAATTAAAAGAGGAAATTAAGTTGAAAGCTGGCACAAGACAAGGGGATCCACTATCATCTTCACTGTTTATAATGGTCATGGAATTTATTGCTAATGTGGTAAGAGAAGATACAGACATGATAGGTCTAAATGGGATAAAAATTAGCCAGTATGCAGATGACACATTATTAACGTTAAAAAATCCTGAAAAGTCATTGGAAAAAGTATATGCACACTTAGAAAAATTTTATAGGGTGACGGGGCTTAAAGTTAACTGGGACAAATCAGAGGCAATTTTTTTTAATGGGAATGTTGAAGCACAAGAAGTTATAAAATCCAGATTTAAACTACAGATTAGGTCTAGTATTAAGTATTTAGGAATAAACATTTCAAACAAGTACGATGATTTAAAGAGATTGAATTATGACAAATTGGAAAAGGAGTTAAAGGAAAAGATTAAAAGATACAAAAAACTAAATTTATCCTGGTTTGGTCGAGTACCGTTGTGTAAAATGAAATTGTTACCTAAAATAAATTTTTTATTTGATACTCTCCAAATTAATATTAAAAGGAAGGAACTAAATGCATTTCAAAATTTAATAAATAATTATTGCAATAGCGGGGAAAAAGCTAGAATATCGAAAACGTTGTGGTATCTTTCACAAAAAAGGGTGGTTTAGGAATCCCGAACATCACAAATTATTATTAGGCATTTCAACTGAAAAATATTTGTAAAATTTTAATAAGGAAAAAATTGATATGGGGGGAGATTGAATTACGTGAAAAATTGGGAGACGAATCACTAATATTTCTAGGCAAAGTAACAGTTAAAATTAATACCACGAATAAAATGCTAAAGACACTCTTTAGAACATGGACACTATTGAAAAACAAATTATCCCCAGGGTTATCACCAATTTTGGAGTTAAGGGATTTAAAATCATTCCCACTACTCTTAGACCATAGGACTGAAGAAATAATGAAAAGATATAAAGTAACTTTATTAAAGGAATGGTTAGATGTTTGTGAGGATGAGGAGAAAATGTCAGAAATGTGTAAACAGTTGAAACTAAATTGGCTTCAAGTTGCCACACTGAATAGTTGGAATAAAAAATACAGGGAAGAAATAGGCTTAGACAGGAACATGACAAAATTTGAGGAGCTAGTATATAAGTTAAGAAATGGTCAAATAGAAATTAAAGGATTAGTTAGTAAATTATATAAAGTATTGGATGATTCTAACGAATCCCAAAAAGCATTAAGAGGAATATGGGAACAAGATTTAAATGTTAAAATCACAGATGAATGTTGGAATAGAAAGTGGAAAAGAAGAATCATGAAAACGTTATCAGTAAGGATTAAGGAGCATAACCACAAGTTATTATGGAAATGGTATATGACCCCTGTGCGATTACATTTAATTGACAAGACAAAATTAAATATATGTTGGAGGTGTAAGGAGGATATAGGAACGTATGAGCATATGTGGTGGGGGTGTAAGAAGTTGAAGCCATTCTGGACAAGTGTAGAGTATGAAATTGGGAAAATTTTGAATGAAAAGGTTAAATTGGACGCAGTTATAGTATTACTAACGGATGTTGATAAAGTGGAATATAGTAAAATGGAATTAATGGCAGTCATGTTATCAGGTGCCAGACACTGTATAGCGCGGCAATGGAAGAATGATGTCACTCCAAAAATTGACGAATGGTACAATGAGTTATGGACTATTGCTTTAAACGATAAGCTCACCTGGGAACTAAATTTAAGAAAAGGACTAATAAAAGAAAATAAATTTCAGGACACGTGGAGATGTTTTATAGACTATATACTGCATAAGGATCAAGGTCAGAAGCCAACGCCGGATCAGCATTCCTTTTGGAAAGGAATCATATAAGAATTAAGTAACTCTGTCCCATATGGCAATGTAAATAGCACATGGTGAATGACCTCTATTAAGTTGATGTATTTGTTTTTGTTATTATGTAATGCGTAGATTTAAATAAAATTTAAAAATATTTAAAAAAAATTAAAAAATTAATTTTTTTTAAAAAAGAAACAGAAAAATATTTTCACTTTCTTGTGCCCTAATACTGTTTTAAAATAAAATATTAAAACCCTAGGGCCATGATGGTGAACCTTGGCACTCCAGAAGTTCTTGGACTTCAATTCCCAGAAGCCCAAGCACCCTGTGAATCCACATGGATGGGTTTACTGTAATTCATCCGGCCCACGCTGTCCT
The DNA here is from genome assembly GCA_035047305.1 of Bradypodion pumilum. Taxonomy (NCBI): domain Eukaryota; kingdom Metazoa; phylum Chordata; class Lepidosauria; order Squamata; family Chamaeleonidae; genus Bradypodion; species Bradypodion pumilum. Next base: position 23,566,420 of record JAWDJD010000009.1, on the reverse strand, counting down.
CGTCGCTTCCGGAAACATGCCGTACAGGCAAGTTTTACTTCTGCTTCCGGGAGCAACGAGGGCAGCGCAGGCCGGATGAATCGCAGTAAACTCATTTGTGTGGATTCACAGGGTGCTTGGGCTTCTGGGAATTGAATACAAGAACATCTGGAGTGCCAAGGTTCGCCATCATGGCCCTAGGGTGTTGAGAGGTGCCAGTGGAATATAAAATACTGCAAATTTCTTCTAGGGTACAAAGGCTAATTCTAAGTAAATATTAAAAATAAATGCATAAGCATAAGTAAATTGGATGACCCAAACTCCAACATATGGAGAAACTGCACCCATCCATGAGACGTTCCTTCACCATGATTGTTTTGTGATATTTTTTTAAAAATAATTTTTATTAATTTTAAAATAACAAAAATTATACATACTCAATATATATACGAAAAAGCAGAAAAAATATAAAAAATACATAGATACATAAAATACATAAACAAAGAAAACAATTTAATACATTGTATTACTTAAGCTCTATTATAATAGCATTATGAACAATGCCAACTATTGAACCTTATATTTATCATTCATCTTACAAAATATATATCCCAAACCTTATTTCTATATATTTTTTCCTTTATATTTTTTATTATATATTTAATATGTCAAAAGTTTATGAGATTCAACCTTTTATATTACAAAGTAATAACACCCAATGCTATATACATGCCATGAGGATCAATATTTTAGTTTAATCCTTCCAAAAACTCATATGCTGGGGTACTGGTTTGTCACCTTTATCACTTATTAAAACATATTCCACAAATGGTCTCCAAAATTCCCAAAACTTATTTTCTTTCAAAATGCCTTTCTTCACATTCAGTTCACATGTTAACTTATCATTCAAAGCAATTTCCCACATTTTCTTATACCATTTATCTATTTTTAATATTGAATCGCTTTTCCACTTTCTTGCTATACATAATCTTGAGGCAGTTATCATTATAGATAACAGTTCTTTATTATTTGTATTCATATTTATACTATCCAATTCTGTCAATAAGGTGATACTTGAATCCAGCTTAAAATCTACTTTAAAAATATCTGAAATTTCTTTCTCAATTAATCTCCAAAAAGCACTTATCACTTTATAGTTCCACCACATGCGTTCATATGTGCCCAAATTACTTTTACATCTCCAACAATTTTTAGTTTTACTATTATCCATTCGAAATAATTTAACTGGTGTCAAGTACCACCTCCATAATATTTTATAATTATGTTCCTTTAATCTAATTGAAAAATTTCTCATAATTCTTCTCTTCCATTTGTTTTTCCATTAAAGTTCAGAAATTTTTATATTCAAATCCTCCTCCCATAATTTTCTTAAAGCATTATGTGAATTTTAATCCTTATTTAGGATTTTATATAACTTCTGAAGCTGTTTAATCATATATTGGATGGAGGATTATTACCGACTTCATGGTATAGATCAGTAATTGCTTTGATCCCTAAACCTGGAAAAGATTTAGAAAAGATAGAATCTTATAGGCCAATCTCATTGATAAACCAAGATACAAAAAAATTTACCGCAATATTAGCAAATAGATTAAATGAATTTATGAAGGAATATATAAATAAAGACCAAGCAGGATTTTTGCGGGGCAGATACATGGCAGATCTCACAAGAAGAGTGATTGATTTGGTACACATTGTGGAGCAAAGAAAGGAAAAGTTTGGATTGTTGTCTCTGGATATTTTTAAGGCCTTTGATTCTTTGCAGTGGATCTCAATTAAAGAAATTATAAGAAATTTTGGATTTGACACAAAATTTATAAATTTAACTAGCAAAGGTTGCCCGGCGTTGCCGGGCTGTTTTAAATGGTGTTGGAAAGGTTTTTTTGTTGTTGTTGTTAATGTTTGTAAAGAAGAGGTTAATCTATATTTGAAATGTTTTCAATTTTTATTTATACAAATTTTTTTTGATGGCCTGTTATAAACTGATGAGTTTTGTTTGGTGTTTTGGTTTTGTGGATGAAAAAAAGAATAAATGATGATATACTTTTTCGAAAAACTCTTGGGGCCTTTTGTGTGGGGCTATTGTGTCTTTTTGAATTTTTTTTTATTGTGGGCAGCAAGTGCTGCTGGTAGGGGTTATCTTGTATTTTGACTGTGTTTTCTCTCGTGGCCTCTGGGTGGAGCTTCTTCCAGTAAGTAGTCTCTTTCTTTATTCATTTCTTTTCCAGTCGTTGTGGTATGAGGTTGTGTGGTGGTGAGTTAGCTGTTTTTCTTTATTTGGGGTGGTGGTGGTGGTTGGATTTTGTGGTGCTTGGCTGGGGGCTGGGTGTGTTTGGAAATGTTTGTTGTTGTTTACTTTTTTGGTGTTATTTTTGTTTGTTTTTGTGTATTTTTGAATGTTTTTGATTGTTTGTTTTTGTGTTTTTTGGTGTCATGGGGGGGATCCCCTCTCAGGCATACTCCTTTGGTCCCCCCACCCTCTGAACCCCAGGGGAGCCATTAGAGAGGGGGTTCCCCCCAACTCCGTTTTTAAAGAGAAGTAACCACTTGGTTTCTTCTGTTTAACATGGGGCGTGTGTGTGGGGGAGGGAATCCCCTCTCTGCCAGGTCCCCTGAGGTCAGGAGGGTGGGGGAGACAGACTCCTTTTGTCCCCCCCACCCTCTCAACCCCAGGGGAGCCAGTAGAGAGGGGGATTTCCCCCCCAACTCCGTTCTTAAAGAGAAGTAACCACTTGGTTTCTTCTCTTTAACATGGGGCGTGTGTGTGTGGGGGGGAGGGAATCCCCTCTCTGCCGGGTCCCCTGAGGTCAGGAGGGTGGGGCAGACAGACTCCTTTTGTCCCCCCACCCACCCTCTCAACCCCAGGGGAGCCAGTAGAGAGGGGGAGCACAATACCCCCCACCCACCCAGTGATATTAAAGGGGAAACTCCGATTAGGAGCTTCAGGCGCCGTTGGGGAGGGGGGCTTTGTTCCCCATGGCTTGGCGGACTTGCTCTCCCGGTGTTTTTGTTTTTGCTTTATTTCTTGGGTGCCGGCTTCCTCAGTGTTCTGCGCGCTCATGGTGCGCAGGACGCTGGGGCTTGTAGTTATGGGTTGGTGCTTTGTGTTTGTGCTGCATTTTTTAAAAATGCTTTTCTTTTGATTGGCTGCGGTGCGTTTCCAAACGCTGCGCCGTGCGAGAGCCTCTCAGCCTGATTGGCTCTGGCACAAGGAATGTTGGGAAGTGAAGTTGTTTCCCTTTCTTCGCATTTGTGGGGCTGTTGCCCCACTGCCGGTTTTCTCAATCCTTCGTTGACCTGCGTACCCAGATTGGCCGTGTGCACGAAGAGTGAGTGCAGGCAAGTAGGGCGGGGCATAGCAACCTATAGCCAGTTCCAATGGTTAACCCTTGGATTTATAGGTTAAGATTGACCAGCTATATCGGAAAGGTATAACTAGAGTAAAAGTGAATGAAGTATTTACAGAAGATATAAAATTAGAAGCAGGGACTAGACAAGGATGCCCACTATCACCGATATTATTTGTGATGGCTATGGAATTACTTGCAACACTTATAAGAGAGGATAAAAAGATAGAGGGAATAGAAGGAATTAAAATTAGTTTATATGCAGATGATATGATGGTCACAATGAAAAATCCTGTGAAAACAATGGAACGAATTTATGTACATTTGAGGGATTTTGAAGACATGACGGGATTAAAAGTGAATTGGGATAAATCAGAGGCTATTTTTTGTAATGTAAGTGAAGAAGATCAAAAAAAAGGTTAAGGAAAGATATAATATACAAATTAAAAACAGTGTGAAATATTTAGGAATAAATATTACAAATAAAATTGAGGATCTTAAGAAATTGAATTATGATAAACAAATAATAGAAATTAAAGGGAAATAAAACAATACAATAAGTTGAATTTGTCTTGGTTTGGTAGAGTTGCCCTATGTAAAATGAAATTATTACCAAAGATAAACTTTTTGTTCGAAGTTCTTCCAATTCAATTAAAAGAAAAAGATATAAAGAGTTTTCAAACTATATTAAATACTTTTTGTAATGGAGGGAAAAGACCAAAAATCACAAAAAGTCTATGGTATATAGCACAAAAAGAAGGTGGTCTGGGCCTTCCAAATATTAGACATTATTATAGGGCTTTTCAATTAAAGAATATTGTCAAGATTATATCAAAATCTGAAGTTATTTGGGATGAGATAGAAATGAAAGAACTACAGAAAAATGGTAATGCAATTTTTTTGGATAAAGAGACAAGGATAAGAACAAATAACCAAATGACAAAAGCAATGTTGGATGTTTGGAAAAATATAAAGATGAAATTAGCACCTGAGGTTTCTCCAATAATGGATATAGAAGATATAAAAACATTTCCCGTAAAAATTGATGAAAGAATAAAAAATATAATGCTGAGAAATGATGTGTTTCTGTTGAAAGACTGGATAAAAATGTCAGATGGTTTAGTACTGAGAGCTGAAGTGTTTAAACAAATAAAATTGAATTGGTTACAGGTGATTTTAGTGAACAAATGGGAGAAGAGATATAAAGATGATCTCAGTTTGCAGAGGGATAGGACAGAATTTGAAGAGTTGATTTGGAAAATAAGAAAAGGAGTAATGAGGATAAAAGGGGTAGTAAGTTTTGTGATATTTTAGTCACACACACACACACATCCAAAAAAATTACCCAAAAGCTTTTGCTATTTTCACTCACAAGATGTACTGTACAATTTAGAGCAGGGGTTCCCAACCTTTTCAAGCTGGGGGCCAAGTCATGGTTTCTCAGTCAGTTTCGAGAGCCGGATGGCCATTTCCCCCTGCCTGCATAATGGGGGCAGCCATTGTGTCTCAACAGCTTCAAAGGGGTGGCCATTTTGTTTCTTGAATGCCTTTGGAGGAGTGGGGGGGGGCACATGAAATGGCACTACGGGCTGGATCTGGCCCACAGGCCTTAGGTTGGGAACCCTTGATTTAGAGACTAATTGCTTCCAAACACAATGATTTCTTTGGCAAACAGCAATAGCAATTACAGTTACATACCACTCCATAGTGCTTGGAGCACTCACTTTACAATGTAATGACCTTGATAGATCTTTCTATAGAAATTAAAGCAGGTTTATTCCCTCCTGAGCTGGAATAAAGACTAGAAGTAATTGGTAAAAATTTAAGGGAAATGGGGTCTCGTTGAACATTGCAAAACTTCCTGATTCAAAAAAGTCCACAACAGTGGAAGAGATGATCTCAAGAAATAATGAGCTGTCCTTTGCCGCAGAGATTTAAGCAAAAGCTGAAATGTTGGTGTGGTTGGATCTTGCACTGCAGATCCTACAATGAGATACATTAATTGATCTCTATGTTCTCTTCCTACTCTATGACTCTGTGAATTGGCTGTACGAGTATCTTTTTTTGAATAAAATTGAATATAATGCTCATCAGAAGCTATCAAGGTATTCCACAACCCAGCTGGAAATTATTATGTGAAGAACAGCTGATGCCTGCCCTAGACGTTCAATCAATATTACTGAGTTCTAAGCTACAGGTTGCTGAGAAAATAAACTAATATTTTGCCAGTACCACTGCATTGTAGGCTATATTGGAACAAGGTCGACAGAGTTGAATATTCCCGATTTTAAAAATAGTACACTGAGTTCCTGTTCACAGCATGTCATAGAGCAGAAATAGGTAGAATCAATCTCTTCAGATTTTTTTCTAAACCAAGTGGAATGGATTAATAGATAGCTAGAGAAACAAATAAATCTAATGAATAACATGATAATTGTCCACCTCTGATTGGATCCCTGAAGTACATTTTATATGGAGTTGACTTTGAAAAGAGAGTTTACAAAATTGAGCTTACAAAAAAAGATCTGAACTACTGAGCTTATGTTTGTGGGTATCTGGTCTGTTTTCAGGCCCAATTCAAGTATCTTTAGAAACAAACATTTAAATACCCTTTTGTGATTTGGAACTTCAATATCCTCAGTGTTACTTCCTTTCTCCTGACCCACCTGCTATGTGGACAACTTCTAGATGGACACACACACACACACACACACACACACACACACACACACACACACACACACACACACACACACACACACACACACACAGAGTTTGAGGAGTGATTAAATGTTAATTCTTCTTCTTGTTCTGCCATATCTGAATCCGAATATTGGCGATCAGCCATGAAGATTGTCCTGAGAATATAATGCAATGGTGTTGCCCTATGGCCACACACACACCCCGCCCCTGCTATAGTGGCTATTTTCTTGTGCATTTCCCACATGTCTTACTTCTGCTCCAGTCAAGCTCACAGCTGGCTTACATCTGCTTCAAAAGAAACTCAACCTTAAGATTTCCACTCACAAATTGACCTTGCTCTGTGCAAGTTTGATCTGTGGCCAGGATGTATGCTATGAACTGTTTGTAGTGAAACTTTGTTTCACATTCCTTCACAAATTGTTTCCATCAATTAAATCCAACATTCAGTACATAATGAGAATTTCTGATTAATCCACAGAATGACTCATTATGTCACCCCATCAAGCTTTCCACCTGTACCAAACACAATAATATCCTAAACCATGTGAACACCGTCATTTTTAGCTCTGATAGATTTACCTTTCAGCAGAAGGCTAGTAGCAACACAATCCAAAATGCAATTATTTCATATAACAGCATGATGTGACCCAGATAGTTATGGTAAATTGCCCACAATTGGCTGCCCACTATTGACAGTGACAGACACACGGGTGTGAATCAGATGGTGGCTGAAAGGGAAAATACTCCAATTTGAATTATCTGGAGTGCGTCGAGGCATGACGTTGCAGGAGGATGAATCACTGAGAACATTTGAAGGAATAAATTGCTCAAATCTAACCTGCAAATGTGTTTGATGCAGACTGCAGTGCTGTTCTGTTCTTTAAAAATTGCTAATCTATAGTGGGTGACGTCATTTCCCATACATATAACACAAGTTCAGGGTGGGACAGGGGTCTGTGGCTTCCTAGGCAGCAACATGAACAATGTCTACATGGGAGAAATGCATGGGGGGAAATAATAGTGTTGGGGGAGTGTTATCAGAATTTACTACTATTCTCAAATATCTCTTTCAGAAGAAACCAACTTGTATTCTTAGCAAGTTCCTCGGAAACACACCTGCTATTTGATCACCAACCACCCAAACAGAGACCGAAATAAAGGCACAGCTTCCTCACAACTTCTGCCCCTCCGAACAACCAGCCCCCACAGACTACCTTAGAACTATGGAAGGTGAGCAAGGAGCTACCAGATAACTGGGCAGAACCACATGACTCTTTACTGCCTGGCCAAGAACATCCATGGCCTGTGTGGAAAGCTTTAAACAGACTGTGTGCAGGGGTAGGAAGCATACCTGTCAACCATCCCGATTTGGCCGGGAAAACCCCATAATTCGACATCGATTGATGTCATAACCCGGCCCGTGCTGCCAAAACCCCGTAATTTGGCAGCGGGGGAAACGCTTTCCGTGCATGCATAGGGGCTGTGCAAGCGGCATAGCACTTCCGCGCATGCATGAAAGGGGTAAAACCCTTCCACGCATGCGTGGAAAGCGACCTGCGTACAAGCGATGTGCACAGGTCCCGTTTTTCCGGAGCCGCGGGTTGACAGGTATGGTAGGAAGATCAAGGGCTAATCTGAGAAAGTGAGGTTTCCCTATAAACAACAGCCAGTGTGAATGCGGAGAAGAATATGGTAAGCCACCCAGCTTGGGAGTCCATCCCAGATGGGCAGGGTAGAAGTACAATAAACAAATAAACAAATAAAATACGAAGAATCAACTCATAGATCCATTCTGTTGCTTTTCTGTCTCATTTAGATCTTTCTTAGACATGTACTCATCTGCGAGAATCCTGAATGCTTCTTATATGTGAGAAACAGGGATTACCTTATACTGAAAGCATGCCCATGGCCATCTACAGATAGCAAGAAAGGATCGCATTTGGTTCCACCAGAAAATGGTCACTTTGTTGGGAATGATATCCCTTAAAATGCCAGGGAATTGCTTCTGTCCAGCCCTAAAAAGAGTGAAATAATACAGCTGGACTGAAATAATACAGCTGGAGCATGGTTGGCGCACTATTGCCCATACATCATTTGAATGCCAGGAGATGTAAACGGTTAGCAGAGTGGTATGCAGTGGCCAGCAAGAGGCTTGCACCAGGCAAGGTGGTCCCTTGTGAGAAAAACAGGTAGACAGATCTTGGTGCAGAAGAAAAACTCAACGTAGGTTTACTCAGGAAGTAAAAAGGTGCAAGTATATACAGTGCAACAACTGTAACACAAAACAGATATATTCTCTTGGGCTTCTCAGTTGACCTCACTGAGACAGTTCAGTTGTGCTATATACGTCCATACAGTTCAGTAGCTAGCAGTCCAGTCCAGCAGGGTAAATGCAAGCTGTAATTACAGACAAAGCCAAAGAATTCTACAGCTTCTGTCCTCCTGGTGGAGGCTTACCCCAAGTAGTCCTTCTTTGTTCAGCAAGCCCAGATGGCATATCAGGCAAAAGCCATCCTCAGGATCAGTGCAAAGATTCAGTCCTTGTAGCAGATTCTGGAAGACGCAGGAATCTTCGTCCAGACTGTCAGCAGAGGAAGGTGAGCATTAAAGCTCAGGCAAGTTGAGCATTGTAGCTGGAAGTCTGCAATCCTGCTCTGACCTAAATACACTGGCCCATGGAGCACATCAGGGAAAAGTCCCAGCACCTGTGTGCCCCTACAGTAGGGTCTTAAAGGCATCACAGACACAATATGCCTTGCAACCAGTTAGGGTGTGAGGTGAAGACTTACATTCCCTAACAAATAGCTCACACCAGACCATGCCAAAATTGGTCCAAAATGTGAGTTACCTGTCCATGTGATCATACTCTAAGACTCCCAGAATTTCCCAGCCAGTATTGTTATATTTTTGGGACTTCTGCCCTGCAAAATGTAATTGCTCCAAACTCTGTACACAAAGGATTGTACCTCAACCCTGAGCAAGTCTCAAAGAGACGACATGCTTGCAGTTTTAGAAAAGTTTGCCAAGGAAAGGGATGCTCTCTACTCTCAACCTTTTTGTACCTGGCCCTCCTGGAAGGCACTGAGAAAGTGAGAAGGCTGAACCTCGCCACACAAAGTCTTTGAAGGCCTCAGCACGACATACCTAAACAACATGCCAGTTCCTTTTAGAAATAAGAAGGTGGGTGGCTACTTTGCAAGATACTCAAGCCACAGTTCTCTGTAGATTCGTCATCTGACAGAAAATCATATCACCTGTTTACCCGGGTTAATTGGGAATCTCTCTTGGGGAAGTTAATTAACTAAGGCAAATACTGACAGGGGAAATCCATTGTTCATGGCTTACACAAGAGTAAACATGGCCACTATTTGCACTGGGGCTTGGGCTAATCTGCAAGTGTGTAATTGCCTAATGTCTAACGGGAGTTAGAGATTCAGCTTCCTCCTGCAGAACTGCCGGTCAGGTCAGATATGGGTGAATCAATCTTATGACTATTAATCCGCTCCCCAATTTCTGTACCCGCAGAGCCCAGTGACCAGGAGCCTTCTCGACCGGTGTAGCCTCTGTCAGAGACAGTTATGCCAATTGTGCTCGCGGATACCGCATATGGCGAAAAGAGGACTCCCCTTATTTCTCTCTCCCTTCCATTTATCTCTACAGACAATTTTCCACATTTGGCCCTTCCTCTGAAGGATTCCAGCCAATCACTACATAGTATTAAATGTCCATCAAAACTTAAGTTTCATTTCCCCCCAGAACACAGGATTATTATGTCTCCCACATAATCTCCCCGCAGCAACAACTTTGAAGGCCACATTCCTAGCCTCTGCAGTGAACAACATTCAGAATCTATGTTACTGTTTTAAAAAAGCACAAGCCCCCATTTCTATTTCCTTATAGATACTGAATTTGTCCCCTAATCAACCAAAATGATTAGGGGACTGGAACACCATCCTTACCATCTGAGGCTGCAACGATTGGGCCTTTTCACTCTTGAACGACGGCGTCTAAGAGGTGACCTGATTGAAGTTTATAAAATCATGCACGGTGTGGACAAAGTAAATAAGGAAAAACTGTTTTCCCTATCGCATAACACTAGAACTAGGGGACACTCCATGAAACTTTTGGGTACTAGTTCTCAAACAAATAAGAGAAAGTACTTTTTCACCCAGAGGATTACTGGTCTATGGAACTCCCTGCCAGAAGAAGTGGTGACAGCTGTGAGTCTTGGCAGCTTTAAGAAAGGATTAGACAAGTTCATGGAGGACAAGGGTATCAATGGCTATAATTATGGATACTTAAGGACAACCTCCGGGTTGGAGAGATAGGCAGGATATCTCTCAATGCCATTTCCAGGGAATCCTAAGCAGGTGAAGGCATCTCCTTGGGAATACCCTGAAGGAAATGGTGAGCCACTGTGTGAGACAGAATGCTGGACTGGATGGGCTGTGGCCTGTTCCAGCAAGGCTGTTCTTATGTTCTTATGAATTTGACGACTGGAAGGTTGGCAGGTCAGCAGTTCGAGACCCGAGCGCTGCATGACAGAGTGAGCTTCTGCAGAGAGACTAAGTGAATTCTTTACTTCAGTATTCACTGAAAAAGACAGAGACCACGTGCCCAAAACAGAGCCTATATTCGTAGGGAGGGAAACTGAAGAATTAAGCCACATAAAAATAACCAAGGAGGAAGTCCTTGCATGTCTTGTTAAACTAAATGCTAACAAATCACCAGGACCAGATGGCATCCATCCACGAGTTCTCAGGGAACTTAAAGATGAAATTGCAGAGTGATGCATGTTGGGGCAAAAAACCTCAATTACATTTATGAACTTATGGGGTCTGAACTCTCTGCGACCAACTAGGAAAGGGACCTTGGTGTCCTGGTGGACAGCTCAATAAAGGTGTCAACCCAGTGTGCCTCAGCAGTGAAAAAAGCAAACTCAATGCTAGGGATCATTAGGAAGGGTATCTTTACCTATAAAGAGGGACGTTAACTGTTGGACTCCGGCAGACACGCCCGCACCTGTCCATACTGTCCTGTACCGAGCCGTCTGCACTTGCCTTTACCTTGCCCACAGAGCACCGCAAGGGTCCCACAGTCAGCAGTGGGGCACCAGCCCCACGAACGCATACAAAACAACATCAATTCCCAATGTCCTCTGCGCCGCTCCACCCCTTAGCCAATCAGGCTGACAGATGAGAGCAAGTAGAACGTTGGAAAACGTGGCGTGCCCAATAGAAACCTAGCCGCAGGGGAAAAAAGCTGCCGCACGAACGCAAACAAAATAAACTAAACTTCAAGTCACAGCATCCTCCGCACCATGACCACTTGAGCCAATCATGCTGGAGGGCGCGAGCACGCAGAATGCTGAAAAAGCCGGCGCGTGGGGAAAAACGCCTCACATAACGGGAGCGCAAGGCCGCTGTAGGCTGACGCAGTACCTCATGGCCTTGCAAACAAAAACCCACAAAAAACCACGATGAAACAACCGCCACCATTTTCCCCAGAGCAACGGGGAGAAGAGGAACTCCCTCTCCTCCACGCTACCCCGCTGAAGACACGGCAAGACCACCACCATCCTCAAGGTAAGTTGAGCCGGGGTGGGAAAAAAAGAAGCAGGCAGCAATTCATCAGGGGAAGCACACTCCTTGGCGAATGACTGGATGCTGCCTTTCTACTACCCACACTGCTATATCAAGAAGTAGCACGAAACAGCAGTGGAGGTAATAGAAAAGCAGCAGCCAGCAATCCGCAAAGAAGAGCACCACCCCTTATGGATCGTTGCCTACCGATCTCCCATTAGGTAAGCCAGAGAAAAAGAAGCAGAGAGGAGAGAACCATTGTGAAGCAGATAGCTCTTCTCTGCCTCCTTTTCACCTGACCTACCTAACAAACATTACTGTACGAAGAGAGAGCTGACTGCTGGCTCTTCCTTTTCCCTATCACTGCATCGAAAACCTAATTTCGAAGCAGCAATGGGGAAAAGAGGAAACAACAGACAGGCCGTTCTTCACACAACAAAACACAACAACAACAAAACCAAACAGTTAACCAAAACGCAAAGCACCAAAATTAATAAAACACAAATAAATAAACAAATAATTAAAATAAACCCATTAAACAACAAAACAATAAACAACACAATAAAAAACACCCAAAATAACAAAGGCTAATGAAAAACCACAAAAGCACACTAAAAACACCAATCTACAACATGAAAATACCTAACTCAACAAACAATAATATCACAAATTTAAAAAATAAATACGGAAAAAATAAAAAAATAACAACCAGAAATAATTAAAACATTTAAACACATCTAAAACCCACAATACAAACAAACAAGTGAAACCACTTTGGGGGGTTTAAGTCAGACCTGTCAAGTATCCCGTTTGTTGTTGTTCAGTCGCACAGTCGATTCCGACCCTTTGCGACCCTATGGACCATTGTTCTCCAGGCGCCTCTGTCCTCCACCATCCCCCTCAGCACTCCCAGTTCTGTGCCCACTGTGTCTACAATACCATCCAGCCATCTCATCCTTGGCCTCCCCCTTCTTCTTTTGCCCTCCACCTTTCCCAACATCATGGCCTTCTCAAGTGAATCCTCCCTTCTCATTTGATGTCCAAAGTACTTTAGCTTCATCTTTACTATTTGACCTTCCAATGAGCAGTCAGGGTTGATTTCTTCTAAGATTGACCTATTTGTTCTCCTCGCTCTCCAGGCAGGGTACTCTCAAAACTCTCCTCCAACACCACATTTCAAAGGCATCTATTCTTCTGCGTTCAGCTTTCCTAATTGTCCAGCTCTCGCATCTGTACATTACCACTGGGAATACCATTGCTTTGACTATTCTAATTTTTGTTTGCAATGTGATGTCTCTGCTTTTCACTATGTTCCCCAGGTTTCTCATGGCTTGTCTCCCAAGAATCAGTTGCCTTTTTATTTCATGGCTGCAATCCCCATCTGCAGTGATCTTTGATCCTAAGAATGTAAAATCTGTCACTGCTTCTACTTCTTCCCCATCTATTTTCCATGAACTGATCGGACCTGTTGCCATTATCTTGGTTTTCTTGATGCTGAGTCTCAAGCCAGCTTTTGCACTCTCCTCCTTCAGCCCAATCAAGAGATTTTTTTAGGTCTTCCTCACTTTCTGCCATTAGGGTGGTGTCGTCTGCATATCTCAGATTGTTGATGTTTCTCCCAGCAATTTTAATCCCATATTTTGATTCCTCCATCCCTGCATTGCGCATTATGTGCTCTATGTATAAAGTGAATAAGCAGGGTGACAAAATGCAGCCTTGTCTTACTCCTTTTCCTATTCCAAACCAATCCGTCACTCCATACTCTGTCCTAACTGTTGCTTCTTGGTTCATGTACAGATTTCTCAGGAGGCATATGAGGTGCTCTGGTATTCCCATCTCTTTAATTACTTGCCACATTTTGTTGTGGTCCACACAGTTAAATGCCTTAGTGTAGTCAATAAAACAAAAGTAAACTTGTTTCTGGTATTCCTTTGTTTTCTCCATGATCCAACGTATGTTGGCAATGTGGTCTCTAGTCCCCATGCCTCTTCTGAAACCAGCCTGCACCTTTGGTAATTCTCTCTCCACATGCTGCTGAAGTCTATCCTGTATTATCTTGAGCATCACCTTGCTGGCGTGTGGGATGAGTGCAATTGTTCAATAATTTGAACATTCTTTGGCATTGCCCTTCTTTGGGATTGGGACATATACTATTCTTTTCCAATCCTGTGGCCACTGTTTTGTTTTCCAAATTTGCTGGCATATTGAATGCAGTAATTTGACGCCATCATCTTTTAGAGCTTTGAAAAATTCCACTGGGATACCATCATCTCCACTAGCTTTGTTGTTTGTAGTGCTCTTTAGGGCCTTTATGACTTCGCTCTCCAGGATGTCTGACTCAATTTCAATTTTTTCATCATTGTGATTATCAGGAGTGTTGAGGTCCTTTTTGTAGAGTTCCTCTGTGTACTCTTTCCATCTTTTTTAATCTTTTCTACATCAGCTAGCTCTTTTCCGTCTTTGTCCCTTATCATGGTCATTTTTGCTTTAAATGTTCCCTTGATTTCCCTGATTTTTTTTGAAAAGATCTCTAGTTCTGCCTGTTTTGTTGTTTTCCTCCATTTCTTTGCACTGTTCTTTTAGGTAGTTTTCCTTATTTCTCCTTGCTTTTCTTTGAAATTCTGTGTTCAAATGATTGTATTTTTTCCTTTCTCTTTTGACTTTTGCATTCCTTCTTTCCTCTGCTATTTTAAGAGCCTCATCAGACAACCACTTTGCTTTCTTACGCTTCTTTTCTTTTGGTATGGTTTTCTTTGCTGCTTCCTGCATGATGTCCCTCATCTCTGTCCATAATTCTTCTGGCACTCTGTCTATCAATTCCAAACCATTAAATCTGTTCATCATCTCCACTGTGTATTCTTTAGGGATGCTGTCTAGGTGATATCTGTCTGGTCTCCTTGTTTTCCCTATTTTCTTTAGTCTAAGCCTGAATTTTGCAATCAGTAGGTTGTGATCTGAGCCACAGTCTGCTCCAGGTCTTGTTTTTGCTGACTGTATGGAGGTTCTCCATCTTTGGCTGCAAAGTATGTAGTCAATTTGGTTTCGGTGTTGGCCATCTGGTGATGTCCATGTGTAAAGTCACCTCTTGTGTTGCTGGAAGAGAGTGTTTGCTATGACCAGTGTGTTCTCTTGGCAGAACTCTATCAATCTTTGCCCTGCTTCATTCTGTACTCCAAGACCAAACTTGTCTGTTATTCCCTCCACTTTTTGATTTCCTACTTTGGCATTCCAGTCTCCTAATATAATTTGGACATCATTTCTTGGTGTCTGTTCTATGAGGTGTTCTAGGTCCTCATAGAACTGATCCACTGTGGCTTCATCTGCACCAGTGGTCGGTGCGTATATTTGGATCACAATGACATTGAAATGTTTGCCTTGAATTCTGACTGACATCATTCTGTCATTTTTGAGATTGTATCCCATTACTGCTTTTCTCACTCTTTTATTGACAATTATGGCTACTCCATTTCTTCTAAGGTTTTCTTGTCCACAATAGTAGATATGATGGTTTCCAGAGCTGAATTCACCCATCCCTGTCCATTTTAGCTCACTGATGCCCAAGATGTCAATGCTTATTCTTTCCATCTCATTTTTTACCACTTCCAGTTTACCTTGGTTCATTGATCTCACATTCCATGTCCCTATGCAGTATTGTTTCTTGCAACACTGTATTTCTCCTCCCCCTTTCCTGTCCCTCCCCTTCCTCCACTCTGTGGTGCTAAGCATCCTGTATCATCTAAACTGCTCCTTTGTTTTGCCTTTTGTTCTGGTCCATAGGGTTCTCTTAGCAAGCTTTATGGCATGGTTTGCCAGTTTCTACGCCATTTTTCTCCTGTCATACACTTTATCACAGTTTTAAAAGTTTAGAACATTTTAACCAACATATTATCATGCATGTTATCACACTTTAAAACACAGTCTCTATGTGAGTTGCTAAGTCCGTAGAAAGTCTTTATGTGAGTTACTATATTAAGTCATCTACATTTGTGCATATCAACTACTTATCTTTTGAATGGGGCTCTGAGTCTCGCCCCCTGGTTTTCCTCCTTTGCCTTCTTCCCTTCTGCCAATTGGTAATCTCCTTCGGCGCTTGGTTGGTGCCTGGAGGCTGGGGATGGTGGTGTCCGTGGCTTGGGAGGGCTCGCGGCAGGTCAATGGCCGGCCTCCCGCCACCCGGCTGGTCCTCCTCCTCTTCACCCCCTGGCTGGGGAAGGTGGTGTCCAGGGCTTGGGAGGGCTCGCAGCGGGGCAATGGCTGGCCTCCCGATGCCTGGCTGGTCCTCCTCCTCTTCACCCCCTGGCTGGGGATGGTGGTGTCAGGGGCTTAGGAGGGCTCACAACGGGGCAATGGCTGGCCTCCCGCTGCCTGGCTGGTCCTCCTCCTCTTCACCCCCCCGGCTGGGGAAGGTGGTGTTCGGGGCTTGGGAGGGCTCACAGCGGGGCAATGGCCGGCCTCCCGCCGCCCGGCTGATTCTCCTCCTTTTCACCCCCACCCCCACCCCCCGGCTGGGGATGGTGGTGTCTTGGGCTTGGGAGGGCTTGCGGTGGGGCAATGGCTGGTCTCCCGCTGCCTGGCTGGTCCTCCTCCTCTTCACCCCCCTGGCTGGAGATGGTGGTGTCCCATAATGGCCAGGATATTCCCTTAATTTAGTCCAACTTCCCGCTGGTCTCCCGATTTTTATTCACCCCGTATTCTCCCGTATTTTTGCCTGCACGGAGTTCTGGGGTGGAGACTGGCTGTGTGTGCAACCAATCTCCCTGCAGAGCTCCATGCAGGCAAGCCTCCGGAGTGAAGCATTGTGGGATTTGAGATTGGGAGAGACCTTGGAAGAGACTCAGAGACCAGAGCGCAATAGCGCATGCGCGGAAAAGCATGCACGCGTGAAATTTAAACTGCTGCGCAGCCTCAGTCTCTCTCAACGAGAAGCTTTGAGCAGGGGGAAAGGCACACCTCCTGACGAGAGACAGAGCGGCAGCCAGCAGGACTCGGAGAGCGAGAGAGAGCCCAGAAAACCAGCTCAGCCTTTCCTCCTTCCATCTCCCAGGCTCAGCAGCTTGGTGGCGCCGCCGCCACACCCCCCTTCCCACAGCAAACTCTCCCCTGGATTGATCGCTTCAGTTCTTGTGCGGAAATCATGTGATGCATTCCCTGTTCGAATCCCAGTTAGGGCAAAGTGAAACAAGTCGGGGAAAAGAAGAGAGAAAAGGCAGCCCAAGCAGACAGCAAGAAAGTGAGAGAGGAAGAGAAAAAAAATGTTGGGGGGGGGAGAGAAACCCAACCAGAAGCTCCCCGGCTTATTTTTAAACCTTCTTTGTTTTCATATACAAGATAATTTCGGCGGTGGTGCCTGATTCCTCCCCCCCTCCGAATCAATCATGCTGAAATCTCAACCCTGTTTTCGGCTTCCTGTAGGAATCGGGGCCGCAGAGGGCCGGAGGTCCCGGAGGAGACTGATCAAGAAACGATACGAGGCAGTATGGAGGAGGACAAGATCAGTAGTTTATTGAGGAAAAGACATCACCTTTTATAGATCAGAAGGCAAGGTAGAAAAAACCACCCCCGACAGTAAATCACATCATCTATTTACTCAGGTTAATTGGGAACCTCTCTTGGGGAAGTTAATTAGTGCGGGCAAACACTGACTGGAACAACACCATTGTTTTGGGCTTAGACTAAGGCAATCATGACTCCTGTTTGCTTCTGGGATAAGACTGAGACTCGGAGATGAGGGATTACTCTAATGAGTAACATATTCGCTCTCTCAGCAGGTCCGCTGGTCAGGTCAAGAAATTGGGTGAATCAAACCCTATCATTTATCCACCCCCCTTAATTTCTCTCTACTGGCAAGGGCCAGGGGCCAGGAGCGTGCTCGCTAGGTTTAACCTCTGCCAGAGGCCATGCGTGCCAACTGGGCACGCGGAATCCACAGCTTCCAAACTTCAGACCCCGCACACGAAACACCTTTTGTGGCTCTCTTCCTTTGGAGTTTTAATACACACAGTTATCATACATAACACTTCCAAAACTGGGAAGGCTGCTTTTCTTTTGGCGTTCCCCACCTCCTCCATCTGATCCCAACATGCCCACCAATTTCTTGGTCTCTTTAAAATAAAAATAAAAAGTGATTCCCATACAAGGTTTGGCTGCTCGTTTTCTTAAATCTGTCTCTTCTGTACCCTCCTTTTTTTTTACAGTAGCGAAAAATCGAGGGCCTTGCTCAAAAGCCAGTTCAAGCTGACTCTAGGGTGCGATGCTCATCTCTGTTTATAGCCCAAAACCCAAGGCTGTCTGCATTTGCAGATGTTTCTGTGGTCATGTGACAGACATGACTAGACACCAGAGTGCACAGAACACTGTTTATCTTCCCACCAAAGAGGTACCTATTTATCTACTTGCAATTTCTTGCTTTCAAACTGCTAGGTTGGAAGGAGCTGGGACAGAGACAGAAGCTCACTCCTTGCAGCACTTGGGTTCTCGAACTGCTGACCTCCCAATCATCAAGTTCAGCATCTTAACCATTAAGCCACCACATTCCCTGATCTTACTTAGCTGTTACTAATTACTTTTTAAAAGTAATTATTCAGGATCTAGAACTGACAAGGGACTACAGTGGCTCAAGTGGCTAAGACGCTGACTGGGAGGCGGGAGGTCAGCAGTTCGATTCCCGAGTACTGCAGGACGGAATGAGCTCCCGGCTTTGTACCAGCTCCTGCCAACCTAGCAGTTTGAAAGCAAGAAATTGCAAATAGACAAATGGGGACCACTTCGGTGGGAAGGTAACAGCATCATGCCTGCCACATGACCACGGAAACGTCTGCAGAAGCAGACAGCGCTGGCTCTTCGGCTTTGAAACAGAAAAGAGCACTGAACCCTAGAGTCGGATACAACTGGCTTTCGAGCAAGGGAAACCTTTACCTTTAGTAGAACTGACAACAGACCTTTCTTCACCAGTTTTCTCATTTTGCATTACAGCCAACAAACAAACAAGATTGATGTATTTCTCTTGACTACATGGTCAGATTACATCAGGATTACATGGTCAGATTACATCCTCTTATGCATTGTATACATTCAAAATATTTTTTCTGCCTGCATGATGCAAAAGCTTAATAAAATCCATCAGTGGGTTCCCCACCCCCCATGTGTGTTTTCCCCTCGGTCATTAGGAGCTTCTACTTTTTCAAGTCAGGATTCAAATGTACTTGACATGCAGTCATTATGATGTTTAAAAGGACAGGGGGCATGTCTATGTGTGATGAAGGTGTGGATCTGGGGTCAGCAAACTTGGCACTCGAGGTGTTCTTGGACTTCAATTACCAGAAGCCCAAGTCAGTAACCTGCTGATCAGGGCTTCTGGCAATTGAAGTTCAAGAACATCTGGAGATAAAAGTTTGCTGACCCCTGGTGTGGTGATTTAAGCAGTTGGTTGTGGTGTTTAAGGACTGCAGTAATATCTCCCCCCCCCCCATGCTCTGCCCCCAAGCGTTCCTGGTTTTTCTTTATGTATTTATTTTTTTGAGACAAATAAGGTTAGCACTGATTCATTGTAGCAGTTCGAAAGCAAGAAATTGCTAGTAAATAAATAGGAACCACTTTGGTGGGAAGGTAAACAGTGTTCCGTGCACTCTGGTGTCTAGTCATGCCTGCCACATGACCACAGAAAACAGCACTGACTCTTCAGCTTTGAAACAGAGATGAGCACTGAATCCTAGAGTTGGATATGACTGGCTTTCAAGCAAGGGCAAGCTTTACCTTTACGTAATAACAGCAAATCCCTGATTGGTATTCAAATTTGCTGTGAAGTTTGGCCCTGTTTATGCAAGTGGTTAGTAAAGGTCTACCTTTCTCAAAAGCCAGTCATATCTGACTCTAGGGTGCAGTGCTCATCTCCATTTACAGCCAAAGAGCCAGTTCTATCTGTTTGCAGACATTTTCATGACCATGTGGCAGGTATTTAGAGCCCAGCAAGCTACTTGGCCAGATTTGGCCATGCCCACAGATTTGGCCACACTCACAGAGGTAGCCCTGCCCACAGTGCTTCCCTTATTTTTAAATCCAAAATTTGACAGGTATGGTTTAAGTAGAAACTCTCTACTTAAACCCCCCAACCCAACACCACAAAATAAAAACAAAAAAACCAGAATAAACAATCAAGAGCACTTACCAAATATGTCCTCCCTCCATGGGTTCTGGAACTAAACTGAACAAAGAAAGGAAAATCGCAATAATCTTAATAACAGCCCCACCTCTAGAGGCCGGAAGAGTAAAAGCAGTAAAAAAATATGTAAAAAATCAAAGTGACAAATAAAATAAAATAAATCAAATAAAGTCACAAACCACAAATGCAAAAAACTCCCACCCAAACCACACCTAACCAAAAAACAAAACAAAAAACCCACACATAAAAACTGCCTGGCAAGGCCGGGCAAACAATGCAAGTAGAAAATGTCAGCAAATGTCATTTTGCCTCTTTATCAATCTATGGTGAGGCCCCATCTGGAATACTGTGTACAGTTCTGGTCACCATACCTCCAGAAGGATATTATGGAGCTGGAAAAAGTGCAGAGGAGAGCAACCAGAATGATTAGGGGACTGGAACACCTTTCTTACCATCTGAGGCTGCACTCTTGAATGACAGCGTCTAAGAGGTGACCTGATTGAAGTTTATAAAATCATGCACGGTGTGGACAAAGTAGATAAGGAAAAACTGTTTTCCCTATCGCACAACACTAGAACTATGGGGCACTCCATGCAACTTTTGGGTGCTAGTTTTCAAACAAATAAGAGAAAGTACTTTTTCACCCAGAGGATCACTGGTCTATTGAACTCCCTGCCAGAAGAAGTGGTGACAGCTGTCAGTCTTGACAGCTTTAAAAAAGGATTAGACAAGTTCATGGAGGACAAGGGTATCAATGGCTATAATTATGGATACCTAAGGACAACCTCCGGGTTGGAGAGATAGGCAGGATATCTCTCAATACCATTTCCAGGGAGTCCTAAGCAGGTGAAGGCATCTGCTTGGGAATACCCTGAAGCAAATGGTGAGCCACTGTGTGAGACAGAATGCTGGACTGGATGGGCTGTGGCCTGTTCCAGCAAGGCTGTTCTTGTGTTCTTATGTTCTTATGTCTCTGACCATGCTCCTGCCCACCTAGCGGTTTGAAAGCAAGAAATTGAAAGTAAATAAATAGGTACCACTTTGGTGGGAAGGTAAACAGCATTACATGGGGAAGGTAAACAGCGTTCTCAGGGCAGCGGGAGGCTTTTGGGAGCATTTTTGCTCTGTTTTGGGGTTTTTTCACCGCTTCTCTGCTGCGTTTCGGCAGCTAAACCATGGCGGTTGGAGACTTCTAGTGCCAGGTGGAGCTTACGTCAGTGCCTCAGTTCACACCACAGAAACAGGAAGTGCACAACTGTAGGATTGGGGCCGTGAGGAGGCCCTTAGGATCCCGGAGGAGACTGGTCAAAGGAACGACACGAGGCAAGATGGAGCGAAGACCAGTGATTTATTGAGGGAAAATCATCAGTATATATTATGTCCAAGGCTGCGCATGGTAGAATGGTCATCTGACAGAAAATCACATCACCCATTTACCCGGGTTAATTGAGAACCTCTCTTGGGGAAGTTAATTAACTAAGGCAAACACTGACCATTGTCTGAGGCTTAGGCTAGGGTAAACATGGCTTCTATTTGCACCAGGGATTAGGCTCTCCTTGGAGATGAGTGATTACCTTAATGGGTAACGGAGTTAGATATTCGCTCTCTCAGCAGAACCGCTGGTCAGGTCAAGGAATTGGGTGAATCAAACCCTATCATTAATCCACCCCCCTTAATTTCTCCGCCCGCAGAAACCACGAGCCAGGAGTTTTCTCTACCGTAGTGGCCTCTGCCAGGGCCGTTCCATGCCCACCGGGCATGGGGAAACAATATTTTCCCTTTCTGTTTTATTTAAGGACCTGACCGACGACTCTGCGCAAGAGGGGCATCAGCTGTTGAGCGGGAATGACGCTTCGGGGTTCCCTCCATGGGGGACATCTCGATAGCAGTGAGGGAATACATTGCACGAAACAACACACTGTTGTGTCCAGTATTACCACCCCCACAATCACTTTGAGTGTCGTCTGAAGCCATCCCCATGGGAACCACGACCACAAGGAGTCCTACCACCCCCATGAAGAATCCGCCTTGATGTTCTTAACTAGGGTGTGGAGGTCCGTGAGCTGGCTCTGTATCTTGTGGGTATTGTCTGTGAGATTTAAGCAACACATGCTGTGGACAGACTCGCAACCCAAATGATGTAACCACAGGGGGTAATCGATGGCTGCTTGATTATCCAGTATGGCATGGCAAAGCTCTGCCTGCTTCTGGCTGAGCAGCGCTAATGCTGAGGAGGTGTGGTTAATGTCTTTTGCTAATCCACAAGCCAATTGACCAATTCTCCGAGCGTTGCCTATGGCTAAGCCGGGCACGCTGACTGCAGCCTGGTTTTTCAGAGCTGTGGGTCTGAATCCAGACTGCTTTCTGTAGCAAGGCAAGATAATGAGATGTGTCATTGATCTCTTGGGGTGATTCTAAGCTATCTCTGCAACCTCTGGTGTTGTGCAAATGTCTTTCTAACACCTATGGGGAGGTGTGAAACTTACAATGGCTGGAGATAGCCGGCTACCGGGTGCTCAATCTTTCCAAGCAATGGGCCGGTGCAAAACATGGGCCGGTCTGGCTTCCTTTGGTGGAAGCTGGCCGTTATTAACAACATACAGAAATTCAAGTGTCCCTTGCAAATCCCAACTGGAGCATTGTACAAGGCATGAATAAATAAAGAGCAACTACAGATAGCAATCAGCTTCTTGAGGATGAGGCTTCCCTTCTTGGTGGGGTTTCATGTGTAACTTGAGCTTGGAAAAGTCTTGTTTTGGGGAAAAGCATGGTCCTCAGAAGTAGCACTGAGTAAAGGAAGATGGACAGCTGATGACATCCAGGACGGTGACTGGTGCCGCTCTTTGCAATCATCCGGGTCTGACTCTAGCCTCTGGGACCTGCATGGGGAAGAGACTTGTTTGGGAGATAAAAATTCTGAAAGAGTTAGTTAGTTTTTGCACTTATAGGATAGCAATTGCTGTGCAACTATGGGATGTTGTTCCCCCCCTTTTTGTTTGTTTGTCAATGTAGGACTTAAGCGTCTGATAGACCCGTTCCACAATCGCTTGCCCCTGCTGATTGTAAGGAACGCCAGAAGTGAGCTTAATATCCCATCCCAGGTGGCCCTGAAGGTGGCCAGCTGCCTGGAGCTATAAGCTCGGGCGTCATCGGACTTCGTGTGCCGAGGTTCGCCCTTGGCCGTGGGAAAGGAGATGCTGCTCCACATGGGGAGCCGTTACTCCCTTCTGTGCTGTTACCCAAACAAACTGTGGGAAGGTATTAATGCAAACGTGCATGTACTGCCATTTGCCAAGAAGTGGGGATGTGTGACGTCCATTTGCCACAACTGGATGGCCTCTGTCCCTCGTGGGCTGACCCCCCACGAGCCCCCCCGGTGCCGCTGCATGATGCAGACAAGAGCGAACAGTGCCTTGGGCTTTGGAAAGTGGCAGGTTGAACTGCCTTGCGAGCGCTTTGGCATTTTGGTGAAAGAATGCATGACTCTGAATCGGAGTAGTGAGGAACAAACTTAGCAAGTTTTTGTCTATCGCGGGAGTGATGTATGCTCCCGGTAGACTGTGAAGCAAATTCCTAGGAAACTGGCTGTCAGCAATTATGTTTAAGCGTTCTTTGGCAAAGGTGCGCAAAGCGAGGTTCACGGCTGCCAACTCTGCCCGCTTGCGTTAGAGTCAGGAGCGTGCGCCAAGCTCGGTCCTCTTGCCAAGTAAGAACCTAATATGTGCGACCCCCATAAGTGAAAACTGTCCTAGCCCCCCGAAGAGGGACCAGTGACATTAATTCACACAAGGTGACTGTCTGCGTTTGAAGCGAGACGAGTCTGGGGTCTTATGGCAAACCTTGGTGCATGAAGTGCCAGGCTTCCCTCGGGTAAATTTCTCAAGAAGGCCCCCCGGCGCACATCCATTCATGGTGTGTGTGCACACTTTTAGAAGGGTGCCAGATGGTGGCTTAGCCTTTTGCCTGTGCTTAGACTAGCAGCAAAAAGGGAAGGGGTGGCCTAAAAATGCCTGTATCTGATTGAAGGTGTGACCTGACTGCACTCTTAAAATGGTCCTAGGCAGTCCTGGCTAATGGGTGGCACTCTGCACATGCTCAGGAGCTCAGGGGCTAATCCTTCCTCTGTGCTCTGGAGTTTGCAAAATGTGTCTGCTTACTAGAGAGGGTGCTGTGGGCCAGGTGCCATACTTAAAATGACCTACTAAGACTTATTAAAAACAAGCCAACTATGACGTGCCAGCTGTAAGGAAATAACACACAAAAATGAAAAGACACACAAGTTAAACATTTCCAGCAGGGAGTTCCACTGGCGAAAGGAGGAAAGACAAGTCAGAAGTTAGCACAATGAGAATGCAGCAACTCTTATGACGAAATCAGATTAGGTCAGGTAACTAAGACAACCGGGTCCTCCTGTTAAGAAATACCTATCAGTAATTAACCCTGGAGCATGTGAAAGGAAGGAGTGTAAGGCTGTAGAAATAAATAAATTGGTTACTATTCCTGGAGAGGAATTTTGTTCCTGTAAAGAAGGTAAGCATGTTCTGAATATACAGAGCGCAAGAATGTTTGCGTGCTTTTTCCTGTGAAAGGGGTACAATGAGTGAGTTACTTTACACAGATTAAAGTCAAAATACCAGAACAGTATCTTTCTTAAGAGAATGAAGGAGAGTTAGAACGATTCTCAACCTGCGGCCAGATGTGGGCAAGTGGGCCAGAGCCCACGTTGCTCTGCCCCTACCTCCACCAAGCCAAGAAGGGCTGTGTGGCGAAGGAAGGGCAGGATGACCGTCCGGACCCCCAGAGCTGCCTGAGGCCCCGGAACTTTGGCCCCTGACTTTAAAAGGTTGAGAACCGAGGTTACAAGATGATAACACAATACGCACATGAAGACAATGCAATTCTCTCACTCCTAGTGGGACACGTGACTCCAAGACGCTAAGAGACATTCAAAAAACCTTAAAACACAGAGATGGGGGTTTGAGGAACACAGACGTAGGGAGGGGCCCCATAGTCTATGATCTAGTGAGGAAAACTCATAGAAGTGATTTTTGTTTTCAGATCGCGCTTCTGAAAAGAAAAATCTGTTTTCCTGAGTGGCTTAATCCTTTGACAAAGAAAAAGTCTCAAGGGAAGAAGGGGGAACCACCCCGCCCTATTGCAGGTTAGGATTCTCCCCCCCCTCCTGCTTTTCGCCGCCCTTAAGCTGCTAAGCAGGCAAGGCAAAGGGTTTCGTTCATCATGCTTTCTCAAACTTTAAATAGTTCCTGCCCATGAGCAGAGTGCAATTTGTTTAACACATATTTCACAGTGACATTACCACGCAGTTACACACAAGGAACACTTTTCCAGTCATACTGTGGTCATAGAGACAAGGCTTTTGCAATCATACACAGTTCTTGCAGTCATACATTCAGTGGTGCACCACGCATACACACATTTATTTACGCATTCGCACATTCCTCCCCTGATCTGCAGCGTTCTATCCTACACATGAGGAGATGACTTTATACACAGCTGGCTATTTACAACCATCTGGGTGCTTCTACTTAGGGGCAAGTTTCTCTGGGCTACTCCCAAGGTGAGACCAGCAGCTTCTGCCTGTGCCTTGGGGGAACTCGGGGTACTATTGCTGGGATGGTTCTTCTGGCATAGCCAGGGCGATGGCTGCCTCCTTTCTAGCCTGGGCCAAATGCATGCCAGAGTGGCCATTTGGCGTTAAGACAACCTTTTGAGAATCTGCCTGGTCTAGATTGGCTTTTTCTTCTCAGGTGTCTCATTTTACCACACTGGAAGCAGGCGCCTTGGGGTTTTGGCACTGCTCTGCGCCTGAGTGTGGTAATGGGTCTGCTCTGGAGCCCTGCGTGGCCAGGGGCCATGCAGGTTTCCGTGAGCAGTGGGCGCTGAGCAGCCCTGCCTGAGCGTGTGTCTTGGGGCTGATGGTTCTGACTGCGCTGGGGGTTTCTGGGTCTCTATCCGGACTGGGTCTACCTCTGCTGAGAGTTTCCTACATTTGCTCCATGTGCGAGTTATGCCCTCTGGAGCTTTCGGGGGTTGCTGAATGCAGTCTCCTATCTGATCCCAAACCTTAAGGGTTAACGTACCTACTTCTGGGTAAAGCAGGCAGTGTTCCCTTAGGTACACCAAAAGTCTCGCTAGCTCTCCGCTGTGAAAACGCAACTGAATTACCCTGGCCAGGATTCTGAACCCTTCCTCATGTATTCTTTGGCTAGCGGATGGACCTTGTCGCTGAGGACAAGTCCCCATATTACCTGCGAAGGGGTCCTCCGAAGTTTCCTCCTCGGGACGAGTCGACGCGTCTTTGGGCAAGTAATAGGTTCTGGCGACGATTCTTTGGGTAGAGCTCGGAGCGTGGTCCCCTACCACGGGCCCTCGGTGGCCTCTGCGCTGTCAGGGGTTCACAGCCGACCCTGAGCGGAACGCGTTTTTCCGTAACCTGCAAGCCGCCGCGAAAGTCGGGAGCAAACTGTAGGATGCCTCTTCGGTAATGCCTCGCCGCTTAGGCCGTCTTCCCGACCGGCTGGTTTACCGGCCGGGCTGCCGCGCTGTCCTCCGGGACGATCGGACGCGGTTCAAGCGCAGAACCGGACCGTGTGATCGCTTACTCACGGGTAAGATCACGTCTCGGGGTCACCAGATGTAGGATTGGGGCCGTGAGGAGGCCCTTAGGATCCCGGAGGAGACTGGTCTTCGCTCCATCTTGCCTCGTGTCGTTCCTTTGACCAGTCT
The DNA here is from genome assembly GCA_035047305.1 of Bradypodion pumilum. Classification (NCBI taxonomy): domain Eukaryota; kingdom Metazoa; phylum Chordata; class Lepidosauria; order Squamata; family Chamaeleonidae; genus Bradypodion; species Bradypodion pumilum. Next base: position 23,539,883 of record JAWDJD010000009.1, on the reverse strand, counting down.
CCTCCGGGATCCTAAGGGCCTCCTCACGGCCCCAATCCTACACACAACCACCACGGTTTAGCTGCCAAAAAGCAGTGGAAAAGCAGTAAAAACAATCCCAAAACAGAGCAGAAATGTTCAAAAAAGCCTCCTGCTGCCCTGGGAAGTGGCAGAGGCTGAGCAAGAAGCCACAAAAAACAACACGATTGCCGCCTCCACCACCACCGAAAACATAAGCAGTGGAAGCAACCATGCCTCCGGCCCCCACAGCTGAATGTCAGGCGGGTCTGGCCCGTGGTGGGAAAACTTTGGGAACCCTTGTATTACACTATTGGGTTTATCGGTAGGCACCAAATATTGGGAAATACTCCCTGGTTCTCTCTCCTGGTCAATTATAGTACTGTATTGCGAATTTTAAAATGCAAAAGTGAAACTAAAAAATACTTGCTTGACTACTTCCAGATTGATATAGACATTAAAATCCCTCTCAAAATATTCTAAAAATCTTTTAAAAATAACTTTTGAATGTAATTAGAAAGCAATTCATATTGTGGCACATAGTATTTACCCTGGGATACTCAACCTGCGGCCCACGGCACCATTTCATGTGGCCCACCACCATCTCCACCACACCAGGAAGTCCTATGTGGTGGAGGAAGGGTAAAATGGCCATCTGGCCCCCAAAGCTGTCTGAATGAGCATGACCTGGCCCCCGGCATAAAAGGGTCGAGAACTCCTGATTTATACAATATCATCTGCATTCATAGATCTCTCCAAGAGGTGTCAGACAATACACAAACGGTCCTACAATGAAAAAACTACTGGAGTTGATCCTCCATTATCCAGTCAGGAAGACTGTCTAAGACAATAGTTTTTAATGTTATGGTGGAACTGTGTTGGATCGGGGCCCGATGCGGGCTGGAAGGTCCTGGAGGAGACTGGTCAAGTAAAGGCACACGAGGCAAGATAGAGCGAAGACCAGTGTTTATCGATCAGAAGGCTCTAATCTTTATACCCTGCCTAGCTCTACCGCGTGCACAGGTTGTGCATTGCCATTACAGGAAAACTGCAGGTCTGCACACAAGTTGCTCATCAGGGGTGACCTCACCGGGGGGAAGTTTCTTATCTATCTAATTTACTACCGGGGGACATGCATTGTCTACTGCTATTGGGAGTAAACATGTGCCTAAATTGACTCTTGGACTCAGAGCCTCTGCGGATACAAGATTACCCATTACATGCTTATCGAGTTCATCACCCGGTGATCTTTTGCCCTCTATTGTCCGAGCTGCCTGCCAGGTCAGTGATCGGTGAATTAAACTATGATTATTAATCCGCTCCCCAATGTCTGTCCCTTCGCAACCAGGGCTCCAAGGAGTGTTCCCCCAAGCCATGGTTCTGTCAGGGACAGTATGCCAATTGTGTGCGCGGATCCCACATTCCCCCTTTATTTGTTTAATTGGACCTGACAGACGGCTCGCCGTAGGAGTGGCATGAGCTGATGTGGAGTGTCCATGGGGGACACATTGACAGCAATGAGGGAATACATTGTGTGAAGCAGCAAACTGCTATCCCCAAAATTGCAACACCCACAATCGCCTTGAACGTTGTTTGAAGCCATCCCCATGGAAACCATGACCAGAGCGAATTCCTCCATCCCCACATGGCATCTTCCTTGATATTCTTAACCAGGGTATGGAGATCTGTGATCTGACTTTGTACCTTGCTAGAATTGTCCGTGAGGTTAAAACAACACATGCCAGGAACTGTCTCGCAACCCAAATGGTGTAAGAGCAGGAGATTAGTCTATAGCTGCTTGATTATCCAATATAGCATGATGAAGCTCCGTCTGCTCTTGACTGAGCATCGCTATCGCCAACAAGGTGTGGTTAATGGCTTTTGCTAGCACGCAAGCCAATTGACCAATCCTGTGAGCGTTGCCTTCGGCTAAGCCTGGAATGCCGAACAAACTGACCGCCAATGAGACATATTCAGCTTTGTTCAGAAGCCTAATATTGTTGTCACATGAACTATCCAGCTGGGTGGCACGAGCGTGCTGTGTGTGGGCAGATATGTTGGTGCTTGGGACGACCATACCTTTGGTGGGAAGCAACAGTGTCAAATGACTGATACAACAGAAAGAATCAGATACATTTGTGGGAATATAGTTCCATGTGTGTTGGTTACATGTAAAAAACCAGCCTGAAGGCAAAGTGACATGAACAAACATTGAGTCAATAGTCTCTGGGTGATTGCAAGTCCAAGTGCTGTTGCCGGGGTCGAGGCAACGGTAATGTGGCCCTTTGACCGCGGCAAGCACAAGTTGAGTTCGGGCTGATCGCCACTCAGGAAGTGTACAGAGGACTTTTGTGACCTGGGTTCCCCAGTGCGCATATGTTGAATACATGATCCTGTGAAACAGGCCAAATATCCGCTTCACTAACCAGTCACCGTGCCTGATGTGCACACCTGGGGCATGACACACTGGGATGAGACAAGTACTAAGGAGAGAGGCAGAATCGGTGGCATGCCTCAGGCAAAAATCGGACTGATTGACGAGGTTCGTCATTCTTTCCCAGATGTTGTAGTGCAGCCGGGTAGAGAGGTCTCCACCAGGCATCAGATTTTCTGCTTCAAATGAAGCAGCTTGAACCCCTCCCCCCATAAGCAAGGAAAGGATCGAGATGATTGTCGTCAAGGAATTAAAGGTGATCTGGGACAAAACCGCAACCATGATGTTCTCTGGAGTTGGTTCTGCATTCTGCTGCCGCACGATGTCAGTCGCCTCCTGGCACAGGGATTTGACCATTCCCCATGTGATCTTCGGCGCTGGCATCAGCTGTCGTCGCCTCCTCCGCCTGGTTTCCCCCATCAGAGTCAATTCCTCCATCTCTGGCAGTGGGTCTGGGAATGCCTGGCTCCACGCCATTGGACTCGAGATGAGGTTTCACACAATGAGCTGGAATCCAGACGACACCTGAAGGAGACATAATTGTGGCATACCCTCTTCCCCACATTATGAGTGGCGCCAGGCCCCTCCAAGAAGGATCCGGTGGCACTTGATAACGCACCATAGGGCGCGGGAGAGCCTCTGTGCGACAGAAGTGCTTCTCCTGTGGAGTGCAATCTGAGAAAACATTGAGGTGGTTGTACATGAACAGTACCTTGTTCAGACAATGCTGTGCCTGACCCTGATTTGTGGGGAGGGCTAGTTCCTCCCTTTCTGTTTGTTTGCCAATGTAGGACTTGAGCGTCCGATTCACCTGCTCGACAATCGCTTGCCCTTGTGGATTGTACGGAACACCAAAAGTGTACTAAATGTCCCAGGTGGCCATAAACATGGCCAGCTGCCTGGAGCTATAAGCCAGAGCATTGTTGGATTTCACTCGCCGTGGTGTACCCATGGCCACGAAACAGGAGAGAAGATGCTGCTCCATGTGGGAAGCCATTTCTCCCTTCTGAGCCATAGCCCAGACAAACTGTGAAAACATGTCTATGCAGACGTGGATAAACTGCCATCTCCCAAACTGCAGAACATGTGTGTCATCCATCTGCCACACCTGGTTGGCTTCTGTCCCCTGTGGGTTGACACCCCACGAGCCCCCCCTGCTGCCCCTGCACATTGTGGGCAGGAACGGACTATTCCCTGAGCTTGGGAAAGTGGCAGATTGAACTGCCGTGCAAGTGCTTTAGCATTTTGATGGAAGAATGCATGACTTTGAATTGGAGTCGTGAAGACTCCCAGAACTGACTTCTGCTGAATTTTCTTTGCGGCCGCATCCGCTCTGCTATTGCCCGTGGAAATTGGGCCAGATAAATCCTGGTGACTTCTAATGTGGGTGACATAGAGCGCTTTGGTGCGGTTACGCAAATGAAATTGAGTTGTGAGGAAAAGACCTAACAAGTTTTTTTTCTATCGCGGAGTGATGTAGGCTCCCGGTAGACTGTGAAGCAAATTCCAGACATACTGACTGTCTGTAATTATATTCAAGCATTCCTTGGCAAAAGTGCGCAAGGCATGGTTCACCGCTGCCAATTCCACCCGCTGCGCAGATTTCTGTGGAAGAGTCAGAAGTGTGCACCAAGCCTGTCCCTCTTGCCAAGTAAGAACTCCATATGTTCTATCCCCATCAGTGAACACTGTCCTGGCTCCCTAAAGAGGAACCAGGGACAATAACGCACACAAGCTGACTGTCTGCGTCTGAAGCGAGACAAGTCTGGTGTCTTTCAGCAAATGGTATGCCAAAGATCCTGTAAATCCTTCTAATGCAATCGGAAGTGAGTCACCGAGCTGCATTAGCTGCTGGACCTGATCCTTGGTGAATGGAACAATGATTTTCGCTAAATCGTGCCCTGAGATATCCCTTGCTCTTAACCTTCCTCGGTAAATCACAGCGGAAACCAGTTCCTGTGGAGGGACGATGTTTCGGGAAGAGGTGTGTGGTAAATACACCCATTCCACGATTTTCGCCCCTCGCTCGGAGTTTACGCTGAGAGCTCCGGAAAACATGGCTCCAGTTCGGACTATGTACAGGTTCAGAACAGGAGCATATGGCCCCTGACTAATCCTGTCCACTCATCTCTGGCTGAGAACTTGGTTGACTTTTTTGAGAGTCAAACGAGCCTCTGTGTATCCGATCTGCTGGCTGCTTACCTAGCGTTAGCAGCGAGAAGAGTGGCTTCAAGAGTTCCGTATCTAGCCTAAAATACCATCTAGCCCAATCGATATTCCCCAGAATCTGTTGCAATTCTACGAGAGTGACTGAATCTTTGAGGTTAATTTGTGGCAAAACTGGTGCCGCGAAAGAACGGAGAAGCCGGTGGCCCAAGTATGAAAAGGGCTCAGTTCTCTGAACTTTCTCCTGGGCAATGAGCAACCCCTTCTCCCCCAGAGTGGTCTGGAGGTCTTTAAACATTTTGCTGCCGAGTTGTGGCGCTGTGATCAAAATATCATCCATAAAATGACATACCAAGACTGTGGGGTGAAGGTTTCGAAACTTTTCCAGTGCGTCGTGAACGTAAATTTTGCACAGAGTGGGCGAATTGAGCATCCCCTGTGGCAAATATTTCCACGTGAAACGTTGCGTAGGCTCTCTGTGGTTCACGACTGGCACCGTAAAAGCGAACCTTTCCTGATCCCTTACATCTAAAGGAATGGTGTAAAAACAGTCTTTCAGGTCTACGACCAGGATCTCCCAACCCTCGGGGAACATGTTCGGATTTGGGATGCCACATTGAAGCGGACCATTGGCTGAATACACTTATTGATCTCTCTTAGATCGTGAAGGAGTCGCCACTTCCCTGACTTCTTTTTAATGATGAATATGGGTGAATTTCAGGGACTGGTGGACTGTTCTATGTGTCCTGCGTCTAATTGTTCTTTAACCAACTGCTTTAGGATGGCTAGTTTTTCCCATACGATCGGCCATTGCTCTACCCAAACTGGCATGTTGGTAAGCCATTTGAGCAGTAAAGCCATTACCCGAAGCTAAGAGTGGCACAATACTGTTGCAAGATGTCCCACCCCCAGAGATTGATGTGCACATTTAAGATATGCGGCCAAATGACCGCCGTGCCGTCAGCTCCGAGAATCGTGACTTCCACCCAATCTCGGCCTCTAAATGCGTCGGAGACCGGCTCGAGAGCCCACTCCCATGGCCACTGTCTCTGGCTGACCACGCTGACATCAGCTCCCGTATCTAGCAATCCGTCAAAAGGTTTTTTTGTTCAAAAATACCTTTATGTCTGGCCGCCGCTTCCACTCTATGTTGGTTTCCACTGTCACTAAGATCTGGTATCCTTGTACTGCCCCTTCTGCGCTCGAGCGGTCTGCTGACCCAGACTCTGAGCTGTCTCTGAGCCTTTCCTGGCTGCCTGCTGGCAGGTGACAAGGAACCATGATCAGTTGCGCTAACGTGTCTCCTTTGTGAATGGTTTGTGTTAGGTGTGTCCAAAGCTGAACCTGGAGGACACCTGAAAAATTGGAACCAACGACTCTTAAAATCACAAGGATTCCTCGTGTTCCTGCGATACTGTGGGGCAAAACTAAACCTATATAGCCCTTAGGTTGGGAATCAACCAGATAGACTGTGCCTGGCAAGTCACATGTGACTTCTGACTGGCAAGGCAAGTCTAGTCCCGTACTGGCATTAGATCTGGCCTGTGCCTCCGGAACACAGAGTGGGATGTTCCGTGAATCTAATCCAGCTCTGACTCTTCCAGAGTGACTGTGGTCTCTGTTTGAACTGGGGCCAGAGTCAAGCCCACGCTCCGGTTTCCTAAAGTCGGACAGTTCCTGGCCCAGTGAAAGCCATTGTTACATCGGGGACATTGGGTGCTCGGACCCTTGGGACGACCTGTGTTTTGGCCATTACCCTTTTTGGATCGTCATTCTCTAGCGAAATGACCGCTGCCGCCGCGCTCCTGGCCCCGGTGGGGGCGAAGAGGCCCTTTGGCCACACCACCTGCCGCCGTTTCCCGGGCCCCGCCCTCCCCCCTCGCCTTCGGACTCAAAAGGCGAAGGGGTGCCGGGCGAGCCGCTGCCGCCACGCTCCTGGCCCCGGTGGGGGCGAAGAGGCCCTTCGGCCAAACCACCTGCCGCCGTTTCCCGGGCCCCGCCCTCCCCCATCGCCTTCGGACTCAAAAGGCGAAGGGGTGCCGGGCGAGCCGCTGCCGCCGCGCTCCTGGCCCCGGTGGGGGTGAAGAGGCCCTTCGGCCAAACCACCTGTCGCCGTTTCCCGGGCCCTGCCCTCCCCCCTCGCCTTCGGACTCAAAAGGCGAAGGGGTGCCGGGCGAGCCGCTGCCGCCGCGCTTCTGGCCCCGGTGGGGGCAAAGAGGCCCTTCGGCCAAACCACCTGCCGCCGTTTCCCGGGCCCTGCCCTCCCCCCCTCGCCTTCGGACTCAAAAGGCGAAGGGGTGCCGGGCGAGCCGCTGCCGCCGCGCTCCTGGCCCCGGTGGCGGCGAAGAGGCCCTTTGGCCAAACCACCTGCCGCCGTTTCCCGGGCCCCGCCCTCCCCCCTCGCCTTCGGACTCAAAAGGCGAGGGGGTGCCGGGAGAGCCACTGCCGCCGCGCTCCTGGCCCTGGTGGGGGCGAAGAGGCCCTTCGGCCAAACCACCTGCCGCCGTTTCCCGGGCCCCACCCTCCCCCCTCGCCTTCGGACTCAAAAGGCGAGGGGTGACGGGCGAGCCACTGCCGCCGCGCTCGCTCCTGGCCCCAGTGGGGGCGAAGAGGCCCTTCGGCCGTACTGAGGCTCTTCTGGGCCCCCGCCATCGGCCCAGGATGGGAGCCACTTGCGGTCACCGGCCCCGCCTCCCTCCGGCCCTGTGTTGACCGGAGGGATAAAAGGACGTTGCACCAAAGCTCTCCTGGGCCCCCGCCTTCGGCCCAGGATGCGAGCCACCTGCAGCTCTCTCCCCGGGCCAAGTCGGTCAGGGGAGATGGGAGCGTTGGCGCTCTCTGTGGTGAGAGTGGGGGGGCAGGGAGGGAGACAGAGGGACTGAGGCTGATGTTTGCCGGCTGGGGAAGTTGGGCTGGGCACAATATGGGATGTGAGCTGTGCTTCATCCCTTGGGGATTTTGTTAATATGAATTACTTTTGATGCTTTGTATTTATGTATTATGTGTTGTATTGATATTGTGCTTTCCCCCTGAATTTATTTGATGTAATTGAACTGTATTATTATGTGTCATTGTATTATTATATTGTATTTATTGTCCGCCATGTAAACCGCCCTGAGTTGGGTTGCACCCGAGTGGGCGGTATATAAGCGCGAAAATTAAATTAAATTAAATTAAATTAAATTAAATTAAAATTTAAATTAAATTAAATGACCAATCTTGCCACAAATGTGACATGCTCCCTTAGTTTTGCCTTTGGGTCTCCTACCGCCTTGCACCACCGCTGCTAACAGACCCATTTTATAGGAATCTGTACCAATGTCGGCACAAGCCCTGATCATGTCAGTAAGCGTCAAATCGGGACGATTACCCAGGGACTGCAAGATTTTGCGGCAGTCAAGGTTGGCTTTGTCTTTTGCCAGCTTCATCATAAGCTCCTGCTGGGCTTGTTCGTTGTCTATCTGCCTACTGATCTCTTCCTCCAAACTGTTAATGAAGTCCATGTAGGACTTCTGGGCACCTAGTTTAACCGCTGTGTAATTTTTGGCTGCTTTGCCAGCTGCCGGGACTTTGAGATAAGTCTTAAAGGCTGTCTCAGCCGCCAGTTGGAGTGTGACAATTGGCAAGGCGGTCTGCGCCTCGATGGTTTCGAACTGACCCGACCCATATAGCTGGTCAGGAATTACAGCTCCTCCCATCCTAGCAGCCCTTGCCTGTGCTTCGAGTCGATACTTGCTGTCCCAGAGCAAATACTGGCTTGGATTGAGCATCATTCTCATGACGACCTTCCAGTCGTATGGAATGAGCATCATTGTCTCACAAATCTGCTGAAGTGTACCTCTAGTGAAGCGACTCTGAAGTCCCATTTCTGTAATTGCTTTCCATATTGCCATGAGCAGCTTGTACGGAACCGCCGAGTGGACCGTTTGCTGTTGACCCGTGAGGGCGTCCAGCTCTATGCGGACTGGGCACAACTGCCTAAGTTCAGCTAGTTCTTCCGCTGATAACTCCCCTTTGATGGTTTCCTCTTCTACCTGTGGTGAATGGAACTTTTAACTGTCTGGGAACTTTTAACTGTCTGAGAACCGCCAGCGTTTCCCAAACCTTGAATTCCTTCAGTGGCGTCTGCAGCTGCTACTGAAGGAAAGCTCCCTAAGCCTCCCTGTTTAAGCTGAAATGTTGGATAGAGACCCATCGGGGCTGATGGCTCTGACTGCGCTGGGGTGTTCTCGGTCTCTATGTGGACTAGGTCTACCTCTGCGTGCTGATGACCTTAGCTGGGGCTCTTGGTTCTTGCTTAATGCAGGTCCATATCCTGTCCCAAAGTTGGAGGCTTAACATGCCCGTTTCTGGATAAAACAGACAGTGCTCCCCCAAATACACCAAAAGATCCGCTAACTGGGCGCTGGGAATGCGAGTACGGTTTACCCTGGCCAGGGCCTTGAGCTCCATTAAGTGAGCTCTCTGGTTAGCAGTCGGACTTGGCCTCTGTGGACAAGTCCCCATATTACCTGCCAGTCCGTTGAAATTGCTGCCGGACAAGTTGACGCATCTAAGTGTAGGTAACTGGATTCGGTGCGACGAACCTCTGGGAAGGAATCGGAATGTGGGCTGCTGCCACAGGCCCTCTGCGGCCTCTGCGATGGTGTCAGGGTTCACAGCTGACCCTGAGGGGAACGCGTTTCCGATGTGCAAGATGCCTCAGAGCTTTGGAGCGTGCTCTGCTTCTGGAATGCCTCGCCTCTTAGCATAGCTGAATTCAGATCGGATGGCTTTCCGACCTGGACCGCTTCGCAACCTCTGGGAAGATTTGGACGCAGCTCTGGCGTAGAACCGGACCAAGGGCGTCGCTTACTCACGAGTAGGATCATGTCAGGGTCACCATATGTTGGATTGGGGCCCAATGCGGGCTGGAAGGTCCCGGAGGAGACTGGTCAAGTAAAGGCACACGAGGCAAGATAGAGCGAAGACCAGTGTTTATTGATCAGGAGGCTCTAATCTTTATACCGTGCCTAGCTCGACCGCGTGCATAGGTTGCGCGTGGCCGTTACAGGAAAACTGCAGGTCTGCACTTTAAGATTACACAAGTTGCTCATCAGGGGTGACCTCACCGGGGGGAAGTATCTTATCTATCTAATTTACTATCGGGGGACATGCATTGTCTACTGCTATCGGGAGTAAACTTGTGCCTAAGTTGACTCTTGGACTCAGAGCCTCTGCGGATACAAGATTACCCATTACATGCTTATCGAGTTCATCACCCGGTGATCTTTTGCCCTCTATTGTCTGAGCTGCCTGCCAGGTCAGCGATCGGTGAATTAAACTATGATTATTAATCCGCTCCCCAATGTCTGTCCCTTCGCAACCAGGGCTCCAAGGAGTGTTCCCCCAAGCATACTGTCAGGGACAGTATGCCAATTGTGTGCGCAGATCCCACAGGACTGTAGGTTTGCCACCACTCTTCTGCACCTCTGCCTATAACATCAAGCTGGCTTGGAAAAATTAGGCCAATGATATTTTCTAGTATGGAGAGAAACAGCTGGATTGGAGAGAAATTCTTCACCTGCTATATTTCTATTGTTTAAGAGAGTGAAATTGGGGTGGGAAGTGGAAGTTCTAAATCCAGAGAATGGCACAGACCCCTTTTCTTCTTCCTTCCTTCCTTCCTTCCTACCTACCTAGATATTTAGGGTCCTAATCAGAAAGGGCCTGGATTAGAACAGTTTTTCATCTTCTTAGTATCAGTTTGTTTTAAGTAGCAATTAGCAGTTAAACAAATGAACCTAACAGAGAAATGAAATGTAAGCAGAGTGTGAATTTTTAAGTTTTTTCCATTCTCAGATTAACTGTAACACCTTAAATAAAGCAAATATTTTTTCTGGATGCTCTCTTTCCTCAACATGTAAAAATTTCTTGGCTTTAGTGTTCAAGGATTGAAGAAGCAGACGAATGAAGTAGTGAAATTCAGCTCTTTATTAAATTAAATTAAATTCAGCTCCCCTCCCGTCACTTAGTACATGGCATAACACAGCTCCCACCCCCACAGGGGATGCATCACACACAAGTACAACTTCTTTGTTAGGATCAAAATGAGTTAATACAGCATCCGAAGATAGCAGCCTTTTGAGTTCTAGGAATGCTTTCTCCTGGCAATGGCCCCAGTGCCAAAAAGTATCTTTCTTAAGAAGCCGATGTAATGGTTCGGCAACTGAGGCTTTGCAATGGAGAAAAGCATGATAGAAGTTTAACAATCCTAGAAATGATTGCAATTCAGCTTTACATTTCGGCCAGGGTGCATTCCGCACAGCCGTCACCTTGGAGTCAGAGGGCATGATACTTTGGGGTGTAATGCGGTACCCCAGGAACTCCACTTCCTGTGCCAAAAACACACATTTGTCTCTTCTGAGCCATTTACCGGCCGTCTCGAAACACGAGGGGACTCGATCGAGCCTGGCTGCTAGTTCGACGGTGTCCTTAGTGGTGATCAGGACATCGTCAAAATATGGCAGGACACCAGGCAACCCTTTCAAAATATGTTCTACAAGAGATTGAAATATTCGGGGGCCGCATTCACCCCAAATTTTAGTCTAGTTACCTTAAATGCCCCCTATGCATTACTATGGTCTGGGCTATGGCAGCAGCAGGAGACACAGTTAATTGTTGGTAGGCCTGGGCAAAGTCAAGTTTTGCGAAGCAATTTCCTCCATGCAAGAAGGCAAGAAGGTGGCTTACCACGGGCACAGGATATGCGTTCGGGCGAATAGCTTTATTGATGGTACATTTGTAGTCAACGCATATCCTGACCTCCCCATTACTTTTCAAAGCAGTCACAATTGGTGTCTCCCACTCTGCGGAGTCCACCGGCACTAGGATGCCCTGCCCCACCAGTTTGTCCAGCTCGGCTTCTATCATCTCCTTTAAAGGAAAGGGTACCTGGCGTGGCTTCATCCGGATGGGCCAGATGGTTGGGTCAAGTTCAAAGTCAACAGGGGGTCCTTTGTATAAACCTAAACCCTTTTTGAATACCTCAGGATGTGCAGCACAAACGTCCCGGATTGGGTCAGAGTCTATTGCGTGGATGCCAGAAAGCTGGATTCCCAGGGGCCCAAACCATTGAGTCCCAATAAGGCAGTTAGTTCCCTGCTTAACTACAACCAATGGCAAGGAGGTGCAAATGTTTTTGAATTTAACCAAGAAATTACCAACCCCCAGGACCAGAATCTGGCAACCTTGCACATCCCGGAGGGAAGTTTTAAAAGATTTAAGCTTGGGCCGAGAGGCAGGGGGAATTCTCAAAAACTCCCGCTGTGGGATTATGGAAAAGGTAGTACCTGAAGGGACGTATTTTTTCTGGATGCTCTCTTTCCTCAACATGTAAAAATTTACAAGTTTTAGCTAGAATCTATACGATTAATAGGGAGGGAAAGATTTTCTGTCTTGGCTCAAACAAATACAGTAAGAGTCTTCTCCAGTGAGTAGTTCCTAGATCCACCAGAGACCAGAGCTTCAGAAAGTCATATTTTTAAACTGTAACAGTTATATGTTGTTGTTCTGACTCCTGGCAGACCTGCTGGGCTTTTGTTAGATCCGGCCCTTATAATCACCAGTCCAGGACAACGATGAACAAACAGCAACAAGCTTTATTTCACAGTCAATTAGAGTTGAGCTTACAAGGTGTTCCAGATCCCGAGATGGTTATACAATCCTAGTGGAGCCAGTCCCTCCTGACTCTTACATGGCAATGGGCAATAAACTAGCTACCATAGAAGTGTAGCATAATGGAGGGACCCAAGCATAGCGCTACCCGGCTATCTGTTTGGTGTAGGAAGTATAGATCCGGTCCGGCCCCACCCTTGTTTACCAGTGGGGCTTATATAGTGTCTCCCCGGCTTTAGTGTTCAAGGACTGAAGAAGCAGATGAATGAAGTAGTGAAATTCAGCTCTTTATTAGTGGGGTTTGAACACAGTTTGGATGGGGCAAAACTCGGACTTATATTCACTATAAACAGTAACAGTAACAGTAACAACAATACAACAAGCTCATTGGCTAACAGAGTGTGCACATTTTTCGATCCACTTATTTGCATAAGAATAGATACATGAGAAAAGATACATTCCGCTCCTGTCAGAAAACACAGTTAACATACATAACTGTGGCTCCTGGATACAAGGTAGCGACTCGCCAGACAAACGTAACTAACCAATCATAACAGGGAATATATGTATTTAACCAATGGAGAACAGGATCCAAAACTGTAACCAATCACAGGGCTTGGTTAAGCCTAACAAGCGTGCCTTTTAGCAGGGGTTTTGCGCCACTTTGGGCTTCTAGTTAGAATGGTGGGAAACCGCCATTTTCCTCTTGCAAGAGCACTCCCCACACTACTTGCAAATGTGCTTCAATACACAACATTCCTCCCCCCTAAGATTTCAGTAGGGTCCCAGATAAAACTTAAGATATGGAATCCTCATCTGATGAGTGTTCTATCATCTGAACATGAACCCTGTCTGTCTCCTCTTTGCTAGTATCCTGTGGTCCATTAGTTTTACTGGAGCTCCACGGAGCGATCAAGGGACTTTGCATCCGGCGGGGGGGGGGATTGCGTGTGTGCAACCTGAAACAAATCAATTTGGCAAGGTGCTTAGCTCCTTTCCTTCCTGAGCTACGTTGGCTGTGAGAGATCCCATGTGTGGTGCATACAAAGAATCCCAATGTTCCAAACCCTCGCCCCATGTCCTTGCAAACAACCTGGAACTTTTTGCCCATGCCCTGTGCAAACTGACTGCTGCAACTGAGGCCCCTATGGAGTGGACCAGTCCCAGTCCAGCTCCCGCAGCTGCCTTTACTAATGGGCTTGGTGAACCTTCTCCGGTAGCACCCGAGGAAAGCTCCCTTTGCCTCAGTGTACTGAGATCCTTAGACCTTTGTTCTTTCCCTTCTCACCCTGGGGACTGAGAGCGCTCCCACAACCCCTCACTTTTCCCTGGAGAGTGGGAGCCTGCACTTTGGCACTCCTTCTCATGTCAATCTATGTTAGGGGATGATTGTGAGGCCCAAATCCCCCCTCCAACCCCAGGGGATGGCAAAGATCCACCCGCCACTGGGGAAACTGAGAACCTTCCTGAACAAGATGTGCCCCCAGTACTGTGTTGTAGCTCCCAAATCTCAATGGTGTGTTCGATTCCCAGCCACCAGAAATAGCTACGTATAACGTCTTGGGAGCAGAGAAAATCATGGAACTACACTTAACAAGTGCTCAAGTAGTTTGGCCTGCAACCCACACGGAACCACTGTCTTGCAAAGCCTGTATAAGCACCCTCCCAGTACTGAGAGTTTTTCACAGTCCCGGTAATACACACATGCCTCCGAATTGTAAGGAGGCGGCGGCCACCCAGTGTTCACCCACACAATAACATCAGACAACAAGGGGCCCACTTTAGAAGCAGCAGCAAAGTTCAGGGACATTTTGAGCGAAGTTATGGCCAATTTGTCCCAATTGTCAGGATTTCCAAAGTTGAGTGCATCAGGCAGCAAAGGTTCTTGCAATTTGAACACATTTGACAGTCCAGTCTTTTTGCCAAAGTCACTGTCCTTGTGCGCAACATGCGCTTGTTGGAAAAGCAATGCACTTAGTTCTTCCGTGGAGGAATCACTGTCAGGGGGCCCTTGGGACAAACCCTCCCCAGGTAGAAACAATGCTTGAGGCTCGTCCTTGATTTGAATGACTGGCTCTCCCTCCCCATGGATTCCCGTAAAGTGGATGCCTAGGACCCCGAACCAATGGAACCCTAGAATGTTAGTCCTACCCGATTTTGCAACAACGAGGGGTAGCCTCGCATAGACATAGTTATAATGGACTTCAAAGTTCCCTATTACCTGAACTGGAATGTTGCAACCCCCTGAAAGATTCTTGAGCTTGGGCCGCAGGTCCAATGCGACAGTACTCATCGTTGGTCATGACGGAGAGAAAGGATCCAGAGTCCACCTGAAGACGGAAAGGTACCCCTTCGATGTGGAGGTCCACACTGTACTTGTCCCTCAGGTCACACCGCTTGTTGTCAACCCCATAACTTGTGAAGATCTTGGCAATGCAGAACTGAAGCTTTGGCTGGAGTTTCAGCGAAGTTTCGACATGTTGCTTACAGACCTTGAAGACATAGCCTGTTTTCCCGTAACAGTGGCACTGGGCGCTCTTGAAAGGACACTCTGTGCGAAGGTGGCGCTTCCCGCATCCTCAGCATGGCGCAACCGACCCTGGCATTGGTGTTGGTGCCCTCGTTCCCTTTGATGAGCTGTCGCAGTCTTTGCAGATATGGCCGGAGGCTTCGAAAAATGCAGCCGCGGTCGTAGCTGGACCCAGTGACTCTTTATCTTCGAGGGTTGACCTGCGCTAGAAATGCTCACACAGGGTGTGTAGCATGGCTGGTAAGGAAATTTGCTGGAGCACGTCGGGCAGCAGAAGTTTTGCAACAAAGTCGAGAGTCTCTAGCCCGCAGTGGGCCAGGAACGTCGCCTTCCACAAAGCCGGCTCAACTTATCAGTCCTTCCTTTTGGCTGGAGCTTTAGGACTGTAAAGATTGCCTGAGGCTGTACTGGTGACAAGCCACAAAGGTTCCAGGTTATTTCAGCTGACCCATTTCCCAGGAGACACAATAGTGATTCAAACTCCTACATCCTGTCTTCAAAGCCTGAGTGGTCCAACCTACTGAGATATACAATGCCCCAAATTCCTTAACTAGTATGATAGCAGGCAGTTGCTGTGCAATTCTGGATTCGAAGTTCAAACCAAAGAAATGTTTCCCATCCCCATTTGGACATACACGAAGCTTTGTTAAGGACATGTTTTACCAGAGACTTCAGTATGATATGGACCTAAAAAGGGTATTTCAATATTGCTTATGAATCCAATGTTTAGAAGAGTTGATGGTATGAATATATACATGAATATGCATTGTACATGCTCATGGAGCTGAATATAAAAGCAGCCCATGTCACCTTTAACTTATTCTTGTATGTAAAATAAATTAGTTCTGATTGGCATTTCAGAAGCTGTAAATGTTTCTTTTTGGACTACAACCCTTATTTGTAGTTGCAGATCCTTATTTGTTCAAAAGAGTAACTTTTCCAACTTCTACCAATTTTCCCTTTGCCTTTTGTAACTGAATCAAGTTTGATTTGCAAAGTCTGTAGATGTCTTTATTAAGCTACTCATGCCGACAGCCTCTGAGGAAATAGCATGAAAGTGTGAAAGGAAAGAAACATACAAGATTTGTTTGCTATCATAAAGGTCTTTTTGAAATGTTGGAAGGCATATTATGCCACAACATGCCTGTTAAGCAGCCCACAATGAGATTTCTTGGCTCATCTATTTGCCACCTCCGCCAAATCTTTTTCCACAGTGGGAACTCTTTAGATGAGTAACTCCAAGATGATTGCTTTTTGCGTGATTATATTGTCTAGATCCCCCCGCCGCCAGAATCTATTATTTCCCTCCGGAATAATAATGTGCAAAAGTAAAGACTGTCATTGCACAGTTTGCAGATGCCAGCGTCATTTTCTGGAACATCAGTATCACTTGTGATACTTAAGGTAAGGATAAAGGTCTCCCTTGCTCGAAAGCCAGACGTGTCCAACTCTACATGTCCATTTACAGTCAAAGAGCCAGTGCTGTCTGGATTTGCAGACATTTCCGTGGTCATGTGGCAGGCATTACTAGATGCTGGAGCACATGGGACACTGTTACCTTTCCTGTTGAAGCAGTACTTACTTATCTACTCACAATTTCTTGCTTTCAAACAGCTAGATTGGCAGGAGCTGGGACAGAGTTGGGTGCTCACTCCATCATGCAGCACTCAAGTCTTGAACTGCTGATCTGCTGACCTTCCAGTCACCAAGCTCAGCATCTTAACTACTAAACCACTTTTTGTGATACTTAGTCTTGGTGAATACAGTGAACCTTGGTGCATATAATTAGATCCAAGGAAAAGACATGACATGTGCAACTGAGAGACTATCATTTGTGTACATTGTTACTTCTCCCCTGCATTTACAGTGGTGGTTCTTATGATGGGTCTTTGCTCCCTCACTGGGGGTTTATTTGCCCACCCTTCCTGCCTTGCTTAGCCAGTTCCCTTTTCCAGGTTCCTACTGACTAGCATACAGGGAATCGGAAGTTGGGTAGCGTGATGTGGCCCTTTATATGCGTGGTCCAGTCACTCTCAATTCCCAAATCAATAGACACAAAGGGTCTCAGAGTAATTATATTTATTAAAGTAAGTTGAGAAAATGGGTATAGCATGAGAAATCAAACTTGCAATGCAGTCATTCAAAAGAAAATACCAAAATAAGAAACTTAACTAATTACCTAGGACTCTGGCCTTATCTAGTTCCTTACCCACCTCTCGTGGGGCTCAGCTCAGGATTAGTCCATGACGAAGAGAAAGAACATCTTCAGAGCACCCAGTTTTATAGCTGATGTAACAATGATATAACCCAAGGTCCAGGTGCCCCTGATTGGCTCAAAGGGGTCAGATGGCAATTTTATGAGCCCCTTGCTTCCATGCAGCAAGTCACGTACTCAATGCAGGACCATCAAAGGCATAGCCATAAATCATGCAATCAAACCTTCACATAGACTTCCCTGCAACCCGAGACTAGGAGAACAGAGAAAAAACACAGACAAGAGTTTTTTCTCTGACATGCCTCCTCTTTTCGGAGATTGAAATGGGAGGGAGGAAAGATCAGAGGAGCCCATTTCAATCTGAGCAAAACATTTCATTTCTAAAATATAGTGAATGCAAGCGCGGCGCCAAAATGGCCGCCACGCTCTTTGCGGGGGCCCCCCCACAGGACGAAGGCATCTGGGTAGTTAGGGGCGTTGCCAGCTCCCTTATAAAAGGGGTGGCCACGAGGCAGCCGAGCTGCCATTTTGCGAAGCGACGGAGCGGAGAAGTTTTTCCCTCTTACCTCCGTCGCTTTTGGCTTTTACCGGGAAGCCTTTTGGCTGCTGAATTCTCTCGCTTCGGCTTCCCATCGATTGGCTGAGAGGCCCGCGAAGAAGAAGGCGGCTGCGAGCGCGGCTCGTGCGGTTCGGAGGTGCAATCTGGGTTGGAAGACCGCGGCTGCGCCTCCCCAGCAGCCGCATTTGCTTGCACCCACCGGGACCGGTGGAATGGGGTCTATTCCCCCTGGTTGGAGGATGGTGGCCCACGCACGGGGCCAGTAGGGGCTGCGGCCCTCGGCCCGCAAGCGGTGGACACCTCTCATGGTGTTGCCCATTCCGCTGGGCCTCCCTTTATAGGAGCATAGCTTGCTCCGAGGCCTTCCAGCCTTCGGGGGTGGTCCGGTCCCCTTCCCTGGCAGGTTGCTACATCGGCCCTAACGGGCCCGGGTGTGGGGTTGTTGCCCTATTCGGGCCCCGGGGTGCAGGGACCTGTACCCATGCCTGTAGTAGGCGGGCCGGCTGGTCCTTTGCCCCATGTCAGCGTGGAAGCCTTATTGGCCCGCGTTGCGGCCCTCGAGACATCCCTGGCCCGGGCTAGCCACTCTTGGTCTCCATTTGGGGTTCGTTTCGACGCGTCGTCTGCTGGGCAGCGGCAGGCGACGGGACGGGTCGAGCTGCTTGAGGCGCATGGCACGACCTGGGCCACTGCCTCGCAGCTCCCCATTCAACAGACCGGTGCGGGTCAGGCCCCATCGACGAGCTCGACGGCGGTTGTGAGCTCCGACGCCCCCAGTGGGCCGGAACCCCCGGTGGGGGCGGCCTACGGGGGTGCAGCACGTGAGTATGCGGTCCAAGCTAGTGCACCTACACACGTGGCCACGTTGGGGGGGTTTCCAATGGCCTGGCCTCGTGCGGGTGGGGCGGCGGTCCAGCCGCTGACGCCCCACCTGGCGACGATAACTACCACTCAGGGCCCCGTGGTGGGGGGTGTTTTCTACCCTGTGGGGAATGTTTTGGGGGTGGCTGGGTTAGTACAGGCCCCCTTTCAGATGCCAGCAGTTCCTGTTGTGCCCGTGTCGGCCTTGCTGACGGCTGGGTATTCCTTACCGCTGGGTGTCCATTTGGCACAGACCACCAAAGAGAAGATCTGGCGGGGGGATTACGTGGATACCTTCTCACTCCTCAACAGAGGGCCCACCAAGGAGTAGGGGGGCAGGATGAGAAGGATAAGGAGCAGGCACGTCGTAGCAAGCCACCACGTACGTGGGCCGACTGGTTGCCGGCCTACCTCATATACATGGCGGTGTACCTTAGGGCCCGGCCGGATTTGGCAATTTCGATGGTCCAGTATTTGGACAACATCTACCGGGCGAAGGTTGACTTTCCGGGCCCATCGTGGTTGGCTTATGACGTGTAATTCCATATGCGGATTCTCCGGCACCCCGACATTAGGTGGGTTGAGCCATGCCAGAGGCTGTGGCTTTTGTACATGACGCCCACGCGCCCCGCGCCCGGGGAGAGATACCATTGTGGACATGCGGTCCAGCGGGCGGCCCCAGCACAGGTCCACTGCCAGGGGGCGGGGCGGGGGGTTTCAGCCCGCCTGTTGTGCTGGACTTTCTCGTCCAATGGTTCCTGCAATAGGAAGAATGGCAAATACAGACATTAGTGTCCCCCCTGTGCTGGCCCCCATGCGGCCTCTGGCTGTCCCAGGCCTGGAGGGATGCGGGGCAGAGGGAGGGGTGGACAGGGGGCTGGCAAGACTGCCACATATGGATCTAGTTCACCAAAGGGCTCCCTCCTCAATTAATGTGGACGTGTTGGAGCGCTGGCTCACATTGTTCCCGAAGGGAGAGGATGCGGAGATCTCCTTCAGGGTTTTAGGCAGGGGTTACGTATCCCTTTCATGGGTGATAGGTCCCCTCAGGATGCCCCCAATCTTTATCCCTTAGGGGGAGGGAGGAGGTGGCTCCTGCCAGCAATGATAAGGAGGTCTATGCGGGCAGGGTCGTTGGCCCTGTCCCTGCGCCCCCGTTCCGGGGAGCATATTATTGCACTGATGCCATGCCTTTTGGCTGTTCCAATTCGGGCTCGGCATTCGAGCGTTACTCCATCTTCCTAGAGTGGGATTTTGTTCGCAGATCAGGGTCCCGGTCTGTAGCCCATTCCCTGGATGATTTTATTCGGGGCTGAACGGGGCTGGGACACGTCCACACGTCTCCTCAACACATTTCAGACGCTAATGGAGGAACTTGGTGTCCCTTTAGCGCCCGAAAAGACAGAGGGCCCGCCTACACAGCTAGTATTCCTGGGGGTGGAGATTGACTCGGTAGCACAGGCTTCTAGGTTGCAGCGGGATAAGGTGTCAAAGCTAGTGGCCCTTATCTCGGACTTGCTGGCCAAGCGCATGGCATTACCGAGGGACCTGCTGGTGCTACATGGTCACCTCAATTTCGCTGGCAGGGTCGTCGCACCGGGCAGGGCATTTCTGCGGCGCTTGTGCGATGCCATGGCAGGACTATCCAGGCCCCACCATAGGGTTAGACTTACCCGGGGTATCAGGGCAGAAGTGCTTGTCTGGCTACTGATCCTGAGGGATTTCAATGGGGTGTCATTTTGGAGGTCTGAGCTCCTGGCTTCCCCTTGCTTTAAGATACAGCCCGATGCCCGGGATCCCTGAGTTATGGGATGTACTTCAATTGGAAGTGGGCCTATGGTGGGTGGCCACCATCCTGGGCAGGCACGGGTCGCCTGCGTGGTCTCACGTATCTGGAATTTTCCCTATACTGGGTGCTTTGATGCTATGGGGCGAGGAGGAGGCCAACTCGGTTGTCCACTTTGGTGTGACAATGCGGCTGTTGTCCACTTTGTCTATGCACAGAGCTCTAAATCGCCCAGGGTTATGGACCCAGTGCGCCAGTTTGCGTTGCGCAGCCTGCGCCTCAATGTTCTTTTCAGGGCTAGGCATGTCCCAGGGGTTACTAATGATATTGCTGATGTTTTGTCCCGCCTGCAGATCTCCCGGTTCCGTGCCTTGGCCCCGGATGCGGAGGAATTTCCCTCGCCACTCCCGGACGGGATATGGAACATCGGCAAGGAGAGGTGAACCGGGCGATTGGCCTGTCACTAGCGCCACGCACGCGTAAGGTGTATCACCACGCATTTAATTCTTTCAGAGCATTCTGTACCCAATTCCAAATGCCAGGAACCTGGCCGATCCCGGTAACCCATGTTCTGCGGTTCATGGTTTACCTGCATGCCCAGGGCTTTGCACCTCGCACCATAGCATCTAAGCTGTCAGTGTTGGCTTTTATGGCCAAAGTGGGAGGTCATGTGGACAGCACCACTGACTTCCGTGTGAGACATGTTTTGGAGGGGTGGGTGCGCGCGCATGGGCGTTGCCCGGACGACCGCCACCCGATTTCCCCAGGGGTTTTTACCCAATTGGCCCGGGGCTGGCCTGGCCTCTGTTTTGATAAGATGAGGCAGCCCATTTTATGCGGCTACAACGGTCGCCTTTTTTGGAGCACTCCGCATCGGCGAGCTTGAGATGCTGTATAAGGCGGATGCAAGTCGTGGACAGCACCACTCACTTCCGTGTGAGACATGTTTTGGAGGGGTGGGTGCGCGCGCGTGGGCGTTGCCCGGACGACCGCCACCCGATTTCCCCAGGGGTTTTTACCCAATTGGCCCGTGGCTGGCCTTGCCTCTGTTTTGATAAGATGAGGCAGCCCAATTCATGCGGCTACAACGGTGGCCTTTTTTGGAGTGCTCCGCATCGGCGAGCTTGAGATGCTGTATAAGGCGGATGCAAGTCGTAGGGCACTGGAACTCAAAGATGTCTGAGTGAACAATATTCAGCTCAGTTGGGGATACGCTCCTCTCAAACGTATCAGCACGGCGTAGGCAGTGGAGTAGACTGCTACGATGTTCCTCGGCAGACATCTGTCCGGTTGGTGCCCTACAGGATTTCCTTGCACTGTATGGCACGCACCATGGCCCGTTTTTCTGTCACCAAGATGGGTCTCCCCTTACTAAATTTCAATTTTGGAAGGTGACGGGCAAAGCGCTGGCCAGTGTGGGCCTCCCAGGCGCCCGCTATGGCACTCATTCATTCTGTATAGGGGCGGCCTCAACCGCAGCTGCTTTTGGGTACTCAGGGGCTGACATACGTAGCATGGGACGGTGGGGTTCGCAATGTTTTCAGTTTTATGTGCACCCACTCCCGCCGTGAGTACCAACCCAGTCACCTTACCTACTTTCCCTCATTTTTCCTTACAGACCCGGGGTGTTGTATTACACCGGTGACAGTATGGCTGGTGGGCCATAGCTACGTGCACAGGGCAGCGCGTTATGCTGCGGCGACAGAGTGGGGACCCTGACTGGGACTTGGTGCATACGCAAGTCTCACATGGCATGGTAAGCCCGGGATGTTGTGGCGGGAGCTGCTGCCTTTCCTTTTTTCAGGCCAGAATGCTGACCCGCCTGACATTCTGATCATACACCTGGGGGGCAATGATTTGGGCCAGGTCACCGGCTTGTCGCTGAAACATGCGATTTGCGAGGACCTCGCCTACCTACATTACGTCTGGCCCGCCCAACCCTTGTTTGGTCGGACATGGTCCCGCGCCATTCCTACAGAGGGGGTGTTGACCTCCTGGCCCTTGACCGTGCTAGACGCATGGTGAATAGGGCAGTGGCGCGTTTCCTTGTCTACAGGGCTTGGGGGAGGGTCAGTCGTCACCCCGCTATTAGCCTCCAAAGTTATGACTTGTATGCAGGGGATGGGGCCCATCTGTCGCGAGGAGGTGTGGACCTCCTGTTGGGTGATTGGCGAGCAGGCCTGTCGACCGAGCTGACGGTCTGGGGGGGGGCGTCGAGCCTTCTTTGAAGCCCCTCCGTGTGGCGGGTAGCACTGGTAAGGTAAACATTATGACCCACAGGTATCCGGCAAGTTCGCAATTGACTGGACAACACTAGACAGGCATAAGTTGGTTAAACGTTGTCCGGTCAACGATGAACTAGGCGACGGGGTGATGGCTATAGCTAGACAGCATGCATCACCCCGTGATTTTACGGATACGCGTCAGAGGGTGGGGTCATTAGTTAGATATTGACTACGGTCAACAATTTGTTTGTGGTCAACAAACAAATTGATACAAATGGATACATTGTAGCAATTGCCGTTGGCAATTTTGGGTGGTACCTTACCAGTGTTACTTCGGCCTGCTTGCCTTAAGAATTATGATTGGTCAATTACCAATAGAAATTTATAATTCGGACTAGGGCATGAATCAATAAATGTGGCCCAATGCCGTTATCCACTTTCATTGGTGTCTGAGTCCTTTATTGGGGGGTGCGCCTGCAAAGCAAAGCATTACTAAAGACAGGCAAAAGCAGTTAACAATGTCATCCTTACGGAGGCTCACTTGCGTTACAGCAACTACAATAGCAAAGCATTTAGACTACAGTACAAACCCATATGAACCAGGAGCTTCACCATCCCCACACAAGATTACCCCCCTGTATCTTTAGTTTGAATGGATGTTTCTGCATAAATTCCTTGATAGCTTACACAGCCCAGCAAATGGCGCCCTTTTCCCACTGCAGGGGACCTAATTCCCTTTCCTGCTGGGTCCAAGGTTTCCTGAACTCAAAACACTCTATAATTCCTCCAGGAGATTGTTTAGTACGTTTCACACTCACATCTTGTTCACTGAGGGAAACCATAACATCAAAACATTCTGTCTCCCTCTCTTTTTTCCCTCCCTCTTGCAAAGTGCTAACAGGCCTTAAGATTCCCCCTTCATCAAACTTCTCAGCGGCCTGAAGGGACTTAAAATAAACATCACAACCCAAAATGAAAGGTAGGTGTTCAGGAGCTTCATGTAAAATCACAAGATGCTTCCCTCCAAAATTCCCAAAAGAGATTTCAATCTCAGCTAACTCACACAAATTATGATTGCTCTTTTTGGCAGAGAATCCTAATGCAGGTAATTGAGCATCTTTTAGAATTTGTTCAGGTTTCACTAGAGAGCGATGCAATGAACTGACTTCTGCCCCACTGTCCCAGAGAGCTTTCAGGGTCTGAACAGTCCCATCCAAATGATGATGAGTCACCTCTTTTTCCCTGAAGCCTTGCCTCCATTTGGCCTCCTCTGGAGAAGCCAGTTTCCCAGGGTTCATGATGTTGACAATTGTGTCCCCTTCAGAAACTAGCCGGTTCAAAAGTACCTGAGATTCAAGTTCTTTAGGAGGTATAGGATCAAAGCTTTCCCGCGCGAGGATCACCTGGAGAAGATGGGCGTGACTCAGAATGATGTCATACCGGTAGCAGCCAATAAGCTACCGTGCAACGAGATTCAAATGTATGTTCCACAGTATATAATGAGCTGTACCTCCGCCATTACCACAAGTTCATCCTGATCATCAACCAATAAACCTGTGTTAGTCCTCACTGCGACTCCTTCTTTGTCTTCCGTGCAAGACACTAAACTGCTCCAGCCCTATGGAACCTTCTGCCAATTGAGCTGCGTCTCCAGACAGAGTTGCTGCCCTTCAGAAAAGGGTTAAAAACCTGGCTGGCAGGGCAGTTGTGGGGTACCAGTGACATGGTAACCCTGTCCTGCTGGCTAATTTAGCAGAACACTCACTCTCTCTTTTAAGCTCTTTTAAGCTCTTTTAAGCTTTAAATCTTTATAATATTGTTGTCAGTAGTTTTTAATGGGTTTTTATTGCTTTTAAAACTGCTGTTGGTTTTATTTTATTTATGTGATTTTAGGTAATCTAACCTAAGACCGTGGTTAAATAGTCTCTAGTAAGAAGGTTCTGGCTGAATGAATTCACATGCGGAAAAAGAATTTTTAAAGGAAACAAGTCAATTCTAGCTCTTTGTTTAAACCCCGGGGGTAGACCGTATCGAACTTGTGAATGAAAAATGCCTCTCGCTGAAGCAATTTCTTTTCATAATTAGTCCTAGAAAATGGAAAAGGGTGGAGAGTCTCCAACACGACAAATTTGAGATCATCTTCAGAGTGGTTATCTGATAAAGAATGGGAAGTGAGGAGGGCTTATGTCATGTGCGTGTATTTTTGAGCGATGTTCCCTCAAACGGATTTTAATTTTACTTTTTGTGCAGCCCACATGTGCCTTACCACAAGCACAAATAATTAAATAAATACAATTGTGTGAGTTGCAGTTCGTCATACCCTGAAGTTTATGGACGAAAATATAATTGGTGAAGGTCACCTCCTGTGTAACCCATGAAAACCTGCTTTGTGCACAATGACCACACTTGAAATGCCCTGAAGGGAAACAACCGGACAAAGTCAACGGTCATTCTCCTAAAAAAGGAGATTCTGAAGGCACAACTACAAACAGTTCCAATAGGAAAGAAAGCAAGAAAGCAAGCCTTGTTAATAGAAAAGAACTTTCAGAAATCCTTCAACCAGCTTTCGCAGCTAGTACTTTGGAAGCACAATTCAATTAATGGTAGACACAGTACTAGGTACTTCATAAATAGCTGGAGGATGGGGAGGGGGGGATGAAAACCTTAATAGTTTTGGTAAGCATCATTTGGATTGTCACCAATTCATCATTCATTGCATTGATGGTGGCATATCACACTACCAGCGTGATATGCCATCTCCTGGACTGACCATGACTCAGAGCACCTGAAACGTCAGTTGAGCTATGCTGAAAAGCAGGGCTCTCAAGCAAACAAAAACTGTGGAGGTGGGTGGCTGGGGTGTTTGAAGTTGGAAGAGTTACTTTTTCATAAATATTGGCCTTGCTAGTTGAAGGATTTTGAAAGCGTAAACAAACACTTTCCTCAGCTCTGCTGGGAAATCAGTCAGGCAACTAGCACTGGGATCTGAAATCCAGGAAAATTTCAGAATTGGCTCCAGGTCCAGCCTTTCTATTAGGTGGAGGGCAGCAACCACCTCCGTCAGGAGATTAGGGATGACAAGTGTCTCACTTTACAGAGGACAGTTCTATCTAAAGTAGTCAGAGGATAGTCCATGTTAGAAAATTACCTTTGTTTAAAAACCTCTCCAGTCTGAGCCCAGTTTAAAATTTTATAAGACCATGAGGAGAGGGAGCCTTAAGTTTCCTCAGTCAACATTCTTATGTTCTTATGTAATATTTGCTCTGCAGCACTTGGACAGCAGACAGAGGAGACCCAGAGGTCACCCAATATTCTGCTCTTTTTGGTGAGAGAGGTACAATACCTCTGTTTCATTTCTAGTAATTATGTCTATATTTGCATAACAAATTACCAAATGCAAATTTGCGACCTCCCCCCCCCTCCATCCCACCCCTTATTTTAGTGATAAGGTTCTTCCTTACTTTTTCTTTTGCAGTGTTTAAGTTGTCTCCCAAGCAGGGACAGAGGACAATGGCAAGTGGAACTTAATGTGTTTTTCTGGGCTCCAATAGATAAGATGCTACTTCTGCTAAGAGAAGATGGCAAAATACTTTCCCTTGCAATATGTCAGTCCTTCAGAACTTTCACAATCAACTTGCAAATGACCAACCTTCAATGAAAGCAAGCTAATTTACAAATCTGTTCAGAGATAACAAGATGCATGATAAAGAGCTCTAAACCTGGTTTCAGAAGATCCTAAAACTAGCTTTTATGTGCATGGTTCATGTAGTCTTTATCAAGGACCCACATAGTCAGGCTCTCTCTAGTTAGAAGAAAAACCTGAGAGTGAAGGTGGAAGGAAATCCCAATCTGCATATAATGCTAGAAAATAGCTGGGGCTACTTCCTTATGGCATTCTGATATGCTTTAGTGCTCTGTTTCAACAGTTGTGGCCCATAGCAATACAGGTATATCTTCTGAAAAGCCTGCACTTTCTCTGCAGCATAACTAAAGTACCTTGTTATAGAACCCTGCTTAACCTTCCCTTTTAAGCACTGAAGTGACTACATTATATAAAGGTGAACCACTGTGCCATCAGCAGCACAATTCTAATGAAAGAAAGATAGAAAGAAAGAAGGAAAACTAGATGTACATTCTATTCTTGCCAACAATGTAACAAGTAAAAAAAAATACTCCAGTTGGCTTACCCATATGCCCATATTAAACATACTAATAGATTCCTTCAAATTAAAAAGAAAGAGTAAGAGAGTAAGTAACATCCTCAAAAAGCAAGGAAAAGGTTTAGGTCAGAACCAGAGTGCTGGAGTGTGAAGAACATAAATCTTCCCTTTCCACACACAAAATGTTTCTGACTGAAACTGTTCTGTCCTGTTCCCTATGCTGCATTTGCAGCAAAGGAAAACACACACAGAACCTTTTTGACCCTGTGACTCATATATCAGTTTGAGGAAATTAAAAAGCAATTTCAATCGACCAAAAGGACATGAGGTGGGTTAAATGTTCAAATTCTAAATTTGCTAAGTAACTTTCCTAGTGCTTTTGGATTAAATCTAGCAACATCTGAGACCAGCTCTTCCTCTGCCTTGTCAGTCTCTTGTAGGAATAAAATGGATTAACTGTGTGAATGCTACTCCATACTCCTTGGATAGAATAACTAGATGGAGATGCGATGGATAAAACCAAAAATTGTAATAGTAAACCATGGACAATTATTTTTTGATTCTGCCAAGCAGGGGTTCCCAATATTTTCCTGCCAGGGGCCAATTCCCACCACCGTGCTTAGCTGTGGGGGCCAGAGGTGTGGCTGCGACCACTACTTACATTTTCATTGTCATCGTCATCATTGTCGTCATTGACAGCAGCGGTGGTGGGAATCATGTGGTTTTTGCACAGCCTCCACTGCTTCCCAGAGCAGCAGGAGGCTTTTCAGAGCATATTTGATCCTGTTCGGGTTTTTTCCATCACTTCTCCGCTGTGCATTGGCAGCTAGAGCGGTGCAGTGGCCAACTTCCTGGTTCTGTGCTGGGATCCCAGGCACTCCGCCCGGCACCAGAAGTCAGCCACTGCCAGGTTCTAGCTGCCAAAGCACACCGGGGAAGCAGTGGAAAATTCCCAAACTGGAGCAAACATGCTCCGAAAAGCCTGCCGTCACCCTGGGAAGCAGCAGAGGATGTGGAAAACCCCAGAAAAAATGTGCGATTACCACTGCTGTAAATGATGTATCACGACTTCTGGTGGTGGTTGGCAGTCCTAGAGGTGCCCAGGTGGCCACCATGAGCTGGATTGATGATATGCATGGGCTGGATTAGGCCTGTGGGCCAGGACTTGGGAACCTCTGTGTTTTGAGGTGGGAGCACCAGAGTTGCACAACTGAACACAGACAGCAAAGAGTAGGAGAAACAAGAAAGATTTTTCAGTTGTAGCCCCTCCCCCCACAATTTTGCATGATTAAAGATGTCTATGTCTGTGTTAATCCATTTGTTTAACTGTGGGAGAAGGTTTTGAGGATGAGTTTGAGTCATCCCAAAATTACAATCAATTGACCACTCATGAGTAGTCTCTAGAACAAATTATATTTCTGTATTATATTACAATGTGGTTTAGTCACAGTGATTCAGGTTTGTTGCCATGACAACTAGGCAGAGATATGACTGAATGAATTTATAAGGTGAGCACAACAAGAATCTTCAATCAAAGACTGAATTTATTAATGAAGCCACAACTCAGTAGAAGAAGTGGAAATGTTTGATGTAGTCTCATAAGCTAAGGTAAGGCTCATTTCAAGTGACACAGAATCAGTCCAGCCCTGCATAATGCAGCTGCCTCCAACAGTAGATGCTTACAATTGGCAGCAATATAATGGGAGAAGAAGCTTTATATCACATGGCTTCCTCTATTCCCCAGTGCTAGTCTGCTGCCTCTAAATACTGAATAAACTTTCCCATGTCCAATACTGAAGCTATCAACTCAACATATAAGGAATAGCAGTTTCCATCTTGGATTCCTCCTTCAGCCTTGCCGGTTGGGGGAGGTGCGAGCAGCCCAGCTGTGCCTTGTCCCAGCGCGGCTATGAAAAGCCCCCACCGTGGAGCCTCCGTTTCCATCTTGGCTCCTTCCCTCAGCCTTGCCGGTTGGGGGAGGTGCGAGCAGCACAGCTGTGCCTTGTCCCAGTGAGGCTATGAAAAGCCCCCATGTGGCTAAGATAGCGATGGAGTAACACATACTTTTTTTGTTCGTGCAATATAACATGGTTATGAAAGCGGATTAAAAGCGAAAAATAATCAAAAAACTCATTGGAAAGAGGTGGAAGAGCCTATTCAGCTAAAAGTCCCTTTAAAAATGTTTTTTCTGTGAGTGGGAGTCAGAGTTCGCAGAACGGCAGTGGTGGGCAAGGTAGCGGCGAAACCTGCAGCTGAGCAAGCCAGGGACTTCCAGGAAGAAGAGGGACGGTAAGAATGAGAGGGGCTCAGAAAGGAGACAAATTTTAGCTGTGGCGGCTGGCGGGACCTGTGGATCGAGGCGATTGAAGGAGTTGGAAAGACAAGTGAAGGAAAGGCAAGTTGTGAAGGAGGGAGGAAGTGGATAGAGAACGAAAGAGAATGAAAGAGGGAGTGTGGTGGATGGCTAATGGTGGCTGGAGAAGAAATCAAAAGTTAAGAGAACGCTAAGAGAAAGTTGCCGAAAGGGGTGAAGATTGAAGTAGCAGTGGAGGATTTGGAACTGGTGTGTGAGTGATGAAGAGAAGGAGGTCAGGGGAGAACGATAAAAGAAGGAAGAAGAAAGAAAGTTTGCGATAGAAGAAGGATTTAAAGATTGCCGGTGTTTGTGTGCTCGAGCTGTGGAGGAATGGGAGGGGATTGGCCTTGGAGGCTCCCAGGGGCTGCAACAGTACAGGACTTTGTTTTGTCTTTTCTCCTTTAATTCTCTTTTTTCTTGCAAAGAAGTTGTGCCCCTCTATTTATTTTGAAACTGTTCTGTAGTTTGGATCTTTGGAGTGAAAGTGGTTTTTGTATATTTCTTATTACTATTTGGATCGTGATACCGTGGATATGGATTGGTCGGTGAGTTTTTTTTTTTCTGAAAAGGTTTCCTTTCCCTGGCCCTCGGCTAGAGCTGCAATTTGTTTTCGGCTAGATTTTTTTGGGTTCAGCACAGGGAGGAGACATCCAGGGAACAAAGGCCTGGCAGAAACCACTGAGGGTAAGAGACCTATTCCAAAGGCCACACCCCCACCCAAGAGGGAGGAAGCATTCAGGGAAGAAAGGCCTGGCAGAAACCATTGAGGGTAGGAATCCTATTCCAAAGGCCCCATTCCCAACCAGGAGGGAGGAAGCATCCAGGGAAGAAAGGCCTGGCAGAAACCACTGAGGGTAAGAGGCCTATTCCAAAGGCCCCATCCCCACCCCAGAGGGAGGAAGCATCCAGGGAAGAAAGGCCTGGCAGAAACCACTGAGGGTAAGAGGCCTATTCCAAAGGCAACACCCCCACCCCAGAGGGAGGAAGCATCCAGGGAAGAAAGGCCTGGCAGAAACCATTGAAGGTAAGAGGCCTATTCCAAAGGCCCCATTCCCACCCCAGAGGGAGGAAGCATCCAGGGAAGAAGCATCCACAGAAGAAAGGCCTGACAGAAATCATTGAGGGTAAGAAGCCGATTCCAAAGGCCACACCCCAACCCTAGAGGGAGGAAGCATCCAGGGAAGAAAGGCCTGGCAGAAACCACTAAGGGTAAGAGGCCTATTCCAAAGGCCCGATCCCCACCACAGAGGGAGGAAGCATCCAGGGAACAAAGGCCTGGCAGAAACGACTGAAGGTAAGAGGCCTATTCCAAAGGCCACACCGCCACCCCTGAGGGAGGAAGCATCCAGGGAAGAAAGGCCTGGCAGAAACCATTGATGGTAAGAGGCCTATACCAAAGGCCACACCCCCACCATAGAGGGAGGAAGCATCCAGGGAAGAAAGGCCTGGCAGAAACCACTAAGGGTAAGAGGCCTATTCCAAAGGCCCGATCCCCACCACAGAGGGAGGAAGCATCCAGGGAACAAAGGCCTGGCAGAAACCTTTGAGGGTAAGAGGCCTACTCAAAAAGCCACACATCCACCCCAGAAGGAAGAAGCATCCAGGGAGGAAAGGCCTGGCAGAAACCACTGAGGGTAAGAGGCCTATTCCAAAGGCCCCATCCCCACCCCAGAGGGAGGAAGCATCCCGGGAAGAAAGGACTGGCAGAAACCACTGAGGGTAAGAGGTCTATTCCAAAGGCAACACCCCGACCCCAGAGGGAGGAAGCATCCAGGGAAGAAAGGCCTGACAGAAATCATTGAGGGTAAGAAGCCGATTCCAAAGGCCACACCCCAACCCTAGAGGGAGGAAGCATTCAGGTAAGAAAGGCCTGGCAGAAACCATTGATGGTAAGAGGCCTATACCAAAGGCCACACCCCCACCATAGAGGGAGGAAGCATCCAGGGAAGAAAGGCCTGGCAGAAACCACTAAGGGTAAGAGGCCTATTCCAAAGGTCCGATCCCCACCACAGAGGGAGGAAGCATCCAGGGAACAAAGGCCTGGCAGAAACCTTTGAGGGTAACAGGCCTACTCAAAAAGCCACACATCCACCCCAGAAGGAAGAAGCATCCAGGGAGGAAAGGCCTGGCAGAAACCACTGAGGGTAAGAGGCCTATTCCAAAGGCCCCATCCCCACCCCAGAGGGAGGAAGCATCCCGGGAAGAAAGGACTGGCAGAAACCACTGAGGGTAAGAGGCCTATTCCAAAGGCAACACCCCCACCCCAGAGGGAGGAAGCATCCAGGGAAGAAAGGCCTGACAGAAATCATTGAGGGTAAGAAGCCGATTCCAAAGGCCACACCCCAACCCTAGAGGGAGGAAGCATCCAGGGAAGAAAGGCCTGGCAGAAACCACTAAGGGTAAGAGGCCTATTCCAAAGGCCCGATCCCCACCACAGAGGGAGGAAGCATCCAGGGAACAAAGGCCTGGCAGAAACCACTAAGGGTAAGAGGCCTATTCCAAAGGCCCGATCCCCACCACAGAGGGAGGAAGCATCCAGGGAACAAAAGCCTGGCAGAAACCTTTGAGGGTAAGAGGCCTACTCAAAAAGCCACACATCCACCCCAGAAGGAAGAAGCATCCAGGGAGGAAAGGCCTGGCAGAAACCACTGAGGGTAAGAGGCCTATTCCAAAGGTCCCATCCCCACCCCAGAGGGAGGAAGCATCCCGGGAAGAAAGGACTGGCAGAAACCATTGAGGGTAAGAGGTCTATTCCAAAGGCCCCCTCCCCTCCCCAGAGGGAAGAAGCATCCAGGGAAGAAAGGCCTGGCAGAAGCCACTGAGGGTAAGAGGCCTATTCCAAACGCCACACCCACACCCCAGTGGGAGGAAGCATCCAGGAAAGAAAGGCCTGGCAGAAGCCACTGAGTGTAAGAGGCCTATTCCAAAGGCCCCATCCCCACCCCAGAGGGAGGAAGCATCCAGCGAATAAAGGCCTGGCAGAAACCAGTGAGGGTAAGAGACCTGTTCCAAAGGCCCCATCCCCACCCCACAGGGAAGAAGCATCCAGGGAAAAAAGGCCTGGCAGAAACCATTGAGGGTAAGCAGCCGATTCCAAAGGCCCCATTCCCACCCCACATCCAGGGAAGAAAGGCCTTGCAGAAACCACTGAGGGTAAGAGGCCTATTCCAAAGGCCCCATCCCCACCCCAGAGGGAGGAAGCATCCCGGGAAGAAAGGCCTGGCAGAAACCACTGAGGGTAAGAGGTCTATTCCAAAGGCCCCCTCCCCTCCCCAGAGGGAGGAAGCATCCAGTGAAGAAACGCCTGGCAGAAGCCACTGAGGGTAAGAGGCCTATTCCAAAGGCCACACCCCCACCCCAGAGGGAGGAAGCATCCAGGGAAGAAAGACGTGGCACAAAGCATTTAGGGTAAGAGGCCTATTCCAAAGGCCCCATCCCCACCCCAGAGGGAGGAAGCATCCAGGGGAAAAAGTCCTGGCAGAAACCATTGAGGGTAAGCAGCCGATTCCAAAGGCTCCATTCCCACCCAGAGGGAGGAAACATCCAGGGAAGAAGGGCCTTGCAGAAACCACTGAGGGTAAGAGAACTATTAAAAAGGCCACACCCCCACCCCAGAGGGAGGAAGCATCCAGGGAAGAAGTGCCAGGCAGAAGCCACTGAGGGTAAGAGGCCTATTCCAAAGGCCCCATCACCACCCTAGAGGGAGGAAGCATCCAGGGAAGAAAGGCCTGGCACAAAGCATTTAGGGTAAGAGGCCTATTCTAAAGGCCCCATTCCCACCCCAGAGGGAGGAAGCATCCAGGGATGAAAGGCCTGGCAGAAACCACTGAGGGGAAGAGGCCTATTACAAAGGCCACATCCCCACCCCAGAGGGAGGATGCATCCAGGGATGAAAGGCCTTGCAGAAACCACTGAGTGTAAGATGCCTATTCCAAAGGCTACACACCCACCCCAGAGGCCTGGCAGAAACCATTGAGGGTAAGAGGCTGATTCCAAAGGCCCCATTCCCACCCCAGAGGGAGGAAGCATCCAGGGAAGAAAGGCCTGGCAGAAACTATTGAGGGTAAGAGGCCTATTCCAAAGGCTCCATCCCCACCCCAGAGGGAGGAAGCATCCAGGGAAGAAAGGCCTGGCAGAAACCATTGAGGGTAACAGGCCGATTCCCAAGGCCAAAACCCCACCCTAGAGGGATTATGCATCCAGGGAAGAAAGGCCTTGCAGAAACCACTGAGGGTAAGAGGCCTATTCCAAAGGTCACACCCCCACCCCTGAGGGAGGAAGCATGCAGGGAAGAAAGGCCTGGCAGAAACCATTTAGGGTAAGTGGCCTATTCCAAAGGCCACATCCCCACCCCAGAGGGAGGAAGCATCCAGGGAAGAAAGGCCTGGCAGAAACCACTGAGAGTAAGAGGCCTATTCCAAAGGCCACCACCCACCCCAAAAGGAGGAAGCATCCCTTGAGGAAAGGCCTGGCAGAAACCACTGAGGGTAAGAGGTCTATTCCAAAGGCCCCATCCCCTCCTCAGAGGGAGGAAGCATCCAGGGTAGAAAGGCCTGGCAAATGCCACTGAGGGTAAGAGGGCTATTCCAAAGGCCACACCCCCACCCCAGAGGGTGGAAGCATCCAGGGAAGAAAGGCCTGGCAGAAACCAATGAGGGTAAGAGGCTGATTCCAAAGGCCCCATTCCCACCCTAGAAGGAGGAAGCATCCAGGGAGGAAAGGCCTGGCAGAAACTATTGAGGGTAAGAGGCCTATTCCAAAGGCCCCATCCCCACCCCAGAGGGAGGAAGCATCCAGGGAAGAAAGGCCTGGCAGAAACCATTGAGGGTAACAGGCCGATTCCAAAGGCCACAACCCCACCCTAGAGGGATTAAGCATCCAGGGAAGAAAGGCCTGGCAGAAGCCACTGAGGGTAAGAGGCCTTTTCCAAAGGCCACACCCCCACCCCAGAGGGAGGAAGCATCCAGGGAAGAAAGTAATGGCAGAAACCACTGAGGGTAAGAGGCCTATTCCAAAGGCTACACACCCACCCCAGAGGGAGGAAGCATCCAGCAAAAAAAGGCCTGGCAGAAACCACTGAGGGTAAGAGACCTGTTGCAAAGGACCCATCCCCACCCCAGAGGGAGGAAGCATCCAGG
Source organism: Bradypodion pumilum (assembly GCA_035047305.1). Taxonomy (NCBI): domain Eukaryota; kingdom Metazoa; phylum Chordata; class Lepidosauria; order Squamata; family Chamaeleonidae; genus Bradypodion; species Bradypodion pumilum. Next base: position 23,505,800 of record JAWDJD010000009.1, on the reverse strand, counting down.
TAAAAAAAGGCCGGGCAGAAACCATTGAGGGTAAGCAGCCAATTCCAAAGGCCCCATTCCCACCCCAGAGGGAGGAAGCATCCAGGGAAGAAAGGCCTAGCAGAAGCCACTGAGGGTAAGAGGCCTATTCCAAAGGCCCCATCCCCACCCCAGAGGGAGGAAGCATCCAGGGAAGAAAGTCCTGGCAGAAGCCATTGAGGGTAAGAGGCCACACCCCACCCAAGAGGGAGGAAGCATGCAAGGACAAAAGGCCTGGCAGAAACCATTGAGGGTAAGAGGCCTATTCCAAAGGCCCCATCCCCACCCCAGAGGGAGGAAGCATCCAGGGAAGAAAGCCCTGGCAGAAACCACTAAGGGTAAGAGGCCTATTCCAAAGGCCACCCCCCACCCCAGAAGGAGGAATCATCCAGGGAAGAAAGGCCTGGCAGAAACCAATGAGGGTAAGAGGTCAATTTCAAAGGCCCCCTCCCCACCCCAGAGGGAGGAAGCATCCAGGGAAGAAAGGCCTGGTAGAAGCCAATGAGGGTAAGAGGCCTATTCCAAAGGCCTCATTCCCACCCCAGAGGGAGGAAGGATCCAGGGAAGAAAGGCCTGGCAGAAATTTAGGGTAAGAGGCCTGTTCCAAAGGCCCCATCCCCACCCCAGAGGGAGGAAGCATCCAGGGAAGGAAGGCCTGGCAGAAACTACTCTGGGGAAGAGGCCTATTCCAAAGGCCCCATTCCCATCCCAGAGGGAGGTAGCATCCAGGGATGAAAGGCCTTGCAGAAACCACTGTGTGTAACAGGCCTATTCCAAAGACCACACGCCACACCAAAGAGGGAGGAAGCATCCAGCGAATAAAGGCCTGGCAGAAACCACTGAGGGTAAGAGACCTGTTCCAAAGGCCCCATCCCCACCCCAGAGTGAGGAAGCATCCAGGGAAAAAAGACCTGGCAGAAGCCAGTAAGGGTAAGAGGCCTAGTACAAAGGCCACACCCCCACCAAAGAGGGAGGAAGCATGCAGGGAAGAAAGGCCTGGCAGAAACCACTAAGGGTTAGAGGCCTATTCCAAAGGCCCTATCCCCATCCCAGAGGGAGGAAGCATCCAGGGAAGAAAGACCTGGCAGAAGCCACTGAGGGTAAGAGGCCTATTCCAAAGGCCACACCCCCACCCAAGAGAGAGGAAGCATGCAGGGAAGAACGGCCTGGCAGAAACCGTTGAGGGTAAGAGGCCTATTCCAAAGTTCCAATCCCCACCCCAGAGGGAGGAAGCATCCAGGGAAGAAAGGCCTGGCAGATACCACTGAGGGTAAGAGGCCTATTCCAAAGGCCACATGCCCACCCCAGAAGGAGGAAGCATCCTGGGAAGAAAGGCCTGGCAGATACCACTGAGGGTAAGAGGCCTATTCCAAAGGCCCCCATCCCCACCCCAGAGAGAGGAAGCATCCAGGGGAGAAAGGTCTGGCAAAAACCACTAAGGGTAAGAGATCTATTCCAAAGGCCCTATTCCCAACCCATAGGGAGGAAGAATCCGGGGAAGAAAGGCATGGCAGAAAGCAGGGGAAGAGGCCTATTCCAAAGGCCCCTTCCCCATCCCAGAGGGAGGAAGCATCCAGGGATGAAAGGCCTTGCAGAAACCACTGTGTGTAACAGGCCTATTCCAAAGGCCACACCTCCACCCTAGAGGGAGGAAGCATCCAGCGAATAAAGGCCTGGCAGAAACCACTGAGGGTAAGAGACCTGTTCCAAAGGCCCCATTCCAAACCCAGAGGGAGGAATCATCCAGGGAAAAAAGGCCTGGCAGAAACCATTCAGGGTAAGAGGCTGATTCCAAAGGCCCCATTCCCACCCCAGAGGGAGGAAGCATCCAGGGAAGAAAGGTCTGGCAGAAACTATTGAGGGTAAGAGGCCTATTCCAAAGGCCCCATCCCCACCCCAGAGGGACGAAGCATCCAGGGAAGAAAGGCCTGGCAGAAACCATTGAGGGTAACAGGCCGATTCCAAAGGCCACACCCCCACCCTAGAGGGATTAAGCATGCAGGGAAGAAAGGCCTGGCAGAAGCCACTGAGGGTAAGAGACCTTTTCCAAAGGCCACCCCCCCCACTCCAGTAGGAGAAAGCATCCAGGGAAGAAAGTAATGGCAGAAACCACTGAGGGTAAGAGGCCTATTCCAAAGGCTACACACCCACCCCAGAGGGAGGAAGCATCCAGCGAATAAAGGCCTGGCAGAAACCACAGAGGGTAAGAGACCTGTTCCAAAGGCCCCATTCCCAACCCATAGGGAGGAAGCATCCAGGGAAGAAATGCCTGGCAGAAGCCACTGAGGGTAAGAGGCCTATTCCAAAGGCCACACCCCCACCCAAGAGGGAGGAAGCATGCAGGGAAGAAATGCCTGGCAGAAACCATTTGTGGTAAGAGGCCTTTTCCAAAGGCCACACCCCCACCCCAGAGGGAGGAAGCATCCAGGGAAGAAAGTAATGGCAGAAACCACTGAGGGTAAGAGGCCTATTCCAAAGGCTACACACCCACCCCAGAGGGAGGAAGCATCCAGCAAAAAAAGGCCTGGCAGAAACCACTGAGGGTAAGAGACCTGTTGCAAAGGACCCATCCCCACCCCAGAGGGAGGAAGCATCCAGGTAAAAAAAGGCCGGGCAGAAACCATTGAGGGTAAGCAGCCAATTCCAAAGGCCCCATTCCCACCCCAGAGGGAGGAAGCATCCAGGGAAGAAAGGCCTTGCAGAAGCCACTGAGGGTAAGAGGCTATTCCAAAGGCCCCATCCCCACCCCAGAGGGAGGAAGCATCCAGGGAAGAAAGTCCTGGCAGAAGCCATTGAGGGTAAGAGGCCACACCCCACCCAAGAGGGAGGAAGCATGCAAGGACAAAAGGCCTGGCAGAAACCATTGAGGGTAAGAGGCCTATTCCAAAGGCCCCATCCCCACCCCAGAGGGAGGAAGCATCCAGGGAAGAAAGCCCTGGCAGAAACCACTAAGGGTAAGAGGCCTATTCCAAAGGCCACCCCCCACCCCAGAAGGAGGAATCATCCAGGGAAGAAAGGCCTGGCAGAAACCACTGAGGGTAAGAGGTCAATTTCAAAAGCTCCCTCCCCTCCCCAGAGGGAGGAAGCATCCAGGGAAGAAAGGCCTGGTAGAAGCCAATGAGGGTAAGAGGCCTATTCCAAAGGCCTCATTCCCACCCCAGAGGGAGGAAGGATCCAGGGAAGAAAGGCCTGGCAGAAATTTAGGGAAAGAGGCCTGTTCCAAAGGCCCCATCCCCACCCCAGAGGGAGGAAGCATCCAGGGAAGGAAGGCCTGGCAGAAACCACTCTGGGGAAGAGGCCTATTCCAAAGGCCCCATTCCCATCCCAGAGGGAGGAAGCATCCAGGGATGAAAGGCCTGGCAGAAACCACTGTGTGTAACAGGCCTATTCCAAAGACCACACGCCACACCAAAAAGGGAGGAAGCATCCAGCGAATAAAGGCCTGGCAGAAACCACTGAGGATAAGAGACCTGTTCCAAAGGCCCCATCCCCACCCCAGAGGGAGGAAGCATCCAGGGAAAAAAGACCTGGCAGAAGCCACTAAGGGTAAGAGGCGTAGTACAAAGGCCACACCCCCACCAAAGAGGGAGGAAGCATGCAGGGAAGAAAGGCCTGGCAGAAACCACTAAGGGTAAGAGGCCTATTCCAAAGGCCCTATCCCCATCCCAGAGGGAGGAAGCATCCAGGGAAGAAAGACCTGGCAGAAGCCACTGAGGGTAAGAGGCCTATTCCAAAGGCCACACCCCCACCCAAGAGAGAGGAAGCATGCAGGGAAGAACGGCCTGGCAGAAACCGTTGAGGGTAAGAGGCCTATTCCAAAGTTCCAATCCCCACCCCAGAGGGAGGAAGCATCAAGGGAAGAAAGGCCTGGCAGATACCACTGAGGGTAAGAGGCCTATTCCAAAGGCCACATGCCCACCCCAGAAGGAGGAAGCATCCTGGGAAGAAAGGCCTGGCAGATACCACTGAGGGTAAGAGGCCTATTCCAAAGGCCCCCATCCCCACCCCAGAGAGAGGAAGCATCCAGGGGAGAAAGGCCTGGCAAAAACCACTAAGGGTAAGAGACCTATTCCAAAGGCCCTATTCCCAACCCATAGGGAGGAAGAATCCAGGGAAGAAAGGCATGGCAGAAAGCAGGGGAAGAGGCCTATTCCAAAGGCCCCTTTCCCATCCCAGAGGGAGGAAGCATCCAGGGATGAAAGGCCTTGCAGAAACCACTGTGTGTAACAGGCCTATTCCAAAGGCCACACCTCCACCCCAGAGGGAGGAAGCATCCAGCGAATAAAGGCCTGGCAGAAACCACTGAGGGTAAGAGACCTGTTCCAAAGGCCCCATCCCAAACCCAGAGGGAGGAAGCATCCAGGGAAAAAAGGCCTGGCAGAAACCATTCAGGGTAAGAGGCTGATTCCAAAGGCCCCATTCCCACCCCAGAGGGAGGAAGCATCCAGGGAAGAAAGGTCTGGCAGAAACTATTGAGGGTAAGAGGCCTATTCCAAAGGCCCCATCCCCACCCCAGAGGGACGAAGCATCCAGGGAAGAAAGGCCTGGCAGAAACCATTGAGGGTAACAGGCCGATTCCAAAGGCCACACCCCCACCCTAGAGGGATTAAGCATGCAGGGAAGAAAGGCCTGGCAGAAGCCACTGAGGGTAAGAGACCTTTTCCACAGGCCACCCCCCCACCCCAGTAGGAGAAAGCATCCAGGGAAGAAAGTAATGGCAGAAACCACGGAGGGTAAGAGGCCTATTCCAAAGGCTACACACCCACCCCAGAGGGAGGAAGCATCCAGCGAATAAAGGCCTGGCAGAAACCATTGAGGGTAAGCAGCCAATTCCAAAGGCCCCATTCCCACCCCAGAGGGAGGAAGCATCCAGGGAAGAAAGGCCTAGCAGAAGCCACTGAGGGTAAGAGGCCTATTCCAAAGGCCCCATCCCCACCCCAGAGGGAGGAAGCATCCAGGGAAGGAAGGCCTGGCAGAAACCACTCTGGGGAAGAGGCCTATTCCAAAGGCCCCATTCCCATCCCAGAGGGAGGTAGCATCCAGGGATGAAAGGCCTTGCAGAAACCACTGTGTGTAACAGGCCTATTCCAAAGACCACACGCCACACCAAAGAGGGAGGAAGCATCCAGCGAATAAAGGCCTGGCAGAAACCACTGAGGGTAAGAGACCTGTTCCAAAGGCCCCATCCCCACCCCAGAGGGAGGAAGCATCCAGGGAAAAAAGACCTGGCAGAAGCCACTAAGGGTAAGAGGCCTAGTACAAAGGCCACACCCCCACCAAAGAGGGAGGAAGCATGCAGGGACGAAAGGCCTGGCAGAAACCACTAAGGGTAAGAGGCATATTCCAAAGGCCCTATCCCCATCCCAGAGGGAGGAAGCATCCAGGGAAGAAAGACCTGGCAGAAGCCACTGAGGGTAAGAGGCCTATTCCAAAGGCCACACCCCCACCCAAGAGAGAGGAAGCATGCAGGGAAGAACGGCCTGGCAGAAACCATTGAGGGTAAGAGGCCTATTCCAAAGTTACAATCCCCACCCCAGAGGGAGGAAGCATCCAGGGAAGAAAGGCCTGGCAGATACCACTGAGGGTAAGAGGCCTATTCCAAAGGCCACATGCCCACCCCAGAAGGAGGAAGCATCCTGGGAAGAAAGGCCTGGCAGATACCACTGAGGGTAAGAGGCCTATTCGAAAGGCCCCCATCCCCACCCCAGAGAGAGGAAGCATCCAGGGGAGAAAGGCCTGGCAAAAACCACTAAGGGTAAGAGACCTATTCCAAAGGCCCTATTCCCAACCCATAGGGAGGAAGAATCCAGGGAAGAAAGGCATGGCAGAAAGCAGGGGAAGAGGCCTATTCCAAAGGCCCCTTCCCCATCCCAGAGGGAGGAAGCATCCAGGGATGAAAGGCCTTGCAGAAACCACTGTGTGTAACAGGCCTATTCCAAAGGCCACACCTCCACCCCAGAGGGAGGAAGCATCCAGCGAATAAAGGCCTGGCAGAAACCACTGAGGGTAAGAGACCTGTTCCAAAGGCCCCATCCCAAACCCAGAGGGAGGAAGCATCCAGGGAAAAAAGGCCTGGCAGAAACCATTCAGGGTAAGAGGCTGATTCCAAAGGCCCCATTCCCACCCCAGAGGGAGGAAGCATCCAGGGAAGAAAGGCCTGGCAGAAACCATTGAGGGTAACAGGCCAATTCCAAAGGCCACACCCCCACCCTAGAGGGATTAAGCATGCAGGGAAGAAAGGCCTGGCAGAAGCCACTGAGGGTAAGAGACCTTTTCCAAAGGCCACCCCCCCCCACCCCAGTAGGAGAAAGCATCCAGGGAAGAAAGTAATGGCAGAAACCACTGAGGGTAAGAGGCCTATTCCAAAGGCTACACACCCACCCCAGAGGGAGGAAGCATCCAGCGAATAAAGGCCTGGCAGAAACCACAGAGGGTAAGAGACCTGTTCCAAAGGCCCCATTCCCAACCCATAGGGAGGAAGCATCCAGGGAAGAAATGCCTGGCAGAAGCCACTGAGGGTAAGAGGCCTATTCCAAAGGCCACACCCCCACCCAAGAGGGAGGAAGCATGCAGGGAAGAAATGCCTGGCAGAAACCATTTGTGGTAAGAGGCCTTTTCCAAAGGCCACACCCCCACCCCAGAGGGAGGAAGCATCCAGGGAAGAAAGTAATGGCAGAAACCACTGAGGGTAAGAGGCCTATTCCAAAGGCTACACACCCACCCCAGAGGGAGGAAGCATCCAGCAAAAAAAGGCCTGGCAGAAACCACTGAGGGTAAGAGACCTGTTGCAAAGGACCCATCCCCACCCCAGAGGGAGGAAGCATCCAGGTAAAAAAAGGCCGGGCAGAAACCATTGAGGGTAAGCAGCCAATTCCAAAGGCCCCATTCCCACCCCAGAGGGAGGAAGCATCCAGGGAAGAAAGGCCTTGCAGAAGCCACTGAGGGTAAGAGGCCTATTCCAAAGGCCCCATCCCCACCCCAGAGGGAGGAAGCATCCAGGGAAGAAAGTCCTGGCAGAAGCCATTGAGGGTAAGAGGCCACACCCCACCCAAGAGGGAGGAAGCATGCAAGGACAAAAGGCCTGGCAGAAACCATTGAGGGTAAGAGGCCTATTCCAAAGGCCCCATCCCCACCCCAGAGGGAGGAAGCATCCAGGGAAGAAAGCCCTGGCAGAAACCACTAAGGGTAAGAGGCCTATTCCAAAGGCCACCCCCCACCCCAGAAGGAGGAATCATCCAGGGAAGAAAGGCCTGGCAGAAACCACTGAGGGTAAGAGGTCAATTTCAAAAGCCCCCTCCCCTCCCCAGAGGGAGGAAGCATCCAGGGAAGAAAGGCCTGGTAGAAGCCAATGAGGGTAAGAGGCCTATTCCAAAGGCCTCATTCCCACCCCAGAGGGAGGAAGGATCCAGGGAAGAAAGGCCTGGCAGAAATTTAGGGAAAGAGGCCTGTTCCAAAGGCCCCATCCCCACCCCAGAGGGAGGAAGCATCCAGGGAAGGAAGGCCTGGCAGAAACCACTCTGGGGAAGAGGCCTATTCCAAAGGCCCCATTCCCATCCCAGAGGGAGGAAGCATCCAGGGATGAAAGGCCTGGCAGAAACCACTGTGTGTAACAGGCCTATTCCAAAGACCACACGCCACACCAAAAAGGGAGGAAGCATCCAGCGAATAAAGGCCTGGCAGAAACCACTGAGGGTAAGAGACCTGTTCCAAAGGCCCCATCCCCACCCCAGAGGGAGGAAGCATCCAGGGAAAAAAGACCTGGCAGAAGCCACTAAGGGTAAGAGGCCTAGTACAAAGGCCACACCCCCACCAAAGAGGGAGGAAGCATGCAGGGAAGAAAGGCCTGGCAGAAACCGTTGAGGGTAAGAGGCCTATTCCAAAGTTCCAATCCCCACCCCAGAGGGAGGAAGCATCCAGGGAAGAAAGGCCTGGCAGATACCACTGAGGGTAAGAGGCCTATTCCAAAGGCCACATGCCCACCCCAGAAGGAGGAAGCATCCTGGGAAGAAAGGCCTGGCAGATACCACTGAGGGTAAGAGGCCTATTCCAAAGGCCCCCATCCCCACCCCAGAGAGAGGAAGCATCCAGGGGAGAAAGGCCTGGCAAAAACCACTAAGGGTAAGAGACCTATTCCAAAGGCCCTATTCCCAACCCATAGGGAGGAAGAATCCAGGGAAGAAAGGCATGGCAGAAAGCAGGGGAAGAGGCCTATTCCAAAGGCCCCTTTCCCATCCCAGAGGGAGGAAGCATCCAGGGATGAAAGGCCTTGCAGAAACCACTGTGTGTAACAGGCCTATTCCAAAGGCCACACCTCCACCCCAGAGGGAGTAAGCATCCAGCGAATAAAGGCCTGGCAGAAACCACTGAGGGTAAGAGACCTGTTCCAAAGGCCCCATCCCAAACCCAGAGGGAGGAAGCATCCAGGGAAAAAAGGCCTGGCAGAAACCATTCAGGGTAAGAGGCTGATTCCAAAGGCCCCATTCCCACCCCAGAGGGAGGAAGCATCCAGGGAAGAAAGGTCTGGCAGAAACTATTGAGGGTAAGAGGCCTATTCCAAAGGCCCCATCCCCACCCCAGAGGGACGAAGCATCCAGGGAAGAAAGGCCTGGCAGAAACCATTGAGGGTAACAGGCCGATTCCAAAGGCCACACCCCCACCCTAGAGGGATTAAGCATGCAGGGAAGAAAGGCCTGGCAGAAGCCACTGAGGGTAAGAGACCTTTTCCAAAGGCCACCCCCCCACCCCAGTAGGACAAAGCATCCAGGGAAGAAAGTAATGGCAGAAACCACGGAGGGTAAGAGGCCTATTCCAAAGGCTACACACCCACCCCAGAGGGAGGAAGCATCCAGCGAATAAAGGCCTGGCAGAAACCACAGAGGGTAAGAGACCTGTTCCAAAGGCCCCATTACCAACCCATAGGGAGGAAGCATCCAGGGAAGAAATGCCTGGCAGAAGCCACTGAGGGTAAGAGGCCTATTCCAAAGGCCACACCCCCACCCAAGAGGGAGGAAGCATGCAGGGAAGAAATGCCTGGCAGAAACCATTTGTGCTAAGAGGCCTAACCAAAGGCCACACCCCCACCCCAGAGGGAGGAAGCATCCAGGGAAGAAAGTAATGGCAGAAACCACTGAGGGTAAGAGGCCTATTCCAAAGGCTACACACCCACCCCAGAGGGAGGAAGCATCCAGCGAAAAAAGGCCTGGCAGAAACCACTGAGGGTAAGAGACCTGTTGCAAAGGACCCATCCCCACCCCAGAGGGAGGAAGCATCCAAGTAAAAAAAGGCCGGGAAGAAACCATTGAGGGTAAGCAGCCAATTCCAAAGGCCCCATTCCCACCCCAGAGGGAGGAAGCATCCAGGGAAGAAAGGCCTAGCAGAAGCCACTGAGGGTAAGAGGCCTATTCCAAAGGCCCCATCCCCACCCCAGAGGGAGGAAGCATCCAGGGAAGAAAGTCCTGGCAGAAGCCATTGAGGGTAAGAGGCCACACCCCACCCAAGAGGGAGGAAGCATGCAAGGACAAAAGGCCTGGCAGAAACCATTGAGGGTAAGAGGCCTATTCCAAAGGCCCCATCCCCACCCCAGAGGGAGGAAGCATCCAGGGAAGAAAGCCCTGGCAGAAACCACTAAGGGTAAGAGGCCTATTCCAAAGGCCACACCCCCACCCCAGAAGGAGGAATCATCCAGGGAAGAAAGGCCTGGCAGAAACCACTGAGGGTAAGAGGTCAATTCCAAAGGCCCCCTCCCCTCCCCAGAGGGAGGAAGCATCCAGGGAAGAAAGGCCTGGTAGAAGCCAATGAGGGTAAGAGGCCTATTCCAAAGGCCTCATTCCCACCCCAGAGGGAGGAAGGATCCAGGGAAGAAAGGCCTGGCAGAAATTTAGGGTAAGATGCCTGTTCCAAAGGCCCCATCCCCTCCCCAGAGGGAGGAAGCATCCAGGGAAGGAAGGCCTGGCAGAAACCACTCTGTGGAAGAGGCCTATTCCAAAGGCCCCATTCCCATCCCAGAGGAAGGAAGCATCCAGGGATGAAAGGCCTTGCAGAAACCACTGTGTATAAAAGGCCTATTCCAAAGACCACACGCCACACCAAAGAGGGAGGAAGCATCCAGCGAATAAAGGCCTGGCAGAAACCACTGAGGGTAAGAGACCTGTTCCAAAGGCCCCATCCCCACCCCAGAGGGAGGAAGCATCCAGGGAAAAAAGACCTGGCAGAAGCCACTAAGGGTAAGAGGCCTAGTACAAAGGCCACACCCCCACCAAAGAGGGAGGAAGCATGCAGGGAAGAAAGGCCTGGCAGAAACCACTGAGGGTAAGAGGCCTATTCCAAAGGCCCTATCCCCATCCCAGAGGGAGGAAGCATCCAGGGAAGAAAGGCCTGGCAGATACCACTGAGGGTAAGAGGCCTATTCCAAAAACCACATGCCCACCCCAGAAGGAGGAAGCATCCTGGGAAGAAAGGCCTGGCAGATACCACTGAGGGTAAGAGACCTATTCCAAAGGCCCTATTCCCAACCCATAGGGAGGAAGAATCCAGGGAAGAAAGGCATGGCAGAAAGCAGGGGAAGAGGCCTATTCCAAAGGCCCCTTCCCCATCCCAGAGGGAGGAAGCATCCAGGGATGAAAGGCCTTGCAGAAACCACTGTGTGTAACAGGCCTATTCCAAAGGCCACACCTCCACCCCAGAGGGAGGAAGCATCCAGCGAATAAAGGCCTGGCAGAAACCACTGAGGGTAAGAGACCTGTTCCAAAGGCCCCATCCCAAACCCAGAGGGAGGAAGCATCCAGTGAAAAAAGGCCTGGCAGAAACCATTCAGGGTAAGCAGCCGATTCCAAAGGCCCTATTCCCAACCCAGAGGGAGGAAGCATCCAGGGAAGAGAGGCCTGGCAGAAATCAATGAGGGTAAGAGTCCTATTCCAAAGGCCCCATCGCCATCCCAGAGGGAGGAAGCATCCAGGGAAGAAAGACCTGGCAGAAGCCACTGAGGGTAAGAGGCCTATTCCAAAGGCCACACCCCCACCCAAGAGGGAGGAAGCATGCAGGGAAGAAAGGCCTAGCAGAAACCATTGAGAGTAAGAGGCCTATTCCAAAACCCCAATCCCCACCCCAGAGGGGGGAAGCATCCAGGGAAGAAAGGCCTGGCAGAAACCACTGAGGGTAAGAGGCCTATTCCAAAGGCCACACCCCCACCCCAGAAGGAGGAAGCATCCTGCGAAGAAAGGCCTGGCAGAAATCACTGAGGGTAAGAGGTATATTCCAAAGGCCGCATACGCTCCCCAGAGGGAGGAAGCATCCAGGGAAGAAAGGCCTGGCAGAAGCCACTGAGGGTAAGTGGCCTATTCCAAAGGCCACACCCCCACCCCAGTGGGAGGAAGCATCCAGGGAAGCAAGGCCTGGCAGAAAGCATTGAGGGTAAGAGGCCTATTTCAAAAGCCACACTCCCACACCAGAGGGAGGAAGCATCCAGGGGAAAAAACCTGGCAGAAACCACTGAGAGTAAGAGGCCTATTAAAAAAGCCACACCCCCACCCCAGAGGGAGGAAGCATCCAGCAAATAAAGGCTTGGCAGAAACCACTGAGGGTAAGAAAACTGTTCCAAAGGCCCCATCCCCACCCCAGAGGGAGGAAGCATCCAGGGAAGAAAGGCCTGGCAGAAGCCAGTGAGGGTAAGAGGCCTATTCCAAAGGCCCCATCCCCACCCCAGAGGGAGGAAGCATCCCGGGAAGAAAGGCCTGGCAGAAACCACTGAGGGTAAGAGGTCTATTCCAAAGGCCCCCTCCCCTCCCCAGAGGGAGGAAGCATCCAGTGAAGAAAAGCCTGGCAGAAGCCACTGAGGGTAAGAGGCCTATTCCAAAGGCCACAACCCCACCCCAGAGGGAGGAAGCATCCAGGGAAGAAAGACGTGGCACAAAGCATTTAGGGTAAGAGGCCTATTCCAAAGGCCCCATCCCCACCCCAGAGGGAGGAAGCATCCAGGGAAAAAAGGCCTGGCAGAAACCATTGAGGGTAAGCAGCCGATTCCAAAAGCTCCATTCCCACCCAGAGGGAGGAAGCATCCAGGGAAGAAAGGCCTTGCAGAAACCACTGAGGGTAAGAGGCCTATTCCAAAGGCCACACCCCCACCCCAGAGGGAGGAAGCATCCAGGGAAGAAATGCCTGGCAGAAGCCACTGAGGGTAAGAGTCCTGTTCCAAAGGCCCCATCACCACCCCAGAGGGAGGAAGCATCCAGGGAAGAAAGGCCTGGCACAAAGCATTTAGGGTAAGAGGCCTATTCTAAAGGCCCCATTCCCACCCCAGAGGGAGGAAGCATCCAGGGATGAAAGGCCTGGCAGAAACCACTGAGGGGAAGAGGCCTATTACAAAGGCCACATCCCCACCCCAGAGGGAGGAAGCATCCAGGGATGAAAGGCCTTGCAGAAACCACTGAGTGTAAGATGCCTCTTCCAAAGGCTACACACCCACCCCAGAGGCCTGGCAGAAACCATTGAGGGTAAGAGGCTGATTCCAAAGGCCCCATTCCCACCCCAGAGGGAGGAAGCATCCAGGGAAGAAAGGCCTGGCAGAAACTATTGAGGGTAAAAGGCCTATTCCAAAGGCTCCATCCCCACCCCAGAGGGAGGAAGCATCCAGGGAAGAAAGGCCTGGCAGAAACCATTGAGGGTAACAGGCCGATTCCCAAGGCCAAAACCCCACCCTAGAGGGATTATGCATCCAGGGAAGAAAGGCCTTGCAGAAACCACTGAGGGTAAGAGGCCTATTCCAAAGGTCACACCCCCACCCCAGAGGGAGGAAGCATGCAGGGAAGAAAGGCCTGGCAGAAACCATTTAGGGTAAGTGGCCTATTCCAAAGGCCACATCCCCACCCCAGAGGGAGGAAGCATCCAGGGAAGAAAGGCCTGGCAGAAACCACTGAGGGTAAGAGGCCTATTCCAAAGGCCACCACCCACCCCAAAAGGAGGAAGCATCCCTTGAAGAAAGGCCTGGCAGAAACCACTGAGGGTAAGAGGTCTATTCCAAAGGCCCCATCCCCTCCTCAGAGGGAGGAAGCATCCAGGGTAGAAAGGCCTGGCAGATGCCACTGAGGGTAAGAGGCCTATTCCAAAGGCCACACCCCCACCCCAGAGGGTGGAAGCATCCAGGGAAGAAAGGCCTGGCAGAAACCAATGAGGGTAAGAGGCTGATTCCAAAGGCCCCATTCCCACCCTAGAAGGAGGAAGCATCCAGGGAGGAAAGCCCTGGCAGAAACTATTGAGGGTAAGAGGCCTATTCCAAAGGCCCCATCCCCACCCCAGAGGGAGGAAGCATCCAGGGAAGAAAGGGCTGGCAGAAACCATTGAGGGTAACAGGCCGATTCCAAAGGCCACAACCCCACCCTAGAGGGATTAAGCATCCAGGGAAGAAAGGCCTGGCAGAAGCCACTGAGGGTAAGAGGCCTTTTCCAAAGGCCACACCCCCACCCCAGAGGGAGGAAGCATCCAGCAAAAAAAGGCCTGGCAGAAACCACTGAGGGTAAGAGACCTGTTGCAAAGGACCCATCCCCACCCCAGAGGGAGGAAACATCCAGGGAAGAAATGCCTGGCAGAAGCCACTGAGGGTAAGAGGCCTGTTCCAAAGGCCCCATCACCACCCCAGAGGGAGGAAGCATCCAGGGAAGAAAGGCCTGGCACAAAGCATTTAGGGTAAGAGGCCTATTCTAAAGGCCCCATTCCCACCCCAGAGGGAGGAAGCATCCAGGGATGAAAGGCCTGGCAGAAACCACTGAGGGGAAGAGGCCTATTACAAAGGCCACATCCCCACCCCAGAGGGAGGAAGCATCCAGGGATGAAAGGCCTTGCAGAAACCACTGAGTGTAAGATGCCTATTCCAAAGGCTACACACCCACCCCAGAGGCCTGGCAGAAACCATTGAGGGTAAGAGGCTGATTCCAAAGGCCCCATTCCCACCCCAGAGGGAGGAAGCATCCAGGGAAGAAAGGCCTGGCAGAAACTATTGAGGGTAAGAGGCCTATTCCAAAGGCTCCATCCCCACCCCAGAGGGAGGAAGCATCCAGGGAAGAAAGGCCTGGCAGAAACCATTGAGGGTAACAGGCCGATTCCCAAGGCCAAAACCCCACCCTAGAGGGATTATGCATCCATTGCAGAAACCACTGAGGGTAAGAGGCCTATTCCACAGGTCACACCCCCACCCCAGAGGGAGGAAGCATGCAGGGAAGAAAGGCCTGGCAGAAACCATTTAGGGTAAGTGGCCTATTCCAAAGGCTACATCCCCACCCCAGAGGGAGGAAGCATCCAGGGAAGAAAGGCCTGGCAGAAACCACTGAGGGTAAGAGGCCTATTCCAAAGGCCACCACCCACCCCAAAAGGAGGAAGCATCCCTTGAGGAAAGGCCTGGCAGAAACCACAACCCCACCCTAGAGGGATTAAGCATCCAGGGAAGAAAGGCCTGGCAGAAGCCACTGAGGGTAAGAGGCCTTTTCCAAAGGCCACACCCCCACCCCAGAGGGAGGAAGCATCCAGCAAAAAAAGGCCTGGCAGAAACCACTGAGGGTAAGAGACCTGTTGCAAAGGCCCCATCCCCACCCCAGAGGGAGGAAGCATCCAGGGAAAAAAGGCCTGGCAGAAACCATTGAGGGTAAGCAGCCGATTCCAAAGGCTCCATTCCCACCCAGAGGGAGGAAGCATCCAGGGAAGAAAGGCCTTGCAGAAACCACTGAGGGTAAGAGGCCTATTCCAAAAGCCACACCCCCACCCCAGAGGGAGGAAGCATCCAGGGAAGAAATGCCTGGCAGAAGCCACTGAGGGTAAGAGGCCTGTTCCAAAGGCCCCATCACCACCCCAGAGGGAGGAAGCATCCAGGGAAGAAAGGCCTGGCACAAAGCATTTAGGGTAAGAGGCCTATTCTAAAGGCCCCATTCCCACCCCAGAGGGAGGAAGCATCCAGGGATGAAAGGCCTGGCAGAAACCACTGAGGGGAAGAGGCCTATTACAAAGGCCACATCCCCACCCCAGAGGGAGGAAGCATCCAGGGATGAAAGGCCTTGCAGAAACCACTGAGTGTAAGATGCCTCTTCCAAAGGCTACACACCCACCCCAGAGGCCTGGCAGAAACCATTGAGGGTAAGAGGCTGATTCCAAAGGCCCCATTCCCACCCCAGAGGGAGGAAGCATCCAGGGAAGAAAGGCCTGGCAGAAACTATTGAGGGTAAGAGGCCTATTCCAAAGGCTCCATCCCCACCCCAGAGGGAGGAAGCATCCAGGGAAGAAAGGCCTGGCAGAAACCATTGAGGGTAACAGGCCGATTCCCAAGGCCAAAACCCCACCCTAGAGGGATTATGCATCCAGGGAAGAAGGCCTTGCAGAAACCACTGAGGGTAAGAGGCCTATTCCAAAGGTCGCACCCCCACCCCAGAGGGAGGAAGCATCCAGGGAAGAAAGGGCTGGCAGAAACCATTGAGGGTAACAGGCCGATTCCAAAGGCCACAACCCCACCCTAGAGGGATTAAGCATCCAGGGAAGAAAGGCCTGGCAGAAGCCACTGAGGGTAAGAGGCCTTTTCCAAAGGCCACACCCCCACCCCAGAGGGAGGAAGCATCCAGCAAAAAAAGGCCTGGCAGAAACCACTGAGGGTAAGAGACCTGTTGCAAAGGACCCATCCCCACCCCAGAGGGAGGAAGCATCCAGGGAAGAAATGCCTGGCAGAAGCCACTGAGGGTAAGAGGCCTGTTCCAAAGGCCCCATCACCACCCCAGAGGGAGGAAGCATCCAGGGAAGAAAGGCCTGGCACAAAGCATTTAGGGTAAGAGGCCTATTCTAAAGGCCCCATTCCCACCCCAGAGGGAGGAAGCATCCAGGGATGAAAGGCCTGGCAGAAACCACTGAGGAGAAGAGGCCTATTACAAAGGCCACATCCCCACCCCAGAGGGAGGAAGCATCCAGGGATGAAAGGCCTTGCAGAAACCACTGAGTGTAAGATGCCTATTCCAAAGGCTACACACCCACCCCAGAGGCCTGGCAGAAACCATTGAGGGTAAGAGGCTGATTCCAAAGGCCCCATTCCCACCCCAGAGGGAGGAAGCATCCAGGGAAGAAAGGCCTGGCAGAAACTATTGAGGGTAAGAGGCCTATTCCAAAGGCTCCATCCCCACCCCAGAGGGAGGAAGCATCCAGGGAAGAAAGGCCTGGCAGAAACCATTGAGGGTAACAGGCCGATTCCCAAGGCCAAAAACCCCCACCCTAGAGGGATTATGCATCCAGGGAAGAAAGGCCTTGCAGAAACCACTGAGGGTAAGAGGCCTATTCCAAAGGTCACACCCCCACCCCAGAGGGAGGAAGCATGCAGGGAAGAAAGGCCTGGCAGAAACCATTTAGGGTAAGTGGCCTATTCCAAAGGCTACATCCCCACCCCAGAGGGAGGAAGCATCCAGGGAAGAAAGGCCTGGCAGAAACCACTGAGGGTAAGAGGCCTATTCCAAAGGCCACCACCCACCCCAAAAGGAGGAAGCATCCCTTGAAGAAAGGCCTGGCAGAAACCACTGAGGGTAAGAGGTCTATTACAAAGGCCCCATCCCCTCCTCAGAGGGAGGAAGCATCCAGGGTAGAAAGGCCTGGCAGATGCCACTGAGGGTAAGAGGCCTATTCCAAAGGCCACACCCCCACCCCAGAGGGTGGAAGCATCCAGGGAAGAAAGGCCTGGCAGAAACCAATGAGGGTAAGAGGCTGATTCCAAAGGCCCCATTCCCACCCTAGAAGGAGGAAGCATCCAGGGAGGAAAGGCCTGGCAGAAACTATTGAGTGTAAGAGGCCTATTCCAAAGGCCCCATCCCCACCCCAGAGGGAGGAAGCATCCAGGGAAGAAAGGGCTGGCAGAAACCATTGAGGGTAACAGGCCGATTCCAAAGGCCACAACCCCACCCTAGAGGGATTAAGCATCCAGGGAAGAAAGGCCTGGCAGAAGCCACTGAGGGTAAGAGGCCTTTTCCAAAGGCCACACCCCCACCCCAGAGGGAGGAAGCATCCAGCAAAAAAAGGCCTGGCAGAAACCACTGAGGGTAAGAGACCTGTTGCAAAGGACCCATCCCCACCCCAGAGGGAGGAAGCATCCAGGTAAAAAAAGGCCGGGCAGAAACCATTGAGGGTAAGCAGCCAATTCCAAAGGCCCCATTCCCACCCCAGAGGGAGGAAGCATCCAGGGAAGAAAGGCCTAGCAGAAGCCACTGAGGGTAAGAGGCCTATTCCAAAGGCCCCATCCCCACCCCAGAGGGAGGAAGCATCCAGGGAAGAAAGTCCTGGCAGAAGCCATTGAGGGTAAGAGGCCACACCCCACCCAAGAGGGAGGAAGCATGCAAGGACAAAAGGCCTGGCAGAAACCATTGAGGGTAAGAGGCCTATTCCAAAGGCCCCATCCCCACCCCAGAGGGAGGAAGCATCCAGGGAAGAAAGCCCTGGCAGAAACCACTAAGGGTAAGAGGCCTATTCCAAAGGACACCCCCCACCCCAGAAGGAGGAATCATCCAGGGAAGAAAGGCCTGGCAGAAACCACTGAGGGTAAGAGGTCAATTTCAAAGGCCCCCTCCCCTCCCCAGAGGGAGGAAGCATCCAGGGAAGAAAGGCCTGGTAGAAGCCAATGAGGGTAAGAGGCCTATTCCAAAGGCCTCATTCCCACCCCAGAGGGAGGAAGCCTCCAGGGAAGGAAGGCCTGGCAGAAATTTAGGGTAAGAGGCCTGTTCCAACGGCCCCATCCCCACCCCAGAGGGAGGAAGCCTCCAGGGAAGGAAGGCCTGGCAGAAACCACTCTGGGGAAGAGGCCTATTCAAAAGGCCCCATTCCCATCCCAGAGGGAGGAAGCATCCAGGGATGAAAGGCCTTGCAGAAACCACTGTGTGTAACAGGCCTATTCCAAAGACCACACGCCACACCAAAGAGGGAGGAAGCATCCAGCGAATAAAGGCCTGGCAGAAACCACTGAGGGTAAGAGACCTGTTCCAAAGGCCCCATCCCCACCCCAGAGGGAGGAAGCATCCAGGGGAAAAAGACCTGGCAGAAGCCACTAAGGGTAAGAGGCCTAGTACAAAGGCCACAGCCCCACCAAAGAGGGAGGAAGCATGCAGGGAAGAAAGGCCTGGCAGAAACCACTAAGGGTAAGAGGCCTATTCCAAAGGCCCTATCCCCATCCCAGAGGGAGGAAGCATCCAGGGAAGAAAGACCTGGCAGAAGCCACTGAGGGTAAGAGGCCTATTCCAAAGGCCACACCCCCACCCAAGAGAGAGGAAGCATGCAGGGAAGAACGGCCTGGCAGAAACCGTTGAGGGTAAGAGGCCTATTCCAAAGTTCCAATCCCCACCCCAGAGGGAGGAAGCATCCAGGGAAGAAAGGCCTGGCAGATACCACTGAGGGTAAGAGGCCTATTCCAAAGGCCACATGCCCACCCCAGAAGGAGGAAGCATCCTGGGAAGAAAGGCCTGGCAGATACCACTGAGGGTAAGAGGCCTATTCCAAAGGCCCCCATCCCCACCCCAGAGAGAGGAAGCATCCAGGGGAGAAAGGCCTGGCAAAAACCACTAAGGGTAAGAGACCTATTCCAAAGGCCCTATTCCCAACCCATAGGGAGGAAGAATCCAGGGAAGAAAGGCATGGCAGAAAGCAGGGGAAGAGGCCTATTCCATAGGCCCCTTCCCCATCCCAGAGGGAGGAAGCATCCAGGGATGAAAGGCCTTGCAGAAACCACTGTGTGTAACAGGCCTATTCCAAAGGCCACACCTCCACCCCAGAGGGAGGAAGCATCCAGGGAAAAAAGGCCTGGCAGAAACCATTCAGGGTAAGAGGCTGATTCCAAAGGCCCCATTCCCACCCCAGAGGGAGGAAGCATCCAGGGAAGAAAGGTCTGGCAGAAACTATTGAGGGTAAGAGGCCTATTCCAAAGGCCCCATCCCCACCCCAGAGGGACAAAGCATCCAAGGAAGAAAGGCCTGGCAGAAACCATTGAGGGTAACAGGCCGATTCCAAAGGCCACACCCCCACCCCAGAGGGAGGAAGCATCCAGGGAAGAAAGGCCTGGCAGAAACCACTGAGGGTAAGAGACCTTTTCCAAAGGCCACCCCCCCACCCCAGTAGGAGAAAGCATCCAGGGAAGAAAGTAATGGCAGAAACCACTGAGGGTAAGAGGCCTATTCCAAAGGCTACACACCCACCCCAGAGGGAGGAAGCATCCAGCGAATAAAGGCCTGGCAGAAACCACAGAGGGTAAGAGACCTGTTCCAAAGGCCCCATTCCCAACCCATAGGGAGGAAGCATCCAGGGAAGAAATGCCTGGCAGAAGCCACTGAGGGTAAGAGGCCTATTCCAAAGGCCTCATTCCCACCCCAGAGGGAGGAAGGATCCAGGGAAGAAAGGCCTGGCAGAAATTTAGGGTAAGAGGCCTATTCCAAAGGCCCCATCCCCACCCCAGAGGGAGGAAGCATCCAGGGAAGAAAGCCCTGGCAGAAACCACTAAGGGTAAGAGGCCTATTCCAAAGGACACCCCCCACCCCAGAAGGAGGAATCATCCAGGGAAGAAAGGCCTGGCAGAAACCACTGAGGGTAAGAGGTCAATTTCAAAGGCCCCCTCCCCTCCCCAGAGGGAGGAAGCATCCAGGGAAGAAAGGCCTGGTAGAAGCCAATGAGGGTAAGAGGCCTATTCCAAAGGCCTCATTCCCACCCCAGAGGGAGGAAGCCTCCAGGGAAGGAAGGCCTGGCAGAAATTTAGGGTAAGAGGCCTGTTCCAACGGCCCCATCCCCACCCCAGAGGGAGGAAGCCTCCAGGGAAGGAAGGCCTGGCAGAAACCACTCTGGGGAAGAGGCCTATTCAAAAGGCCCCATTCCCATCCCAGAGGGAGGAAGCATCCAGGGATGAAAGGCCTTGCAGAAACCACTGTGTGTAACAGGCCTATTCCAAAGACCACACGCCACACCAAAGAGGGAGGAAGCATCCAGCGAATAAAGGCCTGGCAGAAACCACTGAGGGTAAGAGACCTGTTCCAAAGGCCCCATCCCCACCCCAGAGGGAGGAAGCATCCAGGGGAAAAAGACCTGGCAGAAGCCACTAAGGGTAAGAGGCCTAGTACAAAGGCCACAGCCCCACCAAAGAGGGAGGAAGCATGCAGGGAAGAAAGGCCTGGCAGAAACCACTAAGGGTAAGAGGCCTATTCCAAAGGCCCTATCCCCATCCCAGAGGGAGGAAGCATCCAGGGAAGAAAGACCTGGCAGAAACCGTTGAGGGTAAGAGGCCTATTCCAAAGTTCCAATCCCCACCCCAGAGGGAGGAAGCATCCAGGGAAGAAAGGCCTGGCAGATACCACTGAGGGTAAGAGGCCTATTCCAAAGGCCACATGCCCACCCCAGAAGGAGGAAGCATCCTGGGAAGAAAGGCCTGGCAGATACCACTGAGGGTAAGAGGCCTATTCCAAAGGCCCCCATCCCCACCCCAGAGAGAGGAAGCATCCAGGGGAGAAAGGCCTGGCAAAAACCACTAAGGGTAAGAGACCTATTCCAAAGGCCCTATTCCCAACCCATAGGGAGGAAGAATCCAGGGAAGAAAGGCATGGCAGAAAGCAGGGGAAGAGGCCTATTCCATAGGCCCCTTCCCCATCCCAGAGGGAGGAAGCATCCAGGGATGAAAGGCCTTGCAGAAACCACTGTGTGTAACAGGCCTATTCCAAAGGCCACACCTCCACCCCAGAGGGAGGAAGCATCCAGGGAAAAAAGGCCTGGCAGAAACCATTCAGGGTAAGAGGCTGATTCCAAAGGCCCCATTCCCACCCCAGAGGGAGGAAGCATCCAGGGAAGAAAGGTCTGGCAGAAACTATTGAGGGTAAGAGGCCTATTCCAAAGGCCCCATCCCCACCCCAGAGGGACAAAGCATCCAAGGAAGAAAGGCCTGGCAGAAACCATTGAGGGTAACAGGCCGATTCCAAAGGCCACACCCCCACCCCAGAGGGAGGAAGCATCCAGGGAAGAAAGGCCTGGCAGAAACCACTGAGGGTAAGAGACCTTTTCCAAAGGCCACCCCCCCACCCCAGTAGGAGAAAGCATCCAGGGAAGAAAGTAATGGCAGAAACCACTGAGGGTAAGAGGCCTATTCCAAAGGCTACACACCCACCCCAGAGGGAGGAAGCATCCAGCGAATAAAGGCCTGGCAGAAACCACAGAGGGTAAGAGACCTGTTCCAAAGGCCCCATTCCCAACCCATAGGGAGGAAGCATCCAGGGAAGAAATGCCTGGCAGAAGCCACTGAGGGTAAGAGGCCTATTCCAAAGGCCACACCCCCACCCAAGAGGGAGGAAGCATGCAGGGAATAAATGCCTGGCAGAAACCATTTGTGGTAAGAGGCCTTTTCCAAAGGCCACACCCCAACCCCAGAGGGAGGAAGCATCCAGGGAAGAAAGTAATGGCAGAAACCACTGAGGGTAAGAGGCCTATTCCAAAGGCTACACACCCACCCTAGAGGGAGGAAGCATCCAGCAAAAAAAGGCCTGGCAGAAACCACTGAGGGTAAGAGACCTGTTGCAAAGGACCCATCCCCACCCCAGAGGGAGGAAGCATCCAGGTAAAAAAAGGCCGGGCAGAAACCATTGAGGGTAAGCAGCCAATTCCAAAGGCCCCATTCCCACCCCAGAGGGAGGAAGCATCCAGGGAAGAAAGGCCTAGCGGAAGCCACTGAGGGTATGAGGCCTATTCCAAAGGCCCCATCCCCACCCCAGGGGGAGGAAGCATCCAGGGGAAAAAGGCCTGGCAGAAACCATTCAGGGTAAGAGGCTGATTCCAAAGGCCCCATTCCCACCCCAGAGGGAGGAAGCATCCAGGGAAGAAAGGTCTGGCAGAAACTATTGAGGGTAAGAGGCCACACCCCACCCCAGAGGGAGGAAGCATGCAAGGACAAAAGGCCTGGCAGAAACCATTGAGGGTAAGAGGCCTATTCCAAAGGCCCCATCCCCACCCCAGAGGGAGGAAGCATCCAGGGAAGAAAGCCCTGGCAGAAACCACTAAGGGTAAGAGGCCTATTCCAAAGGCCACCCCCCACCCCAGAAGGAGGAATCATCCAGGGAAGAAAGGGCTGGCAGAAACCACTGAGGGTAAGAGGTCAATTTCAAAGGCCCCCTCCCCTCCCCAGAGGGAGGAAGCATCCAGGGAAGAAAGGCCTGGTAGAAGCCAATGAGGGTAAGAGGCCTATTCCAAAGGCCTCATTCCCACCCCAGAGGGAGGAAGGATCCAGGGAAGAAAGGCCTGGGAGAAATTTAGGGTAAGAGGCCTGTTCCAAAGGCCCCATCCCCACCCCAGAGGGAGGAAGCATCCAGGGAAGGAAGGCCTTGCAGAAACCACTCTGTGGAAGAGGCCTATTCCAAAGGCCCCATTCCCATCCCAGAGGAAGGAAGCATCCAGGGATGAAAGGCCTTGCAGAAACCACTGTGTATAACAGGCCTACTCCAAAGACCACACGCCACACCAAAGAGGGAAGAAGCATCCAGGGAAAAAAGACCTGGCAGAAGCCACTGAGGTTAAGAGGCCTATTCCAAAGGCCACACCCCCACCAAAGAGGGAGGAAGCATCCAGCGAATAAAGGCCTGGCAGAAACCACTGAGGGTAAGAGACCTGTTCCAAAGGCCCCATCCCCACCCGAGAGGGAGGAAGCATCCAGGGAAAAAAGACCTGGCAGAAGCCACTAAGGGTAAGAGGCCTAGTACAAAGGCCACACCCCCACCAAAGAGGGAGGAAGCATGTAGGGAAGAAAGGCCTGGCAGAAACCACTGAGGGTAAGAGGCCTATTCCAAAGGCCCTATCCCCATCCCAGAGGGAGGAAGCATCCAGGGAAGAAAGACCTGGCAGAAGCCACTGAGGGTAAGAGGCCTATTCCAAAGGCCACACCCCCACCCAAGAGAGAGGAAGCATGCAGGGAAGAACGGCCTGGCAGAAACCGTTGAGGGTAAGAGGCCTATTCCAAAGTTCCAATCCCCACCCCAGAGGGAGGAAGCATCCAGGGAAGAAAGGCCTGGCAGATACCACTGAGGGTAAGAGGCCTATTCCAAAAACCACATGCCCACCCCAGAAGGAGGAAGCATCCTGGGAAGAAAGGCCTGGCAGATACCACTGAGGGTAAGAGGCCTATTCCAAAGGCCCCCATCCCCACCCCAGAGAGAGGAAGCATCCAGGGGAGAAAGGCCTGGCAAAAACCACTAAGGGTAAGAGACCTATTCCAAAGGCCCTATTCCCAACCCATAGGGAGGAAGAATCCAGGGAAGAAAGGCATGGCAGAAAGCAGGGGAAGAGGCCTATTCCAAAGGCCCCTTCCCCATCCCAGAGGGAGGAAGCATCCAGGGATGAAAGGCCTTGCAGAAACCACTGTGTGTAACAGGCCTATTACAAAGGCCACACCTCCACCCCAGAGGGAGGAAGCATCCAGCGAATAAAGGCCTGGCAGAAACCACTGAGGGTAAGAGACCTGTTCCAAAGGCCCCATCCCAAACCCAGAGGGAGGAAGCATCCAGGGAAAAAAGGCCTGGCAGAAACCATTCAGGGTAAGCAGCCGATTCCAAAGGCCCTATTCCCAACCCAGAGGGAGGAAGCATCCAGGGAAGAGAGGCCTGGCAGAAATCAATGAGGGTAAGAGTCCTATTCCAAAGGCGCCATTGCCATCCCAGAGGGAGGAAGCATCCAGGGAAGAAAGACCTGGCAGAAGCCACTGAGGGTAAGAGGCCTATTCTAAAGGCCACACCCCCACCAAAGAGGGAGGAAGCATACAGGGAAGAAAGGCCTGGCAGAACCCATTGAGGGTAAGAGGCCTATTCCGAAGGCCCCATCCCCACCCCAGAGGGAGAAAGCATCCAGGGAAGAAAGGCCTGGCAGAAACCACTGAGGGTAAGAGGCCTATGCCAAAGGCCACACCCCCACCCCAGAGGGAGGAAGCATCCAGCGAATAAAGGCCTGGCAGAAACCACTGAGGGTAAGAGAACTGTTCCAAAGGCGCCATCCCCAAACCAGAGGGAGGAAGCTTCCAGGGGAAAAAGTCCTGGCAGAAACCAATTGAGGGTAAGCAGCCGATTCCAAAGGCTCCATTCCCACCCAGAGGGAGGAAGAATCCAGGGAAGAAAGGCCTTGCAGAAACCACTGAGGGTAAGAGGCCTATTCCAAAAGCCACCCCCCCCAACCCAGAGGGAGGAAGCATTCAGGGAAGAAATGCCTGGCAGAAGCCACTGAGGGTAAGAGGCCTATTCCAAAGGCCCCATCACCACCCCAGAGGGAGGAAGCATCCAGGGAAGAAAGGCCTGGCACAAAGCATTTAGGGTAAGAGGCTTATTCCAAAGGCCCCATTCCCACCCCAGAGGGAGGAAGCATCCAGGGATGAAAGGCCTGGAAGAAAACACTGGGGGAAGAGACCTATTCCAAAGGCCACATCCCCACCCCAGAGGGAGGAAGCATCCAGGGATGAAAGGCCTTGCAGAAACCACTGAATGTAAGATGCCTATTCCAAAGGCTACACACCCACCCCAGAGGGAGGAAGGATCCAGCGAATAAAGGCCTGGCAGAAACCACTGAGGGTAAGAGACCTGTTCCAAAGGCCCCATCCCCACCCCAGAGGGAAGAAGCATCCAGGGAAAAAAGGCCTGGAAGAAACCATTGAGGGTAAGCAGCCGATTCCAAAGGCCACACCCCCACCCAAGAGGGAGGAAGCATGCAGGGAAGAAAGGCCTGGCAGAAACCATTGAGGGTTAGTGGCCTATTGCAAAGGCCACATCCTCACCCCATAGGGAGGATGCATCCAGGGAAGAAAGGCCTGGCAGAAACCACTGAGGGTAAGAGGCCTATTCCAAAGGCCACCCCCCACCCCAGAAGGAGGAAGCATCCCTTGAAGAAAGGCCTGGCAGAAACCACTGAAGGTAAGAGGTCTATTCCAAAGGCCCCATCCACTCCTCAGAGGGGGGAAGCATCCAGGGAAGAAAGGCCTGGCAGAAGCCACTGAGGGTAAGAGGCCTATTCCAAAGGCCACACCCCCACGCCAGAGAGTGGAAGCATCCAGGGAAGAAAGGCCTGGCAGAAAACATTGAGGGTAAGAGGCTGATTCCAAAGGCCCCATTCCCACCCCAGAGGGAGGAAGCATCCAGGGAAGAAAGGTCTGGCAGAAACTATTGAGGGTAAGAGGCCTATTCCAAAGGCCCCATCCCCACCCCAGAGGGACGAAGCATCCAGGGAAGAAAGGCCTGGCAGAAACCATTGAGGGTAACAGGCTGATTCCAAAGGCCACCCCCCACCCCAGTAGGAGAAAGCATCCAGGGAAGAAAGGCCTTGCAGAAACAACTGAGGGTAAGAGACCTATTACAAAGGCCACACCCCCACCCCAGAGGGAGGAAGCATCCAGGGAAGAAAGGCGTGGCAGAAACCACAGAGGGTAAGAGGCCTATTCCAAAGGCCCCATCCCCACCACAGAGGGAGGAAGCATACAGGGAAGAAAGGCCTTGCAGAAACCCCTGAGGGTAAGCAGCCGATTCCAAAGGCCCCATTCCCACCCCACAGGGAGGAAGCATCCAGGGAAGAAAGGCCTTGCAGAAACCACTGAGGGTAAGAGACCTATTCCAAAGGCCACACAACCACCCCAGAGGGAGGAAGCATCCAGGGAAGAAAGGCCTGGCAGAAGCCACAGAGGGTAAGATGCCTATTCCAAAGGCCCCATCCCCACCACAGAAGGAGGAAGCATACAGGGAAGAAAGGCCTGGCAGAAACCACTGAGGGTAAGAGGCCTATTCCAAAGTCCCAATCCCCACCCCAGAGGGAGGAAGCATCCAGGGAAGAAAGGCCTGGCAGATACCACTGAGGGTTAGAGGCCTATTTCAAAGGCCACCCCCCCACCCCAGAAGGAGGAAGCATTCCGGGAAGAAAGGCCTGGCAGAAACCCCTGAGGGTGAGAGGTCTATTCCAAAGGCCGCATCCGCTCCCCAGAGGGAGGAAGCATCCAGGGAAGAAAGTAATGGCAGAAACCACTGAGGGTAAGAGGCCTATTCCAAAGACCACACCCCCACCAAAGAGGGATGAAGCATCCAGGGAAAAAAGACCTGGCAGAAGCCACTGAGGGTAAGAGGCCTATTCCAAAGGCCACACCCCCACCAAAGAGGGAGGAAGCATCCAGCGAATAAAGGCCTGGCAGAAACCACTGAGGGTAAGAGAACTGTTCCAAAGGCCCCATCCCCAAACCAGAGGGAGGAAGCCTCCAGGGGAAAAAGTCCTGGCAGAAACCAATTGAGGGTAAGCAGCCGATTCCAAAGGCTCCATTCCCACCCAGAGGGAGGAAGAATCCAGGGAAGAAAGGCCTTGCAGAAACCACTGAGGGTAAGAGGCCTATTCCAAAGGCCACACCCCCACACCAGAGGGAGGAAGCATTCAGGGAAGAAATGCCTGGCAGAAGCCACTGAGGGTAAGAGGCCTATTCCAAAGGCCCCATCACCACCCCAGAGGAAGGAAGCATCCAGGGAAGAAAGGCCTGGCAGAAACCACTGAGGGTAAGAGGCCTATTCCAAAGGCCACACCCCCACCCCAGAAGGAGGAAGCATCCCGCGAAGAAAGGCCTGGCAGAAATCACTGAGGGTAAGAGGTATATTCCAAAGGCCGCATACGCTCCCCT
This sequence comes from Bradypodion pumilum, assembly GCA_035047305.1. NCBI lineage: Eukaryota > Metazoa > Chordata > Lepidosauria > Squamata > Chamaeleonidae > Bradypodion > Bradypodion pumilum. The sequence continues at coordinate 23,479,144 of JAWDJD010000009.1, read as the reverse complement.
GAGGGAGGAAGCATCCAGGGAAGAAAGGCCTGGCAGAAGCCACTGAGGGTAAGTGGCCTATTCCAAAGGCCACACCCCCACCCCAGAGGGAGGCAGCATCCAGGGATGAAAGGCCTTGCAGAAACCACTGAGTGTAAGATGGCTATTCCAAAGGCTACACACCCACCCCAGAGGCCTGGCAGAAACCATTGAGGGTAAGAGGCTGATTCCAAAGGCCCCATTCCCACCCCAGAGGGAGGAAGCATCCAGGGAAGAAAGGCCTGGCAGAAACTATTGAGGGTAAGAGGCCTATTCCAAAGGCCCCATCCCCACCCCAGAGGGAGGAAGCATCCAGGGAAGAAAGGCCTGGCAGAAACTATTGAGGGTAACAGGTTGATTCCAAAGGCCACAACCCCACCCTAGAGGGATTAAGCATACAGGGAAGAAAGGCCTTGCAGAAACCACTGAGGGTAAGAGGCCTATTCCAAAGGTCACACCCCCACCCCAGAGGGAGGAAGCATGCAAGGAAGAAAGGCCTGGCAGAAAACATTTAGGGTAAGTGGCCTATTCCAAAGGCCACATCCTCACCCCAGAGGGAGGAAGCATCCAGGGAAGAAAGGCCTGGCAGAAACCACTGAGGGTAAGAGGCCTATTCCAAAGGCCACCCACCACCCCAAAAGGAAGCATCCCTTGAAGAAAGGCCTGGCAGAAACCACTGAGGGTAAGAGGTCTATTCCAAAGGCCCCATCCCCTCCTCAGAGGGAGGAAGCATCCAGGGTAGAAAGGCTTGGCAGATGCCACTGAGGGTAAGAGGCGTATTCCAAAGGCCACACCCCCACCCCTGAGGGTGGAAGCATCCAGGGAAGAAAGGCCTGGCAGAAACCAATGAGGGTAAGAGGCTGATTCCAAAGGCCCCATTCCCACCCCAGAGGGAGGAAGCATCCAGGGTAGAAAGGCCTGGCAGAAACTATTGAGGGTAAGAGGCCTATTCCAAAGGCCCCATCCCCACCCCAGAGGGAGGAGGCATCCAGGTAAAAAAAGGCCGGGCAGAAACCATTGAGGGTAAGCAGCCGATTCCAAAGGCCCCATTCCCACCCCAGAGGGAGGAAGCATCCAGGGAAGAAAGGCCTGGCAGAAACCACTGAGGGTAAGAGACCTGTTCCAAAGGCCCCACCCCCACCCCAGAGGGAGGAAGCATCCAGGGAAGAAAGACCTGGCACAAAGCATTTAGGGTAAGCAGCCGATTCCAAAGGCTCAATTCCCACCCAGAGGGAGGAAGCATCCAGGGAAGAAAGGCCTTGCAGAAACCACTGAGGGTAAGAGGCCTATTCCAAAGGCCACACCCCCACCCCAGAGGGAGGAAGCATCCAGGTAAAAAAGGCCTGGCAGAAACCATTGAGGGTAAGCAGCCGATTCCAAAGGCCCCATTCCCACCCCAGAGGGAGGAAGCATCCAGGGAAGAAAGGCCTTGCAGAAACCACTGAGGGTAAGACCTATTCCAAAGGCCACACCCCCACCCCAGAGGGAGGAAGCATCCAGGGAAGAAAGGCCTGGCAGAAGCCACAGAGGGTAAGAGGCCTATTCCAAAGGCCCCATCCCCACCACAGAGGGAGGAAGCATACAGGGAAGAAAGGCCTGGCAGAAACCACTGAGGGTAAGAGGCCTATTCCAAAGTCCCAATCCCCACCCCAGAGGGAGGAAGCATCCAGGGAAGAAAGGCCTGGCAGATACCACTGAGGGTTAGAGGCCTATTTCAAAGGCCACACCCCCACCCCAGAAGGAGGAAGCATCCCGGGAATAAAGGCCTGGCAGAAACCCCTGAGGGTAAGAGGTCTATTCCAAAGGCCGCATCCGCTCCCCAGAGGGAGGAAGCATCCAGGGAAGAAAGTAATGGCAGAAACCACTGAGGGTAAGAGGCCTATTCCAAAGGCCACACCCCCACCAAAGAGGGATGAAGCATCCAGGGAAAAAAGACCTGGCAGAAGCCACTGAGGGTAAGAGGCCTATTCCAAAGGCCACACCCCCACCAAAGAGGGAGGAAGCATCCAGCGAATAAAGGCCTGGCAGAAACCACTGAGGGTAAGAGAACTGTTCCAAAGGCCCCATCCCCAAACCAGAGGGAGGAAGAATCCAGGGAAGAAAGGCCTTGCAGAAACCACTGAGGGTAAGAGGCCTATTCCAAAGGCCACACCCCCACCCCAGAGGGAGGAAGCATCCAGGGTAGAAAGGCTTGGCAGATGCCACTGAGGGTAAGAGGCGTATTTCAAAGGCCACACCCCCTCCCCAGAAGGAGGAAGCATGCAGGGAAGAACGGCCTGGCAGAAATGGTTGAGGGTAAGAGGCCTATTCCAAAGTTCCAATCCCCACCCCAGAGGGAGGAAGCATCCAGGGAAGAAAGGCCTGGCAGATACCACTGAGGGTAAGAGGCCTATTCCAAAGGCCACATGCCCACCCCAGAAGGAGGAAGCATCCTGGGAAGAAAGGCCTGGCAGAAACCACTAAGGGTAAGAGGCCTAGTCCAAAGGACACACCCCCACCCCAGAAGGAGGAATCATCCAGGGAGAAAAGGCCTGGCAGAAACCACTGAGGGTAAGAGGCCTATTCCAAAGGCCCCCTCCCCTCCCCAGAGGGAGGAAGCATCCTGGGAAGAAAGGCCTGGCAGACCACTAAGGGTAAGAGGCCTAGTCCAAAGGCCTCATTCCCACCCCAGAGGGAGGAAGGATCCAGGGAAGAAAGGCCTGGCAGAAATTTAGGGTAAGAGGCCTGTTCCAAAGGCCCCATCCCCACCCCAGAGGGAGGAAGCATCCAGGGAAGGAAGGCCTGGCAGAAACCACTCTGGGGAAGAGGCCTATTCCAATGGCCCCATTCCCATCCCAGAGGGAGGTAGCATCCAGGGATGAAAGGCCTTGCAGAAACCACTGTGTGTAACAGGCCTATTCCAAAGACCACACGCCACACCAAAGAGGGAGGAAGCATCCAGCGAATAAAGGCATGGCAGAAACCACTGAGGGTAAGAGACCTGTTCCAAAGGCCCCATCCCCACCCCAGAGGGAGGAAGCATCCAGGGAAAAAGACCTGGCAGAAGCCACTAAGGGTAAGAGGCCTAGTACAAAGGCCACACCCCCACCAAAGAGGGAGGAAGCATGCAGGGAAGAAAGGCCTGGCAGAAACCACTGAGGGTAAGAGGCCTGTTCCAAAGGCCCTATTCCCTTCCCAGAGGGAGGAAGCATCTAGGGAAGAAAGACCTGGCAGAAGCCACTGAGGGTAAGAGGCCTATTCCAAAGGCCACACCCCCACCCCAGAGGGAGGAAGGATCCAGGGAAGAAAGGCCTGGCAGAAATTTAGGGTAAGAGGCCTGTTCCAAAGGCCCCATCCCCACCCCAGAGGGAGGAAGCATCCAGGGAAGGAAGGCCTGGCAGAAACCACTCTGGGGAAGAGGCCTATTCCAAAGGCCCATTCCCATCCCAGAGGGAGGTAGCATCCAGGGATGAAAGGCCTTGCAGAAACCACTGTGTGTAACAGGCCTATTCCAAAGACCACACGCCACACCAAAGAGGGAGGAAGCATCCAGCGAATAAAGGCCTGGCAGAAACCACTGAGGGTAAGAGAACTGTTCCAAAGGCACCATCCCCAAACCAGAGGGAGGAAGCCTCCAGGGGAAATAGTCCTGGCAGAAACCAATTGAGGGTAAGCAGCCGATTCCAAAGGCTCCATTCCCACCCAGAGGGAGGAAGAATCCAGGGAAGAAAGGCCTTGCAGAAACCACTGAGGGTAAGAGGCCAATTCCAAAGGCCACACCCCCACACCAGAGGGAGGAAGCATTCAGGGAAGAAATGCCTGGCAGAAGCCACTGAGGGTAAGAGGCCTATTCCAAAGGCCCCATCACCACCCCAGAGGGAGGAAGCATCCAGGGAAGAAAGGCCTGGCACAAAGCATTTAGGGTAAGAGGCTTATTCCAAAGGCCCAATCCCCACCCCAGAGGAAGGAAGCATCCAGGGAAGAAAGGCCTGGCAGAAACCACTGAGGGTAAGAGGCCTATTCCATAGGCCACACCCCCACCCCAGAAGGAGGAAGCATCCCGCGAAGAAAGGCCTGGCAGAAATCACTGAGGGTAAGAGGTATATTCCAAAGGCCGCATACGCTCCCCTGAGGGAGGAAGCATCCAGGGAAGAAAGGCCTGGCAGAAGCCACTGAGGGTAAGTGGCCTATTCCAAAGGCCACACCCCCACCCCAGAGGGAACCAGCATCCAGGGATGAAAGGCCTTGCAGAAACCACTGAGTGTAAGATGGCTATTCCAAAGGCTACACACCCACCCCAGAGGCCTGGCAGAAACCATTGAGGGTAAGAGGCTGATTCCAAAGGCCCCATTCCCACCCCAGAGGGAGGAAGCATCCAGGGAAGAAAGGCCTGGCAGAAACTATTGAGGGTAAGAGGCCTATTCCAAAGGCCCCATCCCCACCCCAGAGGGAGGAAGCATCCAGGGAAGAAAGGCCTGGCAGAAACTATTGAGGGTAACAGGTTGATTCCAAAGGCCACAACCCCACCCTAGAGGGATTAAGCATACAGGGAAGAAAGGCCTTGCAGAAACCACTGAGGGTAAGAGGCCTATTCCAAAGGTCACACCCCCACCCCAGAGGGAGGTGCATGCAGGGAAGAAAGGCCTGGCAGAAACCATTTAGGGTAAGTGGCCTATTCCAAAGGCCACATCCTCACCCCAGAGGGAGGAAGCATCCAGGGAAGAAAGGCCTGGCAGAAACCACTGAGGGTAAGAGGCCTATTCCAAAGGCCCCATTCCCACCCCAGAGGGAGGAAGCATCCAGGGAAGAAAGTCCTGGCAGAAGCCATTGATGGTAAGAGGCCACACCCCACCCAAGAGGGAGGAAGCATGCAAGGACGAAAGGCCTGGCAGAAACCATTGAGGGTAAGAGGCCTATTCCAAAGGCCCCATCCCCACCCCAGAGGGAGGAAGCATCCAGGGAAGAAAGCCCTGGCAGAAACCACTAAGGGTAAAAGGCCTATTCCAAAGGCCACACACCCACCCCAGAAGGAGGAAGCATCCTGGGAAGAAAGGCCTGGCAGAAACCACTGAGGGTAAGAGGTCAATTCCAAAGGCCCCCTCCCCTCCCCAGAGGGAGGAGGCATCCAGGGAAGAAAGGCCTGGTAGAAGCCAATGAGGGTAAGAGGCCTATTCCAAAGGCCCCATTCCCATCCCAGAGGGAGGTAGCATCCAGGGATGAAAGGCCTTGCAGAAACCACTGTGTGTAACAGGCCTATTCCAAAGACCACACACCACACCAAAGAGGGAGGAAGCATCCAGCGAATAAAGGCCTGGCAGAAACCACTGAGGGTAAGAGACCTGTTCCAAAGGCCCCATCCCCACCCCAGAGGGAGGAAGCATCCAGGGAAAAAAGACCTGGCAGAAGCCACTAAGGGTAAGAGGCCTAGTACAAAGGCCACACCCCCACCAAAGAGGGAGGAAGCATGCAGGGAAGAAAGGCCTGGCAGAAACCACTGAGGGTAAGAGGCCTGTTCCAAAGGCCCTATCCCCATCCCAGAGGGAGGAAGCATCCAGGGAAGAAAGACCTGGCAGAAGCCACTGAGGGTAAGAGGCCTATTCCAAAGGCCACACCCCCACCCCAGAGTGAGGAAGCATCCAGGGAAGAAATTCCTGGCAGAAGCCATTGAGGGTAAGAGGCCACACCCCACCCAAGAGGGAGGAAGCATGCAAGGACGAAAGGCCTGGCAGAAACCACTGAGGGTAAGAGGCCTGTTCCAAAGGCCCTATCCCCATCCCAGAGGGAGGAAGCATCCAGGGAAGAAAGACCTGGCAGAAGCCACTGAGGGTAAGAGGCCTATTCCAAAGGCCACACCCCCACACAAGAGAGAGGAAGCATGCAGGGAAGAACGGCCTGGCAGAAACCGTTGAGGGTAAGAGGCCTATTCCAAAGGCCCCATCCCCACCCCAGTGGGAGGAAGCATCCAGGGAAGAAAGGCCTGGCAGAAACCATTGACGGTAACAGGCCGATTCCAAAGGCCACAACCCCACCCTAGAGGGATTAAGCATCCAGGGAAGAAAGTAATGGCAAAAACTATTGAGGGTAAGAGGCCTATTCCAAAGGCCCCATCCCCACCCCAGAGGGAGGAAGCATCCAGGGAAGAAAGGCCTGGCAGAAACCATTGACGGTAACAGGCCGATTCCAAAGGCCACAACCCCACCCTAGAGGGATTAAGCATCCAGGGAAGAAGGTAATGGCAGAAACCACTGAGGGTAAGAGGCCTATTCCAAAGGCTACACACCCACCCCAGAGGGAGGAAGCATCCAGCGAAAAAAGGCCTGGCACAAACCACTGAGGGTAAGAGACCTGTTCCAAAGGCCCCATCCCCACCCCAGAGGGAGGAAGCATCCAGGGGAAAAAGACCTGGCAGAAGCCACTAAGGGTAAGAGGCCTAGTACAAAGGCCACACCCCCACCAAAGAGGGAGGAAGCATGCAGGGAAGAAAGGCCTGGCAGAAACCACTGAGGGTAAGAGGTCAATTCCAAAGGCCCCCTCCCCTCCCCAGAGGGAGGAAGCATCCAGGGAAGAAAGGCCTGGTAGAAGCCAATGAGGGTAAGAGGCCTATTCCAAAGGCGTCATTCCCACCCCAGAGGGAGGAAGGATCCAGGGAAGAAATGCCTGGCAGAAATTTAGGGTAAGAGGCCTGTTCCAAAGGCCCCATCCCCACCCCAGAGGGAGGAGGCATCCAGGGAAGGAAGGCCTGGCAGAAACCACTCTGGGGAAAAGGCCTATTCCAAAGGCCCCATTCCCATCCCAGAGGGAGGTAGCATCCAGGGATGAAAGGCCTTGCAGAAACCACTGTGTGTAACAGGCCTATTCCAATGACCACACGCCACACCAAAGAGGGAGGAAGCATCCAGCGAATAAAGGCCTGGCAGAAACCACTGAGGGTAAGAGACCTGTTCCAAAGGCCCCATCCCCACCCCAGAGGGAGGAAGCATCCAGGGAAAAAAGACCTGGCAGAAGCCACTAAGGGTAAGAGGCCTAGTACAAAGGCCACACCCCCACCAAAGAGGGAGGAAGCATGCAGGGAAGAAAGGCCTGGCAGAAACCACTGAGGGTAAGAGGTCAATTCCAAAGGCCCCCTCCCCTCCCCAGAGGGAGGAAGCATCCAGGGAAGAAAGGCCTGGTAGAAGCCAATGAGGGTAAGAGGCCTATTCCAAAGGCCTCATTCCCACCCCAGAGGGAGGAAGGATCCAGGGAAGAAAGGCCTGGCAGAAATTTAGGGTAAGAGGCCTGTTCCAAAGGCCCCATCCCCACCCCAGAGGGAGGAGGCATCCAGGGAAGGAAGGCCTGGCAGAAACATTGCATTTTCAGAAGTGCTGCCTGTCCCTCGCGCAGGACCTACCAGGCAGGCAGAGCTCAGAAGCCTCAATGCGTGGATGAGGCGGTGGTGTCGAGAGGAGGGCTTCAGATTTGTCAGGAACTGGAGAACATTTTGGGACAAGCCAAATCTGTTCAGGAGGGATGGGTTGCATTTAAACCATGATGGGACCAGATTGCTGGCACTCAACATCAAAAGGGCTGCAGAGCAGCTTTTAAACTGATAACTGGGGGAAAGCCGACAGGAGCTGGGCAGCATCCGGTTCGGGAAAGTGTGTACTTGAGTAGTGAGGAGGATGCAAAAATTACTGAGCAGAGCAAGGAGCTAGTCACTAGCATTCTAGCAGAAGGATGCAAGAGGCAGTCTAACAATGCAACTGGACACAAAAGACTGTGTCAGAAATGCATATATAAATGCTTGTATACAAATGCCAGAAGCCTCCGGAACAAAATAGGGGAGCTGGAATACTTAGCAATAGATAAGAATATTGATATTATTGGTATCACTGAAACCTGGTGGACGGATGATAACCAATGGGATACAGTTATCCCAGGCTACAAACTGTACAGGAAGGATAGGAAGGGGCAAACAGGAGGTGGTGTAGCCTTGTATGTCAAAGAAGTGATAAAATCTTATGAATTGGAATATCTAGGTGATTTAGAGTCACCATTAGAAGCTCTGTGGGTAAGAGTACCAGGCCACAAGGATGGTCTAACAGTAGGCATATACTATCGGCCTCCGACCCAAACTCTTGAGGGAGACTGGCAGTTGGAGAATGTTGTAAAGGAGGCATCCAGGAAGGGAAGCCTGGTTATAATGGGGGACTTCAATTACCCTCACATAGACTGGGTGAACTGTTGTTCAGCACATGATAAAGAGATAAAGTTCCTAGATATGCTCAATGATTGTTCCCTGGGACAGATGGTTGAAGACCCAACTAGAGGTACAAGAATCCTTGACTTGATCCTGAGTAATACTCAGGATCTGGTGCAAGATGTTAATGTGACTGATCCAATAGGGAACAGTGACCACAACTCAATTATGTTTAACTTGAACATAGACCGCAAGTCACTGATAAAATCTAACACAGAGACCTTAAATTTTCAAAAAGGAAATTTCCCAAAGTTGAGGAAACTAGTAAAAAAGAAGCTGAAAGGGAAAATTGAGAGAGTCCAAACACTCCAAGAGGCATGGAGGCTGTTTACAAAAACAATAACAGAGGCCCAATTGGAATGCATACCCAAAAGGAAAAAGGGCACTGCCAGGTCCAAGAGGACTCCAATGTGGCTTACAGGAGCTGTTCGGGAAGTGATCAAGAGCAAGAAAAGCTCATTTAGAAGATGGAAGGCTTGTCCAAATGAGGACAGCAGGCAGAAACATAAATTCTGGCAGAACAAATGCAAGGCAACAATCAGGAAAGCAAAGCAAGACTTTGAGGAGCGTATAGCTAAAAATACTCAGAGGAATAACAAAGACTTCTTTAAGTACATTAGAAGTAAGAACCCAACTAGGAAGGCCATTGGACCATTAGATGACAATGGAAGGCAAGGGGTTATTAAAGAGGAAACAGAGATTGCAGAGAGACTCAATGAATTCTTTGCTTCAGTATTCACTGAAGAAGATAGAGACCACATGCCCAAAACAGAACCTATCTTCGTAGGGAAGGAAACCGAAGAATTAAGCAAGATAGAAATAACCAGGGAGGAGGTCCTTGCATGTCTTGTTAAACTAAACACTAACAAATCACCAGGACCAGATGGCATCCATCCACGAGTTCTCAGGGAACTTAAAGATGAAATTGCTGATCTCCTAGCCAAAATATATAATATTTCCCTCAAATCAGGGTTTGTGCCTGATGACTGGAAGGTAGCGAATGTAACACCAATTTTCAAAAAAGGATCCAGGGGTGATCCAGGAAATTACCGGCCTGTCAGTTTGACATGTGTCCCAGGTAAAGTGATGGAAACCATCCTAAAAGATAGAATTAATAGGTACATAGAAGAGGAGGCGCTGCTAAAGGAGAGCCAACATGGCTTTTGCAAGGGCAAATCATGCCTCACTAATCTGTTGGAATTTTTTGAGAGTGTCAACAAGCATGTGGATAAGGGGGATCCAGTTGACATTGTTTATCTGGACTTTCAGAAGGCTTTTGACAAGGTCCCACACCAAAGGCTCTTGAATAAACTTACCAGTCATGGAATAAAGGGACAGGTCTTGTCCTAGATCAGCAACTGGCTAAGGGACAGGAAACAGAGGGTAGCACTAAATGGACACTTCTCCAAGTGGAGGGAAGTAAAGAGTGGGGTCCCCCAAGGTTCAGTACTGGGACCCCTGCTTTTCAACCTCTTCATAAATGATCTAGAGGTAGGAGTAAAAAGCAAGGTAGCCAAATTTGCTGACGATACTAAATTATACAGGGTAGTGAAAACTGTGAGAGATTGTGAAGAGCTCCAGAGGGATCTCTTGACACTGGGGGAGTGGGCAAAACAGTGGCAAATGAGCTTCAACATCAGTAAGTGCAGAGTGATGCATGTTGGGGCAAAAAACCCCAATTACATTTATAAACTGATGGGGTCTGAACTCTCTGCGACAAACCAGGAAAGGGACCTTGGTGTCCTGGTGGACAGCTCAATGAAGGTGTCAACCCAGTGTGCCTCAGCAGTGAAAAAAGCAAACTCAATGTTAGGGATCATTAGGAAGGGTATAGAAAATAAGTCAGCAAGTGTCATTTTGCCTCTTTATAAATCTATGGTGAGGCCCCATCTGGAATACTGTGTACAGTTCTGGTCACCATACCTCCAGAAGGATATTATGGAGTTGGAGAAAGTACAGAGGAGGGCAACCAGAATGATTAGGGGACTGGAACACCTTCCTTACCATCTGAGGCTGCAACGGTTGGGCCTTTTCACTCTTGAACGACGGCGTCTAAGAGGTGACCTGATTGAAGTTTATAAAATCATGCACGGTGTGGACAAAGTGGATAAGGAAAAACTGTTTTCCCTATCGCACAACACTAGAACTAGGGGACACTCCATGAAACTTTTGGGTACTAGTTCTCAAACAAATAAGAGAAAGTACTTTTTCACCCAGAGGATTACTGGTCTATGGAACTCCCTGCCAGAAGAAGTGGTGACAGCTGTCAGTCTTGACAGCTTTAAGAAAGGATTAGACAAGTTCATGGAGGACAAGGCTATCAATGGCTATAATTATGGCTACCTAAGGACAACCTCCGGGTTGGAGAGATAGGCAGGATATCTCTCAATGCCATTTCCAGGGAATCCTAAGCAGGTGAAGGCATCTCCTTGGGAATACCCTGAAGGAAATGGTGAGCCACTGTGTGAGACAGAATGCTGGACTGGATGGGCTGTGGCCTGTTCCAGCAAGGCTGTTCTTATGTTCTTATGTTCTTATGTTAAACCACTCTGGGGAAGAGGCCTATTCCAAAGGCCCCATTCCCATCCCAGAGGGAGGTAGCATCCAGGGATGAAAGGCCTTGCAGAAACCACTGTGTGTAACAGGCCTATTCCAAAGACCACACGCCACACCAAAGAGGGAGGAAGCATCCAGCGAATAAAGGCCTGGCAGAAACCACTGAGGGTAAGAGACCTGTTCCAAAGGCCCCATCCCCACCCCAGAGGGAGGAAGCATCCAGGGAAAAAAGACCTGGCAGAAGCCACTAAGGGTAAGAGGCCTAGTACAAAGGCCACACCCCCACCAAAGAGGGAGGAAGCATGCAGGAAAGAAAGGCCTGGCAGAAACCACTGAGGGTAAGAGGCCTATTCCAAAGGCCCTATCCCCATCCCAGAGGGAGGAAGCATCCAGGGAAGAAAGACCTGGCATAAGCCACTGAGGGTAAGAGGCCTATTCCAAAGGCCACACCCCCACCCAAGAGAGAGGAAGCATGCAGGTAAGAACGGCCTGGCAGAAACCGTTGAGGGTAAGAGGCCTATTCCAAAGTTCCAATCCCCACCCCAGAGGGAGGAAGCATCCAGGGAAGAAAGGCCTGGCAGATACCACTGAGGGTAAGAGGCCTATTCCAAAGGCCACATTCCCATCCCAGTGGAAGGAAGCATCCAGGGATGAAAGGCCTTGCAGAAACCACTGTGTATAACAGGCCTATTCCAAAGACCACACGCCACACCAAAGAGGGAGGAAGCATCCAGCGAATAAAGGCCTGGCAGAAACCACTGAGGGTAAGAGACCTGTTCCAAAGGCCCCATCCCCACCCCAGAGGGAGGAAGCATCCAGGGAAAAAAGACCTGGCAGAAGCCACTAAGGGTAAGAGGCCTAGTACAAAGGCCACACCCCCACCAAAGAGGGAGGAAGCATGCAGGGAAGAAAGGCCTGGCAGAAACCACTGAGGGTAAGAGGCCTATTCCAAAGGCCCTATCCCCATCCCAGAGGGAGGAAGCATCCAGGGAAGAAAGACCTGGCAGAAGCCACTGAGGGTAAGAGGCCTATTCCAAAGGCCACACCGCCACCCAAGAGAGAGGAAGCATGCAGGGAAGAACGGCCTGGCAGAAACCAATGAGGGTAAGAGGCCTATTCCAAAGTTCCAATCCCCACCCCAGAGGGAGGAAGCATCCAGGGAAGAAAGGCCTGGCAGATACCACTGAGGGTAAGAGGCCTATTCCAAAAACCACATGCCCACCCCAGAAGGAGGAAGCATCCTGGGAAGAAAGGCCTGGCAGATACCACGGAGGGTAAGAGGCCTATTCCAAAGGCCCCCATCCCCACCCCAGAGAGAGGAAGCATCCAGGGGAGAAAGGCCTGGCAAAAACCACTAAGGGTAAGAGACCTATTCCAAAGGCCCTATTCCCAACCCATAGGGAGGAAGAATCCAGGGAAGAAAGGCATGGCAGAAAGCAGGGGAAGAGGCCTATTCCAAAGGCCCCTTCCCCATCCCAGAGGGAGGAAGCATCCAGGGATGAAAGGCTTTGCAGAAACCACTGTGTGTAACAGGCCTATTCCAAAGGCCACACCTCCACCCCAGAGGGAGGAAGCATCCAGCGAATAAAGGCCTGGCAGAAACCACTGAGGGTAAGAGACCTGTTCCAAAGGCCCCATCCCAAACCCAGAGGGAGGAAGCATCCAGTGGAAAAAGGCCTGGCAGAAACTATTCAGGGTAAGCAGCCGATTCCAAAGGCCCTATTCCCAACCCAGAGGGAGGAAGCATCCAGGGAAGAGAGGCCTGGCAGAAATCAATGAGGGTAAGAGTCCTATTCCAAAGGCCCCATCGCCATTCCAGAGGGAGGAAGCATCCAGGGAAGAAAGACCTGGCAGAAGCTACTGAGGGTAAGAGGCCTATTCCAAAGGCCACACCCCCACCCAAGAGGGAGGAAGCATGCAGGGAAGAAAGGCCTAGCAGAAACCATTGAGAGTAAGAGGCCTATTCCAAAGGCCCAATCCCCACCCCAGAGGGAGGAAGCATCCAGGGAAGAAAGGCCTGGCAGAAACCACTGAGGGTAAGAGGCCTATTCCAAAGGCCACACCCCCACCCCAGAAGGAGGAAGCATCCTGCGAAGAAAGGCCTGGCAGAAATCACTGAGGGTAAGAGGTATATTCCAAAGGCCGCATACGCTCCCCAGAGGGAGGAAGCATCCAGGGAAGAAAGGCCTGGCAGAAGCCACTGAGGGTAAGTGGCCTATTCCAAAGGCCATACCCCCACCACAGTGGGAGGAAGCATCCAGGGAAGCAAGGCCTGGCAGAAAGCATTGAGGGTAAGAGGCCTATTTCAAAGGCTCCATCCCCACCCCAGAGGGAGGAAGCATCCAGGGAAGAAAGGCCTGGCAGTAACCATTGAGGGTAACAGGCCGATTCCCAAGGCCAAAACCCCACCCTAGAGGGATTATGCATCCAGGGAAGAAAGGCCTTGCAGAAACCACTGAGGGTAAGAGGCCTATTCCAAAGGTCACACCCCCACCCCAGAGGGAGGAAGCATGCAGGGAAGAAAGGCCTGGCAGAAACCATTTAGGGTAAGTGGCCTATTCCAAAGGCCACATCCCCACCCCAGAGGGAGGAAGCATCCAGGGAAGAAAGGTCTGGCAGAAACCACTGAGGGTAAGAGGCCTATTCCAAAGGCCACCACCCACCCCAAAAGGAGGAAGCATCCCTTGAAGAAAGGCCTGGCAGAAACCACTGAGGGTAAGAGGTCTATTCCAAAGGCCCCATCCCCTCCTCAGAGGGAGGAAGCATCCAGGGTAGAAAGGCCTGGCAGATGCCACTGAGGGTAAGAGGCCTATTCCAAAGGCCACACCCCCACCCCAGAGGGTGGAAGCATCCAGGGAAGAAAGGCCTGGCAGAAACCAATGAGGGTAAGAGGCTGATTCCAAAGGCCCCATTCCCACCCTAGAAGGAGGAAGCATCCAGGGAGGAAAGGCCTGGCAGAAACTATTGAGCGTAAGAGGCCTATTCCAAAGGCCCCATCCCCACCCCAGAGGGAGGAAGCATCCAGGGAAGAAAGGGCTGGCAGAAACCATTGAGGGTAACAGGCCGATTCCAAAGGCCACAACCCCACCCTAGAGGGATTAAGCATCCAGGGAAGAAAGGCCTGGCAGAAGCCACTGAGGGTAAGAGGCCTTTTCCAAAGGCCACACCCCCACCCCAGAGGGAGGAAGCATCCAGCAAAAAAAGGCCTGGCAGAAACCACTGAGGGTAAGAGACCTGTTGCAAAGGACCCATCCCCACCCCAGAGGGAGGAAGCATCCAGGGAAGAAATGCCTGGCAGAAGCCACTGAGGGTAAGAGGCCTGTTCCAAAGGCCCCATCACCACCCCAGAGGGAGGAAGCATCCAGGGAAAAAAGACCTGGCAGAAGCCACTAAGGGTAAGAGGCCTAGTACAAAGGCCACACCCCCACCAAAGAGGGAGGAAGCATGCAGGGAAGAAAGGCCTGGCAGAAACCACTGAGGGTAAGAGGTCAATTCCAAAGGCCCCCTCCCCTCCCCAGAGGGAGGAAGCATCCAGGGAAGAAAGGCCTGGTAGAAGCCAATGAGGGTAAGAGGCCTATTCCAAAGGCGTCATTCCCACCCCAGAGGGAGGAAGGATCCAGGGAAGAAATGCCTGGCAGAAATTTAGGGTAAGAGGCCTGTTCCAAAGGCCCCATCCCCACCCCAGAGGGAGGAGGCATCCAGGGAAGGAAGGCCTGGCAGAAACCACTCTGGGGAAAAGGCCTATTCCAAAGGCCCCATTCCCATCCCAGAGGGAGGTAGCATCCAGGGATGAAAGGCCTTGCAGAAACCACTGTGTGTAACAGGCCTATTCCAATGACCACACGCCACACCAAAGAGGGAGGAAGCATCCAGCGAATAAAGGCCTGGCAGAAACCACTGAGGGTAAGAGACCTGTTCCAAAGGCCCCATCCCCACCCCAGAGGGAGGAAGCATCCAGGGAAAAAAGACCTGGCAGAAGGCACTAAGGGTAAGAGGCCTAGTACAAAGGCCACACCCCCACCAAAGAGGGAGGAAGCATGCAGGGAAGAAAGGCCTGGCAGAAACCACTGAGGGTAAGAGGTCAATTCCAAAGGCCCCCTCCCCTCCCCAGAGGGAGGAAGCATCCAGGGAAGAAAGGCCTGGTGGAAGCCAATGAGGGTAAGAGGCCTATTCCAAAGGCCTCATTCCCACCCCAGAGGGAGGAAGGATCCAGGGAAGAAAGGCCTGGCAGAAATTTAGGGTAAGAGGCCTGTTCCAAAGGCCCCATCCCCACCCCAGAGGGAGGAGGCATCCAGGGAAGGAAGGCCTGGCAGAAACCACTCTGGGGAAGAGGCCTATTCCAAAGGCCCCATTCCCATCCCAGAGGGAGGTAGCATCCAGGGATGAAAGGCCTTGCAGAAACCACTGTGTGTAACAGGCCTATTCCAAAGACCACACGCCACACCAAAGAGGGAGGAAGCATCCAGCGAATAAAGGCCTGGCAGAAACCACTGAGGGTAAGAGACCTGTTCCAAAGGCCCCATCCCCACCCCAGAGGGAGGAAGCATCCAGGGAAAAAAGACCTGGCAGAAGCCACTAAGGGTAAGAGGCCTAGTACAAAGGCCACACCCCCACCAAAGAGGGAGGAAGCATGCAGGGAAGAAAGGCCTTGCAGAAACCACTGAGGGTAAGAGGCCTATTCCAAAGGCCCTATCCCCATCCCAGAGGGAGGAAGCATCCAGGGAAGAAAGACCTGGCAGAAGCCACTGAGGGTAAGAGGCCTATTCCAAAGGCCACACCCCCACCCAAGAGAGAGGAAGCATGCAGGTAAGAACGGCCTGGCAGAAACCGTTGAGGGTAAGAGGCCTATTCCAAAGTTCCAATCCCCACCCCAGAGGGAGGAAGCATCCAGGGAAGAAAGGCCTGGCAGATACCACTGAGGGTAAGAGGCCTATTCCAAAGGCCACATTCCCATCCCAGAGGAAGGAAGCATCCAGCGATGAAAGGCCTTGCAGAAACCACTGTGTATAACAGGCCTATTCCAAAGACCACACGCCACACCAAAGAGGGAGGAAGCATCCAGCGAATAAAGGCCTGGCAGAAACCACTGAGGGTAAGAGACCTGTTCCAAAGGCCCCATCCCCACCCCAGAGGGAGGAAGCATCCAGGGAAAAAAGACCTGGCAGAAGCCACTAAGGGTAAGAGGCCTAGTACAAAGGCCACACCCCCACCAAAGAGGGAGGAAGCATGCAGGGAAGAAAGGCCTGGCAGAAACCACTGAGGGTAAGAGGCCTATTCCAAAGGCCCTATCCCCATCCCAGAGGGAGGAAGCATCCAGGGAAGAAAGACCTGGCAGAAGCCACTGAGGGTAAGAGGCCTATTCCAAAGGCCACACCGCCACCCAAGAGAGAGGAAGCATGCAGGGAAGAACGGCCTGGCAGAAACCAATGAGGGTAAGAGGCCTATTCCAAAGTTCCAATCCCCACCCCAGAGGGAGGAAGCATCCAGGGAAGAAAGGCCTGGCAGATACCACTGAGGGTAAGAGGCCTATTCCAAAAACCACATGCCCACCCCAGAAGGAGGAAGCATCCTGGGAAGAAAGGCCTGGCAGATACCACGGAGGGTAAGAGGCCTATTCCAAAGGCCCCCATCCCCACCCCAGAGAGAGGAAGCATCCAGGGGAGAAAGGCCTGGAAAAAACCACTAAGGGTAAGAGACCTATTCCAAAGGCCCTATTCCCAACCCATAGGGAGGAAGAATCCAGGGAAGAAAGGCATGGCAGAAAGCAGGGGAAGAGGCCTATTCCAAAGGCCCCTTCCCCATCCCAGAGGGAGGAAGCATCCAGGGATGAAAGGCCTTGCAGAAACCACTGTGTGTAACAGGCCTATTCCAAAGGCCACACCTCCACCCCAGAGGGAGGAAGCATCCAGCGAATAAAGGCCTGGCAGAAACCACTGAGGGTAAGAGACCTGTTCCAAAGGCCCCATCCCAAACCCAGAGGGAGGAAGCATCCAGTGAAAAAAGGCCTGGCAGAAACCATTCAGGGTAAGCAGCCGATTCCAAAGGCCCTATTCCCAACCCAGAGGGAGGAAGCATCCAGGGAAGAGAGGCCTGGCAGAAATCAATGAGGGTAAGAGTCCTATTCCAAAGGCCCCATCGCCATCGCAGAGGGAGGAAGCATCCAGGGAAGAAAGACCTGGCAGAAGCCACTGAGGGTAAGTGGCCTATTCCAAAGGCCATACCCCCACCCCAGTGGGAGGAAGCATCCAGGGAAGCAAGGCCTGGCAGAAAGCATTGAGGGTAAGAGGCCTATTTCAAAGGCTCCATCCCCACCCCAGAGGGAGGAAGCATCCAGGGAAGAAAGGCCTGGCAGTAACCATTGAGGCTAACAGGCCGATTCCCAAGGCCAAAACCCCACCCTAGAGGGATTATGCATCCAGGGAAGAAAGGCCTTGCAGAAACCACTGAGGGTAAGAGGCCTATTCCAAAGGTCACACCCCCACCCCAGAGGGAGGAAGCATGCAGGGAAGAAAGGCCTGGCAGAAACCATTTAGGGTAAGTGGCCTATTCCAAAGGCCACATCCCCACCTCAGAGGGAGGAAGCATCCAGGGAAGAAAGGCCTGGCAGAAACCACTGAGGGTAAGAGGCCTATTCCAAAGGCCACCACCCACCCCAAAAGGAGGAAGCATCCCTTGAAGAAAGGCCTGGCAGAAACCACTGAGGGTAAGAGGTCTATTCCAAAGGCCCCATCCCCTCCTCAGAGGGAGGAAGCATCCAGGGAGAAAGGCCTGGCAGATGCCACTGAGGGTAAGAGGCCTATTCCAAAGGCCACACCCCCACCCCAGAGGGTGGAAGCATCCAGGGAAGAAAGGCCTGGCAGAAACCAATGAGGGTAAGAGGCTGATTCCAACGGCCCCATTCCCACCCTAGAAGGAGGAAGCATCCAGGGAGGAAAGGCCTGGCAGAAACTATTGAGGGTAAGAGGCCTTTTCCAAAGGCCACACCCCCACCCCAGAGGGAGGAAGCATCCAGCAAAAAAAGGCCTGGCAGAAACCACTGAGGGTAAGAGACCTGTTGCAAAGGACCCATCCCCACCCCAGAGGGAGGAAGCATCCAGGGAAGAAATGCCTGGCAGAAGCCACTGAGGGTAAGAGGCCTGTTCCAAAGGCCCCATCACCACCCCAGAGGGAGGAAGCATCCAGGGAAGAAAGGCCTGGCACAAAGCATTTAGGGTAAGAGGCCTATTCTAAAGGCCCCATTCCCACCCCAGAGGGAGGAAGCATCCAGGGATGAAAGGCCTGGTAGAAACCACTGAGGGGAAGAGGCCTATTACAAAGGCCACATCCCCACCCCAGAGGGAGGAAGCATCCAGGGATGAAAGGCCTTGCAGAAACCACTGAGTGTAAGATGCCTATTCCAAAGGCTACACACCCACCCCAGAGGCCTGGCAGAAGCCACTGAGGGTAAGAGGCCTATTCCAAAGGCCACACCCCCACACAACAGAGAGGAAGCATGCAGGGAAGAACGGCCTGGCAGAAACCGTTGAGGGTAAGAGGCCTATTCCAAAGTTTCAATCCCCACCCCAGAGGGAGGAAGCATCCTGGGAAGAAAGGCCTGGCAGATACCACTGAGGGTAAGAGGCCTATTCCAAAGGCCCCAATCCCCACCCCAGAGAGAGGAAGCATCCAGGGGAGAAAGGCCTGGCAAAAACTATTGAGGGTAAGAGGCCTATTCCAAAGGCCCCATCCCCACCCCAGAGGGAGGAAGCATCCAGGGAAGAAAGGCCTGGCAGAAACTATTGACGGTAACAGGCCGATTCCAAAGGCCACAACCCCACCCTAGAGGGATTAAGCATCCAGGGAAGAAAGTAATGGCAGAAACCACTGAGGGTAAGAGGCCTATTCCAAAGGCTACACACCCACCCCAGAGGGAGGAAGCATCCAGCGAAAAAAGGCCTGGCAGAAACCACTGAGGGTAAGAGACCTGTTCCAAAGGGCCCATCCCCACCCCAGAGGGAGGAAGCATCCAGGGAAAAAAGACCTGGCAGAAGGCACTAAGGGTAAGAGGCCTAGTACAAAGGCCACACCCCCACCAAAGAGGGAGGAAGCATGCAGGGAAGAAAGGCCTGGCAGAAACCACTGAGGGTAAGAGGTCAATTCCAAAGGCCCCCTCCCCTCCCCAGAGGGAGGAAGCATCCAGGGAAGAAAGGCCTGGTAGAAGCCAATGAGGGTAAGAGGCCTATTCCAAAGGCCTCATTCCCACCCCAGAGGGAGGAAGGATCCAGGGAAGAAAGGCCTGGCAGAAATTTAGGGTAAGAGGCCTGTTCCAAAGGCCCCATCCCCACCCCAGAGGGAGGAGGCATCCAGGGAAGGAAGGCATGGCAGAAACCACTCTGGGGAAGAGGCCTATTCCAAAGGCCACACCCCCACCCAAGAGAGAGGAAGCATGCAGGTAAGAACGGCCTGGCAGAAACCGTTGAGGGTAAGAGGCCTATTCCAAAGTTCCAATCCCCACCCCAGAGGGAGGAAGCATCCAGGGAAGAAAGGCCTGGCAGATACCACTGAGGGTAAGAGGCCTATTCCAAAGGCCACATTCCCATCCCAGAGGAAGGAAGCATCCAGGGATGAAAGGCCTTGCAGAAACCACTGTGTATAACAGGCCTATTCCAAAGACCACACGCCACACCAAAGAGGGAGGAAGCATCCAGCGAATAAAGGCCTGGCAGAAACCACTGAGGGTAAGAGACCTGTTCCAAAGGCCCCATCCCCACCCCAGAGGGAGGAAGCATCCAGGGAAAAAAGACCTGGCAGAAGCCACTAAGGGTAAGAGGCCTAGTACAAAGGCCACACCCCCACCAAAGAGGGAGGAAGCATGCAGGGAAGAAAGGCCTGGCAGAAACCACTGAGGGTAAGAGGCCTATTCCAAAGGCCCTATCCCCATCCCAGAGGGAGGAAGCATCCAGGGAAGAAAGACCTGGCAGAAGCCACTGAGGGTAAGAGGCCTATTCCAAAGGCCACACCGCCACCCAAGAGAGAGGAAGCATGCAGGGAAGAACGGCCTGGCAGAAACCAATGAGGGTAAGAGGCCTATTCCAAAGTTCCAATCCCCACCCCAGAGGGAGGAAGCATCCAGTGAAGAAAGGCCTGGCAGAAACTATTGACGGTAACAGGCCGATTCCAAAGGCCACAACCCCATCCTAGAGGGATTAAGCATTCAAGGAAGAAAGTAATGGCAGAAACCACTGAGGGTAAGAGGCCTATTCCAAAGGCTACACACCCACCCCAGAGGGAGGAAGCATCCAGCGAAAAAAGGCCTGGCAGAAACCACTGAGGGTAAGAGACCTGTTCCAAAGGCCCCATCCCCACCCCAGAGGGAGGAAGCATCCAGGGAAAAAAGACCTGGCAGAAGCCACTAAGGGTAAGAGGCCTAGTACAAAGGCCACACCCCCACCAAAGAGGGAGGAAGCATGCAGGGAAGAAAGGCCTGGCAGAAACCACTGAGGGTAAGAGGTCAATTCCAAAGGCCCCCTCCCCTCCCCAGAGGGAGGAAGCATCCAGGGAAGAAAGGCCTGGTAGAAGCCAATGAGGGTAAGAGGCCTATTCCAAAGGCCTCATTCCCACCCCAGAGGGAGGAGGCATCCAGGGAAGGAAGGCCTGGCAGAAACCACTCTGGGGAAGAGGCCTATTCCAAAGGCCCCATTCCCATCCCAGAGGGAGGTAGCATCCAGGGATGAAAGGCGTTGCAGAAACCACTGTGTGTAACAGGCCTATTCCAAAGACCACACGCCACACCAAAGAGGGAGGAAGCATCCAGCGAATAAAGGCCTGGCAGAAACCACTGAGGGTAAGAGACCTGTTCCAAAGGCCCCATCCCCACCCCAGAGGGAGGAAGCATCCAGGGAAAAAAGACCTGGCAGAAGCCACTAAGGGTAAGAGGCCTAGTACAAAGGCCACACCCCCACCAAAGAGGGAGGAAGCATGCAGGAAAGAAAGGCCTGGCAGAAACCACTGAGGGTAAGAGGCCTATTCCAAAGGCCCTATCCCCATCCCAGAGGGAGGAAGCATCCAGGGAAGAAAGACCTGGCAGAAGCCACTGAGGGTAAGAGGCCTATTCCAAAGGCCACACCCCCACCCAAGAGAGAGGAAGCATGCAGGTAAGAACGGCCTGGCAGACACCGTTGAGGGTAAGAGGCCTATTCCAAAGTTCCAATCCCCACCCCAGAGGGAGGAAGCATCCAGGGAAGAAAGGCCTGGCAGATACCACTGAGGGTAAGAGGCCTATTCCAAAGGCCACATTCCCATCCCAGAGGAAGGAAGCATCCAGCGATGAAAGGCCTTGCAGAAACCACTGTGTATAACAGGCCTATTCCAAAGACCACACGCCACACCAAAGAGGGAGGAAGCATCCAGCGAATAAAGGCCTGGCAGAAACCACTGAGGGTAAGAGACCTGTTCCAAAGGCCCCATCCCCACCCCAGAGGGAGGAAGCATCCAGGGAAAAAAGACCTGGCAGAAGCCACTAAGGGTAAGAGGCCTAGTACAAAGGCCACACCCCCACCAAAGAGGGAGGAAGCATGCAGGGAAGAAAGGCCTGGCAAAAACCACTAAGGGTAAGAGACCTATTCCAAAGGCCCTATTCCCAACCCATAGGGAGGAAGAATCCAGGGAAGAAAGGCATGGCAGAAAGCAGGGGAAGAGGCCTATTCCAAAGGCCCCTTCCCCATCCCAGAGGGAGGAAGCATCCAGGGATGAAAGGCCTTGCAGAAACCACTGTGTGTAACAGGCCTATTCCAAAGGCCACACCTCCACCCCAGAGGGAGGAAGCATCCAGCGAATAAAGGCCTGGCAGAAACCACTGAGGGTAAGAGACCTGTTCCAAAGGCCCCATCCCAAACCCAGAGGGAGGAAGCATCCAGTGAAAAAAGGCCTGGCAGAAACCATTCAGGGTAAGCAGCCGATTCCAAAGGCCCTATTCCCAACCCAGAGGGAGGAAGCATCCAGGGAAGAGAGGCCTGGCAGAAATCAATGACGGTAAGAGTCCTATTCCAAAGGCCCCATCGCCATCCCAGAGGGAGGAAGCATCCAGGGAAGAAAGACCTGGCAGAAGCCACTGAGGGTAAGAGGCCTATTCCAAAGGCCACACCCCCACCCAAGAGGGAGGAAGCATGCAGGGAAGAAAGGCCTAGCAGAAACCATTGAGAGTAAGAGGCCTATTCCAAAGGCCCAATCCCCACCCCAGAGGGAGGAAGCATCCAGGGAAGAAAGGCCTGGCAGAAACCACTGAGGGTAAGAGGCCTATTCCAAAGGCCACACCCCCACCCCAGAAGGAGGAAGCATCCTGCGAAGAAAGGCCTGGCAGAAATCACTGAGGGTAAGAGGTATATTCCAAAGGCCGCATACGCTCCGCAGAGGGAGGAAGCATCCAGGGAAGAAAGGCCTGGCAGAAGCCACTGAGGGTAAGTGGCCTATTCCAAAGGCCATACCCCCACCCCAGTGGGAGGAAGCATCCAGGGAAGCAAGGCCTGGCAGAAAGCATTGAGGGTAAGAGGCCTATTTCAAAGGCTCCATCCCCACCCCAGAGGGAGGAAGCATCCAGGGAAGAAAGGCCTGGCAGTAACCATTGAGGGTAACAGGCCGATTCCCAAGGCCAAAACCCCACCCTAGAGGGATTATGCATCCAGGGAAGAAAGGCCTTGCAGAAACCACTGAGGGTAAGAGGCCTATTCCAAAGGTCACACCCCCACCCCAGAGGGAGGAAGCATGCAGGGAAGAAAGGCCTGGCAGAAACCATTTAGGGTAAGTGGCCTATTCCAAAGGCCACATCCCCACCCCAGAGGGAGGAAGCATCCAGGGAAGAAAGGCCTGGCAGAAACCACTGAGGGTAAGAGGCCTATTCCAAAGGCCACCACCCACCCCAAAAGGAGGAAGCATCCCTTGAAGAAAGGCCTGGCAGAAACCACTGAGGGTAAGAGGTCTATTCCAAAGGCCCCATCCCCTCCTCAGAGGGAGGAAGCATCCAGGGTAGAAAGGCCTGGCAGATGCCACTGAGGGTAAGAGGCCTATTCCAAAGGCCACACCCCCACCCCAGAGGGTGGAAGCATCCAGGGAAGAAAGGCCTGGCAGAAACCAATGAGGGTAAGAGGCTGATTCCAAAGGCCCCATTCCCACCCTAGAAGGAGGAAGCATCCAGGGAGGAAAGGCCTGGCAGAAACTATTGAGGGTAAGAGGCCTATTCCAAAGGCCCCATCCCCACCCCAGAGGGAGGAAGCATCCAGGGAAGAAAGGGCTGGCAGAAACCATTGAGGGTAACAGGCCGATTCCAAAGGCCACAACCCCACCCTAGAGGGATTAAGCATCCAGGGAAGAAAGGCCTGGCAGAAGCCACTGAGGGTAAGAGGCCTTTTCCAAAGGCCACACCCCCACCCCAGAGGGAGGAAGCATCCAGCAAAAAAAGGCCTGGCAGAAACCACTGAGGGTAAGAGACCTGTTGCAAAGGACCCATCCCCACCCCAGAGGGAGGAAGCATCCAGGGAAGAAATGTCTGGCAGAAGCCACTGAGGGTAAGAGGCCTGTTCCAAAGGCCCCATCACCACCCCAGAGGGAGGAAGCATCCAGGGAAGAAAGGCCTGGCACAAAGCATTTAGGGTAAGAGGCCTATTCTAAAGGCCCCATTCCCACCCCAGAGGGAGGAAGCATCCAGGGATGAAAGGCCTGGTAGAAACCACTGAGGGGAAGAGGCCTATTACAAAGGCCACATCCCCACCCCAGAGGGAGGAAGAATCCAGGGATGAAAGGCCTTGCAGAAACCACTGAGTGTAAGATGCCTATTCCAAAGGCTACACACCCACCCCAGAGGCCTGGCAGAAGCCACTGAGGGTAAGAGGCCTATTCCAAAGGCCACACCCCCACACAAGAGAGAGGAAGCATGCAGGGAAGAACGGCCTGGCAGAAACCGTTGAGGGTAAGAGGCCTATTCCAAAGTTTCAATCCCCACCCCAGAGGGAGGAAGCATCCTGGGAAGAAAGGCCTGGCAGATACCACTGAGGGTAAGAGGCCTATTCCAAAGGCCCCAATCCCCACCCCAGAGAGAGGAATCATCCAGGGGAGAAAGGCCTGGCAAAAACTATTGAGGGTAAGAGGCCTATTCCAAAGGCCCCATCCCCACCCCAGAGGGAGGAAGCATCCAGGGAAGAAAGGCCTGGCAGAAACTATTGACGGTAACAGGCCAATTCCAAAGGCCACAGCCCCACCCTAGAGGGATTAAGCATCCAGGGAAGAAAGTAATGGCAGAAACCACTGAGGGTAAGAGGCCTATTCCAAAGGCTACACACCCACCCCAGAGGGAGGAAGCATCCAGCGAAAAAAGGCCTGGCAGAAACCACTGAGGGTAAGAGACCTGTTCCAAAGGCCCCATCCCCACCCCAGAGGGAGGAAGCATCCAGGGAAAAAAGACCTGGCAGAAGGCACTAAGGGTAAGAGGCCTAGTACAAAGGCCACACCCCCACAAAAGAGGGAGGAAGCATGCAGGGAAGAAAGGCCTGGCAGAAACCACTGAGGGTAAGAGGTCAATTCCAAAGGCCCCCTCCCCTCCCCAGAGGGAGGAAGCATCCAGGGAAGAAAGGCCTGGTAGAAGCCAATGAGGGTAAGAGGCCTATTCCAAAGGCCTCATTCCCACCCCAGAGGGAGGAAGGATCCAGGGAAGAAAGGCCTGGCAGAAATTTAGGGTAAGAGGCCTGTTCCAAAGGCCCCATCCCCACCCCAGAGGGAGGAGGCATCCAGGGAAGGAAGGCCTGGCAGAAACCACTCTGGGGAAGAGGCCTATTCCAAAGGTCCCATTCCCATCCCAGAGGGAGGTAGCATCCAGGGATGAAAGGCCTTGCAGAAACCACTGTGTCTAACAGGCCTATTCCAAAGACCACACGCCACACCAAAGAGGGAGGAAGCATCCAGCGAATAAAGGCCTGGCAGAAACCACTGAGGGTAAGAGACCTGTTCCAAAGGCCCCATCCCCACCCCAGAGGGAGGAAGCATCCAGGGAAAAAAGACCTGGCAGAAGCCACTAAGGGTAAGAGGCCTAGTACAAAGGACACACCCCCACCAAAGAGGGAGGAAGCATCCCTTGAAGAAAGGCCTGGCAGAAACCACTGAGGGTAAGAGGTCAATTCCAAAGGCCCCCTCCCCTCCCCAGAGGGAGGAAGCATCCAGGGAAGAAAGGCCTGGTAGAAGAAAATGAGGGTAAGAGGCCTATTCCAAAGGCCTCATTCCCACCCCAGAGGGAGGAAGGATCCAGGGAAGAAAGGCCTGGCAGAAATTTAGGGTAAGAGGCCTGTTCCAAAGGCCCCATCCCCACCCCAGAGGGAGGAGGCATCCAGGGAAGGAAGGCCTGGCAGAAACCACTCTGGGGAAGAGGCCTATTCCAAAGGCCCCATTCCCATCCCAGAGGGAGGTAGCATCCAGGGATGAAAGGCCTTGCAGAAACCACTGTGTGTAACAGGCCTATTCCAAAGACCACACGCCACACCAAAGAGGGAGGAAGCATCCAGCGAATAAAGGCCTGGCAGAAACCACTGAGGGTAAGAGACCTCTTCCAAAGGCCCCATCCCCACCCCAGAGGGAGGAAGCATCCAGGGAAAAAAGACCTGGCAGAAGCCACTAAGGGTAAGAGGCCTAGTACAAAGGCCACACCCCCACCAAAGAGGGAGGAAGCATGC
This sequence comes from Bradypodion pumilum, assembly GCA_035047305.1. Classification (NCBI taxonomy): domain Eukaryota; kingdom Metazoa; phylum Chordata; class Lepidosauria; order Squamata; family Chamaeleonidae; genus Bradypodion; species Bradypodion pumilum. Next base: position 23,453,665 of record JAWDJD010000009.1, on the reverse strand, counting down.
AGGGAAGAAAGGCCTGGCAGAAACCACTGAGGGTAAGAGGCCTATTCCAAAGGCCCTATCCCCATCCCAGAGGGAGGAAGCATCCAGGGAAGAAAGACCTGGCAGAAGCCACTGAGGGTAAGAGGCCTATTCCAAAGGCCACACCCCCACCCAAGAGAGAGGAAGCATGCAGGTAAGAACGGCCTGGCAGAAACCCCTGAGGGTAAGAGGCCTATTCCAAAGTTCCAATCCCCACCCCAGAGGGAGGAAGCATCCAGGGAAGAAAGGCCTGGCAGATACCACTGAGGGTAAGAGGCCTATTCCAAAGGCCACATTCCCATCCCAGAGGAAGGAAGCATCCAGGGATGAAAGGCCTTGCAGAAACCACTGTGTATAACAGGCCTATTCCAAAGACCACACGCCACACCAAAGAGGGAGGAAGCATCCAGCGAATAAAGGCCTGGCAGAAACCACTGAGGGTAAGAGACCTGTTCCAAAGGCCCCATCCCCACCCCAGAGGGAGGAAGCATCCAGGGGAAAAAGACCTGGCAGAAGCCACTAAGGGTAAGAGGCCTAGTACAAAGGCCACACCCCCACCAAAGAGGGAGGAAGCATGCAGGGAAGAAAGGCCTGGCAGAAACCACTGAGGGTAAGAGGCCTATTCCAAAGGCCCTATCCCCATCCCAGAGGGAGGAAGCATCCAGGGAAGAAAGACCTGGCAGAAGCCACTGAGGGTAAGAGGCCTATTCCAAAGGCCACACCGCCACCCAAGAGAGAGGAAGCATGCAGGGAAGAACGGCCTGGCAGAAACCAATGAGGGTAAGAGGCCTGTTCCAAAGTTCCAATCCCCACCCCAGAGGGAGGAAGCATCCAGGGAAGAAAGGCCTGGCAGATACCACTGAGGGTAAGAGGCCTATTCCAAAAACCACATGCCCACCCCAGAAGGAGGAAGCATCCTGGGAAGAAAGGCCTGGCAGATACCATTGAGGGTAAGAGGCCTATTCCAAAGGCCCCCATCCCCACCCCAGAGAGAGGAAGCATCCAGGGGAGAAAGGCCTGGCAAAAACCACTAAGGGTAAGAGACCTATTCCAAAGGCCCTATTCCCAACCCATAGGGAGGAAGAATCCAGGGAAGAAAGGCATGGCAGAAAGCAGGGGAAGAGGCCTATTCCAAAGGCCCCTTCCCCATCCTAGAGGGAGGAAGCATCCAGGGATGAAAGGCCTTGCAGAAACCACTGTGTGTAACAGGCCTATTCCAAAGGCCACACCTCCACCCCAGAGGGAGGAAGCATCCAGCGAATAAAGGCCTGGCAGAAACCACTGAGGGTAAGAGACCTGTTCCAAAGGCCCCATCCCAAACCCAGAGGGAGGAAGCATCCAGTGAAAAAAGGCCTGGCAGAAACCATTCAGGGTAAGCAGCCGATTCCAAAGGCCCTATTCCCAACCCAGAGGGAGGAAGCATCCAGGGAAGAGAGGCCTGGCAGAAATCAATGAGGGTAAGAGTCCTATTCCAAAGGCCCCATCGCCATCCCAGAGGGAGGAAGCATCCAGGGAAGAAAGACCTGGCAGAAGCCACTGAGGGTAAGAGGCCTATTCCAAAGGCCACACCCCCACCCAAGAGGGAGGAAGCATGCAGGGAAGAAAGGCCTAGCAGAAACCATTGAGAGTAAGAGGCCTATTCCAAAGGCCCAATCCCCACCCCAGAGGGAGGAAGCATCCAGGGAAGAAAGGCCTGGCAGAAACCACTGAGGGTAAGAGGCCTATTCCAAAGGCCACACCCCCACCCCAGAAGGAGGAAGCATCCTGCGAAGAAAGGCCTGGCAGAAATCACTGAGGGTAAGAGGTATATTCCAAAGGCCGCATACGCTCCCCAGAGGGAGGAAGCATCCAGGGAAGAAAGGCCTGGCAGAAGCCACTGAGGGTAAGTGGCCTATTCCAAAGGCCATACCCCCACCCCAGTGGGAGGAAGCATCCAGGGAAGCAAGGCCTGGCAGAAAGCATTGAGGGTAAGAGGCCTATTTCAAAAGCCACACTCCCACACCAGAGGGAGGAAGCATCCAGGGGAAAAAACCTGGCAGAAACCACTGAGAGTAAGAGGCCTATTAAAAAAGCCACAGCCCCACCCCAGAGGGAGGAAGCATCCAGCAAATAAAGGCTTGGCATAAACCACTGAGGGTAAGAAAACTGTTCCAAAGGCCCCATCCCCACCCCAGAGGGAGGAAGCATCCAGGGAAGAAAGGCCTGGCAGAAGCCAGTGAGGGTAAGAGGCCTATTCCAAAGGCCCCATCCCCACCCCAGAGGGAGGAAGCATCCCGGGAAGAAAGGCCTGGCAGAAACCACTGAGGGTAAGAGGTCTATTCCAAAGGCCCCCTCCCCTCCCCAGAGGGAGGAAGCATCCAGTGAAGAAACGCCTGGCAGAAGCCACTGAGGGTAAGAGGCCTATTCCAAAGGCCACAACCCCACCCCAGAGGGAAGAAGCATCCAGGGAAGAAAGACGTGGCACAAAGCATTTAGGGTAAGAGGCCTATTCCAAAGGCCCCATCCCCACCCCAGAGGGAGGAAGCATCCAGGGAAAAAAGGCCTGGCAGAAACCATTGAGGGTAAGCAGCCGATTCCAAAGGCTCCATTCCCACCCAGAGGGAGGAAGCATCCAGGGAAGAAAGGCCTTGCAGAAACCACTGAAGGTAAGAGGCCTATTCCAAAGGCCACACCCCCACCCCAGAGGGAGGAAGCATCCAGGGAAGAAATGCCTGGCAGAAGCCACTGAGGGTAAGAGGCCTGTTCCAAAGGCCCCATCACCACCCCCAGAGGGAGGAAGCATCCAGGGAAGAAAGGCCTGGCACAAAGCATTTAGGGTAAGAGGCCTATTCTAAAGGCCCCATTCCCACCCCAGAGGGAGGAAGCATCCAGGGATGAAAGGCCTGGCAGAAACCACTGAGGGGAAGAGGCCTATTACAAAGGCCACATCCCCACCCCAGAGGGAGGAAGCATCCAGGGATGAAAGGCCTTGCAGAAACCACTGAGTGTAAGATGCCTCTTCCAAAGGCTACACACCCACCCCAGAGGCCTGGCAGAAACCATTGAGGGTAAGAGGCTGATTCCAAAGGCCCCATTCCCACCCCAGAGGGAGGAAGCATCCAGGGAAGAAAGGCCTGGCAGAAACTATTGAGGGTAAGAGGCCTATTCCAAAGGTTCCATCCCCACCCCAGAGGGAGGAAGCATCCAGGGAAGAAAGGCCTGGCAGTAACCATTGAGGGTAACAGGCCGATTCCCAAGGCCAAAACCCCACCCTAGAGGGATTATGCATCCAGGGAAGAAAGGCCTTGCAGAAACCACTGAGGGTAAGAGGCCTATTCCAAAGGTCACACCCCCACCCCAGAGGGAGGAAGCATGCAGGGAAGAAAGGCCTGGCAGAAACCATTTAGGGTAAGTGGCCTATTCCAAAGGCCACATCCCCACCCCAGAGGGAGGAAGCATCCAGGGAAGAAAGGCCTGGCAGAAACCACTGAGGGTAAGAGGCCTATTCCAAAGGCCACCACCCACCCCAAAAGGAGGAAGCATCCCTTGAAGAAAGGCCTGGCAGAAACCACTGAGGGTAAGAGGTCTATTCCAAAGGCCCCATCCCCTCCTCAGAGGGAGGAAGCATCCAGGGTAGAAAGGCCTGGCAGATGCAACTGAGGGTAAGAGGCCTATTCCAAAGGCCACACCCCCACCCCAGAGGGTGGAAGCATCCAGGGAAGAAAGGCCTGGCAGAAACCAATGAGGGTAAGAGGCTGATTCCAAAGGCCCCATTCCCACCCTAGAAGGAGGAAGCATCTAGGGAGGAAAGGCCTGGCAGAAACTATTGAGGGTAAGAGGCCTATTCCAAAGGCCCCATCCCCACCCAAGAGGGAGGAAGCATCCAGGGAAGAAAGGGCTGGCAGAAACCATTGAGGGTAACAGGCCGATTCCAAAGGCCACAACCCCACCCTAGAGGGATTAAGCATCCAGGGAAGAAAGGCCTGGCAGAAGCCACTGAGGGTAAGAGGCCTTTTCCAAAGGCCACAGCCCCACCCCAGAGGGAGGAAGCATCCAGCAAAAAAAGGCCTGGCAGAAACCACTGAGGGTAAGAGACCTGTTGCAAAGGACCCATCCCCACCCCAGAGGGAGGAAGCATCCAGGGAAGAAATGCCTGGCAGAAGCCACTGAGGGTAAGAGGCCTGTTCCAAAGGCCCCATCACCACCCCAGAGGGAGGAAGCATCCAGGGAAGAAAGGCCTGGCACAAAGCATTTAGGGTAAGAGGCCTATTCTAAAGGCCCCATTCCCACCCCAGAGGGAGGAAGCATCCAGGGATGAAAGGCCTGGCAGAAACCACTGAGGGGAAGAGGCCTATTACAAAGGCCACATCCCCACCCCAGAGGGAGGAAGCATCCAGGGATGAAAGGCCTTGCAGAAACCACTGAGTGTAAGATGCCTATTCCAAAGGCTCCACACCCACCCCAGAGGCCTGGCAGAAACCATTGAGGGTAAGAGGCTGATTCCAAAGGCCCCATTCCCACCCCAGAGGGAGGAAGCATCCAGGGAAGAAAGGCCTGGCAGAAACTATTGAGGGTAAGAGGCCTATTCCAAAGGCTCCATCCCCACCCCAGAGGGAGGAAGCATCCAGGGGAGAAAGGCCTGGCAAAAACCACTAAGGGTAAGAGACCTATTCCAAAGGCTCTATTCCCAACCCATAGGGAGGAAGAATCCAGGGAAGAAAGGCATGGCAGAAAGCAGGGGAAGAGGCCTATTCCAAAGGCCCCTTCCCCATCCCAGAGGGAGGAAGCATCCAGGGATGAAAGGCCTTGCAGAAACCACTGTGTGTAACAGGCCTATTCCAAAGGCCACACCTCCACCCCAGAGGGAGGAAGCATCCAGCGAATAAAGGCCTGGCAGAAACCACTGAGGGTAAGAGACATGTTCCAAAGGCCCCATCCCAAACCCAGAGGGAGGAAGCATCCAGGGAAAAAAGGCCTGGCAGAAACCATTCAGGGTAAGAGGCTGATTCCAAAGGCCACACCCCCACCCCAGAGGGAGGAAGCATCCAGGGAAGAAAGGCCTGGCAGAAACCACTGAGGGTAAGAGACCTTTTCCAAAGGCCACCCCCCCACCCCAGTAGGAGAAAGCATCCAGGGAAGAAAGTAATGGCACAAACCACTGAGGGTAAGAGGCCTATTCCAAAGGCTACACACCCACCCCAGAGGGAGGAAGCATCCAGTGAATAAAGGCCTGGCAGAAACCACAGAGGGTAAGAGACCTGTTCCAAAGGCCCCATTCCCAACAGATAGGGAGGAAGCATCCAGGGAAGAAATGCCTGGCAGAAGCCACGGAGGGTAAGAGGCCTATTCCAAAGGCCACACCCCCACCCAAGAGGGAGGAAGCATGCAGGGAAGAAATGCCTGGCAGAAACCATTTGTGGTAAGAGGCCTTTTCCAAAGGCCACACCCCCACCCCAGAGGGAGGAAGCATCCAGGGAAGAAAGTAATGGCAGAAACCACTGAGGGTAAGAGGCCTATTCCAAAAACCACATGCCCACCCCAGAAGGAGGAAGCATCCTGGGAAGAAAGGCCTGGCAGATACCATTGAGGGTAAGAGGCCTATTCCAAAGGCCCCCATCCCCACCCCAGAGAGAGGAAGCATCCAGGGGAGAAAGGCCTGGCAAAAACCACTAAGGGTAAGAGACCTATTCCAAAGGCCCTATTCCCAACCCATAGGGAGGAAGAATCCAGGGAAGAAAGGCATGGCAGAAAGCAGGGGAAGAGGCCTATTCCAAAGGCCCCTTCCCCATCCTAGAGGGAGGAAGCATCCAGGGATGAAAGGCCTTGCAGAAACCACTGTGTGTAACAGGCCTATTCCAAAGGCCACACCTCCACCCCAGAGGGAGGAAGCATCCAGCGAATAAAGGCCTGGCAGAAACCACTGAGGGTAAGAGACCTGTTCCAAAGGCCCCATCCCAAACCCAGAGGGAGGAAGCATCCAGTGAAAAAAGGCCTGGCAGAAACCATTCAGGGTAAGCAGCCGATTCCAAAGGCCCTATTCCCAACCCAGAGGGAGGAAGCATCCAGGGAAGAGAGGCCTGGCAGAAATCAATGAGGGTAAGAGTCCTATTCCAAAGGCCCCATCGCCATCCCAGAGGGAGGAAGCATCCAGGGAAGAAAGACCTGGCAGAAGCCACTGAGGGTAAGAGGCCTATTCCAAAGGCCACACCCCCACCCAAGAGGGAGGAAGCATGCAGGGAAGAAAGGCCTAGCAGAAACCATTGAGAGTAAGAGGCCTATTCCAAAGGCCCAATCCCCACCCCAGAGGGAGGAAGCATCCAGGGAAGAAAGGCCTGGCAGAAACCACTGAGGGTAAGAGGCCTATTCCAAAGGCCACACCCCCACCCCAGAAGGAGGAAGCATCCTGCGAAGAAAGGCCTGGCAGAAATCACTGAGGGTAAGAGGTATATTCCAAAGGCCGCATACGCTCCCCAGAGGGAGGAAGCATCCAAGGGAAGAAAGGCCTGGCAGAAGCCACTGAGGGTAAGTGGCCTATTCCAAAGGCCATACCCCCACCCCAGTGGGAGGAAGCATCCAGGGAAGCAAGGCCTGGCAGAAAGCATTGAGGGTAAGAGGCCTATTTCAAAAGCCACACTCCCACACCAGAGGGAGGAAGCATCCAGGGGAAAAAACCTGGCAGAAACCACTGAGAGTAAGAGGCCTATTAAAAAAGCCACACCCCCACCCCAGAGGGAGGAAGCATCCAGCAAATAAAGGCTTGGCATAAACCACTGAGGGTAAGAAAACTGTTCCAAAGGCCCCATCCCCACCCCAGAGGGAGGAAGCATCCAGGGAAGAAAGGCCTGGCAGAAGCCAGTGAGGGTAAGAGGCCTATTCCAAAGGCCCCATCCCCACCCCAGAGGGAGGAAGCATCCCGGGAAGAAAGGCCTGGCAGAAACCACTGAGGGTAAGAGGTCTATTCCAAAGGCCCCCTCCCCTCCCCAGAAGGAGGAAGCATCCAGTGAAGAAACGCCTGGCAGAAGCCACTGAGGGTAAGAGGCCTATTCCAAAGGCCACAACCCCACCCCAGAGGGAAGAAGCATCCAGGGAAGAAAGACGTGGCACAAAGCATTTAGGGTAAGAGGCCTATTCCAAAGGCCCCATCCCCACCCCAGAGGGAGGAAGCATCCAGGGAAAAAAGGCCTGGCAGAAACCATTGAGGGTAAGCAGCCGATTCCAAAGGCTCCATTCCCACCCAGAGGGAGGAAGCATCCAGGGAAGAAAGGCCTTGCAGAAACCACTGAGGGTAAGAGGCCTATTCCAAAGGCCACACCCCCACCCCAGAGGGAGGAAGCATCCAGGGAAGAAATGCCTGGCAGAAGCCACTGAGGGTAAGAGGCCTGTTCCAAAGGCCCCATCACCACCCCCAGAGGGAGGAAGCATCCAGGGAAGAAAGGCCTGGCACAAAGCATTTAGGGTAAGAGGCCTATTCTAAAGGCCCCATTCCCACCCCAGAGGGAGGAAGCATCCAGGGATGAAAGGCCTGGCAGAAACCACTGAGGGGAAGAGGCCTATTACAAAGGCCACATCCCCACCCCAGAGGGAGGAAGCATCCAGGGATGAAAGGCCTTGCAGAAACCACTGAGTGTAAGATGCCTCTTCCAAAGGCTACACACCCACCCCAGAGGCCTGGCAGAAACCATTGAGGGTAAGAGGCTGATTCCAAAGGCCCCATTCCCACCCCAGAGGGAGGAAGCATCCAGGGAAGAAAGGCCTGGCAGAAACTATTGAGGGTAAGAGGCCTATTCCAAAGGTTCCATCCCCACCCCAGAGGGAGGAAGCATCCAGGGAAGAAAGGCCTGGCAGTAACCATTGAGGGTAACAGGCCGATTCCCAAGGCCAAAACCCCACCCTAGAGGGATTATGCATCCAGGGAAGAAAGGCCTTGCAGAAACCACTGAGGGTAAGAGGCCTATTCCAAAGGTCACACCCCCACCCCAGAGGGAGGAAGCATGCAGGGAAGAAAGGCCTGGCAGAAACCATTTAGGGTAAGTGGCCTATTCCAAAGGCCACATCCCCACCCCAGAGGGAGGAAGCATCCAGGGAAGAAAGGCCTGGCAGAAACCACTGAGGGTAAGAGGCCTATTCCAAAGGCCACCACCCACAACAAAAGGAGGAAGCATCCCTTGAAGAAAGGCCTGGCAGAAACCACTGAGGGTAAGAGGTCTATTCCAAAGGCCCCATCCCCTCCTCAGAGGGAGGAAGCATCCAGGGTAGAAAGGCCTGGCAGATGCAACTGAGGGTAAGAGGCCTATTCCAAAGGCCACACCCCCACCCCAGAGGGTGGAAGCATCCAGGGAAGAAAGGCCTGGCAGAAACCAATGAGGGTAAGAGGCTGATTCCAAAGGCCCCATTCCCACCCTAGAAGGAGGAAGCATCTAGGGAGGAAAGGCCTGGCAGAAACTATTGAGGGTAAGAGGCCTATTCCAAAGGCCCCATCCCCACCCAAGAGGGAGGAAGCATCCAGGGAAGAAAGGGCTGGCAGAAACCATTGAGGGTAACAGGCCGATTCCAAAGGCCACAACCCCACCCTAGAGGGATTAAGCATCCAGGGAAGAAAGGCCTGGCAGAAGCCACTGAGGGTAAGAGGCCTTTTCCAAAGGCCACAGCCCCACCCCAGAGGGAGGAAGCATCCAGCAAAAAAAGGCCTGGCAGAAACCACTGAGGGTAAGAGACCTGTTGCAAAGGACCCATCCCCACCCCAGAGGGAGGAAGCATCCAGGGAAGAAATGCCTGGCAGAAGCCACTGAGGGTAAGAGGCCTGTTCCAAAGGCCCCATCACCACCCCAGAGGGAGGAAGCATCCAGGGAAGAAAGGCCTGGCACAAAGCATTTAGGGTAAGAGGCCTATTCTAAAGGCCCCATTCCCACCCCAGAGGGAGGAAGCATCCAGGGATGAAAGGCCTGGCAGAAACCACTGAGGGGAAGAGGCCTATTACAAAGGCCACATCCCCACCCCAGAGGGAGGAAGCATCCAGGGATGAAAGGCCTTGCAGAAACCACTGAGTGTAAGATGCCTATTCCAAAGGCTCCACACCCACCCCAGAGGCCTGGCAGAAACCATTGAGGGTAAGAGGCTGATTCCAAAGGCCCCATTCCCACCCCAGAGGGAGGAAGCATCCAGGGAAGAAAGGCCTGGCAGAAACTATTGAGGGTAAGAGGCCTATTCCAAAGGCTCCATCCCCACCCCAGAGGGAGGAAGCATCCAGGGGAGAAAGGCCTGGCAAAAACCACTAAGGGTAAGAGACCTATTCCAAAGGCTCTATTCCCAACCCATAGGGAGGAAGAATCCAGGGAAGAAAGGCATGGCAGAAAGCAGGGGAAGAGGCCTATTCCAAAGGCCCCTTCCCCATCCCAGAGGGAGGAAGCATCCAGGGATGAAAGGCCTTGCAGAAACCACTGTGTGTAACAGGCCTATTCCAAAGGCCACACCTCCACCCCAGAGGGAGGAAGCATCCAGCGAATAAAGGCCTGGCAGAAACCACTGAGGGTAAGAGACATGTTCCAAAGGCCCCATCCCAAACCCAGAGGGAGGAAGCATCCAGGGAAAAAAGGCCTGGCAGAAACCATTCAGGGTAAGAGGCTGATTCCAAAGGCCACACCCCCACCCCAGAGGGAGGAAGCATCCAGGGAAGAAAGGCCTGGCAGAAACCACTGAGGGTAAGAGACCTTTTCCAAAGGCCACCCCCCCACCCCAGTAGGAGAAAGCATCCAGGGAAGAAAGTAATGGCACAAACCACTGAGGGTAAGAGGCCTATTCCAAAGGCTACACACCCACCCCAGAGGGAGGAAGCATCCAGTGAATAAAGGCCTGGCAGAAACCACAGAGGGTAAGAGACCTGTTCCAAAGGCCCCATTCCCAACAGATAGGGAGGAAGCATCCAGGGAAGAAATGCCTGGCAGAAGCCACGGAGGGTAAGAGGCCTATTCCAAAGGCCACACCCCCACCCAAGAGGGAGGAAGCATGCAGGGAAGAAATGCCTGGCAGAAACCATTTGTGGTAAGAGGCCTTTTCCAAAGGCCACACCCCCACCCCAGAGGGAGGAAGCATCCAGGGAAGAAAGTAATGGCAGAAACCACTGAGGGTAAGAGGCCTATTCCAAAAACCACATGCCCACCCCAGAAGGAGGAAGCATCCTGGGAAGAAAGGCCTGGCAGATACCATTGAGGGTAAGAGGCCTATTCCAAAGGCCCCCATCCCCACCCCAGAGAGAGGAAGCATCCAGGGGAGAAAGGCCTGGCAAAAACCACTAAGGGTAAGAGACCTATTCCAAAGGCCCTATTCCCAACCCATAGGGAGGAAGAATCCAGGGAAGAAAGGCATGGCAGAAAGCAGGGGAAGAGGCCTATTCCAAAGGCCCCTTCCCCATCCTAGAGGGAGGAAGCATCCAGGGATGAAAGGCCTTGCAGAAACCACTGTGTGTAACAGGCCTATTCCAAAGGCCACACCTCCACCCCAGAGGGAGGAAGCATCCAGCGAATAAAGGCCTGGCAGAAACCACTGAGGGTAAGAGACCTGTTCCAAAGGCCCCATCCCAAACCCAGAGGGAGGAAGCATCCAGTGAAAAAAGGCCTGGCAGAAACCATTCAGGGTAAGCAGCCGATTCCAAAGGCCCTATTCCCAACCCAGAGGGAGGAAGCATCCAGGGAAGAGAGGCCTGGCAGAAATCAATGAGGGTAAGAGTCCTATTCCAAAGGCCCCATCGCCATCCCAGAGGGAGGAAGCATCCAGGGAAGAAAGACCTGGCAGAAGCCACTGAGGGTAAGAGGCCTATTCCAAAGGCCACACCCCCACCCAAGAGGGAGGAAGCATGCAGGGAAGAAAGGCCTAGCAGAAACCATTGAGAGTAAGAGGCCTATTCCAAAGGCCCAATCCCCACCCCAGAGGGAGGAAGCATCCAGGGAAGAAAGGCCTGGCAGAAACCACTGAGGGTAAGAGGCCTATTCCAAAGGCCACACCCCCACCCCAGAAGGAGGAAGCATCCTGCGAAGAAAGGCCTGGCAGAAATCACTGAGGGTAAGAGGTATATTCCAAAGGCCGCATACGCTCCCCAGAGGGAGGAAGCATCCAAGGGAAGAAAGGCCTGGCAGAAGCCACTGAGGGTAAGTGGCCTATTCCAAAGGCCATACCCCCACCCCAGTGGGAGGAAGCATCCAGGGAAGCAAGGCCTGGCAGAAAGCATTGAGGGTAAGAGGCCTATTTCAAAAGCCACACTCCCACACCAGAGGGAGGAAGCATCCAGGGGAAAAAACCTGGCAGAAACCACTGAGAGTAAGAGGCCTATTAAAAAAGCCACAGCCCCACCCCAGAGGGAGGAAGCATCCAGCAAATAAAGGCTTGGCATAAACCACTGAGGGTAAGAAAACTGTTCCAAAGGCCCCATCCCCACCCCAGAGGGAGGAAGCATCCAGGGAAGAAAGGCCTGGCAGAAGCCAGTGAGGGTAAGAGGCCTATTCCAAAGGCCCCATCCCCACCCCAGAGGGAGGAAGCATCCCGGGAAGAAAGGCCTGGCAGAAACCACTGAGGGTAAGAGGTCTATTCCAAAGGCCCCCTCCCCTCCCCAGAAGGAGGAAGCATCCAGTGAAGAAACGCCTGGCAGAAGCCACTGAGGGTAAGAGGCCTATTCCAAAGGCCACAACCCCACCCCAGAGGGAAGAAGCATCCAGGGAAGAAAGACGTGGCACAAAGCATTTAGGGTAAGAGGCCTATTCCAAAGGCCCCATCCCCACCCCAGAGGGAGGAAGCATCCAGGGAAAAAAGGCCTGGCAGAAACCATTGAGGGTAAGCAGCCGATTCCAAAGGCTCCATTCCCACCCAGAGGGAGGAAGCATCCAGGGAAGAAAGGCCTTGCAGAAACCACTGAGGGTAAGAGGCCTATTCCAAAGGCCACACCCCCACCCCAGAGGGAGGAAGCATCCAGGGAAGAAATGCCTGGCAGAAGCCACTGAGGGTAAGAGGCCTGTTCCAAAGGCCCCATCACCACCCCCAGAGGGAGGAAGCATCCAGGGAAGAAAGGCCTGGCACAAAGCATTTAGGGTAAGAGGCCTATTCTAAAGGCCCCATTCCCACCCCAGAGGGAGGAAGCATCCAGGGATGAAAGGCCTGGCAGAAACCACTGAGGGGAAGAGGCCTATTACAAAGGCCACATCCCCACCCCAGAGGGAGGAAGCATCCAGGGATGAAAGGCCTTGCAGAAACCACTGAGTGTAAGATGCCTCTTCCAAAGGCTACACACCCACCCCAGAGGCCTGGCAGAAACCATTGAGGGTAAGAGGCTGATTCCAAAGGCCCCATTCCCACCCCAGAGGGAGGAAGCATCCAGGGAAGAAAGGCCTGGCAGAAACTATTGAGGGTAAGAGGCCTATTCCAAAGGTTCCATCCCCACCCCAGAGGGAGGAAGCATCCAGGGAAGAAAGGCCTGGCAGTAACCATTGAGGGTAACAGGCCGATTCCCAAGGCCAAAACCCCACCCTAGAGGGATTATGCATCCAGGGAAGAAAGGCCTTGCAGAAACCACTGAGGGTAAGAGGCCTATTCCAAAGGTCACACCCCCACCCCAGAGGGAGGAAGCATGCAGGGAAGAAAGGCCTGGCAGAAACCATTTAGGGTAAGTGGCCTATTCCAAAGGCCACATCCCCACCCCAGAGGGAGGAAGCATCCAGGGAAGAAAGGCCTGACAGAAACCACTGAGGGTAAGAGGCCTATTCCAAAGGCCACCACCCACAACAAAAGGAGGAAGCATCCCTTGAAGAAAGGCCTGGCAGAAACCACTGAGGGTAAGAGGTCTATTCCAAAGGCCCCATCCCCTCCTCAGAGGGAGGAAGCATCCAGGGTAGAAAGGCCTGGCAGATGCAACTGAGGGTAAGAGGCCTATTCCAAAGGCCACACCCCCACCCCAGAGGGTGGAAGCATCCAGGGAAGAAAGGCCTGGCAGAAACCAATGAGGGTAAGAGGCTGATTCCAAAGGCCCCATTCCCACCCTAGAAGGAGGAAGCATCTAGGGAGGAAAGGCCTGGCAGAAACTATTGAGGGTAAGAGGCCTATTCCAAAGGCCCCATCCCCACCCAAGAGGGAGGAAGCATCCAGGGAAGAAAGGGCTGGCAGAAACCATTGAGGGTAACAGGCCGATTCCAAAGGCCACAACCCCACCCTAGAGGGATTAAGCATCCAGGGAAGAAAGGCCTGGCAGAAGCCACTGAGGGTAAGAGGCCTTTTCCAAAGGCCACAGCCCCACCCCAGAGGGAGGAAGCATCCAGCAAAAAAAGGCCTGGCAGAAACCACTGAGGGTAAGAGACCTGTTGCAAAGGACCCATCCCCACCCCAGAGGGAGGAAGCATCCAGGGAAGAAATGCCTGGCAGAAGCCACTGAGGGTAAGAGGCCTGTTCCAAAGGCCCCATCACCACCCCAGAGGGAGGAAGCATCCAGGGAAGAAAGGCCTGGCACAAAGCATTTAGGGTAAGAGGCCTATTCTAAAGGCCCCATTCCCACCCCAGAGGGAGGAAGCATCCAGGGATGAAAGGCCTGGCAGAAACCACTGAGGGGAAGAGGCCTATTACAAAGGCCACATCCCCACCCCAGAGGGAGGAAGCATCCAGGGATGAAAGGCCTTGCAGAAACCACTGAGTGTAAGATGCCTATTCCAAAGGCTCCACACCCACCCCAGAGGCCTGGCAGAAACCATTGAGGGTAAGAGGCTGATTCCAAAGGCCCCATTCCCACCCCAGAGGGAGGAAGCATCCAGGGAAGAAAGGCCTGGCAGAAACTATTGAGGGTAAGAGGCCTATTCCAAAGGTTCCATCCCCACCCCAGAGGGAGGAAGCATCCAGGGAAGAACGGCCTGGCAGTAACCATTGAGGGTAACAGGCCGATTCCCAAGGCCAAAACCCCACCCTAGAGGGATTATGCATCCAGGGAAGAAAGGCCTTGCAGAAACCACTGAGGGTAAGAGGCCTATTCCAAAGGTCACACCCCCACCCCAGAGGGAGGAAGCATGCAGGGAAGAAAGGCCTGGCAGAAACCATTTAGGGTAAGTGGCCTATTCCAAAGGCCACATCCCCACCCCAGAGGGAGGAAGCATCCAGGGAAGAAAGGCCTGGCAGAAACCACTGAGGGTAAGAGGCCTATTCCAAAGGCCACCACCCACCCCAAAAGGAGGAAGCATCCCTTGAAGAAAGGCCTGGCAGAAACCACTGAGGGTAAGAGGTCTATTCCAAAGGCCCCATCCCCTCCTCAGAGGGAGGAAGCATCCAGGGTAGAAAGGCCTGGCAGATGCAACTGAGGGTAAGAGGCCTATTCCAAAGGCCACACCCCCACCCCAGAGGGTGGAAGCATCCAGGGAAGAAAGGCCTGGCAGAAACCAATGAGGGTAAGAGGCTGATTCCAAAGGCCCCATTCCCACCCTAGAAGGAGGAAGCATCTAGGGAGGAAAGGCCTGGCAGAAACTATTGAGGGTAAGAGGCCTATTCCAAAGGCCCCATCCCCACCCAAGAGGGAGGAAGCATCCAGGGAAGAAAGGGCTGGCAGAAACCATTGAGGGTAACAGGCCGATTCCAAAGGCCACAACCCCACCCTAGAGGGATTAAGCATCCAGGGAAGAAAGGCCTGGCAGAAGCCACTGAGGGTAAGAGGCCTTTTCCAAAGGCCACAGCCCCACCCCAGAGGGAGGAAGCATCCAGCAAAAAAAGGCCTGGCAGAAACCACTGAGGGTAAGAGACCTGTTGCAAAGGACCCATCCCCACCCCAGAGGGAGGAAGCATCCAGGGAAGAAATGCCTGGCAGAAGCCACTGAGGGTAAGAGGCCTGTTCCAAAGGCCCCATCACCACCCCAGAGGGAGGAAGCATCCAGGGAAGAAAGGCCTGGCACAAAGCATTTAGGGTAAGAGGCCTATTCTAAAGGCCCCATTCCCACCCCAGAGGGAGGAAGCATCCAGGGATGAAAGGCCTGGCAGAAACCACTGAGGGGAAGAGGCCTATTACAAAGGCCACATCCCCACCCCAGAGGGAGGAAGCATCCAGGGATGAAAGGCCTTGCAGAAACCACTGAGTGTAAGATGCCTATTCCAAAGGCTCCACACCCACCCCAGAGGCCTGGCAGAAACCATTGAGGGTAAGAGGCTGATTCCAAAGGCCCCATTCCCACCCCAGAGGGAGGAAGCATCCAGGGAAGAAAGGCCTGGCAGAAACTATTGAGGGTAAGAGGCCTATTCCAAAGGCTCCATCCCCACCCCAGAGGGAGGAAGCATCCAGGGGAGAAAGGCCTGGCAAAAACCACTAAGGGTAAGAGACCTATTCCAAAGGCTCTATTCCCAACCCATAGGGAGGAAGAATCCAGGGAAGAAAGGCATGGCAGAAAGCAGGGGAAGAGGCCTATTCCAAAGGCCCCTTCCCCATCCCAGAGGGAGGAAGCATCCAGGGATGAAAGGCCTTGCAGAAACCACTGTGTGTAACAGGCCTATTCCAAAGGCCACACCTCCACCCCAGAGGGAGGAAGCATCCAGCGAATAAAGGCCTGGCAGAAACCACTGAGGGTAAGAGACATGTTCCAAAGGCCCCATCCCAAACCCAGAGGGAGGAAGCATCCAGGGAAAAAAGGCCTGGCAGAAACCATTCAGGGTAAGAGGCTGATTCCAAAGGCCACACCCCCACCCCAGAGGGAGGAAGCATCCAGGGAAGAAAGGCCTGGCAGAAACCACTGAGGGTAAGAGACCTTTTCCAAAGGCCACCCCCCCACCCCAGTAGGAGAAAGCATCCAGGGAAGAAAGTAATGGCACAAACCACTGAGGGTAAGAGGCCTATTCCAAAGGCTACACACCCACCCCAGAGGGAGGAAGCATCCAGTGAATAAAGGCCTGGCAGAAACCACAGAGGGTAAGAGACCTGTTCCAAAGGCCCCATTCCCAACAGATAGGGAGGAAGCATCCAGGGAAGAAATGCCTGGCAGAAGCCACGGAGGGTAAGAGGCCTATTCCAAAGGCCACACCCCCACCCAAGAGGGAGGAAGCATGCAGGGAAGAAATGCCTGGCAGAAACCATTTGTGGTAAGAGGCCTTTTCCAAAGGCCACACCCCCACCCCAGAGGGAGGAAGCATCCAGGGAAGAAAGTAATGGCAGAAACCACTGAGGGTAAGAGGCCTATTCCAAAAACCACATGCCCACCCCAGAAGGAGGAAGCATCCTGGGAAGAAAGGCCTGGCAGATACCATTGAGGGTAAGAGGCCTATTCCAAAGGCCCCCATCCCCACCCCAGAGAGAGGAAGCATCCAGGGGAGAAAGGCCTGGCAAAAACCACTAAGGGTAAGAGACCTATTCCAAAGGCCCTATTCCCAACCCATAGGGAGGAAGAATCCAGGGAAGAAAGGCCTGGCAGAAAGCAGGGGAAGAGGCCTATTCCAAAGGCCCCTTCCCCATCCTAGAGGGAGGAAGCATCCAGGGATGAAAGGCCTTGCAGAAACCACTGTGTGTAACAGGCCTATTCCAAAGGCCACACCTCCACCCCAGAGGGAGGAAGCATCCAGCGAATAAAGGCCTGGCAGAAACCACTGAGGGTAAGAGACCTGTTCCAAAGGCCCCATCCCAAACCCAGAGGGAGGAAGCATCCAGTGAAAAAAGGCCTGGCAGAAACCATTCAGGGTAAGCAGCCGATTCCAAAGGCCCTATTCCCAACCCAGAGGGAGGAAGCATCCAGGGAAGAGAGGCCTGGCAGAAATCAATGAGGGTAAGAGTCCTATTCCAAAGGCCCCATCGCCATCCCAGAGGGAGGAAGCATCCAGGGAAGAAAGACCTGGCAGAAGCCACTGAGGGTAAGAGGCCTATTCCAAAGGCCACACCCCCACCCAAGAGGGAGGAAGCATGCAGGGAAGAAAGGCCTAGCAGAAACCATTGAGAGTAAGAGGCCTATTCCAAAGGCCCAATCCCCACCCCAGAGGGAGGAAGCATCCAGGGAAGAAAGGCCTGGCAGAAACCACTGAGGGTAAGAGGCCTATTCCAAAGGCCACACCCCCACCCCAGAAGGAGGAAGCATCCTGCGAAGAAAGGCCTGGCAGAAATCACTGAGGGTAAGAGGTATATTCCAAAGGCCGCATACGCTCCCCAGAGGGAGGAAGCATCCAGGGAAGAAAGGCCTGGCAGAAGCCACTGAGGGTAAGTGGCCTATTCCAAAGGCCATACCCCCACCCCAGTGGGAGGAAGCATCCAGGGAAGCAAGGCCTGGCAGAAAGCATTGAGGGTAAGAGGCCTATTTCAAAAGCCACACTCCCACACCAGAGGGAGGAAGCATCCAGGGGAAAAAACCTGGCAGAAACCACTGAGAGTAAGAGGCCTATTAAAAAAGCCACACCCCCACCCCAGAGGGAGGAAGCATCCAGCAAATAAAGGCTTGGCATAAACCACTGAGGGTAAGAAAACTGTTCCAAAGGCCCCATCCCCACCCCAGAGGGAGGAAGCATCCAGGGAAGAAAGGCCTGGCAGAAGCCAGTGAGGGTAAGAGGCCTATTCCAAAGGCCCCATCCCCACCCCAGAGGGAGGAAGCATCCCGGGAAGAAAGGCCTGGCAGAAACCACTGAGGGTAAGAGGTCTATTCCGAAGGCCCCCTCCCCTCCCCAGAAGGAGGAAGCATCCAGTGAAGAAACGCCTGGCAGAAGCCACTGAGGGTAAGAGGCCTATTCCAAAGGCCACAACCCCACCCCAGAGGGAAGAAGCATCCAGGGAAGAAAGACGTGGCACAAAGCATTTAGGGTAAGAGGCCTATTCCAAAGGCCCCATCCCCACCCCAGAGGGAGGAAGCATCCAGGGAAAAAAGGCCTGGCAGAAACCATTGAGGGTAAGCAGCCGATTCCAAAGGCTCCATTCCCACCCAGAGGGAGGAAGCATCCAGGGAAGAAAGGCCTTGCAGAAACCACTGAGGGTAAGAGGCCTATTCCAAAGGCCACACCCCCACCCCAGAGGGAGGAAGCATCCAGGGAAGAAATGCCTGGCAGAAGCCACTGAGGGTAAGAGGCCTGTTCCAAAGGCCCCATCACCACCCCCAGAGGGAGGAAGCATCCAGGGAAGAAAGGCCTGGCACAAAGCATTTAGGGTAAGAGGCCTATTCTAAAGGCCCCATTCCCACCCCAGAGGGAGGAAGCATCCAGGGATGAAAGGCCTGGCAGAAACCACTGAGGGGAAGAGGCCTATTACAAAGGCCACATCCCCACCCCAGAGGGAGGAAGCATCCAGGGATGAAAGGCCTTGCAGAAACCACTGAGTGTAAGATGCCTCTTCCAAAGGCTACACACCCACCCCAGAGGCCTGGCAGAAACCATTGAGGGTAAGAGGCTGATTCCAAAGGCCCCATTCCCACCCCAGAGGGAGGAAGCATCCAGGGAAGAAAGGCCTGGCAGAAACTATTGAGGGTAAGAGGCCTATTCCAAAGGTTCCATCCCCACCCCAGAGGGAGGAAGCATCCAGGGAAGAAAGGCCTGGCAGTAACCATTGAGGGTAACAGGCCGATTCCCAAGGCCAAAACCCCACCCTAGAGGGATTATGCATCCAGGGAAGAAAGGCCTTGCAGAAACCACTGAGGGTAAGAGGCCTATTCCAAAGGTCACACCCCCACCCCAGAGGGAGGAAGCATGCAGGGAAGAAAGGCCTGGCAGAAACCATTTAGGGTAAGTGGCCTATTCCAAAGGCCACATCCCCACCCCAGAGGGAGGAAGCATCCAGGGAAGAAAGGCCTGGCAGAAACCACTGAGGGTAAGAGGCCTATTCCAAAGGCCACCACCCACAACAAAAGGAGGAAGCATCCCTTGAAGAAAGGCCTGGCAGAAACCACTGAGGGTAAGAGGTCTATTCCAAAGGCCCCATCCCCTCCTCAGAGGGAGGAAGCATCCAGGGTAGAAAGGCCTGGCAGATGCAACTGAGGGTAAGAGGCCTATTCCAAAGGCCACACCCCCACCCCAGAGGGTGGAAGCATCCAGGGAAGAAAGGCCTGGCAGAAACCAATGAGGGTAAGAGGCTGATTCCAAAGGCCCCATTCCCACCCTAGAAGGAGGAAGCATCTAGGGAGGAAAGGCCTGGCAGAAACTATTGAGGGTAAGAGGCCTATTCCAAAGGCCCCATCCCCACCCAAGAGGGAGGAAGCATCCAGGGAAGAAAGGGCTGGCAGAAACCATTGAGGGTAACAGGCCGATTCCAAAGGCCACAACCCCACCCTAGAGGGATTAAGCATCCAGGGAAGAAAGGCCTGGCAGAAGCCACTGAGGGTAAGAGGCCTTTTCCAAAGGCCACAGCCCCACCCCAGAGGGAGGAAGCATCCAGCAAAAAAAGGCCTGGCAGAAACCACTGAGGGTAAGAGACCTGTTGCAAAGGACCCATCCCCACCCCAGAGGGAGGAAGCATCCAGGGAAGAAATGCCTGGCAGAAGCCACTGAGGGTAAGAGGCCTGTTCCAAAGGCCCCATCACCACCCCAGAGGGAGGAAGCATCCAGGGAAGAAAGGCCTGGCACAAAGCATTTAGGGTAAGAGGCCTATTCTAAAGGCCCCATTCCCACCCCAGAGGGAGGAAGCATCCAGGGATGAAAGGCCTGGCAGAAACCACTGAGGGGAAGAGGCCTATTACAAAGGCCACATCCCCACCCCAGAGGGAGGAAGCATCCAGGGATGAAAGGCCTTGCAGAAACCACTGAGTGTAAGATGCCTATTCCAAAGGCTCCACACCCACCCCAGAGGCCTGGCAGAAACCATTGAGGGTAAGAGGCTGATTCCAAAGGCCCCATTCCCACCCCAGAGGGAGGAAGCATCCAGGGAAGAAAGGCCTGGCAGAAACTATTGAGGGTAAGAGGCCTATTCCAAAGGCTCCATCCCCACCCCAGAGGGAGGAAGCATCCAGGGGAGAAAGGCCTGGCAAAAACCACTAAGGGTAAGAGACCTATTCCAAAGGCCCTATTCCCAACCCATAGGGAGGAAGAATCCAGGGAAGAAAGGCATGGCAGAAAGCAGGGGAAGAGGCCTATTCCAAAGGCCCCTTCCCCATCCCAGAGGGAGGAAGCATCCAGGGATGAAAGGCCTTGCAGAAACCACTGTGTGTAACAGGCCTATTCCAAAGGCCACACCTCCACCCCAGAGGGAGGAAGCATCCAGCGAATAAAGGCCTGGCAGAAACCACTGAGGGTAAGAGACATGTTCCAAAGGCCCCATCCCAAACCCAGAGGGAGGAAGCATCCAGGGAAAAAAGGCCTGGCAGAAACCATTCAGGGTAAGAGGCTGATTCCAAAGGCCCCATTCCCACCCCAGAGGGAGGAAGCATCCAGGGAAGAAAGGTCTGGCAGAAACTATTGAGGGTAAGAGGCCTATTCCAAAGGCCCCATCCCCACCCCAGAGGGACCAAGCATCCAGGGAAGAAAGGCCTGGCAGAAACCATTGAGGGTAACAGGCCGATTCCAAAGGCCACACCCCCACCCCAGAGGGAGGAAGCATCCAGGGAAGAAAGGCCTGGCAGAAACCACTGAGGGTAAGAGACCTTTTCCAAAGGCCACCCCCCCACCCCAGTAGGAGAAAGCATCCAGGGAAGAAAGTAATGGCACAAACCACTGAGGGTAAGAGGCCTATTCCAAAGGCTACACACCCACCCCAGAGGGAGGAAGCATCCAGTGAATAAAGGCCTGGCAGAAACCACAGAGGGTAAGAGACCTGTTCCAAAGGCCCCATTCCCAACAGATAGGGAGGAAGCATCCAGGGAAGAAATGCCTGGCAGAAGCCACGGAGGGTAAGAGGCCTATTCCAAAGGCCACACCCCCACCCAAGAGGGAGGAAGCATGCAGGGAAGAAATGCCTGGCAGAAACCATTTGTGGTAAGAGGCCTTTTCCAAAGGCCACACCCCCACCCC
The DNA here is from genome assembly GCA_035047305.1 of Bradypodion pumilum. Classification (NCBI taxonomy): domain Eukaryota; kingdom Metazoa; phylum Chordata; class Lepidosauria; order Squamata; family Chamaeleonidae; genus Bradypodion; species Bradypodion pumilum. Next base: position 23,432,767 of record JAWDJD010000009.1, on the reverse strand, counting down.
AGAGGGAGGAAGCATCCAGGGAAGAAAGTAATGGCAGAAACCACTGAGGGTAAGAGGCCTATTCCAAAGGTCACACCCCCACCCCAGAAGGAGGAAGCATCCAGGGAAGAAAGACCTGGCAGATAACACTGAGGGTAAGAGGCCTATTCCAAAGGCCACAACCCCACCCAAGAGGGAGGAAGCATGCAGGGAAGAACGGCCTGGCAGAAACCATTGAAGGTAAGAAGCCTATTCCAAAGTCCCAATCCCCACCCCAGAGGGAGGAAGCATCCAGCGAATAAAGGCCTGGCAGAAACCACTGAGGGTAAGAGGCCTATTCCAAAGGCCCCATCCCCACCCCAGAAGGAGGAAGCATCACTTGAAGAAAGGCCTGGCAGAAACCACTGAAGGTAAGAGATCTATTCCAAAGGCCCCATCCACTCCTCAGAGGGGGGAAGCATCCAGGGAAGAAAGGCCTGGCAGAAGCCACTGAGGGTAAGAGGCCTATTCCAAAGGCCACACCCCCACGCCAGAGAGTGGAAGCATCCAGGGAAGAAAGGCCTGGCAGAAAACATTGAGGGTAAGAGTCTGATTCCAAAGGCCCCATTCCCACCCCAGAGGGAGGAAGCATCCAGGGAAGAAAGGTCTGGCAGAAACTATTGAGGGTAAGAGGCCTATTCCAAAGGCCCCATCCCCACCCCAGAGGGACGAAGCATCCAGGGAAGAAAGGCCTGGCAGAAACCATTGAGGGTAACAGGCCGATTCCAAAGGCCACACCCCCACCCTAGAGGGATTAAGCATCCAGGGAAGAAAGGCCTGGCAGAAGCCACTGAGGGTAAGAGACCTTTTCCAAAGGCCACCCCCCCACCCCAGTAGGAGAAAGCATCCAGGGAAGAAAGGCCTTGCAGAAACAACTGAGGGTAAGAGACCTATTACAAAGGCCACACCCCCACCCCAGAGGGAGGAAGCATCCAGGGAAGAGAGGCCTGGCAGAAGCCACAGAGGGTAAGAGGCCTATTCCAAAGGCCCCATCCCCACTACAGAGGGAGGAAACATACAGGGAAGAAAGGCCTTGCAGAAACCCCTGAGGGTAAGCAGCCGATTCCAAAGGCCCCATTCCCTCCCCAGAGGGAGGAAGCATCCAGGGAAGAAAGGCCTTGCAGAAACCACTGAGGGTAAGAGACCTATTCCAAAGGCCACACAACCACCCCAGAGGGAGGAAGCATCCAGGGAAGAAAGGCCTGGCAGATGCCACAGAGGGTAAGAGGCCTATTCCAAAGGCCCCATCCCCACCACAGAAGGAGGAAGCATACAGGGAAGAAAGGCCTGGCAGAAACCACTGAGTGTAAGAGGCCTATTCCAAAGTCCCAATCCCCACCCCAGAGGGAGGAAGCATCCAGGGAAGAAAGGCCTGGCAGATACCACTGAGGGTTAGAGGCCTATTTCAAAGGCCACCCCCCCACCCCAGAAGGAGGAAGCATTCCGGGAAGAAAGGCCTGGCAGAAACCCCTGAGGGTAAGAGGTCTATTCCAAAGGCCGCATCCGCTCCCCAGAGGGATGAAGCATCCAGGGAAGAAAGTAATGGCAGAAACCACTGAGGGTAAGAGGCCTATTCCAAAGACCACACCCCCACACCAGAGGGAGGAAGCATTCAGGGAAGAAATGCCTGGCAGAAGCCACTGAGGGTAAGAGGCCTATTCCAAAGGCCCCATCACCACCCCAGAGGAAGGAAGCATCCAGGGAAGAAAGGCCTGGCAGAAACCACTGAGGGTAAGAGGCCTATTCCAAAGGCCACACCCCCACTCCAGAAGGAGGAAGCATCCCGCGAAGAAAGGCCTGGCAGAAATCACTGAGGGTAAGAGGTATATTCCAAAGGCCGCATACGCTCCCCTGAGGGAGGAAGCATCCAGGGAAGAAAGGCCTGGCAGAAGCCACTGAGGGTAAGTGGCCTATTCCAAAGGCCACACCCCCACCCCAGAGGGAGGCAGCATCCAGGGATGGAAGGCCTTGCAGAAACCACTGAGTGTAAGATGGCTATTCCAAAGGCTACACACCCACCCCAGAGGCCTGGCAGAAACCATTGAGGGTAAGAGGCTGATTCCAAAGGCCCCATCCCCACCCCAGAGGGAGGAAGCATCCAGGGAAGAAAGGCCTGGCAGAAACCACTGAGGGTAAGAGGCCTATTCCAAAGGTCACACCCCCACCCCAGAGGGAGGAAGCATGCAGGGAAGAAAGGCCTGGCAGAAAACATTTAGGGTAAGTGGCCTATTCCAAAGGCCACATCCTCACCCCAGAGGGAGGAAGCATCCAGGGAAGAAAGGCCTGGCAGAAACCACTGAGGGTAAGAGGCCTATTCCAAAGGCCACCCACCACCCCAAAAGGAGGAAGCATCCCTTGAAGAAAGGCCTGGCAGAAACCACTGAGGGTAAGAGGTCTATTCCAAAGGCCCCATCCCCTCCTCAGAGGGAGGAAGCATCCAGGATAGAAAGGCTTGGCAGATGCCACTGAGGGTAAGAGGCGTATTCCAAAGGCCACACCCCCACCTCAGAGGGTGGAAGCATCCAGGGAAGAAAGGCCTGGCAGAAACCAATGAGGGTAAGAGGCTGATTCCAAAGGCCCCATTCCCACCCCAGAGGGAGGAAGCATCCAGGGTAGAAAGGCCTGGCAGAAACTATTGAGGGTAAGAGGCCTATTCCAAAGGCCACATCCCCACCCCAGAGGGAGGAAGCATCCAGGTAAAAAAAGGCCGGGCAGAAACCATTGAGGGTAAGCAGCCGATTCCAAAGGCCCCATTCCCACCCCAGAGGGAGGAAGCATCCAGGGAAGAAAGGCCTGGCAGAAACCACTGAGGGTAAGAGACCTGTTCCAAAGGCCCCACCTGCACCCCAGAGGGAGGAAGCATCCAGGGAAGAAAGGCCTGGCACAAAGCATTTAGGGTAAGCAGCCGATTCCAAAGGCTCAATTCCCACCCAGAGGGAGGAAGCATCCAGGGAAGAAAGGCCTTGCAGAAACCACTGAGGGTAAGAGGCCTATTCCAAAGGCCACACCCCCACCCCAGAGGGAGGAAGCATCCAGGTAAAAAAGGCCTGGCAGAAACCATTGAGGGTAAGCAGCCGATTCCAAAGGCCCCATTCCCACCCTAGAGGGAGGAAGCATCCAAGGAAGAAAGGCCTTGCAGAAACCACTGAGGGTAAGACCTATTCCAAAGGCCACACCCCCACCCCAGAGGGAGGAAGCATCCAGGGAAGAAAGGCCTGGCAGAAGCCACAGAGGGTAAGAGGCCTATTCCAAAGGCCCCATCCCCACCACAGAGGGAGGAAGCATACAGGGAAGAAAGGCCTGGCAGAAACCACTGAGGGTAAGAGGCCTATTCCAAAGTCCCAATCCCCACCCCAGAGGGAGGAAGCATCCAGGGAAGAAAGGCCTGGCAGATACCACTGAGGGTTAGAGGCCTATTTCAAAGGCCACACCCCCACCCCAGAATGAGGAAGCATCCCGGGAATAAAGGCCTGGCAGAAACCCCTGAGGGTAAGAGGTCTATTCCAATGGCCGCATCCGCTCCCCAGAGGGAGGAAGCATCCAGGGAAGAAAGTAATGGCAGAAACCACTGAGGGTAAGAGGCCTATTCCAAAGGCCACACCCCCACCAAAGAGGGATGAAGCATCCAGGGAAAAAAGACCTGGCAGAAGCCACTGAGGGTAAGAGGCCTATTCCAAAGGCCACACCCCCACCCCAGAGGGAGGAAGGATCCAGGGAAGAAAGGCCTGGCAGAAATTTAGGGTAAGAGGCCTGTTCCAAAGGCCCCATCCCCACCCCAGAGGGAGGAGGCATCCAGGGAAGGAAGGCCTGGCAGAAACCACTCTGGGGAAGAGGCCTATTCCAAAGGCCCCATTCCCATCCCAGAGGGAGGTAGCATCCAGGGATGAAAGGCCTTGCAGAAACCACTGTGTGTAACAGGCCTATTCCAAAGACCACACGCCACACCAAAGAGGGAGGAAGCATCCAGCGAATAAAGGCCTGGCAGAAACCACTGAGGGTAAGAGACCTGTTCCAAAGGCCCCATCCCCACCCCAGAGGGAGGAAGCATCCAGGGAAAAAAGACCTGGCAGAAGCCACTAAGGGTAAGAGGCCTAGTACAAAGGCCACACCCCCACCAAAGAGGGAGGAAGCATCCCTTGAAGAAAGGCCTGGCAGAAACCACTGAGGGTAAGAGGTCAATTCCAAAGGCCCCCTCCCCTCCCCAGAGGGAGGAATCATCCAGGGAAGAAAGGCCTGGTAGAAGAAAATGAGGGTAAGAGGCCTATTCCAAAGGTCTCATTCCCACCCCAGAGGGAGGAAGGATCCAGGGAAGAAAGGCCTGGCAGAAATTTAGGGTAAGAGGCCTGTTCCAAAGGCCCCATCCCCACCCCAGAGGGAGGAGGCATCCAGGGAAGGAAGGCCTGGCAGAAACCACTCTGGGGAAGAGGCCTATTCCAAAGGCCCCATTCCCATCCCAGAGGGAGGTAGCATCCAGGGATGAAAGGCCTTGCAGAAACCACTGTGTGTAACAGGCCTATTCCAAAGACCACACGCCACACCAAAGAGGGAGGAAGCATCCAGCGAATAAAGGCCTGGCAGAAACCACTGAGGGTAAGAGACCTCTTCCAAAGGCCCCATCCCCACCCCAGAGGGAGGAAGCATCCAGGGAAAAAAGACCTGGCAGAAGCCACTAAGGGTAAGAGGCCTAGTACAAAGGCCACACCCCCACCAAAGAGGGAGGAAGCATGCAGGGAAGAAAGGCCTGGCAGAAACCACTGAGGGTAAGAGGCCTATTCCAAAGGCCCTATCCCCATCCCAGAGGGAGGAAGCATCCAGGGAAGAAAGACCTGGCAGAAGCCACTGAGGGTAAGAGGCCTATTCCAAAGGCCACACCCCCACCCAAGAGAGAGGAAGCATGCAGGTAAGAACGGCCTGGCAGAAACCCCTGAGGGTAAGAAGCCTATTCCAAAGTTCCAATCCCCACCCCAGAGGGAGGAAGCATCCAGGGAAGAAAGGCCTGGCAGATACCACTGAGGGTAAGAGGCCTATTCCAAAGGCCACATTCCCATCCCAGAGGAAGGAAGCATCCAGGGATGAACGGCCTTGCAGAAACCACTGTGTATAACAGGCCTATTCCAAAGACCACACGCCACACCAAAGAGGGAGGAAGCATCCAGCGAATAAAGGCCTGGCAGAAACCACTGAGGGTAAGAGACCTGTTCCAAAGGCCCCATCCCCACCCCAGAGGGAGGAAGCATCCAGGGGAAAAAGACCTGGCAGAAGCCACTAAGGGTAAGAGGCCTAGTACAAAGGCCACACCCCCACCAAAGAGGGAGGAAGCATGCAGGGAAGAAAGGCCTGGCAGAAACCACTGAGGGTAAGAGGCCTATTCCAAAGGCCCTATCCCCATCCCAGAGGGAGGAAGCATCCAGGGAAGAAAGACCTGGCAGAAGCCACTGAGGGTAAGAGGCCTATTCCAAAGGCCACACCGCCACCCAAGAGAGAGGAAGCATGCTGGGAAGAACGGCCTGGCAGAAACCAATGAGGGTAAGAGGCCTATTCCAAAGTTCCAATCCCCACCCCAGAGGGAGGAAGCATCCAGGGAAGAAAGGCCTGGCAGATACCACTGAGGGTAAGAGGCCTATTCCAAAAACCACATGCCCACCCCAGAAGGAGGAAGCATCCTGGGAAGAAAGGCCTGGCAGATACCATTGAGGGTAAGAGGCCTATTCCAAAGGCCCCCATCCCCACCCCAGAGAGAGGAAGCATCCAGGGGAGAAAGGCCTGGCAAAAACCACTAAGGGTAAGAGACCTATTCCAAAGGCCCTATTCCCAACCCATAGGGAGGAAGAATCCAGGGAAGAAAGGCATGGCAGAAAGCAGGGGAAGAGGCCTATTCCAAAGGCCCCTTCCCCATCCCAGAGGGAGGAAGCATCCAGGGATGAAAGGCCTTGCAGAAACCACTGTGTGTAACAGGCCTATTCCAAAGGCCACACCTCCACCCCAGAGGGAGGAAGCATCCAGCGAATAAAGGCCTGGCAGAAACCACTGAGGGTAAGAGACCTGTTCCAAAGGCCCCATCCCAAACCCAGAGGGAGGAAGCATCCAGTGAAAAAAGGCCTGGCAGAAACCATTCAGGGTAAGCAGCCGATTCCAAAGGCCCCATCCCCACCCCAGAGGGAGGAAGCATCCAGCAAATAAAGGCTTGGCATAAACCACTGAGGGTAAGAAAACTGTTCCAAAGGCCCCATCCCCACCCCAGAGGGAGGAAGCATCCAGGGAAGAAAGGCCTGGCAGAAGCCAGTGAGGGTAAGAGGCCTATTCCAAAGGCCCCATCCCCACCCCAGAGGGAGGAAGCATCCCGGGAAGAAAGGCCTGGCAGAAACCACTGAGGGTAAGAGGCCTATTCCAAAGGCCCAATCCCCACCCCAGAGGGAGGAAGCATCCAGTGAAGAAACGCCTGGCAGAAGCCACTGAGGGTAAGAGGCCTATTCCAAAGGCCACAACCCCACCCCAGAGGGAAGAAGCATCCAGGGAAGAAAGACGTGGCACAAAGCATTTAGGGTAAGAGGCCTATTCCAAAGGCCCCATCCCCACCCCAGAGGGAGGAAGCATCCAGGGAAAAAAGGCCTGGCAGAAACCATTGAGGGTAAGCAGCCGATTCCAAAGGCTCCATTCCCACCCAGAGGGAGGAAGCATCCAGGGAAGAAAGGCCTTGCAGAAACCACTGAGGGTAAGAGGCCTATTCCAAAGGCCACACACCCCCCCCCAGAGGGAGGAAGCATCCAGGGAAGAAATGCCTGGCAGAAGCCACTGAGGGTAAGAGGCCTGTTCCAAAGGCCCCATCACCACCCCCAGAGGGAGGAAGCATCCAGGGAAGAAAGGCCTGGCACAAAGCATTTAGGGTAAGAGGCCTATTCTAAAGGCCCCATTCCCACCCCAGAGGGAGGAAGCATCCAGGGATGAAAGGCCTGGCAGAAACCACTGAGGGGAAGAGGCCTATTACAAAGGCCACATCCCCACCCCAGAGGGAGGAAGCATCCAGGGATGAAAGGCCTTGCAGAAACCACTGAGTGTAAGATGCCTCTTCCAAAGGCTACACACCCACCCCAGAGGCCTGGCAGAAACCATTGAGGGTAAGAGGCTGATTCCAAAGGCCCCATTCCCACCCCAGAGGGAGGAAGCATCCAGGGAAGAAAGGCCTGGCAGAAACTATTGAGGGTAAGAGGCCTATTCCAAAGGCTCCATCCCCACCCCAGAGGGAGGAAGCATCCAGGGAAGAAAGGCCTGGCAGTAACCATTGAGGGTAACAGGCCGATTCCCAAGGCCAAAACCCCACCCTAGAGGGATTATGCATCCAGGGAAGAAAGGCCTTGCAGAAACCACTGAGGGTAAGAGGCCTATTCCAAAGGTCACACCCCCACCCGAGAGGGAGGAAGCATGCAGGGAAGAAAGGCCTGGCAGAAACCATTTAGGGTAAGTGGCCTATTCCAAAGGCCACATCCCCACCCCAGAGGGAGGAAGCATCCAGGGAAGAAAGGCCTGGCAGAAACCACTGAGGGTAAGAGGCCTATTCCAAAGGCCACCACCCACCCCAAAAGGAGGAAGCATCCCTTGAAGAAAGGCCTGGCAGAAACCACTGAGGGTAAGAGGTCTATTCCAAAGGCCCCATCCCCTCCTCAGAGGGAGGAAGCATCCAGGGTAGAAAGGCCTGGCAGATGCAACTGAGGGTAAGAGGCCTATTCCAAAGGCCACACCCCCACCCCAGAGGGTGGAAGCATCCAGGGAAGAAAGGCCTGGCAGAAACCAATGAGGGTAAGAGGCTGATTCCAAAGGCCCCATTCCCACCCTAGAAGGAGGAAGCATCTAGGGAGGAAAGGCCTGGCAGAAACTATTGAGGGTAAGAGGCCTATTCCAAAGGCCCCATCCCCACCCAAGAGGGAGGAAGCATCCAGGGAAGAAAGGGCTGGCAGAAACCATTGAGGGTAACAGGCCGATTCCAAAGGCCACAACCCCACCCTAGAGGGATTAAGCATCCAGGGAAGAAAGGCCTGGCAGAAGCCACTGAGGGTAAGAGGCCTTTTCCAAAGGCCACAGCCCCACCCCAGAGGGAGGAAGCATCCAGCAAAAAAAGGCCTGGCAGAAACCACTGAGGGTAAGAGACCTGTTGCAAAGGACCCATCCCCACCCCAGAGGGAGGAAGCATCCAGGGAAGAAATGCCTGGCAGAAGCCACTGAGGGTAAGAGGCCTGTTCCAAAGGCCCCATCACCACCCCAGAGGGAGGAAGCATCCAGGGAAGAAAGGCCTGGCACAAAGCATTTAGGGTAAGAGGCCTATTCTAAAGGCCCCATTCCCACCCCAGAGGGAGGAAGCATCCAGGGATGAAAGGCCTGGCAGAAACCACTGAGGGGAAGAGGCCTATTACAAAGGCCACATCCCCACCCCAGAGGGAGGAAGCATCCAGGGATGAAAGGCCTTGCAGAAACCACTGAGTGTAAGATGCCTATTCCAAAGGCTCCACACCCACCCCAGAGGCCTGGCAGAAACCATTGAGGGTAAGAGGCTGATTCCAAAGGCCCCATTCCCACCCCAGAGGGAGGAAGCATCCAGGGAAGAAAGGCCTGGCAGAAACTATTGAGGGTAAGAGGCCTATTCCAAAGGCTCCATCCCCACCCCAGAGGGAGGAAGCATCCAGGGGAGAAAGGCCTGGCAAAAACCACTAAGGGTAAGAGACCTATTCCAAAGGCCCTATTCCCAACCCATAGGGAGGAAGAATCCAGGGAAGAAAGGCATGGCAGAAAGCAGGGGAAGAGGCCTATTCCAAAGGCCCCTTCCCCATCCCAGAGGGAGGAAGCATCCAGGGATGAAAGGCCTTGCAGAAACCACTGTGTGTAACAGGCCTATTCCAAAGGCCACACCTCCACCCCAGAGGGAGGAAGCATCCAGCGAATAAAGGCCTGGCAGAAACCACTGAGGGTAAGAGACATGTTCCAAAGGCCCCATCCCAAACCCAGAGGGAGGAAGCATCCAGGGAAAAAAGGCCTGGCAGAAACCATTCAGGGTAAGAGGCTGATTCCAAAGGCCCCATTCCCACCCCAGAGGGAGGAAGCATCCAGAGAAGAAAGGTCTGGCAGAAACTATTGAGGGTAAGAGGCCTATTCCAAAGGCCCCATCCCCACCCCAGAGGGACCAAGCATCCAGGGAAGAAAGGCCTGGCAGAAACCATTGAGGGTAACAGGCCGATTCCAAAGGCCACACCCCCACCCCAGAGGGAGGAAGCATCCAGGGAAGAAAGGCCTGGCAGAAACCACTGAGGGTAAGAGACCTTTTCCAAAGGCCACCCCCCCACCCCAGTAGGAGAAAGCATCCAGGGAAGAAAGTAATGGCACAAACCACTGAGGGTAAGAGGCCTATTCCAAAGGCTACACACCCACCCCAGAGGGAGGAAGCATCCAGTGAATAAAGGCCTGGCAGAAACCACAGAGGGTAAGAGACCTGTTCCAAAGGCCCCATTCCCAACAGATAGGGAGGAAGCATCCAGGGAAGAAATGCCTGGCAGAAGCCACGGAGGGTAAGAGGCCTATTCCAAAGGCCACACCCCCACCCAAGAGGGAGGAAGCATGCAGGGAAGAAATGCCTGGCAGAAACCATTTGTGGTAAGAGGCCTTTTCCAAAGGCCACACCCCCACCCCAGAGGGAGGAAGCATCCAGGGAAGAAAGTAATGGCAGAAACCACTGAGGGTAAGAGGCCTATTCCAAAGGTCACACCCACACCCCAGAAGGAGGAAGCATCCAGGGAAGAAAGACCTGGCAGATAACACTGAGGGTAAGAGGCCTATTCCAAAGGCCACAACCCCACCCAAGAGAGAGGAAGCATGCAGGGAAGAACGGCCTGGCAGAAACCATTGAAGGTAAGAAGCCTATTCCAAAGTCCCAATCCCCACCCCAGAGGGAGGAAGCATCCAGCGAATAAAGGCCTGGCAGAAACCACTGAGGGTAAGAGGCCTATTCCAAAGGCCCCATCCCCACCCCAGAAGGAGGAAGCATCCCTTGAAGAAAGGCCTGGCAGAAACCACTGAAGGTAAGAGATCTATTCCAAAGGCCCCATCCACTCCTCAGAGGGGGGAAGCATCCAGGGAAGAAAGGCCTGGCAGAAGCCACTGAGGGTAAGAGGCCTATTCCAAAGGCCACACCCCCACGCCAGAGAGTGGAAGCATCCAGGGAAGAAAGGCCTGGCAGAAAACATTGAGGGTAAGAGTCTGATTCCAAAGGCCCCATTCCCACCCCAGAGGGAGGAAGCATCCAGGGAAGAAAGGTCTGGCAGAAACTATTGAGGGTAAGAGGCCTATTCCAAAGGCCCCATCCCCACCCCAGAGGGACGAAGCATCCAGGGAAGAAAGGCCTGGCAGAAACCATTGAGGGTAACAGGCCGATTCCAAAGGCCACACCCCCACCCTAGAGGGATTAAGCATCCAGGGAAGAAAGGCCTGGCAGAAGCCACTGAGGGTAAGAGACCTTTTCCAAAGGCCACCCCCCCACCCCAGTAGGAGAAAGCATCCAGGGAAGAAAGGCCTTACAGAAACAACTGAGGGTAAGAGACCTATTACGAAGGCCACACCCCCACCCCAGAGGGAGGAAGCATCCAGGGAAGAGAGGCCTGGCAGAAGCCACAGAGGGTAAGAGGCCTATTCCAAAGGCCCCATCCCCACCACAGAGGGAGGAAGCATACAGGGAAGAAAGGCCTTGCAGAAACCCCTGAGGGTAAGCAGCCGATTCCAAAGGCCCCATTCCCACCCCAGAGGGAGGAAGCATCCAGGGAAGAAAGGCCTTGCAGAAACCACTGAGGGTAAGAGACCTATTCCAAAGGCCACACAACCACCCCAGAGGGAGGAAGCATCCAGGGAAGAAAGGCCTGGCAGATGCCACAGAGGGTAAGAGGCCTATTCCAAAGGCCCCATCCCCACCACAGAAGGAGGAAGCATACAGGGAAGAAAGGCCTGGCAGAAACCACTGAGTGTAAGAGGCCTATTCCAAAGTCCCAATCCCCACCCCAGAGGGAGGAAGCATCCAGGGAAGAAAGGCCTGGCAGATACCACTGAGGGTTAGAGGCCTATTTCAAAGGCCACCCCCCCACCCCAGAAGGAGGAAGCATTCCGGGAAGAAAGGCCTGGCAGAAACCCCTGAGGGTAAGAGGTCTATTCCAAAGGCCGCATCCGCTCCCCAGAGGGATGAAGCATCCAGGGAAGAAAGTAATGGCAGAAACCACTGAGGGTAAGAGGCCTATTCCAAAGACCACACCCCCACACCAGAGGGAGGAAGCATTCAGGGAAGAAATGCCTGGCAGAAGCCACTGAGGGTAAGAGGCCTATTCCAAAGGCCCCATCACCACCCCAGAGGAAGGAAGCATCCAGGGAAGAAAGGCCTGGCAGAAACCACTGAGGGTAAGAGGCCTATTCCAAAGGCCACACCCCCACTCCAGAAGGAGGAAGCATCCCGCGAAGAAAGGCCTGGCAGAAATCACTGAGGGTAAGAGGTATATTCCAAAGGTCGCATACGCTCCCCTGAGGGAGGAAGCATTCAGGGAAGAAAGGCCTGGCAGAAGCCACTGAGGGTAAGTGGCCTATTCCAAAGGCCACACCCCCACCCCAGAGGGAGGCAGCATCCAGGGATGGAAGGCCTTGCAGAAACCACTGAGTGTAAGATGGCTATTCCAAAGGCTACACACCCACCCCAGAGGCCTGGCAGAAACCATTGAGGGTAAGAGGCTGATTCCAAAGGCCCCATTCCCACCCCAGAGGGAGGAAGCATCCAGCGAAGAAAGGCCTGGCAGAAACTATTGAGGGTAAGAGGCCTATTCCAAAGGCCCCATCCCCACCCCAGAGGGAGGAAGCATCCAGGGAAGAAAGGCCTGGCAGAAACCACTGAGGGTAAGAGGCCTATTCCAAAGGTCACACCCCCACCCCAGAGGGAGGAAGCATGCAGGGAAGAAAGGCCTGGCAGAAAACATTTAGGGTAAGTGGCCTATTCCAAAGGCCACATCCTCACCCCAGAGGGAGGAAGCATCCAGGGAAGAAAGGCCTGGCAGAAACCACTGAGGGTAAGAGGCCTATTCCAAAGGCCACCCACCACCCCAAAAGGAGGAAGCATCCCTTGAAGAAAGGCCTGGCAGAAACCACTGAGGGTAAGAGGTCTATTCCAAAGGCCCCATCCCCTCCTCAGAGGGAGGAAGCATCCAGGATAGAAAGGCTTGGCAGATGCCACTGAGGGTAAGAGGCGTATTCCAAAGGCCACACCCCCACCTCAGAGGGTGGAAGCATCCAGGGAAGAAAGGCCTGGCAGAAACCAATGAGGGTAAGAGGCTGATTCCAAAGGCCCCATTCCCACCCCAGAGGGAGGAAGCATCCAGGGTAGAAAGGCCTGGCAGAAACTATTGAGGGTAAGAGGCCTATTCCAAAGGCCCCATCCCCACCCCAGAGGGAGGAAGCATCCAGGTAAAAAAAGGCCGGGCAGAAACCATTGAGGGTAAGCAGCCGATTCCAAAGGCTCAATTCCCACCCAGAGGGAGGAAGCATCCAGGGAAGAAAGGCCTTGCAGAAACCACTGAGGGTAAGAGGCCTATTCCAAAGGCCACACCCCCACCCCAGAGGGAGGAAGCATCCAGGTAAAAAAGGCCTGGCAGAAACCATTGAGGGTAAGCAGCCGATTCCAAAGGCCCCATTCCCACCCTAGAGGGAGGAAGCATCCAGGGAAGAAAGGCCTTGCAGAAACCACTGAGGGTAAGACCTATTCCAAAGGCCACACCCCCACCCCAGAGGGAGGAAGCATCCAGGGAAGAAAGGCCTGGCAGAAGCCACAGAGGGTAAGAGGCCTATTCCAAAGGCCCCATCCCCACCACAGAGGGAGGAAGCATACAGGGAAGAAAGGCCTGGCAGAAACCACTGAGGGTAAGAGGCCTATTCCAAAGTCCCAATCCCCACCCCAGAGGGAGGAAGCATCCAGGGAAGAAAGGCCTGGCAGATACCACTGAGGGTTAGAGGCCTATTTCAAAGGCCACACCCCCACCCCAGAATGAGGAAGCATCCCGGGAATAAAGGCCTGGCAGAAACCCCTGAGGGTAAGAGGTCTATTCCAAAGGCCGCATCCGCTCCCCAGAGGGAGGAAGCATCCAGGGAAGAAAGTAATGGCAGAAACCACTGAGGGTAAGAGGCCTATTCCAAAGGCCACACCCCCACCAAAGAGGGATGAAGCATCCAGGGAAAAAAGACCTGGCAGAAGCCACTGAGGGTAAGAGGCCTATTCCAAAGGCCACACCCCCACCAAAGAGGGAGGAAGCATCCAGCGAATAAAGGCCTGGCAGAAACCACTGAGGGTAAGAGAACTGTTCCAAAGGCCCCATCCCCAAACCAGAGGGAGGAAGAATCCAGGGAAGAAAGGCCTTGCAGAAACCACTGAGGGTAAGAGGCCTATTCCAAAGGCCACACCCCCACCCCAGAGGGAGGAAGCATCCAGGGTAGAAAGGCTTGGCAGATGCCACTGAGGGTAAGAGGCGTATTTCAAAGGCCACACCCCCACCCCAGAAGGAGGAAGCATGCAGGGAAGAACGGCCTGGCAGAAATGGTTGAGGGTAAGAGGCCTATTCCAAAGTTCCTATCCCCACCCCAGAGGGAGGAAGCATCCAGGGAAGAAAGGCCTGGCAGATACCACTGAGGGTAAGAGGCCTATTCCAAAGGCCACATGCCCACCCCAGAAGGAGGAAGCATCCTGGGAAGAAAGGCCTGGCAGAAACCACTAAGGGTAAGAGGCCTAGACCAAAGGACACACCCCCACCCCAGAAGGAGGAATCATCCAGGGAAGAAAGGCCTGGCAGAAGCCACTGAGGGTAAGAGGTCAATTCCAAAGGCCCCCTCCCCTCCCCAGAGGGAGGAAGCATCCAGGGAAGAAAGGCCTGGTAGAAGCCAATGAGGGTAAGAGGCCTATTCCAAAGGCCTCATTCCCACCCCAGAGGGAGGAAGGATCCAGGGAAGAAAGGCCTGGCAGAAATTTAGGGTAAGAGGCCTGTTCCAAAGGCCCCATCCCCACCCCAGAGGGAGGAAGCATCCAGGGAAGGAAGGCCTGGCAGAAACCACTCTGGGGAAGAGGCCTATTCCAAAGGCCCCATTCCCATCCCAGAGGGAGGTAGCATCCAGGGATGAAAGGCCTTGCAGAAACCACTGTGTGTAACAGGCCTATTCCAAAGACCACACGCCACACCAAAGAGGGAGGAAGCATCCAGCGAATAAAGGCATGGCAGAAACCACTGAGGGTAAGAGACCTGTTCCAAAGGCCCCATCCCCACCCCAGAGGGAGGAAGCATCCAGGGAAAAAGACCTGGCAGAAGCCACTAAGGGTAAGAGGCCTAGTACAAAGGCCACACCCCCACCAAAGAGGGAGGAAGCATGCAGGGAAGAAAGGCCTGGCAGAAACCACTGAGGGTAAGAGGCCTGTTCCAAAGGCCCTATCCCCTTCCCAGAGGGAGGAAGCATCTAGGGAACAAAGACCTGGCAGAAGCCACTGAGTGTAAGAGGCCTATTCCAAAGGCCACACCCCCACCCCAGAGGGAGGAAGGATCCAGGGAAGAAAGGCCTGGCAGAAATTTAGGGTAAGAGGCCTGTTCCAAAGGCCCCATCCCCACCCCAGAGGGAGGAAGCATCCAGGGAAGGAAGGCCTGGCAGAAACCACTCTGGGGAAGAGGCCTATTCCAAAGGCCCCATTCCCATCCCAGAGGGAGGTAGCATCCAGGGATGAAAGGCCTTGCAGAAACCACTGTGTGTAACAGGCCTATTCCAAAGACCACACGCCACACCAAAGAGGGAGGAAGCATCCAGCGAATAAAGGCCTGGCAGAAACCACTGAGGGTAAGAGAACTGTTCCAAAGGCCCCATCCCCAAACCAGAATGAGGAAGCCTCCAGGGGAAATAGTCCTGGCAGAAACCAATTGAGGGTAAGCAGCCGATTCCAAAGGGTCCATTCCCACCCAGAGGGAGGAAGAATCCAGGGAAGAAAGGCCTTGCAGAAACCACTGAGGGTAAGAGGCCAATTCCAAAGGCCACACCCCCACACCAGAGGGAGGAAGCATTCAGGGAAGAAATGCCTGGCAGAAGCCACTGAGGGTAAGAGGCCTATTCCAAAGGCCCCATCACCACCCCAGAGGGAGGAAGCATCCAGGGAAGAAAGGCCTGGCACAAAGCATTTAGGGTAAGAGCCTAATTCCAAAGGCCCAATCCCCACCCCAGAGGAAGGAAGCATCCAGGGAAGAAAGGCCTGGCAGAAACCACTGAGGGTAAGAGGCCTATTCCAAAGGCCACACCCCCACCCCAGAAGGAGGAAGCATCCCGCGAAGAAAGGCCTGGCAGAAATCACTGAGGGTAAGAGGTATATTCCAAAGGCCGCATACGCTCCCCTGAGGGAGGAAGCATCCAGGGAAGAAAGGCCTGGCAGAAGCCACTGAGGGTAAGTGGCCTATTCCAAAGGCCACACCCCCACCCCAGAGGGAGGCAGCATCCAGGGATGAAAGGCCTTGCAGAAACCACTGAGTGTAAGATGGCTATTCCAAAGGCTACACACCCACCCCAGAGGCCTGGCAGAAACCATTGAGGGTAAGAGGCTGATTCCAAAGGCCCCATTCCCACCCCAGAGGGAGGAAGCATCCAGGGAAGAAAGGCCTGGCAGAAACTATTGAGGGTAAGAGGCCTATTCCAAAGGCCCCATCCCCACCCCAGAGGGAGGAAGCATCCAGGGAAGAAAGGCCTGGCAGAAACTATTGAGGGTAACAGGTTGATTCCAAAGGCCACAACCCCACCCTAGAGGGATTAAGCATACAGGGAAGAAAGGCCTTGCAGAAACCACTGAGGGTAAGAGGCCTATTCCAAAGGTCACACCCCCACCCCAGAGGGAGGAAGCATGCAGGGAAGAAAGGCCTGGCAGAAACCATTTAGGGTAAGTGGCCTATTCCAAAGGCCACATCCTCACCCCAGAGGGAGGAAGCATCCAGGGAAGAAAGGCCTGGCAGAAACCACTGAGGGTAAGAGGCCTATTCCAAAGGCCCCATTCCCACCCCAGAGGGAGGAAGCATCCAGGGAAGAAAGTCCTGGCAGAAGCCATTGATGGTAAGAGGCCACACCCCACCCAAGAGGGAGGAAGCATGCAAGGACGAAAGGCCTGGCAGAAACCATTGAGGGTAAGAGGCCTATTCCAAAGGCCCCATCCCCACCCCAGAGGGAGGAAGCATCCAGGGAAGAAAGCCCTGGCAGAAACCACTAAGGGTAAAAGGCCTATTCCAAAGGCCACACACCCACCCCAGAAGGAGGAAGCATCCTGGGAAGAAAGGCCTGGCAGAAACCACTGAGGGTAAGAGGTCAATTCCAAAGGCCCCCTCCCCTCCCCAGAGGGAGGAAGCATCCAGGGAAGAAAGGCCTGGTAGAAGCCAATGAGGGTAAGAGGCCTATTACAAAGTCCCAATCCCCACCCCAGAGGGAGGAAGCATCCAGGGAAGAAAGGCCTGGCAGATACCACTGAGGGTTAGAGGCCTATTCCAAAGGCCCCATTCCCATCCCAGAGGGAGGGAGCATCCAGGGATGAAAGGCCTTGCAGAAACCACTGTGTGTAACAGGCCTATTCCAAAGACCACACACCACACCAAAGAGGGAGGAAGCATCCAGCGAATAAAGGCCTGGCAGAAACCACTGAGGGTAAGAGACCTGTTCCAAAGGCCCCATCCCCACCCCAGAGGGAGGAAGCATCCAGAGAAGAAAGACCTGGCAGAAGCCAATGAGGGTAAGAGGCCTATTCCAAAGGCCACACCCCCACCCAAGAGAGAGGAAGCATGCAGGGAAGAAAGGCCTAGCAGAAACCATTGAGAGTAAGAGGCCTATTCCAAAGGCCCAATCCCCACCCCAGAGGGAGGAAGCATCCAGGGAAGAAAGGCCTGGCAGATACCACTGAGGGTAAGAGGCCTATTCCAAAGGCCACATACCCACCCCAGAGGGAGGAAGGATCCAGGGAAGAAAGGCCTGGCAGAAATTTAGGGTAAGAGGCCTGTTCCAAAGGCCCCATCCCCACCCCAGAGGGAGGAAGCATCCAGGGAAGGAAGGCCTGGCAGAAACCACTCTGGGTAAGAGGCCTATTCCAAAGGCCCCATTCCCATCCCAGAGGGAGGTAGCATCTAGGGATGAAAGGCCTTGCAGAAACCACTGTGTGTAACAGGCCTATTCCAAAGACCACAAGCCACACCAAAGAGGGAGGAAGCATCCAGCGAATAAAGGCCTGGCAGAAACCACTGAGGGTAAGAGACCTGTTCCAAAGGCCCCATCCCCACCCCAGAGGGAGGAAACATCCAGGGAACAAAGACCTGGCAGAAGCCACTAAGGGTAAGAGGCCTAGTACAAAGGCCACACCCCCACCAAAGAGGGAGGAAGCATGCAGGGAAGAAAGGCCTGGCAGAAACCACTGAGGGTAAGAGGCCTGTTCCAAAGGCCCTATCCCCATCCCAGAGGGAGGAAGCATCCAGGGAAGAAAGACCTGGCAGAAGCCACTGAGGGTAAGAGGCCTATTCCAAAGGCCACACCCCCACCCCAGAGTGAGGAAGCATCCAGGGAAGAAATTCCTGGCAGAAGCCATTGAGGGTAAGAGGCCACACCCCACCCAAGAGGGAGGAAGCATGCAAGGACGAAAGGCCTGGCAGAAACCACTGAGGGTAAGAGGCCTGTTCCAAAGGCCCTATCCCCATCCCAGAGGGAGGAAGCATCCAGGGAAGAAAGACCTGGCAGAAGCCACTGAGGGTAAGAGGCCTATTCCAAAGGCCACATCCTCACCCCAGAGGGAGGAAGCATCCAGGGAAGAAAGGCCTGGCAGAAACCGTTGAGGGTAAGAGGCCTATTCCAAAGTTCCAATCCCCACCCCAGAGGGAGGAAGCATCCAGGGGAGAAAGGCCTGGCAAAAACTATTGAGGGTAAGAGGCCTATTCCAAAGGCCCCATCCCCAACCCAGAGGGAGGAAGCATCCAGGGAAGAAAGGCCTGGCAGAAACCATTGGCGGTAATAGGCCGATTCCAAAGGCCACAACCCCACCCTAGAGGGATTAAGCATCCAGGGAAGAAAGTAATGGCAGAAACCACTGAGGGTAAGAGGCCTATTCCAAAGGCTACACACCCACCCCAGAGGGAGGAAGCATCCAGCGAAAAAAGGCCTGGCAGAAACCACTGAGGGTAAGAGACCTGTTCCAAAGGCCCCATCCCCACCCCAGAGGGAGGAAGCATCCAGGGAAAAAAGACCTGGCAGAAGCCACTAAGGGTAAGAGGCCTAGTACAAAGGCCACACCCCCACCAAAGAGGGAGGAAGCATGCAGGGAAGAAAGGCCTGGCAGAAACCACTGAGGGTAAGAGGTCAATTCCAAAGGCCCCCTTCCCTCCCCAGAGGGAGGAAGCATCCAGGGAAGAAAGGCCTGGTAGAAGCCAATGAGGGTAAGAGGCCTATTCCAAAGGCCTCATTCCCACCCCAGAGGGAGGAAGGATCCAGGGAAGAAAGGCCTGGCAGAAATTTAGGGTAAGAGGCCTGTTCCAAAGGCCCCATCCCCACCCCAGAGGGAGGAAGCATCCAGGGAAGGAAGGCCTGGCAGAAACCACTCTGGGGAAGAGGCCTATTCCAAAGGCCCCATTCCCATCCCAGAGGGAGGTAGCATCCAGGGATGAAAGGCCTTGCAGAAACCACTGTGTGTAACAGGCCTATTCCAAAGACCACACGCCACACCAAGGAGGGAGGAAGCATCCAGCGAATAAAGGCCTGGCAGAAACCACTGAGGGTAAGAGACCTGTTCCAAAGGCCCCATCCCCACCCCAGAGGGAGGAAGCATCCAGGGAAAAAAGACCTGGCAGAAGCCACTAAGGGTAAGAGGCCTAGTACAAAGGCCACACCCCCACCAAAGAGGGAGGAAGCATGCAGGGAAGAAAGGCCTGGCAGAAACCACTGAGGGTAAGAGGCCTATTCCAAAGGCCCTATCCCCATCCCAGAGGGAGGAAGCATCCAGGGAAGAAAGACCTGGCAGAAGCCACTGAGGGTAAGAGGCCTATTCCAAAGGCCACACCCCCACCCAAGAGAGAGGAAGCATGCAGGTAAGAACGGCCTGGCAGAAACCGTTGAGGGTAAGAGGCCTATTCCAAAGTTCCAATCCCCACCCCAGAGGGAGGAAGCATCCAGGGAAGAAAGGCCTGGCAGATGCCACTGAGGGTAAGAGGCCTATTCCAAAGGCCACATGCCCACCCCAGAAGGAGGAAGCATCCTGGGAAGAAAGGCCTGGCAGAAGCCACTGAGGGTAAGAGGCCTATTCCAAAGGCCACACCCCCACCCCAGAGTGAGGAAGCATCCAGGTAAGAAATTCCTGGTAGAAGCCATTGAGGGTAAGAGGCCACACCCCACCCAAGAGGGAGGAAGCATGCAAGGACGAAAGGCCTGGCAGAAACCACTGAGGGTAAGAGGCCTGTTCCAAAGGCCCTATCCCCATCCCAGAGGGAGGAAGCATCCAGGGAAGAAAGACCTGGCAGAAGCCACTGAGGGTAAGAGGCCTATTCCAAAGGCCACACCCCCACACAAGAGAGAGGAAGCATGCAGGGAAGAACGGCCTGGCAGAAACCACTAAGGGTAAGAGACCTATTCCAAACGCCCTATTCCTAACCCATAGGGAGGAAGAATCCAGGGAAGAAAGGCATGGCAGAAAGCAGGGGAAGAGGCCTATTCCAAAGGCCCCTTCCCCATCCCAGAGGGAGGAAGCATCCAGGGATGAAAGGCCTTGCAGAAACCACTGTGTGTAACAGGCCTATTCCAAAGACCACACCCCCACCCCAGAGGGAGGAAGCATCCAGCGAATAAAGGCCTGGCAGAAACCACTGAGGGTAAGAGACCTGTTCCAAAGGCCCCATCCCAAACCCAGAGGGAGGAAGCATCCAGGGAAAAAAGGCCTGGCAGAAACCATTCAGGGTAAGCAGCCGATTCCAAAGGCCCTATTCCCAACCCAGAGGGAGGAAGCATCCAGGGAAGAGAGGCCTGGCAGAAATCAATGAGGGTAAGAGTCCTATTCCAAAGGCCCCATCGCCATCCCAGAGGGAGGAAGCATCCAGGGAAGAAAGACCTGGCAGAAGCCACTGAGGGTAAGAGGCCTATTCCACAGGCCACACCCCCACCCAAGAGGGAGGAAGCATGCAGGGAAGAAAGGCCTAGCAGAAACCATTGAGAGTAAGAGGCCTATTCCAAAGGCCCAATCCCCACCCCAGAGGGAGGAAGCATCCAGGGAAGAAAGGCCTGGCAGAAACCACTGAGGGTAAGAGGCCTATTCCAAATGCCACACCCCCACCCCAGAAGGAGGAAGCATCCCGTGAAGAAAGGCCTGGCAGAAATCACTGAGTGTAAGAGGTATATTCCAAAGGCCGTATACACTCCCCAGAGGGAGGAAGCATCCAGGGAAGAAAGGCCTGGCAGAAGCCACTGAGGGTAAGTGGCCTATTCCAAAGGCCACACCCCCACTCCAGTGGGAGGAAGCATCCAGGGAAGAAAGGCCTGGCAGAAAGCATTGAGGGTAAGAGGCCTATTTAAAAAGCCACACTCCCACACCAGAGGGAGGAAGCATCCAGGGGAAAAACCTGGCCGAAACCACTGAGAGTAAGAGGCCTATTAAAAAAGCCACACCCCCACCCCAGAGGGAGGAAGCATCCAGCAAATAAAGGCTTGGCAGAAACCACTGAGGGTAAGAAAACTGTTCCAAAGGCCCAATCCCCACCCCAGAGGGGGGAAGCATCCAGGGAAGAAAGGCCTGGCAGATACCACTGAGGGTAAGAGTCCTATTCCAAAGGCCCCATCCCCACCCCAGAGGGAGGAAGCATCCAGGGAAGAAAGACCTGGCAGAAGCCACTGAGGGTAAGAGGCCTATTCTAAAGGCCACACCCCCACCAAAGAGGGAGGAAGCATACAGGGAAGAAAGGCCTGGCAGAACCCATTGAGGGTAAGAGGCCTTTTCCGAAGGCCCCCGCCCCACCCCAGAGGGAGAAAGCATCCAGGGAAGAAAGGCCTGGCAGAAACCACTGAGGGTAAGAGGCCTATGCCAAAGGCCACACCCCCAACCCAGAGGGAGGAAGCATCCAGCGAATAAAGGCCTGGCAGAAATCACTGAGGGTAAGAGAACTGTTCCAAAGGCCCCATCCCCAAACCAGAGGGAGGAAGCTTCCAGGGGAAAAAGTCCTGCCAGAAACCAATTGAGGGTAAGCAGCCGATTCCAAAGGCTCCATTCCCACCCAGAGGGAGGAAGAATCCAGGGAAGAAAGGCCTTGCAGAAACCATTGAGGGTAAGAGGCCTATTCCAAAGGCCACCCCCCCCCACCCCAGAGGGAGGAAGCATTCAGGGAAGAAATGCCTGGCAGAAGCCACTGAGGGTAAGAGGCCTATTCCAAAGGCCCCATCACCACCCCAGAGGGAGGAAGCATCCAGGGAAGAAAGGCCTGGCACAAAGCATTTAGGGTAACAGGCTTATTCCAAAGGCCCCATTCCCACCCCAGAGGGAGGAAGCATCCAGGGATGAAAGGCCTGGAAGAAAGCACTGAGGGGAAGAGACCTATTCCAAAGGCCACATCCCCACCCCAGAGGGAGGAAGCATCCAGGGATGAAAGGCCTTGCAGAAACCACTGAGTGTAAGATGCCTATTCCAAAGGCTTCACACCCACCCCAGAGGGAGGAAGGATCCAGCGAATAAAGGCCTGGCAGAAACCCCTGAGGGTAAGAGACCTGTTCCAAAGGCCCCATTCCCACCCCAGAGGGAAGAAGCATCCAGGGAAAAAAGGCCTGGAAGAAACCATCGAGGGTAAGCAGCCGATTCCAAAGGCCACACCCCCACCCAAGAGGGAGGAAGCATGCAGGGAAGAAAGGCCTGGCAGAAACCATTGAGGGTAAGTGGCCTATTCCAAAGGCCACATCCTCACTCCATAGAGAGGATGCATCCAGGGAAGAAAGGCCTGGCAGAAACCACTGAGGGTAAGAGGCCTATTCCAAAGGCCACACCCCCACCCCAGAAGGAGGAAGCATCCCTTGAAGAAAGGCCTGGCAGAAACCACTGAAGGTAATAGGTCTATTCAAAAGGCCCCATCCACTCCTCAGAGGGAGGAAGCATCCAGGGAAGAAAGGCCTGGCAGAAGCCACTGAGGGTAAGAGGCCTATTCCAAAGGCCACACCCCCACCCCAGAGAGTGGAAGCATCCAGGGAAGAAAGGCCTGGCAGAAAACATTGAGGGTAAGAGGCTGATTCCAAAGGCCCCATTCCCACCCCAGAGGGAGGAAGCATCCAGGGAAGAAAGGTCTGGCAGAAACTATTGAGGGTAAGAGGCCTATTCCAAAGGCCCCATCCCCACCCCAGAGGGACCAAGCATCCAGGGAAGAAAGGCCTGGCAGAAACCACTGAGGGTAAGAGGTCAATTCCAAAGGCCCCCTCCCCTCCCCAGAGGGAGGAAGCATCCAGGGAAGAAAGGCCTGGTGGAAGCCAATGAGGGTAAGAGGCCTATTCCAAAGGCCTCATTCCCACCCCAGAGGGAGGAAGGATCCAGGGAAGAAAGGCCTGGCAGAAATTTAGGGTAAGAGGCCTGTTCCAAAGGCCCCATCCCCACCCCAGAGGGAGGAGGCATCCAGGGAAGGAAGGCCTGGCAGAAACCACTCTGGGGAAGAGGCCTATTCCAAAGGCCCCATTCCCATCCCAGAGGGAGGTAGCATCCAGGGATGAAAGGCCTTGCAGAAACCACTGTGTGTAACAGGCCTATTCCAAAGACCACACGCCACACCAAAGAGGGAGGAAGCATCCAGCGAATAAAGGCCTGGCAGAAACCACTGAGGGTAAGAGACCTGTTCCAAAGGCCCCATCCCAACCCCAGAGGGAGGAAGCATCCAGGGAAAAAAGACCTGGAAGAAGCCACTAAGGGTAAGAGGCCTAGTACAAAGGCCACACCCCCACCAAAGAGGGAGGAAGCATGCAGGGAAGAAAGGCCTTGCAGAAACCACTGAGGGTAAGAGGCCTATTCCAAAGGCCCTATCCCCATCCCAGAGGGAGGAAGCATCCAGGGAAGAAAGACCTGGCAGAAGCCACTGAGGGTAAGAGGCCTATTCCAAAGGCCACACCCCCACCCAAGAGAGAGGAAGCATGCAGGTAAGAACGGCCTGGCAGAAACCGTTGAGGGTAAGAGGCCTATTCCAAAGTTCCAATCCCCACCCCAGAGGGAGGAAGCATCCAGGGAAGAAAGGCCTGGCAGATACCACTGAGGGTAAGAGGCCTATTCCAAAGGCCACATTCCCATCCCAGAGGAAGGAAGCATCCAGCGATGAAAGGCCTTGCAGAAACCACTGTGTATAACAGGCCTATTCCAAAGACCACACGCCACACCAAAGAGGGAGGAAGCATCCAGCGAATAAAGGCCTGGCAGAAACCACTGAGGGTAAGAGACCTGTTCCAAAGGCCCCATCCCCACCCCAGAGGGAGGAAGCATCCAGGGAAAAAAGACCTGGCAGAAGCCACTAAGGGTAAGAGGCCTAGTACAAAGGCCACACCCCCACCAAAGAGGGAGGAAGCATGCAGGGAAGAAAGGCCTGGCAGAAACCACTGAGGGTAAGAGGCCTATTCCAAAGGCCCTATCCCCATCCCAGAGGGAGGAAGCATCCAGGGAAGAAAGACCTGGCAGAAGCCACTGAGGGTAAGAGGCCTATTCCAAAGGCCACACCGCCACCCAAGAGAGAGGAAGCATGCAGGGAAGAACGGCCTGGCAGAAACCAATGAGGGTAAGAGGCCTATTCCAAAGTTCCAATCCCCACCCCAGAGGGAGGAAGCATCCAGGGAAGAAAGGCCTGGCAGATACCACTGAGGGTAAGAGGCCTATTCCAAAAACCACATGCCCACCCCAGAAGGAGGAAGCATCCTGGGAAGAAAGGCCTGGCAGATACCACGGAGGGTAAGAGGCCTATTCCAAAGGCCCCCATCCCCACCCCAGAGAGAGGAAGCATCCAGGGGAGAAAGGCCTGGCAAAAACCACTAAGGGTAAGAGACCTATTCCAAAGGCCCTATTCCCAACCCATAGGGAGGAAGAATCCAGGGAAGAAAGGCATGGCAGAAAGCAGGGGAAGAGGCCTATTCCAAAGGCCCCTTCCCCATCCCAGAGGGAGGAAGCATCCAGGGATGAAAGGCCTTGCAGAAACCACTGTGTGTAACAGGCCTATTCCAAAGGCCACACCTCCACCCCAGAGGGAGGAAGCATCCAGCGAATAAAGGCCTGGCAGAAACCACTGAGGGTAAGAGACCTGTTCCAAAGGCCCCATCCCAAACCCAGAGGGAGGAAGCATCCAGTGAAAAAAGGCCTGGCAGAAACCATTCAGGGTAAGCAGCCGATTCCAAAGGCCCTATTCCCAACCCAGAGGGAGGAAGCATCCAGGGAAGAGAGGCCTGGCAGAAATCAATGAGGGTAAGAGTCCTATTCCAAAGGCCCCATCGCCATCGCAGAGGGAGGAAGCATCCAGGGAAGAAAGACCTGGCAGAAGCCACTGAGGGTAAGTGGCCTATTCTAAAGGCCATACCCCCACCCCAGTGGGAGGAAGCATCCAGGGAAGCAAGGCCTGGCAGAAAGCATTGAGGGTAAGAGGCCTATTTCAAAGGCTCCATCCCCACCCCAGAGGGAGGACGCATCCAGGGAAGAAAGGCCTGGCAGTAACCATTGAGGCTAACAGGCCGATTCCCAAGGCCAAAACCCCACCCTAGAGGGATTATGCATCCAGGGAAGAAAGGCCTTGCAGAAACCACTGAGGGTAAGAGGCCTATTCCAAAGGTCACACCCCCACCCCGGAGGGAGGAAGCATGCAGGGAAGAAAGGCCTGGCAGAAACCATTTAGGGTAAGTGGCCTATTCCAAAGGCCACATCCCCACCTCAGAGGGAGGAAGCATCCAGGGAAGAAAGGCCTGGCAGAAACCACTGAGGGTAAGAGGCCTATTCCAAAGGCCACCACCCACCCCAAAAGGAGGAAGCATCCCTTGAAGAAAGGCCTGGCAGAAACCACTGAGGGTAAGAGGTCTATTCCAAAGGCCCCATCCCCTCCTCAGAGGGAGGAAGCATCCAGGGAGAAAGGCCTGGCAGATGCCACTGAGGGTAAGAGGCCTATTCCAAAGGCCACACCCCCACCCCAGAGGGTGGAAGCATCCAGGGAAGAAAGGCCTGGCAGAAACCAATGAGGGTAAGAGGCTGATTCCAACGGCCCCATTCCCACCCTAGAAGGAGGAAGCATCCAGGGAGGAAAGGCCTGGCAGAAACTATTGAGGGTAAGAGGCCTTTTCCAAAGGCCACACCCCCACCCCAGACGGAGGAAGCATCCAGCAAAAAAAGGCCTGGCAGAAACCACTGAGGGTAAGAGACCTGTTGCAAAGGACCCATCCCCACCCCAGAGGGAGGAAGCATCCAGGGAAGAAATGCCTGGCAGAAGCCACTGAGGGTAAGAGGCCTGTTCCAAAGGCCCCATCACCACCCCAGAGGGAGGAAGCATCCAGGGAAGAAAGGCCTGGCACAAAGCATTTAGGGTAAGAGGCCTATTCTAAAGGCCCCATTCCCACCCCAGAGGGAGGAAGCATCCAGGGATGAAAGGCCTGGTAGAAACCACTGAGGGGAAGAGGCCTATTACAAAGGCCACATCCCCACCCCAGAGGGAGGAAGCATCCAGGGATGAAAGGCCTTGCAGAAACCACTGAGTGTAAGATGCCTATTCCAAAGGCTACACACCCACCCCAGAGGCCTGGCAGAAGCCACTGAGGGTAAGAGGCCTATTCCAAAGGCCACACCCCCACACAAGAGAGAGGAAGCATGCAGGGAAGAACGGCCTGGCAGAAACCGTTGAGGGTAAGAGGCCTATTCCAAAGTTTCAATCCCCACCCCAGAGGGAGGAAGCATCCTGGGAAGAAAGGCCTGGCAGATACCACTGAGGGTAAGAGGCCTATTCCAAAGGCCCCAATCCCCACCCCAGAGAGAGGAAGCATCCAGGGGAGAAAGGCCTGGCAAAAACTATTGAGGGTAAGAGGCCTATTCCAAAGGCCCCATCCCCACCCCAGAGGGAGGAAGCATCCAGGGAAGAAAGGCCTGGCAGAAACTATTGACGGTAACAGGCCGATTCCAAAGGCCACAACCCCACCCTAGAGGGATTAAGCATCCAGGGAAGAAAGTAATGGCAGAAACCACTGAGGGTAAGAGGCCTATTCCAAAGGCTACACACCCACCCCAGAGGGAGGAAGCATCCAGCGAAAAAAGGCCTGGCAGAAACCACTGAGGGTAAGAGACCTGTTCCAAAGGCCCCATCCCCACCCCAGAGGGAGGAAGCATCCAGGGAAAAAAGACCTGGCAGAAGGCACTAAGGGTAAGAGGCCTAGTACAAAGGCCACACCCCCACCAAAGAGGGAGGAAGCATGCAGGGAAGAAAGGCCTGGCAGAAACCACTGAGGGTAAGAGGTCAATTCCAAAGGCCCCCTCCCCTCCCCAGAGGGAGGAAGCATCCAGGGAAGAAAGGCCTGGTAGAAGCCAATGAGGGTAAGAGGCCTATTCCAAAGGCCTCATTCCCACCCCAGAGGGAGGAAGGATCCAGGGAAGAAAGGCCTGGCAGAAATTTAGGGTAAGAGGCCTGTTCCAAAGGCCCCATCCCCACCCCAGAGGGAGGAGGCATCCAGGGAAGGAAGGCATGGCAGAAACCACTCTGGGGAAGAGGCCTATTCCAAAGGCCACACCCCCACCCAAGAGAGAGGAAGCATGCAGGTAAGAACGGCCTGGCAGAAACCGTTGAGGGTAAGAGGCCTATTCCAAAGTTCCAATCCCCACCCCAGAGGGAGGAAGCATCCAGGGAAGAAAGGCCTGGCAGATACCACTGAGGGTAAGAGGCCTATTCCAAAGGCCACATTCCCATCCCAGAGGAAGGAAGCATCCAGGGATGAAAGGCCTTGCAGAAACCACTGTGTATAACAGGCCTATTCCAAAGACCACACGCCACACCAAAGAGGGAGGAAGCATCCAGCGAATAAAGGCCTGGCAGAAACCACTGAGGGTAAGAGACCTGTTCCAAAGGCCCCATCCCCACCCCAGAGGGAGGAAGCATCCAGGGAAAAAAGACCTGGCAGAAGCCACTAAGGGTAAGAGGCCTAGTACAAAGGCCACACCCCCACCAAAGAGGGAGGAAGCATGCAGGGAAGAAAGGCCTGGCAGAAACCACTGAGGGTAAGAGGCCTATTCCAAAGGCCCTATCCCCATCCCAGAGGGAGGAAGCATCCAGGGAAGAAAGACCTGGCAGAAGCCACTGAGGGTAAGAGGCCTATTCCAAAGGCCACACCGCCACCCAAGAGAGAGGAAGCATGCAGGGAAGAACGGCCTGGCAGAAACCAATGAGGGTAAGAGGCCTATTCCAAAGGCCCCAATCCCCACCCCAGAGAGAGGAAGCATCCAGGGGAGAAAGGCCTGGCAAAAACTATTGAGGGTAAGAGGCCTATTCCAAAGGCCCCATCCCCACCCCAGAGGGAGGAAGCATCCAGGGAAGAAAGGCCTGGCAGAAACTATTGACGGTAACAGGCCGATTCCAAAGGCCACAACCCCACCCTAGAGGGATTAAGCATCCAGGGAAGAAAGTAATGGCAGAAACCACTGAGGGTAAGAGGCCTATTCCAAAGGCTACACACCCACCCCAGAGGGAGGAAGCATCCAGCGAAAAAAGGCCTGGCAGAAACCACTGAGGGTAAGAGACCTGTTCCAAAGGCCCCATCCCCACCCCAGAGGGAGGAAGCATCCAGGGAAAAAAGACCTGGCAGAAGGCACTAAGGGTAAGAGGCCTAGTACAAAGGCCACACCCCCACCAAAGAGGGAGGAAGCATGCAGGGAAGAAAGGCCTGGCAGAAACCACTGAGGGTAAGAGGTCAATTCCAAAGGCCCCCTCCCCTCCCCAGAGGGAGGAAGCATCCAGGGAAGAAAGGCCTGGTAGAAGCCAATGAGGGTAAGAGGCCTATTCCAAAGGCCTCATTCCCACCCCAGAGGGAGGAAGGATCCAGGGAAGAAAGGCCTGGCAGAAATTTAGGGTAAGAGGCCTGTTCCAAAGGCCCCATCCCCACCCCAGAGGGAGGAGGCATCCAGGGAAGGAAGGCATGGCAGAAACCACTCTGGGGAAGAGGCCTATTCCAAAGGCCACACCCCCACCCAAGAGAGAGGAAGCATGCAGGTAAGAACGGCCTGGCAGAAACCGTTGAGGGTAAGAGGCCTATTCCAAAGTTCCAATCCCCACCCCAGAGGGAGGAAGCATCCAGGGAAGAAAGGCCTGGCAGATACCACTGAGGGTAAGAGGCCTATTCCAAAGGCCACATTCCCATCCCAGAGGAAGGAAGCATCCAGGGATGAAAGGCCTTGCAGAAACCACTGTGTATAACAGGCCTATTCCAAAGACCACACGCCACACCAAAGAGGGAGGAAGCATCCAGCGAATAAAGGCCTGGCAGAAACCACTGAGGGTAAGAGACCTGTTCCAAAGGCCCCATCCCCACCCCAGAGGGAGGAAGCATCCAGGGAAAAAAGACCTGGCAGAAGCCACTAAGGGTAAGAGGCCTAGTACAAAGGCCACACCCCCACCAAAGAGGGAGGAAGCATGCAGGGAAGAAAGGCCTGGCAGAAACCACTGAGGGTAAGAGGCCTATTCCAAAGGCCCTATCCCCATCCCAGAGGGAGGAAGCATCCAGGGAAGAAAGACCTGGCAGAAGCCACTGAGGGTAAGAGGCCTATTCCAAAGGCCACACCGCCACCCAAGAGAGAGGAAGCATGCAGGGAAGAACGGCCTGGCAGAAACCAATGAGGGTAAGAGGCCTATTCCAAAGTTCCAATCCCCACCCCAGAGGGAGGAAGCATCCAGTGAAGAAAGGCCTGGCAGAAACTATTGACGGTAACAGGCCGATTCCAAAGGCCACAACCCCATCCTAGAGGGATTAAGCATTCAAGGAAGAAAGTAATGGCAGAAACCACTGAGGGTAAGAGGCCTATTCCAAAGGCTACACACCCACCCCAGAGGGAGGAAGCATCCAGCGAAAAAAGGCCTGGCAGAAACCACTGAGGGTAAGAGACCTGTTCCAAAGGCCCCATCCCCACCCCAGAGGGAGGAAGCATCCAGGGAAAAAAGACCTGGCAGAAGCCACTAAGGGTAAGAGGCCTAGTACAAAGGCCACACCCCCACCAAAGAGGGAGGAAGCATGCAGGGAAGAAAGGCCTGGCAGAAACCACTGAGGGTAAGAGGTCAATTCCAAAGGCCCCCTCCCCTCCCCAGAGGGAGGAAGCATCCAGGGAAGAAAGGCCTGGTAGAAGCCAATGAGGGTAAGAGGCCTATTCCAAAGGCCTCATTCCCACCCCAGAGGGAGGAGGCATCCAGGGAAGGAAGGCCTGGCAGAAACCACTCTGGGGAAGAGGCCTATTCCAAAGGCCCCATTCCCATCCCAGAGGGAGGTAGCATCCAGGGATGAAAGGCCTTGCAGAAACCACTGTGTGTAACAGGCCTATTCCAAAGACCACACGCCACACCAAAGAGGGAGGAAGCATCCAGCGAATAAAGGCCTGGCAGAAACCACTGAGGGTAAGAGACCTGTTCCAAAGGCCCCATCCCCACCCCAGAGGGAGGAAGCATCCAGGGAAAAAAGACCTGGCAGAAGCCACTAAGGGTAAGAGGCCTAGTACAAAGGCCACACCCCCACCAAAGAGGGAGGAAGCATGCAGGAAAGAAAGGCCTGGCAGAAACCACTGAGGGTAAGAGGCCTATTCCAAAGGCCCTATCCCCATCCCAGAGGGAGGAAGCATCCAGGGAAGAAAGACCTGGCAGAAGCCACTGAGGGTAAGAGGCCTATTCCAAAGGCCACACCCCCACCCAAGAGAGAGGAAGCATGCAGGTAAGAACGGCCTGGCAGAAACCGTTGAGGGTAAGAGGCCTATTCCAAAGTTCCAATCCCCACCCCAGAGGGAGGAAGCATCCAGGGAAGAAAGGCCTGGCAGATACCACTGAGGGTAAGAGGCCTATTCCAAAGGCCACATTCCCATCCCAGAGGAAGGAAGCATCCAGCGATGAAAGGCCTTGCAGAAACCACTGTGTATAACAGGCCTATTCCAAAGACCACACGCCACACCAAAGAGGGAGGAAGCATCCAGCGAATAAAGGCCTGGCAGAAACCACTGAGGGTAAGAGACCTGTTCCAAAGGCCCCATCCCCACCCCAGAGGGAGGAAGCATCCAGGGAAAAAAGACCTGGCAGAAGCCACTAAGGGTAAGAGGCCTAGTACAAAGGCCACACCCCCACCAAAGAGGGAGGAAGCATGCAGGGAAGAAAGGCCTGGCAAAAACCACTAAGGGTAAGAGACCTATTCCAAAGGCCCTATTCCCAACCCATAGGGAGGAAGAATCCAGGGAAGAAAGGCATGGCAGAAAGCAGGGGAAGAGGCCTATTCCAAAGGCCCCTTCCCCATCCCAGAGGGAGGAAGCATCCAGGGATGAAAGGCCTTGCAGAAACCACTGTGTGTAACAGGCCTATTCCAAAGGCCACACCTCCACCCCAGAGGGAGGAAGCATCCAGCGAATAAAGGCCTGGCAGAAACCACTGAGGGTAAGAGACCTGTTCCAAAGGCCCCATCCCAAACCCAGAGGGAGGAAGCATCCAGTGAAAAAAGGCCTGGCAGAAACCATTCAGGGTAAGCAGCCGATTCCAAAGGCCCTATTCCCAACCCAGAGGGAGGAAGCATCCAGGGAAGAGAGGCCTGGCAGAAATCAATGAGGGTAAGAGTCCTATTCCAAAGGCCCCATCGCCATCCCAGAGGGAGGAAGCATCCAGGGAAGAAAGACCTGGCAGAAGCCACTGAGGGTAAGAGGCCTATTCCAAAGGCCACACCCCCACCCAAGAGGGAGGAAGCATGCAGGGAAGAAAGGCCTAGCAGAAACCATTGAGAGTAAGAGGCCTATTCCAAAGGCCCAATCCCCACCCCAGAGGGAGGAAGCATCCAGGGAAGAAAGGCCTGGCAGAAACCACTGAGGGTAAGAGGCCTATTCCAAAGGCCACACCCCCACCCCAGAAGGAGGAAGCATCCTGCGAAGAAAGGCCTGGCAGAAATCACTGAGGGTAAGAGGTATATTCCAAAGGCCGCATACGCTCCGCAGAGGGAGGAAGCATCCAGGGAAGAAAGGCCTGGCAGAAGCCACTGAGGGTAAGTGGCCTATTCCAAAGGCCATACCCCCACCCCAGTGGGAGGAAGCATCCAGGGAAGCAAGGCCTGGCAGAAAGCATTGAGGGTAAGAGGCCTATTTCAAAGGCTCCATCCCCACCCCAGAGGGAGGAAGCATCCAGGGAAGAAAGGCCTGGCAGTAACCATTGAGGGTAACAGGCCGATTCCCAAGGCCAAAACCCCACCCTAGAGGGATTATGCATCCAGGGAAGAAAGGCCTTGCAGAAACCACTGAGGGTAAGAGGCCTATTCCAAAGGTCACACCCCCACCCCAGAGGGAGGAAGCATGCAGGGAAGAAAGGCCTGGCAGAAACCATTTAGGGTAAGTGGCCTATTCCAAAGGCCACATCCCCACCCCAGAGGGAGGAAGCATCCAGGGAAGAAAGGCCTGGCAGAAACCACTGAGGGTAAGAGGCCTATTCCAAAGGCCACCACCCACCCCAAAAGGAGGAAGCATCCCTTGAAGAAAGGCCTGGCAGAAACCACTGAGGGTAAGAGGTCTATTCCAAAGGCCCCATCCCCTCCTCAGAGGGAGGAAGCATCCAGGGTAGAAAGGCCTGGCAGATGCCACTGAGGGTAAGAGGCCTATTCCAAAGGCCACACCCCCACCCCAGAGGGTGGAAGCATCCAGGGAAGAAAGGCCTGGCAGAAACCAATGAGGGTAAGAGGCTGATTCCAAAGGCCCCATTCCCACCCTAGAAGGAGGAAGCATCCAGGGAGGAAAGGCCTGGCAGAAACTATTGAGGGTAAGAGGCCTATTCCAAAGGCCCCATCCCCACCCCAGAGGGAGGAAGCATCCAGGGAAGAAACGGCTGGCAGAAACCATTGAGGGTAACAGGCCGATTCCAAAGGCCACAACCCCACCCTAGAGGGATTAAGCATCCAGGGAAGAAAGGCCTGGCAGAAGCCACTGAGGGTAAGAGGCCTTTTCCAAAGGCCACACCCCCACCCCAGAGGGAGGAAGCATCCAGCAAAAAAAGGCCTGGCAGAAACCACTGAGGGTAAGAGACCTGTTGCAAAGGACCCATCCCCACCCCAGAGGGAGGAAGCATCCAGGGAAGAAATGTCTGGCAGAAGCCACTGAGGGTAAGAGGCCTGTTCCAAAGGCCCCATCACCACCCCAGAGGGAGGAAGCATCCAGGGAAGAAAGGCCTGGCACAAAGCATTTAGGGTAAGAGGCCTATTCTAAAGGCCCCATTCCCACCCCAGAGGGAGGAAGCATCCAGGGATGAAAGGCCTGGTAGAAACCACTGAGGGGAAGAGGCCTATTACAAAGGCCACATCCCCACCCCAGAGGGAGGAAGAATCCAGGGATGAAAGGCCTTGCAGAAACCACTGAGTGTAAGATGCCTATTCCAAAGGCTACACACCCACCCCAGAGGCCTGGCAGAAGCCACTGAGGGTAAGAGGCCTATTCCAAAGGCCACACCCCCACACAAGAGAGAGGAAGCATGCAGGGAAGAACGGCCTGGCAGAAACCGTTGAGGGTAAGAGGCCTATTCCAAAGTTTCAATCCCCACCCCAGAGGGAGGAAGCATCCTGGGAAGAAAGGCCTGGCAGATACCACTGAGGGTAAGAGGCCTATTCCAAAGGCCCCAATCCCCACCCCAGAGAGAGGAATCATCCAGGGGAGAAAGGCCTGGCAAAAACTATTGAGGGTAAGAGGCCTATTCCAAAGGCCCCATCCCCACCCCAGAGGGAGGAAGCATCCAGGGAAGAAAGGCCTGGCAGAAACTATTGACGGTAACAGGCCAATTCCAAAGGCCACAGCCCCACCCTAGAGGGATTAAGCATCCAGGGAAGAAAGTAATGGCAGAAACCACTGAGGGTAAGAGGCCTATTCCAAAGGCTACACACCCACCCCAGAGGGAGGAAGCATCCAGCGAAAAAAGGCCTGGCAGAAACCACTGAGGGTAAGAGACCTGTTCCAAAGGCCCCATCCCCACCCCAGAGGGAGGAAGCATCCAGGGAAAAAAGACCTGGCAGAAGGCACTAAGGGTAAGAGGCCTAGTACAAAGGCCACACCCCCACAAAAGAGGGAGGAAGCATGCAGGGAAGAAAGGCCTGGCAGAAACCACTGAGGGTAAGAGGTCAATTCCAAAGGCCCCCTCCCCTCCCCAGAGGGAGGAAGCATCCAGGGAAGAAAGGCCTGGTAGAAGCCAATGAGGGTAAGAGGCCTATTCCAAAGGCCTCATTCCCACCCCAGAGGGAGGAAGGATCCAGGGAAGAAAGGCCTGGCAGAAATTTAGGGTAAGAGGCCTGTTCCAAAGGCCCCATCCCCACCCCAGAGGGAGGAGGCATCCAGGGAAGGAAGGCCTGGCAGAAACCACTCTGGGGAAGAGGCCTATTCCAAAGGTCCCATTCCCATCCCAGAGGGAGGTAGCATCCAGGGATGAAAGGCCTTGCAGAAACCACTGTGTCTAACAGGCCTATTCCAAAGACCACACGCCACACCAAAGAGGGAGGAAGCATCCAGCGAATAAAGGCCTGGCAGAAACCACTGAGGGTAAGAGACCTGTTCCAAAGGCCCCATCCCCACCCCAGAGGGAGGAAGCATCCAGGGAAAAAAGACCTGGCAGAAGCCACTAAGGGTAAGAGGCCTAGTACAAAGGACACACCCCCACCAAAGAGGGAGGAAGCATCCCTTGAAGAAAGGCCTGGCAGAAACCACTGAGGGTAAGAGGTCAATTCCAAAGGCCCCCTCCCCTCCCCAGAGGGAGGAAGCATCCAGGGAAGAAAGGCCTGGTAGAAGAAAATGAGGGTAAGAGGCCTATTCCAAAGGCCTCATTCCCACCCCAGAGGGAGGAAGGATCCAGGGAAGAAAGGCCTGGCAGAAATTTAGGGTAAGAGGCCTGTTCCAAAGGCCCCATCCCCACCCCAGAGGGAGGAGGCATCCAGGGAAGGAAGGCCTGGCAGAAACCACTCTGGGGAAGAGGCCTATTCCAAAGGCCCCATTCCCATCCCAGAGGGAGGTAGCATCCAGGGATGAAAGGCCTTGCAGAAACCACTGTGTGTAACAGGCCTATTCCAAAGACCACACGCCACACCAAAGAGGGAGGAAGCATCCAGCGAATAAAGGCCTGGCAGAAACCACTGAGGGTAAGAGACCTCTTCCAAAGGCCCCATCCCCACCCCAGAGGGAGGAAGCATCCAGGGAAAAAAGACCTGGCAGAAGCCACTAAGGGTAAGAGGCCTAGTACAAAGGCCACACCCCCACCAAAGAGGGAGGAAGCATGCAGGGAAGAAAGGCCTGGCAGAAACCACTGAGGGTAAGAGGCCTATTCCAAAGGCCCTATCCCCATCCCAGAGGGAGGAAGCATCCAGGGAAGAAAGACCTGGCAGAAGCCACTGAGGGTAAGAGGCCTATTCCAAAGGCCACACCCCCACCCAAGAGAGAGGAAGCATGCAGGTAAGAACGGCCTGGCAGAAACCCCTGAGGGTAAGAGGCCTATTCCAAAGTTCCAATCCCCACCCCAGAGGGAGGAAGCATCCAGGGAAGAAAGGCCTGGCAGATACCACTGAGGGTAAGAGGCCTATTCCAAAGGCCACATTCCCATCCCAGAGGAAGGAAGCATCCAGGGATGAAAGGCCTTGCAGAAACCACTGTGTATAACAGGCCTATTCCAAAGACCACACGCCACACCAAAGAGGGAGGAAGCATCCAGCGAATAAAGGCCTGGCAGAAACCACTGAGGGTAAGAGACCTGTTCCAAAGGCCCCATCCCCACCCCAGAGGGAGGAAGCATCCAGGGGAAAAAGACCTGGCAGAAGCCACTAAGGGTAAGAGGCCTAGTACAAAGGCCACACCCCCACCAAAGAGGGAGGAAGCATGCAGGGAAGAAAGGCCTGGCAGAAACCACTGAGGGTAAGAGGCCTATTCCAAAGGCCCTATCCCCATCCCAGAGGGAGGAAGCATCCAGGGAAGAAAGACCTGGCAGAAGCCACTGAGGGTAAGAGGCCTATTCCAAAGGCCACACCGCCACCCAAGAGAGAGGAAGCATGCAGGGAAGAACGGCCTGGCAGAAACCAATGAGGGTAAGAGGCCTGTTCCAAAGTTCCAATCCCCACCCCAGAGGGAGGAAGCATCCAGGGAAGAAAGGCCTGGCAGATACCACTGAGGGTAAGAGGCCTATTCCAAAAACCACATGCCCACCCCAGAAGGAGGAAGCATCCTGGGAAGAAAGGCCTGGCAGATACCATTGAGGGTAAGAGGCCTATTCCAAAGGCCCCCATCCCCACCCCAGAGAGAGGAAGCATCCAGGGGAGAAAGGCCTGGCAAAAACCACTAAGGGTAAGAGACCTATTCCAAAGGCCCTATTCCCAACCCATAGGGAGGAAGAATCCAGGGAAGAAAGGCATGGCAGAAAGCAGGGGAAGAGGCCTATTCCAAAGGCCCCTTCCCCATCCTAGAGGGAGGAAGCATCCAGGGATGAAAGGCCTTGCAGAAACCACTGTGTGTAACAGGCCTATTCCAAAGGCCACACCTCCACCCCAGAGGGAGGAAGCATCCAGCGAATAAAGGCCTGGCAGAAACCACTGAGGGTAAGAGACCTGTTCCAAAGGCCCCATCCCAAACCCAGAGGGAGGAAGCATCCAGTGAAAAAAGGCCTGGCAGAAACCATTCAGGGTAAGCAGCCGATTCCAAAGGCCCTATTCCCAACCCAGAGGGAGGAAGCATCCAGGGAAGAGAGGCCTGGCAGAAATCAATGAGGGTAAGAGTCCTATTCCAAAGGCCCCATCGCCATCCCAGAGGGAGGAAGCATCCAGGGAAGAAAGACCTGGCAGAAGCCACTGAGGGTAAGAGGCCTATTCCAAAGGCCACACCCCCACCCAAGAGGGAGGAAGCATGCAGGGAAGAAAGGCCTAGCAGAAACCATTGAGAGTAAGAGGCCTATTCCAAAGGCCCAATCCCCACCCCAGAGGGAGGAAGCATCCAGGGAAGAAAGGCCTGGCAGAAACCACTGAGGGTAAGAGGCCTATTCCAAAGGCCACACCCCCACCCCAGAAGGAGGAAGCATCCTGCGAAGAAAGGCCTGGCAGAAATCACTGAGGGTAAGAGGTATATTCCAAAGGCCGCATACGCTCCCCAGAGGGAGGAAGCATCCAGGGAAGAAAGGCCTGGCAGAAGCCACTGAGGGTAAGTGGCCTATTCCAAAGGCCATACCCCCACCCCAGTGGGAGGAAGCATCCAGGGAAGCAAGGCCTGGCAGAAAGCATTGAGGGTAAGAGGCCTATTTCAAAAGCCACACTCCCACACCAGAGGGAGGAAGCATCCAGGGGAAAAAACCTGGCAGAAACCACTGAGAGTAAGAGGCCTATTAAAAAAGCCACAGCCCCACCCCAGAGGGAGGAAGCATCCAGCAAATAAAGGCTTGGCATAAACCACTGAGGGTAAGAAAACTGTTCCAAAGGCCCCATCCCCACCCCAGAGGGAGGAAGCATCCAGGGAAGAAAGGCCTGGCAGAAGCCAGTGAGGGTAAGAGGCCTATTCCAAAGGCCCCATCCCCACCCCAGAGGGAGGAAGCATCCCGGGAAGAAAGGCCTGGCAGAAACCACTGAGGGTAAGAGGTCTATTCCAAAGGCCCCCTCCCCTCCCCAGAGGGAGGAAGCATCCAGTGAAGAAACGCCTGGCAGAAGCCACTGAGGGTAAGAGGCCTATTCCAAAGGCCACAACCCCACCCCAGAGGGAAGAAGCATCCAGGGAAGAAAGACGTGGCACAAAGCATTTAGGGTAAGAGGCCTATTCCAAAGGCCCCATCCCCACCCCAGAGGGAGGAAGCATCCAGGGAAAAAAGGCCTGGCAGAAACCATTGAGGGTAAGCAGCCGATTCCAAAGGCTCCATTCCCACCCAGAGGGAGGAAGCATCCAGGGAAGAAAGGCCTTGCAGAAACCACTGAAGGTAAGAGGCCTATTCCAAAGGCCACACCCCCACCCCAGAGGGAGGAAGCATCCAGGGAAGAAATGCCTGGCAGAAGCCACTGAGGGTAAGAGGCCTGTTCCAAAGGCCCCATCACCACCCCCAGAGGGAGGAAGCATCCAGGGAAGAAAGGCCTGGCACAAAGCATTTAGGGTAAGAGGCCTATTCTAAAGGCCCCATTCCCACCCCAGAGGGAGGAAGCATCCAGGGATGAAAGGCCTGGCAGAAACCACTGAGGGGAAGAGGCCTATTACAAAGGCCACATCCCCACCCCAGAGGGAGGAAGCATCCAGGGATGAAAGGCCTTGCAGAAACCACTGAGTGTAAGATGCCTCTTCCAAAGGCTACACACCCACCCCAGAGGCCTGGCAGAAACCATTGAGGGTAAGAGGCTGATTCCAAAGGCCCCATTCCCACCCCAGAGGGAGGAAGCATCCAGGGAAGAAAGGCCTGGCAGAAACTATTGAGGGTAAGAGGCCTATTCCAAAGGTTCCATCCCCACCCCAGAGGGAGGAAGCATCCAGGGAAGAAAGGCCTGGCAGTAACCATTGAGGGTAACAGGCCGATTCCCAAGGCCAAAACCCCACCCTAGAGGGATTATGCATCCAGGGAAGAAAGGCCTTGCAGAAACCACTGAGGGTAAGAGGCCTATTCCAAAGGTCACACCCCCACCCCAGAGGGAGGAAGCATGCAGGGAGGAAAGGCCTGGCAGAAACCATTTAGGGTAAGTGGCCTATTCCAAAGGCCACATCCCCACCCCAGAGGGAGGAAGCATCCAGGGAAGAAAGGCCTGGCAGAAACCACTGAGGGTAAGAGGCCTATTCCAAAGGCCACCACCCACCCCAAAAGGAGGAAGCATCCCTTGAAGAAAGGCCTGGCAGAAACCACTGAGGGTAAGAGGTCTATTCCAAAGGCCCCATCCCCTCCTCAGAGGGAGGAAGCATCCAGGGTAGAAAGGCCTGGCAGATGCAACTGAGGGTAAGAGGCCTATTCCAAAGGCCACACCCCCACCCCAGAGGGTGGAAGCATCCAGGGAAGAAAGGCCTGGCAGAAACCAATGAGGGTAAGAGGCTGATTCCAAAGGCCCCATTCCCACCCTAGAAGGAGGAAGCATCTAGGGAGGAAAGGCCTGGCAGAAACTATTGAGGGTAAGAGGCCTATTCCAAAGGCCCCATCCCCACCCAAGAGGGAGGAAGCATCCAGGGAAGAAAGGGCTGGCAGAAACCATTGAGGGTAACAGGCCGATTCCAAAGGCCACAACCCCACCCTAGAGGGATTAAGCATCCAGGGAAGAAAGGCCTGGCAGAAGCCACTGAGGGTAAGAGGCCTTTTCCAAAGGCCACAGCCCCACCCCAGAGGGAGGAAGCATCCAGCAAAAAAAGGCCTGGCAGAAACCACTGAGGGTAAGAGACCTGTTGCAAAGGACCCATCCCCACCCCAGAGGGAGGAAGCATCCAGGGAAGAAATGCCTGGCAGAAGCCACTGAGGGTAAGAGGCCTGTTCCAAAGGCCCCATCACCACCCCAGAGGGAGGAAGCATCCAGGGAAGAAAGGCCTGGCACAAAGCATTTAGGGTAAGAGGCCTATTCTAAAGGCCCCATTCCCACCCCAGAGGGAGTAAGCATCCAGGGATGAAAGGCCTGGCAGAAACCACTGAGGGGAAGAGGCCTATTACAAAGGCCACATCCCCACCCCAGAGGGAGGAAGCATCCAGGGATGAAAGGCCTTGCAGAAACCACTGAGTGTAAGATGCCTATTCCAAAGGCTCCACACCCACCCCAGAGGCCTGGCAGAAACCATTGAGGGTAAGAGGCTGATTCCAAAGGCCCCATTCCCACCCCAGAGGGAGGAAGCATCCAGGGAAGAAAGGCCTGGCAGAAACTATTGAGGGTAAGAGGCCTATTCCAAAGGCTCCATCCCCACCCCAGAGGGAGGAAGCATCCAGGGGAGAAAGGCCTGGCAAAAACCACTAAGGGTAAGAGACCTATTCCAAAGGCTCTATTCCCAACCCATAGGGAGGAAGAATCCAGGGAAGAAAGGCATGGCAGAAAGCAGGGGAAGAGGCCTATTCCAAAGGCCCCTTCCCCATCCCAGAGGGAGGAAGCATCCAGGGATGAAAGGCCTTGCAGAAACCACTGTGTGTAACAGGCCTATTCCAAAGGCCACACCTCCACCCCAGAGGGAGGAAGCATCCAGCGAATAAAGGCCTGGCAGAAACCACTGAGGGTAAGAGACATGTTCCAAAGGCCCCATCCCAAACCCAGAGGGAGGAAGCATCCAGGGAAAAAAGGCCTGGCAGAAACCATTCAGGGTAAGAGGCTGATTCCAAAGGCCACACCCCCACCCCAGAGGGAGGAAGCATCCAGGGAAGAAAGGCCTGGCAGAAACCACTGAGGGTAAGAGACCTTTTCCAAAGGCCACCCCCCCCACCCCAGTAGGAGAAAGCATCCAGGGAAGAAAGTAATGGCACAAACCACTGAGGGTAAGAGGCCTATTCCAAAGGCTACACACCCACCCCAGAGGGAGGAAGCATCCAGTGAATAAAGGCCTGGCAGAAACCACAGAGGGTAAGAGACCTGTTCCAAAGGCCCCATTCCCAACAGATAGGGAGGAAGCATCCAGGGAAGAAATGCCTGGCAGAAGCCACGGAGGGTAAGAGGCCTATTCCAAAGGCCACACCCCCACCCAAGAGGGAGGAAGCATGCAGGGAAGAAATGCCTGGCAGAAACCATTTGTGGTAAGAGGCCTTTTCCAAAGGCCACACCCCCACCCCAGAGGGAGGAAGCATCCAGGGAAGAAAGTAATGGCAGAAACCACTGAGGGTAAGAGGCCTATTCCAAAAACCACATGCCCACCCCAGAAGGAGGAAGCATCCTGGGAAGAAAGGCCTGGCAGATACCATTGAGGGTAAGAGGCCTATTCCAAAGGCCCCCATCCCCACCCCAGAGAGAGGAAGCATCCAGGGGAGAAAGGCCTGGCAAAAACCACTAAGGGTAAGAGACCTATTCCAAAGGCCCTATTCCCAACCCATAGGGAGGAAGAATCCAGGGAAGAAAGGCATGGCAGAAAGCAGGGGAAGAGGCCTATTCCAAAGGCCCCTTCCCCATCCTAGAGGGAGGAAGCATCCAGGGATGAAAGGCCTTGCAGAAACCACTGTGTGTAACAGGCCTATTCCAAAGGCCACACCTCCACCCCAGAGGGAGGAAGCATCCAGCGAATAAAGGCCTGGCAGAAACCACTGAGGGTAAGAGACCTGTTCCAAAGGCCCCATCCCAAACCCAGAGGGAGGAAGCATCCAGTGAAAAAAGGCCTGGCAGAAACCATTCAGGGTAAGCAGCCGATTCCAAAGGCCCTATTCCCATCCCAGAGGGAGGAAGCATCCAGGGAAGAGAGGCCTGGCAGAAATCAATGAGGGTAAGAGTCCTATTCCAAAGGCCCCATCGCCATCCCAGAGGGAGGAAGCATCCAGGGAAGAAAGACCTGGCAGAAGCCACTGAGGGTAAGAGGCCTATTCCAAAGGCCACACCCCCACCCAAGAGGGAGGAAGCATGCAGGGAAGAAAGGCCTAGCAGAAACCATTGAGAGTAAGAGGCCTATTCCAAAGGCCCAATCCCCACCCCAGAGGGAGGAAGCATCCAGGGAAGAAAGGCCTGGCAGAAACCACTGAGGGTAAGAGGCCTATTCCAAAGGCCACACCCCCACCCCAGAAGGAGGAAGCATCCTGCGAAGAAAGGCCTGGCAGAAATCACTGAGGGTAAGAGGTATATTCCAAAGGCCGCATACGCTCCCCAGAGGGAGGAAGCATCCAGGGAAGAAAGGCCTGGCAGAAGCCACTGAGGGTAAGTGGCCTATTCCAAAGGCCATACCCCCACCCCAGTGGGAGGAAGCATCCAGGGAAGCAAGGCCTGGCAGAAAGCATTGAGGGTAAGAGGCCTATTTCAAAAGCCACACTCCCACACCAGAGGGAGGAAGCATCCAGGGGAAAAAACCTGGCAGAAACCACTGAGAGTAAGAGGCCTATTAAAAAAGCCACACCCCCACCCCAGAGGGAGGAAGCATCCAGCAAATAAAGGCTTGGCATAAACCACTGAGGGTAAGAAAACTGTTCCAAAGGCCCCATCCCCACCCCAGAGGGAGGAAGCATCCAGGGAAGAAAGGCCTGGCAGAAGCCAGTGAGGGTAAGAGGCCTATTCCAAAGGCCCCATCCCCACCCCAGAGGGAGGAAGCATCCCGGGAAGAAAGGCCTGGCAGAAACCACTGAGGGTAAGAGGTCTATTCCAAAGGCCCCCTCCCCTCCCCAGAAGGAGGAAGCATCCAGTGAAGAAACGCCTGGCAGAAGCCACTGAGGGTAAGAGGCCTATTCCAAAGGCCACAACCCCACCCCAGAGGGAAGAAGCATCCAGGGAAGAAAGACGTGGCACAAAGCATTTAGGGTAAGAGGCCTATTCCAAAGGCCCCATCCCCACCCCAGAGGGAGGAAGCATCCAGGGAAAAAAGGCCTGGCAGAAACCATTGAGGGTAAGCAGCCGATTCCAAAGGCTCCATTCCCACCCAGAGGGAGGAAGCATCCAGGGAAGAAAGGCCTTGCAGAAACCACTGAGGGTAAGAGGCCTATTCCAAAGGCCACACCCCCACCCCAGAGGGAGGAAGCATCCAGGGAAGAAATGCCTGGCAGAAGCCACTGAGGGTAAGAGGCCTGTTCCAAAGGCCCCATCACCACCCCCAGAGGGAGGAAGCATCCAGGGAAGAAAGGCCTGGCACAAAGCATTTAGGGTAAGAGGCCTATTCTAAAGGCCCCATTCCCACCCCAGAGGGAGGAAGCATCCAGGGATGAAAGGCCTGGCAGAAACCACTGAGGGGAAGAGGCCTATTACAAAGGCCACATCCCCACCCCAGAGGGAGGAAGCATCCAGGGATGAAAGGCCTTGCAGAAACCACTGAGTGTAAGATGCCTCTTCCAAAGGCTACACACCCACCCCAGAGGCCTGGCAGAAACCATTGAGGGTAAGAGGCTGATTCCAAAGGCCCCATTCCCACCCCAGAGGGAGGAAGCATCCAGGGAAGAAAGGCCTGGCAGAAACTATTGAGGGTAAGAGGCCTATTCCAAAGGTTCCATCCCCACCCCAGAGGGAGGAAGCATCCAGGGAAGAAAGGCCTGGCAGTAACCATTGAGGGTAACAGGCCGATTCCCAAGGCCAAAACCCCACCCTAGAGGGATTATGCATCCAGGGAAGAAAGGCCTTGCAGAAACCACTGAGGGTAAGAGGCCTATTCCAAAGGTCACACCCCCACCCCAGAGGGAGGAAGCATGCAGGGAAGAAAGGCCTGGCAGAAACCATTTAGGGTAAGTGGCCTATTCCAAAGGCCACATCCCCACCCCAGAGGGAGGAAGCATC
Source organism: Bradypodion pumilum (assembly GCA_035047305.1). Taxonomy (NCBI): domain Eukaryota; kingdom Metazoa; phylum Chordata; class Lepidosauria; order Squamata; family Chamaeleonidae; genus Bradypodion; species Bradypodion pumilum. The sequence continues at coordinate 23,390,161 of JAWDJD010000009.1, read as the reverse complement.
CAGGGAAGAAAGGCCTGGCAGAAACCACTGAGGGTAAGAGGCCTATTCCAAAGGCCACCACCCACAACAAAAGGAGGAAGCATCCCTTGAAGAAAGGCCTGGCAGAAACCACTGAGGGTAAGAGGTCTATTCCAAAGGCCCCATCCCCTCCTCAGAGGGAGGAAGCATCCAGGGTAGAAAGGCCTGGCAGATGCAACTGAGGGTAAGAGGCCTATTCCAAAGGCCACACCCCCACCCCAGAGGGTGGAAGCATCCAGGGAAGAAAGGCCTGGCAGAAACCAATGAGGGTAAGAGGCTGATTCCAAAGGCCCCATTCCCACCCTAGAAGGAGGAAGCATCTAGGGAGGAAAGGCCTGGCAGAAACTATTGAGGGTAAGAGGCCTATTCCAAAGGCCCCATCCCCACCCAAGAGGGAGGAAGCATCCAGGGAAGAAAGGGCTGGCAGAAACCATTGAGGGTAACAGGCCGATTCCAAAGGCCACAACCCCACCCTAGAGGGATTAAGCATCCAGGGAAGAAAGGCCTGGCAGAAGCCACTGAGGGTAAGAGGCCTTTTCCAAAGGCCACAGCCCCACCCCAGAGGGAGGAAGCATCCAGCAAAAAAAGGCCTGGCAGAAACCACTGAGGGTAAGAGACCTGTTGCAAAGGACCCATCCCCACCCCAGAGGGAGGAAGCATCCAGGGAAGAAATGCCTGGCAGAAGCCACTGAGGGTAAGAGGCCTGTTCCAAAGGCCCCATCACCACCCCAGAGGGAGGAAGCATCCAGGGAAGAAAGGCCTGGCACAAAGCATTTAGGGTAAGAGGCCTATTCTAAAGGCCCCATTCCCACCCCAGAGGGAGGAAGCATCCAGGGATGAAAGGCCTGGCAGAAACCACTGAGGGGAAGAGGCCTATTACAAAGGCCACATCCCCACCCCAGAGGGAGGAAGCATCCAGGGATGAAAGGCCTTGCAGAAACCACTGAGTGTTAGATGCCTATTCCAAAGGCTCCACACCCACCCCAGAGGCCTGGCAGAAACCATTGAGGGTAAGAGGCTGATTCCAAAGGCCCCATTCCCACCCCAGAGGGAGGAAGCATCCAGGGAAGAAAGGCCTGGCAGAAACTATTGAGGGTAAGAGGCCTATTCCAAAGGCTCCATCCCCACCCCAGAGGGAGGAAGCATCCAGGGGAGAAAGGCCTGGCAAAAACCACTAAGGGTAAGAGACCTATTCCAAAGGCCCTATTCCCAACCCATAGGGAGGAAGAATCCAGGGAAGAAAGGCATGGCAGAAAGCAGGGGAAGAGGCCTATTCCAAAGGCCCCTTCCCCATCCCAGAGGGAGGAAGCATCCAGGGATGAAAGGCCTTGCAGAAACCACTGTGTGTAACAGGCCTATTCCAAAGGCCACACCTCCACCCCAGAGGGAGGAAGCATCCAGCGAATAAAGGCCTGGCAGAAACCACTGAGGGTAAGAGACATGTTCCAAAGGCCCCATCCCAAACCCAGAGGGAGGAAGCATCCAGGGAAAAAAGGCCTGGCAGAAACCATTCAGGGTAAGAGGCTGATTCCAAAGGCCCCATTCCCACCCCAGAGGGAGGAAGCATCTAGGGAAGAAAGGTCTGGCAGAAACTATTGAGGGTAAGAGGCCTATTCCAAAGGCCCCATCCCCACCCCAGAGGGACCAAGCATCCAGGGAAGAAAGGCCTGGCAGAAACCATTGAGGGTAACAGGCCGATTCCAAAGGCCACACCCCCACCCCAGAGGGAGGAAGCATCCAGGGAAGAAAGGCCTGGCAGAAACCACTGAGGGTAAGAGACCTTTTCCAAAGGCCACCCCCCCCACCCCAGTAGGAGAAAGCATCCAGGGAAGAAAGTAATGGCACAAACCACTGAGGGTAAGAGGCCTATTCCAAAGGCTACACACCCACCCCAGAGGGAGGAAGCATCCAGTGAATAAAGGCCTGGCAGAAACCACAGAGGGTAAGAGACCTGTTCCAAAGGCCCCATTCCCAACAGATAGGGAGGAAGCATCCAGGGAAGAAATGCCTGGCAGAAGCCACGGAGGGTAAGAGGCCTATTCCAAAGGCCACACCCCCACCCAAGAGGGAGGAAGCATGCAGGGAAGAAATGCCTGGCAGAAACCATTTGTGGTAAGAGGCCTTTTCCAAAGGCCACACCCCCACCCCAGAGGGAGGAAGCATCCAGGGAAGAAAGTAATGGCAGAAACCACTGAGGGTAAGAGGCCTATTCCAAAGGTCACACCCCCACCCCAGAAGGAGGAAGCATCCAGGGAAGAAAGACCTGGCAGATAACACTGAGGGTAAGAGGCCTATTCCAAAGGCCACAACCCCACCCAAGAGGGAGGAAGCATGCAGGGAAGAACGGCCTGGCAGAAACCATTGAAGGTAAGAAGCCTATTCCAAAGTCCCAATCCCCACCCCAGAGGGAGGAAGCATCCAGCGAATAAAGGCCTGGCAGAAACCACTGAGGGTAAGAGGCCTATTCCAAAGGCCCCATCCCCACCCCAGAAGGAGGAAGCATCACTTGAAGAAAGGCCTGGCAGAAACCACTGAAGGTAAGAGATCTATTCCAAAGGCCCCATCCACTCCTCAGAGGGGGGAAGCATCCAGGGAAGAAAGGCCTGGCAGAAGCCACTGAGGGTAAGAGGCCTATTCCAAAGGCCACACCCCCACGCCAGAGAGTGGAAGCATCCAGGGAAGAAAGGCCTGGCAGAAAACATTGAGGGTAAGAGTCTGATTCCAAAGGCCCCATTCCCACCCCAGAGGGAGGAAGCATCCAGGGAAGAAAGGTCTGGCAGAAACTATTGAGGGTAAGAGGCCTATTCCAAAGGCCCCATCCCCACCCCAGAGGGACGAAGCATCCAGGGAAGAAAGGCCTGGCAGAAACCATTGAGGGTAACAGGCCGATTCCAAAGGCCACACCCCCACCCTAGAGGGATTAAGCATCCAGGGAAGAAAGGCCTGGCAGAAGCCACTGAGGGTAAGAGACCTTTTCCAAAGGCCACCCCCCCACCCCAGTAGGAGAAAGCATCCAGGGAAGAAAGGCCTTGCAGAAACAACTGAGGGTAAGAGACCTATTACAAAGGCCACACCCCCACCCCAGAGGGAGGAAGCATCCAGGGAAGAGAGGCCTGGCAGAAGCCACAGAGGGTAAGAGGCCTATTCCAAAGGCCCCATCCCCACTACAGAGGGAGGAAGCATACAGGGAAGAAAGGCCTTGCAGAAACCCCTGAGGGTAAGCAGCCGATTCCAAAGGCCCCATTCCCTCCCCAGAGGGAGGAAGCATCCAGGGAAGAAAGGCCTTGCAGAAACCACTGAGGGTAAGAGACCTATTCCAAAGGCCACACAACCACCCCAGAGGGAGGAAGCATCCAGGGAAGAAAGGCCTGGCAGATGCCACAGAGGGTAAGAGGCCTATTCCAAAGGCCCCATCCCCACCACAGAAGGAGGAAGCATACAGGGAAGAAAGGCCTGGCAGAAACCACTGAGTGTAAGAGGCCTATTCCAAAGTCCCAATCCCCACCCCAGAGGGAGGAAGCATCCAGGGAAGAAAGGCCTGGCAGATACCACTGAGGGTTAGAGGCCTATTTCAAAGGCCACCCCCCCACCCCAGAAGGAGGAAGCATTCCGGGAAGAAAGGCCTGGCAGAAACCCCTGAGGGTAAGAGGTCTATTCCAAAGGCCGCATCCGCTCCCCAGAGGGATGAAGCATCCAGGGAAGAAAGTAATGGCAGAAACCACTGAGGGTAAGAGGCCTATTCCAAAGACCACACCCCCACACCAGAGGGAGGAAGCATTCAGGGAAGAAATGCCTGGCAGAAGCCACTGAGGGTAAGAGGCCTATTCCAAAGGCCCCATCACCACCCCAGAGGAAGGAAGCATCCAGGGAAGAAAGGCCTGGCAGAAACCACTGAGGGTAAGAGGCCTATTCCAAAGGCCACACCCCCACTCCAGAAGGAGGAAGCATCCCGCGAAGAAAGGCCTGGCAGAAATCACTGAGGGTAAGAGGTATATTCCAAAGGCCGCATACGCTCCCCTGAGGGAGGAAGCATCCAGGGAAGAAAGGCCTGGCAGAAGCCACTGAGGGTAAGTGGTCTATTCCAAAGGCCACACCCCCACCCCAGAGGGAGGCAGCATCCAGGGATGGAAGGCCTTGCAGAAACCACTGAGTGTAAGATGGCTATTCCAAAGGCTACACACCCACCCCAGAGGCCTGGCAGAAACCATTGAGGGTAAGAGGCTGATTCCAAAGGCCCCATCCCCACCCCAGAGGGAGGAAGCATCCAGGGAAGAAAGGCCTGGCAGAAACCACTGAGGGTAAGAGGCCTATTCCAAAGGTCACACCCCCACCCCAGAGGGAGGAAGCATGCAGGGAAGAAAGGCCTGGCAGAAAACATTTAGGGTAAGTGGCCTATTCCAAAGGCCACATCCTCACCCCAGAGGGAGGAAGCATCCAGGGAAGAAAGGCCTGGCAGAAACCACTGAGGGTAAGAGGCCTATTCCAAAGGCCACCCACCACCCCAAAAGGAGGAAGCATCCCTTGAAGAAAGGCCTGGCAGAAACCACTGAGGGTAAGAGGTCTATTCCAAAGGCCCCATCCCCTCCTCAGAGGGAGGAAGCATCCAGGATAGAAAGGCTTGGCAGATGCCACTGAGGGTAAGAGGCGTATTCCAAAGGCCACACCCCCACCTCAGAGGGTGGAAGCATCCAGGGAAGAAAGGCCTGGCAGAAACCAATGAGGGTAAGAGGCTGATTCCAAAGGCCCCATTCCCACCCCAGAGGGAGGAAGCATCCAGGGTAGAAAGGCCTGGCAGAAACTATTGAGGGTAAGAGGCCTATTCCAAAGGCCACATCCCCACCCCAGAGGGAGGAAGCATCCAGGTAAAAAAAGGCCGGGCAGAAACCATTGAGGGTAAGCAGCCGATTCCAAAGGCCCCATTCCCACCCCAGAGGGAGGAAGCATCCAGGGAAGAAAGGCCTGGCAGAAACCACTGAGGGTAAGAGACCTGTTCCAAAGGCCCCACCTGCACCCCAGAGGGAGGAAGCATCCAGGGAAGAAAGGCCTGGCACAAAGCATTTAGGGTAAGCAGCCGATTCCAAAGGCTCAATTCCCACCCAGAGGGAGGAAGCATCCAGGGAAGAAAGGCCTTGCAGAAACCACTGAGGGTAAGAGGCCTATTCCAAAGGCCACACCCCCACCCCAGAGGGAGGAAGCATCCAGGTAAAAAAGGCCTGGCAGAAACCATTGAGGGTAAGCAGCCGATTCCAAAGGCCCCATTCCCACCCTAGAGGGAGGAAGCATCCAAGGAAGAAAGGCCTTGCAGAAACCACTGAGGGTAAGACCTATTCCAAAGGCCACACCCCCACCCCAGAGGGAGGAAGCATCCAGGGAAGAAAGGCCTGGCAGAAGCCACAGAGGGTAAGAGGCCTATTCCAAAGGCCCCATCCCCACCACAGAGGGAGGAAGCATACAGGGAAGAAAGGCCTGGCAGAAACCACTGAGGGTAAGAGGCCTATTCCAAAGTCCCAATCCCCACCCCAGAGGGAGGAAGCATCCAGGGAAGAAAGGCCTGGCAGATACCACTGAGGGTTAGAGGCCTATTTCAAAGGCCACACCCCCACCCCAGAATGAGGAAGCATCCCGGGAATAAAGGCCTGGCAGAAACCCCTGAGGGTAAGAGGTCTATTCCAAAGGCCGCATCCGCTCCCCAGAGGGAGGAAGCATCCAGGGAAGAAAGTAATGGCAGAAACCACTGAGGGTAAGAGGCCTATTCCAAAGGCCACACCCCCACCAAAGAGGGATGAAGCATCCAGGGAAAAAAGACCTGGCAGAAGCCACTGAGGGTAAGAGGCCTATTCCAAAGGCCACACCCCCACCCCAGAGGGAGGAAGGATCCAGGGAAGAAAGGCCTGGCAGAAATTTAGGGTAAGAGGCCTGTTCCAAAGGCCCCATCCCCACCCCAGAGGGAGGAGGCATCCAGGGAAGGAAGGCCTGGCAGAAACCACTCTGGGGAAGAGGCCTATTCCAAAGGCCCCATTCCCATCCCAGAGGGAGGTAGCATCCAGGGATGAAAGGCCTTGCAGAAACCACTGTGTGTAACAGGCCTATTCCAAAGACCACACGCCACACCAAAGAGGGAGGAAGCATCCAGCGAATAAAGGCCTGGCAGAAACCACTGAGGGTAAGAGACCTGTTCCAAAGGCCCCATCCCCACCCCAGAGGGAGGAAGCATCCAGGGAAAAAAGACCTGGCAGAAGCCACTAAGGGTAAGAGGCCTAGTACAAAGGCCACACCCCCACCAAAGAGGGAGGAAGCATCCCTTGAAGAAAGGCCTGGCAGAAACCACTGAGGGTAAGAGGTCAATTCCAAAGGCCCCCTCCCCTCCCCAGAGGGAGGAAGCATCCAGGGAAGAAAGGCCTGGTAGAAGAAAATGAGGGTAAGAGGCCTATTCCAAAGGCCTCATTCCCACCCCAGAGGGAGGAAGGATCCAGGGAAGAAAGGCCTGGCAGAAATTTAGGGTAAGAGGCCTGTTCCAAAGGCCCCATCCCCACCCCAGAGGGAGGAGGCATCCAGGGAAGGAAGGCCTGGCAGAAACCACTCTGGGGAAGAGGCCTATTCCAAAGGCCCCATTCCCATCCCAGAGGGAGGTAGCATCCAGGGATGAAAGGCCTTGCAGAAACCACTGTGTGTAACAGGCCTATTCCAAAGACAACACGCCACACCAAAGAGGGAGGAAGCATCCAGCGAATAAAGGCCTGGCAGAAACCACTGAGGGTAAGAGACCTCTTCCAAAGGCCCCATCCCCACCCCAGAGGGAGGAAGCATCCAGGGAAAAAAGACCTGGCAGAAGCCACTAAGGGTAAGAGGCCTAGTACAAAGGCCACACCCCCACCAAAGAGGGAGGAAGCATGCAGGGAAGAAAGGCCTGGCAGAAACCACTGAGGGTAAGAGGCCTATTCCAAAGGCCCTATCCCCATCCCAGAGGGAGGAAGCATCCAGGGAAGAAAGACCTGGCAGAAGCCACTGAGGGTAAGAGGCCTATTCCAAAGGCCACACCCCCACCCAAGAGAGAGGAAGCATGCAGGTAAGAACGGCCTGGCAGAAACCCCTGAGGGTAAGAGGCCTATTCCAAAGTTCCAATCCCCACCCCAGAGGGAGGAAGCATCCAGGGAAGAAAGGCCTGGCAGATACCACTGAGGGTAAGAGGCCTATTCCAAAGGCCACATTCCCATCCCAGAGGAAGGAAGCATCCAGGGATGAACGGCCTTGCAGAAACCACTGTGTATAACAGGCCTATTCCAAAGACCACACGCCACACCAAAGAGGGAGGAAGCATCCAGCGAATAAAGGCCTGGCAGAAACCACTGAGGGTAAGAGACCTGTTCCAAAGGCCCCATCCCCACCCCAGAGGGAGGAAGCATCCAGGGGAAAAAGACCTGGCAGAAGCCACTAAGGGTAAGAGGCCTAGTACAAAGGCCACACCCCCACCAAAGAGGGAGGAAGCATGCAGGGAAGAAAGGCCTGGCAGAAACCACTGAGGGTAAGAGGCCTATTCCAAAGGCCCTATCCCCATCCCAGAGGGAGGAAGCATCCAGGGAAGAAAGACCTGGCAGAAGCCACTGAGGGTAAGAGGCCTATTCCAAAGGCCACACCGCCACCAAAGAGAGAGGAAGCATGCTGGGAAGAACGGCCTGGCAGAAACCAATGAGGGTAAGAGGCCTATTCCAAAGTTCCAATCCCCACCCCAGAGGGAGGAAGCATCCAGGGAAGAAAGGCCTGGCAGATACCACTGAGGGTAAGAGGCCTATTCCAAAAACCACATGCCCACCCCAGAAGGAGGAAGCATCCTGGGAAGAAAGGCCTGGCAGATACCATTGAGGGTAAGAGGCCTATTCCAAAGGCCCCCATCCCCACCCCAGAGAGAGGAAGCATCCAGGGGAGAAAGGCCTGGCAAAAACCACTAAGGGTAAGAGACCTATTCCAAAGGCCCTATTCCCAACCCATAGGGAGGAAGAATCCAGGGAAGAAAGGCATGGCAGAAAGCAGGGGAAGAGGCCTATTCCAAAGGCCCCTTCCCCATCCCAGAGGGAGGAAGCATCCAGGGATGAAAGGCCTTGCAGAAACCACTGTGTGTAACAGGCCTATTCCAAAGGCCACACCTCCACCCCAGAGGGAGGAAGCATCCAGCGAATAAAGGCCTGGCAGAAACCACTGAGGGTAAGAGACCTGTTCCAAAGGCCCCATCCCAAACCCAGAGGGAGGAAGCATCCAGTGAAAAAAGGCCTGGCAGAAACCATTCAGGGTAAGCAGCCGATTCCAAAGGCCCCATCCCCACCCCAGAGGGAGGAAGCATCCAGCAAATAAAGGCTTGGCATAAACCACTGAGGGTAAGAAAACTGTTCCAAAGGCCCCATCCCCACCCCAGAGGGAGGAAGCATCCAGGGAAGAAAGGCCTGGCAGAAGCCAGTGAGGGTAAGAGGCCTATTCCAAAGGCCCCATCCCCACCCCAGAGGGAGGAAGCATCCCGGGAAGAAAGGCCTGGCAGAAACCACTGAGGGTAAGAGGCCTATTCCAAAGGCCCAATCCCCACCCCAGAGGGAGGAAGCATCCAGTGAAGAAACGCCTGGCAGAAGCCACTGAGGGTAAGAGGCCTATTCCAAAGGCCACAACCCCACCCCAGAGGGAAGAAGCATCCAGGGAAGAAAGACGTGGCACAAAGCATTTAGGGTAAGAGGCCTATTCCAAAGGCCCCATCCCCACCCCAGAGGGAGGAAGCATCCAGGGAAAAAAGGCCTGGCAGAAACCATTGAGGGTAAGCAGCCGATTCCAAAGGCTCCATTCCCACCCAGAGGGAGGAAGCATCCAGGGAAGAAAGGCCTTGCAGAAACCACTGAGGGTAAGAGGCCTATTCCAAAGGCCACACACCCCCCCCAGAGGGAGGAAGCATCCAGGGAAGAAATGCCTGGCAGAAGCCACTGAGGGTAAGAGGCCTGTTCCAAAGGCCCCATCACCACCCCCAGAGGGAGGAAGCATCCAGGGAAGAAAGGCCTGGCACAAAGCATTTAGGGTAAGAGGCCTATTCTAAAGGCCCCATTCCCACCCCAGAGGGAGGAAGCATCCAGGGATGAAAGGCCTGGCAGAAACCACTGAGGGGAAGAGGCCTATTACAAAGGCCACATCCCCACCCCAGAGGGAGGAAGCATCCAGGGATGAAAGGCCTTGCAGAAACCACTGAGTGTAAGATGCCTCTTCCAAAGGCTACACACCCACCCCAGAGGCCTGGCAGAAACCATTGAGGGTAAGAGGCTGATTCCAAAGGCCCCATTCCCACCCCAGAGGGAGGAAGCATCCAGGGAAGAAAGGCCTGGCAGAAACTATTGAGGGTAAGAGGCCTATTCCAAAGGCTCCATCCCCACCCCAGAGGGAGGAAGCATCCAGGGAAGAAAGGCCTGGCAGTAACCATTGAGGGTAACAGGCCGATTCCCAAGGCCAAAACCCCACCCTAGAGGGATTATGCATCCAGGGAAGAAAGGCCTTGCAGAAACCACTGAGGGTAAGAGGCCTATTCCAAAGGTCACACCCCCACCCGAGAGGGAGGAAGCATGCAGGGAAGAAAGGCCTGGCAGAAACCATTTAGGGTAAGTGGCCTATTCCAAAGGCCACATCCCCACCCCAGAGGGAGGAAGCATCCAGGGAAGAAAGGCCTGGCAGAAACCACTGAGGGTAAGAGGCCTATTCCAAAGGCCACCACCCACCCCAAAAGGAGGAAGCATCCCTTGAAGAAAGGCCTGGCAGAAACCACTGAGGGTAAGAGGTCTATTCCAAAGGCCCCATCCCCTCCTCAGAGGGAGGAAGCATCCAGGGTAGAAAGGCCTGGCAGATGCAACTGAGGGTAAGAGGCCTATTCCAAAGGCCACACCCCCACCCCAGAGGGTGGAAGCATCCAGGGAAGAAAGGCCTGGCAGAAACCAATGAGGGTAAGAGGCTGATTCCAAAGGCCCCATTCCCACCCTAGAAGGAGGAAGCATCTAGGGAGGAAAGGCCTGGCAGAAACTATTGAGGGTAAGAGGCCTATTCCAAAGGCCCCATCCCCACCCAAGAGGGAGGAAGCATCCAGGGAAGAAAGGGCTGGCAGAAACCATTGAGGGTAACAGGCCGATTCCAAAGGCCACAACCCCACCCTAGAGGGATTAAGCATCCAGGGAAGAAAGGCCTGGCAGAAGCCACTGAGGGTAAGAGGCCTTTTCCAAAGGCCACAGCCCCACCCCAGAGGGAGGAAGCATCCAGCAAAAAAAGGCCTGGCAGAAACCACTGAGGGTAAGAGACCTGTTGCAAAGGACCCATCCCCACCCCAGAGGGAGGAAGCATCCAGGGAAGAAATGCCTGGCAGAAGCCACTGAGGGTAAGAGGCCTGTTCCAAAGGCCCCATCACCACCCCAGAGGGAGGAAGCATCCAGGGAAGAAAGGCCTGGCACAAAGCATTTAGGGTAAGAGGCCTATTCTAAAGGCCCCATTCCCACCCCAGAGGGAGGAAGCATCCAGGGATGAAAGGCCTGGCAGAAACCACTGAGGGGAAGAGGCCTATTACAAAGGCCACATCCCCACCCCAGAGGGAGGAAGCATCCAGGGATGAAAGGCCTTGCAGAAACCACTGAGTGTAAGATGCCTATTCCAAAGGCTCCACACCCACCCCAGAGGCCTGGCAGAAACCATTGAGGGTAAGAGGCTGATTCCAAAGGCCCCATTCCCACCCCAGAGGGAGGAAGCATCCAGGGAAGAAAGGCCTGGCAGAAACTATTGAGGGTAAGAGGCCTATTCCAAAGGCTCCATCCCCACCCCAGAGGGAGGAAGCATCCAGGGGAGAAAGGCCTGGCAAAAACCACTAAGGGTAAGAGACCTATTCCAAAGGCCCTATTCCCAACCCATAGGGAGGAAGAATCCAGGGAAGAAAGGCATGGCAGAAAGCAGGGGAAGAGGCCTATTCCAAAGGCCCCTTCCCCATCCCAGAGGGAGGAAGCATCCAGGTATGAAAGGCCTTGCAGAAACCACTGTGTGTAACAGGCCTATTCCAAAGGCCACACCTCCACCCCAGAGGGAGGAAGCATCCAGCGAATAAAGGCCTGGCAGAAACCACTGAGGGTAAGAGACATGTTCCAAAGGCCCCATCCCAAACCCAGAGGGAGGAAGCATCCAGGGAAAAAAGGCCTGGCAGAAACCATTCAGGGTAAGAGGCTGATTCCAAAGGCCCCATTCCCACCCCAGAGGGAGGAAGCATCCAGGGAAGAAAGGTCTGGCAGAAACTATTGAGGGTAAGAGGCCTATTCCAAAGGCCCCATCCCCACCCCAGAGGGACCAAGCATCCAGGGAAGAAAGGCCTGGCAGAAACCATTGAGGGTAACAGGCCGATTCCAAAGGCCACACCCCCACCCCAGAGGGAGGAAGCATCCAGGGAAGAAAGGCCTGGCAGAAACCACTGAGGGTAAGAGACCTTTTCCAAAGGCCACCCCCCCACCCCAGTAGGAGAAAGCATCCAGGGAAGAAAGTAATGGCACAAACCACTGAGGGTAAGAGGCCTATTCCAAAGGCTACACACCCACCCCAGAGGGAGGAAGCATCCAGTGAATAAAGGCCTGGCAGAAACCACAGAGGGTAAGAGACCTGTTCCAAAGGCCCCATTCCCAACAGATAGGGAGGAAGCATCCAGGGAAGAAATGCCTGGCAGAAGCCACGGAGGGTAAGAGGCCTATTCCAAAGGCCACACCCCCACCCAAGAGGGAGGAAGCATGCAGGGAAGAAATGCCTGGCAGAAACCATTTGTGGTAAGAGGCCTTTTCCAAAGGCCACACCCCCACCCCAGAGGGAGGAAGCATCCAGGGAAGAAAGTAATGGCAGAAACCACTGAGGGTAAGAGGCCTATTCCAAAGGTCACACCCACACCCCAGAAGGAGGAAGCATCCAGGGAAGAAAGACCTGGCAGATAACACTGAGGGTAAGAGGCCTATTCCAAAGGCCACAACCCCACCCAAGAGAGAGGAAGCATGCAGGGAAGAACGGCCTGGCAGAAACCATTGAAGGTAAGAAGCCTATTCCAAAGTCCCAATCCCCACCCCAGAGGGAGGAAGCATCCAGCGAATAAAGGCCTGGCAGAAACCACTGAGGGTAAGAGGCCTATTCCAAAGGCCCCATCCCCACCCCAGAAGGAGGAAGCATCCCTTGAAGAAAGGCCTGGCAGAAACCACTGAAGGTAAGAGATCTATTCCAAAGGCCCCATCCACTCCTCAGAGGGGGGAAGCATCCAGGGAAGAAAGGCCTGGCAGAAGCCACTGAGGGTAAGAGGCCTATTCCAAAGGCCACACCCCCACGCCAGAGAGTGGAAGCATCCAGGGAAGAAAGGCCTGGCAGAAAACATTGAGGGTAAGAGTCTGATTCCAAAGGCCCCATTCCCACCCCAGAGGGAGGAAGCATCCAGGGAAGAAAGGTCTGGCAGAAACTATTGAGGGTAAGAGGCCTATTCCAAAGGCCCCATCCCCACCCCAGAGGGACGAAGCATCCAGGGAAGAAAGGCCTGGCAGAAACCATTGAGGGTAACAGGCCGATTCCAAAGGCCACACCCCCACCCTAGAGGGATTAAGCATCCAGGGAAGAAAGGCCTGGCAGAAGCCACTGAGGGTAAGAGACCTTTTCCAAAGGCCACCCCCCCACCCCAGTAGGAGAAAGCATCCAGGGAAGAAAGGCCTTACAGAAACAACTGAGGGTAAGAGACCTATTACGAAGGCCACACCCCCACCCCAGAGGGAGGAAGCATCCAGGGAAGAGAGGCCTGGCAGAAGCCACAGAGGGTAAGAGGCCTATTCCAAAGGCCCCATCCCCACCACAGAGGGAGGAAGCATACAGGGAAGAAAGGCCTTGCAGAAACCCCTGAGGGTAAGCAGCCGATTCCAAAGGCCCCATTCCCACCCCAGAGGGAGGAAGCATCCAGGGAAGAAAGGCCTTGCAGAAACCACTGAGGGTAAGAGACCTATTCCAAAGGCCACACAACCACCCCAGAGGGAGGAAGCATCCAGGGAAGAAAGGCCTGGCAGATGCCACAGAGGGTAAGAGGCCTATTCCAAAGGCCCCATCCCCACCACAGAAGGAGGAAGAATACAGGGAAGAAAGGCCTGGCAGAAACCACTGAGTGTAAGAGGCCTATTCCAAAGTCCCAATCCCCACCCCAGAGGGAGGAAGCATCCAGGGAAGAAAGGCCTGGCAGATACCACTGAGGGTTAGAGGCCTATTTCAAAGGCCACCCCCCCACCCCAGAAGGAGGAAGCATTCCGGGAAGAAAGGCCTGGCAGAAACCCCTGAGGGTAAGAGGTCTATTCCAAAGGCCGCATCCGCTCCCCAGAGGGATGAAGCATCCAGGGAAGAAAGTAATGGCAGAAACCACTGAGGGTAAGAGGCCTATTCCAAAGACCACACCCCCACACCAGAGGGAGGAAGCATTCAGGGAAGAAATGCCTGGCAGAAGCCACTGAGGGTAAGAGGCCTATTCCAAAGGCCCCATCACCACCCCAGAGGAAGGAAGCATCCAGGGAAGAAAGGCCTGGCAGAAACCACTGAGGGTAAGAGGCCTATTCCAAAGGCCACACCCCCACTCCAGAAGGAGGAAGCATCCCGCGAAGAAAGGCCTGGCAGAAATCACTGAGGGTAAGAGGTATATTCCAAAGGCCGCATACGCTCCCCTGAGGGAGGAAGCATTCAGGGAAGAAAGGCCTGGCAGAAGCCACTGAGGGTAAGTGGCCTATTCCAAAGGCCACACCCCCACCCCAGAGGGAGGCAGCATCCAGGGATGGAAGGCCTTGCAGAAACCACTGAGTGTAAGATGGCTATTCCAAAGGCTACAACCCACCCCAGAGGCCTGGCAGAAACCATTGAGGGTAAGAGGCTGATTCCAAAGGCCCCATTCCCACCCCAGAGGGAGGAAGCATCCAGGGAAGAAAGGCCTGGCAGAAACTATTGAGGGTAAGAGGCCTATTCCAAAGGCCCCATCCCCACCCCAGAGGGAGGAAGCATCCAGGGAAGAAAGGCCTGGCAGAAACCACTGAGGGTAAGAGGCCTATTCCAAAGGTCACACCCCCACCCCAGAGGGAGGAAGCATGCAGGGAAGAAAGGCCTGGCAGAAAACATTTAGGGTAAGTGGCCTATTCCAAAGGCCACATCCTCACCCCAGAGGGAGGAAGCATCCAGGGAAGAAAGGCCTGGCAGAAACCACTGAGGGTAAGAGGCCTATTCCAAAGGCCACCCACCACCCCAAAAGGAGGAAGCATCCCTTGAAGAAAGGCCTGGCAGAAACCACTGAGGGTAAGAGGTCTATTCCAAAGGCCCCATCCCCTCCTCAGAGGGAGGAAGCATCCAGGATAGAAAGGCTTGGCAGATGCCACTGAGGGTAAGAGGCGTATTCCAAAGGCCACACCCCCACCTCAGAGGGTGGAAGCATCCAGGGAAGAAAGGCCTGGCAGAAACCAATGAGGGTAAGAGGCTGATTCCAAAGGCCCCATTCCCACCCCAGAGGGAGGAAGCATCCAGGGTAGAAAGGCCTGGCAGAAACTATTGAGGGTAAGAGGCCTATTCCAAAGGCCCCATCCCCACCCCAGAGGGAGGAAGCATCCAGGTAAAAAAAGGCCGGGCAGAAACCATTGAGGGTAAGCAGCCGATTCCAAAGGCCCCATTCCCACCCCAGAGGGAGGAAGCATCCAGGGAAGAAAGGCCTGGCAGAAACCACTGAGGGTAAGAGACCTGTTCCAAAGGCCCCACCTGCACCCCAGAGGGAGGAAGCATCCAGGGAAGAAAGGCCTGGCACAAAGCATTTAGGGTAAGCAGCCGATTCCAAAGGCTCAATTCCCACCCAGAGGGAGGAAGCATCCAGGGAAGAAAGGCCTTGCAGAAACCACTGAGGGTAAGAGGCCTATTCCAAAGGCCACACCCCCACCCCAGAGGGAGGAAGCATCCAGGTAAAAAAGGCCTGGCAGAAACCATTGAGGGTAAGCAGCCGATTCCAAAGGCCCCATTCCCACCCTAGAGGGAGGAAGCATCCAGGGAAGAAAGGCCTTGCAGAAACCACTGAGGGTAAGACCTATTCCAAAGGCCACACCCCCACCCCAGAGGGAGGAAGCATCCAGGGAAGAAAGGCCTGGCAGAAGCCACAGAGGGTAAGAGGCCTATTCCAAAGGCCCCATCCCCACCACAGAGGGAGGAAGCATACAGGGAAGAAAGGCCTGGCAGAAACCACTGAGGGTAAGAGGCCTATTCCAAAGTCCCAATCCCCACCCCAGAGGGAGGAAGCATCCAGGGAAGAAAGGCCTGGCAGATACCACTGAGGGTTAGAGGCCTATTTCAAAGGCCACACCCCCACCCCAGAATGAGGAAGCATCCCGGGAATAAAGGCCTGGCAGAAACCCCTGAGGGTAAGAGGTCTATTCCAAAGGCCGCATCCGCTCCCCAGAGGGAGGAAGCATCCAGGGAAGAAAGTAATGGCAGAAACCACTGAGGGTAAGAGGCCTATTCCAAAGGCCACACCCCCACCAAAGAGGGATGAAGCATCCAGGGAAAAAAGACCTGGCAGAAGCCACTGAGGGTAAGAGGCCTATTCCAAAGGCCACACCCCCACCAAAGAGGGAGGAAGCATCCAGCGAATAAAGGCCTGGCAGAAACCACTGAGGGTAAGAGAACTGTTCCAAAGGCCCCATCCCCAAACCAGAGGGAGGAAGAATCCAGGGAAGAAAGGCCTTGCAGAAACCACTGAGGGTAAGAGGCCTATTCCAAAGGCCACACCCCCACCCCAGAGGGAGGAAGCATCCAGGGTAGAAAGGCTTGGCAGATGCCACTGAGGGTAAGAGGCGTATTTCAAAGGCCACACCCCCACCCCAGAAGGAGGAAGCATGCAGGGAAGAACGGCCTGGCAGAAATGGTTGAGGGTAAGAGGCCTATTCCAAAGTTCCTATCCCCACCCCAGAGGGAGGAAGCATCCAGGGAAGAAAGGCCTGGCAGATACCACTGAGGGTAAGAGGCCTATTCCAAAGGCCACATGCCCACCCCAGAAGGAGGAAGCATCCTGGGAAGAAAGGCCTGGCAGAAACCACTAAGGGTAAGAGGCCTAGACCAAAGGACACACCCCCACCCCAGAAGGAGGAATCATCCAGGGAAGAAAGGCCTGGCAGAAACCACTGAGGGTAAGAGGTCAATTCCAAAGGCCCCCTCCCCTCCCCAGAGGGAGGAAGCATCCAGGGAAGAAAGGCCTGGTAGAAGCCAATGAGGGTAAGAGGCCTATTCCAAAGGCCTCATTCCCACCCCAGAGGGAGGAAGGATCCAGGGAAGAAAGGCCTGGCAGAAATTTAGGGTAAGTGGCCTGTTCCAAAGGCCCCATCCCCACCCCAGAGGGAGGAAGCATCCAGGGAAGGAAGGCCTGGCAGAAACCACTCTGGGGAAGAGGCCTATTCCAAAGGCCCCATTCCCATCCCAGAGGGAGGTAGCATCCAGGGATGAAAGGCCTTGCAGAAACCACTGTGTGTAACAGGCCTATTCCAAAGACCACACGCCACACCAAAGAGGGAGGAAGCATCCAGCGAATAAAGGCATGGCAGAAACCACTGAGGGTAAGAGACCTGTTCCAAAGGCCCCATCCCCACCCCAGAGGGAGGAAGCATCCAGGGAAAAAGACCTGGCAGAAGCCACTAAGGGTAAGAGGCCTAGTACAAAGGCCACACCCCCACCAATGAGGGAGGAAGCATGCAGGGAAGAAAGGCCTGGCAGAAACCACTGAGGGTAAGAGGCCTGTTCCAAAGGCCCTATCCCCTTCCCAGAGGGAGGAAGCATCTAGGGAACAAAGACCTGGCAGAAGCCACTGAGTGTAAGAGGCCTATTCCAAAGGCCACACCCCCACCCCAGAGGGAGGAAGGATCCAGGGAAGAAAGGCCTGGCAGAAATTTAGGGTAAGAGGCCTGTTCCAAAGGCCCCATCCCCACCCCAGAGGGAGGAAGCATCCAGGGAAGGAAGGCCTGGCAGAAACCACTCTGGGGAAGAGGCCTATTCCAAAGGCCCCATTCCCATCCCAGAGGGAGGTAGCATCCAGGGATGAAAGGCCTTGCAGAAACCACTGTGTGTAACAGGCCTATTCCAAAGACCACACGCCACACCAAAGAGGGAGGAAGCATCCAGCGAATAAAGGCCTGGCAGAAACCACTGAGGGTAAGAGAACTGTTCCAAAGGCCCCATCCCCAAACCAGAATGAGGAAGCCTCCAGGGGAAATAGTCCTGGCAGAAACCAATTGAGGGTAAGCAGCCGATTCCAAAGGGTCCATTCCCACCCAGAGGGAGGAAGAATCCAGGGAAGAAAGGCCTTGCAGAAACCACTGAGGGTAAGAGGCCAATTCCAAAGGCCACACCCCCACACCAGAGGGAGGAAGCATTCAGGGAAGAAATGCCTGGCAGAAGCCACTGAGGGTAAGAGGCCTATTCCAAAGGCCCCATCACCACCCCAGAGGGAGGAAGCATCCAGGGAAGAAAGGCCTGGCACAAAGCATTTAGGGTAAGAGCCTTATTCCAAAGGCCCAATCCCCACCCCAGAGGAAGGAAGCATCCAGGGAAGAAAGGCCTGGCAGAAACCACTGAGGGTAAGAGGCCTATTCCAAAGGCCACACCCCCACCCCAGAAGGAGGAAGCATCCCGCGAAGAAAGGCCTGGCAGAAATCACTGAGGGTAAGAGGTATATTCCAAAGGCCGCATACGCTCCCCTGAGGGAGGAAGCATCCAGGGAAGAAAGGCCTGGCAGAAGCCACTGAGGGTAAGTGGCCTATTCCAAAGGCCACACCCCCACCCCAGAGGGAGGCAGCATCCAGGGATGAAAGGCCTTGCAGAAACCACTGAGTGTAAGATGGCTATTCCAAAGGCTACACACCCACCCCAGAGGCCTGGCAGAAACCATTGAGGGTAAGAGGCTGATTCCAAAGGCCCCATTCCCACCCCAGAGGGAGGAAGCATCCAGGGAAGAAAGGCCTGGCAGAAACTATTGAGGGTAAGAGGCCTATTCCAAAGGCCCCATCCCCACCCCAGAGGGAGGAAGCATCCAGGGAAGAAAGGCCTGGCAGAAACTATTGAGGGTAACAGGTTGATTCCAAAGGCCACAACCCCACCCTAGAGGGATTAAGCATACAGGGAAGAAAGGCCTTGCAGAAACCACTGAGGGTAAGAGGCCTATTCCAAAGGTCACACCCCCACCCCAGAGGGAGGAAGCATGCAGGGAAGAAAGGCCTGGCAGAAACCATTTAGGGTAAGTGGCCTATTCCAAAGGCCACATCCTCACCCCAGAGGGAGGAAGCATCCAGGGAAGAAAGGCCTGGCAGAAACCACTGAGGGTAAGAGGCCTATTCCAAAGGCCCCATTCCCACCCCAGAGGGAGGAAGCATCCAGGGAAGAAAGTCCTGGCAGAAGCCATTGATGGTAAGAGGCCACACCCCACCCAAGAGGGAGGAAGCATGCAAGGACGAAAGGCCTGGCAGAAACCATTGAGGGTAAGAGGCCTATTCCAAAGGCCCCATCCCCACCCCAGAGGGAGGAAGCATCCAGGGAAGAAAGCCCTGGCAGAAACCACTAAGGGTAAAAGGCCTATTCCAAAGGCCACACACCCACCCCAGAAGGAGGAAGCATCCTGGGAAGAAAGGCCTGGCAGAAACCACTGAGGGTAAGAGGTCAATTCCAAAGGCCCCCTCCCCTCCCCAGAGGGAGGAAGCATCCAGGGAAGAAAGGCCTGGTAGAAGCCAATGAGGGTAAGAGGCCTATTACAAAGTCCCAATCCCCACCCCAGAGGGAGGAAGCATCCAGGGAAGAAAGGCCTGGCAGATACCACTGAGGGTTAGAGGCCTATTCCAAAGGCCCCATTCCCATCCCAGAGGGAGGGAGCATCCAGGGATGAAAGGCCTTGCAGAAACCACTGTGTGTAACAGGCCTATTCCAAAGACCACACACCACACCAAAGAGGGAGGAAGCATCCAGCGAATAAAGGCCTGGCAGAAACCACTGAGGGTAAGAGACCTGTTCCAAAGGCCCCATCCCCACCCCAGAGGGAGGAAGCATCCAGAGAAGAAAGACCTGGCAGAAGCCAATGAGGGTAAGAGGCCTATTACAAAGGCCACACACCCACCAAAGAGGGACGAAGCATGCAGGGAAGAAAGGCCTGGCAGAAACCACTGAGGGTAAGAGGCCTATTCCAAAGGCCCTATCCCCATCCCAGAGGGAGGAAGCATCCAGGGAAGAAAGGCCTTGCAGAAGCCACTGAGGGTAAGAGGCCTATTCCAAAGGCCACACCCCCACCCAAGAGAGAGGAAGCATGCAGGGAAGAAAGGCCTAGCAGAAACCATTGAGAGTAAGAGGCCTATTCCAAAGGCCCAATCCCCACCCCAGAGGGAGGAAGCATCCAGGGAAGAAAGGCCTGGCAGATACCACTGAGGGTAAGAGGCCTATTCCAAAGGCCACATACCCACCCCAGAGGGAGGAAGGATCCAGGGAAGAAAGGCCTGGCAGAAATTTAGGGTAAGAGGCCTGTTCCAAAGGCCCCATCCCCACCCCAGAGGGAGGAAGCATCCAGGGAAGGAAGGCCTGGCAGAAACCACTCTGGGTAAGAGGCCTATTCCAAAGGCCCCATTCCCATCCCAGAGGGAGGTAGCATCTAGGGATGAAAGGCCTTGCAGAAACCACTGTGTGTAACAGGCCTATTCCAAAGACCACAAGCCACACCAAAGAGGGAGGAAGCATCCAGCGAATAAAGGCCTGGCAGAAACCACTGAGGGTAAGAGACCTGTTCCAAAGGCCCCATCCCCACCCCAGAGGGAGGAAACATCCAGGGAACAAAGACCTGGCAGAAGCCACTAAGGGTAAGAGGCCTAGTACAAAGGCCACACCCCCACCAAAGAGGGAGGAAGCATGCAGGGAAGAAAGGCCTGGCAGAAACCACTGAGGGTAAGAGGCCTGTTCCAAAGGCCCTATCCCCATCCCAGAGGGAGGAAGCATCCAGGGAAGAAAGACCTGGCAGAAGCCACTGAGGGTAAGAGGCCTATTCCAAAGGCCACACCCCCACCCCAGAGTGAGGAAGCATCCAGGGAAGAAATTCCTGGCAGAAGCCATTGAGGGTAAGAGGCCACACCCCACCCAAGAGGGAGGAAGCATGCAAGGACGAAAGGCCTGGCAGAAACCACTGAGGGTAAGAGGCCTGTTCCAAAGGCCCTATCCCCATCCCAGAGGGAGGAAGCATCCAGGGAAGAAAGACCTGGCAGAAGCCACTGAGGGTAAGAGGCCTATTCCAAAGGCCACATCCTCACCCCAGAGGGAGGAAGCATCCAGGGAAGAAAGGCCTGGCAGAAACCGTTGAGGGTAAGAGGCCTATTCCAAAGTTCCAATCCCCACCCCAGAGGGAGGAAGCATCCTGGGAAGAAAGGCCTGGCAGATACCACTGAGGGTAAGAGGCCTATTCCAAAGGCCCCAATCCCCACCCCAGAGAGAGGAAGCATCCAGGGGAGAAAGGCCTGGCAAAAACTATTGAGGGTAAGAGGCCTATTCCAAAGGCCCCATCCCCACCCCAGAGGGAGGAAGCATCCAGGGAAGAAAGGCCTGGCAGAAACCATTGACGGTAACAGGCCGATTCCAAAGGCCACAACCCCACCCTAGAGGGATTAAGCATCCAGGGAAGAAAGTAATGGCAGAAACCACTGAGGGTAAGAGGCCTATTCCAAAGGCTACACACCCACCCCAGAGGGAGGAAGCATCCAGCGAAAAAAGGCCTGGCAGAAACCACTGAGGGTAAGAGACCTGTTCCAAAGGCCCCATCCCCACCCCAGAGGGAGGAAGCATCCAGGGAAAAAAGACCTGGCAGAAGCCACTAAGGGTAAGAGGCCTAGTACAAAGGCCACACCCCCACCAAAGAGGGAGGAAGCATGCAGGGAAGAAAGGCCTGGCAGAAACCACTGAGGGTAAGAGGTCAATTCCAAAGGCCCCCTTCCCTCCCCAGAGGGAGGAAGCATCCAGGGAAGAAAGGCCTGGTAGAAGCCAATGAGGGTAAGAGGCCTATTCCAAAGGCCTCATTCCCACCCCAGAGGGAGGAAGGATCCAGGGAAGAAAGGCCTGGCAGAAATTTAGGGTAAGAGGCCTGTTCCAAAGGCCCCATCCCCACCCCAGAGGGAGGAAGCATCCAGGGAAGGAAGGCCTGGCAGAAACCACTCTGGGGAAGAGGCCTATTCCAAAGGCCCCATTCCCATCCCAGAGGGAGGTAGCATCCAGGGATGAAAGGCCTTGCAGAAACCACTGTGTGTAACAGGCCTATTCCAAAGACCACACGCCACACCAAGGAGGGAGGAAGCATCCAGCGAATAAAGGCCTGGCAGAAACCACTGAGGGTAAGAGA
The DNA here is from genome assembly GCA_035047305.1 of Bradypodion pumilum. Classification (NCBI taxonomy): domain Eukaryota; kingdom Metazoa; phylum Chordata; class Lepidosauria; order Squamata; family Chamaeleonidae; genus Bradypodion; species Bradypodion pumilum. Next base: position 23,368,731 of record JAWDJD010000009.1, on the reverse strand, counting down.
CCTGTTCCAAAGGCCCCATCCCCACCCCAGAGGGAGGAAGCATCCAGGGAAAAAAGACCTGGCAGAAGCCACTAAGGGTAAGAGGCCTAGTACAAAGGCCACACCCCCACCAAAGAGGGAGGAAGCATGCAGGGAAGAAAGGCCTGGCAGAAACCACTGAGGGTAAGAGGCCTATTCCAAAGGCCCTATCCCCATCCCAGAGGGAGGAAGCATCCAGGGAAGAAAGACCTGGCAGAAGCCACTGAGGGTAAGAGGCCTATTCCAAAGGCCACACCCCCACCCAAGAGAGAGGAAGCATGCAGGTAAGAACGGCCTGGCAGAAACCGTTGAGGGTAAGAGGCCTATTCCAAAGTTCCAATCCCCACCCCAGAGGGAGGAAGCATCCAGGGAAGAAAGGCCTGGCAGATGCCACTGAGGGTAAGAGGCCTATTCCAAAGGCCACATGCCCACCCCAGAAGGAGGAAGCATCCTGGGAAGAAAGGCCTGGCAGAAGCCACTGAGGGTAAGAGGCCTATTCCAAAGGCCACACCCCCACCCCAGAGTGAGGAAGCATCCAGGTAAGAAATTCCTGGTAGAAGCCATTGAGGGTAAGAGGCCACACCCCACCCAAGAGGGAGGAAGCATGCAAGGACGAAAGGCCTGGCAGAAACCACTGAGGGTAAGAGGCCTGTTCCAAAGGCCCTATCCCCATCCCAGAGGGAGGAAGCATCCAGGGAAGAAAGACCTGGCAGAAGCCACTGAGGGTAAGAGGCCTATTCCAAAGGCCACACCCCCACACAAGAGAGAGGAAGCATGCAGGGAAGAACGGCCTGGCAGAAACCACTAAGGGTAAGAGACCTATTCCAAACGCCCTATTCCTAACCCATAGGGAGGAAGAATCCAGGGAAGAAAGGCATGGCAGAAAGCAGGGGAAGAGGCCTATTCCAAAGGCCCCTTCCCCATCCCAGAGGGAGGAAGCATCCAGGGATGAAAGGCCTTGCAGAAACCACTGTGTGTAACAGGCCTATTCCAAAGACCACACCCCCACCCCAGAGGGAGGAAGCATCCAGCGAATAAAGGCCTGGCAGAAACCACTGAGGGTAAGAGACCTGTTCCAAAGGCCCCATCCCAAACCCAGAGGGAGGAAGCATCCAGGGAAAAAAGGCCTGGCAGAAACCATTCAGGGTAAGCAGCCGATTCCAAAGGCCCTATTCCCATCCCAGAGGGAGGAAGCATCCAGGGAAGAGAGGCCTGGCAGAAATCAATGAGGGTAAGAGTCCTATTCCAAAGGCCCCATCGCCATCCCAGAGGGAGGAAGCATCCAGGGAAGAAAGACCTGGCAGAAGCCACTGAGGGTAAGAGGCCTATTCCACAGGCCACACCCCCACCCAAGAGGGAGGAAGCATGCAGGGAAGAAAGGCCTAGCAGAAACCATTGAGAGTAAGAGGCCTATTCCAAAGGCCCAATCCCCACCCCAGAGGGAGGAAGCATCCAGGGAAGAAAGGCCTGGCAGAAACCACTGAGGGTAAGAGGCCTATTCCAAATGCCACACCCCCACCCCAGAAGGAGGAAGCATCCCGTGAAGAAAGGCCTGGCAGAAATCACTGAGGGTAAGAGGTATATTCCAAAGGCCGTATACACTCCCCAGAGGGAGGAAGCATCCAGGGAAGAAAGGCCTGGCAGAAGCCACTGAGGGTAAGTGGCCTATTCCAAAGGCCACACCCCCACTCCAGTGGGAGGAAGCATCCAGGGAAGAAAGGCCTGGCAGAAAGCATTGAGGGTAAGAGGCCTATTTAAAAAGCCACACTCCCACACCAGAGGGAGGAAGCATCCAGGGGAAAAACCTGGCCAAACCACTGAGAGTAAGAGGCCTATTAAAAAAGCCACACCCCCACCCCAGAGGGAGGAAGCATCCAGCAAATAAAGGCTTGGCAGAAACCACTGAGGGTAAGAAAACTGTTCCAAAGGCCCAATCCCCACCCCAGAGGGGGGAAGCATCCAGGGAAGAAAGGCCTGGCAGATACCACTGAGGGTAAGAGTCCTATTCCAAAGGCCCCATCCCCACCCCAGAGGGAGGAAGCATCCAGGGAAGAAAGACCTGGCAGAAGCCACTGAGGGTAAGAGGCCTATTCTAAAGGCCACACCCCCACCAAAGAGGGAGGAAGCATACAGGGAAGAAAGGCCTGGCAGAACCCATTGAGGGTAAGAGGCCTTTTCCGAAGGCCCCCGCCCCACCCCAGAGGGAGAAAGCATCCAGGGAAGAAAGGCCTGGCAGAAACCACTGAGGGTAAGAGGCCTATGCCAAAGGCCACACCCCCAACCCAGAGGGAGGAAGCATCCAGCGAATAAAGGCCTGGCAGAAATCACTGAGGGTAAGAGAACTGTTCCAAAGGCCCCATCCCCAAACCAGAGGGAGGAAGCTTCCAGGGGAAAAAGTCCTGCCAGAAACCAATTGAGGGTAAGCAGCCGATTCCAAAGGCTCCATTCCCACCCAGAGGGAGGAAGAATCCAGGGAAGAAAGGCCTTGCAGAAACCATTGAGGGTAAGAGGCCTATTCCAAAGGCCACCCCCCCACCCCAGAGGGAGGAAGCATTCAGGGAAGAAATGCCTGGCAGAAGCCACTGAGGGTAAGAGGCCTATTCCAAAGGCCCCATCACCACCCCAGAGGGAGGAAGCATCCAGGGAAGAAAGGCCTGGCACAAAGCATTTAGGGTAACAGGCTTATTCCAAAGGCCCCATTCCCACCCCAGAGGGAGGAAGCATCCAGGGATGAAAGGCCTGGAAGAAAGCACTGAGGGGAAGAGACCTATTCCAAAGGCCACATCCCCACCCCAGAGGGAGGAAGCATCCAGGGATGAAAGGCCTTGCAGAAACCACTGAGTGTAAGATGCCTATTCCAAAGGCTTCACACCCACCCCAGAGGGAGGAAGGATCCAGCGAATAAAGGCCTGGCAGAAACCCCTGAGGGTAAGAGACCTGTTCCAAAGGCCCCATTCCCACCCCAGAGGGAAGAAGCATCCAGGGAAAAAAGGCCTGGAAGAAACCATCGAGGGTAAGCAGCCGATTCCAAAGGCCACACCCCCACCCAAGAGGGAGGAAGCATGCAGGGAAGAAAGGCCTGGCAGAAACCATTGAGGGTAAGTGGCCTATTCCAAAGGCCACATCCTCACCCCATAGAGAGGATGCATCCAGGGAAGAAAGGCCTGGCAGAAACCACTGAGGGTAAGAGGCCTATTCCAAAGGCCACACCCCCACCCCAGAAGGAGGAAGCATCCCTTGAAGAAAGGCCTGGCAGAAACCACTGAAGGTAATAGGTCTATTCAAAAGGCCCCATCCACTCCTCAGAGGGAGGAAGCATCCAGGGAAGAAAGGCCTGGCAGAAGCCACTGAGGGTAAGAGGCCTATTCCAAAGGCCACACCCCCACCCCAGAGAGTGGAAGCATCCAGGGAAGAAAGGCCTGGCAGAAAACATTGAGGGTAAGAGGCTGATTCCAAAGGCCCCATTCCCACCCCAGAGGGAGGAAGCATCCAGGGAAGAAAGGTCTGGCAGAAACTATTGAGGGTAAGAGGCCTATTCCAAAGGCCCCATCCCCACCCCAGAGGGACCAAGCATCCAGGGAAGAAAGGCCTGGCAGAAACCATTGAGGGTAACAGGCCGATTCCAAAGGCCACACGCCCACCCTAGAGGGATTAAGCATCCAGGGAAGAAAGGCCTGGCAGAAGCCGCTGAGGGTAAGAGACCTTTTCCAAAGGCCACCCCCCCACCCCAGTAGGAGAAAGCATCCAGGGAAGAAAGTAATGGCAGAAACCACTGAGGGTAAGAGGCCTATTCCAAAGGCTACACACCCACCCCAGAGGGAGGAAGCATCCAGCGAATAAAGGCCTGGCAGAAACCACAGAGGGTAAGAGACCTGTTCCAAAGGCCCCATTCCCAACCCATAGGGAGGAAGCATCCAGGGAAGAAATGCCTGGCAGAAGCCACTGAGGGTAAGTGGCCTATTCCAAAGGCCGCACCCCCACCCAAGAGGGAGGAAGCATGCAGGGAAGAAATGCCTGGCAGAAACCATTTGTGGTAAGAGGCCTAACCAAAGGCCACATCCCCACCCCAGAGGGAGGAAGCATTCAGGAAAAAAAGGCCTGGAAGAAACCACTGAGGGTAAGAGGCCTATTCCAAAGGCCCCACCCCCACCTCAGAGGGAGGAAGCATCCAGGGAAGAAAGGCCTGGCACAAAGCATTTAGGGTAAGAGGCCTATTCCAAAGACCCATTCCCACCCCAGAGGGAGGAAGCATCCAGGGAAAAAAGGCCTGGCAGAAACCATTTAGGGTAAGCAGCCGATTCCAAAGGCTCAATTCCCACCCAGAGGGAGGAAGAATCCAGGGAAGAAAGGCCTTGCAGAAACCACTGAGGGTGAGAGGCCTATTCCAAAGGCCACACCCCCACCCCAGAGGGAGGAAGCATCCAGGTAAAAAAGGCCTGGCAGAAACCATTGAGGGTAAGCAGCCGATTCCAAAGGCCCCATTCCCATCCCAGAGGGAGGAAGCATCCAGGGAAGAAAAGCCTTGCAGAAACCACTGAGGGTAAGAGGCCTATTCCAAAGGCCACACCCCCACCCCAGAGCGAGGAAGCATCCAGGGAAGAAAGGCCTGGCAGAAGCCACAGAGGGTAAGAGGCCTATTCCAAAGGCCCCATCCCCACCACAGAGGGAGGAAGCATACAGGGAATAAAGGCCTGGCAGAAACCACTGAGGGTAAGAGGCCTATTCCAAAGTCCCAATCCCCACCCCAGAGGGAGGAAGCATCCAGGGAAGAAAGGCCTGGCAGATACCACTGAGGGTTAGAGGCCTATTCCAAAGGCCAAACCCTCACCCCAGAAGGAGGAAGCATCCCGGGAAGAAAGGCCTGGCAGAAACCTCTGAGGGTAAGAGGTCTATTCCAAAGGCCGCATCTGCTCCCCAGAGGGAGGAAGCATCCAGGGAAGAAAGTAATGGCAGAAACCACTGAGGGTAAGAGGCCTATTCCAAAGGCCACACCCCCACCAAAGAGGGAGGAAGCATCCAGGGAAAAAAGACCTGGCAGAAACCACTGAGGGTAAGAGGCCTATTCCAAAGGCCACACCCCCACCAAAGAGGGAGGAAGCATCCAGCGAATAAAGGCCTGGCAGAAATCACTGAGGGTAAGAGGTATATTCCAAAGGCCGCATACACTCCCCAGAGGGAGGAAGCATCCAGGGAAGAAAGGCCTGGCAGAAGCCACTGAGGGTAAGTGGCCTATTCCAAAGGCCACACCCCCACCCCAGTGGGAGGAAGCATCCAGGGAAGAAAGGCCTGGCAGAAAGCATTGAGGGTAAGAGGCCTATTTAAAAAGCCACACTCCCACACCAGAGGGATGAAGCATCCAGGGGAAAAACCTGGCCGAAACCACTGAGAGTAAGAGGCCTATTAAAAAAGCCACACCCCCACCCCAGAGGGAGGAAGCATCCAGCAAATAAAGGCTTGGCAGAAACCACTGAGGGTAAGAAAACTGTTCCAAAGGCCCAATCCCAACCCCAGAGGGGGGAAGCATCCAGGGAAGAAAGGCCTGGCAGATACCACTGAGGCTAAGAGTCCTATTCCAAAGGCCCCATCCCCACCCCAGAGGGAGGAAGCATCCAGGGAAGAAAGACCTGGCAGAAGCCACTGAGGGTAAGAGGCCTATTCTAAAGGCCACACCCCCACCAAAGAGGGAGGAAGCATACAGGGAAGAAAGGCCTGGCAGAACCCATTGAGGGTAAGAGGCGTTTTCCGAAGGCCCCATCCCCACCCCAGAGGGAGAAAGCATCCAGGGAAGAAAGGCCTGGCAGAAACCACTGAGGGTAAGAGGCCTATGCCAAAGGCCACACCCCCACCCCAGAGGGAGGAAGCATCCAGCGAATAAAGGCCTGGCAGAAACCACTGAGGGTAAGAGAACTGTTCCAAAGGCCCCATCCCCAAACCAGAGGGAGGAAGCTTCCAGGGGAAAAAGTCCTGCCAGAAACCAATTGAGGGTAAGCAGCCGATTCCAAAGGCTCCATTCCCACCCAGAGGGAGGAAGAATCCAGGGAAGAAAGGCCTTGCAGAAACCACTGAGGGTAAGAGGCCTATTCCAAAGGCCACCCCCCCCCCACCCCAGAGGGAGGAAGCATTCAGGGAAGAAATGCCTGGCAGAAGCCACTGAGGGTAAGAGGCCTATTCCAAAGGCCCCATCACCACCCCAGAGGGAGGAAGCATCCAGGGAAGAAAGGCCTGGCACAAAGCATTTAGGGTAAGAGGCTTATTCCAAAGGCCCCATTCCCACCCCAAAGGGAGGAAGCATCCAGGGATGAAAGGCCTGGAAGAAAGCACTGAGGGAAAGAGACCTATTCCAAAGGCCACATCCCCACCCCAGAGGGAGGAAGCATCCAGGGATGAAAGGCCTTCCAGAAACCACTGAGTGTAAGATGCCTATTCCAAAGGCTTCACACCCACCCCAGAGGGAGGAAGGATCCAGCGAATAAAGGCCTGGCAGAAACCCCTGAGGGTAAGAGACCTGTTCCAAAGGCCCCATTCCCACCCAAGAGGGAGGAAGCATGCAGGGAAGAAAGGCCTGGCAGAAACCATTGAGGGTAAGTGGCCTATTTCAAAGGCCACATCCTCACCCTAGAGGGAGGATGCATCCAGGGAAGAAAGGCCTGGCAGAAACCACTGAGGGTAAGAGGCCTATTCCAAAGGCCACCCCCCCACCCCAGAAGGAGGAAGCATCCCTTGAAGAAAGGCCTGGCAGAAACCACTGAAGGTAAGAGGTCTATTCAAAAGGCCCCATCCACTCCTCAGAGGGAGGAAGCATCCAGGGAAGAAAGGCCTGGCAGAAGCCACTGAGGGTAAGAGGCCTATTCCAAAGGCCACACCCCCACCCCAGAGAGTGGAAGCATCCAGGGAAGAAAGGCCTGGCAGAAAACATTGAGGGTAAGAGGCTGATTCCAAAGGCCCCATTCCCACCCCAGAGGGAGGAAGCATCCAGGGAAGAAAGGTCTGGCAGAAACTATTGAGGGTAAGAGGCCTATTCCAAAGGCCCCATCCCCACCCCAGAGGGACCAAGCATCCAGGGAAGAAAGGCCTGGCAGAAACCATTGAGGGTAACAGGCCAATTCCAAACGCCACACGCCCACCCTAGAGGGATTAAGCATCCAGGGAAGAAAGGCCTGGCAGAAGCCGCTGAGGGTAAGAGACCTTTTCCAAAGGCCACCCCCCCACCCCCGTAGGAGAAAGCAACCAGGGAAGAAAGTAATGGCAGAAACCACAGAGGGTAAGAGACCTGTTCCAAAGGCCCCATTCCCAACCCATAGGGAGGAAGCATCCAGGGAAGAAATGCCTGGCAGAAGCCACTGAGGGTAAGTGGCCTATTCCAAAGGCCGCACCCCCACCCAAGAGGGAGGAAGCATGCAGGGAAGAAATGCCTGGCAGAAACCATTTGTGCTAAGAGGCCTAACCAAAGGCCACATCCCCACCCCAGAGGGAGGAAGCATTCAGGGAAAAAAGGCCTGGAAGAAACCACTGAGGGTAAGAGGCCTATTCCAAAGGCCCCACCCCCACCTCAGAGGGAGGAAGCATCCAGGGAAGAAAGGCCTGGCACAAAGCATTCAGGGTAAGAGGCCTATTCCAAAGACCCATTCCCACCCCAGAGGGAGGAAGCATCCAGGGAAAAAAGGCCTGGCAGAAACCATTTAGGGTAAGCAGCCGATTCCAAAGGCTCAATTCCCACCCAGAGGGAGGAAGAATCCAGGGAAGAAAGGCCTTGCAGAAACCACTGAGGGTGAGAGGCCTATTCCAAAGGCCACACCCCCACCCCAGAGGGAGGAAGCATCCAGGTAAAAAAGGCCTGGCAGAAACCATTGAGGGTAAGCAGCCGATTCCGAAGGCCCCATTCCCACCCCAGAGGGAGGAAGCATCCAGGGAAGAAAAGCCTTGCAGAAACCACTGAGGGTAAGAGGCCTAACCAAAGGCCACATCCCCACCCCAGAGGGAGGAAGCATTCAGGGAAGAAAGGCCTGGCAGAAACCACTGAGGGTAAGAGACCTGTTCCAAAGGCCCCATCCCTACAACAGAGGGAGGAAGCATCCAGGTAAAAAAAGGCCGGGCAGAAACCTTTGAGGGTAAGCAGCCGATTCCAAAGGCCCCATTCCCACCCCAGAGGGAGGAAGCATCCAGGGAAGAAAGGCCTTGCAGAAACCACTGAGTGTAAGATGCCTATTCCAAAGGCTTCACACACGCCACCGAGGGAGGAAGCATCCAGCGAATAAAGGACTGGCAGAAACCATTTGTGGTAAGAGGCCTAACCAAAGGCCACATCCCCACCCCAGAGGGAGGAAGCATTCAGGGAAGAAAGGCCTGGCAGAAACCACTGAGGGTAAAAGGCCTATTCCAAAGGCCACACCCCCACCCCAGAGGGAGGAAGCATCCCGGGAAGAAAGGCCTGGCAGAAACCACTGAGGGTAAGAGGTCTATTCCAAAGGCCCCATCCCCTCCCCAGAGGGAGGAAGCATCCAGGGAAGAAAGGCCTGGCAGAAGCCACTGAGGGTAAGAGGCCTATTCCAAAGGCCACACCCCCACCCCAGAAAGAGGAAGCATCAAGGGAAGAAATGTCTGTCACAAAGCATTTAGGGTAAGAGGCCTATTCCAAAGGCCCCATTCCCACCCCAGAGGGAGGAAGCATCCAGGGAAGAAAGGCCTGGCAGAAGCCACTGAGGGTAAGAGGCCTATTCCAAAGGCCACACCCCCACCCCAGAGGGAGGAAGCATCCAGGTAAAAAAGGCCTGGCAGAAACCATTGAGGGTAAGCAGCCGATTCCAAAGTCCCCATTACCACCCCAGAGGGAGGAAGCATCCAGGGAAGAAAGGCCTTGCAGAAACCACTGAGGGTAAGAGGCCTATTCCAAAGGCCACACCCCCACCCCAGAGGGAGGAAGCATCCAGGGAAGAAAGGCCTGGCAGAAGCCACAGAGGGTAAGAGGCCTATTCCAAAGGCCCCATCCCCATCACAGAGGGAGGAAGCATGCAGGGAAGAAAGGCCTTGCAGAAACCACTGAGGGTAAGAGGCCTATTCCAAAGTCCCAATCCCCACCCCAGAGGGAGGAAGCATCCAGGGAAGAAAGGCCTTTGAGATACCACTGAGGGTTAGAGGCCTATTCCAAAGGCCACACCCCCACCCCAGAAGGAGGAAGCATCCCGGGAAGAAAGGCCTGGCAGAAACCCCTGAGGATAAGAGGTCTATTCCACAGGCCGCATCCGCTCCCCAGAGGGAGGAAGCATCGAGGGAAGAAAGTAATGGCAGAAAAGAATGAGGGTAAGAGGCCTATTCCAAAGGCTACACACCCACCCCAGAGGGAGGAAGCATCCAGCGAATAAAGGCCTGGCAGAAACCACTGAGGGTAAGAGGCCTATTCCAAAGGCCACACCCCCACCCCAGAAGGAGGAAGCATCCTGGGAAGAAAGGCCTGGCAGAAACCACTGAGGGTAAGAGATCTATTCCAAAGGACCCCTCCCCTCCCCAGAGGGAAGAAGCATCCAGGGAAGAAAGGCCTGGCAGAAGCCACTGAGGGTAAGAGGCCTATTCCATAGGCCCCATCCCCACCCCAGAGGGAGGAAGCATCCAGGGAAAAAAGACCTGGCAGAAGCCACTGTGGGTAAGAGGCCTATTCCAAAGGCCACACCCCCACCAAAGAGGGAGGAAGCATCCAGGGAAAAAAGACCTGGCAGAAGCCACTGAGGGTAAGAGGCCTATTCCAAAGGCCACACCCCCACCAAAGAGGGAGGAAGCATGCAGGGAAGAAAGGCCTGGCAGTAACCACTGAGGGTAAGAGACCTGTTCCAAAGGCCCCATCCCCACCCCAGAGGGAGGAAGCATCCAGGGAAAAAAGACCTGGCAGAAGCCACTGCGGGTAAGCAGCCGATTCCAAAGGCCCCATTCCCACCCCAGAGGGAGGAAGCATCCAGGGAAGAAAGGCCTGGCAGAAGCCACAGAGGGTAAGAGGCCTATTCCAAAGGCCCCATCCCCACCCGAGAGGGAGGAAGCATCCAGGGATGAAAGAACTGGCAGAAGCCACTGAGGGTAAGAGGCCTATTCCAAAGGCCACACCCCCACCCCAGAAGGAAGAAGCATCCTGGGAAGAAAGGCCTGGCAGAAACCACTGAGGGTAAGAGGCCTATTCCAAAGGCCACACCCTCACCCCAAAGGGAGGAAGCATGCAGGAAAGAAATGCCTTGCAGAAACCATTGAGGGTAAGAGGCCTATTCCAAAGGCCCCCATCCCCACTCCAGAGAGAGGAAGCATCCAGGGGAGAAAGGCCTGGCAGAAACCACTGAGGGTAAGAGAACTATTCCAAAGGCCCCATTCCCAACCCATAGGGAGGAAGCATCCAGGGAAGAAATTCCTGGCAGAAACCATTGAGGGTAAGAGGCCTATTCCAAAGGCCCCCATCCCCACCCCAGAGAGAGGAAGCATCCAGGGGAGAAAGGCCTGGCAGAAACAACTGAGGTTAAGAGACCTATTCCAAAGGCCCAATTCCCACCCCAGAGGGAGGAAGCATCCAGGGATGAAAGGCCTTGCAGAAACCTCTGAGTGTAAGATGCCTATTCCAAAGGCTACACACACACCACCGAGGGAGGAAGCACCCAGCGAATAAAGGCCTGGCAGAAACCACTGAGGGTAAGAGGCCTATTCCCAAGACCACACCCCCACCCCAGAAGGAAGAAGCATCCTGGGAAGAAAGGCCTGGCAGAAACCACTGAGGGTAAGAGGCCTATTCCAAAGGCCACACCCCCACCCCAAAGGGAGGAAGAATGCAGGAAAGAAATGCCTGGCAGAAACCATTGAGGGTAAGAGGCCTATTCCAAAGGCCCCCATCCCCACCCCAGAGAGAGGAAGCATCCAGGGAAGAAAGGCCTGGCAGAAGCCACTGAGGATAAGAGGCCTATTCCAAAGGCCACACCCCCCACCCTAGAGGGAGGAAGCATCCAGGGAAAAAAGACCTGGCAGAAGCCACTGATGGTAAGAGGCCTAGTCCAAAGGCCACACCCCCACCAAAGAGGGAGGAAGCATGCAGGGAAGAAAGGCCTGGCAGAAGCCACTGAGGGTGAGAGGCCTATTCCAAAGGCCACACCCCCACCCCAGGGAGAGGAAGCATCCAGGGAAGAAATGTCTGGCAGAAACCATTGAGGGTAAGAGGCCTATTCCAAAAGGCCCCATCCCCACCCCAGAGGGAGGAAGCATCCAGGGAAGAAAGACTTGGCAGAAGCCACTGAGGGTAAGAGGCCTATTCCAAAGGCCCCATCCCCATCCCAGAGGGAGGAAGCATCCAGGGAAGAAAGACTTGGCAGAAGCCACTGAGGGTAAGAGGCCTATTCCAAAGGCCACACCCCCACCCAAGAGGAAGTAAGCATGAAGGGAACAACGGCCTGGCAGAAACCATTGAGGGTAAGAGGCCTATTCCAAAGTTGCAATCCCCACCCCAGAGGGAGGAAGCATCCAGGGAAGAAAGGCCTGGAAGATACCACTGAGGGTAAGAGGCCTATTCCAAAGGCCACACCCCCACCCCAGAAGGAGGAAGCATCCCGGGAAGAAAGGCCTGGCAGAAACCCCTGAGGGTAAGTGGTCTATTCCAAAGGCCGCATCCGCTCCCCAGAGGGAGGAAGCATCCAGGTAAGAAAGGCCTGGCAAAAGCCACTGAGGGTAAGAGGCCTATTCCAAAGGCCACACCCCCACCCCAAAGGGAGGAAGCATGCAGGAAAGGCCTGGCAGAAACCATTGAGGGTAAGAGGCCTATTCCAAAGGCCACACCCCCAACCCAGAGAGTGGAAGCATCCAGGGAAGAAAGGCCTGGCAGAAGCCACAGAGGGTAAGAGGCCTATTCCAAAGGCCCCATCCCCACCACAGAGGGAGGAAGCATGCAGGGAAGAAAGGGCTGGCAGACGCCACTGAGGGTAAGAGGCCTATTCTAAAGGCCCCATCCCCATCCCAGAGGGAGGAAGCATCCAGGGAAAAAAGACCTGGCAGAAGCCACTGAGGGTAAGAGACCTATTCCAAAGGCCACACCCCCACCAAAGAGGGAGGAAGCATGCAGGGAAGAAAAGCCTGGCAGTAACCACTGAGGGTAAGAGACCTGTTCCAAAGGCCCCATCCCCACCCCAGAGGGAGGAAGCATCCAGGGATGAAAAGCCTTGCAGAAACCACTGCGTGTAAGATGGCTATTCCAAAGGCTACACACCCACCCCGGAGGCCTGGCAGAAACCATTGAGGGTAAGAGGCGGATTCCAAAGCCCCCATTCCCACCCCAGAGGGAGGAAGCATCCAGGGAAGAAAGGCCTGGCAGAAACTATTGAGGGTAAGAGGCCTATTCCAAAGGCCCCATCCCCACCCCAGAGGGAGGAAGCATCCAGGGAAGAAAGGCCTGGCAGAAAACATTGAGGGTAACAGGTCGATTCCAAAGGCCACAACCCCACCCTAGAGGGATTAAGCATACAGGGAAGAAAGGCCTTGCAGAAACCACTGAGGGTAAGAGGCCTATTCCAAAGGTCACACCCCCACCCCAGAGGGAGGAAGCATGCAGGGAAGAAAGGCCTGGCAGAAACCATTTTGGGTAAGTGGCCTATTCCAAAGGCCACATCCCCACCCCAGAGGGAGGAAGCATCCAGGGAAGAAAGGCCTGGCAGAAACCACTGAGGGTAAGAGGCCTTTTCCAAAGGCCACCCCCCACCCCAAAAGGAGGAAGCATCCCTTGAAGAAAGGCCTGGCAGAAACCACTGAGGGTATGAGGCCTATACCAAAGGCCACAACACCACCCTAGAGTGATTAAGCATCCAGGGAAGAAAGTAATGGCAGAAACCACTGAGGGTAAGAGGCCTATTCCAAAGGCTACACACCCACCCCAGAGGGAGGAAGCATCCAGCGAAAAAAGTCCTGGCAGAAACCACTGAGGGTAAGAGGCCTATTCCAAAGGTCCCATCCCCACCACAGAGGGAGGAAGCATGCAGGGAAGAAAGGCCTTGCAGAAACCACTGAGGGTAAGAGGCCTATTCCAAAGTCCCAATCCCCACCCCAGAGGGAGGAAGCATCCAGGGAAGAAAGGCCTGGCAGATACAACTGAGGGTTAGAGGCCTATTCCAAAGGCCACACCCCCACCCCAGAAGGAGGAAGCATCCCGGGAAGAAAGGCCTGGCAGAAACCCTTGAGGGTAAGAGGTCTATTCCAAAGGCCGCATCCGCTCCCCAGAGGAAGCATCCAGGGAAGAAAGTAATGGCAGAAACCACTGAGGGTAAGAGGCCTATTCCAAAGGCTACACACCCACCCCAGAGGGAGGAAGCATCCAGCGAATAAAGGCCTGGCAGAAACCACTAAGGGTAAGAGGCCTATTCCAAAGGCCACACCCCCACCCCAGAAGGAGGAAGCATCCTGGGAAGAAAGGCCTGGCAGAAACCACTGAGGGTAAGAGATCTATTCCAAAGGACCCCTCCCCTCCCCAGAGGGAGGAAGCATCCAGGGAAGAAAGGCCTGGCAGAAGCCACTGAGGGTAAGAGGCCTATTCCAAAGGCCCCATCCCCACCCCAGAGGGAGGAAGCATCCAGGGAAAAAAGACCTGGCAGAAGCCACTGAGGGTAAGAGGCCTATTCCAAAGGCCACACCCCCACCAAAGAGGGAGGAAGCATCCAGGGAAAAAAGACCTGGCAGAAGCCACTGAGGGTAAGAGGCCTATTCCAAAGGCCACACCCCCACCAAAGAGGGAGGAAGCATGCAGGGAAGAAAGGCCTGGCAGTAACCACTGAGGGTAAGAGACCTGTTCCAAAGGCCCCATCCCCACCCCAGAGGGAGGAAGCATCCAGGGAAAAAAGACCTGGCAGAAGCCACTGAGGGTAAGCAGCCGATTCCAAAGGCCCCATTCCCACCCCAGAGGGAGGAAGCATCCAGGGAAGAAAGGCCTTGCAGAAACCACTGAGGGTAAGAGGCCTATTCCAAAGGCCACATCCTCACCCCATAGGGAGGATGCATCCAGGGAAGAAAGGCCTGGCAGAAACCACTGAGGGTAAGAGGCCTATTCCAAAGGCCACACCCTCACACCAAAGGGAGGAAGCATGCAGGAAAGAAATGCCTGGCAGAAACCATTGACTGTAAGAGGCCTATTCCAAAGGCCCCCATCCCCACTCCAGAGAGAGGAAGCATCCAGGGGAGAAAGGTCTGGCAGAAACCACTGAGGGTAAGAGACCTATTCCAAAGGCCCCATTCCCAACCCATAGGGAGGAAGCATCCAGGGAAGAAATGCCTGGCAGAAACCATTGAGGGTAAGAGGCCTATTCCAAAGGACCCCATCCCCACCCCAGAGAGAGGAAGCATCCAGGGGAGAAAGGCCTGGCAGAAACAACTGAGGTTAAGAGACCTATTCCAAAGGCCCAATTCCCACCCCAGAGGGAGGAAGCATCCAGGGATGAAAGGCCTTGCAGTATCCACTTAGTGTAAGATGCCTATTCCAAAGGCCTCATTCCCACCCCAGAGGGAGGAAGCATCCGGGGAATAAAGGCCTGGCAGAAACCACTGAGGGGAAGAGGCCTATTCCAAAGGCCACATCCCCACCCCAGAGGGAGGAAGCATCCAGGGAAGAAAGGCCTTGCAGAAACCACTGAGGGTAAGAGGCCTATTCCAAAGGCCACACCCCCACCCCAGAGGGAGGAAGCATCCAGGGAAGAAAGGCCTGGCAGAAGCCGCTGAGGTAAGAGGCCTATTCCAAAGGCCCCATCCCCACCCCAGTGGGAGGAAGCATCCAGCGAATAAAGGCCTGGCAGAAACCACTGAGGGTAAGAGAACTGTTCCAAAGGCCCCATCCCCACCCCAGATGGAGGAAGCATTAAGGGAAGAAAGGCCTGGCAGAAACCACTGAGGGGAAGAGGCCTATTCCAAAAGACACACCACCACCCCAGAGGGAGGAAGCATCCAGGGACGAAAAGCCTGACAGAAACAATTGAGGTTAAGAGGCCTATTCCAAAGGCCCCACCCCAGAGGGAGGAAGCATCCAGGGAAGAAAGGCCTGGCACAAGGCATATAGGGTATGAGGCCTATTCCAAAGGCCCCATTCCCACCCCAGAGGGAGGAAGCATCCAGGGAAAAAAGTCCTGGCAGAAACCATTGAGGGTAAGCAGCCGATTCCAAAGGCTCCATTCCCACCCAGAGGGAGGAAGCATCCAGGGAAGAAAGGCCTTGCAGAAACCACTGAGGGTAAGAGGCCTATTCCAAAGGCCACACCCCCACCCCAGAGGGAGGAAGCATCCAGGTAAAAAAGGCCTGGCAGAAACCATTGAGGGTAAGCAGCCGATTCCAAAGGCCCCATTCCCACCCCAGAAGGAGGAAGCATCCAGGGAATAAAGACCTTGCAGAAACCACTGAGGGTAAGAGGCCTGTTCCAAAGGCCCCATCCCCACCCCAGAGGGAGGAAGCATCCAGGGATGAAAAGCCTTGCAGAAACCACTGAGTGTAAAATGGCTATTCCAAAGGCTACACACCCACCCCAGAGGCCTGGCAGAAACCATTGAGGGTAAGAGGCTGATTCCAAAGGCCCCATTCCCACCCCAGAGGGAGGAAGCATCCAGGGAAGAAAGGCCTGGCAGAAACTATTGAGGGTAAGAGGCCTATTCCACAGGCCCCATCCCCACCCCAGAGGGAGGAAGCATCCAGGGAAGAAAGGCCTGGCAGAAACCATTGAGGGTAACAGGTCGATTCCAAAGGCCACAACCCCACCCTAGAGGGATTAAGCATACAGGGAAGAAAGGCCTTGCAGAAACCACTGAGGGTAAGAGGCCTATTCCAAAGGTCACACCTCCACCCCAGAGGGAGGAAGCATGCAGGGAAGAAAGGCCTGGCAGAAACCATTTAGGTTAAGTGGCCTATTCCAAAGGCCACATCCCCACCCCAGAGGGAGGAAGCATCCAGGGAAGAAAGGCCTGGCAGAAACCACTGAGGGTAAGACGCCTATTCCAAAGGCCACCCCCCACCCCAAAAGGAGGAAGCATCCCTTGAAGAAAGGCCTGGCAGAAACCACTGAGGGTATGAGGCCTATACCAAAGGCCACAACCCCACCCTAGAGTGATTAAGCATCCAGGGAAGAAAGTAATGGCAGAAACCACTGAGGGTAAGAGGCCTATTCCAAAGGCCACACACCCACCTCAGAGGGAGGAAGCATCCAGCGAAAAAAGTCCTGGCAGAAACCACTGAGGGTAAGAGACCTGTTCCAAAGGCCCCATCCCCACCCCAGAGGGAGGAAGCATCAAGGGAAGAAATGTCTGGCACAAAGCATTTAGGGTAAGAGGCCTATTCCAAAGGCCCCATTCCCACCCCAGAGGGAGGAAGCATCCAGGGAAGAAAGGCCTGGCAGAAGCCACTGAGGGTAAGAGGCCTATTCCAAAGGCCACACCCCCACCCCAGAGGGAGGAAGCATCCAGGTAAAAAAGGCCATGCAGAAACCATTGAGGGTAAGCAGCCGATTCCTAAGTCCGCATTCCCACCCCAGAGGGAGGAAGCATCCAGGGAAGAAAGGCCTTGCAGAAACCACTGAGGGTAAGAGGCCTATTCCAAAGGCCACACCCCCACCCCAGAGGGAGGAAGCGTCCAGGGAAGAAAGGCCTGGCAGAAGCCACAGAGGGTGAGAGGCCTATTCCAAAGGCCCCATACCCACCACAGAGGGAGGAAGCATGCAGGGAAGAAAGGCCTTGCAGAAACCACTGAGGGTAAGAGGCCTATTCCAAAGTCCCAATCCCCACCCAAGAGGGAGGAAGCATCCAGGGAAGAAAGGCCTGGCAGATACCACTGAGGGTTAGAGGCCTATTCCAAAGGCCACACCCCCTCCCCAGAAGGAGGAAGCATCCCGGGAAGAAAGGCCTGGCAGAAACCCCTGAGGGTAAGAGGTCTATTCCAATGGCCGCATCCGCTCCCCAGAGGGAGGAAGCATCCAGGGAAGAAAGTAATGGGAGAAACCACTGAGGGTAAGAGGCCTATTCCAAAGGCTACACACCCACCACAGAGACAGGAAGCATCCAGCGAATAAAGGCCTGGCAGAAACCACTGAGGGTAAGAGACCTGTTCCAAAGGCCCCATCCCCACCCCAGAGGGAGGAAGCATCAAGGGAAGAAATGTCTGGCACAAAGCATTTAGGGTAAGAGGCCTATTCCAAAGGCCCCATTCCCACCCCAGAGGGAGGAAGCATCCAGGGAAGAAAGGCCTGGCAGAAGCCACTGAGGGTAAGAGGCCTATTCCAAAGGCCACACCCCCACCCCAGAGGGAGGAAGCATCCAGGTAAAAAAGGCCATGCAGAAACCATTGAGGGTAAGCAGCCGATTCCTAAGTCCGCATTCCCACCCCAGAGGGAGGAAGCATCCAGGGAAGAAAGGCCTTGCAGAAACCACTGAGGGTAAGAGGCCTATTCCAAAGGCCACACCCCCACCCCAGAGGGAGGAAGCGTCCAGGGAAGAAAGGCCTGGCAGAAGCCACAGAGGGTGAGAGGCCTATTCCAAAGGCCCCATACCCACCACAGAGGGAGGAAGCATGCAGGGAAGAAAGGCCTTGCAGAAACCACTGAGGGTAAGAGGCCTATTCCAAAGTCCCAATCCCCACCCAAGAGGGAGGAAGCATCCAGGGAAGAAAGGCCTGGCAGATACCACTGAGGGTTAGAGGCCTATTCCAAAGGCCACACCCCCTCCCCAGAAGGAGGAAGCATCCCGGGAAGAAAGGCCTGGCAGAAACCCCTGAGGGTAAGAGGTCTATTCCAATGGCCGCATCCGCTCCCCAGAGGGAGGAAGCATCCAGGGAAGAAAGTAATGGGAGAAACCACTGAGGGTAAGAGGCCTATTCCAAAGGCTACACACCCACCACAGAGACAGGAAGCATCCAGCGAATAAAGGCCTGGCAGAAACCACTAAGGGTAAGAGGCCTATTCCAAAGGCCACACCCCCACCCCAGAAGGAGGAAGCATCCTGGGAAGAAAGGCCTGGCAGAAACCACTGAGGGTAAGAGATCTATTCCAAAGGACCCCTCCCCTCCCCAGAGGGAGGAAGCATCCAGGGAAGAAAGGCCTGGCAGAAGCCACTGAGGGTAAGAGGCCTATTCCAAAGGCCCCATCCCCACCCCAGAGGGAGGAAGCATCCAGGGAAAAAAGACCTGGCAGAAGCTACTGAGGGTAAGAGGCCTATTCCAAAGGCCACACCCCCACCAAAGAGGGAGGAAGCATCCAGGGAAAAAAGACCTGGCAGAAGCCACTGAGGGTAAGAGGCCTATTCCAAAGGCCACACCCCCACCAAAGAGGGAGGAAGCATGCAGGTAAGAAAGGCCTGGCAGTAACCACTGAGGGTAAGAGACCTGTTCCAAAGGCCCCATCCCCACCCCAGAGGGAGGAAGCATCCAGAGAAAAAAGACCTGGCAGAAGCCACTGAGGGTAAGCAGCCGATTCCAAAGGCCCCATTCCCACCCCAGAGGGAGGAAGCATCCAGGGAAGAAAGGCCTTGCAGAAACCACTGAGGGTAAGAGGCCTATTCCAAAGGCCACCCCCCCCCACCCCAGAGGGAGGAAGCATCCAGGGAAGAAAGGCCTGGCAGAAACCACTGAGGGTAAGAGGCCTATTCCAAAGGCCCCATCCCCACCCCAGAGGGAGGAAGCATCCAGGGGTGACAGACCTGGCAGAAGCCACTGAGGGTAAGAGGACTATTCCAAAGGCCACACCCCCACCCCAGAAGGAAGAAGCATCCTGGGAAGAAAGGCCTGGCAGAAACCACTGAGGGTAAGAGGCCTATTCCAAAGGCCACACCCTCACCCCAAAGGGAGGAAGCATGCAGGAAAGAAATGCCTGGCAGAAACCATTGAGGGTAAGAGGCCTATTCCAAAGGCCCCCATCCCCACTCCAGAGAGAGGAAGCATCCAGGGGAGAAAGGTCTAGCAGAAACCACTGAGGGTAAGAGACCTATTCCAAAGGCCCCATTCCCAACCCATAGGGAGGAAGCATCCAGGGAAGAAATGCCTGGCAGAAACCATTGAGGGTAAGAGGCCTATTCCAAAGGCCCCCATCCCCACCCCAGAGAGAGGAAGCATCCAGGGGAGAAAGGCCTGGCAGAAACAACTGAGGTTAAGAGACCTATTCCAAAGGCCCAATTCCCACCCCAGAGGGAGGAAGCATCCAGGGATGAAAGGCCTTGCAGAAACCACTGAGTGTAAGATGCCTATTCCAAAGGCTACACACACACCACCGAGGGAGGAAGCATCCAACGAATAAAGGCCTGGCAGAAACCACTAAGGGTAAGAGGCCTATTCCAAAGGCCACACCCCCACCCCAGAAGGAGGAAGCATCCTTGGAAGAAAGGCCTGGCAGAAACCACTGAGGGTAAGAGATCTATTCCAAAGGACCCCTCCCCTCCACAGAGGGAGGAAGCATCCAGGGAAGAAAGGCCTGGCAGAAGCCACTGAGGGTAAGAGGCCTATTCCAAAGGCCGCATCCCCACCCTCGAGGGAGGAAGCATCCAGGGAAAAAAGACCTGGCAGAAGCCACTGAGGGTAAGAGGCCTATTCCAAAGGCCACACCCCCACCAAAGAGGGAGGAAGCATCCAGGGAAAAAAGACCTGGCAGAAACCACTGAGGGTAAGAGGCCTATTCCAAAGGCCCCATTCCCACCCCAGAGGGAGGAAGCATCCAGGGAAGAAAGGCCTTGCAGAAACCACTGAGGGTAAGAGGCCTATTCCAAAGGCCACCCCCCACCCCAGAGGGAGGAAGCATCCAGGGAAGAAAGGCCTGGCAGAAGCCACAGAGGGTAAGAGGCCTATTCCAAAGGCCCCATCCCCACCCCAGAGGGAGGAAGCATCCAGGGATGAAAGAACTGGCAGAAGCCACTGAGGGTAAGAGGCCTATTCCAAAGGCCACACCCCCACCCCAGAAGGAAGAAGCATCCTGGGAAGAAAGGCCTGGCAGAAACCACTGAGGGTAAGAGGCCTATTCCAAAGACCACACCCTCACCCCAAAGGGAGGAAGCATGCAGGAAAGAAATGCCTCGCAGAAACCATTGAGGGTAAGAGGCCTATTCCAAAGGCCCCCATCCCCACTCCAGAGAGAGGAAGCATCCAGGGGAGAAAGGTCTGACAGAAACCACTGAGGGTAAGAGACCTATTCCAAAGGCCCCATTCCCAACCCATAGGGAGGAAGCATCCAGGGGAGAAATGCCTGGCAGAAACCATTGAGGGTAAGAGGCCTATTCCAAAGGCCCCCATCCCCACCCCAGAGAGAGGAAGCATCCAGGGGAGAAAGGCCTGGCAGAAAATATTGAGGGTAAGAGGCCTATTCCAAAGGCTACACACACACCACCGAGGGAGGAAGCATCCAGCGTATAAAGGCCTGGCAGAAACCACTGAGGGTAAGAGGCCTATTCCCAAGACCACACCCCCACCCCAGAAGGAAGAAGCATCCTGGGAAGAAAGGCCTGGCAGAAACCACTGAGGGTAAGAGACCTATTCCAAAGGCCACACCCCCACCCCAAAGGGAGGAATCATGCAGGAAAGAAATGCCTGGCAGAAACCATTGAGGGTAAGAGGCCTATTCCAAAGGCCCCCATCCCCACCCCAGAGAGAGGAAGCATCCAGGGGAGAAAGGCCTGGCAGAAACCACTGAGGGTAAGAGGTCTATTCCAAAGGCCCCATCCCCTCCCCAGAGGGAGGAAGCATCCAGGGAAGAAAGGCCTGGCCGAAGCCACTGAGGGTAAGAGGCCTATTCCAAAGGCCACATCCCCCACCCCAGAAAGAGGAAGCATCCAGGGAAGAAATGTCTGGCAGAAAATATTGAGGGTAAGAGGCCTATTCCAAAGGCCACACCCCCACCCCAGAGGGAGGAAGCATCCAGGGAAGAAAGGCCTGGCAGAAACCACTGAGGGTAAGAGGCCTATTCCAAAGGCCCCATCCCCATCCCAGAGGGAGGAAGCATCCAGGGAAGAAAGACCTGGCAGAAACCACTGTGTGTAACAGGCCTATTCCAAAGGCCACACCTCCACCCCAGAGGGAGGAAGCATCCAGCGAATAAAGGCCTGGCAGAAACCACTGAGGGTAAGAGGTCAATTTCAAAGGCCCCCTCCCCTCCCCAGAGGGAGGAAGCATCCAGGGAAGAAAGGCCTGGTAGAAGCCAATGAGGGTAAGAGGCCTTTTCCAAAGGCCTCATTCCCACCCCAGAGGGAGGAAGGATCCAGGGAAGAAAGGCCTGGCAGAAATTTAGGGTAAGAGGCCTGTTCCAAAGGCCCCATACCCACCCCAGAGGGAGGAAGCATCCAGGGAAGGAAGGCCTGGCAGAAACCACTCTGGGGAAGAGGCCTATTCCAAAGGCTCCATTCCCATCCCAGAGGGAGGAAGCATCCAGGGATGAAAGTCCTTGCAGAAACCACTGTGTGTAACAGGCCTATTCCAAAGACCACACGCCACACCAAAGAGGGAGGAAGCATCCAGCGAATAAAGGCCTGGCAGAAACCACTGAGGGTGAGAGACCTGTTCCAAAGGCCCCATCCCCACCCCAGAGGGAGGAAGCATCCAGGGAAAAAAGACCTGGCAGAAGCCACTAAGGGTAAGAGGCCTAGTACAAAGGCCACACCCCCACCAAAGAGGGAGGAAGCATGCAGGGAAGAAAGGCCTGGCAGAAACCACTGAGGGTAAGAGGCCTATTCCAAAGGCCCTATCCCCATCCCAGAGGGAGGAAGCATCCAGGGAAGAAAGACCTGGCAGAAGCCACTGAGGGTAAGAGGCCTATTCCAAAGGCCACACCCCCACCCAAGAGAGAGGAAGCATGCAGGGAAGAACGGCCTGGCAGAAACCGTTGAGGGTAAGAGGCCTATTCCAAAGTTCCAATCCCCACCCCAGAGGGAGGAAGCATCCAGGGAAGAAAGGCCTGGCAGATACCACTGAGGGTAAGAGGCCTATTCCAAAGGCCACATGCCCACCCCAGAAGGAGGAAGCATCCTGGGAAGAAAGGCCTGGCAGATACCACTGAGGGTAAGAGACCTATTCCAAAGGCCCCCATCCCCACCCCAGAGAGAGGAAGCATCCAGGGGAGAAAGGCCTGGCAAAAACCACTAAGGGTAAGAGACCTATTCCAAAGGCCCTATTCCCAACCCATAGGGAGGAAGAATCCAGGGAAGAAAGGCATGGCAGAAAGCAGGGGAAGAGGCCTATTCCAAAGGCCCCTTCCCCATCCCAGAGGGAGGAAGCATCCAGGGATGAAAGGCCTTGCAGAAACCACTGTGTGTAACAGGCCTATTCCAAAGGCCACACCTCCACCCCAGAGTGAGGAAGCATCCAGCGAATAAAGGCCTGGCAGAAACCACTGAGGGTAAGAGGCCTATTCCAAAAGGCCCCATCCCCACCCCAGAGGGAGGAAGCATCCAGGGAAGAGAGGCCTGGCAGAAACAACTGAGGGTAAGAGGCCTATTCCAAAGGCCCCATCCCCATCCCAGAGGGAGGAAGCATCCAGGGAAGAAAGACCTGGCAGAAGCCACTGAGGGTAAGAGGCCTATTCCAAAGGCCACACCCCCACCCAAGAGGAAGTAAGCATGAAGGGAACAACGGCCTGGAAGAAACCATTGAGGGTAAGAGGCCTATTCCAAAGTTGCAATCCCCACCCCAGACGGAGGAAGCATCCAGGGAAGAAAGGCCTGGAAGATACCACTGAGGGTAAGAGGCCTATTCCAAAGGCCACACCCCCACCCCAGAAGGAGGAAGCATCCCGGGAAGAAAGGCCTGGCAGAAACCCCTGAGGGTAAGTGGTCTATTCCAAAGGCCGCATCCGCTCCCCAGAGGGAGGAAGCATCCAGGTAAGAAAGGCCTTGCAAAAGCCACTGAGGGTAAGAGGCCTATTCCAAAGGCCACACCCCCACCCCAAAGGGAGGAAGCATGCAGGAAAGGCCTGGCAGAAACCATTGAGGGTAAGAGGCCTATTCCAAAGTTCCAATCCCCACCCCAGAGGGAGGAAGCATCCAGGGAAGAAAGGCCTGGCAGAAACCACTGAGGGTAAGAGACCTATTCCAAAGGCCCCATTCCCAACCTATAGGGAGGAAGCATCCAGGGAAGAAATGCCTGGCAGAAACCATTGAAGGTAAGAGGCCTATTCCAAAGGCCCCTATCCCCACCACAGAGAGAGGAAGCATCCAGGGGAGAAAGGCCTGGCAGAAACCACTGAGGGTAAGCGACCTATTCCAAAGGCCTCATTCCCACCCCAGAGGGAGGAAGCATCCGGGGAATAAAGGCCTGGCAGAAACCACTGAGGGGAAGAGGCCTATTCCAAAGGCCACATCCCCACCCCAGAGGGAGGAAGCATCCAGGGAAGAAAGGCCTTGCAGAAACCACTGAGGGTAAGAGGCCTATTCCAAAGGCCACACCCCCACCCCAGAGGGAGGAAGCATCCAGGGAAGAAAGGCCTGGCAGAAGCCGCTGAGGTAAGAGGCCTATTCCAAAGGCCCCATTCCCACCCCAGTGGGAGGAAGCATCCAGCGAATAAAGGCCTGGCAGAAACCACTGAGGGTAAGAGAACTGTTCCAAAGGCCCCATCCCCACCCCAGATGGAGGAAGCATTAAGGGAAGAAAGGCCTGGCAGAAACCACTGAGGGGAAGAGGCCTATTCCAAAAGACACACCACCACCCCAGAGGGAGGAAGCATCCAGGGACGAAAAGCCTGACAGAAACAATTGAGGTTAAGAGGCCTATTCCAAAGGCCCCACCCCAGAGGGAGGAAGCATCCAGGGAAGAAAGGCCTGGCACAAGGCATATAGGGTATGAGGCCTATTCCAAAGGCCCCATTCCCACCCCAGAGGGAGGAAGCATCCAGGGAAAAAAGTCCTGGCAGAAACCATTGAGGGTAAGCAGCCGATTCCAAAGGCTCCATTCCCACCCAGAGGGAGGAAGCATCCAGGGAAGAAAGGCCTTGCAGAAACCACTGAGGGTAAGAGGCCTATTCCAAAGGCCACACCCCCACCCCAGAGGGAGGAAGCATCCAGGTAAAAAAGGCCTGGCAGAAACCATTGAGGGTAAGCAGCCGATTCCAAAGGCCCCATTCCCACCCCAGAAGGAGGAAGCATCCAGGGAATAAAGACCTTGCAGAAACCACTGAGGGTAAGAGGCCTGTTCCAAAGGCCCCATCCCCACCCCAGAGGGAGGAAGCATCCAGGGATGAAAAGCCTTGCAGAAACCACTGAGTGTAAAATGGCTATTCCAAAGGCTACACACCCACCCCAGAGGCCTGGCAGAAACCATTGAGGGTAAGAGGCTGATTCCAAAGGCCCCATTCCCACCCCAGAGGGAGGAAGCATCCAGGGAAGAAAGGCCTGGCAGAAACTATTGAGGGTAAGAGGCCTATTCCACAGGCCCCATCCCCACCCCAGAGGGAGGAAGCATCCAGGGAAGAAAGGCCTGGCAGAAACCATTGAGGGTAACAGGTCGATTCCAAAGGCCACAACCCCACCCTAGAGGGATTAAGCATACAGGGAAGAAAGGCCTTGCAGAAACCACTGAGGGTAAGAGGCCTATTCCAAAGGTCACACCTCCACCCCAGAGGGAGGAAGCATGCAGGGAAGAAAGGCCTGGCAGAAACCATTTAGGTTAAGTGGCCTATTCCAAAGGCCACATCCCCACCCCAGAGGGAGGAAGCATCCAGGGAAGAAAGGCCTGGCAGAAACCACTGAGGGTAAGACGCCTATTCCAAAGGCCACCCCCCACCCCAAAAGGAGGAAGCATCCCTTGAAGAAAGGCCTGGCAGAAACCACTGAGGGTATGAGGCCTATACCAAAGGCCACAACCCCACCCTAGAGTGATTAAGCATCCAGGGAAGAAAGTAATGGCAGAAACCACTGAGGGTAAGAGGCCTATTCCAAAGGCCACACACCCACCTCAGAGGGAGGAAGCATCCAGCGAAAAAAGTCCTGGCAGAAACCACTGAGGGTAAGAGACCTGTTCCAAAGGCCCCATCCCCACCACAGAGAGAGGAAGCATCCAGGGGAGAAAGGCCTGGCAGAAACCACTGAGGGTAAGCGACCTATTCCAAAGGCCTCATTCCCACCCCAGAGGGAGGAAGCATCCGGGGAATAAAGGCCTGGCAGAAACCACTGAGGGGAAGAGGCCTATTCCAAAGGCCACATCCCCACCCCAGAGGGAGGAAGCATCCAGGGAAGAAAGGCCTTGCAGAAACCACTGAGGGTAAGAGGCCTATTCCAAAGGCCACACCCCCACCCCAGAGGGAGGAAGCATCCAGGGAAGAAAGGCCTGGCAGAAGCCGCTGAGGTAAGAGGCCTATTCCAAAGGCCCCATCCCCACCCCAGTGGGAGGAAGCATCCAGCGAATAAAGGCCTGGCAGAAACCACTGAGGGTAAGAGAACTGTTCCAAAGGCCCCATCCCCACCCCAGATGGAGGAAGCATTAAGGGAAGAAAGGCCTGGCAGAAACCACTGAGGGGAAGAGGCCTATTCCAAAAGACACACCACCACCCCAGAGGGAGGAAGCATCCAGGGACGAAAAGCCTGACAGAAACAATTGAGGTTAAGAGGCCTATTCCAAAGGCCCCACCCCAGAGGGAGGAAGCATCCAGGGAAGAAAGGCCTGGCACAAGGCATATAGGGTATGAGGCCTATTCCAAAGGCCCCATTCCCACCCCAGAGGGAGGAAGCATCCAGGGAAAAAAGTCCTGGCAGAAACCATTGAGGGTAAGCAGCCGATTCCAAAGGCTCCATTCCCACCCAGAGGGAGGAAGCATCCAGGGAAGAAAGGCCTTGCAGAAACCACTGAGGGTAAGAGGCCTATTCCAAAGGCCACACCCCCACCCCAGAGGGAGGAAGCATCCAGGTAAAAAAGGCCTGGCAGAAACCATTGAGGGTAAGCAGCCGATTCCAAAGGCCCCATTCCCACCCCAGAAGGAGGAAGCATCCAGGGAATAAAGACCTTGCAGAAACCACTGAGGGTAAGAGGCCTGTTCCAAAGGCCCCATCCCCACCCCAGAGGGAGGAAGCATCCAGGGATGAAAAGCCTTGCAGAAACCACTGAGTGTAAAATGGCTATTCCAAAGGCTACACACCCACCCCAGAGGCCTGGCAGAAACCATTGAGGGTAAGAGGCTGATTCCAAAGGCCCCATTCCCACCCCAGAGGGAGGAAGCATCCAGGGAAGAAAGGCCTGGCAGAAACTATTGAGGGTAAGAGGCCTATTCCACAGGCCCCATCCCCACCCCAGAGGGAGGAAGCATCCAGGGAAGAAAGGCCTGGCAGAAACCATTGAGGGTAACAGGTCGATTCCAAAGGCCACAACCCCACCCTAGAGGGATTAAGCATACAGGGAAGAAAGGCCTTGCAGAAACCACTGAGGGTAAGAGGCCTATTCCAAAGGTCACACCTCCACCCCAGAGGGAGGAAGCATGCAGGGAAGAAAGGCCTGGCAGAAACCATTTAGGTTAAGTGGCCTATTCCAAAGGCCACATCCCCACCCCAGAGGGAGGAAGCATCCAGGGAAGAAAGGCCTGGCAGAAACCACTGAGGGTAAGACGCCTATTCCAAAGGCCACCCCCCACCCCAAAAGGAGGAAGCATCCCTTGAAGAAAGGCCTGGCAGAAACCACTGAGGGTATGAGGCCTATACCAAAGGCCACAACCCCACCCTAGAGTGATTAAGCATCCAGGGAAGAAAGTAATGGCAGAAACCACTGAGGGTAAGAGGCCTATTCCAAAGGCCACACACCCACCTCAGAGGGAGGAAGCATCCAGCGAAAAAAGTCCTGGCAGAAACCACTGAGGGTAAGAGACCTGTTCCAAAGGCCCCATCCCCACCCCAGAGGGAGGAAGCATCAAGGGAAGAAATGTCTGGCACAAAGCATTTAGGGTAAGAGGCCTATTCCAAAGGCCCCATTCCCACCCCAGAGGGAGGAAGCATCCAGGGAAGAAAGGCCTGGCAGAAGCCACTGAGGGTAAGAGGCCTATTCCAAAGGCCACACCCCCACCCCAGAGGGAGGAAGCATCCAGGTAAAAAAGGCCTGGCAGAAACCATTGAGGGTAAGCAGCCGATTCCTAAGTCCGCATTCCCACCCCAGAGGGAGGAAGCATCCAGGGAAGAAAGGCCTTGCAGAAACCACTGAGGGTAAGAGGCCTATTCCAAAGGCCACACCCCCACCCCAGAGGGAGGAAGCATCCAGGGAAGAAAGGCCTGGCAGAAGCCACAGAGGGTGAGAGGCCTATTCCAAAGGCCCCATACCCACCACAGAGGGAGGAAGCATGCAGGGAAGAAAGGCCTTGCAGAAACCACTGAGGGTAAGAGGCCTATTCCAAAGTCCCAATCCCCACCCAAGAGGGAGGAAGCATCCAGGGAAGAAAGGCCTGGCAGATACCACTGAGGGTTAGAGGCCTATTCCAAAGGCCACACCCCCTCCCCAGAAGGAGGAAGCATCCCGGGAAGAAAGGCCTGGCAGAAACCCCTGAGGGTAAGAGGTCTATTCCAAAGGCCGCATCCGCTCCCCAGAGGGAGGAAGCATCCAGGGAAGAAAGTAATGGCAGAAACCACTGAGGGTAAGAGGCCTATTCCAAAGGCTACACACCCACCACAGAGACAGGAAGCATCCAGCGAATAAAGGCCTGGCAGAAACCACTAAGGGTAAGAGGCCTATTCCAAAGGCCACACCCCCACCCCAGAAGGAGGAAGCATCCTGGGAAGAAAGGCCTGGCAGAAACCACTGAGGGTAAGAGATCTATTCCAAAGGACCCCTCCCCTCCCCAGAGGGAGGAAGCATCCAGGGAAGAAAGGCCTGGCAGAAGCCACTGAGGGTAAGAGGCCTATTCCAAAGGCCCCATCCCCACCCCAGAGGGAGGAAGCATCCAGGGAAAAAAGACCTGGCAGAAGCCACTGAGGGTAAGAGGCCTATTCCAAAGGCCACACCCCCACCAAAGAGGGAGGAAGCATCCAGGGAAAAAAGACCTGGCAGAAGCCACTGAGGGTAAGAGGCCTATTCCAAAGGCCACACCCCCACCAAAGAGGGAGGAAGCATGCAGGTAAGAAAGGCCTGGCAGTAACCACTGAGGGTAAGAGACCTGTTCCAAAGGCCCCATCCCCACCCCAGAGGGAGGAAGCATCCAGAGAAAAAAGACCTGGCAGAAGCCACTGAGGGTAAGCAGCCGATTCCAAAGGCCCCATTCCCACCCCAGAGGGAGGAAGCATCCAGGGAAGAAAGGCCTTGCAGAAACCACTGAGGGTAAGAGGCCTATTCCAAAGGCCACCCCCCCACCCCAGAGGGAGGAAGCATCCAGGGAAGAAAGGCCTGGCAGAAACCACTGAGGGTAAGAGGCCTATTCCAAAGGCCCCATCCCCACCCCAGAGGGAGGAAGCATCCAGGGATGAAAGACCTGGCAGAAGCCACTGAGGGTAAGAGGACTATTCCAAAGGCCACACCCCCACCCCAGAAGGAAGAAGAATCCTGGGAAGAAAGGCCTGGCAGAAACCACTGAGGGTAAGAGGCCTATTCCAAAGGCCACACCCTCACCCCAAAGGGAGGAAGCATGCAGGAAAGAAATGCCTGGCAGAAACCACTGAGGGTAAGAGACCTATTCCAAAGGCCCCATTCCCAACCCATAGGGAGGAAGCATCCAGGGAAGAAATGCCTGGCAGAAACCATTGAGGGTAAGAGGCCTATTCCAAAGGCCTCCATCCCCACCCCAGAGAGAGGAAGCATCCAGGGGAGAAAGGCCTGGCAGAAACAACTGAGGTTAAGAGACCTATTCCAAAGGCCCAATTCCCACCCCAGAGGGAGGAAGCATCCAGGGATGAAAGGCCTTGCAGAAACCACTGAGTGTAAGATGCCTATTCCAAAGGCTACACACACACCACCGAGGGAGGAAGCATCCAACGAATAAAGGCCTGGCAGAAACCACTAAGGGTAAGAGGCCTATTCCAAAGGCCACACCCCCACCCCAGAAGGAGGAAGCATCCTTGGAAGAAAGGCCTGGCAGAAACCACTGAGGGTAAGAGATCTATTCCAAAGGACCCCTCCCCTCCACAGAGGGAGGAAGCATCCAGGGAAGAAAGGCCTGGCAGAAGCCACTGAGGGTAAGAGGCCTATTCCAAAGGCCGCATCCCCACCCTCGAGGGAGGAAGCATCCAGGGAAAAAAGACCTGGCAGAAGCCACTGAGGGTAAGAGGCCTATTCCAAAGGCCACACCCCCACCAAAGAGGGAGGAAGAATCCAGGGAAAAAAGACCTGGCAGAAACCACTGAGGGTAAGAGGCCTATTCCAAAGGCCCCATTCCCACCCCAGAGGGAGGAAGCATCCAGGGAAGAAAGGCCTTGCAGAAACCACTGAGGGTAAGAGGCCTATTCCAAAGGCCACCCCCCACCAAAGAGGGAGGAAGCATCCAGGGAAGAAAGGCCTGGCAGAAGCCACAGAGGGTAAGAGGCCTATTCCAAAGGCCCCATCCCCACCCCAGAGGGAGGAAGCATCCAGGGATGAAAGAACTGGCAGAAGCCACTGAGGGTAAGAGGCCTATTCCAAAGGCCACACCCCCACCCCAGAAGGAAGAAGCATCCTGGGAAGAAAGGCCTGGCAGAAACCACTGAGGGTAAGAGGCCTATTCCAAAGACCACACCATCACCCCAAAGGGAGGAAGCATGCAGGAAAGAAATGCCTCGCAGAAACCATTGAGGGTAAGAGGCCTATTCCAAAGGCCCCCATCCCCACTCCAGAGAGAGGAAGCATCCAGGGGAGAAAGGTCTGACAGAAACCACTGAGGGTAAGAGACCTATCCCAAAGGCCCCATTCCCAACCCATAGGGAGGAAGCATCCAGGGGAGAAATGCCTGGCAGAAACCATTGAGGGTAAGAGGCCTATTCCAAAGGCCCCCATCCCCACCCCAGAGAGAGGAAGCATCCAGGGGAGAAAGGCCTGGCAGAACATATTGAGGGTAAGAGGCCTATTCCAAAGGCTACACACACACCACCGAGGGAGGAAGCATCCAGCGTATAAAGGCCTGGCAGAAACCACTGAGGGTAAGAGGCCTATTCCCAAGACCACACCCCCACCCCAGAAGGAAGAAGCATCCTGGGAAGAAAGGCCTGGCAGAAACCACTGAGGGTAAGAGACCTATTCCAAAGGCCACACCCCCACCCCAAAGGGAGGAAGCATGCAGGAAAGAAATGCCTGGCAGAAACCATTGAGGGTAAGAGGCCTATTCCAAAGTCCCAATCCCCACCCAAGAGGGAGGAAGCATCCAGGGAAGAAAGGCCTGGCAGATACCACTGAGGGTTAGAGGCCTATTCCAAAGGCCACACCCCCTCCCCAGAAGGAGGAAGCATCCCGGGAAGAAAGGCCTGGCAGAAACCCCTGAGGGTAAGAGGTCTATTCCAAAGGCCGCATCCGCTCCCCAGAGGGAGGAAGCATCCAGGGAAGAAAGTAATGGCAGAAACCACTGAGGGTAAGAGGCCTATTCCAAAGGCTACACACCCACCACAGAGACAGGAAGCATCCAGCGAATAAAGGCCTGGCAGAAACCACTAAGGGTAAGAGGCCTATTCCAAAGGCCATACCCCCACCCCAGAAGGAGGAAGCATCCTGGGAAGAAAGGCCTGGCAGAAACCACTGAGGGTAAGAGATCTATTCCAAAGGACCCCTACCCTCCCCAGAGGGAGGAAGCATGCAGGGAAGAACGGCCTGGCAGAAACCGTTGAGGGTAAGAGGCCTATTCCAAAGTTCCAATCCCCACCCCAGAGGGAGGAAGCATCCAGGGAAGAAAGGCCTGGCAGATACCACTGAGGGTAAGAGGCCTATTCCAAAGGCCACATGCCCACCCCAGAAGGAGGAAGCATCCTGGGAAGAAAGGCCTGGCAGATACCACTGAGGGTAAGAGACCTATTCCAAAGGCCCCCATCCCCACCCCAGAGAGAGGAAGCATCCAGGGGAGAAAGGCCTGGCAAAAACCACTAAGGGTAAAAGACCTATTCCAAAGGCCCTATTCCCAACCCATAGGGAGGAAGAATCCAGGGAAGAAAGGCATGGCAGAAAGCAGGGGAAGAGGCCTATTCCAAAGGCCCCTTCCCCATCCCAGAGGGAGGAAGCATCCAGGGATGAAAGGCCTTGCAGAAACCACTGTGTGTAACAGGCCTATTCCAAAGGCCACACCTCCACCCCAGAGTGAGGAAGCATCCAGCGAATAAAGGCCTGGCAGAAACCACTGAGGGTAAGAGGCCTATTCCAAAGGCCACACCCCCTCCCCAGAAGGAGGAAGCATCCCGGGAAGAAAGGCCTGGCAGAAACCCCTGAGGGTAAGAGGTCTATTCCAAAGGCCGCATCCGCTCCCCAGAGGGAGGAAGCATCCAGGGAAGAAAGTAATGGCAGAAACCACTGAGGGTAAGAGGCCTATTCCAAAGGCTACACACCCACCACAGAGACAGGAAGCATCCAGCGAATAAAGGCCTGGCAGAAACCACTAAGGGTAAGAGGCCTATTCCAAAGGCCACACCCCCACCCCAGAAGGAGGAAGCATCCTGGGAAGAAAGGCCTGGCAGAAACCACTGAGGGTAAGAGATCTATTCCAAAGGACCCCTCCCCTCCCCAGAGGGAGGAAGCATCCAGGGAAGAAAGGCCTGGCAGAAGCCACTGAGGGTAAGAGGCCTATTCCAAAGGCCCCATCCCCACCCCAGAGGGAGGAAGCATCCAGGGAAAAAAGACCTGGCAGAAGCCACTGAGGGTAAGAGGCCTATTCCAAAGGCCACACCCCCACCAAAGAGGGAGGAAGCATCCAGGGAAAAAAGACCTGGCAGAAGCCACTGAGGGTAAGAGGCCTATTCCAAAGGCCACACCCCCACCAAAGAGGGAGGAAGAATGCAGGTAAGAAAGGCCTGGCAGTAACCACTGAGGGTAAGAGACCTGTTCCAAAGGCCCCATCCCCACCCCAGAGGGAGGAAGCATCCAGAGAAAAAAGACCTGGCAGAAGCCACTGAGGGTAAGCAGCCGATTCCAAAGGCCCCATTCCCACCCCAGAGGGAGGAAGCATCCAGGGAAGAAAGGCCTTGCAGAAACCACTGAGGGTAAGAGGCCTATTCCAAAGGCCACCCCCCCACCCCAGAGGGAGGAAGCATCCAGGGAAGAAAGGCCTGGCAGAAACCACTGAGGGTAAGAGGCCTATTCCAAAGGCCCCATCCCCACCCCAGAGGGAGGAAGCATCCAGGGATGAAAGACCTGGCAGAAGCCACTGAGGGTAAGAGGACTATTCCAAAGGCCACACCCCCACCCCAGAAGGAAGAAGAATCCTGGGAAGAAAGGCCTGGCAGAAACCACTGAGGGTAAGAGGCCTATTCCAAAGGCCACACCCTCACCCCAAAGGGAGGAAGCATGCAGGAAAGAAATGCCTGGCAGAAACCATTGAGGGTAAGAGGCCTATTCCAAAGGCCCCCATCCCCACTCCAGAGAGAGGAAGCATCCAGGGGAGAAAGGTCTGGCAGAAACCACTGAGGGTAAGAGACCTATTCCAAAGGCCACATTCCAAACCCATAGGGAGGAAGCATCCAGGGAAGAAATGCCTGGCAGAAACCATTGAGGGTAAGAGGCCTATTCCAAAGGCCTCCATCCCCACCCCAGAGAGAGGAAGCATCCAGGGGAGAAAGGCCTGGCAGAAACAACTGAGGTTAAGAGACCTATTCCAAAGGCCCAATTCCCACCCCAGAGGGAGGAAGCATCCAGGGATGAAAGGCCTTGCAGAAACCACTGAGTGTAAGATGCCTATTCCAAAGGCTACACACACACCACCGAGGGAGGAAGCATCCAACGAATAAAGGCCTGGCAGAAACCACTAAGGGTAAGAGGCCTATTCCAAAGGCCACACCCCCACCCCAGAAGGAGGAAGCATTCTTGGAAGAAAGGCCTGGCAGAAACCACTGAGGGTAAGAGATCTATTCCAAAGGACCCCTCCCCTCCACAGAGGGAGGAAGCATCCAGGGAAGAAAGGCCTGGCAGAAGCCACTGAGGGTAAGAGGCCTATTCCAAAGGCCGCATCCCCACCCTCGAGGGAGGAAGCATCCAGGGAAAAAAGACCAGGCAGAAGCCACTGAGGGTAAGAGGCCTATTCCAAAGGCCACACCCCCACCAAAGAGGGAGGAAGAATCCAGGGAAAAAAGACCTGGCAGAAACCACTGAGGGTAAGAGGCCTATTCCAAAGGCCCCATTCCCACCCCAGAGGGAGGAAGCATCCAGGGAAGAAAGGCCTTGCAGAAACCACTGAGGGTAAGAGGCCTATTCCAAAGGCCACCCCCCACCAAAGAGGGAGGAAGCATCCAGGGAAGAAAGGCCTGGCAGAAGCCACAGAGGGTAAGAGGCCTATTCCAAAGGCCCCATCCCCACCCCAGAGGGAGGAAGCATCCAGGGATGAAAGAACTGGCAGAAGCCACTGAGGGTAAGAGGCCTATTCCAAAGGCCACACCCCCACCCCAGAAGGAAGAAGCATCCTGGGAAGAAAGGCCTGGCAGAAACCACTGAGGGTAAGAGGCCTATTCCAAAGACCACACCATCACCCCAAAGGGAGGAAGCATGCAGGAAAGAAATGCCTCGCAGAAACCATTGAGGGTAAGAGGCCTATTCCAAAGGCCCCCATCCCCACTCCAGAGAGAGGAAGCATCCAGGGGAGAAAGGTCTGACAGAAACCACTGAGGGTAAGAGACCTATTCCAAAGGCCCCATTCCCAACCCATAGGGAGGAAGCATCCAGGGGAGAAATGCCTGGCAGAAACCATTGAGGGTAAGAGGCCTATTCCAAAGGCCCCCATCCCCACCCCAGAGAGAGGAAGCATCCAGGGGAGAAAGGCCTGGCAGAAAATATTGAGGGTAAGAGGCCTATTCCAAAGGCTACACACACACCACCGAGGGAGGAAGCATCCAGCGTATAAAGGCCTGGCAGAAACCACTGAGGGTAAGAGGCCTATTCCCAAGACCACACCCCCACCCCAGAAGGAAGAAGCATCCTGGGAAGAAAGGCCTGGCAGAAACCACTGAGGGTAAGAGACCTATTCCAAAGGCCACACCCCCACCCCAAAGGGAGGAAGCATGCAGGAAAGAAATGCCTGGCAGAAACCATTGAGGGTAAGAGGCCTATTCCAAAGTCCCAATCCCCACCCAAGAGGGAGGAAGCATCCAGGGAAGAAAGGCCTGGCAGATACCACTGAGGGTTAGAGGCCTATTCCAAAGGCCACACCCCCTCCCCAGAAGGAGGAAGCATCCCGGGAAGAAAGGCCTGGCAGAAACCCCTGAGGGTAAGAGGTCTATTCCAAAGGCCGCATCCGCTCCCCAGAGGGAGGAAGCATCCAGGGAAGAAAGTAATGGCAGAAACCACTGAGGGTAAGAGGCCTATTCCAAAGGCTACACACCCACCACAGAGACAGGAAGCATCCAGCGAATAAAGGCCTGGCAGAAACCACTAAGGGTAAGAGGCCTATTCCAAAGGCCACACCCCCACCCCAGAAGGAGGAAGCATCCTGGGAAGAAAGGCCTGGCAGAAACCACTGAGGGTAAGAGATCTATTCCAAAGGACCCCTCCCCTCCCCAGAGGGAGGAAGCATGCAGGGAAGAACGGCCTGGCAGAAACCGTTGAGGGTAAGAGGCCTATTCCAAAGTTCCAATCCCCACCCCAGAGGGAGGAAGCATCCAGGGAAGAAAGGCCTGGCAGATACCACTGAGGGTAAGAGGCCTATTCCAAAGGCCACATGCCCACCCCAGAAGGAGGAAGCATCCTGGGAAGAAAGGCCTGGCAGATACCACTGAGGGTAAGAGACCTATTCCAAAGGCCCCCATCCCCACCCCAGAGAGAGGAAGCATCCAGGGGAGAAAGGCCTGGCAAAAACCACTAAGGGTAAGAGACCTATTCCAAAGGCCCTATTCCCAACCCATAGGGAGGAAGAATCCAGGGAAGAAAGGCATGGCAGAAAGCAGGGGAAGAGGCCTATTCCAAAGGCCCCTTCCCCATCCCAGAGGGAGGAAGCATCCAGGGATGAAAGGCCTTGCAGAAACCACTGTGTGTAACAGGCCTATTCCAAAGGCCACACCTCCACCCCAGAGTGAGGAAGCATCCAGCGAATAAAGGCCTGGCAGAAACCACTGAGGGTAAGAGGCCTATTCCAAAAGGCCCCATCCCCACCCCAGAGGGAGGAAGCATCCAGGGAAGAGAGGCCTGGCAGAAACAACTGAGGGTAAGAGGCCTATTCCAAAGGCCCCATCCCCATCCCAGAGGGAGGAAGCATCCAGGGAAGAAAGACCTGGCAGAAGCCACTGAGGGTAAGAGGCCTATTCCAAAGGCCACACCCCCACCCAAGAGGAAGTAAGCATGAAGGGAACAACGGCCTGGAAGAAACCATTGAGGGTAAGAGGCCTATTCCAAAGTTGCAATCCCCACCCCAGACGGAGGAAGCATCCAGGGAAGAAAGGCCTGGAAGATACCACTGAGGGTAAGAGGCCTATTCCAAAGGCCACACCCCCACCCCAGAAGGAGGAAGCATCCCGGGAAGAAAGGCCTGGCAGAAACCCCTGAGGGTAAGTGGTCTATTCCAAAGGCCGCATCCGCTCCCCAGAGGGAGGAAGCATCCAGGTAAGAAAGGCCTTGCAAAAGCCACTGAGGGTAAGAGGCCTATTCCAAAGGCCACACCCCCACCCCAAAGGGAGGAAGCATGCAGGAAAGGCCTGGCAGAAACCACTGAGGGGAAGAGGCCTATTCCAAAGGCCACATCCCCACCCCAGAGGGAGGAAGCATCCAGGGAAGAAAGGCCTTGCAGAAACCACTGAGGGTAAGAGGCCTATTCCAAAGGCCACACCCCCACCCCAGAGGGAGGAAGCATCCAGGGAAGAAAGGCCTGGCAGAAGCCGCTGAGGTAAGAGGCCTATTCCAAAGGCCCCATCCCCACCCCAGTGGGAGGAAGCATCCAGCGAATAAAGGCCTGGCAGAAACCACTGAGGGTAAGAGAACTGTTCCAAAGGCCCCATCCCCACCCCAGATGGAGGAAGCATTAAGGGAAGAAAGGCCTGGCAGAAACCACTGAGGGGAAGAGGCCTATTCCAAAAGACACACCACCACCCCAGAGGGAGGAAGCATCCAGGGACGAAAAGCCTGACAGAAACAATTGAGGTTAAGAGGCCTATTCCAAAGGCCCCACCCCAGAGGGAGGAAGCATCCAGGGAAGAAAGGCCTGGCACAAGGCAGATAGGGTATGAGGCCTATTCCAAAGGCCCCATTCCCACCCCAGAGGGAGGAAGCATCCAGGGGAAAAAGTCCTGGCAGAAACCATTGAGGGTAAGCAGCCGATTCCAAAGGCTCCATTCCCACCCAGAGGGAGGAAGCATCCAGGGAAGAAAGGCCTTGCAGAAACCACTGAGGGTAAGAGGCCTATTCCAAAGGCCACACCCCCACCCCAGAGGGAGGAAGCATCCAGGTAAAAAAGGCCTGGCAGAAACCATTGAGGGTAAGCAGCCGATTCCAAAGGCCCCATTCCCACCCCAGAAGGAGGAAGCATCCAGGGAATAAAGACCTTGCAGAAACCACTGAGGGTAAGAGGCCTGTTCCAAAGGCCCCATCCCCACCCCAGAGGGAGGAAGCATCCAGGGATGAAAAGCCTTGCAGAAACCACTGAGTGTAAAATGGCTATTCCAAAGGCTACACACCCACCCCAGAGGCCTGGCAGAAACCATTGAGGGTAAGAGGCTGATTCCAAAGGCCCCATTCCCACCCCAGAGGGAGGAAGCATCCAGGGAAGAAAGGCCTGGCAGAAACTATTGAGGGTAAGAGGCCTATTCCACAGGCCCCATCCCCACCCCAGAGGGAGGAAGCATCCAGGGAAGAAAGGCCTGGCAGAAACCATTGAGGGTAACAGGTCGATTCCAAAGGCCACAACCCCACCCTAGAGGGATTAAGCATACAGGGAAGAAAGGCCTTGCAGAAACCACTGAGGGTAAGAGGCCTATTCCAAAGGTCACACCTCCACCCCAGAGGGAGGAAGCATGCAGGGAAGAAAGGCCTGGCAGAAACCATTTAGGTTAAGTGGCCTATTCCAAAGGCCACATCCCCACCCCAGAGGGAGGAAGCATCCAGGGAAGAAAGGCCTGGCAGAAACCACTGAGGGTAAGACGCCTATTCCAAAGGCCACCCCCCACCCCAAAAGGAGGAAGCATCCCTTGAAGAAAGGCCTGGCAGAAACCACTGAGGGTATGAGGCCTATACCAAAGGCCACAACCCCACCCTAGAGTGATTAAGCATCCAGGGAAGAAAGTAATGGCAGAAACCACTGAGGGTAAGAGGCCTATTCCAAAGGCCACACACCCACCTCAGAGGGAGGAAGCATCCAGCGAAAAAAGTCCTGGCAGAAACCACTGAGGGTAAGAGAC
Organism: Bradypodion pumilum; assembly: GCA_035047305.1. NCBI lineage: Eukaryota > Metazoa > Chordata > Lepidosauria > Squamata > Chamaeleonidae > Bradypodion > Bradypodion pumilum. The sequence continues at coordinate 23,331,349 of JAWDJD010000009.1, read as the reverse complement.
CTGTTCCAAAGGCCCCATCCCCACCCCAGAGGGAGGAAGCATCAAGGGAAGAAATGTCTGGCACAAAGCATTTAGGGTAAGAGGCCTATTCCAAAGGCCCCATTCCCACCCCAGAGGGAGGAAGCATCCAGGGAAGAAAGGCCTGGCAGAAGCCACTGAGGGTAAGAGGCCTATTCCAAAGGCCACACCCCCACCCCAGAGGGAGGAAGCATCCAGGTAAAAAAGGCCTGGCAGAAACCATTGAGGGTAAGCAGCCGATTCCTAAGTCCGCATTCCCACCCCAGAGGGAGGAAGCATCCAGGGAAGAAAGGCCTTGCAGAAACCACTGAGGGTAAGAGGCCTATTCCAAAGGCCACACCCCCACCCCAGAGGGAGGAAGCATCCAGGGAAGAAAGGCCTGGCAGAAGCCACAGAGGGTGAGAGGCCTATTCCAAAGGCCCCATACCCACCACAGAGGGAGGAAGCATGCAGGGAAGAAAGGCCTTGCAGAAACCACTGAGGGTAAGAGGCCTATTCCAAAGTCCCAATCCCCACCCAAGAGGGAGGAAGCATCCAGGGAAGAAAGGCCTGGCAGATACCACTGAGGGTTAGAGGCCTATTCCAAAGGCCACACCCCCTCCCCAGAAGGAGGAAGCATCCCGGGAAGAAAGGCCTGGCAGAAACCCCTGAGGGTAAGAGGTCTATTCCAAAGGCCGCATCCGCTCCCCAGAGGGAGGAAGCATCCAGGGAAGAAAGTAATGGCAGAAACCACTGAGGGTAAGAGGCCTATTCCAAAGGCTACACACCCACCACAGAGACAGGAAGCATCCAGCGAATAAAGGCCTGGCAGAAACCACTAAGGGTAAGAGGCCTATTCCAAAGGCCACACCCCCACCCCAGAAGGAGGAAGCATCCTGGGAAGAAAGGCCTGGCAGAAACCACTGAGGGTAAGAGATCTATTCCAAAGGACCCCTCCCCTCCCCAGAGGGAGGAAGCATCCAGGGAAGAAAGGCCTGGCAGAAGCCACTGAGGGTAAGAGGCCTATTCCAAAGGCCCCATCCCCACCCCAGAGGGAGGAAGCATCCAGGGAAAAAAGACCTGGCAGAAGCCACTGAGGGTAAGAGGCCTATTCCAAAGGCCACACCCCCACCAAAGAGGGAGGAAGCATCCAGGGAAAAAAGACCTGGCAGAAGCCACTGAGGGTAAGAGGCCTATTCCAAAGGCCACACCCCCACCAAAGAGGGAGGAAGCATGCAGGTAAGAAAGGCCTGGCAGTAACCACTGAGGGTAAGAGACCTGTTCCAAAGGCCCCATCCCCACCCCAGAGGGAGGAAGCATCCAGAGAAAAAAGACCTGGCAGAAGCCACTGAGGGTAAGCAGCCGATTCCAAAGGCCCCATTCCCACCCCAGAGGGAGGAAGCATCCAGGGAAGAAAGGCCTTGCAGAAACCACTGAGGGTAAGAGGCCTATTCCAAAGGCCACCCCCCCACCCCAGAGGGAGGAAGCATCCAGGGAAGAAAGGCCTGGCAGAAACCACTGAGGGTAAGAGGCCTATTCCAAAGGCCCCATCCCCACCCCAGAGGGAGGAAGCATCCAGGGATGAAAGACCTGGCAGAAGCCACTGAGGGTAAGAGGACTATTCCAAAGGCCACACCCCCACCCCAGAAGGAAGAAGAATCCTGGGAAGAAAGGCCTGGCAGAAACCACTGAGGGTAAGAGGCCTATTCCAAAGGCAACACCCTCACCCCAAAGGGAGGAAGCATGCAGGAAAGAAATGCCTGGCAGAAACCATTGAGGGTAAGAGGCCTATTCCAAAGGCCCCCATCCCCACTCCAGAGAGAGGAAGCATCCAGGGGAGAAAGGTCTGGCAGAAACCACTGAGGGTAAGAGACCTATTCCAAAGGCCCCATTCCCAACCCATAGGGAGGAAGCATCCAGGGAAGAAATGCCTGGCAGAAACCATTGAGGGTAAGAGGCCTATTCCAAAGGCCTCCATCCCCACCCCAGAGAGAGGAAGCATCCAGGGGAGAAAGGCCTGGCAGAAACAACTGAGGTTAAGAGACCTATTCCAAAGGCCCAATTCCCACCCCAGAGGGAGGAAGCATCCAGGGATGAAAGGCCTTGCAGAAACCACTGAGTGTAAGATGCCTATTCCAAAGGCTACACACACACCACCGAGGGAGGAAGCATCCAACGAATAAAGGCCTGGCAGAAACCACTAAGGGTAAGAGGCCTATTCCAAAGGCCACACCCCCACCCCAGAAGGAGGAAGCATCCTTGGAAGAAAGGCCTGGCAGAAACCACTGAGGGTAAGAGATCTATTCCAAAGGACCCCTCCCCTCCACAGAGGGAGGAAGCATCCAGGGAAGAAAGGCCTGGCAGAAGCCACTGAGGGTAAGAGGCCTATTCCAAAGGCCGCATCCCCACCCTCGAGGGAGGAAGCATCCAGGGAAAAAAGACCTGGCAGAAGCCACTGAGGGTAAGAGGCCTATTCCAAAGGCCACACCCCCACCAAAGAGGGAGGAAGAATCCAGGGAAAAAAGACCTGGCAGAAACCACTGAGGGTAAGAGGCCTATTCCAAAGGCCCCATTCCCACCCCAGAGGGAGGAAGCATCCAGGGAAGAAAGGCCTTGCAGAAACCACTGAGGGTAAGAGGCCTATTCCAAAGGCCACCCCCCACCAAAGAGGGAGGAAGCATCCAGGGAAGAAAGGCCTGGCAGAAGCCACAGAGGGTAAGAGGCCTATTCCAAAGGCCCCATCCCCACCCCAGAGGGAGGAAGCATCCAGGGATGAAAGAACTGGCAGAAGCCACTGAGGGTAAGAGGCCTATTCCAAAGGCCACACCCCCACCCCAGAAGGAAGAAGCATCCTGGGAAGAAAGGCCTGGCAGAAACCACTGAGGGTAAGAGGCCTATTCCAAAGACCACACCATCACCCCAAAGGGAGGAAGCATGCAGGAAAGAAATGCCTCGCAGAAACCATTGAGGGTAAGAGGCCTATTCCAAAGGCCCCCATCCCCACTCCAGAGAGAGGAAGCATCCAGGGGAGAAAGGTCTGACAGAAACCACTGAGGGTAAGAGACCTATTCCAAAGGCCCCATTCCCAACCCATAGGGAGGAAGCATCCAGGGGAGAAATGCCTGGCAGAAACCATTGAGGGTAAGAGGCCTATTCCAAAGGCCCCCATCCCCACCCCAGAGAGAGGAAGCATCCAGGGGAGAAAGGCCTGGCAGAAAATATTGAGGGTAAGAGGCCTATTCCAAAGGCTACACACACACCACCGAGGGAGGAAGCATCCAGCGTATAAAGGCCTGGCAGAAACCACTGAGGGTAAGAGGCCTATTCCCAAGACCACACCCCCACCCCAGAAGGAAGAAGCATCCTGGGAAGAAAGGCCTGGCAGAAACCACTGAGGGTAAGAGACCTATTCCAAAGGCCACACCCCCACCCCAAAGGGAGGAAGCATGCAGGAAAGAAATGCCTGGCAGAAACCATTGAGGGTAAGAGGCCTATTCCAAAGTCCCAATCCCCACCCAAGAGGGAGGAAGCATCCAGGGAAGAAAGGCCTGGCAGATACCACTGAGGGTTAGAGGCCTATTCCAAAGGCCACACCCCCTCCCCAGAAGGAGGAAGCATCCCGGGAAGAAAGGCCTGGCAGAAACCCCTGAGGGTAAGAGGTCTATTCCAAAGGCCGCATCCGCTCCCCAGAGGGAGGAAGCATCCAGGGAAGAAAGTAATGGCAGAAACCACTGAGGGTAAGAGGCCTATTCCAAAGGCTACACACCCACCACAGAGACAGGAAGCATCCAGCGAATAAAGGCCTGGCAGAAACCACTAAGGGTAAGAGGCCTATTCCAAAGGCCATACCCCCACCCCAGAAGGAGGAAGCATCCTGGGAAGAAAGGCCTGGCAGAAACCACTGAGGGTAAGAGATCTATTCCAAAGGACCCCTCCCCTCCCCAGAGGGAGGAAGCATGCAGGGAAGAACGGCCTGGCAGAAACCGTTGAGGGTAAGAGGCCTATTCCAAAGTTCCAATCCCCACCCCAGAGGGAGGAAGCATCCAGGGAAGAAAGGCCTGGCAGATACCACTGAGGGTAAGAGGCCTATTCCAAAGGCCACATGCCCACCCCAGAAGGAGGAAGCATCCTGGGAAGAAAGGCCTGGCAGATACCACTGAGGGTAAGAGACCTATTCCAAAGGCCCCCATCCCCACCCCAGAGAGAGGAAGCATCCAGGGGAGAAAGGCCTGGCAAAAACCACTAAGGGTAAGAGACCTATTCCAAAGGCCCTATTCCCAACCCATAGGGAGGAAGAATCCAGGGAAGAAAGGCATGGCAGAAAGCAGGGGAAGAGGCCTATTCCAAAGGCCCCTTCCCCATCCCAGAGGGAGGAAGCATCCAGGGATGAAAGGCCTTGCAGAAACCACTGTGTGTAACAGGCCTATTCCAAAGGCCACACCTCCACCCCAGAGTGAGGAAGCATCCAGCGAATAAAGGCCTGGCAGAAACCACTGAGGGTAAGAGGCCTATTCCAAAGGCCACACCCCCTCCCCAGAAGGAGGAAGCATCCCGGGAAGAAAGGCCTGGCAGAAACCCCTGAGGGTAAGAGGTCTATTCCAAAGGCCGCATCCGCTCCCCAGAGGGAGGAAGCATCCAGGGAAGAAAGTAATGGCAGAAACCACTGAGGGTAAGAGGCCTATTCCAAAGGCTACACACCCACCACAGAGACAGGAAGCATCCAGCGAATAAAGGCCTGGCAGAAACCACTAAGGGTAAGAGGCCTATTCCAAAGGCCACACCCCCACCCCAGAAGGAGGAAGCATCCTGGGAAGAAAGGCCTGGCAGAAACCACTGAGGGTAAGAGATCTATTCCAAAGGACCCCTCCCCTCCCCAGAGGGAGGAAGCATCCAGGGAAGAAAGGCCTGGCAGAAGCCACTGAGGGTAAGAGGCCTATTCCAAAGGCCCCATCCCCACCCCAGAGGGAGGAAGCATCCAGGGAAAAAAGACCTGGCAGAAGCCACTGAGGGTAAGAGGCCTATTCCAAAGGCCACACCCCCACCAAAGAGGGAGGAAGCATCCAGGGAAAAAAGACCTGGCAGAAGCCACTGAGGGTAAGAGGCCTATTCCAAAGGCCACACCCCCACCAAAGAGGGAGGAAGCATGCAGGTAAGAAAGGCCTGGCAGTAACCACTGAGGGTAAGAGACCTGTTCCAAAGGCCCCATCCCCACCCCAGAGGGAGGAAGCATCCAGAGAAAAAAGACCTGGCAGAAGCCACTGAGGGTAAGCAGCCGATTCCAAAGGCCCCATTCCCACCCCAGAGGGAGGAAGCATCCAGGGAAGAAAGGCCTTGCAGAAACCACTGAGGGTAAGAGGCCTATTCCAAAGGCCACCCCCCCACCCCAGAGGGAGGAAGCATCCAGGGAAGAAAGGCCTGGCAGAAACCACTGAGGGTAAGAGGCCTATTCCAAAGGCCCCATCCCCACCCCAGAGGGAGGAAGCATCCAGGGATGAAAGACCTGGCAGAAGCCACTGAGGGTAAGAGGACTATTCCAAAGGCCACACCCCCACCCCAGAAGGAAGAAGAATCCTGGGAAGAAAGGCCTGGCAGAAACCACTGAGGGTAAGAGGCCTATTCCAAAGGCCACACCCTCACCCCAAAGGGAGGAAGCATGCAGGAAAGAAATGCCTGGCAGAAACCATTGAGGGTAAGAGGCCTATTCCAAAGGCCCCCATCCCCACTCCAGAGAGAGGAAGCATCCAGGGGAGAAAGGTCTGGCAGAAACCACTGAGGGTAAGAGACCTATTCCAAAGGCCACATTCCAAACCCATAGGGAGGAAGCATCCAGGGAAGAAATGCCTGGCAGAAACCATTGAGGGTAAGAGGCCTATTCCAAAGGCCTCCATCCCCACCCCAGAGAGAGGAAGCATCCAGGGGAGAAAGGCCTGGCAGAAACAACTGAGGTTAAGAGACCTATTCCAAAGGCCCAATTCCCACCCCAGAGGGAGGAAGCATCCAGGGATGAAAGGCCTTGCAGAAACCACTGAGTGTAAGATGCCTATTCCAAAGGCTACACACACACCACCGAGGGAGGAAGCATCCAACGAATAAAGGCCTGGCAGAAACCACTAAGGGTAAGAGGCCTATTCCAAAGGCCACACCCCCACCCCAGAAGGAGGAAGCATCCTTGGAAGAAAGGCCTGGCAGAAACCACTGAGGGTAAGAGATCTATTCCAAAGGACCCCTCCCCTCCACAGAGGGAGGAAGCATCCAGGGAAGAAAGGCCTGGCAGAAGCCACTGAGGGTAAGAGGCCTATTCCAAAGGCCGCATCCCCACCCTCGAGGGAGGAAGCATCCAGGGAAAAAAGACCTGGCAGAAGCCACTGAGGGTAAGAGGCCTATTCCAAAGGCCACACCCCCACCAAAGAGGGAGGAAGAATCCAGGGAAAAAAGACCTGGCAGAAACCACTGAGGGTAAGAGGCCTATTCCAAAGGCCCCATTCCCACCCCAGAGGGAGGAAGCATCCAGGGAAGAAAGGCCTTGCAGAAACCACTGAGGGTAAGAGGCCTATTCCAAAGGCCACCCCCCACCAAAGAGGGAGGAAGCATCCAGGGAAGAAAGGCCTGGCAGAAGCCACAGAGGGTAAGAGGCCTATTCCAAAGGCCCCATCCCCACCCCAGAGGGAGGAAGCATCCAGGGATGAAAGAACTGGCAGAAGCCACTGAGGGTAAGAGGCCTATTCCAAAGGCCACACCCCCACCCCAGAAGGAAGAAGCATCCTGGGAAGAAAGGCCTGGCAGAAACCACTGAGGGTAAGAGGCCTATTCCAAAGACCACACCATCACCCCAAAGGGAGGAAGCATGCAGGAAAGAAATGCCTCGCAGAAACCATTGAGGGTAAGAGGCCTATTCCAAAGGCCCCCATCCCCACTCCAGAGAGAGGAAGCATCCAGGGGAGAAAGGTCTGACAGAAACCACTGAGGGTAAGAGACCTATTCCAAAGGCCCCATTCCCAACCCATAGGGAGGAAGCATCCAGGGGAGAAATGCCTGGCAGAAACCATTGAGGGTAAGAGGCCTATTCCAAAGGCCCCCATCCCCACCCCAGAGAGAGGAAGCATCCAGGGGAGAAAGGCCTGGCAGAAAATATTGAGGGTAAGAGGCCTATTCCAAAGGCTACACACACACCACCGAGGGAGGAAGCATCCAGCGTATAAAGGCCTGGCAGAAACCACTGAGGGTAAGAGGCCTATTCCCAAGACCACACCCCCACCCCAGAAGGAAGAAGCATCCTGGGAAGAAAGGCCTGGCAGAAACCACTGAGGGTAAGAGACCTATTCCAAAGGCCACACCCCCACCCCAAAGGGAGGAAGCATGCAGGAAAGAAATGCCTGGCAGAAACCATTGAGGGTAAGAGGCCTATTCCAAAGTCCCAATCCCCACCCAAGAGGGAGGAAGCATCCAGGGAAGAAAGGCCTGGCAGATACCACTGAGGGTTAGAGGCCTATTCCAAAGGCCACACCCCCTCCCCAGAAGGAGGAAGCATCCCGGGAAGAAAGGCCTGGCAGAAACCCCTGAGGGTAAGAGGTCTATTCCAAAGGCCGCATCCGCTCCCCAGAGGGAGGAAGCATCCAGGGAAGAAAGTAATGGCAGAAACCACTGAGGGTAAGAGGCCTATTCCAAAGGCTACACACCCACCACAGAGACAGGAAGCATCCAGCGAATAAAGGCCTGGCAGAAACCACTAAGGGTAAGAGGCCTATTCCAAAGGCCACACCCCCACCCCAGAAGGAGGAAGCATCCTGGGAAGAAAGGCCTGGCAGAAACCACTGAGGGTAAGAGATCTATTCCAAAGGACCCCTCCCCTCCCCAGAGGGAGGAAGCATGCAGGGAAGAACGGCCTGGCAGAAACCGTTGAGGGTAAGAGGCCTATTCCAAAGTTCCAATCCCCACCCCAGAGGGAGGAAGCATCCAGGGAAGAAAGGCCTGGCAGATACCACTGAGGGTAAGAGGCCTATTCCAAAGGCCACATGCCCACCCCAGAAGGAGGAAGCATCCTGGGAAGAAAGGCCTGGCAGATACCACTGAGGGTAAGAGACCTATTCCAAAGGCCCCCATCCCCACCCCAGAGAGAGGAAGCATCCAGGGGAGAAAGGCCTGGCAAAAACCACTAAGGGTAAGAGACCTATTCCAAAGGCCCTATTCCCAACCCATAGGGAGGAAGAATCCAGGGAAGAAAGGCATGGCAGAAAGCAGGGGAAGAGGCCTATTCCAAAGGCCCCTTCCCCATCCCAGAGGGAGGAAGCATCCAGGGATGAAAGGCCTTGCAGAAACCACTGTGTGTAACAGGCCTATTCCAAAGGCCACACCTCCACCCCAGAGTGAGGAAGCATCCAGCGAATAAAGGCCTGGCAGAAACCACTGAGGGTAAGAGGCCTATTCCAAAAGGCCCCATCCCCACCCCAGAGGGAGGAAGCATCCAGGGAAGAGAGGCCTGGCAGAAACAACTGAGGGTAAGAGGCCTATTCCAAAGGCCCCATCCCCATCCCAGAGGGAGGAAGCATCCAGGGAAGAAAGACCTGGCAGAAGCCACTGAGGGTAAGAGGCCTATTCCAAAGGCCACACCCCCACCCAAGAGGAAGTAAGCATGAAGGGAACAACGGCCTGGAAGAAACCATTGAGGGTAAGAGGCCTATTCCAAAGTTGCAATCCCCACCCCAGACGGAGGAAGCATCCAGGGAAGAAAGGCCTGGAAGATACCACTGAGGGTAAGAGGCCTATTCCAAAGGCCACACCCCCACCCCAGAAGGAGGAAGCATCCCGGGAAGAAAGGCCTGGCAGAAACCCCTGAGGGTAAGTGGTCTATTCCAAAGGCCGCATCCGCTCCCCAGAGGGAGGAAGCATCCAGGTAAGAAAGGCCTTGCAAAAGCCACTGAGGGTAAGAGGCCTATTCCAAAGGCCACACCCCCACCCCAAAGGGAGGAAGCATGCAGGAAAGGCCTGGCAGAAACCATTGAGGGTAAGAGGCCTATTCCAAAGTTCCAATCCCCACCCCAGAGGGAGGAAGCATCCAGGGAAGAAAGGCCTGGCAGAAACCACTGAGGGTAAGAGACCTATTCCAAAGGCCCCATTCCCAACCTATAGGGAGGAAGCATCCAGGGAAGAAATGCCTGGCAGAAACCATTGAAGGTAAGAGGCCTATTCCAAAGGCCCCTATCCCCACCACAGAGAGAGGAAGCATCCAGGGGAGAAAGGCCTGGCAGAAACCACTGAGGGTAAGCGACCTATTCCAAAGGCCTCATTCCCACCCCAGAGGGAGGAAGCATCCGGGGAATAAAGGCCTGGCAGAAACCACTGAGGGGAAGAGGCCTATTCCAAAGGCCACATCCCCACCCCAGAGGGAGGAAGCATCCAGGGAAGAAAGGCCTTGCAGAAACCACTGAGGGTAAGAGGCCTATTCCAAAGGCCACACCCCCACCCCAGAGGGAGGAAGCATCCAGGGAAGAAAGGCCTGGCAGAAGCCGCTGAGGTAAGAGGCCTATTCCAAAGGCCCCATCCCCACCCCAGTGGGAGGAAGCATCCAGCGAATAAAGGCCTGGCAGAAACCACTGAGGGTAAGAGAACTGTTCCAAAGGCCCCATCCCCACCCCAGATGGAGGAAGCATTAAGGGAATAAAGGCCTGGCAGAAACCACTGAGGGGAAGAGGCCTATTCCAAAAGACACACCACCACCCCAGAGGGAGGAAGCATCCAGGGACGAAAAGCCTGACAGAAACAATTGAGGTTAAGATGCCTATTCCAAAGGCCCCACCCCAGAGGGAGGAAGCATCCAGGGAAGAAAGGCCTGGCACAAGGCATATAGGGTATGAGGCCTATTCCAAAGGCCCCATTCCCACCCCAGAGGGAGGAAGCATCCAGGGAAAAAAGTCCTGGCAGAAACCATTGAGGGTAAGCAGCCGATTCCAAAGGCTCCATTCCCACCCAGAGGGAGGAAGCATCCAGGGAAGAAAGGCCTTGCAGAAACCACTGAGGGTAAGAGGCCTATTCCAAAGGCCACACCCCCACCCCAGAGGGAGGAAGCATCCAGGTAAAAAAGGCCTGGCAGAAACCATTGAGGGTAAGCAGCCGATTCCAAAGGCCCCATTCCCACCCCAGAAGGAGGAAGCATCCAGGGAATAAAGACCTTGCAGAAACCACTGAGGGTAAGAGGCCTGTTCCAAAGGCCCCATCCCCACCCCAGAGGGAGGAAGCATCCAGGGATGAAAAGCCTTGCAGAAACCACTGAGTGTAAAATGGCTATTCCAAAGGCTACACACCCACCCCAGAGGCCTGGCAGAAACCATTGAGGGTAAGAGGCTGATTCCAAAGGCCCCATTCCCACCCCAGAGGGAGGAAGCATCCAGGGAAGAAAGGCCTGGCAGAAACTATTGAGGGTAAGAGGCCTATTCCACAGGCCCCATCCCCACCCCAGAGGGAGGAAGCATCCAGGGAAGAAAGGCCTGGCAGAAACCATTGAGGGTAACAGGTCGATTCCAAAGGCCACAACCCCACCCTAGAGGGATTAAGCATACAGGGAAGAAAGGCCTTGCAGAAACCACTGAGGGTAAGAGGCCTATTCCAAAGGTCACACCTCCACCCCAGAGGGAGGAAGCATGCAGGGAAGAAAGGCCTGGCAGAAACCATTTAGGTTAAGTGGCCTATTCCAAAGGCCACATCCCCACCCCAGAGGGAGGAAGCATCCAGGGAAGAAAGGCCTGGCAGAAACCACTGAGGGTAAGACGCCTATTCCAAAGGCCACCCCCCACCCCAAAAGGAGGAAGCATCCCTTGAAGAAAGGCCTGGCAGAAACCACTGAGGGTATGAGGCCTATACCAAAGGCCACAACCCCACCCTAGAGTGATTAAGCATCCAGGGAAGAAAGTAATGGCAGAAACCACTGAGGGTAAGAGGCCTATTCCAAAGGCCACACACCCACCTCAGAGGGAGGAAGCATCCAGCGAAAAAAGTCCTGGCAGAAACCACTGAGGGTAAGAGACCTGTTCCAAAGGCCCCATCCCCACCCCAGAGGGAGGAAGCATCAAGGGAAGAAATGTCTGGCACAAAGCATTTAGGGTAAGAGGCCTATTCCAAAGGCCCCATTCCCACCCCAGAGGGAGGAAGCATCCAGGGAAGAAAGGCCTGGCAGAAGCCACTGAGGGTAAGAGGCCTATTCCAAAGGCCACACCCCCACCCCAGAGGGAGGAAGCATCCAGGTAAAAAAGGCCTGGCAGAAACCATTGAGGGTAAGCAGCCGATTCCTAAGTCCGCATTCCCACCCCAGAGGGAGGAAGCATCCAGGGAAGAAAGGCCTTGCAGAAACCACTGAGGGTAAGAGGCCTATTCCAAAGGCCACACCCCCACCCCAGAGGGAGGAAGCATCCAGGGAAGAAAGGCCTGGCAGAAGCCACAGAGGGTGAGAGGCCTATTCCAAAGGCCCCATACCCACCACAGAGGGAGGAAGCATGCAGGGAAGAAAGGCCTTGCAGAAACCACTGAGGGTAAGAGGCCTATTCCAAAGTCCCAATCCCCACCCAAGAGGGAGGAAGCATCCAGGGAAGAAAGGCCTGGCAGATACCACTGAGGGTTAGAGGCCTATTCCAAAGGCCACACCCCCTCCCCAGAAGGAGGAAGCATCCCGGGAAGAAAGGCCTGGCAGAAACCCCTGAGGGTAAGAGGTCTATTCCAAAGGCCGCATCCGCTCCCCAGAGGGAGGAAGCATCCAGGGAAGAAAGTAATGGCAGAAACCACTGAGGGTAAGAGGCCTATTCCAAAGGCTACACACCCACCACAGAGACAGGAAGCATCCAGCGAATAAAGGCCTGGCAGAAACCACTAAGGGTAAGAGGCCTATTCCAAAGGCCACACCCCCACCCCAGAAGGAGGAAGCATCCTGGGAAGAAAGGCCTGGCAGAAACCACTGAGGGTAAGAGATCTATTCCAAAGGACCCCTCCCCTCCCCAGAGGGAGGAAGCATCCAGGGAAGAAAGGCCTGGCAGAAGCCACTGAGGGTAAGAGGCCTATTCCAAAGGCCCCATCCCCACCCCAGAGGGAGGAAGCATCCAGGGAAAAAAGACCTGGCAGAAGCCACTGAGGGTAAGAGGCCTATTCCAAAGGCCACACCCCCACCAAAGAGGGAGGAAGCATCCAGGGAAAAAAGACCTGGCAGAAGCCACTGAGGGTAAGAGGCCTATTCCAAAGGCCACACCCCCACCAAAGAGGGAGGAAGCATGCAGGTAAGAAAGGCCTGGCAGTAACCACTGAGGGTAAGAGACCTGTTCCAAAGGCCCCATCCCCACCCCAGAGGGAGGAAGCATCCAGAGAAAAAAGACCTGGCAGAAGCCACTGAGGGTAAGCAGCCGATTCCAAAGGCCCCATTCCCACCCCAGAGGGAGGAAGCATCCAGGGAAGAAAGGCCTTGCAGAAACCACTGAGGGTAAGAGGCCTATTCCAAAGGCCACCCCCCCACCCCAGAGGGAGGAAGCATCCAGGGAAGAAAGGCCTGGCAGAAACCACTGAGGGTAAGAGGCCTATTCCAAAGGCCCCATCCCCACCCCAGAGGGAGGAAGCATCCAGGGATGAAAGACCTGGCAGAAGCCACTGAGGGTAAGAGGACTATTCCAAAGGCCACACCCCCACCCCAGAAGGAAGAAGAATCCTGGGAAGAAAGTCCTGGCAGAAACCACTGAGGGTAAGAGGCCTATTCCAAAGGCCACACCCTCACCCCAAAGGGAGGAAGCATGCAGGAAAGAAATGCCTGGCAGAAACCATTGAGGGTAAGAGGCCTATTCCAAAGGCCCCCATCCCCACTCCAGAGAGAGGAAGCATCCAGGGGAGAAAGGTCTGGCAGAAACCACTGAGGGTAAGAGACCTATTCCAAAGGCCCCATTCCCAACCCATAGGGAGGAAGCATCCAGGGAAGAAATGCCTGGCAGAAACCATTGAGGGTAAGAGGCCTATTCCAAAGGCCCCCATCCCCACCCCAGAGAGAGGAAGCATCCAGGGGAGAAAGGCCTGGCAGAAACAACTGAGGTTAAGAGACCTATTCCAAAGGCCCAATTCCCACCCCAGAGGGAGGAAGCATCCAGGGATGAAAGGCCTTGCAGAAACCACTGAGTGTAAGATGCCTATTCCAAAGGCTACACACACACCACCGAGGGAGGAAGCATCCAACGAATAAAGGCCTGGCAGAAACCACTAAGGGTAAGAGGCCTATTCCAAAGGCCACACCCCCCACCCCAGAAGGAGGAAGCATCCTTGGAAGAAAGGCCTGGCAGAAACCACTGAGGGTAAGAGATCTATTCCAAAGGACCCCTCCCCTCCACAGAGGGAGGAAGCATCCAGGGAAGAAAGGCCTGGCAGAAGCCACTGAGGGTAAGAGGCCTATTCCAAAGGCCGCATCCCCACCCTCGAGGGAGGAAGCATCCAGGGAAAAAAGACCTGGCAGAAGCCACTGAGGGTAAGAGGCCTATTCCAAAGGCCACACCCCCACCAAAGAGGGAGGAAGAATCCAGGGAAAAAAGACCTGGCAGAAACCACTGAGGGTAAGAGGCCTATTCCAAAGGCCCCATTCCCACCCCAGAGGGAGGAAGCATCCAGGGAAGAAAGGCCTTGCAGAAACCACTGAGGGTAAGAGGCCTATTCCAAAGGCCACCCCCCACCAAAGAGGGAGGAAGCATCCAGGGAAGAAAGGCCTGGCAGAAGCCACAGAGGGTAAGAGGCCTATTCCAAAGGCCCCATCCCCACCCCAGAGGGAGGAAGCATCCAGGGATGAAAGAACTGGCAGAAGCCACTGAGGGTAAGAGGCCTATTCCAAAGGCCACACCCCCACCCCAGAAGGAAGAAGCATCCTGGGAAGAAAGGCCTGGCAGAAACCACTGAGGGTAAGAGGCCTATTCTAAAGACCACACCATCACCCCAAAGGGAGGAAGCATGCAGGAAAGAAATGCCTCGCAGAAACCATTGAGGGTAAGAGGCCTATTCCAAAGGCCCCCATCCCCACTCCAGAGAGAGGAAGCATCCAGGGGAGAAAGGTCTGACAGAAACCACTGAGGGTAAGAGACCTATTCCAAAGGCCCCATTCCCAACCCATAGGGAGGAAGCATCCAGGGGAGAAATGCCTGGCAGAAACCATTGAGGGTAAGAGGCCTATTCCAAAGGCCCCCATCCCCACCCCAGAGAGAGGAAGCATCCAGGGGAGAAAGGCCTGGCAGAAAATATTGAGGGTAAGAGGCCTATTCCAAAGGCTACACACACACCACCGAGGGAGGAAGCATCCAGCGTATAAAGGCCTGGCAGAAACCACTGAGGGTAAGAGGCCTATTCCCAAGACCACACCCCCACCCCAGAAGGAAGAAGCATCCTGGGAAGAAAGGCCTGGCAGAAACCACTGAGGGTAAGAGACCTATTCCAAAGGCCACACCCCCACCCCAAAGGGAGGAAGCATGCAGGAAAGAAATGCCTGGCAGAAACCATTGAGGGTAAGAGGCCTATTCCAAAGTCCCAATCCCCACCCAAGAGGGAGGAAGCATCCAGGGAAGAAAGGCCTGGCAGATACCACTGAGGGTTAGAGGCCTATTCCAAAGGCCACACCCCCTCCCCAGAAGGAGGAAGCATCCCGGGAAGAAAGGCCTGGCAGAAACCCCTGAGGGTAAGAGGTCTATTCCAAAGGCCGCATCCGCTCCCCAGAGGGAGGAAGCATCCAGGGAAGAAAGTAATGGCAGAAACCACTGAGGGTAAGAGGCCTATTCCAAAGGCTACACACCCACCACAGAGACAGGAAGCATCCAGCGAATAAAGGCCTGGCAGAAACCACTAAGGGTAAGAGGCCTATTCCAAAGGCCATACCCCCACCCCAGAAGGAGGAAGCATCCTGGGAAGAAAGGCCTGGCAGAAACCACTGAGGGTAAGAGATCTATTCCAAAGGACCCCTCCCCTCCCCAGAGGGAGGAAGCATCCAGGGAAGAAAGGCCTGGCAGAAGCCACTGAGGGTAAGAGGCCTATTCCAAAGGCCCCATCCCCACCCCAGAGGGAGGAAGCATCCAGGGAAAAAAGACCTGGCAGAAGCCACTGAGGGTAAGAGGCCTATTCCAAAGGCCACACCCCCACCAAAGAGGGAGGAAGCATCCAGGGAAAAAAGACCTGGCAGAAGCCACTGAGGGTAAGAGGCCTATTCCAAAGGCCACACCCCCACCAAAGAGGGAGGAAGCATGCAGGTAAGAAAGGCCTGGCAGTAACCACTGAGGGTAAGAGACCTGTTCCAAAGGCCCCATCCCCACCCCAGAGGGAGGAAGCATCCAGAGAAAAAAGACCTGGCAGAAGCCACTGAGGGTAAGCAGCCGATTCCAAAGGCCCCATTCCCACCCCAGAGGGAGGAAGCATCCAGGGAAGAAAGGCCTTGCAGAAACCACTGAGGGTAAGAGGCCTATTCCAAAGGCCACCCCCCCACCCCAGAGGGAGGAAGCATCCAGGGAAGAAAGGCCTGGCAGAAACCACTGAGGGTAAGAGGCCTATTCCAAAGGCCCCATCCCCACCCCAGAGGGAGGAAGCATCCAGGGATGAAAGACCTGGCAGAAGCCACTGAGGGTAAGAGGACTATTCCAAAGGCCACACCCCCACCCCAGAAGGAAGAAGAATCCTGGGAAGAAAGTCCTGGCAGAAACCACTGAGGGTAAGAGGCCTATTCCAAAGGCCACACCCTCACCCCAAAGGGAGGAAGCATGCAGGAAAGAAATGCCTGGCAGAAACCATTGAGGGTAAGAGGCCTATTCCAAAGGCCCCCATCCCCACTCCAGAGAGAGGAAGCATCCAGGGGAGAAAGGTCTGGCAGAAACCACTGAGGGTAAGAGACCTATTCCAAAGGCCCCATTCCCAACCCATAGGGAGGAAGCATCCAGGGAAGAAATGCCTGGCAGAAACCATTGAGGGTAAGAGGCCTATTCCAAAGGCCCCCATCCCCACCCCAGAGAGAGGAAGCATCCAGGGGAGAAAGGCCTGGCAGAAACAACTGAGGTTAAGAGACCTATTCCAAAGGCCCAATTCCCACCCCAGAGGGAGGAAGCATCCAGGGATGAAAGGCCTTGCAGAAACCACTGAGTGTAAGATGCCTATTCCAAAGGCTACACACACACCACCGAGGGAGGAAGCATCCAACGAATAAAGGCCTGGCAGAAACCACTAAGGGTAAGAGGCCTATTCCAAAGGCCACACCCCCCACCCCAGAAGGAGGAAGCATCCTTGGAAGAAAGGCCTGGCAGAAACCACTGAGGGTAAGAGATCTATTCCAAAGGACCCCTCCCCTCCACAGAGGGAGGAAGCATCCAGGGAAGAAAGGCCTGGCAGAAGCCACTGAAGGTAAGAGGCCTATTCCAAAGGCCGCATCCCCACCCTCGAGGGAGGAAGCATCCAGGGAAAAAAGACCTGGCAGAAGCCACTGAGGGTAAGAGGCCTATTCCAAAGGCCACACCCCCACCAAAGAGGGAGGAAGAATCCAGGGAAAAAAGACCTGGCAGAAACCACTGAGGGTAAGAGCCCTATTCCAAAGGCCCCATTCCCACCCCAGAGGGAGGAAGCATCCAGGGAAGAAAGGCCTTGCAGAAACCACTGAGGGTAAGAGGCCTATTCCAAAGGCCACCCCCCACCCCAGAGGGAGGAAGCATCCAGGGAAGAAAGGCCTGGCAGAAGCCACAGAGGGTAAGAGGCCTATTCCAAAGGCCCCATCCCCACCCCAGAGGGAGGAAGCATCCAGGGATGAAAGAACTGGCAGAAGCCACTGAGGGTAAGAGGCCTATTCCAAAGGCCACACCCCCACCCCAGAAGGAAGAAGCATCCTGGGAAGAAAGGCCTGGCAGAAACCACTGAGGGTAAGAGGCCTATTCCAAAGACCACACCCTCACCCCAAAGGGAGGAAGCATGCAGGAAAGAAATGCCTCGCAGAAACCATTGAGGGTAAGAGGCCTATTCCAAAGGCCCCCATCCCCACTCCAGAGAGAGGAAGCATCCAGGGGAGAAAGGTCTGACAGAAACCACTGAGGGTAAGAGACCTATTCCAAAGGCCCCATTCCCAACCCATAGGGAGGAAGCATCCAGGGGAGAAATGCCTGGCAGAAACCATTGAGGGTAAGAGGCCTATTCCAAAGGCCCCCATCCCCACCCCAGAGAGAGGAAGCATCCAGGGGAGAAAGGCCTGGCAGAAAATATTGAGGGTAAGAGGCCTATTCCAAAGGCTACACACACACCACCGAGGGAGGAAGCATCCAGCGTATAAAGGCCTGGCAGAAACCACTGAGGGTAAGAGGCCTATTCCCAAGACCACACCCCCACCCCAGAAGGAAGAAGCATCCTGGGAAGAAAGGCCTGGCAGAAACCACTGAGGGTAAGAGACCTATTCCAAAGGCCACACCCCCACCCCAAAGGGAGGAAGCATGCAGGAAAGAAATGCCTGGCAGAAACCATTGAGGGTAAGAGGCCTATTCCAAAGGCCCCCATCCCCACCCCAGAGAGAGGAAGCATCCAGGGGAGAAAGGCCTGGCAGAAACCACTGAGGGTAAGAGGTCTATTCCAAAGGCCCCATCCCCTCCCCAGAGGGAGGAAGCATCCAGGGAAGAAAGGCCTGGCAGAAGCCACTGAGGGTAAGAGGCCTATTCCAAAGGCCACATCCCCCACCCCAGAAAGAGGAAGCATCCAGGGAAGAAATGTCTGGCAGAAAATATTGAGGGTAAGAGGCCTATTCCAAAGGCCACACCCCCACCCCAGAGGGAGGAAGCATCCAGGGAAGAAAGGCCTGGCAGAAACCACTGAGGGTAAGAGGCCTATTCCAAAGGCCCCATCCCCATCCCAGAGGGAGGAAGCATCCAGGGAAGAAAGACCTGGCAGAAGCCACTGAGGGTAAGAGGCCTATTCCAAAGGCCACATCCCCCACCCTAGAGGGAGGAAGCATCCAGGGAAAAAAGACCTGGCAGAAGCCACTGATGGTAAGAGGCCTAGTCCAAAGGCCACACCCCCACCAAAGAGGGAGGAAGCCTGCAGGGGAGAAAGGCCTGGCAGAAGCCACTGAGGGTGAGAGGCCTATTCCAAAGGCCACACCCCCACCCCAGGGAGAGGAAACATCCAGGGAAGAAATGTCTGTCAGAAACTATTGAGGGTAAGAGGCCTATTCCAAAAGGCCCCATCCCCACCCCAGAGGGAGGAAGCATCCAGGGAAGAAAGGCCTGGCAGAAACGATATAGGGTAAGAGGCCTATTCCAAAGGCCCCAACCCCCTCCCAGAGGGAGGAAGCATCCAGGGAAGAAAGACCTGGCAGAAGCCACTGAGGGTAAGAGGCCTATTCCAAAGGCCACACCTCCACCCAAGAGGAAGTAAGCATGAAGGGAAGAACGGCCTGGCAGAAACCATTGAGGGTAAGAGGCCTATTACAAAGTTCCAATCCCCACCCCAGAGTGAGGAAGCATCCAGGGAAGAAAGGCCTGGAAGATACCACTGAGGGTAAGAGGCCTATTCCAAAGGCCACACCCCCACCCCAGAAGGAGGAAGCATCCCGGGAAGAAAGGCCTGGCAGAAACCCCTGAGGGTAAGTGGTCTATTCCAAAGGCCGCATCCGCTCCCCAGAGGGAGGAAGCATCCAGGTAAGAAAGGCCTCTCAAAAGCCACTGAGGATAAGAGGCCTATTCCAAAGGCCACACCCCCACCCTAAAGGGAGGAAGCATGCAGGAAAGGCCTGGCAGAAACCATTGAGGGTAAGAGGCCTGTTCCAAAGTTCCAATCCCCACCCCAGAGGGAGGAAGCATCCAGGGAAGTAAGGCCTGGCAGAAACCACTGAGGGTAGGAGACCTATTCCAAAGGCCCCATTCCCAACCTATAGGGAGGAAGCATCCAGGGAAGAAATGCCTGGCAGAAACCATTGAAGGTAAGAGGCCTATTCCAAAGGCCCCCATGCCCACCACAGAGAGAGGAAGCATCCAGGGGAGAAAGGCCTGGCAGAAACCACTGAGGGTAAGCGACCTATTCCAAAGGCCTCATTCCCACCCCAGAGGGAGGAAGCATCTGGGGAAGAAAGGCCTGGCAGAAACCACTGAGGGGAAGAGGCCTATTCCAAAGGCGACATCCCCACCCCAGAGGGAGGAAGCATCCAGGGAAGAAAGGCCTTGCAGAAACCACTGAGGGTAAGAGACCTATTCCAAAGGCCACCCCCCACCCCAGAGGGAGGAAGCATCCAGGGAAGAAAGGCCTGGCAGAAGCCACAGAGGGTAAGAGGCCTATTCCAAAGGCCCCATCCCCACCCCAGAGGGAGGAAGCATCCAGGGATGAAAGAACTGGCAGAAGCCACTGAGGGTAAGAGGCCTATTCCAAAGGCCACACCCCCACCCCAGAAGGAAGAAGCATCCTGGGAAGAAAGGCCTGGCAGAAACCACTGAGGGTAAGAGGCCTATTCCAAAGACCACACCCTCACCCCAAAGGGAGGAAGCATGCAGGAAAGAAATGCCTCGCAGAAACCATTGAGGGTAAGAGGCCTATTCCAAAGGCCCCCATCCCCACTCCAGAGAGAGGAAGCATCCAGGGGAGAAAGGTCTGACAGAAACCACTGAGGGTAAGAGACCTATTCCAAAGGCCCCATTCCCAACCCATAGGGAGGAAGCATCCAGGGGAGAAATGCCTGGCAGAAACCATTGAGGGTAAGAGGCCTATTCCAAAGGCCCCCATCCCCACCCCAGAGAGAGGAAGCATCCAGTGGAGAAAGGCCTGGCAGAAAATATTGAGGGTAAGAGGCCTATTCCAAAGGCTACACACACACCACCGAGGGAGGAAGCATCCAGCGTATAAAGGCCTGGCAGAAACCACTGAGGGTAAGAGGCCTATTCCCAAGACCACACCCCCACCCCAGAAGGAAGAAGCATCCTGGGAAGAAAGGCCTGGCAGAAACCACTGAGGGTAAGAGACCTATTCCAAAGGCCACACCCCCACCCCAAAGGGAGGAAGCATGCAGGAAAGAAATGCCTGGCAGAAACCATTGAGGGTAAGAGGCCTATTCCAAAGGCCCCCATCCCCACCCCAGAGAGAGGAAGCATCCAGGGGAGAAAGGCCTGGCAGAAACCACTGAGGGTAAGAGGTCTATTCCAAAGGCCCCATCCCCTCCCCAGAGGGAGGAAGCATCCAGGGAAGAAAGGCCTGGCAGAAGCCACTGAGGGTAAGAGGCCTATTCCAAAGGCCACATCCCCCACCCCAGAAAGAGGAAGCATCCAGGGAAGAAATGTCTGGCAGAAAATATTGAGGGTAAGAGGCCTATTCCAAAGGCCACACCCCCACCCCAGAGGGAGGAAGCATCCAGGGAAGAAAGGCCTGGCAGAAACCACTGAGGGTAAGAGGCCTATTCCAAAGGCCCCATCCCCATCCCAGAGGGAGGAAGCATCCAGGGAAGAAAGACCTGGCAGAAGCCACTGAGGGTAAGAGGCCTATTCCAAAGGCCACATCCCCCACCCTAGAGGGAGGAAGCATCCAGGGAAAAAAGACCTGGCAGAAGCCACTGATGGTAAGAGGCCTAGTCCAAAGGCCACACCCCCACCAAAGAGGGAGGAAGCCTGCAGGGGAGAAAGGCCTGGCAGAAGCCACTGAGGGTGAGAGGCCTATTCCAAAGGCCACACCCCCACCCCAGGGAGAGGAAACATCCAGGGAAGAAATGTCTGTCAGAAACTATTGAGGGTAAGAGGCCTATTCCAAAAGGCCCCATCCCCACCCCAGAGGGAGGAAGCATCCAGGGAAGAAAGGCCTGGCAGAAACGATATAGGGTAAGAGGCCTATTCCAAAGGCCCCAACCCCCTCCCAGAGGGAGGAAGCATCCAGGGAAGAAAGACCTGGCAGAAGCCACTGAGGGTAAGAGGCCTATTCCAAAGGCCACACCCCCACCCAAGAGGAAGTAAGCATGAAGGGAAGAACGGCCTGGCAGAAACCATTGAGGGTAAGAGGCCTATTACAAAGTTCCAATCCCCACCCCAGAGTGAGGAAGCATCCAGGGAAGAAAGGCCTGGAAGATACCACTGAGGGTAAGAGGCCTATTCCAAAGGCCACACCCCCACCCCAGAAGGAGGAAGCATCCCGGGAAGAAAGGCCTGGCAGAAACCCCTGAGGGTAAGTGGTCTATTCCAAAGGCCGCATCCGCTCCCCAGAGGGAGGAAGCATCCAGGTAAGAAAGGCCTCTCAAAAGCCACTGAGGATAAGAGGCCTATTCCAAAGGCCACACCCCCACCCTAAAGGGAGGAAGCATGCAGGAAAGGCCTGGCAGAAACCATTGAGGGTAAGAGGCCTGTTCCAAAGTTCCAATCCCCACCCCAGAGGGAGGAAGCATCCAGGGAAGTAAGGCCTGGCAGAAACCACTGAGGGTAGGAGACCTATTCCAAAGGCCCCATTCCCAACCTATAGGGAGGAAGCATCCAGGGAAGAAATGCCTGGCAGAAACCATTGAAGGTAAGAGGCCTATTCCAAAGGCCCCCTTCCCCACCACAGAGAGAGGAAGCATCCAGGGGAGAAAGGCCTGGCAGAAACCACTGAGGGTAAGCGACCTATTCCAAAGGCCTCATTCCCACCCCAGAGGGAGGAAGCATCTGGGGAAGAAAGGCCTGGCAGAAACCACTGAGGGGAAGAGGCCTATTCCAAAGGCGACATCCCCACCCCAGAGGGAGGAAGCATCCAGGGAAGAAAGGCCTTGCAGAAACCACTGAGGGTAAGAGGCCTATTCCAAAGGCCACACCCCCACCCCTGAGGGAGGAGGCATCCAGGGAAGAAAGGCCTGGCAGAAGCCGCTGAGGTAAGAGGCCTATTCCAAAGGCCCCATCCCCACCCCAGTGGGAGGAAGCATCCAGCGAATAAAGGCCTGGCAGAAACCACTGAGGGTAAGAGAACTGTTCCAAAGGCCCCATCCCCACCCCAGATGGAGGAAGCATCAAGGGAAGAAAGGCCTGGCAGAAACCACTGAGGGGAAGAGGCCTATTCCAAAAGACACACCCCCACCCCAGAGGGAGGAAGCATCCAGGGACGAAAAGCCTGACAGAAACCATTGAGGTTAAGAGGCCTATTCCAAAGGCCCCACCCCAGAGGGAGGAAGCATCCAGGGAAGAAAGGCCTGGCACAAAGCATTTAGGGTATGAGGCCTATTCCAAAGGCCCCATTCCCACCCCATACTGAGGAAGCATCCAGGGAAAAAAGTCCTGGCATAAACCATTGAGGGTAAGCAGCCGATTCCAAAGGCCCCATTCCCACCCCAGAGGGAGGAAGCATCCAGGGAAGAAAGACCTTGCAGAAACCACTGAGGGTAAGAGGCCTATTCCAAAGGCCACACCCCCACCACAGAGGGAGGAAGCATGCAGAGAAGAAAGGCCTGGCAGAAACTATTGAGGGTAAGAGGCCTATTCCAAAGGCTCCATCCCCACCCCAGAGGGAGGAAGCATACAGGGAAGAAAGGCCTGGCAGAAACCATTGAGGGTAACAGGCCGATTCCACAGGCCAAAACCCCAAACTAGAGGGATTAAACATCCAGGGAAGAAAGGCCTTGCAGAAACCACTGAGGGTAAGAGGCCTATTCCAAAGGTCACACCCCCACCCCAGAGGGAGGAAGCATGCAGGGAAGAAAGGCCTGGCAGAAACCATTTAGGGTAAGTGGCCTATTCCAAAGGCCACATCCCCACCCCAGAGGGAGGAAGCATCCTGGGAAGAAATGCCTGGCAGAAACCACTGAGGGTAAGAGGCCTATTCCAAAGGCCACCCCCCACCCGAAAAGGAGGAAGCATCCCTTGAAGAAAGACCTGGCAGAAACCACTGAGGGTAAGAGGTCTATTCCAAAGGCCCCATCCCCTCCTCAGAGGGAGGAAGCATCCAGGGTAGAAAGGCCTGGCAGATGCCACTGAGGGTAAGAGGCCTATTCCAAAGGCCACACCCCCACCCCAGAGGGTGGAAGCATCCAGGGAAGAAAGGCCTGGCAGAAACCAATGAGGGTAAGAGGCTGATTCCAAAGGCCCCATTCCCACCCCAGAGGGAGGAAGCATCCAGGGAAGAAAGGCCTGGCAGAAACTATTGAGGGTAAGAGGCCTATTCCAAAGGCCCCATCCCCACCCCAGAGGGAGGAAGCATCCAGGTAAAAAAAGGCCGGGCAGAAACCATTGAGGGTAAGCAGCCAATTCCAAAGGCCCCATTCCCACCCCAGAGGGAGGAAGCATCCAGGAAAGAAAGGCCTAGCAGAAGCCACTGAGGGTAAGAGGCCTATTCCAAAGGCCCCATCCCCACCCCAGAGGGAGGAAGCATCCAGGGAAGAAAGTCCTGGCAGAAGCCATTGAGGGTAAGAGGCCACACCCCACCCAAGAGGGAGGAAGCATGCAAGGAGAAAAGGCCTGGCAGAAACCATTGAGGGTAAGAGGCCTATTCCAAAGGCCCCATCCCCACCCCAGAGGGAGGAAGCATCCAGGGAAGAAAGCCCTGGCAGAAACCACTAAGGGTAAGAGGCCTATTCCAAAGGCCACCCCCCCACCCCAGAAGGAGGAATCATCCAGCGAAGAAAGGCCTGGCAGAAACCACTGAGGGTAAGAGGTCAATTTCAAAGGCCCCCTACCCTCCCCAGAGGGAGGAAGCATCCAGGGAAGAAAGGCCTGGTAGAAGCCAATGAGGGTAAGAGGCCTATTCCAAAGGCCTCATTCCCACCCCAGAGGGAGGAAGGATCCAGGGAAGAAAGGCCTGGCAGAAATTTAGGGTAAGAGGCCTGTTCCAAAGGCCCCATCCCCACCCCAGAGGGAGGAAGCATCCAGGGAAGGAAGGCCTGGCAGAAACCACTCTGGGGAAGAGGCCTATTCCAAAGGCCCCATTCCCATCCCAGAGGGAGGAAGCATCCAGGGATGAAAGGCCTTGCAGAAACCACTGTGTGTAACAGGCCTATTCCAAAGACCACACGCCACACCAAAGAGGGAGGAAGCATCCAGCGAATAAAGGCCTGGCAGAAACCACTGAGGGTAAGAGACCTGTTCCAAAGGCCCCATCCCCACCCCAGAGGGAGGAAGCATCCAGGGAAGAAAGGCCTGGCAGAAGCCACAGAGGGTAAGAGGCCTAGTACAAAGGCCCCATCCCCACCCCAGAGGGAGGAAGCATCCAGGGATGAAAGAACTGGCAGAAGCCACTGAGGGTAAGAGGCCTATTCCAAAGGCCACACCCCCACCCCAGAAGGAAGAAGCATCCTGGGAAGAAAGGCCTGGCAGAAACCACTGAGGGTAAGAGGCCTATTCCAAAGACCACACCCTCACCCCAAAGGGAGGAAGCATGCAGGAAAGAAATGCCTCGCAGAAACCATTGAGGGTAAGAGGCCTATTCCAAAGGCCCCCATCCCCACTCCAGAGAGAGGAAGCATCCAGGGGAGAAAGGTCTGACAGAAACCACTGAGGGTAAGAGACCTATTCCAAAGGCCCCATTCCCAACCCATAGGGAGGAAGCATCCAGGGGAGAAATGCCTGGCAGAAACCATTGAGGGTAAGAGGCCTATTCCAAAGGCCCCCATCCCCACCCCAGAGAGAGGAAGCATCCAGGGGAGAAAGGCCTGGCAGAAAATATTGAGGGTAAGAGGCCTATTCCAAAGGCTACACACACACCACCGAGGGAGGAAGCATCCAGCGTATAAAGGCCTGGCAGAAACCACTGAGGGTAAGAGGCCTATTCCCAAGACCACACCCCCACCCCAGAAGGAAGAAGCATCCTGGGAAGAAAGGCCTGGCAGAAACCACTGAGGGTAAGAGACCTATTCCAAAGGCCACACCCCCACCCCAAAGGGAGGAAGCATGCAGGAAAGAAATGCCTGGCAGAAACCATTGAGGGTAAGAGGCCTATTCCAAAGGCCCCCATCCCCACCCCAGAGAGAGGAAGCATCCAGGGGAGAAAGGCCTGGCAGAAACCACTGAGGGTAAGAGGTCTATTCCAAAGGCCCCATCCCCTCCCCAGAGGGAGGAAGCATCCAGGGAAGAAAGGCCTGGCAGAAGCCACTGAGGGTAAGAGGCCTATTCCAAAGGCCACATCCCCCACCCCAGAAAGAGGAAGCATCCAGGGAAGAAATGTCTGGCAGAAAATATTGAGGGTAAGAGGCCTATTCCAAAGGCCACACCCCCACCCCAGAGGGAGGAAGCATCCAGGGAAGAAAGGCCTGGCAGAAACCACTGAGGGTAAGAGGCCTATTCCAAAGGCCCCATCCCCATCCCAGAGGGAGGAAGCATCCAGGGAAGAAAGACCTGGCAGAAGCCACTGAGGGTAAGAGGCCTATTCCAAAGGCCACATCCCCCACCCTAGAGGGAGGAAGCATCCAGGGAAAAAAGACCTGGCAGAAGCCACTGATGGTAAGAGGCCTAGTCCAAAGGCCACACCCCCACCAAAGAGGGAGGAAGCCTGCAGGGGAGAAAGGCCTGGCAGAAGCCACTGAGGGTGAGAGGCCTATTCCAAAGGCCACACCCCCACCCCAGGGAGAGGAAACATCCAGGGAAGAAATGTCTGTCAGAAACTATTGAGGGTAAGAGGCCTATTCCAAAAGGCCCCATCCCCACCCCAGAGGGAGGAAGCATCCAGGGAAGAAAGGCCTGGCAGAAACGATATAGGGTAAGAGGCCTATTCCAAAGGCCCCAACCCCCTCCCAGAGGGAGGAAGCATCCAGGGAAGAAAGACCTGGCAGAAGCCACTGAGGGTAAGAGGCCTATTCCAAAGGCCACACCTCCACCCAAGAGGAAGTAAGCATGAAGGGAAGAACGGCCTGGCAGAAACCATTGAGGGTAAGAGGCCTATTACAAAGTTCCAATCCCCACCCCAGAGTGAGGAAGCATCCAGGGAAGAAAGGCCTGGAAGATACCACTGAGGGTAAGAGGCCTATTCCAAAGGCCACACCCCCACCCCAGAAGGAGGAAGCATCCCGGGAAGAAAGGCCTGGCAGAAACCCCTGAGGGTAAGTGGTCTATTCCAAAGGCCGCATCCGCTCCCCAGAGGGAGGAAGCATCCAGGTAAGAAAGGCCTCTCAAAAGCCACTGAGGATAAGAGGCCTATTCCAAAGGCCACACCCCCACCCTAAAGGGAGGAAGCATGCAGGAAAGGCCTGGCAGAAACCATTGAGGGTAAGAGGCCTGTTCCAAAGTTCCAATCCCCACCCCAGAGGGAGGAAGCATCCAGGGAAGTAAGGCCTGGCAGAAACCACTGAGGGTAGGAGACCTATTCCAAAGGCCCCATTCCCAACCTATAGGGAGGAAGCATCCAGGGAAGAAATGCCTGGCAGAAACCATTGAAGGTAAGAGGCCTATTCCAAAGGCCCCCATGCCCACCACAGAGAGAGGAAGCATCCAGGGGAGAAAGGCCTGGCAGAAACCACTGAGGGTAAGCGACCTATTCCAAAGGCCTCATTCCCACCCCAGAGGGAGGAAGCATCTGGGGAAGAAAGGCCTGGCAGAAACCACTGAGGGGAAGAGGCCTATTCCAAAGGCGACATCCCCACCCCAGAGGGAGGAAGCATCCAGGGAAGAAAGGCCTTGCAGAAACCACTGAGGGTAAGAGACCTATTCCAAAGGCCACCCCCCACCCCAGAGGGAGGAAGCATCCAGGGAAGAAAGGCCTGGCAGAAGCCACAGAGGGTAAGAGGCCTATTCCAAAGGCCCCATCCCCACCCCAGAGGGAGGAAGCATCCAGGGATGAAAGAACTGGCAGAAGCCACTGAGGGTAAGAGGCCTATTCCAAAGGCCACACCCCCACCCCAGAAGGAAGAAGCATCCTGGGAAGAAAGGCCTGGCAGAAACCACTGAGGGTAAGAGGCCTATTCCAAAGACCACACCCTCACCCCAAAGGGAGGAAGCATGCAGGAAAGAAATGCCTCGCAGAAACCATTGAGGGTAAGAGGCCTATTCCAAAGGCCCCCATCCCCACTCCAGAGAGAGGAAGCATCCAGGGGAGAAAGGTCTGACAGAAACCACTGAGGGTAAGAGACCTATTCCAAAGGCCCCATTCCCAACCCATAGGGAGGAAGCATCCAGGGGAGAAATGCCTGGCAGAAACCATTGAGGGTAAGAGGCCTATTCCAAAGGCCCCCATCCCCACCCCAGAGAGAGGAAGCATCCAGTGGAGAAAGGCCTGGCAGAAAATATTGAGGGTAAGAGGCCTATTCCAAAGGCTACACACACACCACCGAGGGAGGAAGCATCCAGCGTATAAAGGCCTGGCAGAAACCACTGAGGGTAAGAGGCCTATTCCCAAGACCACACCCCCACCCCAGAAGGAAGAAGCATCCTGGGAAGAAAGGCCTGGCAGAAACCACTGAGGGTAAGAGACCTATTCCAAAGGCCACACCCCCACCCCAAAGGGAGGAAGCATGCAGGAAAGAAATGCCTGGCAGAAACCATTGAGGGTAAGAGGCCTATTCCAAAGGCCCCCATCCCCACCCCAGAGAGAGGAAGCATCCAGGGGAGAAAGGCCTGGCAGAAACCACTGAGGGTAAGAGGTCTATTCCAAAGGCCCCATCCCCTCCCCAGAGGGAGGAAGCATCCAGGGAAGAAAGGCCTGGCAGAAGCCACTGAGGGTAAGAGGCCTATTCCAAAGGCCACATCCCCCACCCCAGAAAGAGGAAGCATCCAGGGAAGAAATGTCTGGCAGAAAATATTGAGGGTAAGAGGCCTATTCCAAAGGCCACACCCCCACCCCAGAGGGAGGAAGCATCCAGGGAAGAAAGGCCTGGCAGAAACCACTGAGGGTAAGAGGCCTATTCCAAAGGCCCCATCCCCATCCCAGAGGGAGGAAGCATCCAGGGAAGAAAGACCTGGCAGAAGCCACTGAGGGTAAGAGGCCTATTCCAAAGGCCACATCCCCCACCCTAGAGGGAGGAAGCATCCAGGGAAAAAAGACCTGGCAGAAGCCACTGATGGTAAGAGGCCTAGTCCAAAGGCCACACCCCCACCAAAGAGGGAGGAAGCCTGCAGGGGAGAAAGGCCTGGCAGAAGCCACTGAGGGTGAGAGGCCTATTCCAAAGGCCACACCCCCACCCCAGGGAGAGGAAACATCCAGGGAAGAAATGTCTGTCAGAAACTATTGAGGGTAAGAGGCCTATTCCAAAAGGCCCCATCCCCACCCCAGAGGGAGGAAGCATCCAGGGAAGAAAGGCCTGGCAGAAACGATATAGGGTAAGAGGCCTATTCCAAAGGCCCCAACCCCCTCCCAGAGGGAGGAAGCATCCAGGGAAGAAAGACCTGGCAGAAGCCACTGAGGGTAAGAGGCCTATTCCAAAGGCCACACCCCCACCCAAGAGGAAGTAAGCATGAAGGGAAGAACGGCCTGGCAGAAACCATTGAGGGTAAGAGGCCTATTACAAAGTTCCAATCCCCACCCCAGAGTGAGGAAGCATCCAGGGAAGAAAGGCCTGGAAGATACCACTGAGGGTAAGAGGCCTATTCCAAAGGCCACACCCCCACCCCAGAAGGAGGAAGCATCCCGGGAAGAAAGGCCTGGCAGAAACCCCTGAGGGTAAGTGGTCTATTCCAAAGGCCGCATCCGCTCCCCAGAGGGAGGAAGCATCCAGGTAAGAAAGGCCTCTCAAAAGCCACTGAGGATAAGAGGCCTATTCCAAAGGCCACACCCCCACCCTAAAGGGAGGAAGCATGCAGGAAAGGCCTGGCAGAAACCATTGAGGGTAAGAGGCCTGTTCCAAAGTTCCAATCCCCACCCCAGAGGGAGGAAGCATCCAGGGAAGTAAGGCCTGGCAGAAACCACTGAGGGTAGGAGACCTATTCCAAAGGCCCCATTCCCAACCTATAGGGAGGAAGCATCCAGGGAAGAAATGCCTGGCAGAAACCATTGAAGGTAAGAGGCCTATTCCAAAGGCCCCCTTCCCCACCACAGAGAGAGGAAGCATCCAGGGGAGAAAGGCCTGGCAGAAACCACTGAGGGTAAGCGACCTATTCCAAAGGCCTCATTCCCACCCCAGAGGGAGGAAGCATCTGGGGAAGAAAGGCCTGGCAGAAACCACTGAGGGGAAGAGGCCTATTCCAAAGGCGACATCCCCACCCCAGAGGGAGGAAGCATCCAGGGAAGAAAGGCCTTGCAGAAACCACTGAGGGTAAGAGGCCTATTCCAAAGGCCACACCCCCACCCCTGAGGGAGGAGGCATCCAGGGAAGAAAGGCCTGGCAGAAGCCGCTGAGGTAAGAGGCCTATTCCAAAGGCCCCATCCCCACCCCAGTGGGAGGAAGCATCCAGCGAATAAAGGCCTGGCAGAAACCACTGAGGGTAAGAGAACTGTTCCAAAGGCCCCATCCCCACCCCAGATGGAGGAAGCATCAAGGGAAGAAAGGCCTGGCAGAAACCACTGAGGGGAAGAGGCCTATTCCAAAAGACACACCCCCACCCCAGAGGGAGGAAGCATCCAGGGACGAAAAGCCTGACAGAAACCATTGAGGTTAAGAGGCCTATTCCAAAGGCCCCACCCCAGAGGGAGGAAGCATCCAGGGAAGAAAGGCCTGGCACAAAGCATTTAGGGTATGAGGCCTATTCCAAAGGCCCCATTCCCACCCCATACTGAGGAAGCATCCAGGGAAAAAAGTCCTGGCATAAACCATTGAGGGTAAGCAGCCGATTCCAAAGGCCCCATTCCCACCCCAGAGGGAGGAAGCATCCAGGGAAGAAAGACCTTGCAGAAACCACTGAGGGTAAGAGGCCTATTCCAAAGGCCACACCCCCACCACAGAGGGAGGAAGCATGCAGAGAAGAAAGGCCTGGCAGAAACTATTGAGGGTAAGAGGCCTATTCCAAAGGCTCCATCCCCACCCCAGAGGGAGGAAGCATACAGGGAAGAAAGGCCTGGCAGAAACCATTGAGGGTAACAGGCCGATTCCACAGGCCAAAACCCCAAACTAGAGGGATTAAACATCCAGGGAAGAAAGGCCTTGCAGAAACCACTGAGGGTAAGAGGCCTATTCCAAAGGTCACACCCCCACCCCAGAGGGAGGAAGCATGCAGGGAAGAAAGGCCTGGCAGAAACCATTTAGGGTAAGTGGCCTATTCCAAAGGCCACATCCCCACCCCAGAGGGAGGAAGCATCCTGGGAAGAAATGCCTGGCAGAAACCACTGAGGGTAAGAGGCCTATTCCAAAGGCCACCCCCCACCCGAAAAGGAGGAAGCATCCCTTGAAGAAAGACCTGGCAGAAACCACTGAGGGTAAGAGGTCTATTCCAAAGGCCCCATCCCCTCCTCAGAGGGAGGAAGCATCCAGGGTAGAAAGGCCTGGCAGATGCCACTGAGGGTAAGAGGCCTATTCCAAAGGCCACACCCCCACCCCAGAGGGTGGAAGCATCCAGGGAAGAAAGGCCTGGCAGAAACCAATGAGGGTAAGAGGCTGATTCCAAAGGCCCCATTCCCACCCCAGAGGGAGGAAGCATCCAGGGAAGAAAGGCCTGGCAGAAACTATTGAGGGTAAGAGGCCTATTCCAAAGGCCCCATCCCCACCCCAGAGGGAGGAAGCATCCAGGTAAAAAAAGGCCGGGCAGAAACCATTGAGGGTAAGCAGCCAATTCCAAAGGCCGCATTCCCACCCCAGAGGGAGGAAGCATCCAGGAAAGAAAGGCCTAGCAGAAGCCACTGAGGGTAAGAGGCCTATTCCAAAGGCCCCATCCCCACCCCAGAGGGAGGAAGCATCCAGGGAAGAAAGTCCTGGCAGAAGCCATTGAGGGTAAGAGGCCACACCCCACCCAAGAGGGAGGAAGCATGCAAGGAGAAAAGGCCTGGCAGAAACCATTGAGGGTAAGAGGCCTATTCCAAAGGCCCCATCCCCACCCCAGAGGGAGGAAGCATCCAGGGAAGAAAGCCCTGGCAGAAACCACTAAGGGTAAGAGGCCTATTCCAAAGGCCACCCCCCCACCCCAGAAGGAGGAATCATCCAGCGAAGAAAGGCCTGGCAGAAACCACTGAGGGTAAGAGGTCAATTTCAAAGGCCCCCTACCCTCCCCAGAGGGAGGAAGCATCCAGGGAAGAAAGGCCTGGTAGAAGCCAATGAGGGTAAGAGGCCTATTCCAAAGGCCTCATTCCCACCCCAGAGGGAGGAAGGATCCAGGGAAGAAAGGCCTGGCAGAAATTTAGGGTAAGAGGCCTGTTCCAAAGGCCCCATCCCCACCCCAGAGGGAGGAAGCATCCAGGGAAGGAAGGCCTGGCAGAAACCACTCTGGGGAAGAGGCCTATTCCAAAGGCCCCATTCCCATCCCAGAGGGAGGAAGCATCCAGGGATGAAAGGCCTTGCAGAAACCACTGTGTGTAACAGGCCTATTCCAAAGACCACACGCCACACCAAAGAGGGAGGAAGCATCCAGCGAATAAAGGCCTGGCAGAAACCACTGAGGGTAAGAGACCTGTTCCAAAGGCCCCATCCCCACCCCAGAGGGAGGAAGCATCCAGGAAAAAAAAGACCTGGCAGAAGCCACTAAGGGTAAGAGGCCTAGTACAAAGGCCACACCCCCACCAAAGAGGGAGGAAGCATGCAGGGAAGAAAGGCCTGGCAGAAACCACTGAGGGTAAGAGGCCTATTCCAAAGGCCACACCCCCACCAAAGAGGGAGGAAGCATCCAGGGAAGAAAGACCTGGCAGAAGCCACTGAGGGTAAGAGGCCTATTCCAAAGGCCACACCCCCACCCAAGAGAGAGGAAGCATGCAGGGAAGAACGGCCTGGCAGAAACCGTTGAGGGTAAGAGGCCTATTCCAAAGTTCCAATCCCCATCCCAGAGGGAGGAAGCATCCAGGGATGAAAGGCCTTGCAGAAACCACTGAGGGTAAGAGGCCTATTCCAAAGGCCACACCTCCACCCCAGAGGGAGGAAGCATCCAGCGAATAAAGGCCTGGCAGAAACCAATGAGGGTAAGAGACCTGTTCCAAAGGCCTCATTCCCACCCCAGAGGGAGGAAGCATCTGGGGAAGAAAGGCCTGGCAGAAACCACTGAGGGGAAGAGGCCTATTCCAAAGGCGACATCCCCACCCCAGAGGGAGGAAGCATCCAGGGGAGAAAGGCCTGGCAGAAACCACTGAGGGTAAGCGACCTATTCCAAAGGCCTCATTCCCACCCCAGAGGGAGGAAGCATCTGGGGAAGAAAGGCCTGGCAGAAACCACTGAGGGGAAGAGGCCTATTCCAAAGGCGACATCCCCACCCCAGAGGGAGGAAGCATCCAGGGAAGAAAGGCCTTGCAGAAACCACTGAGGGTAAGAGGCCTATTCCAAAGGCCACACCCCCACCCCTGAGGGAGGAGGCATCCAGGGAAGAAAGGCCTGGCAGAAGCCGCTGAGGTAAGAGGCCTATTCCAAAGGCCCCATCCCCACCCCAGTGGGAGGAAGCATCCAGCGAATAAAGGCCTGGCAGAAACCACTGAGGGTAAGAGAACTGTTCCAAAGGCCCCATCCCCACCCCAGATGGAGGAAGCATCAAGGGAAGAAAGGCCTGGCAGAAACCACTGAGGGGAAGAGGCCTATTCCAAAAGACACACCCCCACCCCAGAGGGAGGAAGCATCCAGGGACGAAAAGCCTGACAGAAACCATTGAGGTTAAGAGGCCTATTCCAAAGGCCCCACCCCAGAGGGAGGAAGCATCCAGGGAAGAAAGGCCTGGCACAAAGCATTTAGGGTATGAGGCCTATTCCAAAGGCCCCATTCCCACCCCATACTGAGGAAGCATCCAGGGAAAAAAGTCCTGGCATAAACCATTGAGGGTAAGCAGCCGATTCCAAAGGCCCCATTCCCACCCCAGAGGGAGGAAGCATCCAGGGAAGAAAGACCTTGCAGAAACCACTGAGGGTAAGAGGCCTATTCCAAAGGCCACACCCCCACCACAGAGGGAGGAAGCATGCAGAGAAGAAAGGCCTGGCAGAAACTATTGAGGGTAAGAGGCCTATTCCAAAGGCTCCATCCCCACCCCAGAGGGAGGAAGCATCCAGGGAAGAAAGGCCTGGCAGAAACCATTGAGGGTAACAGGCCGATTCCACAGGCCAAAACCCCAAACTAGAGGGATTAAACATCCAGGGAAGAAAGACCTTGCAGAAACCACTGAGGGTAAGAGGCCTATTCCAAAGGTCACACCCCCACCCCAGAGGGAGGAAGCATGCAGGGAAGAAAGGCCTGGCAGAAACCATTTAGGGTAAGTGGCCTATTCCAAAGGCCACATCCCCACCCCAGAGGGAGGAAGCATCCTGGGAAGAAATGCCTGGCAGAAACCACTGAGGGTAAGAGGCCTATTCCAAAGGCCACCCCCCACCCGAAAAGGAGGAAGCATCCCTTGAAGAAAGACCTGGCAGAAACCACTGAGGGTAAGAGGTCTATTCCAAAGGCCCCATCCCCTCCTCAGAGGGAGGAAGCATCCAGGGTAGAAAGGCCTGGCAGATGCCACTGAGGGTAAGAGGCCTATTCCAAAGGCCACACCCCCACCCCAGAGGGTGGAAGCATCCAGGGAAGAAAGGCCTGGCAGAAACCAATGAGGGTAAGAGGCTGATTCCAAAGGCCCCATTCCCACCCCAGAGGGAGGAAGCATCCAGGGAAGAAAGGCCTGGCAGAAACTATTGAGGGTAAGAGGCCTATTCCAAAGGCCCCATCCCCACCCCAGAGGGAGGAAGCATCCAGGTAAAAAAAGGCCGGGCAGAAACCATTGAGGGTAAGCAGCCAATTCCAAAGGCCCCATTCCCACCCCAGAGGGAGGAAGCATCCAGGAAAGAAAGGCCTAGCAGAAGCCACTGAGGGTAAGAGGCCTATTCCAAAGGCCCCATCCCCACCCCAGAGGGAGGAAGCATCCAGGGAAGAAAGTCCTGGCAGAAGCCATTGAGGGTAAGAGGCCACACCCCACCCAAGAGGGAGGAAGCATGCAAGGAGAAAAGGCCTGGCAGAAACCATTGAGGGTAAGAGGCCTATTCCAAAGGCCCCATCCCCACCCCAGAGGGAGGAAGCATCCAGGGAAGAAAGCCCTGGCAGAAACCACTAAGGGTAAGAGGCCTATTCCAAAGGCCACCCCCCCACCCCAGAAGGAGGAATCATCCAGCGAAGAAAGGCCTGGCAGAAACCACTGAGGGTAAGAGGTCAATTTCAAAGGCCCCCTCCCCTCCCCAGAGGGAGGAAGCATCCAGGGAAGAAAGGCCTGGTAGAAGCCAATGAGGGTAAGAGGCCTATTCCAAAGGCCTCATTCCCACCCCAGAGGGAGGAAGGATCCAGGGAAGAAAGGCCTGGCAGAAATTTAGGGTAAGAGGCCTGTTCCAAAGGCCCCATCCCCACCCCAGAGGGAGGAAGCATCCAGGGAAGGAAGGCCTGGCAGAAACCACTCTGGGGAAGAGGCCTATTCCAAAGGCCCCATTCCCATCCCAGAGGGAGGAAGCATCCAGGGATGAAAGGCCTTGCAGAAACCACTGTGTGTAACAGGCCTATTCCAAAGACCACACGCCACACCAAAGAGGGAGGAAGCATCCAGCGAATAAAGGCCTGGCAGAAACCACTGAGGGTAAGAGACCTGTTCCAAAGGCCCCATCCCCACCCCAGAGGGAGGAAGCATCCAGGAAAAAAAAGACCTGGCAGAAGCCACTAAGGGTAAGAGGCCTAGTACAAAGGCCACACCCCCACCAAAGAGGGAGGAAGCATGCAGGGAAGAAAGGCCTGGCAGAAACCACTGAGGGTAAGAGGCCTATTCCAAAGGCCACACCCCCACCAAAGAGGGAGGAAGCATCCAGGGAAGAAAGACCTGGCAGAAGCCACTGAGGGTAAGAGGCCTATTCCAAAGGCCACACCCCCACCCAAGAGAGAGGAAGCATGCAGGGAAGAACGGCCTGGCAGAAACCGTTGAGGGTAAGAGGCCTATTCCAAAGTTCCAATCCCCATCCCAGAGGGAGGAAGCATCCAGGGATGAAAGGCCTTGCAGAAACCACTGAGGGTAAGAGGCCTATTCCAAAGGCCACACCTCCACCCCAGAGGGAGGAAGCATCCAGCGAATAAAGGCCTGGCAGAAACCACTGAGGGTAAGAGACCTGTTCCAAAGGCCCCATCCCAAACCCAGAGGGAGGAAGCATCCAGGGAAAAAAGGCCTGGCAGAAACCATTCAGGGTAAGAGGCTGATTCCAAAGGCCCCATTCCCACCCCAGAGGGAGGAAGCATCCAGGGAAGAAAGGTCTGGCAGAAACTATTGAGGGTAAGAGGCTTATTCCAAATGCCCCATCCCCACCCCAGAGGGACGAAGCATCCAGGGAAGAAAGGCCTGGCAGAAACCATTGAGGGTAACAGGCCGATTCCAAAGGCCACACACCCACCCCAGAGGGAGGAAGCATCCAGCGAATAAAGGCCTGGCAGAAAGCACAGAGGGTAAGAGACCTGTTTCAAAGGCCCCATTCCCAACCCATAGGGAGGAAGCATCCAGGGAAGAAATGCCTGACAGAAGCCACTGAGGGTAAGAGGCCTATTCCAAAGGCCACACCCCCACCCAAGAGGGAGGAAGCATGCAGGGAAGAAATGCCTGGCAGAAACCATTTGTGGTAAGAGGCCTAACCAAAGGCCACACCCCCACCCCAGAGGGAGGAAGCATCCAGGGAAGAAAGTAATGGCAGAAATCACTGAGGGTAAGAGGCCTATTCCAAAGGCTACACACCCACCCCAGAGGGAGGAAGCATCCAGCGAAAAAAGGCCTGGCAGAAACCACTGAGGGTAAGAGACCTGTTGCAAAGGACCCATCCCCACCCCAGAGGGAGGAAGCATCCAAGTAAAAAAAGGCCGGGCAGAAACCATTGAGGGTAAGCAGCCAATTCCAAAGGCCCCATTCCCACCCCAGAGGGAGGAAGCATCCAGGGAAGAAAGGCCTAGCAGAAGCCACTGAGGGTAAGAGGCCTATTCCAAAGGCCCCATCCCCACCCCAAAGGGAGGAAGCATCCAGGGAAGAAAGTCTTGGCAGAAGCCATTGAGGGTAAGAGGCCACACCCCACCCAAGAGGGAGGAAGCATGCAAGGACAAAAGGCCTGGCAGAAACCATTGAGGGTAAGAGGCCTATTCCAAAGGCCCCATCCCCACCCCAGAGGGAGGAAGCATCCAGGGAAGAAAGCCCTGGCAGAAACCACTAAGGGTAAGAGGCCTATTCCAAAGGCCACACCCCCACCCCAGAAGGAGGAATCATCCAGGGAAGAAAGGCTGGCAGAAACCACTGAGGGTAAGAGGCCTATTCCAAAGGCCTCATTCCCACCCCAGAGGGAGGAAGGATCCAGGGAAGAAAGGCCTGGCAGAAATTTAGGGTAAGAGGCCTGTTCCAAAGGCCCCATCCCCACCCCAGAGGGAGGAAGCATCCAGGGAAGGAAGGCCTGGCAGAAACCACTCTGTGGAAGAGGCCTATTCCAAAGGCCCCATTCCCATCCCAAAGGGAGGAAGCATCCATTGTTGAAAGGCCTTGCAGAAACCACTGTGTATAACAGGCCTATTCCAAAGACCACACGCCACACCAAAGAGGGAGGAAGCATCCAGCGAATAAAGGCCTGGCAGAAACCACTGAGGGTAAGAGACCTGTTCCAAAGGCCCCATCCCCACCCCAGAGGGAGGAAGCATCCAGGGAAGAAAGGCCTGGCAGAAACCATATAGGGTAAGAGGCCTACTCCAAAGGCCCCATCCCCACCCCAGAGGGAGGAAGCATCCAGGGAAGAAAGACCTGGCAGAAGCCACTGAGGGTAAGAGGCCTATTCTAAAGGCCACACCCCCACCAAAGAGGGAGGAAGCATACAGGGAAGAAAGGCCTGGCAGAACCCATTGAGGGTAAGAGGCCTATTCCGAAGGCCCCATCCCCACCCCAGAGGGAGAAAGCATCCAGGGAAGAAAGGCCTGGCAGAAACCACTTAGGGTAAGAGGCCTATGCCAAAGGCCACACGCCCACCCCAGAGGAAGGAAGCATCCAGCGAATAAAGGCATGGCAGAAACCACTGAGGGTAAGAAAACTGTTCCAAAGGCGCCATCCCCACACCAGAGGGAGGAAGCTTCCAGGGGAAAAAGTCCTGGCAGAAACCAATTGAGGGTAAGCAGCCGATTCCAAAGGCTCCATTCCAACCCAGAGGGAGGAAGAGTCCAGGGAAGAAAGGCCTAGCAGAAGCCACTGAGGGTAAGAGGCCTATTCCAAAGGCCCCATCCCCACCCCAAAGGGAGGAAGCATTCAGGGAAGAAATGCCTGGCAGAAGCCACTGAGGGTAAGAGGCCACACCCCGCCCAAGAGGGAGGAAGCATGCAAGGACAAAAGGCCTGGCAGAAACCATTGAGGGTAAGAGGCCTATTCCAAAGGCCCCATCCCCACCCCAGAGGGAGGAAGCATCCAGGGAAGAAAGCCCTGGCAGAAACCACTAAGGGTAAGAGGCCTATTCCAAAGGCCACACCCCCACCCCAGAAGGAGGAATCATCCAGGGAAGAAAGGCTGGCAGAAACCACTGAGGGTAAGAGGCCTATTCCAAAGGCCTCATTCCCACCCCAGAGGGAGGAAGGATCCAGGGAAGAAAGGCCTGGCAGAAATTTAGGGTAAGAGGCCTGTTCCAAAGGCCCCATCCCCACCCCAGAGGGAGGAAGCATCCAGGGAAGGAAGGCCTGGCAGAAACCACTCTGTGGAAGAGGCCTATTCCAAAGGCCCCATTCCCATCCCAGAGGGAGGAAGCATCCATTGTTGAAAGGCCTTGCAGAAACCACTGTGTATAACAGGCCTATTCCAAAGACCACACGCCACACCAAAGAGGGAGGAAGCATCCAGCGAATAAAGGCCTGGCAGAAACCACTGAGGGTAAGAGGCCTATTCTAAAGGCCACACACCCACCAAAGAGGGAGGAAGCATACAGGGAAGAAAGGCCTGGCAGAACCCATTGAGGGTAAGAGGCCTATTCCGAAGGCCCCATCCCCACCCCAGAGGGAGAAAGCATCCAGGGAAGAAAGGCCTGGCAGAAACCACTTAGGGTAAGAGGCCTATGCCAAAGGCCACACGCCCACCCCAGAGGAAGGAAGCATCCAGCGAATAAAGGCATGGCAGAAACCACTGAGGGTAAGAAAACTGTTCCAAAGGCGCCATCCCCACACCAGAGGGAGGAAGCTTCCAGGGGAAAAAGTCCTGGCAGAAACCAATTGAGGGTAAGCAGCCGATTCCAAAGGCTCCATTCCAACCCAGAGGGAGGAAGAATCCAGGGAAGAAAGGCCTTGCAGAAACCACTGAGGGTAAGAGGCCTATTCCAAAAGCCACCCCCCCCACCCCAGAGGGAGGAAGCATTCAGGGAAGAAATGCCTGGCAGAAGCCACTGAGGGTAAGAGGCCTATTCCAAAGGCCCCATCACCACCCCAGAGGGAGGAAGCATCCAGGGAAGAAAGGCCTGGCACAAAGCATTTAGGGTAAGAGGCTTATTCCAAAGGCCCCATTCCCACCCCAGAGGGAGGAAGCATCCAGGGATGAAAGGCCTGGAAGAAACCACTGAGGGGAAGAGACCTATTCCAAAGGCCACATCCCCACCCCAGAGGGAGGAAGCATCCAGGGATGAAAGGCCTTGCAGAAACCACTGAGGGTAAGAGGCCTATTCCAAAGGCCACACCCCCACCCCTGAGGGAGGAGGCATCCAGGGAAGAATGGCCTGGCAGAAGCCGCTGAGGTAAGAGGCCAATTCCAAAGGCCCCATCCCCACCCCAGTGGGAGGAAGCATCCAGCGAATAAAGGCCTGGCAGAAACCACTGAGGGTAAGAGAACTGTTCCAAAGGCCCCATCCCCACCCCAGATGGAGGAAGCATCCAGGGAAAAAAGGCCTGGAAGAAACCATTGAGGGTAAGCAGCCGATTCCAAAGGCCACACCCCCACCCAAGAGGGAGGAAGCATGCAGGGAAGAAAGGCCTGGCAGAAACCATTGAGGGTTAGTGGCCTATTCCAAAGGCCACATCCTCACCCCAGAGGGAGGATGCATCCAGGGAAGAAAGGCCTGGCAGAAAACACTGAGGGTAAGAGGCCTATTCCAAAGGCCACACCCCCACCCCAGAAGGAGGAAGCATCCCTTGAAGGAAGGCCTGGCAGAAACCACTGAAGGTAAGAGGTCTATTCCAAAGGCCCCATCCACTCTTCAGAGGGAGGAAGCATCCAGGGATGAAAGGCCTGGCAGAAGCCACTGAGGGTAAGAGGCCTATTCCAAAGGCCACACCCCCACCCCAGAGAGTGGAAGGATCCAGGGAAGAAAGGCCTGGCAGAAAACATTGAGGGTAAGAGGCCTATTCCAAAGGCCACACCCCCACCCCAGAGGGAGGAAGCATCCAGGGAAGAAAGGCCTGGCAGAAACCACTGAGGGTAAGAGGCGCATTCCAAAGGCCCCATCCCCATCCCAGAGGGAGGAAGCATCCAGGGAAGAAAGACCTGGCAGAAGCCACTGAGGGTAAGAGGCCTATTCCAAAGGCCACACCCCCCACCCTAGAGGGAGGAAGCATCCAGGGAAAAAAGACCTGGCAGAGGCCACTGATGGTAAGAGGCCTAGTCCAAAGGCCACACCCCCACCAAAGAGGGAGGAAGCATGCAGGGAAGAAAGGCCTGGCAGAAGCCACTGAGGGTGAGAGGCCTATTCCAAAAGGCCCCATCCCCACCCCAGAGGGAGGAAGCATCCAGGGAAGAAAGGCCTGGCAGAAACAACTGAGGGTAAGAGGCCTATTCCAAAGGCCCCAACCCCCTCCCAGAGGGAGGAAGCATCCAGGGAAGAAAGACCTGGCAGAAGCCACTGAGGGTAAGAGGCCTATTCCAAAGGCCACACCCCCACCCAAGAGGAAGTAAGCATGAAGGGAAGAACGGCCTGGCAGAAACCATTGAGGGTAAGAGGCCTATTCCAAAGTTCCAATCCCCACCCCAGAGGGAGGAAGCATCCAGGGAAGAAAGGCCTGGAAGATACCACTGAGGGTAAGAGGCCTATTCCAAAGGCCCCATCCCCACCCCAGAGGGACGAAGCATCCAGGGAAGAAAGGCCTGGCAGAAACCATTGAGGGTAACAGGCCGATTCCAAAGGCCACACACCCACCCAAGAGGGAGGAAGCATCCAGCGAATAAAGGCCTGGCAGAAAGCACAGAGGGTAAGAGACCTGTTTCAAAGGCCCCATTCCCAACCCATAGGGAGGAAGCATCCAGGGAAGAAATGCCTGACAGAAGCCACTGAGGGTAAGAGGCCTATTCCAAAGGCCACACCCCCACCCAAGAGGGAGGAAGCATGCAGGGAAGAAATGCCTGGCAGAAACCATTTGTGGTAAGAGGCCTAACCAAAGGCCACACCCCCACCCCAGAGGGAGGAAGCATCCAGGGAAGAAAGTAATGGCAGAAACCACTGAGGGTCAGAGGCCTATTCCAAAGGCTACACACCCACCCCAGAGGGAGGAAGCATCCAGCGAAAAAAGGCCTGGCAGAAACCACTGAGGGTAAGAGACCTGTTGCAAAGGACCCATCCCCACCCCAGAGGGAGGAAGCATCCAAGTAAAAAAAGGCCGGGCAGAAACCATTGAGGGTAAGCAGCCAATTCCAAAGGCCCCATTCCCACCCCAGAGGGAGGAAGCATCCAGGGAAGAAAGGCCTAGCAGAAGCCACTGAGGGTGAGGCCTATTCCAAAGGCCCCATCCCCACCCCAAAGGGAGGAAGCATCCAGGGAAGAAAGTCTTGGCAGAAGCCATTGAGGGTAAGAGGCCACACCCCACCCAAGAGGGAGGAAGCATGCAAGGACAAAAGGCCTGGCAGAAACCATTGAGGGTAAGAGGCCTATTCCAAAGGCCCCATCCCCACCCCAGAGGGAGGAAGCATCCAGGGAAGAAAGCCCTGGCAGAAACCACTAAGGGTAAGAGGCCTATTCCAAAGGCCACACCCCCACCCCAGAAGGAGGAATCATCCAGGGAAGAAAGGCTGGCAGAAACCACTGAGGGTAAGAGGCCTATTCCAAAGGCCCCCATCCCCACCCCAGAGAGAGGAAGCATCCAGGGGAGAAAGGCCTGGCAGAAAATATTGAGGGTAAGAGGCCTATTCCAAAGGCTACACACACACCACCGAGGGAGGAAGCATCCAGCGTATAAAGGCCTGGCAGAAACCACTGAGGGTAAGAGGCCTATTCCCAAGACCACACCCCCACCCCAGAAGGAAGAAGCATCCTGGGAAGAAAGGCCTGGCAGAAACCACTGAGGGTAAGAGACCTATTCCAAAGGCCACACCCCCACCCCAAAGGGAGGAAGCATGCAGGAAAGAAATGCCTGGCAGAAACCATTGAGGGTAAGAGGCCTATTCCAAAGGCCCCCATCCCCACCCCAGAGAGAGGAAGCATCCAGGGGAGAAAGGCCTGGCAGAAACCACTGAGGGTAAGAGGTCTATTCCAAAGGCCCCATCCCCTCCCCAGAGGGAGGAAGCATCCAGGGAAGAAAGGCCTGGCAGAAGCCACTGAGGGTAAGAGGCCTATTCCAAAGGCCACATCCCCCACCCCAGAAAGAGGAAGCATCCAGGGAAGAAATGTCTGGCAGAAAATATTGAGGGTAAGAGGTCAATTTCAAAGGCCCCCTCCCCTCCCCAGAGGGAGGAAGCATCCAGGGAAGAAAGGCCTGGTAGAAGCCAATGAGGGTAAGAGGCCTATTCCAAAGGCCTCATTCCCACCCCAGAGGGAGGAAGGATCCAGGGAAGAAAGGCCTGGCAGAAATTTAGGGTAAGAGGCCTGTTCCAAAGGCCCCATCCCCACCCCAGAGGGAGGAAGCATCCAGGGAAGGAAGGCCTGGCAGAAACCACTCTGGGGAAGAGGCCTATTCCAAAGGCCCCATTCCCATCCCAGAGGGAGGAAGCATCCAGGGATGAAAGGCCTTGCAGAAACCACTGTGTGTAACAGGCCTATTCCAAAGACCACACGCCACACCAAAGAGGGAGGAAGCATCCAGCGAATAAAGGCCTGGCAGAAACCACTGAGGGTAAGAGACCTGTTCCAAAGGCCCCATCCCCACCCCAGAGGGAGGAAGCATCCAGGAAAAAAAAGACCTGGCAGAAGCCACTAAGGGTAAGAGGCCTAGTACAAAGGCCACACCCCCACCAAAGAGGGAGGAAGCATGCAGGGAAGAAAGGCCTGGCAGAAACCACGGAGGGTAAGAGGCCTATTCCAAAGGCCACACCCCCACCAAAGAGGGAGGAAGCATCCAGGGAAGAAAGACCTGGCAGAAGCCACTGAGGGTAAGAGGCCTATTCCAAAGGCCACACCCCCACCCAAGAGAGAGGAAGCATGCAGGGAAGAACGGCCTGGCAGAAACCGTTGAGGGTAAGAGGCCTATTCCAAAGTTCCAATCCCCATCCCAGAGGGAGGAAGCATCCAGGGATGAAAGGCCTTGCAGAAACCACTGAGGGTAAGAGGCCTATTCCAAAGGCCACACCTCCACCCCAGAGGGAGGAAGCATCCAGCGAATAAAGGCCTGGCAGAAACCACTGAGGGTAAGAGACCTGTTCCAAAGGCCCCATCCCAAACCCAGAGGGAGGAAGCATCCAGGGAAAAAAGGCCTGGCAGAAACCATTCAGGGTAAGAGGCTGATTCCAAAGGCCCCATTCCCACCCCAGAGGGAGGAAGCATCCAGGGAAGAAAGGTCTGGCAGAAACTATTGAGGGTAAGAGGCTTATTCCAAATGCCCCATCCCCACCCCAGAGGGACGAAGCATCCAGGGAAGAAAGGCCTGGCAGAAACCATTGAGGGTAACAGGCCGATTCCAAAGGCCACACACCCACCCCAGAGGGAGGAAGCATCCAGCGAATAAAGGCCTGGCAGAAAGCACAGAGGGTAAGAGACCTGTTTCAAAGGCCCCATTCCCAACCCATAGGGAGGAAGCATCCAGGGAAGAAATGCCTGACAGAAGCCACTGAGGGTAAGAGGCCTATTCCAAAGGCCACACCCCCACCCAAGAGGGAGGAAGCATGCAGGGAAGAAATGCCTGGCAGAAACCATTTGTGGTAAGAGGCCTAACCAAAGGCCACACCCCCACCCCAGAGGGAGGAAGCATCCAGGGAAGAAAGTAATGGCAGAAATCACTGAGGGTAAGAGGCCTATTCCAAAGGCTACACACCCACCCCAGAGGGAGGAAGCATCCAGCGAAAAAAGGCCTGGCAGAAACCACTGAGGGTAAGAGACCTGTTGCAAAGGACCCATCCCCACCCCAGAGGGAGGAAGCATCCATGTAAAAAAAGGCCGGGCAGAAACCATTGAGGGTAAGCAGCCAATTCCAAAGGCCCCATTCCCACCCCAGAGGGAGGAAGCATCCAGGGAAGAAAGGCCTAGCAGAAGCCACTGAGGGTAAGAGGCCTATTCCAAAGGCCCCATCCCCACCCCAAAGGGAGGAAGCATCCAGGGAAGAAAGTCTTGGCAGAAGCCATTGAGGGTAAGAGGCCACACCCCACCCAAGAGGGAGGAAGCATGCAAGGACAAAAGGCCTGGCAGAAACCATTGAGGGTAAGAGGCCTATTCCAAAGGCCCCATCCCCACCCCAGAGGGAGGAAGCATCCAGGGAAGAAAGCCCTGGCAGAAACCACTAAGGGTAAGAGGCCTATTCCAAAGGCCACACCCCCACCCCAGAAGGAGGAATCATCCAGGGAAGAAAGGCTGGCAGAAACCACTGAGGGTAAGAGGCCTATTCCAAAGGCCTCATTCCCACCCCAGAGGGAGGAAGGATCCAGGGAAGAAAGGCCTGGCAGAAATTTAGGGTAAGAGGCCTGTTCCAAAGGCCCCATCCCCACCCCAGAGGGAGGAAGCATCCAGGGAAGGAAGGCCTGGCAGAAACCACTCTGTGGAAGAGGCCTATTCCAAAGGCCCCATTCCCATCCCAGAGGGAGGAAGCATCCATTGTTGAAAGGCCTTGCAGAAACCACTGTGTATAACAGGCCTATTCCAAAGACCACACGCCACACCAAAGAGGGAGGAAGCATCCAGCGAATAAAGGCCTGGCAGAAACCACTGAGGGTAAGAGACCTGTTCCAAAGGCCCCATCCCCACCCCAGAGGGAGGAAGCATCCAGGGAAGAAAGGCCTGGCAGAAACCATATAGGGTAAGAGGCCTACTCCAAAGGCCCCATCCCCACCCCAGAGGGAGGAAGCATCCAGGGAAGAAAGACCTGGCAGAAGCCACTGAGGGTAAGAGGCCTATTCTAAAGGCCACACCCCCACCAAAGAGGGAGGAAGCATACAGGGAAGAAAGGCCTGGCAGAACCCATTGAGGGTAAGAGGCCTATTCCGAAGGCCCCATCCCCACCCCAGAGGGAGAAAGCA
This sequence comes from Bradypodion pumilum, assembly GCA_035047305.1. Lineage (NCBI taxonomy): Eukaryota > Metazoa > Chordata > Lepidosauria > Squamata > Chamaeleonidae > Bradypodion > Bradypodion pumilum. Next base: position 23,287,088 of record JAWDJD010000009.1, on the reverse strand, counting down.
TCCAGGGAAGAAAGGCCTGGCAGAAACCACTTAGGGTAAGAGGCCTATGCCAAAGGCCACACGCCCACCCCAGAGGAAGGAAGCATCCAGCGAATAAAGGCATGGCAGAAACCACTGAGGGTAAGAAAACTGTTCCAAAGGCGCCATCCCCACACCAGAGGGAGGAAGCTTCCAGGGGAAAAAGTCCTGGCAGAAACCAATTGAGGGTAAGCAGCCGATTCCAAAGGCTCCATTCCAACCCAGAGGGAGGAAGAATCCAGGGAAGAAAGGCCTAGCAGAAGCCACTGAGGGTAAGAGGCCTATTCCAAAGGCCCCATCCCCACCCCAAAGGGAGGAAGCATTCAGGGAAGAAATGCCTGGCAGAAGCCACTGAGGGTAAGAGGCCACACCCCACCCAAGAGGGAGGAAGCATGCAAGGACAAAAGGCCTGGCAGAAACCATTGAGGGTAAGAGGCCTATTCCAAAGGCCCCATCCCCACCCCAGAGGGAGGAAGCATCCAGGGAAGAAAGCCCTGGCAGAAACCACTAAGGGTAAGAGGCCTATTCCAAAGGCCACACCCCCACCCCAGAAGGAGGAATCATCCAGGGAAGAAAGGCTGGCAGAAACCACTGAGGGTAAGAGGCCTATTCCAAAGGCCTCATTCCCACCCCAGAGGGAGGAAGGATCCAGGGAAGAAAGGCCTGGCAGAAATTTAGGGTAAGAGGCCTGTTCCAAAGGCCCCATCCCCACCCCAGAGGGAGGAAGCATCCAGGGAAGGAAGGCCTGGCAGAAACCACTCTGTGGAAGAGGCCTATTCCAAAGGCCCCATTCCCATCCCAGAGGGAGGAAGCATCCATTGTTGAAAGGCCTTGCAGAAACCACTGTGTATAACAGGCCTATTCCAAAGACCACACGCCACACCAAAGAGGGAGGAAGCATCCAGCGAATAAAGGCCTGGCAGAAACCACTGAGGGTAAGAGGCCTATTCTAAAGGCCACACCCCCACCAAAGAGGGAGGAAGCATACAGGGAAGAAAGGCCTGGCAGAACCCATTGAGGGTAAGAGGCCTATTCCGAAGGCCCCATCCCCACCCCAGAGGGAGAAAGCATCCAGGGAAGAAAGGCCTGGCAGAAACCACTTAGGGTAAGAGGCCTATGCCAAAGGCCACACGCCCACCCCAGAGGAAGGAAGCATCCAGCGAATAAAGGCATGGCAGAAACCACTGAGGGTAAGAAAACTGTTCCAAAGGCGCCATCCCCACACCAGAGGGAGGAAGCTTCCAGGGGAAAAAGTCCTGGCAGAAACCAATTGAGGGTAAGCAGCCGATTCCAAAGGCTCCATTCCAACCCAGAGGGAGGAAGAATCCAGGGAAGAAAGGCCTTGCAGAAACCACTGAGGGTAAGAGGCCTATTCCAAAAGCCACCCCCCCACCCCAGAGGGAGGAAGCATTCAGGGAAGAAATGCCTGGCAGAAGCCACTGAGGGTAAGAGGCCTATTCCAAAGGCCCCATCACCACCCCAGAGGGAGGAAGCATCCAGGGAAGAAAGGCCTGGCACAAAGCATTTAGGGTAAGAGGCTTATTCCAAAGGCCCCATTCCCACCCCAGAGGGAGGAAGCATCCAGGGATGAAAGGCCTGGAAGAAACCACTGAGGGGAAGAGACCTATTCCAAAGGCCACATCTCCACCCCAGAGGGAGGAAGCATCCAGGGATGAAAGGCCTTGCAGAAACCACTGAGGGTAAGAGGCCTATTCCAAAGGCCACACCCCCACCCCTGAGGGAGGAGGCATCCAGGGAAGAATGGCCTGGCAGAAGCCGCTGAGGTAAGAGGCCAATTCCAAAGGCCCCATCCCCACCCCAGTGGGAGGAAGCATCCAGCGAATAAAGGCCTGGCAGAAACCACTGAGGGTAAGAGAACTGTTCCAAAGGCCCCATCCCCACCCCAGATGGAGGAAGCATCCAGGGAAAAAAGGCCTGGAAGAAACCATTGAGGGTAAGCAGCCGATTCCAAAGGCCACACCCCCACCCAAGAGGGAGGAAGCATGCAGGGAAGAAAGGCCTGGCAGAAACCATTGAGGGTTAGTGGCCTATTCCAAAGGCCACATCCTCACCCCAGAGGGAGGATGCATCCAGGGAAGAAAGGCCTGGCAGAAAACACTGAGGGTAAGAGGCCTATTCCAAAGGCCACACCCCCACCCCAGAAGGAGGAAGCATCCCTTGAAGGAAGGCCTGGCAGAAACCACTGAAGGTAAGAGGTCTATTCCAAAGGCCCCATCCACTCTTCAGAGGGAGGAAGCATCCAGGGATGAAAGGCCTGGCAGAAGCCACTGAGGGTAAGAGGCCTATTCCAAAGGCCACACCCCCACCCCAGAGAGTGGAAGCATCCAGGGAAGAAAGGCCTGGCAGAAAACATTGAGGGTAAGAGGCCTATTACAAAGGCCACACCCCCACCCCAGAGGGAGGAAGCATCCAGGGAAGAAAGGCCTGGCAGAAACCACTGAGGGTAAGAGGCGCATTCCAAAGGCCCCATCCCCATCCCAGAGGGAGGAAGCATCCAGGGAAGAAAGACCTGGCAGAAGCCACTGAGGGTAAGAGGCCTATTCCAAAGGCCACACCCCCCACCCTAGAGGGAGGAAGCATCCAGGGAAAAAAGACCTGGCAGAGGCCACTGATGGTAAGAGGCCTAGTCCAAAGGCCACACCCCCACCAAAGAGGGAGGAAGCATGCAGGGAAGAAAGGCCTGGCAGAAGCCACTGAGGGTGAGAGGCCTATTCCAAAAGGCCCCATCCCCACCCCAGAGGGAGGAAGCATCCAGGGAAGAAAGGCCTGGCAGAAACAACTGAGGGTAAGAGGCCTATTCCAAAGGCCCCAACCCCCTCCCAGAGGGAGGAAGCATCCAGGGAAGAAAGACCTGGCAGAAGCCACTGAGGGTAAGAGGCCTATTCCAAAGGCCACACCCCCACCCAAGAGGAAGTAAGCATGAAGGGAAGAACGGCCTGGCAGAAACCATTGAGGGTAAGAGGCCTATTCCAAAGTTCCAATCCCCACCCCAGAGGGAGGAAGCATCCAGGGAAGAAAGGCCTGGAAGATACCACTGAGGGTAAGAGGCCTATTCCAAAGGCCCCATCCCCACCCCAGAGGGACGAAGCATCCAGGGAAGAAAGGCCTGGCAGAAACCATTGAGGGTAACAGGCCGATTCCAAAGGCCACACACCCACCCAAGAGGGAGGAAGCATCCAGCGAATAAAGGCCTGGCAGAAAGCACAGAGGGTAAGAGACCTGTTTCAAAGGCCCCATTCCCAACCCATAGGGAGGAAGCATCCAGGGAAGAAATGCCTGACAGAAGCCACTGAGGGTAAGAGGCCTATTCCAAAGGCCACACCCCCACCCAAGAGGGAGGAAGCATGCAGGGAAGAAATGCCTGGCAGAAACCATTTGTGGTAAGAGGCCTAACCAAAGGCCACACCCCCACCCCAGAGGGAGGAAGCATCCAGGGAAGAAAGTAATGGCAGAAACCACTGAGGGTAAGAGGCCTATTCCAAAGGCTACACACCCACCCCAGAGGGAGGAAGCATCCAGCGAAAAAAGGCCTGGCAGAAACCACTGAGGGTAAGAGACCTGTTGCAAAGGACCCATCCCCACCCCAGAGGGAGGAAGCATCCAAGTAAAAAAAGGCCGGGCAGAAACCATTGAGGGTAAGCAGCCAATTCCAAAGGCCCCATTCCCACCCCAGAGGGAGGAAGCATCCAGGGAAGAAAGGCCTAGCAGAAGCCACTGAGGGTGAGGCCTATTCCAAAGGCCCCATCCCCACCCCAAAGGGAGGAAGCATCCAGGGAAGAAAGTCTTGGCAGAAGCCATTGAGGGTAAGAGGCCACACCCCACCCAAGAGGGAGGAAGCATGCAAGGACAAAAGGCCTGGCAGAAACCATTGAGGGTAAGAGGCCTATTCCAAAGGCCCCATCCCCACCCCAGAGGGAGGAAGCATCCAGGGAAGAAAGCCCTGGCAGAAACCACTAAGGGTAAGAGGCCTATTCCAAAGGCCACACCCCCACCCCAGAAGGAGGAATCATCCAGGGAAGAAAGGCTGGCAGAAACCACTGAGGGTAAGAGGCCTATTCCAAAGGCCCCCATCCCCACCCCAGAGAGAGGAAGCATCCAGGGGAGAAAGGCCTGGCAGAAAATATTGAGGGTAAGAGGCCTATTCCAAAGGCTACACACACACCACCGAGGGAGGAAGCATCCAGCGTATAAAGGCCTGGCAGAAACCACTGAGGGTAAGAGGCCTATTCCCAAGACCACACCCCCACCCCAGAAGGAAGAAGCATCCTGGGAAGAAAGGCCTGGCAAAAACCACTGAGGGTAAGAGACCTATTCCAAAGGCCACACCCCCACCCCAAAGGGAGGAAGCATGCAGGAAAGAAATGCCTGGCAGAAACCATTGAGGGTAAGAGGCCTATTCCAAAGGCCCCCATCCCCACCCCAGAGAGAGGAAGCATCCAGGGGAGAAAGGCCTGGCAGAAACCAATTGAGGGTAAGCAGCCGATTCCAAAGGCTCCATTCCAACCCAGAGGGAGGAAGAATCCAGGGAAGAAAGGCCTTGCAGAAACCACTGAGGGTAAGAGGCCTATTCCAAAAGCCACCCCCCCCACCCCAGAGGGAGGAAGCATTCAGGGAAGAAATGCCTGGCAGAAGCCACTGAGGGTAAGAGGCCTATTCCAAAGGCCCGATCACCACCCCAGAGGGAGGAAGCATCCAGGGAAGAAAGGCCTGGCACAAAGCATTTAGGGTAAGAGGCTTATTCCAAAGGCCCCATTCCCACCCCAGAGGGAGGAAGCATCCAGGGATGAAAGGCCTGGAAGAAACCACTGAGGGGAAGAGACCTATTCCAAAGGCCACATCCCCACCCCAGAGGGAGGAAGCATCCAGGGATGAAAGGCCTTGCAGAAACCACTGAGGGTAAGAGGCCTATTCCAAAGGCCACACCCCCACCCCTGAGGGAGGAGGCATCCAGGGAAGAATGGCCTGGCAGAAGCCGCTGAGGTAAGAGGCCAATTCCAAAGGCCCCATCCCCACCCCAGTGGGAGGAAGCATCCAGCGAATAAAGGCCTGGCAGAAACCACTGAGGGTAAGAGAACTGTTCCAAAGGCCCCATCCCCACCCCAGATGGAGGAAGCATCCAGGGAAAAAAGGCCTGGAAGAAACCATTGAGGGTAAGCAGCCGATTCCAAAGGCCACACCCCCACCCAAGAGGGAGGAAGCATGCAGGGAAGAAAGGCCTGGCAGAAACCATTGAGGGTTAGTGGCCTATTCCAAAGGCCACATCCTCACCCCAGAGGGAGGATGCATCCAGGGAAGAAAGGCCTGGCAGAAAACACTGAGGGTAAGAGGCCTATTCCAAAGGCCACCCCCCCACCCCAGAAGGAGGAAGCATCCCTTGAAGGAAGGCCTGGCAGAAACCACTGAAGGTAAGAGGTCTATTCCAAAGGCCCCATCCACTCTTCAGAGGGAGGAAGCATCCAGGGATGAAAGGCCTGGCAGAAGCCACTGAGGGTAAGAGGCCTATTCCAAAGGCCACACCCCCACCCCAGAGAGTGGAAGCATCCAGGGAAGAAAGGCCTGGCAGAAAACATTGAGGGTAAGAGGCCTATTCCAAAGGCCACACCCCCACCCCAGAGGGAGGAAGCATCCAGGGAAGAAAGGCCTGGCAGAAACCACTGAGGGTAAGAGGCGCATTCCAAAGGCCCCATCCCCATCCCAGAGGGAGGAAGCATCCAGGGAAGAAAGACCTGGCAGAAGCCACTGAGGGTAAGAGGCCTATTCCAAAGGCCACACCCCCCACCCTAGAGGGAGGAAGCATCCAGGGAAAAAAGACCTGGCAGAGGCCACTGATGGTAAGAGGCCTAGTCCAAAGGCCACACCCCCACCAAAGAGGGAGGAAGCATGCAGGGAAGAAAGGCCTGGCAGAAGCCACTGAGGGTGAGAGGCCTATTCCAAAAGGCCCCATCCCCACCCCAGAGGGAGGAAGCATCCAGGGAAGAAAGGCCTGGCAGAAACAACTGAGGGTAAGAGGCCTATTCCAAAGGCCCCAACCCCCTCCCAGAGGGAGGAAGCATCCATGGAAGAAAGACCTGGCAGAAGCCACTGAGGGTAAGAGGCCTATTCCAAAGGCCACACCCCCACCCAAGAGGAAGTAAGCATGAAGGGAAGAACGGCCTGGCAGAAACCATTGAGGGTAAGAGGCCTATTCCAAAGTTCCAATCCCCACCCCAGAGGGAGGAAGCATCCAGGGAAGAAAGGCCTGGAAGATACCACTGAGGGTAAGAGGCCTATTCCAAAGGCCCCATCCCCACCCCAGAGGGACGAAGCATCCAGGGAAGAAAGGCCTGGCAGAAACCATTGAGGGTAACAGGCCGATTCCAAAGGCCACACACCCACCCAAGAGGGAGGAAGCATCCAGCGAATAAAGGCCTGGCAGAAAGCACAGAGGGTAAGAGACCTGTTTCAAAGGCCCCATTCCCAACCCATAGGGAGGAAGCATCCAGGGAAGAAATGCCTGACAGAAGCCACTGAGGGTAAGAGGCCTATTCCAAAGGCCACACCCCCACCCAAGAGGGAGGAAGCATGCAGGGAAGAAATGCCTGGCAGAAACCATTTGTGGTAAGAGGCCTAACCAAAGGCCACACCCCCACCCCAGAGGGAGGAAGCATCCAGGGAAGAAAGTAATGGCAGAAACCACTGTGGGTAAGAGGCCTATTCCAAAGGCTACACACCCACCCCAGAGGGAGGAAGCATCCAGCGAAAAAAGGCCTGGCAGAAACCACTGAGGGTAAGAGACCTGTTGCAAAGGACCCATCCCCACCCCAGAGGGAGGAAGCATCCAAGTAAAAAAAGGCCGGGCAGAAACCATTGAGGGTAAGCAGCCAATTCCAAAGGCCCCATTCCCACCCCAGAGGGAGGAAGCATCCAGGGAAGAAAGGCCTAGCAGAAGCCACTGAGGGTGAGGCCTATTCCAAAGGCCCCATCCCCACCCCAAAGGGAGGAAGCATCCAGGGAAGAAAGTCTTGGCAGAAGCCATTGAGGGTAAGAGGCCACACCCCACCCAAGAGGGAGGAAGCATGCAAGGACAAAAGGCCTGGCAGAAACCATTGAGGGTAAGAGGCCTATTCCAAAGGCCCCATCCCCACCCCAGAGGGAGGAAGCATCCAGGGAAGAAAGCCCTGGCAGAAACCACTAAGGGTAAGAGGCCTATTCCAAAGGCCACACCCCCACCCCAGAAGGAGGAATCATCCAGGGAAGAAAGGCTGGCAGAAACCACTGAGGGTAAGAGGCCTATTCCAAAGGCCCCCATCCCCACCCCAGAGAGAGGAAGCATCCAGGGGAGAAAGGCCTGGCAGAAAATATTGAGGGTAAGAGGCCTATTCCAAAGGCTACACACACACCACCGAGGGAGGAAGCATCCAGCGTATAAAGGCCTGGCAGAAACCACTGAGGGTAAGAGGCCTATTCCCAAGACCACACCCCCACCCCAGAAGGAAGAAGCATCCTGGGAAGAAAGGCCTGGCAGAAACCACTGAGGGTAAGAGACCTATTCCAAAGGCCACACCCCCACCCCAAAGGGAGGAAGCATGCAGGAAAGAAATGCCTAGCAGAAACCATTGAGGGTAAGAGGCCTATTCCAAAGGCCCCCATCCCCACCCCAGAGAGAGGAAGCATCCAGGGGAGAAAGGCCTGGCAGAAACCACTGAGGGTAAGAGGTCTATTCCAAAGGCCCCATCCCCTCCCCAGAGGGAGGAAGCATCCAGGGAAGAAAGGCCTGGCAGAAGCCACTGAGGGTAAGAGGCCTATTCCAAAGGCCACATCCCCCACCCCAGAAAGAGGAAGCATCCAGGGAAGAAATGTCTGGCAGAAAATATTGAGGGTAAGAGGCCTATTCCAAAGGCCACACCCCCACCCCAGAGGGAGGAAGCATCCAGGGAAGAAAGGCCTGGCAGAAACCACTGAGGGTAAGAGGCCTATTCCAAAGGCCCCATCCCCATCCCAGAGGGAGGAAGCATCCAGGGAAGAAAGACCTGGCAGAAGCCACTGAGGGTAAGAGGCCTATTCCAAAGGCCACATCCCCCACCCTAGAGGGAGGAAGCATCCAGGGAAAAAAGACCTGGCAGAAGCCACTGATGGTAAGAGGCCTAGTCCAAAGGCCACACCCCCACCAAAGAGGGAGGAAGCCTGCAGGGGAGAAAGGCCTGGCAGAAGCCACTGAGGGTGAGAGGCCTATTCCAAAGGCCACACCCCCACCCCAGGGAGAGGAAACATCCAGGGAAGAAATGTCTGTCAGAAACTATTGAGGGTAAGAGGCCTATTCCAAAAGGCCCCATCCCCACCCCAGAGGGAGGAAGCATCCAGGGAAGAAAGGCCTGGCAGAAACGATATAGGGTAAGAGGCCTATTCCAAAGGCCCCAACCCCCTCCCAGAGGGAGGAAGCATCCAGGGAAGAAAGACCTGGCAGAAGCCACTGAGGGTAAGAGGCCTATTCCAAAGGCCACACCCCCACCCAAGAGGAAGTAAGCATGAAGGGAAGAACGGCCTGGCAGAAACCATTGAGGGTAAGAGGCCTATTACAAAGTTCCAATCCCCACCCCAGAGTGAGGAAGCATCCAGGGAAGAAAGGCCTGGAAGATACCACTGAGGGTAAGAGGCCTATTCCAAAGGCCACACCCCCACCCCAGAAGGAGGAAGCATCCCGGGAAGAAAGGCCTGGCAGAAACCCCTGAGGGTAAGTGGTCTATTCCAAAGGCCGCATCCGCTCCCCAGAGGGAGGAAGCATCCAGGTAAGAAAGGCCTCTCAAAAGCCACTGAGGATAAGAGGCCTATTCCAAAGGCCACACCCCCACCCTAAAGGGAGGAAGCATGCAGGAAAGGCCTGGCAGAAACCATTGAGGGTAAGAGGCCTATTCCAAAATTCCAATCCCCACCCCAGAGGGAGGAAGCATCCAGGGAAGTAAGGCCTGGCAGAAACCACTGAGGGTAGGAGACCTATTCCAAAGGCCCCATTCCCAACCTATAGGGAGGAAGCATCCAGGGAAGAAATGCCTGGCAGAAACCATTGAAGGTAAGAGGCCTATTCCAAAGGCCCCCATCCCCACCACAGAGAGAGGAAGCATCCAGGGGAGAAAGGCCTGGCAGAAACCACTGAGGGTAAGCGACCTATTCCAAAGGCCTCATTCCCACCCCAGAGGGAGGAAGCATCTGGGGAAGAAAGGCCTGGCAGAAACCACTGAGGGGAAGAGGCCTATTCCAAAGGCGACATCCCCACCCCAGAGGGAGGAAGCATCCAGGGAAGAAAGGCCTTGCAGAAACCACTGAGGGTAAGAGGCCTATTCCAAAGGCCACACCCCCACCCCTGAGGGAGGAGGCATCCAGGGAAGAAAGGCCTGGCAGAAGCCGCTGAGGTAAGAGGCCTATTCCAAAGGCCCCATCCCCACCCCAGTGGGAGGAAGCATCCAGCGAATAAAGGCCTGGCAGAAACCACTGAGGGTAAGAGAACTGTTCCAAAGGCCCCATCCCCACCCCAGATGGAGGAAGCATCAAGGGAAGAAAGGCCTGGCAGAAACCACTGAGGGGAAGAGGCCTATTCCAAAAGACACACCCCCACCCCAGAGGGAGGAAGCATCCAGGGACGAAAAGCCTGACAGAAACCATTGAGGTTAAGAGGCCTATTCCAAAGGCCCCACCCCAGAGGGAGGAAGCATCCAGGGAAGAAAGGCCTGGCACAAAGCATTTAGGGTATGAGGCCTATTCCAAAGGCCCCATTCCCACCCCATACTGAGGAAGCATCCAGGGAAAAAAGTCCTGGCATAAACCATTGAGGGTAAGCAGCCGATTCCAAAGGCCCCATTCCCACCCCAGAGGGAGGAAGCATCCAGGGAAGAAAGACCTTGCAGAAACCACTGAGGGTAAGAGGCCTATTCCAAAGGCCACACCCCCACCACAGAGGGAGGAAGCATGCAGAGAAGAAAGGCCTGGCAGAAACTATTGAGGGTAAGAGGCCTATTCCAAAGGCTCCATCCCCACCCCAGAGGGAGGAAGCATACAGGGAAGAAAGGCCTGGCAGAAACCATTGAGGGTAACAGGCCGATTCCACAGGCCAAAACCCCAAACTAGAGGGATTAAACATCCAGGGAAGAAAGGCCTTGCAGAAACCACTGAGGGTAAGAGGCCTATTCCAAAGGTCACACCCCCACCCCAGAGGGAGGAAGCATGCAGGGAAGAAAGGCCTGGCAGAAACCATTTAGGGTAAGTGGCCTATTCCAAAGGCCACATCCCCACCCCAGAGGGAGGAAGCATCCTGGGAAGAAATGCCTGGCAGAAACCACTGAGGGTAAGAGGCCTATTCCAAAGGCCACCCCCCACCCGAAAAGGAGGAAGCATCCCTTGAAGAAAGACCTGGCAGAAACCACTGAGGGTAAGAGGTCTATTCCAAAGGCCCCATCCCCTCCTCAGAGGGAGGAAGCATCCAGGGTAGAAAGGCCTGGCAGATGCCACTGAGGGTAAGAGGCCTATTCCAAAGGCCACACCCCCACCCCAGAGGGTGGAAGCATCCAGGGAAGAAAGGCCTGGCAGAAACCAATGAGGGTAAGAGGCTGATTCCAAAGGCCCCATTCCCACCCCAGAGGGAGGAAGCATCCAGGGAAGAAAGGCCTGGCAGAAACTATTGAGGGTAAGAGGCCTATTCCAAAGGCCCCATCCCCACCCCAGAGGGAGGAAGCATCCAGGTAAAAAAAGGCCGGGCAGAAACCATTGAGGGTAAGCAGCCAATTCCAAAGGCCCCATTCCCACCCCAGAGGGAGGAAGCATCCAGGAAAGAAAGGCCTAGCAGAAGCCACTGAGGGTAAGAGGCCTATTCCAAAGGCCCCATCCCCACCCCAGAGGGAGGAAGCATCCAGGGAAGAAAGTCCTGGCAGAAGCCATTGAGGGTAAGAGGCCACACCCCACCCAAGAGGGAGGAAGCATGCAAGGAGAAAAGGCCTGGCAGAAACCATTGAGGGTAAGAGGCCTATTCCAAAGGCCCCATCCCCACCCCAGAGGGAGGAAGCATCCAGGGAAGAAAGCCCTGGCAGAAACCACTAAGGGTAAGAGGCCTATTCCAAAGGCCACCCCCCCACCCCAGAAGGAGGAATCATCCAGCGAAGAAAGGCCTGGCAGAAACCACTGAGGGTAAGAGGTCAATTTCAAAGGCCCCCTACCCTCCCCAGAGGGAGGAAGCATCCAGGGAAGAAAGGCCTGGTAGAAGCCAATGAGGGTAAGAGGCCTATTCCAAAGGCCTCATTCCCACCCCAGAGGGAGGAAGGATCCAGGGAAGAAAGGCCTGGCAGAAATTTAGGGTAAGAGGCCTGTTCCAAAGGCCCCATCCCCACCCCAGAGGGAGGAAGCATCCAGGGAAGGAAGGCCTGGCAGAAACCACTCTGGGGAAGAGGCCTATTCCAAAGGCCCCATTCCCATCCCAGAGGGAGGAAGCATCCAGGGATGAAAGGCCTTGCAGAAACCACTGTGTGTAACAGGCCTATTCCAAAGACCACACGCCACACCAAAGAGGGAGGAAGCATCCAGCGAATAAAGGCCTGGCAGAAACCACTGAGGGTAAGAGACCTGTTCCAAAGGCCCCATCCCCACCCCAGAGGGAGGAAGCATCCAGGAAAAAAAAGACCTGGCAGAAGCCACTAAGGGTAAGAGGCCTAGTACAAAGGCCACACCCCCACCAAAGAGGGAGGAAGCATGCAGGGAAGAAAGGCCTGGCAGAAACCACTGAGGGTAAGAGGCCTATTCCAAAGGCCACACCCCCACCAAAGAGGGAGGAAGCATCCAGGGAAGAAAGACCTGGCAGAAGCCACTGAGGGTAAGAGGCCTATTCCAAAGGCCACACCCCCACCCAAGAGAGAGGAAGCATGCAGGGAAGAACGGCCTGGCAGAAACCGTTGAGGGTAAGAGGCCTATTCCAAAGTTCCAATCCCCATCCCAGAGGGAGGAAGCATCCAGGGATGAAAGGCCTTGCAGAAACCACTGAGGGTAAGAGGCCTATTCCAAAGGCCACACCTCCACCCCAGAGGGAGGAAGCATCCAGCGAATAAAGGCCTGGCAGAAACCACTGAGGGTAAGAGACCTGTTCCAAAGGCCCCATCCCAAACCCAGAGGGAGGAAGCATCCAGGGAAAAAAGGCCTGGCAGAAACCATTCAGGGTAAGAGGCTGATTCCAAAGGCCCCATTCCCACCCCAGAGGGAGGAAGCATCCAGGGAAGAAAGGTCTGGCAGAAACTATTGAGGGTAAGAGGCCTATTCCAAATGCCCCATCCCCACCCCAGAGGGACGAAGCATCCAGGGAAGAAAGGCCTGGCAGAAACCATTGAGGGTAACAGGCCGATTCCAAAGGCCACACACCCACCCCAGAGGGAGGAAGCATCCAGCGAATAAAGGCCTGGCAGAAAGCACAGAGGGTAAGAGACCTGTTTCAAAGGCCCCATTCCCAACCCATAGGGAGGAAGCATCCAGGGAAGAAATGCCTGACAGAAGCCACTGAGGGTAAGAGGCCTATTCCAAAGGCCACACCCCCACCCAAGAGGGAGGAAGCATGCAGGGAAGAAATGCCTGGCAGAAACCATTTGTGGTAAGAGGCCTAACCAAAGGCCACACCCCCACCCCAGAGGGAGGAAGCATCCAGGGAAGAAAGTAATGGCAGAAATCACTGAGGGTAAGAGGCCTATTCCAAAGGCTACACACCCACCCCAGAGGGAGGAAGCATCCAGCGAAAAAAGGCCTGGCAGAAACCACTGAGGGTAAGAGACCTGTTGCAAAGGACCCATCCCCACCCCAGAGGGAGGAAGCATCCAAGTAAAAAAAGGCCGGGCAGAAACCATTGAGGGTAAGCAGCCAATTCCAAAGGCCCCATTCCCACCCCAGAGGGAGGAAGCATCCAGGGAAGAAAGGCCTAGCAGAAGCCACTGAGGGTAAGAGGCCTATTCCAAAGGCCCCATCCCCACCCCAAAGGGAGGAAGCATCCAGGGAAGAAAGTCTTGGCAGAAGCCATTGAGGGTAAGAGGCCACACCCCACCCAAGAGGGAGGAAGCATGCAAGGACAAAAGGCCTGGCAGAAACCATTGAGGGTAAGAGGCCTATTCCAAAGGCCCCATCCCCACCCCAGAGGGAGGAAGCATCCAGGGAAGAAAGCCCTGGCAGAAACCACTAAGGGTAAGAGGCCTATTCCAAAGGCCACACCCCCACCCCAGAAGGAGGAATCATCCAGGGAAGAAAGGCTGGCAGAAACCACTGAGGGTAAGAGGCCTATTCCAAAGGCCTCATTCCCACCCCAGAGGGAGGAAGGATCCAGGGAAGAAAGGCCTGGCAGAAATTTAGGGTAAGAGGCCTGTTCCAAAGGCCCCATCCCCACCCCAGAGGGAGGAAGCATCCAGGGAAGGAAGGCCTGGCAGAAACCACTCTGTGGAAGAGGCCTATTCCAAAGGCCCCATTCCCATCCCAGAGGGAGGAAGCATCCATTGTTGAAAGGCCTTGCAGAAACCACTGTGTATAACAGGCCTATTCCAAAGACCACACGCCACACCAAAGAGGGAGGAAGCATCCAGCGAATAAAGGCCTGGCAGAAACCACTGAGGGTAGGAGACCTGTTCCAAAGGCCCCATCCCCACCCCAGAGGGAGGAAGCATCCAGGGAAGAAAGGCCTGGCAGAAACCATATAGGGTAAGAGGCCTACTCCAAAGGCCCCATCCCCACCCCAGAGGGAGGAAGCATCCAGGGAAGAAAGACCTGACAGAAGCCACTGAGGGTAAGAGGCCTATTCTAAAGGCCACACCCCCACCAAAGAGGGAGGAAGCATACAGGGAAGAAAGGCCTGGCAGAACCCATTGAGGGTAAGAGGCCTATTCCGAAGGCCCCATCCCCACCCCAGAGGGAGAAAGCATCCAGGGAAGAAAGGCCTGGCAGAAACCACTTAGGGTAAGAGGCCTATGCCAAAGGCCACACGCCCACCCCAGAGGAAGGAAGCATCCAGCGAATAAAGGCATGGCAGAAACCACTGAGGGTAAGAAAACTGTTCCAAAGGCGCCATCCCCACACCAGAGGGAGGAAGCTTCCAGGGGAAAAAGTCCTGGCAGAAACCAATTGAGGGTAAGCAGCCGATTCCAAAGGCTCCATTCCAACCCAGAGGGAGGAAGAATCCAGGGAAGAAAGGCCTAGCAGAAGCCACTGAGGGTAAGAGGCCACACCCCACCCAAGAGGGAGGAAGCATGCAAGGACAAAAGGCCTGGCAGAAACCATTGAGGGTAAGAGGCCTATTCCAAAGGCCCCATCCCCACCCCAGAGGGAGGAAGCATCCAGGGAAGAAAGCCCTGGCAGAAACCACTAAGGGTAAGAGGCCTATTCCAAAGGCCACACCCCCACCCCAGAAGGAGGAATCATCCAGGGAAGAAAGGCTGGCAGAAACCACTGAGGGTAAGAGGCCTATTCCAAAGGCCTCATTCCCACCCCAGAGGGAGGAAGGATCCAGGGAAGAAAGGCCTGGCAGAAATTTAGGGTAAGAGGCCTGTTCCAAAGGCCCCATCCCCACCCCAGAGGGAGGAAGCATCCAGGGAAGGAAGGCCTGGCAGAAACCACTCTGTGGAAGAGGCCTATTCCAAAGGCCCCATTCCCATCCCAGAGGGAGGAAGCATCCATTGTTGAAAGGCCTTGCAGAAACCACTGTGTATAACAGGCCTATTCCAAAGACCACACGCCACACCAAAGAGGGAGGAAGCATCCAGCGAATAAAGGCCTGGCAGAAACCACTGAGGGTAAGAGACCTGTTCCAAAGGCCCCATCCCCACCCCAGAGGGAGGAAGCATCCAGGGAAGAAAGGCCTGGCAGAAACCATATAGGGTAAGAGGCCTACTCCAAAGGCCCCATCCCCACCCCAGAGGGAGGAAGCATCCAGGGAAGAAAGACCTGGCAGAAGCCACTGAGGGTAAGAGGCCTATTCTAAAGGCCACACCCCCACCAAAGAGGGAGGAAGCATACAGGGAAGAAAGGCCTGGCAGAACCCATTGAGGGTAAGAGGCCTATTCCGAAGGCTCCATCCCCACCCCAGAGGGAGAAAGCATCCAGGGAAGAAAGGCCTGGCAGAAACCACTTAGGGTAAGAGGCCTATGCCAAAGGCCACACGCCCACCCCAGAGGAAGGAAGCATCCAGCGAATAAAGGCATGGCAGAAACCACTGAGGGTAAGAAAACTGTTCCAAAGGCGCCATCCCCACACCAGAGGGAGGAAGCTTCCAGGGGAAAAAGTCCTGGCAGAAACCAATTGAGGGTAAGCAGCCGATTCCAAAGGCTCCATTCCAACCCAGAGGGAGGAAGAATCCAGGGAAGAAAGGCCTTGCAGAAACCACTGAGGGTAAGAGGCCTATTCCAAAAGCCACCCCCCCACCCCAGAGGGAGGAAGCATTCAGGGAAGAAATGCCTGGCAGAAGCCACTGAGGGTAAGAGGCCTATTCCAAAGGCCCCATCACCACCCCAGAGGGAGGAAGCATCCAGGGAAGAAAGGCCTGGCACAAAGCATTTAGGGTAAGAGGCTTATTCCAAAGGCCCCATTCCCACCCCAGAGGGAGGAAGCATCCAGGGATGAAAGGCCTGGAAGAAACCACTGAGGGGAAGAGACCTATTCCAAAGGCCACATCCCCACCCCAGAGGGAGGAAGCATCCAGGGATGAAAGGCCTTGCAGAAACCACTGAGGGTAAGAGGCCTATTCCAAAGGCCACACCCCCACCCCTGAGGGAGGAGGCATCCAGGGAAGAATGGCCTGGCAGAAGCCGCTGAGGTAAGAGGCCAATTCCAAAGGCCCCATCCCCACCCCAGTGGGAGGAAGCATCCAGCGAATAAAGGCCTGGCAGAAACCACTGAGGGTAAGAGAACTGTTCCAAAGGCCCCATCCCCACCCCAGATGGAGGAAGCATCCAGGGAAAAAAGGCCTGGAAGAAACCATTGAGGGTAAGCAGCCGATTCCAAAGGCCACACCCCCACCCAAGAGGGAGGAAGCATGCAGGGAAGAAAGGCCTGGCAGAAACCATTGAGGGTTAGTGGCCTATTCCAAAGGCCACATCCTCACCCCAGAGGGAGGATGCATCCAGGGAAGAAAGGCCTGGCAGAAAACACTGAGGGTAAGAGGCCTATTCCAAAGGCCACACCCCCACCCCAGAAGGAGGAAGCATCCCTTGAAGGAAGGCCTGGCAGAAACCACTGAAGGTAAGAGGTCTATTCCAAAGGCCCCATCCACTCTTCAGAGGGAGGAAGCATCCAGGGATGAAAGGCCTGGCAGAAGCCACTGAGGGTAAGAGGCCTATTCCAAAGGCCACACCCCCACCCCAGAGAGTGGAAGCATCCAGGGAAGAAAGGCCTGGCAGAAAACATTGAGGGTAAGAGGCCTATTCCAAAGGCCACACCCCCACCCCAGAGGGAGGAAGCATCCAGGGAAGAAAGGCCTGGCAAAAACCACTGAGGGTAAGAGGCGCATTCCAAAGGCCCCATCCCCATCCCAGAGGGAGGAAGCATCCAGGGAAGAAAGACCTGGCAGAAGCCACTGAGGGTAAGAGGCCTATTCCAAAGGCCACACCCCCCACCCTAGAGGGAGGAAGCATCCAGGGGAAAAAGACCTGGCAGAGGCCACTGATGGTAAGAGGCCTAGTCCAAAGGCCACACCCCCACCAAAGAGGGAGGAAGCATGCAGGGAAGAAAGGCCTGGCAGAAGCCACTGAGGGTGAGAGGCCTATTCCAAAAGGCCCCATCCCCACCCCAGAGGGAGGAAGCATCCAGGGAAGAAAGGCCTGGCAGAAACAACTGAGGGTAAGAGGCCTATTACAAAGGCCCCAACCCCCTCCCAGAGGGAGGAAGCATCCAGGGAAGAAAGACCTGGCAGAAGCCACTGAGGGTAAGAGGCCTATTCCAAAGGCCACACCCCCACCCAAGAGGAAGTAAGCATGAAGGGAAGAACGGCCTGGCAGAAACCATTGAGGGTAAGAGGCCTATTCCAAAGTTCCAATCCCCACCCCAGAGGGAGGAAGCATCCAGGGAAGAAAGGCCTGGAAGATACCACTGAGGGTAAGAGGCCTATTCCAAAGGCCCCATCCCCACCCCAGAGGGACGAAGCATCCAGGGAAGAAAGGCCTGGCAGAAACCATTGAGGGTAACAGGCCGATTCCAAAGGCCACACACCCACCCAAGAGGGAGGAAGCATCCAGCGAATAAAGGCCTGGCAGAAAGCACAGAGGGTAAGAGACCTGTTTCAAAGGCCCCATTCCCAACCCATAGGGAGGAAGCATCCAGGGAAGAAATGCCTGACAGAAGCCACTGAGGGTAAGAGGCCTATTCCAAAGGCCACACCCCCACCCAAGAGGGAGGAAGCATGCAGGGAAGAAATGCCTGGCAGAAACCATTTGTGGTAAGAGGCCTAACCAAAGGCCACACCCCCACCCCAGAGGGAGGAAGCATCCAGGGAAGAAAGTAATGGCAGAAACCACTGAGGGTAAGAGGCCTATTCCAAAGGCTACACACCCACCCCAGAGGGAGGAAGCATCCAGCGAAAAAAGGCCTGGCAGAAACCACTGAGGGTAAGAGACCTGTTGCAAAGGACCCATCCCCACCCCAGAGGGAGGAAGCATCCAAGTAAAAAAAGGCCGGGCAGAAACCATTGAGGGTAAGCAGCCAATTCCAAAGGCCCCATTCCCACCCCAGAGGGAGGAAGCATCCAGGGAAGAAAGGCCTAGCAGAAGCCACTGAGGGTGAGGCCTATTCCAAAGGCCCCATCCCCACCCCAAAGGGAGGAAGCATCCAGGGAAGAAAGTCTTGGCAGAAGCCATTGAGGGTAAGAGGCCACACCCCACCCAAGAGGGAGGAAGCATGCAAGGACAAAAGGCCTGGCAGAAACCATTGAGGGTAAGAGGCCTATTCCAAAGGCCCCATCCCCACCCCAGAGGGAGGAAGCATCCAGGGAAGAAAGCCCTGGCAGAAACCACTAAGGGTAAGAGGCCTATTCCAAAGGCCACACCCCCACCCCAGAAGGAGGAATCATCCAGGGAAGAAAGGCTGGCAGAAACCACTGAGGGTAAGAGGCCTATTCCAAAGGCCTCATTCCCACCCCAGAGGGAGGAAGGATCCAGGGAAGAAAGGCCTGGCAGAAATTTAGGGTAAGAGGCCTGTTCCAAAGGCCCCATCCCCACCCCAGAGGGAGGAAGCATCCAGGGAAGAAAGTCTTGGCAGAAGCCATTGAGGGTAAGAGGCCACACCCCACCCAAGAGGGAGGAAGCATGCAAGGACAAAAGGCCTGGCAGAAACCATTGAGGGTAAGAGGCCTATTCCAAAGGCCCCATCCCCACCCCAGAGGGAGGAAGCATCCAGGGAAGAAAGCCCTGGCAGAAACCACTAAGGGTAAGAGGCCTATTCCAAAGGCCACACCCCCACCCCAGAAGGAGGAATCATCCAGGGAAGAAAGGCTGGCAGAAACCACTGAGGGTAAGAGGCCTATTCCAAAGGCCTCATTCCCACCCCAGAGGGAGGAAGGATCCAGGGAAGAAAGGCCTGGCAGAAATTTAGGGTAAGAGGCCTGTTCCAAAGGCCCCATCCCCACCCCAGAGGGAGGAAGCATCCAGGGAAGGAAGGCCTGGCAGAAACCACTCTGTGGAAGAGGCCTATTCCAAAGGCCCCATTCCCATCCCAGAGGGAGGAAGCATCCATTGTTGAAAGGCCTTGCAGAAACCACTGTGTATAACAGGCCTATTCCAAAGACCACACGCCACACCAAAGAGGGAGGAAGCATCCAGCGAATAAAGGCCTGGCAGAAACCACTGAGGGTAAGAGACCTGTTCCAAAGGCCCCATCCCCACCCCAGAGGGAGGAAGCATCCAGGGAAGAAAGGCCTGGCAGAAACCATATAGGGTAAGAGGCCTACTCCAAAGGCCCCATCCCCACCCCAGAGGGAGGAAGCATCCAGGGAAGAAAGACCTGGCAGAAGCCACTGAGGGTAAGAGGCCTATTCTAACGGCCACACCCCCACCAAAGAGGGAGGAAGCATACAGGGAAGAAAGGCCTGGCAGAACCCATTGAGGGTAAGAGGCCTATTCCGAAGGCCCCATCCCCACCCCAGAGGGAGAAAGCATCCAGGGAAGAAAGGCCTGGCAGAAACCACTTAGGGTAAGAGGCCTATGCCAAAGGCCACACGCCCACCCCAGAGGAAGGAAGCATCCAGCGAATAAAGGCATGGCAGAAACCACTGAGGGTAAGAAAACTGTTCCAAAGGCGCCATCCCCACACCAGAGGGAGGAAGCTTCCAGGGGAAAAAGTCCTGGCAGAAACCAATTGAGGGTAAGCAGCCGATTCCAAAGGCTCCATTCCAACCCAGAGGGAGGAAGAATCCAGGGAAGAAAGGCCTTGCAGAAACCACTGAGGGTAAGAGGCCTATTCCAAAAGCCACCCCCCCCCACCCCAGAGGGAGGAAGCATTCAGGGAAGAAATGCCTGGCAGAAGCCACTGAGGGTAAGAGGCCTATTCCAAAGGCCCCATCACCACCCCAGAGGGAGGAAGCATCCAGGGAAGAAAGGCCTGGCACAAAGCATTTAGGGTAAGAGGCTTATTCCAAAGGCCCCATTCCCACCCCAGAGGGAGGAAGCATCCATGGATGAAAGGCCTGGAAGAAACCACTGAGGGGAAGAGACCTATTCCAAAGGCCACATCCCCACCCCAGAGGGAGGAAGCATCCAGGGATGAAAGGCCTTGCAGAAACCACTGAGGGTAAGAGGCCTATTCCAAAGGCCACACCCCCACCCCTGAGGGAGGAGGCATCCAGGGAAGAAAGGCCTGGCAGAAGCCGCTGAGGTAAGAGGCCTATTCCAAAGGCCCCATCCCCACCCCAGTGGGAGGAAGCATCCAGCGAATAAAGGCCTGGCAGAAACCACTGAGGGTAAGAGAACTGTTCCAAAGGCCCCATCCCCACCCCAGATGGAGGAAGCATCCAGGGAAAAAAGGCCTGGAAGAAACCATTGAGGGTAAGCAGCCGATTCCAAAGGCCACACCCCCACCCAAGAGGGAGGAAGCATGCAGGGAAGAAAGGCCTGGCAGAAACCATTGAGGGTTAGTGGCCTATTCCAAAGGCCACATCCTCACCCCAGAGGGAGGATGCATCCAGGGAAGAAAGGCCTGGCAGAAAACACTGAGGGTAAGAGGCCTATTCCAAAGGCCACACCCCCACCCCAGAAGGAGGAAGCATCCCTTGAAGGAAGGCCTGGCAGAAACCACTGAAGGTAAGAGGTCTATTCCAAAGGCCCCATCCACTCATCAGAGGGAGGAAGCATCCAGGGATGAAAGGCCTGGCAGAAGCCACTGAGGGTAAGAGGCCTATTCCAAAGGCCACACCCCCACCCCAGAGAGTGGAAGCATCCAGGGAAGAAAGGCCTGGCAGAAAACATTGAGGGTAAGAGGCCTATTCCAAAGGCCACACCCCCACCCCAGAGGGAGGAAGCATCCAGGGAAGAAAGGCCTGGCAGAAACCACTGAGGGTAAGAGGCGCATTCCAAAGGCCCCATCCCCATCCCAGAGGGAGGAAGCATCCAGGGAAGAAAGACCTGGCAGAAGCCACTGAGGGTAAGAGGCCTATTCCAAAGGCCACACCCCCCACCCTAGAGGGAGGAAGCATCCAGGGAAAAAAGACCTGGCAGAGGCCACTGATGGTAAGAGGCCTAGTCCAAAGGCCACACCCCCACCAAAGAGGGAGGAAGCATGCAGGGAAGAAAGGCCTGGCAGAAGCCACTGAGGGTGAGAGGCCTATTCCAAAAGGCCCCATCCCCACCCCAGAGGGAGGAAGCATCCAGGGAAGAAAGGCCTGGCAGAAACAACTGAGGGTAAGAGGCCTATTCCAAAGGCCCCAACCCCCTCCCAGAGGTAGGAAGCATCCAGGGAAGAAAGACCTGGCAGAAGCCACTGAGGGTAAGAGGCCTATTCCAAAGGCCACACCCCCACCCAAGAGGAAGTAAGCATGAAGTGAAGAACGGCCTGGCAGAAACCATTGAGGGTAAGAGGCCTATTCCAAAGTTCCAATCCCCACCCCAGAGGGAGGAAGCATCCAGGGAAGAAAGGCCTGGAAGATACCACTGAGGGTAAGAGGCCTATTCCAAAGGCCACACCCCCACCCCAGAGGGAGGAAGCATCCAGGGAAGAAAGGTCTGGCAGAAACCATTGAGGGTAAGAGGCCTATTCCAAAGTTCCAATCCCCACCCCAGAGGGAGGAAGCATCCAGGGAAGAAAGGCCTGGCAGAAACCACTGAGGGTAAGAGACCTATTCCAAAGGCCCCATTCCCAACCTATAGGGAGGAAGCATCCAGGGATGAAAGGCCTTGCAGAAACCACTGTGTGTAACAGGCCTATTCCAAAGACCACACACCACACCAAAGAGGGAGGAAGCATCCAGCGAATAAAGGCCTGGCAGAAACCACTGAGGGTAAGAGACCTGTTCCAAAGGCCCCATCCCCACACCAGAGGGAGGAGGCATCCAGAGAAAAAAGACCTGGGAGAAGCCAATGAGGGTAAGAGGCCTATTACAAAGGCCACACCCCCACCAAAGAGGGAGGAAGCATGCAGGGAAGAAAGGCCTGGCAGAAACCACTGAGGGTAAGAGGCCTATTCCAAAGGCCCTATCCCCATCCCAGAGGGAGGAAGCATCCAGGGAAGAAAGGACTTGCAGAAGCCACTGAGGGTAAGAGGCCTATTCCAAAGGCCACACCCCCACCCAAGAGAGAGGAAGCATGCGGGGAAGAACGGCCTGGCAGAAATGGTTGAGGGTAAGAGGCCTATTCCAAAATTCCAATCCCCACCCCAGAGGGAGGAAGCATCCAGGGAAGAAAGGCCTGGCAGATACCACTGAGGGTAAGAGGCCTATTCCAAAGGCCACATACCCACCCCAGAGGGAGGAAGCATCCTGGGAAGAAAGGCCTGGCAGAAACCACTAAGGGTAAGAGGCCTATTCCAAAGGCCACACCCCCACCCCAGAAGGAGGAATCATCCAGGGAAGAAAGGCCTGGCAGAAACCACTGAGGGTAAGAGGTCAATTCCAAAGGCCTCCTCCCCTCCCCAGAGGGAGGAAGCATCCAGGGACGAAAAGCCTGACAGAAACCATTGAGGTTAAGAGGCCTATTCCAAAGGCCCCACCCCAGAGGGAGGAAGCATCCAGGGAAGAAAGGCCTGGCACAAAGCATTTAGGGTATGAGGCCTATTCCAAAGGCCCCATTCCCACCCCAGACTGAGGAAGCATCCAGGGAAAAAAGTCCTGGCATAAACCATTGAGGGTAAGCAGCCGATTCCAAAGGCCCCATTCCCACCCCAGAGGGAGGAAGCATCCAGGGAAGAAAGACCTTGCAGAAACCACTGAGGGTAAGAGGCCTATTCCAAAGGCCACACCCCCACCCCAGAGGGAGGAAGCATCCAGGGAAGAAAGGCCTGGCAGAAGCCACAGAGGGTAAGAGGCCTATTCCAAAGGCCCCATCCCCACCACAGAGGGAGGAAGCATGCAGAGAAGAAAGGCCTGGCAGAAACTATTGAGGGTAACAGGCCGATTCCAAAGGCCAAAACCCCACCCTAGAGGGATTAAGCATCCAGGGAAGAAAGGCCTTGCAGAAACCACTGAGGGTAAGAGACCTGTTCCAAAGGCCACACCCCCACCCAAGAGGGAGGAAGCATGCAGGGAAGAAAGGCCTGGCAGAAACCATTGAGGGTTAGTGGCCTATTCCAAAGGCCACATCCTCACCCCAGAGGGAGGATGCATCCAGGGAAGAAAGGCCTGGCAGAAAACACTGAGGGTAAGAGGCCTATTCCAAAGGCCACACCCCCACCCCAGAAGGAGGAAGCATCCCTTGAAGAAAGGCCTGGCAGAAACCACTGAAGGTAAGAGGTCTATTCCAAAGGCCCCATCCACTCTTCAGAGGGAGGAAGCATCCAGGGATGAAAGGCCTGGCAGAAGCCACTGAGGGTAAGAGGCCTATTCCAAAGGCCACACCCCCACCCCAGAGAGTGGAAGCATCCAGGGAAGAAAGGCCTGGCAGAAAACATTGAGGGTAAGAGGCCTATTCCAAAGGCCACCCCCCCACCCCAGAGGGAGGAAGCATCCAGGGAAGAAAGGCCTGGCAGAAACCACTGAGGGTAAGAGGCGCATTCCAAAGGCCCCATCCCCATCCCAGAGGGAGGAAGCATCCAGGGAAGAAAGACCTGGCAGAAGCCACTGAGGGTAAGAGGCCTATTCCAAAGGCCACAGCCCCCACCCTAGAGGGAGGAAGCATCCAGGGAAGAAAGGCCTGGCACAAAGCATTTAGGGTAAGAGGCTTATTCCAAAGGCCCCATTCCCACCCCAGAGGGAGGAAGCATCCAGGGATGAAAGGCCTGGAAGAAACCACTGAGGGGAAGAGACCTATTCCAAAGGCCACATCCCCAGCCCAGAGGGAGGAAGCATCCAGGGATGAAAGGCCTTGCAGAAACCACTGAGGGTAAGAGGCCTATTCCAAAGGCCACACCCCCACCCCTGAGGGAGGAGGCATCCAGGGAAGAAAGGCCTGGCAGAAGCCGCTGAGGTAAGAGGCCTATTCCAAAGGCCCCATCCTCACCCCAGTGGGAGGAAGCATCCAGCGAATAAAGGCCTGGCAGAAACCACTGAGGGTAAGAGAACTGTTCCAAAGGCCCCATCCCCACCCCAGATGGAGGAAGCATCCAGGGAAAAAAGGCCTGGAAGAAACCATTGAGGGTAAGCAGCCGATTCCAAAGGCCACACCCCCACCCAAGAGGGAGGAAGCATGCAGGGAAGAAAGGCCTGGCAGAAACCATTGAGGGTTAGTGGCCTATTCCAAAGGCCACATCCTCACCCCAGAGGGAGGATGCATCCAGGGAAGAAAGGCCTGGCAGAAAACACTGAGGGTAAGAGGCCTATTCCAAAGGCCACACACCCACCCCAGAAGGAGGAAGCATCCCTTGAAGAAAGGCCTGGCAGAAACCACTGAAGGTAAGAGGTCTATTCCAAAGGCCCCATCCACTCTTCAGAGGGAGGAAGCATCCAGGGATGAAAGGACTGGCAGAAGCCACTGAGGGTAAGAGGCCTATTCCAAAGGCCACACCCCCACCCCAGAGAGTGGAAGCATCCAGGGAAGAAAGGCCTGGCAGAAAACATTGAGGGTAAGAGGCCTATTCCAAAGGCCACACCCCCACCCCAGAGGGAGGAAGCATCCAGGGAAGAAAGGCCTGGCAGAAACCACTGAGGGTAAGAGGCGCATTCCAAAGGCCCCATCCCCATCCCAGAGGGAGGAAGCATCCAGGGAAGAAAGACCTGGCAGAAGCCACTGAGGGTAAGAGGCCTATTCCAAAGGCCACACCCCCCACCCTAGAGGGAGGAAGCATCCAGGGAAAAAAGACCTGGCAGGGGCCACTGATGGTAAGAGGCCTAGTCCAAAGGCCACACCCCCACCAAAGAGGGAGGAAGCATGCAGGGAAGAAAGGCCTGGCAGAAGCCACTGAGGGTGAGAGGCCTATTCCAAAAGGCCCCATCCCCACCCCAGAGGGAGGAAGCATCCAGGGAAGAAAGGCCTGGCAGAAACAACTGAGGGTAAGAGGCCTATTCCAAAGGCCCCAACCCCCTCCCAGAGGGAGGAAGCATCCAGGGAAGAAAGACCTGGCAGAAGCCACTGAGGGTAAGAGGCCTATTCCAAAGGCCACACCCCCACCCAAGAGGAAGTAAGCATGAAGGGAAGAACGGCCTGGCAGAAACCATTGAGGGTAAGAGGCCTATTCCAAAGTTCCAATCCCCACCCCAGAGTGAGGAAGCATCCAGGGAAGAAAGGCCTGGAAGATACCACTGAGGGTAAGAGGCCTATTCCAAAGGCCACACCCCCACCCCAGAGGGAGGAAGCATCCAGGGAAGAAAGGTCTGGCAGAAACCATTGAGGGTAAGAGGCCTATTCCAAAGTTCCAATCCCCACCCCAGAGGGAGGAAGCATCCAGGGAAGAAAGGCCTGGCAGAAACCACTGAGGGCAAGAGACCTATTCCAAAGGCCCCATTCCCAACCTATAGGGAGGAAGCATCCAGGGATGAAAGGCCTTGCAGAAACCACTGTGTGTAACAGGCCTATTCCAAAGACCACACACCACACCAAAGAGGGAGGAAGCATCCAGCGAATAAAGGCCTGGCAGAAACCACTGAGGGTAAGAGACCTGTTCCAAAGGCCCCATCCCCACACCAGAGGGAGGAGGCATCCAGAGAAAAAAGACCTGGGAGAAGCCAATGAGGGTAAGAGGCCTATTACAAAGGCCACACCCCCACCAAAGAGGGAGGAAGCATGCAGGGAAGAAATGCCTGGCAGAAACCACTGAGGGTAAGAGGCCTATTCCAAAGGCCCTATCCCCATCCCAGAGGGAGGAACCATCCAGGGAAGAAAGGCCTTGCAGAAGCCACTGAGGGTAAGAGGCCTATTCCAAAGGCCACACCCCCACCCAAGAGAGAGGAAGCATGCAGGGAAGAATGGCCTGGCAGAAATGGTTGAGGGTAAGAGGCCTATTCCAAAGTTCCAATCCCCACCCCAGAGGGAGGAAGCATCCAGGGAAGAAAGGCCTGGCAGATACCACTGAGGGTAAGAGGCCTATTCCAAAGGCCACATACCCACCCCAGAGGGAGGAAGCATCCTGGGAAGAAAGGCCTGGCAGAAACCACTAAGGGTAAGAGGCCTATTCCAAAGGCCACACCCCCACCCCAGAAGGAGGAATCATCCAGGGAAGAAAGGCCTGGCAGAAACCACTGAGGGTAAGAGGTCAATTCCAAAGGCCCCCTCCCCTCCCCAGAGGGAGGAAGCATCCAGGGACGAAAAGCCTGACAGAAACCATTGAGGTTAAGAGGCCTATTCCAAAGGCCCCACCCCAGATGGAGGAAGCATCCAGGGAAGAAAGACCTGGCACAAAGCATTTAGGGTATGAGGCCTATTCCAAAGGCCCCATTCCCACCCCAGACTGAGGAAGCATCCAGGGAAAAAAGTCCTGGCATAAACCATTGAGGGTAAGCAGCCGATTCCAAAGGCCCCA
Organism: Bradypodion pumilum; assembly: GCA_035047305.1. Taxonomy (NCBI): domain Eukaryota; kingdom Metazoa; phylum Chordata; class Lepidosauria; order Squamata; family Chamaeleonidae; genus Bradypodion; species Bradypodion pumilum. Next base: position 23,260,988 of record JAWDJD010000009.1, on the reverse strand, counting down.
TTCCCAACAGAGGGAGGAAGCATCCAGGGAAGAAAGACCTTGCAGAAACCACTGAGGGTAAGAGGCCTATTCCAAAGGCCACACCCCCACCCCAGAGGGAGGAAGCATCCAGGGAAGAAAGGCCTGGCAGAAGCCACAGAGGGTAAGAGGCCTATTCCAAAGGCCCCATCCCCACCACAGAGGGAGGAAGCATGCAGAGAAGAAAGGCCTGGCAGAAACTATTGAGGGTAACAGGCCGATTCCAAAGGCCAAAACCCCACCCTAGAGGGATTAAGCATCCAGGGAAGAAAGGCCTTGCAGAAACCACTGAGGGTAAGAGGCCTATTCCAAAGGTCACACCCCCACCCCAGAGGGAGGAAGCATGCAGGGAAGAAAGGCCTGGCAGAAACCATTTAGGGTAAGAGGCCTATTCCAAAGGCCACACCCCCACCCCAGAGCGAGGAAGCATCCAGGGAAGAAAGGCCTGACAGAAGCCACTGAGGGTAAGAGGCCTATTCCAAAGGCTCCATCCCCACCCCAGAGGGAGGAAGCATCCAGGGAAGAAAGGCCTGGCAGAAACCATTGAGGTTAACAGGCCAATTCCAAAGGCCAAAACCCCACCCTAGAGGGATTAAGCATCCAGGGAAGAAAGGCCTTGCAGAAACCACTGAGGGTAAGAGGCCTATTCCAAAGGTCACACCCCCACCCCAGAGGGAGGAAGCATGCAGGGAAGAAAGGCCTGCAGAAACCATTTAGGGTAAGTGGCCTATTCCAAAGGCCACATCCCCACCCCAGAGGGAGGAAGCATCCAGGGAAGAAAGGCCTGGCAGAAAACATTGAGGGTAAGAGGCCTATTCCAAAGGCCACACCCCCACCCCAGAGGGAGGAAGCATCCAGGGAAGAAAGGCCTGGCAGTAACCACTGAGGGTAAGAGGCGCATTCCAAAGGCCCCATCCCCATCCCAGAGGGAGGAAGCATCCAGGGAAGAAAGACCTGGCAGAAGCTACTGAGGGTAAGAGGCCTATTCCAAAGGCCACACCCCCACCCTAGAGGGAGGAAGCATCCAGGGAAAAAAGACTTGGCAGAGGCCACTGATGGTAAGAGGCCTAGTCCAAAGGCCACACCCCCACCAAAGAGGGAGGAAGCATGCAGGGAAGAAAGGCCTGGCAGAAGCCACTGAGGGTGAGAGGCCTATTCCAAAAGGCCCCATCCCCACCCCAGAGGGAGGAAGCATCCAGGGAAGAAAGGCCTGGCAGAAACAACTGAGGGTAAGAGGCCTATTCCAAAGGCCCCAACACCCTCCCAGAGGGAGGAAGCATCCAGGGAAGAAAGACCTGGCAGAAGCCACTGAGGGTAAGAGGCCTATTCCAAAGGCCACACCCCCACCCAAGAGGAAGTTAGCATGAAGGGAAGAACGGCCTGGCAGAAACCATTGAGGGTAAGAGGCCTATTCCAAAGTTCCAATCCCCACCCCAGAGTGAGGAAGCATCCAGGGAAGAAAGGCCTTTAAGATACCACTGAGGGTAAGAGGCCTATTCCAAAGGCCACACCCCCACCCCAGAGGGAGGAAGCATCCAGGGAAGAAAGGTCTGGCAGAAACCATTGAGGGTAAGAGGCCTATTCCAAAGTTCCAATCCCCAACCCAGAGGGAGGAAGCATCCAGGGAAGAAAGGCCTGGCAGAAACCACTGAGGGTAAGAGACCTATTCCAAAGGCCCCATTCCCAACCTATAGGGAGGAAGCATCCAGGGATGAAAGGCCTTGCAGAAACCACTGTGTGTAACAGGCCTATTCCAAAGACCACACACCACACCAAAGAGGGAGGAAGCATCCAGCGAATAAAGGCCTGGCAGAAACCACTGAGGGTAAGAGACCTGTTCCAAAGGCCCCATCCCCACACCAGAGGGAGGAAGCATCCAGGGAAGAAAGGCCTGGCAGAAACCATTGAGGTTAACAGGCCAATTCCAAAGGCCAAAACCCCACCCTAGAGGGATTAAGCATCCAGGGAAGAAAGGCCTTGCAGAAACCACTGAGGGTAAGAGGCCTATTCCAAAGGTCACACCCCCACCCCAGAGGGAGGAAGCATGCAGGGAAGAAAGGCCTGCAGAAACCATTTAGGGTAAGTGGCCTATTCCAAAGGCCACATCCCCACCCCAGAGGGAGGAAGCATCCAGGGAAGAAAGGCCTGGCAGAAACCAATGAGGGTAAGAGGCCTATTCCAAAGGCCACCCCCCACCCCAAAAGGAGGAAGCATCCCTTGAAGAAAGACCTGGCAGAAACCACTGAGGGTAAGAGGTCTATTCCAAAGGCCCCATCCCCTCCTCAGAGGGAGGAAGCATCCAGGGTAGAAAGGCCTGGCAGATGCCACTGAGGGTAAGAGGCCTATTCCAAAGGCCACACCCCCACCCCAGAGGGTGGAAGCATCCAGGGAAGAAAGGCCTGGCAGAAACCAATGAGGGTAAGAGGCTGATTCCAAAGGCCCCATTCCCACCCCAGAGGGAGGAAGCATCCAGGGAAGAAAGGCCTGGCAGAAACTATTGAGGGTAAGAGGCCTATTCCAAAGGCCCCATCCCCACCCCAGAGGGAGGAAGCATCCAGGGAAGAAAGGCCTGGCAGAAACCATTGAGGGTAACAGGCCGATTCCAAAGGCCACAACCCCACCCTAGAGGGATTAAGCATCCACGGAAGAAAGGCCTGGCAGAAGCCACTGAGGGTAAGAGGCCTATTCCAAAGGCCACACCCCCCACCCTAGAGGGAGGCAGCATCCAGGGAAAAAAGACCTGGCAGAGGCCACTGATGGTAAGAGGCCTAGTCCAAAGGCCACACCCCCACCAAAGAGGGAGGAAGCATGCAGGGAAGAAAGGCCTGGCAGAAGCCACTGAGGGTGAGAGGCCTATTCCAAAAGGCCCCATCCCCACCCCAGAGGGAGGAAGCATCCAGGGAAGAAAGGCCTGGCAGAAACAACTGAGGGTAAGAGGCCTATTCCAAAGGCCCCAACCCCCTCCCAGAGGGAGGAAGCATCCAGGGAAGAAAGACCTGGCAGAAGCCACTGAGGGTAAGAGGCCTATTCCAAAGGCCACACCCCCACCCAAGAGGAAGTAAGCATGAAGGGAAGAACGGCCTGGCAGAAACCATTGAGGGTAAGAGGCCTATTCCAAAGTTCCAATCCCCACCCCAGAGGGAGGAAGCATCCAGGGAAGAAAGGCCTGGAAGATACCACTGAGGGTAAGAGGCCTATTCCAAAGGCCCCATCCCCACCCCAGAGGGACGAAGCATCCAGGGAAGAAAGGCCTGGCAGAAACCATTGAGGGTAACAGGCCGATTCCAAAGGCCACACACCCACCCCAGAGGGAGGAAGCATCCAGCGAATAGAGGCCTGGCAGAAAGCACAGAGGGTAAGAGACCTGTTTCAAAGGCCCCATTCCCAACCCATAGGGAGGAAGCATCCAGGGAAGAAATGCCTGACAGAAGCCACTGAGGGTAAGAGGCCTATTCCAAAGGCCACACCCCCACCCAAGAGGGAGGAAGCATGCAGGGAAGAAATGCCTGGCAGAAACCATTTGTGGTAAGAGGCCTAACCAAAGGCCACACCCCCACCCCAGAGGGAGGAAGCATCCAGGGAAGAAAGGCCTTGCAGAAACCACTGAGGGTAAGAGGCCTATTCAAAAGGCCACACCCCCACCCAAGAGGGAGGAAGCATGCAGGGAAGAAATGCCTGGCACAAAGCATTTAGGGTAAGAGGCTTATTCCAAAGGCCCCATTCCCACCCCAGAGGGAGGAAGCATCCAGGGATGAAAGGCCTGGAAGAAACCACTGAGGGGAAGAGACCTATTCCAAAGGCCACATCCCCACCCCAGAGGGAGGAAGCATCCAGGGATGAAAGGCCTTGCAGAAACCACTGAGGGTAAGAGGCCTATTCGAAAGGCCACACCCCCACCCCTGAGGGAGGAGGCATCCAGGGAAGAAAGTCCTGGCAGAAGCCGCTGAGGTAAGAGGCCTATTCCAAAGGCCCCATCCCCACCCCAGTGGGAGGAAGCATCCAGGGAATAAAGGCCTGGCAGAAACCACTGAGGGTAAGAGAACTGTTCCAAAGGCCCCATCCCCACCCCAGATGGAGGAAGCATCCAGGGAAAAAAGGCCTGGAAGAAACCATTGAGGGTAAGCAGCCGATTCCAAAGGCCACACCCCCACCCAAGAGGGAGGAAGCATGCAGGGAAGAAAGGCCTGGCAGAAACCATTGAGGGTTAGTGGCCTATTCCAAAGGCCACATCCTCACCCCAGAGGGAGGATGCATCCAGGGAAGAAAGGCCTGGCAGAAAACACTGAGGGTAAGAGGCCTATTCCAAAGGCCACACCCCCACCCCAGAAGGAGGAAGCATCCCTTGAAGGAAGGCCTGGCAGAAACCACTGAAGGTAAGAGGTCTATTCCAAAGGCCCCATCCACTCTTCAGAGGGAGGAAGCATCCAGGGATGAAAGGCCTGGCAGAAGCCACTGAGGGTAAGAGGCCTATTCCAAAGGCCACACCCCCACCCCAGAGAGTGGAAGCATCCAGGGAAGAAAGGCCTGGCAGAAAACATTGAGGGTAAGAGGCCTATTCCAAAGGCCACACCCCCACCCCAGAGGGAGGAAGCATCCAGGGAAGAAAGGCCTGGCAGAAACCACTGAGGGTAAGAGGCGCATTCCAAAGGCCCCATCCCCATCCCAGAGGGAGGAAGCATCCAGGGAAGAAAGACCTGGCAGAAGCCACTGAGGGTAAGAGGCCTATTCCAAAGGCCACACCCACCACCCTAGAGGGAGGAAGCATCCAGGGAAAAAAGACCTGGCAGAGGCCACTGATGGTAAGAGGCCTAGTCCAAAGGCCACACCCCCACCAAAGAGGGAGGAAGCATGCAGGGAAGAAAGGCCTGGCAGAAGCCACTGAGGGTGAGAGGCCTATTCCAAAAGGCCCCATCCCCACCCCAGAGGGAGGAAGCATCCAGGGAAGAAAGGCCTGGCAGAAACAACTGAGGGTAAGAGGCCTATTCCAAAGGCCCCAACCCCCTCCCAGAGGGAGGAAGCATCCAGGGAAGAAAGACCTGGCAGAAGCCACTGAGGGTAAGAGGCCTATTCCAAAGGCCACACCCCCACCCAAGAGGAAGTAAGCATGAAGGGAAGAACGGCCTGGCAGAAACCATTGAGGGTAAGAGGCCTATTCCAAAGTTCCAATCCCCACCCCAGAGGGAGGAAGCATCCAGGGAAGAAAGGCCTGGAAGATACCACTGAGGGTAAGAGGCCTATTCCAAAGGCCACACCCCCACCCCAGAGGGAGGAAGCATCCAGGGAAGAAAGGTCTGGCAGAAACCATTGAGGGTAAGAGGCCTATTCCAAAGTTCCAATCCCCACCCCAGAGGGAGGAAGCATCCAGGGAAGAAAGGCCTGACAGAAACCACTGAGGGTAAGAGACCTATTCCAAAGGCCCCATTCCCAACCTATAGGGAGGAAGCATCCAGGGATGAAAGGCCTTGCAGAAACCACTGTGTGTAACAGGCCTATTCCAAAGACCACACACCACACCAAAGAGGGAGGAAGCATCCAGCGAATAAAGGGCTGGCAGAAACCACTGAGGGTAAGAGACCTGTTCCAAAGGCCCCATCCCCACACCAGAGGGAGGAGGCATCCAGAGAAAAAAGACCTGGGAGAAGCCAATGAGGGTAAGAGGCCTATTACAAAGGCCACACCCCCACCAAAGAGGGAGGAAGCATGCAGGGAAGAAAGGCCTGGCAGAAACCACTGAGGGTAAGAGGCCTATTCCAAAGGCCCTATCCCCATCCCAGAGGGAGGAAGCATCCAGGGAAGAAAGGCCTTGCAGAAGCCACTGAGGGTAAGAGGCCTATTCCAAAGGCCACACCCCCACCCAAGAGAGAGGAAGCATGCGGGGAAGAACGGCCTGGCAGAAATGGTTGAGGGTAAGAGGCCTATTCCAAAGTTCCAATCCCCACCCCAGAGGGAGGAAGCATCCAGGGAAGAAAGGCCTGGCAGATACCACTGAGGGTAAGAGGCCTATTCCAAAGGCCACATACCCACCCCAGAGGGAGGAAGCATCCTGGGAAGAAAGGCCTGGCAGAAACCACTAAGGGTAAGAGGCCTATTCCAAAGGCCACACCCCCACCCCAGAAGGAGGAATCATCCAGGGAAGAAAGGCCTGGCAGAAACCACTGAGGGTAAGAGGTCAATTCCAAAGGCCCCCTCCCCTCCCCAGAGGGAGGAAGCATCCAGGGACGAAAAGCCTGACAGAAACCATTGAGGTTAAGAGGCCTATTCCAAAGGCCCCACCCCAGAGGGAGGAAGCATCCAGGGAAGAAAGGCCTGGCACAAAGCATTTAGGGTATGAGGCCTATTCCAAAGGCCCCATTCCCACCCCAGACTGAGGAAGCATCCAGGGAAAAAAGTCCTGGCATAAACCATTGAGGGTAAGCAGCCGATTCCAAAGGCCCCATTCCCACCCCAGAGGGAGGAAGCATCCAGGGAAGAAAGACCTTGCAGAAACCACTGAGGGTAAGAGGCCTATTCCAAAGGCCACACCCCCACCCCAGAGGGAGGAAGCATCCAGGGAAGAAAGGCCTGGCAGAAGCCACAGAGGGTAAGAGGCCTATTCCAAAGGCCCCATCCCCACCACAGAGGGAGGAAGCATGCAGAGAAGAAAGGCCTGGCAGAAACTATTGAGGGTAACAGGCCGATTCCAAAGGCCAAAACCCCACCCTAGAGGGATTAAGCATCCAGGGAAGAAAGGCCTTGCAGAAACCACTGAGGGTAGGAGACCTGTTCCAAAGGCCACACCCCCACCCAAGAGGGAGGAAGCATGCAGGGAAGAAAGGCCTGGCAGAAACCATTGAGGGTTAGTGGCCTATTCCAAAGGCCACATCCTCACCCCAGAGGGAGGATGCATCCAGGGAAGAAAGGCCTGGCAGAAAACACTGAGGGTAAGAGGCCTATTCCAAAGGCCACACCCCCACCCGAGAAGGAGGAAGCATCCCTTGAAGAAAGGCCTGGCAGAAACCACTGAAGGTAAGAGGTCTATTCCAAAGGCCCCATCCACTCTTCAGAGGGAGGAAGCATCCAGGGATGAAAGGCCTGGCAGAAGCCCCTGAGGGTAAGAGGCCTATTCCAAAGGCCACACCCCCACCCCAGAGAGTGGAAGCATCCAGGGAAGAAAGGCCTGGCAGAAAACATTGAGGGTAAGAGGCCTATTCCAAAGGCCACACCCCCACCCCAGAGGGAGGAAGCATCCAGGGAAGAAAGGCCTGGCAGAAACCACTGAGGCTAAGAGGCGCATTCCAAAGGCCCCATCCCAATCCCAGAGGGAGGAAGCATCCAGGGAAGAAAGACCTGGCAGAAGCCACTGAGGGTAAGAGGCCTATTCCAAAGGCCACACCCCCCACCCTAGAGGGAGGAAGCATCCAGGGTAGAAAGGCCTGGCACAAAGCATTTAGGGTAAGAGGCTTATTCCAAAGGCCCCATTCCCACCCCAGAGGGAGGAAGCATCCAGGGATGAAAGGCCTGGAAGAAACCACTGAGGGGAAGAGACCTATTCCAAAGGCCACATCCCCACCCCAGAGGGAGGAAGCATCCAGGGATGAAAGGCCTTGCAGAAACCACTGAGGGTAAGAGGCCTATTCCAAAGGCCACACCCCCACCCCTGAGGGAGGAGGCATCCAGGGAAGAAAGGCCTGGCAGAAGCCGCTGAGGTAAGAGGCCTATTCCAAAGGCCCCATCCTCACCCCAGTGGGAGGAAGCATCCAGCGAATAAAGGCCTGGCAGAAACCACTGAGGGTAAGAGAACTGTTCCAAAGGCCCCATCCCCACCCCAGATGGAGGAAGCATCCAGGGAAAAAAGGCCTGGAAGAAACCATTGAGGGTAAGCAGCCGATTCCAAAGGCCACACCCCAACCCAAGAGGGAGGAAGCATGCAGGGAAGAAAGGCCTGGCAGAAACCATTGAGGGTTAGTGGCCTATTCCAAAGGCCACATCCTCACCCCAGAGGGAGGATGCATCCAGGGAAGAAAGGCCTGGCAGAAAACACTGAGGGTAAGAGGCCTATTCCAAAGGCCACACCCCCACCCCAGAAGGAGGAAGCATCCCTTGAAGAAAGGCCTGGCAGAAACCACTGAAGGTAAGAGGTCTATTCCAAAGGCCCCATCCACTCTTCAGAGGGAGGAAGCATTTAGGGATGAAAGGCCTGGCAGAAGCCACTGAGGGTAAGAGTACTATTCCAAAGGCCACACCCCCACCCCAGAGAGTGGAAGCATCCAGGGAAGAAAGGCCTGGCAGAAAACATTGAGGGTAAGAGGCCTATTCCAAAGGCCACAACTCCACCCCAGAGGGAGGAAGCATCCAGGGAAGAAAGGCCTGGCAGAAACCACTGAGGGTAAGAGGCGCATTCCAAAGGCCCCATCCCCATCCCAGAGGGAGGAAGCATCCAGGGAAGAAAGACCTGGCAGAAGCCACTGAGGGTAAGAGGCCTATTCCAAAGGCCACACCCCCCACCCTAAAGGGAGGAAGCATCCAGGGAAAAAAGACCTGGCAGAGGCCACTGATGGTAAGAGGCCTAGTCCAAAGGCCACACCCCCACCAAAGAGGGAGGAAGCATGCAGGGAAGAAAGGCCTGGCAGAAGCCACTGAGGGTGAGAGGCCTATTCCAAAAGGCCCCATCCCCACCCCAGAGGGAGGAAGCATCCAGGGAAGAAAGGCCTGGCAGAAACAACTGAGGGTAAGAGGCCTATTCCAAAGGCCCCAACCCCCTCCCAGAGGGAGGAAGCATCCAGGGAAGAAAGACCTGGCAGAAGCCACTGAGGGTAAGAGGCCTATTCCAAAGGCCACACCCCCACCCAAGAGGAAGTAAGCATGAAGGGAAGAACGGCCTGGCAGAAACCATTGAGGGTAAGAGGCCTATTCCAAAGTTCCAATCCCCACCCCAGAGTGAGGAAGCATCCAGGGAAGAAAGGCCTGGAAGATACCACTGAGGGTAAGAGGCCTATTCCAAAGGCCACACCCCCACCCCAGAGGGAGGAAGCATCCAGGGAAGAAAGGTCTGGCAGAAACCATTGAGGGTAAGAGGCCTATTCCAAAGTTCCAATCCCCACCCCAGAGGGAGGAAGCATCCAGGGAAGAAAGGCCTGGCAGAAACCACTGAGGGTAAGAGACCTATTCCAAAGGCCCCATTCCCAACCTATAGGGAGGAAGCATCCAGGGATGAAAGGCCTTGCAGAAACCACTGTGTGTAACAGGCCTATTCCAAAGACCACACACCACACCAAAGAGGGAGGAAGCATCCAGCGAATAAAGGCCTGGCAGAAACCACTGAGGGTAAGAGACCTGTTCCAAAGGCCCCATCCCCACACCAGAGGGAGGAGGCATCCAGAGAAAAAAGACCTGGGAGAAGCCAATGAGGGTAAGAGGCCTATTACAAAGGCCACACCCCCACCAAAGAGGGAGGAAGCATGCAGGGAAGAAAGGCCTGGCAGAAACCACTGAGGGTAAGAGGCCGATTCCAAAGGCCCTATCCCCATCCCAGAGGGAGGAAGCATCCAGGGAAGAAAGGCCTTGCAGAAGCCACTGAGGGTAAGAGGCCTATTCCAAAGGCCACACCCCCACCCAAGAGAGAGGAAGCATGCAGGGAAGAACGGCCTGGCAGAAATGGTTGAGGGTAAGAGGCCTATTCCAAAGTTCCAATCCCCACCCCAGAGGGAGGAAGCATCCAGGGAAGAAAGGCCTGGCAGATACCACTGAGGGTAAGAGGCCTATTCCAAAGGCCACATACCCACCCCAGAGGGAGGAAGCATCCTGGGAAGAAAGGCCTGGCAGAAACCACAAAGGGTAAGAGGCCTATTCCAAAGGCCACACCCCCACCCCAGAAGGAGGAATCATCCAGGGAAGAAAGGCCTGGCAGAAACCACTGAGGGTAAGAGGTCAATTCCAAAGGCCCCCTCCCCTCCCCAGAGGGAGGAAGCATCCAGGGACGAAAAGCCTGACAGAAACCATTGAGGTTAAGAGGCCTATTCCAAAGGCCCCACCCCAGAGGGAGGAAGCATCCAGGGAAGAAAGGCCTGGCACAAAGCATTTAGGGTATGAGGCCTATTCCAAAGGCCCCATTCCCACCCCAGACTGAGGAAGCATCCGGGGAAAAAAGTCCTGGCATAAACCATTGAGGGTAAGCAGCCGATTCCAAAGGCCCCATTCCCACCCCAGAGGGAGGAAGCATCCAGGGAAGAAAGACCTTGCAGAAACCACTGAGGGTAAGAGGCCTATTCCAAAGGCCACACCCCCACCCCAGAGGGAGGAAGCATCCAGGGAAGAAAGGCCTGGCAGAAGCCACAGAGGGTAAGAGGCCTATTCCAAAGGCCCCATCCCCACCACAGAGGGAGGAAGCATGCAGAGAAGAAAGGCCTGGCAGAAACTATTGAGGGTAACAGGCCGATTCCAAAGGCCAAAACCCCACCCTAGAGGGATTAAGCATCCAGGGAAGAAAGGCCTTGCAGAAACCACTGAGGGTAAGAGGCCTATTCCAAAGGTCACACCCCCACCCCAGAGGGCGGAAGCATGCAGGGAAGAAAGGCCTGGAAGAAACCATTTAGGGTAAGAGGCCTATTCCAAAGGCCACACCCCCACCCCAGAGCGAGGAAGCATCCAGGGAAGAAAGGCCTGGCAGAAGCCACTGAGGGTAAGAGGCCTATTCCAAAGGCTCCATCCCCACCCCAGAGGGAGGAAGCATCCAGGGAAGAAAGGCCTGGCAGAAACCATTGAGGTTGACAGGCCAATTCCAAAGGCCAAAACCCCACCCTAGAGGGATTAAGCATCCAGGGAAGAAAGGCCTTGCAGAAACCACTGAGGGTAAGAGGCCTATTCCAAAGGTCACACCCCCACCCCAGAGGGAGGAAGCATGCAGGGAAGAAAGGCCTGGCAGAAACCATTTAGGGTAAGTGGCCTATTCCAAAGGCCACATCCCCACCCCAGAGGGAGGAAGCATCCAGGGAAGAAAGGCCTGGCAGAAACCACTGAGGGTAAGAGGCCTATTCCAAAGGCCACCCCCCACCCCAAAAGGAGGAAGCATCCCTTGAAGAAAGACCCGGCAGAAACCACTGAGGGTAAGAGGTCTATTCCATAGGCCCCATCCCCTCCTCAGAGGGAGGAAGCATCCAGGGTAGAAAGGCCTGGCAGATGCCACTGAGGGTAAGAGGCCTATTCCAAAGGCCACACCCCCACCCCAGAGGGTGGAAGCATCCAGGGAAGAAAGGCCTGGCAGAAACCAATGAGGGTAAGAGGCTGATTCCAAAGGCCCCATTCCCACCCCAGAGGGAGGAAGCATCCAGGGAAGAAAGGCCTGGCAGAAACTATTGAGGGTAAGAGGCCTATTCCAAAGGCCCCATCCCCACCCCAGAGGGAGGAAGCATCCAGGGAAGAAAGGCCTGGCAGAAACCATTGAGGGTAACAGGCCGATTCCAAAGGCCACAACCCCACCCTAGAGGGATTAAGCATCCACGGAAGAAAGGCCTGGCAGAAGCCACTGAGGGTAAGAGGCCTTTTCCAAAGGCCACACCCCCACCCCAGAGGGAGGAAGCATCCAGGGAAGAAAGTAATGGCAGAAACCATTGAGGGTAAGAGGCCTATTCCAAAGTTCCAATCCCCACCCCAGAGGGAGGAAGCATCCAGGGAAGAAAGGCCTGGCAGAAACCACTGAGGGTAAGAGACCTGTTGCAAAGGATCCATCCCCACCCCAGAGGGAGGAAGCATCCAGGTAAAAAAAGGCCGGGCAGAAACCATTGAGGGTAAGCAGCCAATTCCAAAGGCCCCATTCCCACCCCAGAGGGAGGAAGCATCCAGGGAAGAAAGGCCTAGCAGAAGCCACTGAGGGTAAGAGGCCTATTCCAAAGGCCCCATCCCCACCACAAAGGGAGGAAGCATCCAGGGAAGAAAGTCTTGGCAGAAGCCATTGAGGGTAAGAGGCCTATTCCAAAGGCCACACCCCCACCCCAGAAGGAGGAATCATCCAGGGAAGAAAGGCTGGCAGAAACCACTGAGGGTAAGAGGTCAATTCCAAAGGCCCCCTCCCCTCCCCAGAGGGAGGAAGCATCCAGGGAAGAAAGTCCTGGTAGAAGCTAATGAGGGTAAGAGGCCTATTCCAAAGGCCTCATTCCCACCCCAGAGGGAGGACGGATTCAGGGAAGAAAGGCCTGGCAGAAATTTAGGGTAAGAGGCCTGTTCCAAAGGCCCCATCCCCACCCCAGAGGGAGGAAGCATCCAGGGAAGGAAGGCCTGGCAGAAACCACTCTGTGGAAGAGGCCTATTCCATTCCCATCCCAGAGGGAGGAAGCATCCAGGGTTGAAAGGCCTTGCAGAAACCACTGTGTATAACAGGCCTATTCCAAAGACCACACGCCACACCAAAGAGGGAGGAAGCATCCAGTGAATAAAGGCCTGGCAGAAACCACTGAGGGTAAGAGACCTGTTCCAAAGGCCCCATCCCCACCCCAGAGGGAGGAAGCATCCAGGGAAGAAAGGCCTGGCAGAAACCATATAGGGTAAGAGGCCTATTCCAAAGGCTCCATCCCCACCCCAGAGGGAGGAAGCATCCAGGGAAGAAAGACCTGGCAGAAGCCACTGAGGGTAAGAGGCCTATTCTAAAGGCCACACCCCCACCAAAGAGGGAGGAAGCATACAGGGAAGAAAGGCCTGGCAGAACCCATTGAGGGTAAGAGGCCTATTCCGAAGGCCCCATCCCCACCCCAGAGGGAGAAAGCATCCAGGGAAGAAAGGCCTGGCAGAAACCACTGAGGGTAAGAGACCTGTTCCAAAGGCCCCATCCCCACCCCAGAGGGAAGAAGCATCCAGGGAAAAAAGGCCTGGAAGAAACCATTGAGGGTAAGCAGCCGATTCCAAAGGCCACACCCCCACCCAAGAGGGAGGAAGCATGCAGGGAAGAAAGGCCTGGCAGAAACCATTGAGGGTTAGTGGCCTATTCCAAAGGCCACATCCTCACCCCAGAGGGAGGATGCATCCAGGGAAGAAAGGCCTGGCAGAAAACACTGAGGGTAAGAGGCCTATTCCAAAGGCCACACACCCACCCCAGAAGGAGGAAGCATCCCTTGAAGAAAGGCCTGGCAGAAACCACTGAAGGTAAGAGGTCTATTCCAAAGGCCCCATCCACTCTTCAGAGGGAGGAAGCATCCAGGGAAGAAAGGCCTGGCAGAAGCCACTGAGGGTAAGAGGCCTATTCCAAAGGCCACACCCCCACCCCAGAGAGTGGAAGCATCCAGGGAAGAAAGGCCTGGCAGAAAACATTGAGGGTAAGAGGCTGATTCCAAAGGCCCCATTCCCACCCCAGAGGGACGAAGCATCCAGGGAAGAAAGGCCTGGCAGAAACCACTGAGGGTAAGAGGCCTATTCCAAAGTCCCAATCCCCACCCCAGAGGGAGGAAGCATCCAGGGAAGAAAGGCCTGGCAGATACCACTGAGGGTTAGAGGCCTATTTCAAAGGCCACCCCCCCACCCCAGAAGGAGGAAGCATCCCAGGAAGAAAGGCCTGGCAGAAACCCCTGAGGGTAAGAGGTCTATTCCAAAGGCCGCATCCGCTCCCCAGAGGGAGGAAGCATCCAGGGAAGAAAGTAATGGCAGAAACCACTGAGGGTAAGAGGCCTATTCCAAAGGCCACACCCCCACCAAAGAGGGATGAAGCATCCAGGGAAAAAAGACCTGGCAGAAGCCACTGAGGTTAAGAGGCCTATTCCAAAGGCCACACCCCCACCAAAGAGGGAGGAAGCATCCATCGAATAAAGGCCTGGCAGAAACCACTGAGGGTAAGAGAACTGTTCCAAAGGCCCCATCCCCAAACCAGAGGGAGGAAGCCTCCAGGGGAAAATGTCCTGGCAGAAACCAATTGAGGGTAAGCAGCCGATTCCAAAGGCTCCATTCCCACCCAGGGGGAGGAAGCATCCAGGGAAGAAAGGCCTGGCACAAAGCATTTAGGGTAAGAGGCTTATTCCAAAGGCCCAATCCCCACCCCAGAGGAAGGAAGCATCCAGGGAAGAAAGGCCTGGCAGAAACCACTGAGGGTAAGAGGCCTATTCCAAAGGCCACACCCCCACCCCAGAAGGAGGAAGCATCCCGCGAAGAAAGGCCAGGCAGAAATCACTGAGGGTAAGAGGTATATTCCAAAGGCCGCATATGCTCCCCTGAGGGAGGAAGCATCCAGGGAAGAAAGGCCTGGCAGAAGCCACTGAGGGTAAGTGGCCTATTCCAAAGGCCACACCCCCACCCCAGAGGGAGGAAGCATCCAGGGATGAAAGGCCTTGCAGAAACCACTGAGTGTAAGATGGCTATTCCAAAGGCTACACACCCACCCCAGAGGCCTGGCAGAAACCATTGAGGGTAAGAGGCTGATTCCAAAGGCCCCATTCCAACCCCAGAGGGAGGAAGCATCCAGGGAAGAAAGGCCTGGCAGAAACTATTGAGGGTAAGAGGCCTATTCCAAAGGCCCCATCCCCACCCCAGAGGGAGGAAGCATCCAGGGAAGAAAGGCCTCGCAGAAACCATTGAGGGTAACAGGTCGATTCCAAAGGCCACAACCCCACCCTAGAGGGATTAAGCATACAGGGAAGAAAGGCCTTGCAGAAACCACTGAGGGTAAGAGGCCTATTCCAAAGGTCACACCCCCACCCCAGAGGGAGGAAGCATGCAGGGAAGAAAGGCCTGGCAGAAACCATTTAGGTTAAGTGGCCTATTCCAAAGGCCACATCCCCACCCCAGAGGGAGGAAGCATCCAGGGAAGAAAGGCCTGGCAGAAACCACTGAGGGTAAGAGGCCTATTCCAAAGGCCACACCCCCACCCCAGAAGGAGGAAGCATCCCGGGAAGAAAGGCCTGGCAGAAACCCCTGAGGGTAAGAGGTCTATTCCAAAGGCCGCATCCGCTCCCCAGAGGGAGGAAGCATCCAGGGAAGAAAGTAATGGCAGAAACCACTGAGGGTAAGAGGCCTATTCCAAAGGCCACACCCCCACCAAAGAGGGATGAAGCATCCAGGGAAAAAAGACCTGGCAGAAGCCACTGAGGGTAAGAGGCCTATTCCAAAGGCCACACCCCCACCAAAGAGGGAGGAAGCATCCTGCGAATAAAGGCCTGGCAGAAACCACTGAGGGTAAGAGAACTGTTCCAAAGGCCCCATCCCCAAACCAGAGGGAGGAAGAATCCAGGGAAGAAAGGCCTTGCAAAAACCACTGAGGGTAAGAGGCCTATTCCAAAGGCCACACCCCCACCCCATGGGAGGAAGCATCCAGGGTAGAAAGGCTTGGCAGATGCCACTGAGGGTAAGAGGCGTATTCCAAAGGCCACACCCCCACCCCAGAAGGAGGAAGCATGCAGGGAAGAACGGCCTGGCAGAAACCACTAAGGGTAAGAGGCCTATTCCAAAGGCCACCCCCCCACCCCAGAAGGAGGAATCATCCAGGGAAGAAAGGCCTGGCAGAAACCACTGAGGGTAAGAGGTCAATTCCAAAGGCCCCCTCCACTCCCCAGAGGGAGGAAGCATCCAGGGAAGAAAGGTCTGGTAGAAGAAAATGAGGGTAAGAGGCCTATTCCAAAGGCCTCATTCCCACCCCAGAGGGAGGAAGGATCCCGGGAAGAAAGGCCTGGCAGAAATTTAGGGTAAGAGGCCTGTTCCAAAGGCCCCATCCCCACCCCAGAGGGAGGAAGCATCCAGGGAAGGAAGGCCTGGCAGAAACCACTCTGGGGAAGAGGCCTATTCCAAAGGCCCCATTGCCATCCCAGAGAGAGGAAGCATCCAGGGGAGAAAGGCCTGGCAAAAACTATTGATGGTAAGAGGCCTATTCCAAAGGCCCCATCCCCACCCCAGAGGGAGGAAGCATCCAGGGAAGAAAGGCCTGGCAGAAACCATTGAGGGTAACAGGCCGATTCCAAAGGCCAAAACCCCACCCTAGAGGGATTAAGCATCCAGGGAAGAAAGTAATGGCAGAAACCACTGAGGGTAAGAGGCCTATTCCAAAGGCTACACACCCACCCCAGAGGGAGGAAGCATCCAGCGAAAAAAGGCCTGGCAGAAACCATTGAGGGTAACAGGTCGATTCCAAAGGCCACAACCCCACCCTAGAGGGATTAAGCATACAGGGAAGAAAGGCCTTGCAGAAACCACTGAGGGTAAGAGGCCTATTCCAAAGGTCACACCCCCACCCCAGAGGGAGGAAGCATGCAGGGAAGAAAGGCCTGGCAGAAACCATTTAGGGTAAGTGGCCTATTCCAAAGGCCACATCCCCACCCCAGAGGGAGGAAGCATCCAGGGAAGAAAGGCCTGGCAGAAACCACTGAGGGTAAGAGGCCTATTCCAAAGGAGCCATCCCCTCCTCAGAGGGAGGAAGCATCCAGGTTAGAAAGGCTTGGCAGATGCCACTGAGGGTAAGAGGCGTATTCCAAAGGCCACACCCCCACCCCAGAGGGTGGAAGCATCCAGGGAAGAAAGGCCTGGCAGAAACCAATGAGGGTAAGAGGCTGATTCCAAAGGCCCCATTCCCACCCCAGAGGGAGGAAGCATCCAGGGAAGAAAGGCCTTGCAGAAACCACTGAGGGTAAGAGGCCTATTCCAAAGGCCACACCCCCACCCCAGAGGGAGGAAGCATCCAGGTAAAAAAGGCCTGGCAGAAACCATTGAGGGTAAGCAGCCGATTCCAAAGGCCCCATTCCCACCCCAGAGGGAGGAAGCATCCAGGGAAGAAAGGCCTTGCAGAAACCACTGAGGGTAAGAGACCTATTCCAAAGGCCACACCCCCACCCCAGAGGGAGGAAGCATCCAGGGAAGAAAGGCCTGGCAGAAGCCACAGAGGGTAAGAGGCCTATTCCAAAGGCCCCATCACCACCACAGAGGGAGGAAGCATGCAGGGAAGAAAGGCCTGGCAGAAACCACTGAGGGTAAGAGGCCTATTCCAAAGTCCCAATCCCCACCCCAGAGGGAGGAAGCATCCAGGGAAGAAAGGCCTGGCAGATACCACTGAGGGATAGAGGCCTATTTCAAAGGCCACACCCCCACCCCAGAAGGAGGAAGCATCCCGGGAAGAAAGGCCTGGCAGAAACCCCTGAGGGTAAGCGGTCTATTCCAAAGGCCGCATCCGCTCCCCAGAGGGAGGAAGCATCCAGGGAAGAAAGTAATGGCAGAAACCACTGAGGGTAAGAGGCCTATTCCAAAGGCCACACCCCCACCAAAGAGGGATGAAGCATCCAGGGAAAAAAGACCTGGCAGAAGCCACTGAGGGTAAGAGGCCTATTCCAAAGGCCACACCCCCACCAAAGAGGGAGGAAGCATCCTGCGAATAAAGGCCTGGCAGAAACCACTGAGGGTAAGAGAACTGTTCCAAAGGCCCCATCCCCAAACCAGAGGGAGGAAGAATCCAGGGAAGAAAGGCCTTGCAAAAACCACTGAGGGTAAGAGGCCTATTCCAAAGGCCACACCCCCACCCCATGGGAGGAAGCATCCAGGGTAGAAAGGCTTGGCAGATGCCACTGAGGGTAAGAGGCGTATTCCAAAGGCCACACCCCCACCCCAGAAGGAGGAAGCATGCAGGGAAGAACGGCCTGGCAGAAACCACTAAGGGTAAGAGGCCTATTCCAAAGGCCACACCCCCACCCCAGAAGGAGGAATCATCCAGGGAAGAAAGGCCTGGCAGAAACCACTGAGGGTAAGAGGTCAATTCCAAAGGCCCCCTCCCCTCCCCAGAGGGAGGAAGCATCCAGGGAAGAAAGGTCTGGTAGAAGAAAATGAGGGTAAGAGGCCTATTCCAAAGGCCTCATTCCCAACCCAGAGGGAGGAAGGATCCCGGGAAGAAAGGCCTGGCAGAAATTTAGGGTAAGAGGCCTGTTCCAAAGGCCCCATCCCCACCCCAGAGGGAGGAAGCATCCAGGGAAGGAAGGCCTGGCAGAAACCACTCTGGGGAAGAGGCCTATTCCAAAGGCCCCATTGCCATCCCAGAGAGAGGAAGCATCCAGGGGAGAAAGGCCTGGCAAAAACTATTGATGGTAAGAGGCCTATTCCAAAGGCCCCATCCCCACCCCAGAGGGAGGAAGCATCCAGGGAAGAAAGGCCTGGCAGAAACCATTGAGGGTAACAGGCCGATTCCAAAGGCCAAAACCCCACCCTAGAGGGATTAAGCATCCAGGGAAGAAAGTAATGGCAGAAACCACTGAGGGTAAGAGGCCTATTCCAAAGGCTACACACCCACCCCAGAGGGAGGAAGCATCCAGCGAAAAAAGGCCTGGCAGAAACCACTGAGGGTAAGAGACCTGTTCCAATGGCCCCATCCCCACCCCAGAGGGATGAAGCATCCAGGTAAAAAAAGGCCGGGCAGAAACCATTGAGGGTAAGCAGCCGATTCCAAAGGCCCCATCCCCACCCCAGAGGGAGGAAGCATCCAGGGAAGAAAGGCCTTGCAGAAACCGCTGAGGGTAAGAGGCCTATACCAAAGGCCACCCCCCCACCCCAGAGGGAGGAAGCATCCAGGGAAGAAAGGCCTAGCAGAAGCCACTGAGGGTAAGAGGCCTATTCCAAAGGCCCCATCCCCACCCCAGAGGGAGGAAGCATCCAGGGAAGAAAGCCCTGGCAGAAACCACTAAGGGTAAGAGGCCTATTCCAAAGGCCACACACCCACCCCAGAAGGAGGAAGCATCCTGGGAAGAAAGGCCTGGCAGAAACCACTGAGGGTAAGAGGTCAATTCCAAAGGCCCCCTCCCCTCCCCAGAGGGAGGAAGCATCCAGGGAAGAAAGGCCTGGTAGAAGCCAATGAGGGTAAGAGGCCTATTACAAAGTCCCAATCCCCACCCCAGAGGGAGGAAGCATCCAGGGAAGAAAGGCCTGGCAGATACCACTGAGGGTTAGAGGCCTATTCCAAAGGCCCCATTCCCATCCCAGAGGGAGGGAGCATCCAGGGATGAAAGGCCTTGCAGAAACCACTGTGTGTAACAGGCCTATTCCAAAGACCACACACCACACCAAAGAGGGAGGAAGCATCCAGCGAATAAAGGCCTGGCAGAAACCACTGAGGGTAAGAGACCTGTTCCAAAGGCCCCATCCCCACCCCAGAGGGAGGAAGCATCCAGAGAAAAAAGACCTGGCAGAAGCCAATGAGGGTAAGAGGCCTATTACAAAGGCCACACCCCCACCAAAGAGGGAGGAAGCATGCAGGGAAGAAAGGCCTGGCAGAAACCACTGAGGGTAAGAGGCCTATTCCAAAGTCCCTATCCCCATCCCAGAGGGAGGAAGCATCCAGGGAAGAAAGGCCTTGCAGAAGCCACTGAGGGTAAGAGGCCTATTACAAAGGCCTCACCCCCACCAAAGAGGGAGGAAGCATACAGGGAAGAAAGGCCTGGCAGAACCCATTGAGGGTAAGAGGCCTATTCCGAAGGCCCCATCCCCACCCCAGAGGGAGAAAGCATCCAGGGAAGAAAGGCCTGGCAGAAAACACTGAGCGTAAGAGAACTGTTCCAAAGGCGCCATCCCCAAACCAGAGGGAGGAAGCTTCCAGGGGAAAAGGTCCTGGCAGAAACCAATTGAGGGTAAGCAGCCGATTCCAAAGCCTCCATTCCCACCCAGAGGGAGGAAGAATCCAGGGAAGAAAGGCCTTGCAGAAACCACTGAGGGTAAGAGGCCTATTCCAAAAGCCACCCCCCCACCCCAGAGGGAGGAAGCATTCAGGGAAGAAATGCAGGGCAGAAGCCACTGAGGGTAAGAGGCCTATTCCAAAGGCCCCATCACCACCCCAGAGGGAGGAAGCATCCAGGGAAGAAAGGCCTGGCACAAAGCATTTAGGGTAAGAGGCTTATTCCAAAGGCCCCATTCCCACCCCAGAGGGAGGAAGCATCCAGGGATGAAAGGCCTGGAAGAAACCACTGAGGGGAAGAGACCTATTCCAAAGGCCACATCCCCCCCCCCCAGAGGGAGGAAGCATCCAGGGATGAAAGGCCTTGCAGAAACCACTGAGTGTAAGATGCCTATTCCAAAGGCTACACACCCACCCCAGAGGGAGGAAGGATCCAGCGAATAAAGGCCTGGCAGAAACCACTGAGGGTAAGAGACCTGTTCCAAAGGCCCCATCCCCACCCCAGAGGGAAGAAGCATCCAGGGAAAAAAGGCCTGGAAGAAACCATTGAGGGTAAGCAGCCGATTCCAAAGGCCACACCCCCACCCAAGAGGGAGGAAGCATGCAGGGAAGAAAGGCCTGGCAGAAACCATTGAGGGTTAGTGGCCTATTCCAAAGGCCACATCCTCACCCCAGAGGGAGGATGCATCCAGGGAAGAAAGGCCTGGCAGAAAACACTGAGGGTAAGAGGCCTATTCCAAAGGCCACACACCCACCCCAGAAGGAGGAAGCATCCCTTGAAGAAAGGCCTGGCAGAAACCACTGAAGGTAAGAGGTCTATTCCAAAGGCCCCATCCACTCTTCAGAGGGAGGAAGCATCCAGGGAAGAAAGGCCTGTCAGAAGCCACTGAGGGTAAGAGGCCTATTCCAAAGGCCACACCCCCACCCCAGAGAGTGGAAGCATCCAGGGAAGAAAGGCCTGGCAGAAAACATTGAGGGTAAGAGGCTGATTCCAAAGGCCCCATTCCCACCCCAGAGGGACGAAGCATCCAGGGAAGAAAGGCCTGGCAGAAACCACTGAGGGTAAGAGGCCTATTCCAAAGTCCCAATCCCCACCCCAGAGGGAGGTAGCATCCAGGGAAGAAAGGCCTGGCAGATACCACTGAGGTTTAGAGGCCTATTTCAAAGGCCACCCCCCCACCCCAGAAGGAGGAAGCATCCCGGGAAGAAAGGCCTGGCAGAAACCCCTGAGGGTAAGAGGTCTATTCCAAAGGCCGCATCCGCTCCCCAGAGGGAAGAAGCATCCAGGGAAGAAAGTAATGGCAGAAACCACTGAGGGTAAGAGGCCTATTCCAAAGGCCACACCCCCACCAAAGAGGGATGAAGCATCCAGGGAAAAAAGACCTGGCAGAAGCCACTGAGGTTAAGAGGCCTATTCCAAAGGCCACACCCCCACCAAAGAGGGAGGAAGCATCCAGCGAATAAAGGCCTGGCAGAAACCACTGAGGGTAAGAGAACTGTTCCAAAGGCCCCATCCCCAAACCAGAGGGAGGAAGCCTCCAGGGGAAAAAGTCCTGGCAGAAACCAATTGAGGGTAAGCAGCCGATTCCAAAGGCTCCATTCCCACCCAGGGGGAGGAAGAATCCAGGGAAGAAAGGCCTTGCAGAAACCACTGAGGGTAAGAGGCCTATTCCAAAGGCCCCATCACCACCCCAGAGGGAGGAAGCATCCAGGGAAGAAAGGCCTGGCACAAAGCATTTAGGGTAAGAGGCTTATTCCAAAGGCCCAATCCCCACCCCAGAGGAAGGAAGCATCCAGGGAAGAAAGGCCTGGCAGAAACCACTGAGGGTAAGAGGCCTATTCCAAAGGCCACACCCCCACCCCAGAAGGAGGAAGCATCCCGCGAAGAAAGGCCAGGCAGAAATCACTGAGGGTAAGAGGTATATTCCAAAGGCCGCATACGCTCCCCTGAGGGAGGAAGCATCCAGGGAAGAAAGGCCTGGCAGAAGCCACTGAGGGTAAGTGGCCTATTCCAAAGGCCACACCCCCACCCCAGAGGGAGGAAGCATCCAGGGATGAAAGGCCTTGCAGAAACCACTGAGTGTAAGATGGCTATTCCAAAGGCTACACACCCACCCCAGAGGCCTGGCAGAAACCATTGAGGGTAAGAGGCTGATTCCAAAGGCCCCATTCCAACCCCAGAGGGAGGAAGCATCCAGGGAAGAAAGGCCTGGCAGAAACTATTGAGGGTAAGAGGCCTATTCCAAAGGCCCCATCCCCACCCCAGAGGGAGGAAGCATCCAGGGAAGAAAGGCCTCGCAGAAACTATTGAGGGTAACAGGTCGATTCCAAAGGCCACAACCCCACCCTAGAGGGATTAAGCATACAGGGAAGAAAGGTCTTGCAGAAACCACTGAGGGTAAGAGGCCTATTCCAAAGGTCACACCCCCACCCCAGAGGGAGGAAGCATGCAGGGAAGAAAGTCCTGGCAGAAACCATTTAGGGTAAGTGGCCTATTCCAAAGGCCACATCCCCACCCCAGAGGGAGGAAGCATCCAGGGAAGAAAGGCCTGGCAGAAACCACTGAGGGTAAGAGGCCTATTCCAAAGGCCCCATCCCCTCCTCAGAGGGAGGAAGCATCCAGGTTAGAAAGGCTTGGCAGATGCCACTGAGGGTAAGAGGCGTATTCCAAAGGCCACACCCCCACCCCAGAGGGTGGAAGCATCCAGGGAAGAAAGGCCTGGCAGAAACCAATGAGGGTAAGAGGCTGATTCCAAAGGCCCCATTCCCACCCCAGAGGGAGGAAGCATCCAGGGAAGAAAGGCCTTGCAGAAACCACTGAGGGTAAGAGGCCTATTCCAAAGGCCACACCCCCACCCCAGAGGGAGGAAGCATCCAGGTAAAAAAGGCCTGGCAGAAACCATTGAGGGTAAGCAGCCGATTCCAAAGGCCCCATTCCCACCCCAGAGGGAGGAAGCATCCAGGGAAGAAAGGCCTTGCAGAAACCACTGAGGGTAAGAGACCTATTCCAAAGGCCACACCCCCACCCCAGAGGGAGGAAGCATCCAGGGAAGAAAGGCCTGGCAGAAGCCACAGAGGGTAAGAGGCCTATTCCAAAGGCCCCATCACCACCACAGAGGGAGGAAGCATGCAGGGATGAAAGGCCTGGCAGAAACCACTGAGGGTAAGAGGCCTATTCCAAAGTCCCAATCCCCACCCCAGAGGGAGGAAGCATCCAGGGAAGAAAGGCCTGGCAGATACCACTGAGGGATAGAGGCCTATTTCAAAGGCCACACCCCCACCCCAGAAGGAGGAAGCATCCCGGGAAGAAAGGCCTGGCAGAAACCCCTGAGGGTAAGAGGTCTATTCCAAAGGCCGCATCCGCTCCCCAGAGGGAGGAAGCATCCAGGGAAGAAAGTAATGGCAGAAACCACTGATGGTAAAAGGCCTATTCCAAAGGCCACACCCCCACCAAAGAGGGATGAAGCATCCAGGGAAAAAAGACCTGGCAGAAGCCACTGAGGGTAAGAGGCCTATTCCAAAGGCCACACCCCCACCAAAGAGGGAGGAAGCATCCTGCGAATAAAGGCCTGGCAGAAACCACTGAGGGTAAGAGAACTGTTCCAAAGGCCCCATCCCCAAACCAGAGGGAGGAAGAATCCAGGGAAGAAAGGCCTTGCAAAAACCACTGAGGGTAAGAGGCCTATTCCAAAGGCCACACCCCCACCCCATGGGAGGAAGCATCCAGGGTAGAAAGGCTTGGCAGATGCCACTGAGGGTAAGAGGCGTATTCCAAAGGCCACACCCCCACCCCAGAAGGAGGAAGCATGCAGGGAAGAACGGCCTGGTAGAAACCACTAAGGGTAAGAGGCCTATTCCAAAGGCCACACCCACACCCCAGAAGGAGGAATCATCCAGGGAAGAAAGGCCTGGCAGAAACCACTGAGGGTAAGAGGTCAATTCCAAAGGCCCCCTCCCCTCGCCAGAGGGAGGAAGCATCCAGGGAAGAAAGGCCTGGTAGAAGAAAATGAGGGTAAGTTGCCTATTCCAAAGGCCTCATTCCCACCCCAGAGGGAGGAAGGATCCCGGGAAGAAAGGCCTGGCAGAAATTTAGGGTAAGAGGCCTGTTCCAAAGGCCCCATCCCCACCCCAGAGGGAGGAAGCATCCAGGGAAGGAAGGCCTGGCAGAAACCACTCTGGGGAAGAGGCCTATTCCAAAGGCCCCATTGCCATCCCAGAGAGAGGAAGCATCCAGGGGAGAAAGGCCTGGCAAAAACTATTGATGGTAAGAGGCCTATTCCAAAGGCCCCATCCCCACCCCAGAGGGAGGAAGCATCCAGGGAAGAAAGGCCTGGCAGAAACCATTGAGGGTAACAGGCCGATTCCAAAGGCCAAAACCCCACCCTAGAGGGATTAAGCATCCAGGGAAGAAAGTAATGGCAGAAACCACTGAGGGTAAGAGGCCTATTCCAAAGGCTACACACCCACCCCAGAGGGAGGAAGCATCCAGCGAAAAAAGGCCTGGCAGAAACCACTGAGGGTAAGAGACCTGTTCCAATGGCCCCATCCCCACCCCAGAGGGATGAAGCATCCAGGTAAAAAAAGGCCGGGCAGAAACCATTGAGGGTAAGCAGCCGATTCCAAAGGCCCCATTCCCACCCCAGAGGGAGGAAGCATCCAGGGAAGAAAGGCCTTGCAGAAACCGCTGAGGGTAAGAGGCCTATACCAAAGGCCACCCCCCCACCCCAGAGGGAGGAAGCATCCAGGGAAGAAAGGCCTAGCAGAAGCCACTGAGGGTAAGAGGCCTATTCCAAAGGCCCCATCCCCACCCCAGAGTGAGGAAGCATCCAGGGAAGAAAGTCCTGGCAGAAGCCATTGAGGGTAAGAGGCCACACCCCACCCAAGAGGGAGGAAGCATGCAAGGACGAAAGGCCTGGCAGAAACCATTGAGGGTAAGAGGCCTATTCCAAAGGCCCCATCCCCACCCCAGAGGGAGGAAGCATCCAGGGAAGAAAGCCCTGGCAGAAACCACTAAGGGTAAGAGGCCTATTCCAAAGGCCACACACCAACCCCAGAAGGAGGAAGCATCCTGGGAAGAAAGGCCTGGCAGAAACCACTGAGGGTAAGAGCTCAATTCCAAAGGCTCCCTCCCCTCCCCAGAGGGAGGAAGCATCCAGGGAAGAAAGGCCTGGTAGAAGCCAATGAGGGTAAGAGGCCTATTACAAAGTCCCAATCCCCACCCCAGAGGGAGGAAGCATCCAGGGAAGAAAGGCCTGGCAGATACCACTGAGGGTTAGAGGCCTATTCCAAAGGCCCCATTCCCATCCCAGAGGGAGGGAGCATCCAGGGATGAAAGGCCTTGCAGAAACCACTGTGTGTAACAGGCCTATTCCAAAGACCACACACCACACCAAAGAGGGAGGAAGCATCCAGCGAATAAAGGCCTGGCAGAAACCACTGAGGGTAAGAGGTCAATTCCAAAGGCCCCATCCCCACCCCAGAGGGAGGAAGCATCCAGAGAAAAAAGACCTGGCAGAAGCCAATGAGGGTAAGAGGCCTATTACAAAGGCCACACCCCCACCAAAGAGGGAGGAAGCATGCAGGGAAGAAAGGCCTGGCAGAAACCACTGAGGGTAAGAGGCCTATTCCAAAGGCCCTATCCCCATCCCAGAGGGAGGAAGCATCCAGGGAAGAAAGGCCTTGCAGAAGCCACTGAGGGTAAGAGGCCTATTCCAAAGGCCACACCCCCACCCAAGAGAGAGGAAGCATGCAGGGAAGAACGGCCTGGCAGAAATGGTTGAGGGTAAGAGGCCTATTCCAAAGTTCCAATCCCCACCCCAGAGGGAGGAAGCATCCAGGGAAGAAAGGCCTGGCAGATACCACTGAGGGTAAGAGGCCTATTCCAAAGGACACATACCCACCCCAGAGGGAGGAAGCATCCTGGGAAGCAAGGCCTGGCAGAAACCACTAAGGGAAAGAGGCCTATTCCAAAGGCCACACCCCCACCCCAGAAGGAGGAATCATCCAGGGAAGAAAGGCCTAGCTGAAACCACTGAGGGTAAGAGGTCAATTCCAAAGGCCCCCTCCCCTCCCCAGAGGGAGGAAACATCCAGGGAAGAAAGGCCTGGTAGAAGCCAATGAGGGTAAGAGGCCTATTCCAAAGGCCTCATTCCCACCCCAGAGGGAGGAAGGATCCAGGGAAGAAAGGCCTGGCAGAAATTTAGGGTAAGAGGCCTGTTCCAAAGGCCCCATCCCCAACCCAGAGGGAGGAAGCATCCTGGGAAGGAAGGCCTGGCAGAAACCACTCTGGGGAAGAGGCCTATTCCAAAGGCCCCATTCCCATCCCAGAGGGAGGTAGCATCCAGGGATGAAAGGCCTTGCAGAAACCACTGTGTGTAACAGGCCTATTCCAAAGACCACAAGCCACACCAAAGAGGGAGGAAGCATCCAGAGAATAAAGGCCTGGCAGAAACCACTGAGGGTAAGAGACCTGTTCCAAAGGCCCCATCCCCACCCCAGAGAGAGGAAGCATCCAGGGAAAAAAGACCTGGCAGAAGCCACTAAGGGTAAGAAGCCTAGTACAAAGGCCACACCCCCACCAAAGAGGGAGGAAGCATGCAGGGAAGAAAGGCCTGGCAGAAATTTAGGGTAAGAGGCCTGTTCCAAAGGCCCCATCCCAACCCCAGAGGGAGGAAGCATCCAGGGAAGGAAGGCCTGGCAGAAACCACTCTGGGGAAGAGGCCTATTCCAAAGGCCCCATTCCCATCCCAGAGAGAGGAAGCATCCAGGGGAGAAAGGCCTGGCAAAAACTATTGATGGTAAGAGGCCTATTCCAAAGGCCCCATCCCCACCCCAGAGGGAGGAAGCATCCAGGGAAGAAAGGCCTGGCAGAAACCATTGAGGGTAACAGGCCGATTCCAAAGGCCACAACCCCACCCTAGAGGGATTAAGCATCCAGGGAAGAAAGTAATGGCAGAAACCACTGAGTGTAAGAGGCCTATTCCAAAGGCTACACACCCACCCCAGAGGGAGGAAGCATCCAGCGAAAAAAGGCCTGGCAGAAACCACTGAGGGTAAGAGACCTGTTCCAAAGACCCATCCCCACCCCAGAGGGATGAAGCATCCAGGTAAAAAAAGGCCGGGCAGAAACCATTGAGGGTAAGCAGCCGATTCCAAAGGCCCCATTCCCACCCCAGAGGGAGGAAGCATCCAGGGAAGAAAGGCCTTGCAGAAACCGCTGAGGGTAAGAGGCCTATACCAAAGGCCACCCCCCCACCCCAGAGGGAGGAAGCATCCAGGGAAGAAAGGCCTAGCAGAAGCCACTGAAGGTAAGAGGCCTATTCCAAAGGCCCCATCCCCACCCCAGAGTGAGGAAGCATCCAGGGAAGAAAGTCCTGGCAGAAGCCATTGAGGGTAAGAGGCCACACCCCACCCAAGAGGGAGGAAGCATGCAAGGACGAAAGGCCTGGCAGAAACCATTGATGGTAAGAGGCCTCTTCCAAAGGCCCCATCCCCACCCCAGAGGGAGGAAGCATCCAGGGAAGAAAGGCCTGGCAGAAACCATTGAGGGTAACAGGCCGATTCCAAAGGCCAAAACCCCACCCTAGAGGGATTAAGCATCCAGGGAAGAAAGTAATGGCAGAAACCACTGAGGGTAAGAGGCCTATTCCAAAGGCTACACACCCACCCCAGAGGGAGGAAGCATCCAGCGAAAAAAGGCCTGGCAGAAACCACTGAGGGTAAGAGACCTGTTCCAATGGCCCCATCCCCACCCCAGAGGGATGAAGCATCCAGGTAAAAAAAGGCCGGGCAGAAACCATTGAGGGTAAGCAGCCGATTCCAAAGGCCCCATTCCCACCCCAGAGGGAGGAAGCATCCAGGGAAGAAAGGCCTTGCAGAAACCGCTGAGGGTAAGAGGCCTATACCAAAGGCCACCCCCCCACCCCAGAGGGAGGAAGCATCCAGGGAAGAAAGGCCTAGCAGAAGCCACTGAGGGTAAGAGGCCTATTCCAAAGGCCCCATCCCCACCCCAGAGTGAGGAAGCATCCAGGGAAGAAAGTCCTGGCAGAAGCCATTGAGGGTAAGAGGCCACACCCCACCCAAGAGGGAGGAAGCATGCAAGGACGAAAGGCCTGGCAGAAACCATTGAGGGTAAGAGGCCTATTCCAAAGGCCCCATCCCCACCCCAGAGGGAGGAAGCATCCAGGGAAGAAAGCCCTGGCAGAAACCACTAAGGGTAAGATGCCTATTCCAAAGGCCACACACCAACCCCAGAAGGAGGAAGCATCCTGGGAAGAAAGGCCTGGCAGAAACCACTGAGGGTAAGAGCTCAATTCCAAAGGCTCCCTCCCCTCCCCAGAGGGAGGAAGCATCCAGGGAAGAAAGGCCTGGTAGAAGCCAATGAGGGTAAGAGGCCTATTGCAAAGTCCCAATCCCCACCCCAGAGGGAGGAAGCATCCAGGGAAGAAAGGCCTGGCAGATACCACTGAGGGTTAGAGGCCTATTCCAAAGGCCCCATTCCCATCCCAGAGGGAGGGAGCATCCAGGGATGAAAGGCCTTGCAGAAACCACTGTGTGTAACAGGCCTATTCCAAAGACCACACACCACACCAAAGAGGGAGGAAGCATCCAGCGAATAAAGGCCTGGCAGAAACCACTGAGGGTAAGAGGTCAATTCCAAAGGCCCCATCCCCACCCCAGAGGGAGGAAGCATCCAGAGAAAAAAGACCTGGCAGAAGCCAATGAGGGTAAGAGGCCTATTACAAAGGCCACACCCCCACCAAAGAGGGAGGAAGCATGCAGGGAAGAAAGGCCTGGCAGAAACCACTGAGGGTAAGAGGCCTATTCCAAAGGCCCTATCCCCATCCCAGAGGGAGGAAGCATCCAGGGAAGAAAGGCCTTGCAGAAGACACTGAGGGTAAGAGGCCTATTCCAAAGGCCACACCCCCACCCAAGAGAGAGGAAGCATGCAGGGAAGAACGGCCTGGCAGAAATGGTTGAGGGTAAGAGGCCTATTCCAAAGTTCCAATCCCCACCCCAGAGGGAGGAAGCATCCAGGGAAGAAAGGCCTGGCAGATACCACTGAGGGTAAGAGGCCTATTCCAAAGGACACATACCCACCCCAGAGGGAGGAAGCATCCTGGGAAGCAAGGCCTGGCAGAAACCACTAAGGGAAAGAGGCCTATTCCAAAGGCCACACCCCCACCCCAGAAGGAGGAATCATCCAGGGAAGAAAGGCCTAGCTGAAACCACTGAGGGTAAGAGGTCAATTCCAAAGGCCCCCTCCCCTCCCCAGAGGGAGGAAACATCCAGGGAAGAAAGGCCTGGTAGAAGCCAATGAGGGTAAGAGGCCTATTCCAAAGGCCTCATTCCCACCCCAGAGGGAGGAAGGATCCAGGGAAGAAAGGCCTGGCAGAAATTTAGGGTAAGAGGCCTGTTCCAAAGGCCCCATCCCCAACCCAGAGGGAGGAAGCATCCTGGGAAGGAAGGCCTGGCAGAAACCACTCTGGGGAAGAGGCCTATTCCAAAGGCCCCATTCCCATCCCAGAGGGAGGTAGCATCCAGGGATGAAAGGCCTTGCAGAAACCACTGTGTGTAACAGGCCTATTCCAAAGACCACAAGCCACACCAAAGAGGGAGGAAGCATCCAGAGAATAAAGGCCTGGCAGAAACCACTGAGGGTAAGAGGCCTGTTCCAAAGGCCCCATCCCCACCCCAGAGGGAGGAAGCATCCAGGGAAAAAAGACCTGGCAGAAGCCACTAAGGGTAAGAAGCCTAGTACAAAGGCCACACCCCCACCAAAGAGGGAGGAAGCATGCAGGGAAGAAAGGCCTGGCAGAAATTTAGGGTAAGAGGCCTGTTCCAAAGGCCCCATCCCAACCCCAGAGGGAGGAAGCATCCAGGGAAGGAAGGCCTGGCAGAAACCACTCTGGGGAAGAGGCCTATTCCAAAGGCCCCATTCCCATCCCAGAGAGAGGAAGCATCCAGGGGAGAAAGGCCTGGCAAAAACTATTGATGGTAAGAGGCCTATTCCAAAGGCCCCATCCCCACCCCAGAGGGAGGAAGCATCCAGGGAAGAAAGGCCTGGCAGAAACCATTGAGGGTAACAGGCCGATTCCAAAGGCCACAACCCCACCCTAGAGGGATTAAGCATCCAGGGAAGAAAGTAATGGCAGAAACCACTGAGGGTAAGAGGCCTATTCCAAAGGCTACACACCCACCCCAGATGGAGGAAGCATCCAGCGAAAAAAGGCCTGGCAGAAACCACTGAGGGTAAGAGACCTGTTCCAAATATCCATCCCCACCCCAGAGGGATGAAGCATCCAGGTAAAAAAAGGCCGGGCAGAAACCATTGAGGGTAAGCAGCCGATTCCAAAGGCCCCATTCCCACCCCAGAGGGAGGAAGCATCCAGGGAAGAAAGGCCTTGCAGAAACCGCTGAGGGTAAGAGGCCTATACCAAAGGCCACCCCCCCACCCCAGAGGGAGGAAGCATCCAGGGAAGAAAGGCCTAGCAGAAGCCACTGAAGGTAAGAGGCCTATTCCAAAGGCCCCATCCCCACCCCAGAGTGAGGAAGCATCCAGGGAAGAAAGTCCTGGCAGAAGCCATTGAGGGTAAGAGGCCACACCCCACCCAAGAGGGAGGAAGCATGCAAGGACGAAAGGCCTGGCAGAAACCATTGAGGGTAAGAGGCCTATTCCAAAGGCCCCATCCCCACCCCAGAGGGAGGAAGCATCCAGGGAAGAAAGCCCTGGCAGAAACCACTAAGGGTAAGAGGCCTATTCCAAAGGCCACACACCCACCCCAGAAGGAGGAAGCATCCTGGGAAGAAAGGCCTGGCAGAAACCACTGAGGGTAAGAGCTCAATTCCAAAGGCCCCCTCCCCTCCCCAGAGGGAGGAAGCATCCAGGGAAGAAAGGCCTGGTAGAAGCCAATGAGGGTAAGAGGCCTATTACAAAGTCCCAATCCCCACCCCAGAGGGAGGAAGCATCCAGGGAAGAAAGGCCTGGCAGATACCACTGAGGGTTAGAGGCCTATTCCAAAGGCCCCATTCCCATCCCAGAGGGAGGGAGCATCCAGGGATGAAAGGCCTTGCAGAAACCACTGTGTGTAACAGGCCTATTCCAAAGACCACACACCACACCAAAGAGGGAGGAAGCATCCAGCGAATAAAGGCCTGGCAGAAACCACTGAGGGTAAGAGACCTGTTCCAAAGGCCCCATCCCCACCCCAGAGGGAGGAAGCATCCAGAGAAAAAAGACCTGGCAGAAGCCAATGAGAGTAAGAGGCCTATTACAAAGGCCACACCCCCACCAAAGAGGGAGGAAGCATGCAGGGAAGAAAGGCCTGGCAGAAACCACTGAGGGTAAGAGGCCTATTCCAAAGGCCCTATCCCCATCCCAGAGGGAGGAAGCATCCAGGGAAGAAAGGCCTTGCAGAAGCCACTGAGGGTAAGAGGCCTATTCCAAAGGCCACACCCCCACCCAAGAGAGAGGAAGCATGCAGGGAAGAACGGCCTGGCAGAAATGGTTGAGGGTAAGAGGCCTATTCCAAAGTTCCAATCCCCACCCCAGAGGGAGGAAGCATCCAGGGAAGAAAGGCCTGGCAGATACCACTGAGGGTAAGAGGCCTATTCCAAAGGACACATACCCACCCCAGAGGGAGGAAGCATCCTGGGAAGAAAGGCCTGGCAGAAACCACTAAGGGAAAGAGGCCTATTCCAAAGGCCACACCCCCACCCCAGAAGGAGGAATCATCCAGGGAAGAAAGGCCTAGCTGAAACCACTGAGGGTAAGAGGTCAATTCCAAAGGCCCCCTCCCCTCCCCAGAGGGAGGAAACATCCAGGGAAGAAAGGCCTGGTAGAAGCCAATGAGGGTAAGAGGCCTATTCCAAAGGCCTCATTCCCACCCCAGAGGGAGGAAGGATCCAGGGAAGAAAGGCCTGGCAGAAATTTAGGGTAAGAGGCCTGTTCCAAAGGCCCCATCCCCAACCCAGAGGGAGGAAGCATCCAGGGAAGGAAGGCCTGGCAGAAACCACTCTGGGGAAGAGGCCTATTCCAAAGGCCCCATTCCCATCCCAGAGGGAGGTAGCATCCAGGGATGAAAGGCCTTGCAGAAACCACTGTGTGTAACAGGCCTATTCCAAAGACCACAAGCCACACCAAAGAGGGAGGAAGCATCCAGAGAATAAAGGCCTGGCAGAAACCACTGAGGGTAAGAGACCTGTTCCAAAGGCCCCATCCCCACCCCAGAGGGAGGAAGCATCCAGGGAAAAAAGACCTGGCAGAAGCCACTAAGGGTAAGAAGCCTAGTACAAAGGCCACACCCCCACCAAAGAGGGAGGAAGCATGCAGGGAAGAAAGGCCTGGCAGAAATTTAGGGTAAGAGGCCTGTTCCAAAGGCCCCATCCCAACCCCAGAGGGAGGAAGCATCCAGGGAAGGAAGGCCTGGCAGAAACCACTCTGGGGAAGAGGCCTATTCCAAAGGCCCCATTCCCATCCCAGAGAGGAAGCATCCAGGGGAGAAAGGCCTGGCAAAAACTATTGATGGTAAGAGGCCTATTCCAAAGGCCCCATCCCCACCCCAGAGGGAGGAAGCATCCAGGGAAGAAAGGCCTGGCAGAAACCATTGAGGGTAACAGGCCGATTCCAAAGGCCACAACCCCACCCTAGAGGGATTAAGCATCCAGGGAAGAAAGTAATGGCAGAAACCACTGAGGGTAAGAGGCCTATTCCAAAGGCTACACACCCACCCCAGAGGGAGGAAGCATCCAGCGAAAAAAGGCCTGGCAGAAACCACTGAGGGTAAGAGACCTGTTCCAATGGCCCCATCCCCACCCCAGAGGGATGAAGCATCCAGGTAAAAAAAGGCCGGGCAGAAACCATTGAGGGTAAGCAGCCGATTCCAAAGGCCCCATTCCCACCCCAGAGGGAGGAAGCATCCAGGGAAGAAAGGCCTTGCAGAAACCGCTGAGGGTAAGAGGCCTATACCAAAGGCCACCCCCCCACCCCAGAGGGAGGAAGCATCCAGGGAAGAAAGGCCTAGCAGAAGCCACTGAAGGTAAGAGGCCTATTCCAAAGGCCCCATCCCCACCCCAGAGTGAGGAAGCATCCAGGGAAGAAAGTCCTGGCAGAAGCCATTGAGGGTAAGAGGCCACACCCCACCCAAGAGGGAGGAAGCATGCAAGGTCGAAAGGCCTGGCAGAAACCATTGAGGGTAAGAGGCCTATTCCAAAGGCCCCATCCCCACCCCAGAGGGAGGAAGCATCCAGGGAAGAAAGCCCTGGCAGAAACCACTAAGGGTAAGAGGCCTATTCCAAAGGCCACACACCCACCCCAGAAGGAGGAAGCATCCTGGGAAGAAAGGCCTGGCAGAAACCACTGAGGGTAAGAGGTCAATTCCAAAGGCCCCCTCCCCTCCCCAGAGGGAGGAAGCATCCAGGGAAGAAAGGCCTGGTAGAAGCCAATGAGGGTAAGAGGCCTATTACAAAGTCCCAATCCCCACCCCAGAGGGAGGAAGCATCCAGGGAAGAAAGGCCTGGCAGATACCACTGAGGGTTAGAGGCCTATTCCAAAGGCCCCATTCCCATCCCAGAGGGAGGGAGCATCCAGGGATGAAAGGCCTTGCAGAAACCATTGTGTGTAACAGGCCTATTCCAAAGACCACACACCACACCAAAGAGGGAGGAAGCATCCAGCGAATAAAGGCCTGGCAGAAACCACTGAGGGTAAGAGACCTGTCCCAAAGGCCCCATCCCCACCCCAGAGGGAGGAAGCATCCAGAGAAAAAAGACCTGGCAGAAGCCAATGAGGGTAAGAGGCCTATTACAAAGGCCACACCCCCACCAAAGAGGGAGGAAGCATGCAGGGAAGAAAGGCCTGGCAGAAACCACTGAGGGTAAGAGGCCTATTCCAAAGGCCCTATCCCCATCCCAGAGGGAGGAAGCATCCAGGGAAGAAAGGCCTTGCAGAAGCCACTGAGGGTAAGAGGCCTATTCCAAAGGCCACACCCCCACTAAAGAGAGAGGAAGCATGCAGGGAAGAACGGCCTGGCAGAAATGGTTGAGGGTAAGAGGCCTATTCCAAAGTTCCAATCCCCACCCCAGAGGGAGGAAGCATCCAGGGAAGAAAGGCCTGGCAGATACCACTGAGGGTAAGAGGCCTATTCCAAAGGCCACACCCCCACCCGAGAAGGAGGAATCATCCAGGGAAGAAAGGCCTAGCAGAAACCACTGAGGGTAAGAGGTCAATTCCAAAGGCCCCCTCCCCTCCCCAGAGGGAGGAAACATCCAGGGAAGAAAGGCCTGGCAGATACCACTGAGGGTAAGAGGCCTATTCCAAAGGCCACATACCCACCCCAGAGGGAGGAAGCATCCTGGGAAGAAAGGCCTGGCAGAAACCACTAAGGGTAAGAGGCCTATTCCAAAGGCCACACCCCCACCCCAGAAGGAGGAATCATCCAGGGAAGAAAGGCCTAGCAGAAACCACTGAGGGTAAGAGGTCAATTCCAAAGGCCCCCTCCCCTCCCCAGAGGGAGGAAGCATCCAGGGAAGAAAGGCCTGGTAGAAGCCAATGAGGGTAAGAGGCCTATTCCAAAGGCCTCATTCCCACCCCAGAGGGAGGAAGGATCCAGGGAAGAAAGGCCTGGCAGAAATTTAGGGTAAGAGGCCTGTTCCAAAGGCCCCATCCCCACCCCAGAGGGAGGAAGCATCCAGGGAAGGAAGGCCTGGCAGAAACCACTCTGGGGAAGAGGCCTATTCCAAAGGCCCCATTCCCATCCCAGAGGGAGGTAGCATCCAGGGATGAAAGGCCTTGCAGAAACCACTCTGTGTAACAGGCCTATTCCAAAGACCACAAGCCACACCAAAGAGGGAGGAAGCATCCAGAGAATAAAGGCCTGGCAGAAACCACTGAGGGTAAGAGACCTGTTCCAAAGGCCCCATCCCCACCCCAGAGGGAGGAAGCATCCAGGGAAAAAAGACCTGGCAGAAGCCACTAAGGGTAAGAAGCCTAGTACAAAGGCCACACCCCCACCAAAGAGGGAGGAAGCATGCAGGGAAGAAAGGCCTGGCAGAAACCATTGAGGGTAAGAGTCCTGTTCCAAAGGCCCTATCCCCATCCCAGAGGCAGGAAGCATCCAGGGAAGAAAGGCCTGGTAGAAGCCAATGAGGGTAAGAGGCCTATTACAAAGTCCCAATCCCCACCCCAGAGGGAGGAAGCATCCAGGGAAGAAAGGCCTGGCAGATACCACTGAGGGTTAGAGGCCTATTCCAAAGGCCCCATTCCCATCCCAGAGGGAGGGAGCATCCAGGGATGAAAGGCCTTGCAGAAACCACTGTGTGTAACAGGCCTATTCCAAAGACCACACACCACACCAAAGAGGGAGGAAGCATCCAGCGAATAAAGGCCTGGCAGAAACCACTGAGGGTAAGAGACCTGTTCCAAAGGCCCCATCCCCACCCCAGAGGGAGGAAGCATCCAGAGAAAAAAGACCTGGCAGAAGCCAATGAGGGTAAGAGGCCTATTACAAAGGCCACACCCCCACCAAAGAGGGAGGAAGCATGCAGGGAAGAAAGGCCTGGCAGAAACCACTGAGGGTAAGAGGCCTATTCCAAAGGCCCTATCCCCATCCCAGAGGGAGGAAGCATCCAGGGAAGAAAGGCCTTGCAGAAGCCACTGAGGGTAAGAGGCCTATTCCAAAGGCCACACCCCCACCCAAGAGAGAGGAAGCATGCAGGGAAGAACGGCCTGGCAGAAATGGTTGAGGGTAAGAGGCCTATTCCAAAGTTCCAATCCCCACCCCAGAGGGAGGAAGCATCCAGGGAAGAAAGGCCTGGCAGATACCACTGAGGGTAAGAGGCCTATTCCAAAGGACACATACCCACCCCAGAGGGAGGAAGCATCCTGGGAAGAAAGGCCTGGCAGAAACCACTAAGGGAAAGAGGCCTATTCCAAAGGCCACACCCCCACCCCAGAAGGAGGAATCATCCAGGGAAGAAAGGCCTAGCAGAAACCACTGAGGGTAAGAGGTCAATTCCAAAGGCCCCAATCCCCACCCCAGAGAGAGGAAGCATCCAGGGGAGAAAGGCCTGGCAAAAACTATTGAGGGTAAGAGGCCTATTCCAAAGGCCCCATCCCCACCCCAGAGGGAGGAAGCATCCAGGGAAGAAAGGCCTTGCAGAAACCATTGAGGGTAACAGGCCGATTCCAAAGGCCACAACCCAACCCTAGTTGGATTAAGCATCCAGGGAAGGAAGTAATGGCAGAAACCACTGAGGGTAAGAGGCCTATTCCAAAGGCTACACACCCACCCCAGAGCGAGGAAGCATCCAGCGAAAAAAGGCCTGGCAGAAACCACTGAGGGTAAGAGACCTGTTCCAAAGGCCCCATCCCCACCCCAGAGGGAGGAAGCATCCAGGTAAAAAAAGGCCGGGCAGAAACCATTGAGGGTAAGCAGCCGATTCCAAAGGCCCCACTCCCACCCCAGAGGGAGGAAGCATCCAGGGAAGAAAGGCCTTGCAGAAACCGCTGAGGGTAAGAGGCCACACCCCACCCTAGAGGGAGGAAGCATGCAAGGACGAAAGGCCTGGCAGAAACCATTGAGGGTAAGAGGCCTATACCAAAGGCCACACCGCCACACCAGAGAGAGGAAGCATCCAGGGAAGAACGTCCTGGCAGAAGCCATTGAGGGTAAGAGGCCACACCCCACCCAAGAGGGAGGAAGCATGCAAGGACGAAAGGCCTGGCAGAAACCATTGAGGGTAAAAGGCCTATTCCAAAGGCCCCATCCCCACCCCAGAGGGAGGAAGCATCCAGGGAAGAAAGCCGTGGCAGAAACCACTAAGGGTAAGAGGCCTATTCCAAAGGCCACACACCCACCCCAGAAGGATGAAGCATCCTGGGAAGAAAGGCCTGGCAGAAACCACTGAGGGTAAGAGGCCTATTCCAAAGTTCCAAACCCCACCCCAGAGGGAGGAAGCATCCAGGGAAGAAAGGCCTGGCAGATACCACTTAGGGTAAGAGGCCTATTCCAAAGGCCACATGCCCACCCCAGAAGGAGGAAGCATCCTGGGAAGAAAGGCCTGGTAGAAACCACTAAGGGTAAGAGGCCTATTCCAAAGGCCACACCCCCACCCCAGAAGGAGGAATCATCCAGGGAAGAAAGTCCTGGCAGAAACCACTGAGGGTAAGAGGTCAATTCCAAAGGCCCCCTCCCCTCCCCAGAGGGAGGAAGCATCCAGGGAAGAAAGGCCTGGTAGAAGCCAATGAGGGTAAGAGGCCTATTCCAAAGGCCTCATTCCCACCCCAGAGGGAGGAAGGATCCAGGGAAGAAAGGCCTGGCAGAAATTTAGGGTAAGAGACCTGTTCCAAAGGCCCCATCCCCACCCCAGAGGGAGGAAGCATCCAGGGATGAAAGGCCTTGCAGAAACCACTGTGTGTAACAGGCCTATTACGAAGACCACACGCCATACCAAAGAGGGAGGAAGCATCCAGCGAATAAAGGCCTGGCAGAAACCACTGAGGGTAAGAGACCTGTTCCAAAGGAACCATCCCCACGCCAGAGGGAGGAAGCATCCAGGGAAAAAAGACCTGCCAGAAGCCACTAAGGATAAGAGGCCTAGTACAAAGGCCACACCCCCACCAAAGAGGGAGGAAGCATGCAGGGAAGAAAGGCCTGGCAGAAGCCACTGAGGGTAAGAGGCCTATTCCAAAGGCCCTATCCCCATCCCAGAGGGAGGAAGCATCCAGGGAAGAAAGACCTGACAGAAGCCACTGAGGGTAAGAGTCCTATTCCAAAGGCCACACCCCCACCCAAGAGAGAGGAAGCATGCAGGGAAGAACGGCCTGGCAGAAACCGTTGAGGGTAAGAGGCCTATTCCAAAGTTCCAATCCCCACCCCAGAGGGAGGAAGCATCCAGGGAAGAAAGGCCTGGCAGATACCACTGAGGGTAAGAGGCCTATTCCAAAGGCCACATGCCCACCCCAGAAGGAGGAAGCATCCTGGGAAGAAAGGCCTGGCAGATACCACTGAGGGTAAGAGGCCTATTCCAAAGGCCCCAATCCCCACCCCAGAGAGAGGAAGCATCCAGGGGAGAAAGGCCTGGCAAAAACCACTAAGGGTAAGAGACCTATCCCAAATGCCCTATTCCTAACCCATAGGGAGGAAGAATCCAGGGAAGAAAGGCATGGCAGAAAGCAGGGGAAGAGGCCTATTCTAAAGGCCCCTTCCCCATCCCAGAGGGAGGAAGCATCCAGGGATGAAAGGCCTTGCAGAAACCACTGTGTGTAACAGGCCTATTCCAAAGACCACACCCCCACCCCAGAGGGAGGAAGCATCCAGCGAATAAAGGCCTGGCAGAAACCACTGAGGGTAAGAGACCTGTTCCAAAGGCCCCATCCCAAACCCAGAGGGAGGAAGCATCCAGGGAAAAAAGGCCTGGCAGAAACCATTCAGGGTAAGCAGCCGATTCCAAAGGCCCTATTCCCAAACCAGAGGGATGAAGCATCCAGGGAAGAGAGGCCTGGCAGAAATCAATGAGGGTAAGAGTCCTATTCCAAAGGCCCCATCGCCATCCCAGAGGGAGGAAGCATCCAGGGAAGAAAGACCTGGCAGAAGCCACTGAGGGTAAGAGGCCTATTCCAAAGGCCACACCCCCACCCAAGAGGGAGGAAGCATGCAGGGAAGAAAGGCCTAGCAGAAACCATTGAGAGTAAGAGGCCTATTCCAAAGGTCCAATCCCCACCCCAGAGGGAGGAAGCATCCAGGGAAGAAAGTCCTGGCAGAAACCACTGAGGGTAAGAGGCCTATTCCAAAGGCCACACCCCCACCCCAGAAGGAGGAAGCATCCCGCGAAGAAAGGCCTGGCAGAAATCACTGAGGGTAAGAGGTATATTCCAAAGGCCGCATACACTCCCCAGAGGGAGGAAGCATCCAGGGAAGAAAGGCCTGGCAGAAGCCACTGAGGGTAAGTGGCCTATTCCAAAGGCCACACCCCCACCCCAGTGGGAGGAAGCATCCAGGGAAGAAATGCCTGGCAGAAAGCATTGAGCGTAAGAGGCCTATTTCAAAAGCCACACTCCCACACCAGAGGGAGGAAGCATCCAGGGGAAAAAACCTGGCCGAAACCACTGAGAGTAAGAGGCCTATTAAAAAAGCCACACCCCCACCCCAGAGGGAGGAAGCATCCAGCAAATAAAGGCTTGGCAGAAACCACTGAGGGTAAGAAAACTGTTCCAAAGGCCCCATCCCCACCCCAGAGGGAGGAAGCATCCAGGGAAGAAAGACCTGGCAGAAGCCACTGAGGGTAAGAGGCCTATTCTAAAGGCCACACCCCCACCAAAGAGGGAGGAAGCATACAGGGAAGAAAGGCCTGGCAGAACCCATTGAGGGTAAGAGGCCTTTTCCGAAGGCCCCATCCCCACCCCAGAGGGAGAAAGCATCCAGGGAAGAAAGGCCTGGCAGAAACCACTGAGGGTAAGAGGCCTATGCCAAAGGCCACACCCCCACCCCACAGGGAGGAAGCATCCAGCGAATAAAGGCCTGGCAGAAACCACTGAGGGTAAGAGAACTGTTCCAAAGGCCCCATCCCCAAACCAGAGGGAGGAAGCTTCCAGGGGAAAAAGTCCTGGCAGAAACCAATTGAGGGTAAGCAGCCGATTCCAAAGGCTCCATTCCCACCCAGAGGGAGGAAGAATCCAGGGAAGAAAGGCCTTGCAGAAACCACTGAGGGTAAGAGGCCTATTCCAAAGGCCACCACCCCCACCCCAGAGGGAGGAAGCATTCAGGGAAGAAATGCCTGGCAGAAGCCACTGAGGGTAAGAGGCCTATTCCAAAGGCCCCATCACCACCCCAGGGGGAGGAAGCATCCAAGGAAGAAAGGCCTGGCACAAAGCATTTAGGGTAAGAGGCTTATTCCAAAGGCCCCATTCCCACCCCAGAGGGAGGAAGCATCCAGGGATGAAAGGCCTGGAAGAAAGCACTGAGGGGAAGAGACCTATTCCAAAGGCCACATCCCCTCCCCAGAGGGAGGAAGCATCCAGGGATGAAAGGCCTTGCAGAAACCACTGAGTGTAAGATGCCTATTCCAAAGGCTACACACCCACCCCAGAGGGAGGAAGGATCCAGCGAATAAAGGCCTGGCAGAAACCACTGAGGGTAAGAGACCTGTTCCAAAGGGCCCATCCCCACCCCAGAGGGAAGAAGCATCCAGGGGAAAAAGGCCTGGAAGAAATCATTGAGGGTAAGCAGCCGATTCCAAAGGCCACACCCCCACCAAAGAGGGAGGAGGCATGCAGGGAAGAAAGGCCTGGCAGAAACCATTGAGGGTAAGTGGCCTATTCCAAAGGCCCCATCCACTCCTCAGAGGGAGGAAGCATCCAGGGAAGAAAGGCCTGGCAGAAGCCACTGAGGGTAAGAGGCCTATTCCAAAGGCCACACCCCCACCCCAGAGAGTGGAAGCATCCAGGGAAGAAAGGCCTGGCAGAAAACATTGAGGGTAAGAGGCTGATTCCAAAGGCCCCATTCCCACCCCAGAGGGAGGAAGCATCCAGGGAAGAAAGGTCTGGCAGAAACTATTGAGGGTAAGAGGCCTATTCCAAAGGCCCCATCCCTACCCCAGAGGGACGAAGCATCCAGGGAAGAAAGGCCTGGCAGAAACCATTGAGGGTAACAGGCCGATTCCAAAGGCCACACCCCCACCCTAGAGGGATTAAGCATCCAGGGAAGAAAGGCCTGGCAGAAGCCACTGAGGGTAAGAGACCTTTTCCAAAGGCCACCCCCCCACCCCAGTAGGAGAAAGCATCCAGGGAAGAAAGTAATGGCAGAAACCACTGAGGGTAAGAGGCCTATTCCAAAGGCTACACACCCACCCCAGAGGGAGGAAGCATCCAGCGAATAAAGGCCTGGCAGAAACCACAGAGGGTAAGAGACCTGTTCCAAAGGCCCCATTCCCAACCCATAGGGAGGAAGCATCCAGGGAAGAAATGCCTGGCAGAAGCCACTGAGGGTAAGAGGACTATTCCAAAGGCCGCACCCCCACCCAAGAGGGAGGAAGCATGCAGGGAAGAAATGCCTGGCAGAAACCATTTGTGGTAAGAGGCCTAACCAAAGGCCACATCCCCACCCCAGAGGGAGGAAGCATTCAGGGAAGAAAGGCCTGGCACAAAGCATTTAGGGTAAGAGGCCTATTCCAAAGACCCATTCCCACACCAGAGGGAGGAAGCATCCAGGGAAAAAAGGCCTGGCAGAAACCATTTAGGGTAAGCAGCCGATTCCAAAGGCTCAATTCCCACCCAGAGGGAGGAAGCATCCAGGGAAGAAAGGCCTTGCAGAAACCACTGAGGGTGAGAGGCCTATTCCAAAGGCCACAACCCCACCCCAGAGGGAGGAAGCATCCAGGTAAAAAAGGCCTGGCAGAAACCATTGAGGGTAAGCAGCCGATTCCAAAGGCCCCATTCCCACCCCAGAGGGAGGAAGCATCCAGGGAAGAAAGGCCTTGCAGAAACCACTGAGGGTAAGAGGCCTATTCCAAAGGCCACACCCCCACCCCAGAGCGAGGAAGCATCCAGGGAAGAAAGGCCTGGCAGAAGCCACAGAGGGTAAGACGCCTATTCCAAAGGCCCCATCCCCACCACAGAGGGAGGAAGCATACAGGGAAGAAAGGCCTGGCAAAACCACTGAGGGTAAGAGGCCTATTCCAAAGTCCCAACCCCCACCCCAGAGGGGGTAAGCATCCAGGGAAGAAAGGCCTGGCAGATACCACTGAGGGTTAGAGGCCTATTCCAAAGGCCACACCCTCACCCCAGAAGGAGGAAGCATCCCGGGAAGAAAGGCCTGGCAGAAACCTCTGAGGGTAAGAGGTCTATTCCAAAGGCCGCATCCGCTCCCCAGAGGGAGGAAGCATCCAGGGAAGAAAGTAATGGCAGAAACCACTGAGGGTAAGAGGCCTATTCCAAAGGCCACACCCCCAACAAAGAGGGAGGAAGCATCCAGCGAATAAAGGCCTGGCAGAAACCACTGAGGGTAAGAGAACTGTTCCAAAGGCCCCATCCCCAAACCAGAGGGAGGAAGCCTCCAGGGGAAAAAGTCCTGGCAGTAACCAATTGAGGGTAAGCAGCCAATTCCAAAGGCTCCATTCCGACCCAGAGGGAGGAAGAATCCAGGGAAGAAAGGCCTTGCAGAAACCACTGAGGGTAAGAGGCCTATTCCAAAGGCCACACCCCCACCCCAGAGGGAGAAAGCATTCAGGGAAGAAATGCCTGGCAGAAGCCACTGAGGGTAAGAGGCCTATTCCAAAGGCCCCATCACCACCCCAGAGGGAGGAAGCATCCAGGGAAGAAAGGCCTGGCACAAAGCATTTAGGGTAAGAGGCTTATTCCAAAGGCCCAATCCCACCCCAGAGGGAGGAAGCATCCAGGGAAAAAAGGCCTGGCAGAAACCATTGAGGGTAAGCAGCCGATTCCAAAGGCTCAATTCCCACCCAGAGGTAGGAAGCATCCAGGGAAGAAAGGCCTTGCAGAAACCACTGAGGATAAGAGGCCTATTCCAAAGGCCCCATCCCCATCCCAGAGGGAGGAAGCATCCAGGGAAGAAAGGCCTGGCACAAAGCATTTAGGGTAAGAGGCTTATTCCAAAGGCCCAATCCCCACCCCAGAGGGAGGAAGCATCCAGGGAAGAAAGGCCTGGCAGAAACCACTGAGGGTAACAGGCCTATTCCAAAGGCCACACCCCCACCCCAGAAGGAGGAAGCATCCCACGAAGAAAGGCCTGGCGGAAATCACTGAGGGTAAGAGGTATATTCCAAAGGCCGCATACGGTCCCCTGAGGGAGGAAGCATCCAGGGAAGAAAGGCCTTGCAGAAAACATTGAGGGTAAGAGGCTGATTCCAAAGGCCCCATTCCCACACCAGAGGGAGGAAGCATCCAGGGAAGAAAGGCCTGGCAGAAACTATTGAGGGTAAGAGGCCTATTCCAAAGGCCCCATCCCCACCCCAGAGGGAGGAAGCATCCAGGGAAGAAAGGCCTGGCAGAAACCATTGAGGGTAACATGTCGATTCCAAAGGCCACAACCCCACCCTAGAGGGATTAAGCATACAGGGAAGAAAGGCCTTGCAGAAACCACTGAGGGTAAGAGGCCTATTCCAAAGGTCACACCCCCACCCCAGAGGGAGGAAGCATCCAGGGAAGAAAGGCCTGGCAGAAACCACTGAGGGTAAGAGGCCTATTCCAAAGGCCACCCCCCACCCCAAAAGGAGGAAGCATCCCTTGAAGAAAGGCCTGGCAGAAACCACTGAGGGTATGAGGCCTATACCAAAGGCCACAACCCCACCCTAGAGTGATTAAGCATCCAGGGAAGAAAGTAATGGCAGAAACCACTGAGGGTAAGAGGCCTATTCCAAAGGCTACACACCCACCCCAGAGGGAGGAAGCATCCAGCGAAAAAAGGCCTGGCAGAAACCACTGAGGGTAAGAGACCTGTTCCAAAGGCCCCATCCCCACCCCAGAGGGAGGAAGTATCCAGGTAAAAAAAGGCCGGGCAGAAACCATTGAGGGTAAGCAGCCGATTCCAAAGGCCCCATTCCCACCCCAGAGGGAGGAAGCATCCAGGGAAGAAAGGCCTTGCAGAAACCACTGAGTGTAAGATGCCTATTCCAAAGGCTACACACACACCACCGAGGGAGGAAGCATCCAGCGAATAAAGGCCTGGCTGAAACCATTTGTGGTAAGAGGCCTAACCAAAGGCCACATCCCCACCCCAGAGGGAGGAAGCATTCAGGGAAGAAAGGCCTGGCAGAAACCACTGAGGGTAAGAGGCCTATTCCAAAGGCCCCATTCCCACCTCAGAGGGAGGAAGCATCCCGGGAAGAAAGGCCTGGCAGAAACCACTGAGGGTAAGAGGCCTATTCCAAAGGCCACACCCCCACCCCAGAAAGAGGAAGCATCAAGGGAAGAAATGTCTGGCACAAAGCATTTAGGGTAAGAGGCCTATTCCAAAGGCCCCATTCCCACCCCAGAGGGAGGAAGCATCCAGGGAAGAAAGGCCTGGCAGAAGCCACTGAGGGTAAGAGGCCTATTCCAAAGGCCACAACCCCACCCCAGAGGGAGGAAGCATCCAGGTAAAAAAGGCCTGGCAGAAACCATTGTGTAAGCAGCCGGTTCCAAAGTCCCCATTCCCACCCCAGAGGTATGGAGCATCCAGGGAAGAAAGGCCTTGCAGAAACCACTGAGGGTAAGAGGCCTATGCCAAAGGCCACACCCCCACCCCAGAGGGAGGAAGCATCCAGGGAAGAAAGTCCTGGCAGAAGCCACAGAGGGTAAGAGGCCTATTCCAAAGGCCCCATCCCCACCACAGAGGGAGGAAGCATGCAGGGAAGAAAGGCCTTGCAGAAACCACTGAGGGTAAGAGGTCTATTCCAAAGTCCCAATCCCCACCCCAGAGGGAGGAAGCATCCAGGGAAGAAAGGCCTGGCAGATACCACTGAGGGTTAGAGGCCTATTCCAAAGGCTACACACCCACCCCAGAGGGAGGAAGCATCCAGCGAATAAAGGCCTGGCAGAAACCACTGAGGGTAAGAGGCCTATTCCAAAGGCCGCATCCGCTCCCCAGAGGGAGGAAGCATCCAGGGAAGAAAGTAATGGCAGAAACCACTGAGGGTAAGAGGCCTATTCCAAAGGCCACACCCCCACCAAAGAGGGAGGAAGCATCCAGGGGAAAAAGACCTGGCAGAAGCCACTGAGGGTAAGAGGCCTATTCCAAAGGCCACACCCCCAACAAAGAGGGAGGAAGCATCCAGCGAATAAAGGCCTGGCAGAAACCACTGAGGGTAAGAGAACTGTTCCAAAGGCCCCATCCCCAAACCAGAGGGAGGAAGCCTCCAGGGGAAAAAGTCCTGGCAGTAACCAATTGATTCCAAAGGCTCCATTCCGACCCAGAGGGAGGAAGAATCCAGGGAAGAAAGGCCTTGCAGAAACCACTGAGGGTAAGAGGCCTATTCCAAAGGCCACACCCCCACCCCAGAGGGAGGAAGCATTCAGGGAAGAAAGGCCTTGCAGAAACCACTGAGGATAAGAGGCCTATTCCAAAGGCCCCATCACCATCCCAGAGGGAGGAAGCATCCAGGGAAGAAAGGCCTGGCACAAAGCATTTAGGGTAAGAGGCTTATTCCAAAGGCCCAATCCCCACCCCAGAGGGAGGAAGCATCCAGGGAAGAAAGGCCTGGCAGAAACCACTGAGGGTAAGAGGCCTATTCCAAAGGCCACACCCCCACCCCAGAAGGAGGAAGCATCCCGCGAAGAAA
Source organism: Bradypodion pumilum (assembly GCA_035047305.1). NCBI lineage: Eukaryota > Metazoa > Chordata > Lepidosauria > Squamata > Chamaeleonidae > Bradypodion > Bradypodion pumilum. Next base: position 23,216,113 of record JAWDJD010000009.1, on the reverse strand, counting down.
GGCCTGGCAGAAATCACTGAGGGTAAGAGGTATATTCCAAAGGTCGCATACGCTCCCCTGAGGGAGGAAGCATCCAGGGAAGAAAGGCCTGGCAGAAGCCACTGAGGGTAAGTGGCCTATTCCAAAGGCCACAGCCCCACCCCAGAAGGAGGAAGCATCCAGGGATGAAAAGCCTTGCAGAAACCACTGAGTGTAAGATGGCTATTCCAAAGGCTACACACCCACCCCAGAGGCCTTGCAGAAAACATTGAGGGTAAGAGGCTGATTCCAAAGGCCCCATTCCCACACCAGAGGGAGGAAGCATCCAGGGAAGAAAGGCCTGGCAGAAACTATTGAGGGTAAGAGGCCTATTCCAAAGGCCCCATCCCCACCCCAGAGGGAGGAAGCATCCAGGGAAGAAAGGCCTGGCAGAAACCATTGAGGGTAAGAGGCCTATTCCAAAGGCCACCCCCCACCCCAAAAGGAGGAAGCATCCCTTGAAGAAAGGCCTGGCAGAAACCACTGAGGGTATGAGGCCTATACCAAAGGCCACAACCCCACCCTAGAGGGATTAAGCATCCAGGGAAGAAAGTAATGGCAGAAACCACTGAGGGTAAGAGGCCTATTCCAAAGGCTACACACCCACCCCAGAGGGAGGAAGCATCCAGCGAAAAAAGGCCTGGCAGAAACCACTGAGGGTAAGAGACCTGTTCCAAAGGCCCCATCCCCACCCCAGAGGGAGGAAGCATCCAGGTAAAAAAAGGCTGGGCAGAAACCATTGAGGGTAAGCAGCCGATTCCAAAGGCCCCATTCCCACCCCAGAGGGAGGAAGCATCCAGGGAAGAAAGGCCTTGCAGAAACCACTGAGTGTAAGATGCCTATTCCAAAGGCTACACACACACCACCGAGGGAGGAAGCATCCAGCGAATAAAGGCCTGGCAGAAACCATTTGTGGTAAGAGGCCTAACCAAAGGCCACATCCCCACCCCAGAGGGAGGAAGCATTCAGGGAAGAAAGGCCTGGCAGAAACCACTGAGGGTAAGAGGCCTATTCCAAAGGCCCCATTCCCACCTCAGAGGGAGGAAGCATCCCGGGAAGAAAGGCCTGGCAGAAACCACTGAGGGTAAGAGGCCTATTCCAAAGGCCACACCCCCACCCCAGAAAGAGGAAGCATCAAGGGAAGAAATGTCTGGCACAAAGCATTTAGGGTAAGAGGCCTATTCCAAAGGCCCCATTCCCACCCCAGAGGGAGGAAGCATCCAGGGAAGAAAGGCCTGGCAGAAGCCACTGAGGGTAAGAGGCCTATTCCAAAGGCCACAACCCCACCCCAGAGGGAGGAAGCATCCAGGTAAAAAAGGCCTGGCAGAAACCATTGAGTGTAAGCAGCCGGTTCCAAAGTCCCCATTCCCACCCCAGAGGTATGGAGCATCCAGGGAAGAAAGGCCTTGCAGAAACCACTGAGGGTAAGAGGCCTATTCCAAAGGCCACCCCCCCCACCCCAGAGGGAGGAAGCATCCAGGGAAGAAAGGCCTGGCAGAAGCCACAGAGGGTAAGAGGCCTATTCCAAAGGCCCCATCCCCACCACAGAGGGAGGAAGCATGCAGGGAAGAAAGGCCTGGCAGAAGCCACAGAGGGTAAGAGGCCTATTCCAAAGGCCCCATCCCCACCACAGAGGGAGGAAGCATCCAGGGAAGAAAGGCCTGGCAGATACCACTGAGGGTTAGAGGCCTATTCCAAAGGCTACACACCCACCCCAGAGGGAGGAAGCATCCAGCGAATAAAGGCCTGGCAGAAACCACTGAGGGTAAGAGGCCTATTCCAAAGGCCGCATCCGCTCCCCAGAGGGAGGAAGCATCCAGGGGAGAAAGTAATGGCAGAAACCACTGAGGGTAAGAGGCCTATTCCAAAGGCCACACCCCCACCAAAGAGGGAGGAAGCATCCAGGGGAAAAAGACCTGGCAGAAGCCACTGAGGGTAAGAGGCCTATTCCAAAGGCCACACCCCCAACAAAGAGGGAGGAAGCATCCAGCGAATAAAGGCCTGGCAGAAACCACTGAGGGTAAGAGAACTGTTCCAAAGGCCCCATCCCCAAACCAGAGGGAGGAAGCCTCCAGGGGAAAAAGTCCTGGCAGTAACCAATTGAGGGTAAGCAGCCGATTCCAAAGGCTCCATTCCGACCCAGAGGGAGGAAGAATCCAGGGAAGAAAGGCCTTGCAGAAACCACTGAGGGTAAGAGGCCTATTCCAAAGGCCACACCCCCACCCCAGAGGGAGGAAGCATCCAGGGAAGAAAGGCCTGGCACAAAGCATTTAGGGTAAGAGGCTTATTCCAAAGGCCCAATCCCACCCCAGAGGGAGGAAGCATCCAGGGAAAAAAGGCCTGGCAGAAACCTATGAGGGTAAGCAGCCGATTCCAAAGGCTCAATTCCCACCCAGAGGGAGGAAGCATCCAGGGAAGAAAGGCCTTGCAGAAACCACTGAGGATAAGAGGCCTATTCCAAAGGCCCCATCACCATCCCAGAGGGAGGAAGCATCCAGGGAAGAAAGGCCTGGCACAAAGCATTTAGGGTAAGAGGCTTATTCCAAAGGCCCAATCCCCACCCCAGAGGGAGGAAGCATCCAGTGAAGAAAGGCCTGGCAGAAACCACTGAGGGTAAGAGGCCTATTCCAAAGGCCACACCCCCACCCCAGAAGGAGGAAGCATCCCGCGAAGAAAGGCCTGGCAGAAATCACTGAGGGTAAGAGGTATATTCCAAAGGTCGCATACGCTCCCCTGAGGGAGGAAGCATCCAGGGAAGAAAGGCCTGGCAGAAGCCACTGAGGGTAAGTGGCCTATTCCAAAGGCCACAGCCCCAGCCCAGAAGGAGGAAGCATCCAGGGATGAAAAACCTTGCAGAAACCACTGAGTGTAAGATGGCTATTCCAAAGGCTACACACCCACCCCAGAGGCCTTGCAGAAAACATTGAGGGTAAGAGGCTGATTCCAAAGGCCCCATTCCCACACCAGAGGGAGGAAGCATCCAGGGAAGAAAGGCCTGGCAGAAACTATTGAGGGTAAGAGGCCTATTCCAAAGGCCCCATCCCCACCCCGGAGGGAGGAAGCATCCAGGGAAGAAAGGCCTGGCAGAAACCATTGAGGGTAAGAGGCCTATTCCAAAGGCCACCCCCCACCCCAAAAGGAGGAAGCATCCCTTGAAGAAAGGCCTGGCAGAAACCACTGAGGGTATGAGGCCTATATCAAAGGCCACAACCCCACCCAAGAGGGATTAAGCATCCAGGGAAAAAAGTAATGGCAGAAACCACTGAGGGTAAGAGGCCTATTCCAAAGGCTACACACCCACCCCAGAGGGAGGAAGCATCCAGCGAAAAAAGGCCTGGCAGATACCACTGAGGGTAAGAGACCTGTTCCAAAGGCCCCATCCCCACCCCAGAGGGAGGAAGCATCCAGGTAAAAAAAGGCCGGGCAGAAACCATTGAGGGTAAGCAGCCGATTCCAAAGGCCCCATTCCCACCCCAGAGGGAGGAAGCATCCAGGGAAGAAAGGCCTTGCAGAAACCACTGAGTGTAAGATGCCTATTCCAAAGGCTACACACACACCACCGAGGGAGGAAGCATCCAGCGAATAAAGGCCTGGCAGAAACCATTTGTGGTAAGAGGCCTAACCAAAGGCCACATCCCCACCCCAGAGGGAGGAAGCATTCAGGGAAGAAAGGCCTGGCAGAAACCACTGAGGGTAAGAGGCCTATTCCAAAGGCCCCATTCCCACCCCAGAGGGAGGAAGCATCCCGGGAAGAAAGGCCTGGCAGAAACCACTGAGGGTAAGAGGCCTATTCCAAAGGCCACACCCCCACCCCAGAAAGAGGAAGCATCAAGGGAAGAAATGTCTGGCACAAAGCATTTAGGGTAAGAGGCCTATTCCAAAGGCCCCATTCCCACCCCAGAGGGAGGAAGCATCCAGGGAAGAAAGGCCTGGCAGAAGCCACTGAGGGTAAGAGGCCTATTCCAAAGGCCACAACCCCACCCCAGAGGGAGGAAGCATCCAGGTAAAAAAGGCCTGGCAGAAACCATTGAGGGTAAGCAGCCGATTCCAAAGTCCCCATTCCCACCCCAGAGGTAGGGAGCATCCAGGGAAGAAAGGCCTTGCAGAAACCACTGAGGGTAAGAGGCCTATTCCAAAGGCCACCCCCCCACCCCAGAGGGAGGAAGCATCCAGGGAAGAAAGGCCTGGCAGAAGCCACAGAGGGTAAGAGGCCTATTCCAAAGGCCCCATCCCCACCACAGAGGGAGGAAGCATGCAGGGAAGAAAGGCCTTGCAGAAACCACTGAGGGTAAGAGGTCTATTCCAAAGTCCCAATCCCCACCCCAGAGGGAGGAAGCATCCAGGGAAGAAAGGCCTGGCAGATACCACTGAGGGTTAGAGGCCTATTCCAAAGGCTACACACCCACCCCAGAGGGAGGAAGCATCCAGCGAATAAAGGCCTGGCAGAAACCACTGAGGGTAAGAGGCCTATTCCAAAGGCCACACCCCCACCCCAGAAGGAGGAAGCATCCTGGGAAGAAAGGCCTGGCAGAAACCACTGAGGGTAAGAGATCTATTCCAAAGGACCCCTCCCCTCCCCAGAGGGAGGAAGCATCCAGGGAAGAAAGGCCTGGCAGAAGCCACTGAGGGTCAGAGGCCTATTCCATAGGCCCCATCCCCACCCCAGAGGGAGGAAGCATCCTGGGAAGAAAGACCTGGCAGAAGCCACTGAGGGTAAGAGGCCTATTCCAAAGGCCACACCCCCACCAAAGAGGGAGGAAGCATCCAGGGAAAAAAGACCTGGCAGAAGCCACTGAGGGTAAGAGGCCTATTCCAAAGGCCACACCCCCACCAAAGAGGGAGGAAGCATGCAGGGAAGAAAGGCCTGGCAGTAACCACTGAGGGTAAGAGACCTGTTCCAAAGGCCCCATCCCCACCCCAGAGGGAGGAAGCATCCAGGGGAAAAAGACCTGGCAGAAGCCACTGAGGGTAAGCAGCCGATTCCAAAGGCCCCATTCCGACCACAGAGGGAGGAAGCATCCAGGGAAGAAAGGCCTTGCAGAAACCACTGAGGGTAAGAGGCCTATTCCAAAGGCCACCCCCCCCCCACCCCAGAGGGAGGAAGCATCCAGGGAAGAAAGGCCTGGCAGAAGCCACAGAGGGTAAGAGGCCTATTCCAAAGGCCCCATCCCCACCCCAGAGGGAGGAAGCATCCAGGGATGAAAGAACTGGCAGAAGCCACTGAGGGTAAGAGGCCTATTCCAAAGGCCACACCCCCACCCTAGAAGGAAGAAGCATCCTGGGAAGAAAGGCCTGGCAGAAACCACTGAGGGTAAGAGGCCTATTCCAAAGGCCACACCCTCACCCCAAAGGGAGGAAGCATGCAGGAAAGAAATGCCTGGCAGAAACCATTGAGGGTAAGAGGCCTATTCCAAAAGCCCCCATCCCCACTCCAGAGAGAGGAAGCATCCAGGGGAGAAAGGCCTGGCAGAAACCACTGAGGTTAAGAGACCTATTCCAAAGGCCCCATTCCCAACCCATAGGGAGGAAGCATCCAGGGAAGAAATGCCTGGCAGAATCCATTGAGGGTAAGAGGCCTATTCCAAAGGCCCCCATCCCCACCCCAGAGAGAGGAAGCATCCAGGGGAAAAAGGCCTGGCAGAAACAACTGAGGTTAAGAGACCTATTCCAAAGGCCCAATTCCCACCCCAGAGGGAGGAAGCATCCAGGGATGAAAGGCCTTGCAGAAACCACTGAGTGTAAGATGCCTATTCCAAAGGCTACACACACACCACCGAAGGAGGAAGCATCCAGAGAATAAAGGCCTGGCAGAAACCACTGAGGGTAAGAGGCCTATTCCCAAGACCACACCCCCACCCCAGAAGGAAGAAGCATCCTGGGAAGAAAGGCCTGGCAGAAACCACTGAGGGTAAGAGGCCTATTCCAAAGGCCACACCCCCACCCCAAAGGGAGGAAGCATGCAGGAAAGAAATGCCTGGCAGAAACCATTGAGGGTAAGAGGCCTATTCCAAAGGCCCCCATCCCCACCCCAGAGAGAGGAAGCATCCAGGGGAGAAAGGCCTGGCAGAAAGCACTGAGGGTAAGAGGTCTATTCCAAAGGCCCCATCCCCTCCCCAGAGGGAGGAAGCATCCAGGGAAGAAAGGCCTGGCAGAAGCCACTGAGGGTAAGAGGCCTATTCCAAAGGCCACACCCCCACCCCAGAAAGAGGAAGCATCCAGGGAAGAAATGTCTGGCAGAAACCATTGAGGGTAAGAGGCCTATTCCAAAGGCCACACCCCCACCCCAGAGGGAGGAAGCATCCAGGGAAGAAAGGCCTGGCAGAAACCACTGAGGGTAAGAGGCCTATTCCAGAGGCCCCATCCCCATCCCAGAGGGAGGAAGCATCCAGGGAAGAAAGACCTGGCAGAAGCCACTGAGGGTAAGAGGCCTATTCCAAAGGCCGCACCCCCCACCCTAGAGGGAGGAAGCATCCAGGGAAAAAGACCTGGGAGAAGCCACTGATGGTAAGAGGCCTAGTCCAAAGGCCACACCCCCACCATGGAGGGAGGAAGCATGCAGGGAAGAAAGGCCTGGCAGAAGCCACTGAGGGTGAGAGGCCTATTCCAAAGGCCACAACCCCACCCCAGGGAGAGGAAGCATCCAGGGAAGAAATGTCTGGCAGAAACCATTGAGGGTAAGAGGCCTATTCCAAAAGGCCCCATCCCCACCCCAGAGGGAGGAAGCATCCAGGGAAGAAATGCCTGGCAGAAACAACTGAGGGTAAGAGGCCTATTCCAAAGGCCCCATCCCCATCCCAGAGGGAGGAAGCATCCAGGGAAGAAAGACCTGGCAGAAGCCACTGAGGGTAAGAGGCCTATTCCAAAGGCCACACCCCCACCCAAGAGGAAGTAAGCATGAAGGGAAGAACAGCCTGGCAGAAACCATTGAAACCATTAGTTTAATTATTATTAAACTAATAATAATAAGTATTAATATAATAAAATAAATGTATATATCTATAAACTTTGTAAACATTATTCAACATGTCTTTGTGTAGTATTTTTATGGGCTTTATGTGGTACTTTATCAGGAACATTAGTTAGTGCAGTTCTTTAGCCTGAAAACTGAATTAGTTCCTTAGCACAATAAGAGTAAAGCTATAGAGAGGCATGGAACTTGAGATAAGTTGAGAGAGGGAAGGAATGCACTCAAACTAATAATAATAAATATTAATATAATAAAATAAATGTATATATCTATAAACTTTGTAAACATTATTCAACATGTCTTTGTGTAGTATTTTTATGGGCTTTATGTGGTACTTTATCAGGAACATTAGTTAGTGCAGTTCTTTAGCCTGAAAACTGAATTAGTTCCTTAGCACAATAAGAGTAAAGCTATAGAGAGGCATGAAACTTGTGATAAGTTGAGGGAGGCAAGGAATGCACTCAAACTAATATTAATATTAATAATAATAATAAAAATAAATGTATATATCCCAGAAGCCTAGAATAAAGAATATATGTATTGCATGTGTAAGCATTATAACATATTTGTATATACCTTAATATGTTTCAGTCATGTATCTCTATGGGTTTTATCACCATTATTGTCTCATGCAGTCTTTTTTAAAATACTTGGTACATCATTTTCTTCAGTTTTGTATTTACAGTCAATATTGTTCTGATGAAGAATGTACTTGAAAAAAGTTTCTAATCCGGAGGACTTTTTAACTCTTGAATAAACTCTTTGAAGACAAAAAACTCATGAATAAACTTTTTGAAGTCTACACAGATATTATTATTTACTGAAGATATGACTGCAATCAGTATAAAAATATTGTTGGTGACCCAATATAGCCTCAATCGGTTTTTCCTCTTTCACTTGTTACATACCGGTTGGCCACATCCTTATTGACTTTTACTAAACCCATAGGGAGGAAGCATCCAGGGAAGAAATGCCTGGCAGAAACCATTGAGGGTAAGAGGCCTATTCCAAAGGCCCCCATCCCCACCCCAGAGAGAGGAAGCATCCAGGGGAGAAAGGCCTGGCAGAAACAACTGAGGTTAAGAGACCTATTCCAAAGGCCCAATTCCCACCCCAGAGGGAGGAAGCATCCAGGGATGAAAGGCCTTGCAGAAACCACTGAGTGTAAGATGCCTATTCCAAAGGCTACACACACACCACCGAGGGAGGATGCATCCAGAGAATAAAGGCCTGCAAAAACCACTGAGGGTAAGAGGCCTATTCCCAAGACCACGCCCCCACCGCAGAAGGAAGAAGCATCCTGGGAAGAAAGGCCTGGCAGAAACCACTGAGGGTAAGAGGCCTATTCCAAAGGCCACACCCCCACCCCAAAGGGAGGAAGCATCCAGGGAAGAAAGGCCTGGCAGAAACCACTGAGGGTAAGAGGTCTATTCCAAAGGCCCCATCCCCTCCCCAGAGGGAGGAAGCATCCAGGAAGAAAGGCCTGGCAGAAGCCACTGAGGGTAAGAGGCCTATTCCAAAGGCCACACCACCACCCCAGAAAGAGGATGCATCCAGGGAAGAAATGTCTGGCAGAAACCTTTGAGGGTAAGAGGCCTATTCCAAAGGCCACACCCCCACCCCAGAGGGAGGAAGCATCCAGGGAAAAAGGCCTGGCAGAAACCACTGAGGGTAAGAGGCCTATTCCAAAGGCCCCATTCCCATCCCAGAGGGAGGAAGCATCCAGGGAAGAAAGACCTGGCAGAAGCCACTGAGGGTAAGAGGCCTATTCCAAAGGCCACACACCCCACCCTAGAGGGAGGAAGCATCCAGGGAAAAAAGACCTGGCAGAAGCCACTGATGGTAAGAGGCCTAGTCCAAAGGCCACACCCCCACCAAAGAGGGAGGAAGCATGCAGGGAAGAAAGGCCTGGCAGAAGCCACTGAGGGTGAGAGGCCTATTCCAAAGGCCACACCCCCACCCCAGGGAGAGGAAGCATCCAGGGAGGAAATGTCTGGCAGAAACCATTGAGGGTAAGAGGCCTATTCCAAAAGGCCCCATCCCCACCCCAGAGGGAGGAAGCATCCAGGGAAGAAAGGCCTGGCAGAAACAACTGAGGGTAAGAGGCCTATTCCAAAGGCCCCATCCCCATCCCAGAGGGAGGAAGCATCCAGGGAAGAAAGACCTGGCAGAAGCCACTGAGGGTAAGAGGCCTATTCCAAAGGCCACACCCTCACCCAAGAGGAAGTAAGCATGAAGGGAAGAACGGCCTGGCAGAAACCATTGAGGGTAAGAGGCCTATTCCAAAGTTCCAATCCCCACCCCAGAGGGAGGAAGCATCCAGGGAAGAAAGGCCTGGCAGAAACCCCTGAGGGTAAGTGGTCTATTCCAAAGGCCGCATCCGCTCCCCAGAGGGAGGAAGCATCCAGGTAAGAAAGGCCTGGCAAAAGCCACTGAGGGTAAGAGGCCTATTCCAAAGGCCACACCCCCACCCCAAAGGGAGGAAGCATGCAGGAAAGGCCTGGCAGAAACCATTGAGGGTAAAAGGTCTATTCCAAAGGCCCCATCCCCACCCCAGATGGAGGAACCATCAAGGGAAGAAAGGCCTGGCAGAAACCACTGAGGGGAAGAGGCCTATTCCAAAAGACACACCCCCACCCCAGAGGGAGGAAGCATCCAGGGACGAAAAGCCTGACAGAAACCATTGAGGTTAAGAGGCCTATTGCAAAGGCCCCACCCCAGAGGGAGGAAGCATCCAGGGAAGAAGGGCCTGGCAGAAACCACTGAGGGGAAGAGGCCTATTCCAAAAGACACACCCCCACCCCAGAGGGAGGAAGCATCCAGGGACGAAAAGCCTGACAGAAACCATTGAGGTTAAGAGGCCTATTGCAAAGGCCCCACCCCAGAGGGAGGAAGCATCCAGGGAAGAAGGGCCTGGCACAAAGCATTTAGGGTATGAGGCCTATTCCAAAGGCCACACCCCCACCCCAGAGGGAGGAAGCATCCAGGTAAAAAAGGCCTGGCAGAAACCATTGAGGGTAAGCAGCCGATTCCAAAGGCCCCATTCCCACCCCAGAGGGAGGAAGCATCCAGGGAAGAAAGGCCTGGCCGAAGCCACAGAGGGTAAGAGGCCTATTCCAAAGGCCCCATCCCCACCCCAGAGGGAGGAAGCATCCAGGGATGAAAGACCTGGCAGAAGCCACTGAGGGTAAGAGGCATATTCCAAAGGCCACACCCCCACCCCAGAAGGAAGAAGCATCCTGGGAAGAAAGGCCTGGCAGAAACCACTGAGGGTAAGAGGCCTATTCCAAAGGCCACACACTCACCCCAAAGGGAGGAAGCATGCAGGAAAGAAATGCCTGGCAGAAACCATTGAGGGTAAGAGGCCTGTTCCAAAGGCCCCCATCCCCACTCCAGAGAGAGGAAGCATCCAGGGGAGAAAGGCCTGGCAGAAACCACTGAGGGTAAGAGACCAATTCCAAAGGCCCTATTCCCAACCCATAGGGAGGAAGCATCCAGGGAAGAAATGCCTGGCAGAAACCATTGAGGGTAAGAGGCCTATTCCAAAGGCCCCCATCCCCACCCCAGAGAGAGGAAGAATCCAGGGGAGAAAGGCCTGGCAGAAACAACTGAGGTTAAGAGACCTATTACAAAGGCCCAATTCCCACCCCAGAGGGAGGAAGCATCCAGGGATGAAAGGCCTTGCAGAAACCACTGAGTGTAAGATGCCTATTCCAAAGGCTACACACACACCACCGAGGGAGGAAGCATCCAGCGAATAAAGGCCTGGCAGAAACCACTGAGGGTAAGAGGCCTATTCCCAAGACCACACCCCCACCCCAGAAGGAAGAAGCATCCTGGGAAGAAAGGCCTGGCAGAAGCCACTGAGGGTAAGAGGCCTATGCCAAAGGCCACACCCCCACCCCATAGGGAGGAAGCATCCAGCGAATAAAGGCCTGGCAGAAACCACTGAGGGTAAGAGAACTGTTCCAAAGGCGCCATCCCCACCCTAGAGGGAGGAAGCATCCAGGGAAAAAAGGCCTGGCAGAAACCATTGAGGGTAAGCAGCTGATTCCAAAGGCTCCATTCCCACCCCAGAGGGAGGAAGCATCCAGGGAAGAAAGGCCTTGCAGAAACCACTGAGGGTAAGAGGCCTATTCCAAAGGCCACCCCCCCCCACCCCAGAGGGAGGAAGCATCCAGGGAAGAAAGGCCTGGCAGAAGCCACAGAGGGTAAGAGGCCTATTCCAAAGGCCCCATCCCCACCCCAGAGTGAGGAAGCATCCAGGGATGAAAGAACTGGCAGAAGCCACTGAGGGTAAGAGGCCTATTCCAAAGGCCACACCCCCACCCCAGAAGGAAGAAGCATCCTGGGAAGAAAGGCCTGGCAGAAACCACTGAGGGTAAGAGGCCTATTCCAAAGGCCACACCCTCACCCCAAAGGGAGGAAGCATGCAGGAAAGAAATGCCTGGCAGAAACCATTGAGGGTAGGAGGCCTATTCCAAAGGCCCCCATCCCCACTCCAGAGAGAGGAAGCATCCAGGGGAGAAAGGCCTGGCAGAAAGCATTTAGGGTAAGAGGCCTATTCCAAAGGCCACCCCCCCCCCACCCCAGAGGGAGGAAGCATCCAGGGAAGAAAGGCCTGGCAGAAGCCACAGAGGGTAAGAGGCCTATTCCAAAGGCCCCATCCCCACCCCAGTGGGAGGACGCATCCAGCGAATAAAGGCCTGACAGAAACCACTGAGGGTAAGAGAACTGTTCCAAAGGCCCCATCCCCACCCCAGATGGAGGAAGCATTAAGGGAAGAAAGGCCTGGCAGAAACCACTGAGGGGAAGAGGCCTATTCCAAAAGACACACCCCCACCCCAGAGGGAGGAAGCATCCAGGGACGGAAAGCCTGACAGAAACCATTGAGGTTAAGAGGCCTATTCCAAAGGCCCCACCCGAGAGGGAGGAAGCATCCAGGGAAGAAAGGCCTGGCACAAAGCATTTAGGGTATGAGGCTTATTCCAAAGGCCCCATTCCCACCCCAGAGGGAGGAAGCATCCAGGGGGAAAAGTCCTGGCAGAAACCATTGAGGGTAAGCAGCCGATTCCAAAGGCTCCATTCCCACCCAGAGGGAGGAAGCATCCAGGGAAGAAAGGCCTTGCAGAAACCACTGAGGGTAAGAGGCCTATTCCAAAGGCTACACACCCACCCCAGAGGGAGGAAGCATCCAGGGAAGAAAGGCCTTTCAGAAACCACTGAGTGTAAGATGCCTATTCCAAAGGCTACACACACACCACCGAGGGAGGAAGCATCCAGGGAAGAAAGGCCTGGCAGAAACCACTGAGGGTAAGAGACCTATTCCAAAGGCCCCATTCCCAACCTATAGGGAGGAAGCATCCAGGGAAGAAATGCCTGGCAGAAACCATTGAAGGTAAGAGGCCTATTCCAAAGGCCCCCATCCCAATCCCAGAGGGAGGAAGCATCCAGGGAAGAAAGACCTGGCAGAAGCCACTGAGGGTAAGAGGCCTATTCCAAAGGCCACACCCCCCACCCTAGAGGGAGGAAGCATCCAGGGAAAAAAGACCTGGCAGAAGCCACATGGTAAGAGGCCTAGTCCAAAGGCCACACCCCCACCAAAGAGGGAGGAAGCATGCAGGGAAGAAAGGCCTGGCAGAAGCCACTGAGGGTGAGAGGCCTATTCCAAAGGCCACACCCATACCCAAGAGGAAGTAAGCATGAAGGGAAGAACGGCCTGGCAGAAACCATTGAGGGTAAGAGGCCTATTCCAAAGTTCCAATCCCCACCCCAGAGGGAGGAAGCATCCAGGGAAGAAAGGCGTGGAAGATACCACTGAGGGTAAGAGGCCTATTCCAAAGGCCACACCCCCACCCCAGAAGGAGGAAGCATCCCGGGAAGAAAGGCCTGGCAGAAACCCCTGAGGGTAAGTGGTCTATTCCAAAGGCCGCATCCGCTCCCCAGAGGGAGGAGGCATCCAGGTAAGAAAGCCCTGGCAAAAGCCACTGAGGGTAAGAGGCCTATTCCAAAGGCCACACCCCCACCCCAAAGGGAGGAAGCATGCAGGAAAGGCCTGGCAGAAACCATTGAGGGTAAGAGGCCTATTCCAAAGTTCCAATCCCCACCCCAGAGGGAGGAAGCATCCAGGGAAGAAAGGCCTGGCAGAAACCACTGAGGGTAAGAGACCTATTCCAAAGGCCCCATTCCCAACCTATAGGGAGGAAGCATCCAGGGAAGAAATGCCTGGCAGAAACCATTGAAGGTAAGAGGCCTATTTCAAAGGCCCCCATCCCCACCACAGAGAGTGGAAGCATCCAGGGGAGAAAGGCCTGGCAGAAACCACTGAGGGTAAGCGACCTATTCCAAAGGCCTCATTCCCACCCCAGAAGGGAGGAAGCATCCGGGGAAGAAAGGCCTGGCAGAAACCACTGAGGGGAAGAGGCGTATTCCAAAGGCCACATCCCCACCCCAGAGGGAGGAAGCATCCAGGGAAGAAATGCCTTGCAGAAACCACTGAGGGTAAGAGGCCTATTCCAAAGGCCACACGCCCACCCCAGAGGGAGGAAGCATCCAGGGAAGAAAGGCCTGGCAGAAGCCGCTGAGGTAAGAGGCCTATTCCAAAGGCCCCATCCCCACCCCAGTGGGAGGACGCATCCAGCGAATAAAGGCCTGACAGAAACCACTGAGGGTAAGAGAACTGTTCCAAAGGCCCCATCCCCACCCCAGATGGAGGAAGCATTAAGGGAAGAAAGGCCTGGCAGAAACCACTGAGGGGAAGAGGCCTATTCCAAAAGACACACCCCCACCCCAGAGGGAGGAAGCATCCAGGGACGGAAAGCCTGACAGAAACCATTGAGGTTAAGAGGCCTATTCCAAAGGCCCCACCCGAGAGGGAGGAAGCATCCAGGGAAGAAAGGCCTGGCACAAAGCATTTAGGGTATGAGGCTTATTCCAAAGGCCCCATTCCCACCCCAGAGGGAGGAAGCATCCAGGGGGAAAAGTCCTGGCAGAAACCATTGAGGGTAAGCAGCCGATTCCAAAGGCTCCATTCCCACCCAGAGGGAGGAAGCATCCAGGGAAGAAAGGCCTTGCAGAAACCACTGAGGGTAAGAGGCCTATTCCAAAGGCTACACACCCACCACAGAGGGAGGAAGCATCCAGGGAAGAAAGGCCTGGCAGAAGCCACAGAGGGTAAGAGGCCTATTCCAAAGGCCCCATCCCCACCACAGAGGGAGGAAGCATGCAGGGAAGAAAGGGCTGGCAGAAGCCACTGAGGGTAAGAGGCCTATTCTAAAGGCCCCATCCCCATCCCACAGGGAGGAAGCATCCAGGGAAAAAAGACCTGGCAGAAGCCACTGAGGGTAAGAGACCTATTCCAAAGGCCACACCCCCACCAAAGAGGGAGGAAGCATGCAGGGAAGAAAGGCCTGGCAGTAACCACTGAGGGTAAGAGACCTGTTCCAAAGGCCCCATCCCGACCCCAGAGGGAGGAAGCATCCAGGGATGAAAAGCCTTGCAGAAACCACTGAGTGTAAGATGGCTATTCCAAAGGCTACACACCCACCCCAGAGGCCTGGCAGAAACCATTGAGGGTAAAAGGCTGATTCCAAAGGCCCCATTCCCACCCCAGAGGGAGGAAGCATCCAGGGAAGAAAGGCCTGGCAGAAACTATTGAGGGTAAGAGGCCTATTCCAAAGGCCCCATCCCCACCCCAGAAGGAGGAAGCATCCAGGGAAGAAAGGCCTGGCAGAAACCATTGAGGGTAACAGGTCGATTCCAAAGGCCACAACCCCACCCTAGAGGGATTAAGCATACAGGGAAGAAAGGCCTTGCAGAAACCACTGAGGGTAAGAGGCCTATTCCAAAGGTCACACCCCCACCCCAGAGGGAGGAAGCATGCAGGGAAGAAAGGCCTGGCAGAAACCATTTAGGGTAAGTGGCCTATTCCAAAGGCCACATCCCCACCCCAGAGGGAGGAAGCATCCAGGGAAGAAAGACCTGGCAGAAGCCACTGAGGGTAAGAGGCCTATTCCAAAGGCCACACCCTCACCCAAGAGGAAGTAAGCATGAAGGGAAGAACGGCCTGGCAGAAACCATTGAGGGTAAGAGGCCTATTCCAAAGTTCCAATCCCCACCCCAGAGGGAGGAAGCATCCAGGGAAGAAAGGCCTGGCAGAAACCCCTGAGGGTAAGTGGTCTATTCCAAAGGCCGCATCCGCTCCCCAGAGGGAGGAAGCATCCAGGTAAGAAAGGCCTGGCAAAAGCCACTGAGGGTAAGAGGCCTATTCCAAAGGCCACACCCCCACCCCAAAGGGAGGAAGCATGCAGGAAAGGCCTGGCAGAAACCATTGAGGGTAAAAGGTCTATTCCAAAGGCCCCATTCCCTCCCCAGAGGGAGGAAGCATCCAGGGAAGAAAGGCATGGCAGAAGCTAAGGGTAAGAGGGCTATTCCAAAGGCCCCATTCCCACCCCAGAGCCTGGAAGAAACCATTGAGGGTAAGAGGCCTATTCCAAAGGCCCCATCCCCACCCCAGATGGAGGAACCATCAAGGGAAGAAAGGCCTGGCAGAAACCACTGAGGGGAAGAGGCCTATTCCAAAAGACACACCCCCACCCCAGAGGGAGGAAGCATCCAGGGACGAAAAGCCTGACAGAAACCATTGAGGTTAAGAGGCCTATTGCAAAGGCCCCACCCCAGAGGGAGGAAGCATCCAGGGAAGAAGGGCCTGGCACAAAGCATTTAGGGTATGAGGCCTATTCCAAAGGCCACACCCCCACCCCAGAGGGAGGAAGCATCCAGGTAAAAAAGGCCTGGCAGAAACCATTGAGGGTAAGCAGCCGATTCCAAAGGCCCCATTCCCACCCCAGAGGGAGGAAGCATCCAGGGAAGAAAGGCCTGGCCGAAGCCACAGAGGGTAAGAGGCCTATTCCAAAGGCCCCATCCCCACCCCAGAGGGAGGAAGCATCCAGGGATGAAAGACCTGGCAGAAGCCACTGAGGGTAAGAGGCATATTCCAAAGGCCACACCCCCACCCCAGAAGGAAGAAGCATCCTGGGAAGAAAGGCCTGGCAGAAACCACTGAGGGTAAGAGGCCTATTCCAAAGGCCACACACTCACCCCAAAGGGAGGAAGCATGCAGGAAAGAAATGCCTGGCAGAAACCATTGAGGGTAAGAGGCCTGTTCCAAAGGCCCCCATCCCCACTCCAGAGAGAGGAAGCATCCAGGGGAGAAAGGCCTGGCAGAAACCACTGAGGGTAAGAGACCAATTCCAAAGGCCCTATTCCCAACCCATAGGGAGGAAGCATCCAGGGAAGAAATGCCTGGCAGAAACCATTGAGGGTAAGAGGCCTATTCCAAAGGCCCCCATCCCCACCCCAGAGAGAGGAAGAATCCAGGGGAGAAAGGCCTGGCAGAAACAACTGAGGTTAAGAGACCTATTACAAAGGCCCAATTCCCACCCCAGAGGGAGGAAGCATCCAGGGATGAAAGGCCTTGCAGAAACCACTGAGTGTAAGATGCCTATTCCAAAGGCTACACACACACCACCGAGGGAGGAAGCATCCAGCGAATAAAGGCCTGGCAGAAACCACTGAGGGTAAGAGGCCTATTCCCAAGACCACACCCCCACCCCAGAAGGAAGAAGCATCCTGGGAAGAAAGGCCTGGCAGAAGCCACTGAGGGTAAGAGGCCTATGCCAAAGGCCACACCCCCACCCCATAGGGAGGAAGCATCCAGCGAATAAAGGCCTGGCAGAAACCACTGAGGGTAAGAGAACTGTTCCAAAGGCGCCATCCCCACCCTAGAGGGAGGAAGCATCCAGGGAAAAAAGGCCTGGCAGAAACCATTGAGGGTAAGCAGCTGATTCCAAAGGCTCCATTCCCACCCCAGAGGGAGGAAGCATCCAGGGAAGAAAGGCCTTGCAGAAACCACTGAGGGTAAGAGGCCTATTCCAAAGGCCACCCCCCCCCCACCCCAGAGGGAGGAAGCATCCAGGGAAGAAAGGCCTGGCAGAAGCCACAGAGGGTAAGAGGCCTATTCCAAAGGCCCCATCCCCACCCCAGAGTGAGGAAGCATCCAGGGATGAAAGAACTGGCAGAAGCCACTGAGGGTAAGAGGCCTATTCCAAAGGCCACACCCCCACCCCAGAAGGAAGAAGCATCCTGGGAAGAAAGGCCTGGCAGAAACCACTGAGGGTAAGAGGCCTATTCCAAAGGCCACACCCTCACCCCAAAGGGAGGAAGCATGCAGGAAAGAAATGCCTGGCAGAAACCATTGAGGGTAGGAGGCCTATTCCAAAGGCCCCCATCCCCACTCCAGAGAGAGGAAGCATCCAGGGGAGAAAGGCCTGGCAGAAACCACTGAGGGTAAGAGACCTATTCCAAAGGCCCCATTCCCAACCCATAGGGAGGAAGCATCCAGGGAAGCAATGCCTGGCAGAAACCATTGAGGGTAAGAGGCCTATTCCAAAGGCCCCCATCCCCACCCCAGAGAGAGGAAGCATCCAGGGGAGAAAGGCCTGGCAGAAACAACTGAGGTTAAGAGACCTATTCCAAAGGCCCAATTCCCACCCCAGAGGGAGGAAGCATCCAGGGATGAAAGGCCTTTCAGAAACCACTGAGTGTAAGATGCCTATTCCAAAGGCTACACACACACCACCGAGGGAGGAAGCATCCAGGGAAGAAAGGCCTGGCAGAAACCATTGAAGGTAAGAGGCCTATTCCAAAGGCCCCCATCCCAATCCCAGAGGGAGGAAGCATCCAGGGAAGAAAGACCTGGCAGAAGCCACTGAGGGTAAGAGGCCTATTCCAAAGGCCACACCCCCCACCCTAGAGGGAGGAAGCATCCAGGGAAAAAAGACCTGGCAGAAGCCACATGGTAAGAGGCCTAGTCCAAAGGCCACACCCCCACCAAAGAGGGAGGAAGCATGCAGGGAAGAAAGGCCTGGCAGAAGCCACTGAGGGTGAGAGGCCTATTCCAAAGGCCACACCCCCACCCCAGGGAGAGGAAGCATCCAGGGAAGAAAGGCCTGGCAGAAACAACTGAGGATAAGAGGCCTATTCCAAAGGCCCCATTCCCATCCCAGAGGGAGGAAGCATCCAGGGAAGAAAGACCTGGCAGAAGCCACTGAGGGTAAGAGGCCTATTCCAAAGGCCACACCCATACCCAAGAGGAAGTAAGCATGAAGGGAAGAACGGCCTGGCAGAAACCATTGAGGGTAAGAGGCCTATTCCAAAGTTCCAATCCCCACCCCAGAGGGAGGAAGCATCCAGGGAAGAAAGGCGTGGAAGATACCACTGAGGGTAAGAGGCCTATTCCAAAGGCCACACCCCCACCCCAGAAGGAGGAAGCATCCCGGGAAGAAAGGCCTGGCAGAAACCCCTGAGGGTAAGTGGTCTATTCCAAAGGCCGCATCCGCTCCCCAGAGGGAGGAGGCATCCAGGTAAGAAAGCCCTGGCAAAAGCCACTGAGGGTAAGAGGCCTATTCCAAAGGCCACACCCCCACCCCAAAGGGAGGAAGCATGCAGGAAAGGCCTGGCAGAAACCATTGAGGGTAAGAGGCCTATTCCAAAGTTCCAATCCCCACCCCAGAGGGAGGAAGCATCCAGGGAAGAAAGGCCTGGCAGAAACCACTGAGGGTAAGAGACCTATTCCAAAGGCCCCATTCCCAACCTATAGGGAGGAAGCATCCAGGGAAGAAATGCCTGGCAGAAACCATTGAAGGTAAGAGGCCTATTCCAAAGGCCCCCATCCCCACCACAGAGAGTGGAAGCATCCAGGGGAGAAAGGCCTGGCAGAAACCACTGAGGGTAAGCGACCTATTCCCAAGGCCTCATTCCCACCCCAGAAGGGAGGAAGCATCCGGGGAAGAAAGGCCTGGCAGAAACCACTGAGGGGAAGAGGCGTATTCCAAAGGCCACATCCCCACCCCAGAGGGAGGAAGCATCCAGGGAAGAAATGCCTTGCAGAAACCACTGAGGGTAAGAGGCCTATTCCAAAGGCCACACGCCCACCCCAGAGGGAGGAAGCATCCAGGGAAGAAAGGCCTGGCAGAAGCCGCTGAGGTAAGAGGCCTATTCCAAAGGCCCCATCCCCACCCCAGTGGGAGGACGCATCCAGCGAATAAAGGCCTGACAGAAACCACTGAGGGTAAGAGAACTGTTCCAAAGGCCCCATCCCCACCCCAGATGGAGGAAGCATTAAGGGAAGAAAGGCCTGGCAGAAACCACTGAGGGGAAGAGGCCTATTCCAAAAGACACACCCCCACCCCAGAGGGAGGAAGCATCCAGGGACGGAAAGCCTGACAGAAACCATTGAGGTTAAGAGGCCTATTCCAAAGGCCCCACCCGAGAGGGAGGAAGCATCCAGGGAAGAAAGGCCTGGCACAAAGCATTTAGGGTATGAGGCTTATTCCAAAGGCCCCATTCCCACCCCAGAGGGAGGAAGCATCCAGGGGGAAAAGTCCTGGCAGAAACCATTGAGGGTAAGCAGCCGATTCCAAAGGCTCCATTCCCACCCAGAGGGAGGAAGCATCCAGGGAAGAAAGGCCTTGCAGAAACCACTGAGGGTAAGAGGCCTATTCCAAAGGCTACACACCCACCACAGAGGGAGGAAGCATCCAGGGAAGAAAGGCCTGGCAGAAGCCACAGAGGGTAAGAGGCCTATTCCAAAGGCCCCATCCCCACCACAGAGGGAGGAAGCATGCAGGGAAGAAAGGGCTGGCAGAAGCCACTGAGGGTAAGAGGCCTATTCTAAAGGCCCCATCCCCATCCCACAGGGAGGAAGCATCCAGGGAAAAAAGACCTGGCAGAAGCCACTGAGGGTAAGAGACCTATTCCAAAGGCCACACCCCCACCAAAGAGGGAGGAAGCATGCAGGGAAGAAAGGCCTGGCAGTAACCACTGAGGGTAAGAGACCTGTTCCAAAGGCCCCATCCCCACCCCAGAGGGAGGAAGCATCCAGGGATGAAAAGCCTTGCAGAAACCACTGAGTGTAAGATGGCTATTCCAAAGGCTACACACCCACCCCAGAGGCCTGGCAGAAACCATTGAGGGTAAGAGGCTGATTCCAAAGGCCCCATTCCCACCCCAGAGGGAGGAAGCATCCAGGGAAGAAAGGCCTGGCAGAAACTATTGAGGGTAAGAGGCCTATTCCAAAGGCCCCATCCCCACCCCAGAAGGAGGAAGCATCCAGGGAAGAAAGGCCTGGCAGAAACCATTGAGGGTAACAGGTCGATTCCAAAGGCCACAACCCCACCCTAGAGGGATTAAGCATACAGGGAAGAAAGGCCTTGCAGAAACCACTGAGGGTAAGAGGCCTATTCCAAAGGTCACACCCCCACCCCAGAGGGAGGAAGCATGCAGGGAAGAAAGGCCTGGCAGAAACCATTTAGGGTAAGTGGCCTATTCCAAAGGCCACATCCCCACCCCAGAGGGAGGAAGCATCCAGGGAAGAAAGACCTGGCAGAAGCCACTGAGGGTAAGAGGCCTATTCCAAAGGCCACACCCTCACCCAAGAGGAAGTAAGCATGAAGGGAAGAACGGCCTGGCAGAAACCATTGAGGGTAAGAGGCCTATTCCAAAGTTCCAATCCCCACCCCAGAGGGAGGAAGCATCCAGGGAAGAAAGGCCTGGCAGAAACCCCTGAGGGTAAGTGGTCTATTCCAAAGGCCGCATCCGCTCCCCAGAGGGAGGAAGCATCCAGGTAAGAAAGGCCTGGCAAAAGCCACTGAGGGTAAGAGGCCTATTCCAAAGGCCACACCCCCACCCCAAAGGGAGGAAGCATGCAGGAAAGGCCTGGCAGAAACCATTGAGGGTAAAAGGTCTATTCCAAAGGCCCCATTCCCTCCCCAGAGGGAGGAAGCATCCAGGGAAGAAAGGCATGGCAGAAGCTAAGGGTAAGAGGGCTATTCCAAAGGCCCCATTCCCACCCCAGAGCCTGGAAGAAACCATTGAGGGTAAGAGGCCTATTCCAAAGGCCCCATCCCCACCCCAGATGGAGGAACCATCAAGGGAAGAAAGGCCTGGCAGAAACCACTGAGGGGAAGAGGCCTATTCCAAAAGACACACCCCCACCCCAGAGGGAGGAAGCATCCAGGGACGAAAAGCCTGACAGAAACCATTGAGGTTAAGAGGCCTATTGCAAAGGCCCCACCCCAGAGGGAGGAAGCATCCAGGGAAGAAGGGCCTGGCACAAAGCATTTAGGGTATGAGGCCTATTCCAAAGGCCACACCCCCACCCCAGAGGGAGGAAGCATCCAGGTAAAAAAGGCCTGGCAGAAACCATTGAGGGTAAGCAGCCGATTCCAAAGGCCCCATTCCCACCCCAGAGGGAGGAAGCATCCAGGGAAGAAAGGCCTGGCCGAAGCCACAGAGGGTAAGAGGCCTATTCCAAAGGCCCCATCCCCACCCCAGAGGGAGGAAGCATCCAGGGATGAAAGACCTGGCAGAAGCCACTGAGGGTAAGAGGCATATTCCAAAGGCCACACCCCCACCCCAGAAGGAAGAAGCATCCTGGGAAGAAAGGCCTGGCAGAAACCACTGAGGGTAAGAGGCCTATTCCAAAGGCCACACACTCACCCCAAAGGGAGGAAGCATGCAGGAAAGAAATGCCTGGCAGAAACCATTGAGGGTAAGAGGCCTGTTCCAAAGGCCCCCATCCCCACTCCAGAGAGAGGAAGCATCCAGGGGAGAAAGGCCTGGCAGAAACCACTGAGGGTAAGAGACCAATTCCAAAGGCCCTATTCCCAACCCATAGGGAGGAAGCATCCAGGGAAGAAATGCCTGGCAGAAACCATTGAGGGTAAGAGGCCTATTCCAAAGGCCCCCATCCCCACCCCAGAGAGAGGAAGAATCCAGGGGAGAAAGGCCTGGCAGAAACAACTGAGGTTAAGAGACCTATTACAAAGGCCCAATTCCCACCCCAGAGGGAGGAAGCATCCAGGGATGAAAGGCCTTGCAGAAACCACTGAGTGTAAGATGCCTATTCCAAAGGCTACACACACACCACCGAGGGAGGAAGCATCCAGCGAATAAAGGCCTGGCAGAAACCACTGAGGGTAAGAGGCCTATTCCCAAGACCACACCCCCACCCCAGAAGGAAGAAGCATCCTGGGAAGAAAGGCCTGGCAGAAGCCACTGAGGGTAAGAGGCCTATGCCAAAGGCCACACCCCCACCCCATAGGGAGGAAGCATCCAGCGAATAAAGGCCTGGCAGAAACCACTGAGGGTAAGAGAACTGTTCCAAAGGCGCCATCCCCACCCTAGAGGGAGGAAGCATCCAGGGAAAAAAGGCCTGGCAGAAACCATTGAGGGTAAGCAGCTGATTCCAAAGGCTCCATTCCCACCCCAGAGGGAGGAAGCATCCAGGGAAGAAAGGCCTTGCAGAAACCACTGAGGGTAAGAGGCCTATTCCAAAGGCCACCCCCCCCCCACCCCAGAGGGAGGAAGCATCCAGGGAAGAAAGGCCTGGCAGAAGCCACAGAGGGTAAGAGGCCTATTCCAAAGGCCCCATCCCCACCCCAGAGTGAGGAAGCATCCAGGGATGAAAGAACTGGCAGAAGCCACTGAGGGTAAGAGGCCTATTCCAAAGGCCACACCCCCACCCCAGAAGGAAGAAGCATCCTGGGAAGAAAGGCCTGGCAGAAACCACTGAGGGTAAGAGGCCTATTCCAAAGGCCACACCCTCACCCCAAAGGGAGGAAGCATGCAGGAAAGAAATGCCTGGCAGAAACCATTGAGGGTAGGAGGCCTATTCCAAAGGCCCCCATCCCCACTCCAGAGAGAGGAAGCATCCAGGGGAGAAAGGCCTGGCAGAAACCACTGAGGGTAAGAGACCTATTCCAAAGGCCCCATTCCCAACCCATAGGGAGGAAGCATCCAGGGAAGCAATGCCTGGCAGAAACCATTGAGGGTAAGAGGCCTATTCCAAAGGCCCCCATCCCCACCCCAGAGAGAGGAAGCATCCAGGGGAGAAAGGCCTGGCAGAAACAACTGAGGTTAAGAGACCTATTCCAAAGGCCCAATTCCCACCCCAGAGGGAGGAAGCATCCAGGGATGAAAGGCCTTTCAGAAACCACTGAGTGTAAGATGCCTATTCCAAAGGCTACACACACACCACCGAGGGAGGAAGCATCCAGGGAAGAAAGGCCTGGCAGAAACCACTGAGGGTAAGAGACCTATTCCAAAGGCCCCATTCCCAACCTATAGGGAGGAAGCATCCAGGGAAGAAATGCCTGGCAGAAACCATTGAAGGTAAGAGGCCTATTCCAAAGGCCCCCATCCCAATCCCAGAGGGAGGAAGCATCCAGGGAAGAAAGACCTGGCAGAAGCCACTGAGGGTAAGAGGCCTATTCCAAAGGCCACACCCCCCACCCTAGAGGGAGGAAGCATCCAGGGAAAAAAGACCTGGCAGAAGCCACATGGTAAGAGGCCTAGTCCAAAGGCCACACCCCCACCAAAGAGGGAGGAAGCATGCAGGGAAGAAAGGCCTGGCAGAAGCCACTGAGGGTGAGAGGCCTATTCCAAAGGCCACACCCCCACCCCAGGGAGAGGAAGCATCCAGGGAAGAAAGGCCTGGCAGAAACAACTGAGGATAAGAGGCCTATTCCAAAGGCCCCATTCCCATCCCAGAGGGAGGAAGCATCCAGGGAAGAAAGACCTGGCAGAAGCCACTGAGGGTAAGAGGCCTATTCCAAAGGCCACACCCATACCCAAGAGGAAGTAAGCATGAAGGGAAGAACGGCCTGGCAGAAACCATTGAGGGTAAGAGGCCTATTCCAAAGTTCCAATCCCCACCCCAGAGGGAGGAAGCATCCAGGGAAGAAAGGCGTGGAAGATACCACTGAGGGTAAGAGGCCTATTCCAAAGGCCACACCCCCACCCCAGAAGGAGGAAGCATCCCGGGAAGAAAGGCCTGGCAGAAACCCCTGAGGGTAAGTGGTCTATTCCAAAGGCCGCATCCGCTCCCCAGAGGGAGGAGGCATCCAGGTAAGAAAGCCCTGGCAAAAGCCACTGAGGGTAAGAGGCCTATTCCAAAGGCCACACCCCCACCCCAAAGGGAGGAAGCATGCAGGAAAGGCCTGGCAGAAACCATTGAGGGTAAGAGGCCTATTCCAAAGTTCCAATCCCCACCCCAGAGGGAGGAAGCATCCAGGGAAGAAAGGCCTGGCAGAAACCACTGAGGGTAAGAGACCTATTCCAAAGGCCCCATTCCCAACCTATAGGGAGGAAGCATCCAGGGAAGAAATGCCTGGCAGAAACCATTGAAGGTAAGAGGCCTATTCCAAAGGCCCCCATCCCCACCACAGAGAGTGGAAGCATCCAGGGGAGAAAGGCCTGGCAGAAACCACTGAGGGTAAGCGACCTATTCCCAAGGCCTCATTCCCACCCCAGAAGGGAGGAAGCATCCGGGGAAGAAAGGCCTGGCAGAAACCACTGAGGGGAAGAGGCGTATTCCAAAGGCCACATCCCCACCCCAGAGGGAGGAAGCATCCAGGGAAGAAATGCCTTGCAGAAACCACTGAGGGTAAGAGGCCTATTCCAAAGGCCACACGCTCACCCCAGAGGGAGGAAGCATCCAGGGAAGAAAGGCCTGGCAGA
Organism: Bradypodion pumilum; assembly: GCA_035047305.1. Taxonomy (NCBI): domain Eukaryota; kingdom Metazoa; phylum Chordata; class Lepidosauria; order Squamata; family Chamaeleonidae; genus Bradypodion; species Bradypodion pumilum. The sequence continues at coordinate 23,191,548 of JAWDJD010000009.1, read as the reverse complement.
AGCCGCTGAGGTAAGAGGCCTATTCCAAAGGCCCCATCCCCACCCCAGTGGGAGGACGCATCCAGCGAATAAAGGCCTGACAGAAACCACTGAGGGTAAGAGAACTGTTCCAAAGGCCCCATCCCCACCCCAGATGGAGGAAGCATTAAGGGAAGAAAGGCCTGGCAGAAACCACTGAGGGGAAGAGGCCTATTCCAAAAGACACACCCCCACCCCAGAGGGAGGAAGCATCCAGGGACGGAAAGCCTGACAGAAACCATTGAGGTTAAGAGGCCTATTCCAAAGGCCCCACCCGAGAGGGAGGAAGCATCCAGGGAAGAAAGGCCTGGCACAAAGCATTTAGGGTATGAGGCTTATTCCAAAGGCCCCATTCCCACCCCAGAGGGAGGAAGCATCCAGGGGGAAAAGTCCTGGCAGAAACCATTGAGGGTAAGCAGCCGATTCCAAAGGCTCCATTCCCACCCAGAGGGAGGAAGCATCCAGGGAAGAAAGGCCTTGCAGAAACCACTGAGGGTAAGAGGCCTATTCCAAAGGCTACACACCCACCACAGAGGGAGGAAGCATCCAGGGAAGAAAGGCCTGGCAGAAGCCACAGAGGGTAAGAGGCCTATTCCAAAGGCCCCATCCCCACCACAGAGGGAGGAAGCATGCAGGGAAGAAAGGGCTGGCAGAAGCCACTGAGGGTAAGAGGCCTATTCTAAAGGCCCCATCCCCATCCCACAGGGAGGAAGCATCCAGGGAAAAAAGACCTGGCAGAAGCCACTGAGGGTAAGAGACCTATTCCAAAGGCCACACCCCCACCAAAGAGGGAGGAAGCATGCAGGGAAGAAAGGCCTGGCAGTAACCACTGAGGGTAAGAGACCTGTTCCAAAGGCCCCATCCCCACCCCAGAGGGAGGAAGCATCCAGGGATGAAAAGCCTTGCAGAAACCACTGAGTGTAAGATGGCTATTCCAAAGGCTACACACCCACCCCAGAGGCCTGGCAGAAACCATTGAGGGTAAGAGGCTGATTCCAAAGGCCCCATTCCCACCCCAGAGGGAGGAAGCATCCAGGGAAGAAAGGCCTGGCAGAAACTATTGAGGGTAAGAGGCCTATTCCAAAGGCCCCATCCCCACCCCAGAAGGAGGAAGCATCCAGGGAAGAAAGGCCTGGCAGAAACCATTGAGGGTAACAGGTCGATTCCAAAGGCCACAACCCCACCCTAGAGGGATTAAGCATACAGGGAAGAAAGGCCTTGCAGAAACCACTGAGGGTAAGAGGCCTATTCCAAAGGTCACACCCCCACCCCAGAGGGAGGAAGCATGCAGGGAAGAAAGGCCTGGCAGAAACCATTTAGGGTAAGTGGCCTATTCCAAAGGCCACATCCCCACCCCAGAGGGAGGAAGCATCCAGGGAAGAAAGGCCTGGCAGAAACCACTGAGGGTAAGAGGCCTATTCCAAAGGCCACCCCCCACCCCAAAAGGAGGAAGCATCCCTTGAAGAAATGCCTGGCAGAAACCACTGAGGGTATGAGGCCTATACCAAAGGCCACAACCCCACCCTAGAGTGATTAAGCATCCAGGGAAGAAAGTAATGGCAGAAACCACTGAGGGTAAGAGGCCTATTCCAAAGGCTACACACCCACCCCAGAGGGAGGAAGCATCCAGCGAAAAAAGTCCTGGCAGAAACCACTGAGGGTAAGAGACCTGTTCCAAAGGCCCCATCCCCACCCCAGAGGGAGGAAGCATCCAGGTAAAAAAAGGCCGGGCAGAAACCATTGAGGGTAAGCAGCCGATTCCAAAGGCCCCATTCCCACCCCAGAGGGTGGAAGCATCCAGGGAAGAAAGGCCTTGCGGAAACCACTGAGTGTAAGATGCCTATTCCAAAGGCTACACACACACCACCGAGGGAAGAAGCATCCAGCGAATAAAGGCCTGGCAGAAACCATTTGTGGTAAGAGGCCTAACCAAAGGCCACATCCCCACCCCAGAGGGAGGAAGCATTCAGGGAAGAAAGGCCTGGCAGAAACCACTGAGGGTAAGAGGCCTATTCCAAAGGCCACAACCCCACCCCAGAAAGAGGAAGCATCAAGGGAAGAAATGTCTGGCACAAAGCATTTAGGGTAAGAGGCCTATTCCAAAGGCCCCATTCCCACCCCAGAGGGAGGAAGCATCCAGGGAAGAAAGGCCTGGCAGAAGCCACTGAGGGTAAGAGGCCTATTCCAAAGGCCACACCCCCACCCCAGAGGGAGGAAGCATCCAGGTAAAAAAGGCCTGGCAGAAACCATTGAGGGTAAGCAGCCGATTCCAAAGTCCCCATTCCCACCCCAGAGGGAGGAAGCATCCAGGGAAGAAAGGCCTTGCAGAAACCACTGAGGGTAAGAGGCCTATTCCAAAGGCCACACCCCCACCCCAGAGGGAGGAAGCATCCAGGGAAGAAAGGCCTGGCAGAAGCCACAGAGGGTAAGAGGCCTATTCCAAAGGCCCCATCCCCACCACAGAGGGAGGAAGCATGCAGGGAAGAAAGGCCTTGCAGAAACCACTGAGGGTAAGAGGCCTATTCCAAAGTCCCAATCCCCACCCCAGAGGGAGGAAGCATCCAGGGAAGAAAGGCCTGGCAGATACCACTGAGGGTTAGAGGCCTATTCCAAAGGCCACACCCCCACCCCAGAAGGAGGAAGCATCCCGGGAAGAAAGGCCTGGCAGAAACCCCTGAGGGTAAGAGGTCTATTCCAAAGGCCGCATCCGCTCCCCAGAGGGAGGAAGCATCCAGGGAAGAAAGTAATGGCAGAAACCACTGAGGGTAAGAGGCCTATTCCAAAGGCCACACCCCCACCCCAGAAGGAGGAAGCATCCTGGGAAGAAAGGCTTGGCAGAAACCACTGAGGGTAAGAGATCTATTCGAAAGGACCCCTCCCCTCCCCAGAGGGAGGAAGCATCCAGGGAAGAAAGTAATGGCAGAAACCACTGAGGGTAAGAGGCCTATTCCAAAGGCCACACCCCCACCCCAGAAGGAGGAAGCATCCTGGGAAGAAAGGCCTGGCAGAAACCACTGAGGGTAAGAGATCTATTCCAAAGGACCCCTCCCCTCCCCAGAGGGAGGAAGCATCCAGGGAAGAAAGGCCTGGCAGAAGCCACTGAGGGTAAGAGGCCTATTCCAAAGGCCCCATCCGCACCCCAGAGGGAGGAAGCATCCAGGGGAAAAAGACCTGGCAGAAGCCACTGAGGGTAAGAGGCCTATTCCAAAGGCCACACCCCCACCAAAGAGGGAGGAAGCATGCAGGGAAGAAAGGCCTGGCAGTAACCACTAAGGGTAAGAGACCTGTTCCAAAGGCCCCATCCCCACCCCAGAGGGAGGAATCATCCAGGGAAAAAAGACCTGGCAGAAGCCACTGAGGGTAAGCAGCCGATTCCAAAGGCCCCATTCCCACCCCAGAGGGAGGAAGCATCCAGGGAAGAAAGGCCTTGCAGAAACCACTGAGTGTAAGAGGCCTATTCCAAAGGACACCCCCCCCACCCCAGAGGGAGGAAGCATCCAGGGAAGAAAGGCCTTGCAGAAGCCACAGAGGGTAAGAGGCCTATTCCAAAGGCCACACCCCCAACCAAGAAGGAAGAAGCATCCTGGGAAGAAAGGCCTGGCAGAAACCACTGAGGGTAAGAGGCCTATTCCAAAGGCCACACCCTCACCCCAAAGGGAGGAAGCATGCAGGAAAGAAATGCCTGGCAGAGACCACTGAGGGTAAGAGGCCTATTCCAAAGGCCCCCATCCCCACTCCAGAGAGAGGAAGCATCCAGGGGAGAAAGGTCTGGCAGAAACCACTGAGGGTAAGAGACCTATTCCAAAGGCCCCATTCCCAACCCATAGGTAGGAAGCATCCAGGGAAGAAATGCCTGGCAGAAACCATTGAGGGTAAGAGGCCTATTCCAAAGGCCCCCATCCCCACCCCAGAGAGAGGAAGCATCCAGGGGAGAAAGGCCTGGCAGAAACAACTGAGGTTAAGAGACCTATTCCAAAGGCCCAATTCCCACCCCAGAGGGAGGAAGCATCCAGGGATGAAAGGCCTTGCAGAAACCACTGAGTGTAAGATGCCTATTCCAAAGGCTACACACACACCACCGAGGGAGGAAGCATCCAGCGAATAAAGGCCTGGCAGAAACCACTGAGGGTAAGAGGCCTATTCCCAAGACCACACCCCCACCCCAGAAGGAAGAAGCATCCTGGGAAGAAAGGCCTGGCAGAAACCACTGAGGGTAAGAGGCCTATTCCAAAGGCCACACCCCCACCCCAAAGGGAGGAAGCATGCAGGAAAGAAATGCCTGGCAGAAACCATTGAGGGTAAGAGGCCTATTCCAAAGGCCCCCATCCCCACCCCAGAGAGAGGAAGCATCCAGGGGAGAAAGGCCTGGCAGAAACCACTGAGGGTAAGAGGTCTATTCCAAAGGCCCTATCCCCTCCCCAGAGGGAGGAAGCATCCAGGGAAGAAAGGCCTGGCACAAGCCACTGAGGGTAAGCAGCCTATTCCAAAGGCCACACCCCCACCCCAGAAAGAGGAAGCATCCAGGGAAGAAATGTCTGGCAGAAACCATTGAGGGTAAGAGGCCTATTCCAAAGGCCACACCCCCACCCTAGAGGGAGGAAGCATCCAGGGAAGAAAGGCCTGGCAGAAACCACTGAGGGTAAGAGGCCTATTCCAAAGGCCCCATTCCCATCCCAGAGGGAGGAAGCATCCAGGGAAGAAAGACCTGGCAGAAGCCACTGAGGGTAAGAGGCCTATTCCAAAGGCCACACACCCCACCCTAGAGGGAGGAAGCATCCACGGAAAAAAGACCTGGCAGAAGCCACTGATGGTAAGAGGCCTAGTCCAAAGGCAACACCCCCACCAAAGAGGGAGGAAGCATGCAGGGAAGAAAGGCCTGGCAGAAGCCACTGAGGGTGAGAGGCCTATTCCAAAGGCCACACCCCCACCCCAGGGAGAGGAAGCATCCAGGGAAGAAATGTCTGGCAGAAACCATTGAGGGTAAGAGGCCTATTCCAAAAGGCCCCATCCCCACCCCAGAGGGAGGAAGCATCCAGGGAAGAAAGGCCTGGCAGAAGCCACTGAGGGTAAGAGGCCTATTCCAAAGGCCACACTCCCACCCCAGAGGGAGGAAGCATCCAGGTAAAAAAGGCCTGGCAGAAACCATTGAGGGTAAGCAGCCGATTCCAAAGTCCCCATTCCCACCCCAGAGGGAGGAAGCATCCAGGGAAGACAGGCCTTGCAGAAACCACTGAGGGTAATAGGCCTATTCCAAAGGCCACACCCCCACCCCAGAGGGAGGAAGCATCCAGGGAAGAAAGGCCTGGCAGAAGCCACAGAGGGTAAGAGGCCTATTCCAAAGTCCCAATCCCCACCCCAGAAGGAGGAAGCATCCCGGGAAGAAAGGCCTGGCAGAAACCCCTGAGGGTAAGAGGTCTATTCCAAAGGCTGCATCCGCTCCCCAGAGGGAGGAAGCATCCAGGGAAGAAAGTAATGGCAGAAACCACTGAGGGTAAGAGGCCTATTCCAAAGGCCACACCCCCACCCCAGAAGGAGGAAGCATCCTGGGAAGAAAGGCTTGGCAGAAACCACTGAGGGTAAGAGATCTATTCGAAAGGACCCCTCCCCTCCCCAGAGGGAGGAAGCATCCAGGGAAGAAAGTAATGGCAGAAACCACTGAGGGTAAGAGGCCTATTCCAAAGGCCACACCCCCACCCCAGAAGGAGGAAGCATCCTGGGAAGAAAGGCCTGGCAGAAACCACTGAGGGTAAGAGATCTATTCCAAAGGACCCCTCCCCTCCCCAGAGGGAGGAAGCATCCAGGGAAGAAAGGCCTGGCAGAAGCCACTGAGGGTAAGAGGCCTATTCCAAAGGCCCCATCCGCACCCCAGAGGGAGGAAGCATCCAGGGGAAAAAGACCTGGCAGAAGCCACTGAGGGTAAGAGGCCTATTCCAAAGGCCACACCCCCACCAAAGAGGGAGGAAGCATGCAGGGAAGAAAGGCCTGGCAGTAACCACTAAGGGTAAGAGACCTGTTCCAAAGGCCCCATCCCCACCCCAGAGGGAGGAATCATCCAGGGAAAAAAGACCTGGCAGAAGCCACTGAGGGTAAGCAGCCGATTCCAAAGGCCCCATTCCCACCCCAGAGGGAGGAAGCATCCAGGGAAGAAAGGCCTTGCAGAAACCACTGAGTGTAAGAGGCCTATTCCAAAGGCCACCCCCCCACCCCAGAGGGAGAAAGCATCCAGGGAAGAAAGGCCTTGCAGAAGCCACAGAGGGTAAGAGGCCTATTCCAAAGGCCCCATCCCCACCCCAGAGGGAGGAAGCATCCAGGGATGAAAGAACTGGCAGAAGCCACTGAGGGTAAGAGGCCTATTCCAAAGGCCACACCCCCAACCAAGAAGGAAGAAGCATCCTGGGAAGAAAGGCCTGGCAGAAACCACTGAGGGTAAGAGGCCTATTCCAAAGGCCACACCCTCACCCCAAAGGGAGGAAGCATGCAGGAAAGAAATGCCTGGCAGAGACCATTGAGGGTAAGAGGCCTATTCCAAAGGCCCCCATCCCCACTCCAGAGAGAGGAAGCATCCAGGGCAGAAAGTTCTGGCAGAAACCACTGAGGGTAAGAGACCTATTCCAAAGGCCCCATTCCCAACCCATAGGTAGGAAGCATCCAGGGAAGAAATGCCTGGCAGAAACCATTGAGGGTAAGAGGCCTATTCCAAAGGCCCCCATCCCCACCCCAGAGAGAGGAAGCATCCAGGGGAGAAAGGCCTGGCAGAAACAACTGAGGTTAAGAGACCTATTCCAAAGGCCCAATTCCCACCCCAGAGGGAGGAAGCATCCAGGGATGAAAGGCCTTGCAGAAACCACTGAGGGTAAGATGCCTATTCCAAAGGCTACACACACACCACCGAGGGAGGAAGCATCCAGCGAATAAAGGCCTGGCAGAAACCACTGAGGGTAAGAGGCCTATTCCCAAGACCACACCCCCACCCCAGAAGGAAGAAGCATCCTGGGAAGAAAGGCCTGGCAGAAACCACTGAGGGTAAGAGGCCTATTCCAAAGGCCACACCCCCACCCCAAAGGGAGGAAGCATGCAGGAAAGAAATGCCTGGCAGAAACCATTGAGGGTAAGAGGCCTATTCCAAAGGCCCCCATCCCCACCCCAGAGAGAGGAAGCATCCAGGGGAGAAAGGCCTGGCAGAAACCACTGAGGGTAAGAGGTCTATTCCAAAGGCCCTATCCCCTCCCCAGAGGGAGGAAGCATCCAGGGAAGAAAGGCCTGGCACAAGCCACTGAGGGTAAGAGGCCTATTCCAAAGGCCACACCCCCACCCCAGAAAGAGGAAGCATCCAGGGAAGAAATGTCTGGCAGAAACCATTGAGGGTAAGAGGCCTATTCCAAAGGCCACAACCCCACCCTAGAGGGAGGAAGCATCCAGGGAAGAAAGGCCTGGCAGAAACCACTGAGGGTAAGAGGCCTATTCCAAAGGCCCCATTCCCATCCCAGAGGGAGGAAGCATCCAGGGAAGAAAGACCTGGCAAAAGCCACTGAGGGTAAGAGGCCTATTCCAAAGGCCACACACCCCACCCTAGAGGGAGGAAGCATCCACGGAAAAAAGACCTGGCAGAAGCCACTGATGGTAAGAGGCCTAGTCCAAAGGCAACACCCCCACCGAAGAGGGAGGAAGCATGCAGGGAAGAAAGGCCTGGCAGAAGCCACTGAGGGTGAGAGGCCTATTCCAAAGGCCACACCCCCACCCCAGGGAGAGGAAGCATCCAGGGAAGAAATGTCTGGCAGAAACCATTGAGGGTAAGAGGCCTATTCCAAAAGGCCCCATCCCCACCCCAGAGGGAGGAAGCATCCAGGGAAGAAAGGCCTGGCAGAAGCCACTGAGGGTAAGAGGCCTATTCCAAAGGCCACACTCCCACCCCAGAGGGAGGAAGCATCCAGGTAAAAAAGGCCTGGCAGAAACGATTGAGGGTAAGCAGCCAATTCCAAAGTCCCCATTCCCACCCCAGAGGGAGGAAGCATCCAGGGAAGACAGGCCTTGCAGAAACCACTGAGGGTAATAGGCCTATTCCAAAGGCCACACCCCCACCCCAGAGGGAGGAAGCATCCAGGGAAGAAAGGCCTGGCAGAAGCCACAGAGGGTAAGAGGCCTATTCCAAAGGCCCCATCCCCACCACAGAGGGAGGAAGCATGCAGGGAAGAAAGGCCTTGCAGAAACCACTGAGGGTTAGAGGCCTATTCCAAAGGCCACACCCCCACCCCAGAAGAAGGAAGCATACAGGGAAGAAAGGCCTGGCAGAAACCCCTGAGGGTAAGAGGTCTATTCCAAAGGCCGCATCCGCTCCCCAGAGGGAGGAAGCATCCAGGGAAGAAAGTAATGGCAGAAACCACTGAGGGTAAGAGGCCTATTCCAAAGGCTACACACCCACCCCAGAGGGAGGAAGCATCCAGCGAATAAAGGCCTGGCAGAAACCACTGAGGGTAAGAGGCCTATTCCAAAGGCCACACCCCCACCCCAGAAGGAGGAAGCATCCTGGGAAGAAAGGCCTGGCAGAAACCACTAAGGGTAAGAGATCTATTCCAAAGGACCCCTCCCCTCCCCAGAGGGAGGAAGCATCCAGGGAAGAAAGGCCTGGCAGAAGCCACTGAGGGTAAGAGGCCTATTCCAAAGGCCACACCCCCACCAAAGAGGGAGGAAGCATCCAGGGAAAAAAGACCTGGCAGAAGCCACTGAGGGTAAGAGGCCTATTCCAAAGGCCACACCCCCACCAAAGAGGGAGGAAGCATGCAGGGAAGAAAGGCCTGGCAGTAACCACTGAGGGTAAGAGACCAGTTCCAAAGGCCCCATCCCCACCCCAGAGGGAGGAAGCATCCAGGGAAAAAAGACATGGCAGAAGCCACTGAGGGTAAGCAGCCGATTCCAAAGGCCCCATTCCCACCCCAGAGGGAGGAAGCATCCAGGGAAGAAAGGCCTTGCAGAAACCACTGAGGGTAAGAGGCCTATTCCAAAGGCCACCCCCCCACCCCAGAGGGAGGAAGCATCCAGGGAAGAAAGGCCTGGCAGAAGCCACAGAGGGTAAGAGGCCTATTCCAAAGGCCCCATCCCCACCCCAGAGGGAGGAAGCATCCAGGGATGAAAGAACTGGCGAAGCCACTGAGGGTAAGAGGCCTATTCCAAAGGCCACACCCCCACCCCAGAAGGAAGAAGCATCCTGGGAAGAAAGGCCTGGCAGAAACCACTGAGGGTAAGAGGCCTATTCCAAAGGCCACACCCTCACCCCAAAGGGAGGAAGCATGCAGGAAAGAAATGCCTGGCAGAAACCATTGAGGGTAAGAGGCCTATTCCAAATGCCCCCATCCCCACTCCAGAGAGAGGAAGCATCCAGGGGAGAAAGGTCTGGCAGAAACCACTGAGGGTAAGAGACCTATTCCAAAGGCCCCATTCCCAACCCATAGGTAGGAAGCATCCAGGGAAGAAATGCCTGGCAGAAACCATTGAGGGTAAGAGGCTAATTCCAAAGGCCCCCATCCCCACCCCAGAGAGAGGAAGCATCCAGGGGAGAAAGGCCTGGCAGAAACAACTGAGGTTAAGAGACCTATTCCAAAGGCCCAATTCCCACCCCAGAGGGAGGAAGCATCCAGGGATGAAAGGCCTTGCAGAAACCACTGAGTGTAAGATGCCTATTCCAAAGGCTACACACACACCACCGAGGGAGGAAGCATCCAGCGAATAAAGGCCTGGCAGAAACCACTGAGGGTAAGAGGCCTATTCCAAAGGCCCCCATCCCGACCCCAGAGAGAGGAAGCATCCAGGGGAGAAAGTCCTGGCAGGAACCACTGAGGGTAGGAGGTCTATTCCAAAGGCCCCATCACCTCCCCAGAGGGAGGAAGCATCCAGGGAAGAAAGGCCTGGCAGAAGCCACTGAGGGTAAGAGGCCTATTCCAAAGGCCACACCCCCACCCCAGAAAGAGGAAGCATACAGGGAAGAAATGTCTGGCAGAAACCATTGAGGGTAAGAGGCCTATTCCAAAGGCCACACCCCCACCAAAGAGGGAGGAAGCATGCAGGGAAGAAAGGCCTGGCAGAAGCCACTGAGGGTGAGAGGCCTATTCCATAGGCCACACCCCCACCCCAGGGAGAGGAAGCATCCAGGGAAGAAATGTCTGGCAGAAACCATTGAGGGTAAGAGGCCTATTCCAAAAGGCCCCATCCCCACCCCAGAGGGAGGAAGCATCCAGGGAAGGAAGGCCTGGCAGAAAAAACTGAGGGTAAGAGGCCTATTCCAAAGGCCCCATCCCCATCCCAGAGGGAGGAAGCATCCAGGGAAGAAAGACCTGGCAGAAGCCACTGAGGGTAAGAGGCATATTTCAAAGGCCACACCCCCACCCAAGAGGAAGTAAGCATGAAGGGAAGAACGGCCTGGCAGAAACCATTGAGGGTAAGAGGCCTATTCCAAAGTTCCAATCCCCACCCCAGAGGGAGGAAGCATCCAGGGAAGAAAGGCCTGGAAGATACCACTGAGGGTAAGAGGCCTATTCCAAAGGCCACACCCCCACCCCAGAAGGAGGAAGCATCCCGGGAAGAAAGGCCTGGCAGAAACCCCTGAGGGTAAGTGGTCTATTCCAAAGGCCGCATCCGCTCCCCAGAGGGAGGAAGCATCCAGGTAAGAAAGGCCTGGCAAAAGCCACTGAGGGTAAGAGGCCTATTCCAAAGGCCCCACCCCCACCCCAAAGGGAGGAAGCATGCAGGAAAGGCCTGGCAGAAACCATTGAGGGTAAGAGGGCTATTTCAAAGTTCCAATCCCCACCCCAGAGGGAGGAAGCATCCAGGGAAGAAAGGCCTGGCAGAAACCACTGAGGGTAAGAGACCTATTCCAAAGGCCCCATTCCCAACCTATAGGGAGGAAGCATCCAGGGAAGAAATGCCTGGCAGAAACCATTGTAGGTAAGAGGCCTATTCCAAAGGCCCCCATCCCCACCACAGAGAGAGGAAGCATCCAGGGGAGAAAGGCCTGGCAGAAACCACTGAGGTTAAGCGACCTATTCCAAAGGCCTCATTCCCACCCCAGAGGGAGGAAGCATCCGGGGAAGAAAGGCCTGGCAGAAACCACTGAGGGGAAGAGGCCTATTCCAAAGGCCACACCCCCACCCCAGTGGGAGGAAGCATCCAGCGAATAAAGGCCTGGCAGAAACCACTGAGGGTAAGAGAACTGTTCCAAAGGCCCCATCACCACCCCAGATGGAGGAAGCATCAAGGGAAGAAAGGCCTGGCAGAAACCACTGAGGGGAAGAGGCCTATTCCAAAGGCCACACCCCCACCCCAGAGGGAGGAAGCATCCAGGGAAGAAAGGCCTGGCAGAAGCCACAGAGGGTAAGATGCCTATTCCAAAGGCCCCATCCCCACCACAGAGGGAGGAAGCATGCAGGGAAGAAAGGGCTGGCAGAAGCCACTGAGGGTAAGAGGCCTATTCTAAAGGCCCCATCCCCATCCCAGAGGGAGGAAGCATCCAGGGAAAAAAGACCTGGCAGAACCCACTGAGGGTAAGAGACCTATTCCAAAGGCCTCATTCCCACCCCAGAGGGAGGAAGCATCCGGGGAAGAAAGGCCTGGCAGAAATCACTGAGGGTAAGATGTCTATTCCAAAGGCCGCATACGCTCCCCAGAGGGAGGAAGCATCCAGGTAAGAAAGGCCTGGCAGATGCCACTGAGGGTAAGAGGCCTATGCCAAAGGCCACCCCCCCACCCCAGAGGGAGGAAGCATCCAGCGAATAAAGGCCTGGCAGAAACCATTGAGGGTAAGAGGCCTATTCCAAAGGCCCCCATCCCCACCCCAGAGAGAGGAAGCATCCAGGGAAAAAAGGCCTGGCAGAAACCATTGAGGGTAAGCAGCCGATTCCAAAGGCTCCATTCCCCCCCCCCCCCCAGAGGGAGGAAGCATCCAGGGAAGAAAGGCCTTGCAGAAACCACTGAGGGTAAGATGCCTATTCCAAAGGCCACCCCACCCCCCACCCCAGAGGGAGGAAGCATCCAGGGAAGAAAGGCCTGGCATAAGCCACTGAGGGTAAGAGGCCTATGCCAAAGGCCACACCCCCACCCCAGAGGGAGGAAGTATCCAGAGATGAAAGAACTGGCAGAAGCCACTGAGGGTAAGAGGCCTATTCCAAAGGCCCCATCCCCATCCCAGAGGGAGGAAGCATCCAGGGAAGAAAGACCTGGCAGAAGCCACTGAGGGTAAGAGGCCTATTCCAAAGGCCACACCCCCCACCCTAGAGGGAGGAAGCATCCAGGGAAAAAAGACCTGGCAGAAGCCACTGATGGTAAGAGGCCTAGTCCAAAGACCACACCCCCACCCCAGAGGGAGGAAACATGCAGGGAAGAAAGGCCTGGCAGAAGCCACTGAGGGTGAGAGGCCTATTCCAAAGGCCACACCCCCACCCCAGGGAGCAGAAGCATCCAGGGATGAAATGTCTGGCAGAAACCATTGAGGGTAAGAGGCCTATTCCAAAAGGTCCCATCCCCACCCCAGAGGGAGGAAGCATCCAGGGAAGAAAGGCCTGGCAGAAACAACTGAGAGTAAGAGGCCTATTCCAAAGGCCCCATCCCCATCCCAGAGGGAGGAAGCATGAAGGGAAGAACGGCCTGGCAGAAACCATTGAGGGTAAGAGGCCTATTCCAAAGTTCCAATCCCCACCCCAGAGGCAGGAAGCATCCAGGGAAGAAAGGCCTGGAAGATACCACTGAGGGTAAGAGGCCTATTCCAAAGGTCACACCCCCACCCCAGAAGGAGGAAGCATCCCGGGAAGAAAGGCCTGGCAGAAACCCCTGAGGGTAAGTGGTCTATTCCAAAGGCCGCATCCGCTCCCCAGAGGGAGGAAGCATCCAGGTATAAAGGCCTGGCAAAAGCCACTGAGGGTAAGAGGCCTATTCCAAAGGCCACACCCCCACCCCAAAGGGAGGAAGCATGCAGGAAAGGCCTGGCAGAAACCATTGAGGGTAAGAGGCCTATTCCAAAGTTCTAATCCCCACCCCAGAGGGAGGAAGCATCCAGGGAAGAAAGGCCTGGCAGAAACCACTGAGGGTAAGAGACCTATTCCAAAGGCCCCATTCCCAACCTATAGGGAGGAAGCATCCAGGGAAGAAATGCCTGGCAGAAACCATTGAAGGTAAGAGGCCTATTCCAAAGGCCCCCATCCCCACCACAGAGAGAGGAAGCATCCAGGGGAGAAAGGCCTGGCAGAAACCACTGAGGGTAAGCGACCTATTCCAAAGGCCTCATTCCCACCCCAGAGGGAGGAAGCATCTGGGGAAGAAAGGCCTGGCAGAAACCACTGAGGGGAAGAGGCCTATTCCAAAGGCCACATCCCCACCCCAGAGGGAGGAAGCATCCAGGGAAGAAAGGCCTTGCAGAAACCACTGAGGGTAAGAGGCCTATTCCAAAGGCCACACCCCCACCCCAGAGGGAGGAAGCATCCAGGGAAGAAAGGCCTGGCAGAAGCCGCTGAGGTAAGAGGCCTATTCCAAAGGCCCCATCCCCACCCCAGTGGGAGGAAGCATCCAGAGAATAAAGGCCTGGCAGAAACCACTGAGGGTAAGAGGTCTATTCCAAAGGCCGCATCCGCACCCCAGTGGGAGGAAGCATCCAGGGAAGAAAGTAATGGCAGAAACCACTGAGGGTAAGAGGCCTATTCCAAAGGCTACACACCCACCCCAGAGGGAGGAAGCATCCAGCGAATAAAGGCCTGGCAGAAACCACTGAGGGTAAGAGGCCTATTCCAAAGGCCACCCCCCCACCCCAGAAGGAGGAAGCATCCTGGGAAGAAAGGCCTGGCAGAAACCACTGAGGGTAAGAGATCTATTCCAAAGGACCCCTCCCCTCCCCAGAGGGAGGAAGCATCCAGGGAAGAAAGGCCTGGCAGAAGCCACTGAGGGTAAGAGGCCTATTCCAAAGTCCACACCCCCACCAAAGAGGGAGGAAGCATCCAGGGAAAAAAGACCTGGCAGAAGCCACTGAGGGTAAGAGGCCTATTCCAAAGGCCACACCCCCACCAAAGAGGGAGGAAGCATGCAGGGAAGAAAGGCCTGGCAGTAACCACTGAGGGTAAGAGACCTGTTCCAAAGGCCCCATCCCCACCCCAGAGGGAGGAAGCATCCAGGGAAAGAAGACCTGGCAGAAGCCACTGAGGGTAAGAGGCCTATTCCAAAGGCCACACCCTCACCAAAGAGGGAGGAAGCATGCAGGGAAGAAAGGCCTGGCAGTAACCACTGAGGGTAAGAGACCTGTTCCAAAGGCCCCATCCCCACCCCAGAGGGAGGAAGCATCCAGGGAAAAAAGACCTGGCAGAAGCCACTGAGGGTAAGAGGCCTATTCCAAAGGCCACACCCCCACCAAAGAGGGAGGAAGCATCCAGGGAAGAAATGCCTGGCAGAAACCATTGAGGGTAAGAGGCCTATTCCAAAGGCCCCCATCCCCACCCCAGAGAGAGGAAGCATCCAGGGGAGAAAGGCCTGGCAGAAACAACTGAGGTTAAGAGACCTTTTCCAAAGGCCCAATTCCCACCCCAGAGGGAGGAAGCATCCAGGGATGAAAGGCCTTGCAGAAACCACTGAGTGTAAGATGCCTATTCCAAAGGCTACACACACACCACCGAGGGAGGAAGCATCCAGCGAATAAAGGCCTGGCAGAAACCACTGAGGGTAAGAGGCCTATTCCCAAGACCACACCCCCACCCCAGAAGGAAGAGGCATCCAGGGAAGAAAGGCCTGGCAGAAACCACTGAGGGTAAGAGGCCTATTCCAAAGGCCACACCCCCACCCCAAAGTGAGGAAGCATGCAGGAAAGAAATGCCTGGCAGAAACCATTGAGGGTAAGAGGCCTATTCCAAAGGCCCCCATCCCCACCCCAGAGAGAGGAAGCATCCAGGGGAGAAAGGCCTGGCAGAAACCACTGAGGGTAAGAGGTCTATTCCAAAGGCTCCATCCCCTCCACAGAGGGAGGAAGCATCCAGGGAAGAAAGGCCTGGCAGAAACCATTGAGGGTAAGAGGCCTATTCCAAAGGCCACACCCCCACCCCAGAGGGAGGAAGCATCCAGGGAAGAAAGGCCTGGCAGATACCACTGAGGGTAAGAGGCCTGTTCCAAAGGCCCCATCCCCATCCCAGAGGGAGGAAGCATCCAGGGAAGAAATGCCTGGCAGACACCACTGAGGGTAAGAGACCTGTTCCAAAGGCCCCATCCCCAACCCAGAGGGAGGAAGGATCCAGGTAAAAAAGGCCAGGCAGAAACCATTAAGGGTAAGACATCTACCATTATTTGAAGATACTGGCTGCGTTCAAAGTGATTACACTGCCAGTGTTAGCTTACGATAGCTCCAAAGCAAGCTTAACTACATTAAAGTGACTAAGACGTTCTTATTGACTTTTGCTTTGGGAGTGTGTTCTTCCCCACTGCTTTGACTACACCCCAGCCGACTCACCCAACTACTGAGGGTAAGAGGCCTATTCCAAAGGTACACCCCCACCCCAGAGAGTGGAAGCATCCAGGGAAGAAAGGCCTGGCAGAAACCATTGAGGGTAACAGGCCGATTCCAAAGGCCACACGCCAAACCCTAGAGGGATTAAGCATCCAGGGAAGAAAGGCCTGGCAGAAGCCACTGAGGGTAAGAGGCCTTTTCCAAAGGCCACACCCCCACCCCAGTAGGAGAAAGCATCCAGGGAAGAAAGTAATGGCAGAAACCACTGAGGGTAAGAGGCCTATTCCAAAGGCTACCCACACACCCCAGAGGGAGGAAGCATCCTGCGAATAAAGGCCTGGCAGAAACCACTGAGGGTAAGAGACCTGTTCCAAAGGCCCCATCCCCACCCCAGAGGGAGGAAGCATCCAGGTAAAAAAGGCCTGGCAGAAACCATTGAGGGTAAGCAGCCGATTCCAAAGGCCCCATTCCCACACCAGAGAGAGGAAGCATCCAGGGAAGAAAGGCCTAGCAGAAACCACTGAGGGTAAGAGGCCTATTCCAAAGGCCACACCCCCACCCCAGAAGAGGAAGCATCCAGGGAAGAAAGGCCTGGCAGAAGCCACTGAGGGTAAGAGGCCTATTCCAAAGGCCCCATCCCCATACCAGAGGGAGGAAGCATCCAAGGAAGAAAGACCTGGCAGAAGCCACTGAGGGTAAGAGGCCTATTCCAAAGGCACCTCCCCTCCCCAGAGGGAGGAAGCATCCAGGGAAGAAAGGCTTGGCAGAAACCACTGAGGGTAAGAGGTTGATTCCAAAGGCCACCACCCCTCCCCAGAGGGAGGAAGCATCCAGGGAAGAAAAGCCTGGCAGAAGCCACTGAGGGTAAGAGGCCTATTCCAAAGGCCTCATTCCCACCCCAGAGGGAGGAAGCATCCAGGGAAGAAAGGCCTGGCAGAATGCATTTAGGGTAAGAGGCCTGTTCCAAAGGCCCCATCCCCACCCCAGAGGGAGGAAGCATCCAGGGGAGGAAGGCCTGGCAGAAAACACTCTGGGGAAGAGGCCTATTCCAAAGGCCCCATTCCCATCCCAGAGGAAGGAAGCATCCAGGGAAGAAAGGCCTTGCAGTAACAACTGTGTGTAACAGGCCTTTTCCAAAGTCCACACCCCCCACCCTAGAGGGAGGAAGCATCCAGCGAATAAAGTCCTGGCAGAAACCACTGAGGGTAAGAGACTTGTTCCAAAGGCCCCATCCCCACCCCAGAGGGAGGAAGCATCCAGGGAAAAAAGACCTGGCAGAAGCCACTGAGGGTAAGATGCCTATTCCAAAGGCCACTTCCCCACAAAAGAGGGAGGAAGCATGCAGGGAAGAAAGGCCTGGCAGAAACCAGAAACCACATGTCCGGAAGGACATCGCAAAGAGATCTACCATTATTTGAAGATACTGGCTGCATGAGAACTTCTCTATACGACTATTTCTACCATTTGCCACAGCATATTATACCTGCACCAAATTACAGCTCCATCGACTTTTCCCTCTGCCGACAGTGTCCGCAGATGCGAAAGTGATATCGGTAACAGACCAACTTGGCGCACCGAGCCGCAGATTCATGCTGTGCTTATCTCATACGTTCTACTACGACCATTAAAGTTCTCTCCCAGCTGACCTTCAGTATACGAGGTTGACCACATAGCTTTGGACTTAGCTATATCGGCAGTCTATTGCGACACCAAGTTTTCGAAGAGTTATATGCGTTCGAAGTGATTACACTGCCAGTGTTAGCTTACGATAGCTCCAAAGTGTATTTACATATGCAAGCTTAACTACATTAAAGTGACTAAGACGTTCTTATTGACTTTGGCTTTGGGAGTGTGTTCTTCCTCACTGCTTTGACTACACCCCAGCCGATTCACCCAAATACTGAGGGTAAGAGACCTGTTCCAAAGGCCCCATCCCCAACCCAGAGGGACGAAGCATCCAGGTAAAAAAGGCCTGGCAGAAACCATTGAGGGTAAGCAGCCGATTCCAAAGGCCACCCCACCACCCCAGAGGGAGGAAGCATCTAGGGAAGAAAGGCCTAGCAGAAGCCACAGAGGGTAAGAGGCCTTATCCAAAGGCCCCATCCCCACCACAGAGGGAGGAAGCATCCAGGGAAGAAAGACCTGGCAGAAGCCACTGAGGGTAAGAGACCTATTCCAAAGGCCACACCCCCACCAAAGAGGGAGGAAGCATGCAGGGAAGAAAGGCCTGGCAGTAACCACTGAGGGTAAGAGACCTGTTCCAAAGGCCCCATCCCCACCCCAGAGTGAGGAAGCATCCAGCGAATAAAGGCTTGGCAGAAACCACTGAGGGTAAGAGGCCTATTCCAAAGGCCCCATCCCCATACCAGAGGGAAGAAGCATCCAAGGAAGAAAGACCTGGCAGAAGCCACTGAGGGTAAGAGGTCTATTCCAAAGGCTCCATCCCCTCCACAGAGGGAGGAAGCATCCAGGGAAGAAAGGCCTGGCAGAAACCATTGAGGGTAAGAGGCCTATTCCAAAGGCCACACCCCCACCCCAGAGGGAGGAAGCATCCAGGGAAGAAAGGCCTGGCAGATACCACTGAGGGTAAGAGGCCTGTTCCAAAGGCCCCATCCCCATCCCAGAGGGAGGAAGCATCCAGGGAAGAAATGCCTGGCAGACACCACTGAGGGTAAGAGACCTGTTCCAAAGGCCCCATCCCCAACCCAGAGGGAGGAAGGATCCAGGTAAAAAGGCCAGGCAGAAACCATTAAGGGTAAGACATCTACCATTATTTGAAGATACTGGCTGCGTTCAAAGTGATTACACTGCCAGTGTTAGCTTACGATAGCTCCAAAGCAAGCTTAACTACATTAAAGTGACTAAGACGTTCTTATTGACTTTTGCTTTGGGAGTGTGTTCTTCCCCACTGCTTTGACTACACCCCAGCCGACTCACCCAACTACTGAGGGTAAGAGGCCTATTCCAAAGGTACACCCCCACCCCAGAGAGTGGAAGCATCCAGGGAAGAAAGGCCTGGCAGAAACCATTGAGGGTAAGAGGCTGATTCCAAAGGCACCATTCCCACCCCAGAGGGAGGAAGCATCCAGGGAAGAAAGGTCTGGCAGAAACTATTGAGTGTAAGAGGCCTATTCCAAAGGCCCCATCCCCAACCCAGAGGGACGAAGCATCCAGGGAAGAAAGGCCTGGCAGAAACCATTGAGGGTAACAGGCCGATTCCAAAGGCCACACGCCAAACCCTAGAGGGATTAAGCATCCAGGGAAGAAAGGCCTGGCAGAAGCCACTGAGGGTAAGAGGCCTTTTCCAAAGGCCACACCCCCACCCCAGTAGGAGAAAGCATCCAGGGAAGAAAGTAATGGCAGAAACCACTGAGGGTAAGAGGCCTATTCCAAAGGCTACCCACACACCCCAGAGGGAGGAAGCATCCAGCGAATAAAGGCCTGGCAGAAACCACTGAGGGTAAGAGACCTGTTCCAAAGGCCCCATCCCCACCCCAGAGGGAGGAAGCATCCAGGTAAAAAAGGCCTGGCAGAAACCATTGAGGGTAAGCAGCCGATTCCAAAGGCCCCATTCCCACACCAGAGAGAGGAAGCATCCAGGGAAGAAAGGCCTAGCAGAAACCACTGAGGGTAAGAGGCCTATTCCAAAGGCCACACCCCCACCCCAGAAGAGGAAGCATCCAGGGAAGAAAGGCCTGGCAGAAGCCACTGAGGGTAAGAGGCCTATTCCAAAGGCCCCATCTCCATACCAGAGGGAGGAAGCATCCAAGGAAGAAAGACCTGGCAGAAGCCACTGAGGGTAAGAGGCCTATTCCAAAGGCCCCTCCCCTCCCCAGAGGGAGGAAGCATCCAGGGAAGAAAGGCTTGGCAGAAACCACTGAGGGTAAGAGGTTGATTCCAAAGGCCACCACCCCTCCCCAGAGGGAGGAAGCATCCAGGGAAGAAAAGCCTGGCAGAAGCCACTGAGGGTAAGAGGCCTATTCCAAAGGCCTCATTCCCACCCCAGAGGGAGGAAGCATCCAGGGAAGAAAGGCCTGGCAGAATGCATTTAGGGTAAGAGGCCTGTTCCAAAGGCCCCATCCCCACCCCAGAGGGAGGAAGCATCCAGGGGAGGAAGGCCTGGCAGAAAACACTCTGGGGAAGAGGCCTATTCCAAAGGCCCCATTCCCATCCCAGAGGAAGGAAGCATCCAGGGAAGAAAGGCCTTGCAGTAACAACTGTGTGTAACAGGCCTTTTCCAAAGTCCACACCCCCCACCCTAGAGGGAGGAAGCATCCAGCGAATAAAGTCCTGGCAGAAACCACTGAGGGTAAGAGACTTGTTCCAAAGGCCCCATCCCCACCCCAGAGGGAGGAAGCATCCAGGGAAAAAAGACCTGGCAGAAGCCACTGAGGGTAAGATGCCTATTCCAAAGGCCACTTCCCCACAAAAGAGGGAGGAAGCATGCAGGGAAGAAAGGCCTGGCAGAAACCAGAAACCACATGTCCGGAAGGACATCGCAAAGAGATCTACCATTATTTGAAGATACTGGCTGCATGAGAACTTCTCTATACGACTATTTCTACCATTTGCCACAGCATATTATACCTGCACCAAATTACAGCTCCATCGACTTTTCCCTCTGCCGACAGTGTCCGCAGATGCGAAAGTGATATCGGTAACAGACCAACTTGGCGCACCGAGCCGCAGATTCATGCTGTGCTTATCTCATACGTTCTACTACGACCATTAAAGTTCTCTCCCAGCTGACCTTCAGTATACGAGGTTGACCACATAGCTTTGGACTTAGCTATATCGGCAGTCTATTGCGACACCAAGTTTTCGAAGAGTTATATGCGTTCGAAGTGATTACACTGCCAGTGTTAGCTTACGATAGCTCCAAAGTGTATTTACATATGCAAGCTTAACTACATTAAAGTGACTAAGACGTTCTTATTGACTTTGGCTTTGGGAGTGTGTTCTTCCTCACTGCTTTGACTACACCCCAGCCGATTCACCCAAATACTGAGGGTAAGAGACCTGTTCCAAAGGCCCCATCCCCAACCCAGAGGGACGAAGCATCCAGGTAAAAAAGGCCTGGCAGAAACCATTGAGGGTAAGCAGCCGATTCCAAAGGCCACCCCACCACCCCAGAGGGAGGAAGCATCTAGGGAAGAAAGGCCTAGCAGAAGCCACAGAGGGTAAGAGGCCTTATCCAAAGGCCCCATCCCCACCACAGAGGGAGGAAGCATCCAGGGAAGAAAGACCTGGCAGAAGCCACTGAGGGTAAGAGACCTATTCCAAAGGCCACACCCCCACCAAAGAGGGAGGAAGCATGCAGGGAAGAAAGGCCTGGCAGTAACCACTGAGGGTAAGAGACCTGTTCCAAAGGCCCCATCCCCACCCCAGAGTGAGGAAGCATCCAGCGAATAAAGGCTTGGCAGAAACCACTGAGGGTAAGAGGCCTATTCCAAAGGCCCCATCCCCATACCAGAGGGAAGAAGCATCCAAGGAAGAAAGACCTGGCAGAAGCCACTGAGGGTAAGAGGTCTATTCCAAAGGCTCCATCCCCTCCACAGAGGGAGGAAGCATCCAGGGAAGAAAGGCCTGGCAGAAACCATTGAGGGTAAGAGGCCTATTCCAAAGGCCACACCCCCACCCCAGAGGGAGGAAGCATCCAGGGAAGAAAGGCCTGGCAGATACCACTGAGGGTAAGAGGCCTGTTCCAAAGGCCCCATCCCCATCCCAGAGGGAGGAAGCATCCAGGGAAGAAATGCCTGGCAGACACCACTGAGGGTAAGAGACCTGTTCCAAAGGCCCCATCCCCAACCCAGAGGGAGGAAGGATCCAGGTAAAAAGGCCAGGCAGAAACCATTAAAGGTAAGACATCTACCATTATTTGAAGATACTGGCTGCGTTCAAAGTGATTACACTGCCAGTGTTAGCTTACGATAGCTCCAAAGCAAGCTTAACTACATTAAAGTGACTAAGACGTTCTTATTGACTTTTGCTTTGGGAGTGTGTTCTTCCCCACTGCTTTGACTACACCCCAGCCGACTCACCCAACTACTGAGGGTAAGAGGCCTATTCCAAAGGTACACCCCCACCCCAGAGAGTGGAAGCATCCAGGGAAGAAAGGCCTGGCAGAAACCATTGAGGGTAAGAGGCTGATTCCAAAGGCACCATTCCCACCCCAGAGGGAGGAAGCATCCAGGGAAGAAAGGTCTGGCAGAAACTATTGAGTGTAAGAGGCCTATTCCAAAGGCCCCATCCCCAACCCAGAGGGACGAAGCATCCAGGGAAGAAAGGCCTGGCAGAAACCATTGAGGGTAACAGGCCGATTCCAAAGGCCACACGCCAAACCCTAGAGGGATTAAGCATCCAGGGAAGAAAGGCCTGGCAGAAGCCACTGAGGGTAAGAGGCCTTTTCCAAAGGCCACACCCCCACCCCAGTAGGAGAAAGCATCCAGGGAAGAAAGTAATGGCAGAAACCACTGAGGGTAAGAGGCCTATTCCAAAGGCTACCCACACACCCCAGAGGGAGGAAGCATCCAGCGAATAAAGGCCTGGCAGAAACCACTGAGGGTAAGAGACCTGTTCCAAAGGCCCCATCCCCACCCCAGAGGGAGGAAGCATCCAGGTAAAAAAGGCCTGGCAGAAACCATTGAGGGTAAGCAGCCGATTCCAAAGGCCCCATTCCCACACCAGAGAGAGGAAGCATCCAGGGAAGAAAGGCCTAGCAGAAACCACTGAGGGTAAGAGGCCTATTCCAAAGGCCACACCCCCACCCCAGAAGAGGAAGCATCCAGGGAAGAAAGGCCTGGCAGAAGCCACTGAGGGTAAGAGGCCTATTCCAAAGGCCCCATCCCCATACCAGAGGGAGGAAGCATCCAAGGAAGAAAGACCTGGCAGAAGCCACTGAGGGTAAGAGGCCTATTCCAAAGGCCCCTCCCCTCCCCAGAGGGAGGAAGCATCCAGGGAAGAAAGGCTTGGCAGAAACCACTGAGGGTAAGAGGTTGATTCCAAAGGCCACCACCCCTCCCCAGAGGGAGGAAGCATCCAGGGAAGAAAAGCCTGGCAGAAGCCACTGAGGGTAAGAGGCCTATTCCAAAGGCCTCATTCCCACCCCAGAGGGAGGAAGCATCCAGGGAAGAAAGGCCTGGCAGAATGCATTTAGGGTAAGAGGCCTGTTCCAAAGGCCCCATCCCCACCCCAGAAGGAGGAAGCATCCTGGGAAGAAAGGCCTGGCAGAAACCACTGAGGGTAAGAGGTCTATTCCAAAGGCCCCCTCCCCTCCCCAGAGGGAGGAAGCATCCAGGGAAGAAAGGCCTGGAAGAAGCCACTGATGGTAAGAGGCCTATTCCAAAGGCCTCATTCCCAGCCCAGAGGGAGGAAGCATCCAGGGAAGAAAGGCCTGGCAGAAAGCATTTAGGGTAAGAGGCCTTTTCCAAAGGCCCCATTCCCACCCCATAGGGAGGAAGCATCCAGGGAAGGAAGGCCTGGCAGAAACCACTCTGGGGAAGAGGCCTATTCCAAAGGCCCCATTCCCACCTAAGAGGGAGAAAGCATGCAGGGAAGAAAGGCCTGGCAGAAACCATTGAGGGTAAGAGGCCTATTCCAAAGGCCCCATCCCCACCCCAGATGGAGGAAGCATCCAGGGAAGAAAGGCCTGGCAGAAACCACTGAGGGTAAGAGGCCTATTCCAAAGGCCACACCCCCACCCCAGAGGGAGGAAGCATCCAGGGAAGAAAGGCCTGGCAGAATGCATTTAGGGTAAGAGGCCTGTTCCAAAGGCCCCATCCCTACCCCAGAGGGAGGAAGCATCCAGGGGAGGAAGGCCTGGCAGAAAACACTCTGGGGAAGAGGCCTATTCCAAAGGCCCCATTCCCATCCCAGAGGAAGGAAGCATCCAGGGAAGAAAGGCCTTGCAGTAACAACTGTGTGTAACAGGCCTTTTCCAAAGTCCACACCCCCCACCCTAGAGGGAGGAAGCATCCAGCGAATAAAGTCCTGGCAGAAACCACTGAGGGTAAGAGACTTGTTCCAAAGGCCCCATCCCCACCCCAGAGGGAGGAAGCATCCAGGGAAAAAAGACCTGGCAGAAGCCACTGAGGGTAAGATGCCTATTCCAAAGGCCACTTCCCCACAAAAGAGGGAGGAAGCATGCAGGGAAGAAAGGCCTGGCAGAAACCAGAAACCACATGTCCGGAAGGACATCGCAAAGAGATCTACCATTATTTGAAGATACTGGCTGCATGAGAACTTCTCTATACGACTATTTCTACCATTTGCCACAGCATATTATACCTGCACCAAATTACAGCTCCATCGACTTTTCCCTCTGCCGACAGTGTCCGCAGATGCGAAAGTGATATCGGTAACAGACCAACTTGGCGCACCGAGCCGCAGATTCATGCTGTGCTTATCTCATACGTTCTACTACGACCATTAAAGTTCTCTCCCAGCTGAACTTCAGTATACGAGGTTGACCACATAGCTTTGGACTTAGCTATATCGGCAGTCTATTGCGACACCAAGTTTTCGAAGAGTTATATGCGTTCGAAGTGATTACACTGCCAGTGTTAGCTTACGATAGCTCCAAAGTGTATTTACATATGCAAGCTTAACTACATTAAAGTGACTAAGACGTTCTTATTGACTTTGGCTTTGGGAGTGTGTTCTTCCCCACTGCTTTGACTACACCCCAGCCGATTCACCCAAATACTGAGGGTAAGAGACCTGTTCCAAAGGCCCCATCCCCAACCCAGAGGGAGGAAGCATCCAGGTAAAAAAGGCCTGGCAGAAACCATTGAGGGTAAGCAGCCGATTCCAAAGGCCACCCCACCACCCCAGAGGGAGGAAGCATCTAGGGAAGAAAGGCCTAGCAGAAGCCACAGAGGGTAAGAGGCCTTATCCAAAGGCCCCATCCCCACCACAGAGGGAGGAAGCATCCAGGGAAGAAAGACCTGGCAGAAGCCACTGAGGGTAAGAGGCCTATTCCAAAGGCCACACCCCCACCCAAGAGGGAGGAAGCATGCAGGGAAGAAAGGCCTGGCAGAAACCATTGAGGGTAAGAGGCCTATTCCAAAGGCCACACCCCCACCCCAGAAGGAGGAAGCATCCTGGGAAGAAAGGCCTGGCAGAAACCACTGAGGGTAAGAGGTCTATTCCAAAGGCCCCCTCCCCTCCCCAGAGGGAGGAAGCATCCAGGGAAGAAAGGCCTGGAAGAAGCCACTGATGGTAAGAGGCCTATTCCAAAGGCCTCATTCCCAGCCCAGAGGGAGGAAGCATCCAGGGAAGAAAGGCCTGGCAGAAAGCATTTAGGGTAAGAGGCCTTTTCCAAAGGCCCCATTCCCACCCCATAGGGAGGAAGCATCCAGGGAAGGAAGGCCTGGCAGAAACCACTCTGGGGAAGAGGCCTATTCCAAAGGCCCCATTCCCACCTAAGAGGGAGAAAGCATGCAGGGAAGAAAGGCCTGGCAGAAACCATTGAGGGTAAGAGGCCTATTCCAAAGGCCCCATCCCCACCCCAGATGGAGGAAGCATCCAGGGAAGAAAGGCCTGGCAGAAACCACTGAGGGTAAGAGGCCTATTCCAAAGGCCACACCCCCACCCCAGAAGGAGGAAGCATCCTGGGAAGAAAGGCCTGGCAGAAACCACTGAGGGTAAGAGGTCTATTCCAAAGGCCCCCTCCCCTCCCCAGAGGGAGGAAGCATCCAGGGAAGAAAGGCCTGGAAGAAGCCACTGAGGGTAAGAGGCCCATTCCAAAGGCCTCATTCCCAGCCCAGAGGGAGGAAGCATCCAGGGAAGAAAGGCCTGGCAGAAAGCATTTAGGGTAAGAGGCCTTTTCCAAAGGCCCCATTCCCACCCCATAGGGAGGAAGCATCCAGGGAAGGAAGGCCTGGCAGAAACCACTCTGGGGAAGAGGCCTATTCCAAAGGCCCCATTCCCATCCCAGAGGAAGGAAGCATCCAGGGATGAAAGGCCTTGCAGTAACCACTGAGTGTAACAGGCCTATTCCAAAGGCCACACCCCCCACCCTAGAGGGAGGAAGCATCCAGCAAATAAAAGCCTGGCAGATACCACTGAGGGTAAGAGACCTGTTCCAAAGGCCCCATCCCCACCCCAGAGGGAGGAAGCATCCAGGGAAAAAATACCTGGCAGAAGCCACTGAGGGTAAGAGGATTATTCCAAAGGCCACACCCCCACTAAAGAGGGAGGAAGCATGCAGGGAAGAAAGGCCTGGCAGAAACCACTGAGGGTAAGAAGCCTATTCCAAAGTCCCAATCCCCACCCCAGAGGGAGGAAGCATCCAGGGAAGAAAGGCCTGGCAGAAAACCCTGAGGGTAAGAGGTCTATTCCAAAGGCCGCATCTGCTCCCCATAGGGAGGAAGCATCCAGGGAAGAAATTAATGGCAGAAACCACTGAGGGTAAGAGGCCTATTCCAAAGGCTACACCCCCACCCCAGAAAGAGGAAGCATCCTGGGAAGAAAGGCCTGGAAGAAACCACTGAGGGTAAGAGGTCGATTCCAAAGGCCCCCTCCCCAGAGGGAGGAAGCATCCAGGGAAGAAAGGCCTGGCAGAAGCCACTGAGGGTAAAAGGCCTATTCCAAAGGCCTCATTCCCACCCCAGAGGGAGGAAGCATCCAGGGAAGAAAGGCCTGGCAGAAAGCATTTAGGGGAAGAGGCCTGTTCCAAAGGCCCCATCCCCACCCCAGAGGGAGGAAGCATCCAGGGAAGGAAGGCCTGGCAATAACCACTCTGGGGAAGAGGCTTATTCCAAAGGCCCCATTCCCATCCCAGAGGAAGGAAGGATCCAGGGATGAAAGGCAGTAACCACTGTGTGTAACAGGCCTATTCCAAATGCCACACCCCCCACCCTAGAGGGAGGAAGCATCCAGCGAATAAAAGCCTGGCAGATACCACTGAGGGTAAGAGACCTGTTCCAAAGGCCCCATTCCCACCCCAGAGGGAGGAAGCATCCAGGGAAAAAATACCTGGCAGAAGCCACTGAGGGTAAGAGGCCTATTACAAAGGCCACACCTCCACTAAAGAGGGAGGAAGCATGCAGGGAAGAAAGGCCTGGCAGAAACCACTGAGGGTAAGAGGCCTATTCCAAAGGCCACCCCCCCACCCCAGAAGGAGGAAGCATCCCGGGAAGAAAGGCCTGGCAGAAACAACTGAGGGTAAGAGGCCTATTCCAATGGCCCCATCCCCATCCCAGAGGGAGGAAGCATCCAGGGAAGAAAGACCTGGCAGAAGCCACTGAGGGTAAGAGGCCTATTCCAAAGGCCACACCCCCACCAAACAGGAAGTAAGCATGCAGGGAAGAACGGCCTGGCAGAAACCATTGAGGGTAAGACGCCTATTCCAAAGTCCCAATCCCCACCACAGAGGGAGGAAGCATCCAGGGAAGAAAGGCCTGGCAGATACCACTGAGGGTAAGAGGCCTATTCCAAAGGCTAACCCCCCACCCCAGAAGGAGGAAGCATCCCGGGAAGAAAGGCCTGGCAGCAACCACTGAGGGTAAGAGGTCTATTCCAAAGGCCGCATCCGCTCCCCAGAGGGAGGAAGCATCTAGGGAAGAAATTAATGGCAGAAACCACTGAGGGTAAGAGGCCTATTCCAAAGGCTACACACCCATCCCAAAGGGAGGAAGCATCCAGCGAATAAAGGCCTGGCAGAAACCCCTGAGGGTAAGAGGCCTATTCCAAAGGCTACACCCCCACCCCAGAAAGAGGAAGCATCCTGGGAGGAAATGCCTGGCAGAAACCACTGAGGGTAAGAGGTTGATTCCAAAGGCCACCTCCCCTCCCCAGAGGGAGGAAGCATCCAGGGAAGAAAGGCCTGGCAGAAAGCATTTAGGGTAAGAGGCCTGTTCCAAAGGCCCCATCCCCACCCCAGAGGGAGGAAGCATCCAGGGAAGGAAGGCCTGGCAGAAAACACTCTGGGGAAGAGGCCTATTCCAAAGGCCCCATTCCCATCCCAGAGGAAGGAAGCATCCAGGGAAGAGAGGCCTTGCAGTAACCACTGTGTGTAACAGGCCTATTCCAAAGTCCACACCCCCCACCCTAGAGGGAGGAAGCATCCAGCAAATAAAGGCCTGGCAGAAACCACTGAGGGTAAGAGACCTGTTCCAAAGGCCCCATCCCCACCCCAGAGGGAGGAAGCATCCAGGGAAAAAAGACCTGGCAGAAGCCACTGAGGGTAAGAGTCCTATTCCAAAGGCACCATCCCCATCCCAGAGGGAGGAAGCATCCAGGGAAGAAAGACCTGGCAGAAGCCACTGAGGGTAAGAGGCCTATTCCAAAGGCCACACCCCCACCCAAGAGGAAGTAAGCATGCAGGGAAGAACGGCCTGAGAGAAACCATTGAGGGTAAGAGGCCTATTCCAAAGTCCCAATCCCCACCCCAGAGGGAGGAAGCATCCAGGGAAGAAAGGCCTGGCAGATACCACTGAGGGTAAGAGGCCTATTCCAAAGGCCCCCATCCCCACCCCAGAGGGAGGAAGCATCCAGGGGAGAAAGGCCTGGCAGAAACCACTGAGGGTAAGAGACCTATTCCAAAGGCCCCATTCCCACCCCAGAGGGAGGAAGCATCCGGAGAAGAAAGGCCTGTCAGAAACCACTGAGGGGAAGAGGCCTATTCCAAAGTCCACATCCCCCCCAGAGGGAGGAAGCATCCAGGGATGAAAGGCCTGGCAGAAACCACTGAGGGTAAGAGGTCTATTCCAAAGGCCCCCTCCCCTCCCCAGAGGGAGGAAGCATCCAGGGAAGAAAGGCCTGGCAGAAGACACTGAGGGTAACAGGCCTATTCCAAAGTCCACACCACCCACCCTTGAGGGAGGAAGCATCCAGCAAATAAAGGCCTGGCAGAAACCACTGAGGGTAAGAGACCTGTTCCAAAGGCCCCATCCCCACCCCAGAGGGAGGAAGCATCCAGGGAAAAAAGACCTGGCAGAAGCCACTGAGGGTAAGATGCCTATTCCAAAGGCCACTTCCCCACAAAAGAGGGAGGAAGCCTGCAGGGAAGAAAGGCCTGGCAGAAACCACTGAGGGTAAGAGGCCTATTCCAAAGGCACCATCCCCATCCCAGAGGGAGGAAGCATCCAGGGAAGAAAGACCTGGCAGAAGCCACTGAGGGTAAGAGGCCTATTCCAAATGCCACACCCCCACCCAAGAGGAAGTAAGCATCCAGGGGAGAAAGGCCTGGCAGAAACCACTGAGGGTAAGAGACCTATTCCAAAGGCCCCATTCCCAACCCAGAGGGAGGAAGCATCCGGGGAAGAAAGGCCTGTCAGAAACCACTGAGGGGAAGAGGCCTATTCCAAAGGCCACATCCCCACCCCAGAGGGAGGAAGCATCCAGGGATGAAAGGCCTGGCAGAAACCACTGAGGGTAAGAGGTGTATTCCAAAGGCCCCCTCCCCTCCACAGAGGGAGGAAGCATGCAGGGAAGAAAGGACTGGCAGAAGCCACTGAGGGTAAGAGGCCTATTCCAATGGCCTCATTCCCACCCCAGAGGGAGGAAGCATCCAGGGAAGAAAGGCCTGTCAGAAAGCATTTAGGGTAAGAGGCCTATTCCAAAGGCCCCCATCCCCACCCCAGAGGGAGGAAGCATCCAGGGGAGAAAGGCCTGGCAGAAACCACTGAGGGTAAGAGGCCTATTCCAAAGGCGACATCCCCACCCCAGAGGGAGGAAGCATCCAGGGATGAAAGCCCTGGCAGAAACCACTGAGGGTAAGAGGTCTATTCCAAAGGCCCCCTCCCCTCCCCAGAGGGAGGAAGCATCCAGGGAAGAAATGCCTGGCAGACACCACTGAGGTTAAGAGACCTGTTCCAAAGGCCCCATCCCCAACCCAGAGGGAGGAAGGATCCAGGTAAAAAAGGCCTGGCAGAAACCATTGAGGGTAAGCAGCCGATTCCAAAGGCCCCATTCCCACCCCAGAGCGAGGAAGCATCAGGGGAAGAAAGGCCTTGCAGAAACCACTGAGGGTAAGAGGCTTTTTCCAAAGGCCACACCCCCACCCCAGAGGAGGAAGCATCCAGGGAAGAAAGGCCTGGCAGAAGCCGCTGAGGTATGAGGCCTATTCCAAACTTCCAATCTCCACCCCAGAGGGAGGAAGCATCCAGGGAAGAAAGGCCTGGCAGAACCACTGAGGGTAAGAGGCCTATTCCAAAGGCCACACCCCCACCCCAGAAGGAGGACGCATCCCGGGAAGAAATGCCTGGCAGAAACCCCTGAGGGTAAGAGGTCTATTCCAAAGGCCGCATCCGCTCCCCAGTGGGAGGAAGCATTCCAGGGAAGAAAGGCCTGGCAGAAGCCACTGAGTGTAAGATGCCTATTCCAAAGGCTACACACACACCACCGAGGGAGAAAGCATCCAGGGATTAAAGGCCTGGCAGACACCACTGAGGGTAAGAGGCCTATTCAAAAGGCCCCATCCCCATCCCAGAGGGAGGAAGCATCCAGGGAAGAAAGACCTGGCAGAAGCCACTGAGGGTAAGAGGCCTATTCCAAAGGCCACACCCCCACCCCAGAGGGAGGAAGCATCCAGGGAAGAAAGGCCTGGCAGAAGCCACTGAGGGTGAGAGGCCTATTCCAAAGGCCACACCCCCACCCCAGAGAGAGGAAGCATCCAGGGAAGAGATGTCTGGCAGAAACCATTGAGGGTAAGAGGTCTATTCCAAAGGCCCCATCCCCTCCCCAGAGGGAGGAAGCATCCAGGGAAGAAAGGCCTGGCAGAAGCCACTGAGGGTGAGAGGCCTATTCCAAAGGCCACACCCCCACCCCAGAGAGAGGAAGCATCCAGGGAAGAAATGTCTGGCAGAAACCATTGAGGGTAAGAGACCTATTCCAAAAGGCCCCATCCCCACCCCAGAGAGAGGAAGCATCCAGGGAAGAAAGGCCTGGCAGAAACAACTGAGGGTAAGAGGCTTATTCCAAAGGCCCCATCCCCATCCCAGAGGGAGGAAGCATCCAGGGAAGAAAGACATGGCAGAAGCCACTGAGGGTAAGAGGCCTATTCCAAAGGCCACACCCCCACCAAAGAGGAAGTAAGCATGCAGGGAAGAACGGCCTGGCAGAAACCATTGAGGGTAAGACGCCTATTCCAAAGTTCCAATCCCCACCCCAGAGGGAGGAAGCATCCAGGGAAGAAAGGCCTGGAAGAAACCACTGAGGGTGAGAGGCCTATTCTAAAGGCCACACCCCCACCCCAGAAGGAGGAAGCATCCCGGGAAGAAAGGCCTGGCAGAAACCCCTGAGGGTAAGAGGTCTATTCCAAAGGCCGCATCCGCTCCCCAGAGGGAGGAAGCATCCAGGTAAGAATGGCCTGGCAATAGCCACTGAGGGTAAGAGGCCTATTCCAAAGGCCACCCCCCCACCCCAAAGGGACGAAGCATCCAGTGATGAAAGGCCTTGCAGAAACCACTGAGTGTAAGATGCCTATTCCAAAGGCTAGACACACACCACCGAGGGAGGAAGCATCCAGCGAATAAAGGCCTGGCAGAAACCACTGAGGGTAATAGACCTGTTCCAATGTCCCCATCCCCGCCCCAGAGGGAGCAAGCATCCAGGGAAAAAAGGCCTGGCAGAAACCATTGAGGGTAAGCAGCCGATTCCAAAGGCCCCATTCCCACCCCAGAGCGAGGAAGCATCCTGGGAAGAAAGGCCTGGCAGAAACGACTGAGGGTAAGAGGCCTATTCCAAAGGCCACACCCCCACCCCAAAGGGAGGAAGCATGCAGGAAAGAAATGCCTGGCAGAAACCATTGAGGGTAAGAGGCCTATTCCAAAGGCCCCATCCCCACCCCAGAGGGAGGAAGCATCCAGGGAAGAAAGGCCTGGCAGAAACCACTGAGGGTAAGAGGCCTATTCCAAAGGCCACACCCCCACCCCAGAGGGAGGAAGCATCCTGGGAAGAAAGGCCTGGCAGAAACCACTGAGGGTAAGAGGTCTATTCCAAAGGCCCCATCCCCTCCCCAGAGGGAGGAAGCATCCAGGGAAGAAAGGCCTGGCAGAAGCCACTGAGGGTGAGAGGCCTATTCCAAAGGCCACACCCCCACCCCAGAGAGAGGAAGCATCCAGGGAAGAAATGTCTGGCAGAAACCATTGAGGGTAAGAGGCCTATTCCAAAAGGCCCCATCCCCACCCCAGAGGGAGGAAGCATCCCGGGAAGAAAGGCCTGGCAGAAACAACTGAGGGTAAGAGGCCTATTCCAAAGGCCCCATCCCCATCCCAGAGGGAGGAAGCATCCAGGGAAGAAAGACCTGGCAGAAGCCACTGAGGGTAAGAGGCCTATTCCAAAGGCCACACCCCCACCCAAGAGGAAGTAAGCATGCAGGGAAGAACGGCCTGGCAGAAACCATTGAGGGTAAGAGGCCTATTCCAAAGTTCCAATCCCCACCCCAGAGGGAGGAAGCATCCAGGGAAGAAAGGCCTGGAAGATACCACTGAGGGTGAGAGGCCTATTCCAAAGGCCACACCCCCACCCCAGAAGGAGGAAGCATCCCGGGAAGAAAGGCCTGGCAGAAACCCCTGAGGGTAAGAGGTCTATTCCAAAGGCCGCATCCGCTCCCCAGAGGGAGGAAGCATCCAGGTAAGAATGGCCTGGCAAAAGCCACTGAGGGTAAGAGGCCTATTCCAAAGGCCCCCATCCCCACCCCAGAGAGAGGAAGCATCCAGGGGAGAAAGGCCTGGCAGAAACCACTGAGGGTAAGAGACCTATTCCAAAGGCCCCATTCCCAACCCATAGGGAGGAAGCATCCAGGGAAGAAATGCCTGGCAGAAACCATTGAGGGTAAGAGGCCTAATCGAAAGGCCCCCATCCCCACCCCAGAGAGAGGAAGCATCCAGGGGAGAAAGGCCTGGCAGAAACCACTGAGGGTAAGCGACCTATTCCAAAGGCCTCATTCCCACCCCAGAGGGAGGAAGCATCCGGGGAAGAAAGGCCTGGCAGAAACCAATGAGGGGAAGAGGCCTATTCCAAAGGCCACATCCCCACCCCAGAGGGAGGAAGCATCCAGGGAAGAAATGCCTGGCAGAAACCACTGAGGGGAAGAGGCCTATTCCAAAAGACACCCCCCCCACCCCAGAGGAAGCATCCAGGGAAGAAAAGACTGGCAGAAACCATTGATGTTAAGAGGCCTATTCCAAAGGCCCCACCCCAGAGGGAGGAAGCATCCAGGGAAGAAAGGCCTGGCACAAAGCATTTAGGGTAAGAGGCCTATTCCAAAGGCCCCATTCCCACCCCAGAGGGAGGAAGCATCCAGGGAAAAAAGGCCTGGCAGAAACCATTGAGGGTAAGCAGCCGATTCCAAAGGCTCCATTCCCACCCAGAGGGAGGAAGCATCCAGGGAAGAAAGACCTGGCAGAAGCCACTGAGGGTAAGAGGCCTATTCCAAAGGCCACACCCCCACCCCAGAGGGAGGAAGCATCCAGGGAAGAAAGGCCTGGCAGAAGCCACTGAGGGTGAGAGGCCTATTCCAAAGGCCACACCCCCACCCCAGAGAGAGGAAGCATCCAGGGAAGAAATGTCTGGCAGAAACCATTGAGGGTAAGAGGTCTATTCCAAAGGCCCCATCCCCTCCCCAGAGGGAGGAAGCATCCAGGGAAGAAAGGCCTGGCAGAAGCCACTGAGGGTGAGAGGCCTATTCCAAAGGCCACACCCCCACCCCAGAGAGAGGAAGCATCCAGGGAAGAAATGTCTGGCAGAAACCATTGAGGGTAAGAGACCTATTCCAAAAGGCCCCATCCCCACCCCAGAGAGAGGAAGCATCCAGGGAAGAAAGGCCTGGCAGAAACAACTGAGGGTAAGAGGCTTATTCCAAAGGCCCCATCCCCATCCCAGAGGGAGGAAGCATCCAGGGAAGAAAGACATGGCAGAAGCCACTGAGGGTAAGAGGCCTATTCCAAAGGCCACACCCCCACCAAAGAGGAAGTAAGCATGCAGGGAAGAACGGCCTGGCAGAAACCATTGAGGGTAAGACGCCTATTCCAAAGTTCCAATCCCCACCCCAGAGGGAGGAAGCATCCAGGGAAGAAAGGCCTGGAAGATACCACTGAGGGTGAGAGGCCTATTCTAAAGGCCACACCCCCACCCCAGAAGGAGGAAGCATCCCGGGAAGAAAGGCCTGGCAGAAACCCCTGAGGGTAAGAGGTCTATTCCAAAGGCCGCATCCGCTCCCCAGAGGGAGGAAGCATCCAGGTAAGAATGGCCTGGCAATAGCCACTGAGGGTAAGAGGCCTATTCCAAAGGCCACCCCCCCCACCCCAAAGGGACGAAGCATCCAGTGATGAAAGGCCTTGCAGAAACCACTGAGTGTAAGATGCCTATTCCAAAGGCTAGACACACACCACCGAGGGAGGAAGCATCCAGCGAATAAAGGCCTGGCAGAAACCACTGAGGGTAAGAGACCTGTTCCAATGTCCCCATCCCCGCCCCAGAGGGAGCAAGCATCCAGGGAAAAAAGGCCTGGCAGAAACCATTGAGGGTAAGCAGCCGATTCCAAAGGCCCCATTCCCACCCCAGAGCGAGGAAGCATCCTGGGAAGAAAGGCCTGGCAGAAACCACTGAGGGTAAGAGGCCTATTCCAAAGGCCACACCCCCACCCCAAAGGGAGGAAGCATGCAGGAAAGAAATGCCTGGCAGAAACCATTGAGGGTAAGAGGCCTATTCCAAAGGCCCCATCCCCACCCCAGAGGGAGGAAGCATCTAGGGAAGAAAGGCCTGGCAGAAACCACTGAGGGTAAGAGGCCTATTCCAAAGGCCACACCCCCACCCCAGAGGGAGGAAGCATCCTGGGAAGAAAGGCCTGGCAGAAACCACTGAGGGTAAGAGGTCTATTCCAAAGGCCCCATCCCCTCCCCAGAGGGAGGAAGCATCCAGGGAAGAAAGGCCTGGCAGAAGCCACTGAGGGTGAGAGGCCTATTCCAAAGGCCACACCCCCACCCCAGAGAGAGGAAGCATCCAGGGAAGAAATGTCTGGCAGAAACCATTGAGGGTAAGAGGCCTATTCCAAAAGGCCCCATCCCCACCCCAGAGGGAGGAAGCATCCAGGGAAGAAAGGCCTGGCAGAAACAACTGAGGGTAAGAGGCCTATTCCAAAGGCCCCATCCCCATCCCAGAGGGAGGAAGCATCCAGGGAAGAAAGACCTGGCAGAAGCCACTGAGGGTAAGAGGCCTATTCCAAAGGCCACACCCCCACCCAAGAGGAAGTAAGCATGCAGGGAAGAACGGCCTGGCAGAAACCATTGAGGGTAAGAGGCCTATTCCAAAGTTCCAATCCCCACCCCAGAGGGAGGAAGCATCCAGGGAAGAAAGGCCTGGAAGATACCACTGAGGGTGAGAGGCCTATTCCAAAGGCCACACCCCCACCCCAGAAGGAGGAAGCATCCCGGGAAGAAAGGCCTGGCAGAAACCCCTGAGGGTAAGAGGTCTATTCCAAAGGCCGCATCCGCTCCCCAGAGGGAGGAAGCATCCAGGTAAGAATGGCCTGGCAAAAGCCACTGAGGGTAAGAGGCCTATTCCAAAGGCCCCCATCCCCACCCCAGAGAGAGGAAGCATCCAGGGGAGAAAGGCCTGGCAGAAACCACTGAGGGTAAGAGACCTATTCCAAAGGCCCCATTCCCAACCCATAGGGAGGAAGCATCCAGGGAAGAAATGCCTAGCAGAAACCATTGAGGGTAAGAGGCCTAATCGAAAGGCCCCCATCCCCACCCCAGAGAGAGGAAGCATCCAGGGGAGAAAGGCCTGGCAGAAACCACTGAGGGTAAGCGACCTATTCCAAAGGCCTCATTCCCACCCCAGAGGGAGGAAGCATCCGGGGAAGAAAGGCCTGGCAGAAACCACTGAGGGGAAGATGCCTATTCCAAAGGCCACATCCCCACCCCAGAGGGAGGAAGCATCCAGGGAAGAAATGCCTGGCAGAAACCACTGAGGGGAAGAGGCCTATTCCAAAAGACACCCCCCCACCCCAGAGGAAGCATCCAGGGAAGAAAAGACTGGCAGAAACCATTGATGTTAAGAGGCCTATTCCAAAGGCCCCACCCCAGAGGGAGGAAGCATCCAGGGAAGAAAGGCCTGGCACAAAGTATTTAGGGTAAGAGGCCTATTCCAAAGGCCCCATTCCCACCCCAGAGGGAGGAAGCATCCAGGGAAAAAAGGCCTGGCAGAAACCAATGAGGGTAAGCAGCCGATTCCAAAGGCTCCATTCCCACCCAGAGGGAGGAAGCTTCTGGGATAGAAAGGCCTTGCAGAAACCACTGAGGGTAAGAGGCCTATTCCAAAGGCCACACCCGCCACCCTAGAGGGAGGAAGCATCCAGCGAATAAAGGCCTGGCAGATACCACTGAGGGTAAGAGACCTGTTCCAAAGGCCCCATCCCCACCCCAGAGGGAGGAAGCATCCAGGGAAGAAAGGCCTGGCAGATACCACTGAGGGTAAGAGGCCTATTCCAAAGGCCACACCCCACCCCAGAAGGAGGAAGCATCCCGGGAAGAAAGGCCTGGCAGAAACCATTGAGGGTAAGCAGCCGATTCCAAAGGCCCCATTCCCACCCCAGAGGGAGGAAGCATCCAGGGATAAAAGACCTTGCAGAAACCACTGAGGGTAAGAGGCCTATTCCAAAGGCCACACCCCCACCCCAGAGGGAGGAAGCATCCAGGGAAGAAAGGCCTGGCAGAAACCATTGAGGGTAAGAGGCTGATTCCAAAGGCCCCATTCCCACCCCAGAGGGAGGAAGCATCCAGGGAAGAAAGGTGTGGCAGAAACTATTGAGGGTAAGAGGCCTATTCCAAAGGCCCCATTCCCACCCCAGAGGGAGGAAGCATCCAGGGAAGAAAGGCCTGGCAGATACCACTGAGGGTTAGAGGCCTATTCCAAAGGCCACACCCCCACCCCAGAAGGAGGAAGCATCCAGGGAAGAAAGGCCTGGCAGAAACCCCTGAGGGTAAGAGGTCTATTCCAAAGGCCGCATCCGCTCCCCAGAGGGAGGAAGCATCCAGGGAAGAAAGTAATGGCAGAAACCACTGAGGGTAAGAGGCCTATTCCAAAGGCTTCACACCCACCCCAGAGGGAGGAAGCATCCAGCGAATAAAGGCCTGGCAGAAACCACTGAGGGTAAGAGGCCTATTCCAAAGGCGACACCCCCACCCCAGAAGGAGGAAGCATCCTGGGAAGAAAGGCCTGGCAGAAGCCACTGAGGGTAAGAGGCCTATTCCAAAGGCCCCATCCCCACCCCAGAGGGAGGAAGCATCCAGGGGAAAAAGACCTGGCAGAAGCCACTGAGGGTAAGAGGCCTATTCCAAAGGCCACACCCCCACCAAAGAGGGAGGAAGCATCCAGGGAAAAAAGACCTGGCAGAAGCCACTGAGGGTAAGAGGCCTATTCCAAAGGCCACACCCCCACCAAAGAGGGAGGAAGCATGCAGGGAAGAAAGGCCTGGCAGTAACCACTGAGGGTAAGAGACCTGTTCCAAAGGCCCCATCCCCACCCCAGAGGGAGGAAGCATCCAGGGAAAAAAGACATGGCAGAAGCCACTGAGGGTAAGCAGCCGATTCCAAAGGCCCCATTCCCACCCCAGAGGGAGGAAGCATCCAGGGAAGAAAGGCCTTGCAGAAACCACTGAGGGTAAGAGGCCTATTCCAAAGGCCACCCCCCCCACCCCAGAGGGAGGAAGCATCCAGGGAAGAAAGGCCTGGCAGAAGCCACAGAGGGTAAGAGGCCTATTCCAAAGGCCCCATCCCCACCCCAGAGGGAGGAAGCATCCAGGGATGAAAGAACTGGCAGAAACCATTGAGGGTAAGAGGCCTATTCCAAATGCCCCCATCCCCACTCCAGAGAGAGGAAGCATCCAGGGGAGAAAGGTCTGGCAGAAACCACTGAGGGTAAGAGACCTATTCCAAAGGCCCCATTCCCAACCCATAGGTAGGAAGCATCCAGGGAAGAAATGCCTGGCAGAAACCATTGAGGGTAAGATGCCTATTCCAAAGGCTACACACACACCACCGAGGGAGGAAGCATCCAGCGAACAAAGGCCTGGCAGAAACCACTGAGGGTAAGAGGCCTATTCCCAAGACCACACCCCCACCCCAGAAGGAAGAAGCATCCTGGGAAGAAAGGCCTGGCAGAAACCACTGAGGGTAAGAGGCCTTTTCCAAAGGCCCCCATCCCCACCCCAGAGAGAGGAAGCATCCAGGGGAGAAAGGCCTGGCAGAAACCACTGAGGGTAAGAGGTCTATTCCAAAGGCCCCATCCCCTCCCCAGAGGGAGGAAGCATCCAGGGAAGAAAGGCCTGGCAGAAGCCACTGAGGGTAAGAGGCCTATTCCAAAGGCCACACCCCCACCCCAGAAAGAGGAAGCATCCAGGGAAGAAATGTCTGGCAGAAACCATTGAGGGTAAGAGGCCTATTCCAAAGGCCACACCCCCACCAAAGAGGGAGGAAGCATGCAGGGAAGAAAGGCCTGGCAGAAGCCACTGAGGGTGAGAGGCCTATTCCAAAGGCCACACCCCCACCCCAGGGAGAGGAAGCATCCAGGGAAGAAATGTCTGGCAGAAACCATTGAGGGTAAGAGGCCTATTCCAAAAGGCCCCATCCCCACCCCAGAGGGAGGAAGCATCCAGGGAAGGAAGGCCTGGCAGAAACAACTGAGGGTAAGAGGCCTATTCCAAAGGCCCCATCCCCATCCCAGAGGGAGGAAGCATCCAGGGAAGAAAGACCTGGCAGAAGCCACTGAGGGTAAGAGGCATATTTCAAAGGCCACACCCCCACCCAAGAGGAAGTAAGCATGAAGGGAAGAACGGCCTGGCAGAAACCATTGAGGGTAAGAGGCCTATTCCAAAGTTCCAATCCCCACCCCAGAGGGAGGAAGCATCCAGGGAAGAAAGGCCTGGAAGATACCACTGAGGGTAAGAGGCCTATTCCAAAGGCCACACCCCCACCCCAGAAGGAGGAAGCATCCCGGGAAGAAAGGCCTGGCAGAAACCCCTGAGGGTAAGTGGTCTATTCCAAAGGCCGCATCCGCTCCCCAGAGGGAGGAAGCATCCAGGTAAGAAAGGCCTGGCAAAAGCCACTGAGGGTAAGAGGCCTATTCCAAAGGCCCCACCCCCACCCCAAAGGGAGGAAGCATGCAGGAAAGGCCTGGCAGAAACCATTGAGGGTAAGAGGGCTATTTCAAAGTTCCAATCCCCACCCCAGAGGGAGGAAGCATCCAGGGAAGAAAGGCCTGGCAGAAACCACTGAGGGTAAGAGACCTATTCCAAAGGCCCCATTCCCAACCTATGGGGAGGAAGCATCCAGGGAAGAAATGCCTGGCAGAAACCATTGTAGGTAAGAGGCCTATTCCAAAGGCCCCCATTCCCACCACAGAGAGAGGAAGCATCCAGGGATGAAAGGCCTTTGAGAAACCACTGTGTGTAACAGGCCTATTCCTAAGGCCACACCCCCCACCCTAGAGGGAGGAAGCATCCAGCGAATAAAGGCCTGGCAGAAACCACTAAGGGTAAGAGACCTGTTCCAAAGGCCCCATCCCCACCCCAGAGGGAGGAAGCATCCAGCGAAAAAAGACCTGGCAGAAGCCACTGAGGGTAAGAGGCCTATTCCAAAGGCCACACCCCCACCAAAGTGGGAGGAAGCATCCAGGGAAAAAACACCTGGCAGAAGCCACTGAGGGTAAGAGGCCTATTCCAAAGGCCACACCCCCACCAAAGAGGGAGGAAGCATGCAGGGAAGAAAGGCCTGGCAGAAACCACTGAGGGTAAGAGACCTGTTCCAAAGGCCCCATCCCCACCCTAGAGGGTGGAAGCATCCAGGGAAGAAAGACATGGCAGAAGACACTGAGGGTAAGAGACCTGTTCCAAAGGCCCCCATCCCCACCCCAGAGAGAGGAAGCATCCAGGGGAGAAAGGCCTGGCAGAAACCACTGAGGGTAAGAGGTCTATTCCAAAGGCCCCATCCCCTCCCCAGAGGGAGGAAGCATCCAGGGAAGAAAGGCCTGGCAGAAGCCACTGAGGGTAAGAGGCCTATTCCAAAGGCCACACCCCCACCCCAGAAAGAGGAAGCATCCAGGGAAGAAATGTCTGGCAGAAACCATTGAGGGTAAGAGGCCTATTCCAAAGGCCACACCCCCACCAAAGAGGGAGGAAGCATGCAGGGAAGAAAGGCCTGGCAGAAGCCACTGAGGGTGAGAGGCCTATTCCAAAGGCCACACCCCCACCCCAGGGAGAGGAAGCATCCAGGGAAGAAATGTCTGGCAGAAACCATTGAGGGTAAGAGGCCTATTCCAAAAGGCGCCATCCCCACCCCAGAGGGAGGAAGCATCCAGGGAAGGAAGGCCTGGCAGAAACAACTGAGGGTAAGAGGCCTATTCCAAAGGCCCCATCCCCATCCCAGAGGGAGGAAGCATCCAGGGAAGAAAGACCTGGCAGAAGCCACTGAGGGTAAGAGGCATATTTCAAAGGCCACACCCCCACCCAAGAGGAAGTAAGCGTGAAGGGAAGAACGGCCTGGCAGAAACCATTGAGGGTAAGAGGCCTATTCCAAAGTTCCAATCCCCACCCCAGAGGGAGGAAGCATCCAGGGAAGAAAGGCCTGGAAGATACCACTGAGGGTAAGAGGCCTATTCCAAAGGCCACACCCCCACCCCAGAAGGAGGAAGCATCCCGGGAAGAAAGGCCTGGCAGAAACCCCTGAGGGTAAGTGGTCTATTCCAAAGGCCGCATCCGCTCCCCAGAGGGAGGAAGCATCCAGGTAAGAAAGGCCTGGCAAAAGCCACTGAGGGTAAGAGGCCTATTCCAAAGGCCCCACCCCCACCCCAAAGGGAGGAAGCATGCAGGAAAGGCCTGGCAGAAACCATTGAGGGTAAGAGGGCTATTTCAAAGTTCCAATCCCCACCCCAGAGGGAGGAAGCATCCAGGGAAGAAAGGCCTGGCAGAAACCACTGAGGGTAAGAGACCTATTCCAAAGGCCCCATTCCCAACCTATAGGGAGGAAGCATCCAGGGAAGAAATGCCTGGCAGAAACCATTGTAGGTAAGAGGCCTATTCCAAAGGCCCCCATTCCCACCACAGAGAGAGGAAGCATCCAGGGATGAAAGGGCTTTGAGAAACCACTGTGTGTAACAGGCCTATTCCAAAGGCCACACCCCCCACCCTAGAGGGAGGAAGCATCCAGCGAATAAAGGCCTGGCAGAAACCACTAAGGGTAAGAGACCTGTTCCAAAGGCCCCATCCCCACCCCAGAGGGAGGAAGCATCCAGCGAAAAAACACCTGGCAGAAGCCACTGAGGGTAAGAGACCTATTCCAAAGGCCACACCCCCACCAAAGAGGGAGGAAGCATGCAGGGAAGAAAGGCCTGGCAGAAACCACTGAGGGTAAGAGACCTGTTCCAAAGGCCCCATCCCCACCCTAGAGGGTGGAAGCATCCAGGGAAGAAAGACATGGCAGAAGACACTGAGGGTAAGAGACCTGTTCCAAAGGCCCCATCCCCAACCCAGAGGGAGGAAGCATCCAGGTAAAAAAGTCCTGGCAGAAACCATTGAGGGTAAGCAGCCGATTCCAAAGGCCCCATTCCCACCCCAAAGGGAGGAAGCATCCAGAGAAGAAAGGCCTTGCAGAAACCACTGAGGGGAAGAGGCCTATTCCAAAGGCCCCATTCCCATCCCAGAGGAAGGAAGCATCCAGGGATGAAAGGCCTTGCAGTAACCACTGTGTGTAACAGGCCTATTCCAAAGGCCACACCCGCCACCCTAGAGGGAGGAAGCATCCAGCGAATAAAGGCCTGGCAGATACCACTGAGGGTAAGAGACATGTTCCAAAGGCCCCATCCCCACCCCAGAGGGAGGAAGCATCCAGGGAAAAAATACCTGGCAGAAGCCACTGAGGGTAAGAGGCCTATTCCAAAGGGCCCATCCCCACCACAGAGGGAGGAAGCATCCAGGGAAGAAAGACCTGGCAGAAGCCACTGAGGGTAAGAGGCCTATTCCAAAGGCCACACCCCCACCCAAGAGGGAGGAAGCATGCAGGGAAGAAAGGCCTGGGAGAAACCATTGAGGGTAAGAGGCCTATTCCAAAGGCCCCATCCCCACCCCAGAGGGAGGAAGCATCCAGGGAAGAAAGGCCTGGCAGAAACCACTGAGGGTAAGAGGCCTATTCCAAAGGCCACACCCCCACCCAAGAAGGAGGAAGCAACCTGGGAATAAAGGCCTGGCAGAAACCACTGAGGGTAAGAGGTCTATTCCAAAGGCCACACCACCAGTAAAGAGGGAGGAAGCATGCAGGGAACAAAGGCCTGGCAGAAACCACTGAGGGAAAGAGGCCTATTCCAAAGTCCCAATCCCCACCCCAGAGGGAGGAAGCATCCAGGGAAGAAAGGCCTGGCAGATACCACTGAGGGTAAGAGGACTATTCCAAAGGCCACCCCCCGACCCCAGAAGGAGGAAGCATCCCGGGAAGAAAGGCCTGGCAGCAACCCTGAGGGTAAGAGGTTGATTCCAAAGGCCACCTCCCCTCCCCAGAGGGAGGAAGCATCCAGGGAAGAAAAGCCTGGCAGAAGCCACTGAGGGTAAGAGGCCTATTCCAAAGGCCTCATTCCCACCCCAGAGGGAGGAAGCATCCAGGGAAGAAACGCCTGGCAGAAAGCATTTAGGGTAAGAGGCCTGTTCCAAAGGCCCCATCACCACCCCAGAGTGAGGAAGCATCCAGGGAGGGAAGGCCTGGCAGAAAACACTCTGGGGAAGAGGCCTATTCCAAAGGCCCCATTCCCATCCCAGAGGAAGGAAGCATTTAGGGAAGAAAGGCCTTGCAGTAACTACTGTGTGTAACAGGCCTATTCCAAAGTCCACACCCCCCACCCTAGAGGGAGGAAGCATCGAGCAAATAAAGGCCTGGCAGAAACCACTGAGGGTAAGAGGCCTATTCCAAAGGCCCCATCCCCATCCCAGAGGGAGGAAGCATCCAGGGAAGAAAGACCTGGCAGAAGCCACTGAGGGTAAGAGGCCTATTCCAAAGGCCACACCCCCACCCAAGAGGAAGTAAGCATGCAGGGAAGAACGGCCTGACAGAAACCATTGAGGGTAAGAGGCCTATTCCAAAGTCCCAATCCCCACCCCAGAGGGAGGAAGCATCCAGGGAAGAAAGGCCTGGCAGATACCACTGAGGGTAAGAGGCCTATTCCAAAGGCCCCCATCCCCACCCCAGAGGGAGGAAGCATCCAGGGGTTAAAGGCCTGGCAGAAACCACTGAGGGTAAGAGACCTATTCCAAAGGCCCCATTCCCACCCCAGAGGGAGGAAGCATCCGGGGAAGAAAGGCCTGTCAGAAACCACTGAGGGGAAGAGGCCTATTCCAAAGGCCACATCCCCACCCCAGAGGGAGGAAGCATCCAGGGATGAAAGGCCTGGCAGAAACCACTGAGGGTAAGAGGTCTATTCCAAAGGCCCCCTCCCCTCCCCAGAGGGAGGAAGTATCCAGGAGAGAAAGGCCTGGCAGAAGCCAATGAGGGTAAGAGGCCTATTCCAAAGGCCTCATTCCCACCCCAGAGGGAGGAAGCATCCAGGGAAGAAAGGCCTGTCAGAAAGCTTTTAGGGTAAGAGGCCTATTCCAAAGGCCCCCATCCCCACCCCAGAGAGAGGAAGCATCCAGGGGAGAAAGGCCTGGCAGAAACCACTGAGGGTAAGAGGCCTATTCCAAAGGCCACATCCCCACCCCAGAGGGAGGAAGCATCCAGGGATGAAAGGCCTGGCAGAAACCACTGAGGGTAAGAGGTCTATTCCAAAGGCCCCCTCCCCTCCACAGAGGGAGGAAGCATCCAGGGAAGAAAGGCCTGGCAGAAGCCACTGAGGGTAAGAGGCCTATTCCAAAGGCCTCATTCCCACCCCAGAGGGAGGAAGCATCCAGGGAAGAAAGGCCTGTCAGAAAGCATTTAGGGTAAGAGGCCTGTTCCAAAGGCCCCATCCCCACCCCAGAGGAAGCATCCAGGGATGGAAGGCCTTGCAGAAACCACTGAGGGTAAGAGGCCTATTCCAATGGCCACACTCCCACCCCAGAGGGAGGAAGCATCCAGGGAAGAAAGGCCTGGCAGAAGCCACTGAGGGTAAGAGGCCTATTCCAAAGGCTCCATCCCCACCCCAGAGGGAGGAAGCATCCAGGGAAGAAAGGCCTGGCAGAAGCCACAGAGGTTAAGAGGCCTATTCCAAAGGCCCCATCCCCACCACAGAGGGAGGAAGCATCCAGGGAAGGTAGACCTAGCAGAAGCCACTGAGGGTAAGAGGCCTATTCCAAATGCCACACCCCCACCCAAGAGGGAGGAAACATGCAGGGAAGAAAGGCCTTGCAGAAACCATTGAGGGTAAGAGGCCTATTCCAAAGGCCCCATCCCCACCCCAGAGGGAGGAAGCATCCAGGGAAGAAAGGCCTGGCAGAAACCACTGAGGGTAAGAGGCCTATTCCAAAGGCCACACCCTCACCCCAGAAGGAGGAAGCATCCAGGGAAGAAAGACCTGGCAGATAACACTGAGGGTAAGAGGCCTATTCCAAAGGCCACACCCCCACCCAAGAGGGAGGAAGCATGCAGGGAAGAACGGCCTGGCAGAAACCATTGAGGGTAAGAAGCCTATTCCAAAGTCCCAATCCCCACCCCAGAGGGAGGAAGCATCCAGGGAAGAAAGGCCTGGCAGATACCACTGAGGGTAAGAGGCCTATTCCAAAGGCCACACCCCCACCCCAGAAGGACGTAGCATCCCAGGAAGAAAGGCCTGGCAGAACCCATTGAGGGTAAGAGACCTATTCCAAAGGCCCGATCCCCATCCCAGAGGGAGGAAGCATCCAGGGAAAAAAGACCTGGCAGAACCCACTGAGGGTAAGAGACCTATTCCAAAGGCCTCATTCCCACCCCAGAGGGAGGAAGCATCCGGGGAAGAAAGGCCTGGCAGAAATCACTGAGGGTAAGATGTCTATTCCAAAGGCCGCATACGCTCCCCAGAGGGAGGAAGCATCCAGGTAAGAAAGGCCTGGCAGATGCCACTGAGGGTAAGAGGCCTATGCCAAAGGCCACACCCCCACCCCAGAGGGAGGAAGCATCCAGCGAATAAAGGCCTGGCAGAAACCATTGAGGGTAAGAGGCCTATTCCAAAGGCCCCCATCCCCACCCCAGAGAGAGGAAGCATCCAGGGAAAAAAGGCCTGGCAGAAACCATTGAGGGTAAGCAGCCGATTCCAAAGGCTCCATTCCCCCCCCCCCAGAGGGAGGAAGCATCCAGGGAAGAAAGGCCTTGCAGAAACCACTGAGGGTAAGATGCCTATTCCAAAGGCCACTCCCCCCCACCCCAGAGGGAGGAAGCATCCAGGGAAGAAAGGCCTGGCAGAAGCCACTGAGGGTAAGAGGCCTATGCCAAAGGCCACACCCCCACCCCAGAGGGAGGAAGCATCCAGAGATGAAAGAACTGGCAGAAGCCACTGAGGGTAAGAG
The DNA here is from genome assembly GCA_035047305.1 of Bradypodion pumilum. Lineage (NCBI taxonomy): Eukaryota > Metazoa > Chordata > Lepidosauria > Squamata > Chamaeleonidae > Bradypodion > Bradypodion pumilum. Next base: position 23,146,627 of record JAWDJD010000009.1, on the reverse strand, counting down.
GCCTATTCCAAAGGCCCCATCCCCATCCCAGAGGGAGGAAGCATCCAGGGAAGAAAGACCTGGCAGAAGCCACTGAGGGTAAGAGGCCTATTCCAAAGGCCACACCCCCCACCCTAGAGGGAGGAAGCATCCAGGGAAAAAAGACCTGGCAGAAGCCACTGATGGTAAGAGGCCTAGTCCAAAGACCACACCCCCACCCCAGAGGGAGGAAACATGCAGGGAAGAAAGGCCTGGCAGAAGCCACTGAGGGTGAGAGGCCTATTCCAAAGGCCACACCCCCACCCCAGGGAGCGGAAGCATCCAGGGATGAAATGTCTGGCAGAAACCATTGAGGGTAAGAGGCCTATTCCAAAGACCCATTCCCACCCCAGAGGGAGGAAGCATCCAGGGAAAAAAGGCCTGGCAGAAACCATTTAGGGTAAGCAGCCGATTCCAAAGGCTCAATTCCCACCCAGAGGGAGGAAGAATCCAGGGAAGAAAGGCCTTGCAGAAACCACTGAGGGTAAGAGGCCTATTCCAAAGGCCACACCCCCACCCAAGAGGAAGTAAGCATGCAGGGAAGAACGGCCTGACAGAAACCATTGAGGGTAAGAGGCCTATTCCAAAGTCCCAATCCCCACCCCAGAGGGAGGAAGCATCCAGGGAAGAAAGGCCTGGCAGACACCACTGAGGGTAAGAGGCCTATTCCAAAGGCCCCCATCCCCACCCCAGAGGGAGGAAGCATCCAGGGGTTATAGGCCTGGCAGAAACCACTGAGGGTAAGAGACCTATTCCAAAGGCCCCATTCCCACCCCAGAGGGAGGAAGCATCCGGGGAAGAAAGGCCTGTCAGAAACCACTGAGGGGAAGAGGCCTATTCCAAAGGCCACATCCCCACCCCAGAGGGAGGAAGCATCCAGGGATGAAAGGCCTGGCAGAAACCACTGAGGGTAAGAGGTCTATTCCAAAGGCCCCCTCCCCTCCCCAGAGGGAGGAAGTATCCAGGAGAGAAAGGCCTGGCAGAAGCCAATGAGGGTAAGAGGCCTATTCCAAAGGCCTCATTCCCACCCCAGAGGGAGGAAGCATCCAGGGAAGAAAGGCCTGTCAGAAAGCATTTAGGGTAAGAGGCCTATTCCAAAGGCCCCCATCCCCACCCCAGAGAGAGGAAGCATCCAGGGGAGAAAGGCCTGGCAGAAACCACTGAGGGTAAGAGGCCTATTCCAAAGGCCACATCCCCACCCCAGAGGGAGGAAGCATCCAGGGATGAAAGGCCTGGCAGAAACCACTGAGGGTAAGAGGTCTATTCCAAAGGCCCCCTCCCCTCCACAGAGGGAGGAAGCATCCAGGGAAGAAAGGCCTGGCAGAAGCCACTGAGGGTAAGAGGCCTATTCCAAAGGCCTCATTCCCACCCCAGAGGGAGGAAGCATCCAGGGAAGAAAGGCCTGTCAGAAAGCATTTAGGGTAAGAGGCCTGTTCCAAAGGCCCCATCCCCACCCCAGAGGAAGCATCCAGGGATGGAAGGCCTTGCAGAAACCACTGAGGTCAAGAGGCCTATTCCAAAGGTCCCATCCCCACCACAGAGGGAGGAAGCATCCAGCGAATAAAGGCCTGGCAGAAACCACTGAGGGTAAGAGGCCTATTCCAAAGACCCCATCCCCATCCCAGAGGGAGGAAGCATCCAGGGAAGAAATACCTGGCAGAAGCCACTGTGGGTAAGAGGCCTATTCCAAAGGCCACACCCCCACCCCAGAGGGAGGAAGCATGCAGGGAAGAAAGGCCTGGCACAAACCATTGAGGGTAAGAAGCCTATTCCAAAGTCCCAATCCCCACCCCAGAGGGAGGAAGCATCCAGGGAAGAAAGGCCTGGCAGAAACCACTGAGGGTAAGAGTCCTATTCCAAAGGCCACACCCCCACCCCAGAAGGACGTAGCATCCCGGGAAGAAAGGCCTGGCAGAAACCCCTGAGGGTAAGAGGCCTATCCCAAAGGCTACAAACCCATCCCAGAGGGAGGAAGCATCCAGCGAATAAAGGCCTGGCAGAAACCACTGAGGGTAAGAGGCCTATTCCAAAGGCCACACCCCCACCCCAGAAGGACGTAGCATCCCGGGAAGAAAGACCTGGCAGAAGCCACTGAGGGTAAGAGACCTATTCCAAAGGCCACACCCCCACCCAAGAGGAAGTAAGCATGCAGGGAAGAACGGCCTGACAGAAACCATTGAGGGTAAGAGGCCTATTCCAAAGTCCCAATCCCCACCCCAGAGGGAGGAAGCATCCAGGGGAGAAAGGCCTGGAAGAAACCACTGAGGGTAAGAGACCTATTCCAAAGGCCCCATTCCCACCCCAGAGGGAGGAAGCATCCGGGAAAGAAAGGCCTGTCAGAAACCACTGAGGGGAAGAGGCCTATTCCAAAGGCCACATCCCCACCCCAGAGGGAGGAAGCATCCAGGGACGAAAGGCCTGGCAGAAACCACTGAGGGTAAGAGGTCTATTCCAAAGGCCCCATCCCCACCCCAGAGGGAGGAAGCATCCAGGGAAGAAAGGCCTGGCAGAAGCCACTGAGGGTAAGAGGCCTATTCCAAAGGCCTCATTCCCACCCCAGAGGGAGGAAGCATCCAGGGAAGAAAGGCCTGTCAGAAAGCATTTAGGGTAAGAGGCCTATTCCAAAGGCCCCCATACCCACCCCAGAGAGAGGAAGCATCCAGGGGAGAAAGGCCTGGCAGAAACCACTGAGGGTAAGAGGCCTATTCCAAAGGCCACATCCCCACCCCAGAGGGAGGAAGCATCCAGGGATGAAAGGCCTGGCAGAAACCACTGAGGGTAAGAAGTCTATTCCAAAGGCCCCCTCCCCTCCACAGAGGGAGGAAGCATCCAGGGAAGAAAGGCCTGGCAGAAGCCACTGAGGGTAAGAGGCCTATTCCAAAGGCCTCATTCCCACCCCAGAGGGAGGAAGCATCCAGGGAAGAAAGGCCTGTCAGAAAGCATTTAGGGTAAGAGGCCTGTTCCAAAGGCCCCATCCCCACCCCAGAGGAAGCATCCAGGGATGGAAGGCCTTGCAGAAACCACTGAGGTCAAGAGGCCTATTCCAAAGGTCCCATCCCCACCACAGAGGGAGGAAGCATCCAGCGAATAAAGGCCTGGCAGAAGCCACTGAGGGTAAGAGGCCTATTCCAAAGGCCACACCCCCACCCAAGAGGAAGTAAGCATGCAGGGAAGAACGGCCTGACAGAAACCATTGAGGGTAAGAGGCCTATTCCAAAGTCCCAATCCCCACCCCAGAGGGAGGAAGCATCCAGGGAAGAAAGGCCTGGCAGACACCACTGAGGGTAAGAGGCCTATTCCAAAGGCCCCCATCCCCACCCCAGAGGGAGGAAGCATCCAGGGGTTAAAGGCCTGGCAGAAACCACTGAGGGTAAGAGACCTATTCCAAAGGCCCCATTCCCACCCCAGAGGGAGGAAGCATCCGGGGAAGAAAGGCCTGTCAGAAACCACTGAGGGGAAGAGGCCTATTCCAAAGGCCACATCCCCACCCCAGAGGGAGGAAGCATCCAGGGATGAAAGGCCTGGCAGAAACCACTGAGGGTAAGAGGTCTATTCCAAAGGCCCCCTCCCCTCCCCAGAGGGAGGAAGTATCCAGGAGAGAAAGGCCTGGCAGAAGCCAATGAGGGTAAGAGGCCTATTCCAAAGGCCTCATTCCCACCCCAGAGGGAGGAAGCATCCAGGGAAGAAAGGCCTGTCAGAAAGCATTTAGGGTAAGAGGCCTGTTCCAAAGGCCCCATCCCCACCCCAGAGGAAGCATCCAGGGATGGAAGGCCTTGCAGAAACCACTGAGGTCAAGAGGCCTATTCCAAAGGTCCCATCCCCACCACAGAGGGAGGAAGCATCCAGCGAATAAAGGCCTGGCAGAAGCCACTGAGGGTAAGAGGCCTATTCCAAAGGCCACACCCCCACCCAAGAGGAAGTAAGCATGCAGGGAAGAACGGCCTGACAGAAACCATTGAGGGTAAGAGGCCTATTCCAAAGTCCCAATCCCCACCCCAGAGGGAGGAAGCATCCAGGGAAGAAAGGCCTGGCAGACACCACTGAGGGTAAGAGGCCTATTCCAAAGGCCCCCATCCCCACCCCAGAGGGAGGAAGCATCCAGGGGTTAAAGGCCTGGCAGAAACCACTGAGGGTAAGAGACCTATTCCAAAGGCCCCATTCCCACCCCAGAGGGAGGAAGCATCCGGGGAAGAAAGGCCTGTCAGAAACCACTGAGGGGAAGAGGCCTATTCCAAAGGCCACATCCCCACCCCAGAGGGAGGAAGCATCCAGGGATGAAAGGCCTGGCAGAAACCACTGAGGGTAAGAGGTCTATTCCAAAGGCCCCCTCCCCTCCCCAGAGGGAGGAAGTATCCAGGAGAGAAAGGCCTGGCAGAAGCCAATGAGGGTAAGAGGCCTATTCCAAAGGCCTCATTCCCACCCCAGAGGGAGGAAGCATCCAGGGAAGAAAGGCCTGTCAGAAAGCATTTAGGGTAAGAGGCCTATTCCAAAGGCCCCCATCCCCACCCCAGAGAGAGGAAGCATCCAGGGGAGAAAGGCCTGGCAGAAACCACTGAGGGTAAGAGGCCTATTCCAAAGGCCACATCCCCACCCCAGAGGGAGGAAGCATCCAGGGATGAAAGGCCTGGCAGAAACCACTGAGGGTAAGAGGTCTATTCCAAAGGCCCCCTCCCCTCCACAGAGGGAGGAAGCATCCAGGGAAGAAAGGCCTGGCAGAAGCCACTGAGGGTAAGAGGCCTATTCCAAAGGCCTCATTCCCACCCCAGAGGGAGGAAGCATCCAGGGAAGAAAGGCCTGTCAGAAAGCATTTAGGGTAAGAGGCCTGTTCCAAAGGCCCCATCCCCACCCCAGAGGAAGCATCCAGGGATGGAAGGCCTTGCAGAAACCACTGAGGTCAAGAGGCCTATTCCAAAGGTCCCATCCCCACCACAGAGGGAGGAAGCATCCAGCGAATAAAGGCCTGGCAGAAACCACTGAGGGTAAGAGGCCTATTCCAAAGACCCCATCCCCATCCCAGAGGGAGGAAGCATCCAGGGAAGAAATACCTGGCAGAAGCCACTGTGGGTAAGAGGCCTATTCCAAAGGCCACACCCCCACCCCAGAGGGAGGAAGCATGCAGGGAAGAAAGGCCTGGCACAAGCCACTGAGGGTAAGAGGCCTATTCCAAAGGCCCCATCCCCACCCCAGAGGGAGGAAGCATCCAGGGAAGAAAGGCCTGGCAGAAGCCACAGAGGTTAAGAGGCCTATTCCAAAGGTCCCATCCCCACCACAGAGGGAGGAAGCATCCAGGGATGAAAGGCCTGGCAGAAACCACTGAGGGTAAGAGGTCTATTCCAAAGGCCACACAGCCACCCCAGAAGGAGGAAGCATCCAGGGAAGAAAGACCTGGCAGATAACATTGAGGGTAAGAGGCCTATTCCAAAGGCCACACCCCCACCCAAGAGGGAGGAAGCATGCAGGGAAGAACGGCCTGGCACAAACCATTGAGGGTAAGAAGCCTATTCCAAAGTCCCAATCCCCACCCCAGAGGGAGGAAGCATCCAGGGAAGAAAGGCCTGGCAGAAACCACTGAGGGTAAGAGTCCTATTCCAAAGGCCACACCCCCACCCCAGAAGGACGTAGCATCCCGGGAAGAAAGGCCTGGCAGAAACCCCTGAGGGTAAGAGGCCTATCCCAAAGGCTACAAACCCATCCCAGAGGGAGGAAGCATCCAGCGAATAAAGGCCTGGCAGAAACCACTGAGGGTAAGAGGCCTATTCCAAAGGCCACACCCCCACCCCAGAAGGACGTAGCATCCCGGGAAGAAAGACCTGGCAGAAGCCACTGAGGGTAAGAGACATATTCCAAAGGCCACACCCCCACCCAAGAGGAAGTAAGCATGCAGGGAAGAACGGCCTGACAGAAACCATTGAGGGTAAGAGGCCTATTCCAAAGTCCTAATCCCCACCCCAGAGGGAGGAAGCATCCAGGGAAGAAAGGCCTGGCAGATACCACTGAGGGTAAGAGGCCTATTCCAAAGGCCCATCCTCACCCCAGAGGGAGGAAGCATCCAGGGGAGAAAGGCCTGGAAGAAACCACTGAGGGTAAGAGACCTATTCCAAAGGCCCCATTCCCACCCCAGAGGGAGGAAGCATCCGGGAAAGAAAGGCCTGTCAGAAACCACTGAGGGGAAGAGGCCTATTCCAAAGGCCACATCCCCACCCCAGAGGGAGGAAGCATCCAGGGACGAAAGGCCTGGCAGAAACCACTGAGGGTAAGAGGTCTATTCCAAAGGCCCCATCCCCACCCCAGAGGGAGGAAGCATCCAGGGAAGAAAGGCCTGGCAGAAGCCACTGAGGGTAAGAGGCCTATTCCAAAGGCCTCATTCCCACCCCAGAGGGAGGAAGCATCCAGGGAAGAAAGGCCTGTCAGAAAGCATTTAGGGTAAGAGGCCTATTCCAAAGGCCCCCATACCCACCCCAGAGAGAGGAAGCATCCAGGGGAGAAAGGCCTGGCAGAAACCACTGAGGGTAAGAGGCCTATTCCAAAGGCCACATCCCCACCCCAGAGGGAGGAAGCATCCAGGGATGAAAGGCCTGGCAGAAACCACTGAGGGTAAGAAGTCTATTCCAAAGGCCCCCTCCCCTCCACAGAGGGAGGAAGCATCCAGGGAAGAAAGGCCTGGCAGAAGCCACTGAGGGTAAGAGGCCTATTCCAAAGGCCTCATTCCCACCCCAGAGGGAGGAAGCATCCAGGGAAGAAAGGCCTGTCAGAAAGCATTTAGGGTAAGAGGCCTGTTCCAAAGGCCCCATCCTCACCCCAGAGGAAGCATCCAGGGAAGGAAGGCCTTACAGAAAGCACTGAGGGTAAGAGGCCTATTCCAATGGCCACACCCCCACCCCAGAGGGAGGAAGCATCCAGGGAATAAAGGCCTGGCAGAAGCCACTGAGGGTAAGAGGCCTATTCCAAAGGCCCCATCCCCACCCCAGAGGGAGGAAGCATCCAGGGAAGAAAGGCCTGGCAGAAGCCACAGAGGTTAAGAGGCCTATTCCAAAGGCCCCATCCCCACCACAGAGGGAGGAAGCATCCAGGGAAGGTAGACCTAGCAGAAACCACTGAGGGTAAGAGGCCTATTCCAAATGCCACACCCCACCCAAGAGTGAGGAAACATGCAGGGAAGAAAGGCCTTGCAGAAACCATTGAGGGTAAGAGGCTTATTCCAAAGGCCCCATCCCCACCCCAGAGGGAGGAAGCATCCAGGGATGAAAGGCCTGGCAGAAACCACTGAGGGTAAGAGGTCTATTCCAAAGGCCCCCTCCCCTCCACAGAGGGAGGAAGCATCCAGGGAAGAAAGGCCTGGCAGAAGCCACTGAGGGTAGGAGGCCTATTCCAAAGGCCTCATTCCCACCCCAGAGGGAGGAAGCATCCAGGGAAGAAAGGCCTGTCAGAAAGCATTTAGGGTAAGAGGCCTGTTCCAAAGGCCCCATCCTCACCCCAGAGGAAGCATCCAGGGAAGGAAGGCCTTACAGAAACCACTGAGGGTAAAAGGCCTATTCCAATGGCCACAGCCCCACCCCAGAGGGAGGAAGCATCCAGTGAAGAAAGGCCTGGCAGAAGCCACTGAGGGTAAGAGGCCTATTCCAAAGGCCCCATCCCCACCCCAGAGGGAGGAAGCATCCAGGGAAGAAAGGCCTGGCAGAAGCCACAGAGGTTAAGAGGCCTATTCCAAAGGCCCCATCCCCACCACAGAGGGAGGAAGCATCCAGGGAAGGTAGACCTAGCAGAAACCACTGAGGGTAAGAGGCCTATTCCAAATGCCACACCCCCACCCAAGAGTGAGGAAACATGCAGGGAAGAAAGGCCTTGCAGAAATCATTGAGGGTAAGAGGCCTATTCCAAAGACCCCATCCCCACCCCAGAGGGAGGAAGCATCCAGGGATGAAAGGCTTGGCAGAAACCACTGAGGGTAAGAGACCTGTTCCAAAGGCCCCATCCCCATCCCAGAGGGAGGAAGCATCCAGGGGGAAAAGACATGGCAGAAGCCACTGAGGGTAAGATGCCTATTCCAAAGGCCACTTCCCCACAAAAGAGGGAGGAAGCATGCAGGGAAGAAAGGCCTGGCAGAAACCACTGAGGGTAAGAGGCCTATTCCAAAGGCCCCATCCCCATCCTAGAGGGAGGAAGCATCCAGGGAAGAAAGACCTGGCAGAAGCCACTGAGGGTAAGAGGCCTATTCCAAAGGCCACACCCCAACCCAAGAGGAAGTAAGCATGCAGGGAAGAACGGCCTGACAGAAACCATTGAGGGTAAGAGGCCTATTCCAAAGTCCCAATCCCCACCCCAGAGGGAGGAAGCATCCAGGGAAGAAAGGCCTGGCAGATACCACTGAGGGTAAGAGGCCTATTCCAAAGGCCCCCATCCCCACCCCAGAGGGAGGAAGCATCCAGGGGTTAAAGGCCTGGCAGAAACCACTGTTGGTAAGAGACCTATTCCAAAGGCCCCATTCCCACCCCAGAGGGAGGAAGCATCCGGGGAAGAAAGGCCTGTCAGAAACCACTGAGGGGAAGAGGCCTATTCCAAAGGCCACATCCCCACCCCAGAGGGAGGAAGCATCCAGGGATGAAAGGCCTGGCAGAAACCACTGAGGGTAAGAGGTCTATTCCAAAGGCCCCCTCCCCTCCCCAGAGGGAGAAAGTATCCAGGAGAGAAAGGCCTGGCAGAAGCCAATGAGGGTAAGAGGCCTATTCCAAAGGCCTCATTCCCACCCCAGAGGGAGGAAGCATCCAGGGAAGAAAGGCCTGTCAGAAAGCATTTAGGGTAAGAGGCCTATTCCAAAGGCCCCCATCCCCACCCCAGAGAGAGGAAGCATCCAGGGGAGAAAGGCCTGGCAGAAACCACTGAGGGTAAGAGGCCTATTCCAAAGGCCACATCCCCACCCCAGAGGGAGGAAGCATCCAGGGATGAAAGGCCTGGCAGAAACCACTGAGGGTAAGAGGTCTATTCCAAAGGCCCCCTCCCCTCCACAGAGGGAGGAAGCATCCAGGGAAGAAAGGCCTGGCAGAAGCCACTGAGGGTAAGAGGCCTATTCCAAAGGCCTCATTCCCACCCCAGAGGGAGGAAGCATCCAGGGAAGAAAGGCCTGTCAGAAAGCATTTAGGGTAAGAGGCCTGTTCCAAAGGCCCCATCCCCACCCCAGAGGAAGCATCCAGGGATGGAAGGCCTTGCAGAAACCACTGAGGGTAAGAGGCCTATTCCAAAGGCCACATCCCCACCCCAGATGGAGGAAGCATCCAGGGATGAAAGGCCTGGCAGAAACCACTGAGGGTAAGAGGTCTATTCCAAAGGCCCCCTCCCCTCCACAGAGGGAGGAAGCATCCAGGGAAGAAAGGCCTGGCAGAAGCCACTGAGGGTAAGAGGCCTATTCCAAAGGCCTCATTCCCACCCCAGAGGGAGGAAGCATCCAGGGAAGAAAGGCCTGTCAGAAAGCATTTAGGGTAAGAGGCCTGTTCCAAAGGCCCCATCCTCACCCAAGAGGATGCATCCAGGGAAGGAAGGCCTTACAGAAACCACTGAGGGTAAGAGGCCTATTCCAATGGCCACACCCCCACCCCAGAGGGAGGAAGCATCCAGGGAATAAAGGCCTGGCAGAAGCCACTGAGGGTAAGAGGCCTATTCCAAAGGCCCCATCCCCACCCCAGAGGGAGGAAGCATCCAGGGAAGAAAGGCCTGGCAGAAGCCACAGAGGTTAAGAGGCCTATTCCAAAGGCCCCATCCCCACCACAGAGGGAGGAAGCATCCAGGGAAGGTAGACCTAGCAGAAACCACTGAGGGTAAGAGGCCTATTCCAAATGCCACACCCCCACCCAAGAGTGAGGAAATATGCAGGGAAGAAAGGCCTTGCAGAAATCATTGAGGGTAAGAGGCCTATTCCAAAGACCCCATCCCCACCCCAGAGGGAGGAAGCATCCAGGGATGAAAGGCCTGGCAGAAACCACTGAGGGTAAGAGGTCTATTCCAAAGGCCCCCTCCCCTCCACAGAGAGAGGAAGCATCCAGGGAAGAAAGGCCTGGCAGAAGCCACTGAGGGTAAGAGGCCTATTCCAAAGGCCTCATTCCCACCCCAGAGGGAGGAAGCATCCAGGGAAGAAAGGCCTGTCAGAAAGCATTTAGGGTAAGAGGCCTGTTCCAAAGGCCCCATCCCCACCCCAGAGGAAGCATCCAGGGAAGGAAGGCCTTGCAGAAACCACTGAGGGTAAGAGGCCTATTCCAATGGCCACACCCCCACCCCAGAGGGAGGAAGCATCCAGGGAGGAAAGGCCTGGCAGAAGCCACTGAGGGTAAGAGGCCTATTCCAAAGGCCCCATCCCCACCCCAGAGGGAGGAAGCATCCAGGGAAGAAAGGCCTGGCAGAAGCCACAGAGATTAAGAGGCCTATTCCAAAGGCCCCATCCCGACCACAGAGGGAGGAAGCATCCAGGGAAGGTAGACCTAGCAGAAGCCACTGAGGGAAAGAGGCCTATTCCAAATGCCACACCCCCACCCAAGAGGGAGGAAACATGCAGGGAAGAAAGGCCTTGCAGAAACCATTGAGGGTAAGAGGCCTATTCCAAAGGCCCCATCCCCACCCCAGAGGGAGGAAGCATCCAGGGAACAAAGGCCTGGCAGAAACCACTGAGGGTAAGAGGCCTATTCCAAAGGCCACACCCCCACCCCAGAAGGAGGAAGCATCCAGGGAAGAAAGACCTGGCAGATAACACTGAGGGTAAGAGGTCTATTCCAAAGGCCACAACCCCACCCAAGAGGGAGGAAGCATGCAGGGAAGAACGGCCTGGCAGAAACCATTGAGGGTAAGAAGCCTATTCCAAAGTCCCAATCCCCACCCCAGAGGGAGGAAGCATCCAGCGAATAAAGGCCTGGCAGAAACCACTGAGGGTAAGAGGCCTATTCCAAAGGCCCCATCCCCATCCCAGAGGGAGGAAGCATCCAGGGAAGAAAGACCTGGCAGAAGCCACTGAGGGTAAGAGGCCTATTCCAAAGGCCCCATCCCCATCCCAGAGGGAGGAAGCATCCAGGGAAGAAAGACCTGGCACATGCCACTGAGGGTAAGAGGCCTATTCCAAAGGCCCCATCCCCACCCCAGAGGGAGGAAGCATCCAGGGAAGAAAGGCCTGGCAGAAGCCACTGAGGTTAAGAGGCCTATTCCAAAGGCCCCATCCCCACCACAGAGGGAGGAAGCATCCAGGGATGAAAGGCCTGGGAGAAACCACTGAGGGTAAGAGGCCTATTCCAAAGGCCACACCCCCACCCAAGAGGGAGGAAGCATGCAGGGAAGAACGGCCTGGCTGAAACCATTGAGGGTAAGAAGCCTATTCCAAAGTCCAAATCCCCACCCCAGAAGAACGTAGCATCCCGGGAAGAAAGGCCTGGCAGAAACCCCTGAGGGTAAGAGGCCTATTCCAAAGGCTACACACCCACCCCAGAGGGGGAAGCATCCAGCGAATAAAGGCCTGGCAGAAACCACTGAGGGTAAGAGGCCTATTCCAAAGGCCCCATCCCCATCCCAGAGGGAGGAAGCATCCAGGGAAGAAAGACCTGGCAGAAGCCACTGAGGGTAAGAGGCCTATTCCAAAGGCCACACCCCCACCCCAGAGGGAGGAAGCATCCAGGGAAGAAAGGCCTGGCAGAAGCCACTGAGGGTAAGAGGCCTATTCCAAAGGCCCCATCCCCACCCCAGAGGGAGGAAGCATCCAGGGAAGAAAGGCCTGGCAGATACCACTGAGGGTAAGAGGCCTATTCCAAAGGCCCATCCCCACCCCAGAGGGAGGAAGCATCCAGGGGAGAAAGGCCTGGCAGAAACCACTGAGGGTAAGAGACCTATTCCAAAGGCCCCATTCCCTACCCAGAGGGAAGAAGCATCCAGGGAAGAAAGGCCTGGCAGAAGCCACTGAGGGTAAGAGGCCTATTCCAAAGGCCTCATTCCCACCCCAGAGGGAGGAAGCATCCAGGGAAGAAAGGCCTGTCAGAAAGCATTTAGGGTAAGAGGCCTATTCCAAAGGCCCCCATCCCCACCCCAGAGAGAGGAAGCATCCAGGGGAGAAAGGCCTGGCAGAAACCACTGAGGGTAAGAGGCCTATTCCAAAGGCCACATCCCCACCCCAGAGGGAGGAAGCATCAAGGGATGAAAGGCCTGGCAGAAACCACTGAGGGTAAGAGGTCTATTCCAAAGGCCCCCTCCCCTCCACAGAGGGAGGAAGCATCCAGGGAAGAAAGGCCTGTCAGAAAGCATTTAGGGTAAGAGGCCTGTTCCAAAGGCCCCATCCTCACCCCAGAGGAAGCATCCAGGGAATGAAGGCCTTACAGAAACCACTGAGGGTAAGAGGCCTATTCCAATGGCCACACCCCCACCCCAGAGGGAGGAAGCATCCAGGGAATAAAGGCCTGGCAGAAGCCACTGAGGGTAAGAGGCCTATTCCAAAGGCCCCATCCCCACCCCAGAGGGAGGAAGCATCCAGGGAAGAAAGGCCTGGCAGAAGCCACAGAGGTTAAGAGGCCTATTCCAAAGGCCCCATCCCCACCACAGAGGGAGGAAGCATCCAGGGAAGGTAGACCTAGCAGAAACCACTGAGGGTAAGAGGCCTATTCCAAATGCCACACCCCCACCCAAGAGTGAGGAAACATGCAGGGAAGAAAGGCCTTGCAGAAACCATTGTGGGTAAGAGGCCTATTCCAAAGGCCCCATCCCCACCCCAGAGGGAGGAAGCATCCAGGGATGAAAGGCCTGGCAGAAACCACTGATGGTAAGAGGTCTATTCCAAAGGCCCCCTCCCCTCCACAGAGGGAGGAAGCATCCAGGGAAGAAAGGCCTGGCAGAAGCCACTGAGGGTAAGAGGCCTATTCCAAAGGCCTCATTCCCACCCCAGAGGGGGGAAGCATCCAGGGAAGAAAGGCCTGTCAGAAAGCATTTAGGGTAAGAGGCCTGTTCCAAAGGCCCCATCCTCACCCCAGAGGAAGCATCCAGGGAAGGAAGGCCTTACAGAAACCACTGAGGGTAAGAGGCCTATTCCAATGGCCACACCCCCACCCCAGAGGGAGGAAGCATCCAGTGAAGAAAGGCCTGGCAGAAGCCACTGAGGGTAAGAGGCCTATTCCAAAGGCCCCATCCCCACCCCAGAGGGAGGAAGCATCCAGGGAAGAAAGGCCTGGCAGAAGCCACAGAGGTTAAGAGGCCTATTCCAAAGGCCCCATCCCCACCACAGAGGGAGGAAGCATCCAGGGAAGGTAGACCTAGCAGAAACCACTGAGGGTAAGAGGCCTATTCCAAATGCCACACACCCACCCAAGAGTGAGGAAACATGCAGGGAAGAAAGGCCTTGCAGAAACCATTGAGGGTAAGAGGCCTATTCCAAAGGCCCCACCCCCACCCCAGAGGGAGGAAGCATCCAGGGATGAAAGGCCTGGCAGAAACCACTGAGGGTAAGAGGTCTATTCCAAAGGCCCCCTCCCCTCCACAGAGGGAGGAAGCATCCAGGGAAGAAAGGCCTGGCAGAAGCCACTGAGGGTAAGAGGCCTATTCCAAAGGCCTCATTCCCACCCCAGAGGGAGGAAGCATCCAGGGAAGAAAGGCCTGTCAGAAAGCATTTAGGGTAAGAGGGCTGTTCCAAAGGCCCCATCCCCACCCCAGAGGAAGCATCCAGGGAAGGAAGGCCTTGCAGAAACCACTGAGGGTAAGAGGACTATTCCAATGGCCACACCCCCACCCCAGAGGGAGGAAGCATCCAGGGAGGAAAGGCCTGGCAGAAGCCACTGAGGGTAAGAGGCCTATTCCAAAGGCCCCATCCCCACCCCAGAGGGAGGAAGCATCCAGGGAAGAAAGGCCTGGCAGAAGCCACAGAGATTAAGAGGCCTATTCCAAAGGCCCCATCCCCACCACAGAGGGAGGAAGCATCCAGGGAAGGTAGACCTAGCAGAAGCCACTGAGGGAAAGAGGCCTATTCCAAATGCCACACCCCCACCCAAGAGGGAGGAAACATGCAGGGAAGAAAGGCCTTGCAGAAACCATTGAGGGTAAGAGGCCTATTCCAAAGGCCCCATCCCCACCCCAGAGGGAGGAAGCATCCAGGGAACAAAGGCCTGGCAGAAACCACTGAGGGTAAGAGGCCTATTCCAAAGGCCACACTCCCACCCCAGAAGGAGGAAGCATCCAGGGAAGAAAGACCTGGCAGATAACACTGAGGGTAAGCGGCCTATTCCAAAGGCCACAACCCCACCCAAGAGGGAGGAAGCATGCAGGGAAGAACGGCCTGGCAGAAACCATTGAGGGTAAGAAGCCTATTCCAAAGTCCCAATCCCCACCCCAGAGGGAGGAAGCATCCAGCGAATAAAGGCCTGGCAGAAACCACTGAGGGTAAGAGGCCTATTCCAAAGGCCCCATCCCCATCCCAGAGGGAGGAAGCATCCAGGGAAGAAAGACCTGGCAGAAGCCACTGAGGGTAAGAGGCCTATTCCAAAGGCCCCATCCCCATCCCAGAGGGAGGAAACATCCAGGGAAGAAAGACCTGGCAGAAGCCACTGAGGGTAAGAGGCCTATTCCAAAGGCCACACCCCCACCCCAGAGGGAGGAAGCATCCAGGGAAGAAAGTCCTGGCACATGCCACTGAGGGTAAGAGGCCTATTCCAAAGGCCCCATCCCCACCCCAGAGGGAGGAAGCATCCAGGGAAGAAAGGCCTGGCAGAAGCCACAGAGGTTAAGAGGCCTATTCCAAAGGCCCCATCCCCACCACAGAGGGAGGAAGCATCCAGGGATGAAAGGCCTGGCAGAAACCACTGAGGGTAAGAGGCCTATTCCAAAGGCCACACCCCCACCCAAGAGGGAGGAAGCATGCAGGGAAGAACGGCCTGGCTGAAACCATTGAGGGTAAGAAGCCTATTCCAAAGTCCAAATCCCCACCCCAGAAGAACGTAGCATCCCGGGAAGAAAGGCCTGGCAGAAACCCCTGAGGGTAAGAGGCCTATTCCAAAGGCTACACACCCACCCCAGAGGGGGAATCATCCAGCGAATAAAGGCCTGGCAGAAACCACTGAGGGTAAGAGGCCTATTCCAAAGGCCCCATCCCCATCCCAGAGGGAGGAAGCATCCAGGGAAGAAAGACCTGGCAGAAGCCACTGAGGGTAAGAGGCCTATTCCAAAGGCCACACCCCCACCCCAGAGGGAGGAAGCATCCAGGGAAGAAAGGCCTGGCAGAAGCCACTGAGGGTAAGAGGCCTATTCCAAAGGCCCCATCCCCACCCCAGAGGGAGGAAGCATCCAGGGAAGAAAGGCCTGTCAGAAAGCATTTAGGGTAAGAGGGCTGTTCCAAAGGCCCCATCCCCACCCCAGAGGAAGCATCCAGGGAAGGAAGGCCTTGCAGAAACCACTGAGGGTAAGAGGACTATTCCAATGGCCACACCCCCACCCCAGAGGGAGGAAGCATCCAGGGAGGAAAGGCCTGGCAGAACCCACTGAGGGTAAGAGGCCTATTCCAAAGGCCCCATCCCCACCCCAGAGGGAGGAAGCATCCAGGGAAGAAAGGCCTCGCAGAAGCCACAGAGATTAAGAGGCCTATTCCAAAGGCCCCATCCCCACCACAGAGGGAGGAAGCATCCAGGGAAGGTAGACCTAGCAGAAGCCACTGAGGGAAAGAGGCCTATTCCAAATGCCACACCCCCACCCAAGAGGGAGGAAACATGCAGGGAAGAAAGGCCTTGCAGAAACCATTGAGGGTAAGAGGCCTATTCCAAAGGCCCCATCCCCACCCCAGAGGGAGGAAGCATCCAGGGAACAAAGGCCTGGCAGAAACCACTGAGGGTAAGAGGCCTATTCCAAAGGCCACACCCCCACCCCAGAAGGAGGAAGCATCCAGGGAAGAAAGACCTGGCAGATAACACTGAGGGTAAGAGGCCTATTCCAAAGGCCACAACCCCACCCAAGAGGGAGGAAGCATGCAGGGAAGAACGGCCTGGCAGAAACCATTGAGGGTAAGAAGCCTATTCCAAAGTCCCAATCCCCACCCCAGAGGGAGGAAGCATCCAGCGAATAAAGGCCTGGCAGAAACCACTGAGGGTAAGAGGCCTATTCCAAAGGCCCCATCCCCATCCCAGAGGGAGGAAGCATCCAGGGAAGAAAGACCTGGCAGAAGCCACTGAGGGTAAGAGGCCTATTCCAAAGGCCCCATCCCCATCCCAGAGGGAGGAAACATCCAGGGAAGAAAGACCTGGCAGAAGCCACTGAGGGTAAGAGGCCTATTCCAAAGGCCACACCCCCACCCCAGAGGGAGGAAGCATCCAGGGAAGAAAGTCCTGGCACATGCCACTGAGGGTAAGAGGCCTATTCCAAAGGCCCCATCCCCACCCCAGAGGGAGGAAGCATCCAGGGAAGAAAGGCCTGGCAGAAGCCACAGAGGTTAAGAGGCCTATTCCAAAGGCCCCATCCCCACCACAGAGGGAGGAAGCATCCAGGGATGAAAGGCCTGGCAGAAACCACTGAGGGTAAGAGGCCTATTCCAAAGGCCACACCCCCACCCAAGAGGGAGGAAGCATGCAGGGAAGAACGGCCTGGCTGAAACCATTGAGGGTAAGAAGCCTATTCCAAAGTCCAAATCCCCACCCCAGAAGAACGTAGCATCCCGGGAAGAAAGGCCTGGCAGAAACCCCTGAGGGTAAGAGGCCTATTCCAAAGGCTACACACCCACCCCAGAGGGGGAATCATCCAGCGAATAAAGGCCTGGCAGAAACCACTGAGGGTAAGAGGCCTATTCCAAAGGCCCCATCCCCATCCCAGAGGGAGGAAGCATCCAGGGAAGAAAGACCTGGCAGAAGCCACTGAGGGTAAGAGGCCTATTCCAAAGGCCACACCCCCACCCCAGAGGGAGGAAGCATCCAGGGAAGAAAGGCCTGGCAGAAGCCACTGAGGGTAAGAGGCCTATTCCAAAGGCCCCATCCCCACCCCAGAGGGAGGAAGCATCCAGGGAAGAAAGGCCTGGCAGATACCACTGAGGGTAAGAGGCCTATTCCAAAGGCCCATCCCCACCCCAGAGGGAGGAAGCATCCAGGGGAGAAAGGCCTGGCATAAACCACTGAGGGTAAGAGACCTATTCCAAAGGCCCGATTCCCACCACAGAGGGAGGAAGCATCCGGGGAAGAAAGGCCTGTCAGAAACCACTGAGGGGAAGAGGCCTATTCCAAAGGCCACATCCCCACC
Organism: Bradypodion pumilum; assembly: GCA_035047305.1. Classification (NCBI taxonomy): domain Eukaryota; kingdom Metazoa; phylum Chordata; class Lepidosauria; order Squamata; family Chamaeleonidae; genus Bradypodion; species Bradypodion pumilum. The sequence continues at coordinate 23,129,395 of JAWDJD010000009.1, read as the reverse complement.
CCAGAGGGAGGAAGCATCCAGGGACGAAAGGCCTGGCAGAAACCACTGAGGGTAAGAGGTCTATTCCAAAGGCCCCATCCCCACCCCAGAGGGAGGAAGCATCCAGGGAAGAAAGGCCTGGCAGAAGCCACTGAGGGTAAGAGGCCTATTCCAAAGGCCTCATTCCCACCCCAGAGGGAGGAAGCATCCAGGGAAGAAAGGCCTGTCAGAAAGCAGTTAGGGTAAGAGGCCTATTCCAAAGGCCCCCATCCCCACCCCAGAGAGAGGAAGCATCCAGGGGAGAAAGGCCTGGCAGAAACCACTGAGGGTAAGAGGCCTATTCCAAAGGCCCCATCCTCACCCCAGAGGAAGCATCCAGGGAAGGAAGGCCTTACAGAAACCACTGAGGGTAAGAGGCCTATTCCAATGGCCACACTCCCACCCCAGAGGGAGGAAGCATCCAGGGAATAAAGGCCTGGCAGAAGCCACTGAGGGTAAGAGGCCTATTCCAAAGGCCCCATCCCCACCCCAGAGGGAGGAAGCATCCAGGGAAGAAAGGCCTGGCAGAAGCCACAGGGGTTAAGAGGCCTATTCCAAAGGCCCCATCCCCACCACAGAGGGAGGAAGCATCCAGGGAAGGTAGACCTAGCAGAAACCACTGAGGGTAAGAGGCCTATTCCAAATGCCACACCCCCACCCAAGAGTGAGGAAACATGCAGGGAAGAAAGGCCTTGCAGAAACCATTGAGGGTAAGAGGCCTATTCCAAAGGCTCCATCCCCACCCCAGAGGGAGGAAGCATCCAGGGATGAAAGGCCTGGCAGAAACCACTGAGGGTAAGAGGTCTATTCCAAAGCCCCCTCCCCTCCACAGAGGGAGGAAGCATCCAGGGAAGAAAGGCCTGGCAGAAGCCACTGAGGGTAAGAGGCCTATTCCAAAGGCCTCATTCCCACGCCAGAGGGAGGAAGCATCCAGGGAAGAAAGGCCTGTCAGAAAGCATTTAGGGTAAGAGGCCTGTTCCAAAGGCCCCATCCTCACCCCAGAGGAAGCATCCAGGGAAGGAAGGCCTTACAGAAACCACTGAGGGTAAGAGGCCTATTCCAATGGCCACACCCCCACCCCAGAGGGAGGAAGCATCCAGTGAAGAAAGGCCTGGCAGAAGCCACTGAGGGTAAGAGGCCTATTCCAAAGGCCCCATCCCCACCCCAGAGGGAGGAAGCATCCAGGGAAGAAAGGCCTGGCAGAAGCCACAGAGGTTAAGAGGCCTATTCCAAAGGCCCCATCCCCATCACAGAGGGAGGAAGCATCCAGGGAAGGTAGACCTAGCAGAAACCACTGAGGGTAAGAGGCCTATTCCAAATGCCACACCCCCACCCAAGAGTGAGGAAACATGCAGGGAAGAAAGGCCTTGCAGAAACCATTGAGGGTAAGAGGCCTATTCCAAAGGCCCCATCCCCACCCCAGAGGGAGGAAGCATCCAGGGATGAAAGGCCTGGCAGAAACCACTGAGGGTAATAGGTCTATTCCAAAGGCCCCCTCCCCTCCACAGAGGGAGGAAGCATCCAGGGAAGAAAGGCCTGGCAGAAGCCACTGAGATTAAGAGGCCTATTGCAAAGGCCCCATTCCCACCACAGAGGGAGGAAGCATCCAGGGAAGGTAGACCTAGCAGAAGCCACTGAGGGAAAGAGGCCTATTCCAAATGCCACACCCCCACCCAAGAGGGAGGAAACATGCAGGGAAGAAAGGCCTTGCAGAAACCATTGAGGGTAAGAGGCGTATTCCAAAGGCCCCATCCCCACCCCAGAGGGGGGAAGCATCCAGGGAACAAAGGCCTGGCAGAAACCACTGAGGGTAAGAGGCCTATTCCAAAGGCCACACCCCCACCCCAGAAGGAGGAAGCATCCAGGGAAGAAAGACCTGGCAGATAACACTGAGGGTAAGAGGCCTATTCCAAAGGCCACAACCCCACCCAAGAGGGAGGAAGCATGCAGGGAAGAACGGCCTGGCAGAAACCATTGAGGGTAAGAAGCCTATTCCAAAGTCCCAATCCCCACCCCAGAGGGAGGAAGCATCCAGCGAATAAAGGCCTGGCAGAAACCACTGAGGGTAAGAGGCCTATTACAAAGGCCCCATCCCCATCCCAGAGGGAGGAAGCATCCAGGGAAGAAAGACCTGGCAGAAGCCACTGAGGGTAACAGGCCTATTCCAAAGGCCCCACCCCATCCCAGAGGGAGGAAGCATCCAGGGAAGAAAGACCTGGCAGAAGCCACTGAGGGTAAGAGGCCTATTCCAAAGGCCACACCCCCACCCCAGAGGGAGGAAGCATCCAGGGAAGAAAGACCTGGCACATGCCACTGAGGGTAAGAGGCCTATTCCAAAGGCCCCATCCCCATCCCAGAGGGAGGAAGCATCCAGGGAAGAAAGGCCTGGCAGAAGCCACAGAGGTTAAGAGGCCTATTCCAAAGGCCCCATCCCCACCACAGAGGGAGGAAGCATCCAGGGATGAAAGGCCTGACAGAAACCACTGAGGGTAAGAGGCCTATTCCAAAGGCCACACCCCCACCCAAGAGGGAGGAAGCATGCAGGGAAGAACGGCCTGGCTGAAACCATTGAGGGTAAGAAGCCTATTCCAAAGTCCAAATCCCCACCCCAGAAGAACGTAGCATCCCGGGAAGAAAGGCCTGGCAGAAACCCCTGAGGGTAAGAGGCCTATTCCAAAGTCTACACACCCACCCCAGAGGGGGAAGCATCCAGGGATGAAAGGCCTGGCAGAAACCACTGAGGCTAAAAGGTCTATTCCAAAGGCCCCCTCCCCTCCACAGAGGGAGGAAACATGCAGGGAAGAAAGGCCTTGCAGAAACCATTGAGGGTAAGAGGCCTATTCCAAAGGCCCCATCCCCACCCCATAGGGAGGAAGCATCCAGGGATGAAAGGCCTGGCAGAAACCACTGAGGGTAAGAGGTCTATTCCAAAGGCCCCCTCCCCTCCACAGAGGGAGGAAGCATCCAGGGAAGAAAGGCCTGGCAGAAGCCACTGAGGGTAAGAGGCCTATTCCAAAGGCCCCATCCCCATCCCAGAGGGAGGAAGCATCCAGGGAAGAAAGACCTGGCAGAAGCCACTGAGGGTAAGAGGCCTATTCCAAAGGCCCCATCCCCATCCCAGAGGGAGGAAGCATCCAGGGAAGAAAGACCTGGCAGAAGCCACTGAGGGTAAGAGGCCTATTCCAAAGGCCACACCCCCACCCCAGAGGGAGGAAGCATGCAGGGAAGAACGGCCTGGCTGAAACCATTGAGGGTAAGAAGCCTATTCCAAAGTCCAAATCCCCACCCCAGAAGAACGTAGCATCCCGGGAAGAAAGGCCTGGCAGAAACCCCTGAGGGTAAGAGGCCTATTCCAAAGGCTACACACCCACCCCAGAGGGGGAAGCATCCAGCGAATAAAGGCCTGGCAGAAACCACTGAGGGTAAGAGGCCTATTCCAAAGGCCCCATCCCCATCCCAGAGGGAGGAAGCATCCAGGGAAGAAAGACCTGGCAGAAGCCACTGAGGGTAAGAGGCCTATTCCAAAGGCCACACCCCCACCCCAGAGGGAGGAAGCATCCAGGGAAGAAAGGCCTGGCAGAAGCCACTGAGGGTAAGAGGCCTATTCCAAAGGCCCCATCCCCACCCCAGAGGGAGGAAGCATCCAGGGAAGAAAGGCCTGGCAGATACCACTGAGGGTAAGAGGCCTATTCCAAAGGCCCATCCCCACCCCAGAGGGAGGAAGTATCCAGGGGAGAAAGGCCTGGCAGAAACCACTGAGGGTAAGAGACCTATTCCAAAGGCCCGATTCCCACCCCAGAGGGAGGAAGCATCCGGGGAAGAAAGGCCTGTCAGAAACCACTGAGGGGAAGAGGCCTATTCCAAAGGCCACATCCCCACCCCAGAGGGAGGAAGCATCCAGGGACGAAAGGCCTGGCAGAAACCACTGAGGGTAAGAGGTCTATTCCAAAGGCCCCATCCCCACCCCAGAGGGAGGAAGCATCCAGGGAAGAAAGGCCTGGCAGAAGCCACTGAGGGTAAGAGGCCTATTCCAAAGGCCTCATTCCCACCCCAGAGGGAGGAAGCATCCAGGGAAGAAAGGCCTGTCAGAAAGCAGTTAGGGTAAGAGGCCTATTCCAAAGGCCCCCATCCCCACCCCAGAGAGAGGAAGCATCCAGGGGAGAAAGGCCTGGCAGAAACCACTGAGGGTAAGAGGCCTATTCCAAAGGCCCCATCCTCACCCCAGAGGAAGCATCCAGGGAAGGAAGGCCTTACAGAAACCACTGAGGGTAAGAGGCCTATTCCAATGGCCACACTCCCACCCCAGAGGGAGGAAGCATCCAGGGAATAAAGGCCTGGCAGAAGCCACTGAGGGTAAGAGGCCTATTCCAAAGGCCCCATCCCCACCCCAGAGGGAGGAAGCATCCAGGGAAGAAAGGCCTGGCAGTAGCCACAGAGGTTAAGAGGCCTATTCCAAAGGCCCCATCCCCACCACAGAGGGAGGAAGCATCCAGGGAAGGTAGACCTAGCAGAAACCACTGAGGGTAAGAGGCCTATTCCAAATGCCACACCCCCACCCAAGAGTGAGGAAACATGCAGGGAAGAAAGGCCTTGCAGAAACCATTGAGGGTAAGAGGCCTATTCCAAAGGCTCCATCCCCACCCCAGAGGGAGGAAGCATCCAGGGATGAAAGGCCTGGCAGAAACCACTGAGGGTAAGAGGTCTATTCCAAAGCCCCCTCCCCTCCACAGAGGGAGGAAGCATCCAGGGAAGAAAGGCCTGGCAGAAGCCACTGAGGGTAAGAGGCCTATTCCAAAGGCCTCATTCCCACCCCAGAGGGAGGAAGCATCCAGGGAAGAAAGGCCTGTCAGAAAGCATTTAGGGTAAGAGGCCTGTTCCAAAGGCCCCATCCTCACCCCAGAGGAAGCATCCAGGGAAGGAAGGCCTTACAGAAACCACTGAGGGTAAGAGGCCTATTCCAATGGCCACACCCCCACCCCAGAGGGAGGAAGCATCCAGTGAAGAAAGGCCTGGCAGAAGCCACTGAGGGTAAGAGGCCTATTCCAAAGGCCCCATCCCCACCCCAGAGGGAGGAAGCATCCAGGGAAGAAAGGCCTGGCAGAAGCCACAGAGGTTAAGAGGCCTATTCCAAAGGCCCCATCCCCATCACAGAGGGAGGAAGCATCCAGGGAAGGTAGACCTAGCAGAAACCACTGAGGGTAAGAGGCCTATTCCAAATGCCACACCCCCACCCAAGAGTGAGGAAACATGCAGGGAAGAAAGGCCTTGCAGAAACCATTGAGGGTAAGAGGCCTATTCCAAAGGCCCCATCCCCACCCCAGAGGGAGGAAGCATCCAGGGATGAAAGGCCTGGCAGAAACCACTGAGGGTAAGAGGTCTATTCCAAAGGCCCCCTCCCCTCCACAGAGGGAGGAAGCATCCAGGGAAGAAAGGCCTGGCAGAAGCCACTGAGATTAAGAGGCCTATTGCAAAGGCCCCATCCCCACCACAGAGGGAGGAAGCATCCAGGGAAGGTAGACCTAGCAGAAGCCACTGAGGGAAAGAGGCCTATTCCAAATGCCACACCCCCACCCAAGAGGGAGGAAACATGCAGGGAAGAAAGGCCTTGCAGAAACCATTGAGGGTAAGAGGCCTATTCCAAAGGCCCCATCCCCACCACAGAGGGGGGAAGCATCCAGGGAACAAAGGCCTGGCAGAAACCACTGAGGGTAAGAGGCCTATTCCAAAGGCCACACCCCCACCCCAGAAGGAGGAAGCATCCAGGGAAGAAAGACCTGGCAGATAACACTGAGGGTAAGAGGCCTATTCCAAAGGCCACAACCCCACCCAAGAGGGAGGAAGCATGCAGGGAAGAACGGCCTGGCAGAAACCATTGAGGGTAAGAAGCCTATTCCAAAGTCCCAATCCCCACCCCAGAGGGAGGAAGCATCCAGCGAATAAAGGCCTGGCAGAAACCACTGAGGGTAAGAGGCCTATTACAAAGGCCCCATCCCCATCCCAGAGGGAGGAAGCATCCAGGGAAGAAAGACCTGGCAGAAGCCACTGAGGGTAACAGGCCTATTCCAAAGGCCCCATCCCCACCCCAGAGGGAGGAAGCATCCAGGGAAGAAAGGCCTGGCAGAAGCCACAGAGGTTAAGAGGCCTATTCCAAAGGCCCCATCCCCACCACAGAGGGAGGAAGCATCCAGGGATGAAAGGCCTGACAGAAACCACTGAGGGTAAGAGGCCTATTCCAAAGGCCACACCCCCACCCAAGAGGGAGGAAGCATGCAGGGAAGAACGGCCTGGCTGAAACCATTGAGGGTAAGAAGCCTATTCCAAAGTCCAAATCCCCACCCCAGAAGAACGTAGCATCCCGGGAAGAAAGGCCTGGCAGAAACCCCTGAGGGTAAGAGGCCTATTCCAAAGTCTACACACCCACCCCAGAGGGGGAAGCATCCAGGGATGCAAGGCCTGGCAGAAACCACTGAGGGTAAGAGGTCTATTCCAAAGGCCCCCTCCCCTCCACAGAGGGAGGAAACATGCAGGGAAGAAAGGCCTTGCAGAAACCATTGAGGGTAAGAGGCCTATTCCAAAGGCCCCATCCCCACCCCAGAGGGAGGAAGCATCCAGGGATGAAAGGCCTGGCAGAAACCACGGAGGGTAAGAGGTCTATTCCAAAGGCCCCCTCCCCTCCACAGAGGGAGGAAGCATCCAGGGAAGAAAGGCCTGGCAGAAGCCACTGAGGGTAAGAGGCCTATTCCAAAGGCCCCATCCCCATCCCAGAGGGAGGAAGCATCCAGGGAAGAAAGACCTGGCAGAAGCCACTGAGGGTAAGAGGCCTATTCCAAAGGCCCCATCCCCATCCCAGAGGGAGGAAGCATCCAGGGAAGAAAGACCTGGCAGAAGCCACTGAGGGTAAGAGGCCTATTCCAAAGGCCACACCCCCACCCCAGAGGGAGGAAGCACCTTGGGAAGAAAGACCTGGCACATGCCACTGAGGGTAAGAGGCCTATTCCAAAGGCCCCATCCCCACCCCAGAGGGAGGAAGCATCCAGGGAAGAAAGGCCTGGCAGAAGCCACAGAGGTTAAGAGGCCTATTCCAAAGGCCCCATCCCCACCACAGAGGGAGGAAGCATCCAGGGATGAAAGGCCTGGCAGAAACCACTGAGGGTAAGAGGCCTATTCCAAAGGCCACACAGACACCCCAGAAGGAGGAAGCATCCAGGGAAGAAAGACCTAGCAGATAACATTGAGGGTAAGAGGCCTATTCCAAAGGCCACACCCCCACCCAAGAGGGAGGAAGCATGCAGGGAAGAATGGCCTGGCTGAAACCATTGAGGGTAAGAAGCCTATTCCAAAGTCCAAATCCCCACCCCAGAAGAACGTAGCATCCCGGGAAGAAAGGCCTGGCAGAAACCCCTGAGGGTAAGAGGCCTATTCCAAAGGCTACACACCCACCCCAGAGGGGGAAGCATCCAGCGAATAAAGGCCTGGCAGAAACCACTGAGGGGAAGAGGCCTATTCCAAAGGCCCCATCCCCATCCCAGAGGGAGGAAGCATCCAGGGAAGAAAGACCTGGCAGAAGCCACTGAGGGTAAGAGGCCTATTCCAAAGGCCACACCCCCACCCCAGAGGGAGGAAGCATCCAGGGAAGAAAGGCCTGGCAGAAGCCACTGAGGGTAAGAGGCCTATTCCAAAGGCCCCATCCCCACCCCAGAGGGAGGAAGCATCCAGGGAAGAAAGGCCTGGCAGAAACCACTGAGGGTAAGTGGCCTATTCCAAAGGCCCCATCCCCACCACAGAGGGAGGAAGCATTCAGGGAAGAAAGGCCTGGCAGAAGCCACTGAGGGTAAGAGGCCTATTCCAAAGGCCTCATTCCCACCCCAGAGGGAGGAAGCACCAGGGAAGAAAGGCCAGTCAGAAAGCATTTAGGGTAAGAGGCCTATTCCAAAGGCCCCCATCCCCACCCCAGAGAGAGGAAGCATCCAGGGGAGAAAGGCCTGTCAGAAACCACTGAGGGTAAGAGGCCTATTCCAAAGGCCACATCCCCACCCCAGAGGGAGGAAGCATCCAGGGATGAAAGGCCTGGCAGAAACCACTGAGGGTAAGAGGTCTATTCCAAAGGCCCCCTCCCCTCCACAGAGGGAGGAAACATGCAGGGAAGAAAGGCCTTGCAGAAACCATTGAGGGTAAGAGGCCTATTCCAAAGGCCCCATCCCCACCCCAGAGGGAGGAAGCATCCAGGGATGAAAGGCCTGGCAGAAACCACTGAGGGTAAGAGGTCTATTCCAAAGGCCCCCTCCCCTCCACAGAGGGAGGAAGCATCCAGGGAAGAAAGGCCTGGCAGAAGCCACTGAGGGTAAGAGGCCTATTCCAAAGGCCTCATTCCCACCCCAGAGGGAGGAAGCATCCAGGGAAGAAAGGCCTGTCAGAAAGCATTTAGGGTAAGAGGCCTGTTCCAAAGGCCCCATCCTCACCCCAGAGGAAGCATCCAGGGAAGGAAGGCCTTCCAGAAACCACTGAGGATAAGAGGCCTATTCCAATGGCCACACCCCCACCCCAGAGGGAGGAAGCATCCAGTGAAGAAAGGCCTGGCAGAAGCCACTGAGGGTAAGAGGCGTATTCCAAAGGCCCCATCCCCACCCCAGAGGGAGGAAGCATCCAGGGAAGAAAGGCCTGGCAGAAGCCACAGAGGTTAAGAGGCCTATTCCAAAGGCCCCATCCCCACCACAGAGGGAGGAAGCATCCAGGGAAGGTAGACCTAGCAGAAACCACTGAGGGTAAGAGGCCTATTCCAAATGCCACACCCCCACCCAAGAGTGAGGAAACATGCAGGGAAGAAAGGCCTTGCAGAAACCATTGAGGGTAAGAGGCCTATTCCAAAGGCCCCATCCCCACCCCAGAGGGAGGAAGCATCCAGGGATGAAAGGCCTGGCAGAAACCACTGAGGGTAAGAGGTCTATTCCAAAGGCCCCCTCCCCTCCACAGAGGGAGGAAGCATCCAGGGAAGAAAGGCCTGTCAGAAAGCATTTAGGGTAAGAGGCCTGTTCCAAAGGCCCCATCCCCACCCCAGAGGAAGCATCCAGGGAAGGAAGGCCTTGCAGAAACCACTGAGGGTAAGAGGCCTATTCCAATGGCCACACCCCCACCCCAGAGGGAGGAAGCATCCAGGGAGGAAAGGCCTGGCAGAAGCCACTGAGGGTAAGAGGCCTATTCCAAAGGCCCCATCCCCACCCCAGAGGGAGGAAGCATCCAGGGAAGAAAGGCCTGGCAGAAGCCACAGAGATTAAGAGGCCTATTCCAAAGGCCCCATCCCCACCACAGAGGGAGGAAGCATCCAGGGAAGGTAGACCTAGCAGAAGCCACTGAGGGAAAGAGGCCTATTCCAAATGCCACACCCCCACCCAAGAGGGAGGAAACATGCAGGGAAGAAAGGCCTTGCAGAAACCATTGAGGGTAAGAGGCCTATTCCAAAGGCCCCATCCCCACCCCAGAGGGAGGAAGCATCCAGGGAACAAAGGCCTGGCAGAAACCACTGAGGGTAAGAGGCCTATTCCAAAGGCCACACCCCCACCCCAGAAGGAGGAAGCATCCAGGGAAGAAAGACCTGGCAGATAACACTGAGGGTAAGAGGCCTATTCCAAAGGCCACAACCCCACCCAAGAGGGAGGAAGCATGCAGGGAAGAACGGCCTGGCAGAAACCATTGAGGGTAAGAAGCCTATTCCAAAGTCCCAATCCCCACCCCAGAGGGAGGAAGCATCCAGCGAATAAAGGCCTGGCAGAAACCACTGAGGGTAAGAGGCCTATTCCAAAGGCCCCATCCCCATCCCAGAGGGAGGAAGCATCCAGGGAAGAAAGACCTGGCAGAAGCCACTGAGGGTAAGAGGCCTATTCCAAAGGCCCCATCCCCATCCCAGAGGGAGGAAGCATCCAGGGAAGAAAGACAAGGCAGAAGCCACTGAGGGTAAGAGGCCTATTCCAAAGGCCACACCCCCACCCCAGAGGGAGGAAGCATCCAGGGAAGAAAGACCTGGCACATGCCACTGAGGGTAAGAGGCCTATTCCAAAGGCCCCATCCCCACCCCAGAGGGAGGAAGCATCCAGGGAAGAAAGGCCTGGCAGAAGCCACAGAGGTTAAGAGGCCTATTCCAAAGGCCCCATCCCCACCACAGAGGGAGGAAGCATCCAGGGATGAAAGGCCTGGCAGAAACCACTGAGGGTAAGAGGCCTATTCCAAAGGTCACACAGCCACCCCAGAAGGAGGAAGCATCCAAGGAAGAAAGACCTAGCAGATAACATGGAGGGTAAGAGGCCTATTCCAAAGGCCACATCCCCACCCAAGAGGGAGGAAGCATGCAGGGAAGAACGGCCTGGCAGAAACCATTGAGGGTAAGAAGCCTATTCCAAAGTCCAAATCCCCACCCCAGAAGAACGTAGCATCCCGGGAAGAAAGGCCTGGCAGAAACCCCTGAGGGTAAGAGGCCTATTCCAAAGGCTACACACCCACCCCAGAGGGGGAAGCATCCAGTGAATAAAGGCCTGGCAGAAACCACTGAGGGTAAGAGGCCTATTCCAAAGGCCCCATCCCCATCCCAGAGGGAGGAAGCATCCAGGGAAGAAAGACCTGGCAGAAGCCACTGAGGATAGAGGCCTATTCCAAAGGCCACACCCCCACCCCAGAGGGAGGAAGCATCCAGGGAAGAAAGGCCTGGCAGAAGCCACTGAGGGTAAGAGGCCTATTCCAAAGGCCCCATCCCCACCCCAGAGGGAGGAAGCATCCAGGGAAGAAAGGCCTGGCAGAAACCACTGAGGGTAAGTGGCCTATTCCAAAGGCCCCATCCCCACCACAGAGGGAGGAAGCATCCAGGGAAGAAAGGCCTGGCAGAAGCCACTGAGGGTAAGAGGCCTATTCCAAAGGCCTCATTCCCACCCCAGAGGGAGGAAGCACCAGGGAAGAAAGACCAGTCAGAAAGCATTTAGGGTAAGAGGCCTATTCCAAAGGCCCCCATCCCCAACCCAGAGAGAGGAAGCATCCAGGGGAGAAAGGCCTGTCAGAAACCACTGAGGGTAAGAGGCCTATTCCAAAGGCCACATCCCCACCCCAGAGGGAGGAAGCATCCAGGGATGAAAGGCCTGGCAGAAACCACTGAGTGTAAGAGGTCTATTCCAAAGGCCCCCTCCCCTCCACAGAGGGAGGAAGCATCCAGGGAAGAAAGGCCTGGCAGAAGCCACTGAGGGTAAGAGGCCTATTCCAAAGGCCCCATCCCCACCCCAGAGGAAGCATCCAGGGAAGGAAGGCCTTGCAGAAACCACTGAGGGTAAGAGGCCTATTCCAATGGCCACAACCCCACCCCAGAGGGAGGAAGTATCCAGGGAAGAAAGGCCTGGCAGAAGCCACTGAGGGTAAGAGGCCTATTCCAAAAGCCCCATCCCCACCCCAGAGGGAGGAAGCATCCAGGGAAGAAAGGCCTGGCAGAAGCCACAGAGTTTAAGAGGCCTATTCCAAAGGCCCCATCCCCACCACAGAGGGAGGAAGCATCCAGGGAAGGAAGACCTAGCAGAAGCCACTGAGGGTAAGATGCCTATTCCAAATGCCACACCCCCACCAAGAGGGAGGAAGCATGCAGGGAAGAAAGGCCTTGCAGAAACCATTGAGTGTAAGAGGCCTATTCCAAAGGCCCCATCCCCACCCCAGAGGGAGGAAGCATCCAGGGAAGAAAGGCCTGGCAGAAGCCACTGAGGGTAAGAGGCCTATTCCAAAGGCCCCATCCCCACCCCAGAGGGAGGAAGCATCCAGGGAAGAAAGGCCTGGCAGAAACCACTGAGGGTAAGTGGCCTATTCCAAAGGCCCCATCCCCACCACAGAGGGAGGAAGCATCCAGGGAAGAAAGGCCTGGCAGAAGCCACTGAGGGTAAGAGGCCTATTCCAAAGGCCTCATTCCCACCCCAGAGGGAGGAAGCACCAGGGAAGAAAGACCAGTCAGAAAGCATTTAGGGTAAGAGGCCTATTCCAAAGGCCCCCATCCCCAACCCAGAGAGAGGAAGCATCCAGGGGAGAAAGGCCTGTCAGAAACCACTGAGGGTAAGAGGCCTATTCCAAAGGCCACATCCCCACCCCAGAGGGAGGAAGCATCCAGGGATGAAAGGCCTGGCAGAAACCACTGAGGGTAAGAGGTCTATTCCAAAGGCCCCCTCCCCTCCACAGAGGGAGGAAGCATCCAGGGAAGAAAGGCCTGGCAGAAGCCACTGAGGGTAAGAGGCCTATTCCAAAGGCCCCATCCCCACCCCAGAGGAAGCATCCAGGGAAGGAAGGCCTTGCAGAAACCACTGAGGGTAAGAGGCCTATTCCAATGGCCACAACCCCACCCCAGAGGGAGGAAGTATCCAGGGAAGAAAGGCCTGGCAGAAGCCACTGAGGGTAAGAGGCCTATTCCAAAAGCCCCATCCCCACCCCAGAGGGAGGAAGCATCCAGGGAAGAAAGGCCTGGCAGAAGCCACAGAGTTTAAGAGGCCTATTCCAAAGGCCCCATCCCCACCACAGAGGGAGGAAGCATCCAGGGAAGGAAGACCTAGCAGAAGCCACTGAGGGTAAGATGCCTATTCCAAATGCCACACCCCCACCAAGAGGGAGGAAGCATGCAGGGAAGAAAGGCCTTGCAGAAACCATTGAGTGTAAGAGGCCTATTCCAAAGGCCCCATCCCCACCCCAGAGGGAGGAAGCATCCAGGGAAGAAAGGCATGGCAGAAACCACTAAGGGTAAGAGGCCTATTCCAAAGGCCACACCCCCACCCCAGAAGGAGGAAGCATCCAGGGAAGAAAGACCTGGCAGATACCACTGCGGGTAAGAGGCCTATTCCAAAGGCCACACCCCCACCCAAGAGGGAGGAAGCATGCAGGGAAGAACGGCCTGGCAGAAACCATTGAGGGTAAGAAGCCTATTCCAAAGGCCCCATCCCCATCCCAGAGGGAGGAAGCATCCAGGGAAAAAAGACCTGGCAGTAGCCACTGAGGGTAAGAGGCCTATTCCAAAGGCCACACCCCCACCCAAGAGGGAGGAAGCATGCAGGGAAGAAATGCCTGGCAGAAACCATTGAGGGTGAGAGGCCTATTCCAAAGGCCCCCATCCCCACCCCAGAGAGAGGAAGCATCCAGGGGATGAAAGGCCTTGCAGAAACCACTGAGGGTAAGAGGCCTATTCCAATGGCCACACCCCCACCCAGAGGGAGGAAGCATCCAGGGAAGAAAGGCCTGGCAGAAGCCACTGAGGGTAAGATGCCTATTCCAAAGGCCCCATCCCCACCCCAGAGGGAGGAAGCATCCAGGGAAGAAAGGCCTGGTAGAAGCCACAGAGGTTAAGAGGCCTATTCCAAAGGCCCCATCCCCACCACAGAGGGAGGAAGCATCCAGGGAAGGAAGACCTGGCAGAAGCCACTGAGGGTAAGAGGCCTATTCCAAATGTCACACCCCCACCCAAGTGGGAGGAAGCATGCAGGGAAGAAAGGCCTGGCAGAAACCATTGAGGGTAAGAGGCCTACTCCAAAGGCCCCATCCCCACCCCAGAGGGAGGAAGCATCCAGGGAAGAAAGGCCTGGCAGAAACCACTGAGGGTAAGAGGCCTATTCCAAAGGCCACACCCCCACCCCAAAAGGAGGAAGCATCCTGGGAAGAAAGGCCTGGCAGAAACCACTGAGGGTAAGAGACCTGTTCAAAAAGGCCCCATCCCCACCCCAGAGGGAGGAATTATCCAGTGACAAAATACCTGGCAGAAGCCACTGAGGGTAAGAGGCCTATTCTAAAGGCCACACCCCCACTAAAGAGGGAGGAAGCATGCAGGGAAGAAAGGCCTGGCAGAAACCACTGAGGGTAAGAGGCCTATTCAAAAGTCCCAATCCCCACCCCAGAGGGAGGAAGCATTCAAGGAAGAAAGGCCTGGCAGATACCACTGAGGGTAAGAGGCCTATTCCAAAGGCCCCATCCCCACCCCAGAGGGAGGAAGCATCCAGGGAAGAAAGGCCTGGCAGAAACCACTGAGGGTAAGTGGCCTATTCCAAAGGCCCCATCCCCACCACAGAGGGAGGAAGCATCCAGGGAAGAAAGGCCTGGCAGAAGCCACTGAGGGTAAGAGGCCTATTCCAAAGGCCTCATTCCCACCCCAGAGGGAGGAAGCACCAGGGAAGAAAGACCAGTCAGAAAGCATTTAGGGTAAGAGGCCTATTCCAAAGGCCCCCATCCCCAACCCAGAGAGAGGAAGCATCCAGGGGAGAAAGGCCTGTCAGAAACCACTGAGGGTAAGAGGCCTATTCCAAAGGCCACATCCCCACCCCAGAGGGAGGAAGCATCCAGGGATGAAAGGCCTGGCAGAAACCACTGAGTGTAAGAGGTCTATTCCAAAGGCCCCCTCCCCTCCACAGAGGGAGGAAGCATCCAGGGAAGAAAGGCCTGGCAGAAGCCACTGAGGGTAAGAGGCCTATTCCAAAGGCCCCATCCCCACCCCAGAGGAAGCATCCAGGGAAGGAAGGCCTTGCAGAAACCACTGAGGGTAAGAGGCCTATTCCAATGGCCACAACCCCACCCCAGAGGGAGGAAGTATCCAGGGAAGAAAGGCCTGGCAGAAGCCACTGAGGGTAAGAGGCCTATTCCAAAAGCCCCATCCCCACCCCAGAGGGAGGAAGCATCCAGGGAAGAAAGGCCTGGCAGAAGCCACAGAGTTTAAGAGGCCTATTCCAAAGGCCCCATCCCCACCACAGAGGGAGGAAGCATCCAGGGAAGGAAGACCTAGCAGAAGCCACTGAGGGTAAGATGCCTATTCCAAATGCCACACCCCCACCAAGAGGGAGGAAGCATGCAGGGAAGAAAGGCCTTGCAGAAACCATTGAGTGTAAGAGGCCTATTCCAAAGGCCCCATCCCCACCCCAGAGGGAGGAAGCATCCAGGGAAGAAAGGCCTGGCAGAAGCCACTGAGGGTAAGAGGCCTATTCCAAAGGCCCCATCCCCACCCCAGAGGGAGGAAGCATCCAGGGAAGAAAGGCCTGGCAGAAACCACTGAGGGTAAGTGGCCTATTCCAAAGGCCCCATCCCCACCACAGAGGGAGGAAGCATCCAGGGAAGAAAGGCCTGGCAGAAGCCACTGAGGGTAAGAGGCCTATTCCAAAGGCCTCATTCCCACCCCAGAGGGAGGAAGCACCAGGGAAGAAAGACCAGTCAGAAAGCATTTAGGGTAAGAGGCCTATTCCAAAGGCCCCCATCCCCAACCCAGAGAGAGGAAGCATCCAGGGGAGAAAGGCCTGTCAGAAACCACTGAGGGTAAGAGGCCTATTCCAAAGGCCACATCCCCACCCCAGAGGGAGGAAGCATCCAGGGATGAAAGGCCTGGCAGAAACCACTGAGGGTAAGAGGTCTATTCCAAAGGCCCCCTCCCCTCCACAGAGGGAGGAAGCATCCAGGGAAGAAAGGCCTGGCAGAAGCCACTGAGGGTAAGAGGCCTATTCCAAAGGCCCCATCCCCACCCCAGAGGAAGCATCCAGGGAAGGAAGGCCTTGCAGAAACCACTGAGGGTAAGAGGCCTATTCCAATGGCCACAACCCCACCCCAGAGGGAGGAAGTATCCAGGGAAGAAAGGCCTGGCAGAAGCCACTGAGGGTAAGAGGCCTATTCCAAAAGCCCCATCCCCACCCCAGAGGGAGGAAGCATCCAGGGAAGAAAGGCCTGGCAGAAGCCACAGAGTTTAAGAGGCCTATTCCAAAGGCCCCATCCCCACCACAGAGGGAGGAAGCATCCAGGGAAGGAAGACCTAGCAGAAGCCACTGAGGGTAAGATGCCTATTCCAAATGCCACACCCCCACCAAGAGGGAGGAAGCATGCAGGGAAGAAAGGCCTTGCAGAAACCATTGAGTGTAAGAGGCCTATTCCAAAGGCCCCATCCCCACCCCAGAGGGAGGAAGCATCCAGGGAAGAAAGGCATGGCAGAAACCACTAAGGGTAAGAGGCCTATTCCAAAGGCCACACCCCCACCCCAGAAGGAGGAAGCATCCAGGGAAGAAAGACCTGGCAGATACCACTGCGGGTAAGAGGCCTATTCCAAAGGCCACACCCCCACCCAAGAGGGAGGAAGCATGCAGGGAAGAACGGCCTGGCAGAAACCATTGAGGGTAAGAAGCCTATTCCAAAGGCCCCATCCCCATCCCAGAGGGAGGAAGCATCCAGGGAAAAAAGACCTGGCAGTAGCCACTGAGGGTAAGAGGCCTATTCCAAAGGCCACACCCCCACCCAAGAGGGAGGAAGCATGCAGGGAAGAAATGCCTGGCAGAAACCATTGAGGGTGAGAGGCCTATTCCAAAGGCCCCCATCCCCACCCCAGAGAGAGGAAGCATCCAGGGGATGAAAGGCCTTGCAGAAACCACTGAGGGTAAGAGGCCTATTCCAATGGCCACACCCCCACCCAGAGGGAGGAAGCATCCAGGGAAGAAAGGCCTGGCAGAAGCCACTGAGGGTAAGATGCCTATTCCAAAGGCCCCATCCCCACCCCAGAGGGAGGAAGCATCCAGGGAAGAAAGGCCTGGTAGAAGCCACAGAGGTTAAGAGGCCTATTCCAAAGGCCCCATCCCCACCACAGAGGGAGGAAGCATCCAGGGAAGGAAGACCTGGCAGAAGCCACTGAGGGTAAGAGGCCTATTCCAAATGTCACACCCCCACCCAAGTGGGAGGAAGCATGCAGGGAAGAAAGGCCTGGCAGAAACCATTGAGGGTAAGAGGCCTACTCCAAAGGCCCCATCCCCACCCCAGAGGGAGGAAGCATCCAGGGAAGAAAGGCCTGGCAGAAACCACTGAGGGTAAGAGGCCTATTCCAAAGGCCACACCCCCACCCCAAAAGGAGGAAGCATCCTGGGAAGAAAGGCCTGGCAGAAACCACTGAGGGTAAGAGACCTGTTCAAAAAGGCCCCATCCCCACCCCAGAGGGAGGAATTATCCAGTGACAAAATACCTGGCAGAAGCCACTGAGGGTAAGAGGCCTATTCTAAAGGCCACACCCCCACTAAAGAGGGAGGAAGCATGCAGGGAAGAAAGGCCTGGCAGAAACCACTGAGGGTAAGAGGCCTATTCAAAAGTCCCAATCCCCACCCCAGAGGGAGGAAGCATTCAAGGAAGAAAGGCCTGGCAGATACCACTGAGGGTAAGAGGCCTATTCCAAAGGCCACACCCCCACCCCAGAAGGAGGAAGCATCCCGGGAAGAAAGGCCTGGCAGAACCCCCTGAGGTCTATTCCAAAGGCCGCATCTGCTCCCCAGTGGGAGGAAGCATCCAGGGAAGAAAGTAATGGCAGAAACCACTGAGGGTAAGAGGCCTATTCCAAAGGCTACACACCCACCCCAGAGGGAGGAAGCATCCAGCGAATAAAGGCCTGGCAGAAACCACTGAGATTAAGAGGCTATTCCAAAGGCCACACCCCCACCCTAGAGGGAGGAAGCATCCAGCGAATAAAGGCCTGGCAGAAACCACTGAGGGTAAGAGACCTGTTCCAAAGGCCACACACCCACCCCAGAGGGAGGAAGCATCCAGGGAAGAAAGGCCTGGCAGAAACCACTGAGGGTAAGATGCCTATTCCAAAGGCCCCATCCCCACCACAGAGGGAGGAAGCATCCAGGGAAGAAAGGCCTGGCAGAAGCCACTGAGGGTAAGAGGCCTATTCCAAAGGCCTCATTCCCACCCCAGAGGGAGGAAGCACCAGGGAAGAAAGGCCAGTCAGAAAGCATTTAGGGTAAGAGGCCTATTCCAAAGGCCCCCATCCCCACCCCAGAGAGAGGAAGCATCCAGGGGAGAAAGGCCTGTCAGAAACCACTGAGGGTAAGAGGCCTATTCCAAAGGCCACATCCCCACCCCAGAGGGAGGAAGCATCCAGGGATGAAAGGCCTGGCAGAAACCACTGAGGGTAAGAGGTCTATTCCAAAGGCCCCCTCCCCTCCACAGAGGGAGGAAGCATCCAGGGAAGAAAGGCCTGGCAGAAGCCACTGAGGGTAAGATGCCTATTCCAAAGGCCCCATCCCCACCCCAGAGGAAGCATCCAGGGAAGGAAGGCCTTGCAGAAACCACTGAGGGTAAGAGGCCTATTCCAATGGCCACACCCCCACCCCAGAGGGAGGAAGCATCCAGGGAAGAAAGGCCTGGCAGAAGCCACAGAGGTTAAGAGGCCTATTCCAAAGGCCCCATCCCCACCACAGAGGGAGGAAGCATCCAGGGAAGGTAGACCTAGCAGAAACCACTGAGGGTAAGAGGCCTATTCCAAATGCCACACCCCCACCCAAGAGTGAGGAAACATGCAGGGAAGAAAGGCCTTGCAGAAACCATTGAGGGTAAGAGGCCTATTCCAAAGGCCCCATCCCCACCCCAGAGGGAGGAAGCATCCAGGGATGAAAGGCCTGGCAGAAACCACTGAGGGTAAGAGGTCTATTCCAAAGGCCCCCTCCCCTCCACAGAGGGAGGAAGCATCCAGGGAAGAAAGGCCTGGCAGAAGCCACTGAGGGTAAGAGGCCTATTCCAAAGGCCTCATTCCCACCCCAGAGGGAGGAAGCATCCAGGGAAGAAAGGCCTGTCAGAAAGCATTTAGGGTAAGAGGCCTGTTCCAAAGGCCCCATCCTCACCCCAGAGGAAGCATCCAGGGAAGGAAGGCCTTACAGAAACCACTGAGGGTAAGAGGCCTATTCCAATGGCCACACCCCCACCCCAGAGGGAGGAAGCATCCAGTGAAGAAAGGCCTGGCAGAAGCCACTGAGGGTGGGGGGCTGGCCAAGATGGCCGCTGAGTAACATCTAGTTTCAGACGCTTGCGCTAAACAAAGTGGTAAATAATGTGACGGAGTGGAGTGGAGAAATTTTAAAGTGGTAAATTCTAAAGATAAGATCCTTGCCTGTCTTCCTGAAAAGTTTGTTGATCTTTTGAGGCTGGATGGTCGAAGTTCGGGAGGTTTTCTGGTGGATGAAGCTGCGACTGTAGTCACGGTTTTTCTGCCAGGAGCCGTGGACGGGACCAGTGAAACTGCTGAGAAGTGCTTTGGAACTGGCTTTGGAATCGGCAAGGAGCTGCTGGACGTGAAAGTAGTTTATATTAATTTTTGGATCTTCTGCTGACATAAGAACTTTCCTGCTGTATCTGTGGAACCAATGGCTGCAGTGTTGTAAGCCCTATTGCATTGACAAACTGTTACAGCGATCTGCAGCAGTGGGTTTGAAATATATTGCATTATTATGGATAAAGGTACAAGAGGGAAAGCGAAGGAAGAAGAACAAGTTGTAAAGCCTAAGAAGATTGAAAAAGCACCAATGGATGAATCTGCTCAGTCATCATCCCCGCCCACAGTGCCATTGGATCAGACTCAAATTATGGTGGAAATTGGCAAGTTGATGCAAAAAATGGAGAAAAATGAGGCTTCAAGGGTGAAAGACAGAAATGAAATACTTAAAAGGCAAGACAAGACGATGTCATCATTGGCAGATTATACAAAAAAGGTGGACCTAAGTTTGAATAAATTTGAGGGAATGTTGAAATTGGTTCAAACCGAAGTGGATGCTGTAAAGAAGGAAGTAAAAGGGACTCAGGAGGTGGTGCGGGAGAACAAGCTAAAATTGGAGGAACATGAAAGGAAGATAGATGCTGTGGAAGATATGATGAGAAAGCAGAACATTCTGATCCGTCAGGTGCCGGAACGCACTCCGGATTTGTTAAGAGAGAGGGTGGTTCAGTGGTTAAATGGTTTAAAAATGGGGAAGGAATTTGTTCGGGAGGATTTTGTAAGTGTATTCCGGGTGGGTCCAAGAAGAGGGAGAGTGGTTCAAAGAAATGTGCTGGTTAAATTCGCAAATTGGGCAGATAAATTAAAAGTAATGGCTCATCTGAAACGAGTTGGTCCTGACGCGTTGAAATTTGATGGTTCAGATGTTGAAGTTTACAATGATATTTCATTAAAATAAAGAACATGGAGGTATAAGATGAGGCCTGTTACTAAATTATTGATGAGTAAAAACATAAGGTATAACTGGAGATTTCCACAACAATTGCGCTTTTTCTATGATAAAAGAATGCAAGTTATTGATGAAGGCACTAATCCATTGGAATATTTGAGTTTGTTGGGATTGGTACAAGTAGACTCGGAAGAATGGAAAAATCTTAAGAAGGAAATGACGGATTCTGGAGCTTTGGGGAGGGAATATGGGAGGGAGGAGTCCGGTGGGGCAACAGGTGGAACACCACAGCGAGGGGAGGAGGAGGAGGAGCCGTCCTTGATCATGGTGGAGGAGGAGATAGGTAAGGAACAATGAGCATTAGATAGTAGTAATCTTAAGTACCTAATAGAGGTAGAATGGGTAAATAGCGCATAGCGCCGGCAGTAGGGCGCATCTTGCAGGTCCCCCCTCTCCCCTCTTTGGTTGACAGAGGCGACTTTTCGTTGGAAGGTGGGGAGAGTGAAAATGTGTGTTTTATGTAGTTGGTATGGTGAAGGGTTGTTGGTGGCACGCCCGATGGAGAGTTTAAAGTTGGGAGAAGAATTTGGTTATGGGTAGTATTAAAATAATATCATGGAATGTGAAAGGTACAGGTTCTGTTCTTAAGAGACGGAGGTTGGAATCGGCGTTGAAAAAAGATAGACCAGATATTTTATTTTTACAGGAAACACATCAGAAATCAAAAGATACGAATAAACTTTATCTGGGTTGGATGCAACATTATGAGATGGCGTTTGGAACATCCAAAGCAAGAGGGGTGGCAACTATGATTTCTAGAAAGTTAGGATTTGAAATCACAAAAAAGATTGCTGATCAAGAGGGTAGGTATTTGTTGGTAAGAGGAAAATTGGAGGATGAGGAAATATTGTTGGTAAATATTTATGCTCCGAATGACCACCAAGCAGTGTTTCTTGAAAAAATTCGGAAAATAGTGGAGTTGGAAAACGTTGCAAAAACTATTGTGGCTGGTGATTTTAATCTGATTAGGTCAGGATTAGATTGCACAAACATAGCTAGAAGTGGAATGGGGGTGAAAGGGAAGGTGATGGACAAATGGATGAAAGTTATGGGTTTGAAGGATTCGTGGAGAGAGTTTAAAGGTTTGGAAAGGGCATACTCCTTTTTTCGCATGTACATGGGACCTACTCGAGAATAGATTACGTTTTTCTGTCGGAAAACTTAATTGGGGACATAGAAGGTACGGAAATAGGGATTATTAAGGAATCAGATCATGCTAAAGTATATTTGGAATTGAAAGCACAAAAAAATATTCAAAGAGTTAGAAATTGGAGGTACGATCCTAATTTGTTCAAAGATCAGAAAAGCAAAGAGGCAATTATGGAAAGCTGGAAAGAAAGTTGGCATTGGAACGATAATAATGAGGTTAATTTTAACATTGTATGGGATACCATGAAGTCAGTTTTTAGGGGGGAAAGCATAAAATTGGCAAGCCACAAATATAAAAAGTATAAAGCAGAATACATAGAAAAAGAAAGGGAAATAAAACAATTACAGGAAGAACACGTAAAAAGTAAAGATAAAAAAATTCTCTTGAAATTACAAGGACTCAAGGTAGAAGTAATGGGTAAAGATATTGATAAAGTTAAACGAGATTTGATTTATTTAAACAGAGAATATTTTGAATTTAGTAATAAGAACTCAAAACTATTAGCAAGAGCAGCTAAGGTTAAAAGGGAAAAAAGAGAAATTGGGGTGTTAGTCGACAGGCAAGGTTCAAGGTGTAATAAGAATAGCGATAAATGTAAAATAGTTAGGGAATTTTACCAGGTGTTATATGCAAAGAAAGAAATAGATATGGAAAAGCTTAAAAGGATATTGGAGAGGCAGTTAGGGAATGGGATAAAACAAGAGCATAGGGAGAAAATGGAGGAAAAGATAACTGATAAAGAGGTTAAGGGGGTAATAAACGGATTGAAGATAGGGAAAGCCCCGGGGGATGATGGATTATCAACAGAGTTCTACAAAGAATTTAAAGAGGTGGTGGTCCCGAAATTGGTGAAGTTATATAATTATATACTAGATGGAGGATCAATTCCGACTTCATGGTATAACACTACAATTGTTCTTTTGCCAAAATCTGGTAAGAATTTGGAAAGAGTGGATTCGTACAGACCAATTTCGCTTATAAATCAAGATGCGAAGATCTTCACGGCAATATTGGCTAACCGTTTAAATAGTTTTATGGGGGAATATATAAATGTTGATCAAGTTGGGTTCCTAAAAGGACGACACATGGCGGATTTGACTAGAAGGGTATTAGATTTAATAGACAATGTTAATCAAACAAAGGAAAAAGTGGGATTACTATCATTGGATATTTTTAAGGCATTTGATTCATTGCAGTGGTCTTCAATTAAGGAAATAGTTAGAAAATATGGGTTCGGGGATAAATTTAACAGGGTTATAGATTTACTATATCAAAAAGGAAATGCCAAGGTTAGAGTAAACGAGGAGCTTACGGATGTGGTAAAGTTAGAGGCTGGTACTAGGCAGGGTTGCCCATTATCTCCTATCTTGTTTATAATGGCAATGGAGATTTTAGCTAAAAGTATAAGGGAGGATTCAAATATAGAGGGGATTATGGGTAATAAAGTGAGTATGTATGCAGATGATACATTGCTTATGGTGAAGCACCCGGAGCAGGTGATGGATAGGATTAAAGATCATCTACAAGTATTTCAAGCTATAACTGGATTAAAGATAAACTGGGACAAATCTGAATTGATGTTGTGTAATTTGAAACCGAGCGAGATGGGTAGCACGGTGTCGACACTTAATATACAAATCAAAGATAAGCTGAAGTATTTGGGGATAATCATTTCAAATAAATTAGAAGAACTCAAACGATTGAATTATGACAGCTTGAGAATTGAATTTAAGAATAAAATACAAGAACTTCAGAAGTTAAAACTGTCATGGTTCGGAAGGATTGCCATGTGTAAAATGATATTGTTACCAAAGATTAACTTTTTATTCGATACACTAGCGATCCACTTAAAAGAGAAAGAAATTAATGAGTTTCAAAAAATGTTTAATGGTTTTTGTAATGGAGGTAAAAAATCTAGGCTTCCAAAGAAATTATGGTATTGGTCTCAGAAAAAAGGGGGTTTGGGTATGCCAAATTTGTTATTATATTATCGAGCATTTCAAGTTAAGAATGTTGTGAAGATCTTGGCAAGAGAAAAGGTAATTTGGGAACAATTGGAAATGAAAGAGTATAGAAATATTGGAAACTTGATTTTTTTGGGAATGAAGGATAAGGTGAAAAGGTCAAATAATTTTATGATAAAAGGTCTCATGGAGGTGTGGAAGAAGGTAAAAAAAGATATGGTTCCGAATCTCTCTCCAATTTTAGAATTGACTGATATGATGTGTTTCCCAATAAAATTAGACAAAGAAAAAATGGAAATATTGGATAAAAATGGGACGTTGTTATTGAAGGATTGGTTAAAAGCGGGTGATGTTGATGCCGAGCGGAAAAAAATGTTTGAGATATTAAATCTGAATTGGTTTCAGAAGTTAAAGGTGGACAATTGGAATAAAAAATATAAAAGAGAAATAGGGATAGATAGAATACATACGGAATTTGAGGAATTGGTAAGGAAGATTAGAAAAGGGGAAAGCAGTATTAAAGGTCTTGTAAGCAAGCTTTATAATATACTGAATAGAGGTGCAGATCCACAGGAGGACTTGAAACGGAAGTGGGAACAAAATTTGAATATAAAGATCTGGGAGATTGAATGGAAAAATAAATGGAAAAAGAGGATTATGAGAACAATGTCTGTAAGAATTAAAGAACATAATTTTAAAATGTTGTGGCAATGGTACCTGACACCATTAAGACTTTACCAGATGGATAATAAAAGAGATAGGTTATGTTGGAGATGTAAAGAAATTGATGGAACATACGAACATATGTGGTGGAGTTGTAAAAAAATAAGGGATTTTTGGGGAAGAATAGAAAATGAGTTTGGTGAAATATTGGGTAAAAGTGTTAAGTTGGTGTCGGGTACTATTCTTTTAACAAATGTGGAAGGCTTGGGTTTAAACAAGGAGGAAAAAGAATTATTGGAAATCGCACTGACAACGGGTAGACAATGTATAGCTAGAAATTGGAAAAACGATGTAGATATACAGATTGGAGAATGGTATAAAGAAATGTGGAGTTTAGCATTGAACGATAAATTGACATGGGAGATTAAAGTCAAAAGAGATAATTTAAAAGAGAATAGATTTTGGAATATATGGAAACCGTTCGTGGATCACTCTATTATGGCAAATGGTAGTTCAGGACCAGTACCATCTCAAAGAAGTTTTTGGAGTTGAGTAGAAAATAAACTCTCCGGGCATTGTACATATTCACAGGGTGATTATTATTTGTGAAAAAGATTTGTGGTAGTACAGAAAAAAAATTTTTTTTCCTATCATTTTGGACTTTGAAACAATGGCTCTTAATATTTGGTAGTTAAATAGTAATTAATGAGTATAGATATTGTTATGTGCTAACATATAGTAATGTTTGTTAGTAAGATACTATGGATTTGTTAGTGTATTGTATTGTTAACGTATTGTTAATGTTTTCTTTTCTTTTTTGTATGTTTATTAAAAACTTAATAAAAATTATAAAAAAAAGAAGCCACTGAGGGTAAGAGGCCTATTCCAAAGGACCCATCCCCACCCCAGATGGAGGAAGCATCCACCGAAGAAAGGCCTGGCAGAAGCCACAGAGGTTAAGAGGCCTATTCCAAAGGCCCCATCCCCACGACAGAGGGAGGAAGCATCCAGGGAAGGTAGACCTAGCAGAAACCACTGAGGGTAAGAGGCCTATTCCAAATGCCACACCCCCACCCAAGAGTGAGGAAACATGCAGGGAAGAAAGGCCTTGCAGAAACCATTGAGGGTAAGAGGCCTATTCCAAAGGCCCCATCCCCACCCCAGAGGGAGGAAGCATCCAGGGATGAAAGGCCTGGCAGAAACCACTGAGGGTAAGAGGTCTATTCCAAAGGCCCCCTCCCCTCCACAGAGGGAGGAAGCATCCAGGGAAGAAAGGCCTGGCAGAAGCCACTGAGGGTAAGAGGCCTATTCCAAAGGCCTCATTCCCACCCCAGAGGGAGGAAGCATCCAGGGAAGAAAGGCCTGTCAGAAAGCATTTAGGGTAAGAGGCCTGTTCCAAAGGCCCCATCCCCACCCCAGAGGAAGCATCCAGGGAAGGAAGGCCTTGCAGAAACCACTGAGGGTAAGAGGCCTATTCCAATGGCCACACCCCCACCCCAGAGGGAGGAAGCATCCAGGGAGGAAAGGACTGGCAGAAGCCACTGAGGGTAAGAGGCCTATTCCAAAGGCCCCATCCCCACCCCAGAGGGAGGAAGCATCCAGGGAAGAAAGGCCTGGCAGAAGCCACAGAGATTAAGAGGCCTATTCCAAAGGCCCCATCCCCACCACAGAGGGAGGAAGCATCCAGGGAAGGTAGACCTAGCAGAAGCCACTGAGGGAAAGAGGCCTATTCCAAATGCCACACCCCCACCCAAGAGGGAGGAAACATGCAGGGAAGAAAGGCCTTGCAGAAACCATTGAGGGTAAGAGGCCTATTCCAAAGGCCCCATCCCCACCCCAGAGGGAGGAAGCATCCAGGGAACAAAGGCCTGGCAGAAACCACTGAGGGTAAGAGGCCTATTCCAAAGGTCACACCCCCACCGCAGAAGGAGGAAGCATCCAGGGAAGAAAGACCTGGCAGATAACAATGAGGGTAAGAGGCCTATTCCAAAGGCCACAACCCCACCCAAGAGGGAGGAAGCATGCAGGGAAGAACGGCCTGGCAGAAACCATTGAAGGTAAGAAGCCTATTCCAAAGTCCCAATCCCCACCCCAGAGGGAGGAAGCATCCAGCGAATAAAGGCCTGGCAGAAACCACTGAGGGTAAGAGGCCTATTCCAAAGGCCCCATCCCCATCCCAGAGGGAGGAAGCATCCAGGGAAGAAAGACCTGGCAGAAGCCACTGAGGGTAAGAGGCCTATTCCAAAGGCCCCACCCCCATCCCAGAGGGAGGAAGCATCCAGGGAAGAAAGACCTGGCAGAAGCCACTGAGGGTAAGAGGCCTACTCCAAAGGCCACACCCCCACCCCAGAGGGAGGAAGCATCCAGGGAAGAAAGACCTGGCACATGCCACTGAGGGTAAGAGGCCTATTCCAAAGGCCCCATCCCCACCCCAGAGGGAGGAAGCATCCAGGGAAGAAAGGCCTGGCAGAAGCCACAGAGGTTAAGAGGCCTATTCCAAAGGCCCCATCCCCACCACAGAGGGAGGAAGCATCCAGGGATGAAAGGCCTGGCAGAAACCACTGAGGGTAAGAGGCCTATTCCAAAGGCCACACAGCCACCCCAGAAGGAGGAAGCATCCAGGGAAGAAAGACCTAGCAGATAACATTGAGGGTAAGAGGCCTATTCCAAAGGCCACACCCCCACCCAAGAGGGAGGAAGCATGCAGGGAAGAACGGCCTGGCAGAAACCATTGAGGGTAAGAAGCCTATTCCAAAGTCCAAATCCCCACCCCAGAAGAACGTAGCATTCCGGGAAGAATGGCCTGGCAGAAACCCCTGAGGGTAAGATGCCTATTCCAAAGGCTACACACCCACCCCAGAGGGGGAAGCATCCAGCGAATAAAGGCCTGGCAGAAACCACTGAGGGTAAGAGGCCTATTCCAAAGGCCCCATCCCCATCCCAGAGGGAGGAAGCATCCAGGGAAGAAAGGCCTGGCAGAAGCCACTGAGGGTAAGAGGCCTATTCCAAAGGCCCCATCCCCACCCCAGAGGGAGGAAGCATCCAGGGAAGAAAGGCCTGGCAGAAACCACTGAGGGTAAGTGGCCTATTCCAAAGGCCCCATCCCCACCACAGAGGGAGGAAGCATCCAGGGAAGAAAGGCCTGGCAGAAGCCACGGGGGGTAAGAGGCCTATTCCAAAGGCCTCATTCCCACCCCAGAGGGAGGAAGCACCAGGGAAGAAAGGCCAGTCAGAAAGCATTTAGGGTAAGAGGCCTATTCCAAAGGCCCCCATCCCCACCCCAGAGAGAGGAAGCATCCAGGGGAGAAAGGCCTGTCAGAAACCACTGAGGGTAAGAGGCCTATTCCAAAGGCCACATCCCCACCCCAGAGGGAGGAAGCATCCAGGGATACAAGGCCTGGCAGAAACCACTGAGGGTAAGAGGTCTATTCCAAAGGCCCCCTCCCCTCCACAGAGGGAGGAAGCATCCAGGGAAGAAAGGCCTGGCAGAAGCCACTGAGGGTAAGAGGCCTATTCCAAAGGCCCCATCCCCACCCCAGAGGAAGCATCCAGGGAAGGAAGGCCTTGCAGAAACCACTGAGGGTAAGAGGCCTATTCCAATGGCCACACCCCCACCCCAGAGGGAGGAAGCATCCAGGGAAGAAAGGCCTGGCAGAAGCCACTGAGGGTAAGAGGCCTATTCCAAAAGCCCCATCCCCACCCCAGAGGGAGGAAGCATCCAGGGAAGAAAGGCCTGGCAGAAGCCACAGAGGTTAAGAGGCCTATTCCAAAGGCCCCATCCCCACCACAGAGGGAGGAAGCATCCAGGGAAGGAAGACCTAGCAGAAGCCACTGAGGGTAAGATGCCTATTCCAAATGCCACACCCCCACCAAGAGGGAGGAAGCATGCAGGGAAAAAGGCCTTGCAGAAACCATTGAGGGTAAGAGGCCTATTCCAAAGGCCCCATCCCCACCCCAGAGGGAGGAAGCATCCAGGGAAGAAAGGCCTGGCAGAAGCCACTGAGGGTAAGAGGCCTATTCCAAAGGCCACACCCCCACCCCAGAGGGAGGAAGCATCCAGGGAAGAAAGGCCTGGCAGAAACCACTGAGGGTAAGTGGCCTATTCCAAAGGCCCCATCCCCACCACAGAGGGAGGAAGCATCCAGGGAAGAAAGGCCTGGCAGAAGCCACTGGGGGTAAGAGGCCTATTCCAAAGGCCTCATTCCCACCCCAGAGGGAGGAAGCACCAGGGAAGAAAGGCCAGTCAGAAAGCATTTAGGGTAAGAGGCCTATTCCAAAGGCCCCCATCCCCACCCCAGAGAGAGGAAGCATCCAGGGGAGAAAGGCCTGTCAGAAACCACTGAGGGTAAGAGGCCTATTCCAAAGGCCACATCCCCACCCCAGAGGGAGGAAGCATCCAGGGATGAAAGGCCTGGCAGAAACCACTGAGGGTAAGAGGTCTATTCCAAAGGCCCCCTCCCCTCCACAGAGGGAGGAAGCATCCAGGGAAGAAAGGCCTGGCAGAAGCCACTGAGGGTAAGAGGCCTATTCCAAAGGCCCCATCCCCACCCCAGAGGAAGCATCCAGGGAAGGAAGGCCTTGCAGAAACCACTGAGGGTAAGAGGCCTATTCCAATGGCCACACCCCCACCCCAGAGGGAGGAAGCATCCAGGGAAGAAAGGCCTGGCAGAAGCCACTGAGGGTAAGAGGCCTATTCCAAAAGCCCCATCCCCACCCCAGAGGGAGGAAGCATCCAGGGAAGAAAGGCCTGGCAGAAGCCACAGAGGTTAAGAGGCCTATTCCAAAGGCCCCATCCCCACCACAGAGGGAGGAAGCATCCAGGGAAGGAAGACCTAGCAGAAGCCACTGAGGGTAAGATGCCTATTCCAAATGCCACACCCCCACCAAGAGGGAGGAAGCATGCAGGGAAAAAGGCCTTGCAGAAACCATTGAGGGTAAGAGGCCTATTCCAAAGGCCCCATCCCCACCCCAGAGGGAGGAAGCATCCAGGGAAGAAAGGCATGGCAGAAACCACTAAGGGTAAGAGGCCTATTCCAAAGGCCACACCCCCACCCCAGAAGGAGGAAGCATCCAGGGAAGAAAGACCTGGCAGATACCACTGAGGGTAAGAGGCCTATTCCAAAGGCCACACCCCCACCCAAGAGGGAGGAAGCATGCAGGGAAGAACGGCCTGGCAGAAACCATTGAGGGTAAGAAGCCTATTCCAAAGTCCCAATCACCACCCCAGCAGGAGGAACCATCCAGGGAAGAAAGGCCTGGCAGATACCACTGAGGGTAAGAGGCCTATTCCAAAGGCCGCACCCCCACCCCAGAAGGACGAAGCATCCCGGGAAGAAAGGCCTGGCAGAAACCCCTGAGGGTAAGAGGCCTATTCCAAAGGCTACACACACACCCCAGAGGGAGGAAGCATACAGCGAATAAAGGCCTGGCAGAAACCACGGAGGGTAAGAGGCCTATTCCAAAGGCCCCATCCCCATCCCAGAGGGAGGAAGCATCCAGGGAAAAAAGACCTGGCAGAAGCCACTGAGGGTAAGAGGCCCATTCCAAAGGCCACACCCCCACCCAAGAGGGAGGAAGCATGCAGGGAAGAAATGCCTGGCAGAAACCATTGAGGGTGAGAGGCCTATTCCAAAGGCCCCCATCCCCACCCCAGAGAGAGGAAGCATCCAGGGGATGAAAGGCCTTGCAGAAACCACTGAGGGTAAGAGGCCTATTCCAATGGCCACACCCCCACCCAGAGGGAGGAAGCATCCAGGGAAGAAAGGCCTGGCAGAAGCCACAGAGGTTAAGAGGCCTATTCCAAAGGCCCCATCCCCACCACAGAGGGAGGAAGCATCCAGGGAAGGAAGACCTGGCAGAAGCCACTGAGGGTAAGAGGCCTATTCCAAATGCCACACCCCCACCCAAGTGGGAGGAAGCATGCAGGGAAGAAAGGACTGGCAGAAACCATTGAGGGTAAGAGGCCTACTCCAAAGGCCCCATCCCCACCCCAGAGGGAGGAAGCATCCAGGGAAGAAAGGCCTGGCAGAAACCACTGAGGGTAAAAGGCCTATTCCAAAGGCCACACCCCCACCCCAGATGGAGGAAGCATCCTGGGAAGAAAGGCCTGGCAGAAACCACTGAGGGTAAGAGACCTGTTCAAAAAGGCCCCATCCCCACCCCAGAGGGAGGAATTATCCAGGGACAAAATACCTGGCAGAAGCCACTGAGGGTAAGAGGCCTATTCTAAAGGCCACACCCCCACTAAAGAGGGAGGAAGCATGCAGGGAAGAAAGGCCTGGCAGAAACCACTGAGGGTAAGAGGCCTATTCCAAAGTCCCAATCCCCACCCCAGAGGGAGAAAGCATTCAGGGAAGAAAGGCCTGGCAGATACCACTGAGGGTAAGAGGCCTATTCCAAAGGCCACACCCCCACCCCAGAAGGAGGAAGCATCCCGGGAAGAAAGGCCTGGCAGAACCCCCTGAGGTCTATTCCAAAGGCCGCATCTGCTCCCCAGTGGGAGGAAGCATCCAGGGAAGAAAGTAATGGCAGAAACCACTGAGGGTAAGAGGCCTATTCCAAAGGCTACACACCCACCCCAGAGGGAGGAAGCATCCAGCGAATAAAGGCCTGGCAGAAACCACTGAGATTAAGAGGCTATTCCAAAGGCCACACCCCCACCCTAGAGGGAGGAAGCATCCAGCGAATAAAGGCCTGGCAGAAACCACTGAGGGTAAGAGACCTGTTCCAAAGGCCCCATCCCCACCCCAGAGGGAGGAAGCATCCAGGGGAAAAAGACATGGCAGAAGCCACTGAGGGTAAGATGCCTATTCCAAAGGCCACTTCCCCACAAAAGAGGGAGGAAGCATGCAGGGAAGAAAGGCCTCGCAGAAACCACTGAGGGTAAGAGGCCTATTCCAAAGGCCCCATCCCCACCACAGAGGGAGGAAGCATCCAGGGATGAAAGGCCTGGCAGAAACCACTGAGGGTAAGAGGCCTATTCCAAAGGCCACACAGCCACCCCAGAAGGAGGAAGCATCCAGGGAAGAAAGACCTGGCAGATAACATTGAGGGTAAGAGGCCTATTCCAAAGGCCACACCCCCACCCAAGAGGGAGGAAGCATGCAGGGAAGAACGGCCTGGCAGAAACCATTGAGGGTAAGAAGCCTATTCCAAAGTCCCAATCCCCACCCCAGAGGGAGGAAGCATCCAGGGAAGAAAGGCCTGGCAGCAACCACTGAGGGTAAGAGGCCTATTCCAAAGGCCACACCCCCACCCCAGAAGGACGTAGCATCCCGGGAAGAAAGAACTGGCAGAAACCCCTGAGGGTAAGAGGCCTATGCCAAAGGCTACACACCCACCCCAGAGGGAGGAAGCATCCAGCGAATAAAGGCCTGGCAGAAACCACTGAGGGTAAGAGGCCTATTCCAAAGGCCACACCCCCACCCCAGAAGGACGTAGCATCCCGGGAAGAAAGACCTGGCAGAAGCCACTGAGGGTAAGAGGCCTATTCCAAAGGCCACACCCCCACCCAAGAGGAAGTAAGCATGCAGGGAAGAACGGCCTGACAGAAACCATTGAGGGTAAGAGGCCTATTCCAAAGTCCCAATCCCCACCCCAGAGGGAGGAAGCATCCAGGGAAGAAAGGCCTGGAAGATACCACTGAGGGTAAGAGGCCTATTCCAAAGGCCCATCCCCACCCCAGAGGGAGGAAGCATCCAGGGGAGAAAGGCCTGGCAGAAACCACTGAGGGTAAGAGACCTATTCCAAAGGCCCCATTCCCACCCCAGAGGGAGGAAGCATCCGGGGAAGAAAGGCCTGTCAGAAACCACTGAGGGGAAGAGGCCTATTCCAAAGGCCACATCCCCACCCCAGAGGGAGGAAGCATCCAGGGACGAAAGGCCTGGCAGAAACCACTGAGGGTAAGGGGTCTATTCCAAAGGCCCCATCCCCACCCCAGAGGGAGGAAGCATCCAGGGAAGAAAGGCCTGGCAGAAGCCACTGAGGGTAAGAGGCCTATTCCAAAGGCCTCATTCCCACCCCAGAGGGAGGAAGCATCCAGGGAAGAAAGGCCTGTCAGAAAGCATTTAGGGTAAGAGGCCTATTCCAAAGGCCCCCATCCCCACCCCAGAGAGAGGAAGCATCCAGGGGAGAAAGGCCTGGCAGAAACCACTGAGGGTAAGAGGCCTATTCCAAAGGCCACATCCCCACCCCAGAGGGAGGAAGCATCCAGGGATGAAAGGCCTGGCAGAAACCACTGAGGGTAAGAGGTCTATTCCAAAGGCCCCCTCCCCTCCACAGAGGGAGGAAGCATCCAGGGAAGAAAGGCCTGGCAGAAGCCACTGAGGGTAACAGGCCTATTCCAAAGGCCTCATTCCCACCCCAGAGGGAGGAAGCATCCAGGGAAGAAAGGCCTGTCAGAAAGCATTTAGGGTAAGAGGCCTGTTCCAAAGGCCCCATCCCCACCCCAGAGGAAGCATCCAGGGAAGGAAGGCCTTGCAGAAACCACTGAGGGTAAGAGGCCTATTCCAATGGCCACACCCCCACCCCTGAGGGAGGAAGCATCCAGGGAGGAAAGGACTGGCAGAAGCCACTGAGGGTAAGAGGCCTATTCCAAAGGCCCCATCCCCACCCCAGAGGGAGGAAGCATCCAGGGAAGAAAGGCCTGGCAGAAGCCACAGAGATTAAGAGGCCTATTCCAAAGGCCCCATCCCCACCACAGAGGGAGGAAGCATCCAGGGAAGGTAGACCTAGCAGAAGCCACTGAGGGAAAGAGGCCTATTCCAAATGCCACACCCCCACCCAAGAGGGAGGAAACATGCAGGGAAGAAAGGCCTTGCAGAAACCATTGAGGGTAAGAGGCCTATTCCAAAGGCCCCATCCCCACCCCAGATGGAGGAAGCATCCAGGGAACAAAGGCCTGGCAGAAACCACTGAGGGTAAGAGGCCTATTCCAAAGGCCACACACCCACCCCAGAAGGAGGAAGCATCCAGGGAAGAAAGACCTGGCAGATAACACTGAGGGTAAGAGGCCTATTCCAAAGGCCACAACCCCACCCAAGAGGGAGGAAGCATGCAGGGAAGAACGGCCTGGCAGAAACCATTGAGGGTAAGAAGCCTATTCCAAAGTCCCAATCCCCACCCCAGAGGGAGGAAGCATCCAGCGAATAAAGGCCTGGCAGAAACCACTGAGGGTAAGAGGCCTATTCCAAAGGCCCCATCCCCATCCCAGAGGGAGGAAGCATCCAGGGAAGAAAGACCTGGCAGAAGCCACTGAGGGTAAGAGGCCTATTCCAAAGGCCCCACCCCCATCCCAGAGGGAGGAAGCATCCAGGGAAGAAAGACCTGGCAGAAGCCACTGAGGGTAAGAGGCCTATTCCAAAGGCCACACCCCCACCCCAGAGGGAGGAAGCATCCAGGGAAGAAAGACCTGGCACATGCCACTGAGGGTAAGAGGCCTATTCCAAAGGCCCCATCCCCACCCCAGAGGGAGGAAGCATCCAGGGAAGAAAGGCCTGGCAGAAGCCACAGAGGTTAAGAGGCCTATTCCAAAGGCCCCATCCCCACCACAGAGGGAGGAAGCATCCAGGGATGAAAGGCCTGGCAGAAACCACTGAGGGTAAGAGGCCTATTCCAAAGGCCACACAGCCACCCCAGAAGGAGGAAGCATCCAGGGAAGAAAGACCTAGCAGATAACATTGAGGGTAAGAGGCCTATTCCAAAGGCCACACCCCCACCCAAGAGGGAGGAAGCATGCAGGGAAGAACGGCCTGGCAGAAACCATTGAGGGTAAGAAGCCTATTCCAAAGTCCAAATCCCCACCCCAGAAGAACGTAGCATCCCGGGAAGAAAGGCCTGGCAGAAACCCCTGAGGGTAAGATGCCTATTCCAAAGGCTACACACCCACCCCAGAGGGGGAAGCATCCAGCGAATAAAGGCCTGGCAGAAACCACTGAGGGTAAGAGGCCTATTCCAAAGGCCCCATCCCCATCCCAGAGGGAGGAAGCATCCAGGGAAGAAAGGCCTGGCAGAAAACACTGAGGGTAAGAGGCCTATTCCAAAGGCCCCATCCCCACCCTAGAGGGAGGAAGCATCCAGGGAAGAAAGGCCTGGCAGAAACCATTGAGGGTAAGTGGCCTATTCCAAAGGCCCCATCCCCACCACAGAGGGAGGAAGCATCCAGGGAAGAAAGGCCTGGCAGAAGCCACTGGGGGTAAGAGGCCTATTCCAAAGGCCTCATTTCCACCCCAGAGGGAGGAAGCACCAGGGAAGAAAGGCCAGTTAGAAAGCATTTAGGGTAAGAGGCCTATTCCAAAGGCCCCCATCCCCACCCCAGAGAGAGGAAGCATCCAGGGGAGAAAGGCCTGTCAGAAACCACTGAGGGTAAGAGGCCTATTCCAAAGGCCACATCCCCACCCCAGAGGGAGGAAGCATCCAGGGATGAAAGGCCTGGCAGAAACCACTGAGGGTAAGAGGTCTATTCCAAAGGCCCCCTCCCCTCCACAGAGGGAGGAAGCATCCAGGGAAGAAAGGCCTGGCAGAAGCCACTGAGGGTAAGAGGCCTATTCCAAAGGCCCCATCCCCACCCCAGAGGAAGCATCCAGGGAAGGAAGGCCTTGCAGAAACCACTGAGGGTAAGAGGCCTATTCCAATGGCCACACCCCCACCCCAGAGGGAGGAAGCATCCAGGGAAGAAAGGCCTGGCAGAAGCCACTGAGGGTAAGAGGCCTATTCCAAAAGCCCCATCCCCACCCCAGAGGGAGGAAGCATCCAGGGAAGAAAGGCCTGGCAGAAGCCACAGAGGTTAAGAGGCCTATTCCAAAGGCCCCATCCCCACCACAGAGGGAGGAAGCATCCAGGGAAGGAAGACCTAGCAGAAGCCACTGAGGGTAAGATGCCTATTCCAAATGCCACACCCCCACCAAGAGGGAGGAAGCATGCAGGGAAAAAAGGCCTTGCAGAAACCATTGAGGGTAAGAGGCCTATTCCAAAGGCCCCATCCCCACCCCAGAGGGAGGAAGCATCCAGGGAAGAAAGGCATGGCAGAAACCACTAAGGGTAAGAGGACTATTCCAAAGGCCACACCCCCACCCCAGAAGGAGGAAGCATCCAGGGAAGAAAGACCTGGCAGATACCACTGAGGGTAAGAGGCCTATTCCAAAGGCCACACCCCCACCCAATAGGGAGGAAGCATGCAGGGAAGAACGGCCTGGCAGAAACCATTGAGGGTAAGAAGCCTATTCCAAAGTCCCAATCCCCACCCCAGCAGGAGGAACCATCCAGGGATGAAAGGCCTGGCAGATACCACTGAGGGTAAGAGGCCTATTCCAAAGGCCACACCCCCACCCCAGAAGGACGAAGCATCCCGGGAAGAAAGGCCTGGCAGAAACCCCTGAGGGTAAGAGGCCTATTCCAAAGGCTACACACACACCCCAGAGGGAGGAAGCATCCAGCGAATAAAGGCCTGGCAGAAACCACGGAGGGTAAGAGGCCTATTCCAAAGGCCCCATCCCCATCCCAGAGGGAGGAAGCATCCAGGGAAAAAAGACCTGGCAGAAGCCACTGAGGGTAAGAGGCCCATTCCAAAGGCCACATCCCCACCCAAGAGGGAGGAAGCATGCAGGGAAGAAATGCCTGGCAGAAACCATTGAGGGTGAGAGGCCTATTCCAAAGGCCCCCATCCCCACCACAGAGGGAGGAAGCATCCAGGGGATGAAAGGCCTTGCAGAAACCACTGAGGGGAAGAGGCCTATTCCAATGGCCACACCCCCACCCAGAGGGAGGAAGCATCCAGGGAAGAAAGGCCTGGCAGAAGCCACAGAGGTTAAGAGGCCTATTCCAAAGGCCCCATCCCCACCACAGAGGGAGGAAGCATCCAGGGAAGGAAGACCTGGCAGAAGCCACTGAGGGTAAGAGGCCTATTCCAAATGCCACACCCCCACTAAAGAGGGAGGAAGCATGCAGGGAAGAAAGGCCTGGCAGAAACCATTGAGGGTAAGAGGCCTACTCCAAAGGCCCCATCCCCACCCCAGAGGGAGGAAGCATCCAGGGAAGAAAGGCCTGGCAGAAGCCACAGAGGTTAAGAGGCCTATTCCAAAGGCCCCATCCCCACCACAGAGGGAGGAAGCATCCAGGGATGAAAGGCCTGGCAGAAACCACTGAGGGTAAGAGGCCTATTCCAAAGGCCACACAGCCACCCCAGAAGGAGGAAGCATCCAGGGAAGAAAGACCTAGCAGATAACATTGAGGGTAAGAGGCCTATTCCAAAGGCCACACCCCCACCCAAGAGGGAGGAAGCATGCAGGGAAGAACGGCCTGGCAGAAACCATTGAGGGTAAGAAGCCTATTCCAAAGTCCCAATCCCCACCCCAGAAGGACGTAGCATCCCGGGAAGAAAGGCCTGGCAGAAACCCCTGAGGGTAAGAGGCCTATTCCAAAGGCTACACACCCACCCCAGAGGGGGAAGCATCCAGCGAATAAAGGCCTGGCAGAAACCACTGAGGGTAAGAGGCCTATTCCAAAGGCCCCATCCCCATCCCAGAGGGAGGAAGCATCCAGGGAAGAAAGACCTGGCAGAAGCCACTGAGGGTAAGAGGCCTATTCCAAAGGCCACACCCCCACCCCAGAGGGAGGAAGCATCCAGGGAAGAAAGGCCTGGCAGAAGCCACTGTGGGTAAGAGGCCTATTCCAAAGGCCCCATCCCCACCCCAGAGGGAGGAAGCATCCAGGGAAGAAAGGCCTGGCAGAAACCACTGAGGGTAAGTGGCCTATTCCAAAGGCCCCATCCCCACGACAGAGGGAGGAAGCATCCAGGGAAGAAAGGCCTGGCAGAAGCCACTGAGGGTAAGACGCCTATTCCAAAGGCCTCATTCCCACCCCAGAGGGAGGAAGCACCAGGGAAGAAAGGCCAGTCAGAAAGCATTTAGGGTAAGAGGCCTATTCCAAAGGCCCCCATCCCCACCCCAGAGAGAGGAAGCATCCAGGGGAGAAAGGCCTGTCAGAAACCACTGAGGGTAAGAGGCCTATTCCAAAGGCCACATCCCCACCCCAGAGGGAGGAAGCATCCAGGGATGAAAGGCCTGGCAGAAACCACTGAGGGTAAGAGGTCTATTCCAAAGGCCCCCTCCCCTCCACAGAGGGAGGAAGCATCCAGGGAAGAAAGGCCTGGCAGAAGCCACTGAGGGTAAGAGGCCTATTCCAAAGGCCCCATCCCCACCACAGAGGAAGCATCCAGGGAAGGAAGGCCTTGCAGAAACCACTGAGGGTAAGAGGCCTATTCCAATGGCCACACCCCCACCCCAGAGGGAGGAAGCATCCAGGGAAGAAAGGCCTGGCAGAAGCCACTGAGGGTAAGAGGCCTATTCCAAAAGCCCCATCCCCACCCCAGAGGGAGGAAGCATCCAGGGAAGAAAGGCCTGGCAGAAGCCACAGAGGTTAAGAGGCCTATTCCAAAGGCCCCATCCCCACCACAGAGGGAGGAAGCATCCAGGGAAGGAAGACCTAGCAGAAGCCACTGAGGGTAAGATGCCTATTCCAAATGCAACACCCCCACCAAGAGGGAGGAAGCATGCAGGGAAGAAAGGCCTTGCAGAAACCATTGAGGGTAAGAGGCCTATTCCAAAGGCCCCATCCCCACCCCAGAGGGAGGAAGCATCCAGGGAAGAAAGGCATGGCAGAAACCACTAAGGGTAAGAGGCCTATTCCAATGGCCACACCCCCACCCCAGAAGGAGGAAGCATCCAGGGAAGAAAGACCTGTCAGATACCACTGAGGGTAAGAGGCCTATTCCAAAGGCCACACCCCCACCCAAGACGGAGGAAGCATGCAGGGAAGAACGGCCTGGCAGAAACCATTGAGGGTAAGAAGCCTATTCCAAAGTCCCAATCCCCACCCCAGCGGGAGGAAGCATCCAGGGAAGAAAGGCCTGGCAGATACCACTGAGGGTAAGAGGCCTATTCCAAAGGCCACACCCCCACCCCAGAGGGACGAAGCATCCCGGGAAGAAAGGCCTGGCAGAAACCCCTGAGGGTAAGAGGCCTATTCCAAAGGCTACACACACACCCCAGAGGGAGGAAGCATCCAGCGAATAAAGGCCTGGCAGAAACCACTGAGGGTGAGAGGCCTATTCCAAAGGCCCCCATCCCCACCCCAGAGAGAGGAAGCATCCAGGGGATGAAAGGCCTTGCAGAAACCACTGAGGGTAAGAGGCCTATTCCAATGGCCACACCCCCACCCAGAGGGAGGAAGCATCCAGGGAAGAAAGGCCTGGCAGAAGCCACTGAGGGTAAGATGCCTATTCCAAAGGCCCCATCCCCACCCCAGAGGGAGGAAGCATCCAGGGAAGAAAGGCCTGGTAGAAGCCACAGAGGTTAAGAGGCCTATTCCAAAGGCCCCATCCCCACCACAGAGGGAGGAAGCATCCAGGGAAGGAAGACCTGGCAGAAGCCACTGAGGGTAAGAGGCCTATTCCAAATGCCACACCCCCACCCAAGTGGGAGGAAGCATGCAGGGAAGAAAGGCTTGGCAGAAACCATTGAGGGTAAGAGGCCTACTCCAAAGGCCCCATCCCCACCCCAAAGGGAGGAAGCATCCAGGGAAGAAAGGCCTGGCAGAAACCACTGAGGGTAAGAGGCCTATTCCAAAGGCCACACCCCCACCCCAGAAGGAGGAAGCATCCTGGGAAGAAAGGCCTGGCAGAAACCACTGAGGGTAAGAGACCTGTTCAAAAAGGCCCCATCCCCACCCCAGAGGGAGGAATTATCCAGGGAAAAAATACCTGGCAGAAGCCACTGAGGGTAAGAGGCCTATTCTAAAGGCCACACCCCCACTAAAGAGGGAGGGAGCATGCAGGGAAGAAAGGCCTTGCAGAAACCACTGAGGGTAAGAGGCCTATTCCAAAGTCCCAATCCCCACCCCAGAGGGAGGAAGCATTCAGGGAAGAACGGCCTGGCAGATACCACTGAGGGTAAGAGGCCTATTCCAAAGGCCACACCCCCACCCCAGAAGGAGGAAGCATCCCGGGAAGAAAGTCCTGGCGGAACCCCCTGAGGTCTATTCCAACGGCCGCATCTGCTCCCCAGTGGGAGGAAGCATACAGGGAAGAAAGTAATGGCAGAAACCACTGAGGGTAAGAGGCCTATTCCAAAGGCTACACACCCACCCCAGAGGGAGGAAGCATCCAGCGAATAAAGGCCTGGCAGAAACCACTGAGATTAAGAGGCTATTCCAAAGGCCACACCCCCACCCTAGAGGGAGGAAGCATCCAGCGAATAAAGGCCTGGCAGAAACCACTGAGGGTAAGAGACCTGTTCCAAAGGCCCCATCCCCACCCCAGAGGGAGGAAGCATTCAGGGAAAAAAGACATGGCAGAAGCCACTGAGGGTAAGATGCCTATTCCAAAGGCCACTTCCCCACAAAAGAGGGAGGAAGCATGCAGGGAAGAAAGGCCTCGCAGAAACCACTGAGGGTAAGAGGCCTATTCCAAAGGCCCCATCCCCATCCCAGAGGGAGGAAGCATCCAGGGAAGAAAGACCTGGCAGAAGCCACTGAGGGTAAGAGGCCTATTCCAAAGGCCACACCCCCACCCAAGAGGAAGTAAGCATGCAGGGAAGAACGGCCTGACAGAAACCATTGAGGGTAAGAGGCCTATTCCAAAGTCCCAATCCCCACCCCAGAGGGAGGAAGCATCCAGGGAAGAAAGGCCTGGCAGATACCACTGAGGGTAAGAGGCCTATTCCAAAGGCCCCCATCCCCACCCCAGAGGGAGTAAGCATCCAGGGGTTAAAGGCCTGGCAGAAACCACTGAGAGTAAGAGACCTATTCCAAAGGCCCCATTCCCACCCCAGAGGGAGGAAGCATCCGGGGAAGAAAGGCCTGTCAGAAACCACTGAGGGGAAGAGGCCTGTTCCAAAGGCCACATCCCCACCCCAGAGGGAGAAAGCATCCAGGGATGAAAGGCCTGGCAGAAACCACTGAGGGTAAGAGGCCTATTCCAAAGGCCTCATTCCCACCCCAGAGGGAGGAAGTATCGAGGGAAGAAAGGCCTGTCAGAAAGCATTTAGGGTAAGAGGCCTATTCCAAAGGCCCCCATCCCCACCCCAGAGAGAGGAAGCATCCAGGGGAGAAAGGCCTGGCAGAAACCACTGAGGGTAAGAGGCCTATTCCAAAGGCCACATCCCCACCCCAGAGGGAGGAAGCATCCAGGGATGAAAGGCCTGGCAGAAACCACTGAGGGTAAGAGGTCTATTCCAAAGGCCCCCTCCCCTCCACAGAGGGAGGAAGCATCCAGGGAAGAAAGGCCTGGCAGAAGCCACTGAGGGTAAGAGGCCTATTCCAAATGCCACACCCCCACCCAAGAGGGAGGAAGCATGCAGGGAAGAACGGCCTAGCAGAAACCATTGAGGGTAAGAAGCCTATTCCAAAGTCCCAATCCCCACCCCAGAGGGAGGAAGCATCCAGGGAAGAAAGGCCTGGCAGATATCACTGAGGGTAAGAGGCCTATTCCAAAGGCCACACCCCCACCCCAGAAGGACGTAGCATCCCGGGAAGAAAGGCCTGGCAGAAACCCCTGAGGGTAAGAGGCCTATGCCAAAGGCTACACACCCACCCCAGAGGGAGGAAGCATCCAGCGAATAAAGGCCTGGCAGAAACCACTGAGGGTAAGAGGCCTATTCCAAAGGCCACACCCCCACCCCAGAAGGACGTAGCATCCCGGGAAGAAAGACCTGGCAGAAGCCACTGAGGGTAAGAAGCCTATACCAAAGGCCACACCCCCACCCAAGTGGAAGTAAGCATGCAGGGAAGAACGGCCTGACAGAAACCATTGAGGGTTAGAGGCCTATTCCAAAGTCCCAATCCCCACCCCAGAGGGAGGAAGCATCCAGGGAAGAAAGGCCTGGCAGATACCAATGAGGGTAAGAGGCCTATTCCAAAGGCCCATCCCCACCCCAGAGGGAGGAAGCATCCAGGGGAGAAAGGCCTGGCAGAAACCACTGAGGGTAAGAGACCTATTCCAAAGGCCCCATTCCCACCCCAGAGGGAGGAAGCATCCGGGGAAGAAAGGCCTGTCAGAAACCACTGAGGGGAAGAGGCCTATTCCAAAGGCCACATCCCCACCCCAGAGGGAGGAAGCATCCAGGGACGAAAGGCCTGGCAGAAACCACTGAGGGTAAGAGGTCTATTCCAAAGGCCCCATCCCCACCCCAGAGGGAGGAAGCATCCAGGGAAGAAAGGCCTGGCAGAAACCCCTGAGGGTAAGAGGCCTATGCCAAAGGCTACACACCCACCCCAGAGGGAGGAAGCATCCAGCGAATAAAGGCCTGGCAGAAACCACTGAGGGTAAGAGGCCTATTCCAAAGGCCACACCCCCACCCCAGAAGGACGTAGCATCCCGGGAAGAAAGACCTGGCAGAAGCCACTGACGGTAAGAAGCCTATACCAAAGGCCACACCCCCACCCAAGAGGAAGAAAGCATGCAGGGAAGAACGGCCTGACAGAAACCATTGAGGGTAAGAGGCCTATTCCAAAGTCCCAATCCCCACCCCAGAGGGAGGAAGCATCCAGGGAAGAAAGGCCTGGCAGATACCAATGAGGGTAAGAGGCCTATTCCAAAGGCCCATCCCCATCCCAGAGGGAGGAAGCATCCAGGGGAGAAAGGCCTGGCAGAAACCACTGAGGGTAAGAGACCTATTCCAAAGGCCCCATTCCCACCCCAGAGGGAGGAAGCATCCGGGGAAGAAAGGCCTGTCAGAAACCACTGAGGGGAAGAGGCCTTTTCCAAAGGCCACATCCCCACCCCAGAGGGAGGAAGCATCCAGGGACGAAAGGCCTGGCAGAAACCACTGAGGGTAAGAGGTCTATTCCAAAGGCCCCATCCCCACCCCAGAGGGAGGAAGCATCCAGGGAAGAAAGGCCTGGCAGAAGCCACTGAGGGTAAGAGGCCTATTCCAAAGGCCTCATTCCCACCACAGAGGGAGGAAGCATCCAGGGAAGAAAGGCCTTGCAGAAACCATTGAGGGTAAGAGGCCTATTCCAAAGGCCCCATCCCCACCCCAGAGGGAGGAAGCATCCAGGGATGAAAGGCCTGGCAGAAACCACTGAGGGTAAGAGGTCTATTCCAAAGGCCCCCTCCCCTCCACAGAGGGAGGAAGCATCCAGGGAAGAAAGGCCTGGCAGAAGCCACTGAGGGTAAGAGGCCTATTCCAAAGGCCTCATTCCCACCCCAGAGGGAGGAAGCATCCAGGGAAGAAAGGCCTGTCAGAAAGCATTTAGGGTAAGAGGCCTGTTCCAAAGGCCCCACCCCCATCCCAGAGGGAGGAAGCATCCAGGGAAGAAAGACCTGGCACATGCCACTGAGGGTAAGAGGCCTATTCCAAAGGCCCCATCCCCACCCCAGAGGGAGGAAGCATCCAGGGAAGAAAGGCCTGGCAGAAGCCACAGAGGTTAAGAGGCCTATTCCAAAGGCCCCATCCCCACCACAGAGGGAGGAAGCATCCAGGGATGAAAGGCCTGGCAGAAACCACTGAGGGTAAGAGGCCTATTCCAAAGGCCACACAGCCACCCCAGAAGGAGGAAGCATCCAGGGAAGAAAGACCTAGCAGATAACATTGAGGGTAAGAGGCCTATTCCAAAGTCCAAATCCCCACCCCAGAAGAACGTAGCATCCCGGGAAGAAAGGCCTGGCAGAAACCCCTGAGGGTAAGATGCCTATTCCAAAGGCTACACACCCACCCCAGAGGGGGAAGCATCCAGCGAATAAAGGCCTGGCAGAAACCACTGAGGGTAAGAGGCCTATTCCAAAGGCCCCATCCCCATCCCAGAGGGAGGAAGCATCCAGGGAAGAAAGGCCTGGCAGAAGCCACTGAGGGTAAGAGGCCTATTCCAAAGGCCCCATCCCCACCCCAGAGGGAGGAAGCATCCAGGGAAGAAAGGCCTGGCAGAAACCACTGAGGGTAAGTGGCCTATTCCAAAGGCCCCATCCCCACCACAGAGGGAGGAAGCATCCAGGGAAGAAAGGCCTGGCAGAAGCCACTGGGGGTAAGAGGCCTATTCCAAAGGCCTCATTCCCACCCCAGAGGGAGGAAGCACCAGGGAAGAAAGGCCAGTCAGAAAGCATTTAGGGTAAGAGGCCTATTCCAAAGGCCCCCATCCCCACCCCAGAGAAAGGAAGCATCCAGGGGAGAAAGGCCTGTCAGAAACCACTGAGGGTAAGAGGCCTATTCCAAAGGCCACATCCCCACCCCAGAGGGAGGAAGCATCCAGGGATGAAAGGCCTGGCAGAAACCACTGAGGGTAAGAGGTCTATTCCAAAGGCCCCCTCCCCTCCACAGAGGGAGGAAGCATCCAGGGAAGAAAGGCCTGGCAGAAGCCACTGAGGGTAAGAGGCCTATTCCAAAGGCCCCATCCCCACCCCAGAGGAAGCATCCAGGGAAGGAAGGCCTTGCAGAAACCACTGAGGGTAAGAGGCCTATTCCAATGGCCACACCCCCACCCCAGAGGGAGGAAGCATCCAGGGAAGAAAGGCCTGGCAGAAGCCACTGAGGGTAAGAGGCCTATTCCAAAAGCCCCATCCCCACCCCAGAGGGAGGAAGCATCCAGGGAAGAAAGGCCTGGCAGAAGCCACAGAGGTTAAGAGGCCTATTCCAAAGGCCCCATCCCCACCACAGAGGGAGGAAGCATCCAGGGAAGGAAGACCTAGCAGAAGCCACTGAGGGTAAGATGCCTATTCCAAATGCCACACCCCCACCAAGAGGGAGGAAGCATGCAGGGAAAAAGGCCTTGCAGAAACCATTGAGGGTAAGAGGCCTATTCCAAAGGCCCCATCCCCACCCCAGAGGGAGGAAGCATCGAGGGAAGAAAGGCATGGCAGAAACCACTAAGGGTAAGAGGCCTATTCCAAAGGCCACACCCCCACCCCAGAAGGAGGAAGCATCCAGGGAAGAAAGACCTGGCAGATACCACTAAGGGTAAGAGGCCTATTCCAAAGGCCACACCCCCACCCAAGAGGGAGGAAGCATGCAGGGAAGAACGGCCTGACAGAAACCATTGAGGGTAAGAGGCCTATTCCAAAGTCCCAATCCCCACCCCAGAGGGAGGAAGCATCCAGGGAAGAAAGGCCTGGCAGATACCAATGAGGGTAAGAGGCCTATTCCAAAGGCCCATCCCCACCCCAGAGGGAGGAAGCATCCAGGGGAGAAAGGCCTAGCAGAAACCACTGAAGGTAAGAGACCTATTCCAAAGGCCCCATTCCCACCCCAGAGGGAGGAAGCATCCGGGGAAGAAAGGCCTGTCAGAAACCACTGAGGGGAAGAGGCCTATTCCAAAGGCCACATCCCCACCCCAGAGGGAGGAAGCATCCAGGGACGAAAGGCCTGGCCGAAACCACTGAGGGTAAGAGGTCTATTCCAAAGGCCCCATTCCCCACCCCAGAGGGAGGAAGCATCCAGGGAAGAAAGGCCTGGCAGAAACCCCTGAGGGTAAGAGGTCTATGCCAAAGGCTACACACCCACCCCAGAGGGAGGAAGCATCCAGGGAAGAAAGGCCTTGCAGAAACCATTGAGGGTAAGAGGCCTATTCCAAAGGCCCCATCCCCACCCAAGAGGGAGTAAGCATCCAGGGATGAAAGGCCTGGCAGAAACCACTGAGGGTAAGAGGTCTATTCCAAAGGCCCCCTCCCCTCCACAGAGGGAGGAAGCATCCAGGGAAGAAAGGCCTGGCAGAAGCCACTGAGGGTAAGAGGCCTATTCCAAAGGCCCCATCCCCACCCCAGAGGGAGGAAGCATC
The DNA here is from genome assembly GCA_035047305.1 of Bradypodion pumilum. Classification (NCBI taxonomy): domain Eukaryota; kingdom Metazoa; phylum Chordata; class Lepidosauria; order Squamata; family Chamaeleonidae; genus Bradypodion; species Bradypodion pumilum. The sequence continues at coordinate 23,084,843 of JAWDJD010000009.1, read as the reverse complement.
CAGGGAAGAAAGGCCTGGCAGAAGCCACAGAGATTAAGAGGCCTATTCCAAAGGCCCCATCCCCACCACAGAGGGAGGAAGCATCCAGGGAAGGTAGACCTAGCAGAAGCCACTGAGGGAAAGAGGCCTATTCCAAATGCCACACCCCCACCCAAGAGGGAGGAAACATGCAGGGAAGAAAGGCCTTGCAGAAACCATTGAGGGTAAGAGGCCTATTCCAAAGGCCCCATCCCCACCCCAGAGGGAGGAAGCATCCAGGGAACAAAGGCCTGGCAGAAACCACTGAGGGTAAGAGGCCGATTCCAAAGGTCACACCCCCACCCCAGAAGGAGGAAGCATCCAGGGAAGAAAGACCTGGCAGATAACACTGAGGGTAAGAGGCCTATTCCAAAGGCCACAACCCCACCCAAGAGGGAGGAAGCATGCAGGGAAGAACGGCCTGGCAGAAACCATTGAAGGTAAGAAGCCTATTCCAAAGTCCCAATCCCCACCCCAGAGGGAGGAAGCATCCAGCGAATAAAGGACTGGCAGAAACCACTGAGGGTAGGAGGCCTATTCCAAAGGCCCCATCCCCATCCCAGAGGGAGGAAGCATCCAGGGAAGAAAGACCTGGCAGAAGCCACTGAGGGTAAGAGGCCTATTCCAAAGGCCCCACCCCCATCCCAGAGGGAGGAAGCATCCAGGGAAGAAAGACCTAGCAGAAGCCACTGAGGGTAAGAGGCCTATGCCAAAGGCTACACACCCACCCCAGAGGGAGGAAGCATCCAGCGAATAAAGGCCTGGCAGAAACCACTGAGGGTAAGAGGCCTATTCCAAAGGCCACACCCCCACCCCAGAAGGACGTAGCATCCCGGGAAGAAAGACCTGGCAGAAGCCACTGAGGGTAAGAAGCCTATACCAAAGGCCACACCCCCACCCAAGAGGAAGAAAGCATGCAGGGAAGAACGGCCTGACAGAAACCATTGAGGGTAAGAGGCCTATTCCAAAGTCCCAATCCCCACCCCAGAGGGAGGAAGCATCCAGGGAAGAAAGGCCTGGCAGATACCAATGAGGGTAAGAGGCCTATTCCAAAGGCCCATCCCCACCCCAGAGGGAGGAAGCATCCAGGGGAGAAAGGCCTGGCAGAAACCACTGAGGGTAAGAGACCTATTCCAAAGGCCCCATTCCCACCCCAGAGGGAGGAAGCATCCGGGGAAGAAAGGCCTGTGAGAAACCACTGAGGGGAAGAGGCCTATTCCAAAGGCCACATCCCCACCCCAGAGGGAGGAAGCATCCAGGGACGAAAGGCCTGGCAGAAACCACTGAGGGTAAGAGGTCTATTCCAAAGGCCCCATCCCCACCCCAGAGGGAGGAAGCATCCAGGGAAGAAAGGCCTGGCAGAAGCCACTGAGGGTAAGAGGCCTATTCCAAAGGCCTCATTCCCACCACAGAGGGAGGAAGCATCCAGGGAAGAAAGGCCTTGCAGAAACCATTGAGGGTAAGAGGCCTATTCCAAAGGACCCATCCCCACCCCAGAGGGAGGAAGCATCCAGGGATGAAAGGCCTGGCAGAAACCACTGAGGGTAAGAGGTCTATTCCAAAGGCCCCCTCCCCTCCACAGAGGGAGGAAGCATCCAGGGAAGAAAGGCCTGGCAGAAGCCACTGAGGGTAAGAGGCCTATTCCAAAGGCCTCATTCCCACCCCGGAGGGAGGAAGCATCCAGGGAAGAAAGGCCTGTCAGAAAGCATTTAGGGTAAGAGGCCTGTTCCAAAGGCCCCACCCCCATCCCAGAGGGAGGAAGCATCCAGGGAAGAAAGACCTGGCAGAAGCCACTGAGGGTAAGAGGCCTATTCCAAAGGCCACACCCCCACCCCAGAGGGAGGAAGCATCCAGGGAAGAAAGACCTGGCACATGCCACTGAGGGTAAGAGGCCTATTCCAAAGGCCCCATCCCCACCATAGAGGGAGGAAGCATCCAGGGAAGAAAGGCCTGGCAGAAGCCACAGAGGTTAAGAGGCCTATTCCAAAGGCCCCATCCCCACCACAGAGGGAGGATGCATCCAGGGATGAAAGGCCTGGCAGAAACCACTGAGGGTAAGAGGCCTATTCCAAAGGCCACACAGCCACCCCAGAAGGAGGAAGCATCCAGGGAAGAAAGACCTAGCAGATAACATTGAGGGTAAGAGGCCTATTCCAAAGGCCACACCCCCACCCAAGAGGGAGGAAGCATGCAGGGAAGAACGGCCTGGCAGAAACCATTGAGGGTAAGAAGCCTATTCCAAAGTCCAAATCCCCACCCCAGGAGAACGTAGCATCCCGGGAAGAAAGGCCTGGCAGAAACCCCTGAGGGTAAGATGCCTATTCCAAAGGCTACACACCCACCCCAGAGGGGGAAGCATCCAGCGAATAAAGGCCTGGCAGAAACCACTGAGGGTAAGAGGCCTATTCCAAAGGCCCCATCCCCATCCCAGAGGGAGGAAGCATCCAGGGAAGAAAGGCCTGGCAGAAGCCACTGAGGGTAAGAGGCCTATTCCAAAGGCCCCATCCCCACCCCAGAGGGAGGAAGCATCCAGGGAAGAAAGGCCTGGCAGAAACCACTGAGGGTAAGTGGCCTATTCCAAAGGCCCCATCCCCACCACAGAGGGAGGAAGCATCCAGGGAAGAAAGGCCTGGCAGAAGCCACTGGGGGTAAGAGGCCTATTCCAAAGGCCTCATTCCCACCCCAGAGGGAGGAAGCACCAGGGAAGAAAGGCCAGTCAGAAAGCATTTAGGGTAAGAGGCCTATTCCAAAGGCCCCAATCCCCACCCCAGAGAGAGGAAGCATCCAGGGGAGAAAGGCCTGTCAGAAACCACTGAGGGTAAGAGGCCTATTCCAAAGGCCACATCCCCACCCCAGAGGGAGGAAGCATCCAGGGATGAAAGGCCTGGCAGAAACCACTGAGGGTAAGAGGTCTATTCCAAAGGCCCCCTCCCCTCCACAGAGGGAGGAAGCATCCAGGGAAGAAAGGCCTGGCAGAAGCCACTGAGGGTAAGAGGCCTATTCCAAAGGCCCCATCCCCACCCCAGAGGAAGCATCCAGGGAAGGAAGGCCTTGCAGAAACCACTGAGGGTAAGAGGCCTATTCCAATGGCCACACCCCCACCCCAGAGGGAGGAAGCATCCAGGGAAGAAAGGCCTGGCAGAAGCCACTGAGGGTAAGAGGCCTATTCCAAAAGCCCCATCCCCACCCCAGAGGGAGGAAGCATCCAGGGAAGAAAGGCCTGGCAGAAGCCACAGAGGTTAAGAGGCCTATTCCAAAGGCCCCATCCCCACCACAGAGGGAGGAAGCATCCAGGGAAGGAAGACCTAGCAGAAGCCACTGAGGGTAAGATGCCTATTCCAAATGCCACACCCCCACCAAGAGGGAGGAAGCATGCAGGGAAAAAGGCCTTGCAGAAACCATTGAGGGTAAGAGGCCTATTCCAAAGGCCCCATCCCCACCCCAGAGGGAGGAAGCATCCAGGGAAGAAAGGCATGGCAGAAACCACTAAGGGTAAGAGGCCTATTCCAAAGGCCACACCCCCACCCCAGAAGGAGGAAGCATCCAGGGAAGAAAGACCTGGCAGATACCACTGAGGGTAAGAGGCCTATTCCAAAGGCCACACCCCCACCCAAGAGGGAGGAAGCATGCAGGGAAGAACGGCCTGACAGAAACCATTGAGGGTAAGAGGCCTATTCCAAAGTCCCAATCCCCACCCCAGAGGGAGGAAGCATCCAGGGAAGAAAGGCCTGGCAGATACCAATGAGGGTAAGAGGCCTATTCCAAAGGCCCATCCCCACCCCAGAGGGAGGAAGCATCCAGGGGAGAAAGGCCTGGCAGAAACCACTGAGGGTAAGAGACCTATTCCAAAGGCCCCATTCCCACCCCAGAGGGAGGAAGCATCCGGGGAAGAAAGGCCTGTCAGAAACCACTGAGGGGAAGAGGCCTATTCCAATGGCCACATCCCCACCCCAGAGGGAGGAAGCATCCAGGGACGAAAGGCCTGGCAGAAACCACTGAGGGTAAGAGGTCTATTCCAAAGGCCCCATCCCCACCCCAGAGGGAGGAAGCATCCAGGGAAGAAAGGCCTGGCAGAAACCCCTGAGGGTAAGAGGCCTATGCCAAAGGCTACACACCCACCCCAGAGGGAGGAAGCATCCAGGGAAGAAAGGCCTTGCAGAAACCATTGAGGGTAAGAGGCCTATTCCAAAGGCCCCATCCCCACCCCAGAGGGAGTAAGCATCCAGGGATGAAAGGCCTGGCAGAAACCACTGAGGGTAAGAGGTCTATTCCAAAGGCCCCCTCCCCTCCACAGAGGGAGGAAGCATCCAGGGATGAAAGGCCTGGCAGAAGCCACTGAGGGTAAGAGGCCTATTCCAAAGGCCCCATCCCCACCCCAGAGGGAGGAAGCATCCAGGGAAGAAAGGCCTGGCAGAAGCCTCAGAGATTAAGAGGCCTATTCCAAAGGCCCCATCCCCACCACAGAGGGAGGAAGCATCCAGGGAAGGTAGACCTAGCAGAAGCCACTGAGGGAAAGAGGCCTATTCCAAATGCCACACCCCCACACAAGAGGGAGGAAACATGCAGGGAAGAAAGGCCTTGCAGAAACCATAGAGGGTAAGAGGCCTATTCCAAAGGCCCCATCCCCACCCCAGAGGAAGGAAGCATCCAGGGAACAAAGGCCTGGCAGAAACCACTGAGGGTAAGAGGCCTATTCCAAAGGTCACACCCCCACCCCAGAAGGAGGAAGCATCCAGGGAAGAAAGACCTGGCAGATAACACTGAGGGTAAGAGGCCTATTCCAAAGGCCACAACCCCACCCAAGAGGGAGGAAGCATGCAGGGAAGAACGGCCTGGCAGAAACCATTGAAGGTAAGAAGCCTATTCCAAAGTCCCAATCCCCACCCCAGAGGGAGGAAGCATCCAGCGAATAAAGGCCTGGCAGAAACCACTGAGGGTAAGAGGCCTATTCCAAAGGCCCCATCCCCATCCCAGAGGGAGGAAGCATCCAGGGAAGAAAGACCTGGCAGAAGCCACTGAGGGTAAGAGGCCTATTCCAAAGGCCCCACCCCCATCCCAGAGGGAGGAAGCATCCAGGGAAGAAAGACCTGGCAGAAGCCACTGAGGGTAAGAGGCCTATTCCAAAGGCCACATCCCCACCCCAGAGGGAGGAAGCATCCAGGGACGAAAGGCCTGGCCGAAACCACTGAGGGTAAGAGGTCTATTCCAAAGGCCCCATTCCCCACCCCAGAGGGAGGAAGCATCCAGGGAAGAAAGGCCTGGCAGAAACCCCTGAGGGTAAGAGGTCTATGCCAAAGGCTACACACCCACCCCAGAGGGAGGAAGCATCCAGGGAAGAAAGGCCTTGCAGAAACCATTGAGGGTAAGAGGCCTATTCCAAAGGCCCCATCCCCACCCAAGAGGGAGTAAGCATCCAGGGATGAAAGGCCTGGCAGAAACCACTGAGGGTAAGAGGTCTATTCCAAAGGCCCCCTCCCCTCCACAGAGGGAGGAAGCATCCAGGGAAGAAAGGCCTGGCAGAAGCCACTGAGGGTAAGAGGCCTATTCCAAAGGCCCCATCCCCACCCCAGAGGGAGGAAGCATCCAGGGAAGAAAGGCCTGGCAGAAGCCACAGAGATTAAGAGGCCTATTCCAAAGGCCCCATCCCCACCACAGAGGGAGGAAGCATCCAGGGAAGGTAGACCTAGCAGAAGCCACTGAGGGAAAGAGGCCTATTCCAAATGCCACACCCCCACCCAAGAGGGAGGAAACATGCAGGGAAGAAAGGCCTTGCAGAAACCATTGAGGGTAAGAGGCCTATTCCAAAGGCCCCATCCCCACCCCAGAGGGAGGAAGCATCCAGGGAACAAAGGCCTGGCAGAAACCACTGAGGGTAAGAGGCCGATTCCAAAGGTCACACCCCCACCCCAGAAGGAGGAAGCATCCAGGGAAGAAAGACCTGGCAGATAACACTGAGGGTAAGAGGCCTATTCCAAAGGCCACAACCCCACCCAAGAGGGAGGAAGCATGCAGGGAAGAACGGCCTGGCAGAAACCATTGAAGGTAAGAAGCCTATTCCAAAGTCCCAATCCCCACCCCAGAGGGAGGAAGCATCCAGCGAATAAAGGACTGGCAGAAACCACTGAGGGTAGGAGGCCTATTCCAAAGGCCCCATCCCCATCCCAGAGGGAGGAAGCATCCAGGGAAGAAAGACCTGGCAGAAGCCACTGAGGGTAAGAGGCCTATTCCAAAGGCCCCACCCCCATCCCAGAGGGAGGAAGCATCCAGGGAAGAAAGACCTAGCAGAAGCCACTGAGGGTAAGAGGCCTATGCCAAAGGCTACACACCCACCCCAGAGGGAGGAAGCATCCAGCGAATAAAGGCCTGGCAGAAACCACTGAGGGTAAGAGGCCTATTCCAAAGGCCACACCCCCACCCCAGAAGGACGTAGCATCCCGGGAAGAAAGACCTGGCAGAAGCCACTGAGGGTAAGAAGCCTATACCAAAGGCCACACCCCCACCCAAGAGGAAGAAAGCATGCAGGGAAGAACGGCCTGACAGAAACCATTGAGGGTAAGAGGCCTATTCCAAAGTCCCAATCCCCACCCCAGAGGGAGGAAGCATCCAGGGAAGAAAGGCCTGGCAGATACCAATGAGGGTAAGAGGCCTATTCCAAAGGCCCATCCCCACCCCAGAGGGAGGAAGCATCCAGGGGAGAAAGGCCTGGCAGAAACCACTGAGGGTAAGAGACCTATTCCAAAGGCCCCATTCCCACCCCAGAGGGAGGAAGCATCCGGGGAAGAAAGGCCTGTGAGAAACCACTGAGGGGAAGAGGCCTATTCCAAAGGCCACATCCCCACCCCAGAGGGAGGAAGCATCCAGGGACGAAAGGCCTGGCAGAAACCACTGAGGGTAAGAGGTCTATTCCAAAGGCCCCATCCCCACCCCAGAGGGAGGAAGCATCCAGGGAAGAAAGGCCTGGCAGAAGCCACTGAGGGTAAGAGGCCTATTCCAAAGGCCTCATTCCCACCACAGAGGGAGGAAGCATCCAGGGAAGAAAGGCCTTGCAGAAACCATTGAGGGTAAGAGGCCTATTCCAAAGGACCCATCCCCACCCCAGAGGGAGGAAGCATCCAGGGATGAAAGGCCTGGCAGAAACCACTGAGGGTAAGAGGTCTATTCCAAAGGCCCCCTCCCCTCCACAGAGGGAGGAAGCATCCAGGGAAGAAAGGCCTGGCAGAAGCCACTGAGGGTAAGAGGCCTATTCCAAAGGCCTCATTCCCACCCCAGAGGGAGGAAGCATCCAGGGAAGAAAGGCCTGTCAGAAAGCATTTAGGGTAAGAGGCCTGTTCCAAAGGCCCCACCCCCATCCCAGAGGGAGGAAGCATCCAGGGAAGAAAGACCTGGCAGAAGCCACTGAGGGTAAGAGGCCTATTCCAAAGGCCACACCCCCACCCCAGAGGGAGGAAGCATCCAGGGAAGAAAGACCTGGCACATGCCACTGAGGGTAAGAGGCCTATTCCAAAGGCCCCATCCCCACCATAGAGGGAGGAAGCATCCAGGGAAGAAAGGCCTGGCAGAAGCCACAGAGGTTAAGAGGCCTATTCCAAAGGCCCCATCCCCACCACAGAGGGAGGATGCATCCAGGGATGAAAGGCCTGGCAGAAACCACTGAGGGTAAGAGGCCTATTCCAAAGGCCACACAGCCACCCCAGAAGGAGGAAGCATCCAGGGAAGAAAGACCTAGCAGATAACATTGAGGGTAAGAGGCCTATTCCAAAGGCCACACCCCCACCCAAGAGGGAGGAAGCATGCAGGGAAGAACGGCCTGGCAGAAACCATTGAGGGTAAGAAGCCTATTCCAAAGTCCAAATCCCCACCCCAGGAGAACGTAGCATCCCGGGAAGAAAGGCCTGGCAGAAACCCCTGAGGGTAAGATGCCTATTCCAAAGGCTACACACCCACCCCAGAGGGGGAAGCATCCAGCGAATAAAGGCCTGGCAGAAACCACTGAGGGTAAGAGGCCTATTCCAAAGGCCCCATCCCCATCCCAGAGGGAGGAAGCATCCAGGGAAGAAAGGCCTGGCAGAAGCCACTGAGGGTAAGAGGCCTATTCCAAAGGCCCCATCCCCACCCCAGAGGGAGGAAGCATCCAGGGAAGAAAGGCCTGGCAGAAACCACTGAGGGTAAGTGGCCTATTCCAAAGGCCCCATCCCCACCACAGAGGGAGGAAGCATCCAGGGAAGAAAGGCCTGGCAGAAGCCACTGGGGGTAAGAGGCCTATTCCAAAGGCCTCATTCCCACCCCAGAGGGAGGAAGCACCAGGGAAGAAAGGCCAGTCAGAAAGCATTTAGGGTAAGAGGCCTATTCCAAAGGCCCCAATCCCCACCCCAGAGAGAGGAAGCATCCAGGGGAGAAAGGCCTGTCAGAAACCACTGAGGGTAAGAGGCCTATTCCAAAGGCCACATCCCCACCCCAGAGGGAGGAAGCATCCAGGGATGAAAGGCCTGGCAGAAACCACTGAGGGTAAGAGGTCTATTCCAAAGGCCCCCTCCCCTCCACAGAGGGAGGAAGCATCCAGGGAAGAAAGGCCTGGCAGAAGCCACTGAGGGTAAGAGGCCTATTCCAAAGGCCCCATCCCCACCCCAGAGGAAGCATCCAGGGAAGGAAGGCCTTGCAGAAACCACTGAGGGTAAGAGGCCTATTCCAATGGCCACACCCCCACCCCAGAGGGAGGAAGCATCCAGGGAAGAAAGGCCTGGCAGAAGCCACTGAGGGTAAGAGGCCTATTCCAAAAGCCCCATCCCCACCCCAGAGGGAGGAAGCATCCAGGGAAGAAAGGCCTGGCAGAAGCCACAGAGGTTAAGAGGCCTATTCCAAAGGCCCCATCCCCACCACAGAGGGAGGAAGCATCCAGGGAAGGAAGACCTAGCAGAAGCCACTGAGGGTAAGATGCCTATTCCAAATGCCACACCCCCACCAAGAGGGAGGAAGCATGCAGGGAAAAAGGCCTTGCAGAAACCATTGAGGGTAAGAGGCCTATTCCAAAGGCCCCATCCCCACCCCAGAGGGAGGAAGCATCCAGGGAAGAAAGGCATGGCAGAAACCACTAAGGGTAAGAGGCCTATTCCAAAGGCCACACCCCCACCCCAGAAGGAGGAAGCATCCAGGGAAGAAAGACCTGGCAGATACCACTGAGGGTAAGAGGCCTATTCCAAAGGCCACACCCCCACCCAAGAGGGAGGAAGCATGCAGGGAAGAACGGCCTGACAGAAACCATTGAGGGTAAGAGGCCTATTCCAAAGTCCCAATCCCCACCCCAGAGGGAGGAAGCATCCAGGGAAGAAAGGCCTGGCAGATACCAATGAGGGTAAGAGGCCTATTCCAAAGGCCCATCCCCACCCCAGAGGGAGGAAGCATCCAGGGGAGAAAGGCCTGGCAGAAACCACTGAGGGTAAGAGACCTATTCCAAAGGCCCCATTCCCACCCCAGAGGGAGGAAGCATCCGGGGAAGAAAGGCCTGTCAGAAACCACTGAGGGGAAGAGGCCTATTCCAATGGCCACATCCCCACCCCAGAGGGAGGAAGCATCCAGGGACGAAAGGCCTGGCAGAAACCACTGAGGGTAAGAGGTCTATTCCAAAGGCCCCATCCCCACCCCAGAGGGAGGAAGCATCCAGGGAAGAAAGGCCTGGCAGAAACCCCTGAGGGTAAGAGGCCTATGCCAAAGGCTACACACCCACCCCAGAGGGAGGAAGCATCCAGGGAAGAAAGGCCTTGCAGAAACCATTGAGGGTAAGAGGCCTATTCCAAAGGCCCCATCCCCACCCCAGAGGGAGTAAGCATCCAGGGATGAAAGGCCTGGCAGAAACCACTGAGGGTAAGAGGTCTATTCCAAAGGCCCCCTCCCCTCCACAGAGGGAGGAAGCATCCAGGGATGAAAGGCCTGGCAGAAGCCACTGAGGGTAAGAGGCCTATTCCAAAGGCCCCATCCCCACCCCAGAGGGAGGAAGCATCCAGGGAAGAAAGGCCTGGCAGAAGCCTCAGAGATTAAGAGGCCTATTCCAAAGGCCCCATCCCCACCACAGAGGGAGGAAGCATCCAGGGAAGGTAGACCTAGCAGAAGCCACTGAGGGAAAGAGGCCTATTCCAAATGCCACACCCCCACACAAGAGGGAGGAAACATGCAGGGAAGAAAGGCCTTGCAGAAACCATAGAGGGTAAGAGGCCTATTCCAAAGGCCCCATCCCCACCCCAGAGGAAGGAAGCATCCAGGGAACAAAGGCCTGGCAGAAACCACTGAGGGTAAGAGGCCTATTCCAAAGGTCACACCCCCACCCCAGAAGGAGGAAGCATCCAGGGAAGAAAGACCTGGCAGATAACACTGAGGGTAAGAGGCCTATTCCAAAGGCCACAACCCCACCCAAGAGGGAGGAAGCATGCAGGGAAGAACGGCCTGGCAGAAACCATTGAAGGTAAGAAGCCTATTCCAAAGTCCCAATCCCCACCCCAGAGGGAGGAAGCATCCAGCGAATAAAGGCCTGGCAGAAACCACTGAGGGTAAGAGGCCTATTCCAAAGGCCCCATCCCCATCCCAGAGGGAGGAAGCATCCAGGGAAGAAAGACCTGGCAGAAGCCACTGAGGGTAAGAGGCCTATTCCAAAGGCCCCACCCCCATCCCAGAGGGAGGAAGCATCCAGGGAAGAAAGACCTGGCAGAAGCCACTGAGGGTAAGAGGCCTATTCCAAAGGCCACACCCCCACCCCAGAGGGAGGAAGCATCCAGGGAAGAAAGACCTGGCACATGCCACTGAGGGTAAGAGGCCTATTCCAAAGGCCCCATCCCCACCCCAGAGGGAGGAAGCATCCAGGGAAGAAAGGCCTGGCAGAAGCCACAGAGGTTAAGAGGCCTATTCCAAAGGCCCCATCCCCACCACAGAGGGAGGAAGCATCCAGGGATGAAAGGCCTGGCAGAAACCACTGAGGGTAAGAGGCCTATTCCAAAGGCCACACAGCCACCCCAGAAGGAGGAAGCATCCAGGGAAGAAAGACCTAGCAGATAACATTGAGGGTAAGAGGCCTATTCCAAAGGCCACACCCCCACCCAAGAGGGAGGAAGCATGCAGGGAAGAACGGCCTGGCAGAAACCATTGAGGGTAAGAAGCCTATTCCAAAGTCCAAATCCCCACCCCAGAAGAACGTAGCATCCCGGGAAGAAAGGCCTGGCAGAAACCCCTGAGGGTAAGATGCCTATTCCAAAGGCTACACACCCACCCCAGAGGGGGAAGCATCCAGCGAATAAAGGCCTGGCAGAAACCACTGAGGGTAAGAGGCCTGTTCCAAAGGCCCCATCCCCATCCCAGAGGGAGGAAGCATCCAGGGAAGAAAGGCCTGGCAGAAGCCACTGAGGGTAAGAGGCCTATTCCAAAGGCCCCATCCCCACCCCAGAGGGAGGAAGCATCCAGGGAAGAAAGGCCTGGCAGAAACCACTGAGGGTAAGTGGCCTATTCCAAAGGCCCCATCCCCACCACAGAGGGAGGAAGCATCCAGGGAAGAAAGGCCTGGCAGAAACCACTGAGGGTAAGAGGCCTATTCCAAAGGCCCCATCCCCACCCCAGAGGAAGCATCCAGGGAAGGAAGGCCTTGCAGAAACCACTGAGGGTAAGAGGCCTATTCCAATGGCCACACCCCCACCCCAGAGGGAGGAAGCATCCAGGGAAGAAAGGCCTGGCAGAAGCCACTGAGGGTAAGAGGCCTATTCCAAAAGCCCCATCCCCACCCCAGAGGGAGGAAGCATCCAGGGAACAAAGGCCTGGCAGAAGCCACAGAGGTTAAGATGCCTATTCCAAATGCCACACCCCCACCAAGAGGGAGGAAGCATGCAGGGAAAAAGGCCTTGCAGAAACCATTGAGGGTAAGAGGCCTATTCCAAAGGCCCCATCCCCACCCCAGAGGGAGGAAGCATCCAGGGAAGAAAGGCATGGCAGAAACCACTAAGGGTAAGAGGCCTATTCCAAAGGCCACACCCCCACCCCAGAAGGAGGAAGCATCCAGGGAAGAAAGACCTGGCAGATACCACTGAGGGTAAGAGGCCTATTCCAAAGGCCACACCCCCACCCAAGAGGGAGGAAGCATGCAGGGAAGAACGGCCTGACAGAAACCATTGAGGGTAAGAGGCCTATTCCAAAGTCCCAATCCCCACACCAGAGGGAGGAAGCATCCAGGGAAGAAAGGCCTGGCAGATTCCAATGAGGGTAAGAGGCCTATTCCAAAGGCCCATCCCCACCCCAGAGGGAGGAAGCATCCAGGGGAGAAAGGCCTGGCAGAAACCACTGAGGGTAAGAGACCTATTCCAAAGGCCCCATTCCCACCCCAGAGGGAGGAAGCATCCGGGGAAGAAAGGCCTGTCAGAAACCACTGAGGGGAAGAGGCCTATTCCAAAGGCCACATCCCCACCCCAGAGGGAGGAAGCATCCAGGGACGAAAGGCCTGGCAGAAACCACTGAGGGTAAGAGGTCTATTCCAAAGGCCCCATCCCCACCCCAGAGGGAGGAAGCATCCAGGGAAGAAAGGCCTGGCAGAAACCCCTGAGGGTAAGAGGCCTATGCCAAAGGCTACACACCCACCCCAGAGGGAGGAAGCATCCAGCGAATAAAGGCCTGGCAGAAACCACTGAGGGTAAGAGGCCTATTCCAAAGGCCACACCCCCACCCCAGAAGGACGTAGCATCCCGGGAAGAAAGACCTGGCAGAAGCCACTGAGGGTAAGAAGCCTATACCAAAGGCCACACCCCCACCCAAGAGGAAGTAAGCATGCAGGGAAGAACGGCCTGACGGAAACCATTGAGGGTAAGAGGCCTATTCCAAAGTCCCAATCCCCACCCCAGAGGGAGGAAGCATCCAGGGAAGAAAGGCCTGGCAGATACCAATGAGGGTAAGAGGCCTATTCCAAAGGCCCATCCCCACCCCAGAGGGAGGAAGCATCCAGGGGAGAAAGGCCTGGCAGAAACCACTGAGGGTAAGAGACCTATTCCAAAGGCCCCATTCCCACCCCAGAGGGAGGAAGCATCCGGGGAAGAAAGGCCTGGCAGAAACCACTGAGGGGAAGAGGCCTATTCCAAAGGCCACATCCCCACCCCAGAGGGAGGAAGCATCCAGGGACGAAAGGCCTGGCAGAAACCACGGAGGGTAAGAGGTCTATTCCAAAGGCCCCATCCCCACCCCAGAGGGAGGAAGCATCCAGGGAAGAAAGGCCTGGCAGAAGCCACTGAGGGTAAGAGGCCTATTCCAAAGGCCTCATTCCCACCACAGAGGGAGGAAGCATCCAGGGAAGAAAGGCCTTGCAGAAACCATTGAGGGTAAGAGGCCTATTCCAAAGGCCCCATCCCCACCCCAGAGGGAGGAAGCATCCAGGGATGAAAGGCCTGGCAGAAACCACTGAGGGTAAGAGGTCTATTCCAAAGGCCCCCTCCCCTCCACAGAGGGAGGAAGCATCCAGGGAAGAAAGGCCTGGCAGAAGCCACTGAGGGTAAGAGGCCTATTCCAAAGGCCTCATTCCCACCCCAGAGGGAGGAAGCATCCAGGGAAGAAAGGCCTGTCAGAAAGCATTTAGGGTAAGAGGCCTGTTCCAAAGGCCCCATCCCCACCTCAGAGGAAGCATCCAGGGAAGGAAGGCCTTGCAGAAACCACTGAGGGTAAGAGGCCTATTCCAATGGCCACACCCCCTCCCCAGAAGGAGGAAGCATCCAGGGAGGAAAGGACTGGCAGAAGCCACTGAGGGTAAGAGGCCTATTCCAAAGGCCCCATCCCCACCCCAGAGGGAGGAAGCATCCAGGGAAGAAAGGCCTGGCAGAAGCCACAGAGATTAAGAGGCCTATTCCAAAGGCCCCATCCCCACCACAGAGGGAGGAAGCATCCAGGGAAGGTAGACCTAGCAGAAGCCACTGAGGGAAAGAGGCCTATTCCAAATGCCACACCCCCACCCAAGAGGGAGGAAACATGCAGGGAAGAAAGGCCTTGCAGAAACCATTGAGGGTAAGAGGCCTATTCCAAAGGCCCCATCCCCACCCCAGAGGGAGGAAGCATCCAGGGAACAAAGGCCTGGCAGAAACCACTGAGGGTAAGAGGCCTATTCCAAAGGTCACACACACACCCCAGAAGGAGGAAGCATCCAGGGAAGAACGGCCTGGCAGAAACCATTGAAGGTAAGAAGCCTATTCCAAAGGCCACACCCCCACCCCAGAGGGAGGAAGCATCCAGGGAAGAAAGACCTCGCAGAAGCCACTGAGGGTAAGAGGCCTATTCCAAAGGCCCCACCCCCATCCCAGAGGGAGGAAGCATCCAGGGAAGAAAGACCTCGCAGAAGCCACTGAGGGTAAGAGGCCTATTCCAAAGGCCTCACCCCCATCCCAGAGGGAGGAAGCATCCAGGGAAGAAAGACCTCGCAGAAGCCACTGAGGGTAAGAGGCCTATTCCAAAGGCCCCACCCCCATCCCAGAGGGAGGAAGCATCCAGGGAAGAAAGACCTGGCAGAAGCCACTGAGGGTAAGAGGCCTATTCCAAAGGCCACACCCCCACCCCAGAGGGAGGAAGCATCCAGGGAAGAAAGACCTGGCACATGCCACTGAGGGTAAGAGGCCTATTCCAAAGGCCCCATCCCCACCCCAGAGGGAGGAAGCATCCAGGGAAGAAAGGCCTGGCAGAAGCCACAGAGGTTAAGAGGCCTGTTCCAAAGGCCCCATCCCCACCACAGAGGGAGGAAGCATCCAGGGATGAAAGGCCTGGCAGAAACCACTGAGGGTAAGAGGCCTATTCCAAAGGCCACACAGCCACCCCAGAAGGAGGAAGCATCCAGGGAAGAAAGACCTAGCAGATAACATTGAGGGTAAGAGGCCTATTCCAAAGGCCACACCCCCACCCAAGAGGGAGGAAGCATGCAGGGAAGAACGGCCTGGCAGAAACCATTGAGGGTAAGAAGCCTATTCCAAAGTCCAAATCCCCACCCCAGAAGAACGTAGCATCCCGGGAAGAAAGGCCTGGCAGAAACCCCTGAGGGTAAGATGCCTATTCCAAAGGCTACACACCCACCCCAGAGGGGGAAGCATCCAGCGAATAAAGGCCTGGCAGAAACCACTGAGGGTAAGAGGCCTATTCCAAAGGCCCCATCCCCATCCCAGAGGGAGGAAGCATCCAGGGAAGAAAGGCCTGGCAGAAGCCACTGAGGGTAAGAGGCCTATTCCAAAGGCCCCATCCCCACCCCAGAGGGAGGAAGCATCCAGGGAAGAAAGGCCTGGCAGAAACCACTGAGGGTAAGTGGCCTATTCCAAAGGCCCCATCCCCACCACAGAGGGAGGAAGCATCCAGGGAAGAAAGGCCTGGCAGAAGCCACTGGGGGTAAGAGGCCTATTCCAAAGGCCTCATTCCCACCCCAGAGGGAGGAAGCACCAGGGAAGAAAGGCCAGTCAGAAAGCATTTAGGGTAAGAGGCCTATTCCAAAGGCCCCCATCCCCACCCCAGCGAGAGGAAGCATCCAGGGGAGAAAGGCCTGTCAGAAACCACTGAGGGTAAGAGGCCTATTCCAAAGGCCACATCCCCACCCCAGAGGGAGGAAGCATCCAGGGATGAAAGGCCTGGCAGAAACTACTGAGGGTAAGAGGTCTATTCCAAAGGCCCCCTCCCCTCCACAGAGGGAGGAAGCATCCAGGGAAGAAAGGCCTGGCAGAAGCCACTGAGGGTAAGAGGCCTATTCCAAAGGCCCCATCCCCACCCCAGAGGAAGCATCCAGGGAAGGAAGGACTTGCAGAAACCACTGAGGGTAAGAGGCCTATTCCAAAGGCCACACCCCCACCCCAGAGGGAGGAAGCATCCAGGGAAGAAAGGCCTGGCAGAAGCCACTGAGGGTAAGAGGCCTATTCCAAAAGCCCCATCCCCACCCCAGAGGGAGGAAGCATCCAGGGAAGAAAGGCCTGGCAGAAGCCACAGAGGTTAAGAGGCCTATTCCAAAGGCCCCATCCCCACCACAGAGGGAGGAAGCATCCAGGGAAGGAAGACCTAGCAGAAGCCACTGAGGGTAAGATGCCTATTCCAAATGCCACACCCCCACCAAGAGGGAGGAAGCATGCAGGGAAAAAGGCCTTGCAGAAACCATTGAGGGTAAGAGGCCTATTCCAAAGTCCCCATCCCCACCCCAGAGGGAGGAAGCATCCAGGGAAGAAAGGCATGGCAGAAACCACTAAGGGTAAGAGGCCTATTCCAAAGGCCACACCCCCACCCCAGAAGGAGGAAGCATCCAGGGAAGAAAGACCTGGCAGATACCACTGAGGGTAAGAGGCCTATTCCAAAGGCCACACCCCCACCCAAGAGGGAGGAAGCATGCAGGGAAGAACGGCCTGACAGAAACCATTGAGGGTAAGAGGCCTATTCCAAAGTCCCAATCCCCACCCCAGAGGGAGGAAGCATCCAGGGAAGAAAGGCCTGGCAGATACCAATGAGGGTAAGAGGCCTATTCCAAAGGCCCATCCCCACCCCAGAGGGAGGAAGCATCCAGGGGAGAAAGGCCTGGCAGAAACCACTGAGGGTAAGAGACCTATTCCAAAGACCCCATTCCCACCCCAGAGGGAGGAAGCATCCGGGGAAGAAAGGCCTGTCAGAAACCACTGAGGGGAAGAGGCCTATTCCAAAGGCCACATCCCCACCCCAGAGGGAGGAAGCATCCAGGGACGAAAGGCCTGGCAGAAACCACTGAGGGTAAGAGGTCTATTCCAAAGGCCCCATCCCCACCCCAGAGGGAGGAAGCATCCAGGGAAGAAAGGCCTGGCAGAAACCCCTGAGGGTAAGAGGCCTATGCCAAAGGCTACACACCCACCCCAGAGGGAGGAAGCATCCAGTGAATAAAGGCCTGGCAGAACCCACTGAGGGTAAGAGGCCTATTCCAAAGGCCACACCCCCACCCCAGAAGGACGTAGCATCCCGGGAAGAAAGACCTGGCAGAAGCCACTGAGGGTAAGAAGCCTATACCAAAGGCCACACCCCCACCCAAGAGGAAGTAAGCATGCAGGGAAGAACGGCCTGACAGAAACCATTGAGGGTAAGAGGCCTATTCCAAAGTCCCAATCCCCACCCCAGAGGGAGGAAGCATCCAGGGAAGAAAGGCCTGGCAGATACCAATGAGGGTAAGAGGCCTATTCCAAAGGCCCATCCCCACCCCAGAGGGAGGAAGCATCCAGGGGAGAAAGGCCTGGCAGAAACCACTGAGGGTAAGAGACCTATTCCAAAGGCCCCATTCCCACCCCAGAGGGAGGAAGCATCCGGGGAAGAAAGGCCTGTCAGAAACCACTGAGGGGAAGAAGCCTATTCCAAAGGCCACATCCCCACCCCAGAGGGAGGAAGCATCCAGGGACGAAAGGCCTGGCAGAAACCACTGAGGGTAAGAGGTCTATTCCAAAGGCCCCATCCCCACCCCAGAGGGAGGAAGCATCCAGGGAAGAAAGGCCTGGCAGAAGCCACTGAGGGTAAGAGGCCTATTCCAAAGGCCTCATTCCCACCACAGAGGGAGGAAGCATCCAGGGAAGAAAGGCCTTGCAGAAACCATTGAGGGTAAGAGGCCTATTCCAAAGGCCCCATCCCCACCCCAGAGGGAGGAAGCATCCAGGGATGAAAGGCCTGGCAGAAACCACTGAGGGTAAGAGGTCTATTCCAAAGGCCCCCTCCCCTCCACAGAGGGAGGAAGCATCCAGGGAAGAAAGGCCTGGCAGAAGCCACTGAGGGTAAGAGGCCTATTCCAAAGGCCTCATTCCCACCCCAGAGGGAGGAAGCATCCAGGGAAGAAAGGCCTGTCAGAAAGCATTTAGGGTAAGAGGCCTGTTCCAAAGGCCCCATCCCCACCCCAGAGGAAGCATCCAGGGAAGGAAGGCCTTGCAGAAACCACTGAGGGTATGAGGCCTATTCCAATGGCCACACCCCCACCCCAGAGGGAGGAAGCATCCAGGGAGGAAAGGACTGGCAGAAGCCACTGAGGGTAAGAGGCCTATTCCAAAGGCCCCATCCCCACCCCAGAGGGAGGAAGCATCCAGGGAAGAAAGGCCTGGCAGAAGCCACAGAGATTAAGAGGCCTATTCCAAAGGCCCCATCCCCACCACAGAGGGAGGAAGCATCCAGGGAAGGTAGACCTAGCAGAAGCCACTGAGGGAAAGAGGCCTATTCCAAATGCCACACGCCCACCCAAGAGGGAGGAAACATGCAGGGAAGAAAGGCCTTGCAGAAACCATTGAGGGTAAGAGGCCGATTCCAAAGGCCCCATCCCCACCCCAGAGGGAGGAAGCATCCAGGGAACAAAGGCCTGGCAGAAACCACTGAGGGTAAGAGGCCTATTCCAAAGGTCACACCCCCACCCCAGAAGGAGGAAGCATCCAGGGAAGAAAGACCTGGCAGATAACACTGAGGGTAAGAGGCCTATTCCAAAGGCCACAACCCCACCCAAGAGGGAGGAAGCATGCAGGGAAGAACGGCCTGACAGAAACCATTGAGGGTAAGAGGCCTATTCCAAAGTCCCAATCCCCACCCCAGAGGGAGGAAGCATCCAGGGAAGAAAGGCCTTGCAGAAACCATTGAATGTATGAAGCCTTTTCCAAAGTCCCAATCCCCACCCCAGAGGGAGGAAGCATCCAGGGAAGAAAGGCATGGCAGAAACCACTAAGGGTAAGAGGCCTATTCCAAAGGCCACACCCCCACCCCAGAAGGAGGAAGCATCCAGGGAAGAAAGACCTGGCAGATACCACTGAGGGTAAGAGGCCTATTCCAAAGGCCACACCCCCACCCAAGAGGGAGGAAGCATGCAGGGAAGAACGGCCTGACAGAAACCATTGAGGGTAAGAGGCCTATTCCAAAGTCCCAATCCCCACCCCAGATGGAGGAAGCATCCAGGGAAGAAAGGCCTGGCAGATACCAATGAGGGTAAGAGGCCTATTCCAAAGGCCCATCCCCACCCCAGAGGGAGGAAGCATCCAGGGGAGAAAGGCCTGGCAGAAACCACTGAGGGTAAGAGACCTATTCCAAAGGCCCCATTCCCACCCCAGAGGGAGGAAGCATCCGGGGAAGAAAGGCCTGTCAGAAACCACTGAGGGGAAGAGGCCTATTCCAAAGGCCACATCCCCACCCCAGAGGGAGGAAGCATCCAGGGACGAAAGGCCTGGCAGAAACCACTGAGGGTAAGAGGTCTATTCCAAAGGCCCCATCCCCACCCCAGAGGGAGGAAGCATCCAGGGAAGAAAGGCCTGGCAGAAACCCCTGAGGGTAAGAGGCCTATGCCAAAGGCTACACACCCACCCCAGAGGGAGGAAGCATCCAGCGAATAAAGGCCTGGCAGAAACCACTGAGGGTAAGAGGCCTATTCCAAAGGCCACACCCCCACCCCAGAAGGACGTAGCATCCCGGGAAGAAAGACCTGGCAGAAGCCACTGAGGGTAAGAAGCCTATACCAAAGGCCACACCCCCACCCAAGAGGAAGTAAGCATGCAGGGAAGAACGGCCTGACAGAAACCATTGAGGGTAAGAGGCCTATTCCAAAGTCCCAATCCCCACCCCAGAGGGAGGAAGCATCCAGGGAAGAAAGGCCTGGCAGATACCAATGAGGGTAAGAGGCCTATTCCAAAGGCCCATCCCCACCCCAGAGGGAGGAAGCATCCAGGGGAGAAAGGCCTGGCAGAAACCACTGAGGGTAAGAGACCTATTCCAAAGGCCCCATTCCCACCCCAGAGGGAGGAAGCATCCGGGGAAGAAAGGCCTGTCAGAAACCACTGAGGGGAAGAGGCCGATTCCAAAGGCCACATCCCCACCCCAGAGGGAGGAAGCATCCAGGGACGAAAGGCCTGGCAGAAACCACTGAGGGTAAGAGGTCTATTCCAAAGGCCCCATCCCCACCCCAGAGGGAGGAAGCATCCAGGGAAGAAAGGCCTGGCAGAAGCCACTGAGGGTAAGAGGCCTATTCCAAAGGCCTCATTCCCACCACAGAGGGAGGAAGCATCCAGGGAAGAAAGGCCTTGCAGAAACCATTGAGGGTAAGAGGCCTATTCCAAAGGCCCCATCCCCACCCCAGAGGGAGGAAGCATCCAGGGATGAAAGGCCTGGCAGAAACCACTGAGGGTAAGAGGTCTATTCCAAAGGCCCCCTCCCCTCCACAGAGGGAGGAAGCATCCAGGGAAGAAAGGCCTGGCAGAAGCCACTGAGGGTAAGAGGCCTATTCCAAAGGCCTCATTCCCACCCCAGAGGGAGGAAGCATCCAGGGAAGAAAGGCCTGTCAGAAAGCATTTAGGGTAAGAGGCCTGTTCCAAAGGCCCCATCCCCACCCCAGAGGAAGCATCCAGGGAAGGAAGGCCTTGCAGAAACCACTGAGGGTAAGAGGCCTATTACAATGGCCACACCCCCAACCCAGAGGGAGGAAGCATCCAGGGAGGAAAGGACTGGCAGAAGCCACTGAGGGTAAGAGGCCTATTCCAAAGGCCCCATCCCCACCCCAGAGGGAGGAAGCATCCAGGGAAGAAAGGCCTGGCAAAAGCCACAGAGATTAAGAGGCCTATTCCAAAGGCCCCATCCCCACCACAGAGGGAGGAAGCATCCAGGGAAGGTAGACCTAGCAGAAGCCACTGAGGGAAAGAGGCCTATTCCAAATGCCACACCCCCACCCAAGAGGGAGGAAACATGCAGGGAAGAAAGGCCTTGCAGAAACCATTGAGGGTAAGAGGCCTATTCCAAAGGCCCCATCCCCACCCCAGAGGGAGGAAGCATCCAGGGAACAAAGGCCTGGCAGAAACCACTAAGGGTAAGAGGCCTATTCCAAAGGTCACACCCCCACCCCAGAAGGAGGAAGCATCCAGGGAAGAAAGACCTGGCAGATAACACTGAGGGTAAGAGGCCTATTCCAAAGGCCACAACCCCACCCAAGAGGGAGGAAGCATGCAGGGAAGAACGGCCTGACAGAAACCATTGAGGGTAAGAGGCCTATTCCAAAGTCCCAATCCCCACCCCAGAGGGAGGAAGCATCCAGGGAAGAAAGGCCTGGCAGAAACCATTGAAGGTAAGAAGCCTATTCCAAAGTCCCAATCCCCACCCCAGAGGGAGGAAGGATCCAGCGAATAAAGGCCTGGCAGAAACCACTGAGGGTAAGAGGCCTATTCCAAAGGCCCCCTCCCCTCCACAGAGGGAGGAAGCATCCAGGGAAGAAAGGCCTGGCAGAAGCCACTGAGGGTAAGAGGCCTATTCCAAAGGCCCCATCCCCACCCCAGAGGAAGCATCCAGGGAAGGAAGGCCTTGCAGAAACCACTGAGGGTAAGAGGCCTATTCCAATGGCCACACCCCCACCCCAGAGGGAGGAAGCATCCAGGGAAGAAAGGCCTGGCAGAAGCCACTGAGGGTAAGAGGCCTATTCCAAAAGCCCCATCCCCACCCCAGAGGGAGGAAGCATCCAGGGAAGAAAGGCCTGGCAGAAGCCACAGAGGTTAAGAGGCCTATTCCAAAGGCCCCATCCCCACCACAGAGGGAGGAAGCATCCAGGGAAGGAAGACCTAGCAGAAGCCACTGAGGGTAAGATGCCTATTCCAAATGCCACACCCCCACCAAGAGGGAGGAAGCATGCAGGGAAAAAGGCCTTGCAGAAACCATTGAGGGTAAGAGGCCTATTCCAAAGGCCCCATCCCCACCCCAGAGGGAGGAAGCATCCAGGGAAGAAAGGCATGGCAGAAACCACTAAGGGTAAGAGGCCTATTCCAAAGGCCACACCCCCACCCCAGAAGGAGGAAGCATCCAGGAAAGAAAGACCTGGCAGATACCACTGAGGGTAAGAGGCCTATTCCAAAGGCCACACCCCCACCCAAGAGGGAGGAAGCATGCAGGGAAGAACGGCCTGACAGAAACCATTGAGGGTAAGAGGCCTATTCCAAAGTCCCAATCCCCACCCCAGAGGGAGGAAGCATCCAGGGAAGAAAGGCCTGGCAGATACCAATGAGGGTAAGAGGCCTATTCCAAAGGCCCATCCCCACCCCAGAGGGAGGAAGCATCCAGGGGAGAAAGGCCTGGCAGAAACCACTGAGGGTAAGAGACCTATTCCAAAGGCCCCATTCCCACCCCAGAGGGAGGAAGCATCCGGGGAAGAAAGGCCTGTCAGAAACCACTGAGGGGAAGAGGCCTATTCCAAAGGCCACATCCCCACCCCAGAGGGAGGAAGCATCCAGGGACGAAAGGCCTGGCAGAAACCACTGAGGGTAAGAGGTCTATTCCAAAGGCCCCCTCCCCTCCACAGAGGGAGGAAGCATCCAGGGAAGAAAGGCCTGGCAGAAGCCACTGAGGGTAAGAGGCCTATTCCAAAGGCCCCATCCCCACCCCAGAGGAAGCATCCAGGGAAGGAAGGCCTTGCAGAAACCACTGAGGGTAAGAGGCCTATTCCAAAGGCCACACCCCCACCCCAGAGGGAGGAAGCATCCAGGGAAGAAAGGCCTGGCAGAAGCCACTGAGGGTAAGAGGCCTATTCCAAAAGCCCCATCCCCACCCCAGAGGGAGGAAGCATCCAGGGAAGAAAGGCCTGGCAGAAGCCACAGAGGTTAAGAGGCCTATTCCAAAGGCCCCATCCCCACCACAGAGGGAGGAAGCATCCAGGGAAGGAAGACCTAGCAGAAGCCACTGAGGGTAAGATGCCTATTCCAAATGCCACACCCCCACCAAGAGGGAGGAAGCATGCAGGGAAAAAGGCCTTGCAGAAACCATTGAGGGTAAGAGGCCTATTCCAAAGGCCCCATCCCCACCCCAGAGGGAGGAAGCATCCAGGGAAGAAAGGCATGGCAGAAACCACTAAGGGTAAGAGGCCTATTCCAAAGGCCACACCCCCACCCCAGAAGGAGGAAGCATCCAGGGAAGAAAGACCTGGCAGATACCACTGACGGTAAGAGGCCTATTTCAAAGGCCACACCCCCACCCAAGAGGGAGGAAGCATGCAGGGAAGAACGGCCTGACAGAAACCATTGAGGGTAAGAGGCCTATTCCAAAGTCCCAATCCCCACCCCAGAGGGAGGAAGCATCCAGGGAAGAAAGGCCTGGCAGATACCAATGAGGGTAAGAGGCCTATTCCAAAGGCCCATCCCCACCCCAGAGGGAGGAAGCATCCAGGGGAGAAAGGCCTGGCAGAAACCACTGAGGGTAAGAGACCTATTCCAAAGGCCCCATTCCCACCCCAGAGGGAGGAAGCATCCGGGGAAGAAAGGCCTGTCAGAAACCACTGAGGGGAAGAGGCCTATTCCAAAGGCCACATCCCCACCCCAGAGGGAGGAAGCATCCAGGGACGAAAGGCCTGGCAGAAACCACTGAGGGTAAGAGGTCTATTCCAAAGGCCCCATCCCCACCCCAGAGGGAGGAAGCATCCAGGGAAGAAAGGCCTGGCAGAAACCCCTGAGGGTAAGAGGCCTATGCCAAAGGCTACACACCCACCCCAGAGGGAGGAAGCATCCAGCGAATAAAGGCCTGGCAGAACCCACTGAGGGTAAGAGGCCTATTCCAAAGGCCACACCCCCACCCCAGAAGGACGTAGCATCCCGGGAAGAAAGACCTGGCAGAAGCCACTGAGGGTAAGAAGCCTATACCAAAGGCCACACCCCCACCCAAGAGGAAGTAAGCATGCAGGGAAGAACGGCCTGACAGAAACCATTGAGGGTAAGAGGCCTATTCCAAAGTCCCAATCCCCACCCCAGAGGGAGGAAGCATCCAGGGAAGAAAGGCCTGGCTGATACCAATGAGGGTAAGAGGCCTATTCCAAAGGCCCATCCCCACCCCAGAGGGAGGAAGCATCCAGGGGAGAAAGGCCTGGCAGAAACCACTGAGGGTAAGAGACCTATTCCAAAGGCCCCATTCCCACCCCAGAGGGAGGAAGCATCCGGGGAAGAAAGGCCTGTCAGAAACCACTGAGGGGAAGAGGCCTATTCCAAAGGCCACATCCCCACCCCAGAGGGAGGAAGCATCCAGGGACGAAAGGCCTGGCAGAAACCACTGAGGGTAAGAGGTCTATTCCAAAGGCCCCATCCCCACCCCAGAGGGAGGAAGCATCCAGGGAAGAAAGGCCTGGCAGAAGCCACTGAGGGTAAGAGGCCTATTCCAAAGGCCTCATTCCCACCACAGAGGGAGGAAGCATCCAGGGAAGAAAGGCCTTGCAGAAACCATTGAGGGTAAGAGGCCTATTCCAAAGGCCCCATCCCCACCCCAGAGGGAGGAAGCATCCAGGGATGAAAGGCCTGGCAGAAACCACTGAGGGTAAGAGGTCTATTCCAAAGGCCCCCTCCCCTCCACAGAGGGAGGAAGCATCCAGGGAAGAAAGGCCTGGCAGAAGCCACTGAGAGTAAGAGGCCTATTCCAAAGGCCTCATTCCCACCCCAGAGGGAGGAAGCATCCAGGGAAGAAAGGCCTGTCAGAAAGCATTTAGGGTAAGAGGCCTGTTCCAAAGGCCCCATCCCCACCCCAGAGGAAGCATCCAGGGAAGGAAGGCCTTGCAGAAACCACTGAGGGTAAGAGGCCTATTCCAATGGCCACACCCCCACCCCAGAGGGAGGAAGCATCCAGGGAGGAAAGGACTGGCAGAAGCCACTGAGGGTAAGAGGCCTATTCCAAAGGCCCCATCCCCACCCCAGAGGGAGGAAGCATCCAGGGAAGAAAGGCCTGGCAGAAGCCACAGAGATTAAGAGGCCTATTCCAAAGGCCCCATCCCCACCACAGAGGGAGGAAGCATCCAGGGAAGGTAGACCTAGCAGAAGCCACTGAGGGAAAGAGGCCTATTCCAAATGCCACACCCCCACCCAAGAGGGAGGAAACATGCAGGGAAGAAAGGCCTTGCAGAAACCATTGAGGGTAAGAGGCCGATTCCAAAGGCCCCATCCCCACCCCAGAGGGAGGAAGCATCCAGGGAACAAAGGCCTGGCAGAAACCACTGAGGGTAAGAGGCCTATTCCATAGGTCACACCCCCACCCCAGAAGGAGGAAGCATCCAGGGAAGAAAGACCTGGCAGATAACACTGAGGGTAAGAGGCCTATTCCAAAGGCCACAACCCCACCCAAGAGGGAGGAAGCATGCAGGGAAGAACGGCCTGACAGAAACCATTGAGGGTAAGAGGCCTATTCCAAAGTCCCAATCCCCACCCCAGAGGGAGGAAGCATCCAGGGAAGAAAGGCCTTGCAGAAACCATTGAATGTATGAAGCCTTTTCCAAAGTCCCAATCCCCACCCCAGAGGGAGGAAGCATCCAGGGAAGAAAGGCATGGCAGAAACCACTAAGGGTAAGAGGCCTATTCCAAAGGCCACACCCCCACCCCAGAAGGAGGAAGCATCCAGGGAAGAAAGACCTGGCAGATACCACTGAGGGTAAGAGGCCTATTCCAAAGGCCACACCCCCACCCAAGAGGGAGGAAGCATGCAGGGAAGAACGGCCTGACAGAAACCATTGAGGGTAAGAGGCCTATTCCAAAGTCCCAATCCCCACCCCAGAGGGAGGAAGCATCCAGGGAAGAAAGGCCTGGCAGATACCAATGAGGGTAAGAGGCCTATTCCAAAGGCCCATCCCCACCCCAGAGGGAGGAAGCATCCAGGGGAGAAAGGCCTGGCAGAAACCACTGAGGGTAAGAGACCTATTCCAAAGGCCCCATTCCCACCCCAGAGGGAGGAAGCATCCGGGGAAGAAAGGCCTGTCAGAAACCACTGAGGGGAAGAGGCCTATTCCAAAGGCCACATCCCCACCCCAGAGGGAGGAAGCATCCAGGGACGAAAGGCCTGGCAGAAACCACTGAGGGTAAGAGGTCTATTCCAAAGGCCCCATCCCCACCCCAGAGGGAGGAAGCATCCAGGGAAGAAAGGCCTGGCAGAAACCCCTGAGGGTAAGAGGCCTATGCCAAAGGCTACACACCCACCCCAGAGGGAGGAAGCATCCAGCGAATAAAGGCCTGGCAGAAACCACTGAGGGTAAGAGGCCTATTCCAAAGGCCACACCCCCACCCCAGAAGGACGTAGCATCCCGGGAAGAAAGACCTGGCAGAAGCCACTGAGGGTAAGAAGCCTATACCAAAGGCCACACCCCCACCCAAGAGGAAGTAAGCATGCAGGGAAGAACGGCCTGACAGAAACCATTGAGGGTAAGAGGCCTATTCCAAAGTCCCAATCCCCACCCCAGAGGGAGGAAGCATCCAGGGAAGAAAGGCCTGGCAGATACCAATGAGGGTAAGAGGCCTATTCCAAAGGCCCATCCCCACCCCAGAGGGAGGAAGCATCCAGGGGAGAAAGGCCTGGCAGAAACCACTGAGGGTAAGAGACCTATTCCAAAGGCCCCATTCCCACCCCAGAGGGAGGAAGCATCCGGGGAAGAAAGGCCTGTCAGAAACCACTGAGGGGAAGAGGCCTATTCCAAAGGCCACATCCCCACCCCAGAGGGAGGAAGCATCCAGGGACGAAAGGCCTGGCAGAAACCACTGAGGGTAAGAGGTCTATTCCAAAGGCCCCATCCCCACCCCAGAGGGAGGAAGCATCCAGGGAAGAAAGGCCTGGCAGAAGCCACTGAGGGTAAGAGGCCTATTCCAAAGGCCTCATTCCCACCACAGAGGGAGGAAGCATCCAGGGAAGAAAGGCCTTGCAGAAACCATTGAGGGTAAGAGGCCTATTCCAAAGGCCCCATCCCCACCCCAGAGGGAGGAAGCATCCAGGGATGAAAGGCCTGGCAGAAACCACTGAGGGTAAGAGGTCTATTCCAAAGGCCCCCTCCCCTCCACAGAGGGAGGAAGCATCCAGGGAAGAAAGGCCTGGCAGAAGCCACTGAGGGTAAGAGGCCTATTCCAAAGGCCTCATTCCCACCCCAGAGGGAGGAAGCATCCAGGGAAGAAAGGCCTGTCAGAAAGCATTTAGGGTAAGAGGCCTGTTCCAAAGGCCCCATCCCCACCCCAGAGGAAGCATCCAGGGAAGGAAGGCCTTGCAGAAACCACTGAGGGTAAGAGGCCTATTCCAATGGCCACACCCCCAACCCAGAGGGAGGAAGCATCCAGGGAGGAAAGGACTGGCAGAAGCCACTGAGGGTAAGAGGCCTATTCCAAAGGCCCCATCCCCACCCCAGAGGGAGGAAGCATCCAGGGAAGAAAGGCCTGGCAGAAGCCACAGAGATTAAGAGGCCTATTCCAAAGGCCCCATCCCCACCACAGAGGGAGGAAGCATCCAGGGAAGGTAGACCTAGCAGAAGCCACTGAGGGAAAGAGGCCTATTCCAAATGCCACACCCCCACCCAAGAGGGAGGAAACATGCAGGGAAGAAAGGCCTTGCAGAAACCATTGAGGGTAAGAGGCCTATTCCAAAGGCCCCATCCCCACCCCAGAGGGAGGAAGCATCCAGGGAACAAAGGCCTGGCAGAAACCACTAAGGGTAAGAGGCCTATTCCAAAGGTCACACCCCCACCCCAGAAGGAGGAAGCATCCAGGGAAGAAAGACCTGGCAGATAACACTGAGGGTAAGAGGCCTATTCCAAAGGCCACAACCCCACCCAAGAGGGAGGAAGCATGCAGGGAAGAACGGCCTGACAGAAACCATTGAGGGTAAGAGGCCTATTCCAAAGCCCCAATCCCCACCCCAGAGGGAGGAAGCATCCAGGGAAGAAAGGCCTGGCAGAAACCATTGAAGGTAAGAAGCCTATTCCAAAGTCCCAATCCCCACCCCAGAGGGAGGAAGGATCCAGCGAATAAAGGCCTGGCAGAAACCACTGAGGGTAAGAGGCCTATTCCAAAGGCCCCCTCCCCTCCACAGAGGGAGGAAGCATCCAGGGAAGAAAGGCCTGGCAGAAGCCACTGAGGGTAAGAGGCCTATTCCAAAGGCCCCATCCCCACCCCAGAGGAAGCATCCAGGGAAGGAAGGCCTTGCAGAAACCACTGAGGGTAAGAGGCCTATTCCAATGGCCACACCCCCACCCCAGAGGGAGGAAGCATCCAGGGAAGAAAGGCCTGGCAGAAGCCACTGAGGGTAAGAGGCCTATTCCAAAAGCCCCATCCCCACCCCAGAGGGAGGAAGCATCCAGGGAAGAAAGGCCTGGCAGAAGCCACAGAGGTTAAGAGGCCTATTCCAAAGGCCCCATCCCCACCACAGAGGGAGGAAGCATCCAGGGAAGGAAGACCTAGCAGAAGCCACTGAGGGTAAGATGCCTATTCCAAATGCCACACCCCCACCAAGAGGGAGGAAGCATGCAGGGAAAAAGGCCTTGCAGAAACCATTGAGGGTAAGAGGCCTATTCCAAAGGCCCCATCCCCACCCCAGAGGGAGGAAGCATCCAGGGAAGAAAGGCATGGCAGAAACCACTAAGGGTAAGAGGCCTATTCCAAAGGCCACACCCCCACCCCAGAAGGAGGAAGCATCCAGGGAAGAAAGACCTGGCAGATACCACTGAGGGTAAGAGGCCTATTCCAAAGGCCACACCCCCACCCAAGAGGGAGGAAGCATGCAGGGAAGAACGGCCTGACAGAAGCCACAGAGGTTAAGAGGCCTATTCCAAAGGCCCCATCCCCACCACAGAGGGAGGAAGCATCCCGGGAAGAAAGGCCTGGCAGAAACCCCTGAGGGTAAGATGCCTATTCCAAAGGCTACACACCCACCCCAGAGGGGGAAGCATCCAGCGAATAAAGGCCTGGCAGAAACCACTGAGGGTAAGAGGCCTATTCCAAAGGCCCCATCCCCATCCCAGAGGGAGGAAGCATCCAGGGAAGAAAGGCCTGGCAGAAGCCACTGAGGGTAAGAGGCCTATTCCAAAGGCCCCATCCCCACCCCAGAGGGAGGAAGCATCCAGGGAAGAAAGGCCTGGCAGAAACCACTGAGGGTAAGTGGCCTATTCCAAAGGCCCCATCCCCACCACAGAGGGAGGAAGCATCCAGGGAAGAAAGGACTGGCAGAAGCCACTGGGGGTAAGAGGCCTATTCCAAAGGCCTCATTCCCACCCCAGAGGGAGGAAGCACCAGGGAAGAAAGGCCTGTCAGAAAGCATTTAGGGTAAGAGGCCTATTCCAAAGGCCCCCATCCCCACCCCAGAGAGAGGAAGCATCCAGGGGAGAAAGGCCTGTCAGAAACCACTGAGGGTAAGAGGCCTATTCCAAAGGCCACATCCCCACCCCAGAGGGAGGAAGCATCCAGGGATGAAAGGCCTGGCAGAAACCACTGAGGGTAAGAGGTCTATTCCAAAGGCCCCCTCCCCTCCACAGAGGGAGGAAGCATCCAGGGAAGAAAGGCCTGGCAGAAGCCACTGAGGGTAAGAGGCCTATTCCAAAGGCCCCATCCCCACCCCAGAGGAAGCATCCAGGGAAGGAATGCCTTGCAGAAACCACTGAGGGTAAGAGGCCTATTCCAAAGGCCACACCCCCACCCCAGAGGGAGGAAGCATCCAGGGAAGAAAGGCCTGGCAGAAGCCACTGAGGGTAAGAGGCCTATTCCAAAAGCCCCATCCCCACCCCAGAGGGAGGAAGCATCCAGGGAAGAAAGGCCTGGCAGATACCAATGAGGGTAAGAGGCCTATTCCAAAGGCCCATCCCCACCCCAGAGGGAGGAAGCATCCAGGGGAGAAAGGCCTGGCAGAAACCACTGAGGGTAAGAGACCTATTCCAAAGGCCCCATTCCCACCCCAGAGGGAGGAAGCATCCGGGGAAGAAAGGCCTGTCAGAAACCACTGAGGGGAAGAGGCCTATTCCAAAGGCCACATCCCCACCCCAGAGGGAGGAAGCATCCAGGGACGAAAGGCCTGGCAGAAACCACTGAGGGTAAGAGGTCTATTCCAAAGGCCCCATCCCCACCCCAGAGGGAGGAAGCATCCAGGGAAGAAAGGCCTGGCAGAAGCCACTGAGGGTAAGAGGCCTATTCCAAAGGCCTCATTCCCACCACAGAGGGAGGAAGCATCCAGGGAAGAAAGGCCTTGCAGAAACCATTGAGGGTAAGAGGCCTATTCCAAAGGCCCCATCCCCACCCCAGAGGGAGGAAGCATCCAGGGATGAAAGGCCTGGCAGAAACCACTGAGGGTAAGAGGTCTATTCCAAAGGCCCCCTCCCCTCCACAGAGGGAGGAAGCATCCAGGGAAGAAAGGCCTGGCAGAAGCCACTGAGGGTAAGAGGCCTATTCCAAAGGCCTCATTCCCACCCCAGAGGGAGGAAGCATCCAGGGAAGAAAGGCCTGTCAGAAAGCATTTAGGGTAAGAGGCCTGTTCCAAAGGCCCCATCCCCACCCCAGAGGAAGCATCCAGGGAAGGAAGGCCTTGCAGAAACCACTGAGGGTAAGAGGCCTATTCCAATGGCCACACCCCCAACCCAGAGGGAGGAAGCATCCAGGGAGGAAAGGACTGGCAGAAGCCACTGAGGGTAAGAGGCCTATTCAAAAGGCCCCATCCCCACCCCAGAGGGAGGAAGCATCCAGGGAAGAAAGGCCTGGCAGAAGCCACAGAGATTAAGAGGCCTATTCCAAAGGCCCCATCCCCACCACAGAGGGAGGAAGCATCCAGGGAAGGTAGACCTAGCAGAAGCCACTGAGGGAAAGAGGCCTATTCCAAATGCCACACCCCCACCCAAGAGGGAGGAAACATGCAGGGAAGAAAGGCCTTGCAGAAACCATTGAGGGTAAGAGGCCTATTCCAAAGGCCCCATCCCCACCCCAGAGGGAGGAAGCATCCAGGGAACAAAGGCCTGGCAGAAACCACTAAGGGTAAGAGGCCTATTCCAAAGGTCACACCCCCACCCCAGAAGGAGGAAGCATCCAGGGAAGAAAGACCTGGCAGATAACACTGAGGGTAAGAGGCCTATTCCAAAGGCCACAACCCCACCCAAGAGGGAGGAAGCATGCAGGGAAGAACGGCCTGACAGAAACCATTGAGGGTAAGAGGCCTATTCCAAAGTCCCAATCCCCACCCCAGAGGGAGGAAGCATCCAGGGAAGAAAGGCCTGGCAGAAACCATTGAAGGTAAGAAGCCTATTCCAAAGTCCCAATCCCCACCCCAGAGGGAGGAAGGATCCAGTGAATAAAGCCCTGGCAGAAACCACTGAGGGTAAGAGGCCTATTCCAAAGGCCCCCTCCCCTCCACAGAGGGAGGAAGCATCCAGGGAAGAAAGGCCTGTCAGAAAGCATTTAGGGTAAGAGGCCTGTTCCAAAGGCCCCATCCCCACCCCAGAGGAAGCATCCAGGGAAGGAAGGCCTTGCAGAAACCACTGAGGGTAAGAGGCCTATTCCAATGGCCACACCCCCACCCCAGAGGGAGGAAGCATCCAGGGAGGAAAGGACTGGCAGAAGCCACTGAGGGTAAGAGGCCTATTCCAAAGGCCCCATCCCCAC
This sequence comes from Bradypodion pumilum, assembly GCA_035047305.1. Lineage (NCBI taxonomy): Eukaryota > Metazoa > Chordata > Lepidosauria > Squamata > Chamaeleonidae > Bradypodion > Bradypodion pumilum. The sequence goes on along the minus strand of JAWDJD010000009.1, from coordinate 23,053,506 downwards.
CCCAGAGGGAGGAAGCATCCAGGGAAGAAAGGCCTGGCAGAAGCCACAGAGATTAAGAGGCCTATTCCAAAGGCCCCATCCCCACCACAGAGGGAGGAAGCATCCAGGGAAGGTAGACCTAGCAGAAGCCACTGAGGGAAAGAGGCCTATTCCAAATGCCACACCCCCACCCAAGAGGGAGGAAACATGCAGGGAAGAAAGGCCTTGCAGAAACCATTGAGGGTAAGAGGCCGATTCCAAAGGCCCCATCCCCACCCCAGAGGGAGGAAGCATCCAGGGAACAAAGGCCTGGCAGAAACCACTGAGGGTAAGAGGCCTATTCCAAAAGTCACACCCCCACCCCAGAAGGAGGAAGCATCCAGGGAAGAAAGACCTGGCAGATAACACTGAGGGTAAGAGGCCTATTCCAAAGGCCACAACCCCACCCAAGAGGGAGGAAGCATGCAGGGAAGAACGGCCTGACAGAAACCATTGAGGGTAAGAGGCCTAGTCCAAAGTCCCAATCCCCACCCCAGAGGGAGGAAGCATCCAGGGAAGAAAGGCCTGGCAGAAACCATTGAATGTAAGAAGCCTTTTCCAAAGTCCCAATCCCCACCCCAGAGGGAGGAAGCATCCAGGGAAGAAAGGCATGGCAGAAACCACTAAGGGTAAGAGGCCTATTCCAAAGGCCACACCCCCACCCCAGAAGGAGGAAGCATCCAGGGAAGAAAGACCTGGCAGATACCACTGAGGTTAAGAGGCCTATTCCAAAGGCCACACCCCCACCCAAGAGGGAGGAAGCATGCAGGGAAGAACGGCCTGACAGAAACCATTGAGGGTAAGAGGCCTATTCCAAAGTCCCAATCCCCACCCCAGAGGGAGGAAGCATCCAGGGAAGAAAGGCCTGGCAGATACCAATGAGGGTAAGAGGCCTATTCCAAAGGCCCATCCCCACCCCAGAGGGAGGAAGCATCCAGGGGAGAAAGGCCTGGCAGAAACCACTGAGGGTAAGAGACCTATTCCAAAGGCCCCATTCCCACCCCAGAGGGAGGAAGCATCCGGGGAAGAAAGGCCTGTCAGAAACCACTGAGGGGAAGAGGCCTATTCCAAAGGCCACATCCCCACCCCAGAGGGAGGAAGCATCCAGGGACGAAAGGCCTGGCAGAAACCACTGAGGGTAAGAGGTCTATTCCAAAGGCCCCATCCCCACCCCAGAGGGAGGAAGCATCCAGGGAAGAAAGGCCTGGCAGAAACCCCTGAGGGTAAGAGGCCTATGCCAAAGGCTACACACCCACCCCAGAGGGAGGAAGCATCCAGCGAATAAAGGCCTGGCAGAAACCACTGAGGGTAAGAGGCCTATTCCAAAGGCCACACCCCCACCCCAGAAGGACGTAGCATCCCGGGAAGAAAGACCTGGCAGAAGCCACTGAGGGTAAGAAGCCTATACCAAAGGCCACACCCCCACCCAAGAGGAAGTAAGCATGCAGGGAAGAACGGCCTGACAGAAACCATTGAGGGTAAGAGGCCTATTCCAAAGTCCCAATCCCCACCCCAGAGGGAGGAAGCATCCAGGGAAGAAAGGCCTGGCAGATACCAATGAGGGTAAGAGGCCTATTCCAAAGGCCCATCCCCACCCCAGAGGGAGGAAGCATCCAGGTGAGAAAGGCCTGGCAGAAACCACTGAGGGTAAGAGACCTATTCCAAAGGCCCCATTCCCACCCCAGAGGGAGGAAGCATCCGGGGAAGAAAGGCCTGTCAGAAACCACTGAGGGGAAGAGGCCTATTCCAAAGGCCACATCCCCACCCCAGAGGGAGGAAGCATCCAGGGACGAAAGGCCTGGCAGAAACCACTGAGGGTAAGAGGTCTATTCCAAAGGCCCCATCCCCACCCCAGAGGGAGGAAGCATCCAGGGAAGAAAGGCCTGGCAGAAGCCACTGAGGGTAAGAGGCCTATTCCAAAGGCCTCATTCCCACCACAGAGGGAGGAAGCATCCAGGGAAGAAAGGCCTTGCAGAAACCATTGAGGGTAAGAGGCCTATTCCAAAGGCCCCATCCCCACCCCAGAGGGAGGAAGCATCCAGGGATGAAAGGCCTGGCAGAAACCACTGAGGGTAAGAGGTCTATTCCAAAGGCCCCCTCCCCTCCACAGAGGGAGGAAGCATCCAGGGAAGAAAGGCCTGGCAGAAGCCACTGAGTGTAAGAGGCCTATTCCAAAGGCCTCATTCCCACCCCAGAGGGAGGAAGCATCCAGGGAAGAAAGGCCTGTCAGAAAGCATTTAGGGTAAGAGGCCTGTTCCAAAGGCCCCATCCCCACCCCAGAGGAAGCATCCAGGGAAGGAAGGCCTTGCAGAAACCACTGAGGGTAAGAGGCCTATTCCAATGGCCACACCCCCAACCCAGAGGGAGGAAGCATCCAGGGAGGAAAGGACTGGCAGAAGCCACTGAGGGTAAGAGGCCTATTCCAAAGGCCCCATCCCCACCCCAGAGGGAGGAAGCATCCAGGGAAGAAAGGCCTGGCAGAAGCCACAGAGATTAAGAGGCCTATTCCAAAGGCCCCATCCCCACCACAGAGGGAGGAAGCATCCAGGGAAGGTAGACCTAGCAGAAGCCACTGAGGGAAAGAGGCCTATTCCAAATGCCACACCCCCACCCAAGAGGGAGGAAACATGCAGGGAAGAAAGGCCTTGCAGAAACCATTGAGGGTAAGAGGCCTATTCCAAAGGCCCCATCCCCACCCCAGAGGGAGGAAGCATCCAGGGAACAAAGGCCTGGCAGAAACCACTAAGGGTAAGAGGCCTATTCCAAAGGTCACACCCCCACCCCAGAAGGAGGAAGCATCCAGGGAAGAAAGACCTGGCAGATAACACTGAGGGTAAGAGGCCTATTCCAAAGGCCACAACCCCACCCAAGAGGGAGGAAGCATGCAGGGAAGAACGGCCTGACAGAAACCATTGAGGGTAAGAGGCCTATTCCAAAGTCCCAATCCCCACCCCAGAGGGAGGAAGCATCCAGGGAAGAAAGGCCTGGCAGAAACCATTGAAGGTAAGAAGCCTATTCCAAAGTCCCAATCCCCACCCCAGAGGGAGGAAGGATCCAGCGAATAAAGGCCTGGCAGAAACCACTGAGGGTAAGAGGCCTATTCCAAAGGCCCCCTCCCCTCCACAGAGGGAGGAAGCATCCAGGGAAGAAAGGCCTGGCAGAAGCCACTGAGGGTAAGAGGCCTATTCCAAAGGCCCCATCCCCACCCCAGAGGAAGCATCCAGGGAAGGAAGGCCTTGCAGAAACCACTGAGGGTAAGAGGCCTATTCCAATGGCCACACCCCCACCCCAGAGGGAGGAAGCATCCAGGGAAGAAAGGCCTGGCAGAAGCCACTGAGGGTAAGAGGCCTATTCCAAAAGCCCCATCCCCACCCCAGAGGGAGGAAGCATCCAGGGAAGAAAGGCCTGGCAGAAGCCACAGAGGTTAAGAGGCCTATTCCAAAGGCCCCATCCCCACCACAGAGGGAGGAAGCATCCAGGGAAGGAAGACCTAGCAGAAGCCACTGAGGGTAAGATGCCTATTCCAAATGCCACACCCCCACCAAGAGGGAGGAAGCATGCAGGGAAAAAGGCCTTGCAGAAACCATTGAGGGTAAGAGGCCTATTCCAAAGGCCCCATCCCCACCCCAGAGGGAGGAAGCATCCAGGGAAGAAAGGCATGGCAGAAACCACTAAGGGTAAGAGGCCTATTCCAAAGGCCACACCCCCACCCCAGAAGGAGGAAGCATCCAGGGAAGAAAGACCTGGCAGATACCACTGAGGGTAAGAGGCCTATTCCAAAGGCCACACCCCCACCCAAGAGGGAGGAAGCATGCAGGGAAGAACGGCCTGACAGAAGCCACAGAGGTTAAGAGGCCTATTCCAAAGGCCCCATCCCCACCACAGAGGGAGGAAGCATCCAGGGATGAAAGGCCTAGCAGAAACCACTGAGGGTAAGAGGCCTATTCCAAAGGCCACACAGCCACCCCAGAAGGAGGAAGCATCCATGGAAGAAAGACCTAGCAGATAACATTGAGGGTAAGAGGCCTATTCCAAAGGCCACACCCCCACCCAAGAGGGAGGAAGCATGCAGGGAAGAACGGCCTGGCAGAAACCATTGAGGGTAAGAAGCCTATTCCAAAGTCCAAATCCCCACCCCAGAAGAACGTAGCATCCCGGGAAGAAAGGCCTGGCAGAAACCCCTGAGGGTAAGATGCCTATTCCAAAGGCTACACACCCACCCCAGAGGGGGAAGCATCCAGCGAATAAAGGCCTGGCAGAAACCACTGAGGGTAAGAGGCCTATTCCAAAGGCCCCATCCCCATCCCAGAGGGAGGAAGCATCCAGGGAAGAAAGGCCTGGCAGAAGCCACTGAGGGTAAGAGGCCTATTCCAAAGGCCCCATCCCCACCCCAGAGGGAGAAAGCATCCAGGGAAGAAAGGCCTGGCAGAAACCACTGAGGGTAAGTGGCCTATTCCAAAGGCCCCATCCCCACCACAGAGGGAGGAAGCATCCAGGGAAGAAAGGTCTGGCAGAAGCCACTGGGGGTAAGAGGCCTATTCCAAAGGCCTCATTCCCACCCCAGAGGGAGGAAGCACCAGGGAAGAAAGGCCAGTGAGAAAGCATTTAGGGTAAGAGGCCTATTCCAAAGGCCCCCATCCCCACCCCAGAGAGAGGAAGCATCCAGGGGAGAAAGGCCTGTCAGAAACCACTGAGGGTAAGAGGCCTATTCCAAAGGCCACATCCCCACCCCAGAGGGAGGAAGCATCCAGGGATGAAAGGCCTGGCAGAAACCACTGAGGGTAAGAGGTCTATTCCAAAGGCCCCCTCCCCTCCATAGAGGGAGGAAGCATCCAGGGAAGAAAGGCCTGGCAGAAGCCACTGAGGGTAAGAGGCCTATTCCAAAGGCCCCATCCCCACCCCAGAGGAAGCATCCAGGGAAGGAAGGCCTTGCAGAAACCACTGAGGGTAAGAGGCCTATTCCAATGGCCACACCCCCACCCCAGAGGGAGGAAGCATCCAGGGAAGAAAGGCCTGGCAGAAGCCACTGAGGGTAAGAGGCCTATTCCAAAAGCCCCATCCCAACCCAGAGGGAGGAAGCATCCAGGGAAGAAAGGCCTGGCAGAAGCCACAGAGGTTAAGAGGCCTATTCCAAAGGCCCCATCCCCACCACAGAGGGAGGAAGCATCCAGGGAAGGAAGACCTAGCAGAAGCCACTGAGGGTAAGATGCCTATTCCAAATGCCACACCCCCACCAAGAGGGAGGAAGCATGCAGGGAAAAAGGCCTTGCAGAAACCATTGAGGGTAAGAGGCCTATTCCAAAGGCCCCATCCCCACCCCAGAGGGAGGAAGCATCCAGGGAAGAACGGCATGGCAGAAACCACTAAGGGTAAGAGGCCTATTCCAAAGGCCACACCCCCACCCCAGAAGGAGGAAGCATCCAGGGAAGAAAGACCTGGCAGATACCACTGAGGGTAAGAGGCCTATTCCAAAGGCCACACCCCCACCCAAGAGGGAGGAAGCATGCAGGGAAGAACGGCCTGGCAGAAACCATTGAGGGTAAGGAGCCTATTCCAAAGTCCCAATCACCACCCCAGCAGGAGGAACCATCCAGGGAAGAAAGGCCTGGCAGATACCACTGAGGGTAAGAGGCCTATTCCAAAGGCCACACCCCCACCCCAGCAGGAGGAACCATCCCGGGAAGAAAGGCCTGGCAGAAACCCCTGAGGGTAAGAGGCCTATTCCAAAGGCTACACACACACCCCAGAGGGAGGAAGCATCCAGCGAATAAAGGCCTGGCAGAAACCACGGAGGGTAAGAGGCCTATTCCAAAGGCCCCATCCCCATCCCAGAGGGAGGAAGCATCCAGGGAAAAAAGACCTGGCAGAAGCCACTGAGGGTAAGAGGCCCATTCCAAAGGCCACACCCCCACCCAAGAGGGAGGAAGCATGCAGGGAAGAAATGCCTGGCAGAAACCATTGAGGGTGAGAGGCCTATTCCAAAGGCCCCCATCCCCACCCCAGAGAGAGGAAGCATCCAGGGGATGAAAGGCCTTGCAGAAACCACTGAGGGTAAGAGGCCTATTCCAATGGCCACACCCCCACCCAGAGGGAGGAAGCATCCAGGGAAGAAAGGCCTGGCAGAAACCACTGAGGGTAAAAGGCCTATTCCAAAGGCCACACCCCCACCCCAGATGGAGGAAGCATCCTGGGAAGAAAGGCCTGGCAGAAACCACTGAGGGTAAGAGACCTGTTCAAAAAGGCCCCATCCCCACCCCAGAGGGAGGAATTATCCAGGGACAAAATACCTGGCAGAAGCCACTGAGGGTAAGAGGCCTATTCTAAAGGCCACACCCCCACTAAAGAGGGAGGAAGCATGCAGGGAAGAAAGGCCTGGCAGAAACCACTGAGTGTAAGAGGCCTATTCCAAAGTCCCAATCCCCACCCCAGAGGGAGAAAGCATTCAGGGAAGAAAGGCCTGGCAGATACCACTGAGGGTAAGAGGCCTATTCCAAAGGCCACACCCCCACCCCAGAAGGAGGAAGCATCCCGGGAAGAAAGGCCTGGCAGAACCCCCTGAGGTCTATTCCAAAGGCCGCATCTGCTCCCCAGTGGGAGGAAGCATCCAGGGAAGAAAGTAATGGCAGAAACCACTGAGGGTAAGAGGCCTATTCCAAAGGCTACACACCCACCCCAGAGGGAGGAAGCATCCAGCGAATAAAGGCCTGGCAGAAACCACTGAGATTAAGAGGCTATTCCAAAGGCCACACCCCCACCCTAGAGGGAGGAAGCATCCAGCGAATAAAGGCCTGGCAGAAACCACTGAGGGTAAGAGACCTGTTCCAAAGGCCCCATCCCCACCCCAGAGGGAGGAAGCATCCAGGGGAAAAAGACATGGCAGAAGCCACTGAGGGTAAGATGCCTATTCCAAAGGCCACTTCCCCACAAAAGAGGGAGGAAGCATGCAGGGAAGAAAGGCCTCGCAGAAACCACTGAGGGTAAGAGGCCTATTCCAAAGGCCCCATCCCCACCACAGAGGGAGGAAGCATCCAGGGATGAAAGGCCTGGCAGAAACCACTGAGGGTAAGAGGCCTATGCCAAAGGCCACACAGCCACCCCAGAAGGAGGAAGCATCCAGGGAAGAAAGACCTGGCAGATAACATTGAGGGTAAGAGGCCTATTCCAAAGGCCACACCCCCACCCAAGAGGGAGGAAGCATGCAGGGAAGAACGGCCTGGCAGAAACCATTGAGGGTAAGAAGCCTATTCCAAAGTCCCAATCCCCACCCCAGAGGGAGGAAGCATCCAGGGAAGAAAGGCCTGGCAGAAACCACTGAGGGTAAGAGGCCTATTCCAAAGGCCACACCCCCACCCCAGAAGGACGTAGCATCCCGGGAAGAAAGAACTGGCAGAAACCCCTGAGGGTAAGAGGCCTATGCCAAAGGCAACACACCCACCCCAGAGGGAGGAAGCATCCAGCGAATAAAGGCCTGGCAGAAACCACTGAGGGTAAGAGGCCTATTCCAAAGGCCACACCCCCACCCCAGAAGGACGTAGCATCCCGGGAAGAAAGACCTGGCAGAAGCCACTGAGGGTAAGAGGCCTATTCCAAAGGCCACACCCCCACACAAGAGGAAGTAAGCATGCAGGGAAGAACGGCCTGACAGAAACCATTGAGGGTAAGAGGCCTATTCCAAAGTCCCAATCACCACCCCAGCAGGAGGAACCATCCAGGGAAGAAAGGCCTGGCAGATACCACTGAGGGTAAGAGGCCTATTCCAAAGGCCACACCCCCACCCCAGAAGGACGTAGCATCCCGGGAAGAAAGGCCTGGCAGAAACCCCTGAGGGTAAGAGGCCTATTCCAAAGGCTACACACACACCCCAGAGGGAGGAAGCATCCAGCGAATAAAGGCCTGGCAGAAACCACGGAGGGTAAGAGGCCTATTCCAAAGGCCCCATCCCCATCCCAGAGGGACGAAGCATCCAGGGAAAAAAGACCTGGCAGAAGCCACTGAGGGTAAGAGGCCTATTCCAAAGGCCACATCCCCACCCCAGAGGGAGGAAGCATCCAGGGATGAAAGGCCTGGCAGAAACCACTGAGGGTAAGAGGTCTATTCCAAAGGCCCCATCCCCTCCATAGAGGGAGGAAGCATCCAGGGAAGAAAGGCCTGGCAGAAGCCACTGAGGGTAAGAGGCCTATTCCAAAGGCCCCATCCCCACCCCAGAGGAAGCATCCAGGGAAGGAAGGCCTTGCAGAAACCACTGAGGGTAAGAGGCCTATTCCAATGGCCACACCCCCACCCCAGAGGGAGGAAGCATCCAGGGAAGAAAGGCCTGGCAGAAGCCACTGAGGGTAAGAGGCCTATTCCAAAAGCCCCATCCCAACCCAGAGGGAGGAAGCATCCAGGGAAGAAAGGCCTGGCAGAAGCCACAGAGGTTAAGAGGCCTATTCCAAAGGCCCCATCCCCACCACAGAGGGAGGAAGCATCCAGGGAAGGAAGACCTAGCAGAAGCCACTGAGGGTAAGATGCCTATTCCAAATGCCACACCCCCACCAAGAGGGAGGAAGCATGCAGGGAAAAAGGCCTTGCAGAAACCATTGAGGGTAAGAGGCCTATTCCAAAGGCTACACACACACCCCAGAGGGAGGAAGCATCCAGCGAATAAAGGCCTGGCAGAAACCACAGAGGTTAAGAGGCCTATTCCAAAGGCCCCATCCCCATCCCAGAGGGACGAAGCATCCAGGGAAAAAAGACCTGGCAGAAGCCACTGAGGGTAAGAGGCCCATTCCAAAGGCCACACCCCCACCCAAGAGGGAGGAAGCATGCAGGGAAGAAATGCCTGGCAGAAACCATTGAGGGTGAGAGGCCTATTCCAAAGGCCCCCATCCCCACCCCAGAGAGAGGAAGCATCCAGGGGATGAAAGGCCTTGCAGAAACCACTGAGGGTAAGAGGCCTATTCCAATGGCCACACCCCCACCCAGAGGGAGGAAGCATCCAGGGAAGAAAGGCCTGGCAGAAACCACTGAGGGTAAAAGGCCTATTCCAAAGGCCACACCCCCACCCCAGATGGAGGAAGCATCCTGGGAAGAAAGGCCTGGCAGAAACCACTGAGGGTAAGAGACCTGTTCAAAAAGGCCCCATCCCCACCCCAGAGGGAGGAATTATCCAGGGACAAAATACCTGGCAGAAGCCACTGAGGGTAAGAGGCCTATTCTAAAGGCCACACCCCCACTAAAGAGGGAGGAAGCATGCAGGGAAGAAAGGCCTGGCAGAAACCACTGAGTGTAAGAGGCCTATTCCAAAGTCCCAATCCCCACCCCAGAGGGAGAAAGCATTCAGGGAAGAAAGGCCTGGCAGATACCACTGAGGGTAAGAGGCCTATTCCAAAGGCCACACCCCCACCCCAGAAGGAGGAAGCATCCCGGGAAGAAAGGCCTGGCAGAACCCCCTGAGGTCTATTCCAAAGGCCGCATCTGCTCCCCAGTGGGAGGAAGCATCCAGGGAAGAAAGTAATGGCAGAAACCACTGAGGGTAAGAGGCCTATTCCAAAGGCTACACACCCACCCCAGAGGGAGGAAGCATCCAGCGAATAAAGGCCTGGCAGAAACCACTGAGATTAAGAGGCTATTCCAAAGGCCACACCCCCACCCTAGAGGGAGGAAGCATCCAGCGAATAAAGGCCTGGCAGAAACCACTGAGGGTAAGAGACCTGTTCCAAAGGCCCCATCCCCACCCCAGAGGGAGGAAGCATCCAGGGGAAAAAGACATGGCAGAAGCCACTGAGGGTAAGATGCCTATTCCAAAGGCCACTTCCCCACAAAAGAGGGAGGAAGCATGCAGGGAAGAAAGGCCTCGCAGAAACCACTGAGGGTAAGAGGCCTATTCCAAAGGCCCCATCCCCACCACAGAGGGAGGAAGCATCCAGGGATGAAAGGCCTGGCAGAAACCACTGAGGGTAAGAGGCCTATGCCAAAGGCCACACAGCCACCCCAGAAGGAGGAAGCATCCAGGGAAGAAAGACCTGGCAGATAACATTGAGGGTAAGAGGCCTATTCCAAAGGCCACACCCCCACCCAAGAGGGAGGAAGCATGCAGGGAAGAACGGCCTGGCAGAAACCATTGAGGGTAAGAAGCCTATTCCAAAGTCCCAATCCCCACCCCAGAGGGAGGAAGCATCCAGGGAAGAAAGGCCTGGCAGAAACCACTGAGGGTAAGAGGCCTATTCCAAAGGCCACACCCCCACCCCAGAAGGACGTAGCATCCCGGGAAGAAAGAACTGGCAGAAACCCCTGAGGGTAAGAGGCCTATGCCAAAGGCAACACACCCACCCCAGAGGGAGGAAGCATCCAGCGAATAAAGGCCTGGCAGAAACCACTGAGGGTAAGAGGCCTATTCCAAAGGCCACACCCCCACCCCAGAAGGACGTAGCATCCCGGGAAGAAAGACCTGGCAGAAGCCACTGAGGGTAAGAGGCCTATTCCAAAGGCCACACCCCCACACAAGAGGAAGTAAGCATGCAGGGAAGAACGGCCTGACAGAAACCATTGAGGGTAAGAGGCCTATTCCAAAGTCCCAATCACCACCCCAGCAGGAGGAACCATCCAGGGAAGAAAGGCCTGGCAGATACCACTGAGGGTAAGAGGCCTATTCCAAAGGCCACACCCCCACCCCAGAAGGACGTAGCATCCCGGGAAGAAAGGCCTGGCAGAAACCCCTGAGGGTAAGAGGCCTATTCCAAAGGCTACACACACACCCCAGAGGGAGGAAGCATCCAGCGAATAAAGGCCTGGCAGAAACCACGGAGGGTAAGAGGCCTATTCCAAAGGCCCCATCCCCATCCCAGAGGGACGAAGCATCCAGGGAAAAAAGACCTGGCAGAAGCCACTGAGGGTAAGAGGCCCATTCCAAAGGCCACACCCCCACCCAAGAGGGAGGAAGCATGCAGGGAAGAAATGCCTGGCAGAAACCATTGAGGGTGAGAGGCCTATTCCAAAGGCCCCCATCCCCACCCCAGAGAGAGGAAGCATCCAGGGGATGAAAGGCCTTGCAGAAACCACTGAGGGTAAGAGGCCTATTCCAATGGCCACACCCCCACCCAGAGGGAGGAAGCATCCAGGGAGGAAAGGACTGGCAGAAGCCACTGAGGGTAAGAGGCCTATTCCAAAGGCCCCATCCCCACCCCAGAGGGAGGAAGCATCCAGGGAAGAAAGGCCTGGCAGAAGCCACAGAGATTAAGAGGCCTATTCCAAAGGCCCCATCCCCACCACAGAGGGAGGAAGCATCCAGGGAAGGTAGACCTAGCAGAAGCCACTGAGGGAAAGAGGCCTATTCCAAATGCCACACCCCCACCCAAGAGGGAGGAAACATGCAGGGAAGAAAGGCCTTGCAGAAACCATCGAGGGTAAGAGGCCTATTCCAAAGGCCCCATCCCCACCCCAGAGGGAGGAAGCATCCAGGGAACAAAGGCCTGGCAGAAACCACTAAGGGTAAGAGGCCTATTCCAAAGGTCACACCCCCACCCCAGAAGGAGGAAGCATCCAGGGAAGAAAGACCTGGCAGATAACACTGAGGGTAAGAGGCCTATTCCAAAGGCCACAACCCCACCCAAGAGGGAGGAAGCATGCAGGGAAGAACGGCCTGACAGAAACCATTGAGGGTAAGAGGCCTATTCCAAAGTCCCAATCCCCACCCCAGAGGGAGGAAGCATCCAGGGAAGAAAGGCCTGGCAGAAACCATTGAAGGTAAGAAGCCTATTCCAAAGTCCCAATCCCCACCCCAGAGGGAGGAAGGATCCAGCGAATAAAGGCCTGGCAGAAACCACTGAGGGTAAGAGGCCTATTCCAAAGGCCCCCTCCCCTCCACAGAGGGAGGAAGCATCCAGGGAAGAAAGGCCTGGCAGAAGCCACTGAGGGTAAGAGGCCTATTCCAAAGGCCCCATCCCCACCCCAGAGGAAGCATCCAGGGAAGGAAGGCCTTGCAGAAACCACTGAGGGTAAGAGGCCTATTCCAATGGCCACACCCCCACCCCAGAGGGAGGAAGCATCCAGGGAAGAAAGGCCTGGCAGAAGCCACTGAGGGTAAGAGGCCTATTCCAAAAGCCCCATCCCCACCCCAGAGGGAGGAAGCATCCAGGGAAGAAAGGCCTGGCAGAAGCCACAGAGGTTAAGAGGCCTATTCCAAAGGCCCCATCCCCACCACAGAGGGAGGAAGCATCCAGGGAAGGAAGACCTAGCAGAAGCCACTGAGGGTAAGATGCCTATTCCAAATGCCACACCCCCACCAAGAGGGAGGAAGCATGCAGGGAAAAAGGCCTTGCAGAAACCATTGAGGGTAAGAGGCCTATTCCAAAGGCCCCATCCCCACCCCAGAGGGAGGAAGCATCCAGGGAAGAAAGGCATGGCAGAAACCACTAAGGGTAAGAGGCCTATTCCAAAGGCCACACCCCCACCCCAGAAGGAGGAAGCATGCAGGGAAGAACGGCCTGACAGAAGCCACAGAGGTTAAGAGGCCTATTCCAAAGGCCCCATCCCCACCACAGAGGGAGGAAGCATCCAGGGATGAAAGGCCTAGCAGAAACCACTGAGGGTAAGAGGCCTATTCCAAAGGCCACACAGCCACCCCAGAAGGAGGAAGCATCCATGGAAGAAAGACCTAGCAGATAACATTGAGGGTAAGAGGCCTATTCCAAAGGCCACACCCCCACCCAAGAGGGAGGAAGCATGCAGGGAAGAACGGCCTGGCAGAAACCATTGAGGGTAAGAAGCCTATTCCAAAGTCCAAATCCCCACCCCAGAGGGAGGAAGCATCCAGGGAAGAAAGGCCTGGCAGAAACCATTGAAGGTAAGAAGCCTATTCCAAAGTCCCAATCCCCACCCCAGAGGGAGGAAGGATCCAGCGAATAAAGGCCTGGCAGAAACCACTGAGGGTAAGAGGCCTATTCCAAAGGCCCCCTCCCCTCCACAGAGGGAGAAAGCATCCAGGGAAGAAAGGCCTGGCAGAAGCCACTGAGGGTAAGAGGCCTATTCCAAAGGCCCCATCCCCACCCCAGAGGAAGCATCCAGGGAAGGAAGGCCTTGCAGAAACCACTGAGGGTAAGAGGCCTATTCCAATGGCCACACCCCCACCCCAGAGGGAGGAAGCATCCAGGGAAGAAAGGCCTGGCAGAAGCCACTGAGGGTAAGAGGCCTATTCCAAAAGCCCCATCCCCACCCCAGAGGGAGGAAGCATCCAGGGAAGAAAGGCCTGGCAGAAGCCACAGAGGTTAAGAGGCCTATTCCAAATGCCACACCCCCACCAAGAGGGAGGAAGCATGCAGGGAAAAAGGCCTTGCAGAAACCATTGAGGGTAAGAGGCCTATTCCAAAGGCCCCATCCCCACCCCAGAGGGAGGAAGCATCCAGGGAAGAAAGGCATGGCAGAAACCACTAAGGGTAAGAGGCCTATTCCAAAGGCCACACCCCCACCCCAGAAGGAGGAAGCATCCAGGGAAGAAAGACCTGGCAGATACCACTGAGGGTAAGAGGCCTATTCCAAAGGCCACACCCCCACCCAAGAGGGAGGAAGCATGCAGGGAAGAACGGCCTGACAGAAGCCACAGAGGTTAAGAGGCCTATTCCAAAGGCCCCATCCCCACCACAGAGGGAGGAAGCATCCAGGGATGAAAGGCCTAGCAGAAACCACTGAGGGTAAGAGGCCTATTCCAAAGGCCACACAGCCACCCCAGAAGGAGGAAGCATCCATGGAAGAAAGACCTAGCAGATAACATTGAGGGTAAGAGGCCTATTCCAAAGGCCACACCCCCACCCAAGAGGGAGGAAGCATGCAGGGAAGAACGGCCTGGCAGAAACCATTGAGGGTAAGAAGCCTATTCCAAAGTCCAAATCCCCACCCCAGAAGAACGTAGCATCCCGGGAAGAAAGGCCTGGCAGAAACCCCTGAGGGTAAGATGCCTATTCCAAAGGCTACACACCCACCCCAGAGGGGGAAGCATCCAGCGAATAAAGGCCTGGCAGAAACCACTGAGGGTAAGACGCCTATTCCAAAGGCCCCATCCGCATCCCAGAGGGAGGAAGCATCCAGGGAAGAAAGGCCTGGCAGAAGCCACTGAGTGTAAGAGGCCTATTCCAAAGGCCCCATCCCCACCCCAGAGGGAGGAAGCATCCAGGGAAGAAAGGCCTGGCAGAAACCACTGAGGGTAAGTGGCCTATTCCAAAGGCCCCATCCCCACCACAGAGGGAGGAAGCATCCAGGGAAGAAAGGCCTGGCAGAAGCCACTGGGGGTAAGAGGCCTATTCCAAAGGCCTCATTCCCACCCCAGAGGGAGGAAGCACCAGGGAAGAAAGGCCAGTGAGAAAGCATTTAGGGTAAGAGGCCTATTCCAAAGGCCCCCATCCCCACCCCAGAGAGAGGAAGCATCCAGGGGAGAAAGGCCTGTCAGAAACCACTGAGGGTAAGAGGCCTATTCCAAAGGCCCCCTCCCCTCCACAGAGGGAGGAAGCATCCAGGGAAGAAAGGCCTGGCAGAAGCCACTGAGGGTAAGAGGCCTATTCCAAAGGCCCCATCCCCACCCCAGAGGAAGCATCCAGGGAAGGAAGGCCTTGCAGAAACCACTGAGCGTAAGAGGCCTATTCCAATGGCCACACCCCCACCCCAGAGGGAGGAAGCATCCAGGGAAGAAAGGCCTGGCAGAAGCCACTGAGGGTAAGAGGCCTATTCCAAAAGCCCCATCCCCACCCCAGAGGGAGGAAGCATCCAGGGAAGAAAGGCCTGGCAGAAGCCACAGAGGTTAAGAGGCCTATTCCAAAGGCCCCATCCCCACCACAGAGGGAGGAAGCATCCAGGGAAGGAAGACCTAGCAGAAGCCACTGAGGGTAAGATGCCTATTCCAAATGCCACACCCCCACCAAGAGGGAGGAAGCATGCAGGGAAAAAGGCCTTGCAGAAACCACTGAGGGTAAGAGACCTGTTCCAAAGGCCCCATCCCCACCCCAGAGGGAGGAAGCATCCAGGGGAAAAAGACATGGCAGAAGCCACTGAGGGTAAGATGCCTATTCAAAGGCCACTTCCCCACCCCAGAGGGAGAAAGCATTCAGGGAAGAAAGGCCTGGCAGATACCACTGAGGGTAAGAGGCCTATTCCAAAGGCCACACCCCCACCCCAGAAGGAGGAAGCATCCCGGGAAGAAAGGCCTGGCAGAACCCCCTGAGGTCTATTCCAAAGGCCGCATCTGCTCCCCAGTGGGAGGAAGCATCCAGGGAAGAAAGTAATGGCAGAAACCACTGAGGGTAAGAGGCCTATTCCAAAGGCTACACACCCACCCCAGAGGGAGGAAGCATCCAGCAAATAAAGGCCTGGCAGAAACCACTGAGATTAAGAGGCTATTCCAAAGGCCACACCCCCACCCTAGAGGGAGGAAGCATCCAGCGAATAAAGGCCTGGCAGAAACCACTGAGGGTAAGAGACCTGTTCCAAAGGCCCCATCCCCACCCCAGAGGGAGGAAGCATCCAGGGGAAAAAGACATGGCAGAAGCCACTGAGGGTAAGATGCCTATTCCAAAGGCCACTTCCCCACAAAAGAGGGAGGAAGCATGCAGGGAAGAAAGGCCTCGCAGAAACCACTGAGCGTAAGAGGCCTATTCCAAAGGCCCCATCCCCACCACAGAGGGAGGAAGCATCCAGGGATGAAAGGCCTGGCAGAAACCACTGAGGGTAAGAGGCCTATGCCAAAGGCCACACAGCCACCCCAGAAGGAGGAAGCATCCAGGGAAGAAAGACCTGGCAGATAACATTGAGGGTAAGAGGCCTATTCCAAAGGCCACACCCCCACCCAAGAGGGAGGAAGCATGCAGGGAAGAACGGCCTGGCAGAAACCATTGAGGGTAAGAAGCCTATTCCAAAGTCCCAATCCCCACCCCAGAGGGAGGAAGCATCCAGGGAAGAAAGGCCTGGCAGAAACCACTGAGGGTAAGAGGCCTATTCCAAAGGCCACACCCCCACCCCAGAAGGACGTAGCATCCCGGGAAGAAAGAACTGGCAGAAACCCCTGAGGGTAAGAGGCCTATGCCAAAGGCTACACACCCACCCCAGAGGGAGGAAGCATCCAGCGAATAAAGGCCTGGCAGAAACCACTGAGGGTAAGAGGCCTATTCCAAAGGCCACACCCCCACCCCAGAAGGACGTAGCATCCCGGGAAGAAAGACCTGGCAGAAGCCACTGAGGGTAAGAGGCCTATTCCAAAGGCCACACCCCCACACAAGAGGAAGTAAGCATGCAGGGAAGAACGGCCTGACAGAAACCATTGAGGGTAAGAGGCCTATTCCAAAGTCCCAATCACCACCCCAGCAGGAGGAACCATCCAGGGAAGAAAGGCCTGGCAGATACCACTGAGGGTAAGAGGCCTATTCCAAAGGCCACACCCCCACCCCAGAAGGACGTAGCATCCCGGGAAGAAAGGCCTGGCAGAAACCCCTGAGGGTAAGACGCCTATTCCAAAGGCTACACACACACCCCAGAGGGAGGAAGCATCCAGCGAATAAAGGCCTGGCAGAAACCACGGAGGGTAAGAGGCCTATTCCAAAGGCCCCATCCCCATCCCAGAGGGACGAAGCATCCAGGGAAAAAAGACCTGGCAGAAGCCACTGAGGGTAAGAGGCCCATTCCAAAGGCCACACCCCCACCCAAGAGGGAGGAAGCATGCAGGGAAGAAATGCCTGGCAGAAACCATTGAGGGTGAGAGGCCTATTCCAAAGGCCCCCATCCCCACCCCAGAGAGAGGAAGCATCCAGGGGATGAAAGGCCTTGCAGAAACCACTGAGGGTAAGAGGCCTATTCCAATGGCCACACCCCCACCCAGAGGGAGGAAGCATCCAGGGAGGAAAGGACTGGCAGAAGCCACTGAGGGTAAGAGGCCTATTCCAAAGGCCCCATCCCCACCCCAGAGGGAGGAAGCATCCAGGGAAGAAAGGCCTGGCAGAAGCCACAGAGATTAAGAGGCCTATTCCAAAGGCCCCATCCCCACCACAGAGGGAGGAAGCATCCAGGGAAGGTAGACCTAGCAGAAGCCACTGAGGGAAAGAGGCCTATTCCAAATGCCACACCCCCACCCAAGAGGGAGGAAACATGCAGGGAAGAAAGGCCTTGCAGAAACCATTGAGGGTAAGAGGCCTATTCCAAAGGCCCCATCCCCACCCCAGAGGGAGGAAGCATCCAGGGAACAAAGGCCTGGCAGAAACCACTAAGGGTAAGAGGCCTATTCCAAAGGTCACACCCCCACCCCAGAAGGAGGAAGCATCCAGGGAAGAAAGACCTGGCAGATAACACTGAGGGTAAGAGGCCTATTCCAAAGGCCACAACCCCACCCAAGAGGGAGGAAGCATGCAGGGAAGAACGGCCTGACAGAAACCATTGAGGGTAAGAGGCCTATTCCAAAGTCCCAATCCCCACCCCAGAGGGAGGAAGCATCCAGGGAAGAAAGGCCTGGCAGAAACCATTGAAGTTAAGAAGCCTATTCCAAAGTCCCAATCCCCACCCCAGAGGGAGGAAGGATCCAGCGAATAAAGGCCTGGCAGAAACCACTGAGGGTAAGAGGCCTATTCCAAAGGCCCCCTCCCCTCCACAGAGGGAGGAAGCATCCAGGGAAGAAAGGCCTGGCAGAAGCCACTGAGGGTAAGAGGCCTATTCCAAAGGCCCCATCCCCACCCCAGAGGAAGCATCCAGGGAAGGAAGGCCTTGCAGAAACCACTGAGGGTAAGAGGCCTATTCCAATGGCCACACCCCCACCCCAGAGGGAGGAAGCATCCAGGGAAGAAAGGCCTGGCAGAAGCCACTGAGGGTAAGAGGCCTATTCCAAAAGCCCCATCCCCACCCCAGAGGGAGGAAGCATCCAGGGAAGAAAGGCCTGGCAGAAGCCACAGAGGTTAAGAGGCCTATTCCAAAGGCCCCATCCCCACCACAGAGGGAGGAAGCATCCAGGGAAGGAAGACCTAGCAGAAGCCACTGAGGGTAAGATGCCTATTCCAAATGCCACACCCCCACCAAGAGGGAGGAAGCATGCAGGGAAAAAGGCCTTGCAGAAACCATTGAGGGTAAGAGGCCTATTCCAAAGGCCCCATCCCCACCCCAGAGGGAGGAAGCATCCAGGGAAGAAAGGCATGGCAGAAACCACTAAGGGTAAGAGGCCTATTCCAAAGGCCACACCCCCACCCCAGAAGGAGGAAGCATCCAGGGAAGAAAGACCTGGCAGATACCACTGAGGGTAAGAGGCCTATTCCAAAGGCCACACCCCCACCCAAGAGGGAGGAAGCATGCAGGGAAGAACGGCCTGACAGAAGCCACAGAGGTTAAGAGGCCTATTCCAAAGGCCCCATCCCCACCACAGAGGGAGGAAGCATCCAGGGATGAAAGGCCTAGCAGAAACCACTGAGGGTAAGAGGCCTATTCCAAAGGCCACACAGCCACCCCAGAAGGAGGAAGCATCCATGGAAGAAAGACCTAGCAGATAACATTGAGGGTAAGAGGCCTATTCCAAAGGCCACACCCCCACCCAAGAGGGAGGAAGCATGCAGGGAAGAACGGCCTGGCAGAAACCATTGAGGGTAAGAAGCCTATTCCAAAGTCCAAATCCCCACCCCAGAGGGAGGAAGCATCCAGGGAAGAAAGGCCTGGCAGAAACCATTGAAGGTAAGAAGCCTATTCCTAAGTCCCAATCCCCACCCCAGAGGGAGGAAGGATCCAGCGAATAAAGGCCTGGCAGAAACCACTGAGGGTAAGAGGCCTATTCCAAAGGCCCCCTCCCCTCCACAGAGGGAGGAAGCATCCAGGGAAGAAAGGCCTGGCAGAAGCCACTGAGGGTAAGAGGCCTATTCCAAAGGCCCCATCCCCACCCCAGAGGAAGCATCCAGGGAAGGAAGGCCTTGCAGAAACCACTGAGGGTAAGAGGCCTATTCCAATGGCCACACCCCCACCCCAGAGGGAGGAAGCATCCAGGGAAGAAAGGCCTGGCAGAAGCCACTGAGGGTAAGAGGCCTATTCCAAAAGCCCCATCCCCACCCCAGAGGGAGGAAGCATCCAGGGAAGAAAGGCCTGGCAGAAGCCACAGAGGTTAAGAGGCCTATTCCAAAGGCCCCATCCCCACCACAGAGGGAGGAAGCATCCAGGGAAGGAAGACCTAGCAGAAGCCACTGAGGGTAAGATGCCTATTCCAAATGCCACACCCCCACCAAGAGGGAGGAAGCATGCAGGGAAAAAGGCCTTGCAGAAACCATTGAGGGTAAGAGGCCTATTCCAAAGGCCCCATCCCCACCCCAGAGGGAGGAAGCATCCCGGGAAGAAAGGCATGGCAGAAACCACTAAGGGTAAGAGGCCTATTCCAAAGGCCACACCCCCACCCCAGAAGGAGGAAGCATCCAGGGAAGAAAGACCTGGCAGATACCACTGAGGGTAAGAGGCCTATTCCAAAGGCCACACCCCCACCCAAGAGGGAGGAAGCATGCAGGGAAGAACGGCCTGACAGAAGCCACAGAGGTTAAGAGGCCTATTCCAAAGGCCCCATCCCCACCACAGAGGGAGGAAGCATCCAGGGATGAAAGGCCTAGCAGAAACCACTGAGGGTAAGAGGCCTATTCCAAAGGCCACACAGCCACCCCAGAAGGAGGAAGCATCCATGGAAGAAAGACCTAGCAGATAACATTGAGGGTAAGAGGCCTATTCCAAAGGCCACACCCCCACCCAAGAGGGAGGAAGCATGCAGGGAAGAACGGCCTGGCAGAAACCATTGAGGGTAAGAAGCCTATTCCAAAGTGCAAATCCCCACCCCAGAAGAACGTAGCATCCCGGGAAGAAAGGCCTCGCAGAAACCCCTGAGGGTAAGAGGCCTATTCCAAAGGCCCCATCCCCACCCCAGAGGAAGCATCCAGGGAAGGAAGGCCTTGCAGAAACCACTGAGGGTAAGAGGCCTATTCCAATGGCCACACCCCCACCCCAGAGGGAGGAAGCACCAGGGAAGAAAGGCCAGTGAGAAAGCATTTAGGGTAAGAGGCCTATTCCAAAGGCCCCCATCCCCACCCCAGAGAGAGGAAGCATCCAGGGGAGAAAGGCCTGTCAGAAACCACTGAGGGTAAGAGGCCTATTCCAAAGGCCACATCCCCACCCCAGAGGGAGGAAGCATCCAGGGATGAAAGGCCTGGCAGAAACCACTGAGGGTAAGAGGTCTATTCCAAAGGCCCCCTCCCCTCCACAGAGGGAGGAAGCATCCAGGGAAGAAAGGCCTGGCAGAAGCCACTGAGGGTAAGAGGCCTATTCCAAAGGCCCCATCCCCACCCCAGAGGAAGCATCCAGGGAAGGAAGGCCTTGCAGAAACCACTGAGCGTAAGAGGCCTATTCCAATGGCCACACCCCCACCCCAGAGGGAGGAAGCATCCAGGGAAGAAAGGCCTGGCAGAAGCCACTGAGGGTAAGAGGCCTATTCCAAAAGCCCCATCCCCACCCCAGAGGGAGGAAGCATCCAGGGAAGAAAGGCCTGGCAGAAGCCACAGAGGTTAAGAGGCCTATTCCAAAGGCCCCATCCCCACCACAGAGGGAGGAAGCATCCAGGGAAGGAAGACCTAGCAGAAGCCACTGAGGGTAAAATGCCTATTCCAAATGCCACACCCCCACCAAGAGGGAGGAAGCATGCAGGGAAAAAGGCCTTGCAGAAACCATTGAGGGTAAGAGGCCTATTCCAAAGGCCCCATCCCCACCCCAGAGGGAGGAAGCATCCAGGGAAGAATGGCATGGCAGAAACCACTAAGGGTAAGAGGCCTATTCCAAAGGCCACACCCCCACCCCAGAAGGAGGAAGCATCCAGGGAAGAAAGACCTGGCAGATACCACTGAGGGTAAGAGGCCTATTCCAAAGGCCACACCCCCACCCAAGAGGGAGGAAGCATGCAGGGAAGAACGGCCTGGCAGAAACCATTGAGGGTAAGGAGCCTATTCCAAAGTCCCAATCACCACCCCAGCAGGAGGAACCATCCAGGGAAGAAAGGCCTGGCAGATACCACTGAGGGTAAGAGGCCTATTCCAAAGGCCACACCCCCACCCCAGAAGGACGTAGCATCCCGGGAAGAAAGGCCTGGCAGAAACCCCTGAGGGTAAGAGGCCTATTCCAAAGGCTACACACACACCCC
This sequence comes from Bradypodion pumilum, assembly GCA_035047305.1. NCBI lineage: Eukaryota > Metazoa > Chordata > Lepidosauria > Squamata > Chamaeleonidae > Bradypodion > Bradypodion pumilum. The sequence goes on along the minus strand of JAWDJD010000009.1, from coordinate 23,032,343 downwards.
AGAGGGAGGAAGCATCCAGCGAATAAAGGCCTGGCAGAAACCACGGAGGGTAAGAGGCCTATTCCAAAGGCCCCATCCCCATCCCAGAGGGAGGAAGCATCCAGGGAAAAAAGACCTGGCAGAAGCCACTGAGGGTAAGAGGCCCATTCCAAAGGCCACACCCCCACCCAAGAGGGAGGAAGCATGCAGGGAAGAAATGCCTGGCAGAAACCATTGAGGGTGAGAGGCCTATTCCAAAGGCCCCCATCCCCACCCCAGAGAGAGGAAGCATCCAGGGGATGAAAGGCCTTGCAGAAACCACTGAGGGTAAGAGGCCTATTCCAATGGCCACACCCCCACCCAGAGGGAGGAAGCATCCAGGGAAGAAAGGCCTGGCAGAAACCACTGAGGGTAAAAGGCCTATTCCAAAGGCCACACCCCCACCCCAGATGGAGGAAGCATCCTGGGAAGAAAGGCCTGGCAGAAACCACTGAGGGTAAGAGACCTGTTCAAAAAGGCCCCATCCCCACCCCAGAGGGAGGAATTATCCAGGGACAAAATACCTGGCAGAAGCCACTGAGGGTAAGAGGCCTATTCTAAAGGCCACACCCCCACTAAAGAGGGAGGAAGCATGCAGGGAAGAAAGGCCTGGCAGAAACCACTGAGGGTAAGAGGCCTATTCCAAAGTCCCAATCCCCACCCCAGAGGGAGAAAGCATTCAGGGAAGAAAGGCCTGGCAGATACCACTGAGGGTAAGAGGCCTATTCCAAAGGCCACACCCCCACCCCAGAAGGAGGAAGCATCCCGGGAAGAAAGGCCTGGCAGAACCCCCTGAGGTCTATTCCAAAGGCCGCATCTGCTCCCCAGTGGGAGGAAGCATCCAGGGAAGAAAGTAATGGCAGAAACCACTGAGGGTAAGAGGCCTATTCCAAAGGCTACACACCCACCCCAGAGGGAGGAAGCATCCAGCGAATAAAGGCCTGGCAGAAACCACTGAGATTAAGAGGCTATTCCAAAGGCCACACCCCCACCCTAGAGGGAGGAAGCATCCAGCGAATAAAGGCCTGGCAGAAACCACTGAGGGTAAGAGACCTGTTCCAAAGGCCCCATCCCCACCCCAGAGGGAGGAAGCATCCAGGGGAAAAAGACATGGCAGAAGCCACTGAGGGTAAGATGCCTATTCCAAAGGCCACTTCCCCACAAAAGAGGGAGGAAGCATGCAGGGAAGAAAGGCCTCGCAGAAACCACTGAGGGTAAGAGGCCTATTCCAAAGGCCCCATCCCCACCACAGAGGGAGGAAGCATCCAGGGATGAAAGGCCTGGCAGAAACCACTGAGGGTAAGAGGCCTATGCCAAAGGCCACACAGCCACCCCAGAAGGAGGAAGCATCCAGGGAAGAAAGACCTGGCAGATAACATTGAGGGTAAGAGGCCTATTCCAAAGGCCACACCCCCACCCAAGAGGGAGGAAGCATGCAGGGAAGAACGGCCTGGCAGAAACCATTGAGGGTAAGAAGCCTATTCCAAAGTCCCAATCCCCACCCCAGAGGGAGGAAGCATCCAGGGAAGAAAGGCCTGGCAGAAACCACTGAGGGTAAGAGGCCTATTCCAAAGGCCACACCCCCACCCCAGAAGGACGTAGCATCCCGGGAAGAAAGAACTGGCAGAAACCCCTGAGGGTAAGAGGCCTATGCCAAAGGCTACACACCCACCCCAGAGGGAGGAAGCATCCAGCGAATAAAGGCCTGGCAGAAACCACTGAGGGTAAGAGGCCTATTCCAAAGGCCACACCCCCACCCCAGAAGGACGTAGCATCCCGGGAAGAAAGACCTGGCAGAAGCCACTGAGGGTAAGAGGCCTTTTCCAAAGGCCACACCCCCACACAAGAGGAAGTAAGCATGCAGGGAGGAACGGCCTGACAGAAACCATTGAGGGTAAGAGGCCTATTCCAAAGTCCCAATCACCACCCCAGCAGGAGGAACCATCCAGGGAAGAAAGGCCTGGCAGATACCACTGAGGGTAAGAGGCCTATTCCAAAGGCCACACCCCCACCCCAGAAGGACGTAGCATCCCGGGAAGAAAGGCCTGGCAGAAACCCCTGAGGGTAAGAGGCCTATTCCAAAGGCTACACACACACCCCAGAGGGAGGAAGCATCCAGCGAATAAAGGCCTGGCAGAAACCACGGAGGGTAAGAGGCCTATTCCAAAGGCCCCATCCCCATCCCAGAGGGAGGAAGCATCCAGGGAAAAAAGACCTGGCAGAAGCCACTGAGGGTAAGAGGCCCATTCCAAAGGCCACACCCCCACCCAAGAGGGAGGAAGCATGCAGGGAAGAAATGCCTGGCAGAAACCATTGAGGGTGAGAGGCCTATTCCAAAGGCCCCCATCCCCACCCCAGAGAGAGGAAGCATCCAGGGGATGAAAGGCCTTGCAGAAACCACTGAGGGTAAGAGGCCTATTCCAATGGCCACACCCCCACCCAGAGGGAGGAAGCATCCAGGGAAGAAAGGCCTGGCAGAAGCCACAGAGGTTAAGAGGCCTATTCCAAAGGCCCCATCCCCACCACAGAGGGAGGAAGCATCCAGGGAAGGAAGAACTGGCAGAAGCCACTGAGGGTAAGAGGCCTATTCCAAATGCCACACCCCCACCCAAGTGGGAGGAAGCATGCAGGGAAGAAAGGCCTGGCAGAAACCATTGAGGGTAAGAGGCCTACTCCAAAGGCCCCATCCCCACCCCAGAGGGAGGAAGCATCCAGGGAAGAAAGGCCTGGCAGAAACCACTGAGGGTAAAAGGCCTATTCCAAAGGCCACACCCCCACCCCAGATGGAGGAAGCATCCTGGGAAGAAAGGCCTGGCAGAAACCACTGAGGGTAAGAGACCTGTTCAAAAAGGCCCCATCCCCACCCCAGAGGGAGGAATTATCCAGGGACAAAATACCTGGCAGAAGCCACTGAGGGTAAGAGGCCTATTCTAAAGGCCACACCCCCACTAAAGAGGGAGGAAGCATGCAGGGAAGAAAGGCCTGGCAGAAACCACTGAGGGTAAGAGGCCTATTCCAACGTCCCAATCCCCACCCCAGAGGGAGAAAGCATTCAGGGAAGAAAGGCCTGGCAGATACCACTGAGGGTAAGAGGCCTATTCCAAAGGCCACACCCCCACCCCAGAAGGAGGAAGCATCCCGGGAAGAAAGGCCTGGCAGAACCCCCTGAGGTCTATTCCAAAGGCCGCATCTGCTCCCCAGTGGGAGGAAGCATCCAGGGAAGAAAGTAATGGCAGAAACCACTGAGGGTAAGAGGCCTATTCCAAAGGCTACACACCCACCCCAGAGGGAGGAAGCATCCAGCGAATAAAGGCCTGGCAGAAACCACTGAGATTAAGAGGCTATTCCAAAGGCCACACCCCCACCCTAGAGGGAGGAAGCATCCAGCGAATAAAGGCCTGGCAGAAACCACTGAGGGTAAGAGACCTGTTCCAAAGGCCCCATCCCCACCCCAGAGGGAGGAAGCATCCAGGGGAAAAAGACATGGCAGAAGCCACTGAGGGTAAGATGCCTATTCCAAAGGCCACTTCCCCACAAAAGAGGGAGGAAGCATGCAGGGAAGAAAGGCCTCGCAGAAACCACTGAGGGTAAGAGGCCTATTCCAAAGGCCCCATCCCCACCACAGAGGGAGGAAGCATCCAGGGATGAAAGGCCTGGCAGAAACCACTGAGGGTAAGAGGCCTATTCCAAAGGCCACACAGCCACCCCAGAAGGAGGAAGCATCCAGGGAAGAAAGACCTGGCAGATAACATTGAGGGTAAGAGGCCTATTCCAAAGGCCACACACCCACCCCAGAGGGAGGAAGCATGCAGGGAAGAACGGCCTGGCAGAAACCATTGAGGGTAAGAAGCCTATTCCAAAGTCCCAATCCCCACCCCAGAGGGAGGAAGCATCCAGGGAAGAAAGGCCTGGCAGAAACCACTGAGGGTAAGAGGCCTATTCCAAAGGCCACACCCCCACCCCAGAAGGACGTAGCATCCCGGGAAGAAAGAACTGGCAGAAACCCCTGAGGGTAAGAGGCCTATGCCAAAGGCTACACACCCACCCCAGAGGGAGGAAGCATCCAGCGAATAAAGGCCTGGCAGAAACCACTGAGGGTAAGAGGCCTATTCCAAAGGCCACACCCCCACCCCAGAAGGACGTAGCATCCCGGGAAGAAAGACCTGGCAGAAGCCACTGAGGGTAAGAGGCCTATTCCAAAGGCCACACCCCCACACAAGAGGAAGTAAGCATGCAGGGAAGAACGGCCTGACAGAAACCATTGAGGGTAAGAGGCCTATTCCAAAGTCCCAATCCCCACCCCAGAGGGAGGAAGCATCCAGGGAAGAAAGGCCTGGAAGATACCACTGAGGGTAAGAGGCCTATTCCAAAGGCCCATCCCCACCCCAGAGGGAGGAAGCATCCAGGGGAGAAAGGCCTGGCAGAAACCACTGAGGGTAAGAGACCTATTCCAAAGGCCCCATTCCCACCCCAGAGGGAGGAAGCATCCGGGGAAGAAAGGCCTGTCAGAAACCACTGAGGGGAAGAGGCCTATTCCAAAGGCCACATCCCCACCCCAGAGGGAGGAAGCATCCAGGGACGAAAGGCCTGGCAGAAACCACTGAGGGTAAGGGGTCTATTCCAAAGGCCCATCCCCACCCCAGAGGGAGGAAGCATCCAGGGAAGAAAGGCCTGGCAGAAGCCACTGAGGGTAAGAGGCCTATTCCAAAGGCCTCATTCCCACCCCAGAGGGAGGAAGCATCCAGGGAAGAAAGGCCTGTCAGAAAGCATTTAGGGTAAGAGGCCTATTCCAAAGGCCCCCATCCCCACCCCAGAGAGAGGAAGCATCCAGGGGAGAAAGGCCTGGCAGAAACCACTGAGGGTAAGAGGCCTATTCCAAAGGCCACATCCCCACCCCAGAGGGAGGAAGCATCCAGGGATGAAAGGCCTGGCAGAAACCACTGAGGGTAAGAGGTCTATTCCAAAGGCCCCCTCCCCTCCACAGAGGGAGGAAGCATCCAGGGAAGAAAGGCCTGGCAGAAGCCACTGAGGGTAACAGGCCTATTCCAAAGGCCTCATTCCCACCCCAGAGGGAGGAAGCATCCAGGGAAGAAAGGCCTGTCAGAAAGCATTTAGGGTAAGAGGCCTGTTCCAAAGGCCCCATCCCCACCCCAGAGGAAGCATCCAGGGAAGGAAGGCCTTGCAGAAACCACTGAGGGTAAGAGGCCTATTCCAATGGCCACACCCCCACCCCAGAGGGAGGAAGCATCCAGGGAGGAAAGGACTGGCAGAAGCCACTGAGGGTAAGAGGCCTATTCCAAAGGCCCCATCCCCACCCCAGAGGGAGGAAGCATCCAGGGAAGAAAGGCCTGGCAGAAGCCACAGAGATTAAGAGGCCTATTCCAAAGGCCCCATCCCCACCACAGAGGGAGGAAGCATCCAGGGAAGGTAGACCTAGCAGAAGCCACTGAGGGAAAGAGGCCTTTTCCAAATGCCACACCCCCACCCAAGAGGAAGGAAACATGCAGGGAAGAAAGGCCTTGCAGAAACCATTGAGGTTAAGAGGCCTATTCCAAAGGCCCCATCCCCACCCCAGAGGGAGGAAGCATCCTGGGAAGAAAGGCCTGGCAGAAACCACTGAGGGTAAGAGACCTGTTCAAAAAGGCCCCATCCCCCCCCCAGAGGGAGGAATTATCCAGGGACAAAATACCTGGCAGAAGCCACTGAGGGTAAGAGGCCTATTCTAAAGGCCACACCCCCACTAAAGAGGGAGGAAGCATGCAGGGAAGAAAGGCCTGGCAGAAACCACTGAGGGTAAGAGGCCTATTCCAAAGGCTACACACACACCCCAGAGGGAGGAAGCATCCAGCGAATAAAGGCCTGGCAGAAACCACGGAGGGTAAGAGGCCTATTCCAAAGGCCCCATCCCCATCCCAGAGGGAGGAAGCATCCAGGGAAAAAAGACCTGGCAGAAGCCACTGAGGGTAAGAGGCCCATTCCAAAGGCCTCACCCCCACCCAAGAGGGAGGAAGCATGCAGGGAAGAAATGCCTGGCAGAAACCATTGAGGGTGAGAGGCCTATTCCAAAGGCCCCCATCCCCACCCCAGAGAGAGGAAGCATCCAGGGGATGAAAGGCCTTGCAGAAACCACTGAGGGTAAGAGGCCTATTCCAATGGCCACACCCCCACCCAGAGGGAGGAAGCATCCAGGGAAGAAAGGCCTGGCAGAAACCACTGAGGGTAAAAGGCCTATTCCAAAGGCCACACCCCCACCCCAGATGGAGGAAGCATCCTGGGAAGAAAGGCCTGGCAGAAACCACTGAGGGTAAGAGACCTGTTCAAAAAGGCCCCATCCCCACCCCAGAGGGAGGAATTATCCAGGGACAAAATACCTGGCAGAAGCCACTGAGGGTAAGAGGCCTATTCTAAAGGCCACACCCCCACTAAAGAGGGAGGAAGCATGCAGGGAAGAAAGGCCTGGCAGAAACCACTGAGTGTAAGAGGCCTATTCCAAAGTCCCAATCCCCACCCCAGAGGGAGAAAGCATTCAGGGAAGAAAGGCCTGGCAGATACCACTGAGGGTAAGAGGCCTATTCCAAAGGCCACACCCCCACCCCAGAAGGAGGAAGCATCCCGGGAAGAAAGGCCTGGCAGAACCCCCTGAGGTCTATTCCAAAGGCCGCATCTGCTCCCCAGTGGGAGGAAGCATCCAGGGAAGAAAGTAATGGCAGAAACCACTGAGGGTAAGAGGCCTATTCCAAAGGCTACACACCCACCCCAGAGGGAGGAAGCATCCAGCGAATAAAGGCCTGGCAGAAACCACTGAGATTAAGAGGCTATTCCAAAGGCCACACCCCCACCCTAGAGGGAGGAAGCATCCAGCGAATAAAGGCCTGGCAGAAACCACTGAGGGTAAGAGACCTGTTCCAAAGGCCCCATCCCCACCCCAGAGGGAGGAAGCATCCAGGGGAAAAAGACATGGCAGAAGCCACTGAGGGTAAGATGCCTATTCCAAAGGCCCCTTCCCCACAAAAGAGGGAGGAAGCATGCAGGGAAGAAAGGCCTCGCAGAAACCACTGAGGGTAAGAGGCCTATTCCAAAGGCCCCATCCCCACCACAGAGGGAGGAAGCATCCAGGGATGAAAGGCCTGGCAGAAACCACTGAGGGTAAGAGGCCTATTCCAAAGGCCACACAGCCACCCCAGAAGGAGGAAGCATCCAGGGAAGAAAGACCTGGCAGATAACATTGAGGGTAAGAGGCCTATTCCAAAGGCCACACCCCCACCCAAGAGGGAGGAAGCATGCAGGGAAGAACGGCCTGGCAGAAACCATTGAGGGTAAGAAGCCTATTCCAAAGTCCCAATCCCCACCCCAGAGGGAGGAAGCATCCAGGGAAGAAAGGCCTGGCAGAAACCACTGAGGGTAAGAGGCCTATTCCAAAGGCCACACCCCCACCCCAGAAGGACGTAGCATCCCGGGAAGAAAGAACTGGCAGAAACCCCTGAGGGTAAGAGGCCTATGCCAAAGGCTACACACCCACCCCAGAGGGAGGAAGCATCCAGCGAATAAAGGCCTGGCAGAAACCACTGAGGGTAAGAGGCCTATTCCAAAGGCCACACCCCCACCCCAGAAGGACGTAGCATCCCGGGAAGAAAGACCTGGCAGAAGCCACTGAGGGTAAGAGGCCTATTCCAAAGGCCACACCCCCACACAAGAGGAAGTAAGCATGCAGGGAAGAACGGCCTGACAGAAACCATTGAGGGTAAGAGGCCTATTCCAAAGTCCCAATCCCCACCCCAGAGGGAGGAAGCATCCAGGGAAGAAAGGCCTGGAAGATACCACTGAGGGTAAGAGGCCTATTCCAAAGGCCCATCCCCACCCCAGAGGGAGGAAGCATCCAGGGGAGAAAGGCCTGGCAGAAACCACTGAGGGTAAGAGACCTATTCCAAAGGCCCCATTCCCACCCCAGAGGGAGGAAGCATCCGGGGAAGAAAGGCCTGTCAGAAACCACTGAGGGGAAGAGGCCTATTCCAAAGGCCACATCCCCACCCCAGAGGGAGGAAGCATCCAGGGACGAAAGGCCTGGCAGAAACCACTGAGGGTAAGGGGTCTATTCCAAAGGCCCATCCCCACCCCAGAGGGAGGAAGCATCCAGGGAAGAAAGGCCTGGCAGAAGCCACTGAGGGTAAGAGGCCTATTCCAAAGGCCTCATTCCCACCCCAGAGGGAGGAAGCATCCAGGGAAGAAAGGCCTGTCAGAAAGCATTTAGGGTAAGAGGCCTATTCCAAAGGCCCCCATCCCCACCCCAGAGAGAGGAAGCATCCAGGGGAGAAAGGCCTGGCAGAAACCACTGAGGGTAAGAGGCCTATTCCAAAGGCCACATCCCCACCCCAGAGGGAGGAAGCATCCAGGGATGAAAGGCCTGGCAGAAACCACTGAGGGTAAGAGGTCTATTCCAAAGGCCCCCTCCCCTCCACAGAGGGAGGAAGCATCCAGGGAAGAAAGGCCTGGCAGAAGCCACTGAGGGTAACAGGCCTATTCCAAAGGCCTCATTCCCACCCCAGAGGGAGGAAGCATCCAGGGAAGAAAGGCCTGTCAGAAAGCATTTAGGGTAAGAGGCCTGTTCCAAAGGCCCCATCCCCACCCCAGAGGAAGCATCCAGGGAAGGAAGGCCTTGCAGAAACCAGTGAGGGTAAGAGGCCTATTCCAATGGCCACACCCCCACCCCAGAGGGAGGAAGCATCCAGGGAGGAAAGGACTGGCAGAAGCCACTGAGGGTAAGAGGCCTATTCCAAAGGCCCCATCCCCACCCCAGAGGGAGGAAGCATCCAGGGAAGAAAGGCCTGGCAGAAGCCACAGAGATTAAGAGGCCTATTCCAAAGGCCCCATCCCCACCACAGAGGGAGGAAGCATCCAGGGAAGGTAGACCTAGCAGAAGCCACTGAGGGAAAGAGGCCTTTTCCAAATGCCACACCCCCACCCAAGAGGAAGGAAACATGCAGGGAAGAAAGGCCTTGCAGAAACCATTGAGGTTAAGAGGCCTATTCCAAAGGCCCCATCCCCACCCCAGAGGGAGGAAGCATCCTGGGAAGAAAGGCCTGGCAGAAACCACTGAGGGTAAGAGACCTGTTCAAAAAGGCCCCATCCCCCCCCCAGAGGGAGGAATTATCCAGGGACAAAATACCTGGCAGAAGCCACTGAGGGTAAGAGGCCTATTCTAAAGGCCACACCCCCACTAAAGAGGGAGGAAGCATGCAGGGAAGAAAGGCCTGGCAGAAACCACTGAGGGTAAGAGGCCTATTCCAAAGTCCCAATCCCCACCCCAGAGGGAGAAAGCATTCAGGGAAGAAAGGCCTGGCAGATACCACTGAGGGTAAGAGGCCTATTCCAAAGTCCACACCCCCACCCCAGAAGGAGGAAGCATCCCGGGAAGAAAGGCCTGGCAGAACCCCCTGAGGTCTATTCCAAAGGCCGCATCTGCTCCCCAGTGGGAGGAAGCATCCAGGGAAGAAAGTAATGGCAGAAACCACTGAGGGTAAGAGGCCTATTCCAAAGGCTACACACCCACCCCAGAGGGAGGAAGCATCCAGCGAATAAAGGCCTGGCAGAAACCACTGAGATTAAGAGGCTATTCCAAAGGCCACACCCCCACCCTAGAGGGAGGAAGCATCCAGCGAATAAAGGCCTGGCAGAAACCACTGAGGGTAAGAGACCTGTTCCAAAGGCCCCATCCCCACCCCAGAGGGAGGAAGCATCCAGGGGAAAAAGACATGGCAGAAGCCACTGAGGGTAAGATGCCTATTCCAAAGGCCACTTCCCCACAAAAGAGGGAGGAAGCATGCAGGGAAGAAAGGCCTCGCAGAAACCACTGAGGGTAAGAGGCCTATTCCAAAGGCCCCATCCCCACCACAGAGGGAGGAAGCATCCAGGGATGAAAGGCCTGGCAGAAACCACTGAGGGTAAAAGGCCTATTCCAAAGGCCACACAGCCACCCCAGAAGGAGGAAGCATCCAGGGAAGAAAGACCTGGCAGATAACATTGAGGGTAAGAGGCCTATTCCAAAGGCCACACTCCCACCCAAGAGGGAGGAAGCATGCAGGGAAGAACGGCCTGGCAGAAACCACTGAGGGTAAGAGGCCTATTCCTAAGTCCCAATCCCCACCCCAGAGGGAGAAAGCATTCAGGGAAGAAAGGCCTGGCAGATACCACTGAGGGTAAGAGGCCTATTCCAAAGGCCACACCCCCACCCCAGAAGGAGGAAGCATCCCGGGAAGAAAGTCCTGGCAGAACCCCCTGAGGTCTATTCCAAAGGCCGCATCTGCTCCCCAGTGGGAGGAAGCATCCAGGGAAGAAAGTAATGGCAGAAACCACTGAGGGTAAGAGGCCTATTCCAAAGGCTACACACCCACCCCAGAGGGAGGAAGCATCCAGCGAATAAAGGCCTGGCAGAAACCACTGAGATTAAGAGGCTATTCCAAAGGCCACACCCCCACCCTAGAGGGAGGAAGCATCCAGCGAATAAAGGCCTGGCAGAAACCACTGAGGGTAAGAGACCTGTTCCAAAGGCCCCATCCCCACCCCAGAGGGAGGAAGCATCCAGGGGAAAAAGACATGGCAGAAGCCACTGAGGGTAAGATGCCTATTCCAAAGGCCACTTCCCCACAAAAGAGGGAGGAAGCATGCAGGGAAGAAAGGCCTCGCAGAAACCACTGAGGGTAAGAGGCCTATTCCAAAGGCCCCATCCCCACCACAGAGGGAGGAAGCATCCAGGGATGAAAGGCCTGGCAGAAACCACTGAGGGTAAGAGGCCTATTCCAAAGGCCACACAGCCACCCCAGAAGGAGGAAGCATCCAGGGAAGAAAGACCTGGCAGATAACATTGAGGGTAAGAGGCCTATTCCAAAGGCCACACCCCCACCCAAGAGGGAGGAAGCATGCAGGGAAGAACGGCCTGGCAGAAACCATTGAGGGTAAGAAGCCTATTCCAAAGTCCCAATCCCCACCCCAGAGGGAGGAAGCATCCAGGGAAGAAAGGCCTGGCAGAAACCACTGAGGGTAAGAGGCCTATTCCAAAGGCCACACCCCCACCCCAGAAGGACGTAGCATCCCGGGAAGAAAGAACTGGCAGAAACCCCTGAGGGTAAGAGGCCTATGCCAAAGGCTACACACCCACCCCAGAGGGAGGAAGCATCCAGCGAATAAAGGCCTGGCAGAAACCACTGAGGGTAAGAGGCCTATTCCAAAGGCCACACCCCCACCCCAGAAGGACGTAGCATCCCGGGAAGAAAGACCTGGCAGAAGCCACTGAGGGTAAGAGGCCTATTCCAAAGGCCACACCCCCACACAAGAGGAAGTAAGCATGCAGGGAAGAACGGCCTGACAGAAACCATTGAGGGTAAGAGGCCTATTCCAAAGTCCCAATCCCCACCCCAGAGGGAGGAAGCATCCAGGGAAGAAAGGCCTGGAAGATACCACTGAGGGTAAGAGGCCTATTCCAAAGGCCCATCCCCACCCCAGAGGGAGGAAGCATCCAGGGGAGAAAGGCCTGGCAGAAACCACTGAGGGTAAGAGACCTATTCCAAAGGCCCCATTCCCACCCCAGAGGGAGGAAGCATCCGGGGAAGAAAGGCCTGTCAGAAACCACTGAGGGGAAGAGGCCTATTCCAAAGGCCACATCCCCACCCCAGAGGGAGGAAGCATCCAGGGACGAAAGGCCTGGCAGAAACCATTGAGGGTAAGGGGTCTATTCCAAAGGCCCCATCCCCACCCCAGAGGGAGGAAGCATCCAGGGAAGAAAGGCCTGGCAGAAGCCACTGAGGGTAAGAGGCCTATTCCAAAGGCCTCATTCCCACCCCAGAGGGAGGAAGCATCCAGGGAAGAAAGGCCTGTCAGAAAGCATTTAGGGTAAGAGGCCTATTCCAAAGGCCCCCATCCCCACCCCAGAGAGAGGAAGCATCCAGGGGAGAAAGGCCTGGCAGAAACCACTGAGGGTAAGAGGCCTATTCCAAAGGCCACATCCCCACCCCAGAGGGAGGAAGCATCCAGGGATGAAAGGCCTGGCAGAAACCACTGAGGGTAAGAGGTCTATTCCAAAGGCCCCCTCCCCTCCACAGAGGGAGGAAGCATCCAGGGAAGAAAGGCCTGGCAGAAGCCACTGAGGGTAACAGGCCTATTCCAAAGGCCTCATTCCCACCCCAGAGGGAGGAAGCATCCAGGGAAGAAAGGCCTGTCAGAAAGCATTTAGGGTAAGAGGCCTGTTCCAAAGGCCCCATCCCCACCCCAGAGGAAGCATCCAGGGAAGGAAGGCCTTGCAGAAACCACTGAGGGTAAGAGGCCTATTCCAATGGCCACACCCCCACCCCAGAGGGAGGAAGCATCCAGGGAGGAAAGGACTGGCAGAAGCCACTGAGGGTAAGAGGCCTATTCCAAAGGCCCCATCCCCACCCCAGAGGGAGGAAGCATCCAGGGAAGAAAGGCTTGGCAGAAGCCACAGAGATTAAGAGGCCTATTCCAAAGGCCCCATCCCCACCACAGAGGGAGGAAGCATCCAGGGAAGGTAGACCTAGCAGAAGCCACTGAGGGAAAGAGGCCTTTTCCAAATGCCACACCCCCACCCAAGAGGAAGGAAACATGCAGGGAAGAAAGGCCTTGCAGAAACCATTGAGGGTAAGAGGCCTATTCCAAAGGCCCCATCCCCACACCAGAGGGAGGAAGCATCCAGGGAACAAAGGCCTGGCAGAAACCACTGAGGGTAAGAGGCCTATTCCAAAGGCCACACCCCCACCCCAGAAGGAGGAAGCATCCAGGGAAGAAAGACCTGGCAGATAACACTGAGGGTAAGAGGCCTATTCCAAAGGCCACAACCCCACCCAAGAGGGAGGAAGCATGCAGGGAAGAACGGCCTGGCAGAAACCATTGAGGGTAAGAAGCCTATTCCAAAGTCCCAAACCCCACCCCAGAGGGAGGAAGCATCCAGCGAATAAAGGCCTGGCAGAAACCACTGAGGGTAAGAGGCCTATTCCAAAGGCCCCATCCCCATCCCAGAGGGAGGAAGCATCCAGGGAAGAAAGACCTGGCAGAAGCCACTGAGGGTAAGAGGCCTATTCCAAAGGCCCCACCCCCATCCCAGAGGGAGGAAGCATCCAGGGAAGAAAGACCTGGCAGAAGCCACTGAGGGTAAGAGGCCTATTCCAAAGGCCACACCCCCACCCCAGAGGGAGGAAGCATCCAGGGAAGAAAGACCTGGCACATGCCACTGAGTGTAAGAGGCCTATTCCAAAGGCCCCATCCCCACCCCAGAGGGAGGAAGCATCCAGGGAAGAAAGGCCTGGCAGAAGCCACAGAGGTTAAGAGGCCTATTCCAAAGGCCCCATCCCCACCACAGAGGGAGGAAGCATCCAGGGATGAAAGGCCTGGCAGAAACCACTGAGGGTAAGAGGCCTATTCCAAAGGCCACACAGCCACCCCAGAAGGAGGAAGCATCCAGGGAAGAAAGACCTAGCAGATAACATTGAGGGTAAGAGGCCTATTCCAAAGGCCACACCCCCACCCAAGAGGGAGGAAGCATGCAGGGAAGAACGGCCTGGCAGAAACCATTGAGGGTAAGAAGCCTATTCCAAAGTCCAAATCCCCACCCCAGAAGAACATAGCATCCCGGGAAGAAAGGCCTGGCAGAAACCCCTGAGGGTAAGATGCCTATTCCAAAGGCTACACACCCACCCCAGAGGGGGAAGCATCCAGCGAATAAAGGCCTGGCAGAAACCACTGAGGGTAAGAGGCCTATTCCAAAGGCCCCATCCCCATCCCAGAGGGAGGAAGCATCCAGGGAAGAAAGGCGTGGCAGAAGCCACTGAGGGTAAGAGGCCTATTCCAAAGGCCCCATCCCCACCCCAGAGGGAGGAAGCATCCAGGGAAGAAAGGCCTGGCAGAAACCACTGAGGGTAAGTGGCCTATTCCAAAGGCCCCATCCCCACCACAGAGGGAGGAAGCATCCAGGGAAGAAAGGCCTGGCAGAAGCCACTGGGGGTAAGAGGCCTATTCCAAAGGCCTCATTCCCACCCCAGAGGGAGGAAGCACCAGGGAAGAAAGGCCAGTCAGAAAGCATTTAGGGTAAGAGGCCTATTCCAAAGGCCCCCATCCCCACCCCAGAGAGAGGAAGCATCCAGGGGAGAAAGGCCTGTCAGAAACCACTGAGGGTAAGAGGCCTATTCCAAAGGCTACATCCCCACCCCAGAGGGAGGAAGCATCCAGGGATGAAAGGCCTGGCAGAAACCACTGAGGGTAAGAGGTCTATTCCAAAGGCCCCCTCCCCTCCACAGAGGGAGGAAGCATCCAGGGAAGAAAGGCCTGGCAGAAGCCACTGAGGGTAAGAGGCCTATTCCAAAGGCCCCACCCCCATCCCAGAGGGAGGAAGCATCCAGGGAAGAAAGACCTGGCAGAAGCCACTGAGGGTAAGAGGCCTATTCCAAAGGCCACACCCCCACCCCAGAGGGAGGAAGCATCCAGGGAAGAAAGACCTGGCACATGCCACTGAGGGTAAGAGGCCTATTCCAAAGGCCCCATCCCCACCCCAGAGGGAGGAAGCATCCAGGGAAGAAAGGCCTGGCAGAAGCCACAGAGGTTAAGAGGCCTATTCCAAAGGCCCCATCCCCACCACAGAGGGAGGAAGCATCCAGGGATGAAAGGCCTGGCAGAAACCACTGAGGGTAAGAGGCCTATTCCAAAGGCCACACAGCCACCCCAGAAGGAGGAAGCATCCAGGGAAGAAAGACCTAGCAGATAACATTGAGGGTAAGAGGCCTATTCCAAAGGCCACACCCCCACCCAAGAGGGAGGAAGCATGCAGGGAAGAACGGCCTGGCAGAAACCATTGAGGGTAAGAAGCCTATTCCAAAGTCCAAATCCCCACCCCAGAAGAACGTAGCATCCCGGGAAGAAAGGCCTGGCAGAAACCCCTGAGGGTAAGATGCCTATTCCAAAGGCCACACCCCCACCCTAGAGGGAGGAAGCATCCAGCGAATAAAGGCCTGGCAGAAACCACTGAGGGTAAGAGACCTGTTCCAAAGGCCCCATCCCCACCCCAGAGGGAGGAAGCATCCAGGGGAAAAAGACATGGCAGAAGCCACTGAGGGTAAGATGCCTATTCCAAAGGCCACTTCCCCACAAAAGAGGGAGGAAGCATGCAGGGAAGAAAGGCCTCGCAGAAACCACTGAGGGTAAGAGGCCTATTCCAAAGGCCCCATCCCCACCACAGAGGGAGGAAGCATCCAGGGATGAAAGGCCTGGCAGAAACCACTGAGGGTAAGAGGCCTATTCCAAAGGCCACACAGCCACCCCAGAAGGAGGAAGCATCCAGGGAAGAAAGACCTGTCAGATAACATTGAGGGTAAGAGGCCTATTCCAAAGGCCACACCCCCACCCAAGAGGGAGGAAGCATGCAGGGAAGAACGGCCTGGCAGAAACCATTGAGGGTAAGAAGCCTATTCCAAAGTCCCAATCCCCACCCCAGAGGGAGGAAGCATCCAGGGAAGAAAGGCCTGGCAGAAACCACTGAGGGTAAGAGGCCTATTCCAAAGGCCACACCCCCACCCCAGAAGGACGTAGCATCCCGGGAAGAAAGAACTGGCAGAAACCCCTGAGGGTAAGAGGCCTATGCCAAAGGCTACACACCCACCCCAGAGGGAGGAAGCATCCAGCGAATAAAGGCCTGGCAGAAACCACTGAGGGTAAGAGGCCTATTCCAAAGGCCCCATTCCCACCCCAGAGGGAGGAAGCATCCGGGGAAGAAAGGCCTGTCAGAAACCACTGAGGGGAAGAGGCCTATTCCAAAGGCCACATCCCCACCCCAGAGGGAGGAAGCATCCAGGGACGAAAGGCCTGGCAGAAACCACTGAGGGTAAGGGGTCTATTCCAAAGGCCCCATCCCCACCCCAGAGGGAGGAAGCATCCAGGGAAGAAAGGCCTGGCAGAAGCCACTGAGGGTAAGAGGCCTATTCCAAAGGCCTCATTCCCACCCCAGAGGGAGGAAGCATCCAGGGAAGAAAGGCCTGTCAGAAAGCATTTAGGGTAAGAGGCCTATTCCAAAGGCCCCCATCCCCACCCCAGAGAGAGGAAGCATCCAGGGGAGAAAGGCCTGGCAGAAACCACTGAGGGTAAGAGGCCTATTCCAAAGGCCACATCCCCACCCCAGAGGGAGGAAGCATCCAGGGATGAAAGGCCTGGCAGAAACCACTGAGGGTAAGAGGTCTATTCCAAAGGCCCCCTCCCCTCCACAGAGGGAGGAAGCATCCAGGGAAGAAAGGCCTGGCAGAAGCCACTGAGGGTAACAGGCCTATTCCAAAGGCCTCATTCCCACCCCAGAGGAAGGAAGCATCCAGGGAAGAAAGGCCTGTCAGAAAGCATTTAGGGTAAGAGGCCTGTTCCAAAGGCCCCATCCCCACCCCAGAGGAAGCATCCAGGGAAGGAAGGCCTTGCAGAAACCACTGAGGGTAAGAGGCCTATTCCAATGGCCACACCCCCACCCCAGAGGGAGGAAGCATCCAGGGAGGAAAGGACTGGCAGAAGCCACTGAGGGTAAGAGGCCTATTCCAAAGGCCCCATCCCCACCCCAGAGGGAGGAAGCATCCAGGGAAGAAAGGCCTGGCAGAAGCCACAGAGATTAAGAGGCCTATTCCAAAGGCCCCATCCCCACCACAGAGGGAGGAAGCATCCAGGGAAGGTAGACCTAGCAGAAGCCACTGAGGGAAAGAGGCCTTTTCCAAATGCCACACCCCCACCCAAGAGGAAGGAAACATGCAGGGAAGAAAGGCCTTGCAGAAACCATTGAGGGTAAGAGGCCTATTCCAAAGGCCCCATCCCCACACCAGAGGGAGGAAGCATCCAGGGAACAAAGGCCTGGCAGAAACCACTGAGGGTAAGAGGCCTATTCCAAAGGCCACACCCCCACCCCAGAAGGAGGAAGCATCCAGGGAAGAAAGACCTGGCAGATAACACTGAGGGTAAGAGGCCTATTCCAAAGGCCACAACCCCACCCAAGAGGGAGGAAGCATGCAGGGAAGAACGGCCTGGCAGAAACCATTGAGGGTAAGAAGCCTATTCCAAAGTCCCAAACCCCACCCCAGAGGGAGGAAGCATCCAGCGAATAAAGGCCTGGCAGAAACCACTGAGGGTAAGAGGCCTATTCCAAAGGCCCCATCCCCATCCCAGAGGGAGGAAGCATCCAGGGAAGAAAGACCTGGCAGAAGCCACTGAGGGTAAGAGGCCTATTCCAAAGGCCCCACCCCCATCCCAGAGGGAGGAAGCATCCAGGGAAGAAAGACCTGGCAGAAGCCACTGAGGGTAAGAGGCCTATTCCAAAGGCCACACCCCCACCCCAGAGGGAGGAAGCATCCAGGGAAGAAAGACCTGGCACATGCCACTGAGGGTAAGAGGCCTATTCCAAAGGCCCCATCCCCACCCCAGAGGGAGGAAGCATCCAGGGAAGAAAGGCCTGGCAGAAGCCACAGAGGTTAAGAGGCCTATTCCAAAGGCCCCATCCCCACCACAGAGGGAGGAAGCATCCAGGGATGAAAGGCCTGGCAGAAACCACTGAGGGTAAGAGGCCTATTCCAAAGGCCACACAGCCACCCCAGAAGGAGGAAGCATCCAGGGAAGAAAGACCTAGCAGATAACATTGAGGGTAAGAGGCCTATTCCAAAGGCCACACCCCCACCCAAGAGGGAGGAAGCATGCAGGGAAGAACGGCCTGGCAGAAACCATTGAGGGTAAGAAGCCTATTCCAAAGTCCAAATCCCCACCCCAGAAGAACGTAGCATCCCGGGAAGAAAGGCCTGGCAGAAACCCCTGAGGGTAAGATGCCTATTCCAAAGGCTACACACCCACCCCAGAGGGGGAAGCATCCAGCGAATAAAGGCCTGGCAGAAACCACTGAGGGTAAGAGGCCTATTCCAAAGGCCCCATCCCCATCCCAGAGGGAGGAAGCATCCAGGGAAGAAAGGCCTGGCAGAAGCCACTGAGGGTAAGAGGCCTATTCCAAAGGCCCCATCCCCACCCCAGAGGGAGGAAGCATCCAGGGAAGAAAGGCCTGGCAGAAACCACTGAGGGTAAGTGGCCTATTCCAAAGGCCCCATCCCCACCACAGAGGGAGGAAGCATCCAGGGAAGAAAGGCCTGGCAGAAGCCACTGGGGGTAAGAGGCCTATTCCAAAGGCCTCATTCCCACCCCAGAGGGAGGAAGCACCAGGGAAGAAAGGCCAGTCAGAAAGCATTTAGGGTAAGAGGCCTATTCCAAAGGCCCCCATCCCCACCCCAGAGAGAGGAAGCATCCAGGGGAGAAAGGCCTGTCAGAAACCACTGAGGGTAAGAGGCCTATTCCAAAGGCCACATCCCCACCCCAGAGGGAGGAAGCATCCAGGGATGAAAGGCCTGGCAGAAACCACTGAGGGTAAGAGGTCTATTCCAAAGGCCCCCTCCCCTCCACAGAGGGAGGAAGCATCCAGGGAAGAAAGGCCTGGCAGAAGCCACTGAGGGTAAGAGGCCTATTCCAAAGGCCCCACCCCCATCCCAGAGGGAGGAAGCATCCAGGGAAGAAAGACCTGGCAGAAGCCACTGAGGGTAAGAGGCCTATTCCAAAGGCCACACCCCCACCCCAGAGGGAGGAAGCATCCAGGGAAGAAAGACCTGGCACATGCCACTGAGGGTAAGAGGCCTATTCCAAAGGCCCCATCCCCACCCCAGAGGGAGGAAGCATCCAGGGAAGAAAGGCCTGGCAGAAGCCACAGAGGTTAAGAGGCCTATTCCAAAGGCCCCATCCCCACCACAGAGGGAGGAAGCATCCAGGGATGAAAGGCCTGGCAGAAACCACTGAGGGTAAGAGGCCTATTCCAAAGGCCACACAGCCACCCCAGAAGGAGGAAGCATCCAGGGAAGAAAGACCTAGCAGATAACATTGAGGGTAAGAGGCCTATTCCAAAGGCCACACCCCCACCCAAGAGGGAGGAAGCATGCAGGGAAGAACGGCCTGGCAGAAACCATTGAGGGTAAGAAGCCTATTCCAAAGTCCAAATCCCCACCCCAGAAGAACGTAGCATCCCGGGAAGAAAGGCCTGGCAGAAACCCCTGAGGGTAAGATGCCTATTCCAAAGGCTACACACCCACCCCAGAGGGGGAAGCATCCAGCGAATAAAGGCCTGGCAGAAACCACTGAGGGTAAGAGGCCTATTCCAAAGGCCCCATCCCCATCCCAGAGGGAGGAAGCATCCAGGGAAGAAAGGCCTGGCAGAAGCCACTGAGGGTAAGAGGCCTATTCCAAAGGCCCCATCCCCACCCCAGAGGGAGGAAGCATCCAGGGAAGAAAGGCCTGGCAGAAACCACTGAGGGTAAGTGGCCTATTCCAAAGGCCCCATCCCCACCACAGAGGGAGGAAGCATCCAGGGAAGAAAGGCCTGGCAGAAGCCACTGGGGGTAAGAGGCCTATTCCAAAGGCCTCATTCCCACCCCAGAGGGAGGAAGCACCAGGGAAGAAAGGCCAGTCAGAAAGCATTTAGGGTAAGAGGCCTATTCCAAAGGCCCCCATCCCCACCCCAGAGAGAGGAAGCATCCAGGGGAGAAAGGCCTGTCAGAAACCACTGAGGGTAAGAGGCCTATTCCAAAGGCCACACAGCCACCCCAGAAGGAGGAAGCATGCAGGGAAGAACGGCCTGGCAGAAACCATTGAGGGTAAGAAGCCTATTCCAAAGTCCAAATCCCCACCCCAGAAGAACGTAGCATCCCGGGAAGAAAGGCCTGGCAGAAACCCCTGAGGGTAAGATGCCTATTCCAAAGGCTACACACCCACCCCAGAGGGGGAAGCATCCAGCGAATAAAGGCCTGGCAGAAACCACTGAGGGTAAGAGGCCTATTCCAAAGGCCCCATCCCCATCCCAGAGGGAGGAAGCATCCAGGGAAGAAAGGCCTGGCAGAAGCCACTGAGGGTAAGAGGCCTATTCCAAAGGCCCCATCCCCACCCCAGAGGGAGGAAGCATCCAGGGAAGAAAGGCCTGGCAGAAACCACTGAGGGTAAGTGGCCTATTCCAAAGGCCCCATCCCCACCACAGAGGGAGGAAGCATCCAGGGAAGAAAGGCCTGGCAGAAGCCACTGGGGGTAAGAGGCCTATTCCAAAGGCCTCATTCCCACCCCAGAGGGAGGAAGCACCAGGGAAGAAAGGCCAGTCAGAAAGCATTTAGGTTAAGAGGCCTATTCCAAAGGCCCCCATCCCCACCCCAGAGAGAGGAAGCATCCAGGGGAGAAAGGCCTGTCAGAAACCACTGAGGGTAAGAGGCCTATTCCAAAGGCCACATCCCCACCCCAGAGGGAGGAAGCATCCAGGGATGAAAGGCCTGGCAGAAACCACTGAGGGTAAGAGGTCTATTCCAAAGGCCCCCTCCCCTCCACAGAGGGAGGAAGCATCCAGGGAAGAAAGGCCTGGCAGAAGCCACTGAGGGTAAGAGGCCTATACCAAAGGCCCCATCCCCACCCCAGAGGAAGCATCCAGGGAAGGAAGGCCTTGCAGAAACCACTGAGGGTAAGAGGCCTATTCCAATGGCCACACCCCCACCCCAGAGGGAGGAAGCATCCAGGGAAGAAAGGCCTGGCAGAAGCCACTGAGGGTAAGAGGCCTATTCCAAAAGCCCCATCCCCACCCCAGAGGGAGGAAGCATCCAGGGAAGAAAGGCCTGGCAGAAGCCACAGAGGTTAAGAGGCCTATTCCAAAGGCCCCATCCCCACCACAGAGGGAGGAAGCATCCAGGGAAGGAAGACCTAGCAGAAGCCACTGAGGGTAAGATGCCTATTCCAAATGCCACACCCCCACCAAGAGGGAGGAAGCATGCAGGGAAAAAAGGCCTTGCAGAAACCATTGAGGGTAAGAGGCCTATTCCAAAGGCCCCATCCCCACCCCAGAGGGAGGAAGCATCCAGGGAAGAAAGGCATGGCAGAAACCACTAAGGGTAAGAGGCCTATTCCAAAGGCCACACCCCCACCCCAGAAGGAGGAAGCATGCAGGGAAGAACGGCCTGGCAGAAACCATTGAGGGTAAGAAGCCTATTCCAAAGTCCCAATCCCCACCCCAGCAGGAGGAACCATCCAGGGAAGAAAGGCCTGGCAGATACCACTGAGGGTAAGAGGCCTATTCCAAAGGCCACACCCCCACCCCAGAAGGACGAAGCATCCCGGGAAGAAAGGCCTGGCAGAAACCCCTGAGGGTAAGAGGCCTATTCCAAAGGCTACACACACACCCCAGAGGGAGGAATCATCCAGCGAATAAAGGCCTAGCAGAAACCACGGAGGGTAAGAGGCCTATTCCAAAGGCCCCATCCCTATCCCAGAGGGAGGAAGCATCCAGGGAAAAAAGACCTGGCAGAAGCCACTGAGGGTAAGAGGCCCATTCCAAAGGCCACACCCCCACCCAAGAGGGAGGAAGCATGCAGGGAAGAAATGCCTGGCAGAAACCATTGAGGGTGAGAGGCCTATTCCAAAGGCCACCATCCCCACCCCAGAGAGAGGAAGCATCCAGGGGATGAAAGGCCTTGCAGAAACCACTGAGGGTAAGAGGCCTATTCCAATGGCCACACCCCCACCCAGGGGGAGGAAGCATCCAGGGAAGAAAGGCCTGGCAGAAACCACTGAGGGTAAGAGGTCTATTCCAAAGGCCCCCTCCCCTCCACAGATGGAGGAAGCATCCAGGGAAGAAAGGCCTGGCAGAAGCCACTGAGGGTAAGAGGCCTATTCCAAAGGCCCCATCCCCACCCCAGAGGAAGCATCCAGGGAAGGAAGGCCTTGCAGAAACCACTGAGGGTAAGAGGCCTATTCCAATGGCCACACCCCCACCCCAGAGGGAGGAAGCATCCAGGGAAGAAAGGCCTGGCAGAAGCCACTGAGGGTAAGAGGCCTATTCCAAAAGCCCCATCCCCACCCCAGAGGGAGGAAGCATCCAGGGAAGAAAGGCCTGGCAGAAGCCACAGAGGTTAAGAGGCCTATTCCAAAGGCCCCATCCCCACCACAGAGGGAGGAAGCATCCAGGGAAGGAAGACCTAGCAGAAGCCACTGAGGGTAAGATGCCTATTCCAAATGCCACACCCCCACCAAGAGGGAGGAAGCATGCAGGGAAAAAAGGCCTTGCAGAAACCATTGAGGGTAAGAGGCCTATTCCAAAGGCCCCATCCCCACCCCAGAGGGAGGAAGCATCCAGGGAAGAAAGGCATGGCAGAAACCACTAAGGGTAAGAGGCCTATTCCAAAGGCCACACCCCCACCCCAGAAGGAGGAAGCATGCAGGGAAGAACGGCCTGGCAGAAACCATTGAGGGTAAGAAGCCTATTCCAAAGTCCCAATCCCCACCCCAGCAGGAGGAACCATCCAGGGAAGAAAGGCCTGGCAGATACCACTGAGGGTAAGAGGCCTATTCCAAAGGCCACACCCCCACCCCAGAAGGACGAAGCATCCCGGGAAGAAAGGCCTGGCAGAAACCCCTGAGGGTAAGAGGCCTATTCCAAAGGCTACACACACACCCCAGAGGGAGGAAGCATCCAGCGAATAAAGGCCTAGCAGAAACCACGGAGGGTAAGAGGCCTATTCCAAAGGCCCCATCCCTATCCCAGAGGGAGGAAGCATCCAGGGAAAAAAGACCTGGCAGAAGCCACTGAGGGTAAGAGGCCCATTCCAAAGGCCACACCCCCACCCAAGAGGGAGGAAGCATGCAGGGAAGAAATGCCTGGCAGAAACCATTGAGGGTGAGAGGCCTATTCCAAAGGCCACCATCCCCACCCCAGAGAGAGGAAGCATCCAGGGGATGAAAGGCCTTGCAGAAACCACTGAGGGTAAGAGGCCTATTCCAATGGCCACACCCCCACCCAGGGGGAGGAAGCATCCAGGGAAGAAAGGCCTGGCAGAAGCCACAGAGGTTAAGAGGCCTATTCCAAAGGCCCCATCCCCACCACAGAGGGAGGAAGCATCCAGGGAAGGAAGACCTGGCAGAAGCCACTGAGGGTAAGAGGCCTATTCCAAATGCCACACCCCCACCCAAGTGGGAGGAAGCATGCAGGGAAGAAAGGCCTGGCAGAAACCATTGAGGGTAAGAGGCCTACTCCAAAGGCCCCATCCCCACCCCAGAGGGAGGAAGCATCCAGGGAAGAAAGGCCTGGCAGAAACCACTGAGGGTAAAAGGCCTATTCCAAAGGCCACACCCCCACCCCAGATGGAGGAAGCATCCTGGGAAGAAAGGCCTGGCAGAAACCACTGAGGGTAAGAGACCTGTTCAAAAAGGCCCCATCCCCACCCCAGAGGGAGGAATTATCCAGGGACAAAATACCTGGCAGAAGCCACTGAGGGTAAGAGGCCTATTCTAAAGGCCACACCCCCACTAAAGAAGGAGGAAGCATGCAGGGAAGAAAGGCCTGGCAGAAACCACTGAGGGTAAGAGGCCTATTCCAAAGTCCCAATCCCCACCCCAGAGGGAGGAAGCATCCAGGGAAGAAAGGCCTGGCAGATACCACTGAGGGTAAGAGGCCTATTCCAAAGGCCACACCCCCACCACAGAAGGACGTAGCATCCTGGGAAGAAAGGCCTGGCAGAAACCCCTGAGGGTAAGAGGCCTATGCCAAAGGCTACACACCCACCCCAAAGGGAGGAAGCATCCAGCGAATAAAGGCCTGGCAGAAACCACTGAGGGTAAGAGGCCTATTCCAAAGGCCACACCCCCACCCCAGAAGGACGTAGCATCCCGGGAAGAAAGACCTGGCAGAAGCCACTGAGGGTAAGAGGCCTATACCAAAGGCCACACCCCCACCCAAGAGGAAGTAAGCATGCAGGGAAGAACGGCCTTACAGAAACCATTGAGGGTAAGAGGCCTATTCCAAAGTCCGAATCCCCACCCCAGAGGGAGGAAGCATCCAGGGAAGAAAGGCCTGGCAGATACCAATGAGGGTAAGAGGCCTATTCCAAAGGCCCATCCCCACCGCAGAGGGAGGAAGCATCCAGGGGAGAAAGGCCTGGCAGAAACCAGTGAGGGTAAGAGACCTATTCCAAAGGCCCCATTCCCACCCCAGAGGGAGGAAGCATCCGGGGAAGAAAGGCCTGTCAGAAACCACTGAGGGGAAGAGGCCTATTCCAAAGGCCACATCCCCACCCCAGAGGGAGGAAGCATCCAGGGAAGAAAGGCCTGGCAGAAAGCATTTAGGGTAAGAGGCCTGGTCCAAAGGCCCCATCCCCACCACAGAGGGAGGAAGCATCCAGGGAAGGAAGGCCTTGCAGAAACCACTGAGGGTAAGAGGCCTATTCCAATGGCCACACCCCCACCCCAGAGGGAGGAAGCATCCAGGGAGGAAAGGCCTGGCAGAAGCCACTGAGGGTAAGAGGCCTATTCCAAAGGCCCCATCCCCACCCCAGAGGGAGGAAGCATCCAGGGAAGAAAGGCCTGGCAGAAGCCACAGAGATTAAGAGGCCTATTCCAAAGGCCCCATCCCCACCACAGAGGGAGGAAGCATCCAGGGAAGGTAGACCTAGCAGAAGCCACTGAGGGAAAGAGTCCTATTCCAAATGCCACACCCCCACCCAAGAGGGAGGAAACATGCAGGGAAGAAAGGCCTTGCAGAAACCATTGAGGGTAAGAGGCCTATTCCAAAGGCCCCATCCCCACCCCAGAGGGAGGAAGCTTCCAGGGAACAAAAGCCTGGCAGACACCACTGAGGGTAAGAGGCCTATTCCAAAGGCAACACCCCCACCCCAGAAGGAGGGGGCATCCAGGGAAGAAAGACCTGGCAGATAACACTGAGGGTAAGAGGCCTATTCCAAAGGCCACAACCCCACCCAAGAGGGAGGAAGCATGCAGGGAAGAACGGCCTGGCAGAAACCATTGAGGGTAAGAAGCCTATTCCAAAGTCCCAATCCCCACCCCAGAGGGAGGAAGCATCCAGGGAAGAAAGGCCTGGCAGATACCACTGAGGGTAAGTGGCCTATTCCAAACGCCACACCCCCACCCCAGAAGTACGTAGCATCCCGGGAAGAAAGGCCTGGCAGAAACCCCTGAGGGTAAGAGGCCTATTCCAAAGGCTACACACCCACCCCAGAGGGAGGAAGCATCCAGCGAATAAAGGCCTGGCAGAAACCACTGAGGGTAAGAGGCCTATTCCAAAGGCCCCATCCCCATCCCAGAGATAGGAAGCATCCAGGGAAGAAAGACCTGGCAGAAGCCACTGAGGGTAAGAGGCCTATTCCAAAGGCCACACCCCCACCCCAGAGGGAGGAAGCATCCAGGGAAGAAAGTCCTGGCACATGCCACTGAGGGTAAGAGGCCTATTCCAAAGGCCCCATCCCCACCACAGAGGGAGGAAGCATCCAGGGAAGAAAGGCCTGGCAGAAGCCACAGAGTTTAAGAGGCCTATTCCAAAGGCCCCATCCCCACCACAGAGGGAGGAAGCATCCAGGGATGAAAGGCCTGGCAGAAACCACTGAGGGTAAGAGGCCTATTCCAAAGGCCACACAGCCACCCCAGAAGGAGGAAGCATCATGGGAAGAAAGACCTAGCAGATAACATTGAGGGTAAGAGGCCTATTCCAAAGGCCACACCCCCACCCAAGAGGGAGGAAGCATGCAGGGAATAACGGCCTGGCAGAAACCATTGAGGGTAAGAAGCCTATTCCAAAGTCCCAATCCCCACCCCAGAAGGACGTAGCATCCCGGGAAGAAAGGCCTGGCAGAAACCCCTGAGGGTAAGAGGCCTATTCCAAAGGCTACACACCCACCCCAGAGGGGGAAGCATCCAGCGAATAAAGGCCTGGCAGAAACCACTGAGGGTAAGAGGCCTATTCCAAAGGCCCCATCCCCATCCCAGAGGGAGGAAGCATCCAGGGAAGAAAGGCCTGGCAGAAGCCACAGAGTTAAGTGGCCTATTCCAAAGGCCCCATCCCTACCACAGAGGGAGGAAGCATCCAGGGAAGAAAGGCCTGGCAGAAGCCACTGAGGGTAAGAGGCCTATTCCAAAGGCCTCAGTCCCACCCCAGAGGGAGGAAGCACCAGGGAAGAAAGGCCAGTCAGAAAGCATTTAGGGTAAGACGCCTATTCCAAAGGCCCCCATCCCCACCCCAGAGAGAGGAAGCATCCAGGGGAGAAAGGCCTGTCAGAAACCACTGAGGGTAAGAGGCCTATTCCAAAGGCCACATCCCCACCCCAGAGGGAGGAAGCATCCAGGGATGAAAGGCCTGGCAGAAACCATTGAGGGTAAGAGGCCTATTCCAAAGGCCCCATCCCCACCACAGAGGGAGGAAGCATCCAGGGATGAAAGGCCTGGCAGAAACCACTGAGGGTAAGAGGTCTATTCCAAAGGCCCCCTCCCCTCCACAGAGGGAGGAAGCATCCAGGGAAGAAAGGCCTGGCAGAAGCCACTGAGGGTAAGAGGCCTATTCCAAAGGCCCCATCCCCACCCCAGAGGGAGGAAGCATCCAGGGAAGAAAGGCCTGGCAGAAACCACTGAGGGTAAGTGGCCTATTCCAAAGGCCCCATCCCCACCACAGAGGGAGGAAGCATCCAGGGAAGAAAGGCCTGGCAGAAGCCACTGGGGGTAAGAGGCCTATTCCAAAGGCCCCATCCCCACCCCAGAGGAAGCATCCAGGGAAGGAAGGCCTTGCAGAAACCACTGAGGGTAAGAGGCCTATTCCAATGGCCACACCCCCACCCCAGAGGGAGGAAGCATCCAGGGAAGGAAGACCTAGCAGAAGCCACTGAGGGTAAGATGCCTATTCCAAATGCCACACCCCCACCAAGAGGGAGGAAGCATGCAGGGAAGAAAGGCCTTGCAGAAACCATTGAGGGTAAGAGGCCTATTCCAAAGGCCCCATCCCCACCCCAGAGGGAAGAAGCATCCAGGGAAGAAAGGCATGGCAGAAACCACTAAGGGTAAGAGGCCTATTCCAATGGCCACACCCCCACCCCAGAAGGAGGAAGCATCCAGGGAAGAAAGACCTGGCAGATACCACTGAGGGTAAGAGGCCTATTCCAAAGGCCTCACCCCCACCCAAGAGGGCGGAAGCATGCAGGGAAGAATGGCCTGGCAGAAACCATTGAGGGTAAGAAGCCTATTCCAAAGTCCCAATCCCCACCCCAGCGGGAGGAAGCATCCAGGGAAGAAAGGCCTGGCAGATACCACTGAGGGTAAGAGGCCTATTCCAAAGGCCACACCCCCACCCCAGAGGGACGAAGCATCCCGGGAAGAAAGGCCTGGCAGAAACCCCTGAGGGTAAGAGGCCTATTCCAAAGGCTACACACACACCCCAGAGAGAGGAAGCATCCAGCGAATAAAGGCCTGGCAGAAACCACTGAGGGTAAGAGGCCTATTCCAAAGGTCCCATCCCCATCCCAGAGGGAGGAAGCATCCAGGGAAGAAAGACCTGGCAGAAGCCACTGAGGGTAAGAGGCCTATTCCAAAGGCCACACCCCCACCCAAGAGGGAGGAAGCATGCAGGGAAGAAATGCCTGGCAGAAACTATTGAGGGTGAGAGGCCTATTCCAAAGGCCCCCATCCCCACCCCAGAGAGAGGAAGCATCCAGGGGATGAAAGGCCTTGCAGAAACCACTGAGGGTAAGAGGCCTATTCCAATGGCCACACCCCCACCCAGAGGGCGGAAGCATCCAGGGAAGAAAGGCCTGGCACAAGCCACTGAGGGTAAAAGGCCTATTCCAAAGGCCCCATCCCCACCCCAGAGGGAGGAAGCATCCAGGGAAGAAAGGCCTGGCAGAAGCCACAGAGGTTAAGAGGCCTATTCCAAAGGCCCCATCCCCACCACAGAGGGAGGAAGCATCCTTGGATGAAAGGCCTGGCAGAAACCACAGAGGGTAAGACGCCTATTCCAAAGGCCACACAGCCACCATAGAAGGAGGAAGCATCCAGGGAAGAAAGACCTGGCAGATAACATTGAGGGTAAGAGGCCTATTCCAAAGGCCACACCCCCACCCAAGAGGGAGGAAGCATGCAGGGAAGAACGGCCTGGCAGAAACCATTGAGGGTAAGAAGCCTATTCCAAAGTCCCAATCCCCACCCCAGAGGGAGGAAGCATCCAGGGAAGAAAGGCATGGCAGATACCACTGAGGGTAAGAGGCCTATTCCAAAGGCCACACCCCCACCCCAGAAGGACGTAGCATCCTGGGAAGAAAGGCCTGGCAGAAACCCCTGAGGGTAAGAGGCCGTTGCCAAAGGCTACACACCCACCCCAGAGGGAGGAAGCATCCAGCGAATAAAGGGCTGGCAGAAACCACTGAGGGTAAGAGGCCTATTCCAAAGGCCACACCCCCACCCCAGAAGGACGTAGCATCCCGGGAAGAAAGACCTGGCAGAAGCCACTGAGGGTAAGAGGCCTATACCAAAGGCCACACCCCCACCCAAGAGGAAGTAAGCATGCAGGGAAGAACGGCCTGACAGAAACCACTGAGGGTAAGTGGCCTATTCCAAAGGCCCCATCCCCACCACAGAGGGAGGAAGCATCCAGGGAAGAAAGGCCTGGCAGAAGCCACTGGGGGTAAGAGGCCTATTCCAAAGGCCCCATCCCCACCCCAGAGGAAGCATCCAGGGAAGGAAGGCCTTGCAGAAACCACTGAGGGTAAGAGGCCTATTCCAATGGCCACACCCCCACCCCAGAGGGAGGAAGCATCCAGGGAAGGAAGACCTAGCAGAAGCCACTGAGGGTAAGATGCCTATTCCAAATGCCACACCCCCACCAAGAGGGAGGAAGCATGCAGGGAAGAAAGGCCTTGCAGAAACCATTGAGGGTAAGAGGCCTATTCCAAAGGCCCCATCCCCACCCCAGAGGGAGGAAGCATCCAGGGAAGAAAGGCATGGCAGAAACCACTAAGGGTAAGAGGCCTATTCCAATGGCCACACCCCCACCCCAGAAGGAGGAAGCATCCAGGGAAGAAAGACCTGGCAGATACCACTGAGGGTAAGAGGCCTATTCCAAAGGCCTCACCCCCACCCAAGAGGGCGGAAGCATGCAGGGAAGAATGGCCTGGCAGAAACCATTGAGGGTAAGAAGCCTATTCCAAAGTCCCAATCCCCACCCCAGCGGGAGGAAGCATCCAGGGAAGAAAGGCCTGGCAGATACCACTGAGGGTAAGAGGCCTATTCCAAAGGCCACACCCCCACCCCAGAGGGACGAAGCATCCCGGGAAGAAAGGCCTGGCAGAAACCCCTGAGGGTAAGAGGCCTATTCCAAAGGCTACACACACACCCCAGAGAGAGGAAGCATCCAGCGAATAAAGGCCTGGCAGAAACCACTGAGGGTAAGAGGCCTATTCCAAAGGCCCCATCCCCATCCCAGAGGGAGGAAGCATCCAGGGAAGAAAGACCTGGCAGAAGCCACTGAGGGTAAGAGGCCTATTCCAAAGGCCACACCCCCACCCAAGAGGGAGGAAGCATGCAGGGAAGAAATGCCTGGCAGAAACTATTGAGGGTGAGAGGCCTATTCCAAAGGCCCCCATCCCCACCCCAGAGAGAGGAAGCATCCAGGGGATGAAAGGCCTTGCAGAAACCACTGAGGGTAAGAGGCCTATTCCAATGGCCACACCCCCACCCAGAGGGCGGAAGCATCCAGGGAAGAAAGGCCTGGCACAAGCCACTGAGGGTAAAAGGCCTATTCCAAAGGCCCCATCCCCACCCCAGAGGGAGGAAGCATCCAGGGAAGAAAGGCCTGGCAGAAGCCACAGAGGTTAAGAGGCCTATTCCAAAGGCCCCATCCCCACCACAGAGGGAGGAAGCATCCAGGGATGAAAGGCCTGGCAGAAACCACAGAGGGTAAGACGCCTATTCCAAAGGCCACACAGCCACCATAGAAGGAGGAAGCATCCAGGGAAGAAAGACCTGGCAGATAACATTGAGGGTAAGAGGCCTATTCCAAAGGCCACACCCCCACCCAAGAGGGAGGAAGCATGCAGGGAAGAACGGCCTGGCAGAAACCATTGAGGGTAAGAAGCCTATTCCAAAGTCCCAATCCCCACCCCAGAGGGAGGAAGCATCCAGGGAAGAAAGGCATGGCAGATACCACTGAGGGTA
Source organism: Bradypodion pumilum (assembly GCA_035047305.1). Lineage (NCBI taxonomy): Eukaryota > Metazoa > Chordata > Lepidosauria > Squamata > Chamaeleonidae > Bradypodion > Bradypodion pumilum. The sequence goes on along the minus strand of JAWDJD010000009.1, from coordinate 23,002,277 downwards.
AGAGGCCTATTCCAAAGGCCACACCCCCACCCCAGAAGGACGTAGCATCCTGGGAAGAAAGGCCTGGCAGAAACCCCTGAGGGTAAGAGGCCGTTGCCAAAGGCTACACACCCACCCCAGAGGGAGGAAGCATCCAGCGAATAAAGGGCTGGCAGAAACCACTGAGGGTAAGAGGCCTATTCCAAAGGCCACACCCCCACCCCAGAAGGACGTAGCATCCCGGGAAGAAAGACCTGGCAGAAGCCACTGAGGGTAAGAGGCCTATACCAAAGGCCACACCCCCACCCAAGAGGAAGTAAGCATGCAGGGAAGAACGGCCTGACAGAAACCATTGAGGGTAAGAGGCCTATTCCAAAGTCCCAATCCCCACCCCAGAGGGAGGAAGCATCCAGGGAAGAAAGGCCTGGCAGATACCAATGAGGGTAAGAGGCCTATTCCAAAGGCCCATCCCCACCGCAGAGGGAGGAAGCATCCAGGGGAGAAAGGCCTGGCAGAAACCACTGAGGGTAAGAGACCTATTCCAAAGGCCCCATTCCCACCCCAGAGGGAGGAAGCATCAGGGGAAGAAAGGCCTGTCAGAAACCACTGAGGGGAAGAGGCCTATTCCAAAGGCCACATCCCCACCCCAGAGGGAGGAAGCATCCAGGGACGAAAGGCCTGGCAGAAACCACTGAGGGTAAGAGGTCTATTCCAAAGGCCTCATTCCCACCCCAGAGGGAGGAAGCATCCAGGGAAGAAAGGCCTGTCAGAAAGCATTTATGGTAAGAGGCCTGGTCCAAAGGCCCCATCCCCACCCCAGAGGAAGCATCCAGGGAAGGAAGGCCTTGCAGAAACCACTGAGGGTAAGAGGCCTATTCCAATGGCCACACCCCCACCCCAGAGGGAGGAAGCATCCAGGGAGGAAAGGCCTGGCAGAAGCCACAGAGGGTAAGAGGCCTATTCCAAAGGCCCCATCCCCACCCCAGAGGGAGGAAGCATCCAGGGAAGAAAGGCCTGGCAGAAGCCACAGAGATTAAGAGGCCTATTCCAAAGGCCCCATCCCTACCACAGAGGGAGGAAGCATCCAGGGAAGGTAGACCTAGCAGAAGCCACTGAGGGAAAGAGGCCTATTCCAAATGCCACACCCCCACCCAAGAGGGAGGAAACATGCAGGGAAGAAAGGCCTTGCAGAAACCATTGAGGGTAAGAGGCCTATTCCGAAGGCCCCATCCCCACCCCAGAGGGAGGAAGCATCCAGGGAACAAAAGCCTGGCAGAAACCACTGAGGGTAAGAGGCCTATTCCAAAGGCCACACCCCCACCCCAGAAGGAGGAAGCATCCAGGGAAGAAAGACCTGGCAGATAACACTGAGGGTAAGAGGCCTATTCCAAAGGCCACAACCCCACCCAAGAGGGAGGAAGCATGCAGGGAAGAAGGGCCTGGCAGAAAACATTGAGGGTAAGAAGCCTATTCCAAAGTCCCAATCCCCACCCCAGCGGGAGGAAGCATCCAGGGAAGAAATGCCTGGCAGATACCACTGAGGGTAAGAGGCCTATTCCAAAGGCTACACACCCACCCCAGAGGGAGGAAGCATCCAGCGAATAAAGGCCTGGCAAAAACCACTGAGGGTAAGAGGCCTATTCCAAAGGCCCCATCCCCATCCCAGAGGGAGGAAGCATCCAGGGAAGAAAGACCTGGCAGAAGCCACTGAGTGTAAGAGGCCTATTCCAAAGGCCACACCCCCACCCCAGAGGGAGGAAGCATCCAGGGAAGAAAGGCCTGGCACATGCCACTGAGGGTAAGAGGCCTATTCCAAAGGCCCCATCCCCACCCCAGAGGGAGGAAGCATCCTGGGAAGAAAGGCCTGGCAGAATCCACAGAGGTTAAGAGGCCTATTCCAAAGGCCCCATCCCCACCACAGAGGGAGGAAGCATCCAGGGATGAAAGGCCTGGCAGAAACCACTGAGGGTAAGAGGCCTATTCCAAAGGCCACACAGCCACCCCAGAAGGAGGAAGCATCCAGGGAAGAAAGACCTAGCAGATAACATTGAGGGTAAGAGGCCTATTCCAAAGGCCACACCCCCACCCAAGAGGGAGGAAGCATGCAGGGAAGAACGGCCTGGCAGAAACCATTGAGGGTAAGAAGCCTATTCCAAAGTCCCAATCCCCACCCCAGAAGGACGTAGCATCCCGGGAAGAAAGGCATGGCAGAAACCCCTGAGGGTAAGAGGCCTATTCCAAAGGCTACACACCCACCCCAGAGGGGGAAGCATCCAGCGAATAAAGGCCTGGCAGAAACCACTGAGGGTAAGAGGCCTATTCCAAAGGCCCCATCCCCATCCCAGAGGGAGGAAGCATCCAGGGAAGAAAGACCTGGCAGAAGCCACTGAGGGTAAGAGGCCTATTCCAAAGGCCACACCCCCACCCCAGAGGGAGGAAGCATCCAGGGAAGAAAGGCCTGGCAGAAGCCACTGAGGGTAAGAGGCCTATTCCAAAGGCCCCATCCCCACCCCAGAGGGAGGAAGCATCCAGGGAAGAAAGGCCTGGCAGAAGCCACAGAGGTTAAGTGGCCTATTCCAAAGGCCCCATCCCCACGACAGAGGGAGGAAGCATCCAGGGAAGAAAGGCCTGGCAGAAGCCACTGAGGGTAAGAGGCCTATTCCAAAGGCCTCATTCCCACCCCAGAGGGAGGAAGCACCAGGGAAGAAAGGCCAGTCAGAAAGCATTTAGTGTAAGAGGCCTATTCCAAAGGCCCCCATCCCCACCCCAGAGAGAGGAAGCATCCAGGGGAGAAAGGCCTGTCAGAAACCACTGAGGGTAAGAGGCCTATTCCAAAGGCCACATCCCCACCCCAGAGGGAGGAAGCATCCAGGGATGAAAGGCCTGGCAGAAGCCACTGAGGGTAAGAGGCCTATTCCAAAGGCCCCATCCCCACCACAGAGGAAGCATCCAGGGAAGGAAGGCCTTGCAGAAACCACTGAGGGTAAGAGGCCTATTCCAATGGCCACACCCCCACCCCAGAGGGAGGAAGCATCCAGGGAAGAAAGGCCTGGCAGAAGCCACTGAGGGTAAGAGGCCTATTCCAAAAGCCCCATCCCCACCCCAGAGGGAGGAAGCATCCAGGGAAGAAAGGCCTGGCAGAAGCCACAGAGGTTAAGAGGCCTATTCCAAAGGCCCCATCCCCACCACAGAGGGAGGAAGCATCCATGGAAGGAAGACCTAGCAGAAGCCACTGAGGGTAAGATGCCTATTCCAAATGCAACACCCCCACCAAGATGGAGGAAGCATCCAGGGAAGAAAGGCCTGGCAGAAACCACTGAGGGTAAGAGGCCTATTCCAAAGGCCACACCCCCACCCCAGAAGGAGGAAGCATCCTGGGAAGAAAGGCCTGGCAGAAACCACTGAGGGTAAGAGACCTGTTCAAAAAGGCCCCATCCCCACCCCAGAGGGAGGAATTATCCAGGGAAAAAATACCTGGCAGAAGCCACTGAGGGTAAGAGGCCTATTCTAAAGGCCACACCCCCACTAAAGAGGGAGGGAGCATGCAGGGAAGAAAGGCCTTGCAGAAACCACTGAGGGTAAGAGGCCTATTCCAAAGTCCCAATCCCCACCCCAGAGGGAGGAAGCATTCAGGGAAGAAAGGCCTGGCAGATACCACTGAGGGTAAGAGGCCTATTCCAAAGGCCACATCCCCACCCCAGAAGGAGGAAGCATCCCGGGAAGAAAGGCCTGGCAGAACCCCCTGAGGTCTATTCCAACGGCCGCATCTGCTCCCCAGTGGGAGGAAGCATACAGGGAAGAAAGTAATGGCAGAAACCACTGAGGGTAAGAGGCCTATTCCAAAGGCTACACACCCACCCCAGAGGGAGGAAGCATCCAGCGAATAAAGGCCTGGCAGAAACCACTGAGATTAAGAGGCTATTCCAAAGGCCACACCCCCACCCTAGAGGGAGGAAGCATCCAGCGAATAAAGGCCTGGCAGAAACCACTGAGGGTAAGAGACCTGTTCCAAAGGCCCCATCCCCACCCCAGAGGGAGGAAGCATCCAAGGAAAAAAGACATGGCAGAAGCCACTGAGGGTAAGATGCCTATTCCAAAGGCCACTTCCCCACAAAAGAGGGAGGAAGCATGCAGGGAAGAAAGGCCTCGCAGAAACCACTGAGGGTAAGAGGCCTATTCCAAAGGCCCCATCCCCATCCCAGAGGAAGCATCCAGGGAAGAAAGACCTGGCAGAAGCCACTGAGGGTAAGAGGCCTATTCCAAAGGCCACACCCCCACCCAAGAGGAAGTAAGCATGCAGGGAAGAACGGCCTGACATAAGCCATTGAGGGTAAGAAGCCTATTCCAAAGTCCCAATCCCCACCCCAGAGGGAGGAAGCATCCAGGGAAGAAAGGCCTGGCAGGAACCACTGAGGGTAAGAGGTCTATTCCAAAGGCCCCCTCCCCTCCCCAGAGGGAGGAAGCATCCAGGAAAGAAAGGCCTGGCAGAAGCCACTGAGGGTAAGAGGCCTATTCCAAAGGCCTCATTCCCACCCCAGAGGGAGGAAGCATCCAGGGAAGAAAGGCCTGTCAGAAAGCATTTAGGGTACGAGGCCTATTCCAAAGGCCCCCATCCCCACCCCAGAGAGAGGAAGCATCCAGGGGAGAAAGGCCTGGCAGAAACCACTGAGGGTAAGAGGCCTATTCCAAAGGCCACATCCCCACCCCAGATGGAGGAAGCATCCAGGGATGAAAGGCCTGGCAGAAACCACTGAGGGTAAGAGGTCTATTCCAAAGGCCCCCTCCCCTCCACAGAGGGAAGAAGCATCCAGGGAAGAAAGGCATGGCAGAAACCACTAAGGGTAAGAGGCCTATTCCAATGGCCACACCCCCACCCCAGAAGGAGGAAGCATCCAGGGAAGAAAGACCTGGCAGATACCACTGAGGGTAAGAGGCCTATTCCAAAGGCCTCACCCCCACCCAAGAGGGCGGAAGCATGCAGGGAAGAATGGCCTGGCAGAAACCATTGAGGGTAAGAAGCCTATTCCAAAGTCCCAATCCCCACCCCAGCGGGAGGAAGCATCCAGGGAAGAAAGGCCTGGCAGATACCACTGAGGGTAAGAGGCCTATTCCAAAGGCCACACCCCCACCCCAGAGGGACGAAGCATCCCGGGAAGAAAGGCCTGGCAGAAACCCCTGAGGGTAAGAGGCCTATTCCAAAGGCTACACACACACCCCAGAGAGAGGAAGCATCCAGCGAATAAAGGCCTGGCAGAAACCACTGAGGGTAAGAGGCCTATTCCAAAGGTCCCATCCCCATCCCAGAGGGAGGAAGCATCCAGGGAAGAAAGACCTGGCAGAAGCCACTGAGGGTAAGAGGCCTATTCCAAAGGCCACACCCCCACCCAAGAGGGAGGAAGCATGCAGGGAAGAAATGCCTGGCAGAAACTATTGAGGGTGAGAGGCCTATTCCAAAGGCCCCCATCCCCACCCCAGAGAGAGGAAGCATCCAGGGGATGAAAGGCCTTGCAGAAACCACTGAGGGTAAGAGGCCTATTCCAATGGCCACACCCCCACCCAGAGGGCGGAAGCATCCAGGGAAGAAAGGCCTGGCACAAGCCACTGAGGGTAAAAGGCCTATTCCAAAGGCCCCATCCCCACCCCAGAGGGAGGAAGCATCCAGGGAAGAAAGGCCTGGCAGAAGCCACAGAGGTTAAGAGGCCTATTCCAAAGGCCCCATCCCCACCACAGAGGGAGGAAGCATCCTTGGATGAAAGGCCTGGCAGAAACCACAGAGGGTAAGACGCCTATTCCAAAGGCCACACAGCCACCATAGAAGGAGGAAGCATCCAGGGAAGAAAGACCTGGCAGATAACATTGAGGGTAAGAGGCCTATTCCAAAGGCCACACCCCCACCCAAGAGGGAGGAAGCATGCAGGGAAGAACGGCCTGGCAGAAACCATTGAGGGTAAGAAGCCTATTCCAAAGTCCCAATCCCCACCCCAGAGGGAGGAAGCATCCAGGGAAGAAAGGCATGGCAGATACCACTGAGGGTAAGAGGCCTATTCCAAAGGCCACACCCCCACCCCAGAAGGACGTAGCATCCTGGGAAGAAAGGCCTGGCAGAAACCCCTGAGGGTAAGAGGCCGTTGCCAAAGGCTACACACCCACCCCAGAGGGAGGAAGCATCCAGCGAATAAAGGGCTGGCAGAAACCACTGAGGGTAAGAGGCCTATTCCAAAGGCCACACCCCCACCCCAGAAGGACGTAGCATCCCGGGAAGAAAGACCTGGCAGAAGCCACTGAGGGTAAGAGGCCTATACCAAAGGCCACACCCCCACCCAAGAGGAAGTAAGCATGCAGGGAAGAACGGCCTGACAGAAACCACTGAGGGTAAGTGGCCTATTCCAAAGGCCCCATCCCCACCACAGAGGGAGGAAGCATCCAGGGAAGAAAGGCCTGGCAGAAGCCACTGGGGGTAAGAGGCCTATTCCAAAGGCCCCATCCCCACCCCAGAGGAAGCATCCAGGGAAGGAAGGCCTTGCAGAAACCACTGAGGGTAAGAGGCCTATTCCAATGGCCACACCCCCACCCCAGAGGGAGGAAGCATCCAGGGAAGGAAGACCTAGCAGAAGCCACTGAGGGTAAGATGCCTATTCCAAATGCCACACCCCCACCAAGAGGGAGGAAGCATGCAGGGAAGAAAGGCCTTGCAGAAACCATTGAGGGTAAGAGGCCTATTCCAAAGGCCCCATCCCCACCCCAGAGGGAGGAAGCATCCAGGGAAGAAAGGCATGGCAGAAACCACTAAGGGTAAGAGGCCTATTCCAATGGCCACACCCCCACCCCAGAAGGAGGAAGCATCCAGGGAAGAAAGACCTGGCAGATACCACTGAGGGTAAGAGGCCTATTCCAAAGGCCTCACCCCCACCCAAGAGGGCGGAAGCATGCAGGGAAGAATGGCCTGGCAGAAACCATTGAGGGTAAGAAGCCTATTCCAAAGTCCCAATCCCCACCCCAGCGGGAGGAAGCATCCAGGGAAGAAAGGCCTGGCAGATACCACTGAGGGTAAGAGGCCTATTCCAAAGGCCACACCCCCACCCCAGAGGGACGAAGCATCCCGGGAAGAAAGGCCTGGCAGAAACCCCTGAGGGTAAGAGGCCTATTCCAAAGGCTACACACACACCCCAGAGAGAGGAAGCATCCAGCGAATAAAGGCCTGGCAGAAACCACTGAGGGTAAGAGGCCTATTCCAAAGGCCCCATCCCCATCCCAGAGGGAGGAAGCATCCAGGGAAGAAAGACCTGGCAGAAGCCACTGAGGGTAAGAGGCCTATTCCAAAGGCCACACCCCCACCCAAGAGGGAGGAAGCATGCAGGGAAGAAATGCCTGGCAGAAACTATTGAGGGTGAGAGGCCTATTCCAAAGGCCCCCATCCCCACCCCAGAGAGAGGAAGCATCCAGGGGATGAAAGGCCTTGCAGAAACCACTGAGGGTAAGAGGCCTATTCCAATGGCCACACCCCCACCCAGAGGGCGGAAGCATCCAGGGAAGAAAGGCCTGGCACAAGCCACTGAGGGTAAAAGGCCTATTCCAAAGGCCCCATCCCCACCCCAGAGGGAGGAAGCATCCAGGGAAGAAAGGCCTGGCAGAAGCCACAGAGGTTAAGAGGCCTATTCCAAAGGCCCCATCCCCACCACAGAGGGAGGAAGCATCCAGGGATGAAAGGCCTGGCAGAAACCACAGAGGGTAAGACGCCTATTCCAAAGGCCACACAGCCACCATAGAAGGAGGAAGCATCCAGGGAAGAAAGACCTGGCAGATAACATTGAGGGTAAGAGGCCTATTCCAAAGGCCACACCCCCACCCAAGAGGGAGGAAGCATGCAGGGAAGAACGGCCTGGCAGAAACCATTGAGGGTAAGAAGCCTATTCCAAAGTCCCAATCCCCACCCCAGAGGGAGGAAGCATCCAGGGAAGAAAGGCATGGCAGATACCACTGAGGGTAAGAGGCCTATTCCAAAGGCCACACCCCCACCCCAGAAGGACGTAGCATCCTGGGAAGAAAGGCCTGGCAGAAACCCCTGAGGGTAAGAGGCCGTTGCCAAAGGCTACACACCCACCCCAGAGGGAGGAAGCATCCAGCGAATAAAGGGCTGGCAGAAACCACTGAGGGTAAGAGGCCTATTCCAAAGGCCACACCCCCACCCCAGAAGGACGTAGCATCCCGGGAAGAAAGACCTGGCAGAAGCCACTGAGGGTAAGAGGCCTATACCAAAGGCCACACCCCCACCCAAGAGGAAGTAAGCATGCAGGGAAGAACGGCCTGACAGAAACCATTGAGGGTAAGAGGCCTATTCCAAAGTCCCAATCCCCACCCCAGAGGGAGGAAGCATCCAGGGAAGAAAGGCCTGGCAGATACCAATGAGGGTAAGAGGCCTATTCCAAAGGCCCATCCCCACCGCAGAGGGAGGAAGCATCCAGGGGAGAAAGGCCTGGCAGAAACCACTGAGGGTAAGAGACCTATTCCAAAGGCCCCATTCCCACCCCAGAGGGAGGAAGCATCAGGGGAAGAAAGGCCTGTCAGAAACCACTGAGGGGAAGAGGCCTATTCCAAAGGCCACATCCCCACCCCAGAGGGAGGAAGCATCCAGGGACGAAAGGCCTGGCAGAAACCACTGAGGGTAAGAGGTCTATTCCAAAGGCCTCATTCCCACCCCAGAGGGAGGAAGCATCCAGGGAAGAAAGGCCTGTCAGAAAGCATTTATGGTAAGAGGCCTGGTCCAAAGGCCCCATCCCCACCCCAGAGGAAGCATCCAGGGAAGGAAGGCCTTGCAGAAACCACTGAGGGTAAGAGGCCTATTCCAATGGCCACACCCCCACCCCAGAGGGAGGAAGCATCCAGGGAGGAAAGGCCTGGCAGAAGCCACAGAGGGTAAGAGGCCTATTCCAAAGGCCCCATCCCCACCCCAGAGGGAGGAAGCATCCAGGGAAGAAAGGCCTGGCAGAAGCCACAGAGATTAAGAGGCCTATTCCAAAGGCCCCATCCCTACCACAGAGGGAGGAAGCATCCAGGGAAGGTAGACCTAGCAGAAGCCACTGAGGGAAAGAGGCCTATTCCAAATGCCACACCCCCACCCAAGAGGGAGGAAACATGCAGGGAAGAAAGGCCTTGCAGAAACCATTGAGGGTAAGAGGCCTATTCCGAAGGCCCCATCCCCACCCCAGAGGGAGGAAGCATCCAGGGAACAAAAGCCTGGCAGAAACCACTGAGGGTAAGAGGCCTATTCCAAAGGCCACACCCCCACCCCAGAAGGAGGAAGCATCCAGGGAAGAAAGACCTGGCAGATAACACTGAGGGTAAGAGGCCTATTCCAAAGGCCACAACCCCACCCAAGAGGGAGGAAGCATGCAGGGAAGAAGGGCCTGGCAGAAAACATTGAGGGTAAGAAGCCTATTCCAAAGTCCCAATCCCCACCCCAGCGGGAGGAAGCATCCAGGGAAGAAATGCCTGGCAGATACCACTGAGGGTAAGAGGCCTATTCCAAAGGCTACACACCCACCCCAGAGGGAGGAAGCATCCAGCGAATAAAGGCCTGGCAAAAACCACTGAGGGTAAGAGGCCTATTCCAAAGGCCCCATCCCCATCCCAGAGGGAGGAAGCATCCAGGGAAGAAAGACCTGGCAGAAGCCACTGAGTGTAAGAGGCCTATTCCAAAGGCCACACCCCCACCCCAGAGGGAGGAAGCATCCAGGGAAGAAAGGCCTGGCACATGCCACTGAGGGTAAGAGGCCTATTCCAAAGGCCCCATCCCCACCCCAGAGGGAGGAAGCATCCTGGGAAGAAAGGCCTGGCAGAATCCACAGAGGTTAAGAGGCCTATTCCAAAGGCCCCATCCCCACCACAGAGGGAGGAAGCATCCAGGGATGAAAGGCCTGGCAGAAACCACTGAGGGTAAGAGGCCTATTCCAAAGGCCACACAGCCACCCCAGAAGGAGGAAGCATCCAGGGAAGAAAGACCTAGCAGATAACATTGAGGGTAAGAGGCCTATTCCAAAGGCCACACCCCCACCCAAGAGGGAGGAAGCATGCAGGGAAGAACGGCCTGGCAGAAACCATTGAGGGTAAGAAGCCTATTCCAAAGTCCCAATCCCCACCCCAGAAGGACGTAGCATCCCGGGAAGAAAGGCATGGCAGAAACCCCTGAGGGTAAGAGGCCTATTCCAAAGGCTACACACCCACCCCAGAGGGGGAAGCATCCAGCGAATAAAGGCCTGGCAGAAACCACTGAGGGTAAGAGGCCTATTCCAAAGGCCCCATCCCCATCCCAGAGGGAGGAAGCATCCAGGGAAGAAAGACCTGGCAGAAGCCACTGAGGGTAAGAGGCCTATTCCAAAGGCCACACCCCCACCCCAGAGGGAGGAAGCATCCAGGGAAGAAAGGCCTGGCAGAAGCCACTGAGGGTAAGAGGCCTATTCCAAAGGCCCCATCCCCACCCCAGAGGGAGGAAGCATCCAGGGAAGAAAGGCCTGGCAGAAGCCACAGAGGTTAAGTGGCCTATTCCAAAGGCCCCATCCCCACGACAGAGGGAGGAAGCATCCAGGGAAGAAAGGCCTGGCAGAAGCCACTGAGGGTAAGAGGCCTATTCCAAAGGCCTCATTCCCACCCCAGAGGGAGGAAGCACCAGGGAAGAAAGGCCAGTCAGAAAGCATTTAGTGTAAGAGGCCTATTCCAAAGGCCCCCATCCCCACCCCAGAGAGAGGAAGCATCCAGGGGAGAAAGGCCTGTCAGAAACCACTGAGGGTAAGAGGCCTATTCCAAAGGCCACATCCCCACCCCAGAGGGAGGAAGCATCCAGGGATGAAAGGCCTGGCAGAAGCCACTGAGGGTAAGAGGCCTATTCCAAAGGCCCCATCCCCACCACAGAGGAAGCATCCAGGGAAGGAAGGCCTTGCAGAAACCACTGAGGGTAAGAGGCCTATTCCAATGGCCACACCCCCACCCCAGAGGGAGGAAGCATCCAGGGAAGAAAGGCCTGGCAGAAGCCACTGAGGGTAAGAGGCCTATTCCAAAAGCCCCATCCCCACCCCAGAGGGAGGAAGCATCCAGGGAAGAAAGGCCTGGCAGAAGCCACAGAGGTTAAGAGGCCTATTCCAAAGGCCCCATCCCCACCACAGAGGGAGGAAGCATCCATGGAAGGAAGACCTAGCAGAAGCCACTGAGGGTAAGATGCCTATTCCAAATGCAACACCCCCACCAAGATGGAGGAAGCATCCAGGGAAGAAAGGCCTGGCAGAAACCACTGAGGGTAAGAGGCCTATTCCAAAGGCCACACCCCCACCCCAGAAGGAGGAAGCATCCTGGGAAGAAAGGCCTGGCAGAAACCACTGAGGGTAAGAGACCTGTTCAAAAAGGCCCCATCCCCACCCCAGAGGGAGGAATTATCCAGGGAAAAAATACCTGGCAGAAGCCACTGAGGGTAAGAGGCCTATTCTAAAGGCCACACCCCCACTAAAGAGGGAGGGAGCATGCAGGGAAGAAAGGCCTTGCAGAAACCACTGAGGGTAAGAGGCCTATTCCAAAGTCCCAATCCCCACCCCAGAGGGAGGAAGCATTCAGGGAAGAAAGGCCTGGCAGATACCACTGAGGGTAAGAGGCCTATTCCAAAGGCCACATCCCCACCCCAGAAGGAGGAAGCATCCCGGGAAGAAAGGCCTGGCAGAACCCCCTGAGGTCTATTCCAACGGCCGCATCTGCTCCCCAGTGGGAGGAAGCATACAGGGAAGAAAGTAATGGCAGAAACCACTGAGGGTAAGAGGCCTATTCCAAAGGCTACACACCCACCCCAGAGGGAGGAAGCATCCAGCGAATAAAGGCCTGGCAGAAACCACTGAGATTAAGAGGCTATTCCAAAGGCCACACCCCCACCCTAGAGGGAGGAAGCATCCAGCGAATAAAGGCCTGGCAGAAACCACTGAGGGTAAGAGACCTGTTCCAAAGGCCCCATCCCCACCCCAGAGGGAGGAAGCATCCAAGGAAAAAAGACATGGCAGAAGCCACTGAGGGTAAGATGCCTATTCCAAAGGCCACTTCCCCACAAAAGAGGGAGGAAGCATGCAGGGAAGAAAGGCCTCGCAGAAACCACTGAGGGTAAGAGGCCTATTCCAAAGGCCCCATCCCCATCCCAGAGGAAGCATCCAGGGAAGAAAGACCTGGCAGAAGCCACTGAGGGTAAGAGGCCTATTCCAAAGGCCACACCCCCACCCAAGAGGAAGTAAGCATGCAGGGAAGAACGGCCTGACATAAGCCATTGAGGGTAAGAAGCCTATTCCAAAGTCCCAATCCCCACCCCAGAGGGAGGAAGCATCCAGGGAAGAAAGGCCTGGCAGGAACCACTGAGGGTAAGAGGTCTATTCCAAAGGCCCCCTCCCCTCCCCAGAGGGAGGAAGCATCCAGGAAAGAAAGGCCTGGCAGAAGCCACTGAGGGTAAGAGGCCTATTCCAAAGGCCTCATTCCCACCCCAGAGGGAGGAAGCATCCAGGGAAGAAAGGCCTGTCAGAAAGCATTTAGGGTACGAGGCCTATTCCAAAGGCCCCCATCCCCACCCCAGAGAGAGGAAGCATCCAGGGGAGAAAGGCCTGGCAGAAACCACTGAGGGTAAGAGGCCTATTCCAAAGGCCACATCCCCACCCCAGATGGAGGAAGCATCCAGGGATGAAAGGCCTGGCAGAAACCACTGAGGGTAAGAGGTCTATTCCAAAGGCCCCCTCCCCTCCACAGAGGGAGGAAGCATCCAGGGAAGAAAGGCCTGGCAGAAGCCACTGAGGGTAAGAGGCCTATTCCAAAGGCCTCATTCCCACCCCAGAGGGAGGAAGCATCCAGGGAAGAAAGGCCTGTCAGAAAGCATTTAGGGTAAGAGGCCTGTTCCAAAGGCCCCATCCCCACCCCAGAGGAAGCATCCGGGGAATGAAGGCCTTGCAGAAACCACTGAGGGTAAGAGGCCTATTCCAATGGCCACACCCCCACCCCAGAGGGAGGAAGCATCCAGGGAAGAAAGGCCTGGCAGAAGCCACTGAGGGTAAGAGGCCTATTCCAAAGGCTCCATCCCCACCCCAGAGGGAGGAAGCATCCAGGGGAGAAAGGCCTGGCAGAAGCCACAGAGGTTAAGAGGCCTATTCCAAAGGCCCCATCCCCACCACAGATGGAGGAAGCATCCAGGGAAGGTAGACCTAGCAGAAGCCACTGAGGGTAAGAGGCCTATTCCAAATGCCACACCCCCACCCAAGAGGGAGGAAGCATGCAGGGAATAACGGCCTGGCAGAAACCATTGAGGGTAAGAAGCCTATTCCAAAGTCCCAATCCCCACCCCAGAGGGAGGAAGCATCCAGGGAAGAAAGGCCTGGCAGATATCACTGAGGGTAAGAGGCCTATTCCAAAGGCCACACCCCCACCCCAGAAGGACGTAGCATCCCGGGAAGAAAGGCCTGGCAGAAACCCCTGAGGGTAAGAGGCCTACGCCAAAGGCTACACACCCACCCCAGAGGGAGGAAGCATCCAGCGAAAAAAGGCCTGGCAGAAACCACTGAGGGTAAGAGGCCTATTCCAAAGGCCACACCCCCACCCCAGAAGGACGTAGCATCCCGGGAAGAAAGACCTGGCAGAAGCCACTGAGGGTAAGAAGCCTATACCAAAGGCCACACCCCCACCCAAGAGGAAGTAAGCATGCAGGGAAGAACGGCCTGACAGAAACCATTGAGGGTAAGAGGCCTATTCCAAAGTCCCAATCCCCACCCCAGAGGGAGGAAGCATCCAGGGAAGAAAGGCCTGGCAGATACCAATGAGGGTAAGAGGCCTATTCCAAAGGCCCATCCCCACCCCAGAGGGAGGAAGCATCCAGGGGAGAAAGGCCTGGCAGAAACCACTGAGGGTAAGAGACCTATTCCAAAGGCCCCATTCCCACCCCAGAGGGAGGAAGCATCCGGGGAAGAAAGGCCTGTCAGAAACCACTGAGGGGAAGAGGCCTATTCCAAAGGCCACATCCCCACCCCAGAGGGAGGAAGCATCCAGGGACGAAAGGCCTGGCAGAAACCACTGAGGGTAAAGGTCTATTCCAAAGGCCCCATCCCCACCCCAGAGGGAGGAAGCATCCAGGGAAGAAAGGCCTGGCAGAAACCCCTGAGGGTAAGAGGCCTATGACAAAGGCTACACACCCACCCCAGAGGGAGGAAGCATCCAGCGAATAAAGGCCTGGCAGAAACCACTGAGGGTAAGAGGCCTATTCCAAAGGCCACACCCCCACCCCAGAAGGACGTAGCATCCCGGGAAGAAAGACCTGGCAGAAGCCACTGAGGGTAAGAAGCCTATACCAAAGGCCACACCCCCACCCAAGAGGAAGTAAGCATGCAGGGAAGAACGGCCTGACAGAAACCATTGAGGATAAGAGGCCTATTCCAATCCCCACCCCAGAGGGAGGAAGCATCCAGGGAAGAAAGGCCTGGCAGATACCAATGAGGGTAAGAGGCCTATTCCAAAGGCCCATCCCCACCCCAGAGGGAGGAAGCATCCAGGGGAGAAAGGCCTGGCAGAAACCACTGAGGGGAAGAGGCCTATTCCAAAGGCCACATCCCCACCCCAGAGGGAGGAAGCATCCAGGGACGAAAGGCCTGGCAGAAACCACTGAGGGTAAGAGGTCTATTCCAAAGGCCCCATCCCCACCCCAGAGGGAGGAAGCATCCAGGGAAGAAAGGCCTGGCAGAAGCCACTGAGGGTAAGAGGCCTATTCCAAAGGCCTCATTCCCACCACAGAGGGAGGAAGCATCCAGGGAAGAAAGGCCTGTCAGAAAGCATTTAGGGTAAGAGGCCTATTCCAAAGGCCCTCATCCCCACCCCAGAGAGAGGAAGCATCCAGGGGAGAAAGGCCTGGCAGAAACCACTGAGGGTAAGAGGCCTATTCCAAAGGCCACATCCCCACCCCAGAGGGAGGAAGCATCCAGGGATGAAAGGCCTGGCAGAAACCACTGAGGGTAAGAGGTCTATTCCAAAGGCCCCCTCCCCTCCACAGAGGGAGGAAGCATCCAGGGAAGAAAGGCCTGGCAGAAGCCACTGAGGGTAAGAGACCTATTCCAAAGGCCACATCCCCACCCCAGAGGGAGGAAGCATCCAGGGATGAAAGGCCTGGCAGAAACCACTGAGGGTAAGAGGTCTATTCCAAAGGCCCCCTCCCCTCCACAGAGGGAGGAAGCATCCAGGGAAGAAAGGCCTGTCAGAAATCATTTAGGGTAAGAGGCCTGTTCCAAAGGCCCCATCCTCACCCCAGAGGAAGCATCCAGGGAAGAAAGGCCTTGCAGAAACCACTGAGGGTAAGAGGCCTATTCCAATGGCCACACCCCCACCCCAGAGGGCGGAAGCATCCAGGGAAGAAAGGCCTGGCAGAAGCCACTGAGGGTAAGAGGCCTATTCCAAAGGCCCCATCCCCACCCCAGAGGGAGGAAGCATCCAGGGAAGAAAGGCCTGGCAGAAGCCACAGAGGTTAAGAGGCCTATTCCAAAGGCCCCATCCCCACCAGAGAGGAAGGAAGCATCCAGGGATGAAAGGCCTGTTAGAAACCACTGAGGGTAAGAGGCCTATTCCAAAGGCCACACAGCCACCCCAGAAGGAGGAAGCATCCAGGGAAGAAAGACCTGGCAGATAACATGGAGGGTAAGAGGCCTATTCCAAAGGCCAC
This sequence comes from Bradypodion pumilum, assembly GCA_035047305.1. Classification (NCBI taxonomy): domain Eukaryota; kingdom Metazoa; phylum Chordata; class Lepidosauria; order Squamata; family Chamaeleonidae; genus Bradypodion; species Bradypodion pumilum. Next base: position 22,986,595 of record JAWDJD010000009.1, on the reverse strand, counting down.
ACCCCCACCCAAGAGGGAGGAAGCATGCAGGGAAGAACGGCCTGGCAGAAACCATTGAGGGTAAGAAGCCTATTCCAAAGTCCCAATCCCCACCCCAGAGGGAGGAAGCATCCAGGGAAGAAAGGCCTGGCAGATATCACTGAGGGTAAGAGGCCTATTCCAAAGGCCGCACCCCCACCCCAGAAGGACGTAGCATCCCGGGAAGAAAGGCCTGGCAGAAACCCCTGAGGGTAAGAGGCCTATGCCAAAGGCTACACACCCACCCCAGAGGGAGGATGCATCCAGCGAATAAAGGCCTGGCAGAAACCACTGAGGGTAAGAGGCCTATTCCAAAGGCCACCCCCCCGCCCCAGAAGGACGTAGCATCCCGGGAAGAAAGACCTGGCAGAAGCCACTGAGGGTAAGAGGCCTATACCAAAGGCCACACCCCCACCCAAGAGGAAGTAAGCATGCAGGGAAGAACGGCCTGACAGAAACCATTGAGGGTAAGAGGCCTATTCCAAACTCCCAATCCCCACCCCAGAGGGAGGAAGCATCCAGGGAAGAAAGGCCTGGCAGATACCAATGAGGGTAAGAGGCCTATTCCAAAGGCCCATCCCCACCCCAGAGGGAGGAAGCATCCAGGGGAGAAAGGCCTGGCAGAAACCACTGAGGGTAAGAGACCTATTCCAAAGGCCCCATTCCTACCCCAGAGGGAGGAAGCATCCGGGGAAGAAAGGCCTGTCAGAAACCACTAAGGGGAAGAGGCCTATTCCAAAGGCCACATCCCCACCCCAGAGGGAGGAAGCATCCAGGGACGAAAGGCCTGGCAGAAACCACTGAGGGTAAGAGGTCTATTCCAAAGGCCCCCTCCCCACCACAGAGGGAGGAAGCATCCAGGGAAGAAAGGCCTGGCAGAAGCCACTGAGGGTAAGAGGCCTATTCCAAAGGCCCCATCCCCACCCCAGAGGGAGGAAGCATCCAGGGATGAAAGGCCTGGCAGAAACCACTGAGGGTAAGAGGTCTATTCCAAAGGCCCCCTCCCCTCCACAGAGGGAGGAAGCATCCAGGGAAGAAAGGCCTGGCAGAAGCCACTGAGGGTAAGAGGCCTATTCCAAAGGCCTCATTCCCACCCCAGAGGGAGGAAGCATCCAGGGAAGAAAGGCCTGTCAGAAAGCATTTAGGGTAAGAGGCCTGTTCCAAAGGCCCCATCCCCACCCCAGAGGAAGCATCCAGGAAAGGAAGGCCTTGCAGAGACCACTGAGGGTAAGAGGCCTATTCCAATGGCCACACCCCCACCCCAGAGGGAGGAAGCATCCAGGGAGGAAAGGCCTGGCAGAAGCCACTGAGGGTAAGAGGCCTATTCCAAAGGCCCCATCCCCACCCCAGAGGGAGGAAGCATCCAGGGAAGAAAGGCCTGGCAGAAGCCACAGAGATTAAGAGGCCTATTCCAAAGGCCCCATCCCCACCACAGAGGGAGGAAGCATCCAGGGAAGGTAGACCTAGCAGAAGCCACTGAGGGAAAGAGGCCTATTCCAAATGCCACACCCCCACCCAAGAGGGAGGAAACATGCAGGGAAGAAAGGCCTTGCAGAAACCATTGAGAGTAAGAGGCCTATTCCAAAGGCCCCATCCCCACCCCAGAGGGAGGAAGCATCCAGGGAACAAAGGCCTTGCAGAAACCACTGAGGGTAAGAGGCCTATTCCAAAGGCCACACCCCCACCCCAGAAGGAGGAAGCATCCAGGGAAGAAAGACCTGGCAGATAACACTGAGGGTAAGAGTCCTATTCCAAAGGCCACAACCCCACCCAAGAGGGAGGAAGCATGCAGGGAAGAACGGCCTGGCAGAAACCATTGAGGGTAAGAAGCCTATTCCAAAGTCCCAATCCCCACCCCAGAGGGAGGAAGCATCCAGGGAAGAAAGGCCTGGCAGATACCACTGAGGGTAAGAGGCCTATTCCAAAGGCCACACCCCCACCCCAGAAGTACGTAGCATCCCGGGAAGAAACGCCTGGCAGAAACCACTGAGGGTAAGAGGCCTATTCCAAAGGCTACACACCCACCCCAGAGGGAGGAAGCATCCAGCGAATAAAGGCCTGGCAGAAACCTCTGAGGGTAAGAGGCCTATTCCAAAGGCCCCATCCCCATCCCAGAGGGAGGAAGCATCCAGCGATGAAAGGCCTGGCAGAAACCACTGAGGGTAAGAGGCCTATTCCAAAGGCCACACAGCCACCCCAGAAGGAGGAAGCATCCAGGGAAGAAAGACCTAGCAGATAACATTGAGGGTAAGAGGCCTATTCCAAAGGCCACACCCCCACCCAAGAGGGAGGAAGCATGCAGGGAAGAACGGCCTGGCAGAAAACATTGAGGGTAAGAAGCCTATTCCAAAGTCCCAATCCCCACCCCAGAAGGACGTAGCATCCCGGGAAGAAAGGCCTGGAAGAAACCCCTGAGATTAAGAGGCCTATTCCAAAGGCTACACACCCTCCCCAGAGGGGGGAAGCATCCAGCGAATAAAGGCCTGGCAGAAACCACTGAGGGTAAGAGGCCTATTCCAAAGGCGCCATCCCCATCCCAGAGGGAGGAAGCATCCAGGGAAGAAAGACCTGGCAGAAGCCACTGAGGGTAAGAGGCCTATTCCAAAGGCCACACCCCGACCCCAGAGGGAGGAAGCATCCAGGGAAGAAAGGCCTGGCAGAAGCCACTGAGGGTAAGAGGCCTATTCCAAAGGCCCCATCCCCACCCCAGAGGCAGGAAGCATCCAGGGAAGAAAGGCCTGGCAGAAGCCACAGAGGTTAAGTGGCCTATTCCAAAGGCCCCATCCCCACCACAGAGGGAGGAAGCATCCAGGGATGAAAGGCCTGGCAGAAACCACTGAGGGTAAGAGGTCTATTCCAAAGGCCTCATTCCCACCACAGAGGGAGGAAGCATCCAGGGAAGAAAGGCCTGTCAGAAAGCATTTAGGGTAAGAGGCCTATTCCAAAGGCCCCCATCCCCACCCCAGAGAGAGGAAGCATCCAGGGGAGAAAGGCCTGGCAGAAACCACTGAGGGTAAGAGGCCTATTCCAAAGGCCACATCCCCACCCCAGAGGGAGGAAGCATCCAGGGATGAAAGGCCTGGCAGAAACCACTGAGGGTAAGAGGTCTATTCCAAAGGCCCCCTCCCCTCCACAGAGGGAGGAAGCATCCAGGGAAGAAAGGCCTGGCAGAAGCCACTGAGGGTAAGAGGCCTATTCCAAAGGCCTCATTCCCACCCCAGAGGGAGGAAGCATCCAGGGAAGAAAGGCCTGTCATAAAGCATTTAGGGTAAGAGGCCTGTTCCAAAGGCCCCATCCTCACCCCAGAGGAAGCATCCAGGGAAGGAAGGAAGCATCCAGGGAAGAAAGGCCTGGCAGAAGCCACTGAGGGTAAGAGGCCTATTCCAAAGGCCTCATTCCCACCCCAGAGGGAGGAAGCATCCAGGGAAGAAAGGCCTGTCATAAAGCATTTAGGGTAAGAGGCCTGTTCCAAAGGCCCCATCCTCACCCCAGAGGAAGCATCCAGGGAAGGAAGCATCCAGGGAAGGAAGGGAGGAAGCATCCAGGGAAGAAAGGCCTGGCAGAAGCCACTGAGGTTAAGAGGCCTATTCCAAAGGCCCCATCCCCACCACAGAGGGAGGAAGCATCCAGGGAAGGTAGACCTAGCAGAAGCCACTGAGGGTGAGGCCTATTCCAAATGCCACACCCCCACCCAAGAGGGAGTAAACATGCAGGGAAGAAAGGCCTTGCAGAAACCATTGAGGGTAAGAGGCCTATTCCAAAGGCCCCATCCCCACCCCAGAGGGAGGAAGCATCCAGGGATGAAAGGCCTGGCAGAAACCACTGAGGGTAAGAGGTCTATTCCAAAGGCCCCCTCCCCTCCACAGAGGGAGGAAGCATCCAGGAAGGAAAGGCCTGGCTGAAGCCACTGAGGGTAAGAGGCCTATTCCAAAGGCCTCATACCCACCCCAGAGGGAGGAAGCATCCAGGGAAGAAAGGCCTGTCAGAAAGCATTTAGGGTAAGAGGCCTGTTCCAAAGGCCCAATCCCCACCCCAGAGGAAGCATCCAGGAAAGGAAGGCCTTGCAGAAACCACTGAGGGTAAGAGGCCTATTCCAATGGCCACACCCCCACCCCAGAGGGAGGAAGCATCCAGGGAGGAAAGGCCTGGCAGAAGCCACTGAGGGTAAGAGGCCTATTCCAAAGGCCCCATCCCCACCCCAGAGGGAGGAAGCATCCAGGGAAGAAAGGCCTGGCAGAAGCCACAGAGATTAAGAGGCCTATTCCAAAGGCCCCATCCCCACCACAGAGGGAGGAAGCATCCAGGGAAGGTAGACCTAGCAGAAGCCACTGAGGGAAAGAGGCCTATTCCAAATGCCACACCCCCACCCAAGAGGGAGGAAACATGCAGGGAAGAAAGGCCTTGCAGAAACCATTGAGGGTAAGAGGCCTAATCCAAAGGCCCCATCCCCACCCCAGAGGGAGGAAGCATCCAGGGAACAAAGGCCTGGCAGAAACCACTGAGGGTAAGAGGCCTATTCCAAAGGCCACACCCCCACCCCAGAAGGAGGAAGCATCCAGGGAAGAAAGACCTGGCAGATAACACTGAGAGTAAGAGGCCTATTCCAAAGGCCACAACCCCACCCAAGAGGGAGGAAGCATGCAGGGAAGAACGGCCTGGCAGAAACCATTGAGGGTAAGAAGCCTATTCCAAAGTCCCAATCCCCACCCCAGAGGGAGGAAGCATCCAGGGAAGAAAGGCCTGGCAGATACCACTGAGGGTGAGGCCTATTCCAAAGGCCACACCCCCACCCCAGAAGTACGTAGCATCCCAGGAAGAAAGGCCTGGCAGAAACCCCTGAGGGTAAGAGGCCTATTCCAAAGGCTACACACCCACCACAGAGGGAGGAAGCATCCAGCGAATAAAGGCCTGGCAGAAACCTCTGAGGGTAAGAGGCCTATTCCAAAGGCCCCATCCCCATCCCAGAGGGAGGAAGCATTCAGGGAAGAAAGACCTGGTAGAAGCCACTGAGGGTAAGAGGCCTATTCCAAAGGCCACACCCCCACCCCAGAGGGAGGAAGCATCCAGGGAAGAAAGGCCTGGCACATGCCACTGAGGTTAAGAGGCCTATTCCAAAGGCCCCATCCCCACCCCAGAGGGAGGAAGCATCCAGGGAAGAAAGGCCTGGCAGAAGCCACAGAGGTTAAGAGGCCTATTCCAAAGGCCCCATCCCCACCACAGAGGGAGGAAGCATCCAGGGAAGGTAGACCTAGCAGAAGCCACTGAGGGAAAGAGGCCTATTCCAAATGACACACCCCCACCCAAGAGGGAGGAAACATGCAGGGAAGAAAGGCCTTGCAGAAACCATTGAGGGTAAGAGGCCTATTCCAAAGGCCCCATCCCCACCCCAGAGGGAGGAAGCATCCAGGGAACAAAGGCCTGGCAGAAACCACTGAGGGTAAGAGGCCTATTCCAAAGGCCACACCCCCACCCCAGAAGGAGGAAGCATCCAGGGATGAAAGGCCTGGCAGAAACCACTGAGGGTAAGAGGTCTATTCCAAAGGCCCCCTCCCCTCCACAGAGGGAGGAAGCATCCAGGGAAGAAAGGCCTGGCTGAAGCCACTGAGGGTAAGAGGCCTATTCCAAAGGCCTCATACCCACCCCAGAGGGAGGAAGCATCCAGGGAAGAAAGGCCTGTCAGAAAGCATTTAGGGTAAGAGGCCTGTTCCAAAGGCCCAATCCCCACCCCAGAGGAAGCATCCAGGAAAGGAAGGCCTTGCAGAAACCACTGAGGGTAAGAGGCCTATTCCAATGGCCACACCCCCACCCCAGAGGGAGGAAGCATCCAGGGAGGAAAGGCCTGGCAGAAGCCACTGAGGGTAAGAGGCCTATTCCAAAGGCCCATCCCCACCCCAGAGGGAGGAAGCATCCAGGGAAGAAAGGCCTGGCAGAAGCCACAGAGATTAAGAGGCCTATTCCAAAGGCCCCATCCCCACCACAGAGGGAGGAAGCATCCAGGGAAGGTAGACCTAGCAGAAGCCACTGAGGGAAAGAGGCCTATTCCAAATGCCACACCCCCACCCAAGAGGGAGGAAACATGCAGGGAAGAAAGGCCTTGCAGAAACCATTGAGGGTAAGAGGCCTATTCCATAGGCCCCATCCCCACCCCAGAGGGAGGAAGCATCCAGGGAACAAAGGCCTGGCAGAAACCACTGAGGGTAAGAGGCCTATTCCAAAGGCCACACCCCCACCCCAGAAGGAGGAAGCATCCAGGGAAGAAAGACCTGGCAGATAACACTGAGAGTAAGAGGCCTATTCCAAAGGCCACAACCCCACCCAAGAGGGAGGAAGCATGCAGGGAAGAACGGCCTGGCAGAAACCATTGAGGGTAAGAAGCCTATTCCAAAGTCCCAATCCCCACCCCAGAGGGAGGAAGCATCCAGGGAAGAAAGGCCTGGCAGATACCACTGAGGGTGAGGCCTATTCCAAAGGCCACACCCCCACCCCAGAAGTACGTAGCATCCCGGGAAGAAACGCCTGGCAGAAACCCCTGAGGGTAAGAGGCCTATTCCAAAGGCTACACACCCACCCCAGAGGGAGGAAGCATCCAGCGAATAAAGGCCTGGCAGAAACCTCTGAGGGTAAGAGGCCTATTCCAAAGGCCCCATCCCCATCCCAGAGGGAGGAAGCATCCAGCGATGAAAGGCCTGGCAGAAACCACTGAGGGTAAGAGGCCTATTCCAAAGGCCACACAGCCACCCCAGAAGGAGGAAGCATCCAGGGAAGAAAGACCTAGCAGATAACATTGAGGGTAAGAGGCCTATTCCAAAGGCCACACCCCCACCCAAGAGGGAGGAAGCATGCAGGGAAGAACGGCCTGGCAGAAAACATTGAGGGTAAGAAGCCTATTCCAAAGTCCCAATCCCCACCCCAGAAGGACGTAGCATCCCGGGAAGAAAGGCCTGGCAGAAACCCCTGAGATTAAGAGGCCTATTCCAAAGGCTACACACCCTCCCCAGAGGGGGGAAGCATCCAGCGAATAAAGGCCTGGCAGAAACCACTGAGGGTAAGAGGCCTATTCCAAAGGCGCCATCCCCATCCCAGAGGGAGGAAGCATCCAGGGAAGAAAGACCTGGCAGAAGCCACTGAGGGTAAGAGGCCTATTCCAAAGGCCACACCCCGACCCCAGAGGGAGGAAGCATCCAGGGAAGAAAGGCCTGGCAGAAGCCACTGAGGGTAAGAGGCCTATTCCAAAGGCCCCATCCCCACCCCAGAGGCAGGAAGCATCCAGGGAAGAAAGGCCTGGCAGAAGCCACAGAGGTTAAGTGGCCTATTCCAAAGGCCCCATCCCCACCACAGAGGGAGGAAGCATCCAGGGATGAAAGGCCTGGCAGAAACCACTGAGGGTAAGAGGTCTATTCCAAAGGCCTCATTCCCACCACAGAGGGAGGAAGCATCCAGGGAAGAAAGGCCTGTCAGAAAGCATTTAGGGTAAGAGGCCTATTCCAAAGGCCCCCATCCCCACCCCAGAGAGAGGAAGCATCCAGGGGAGAAAGGCCTGGCAGAAACCACTGAGGGTAAGAGGCCTATTCCAAAGGCCACATCCCCACCCCAGAGGGAGGAAGCATCCAGGGATGAAAGGCCTGGCAGAAACCACTGAGGGTAAGAGGTCTATTCCAAAGGCCCCCTCCCCTCCACAGAGGGAGGAAGCATCCAGGGAAGAAAGACCTAGCAGATAACATTGAGGGTAAGAGGCCTATTCCAAAGGCCACACCCCCACCCAAGAGGGAGGAAGCATGCAGGGAAGAACGGCCTGGCAGAAAACATTGAGGGTAAGAAGCCTATTCCAAAGTCCCAATCCCCACCCCAGAAGGACGCAGCATCCCGGGAAGAAAGGCCTGGCAGAAACCCCTGAGATTAAGAGGCCTATTCCAAAGGCTACACACCCTCCCCAGAGGGGGGAAGCATCCAGCGAATAAAGGCCTGGCAGAAACCACTGAGGGTAAGAGGCCTATTCCAAAGGCGCCATCCCCATCCCAGAGGGAGGAAGCATCCAGGGAAGAAAGACCTGGCAGAAGCCACTGAGGGTAAGAGGCCTATTCCAAAGGCCACACCCCGACCCCAGAGGGAGGAAGCATCCAGGGAAGAAAGGCCTGGCAGAAGCCACTGAGGGTAAGAGGCCTATTCCAAAGGCCCCATCCCCACCCCAGAGGCAGGAAGCATCCAGGGAAGAAAGGCCTGGCAGAAGCCACAGAGGTTAAGTGGCCTATTCCAAAGGCCCCATCCCCACCACAGAGGGAGGAAGCATCCAGGGATGAAAGGCCTGGCAGAAACCACTGAGGGTAAGAGGTCTATTCCAAAGGCCTCATTCCCACCACAGAGGGAGGAAGCATCCAGGGAAGAAAGGCCTGTCAGAAAGCATTTAGGGTAAGAGGCCTATTCCAAAGGCCCCCATCCCCACCCCAGAGAGAGGAAGCATCCAGGGGAGAAAGGCCTGGCAGAAACCACTGAGGGTAAGAGGCCTATTCCAAAGGCCACATCCCCACCCCAGAGGGAGGAAGCATCCAGGGATGAAAGGCCTGGCAGAAACCACTGAGGGTAAGAGGCCTATTCCAAAGGCCTCATTCCCACCCCAGAGGGAGGAAGCATCCAGGGAAGAAAGGCCTGTCATAAAGCATTTAGGGTAAGAGGCCTGTTCCAAAGGCCCCATCCTCACCCCAGAGGAAGCATCCAGGGAAGGAAGGCCTTGCAGAAACCACTGAGGGTAAGAGGCCTATTCCAATGGCCACACCCCCACCCCAGAGGGAGGAAGCATCCAGGGAAGAAAGGCCTGGCAGAAGCCACTGAGGGTAAGAGGCCTATTCCAAAGGCCCCATCCCCACCCCAGAGGGAGGAAGCATCCAGGGAAGAAAGGCCTGGCAGAAGCCACAGAGGTTAAGAGGCCTATTCCAAAGGCCCCATCCCCACCACAGAGGGAGGAAGCATCCAGGGAAGGTAGACCTAGCAGAAGCCACTGAGGGTGAGGCCTATTCCAAATGCCACACCCCCACCCAAGAGGGAGTAAACATGCAGGGAAGAAAGGCCTTGCAGAAACCATTGAGGGTAAGAGGCCTATTCCAAAGGCCCCATCCCCACCCCAGAGGGAGGAAGCATCCAGGGATGAAAGGCCTGGCAGAAACCACTGAGGGTAAGAGGTCTATTCCAAAGGCCCCCTCCCCTCCACAGAGGGAGGAAGCATCCAGGAAGGAAAGGCCTGGCTGAAGCCACTGAGGGTAAGAGGCCTATTCCAAAGGCCTCATACCCACCCCAGAGGGAGGAAGCATCCAGGGAAGAAAGGCCTGTCAGAAAGCATTTAGGGTAAGAGGCCTGTTCCAAAGGCCCAATCCCCACCCCAGAGGAAGCATCCAGGAAAGGAAGGCCTTGCAGAAACCACTGAGGGTAAGAGGCCTATTCCAATGGCCACACCCCCACCCCAGAGGGAGGAAGCATCCAGGGAGGAAAGGCCTGGCAGAAGCCACTGAGGGTAAGAGGCCTATTCCAAAGGCCCCATCCCCACCCCAGAGGGAGGAAGCATCCAGGGAAGAAAGGCCTGGCAGAAGCCACAGAGATTAAGAGGCCTATTCCAAAGGCCCCATCCCCACCACAGAGGGAGGAAGCATCCAGGGAAGGTAGACCTAGCAGAAGCCACTGAGGGAAAGAGGCCTATTCCAAATGCCACACCCCCACCCAAGAGGGAGGAAACATGCAGGGAAGAAAGGCCTTGCAGAAACCATTGAGGGTAAGAGGCCTAATCCAAAGGCCCCATCCCCACCCCAGAGGGAGGAAGCATCCAGGGAACAAAGGCCTGGCAGAAACCACTGAGGGTAAGAGGCCTATTCCAAAGGCCACACCCCCACCCCAGAAGGAGGAAGCATCCAGGGAAGAAAGACCTGGCAGATAACACTGAGAGTAAGAGGCCTATTCCAAAGGCCACAACCCCACCCAAGAGGGAGGAAGCATGCAGGGAAGAACGGCCTGGCAGAAACCATTGAGGGTAAGAAGCCTATTCCAAAGTCCCAATCCCCACCCCAGAGGGAGGAAGCATCCAGGGAAGAAAGGCCTGGCAGATACCACTGAGGGTGAGGCCTATTCCAAAGGCCACACCCCCACCCCAGAAGTGCGTAGCATCCCAGGAAGAAAGGCCTGGCAGAAACCCCTGAGGGTAAGAGGCCTATTCCAAAGGCTACACAGCCACCCCAGAGGGAGGAAGCATCCAGCGAATAAAGGCCTGGCAGAAACCTCTGAGGGTAAGAGGCCTATTCCAAAGGCCCCATCCCCATCCCAGAGGGAGGAAGCATTCAGGGAAGAAAGACCTGGTAGAAGCCACTGAGGGTAAGAGGCCTATTCCAAAGGCCACACCCCCACCCCAGAGGGAGGAAGCATCCAGGGAAGAAAGGCCTGGCACATGCCACTGAGGTTAAGAGGCCTATTCCAAAGGCCCCATCCCCACCCCAGAGGGAGGAAGCATCCAGGGAAGAAAGGCCTGGCAGAAGCCACAGAGGTTAAGAGGCCTATTCCAAAGGCCCCATCCCCACCACAGAGGGAGGAAGCATCCAGGGAGGAAAGGCCTGGCAGAAGCCACTGAGGGTAAGAGGCCTATTCCAAAGGCCCCATCCCCACCCCAGAGGGAGGAAGCATCCAGGGAAGAAAGGCCTGGCAGAAGCCACAGAGATTAAGAGGCCTATTCCAAAGGCCCCATCCCCACCACAGAGGGAGGAAGCATCCAGGGAAGGTAGACCTAGCAGAAGCCACTGAGGGAAAGAGGCCTATTCCAAATGCCACACCCCCACCCAAGAGGGAGGAAACATGCAGGGAAGAAAGGCCTTGCGGAAACCATTGAGGGTAAGAGGCCTATTCCAAAGGCCCCATCCCCACCCCAGAGGGAGGAAGCATCCAGGGAACAAAGGCCTGGCAGAAACCACTGAGGGTAAGAGGCCTATTCCAAAGGCCACACCCCCACCCCAGAAAGGAAGCATCCAGGGATGAAATGCCTGGCAGAAACCACTGAGGGTAAGAGGTCTATTCCAAAGGCCCCCTCCCCTCCACAGAGGGAGGAAGCATCCAGGGAAGAAAGGCCTGGCTGAAGCCACTGAGGGTAAGAGGCCTATTCCAAAGGCCTCATACCCACCCCAGAGGGAGGAAGCATCCAGGGAAGAAAGGCCTGTCAGAAAGCATTTAGGGTAAGAGGCCTGTTCCAAAGGCCCAATCCCCACCCCAGAGGAAGCATCCAGGGATGAAATGCCTGGCAGAAACCACTGAGGGTAAGAGGTCTATTCCAAAGGCCCCCTCCCCTCCACAGAGGGAGGAAGCATCCAGGGAAGAAAGGCCTGGCTGAAGCCACTGAGGGTAAGAGGCCTATTCCAAAGGCCTCATACCCACCCCAGAGGGAGGAAGCATCCAGGGAAGAAAGGCCTGTCAGAAAGCATTTAGGGTAAGAGGCCTGTTCCAAAGGCCCAATCCCCACCCCAGAGGAAGCATCCAGGAAAGGAAGGCCTTGCAGAAACCACTGAGGGTAAGAGGCCTATTCCAATGGCCACACCCCCACCCCAGAGGGAGGAAGCATCCAGGGAGGAAAGGCCTGGCAGAAGCCACTGAGGGTAAGAGGCCTATTCCAAAGGCCCCATCCCCACCCCAGAGGGAGGAAGCATCCAGGGAAGAAAGGCCTGGCAGAAGCCACAGAGATTAAGAGGCCTATTCCAAAGGCCCCATCCCCACCACAGAGGGAGGAAGCATCCAGGGAAGGTAGACCTAGCAGAAGCCACTGAGGGAAAGAGGCCTATTCCAAATGCCACACCCCCACCCAAGAGGGAGGAAACATGCAGGGAAGAAAGGCCTTGCAGAAACCATTGAGGGTAAGAGGCCTATTCCATAGGCCCCATCCCCACCCCAGAGGGAGGAAGCATCCAGGGAACAAAGGCCTGGCAGAAACCACTGAGGGTAAGAGGCCTATTCCAAAGGCCACCCCCCCACCCCAGAAGGAGGAAGCATCCAGGGAAGAAAGACCTGGCAGATAACACTGAGGGTAAGAGGCCTATTCCAAAGGCCACAACCCCACCCAAGAGGGAGAAAGCATCCAGGGAAGAAAGGCCTGGCAGATACCACTGAGGGTGAGGCCTATTCCAAAGGCCACACCCCCACCCCAGAAGTACGTAGCATCCCAGGAAGAAAGGCCTGGCAGAAACCCCTGAGGGTAAGAGGCCTATTCCAAAGGCTACACACCCACCCCAGAGGGAGGAAGCATCCAGCGAATAAAGGCCTGGCAGAAACCTCTGAGGGTAAGAGGCCTATTCCAAAGGCCCCATCCCCATCCCAGAGGGAGGAAGCATTCAGGGAAGAAAGACCTGGTAGAAGCCACTGAGGTTAAGAGGCCTATTCCAAAGGCCCCATCCCCACCCCAGAGGGAGGAAGCATCCAGGGAAGAAAGGCCTGGCAGAAACCACTGAGGGTAAGAGGCCTATTCCAAAGGCCCCCATCCCCACCCCAGAGAGAGGAAGCATCCAGGGGAGAAAGGCCTGGCAGAAACCACTGAGGGTAAGAGGCCTATTCCAAAGGCCACACCCCCACCCCAGAGGGAGGAAGCATCCAGGGAAGAAAGGCCTGGCAGAAGCCACTGAGGGTAAGAGGCCTATTCCAAAGGCCCCATCCCCACCACAGAGGGAGGAAGCATCCAGGGAAGGTAGACCTAGCAGAAGCCACTGAGGGAAAGAGGCCTATTCCAAATGCCACACCCCCACCCAAGAGGGAGGAAACATGCAGGGAAGAAAGGCCTTGCGGAAACCATTGAGGGTAAGAGGCCTATTCCAAAGGCCCCATCCCCACCCCAGAGGGAGGAAGCATCCAGGGAACAAAGGCCTGGCAGAAACCACTGAGGGTAAGAGGCCTATTCCAAAGGCCACACCCCCACCCCAGAAGGAGGAAGCATCCAGGGATGAAATGCCTGGCAGAAACCACTGAGGGTAAGAGGTCTATTCCAAAGGCCCCCTCCCCTCCACAGAGGGAGGAAGCATCCAGGGAAGAAAGGCCTGGCTGAAGCCACTGAGGGTAAGAGGCCTATTCCAAAGGCCTCATACCCACCCCAGAGGGAGGAAGCATCCAGGGAAGAAAGGCCTGTCAGAAAGCATTTAGGGTAAGAGGCCTGTTCCAAAGGCCCAATCCCCACCCCAGAGGAAGCATCCAGGAAAGGAAGGCCTTGCAGAAACCACTGAGGGTAAGAGGCCTATTCCAATGGCCACACCCCCACCCCAGAGGGAGGAAGCATCCAGGGAGGAAAGGCCTGGCAGAAGCCACTGAGGGTAAGAGGCCTATTCCAAAGGCCCCATCCCCACCCCAGAGGGAGGAAGCATCCAGGGAAGAAAGGCCTGGCAGAAGCCACAGAGATTAAGAGGCCTATTCCAAAGGCCCCATCCCCACCACAGAGGGAGGAAGCATCCAGGGAAGGTAGACCTAGCAGAAGCCACTGAGGGAAAGAGGCCTATTCCAAATGCCACACCCCCACCCAAGAGGGAGGAAACATGCAGGGAAGAAAGGCCTTGCAGAAACCATTGAGGGTAAGAGGCCTATTCCATAGGCCCCATCCCCACCCCAGAGGGAGGAAGCATCCAGGGAACAAAGGCCTGGCAGAAACCACTGAGGGTAAGAGGCCTATTCCAAAGGCCACACCCCCACCCCAGAAGGAGGAAGCATCCAGGGAAGAAAGACCTGGCAGATAACACTGAGGGTAAGAGGCCTATTCCAAAGGCCACAACCCCACCCAAGAGGGAGGAAGCATGCAGGGAAGAACGGCCTGGCAGAAACCATTGAGGGTAAGAAGCCTATTCCAAAGTCCCAATCCCCACCCCAGAGGGAGGAAGCATCCAGGGAAGAAAGGCCTGGCAGATACCACTGAGGGTGAGGCCTATTCCAAAGGCCACACCCCCACCCCAGAAGTACGTAGCATCCCAGGAAGAAAGGCCTGGCAGAAACCCCTGAGGGTAAGAGGCCTATTCCAAAGGCTACACACCCACCCCAGAGGGAGGAACCATCCAGCGAATAAAGGCCTGGCAGAAACCTCTGAGGGTAAGAGGCCTATTCCAAAGGCCCCATCCACATCCCAGAGGGAGGAAGCATTCAGGGAAGAAAGACCTGGTAGAAGCCACTGAGGTTAAGAGGCCTATTCCAAAGGCCCCATCCCCACCCCAGAGGGAGGAAGAATCCAGGGAAGAAAGGCCTGGCAGAAACCACTGAGGGTAAGAGGCCTATTCCAAAGGCCCCCATCCCCACCCCAGAGAGAGGAAGCATCCAGGGGAGAAAGGCCTGGCAGAAACCACTGAGGGTAAGAGGCCTATTCCAAAGGCCACATCCCCACCCCAGAGGGAGGAAGCATCCAGGGATGAAAGGCCTGGCAGAAACCACTGAGGGTAAGAGGTCTATTCCAAAGGCCCCCTCCCCTCCACAGAGGGAGGAAGCATCCAGGGAAGAAAGGCCTGGCAGAAGCCACTGAGGGTAAGAGGCCTATTCCAAAGGCCTCATTCCCACCCCAGAGGGAGGAAGCATCCAGGGAAGAAAGGCCTGTCATAAAGCATTTAGGGTAAGAGGCCTGTTCCAAAGGCCCCATCCTCACCCCAGAGGAAGCATCCAGGGAAGGAAGGCCTTGCAGAAACCACTGAGGGTAAGAGGCCTATTCCAATGGCCACACCCCCACCCCAGAGGGAGGAAGCATCCAGGGAAGAAAGGCCTGGCAGAAGCCACTGAGGGTAAGAGGCCTATTCCAAAGGCCCCATCCCCACCCCAGAGGGAGGAAGCATCCAGGGAAGAAAGGCCTGGCAGAAGCCACAGAGGTTAAGAGGCCTATTCCAAAGGCCCCATCCCCACCACAGAGGGAGGAAGCATCCAGGGAAGGTAGACCTAGCAGAAGCCACTGAGGGTGAGGCCTATTCCAAATGCCACACCCCCACCCAAGAGGGAGTAAACATGCAGGGAAGAAAGGCCTTGCAGAAACCATTGAGGGTAAGAGGTCTATTCCAAAGGCCCCATCCCCACCCCAGAGGGAGGAAGCATCCAGGGATGAAAGGCCTGGCAGAAACCACTGAGGGTAAGAGGTCTATTCCAAAGGCCCCCTCCCCTCCACAGAGGGAGGAAGCATCCAGGGAAGAAAGGCCTGGCTGAAGCCACTGAGGGTAAGAGGCCTATTCCAAAGGCCTCATACCCACCCCAGAGGGAGGAAGCATCCAGGGAAGAAAGGCCTGTCAGAAAGCATTTAGGGTAAGAGGCCTGTTCCAAAGGCCCAATCCCCACCCCAGAGGAAGCATCCAGGAAAGGAAGGCCTTGCAGAAACCACTGAGGGTAAGAGGCCTATTCCAATGGCCACACCCCCACCCCAGAGGGAGGAAGCATCCAGGGAGGAAAGGCCTGGTAGAAGCCACTGAGGGTAAGAGGCCTATTCCAAAGGCCCCATCCCCACCCCAGAGGGAGGAAGCATCCAGGGAAGAAAGGCCTGGCAGAAGCCACAGAGATTAAGAGGCCTATTCCAAAGGCCCCATCCCCACCACAGAGGGAGGAAGCATCCAGGGAAGGTAGACCTAGCAGAAGCCACTGAGGGAAAGAGGCCTATTCCAAATGCCACACCCCCACCCAAGAGGGAGGAAACATGCAGGGAAGAAAGGCCTTGCAGAAACCATTGAGGGTAAGAGGCCTATTCCATAGGCCCCATCCCCACCCCAGAGGGAGGAAGCATCCAGGGAACAAAGGCCTGGCAGAAACCACTGAGGGTAAGAGGCCTATTCCAAAGGCCACACCCCCACCCCAGAAGGAGGAAGCATCCAGGGAAGAAAGACCTGGCAGATAACACTGAGGGTAAGAGGCCTATTCCAAAGGCCACAACCCCACCCAAGAGGGAGGAAGCATGCAGGGAAGAACGGCCTGGCAGAAACCATTGAGGGTAAGAAGCCTATTCCAAAGTCCCAATCCCCACCCCAGAGGGAGGAAGCATCCAGGGAAGAAAGGCCTGGCAGATACCACTGAGGGTGAGGCCTATTCCAAAGGCCACACCCCCACCCCAGAAGTACGTAGCATCCCAGGAAGAAAGGCCTGGCAGAAACCCCTGAGGGTAAGAGGCCTATTCCAAAGGCTACACACCCACCCCAGAGGGAGGAAGCATCCAGCGAATAAAGGCCTGGCAGAAACCTCTGAGGGTAAGAGGCCTATTCCAAAGGCCCCATCCACATCCCAGAGGGAGGAAGCATTCAGGGAAGAAAGACCTGGTAGAAGCCACTGAGGTTAAGAGGCCTATTCCAAAGGCCCCATCCCCACCCCAGAGGGAGGAAGCATCCAGGGAAGAAAGGCCTGGCAGAAACCACTGAGGGTAAGAGGCCTATTCCAAAGGCCCCCATCCCCACCCCAGAGAGAGGAAGCATCCAGGGGAGAAAGGCCTGGCAGAAACCACTGAGGGTAAGAGGCCTATTCCAAAGGCCACATCCCCACCCCAGAGGGAGGAAGCATCCAGGGATGAAAGGCCTGGCAGAAACCACTGAGGGTAAGAGGTCTATTCCAAAGGCCCCCTCCCCTCCACAGAGGGAGGAAGCATCCAGGGAAGAAAGGCCTGGCAGAAGCCACTGAGGGTAAGAGGCCTATTCCAAAGGCCTCATTCCCACCCCAGAGGGAGGAAGCATCCAGGGAAGAAAGGCCTGTCATAAAGCATTTAGGGTAAGAGGCCTGTTCCAAAGGCCCCATCCTCACCCCAGAGGAAGCATCCAGGGAAGGAAGGCCTTGCAGAAACCACTGAGGGTAAGAGGCCTATTCCAATGGCCACACCCCCACCCCAGAGGGAGGAAGCATCCAGGGAAGAAAGGCCTGGCAGAAGCCACTGAGGGTAAGAGGCCTATTCCAAAGGCCCCATCCCCACCCCAGAGGGAGGAAGCATCCAGGGAAGAAAGGCCTGGCAGAAGCCACAGAGGTTAAGAGGCCTATTCCAAAGGCCCCATCCCCACCACAGAGGGAGGAAGCATCCAGGGAAGGTAGACCTAGCAGAAGCCACTGAGGGAAAGAGGCCTATTCCAAATGCCACACCCCCACCCAAGAGGGAGGAAACATGCAGGGAAGAAAGGCCTTGCAGAAACCATTGAGGGTAAGAGGCCTATTCCATAGGCCCCATCCCCACCCCAGAGGGAGGAAGCATCCAGGGAACAAAGGCCTGGCAGAAACCACTGAGGGTAAGAGGCCTATTCCAAAGGCCACACCCCCACCCCAGAAGGAGGAAGCATCCAGGGAAGAAAGACCTGGCAGATAACACTGAGGGTAAGAGGCCTATTCCAAAGGCCACAACCCCACCCAAGAGGGAGGAAGCATGCAGGGAAGAACGGCCTGGCAGAAACCATTGAGGGTAAGAAGCCTATTCCAAAGTCCCAATCCCCACCCCAGAGGGAGGAAGCATCCAGGGAAGAAAGGCCTGGCAGATACCACTGAGGGTGAGGCCTATTCCAAAGGCCACACCCCCACCCCAGAAGTACGTAGCATCCCAGGAAGAAAGGCCTGGCAGAAACCCCTGAGGGTAAGAGGCCTATTCCAAAGGCTACACACCCACCCCAGAGGGAGGAAGCATCCAGCGAATAAAGGCCTGGCAGAAACCTCTGAGGGTAAGAGGCCTATTCCAAAGGCCCCATCCACATCCCAGAGGGAGGAAGCATTCAGGGAAGAAAGACCTGGTAGAAGCCACTGAGGTTAAGAGGCCTATTCCAAAGGCCCCATCCCCACCCCAGAGGGAGGAAGCATCCAGGGAAGAAAGGCCTGGCAGAAACCACTGAGGGTAAGAGGCCTATTCCAAAGGCCCCCATCCCCACCCCAGAGAGAGGAAGCATCCAGGGGAGAAAGGCCTGGCAGAAACCACTGAGGGTAAGAGGCCTATTCCAAAGGCCACATCCCCACCCCAGAGGGAGGAAGCATCCAGGGATGAAAGGCCTGGCAGAAACCACTGAGGGTAAGAGGTCTATTCCAAAGGCCCCCTCCCCTCCACAGAGGGAGGAAGCATCCAGGGAAGAAAGGCCTGGCAGAAGCCACTGAGGGTAAGAGGCCTATTCCAAAGGCCTCATTCCCACCCCAGAGGGAGGAAGCATCCAGGGAAGAAAGGCCTGTCATAAAGCATTTAGGGTAAGAGGCCTGTTCCAAAGGCCCCATCCTCACCCCAGAGGAAGCATCCAGGGAAGGAAGGCCTTGCAGAAACCACTGAGGGTAAGAGGCCTATTCCAATGGCCACACCCCCACCCCAGAGGGAGGAAGCATCCAGGGAAGAAAGGCCTGGCAGAAGCCACTGAGGGTAAGAGGCCTATTCCAAAGGCCCCATCCCCACCCCAGAGGGAGGAAGCATCCAGGGAAGAAAGGCCTGGCAGAAGCCACAGAGGTTAAGAGGCCTATTCCAAAGGCCCCATCCCCACCACAGAGGGAGGAAGCATCCAGGGAAGGTAGACCTAGCAGAAGCCACTGAGGGTGAGGCCTATTCCAAATGCCACACCCCCACCCAAGAGGGAGTAAACATGCAGGGAAGAAAGGCCTTGCAGAAACCATTGAGGGTTAGAGGCCTATTCCAAAGGCCCCATCCCCACCCCAGAGGGAGGAAGCATCCAGGGATGAAAGGCCTGGCAGAAACCACTGAGGGTAAGAGGTCTATTCCAAAGGCCCCCTCCCCTCCACAGAGGGAGGAAGCATCCAGGGAAGAAAGGCCTGGCTGAAGCCACTGAGGGTAAGAGGCCTATTCCAAAGGCCTCATACCCACCCCAGAGGGAGGAAGCATCCAGGGAAGAAAGGCCTGTCAGAAAGCATTTAGGGTAAGAGGCCTGTTCCAAAGGCCCAATCCCCACCCCAGAGGAAGCATCCAGGAAAGGAAGGCCTTGCAGAAACCACTGAGGGTAAGAGGCCTATTCCAATGGCCACACCCCCACCCCAGAGGGAGGAAGCATCCAGGGAGGAAAGGCCTGGCAGAAGCCACTGAGGGTAAGAGGCCTATTCCAAAGGCCCCATCCCCACCCCAGAGGGAGGAAGCATCCAGGGAAGAAAGGCCTGGCAGAAGCCACAGAGATTAAGAGGCCTATTCCAAAGGCCCCATCCCCACCACAGAGGGAGGAAGCATCCAGGGAAGGTAGACCTAGCAGAAGCCACTGAGGGAAAGAGGCCTATTCCAAATGCCACACCCCCACCCAAGAGGGAGGAAACATGCAGGGAGGAAAGGCCTTGCAGAAACCATTGAGGGTAAGAGGCCTATTCCAAAGGCCCCATCCCCACCCCAGAGGGAGGAAGCATCCAGGGAACAAAGGCCTGGCAGAAACCACTGAGGGTAAGAGGCCTATTCCAAAGGCCACACCCCCACCCCAGAAGGAGGAAGCATCCAGGGAAGAAAGACCTGGCAGATAACACTGAGGGTAAGAGGCCTATTCCAAAGGCCACAACCCCACCCAAGAGGGAGGAAGCATGCAGGGAAGAACGGCCTGGCAGAAACCATTGAGGGTAAGAAGCCTATTCCAAAGTCCCAATCCCCACCCCAGAGGGAGGAAGCATCCAGGGAAGAAAGGCCTGGCAGATACCACTGAGGGTGAGGCCTATTCCAAAGGCCACACCCCCACCCCAGAAGTACGTAGCATCCCAGGAAGAAAGGCCTGGCAGAAACCCCTGAGGGTAAGAGGCCTATTCCAAAGGCTACACACCCACCCCAGAGGGAGGAAGCATCCAGCGAATAAAGGCCTGGCAGAAACCTCTGAGGGTAAGAGGCCTATTCCAAAGGCCCCATCCCCATCCCAGAGGGAGGAAGCATTCAGGGAAGAAAGACCTGGTAGAAGCCACTGAGGGTAAGAGGCCTATTCCAAAGGCCACACCCCCACCCCAGAGGGAGGAAGCATCCAGGGAAGAAAGGCCTGGCACATGCCACTGAGGTTAAGAGGCCTATTCCAAAGGCCCCATCCCCACCGCAGAGGGAGGAAGCATCCAGGGAAGAAAGGCCTGGCAGAAGCCACAGAGGTTAAGAGGCCTATTCCAAAGGCCCCATCCCCACCACAGAGGGAGGAAGCATCCAGGGAGGAAAGGCCTGGCAGAAGCCACTGAGGGTAAGAGGCCTATTCCAAAGGCCCCATCCCCACCCCAGAGGGAGGAAGCATCCAGGGAAGAAAGGCCTGGCAGAAGCCACAGAGATTAAGAGGCCTATTCCAAAGGCCCCATCCCCACCACAGAGGGAGGAAGCATCCAGGGAAGGTAGACCTAGCAGAAGCCACTGAGGGAAAGAGGCCTATTCCAAATGCCACACCCCCACCCAAGAGGGAGGAAACATGCAGGGAAGAAAGGCCTTGCAGAAACCATTGAGGGTAAGAGGCCTATTCCAAAGGCCCCATCCCCACCCCAGAGGGAGGAAGCATCCAGGGAACAAAGGCCTGGCAGAAACCACTGAGGGTAAGAGGCCTATTCCAAAGGCCACACCCCCACCCCAGAAGGAGGAAGCATCCAGGGATGAAAGGCCTGGCAGAAACCACTGAGGGTAAGAGGTCTATTCCAAAGGCCCCCTCCCCTCCACAGAGGGAGGAAGCATCCAGGGAAGAAAGGCCTGGCTGATGCCACTGAGGGTAAGAGGCCTATTCCAAAGGCCTCATACCCACCCCAGAGGGAGGAAGCATCCAGGGAAGAAAGGCCTGTCAGAAAGCATTTAGGGTAAGAGGCCTGTTCCAAAGGCCCAATCCCCACCCCAGAGGAAGCATCCAGGAAAGGAAGGCCTTGCAGAAACCACTGAGGGTAAGAGGCCTATTCCAATGGCCACACCCCCACCCCAGAGGGAGGAAGCATCCAGGGAGGAAAGGCCTGGCAGAAGCCACTGAGGGTAAGAGGCCTATTCCAAAGGCCCCATCCCCACCCCAGAGGGAGGAAGCATCCAGGGAAGAAAGGCCTGGCAGAAGCCACAGAGATTAAGAGGCCTATTCCAAAGGCCCCATCCCCACCACAGAGGGAGGAAGCATCCAGGGAAGGTAGACCTAGCAGAAGCCACTGAGGGAAAGAGGCCTATTCCAAATGCCACACCCCCACCCAAGAGGGAGGAAACATGCAGGGAAGAAAGGCCTTGCAGAAACCATTGAGGGTAAGAGGCCTATTCCATAGGCCCCATCCCCACCCCAGAGGGAGGAAGCATCCAGGGAACAAAGGCCTGGCAGAAACCACTGAGGGTAAGAGGCCTATTCCAAAGGCCACACCCCCACCCCAGAAGGAGGAAGCATCCAGGGAAGAAAGACCTGGCAGATAACACTGAGGGTAAGAGGCCTATTCCAAAGGCCACAACCCCACCCAAGAGGGAGGAAGCATGCAGGGAAGAACGGCCTGGCAGAAACCATTGAGGGTAAGAAGCCTATTCCAAAGTCCCAATCCCCACCCCAGAGGGAGGAAGCATCCAGGGAAGAAAGGCCTGGCAGATACCACTGAGGGTGAGGCCTATTCCAAAGGCCACACCCCCACCCCAGAAGTACGTAGCATCCCAGGAAGAAAGGCCTGGCAGAAACCCCTGAGGGTAAGAGGCCTATTCCAAAGGCTACACACCCACCCCAGAGGGAGGAAGCATCCAGCGAATAAAGGCCTGGCAGAAACCTCTGAGGGTAAGAGGCCTATTCCAAAGGCCCCATCCCCATCCCAGAGGGAGGAAGCATTCAGGGAAGAAAGACCTGGTAGAAGCCACTGAGGTTAAGAGGCCTATTCCAAAGGCCCCATCCCCACCCCAGAGGGAGGAAGCATCCAGGGAAGAAAGGCCTGGCAGAAGCCACAGAGGTTAAGAGGCCTATTCCAAAGGCCCCATCCCCACCCCAGAGGGAGGAAGCATCCAGGGAAGAAAGGCCTGGCAGAAGCCACAGAGGTTAAGAGGCCTATTCCAAAGGCCCCATCCCCACCACAGAGGGAGGAAGCATCCAGGGATGAAAGGCCTGGCAGAAACCACTGAGGGTAAGAGGCCTATTCCAAAGGCCACACAGCCACCCCAGAAGGAGGAAGCATCCAGGGAAGAAAGTCCTAGCAGATAACATTGAGGGTAAGAGGCCTATTCCAAAGGCCACACCCCCACCCAAGAGGGAGGAAGCATGCAGGGAAGAACGGCCTGGCAGAAAATATTGATGGTAAGAAGCCTATTCCAAAGTCCCAATCCCCACCCCAGAAGGACGTAGCATCCCGGGAAGAATGGCCTGGCAGAAACCCCTGAGGGTAGGAGGCCTATTCCAAATGCTACACACCCACCCCAGAGGGGGGAAGCATCCAGCGAATAAAGGCCTGGCAGAAACCACTGAGGGTAAGAGGCCTATTCCAAAGGCCCCATCCCCATCCCAGAGGGAGGAAGCATCCAGGGAAGAAAGACGTGGCAGAAGCCACTGAGGGTAAGAGGCCTATTCCAAAGGCCACACCCCGACCCCAGAGGGAGGAAGCATCCAGGGAAGAAAGGCCTGGCAGAAGCCACTGAGTGTAAGAGGCCTATTCCAAAGGCCCCATCCCCACCCCAGAGGGAGGAAGCATCCAGGGAAGAAAGGCCTGGCAGAAGCCAAAGAGATTAAGTGGCCTATTCCAAAGGCCCCATCCCCACCACAGAGGGAGGAAGCATCCAGGGAAGAATGGCCTGGCAGAAGCCACTGAGGGTAAGAGGCCTATTCCAAAGGCCTCATTCCCACCCCAGAGGGAGGAAGCACCAGGGAAGAAAGGCCAGTCAGAAAGCATTTAGGGTAAGAGGCCTATTCCAAAGGCCCCCATCCCCACCCCAGAGGGAGGAAGCATCCAGGGAAGAAAGGCCTGGCAGAAGCCAAAGAGGTTAAGTGGCCTATTCCAAAGGCCCCATCCCCACCACAGAGGGAGGAAGCATCCAGGGATGAAAGGCCTGGCAGAAACCACTGAGGGTAAGAGGTCTATTCCAAAGGCCCCCTCCCCTCCACAGAGGGAGGAAGCATCCAGGGAAGAAAGGCCTGGCAGAAGCCACTGAGGGTAAGAGGCCTATTCCAAAGGCCTCATTCCCACCCCAGAGGGAGGAAGCATCCAGGGAAGAAAGGCCTGTCATAAAGCATTTAGGGTAAGAGGCCTGTTCCAAAGGCCCCATCCTCACCCCAGAGGAAGCATCCAGGGAAGGAAGGCCTTGCAGAAACCACTGAGGGTAAGAGGCCTATTCCAATGGCCACACCCCCACCCCAGAGGGAGGAAGCATCCAGGGAAGAAAGGCCTGGCAGAAGCCACTGAGGGTAAGAGGCCTATTCCAAAGGCCCCATCCCCACCCCAGAGGGAGGAAGCATCCAGGGAAGAAAGGCCTGGCAGAAGCCACAGAGGTTAAGAGGCCTATTCCAAAGGCCCCATCCCCACCACAGAGGGAGGAAGCATCCAGGGAAGGTAGACCTAGCAGAAGCCACTGAGGGTAAGAGGCCTATTCCAAATGCCACACCCCCACCCAAGAGGGAGTAAACATGCAGGGAAGAAAGGCCTTGCAGAAACCATTGAGGGTAAGAGGCCTATTCCAAAGGCCCCATCCCCACCCCAGAGGGAGGAAGCATCCAGGGATGAAAGGCCTGGCAGAAACCACTGAGGGTAAGAGGTCTATTCCAAAGGCCCCCTCCCCTCCACAGAGGGAGGAAGCATCCAGGGAAGAAAGGCCTGGCTGAAGCCACTGAGGGTAAGAGGCCTATTCCAAAGGCCTCATACCCACCCCAGAGGGAGGAAGCATCCAGGGAAGAAAGGCCTGTCAGAAAGCATTTAGGGTAAGAGGCCTGTTCCAAAGGCCCAATCCGCACCCCAGAGGAAGCATCCAGGAAAGGAAGGCCTTGCAGAAACCACTGAGGGTAAGAGGCCTATTCCAATGGCCACACCCCCACCCCAGTGGGAGGAAGCATCCAGGGAGGAAAGGCCTGGCAGAAGCCACTGAGGGTAAGAGGCCTATTCCAAAGGCCCCATCCCCACCCCAGAGGGAGGAAGCATCCAGGGAAGAAAGGCCTGGCAGAAGCCACAGAGATTAAGAGGCCTATTCCAAAGGCCCCATCCCCACCACAGAGGGAGGAAGCATCCAGGGAAGGTAGACCTAGCAGAAGCCACTGAGGGAAAGAGGCCTATTCCAAATGCCACACCCCCACCCAAGAGGGAGGAAACATGCAGGGAAGAAAGGCCTTGCAGAAACCATTGAGGGTAAGAGGCCTATTCCAAATGCCCCATCCCCACCCCAGAGGGAGGAAGCATCCAGGGAACAAAGGCCTGGCAGAAACCACTGAGGGTAAGAGGCCTATTCCAAAGGCCACACCCCCACCCCAGAAGGAGGAAGCATCCAGGGAAGAAAGACCTGGCAGATAACACTGAGGGTAAGAGGCCTATTCCAAAGGCCACAACCCCACCCAAGAGGGAGGAAGCATGCAGGGAAGAACGGCCTGGCAGAAACCATTGAGGGTAAGAAGCCTATTCCAAAGTCCCAATCCCCACCCCAGAGGGAGGAAGCATCCAGGGAAGAAAGGCCTGGCAGATACCACTGAGGGTGAGGCCTATTCCAAAGGCCACACCCCCACCCCAGAAGTACGTAGCATCCCGGGAAGAAAGGCCTGGCAGAAACCCCTGAGGGTAAGAGGCCTATTCCAAAGGCTACACACCCACCCCAGAGGGAGGAAGCATCCAGCGAATAAAGGCCTGGCAGAAACCTCTGAGGGTAAGAGGCCTATTCCAAAGGCCCCATCCCCATCCCAGAGGGAGGAAGCATTCAGGGAAGAAAGACCTGGTAGAAGCCACTGAGGGTAAGAGGCCTATTCCAAAGGCCACACCCCCACCCCAGAGGGAGGAAGCATCCAGGGAAGAAAGGCCTGGCACATGCCACTGAGGTTAAGAGGCCTATTCCAAAGGCCCCATCCCCACCCCAGAGGGAGGAAGCATCCAGGGAAGAAAGGCCTGGCAGAAGCCACAGAGGTTAAGAGGCCTATTCCAAAGGCCCCATCCCCACCACAGAGGGAGGAAGCATCCAGGGATGAAAGGCCTGGCAGAAACCACTGAGGGTAAGAGGCCTATTCCAAAGGCCACACAGCCACCCCAGAAGGAGGAAGCATCCAGGGAAGAAAGACCTAGCAGATAACATTGAGGGTAAGAGGCCTATTCCAAAGGCCACACCCCCACCCAAGAGGGAGGAAGCATGCAGGGAAGAACGGCCTGGCAGAAAATATTGAGGGTAAGAAGCCTATTCCAAAGTCCCAATCCCCACCCCAGAAGGACGTAGCATCCCGGGAAGAAAGGCCTGGCAGAAACCCCTGAGGGTAGGAGGCCTATTCCAAATGCTACACACCCACCCCAGAGGGGGGAAGCATCCAGCGAATAAAGGCCTGGCAGAAACCACTGAGGGTAAGAGGCCTATTCCAAAGGCCCCATCCCCATCCCAGAGGGAGGAAGCATCCAGGGAAGAAAGACCTGGCAGAAGCCACTGAGGGTAAGAGGCCTATTCCAAAGGCCACACCCCGACCCCAGAGGGAGGAAGCATCCAGGGAAGAAAGGCCTGGCAGAAGCCACTGAGGGTAAGAGGCCTATTCCAAAGGCCCCATCCCCACCCCAGAGGGAGGAAGCATCCAGGGAAGAAAGGCCTGGCAGAAGCCAAAGAGGTTAAGTGGCCTATTCCAAAGGCCCCATCCCCACCACAGAGGGAGGAAGCATCCAGGGAAGAAAGGCCTGGCAGAAGCCACTGAGGGTAAGAGGCCTATTCCAAAGGCCTCATTCCCACCCCAGAGGGAGGAAGCATCCAGGGATGAAAGGCCTGGCAGAAACCACTGAGGGTAAGAGGTCTATTCCAAAGGCCCCCTCCCCTCCACAGAGGGAGGAAGCATCCAGGGAAGAAAGGCCTGGCAGAAGCCACTGAGGGTAAGAGGCCTATGCCAAAGGCCCCATCCCCACCCCAGAGGAAGCATCCAGGGAAGGAAGGCCTTGCAGAAACCACTGAGGGTAAGAGGCCTATTCCAAAGGCCTCATACCCACCCCAGAGGGAGGAAGCATCCAGGGAAGAAAGGCCTGTCAGAAAGCATTTAGGGTAAGAGGCCTGTTCCAAAGGCCCAATCCCCACCCCAGAGGAAGCATCCAGGAAAGGAAAGCCTTGCAGAAACCACTGAGGGTAAGAGGCCTATTCCAATGGCCACACCCCCACCCCAGAGGGAGGAAGCATCCAGGGAGGAAAGGCCTGGCAGAAGCCACTGAGGGTAAGAGGCCTATTCCAAAGGCCCCATCCCCACCCCAGAGGGAGGAAGCATCCAGGGAAGAAAGGCCTGGCAGAAGCCACAGAGATTAAGAGGCCTATTCCAAAGGCCCCATCCCCACCACAGAGGGAGGAAGCATCCAGGGAAGGTAGACCTAGCAGAAGCCACTGAGGGAAAGAGGCCTATTCCAAATGCCACACCCCCACCCAAGAGGGAGGAAACATGCAGGGAAGAAAGGCCTTGCAGAAACCATTGAGGGTAAGAGGCCTATTCCATAGGCCCCATCCCCACCCCAGAGGGAGGAAGCATCCAGGGAACAAAGGCCTGGCAGAAACCACTGAGGGTAAGAGGCCTATTCCAAAGGCCACACCCCCACCCCAGAAGGAGGAAGCATCCAGGGAAGAAAGACCTGGCAGATAACACTGAGGGTAAGAGGCCTATTCCAAAGGCCACAACCCCACCCAAGAGGGAGGAAGCATGCAGGGAAGAACGGCCTGGCAGAAACCATTGAGGGTAAGAAGCCTATTCCAAAGTCCCAATCCCCACCCCAGAGGGAGGAAGCATCCAGGGAAGAAAGGCCTGGCAGATACCACTGAGGGTGAGGCCTATTCCAAAGGCCACACCCCCACCCCAGAAGTACGTAGCATCCCAGGAAGAAAGGCCTGGCAGAAACCCCTGAGGGTAAGAGGCCTATTCCAAAGGCTACACACCCACCCCAGAGGGAGGAAGCATCCAGCGAATAAAGGCCTGGCAGAAACCTCTGAGGGTAAGAGGCCTATTCCAAAGGCCCCATCCACATCCCAGAGGGAGGAAGCATTCAGGGAAGAAAGACCTGGTAGAAGCCACTGAGGTTAAGAGGCCTATTCCAAAGGCCCCATCCCCACCCCAGAGGGAGGAAGCATCCAGGGAAGAAAGGCCTGGCAGAAACCACTGAGGGTAAGAGGCCTATTCCAAAGGCCCCCATCCCCACCCCAGAGAGAGGAAGCATCCAGGGGAGAAAGGCCTGGCAGAAACCACTGAGGGTAAGAGGCCTATTCCAAAGGCCACATCCCCACCCCAGAGGGAGGAAGCATCCAGGGATGAAAGGCCTGGCAGAAACCACTGAGGGTAAGAGGTCTATTCCAAAGGCCCCCTCCCCTCCACAGAGGGAGGAAGCATCCAGGGAAGAAAGGCCTGGCAGAAGCCACTGAGGGTAAGAGGCCTATTCCAAAGGCCTCATTCCCACCCCAGAGGGAGGAAGCATCCAGGGAAGAAAGGCCTGTCATAAAGCATTTAGGGTAAGAGGCCTGTTCCAAAGGCCCCATCCTCACCCCAGAGGAAGCATCCAGGGAAGGAAGGCCTTGCAGAAACCACTGAGGGTAAGAGGCCTATTCCAATGGCCACACCCCCACCCCAGAGGGAGGAAGCATCCAGGGAAGAAAGGCCTGGCAGAAGCCACTGAGGGTAAGAGGCCTATTCCAAAGGCCCCATCCCCACCCCAGAGGGAGGAAGCATCCAGGGAAGAAAGGCCTGGCAGAAGCCACAGAGGTTAAGAGGCCTATTCCAAAGGCCCCATCCCCACCACAGAGGGAGGAAGCATCCAGGGAAGGTAGACCTAGCAGAAGCCACTGAGGGTGAGGCCTATTCCAAATGCCACACCCCCACCCAAGAGGGAGTAAACATGCAGGGAAGAAAGGCCTTGCAGAAACCATTGAGGGTTAGAGGCCTATTCCAAAGGCCCCATCCCCACCCCAGAGGGAGGAAGCATCCAGGGATGAAAGGCCTGGCAGAAACCACTGAGGGTAAGAGGTCTATTCCAAAGGCCCCCTCCCCTCCACAGAGGGAGGAAGCATCCAGGGAAGAAAGGCCTGGCTGAAGCCACTGAGGGTAAGAGGCCTATTCCAAAGGCCTCATACCCACCCCAGAGGGAGGAAGCATCCAGGGAAGAAAGGCCTGTCAGAAAGCATTTAGGGTAAGAGGCCTGTTCCAAAGGCCCAATCCCCACCCCAGAGGAAGCATCCAGGAAAGGAAGGCCTTGCAGAAACCACTGAGGGTAAGAGGCCTATTCCAATGGCCACACCCCCACCCCAGAGGGAGGAAGCATCCAGGGAGGAAAGGCCTGGCAGAAGCCACTGAGGGTAAGAGGCCTATTCCAAAGGCCCCATCCCCACCCCAGAGGGAGGAAGCATCCAGGGAAGAAAGGCCTGGCAGAAGCCACAGAGATTAAGAGGCCTATTCCAAAGGCCCCATCCCCACCACAGAGGGAGGAAGCATCCAGGGAAGGTAGACCTAGCAGAAGCCACTGAGGGAAAGAGGCCTATTCCAAATGCCACACCCCCACCCAAGAGGGAGGAAACATGCAGGGAGGAAAGGCCTTGCAGAAACCATTGAGGGTAAGAGGCCTATTCCAAAGGCCCCATCCCCACCCCAGAGGGAGGAAGCATCCAGGGAACAAAGGCCTGGCAGAAACCACTGAGGGTAAGAGGCCTATTCCAAAGGCCACACCCCCACCCCAGAAGGAGGAAGCATCCAGGGAAGAAAGACCTGGCAGATAACACTGAGGGTAAGAGGCCTATTCCAAAGGCCACAACCCCACCCAAGAGGGAGGAAGCATGCAGGGAAGAACGGCCTGGCAGAAACCATTGAGGGTAAGAAGCCTATTCCAAAGTCCCAATCCCCACCCCAGAGGGAGGAAGCATCCAGGGAAGAAAGGCCTGGCAGATACCACTGAGGGTGAGGCCTATTCCAAAGGCCACACCCCCACCCCAGAAGTACGTAGCATCCCAGGAAGAAAGGCCTGGCAGAAACCCCTGAGGGTAAGAGGCCTATTCCAAAGGCTACACACCCACCCCAGAGGGAGGAAGCATCCAGCGAATAAAGGCCTGGCAGAAACCTCTGAGGGTAAGAGGCCTATTCCAAAGGCCCCATCCCCATCCCAGAGGGAGGAAGCATTCAGGGAAGAAAGACCTGGTAGAAGCCACTGAGGGTAAGAGGCCTATTCCAAAGGCCACACCCCCACCCCAGAGGGAGGAAGCATCCAGGGAAGAAAGGCCTGGCACATGCCACTGAGGTTAAGAGGCCTATTCCAAAGGCCCCATCCCCACCGCAGAGGGAGGAAGCATCCAGGGAAGAAAGGCCTGGCAGAAGCCACAGAGGTTAAGAGGCCTATTCCAAAGGCCCCATCCCCACCACAGAGGGAGGAAGCATCCAGGGAGGAAAGGCCTGGCAGAAGCCACTGAGGGTAAGAGGCCTATTCCAAAGGCCCCATCCCCACCCCAGAGGGAGGAAGCATCCAGGGAAGAAAGGCCTGGCAGAAGCCACAGAGATTAAGAGGCCTATTCCAAAGGCCCCATCCCCACCACAGAGGGAGGAAGCATCCAGGGAAGGTAGACCTAGCAGAAGCCACTGAGGGAAAGAGGCCTATTCCAAATGCCACACCCCCACCCAAGAGGGAGGAAACATGCAGGGAAGAAAGGCCTTGCAGAAACCATTGAGGGTAAGAGGCCTATTCCAAAGGCCCCATCCCCACCCCAGAGGGAGGAAGCATCCAGGGAACAAAGGCCTGGCAGAAACCACTGAGGGTAAGAGGCCTATTCCAAAGGCCACACCCCCACCCCAGAAGGAGGAAGCATCCAGGGATGAAAGGCCTGGCAGAAACCACTGAGGGTAAGAGGTCTATTCCAAAGGCCCCCTCCCCTCCACAGAGGGAGGAAGCATCCAGGGAAGAAAGGCCTGGCTGATGCCACTGAGGGTAAGAGGCCGATTCCAAAGGCCTCATACCCACCCCAGAGGGAGGAAGCATCCAGGGAAGAAAGGCCTGTCAGAAAGCATTTAGGGTAAGAGGCCTGTTCCAAAGGCCCAATCCCCACCCCAGAGGAAGCATCCAGGAAAGGAAGGCCTTGCAGAAACCACTGAGGGTAAGAGGCCTATTCCAATGGCCACACCCCCACCCCAGAGGGAGGAAGCATCCAGGGAGGAAAGGCCTGGCAGAAGCCACTGAGGGTAAGAGGCCTATTCCAAAGGCCCCATCCCCACCCCAGAGGGAGGAAGCATCCAGGGAAGAAAGGCCTGGCAGAAGCCACAGAGATTAAGAGGCCTATTCCAAAGGCCCCATCCCCACCACAGAGGGAGGAAGCATCCAGGGAAGGTAGACCTAGCAGAAGCCACTGAGGGAAAGAGGCCTATTCCAAATGCCACACCCCCACCCAAGAGGGAGGAAACATGCAGGGAAGAAAGGCCTTGCAGAAACCATTGAGGGTAAGAGGCCTATTCCATAGGCCCCATCCCCACCCCAGAGGGAGGAAGCATCCAGGGAACAAAGGCCTGGCAGAAACCACTGAGGGTAAGAGGCCTATTCCAAAGGCCACACCCCCACCCCAGAAGGAGGAAGCATCCAGGGAAGAAAGACCTGGCAGATAACACTGAGGGTAAGAGGCCTATTCCAAAGGCCACAACCCCACCCAAGAGGGAGGAAGCATGCAGGGAAGAACGGCCTGGCAGAAACCATTGAGGGTAAGAAGCCTATTCCAAAGTCCCAATCCCCACCCCAGAGGGAGGAAGCATCCAGGGAAGAAAGGCCTGGCAGATACCACTGAGGGTGAGGCCTATTCCAAAGGCCACACCCCCACCCCAGAAGTACGTAGCATCCCAGGAAGAAAGGCCTGGCAGAAACCCCTGAGGGTAAGAGGCCTATTCCAAAGGCTACACACCCACCCCAGAGGGAGGAAGCATCCAGCGAATAAAGGCCTGGCAGAAACCTCTGAGGGTAAGAGGCCTATTCCAAAGGCCCCATCCCCATCCCAGAGGGAGGAAGCATTCAGGGAAGAAAGACCTGGTAGAAGCCACTGAGGTTAAGAGGCCTATTCCAAAGGCCCCATCCCCACCCCAGAGGGAGGAAGCATCCAGGGAAGAAAGGCCTGGCAGAAGCCACAGAGGTTAAGAGGCCTATTCCAAAGGCCCCATCCCCACCCCAGAGGGAGGAAGCATCCAGGGAAGAAAGGCCTGGCAGAAGCCACAGAGGTTAAGAGGCCTATTCCAAAGGCCCCATCCCCACCACAGAGGGAGGAAGCATCCAGGGATGAAAGGCCTGGCAGAAACCACTGAGGGTAAGAGGCCTATTCCAAAGGCCACACAGCCACCCCAGAAGGAGGAAGCATCCAGGGAAGAAAGTCCTAGCAGATAACATTGAGGGTAAGAGGCCTATTCCAAAGGCCACACCCCCACCCAAGAGGGAGGAAGCATGCAGGGAAGAACGGCCTGGCAGAAAATATTGATGGTAAGAAGCCTATTCCAAAGTCCCAATCCCCACCCCAGAAGGACGTAGCATCCCGGGAAGAATGGCCTGGCAGAAACCCCTGAGGGTAGGAGGCCTATTCCAAATGCTACACACCCACCCCAGAGGGGGGAAGCATCCAGCGAATAAAGGCCTGGCAGAAACCACTGAGGGTAAGAGGCCTATTCCAAAGGCCCCATCCCCATCCCAGAGGGAGGAAGCATCCAGGGAAGAAAGACGTGGCAGAAGCCACTGAGGGTAAGAGGCCTATTCCAAAGGCCACACCCCGACCCCAGAGGGAGGAAGCATCCAGGGAAGAAAGGCCTGGCAGAAGCCACTGAGGGTAAGAGGCCTATTCCAAAGGCCCCATCCCCACCCCAGAGGGAGGAAGCATCCAGGGAAGAAAGGCCTGGCAGAAGCCAAAGAGGTTAAGTGGCCTATTCCAAAGGCCCCATCCCCACCACAGAGGGAGGAAGCATCCAGGGAAGAATGGCCTGGCAGAAGCCACTGAGGGTAAGAGGCCTATTCCAAAGGCCTCATTCCCACCCCAGAGGGAGGAAGCACCAGGGAAGAAAGGCCAGTCAGAAAGCATTTAGGGTAAGAGGCCTATTCCAAAGGCCCCCATCCCCACCCCAGAGGGAGGAAGCATCCAGGGAAGAAAGGCCTGGCAGAAGCCAAAGAGGTTAAGTGGCCTATTCCAAAGGCCCCATCCCCACCACAGAGGGAGGAAGCATCCAGGGATGAAAGGCCTGGCAGAAGCCACTGAGGGTAAGAGGCCTATTCCAAAGGCCTCATTCCCACCCCAGAGGGAGGAAGCATCCAGGGAAGAAAGGCCTGTCATAAAGCATTTAGGGTAAGAGGCCTGTTCCAAAGGCCCCATCCTCACCCCAGAGGAAGCATCCAGGGAAGGAAGGCCTTGCAGAAACCACTGAGGGTAAGAGGCCTATTCCAATGGCCACACCCCCACCCCAGAGGGAGGAAGCATCCAGGGAAGAAAGGCCTGGCAGAAGCCACTGAGGGTAAGAGGCCTATTCCAAAGGCCCCATCCCCACCCCAGAGGGAGGAAGCATCCAGGGAAGAAAGGCCTGGCAGAAGCCACAGAGGTTAAGAGGCCTATTCCAAAGGCCCCATCCCCACCACAGAGGGAGGAAGCATCCAGGGAAGGTAGACCTAGCAGAAGCCACTGAGGGTAAGAGGCCTATTCCAAATGCCACACCCCCACCCAAGAGGGAGTAAACATGCAGGGAAGAAAGGCCTTGCAGAAACCATTGAGGGTAAGAGGCCTATTCCAAAGGCCCC
Organism: Bradypodion pumilum; assembly: GCA_035047305.1. Taxonomy (NCBI): domain Eukaryota; kingdom Metazoa; phylum Chordata; class Lepidosauria; order Squamata; family Chamaeleonidae; genus Bradypodion; species Bradypodion pumilum. Next base: position 22,953,853 of record JAWDJD010000009.1, on the reverse strand, counting down.
ATCCCCACCCCAGAGGGAGGAAGCATCCAGGGATGAAAGGCCTGGCAGAAACCACTGAGGGTAAGAGGTCTATTCCAAAGGCCCCCTCCCCTCCACAGAGGGAGGAAGCATCCAGGGAAGAAAGGCCTGGCTGAAGCCACTGAGGGTAAGAGGCCTATTCCAAAGGCCTCATACCCACCCCAGAGGGAGGAAGCATCCAGGGAAGAAAGGCCTGTCAGAAAGCATTTAGGGTAAGAGGCCTGTTCCAAAGGCCCAATCCGCACCCCAGAGGAAGCATCCAGGAAAGGAAGGCCTTGCAGAAACCACTGAGGGTAAGAGGCCTATTCCAATGGCCACACCCCCACCCCAGAGGGAGGAAGCATCCAGGGAGGAAAGGCCTGGCAGAAGCCACTGAGGGTAAGAGGCCTATTCCAAAGGCCCCATCCCCACCCCAGAGGGAGGAAGCATCCAGGGAAGAAAGGCCTGGCAGAAGCCACAGAGATTAAGAGGCCTATTCCAAAGGCCCCATCCCCACCACAGAGGGAGGAAGCATCCAGGGAAGGTAGACCTAGCAGAAGCCACTGAGGGAAAGAGGCCTATTCCAAATGCCACACCCCCACCCAAGAGGGAGGAAACATGCAGGGAAGAAAGGCCTTGCAGAAACCATTGAGGGTAAGAGGCCTATTCCAAATGCCCCATCCCCACCCCAGAGGGAGGAAGCATCCAGGGAACAAAGGCCTGGCAGAAACCACTGAGGGTAAGAGGCCTATTCCAAAGGCCACACCCCCACCCCAGAAGGAGGAAGCATCCAGGGAAGAAAGACCTGGCAGATAACACTGAGGGTAAGAGGCCTATTCCAAAGGCCACAACCCCACCCAAGAGGGAGGAAGCATGCAGGGAAGAACGGCCTGGCAGAAACCATTGAGGGTAAGAAGCCTATTCCAAAGTCCCAATCCCCACCCCAGAGGGAGGAAGCATCCAGGGAAGAAAGGCCTGGCAGATACCACTGAGGGTGAGGCCTATTCCAAAGGCCACACCCCCACCCCAGAAGTACGTAGCATCCCGGGAAGAAAGGCCTGGCAGAAACCCCTGAGGGTAAGAGGCCTATTCCAAAGGCTACACACCCACCCCAGAGGGAGGAAGCATCCAGCGAATAAAGGCCTGGCAGAAACCTCTGAGGGTAAGAGGCCTATTCCAAAGGCCCCATCCCCATCCCAGAGGGAGGAAGCATTCAGGGAAGAAAGACCTGGTAGAAGCCACTGAGGGTAAGAGGCCTATTCCAAAGGCCACACCCCCACCCCAGAGGGAGGAAGCATCCAGGGAAGAAAGGCCTGGCACATGCCACTGAGGTTAAGAGGCCTATTCCAAAGGCCCCATCCCCACCCCAGAGGGAGGAAGCATCCAGGGAAGAATGGCCTGGCAGAAGCCACAGAGGTTAAGAGGCCTATTCCAAAGGCCCCATCCCCACCACAGAGGGAGGAAGCATCCAGGGATGAAAGGCCTGGCAGAAACCACTGAGGGTAAGAGGCCTATTCCAAAGGCCACACAGCCACCCCAGAAGGAGGAAGCATCCAGGGAAGAAAGACCTAGCAGATAACATTGAGGGTAAGAGGCCTATTCCAAAGGCCACACCCCCACCCAAGAGGGAGGAAGCATGCAGGGAAGAACGGCCTGGCAGAAAATATTGAGGGTAAGAAGCCTATTCCAAAGTCCCAATCCCCACCCCAGAAGGACGTAGCATCCCGGGAAGAAAGGCCTGGCAGAAACCCCTGAGGGTAGGAGGCCTATTCCAAATGCTACACACCCACCCCAGAGGGGGGAAGCATCCAGCGAATAAAGGCCTGGCAGAAACCACTGAGGGTAAGAGGCCTATTCCAAAGGCCCCATCCCCATCCCAGAGGGAGGAAGCATCCAGGGAAGAAAGACCTGGCAGAAGCCACTGAGGGTAAGAGGCCTATTCCAAAGGCCACACCCCGACCCCAGAGGGAGGAAGCATCCAGGGAAGAAAGGCCTGGCAGAAGCCACTGAGGGTAAGAGGCCTATTCCAAAGGCCCCATCCCCACCCCAGAGGGAGGAAGCATCCAGGGAAGAAAGGCCTGGCAGAAGCCAAAGAGGTTAAGTGGCCTATTCCAAAGGCCCCATCCCCACCACAGAGGGAGGAAGCATCCAGGGAAGAAAGGCCTGGCAGAAGCCACTGAGGGTAAGAGGCCTATTCCAAAGGCCTCATTCCCACCCCAGAGGGAGGAAGCATCCAGGGATGAAAGGCCTGGCAGAAACCACTGAGGGTAAGAGGTCTATTCCAAAGGCCCCCTCCCCTCCACAGAGGGAGGAAGCATCCAGGGAAGAAAGGCCTGGCAGAAGCCACTGAGGGTAAGAGGCCTATGCCAAAGGCCCCATCCCCACCCCAGAGGAAGCATCCAGGGAAGGAAGGCCTTGCAGAAACCACTGAGGGTAAGAGGCCTATTCCAATGGCCACACCCCCACCCCAGAGGGAGGAAGCATCCAGGGAAGAAAGGCCTGGCAGAAGCCACTGAGGGTAAGAGGCCTATTCCAAAAGCCCCATCCCCACCCCAGAGGAAGGAAGCATCCAGGGAAGAAAGGCCTGGCAGAAGCCACAGAGGTTAAGAGGCCTATTCCAAAGGCCCCATCCCCACCACAGAGGGAGGAAGCATCCAGGGAAGGAAGACCTAGCAGAAGCCACAGAGGTTAAGAGGCCTATTCCAAAGGCCCCATCTCCACCCCAGAGGGAGGAAGCATCCAGGGAAGAAAGGCATGGCAGAAACCACTAAGGGTAAGAGGCCTATTCCAAAGGCCACACCCCCACCCCAGAAGGAGGAAGCATCCAGGGAAGAAAGACCTGGCAGATACCACTGAGGGTAAGAGGCCTATTCCAAAGGCCACACCCCCACCCAAGAGGGAGGAAGCATGCAGGGAAGAACGGCCTGGCAGAAACCATTGAGGGTAAGAAGCCTATTCCAAAGTCCCAATCCCCACCCCAGCGGGAGGAAGCATCCAGGGAAGAAAGGCCTGGCAGATACCAGTGAGGGTAAGAGGCCTATTCCAAAGGCCACACCCCCGCCCCAGAAGGACGAAGCATCCCGGGAAGAAAGGCCTGGCAGAAACCCCTGAGGGTAAGAGGCCTATTCCAAAGGCTACACACACACCCCAGAGGGAGGAAGCATCCAGCGAATAAAGGCCTGGCAGAAACCACTGAGGGTAAGAGGCCAATTCCAAAGGCCCCATCCCCATCCCAGAGGGAGGAAGCATCCAGGGAAGAAAGACCTGGCAGAAGCCACTGAGGGTAAGAGTCCTATTCCAAAGGCCACACCCCCACCCAAGAGGGAGGAAGCATGCAGGGAAGAAATACCTGGCAGAAACCATTGAGGGTGAGAGGCCTATTCCAAAGGCCCCCATCCCCACCCCAGAGAGAGGAAGCATCCAGGGGATGAAAGGCCTTGCAGAAACCACTGAGGGTAAGAGGCCTATTCCAATGGCCACACCCCCACCCAGAGGGAGGAAGCATCCAGGGAAGAAAGGCCTGGCAGAAGCCACTGAGGGTAAAATGCCTCTTCCAAAGGCCCTATCCCCACCCCAGAGGGAGGAAGCATCCAGGGAAGAAAGGCCTGGTAGAAGCCACAGAGGTTAAGAGGCCTATTCCAAAGGCCCCATCCCCACCACAGAGGGAGGAAGCATCCAGTGAAGGAAGACCTGGCAGAAGCCACTGAGGGTAAGAGGCCTATTCCAAATGCCACACCCCCACCCAAGTAGGAGGAAGCATGCAGGGAAGAAAGGCCTGGCAGAAACCATTGAGGGTAAGAGGCCTACTCCAAAGGCCCCATCCCCACCCCAGAGGGAGGAAGCATCCAGGGAAGAAAGGCCTGGCAGAAACCACTGAGGGTAAGAGGCCTATTCCAAAGGCCACACCCCCACCCCAGAAGGAGGAAGAATCCTGGGAAGAAAGGCCTGGCAGAAACCACTGAGGGTAAGAGACCTGTTCAAAAAGGCCCCATCCCCACCCCAGAGGGAGGAATTATCCAGGGAAAAAATACCTGGCAGAAGCCACTGAGGGTAAGAGGCCTATTCTAAAGGCCACACCCCCACTAAAGAGGGAGGAAGCATGCAGGGAAGAAAGGCCTGGCAGAAACCACTGAGGGTAAGAGGCCTATTCCAAAGTCCCAATCCCCACCCCAGAGGGAGGAAGCATTCAGGGAAGAAAGGCCTGGCAGATACCACTGAGGGTAAGAGGCCTATTCCAAAGGCCTCACACCCACCCCAGAAGGAGGAAGCATCCCGGGAAGAAAGGCCTGGCAGAACCCCCTGAGGTCTATTCCAAAGGCTGCATCTGCTCCCCAGTGGGAGGAAGCATCCAGGGAAGAAAGTAATGGCAGAAACCACTGAGGGTAAGAGGCCTATTCCAAAGGCTACACACCCACCCCAGAGGGAGGAAGCATCCAGCGAATAAAGGCCTGGCAGAAACCACTGAGATTAAGAGGCTATTCCAAAGGCCACACCCCCACCCTAGAGGGAGGAAGCATCCAGCGAATAAAGGCCTGGCAGAAACCACTGATGGTAAGAGACCTGTTCCATAGGCCCCATCCCCACCCCAGAGGGAGGAAGCATCCAGGGAAAAAAGACCTGGCAGAAGCCACTGAGGGTAAGAGGCCTATTCCAAAGGCCACACCCCCACCAAAGAGGGAGGAAGCATGTAGGGAAGAAAGGCATGGGAGAAACCACTGAGGGTAAGAGGCCTATTCCAAAGGCCCCATCCCCATCCCAGAGGGAGGAAGCATCCAGGGAAGAAAGACCTGGCAGTAGCCACTGAGGGTAAGAAGCCTATTCCAAAGGCCACACCCCCACCCAAGAGGAAGTAAGCATGCAGGGAAGAACGGCCTGGCAGAAACCATTGAGGGTAAGAGGCCTATTCCAAAGTCCCAATCCCCACCCCAAAGGGAGGAAGCATCCTAGGAAGAAAGGCCTGGCAGATACCACTGAGGGTAAGAGGTCTATTCCAAAGGCCGCATCCGCTCCCCAGAGGGAGGAAGCATCCAGGGAAGAAAGGCCTGGCAGAAGCCACTGAGGGTAAGAGGCCTATTCCAAAGGCCCCCTCCCCACCCCAGAGGGAGGAAGCATCCAGGGAAGAAAGGCCAGTCAGAAAGCATTTAGGGTAAGAGGCCTATTCCAAAGGCCCCCATCCCCACCCCAGAGAGAGGAAGCATCCAGGGGAGAAAGGCCTGTCAGAAACCACTGAGGGTAAGAGGCCTATTCCAAAGGCCACATCCCCACCCCAGAGGGAGGAAGCATCCAGGGATGAAAATCCTGGCAGAAACCACTGAGGGTAAGAGGTCTATTCCAAAGGCCCCCTCCCCTCCACAGAGGGAGGAAGCATCCAGGGAAGAAAGGCCTGGCAGAAGCCACTGAGGGTAAGAGGCCTATTCCAATGGCCACACCCCCACCCCAGAGGGAGGAAGCATCCAGGGAAGAAAGGCCTGGCAGAAGCCACTGAGGGTAAGAGTCCTATTCCAAAGGCCACACCCCCACCCAAGAGGGAGGAAGCATGCAGGGAAGAAATGCCTGGCAGAAACCATTGAGGGTGAGAGGCCTATTCCAAAGGCCTCATTCCCACCCCAGAGGGAGGAAGCACCAGGGAAGAAAGGCCAGTCAGAAAGCATTTAGGGTAAGAGGCCTATTCCAAAGGCCCCCATCCCCACCCCAGAGAGAGGAAGCATCCAGGGGAGAAATGCCTGTCAGAAACCACTGAGGGTAAGAGGCCTATTCCAAAGGCCACATCCCCACCCCAGAGGGAGGAAGCATCCAGGGATGAAAGGCCTGGCAGAAACCACTGAGGGTAAGAGGTCTATTCCAAAGGCCCCCTCCCCTCCACAGAGGGAGGAAGCATCCAGGGAAGAAATGCCTGGCAGAAGCCACTGAGGGTAAGAGGCCTATGCCAAAGGCCCCATCCCCACCCCAGAGGAAGCATCCAGGGAAGGAAGGCCTTGCAGAAACCACTGAGGGTAAGAGGCCTATTCCAATGGCCACACCCCCACCCCAGAGGGAGGAAGCATCCAGGGAAGAAAGGCCTGGCAGAAGCCACTGAGGGTAAGAGGCCTATTCCAAAAGCCCCATCCCCACCCCAGAGGAAGGAAGCATCCAGGGAAGAAAGGCCTGGCAGAAGCCACAGAGCTTAAGAGGCCTAATCCAAAGGCCCCATCCCCACCACAGAGGGAGGAAGCATCCAGGGAAGGAAGACCTAGCAGAAGCCACTGAGGGTAAGATGATTATTCCAAATGCCACACCCCCACCAAGAGGGAGGAAGCATGCAGGGAAGAAAGGCCTTGCAGAAATCATTGAGGGTAAGAGGCCTATTCCAAAGCCCCCATCTCCACCCCAGAGGGAGGAAGCATCCAGGGAAGAAAGGCATGGCAGAAACCACTAAGGGTAAGAGGCCTATTCCAAAGGCCACACCCCCACCCCAGAAGGAGGAAGCATCCAGGGAAGAAAGACCTGGCAGATACCACTGAGGGTAAGAGGCCTATTCCAAAGGCCACACCCCCACCCAAGAGGGAGGAAGCATGCAGGGAAGAACGGCCTGGCAGAAACCATTGAGGGTAAGAAGCCTATTCCAAAGTCCCAATCCCCACCCCAGCGGGAGGAAGCATCCAGGGAAGAAAGGCCTGGCAGATACCACTGAGGGTAAGAGGCCTATTCCAAAGGCCACACCCCCACCCCAGAAGGACGAAGCATCCCGGGAAGAAAGGCCTGGCAGAAACCCCTGAGGGTAAGAGGCCTATTCCAAAGGCTACACACACACCCCAGAGGGAGGAAGCATCCAGCGAATAAAGGCCTGGCAGAAACCACTGAGGGTAAGAGGCCTATTCCAAAGGCCCCATCCCCATCCCAGAGGGAGGAAGCATCCAGGGAAGAAAGACCTGGCAGAAGCCACTGAGGGTAATAGTCCTATTCCAAAGGCCACACCCCCACCCAAGAGGGAGGAAGCATGCAGGGAAGAAATGCCTGGCAGAAACCATTGAGGGTGAGAGGCCTATTCCAAAGTCCCAATCCCCACCCCAAAGGGAGGAAGCATCCAGGGGAGAAAGGCCTGGCAGAAACCACTGAGGGTAAGAGACCTATTCCAAAGGCCCCATTCCCACCCCAGAGGAAGGAAGCATCCAGGGATGAAAGGCCTGGCAGAAACCACTGAGTGTAAGAGGTCTATTCCAAAGGCCCCCTCCCCTCCCCAGAGGGAGGAAGCATCCAGGGAAGAAAGGCCTGGCAGAAGCCACTGAGGGTAAGAGGCCTATTCCAAAGGCCTCTTTCCCACCCCAGAGGGAGGAAGCATCCAGGGAAGAAAGGCCTGGCAGAAAGCATTTAGGGTAAGAGGCCTGTTCCAAAGGCCCCATCCCCACCCCAGAGGGAGGAAGCATCCAGGGAAGGAAGACCTGGCAGAAACCACTATGGAATAGAGGAATATTCCAAAGGCCCCATTCCCATCCCAGAGGGAGGAAGCATCCAGGGATGAAAGGCCTTGCAGTAACCACTGTGTTTAACAGGCCTATTCCAAAGGCCACACACCCCACCCTAGAGGGAGGAAGCATCCAGCGAATAAAGGCCTGGCAGAAACCACTGACGGTAAGAGACCTGTTCCAAGGGCCCCATCCCCACCCCAGAGGGAGGAAGCATCCAGGGAAAAAAAGACCTGGCAGAAGCCACTGAGGGTAAGAGGCCTATTCCAAAGGCCATACCCCCACCAAAGAGGGAGGAAGCATGCAGGGAAGAAATGCCTGGCAGAAACCGCTGAGGGTAAGAGGCCTATTCCAAAGACCCATTCCCCACCCCAGAGGGAGGAAGCATCCACGGAAGAAAGGCCTGGCAGATACCACTGAGGGTAAGAGGCCTATTCCAAAGGCCACACCCCCACCCCACAAGGAGGAAGCATCCAGGGAAGAAAGACCTGGCAGAAGCCGCTGAGGGTAAGAGGCCTATTCCAAAGGCCACACCCCACCCAAGAGGGAGGAAGCATGCAGGGAAGAACGGCCTGGCAGAAACCATTGAGGGTAAGAGGTCTATTCCAAAGGCCCCCTCCCCTCCCCAGAGGCAGGAAGCATGCAGGGAAGAAAGGCCTTGCAGAAATCATTGAGGGTAAGAGGCCTATTCCAAAGCCCCCATCTCCACCCCAGAGGGAGGAAGCATCCAGGGAAGAAAGGCATGGCAGAAACCACTAAGGGTAAGAGGCCTATTCCAAAGGCCACACCCCCACCCCAGAAGGAGGAAGCATCCAGGGAAGAAAGACCTGGCAGATACCACTGAGGGTAAGAGGCCTATTCCAAAGGCCACACCCCCACCCAAGAGGGAGGAAGCATGCAGGGAAGAACGGCCTGGCAGAAACCATTGAGGGTAAGAAGCCTATTCCAAAGTCCCAATCCCCACCCCAGCGGGAGGAAGCATCCAGGGAAGAAAGGCCTGGCAGATACCACTGAGGGTAAGAGGCCTATTCCAAAGGCCACACCCCCACCCCAGAAGGACGAAGCATCCCGGGAAGAAAGGCCTGGCAGAAACCCCTGAGGGTAAGAGGCCTATTCCAAAGGCTACACACACACCCCAGAGGGAGGAAGCATCCAGCGAATAAAGGCCTGGCAGAAACCACTGAGGGTAAGAGGCCTATTCCAAAGGCCCCATCCCCATCCCAGAGGGAGGAAGCATCCAGGGAAGAAAGACCTGGCAGAAGCCACTGAGGGTAATAGTCCTATTCCAAAGGCCACACCCCCACCCAAGAGGGAGGAAGCATGCAGGGAAGAAATGCCTGGCAGAAACCATTGAGGGTGAGAGGCCTATTCCAAAGTCCCAATCCCCACCCCAAAGGGAGGAAGCATCCAGGGGAGAAAGGCCTGGCAGAAACCACTGAGGGTAAGAGACCTATTCCAAAGGCCCCATTCCCACCCCAGAGGGAGGAAGCACCAGGGAAGAAAGGCCAGTCAGAAAGCATTTAGGGTAAGAGGCCTATTCCAAAGGCCCCCATCCCCACCCCAGAGAGAGGAAGCATCCAGGGGAGAAATGCCTGTCAGAAACCACTGAGGGTAAGAGGCCTATTCCAAAGGCCACATCCCCACCCCAGAGGGAGGAAGCATCCAGGGATGAAAGGCCTGGCAGAAACCACTGAGGGTAAGAGGTCTATTCCAAAGGCCCCCTCCCCTCCACAGAGGGAGGAAGCATCCAGGGAAGAAATGCCTGGCAGAAGCCACTGAGGGTAAGAGGCCTATGCCAAAGGCCCCATCCCCACCCCAGAGGAAGCATCCAGGGAAGGAAGGCCTTGCAGAAACCACTGAGGGTAAGAGGCCTATTCCAATGGCCACACCCCCACCCCAGAGGGAGGAAGCATCCAGGGAAGAAAGGCCTGGCAGAAGCCACTGAGGGTAAGAGGCCTATTCCAAAAGCCCCATCCCCACCCCAGAGGAAGGAAGCATCCAGGGAAGAAAGGCCTGGCAGAAGCCACAGAGCTTAAGAGGCCTAATCCAAAGGCCCCATCCCCACCACAGAGGGAGGAAGCATCCAGGGAAGGAAGACCTAGCAGAAGCCACTGAGGGTAAGATGATTATTCCAAATGCCACACCCCCACCAAGAGGGAGGAAGCATGCAGGGAAGAAAGGCCTTGCAGAAATCATTGAGGGTAAGAGGCCTATTCCAAAGCCCCCATCTCCACCCCAGAGGGAGGAAGCATCCAGGGAAGAAAGGCATGGCAGAAACCACTAAGGGTAAGAGGCCTATTCCAAAGGCCACACCCCCACCCCAGAAGGAGGAAGCATCCAGGGAAGAAAGACCTGGCAGATACCACTGAGGGTAAGAGGCCTATTCCAAAGGCCACACCCCCACCCAAGAGGGAGGAAGCATGCAGGGAAGAACGGCCTGGCAGAAACCATTGAGGGTAAGAAGCCTATTCCAAAGTCCCAATCCCCACCCCAGCGGGAGGAAGCATCCAGGGAAGAAAGGCCTGGCAGATACCACTGAGGGTAAGAGGCCTATTCCAAAGGCCACACCCCCACCCCAGAAGGACGAAGCATCCCGGGAAGAAAGGCCTGGCAGAAACCCCTGAGGGTAAGAGGCCTATTCCAAAGGCTACACACACACCCCAGAGGGAGGAAGCATCCAGCGAATAAAGGCCTGGCAGAAACCACTGAGGGTAAGAGGCCTATTCCAAAGGCCCCATCCCCATCCCAGAGGGAGGAAGCATCCAGGGAAGAAAGACCTGGCAGAAGCCACTGAGGGTAATAGTCCTATTCCAAAGGCCACACCCCCACCCAAGAGGGAGGAAGCATGCAGGGAAGAAATGCCTGGCAGAAACCATTGAGGGTGAGAGGCCTATTCCAAAGTCCCAATCCCCACCCCAAAGGGAGGAAGCATCCAGGGGAGAAAGGCCTGGCAGAAACCACTGAGGGTAAGAGACCTATTCCAAAGGCCCCATTCCCACCCCAGAGGAAGGAAGCATCCAGGGATGAAAGGCCTGGCAGAAACCACTGAGTGTAAGAGGTCTATTCCAAAGGCCCCCTCCCCTCCCCAGAGGGAGGAAGCATCCAGGGAAGAAAGGCCTGGCAGAAGCCACTGAGGGTAAGAGGCCTATTCCAAAGGCCTCTTTCCCACCCCAGAGGGAGGAAGCATCCAGGGAAGAAAGGCCTGGCAGAAAGCATTTAGGGTAAGAGGCCTGTTCCAAAGGCCCCATCCCCACCCCAGAGGGAGGAAGCATCCAGGGAAGGAAGACCTGGCAGAAACCACTATGGAATAGAGGAATATTCCAAAGGCCCCATTCCCATCCCAGAGGGAGGAAGCATCCAGGGATGAAAGGCCTTGCAGTAACCACTGTGTTTAACAGGCCTATTCCAAAGGCCACACACCCCACCCTAGAGGGAGGAAGCATCCAGCGAATAAAGGCCTGGCAGAAACCACTGACGGTAAGAGACCTGTTCCAAGGGCCCCATCCCCACCCCAGAGGGAGGAAGCATCCAGGGAAAAAAAGACCTGGCAGAAGCCACTGAGGGTAAGAGGCCTATTCCAAAGGCCATACCCCCACCAAAGAGGGAGGAAGCATGCAGGGAAGAAATGCCTGGCAGAAACCGCTGAGGGTAAGAGGCCTATTCCAAAGACCCATTCCCCACCCCAGAGGGAGGAAGCATCCACGGAAGAAAGGCCTGGCAGATACCACTGAGGGTAAGAGGCCTATTCCAAAGGCCACACCCCCACCCCACAAGGAGGAAGCATCCAGGGAAGAAAGACCTGGCAGAAGCCGCTGAGGGTAAGAGGCCTATTCCAAAGGCCACACCCCACCCAAGAGGGAGGAAGCATGCAGGGAAGAACGGCCTGGCAGAAACCATTGAGGGTAAGAGGTCTATTCCAAAGGCCCCCTCCCCTCCCCAGAGGCAGGAAGCATGCAGGGAAGAAAGGCCTTGCAGAAATCATTGAGGGTAAGAGGCCTATTCCAAAGCCCCCATCTCCACCCCAGAGGGAGGAAGCATCCAGGGAAGAAAGGCATGGCAGAAACCACTAAGGGTAAGAGGCCTATTCCAAAGGCCACACCCCCACCCCAGAAGGAGGAAGCATCCAGGGAAGAAAGACCTGGCAGATACCACTGAGGGTAAGAGGCCTATTCCAAAGGCCACACCCCCACCCAAGAGGGAGGAAGCATGCAGGGAAGAACGGCCTGGCAGAAACCATTGAGGGTAAGAAGCCTATTCCAAAGTCCCAATCCCCACCCCAGCGGGAGGAAGCATCCAGGGAAGAAAGGCCTGGCAGATACCACTGAGGGTAAGAGGCCTATTCCAAAGGCCACACCCCCACCCCAGAAGGACGAAGCATCCCGGGAAGAAAGGCCTGGCAGAAACCCCTGAGGGTAAGAGGCCTATTCCAAAGGCTACACACACACCCCAGAGGGAGGAAGCATCCAGCGAATAAAGGCCTGGCAGAAACCACTGAGGGTAAGAGGCCTATTCCAAAGGCCCCATCCCCATCCCAGAGGGAGGAAGCATCCAGGGAAGAAAGACCTGGCAGAAGCCACTGAGGGTAATAGTCCTATTCCAAAGGCCACACCCCCACCCAAGAGGGAGGAAGCATGCAGGGAAGAAATGCCTGGCAGAAACCATTGAGGGTGAGAGGCCTATTCCAAAGTCCCAATCCCCACCCCAAAGGGAGGAAGCATCCAGGGGAGAAAGGCCTGGCAGAAACCACTGAGGGTAAGAGACCTATTCCAAAGGCCCCATTCCCACCCCAGAGGAAGGAAGCATCCAGGGATGAAAGGCCTGGCAGAAACCACTGAGTGTAAGAGGTCTATTCCAAAGGCCCCCTCCCCTCCCCAGAGGGAGGAAGCATCCAGGGAAGAAAGGCCTGGCAGAAGCCACTGAGGGTAAGAGGCCTATTCCAAAGGCCTCTTTCCCACCCCAGAGGGAGGAAGCATCCAGGGAAGAAAGGCCTGGCAGAAAGCATTTAGGGTAAGAGGCCTGTTCCAAAGGCCCCATCCCCACCCCAGAGGGAGGAAGCATCCAGGGAAGGAAGACCTGGCAGAAACCACTATGGAATAGAGGAATATTCCAAAGGCCCCATTCCCATCCCAGAGGGAGGAAGCATCCAGGGATGAAAGGCCTTGCAGTAACCACTGTGTTTAACAGGCCTATTCCAAAGGCCACACACCCCACCCTAGAGGGAGGAAGCATCCAGCGAATAAAGGCCTGGCAGAAACCACTGACGGTAAGAGACCTGTTCCAAGGGCCCCATCCCCACCCCAGAGGGAGGAAGCATCCAGGGAAAAAAAGACCTGGCAGAAGCCACTGAGGGTAAGAGGCCTATTCCAAAGGCCATACCCCCACCAAAGAGGGAGGAAGCATGCAGGGAAGAAATGCCTGGCAGAAACCGCTGAGGGTAAGAGGCCTATTCCAAAGACCCATTCCCCACCCCAGAGGGAGGAAGCATCCACGGAAGAAAGGCCTGGCAGATACCACTGAGGGTAAGAGGCCTATTCCAAAGGCCACACCCCCACCCCACAAGGAGGAAGCATCCAGGGAAGAAAGACCTGGCAGAAGCCGCTGAGGGTAAGAGGCCTATTCCAAAGGCCACACCCCACCCAAGAGGGAGGAAGCATGCAGGGAAGAACGGCCTGGCAGAAACCATTGAGGGTAAGAGGTCTATTCCAAAGGCCCCCTCCCCTCCCCAGAGGCAGGAAGCATCCAGGGAAGAAAGGCCTGGCAGAAGCCACTGAGGGTAAGAGGCCTATTCCAAAGGCCTCATTCCCACCCCAGAGGGAGGAAGCATCCAGGGAAGAAAGGCCAGTCAGAAAGCATTTAGGGTAAGAGGCCTATTCCAAAGGCCCCCATCCCCACCCCAGAGAGAGGAAGCATCCAGGGGAGAAAGGCCTGTCAGAAGCCACAGAGCTTAAGAGGCCTAATCCAAAGGCCCCATCCCCACCACAGAGGGAGGAAGCATCCAGGGAAGGAAGACCTAGCAGAAGCCACTGAGGGTAAGATGATTATTCCAAATGCCACACCCCCACCAAGAGGGAGGAAGCATGCAGGGAAGAAAGGCCTTGCAGAAACCATTGAGGGTAAGAGGCCTATTCCAAAGGCCCCATCTCCACCCCAGAGGGAGGAAGCATCCAGGGAAGAAAGGCATGGCAGAAACCACTAAGGGTAAGAGGCCTATTCCAAAGGCCACACCCCCACCCCAGAAGGAGGAAGCATCCAGGGAAGAAAGACCTGGCAGATACCACTGAGGGTAAGAGGCCTATTCCAAAGGCCACACCCCCAACCAAGAGGGAGGAAGCATGCAGGGAAGAACGGCCTGGCAGAAACCATTGAGGGTAAGAAGCCTATTCCAAAGTCCCAATCCCCACCCCAGCGGGAGGAAGCATCCAGGGAAGAAAGGCCTGGCAGATACCACTGAGGGTAAGAGGCCTATTCCAAAGGCCACACCCCCACCCCAGAAGGACGAAGCATCCCGGGAAGAAAGGCCTGGCAGAAACCCCTGAGGGTAAGAGGCCTATTCCAAAGGCTACACACACACCCCAGAGGGAGGAAGCATCCAGCGAATAAAGGCCTGGCAGAAACCAATGAGGGTAAGAGGCCTATTCCAAAGGCCCCATCCCCATCCCAGAGGGAGGAAGCATCCAGGGAAGAAAGACCTGGCAGAAGCCACTGAGGGTAATAGTCCTATTCCAAAGGCCACACCCCCACCCAAGAGGGAGGAAGCATGCAGGGAAGAAATGCCTGGCAGAAACCATTGAGGGTGAGAGGCCTATTCCAAAGGCCCCCATCCCCACCCCAGAGAGAGGAAGCATCCAGGGGATGAAAGGCCTTGCAGAAACCACTGAGGGTAAGAGGCCTATTCCAATGGCCACACCCCCACCCAGAGGGAGGAAGCATCCAGGGAAGAAAGGCCTGGCAGAAGCCACTGAGGGTAAGATGCCTATTCCAAAGGCCCTATCCCCACCCCAGAGGGAGGAAGCATCCAGGGAAGAAAGGCCTGGTAGAAGCCACAGAGGTTAAGAGGCCTATTCCAAAGGCCCCATCCCCACCACAGAGGGAGGAAGCATCCAGGGAAGGAAGACCTGGCAGAAGCCACTGAGGGTAAGAGGCCTATTCCAAATGCCACAACCCCACCCAAGTGGGAGGAAGCATGCAGGGAAGAAAGGCCTGGCAGAAACCATTGAGGGTAAGAGGCCTACTCCAAAGGCCCCATCCCCACCCCAGAGGGAGGAAGCATCCAGGGAAGAAAGGCCTGGCAGAAACCACTGAGTGTAAGAGGCCTATTCCAAAGGCCACACCCCCACCCCAGAAGGAGGAAGCATCCTGGGAAGAATGGCCTGGCAGAAACCACTGAGGGTAAGAGACCTGTTCAAAAAGGCCCCATCCCCACCCCAGAGGGAGGAATTATCCAGGGAAAAAATACCTGGCAGAAGCCACTGAGGGTAAGAGGCCTATTCGAAAGGCCACACCCCCACTAAAGAGGGAGGAAGCATGCAGGGAAGAAAGGCCTGGCAGAAACCACTGAGGGTAAGAGGCCTATTCCAAAGTCCCAATCCCCACCCCAGAGGGAGGAAGCATTCAGGGAAGAAAGGCCTGGCAGATACCACTGAGGGTAAGAGGCCTTTTCCAAAGGCCTCACCCCCACCCCAGAAGGAGGAAGCATCCCGGGAAGAAAGGCCTGGCAGAACCCCCTGAGGTCTATTCCAAAGGCTGCATCTGCTCCCCAGTGGGAGGAAGCATCCAGGGAAGAAAGTAATGGCAGAAACCACTGAGGGTAAGAGGCCTATTCCAAAGGCTACACACCCACCCCAGAGGGAGGAAGCATCCAGCGAATAAAGGCCTGGCAGAAACCACTGAGATTAAGAGGCTATTCCAAAGGCCACACCCCCACCCTAGAGGGAGGAAGCATCCAGCGAATAAAGGCCTGGCAGAAACCACTGAGGGTAAGAGACCTGTTCCAAAGGCCCCATCCCCACCCCAGAGGGAGGAAGCATCCAGGGAAAAAAGACCTGGCAGAAGCCACTGAGGGTAAGAGGCCTATTCCAAAGGCCACACCCCCACCAAAGAGGGAGGAAGCATGTAGGGAAGAAAGGCATGGGAGAAACCACTGAGGGTAAGAGGCCTATTCCAAAGGCCCCATCCCCATCCCAGAGGGAGGAAGCATCCAGGGAAGAAAGACCTGGCAGTAGCCACTGAGGGTAAGAAGCCTATTCCAAAGGCCACACCCCCACCCAAGAGGAAGTAAGCATGCAGGGAAGAACGGCCTGGCAGAAACCATTGAGGGTAAGAGGCCTATTCCAAAGTCCCAATCCCCACCCCAAAGGGAGGAAGCATCCAGGGAAGAAAGGCCTGGCAGATACCACTGAGGGTAAGAGGTCTATTCCAAAGGCCGCATCCGCTCCCCAGAGGGAGGAAGCATCCAGGGAAGAAAGGCCTGGCAGAAGCCACTGAGGGTAAGAGGCCTATTCCAAAGGCCACCCCCCCCCCACCATAAAGGGAGGAAGCATGCAGGAAAGAAATGCCTGGCAGAAACCATTGTGGGTAAGAGGCCTATTCCAAAGACCCCCATCCCCACCCAAGAGAGAGGAAGCATTCAGGGTAGAAAGGCCTGGCAGAAACCACTGAGGGTAAGAGACCTATTCCAAAGGCCCAATTCCCAACCCATAGGGAGGAAGCATCCAGGGAAGAAATGCCTGGCAGAAACCATTGAGGGTAAGAGGCCTATTCCAAAGGCCCCCATCCCCACCACAGAGAGAGGAAGCATCCAGGGGAGAAAGGCCTGGCAGAAACCACTGAGGGTAAGAGACCTATTCCAAAGGCCCCATCCCCACCCCAGAGGAAGGAAGCATCCAGGGATGAAAGGCCTGGCAGAAACCACTATGGAGAAGAGGAATATTCCAAAGGCCCCATTCCCATCCCAGAGGAAGGAAGCATCCAGGGATGAAAGGCCTTGCAGTAACCACTGTGTTTAACAGGCCTATTCCAAAGGCCACACACCCCACCCTAGAGGGAGGA
Source organism: Bradypodion pumilum (assembly GCA_035047305.1). Lineage (NCBI taxonomy): Eukaryota > Metazoa > Chordata > Lepidosauria > Squamata > Chamaeleonidae > Bradypodion > Bradypodion pumilum. The sequence goes on along the minus strand of JAWDJD010000009.1, from coordinate 22,937,366 downwards.
AGCATCCAGCGAATAAAGGCCTGGCAGAAACCACTGAGGGTAAGAGACCTGTTCCAAGGGCCCCATCCCCACCCCAGAGGGAGGAAGCATCCAGGGAAAAAAAGACCTGGCAGAAGCCACTGAGGGTAAGAGGCCTATTCCAAAGGCCATACCCCCACCAAAGAGGGAGGAAGCATGCAGGGAAGAAATGCCTGGCAGAAACCGCTGAGGGTAAGAGGCCTATTCCAAAGACCCATTCCCCACCCCAGAGGGAGGAAGCATCCACGGAAGAAAGGCCTGGCAGATACCACTGAGGGTAAGAGGCCTATTCCAAAGGCCACACCCCCACCCCACAAGGAGGAAGCATCCAGGGAAGAAAGACCTGGCAGAAGCCGCTGAGGGTAAGAGGCCTATTCTAAAGGCCACACCCCACCCAAGAGGGAGGAAGCATGCAGGGAAGAACGGCCTGGCAGAAACCATTGAGGGTAAGAGGTCTATTCCAAAGGCCCCCTCCCCTCCCCAGAGGGAGGAAGCATCCAGGGAAGAAAGGCCTGGCAGAAGCCACTGAGGGTAAGAGGCCTATTCCAAAGGCCTCATTCCCACCCCAGAGGGAGGAAGCATCCAGGGAAGAAAGGCCAGTCAGAAAGCATTTAGGGTAAGAGGCCTATTCCAAAGGCCCCCATCCCCACCCCAGAGAGAGGAAGCATCCAGGGGAGAAAGGCCTGTCAGAAACCACTGAGGGTAAGAGGCCTATTTCAAAGGCCACATCCCCACCCCAGAGGGAGGAAGCATCCAGGGATGAAAGGCCTGGCAGAAACCACTGAGGGTAAGAGGTCTATTCCAAAGGCCCCCTCCCCTCCACAGAGGGAGGAAGCATCCAGGGAAGAAAGGCCTGGCAGAAGCCACTGAGGGTAAGAGGCCTATTCCAATGGCCACCCCCCCACCCCAGAGGGAGGAAGCATCCAGGGAAGAAAGGCCTGGCAGAAGCCACTGAGGGTAAGAGAACTAGTCCAAAGGCCCCATCCCCACCCCAGAGGGATTAAGCATCCAGGGAAGAAAGGCCTGGCAGAAGCCACAGAGATTAAGAGGCCTATTCCAAAGGCCCCATCCCCCCCACAGAGGGAGGAAGCATCCAGGGAAGGTAGACCTAGCAGAAGCCACTGAGGGTAAGAGGCCTATTCCAAATGCCACACCCCCACCCAAGAGGGAAGAAGCATCCAGGGAACAAAGGCCTGGCAGAAACCACTGAGGGTAAGAGGCCTATTCCAAAGTCCACACCCCCACCCCAGAAGGAGGAAGCATCCAGGGAAGAAAGACCTGGCAGATAATAATGAGGGTAAGAGGCCTATTCCAAAGGCCACACCCCCACCCAAGAGGGAGGAAGCATGCAGGGAAAAACGGCCTGGCAGAAACCATTGAGGGTAAGAAGCCTATTCCAAAGTCCCAATCCCCACCCCAGAGGGAGGAAGCATCCAGGGAAGAAAGGCCTGGCAGATACCACAGAGGGTAAGAGGCCTATTCCAAAGGCCACACCCCCACCCCAGAAGTACGTAGCATCCAGGGAAGAAAGGCCTGACAGAAACCCCTGAGGGTAAGAGGCCTATTCCAAAGGCCTCACACCCACCCCAGAGGGAGGAAGCATCCAGCGAATAAAGGCCTGGCAGAAACCACTGAGGGTAAGAGGCCTATTCCAAAGGCCCCATCCCCATCCCAGAGGGAGGAAGCATCCAGGGAAGAGAGACCTGGCAGAAGCCACTGAGGGTAAGAGGCCTATTCCAAAGGCCACACCCCCACCCCAGAGGGAGGAAGCATCCAGGGAAGAAAGGCCTGGCACATGCCACTGAGGGTAAGAGGCCTATTCCAAAGGCCCCATCCCCACCCCAGAGGGAGGAAGCATCCAGAGAAGAAAGGCCTGGCAGAAGCCACAGAGGTTAAGAGGCCTATTCCAAAGGCCGCATCACCACCACAGAGGGACGAAGCATCCAGGGATGAAAGGCCTGGCAGAAACCACTGAGGGTAAGAGGCCTATTCCAAAGGCCACACAGCCACCCCAGAAGGACGTAGCATCCCGGGAAGAAAGGCCTGGCAGAAACCCCTGAGGGTAAGAGGCCTATTCCAAAGACTACACACACACCCCAGAGGGGGGAAGCATCCAGCGAATAAAGGCCTGGCAGAAACCACTGAGGGTAAGAGGCCTATTCCAAAGGCCCCATTCCCATCCCAGAGGGAGGAAGCATCCAGGGAAGAAAGGCCTGGCAGAAGCCACTGAGGGTAAGAGGCCTATTCCAAAGGCCTCTTTCCCACCCCAGAGGGAGGAAGCATCCAGGGAAGAAAGGCCTGGCAGAAAGCATTTAGGTTAAGAGGCCTGTTCCAAAGGCCCCATCCCCACCCCAGAGGGAGGAAGCATCCAGGGAAGGAAGACCTGGCAGAAACCACTATGGAGAAGAGGAATATTCCAAAGGCCCCATTCCCATCCCAGAGGAAGGAAGCATCCAGGGATGAAAGGCCTTGCAGTAACCACTGTGTTTAACAGTCCTATTCCAAAGGCAACACACCCCACCCTAGAGGGAGGAAGCATCCAGCGAATAAAGGCCTGGCAGAAACCACTGAGGGTAAGAGACCTGTTCCAAGGGCCCCATCCCCACCCCAGAGGGAGGAAGCATCCAGGGAAAAAAAGACCTGGCAGAAGCCACTGAGGGTAAGAGGCCTATTCCAAAGGCCATACACCCACCAAAGAGGGAGGAAGCATGCAGGGAAGAAATGCCTGGCAGAAACCGCTGAGGGTAAGAGGCCTATTCCAAAGACCCATTCCCCACCCCAGAGGGAGGAAGCATCCACGGAAGAAAGGCCTGGCAGATACCACTGAGGGTAAGAGGCCTATTCCAAAGGCCACACCCCCACCCCACAAGGAGGAAGCATCCAGGGAAGAAAGACCTGGCAGAAGCCGCTGAAGGTAAGAGGCCTATTCCAAAGGCCACACCCCACCCAAGAGGGAGGAAGCATGCAGGGAAGAACGGCCTGGCAGAAACCATTGAGGGTAAGAGGTCTATTCCAAAGGCCCCCTCCCCTCCCCAGAGGGAGGAAGCATCCAGGGAAGAAAGGCCTGGCAGAAGCCTCTGAGGGTAAGAGGCCTATTCCAAAGGCCTCATTCCCACCCCAGAGGGAGGAAGCATCCAGGGAAGAAAGGCCTGGCAGAAGCCACTGAGGGTAAGAGAACTATTCCAAAGGCCCCATCCCCACCCCAGAGGGATTAAGCATCCAGGGAAGAAAGGCCTGGCAGAAGCCACAGAGATTAAGAGGCCTATTCCAAAGGCCCCATCCCCCCCACAGAGGGAGGAAGCATCCAGGGAAGGTAGACCTAGCAGAAGCCACTGAGGGTAAGAGGCCTATTCCAAATGCCACACCCCCACCCAAGAGGGAAGAAGCATCCAGGGAACAAAGGCCTGGCAGAAACCACTGAGGGTAAGAGGCCTATTCCAAAGTCCACACCCCCACCCCAGAAGGAGGAAGCATCCAGGGAAGAAAGACCTGGCAGATAATAATGAGGGTAAGAGGCCTATTCCAAAGGCCACACCCCCACCCAAGAGGGAGGAAGCATGCAGGGAAAAACGGCCTGGCAGAAACCATTGAGGGTAAGAAGCCTATTCCAAAGTCCCAATCCCCACCCCAGAGGGAGGAAGCATCCAGGGAAGAAAGGCCTGGCAGATACCACTGAGGGTAAGAGGCCTATTCCAAAGGCCACACCCCCACCCCAGAAGTACGTAGCATCCCGGGAAGAAAGGCCTGACAGAAACCCCTGAGGGTAAGAGGCCTATTCCAAAGGCTACACACCCACCCCAGAGGGAGGAAGCATCCAGCGAATAAAGGCCGGGCAGAAACCACTGAGGGTAAGAGGCCTATTCCAAAGGCCCCATCCCCATCCCAGAGGGAGGAAGCATCCAGGGAAGAGAGACCTGGCAGAAGCCACTGAGGGTAAGAGGCCTATTCCAAAGGCCACACCCCCACCCCAGAGGGAGGAAGCATCCAGGGAAGAAAGGCCTGGCACATGCCACTGAGGGTAAGAGGCCTATTCCAAAGGCCCCATCCCCACCCCAGAGGGAGGAAGCATCCAGAGAAGAAAGGCCTGGCAGAAGCCACAGAGGTTAAGAGGCCTATTCCAAAGGCCGCATCACCACCACAGAGGGACGAAGCATCCAGGGATGAAAGGCCTGGCAGAAACCACTGAGGGTAAGAGGCCTATTCCAAAGGCCACACAGCCACCCCAGAAGGACGTAGCATCCCGGGAAGAAAGGCCTGGCAGAAACCCCTGAGGGTAAGAGGCCTATTCCAAAGACTACACACCCACCCCAGAGGGGGGAAGCATCCAGCGAATAAAGGCCTGGCAGAAACCACTGAGGGTAAGAGGCCTATTCCAAAGGCCCCATTCCCATCCCAGAGGGAGGAAGCATCCAGGGAAGAAAGGCCTGGCAGAAGCCACTGAGGGTAAGAGGCCTATTCCAAAGGCCTCTTTCCCACCCCAGAGGGAGGAAGCATCCAGGGAAGAAAGGCCTGGCAGAAAGCATTTAGGTTAAGAGGCCTGTTCCAAAGGCCCCATCCCCACCCCAGAGGGAGGAAGCATCCAGGGAAGGAAGACCTGGCAGAAACCACTATGGAGAAGAGGAATATTCCAAAGGCCCCATTCCCATCCCAGAGGAAGGAAGCATCCAGGGATGAAAGGCCTTGCAGTAACCACTGTGTTTAACAGTCCTATTCCAAAGGCCACACACCCCACCCTAGAGGGAGGAAGCATCCAGCGAATAAAGGCCTGGCAGAAACCACTGAGGGTAAGAGACCTGTTCCAAGGGCCCCATCCCCACCCCAGAGGGAGGAAGCATCCAGGGAAAAAAAGACCTGGCAGAAGCCACTGAGGGTAAGAGGCCTATTCCAAAGGCCATACACCCACCAAAGAGGGAGGAAGCATGCAGGGAAGAAATGCCTGGCAGAAACCGCTGAGGGTAAGAGGCCTATTCCAAAGACCCATTCCCCACCCCAGAGGGAGGAAGCATCCACGGAAGAAAGGCCTGGCAGATACCACTGAGGGTAAGAGGCCTATTCCAAAGGCCACACCCCCACCCCACAAGGAGGAAGCATCCAGGGAAGAAAGACCTGGCAGAAGCCGCTGAGGGTAAGAGGCCTATTCCAAAGGCCACACCCCACCCAAGAGGGAGGAAGCATGCAGGGAAGAACGGCCTGGCAGAAACCATTGAGGGTAAGAGGTCTATTCCAAAGGCCCCCTCCCCTCCCCAGAGGGAGGAAGCATCCAGGGAAGAAAGGCCTGGCAGAAGCCTCTGAGGGTAAGAGGCCTATTCCAAAGGCCTCATTCCCACCCCAGAGGGAGGAAGCATCCAGGGAAGAAAGGCCAGTCAGAAAGCATTTAGGGTAAGAGGCCTATTCCAAAGGCCCCCATCCCCACCCCAGAGAGAGGAAGCATCCAGGGGAGAAAGGCCTGTCAGAAACCACTGAGGGTAAGAGGCGTATTCCAAAGGCCACATCCCCACCCCAGAGGGAGGAAGCATCCAGGGATGAAAGGCCTGGCAGAAACCACTGAGGGTAAGAGGTCTATTCCAAAGGCCCCCTCCCCTCCACAGAGGGAGGAAGCATCCAGGGAAGAAAGGCCTGGCAGAAGCCACTGAGGGTAAGAGGCCTATTCCAATGGCCACACCCCCACCCCAGAGGGAGGAAGCATCCAGGGAAGAAAGGCCTGGCAGAAGCCACTGAGGGTAAGAGAACTATTCCAAAGGCCCCATCCCCACCCCAGAGGGATTAAGCATCCAGGGAAGAAAGGCCTGGCAGAAGCCACAGAGATTAAGAGGCCTATTCCAAAGGCCCCATCCCCCCCACAGAGGGAGGAAGCATCCAGGGAAGGTAGACCTAGCAGAAGCCACTGAGGGTAAGAGGCCTATTCCAAATGCCACACCCCCACCCAAGAGGGAAGAAGCATCCAGGGAACAAAGGCCTGGCAGAAACCACTGAGGGTAAGAGGCCTATTCCAAAGGCCACACCCCCACCCCAGAAGGAGGAAGCATCCAGGGAAGAAAGACCTGGCAGATAACAATGAGGGTAAGAGGCCTATTCCAAAGGCCACACCCCCACCCAAGAGGGAGGAAGCATGCAGGGAAAAACGGCCTGGCAGAAACCATTGAGGGTAAGAAGCCTATTCCAAAGTCCCAATCCCCACCCCAGAGGGAGGAAGCATCCAGGGAAGAAAGGCCTGGCAGATACCACTGAGGGTAAGAGGCCTATTCCAAAGGCCACACCCCCACCCCAGAAGTACGTAGCATCCCGGGAAGAAAGGCCTGACAGAAACCCCTGAGGGTAAGAGGCCTATTCCAAAGGCTACACACCCACCCCAGAGGGAGGAAGCATCCAGCGAATAAAGGCCTGGCAGAAACCACTGAGGGTAAGAGGCCTATTCCAAAGGCCCCATCCCCATCCCAGAGGGAGGAAGCATCCAGGGAAGAAAGACCTGGCAGAAGCCACTGAGGGTAAGAGGCCTATTCCAAAGGCCACACCCCCACCCCAGAGGGAGGAAGCATCCAGGGAAGAAAGGCCTGGCACATGCCACTGAGGGTAAGAGGCCTATTCCAAAGGCCCCATCCCCACCCCAGAGGGAGGAAGCATCCAGAGAAGAAAGGCCTGGCAGAAGCCACAGAGGTTAAGAGGCCTATTCCAAAGGCCGCATCACCACCACAGAGGGACGAAGCATCCAGGGATGAAAGGCCTGGCAGAAACCACTGAGGGTAAGAGGCCTATTCCAAAGGCCACACAGCCACCCCAGAAGGACGTAGCATCCCGGGAAGAAAGGCCTGGCAGAAACCCCTGAGGGTAAGAGGCCTATTCCAAAGACTACACACCCACCCCAGAGGGGGGAAGCATCCAGCGAATAAAGGCCTGGCAGAAACCACTGAGGGTAAGAGGCCTATTCCAAAGGCCCCATTCCCATCCCAGAGGGAGGAAGCATCCAGGGAAGAAAGGCCTGGCAGAAGCCACTGAGGGTAAGAGGCCTATTCCAAAGGCCGCTTTCCCACCCCAGAGGGAGGAAGCATCCAGGGAAGAAAGGCCTGGCAGAAAGCATTTAGGTTAAGAGGCCTGTTCCAAAGGCCCCATCCCCACCCCAGAGGGAGGAAGCATCCAGGGAAGGAAGACCTGGCAGAAACCACTATGGAGAAGAGGAATATTCCAAAGGCCCCATTCCCATCCCAGAGGAAGGAAGCATCCAGGGATGAAAGGCCTTGCAGTAACCACTGTGTTTAACAGGCCTATTCCAAAGGCCACACACCCCACCCTAGAGGGAGGAAGCATCCAGCGAATAAAGGCCTGGCAGAAACCACTGAGGGTAAGAGACCTGTTCCAAGGGCCCCATCCCCACCCCAGAGGGAGGAAGCATCCAGGGAAAAAAAGACCTGGCAGAAGCCACTGAGGGTAAGAGGCCTATTCCAAAGGCCATACACCCACCAAAGAGGGAGGAAGCATGCAGGGAAGAAATGCCTGGCAGAAACCGCTGAGGGTAAGAGGCCTATTCCAAAGACCCATTCCCCACCCCAGAGGGAGGAAGCATCCACGGAAGAAAGGCCTGGCAGATACCACTGAGGGTAAGAGGCCTATTCCAAAGGCCACACCCCCACCCCACAAGGAGGAAGCATCCAGGGAAGAAAGACCTGGCAGAAGCCGCTGAGGGTAAGAGGCCTATTCCAAAGGCCACACCCCACCCAAGAGGGAGGAAGCATGCAGGGAAGAACGGCCTGGCAGAAACCATTGAGGGTAAGAGGTCTATTCCAAAGGCCCCCTCCCCTCCCCAGAGGGAGGAAGCATCCAGGGAAGAAAGGCCTGGCAGAAGCCTCTGAGGGTAAGAGGCCTATTCCAAAGGCCTCATTCCCACCCCAGAGGGAGGAAGCATCCAGGGAAGAAAGGCCAGTCAGAGAGCATTTAGGGTAAGAGGCCTATTCCAAAGGCCCCCATCCCCACCCCAGAGAGAGGAAGCATCCAGGGGAGAAAGGCCTGTCAGAAACCACTGAGGGTAAGAGGCGTATTCCAAAGGCCACATCCCCACCCCAGAGGGAGGAAGCATCCAGGGATGAAAGGCCTGGCAGAAACCACTGAGGGTAAGAGGTCTATTCCAAAGGCCCCCTCCCCTCCACAGAGGGAGGAAGCATCCAGGGAAGAAAGGCCTGGCAGAAGCCACTGAGGGTAAGAGGCCTATTCCAATGGCCACACCCCCACCCCAGAGGGAGGAAGCATCCAGGGAAGAAAGGCCTGGCAGAAGCCACTGAGGGTAAGAGAACTATTCCAAAGGCCCCATCCCCACCCCAGAGGGAGGAAGCATCCAGGGAAGAAAGGCCTGGCAGAAGCCACAGAGATTAAGAGGCCTATTCCAAAGGCCCCATCCCCACCACAGAGGGAGGAAGCATCCAGGGAAGGTAGACCTAGCAGAAGCCACTGAGGGTAAGATGCCTATTCCAAATGCCACACCCCCACCCAAGAGGGAAGAAGCATCCAGGGAACAAAGGCCTGGCAGAAACCACTGAGGGTAAGAGGCCTATTCCAAAGGCCACACCCCCACCCCAGAAGGAGGAAGCATCCAGGGAAGAAAGACCTGGCAGATAACAATGAGGGTAAGAGGCCTATTCCAAAGGCCACAACCCCACCCAAGAGGGAGGAAGCATGCAGGGAAGAACGGACTGGCAGAAACCATTGAGGGTAAGAAGCCTATTCCAAAGTCCCAATCCCCACCCCAGAGGGAGGAAGCATCCAGGGAAGAAAGGCCTGGCAGATACCACTGAGGGTAAGAGGCCTATTCCAAAGGCCACACCCCCACCCCAGAAGTACGTAGCATCCCGGGAAGAAAGGCCTGACAGAAACCCCTGAGGGTAAGAGGCCTATTCCAAAGGCTACACACCCACCCCAGAGGGAGGAAGCATCCAGCGAATAAAGGCCTGGCAGAAACCACTGAGGGTAAGAGGCCTATTCCAAAGGCCCCATCCCCATCCCAGAGGGAGGAAGCATTTAGGGAAGAAAGACCTGGCAGAAGCCACTGAGGGTAAGAGGCCTATTCCAAAGGCCACACCCCCACGCCAGAGGGAGGAAGCATCCAGGGAAGAAAGGCCTGGCACATGCCACTGAGGGTAAGAGGCCTATTCCAAAGGCCCCATCCCCACCCCAGAGGGAGGAAGCATCCAGGGAAGAAAGGCCTGGCAGAAGCCACAGAGGTTAAGAGGCCTATTCCAAAGGCCCCATCACCACCACAGAGGGACGAAGCATCCAGGGATGAAAGGCGTGGCAGAAACCACTGAGGGTAAGAGGCCTATTCCAAAGGCCACACAGCCACCCCAGAAGGACGTAGCATCCCGGGAAGAAAGGCCTGGCAGAAACCCCTGAGGGTAAGAGGCCTATTCCAAAGACTACAAACCCACCCCAGAGGGGGGAAGCATCCAGCGAATAAAGGCCTGGCAGAAACCACTGAGGGTAAGAGGCCTATTCCAAAGGCCCCATCCCCATCCCAGAGGGAGGAAGCATCCAGGGAAGAAAGACCTGGCAGAAGCCACTGAGGGTAAGAGTCCTATTCCAAAGGCCACACCCCCACCCCAGAGGGAGGAAGCATCCAGGGAAGAAAGGCCTGGCAGAAGCCACTGAGGGTAAGAGGCCTATTCCAAAGGCCCCGTCCCCACCCCAGAGGGAGGAAGCATCCAGGGAAGAAAGGCCTGGCAGAAGCCACAGAGGTTAAGTGGCCTATTCCAAAGGCCCCATCCCCACCACAGAGGGAGGAAGCATCCAGTGATGAAAGGCCTGGCAGAAACCACTGAGGGTAAGAGGTCTATTCCAAAGGCCCCCTCCCCTCCCCAGAGGGAGGAAGCATCCAGGGAAGAAAGGCCTGGCAGAAGCCACTGAGGGTAAGAGGCCTATTCCAAAGGCCTCATTCCCACCCCAGAGGGAGGAAGCATCCAGGGAAGAAAGGCCAGTCAGAAAGCATTTAGGGTAAGAGGCCTATTCCAAAGGCCCCCATCCCCACCCCAGAGAGAGGAAGCATCCAGGGGAGAAAGGCCTGTCAGAAACCACTGAGGGTAAGAGGCCTATTCCAAAGGCCACATCCCCACCCCAGAGGGAGGAAGCATCCAGGGATGAAAGGCCTGGCAGAAACCACTGAGGGTAAGAGATCTATTCCAAAGGCCCCCTCCCCTCCACAGAGGGAGGAAGCATCCAGGGAAGAAAGGCCTGGCAGAAGCCACTGAGGGTAAGAGGCCTATTCCAAAGGCCCCATCCCCACCCCAGAGGAAGCATCCAGGGAAGGAAGGCCTTGCAGAAACCACTGAGGGTAAGAGGCCTATTCCAATGGCCACACCCCCACCCCAGAGGGAGGAAGCATCCAGGGAAGAAAGGCCTGGCAGAAGCCACTGAGGGTAAGAGGCCTATTCCAAAAGCCCCATCCCCACCCCAGAGGGAGGAAGCATCCAGGGAAGAAAGGCCTGGCAGAAGCCACAGAGGTTAAGAGGCCTATTCCAAAGGCCCCATCCCCACCACAGAGGGAGGAAGCATCCAGGGAAGGAAGACCTAGCAGTAGCCACTGAGGGTAAGAGGCCTATTCCAAATGCCACACCCCCACCAAGAGGGAGGAAGCATCCAGGGATGAAAGGCCTGGCAGAAACCACTGAGGGTAAGAGGTCTATTCCAAAGGCCCCCTCCCCTCCACAGAGGGAGGAAGCATCCAGGGAAGAAAGGCCTGGCAGAAGCCACTGAGGGTAAGAGGCCTATTCCAAAGGCCTCATTCCCACCACAGAGGGAGGAAGCATCCAGGGAAGAAAGGCCTGTCAGAAAGCATTTAGGGTAAGAGGCCTATTCCAAAGGCCCCCATCCCCACCCCAGAGAGAGGAAGCATCCAGGGGAGAAAGGCCTGGCAGAAACCACTGAGGGTAAGAGGCCTATTCCAAAGGCCCCATCCCCACCCCAGAGGGAGGAAGCATCCAGGGAAAAAAGACCTGGCAGAAGCCACTGAGGGTAAGAGGCCTATTCCAAAGGCCACACCCCCACCAAAGAGGGAGAAAGCATGTAGGGAAGAAAGGCATGGGAGAAACCACTGAGGGTAAGAGGCCTATACCAAAGGCCCCATCCCCATCCCAGAGGGAGGAAGCATCCAGGGAAGAAAGACCTGGCAGTAGCCACTGAGGGTAAGAAGCCTATTCCAAAGGCCACACCCCCACCCAAGAGGAAGTAAGCATGCAGGGAAGAACTGCCTGGCAGAAACCATTGAGGGTAAGAGGCCTATTCCAAAGTCCCAATCCCCATCCCAGAGGGAGGAAGCATCCAGGGAAGAAAGACCTGGCAGTAGCCACTGAGGGTAAGAGGCCTATTCCAAAGGCCACACCCCCACCCCACAAGGAGGAAGCATCCAGGGAAGAAAGACCTGGCAGAAGCCGCTGAGGGTAAGAGGCCTATTCCAAAGGCCACACCCCACCCAAGAGGGAGGAAGCATGCAGGTAAGAACGGCCTGGCAGAAACCATTGAGGGTAAGAGGTCTATTCGAAAGACCCCCTCCCCTCCCCAGAGGCAGGAAGCATCCAGGGAAGAAAGGCCTGGCAGAAGCCACTGAGGGTAAGAGGCCTATTCCAAAGGCCTCATTCCCACCCCAGAGGGAGGAAGCATCCAGGGAAGAAAGGCCAGTCAGAAAGCATTTAGGGTAAGAGGCCTGTTCCAAAGGCCCCATTCCCATCCCAGAGGGAGGAAGCATCCAGGGATGAAAGGCCTTGCAGTAACCACTGTGTTTAACATGCCTATTCCAAAGGCCACACACCCCACCCTAGAGGGAGGAAGCATCCAGCGAATAAAGGCCTGGCAGAAACCACTGAGGGTAAGAGACCTGTTCCAAGGGCCCCATCCCCACCCCAGAGGGAGGAAGCATCCAGGGAAAAAAGACCTGGCAGAAGCCACTGAGGGTAAGAGGCCTATTCCAAAGGCCATACCCCCACCAAAGAGGGAGGAAGCATGCAGGGAAGAAATGCCTGGCAGAAACCGCTGAGGGTAAGAGGCCTATTCCAAAGACCCATTCCCCACCCCAGAGGGAGGAAGCATCCACGGAAGAAAGGCCTGGCAGATACCACTGAGGGTAAGAGGCCTATTCCAAAGGCCACACCCCCACCCCACAAGGAGGAAGCATCCAGGGAAGAAAGACCTGGCAGAAGCCGCTGAGGGTAAGAGGCCTATTCCAAAGGCCACACCCCACCCAAGAGGGAGGAAGCATGCAGGGAAGAACGGCCTGGCAGAAACCATTGAGGGTAAGAGGTCTATTCGAAAGGCCCCCTCCCCTCCCCAGAGGCAGGAAGCATCCAGGGAAGAAAGGCCTGGCAGAAGCCACTGAGGGTAAGAGGCCTATTCCAAAGGCCTCATTCCCACCCCAGAGGGAGGAAGCATCCAGGGAAGAAAGGCCAGTCAGAAAGCATTTAGGGTAAGAGGCCTATTCCAAAGGCCCCCATCCCCACCCCAGAGAGAGGAAGCATCCAGGGGAGAAAGGCCTGTCAGAAGCCACAGAGCTTAAGAGGCCTAATCCAAAGGCCCCATCCCCACCACAGAGGGAGGAAGCATCCAGGGAAGGAAGACCTAGCAGAAGCCACTGAGGGTAAGATGATTATTCCAAATGCCACACCCCCACCAAGAGGGAGGAAGCATGCAGGGAAGAAAGGCCTTGCAGAAACCATTGAGGGTAAGAGGCCTATTCCAAAGGCCCCATCTCCACCCCAGAGGGAGGAAGCATCCAGGGAAGAAAGGCATGGCAGAAACCACTAAGGGTAAGAGGCCTATTCCAAAGGCCACACCCCCACCCCAGAAGGAGGAAGCATCCAGGGAAGAAAGACCTGGCAGATACCACTGAGGGTAAGAGGCCTATTCCAAAGGCCACACCCCCACCCAAGAGGGAGGAAGCATGCAGGGAAGAACGGCCTGGCAGAAACCATTGAGGGTAAGAAGCCTATTCCAAAGTCCCAATCCCCACCCCAGCGGGAGGAAGCATCCAGGGAAGAAAGGCCTGGCAGATACCACTGAGGGTAAGAGGCCTATTCCAAAGGCCACACCCCCACCCCAGAAGGACGAAGCATCCCGGGAAGAAAGGCCTGGCAGAAACCCCTGAGGGTAAGAGGCCTATTCCAAAGGCTACACACACACCCCAGAGGGAGGAAGCATCCAGCGAATAAAGGCCTGGCAGAAACCACTGAGGGTAAGAGACCTATTCCAAAGGCCCCATCCCCATCCCAGAGGGAGGAAGCATCCTGGGAAGAAAGACCTGGCAGAAGCCACTGAGGGTAATAGTCCTATTCCAAAGGCCACACCCCCACCCAAGAGGGAGGAAGCATGCAGGGAAGAAATGCCTGGCAGAAACCATTGAGGGTGAGAGGCCTATTCCAAAGGCCCCCATCCCCACCCCAGAGAGAGGAAGCATCCAGGGGATGAAAGGCCTTGCCGAAACCACTGAGGGTAAGAGGCCTATTCCAATGGCCACACCCCCACCCAGAGGGAGGAAGCATCCAGGGAAGAAAGGCCTGGCAGAAGCCACTGAGGGTAAAATGCCTATTCCAAAGGCCCTATCCCCACCCCAGAGGGAGGAAGCATCCAGGGAAGAAAGGCCTGGTAGAAGCCACAGAGGTTAAGAGGCCTATTCCAAAGGCCCCATCCCCACCACAGAGGGAGGAAGCATCCAGGGAAGGAAGACCTGGCAGAAGCCACTGAGGGTAAGAGGCCTATTCCAAATGCCACAACCCCACCAAAGTGGGAGGAAGCATGCAGGGAAGAAAGGCCTGGCAGAAACCATTGAGGGTAAGAGGCCTACTCCAAAGGCCCCATCCCCACCCCAGAGGGAGGAAGCATCCAGGGAAGAAAGGCCTGGCAGAAACCACTGAGTGTAAGAGGCCTATTCCAAAGGCCACCCCCCCCACCCCAGAAGGAGGAAGCATCCTGGGAAGAAAGGCCTGGCAGAAACCACTGAGGGTAAGAGACCTGTTCAAAAAGGCCCCATCCCCACCCCAGAGGGAGGAATTATCCAGGGAAAAAATACCTGGCAGAAGCCACTGAGGGTAAGAGGCCTATTCTAGGGGCTGCGGAGCATCATGGCGGACTGACCGGTATCGTTTTCCGTTTGTTCTGAAGGGAGAGCCGCTTAAAAGCGGGAAAGGAGGTATTTTGGAGTTGCGTTTTGGGCTCAAAAGTATATTAAACGGAGTGTGAGATCAATATCTTCGGCCAGGTTAATTTGGAGGGTAAAATATAGAGAGGTTGCCGAGAAATCAAAGATCTTTTGGCTGGGGACAAGTTGTTATTCTTTCTCTGCAAGAGCTTGGGGCGTGCTTCCTCTCAGGCTCGAAAGGTTTCGAGAATGAAAAGACTGACTGACTGAGTTTACCGGTCTTTGCAGTTTTGGGATACAAAACTATTTGAAAAAGAAAGGAAGAAAGGAGAATTAAGAACTTTCTCTTTAAGCCTTAAGTTTTGGAATATTGAATACTGAATACTGAAACTTTGGAGATTAAAAGTCGGACAGTGGGATTTAACAAGAGGACTTAAACAAACACTCAACTTCGCAGATTCTCATGCTCAAGGAGAGACTGAGGTAACTCGGGGCTGTCTCTGCAGGGGAGCGAGGTATGAGTGTGGAACTAAGAAGACTTGCTAATCACTTAGTCTTTGTTATCTAATTGCGGAACTAAGAAGCTGATGTTGAAACAATCCCACGCCCAGGTTGTTTGAGCAGCCTGTTTGAAATGTGCCAGCAATCTAGAGATACTTCGAGACCGAAAGGCTGGAAGACCTCTATCTTCAGGGAATATAAACAATTAAACATACAGCGAAACCTGGGGTTTAAGAGGTTTAAAGAGGAATGAAAGAAATATAAGAAACTGAGAGGAACGGAAAGTACAGTAGATAAAAGCGGGGCACAGACACTGAGTGGAGCAAGGTGAGGGATCCCGGAGCTCCAAAAGAGACTGAGGCTAACAGAACCAACAGAATTAAAATATTACAGTAAAAGACTCTCTTTTTGCTGGATTACAAGGACGGGACTGTGGCTATGAGAAGGCAGTAAAGAAACAGTGAATATTGGATTATCGGACTATTGGATTCCCAGCGGTTTATGGACACTAATTAGCTAATAAAAAGGTTTTTCATTGTGTGTCCAGTTAAAATTCGGACTGTTACAGGATTGTGTACTCTGCAAGCAGAAGCAGAAAGCAGAAGGATAGAGGACTACAGAGGGATACAGCATTGCTAAAAGGAGCATAGGGTTGCAACGCTCCAAGGACTCAGAGACTCACCAGCTGGGAATTTAATTTGCATATCTCCCCTTATCTTGGTTTTGGAACACCTGGGGTTTTTTCTTTCTTTCTTTGGAAAGAGGGGATTTAAGAAAGAGGAATTGAACGGCTCTCTTAAAGCAGTATTTGATTGTTCTCCATTTAAACTTTGAATTTATTATTCTCTATTGGTATATAATCAGATATATTCTACTTTTTTCTACACTTATTATATTATAAGTATATTAATGCACTAATGAACTGTTAATTTAGGATCCTGTGGTTAAAAGGCAGCAGTTTAATGAGCAAAAAAATTGATAATTTTGAACAGGATTTAAAGTGGGTGAGAACAGATAGATTGGAGAGAAGAGAACAGGAGGGTAGGAGAAGAAAATCGTTGCAGGAAGAACTTATCGAGATCCAAGAACTAGAAGAGCTGAGGAAGAAAGTAGCTGAAAGGAGGTTAAAGATTAAACAACAAGAAGCCTTAGATCAGGAAGAGAAAGAAAAACAAATAGAAGTGGGGGGTCAAGAGATTCTGATAGGAGAGGAGTCAAGAAGACAGATGGCTACCAAAAAAAAGGGGTTTGACAAGGGGAGGGTTAAAGAGGTAGAAGAGGAGCAGGTTGGTGATAGAGGCCCAAGTCCAGATTTAAATGATTTAAGAGGAGACCTGGAGCTTAGGTTTGATAAATTAGAGGAAGAACTTCAAGCTAAACTACAAACATTAGAAGATCAGCGAGCAAAAGATAATCAGAAATTTCAAAAAGAAATAAAAGAAAGTATCACACAAGCATTTAAGAACACCAAGAAAGAGTGTACCAATTTATTGAAAGAAATAGATGAATTGAAGGAGGGGATGAATGCTATTGGGAAAGAAGTTTGGGAAATGAAACATGAGTTAAGAGAGGTCAAGGAGCAGGCACAGTTAAAAGAGGAGAAACAGAAAAAATATGATAAAAGGTTGGAAAGAATGGAAGATCAGGAGAGAAGGTGCAACGTGGTTATTAGGAATATACCAGAACGGAACCCGGATAACTTGAGACAAAGATTGGTAGAATGGATTAACGCAATGGGAATGGGGGAGGAAATGGAATTGGAGGATATAGACAGTGTGTACAGACTAGGAAAAAAAAGGAGCCAAGAAAGACCTAGAAATGTTTTTTTAAGATTTGGAAATCTAGGACAAAAGGTAAGGATAATGAAATATGTTAACTCCTCGGGGGATGATGCTTTAAAAATGGAGGGGGCACAGCTAGAAATATATAAAGATATTTCGTTAGAAGAACGCATTTGGAGACTACAAATTAAGCCAATCACAAAAAAATTACGTGAGAAAAACATACAATATAAATGGAGACCACATAAACAATTAATTTTTACAGTGAAGGGGAAGAATTATTGGATTAGGGAAGAATCTGATGTCTTAGAAATTTTGATGGAAGCTAAGATTATAGAAAAAGGGTCTACAGAATGGAAGCAACTTAAAGATGGCTTAATAAATGTGGGAGTAACGCCCATGTTAGAACGGGAAGAGGAGGAAGTTGAAGGAGCAGAAGGAGGGAAAGACTAGGTCATTAAAGGATAAAAAGAGAGAATCTACTGCATGGAATAAATTATGACAAATTAAGATAACCATTTGTAATAAGAAATAAATAATGAACAAGAAACGGATGTTAAGTATTAAGGTCCACTCGCCAACCGCAACCCCCCCTCCCCTCTTTGGTTTTCAAAGGTTACTTTAGTAGAAAGTGGGGAGGGCAGAGTTTTTTTTCCCCTGTTTTTCCCTCTTTCTTATTTGTTTGATTGTTGGTTTGTTTAAGCTTTGTTATTTTTGTATATTTTCTTCTTCTTAAGATAATTGTATATTATTTAATTTAAGATGCGCTGGAGGAGGGAGAGTATAACTTGTTGTGGGTTGAGGTATTGGTTCACATATTATGGGGAATTCTGCAGTAACAGTAGAGAAAGCACTAAATATGTATACTTAAAAAGTTAAAAATTATCTCATGGAATGTCAGGGGCCTAGGGAACCAAATTAAGAGGAAACGTGTGGAAGGAGTTCTGAGAAGGGAAAAAGCGGATATCATTTTTCTCCAGGAGACACATCAGAAAAGCGAAAATAAGAATAATATTTATGTAAAAGGGATGGAAATATATGAGAAAAGCCTAGGCTCAAGTAATTCAAGAGGGGTTGCTATTTTAATATCGAATAAACTAGATTTTTCAATGAGCAAGAACATTAAAGATAAGGAGGGAAGGTTTCAGCTAATAAAAGGTAAAATAGAGGAGGAAGAGTATACATTTGTCAACGTATACTCACCAAACAAGAATCAAGGGGTCTTTCTAGATAAAATTCTACCCATTATAAAAAAAGAAAGATCAGTAAATTTAATTATAGGGGGAGATTTTAACTTAATCAGGTCAGGATTAGATACAACAAATAATTTTAGAAAGACTCAAGATAAATTGATTGACAAATGGATAGGGAAATTAGGATTACAGGATGCGATGAGAATGTTGGTAGGTAAAAAAAATATATTTACCTTTTGCTCCTTAAAACATAGATCTTATTCTCGCTTGGATTATTTCTTTGTGTCAGAAAATATGCTTACGAATTTAGAAAACTTTAATTATGGCAATTTTAATATCTCAGATCACACATTTATTTCGATAGAGATGTGGCTGAATATCAGTACCTATCAAAATAAGGTATGGAGGATGGATACTAAACTATTAAAAATGAAGAGATAAAAAAAGATTAATAAATAAATGGATAAAGAACTGGGAAGATAATGATACGGGTGAGGTGGAATTACATATCCTTTGGGACGCAATGAAAGCGGTTATTAGAGGTGACTATATACAAGAGAAAGCAATATTTGAAAAAAAAATGAAAAGTCAAGTAATTAAAAGAGATAAAGACATAAAAGAACTAGAAAGGAGGCACGCAGCTACAGGAAGTATCTCAATTTGGAATAAATTACAGGCATTAAAAAAGGAAACAATTGCAGCAGAAGTTGAAAAGGTTAGGGTAGATTTGGCATATTTAAAAAGAAATGATTTTGAATTCAATAATAAAGATATGAAAAATTTAGCAAAAAAAGTAAGACAAAAAAAAGTAAGGGATATATAGAGGCTCTAATTAATAAAGAAGGTATAAGGCAGTATAAATTGGAAAATAAATTATCAGTAGCAGAAGAATTCTATACAAAATTATATACAGAACATAGAATTGATGATAATGTACTTCAAGCATATTTGAATAGAAATTTGACATACCAATTAAAGGAAGAACATGTAAATATAATGGAACAAGATATTAAAGACAAGGAGATTGAAGAGGTAATTAACAACTTAAAAAAGGATAAAACGCCAGGAGAGGATGGTATTCCTTCGGAATTTTATAAGGAATGCCGAGAGGTATTAATTCCCAAGTTAAAAAATTTATATAATTATATATTGGAAGGGGGGGAGATCCCCAAGTCTTGGAGTAATTCGATAATGGCTCTAATTCCTAAACCTGGAAAGGATAAAGAGAATATAGAAGCATATAGACCAATATCATTATTAAATCAGGATGCAAAAATTTTTACTTCAATAATTAACAATCGGCTTAATAAGTTCATAGACACTTATATTGGAGAAGACCAAGTAGGATTTGTTAAAGGAAGACAAATGGATAAATTAATAAACCGGTTAATTAATATTATTGATAAATTAAAAAATAATAAACAAAAAGTATGTATAGTGGCATTAGACATATATAAAGCATTTGACTCAATTCAATGGAAAACAATAAAAGGAATATGTGAGAAATTGCAATTCGGCCCTAAATTTAATCATGTGATAGGACAATTGTATAAAGAAAGCAAATCTAAAATTAAAATGAATAATTGTCTGGGGAAAGAAATTGATATAAACGCGGGGACAAGACAAGGATGTCCACTGTCCCCATGTTTATTTATATTGGCAATGGAACTGCTAGCAAATGATATAAGGCAAAATGAGAAATTAGTAGGAATAGAAAATAAAAAAATAAGTCTATTTGCGGATGATACTTTATTAGTTGTAAAAGATCCTTTAAATAATTTAAATAAAATACAAGAACATTTAAGAGCCTTTGAAGAAGTAACAGGATTAAAAATTAATTGGACGAAAACTGAGGCTATCACATGCAATTTAACCCAGGAGGAAAAGAAAAAAATTGGAGATAGATTTAGTATTACAATAAGAGATGAATTGAAATATTTGGGAATATTTGTGACGAACGATCCAAAAGATCTATATAATATTAACTTCAATAAGTTAAGAAATAAATTGAAACCATTACTAGAACAGATAAAACGAGCAAAGACTTCATGGTTTGGAAGGATTAATATTTGTAAAATGAAAGTTATACCCAAATTGAATTTTCTGTTTGAAAATTTACCGATTAAAATTAAAGAGTCAGAAATAAATAAATGGCAAAAATTGATAAACGGAATTTGCAATAATAATAAAAGAGCAAGAATTAGTAAAGGATTATGGTACATGAAAAATAAACAGGGAGGATTAAACATTCCAAACATTAAAGCGTATTTTCAAGCCTTTCATATAAAGAAATTAATTAAATTATTAATTCAGCAAAATGAGGTAATAGGTGAAGGGGATCAAGAAGAATTTAAAAAATTAAAAGGTGAAACATTTCTTGCACAAGTAAATAATAAAACAGAGATTAACTGCTTTTCTATAAAGAATATTTATAACGTATGGAAAGGGGTTAAGAGGAAATTGGCACCAGACATTTCCCCAATTTTAGAAATTTTAGATTTCCAGAGTTGCCCATTATTATCCTCACAAAAAATAAGACCTATTCTATTGCAAGAAAAAGTGTTGTTAATAACAGAATGGATTAAAAATTGCAATACATATCAGAAAAGGAAGGAGGTATATAATAAATTAAAATTAAATTGGCTACAAGAATTGGGGATGGAGAAATGGGACAAATCGATAAGGGGGATTATAGGAGTACCTAGGGCAAAGACGCCATTTGAAGAATTGGTCTTGGAAATAAGGAAAGGGAAGATAAGATTTCAGGGGTTAGTAGGTAAACTGTACCAAATGCTTATCCCAGGGGAAGGATCACACTATACACTTAAACGAATTTGGGAGGAAGATTTAAATATTAAAATTGAAGAAGAAGAGTGGAGGAAAAAGTGGGGAAACAGAATAACAAAAACTATGTCAATCAAGGAAAAGGAGCATGTTTGCAAGGTACTTTGGAGGTGGTACCTTACCCCAATCAGACTCAAGCAAATTGATATTAATAAATCTGAATTGTGTTGGAGATGCAATGAACAAAAGGGGACATATTTGCATCTGTGGTGGTTTTGTAAGAAAACAAATACATTTTGGAAAGTGATAGAGAAGGAGATAAACGAGATTCTTGGCATAACAATGATTCTAGAACCCAAACTAGCTATATTAGGAGAAATAGGAAAAATGAGATTAAGTGAGGGTAATAAAGAATTAATTTTGACATTGTTGCTGGTTGCTAGACAGCTGATAGCCCAAGAATGGAAGGGTAACGAAAATCTAAATAAGAATAGGTGGTATAAAGAGGTTTGGCAACTAGCACTAAATGAAAAATTAACTAGCCAAATTAGGTTAAAACAGGGTTTTAAAATCAAAATACAATTTTGGGAAATATGGAAACCTTTCATACAGCACGCATTAACAAGTGAAGAAGGAAGTAAGCCTGGCCCTGACATGATTCAATTTTGGAAGATTTAAGTATATTGTGCCAATTGAAATTGCTGCAGAATAGGGTTTCGCACGGATTAAAAGTTGAAAGAATGAAAGAGTGAACAAGATATTGATATATTGTTGTTATTCCTTTCTCTTTTCTTGGTGTTTTTTCCCCTTTATTGTTAGTTTTAAGTATTTATATGTTTATGTTTGTTTGTATTTTATGATTATTAATTTAAAAAAAAAATAAGAGGCCTATTCTAAAGGCCACACCCCCACTAAAGAGGGAGGAAGCATGCAGGGAAGAAAGGCCTGGCAGAAACCACTGAGGGTAAGAGGCCTATTCCAAAGTCCCAATCCCCACCCCAGAGGGAGGAAGCATTCAGGGAAGAAAGGCCTGGCAGATACCACTGAGGGTAAGAGGCCTTTTCCAAAGGCCTCACCCCCACCCCAGAAGGAGGAAGCATCCCGGGAAGAAAGGCCTGGCAGAACCCCCTGAGGTCTATTCCAAAGGCTGCATCTGCTCCCCAGTGGGAGGAAGCATCCAGGGAAGAAAGTAATGGGAGAAACCACTGAGGGTAAGAGGCCTATTCCAAAGGCTACACACCCACCCCAGAGGGAGGAAGCATCCAGCGAATAAAGGCCTGGCAGAAACCACTGAGATTAAGAGGCTATTCCAAAGGCCACACCCCCACCCTAGAGGGAGGAAGCATCCAGCGAATAAAGGCCTGGCAGAAACCACTGAGGGTAAGAGGCCTATTCCAAAGGCCCCATCCCCATCCCAGAGGGAGGAAGCATCCAGGGAAGAAAGACCTGGCAGTAGCCACTGAGGGTAAGAAGCCTATTCCAAAGGCCACACCCCCACCCAAGAGGAAGTAAGCATGCAGGGAAGAACGGCCTGGCAGAAACCATTGAGGGTAAGAGGCCTATTCCAAAGTCCCAATCCCCACCCCAAAGGGAGGAAGCATCCAGGGAAGAAAGGCCTGGCAGATACCACTGAGGGTAAGAGGTCTATTCCAAAGGCCGCATCCGCTCCCCAGAGGGAGGAAGCATCCAGGGAAGAAAGGCCTGGCAGAAGCCACTGAGGGTAAGAGGCCTATTCCAAAGGCCACCCCCCCACCATAAAGGGAGGAAGCATGCAGGAAAGAAATGCCTGGCAGAAACCATTGTGGGTAAGAGGCCTATTCCAAAGACCCCCATCCCCACCCCAGAGAGAGGAAGCATTCAGGGTAGAAAGGCCTGGCAGAAACCACTGAGGGTAAGAGACCTATTCCAAAGGCCCAATTCCCAACCCATAGGGATGGAGCATCCAGGGAAGAAATGCCTGGCAGAAACCATTGAGGGTAAGAGGCCTATTCCAAAGGCCCCCATCCCCACCACAGAGAGAGGAAGCATCCAGGGGAGAAAGGCCTGGCAGAAACCACTGAGGGTAAGAGACCTATTCCAAAGGCCCCATTCCCACCCCAGAGGAAGGAAGCATCCAGGGATGAAAGGCCTGGCAGAAACCACTGAGTGTAAGAGGTCTATTCCAAAGGCCCCCTCCCCTCCCCAGAGGGAGGAAGCATCCAGGGAAGAAAGGCCTGGCAGAAGCCACTGAGGGTAAGAGGCCTATTCCAAAGGCCTCTTTCCCACCCCAGAGGGAGGAAGCATCCAGGGAAGAAAGGCCTGGCAGAAAGCATTTACGGTAAGAGGCCTGTTCCAAAGGCCCCATCCCCACCCCAGAGGGAGGAAGCATCCAGGGAAGGAAGACCTGGCAGAAACCACTATGGAGAAGAGGAATATTCCAAAGGCCCCATTCCCATCCCAGAGGAAGGAAGCATCCAGGGATGAAAGGCCTTGCAGTAACCACTGTGTTTAACAGGCCTATTCCAAAGGCCACACACCCCACCCTAGAGGGAGGAAGCATCCAGCGAATAAAGGCCTGGCAGAAACCACTGAGGGTAAGAGACCTGTTCCAAGGGCCCCATCCCCACCCCAGAGGGAGGAAGCATCCAGGGAAAAAAAGACCTGGCAGAAGCCACTGAGGGTAAGAGGCCTATTCCAAAGGCCATACCCCCACCAAAGAGGGAGGAAGCATGCAGGGAAGAAATGCCTGGCAGAAACCGCTGAGGGTAAGAGGCCTATTCCAAAGACCCATTCCCCACCCCAGAGGGAGGAAGCATCCACGGAAGAAAGGCCTGGCAGATACCACTGAGGGTAAGAGGCCTATTCCAAAGGCCACACCCCCACCCCACAAGGAGGAAGCATCCAGGGAAGAAAGACCTGGCAGAAGCCGCTGAGGGTAAGAGGCCTATTCTAAAGGCCACACCCCACCCAAGAGGGAGGAAGCATGCAGGGAAGAACGGCCTGGCAGAAACCATTGAGGGTAAGAGGTCTATTCCAAAGGCCCCCTCCCCTCCCCAGAGGGAGGAAGCATCCAGGGAAGAAAGGCCTGGCAGAAGCCACTGAGGGTAAGAGGCCTATTCCAAAGGCCTCATTCCCACCCCAGAGGGAGGAAGCATCCAGGGAAGAAAGGCCAGTCAGAAAGCATTTAGGGTAAGAGGCCTATTCCAAAGGCCCCCATCCCCACCCCAGAGAGAGGAAGCATCCAGGGGAGAAAGGCCTGTCAGAAACCACTGAGGGTAAGAGGCCTATTCCAAAGGCCACATCCCCACCCCAGAGGGAGGAAGCATCCAGGGATGAAAGGCCTGGCAGAAACCACTGAGGGTAAGAGGTCTATTCCAAAGGCCCCCTCCCCTCCACAGAGGGAGGAAGCATTCAGGGAAGAAAGGCCTGGCAGAAGCCACTGAGGGTAAGAGGCCTATTCCAATGGCCACACCCCCACCCCAGAGGGAGGAAGCATCCAGGGAAGAAAGGCCTGGCAGAAGCCACTGAGGGTAAGAGAACTATTCCAAAGGCCCCATCCCCACCCCAGAGGGAGGAAGCATCCAGGGAAGAAAGGCCTGGCAGAAGCCACAGAGATTAAGAGGCCTATTCCAAAGGCCCCATCCCCACCACAGAGGGAGGAAGCATCCAGGGAAGGTAGACCTAGCAGAAGCCACTGAGGGTAAGAGGCCTATTCCAAATGCCACACCCCCACCCAAGAGGGAAGAAGCATCCAGGGAACAAAGACCTGGCAGAAACCACTGAGGGTAAGAGGCCTATTCCAAAGGCCACACCCCCACCCCAGAAGGAGGAAGCATCCAGGGAAGAAAGACCTGGCAGATAACAATGAGGGTAAGAGGCCTATTCGAAAGGCCACACCCCCACCCAAGAGGGAGGAAGCATGCAGGGAAGAACGGCCTGGCAGAAACCATTGAGGGTAAGAAGCCTATTCCAAAGTCCCAATCCCCACCCCAGAGGGAGGAAGCATCCAGGGAAGAAAGGCCTGGCAGATACCACTGAGGGTAAGAGGTCTATTCCAAAGGCCACACCCCCACCCCAGAAGTACGTAGCATCCCGGGAAGAAAGGCCTGACAGAAACCCCTGAGGGTAAGAGGCCTATTCCAAAGGCTACACACCCACCCCAGAGGGAGGAAGCATCCAGCGAATAAAGGCCTGGCAGAAACCACTGAGGGTAAGAGGCCTATTCCAAAGGCCCCAACCCCATCCCAGAGGGAGGAAGCATCCAGGGAAGAAAGACCTGGCAGAAGCCACTGAGGGTAAGAGGCCTATTCCAAAGGCCACACCCCCACCCCAGAGGGAGGAAGCATCCAGGGAAGAAAGGCCTGGCACATGCCACTGAGGGTAAGAGGCCTATTCCAAAGGCCCCATCCCCACCCCAGAGGGAGGAAGCATCCAGGGAAGAAAGGCCTGGCAGAAGCCACAGAGGTTAAGAGGCCTATTCCAAAGGCCTCATCACCACCACAGAGGGACGAAGCATCCAGGGATAAAAGGCCTGGCAGAAACCACTGAGGGTAAGAGGTCTATTCCAAAGGCCCCCTCCCCTCCACAGAGGGAGGAAGCATCCAGGGAAGAAAGGCCTGGCAGAAGCCACTGAGGGTAAGAGGCCTATTCCAAAGGCCCCATCCCCACCCCAGAGGAAGCATCCAGGGAAGGAAGGCCTTGCAGAAACCACTGAGGGTAAGAGGCCTATTCCAATGGCCACACCCCCACCCCAGAGGGAGGAAGCATCCAGGGAAGAAAGGCCTGGCAGAAGCCACTGAGGGTAAGAGGCCTATTCCAAAAGCCCCATCCCCACCCCAGAGGGAGGAAGCATCCAGGGAAGAAAGGCCTGGCAGAAGCCACAGAGGTTAAGAGGCCTATTCCAAAGGCCCCATCCCCACCACAGAGGGAGGAAGCATCCAGGGAAGGAAGACCTAGCAGAAGCCACTGAGGGTAAGAGGCCTATTCCAAATGCCACACCCCCACCAAGAGGGAGGAAGCATCCAGGGATGAAAGGCCTGGCAGAAACCACTGAGGGTAAGAGGTCTATTCCAAAGGCCCCCTCCCCTCCACAGAGGGAGGAAGCATCCAGGGAAGAAAGGCCTGGCAGAAGCCACTGAGGGTAAGAGGCCTATTCCAAAGGCCTCATTCCCACCACAGAGGGAGGAAGCATCCAGGGAAGAAAGGCCTGTCAGAAAGCATTTAGGGTAAGAGGCCTATTCCAAAGGCCCCCATCCCCACCCCAGAGAGAGGAAGCATCCAGGGGAGAAAGGCCTGGCAGAAACCACTGAGGGTAAGAGGCCTATTCCAAAGGCCACATCCCCACCCCAGAGGGAGGAGGCATCCAGGGATGAAAGGCCTGGCAGAAACCACTGAGGGTAAGAGGTCTATTCCAAAGGCCCCCTCCCCTCCACAGAGGGAGGAAGCATCCAGGGAAGAAAGGCCTGGTAGAAGCCACTGAGGGTAAGAGGCCTATTCCAAAGGCCTCATTCCCACCCCAGAGGGAGGAAGCATCCAGGGAAGAAAGGCCTGTCAGAAAGCATTTAGGGTAAGAGGCCTGTTCCAAAGGCCCCATCCTCACCCCAGAGGAAGCATCCAGGGAAGGAAGGCCTTGCAGAAACCACTGAGGGTAAGAGGCCTATTCCAATGGCCACACCCCCACCCCAGAGGGAGGAAGCATCCAGGGAAGAAAGGCCTGGCAGAAGCCACTGAGGGTAAGAGGCCTATTCCAAAGGCCCCATCCCCACCCCAGAGGGAGGAAGCATCCAGGGAAGAAAGGCCTGGCAGAAGCCACAGAGGTTAAGAGGCCTATTCCAAAGGCCCCATCCCCACCACAGAGGGAGGAAGCATCCAGGGAAGGTAGACCTAGCAGAAGCCACTGAGGGTAAGAGGCCTATTCCAAATGCCACACCCCCACCCAAGAGGGAGTAAACATGCAGGGAAGAAAGGCCTTGCAGAAACCATTGAGGGTAAGAGGCCTATTCCAAAGGCCCCATCCCCACCCCAGAGGGAGGAAGCATCCAGGGATGAAAGGCCTGGCAGAAACCACTGAGGGTAAGAGGCCTATTCCAAAGGCCTCATTCCCACCCCAGAGGGAGGAAGCATCCAGGGAAGAAAGGCCTGTCAGAAAGCATTTAGGGTAAGAGGCCTGTTCCAAAGGCCCCATCCCCACCCCAGAGGAAGCATCCAGGAAAGGAAGGCCTTGCAGAAACCACTGAGTGTAAGAGGCCTATTTATATGGCCACACCCCCACCCCAGAGGGAGGAACCATCCAGGGAGGAAAGGCCTGGCAGAAGCCACTGAGGGTAAGAGGCCTATTCCAAAGGCCCCATCCCCACCCCAGAGGGAGGAAGCATCCAGGGAAGAAAGGCCTGGCAGATACCACTGAGGGTAAGAGGCCTATTCCAAACGCCACACCCCCACCCCAGAAGTACGTAGCATCCCAGGAAGAAAGGCCTGACAGAAACCCCTGAGGGTAAGAGGCCTATTCCAAAGGCTACACACCCACCCCAGAGGGAGGAAGCATCCAGCGAATAAAGGCCTGGCAGAAACCACTGAGGGTAAGAGGCCTACTCCAAAGGCCCCATCCCCATCCCAGAGGGAGGAAGCATCCAGGGAAGAAAGACCTGGCAGAAGCCACTGAGGGTAAGAGGCCTATTCCAAAGGCCACACCCCCACCCCAGAGGGAGGAAGCATCCAGGGAAGAAAGGCCTGGCACATGCCACTGAGGGTAAGAGGCCTATTCCAAAGGCCCCATCCCCACCACAGAGGGAGGAAGCATCCAGGGAAGAAAGGCCTGGCAGAAGCCACAGAGGTTAAGAGGCCTATTCCAAAGGCCCCATCACCACCACAGAGGGACGAAGCATCCAGGGATGAAAGGCCTGGCAGAAACCACTGAGGGTAAGAGGCCTATTCCAAAGGCCACACAGCCACCCCAGAAGGACGTAGCATCCTGGGAAGAAAGGCCTGGCAGAAACCCCTGAGGGTAAGAGGCCTATTCCAACGACTACACACCCACCCCAGAGGGGGGAAGCATCCAGCGAATAAAGGCCTGGCAGAAACCACTGAGGGTAAGAGGCCTATTCCAAAGGCCCCATCCCCATCCCAGAGGGAGGAAGCATCCAGGGAAGAAAGGCCTGGCAGAAGCCACTGAGGGTAAGAGGCCTATTCCAAAGGCCTCTTTCCCACCCCAGAGGAAGGAAGCATCCAGGGATGAAAGGCCTTGCAGTAACCACTGTGTTTAACAGGCCTATTCCAAAGGCCACACACCCCATCCTAGAGGGAGGAAGCATCCAGCGAATAAAGGCCTGGCAGAAACCACTGAGGGTAAGAGACCTGTTCCAAGGGCCCCATCCCCACCCCAGAGGGAGGAAGCATCCAGGGAAAAAAAGACCTGGCAGAAGCCACTGAGGGTAAGAGGCCTATTCCAAAGGCCATACCCCCACCAAAGAGGGAGGAAGCATGCAGGGAAGAAATGCCTGGCAGAAACCGCTGAGGGTAAGAGGCCTATTCCAAAGACCCATTCCCCACCCCAGAGGGAGGAAGCATCCACGGAAGAAAGGCCTGGCAGATACCACTGAGGGTAAGAGGCCTATTCCAAAGGCCACACCCCCACCCCACAAGGAAGAAGCATCCAGGGAAGAAAGACCTGGCAGAAGCCGCTGAGGGTAAGAGGCCTATTCCAAAGGCCACACCCCACCCAAGAGGGAGGAAGCATGCAGGGAAGAACGGCCTGGCAGATACCATTGAGGGCAAGAGGTCTATTCCAAAGGCCCCCTCCCCTCCCCAGAGGGAGGAAGCATCCAGGGAAGAAAGGCCTGGCAGAAGCCACTGAGGGTAAGAGGCCTATTCCAAAGGCCTCATTCCCACCCCAGAGGGAGGAAGCATCCAGGGAAGAAAGGCCAGTCAGAAAGCATTTAGGGTAAGAGGCCTATTCCAAAGGCCCCCATCCCCACCCCAGAGAGAGGAAGCATCCAGGGGAGAAAGGCCTGTCAGAAACCACTGAGGGTAAGAGGCCTATTCCAAAGGCCACATCCCCACCCCAGAGGGAGGAAGCATCCAGGGATGAAAGGCCTGGCAGAAACCACTGAGGGTAAGAGGTCTATTCCAAAGGCCCCCTCCCCTCCACAGAGGGAGGAAGCATCCAGGGAAGAAAGGCCAGTCAGAAAGCATTTAGGGTAAGAGGCCTATTCCAAAGGCCCCCATCCCCACCCCAGAGGGAGGAAGCATCCAGGGAAGAAAGGCCTGGCAGAAGCCACTGAGGGTAAGAGAACTATTCCAAAGGCCCTATCCCCACCCCAGAGGGAGGAAGCATCCAGGGAAGAAAGGCCTGGCAGAAGCCACAGAGATTAAGAGGCCTATTCCAAAGGCCCCATCCCCACCACAGAGGGAGGAAGCATCCAGGGAAGGTAGACCTAGCAGAAGCCACTGAGGGTAAGAGGCCTATTCCAAATGCCACACCCCCACCCAAGAGGGAAGACGCATCCAGGGAACAAAGGCCTGGCAGAAACCACTGAGGGTAAGAGGCCTATTCCAAAGGCCACACCCCCACCCCAGAAGGAGGAAGCATCCAGGGAAGAAAGACCTGGCAGATAACAATGAGGGTAATAGGCCTATTCCAAAGGCCACAACCCCACCCAAGAGGGAGGAAGCATGCAGGGAAGAACGGACTGGCAGAAACCATTGAGGGTAAGAAGCCTATTCCAAAGTCCCAATCCCCACCCCAGAGGGAGGAAGCATCCAGGGAAGAAAGGCCTGGCAGATACCACTGAGGGTAAGAGGCCTATTCCAAAGGCCACACCCCTACCCCAGAAGTACGTAGCATCCCGGGATGAAAGGCCTGACAGAAACCCCTGAGGGTAAGAGGCCTATTCCAAAGGCTACACACCCACCCCAGAGGGAGGAAGCATCCAGCGAATAAAGGCCTGGCAGAAACCACTGAGGGTAAGACGCTTATTCCAAAGGCCCCATCCCCATCCCAGAGGGAGGAAGCATCCAGGGAAGAAAGACCTAGCAGATAACATTGAGGGTAAGAGGCCTATTCCAAAGGCCACACCCCCACCCAAGAGGGAGGAAGCATGCAGGGATGAACGGCCTGGCAGAAACCATTGAGGGTAAGAAGCCTATTCCAAAGTCCCAATCCCCACCACAGAAGGACGTAGCATCCCGCGAAGAAAGGCCTGGCAGAAACCCCTGAGGGTAAGAGGCCTATTCCAAAGGCCCCATCCCCATCCCAGAGGGAGGAAGCATCCAGGGAAGAAAGACCTGGCAGAAGCCACTGAGGGTAAGAGGCCTATTCCAAAGGCCACACCCCGACCCCAGAGGGAGGAAGCATCCAGGGAAGAAAGGCCTGGCAGAAGCCACTGAGGGTAAGAGGCCTATTCCAAAGGCCCCATCCCCACCCCAGAGGGAGGAAGCATCCAGGGAAGAAAGGCCTGGCAGAAGCCACAGAGGTTAAGTGGCCTATTCCAAAGGCCCCATCCCCACCACAGAGGGAGGAAGCATCCAGGGAAGAAAGGACTGGCAGAAGCCACTGAGGGTAAGAGGCCTATTCCAAAGGCCTCATTCCCACCCCAGAGGGAGGAAGCACCAGGGAAGAAAGGCCAGTCAGAAAGCATTTAGGGTAAGAGGCCTATTCCAAAGGCCACATCCCCACCCCAGAGGGAGGAAGCATCCAGGGATGAAAGGCCTGGCAGAAACCACTGAGGGTAAGAGGTCTATTCCAAAGGCCCCCTCCCCTCCACAGAGGGAGGAAGCATCCACGGAAGAAAGGCCTGGCAGAAGCCACTGAGGGTAAGAGGCCTATGCCAAAGGCCCCAACCCCACCCCAGAGGAAGCATCCAGGGAAGGAAGGCCTTGCTGAAAGCACTGAGGGTAAGTGGCCTATTCCAATGGCCACACCCCTACCCCAGAGGGAGGAAGCATCCAGGGAAGAAAGGCCTGGCAGAAGCCACTGAGGGTAAGAGGCCTATTCCAAAAGCCCCATCCCCACCCCAGAGGGAGGAAGCATCCAGGGAAGAAAGACCTGGCAGAAGCCACAGAGGTTAAGAGGCCTATTCCAAAGGCCCCATCCCCACCACAGAGGGAGGAAGCATCCAGGGAAGGAAGACCTAGCAGAAGCCACTGAGGGTAAGATGCCTATTCCAAATGCCACACCCCCACCAAGAGGGAGGAAGCATGCAGGGAAGAAAGGCCTTGCAGAAACCATTGAGGGTAAGAGGCCTATTCCAAAGGCCCCATCTCCACCCCAGAGGGAGGAAGCATCCAGGGAAGAAAGGCATGGCAGAAACCACTAAGGGTAAGAGGCCTATTCCAAAGGCCACACCCCCACCCCAGAAGGAGGAAGCATCCAGGGAAGAAAGACCTGGCAGATACGACTGAGGGTAAGAGGCCTATTCCAAAGGCCACACCCCCACCCAAGAGGGAGGAAGCATGCAGGGAAGAACGGCCTGGCAGAAACCATTGAGGGTAAGAAGCCTATTCCAAAGTCCCAATCCCCACCCCAGCGGGAGGAAGCATCCAGGGAAGAAAGGCCTGGCAGATACCACTGAGGGTAAGAGGCCTATTCCAAAGGCCACACCCCCACCCCAGAAGGACGAAGCATCCCGGGAAGAAAGTTCTGGCAGAAACCCCTGAGGGTAAGAGGCCTATTCCAAAGGCTACACACACACCCCAGAGGGAGGAAGCATCCAGCGAATAAAGGCCTGGCAGAAACCACTGAGGGTAAGAGGCCTATTCCAAAGGCCCCATCCCCATCCCAAAGGGAGGAAGCATCCAGGGAAGAAAGACCTGGCAGAAGCCACTGAGGGTAAGAGTCCTATTCCAAAGGCCACACCCCCACCCAAGAGGGAGGAAGCATGCAGGGAAGAAATGCCTGGCAGAAACCATTGAGGGTGAGAGGCCTATTCCAAAGGCCCCCATCCCCACCCCAGAGAGAGGAAGCATCCAGGGGATGAAAGGCCTTGCAGAAACCACTGAGGGTAAGAGGCCTATTCCAAATGCCACACCCCCACCCAAGTGGGAGGAAGCATGCAGGGAAGAAAGGCCTGGCAGAAACCATTGAGGGTAAGAGGCCTACTCCAAAGGCCCCATCCCCACCCCAGAGGGAGGAAGCATCCAGGGAAGAAATGCCTGGCAGAAACCACTGAGGGTAAGAGGCCTATTCCAAAGGCCACACCCCCACCCCAGAAGGAGGAAGCATCCTGGGAAGAAAGGCCTGGCAGAAACCACTGAGGGTAAGAGACCTGTTCAAAAAGGCCCCATCCCCACCCCAGAGGGAGGAATTATCCAGGGAAAAAATACCTGGCAGAAGCCACTGAGGGTAAGAGGCCTATTCTAAAGGCCACACCCCCACTAAAGAGGGAGAAAGCATGCAGGGAAGAAAGGCCTGGCAGAAACCACTGAGGGTAAGAGGCCTATTCCAAAGTCCCAATCCCCACCCCAGAGGGAGGAAGCATTCAGGGAAGAAAGGCCTGGCAGATACCACTGTGGGTAAGAGGCCTATTCCAAAGGCCTCAGCCCCACCCCAGAAGGAGGAAGCATCCCGGGAAGAAAGGCCTGGCAGAACCCCCTGAGGTCTATTCCAAAGGCTGCATCTGCTCCCCAGTGGGAGGAAGCATCCAGGGAAGAAAGTAATGGCAGAAACCACTGAGGGTAAGAGGCCTATTCCAAAGGCTACACACCCACCCCAGAGGGAGGAAGCATCCAGCGAATAAAGGCCTGGCAGAAACCACTGAGATTAAGAGGCTATTCCAAAGGCCACACCCCCACCCTAGAGGGAGGAAGCATCCAGCGAATAAATGCCTGGCAGAAACCACTGAGGGTAAGAGACCTGTTCCAAAGGCCCCATCCCCACCCCAGAGGGAGGAAGCATCCAGGGAAGAAAGACCTGGCAGAAGCCACTGAGGGTAGGAGGCCTATTCCAAAGGCCACACCCCGACCCCAGAGGGAGGAAGCATCTAGGGAAGAAAGGCCTGGCAGAAGCCACTGAGGGTAAGAGGCCTATTCCAAAGGCCCCATCCCCACCCCAGAGGGAGGAAGCATCCAGGGAAGAAAGGCCTGGCAGAAGCCACAGAGGTTAAGTGGCCTATTCCAAAGGCCCCATCCCCACCACAGAGGGAGGAAGCATCCAGGGAAGAAAGGACTGGCAGAAGCCACTGAGGGTAAGAGGCCTATTCCAAAGGCCTCATTCCCACCCCAGAGGGAGGAAGCACCAGGGAAGAAAGGCCAGTCAGAAAGCATTTAGGGTAAGAGGCCTATTCCAAAGGCCACATCCCCACCCCAGAGGGAGGAAGCATCCAGGGATGAAAGGCCTGGCAGAAACCACTGAGGGTAAGAGGTCTATTCCAAAGGCCCCCTCCCCTCCACAGAGGGAGGAAGCATCCACGGAAGAAAGGCCTGGCAGAAGCCACTGAGGGTAAGAGGCCTATGCCAAAGGCCCCAACCCCACCCCAGAGGAAGCATCCAGGGAAGGAAGGCCTTGCAGAAAGCACTGAGGGTAAGAGGCCTATTCCAATGGCCACACCCCTACCCCAGAGGGAGGAAGCATCCAGGGAAGAAAGGCCTGGCAGAAGCCACTGAGGGTAAGAGGCCTATTCCAAAAGCCCCATCCCCACCCCAGAGGGAGGAAGCATCCAGGGAAGAAAGACCTGGCAGAAGCCACAGAGGTTAAGAGGCCTATTCCAAAGGCCCCATCCCCACCACAGAGGGAGGAAGCATCCAGGGAAGGAAGACCTAGCAGAAGCCACTGAGGGTAAGATGCCTATTCCAAATGCTACACCCCCACCAAGAGGGAGGAAGCATGCAGGGAAGAAAGGCCTTGCAGAAACCATTGAGGGTAAGAGGCCTATTCCAAAGGCCCCATCTCCACCCCAGAGGGAGGAAGCATCCAGGGAAGAAAGGCATGGCAGAAACCACTAAGGGTAAGAGGCCTATTCCAAAGGCCACACCCCCACCCCAGAAGGAGGAAGCATCCAGGGAAGAAAGACCTGGCAGATACCACTGAGGGTAAGAGGCCTATTCCAAAGGCCACACCCCCACCCAAGAGGGAGGAAGCATGCAGGGAAGAACGGCCTGGCAGAAACCATTGAGGGTAAGAAGCCTATTCCAAAGTCCCAATCCCCACCCCAGCGGGAGGAAGCATCCAGGGAAGAAAGGCCTGGCAGATACCACTGAGGGTAAGAGGCCTATTCCAAAGGCCACACCCCCACCCCAGAAGGACGAAGCATCCCGGGAAGAAAGTTCTGGCAGAAACCCCTGAGGGTAAGAGGCCTATTCCAAAGGCCCTATCCCCACCCCAGAGGGAGGAAGCATCCAGGGAAGAAAGGCCTGGTAGAAGCCACAGAGGTTAAGAGGCCTATTCCAAAGGCCCCATCCCCACCACAGAGGGAGGAAGCATCCAGGGAAGGAAGACCTGGCAGAAGCCACTGAGGGTAAGAGGCCTATTCCAAATGCCACACCCCCACCCAAGTGGGAGGAAGCATGCAGGGAAGAAAGGCCTGGCAGAAACCATTGAGGGTAAGAGGCCTACTCCAAAGGCCCCATCCCCACCCCAGAGGGAGGAAGCATCCAGGGAAGAAATGCCTGGCAGAAACCACTGAGGGTAAGAGGCCTATTCCAAAGGCCACACCCCCACCCCAGAAGGAGGAAGCATCCTGGGAAGAAAGGCCTGGCAGAAACCACTGAGGGTAAGAGACCTGTTCAAAAAGGCCCCATCCCCACCCCAGAGGGAGGAATTATCCAGGGAAAAAATACCTGGCAGAAGCCACTGAGGGTAAGAGGCCTATTCTAAAGGCCACACCCCCACTAAAGAGGGAGGAAGCATGCAGGGAAGAAAGGCCTGGCAGAAACCACTGAGGGTAAGAGGCCTATTCCAAAGTCCCAATCCCCACCCCAGAGGGAGGAAGCATTCAGGGAAGAAAGGCCTGGCAGATACCACTGTGGGTAAGAGGCCTATTCCAAAGGCCTCAGCCCCACCCCAGAAGGAGGAAGCATCCCGGGAAGAAAGGCCTGGCAGAACCCCCTGAGGTCTATTCCAAAGGCTGCATCTGCTCCCCAGTGGGAGGAAGCATCCAGGGAAGAAAGTAATGGCAGAAACCACTGAGGGTAAGAGGCCTATTCCAGAGGCTACACACCCACCCCAGAGGGAGGAAGCATCCAGCGAATAAAGGCCTGGCAGAAACCACTGAGGGTAAGAGACCTGTTCCAAAGGCCCCATCCCCACCCCAGCGGGAGGAAGCATCCAGGGAATAAAGACCTGGCAGAAGCCACTGAGGGTAAGAGGCCTATTCCAAAGGCCACACCCCGACCCCAGAGGGAGGAAGCATCCAGGGAAGAAAGGCCTGGCAGAAACCACTGAGGGTAAGAGGCCTATTCCAAAGGCCCCATCCCCACCCCAGAGGGAGGAAGCATCCAGGGAAGAAAGGCCTGGCAGAAGCCACAGAGGTTAAGTGGCCTATTCCAAAGGCCCCATCCCCACCACAGAGGGAGGAAGCATCCAGGGAAGAAAGGACTGGCAGAAGCCACTGAGGGTAAGAGGCCTATTCCAAAGGCCTCATTCCCACCCCAGAGGGAGGAAGCACCAGGGAAGAAAGGCCAGTCAGAAAGCATTTAGGGTAAGAGGTCTATTCCAAAGGCCACATCCCCACCCCAGAGGGAGGAAGCATCCAGGGATGAAAGGCCTGGCAGAAACCACTGAGGGTAAGAGGTCTATTCCAAAGGCCCCCTCCCCTCCACAGAGGGAGGAAGCATCCACGGAAGAAAGGCCTGGCAGAAGCCACTGAGGGTAAGAGGCCTATGCCAAAGGCCCCAACCCCACCCCAGAGGAAGCATCCAGGGAAGGAAGGCCTTGCAGAAAGCACTGAGGGTAAGAGGCCTATTCCAATGGCCACACCCCTACCCTAGAGGGAGGAAGCATCCAGGGAAGAAAGGCCTGGCAGAAGCCACTGAGGGTAAGAGGCCTATTCCAAAAGCCCCATCCCCACCCCAGAGGGAGGAAGCATCCAGGGAAGAAAGACCTGGCAGAAGCCACAGAGGTTAAGAGGCCTATTCCAAAGGCCCCATCCCCACCACAGAGGGAGGAAGCATCCAGGGAAGGAAGACCTAGCAGAAGCCACTGAGGGTAAGATGCCTATTCCAAATGCCACACCCCCACCAAGAGGGAGGAAGCATGCAGGGAAGAAAGGCCTTGCAGAAACCATTGAGGGTAAGAGGCCTATTCCAAAGGCCCCATCTCCACCCCAGAGGGAGGAAGCATCCAGGGAAGAAAGGCATGGCAGAAACCACTAAGGGTAAGAGGCCTATTCCAAAGGCCACACCCCCACCCCAGAAGGAGGAAGCACCCAGGGAAGAAAGACCTGGCAGATACCACTGAGGGTAAGAGGCCTATTCCAAAGGCCACACCCCCACCCAAGAGGGAGGAAGCATGCAGGGAAGAACGGCCTGGCAGAAACCATTGAGGGTAAGAAGCCTATTCCAAAGTCCCAATCCCCACCCCAGCGGGAGGAAGCATCCAGGGAAGAAAGGCCTGGCAGATACCACTGAGGGTAAGAGGCCTATTCCAAAGGCCACACCCCCACCCCAGAATGACGAAGCATCCCGGGAAGAAAGTTCTGGCAGAAACCCCTGAGGGTAAGAGGCCTATTCCAAAGGCTACACACACACCCCAGAGGGAGGAAGCATCCAGCGAATAAAGGCCTGGCAGAAACCACTGAGGGTAAGAGGCCTATTCCAAAGGCCCCATCCCCATCCCAAAGGGAGGAAGCATCCAGGGAAGAAAGACCTGGCAGAAGCCACTGAGGGTAAGAGTCCTATTCCAAAGGCCACACCCCCACCCAAGAGGGAGGAAGCATGCAGGGAAGAAATGCCTGGCAGAAACCATTGAGGGTGAGAGGCCTATTCCAAAGGCCCCCATCCCCACCCCAGAGAGAGGAAGCATCCAGGGGATGAAAGGCCTTGCAGAAACCACTGAGGGTAAGAGGCCTATTCCAATGGCCACACCCCTACCCTAGAGGGAGGAAGCATCCAGGGAAGAAAGGCCTGGCAGAAGCCACTGAGGGTAAGAGGCCTATTCCAAAAGCCCCATCCCCACCCCAGAGGGAGGAAGCATCCAGGGAAGAAAGACCTGGCAGAAGCCACAGAGGTTAAGAGGCCTATTCCAAAGGCCCCATCCCCACCACAGAGGGAGGAAGCATCCAGGGAAGGAAGACCTAGCAGAAGCCACTGAGGGTAAGATGCCTATTCCAAATGCCACACCCCCACCAAGAGGGAGGAAGCATGCAGGGAAGAAAGGCCTTGCAGAAACCATTGAGGGTAAGAGGCCTATTCCAAAGGCCCCATCTCCACCCCAGAGGGAGGAAGCATCCAGGGAAGAAAGGCATGGCAGAAACCACTAAGGGTAAGAGGCCTATTCCAAAGGCCACACCCCCACCCCAGAAGGAGGAAGCACCCAGGGAAGAAAGACCTGGCAGATACCACTGAGGGTAAGAGGCCTATTCCAAAGGCCACACCCCCACCCAAGAGGGAGGAAGCATGCAGGGAAGAACGGCCTGGCAGAAACCATTGAGGGTAAGAAGCCTATTCCAAAGTCCCAATCCCCACCCCAGCGGGAGGAAGCATCCAGGGAAGAAAGGCCTGGCAGATACCACTGAGGGTAAGAGGCCTATTCCAAAGGCCACACCCCCACCCCAGAATGACGAAGCATCCCGGGAAGAAAGTTCTGGCAGAAACCCCTGAGGGTAAGAGGCCTATTCCAAAGGCTACACACACACCCCAGAGGGAGGAAGCATCCAGCGAATAAAGGCCTGGCAGAAACCACTGAGGGTAAGAGGCCTATTCCAAAGGCCCCATCCCCATCCCAAAGGGAGGAAGCATCCAGGGAAGAAAGACCTGGCAGAAGCCACTGAGGGTAAGAGTCCTATTCCAAAGGCCACACCCCCACCCAAGAGGGAGGAAGCATGCAGGGAAGAAATGCCTGGCAGAAACCATTGAGGGTGAGAGGCCTATTCCAAAGGCCCCCATCCCCACCCCAGAGAGAGGAAGCATCCAGGGGATGAAAGGCCTTGCAGAAACCACTGAGGGTAAGAGGCCTATTCCAATGGCCGCACCCCCACCCAGAGGGAGGAAGCATCCAGGGAAGAAAGGCCTGGCAGAAGCCACTGAGGGTAAGATGCCTATTCCAAAGGCCCTATCCCCACCCCAGAGGGAGGAAGCATCCAGGGAAGAAAGGCCTGGTAGAAGCCACAGAGGTTAAGAGGCCTATTCCAAAGGCCCCATCCCCAGCACAGAGGGAGGAAGCATCCAGGGAAGGAAGACCTGGCAGAAGCCACTGAGGGTAAGAGGCCTATTCCAAATGCCACACCCCCACCCTAGTGGGAGGAAGCATGCAGGTAAGAAAGGCCTGGCAGAAACCATTGAGGGTAAGAGGCCTACTCCAAAGGCCCCATCCCCACCCCAGAGGGAGGAAGCATCCAGGGAAGAAATGCCTGGCAGAAACCACTGAGGGTAAGAGGCCTATTCCAAAGGCCACACCCCCACCCCAGAAGGAGGAAGCATCCTGGGAAGAAAGGCCTGGCAGAAACCACTGAGGGTAAGAGACCTGTTCAAAAAGGCCCCATCCCCACCCCAGAGGGAGGAATTATCCAGGGAAAAAATACCTGGCAGAAGCCACTGAGGGTAAGAGGCCTATTCTAAAGGCCACACCCCCACTAAAGAGGGAGGAAGCATGCAGGGAAGAAAGGCCTGGCAGAAACCACTGAGGGTAAGAGGCCTATTCCAAAGTCCCAATCCCCACCCCAGAGGGAGGAAGCATTCAGGGAAGAAAGGCCTGGCAGATACCACTGTGGGTAAGAGGCCTATTCCAAAGGCCTCACCCCCACCCCAGAAGGAGGAAGCATCCCGGGAAAAAAGGCCTGGCAGAACCCCCTGAGGTCTATTCCAAAGGCTGCATCTGCTCCCCAGTGGGAGGAAGCATCCAGGGAAGAAAGTAATGGCAGAAACCACTGAGGGTAAGTGGCCTATTCCAAAGGCCCCATCCCCACCACAGAGGGAGGAAGCATCCAGGGAAGAAAGGACTGGCAGAAGCCACTGAGGGTAAGAGGCCTATTCCAAAGGCCTCATTCCCACCCCAGAGGGAGGAAGCACCAGGGAAGAAAGGCCAGTCAGAAAGCATTTAGGGTAAGAGGTCTATTCCAAAGGCCACATCCCCACCCCAGAGGGAGGAAGCATCCAGGGATGAAAGGCCTGGCAGAAACCACTGAGGGTAAGAGGTCTATTCCAAAGGCCCCCTCCCCTCCACAGAGGGAGGAAGCATCCACGGAAGAAAGGCCTGGCAGAAGCCACTGAGGGTAAGAGGCCTATGCCAAAGGCCCCAACCCCACCCCAGAGGAAGCATCCAGGGAAGGAAGGCCTTGCAGAAAGCACTGAGGGTAAGAGGCCTATTCCAATGGCCACACCCCTACCCCAGAGGGAGGAAGCATCCAGGGAAGAAAGGCCTGGCAGAAGCCACTGAGGGTAAGAGGCCTATTCCAAAAGCCCCATCCCCACCCCAGAGGGAGGAAGCATCCAGGGAAGAAAGACCTGGCAGAAGCCACAGAGGTTAAGAGGCCTATTCCAAAGGCCCCATCCCCACCACAGAGGGAGGAAGCATCCAGGGAAGGAAGACCTAGCAGAAGCCACTGAGGGTAAGATGCCTATTCCAAATGCCACACCCCCACCAAGAGGGAGGAAGCATGCAGGGAAGAAAGGCCTTGCAGAAACCATTGAGGGTAAGAGGCCTATTCCAAAGGCCCCATCTCCACCCCAGAGGGAGGAAGCATCCAGGGAAGAAAGGCATGGCAGAAACCACTAAGGGTAAGAGGCCTATTCCAAAGGCCACACCCCCACCCCAGAAGGAGGAAGCACCCAGGGAAGAAAGACCTGGCAGATACCACTGAGGGTAAGAGGCC
The DNA here is from genome assembly GCA_035047305.1 of Bradypodion pumilum. Classification (NCBI taxonomy): domain Eukaryota; kingdom Metazoa; phylum Chordata; class Lepidosauria; order Squamata; family Chamaeleonidae; genus Bradypodion; species Bradypodion pumilum. The sequence goes on along the minus strand of JAWDJD010000009.1, from coordinate 22,898,050 downwards.
TATTCCAAAGGCCACACCCCCACCCAAGAGGGAGGAAGCATGCAGGGAAGAACGGCCTGGCAGAAACCATTGAGGGTAAGAAGCCTATTCCAAAGTCCCAATCCCCACCCCAGCGGGAGGAAGCATCCAGGGAAGAAAGGCCTGGCAGATACCACTGAGGGTAAGAGGCCTATTCCAAAGGCCACACCCCCACCCCAGAAGGACGAAGCATCCCGGGAAGAAAGTTCTGGCAGAAACCCCTGAGGGTAAGAGGCCTATTCCAAAGGCTACACACACACCCCAGAGGGAGGAAGCATCCAGCGAATAAAGGCCTGGCAGAAACCACTGAGGGTAAGAGGCCTATTCCAAAGGCCCCATCCCCATCCCAAAGGGAGGAAGCATCCAGGGAAGAAAGACCTGGCAGAAGCCACTGAGGGTAAGAGTCCTATTCCAAAGGCCACACCCCCACCCAAGAGGGAGGAAGCATGCAGGGAAGAAATGCCTGGCAGAAACCATTGAGGGTGAGAGGCCTATTCCAAAGGCCCCCATCCCCACCCCAGAGAGAGGAAGCATCCAGGGGATGAAAGGCCTTGCAGAAACCACTGAGGGTAAGAGGCCTATTCCAATGGCCGCACCCCCACCCAGAGGGAGGAAGCATCCAGGGAAGAAAGGCCTGGCAGAAGCCACTGAGGGTAAGATGCCTATTCCAAAGGCCCTATCCCCACCCCAGAGGGAGGAAGCATCCAGGGAAGAAAGGCCTGGTAGAAGCCACAGAGGTTAAGAGGCCTATTCCAAAGGCCCCATCCCCACCACAGAGGGAGGAAGCATCCAGGGAAGGAAGACCTGGCAGAAGCCACTGAGGGTAAGAGGCCTATTCCAAATGCCACACCCCCACCCAAGTGGGAGGAAGCATGCAGGTAAGAAAGGCCTGGCAGAAACCATTGAGGGTAAGAGGCCTACTCCAAAGGCCCCATCCCCACCCCAGAGGGAGGAAGCATCCAGGGAAGAAATGCCTGGCAGAAACCACTGAGGGTAAGAGGCCTATTCCAAAGGCCACACCCCCACCCCAGAAGGAGGAAGCATCCTGGGAAGAAAGGCCTGGCAGAAACCACTGAGGGTAAGAGACCTGTTCAAAAAGGCCCCATCCCCACCCCAGAGGGAGGAATTATCCAGGGAAAAAATACCTGGCAGAAGCCACTGAGGGTAAGAGGCCTATTCTAAAGGCCACACCCCCACTAAAGAGGGAGGAAGCATGCAGGGAAGAAAGGCCTGGCAGAAACCACTGAGGGTAAGAGGCCTATTCCAAAGTCCCAATCCCCACCCCAGAGGGAGGAAGCATTCAGGGAAGAAAGGCCTGGCAGATACCACTGTGGGTAAGAGGCCTATTCCAAAGGCCTCACCCCCACCCCAGAAGGAGGAAGCATCCCGGGAAAAAAGGCCTGGCAGAACCCCCTGAGGTCTATTCCAAAGGCTGCATCTGCTCCCCAGTGGGAGGAAGCATCCAGGGAAGAAAGTAATGGCAGAAACCACTGAGGGTAAGTGGCCTATTCCAAAGGCCCCATCCCCACCACAGAGGGAGGAAGCATCCAGGGAAGAAAGGACTGGCAGAAGCCACTGAGGGTAAGAGGCCTATTCCAAAGGCCTCATTCCCACCCCAGAGGGAGGAAGCACCAGGGAAGAAAGGCCAGTCAGAAAGCATTTAGGGTAAGAGGTCTATTCCAAAGGCCACATCCCCACCCCAGAGGGAGGAAGCATCCAGGGATGAAAGGCCTGGCAGAAACCACTGAGGGTAAGAGGTCTATTCCAAAGGCCCCCTCCCCTCCACAGAGGGAGGAAGCATCCACGGAAGAAAGGCCTGGCAGAAGCCACTGAGGGTAAGAGGCCTATGCCAAAGGCCCCAACCCCACCCCAGAGGAAGCATCCAGGGAAGGAAGGCCTTGCAGAAAGCACTGAGGGTAAGAGGCCTATTCCAATGGCCACACCCCTACCCCAGAGGGAGGAAGCATCCAGGGAAGAAAGGCCTGGCAGAAGCCACTGAGGGTAAGAGGCCTATTCCAAAAGCCCCATCCCCACCCCAGAGGGAGGAAGCATCCAGGGAAGAAAGACCTGGCAGAAGCCACAGAGGTTAAGAGGCCTATTCCAAAGGCCCCATCCCCACCACAGAGGGAGGAAGCATCCAGGGAAGGAAGACCTAGCAGAAGCCACTGAGGGTAAGATGCCTATTCCAAATGCCACACCCCCACCAAGAGGGAGGAAGCATGCAGGGAAGAAAGGCCTTGCAGAAACCATTGAGGGTAAGAGGCCTATTCCAAAGGCCCCATCTCCACCCCAGAGGGAGGAAGCATCCAGGGAAGAAAGGCATGGCAGAAACCACTAAGGGTAAGAGGCCTATTCCAAAGGCCACACCCCCACCCCAGAAGGAGGAAGCACCCAGGGAAGAAAGACCTGGCAGATACCACTGAGGGTAAGAGGCCTATTCCAAAGGCCACACCCCCACCCAAGAGGGAGGAAGCATGCAGGGAAGAACGGCCTGGCAGAAACCATTGAGGGTAAGAAGCCTATTCCAAAGTCCCAATCCCCACCCCAGCGGGAGGAAGCATCCAGGGAAGAAAGGCCTGGCAGATACCACTGAGGGTAAGAGGCCTATTCCAAAGGCCACACCCCCACCCCAGAAGGACGAAGCATCCCGGGAAGAAAGTTCTGGCAGAAACCCCTGAGGGTAAGAGGCCTATTCCAAAGGCTACACACACACCCCAGAGGGAGGAAGCATCCAGCGAATAAAGGCCTGGCAGAAACCACTGAGGGTAAGAGGCCTATTCCAAAGGCCCCATCCCCATCCCAAAGGGAGGAAGCATCCAGGGAAGAAAGACCTGGCAGAAGCCACTGAGGGTAAGAGTCCTATTCCAAAGGCCACACCCCCACCCAAGAGGGAGGAAGCATGCAGGGAAGAAATGCCTGGCAGAAACCATTGAGGGTGAGAGGCCTATTCCAAAGGCCCCCATCCCCACCCCAGAGAGAGGAAGCATCCAGGGGATGAAAGGCCTTGCAGAAACCACTGAGGGTAAGAGGCCTATTCCAATGGCCGCACCCCCACCCAGAGGGAGGAAGCATCCAGGGAAGAAAGGCCTGGCAGAAGCCACTGAGGGTAAGATGCCTATTCCAAAGGCCCTATCCCCACCCCAGAGGGAGGAAGCATCCAGGGAAGAAAGGCCTGGTAGAAGCCACAGAGGTTAAGAGGCCTATTCCAAAGGCCCCATCCCCACCACAGAGGGAGGAAGCATCCAGGGAAGGAAGACCTGGCAGAAGCCACTGAGGGTAAGAGGCCTATTCCAAATGCCACACCCCCACCCAAGTGGGAGGAAGCATGCAGGGAAGAAAGGCCTGGCAGAAACCACTGAGGGTAAGAGACCTGTTCAAAAAGGCCCCATCCCCACCCCAGAGGGAGGAATTATCCAGGGAAAAAATACCTGGCAGAAGCCACTGAGTGTAAGAGGCCTATTCTAAAGGCCACACCCCCACTAAAGAGGGAGGAAGCATGCAGGGAAGAAAGGCCTGGCAGAAACCACTGAGGGTAAGAGGCCTATTCCAAAGTCCCAATCCCCACCCCAGAGGGAGGAAGCATTCAGGGAAGAAAGGCCTGGCAGATACCACTGTGGGTAAGAGGCCTATTCCAAAGGCCTCACCCCCACCCCAGAAGGAGGAAGCATCCCGGGAAGAAAGGCCTGGCAGAACCCCCTGAGGTCTATTCCAAAGGCTGCATCTGCTCCCCAGTGGGAGGAAGCATCCAGGGAAGAAAGTAATGGCAGAAACCACTGAGGGTAAGAGGCCTATTCCAAAGGCTACACACCCACCCCAGAGGGAGGAAGCATCCAGCGAATAAAGGCCTGGCAGAAACCACTGAGATTAAGAGGCTATTCCAAAGGCCACACCCCCACCCTAGAGGGAGGAAGCATCCAGCGAATAAATGCCTCGCAGAAACCACTGAGGGTAAGAGACCTGTTCCAAAGGCCCCATCCCCACCCCAGAGGGAGGAAGCATCCAGGGAAAAAAGACCTGGCAGAAGCCACTGAGGGTAAGAGGCCTATTCCAAAGGCCACACCCCCACCAAAGTGGGAGGAAGCATGTAGGGAAGAAAGGCATGGGAGAAACCACTGAGGGTAAGAGGCCTATTCCAAAGGCGCCATCCCCATCCCAGAGGGAGGAAGCATCCAGGGAAGAAAGACCTGGCAGAAGCCACTGAGGGTAAGAGGCCTATTCCAAAGGCCACACCCCCACCCAAGAGGAAGTAAGCATGCAGGGAAGAACGGCCTGGCAGAAACCATTGAGGGTAAGAGGCCTAATCCAAAGACCCAATCCCCACCCCAAAGGGAGGAAGCATCCACGGAAGAAAGGCCTGGCAGATACCACTGAGGGTAAGAGGCCTATTCCAATGGCCCCATCCCCACCCCAGAGGGAGGAAGCATCCAGGGATGAAAGGCCTGGCAGAAACCACTGAGGGTAAGAGGTCTATTCCAAAGGCCCCCTCCCCTCCACAGAGGGAGGAAGCATCCAGGGAAGAAAGGCCTGGCAGAAGCCACTGAGGGTAAGAGGCCTATTCCAAAGGCCTCATTCCCACCCCAGAGGGAGGAAGCATCCAGGGAAGAAAGGCCTGTCAGAAAGCATTTAGGGTAAGAGGCCTGTTCGAAAGGCCCCATCCCCACCCCAGAGGAAGCATCCAGGGAAGGAAGGCCTTGCAGAAACCACTGAGGGTAAGAGGCCTATTCCAATGGCCACACCCCCACCCCAGAGGGAGGAAGCATCCAGGGAAGAAAGGCCTGGCAGAAGCCACTGAGGGTAAGAGAACTATTCCAAAGGCCCCATCCCCACCCCAGAGGGAGGAAGCATCCAGGGAAGAAAGGCCTGGCAGAGGCCCCAGAGATTAAGAGGCCTATTCCAAAGGCCCCATCCCCACCACAGAGGGAGGAAGCATCCAGGGAAGGTAGACCTAGCAGAAGCCACTGAGGGTAAGAGGCCTATTCCAAATGCCACACCCCCACCCAAGAGGGAGGAAGCATCCAGGGAACAAAGGCCTGGCAGAAACCACTGAGGGTAAGAGGCCTATTCCAAAGGCCACACCCCCACCCCAGAAGGAGGAAGCATCCAGGGAAGAAAGACCTGGGAGATAACAATGAGGGTAAGAGGCCTATTGCAAAGGCCAAAACCCCACCCAAGAGGGAGGAAGCATGCAGGGAAGAATGGCCTGGCAGAAACCATTGAGGGTAAGAAGCCTATTCCAAAGTCCCCACCCCAGAGGGAGGAAGCATCCAGGGAAGAAAGGCCTGGCAGATACCACTGAGGGTAAGAGGCCTATTCCAAAGGCCACACCCTCACCCCAGAAGTACGTAGCATCCCGGGAAGAAAGGCCTGGCAGAAACCCCTGAGGGTAAGAGGATTATTCCAAAGGCTACACACCCACCCCAGAGGGAGGAAGCATCCAGCGAATAAAGGCCTGGCAGAAACCACTGACGGTAAGAGGCCTATTCCAAAGGCCCCATCCCCATCCCAGAGGGAGGAAGCATCCAGGGAAGAAAGACCTGGCAGAAGCCACTGAGGGTAAGAGGCCTATTCCAAAGGCAACACCCCCACCCCAGAGGGAGGAAGCATCTAGGGAAGAAAGGCCTGGCACATGCCACTGAGGGTAAGAGGCCTATTCCAAAGGCCCCATTCCCACCCCAGAGGGAGGAAGCATCCTGGGAAGAAAGGCCTGGCAGAAGCCACAGAGGTTAAGAGGCCTATTCCAAAGGCCCCATCCCCACCACAGAGGGAGGAAGCATCCAGGGATGAAAGGCCTGGCAGAAGCCACTGAGGGTAAGAGGCCTATTCCAAAGGCCACACAGCCACCCCAGAAGGACGTAGCATCCCGGGAAGAAAGGCCTGGCAGAAACCCCTGAGGGTAAGAGGCCTATTCCAAAGGCTACACACCCACCCCAGAGGGGGGAAGCATCCAGCGAATAAAGGCCTGGCAGAAAGCACTGAGGGTAAGAGGCCTATTCCAAAGGCCCCATCCCCACCACAGAGGGAGGAAGCATCCAGGGATGAAAGGCCTGTCAGAAACCACTGAGGGTAATAGGCCTATTCCAAAGGCCACACAGCCACCCCAGAAGGACGTAGCATCCCGGGAAGAAAGGCCTGGCAGAAACCCCTGAGGGTAAGAGGCCTATTCCAAAGGCTACACACCCACCCCAGAGGGGGGAAGCATCCAGCGAATAAAGGCCTGGCAGAAACCACTGAGGGTAAGAGGCCTATTCCAAAGGCCCCATCCCCATCCCAGAGGGAGGAAGCATCCAGGGAAGAAAGACCTGGCAGAAGCCACTGAGGGTAAGAGTCCTATTCCAAAGGCCACACCCCCACCCCAGAGGGAGGAAGCATCCAGGGAAGAAAGGCCTGGCAGAAGCCACTGAGGGTAAGAGGACTATTCCAAAGGCCCCATCCCCACCCCAGAGGGAGGAAGCATCCAGGGAAGAAGGGCCTGGCAGAAGCCACAGAGGTTAAGTGGCCTATTCCAAAGGCCCCATCCCCACCACAGAGGGAGGAAGCATCCTGGGAAGAAAGGCCTGGCAGAAGCCACAGAGGTAAAGAGGCCTATTCCAAAGGCCCCATCCCCACCACAGAGGGAGGAAGCATCCAGGGATGAAAGGCCTGGCAGAAACCACTGAGGGTAAGAGGCCTATTCCAAAGGCCACACAGCCACCCCAGAAGGACGTCGCATCCCGGGAAGAAAGGCCTGGCAGAAACCCCTGAGGGTAAGAGGCCTATTCCAAAGGCTACACACCCACCCCAGAGGGAGGAAGCATCCAGCGAATAAAGGCCTGGCAGAAACCACTGAGGGTAAGAGGCCTATTCCAAAGGCCCCATCCCCATCCCAGAGGGAGGAAGCATCCAGGGAAGAAAGACCTGGCAGAAGCCACTGAGGGTAAGAGTCCTATTCCAAAGGCCACACCCCCACCCCAGAGGGAGGAAGCATCCAGGGAAGAAAGGCCTGGCAGAAGCCACTGAGGGTAAGAGGCCTATTCCAAAGGCCCCATCCCCACCCCAGAGGGAGGAAGCATCCAGGGAAGAAAGGCCTGGCAGAAGCCACAGAGGTTAAGTGGCCTATTCCAAAGGCCCCATCCCAACCACAGAGGGAGGAAGCATCCAGGGATGAAAGGCCTGGCAGAAACCACTGAGGGTAAGAGGTCTATTCCAAAGGCCCCCTCCCCTCCCCAGAGGGAGGAAGCATCCAGGGAAGAAAGGCCTGGCAGAAGCCACTGAGGGTAAGAGGCCTATTCCAAAGGCCTCATTCCCACCCCAGAGAGAGGAAGCATCCAGGGAAGAAAGGCCAGTCAGAAAGCATTTAGGGTAAGAGGCCTATTCCAAAGGCCCCCATCCCCACCACAGAGAGAGGAAGCATCCAGGGGAGAAAGGCCTGTCAGAAACCACTGAGGGTAAGAGGCCTATTCCAAAGGCCACATCCCCACCCCAGAGGGAGGAAGCATCCAGGGATGAAAGGCCTGGCAGAAACCACTGAGGGTAAGAGGTCTATTCCAAAGACCCCCTCCCCTCCACAGAGGGAGGAAGCATCCAGGGAAGAAAGGCCTGGCAGAAGCCACTGAGGGTAAGAGGCCTATTCCAAAGGCCCCATCCCCACCACAGAGGGAGGAAGCATCCAGGGAAGGAAGGCCTTGCAGAAACCACTGAGGGTAAGAGGCCTATTCCAATGGCCACACCCCCACCCCAGAGGGAGGAAGCATCCAGGGAAGAAAGGCCTGGCAGAAGCCACTGAGGGTAAGAGGCCTATTCCAAAGGCCCCATCCCCACCCCAGAGGGAGGAAGCATCCAGGGAAGAAAGGCCGTGCAGAAGCCACAGAGGTTAAGTGGCCTATTCCAAAGGCCACATCCCCACCCCAGAGGGAGGAAGCATCCAGGGATGAAAGGCCTGGCAGAAACCACTGAGGGTAAGAGGTCTATTCCAAAGACCCCCTCCCCTCCACAGAGGGAGGAAGCATCCAGGGAAGAAAGGCCTGGCAGAAGCCACTGAGGGTAAGAGGCCTATTCCAAAGGCCCCATCCCCACCACAGAGGGAGGAAGCATCCAGGGAAGGAAGGCCTTGCAGAAACCACTGAGGGTAAGAGGCCTGTTCCAAAGGCCCCATCCCCACCCCAGAGGGAGGAAGCATCCAGGGAAGGAAGACCTGGCAGAAACCACTATGGAGAAGAGGAATATTCCAAAGGCCCCATTCCCATCCCAGAGGAAGGAAGCATCCAGGGATGAAAGGCCTTGCAGTAACCACTGTGTTTAACAGGCCTATTCCAAAGGCCACACACCCCACCCTAGAGGGAGGAAGCATCCAGCGAATAAAGGCCTGGCAGAAACCACTGAGGGTAAGAGACCTGTTCCAAGGGCCCCATCCCCACCCCAGAGGGAGGAAGCATCCAGGGAAAAAAAGACCTGGCAGAAGCCACTGAGGGTAAGAGGCCTATTCCAAAGGCCATACCCCCACCAAAGAGGGAGGAAGCATGCAGGGAAGAAATGCCTGGCAGAAACCGCTGAGGGTAAGAGGCCTATTCCAAAGACCCATTCCCCACCCCAGAGGGAGGAAGCATCCACGGAAGAAAGGCCTGGCAGATACCACTGAGGGTAAGAGGCCTATTCCAAAGGCCACACCCCCACCCCACAAGGAGGAAGCATCCAGGGAAGAAAGACCTGGCAGAAGCCGCTGAGGGTAAGAGGCCTATTCCAAAGGCCACACCCCACCCAAGAGGGAGGAAGCATGCAGGGAAGAACGGCCTGGCAGAAACCATTGAGGGTAAGAGGTCTATTCCAAAGGCCCCCTCCCCTCCCCAGAGGGAGGAAGCATCCAGGGAAGAAAGGCCTGGCAGAAGCCTCTGAGGGTAAGAGGCCTATTCCAAAGGCCTCATTCCCACCCCAGAGGGAGGAAGCATCCAGGGAAGAAAGGCCAGTCAGAAAGCATTTAGGGTAAGAGGCCTATTCCAAAGGCCCCCATCCCCACCCCAGAGAGAGGAAGCATCCAGGGGAGAAAGGCCTGTCAGAAACCACTGAGGGTAAGAGGCGTATTCCAAAGGCCACATCCCCACCCCAGAGGGAGGAAGCATCCAGGGATGAAAGGCCTGGCAGAAACCACTGAGTGTAAGAGGTCTATTCCAAAGGCCCCCTCCCCTCCACAGAGGGAGGAAGCATCCAGGGAAGAAAGGCCTGGCAGAAGCCACTGAGGGTAAGAGGCCTATTCCAATGGCCACACCCCCACCCCAGAGGGAGGAAGCATCCAGGGAAGAAAGGCCTGGCAGAAGCCACTGAGGGTAAGAGAACTATTCCAAAGGCCCCATCCCCACCCCAGAGGGAGGAAGCATCCAGGGAAGAAAGGCCTGGCAGAAGCCACAGAGATTAAGAGGCCTATTCCAAAGGCCCCATCCCCACCACAGAGGGAGGAAGCATCCAGGGAAGGTAGACCTAGCAGAAGCCACTGAGGGTAAGAGGCCTATTCCAAATGCCACACCCCCACCCAAGAGGGAAGAAGCATCCAGGGAACAAAGGCCTGGCAGAAACCACTGAGGGTAAGAGGCCTATTCCAAAGGCCACACCCCCACCCCAGAAGGAGGAAGCATCCAGGGAAGAAAGACCTGGCAGATAACAATGAGGGTAAGAGGCCTATTCCAAAGGCCACAACCCCACCCAAGAGGCAGGAAGCATGCAGGGAAGAACGGACTGGCAGAAACCATTGAGGGTAAGAAGCCTATTCCAAAGTCCCAATCCCCACCCCAGAGGGAGGAAGCATCCAGGGAAGAAAGGCCTGGCAGATACCACTGAGGGTAAGAGGCCTATTCCAAAGGCCACACCCCCACCCCAGAAGTACGTAGCATCCCGGGAAGAAAGGCCTGACAGAAACCCCTGAGGGTAAGAGGCCTATTCCAAAGGCTACACACCCACCCCAGAGGGAGGAAGCATCCAGCGAATAAAGGCCTGGCAGAAACCACTGAGGGTAAGAGGCCTATTCCAAAGGCCCCATCCCCATCCCAGAGGGAGGAAGCATCCAGGGAAGAAAGACCTGGCAGAAGCCACTGAGGGTAAGAGGCCTATTCCAAAGGCCACACCCCCACGCCAGAGGGAGGAAGCATCCAGGGAAGAAAGGCCTGGCACATGCCACTGAGGGTAAGAGGCCTATTCCAAAGGCCCCATCCCCACCCCAGAGGGAGGAAGCATCCAGGGAAGAAAGGCCTGGCAGAAGCCACAGAGGTTAAGAGGCCTATTCCAAAGGCCCCATCACCACCACAGAGGGACAAAGCATCCAGGGAAGAAAGGCCTGGCAGAAACCACTGAGGGTAAGAGGCCTATTCCAAAGGCCACACAGCCACCCCAGAAGGACGTAGCATCCCGGGAAGAAAGGCCTGGCAGAAACCCCTGAGGGTAAGAGGCCTATTCCAAAGACTACAAACCCACCCCAGAGGGGGGAAGCATCCAGCGAATAAAGGCCTGGCAGAAACCACTGAGGGTAAGAGGCCTATTCCAAAGGCCCCATCCCCATCCCAGAGGGAGGATGCATCCAGGGAAGAAAGACCTGGCAGAAGCCACTGAGGGTAAGAGTCCTATTCCAAAGGCCACACCCCCACCCCAGAGGGAGGAAGCATCCAGGGAAGAAAGGCCTGGCAGAAGCCACTGAGGGGAAGAGGCCTATTCCAAAGGCCCCATCCCCACCCCAGAGGGAGGAAGCATCCAGGGAAGAAAGGCCTGGCAGAAGCCACAGAGGTTAAGTGGCCTATTCCAAAGGCCCCATCCCCACCACAGAGGGAGGAAGCATCCAGTGATGAAAGGCCTGGCAGAAACCACTGAGGGTAAGAGGTCTATTCCAAAGGCCCCCTCCCCTCCCCAGAGGGAGGAAGCATCCAGGGAAGAAAGGCCTGGCAGAAGCCACTGAGGGTAAGAGGCCTATTCCAAAGGCCTCATTCCCACCCCAGAGGGAGGAAGCATCCAGGGAAGAAAGGCCAGTCAGAAAGCATTTAGGGTAAAAGGCCTATTCCAAAGGCCCCCATCCCCACCCCAGAGAGAGGAAGCATCCAGGGGAGAAAGGCCTGTCAGAAACCACTGAGGGTAAGAGGCCTATTCCAAAGGCCACATCCCCACCCCAGAGGGAGGAAGCATCCAGGGATGAAAGGCCTGGCAGAAACCACTGAGGGTAAGAGGTCTATTCCAAAGGCCCCCTCCCCTCCACAGAGGGAGGAAGCATCCAGGGAAGAAAGGCCTGGCAGAAGCCACTGAGGGTAAGAGGCCTATTCCAAAGGCCCCATCCCCACCCCAGAGGAAGCATCCAGGGAAGGAAGGCCTTGCAGAAACCACTGAGGGTAAGAGGCCTATTCCAATGGCCACACCCCCACCCCAGAGGGAGGAAGCATCCAGGGAAGAAAGGCCTGGCAGAAGCCACTGAGGGTAAGAGGCCTATTCCAAAAGCCCCATCCCCACCCCAGAGGGAGGAAGCATCCAGGGAAGAAAGGCCTGGCAGAAGCCACAGAGGTTAAGAGGCCTATTCCAAAGGCCCCATCCCCACCACAGAGGGAGGAAGCATCCAGGGAAGGAAGACCTAGCAGAAGCCACTGAGGGTAAGAGGCCTATTCCAAATGCCACACCCCCACCAAGAGGGAGGAAGCATCCAGGGATGAAAGGCCTGGCAGAAACCACTGAGGGTAAGAGGTCTATTCCAAAGGCCCCCTCCCCTCCACAGAGGGAGGAAGCATCCAGGGAAGAAAGGCCTGGCAGAAGCCACTGAGGGTAAGAGGCCTATTCCAAAGGCCTCATTCCCACCACAGAGGGAGGAAGCATCCAGGGAAGAAAGGCCTGTCAGAAAGCATTTAGGGTAAGAGGCCTATTCCAAAGGCCCCCATCCCCACCCCAGAGAGAGGAAGCATCCAGGGGAGAAAGGCCTGGCAGAAACCACTGAGGGTAAGAGGCCTATTCCAAAGGCCACATCCCCACCCCAGAGGGAGGAGGCATCCAGGGATGAATGGCCTGGCAGAAACCACTGAGGGTAAGAGGTCTATTCCAAAGGCCCCCTCCCCTCCACAGAGGGAGGAAGCATCCAGGGAAGAAAGGCCTGGTAGAAGCCACTGAGGGTAAGAGGCCTATTCCAAAGGCCTCATTCCCACCCCAGAGGGAGGAAGCATCCAGGGAAGAAAGGCCTGTCAGAAAGCATTTAGGGTAAGAGGCCTGTTCCAAAGGCCCCATCCTCACCCCAGAGGAAGCATCCAGGGAAGGAAGGCCTTGCAGAAACCACTGAGGGTAAGAGGCCTATTCCAATGGCCACACCCCCACCCCAGAGGGAGGAAGCATCCAGGGAAGAAAGGCCTGGCAGAAGCCACTGAGGGTAAGAGGCCTATTCCAAAGGCCCCATCCCCACCCCAGAGGGAGGAAGCATCCAGGGAAGAAAGGCCTGGCAGAAGCCACAGAGGTTAAGAGGCCTATTCCAAAGGCCCCATCCCCACCACAGAGGGAGGAAGCATCCAGGGAAGGTAGACCTAGCAGAAGCCACTGAGGGTAAGAGGCCTATTCCAAATGCCACACCCCCACCCAAGAGGGAGTAAACATGCAGGGAAGAAAGGCCTTGCAGAAACCATTGAGGGTAAGAGGCCTATTCCAAAGGCCCCATCCCCACCCCAGAGGGAGGAAGCATCCAGGGATGAAAGGCCTGGCAGAAACCACTGAGGGTAAGAGGCCTATTCCAAAGGCCTCATTCCCACCCCAGAGGGAGGAAGCATCCAGGGAAGAAAGGCCTGTCAGAAAGCATTTAGGGTAAGAGGCCTGTTCCAAAGGCCCCATCCCCACCCCAGAGGAAGCATCCAGGAAAGGAAGGCCTTGCAGAAACCACTGAGTGTAAGAGGCCTATTTATATGGCCACACCCCCACCCCAGAGGGAGGAAGCATCCAGGGAGGAAAGGCCTGGCAGAAGCCACTGAGGGTAAGAGGCCTATTCCAAAGGCCCCATCCCCACCCCAGAGGGAGGAAGCATCCAGGGAAGAAAGGCCTGGCAGATACCACTGAGGGTAAGAGGCCTATTCCAAACGCCACACCCCCACCCCAGAAGTACGTAGCATCCCGGGAAGAAAGGCCTGACAGAAACCCCCGAGGGTAAGAGGCCTATTCCAAAGGCTACACACCCACCCCAGAGGGAGGAAGCATCCAGCGAATAAAGGCCTGGCAGAAACCACTGAGGGTAAGAGGCCTACTCCAAAGGCCCCATCCCCATCCCAGAGGGAGGAAGCATCCAGGGAAGAAAGACCTGGCAGAAGCCACTGAGGGTAAGAGGCCTATTCCAAAGGCCACACCCCCACCCCAGAGGGAGGAAGCATCCAGGGAAGAAAGGCCTGGCACATGCCACTGAGGGTAAGAGGCCTATTCCAAAGGCCCCATCCCCACCACAGAGGGAGGAAGCATCCAGGGAAGAAAGGCCTGGCAGAAGCCACAGAGGTTAAGAGGCCTATTCCAAAGGCCCCATCACCACCACAGAGGGACGAAGCATCCAGGGATGAAAGGCCTGGCAGAAACCACTGAGGGTAAGAGGCCTATTCCAAAGGCCACACAGCCACCCCTGAAGGACGTAGCATCCTGGGAAGAAAGGCCTGGCAGAAACCCCTGAGGGTAAGAGGCCTATTCCAATGACTACACACCCACCCCAGAGGGGGGAAGCATCCAGCGAATAAAGGCCTGGCAGAAACCACTGAGGGTAAGAGGCCTATTCCAAAGGCCCCATCCCCATCCCAGAGGGAGGAAGCATCCAGGGAAGAAAGGCCTGGCAGAAGCCACTGAGGGTAAGAGGCCTATTCCAAAGGCCTCTTTCCCACCCCAGAGGAAGGAAGCATCCAGGGATGAAAGGCCTTGCAGTAACCACTGTGTTTAACAGGCCTATTCCAAAGGCCACACACCCCACCCTAGAGGGAGGAAGCATCCAGCGAATAAAGGCCTGGCAGAAACCACTGAGGGTAAGAGACCTGTTCCAAGGGCCCCATCCCCACCCCAGAGGGAGGAAGCATCCAGGGATGAAAGGCCTTGCAGTAACCACTGTGTTTAACAGGCCTATTCCAAAGTCCATACCCCCACCAAAGAGGGAGGAAGCATGCAGGGAAGAAATGCCTGGCAGAAACCGCTGAGGGTAAGAGGCCTATTCCAAAGACCCATTCCCCACCCCAGAGGGAGGAAGCATCCATGGAAGAAAGGCCTGGCAGATACCACTGAGGGGAAGAGGCCTATTCCAAAGGCCACACCCCCACCCCACAAGGAAGAAGCATCCAGGGAAGAAAGACCTGGCAGAAGCCGCTGAGGGTAAGAGGCCTATTCCAAAGGCCACACCCCACCCAAGAGGGAGGAAGCATGCAGGGAAGAACGGCCTGGCAGATACCATTGAGGGCAAGAGGTCTATTCCAAAGGCCCCCTCCCCTCCCCAGAGGGAGGAAGCATCCAGGGAAGAAAGGCCTGGCAGAAGCCACTGAGGGTAAGAGGCCTATTCCAAAGGCCTCATTCCCACCCCAGAGGGAGGAAGCATCCAGGGAAGAAAGGCCAGTCAGAAAGCATTTAGGGTAAGAGGCCTATTCCAAAGGCCCCCATCCCCACCCCAGAGAGAGGAAGCATCCAGGGGAGAAAGGCCTGTCAGAAACCACTGAGGGTAAGAGGCCTATTCCAAAGGCCACATCCCCACCCCAGAGGGAGGAAGCATCCAGGGATGAAAGGCCTGGCAGAAACCACTGAGGGTAAGAGGTCTATTCCAAAGGCCCCCTCCCCTCCACAGAGGGAGGAAGCATCCAGGGAAGAAAGGCCTGGCAGAAGCCACTGAGGGTAAGAGGCCTATTCCAATGGCCACACCCCCACCCCAGAGGGAGGAAGCATCCAGGGAAGAAAGGCCTGGCAGAAGCCACTGAGGGTAAGAGAACTATTCCAAAGGCCCCATCCCCACCCCAGAGGGAGGAAGCATCCAGGGAAGAAAGGCCTGGCAGAAGCCACAGAGATTAAGAGGCCTATTCCAAAGGCCCCATCCCCACCACAGAGGGAGGAAGCATCCAGGGAAGGTAGACCTAGCAGAAGCCACTGAGGGTAAGAGGCCTATTCCAAATGCCACACCCCCACCCAAGAGGGAAGACGCATCCAGGGAACAAAGGCCTGGCAGAAACCACTGAGGGTAAGAGGCCTATTCCAAAGGCCACACCCCCACCCCAGAAGGAGGAAGCATCCAGGGAAGAAAGACCTGGCAGATAACAATGAGGGTAATAGGCCTATTCCAAAGGCCACAACCCCACCCAAGAGGGAGGAAGCATGCAGGGAAGAACGGACTGGCAGAAACCATTGAGGGTAAGAAGCCTATTCCAAAGTCCCAATCCCCACCCCAGAGGGAGGAAGCATCCAGGGAAGAAAGGCCTGGCAGATACCACTGAGGGTAAGAGGCCTATTCCAAAGGCCACACCCCCACCCCAGAAGTACGTAGCATCCCGGGATGAAAGGCCTGACAGAAACCCCTGAGGGTAAGAGGCCTATTCCAAAGGCTACACACCCACCCCAGAGGGAGGAAGCATCCAGCGAATAAAGGCCTGGCAGAAACCCCTGAGGGTAAGAGGCCTATTCCAAAGGCCCCATCCCCACCCCAGAGGGAGGAAGCATCCAGGGAAGAAAGGCCTGGCAGAAGCCACTGAGGGTAAGAGGCCTATTCCAAAGGCCCCATCCCCACCCCAGAGGGAGGAAGCATCCACGGAAGAAAGGCCTGGCAGAAGCCACAGAGGTTAAGTGGCCTATTCCAAAGGCCCCATCCCCACCACAGAGGGAGGAAGCATCCAGGGAAGAAAGGACTGGCAGAAGCCACTGAGGGTAAGAGGCCTATTCCAAAGGCCTCATTCCCACCCCAGAGGGAGGAAGCACCAGGGAAGAAAGGCCAGTCAGAAAGCATTTAGGGTAAGAGGCCTATTCCAAAGGCCACATCCCCACCCCAGAGGGAGGAAGCATCCAGGGATGAAAGGCCTGGCAGAAACCACTGAGGGTAAGAGGTCTATTCCAAAGGCCCCCTCCCCTCCAAAGAGGGAGGAAGCATCCACGGAAGAAAGGCCTGGCAGAAGCCACTGAGGGTAAGAGGCCTATGCCAAAGGCCCCAACCCCACCCCAGAGGAAGCATCCAGGGAAGGAAGGCCTTGCAGAAAGCACTGAGGGTAAGAGGCCTATTCCAATGGCCACACCCCTACCCCAGAGGGAGGAAGCATCCAGGGAAGAAAGGCCTGGCAGAAGCCACTGAGGGTAAGAGGCCTATTCCAAAAGCCCCATCCCCACCCCAGAGGGAGGAAGCATCCAGGGAAGAAAGACCTGGCAGAAGCCACAGAGGTTAAGAGGCCTATTCCAAAGGCCCCATCCCCACCACAGAGGGAGGAAGCATCCAGGGAAGGAAGACCTAGCAGAAGCCACTGAGGGTAAGATGCCTATTCCAAATGCCACACCCCCACCAAGAGGGAGGAAGCATGCAGGGAAGAAAGGCCTTGCAGAAACCATTGAGGGTAAGAGGCCTATTCCAAAGGCCCCATCTCCACCCCAGAGGGAGGAAGCATCCAGGGAAGAAAGGCATGGCAGAAACCACTAAGGGTAAGAGGCCTATTCCAAAGGCCACACCCCCACCCCAGAAGGAGGAAGCATCCAGGGAAGAAAGACCTGGCAGATACGACTGAGGGTAAGAGGCCTATTCCAAAGGCCACACCCCCACCAAGAGGGAGGAAGCATGCAGGGATGAAAGGCCTTGCAGAAACCATTGAGGGTAAGAGGCCTATTCCAAAGTCCCAATCCCCACCCCAGCGGGAGGAAGCATCCAGGGAAGAAAGGCCTGGCAGATACCACTGAGGGTAAGAGGCCTATTCCAAAGGCCACACCCCCACCCCAGAAGGACGAAGCATCCCGGGAAGAAAGTTCTGGCAGAAACCCCTGAGGGTAAGAGGCCTATTCCAAAGGCTACACACACACCCCAGAGGGAGGAAGCATCCAGCGAATAAAGGCCTGGCAGAAACCACTGAGGGTAAGAGGCCTATTCCAAAGGCCCCATCCCCATCCCAAAGGGAGGAAGCATCCAGGGAAGAAAGACCTGGCAGAAGCCACTGAGGGTAAGAGTCCTATTCCAAAGGCCACACCCCCACCCAAGAGGGAGGAAGCATGCAGGGAAGAAATGCCTGGCAGAAACCATTGAGGGTGAGAGGCCTATTCCAAAGGCCCCCATCCCCACCCCAGAGAGAGGAAGCATCCAGGGGATGAAAGGCCTTGCAGAAACCACTGAGGGTAAGAGGCCTATTCCAATGGCCGCACCCCCACCCAGAGGGAGGAAGCATCCAGGGAAGAAAGGCCTGGCAGAAGCCACTGAGGGTAAGATGCCTATTCCAAAGGCCCTATCCCCACCCCAGAGGGAGGAAGCATCCAGGGAAGAAAGGCCTGGTAGAAGCCACAGAGGTTAAGAGGCCTATTCCAAAGGCCCCATCCCCACCACAGAGGGAGGAAGCATCCAGGGAAGGAAGACCTGGCAGAAGCCACTGAGGGTAAGAGGCCTATTCCAAATGCCACACCCCCACCCAAGTGGGAGGAAGCATGCAGGGAAGAAAGGCCTGGCAGAAACCATTGAGGGTAAGAGGCCTACTCCAAAGGCCCCATCCCCACCCCAGAGGGAGGAAGCATCCAGGGAAGAAATGCCTGGCAGAAACCACTGAGGGTAAGAGGCCTATTCCAAAGGCCACACCCCCACCCCAGAAGGAGGAAGCATCCTGGGAAGAAAGGCCTGGCAGAAACCACTGAGGGTTAGAGACCTGTTCAAAAAGGCCCCATCCCCACCCCAGAGGGAGGAATTATCCAGGGAAAAAATACCTGGCAGAAGCCACTGAGGGTAAGAGGCCTATTCTAAAGGCCACACCCCCACTAAAGAGGGAGGAAGCATGCAGGGAAGAAAGGCCTGGCAGAAACCACTGAGGGTAAGAGGCCTATTCCAAAGTCCCAATCCCCACCCCAGAGGGAGGAAGCATTCAGGGAAGAAAGGCCTGGCAGATACCACTGTGGGTAAGAGGCCTATTCCAAAGGCCTCCGCCCCACCCCAGAAGGAGGAAGCATCCCGGGAAGAAAGGCCTGGCAGAACCCCCTGAGGTCTATTCCAAAGGCTGCATCTGCTCCCCAGTGGGAGGAAGCATCCAGGGAAGAAAGTAATGGCAGAAACCACTGAGGGTAAGAGGCCTATTCCAAAGGCTACACACCCACCCCAGAGGGAGGAAGCATCCAGCGAATAAAGGCCTGGCAGAAACCACTGAGATTAAGAGGCTATTCCAAAGGCCACACCCCCACCCTAGAGGGAGGAAGCATCCAGCGAATAAATGCCTGGCAGAAACCACTGAGGGTAAGAGACCTGTTCCAAAGGCCCCATCCCCACCCCAGAGGGAGGAAGCATCCAGGGAAGAAAGACCTGGCAGAAGCCACTGAGGGTAAGAGGCCTATTCCAAAGGCCACACCCCGACCCCAGAGGGAGGAAGCATCTAGGGAAGAAAGGCCTGGCAGAAGCCACTGAGGGTAAGAGGCCTATTCCAAAGGCCCCATCCCCACCCCAGAGGGAGGAAGCATCCAGGGAAGAAAGGCCTGGCAGAAGCCACAGAGGTTAAGTGGCCTATTCCAAAGGCCCCATCCCCACCACAGAGGGAGGAAGCATCCAGGGAAGAAAGGACTGGCAGAAGCCACTGAGGGTAAGAGGCCTATTCAAAAGGACTCATTCCCACCCCAGAGGGAGGAAGCACCAGGGAAGAAAGGCCAGTCAGAAAGCATTTAGGGTAAGAGGCCTATTCCAAAGGCCACATCCCCACCCCAGAGGGAGGAAGCATCCAGGGATGAAAGGCCTGGCAGAAACCACTGAGGGTAAGAGGTCTATTCCAAAGGCCCCCTCCCCTCCACAGAGGGAGGAAGCATCCACGGAAGAAAGGCCTGGCAGAAGCCACTGAGGGTAAGAGGCCTATGCCAAAGGCCCCAACCCCACCCCAGAGGAAGCATCCAGGGAAGGAAGGCCTTGCAGAAAGCACTGAGGGTAAGAGGCCTATTCCAATGGCCACACCCCTACCCCAGAGGGAGGAAGCATCCAGGGAAGAAAGGCCTGGCAGAAGCCACTGAGGGTAAGAGGCCTATTCCAAAAGCCCCATCCCCACCCCAGAGGGATGAAGCATCCAGGGAAGAAACACCTGGCAGAAGCCACAGAGGTTAAGAGGCCTATTCCAAAGGCCCCATCCCCACCACAGAGGGAGGAAGCATCCAGGGAAGGAAGACCTAGCAGAAGCCACTGAGGGTAAGATGCCTATTCCAAATGCTACACCCCCACCAAGAGGGAGGAAGCATGCAGGGAAGAAAGGCCTTGCAGAAACCATTGAGGGTAAGAGGCCTATTCCAAAGGCCCCATCTCCACCCCAGAGGGAGGAAGCATCCAGGGAAGAAAGGCATGGCAGAAACCACTAAGGGTAAGAGGCCTATTCCAAAGGCCACACCCCCACCCCAGAAGGAGGAAGCATCCAGGGAAGAAAGACCTGGCAGATACCACTGAGGGTAAGAGGCCTATTCCAAAGGCCACACTCCCACCCAAGAGGGAGGAAGCATGCAGGGAAGAACGGCCTGGCAGAAACCATTGAGGGTAAGAAGCCTATTCCAAAGTCCCAATCCCCACCCCAGCGGGAGGAAGCATCCAGGGAAGAAAGGCCTGGCAGATACCACTGAGGGTAAGAGGCCTATTCCAAAGGCCACACCCCCACCCCAGAAGGACGAAGCATCCCGGGAAGAAAGTTCTGGCAGAAACCCCTGAGGGTAAGAGGCCTATTCCAAAGGCCCTATCCCCACCCCAGAGGGAGGAAGCATCCAGGGAAGAAAGGCCTGGTAGAAGCCACAGAGGTTAAGAGGCCTATTCCAAAGGCCCCATCCCCACCACAGAGGGAGGAAGCATCCAGGGAAGGAAGACCTGGCAGAAGCCACTGAGGGTAAGAGGCCTATTCCAAATGCCACACCCCCACCCAAGTGGGAGGAAGCATGCAGGGAAGAAAGGCCTGGCAGAAACCATTGAGGGTAAGAGGCCTACTCCAAAGGCCCCATCCCCACCCCAGAGGGAGGAAGCATCCAGGGAAGAAATGCCTGGCAGAAACCACTGAGGGTAAGAGGCCTATTCCAAAGGCCACACCCCCACCCCAGAAGGAGGAAGCATCCTGGGAAGAAAGGCCTGGCAGAAACCACTGAGGGTAAGAGACCTGTTCAAAAAGGCCCCATCCCCACCCCAGAGGGAGGAATTATCCAGGGAAAAAATACCTGGCAGAAGCCACTGAGGGTAAGAGGCCTATTCTAAAGGCCACACCCCCACTAAAGAGGGAGGAAGCATGCAGGGAAGAAAGGCCTGGCAGAAACCACTGAGGGTAAGAGGCCTATTCCAAAGTCCCAATCCCCACCCCAGAGGGAGGAAGCATTCAGGGAAGAAAGGCCTGGCAGATACCACTGTGGGTAAGAGGCCTATTCCAAAGGCCTCAGCCCCACCCCAGAAGGAGGAAGCATCCCGGGAAGAAAGGCCTGGCAGAACCCCCTGAGGTCTATTCCAAAGGCTGCATCTGCTCCCCAGTGGGAGGAAGCATCCAGGGAAGAAAGTAATGGCAGAAACCACTGAGGGTAAGAGGCCTATTCCAAAGGCTACACACCCACCCCAGAGGGAGGAAGCATCCAGCGAATAAAGGCCTGGCAGAAACCACTGAGGGTAAGAGACCTGTTCCAAAGGCCCCATCCCCACCCCAGAGGGAGGAAGCATCCAGGGAAGAAAGACCTGGCAGAAGCCACTGAGGGTAAGAGGCCTATTCCAAAGGCCACACCCCGACCCCAGAGGGAGGAAGCATCCAGGGAAGAAAGGCCTGGCAGAAACCACTGAGGGTAAGAGGCCTATTCCAAAGGCCCCATCCCCACCCCAGAGGGAGGAAGCATCCAGGGAAGAAAGGCCTGGCAGAAGCCACAGAGGTTAAGTGGCCTATTCCAAAGGCCCCATCCCCACCACAGAGGGAGGAAGCATCCAGGGAAGAAAGGACTGGCAGAAGCCACTGAGGGTAAGAGGCCTATTCCAAAGGCCTCATTCCCACCCCAGAGGGAGGAAGCACCAGGGAAGAAAGGCCAGTCAGAAAGCATTTAGGGTAAGAGGTCTATTCCAAAGGCCACATCCCCACCCCAGAGGGAGGAAGCATCCAGGGATGAAAGGCCTGGCAGAAACCACTGAGGGTAAGAGGTCTATTCCAAAGGCCCCCTCCCCTCCACAGAGGGAGGAAGCATCCACGGAAGAAAGGCCTGGCAGAAGCCACTGAGGGTAAGAGGCCTATGCCAAAGGCCCCAACCCCACCCCAGAGGAAGCATCCAGGGAAGGAAGGCCTTGCAGAAAGCACTGAGGGTAAGAGGCCTATTCCAATGGCCACACCCCTACCCCAGAGGGAGGAAGCATCCAGGGAAAAAAGGCCTGGCAGAAGCCACTGAGGGTAAGAGGCCTATTCCAAAAGCCCCATCCCCACCCCAGAGGGAGGAAGCATCCAGGGAAGAAAGACCTGGCAGAAGCCACAGAGGTTAAGAGGCCTATTCCAAAGGCCCCATCCCCACCACAGAGGGAGGAAGCATCCAGGGAAGGAAGACCTAGCAGAAGCCACTGAGGGTAAGATGCCTATTCCAAAGGCCACACCCCCACCCAAGAGGGAGGAAGCATGCAGGGAAGAACGGCCTGGCAGAAACCATTGAGGGTAAGAAGCCTATTCCAAAGGCCCCATCTCCACCCCAGAGGGAGGAAGCATCCAGGGAAGAAAGGCATGGCAGAAACCACTAAGGGTAAGAGGCCTATTCCAAAGGCCACCCCCCCACCCCAGAAGGAGGAAGCACCCAGGGAAGAAAGACCTGGCAGATACCACTGAGGGTAAGAGGCCTATTCCAAAGGCCACACCCCCACCCAAGAGGGAGGAAGCATGCAGGGAAGAACGGCCTGGCAGAAACCATTGAGTGTAAGAAGCCTATTCCAAAGTCCCAATCCCCACCCCAGCGGGAGGAAGCATCCAGGGAAGAAAGGCCTGGCAGATACCACTGAGGGTAAGAGGCCTATTCCAAAGGCCACACCCCCACCCCAGAAGGACGAAGCATCCCGGGAAGAAAGTTCTGGCAGAAACCCCTGAGGGTAAGAGGCCTATTCCAAAGGCTACACACACACCCCAGAGGGAGGAAGCATCCAGCGAATAAAGGCCTGGCAGAAACCACTGAGGGTAAGAGGCCTATTCCAAAGGCCCCATCCCCATCCCAAAGGGAGGAAGCATCCAGGGAAGAAAGACCTGGCAGAAGCCACTGAGGGTAAGAGTCCTATTCCAAAGGCCACACCCCCACCCAAGAGGGAGGAAGCATGCAGGGAAGAAATGCCTGGCAGAAACCATTGAGGGTGAGAGGCCTATTCCAAAGGCCCCCATCCCCACCCCAGAGAGAGGAAGCATCCAGGGGATGAAAGGCCTTGCAGAAACCACTGAGGGTAAGAGGCCTATTCCAATGGCCGCACCCCCACCCAGAGGGAGGAAGCATCCAGGGAAGAAAGGCCTGGCAGAAGCCACTGAGGGTAAGATGCCTATTCCAAAGGCCCTATCCCCACCCCAGAGGGAGGAAGCATCCAGGGAAGAAAGGCCTGGTAGAAGCCACAGAGGTTAAGAGGCCTATTCCAAAGGCCCCATCCCCACCACAGAGGGAGGAAGCATCCAGGGAAGGAAGACCTGGCAGAAGCCACTGAGGGTAAGAGGCCTATTCCAAATGCCACACCCCCACCCAAGTGGGAGGAAGCATGCAGGGAAGAAAGGCCTGGCAGAAACCATTGAGGGTAAGAGGCCTACTCCAAAGGCCCCATCCCCACCCCAGAGGGAGGAAGCATCCAGGGAAGAAATGCCTGGCAGAAACCACTGAGGGTAAGAGGCCTATTCCAAAGGCCACACCCCCACCCCAGAAGGAGGAAGCATCCTGGGAAGAAAGGCCTGGCAGAAACCACTGAGGGTAAGAGACCTGTTCAAAAAGGCCCCATCCCCACCCCAGAGGGAGGAATTATCCAGGGAAAAAATACCTGGCAGAAGCCACTGAGGGTAAGAGGCCTATTCTAAAGGCCACACCCCCACTAAAGAGGGAGGAAGCATGCAGGGAAGAAAGGCCTGGCAGAAACCACTGAGGGTAAGAGGCCTATTCCAAAGTCCCAATCCCCACCCCAGAGGGAGGAAGCATTCAGGGAAGAAAGGCCTGGCAGATACCACTGTGGGTAAGAGGCCTATTCCAAAGGCCTCACCCCCACCCCAGAAGGAGGAAGCATCCCGGGAAAAAAGGCCTGGCAGAACCCCCTGAGGTCTATTCCAAAGGCTGCATCTGCTCCCCAGTGGGAGGAAGCATCCAGGGAAGAAAGTAATGGCAGAAACCACTGAGGGTAAGTGGCCTATTCCAAAGGCCCCATCCCCACCACAGAGGGAGGAAGCATCCAGGGAAGAAAGGACTGGCAGAAGCCACTGAGGGTAAGAGGCCTATTCCAAAGGCCTCATTCCCACCCCAGAGGGAGGAAGCACCAGGGAAGAAAGGCCAGTCAGAAAGCATTTAGGGTAAGAGGTCTATTCCAAAGGCCACATCCCCACCCCAGAGGGAGGAAGCATCCAGGGATGAAAGGCCTGGCAGAAACCACTGAGGGTAAGAGGTCTATTCCAAAGGCCCCCTCCCCTCCACAGAGGGAGGAAGCATCCACGGAAGAAAGGCCTGGCAGAAGCCACTGAGGGTAAGAGGCCTATGCCAAAGGCCCCAACCCCACCCCAGAGGAAGCATCCAGGGAAGGAAGGCCTTGCAGAAAGCACTGAGGGTAAGAGGCCTATTCCAATGGCCACACCCCTACCCCAGAGGGAGGAAGCATCCAGGGAAGAAAGGCCTGGCAGAAGCCACTGAGGGTAAGAGGCCTATTCCAAAAGCCCCATCCCCACCCCAGAGGGAGGAAGCATCCAGGGAAGAAAGACCTGGCAGAAGCCACAGAGGATAAGAGGCCTATTCCAAAGGCCCCATCCCCACCACAGAGGGAGGAAGCATCCAGGGAAGGAAGACCTAGCAGAAGCCACTGAGGGTAAGATGCCTATTCCAAATGCCACACCCCCACCAAGAGGGAGGAAGCATGCAGGGAAGAAAGGCCTTGCAGAAACCATTGAGGGTAAGAGGCCTATTCCAAAGGCCCCATCTCCACCCCAGAGGGAGGAAGCATCCAGGGAAGAAAGGCATGGCAGAAACCACTAAGGGTAAGAGGCCTATTCCAAAGGCCACACCCCCACCCCAGAAGGAGGAAGCACCCAGGGAAGAAAGACCTGGCAGATACCACTGAGGGTAAGAGGCCTATTCCAAAGGCCACACCCCCACCCAAGAGGGAGGAAGCATGCAGGGAAGAACGGCCTGGCAGAAACCATTGAGGGTAAGAAGCCTATTCCAAAGTCCCAATCCCCACCCCAGCGGGAGGAAGCATCCAGGGAAGAAAGGCCTGGCAGATACCACTGAGGGTAAGAGGCCTATTCCAAAGGCCACACCCCCACCCCAGAAGGACGAAGCATCCCGGGAAGAAAGTTCTGGCAGAAACCCCTGAGGGTAAGAGGCCTATTCCAAAGGCTACACACACACCCCAGAGGGAGGAAGCATCCAGCGAATAAAGGCCTGGCAGAAACCACTGAGGGTAAGAGGCCTATTCCAAAGGCCCCATCCCCATCCCAAAGGGAGGAAGCATCCAGGGAAGAAAGACCTGGCAGAAGCCACTGAGGGTAAGAGTCCTATTCCAAAGGCCACACCCCCACCCAAGAGGGAGGAAGCATGCAGGGAAGAAATGCCTGGCAGAAACCATTGAGGGTGAGAGGCCTATTCCAAAGGCCCCCATCCCCACCCCAGAGAGAGGAAGCATCCAGGGGATGAAAGGCCTTGCAGAAACCACTGAGGGTAAGAGGCCTATTCCAATGGCCGCACCCCCACCCAGAGGGAGGAAGCATCCAGGGAAGAAAGGCCTGGCAGAAGCCACTGAGGGTAAGATGCCTATTCCAAAGGCCCTATCCCCACCCCAGAGGGAGGAAGCATCCAGGGAAGAAAGGCCTGGTAGAAGCCACAGAGGTTAAGAGGCCTATTCCAAAGGCCCCATCCCCACCACAGAGGGAGGAAGCATCCAGGGAAGGAAGACCTGGCAGAAGCCACTGAGGGTAAGAGGCCTATTCCAAATGCCACACCCCCACCCAAGTGGGAGGAAGCATGCAGGGAAGAAAGGCCTGGCAGAAACCACTGAGGGTAAGAGACCTGTTCAAAAAGGCCCCATCCCCACCCCAGAGGGAGGAATTATCCAGGGAAAAAATACCTGGCAGAAGCCACTGAGTGTAAGAGGCCTATTCTAAAGGCCACACCCCCACTAAAGAGGGAGGAAGCATGCAGGGAAGAAAGGCCTGGCAGAAACCACTGAGGGTAAGAGGCCTATTCCAAAGTCCCAATCCCCACCCCAGAGGGAGGAAGCATTCAGGGAAGAAAGGCCTGGCAGATACCACTGTGGGTAAGAAGCCTATTCCAAAGGCCTCACCCCCACCCCAGAAGGAGGAAGCATCCCGGGAAGAAAGGCCTGGCAGAACCCCCTGAGGTCTATTCCAAAGGCTGCATCTGCTCCCCAGTGGGAGGAAGCATCCAGGGAAGAAAGTAATGGCAGAAACCACTGAGGGTAAGAGGCCTATTCCAAAGGCTACACACCCACCCCAGAGGGAGGAAGCATCCAGCGAATAAAGGCCTGGCAGAAACCACTGAGATTAAGAGGCTATTCCAAAGGCCACACCCCCACCCTAGAGGGAGGAAGCATCCAGCGAATAAATGCCTCGCAGAAACCACTGAGGGTAAGAGACCTGTTCCAAAGGCCCCATCCCCACCCCAGAGGGAGGAAGCATCCAGGGGAAAAAGACCTGGCAGAAGCCACTGAGGGTAAGAGGCCTATTCCAAAGGCCACACCCCCACCAAAGTGGGAGGAAGCATGTAGGGAAGAAAGGCATGGGAGAAACCACTGAGGGTAAGAGGCCTATTCCAAAGGCGCCATCCCCATCCCAGAGGGAGGAAGCATCCAGGGAAGAAAGACCTGGCAGAAGCCACTGAGGGTAAGAGGCCTATTCCAAAGGCCACACCCCCACCCAAGAGGAAGTAAGCATGCAGGGAAGAACGGCCTGGCAGAAACCATTGAGGGTAAGAGGCCTAATCCAAAGACCCAATCCCCACCCCAAAGGGAGGAAGCATCCACGGAAGAAAGGCCTGGCAGATACCACTGAGGGTAAGAGGCCTATTCCAATGGCCCCATCCCCACCCCAGAGGGAGGAAGCATCCAGGGATGAAAGGCCTGGCAGAAACCACTGAGGGTAAGAGGTCTATTCCAAAGGCCCCCTCCCCTCCACAGAGGGAGGAAGCATCCAGGGAAGAAAGGCCTGGCAGAAGCCACTGAGGGTAAGAGGCCTATTCCAAAGGCCTCATTCCCACCCCAGAGGGAGGAAGCATCCAGGGAAGAAAGGCCAGTCAGAAAGCATTTAGGGTAAGAGGCCTGTTCGAAAGGCCCCATCCCAACCCCAGAGGAAGCATCCAGGGAAGGAAGGCCTTGCAGAAACCACTGAGGGTAAGAGGCCTATTCCAATGGCCACACCCCCACCCCAGAGGGAGGAAGCATCCAGGGAAGAAAGGCCTGGCAGAAGCCACTGAGGGTAAGAGAACTATTCCAAAGGCCCCATCCCCACCCCAGAGGGAGGAAGCATCCAGGGAAGAAAGGCCTGGCAGAGGCCCCAGAGATTAAGAGGCCTATTCCAAAGGCCCCATCCCCACCACAGAGGGAGGAAGCATCCAGGGAAGGTAGACCTAGCAGAAGCCACTGAGGGTAAGAGGCCTATTCCAAATGCCACACCCCCACCCAAGAGGGAGGAAGCATCCAGGGAACAAAGGCCTGGCAGAAACCACTGAGGGTAAGAGGCCTATTCCAAAGGCCACACCCCCACCCCAGAAGGAGGAAGCATCCAGGGAAGAAAGACCTGGCAGATAACAATGAGGGTAAGAGGCCTATTGCAAAGGCCAAAACCCCACCCAAGAGGGAGGAAGCATGCAGGGAAGAATGGCCTGGCAGAAACCATTGAGGGTAAGAAGCCTATTCCAAAGTCCCCACCCCAGAGGGAGGAAGCATCCAGGGAAGAAAGGCCTGGCAGATACCACTGAGGGTAAGAGGCCTATTCCAAAGGCCACACCCTCACCCCAGAAGTACGTAGCATCCCGGGAAGAAAGGCCTGGCAGAAACCCCTGAGGGTAAGAGGATTATTCCAAAGGCTACACACCCACCCCAGAGGGAGGAAGCATCCAGCGAATAAAGGCCTGGCAGAAACCACTGACGGTAAGAGGCCTATTCCAAAGGCCCCATCCCCATCCCAGAGGGAGGAAGCATCCAGGGAAGAAAGACCTGGCAGAAGCCACTGAGGGTAAGAGGCCTATTCCAAAGGCCACACCCCCACCCCAGAGGGAGGAAGCATCTAGGGAAGAAAGGCCTGGCACATGCCACTGAGGGTAAGAGGCCTATTCCAAAGGCCCCATTCCCACCCCAGAGGGAGGAAGCATCCTGGGAAGAAAGGCCTGGCAGAAGCCACAGAGGTTAAGAGGCCTATTCCAAAGGCCCCATCCCCACCACAGAGGGAGGAAGCATCCAGGGATGAAAGGCCTGGCAGAAGCCACTGAGGGTAAGAGGCCTATTCCAAAGGCCACACAGCCACCCCAGAAGGACGTAGCATCCCGGGAAGAAAGGCCTGGCAGAAACCCCTGAGGGTAAGAGGCCTATTCCAAAGGCTACACACCCACCCCAGAGGGGGGAAGCATCCAGCGAATAAAGGCCTGGCAGAAAGCACTGAGGGTAAGAGGCCTATTCCAAAGGCCCCATCCCCATCCCAGAGGGAGGAAGCATCCAGGGAAGAAAGACCTGGCAGAAGCCACTGAGGGTAAGAGTCCTATTCCAAAGGCCACACCCCCACCCCAGAGGGAGGAAGCATCCAGGGAAGAAAGGCCTGGCAGAAGCCACTGAGGGTAAGAGGACTATTCCAAAGGCCCCATCCCCACCCCAGAGGGAGGAAGCATCCAGGGAAGAAGGGCCTGGCAGAAGCCACAGAGGTTAAGTGGCCTATTCCAAAGGCCCCATCCCCACCACAGAGGGAGCAAGCATCCTGGGAAGAAAGGCCTGGCAGAAGCCACAGAGGTTAAGAGGCCTATTCCAAAGGCCCCATCCCCACCACAGAGGGAGGAAGCATCCAGGGATGAAAGGCCTGGCAGAAACGACTGAGGGAAAGAGGCCTATTCCAAAGGCCACACAGCCACCCCAGAAGGACGTAGCATCCCGGGAAGAAAGGCCTGGCAGAAACCCCTGAGGGTAAGAGGCCTATTCCAAAGGCTACACACCCACCCCAGAGGAAGGAAGCATCCAGGGAAGAAAGGCCTGGCAGAAGCCACTGAGTGTAAGAGGCCTATTCCAAAGGCCCCATCCCCACCCCACAGGGAGGAAGCATCCAGGGAAGAAAGGCCTGGCAGAAGCCACAGAGGTTAAGTGACCTATTCCAAAGGCCCCATCCCCACCACAGAGGGAGGAAGCATCCAGGGATGAAAGGCCTGGCAGAAACCACTGAGGGTAAGAGGTCTATTCCAAAGGCCCCCTCCCCTCCCCAGAGGGAGGAAGCATCCAGGGAAGAAAGGCCTGGCAGAAGCCACTGAGGGTAAGAGGCCTATTCCAAAGGCCTCATTCCCACCCCAGAGAGAGGAAGCATCCAGGGAAGAAAGGCCAGTCAGAAAGCATTTAGGGTAAGAGGCCTATTCCAAAGGCCCCCATACCCACCACAGAGAGAGGAAGCATCCAGGGGAGAAAGGCCTGTCAGAAACCACTGAGGGTAAGAGGCCTATTCCAAAGGCCACATCCCCACCCCAGAGGGAGGAAGCATCCAGGGATGAAAGGCCTGGCAGAAACCACTGAGGGTAAGAGGTCTATTCCAAAGGCCCCCTCCCCTCCACAGAGGGAGGAAGCATCCAGGGAAGAAAGGCCTGGCAGAAGCCACTGAGGGTAAGAGGCCTATTCCAAAGGCCCCATCCCCACCACAGAGGGAGGCAGCATCCAGGGAAGGAAGGCCTTGCAGAAACCACTGAGGGTAAGAGGCCTATTCCAATGGCCACCCCCCCACCCCAGAGGGAGGAAGCATCTAGGGAAGAAAGGCCTGGCAGAAGCCACTGAGGGTAAGAGGCCTATTCCAAAGGCCCCATCCCCACCACAGAGGGAGGAAGCATCCAGGGATGAAAGGCCTGTCAGAAACCACTGAGGGTAATAGGCCTATTCCAAAGGCCACACAGCCACCCCAGAAGGACGTAGCATCCCGGGAAGAAAGGCCTGGCAGAAACCCCTGAGGGTAAGAGGCCTATTCCAAAGGCTACACACCCACCCCAGAGGGGGGAAGCATCCAGCGAATAAAGGCCTGGCAGAAACCACTGAGGGTAAGAGGCCTATTCCAAAGGCCCCATCCCCATCCCAGAGGGAGGAAGCATCCAGGGAAGAAAGGCATGGCAGAAACCACTAAGGGTAAGAGGCCTATTCCAAAGGCCACACCCCCACCCCAGAAGGAGGAAGCACCCAGGGAAGAAAGACCTGGCAGATACCACTGAGGGTAAGAGGCCTATTCCAAAGGCCACACCCCCACCCAAGAGGGAGGAAGCATGCAGGGAAGAACGGCCTGGCAGAAACCATTGAGGGTAAGAAGCCTATTCCAAAGTCCCAATCCCCACCCCAGCGGGAGGAAGCATCCAGGGAAGAAAGGCCTGGCAGATACCACTGAGGGTAAGAGGCCTATTCCAAAGGCCACACCCCCACCCCAGAAGGACGAAGCATCCCGGGAAGAAAGTTCTGGCAGAAACCCCTGAGGGTAAGAGGCCTATTCCAAAGGCTACACACACACCCCAGAGGGAGGAAGCATCCAGCGAATAAAGGCCTGGCAGAAACCACTGAGGGTAAGAGGCCTATTCCAAAGGCCCCATCCCCATCCCAAAGGGAGGAAGCATCCAGGGAAGAAAGACCTGGCAGAAGCCACTGAGGGTAAGAGTCCTATTCCAAAGGCCACACCCCCACCCAAGAGGGAGGAAGCATGCAGGGAAGAAATGCCTGGCAGAAACCATTGAGGGTGAGAGGCCTATTCCAAAGGCCCCCATCCCCACCCCAGAGAGAGGAAGCATCCAGGGGATGAAAGGCCTTGCAGAAACCACTGAGGGTAAGAGGCCTATTCCAATGGCCGCACCCCCACCCAGAGGGAGGAAGCATCCAGGGAAGAAAGGCCTGGCAGAAGCCACTGAGGGTAAGATGCCTATTCCAAAGGCCCTATCCCCACCCCAGAGGGAGGAAGCATCCAGGGAAGAAAGGCCTGGTAGAAGCCACAGAGGTTAAGAGGCCTATTCCAAAGGCCCCATCCCCACCACAGAGGGAGGAAGCATCCAGGGAAGGAAGACCTGGCAGAAGCCACTGAGGGTAAGAGGCCTATTCCAAATGCCACACCCCCACCCAAGTGGGAGGAAGCATGCAGGGAAGAAAGGCCTGGCAGAAACCACTGAGGGTAAGAGACCTGTTCAAAAAGGCCCCATCCCCACCCCAGAGGGAGGAATTATCCAGGGAAAAAATACCTGGCAGAAGCCACTGAGTGTAAGAGGCCTATTCTAAAGGCCACACCCCCACTAAAGAGGGAGGAAGCATGCAGGGAAGAAAGGCCTGGCAGAAACCACTGAGGGTAAGAGGCCTATTCCAAAGTCCCAATCCCCACCCCAGAGGGAGGAAGCATTCAGGGAAGAAAGGCCTGGCAGATACCACTGTGGGTAAGAAGCCTATTCCAAAGGCCTCACCCCCACCCCAGAAGGAGGAAGCATCCCGGGAAGAAAGGCCTGGCAGAACCCCCTGAGGTCTATTCCAAAGGCTGCATCTGCTCCCCAGTGGGAGGAAGCATCCAGGGAAGAAAGTAATGGCAGAAACCACTGAGGGTAAGAGGCCTATTCCAAAGGCTACACACCCACCCCAGAGGGAGGAAGCATCCAGGGAAGAAAGGCCTGGCAGAAGCCACTGAGGGTAAGAGGACTATTCCAAAGGCCCCATCCCCACCCCAGAGGGAGGAAGCATCCAGGGAAGAAGGGCCTGGCAGAAGCCACAGAGGTTAAGTGGCCTATTCCAAAGGCCCCATCCCCACCACAGAGGGAGCAAGCATCCTGGGAAGAAAGGCCTGGCAGAAGCCACAGAGGTTAAGAGGCCTATTCCAAAGGCCCCATCCCCACCACAGAGGGAGGAAGCATCCAGGGATGAAAGGCCTGGCAGAAACGACTGAGGGAAAGAGGCCTATTCCAAAGGCCACACAGCCACCCCAGAAGGACGTAGCATCCCGGGAAGAAAGGCCTGGCAGAAACCCCTGAGGGTAAGAGGCCTATTCCAAAGGCTACACACCCACCCCAGAGGAAGGAAGCATCCAGGGAAGAAAGGCCTGGCAGAAGCCACTGAGTGTAAGAGGCCTATTCCAAAGGCCCCATCCCCACCCCACAGGGAGGAAGCATCCAGGGAAGAAAGGCCTGGCAGAAGCCACAGAGGTTAAGTGACCTATTCCAAAGGCCCCATCCCCACCACAGAGGGAGGAAGCATCCAGGGATGAAAGGCCTGGCAGAAACCACTGAGGGTAAGAGGTCTATTCCAAAGGCCCCCTCCCCTCCCCAGAGGGAGGAAGCATCCAGGGAAGAAAGGCCTGGCAGAAGCCACTGAGGGTAAGAGGCCTATTCCAAAGGCCTCATTCCCACCCCAGAGAGAGGAAGCATCCAGGGAAGAAAGGCCAGTCAGAAAGCATTTAGGGTAAGAGGCCTATTCCAAAGGCCCCCATACCCACCACAGAGAGAGGAAGCATCCAGGGGAGAAAGGCCTGTCAGAAACCACTGAGGGTAAGAGGCCTATTCCAAAGGCCACATCCCCACCCCAGAGGGAGGAAGCATCCAGGGATGAAAGGCCTGGCAGAAACCACTGAGGGTAAGAGGTCTATTCCAAAGGCCCCCTCCCCTCCACAGAGGGAGGAAGCATCCAGGGAAGAAAGGCCTGGCAGAAGCCACTGAGGGTAAGAGGCCTATTCCAAAGGCCCCATCCCCACCACAGAGGGAGGCAGCATCCAGGGAAGGAAGGCCTTGCAGAAACCACTGAGGGTAAGAGGCCTATTCCAATGGCCACCCCCCCACCCCAGAGGGAGGAAGCATCTAGGGAAGAAAGGCCTGGCAGAAGCCACTGAGGGTAAGAGGCCTATTCCAAAGGCCCCATCCCCACCACAGAGGGAGGAAGCATCCAGGGATGAAAGGCCTGTCAGAAACCACTGAGGGTAATAGGCCTATTCCAAAGGCCACACAGCCACCCCAGAAGGACGTAGCATCCCGGGAAGAAAGGCCTGGCAGAAACCCCTGAGGGTAAGAGGCCTATTCCAAAGGCTACACACCCACCCCAGAGGGGGGAAGCATCCAGCGAATAAAGGCCTGGCAGAAACCACTGAGGGTAAGAGGCCTATTCCAAAGGCCCCATCCCCATCCCAGAGGGAGGAAGCATCCAGGGAAGAAAGACCTGGCAGAAGCCACTGAGGGTAAGAGTCCTATTCCAAAGGCCACACCCCCACCCCAGAGGGAGGAAGCATCCAGGGAAGAAAGGCCTGGCAGAAGCCACTGAGGGTAAGAGGACTATTCCAAAGGCCCCATCCCCACCCCAGAGGGAGGAAGCATCCAGGGAAGAAGGGCCTGGCAGAAGCCACAGAGGTTAAGTGGCCTATTCCAAAGGCCCCATCCCCACCACAGAGGGAGGAAGCATCCTGGGAAGAAAGGCCTGGCAGAAGCCACAGAGGTAAAGAGGCCTATTCCAAAGGCCCCATCCCCACCACAGAGGGAGGAAGCATCCAGGGATGAAAGGCCTGGCAGAAACCACTGAGGGTAAGAGGCCTATTCCAAAGGCCACACAGCCACCCCAGAAGGACGTCGCATCCCGGGAAGAAAGGCCTGGCAGAAACCCCTGAGGGTAAGAGGCCTATTCCAAAGGCTACACACCCACCCCAGAGGGGGGAAGCATCCAGCGAATAAAGGCCTGGCAGAAACCACTGAGGGTAAGAGGCCTATTCCAAAGGCCCCATCCCCATCCCAGAGGGAGGAAGCATCCAGGGAAGAAAGACCTGGCAGAAGCCACTGAGGGTAAGAGTCCTATTCCAAAGGCCACACCCCCACCCCACAGGGAGGAAGCATCCAGGGAAGAAAGGCCTGGCAGAAGCCACTGAGGGTAAGAGGCCTATTCCAAAGGCCCCATCCCCACCCCAGAGGGAGGAAGCATCCAGGGAAGAAAGGCCTGGCAGAAGCCACAGAGGTTAAGTGGCCTATTCCAAAGGCCCCATCCCAACCACAGAGGGAGGAAGCATCCAGGGATGAAAGGCCTGGCAGAAACCACTGAGGGTAAGAGGTCTATTCCAAAGGCCCCCTCCCCTCCCCAGAGGGAGGAAGCATCCAGGGAAGAAAGGCCTGGCAGAAGCCACTGAGGGTAAGAGGCCTATTCCAAAGGCCTCATTCCCACCCCAGAGAGAGGAAGCATCCAGGGAAGAAAGGCCAGTCAGAAAGCATTTAGG
The DNA here is from genome assembly GCA_035047305.1 of Bradypodion pumilum. Lineage (NCBI taxonomy): Eukaryota > Metazoa > Chordata > Lepidosauria > Squamata > Chamaeleonidae > Bradypodion > Bradypodion pumilum. The sequence continues at coordinate 22,864,331 of JAWDJD010000009.1, read as the reverse complement.
GTAAGAGGCCTATTCCAAAGGCCCCCATCCCCACCACAGAGAGAGGAAGCATCCAGGGGAGAAAGGCCTGTCAGAAACCACTGAGGGTAAGAGGCCTATTCCAAAGGCCACATCCCCACCCCAGAGGGAGGAAGCATCCAGGGATGAAAGGCCTGGCAGAAACCACTGAGGGTAAGAGGTCTATTCCAAAGGCCCCCTCCCCTCCACAGAGGGAGGAAGCATCCAGGGAAGAAAGGCCTGGCAGAAGCCACTGAGGGTAAGAGGCCTATTCCAAAGGCCCCATCCCCACCACAGAGGGAGGAAGCATCCAGGGAAGGAAGGCCTTGCAGAAACCACTGAGGGTAAGAGGCCTATTCCAAGGGCCACACCCCCACCCCAGAGGGAGGAAGCATCCAGGGAAGAAAGGCCTGGCAGAAGCCACTGAGGGTAAGAGGCCTATTCCAAAGGCCCCATCCCCACCCCAGAGGGAGGAAGCATCCAGGGAAGAAAGGCCGTGCAGAAGCCACAGAGGTTAAGTGGCCTATTCCAAAGGCCCCATCCCCACCACAGAGGGAGGAAGCATCCAGGGATGAAAGGCCTGGCAGAAACCACTGAGGGTAAGAGGTCTATTCCAAAGGCCCCCTCCCCTCCCCAGAGGGAGGAAGCATCCAGGGAAGAAAGGCCTGGCAGAAGCCACTGAGGGTAAGAGGCCTATTCCAAAGGCCTCATTCCCACCCCAGAGGGAGGAAGCATCCAGGGAAGAAAGGCCAGTCAGAAAGCATTTAGGGTAAGAGGCCTATTCCAAAGGCCCCCATCCCCACCCCAGAGAGAGGAAGCATCCAGGGGAAAAAGGCCTGTCAGAAACCACTGAGGGTAAGAGGCCTATTCCAAAGGCCACATCCCCACCCCAGAGGGAGGAAGCATCCAGGGAAGAAAGGCCTGGCAGAAGCCACTGAGGGTAAGAGGCCTATTCCAAAGGCCCCATCCCCACCCCAGAGGAAGCATCCAGGGAAGGAAGGCCTTGCAGAAACCACTGAGGGTAAGAGGCCTATTCCAATGGCCACACCCCCACCCCAGAGGGAGGAAGCATCCAGGGAAGAAAGGCCTGGCAGAAGCCACTGAGGGTAAGAGGCCTATTCCAAAAGCCCCATCCCCACCCCAGAGGGAGGAAGCATCGAGGGAAGAAAGGCCTGGCAGAAGCCACAGAGGTTAAGAGGCCTATTCCAAAGGCCCCATCCCCACCACAGAGGGAGGAAGCATCCAGGGAAGGAAGACCTAGCAGAAGCCACAGAGGGTAAGAGGCCTATTCCAAATGCCACACCCCCACCAAGAGGGAGGAAGCATGCAGGGAAGAAAGGCATGGCAGAAACCATTGAGGGTAAGAGGCCTATTCCAAAAGCCCCATCCCCACCCCAGAGGGAGGAAGCATCCAGGGAAGAAAGGCATGACAGAAACCACTAAGGGTAAGAGGCCTATTCCAAAGGCCACACCCCCACCCCAGAAGGAGGAAGCATCCAGAGAAGAAAGACCTGGCAGATACCACTGAGGGTAAGAGGCCTATTCCAAAGGCCACACCCCCACCCAAGAGGGAGGAAGCATGCAGGGAAGAACGGCCTGGCAGAAACCATTGAGGGTAAGAAGCCTATTCCAAAGTCCCAATCCCCACCCCAGCGGGAGGAAGCATCCAGGGAAGAAAGTCCTGGCAGATACCACTGAGGGTAAGAGGCCTATTCCAAAGGCCACACCCCCACCCCAGAAGGACGAAGCATCCCGGGAAGAAAGGCCTGGCAGAAACCCCTGAGGGTAAGAGGCCTATTCCAAAGGCTACACACACACCCCAGAGGGAGGAAGCATCCAGCGAATAAAGGCCTGGCAGAAATCACTGAGGGTAAGAGGCCTATTCCAAAGGCCCCATCCCCATCCCAGAGGGAGGAAGCATCCAGGGAAGAAAGACCTGGCAGAAGCCACTGAGGGTAAGAGGCCTATTCCAAAGGCCACACCCCCACCCAAGAGGGAGGAAGCATGCAGGGAAGAAATGCCTGGCAGAAACCATTGAGGGTGAGAGGCCTATTCCAAAGGCCCCCATCCCCACCCCAGAGAGAGGAAGCATCCAGGGGATGAAAGGCCTTGCAGAAACCACTGAGGGTAAGAGGCCTATTCCAATGGCCACACCCCCATCCAGAGGGAGGAAGCATCCAGGGAAGAAAGGCCTGGCAGAAGCCACTGAGGGTAAGATGCCTATTCCAAAGGCCCCATCCCCACCCCAGAGGGAGGAAGCATCCAGGGAAGAAAGGCCTGGCAGAAGCCACTGAGGGTAAGAGGCCTATTCCAAAGGCCTCATTCCCACCCCAGAGGGAGGAAGCATCCAGGGAAGAAAGGCCTGGCAGAAAGCATTTAGGGTAAGAGGCCTGTTCCAAAGGCCCCATCCCCACCCCAGAGGGAGGAAGCATCCAGGGAAGGAAGACCTGGCAAAAACCACTATGGGGAAGAGGCCTATTCCAAAGGCCCCATTCCCATCCCAGAGGAAGGAAGCATCCAGGGATGAAAGGCCTTGCAGTAACCACTGTGTTTAACAGGCCTATTCCAAAGGCCACACACCCCACCCTAGAGGGAGGAAGCATCCAGCGAATAAAGGCCTGGCAGAAACCACTGAGGGTAAGAGACCTGTTCCAAGGGCCCCATCCCCACCCCAGATGGAGGAAGCATCCAGGGAAAAAACACCTGGCAGAAGCCACTGAGGGTAAGAGGCCTATTCCAAAGGCCATACCCCCACCAAAGAGGGAGGAAGCATGCAGGGAAGAAAGGCCTGGCAGAAACCGCTGAGGGTAAGAGGCCTATTCCAAAGGCCACACCCCCACCCCACAAGGAGAAAGCATCCAGGGAAGAAAGACCTGGCAGAAGCCGCTGAGGGTAAGAGGCCTATTCCAAAGGCCACACCCCACCCAAGAGGGAGGAAGCATGCAGGGAAGAACGGCCTGGCAGAAACCATTGAGGGTAAGAAGCCTATTCAAAAGTCCCAATCCCCACCCCAGAGGGAGGAAGCATCCAGGGAAGAAAGGACTGGCAGATACCACTGAGGGTAAGAGGCCTATTCCAAAGGCCCCATCCCCATCCCAGAGGGAGGAAGCATCCAGGGAAGAAAGACCTGGCAGAAGCTACTGAGGGTAAGAGGCCTATTCCAAAGCCCACACCCCCACCCAAGAGGAAGTAAGCATGCAGGGAAGAACGGCCTGGCAGAAACCATTGAGGTTAAGAGGCCTATTCCAAAGTCCCAATCCCCACCCCAAAGGGAGGAAGCATCCAGGGAAGAAAGGCCTGGCAGATACCACTGTGGGTAAGAGGTCTATTCTAAAGGCCACATCCGCTCCCCAGAGGGAGGAAGCATCCAGGGAAGAAAGGCCTGGCAGAAGCCACTGAGGGTAAGAGGCCTATTCCAAAGGCCACACCCCCACCCCAAAGGGAGGAAGCATGCAGGAAAGAAATGCCTGGCACAAACCATTGAGGGTAAGATGCCTATTCCAAAGGCCCCCATCCGCTCCCCAGAGAGAGGAAGCATCCAGGGGAGAAAGGCCTGGCAGAAACCACTGAGGGTAAGAGACCTATTCCAAAGGCCCCATTCCCAACACATAGGGAGGAAGCAATCAGGGAAGAAATGCCTGGCAGTAACCATTGAGGGTAAGAGGCCTATTCCAAAGGCCCCCATCCCCACCCCAGAGAGAGGAAGCATCCAGGAGAGAAAGGCCTGGCAGAAACAACTGAGGGTAAGAGACCTATTCCAAAGGCCCCATTCCCACCCCAGTGGGAGGATACATCCAGGGATGAAAGGCTTGGCAGAAACCACTGAGGGTAAGAGGTCTATTTCAAAGGCCCCCTCCCCTCCCCAGAGGGAGGAAGCATCCAGGGAAGAAAGGCCTGGCAGAAGCCACTGAGGGTAAGAGGCCTATTCCAAAGACTCAATCCCCACCCCAGAGGGAGGAAGCATCCAGGGAAGAAAGGCCTGGCAAATACCACTGAGGGTAAGAGGCCTATTCCAAAGGCCACACCCCCACCAAAGATGGAGGAAGCATGCAGGGAAGAAAGGCCTGGCAGATACCACTGAGGGTAAGAGGCCTATTCCAAAGACCCAATCCCCACCCCAGAGGGAGGAAGCATCCAGGGAAGAAAGGCCTGGCAGATACCACTGAGGGTAAGAGGCCTATTCCAAAGGCCACACCCCCACCCCAGAAGGAGGAAGCATCCAGGGAAGAAAGACCTGGCAGAAGCCGCTGAGGGTAAGTGGCCTATTCCAAAGGCCACACCCCCACCCAAGGGGGAGGAAGCATCCAGGGAAGAAAGGCCTTGCAGTAACCACTGAGGGTAAGAGGCCTATTCCAATGGCGACACCCCCACCCCAGAGGGAGGAAGCATCCAGGGAAGAAAGGCCTGGCAGAAGCCACTGAAGGTAAGAGGCCTATTCCAAAGGCCCCATCCCCACCCCAGAGGGAGGAAGCATCCAGGGAAGAAAGGCCTGGCAGAAAGCATTTAGGGTAAGAGGCCTAATCCAAAGGCCCCATCCCCACCACAGAGGGAGGAAGCATCCAGGGAAGAAAGACCTGGCAGAAGCCACTGAGGGTAAGAGGCCTATTCCAAATGCCACACCCCCACCCAAGAGGGAGGAAGCATGCAGGGAAGAAAGGCCTGGCATAAACCATTGAGGGTAAGAGGCCTATTCCAAAGGCCCAATCCCCACCCCAGAGGGAGGAAGCATCCAGGGAAGAAAGGCCTGGCAGAAACGACTGAGGGTAAGAGGCCTATTCCAAAGGCCACACCCCCACCCCAGAAGGAGGAAGCATCCTGGGAAGAAAGGCCTGGCAGAAACCACTGATGGTAAGAGGTCTATTCCAAAGGCCCCCTCCCCTCCCCAGAGGGAGGAAGCATCCAAGGAAGAAAGGCCTGGCAGAAGCCACTGAGGGTAAAAGGCCTATTCCAAAGGCCTCATTCCCACCCCAGAGGGAGGAAGCATCCAGGGACGAAAGGCCTGGCAGAAAGCATTTAAGGTAAGAGGCCTGTTCCAAAGGCCCCATCCCCACCCCAGAGGGAGGAAGCATCCAGGGAAGGAAGGCCTGGCAGAAACCACTCTGGGGAAGCGGCCTATTCCAAAGGCCCCATTCCCATCCCAGAGGAAGGAAGCATCCAGGGAAGAAAGGCCTGGCAGATACCACTGAGGGGAAAGAGGCCTATTCCAAAGGCCACACACCCCACCCTAGAGGGAGGAAGCATCCAGCGAATAAATGCCTGGCAGATACCACTGAGGGTAAGAGACCTGTTCCAAAGGCCCCATCCCCACCCCAGAGGGAGGAAGCATCCAGGGGAAAAAGACCTGGGAGAAGCCACTGAGGGTAAGATGCCTATTCCAAAGGCCACACCCCCACCCCAGAAGGGGGAAGCATCCCGGGAAGAAAGGCCTGGCAGAAACCCCTGAGGGTAAGAGGTCTATTCCAAAGGCTACATCTGCTCCCCAAAGGGAGGAAGCATCCAGGGAAGAAAGGCCTGGCAGAAACCACTGAGGGTAAGAGGCCTTTTCCAAAGGCCCCATTCCCACCCCAGAGGGAGGAAGCATCCAGGGAACGAAGGCCTGGCAGAAACCACTGAGTGTAAGAGGCCTATTCCAAAGGCCACATCCCCACCCCAGAGGGAGGAAGCATCCAGGGAAGAAAGGCCTGGCAGAAACCACTGAGGGTAAGAGGCCTATTCCAAAGGCCACACCCCCACCCCAGACGGGGGATGCATCCAGTGAAAGGCCTGGCAGAAGCCACTGAGGGTAAGAGGCCTATTACAAAGGCCCCATCCCCACCCCAGAGGGAGGAAGCATCCAGGGAAGAAAAGCCTGACAGAAACCATTGAGGGTAAGAGGCCTATTCCAAAGGCCCCACCACAGAGGTAGGAAGCATCCAAGGAAGAAAGGCCTGGCAGAAACCACTGAGGGTAAGAGACCTGTTCCAAAGGCCCCATCCCCACCCCAGATGGAGGAAGCATCCAGGTCGAAAGGCCTGGCAGAAAGCATTCAAGGTAAGAGGCCTGTTCCAAAGGACCCATCCCAACCCCAGAGGGAGGAAGCATCCAGGGAAGGAAGGCCTGGCAGAAACCACTCTGGGGAAGAGGCCTATTCCAAAGGCCCCATTCCCATCCCAGAGGAAGGAAGCATCCAGGGAAGAAAGGCCTGGCAGATACCACTGAGGGTAAGAGGCCTATTCCAAAGGCCACAAACCCCACCCTAGAGAGAGGAAGCATCCAGTGAAAGGCCTGGCAGAAGCCACTGAGGGTAAGAGACCTGTTTCAAAGACCACCACCCCACCCCAGAGGGAGTAAGCATCCAGGGAAGAAAGGCATGGCAGAAACCACTGAGGGGAAGAGGCCTATTCCAAAAGCCACACACCCACCCCAGGGGGAGGAAGCATCCAGGGATAAAAGCCTGGCAGAAGCCACTGAGGGTAAGAGACCTGTTCCAAAGGCCCCATCCCCACCCCAGAGGGAGGAAGCATCCAGGGAAGAAAGTCATGGCAGAAACCACTGAGTGTAAGAGGCCTTTGCCAAAGGCCCCATTCCCACCCCAGAGGGAGGAAGCATCCAGGGAAGGAAGGCCTGGCAGAAACCACTGAGTGTAAGAGGCCTATTCCAAAGGCCCCATTCCCACCCCAGAGGGTGGAAGCATCCAGGGAAGGAAGGCCTGGCAGGAACCACTGAGGGTAAGAGGCCTGTTCCAAAGGCCACACACCCACCCCAGGGGGAGGAAGCATCCAGGGAAGAAAACCCTGACAGAAACCATTGAAGGTAAGAGGCCTATACCAAAGGCCACACCTCCAGGCAAGAGGGAGGAAGCATCCAGGGAAGAAAGGCCTGGCAGAAACCACTAAGGGTAAGAGACCTGTTCCAAAGGCCCCATCCCCACCCAGAGGGAGGAAGCATCCAGGGAAAAAAGGCCTGGCAGAAACCATTGAGTGTAAGCAGCCGGTTCCAAAGGCCCCATTCCTACCCCAGAGGTAGGAAGCATCCAGGGGAGAAAGGCCTTGCAGAAACAATTGAAGGTAAGAGGCCTATTCCAAAGACCACACCCCCACCCCAGAGGGAGGAAGCATCCAGGGAAGGAAGGCCTGGCAGAAACCACTCTGGGGAAGAGGCCTATTCCAAAGGCCCCATTCCCATCCCAGAGGAAGGAAGCATCCAGGGAAGAAAGGCCTGGCAGATACCACTGAGGGTAAGTGTCCTATTCCAAAGGCCACACACCCCACCCTAGAGGGAGGAAGCATCCAGCGAATAAAGGCCTGGCAGATACCACTGAGGGTAAGAGACCTGTTCCAAAGGCCCCATCCCCACCCCAGAGGGAGGAAGCATCCAGGGAAAAAAGACCTGGCAGAAGCCACTGAGGGTAAGATGCCTATTCCAAAGGCCACACCCCCACCAAAGAGGGAGGAAGCATGCAGGGAAGAAAGGCCTGGCAGAAACCACTGAGTGTAAGAGGCCTATTCCAAAGTCCCAATCCCCACCCCAGAGGGAGGAAGCATCCAGGGAAGAAAGGCCTGGCAGATACCACTGAGGGTAAAAGGCCTATTCCAAAGGCCACACCCCCACCCCAGAAGGGGGAAGCATCCCGGGAAGAAAGGCCTGGCAGAAACCCCTGAGGGTAAGAGGTCTATTCCAAAGGCTACATCTGCTCCCCAGAGGGAGGAAGCATCCAGGGAAGAAAGACCTGGCAGAAGCCGCATGAGGGTAAGAGGCTTATTCCAAAGGCCACACCCCCACCCAAGAGGAAGTAAGCATGCAGGGAAGAACGGCCTGGCAGAAACCATTGAGGGTAAGAGGCCTATTCCAAAGGCCCCATTCCCATCCCAGAGGAAGGAAGCATCCAGGGAAGAAAGGCCTGGCAGATACCACTGAGGGTAAGAGTCCTATTCCAAAGGCCACAAACCCCACCCTAGAGGGAGGAAGCATCCAGTGAAAGGCCTGGCAGAAGCCACTGAGGGTAAGAGACCTGTTCCAAAGACCACCACCCCACCCCAGAGGGAGTAAGCATCCAGGGAAGAAAGGCATGGCAGAAACCACTGAGGGGAAGAGGCCTATTCCAAAAGCCACACACCCACCCCAGGGGGAGGAAGCATCCAGGGATAAAAGCCTTGCAGAAGCCACTGAGGGTAAGAGACCTGTTCCAAAGGCCCCATCCCCACCCCAGAGGGAGGAAGCATCCAGGGAAGAAAGTCATGGCAGAAACCACTGAGTGTAAGAGGCCTTTGCCAAAGGCCCCATTCCCACCCCAGAGGGAGGAAGCATCCAGGGAAGGAAGGCCTGGCAGAAACCACTGAGTGTAAGAGGCCTATTCCAAAGGCCCCATTCCCACCCCAGAGGGTGGAAGCATCCAGGGAAGGAAGGCCTGGCAGGAACCACTGAGGGTAAGAGGCCTGTTCCAAAGGCCACACACCCACCCCAGGGGGAGGAAGCATCCAGGGAAGAAAACCCTGACAGAAACCATTGAAGGTAAGAGGCCTATACCAAATGCCACACCTCCAGGCAAGAGGGAGGAAGCATCCAGGGAAGAAAGGCCTGGCAGAAACCACTAAGGGTAAGAGACCTGTTCCAAAGGCCCCATCCCCACCCAGAGGGAGGAAGCATCCAGGGAAAAAAGGCCTGGCAGAAACCATTGAGTGTAAGCAGCCGGTTCCAAAGGCCCCATTCCTACCCCAGAGGTAGGAAGCATCCAGGGGAGAAAGGCCTTGCAGAAACAATTGAAGGTAAGAGGCCTATTCCAAAGACCACACCCCCACCCCAGAGGGAGGAAGCATCCAGGGAAGGAAGGCCTGGCAGAAACCACTCTGGGGAAGAGGCCTATTCCAAAGGCCCCATTCCCATCCCAGAGGAAGGAAGCATCCAGGGAAGAAAGGCCTGGCAGATACCACTGAGGGTAAGTGTCCTATTCCAAAGGCCACACACCCCACCCTAGAGGGAGGAAGCATCCAGAGAATAAAGGCCTGGCAGATACCACTGAGGGTAAGAGACCTGTTCCAAAGGCCCCATCCCCACCCCAGAGGGAGGAAGCATCCAGGGGAAAAAGACCTGGCAGAAGCCACTGAGGGTAAGATGCCTATTCCAAAGGCCACACCCCCACCAAAGAGGGAGGAAGCATGCAGGGAAGAAAGGCCTGGCAGAAACCACTGAGTGTAAGAGGCCTATTCCAAAGTCCCAATCCCCACCCCAGAGGGAGGAAGCATCCAGGGAAGAAAGGCCTGGCAGATACCACTGAGGGTAAGAGGCCTATTCCAAAGGCCACACCCCCACCCCAGAAGGGGGAAGCATCCCGGGAAGAAAGGCCTGGCAGAAACCCCTGAGGGTAAGAGGTCTATTCCAAAGGCTACATCTGCTCCCCAGAGGGAGGAAGCATCCAGGGAAGAAAGACCTGGCAGAAGCCGCATGAGGGTAAGAGGCTTATTCCAAAGGCCACACCCCCACACAAGAGGAAGTAAGCATGCAGGGAAGAACGGCCTGGCAGAAACCATTGAGGGTAAGAGGCCTATTCCAAAGTCCCAATCCCCACCCCAAAGGGAGGAAGCATCCAGGGAAGAAAGGCCTGGCAGATACCACTGAGGTTAAGAGGTCTATTCTAAAGGCCGCATCCGCTCCCCAGAGGGAGGAAGCATCCAGGGAAGAAATGCCTGGCAGAAACCACTGAGGGTAAGAGGCCTATTCCAAAGGCCACACCCCCACCCCAGAAGCAGGAAGCATCCAGGGAAGAAAGGCCTGTCAGAAACCACTGAGGGTAACAGGCCTATTCCAAAGGCCACACCCCCACCCTAGAGGGAGGAAGCATCCAGGGAAGAAAGTCATGGCAGAAACCACTGAGGGTAAGAGGCCTGTTCAAAAGGCCACACACCCCACCCCAGAGGGAGGAAGCATCCAGGGAAGAAAGGCCTGGCAGAAACCACTGAGGATAAGAGGCCTTTTCCAAAGGCCCCATTCCCACTCCAGAGGGAGGAAGCATCCAGGGAAGGAAGGCCTGGCAGAAACCACTCAGTGTAAGAGGCCTATTCCAAAGGCCACATCCCCACCCCTGAGGGAGGAAGCATCCAGGGAAGAAAGGCCTGCCAGAAACCATTGAGGGTAAGAGGCCTATTCCAAAGGCCCCATTCCCACCCCAGAGGGAGGAAGCATCCAGGGAAGAAAGGCCTGGCAGAAACAATTGAGGGTAAGAGGCCTATTCCAAAGGCCCCATCCCCACGCCAGAGGGAGGAAGCATCCAGCGAATAAAGGCCTGGCAGAAACCACTGAGGGTAAGAGACCTGTTATAAAGGCCCCATCCCCACCCCAGAGGGAGGAAGCATCCAGGGAAGAAAGACCTAGCAGAAGCCACTGAGGGTAAGAGGCCTATTCCAAAGGCCACACCCCCACCCCAGAGGGAGGAAGCATGCAGGGAAGAAAGGCCTGGCAGAAACCATTGAGGGTAAGAGGCCTATTCCAAAGGCCGCATCCCCACCCCAGAGGGAGGAAGCATCCAGGAAGAAAGGCCTTGCAGAAACAATTGAAGGTAAGAGGCCTATTCCAAAGACCACCACCCCACCCCAGAGGGAGTAAGCATCCAGGGAAGAAAGGCCTGGCAGAAACCACTGAGGGAAAGAGGCCTATTCCAAAATCCACACACCCACCCCAGAGGGAGGAAGCATCCAGGGAAGAAAAGCCTGACAGAAACCATTGAGGGTAAGAGGCCTATTCCAAAGGCCCCACCACAGAGGTAGGAAGCATCCAGGGAAGAAATGCCTGGCAGAAACCACGGAGCGTAAGAGACCTGTTCCATAGTCCCCATCCCCACCCCAAAGGGAGGAAGCATCCCAGGAAGAAAGGCCTGGCAGAAACCACTGAGGGTAAGAGGCCTTTTCCAAAGGCCCCATTCCCACCCCTGAGGGAGGAAGCATCCAGGGAAGGAAGGCCTGGCAGAAACCACTGAGGGGAAGAGGCCTATTCCAAAAGCCACACACCCACCCCAGAGGGAGGAAGCATCCAGGGAAGAAAAGCCTGCCAGAAACCATTGAGGGTAAGAGGCCTATTCCAAAGGCCCCATTCCCACCCCAGATGGAGGAAGCATCCAGGGAAGAAAGGCCTGGCAGAAACAATTGAGGGTAAGAGGCCTATTCCAAAGGCCCCATCCCCACCCCAGAGGGAGGAAGCATCCAGCGAATAAAGGCCTGGCAGAAACCACTGAGGGTAAGAGACCTGTTATAAAGGCCCCATCCCCACCCCAGAGGGAGGAAGCATCCAGGGAAGAAAGACCTAGCAGAAGCCACTGAGGGTAAGAGGCCTATTCCAAAGGCCACACCCCCACCCCAGAGGGAGGAAGCATGCAGGGAAGAAAGGCCTGGCAGAAACCATTGAGGGTAAGAGGCCTATTCCAAAGGCCCCATCCCCACCCCAGAGGGAGGAAGCATTCAGGGAAGAAAGGCCTTGCAGAAACAATTGAAGGTAAGAGGCCTATTCCAAAGACCACCACCCCACCCCAGAGGGAGTAAGCATCCAGGGAAGAAAGGCCTGGCAGAAACCACTGAGGGGAAGAGGCCTATTCCAAAATCCACACACCCACCCCAGAGGGAGGAAGCATCCAGGGAAGAAAAGCCTGACAGAAACCATTGAGGGTAAGAGGCCTATTCCAAAAGCCACACACCCACCCCAGAGGGAGGAAGCATCCAGGGAAGAAATGCCTGGCAGAAACCACTGAGCGTAAGAGACCTGTTCCATAGGCCCCATCCCCACCCCAAAGGGAGGAAGCATCCCGGGAAGAAAGGCCTGGCAGAAACCACTGAGGGTAAGAGGCCTTTTCCAAAGGCCCCATTCCCACCCCAGAGGGAGTAAGCATCCAGGGAAGGAAGGCCTGGCAGAAACCACTGAGGTGAAGAGGCCTATTCCAAAAGCCACACACCCACCCCAGAGGGAGGAAGCATCCAGGGAAGAAAAGCCTGACAGAAACCATTGAGGGTAAGAGGCCTATTCCAAAGGCCCCACCACAGAGGTAGGAAGCATCCAGGGAAGAAATGCCTGGCAGAAACCACTGAGGGTAAGAGACTTGTACCAAAGGCCCCATCCCCACCCCAAAGGGAGGAAGCATCCAGGGAAGAAAGGCCTGGCAGAAACCACTGAGGGTAAGAGGCCTTTTCCAAAGGCCACATCCCCACCCCAGAGGGATGAAGCATCCAGGGAAGAAAGGCCTGGCAGAAACCACTGAGGGTAAGAGGCCTATTCCAAAGGCCACACCCCCACCCCAGACGGGGGATGCATCCAGTGAAAGGCCTGGCAGAAGCCACTGAGGGTAAGAGGCCTATTACAAAGGCCCCATCCCCACCCCAGAGGGAGGAAGCATCCAGGGAAGAAAAGCCTGACAGAAACCATTGAGGGTAAGAGGCCTATTCCAAAGGCCCCACCACAGAGGTAGGAAGCATCCAGAGAAGAAATGCCTGGCAGAAACCACTGAGGGTAAGAGACCTGTTCCAAAGGCCCCATCCCCACCCCAAAGGGAAGAAGCATCCCGGGAAGAAAGGCCTGGCAGAAACCACTGAGGGTAAGAGGCCTTTTCCAAATGCCCCATTCCCACCCCAGAGGGAGGAAGCATCCAGGGAATGAAGGCCTGGCAGAAACCACTGAGGGGAAGAGGCCTATTCCAAAAGCCACACACCCACCCCAGAGGGAGGAAGCATCCAGGGAAGAAAAGCCTGACAGAAACCATTGAGGGTAAGAGGCCTATTCCAAAGGCCCCACCACAGAGGTAGGAAGCATCCAGGGAAGAAATGCCTGGCAGAAACCACTGAGGGTAAGAGACCTGTTCCAAAGGCCCCATCCCCACCCCAAAGGGAGGAAGCATCCAGGGAAGAAAGGCCTGGCAGAAACCACTGAGGGTAAGAGGCCTTTTCCAAAGGCCCTATTCCCACCCCAGAGGGAGGAAGCATCCAGGGAAGGAAGGCCTGGCAGAAACCACTGAGTGTAAGAGGCCTATTCCAAAGGCCACATCCCCACCCCAGAGGGAGGAAGCATCCAGGGAAGAAAGGCCTGGCAGAAACCACTGAGGGTAAGAGGCCTATTCCAAAGGCCACACCCCCACCCCAGAGGGAAGAAGCATCCAGGGAAGAAAGGCCTGGCAGAAGCCACTGAGGGTAAGAGGCCTATTCCAAAGGCCCCATCCCCACCCCAGAGGGAGGAAGCATCCAGGGAAGAAAGGCCTGGCAGAAGCCACAGAGGTTAAGTGGCCTATTCCAAAGGCCCCATCCCCACCACAGAGGGAGGAAGCATCCAGGGAAGAAAGGCCTGGCAGAAGCCACTGAGGGTAAGAGGCCTATTACAAAGGCCCCATCCCCACCCCAGAGGGAGGAAGCATCCAGGGAAGAAAGGCCTGGCAGAAACCACTGAGGGGAAGAGGCCTATTCCAAAATCCACACACCCACCCCAGAGGGAGGAAGCATCCAGGGAAGAAAAGCCTGACAGAAACCATTGAGGGTAAGAGGCCTATTCCAAAGGCCCCACCACAGAGGTAGGAAGCATCCAGGGAAGAAATGCCTGGCAGAAACCACTGAACGTAAGAGACCTGTTCCATAGGCCCCATCCCCACCCCAAAGGGAGGAAGCATCCCGGGAAGAAAGGCCTGGCAGAAACCACTGAGGGTAAGAGGCCTTTTCCAAAGGCCCCATTCCCACCCCAGAGGGAGTAAGCATCCAGGGAAGGAAGGCCTGGCAGAAACCACTGAGGGGAAGAGGCCTATTCCAAAAGCCACACACCCACCCCAGAGGGAGGAAGCATCCAGGGAAGAAAAGCCTGACAGAAACCATTGAGGGTAAGAGGCCTATTCCAAAGGCCCCACCACAGAGGTAGGAAGCATCCAGGGAAGAAATGCCTGGCAGAAACCACTGAGGGTAAGAGGCCTATTCCAAAGGCCCCATTCCCACCCCAGATGGAGGAAGCATGCAGGGAAGAAAGGCCTGGCAGAAACCATTGAGGGTAAGAGGCCTATTCCAAAGGCCGCATCCCCACCCCAGAGGGAGGAAGCATCCAGGGAAGAAAAGCCTGACAGAAACCATTGAGGGTAAGAGGCCTATTCCAAAGGCCCCACCACAGAGGTAGGAAGCATCCAGGGAAGAAATGCCTGGCAGAAACCACTGAGGGTAAAAGACCTGTTCCAAAGGCCCCATCCCCACCCCAAAGGGAGGAAGCATCCAGGGAAGAAAGGCCTGGCAGAAACCACTGAGGGTAAGAGGCCTTTTCCAAAGGCCCTATTCCCACCCCAGAGGGAGGAAGCATCCAGGGAAGGAAGGCCTGGCAGAAACCACTGAGTGTAAGAGGCCTATTCCAAAGGCCACATCCCCACCCCAGAGGGAGGAAGCATCCAGGGAAGAAAGGCCTGGCAGAAACCACTGAGGGTAAGAGGCCTATTCCAAAGGCCACACCCCCACCCCAGAGGGAAGAAGCATCCAGGGAAGAAAGGCCTGGCAGAAGCCACTGAGGGTAAGAGGCCTATTCCAAAGGCCCCATCCCCACCCCAGAGGGAGGAAGCATCCAGGGAAGAAAGGCCTGGCAGAAGCCACAGAGGTTAAGTGGCCTATTCCAAAGGCCCCATCCCCACCACAGAGGGAGGAAGCATCCAGGGAAGAAAGGCCTGGCAGAAGCCACTGAGGGTAAGAGGCCTATTACAAAGGCCCCATCCCCACCCCAGAGGGAGGAAGCATCCAGGGAAGAAAGGCCTGGCAGAAACCACTGAGGAGAAGAGGCCTATTCCAAAATCCACACACCCACCCCAGAGGGAGGAAGCATCCAGGGAAGAAAAGCCTGACAGAAACCATTGAGGGTAAGAGGCCTATTCCAAAGGCCCCACCACAGAGGTAGGAAGCATCCAGGGAAGAAATGCCTGGCAGAAACCACTGAACGTAAGAGACCTGTTCCATAGGCCCCATCCCCACCCCAAAGGGAGGAAGCATCCCGGGAAGAAAGGCCTGGCAGAAACCACTGAGGGTAAGAGGCCTTTTCCAAAGGCCCCATTCCCACCCCAGAGGGAGTAAGCATCCAGGGAAGGAAGGCCTGGCAGAAACCACTGAGGGGAAGAGGCCTATTCCAAAAGCCACACACCCACCCCAGAGGGAGGAAGCATCCAGGGAAGAAAAGCCTGACAGAAACCATTGAGGGTAAGAGGCCTATTCCAAAGGCCCCACCACAGAGGTAGGAAGCATCCAGGGAAGAAATGCCTGGCAGAAACCACTGAGGGTAAGAGGCCTATTCCAAAGGCCCCATTCCCACCCCAGATGGAGGAAGCATGCAGGGAAGAAAGGCCTGGCAGAAACCATTGAGGGTAAGAGGCCTATTCCAAAGGCCGCATCCCCACCCCAGAGGGAGGAAGCATCCAGGAAGAAAGGCCTTGCAGAAACAATTGAAGGTAAGAGGCCTATTCCAAAGACCACCACCCCACCCCAGAGGGAGTAAGCATCCAGGGAAGAAAGGCCTGGCAGAAACCACTGAGGGGAAGAGGCCTATTCCAAAATCCACACACCCACCCCAGAGGGAGGAAGCATCCAGGGAAGAAAAGCCTGACAGAAACCATTGAGGGTAAGAGGCCTATTCCAAAGGCCCCACCACAGAGGTAGGAAGCATCCAGGGAAGAAATGCCTGGCAGAAACCACGGAGCGTAAGAGACCTGTTCCATAGTCCCCATCCCCACCCCAAAGGGAGGAAGCATCCCGGGAAGAAAGGCCTGGCAGAAACCACTGAGGGTAAGAGGCCTTTTCCAAAGGCCCCATTCCCACCCCTGAGGGAGGAAGCATCCAGGGAAGGAAGGCCTGGCAGAAACCACTGAGGGGAAGAGGCCTATTCCAAAAGCCACACACCCACCCCAGAGGGAGGAAGCATCCAGGGAAGAAAAGCCTGCCAGAAACCATTGAGGGTAAGAGGCCTATTCCAAAGGCCCCATTACCACCCCAGATGGAGGAAGCATCCAGGGAAGAAAGGCCTGGCAGAAACAATTGAGGGTAAGAGGCCTATTCCAAAGGCCCCATCCCCACCCCAGAGGGAGGAAGCATCCAGCGAATAAAGGCCTGGCAGAAACCACTGAGGGTAAGAGACCTGTTATAAAGGCCCCATCCCCACCCCAGAGGGAGGAAGCATCCAGGGAAGAAAGACCTAGCAGAAGCCACTGAGGGTAAGAGGCCTATTCCAAAGGCCACACCCCCACCCCAGAGGGAGGAAGCATGCAGGGAAGAAAGGCCTGGCAGAAACCATTGAGGGTAAGAGGCCTATTCCAAAGGCCCCATCCCCACCCCAGAGGGAGGAAGCATTCAGGGAAGAAAGGCCTTGCAGAAACAATTGAAGGTAAGAGGCCTATTCCAAAGACCACCACCCCACCCCAGAGGGAGTAAGCATCCAGGGAAGAAAGGCCTGGCAGAAACCACTGAGGGGAAGAGGCCTATTCCAAAATCCACACACCCACCCCAGAGGGAGGAAGCATCCAGGGAAGAAAAGCCTGACAGAAACCATTGAGGGTAAGAGGCCTATTCCAAAAGCCACACACCCACCCCAGAGGGAGGAAGCATCCAGGGAAGAAATGCCTGGCAGAAACCACTGAGCGTAAGAGACCTGTTCCATAGGCCCCATCCCCACCCCAAAGGGAGGAAGCATCCCGGGAAGAAAGGCCTGGCAGAAACCACTGAGGGTAAGAGGCCTTTTCCAAAGGCCCCATTCCCACCCCAGAGGGAGTAAGCATCCAGGGAAGGAAGGCCTGGCAGAAACCACTGAGGGGAAGAGGCCTATTCCAAAAGCCACACACCCACCCCAGAGGGAGGAAGCATCCAGGGAAGAAAAGCCTGACAGAAACCATTGAGGGTAAGAGGCCTATTCCAAAGGCCCCACCACAGAGGTAGGAAGCATCCAGGGAAGAAATGCCTGGCAGAAACCACTGAGGGTAAGAGGCCTTTTCCAAAGGCCCCATCCCCACCCCAGAGGGATGAAGCATCCAGGGAAGAAAGGCCTGGCAGAAACCACTGAGGGTAAGAGGCCTATTCCAAAGGCCACACCCCCACCCCAGACGGGGGATGCATCCAGTGAAAGGCCTGGCAGAAGCCACTGAGGGTAAGAGGCCTATTACAAAGGCCCCATCCCCACCCCAGAGGGAGGAAGCATCCAGGGAAGAAAAGCCTGACAGAAACCATTGAGGGTAAGAGGCCTATTCCAAAGGCCCCACCACAGAGGTAGGAAGCATCCAGAGAAGAAATGCCTGGCAGAAACCACTGAGGGTAAGAGACCTGTTCCAAAGGCCCCATCCCCACCCCAAAGGGAAGAAGCATCCCGGGAAGAAAGGCCTGGCAGAAACCACTGAGGGTAAGAGGCCTTTTCCAAATGCCCCATTCCCACCCCAGAGGGAGGAAGCATCCAGGGAATGAAGGCCTGGCAGAAACCACTGAGGGGAAGAGGCCTATTCCAAAAGCCACACACCCACCCCAGAGGGAGGAAGCATCCAGGGAAGAAAAGCCTGACAGAAACCATTGAGGGTAAGAGGCCTATTCCAAAGGCCCCACCACAGAGGTAGGAAGCATCCAGGGAAGAAATGCCTGGCAGAAACCACTGAGGGTAAGAGACCTGTTCCAAAGGCCCCATCCCCACCCCAAAGGGAGGAAGCATCCAGGGAAGAAAGGCCTGGCAGAAACCACTGAGGGTAAGAGGCCTTTTCCAAAGGCCCTATTCCCACCCCAGAGGGAGGAAGCATCCAGGGAAGGAAGGCCTGGCAGAAACCACTGAGTGTAAGAGGCCTATTCCAAAGGCCACATCCCCACCCCAGAGGGAGGAAGCATCCAGGGAAGAAAGGCCTGGCAGAAACCACTGAGGGTAAGAGGCCTATTCCAAAGGCCACACCCCCACCCCAGAGGGAAGAAGCATCCAGGGAAGAAAGGCCTGGCAGAAGCCACTGAGGGTAAGAGGCCTATTCCAAAGGCCCCATCCCCACCCCAGAGGGAGGAAGCATCCAGGGAAGAAAGGCCTTGCAGAAGCCACAGAGGTTAAGTGGCCTATTCCAAAGGCCCCATCCCCACCACAGAGGGAGGAAGCATCCAGGGAAGAAAGGCCTGGCAGAAGCCACTGAGGGTAGGAGGCCTATTACAAAGGCCCCATCCCCACCCCAGAGGGAGGAAGCATCCAGGGAAGAAAGGCCTGGCAGAAACCACTGAGGGGAAGAGGCCTATTCCAAAATCCACACACCCACCCCAGAGGGAGGAAGCATCCAGGGAAGAAAAGCCTGACAGAAACCATTGAGGGTAAGAGGCCTATTCCAAAGGCCCCACCACAGAGGTAGGAAGCATCCAGGGAAGAAATGCCTGGCAGAAACCACTGAACGTAAGAGACCTGTTCCATAGGCCCCATCCCCACCCCAAAGGGAGGAAGCATCCCGGGAAGAAAGGCCTGGCAGAAACCACTGAGGGTAAGAGGCCTTTTCCAAAGGCCCCATTCCCACCCCAGAGGGAGTAAGCATCCAGGGAAGGAAGGCCTGGCAGAAACCACTGAGGGGAAGAGGCCTATTCCAAAAGCCACACACCCACCCCAGAGGGAGGAAGCATCCAGGGAAGAAAAGCCTGACAGAAACCATTGAGGGTAAGAGGCCTATTCCAAAGGCCCCACCACAGAGGTAGGAAGCATCCAGGGAAGAAATGCCTGGCAGAAACCACTGAGGGTAAGAGACCTGTACCAAAGGCCCCATCCCCACCCCAAAGGGAGGAAGCATCCAGGGAAGAAAGGCCTGGCAGAAACCACTGTGGGTAAGAGGCCTTTTCCAAAGGCCACATCCCCACCCCAGAGGGATGAAGCATCCAGGGAAGAAAGGCCTGGCAGAAACCACTGAGGGTAAGAGGCCTATTCCAAAGGCCACACCCCCACCCCAGACGGGGGATGCATCCAGTGAAAGGCCTGGCAGAAGCCACTGAGGGTAAGAGGCCTATTACAAAGGCCCCATCCCCACCCCAGAGGGAGGAAGCATCCAGGGAAGAAAAGCCTGACAGAAACCATTGAGGGTAAGAGGCCTATTCCAAAGGCCCCACCACAGAGGTAGGAAGCATCCAGAGAAGAAATGCCTGGCAGAAACCACTGAGGGTAAGAGACCTGTTCCAAAGGCCCCATCCCCACCCCAAAGGGAAGAAGCATCCCGGGAAGAAAGGCCTGGCAGAAACCACTGAGGGTAAGAGGCCTTTTCCAAATGCCCCATTCCCACCCCAGAGGGAGGAAGCATCCAGGGAATAAAGGCCTGGCAGAAACCACTGAGGTGAAGAGGCCTATTCCAAAAGCCACACACCCACCCCAGAGGGAGGAAGCATCCAGGGAAGAAAAGCCTGACAGAAACCATTGAGGGTAAGAGGCCTATTCCAAAGGCCCCACCACAGAGGTAGGAAGCATCCAGGGAAGAAAGGCCTGGCAGAAGCCACTGAGGGTAAGAGGCCTATTCCAAAGGCCCCATCCCCACCCCAGAGGGAGGAAGCATCCAGGGAAGAAAGGCCTGGCAGAAGCCACAGAGGTTAAGTGGCCTATTCCAAAGGCCCCATCCCCACCACAGAGGGAGGAAGCATCCTGGGAAGAAAGGCCTGGCAGAAGCCACTGAGGGTAAGAGGCCTATTACAAAGGCCCCATCCCCACCCCAGAGGGAGGAAGCATCCAGGGAAGAACGACCTAGCAGAAACCACTGAGGGTAAGAGGCATATTCCAAAGGCCACACCCCCACCCCAGAGGGAGGAAGCATGCAGGGAAGAAAGGCCTGGCAGAAACCATTGAGGGTAAGAGGCCTATTCCAAAGGCCCCATCCCCACCCCAGAGGGAGGAAGCATCCAGGGAAGAAAGGCCTGCCAGAAACCATTGAGGGTAAGAGGCCTATTCCAAAGGCCCCATTCCCACCCCAGAGGGAGGAAGCATCCAGGGAAGAAAACCCTGACAGAAACCATTGAAGGTAAGAGGCCTATTCCAAAGGCCACACCCCCACCCCAGAGGGAGGAAGCATCCAGGGAAGAAAGGCCTGGCAGATACCACTGAGGGTAAGAGACCTGTTCCAAAGGACCCATCCCCACCCCAGAGGGAGGAAGCATCCAGGGAAAAAAGGCCTGGCAGAAACCATTGAGTGTAAGCAGCCGGTTCCAAAGGCCACATTCCCACCCCAGAGGGAGGAACCATCCAGGGAAGAAAGCCTTCCAGAAACAATTGAAGGTAAGAGGCCTATTCCAAAGACGACCACCCCACCCCAGAGGGAAGAAGCATCCAGGGAAGAAAGGCCTTGGCAGAAACCACTGAGGGGAAGAGGCCTATTCCAAAAGCCACACACCCATCCCAGAGGGAGGAAGCATCCAGGGAAGAAAAGCCTAACAGTAACCATTGAGGGTAAGAGGCCTATTCCAAAGGCCTCATTCCCACCCCAGAGCCTGGAAGAAACCATTGAGTGTAAGAGACCTATTCCAAAGGCCCCATTCCCACCCCAGAGGGAGGAAGCATCCAGGGAAGGAAGGCCTGGCAGAAACCACTGAGTGTAAGAGGCCTATTCCAAAGGCCACATCCCCACCCCAGAGGGAGGAAGCATCCAGGGAAGAAAGGCCTGGCAGAAACCACTGAGGGTAAGAGGCCTATTCCAAAGGCCACACCCCCACCCCAGAGGGAGGAAGCATCCAGGGAAGAAAGGCCTGGCAGAAGCCACTGAGGGTAAGAGGCCTATTCCAAAGGCCCCATCCCCACCCCAGAGGGAGGAAGCATCCAGGGAAGAAAGGCCTGGCAGAAGCCACAGAGGTTAAGTGGCCTATTCCAAAGGCCCCATCCCCACCACAGAGGGAGGAAGCATCCAGGGAAGAAAGGCCTGGCAGAAGCCACTGAGGGTAAGAGGCCTATTACAAAGGCCCCATCCCCACCCCATAGGGAGGAAGCATCCAGGGAAGAACGACCTAGCAGAAACCACTGAGGGTAAGAGGCATATTCCAAAGGCCACACCCCCACCCCAGAGGGAGGAAGCATGCAGGGAAGAAAGGCCTGGCAGAAACCATTGAGGGTAAGAGGCCTATTCCAAAGGCCCCATCCCCACCCCAGAGGGAGGAAGCATCCAGGGAAGAAAGGCCTGCCAGAAACCATTGAGGGTAAGAGGCCTATTCCAAAGGCCCCATTCCCACCCCAGAGGGAGGAAGCATCCAGGGAAGAAAGGCCTGTCAGAACGCATTGAGGGTAAGAGGCCTATTGCAAAGGCCCCATCCCCACCCCAGTGGGAGGAAGCATCCAGCGAAAAAAGGCCTGGCAGAAACCATTGAGGGTAAGCAGCCGATTCCAAAGCCCCCATTCCCACCCCAGAGGGAGGAAGCATCCAGGGAAGAAAGGCCTGGGAGAAACCATTGAGGGTAAGCAGCCGGTTCCAAAGGCCCCATTCCCACCCAAGAGCCTGGACGAAACCATTGAGGGTAAGAGGCCTATTCCAAAGGCCCCATCCCCACCCCAGAGGGAGGAAGCATCCAGGGAAGAAAGGCCTGTCAGAAAGCATTGAGGGTAAGAGGCCTATTCCAAATGCCCCATCCCCACAACAGAGGGAGGAAGCATCCAGTGAGAAAAGGCCTGGCAGAAACCATTGAGGGTAAGAGGCCTATTCCAAAGGCCACACCCCCACCCCAAAGGGAGGAAGCATGCAGCGAATAAAGGCCTGGCAGAAACCACTGAGGGTAAGAGACCTGTTCCAAAGGCCCCATCCCCACCCCAGAGGGAGGAAGCATCCAGGGAAAAAAGGCCTGGCAGAAACCATTGCGGGTAAGCAGCCGATTCCAAAGGCCCCATTCCCACCCCAGAGTTAGGAAGCATCCAGGGAAGAAAGGCCTTGCAGTAACAATTGAAGGTAAGAGGCCTCTTCCAAAGATCACCACCCCACCCCAGAGGGAGTAAGCATCCAGGGAAGAAAGGCCTGGGAGAAACCACTGAGGGGAAGAGGCCTATTCCAAAAGCCACACACCCACGCCAAAGGGAGGAAGCATCCAGGGAAGAAAGGCCTGGCAGAAACCACTGAGGGTAAGAGGCCTTTTCCAAAGGCCCCATTCCCACCCCAGAGGGAGGAAGCATCCAGGGAAGGAAGGCCTGGCAGAAACCACTGAGTGTAAGAGGCCTATTCCAAAGGCCACATCCCCACCCCAGAGGGAGGAAGCATCCAGGGAAGAAAGGCCTGGCAGAAACCACTGAGGGTAAGAGGCCTATTCCAAAGGCCACACCCCCAACCCAGAGGGAAGAAGCATCCAGGGAAGAAAGGCCTGGCAGAAGCCACTGAGGGTAAGAGGCCTATTCCAAAGGCCCCATCCCCACCCCAGAGGGAGGAAGCATCCAGGGAAGAAAGGCCTGGCAGAAGCCACAGAGGTTAAGTGGCCTATTCCAAAGGCCCCATCCCCACCACAGAGGGAGGAAGCATCCTGGGAAGAAAGGCCTGGCAGAAGCCACTGAGGCTAAGAGGCCTATTACAAAGGCCCCATCCCCACCCCAGAGGGAGGAAACATCCAGGGAAGAACGACCTAGCAGAAACCACTGAGGGTAAGAGGCATATTCCAAAGGCCACACCCCCACCCCAGAGGGAGGAAGCATGCAGGGAAGAAAGGCCTGGCAGAAACCATTGAGGGTAAGAGGCCTATTCCAAAGGCCCCATCCCCACCCCAGAGGGAGGAAGCATCCAGGGAAGAAAGGCCTGCCAGAAACCATTGAGGGTAAGAGGCCTATTCCAAAGGCCCCATTCCCACCCCAGAGAGAGGAAGCATCCAGGGAAGAAAGTCATGGCAGAAACCACTGAGGGTAAGAGGCCTGTTCAAAAGGCCACATCCCCACCCCTGAGGGAGGAAGCAGCCAGGGAAGAAAGGCCTGGCAGAAACCACTGAGGGTAAGAGGCCTTCTCCAAGGGCCCCATTCCCACCCCAGAGGGAGGAAGCATCCAGGGAAGGAAGGCCTGGCAGAAACCACTGAGGGTAAGAGGCCTATTCCAAAGGCCACATTCCCACCCCAGAGGGAGGAAGCATCCAGGGAAGAAAGGCCTGGCAGAAGCCACTGAGTGTAAGAGGCCTATTCCAAAGGCCACATCCCCACCCCAGAGTTAGGAAGCATCCAGGGAAGAAAGGCCTTGCAGTAACAATTGAAGGTAAGAGGCCTCTTCCAAAGATCACCACCCCACCCCAGAGGGAGTAAGCATCCAGGGAAGAAAGGCCTGGGAGAAACCACTGAGGGGAAGAGGCCTATTCCAAAAGCCACACACCCACGCCAAAGGGAGGAAGCATCCAGGGAAGAAAGGCCTGGCAGAAACCACTGAGGGTAAGAGGCCTTTTCCAAAGGCCCCATTCCCACCCCAGAGGGAGGAAGCATCCAGGGAAGGAAGGCCTGGCAGAAACCACTGAGTGTAAGAGGCCTATTCCAAAGGCCACATCCCCACCCCAGAGGGAGGAAGCATCCAGGGAAGAAAGGCCTGGCAGAAACCACTGAGGGTAAGAGGCCTATTCCAAAGGCCACACCCCCAACCCAGAGGGAAGAAGCATCCAGGGAAGAAAGGCCTGGCAGAAGCCACTGAGGGTAAGAGGCCTATTCCAAAGGCCCCATCCCCACCCCAGAGGGAGGAAGCATCCAGGGAAGAAAGGCCTGGCAGAAGCCACAGAGGTTAAGTGGCCTATTCCAAAGGCCCCATCCCCACCACAGAGGGAGGAAGCATCCTGGGAAGAAAGGCCTGGCAGAAGCCACTGAGGGTAAGAGGCCTATTACAAAGGCCCCATCCCCACCCCAGAGGGAGGAAGCATCCAGGGAAGAACGACCTAGCAGAAACCACTGAGGGTAAGAGGCATATTCCAAAGGCCACACCCCCACCCCAGAGGGAGGAAGCATGCAGGGAAGAAAGGCCTGGCAGAAACCATTGAGGGTAAGAGGCCTATTCCAAAGGCCCCATCCCCACCCCAGAGGGAGGAAGCATCCAGGGAAGAAAGGCCTGCCAGAAACCATTGAGGGTAAGAGGCCTATTCCAAAGGCCCCATTCCCACCCCAGAGAGAGGAAGCATCCAGGGAAGAAAGTCATGGCAGAAACCACTGAGGGTAAGAGGCCTGTTCAAAAGGCCACATCCCCACCCCTGAGGGAGGAAGCAGCCAGGGAAGAAAGGCCTGGCAGAAACCACTGAGGGTAAGAGGCCTTCTCCAAGGGCCCCATTCCCACCCCAGAGGGAGGAAGCATCCAGGGAAGGAAGGCCTGGCAGAAACCACTGAGGGTAAGAGGCCTATTCCAAAGGCCACATTCCCACCCCAGAGGGAGGAAGCATCCAGGGAAGAAAACCCTGACATAAACCATTGAAGGTAAGAGGCCTATTCCAAAGGCCACACCCCCACCCCAGAGGGAGGAAGCATCCAGGGAAGAAAGGCCTGGCAGATACCACTGAGGGTAAGAGACCTGTTCCAAAGGACCCATCCCCACCCCAGAGGGAGGAAGCATCCAGGGAAAAAAGGCCTGGCAGAAACCATTGAGTGTAAGCAGCCGGTTCCAAAGGCCACATTCCCACCCCAGAGGGAGGAACCATCCAGGGAAGAAAGCCTTCCAGAAACAATTGAAGGTAAGAGGCCTATTCCAAAGACGACCACCCCACCCCAGAGGGAAGAAGCATCCAGGGAAGAAAGGCCTTGGCAGAAACCACTGAGGGGAAGAGGCCTATTCCAAAAGCCACACACCCATCCCAGAGGGAGGAAGCATCCAGGGAAGAAAAGCCTAACAGTAACCATTGAGGGTAAGAGGCCTATTCCAAAGGCCTCATTCCCACCCCAGAGCCTGGAAGAAACCATTGAGTGTAAGAGACCTATTCCAAAGGCCCCATTCCCACCCCAGAGGGAGGAAGCATCCAGGGAAGGAAGGCCTGGCAGAAACCACTGAGTGTAAGAGGCCTATTCCAAAGGCCACATCCCCACCCCAGAGGGAGGAAGCATCCAGGGAAGAAAGGCCTGGCAGAAACCACTGAGGGTAAGAGGCCTATTCCAAAGGCCACACCCCCACCCCAGAGGGAGGAAGCATCCAGGGAAGAAAGGCCTGGCAGAAGCCACTGAGGGTAAGAGGCCTATTCCAAAGGCCCCATCCCCACCCCAGAGGGAGGAAGCATCCAGGGAAGAAAGGCCTGGCAGAAGCCACAGAGGTTAAGTGGCCTATTCCAAAGGCCCCATCCCCACCACAGAGGGAGGAAGCATCCAGGGAAGAAAGGCCTGGCAGAAGCCACTGAGGGTAAGAGGCCTATTACAAAGGCCCCATCCCCACCCCATAGGGAGCAAGCATCCAGGGAAGAACGACCTAGCAGAAACCACTGAGGGTAAGAGGCATATTCCAAAGGCCACACCCCCACCCCAGAGGGAGGAAGCATGCAGGGAAGAAAGGCCTGGCAGAAACCATTGAGGGTAAGAGGCCTATTCCAAAGGCCCCATCCCCACCCCAGAGGGAGGAAGCATCCAGGGAAGAAAGGCCTGCCAGAAACCATTGAGGGTAAGAGGCCTATTCCAAAGGCCCCATTCCCACCCCAGAGGGAGGAAGCATCCAGGGAAGAAAGGCCTGTCAGAACGCATTGAGGGTAAGAGGCCTATTGCAAAGGCCCCATCCCCACCCCAGTGGGAGGAAGCATCCAGCGAAAAAAGGCCTGGCAGAAACCATTGAGGGTAAGCAGCCGATTCCAAAGCCCCCATTCCCACCCCAGAGGGAGGAAGCATCCAGGGAAGAAAGGCCTGGGAGAAACCATTGAGGGTAAGCAGCCGGTTCCAAAGGCCCCATTCCCACCCCAGAGCCTGGACGAAACCATTGAGGGTAAGAGGCCTATTCCAAAGGCCCCATCCCCACCCCACAGGGAGGAAGCATCCAGGGAAGAAAGGCCTGTCAGAAAGCATTGAGGGTAAGAGGCCTATTCCAAATGCCCCATCCCCACAACAGAGGGAGGAAGCATCCAGTGAGAAAAGGCCTGGCAGAAACCATTGAGGGTAAGAGGCCTATTCCAAAGGCCACACCCCCCACCCCAAAGGGAGGAAGCATGCAGCGAATAAAGGCCTGGCAGAAACCACTGAGGGTAAGAGACCTGTTCCAAAGGCCCCATCCCCACCCCAGAGGGAGGAAGCATCCAGGGAAAAAAGGCCTGGCAGAAACCATTGCGGGTAAGCAGCCGATTCCAAAGGCCCCATTCCCACCCCAGAGTTAGGAAGCATCCAGGGAAGAAAGGCCTTGCAGTAACAATTGAAGGTAAGAGGCCTCTTCCAAAGATCACCACCCCACCCCAGAGGGAGTAAGCATCCAGGGAAGAAAGGCCTGGGAGAAACCACTGAGGGGAAGAGGCCTATTCCAAAAGCCACACACCCACGCCAAAGGGAGGAAGCATCCAGGGAAGAAAGGCCTGGCAGA
This sequence comes from Bradypodion pumilum, assembly GCA_035047305.1. Classification (NCBI taxonomy): domain Eukaryota; kingdom Metazoa; phylum Chordata; class Lepidosauria; order Squamata; family Chamaeleonidae; genus Bradypodion; species Bradypodion pumilum. The sequence goes on along the minus strand of JAWDJD010000009.1, from coordinate 22,837,960 downwards.
AACCACTGAGGGTAAGAGGCCTTTTCCAAAGGCCCCATTCCCACCCCAGAGGGAGGAAGCATCCAGGGAAGGAAGGCCTGGCAGAAACCACTGAGTGTAAGAGGCCTATTCCAAAGGCCACATCCCCACCCCAGAGGGAGGAAGCATCCAGGGAAGAAAGGCCTGGCAGAAACCACTGAGGGTAAGAGGCCTATTCCAAAGGCCACACCCCCAACCCAGAGGGAAGAAGCATCCAGGGAAGAAAGGCCTGGCAGAAGCCACTGAGGGTAAGAGGCCTATTCCAAAGGCCCCATCCCCACCCCAGAGGGAGGAAGCATCCAGGGAAGAAAGGCCTGGCAGAAGCCACAGAGGTTAAGTGGCCTATTCCAAAGGCCCCATCCCCACCACAGAGGGAGGAAGCATCCTGGGAAGAAAGGCCTGGCAGAAGCCACTGAGGGTAAGAGGCCTATTACAAAGGCCCCATCCCCACCCCAGAGGGAGGAAGCATCCAGGGAAGAACGACCTAGCAGAAACCACTGAGGGTAAGAGGCATATTCCAAAGGCCACACCCCCACCCCAGAGGGAGGAAGCATGCAGGGAAGAAAGGCCTGGCAGAAACCATTGAGGGTAAGAGGCCTATTCCAAAGGCCCCATCCCCACCCCAGAGGGAGGAAGCATCCAGGGAAGAAAGGCCTGCCAGAAACCATTGAGGGTAAGAGGCCTATTCCAAAGGCCCCATTCCCACCCCAGAGAGAGGAAGCATCCAGGGAAGAAAGTCATGGCAGAAACCACTGAGGGTAAGAGGCCTGTTCAAAAGGCCACATCCCCACCCCTGAGGGAGGAAGCAGCCAGGGAAGAAAGGCCTGGCAGAAACCACTGAGGGTAAGAGGCCTTCTCCAAGGGCCCCATTCCCACCCCAGAGGGAGGAAGCATCCAGGGAAGGAAGGCCTGGCAGAAACCACTGAGGGTAAGAGGCCTATTCCAAAGGCCACATTCCCACCCCAGAGGGAGGAAGCATCCAGGGAAGAAAACCCTGACAGAAACCATTGAAGGTAAGAGGCCTATTCCAAAGGCCACACCCCCACCCCAGAGGGAGGAAGCATCCAGGGAAGAAAGGCCTGGCAGATACCACTGAGGGTAAGAGACCTGTTCCAAAGGACCCATCCCCACCCCAGAGGGAGGAAGCATCCAGGGAAAAAAGGCCTGGCAGAAACCATTGAGTGTAAGCAGCCGGTTCCAAAGGCCACATTCCCACCCCAGAGGGAGGAACCATCCAGGGAAGAAAGCCTTCCAGAAACAATTGAAGGTAAGAGGCCTATTCCAAAGCCTACCACCCCACCCCAGAGGGAAGAAGCATCCAGGGAAGAAAGGCCTTGGCAGAAACCACTGAGGGTAAGAGGCCTATTCCAAAGGCCACACCCCCAACCCGGAGGGAAGAAGCATCCAGGGAAGAAAGGCCTGGCAGAAGCCACTGAGGGTAAGAGGCCTATTCCAAAGGCCCCATCCCCACCCCAGAGGGAGGAAGCATCCAGGGAAGAAAGGCCTGGCAGAAGCCACAGAGGTTAAGTGGCCTATTCCAAAGGCCCCATCCCCACCACAGAGGGAGGAAGCATCCTGGGAAGAAAGGCCTGGCAGAAGCCACTGAGGGTAAGAGGCCTATTACAAAGGCCCCATCCCCACCCCAGAGGGAGGAAGCATCCAGGGAAGAACGACCTAGCAGAAACCACTGAGGGTAAGAGGCATATTCCAAAGGCCACACCCCCACCCCAGAGGGAGGAAGCATGCAGGGAAGAAAGGCCTGGCAGAAACCATTGAGGGTAAGAGGCCTATTCCAAAGGCCCCATCCCCACCCCAGAGGGAGGAAGCATCCAGGGAAGAAAGGCCTGCCAGAAACCATTGAGGGTAAGAGGCCTATTCCAAAGGCCCCATTCCCACCCCAGAGAGAGGAAGCATCCAGGGAAGAAAGTCATGGCAGAAACCACTGAGGGTAAGAGGCCTGTTCAAAAGGCCACATCCCCACCCCTGAGGGAGGAAGCAGCCAGGGAAGAAAGGCCTGGCAGAAACCACTGAGGGTAAGAGGCCTTCTCCAAGGGCCCCATTCCCACCCCAGAGGGAGGAAGCATCCAGGGAAGGAAGGCCTGGCAGAAACCACTGAGGGTAAGAGGCCTATTCCAAAGGCCACATTCCCACCCCAGAGGGAGGAAGCATCCAGGGAAGAAAACCCTGACAGAAACCATTGAAGGTAAGAGGCCTATTCCAAAGGCCACACCCCCACCCCAGAGGGAGGAAGCATCCAGGGAAGAAAGGCCTGGCAGATACCACTGAGGGTAAGAGACCTGTTCCAAAGGACCCATCCCCACCCCAGAGGGAGGAAGCATCCAGGGAAAAAAGGCCTGGCAGAAACCATTGAGTGTAAGCAGCCGGTTCCAAAGGCCACATTCCCACCCCAGAGGGAGGAACCATCCAGGGAAGAAAGCCTTCCAGAAACAATTGAAGGTAAGAGGCCTATTCCAAAGACGACCACCCCACCCCAGAGGGAAGAAGCATCCAGGGAAGAAAGGCCTTGGCAGAAACCACTGAGGGGAAGAGGCCTATTCCAAAAGCCACACACCCATCCCAGAGGGAGGAAGCATCCAGGGAAGAAAAGCCTAACAGTAACCATTGAGGGTAAGAGGCCTATTCCAAAGGCCTCATTCCCACCCCAGAGCCTGGAAGAAACCATTGAGTGTAAGAGACCTATTCCAAAGGCCCCATTCCCACCCCAGAGGGAGGAAGCATCCAGGGAAGGAAGGCCTGGCAGAAACCACTGAGTGTAAGAGGCCTATTCCAAAGGCCACATCCCCACCCCAGAGGGAGGAAGCATCCAGGGAAGAAAGGCCTGGCAGAAACCACTGAGGGTAAGAGGCCTATTCCAAAGGCCACACCCCCACCCCAGAGGGAGGAAGCATCCAGGGAAGAAAGGCCTGGCAGAAGCCACTGAGGGTAAGAGGCCTATTCCAAAGGCCCCATCCCCACCCCAGAGGGAGGAAGCATCCAGGGAAGAAAGGCCTGGCAGAAGCCACAGAGGTTAAGTGGCCTATTCCAAAGGCCCCATCCCCACCACAGAGGGAGGAAGCATCCAGGGAAGAAAGGCCTGGCAGAAGCCACTGAGGGTAAGAGGCCTATTACAAAGGCCCCATCCCCACCCCAGAGGGAGGAAGCATCCAGGGAAGAACGACCTAGCAGAAACCACTGAGGGTAAGAGGCATATTCCAAAGGCCACACCCCCACCCCAGAGGGAGGAAGCATGCAGGGAAGAAAGGCCTGGCAGAAACCATTGAGGGTAAGAGGCCTATTCCAAAGGCCCCATCCCCACCCCAGAGGGAGGAAGCATCCAGGGAAGAAAGGCCTGCCAGAAACCATTGAGGGTAAGAGGCCTATTCCAAAGGCCCCATTCCCACCCCAGAGGGAGGAAGCATCCAGGGAAGAAAGGCCTGTCAGAACGCATTGAGGGTAAGAGGCCTATTGCAAAGGCCCCATCCCCACCCCAGTGGGAGGAAGCATCCAGCGAAAAAAGGCCTGGCAGAAACCATTGAGGGTAAGCAGCCGATTCCAAAGGCCCCATTCCCACCCCAGAGGGAGGAAGCATCCAGGGAAGAAAGGCCTGGGAGAAACCATTGAGGGTAAGCAGCCAGTTCCAAAGGCCCCATTCCCACCCCAGAGCCTGGAAGAATCCATTGAGGGTAAGAGGCCTATTCCAAAGGCCCCATCCCCACCCCAGAGGGAGGAAGCATCCAGGGAAGAAAGGCCTGTCAGAAAGCATTGAGGGTAAGAGGCCTATTCCAAATGCCCCATCCCCACAACAGAGGGAGGAAGCATCCAGTGAGAAAAGGCCTGGCAGAAACCATTGAGGGTAAGAGGCCTATTCCAAAGGCCACACCCCCACCCCAAAGGGAGGAAGCATGCAGCGAATAAAGGCCTGGCAGAAACCACTGAGGGTAAGAGACCTGTTCCAAAGGCCCCATCCCCACCCCAGAGGGAGGAAGCATCCAGGGAAAAAAGGCCTGGCAGAAACCATTGCGGGTAAGCAGCCGATTCCAAAGGCCCCATTCCCACCCCAGAGTTAGGAAGCATCCAGGGAAGAAAGGCCTTGCAGTAACAATTGAAGGTAAGAGGCCTCTTCCAAAGATCACCACCCCACCCCAGAGGGAGTAAGCATCCAGGGAAGAAAGGCCTGGGAGAAACCACTGAGGGGAAGAGGCCTATTCCAAAAGCCACACACCCACGCCAGAGGGAGGAAGCATCCAGGGAAGAAAAGCCTGACAGAAACCATTGAGGGTAAGAGGCCTATTCCAAAGGCCCCACCACAGAGGGAGGATGCATCCAGGGAAGAAATGCCTGGCAGAAACCACTGAGAGTAAGAGGCCTATTCCAAAGGCCACACCCCCACCCCAGAGGGAGGAAGCATCCAGGGAAGAAAGGCCTGGCAGAAACCACTGAGGGTAAGAGGCCTATTCCAAAGGCCACACCCCCACCCCAGACGGGGGAAGCATCCAGTGAAAGGCCTGGCAGAAGCCACTGAGGGTAAGAGACCTGTTCCAAAGACCACCACCCCACCCCAGAGGGAGTAAGCATCCAGGGAAGAAAGGCCTGGCAGAAACCCCTGAGGGGAAGAGGCCTATTCCAAAAGCCACACACCCACCCCAGGGGGAGGAAGCATCCAGGGAAGAAAAGCCTGGCAGAAGCCACTGAGGGTAAGAGACCTGTTCCAAAGGCCCCATCCCCACCCCAGAGGGAGGAAGCATCCAGGGAAGAAAGTCATGGCAGAAACCACTGAGGGTAAGAGGCCTGTTCAAAAGGCCACACCCCCACCCCAGAGGGAGGAAGCATCCAGGGAAGAAAGGCCTGGCAGAAACCGCTGAGTGTAAGAGGCCTTTTCCAAAGGCCCCATTCCCACACCAGAGGGAGGAGGCATCCAGGGAAGGAAGGCCTGGCAGAAACCACTGAGTGTAAGAGGCCTATTCCAAAGGCCCCATTCCCACCCCAGCGGGAGGAAGCATCCAGGGAAGGAAGGCCTGGCAGGAACCACTGAGGGTAAGAGGCCTGTTCCAAAGGCCACATTCCCACCCCAGAGGGAGGAAGCATCCAGGGAAGAAAACCCTGACAGAAACCATTGAAGGTAAGAGGCCTATTCCAAAGGCCACACCCCCACCCCAGAGGGAGGAAGCATCCAGGGAAGAAAGGCCTGGCAGAAACCACTGAGGGTAAGAGACCTGTTCCAAAGGCCCCATCCCCACCCAGAGGGAGGAAGCATCCAGGGAAAAAAGGCCTGGCAGAAACCATTGAGTGTAAGCAGCCGGTTCCAAAGGCCCCATTCCTACCCCAGAGGTAGGAAGCATCCAGGGAAGAAAGGCCTTGCAGAAACAATTGTAGGTAAGAGGCCTATTCCAAAGACCACACCCCCACCCCAGAGGGAGGAAGCATCCAGTGAATAAAGACCTGGCAGAAACCACTGAGTGTAAGAGACTTGTTCCAAAGGCCCCATCCCCACCCCAGAGGGAGGAAGCATCCAGCGAATAAAGGCCTGGCAGAAACCATTGATCCTAAGCGGCCTATTCCAAAGGCCCCATCCCCACCCCAGAGGGAGGAAGCATCAAGGGAAGAACGACCTGGCAGAAGCCACTGAGGGTAAGAGGCCTATTCCAAAGGTCACACACCCACCCCAGAGGGAGGAAGAATCCAGCGAATAAAGGCCTGGCAGAAACCACTGAATGTAAGAGACTTGTTCCAAAGGCCCCATCCCCACCCCAGATGGAAGAAGCATCCAGCGAATAAAGGCCTGCCAGAAACCACTGAGGGTAAGAGACCTGTTCCAAAGGCCCCATCCCCACCCCAGAGGGAGGAAGCATCCAGGGAAGGAAGGCCTGGCAGAAACCACTGAGGGTAAGAGGCCTATTCCAAAGGCCACATTCCCACCCCAGAGGGAGGAAGCATCCAGGGAAGAAAACCCTGACAGAAACCATTGAAGGTAAGAGGCCTATTCCAAAGGCCCCACCCCAGAGGGAGGAAGCATCCAGGGAAGAAAGGCCTGGCAGAAACCACTGAGGGTAAGAGGCCTATTCCAAACGCCACACCCCCACACCCTTGAGGGAGGATGCATCCAGGGAAGAAAGGCTTGGCAGAAACCACTGAGGGTAAAAGGCCTATTCCAAAGGCCACACCCCCACCCCAGAAGCAGGAAGCATCCAGGGAAGAAAGGCCTGTCAGAAACCACTGAGGGTAACAGGCCTATTCCAAAGGCCACACCCCCACCCTAGAGGGAGGAAGCATCCAGGGAAGAAAGTCATGGCAGAAACCACTGAGGGTAAGTGGCCTGTCCAAAAGGCCACACCCCCACCCAAGACGGAGGAAGCATCCAGGGAAGAAAGGCCTGGCAGAAACCACTGAGGGTAAGAGGCCGTTTCCAAAGGCCCCATTCCCACTCCAGAGGGAGGAAGCATCCAGGGAAGGAAGCCTGGTAGAAACCACTGAGTGTAAGAGGCAATTCCAAAGGCCACATCCCCACCCCAGAGGGAGGAAGCATCCAGGGATGAAAGGCCTTGCAGAAACCACTGAGTGTAAGAAGCCTATTCCAAAGGCCACATCCCCATCCCAGAGGGAGGAAGACTCAAGGGAAGAAAGGCCTGGCAGAAACCATTGAGGGTAAGAGGCCTATTCCAAAGGCCCCATCCCCACCCCAGAGGGAGGAAGCATCCAGGGAAGAAAGGCCTGGCAGAAACCATTGAGGGTAACCAGCCGATTCCAAAGGCCCCATTCCCAACCCGGAGCCTGGCAGAAACCATTGAGGGTAAGAGGCCTATTCCAAAGGCGACACCCCCACCCCAGCGGGAGGAAGCATCCAGGGAAGAAAGCAAGGCAGAAACCGTTGAGGGTAAGAGGCCTATTCCAAAGGCCACACCTCCACCCCAGAGGGAGGCAGCATGCAGGAAAGAAATGCCTGGCAGAAACAATTGAGGATAAGAGGCCTATTCCAAAGGCCCCATCCCCACCCCAGAGGGAGGAAGTATCCAGCGAATAAAGGCCTGGCAGAAACCACTGAGGGTAAGAGACCTGTTATAAAGGCCCCATCCCCACTCCAGAGGGAGGAAGCATCCAGGAAAGGAAGGCCCGGCAGAAACCACTGAGTGTAAGAGGCCTATTCCAAAGGCCACATCCCCACCCCAGAGGGAGGAAGCATCCAGGGATGAAAGGCCTTGCTGAAACCACTGAGTGTAAGAAGCCTATTCCAAAGGCCACATCCCCACCCCAGAGGGAGGAAGCATCAAGGGAAGAAAGGCCTGGCAGAAACCACTGAGGGTAAGAGGCCTATTCCAAAGGCCACACCCCCACCCCAGACAGGGGAAGCATCCAGGGAAGAAAGGCCTGGCAGAAACCATTGAGGGTAAGAGGCCTATTCCAAAGGCCCCATCCCCACCCCAGAGGGAGGAAGCATCCAGGGAAGAAAGGCCTGCCAGAAACCATTGAGGATAAGAGGCCTATTCCAAAGGCCCCATTCCCACCCCAGAGGGAGGAAGCATCCAGGGAAGAAAGGCCTGGCAGAAACCGTTGAGGGTAACCAGCCGATTTCAAAGGCCCCATTCCCAACCCGGAGCCTGGCAGAAACCATTGAGGGTAAGAGGCCTATTCCAAAGGCCACACCCCCACCCCAGCGGGAGGAAGCATCCAGGGAAGAAAGCCTGGCAGAAACCGTTGAGTGTAAGAGGCCTATTCCAAAGGCCACACCTCCACCCCAGAGGGAGGAAGCATGCAGGAAAGAAATGCCTGGCAGAAACAATTGAGGGTAAGAGGCCTATTCCAAAGGCCCCATCCCCACCCCAGAGGGAGGAAGCATCCAGCGAATAAAGGCCTGGCAGAAACCATTGAGGATAAGAGGCCTATTCCAAAGGCCCCATTCCCACCCCAGAGGGAGGAAGCATCCAGGGAAGAAAGGCCTGGCAGAAACCGTTGAGGGTAACCAGCCGATTTCAAAGGCCCCATTCCCAACCCGGAGCCTGGCAGAAACCATTGAGGGTAAGAGGCCTATTCCAAAGGCCACACCCCCACCCCAGCGGGAGGAAGCATCCAGGGAAGAAAGCCTGGCAGAAACCGTTGAGGGTAAGAGGCCTATTCCAAAGGCCACACCTCCACCCCAGAGGGAGGAAGCATGCAGAAAAGAAATGCCTGGCAGAAACAATTGAGGGTAAGAGGCCTATTCCAAAGGCCCCATCCCCACCCCAGAGGGAGGAAGCATCCAGCGAATAAAGGCCTGGCAGAAACCACTGAGGGTAAGAGACCTGTTATAAAGGCCTCATCCTCACCCCAGAGGGAGGAAGCATCCAGGGAAGAAAGACCTAGCAGAAGCCACTGACGGTAAGAGGCCTATTCCAAAGGCCACACCCCCACCCCAGAGGGAGGAAGCATGCAGGGAAGAAAGGCCTGGCAGAAACCATTGAGGGTAAGAGGCCTATTCCAAAGGCCCCATCTCCACCCCAGAGGGAGGAAGCATCCAGGGAAGAACGACCTAGCAGAAACCACTGAGGGTAAGAGGCATATTCCAAAGGCCACACCCCCACCCCAGAGGGAGGAAGCATGCAGGGAAGAAAGGCCTGGCAGAAACCATTGAGGGTAAGAGGCCTATTCCAAAGGCCCCATCCCCACCCCAGAGGGAGGAAGCATCCAGGGAAGAAAGGCCTGCCAGAAACCATTGAGGGTAAGAGGCCTATTCCAAAGGCCCCATTCCCACCCCAGAGGGAGGAATCATCCAGGGAAGAAAGTCATGGCAGAAACCACTGAGGGTAAGAGGCCTGTTCAAAAGGCCACATCCCCACCCCTGAGGGAGGAAGCATCCAGGGAATAAAGGCCTGGCAGAAACCACTGAGGGTAAGAGGCCTTCTCCAAGGGCCCCATTCCCACCCCAGAGGGAGGAAGCATCCAGGGAAGGAAGGCCTGGCAGAAACCACTGAGGGTAAGAGGCCTATTCCAAAGGACACATTCCCACCCCAGAGGGAGGACGCATCCAGGGAAGAAAACCCTGACAGAAACCATTGAAGGTAAGAGGCCTATTCCAAAGGCCACACCCCCACCCCAGAGGGAGGAAGCATCCAGGGAAGAAAGGCCTGGCAGAAACCACTGAGGGTAAGAGTCCTGTTCCAAAGGCCCCATCCCCACCCCCTAGGGAGGAAGCTTCCAGGGAAAAAAGGCCTGGCAGAAACCATTGAGTGTAAGCAGCCGGTTCCAAAGGCCCCATTCCCACCCCTGAGGGAGGAAGCATCCAGGGAAGAAAAGCCTAACAGTAACCATTGAGGGTAAGAGGCCTATTCCAAAGGCCTCATTCCCACCCCCGAGCCTCGAAGAAACCATTGAGTGTAAGAGACCTATTCCAAAGGCCCCATTCCCACCCCATAGGGAGGATGCATCCAGGGAAGAAAGGCCTGGGAGAAACCATTGAGGGTAAGCAGCCGATTCCAAAGGCCCCATTCCCACCTCAGTGGGAGGAAGCATCCAGCGAAAAAAGGCCTGGCAGAAACCATTGAGGGAAAGCAGCCGATTCCAAAGGCCCCATTCCCACCCCAGAGGGAGGAAGCATCCAGGGAAGAAAGGCCTGGGAGAAACCATTGAGGGTAAGTAGTCGGTTCAAAAGGCCCCATTCCCACCCCAGAGCCTGGAAGAAACCATTGAGGGTAAGAGGCCTATTCCAAAGGCCCCATCCCCACCCCAGAGGGAGGAAGCATCCAGGGAAGAAAGGCCTGTCAGAAAGCATTGAGGGTAAGAGGCCTATTCCAAAGGCCCCATCCCCACCCCAGAGGGAGGAAGCATCCAGTGAGAAAAGGCCTGGCAGAAACCATTGAGGGTAAGCAGCCGATTCCAAAGGCCCCATTCCCTCCCCAGAGGGAGGAAGCATCCAGGGAAGAAAGGCCGGGGGGGAACCATTGAGGGTAAGCAGCCGATTCCAAAGGCCCCATTCCCACCCCAGAGGGAGGAAGAATCCGGGGAAGAAAGGCATGGCAGCAACCATTGAGGGTAAGAGGCCTATTCCAAAGACCACACCCCCATCCCAGAGGGATGAAGCATCCAGGTAAGAAAGGCCTGTCAAAAAGCATTGAGGGTAAGAGGCCTATTCCAAAGGCCCCATCCCCACCCCAGAGGGAGGAAGCATCCCGGGAAGAAAGGCCTGGCAGAAACCACTGAGGGTAAAAGGTCTATTCCAAAGGCCCCATTCCCTCCCCAGAGGGAGGAAGCATCCAGGGAAGAAAGGCATGGCAGAAGCTACTGAGGGTAAGAGGGCTATTCCAAAGGCCCCATTCCCACCCCAGAGCCTGGAAGAAACCATTGAGGGTAAGAGGCCTATTCCAAAGGCCCCATCCCCACCCCAGAGGGAGGAAGCATCCAGGGAAGAAAGGCCTGGCAGAAACCAATGAGGGTAAGAGGCCTATTCCAAAGGCCCCATTCCCACCCCAGAGGGAGGAAGCTTCCAGGGAAGAAAGGCTGGCAGATACCGTTGAGGGTAAAAGGCCTATTCCAAAGGCCACGCCCCCACCCCAGAAGCAGGAAGCATCCAGGGAAGAAAGGCCTGGCAGAAACCATTGAGGGTAACAGGCCTATTCCAAAGACCACACCCCCAACCCAGAGGGAGGAAGCATCCAGGGAAGGAAGACCTGGCAGAAGCCACTGAGGGTAAGAGGCGTATTCCAAAGGCCACCCCACCCCCACCCCAGAGGGAGGCAGCATCCCAGGAAGAAAGGCCTGGCAGAAACCACTGAGGGTAATAGTTCTATTCCAAAGGCCCCATCCCCTCCCCAGAGTGAGGAAGCATCGAGGGAAGAAAGGCCTGGCAGAAGACACTGAGGGTAAGAGGCCTTTTCCAAAGGCCACACCACCACCCCAGAGGGAGGAAGCATCCAGGGAAGAAAGCCTGACAGAAACCGTTGACGGTAAGAGGCCTAGTCCAAAGGCCACACCTCCACCCCAGATTGAGGAAGCATCCAGGGAAGAAAAGCCTGACAGAAACCATTGAGGGTAAGAGGCCTATTCCAAAGGCCCCAACACAGAGGTAGGAAGCATCCAGGGAAGGAAGGCCTGGCAGAAACCACTGAGTGTAGGAGGCCTATTCCAAAGGCCACATCCCCACCCCAGAGGGAGGAAGCATCCAGGGAAGAAAGGCCTGGCAGAAACCACTGAGGGTAAGAGGCCTATTCCAAAGGCCACATCCCCAACCCAGACGGGGGATGCATCCAGTGAAAGGCCTGGCAGAAGCCACTGAGGGTAAGAGGCCTATTACAAAGGCCCCATCCAAACCCCATAGGGAGGAAGCATCCAGGGAAGAACGACCTAGCAGAAACCACTGAGGGTAAGAGGCCTATTCCAAAGGCCACACCCCCCCCCAGAGGGAGGAAGCATGCAGGGAAGAAAGGCCTGGCAGAAACCATTGAGGGTAAGAGGCCTATTCCAAAGGCCCCATTCCCACCCCAGAGGGAGGAAGCATCCAGGGAAGAAAGCCTGGCAGAAACTGTTGAGGGTAAAAGGCCTATTCCAAAGGCCACACCCCTACCCCAGAAGCAGAAAGCATCCAGGGAATAAAGGCCTGGCAGAAACCATTGAGGGTAACAGGCCTATTCCAAAGGCCACACCCCTACCCTAGAGTGAGGAAGCATCCAGGGAAGAAAGTCATGGCAGAAACCACTGAGGGTAAGAGGCCTGTTCAAAAGGCCACATCCTCACCCCTGAGGGAGGAAGCATCCAGGGAAGAAAGGCCTGGCAGAAACCACTGAGGGTAAGATGCCTTCTCCAAAGGCCCCATTCCCACCCCAGAGGGAGGAAGCATCCAGGGAAGGAAGGCCTGGCAGAAACCACTGAGGGTAAGAGGCCTATTCCAAAGGCCACATTCCCACCCCAGAGGGAGGAAGCATCCAGCGAATAAAGGCCTGGCAGAAACCACTGAGGGTAAGAGACCTGTTATAAAGGCCCCATCCCCACCCCAGAGGGAGGAAGCATCCAGGGAAGAAAGACCTAGCAGAAGCCACTGAGGGTAAGAGGCCTATTCCAAAGGCCACACCCCCACCCCAGAGCGAGGAAGCATGCAGGGAAGAAAGGCCTGGCAGAAACCATTGAGGGTAAGAGGCCTATTCCAAAGGCCCCATCCCCACCCCAGAGGGAGGAAGCATCCAGGGAAGAAAGGCCTTGCAGAAACAATTGAAGGTAAGAGGCCTATTCCAAAGACCACCACCCAACCCCAGAGGGAGTAAGCATCCAGGGAAGAAAGGCCTGGCAGAAACCACTGAGGGGAAGAGGCCTATTCCAAAAGCCACACACCCACCCCAGAGGGAGGAAGCATGCAGGGAAGGAAGGCCTGGCAGAAACCACTGAGGGTAACAGGCCTATTCCAAAGGCCACATTCCCACCCCAGAGGGGGGAAGCATCCAGGGAAGAAAACCCTGACAGAAACCATTGAAGGTAAGAGGCCTATTCCAAAGGCCACACCTCCACCCCAGAGGGAGGAAGCATGCAGGAAAGAAATGCCTGGCAGAAACAATTGAGGGTAAGAGGCCTATTCCAAAGGCCCCATCCCCACCCCAGAGGGAGGAAGCATCCAGCGAATAAAGGCCTGGCAGAAACCACTGAAGGTAAGAGACCTGTTATAAAGGCCCCATCACCACCCCAGAGGGAGGAAGCATCCAGGGAAGAAAGACCTAGCAGAAGCCACTGAGGGTAAGAGGCCTATTCCAAAGGCCACACCCCCACCCCAGAGGGAGGAAGCATGCAGGGAAGAAAGGCCTGGCAGAAACCATTGAGGGTAAGAGGCCTATTCCAAAGGCCCCATCCCCACCCCAGAGGGAGGAAGCATCCAGGGAAGAAAGGCCTTGCAGAAACAATTGAAGGTAAGAGGCCTATTCCAAAGACCACCACCCCACCCCAGAGGGAGTAAGCATCCAGGGAAGAAGGGCCTGGCAGAAACCACTGAGGGGAAGAGGCCTATTCCAAAAGCCACACACCCACCCCAGAGGGAGGAAGCATCCAGGGAAGAAAAGCCTGACAGAAACCATTGAGGGTAAGAGGCCTATTCCAAAGGCCCCACCACAGAGGTAGGAATTATCCAGGGAAGAAATGCCTGGCAGAAACCACTGAGGGTAAGAGACCTGTTCCAAAGGCCCCATTCCCACCCCAGAGGGAGGAAGCATCCAGGGAAAAAAGACCTGGCAGAAGCCACTGAGGGTAAGATGCCTATTCCAAAGGCCACACCCCCACCAAAGAGGGAGGAAGCATGCAGGGAAGAAAGGCCTGGCAGAAACCACTGAGTGTAAGAGGCCTATTCCAAAGTCCCAATCCCCACCCCAGAGGGAGGAAGCATCCAGGGAAGAAAGGCCTGGCAGATACCACTGAGGGTAAGAGGCCTATTCCAAAGGCCACACCCCCACCCCAGAGGGAGGAAGCATGCAGGGAAGAAAGGCCTGGCAGAAACCATTGAGGGTAAGAGGCCTATTCTAAAGGCCCCATCCCCACCCCAGAGGGAGGAAGCATCCAGGGAAGAAAGGCCTGCCAGAAACCATTGAGGGTAAGAGGCCTATTCCAAAGGCCCCATTCCCACCCCAGAGGGAGGAAGCATCCAGGGAAGAAAGTCATGGCAGAAACCACTGAGGGTAAGAGGCCTGTTCAAAAGGCCACATCCCCACCCCTGAGGGAGGAAGCATCCAGGGAAGAACGGCCTGGCAGAAACCACTGAGGGTAAGAGGCCTATTCCAAAGGCCACATTCCCACCCCAGAGGGAGGAAGCATCCAGGGAAGGAAGGCCTGGCAGAAACCATTGAAGGTAAGAGGCCTATTCCAAAGGCCACACCCCCACCCAAGAGGGAGGAAGCATCCAGGGAAGAAAGGCCTGGCAGAAACCACTGAGGGTAAGAGACCTGTTCCAAAGGCCCGATCCCCACCCCAGAGGGAGGAAGCATCCAGGGAAAAAAGGCATGGCAGAAACCATTGAGTGTAAGCAGCCGGTTCCAAATGCCCCATTCCCACCCCAGAGGGAGGAACCATCCAGGGAAGAAAGCCTTCCAGAAACAATTGAAGGTAAGAGGCCTATTCCAAAGACCACCACCCCACCCCAGAGGGAGGAAGCATCCTGGGAAGAAAGGCCTTGGCAGAAACCACTGAGGGGAAGAGGCCTATTCCAAAAGCCACACACCCACCCCAGAGGGAGGAAGCATCCAGGGAAGAAAAGCCTAACAGTAACCATTGAGGGTAAGAGGCTATTCCAAAGGCCTCTTTCCCACCCCAGAGCCTGGAAGAAACCATTGAGGGTAAGAGACCTATTCCAAAGGCCCCATTCCCACCCCAGAGGGAGGAAGCATCCAGGGAAGAAAGGCCTGCCAGAAACCATTGAGGGTAAGAGGCCTATTCCAAAGGCCCCATTCCCACCCCAGAGGGAGGAAGCATCCGGGGAAGAAAGGCCTGGCAGAAACCACTGAGGGTAAGATGCCTTCTCCAAGGGCCCCATTCCCACCCCAGTGGGAGGAAGCATCCAGGGAAGGAAGGCCTGGCAGAAACCACTGAGGGTAAGAGGCCTATTCCAAAGGCCACATTCCCACCCCAGAGGGAGGAAGCATCCAGGGAAGAAAACCCTGACAGAAACCATTGAAGGTAAGAGGCCTATTCCAAAGGCCACACCTCCACCCCAGAGGGAGGAAGCATGCAGGAAAGAAATGCCTGGCAGAAACAATTGAGGGTAAGAGGCCTATTCCAAAGGCCCCATCCCCACCCCAGAGGGAGGAAGCATCCAGCGAATAAAGGCCTGGCAGAAGCCACTGAGGGTAAGAGGCCTATTACAAAGGCCCCATTCCCACCCCAGAGGGAGGAAGCATCCAGGGAAGAAAGGCCTGGCAGAAACCACTGAGGGTAAGATGCCTTCTCCAAGGGCCCCATTCCCACCCCAGAGGGAGGAAGCATCCAGGGAAGGAAGGCCTGGCAGAAACCACTGAGGGTAAGAGGCCTATTCCAAAGGCCACATTCCCACCCCAGAGGGAGGAAGCATCCAGGGAAGAAAACCCTGACAGAAACCATTGAAGGTAAGAGGCCTATTCCAAAGGCCACACCTCCACCCCAGAGGGAGGAAGCATGCAGGAAAGAAATGCCTGGCAGAAACAATTGAGGGTAAGAGGCCTATTCCAAAGGCCCCATCCCCACCCCAGAGGGAGGAAGCATCCAGCGAATAAAGGCCTGGCAGAAACCACTGAGGGTAAGAGACCTGTTATAAAGGCCCCATCCCCACCCCAGAGGGAGGAAGCATCCAGGGAAGAAAGATCTAGCAGAAGCCACTGAGGGTAAGAGGCCTATTCCAAAGGCCACACCCCCACCCCAGAGGGAGGAAGCATGCAGGGAAGAAAGGCCTGGCAGAAACCATTGAGGGTAAGAGGCCTATTCCAAAGGCCCCATCCCCACCCCAGAGGGAGGAAGCATCCAGGGAAGAAAGGCCTTGCAGAAACAATTGAAGGTAAGAGGCCTATTCCAAAGACCACCACCCCACTCCAGACGGAGTAAGCATCCAGGGAAGAAAGGCCTGGCAGAAACCACTGAGGGGAAGAGGCCTATTCCAAAAGCCACACACCCACCCCAGAGGGAGGAAGCATCCAGGGAAGGAAGGCCTGGCAGAAACCACTGAGGGTAAGAGGCCTATTCCAAAGGCCACATTCCCACCCCAGAGGGAGGAAGCATCCAGGGAAGAAAACCCTGACAGAAACCATTGAAGGTAAGAGGCCTATTCCAAAGGCCACACCTCCACCCCAGAGGGAGGAAGCATGCAGGAAAGAAATGCCTGGCAGAAACAATTGAGGGTAAGAGGCATATTCCAAAGGCCCCATCCCCACCCCAGAGGGAGGAAGCATCCAGCGAATAAAGGCCTGGCAGAAACCACTGAGGGTAAGAGACCTGTTATAAAGGCCCCAACCCCACCCCAGAGGGAGGAAGCATCCAGGGAAGAAAGACCTAGCAGAAGCCACTGAGGGTAAGAGGCCTATTCCAAAGGCCACACCCCCACCCCAGAGGGAGGAAGCATGCAGGGAAGAAAGGCCTGGCAGAAACCATTGAGGGTAAGAGGCCTATTCCAAAGGCCCCATCCCCACCCCAGAGGGAGGAAGCATCCAGGGAAGAAAGGCCTTGCAGAAACAATTGAAGGTAAGAGGCCTATTCCAAAGACCACCACCCCACCCCAGAGGGAGTAAGCATCCAGGGAAGAAAGGCCTGGCAGAAACCACTGAGGGGAAGAGGCCTATTCCAAAAGCCACACACCCACCCCAGAGGGAGGAAGCATCCAGGGAAGGAAGGCCTGGCAGAAACCACTGAGGGTAACAGGCCTATTCCAAAGGCCACATTCCCACCCCAGGGGGGGGAAGCATCCAGGGAAGAAAACCCTGACAGAAACCATTGAAGGTAAGAGGCCTATTCCAAAGGCCACACCTCCACCCCAGAGGGAGGAAGCATGCAGGAAAGAAATGCCTGGCAGAAACAATTGAGGGTAAGAGGCCTATTCCAAAGGCCCCATCCCCACCCCAGAGGGAGGAAGCATCCAGCGAATAAAGGCCTGGCAGAAACCACTGAGGGTAAGAGACCTGTTATAAAGGCCCCATCACCACCCCAGAGGGAGGAAGCATCCAGGGAAGAAAGACCTAGCAGAAGCCACTGAGGGTAAGAGGCCTATTCCAAAGGCCACACCCCCACCCCAGAGGGAGGAAGCATGCAGGGAAGAAAGGCCTGGCAGAAACCATTGAGGGTAAGAGGCCTATTCCAAAGGCCCCATCCCCACCCCAGAGGGAGGAAGCATCCAGGGAAGAAAGGCCTTGCAGAAACAATTGAAGGTAAGAGGCCTATTCCAAAGGCCACACCCCTACCCTAGAGTGAGGAAGCATCCAGGGAAGAAAGGCCTGGCAGAAACCACTGAGGGTAAGAGGCCTGTTCAAAAGGCCACATCCTCACCCCTGAGGGAGGAAGCATCCAGGGAAGAAAGGCCTGGCAGAAACCACTGAGGGTAAGATGCCTTCTCCAAAGGCCCCATTCCCACCCCAGAGGGAGGAAGCATCCAGGGAAGGAAGGCCTGGCAGAAACCACTGAGGGTAAGAGGCCTATTCCAAAGGCCACATTCCCACCCCAGAGGGAGGAAGCATCCAGCGAATAAAGGCCTGGCAGAAACCACTGAGGGTAAGAGACCTGTTATAAAGGCCCCATCCCCACCCCAGAGGGAGGAAGCATCCAGGGAAGAAAGACCTAGCAGAAGCCACTGAGGGTAAGAGGCCTATTCCAAAGGCCACACCCCCACCCCAGAGCGAGGAAGCATGCAGGGAAGAAAGGCCTGGCAGAAACCATTGAGGGTAAGAGGCCTATTCCAAAGGCCCCATCCCCACCCCAGAGGGAGGAAGCATCCAGGGAAGAAAGGCCTTGCAGAAACAATTGAAGGTAAGAGGCCTATTCCAAAGACCACCACCCAACCCCAGAGGGAGTAAGCATCCAGGGAAGAAAGGCCCGGCAGAAACCACTGAGGGGAAGAGGCCTATTCCAAAAGCCACACACCCACCCCAGAGGGAGGAAGCATCCAGGGAAGGAAGGCCTGGCAGAAACCACTGAGGGTAACAGGCCTATTCCAAAGGCCACATTCCCACCCCAGAGGGGGGAAGCATCCAGGGAAGAAAACCCTGACAGAAACCATTGAAGGTAAGAGGCCTATTCCAAAGGCCACACCTCCACCCCAGAGGGAGGAAGCATGCAGGAAAGAAATGCCTGGCAGAAACAATTGAGGGTAAGAGGCCTATTCCAAAGGCCCCATCCCCACCCCAGAGGGAGGAAGCATCCAGCGAATAAAGGCCTGGCAGAAACCACTGAGGGTAAGAGACCTGTTATAAAGGCCCCATCACCACCCCAGAGGGAGGAAGCATCCAGGGAAGAAAGACCTAGCAGAAGCCACTGAGGGTAAGAGGCCTATTCCAAAGGCCACACCCCCACCCCAGAGGGAGGAAGCATGCAGGGAAGAAAGGCCTGGCAGAAACCATTGAGGGTAAGAGGCCTATTCCAAAGGCCCCATCCCCACCCCAGAGGGAGGAAGCATCCAGGGAAGAAAGGCCTTGCAGAAACAATTGAAGGTAAGAGGCCTATTCCAAAGACCACCACCCCACCCCAGAGGGAGTAAGCATCCAGGGAAGAAGGGCCTGGCAGAAACCACTGAGGGGAAGAGGCCTATTCCAAAAGCCACACACCCACCCCAGAGGGAGGAAGCATCCAGGGAAGAAAAGCCTGACAGAAACCATTGAGGGTAAGAGGCCTATTCCAAAGGCCCCACCACAGAGGTAGGAATTATCCAGGGAAGAAATGCCTGGCAGAAACCACTGAGGGTAAGAGACCTGTTCCAAAGGCCCCATTCCCACCCCAGAGGGAGGAAGCATCCAGGGAAAAAAGACCTGGCAGAAGCCACTGAGGGTAAGATGCCTATTCCAAAGGCCACACCCCCACCAAAGAGGGAGGAAGCATGCAGGGAAGAAAGGCCTGGCAGAAACCACTGAGTGTAAGAGGCCTATTCCAAAGTCCCAATCCCCACCCCAGAGGGAGGAAGCATCCAGGGAAGAAAGGCCTGGCAGATACCACTGAGGGTAAGAGGCCTATTCCAAAGGCCACACCCCCACCCCAGAGGGAGGAAGCATGCAGGGAAGAAAGGCCTGGCAGAAACCATTGAGGGTAAGAGGCCTATTCTAAAGGCCCCATCCCCACCCCAGAGGGAGGAAGCATCCAGGGAAGAAAGGCCTGCCAGAAACCATTGAGGGTAAGAGGCCTATTCCAAAGGCCCCATTCCCACCCCAGAGGGAGGAAGCATCCAGGGAAGAAAGTCATGGCAGAAACCACTGAGGGTAAGAGGCCTGTTCAAAAGGCCACATCCCCACCCCTGAGGGAGGAAGAATCCAGGGAAGAACGGCCTGGCAGAAACCACTGAGGGTAAGAGGCCTATTCCAAAGGCCACATTCCCACCCCAGAGGGAGGAAGCATCCAGGGAAGGAAGGCCTGGCAGAAACCATTGAAGGTAAGAGGCCTATTCCAAAGGCCACACCCCCACCCAAGAGGGAGGAAGCATCCAGGGAAGAAAGGCCTGGCAGAAACCACTGAGGGTAAGAGACCTGTTCCAAAGGCCCGATCCCCACCCCAGAGGGAGGAAGCATCCAGGGAAAAAAGGCATGGCAGAAACCATTGAGTGTAAGCAGCCGGTTCCAAATGCCCCATTCCCACCCCAGAGGGAGGAACCATCCAGGGAAGAAAGCCTTCCAGAAACAATTGAAGGTAAGAGGCCTATTCCAAAGACCACCACCCCACCCCAGAGGGAGGAAGCATCCTGGGAAGAAAGGCCTTGGCAGAAACCACTGAGGGGAAGAGGCCTATTCCAAAAGCCACACACCCACCCCAGAGGGAGGAAGCATCCAGGGAAGAAAAGCCTAACAGTAACCATTGAGGGTAAGAGGCTATTCCAAAGGCCTCTTTCCCACCCCAGAGCCTGGAAGAAACCATTGAGGGTAAGAGACCTATTCCAAAGGCCCCATTCCCACCCCAGAGGGAGGAAGCATCCAGGGAAGAAAGGCCTGCCAGAAACCATTGAGGGTAAGAGGCCTATTCCAAAGGCCCCATTCCCACCCCAGAGGGAGGAAGCATCCGGGGAAGAAAGGCCTGGCAGAAACCACTGAGGGTAAGATGCCTTCTCCAAGGGCCCCATTCCCACCCCAGTGGGAGGAAGCATCCAGGGAAGGAAGGCCTGGCAGAAACCACTGAGGGTAAGAGGCCTATTCCAAAGGCCACATTCCCACCCCAGAGGGAGGAAGCATCCAGGGAAGAAAACCCTGACAGAAACCATTGAAGGTAAGAGGCCTATTCCAAAGGCCACACCTCCACCCCAGAGGGAGGAAGCATGCAGGAAAGAAATGCCTGGCAGAAACAATTGAGGGTAAGAGGCCTATTCCAAAGGCCCCATCCCCACCCCAGAGGGAGGAAGCATCCAGCGAATAAAGGCCTGGCAGAAGCCACTGAGGGTAAGAGGCCTATTACAAAGGCCCCATTCCCACCCCAGAGGGAGGAAGCATCCAGGGAAGAAAGGCCTGGCAGAAACCACTGAGGGTAAGATGCCTTCTCCAAGGGCCCCATTCCCACCCCAGAGGGAGGAAGCATCCAGGGAAGGAAGGCCTGGCAGAAACCACTGAGGGTAAGAGGCCTATTCCAAAGGCCACATTCCCACCCCAGAGGGAGGAAGCATCCAGGGAAGAAAACCCTGACAGAAACCATTGAAGGTAAGAGGCCTATTCCAAAGGCCACACCTCCACCCCAGAGGGAGGAAGCATGCAGGAAAGAAATGCCTGGCAGAAACAATTGAGGGTAAGAGGCCTATTCCAAAGGCCCCATCCCCACCCCAGAGGGAGGAAGCATCCAGCGAATAAAGGCCTGGCAGAAACCACTGAGGGTAAGAGACCTGTTATAAAGGCCCCATCCCCACCCCAGAGGGAGGAAGCATCCAGGGAAGAAAGATCTAGCAGAAGCCACTGAGGGTAAGAGGCCTATTCCAAAGGCCACACCCCCACCCCAGAGGGAGGAAGCATGCAGGGAAGAAAGGCCTGGCAGAAACCATTGAGGGTAAGAGGCCTATTCCAAAGGCCCCATCCCCACCCCAGAGGGAGGAAGCATCCAGGGAAGAAAGGCCTTGCAGAAACAATTGAAGGTAAGAGGCCTATTCCAAAGACCACCACCCCACTCCAGACGGAGTAAGCATCCAGGGAAGAAAGGCCTGGCAGAAACCACTGAGGGGAAGAGGCCTATTCCAAAAGCCACACACCCACCCCAGAGGGAGGAAGCATCCAGGGAAGGAAGGCCTGGCAGAAACCACTGAGGGTAAGAGGCCTATTCCAAAGGCCACATTCCCACCCCAGAGGGAGGAAGCATCCAGGGAAGAAAACCCTGACAGAAACCATTGAAGGTAAGAGGCCTATTCCAAAGGCCACACCTCCACCCCAGAGGGAGGAAGCATGCAGGAAAGAAATGCCTGGCAGAAACAATTGAGGGTAAGAGGCATATTCCAAAGGCCCCATCCCCACCCCAGAGGGAGGAAGCATCCAGCGAATAAAGGCCTGGCAGAAACCACTGAGGGTAAGAGACCTGTTATAAAGGCCCCATCCCCACCCCAGAGGGAGGAAGCATCCAGGGAAGAAAGACCTAGCAGAAGCCACTGAGGGTAAGAGGCCTATTCCAAAGGCCACACCCCCACCCCAGAGGGAGGAAGCATGCAGGGAAGAAAGGCCTGGCAGAAACCATTGAGGGTAAGAGGCCTATTCCAAAGGCCCCATCCCCACCCCAGAGGGAGGAAGCATCCAGGGAAGAAAGGCCTTGCAGAAACAATTGAAGGTAAGAGGCCTATTCCAAAGACCACCACCCCACCCCAGAGGGAGTAAGCATCCAGGGAAGAAAGGCCTGGCAGAAACCACTGAGGGGAAGAGGCCTATTCCAAAAGCCACACACCCACCCCAGAGGGAGGAAGCATCCAGGGAAGGAAGGCCTGGCAGAAACCACTGAGGGTAACAGGCCTATTCCAAAGGCCACATTCCCACCCCAGGGGGGGGAAGCATCCAGGGAAGAAAACCCTGACAGAAACCATTGAAGGTAAGAGGCCTATTCCAAAGGCCACACCTCCACCCCAGAGGGAGGAAGCATGCAGGAAAGAAATGCCTGGCAGAAACAATTGAGGGTAAGAGGCCTATTCCAAAGGCCCCATCCCCACCCCAGAGGGAGGAAGCATCCAGCGAATAAAGGCCTGGCAGAAACCACTGAGGGTAAGAGACCTGTTATAAAGGCCCCATCACCACCCCAGAGGGAGGAAGCATCCAGGGAAGAAAGACCTAGCAGAAGCCACTGAGGGTAAGAGGCCTATTCCAAAGGCCACACCCCCACCCCAGAGGGAGGAAGCATGCAGGGAAGAAAGGCCTGGCAGAAACCATTGAGGGTAAGAGGCCTATTCCAAAGGCCCCATCCCCACCCCAGAGGGAGGAAGCATCCAGGGAAGAAAGGCCTTGCAGAAACAATTGAAGGTAAGAGGCCTATTCCAAAGACCACCACCCCACCCCAGAGGGAGTAAGCATCCAGGGAAGAAAGGCCTGGCAGAAACCACTGAGGGGAAGAGGCCTATTCCAAAAGCCACACACCCACCCCAGAGGGAGGAAGCATCCAGGGAAGAAAAGCCTGACAGAAACCATTGAGGGTAAGAGGCCTATTCCAAAGGCCCCACCACAGAGGTAGGAATTATCCAGGGAAGAAATGCCTGGCAGAAACCACTGAGGGTAAGAGACCTGTTCCAAAGGCCCCATTCCCACCCCAGAGGGAGGAAGCATCCAGGGAAGGAAGGCCTGGCAGAAACCACTGAGGGGAAGAGGCCTATTCCAAAAGCCACACACCCACCCCAGAGGGAGGAAGCATCCAGGGAAGAAAAGCCTGACAGAAACCATTGAGGGTAAGAGGCCTTTTCCAAAGGCCACACCCCCACCCCAGACGGGGGATGCATCCAGTGAAAGGCCTGGCAGAAGCCACTGAGGGTAAGAGGCCTATTACAAAGGCCCCATTCCCACCCCAGAGGGAGGAAGCATCCAGGGAAGAACGACCTAGCAGAAACCACTGAGGGTAAGAGGCATATTCCAAAGGCCACACCCCCACCCCAGAGGGAGGAAGCATGCAGGGAAGAAAGGCCTGGCAGAAACCATTGAGGGTAAGAGGCCTATTCTAAAGGCCCCATCCCCACCCCAGAGGGAGGAAGCATCCAGGGAAGAAAGGCCTGCCAGAAACCATTGAGGGTAAGAGGCCTATTCCAAAGGCCCCATTCCCACCCCAGAGGGAGGAAGCATCCAGGGAAGAAAGTCATGGCAGAAACCACTGAGGGTAAGAGGCCTGTTCAAAAGGCCACATCCCCACCCCTGAGGGAGGAAGCATCCAGGGAAGAACGGCCTGGCAGAAACCACTGAGGGTAAGAGGCCTATTCCAAAGGCCACATTCCCACCCCAGAGGGAGGAAGCATCCAGGGAAGGAAGGCCTGGCAGAAACCATTGAAGGTAAGAGGCCTATTCCAAAGGCCACACACCCACCCAAGAGGGAGGAAGCATCCAGGGAAGAAAGGCCTGGCAGAAACCACTGAGGGTAAGAGACCTGTTCCAAAGGCCCCATCCCCACCCCAGAGGGAGGAAGCATCCAGGGAAAAAAGGCCTGGCAGAAACCATTGAGTGTAAGCAGCCGGTTCCAAATGCCCCATTCCCACCCCAGAGGGAGGAACCATCCAGGGAAGAAAGCCTTCCAGAAACAATTGAAGGTAAGAGGCCTATTCCAAAGACCACCACCCCACCCCAGAGGGAGGAAGCATCCTGGGAAGAAAGGCCTTGGCAGAAACCACTGAGGGGAAGAGGCCTATTCCAAAAGCCACACACCCACCCCAGAGGGAGGAAGCATCCAGGGAAGAAAAGCCTAACAGTAACCATTGAGGGTAAGAGGCTATTCCAAAGGCCTCTTTCCCACCCCAGAGCCTGGAAGAAACCATTGAGGGTAAGAGACCTATTCCAAAGGCCCCATTCCCACCCCAGAGGGAGGAAGCATCCAGGGAAGAAAGGCCTGCCAGAAACCATTGAGGGTAAGAGGCCTATTCCAAAGGCCCCATTCCCACCCCAGAGGGAGGAAGCATCCGGGGAAGAAAGGCCTGGCAGAAACCACTGAGGGTAAGATGCCTTCTCCAAGGGCCCCATTCCCACCCCAGAGGGAGGAAGCATCCAGGGAAGGAAGGCCTGGCAGAAACCACTGAGGGTAAGAGGCCTATTCCAAAGGCCACATTCCCACCCAAGAGGGAGGAAGCATCCAGGGAAGAAAACCCTGACAGAAACCATTGAAGGTAAGAGGCCTATTCCAAAGGCCACACCTCCACCCCAGAGGGAGGAAGCATGCAGGAAAGAAATGCCTGGCAGAAACAATTGAGGGTAAGAGGCCTATTCCAAAGGCCCCATCCCCACCCCAGAGGGAGGAAGCATCCAGCGAATAAAGGCCTGGCAGAAACCACTGAGGGTAAGAGACCTGTTATAAAGGCCCCATCCCCACCCCAGAGGGAGGAAGCATCCAGGGAAGAAAGACCTAGCAGAAGCCACTGAGGGTAAGAGGCCTATTCCAAAGGCCACACCCCCACCCCAGAGGGAGGAAGCATGCAGGGAAGAAAGGCCTGGCAGAAACCATTGAGGGTAAGAGGCCTATTCCAAAGGCCCCATCCCCACCCCAGAGGGAGGAAGCATCCAGGGAAGAAAGGCCTTGCAGAAACAATTGAAGGTAAGAGGCCTATTCCAAAGACCACCACCCCACCCCAGACGGAGTAAGCATCCAGGGAAGAAAGGCCTGGCAGAAACCATTGAGGGTAACAGGACTATTCCAAAGACCACACCCCCACCCCAGAGGGAGGAAGCATCCAGGGAAGAAAGACCTGGCAGAAGCCACTGAGGGTAAGAGGCGTATTCCAAAGGCCACATTCCCACCCCAGAGGGAGGAAGCATCCAGGGAAGAAAACCCTGACAGAAACCATTGAAGGTAAGAGGCCTATTCCAAAGGCCACACCTCCACCCCAGAGGGAGGAAGCATGCAGGAAAGAAATGCCTGGCAGAAACAATTGAGGGTAAGAGGCATATTCCAAAGGCCCCATCCCCACCCCAGAGGGAGGAAGCATCCAGCGAATAAAGGCCTGGCAGAAACCACTGAGGGTAAGAGACCTGTTATAAAGGCCCCATCCCCACCCCAGAGGGAGGAAGCATCCAGGGAAGAAAGACCTAGCAGAAGCCACTGAGGGTAAGAGGCCTATTCCAAAGGCCCCATCCCCACCCCAGAGGGAGGAAGCATCCAGGGAAGAAAGGCCTTGCAGAAACAATTGAAGGTAAGAGGCCTATTCCAAAGACCACCACCCCACCCCAGAGGGAGTAAGCATCCAGGGAAGAAAGGCCTGGCAGAAACCACTGAGGGGAAGAGGCCTATTCCAAAAGCCACACACCCACCCCAGAGGGAGGAAGCATCCAGGGAAGAAAAGCCTGACAGAAAACATTGAGGGTAAGAGGCCTATTCCAAAGGCCCCACCACAGAGGTAGGAAGCATCCAGGGAAGAAATGCCTGGCAGAAACCACTGAGGGTAAGAGACCTGTTCCAAAGGCCCCATCCCCACCCCAAAGGGAGGAAGCATCCAGGGAAGAAAAGCCTGGCAGAAACCACTGAGGGTAAGAGGCCTTTTCCAAAGGCCCCATTCCCACCCCAGAGGGAGGAAGCATCCAGGGAAGGAAGGCCTGGCAGAAACCACTGAGGGGAAGAGGCCTATCCCAAAAGCCACACACCCACCCCAGAGGGAGGAAGCATCCAGGGAAGAAAAGCCTGACAGAAACCATTGAGGGTAAGAGGCCTATTCCAAAGGCCACACCCCCCACCCCAGATGGGGGATGCATCCAGTGAAAGGCCTGGCAGAAGCCACTGAGGGTAAGAGGCCTATTACAAAGGCCCCATCCCCACCCCAGAGGGAGGAAGCATCCAGGGAAGAAAGACCTAGCAGAAGCCACTGAGGGTAAGAGGCCTATTCCAAAGGCCACACCCCCACCCCAGAGGGAGGAAGCATGCAGGGAAGAAAGGCCTGGCAGAAACCATTGAGGGTAAGAGGCCTATTCCAAAGGCCCCATTCCCACCCCAGAGAGGAAGCATCCAGGGAAGAAAGGCCTGGCAGAAACCACTGAGGGTAAGATGCCTTCTCCAAGGGCCCCATTCCCACCCCAGAGGGAGGAATCATCCAGGGTAGGAAGGCCTGGCAGAAACCACTGAGGGTAAGAGGCCTATTCCAAAGGCCACATTCCCACCCCAGAGGGAGGAAGCATCCAGGGAAGAAAACCCTGACAGAAACCATTGAAGGTAAGAGGCCTATTCCAAAGGCCACACCTCCACCCCAGAGGGAGGAAGCATGCAGGAAAGAAATGCCTGGCAGAAACAATTGAGGGTAAGAGGCCTATTCCAAAGACCCCATCCCCACCCCAGAGGGAGGAAGCATCCAGCGAATAAAGGCCTGGCAGAAACCACTGAGGGTATGAGACCTGTTATAAAGGCCCCATCCCCACCCCAGAGGGAGGAAGCATCCAGGGAAGAAAGACCTAGCAGAAGCCACTGAGGGTAAGAGGCCTATTCCAAAGGCCACACCCCCACCCCAGAGGGAGGAAGCATGCAGGGAAGAAAGGCCTGGCAGAAACCATTGAGGGTAAGAGGCCTATTCCAAAGGCCCCATCCCCACCCCAGAGGGAGGAAGCATCCAGGGAAGAAAGGCCTGCCAGAAACTATTGAGGGTAAGAGGCCTATTCCAAAGGCCCCATTCCCACCCCAGAGGGAGGAAGCATCCAGGGAAGAAAGTCATGGCAGAAACCACTGAGGGTAAGAGGCCTGTTCAAAAGGCCACATCCCCACCCCTGAGGGAGGAAGCATCCAGGGAAGAAAGGCCTGGCAGAAACCACTGAGGGTAAGAGGCCTTCTCCAAGGGCCCCATTCCCACCCCAGAGGGAGGAAGCATCCAGGGAAGGAAGGCCTGGCAGAAACCACTGAGGGTAAGAGGCCTATTCCAAAGGCCACATTCCCACCCCAGAGGGAGGAAGCATCCAGGGAAGAAAACCCTGACAGAAACCATTGAAGGCAAGAGGCCTATTCCAAAGGCCACACCCCCACCCCAGAGGGAGGAAGCATCCAGGGAAGAAAGGCCTGGCAGAAACCACTGAGGGTAAGAGACCTGTTCCAAAGGCCCCATCCCCACCCCAGAGGGAGGAAGCATCCAGGGAAAAAAGGCCTGGCAGAAACCATTGAGTGTAAGCAGCCGGTTCCAAAGGCCCCATTCCCACCCCTGAGGGAGGAAGCATCCAGGGAAGAAAGCCTTCCAGAAACAATTGAAGGTAAGAGGCCTATTCCAAAGACCACCACCCCACCCCAGAGGGAGGAAGCATCCAGGGAAGAAAGGCCTTGGCATAAACCATTGAGGGGAAGAGGCCTATTCCAAAAGCCACACACCCACCCCAGAGGGAGGAAGCATCCAGGGAAGAAAAGCCTAACAGTAACCATTGAGGGTAAGAGGCCTATTCCAAAGGCCTCATTCCCACCCCCGAGCCTGGAAGAAACCATTGAGTGTAAGAGACCTATTCCAAAGGCCCCATTCCCACCCCATAGGGAGGATGCATCCAGGGAAGAAAGGCCTGGGAGAAACCATTGAGGGTAAGCAGCCGATTCCAAAGGCCCCATTCCCACCTCAGTGGGAGGAAGCATCCAGCGAAAAAAGGCCTGGCAGAAACCATTGAGGGAAAGCAGCCGATTCCAAAGGCCCCATTCCCACCCCAGAGGGAGGAAGCATCCAGGGAAGAAAGGCCTGGGAGAAACCATTGAGGGTAAGTAGTCGGTTCAAAAGGCCCCATTCCCACCCCAGAGCCTGGAAGAAACCATTGAGGGTAAGAGGCCTATTCCAAAGGCCCCATCCCCACCCCAGAGGGAGGAAGCATCCAGGGAAGAAAGGCCTGTCAGAAAGCATTGAGGGTAAGAGGCCTATTCCAAAGGCCCCATCCCCACCCCAGAGGGAGGAAGCATCCAGTGAGAAAAGGCCTGGCAGAAACCATTGAGGGTAAGCAGCCGATTCCAAAGGCCCCATTCCCTCCCCAGAGGGAGGAAGCATCCAGGGAAGAAAGGCCGGGGGGGAACCATTGAGGGTAAGCAGCCGATTCCAAAGGCCCCATTCCCACCCCAGAGGGAGGAAGAATCCGGGGAAGAAAGGCATGGCAGCAACCATTGAGGGTAAGAGGCCTATTCCAAAGACCACACCCCCATCCCAGAGGGATGAAGCATCCAGGTAAGAAAGGCCTGTCAAAAAGCATTGAGGGTAAGAGGCCTATTCCAAAGGCCCCATCCCCACCCCAGAGGGAGGAAGCATCCCGGGAAGAAAGGCCTGGCAGAAACCACTGAGGGTAAAAGGTCTATTCCAAAGGCCCCATTCCCTCCCCAGAGGGAGGAAGCATCCAGGGAAGAAAGGCATGGCAGAAGCTACTGAGGGTAAGAGGGCTATTCCAAAGGCCCCATTCCCACCCCAGAGCCTGGAAGAAACCATTGAGGGTAAGAGGCCTATTCCAAAGGCCCCATCCCCACCCCAGAGGGAGGAAGCATCCAGGGAAGAAAGGCCTGGCAGAAACCAATGAGGGTAAGAGGCCTATTACAAAGGCCCCATCCCCACCCCAGAGGGAGGAAGCATCCAGGGAAGAACGACCTAGCAGAAACCACTGAGGGTAAGAGGCATATTCCAAAGGCCACACCCCCACCCCAGAGGGAGGAAGCATGCAGGGAAGAAAGGCCTGGCAGAAACCATTGAGGGTAAGAGGCCTATTCCAAAGGCCCCATCCCCACCCCAGAGGGAGGAAGCATCCAGGGAAGAAAGGCCTGCCAGAAACCATTGAGGGTAAGAGGCCTATTCCAAAGGCCCCATTCCCACCCCAGAGGGAGGAAGCATCCAGCGAAAAAAGGCCTGGCAGAAACCATTGAGGGTAAGCAGCCGATTCCAAAGGCCCCATTCCCACCCCAGAGGGAGGAAGCATCCAGGGAAGAAAGGCCTGGGAGAAACCATTGAGGGTAAGCAGCCGGTTCCAAAGGCCCCATTCCCACCCCAGAGCCTGGACGAAACCATTGAGGGTAAGAGGCCTATTCCAAAGGCCCCATCCCCACCCCAGAGGGAGGAAGCATCCAGGGAAGAAAGGCCTATCAGAAAGCATTGAGGGTAAGAGGCCTATTCCAAATGCCCCATCCCCACAACAGAGGGAGGAAGCATCCAGTGAGAAAAGGCCTGGCAGAAACCATTGAGGGTAAGAGGCCTATTCCAAAGGCCACACCCCCACCCCAAAGGGAGGAAGCATGCAGCGAATAAAGGCCTGGCAGAAACCACTGAGGGTAAGAGACCTGTTCCAAAGGCCCCATCCCCACCCCAGAGGGAGGAAGCATCCAGGGAAAAAAGGCCTGGCAGAAACCATTGCGGGTAAGCAGCCGATTCCAAAGGCCCCATTCCCACCCCAGAGTTAGGAAGCATCCAGGGAAGAAAGGCCTTGCAGTAACAATTGAAGGTAAGAGGCCTCTTCCAAAGATCACCACCCCACCCCAGAGGGAGTAAGCATCCAGGGAAGAAAGGCCTGGGAGAAACCACTGAGGGGAAGAGGCCTATTCCAAAAGCCTCACACCCACGCCAAAGGGAGGAAGCATCCAGGGAAGAAAGGCCTGGCAGAAACCACTGAGGGTAAGAGGCCTTTTCCAAAGGCCCCATTCCCACCCCAGAGGGAGGAAGCATGCAGGGAAGAAAGGCCTGGCAGAAACCACTGAGTGTAAGAGGCCTATTCCAAAGTCCCAATCCCCACCCCAGAGGGAGGAAGCATCCAGGGAAGAAAGGCCTGGCAGATACCACTGAGGGTAAGAGGCCTATTCCAAAGGCCACACCCCCACCCCAGAGGGAGGAAGCATGCAGGGAAGAAAGGCCTGGCAGAAACCATTGAGGGTAAGAGGCCTATTCTAAAGGCCCCATCCCCACCCCAGAGGGAGGAAGCATCCAGGGAAGAAAGGCCTGCCAGAAACCATTGAGGGTAAGAGGCCTATTCCAAAGGCCCCATTCCCACCCCAGAGGGAGGAAGCATCCAGGGAAGAAAGTCATGGCAGAAACCACTGAGGGTAAGAGGCCTGTTCAAAAGGCCACATCCCCACCCCTGAGGGAGGAAGCATCCAGGGAAGAACGGCCTGGCAGAAACCACTGAGGGTAAGAGGCCTATTCCAAAGGCCACATTCCCACCCCAGAGGGAGGAAGCATCCAGGGAAGGAAGGCCTGGCAGAAACCATTGAAGGTAAGAGGCCTATTCCAAAGGCCACACCCCCACCCAAGAGGGAGGAAGCATCCAGGGAAGAAAGGCCTGGCAGAAACCACTGAGGGTAAGAGACCTGTTCCAAAGGCCCGATCCCCACCCCAGAGGGAGGAAGCATCCAGGGAAAAAAGGCATGGCAGAAACCATTGAGTGTAAGCAGCCGGTTCCAAATGCCCCATTCCCACCCCAGAGGGAGGAACCATCCAGGGAAGAAAGCCTTCCAGAAACAATTGAAGGTAAGAGGCCTATTCCAAAGACCACCACCCCACCCCAGAGGGAGGAAGCATCCTGGGAAGAAAGGCCTTGGCAGAAACCACTGAGGGGAAGAGGCCTATTCCAAAAGCCACACACCCACCCCAGAGGGAGGAAGCATCCAGGGAAGAAAAGCCTAACAGTAACCATTGAGGGTAAGAGGCTATTCCAAAGGCCTCTTTCCCACCCCAGAGCCTGGAAGAAACCATTGAGGGTAAGAGACCTATTCCAAAGGCCCCATTCCCACCCCAGAGGGAGGAAGCATCCAGGGAAGAAAGGCCTGCCAGAAACCATTGAGGGTAAGAGGCCTATTCCAAAGGCCCCATTCCCACCCCAGAGGGAGGAAGCATCCGGGGAAGAAAGGCCTGGCAGAAACCACTGAGGGTAAGATGCCTTCTCCAAGGGCCCCATTCCCACCCCAGTGGGAGGAAGCATCCAGGGAAGGAAGGCCTGGCAGAAACCACTGAGGGTAAGAGGCCTATTCCAAAGGCCACATTCCCACCCCAGAGGGAGGAAGCATCCAGGGAAGAAAACCCTGACAGAAACCATTGAAGGTAAGAGGCCTATTCCAAAGGCCACACCTCCACCCCAGAGGGAGGAAGCATGCAGGAAAGAAATGCCTGGCAGAAACAATTGAGGGTAAGAGGCCTATTCCAAAGGCCCCATCCCCACCCCAGAGGGAGGAAGCATCCAGCGAATAAAGGCCTGGCAGAAGCCACTGAGGGTAAGAGGCCTATTACAAAGGCCCCATTCCCACCCCAGAGGGAGGAAGCATCCAGGGAAGAAAGGCCTGGCAGAAACCACTGAGGGTAAGATGCCTTCTCCAAGGGCCCCATTCCCACCCCAGAGGGAGGAAGCATCCAGGGAAGGAAGGCCTGGCAGAAACCACTGAGGGTAAGAGGCCTATTCCAAAGGCCACATTCCCACCCCAGAGGGAGGAAGCATCCAGGGAAGAAAACCCTGACAGAAACCATTGAAGGTAAGAGGCCTATTCCAAAGGCCACACCTCCACCCCAGAGGGAGGAAGCATGCAGGAAAGAAATGCCTGGCAGAAACAATTGAGGGTAAGAGGCCTATTCCAAAGGCCCCATCCCCACCCCAGAGGGAGGAAGCATCCAGCGAATAAAGGCCTGGCAGAAACCACTGAGGGTAAGAGACCTGTTATAAAGGCCCCATCCCCACCCCAGAGGGAGGAAGCATCCAGGGAAGAAAGATCTAGCAGAAGCCACTGAGGGTAAGAGGCCTATTCCAAAGGCCACACCCCCACCCCAGAGGGAGGAAGCATGCAGGGAAGAAAGGCCTGGCAGAAACCATTGAGGGTAAGAGGCCTATTCCAAAGGCCCCATCCCCACCCCAGAGGGAGGAAGCATCCAGGGAAGAAAGGCCTTGCAGAAACAATTGAAGGTAAGAGGCCTATTCCAAAGACCACCACCCCACTCCAGACGGAGTAAGCATCCAGGGAAGAAAGGCCTGGCAGAAACCACTGAGGGGAAGAGGCCTATTCCAAAAGCCACACACCCACCCCAGAGGGAGGAAGCATCCAGGGAAGGAAGGCCTGGCAGAAACCACTGAGGGTAAGAGGCCTATTCCAAAGGCCACATTCCCACCCCAGAGGGAGGAAGCATCCAGGGAAGAAAACCCTGACAGAAACCATTGAAGGTAAGAGGCCTATTCCAAAGGCCACACCTCCACCCCAGAGGGAGGAAGCATGCAGGAA
This sequence comes from Bradypodion pumilum, assembly GCA_035047305.1. Lineage (NCBI taxonomy): Eukaryota > Metazoa > Chordata > Lepidosauria > Squamata > Chamaeleonidae > Bradypodion > Bradypodion pumilum. The sequence continues at coordinate 22,806,055 of JAWDJD010000009.1, read as the reverse complement.
AGAAATGCCTGGCAGAAACAATTGAGGGTAAGAGGCATATTCCAAAGGCCCCATCCCCACCCCAGAGGGAGGAAGCATCCAGCGAATAAAGGCCTGGCAGAAACCACTGAGGGTAAGAGACCTGTTATAAAGGCCCCATCCCCACCCCAGAGGGAGGAAGCATCCAGGGAAGAAAGACCTAGCAGAAGCCACTGAGGGTAAGAGGCCTATTCCAAAGGCCACACCCCCACCCCAGAGGGAGGAAGCATGCAGGGAAGAAAGGCCTGGCAGAAACCATTGAGGGTAAGAGGCCTATTCCAAAGGCCCCATCCCCACCCCAGAGGGAGGAAGCATCCAGGGAAGAAAGGCCTTGCAGAAACAATTGAAGGTAAGAGGCCTATTCCAAAGACCACCACCCCACCCCAGAGGGAGTAAGCATCCAGGGAAGAAAGGCCTGGCAGAAACCACTGAGGGGAAGAGGCCTATTCCAAAAGCCACACACCCACCCCAGAGGGAGGAAGCATCCAGGGAAGGAAGGCCTGGCAGAAACCACTGAGGGTAACAGGCCTATTCCAAAGGCCACATTCCCACCCCAGGGGGGGGAAGCATCCAGGGAAGAAAACCCTGACAGAAACCATTGAAGGTAAGAGGCCTATTCCAAAGGCCACACCTCCACCCCAGAGGGAGGAAGCATGCAGGAAAGAAATGCCTGGCAGAAACAATTGAGGGTAAGAGGCCTATTCCAAAGGCCCCATCCCCAACCCAGTGGGAGGAAGCATCCAGCGAATAAAGGCCTGGCAGAAACCACTGAGGGTAAGAGACCTGTTATAAAGGCCCCATCACCACCCCAGAGGGAGGAAGCATCCAGGGAAGAAAGACCTAGCAGAAGCCACTGAGGGTAAGAGGCCTATTCCAAAGGCCACACCCCCACCCCAGAGGGAGGAAGCATGCAGGGAAGAAAGGCCTGGCAGAAACCATTGAGGGTAAGAGGCCTATTCCAAAGGCCCCATCCCCACCCCAGAGGGAGGAAGCATCCAGGGAAGAAAGGCCTTGCAGAAACAATTGAAGGTAAGAGGCCTATTCCAAAGACCACCACCCCACCCCAGAGGGAGTAAGCATCCAGGGAAGAAAGGCCTGGCAGAAACCACTGAGGGGAAGAGGCCTATTCCAAAAGCCACACACCCACCCCAGAGGGAGGAAGCATCCAGGGAAGAAAAGCCTGACAGAAACCATTGAGGGTAAGAGGCCTATTCCAAAGGCCCCACCACAGAGGTAGGAATTATCCAGGGAAGAAATGCCTGGCAGAAACCACTGAGGGTAAGAGACCTGTTCCAAAGGCCCCATTCCCACCCCAGAGGGAGGAAGCATCCAGGGAAGGAAGGCCTGGCAGAAACCACTGAGGGGAAGAGGCCTATTCCAAAAGCCACACACCCACCCCAGAGGGAGGAAGCATCCAGGGAAGAAAAGCCTGACAGAAACCATTGAGGGTAAGAGGCCTTTTCCAAAGGCCACACCCCCACCCCAGACGGGGGATGCATCCAGTGAAAGGCCTGGCAGAAGCCACTGAGGGTAAGAGGCCTATTACAAAGGCCCCATTCCCACCCCAGAGGGAGGAAGCATCCAGGGAAGAACGACCTAGCAGAAACCACTTCGGGTAAGAGGCATATTCCAAAGGCCACACCCCCACCCCAGAGGGAGGAAGCATGCAGGGAAGAAAGGCCTGGCAGAAACCATTGAGGGTAAGAGGCCTATTCTAAAGGCCCCATCCCCACCCCAGAGGGAGGAAGCATCCAGGGAAGAAAGGCCTGCCAGAAACCATTGAGGGTAAGAGGCCTATTCCAAAGGCCCCATTCCCACCCCAGAGGGAGGAAGCATCCAGGGAAGAAAGTCATGGCAGAAACCACTGAGGGTAAGAGGCCTGTTCAAAAGGCCACATCCCCACCCCTGAGGGAGGAAGCATCCAGGGAAGAACGGCCTGGCAGAAACCACTGAGGGTAAGAGGCCTATTCCAAAGGCCACATTCCCACCCCAGAGGGAGGAAGCATCCAGGGAAGGAAGGCCTGGCAGAAACCATTGAAGGTAAGAGGCCTATTCCAAAGGCCACACACCCACCCAAGAGGGAGGAAGCATCCAGGGAAGAAAGGCCTGGCAGAAACCACTGAGGGTAAGAGACCTGTTCCAAAGGCCCCATCCCCACCCCAGAGGGAGGAAGCATCCAGGGAAAAAAGGCCTGGCAGAAACCATTGAGTGTAAGCAGCCGGTTCCAAATGCCCCATTCCCACCCCAGAGGGAGGAACCATCCAGGGAAGAAAGCCTTCCAGAAACAATTGAAGGTAAGAGGCCTATTCCAAAGACCACCACCCCACCCCAGAGGGAGGAAGCATCCTGGGAAGAAAGGCCTTGGCAGAAACCACTGAGGGGAAGAGGCCTATTCCAAAAGCCACACACCCACCCCAGAGGGAGGAAGCATCCAGGGAAGAAAAGCCTAACAGTAACCATTGAGGGTAAGAGGCTATTCCAAAGGCCTCTTTCCCACCCCAGAGCCTGGAAGAAACCATTGAGGGTAAGAGACCTATTCCAAAGGCCCCATTCCCACCCCAGAGGGAGGAAGCATCCAGGGAAGAAAGGCCTGCCAGAAACCATTGAGGGTAAGAGGCCTATTCCAAAGGCCCCATTCCCACCCCAGAGGGAGGAAGCATCCGGGGAAGAAAGGCCTGGCAGAAACCACTGAGGGTAAGATGCCTTCTCCAAGGGCCCCATTCCCACCCCAGAGGGAGGAAGCATCCAGGGAAGGAAGGCCTGGCAGAAACCACTGAGGGTAAGAGGCCTATTCCAAAGGCCACATTCCCACCCCAGAGGGAGGAAGCATCCAGGGAAGAAAACCCTGACAGAAACCATTGAAGGTAAGAGGCCTATTCCAAAGGCCACACCTCCACCCCAGAGGGAGGAAGCATGCAGGAAAGAAATGCCTGGCAGAAACAATTGAGGGTAAGAGGCCTATTCCAAAGGCCCCATCCCCACCCCAGAGGGAGGAAGCATCCAGCGAATAAAGGCCTGGCAGAAACCACTGAGGGTAAGAGACCTGTTATAAAGGCCCCATCCCCACCCCAGAGGGAGGAAGCATCCAGGGAAGAAAGACCTAGCAGAAGCCACTGAGGGTAAGAGGCCTATTCCAAAGGCCACACCCCCACCCCAGAGGGAGGAAGCATGCAGGGAAGAAAGGCCTGGCAGAAACCATTGAGGGTAAGAGGCCTATTCCAAAGGCCCCATCCCCACCCCAGAGGGAGGAAGCATCCAGGGAAGAAAGGCCTTGCAGAAACAATTGAAGGTAAGAGGCCTATTCCAAAGACCACCACCCCACCCCAGACGGAGTAAGCATCCAGGGAAGAAAGGCCTGGCAGAAACCATTGAGGGTAACAGGACTATTCCAAAGACCACACCCCCACCCCAGAGGGAGGAAGCATCCAGGGAAGAAAGACCTGGCAGAAGCCACTGAGGGTAAGAGGCGTATTCCAAAGGCCACATTCCCACCCCAGAGGGAGGAAGCATCCAGGGAAGAAAACCCTGACAGAAACCATTGAAGGTAAGAGGCCTATTCCAAAGGCCACACCTCCACCCCAGAGGGAGGAAGCATGCAGGAAAGAAATGCCTGGCAGAAACAATTGAGGGTAAGAGGCATATTCCAAAGGCCCCATCCCCACCCCAGAGGGAGGAAGCATCCAGCGAATAAAGGCCTGGCAGAAACCACTGAGGGTAAGAGACCTGTTATAAAGGCCCCATCCCCACCCCAGAGGGAGGAAGCATCCAGGGAAGAAAGACCTAGCAGAAGCCACTGAGGGTAAGAGGCCTATTCCAAAGGCCCCATCCCCACCCCAGAGGGAGGAAGCATCCAGGGAAGAAAGGCCTTGCAGAAACAATTGAAGGTAAGAGGCCTATTCCAAAGACCACCACCCCACCCCAGAGGGAGTAAGCATCCAGGGAAGAAAGGCCTGGCAGAAACCACTGAGGGGAAGAGGCCTATTCCAAAAGCCACACACCCACCCCAGAGGGAGGAAGCATCCAGGGAAGAAAAGCCTGACAGAAAACATTGAGGGTAAGAGGCCTATTCCAAAGGCCCCACCACAGAGGTAGGAAGCATCCAGGGAAGAAATGCCTGGCAGAAACCACTGAGGGTAAGAGACCTGTTCCAAAGGCCCCATCCCCACCCCAAAGGGAGGAAGCATCCAGGGAAGAAAAGCCTGGCAGAAACCACTGAGGGTAAGAGGCCTTTTCCAAAGGCCCCATTCCCACCCCAGAGGGAGGAAGCATCCAGGGAAGGAAGGCCTGGCAGAAACCACTGAGGGGAAGAGGCCTATCCCAAAAGCCACACACCCACCCCAGAGGGAGGAAGCATCCAGGGAAGAAAAGCCTGACAGAAACCATTGAGGGTAAGAGGCCTATTCCAAAGGCCACACCCCCCACCCCAGATGGGGGATGCATCCAGTGAAAGGCCTGGCAGAAGCCACTGAGGGTAAGAGGCCTATTACAAAGGCCCCATCCCCACCCCAGAGGGAGGAAGCATCCAGGGAAGAAAGACCTAGCAGAAGCCACTGAGGGTAAGAGGCCTATTCCAAAGGCCACACCCCCACCCCAGAGGGAGGAAGCATGCAGGGAAGAAAGGCCTGGCAGAAACCATTGAGGGTAAGAGGCCTATTCCAAAGGCCCCATTCCCACCCCAGAGAGGAAGCATCCAGGGAAGAAAGGCCTGGCAGAAACCACTGAGGGTAAGATGCCTTCTCCAAGGGACCCATTCCCACCCCAGAGGGAGGAATCATCCAGGGTAGGAAGGCCTGGCAGAAACCACTGAGGGTAAGAGGCCTATTCCAAAGGCCACATTCCCACCCCAGAGGGAGGAAGCATCCAGGGAAGAAAACCCTGACAGAAACCATTGAAGGTAAGAGGCCTATTCCAAAGGCCACACCTCCACCCCAGAGGGAGGAAGCATGCAGGAAAGAAATGCCTGGCAGAAACAATTGAGGGTAAGAGGCCTATTCCAAAGACCCCATCCCCACCCCAGAGGGAGGAAGCATCCAGCGAATAAAGGCCTGGCAGAAACCACTGAGGGTATGAGACCTGTTATAAAGGCCCCATCCCCACCCCAGAGGGAGGAAGCATCCAGGGAAGAAAGACCTAGCAGAAGCCACTGAGGGTAAGAGGCCTATTCCAAAGGCCACACCCCCACCCCAGAGGGAGGAAGCATGCAGGGAAGAAAGGCCTGGCAGAAACCATTGAGGGTAAGAGGCCTATTCCAAAGGCCCCATCCCCACCCCAGAGGGAGGAAGCATCCAGGGAAGAAAGGCCTGCCAGAAACTATTGAGGGTAAGAGGCCTATTCCAAAGGCCCCATTCCCACCCCAGAGGGAGGAAGCATCCAGGGAAGAAAGTCATGGCAGAAACCACTGAGGGTAAGAGGCCTGTTCAAAAGGCCACATCCCCACCCCTGAGGGAGGAAGCATCCAGGGAAGAAAGGCCTGGCAGAAACCACTGAGGGTAAGAGGCCTTCTCCAAGGGCCCCATTCCCACCCCAGAGGGAGGAAGCATCCAGGGAAGGAAGGCCTGGCAGAAACCACTGAGGGTAAGAGGCCTATTCCAAAGGCCACATTCCCACCCCAGAGGGAGGAAGCATCCAGGGAAGAAAACCCTGACAGAAACCATTGAAGGCAAGAGGCCTATTCCAAAGGCCACACCCCCACCCCAGAGGGAGGAAGCATCCAGGGAAGAAAGGCCTGGCAGAAACCACTGAGGGTAAGAGACCTGTTCCAAAGGCCCCATCCCCACCCCAGAGGGAGGAAGCATCCAGGGAAAAAAGGCCTGGCAGAAACCATTGAGTGTAAGCAGCCGGTTCCAAAGGCCCCATTCCCACCCCTGAGGGAGGAAGCATCCAGGGAAGAAAGCCTTCCAGAAACAATTGAAGGTAAGAGGCCTATTCCAAAGACCACCACCCCACCCCAGAGGGAGGAAGCATCCAGGGAAGAAAGGCCTTGGCATAAACCATTGAGGGGAAGAGGCCTATTCCAAAAGCCACACACCCACCCCAGAGGGAGGAAGCATCCAGGGAAGAAAAGCCTAACAGTAACCATTGAGGGTAAGAGGCCTATTCCAAAGGCCTCATTCCCACCCCCGAGCCTGGAAGAAACCATTGAGTGTAAGAGACCTATTCCAAAGGCCCCATTCCCACCCCATAGGGAGGATGCATCCAGGGAAGAAAGGCCTGGGAGAAACCATTGAGGGTAAGCAGCCGATTCCAAAGGCCCCATTCCCACCTCAGTGGGAGGAAGCATCCAGCGAAAAAAGGCCTGGCAGAAACCATTGAGGGAAAGCAGCCGATTCCAAAGGCCCCATTCCCACCCCAGAGGGAGGAAGCATCCAGGGAAGAAAGGCCTGGGAGAAACCATTGAGGGTAAGTAGTCGGTTCAAAAGGCCCCATTCCCACCCCAGAGCCTGGAAGAAACCATTGAGGGTAAGAGGCCTATTCCAAAGGCCCCATCCCCACCCCAGAGGGAGGAAGCATCCAGGGAAGAAAGGCCTGTCAGAAAGCATTGAGGGTAAGAGGCCTATTCCAAAGGCCCCATCCCCACCCCAGAGGGAGGAAGCATCCAGTGAGAAAAGGCCTGGCAGAAACCATTGAGGGTAAGCAGCCGATTCCAAAGGCCCCATTCCCTCCCCAGAGGGAGGAAGCATCCAGGGAAGAAAGGCCGGGGGGGAACCATTGAGGGTAAGCAGCCGATTCCAAAGGCCCCATTCCCACCCCAGAGGGAGGAAGAATCCGGGGAAGAAAGGCATGGCAGCAACCATTGAGGGTAAGAGGCCTATTCCAAAGACCACACCCCCATCCCAGAGGGATGAAGCATCCAGGTAAGAAAGGCCTGTCAAAAAGCATTGAGGGTAAGAGGCCTATTCCAAAGGCCCCATCCCCACCCCAGAGGGAGGAAGCATCCCGGGAAGAAAGGCCTGGCAGAAACCACTGAGGGTAAAAGGTCTATTCCAAAGGCCCCATTCCCTCCCCAGAGGGAGGAAGCATCCAGGGAAGAAAGGCATGGCAGAAGCTACTGAGGGTAAGAGGGCTATTCCAAAGGCCCCATTCCCACCCCAGAGCCTGGAAGAAACCATTGAGGGTAAGAGGCCTATTCCAAAGGCCCCATCCCCACCCCAGAGGGAGGAAGCATCCAGGGAAGAAAGGCCTGGCAGAAACCAATGAGGGTAAGAGGCCTATTACAAAGGCCCCATCCCCACCCCAGAGGGAGGAAGCATCCAGGGAAGAACGACCTAGCAGAAACCACTGAGGGTAAGAGGCATATTCCAAAGGCCACACCCCCACCCCAGAGGGAGGAAGCATGCAGGGAAGAAAGGCCTGGCAGAAACCATTGAGGGTAAGAGGCCTATTCCAAAGGCCCCATCCCCACCCCAGAGGGAGGAAGCATCCAGGGAAGAAAGGCCTGCCAGAAACCATTGAGGGTAAGAGGCCTATTCCAAAGGCCCCATTCCCACCCCAGAGGGAGGAAGCATCCAGCGAAAAAAGGCCTGGCAGAAACCATTGAGGGTAAGCAGCCGATTCCAAAGGCCCCATTCCCACCCCAGAGGGAGGAAGCATCCAGGGAAGAAAGGCCTGGGAGAAACCATTGAGGGTAAGCAGCCGGTTCCAAAGGCCCCATTCCCACCCCAGAGCCTGGACGAAACCATTGAGGGTAAGAGGCCTATTCCAAAGGCCCCATCCCCACCCCAGAGGGAGGAAGCATCCAGGGAAGAAAGGCCTATCAGAAAGCATTGAGGGTAAGAGGCCTATTCCAAATGCCCCATCCCCACAACAGAGGGAGGAAGCATCCAGTGAGAAAAGGCCTGGCAGAAACCATTGAGGGTAAGAGGCCTATTCCAAAGGCCACACCCCCACCCCAAAGGGAGGAAGCATGCAGCGAATAAAGGCCTGGCAGAAACCACTGAGGGTAAGAGACCTGTTCCAAAGGCCCCATCCCCACCCCAGAGGGAGGAAGCATCCAGGGGAAAAAGGCCTGGCAGAAACCATTGCGGGTAAGCAGCCGATTCCAAAGGCCCCATTCCCACCCCAGAGTTAGGAAGCATCCAGGGAAGAAAGGCCTTGCAGTAACAATTGAAGGTAAGAGGCCTCTTCCAAAGATCACCACCCCACCCCAGAGGGAGTAAGCATCCAGGGAAGAAAGGCCTGGGAGAAACCACTGAGGGGAAGAGGCCTATTCCAAAAGCCTCACACCCACGCCAAAGGGAGGAAGCATCCAGGGAAGAAAGGCCTGGCAGAAACCACTGAGGGTAAGAGGCCTTTTCCAAAGGCCCCATTCCCACCCCAGAGGGAGGAAGCATCCAGGGAAGGAAGGCCTGGCAGAAACCACTGAGTGTAAGAGGCCTATTCCAAAGGCCACATCCCCACCCCAGAGGGAGGAAGCATCCAGGGAAGAAAGGCCTGGCAGAAACCACTGAGGGTAAGAGGCCTATTCCAAAGGCCACACCCCCAACCCAGAGGGAAGAAGCATCCAGGGAAGAAAGGCCTGGCAGAAGCCACTGAGGGTAAGAGGCCTATTCCAAAGGCCCCATCCCCACCCCAGAGGGAGGAAGCATCCAGGGAAGAAAGGCCTGGCAGAAGCCACAGAGGTTAAGTGGCCTATTCCAAAGGCCCCATCCCCACCACAGAGGGAGGAAGCATCCTGGGAAGAAAGGCATGGCAGAAGCCACTGAGGGTAAGAGGCCTATTACAAAGGCCCCATCCCCACCCCAGAGGGAGGAAGCATCCAGGGAAGAACGACCTAGCAGAAACCACTGAGGGTAAGAGGCATATTCCAAAGGCCACACCCCCACCCCAGAGGGAGGAAGCATGCAGGGAAGAAAGGCCTGGCAGAAACCATTGAGGGTAAGAGGCCTATTCCAAAGGCCCCATCCCCACCCCAGAGGGAGGAAGCATCCAGGGAAGAAAGGCCTGCCAGAAACCATTGAGGGTAAGAGGCCTATTCCAAAGGCCCCATTCCCACCCCAGAGAGAGGAAGCATCCAGGGAAGAAAGTCATGGCAGAAACCACTGAGGGTAAGAGGCCTATTCCAAAGGCCACATTCCCACCCCAGAGGGAGGAAGCATCCAGGGAAGATTATCTGGACCCTTTTCAGTCAGGATTCAGGCCTGGATATGGTACCGAGACGGCATTGGTCGCACTAATGGATGATCTCTGGCGGGAGCGGGACGGTGGTCATCCATCCGTCCTTGCTCTTCTTGACCTCTCAGCGGCTTTCGATACCGTTGACCACGGTATCCTTCTGGAACGGCTCCGAGGTTTGGGAATCCAGGGTACTGTGTGGTCCTGGTTTTCCTCATTTCTGAGGGGTCGGTCCCAGTCGGTGTGGTTGGAGAGTGAGAGGTCCAGTCCTAGGCCCCTCAAATGGGGGGTCCCTCAGGGCTCGGTGCTCTCTCCTCTCCTATTTAACATCTACATGAAACCGCTGGGTGAGATCATTCGTTCCCATGGGGTGCGGTTCCATCAGTACGCGGATGACACTCAGTTGTACATCTCGGCCCATGGGGACCCCAGTGATGCCATCAAAGTCCTTTCCAGATGCCTGGAAGCTGTGGGGGTCTGGATGGGGGCTAACGGGCTACAACTGAATCCCAGCAAGACTGAGTGGCTATGGATAGGGGGTCCTGCGTTAATCCGGGAGTTACCATCGTTGGTTCTGGATGGGGCTATTTTGCCCCAGACAGACCCGGTGCGCAACTTGGGGGTCCTCCTGGATTCACGGCTACTGCTAGAAGAACAGGTGGCGGCTGTGACCAGGAGGGCTTTCGCCCAACTTCGGGTGATTCGCCAGTTGCGCCCACTCCTGGACCGGGACTCCTTGCTCATGGTCACCCATGCTCTGGTTACCTCCAGACTAGACTATTGCAATGCGCTCTACATGGGGCTGCCCTTGACGACCATTCGGAGGCTACAGCTGGTCCAAAATGAGGCTGCCCGGGTGGTGATGGGGTGTGGGCGTTATGCTCATGCTTCGCCACTGCTCCGGGAGCTGCACTGGTTGCCAGTATGTCTCCGGGTGCAATACAAGGTGCTGGTTTTGACCTTTAGAGCCCTATATGGTAGTGGGCCAGGTTAACTAAGAGACCGCATCGCCCTGAGGACGTCTGTCCGTCCAACCAGAGCGGACCGGAGGGGCTCTCTAATTGTTCCATCAGCCAGAGGGGCTCGCCTCTCTGGCACAAGGAGGAGAGCCTTCTCCGTGTCTGCACCGGCCCTCTGGAACCTCCTGCCAACAGAATTACGTCTTCGGACGGAGTTGCTGCCTTTCAGAAGGGATCTTAAAACCTGGCTGGCAGGTCAAGTGTGGGGTGCGGGTGGAAGGGTAACCACCATGGGGTGGTTGGTGTAGAGGAACTCTTCCCCATGGTGCCTTTTCGATCCTGCAGCCCCTGCTTTTTAGGGGGTGGGTAGTCTTAACTTTTTTACTGTTTTAACTGTTTTTAGGATTATTAATATTGTCTGTAAACTCCTTGGGTTGCCCTGGGGTTACTTTTTATGTTGTTAGCCGCCCAGAGTCGGCCTTGTGTTGAGTAGGCGGGATATAAATTGAATAAATAAATAAATAAATAAATAAATAAATCCAGGGAAGAAAACCCTGACTGAAACCATTGAAGGTAAGAGGCCTATTCCAAAGGCCACACCCCCACCCCAGAGGGAGGAAGCATCCAGGGAAGAAAGGCCTGGCAGATACCACTGAGGGTAAGAGACCTGTTCCAAAGGACCCATCCCCACCCCAGAGGGAGGAAGCATCCAGGGAAAAAAGGCCTGGCAGAAACCATTGAGTGTAAGCAGCCGGTTCCAAAGGCCACATTCCCACCCCAGAGGGAGGAACCATCCAGGGAAGAAAGCCTTCCAGAAACAATTGAAGGTAAGAGGCCTATTCCAAAGATGACCACCCCACCCCAGAGGGAAGAAGCATCCAGGGAAGAAAGGCCTTGGCAGAAACCACTGAGGGGAAGAGGCCTATTCCAAAAGCCACACACCCATCCCAGAGGGAGGAAGCATCCAGGGAAGAAAAGCCTAACAGTAACCATTGAGGGTAAGAGGCCTATTCCAAAGGCCTCATTCCCACCCCAGAGCCTGGAAGAAACCATTGAGTGTAAGAGACCTATTCCAAAGGCCCCATTCCCACCCCAGAGGGAGGAAGCATCCAGGGAAGGAAGGCCTGGCAGAAACCACTGAGTGTAAGAGGCCTATTCCAAAGGCCACATCCCCACCCCAGAGGGAGGAAGCATCCAGGGAAGAAAGGCCTGGCAGAAACCACTGAGGGTAAGAGGCCTATTCCAAAGGCCACACCCCCACCCCAGAGGGAGGAAGCATCCAGGGAAGAAAGGCCTGGCAGAAGCCACTGAGGGTAAGAGGCCTATTCCAAAGGCCCCATCCCCACCCCAGAGGGAGGAAGCATCCAGGGAAGAAAGGCCTGGCAGAAGCCACAGAGGTTAAGTGGCCTATTCCAAAGGCCCCATCCCCACCACAGAGGGAGGAAGCATCCAGGGAAGAAAGGCCTGGCAGAAGCCACTGAGGGTAAGAGGCCTATTACAAAGGCCCCATCCCCACCCCAGAGGGAGGAAGCATCCAGGGAAGAACGACCTAGCAGAAACCACTGAGGGTAAGAGGCATATTCCAAAGGCCACACCCCCACCCCAGAGGGAGGAAGCATGCAGGGAAGAAAGGCCTGGCAGAAACCATTGAGGGTAAGAGGCCTATTCCAAAGGCCCCATCCCCACCCCAGAGGGAGGAAGCATCCAGGGAAGAAAGGCCTGCCAGAAACCATTGAGGGTAAGAGGCCTATTCCAAAGGCCCCATTCCCACCCCAGAGGGAGGAAGCATCCAGGGAAGAAAGGCCTGTCAGAACGCATTGAGGGTAAGAGGCCTATTGCAAAGGCCCCATCCCCACCCCAGTGGGAGGAAGCATCCAGCGAAAAAAGGCCTGGCAGAAACCATTGAGGGTAAGCAGCCGATTCCAAAGGCCCCATTCCCACCCCAGACGGAGGAAGCATCCAGGGAAGAAAGGCCTGGGAGAAACCATTGAGGGTAAGCAGCCGGTTCCAAAGGCCCCATTCCCACCCCAGAGCCTGGAAGAAACCATTGAGGGTAAGAGGCCTATTCCAAAGGCCCCATCCCCACCCCAGAGGGAGGAAGCATCCAGGGAAGAAAGGCCTGTCAGAAAGCATTGAGGGTAAGAGGCCTATTCCAAATGCCCCATCCCCACAACAGAGGGAGGAAGCATCCAGTGAGAAAAGGCCTGGCAGAAACCATTGAGGGTAAGAGGCCTATTCCAAAGGCCACACCCCCACCCCAAAGGGAGGAAGCATGCAGCGAATAAAGGCCTGGCAGAAACCACTGAGGGTAAGAGACCTGTTCCAAAGGCCCCATCCCCACCCCAGAGGGAGGAAGCATCCAGGGAAAAAAGGCCTGGCAGAAACCATTGCGGGTAAGCAGCCGATTCCAAAGGCCCCATTCCCACCCCAGAGTTAGGAAGCATCCAGGGAAGAAAGGCCTTGCAGTAACAATTGAAGGTAAGAGGCCTCTTCCAAAGATCACCACCCCACCCCAGAGGGAGTAAGCATCCAGGGAAGAAAGGCCTGGGAGAAACCACTGAGGGGAAGAGGCCTATTCCAAAAGCCACACACCCACGCCAGAGGGAGGAAGCATCCAGGGAAGAAAAGCCTGACAGAAACCATTGAGGGTAAGAGGCCTATTCCAAAGGCCCCACCACAGAGGGAGGATGCATCCAGGGAAGAAATGCCTGGCAGAAACCACTGAGAGTAAGAGGCCTATTCCAAAGGCCACACCCCCACCCCAGAGGGAGGAAGCATCCAGGGAAGAAAGGCCTGGCAGAAACCACTGAGGGTAAGAGGCCTATTCCAAAGGCCACACCCCCACCCCAGACGGGGGAAGCATCCAGTGAAAGGCCTGGCAGAAGCCACTGAGGGTAAGAGACCTGTTCCAAAGACCACCACCCCACCCCAGAGGGAGTAAGCATCCAGGGAAGAAAGGCCTGGCAGAAACCCCTGAGGGGAAGAGGCCTATTCCAAAAGCCACACACCCACCCCAGGGGGAGGAAGCATCCAGGGAAGAAAAGCCTGGCAGAAGCCACTGAGGGTAAGAGACCTGTTCCAAAGGCCCCATCCCCACCCCAGAGGGAGGAAGCATCCAGGGAAGAAAGTCATGGCAGAAACCCCTGAGGGGAAGAGGCCTATTCCAAAAGCCACACACCCACCCCAGGGGGAGGAAGCATCCAGGGAAGAAAAGCCTGGCAGAAGCCACTGAGGGTAAGAGACCTGTTCCAAAGGCCCCATCCCCACCCCAGAGGGAGGAAGCATCCAGGGAAGAAAGTCATGGCAGAAACCACTGAGGGTAAGAGGCCTGTTCAAAAGGCCACACCCCCACCCCAGAGGGAGGAAGCATCCAGGGAAGAAAGGCCTGGCAGAAACCACTGAGTGTAAGAGGCCTTTTCCAAAGGCCCCATTCCCACACCAGAGGGAGGAGGCATCCAGGGAAGGAAGGCCTGGCAGAAACCACTGAGTGTAAGAGGCCTATTCCAAAGGCCCCATTCCCACCCCAGAGGGAGGAAGCATCCAGGGAAGGAAGGCCTGGCAGGAACCACTGAGGGTAAGAGGCCTGTTCCAAAGGCCACATTCCCACCCCAGAGGGAGGAAGCATCCAGGGAAGAAAACCCTGACAGAAACCATTGAAGGTAAGAGGCCTATTCCAAAGGCCACACCCCCACCCCAGAGGGAGGAAGCATCCAGGGATGAAAGGCCTGGCAGAAACCACTGAGGGTAAGAGACCTGTTCCAAAGGCCCCATCCCCACCCAGAGGGAGGAAGCATCCAGGGAAAAAAGGCCTGGCAGAAACCATTGAGTGTAAGCAGCCGGTTCCAAAGGCCCCATTCCTACCCCAGAGGTAGGAAGCATCCAGGGAAGAAAGGCCTTGCAGAAACAATTGTAGGTAAGAGGCCTATTCCAAAGACCACACCCCCACCCCAGAGGGAGGAAGCATCCAGTGAATAAAGACCTGGCAGAAACCACTGAGTGTAAGAGACTTGTTCCAAAGGCCCTATCCCCACCCCAGAGGGAGGAAGCATCCAGCGAATAAAGGCCTGGCAGAAACCACTGAGGGTAAGAGACCTGTTCCAAAGGCCCCATCCCCAGCCCAGAGGGAGGAAGCATCCAGGGAAAAAAGGCCTGGCAGAAACCATTGATCCTAAGCGGCCTATTCCAAAGGCCCCATCCCCACCCCAGAGGGAGGAAGCATCAAGGGAAGAACGACCTGGCAGAAGCCACTGAGGGTAAGAGGCCTATTCCAAAGGCCACACACCCACCCCAGAGGGAGGAAGAATCCAGCGAATAAAGGCCTGGCAGAAACCACTGAATGTAAGAGACTTGTTCCAAAGGCCCCATCCCCACCCCAGATGGAAGAAGCATCCAGCGAATAAAGGCCTGCCAGAAACCACTGAGGGTAAGAGACCTGTTCCAAAGGCCCCATCCCCACCCCAGAGGGAGGAAGCATCCAGGGAAGGAAGGCCTGGCAGAAACCACTGAGGGTAAGAGGCCTATTCCAAAGGCCACATTCCCACCCCAGAGGGAGGAAGCATCCAGGGAAGAAAACCCTGACAGAAACCATTGAAGGTAAGAGGCCTATTCCAAAGGCCCCACCCCAGAGGGAGGAAGCATCCAGGGAAGAAAGGCCTGGCAGAAACCACTGAGGGTAAGAGGCCTATTCCAAACGCCACACCCCCACACCCTTGAGGGAGGATGCATCCAGGGAAGAAAGGCTTGGCAGAAACCACTGAGGGTAAAAGGCCTATTCCAAAGGCCACACCCCCACCCCAGAAGCAGGAAGCATCCAGGGAAGAAAGGCCTGTCAGAAACCACTGAGGGTAACAGGCCTATTCCAAAGGCCACACCCCCACCCTAGAGGGAGGAAGCATCCAGGGAAGAAAGTCATGGCAGAAACCACTGAGGGTAAGTGGCCTGTCCAAAAGGCCACACCCCCACCCAAGACGGAGGAAGCATCCAGGGAAGAAAGGCCTGGCAGAAACCACTGAGGGTAAGAGGCCGTTTCCAAAGGCCCCATTCCCACTCCAGAGGGAGGAAGCATCCAGGGAAGGAAGCCTGGCAGAAACCACTGAGTGTAAGAGGCAATTCCAAAGGCCACATCCCCACCCCAGAGGGAGGAAGCATCCAGGGATGAAAGGCCTTGCAGAAACCACTGAGTGTAAGAAGCCTATTCCAAAGGCCACATCCCCATCCCAGAGGGAGGAAGACTCAAGGGAAGAAAGGCCTGGCAGAAACCATTGAGGGTAAGAGGCCTATTCCAAAGGCCCCATTCCCACCCCAGAGGGAGGAAGCATCCAGGGAAGAAAGGCCTGGCAGAAACCATTGAGGGTAACCATCTGATTCCAAAGGCCCCATTCCCAACCCGGAGCCTGGCAGAAACCATTGAGGGTAAGAGGCCTATTCCAAAGGCGACACCCCCACCCCAGCGGGAGGAAGCATCCAGGGAAGAAAGCAAGGCAGAAACCGTTGAGGGTAAGAAGCCTATTCCAAAGGCCACACCTCCACCCCAGAGGGAGGCAGCATGCAGGAAAGAAATGCCTGGCAGAAACAATTGAGGGTAAGAGGCCTATTCCAAAGGCCCCATCTCCACCCCAGAGGGAGGAAGTATCCAGCGAATAAAGGCCTGGCAGAAACCACTGAGGGTAAGAGACCTGTTATAAAGGCCCCATCCCCACTCCAGAGGGAGGAAGCATCCAGGAAAGGAAGGCCCGGCAGAAACCACTGAGTGTAAGAGGCCTATTCCAAAGGCCACATCCCCACCCCAGAGGGAGGAAGCATCCAGGGATGAAAGGCCTTGCTGAAACCACTGAGTGTAAGAAGCCTATTCCAAAGGCCACATCCCCACCCCAGAGGGAGGAAGCATCAAGGGAAGAAAGGCCTGGCAGAAACCACTGAGGGTAAGAGGCCTATTCCAAAGGCCACACCCCCACCCCAGACAGGGGAAGCATCCAGGGAAGAAAGGCCTGGCAGAAACCATTGAGGGTAAGAGGCCTATTCCAAAGGCCCCATCCCCACCCCAGAGGGAGGAAGCATCCAGGGAAGAAAGGCCTGCCAGAAACCATTGAGGATAAGAGGCCTATTCCAAAGGCCCCATTCCCACCCCAGAGGGAGGAAGCATCCAGTGAAGAAAGTCATGGCAGAAACCACTGAGGGTAAGAGGCCTGTTCAAAAGGCCACATCCCCACCCCTGAGGGAGGAAGCATCCAGGGAATAAAGGCCTGGCAGAAACCACTGAGGGTAAGAGGCCTTCTCCAAGGGCCCCATTCCCACCCCAGAGGGAGGAAGCATCCAGGGAAGGAAGGCCTGGCAGAAACCACTGAGGGTAAGAGGCCTATTCCAAAGGACACATTCCCACCCCAGAGGGAGGACGCATCCAGGGAAGAAAACCCTGACAGAAACCATTGAAGGTAAGAGGCCTATTCCAAAGGCCACACCCCCACCCCAGAGGGAGGAAGCATCCAGGGAAGAAAGGCCTGGCAGAAACCACTGAGGGTAAGAGTCCTGTTCCAAAGGCCCCATCCCCACCCCCTAGGGAGGAAGCTTCCAGGGAAAAAAGGCCTGGCAGAAACCATTGAGTGTAAGCAGCCGGTTCCAAAGGCCCCATTCCCACCCCTGAGGGAGGAAGCATCCAGGGAAGAAAGCCTTCCAGAAACAATTGAAGGTAAGAGGCCTATTCCAAAGACCACCACCCCACCCCAGAGGGAGGAAGCATCCAGGGAAGAAAGGCCTTGGCATAAACCATTGAGGGGAAGAGGCCTATTCCAAAAGCCACACACCCACCCCAGAGGGAGGAAGCATCCAGGGAAGAAAAGCCTAACAGTAACCATTGAGGGTAAGAGGCCTATTCCAAAGGCCTCATTCCCACCCCCGAGCCTGGAAGAAACCATTGAGTGTAAGAGACCTATTCCAAAGGCCCCATTCCCACCCCATAGGGAGGATGCATCCAGGGAAGAAAGGCCTGGGAGAAACCATTGAGGGTAAGCAGCCGATTCCAAAGGCCCCATTCCCACCTCAGTTTGAGGAAGCATCCAGCGAAAAAAGGCCTGGCAGAAACCATTGAGGGAAAGCAGCCGATTCCAAAGGCCCCATTCCCACCCCAGAGGGAGGAAGCATCCAGGGAAGAAAGGCCTGGGAGAAACCATTGAGGGTAAGTAGTCGGTTCAAAAGGCCCCATTCCCACCCCAGAGCCTGGAAGAAACCATTGAGGGTAAGAGGCCTATTCCAAAGGCCCCATCCCCACCCCAGAGGGAGGAAGCATCCAGGGAAGAAAGGCCTGTCAGAAAGCATTGAGGGTAAGAGGCCTATTCCAAAGGCCCCATCCCCACCCCAGAGGGAGGAAGCATCCAGTGAGAAAAGGCCTGGCAGAAACCATTGAGGGTAAGCAGCCGATTCCAAAGGCCCCATTCCCTCCCCAGAGGGAGGAAGCATCCAGGGAAGGAAGGCCGGGGGGGAACCATTGAGGGTAAGCAGCCGATTCCAAAGGCCCCATTCCCACCCCAGAGGGAGGAAGAATCCGGGGAAGAAAGGCATGGCAGCAACCATTGAGGGTAAGAGGCCTATTCCAAAGACCACACCCCCATCCCAGAGGGATGAAGCATCCAGGTAAGAAAGGCCTGTCAAAAAGCATTGAGGGTAAGAGGCCTATTCCAAAGGCCCCATCCCCACCCCAGAGGGAGGAAGCATCCCGGGAAGAAAGGCCTGGCAGAAACCACTGAGGGTAAAAGGTCTATTCCAAAGGCCCCATTCCCTCCCCAGAGGGAGGAAGCATCCAGGGAAGAAAGGCATGGCAGAAGCTACTGAGGGTAAGAGGGCTATTCCAAAGGCCCCATTCCCACCCCAGAGCCTGGAAGAAACCATTGAGGGTAAGAGGCCTATTCCAAAGGCCCCATCCCCACCCCAGAGGGAGGAAGCATCCAGGGAAGAAAGGCCTGGCAGAAACCAATGAGGGTAAGAGGCCTATTCCAAAGGCCCCATTCCCACCCCAGAGGGAGGAAGCTTCCAGGGAAGAAAGGCTGGCAGATACCGTTGAGGGTAAAAGGCCTATTCCAAAGGCCACGCCCCCACCCCAGAAGCAGGAAGCATCCAGGGAAGAAAGGCCTGGCAGAAACCATTGAGGGTAACAGGCCTATTCCAAAGACCACACCCCCACCCCAGAGGGAGGAAGCATCCAGGGAAGGAAGACCTGGCAGAAGCCACTGAGGGTAAGAGGCGTATTCCAAAGGCCACCCCCCCCACCCCAGAGGGAGGCAGCATCCCAGGAAGAAAGGCCTGGCAGAAACCACTGAGGGTAATAGTTCTATTCCAAAGGCCCCATCCCCTCCCCAGAGTGAGGAAGCATCGAGGGAAGAAAGGCCTGGCAGAAGACACTGAGGGTAAGAGGCCTTTTCCAAAGGCCACACCACCACCCCAGAGGGAGGAAGCATCCAGGGAAGAAAGCCTGACAGAAACCGTTGACGGTAAGAGGCCTAGTCCAAAGGCCACACCTCCACCCCAGAGGGAGGAAGCATCCAGGGAAGAAAAGCCTGACAGAAACCATTGAGGGTAAGAGGCCTATTCCAAAGGCCCCAACACAGAGGTAGGAAGCATCCAGGGAAGGAAGGCCTGGCAGAAACCACTGAGTGTAGGAGGCCTATTCCAAAGGCCACATCCCCACCCCAGAGGGAGGAAGCATCCAGGGAAGAAAGGCCTGGCAGAAACCACTGAGGGTAAGAGGCCTATTCCAAAGGCCACATCCCCAACCCAGACGGGGGATGCATCCAGTGAAAGGCCTGGCAGAAGCCACTGAGGGTAAGAGGCCTATTACAAAGGCCCCATCCAAACCCCATAGGGAGGAAGCATCCAGGGAAGAACGACCTAGCAGAAACCACTGAGGGTAAGAGGCCTATTCCAAAGGCCACACCCCCCCCAGAGGGAGGAAGCATGCAGGGAAGAAAGGCCTGGCAGAAACCATTGAGGGTAAGAGGCCTATTCCAAAGGCCCCATTCCCACCCCAGAGGGAGGAAGCATCCAGGGAAGAAAGCCTGGCAGAAACTGTTGAGGGTAAAAGGCCTATTCCAAAGGCCACACCCCTACCCCAGAAGCAGAAAGCATCCAGGGAATAAAGGCCTGGCAGAAACCATTGAGGGTAACAGGCCTATTCCAAAGGCCACACCCCTACCCTAGAGGGAGGAAGCATCCAGGGAAGAAAGTCATGGCAGAAACCACTGAGGGTAAGAGGCCTGTTCAAAAGGCCACATCCTCACCCCTGAGGGAGGAAGCATCCAGGGAAGAAAGGCCTGGCAGAAACCACTGAGGGTAAGAGACCTGTTATAAAGGCCCCATCCCCACCCCAGAGGGAGGAAGCATCCAGGGAAGAAAGACCTAGCAGAAGCCACTGAGGGTAAGAGGCCTATTCCAAAGGCCACACCCCCACCCCAGAGCGAGGAAGCATGCAGGGAAGAAAGGCCTGGCAGAAACCATTGAGGGTAAGAGGCCTATTCCAAAGGCCCCATCCCCACCCCAGAGGGAGGAAGCATCCAGGGAAGAAAGGCCTTGCAGAAACAATTGAAGGTAAGAGGCCTATTCCAAAGACCACCACCCAACCCCAGAGGGAGTAAGCATCCAGGGAAGAAAGGCCTGGCAGAAACCACTGAGGGGAAGAGGCCTATTCCAAAAGCCACACACCCACCCCAGAGGGAGGAAGCATCCAGGGAAGGAAAGCCTGGCAGAAACCACTGAGGGTAACAGGCCTATTCCAAAGGCCACATTCCCACCCCAGAGGGGGGAAGCATCCAGGGAAGAAAACCCTGACAGAAACCATTGAAGGTAAGAGGCCTATTCCAAAGGCCACACCTCCACCCCAGAGGGAGGAAGCATGCAGGAAAGAAATGCCTGGCAGAAACAATTGAGGGTAAGAGGCCTATTCCAAAGGCCCCATCCCCACCCCAGAGGGAGGAAGCATCCAGCGAATAAAGGCCTGGCAGAAACCACTGAGGGTAAGAGACCTGTTATAAAGGCCCCATCACCACCCCAGAGGGAGGAAGCATCCAGGGAAGAAAGACCTAGCAGAAGCCACTGAGGGTAAGAGGCCTATTCCAAAGGCCACACCCCCACCCCAGAGGGAGGAAGCATGCAGGGAAGAAAGGCCTGGCAGAAACCATTGAGGGTAAGAGGCCTATTCCAAAGGCCCCATCCCCACCCCAGAGGGAGGAAGCATCCAGGGAAGAAAGGCCTTGCAGAAACAATTGAAGGTAAGAGGCCTATTCCAAAGACCACCACCCCACCCCAGAGGGAGTAAGCATCCAGGGAAGAAAGGCCTGGCAGAAACCACTGAGGGGAAGAGGCCTATTCCAAAAGCCACACACCCACCCCAGAGGGAGGAAGCATCCAGGGAAGAAAAGCCTGACAGAAACCATTGAGGGTAAGAGGCCTATTCCAAAGGCCCCACCACAGAGGTAGGAATTATCCAGGGAAGAAATGCCTGGCAGAAACCACTGAGGGTAAGAGACCTGTTCCAAAGGCCCCATTCCCACCCCAGAGGGAGGAAGCATCCAGGGAAGGAAGGCCTGGCAGAAACCACTGAGGGGAAGAGGCCTATTCCAAAAGCCACACACCCACCCCAGAGGGAGGAAGCATCCAGGGAAGAAAAGCCTGACAGAAACCATTGAGGGTAAGAGGCCTTTTCCAAAGGCCACACCCCCACCCCAGACGGGGGATGCATCCAGTGAAAGGCCTGGCAGAAGCCACTGAGGGTAAGAGGCCTATTACAAAGGCCCCATTCCCACCCCAGAGGGAGGAAGCATCCAGGGAAGAACGACCTAGCAGAAACCACTGAGGGTAAGAGGCATATTCCAAAGGCCACACCCCCACCCCAGAGGGAGGAAGCATGCAGGGAAGAAAGGCCTGGCAGAAACCATTGAGGGTAAGAGGCCTATTCTAAAGGCCCCATCCCCACCCCAGAGGGAGGAAGCATCCAGGGAAGAAAGGCCTGCCAGAAACCATTGAGGGTAAGAGGCCTATTCCAAAAGCCCCATTCCCACCCCAGAGGGAGGAAGCATCCAGGGAAGAAAGTCATGGCAGAAACCACTGAGGGTAAGAGGCCTGTTCAAAAGGCCACATCCCCACCCCTGAGGGAGGAAGCATCCAGGGAAGAACGGCCTGGCAGAAACCACTGAGGGTAAGAGGCCTATTCCAAAGGCCACATTCCCACCCCAGAGGGAGGAAGCATCCAGGGAAGGAAGGCCTGGCAGAAACCATTGAAGGTAAGAGGCCTATTCCAAAGGCCACACCCCCACCCAAGAGGGAGGAAGCATCCAGGGAAGAAAGGCCTGGCAGAAACCACTGAGGGTAAGAGACCTGTTCCAAAGGCCCCATCCCCACCCCAGAGGGAGGAAGCATCCAGGGAAAAAAGGCCTGGCAGAAACCATTGAGTGTAAGCAGCCGGTTCCAAATGCCCCATTCCCACCCCAGAAGGAGGAACCATCCAGGGAAGAAAGCCTTCCAGAAACAATTGAAGGTAAGAGGCCTATTCCAAAGACCACCACCCCACCCCAGAGGGAGGAAGCATCCTGGGAAGAAAGGCCTTGGCAGAAACCACTGAGGGGAAGAGGCCTATTCCAAAAGCCACACACCCACCCCAGAGGGAGGAAGCATCCAGGGAAGAAAAGCCTAACAGTAACCATTGAGGGTAAGAGGCTATTCCAAAGGCCTCTTTCCCACCCCAGAGCCTGGAAGAAACCATTGAGGGTAAGAGACCTATTCCAAAGGCCCCATTCCCACCCCAGAGGGAGGAAGCATCCAGGGAAGAAAGGCCTGCCAGAAACCATTGAGGGTAAGAGGCCTATTCCAAAGGCCCCATTCCCACCCCAGAGGGAGGAAGCATCCGGGGAAGAAAGGCCTGGCAGAAACCACTGAGGGTAAGATGCCTTCTCCAAGGGCCCCATTCCCACCCCAGAGGGAGGAAGCATCCAGGGAAGGAAGGCCTGGCAGAAACCACTGAGGGTAAGAGGCCTATTCCAAAGGCCACATTCCCACCCCAGAGGGAGGAAGCATCCAGGGAAGAAAACCCTGACAGAAACCATTGAAGGTAAGAGGCCTATTCCAAAGGCCACACCTCCACCCCAGAGGGAGGAAGCATGCAGGAAAGAAATGCCTGGCAGAAACAATTGAGGGTAAGAGGCCTATTCCAAAGGCCCCATCCCCACCCCAGAGGGAGGAAGCATCCAGCGAATAAAGGCCTGGCAGAAACCACTGAGGGTAAGAGACCTGTTATAAAGGCCCCATCCCCACCCCAGAGGGAGGAAGCATCCAGGGAAGAAAGACCTAGCAGAAGCCACTGAGGGTAAGAGGCCTATTCCAAAGGCCACACCCCCACCCCAGAGGGAGGAAGCATGCAGGGAAGAAAGGCCTGGCAGAAACCATTGAGGGTAAGAGGCCTATTCCAAAGGCCCCATCCCCACCCCAGAGGGAGGAAGCATCCAGGGAAGAAAGGCCTTGCAGAAACAATTGAAGGTAAGAGGCCTATTCCAAAGACCACCACCCCACCCCAGACGGAGTAAGCATCCAGGGAAGAAAGGCCTGGCAGAAACCACTGAGGGGAAGAGGCCTATTCCAAAAGCCACACACCCACCCCAGAGGGAGGAAGCATCCAGGGAAGGAAGGCCTGGCAGAAACCACTGAGGGTAAGAGGCCTATTCCAAAGGCCACATTCCCACCCCAGAGGGAGGAAGCATCCAGGGAAGAAAACCCTGACAGAAACCATTGAAGGTAAGAGGCCTATTCCAAAGGCCACACCTCCACCCCAGAGGGAGGAAGCATGCAGGAAAGAAATGCCTGGCAGAAACAATTGAGGGTAAGAGGCATATTCCAAAGGCCCCATCCCCACCCCAGAGGGAGGAAGCATCCAGCGAATAAAGGCCTGGCAGAAACCACTGAGGGTAAGAGACCTGTTATAAAGGCCCCATCCCCACCCCAGAGGGAGGAAGCATCCAGGGAAGAAAGACCTAGCAGAAGCCACTGAGGGTAAGAGGCCTATTCCAAAGGCCACACCCCCACCCCAGAGGGAGGAAGCATGCAGGGAAGAAAGGCCTGGCAGAAACCATTGAGGGTAAGAGGCCTATTCCAAAGGCCCCATCCCCACCCCAGAGGGAGGAAGCATCCAGGGAAGAAAGGCCTTGCAGAAACAATTGAAGGTAAGAGGCCTATTCCAAAGACCACCACCCCACCCCAGAGGGAGTAAGCATCCAGGGAAGAAAGGCCTGGCAGAAACCACTGAGGGGAAGAGGCCTATTCCAAAAGCCACACACCCACCCCAGAGGGAGGAAGCATCCAGGGAAGGAAGGCCTGGCAGAAACCACTGAGGGTAACAGGCCTATTCCAAAGGCCACATTCCCACCCCAGAGGGGGGAAGCATCCAGGGAAGAAAACCCTGACAGAAACCACTGAAGGTAAGAGGCCTATTCCAAAGGCCACACCTCCACCCCAGAGGGAGGAAGCATGCAGGAAAGAAATGCCTGGCAGAAACAATTGAGGGTAAGAGGCCTATTCCAAAGGCCCCATCCCCACCCCAGAGGGAGGAAGTATCCAGCGAATAAAGGCCTGGCAGAAACCACTGAGGGTAAGAGACCTGTTATAAAGGCCCCATCACCACCCCAGAGGGAGGAAGCATCCAGGGAAGAAAGACCTAGCAGAAGCCACTGAGGGTAAGAGGCCTATTCCAAAGGCCACACCCCCACCCCAGAGGGAGGAAGCATGCAGGGAAGAAAGGCCTGGCAGAAACCATTGAGGGTAAGAGGCCTATTCCAAAGGCCCCATCCCCACCCCAGAGGGAGGAAGCATCCAGGGAAGAAAGGCCTTGCAGAAACAATTGAAGGTAAGAGGCCTATTCCAAAGACCACCACCCCACCCCAGAGGGAGTAAGCATCCAGGGAAGAAAGGCCTGGCAGAAACCACTGAGGGGAAGAGGCCTATTCCAAAAGCCACACACCCACCCCAGAGGGAGGAAGCATCCAGGGAAGAAAAGCCTGACAGAAACCATTGAGGGTAAGAGGCCTATTCCAAAGGCCCCACCACAGAGGTAGGAATTATCCAGGGAAGAAATGCCTGGCAGAAACCACTGAGGGTAAGAGACCTGTTCCAAAGGCCCCATTCCCACCCCAGAGGGAGGAAGCATCCAGGGAAGGAAGGCCTGGCAGAAACCACTGAGGGGAAGAGGCCTATTCCAAAAGCCACACACCCACCCCAGAGGGAGGAAGCATCCAGGGAAGAAAAGCCTGACAGAAACCATTGAGGGTAAGAGGCCTTTTCCAAAGGCCACACCCCCACCCCAGACGGGGGATGCATCCAGTGAATGGCCTGGCAGAAGCCACTGAGGGTAAGAGGCCTATTACAAAGGCCCCATTCCCACCCCAGAGGGAGGAAGCATCCAGGGAAGAACGACCTAGCAGAAACCACTGAGGGTAAGAGGCATATTCCAAAGGCCACACCCCCACCCCAGAGGGAGGAAGCATGCAGGGAAGAAAGGCCTGGCAGAAACCATTGAGGGTAAGAGGCCTATTCTAAAGGCCCCATCCCCACCCCAGAGGGAGGAAGCATCCAGGGAAGAAAGGCCTGCCAGAAACCATTGAGGGTAAGAGGCCTATTCCAAAGGCCCCATTCCCACCCCAGAGGGAGGAAGCATCCAGGGAAGAAAGTCATGGCAGAAACCACTGAGGGTAAGAGGCCTGTTCAAAAGGCCACATCCCCACCCCTGAGGGAGGAAGCATCCAGGGAAGAACAGCCTGGCAGAAACCACTGAGGGTAAGAGGCCTATTCCAAAGGCCACATTCCCACCCCAGAGGGAGGAAGCATCCAGGGAAGGAAGGCCTGGCAGAAACCATTGAAGGTAAGAGGCCTATTCCAAAGGCCACACCCCCACCCAAGAGGGAGGAAGCATCCAGGGAAGAAAGGCCTGGCAGAAACCACTGAGGGTAAGAGACCTGTTCCAAAGGCCCCATCCCCACCGCAGAGGGAGGAAGCATCCAGGGAAAAAATGCCTGGCAGAAACCATTGAGTGTAAGCAGCCGGTTCCAAATGCCCCATTCCCACCCCAGAGGGAGGAACCATCCAGGGAAGAAAGCCTTCCAGAAACAATTGAAGGTAAGAGGCCTATTCCAAAGACCACCACCCCACCCCAGAGGGAGGAAGCATCCTGGGAAGAAAGGCCTTGGCAGAAACCACTGAGGGGAAGAGGCCTATTCCAAAAGCCACACACCCACCCCAGAGGGAGGAAGCATCCAGGG
Source organism: Bradypodion pumilum (assembly GCA_035047305.1). Lineage (NCBI taxonomy): Eukaryota > Metazoa > Chordata > Lepidosauria > Squamata > Chamaeleonidae > Bradypodion > Bradypodion pumilum. The sequence continues at coordinate 22,780,686 of JAWDJD010000009.1, read as the reverse complement.
AAGAAAAGCCTAACAGTAACCATTGAGGGTAAGAGGCTATTCCAAAGGCCTCTTTCCCACCCCAGAGCCTGGAAGAAACCATTGAGGGTAAGAGACCTATTCCAAAGGCCCCATTCCCACCCCAGAGGGAGGAAGCATCCAGGGAAGAAAGGCCTGCCAGAAACCATTGAGGGTAAGAGGCCTATTCCAAAGGCCCCATTCCCACCCCAGAGGGAGGAAGCATCCGGGGAAGAAAGGCCTGGCAGAAACCACTGAGGGTAAGATGCCTTCTCCAAGGGCCCCATTCCCACCCCAGAGGGAGGAAGCATCCAGGGAAGGAAGGCCTGGCAGAAACCACTGAGGGTAAGAGGCCTATTCCAAAGGCCACATTCCCACCCCAGAGGGAGGAAGCATCCAGGGAAGAAAACCCTGACAGAAACCATTGAAGGTAAGAGGCCTATTCCAAAGGCCACACCTCCACCCCAGAGGGAGGAAGCATGCAGGAAAGAAATGCCTGGCAGAAACAATTGAGGGTAAGAGGCCTATTCCAAAGGCCCCATCCCCACCCCAGAGGGAGGAAGCATCCAGCGAATAAAGGCCTGGCAGAAACCACTGAGGGTAAGAGACCTGTTATAAAGGCCCCATCCCCACCCCAGAGGGAGGAAGCATCCAGGGAAGAAAGACCTAGCAGAAGCCACTGAGGGTAAGAGGCCTATTCCAAAGGCCACACCCCCACCCCAGAGGGAGGAAGCATGCAGGGAAGAAAGGCCTGGCAGAAACCATTGAGGGTAAGAGGCCTATTCCAAAGGCCCCATCCCCACCCCAGAGGGAGGAAGCATCCAGGGAAGAAAGGCCTTGCAGAAACAATTGAAGGTAAGAGGCCTATTCCAAAGACCACCACCCCACCCCAGACGGAGTAAGCATCCAGGGAATTAAGGCCTGGCAGAAACCACTGAGGGGAAGAGGCCTATTCCAAAAGCCACACACCCACCCCAGAGGGAGGAAGCATCCAGGGAAGGAAGGCCTGGCAGAAACCACTGAGGGTAAGAGGCCTATTCCAAAGGCCACATTCCCACCCCAGAGGGAGGAAGCATCCAGGGAAGAAAACCCTGACAGAAACCATTGAAGGTAAGAGGCCTATTCCAAAGCCCACACCTCCACCCCAGAGGGAGGAAGCATGCAGGAAAGAAATGCCTGGCAGAAACAATTGAGGGTAAGAGGCATATTCCAAAGGCCCCATCCCCACCCCAGAGGGAGGAAGCATCCAGCGAATAAAGGCCTGGCAGAAACCACTGAGGGTAAGAGACCTGTTATAAAGGCCCCATCCCCACCCCAGAGGGAGGAAGCATCCAGGGAAGAAAGACCTAGCAGAAGCCACTGAGGGTAAGAGGCCTATTCCAAAGGCCACACCCCCACCCCAGAGGGAGGAAGCATGCAGGGAAGAAAGGCCTGGCAGAAACCATTGAGGGTAAGAGGCCTATTCCAAAGGCCCCATCCCCACCCCAGAGGGAGGAAGCATCCAGGGAAGAAAGGCCTTGCAGAAACAATTGAAGGTAAGAGGCCTATTCCAAAGACCACCACCCCACCCCAGAGGGAGTAAGCATCCAGGGAAGAAAGGCCTGGCAGAAACCACTGAGGGGAAGAGGCCTATTCCAAAAGCCACACACCCACCCCAGAGGGAGGAAGCATCCAGGGAAGAAAAGCCTGACAGAAAACATTGAGGGTAAGAGGCCTATTCCATAGGCCCCACCACAGAGGTAGGAAGCATCCAGGGAAGAAATGCCTGGCAGAAACCACTGAGGGTAAGAGACCTGTTCCAAAGGCCCCATCCCCACCCCAAAGAGAGGAAGCATCCAGGGAAGAAAAGCCTGGCAGAAACCACTGAGGGTAAGAGGCCTTTTCCAAAGGCCCCATTCCCACCCCAGAGGGAGGAAGCATCCAGGGAAGGAAGGCCTGGCAGAAACCACTGAGGGGAAGAGGCCTATCCCAAAAGCCACACACCCACCCCAGAGGGAGGAAGCATCCAGGGAAGGAAGGCCTGGCAGAAACCACTGAGGGGAAGAGGCCTATTACAAAGGCCCCATCCCCACCCCAGAGGGAGGAAGCATCCAGGGAAGAAAGACCTAGCAGAAGCCACTGAGGGTAAGAGGCCTATTCCAAAGGCCACACCCCCACCCCAGAGGGAGGAAGCATGCAGGGAAGAAAGGCCTGGCAGAAACCATTGAGGGTAAGAGGCCTATTCCAAAGGCCCCATTCCCACCCCAGAGAGGAAGCATCCAGGGAAGAAAGGCCTGGCAGAAACCACTGAGGGGAAGAGGCCTATTCCAAAAGCCACACACCCACCCCAGGGGGAGGAAGCATCCAGGGAAGGAAGGCCTGGCAGAAACCACTGAGGGTAACAGGCCTATTCCAAAGGCCACATTCCCACCCCAGAGGGGGGAAGCATCCAGGGAAGAAAACCCTGACAGAAACCATTGAAGGTAAGAGGCCTATTCCAAAGGCCACACCTCCACCCCAGAGGGAGGAAGCATCCAGGGAAGAAAGGCCTGCCAGAAACCATTGAGGGTAAGAGGCCTATTCCAAAGGCCCCATTCCCACCCCAGAGGGAGGAAGCATCCGGGGAAGAAAGGCCTGGCAGAAACCACTGAGGGTAAGATGCCTTCTCCAAGGGCCCCATTCCCACCCCAGAGGGAGGAAGCATCCAGGGAAGGAAGGCCTGGCAGAAACCACTGAGGGTAAGAGGCCTATTCCAAAGGCCACATTCCCACCCCAGAGGGAGGAAGCATCCAGGGAAGAAAACCCTGACAGAAACCATTGAAGGTAAGAGGCCTATTCCAAAGGCCACACCTCCACCCCAGAGGGAGGAAGCATGCAGGAAAGAAATGCCTGGCAGAAACAATTGAGGGTAAGAGGCCTATTCCAAAGGCCCCATCCCCACCCCAGAGGGAGGAAGCATCCAGCGAATAAAGGCCTGGCAGAAACCACTGAGGGTAAGAGACCTGTTATAAAGGCCCCATCCCCACCCCAGAGGGAGGAAGCATCCAGGGAAGAAAGACCTAGCAGAAGCCACTGAGGGTAAGAGGCCTATTCCAAAGGCCACACCCCCACCCCAGAGGGAGGAAGCATGCAGGGAAGAAAGGCCTGGCAGAAACCATTGAGGGTAAGAGGCCTATTCCAAAGGCCCCATCCCCACCCCAGAGGGAGGAAGCATCCAGGGAAGAAAGGCCTTGCAGAAACAATTGAAGGTAAGAGGCCTATTCCAAAGACCACCAGCCCACCCCAGACGGAGTAAGCATCCAGGGAAGAAAGGCCTGGCAGAAACCACTGAGGGGAAGAGGCCTATTCCAAAAGCCACACACCCACCCCAGAGGGAGGAAGCATCCAGGGAAGGAAGGCCTGGCAGAAACCACTGAGGGTAAGAGGCCTATTCCAAAGGCCACATTCCCACCCCAGAGGGAGGAAGCATCCAGGGAAGAAAACCCTGACAGAAACCATTGAAGGTAAGAGGCCTATTCCAAAGGCCACACCTCCACCCCAGAGGGAGGAAGCATGCAGGAAAGAAATGCCTGGCAGAAACAATTGAGGGTAAGAGGCATATTCCAAAGGCCCCATCCCCATCCCAGAGGGAGGAAGCATCCAGCGAATAAAGGCCTGGCAGAAACCACTGAGGGTAAGAGACCTGTTATAAAGGCCCCATCCCCACCCCAGAGGGAGGAAGCATCCAGGGAAGAAAGACCTAGCAGAAGCCACTGAGGGTAAGAGGCCTATTCCAAAGGCCACACCCCCACCCCAGAGGGAGGAAGCATGCAGGGAAGAAAGGCCTGGCAGAAACCATTGAGGGTAAGAGGCCTATTCCAAAGGCCCCATCCCCACCCCAGAGGGAGGAAGCATCCAGGGAAGAAAGGCCTTGCAGAAACAATTGAAGGTAAGAGGCCTATTCCAAAGACCACCACCCCACCCCAGAGGGAGTAAGCATCCAGGGAAGAAAGGCCTGGCAGAAACCACTGAGGGGAAGAGGCCTATTCCAAAAGCCACACACCCACCCCAGAGGGAGGAAGCATCCAGGGAAGGAAGGCCTGGCAGAAACCACTGAGGGTAACAGGCCTATTCCAAAGGCCACATTCCCACCCCAGAGGGGGGAAGCATCCAGGGAAGAAAACCCTGACAGAAACCACTGAAGGTAAGAGGCCTATTCCAAAGGCCACACCTCCACCCCAGAGGGAGGAAGCATGCAGGAAAGAAATGCCTGGCAGAAACAATTGAGGGTAAGAGGCCTATTCCAAAGGCCCCATCCCCACCCCAGAGGGAGGAAGTATCCAGCGAATAAAGGCCTGGCAGAAACCACTGAGGGTAAGAGACCTGTTATAAAGGCCCCATCACCACCCCAGAGGGAGGAAGCATCCAGGGAAGAAAGACCTAGCAGAAGCCACTGAGGGTAAGAGGCCTATTCCAAAGGCCACACCCCCACCCCAGAGGGAGGAAGCATGCAGGGAAGAAAGGCCTGGCAGAAACCATTGAGGGTAAGAGGCCTATTCCAAAGGCCCCATCCCCACCCCAGAGGGAGGAAGCATCCAGGGAAGAAAGGCCTTGCAGAAACAATTGAAGGTAAGAGGCCTATTCCAAAGACCACCACCCCACCCCAGAGGGAGTAAGCATCCAGGGAAGAAAGGCCTGGCAGAAACCACTGAGGGGAAGAGGCCTATTCCAAAAGCCACACACCCACCCCAGAGGGAGGAAGCATCCAGGGAAGAAAAGCCTGACAGAAACCATTGAGGGTAAGAGGCCTATTCCAAAGGCCCCACCACAGAGGTAGGAATTATCCAGGGAAGAAATGCCTGGCAGAAACCACTGAGGGTAAGAGACCTGTTCCAAAGGCCCCATTCCCACCCCAGAGGGAGGAAGCATCCAGGGAAGGAAGGCCTGGCAGAAACCACTGAGGGGAAGAGGCCTATTCCAAAAGCCACACACCCACCCCAGAGGGAGGAAGCATCCAGGGAAGAAAAGCCTGACAGAAACCATTGAGGGTAAGAGGCCTATTCCAAAGGCCACACCCCCACCCCAGATGGGGGATGCATCCAGTGAAAGGCCTGGCAGAAGCCACTGAGGGTAAGAGGCCTATTACAAAGGCCCCATCCCCACCCCAGAGGGAGGAAGCATCCAGGGAAGAAAGACCTAGCAGAAGCCACTGAGGGTAAGAGGCCTATTCCAAAGGCCACACCCCCACCCCAGAGGGAGGAAGCATGCAGGGAAGAAAGGCCTGGCAGAAACCATTGAGGGTAAGAGGCCTATTCCAAAGGCCCCATTCCCACCCCAGAGAGGAAGCATCCAGGGAAGAAAGGCCTGGCAGAAACCACTGAGGGGAAGAGGCCTATTCCAAAAGCCACACACCCACCCCAGGGGGAGGAAGCATCCAGGGAAGGAAGGCCTGGCAGAAACCACTGAGGGTAACAGGCCTATTCCAAAGGCCACATTCCCACCCCAGAGGGGGGAAACATCCAGGGAAGAAAACCCTGACAGAAACCATTGAAGGTAAGAGGCCTATTCCAAAGGCCACACCTCCACCCCAGAGGGAGGAAGCATGCAGGAAAGAAATGCCTGGCAGAAACAATTGAGGGTAAGAGGCCTATTCCAAAGGCCCCATCCCCACCCCAGAGGGAGGAAGCATCCAGGGAAGGAAGGCCTGGCAGAAACCACTGAGGGTAAGAGGCCTATTCCAAAGGCCACATTCCCACCCCAGAGGGAGGAAGCATCCAGGGAAGAAAACCCTGACAGAAACCATTGAAGGTAAGAGGCCTATTCCAAAGGCCACACCTCCACCCCAGAGGGAGGAAGCATGCAGGAAAGAAATGCCTGGCAGAAACAATTGAGGGTAAGAGGCCTATTCCAAAGGCCCCATCCCCACCCCAGAGGGAGGAAGCATCCAGCGAATAAAGGCCTGGCAGAAACCACTGAGGGTAAGAGACCTGTTATAAAGGCCCCATCCCCACCCCAGAGGGAGGAAGCATCCAGGGAAGAAAGACCTAGCAGAAGCCACTGAGGGTAAGAGGCCTATTCCAAAGGCCACACCCCCACCCCAGAGGGAGGAAGCATGCAGGGAAGAAAGGCCTGGCAGAAACCATTGAGGGTAAGAGGCCTATTCCAAAGGCCCCATCCCCACCCCAGAGGGAGGAAGCATCCAGGGAAGAAAGGCCTTGCAGAAACAATTGAAGGTAAGAGGCCTATTCCAAAGACCACCACCCCACCCCAGACGGAGTAAGCATCCAGGGAATTAAGGCCTGGCAGAAACCACTGAGGGGAAGAGGCCTATTCCAAAAGCCACACACCCACCCCAGAGGGAGGAAGCATCCAGGGAAGGAAGGCCTGGCAGAAACCACTGAGGGTAAGAGGCCTATTCCAAAGGCCACATTCCCACCCCAGAGGGAGGAAGCATCCAGGGAAGAAAACCCTGACAGAAACCATTGAAGGTAAGAGGCCTATTCCAAAGCCCACACCTCCACCCCAGAGGGAGGAAGCATGCAGGAAAGAAATGCCTGGCAGAAACAATTGAGGGTAAGAGGCATATTCCAAAGGCCCCATCCCCACCCCAGAGGGAGGAAGCATCCAGCGAATAAAGGCCTGGCAGAAACCACTGAGGGTAAGAGACCTGTTATAAAGGCCCCATCCCCACCCCAGAGGGAGGAAGCATCCAGGGAAGAAAGACCTAGCAGAAGCCACTGAGGGTAAGAGGCCTATTCCAAAGGCCACACCCCCACCCCAGAGGGAGGAAGCATGCAGGGAAGAAAGGCCTGGCAGAAACCATTGAGGGTAAGAGGCCTATTCCAAAGGCCCCATCCCCACCCCAGAGGGAGGAAGCATCCAGGGAAGAAAGGCCTTGCAGAAACAATTGAAGGTAAGAGGCCTATTCCAAAGACCACCACCCCACCCCAGAGGGAGTAAGCATCCAGGGAAGAAAGGCCTGGCAGAAACCACTGAGGGGAAGAGGCCTATTCCAAAAGCCACACACCCACCCCAGAGGGAGGAAGCATCCAGGGAAGAAAAGCCTGACAGAAAACATTGAGGGTAAGAGGCCTATTCCATAGGCCCCACCACAGAGGTAGGAAGCATCCAGGGAAGAAATGCCTGGCAGAAACCACTGAGGGTAAGAGACCTGTTCCAAAGGCCCCATCCCCACCCCAAAGAGAGGAAGCATCCAGGGAAGAAAAGCCTGGCAGAAACCACTGAGGGTAAGAGGCCTTTTCCAAAGGCCCCATTCCCACCCCAGAGGGAGGAAGCATCCAGGGAAGGAAGGCCTGGCAGAAACCACTGAGGGGAAGAGGCCTATCCCAAAAGCCACACACCCACCCCAGAGGGAGGAAGCATCCAGGGAAGAAAAGCCTGACAGAAACCATTGAGGGTAAGAGGCCTATTCCAAAGGCCACACCCCCACCCCAGATGGGGGATGCATCCAGTGAAAGGCCTGGCAGAAGCCACTGAGGGTAAGAGGCCTATTACAAAGGCCCCATCCCCACCCCAGAGGGAGGAAGCATCCAGGGAAGAAAGACCTAGCAGAAGCCACTGAGGGTAAGAGGCCTATTCCAAAGGCCACACCCCCACCCCAGAGGGAGGAAGCATGCAGGGAAGAAAGGCCTGGCAGAAACCATTGAGGGTAAGAGGCCTATTCCAAAGGCCCCATTCCCACCCCAGAGAGGAAGCATCCAGGGAAGAAAGGCCTGGCAGAAACCACTGAGGGGAAGAGGCCTATTCCAAAAGCCACACACCCACCCCAGGGGGAGGAAGCATCCAGGGAAGGAAGGCCTGGCAGAAACCACTGAGGGTAACAGGCCTATTCCAAAGGCCACATTCCCACCCCAGAGGGGGGAAACATCCAGGGAAGAAAACCCTGACAGAAACCATTGAAGGTAAGAGGCCTATTCCAAAGGCCACACCTCCACCCCAGAGGGAGGAAGCATGCAGGAAAGAAATGCCTGGCAGAAACAATTGAGGGTAAGAGGCCTATTCCAAAGGCCCCATCCCCACCCCAGAGGGAGGAAGCATCCAGCGAATAAAGGCCTGGCAGAAACCACTGAGGGTAAGAGACCTGTTATAAAGGCCCCATCACCACCCCAGAGGGAGGAAGCATCCAGGGAAGAAAGACCTAGCAGAAGCCACTGAGGGTAAGAGGCCTATTCCAAAGGCCACACCCCCACCCCAGAGGGAGGAAGCATGCAGGGAAGAAAGGCCTGGCAGAAACCACTGAGGGGAAGAGGCCAATTCCAAAAGCCACACACCCACCCCAGAGGGAGGAAGCATCCAGGGAAGAAAAGCCTGACAGAAACCATTGAGGGTAAGAGGCCTATTCCAAAGGCCCCACCACAGAGGTAGGAATTATCCAGGGAAGAAATGCCTGGCAGAAACCACTGAGGGTAAGAGGCCTATTACAAAGGCCCCATCCCCACCCCAGAGGGAGGAAGCATCCAGGGAAGAAAGACCTAGCAGAAGCCACTGAGGGTAAGAGGCCTATTCCAAAGGCCCCATCCCCACCCCAGAGGGAGGAAGCATCCAGGGAAGAAAGGCCTTGCAGAAACAATTGAAGGTAAGAGGCCTATTCCAAAGACCACCACCCCACCCCAGACGGAGTAAGCATCCAGGGAAGAAAGGCCTGGCAGAAACCACTGAGGGGAAGAGGCCTATTCCAAAAGCCACACACCCACCCCAGAGGGAGGAAGCATCCAGGGAAGGAAGGCCTGGCAGAAACCACTGAGGGTAAGAGGCCTATTCCAAAGGCCACATTCCCACCCCAGAGGGAGGAAGCATCCAGGGAAGAAAACCCTGACAGAAACCATTGAAGGTAAGAGGCCTATTCCAAAGCCCACACCTCCACCCCAGAGGGAGGAAGCATGCAGGAAAGAAATGCCTGGCAGAAACAATTGAGGGTAAGAGGCATATTCCAAAGGCCCCATCCCCACCCCAGAGGGAGGAAGCATCCAGCGAATAAAGGCCTGGCAGAAACCACTGAGGGTAAGAGACCTGTTATAAAGGCCCCATCCCCACCCCAGAGGGAGGAAGCATCCAGGGAAGGAAGGCCTGGCAGAAACCACTGAGGGTAACAGGCCTATTCCAAAGGCCACATTCCCACCCCAGAGGGGGGAAGCATCCAGGGAAGAAAACCCTGACAGAAACCATTGAAGGTAAGAGGCCTATTCCAAAGGCCACACCTCCACCCCAGAGGGAGGAAGCATGCAGGAAAGAAATGCCTGGCAGAAACAATTGAGGGTAAGAGGCCTATTCCAAAGGCCCCATCCCCACCCCAGAGGGAGGAAGCATCCAGCGAATAAAGGCCTGGCAGAAACCACTGAGGGTAAGAGACCTGTTATAAAGGCCCCATCACCACCCCAGAGGGAGGAAGCATCCAGGGAAGAAAGACCTAGCAGAAGCCACTGAGGGTAAGAGGCCTATTCCAAAGGCCACACCCCCACCCCAGAGGGAGGAAGCATGCAGGGAAGAAAGGCCTGGCAGAAACCATTGAGGGTAAGAGGCCTATTCCAAAGGCCCCATCCCCACCCCAGAGGGAGGAAGCATCCAGGGAAGAAAGGCCTTGCAGAAACAATTGAAGGTAAGAGGCCTATTCCAAAGACCACCACCCCACCCCAGAGGGAGTAAGCATCCAGGGAAGAAAGGCCTGGCATAAACCACTGAGGGGAAGAGGCCTATTCCAAAAGCCACACACCCACCCCAGAGGGAGGAAGCATCCAGGGAAGAAAAGCCTGACAGAAACCATTGAGGGTAAGAGGCCTATTCCAAAGGCCCCACCACAGAGGTAGGAATTATCCAGGGAAGAAATGCCTGGCAGAAACCACTGAGGGTAAGAGACCTGTTCCAAAGGCCCCATTCCCACCCCAGAGGGAGGAAGCATCCAGGGAAGGAAGGCCTGGCAGAAACCACTGAGGGGAAGAGGCCTATTCCAAAAGCCACACACCCACCCCAGAGGGAGGAAGCATCCAGGGAAGAAAAGCCTGACAGAAACCATTGAGGGTAAGAGGCCTTTTCCAAAGGCCACACCCCCACCCCAGACGGGGGATGCATCCAGTGAAAGGCCTGGCAGAAGCCACTGAGGGTAAGAGGCCTATTACAAAGGCCCCATTCCCACCCCAGAGGGAGGAAGCATCCAGGGAAGAACGACCTAGCAGAAACCACTGAGGGTAAGAGGCATATTCCAAAGGCCACACCCCCACCCCAGAGGGAGGAAGCATGCAGGGAAGAAAGGCCTGGCAGAAACCATTGAGGGTAAGAGGCCTATTCTAAAGGCCCCATCCCCACCCCAGAGGGAGGAAGCATCCAGGGAAGAAAGGCCTGCCAGAAACCATTGAGGGTAAGAGGCCTATTCCAAAGGCCCCATTCCCACCCCAGAGGGAGGAAGCATCCAGGGAAGAAAGTCATGGCAGAAACCACTGAGGGTAAGAGGCCTGTTCAAAAGGCCACATCCCCACCCCTGAGGGAGGAAGCATCCAGGGAAGAACGGCCTGGCAGAAACCACTGAGGGTAAGAGGCCTATTCCAAAGGCCACATTCCCACCCCAGAGGGAGGAAGCATCCAGGGAAGGAAGGCCTGGCAGAAACCATTGAAGGTAAGAGGCCTATTCCAAAGGCCACACCCCCACCCAAGAGGGAGGAAGCATCCAGGGAAGAAAGGCCTGGCAGAAACCACTGAGGGTAAGAGACCTGTTCCAAAGGCCCCATCCCCACCCCAGAGGGAGGAAGCATCCAGGGAAAAAAGGCCTGGCAGAAACCATTGAGTGTAAGCAGCCGGTTCCAAATGCCCCATTCCCACCCCAGAAGGAGGAACCATCCAGGGAAGAAAGCCTTCCAGAAACAATTGAAGGTAAGAGGCCTATTCCAAAGACCACCACCCCACCCCAGAGGGAGGAAGCATCCTGGGAAGAAAGGCCTTGGCAGAAACCACTGAGGGGAAGAGGCCTATTCCAAAAGCCACACACCCACCCCAGAGGGAGGAAGCATCCAGGGAAGAAAAGCCTAACAGTAACCATTGAGGGTAAGAGGCTATTCCAAAGGCCTCTTTCCCACCCCAGAGCCTGGAAGAAACCATTGAGGGTAAGAGACCTATTCCAAAGGCCCCATTCCCACCCCAGAGGGAGGAAGCATCCAGGGAAGAAAGGCCTGCCAGAAACCATTGAGGGTAAGAGGCCTATTCCAAAGGCCCCATTCCCACCCCAGAGGGAGGAAGCATCCGGGGAAGAAAGGCCTGGCAGAAACCACTGAGGGTAAGATGCCTTCTCCAACGGCCCCATTCCCACCCCAGAGGGAGGAAGCATCCAGGGAAGGAAGGCCTGGCAGAAACCACTGAGGGTAAGAGGCCTATTCCAAAGGCCACATTCCCACCCCAGAGGGAGGAAGCATCCAGGGAAGAAAACCCTGACAGAAACCATTGAAGGTAAGAGGCCTATTCCAAAGGCCACACCTCCACCCCAGAGGGAGGAAGCATGCAGGAAAGAAATGCCTGGCAGAAACAATTGAGGGTAAGAGGCCTATTCCAAAGGCCCCATCCCCACCCCAGAGGGAGGAAGCATCCAGCGAATAAAGGCCTGGCAGAAACCACTGAGGGTAAGAGACCTGTTATAAAGGCCCCATCCCCACCCCAGAGGGAGGAAGCATCCAGGGAAGAAAGACCTAGCAGAAGCCACTGAGGGTAAGAGGCCTATTCCAAAGGCCACACCCCCACCCCAGAGGGAGGAAGCATGCAGGGAAGAAAGGCCTGGCAAAAACCATTGAGGGTAAGAGGCCTATTCCAAAGGCCCCATCCCCACCCCAGAGGGAGGAAGCATCCAGGGAAGAAAGGCCTTGCAGAAACAATTGAAGGTAAGAGGCCTATTCCAAAGACCACCACCCCACCCCAGACGGAGTAAGCATCCAGGGAAGAAAGGCCTGGCAGAAACCACTGAGGGGAAGAGGCCTATTCCAAAAGCCACACACCCACCCCAGAGGGAGGAAGCATCCAGGGAAGGAAGGCCTGGCAGAAACCACTGAGGGTAAGAGGCCTATTCCAAAGGCCACATTCCCACCCCAGAGGGAGGAAGCATCCAGGGAAGAAAACCCTGACAGAAACCATTGAAGGTAAGAGGCCTATTCCAAAGGCCACACCTCCACCCCAGAGGGAGGAAGCATGCAGGGAAGAAAGGCCTGGCAGAAACCATTGAGGGTAAGAGGCCTATTCCAAAGGCCCCATCCCCACCCCAGAGGGAGGAAGCATCCAGGGAAGAAAGGCCTTGCAGAAACAATTGAAGGTAAGAGGCCTATTCCAAAGACCACCACCCAACCCCAGAGGGAGTAAGCATCCAGGGAAGAAAGGCCTGGCAGAAACCACTGAGGGGAAGAGGCCTATTCCAAAAGCCACACACCCACCCCAGAGGGAGGAAGCATCCAGGGAAGGAAGGCCTGGCAGAAACCACTGAGGGTAACAGGCCTATTCCAAAGGCCACATTCCCACCCCAGAGGGGGGAAGCATCCAGGGAAGAAAACCCTGACAGAAACCATTGAAGGTAAGAGGCCTATTCCAAAGGCCACACCTCCACCCCAGAGGGAGGAAGCATGCAGGAAAGAAATGCCTGGCAGAAACAATTGAGGGTAAGAGGCCTATTCCAAAGACCCCATCCCCACCCCAGAGGGAGGAAGCATCCAGCGAATAAAGGCCTGGCAGAAACCACTGAGGGTATGAGACCTGTTATAAAGGCCCCATCCCCACCCCAGAGGGAGGAAGCATCCAGGGAAGAAAAACCTAGCAGAAGCCACTGAGGGTAAGAGGCCTATTCCAAAGGCCACACCCCCACCCCAGAGGGAGGAAGCATGCAGGGAAGAAAGGCCTGGCAGAAACCATTGAGGGTAAGAGGCCTATTCCAAAGGCCCCATCCCCACCCCAGAGGGAGGAAGCATCCAGGGAAGAAAGGCCTGCCAGAAACCATTGAGGGTAAGAGGCCTATTCCAAAGGCCCCATTCCCACCCCAGAGGGAGGAAGCATCCAGGGAAGAAAGTCATGGCAGAAACCACTGAGGGTAAGAGGCCTGTTCAAAAGGCCACATCCCCACCCCTGAGGGAGGAAGCATCCAGGGAAGAAAGGCCTGGCAGAAACCACTGAGGGTAAGAGGCCTTCTCCAAGGGCCCCATTCCCACCCCAGAGGGAGGAAGCATCCAGGGAAGGAAGGCCTGGCAGAAACCACTGAGGGTAAGAGGCCTATTCCAAAGGCCACATTCCCACCCCAGAGGGAGGAAGCATCCAGGGAAGAAAACCCTGACAGAAACCATTGAAGGTAAGAGGCCTATTCCAAAGGCCACACCCCCACCCCAGAGGGAGGAAGCATCCAGGGATGAAAGGCCTGGCAGAAACCACTGAGGGTAAGAGACCTGTTCCAAAGGCCCCATCCCCACCCCAGAGGGAGGAAGCATGCAGGGAAGAAAGGCCTGGCAGAAACCATTGAGGGTAAGAGGCCTATTCCAAAGGCCCCATTCCCACCCCAGAGGGAGGAAGCATCCAGGGAAGAAAGTCATGGCAGAAACCACTGAGGGTAAGAGGCCTGTTCAAAAGGCCACATCCCCACCCCTGAGGGAGGAAGCATCCAGGGAAGAACGGCCTGGCAGAAACCACTGAGGGTAAGAGGCCTATTCCAAAGGCCACATTCCCACCCCAGAGGGAGGAAGCATCCAGGGAAGGAAGGCCTGGCAGAAACCATTGAAGGTAAGAGGCCTATTCCAAAGGCCACACCCCCACCCAAGAGGGAGGAAGCATCCAGGGAAGAAAGGCCTGGCAGAAACCACTGAGGGTAAGAGACCTGTTCCAAAGGCCCCATCCCCACCCCAGAGGGAGGAAGCATCCAGGGAAAAAAGGCCTGGCAGAAACCATTGAGTGTAAGCAGCCGGTTCCAAATGCCCCATTCCCACCCCAGAAGGAGGAACCATCCAGGGAAGAAAGCCTTCCAGAAACAATTGAAGGTAAGAGGCCTATTCCAAAGACCACCACCCCACCCCAGAGGGAGGAAGCATCCTGGGAAGAAAGGCCTTGGCAGAAACCACTGAGGGGAAGAGGCCTATTCCAAAAGCCACACACCCACCCCAGAGGGAGGAAGCATCCAGGGAAGAAAAGCCTAACAGTAACCATTGAGGGTAAGAGGCTATTCCAAAGGCCTCTTTCCCACCCCAGAGCCTGGAAGAAACCATTGAGGGTAAGAGACCTATTCCAAAGGCCCCATTCCCACCCCAGAGGGAGGAAGCATCCAGGGAAGAAAGGCCTGCCAGAAACCATTGAGTGTAAGAGGCCTATTCCAAAGGCCCCATTCCCACCCCAGAGGGAGGAAGCATCCGGGGAAGAAAGGCCTGGCAGAAACCACTGAGGGTAAGATGCCTTCTCCAACGGCCCCATTCCCACCCCAGAGGGAGGAAGCATCCAGGGAAGGAAGGCCTGGCAGAAACCACTGAGGGTAAGAGGCCTATTCCAAAGGCCACATTCCCACCCCAGAGGGAGGAAGCATCCAGGGAAGAAAACCCTGACAGAAACCATTGAAGGTAAGAGGCCTATTCCAAAGGCCACACCTCCACCCCAGAGGGAGGAAGCATGCAGGAAAGAAATGCCTGGCAGAAACAATTGAGGGTAAGAGGCCTATTCCAAAGGCCCCATCCCCACCCCAGAGGGAGGAAGCATCCAGCGAATAAAGGCCTGGCAGAAACCACTGAGGGTAAGAGACCTGTTATAAAGGCCCCATCCCCACCCCAGAGGGAGGAAGCATCCAGGGAAGAAAGACCTAGCAGAAGCCACTGAGGGTAAGAGGCCTATTCCAAAGGCCACACCCCCACCCCAGAGGGAGGAAGCATGCAGGGAAGAAAGGCCTGGCAAAAACCATTGAGGGTAAGAGGCCTATTCCAAAGGCCCCATCCCCACCCCAGAGGGAGGAAGCATCCAGGGAAGAAAGGCCTTGCAGAAACAATTGAAGGTAAGAGGCCTATTCCAAAGACCACCACCCCACCCCAGACGGAGTAAGCATCCAGGGAAGAAAGGCCTGGCAGAAACCACTGAGGGGAAGAGGCCTATTCCAAAAGCCACACACCCACCCCAGAGGGAGGAAGCATCCAGGGAAGGAAGGCCTGGCAGAAACCACTGAGGGTAAGAGGCCTATTCCAAAGGCCACATTCCCACCCCAGAGGGAGGAAGCATCCAGGGAAGAAAACCCTGACAGAAACCATTGAAGGTAAGAGGCCTATTCCAAAGGCCACACCTCCACCCCAGAGGGAGGAAGCATGCAGGGAAGAAAGGCCTGGCAGAAACCATTGAGGGTAAGAGGCCTATTCCAAAGGCCCCATCCCCACCCCAGAGGGAGGAAGCATCCAGGGAAGAAAGGCCTTGCAGAAACAATTGAAGGTAAGAGGCCTATTCCAAAGACCACCACCCAACCCCAGAGGGAGTAAGCATCCAGGGAAGAAAGGCCTGGCAGAAACCACTGAGGGGAAGAGGCCTATTCCAAAAGCCACACACCCACCCCAGAGGGAGGAAGCATCCAGGGAAGGAAGGCCTGGCAGAAACCACTGAGGGTAACAGGCCTATTCCAAAGGCCACATTCCCACCCCAGAGGGGGGAAGCATCCAGGGAAGAAAACCCTGACAGAAACCATTGAAGGTAAGAGGCCTATTCCAAAGGCCACACCTCCACCCCAGAGGGAGGAAGCATGCAGGAAAGAAATGCCTGGCAGAAACAATTGAGGGTAAGAGGCCTATTCCAAAGACCCCATCCCCACCCCAGAGGGAGGAAGCATCCAGCGAATAAAGGCCTGGCAGAAACCACTGAGGGTATGAGACCTGTTATAAAGGCCCCATCCCCACCCCAGAGGGAGGAAGCATCCAGGGAAGAAAAACCTAGCAGAAGCCACTGAGGGTAAGAGGCCTATTCCAAAGGCCACACCCCCACCCCAGAGGGAGGAAGCATGCAGGGAAGAAAGGCCTGGCAGAAACCATTGAGGGTAAGAGGCCTATTCCAAAGGCCCCATCCCCACCCCAGAGGGAGGAAGCATCCAGGGAAGAAAGGCCTGCCAGAAACCATTGAGGGTAAGAGGCCTATTCCAAAGGCCCCATTCCCACCCCAGAGGGAGGAAGCATCCAGGGAAGAAAGTCATGGCAGAAACCACTGAGGGTAAGAGGCCTGTTCAAAAGGCCACATCCCCACCCCTGAGGGAGGAAGCATCCAGGGAAGAAAGGCCTGGCAGAAACCACTGAGGGTAAGAGGCCTTCTCCAAGGGCCCCATTCCCACCCCAGAGGGAGGAAGCATCCAGGGAAGGAAGGCCTGGCAGAAACCACTGAGGGTAAGAGGCCTATTCCAAAGGCCACATTCCCACCCCAGAGGGAGGAAGCATCCAGGGAAGAAAACCCTGACAGAAACCATTGAAGGTAAGAGGCCTATTCCAAAGGCCACACCCCCACCCCAGAGGGAGGAAGCATCCAGGGATGAAAGGCCTGGCAGAAACCACTGAGGGTAAGAGACCTGTTCCAAAGGCCCCATCCCCACCCCAGAGGGAGGAAGCATGCAGGGAAGAAAGGCCTGGCAGAAACCATTGAGGGTAAGAGGCCTATTCCAAAGGCCCCATCCCCACCCCAGAGGGAGGAAGCATCCAGCGAATAAAGGCCTGGCAGAAACCACTGAGGGTATGAGACCTGTTATAAAGGCCCCATTCCCACCCCAGAGGGAGGAAGCATCCAGGGAAGAAAGCCTGGCAGAAACTGTTGAGGGTAAAAGGCCTATTCCAAAGGCCACACCCCTACCCCAGAAGCAGAAAGCATCCAGGGAATAAAGGCCTGGCAGAACCATTGAGGGTAACAGGCCTATTCCAAAGGCCACACCCCTACCCTAGAGGGAGGAAGCATCCAGGGAAGAAAGTCATGGCAGAAACCACTGAGGGTAAGAGGCCTGTTCAAAAGGCCACATCCTCACCCCTGAGGGAGGAAGCATCCAGGGAAGAAAGGCCTGGCAGAAACCACTGAGGGTAAGATGCCTTCTCCAAAGGCCCCATTCCCACCCCAGAGGGAGGAAGCATCCAGGGAAGGAAGGCCTGGCAGAAACCACTGAGGGTAAGAGGCCTATTCCAAAGGCCACATTCCCACCCCAGAGGGAGGAAGCATCCAGCGAATAAAGGCCTGGCAGAAACCACTGAGGGTAAGAGACCTGTTATAAAGGCCCCATCCCCACCCCAGAGGGAGGAAGCATCCAGGGAAGAAAGACCTAGCAGAAGCCACTGAGGGTAAGAGGCCTATTCCAAAGGCCACACCCCCACCCCAGAGCGAGGAAGCATGCAGGGAAGAAAGGCCTGGCAGAAACCATTGAGGGTAAGAGGCCTATTCCAAAGGCCCCATCCCCACCCCAGAGGGAGGAAGCATCCAGGGAAGAAAGGCCTTGCAGAAACAATTGAAGGTAAGAGGCCTATTCCAAAGACCACCACCCAACCCCAGAGGGAGTAAGCATCCAGGGAAGAAAGGCCTGGCAGAAACCACTGAGGGGAAGAGGCCTATTCCAAAAGCCACACACCCACCCCAGAGGGAGGAAGCATCCAGGGAAGGAAGGCCTGGCAGAAACCACTGAGGGTAACAGGCCTATTCCAAAGGCCACATTCCCACCCCAGAGGGGGGAAGCATCCAGGGAAGAAAACCCTGACAGAAACCATTGAAGGTAAGAGGCCTATTCCAAAGGACACACCTCCACCCCAGAGGGAGGAAGCATGCAGGAAAGAAATGCCTGGCAGAAACAATTGAGGGTAAGAGGCCTATTCCAAAGACCCCATCCCCACCCCAGAGGGAGGAAGCATCCAGCGAATAAAGGCCTGGCAGAAACCACTGAGGGTATGAGACCTGTTATAAAGGCCCCATCCCCACCCCAGAGGGAGGAAGCATCCAGGGAAGAAAGACCTAGCAGAAGCCACTGAGGGTAAGAGGCCTATTCCAAAGGCCACAGCCCCACCCAAGAGGGAGGAAGCATGCAGGGAAGAAAGGCCTGGCAGAAACCATTGAGGGTAAGAGGCCTATTCCAAAGGCCCCATCCCCACCCCAGAGGGAGGAAGCATCCAGGGAAGAAAGGCCTGCCAGAAACCATTGAGGGTAAGAGGCCTATTCCAAAGGCCCCATTCCCACCCCAGAGGGAGGAAGCATCCAGGGAAGAAAGTCATGGCAGAAACCACTGAGGGTAAGAGGCCTGTTCAAAAGGCCACATCCCCACCCCTGAGGGAGGAAGCATCCAGGGAAGAAAGGCCTGGCAGAAACCACTGAGGGTAAGAGGCCTTCTCCAAGGGCCCCATTCCCACCCCAGAGGGAGGAAGCATCCAGGGAAGGAAGGCCTGGCAGAAACCACTGAGGGTAAGAGGCCTATTCCAAAGGCCACATTCCCACCCCAGAGGGAGGAAGCATCCAGGGAAGAAAACCCTGACAGAAACCATTGAAGGTAAGAGGCCTATTCCAAAGGCCACACCCCCACCCCAGAGGGAGGAAGCATTCAGGGAAGAAAGGCCTGGCAGAAACCACTGAGGGTAAGAGACCTGTTCCAAAGGCCCCATCCCCACCCCAGAGGGAGGAAGCATCCAGGGAAAAAAGGCCTGGCAGAAACCATTGAGTGTAAGCAGCCGGTTCCAAAGGCCCCATTCCCACCCCTGAGGGAGGAAGCATCCAGGGAAGAAAGCCTTCCAGAAACAATTGAAGGTAAGAGGCCTATTCCAAAGACCACCACCCCACCCCAGAGGGAGGAAGCATCCAGGGAAGAAAGGCCTTGGCATAAACCATTGAGGGGAAGAGGCCTATTCCAAAAGCCACACACCCACCCCAGAGGGAGGAAGCATCCAGGGAAGAAAAGCCTAACAGTAACCATTGAGGGTAAGAGGCCTATTCCAAAGGCCTCATTCCCACCCCCGAGCCTGGAAGAAACCATTGAGTGTAAGAGACCTATTCCAAAGGCCCCATTCCCACCCCATAGGGAGGATGCATCCAGGGAAGAAAGGCCTGGGAGAAACCATTGAGGGTAAGCAGCCGATTCCAAAGGCCCCATTCCCACCTCAGTGGGAGGAAGCATCCAGCGAAAAAAGGCCTGGCAGAAACCATTGAGGGAAAGCAGCCGATTCCAAAGGCCCCATTCCCACCCCAGAGGGAGGAAGCATCCAGGGAAGAAAGGCCTGGGAGAAACCATTGAGGGTAAGTAGTCGGTTCAAAAGGCCCCATTCCCACCCCAGAGCCTGGAAGAAACCATTGAGGGTAAGAGGCCTATTCCAAAGGCCCCATCCCCACCCCAGAGGGAGGAAGCATCCAGGGAAGAAAGGCCTGTCAGAAACATTGAGGGTAAGAGGCCTATTCCAAAGGCCCCATCCCCACCCCAGAGGGAGGAAGCATCCAGTGAGAAAAGGCCTGGCAGAAACCATTGAGGGTAAGCAGCCGATTCCAAAGGCCCCATTCCCTCCCCAGTGGGAGGAAGCATCCAGGGAAGAAAGGCCGGGGGGGAACCATTGAGGGTAAGCAGCCGATTCCAAAGGCCCCATTCCCACCCCAGAGGGAGGAAGAATCCGGGGAAGAAAGGCATGGCAGCAACCATTGAGGGTAAGAGGCCTATTCCAAAGACCACACCCCCATCCCAGAGGGATGAAGCATCCAGGTAAGAAAGGCCTGTCAAAAAGCATTGAGGGTAAGAGGCCTATTCCAAAGGCCCCATCCCCACCCCAGAGGGAGGAAGCATCCGGGAAGAAAGGCCTGGCAGAAACCACTGAGGGTAAAAGGTCTATTCCAAAGGCCCCATTCCCTCCCCAGAGGGAGGAAGCATCCAGGGAAGAAAGGCATGGCAGAAGCTACTGAGGGTAAGAGGGCTATTCCAAAGGCCCCATTCCCACCCCAGAGCCTGGAAGAAACCATTGAGGGTAAGAGGCCTATTCCAAAGGCCCCATCCGCACCCCAGAGGGAGGAAGCATCCAGGGAAGAAAGGCCTGGCAGAAACCAATGAGGGTAAGAGGCCTATTCCAAAGGCCCCATTCCCACCCCAGAGGGAGGAAGCTTCCAGGGAAGAAAGGCTGGCAGATACCGTTGAGGGTAAAAGGCCTATTCCAAAGGTCACGCCCCCACCCCAGAAGCAGGAAGCATCCAGGGAAGAAAGGCCTGGCAGAAACCATTGAGGGTAACAGGCCTATTCCAAAGACCACACCCCCACCCCAGAGGGAGGAAGCATCCAGGGAAGGAAGACCTGGCAGAAGCCACTGAGGGTAAGAGGCGTATTCCAAAGGCCACCCCCCCACCCCAGAGGGAGGCAGCATCCCAGGAAGAAAGGCCTGGCAGAAACCACTGAGGGTAATAGTTCTATTCCAAAGGCCCCATCCCCTCCCCAGAGTGAGGAAGCATCGAGGGAAGAAAGGCCTGGCAGAAGACACTGAGGGTAAGAGGCCTTTTCCAAAGGCCACACCACCACCCCAGAGGGAGGAAGCATCCAGGGAAGAAAGCCTGACAGAAACCGTTGACGGTAAGAGGCCTAGTCCAAAGGCCACACCTCCACCCCAGAGGGAGGAAGCATCCAGGGAAGAAAAGCCTGACAGAAACCATTGAGGGTAAGAGGCCTATTCCAAAGGCCCCAACACAGAGGTAGGAAGCATCCAGGGAAGGAAGGCCTGGCAGAAACCACTGAGTGTAGGAGGCCTATTCCAAAGGCCACATCCCCACCCCAGAGGGAGGAAGCATCCAGGGAAGAAAGGCCTGGCAGAAACCACTGAGGGTAAGAGGCCTATTCCAAAGGCCACATCCCCAACCCAGACGGGGGATGCATCCAGTGAAAGGCCTGGCAGAAGCCACTGAGGGTAAGAGGCCTATTACAAAGGCCCCATCCAAACCCCATAGGGAGGAAGCATCCAGGGAAGAACGACCTAGCAGAAACCATTGAGGGTAAGAGGCCTATTCCAAAGGCCCCATCCCCACCCCAGAGGGAGGAAGCATCCAGCGAATAAAGGCCTGGCAGAAACCACTGAGGGTATGAGACCTGTTATAAAGGCCCCATTCCCACCCCAGAGGGAGGAAGCATCCAGGGAAGAAAGCCTGGCAGAAACTGTTGAGGGTAAAAGGCCTATTCCAAAGGCCACACCCCTACCCCAGAAGCAGAAAGCATCCAGGGAATAAAGGCCTGGCAGAAACCATTGAGGGTAACAGGCCTATTCCAAAGGCCACACCCCTACCCTAGAGGGAGGAAGCATCCAGGGAAGAAAGTCATGGCAGAAACCACTGAGGGTAAGAGGCCTGTTCAAAAGGCCACATCCTCACCCCTGAGGGAGGAAGCATCCAGGGAAGAAAGGCCTGGCAGAAACCACTGAGGGTAAGATGCCTTCTCCAAAGGCCCCATTCCCACCCCAGAGGGAGGAAGCATCCAGGGAAGGAAGGCCTGGCAGAAACCACTGAGGGTAAGAGGCCTATTCCAAAGGCCACATTCCCACCCCAGAGGGAGGAAGCATCCAGCGAATAAAGGCCTGGCAGAAACCACTGAGGGTAAGAGACCTGTTATAAAGGCCCCATCCCCACCCCAGAGGGAGGAAGCATCCAGGGAAGAAAGACCTAGCAGAAGCCACTGAGGGTAAGAGGCCTATTCCAAAGGCCACACCCCCACCCCAGAGCGAGGAAGCATGCAGGGAAGAAAGGCCTGGCAGAAACCATTGAGGGTAAGAGGCCTATTCCAAAGGCCCCATCCCCACCCCAGAGGGAGGAAGCATCCAGGGAAGAAAGGCCTTGCAGAAACAATTGAAGGTAAGAGGCCTATTCCAAAGACCACCACCCAACCCCAGAGGGAGTAAGCATCCAGGGAAGAAAGGCCTGGCAGAAACCACTGAGGGGAAGAGGCCTATTCCAAAAGCCACACACCCACCCCAGAGGGAGGAAGCATCCAGGGAAGGAAGGCCTGGCAGAAACCACTGAGGGTAACAGGCCTATTCCAAAGGCCACATTCCCACCCCAGAGGGGGGAAGCATCCAGGGAAGAAAACCCTGACAGAAACCATTGAAGGTAAGAGGCCTATTCCAAAGGACACACCTCCACCCCAGAGGGAGGAAGCATGCAGGAAAGAAATGCCTGGCAGAAACAATTGAGGGTAAGAGGCCTATTCCAAAGACCCCATCCCCACCCCAGAGGGAGGAAGCATCCAGCGAATAAAGGCCTGGCAGAAACCACTGAGGGTATGAGACCTGTTATAAAGGCCCCATCCCCACCCCAGAGGGAGGAAGCATCCAGGGAAGAAAGACCTAGCAGAAGCCACTGAGGGTAAGAGGCCTATTCCAAAGGCCACAGCCCCACCCAAGAGGGAGGAAGCATGCAGGGAAGAAAGGCCTGGCAGAAACCATTGAGGGTAAGAGGCCTATTCCAAAGGCCCCATCCCCACCCCAGAGGGAGGAAGCATCCAGGGAAGAAAGGCCTGCCAGAAACCATTGAGGGTAAGAGGCCTATTCCAAAGGCCCCATTCCCACCCCAGAGGGAGGAAGCATCCAGGGAAGAAAGTCATGGCAGAAACCACTGAGGGTAAGAGGCCTGTTCAAAAGGCCACATCCCCACCCCTGAGGGAGAAAGCATCCAGGGAAGAAAGGCCTGGCAGAAACCACTGAGGGTAAGAGGCCTTCTCCAAGGGCCCCATTCCCACCCCAGAGGGAGGAAGCATCCAGGGAAGGAAGGCTTGGCAGAAACCACTGAGGGTAAGAGGCCTATTCCAAAGGCCACATTCCCACCCCAGAGGGAGGAAGCATCCAGGGAAGAAAACCCTGACAGAAACCATTGAAGGTAAGAGGCCTATTCCAAAGGCCACACCCCCACCCCAGAGGGAGGAAGCATTCAGGGAAGAAAGGCCTGGCAGAAACCACTGAGGGTAAGAGACCTGTTCCAAAGGCCCCATCCCCACCCCAGAGGGAGGAAGCATCCAGGGAAAAAAGGCCTGGCAGAAACCATTGAGTGTAAGCAGCCGGTTCCAAAGGCCCCATTCCCACCCCTGAGGGAGGAAGCATCCAGGGAAGAAAGCCTTCCAGAAACAATTGAAGGTAAGAGGCCTATTCCAAAGACCACCACCCCACCCCAGAGGGAGGAAGCATCCAGGGAAGAAAGGCCTTGGCATAAACCATTGAGGGGAAGAGGCCTATTCCAAAAGCCACACACCCACCCCAGAGGGAGGAAGCATCCAGGGAAGAAAAGCCTAACAGTAACCATTGAGGGTAAGAGGCCTATTCCAAAGGCCTCATTCCCACCCCCGAGCCTGGAAGAAACCATTGAGTGTAAGAGACCTATTCCAAAGGCCCCATTCCCACCCCATAGGGAGGATGCATCCAGGGAAGAAAGGCCTGGGAGAAACCATTGAGGGTAAGCAGCCGATTCCAAAGGCCCCATTCCCACCTCAGTGGGAGGAAGCATCCAGCGAAAAAAGGCCTGGCAGAAACCATTGAGGGAAAGCAGCCGATTCCAAAGGCCCCATTCCCACCCCAGAGGGAGGAAGCATCCAGGGAAGAAAGGCCTTGGCATAAACCATTGAGGGGAAGAGGCCTATTCCAAAAGCCACACACCCACCCCAGAGGGAGGAAGCATCCAGGGAAGAAAAGCCTAACAGTAACCATTGAGGGTAAGAGGCCTATTCCAAAGGCCTCATTCCCACCCCCGAGCCTGGAAGAAACCATTGAGTGTAAGAGACCTATTCCAAAGGCCCCATTCCCACCCCATAGGGAGGATGCATCCAGGGAAGAAAGGCCTGGGAGAAACCATTGAGGGTAAGCAGCCGATTCCAAAGGCCCCATTCCCACCTCAGTGGGAGGAAGCATCCAGCGAAAAAAGGCCTGGCAGAAACCATTGAGGGAAAGCAGCCGATTCCAAAGGCCCCATTCCCACCCCAGAGGGAGGAAGCATCCAGGGAAGAAAGGCCTGGGAGAAACCATTGAGGGTAAGTAGTCGGTTCAAAAGGCCCCATTCCCACCCCAGAGCCTGGAAGAAACCATTGAGGGTAAGAGGCCTATTCCAAAGGCCCCATCCCCACCCCAGAGGGAGGAAGCATCCAGGGAAGAAAGGCCTGTCAGAAACATTGAGGGTAAGAGGCCTATTCCAAAGGCCCCATCCCCACCCCAGAGGGAGGAAGCATCCAGTGAGAAAAGGCCTGGCAGAAACCATTGAGGGTAAGCAGCCGATTCCAAAGGCCCCATTCCCTCCCCAGTGGGAGGAAGCATCCAGGGAAGAAAGGCCGGGGGGAACCATTGAGGGTAAGCAGCCGATTCCAAAGGCCCCATTCCCACCCCAGAGGGAGGAAGAATCCGGGGAAGAAAGGCATGGCAGCAACCATTGAGGGTAAGAGGCCTATTCCAAAGACCACACCCCCATCCCAGAGGGATGAAGCATCCAGGTAAGAAAGGCCTGTCAAAAAGCATTGAGGGTAAGAGGCCTATTCCAAAGGCCCCATCCCCACCCCAGAGGGAGGAAGCATCCGGGAAGAAAGGCCTGGCAGAAACCACTGAGGGTAAAAGGTCTATTCCAAAGGCCCCATTCCCTCCCCAGAGGGAGGAAGCATCCAGGGAAGAAAGGCATGGCAGAAGCTACTGAGGGTAAGAGGGCTATTCCAAAGGCCCCATTCCCACCCCAGAGCCTGGAAGAAACCATTGAGGGTAAGAGGCCTATTCCAAAGGCCCCATCCGCACCCCAGAGGGAGGAAGCATCCAGGGAAGAAAGGCCTGGCAGAAACCAATGAGGGTAAGAGGCCTATTCCAAAGGCCCCATTCCCACCCCAGAGGGAGGAAGCTTCCAGGGAAGAAAGGCTGGCAGATACCGTTGAGGGTAAAAGGCCTATTCCAAAGGTCACGCCCCCACCCCAGAAGCAGGAAGCATCCAGGGAAGAAAGGCCTGGCAGAAACCATTGAGGGTAACAGGCCTATTCCAAAGACCACACCCCCACCCCAGAGGGAGGAAGCATCCAGGGAAGGAAGACCTGGCAGAAGCCACTGAGGGTAAGAGGCGTATTCCAAAGGCCACCCCCCCACCCCAGAGGGAGGCAGCATCCCAGGAAGAAAGGCCTGGCAGAAACCACTGAGGGTAATAGTTCTATTCCAAAGGCCCCATCCCCTCCCCAGAGTGAGGAAGCATCGAGGGAAGAAAGGCCTGGCAGAAGACACTGAGGGTAAGAGGCCTTTTCCAAAGGCCACACCACCACCCCAGAGGGAGGAAGCATCCAGGGAAGAAAGCCTGACAGAAACCGTTGACGGTAAGAGGCCTAGTCCAAAGGCCACACCTCCACCCCAGAGGGAGGAAGCATCCAGGGAAGAAAAGCCTGACAGAAACCATTGAGGGTAAGAGGCCTATTCCAAAGGCCCCAACACAGAGGTAGGAAGCATCCAGGGAAGGAAGGCCTGGCAGAAACCACTGAGTGTAGGAGGCCTATTCCAAAGGCCACATCCCCACCCCAGAGGGAGGAAGCATCCAGGGAAGAAAGGCCTGGCAGAAACCACTGAGGGTAAGAGGCCTATTCCAAAGGCCACATCCCCAACCCAGACGGGGGATGCATCCAGTGAAAGGCCTGGCAGAAGCCACTGAGGGTAAGAGGCCTATTACAAAGGCCCCATCCAAACCCCATAGGGAGGAAGCATCCAGGGAAGAACGACCTAGCAGAAACCACTGAGGGTAAGAGGCCTATTCCAAAGGCCACACCCCCCCAGAGGGAGGAAGCATGCAGGGAAGAAAGGCCTGGCAGAAACCATTGAGGGTAAGAGGCCTATTCCAAAGGCCCCATTCCCACCCCAGAGGGAGGAAGCATCCAGGGAAGAAAGCCTGGCAGAAACTGTTGAGGGTAAAAGGCCTATTCCAAAGGCCACACCCCTACCCCAGAAGCAGAAAGCATCCAGGGAATAAAGGCCTGGCAGAAACCATTGAGGGTAACAGGCCTATTCCAAAGGCCACACCCCTACCCTAGAGGGAGGAAGCATCCAGGGAAGAAAGTCATGGCAGAAACCACTGAGGGTAAGAGGCCTGTTCAAAAGGCCACATCCTCACCCCTGAGGGAGGAAGCATCCAGGGAAGAAAGGCCTGGCAGAAACCACTGAGGGTAAGATGCCTTCTCCAAAGGCCCCATTCCCACCCCAGAGGGAGGAAGCATCCAGGGAAGGAAGGCCTGGCAGAAACCACTGAGGGTAAGAGGCCTATTCCAAAGGCCACATTCCCACCCCAGAGGGAGGAAGCATCCAGCGAATAAAGGCCTGGCAGAAACCATTGAAGGTAAGAGGCCTATTCCAAAGGCCACACCTCCACCCCAGAGGGAGGAAGCATGCAGGAAAGAAATGCCTGGCAGAAACAATTGAGGGTAAGAGGCCTATTCCAAAGGCCCCATCCCCACCCCAGAGGGAGGAAGCATCCAGCGAATAAAGGCCTGGCAGAAACCACTGAGGGTAAGAGACCTGTTATAAAGGCCCCATCACCACCCCAGAGGGAGGAAGCATCCAGGGAAGAAAGACCTAGCAGAAGCCACTGAGGGTAAGAGGCCTATTCCAAAGGCCACACCCCCACCCCAGAGGGAGGAAGCATGCAGGGAAGAAAGGGCTGGCAGAAACCATTGAGGGTAAGAGGCCTATTCCAAAGGCCCCATCCCCACCCCAGAGGGAGGAAGCATCCAGGGAAGAAAGGCCTTGCAGAAACAATTGAAGGTAAGAGGCCTATTCCAAAGACCACCACCCCACCCCAGAGGGAGTAAGCATCCAGGGAAGAAAGGCCTGGCAGAAACCACTGAGGGGAAGAGGCCTATTCCAAAAGCCACACACCCACCCCAGAGGGAGGAAGCATCCAGGGAAGAAAAGCCTGACAGAAACCATTGAGGGTAAGAGGCCTATTCCAAAGGCCCCACCACAGAGGTAGGAATTATCCAGGGAAGAAATGCCTGGCAGAAACCACTGAGGGTAAGAGACCTGTTCCAAAGGCCCCATTCCCACCCCAGAGGGAGGAAGCATCCAGGGAAGGAAGGCCTGGCAGAAACCACTGAGGGGAAGAGGCCTATTCCAAAAGCCACACACCCACCCCAGAGGGAGGAAGCATCCAGGGAAGAAAAGCCTGACAGAAACCATTGAGGGTAAGAGGCCTTTTCCAAAGGCCACACCCCCACACCAGAGAGGGGATGCATCCAGTGAAAGGCCTGACAGAAGCCACTGAGGGTAAGAGGCCTATTACAAAGGCCCCATTCCCACCCCAGAGGGAGGAAGCATCCAGGGAAGAACGACCTAGCAGAAACCACTGAGGGTAAGAGGCATATTCCAAAGGCCACACCCCCACCCCAGAGTGAGGAAGCATGCAGGGAAGAAAGGCCTGGCAGAAACCATTGAGGGTAAGAGGCCTATTCTAAAGGCCCCATCCCCACCCCAGAGGGAGGAAGCATCCAGGGAAGAAAGGCCTGCCAGAAACCATTGAGGGTAAGAGGCCTATTCCAAAGGCCCCATTCCCACCTCAGAGGGAGGAAGCATCCAGGGAAGAAAGTCATGGCAGAAACCACTGAGGGTAAGAGGCCTGTTCAAAAGGCCACATCCCCACCCCTGAGGGAGGAAGCATCCAGGGAAGAACGGCCTGGCAGAAACCACTGAGGGTAAGAGGCCTATTCCAAAGGCCACATTCCCACCCCAGAGGGAGGAAGCATCCAGGGAAGGAAGGCCTGGCAGAAACCATTGAAGGTAAGAGGCCTATTCCAAAGGCCACACCCCCACCCAAGAGGGAGGAAGCATCCAGGGAAGAAAGGCCTGGCAGAAACCACTGAGGGTAAGAGACCTGTTCCAAAGGCCCCATCCCCACCCCAGAGGGAGGAAGCATCCAGGGAAAAAAGGCCTGGCAGAAACCATTGAGTGTAAGCAGCCGGTTCCAAATGCCCCATTCCCACCCCAGAGGGAGGAACCATCCAGGGAAGAAAGCCTTCCAGAAACAATTGAAGGTAACAGGCCTATTCCAAAGACCACCACCCCACCCCAGAGGGAGGAAGCATCCTGGGAAGAAAGGCCTTGGCAGAAACCACTGAGGGGAAGAGGCCTATTCCAAAAGCCACACACCCACCCCAGAGGGAGGAAGCATCCAGGGAAGAAAAGCCTAACAGTAACCATTGAGGGTAAGAGGCTATTCCAAAGGCCTCTTTCCCACCCCAGAGCCTGGAAGAAACCATTGAGGGTAAGAGACCTATTCCAAAGGCCCCATTCCCACCCCAGAGGGAGGAAGCATCCAGGGAAGAAAGGCCTGCCAGAAACCATTGAGGGTAAGAGGCCTATTCCAAAGGCCCCATTCCCACCCCAGAGGGAGGAAGCATCCGGGGAAGAAAGGCCTGGCAGAAACCACTGAGGGTAAGATGCCTTCTCCAAGGGCCCCATTCCCACCCCAGAGGGAGGAAGCATCCAGGGAAGGAAGGCCTGGCAGAAACCACTGAGGGTAAGAGGCCTATTCCAAAGGCCACATTCCCACCCCAGAGGGAGGAAGCATCCAGGGAAGAAAACCCTGACAGAAACCATTGAAGGTAAGAGGCCTATTCCAAAGGCCACACCTCCACCCCAGAGGGAGGAAGCATGCAGGAAAGAAATGCCTGGCAGAAACAATTGAGGGTAAGAGGCCTATTCCAAAGGCCCCATCCCCACCCCAGAGGGAGGAAGCATCCAGCGAATAAAGGCCTGGCAGAAACCACTGAGGGTAAGAGACCTGTTATAAAGGCCCCATCCCCACCCCAGAGGGAGGAAGCATCCAGGGAAGAAAGACCTAGCAGAAGCCACTGAGGGTAAGAGGCCTATTCCAAAGGCCACACCCCCACCCCAGAGGGAGGAAGCATGCAGGGAAGAAAGGCCTGGCAGAAACCATTGAGGGTAAGAGGCCTATTCCAAAGGCCCCATCCCCACCCCAGAGGGAGGAAGCATCCAGGGAAGAAAGGCCTTGCAGAAACAATTGAAGGTAAGAGGCCTATTCCAAAGACCACCACCCCACCCCAGACGGAGTAAGCATCCAGGGAAGAAAGGCCTGGCAGAAACCACTGAGGGGAAGAGGCCTATTCCAAAAGCCACACACCCTCCCCAGAGGGAGGAAGCATCCAGGGAAGGAAGGCCTGGCAGAAACCACTGAGGGTAAGAGGCCTATTCCAAAGGCCACATTCCCACCCCAGAGGGAGGAAGCATCCAGGGAAGAAAACCCTGACAGAAACCATTGAAGGTAAGAGGCCTATTCCAAAGGCCACACCTCCACCCCAGAGGGAGGAAGCATGCAGGAAAGAAATGCCTGGCAGAAACAATTGAGGGTAAGAGGCATATTCCAAAGGCCCCATCCCCACCCCAGAGGGAGGAAGCATCCAGCGAATAAAGGCCTGGCAGAAACCACTGAGGGTAAGAGACCTGTTATAAAGGCCCCATCCCCACCCCAGAGGGAGGAAGCATCCAGGGAAGAAAGACCTAGCAGAAGCCACTGAGGGTAAGAGGCCTATTCCAAAGGCCACACCCCCACCCCAGAGGGAGGAAGCATGCAGGGAAGAAAGGCCTGGCAGAAACCATTGAGGGTAAGAGGCCTATTCCAAAGGCCCCATCCCCACCCCAGAGGGAGGAAGCATCCAGGGAAGAAAGGCCTTGCAGAAACAATTGAAGGTAAGAGGCCTATTCCAAAGACCACCACCCCACCCCAGAGGGAGTAAGCATCCAGGGAAGAAAGGCCTGGCAGAAACCACTGAGGGGAAGAGGCCTATTCCAAAAGCCACACACCCACCCCAGAGGGAGGAAGCATCCAGGGAAGAAAAGCCTGACAGAAAACATTGAGGGTAAGAGGCCTATTCCAAAGGCCCCACCACAGAGGTAGGAAGCATCCAGGGAAGAAATGCCTGGCAGAAACCACTGAGGGTAAGAGACCTGTTCCAAAGGCCCCATCCCCACCCCAAAGGGAGGAAGCATCCAGGGAAGAAAAGCCTGGCAGAAACCACTGAGGGTAAGAGGCCATTTCCAAAGGCCCCATTCCCACCCCAGAGGGAGGAAGCATCCAGGGAAGGAAGGCCTGGCAGAAACCACTGAGGGGAAGAGGCCTATCCCAAAAGCCACACACCCACCCCAGAGGGAGGAAGCATCCAGGGAAGAAAAGCCTGACAGAAACCATTGAGGGTAAGAGGCCTATTCCAAAGGCCACACCCCCACCCCAGATGGGGGATGCATCCAGTGAAAGGCCTGGCAGAAGCCACTGAGGGTAAGAGGCCTATTACAAAGGCCCCATCCCCACCCCAGAGGGAGGAAGCATCCAGGGAAGAAAGACCTAGCAGAAGCCACTGAGGGTAAGAGGCCTATTCCAAAGGCCACACCCCCACCCCAGAGGGAGGAAGCATGCAGGGAAGAAAGGCCTGGCAGAAACCATTGAGGGTAAGAGGCCTATTCCAAAGGCCCCATTCCCACCCCAGAGAGGAAGCATCCAGGGAAGAAAGGCCTGGCAGAAACCACTGAGGGTAAGATGCCTTCTCCAAGGGCCCCATTCCCACCCCAGAGGGAGGAAGCATCCAGCGAATAAAGGCCTGGCAGAAACCACTGAGGGTATGAGACCTGTTATAAAGGCCCCATCCCCACCCCAGAGGGAGGAAGCATCCAGGGAAGAAAGACCTAGCAGAAGCCACTGAGGGTAAGAGGCCTATTCCAAAGGCCACACCCCCACCCCAGAGGGAGGAAGCATGCAGGGAAGAAAGGCCTGGCAGAAACCATTGAGGGTAAGAGGCCTATTCCAAAGGCCCCATCACCACCCCAGAGGGAGGAAGCATCCAGGGAAGAAAGGCCTGCCAGAAACCATTGAGGGTAAGAGGCCTATTCCAAAGGCCCCATTCCCACCCCAGAGGGAGGAAGCATCCAGGGAAGAAAGTCATGGCAGAAACCACTGAGGGTAAGAGGCCTGTTCAAAAGGCCACATCCCCACCCCTGAGGGAGGAAGCATCCAGGGAAGAAAGGCCTGGCAGAAACCACTGAGGGTAAGAGGCCTTCTCCAAGGGCCCCATTCCCACCCCAGAGGGAGGAAGCATCCAGGGAAGGAAGGCCTGGCAGAAACCACTGAGGGTAAGAGGCCTATTCCAAAGGCCACATTCCCACCCCAGAGGGAGGAAGCATCCAGGGAAGAAAACCCTGACAGAAACCATTGAAGGTAAGAGGCCTATTCCAAAGGCCACACCCCCACCCCAGAGGGAGGAAGCATCCAGGGAAGAAAGGCCTGGCAGAAACCACTGAGGGTAAGAGACCTGTTCCAAAGGCCCCATCCCCACCCCAGAGGGAGGAAGCATCCAGGGAAAAAAGGCCTGGCAGAAACCATTGAGTGTAAGCAGCCGGTTCCAAAGGCCCCATTCCCACCCCAGAGGGAGGAACCATCCAGGGAAGAAAGCCTTCCAGAAACAATTGAAGGTAAGAGGCCTATTCCAAAGACCACCACCCCACCCCAGAGGGAGGAAGCATCCAGGGAAGAAAGGCCATGGCAGAAACCACTGAGGGGAAGAGGCCTATTCCAAAAGCCACACACCCACCCCAGAGGGAGGAAGCATCCAGGGAAGAAAAGCCTAACAGTAACCATTGAGGGTAAGAGGCTATTCCAAAGGCCTCATTCCCACCCCAGAGCCTGGAAGAAACCATTGAGGGTAAGAGACCTATTCCAAAGGCCCCATTCCCACCCCATAGGGAGGAAGCATCCAGGGAAGAAAGGCCTGGGAGAAACCATTGAGGGTAAGCAGCCGGTTCAAAAGGCCCCATTCCCACCCCAGAGCCTGGAAGAAACCATTGAGGGTAAGAGGCCGATTCCAAAGGCCCCATCTCCACCCCAGAGGGAGGAAGCATCCAGGGAAGAAAGGCCTGTCAGAAAGCATTGAGGGTAAGAGGCCTATTCCAAAGGCCCCATCCCCACCCCAGAGGGAGGAAGCATCCAGTGAGAAAAGGCCTGGCAGAAATCATTGAGGGTAAGCAGCCGATTCCAAAGGCCCCATTCCCTCCTCAGAGGGAGGAAGCATCCAGGGAAGAAAGGCCTGGGGGAAACCATTGAGGGTAAGCAGCCGATACCAAAGGCCCCATTCCCACCCCAGAGGGAGGAAGAATCCGGGGAAGAAAGGCCTGGCAGCAACCATTGAGGGTAAGAGGCCTATTCCAAAGACCACACCCCCATCCCAGAGGGATGAAGCATCCAGGTAAGAAAGGCCTGTCAGAAAGCATTGAGGGTAAGAGGCCTATTCCAAAGGCCACACCCCCACCCCATAGAGAGGAAGCATCCAGGGAAGAATGACCTGGCAGAAGCCACTGAGGGTAAGAGGCCTATTCCAAAGGCCACACCCCCACCCCAGAGGGAGGAAGCATCCCGGGAAGAAAGGCCTGGCAGAAAGCACTGAGGGTAAAAGGTCTATTCCAAAGGCCCCATTCCCTCCCCAGAGGGAGGTAGCATCCAGGGAAGAAAGGCTGGCAGATACCGTTGAGGGTAAAAGGCCTATTCCAAAGGCCACGCCCCCACCCCAGAAGCAGGAAGCATCCAGGGAAGAAAGGCCTGGCAGAAACCACTGAGGGTAAGAGACCTGTTCCAAAGACCACACCCCCACCCCAGAGGGAGGAAGCATCCAGGGAAGGAAGACCTGGAAGAAGCCACTGAGGGTAAGAGGCGTATTCCAAAGGCAACCCCCCCCACCCCAGAGGGAGGAAGCATACCAGGAAGATAGGCCTGGCAGAAACCACTGAGGGTAATAGGTCTATTCCAAAGGCCCCATCCCCTCCCCAGAGTGAGGAAGCATCCAGGGAAGAAAGCCTGGCAGAAACCGTTGAGGGTAAGAGGCCTAGTCCAAAGGCCACACCTCCACCCCAGAGGGAGGAAGCATCCAGGGAAGAAAGGCCTTGCAGAAACAATTGAAGGTAAGAGGCCTATTCCAAAGACCACCACCCCACCCCAGAGGGAGTAAGCATCCAGGGAAGAAAGGGCTGGCAGAAACCACTGAGGGGAAGAGCCCTATTCCAAAAGCCACACACCCACCCCAGACGGGGGATGCATCCAGTGAAAGGCCTGGCAGAAGCCACTGAGGGTAAGGGGCCTATTACAAAGGCCCCATCCCCACCCCAAAGGGAGGAAGCATCCAGGGAAGAAAGGCCTGGCAGAAACCATTGAGGGTAAGAGGCCTATTCCAAAGGCCCCATCCCCTCCCCAGAGGGAGGAACCATCCAGGAAAGAAAGGCCTGCCATAATCCATTGAGGGTAAGAGGCCTATTCCAAAGGCCCCATTCCCACCCCAGAGGGAGGAAGCATCCAGGGAAGAAAGCCTGGCAGAAACTGTTGAGGGTAACAGGCCTATTCCAAAGGCCACACCCCTACCCTAGAGGGAGGAAGCATCCAGGGAAGAAAGTCATGGCAGAAACCACTGAGGGTAAGAGGCCTGTTCAAAAGTCCACATCCTCACCCCTGAGGGAGGAAGCATCCAGGGAAGAAAGGTCTGGCAGAAACCACTGAGGGTAAGAGGCCTTCTCCAAGGGCCCCATTCCCACCCCAGAGGGAGGAAGCATCCAGGGAAGGAAGGCCTGGCAGAAACCACTGAGGGTAAGAGGCCTATTCCAAAGGCCACATTCCCACCCCAGAGGGAGGAAGCATCCAGGGAAGAAAACCCTGACAGAAACCATTGACGGTAAGAGGCCTATTCCAAAGGCCACACCTCCACCGCAGAGGGAGGAAGCATGCAGGAAAGAAATGCCTGGCAGAAACAATTGAGGGTAAGAGGCCTATTCCAAAGGCCCCATCCCCACCCCAGAGGGAGGAAGCATCCAGGGAAGAAAAGCCTGACAGAAACCATTGAGGGTAAGAGGCCTATTCCAAAGGCCCCACCACAGAGGTAGGAAGCATCCAGGGAAGAAATGCCTGGCAGAAACCACTGAGGGTAAGAGACCTGTTCCAAAGGCCCCATCCCCACCCCAAAGGGAGGAAGCATCCAGGGAAGAAAAGCCTGACAGAAACCACTGAGGGTAAGAGACCTGTTCCAAAGGCCCCATCCCCACCCCAAAGGGAGGAACCATCCAGGGAAGAAAGCCTTCCAGAAACAATTGAAGGTAACAGGCCTATTCCAAAGACCACCACCCCACCCCAGAGGGAGGAAGCATCCTGGGAAGAAAGGCCTTGGCAGAAACCACTGAGGGGAAGAGGCCTATTCCAAAAGCCACACACCCACCCCAGAGGGAGGAAGCATCCAGGGAAGAAAAGCCTAACAGTAACCATTGAGGGTAAGAGGCTATTCCAAAGGCCTCTTTCCCACCCCAGAGCCTGGAAAAAACCATTGAGGGTAAGAGACCTATTCCAAAGGCCCCATTCCCACCCCAGAGGGAGGAAGCATCCAGGGAAGAAAGGCCTGCCAGAAACCATTGAGGGTAAGAGGCCTATTCCAAAGGCCCCATTCCCACCCCAGAGGGAGGAAGCATCCGGGGAAGAAAGGCCTGGCAGAAACCACTGAGGGTAAGATGCCTTCTCCAAGGGCCCCATTCCCACCCCAGAGGGAGGAAGCATCCAGGGAAGGAAGGCCTGGCAGAAACCACTGAGGGTAAGAGGCCTATTCCAAAGGCCACATTCCCACCCCAGAGGGAGGAAGCATCCAGGGAAGAAAACCCTGACAGAAACCATTGAAGGTAAGAGGCCTATTCCAAAGGCCACACCTCCACCCCAGAGGGAGGAAGCATGCAGGAAAGAAATGCCTGGCAGAAACAATTGAGGGTAAGAGGCCTATTCCAAAGGCCCCATCCCCACCCCAGAGGGAGGAAGCATCCAGCGAATAAAGGCCTGGCAGAAACCACTGAGGGTAAGAGACCTGTTATAAAGGCCCCATCCCCACCCCAGAGGGAGGAAGCATCCAGGGAAGAAAGACCTAGCAGAAGCCACTGAGGGTAAGAGGCCTATTCCAAAGGCCACACCCCCACCCCAGAGGGAGGAAGCATGCAGGGAAGAAAGGCCTGGCAGAAACCATTGAGGGTAAGAGGCCTATTCCAAAGGCCCCATCCCCACCCCAGAGGGAGGAAGCATCCAGGGAAGAAAGGCCTTGCAGAAACAATTGAAGGTAAGAGGCCTATTCCAAAGACCACCACCCCACCCCAGACGGAGTAAGCATCCAGGGAAGAAAGGCCTGGCAGAAACCACTGAGGGGAAGAGGCCTATTCCAAAAGCCACACACCCACCCCAGAGGGAGGAAGCATCCAGGGAAGGAAGGCCTGGCAGAAACCACTGAGGGTAAGAGGCCTATTCCAAAGGCCACATTCCCACCCCAGAGGGAGGAAGCATCCAGGGAAGAAAACCCTGACAGAAACCATTGAAGGTAAGAGGCCTATTCCAAAGGCCACACCTCCACCCCAGAGGGAGGAAGCATGCAGGAAAGAAATGCCTGGCAGAAACAATTGAGGGTAAGAGGCATATTCCAAAGGCCCCATCCCCACCCCAGAGGGAGGAAGCATCCAGCGAATAAAGGCCTGGCAGAAACCACTGAGGGTAAGAGACCTGTTATAAAGGCCCCATCCCCACCCCAGAGGGAGGAAGCATCCAGGGAAGAAAGACCTAGCAGAAGCCACTGAGGGTAAGAGGCCTATTCCAAAGGCCACACCCCCACCCCAGAGGGAGGAAGCATGCAGGGAAGAAAGGCCTGGCAGAAACCATTGAGGGTAAGAGGCCTATTCCAAAGGCCCCATCCCCACCCCAGAGGGAGGAAGCATCCAGGGAAGAAAGGCCTTGCAGAAACAATTGAAGGTAAGAGGCCTATTCCAAAGACCACCACCCCACCCCAGAGGGAGTAAGCATCCAGGGAAGAAAGGCCTGGCAGAAACCACTGAGGGGAAGAGGCCTA
Source organism: Bradypodion pumilum (assembly GCA_035047305.1). Lineage (NCBI taxonomy): Eukaryota > Metazoa > Chordata > Lepidosauria > Squamata > Chamaeleonidae > Bradypodion > Bradypodion pumilum. Next base: position 22,744,901 of record JAWDJD010000009.1, on the reverse strand, counting down.
TTCCAAAAGCCACACAACCACCCCAGAGGGAGGAAGCATCCAGGGAAGAAAAGCCTGACAGAAAACATTGAGGGTAAGAGGCCTATTCCAAAGGCCCCACCACAGAGGTAGGAAGCATCCAGGGAAGAAATGCCTGGCAGAAACCACTGAGGGGAAGTGGCCTATCCCAAAAGCCACACACCCACCCCAGAGGGAGGAAGCATCCAGGGAAGAAAAGCCTGACAGAAACCATTGAGGGTAAGAGGCCTATTCCAAAGGCCACACCCCCACCCCAGATGGGGGATGCATCCAGTGAAAGGCCTGGCAGAAGCCACTGAGGGTAAGAGGCCTATTACAAAGGCCCCATCCCCACCCCAGAGGGAGGAAGCATCCAGGGAAGAAAGACCTAGCAGAAGCCACTGAGGGTAAGAGGCCTATTCCAAAGGCCACACCCCCACCCCAGAGGGAGGAAGCATGCAGGGAAGAAAGGCCTGGCAGAAACCATTGAGAGTAAGAGGCCTATTCCAAAGGCCCCATTCCCACCCCAGAGAGGAAGCATCCAGGGAAGAAAGGCCTGGCAGAAACCACTGAAGGTAAGATGCCTTCTCCAAGGGCCCCATTCCCACCCCAGAGGGAGGAAGCATCCAGCGAATAAAGGCCTGGCAGAAACCACTGAGGGTATGAGACCTGTTATAAAGGCCCCATCCCCACCCTCGAGGGAGGAAGCATCCAGGGAAGAAAGACCTAGCAGAAGCCACTGAGGGTAAGAGGCCTATTCCAAAGGCCACACCCCCACCCCAGAGGGAGGAAGCATGCAGGGAAGAAAGGCCTGGCAGAAACCATTGAGGGTAAGAGGCCTATTCCAAAGGCCCCATCACCACCCCAGAGGGAGGAAGCATCCAGGGAAGAAAGGCCTGCCAGAAACCATTGAGGGTAAGAGGCCTATTCCAAAGGCCCCATTCCCACCCCAGAGGGAGGAAGCATCCAGGGAAGAAAGTCATGGCAGAAACCACTGAGGGTAAGAGGCCTGTTCAAAAGGCCACATCCCCACCCCTGAGGGAGGAAGCATCCAGGGAAGAAAGGCCTGGCAGAAACCACTGAGGGTAAGAGGCCTTCTCCAAGGGCCCCATTCCCACCCCAGAGGGAGGAAGCATCCAGGGAAGGAAGGCCTGGCAGAAACCACTGAGGGTAAGAGGCCTATTCCAAAGGCCACATTCCCACCCCAGAGGGAGGAAGCATCCAGGGAAGAAAACCCTGACAGAAACCATTGAAGGTAAGAGGCCTATTCCAAAGGCCACACCCCCACCCCAGAGGGAGGAAGCATCCAGGGAAGAAAGGCCTGGCAGAAACCACTGAGGGTAAGAGACCTGTTCCAAAGGCCCCATCCCCACCCCAGAGGGAGGAAGCATCCAGGGAAAAAAGGCCTGGCAGAAACCATTGAGTGTAAGCAGCCGGTTCCAAAGGCCCCATTCCCACCCCAGAGGGAGGAACCATCCAGGGAAGAAAGCCTTCCAGAAACAATTGAAGGTAAGAGGCCTATTCCAAAGACCACCACCCCACCCCAGAGGGAGGAAGCATCCAGGGAAGAAAGGCCATGGCAGAAACCACTGAGGGGAAGAGGCCTATTCCAAAAGCCACACACCCACCCCAGAGGGAGGAAGCATCCAGGGAAGAAAAGCCTAACAGTAACCATTGAGGGTAAGAGGCTATTCCAAAGGCCTCATTCCCACCCCAGAGCCTGGAAGAAACCATTGAGGGTAAGAGACCTATTCCAAACGCCCCATTCCCACCCCATAGGGAGGAAGCATCCAGGGAAGAAAGGCCTGGGAGAAACCATTGAGGGTAAGCAGCCGGTTCAAAAGGCCCCATTCCCACCCCAGAGCCTGGAAGAAACCATTGAGGGTAAGAGGCCGATTCCAAAGGCCCCATCCCCACCCCAGAGGGAGGAAGCATCCAGGGAAGAAAGGCCTGTCAGAAAGCATTGAGGGTAAGAGGCCTATTCCAAAGGCCCCATCCCCACCCCAGAGGGAGGAAGCATCCAGTGAGAAAAGGCCTGGCAGAAATCATTGAGGGTAAGCAGCCGATTCCAAAGGCCCCATTCCCTCCTCAGAGGGAGGAAGCATCCAGGGAAGAAAGGCCTGGGGGAAACCATTGAGGGTAAGCAGCCGATACCAAAGGCCCCATTCCCACCCCAGAGGGAGGAAGAATCCGGGGAAGAAAGGCCTGGCAGCAACCATTGAGGGTAAGAGGCCTATTCCAAAGACCACACCCCCATCCCAGAGGGATGAAGCATCCAGGTAAGAAAGGCCTGTCAGAAAGCATTGAGGGTAAGAGGCCTATTCCAAAGGCCACACCCCCACCCCATAGAGAGGAAGCATCCAGGGAAGAATGACCTGGCAGAAGCCACTGAGGGTAAGAGGCCTATTCCAAAGGCCACACCCCCACCCCAGAGGGAGGAAGCATCCCGGGAAGAAAGGCCTGGCAGAAACCACTGATGGTAAAAGGTCTATTCCAAAGGCCCCATTCCCTCCCCAGAGGGAGGTAGCATCCAGGGAAGAAAGGCTGGCAGATACCGTTGAGGGTAAAAGGTCTATTCCAAAGGCCACGCCCCCACCCCAGAAGCAGGAAGCATCCAGGGAAGAAAGGCCTGGCAGAAACCACTGAGGGTAAGAGACCTGTTCCAAAGACCACACCCCCACCCCAGAGGGAGGAAGCATCCAGGGAAGGAAGACCTGGAAGAAGCCACTGAGGGTAAGAGGCGTATTCCAAAGGCAACCCCCCCCACCCCAGAGGGAGGAAGCATACCAGGAAGATAGGCCTGGCAGAAACCACTGAGGGTAATAGGTCTATTCCAAAGGCCCCATCCCCTCCCCAGAGTGAGGAAGCATCCAGGGAAGAAAGCCTGGCAGAAACCGTTGAGGGTAAGAGGCCTAGTCCAAAGGCCACACCTCCACCCCAGAGGGAGGAAGCATCCAGGGAAGAAAGGCCTTGCAGAAACAATTGAAGGTAAGAGGCCTATTCCAAAGACCACCACCCCACCCCAGAGGGAGTAAGCATCCAGGGAAGAAAGGGCTGGCAGAAACCACTGTGGGGAAGAGCCCTATTCCAAAAGCCACACACCCACCCCAGACGGGGGATGCATCCAGTGAAAGGCCTGGCAGAAGCCACTGAGGGTAAGGGGCCTATTACAAAGGCCCCATCCCCACCCCAAAGGGAGGAAGCATCCAGGGAAGAAAGGCCTGGCAGAAACCATTGAGGGTAAGAGGCCTATTCCAAAGGCCCCATCCCCTCCCCAGAGGGAGGAACCATCCAGGAAAGAAAGGCCTGGCAGAAACAATTGAGGGTAAGAGGCATATTCCAAAGGCCCCATCCCCACCCCAGAGGGAGGAAGCATCCAGCGAATAAAGGCCTGGCAGAAACCACTGAGGGTAAGAGACCTGTTATAAAGGCCCCATCCCCACCCCAGAGGGAGGAAGCATCCAGGGAAGAAAGACCTAGCAGAAGCCACTGAGGGTAAGAGGCCTATTCCAAAGGCCACACCCCCACCCCAGAGGGAGGAAGCATGCAGGGAAGAAAGGCCTGGCAGAAACCATTGAGGGTAAGAGGCCTATTCCAAAGGCCCCATCCCCACCCCAGAGGGAGGAAGCATCCAGGGAAGAAAGGCCTTGCAGAAACAATTGAAGGTAAGAGGCCTATTCCAAAGACCACCACCCCACCCCAGAGTGAGTAAGCATCCAGGGAAGAAAGGCCTGGCAGAAACCACTGAGGGGAAGAGGCCTATTCCAAAAGCCACACAACCACCCCAGAGGGAGGAAGCATCCAGGGAAGAAAAGCCTGACAGAAAACATTGAGGGTAAGAGGCCTATTCCAAAGGCCCCACCACAGAGGTAGGAAGCATCCAGGGAAGAAATGCCTGGCAGAAACCACTGAGGGGAAGTGGCCTATCCCAAAAGCCACACACCCACCCCAGAGGGAGGAAGCATCCAGGGAAGAAAAGCCTGACAGAAACCATTGAGGGTAAGAGGCCTATTCCAAAGGCCACACCCCCACCCCAGATGGGGGATGCATCCAGTGAAAGGCCTGGCAGAAGCCACTGAGGGTAAGAGGCCTATTACAAAGGCCCCATCCCCACCCCAGAGGGAGGAAGCATCCAGGGAAGAAAGACCTAGCAGAAGCCACTGAGGGTAAGAGGCCTATTCCAAAGGCCACACCCCCACCCCAGAGGGAGGAAGCATGCAGGGAAGAAAGGCCTGGCAGAAACCATTGAGGGTAAGAGGCCTATTCCAAAGGCCCCATTCCCACCCCAGAGAGGAAGCATCCAGGGAAGAAAGGCCTGGCAGAAACCACTGAAGGTAAGATGCCTTCTCCAAGGGCCCCATTCCCACCCCAGAGGGAGGAAGCATCCAGCGAATAAAGGCCTGGCAGAAACCACTGAGGGTATGAGACCTGTTATAAAGGCCCCATCCCCACCCTCGAGGGAGGAAGCATCCAGGGAAGAAAGACCTAGCAGAAGCCACTGAGGGTAAGAGGCCTATTCCAAAGCCACACCCCCACCCCAGAGGGAGGAAGCATGCAGGGAAGAAAGGCCTGGCAGAAACCATTGAGGGTAAGAGGCCTATTCCAAAGGCCCCATCACCACCCCAGAGGGAGGAAGCATCCAGGGAAGAAAGGCCTGCCAGAAACCATTGAGGGTAAGAGGCCTATTCCAAAGGCCCCATTCCCACCCCAGAGGGAGGAAGCATCCAGGGAAGAAAGTCATGGCAGAAACCACTGAGGGTAAGAGGCCTGTTCAAAAGGCCACATCCCCACCCCTGAGGGAGGAAGCATCCAGGGAAGAAAGGCCTGGCAGAAACCACTGAGGGTAAGAGGCCTTCTCCAAGGGCCCCATTCCCACCCCAGAGGGAGGAAGCATCCAGGGAAGGAAGGCCTGGCAGAAACCACTGAGGGTAAGAGGCCTATTCCAAAGGCCACATTCCCACCCCAGAGGGAGGAAGCATCCAGGGAAGAAAACCCTGACAGAAACCATTGAAGGTAAGAGGCCTATTCCAAAGGCCACACCCCCACCCCAGAGGGAGGAAGCATCCAGGGAAGAAAGGCCTGGCAGAAACCACTGAGGGTAAGAGACCTGTTCCAAAGGCCCCATCCCCACCCCAGAGGGAGGAAGCATCCAGGGAAAAAAGGCCTGGCAGAAACCATTGAGTGTAAGCAGCCGGTTCCAAAGGCCCCATTCCCACCCCAGAGGGAAGAACCATCCAGGGAAGAAAGCCTTCCAGAAACAATTGAAGGTAAGAGGCCTATTCCAAAGACCACCACCCCACCCCAGAGGGAGGAAGCATCCAGGGAAGAAAGGCCATGGCAGAAACCACTGAGGGGAAGAGGCCTATTCCAAAAGCCACACACCCACCCCAGAGGGAGGAAGCATCCAGGGAAGAAAAGCCTAACAGTAACCATTGAGGGTAAGAGGCTATTCCAAAGGCCTCATTCCCACCCCAGAGCCTGGAAGAAACCATTGAGGGTAAGAGACCTATTCCAAAGGCCCCATTCCCACCCCATAGGGAGGAAGCATCCAGGGAAGAAAGGCCTGGGAGAAACCATTGAGGGTAAGCAGCCGGTTCAAAAGGCCCCATTCCCACCCCAGAGCCTGGAAGAAACCATTGAGGGTAAGAGGCCGATTCCAAAGGCCCCATCCCCACCCCAGAGGGAGGAAGCATCCAGGGAAGAAAGGCCTGTCAGAAAGCATTGAGGGTAAGAGGCCTATTCCAAAGGCCCCATCCCCACCCCAGAGGGAGGAAGCATCCAGTGAGAAAAGGCCTGGCAGAAATCATTGAGGGTAAGCAGCCGATTCCAAAGGCCCCATTCCCTCCTCAGAGGGAGGAAGCATCCAGGGAAGAAAGGCCTGGGGGAAACCATTGAGGGTAAGCAGCCGATACCAAAGGCCCCATTCCCACCCCAGAGGGAGGAAGAATCCGGGGAAGAAAGGCCTGGCAGCAACCATTGAGGGTAAGAGGCCTATTCCAAAGACCACACCCCCATCCCAGAGGGATGAAGCATCCAGGTAAGAAAGGCCTGTCAGAAAGCATTGAGGGTAAGAGGCCTATTCCAAAGGCCACACCCCCACCCCATAGAGAGGAAGCATCCAGGGAAGAATGACCTGGCAGAAGCCACTGAGGGTAAGAGGCCTATTCCAAAGGCCACACCCCCACCCCAGAGGGAGGAAGCATCCCGGGAAGAAAGGCCTGGCAGAAACCACTGATGGTAAAAGGTCTATTCCAAAGGCCCCATTCCCTCCCCAGAGGGAGGTAGCATCCAGGGAAGAAAGGCTGGCAGATACCGTTGAGGGTAAAAGGCCTATTCCAAAGGCCACGCCCCCACCCCAGAAGCAGGAAGCATCCAGGGAAGAAAGGCCTGGCAGAAACCACTGAGGGTAAGAGACCTGTTCCAAAGACCACACCCCCACCCCAGAGGGAGGAAGCATCCAGGGAAGGAAGACCTGGAAGAAGCCACTGAGGGTAAGAGGCGTATTCCAAAGGCAACCCCCCCCACCCCAGAGGGAGGAAGCATACCAGGAAGATAGGCCTGGCAGAAACCACTGAGGGTAATAGGTCTATTCCAAAGGCCCCATCCCCTCCCCAGAGTGAGGAAGCATCCAGGGAAGAAAGCCTGGCAGAAACCGTTGAGGGTAAGAGGCCTAGTCCAAAGGCCACACCTCCACCCCAGAGGGAGGAAGCATCCAGGGAAGAAAGGCCTTGCAGAAACAATTGAAGGTAAGAGGCCTATTCCAAAGACCACCACCCCACCCCAGAGGGAGTAAGCATCCAGGGAAGAAAGGGCTGGCAGAAACCACTGTGGGGAAGAGCCCTATTCCAAAAGCCACACACCCACCCCAGACGGGGGATGCATCCAGTGAAAGGCCTGGCAGAAGCCACTGAGGGTAAGGGGCCTATTACAAAGGCCCCATCCCCACCCCAAAGGGAGGAAGCATCCAGGGAAGAAAGGCCTGGCAGAAACCATTGAGGGTAAGAGGCCTATTCCAAAGGCCCCATCCCCTCCCCAGAGGGAGGAACCATCCAGGAAAGAAAGGCCTGCCATAATCCATTGAGGGTAAGAGGCCTATTCCAAAGGCCCCATTCCCACCCCAGAGGGAGGAAGCATCCAGGGAAGAAAGCCTGGCAGAAACTGTTGAGGGTAACAGGCCTATTCCAAAGGCCACACCCCTACCCTAGAGGGAGGAAGCATCCAGGGAAGAAAGTCATGGCAGAAACCACTGAGGGTAAGAGGCCTGTTCAAAAGTCCACATCCTCACCCCTGAGGGAGGAAGCATCCAGGGAAGAAAGGCCTGGCAGAAACCACTGAGGGTAAGAGGCCTTCTCCAAGGGCCCCATTCCCACCCCAGAGGGAGGAAGCATCCAGGGAAGGAAGGCCTGGCAGAAACCACTGAGGGTAAGAGGCCTATTCCAAAGGCCACATTCCCACCCCAGAGGGAGGAAGCATCCAGGGAAGAAAACCCTGACAGAAACCATTGACGGTAAGAGGCCTATTCCAAAGGCCACACCTCCACCGCAGAGGGAGGAAGCATGCAGGAAAGAAATGCCTGGCAGAAACAATTGAGGGTAAGAGGCCTATTCCAAAGGCCCCATCCCCACCCCAGAGGGAGGAAGCATCCAGGGAAGAAAAGCCTGACAGAAACCATTGAGGGTAAGAGGCCTATTCCAAAGGCCCCACCACAGAGGTAGGAAGCATCCAGGGAAGAAATGCCTGGCAGAAACCACTGAGGGTAAGAGACCTGTTCCAAAGGCCCCATCCCCACCCCAAAGGGAGGAAGCATCCAGGGAAGAAATGCCTGGCAGAAACCACTGAGGGTAAGAGGCCTTTTCCTAAGGCCCCATTCCCACCCCAGAGGGAGGAAGCATCTAGGGAAGGAAGGCCTGGCAGAAACCACTGAGGGGAAGAGGCCTATTCCAAAAGCCACACACCCACCCCAGAGGGAGGAAGCATCCAGGGAAGAAAAGCCTGACAGAAACCATTGAGGGTAAGAGGCCTATTCCAAAGGTCCCACCACAGAGGTAGGAAGCATCCAGGGAAGGAAGGCCTGGCAGAAACCACTGAGGGTAAGAGGCCTATTCCAAAGGCCACACCCCCACCCCAGACGGGGGATGCATCCACTGAAAGGCCTGGCAGAAGCCTCTAGGGTAAGAGGCCTATTACAAAGGCCCCATCCCCACCCCAGAGGGAAGAAGCATCCAGGGAAGAACGACCTAGCAGAAACCACTGAGGGTAAGAGGCATATTCCAAAGGCCACACATCCACCTCAGAGGGAGGAAGCATGCAGGGAAGAAAGGCCTGGCAGAAACCATTGAGGGTAAGGGGCCTATTCCAAAGGCCCCATATCCACCCCAGAGGGAGGAAGCATCCAGGGAAGAAAGGCCTGCCAGAAACCATTGAGGGTAAGAGGCCTATTCCAAAGGCCCCATTCCCACCCCAGAGGGAGGAAGCATCCAGGGAAGAAAGTCATGGCAGAAACCACTCAGGGTATGAGGCCTGTTCAAAAGGCCACATCCCCACCCCTGAGGGAGGAAGCATCCAGGGAAGAAAGGCCTGGCAGAAACCACTGAGGGTAACAGGCCTTCTCCAAGGGCCCCATTCCCACCCCAGAGGGAGGTAGCATCCAGGGAAGGAAGGCCTGGCAGATACCACTGAGGGTAAGAGGCCTATTCCAAAGGCCACACCCCCACCCCAGAAGGACGAAGCATCCCGGGAAGAAAGGCCTGGCAGAAACCATTGAGGGTAACAGGCCTATTCCAAAGGTTCCATCCCCACCCCAGAGGGAGGAAGCATCCAGCGAATAAAGGCCTGGCAGAAACCGTTGAGGGTAACCAGCCGATTCCAAAGGCCCCATTCCCACCCCAGAAGGAGGAAGCATCAAGGGAAGAAAGACCTGGCAGAAGCCACTGAGGGTAACAGGCCTATTCCAAAGACCACACCCCCACCCCAGAGGGAGGAAGAATCCAGCGAATAAAGGCCTGGCAGAAACCACTGAGTGTAAGAGACTTGTTCCAAAGGCCCCATCCCCACCCCAGAGGGAGGAAGCATCCAGCGAATAAAGGCCTGGCAGAAACCACTGAGGGTAAGAGACCTGTTCCAAAGGCCCCATCCCCACCCCAGAGGGAGGAAGCATCCAGGGAAAAAAGGCCTGGCAGAAACCATTGATCCTAAGCGGCCTATTCCAAAGGCCCCATCCCCACCCCAGAGGGAGGACGCATCAAGGGAAGAAAGACCTGGCAGAAGCCACTGAGGGTAAGAGGCCTATTCCCAAGGCCACACACCCACCCCAGAGGGAGGAAGCATCCAGGGAAGAAAGGCCTGGCAGAAACCACTGAGGGTAAGAGGCCTATTCCAAAGGCCACACCCCCACCCCAGACGGGGGAAGCATCCAGTGAAAGGCCTGGCAGAAGCCACTGAGGGTAAGAGACCTGTTCCAAAGACCACCACCCCACCCCAGACGGAGTAAGCATCCAGGGAAGAAAGGCCTGGCAGAAACCACTGAGGGGAAGAGGCCTATTCCAAAAGCCACACACCCACCCCAGGGGGAGGAAGCATCCAGGGAAGAAAAGCCTGGCAGAAACCACTGAGGGTAAGAGGCCTTTTCCTAAGGCCCCATTCCCACCCCAGAGGGAGGAAGCATCTAGGGAAGGAAGGCCTGGCAGAAACCACTGAGGGGAAGAGGCCTATTCCAAAAGCCACACACCCACCCCAGAGGGAGGAAGCATCCAGGGAAGAAAAGCCTGACAGAAACCTTTGAGGGTAAGAGGCCTATTCCAAAGGCCCCACCACAGAGGTAGGAAGCATCCAGGGAAGGAAGGCCTGGCAGAAACCACTGAGGGTAAGAGGCCTATTCCAAAGGCCACACCCCCACCCCAGACGGGGGATGCATCCACTGAAAGGCCTGGCAGAAGCCTCTAGGGTAAGAGGCCTATTACAAAGGCCCCATCCCCACCCCAGAGGGAGGAAGCATCCAGGGAAGAACGACCTAGCAGAAACCACTGAGGGTAAGAGGCATATTCCAAAGGACACACATCCACCTCAGAGGGAGGAAGCATGCAGGGAACAAAGGCCTGGCAGAAACCATTGAGGGTAAGAGGCCTATTCCAAAGGCCCCATATCCACCCCAGAGGGAGGAAGCATCCAGGGAAGAAAGGCCTGCCAGAAACCATTGAGGGTAAGAGGCCTATTCCAAAGGCCCCATTCCCACCCCAGAGGGAGGAAGCATCCAGGGAAGAAAGTCATGGCAGAAACCACTCAGGGTAAGAGGCCTGTTCAAAAGGCCACATCCCCACCCCTGAGGGAGGAAGCATCCAGGGAAGAAAGGCCTGGCAGAAACCACTGAGGGTAACAGGCCTTCTCCAAGGGCCCCATTCCCACCCCAGAGGGAGGTAGCATCCAGGGAAGGAAGGCCTGGCAGATACCACTGAGGGTAAGAGGCCTATTCCAAAGGCCACACCCCCACCCCAGAAGGACGAAGCATCCCGGGAAGAAAGGCCTGGCAGAAACCATTGAGGGTAACAGGCCTATTCCAAAGGTTCCATCCCCACCCCAGAGGGAGGAAGCATCCAGCGAATAAAGGCCTGGCAGAAACCGTTGAGGGTAACCAGCCGATTCCAAAGGCCCCATTCCCACCCCAGAGGGAGGAAGCATCAAGGGAAGAAGGACCTGGCAGAAGCCACTGAGGGTAACAGGCCTATTCCAAAGACCACACCCCCACCCCAGACGGAGGAAGAATCCAGCGAATAAAGGCCTGGCAGAAACCACTGAGTGTAAGAGACTTGTTCCAAAGGCCCCATCCCCACCCCAGAGGGAGGAAGCATCCAGCGAATAAAGGCCTGGCAGAAACCACTGAGGGTAAGAGACCTGTTCCAAAGGCCCCATCCCCACCCCAGAGGGAGGAAGCATCCAGGGAAAAAAGGCCTGGCAGAAACCATTGATCCTAAGCGGCCTATTCCAAAGGCCCCATCCCCACCCCAGAGGGAGGACGCATCAAGGGAAGAAAGACCTGGCAGAAGCCACTGAGGGTAAGAGGCCTATTCCCAAGGCCACACACCCACCCCAGAGGGAGGAAGCATCCAGGGAAGAAAGGCCTGGCAGAAACCACTGAGGGTAAGAGGCCTATTCCAAAGGCCACACCCCCACCCCAGACGGAGGAAGCATCCAGTGAAAGGCCTGGCAGAAGCCACTGAGGGTAAGAGACCTGTTCCAAAGACCACCACCCCACCCCAGACGGAGTAAGCATCCAGGGAAGAAAGGCCTGGCAGAAACCACTGAGGGGAAGAGGCCTATTCCAAAAGCCACACACCCACCCCAGGGGGAGGAAGCATCCAGGGAAGAAAAGCCTGGCAGAAGCCACTGAGGGTAAGAGACCTGTTCCAAAGGCCCCATCCCCACCCCAGAGGGAGGAAGCATCCAGGGAAGAAAGTCATGGCAGAAACCACTGAGGGTAAGAGGCCTGTTCAAAAGGCCACACCCCCACCCCAGAGGGAGGAAGCATCCAGGGAAGAAAGGCCTGGCAGAAACCACTGAGTGTAAGAGGCCTTTTCCAAAGGCCCCATTCCCACCCCAGAGGGAGGAAGCATTCAGGGAAGGAAGGCCTGGCAGAAACCACTGAGTGTAAGAGGCCTATTCCAAAGGCCCCATTCCCACCCCAGAGGGAGGAAGCATCCAGGGAAGGAAGGCCTGGCAGGAACCACTGAGGGTAAGAGGCCTGTTCCAAAGGCCACACACCCACCCCAGGGGGAGGAAGCATCCAGGGAAGAAAACCCTGACAGAAACCATTGAAGGTAAGAGGCCTATTCCAAAGGCCACACCCCCACCCCAGAGGGAGGAAGCATCCAGGGAAGAAAGGCCTGGCAGAAACCACTAAGGGTAAGAGACCTGTTCCAAAGGCCCCATCCCCACCCACAGGGAGGAAGCATCCAGGGAAAAAAGGCCTGGGAGAAACCATTGAGTGTAAGCAGCCGGTTCCCAAGGCCCCATTCCTACCCCAGATGTAGGAAGCATCCAGGGGAGAAAGGCCTTGCAGAAACAATTGAAGGTAAGAGGCCTATTCCAAAGACCACACCCCCACCCCAGAGGGAGGAAGCATCCAGCGAATAAAGGCCTGGCAGAAACCACTGAGTGTAAGAGACTTGTTCCAAAGGCCACACACCCACCCCACAGGGAGGAGGCATCCAGGGAAGAAAGGCCTGGCAGAAACCACTAAGGGTAAGAGGCCTATTCCAAAGGCCACACCCCCACACCCTTGAGGGAGGATGCATCCAGGGAAGCAAGGCTTGGCAGAAACCACTGAGGGTAAGAGGCCTATTTCAAAGGCCACACACCCACCCCACAGGGAGGAGGCATCCAGGGAAGAAAGGCCTGGCAGAAACCACTGAGGGTAAGAGGCCTATTCCAAAAGATACACCCTGACCCCAGAGGGAGGAAGCATCCAGGAAAGAACACCCTGACAGAAACAACTGAGGGTAAAAGGCCTATTCCAAAGGCCACACCCCCACCCCAGAAGCAGGAAGCATCCAGGGAAGAAAGGCCTGTCAGAAACCACTGATGGTAACAGGCCTATTCCAAAGGCCACACCCCCACCCTAGAGGGAGGAAGCATCCAGGGAAGAAAGTCATGGCAGAAACCACTGAGGGTATGTGGCCTGTTCAAAAGGCCACACCCCCACCCCAGAGGGAGGAAGCATCCAGGGAAGAAAGGCCTGGCAGAAACCACTGAGGGTAAGAGGCCTTTTCCAAAGTCCCCATTCCCACTCCAGAGGGAGGAAGCATCCAGGGAAGGAAGGCATGGCAGAAACCACTGAGTGTAAGAGGCTATTCCAAAGGCCACATCCCCACCCCAGAGGGAGGAAGCATCCAGGAATGAAAGGCCTTGCAGAAACCACTGAGTGTAAGAAGCCTATTCCAAAGGCCACATCCCCACCCCAGAGGGAGGAAGCATCAAGGGAAGAAAGGCCTGGCAGAAACCATTGAGGGTAAGAGGCCTATTCCAAAGGCCCCATCCCCACCCCAGAGGGAGGAAGCATCCAGGAATGAAAGGCCTTGCAGAAACCACTGAGTGTAAGAAGCATATTCCAAAGGCCACATCCCCACCCCAGAGGGAGGAAGCATCAAGGGAAGAAAGGCCTGGCAGAAACCATTGAGGATAAGAGGCCTATTCCAAAGGCCACACCCCCACTCAAGAGGGAGGAAGCATGCACGGAAGAACGGCCTGGCAGAAACCATTGAGGGTAAGAAGCCTATTCCAAAGTCCCAATCCCCACACCAGCGGGAGGAAGCATCCAGGGAAGAAAGGCCTGGCAGATACCACTGAGGGTAAGAGGCCTATTCCAAAGGCCCCATCCCCACCCCAGAGGGTGGAAGCATCCAGGGAAGAAAGGCCTGCAAGAAACCATTGAGGGTAAGAGGCCTATTCCAAAGGCCCCATTCCCACCCCAGAGGGAGGAAGCATCCAGGGAAGAAAGGCCTGGCAGAATCCGTTGAGGGTAACCAGCCGATTCCAAAGGCCCCATTCCCACCCCAGAGGGAGGAAGCATCAAGGGAAGAAAGACCTGGCAGAAGCCACTGAGGGTAAGAGGCCTATTACAAAGACCACACCCCCACCCCAGAGGGAGGAAGAATCCAGCGAATAAAGGCCTGGCAGAAACCACTGAGTGTAAGAGACTTGTTCCAAAGGCCCCATCCCCACCCCAGAGGGAGGAAGCATCCAGCGAATAAAGGCCTGGCAGAAACCACTGAGGGTAAGAGACCTGTTCCAAAGGCCCCATCCCCACCCCAGAGGGAGGAAGCATCCAGGGAAAAAAGGCCTGGCAGAAACCATTGATCCTAAGCGGCCTATTCCAAAGGCCCCATCTCCACCCCAGAGGGAGGAAGCATCAAGGGAAGAAAGACCTGGCAGAAGCCACTGAGGGTAAGAGGCCTATTCCCAAGGCCACACACCCACCCCAGAGGGAGGAAGAATCCAGCGAATAAAGGCCTGGCAGAAACCACTGAGTGTAAGAGACTTGTGCCAAAGGCCCCATCCCCACCCCAGATGGAAGAAGCATCCAGCTAATAAAGGCCTGGCAAAAACCACTGAGGGTAAGAGACCTGTTCCAAAGGCCCCATCCCCACCCCAGAGGGAGGAAGCATCCAAGGAAGGAAGGCCTGGCAGAAACCACTGAGGGTAAGAGGCCTATTCCAAAGGCCACATTCCCACCCCAGAGGGAGGAAGCATCCAGGGAAGAAAACCCTGACAGAAACCATTGAAGGTAAGAGGCCTATTCCAAAGGCCCCACCCCAGAGGGAGGAAGAATCCAGGGAAGAAAGGCCTGGCAGAAACCACTGAGGGTAAGAGGCCTATTTCAAAGGCCACACACCAACCCCACAGGGAGGAGGCATCCAGGGAAGAAAGGCCTTGCAGAAACCACTGAGGGTAAGAGGCCTATTCCAAAGGCCACACCCCACACCCTTGAGGGAGGATGCATCCAGGGAAGAAAGGCTTGGCAGAAACCACTGAGGTTAAGAGGCCTATTTCAAAGGCCACACACCCACCCCACAGGGAGGAGGCATCCAGGGAAGAAAGGCCTGGCAGAAACCACTGAGGGTAAGAGGCCTATTCCAAAAGACACACCCTGACCCCAGAGGGAGGAAGCATCCAGGAAAGAACACCCTGACAGAAACAACTGAGGGTAAAAGGCCTATTCCAAAGGCCACACCCCCACCCCAGAAGCAGGAAGCATCCAGGGAAGAAAGGCCTGTCAGAAACCACTGAGGGTAACAGGCCTATTCCAAAGGCCACACCCCCACCCGAGAGGGAGGAAGCATCCAGGGAAGAAAGTCATGGCAGAAACCACTGAGGGTAAGAGGCCTGTTCAAAAGGCCACACCCCCACCCCAGTGGGAGGAAGCATCCAGGGAAGAAACGCCTGGCAGGAACCACTGAGGGTAAGAGGCCTTTTCCAAAGGCCCCATTCCCACTCCAGAGAGAGGAAGCATCCAGGGAAGGAAGGCTTGGCAGAAACCACTGAGTGTAAGAGGCCTATTCCAAAGGCCACATCCCCACCCCAGAGGGAGGAAGCATCCAGGGATGAAAGGCCTTGCAGAAACCACTGAGTGTAAGAAGCCTATTCCAAAGGCCACATCCCCACCCCAGAGGGAGGAAGCATCAAGGGAAGAAAGGCCTGGCAGAAACCACTGAGGGTAAGAGGCCTATTCCAAAGGCCACACCCCCACCCCAGACAGGGGAAGCATCCAGGGAAGAAAGGCCTGGCAGAAACCATTGAGAGTAAGAGGCCTATTCCAAAGGCCCCATCCCCGCCCCAGAGGGAGGAAGCATCCAGGGAAGAAAGGCCTGCAAGAAACCATTGAGGGTAAGAGGCCTATTCCAAAGGCCCCATTCCCACCCCAGAGGGAGGAAGCATCCAGGGAAGAAAGGCCTGGCAGAAACCGTTGAGGGTAACCAGCCGATTCCAAAGGCCCCATTCCCAACCCGGAGCCTGGCAGAAACCATTGAGGGTAAGAGGCTAATTCCAAAGGCCACACCCCCACCCCAGCGGGAGGAAGCATCCAGGGAAGAAAGCCTGGCAGAAACCGTTGAGGGTAAGAGGCCTATTCCAAAGGCCACACCTCCACCCCAGAGGGAGGAAGCATGCAGAAAAGAAATGCCTGGCAGAAACAATAGAGGATAATAGGCCTATTCCAAAGGCCAGATCCCCACCCCAGAGGGAGGAAGCATCCAGCGAATAAAGGCCTGGCAGAAACCACTGAGGGTAAGAGACCTGCTATAAAGGCCCCATCCCCACCCCAGAGGGAGGAAGCATCCAGGGAAGAAAGACCTAGCAGAAGCCACTGAGGGTAAGAGGCCTATTCCAAAGGCCACACCCCCACCCCAGAGGGAGGAAGCATGCAGGGAAGAAAGGCCTGGCAGAAACCATTGAGGGTAAGAGGCCTATTCCAAAGGCCCCATCCCCACCCCAGAGGGAGGAAGCATCCAGGGAAGAAAGGCCTTGCAGAAACAATTGAAGGTAAGAGGCCTATTCCAACGACCACCACCCCACCCCAGAGGGAGTAAGCATCCAGGGAAGAAAGGCCTGGCAGAAACCACTGAGGGGAAGAGGCCTATTCCAAAAGCCACACACCCACCCCAGAGGGAGGAAGCATCCAGGGAAGAAAAGCCTGACAGAAACCATTGAGCGTAAGAGGCCTATTCCAAAGGCCCCACCACAGAGGTAGGAAGCATCCAGGGAAGAAATGCCTGGCAGAAACCACTGAGGGTAAGAGACCTGTTCCAAAGGCCCCATCCCCACCCCAAAGGGAGGAAGCATCCAGGGAAGAATGGCCTGGCAGAAACCACTGAGGGTAAGAGGCCTTTTCCAAAGGCCCCATTCCCACCCCAGAGGGAGGAAGCATCCAGGGAAGGAAGGCATAGCAGAAACCACTGAGTGTAAGAGGCCTATTCCAAAGGCCACATTCCCACCCCAGAGGGAGGAAGCATCCAGGGAAGAAAACCCTGACAGAAACCATTGAAGGTAAGAGGCCTATTCCAAAGGCCACACCTCCGCCCCAGAGGGAGGAAGCATGCAGGAAAGAAATGCCTGGCAGAAACAATTGAGGGTAAGAGGCCTATTCCAAAGGCCCCATCCCCACCCCAGAGGGAGGAAGCATCCAGGGAAGAAAGACCTAGCAGAAGCCACTGAGGGTAAGAGGACTATTCCAAAGGCCACACCCCAACCCCCGAGGGAGGAAGCATGCAGGGAAGAAAGGCCTGGCAGAAACCATTGAGCGTAAGAGGCCTATTCCAAAGGCCCCACCACAGAGGTAGGAAGCATCCAGGGAAGAAATGCCTGGCAGAAACCACTGAGGGTAAGAGACCTGTTCCAAAGGCCCCATCCTCACCCCAAAGGGAGGAAGCATCCAGGGAAGAAAAGCCTGGCAGAAACCACTGAGGGTAAGAGGCCTTTTCCAAAGGCCCCATTCCCACCCCAGAGGGAGGAAGCATCCAGGGAAGGAAGGCCTGGCAGAAACCACTGAGGTGAAGAGGCCTATTCCAAAGGCCACACACCCACGCCAGAGGGAGGAAGCATCCAGGGAAGAAAAGCCTTACAGAAACCATTGAGGGTAAGAGGCCTATTCCAAAGGCCCCACCACAGAGGTAGGAAGCATCCAGGGAAGGAAGGCCTGGCAGAAACCACTGAGGGTAAGAGGCCTATTCCAAAGGCCACCCCCCCCACCCCAGACGGGGGATGCATCCAGTGAAAGGCCTGGCAGAAGCCACTGAGGGGAAGAGGCCTATTACAAATGCCCCATCCCCACCCCAGAGGGAGGAAGCATCCAGGGAAGAACGACCTAGCAGAAACCACTGAGGGTAAGAGGCATATTCCAAAGGCCACACCCCCACCCCAGAGGGAGGAAGCATCCAGGGAAGAAAGGCCTGCCAGAAATCATTGAGGGTAAGAGGCCTATTCCAAAGGCCCCATTCCCACCCCAGAGGGAGGAAGCATCCAGGGAAGAAAGTCATGGCAGAAACCACTGAGGGTAAGAGGCCTGTTCAAAAGGCCACATCCCCACCCCTGAGGGAGGAAGCATCCAGGGAAGAAAGGCCTGGCAGAAACCACTGAGGGTAAGAGGCCTTCTCCAAGGGCCCCATTCCCACCCCAGAGGGAGGAAGCATCCAGGGAAGGAAGGCCTTGCAGAAACCACTGAGGGTAAGAGGCCTATTCCAAAGGCCACATTCCCACCCCAGAGGGAGGAAGCATCCAGGGAAGAAAAGCCTGACAGAAACCATTGAAGGTAAGAGGCCTATTCCAAAGGCCACACCCCCACCCCAGAGGGAGGAAGCATCCAGGGAAGAAAGGCCTGGCAGAAACCACTGAGGGTAAGAGACATGTTCCAAAGGCCCCATCCCCACCCCAGAGGGAGGAAGCATCCAGGGAAAAAAGGCCTGGCAGATACCATTGAGTGTAAGCAGCCGGTTCCAAAGGCCCCATTCCCACCCCAGAGGAAGGAACCATCCAGGGAAGAAAGCCTTCCAGAAACAATTGAAGGTAAGAGGCCTATTCCAAGGACCACCACCCCACCCCAGAGGGAGGAAGCATCCAGGGAAGAAAGGCCTTGGCAGAAACCACTGAGGGGAAGAGGCCTATTCCAAAAGCCACACACCCACCCCAGAGGGAGGAAGCATCCAGGGAAGAAAAGCCTAACAGTAACCATTGAGGGTAAGAGGCCTATTCCAAAGGCCTCATTCCCACCCCAGAGCCTGGAAGAAACCATTGAGGGTAAGAAACCTATTCCAAAGGCCCCATTCCCACCCCATAGGGAGGAAGCATCCAGGGAAGAAAGGCCGGGGAGAAACCATTGAGGGTAAGCAGCCGATTCCAAAGGCCCCATTCCGACCCCAGAGGGAGGAAGCATCCAGGGAAGAAAGGCCTGTCAGTACGCATTGAGGGTAAGAGGCCTATTGCAAAGGTCCCATCCCCACCCCAGTGGGAGGAAGCATCCAGCGAAAAAATACCTGGCAGAAACCATTGAGGGTAAGCAGCCTATTCCATAGGCCCCATCCCCACCCCAGTGGGAGGAAGCATCCAGTGAGAAAAGGCCTGGCAGAAACCATTGAGGGTAAGCAGCCGATTCCAAAGGCCCCATTCCCTCCCCAGAGGGAGGAAGCATCCAGGGAAGAAAGGCCTGGGGGCAACCATTGAGGGTAAGCAGCCGATTCCAAAGGCCCCATTCCCACCCCAGAGGGAGGAAGAATCCGGGGAAGAAAGGCCTGGCAGCAACCATTGAGGGTAAGAGGCCTATTCCAAAGACCACACCCCCATCCCAGAGGGATGAAGCATCCAGGTAAGAAAGGCCTGTCAGAAAGCATTGAGGGTAAGAGGCCTATTCCAAAGGCCACACCCCCACCCCATAGAGAGGAAGCATCCAGGGAAGAATGACCTGGCAGAAGCCACTGAGGGTAAGAGGCCTATTCCAAAGGCCCCATTCCCTCCCCAGAGTGAGGAAGCATCCAGGGAAGAAAGGCCTGGCAGAAGCTACTGAGGGTAAGAGGGCTATTCCAAAGGCCCCATTCCCACCCCAGAGCCTGGAAGAAACCATTGAGGGTAAGAGGCCTATTCCAAAGGCCCCATCCCCACCCCAGAGGGAGGAAGCATCCAGGGAAGAAAGGCCTGGCAGAAACCATTGAGGGTAAGAGGCCTATTCCAAAGGCCCCATTCCCACCCCAGAGGGAGGAAGCATCCAGGGAAGAAAGGCTGGCAGATACCGTTGAGGGTAAAAGGCCTATTCCAAAGGCCACGCCCCCACCCCAGAAACAGGAAGCATCCAGGGAAGAAAGGCCTGGCAGAAACCATTGAGGGTAACAGGCCTATTCCAAAGACCACACCCCCACCCCAGAGGGAGGAAGCATCCAGGGAAGGAAGACCTGGCAGAAGCCACTGAGGGTAAGAGGCGTATTCCAAAGGCCACCCCCCCCCCCACCCCAGAGGGAGGAAGCATCCCGGAAAGAAAGGCCTGGCAGAAACCACTGAGGGTAAGAGGTTTATTCCACAGGCCCCATCCCCTCCCCAGAGTGAGGAAGCATCGAGGGAAGAAAGGCCTGGCAGAAGACACTGAGGGTAAGAGGCCTTTTCCAAAGGCCACACCACCATCCCAGAGGGAGGAAGCATCCAGGGATGAAAGCCTGGCAGAAACCGTTGAGGGTAAGAGGCCTAGTCCAAAGGCCACACCTCCACCCCAGAGGGCGGAAGCATCCAGGGAAGAAAAGCCTGACATTAACCATTGAGGGTAAGAGGCCTATTCCAAATGCCCCACCACAGAGGTAGGAAGCATCCAGGGAAGAAATGCCTGGCAGAAACCACTGAGGGTAAGAGACCTGTTCCAAAGGCCCCATCCCCACCCCAGAGGGAGGAAGCATCCAGGGAAGAAAGGCCTGGCAGAAACCACTGAGGGTAAGAAGCCTTTTCCAAAGGCCCCATTCCCACCCCAGAGGGAGGAAGCATCCAGGGAAGGAAGGCCTGGCAGAAACCACTGAGTGTAGGAGGCCTATTCCAAAGGCCACATCCCCACCCCAGAGGGAGGAAGCATCCAGGGAAGAAAGGCCTGGCAGAAACCACTGAGGGTAAGAGGCCTATTCCAAAGGCCCCATTCCCACCCCAGAGGGAGGAAGCATCCAGGGAAGAAAGCCTGGCAGAAACTGTTGAGGGTAAAAGGCCTATTCCAAAGGCCACACCCCTACCCCAGAAGCAGGAAGCATCCAGGGAAGAAAGGCCTGGCAGAAACCATTGAGGGTAACAGGCCTATTCCAAAGGCCACACCCCTGCCCTAGAGGGAGGAAGCATCCAGGGAAGAAAGTCATGGCAGAAACCACTGAGGGTAAGAGGCCTGTTCAAAAGGCCACATCCCCACCCCTGAGGGAGGAAGCATCCAGGGAAGAAAGGCCTGGCAGAAACCACTGAGGGTAAGAGGCCTTCTCCAAGGGCCCCATTCCCACCCCAGAGGGAGGAAGCATCCAGGGAAGGAAGGCCTGGCAGAAACCACTGAGGGTAAGAGGCCTATTCCACAGGCCACATTCCCACCCCAGAGTGAGGAAACATCCAGGGAAGAAAACCCTGACAGAAACCATTGAAGGTAAGAGGCCTATTCCAAAGGCCCCATCCCCACCCCAGAGGGAGGAAGCATCCAGGGAAGAAAGGCCTGGCAGAAACCATTGAGGGTAAGAGGCCTATTCCAAAGGCCCCATTCCCACCCCAGAGGGAGGAAGCATCCAGGGAAGAAAGGCTGGCAGATACCGTTGAGGGTAAAAGGCCTATTCCAAAGGCCACGCCCCCACCCCAGAAACAGGAAGCATCCAGGGAAGAAAGGCCTGGCAGAAACCATTGAGGGTAACAGGCCTATTCCAAAGACCACACCCCCACCCCAGAGGGAGGAAGCATCCAGGGAAGGAAGACCTGGCAGAAGCCACTGAGGGTAAGAGGCGTATTCCAAAGGCCACCCCCCCCCCACCCCAGAGGGAGGAAGCATCCCGGAAAGAAAGGCCTGGCAGAAACCACTGAGGGTAAGAGGTTTATTCCACAGGCCCCATCCCCTCCCCAGAGTGAGGAAGCATCGAGGGAAGAAAGGCCTGGCAGAAGACACTGAGGGTAAGAGGCCTTTTCCAAAGGCCACACCACCATCCCAGAGGGAGGAAGCATCCAGGGATGAAAGCCTGGCAGAAACCGTTGAGGGTAAGAGGCCTAGTCCAAAGGCCACACCTCCACCCCAGAGGGCGGAAGCATCCAGGGAAGAAAAGCCTGACATTAACCATTGAGGGTAAGAGGCCTATTCCAAATGCCCCACCACAGAGGTAGGAAGCATCCAGGGAAGAAATGCCTGGCAGAAACCACTGAGGGTAAGAGACCTGTTCCAAAGGCCCCATCCCCACCCCAGAGGGAGGAAGCATCCAGGGAAGAAAGGCCTGGCAGAAACCACTGAGGGTAAGAAGCCTTTTCCAAAGGCCCCATTCCCACCCCAGAGGGAGGAAGCATCCAGGGAAGGAAGGCCTGGCAGAAACCACTGAGTGTAGGAGGCCTATTCCAAAGGCCACATCCCCACCCCAGAGGGAGGAAGCATCCAGGGAAGAAAGGCCTGGCAGAAACCACTGAGGGTAAGAGGCCTATTCCAAAGGCCCCATTCCCACCCCAGAGGGAGGAAGCATCCAGGGAAGAAAGCCTGGCAGAAACTGTTGAGGGTAAAAGGCCTATTCCAAAGGCCACACCCCTACCCCAGAAGCAGGAAGCATCCAGGGAAGAAAGGCCTGGCAGAAACCATTGAGGGTAACAGGCCTATTCCAAAGGCCACACCCCTGCCCTAGAGGGAGGAAGCATCCAGGGAAGAAAGTCATGGCAGAAACCACTGAGGGTAAGAGGCCTGTTCAAAAGGCCACATCCCCACCCCTGAGGGAGGAAGCATCCAGGGAAGAAAGGCCTGGCAGAAACCACTGAGGGTAAGAGGCCTTCTCCAAGGGCCCCATTCCCACCCCAGAGGGAGGAAGCATCCAGGGAAGGAAGGCCTGGCAGAAACCACTGAGGGTAAGAGGCCTATTCCACAGGCCACATTCCCACCCCAGAGTGAGGAAACATCCAGGGAAGAAAACCCTGACAGAAACCATTGAAGGTAAGAGGCCTATTCCAAAGGCCACACCCCCACCCCACAGGGAGGAAGCATCCAGGGAAGAAAGGCCTGGCAGAAACCACTGAGTGTAAGAGACCTGTTCCAAAGGCCCCATCCCCACATCAGAGGGAGGAAGCATCCAGGGAAAAAAAGCCTGGCAGAAACCATTGAGTGTAAGCAGCCGGTTCCAAAGGCCCCATTCCCAGCCCAGAGGGAGGAAGCATCCAGGGAAGAAAGCCTTCCAGAAACAATTGAAGGTAAGAGGCCTATTCCAAAGACCACCACCCCACCCCAGAGGGAGGAAGCATCCAGGGAAGAAAGGCCTTGGCAGAAACCACTGAGGGGAAGAGGCCTATTCCAAAAGCCACACACCCACCCCAGAGGGAGGAAGCATCCTGGGAAGAAAAGCCTAACAGAAACCATTGAGGGTAAGAGGCCTATTCCAAAGGCCTCATTCCCACCCCAGAGCCTGGAAGAAACCATTGAGGGTAAGAGACCTATTCCAAAGGCCCCATTCCCACCCCATAGGGAGGAAGCATCCAGGGAAGAAAGTCCTGGGAGAAACCATTGAGGGTAAGCAGCCGATTCCAAAGGCGCCATTCCCACCCCAGAGGGAGGAAGCATCCAGGGAAGAAAGGCCTGTCAGAACGCATTGAGGGTAAGAGGCCTATTGCAAAGGCCCCATCCCCACCCCAGTGGGAGGAAGCATCCAGCGAAAAAAGGCCTGGCAGAAACCATTGAGGGTAAGCAGCCGATTCCAAAGGCCCCATTCCCACCCCAGAGGGAGGAAGCATCCAGGGAAGAAAGGCCTGGGAGAAACCATTGAGGGTAAGCAGCCGGTTCCAAAGGCCCCATTCCCACCCCAGAGCCTGGAAGAAACCATTGAGGGTAAGAGGCCTATTCCAAAGGCCCCATCCCCACCCCAGAGGGAGGAAGCATCCAGGGAAAAAAGGCCTGGCAGAAACCATTGAGTGTAAGCAGCCGGTTCCAAAGGCCCCATTCCCACCCCAGAGGGAGGAAGCATCCAGGGAAGAAAGCCTTCCAGAAACAATTGAAGGTAAGAGGCCTATTCCAAAGACCACCACCCCATCCCAGAGGGAGGAAGCGTCCAGGGAAGAAAGGCCTTGGCAGAAACCACTGAGGGGAAGAGGCCTATTCCAAAAGCCACACACCCACCCCAGAGGGAGGAAGCATCCAGGGAAGAAAAGCCTAACAGAAACCATTGTGGGTAAGAGACCTATTCCAAAGGCCCCATTCCCACCCCATAGGGAGGAAGCATCCAGGGAAGAAAGGCCTGGGAGAAACCATTGAGGGTAAGCAGCCGATTCCAAAGGCCCCATTCCCACCCCAGAGGGAGGAAGCATCCAGGGAAGAAAGGCCTGTCAGAACGCATTGAGGGTAAGAGGCCTATTGCAGAGGCCCCATTCCCACCCCAGAGCCTGGAAGAAACCATTGAGGGTAAGAGGCCTATTCCAAAGGCCCCATCCCCACCCCAGAGGGAGGTAGCATCCAGGGAAGAAAGGCCTGCCAGAAACCATTGAGGGTAAGATGCCTATTCCATAGGCCCCATTCCCACCCCAAAGGGAGGAATCATCCAGGGAAGAAAGGCTGGCAGATACCGTTGAGGGTAAAAGGCCTATTCCAAAGGCCATGCCCCCACCCCAGAAGCAGGAAGCATCCAGGGAAGAAAGGCCTGGCAGAAACCATTGAGGGTAACAGGCCTATTCCAAAGACCACACCCCCACCCCAGAGGGAGGAAGCATCCAGGGAAGAAAGACCTGGCAGAAGCCACTGAGGGTAAGAGGCGTATTCCAAAGGCCACCCCCCCCACCCCAGAGGGAGGAAGCATCCCGGGAAGAAAGGCCTGGCAGAAACCACTGAGGGTAAGACGTCTATTCCAAAGGCCCCATCCCCTCCCCTGAGTGAGGAAGCATCGAGGGAAGAAAGGCCTGGCAAAGACACTGAGGGTAAGAGGCCTAGTCCAAAGGCCACACCTCCACCCCAGAGGGAGGAAGCATCCAGGGAAGAAAAGCCTGACAGAAACCATTGAGGGTAAGAGGCCTATTCCAAAGGCCCGACCACAGAGGTAGGAAGCATCCAGGGAAGAAATGCCTCGCAGAAACCACTGAGGGTAAGAGACCTGTTCCAAAGGCCCCATCCCCACCCCAGAGGGAGGAAGCATCCAGGGAAGAAAGGCCTGGCAGAAACCACTGAGTGTAAGAGGCCTTTTCCAAAGGCCCCATTCCCACCCCAGAGGGAGGAAGAATCCGGGGAAGAAAGGCCTGGCAGCAACCATTGAGGGTAAGAGGCCTATTCCAAAGACCACACCCCCATCCCAGAGGGATGAAGCATCCAGGGAAGAAAGGCCTGGCAGAAGCTACTGAGGGTAAGAGGGCTATTCCAAAGGCCCCATTCTCACCCCAGAGCCTGGAAGAAACCATTGAGGGTAAGAGGCCTATTCCAAAGGCCCCATCCCCACCCCAGAGGGAGGTAGCATCCAGGGAAGAAAGGCCTGCCAGAAACCATTGAGGGTAAGAGGCCTATTCCAAAGGCCCCATTCCCACCCCAGAGGGAGGAAGCATCCAGGGAAGAAAGACCTGGCAGAAGCCACTGAGGGTAAGAGGCGTATTCCAAAGGCCACCCCCCACCCCAGAGGGAGGAAGCATCCCGGGAAGAAAGGCCTGGCAGAAACCACTGAGGGTAAGAGGTCTATTCCAAAGGACCCATCCCCTCCCCAGAGTGAGGAAGCATCGAGGGAAGAAAGGCCTGGCAGAAGGCACTGAGGGTAAGAGGCCTTTTCCAAAGGCCACACCACCACCCCAGAGGGAGGACGCATCCAGGGAAGAAAGCCTGGCTGAAACCACTGAGGGTAAAAGGTCTATTCCAAAGGCCCCATCCCCTCCCCAGAGGGAGGAAGCATCCAGGGAAGAAAGGCCGGGCAGAAGCTACTGAGGGTAAGAGGGCTATTCCAAAGGCCCCATTCCCACCCCAGAGCCTGGAAGAAACCATTGAGGGTAAGAGGCCTATTCCAAAGGCGCCATCCCCACCCCAGAGGGAGGTAGCATCCAGGGAAGAAAGGCCTGGCAGAAACCACTGAGTGTAGGAGGCCTATTCCAAAGGCCACATCCCCACCCCAGAGGGAGGAAGCATCCAGGGAAGAAAGGCCTGGCAGAAACCACTGAGGGTAAGAGGCCTATTCCAAAGGCCACACCCCCACCCCAGACGGGGGATGCATCCAGTGAAAGGCCTGGCAGAAGCCACTGAGGGTAAGAGGCCTATTACAAAGGCCCCATCCCCACCGCAGAGGGAGGAAGCATCCAGGGAAGAACGACCTAGCAGAAACCACTGAGGGTAAGAGGCCTATTCCAAAGGCCATACCCCTACCCCAGAAGCAGGAAGCATCCCGGGAAGAAAGGCCTGGCAGAAACCATTGAGGGTAACAGGCCTATTCCAAAGGCCACACCCCTGCCCTAGAGGGAGGAAGCATCCAGGGAAGAAAGTCATGGCAGAAACCACTGAGGGTAAGAGGCCTGTTCAAAAGGCCACATCCCCACCCCTGAGGGAGGAAGCATCCAGGGAAGAAAGGCCTGGCAGAAACCACTGAGGGTAAGAGGCCTTCTCCAAGGGCCCCATTCCCACCCCAGAGGGAGGAAGCATCCAGGGAAGGAAGGCCTGGCAGAAACCACTGAGGGTAAGAGGCCTATTCCACAGGCCACATTCCCACCCCAGAGTGAGGAAGCATCCAGGGAAGAAAACCCTGACAGAAACCATTGAAGGTAAGAGGCCTATTCCAAAGGCCACACCCCCACCCCAGAGGGAGGAAGCATCCAGGGAAGAAAGGCCTGGCAGAAACCACTGAGTGTAAGAGACCTGTTCCAAAGGCCCCATCCCCACCTCAGAGGGAGGAAGCATCCAGGGGAAAAAAGCCTGGCAGAAACCATTGAGTGTAAGCAGCCGGTTCCAAAGGCCCCATTCCCAGCCCAGAGGGAGGAAGCATCCAGGGAAGAAAGCCTTCCAGAAACAATTGAAGGTAAGAGGCCTATTCCAAAGACCACCACCCCACCCCAGAGGGAGGAAGCATCCAGGGAAGAAAGGCCTTGGCAGAAACCACTGAGGGGAAGAGGCCTATTCCAAAAGCCACACACCCACCCCAGAGGGAGGAAGCATCCAGGGAAGAAAAGCCTAACAGAAACCATTGTGGGTAAGAGACCTATTCCAAAGGCCCCATTCCCACCCCATAGGGAGGAAGCATCCAGGGAAGAAAGGCCTGGGAGAAACCATTGAGGGTAAGCAGCCGATTCCAAAGGCCCCATTCCCACCCCAGAGGGAGGAAGCATCCAGGGAAGAAAGGCCTGTCAGAACGCATTGAGGGTAAGAGGCCTATTGCAGAGGCCCCATTCCCACCCCAGAGCCTGGAAGAAACCATTGAGGGTAAGAGGCCTATTCCAAAGGCCCCATCCCCACCCCAGAGGGAGGTAGCATCCAGGGAAGAAAGGCCTGCCAGAAACCATTGAGGGTAAGATGCCTATTCCATAGGCCCCATTCCCACCCCAGAGGGAGGAATCATCCAGGGAAGAAAGGCTGGCAGATACCGTTGAGGGTAAAAGGCCTATTCCAAAGGCCATGCCCCCACCCCAGAAGCAGGAAGCATCCAGGGAAGAAAGGCCTGGCAGAAACCATTGAGGGTAACAGGCCTATTCCAAAGACCACACCCCCACCCCAGAGGGAGGAAGCATCCAGGGAAGAAAGACCTGGCAGAAGCCACTGAGGGTAAGAGGCGTATTCCAAAGGCCACCCCCCCCCACCCCAGAGGGAGGAAGCATCCCGGGAAGAAAGGCCTGGCAGAAACCACTGAGGGTAAGACGTCTATTCCAAAGGCCCCATCCCCTCCCCTGAGTGAGGAAGCATCGAGGGAAGAAAGGCCTGGCAAAGACACTGAGGGTAAGAGGCCTAGTCCAAAGGCCACACCTCCACCCCAGAGGGAGGAAGCATCCAGGGAAGAAAAGCCTGACAGAAACCATTGAGGGTAAGAGGCCTATTCCAAAGGCCCGACCACAGAGGTAGGAAGCATCCAGGGAAGAAATGCCTGGCAGAAACCACTGAGGGTAAGAGACCTGTTCCAAAGGCCCCATCCCCACCCCAGAGGGAGGAAGCATCCAGGGAAGAAAGGCCTGGCAGAAACCACTGAGGGTAAGAGGCCTTTTCCAAAGGCCCCATTCCCACCCCAGAGGGAGGAAGAATCCGGGGAAGAAAGGCCTGGCAGCAACCATTGAGGGTAAGAGGCCTATTCCAAAGACCACACCCCCATCCCAGAGGGATGAAGCATCCAGGGAAGAAAGGCCTGGCAGAAGCTACTGAGGGTAAGAGGGCTATTCCAAAGGCCCCATTCTCACCCCAGAGCCTGGAAGAAACCATTGAGGGTAAGAGGCCTATTCCAAAGGCCCCATCCCCACCCCAGAGGGAGGTAGCATCCAGGGAAGAAAGGCCTGCCAGAAACCATTGAGGGTAAGAGGCCTATTCCAAAGGCCCCATTCCCACCCCAGAGGGAGGAAGCATCCAGGGAAGAAAGACCTGGCAGAAGCCACTGAGGGTAAGAGGCGTATTCCAAAGGCCACCCCCCACCCCAGAGGGAGGAAGCATCCCGGGAAGAAAGGCCTGGCAGAAACCACTGAGGGTAAGAGGTCTATTCCAAAGGACCCATCCCCTCCCCAGAGTGAGGAAGCATCGAGGGAAGAAAGGCCTGGCAAAGACACTGAGGGTAAGAGGCCTAGTCCAAAGGCCACACCTCCACCCCAGAGGGAGGAAGCATCCAGGGAAGAAAAGCCTGACAGAAACCATTGAGGGTAAGAGGCCTATTCCAAAGGCCCGACCACAGAGGTAGGAAGCATCCAGGGAAGAAATGCCTGGCAGAAACCACTGAGGGTAAGAGACCTGTTCCAAAGGCCCCATCCCCACCCCAGAGGGAGGAAGCATCCAGGGAAGAAAGGCCTGGCAGAAACCACTGAGGGTAAGAGGCCTTTTCCAAAGGCCCCATTCCCACCCCAGAGGGAGGAAGAATCCGGGGAAGAAAGGCCTGGCAGCAACCATTGAGGGTAAGAGGCCTATTCCAAAGACCACACCCCCATCCCAGAGGGATGAAGCATCCAGGGAAGAAAGGCCTGGCAGAAGCTACTGAGGGTAAGAGGGCTATTCCAAAGGCCCCATTCTCACCCCAGAGCCTGGAAGAAACCATTGAGGGTAAGAGGCCTATTCCAAAGGCCCCATCCCCACCCCAGAGGGAGGTAGCATCCAGGGAAGAAAGGCCTGCCAGAAACCATTGAGGGTAAGAGGCCTATTCCAAAGGCCCCATTCCCACCCCAGAGGGAGGAAGCATCCAGGGAAGAAAGACCTGGCAGAAGCCACTGAGGGTAAGAGGCGTATTCCAAAGGCCACCCCCCACCCCAGAGGGAGGAAGCATCCCGGGAAGAAAGGCCTGGCAGAAACCACTGAGGGTAAGAGGTCTATTCCAAAGGACCCATCCCCTCCCCAGAGTGAGGAAGCATCGAGGGAAGAAAGGCCAGGCAGAAGGCACTGAGGGTAAGAGGCCTTTTCCAAAGGCTACACCACCACCCCAGAGGGAGGACGCATCCAGGGAAGAAAGCCTGGCTGAAACCACTGAGGGTAAAAGGTCTATTCCAAAGGCCCCATCCCCTCCCCAGAGGGAGGAAGCATCCAGGGAAGAAAGGCCGGGCAGAAGCTACTGAGGGTAAGAGGGCTATTCCAAAGGCCCCATTCCCACCCCAGAGCCTGGAAGAAACCATTGAGGGTAAGAGGCCTATTCCAAAGGCGCCATCCCCACCCCAGAGGGAGGTAGCATCCAGGGAAGAAAGGCCTGGCAGAAACCACTGAGTGTAGGAGGCCTATTCCAAAGGCCACATCCCCACCCCAGAGAGAGGAAGCATCCAGGGAAGAAACGCCTGGCAGAAACCACTGAGGGTAAGAGGCCTATTCCAAAGGCCACACCCCCACCCCAGACGGGGGATGCATCCAGTGAAAGGCCTGGCAGAAGCCACTGAGGGTAAGAGGCCTATTACAAAGGCCCCATCCCCACCGCAGAGGGAGGAAGCATCCAGGGAAGAACGACCTAGCAGAAACCACTGAGGGTAAGAGGCCTATTCCAAAGGCCATACCCCTACCCCAGAAGCAGGAAGCATCCCAGGAAGAAAGGCCTGGCAGAAACCATTGAGGGTAACAGGCCTATTCCAAAGGCCACACCCCTGCCCTAGAGGGAGGAAGCATCCAGGGAAGAAAGTCATGGCAGAAACCACTGAGGGTAAGAGGCCTGTTCAAAAGGCCACATCCCCACCCCTGAGGGAGGAAGCATCCAGGGAAGAAAGGCCTGGCAGAAACCACTGAGGGTAAGAGGCCTTCTCCAAGGGCCCCATTCCCACCCCAGAGGGAGGAAGCATCCAGGGAAGGAAGGCCTGGCAGAAACCACTGAGGGTAAGAGGCCTATTCCACAGGCCACATTCCCACCCCAGAGTGAGGAAGCATCCAGGGAAGAAAGGCCTGGCAGAAACCACTGAGTGTAAGAGACCTGTTCCAAAGGCCCCATCCCCACCTCAGAGGGAGGAAGCATCCAGGGGAAAAAAGCCTGGCAGAAACCATTGAGTGTAAGCAGCCGGTTCCAAAGGCCCCATTCCCAGCCCAGAGGGAGGAAGCATCCAGGGAAGAAAGCCTTCCAGAAACAATTGAAGGTAAGAGGCCTATTCCAAAGACCACCACCCCACCCCAGAGGGAGGAAGCATCCAGGGAAGAAAGGCCTTGGCAGAAACCACTGAGGGGAAGAGGCCTATTGCAAAAGCCACACACCCACCCCAGAGGGAGGAAGCATCCAAGGAAGAAAAGCCTAACAGAAACCATTGAGGGTAAGAGGCCTATTCCAAAGGCCTCATTCCCACCCCAGAGCCTGGAAGAAACCATTGAGGGTAAGAGACCTATTCCAAAGGCCCCATTCCCACCCCATAGGGAGGAAGCATCCAGGGAAGAAAGGCCTGGGAGAAACCATTGAGGGTAAGCAGCCGATTCCAAAGGCGCCATTCCCACCCCAGAGGGAGGAAGCATCCAGGGAAGAAAGGCCTGTCAGAACGCATTGAGGGTAAGAGGCCTATTGCAAAGGCCCCATCCCCACCCCAGTGGGAGGAAGCATCCAGCGAAAAAAGGCCTGGCAGAAACCATTGAGGGTAAGCAGCCGATTCCAAAGGCCCCATTCCCACCCCAGAGGGAGGAAGCATCCAGGGAAGAAAGGCCTGGGAGAAACCATTGAGGGTAAGCAGCCGGTTCCAAAGGCCCCATTCCCACCCCAGAGCCTGGAAGAAACCATTGAGGGTAAGAGGCCTATTCCAAAGGCCCCATCCCCACCCCAGAGGGAGGAAGCATCCAGGGAAAAAAGGCCTGGCAGAAACCATTGTGTGTAAGCAGCCGGTTCCAAAGGCCCCATTCCCACCCCAGAGGGAGGAAGCATCCAGGGAAGAAAGCCTTCCAGAAACAATTGAAGGTAAGAGGCCTATTCCAAAGACCACCACCCCACCCCAGAGGGAGGAAGCATCCAGGGAAGAAAGGCCTTGGCAGAAACCACTGAGGGGAAGAGGCGTATTCCAAAGGCCACCCCCCCACCCCAGAGGGAGGAAGCATCCCGGGAAGAAAGGCCTGGCAGAAACCACTGAGGGTAAGAGGTCTATTCCAAAGGACCCATCCCCTCCCCAGAGTGAGGAAGCATCGAGGGAAGAAAGGCCTGGCAGAAGGCACTGAGGATAAGAGGCCTTTTCCAAAGGCCACACCACCACCCCAGAGGGAGGACGCATCCAGGGAAGAAAGCCTGGCTGAAACCACTGAGGGTAAAAGGTCTATTCCAAAGGCCCCATCCCCTCCCCAGAGGGAGGAAGCATCCAGGGAAGAAAGGCCGGGCAGAAGCTACTGAGGGTAAGAGGGCTATTCCAAAGTCCCCATTCCCACCCCAGAGCCTGGAAGAAACCATTGAGGGTAAGAGGCCTATTCCAAAGGCGCCATCCCCACCCCAGAGGGAGGTAGCATCCAGGGAAGAAAGGCCTGGCAGAAACCACTGAGTGTAGGAGGCCTATTCCAAAGGCAACATCCCCACCACAGAGGGAGGAAGCATCCAGGGAAGAAAGGCCTGGCAGAAACCACTGAGGGTAAGAGGCCTATTCCAAAGGCCACACCCCCACCCCAGACGGGTGATGCATCCAGTGAAAGGCCTGGCAGAAGCCACTGAGGGTAAGAGGCCTATTACAAAGGCCCCATCCCCACCGCAGAGGGAGGAAGCATCCAGGGAAGAACGACCTAGCAGAAACCACTGAGGGTAAGAGGCCTATTCCAAAGGCCATACCCCTACCCCAGAAGCAGGAAGCATCCCGGGAAGAAAGGCCTGGCAGAAACCATTGAGGGTAACAGGCCTATTCCAAAGGCCACACCCCTGCCCTAGAGGGAGGAAGCATCCAGGGAAGAAAGTCATGGCAGAAACCACTGAGGGTAAGAGGCCTGTTCAAAAGGCCACATCCCCACCCCTGAGGGAGGAAGCATCCAGGGAAGAAAGGCCTGGCAGAAACCACTGAGGGTAAGAGGCCTTCTCCAAGGGCCCCATTCCCACCCCAGAGGGAGGAAGCATCCAGGGAAGGAAGGCCTGGCAGAAACCACTGAGGGTAAGAGGCCTATTCCACAGGCCACATTCCAACCCCAGAGTGAGGAAGCATCCAGGGAAGAAAACCCTGACAGAAACCATTGAAGGTAAGAGGCCTATTCCAAAGGCCACACCCCCACCCCAGAGGGAGGAAGCATCCAGAGAAGAAAGGCCTGGCAGAAACCACTGAGTGTAAGAGACCTGTTCCAAAGGCCCCATCCCCACCTCAGAGGGAGGAAGCATCCAGGGGAAAAAAGCCTGGCAGAAACCATTGAGTGTAAGCAGCCGGTTCCAAAGGCTCCATTCCCAGCCCAGAGGGAGGAAGCATCCAGGGAAGAAAGCCTTCCACAAACAATTGAAGGTAAGAGGCCTATTCCAAAGACCACCACCCCACCCCAGAGGGAGGAAGCATCCAGGGAAGAAAGGCCTTGGCAGAAACCACTGAGGGGAAGAGGCCTATTCCAAAAGCCACACACCCATCCCAGAGGGAGGAAGCATCCAGGGAAGAAAAGCCTAACAGAAACCATTGAGGGTAAGAGGCCTATTCCAAAGGCCTCATTCCCACCCCAGAGCCTGGAAGAAACCATTGAGGGTAAGAGACCTATTCCAAAGGCTCCATTCCCACCCCATAGGGAGGAAGCATCCAGGGAAGAAAGGCCTGGGAGAAACCATTGAGGGTAAGCAGCCGATTCCAAAGGCGCCATTCCCACCCCAGAGGGAGGAAGCATCCAGGGAAGAAAGGCCTGTCAGAACGCATTGAGGGTAAGAGGCCTATTGCAAAGGCCCCATCCCCACCCCAGTGGGAGGAAGCATCCAGCGAAAAAAGGCCTGGCAGAAACCATTGAGGGTAAGCAGCCGATTCCAAAGGCCCCATTCCCACCCCAGAGGGAGGAAGCATCCAGGGAAGAAAGGCCTGGGAGAAACCATTGAGGGTAAGCAGCCGGTTCCAAAGGCCCCATTCCCACCCCAGAGCCTGGAAGAAACCATTGAGGGTAAGAGGCCTATTCCAAAGGCCCCATCCCCACCCCAGAGGGAGGAAGCATCCAGGGAAAAAAGGCCTGGCAGAAACCATTGAGTGTAAGCAGCCGGTTCCAAAGGCCCCATTCCCACCCCTGAGGGAGGAAGCATCCAGGGAAGAAAGCCTTCCAGAAACAATTGACGGTAAGAGGCCTATTCCAAAGACCACCACCCCACCCCAGAGGGAGGAAGCATCCAGGGAAGAAAGGCCTTGGCAGAAACCACTGAGGGGAAGAGGCCTATTCCAAAAGCCACACACCCACCCCAGAGGGAGGAAGCATCCAGGGAAGAAAAGCCTAACAGAAACCATTGTGGGTAAGAGACCTATTCCAAAGGCCCCATTCCCACCCCATAGGGAGGAAGCATCCAGGGAACAAAGGCCTGGGAGAAACCAATGAGGGTAAGCAGCCGATTCCAAAGGCCCCATTCCCACCCCAGAGGGAGGAAGCATCCAGGGAAGAAAGGCCTGCCAGAAACCATTGAGGGTAAGAGGCCTATTCCAATGGCCCCATTCCCACCCCAGAGCCTGGAAGAAACCATTGAGGGTAAGAGGCCTATTCCAAAGGCCCCATCCCCACCCCAGAGGCAGGTAGCATCCGGGGAAGAAAGGCCTGCCAGAAACCATTGAGGGTAAGATGCCTATTCCATAGGCCCCATTCCCACCCCAGAGGGAGGAATCATCCAGGGAAGAAAGGCTGGCAGATACCGTTGAGGGTAAAAGGCCTATTCCAAAGGCCATGCCCCCACCCCAGAAGCAGGAAGCATCCAGGGAAGAAAGGCCTGGCAAAAACCATTGAGGGTAACAGGCCTATTCCAAAGACCACACCCCCACCCCAGAGGGAGGAAGCATCCAGGGAAGAAAGACCTGGCAGAAGCCACTGAGGGTAAGAGGCGTATTCCAAAGGCCACCCCCCCCACCCCAGAGGGAGGAAGCATCCCGGGAAGAAAGGCCTGGCAGAAACCACTGAGGGTAAGACGTCTATTCCAAAGGCCCCATCCCCTCCCCAGAGGGAGGAAGCATCCAGGGAAGAAAGGCCTGGCAGAAACCACTGAGGGTAAGAGGCCTTTTCCAAAGGCCCCATTCCCACCCCAGAGGGAGGAAGAATCCGGGGAAGAAAGGCCTGGCAGCAACCATTGAGGGTAAGAGGCCTATTCCAAAGACCACACCCCCATCCCAGAGGGATGAAGCATCCAGGGAAGAAAGGCTTGGCAGAAGACACTGATGGTAAGAGGCCTTTTCCAAAGGCCACACCACCCCCCCAGAGGGAGGAAGCATCCAGGGAAGAAAGCCTGGCAGAAACCGTTGAGGGTAAGAGGCCTAGTCCAAAGGCCACACCTCCACCCCAGAGGGAGGAAGCATCCAGGGAAGAAAAGCCTGACAGAAACCATTGAGGGTAAGAGGCCTATTCCAAAGGCCCCACCACAGAGGTAGGAAGCATCCAGGGAAGAAATGCCTGGCAGAAACCACTGAGGGTAAGAGACCTGTTCCAAAGGCCCCATCCCCACCCCAGAGGGAGGAAGCATCCAGGGAAGAAAGGCCTGGCAGAAACCACTGAGGGTAAGAGGCCTTTTCCAAAGGCCCCATTCCCACCCCAGAGGGAGGAAGAATCCGGGGAAGAAAGGCCTGGCAGCAACCATTGAGGGTAAGAGGCCTATTCCAAAGACCACACCCCCATCCCAGAGGGATGAAGCATCCAGGGAAGAAAGGCCTGGCAGAAGCTACTGAGGGTAAGAGGGCTATTCCAAAGGCCCCATTCCCACCCCAGAGCCTGGAAGAAACCATTGAGGGTAAGAGGACTATTCCAAAGGCCCCATCCCCACCCCAGAGGGAGGTAGCATCCAGGGAAGAAAGGCCTGGCAGAAACCACTGAGTGTAGGAGGCCTATTCCAAAGGCCACATCCCCACCCCAGAGGGAGGAAGCATCCAGGGAAGAAAGGCCTGGCAGAAACCACTGAGGGTAAGAGGCCTATTCCAAAGGCCACACCCCCACCCCAGACGGGGGATGCATCCAGTGAAAGGCCTGGCAGAAGCCACTGAGGGTAAGAGGCCTATTACAAAGGCCCCATCCCCACCGCAGAGGGAGGAAGCATCCAGGGAAGAACGACCTAGCAGAAACCACTGAGGGTAAGAGGCCTATTCCAAAGGCCATACCCCCACCCCAGAGGGAGGAAGCATGCAGGGAAGAAAGGCCTGGCAGAAACCATTGAGGGTAAGAGGCCTATTCCAAAGGCCCCATCCCCACCCCAGAGGGAGGAAGCATCCAGGAAAGAAAGGCCTGCCAGAAACCATTGAGGGTAAGAGGCCTATTCCAAAGGCCCCATTCCCACCCCAGAGGGAGGAAGCATCCAGGGAAGAAAGCCTGGCAGAAACTGTTGAGGGTAAAAGGCCTATTCCAAAGGCCACACCCCTACTCCAGAAGCAGGAAGCATCCAGGGAAGAAAGGCCTGGCAGAAACCATTGAGGGTAACAGGCCTATTCCAAAGGCCACACCCCTACCCTAGAGGGAGGAAGCATCCAGGGAAGAAAGTCATGGCAGAAACCACTGAGGGTAAGAGGCCTGTTCAAAAGGCCACATCCCCACCCCTGAGGGAGGAAGCATCCAGGGAAGAAAGGCCTGGCAGAAACCTCTGAGGGTAAGAGGCCTTCTCCAAGGGCCCCATTCCCACCCCAGAGGGAGGAAGCATCCAGGGAAGGAAGGCCTGGCAGAAACCACTGAGGGTAAGAGGCCTATTCCACAGGCAACATTCCCACCCCAGAGGGAGGAAGCATCCAGGGAAGTAAACCCTGACAGAAACCATTGAAAGTAAGAGGCCTATTCCAAAGGCCACACCCCCAACCCAGAGGGAGGAAGCATCCAGGGAAGAAAGGCCTGGCAGAAACCACTGAGGGTAAGAGACCTGTTCCAAAGGCCCCATCCCCACCTCAGAGGGAGGAAGCATCCAGGGAAAAAAGGCCTGGCAGAAACCATTGAGTGTAAGCAGCCGGTTCCAAAGGCCCCATTCCCACCCCAGAGGGAGGAAGCATCCAGGGAAGAAAGCCTTCCAGAAACAATTGAAGGTAAGAGGCCTATTCCAAAGACCACCACCCCACCCCAGAGGGAGGAAGCATTCAGGGAAGAAAGGCCATGGCAGAAACCACTGAGGGGAAGAGGCCTATTCCAAAAGCCACACACCCACCCCAGAGGGAGGAAGCATCCAGGGAAGAAAAGCCTAACAGAAAGCATTGTGGGTAAGAGGCCTATTCCAAAGGCCTCATTCCCACCCCATAGCCTGGAAGAAACCATTGAGGGTAAGAGACCTATTCCAAAGGCCCCATTCCCACCCCATAGGGAGGAAGCATCCAGGAAAGAAAGGCCTGGGAGAAACCATTGAGGGTAAGCAGCCGATTCCAAAGGCCCCATTCCCACCCCAGAGGGAGGAAGCATCCAGGGAAGAAAGGCCTGTCAGAACGCATTGAGGGTAAGAGGACTATTGCAAAGGCCCCATCCCCACCCCAGTGGGAGGAAGCATCCAGCGAAAAAAGGCCTGGCAGAAACCATTGAGGGTAAGCAGCCGATTCCAAAGGCCCCATTCCCACCCCAGAGCCTGGAAGAAACCATTGAGGGTAAGAGGCCTATTCCAAAGGCCCCATCCCCACCCCAGAGGGAGGAAGCATCCAGGAAAGAAAGGCCTATCAGAAAGCATTGATGGTAAGAGGCCTATTCCAAAGGTCCCATCCCCACCCCAGAGGGAGGAAGCATCCAGCGAGAAAAGGCCTGGCAGAAACCATTGAGGGTAAGCAGCCGATTCCAAAGGCCCCATTCCCTCCCCAGAGGGAGGAAGCATCCAGGGAAGAAAGGCCTGGGGGAAACCATTGAGGGTAAGCAGCCGATTCCAAAGGCCCCATTCCAACCCCAGAGGGAGGAAGAATCCGGGGAAGAAAGGCCTGGCAGCAACCATTGAGGGTAAGAGTCCTATTCCAAAGACCACACCCCCATCCCAGAGGGATGAAGCATCCAGGGAAGAAAGGCCTGTCAGAAACCACTGAGGGTAAAAGGTCTATTCCAAAGGCCCCATCCCATCCCCAGAGTTAGGAAGCATCCAGGGAAGAAAGGCCTGGCAGAAGCTACTGAGGGTAAGAGGGCTATTCCAAAGGCCCCATTCCCACCCCAGAGCCTGGAAGAAACCATTGAGGGTAAGAGGCCTATTCCAAAGGCCCCATCCCCACCCCAGAGGGAGGTAGCATCCAGGGAAGAAAGGCCTGCCAGAAACCATTGAGGGTAAGATGCCTATTCCATAGGCCTCATTTCCACCCCAGAGGGAGGAAGCATCCAGGGAAGAAAGACCTGGCAGAAGCCACTGAGGGTAAGAGGCGTATTCCAAAGGCCACCCCCCACACCCCAGAGGGAGGAAGCATCCCGGGAAGAAAGGCCTGGCAGAAACCACTGAGGGTAAGACGTCTATTCCAAAGGCCCAATCCCCTCCCCAAAGTGAGGAAGCATCGAGGGAAGAAAGGCCTGGCAGAAGACACTGAGGGTAAGAGGCCTTTTCCAAAGGCCACCCCACCACCCCAGAGGGAGGAAGCATCCAGGGAAGAAAGCCTGGCAGAAACCGTTGAGGGTAAGAGGCATAGTCCAAAGGCCACACCTCCACCCCAGAGGGAGGAAGCATCCAGGGAAGAAAAGCCTGACAAAAACCATTGAGGGTAAGAGGCCTATTCCAAAGGCCCCACCATAGAGGTAGGAAGCATCCAGGGAAGAAATGCCTGGAAGAAACCACTGAGGGTAAGAGACCGGTTCCAAAGGCCCCATCCCCACCCCAGAGGGAGGAAGCATCCAGGGAAGAAAGGCCTGGCAGAAACCACTGAGGGTAAGAGGCCTTTTCCAAAGGCCCCATTCCCACCCCAGAGGGAGGAAGAATCCGGGGAAGAAAGGCCTGGCAGCAACCATTGAGGGTAAGAGGCCTATTCCAAAGACCATACCCCCATCCCAGAGGGATGAAGCATCCAAGGAAGAAAGGCCTGTCAGAAACCACTGAGGGTAAAAGGTCTATTCCAAAGGCCCCATCCCCTCCCCAGAGGGAGGAAGCATCCAGTGAAGAAAGGTCTGGCAGAAGCTACTGAGGGTAAGAGGGCTATTCCAAAGGCCCCATTCCCACCCCAGAGCCTGGAAGAAACCATTGAGGGTAAGAGGCCTATTCCACAGGCCACATTCCCACCCCAGAGGGAGGAAGCATCCAGGGAAGAAAACCCTGACAGAAACCATTGAAGGTAAGAGGCCTATTCCAAAGGCCACACCCCCACCCCAGAGGGAGGAAGCATCCAGGGAAGAAAGGCCTGGCAGAAACCACTGAGGGTAAGACGTCTATTCCAAAGGCCCCATCCCCTCCCCAGAGTGAGGAAGCATCGAGGGAAGAAAGGCCTGGCAGAAGACACTGAGGGTAAGAGGCCTTTTCCAAAGGCCACACCACCACCCCAGAGGAAGGAAGCATCCAGGGAAGAAAGCCTGGCAGAAACCGATGAGGGTAAGAGGCCTAGTCCAAAGGCCACACCTCCACCCCAGAGGGAGGAAGCATCCAGGGAAGAAAAGCCTGACAGAAACCATTGAGGGTAAGAGGCCTATTCCAAAGGCCCCACCACAGAGGTAGGAAGCATCCAGGGAAGAAATGCCTGGCAGAAACCACTGAGGGTAAGAGACCTGTTCCAAAGGCCCCATCCCCACCCCAGAGGGAGGAAGCATCCAGGGAAGAAAGGCCTGGCAGAAACCACTGAGGGTAAGAGGCCTTTTCCAAAGGCCCCATTCCCACCCCAGAGGGAGGAAGAATCCGGGGAAGAAAGGCCTGGCAGCAACCATTGAGGGTAAGAGGCCTATTCCAAAGACCACACCCCCATCCCAGAGGGATGAAGCATCCAGGGAAGAAAGGCCTGGCAGAAGCTACTGAGGGTAAGAGGGCTATTCCAAAGGCCCCATTCCCACCCCAGAGCCTGGAAGAAACCATTGAGGGTAAGAGGCCTATTCCAAAGGCCCCATCCCCACCCCAGAGGGAGGTAGCATCCAGGGAAGAAAGGCCTGCCAGAAACCATTGAGGGTAAGAGGCCTAATCCAAAGGCCCCATTCCCACCCCAGAGGGAGGAAGCATCCAGGGAAGAAAGACCTGGCAGAAGCCACTGAGGGTAAGAAGCGTATTCCAAAGGCCACCCCCCCCCACCCCAGAGGGAGGAAGCATCCCGGGAAGAAAGGCCTGGCAGAAACCACTGAGGGTAAGAGGTCTATTCCAAAGGACCCATCCCCTCCCCAGAGTGAGGAAGCATCGAGGGAAGAAAGGCCTGGCAGAAGACACTGAGGGTAAGAGGCCTTTTCCAAAGGCCACACCACCACCCCAGAGGGAGGAAGCATCCAGGGAAGAAAGCCTGGCTGAAACCACTGAGGGTAAAAGGTCTATTCCAAAGGCCCCATCCCCTCCCCAGAGGGAGGAAGCATCCAGGGAAGAAAGGCCTGGCAGAAGCTACTGAGGGTAAGAGGGCTATTCCAAAGGCCCCATTCCCACCCCAGAGCCTGGAAGAAACCATTGAGGGTAAGAGGCCTATTCCAAAGGCGCCATCCCCACCCCAGAGGGAGGTAGCATCCAGGGAAGAAAGGCCTGGCAGAAACCACTGAGTGTAGGAGGCCTATTCCAAAGGCCACAACCCCACCCCAGAGGGAGGAAGCATCCAGGGAAGAAAGGCCTGGCAGAAACCACTGAGGGTAAGAGGCCTATTCCAAAGGCCACACCCCAACCCCAGACGGAGGATGCATCCAGTGAAAGGCCTGGCAGAAGCCACTGAGGGTAAGAGGCCTATTACAAATGCCCCATCTCCACCGCAGAGGGAGGAAGCATCCAGGGAAGAACGACCTAGCAGAAACCACTGAGGGTAAGAGGCCTATTCCAAAGGCCATACCCCCACCCCAGAGGGAGGAAGCATGCACGGAAGAAAGGCCTGGCAGAAACCATTGAGGGTAAGAGGCCTATTCCAAAGGCCCCATCCCCACCCCAGAGGGAGGAAGCATCCAGGAAAGAAAGGCCTGCCAGAAACCATTGAGGGTAAGAGGCCTATTCCAAAGGCCCCATTCCCACCCCAGAGGGAGGAAGCATCCAGGGAAGAAAGCCTGGCAGAAACTGTTGAGGGTAAAAGGCCTATTCCAAAGGCCACACCCCTACCCCAGAAGCAGGAAGCATCCAGGGAAGAAAGGCCTGGCAGAAACCATTGAGGGTAACAGGCCTATTCCAAAGGCCACACCCCTACCCTAGAGGGAGGAAGCATCCAGGGAAGAAAGTCATTGCAGAAACCACTGAGGGTAAGAGGCCTGTTCAAAAGGCCACATCCCCACCCCTGAGTGACTAAGCATCCAGGGAAGAAAGGCCTGGCAGAAACCACTGAGGGTAAAAGGCCTTCTCCAAGGGCCCCATTCCCACCCCAGAGGGAGGAAGCATCCAGGGAAGGAAGGCCTGGCAGAAACCACTGAGGGTAAGAGGCCTATTCCACAGGCCACATTCCCACCCCAGAGGGAGGAAGCATCCGGGGAAGAAAACCCTGACAGAAACCATTGAAGGTAAGTGGCCTATTCCAAAGGCCACACCCCCACCCCAGAGGGAGGAAGCATCCAGGGAAGAAAGGCCTGGCAGAAACCACTGAGGGTAAGAGACCT
This sequence comes from Bradypodion pumilum, assembly GCA_035047305.1. NCBI lineage: Eukaryota > Metazoa > Chordata > Lepidosauria > Squamata > Chamaeleonidae > Bradypodion > Bradypodion pumilum. The sequence continues at coordinate 22,704,397 of JAWDJD010000009.1, read as the reverse complement.
GTTCCAAAGGCCCCATCCCCACCTCAGGGGGAGGAAGCATCCAGGGAAAAAAGGCCTGGCAGAAACCATTGAGTGTAAGCAGCCGGTTCCAAAGGCCCCATTCCCACCCCAGAGGGAGGAAGCATCCAGGGAAGAAAGCCTTCCAGAAACAATTGAAGGTAAGAGGCCTATTCCAAAGACCACCACCCCACCCCAGAGGGAGGAAGCATCCAGGGAAGAAAGGCCTTGGCAGAAACCACTGAGGGGAAGAGGCCTATTCCAAAAGCCACACACCCACCCCAGAGGGAGGAAGCATCCAGGGAAGAAAAGCCTAACAGAAACCATTGTGGGTAAGAGGCCTATTCCAAAGGCCTCATTCCCACCCCAGAGCCTGGAAGAAACCATTGAGGGTAAGAGACCTATTCCAAAGGCCCCATTCCCACCCCATAGGGAGGAAGCATCCAGGGAAGAAAGGCCTGGGAGAAACCATTGAGGGTAAGCAGCCGATTCCAAAGGCCCCATTCCCACCCTAGGGGGAGGAAGCATCCAGGGAAGAAAGGCCTGTCAGAACGCATTGAGGGTAAGAGGCCTATTGCAAAGGCCCCATCCCCACCCCAGTGGGAGGAAGCATCCAGCGAAAAAAGGCCTGGCACAAACCATTGAGGGTAAGCAGCCGATTCCAAAGGCCCCATTCCCACCCCAGAGGGAGGAAACATCCAGGGAAGAAAGGCCTGGGAGAAGCTACTGAGGGTAAGAGGGCTATTCCAAAGGCCCCATTCCCAACCCAGAGCCTGGAAGATACCATTTAGGGTAAGCGGCCTATTCCAAAGGCCCCATCCCCACCCCTGAGGGAGGTAGCATCCAGGGAAGAAAGGCCTGCCAGAAACCATTGAAGGTAAGATGCCTATTCCATAGGCCCCATTCCCACCCCAGAGAGAGGAAGCATCCAGGGAAGAAAGGCTGGCAGATACCGTTGAGGGTAAAAGGCCTATTCCAAAGGCCACACCCCCACCCCAGAAGCAGGAAGCATCCAGGGAAGAAAGGTCTGGCAGAAACCATTGAGGGTAACAGGCCTATTCCAAAGACCACACCCCCACCCCAGAGGGAGGAAGCATCCAGGGAAGAAAGACCTGGCAGAAGCCACTGAGGGTAAGAGGCGTATTCCAAAGGCCACCCCCCCACCCCAGAGGGAGGAAGCATCCCGGGAAGAAAGGCCTGGCAGAAACCACTGAGGGTAAGACGTCTATTCCAAAGGCCCCATCCCCTCCCCAGAGTGAGGAAGCATCGAGGGAAGAAAGGCCTGGCAGAAGACACTGAGGGTAAGAGGCCTTTTCCAAAGGCCACACCACCACCCCAGAGGGAGGAAGCATCCAGGGAAGAAAGCCTGGCAGAAACCGTTGAGGGTAAGAGGCCTAGTCCAAAGGCCACACCTCCACCCCAGAGGGAGGAAGCATCCAGGGAAGAAAAGCCTGACAGAAACCATTGAGGGTAAGAGGCCTATTCCAAAGGCCCCACCACAGAGGTAGGAAGCATCCAGGGAAGAAATGCCTGGCAGAAACCACTGAGGGTAAGAGACCTGTTCCAAAGGCCCCATCCCCACCCCAGAGGGAGGAAGCATCCAGGGAAGAAAGGCCTGGCAGAAACCACTGAGGGTAAGAGGCCTTTTCCAAAGGCCCCATTCCCACCCCAGAGGGAGGAAGAATCCGGGGAAGAAAGGCCTGGCAGCAACCATTGAGGGTAAGAGGCCTATTCCAAAGACCACACCCCCATCCCAGAGGGATGAAGCATCCAGGGAAGAAAGGCCTGGCAGAAGCTACTGAGGGTAAGAGGGCTATTCCAAAGGCCCCATTCCCACCCCAGAGCCTGGAAGAAACCATTGAGGGTAAGAGGCCTATTCCAAAGGCCCCATCCCCACCCCAGAGGGAGGTAGCATCCAGGGAAGAAAGGCCTGCCAGAAACCATTGAGGTTAAGAGGCCTATTCCAAAGGCCCCATTCCCACCCCAGAGGGAGGAAGCATCCAGGGAAGAAAGACCTGGCAGAAGCCACTGAGGGTAAGAGGCGTATTCCAAAGGCCAGCCCCCACCCCACCCCAGAGGGAGGAAGCATCCCGGGAAGAAAGGCCTGGCAGAAACCACTGAGGGTAAGAGGTCTATTCCAAAGGCCCCATCCCCTCCCCAGAGGGAGGAAGTATCGAGGGAAAAAAGGCCTGGCAGAAGACACTGAGGGTAAGAGGCCTTTTCCAAAGGCAACACCACCACCCCAGAGGGAGGAAGCATCCAGGGAAGAAAGCCTGGCTGAAACCACTGAGGGTAAAAGGTCTATTCCAAAGGCCCCATCCCCTCCCCAGAGGGAGGAAGCATCCAGGGAAGAAAGGCCTGGCAGAAGCTACTGAGGGTAAGATGGCTATTCCAAAGGCCCCATTCCCACCCCAGAGCCTGGAAGAAACCATTGAGGGTAAGAGGCCTATTCCAAAGGCCCCATCCCCACCCTAGAGGGAGGTAGCATCCAGGGAAGAAAGGCCTGGCAGAAACCACTGAGTGTAGGAGGCCTATTCCAAAGGCCCACCCCAGAGGGAGGAAGCATCCAGGGAAGAAAGGCCTGGCAGAAACCACTGAGGGTAAGAGGCCTATTCCAAAGGCCACACTCCCACCCCAGACGGGGCATGCATCCAGTGAAAGGCCTGGCAGAAGCCACTGAGGGTAAGAAGCCTATTACAAAGGCCCCATCCCCACCGCAGAGGGAGGAAGCATCCAGGGAAGAACGACCTAGCAGAAACCACTGAGGGTAAGAGGCCTATTCCAAAGGCCACACCCCCACCCCAGAGGGAGGAAGCATGCAGGGAAGAAAGGCCTGGCAGAAACCATTGAGGGTAAGAGGCCTATTCCAAAGGCCCAATCCCCACCCCAGAGGGAGGAAGCATCCAGGAAAGAAAGGCCTGCCAGAAACCATTGAGGGTAATAGGCCTATTCCAAAGGCCCCATTCCCACCCCAGAGGGAGGAAGCATCCAGGGAAGAAAGCCTGGCAGAAACTGTTGAGGGTAAAAGGCCTATTCCAAAGGCCACACCCCTACCCCAGAAGCAGGAAGCATCCAGGGAAGAAAGGCCTGGCAGAAACCATTGAGGGTAACATGCCTATTTCAAAGGCCACACCCCTACCCTAGAGGGAGGAAGCATCCAGGGAAGAAAGTCATGGCAGAAACCACTGAGGGTAAGAGGCCTGTTCAAAAGGCCACATCCCCACCCCTGAGGGAGGAAGCATCCAGGGAAGAAAGGCCTGGCAGAAACCACTGAGGGTAAGAGGCCTTCTCCAAGGGCCCCATTCCCACCCCAGAGGGAGGAAGCATCCAGGGAAGGAAGGCCTGGCAGAAACCACTGAGGGTAAGAGGCCTATTCCACAGGCCACATTCCCACCCTAGAGGGAGGAAGCATCCAGGGAAGAAAACCCTGACAGAAACCATTGAAGGTAAGAGGCCTATTCCAAAGGCCACACCCCCACCCCAGAGGGAGGAAGCATCCAGGGAAGAAAGGCCTGACAGAAACCACTGAGGGTAAGAGACCTGTTCCAAAGGCCCCATCCCCACCTCAGAGGGAGGAAGCATCCAGGGAAGAAAGGCCTGGCAGAAACCACTGAGGGTAAGAGGTCTATTCCAAAGGCCCCATCCCCTCCCCAGAGGGAGGAAGTATCGAGGGAAAAAAGGCCTGGCAGAAGACACTGAGGGTAAGAGGCCTTTTCCAAAGGCAACACCACCACCCCAGAGGGAGGAAGCATCCAGGGAAGAAAGCCTGGCTGAAACCACTGAGGGTAAAAGGTCTATTCCAAAGGCCCCATCCCCTCCCCAGAGGGAGGAAGCATCCAGGGAAGAAAGGCCTGGCAGAAGCTACTGAGGGTAAGATGGCTATTCCAAAGGCCCCATTCCCACCCCAGAGCCTGGAAGAAACCATTGAGGGTAAGAGGCCTATTCCAAAGGCCCCATCCCCACCCTAGAGGGAGGTAGCATCCAGGGAAGAAAGGCCTGGCAGAAACCACTGAGTGTAGGAGGCCTATTCCAAAGGCCCACCCCAGAGGGAGGAAGCATCCAGGGAAGAAAGGCCTGGCAGAAACCACTGAGGGTAAGAGGCCTATTCCAAAGGCCACACTCCCACCCCAGACGGGGCATGCATCCAGTGAAAGGCCTGGCAGAAGCCACTGAGGGTAAGAAGCCTATTACAAAGGCCCCATCCCCACCGCAGAGGGAGGAAGCATCCAGGGAAGAACGACCTAGCAGAAACCACTGAGGGTAAGAGGCCTATTCCAAAGGCCACACCCCCACCCCAGAGGGAGGAAGCATGCAGGGAAGAAAGGCCTGGCAGAAACCATTGAGGGTAAGAGGCCTATTCCAAAGGCCCAATCCCCACCCCAGAGGGAGGAAGCATCCAGGAAAGAAAGGCCTGCCAGAAACCATTGAGGGTAATAGGCCTATTCCAAAGGCCCCATTCCCACCCCAGAGGGAGGAAGCATCCAGGGAAGAAAGCCTGGCAGAAACTGTTGAGGGTAAAAGGCCTATTCCAAAGGCCACACCCCTACCCCAGAAGCAGGAAGCATCCAGGGAAGAAAGGCCTGGCAGAAACCATTGAGGGTAACATGCCTATTTCAAAGGCCACACCCCTACCCTAGAGGGAGGAAGCATCCAGGGAAGAAAGTCATGGCAGAAACCACTGAGGGTAAGAGGCCTGTTCAAAAGGCCACATCCCCACCCCTGAGGGAGGAAGCATCCAGGGAAGAAAGGCCTGGCAGAAACCACTGAGGGTAAGAGGCCTTCTCCAAGGGCCCCATTCCCACCCCAGAGGGAGGAAGCATCCAGGGAAGGAAGGCCTGGCAGAAACCACTGAGGGTAAGAGGCCTATTCCACAGGCCACATTCCCACCCTAGAGGGAGGAAGCATCCAGGGAAGAAAACCCTGACAGAAACCATTGAAGGTAAGAGGCCTATTCCAAAGGCCACACCCCCACCCCAGAGGGAGGAAGCATCCAGGGAAGAAAGGCCTGACAGAAACCACTGAGGGTAAGAGACCTGTTCCAAAGGCCCCATCCCCACCTCAGAGGGAGGAAGCATCCAGGGAAAAAAGGCCTGGCAGAAACCAATGAGTGTAAGCAGCCGGTTCCAAAGGCCCCATTCCCACCCCAGAGGGAGGAAGCATCCAGGGAAGAAAGCCTTCCAGAAACAATTGAAGGTAAGAGGCCTATTCCAAAGACCACCACCCAACCCCAGAGGGAGGAAGCATCCAGGGAGAAAGGCCTTGGCAGAAACCACTGAGGGGAAGAGGCCTATTCCAAAAGCCACACACCCACCCCAGAGGGAGGAAGCATCCAGGGAAGAAAAGAATAACAGAAACCATTGTGGGTAAGAGGCCTATTCCAAAGGCTTCATTCCCACCCCAGAGCCTGGAAGAAACCATTGAGGGTAAGAGACCTATTCCAAAGGCCCCATTCCCACCCCATAGGGAGGAAGCATCCAGGGAAGAAAGGCCTGGGAGAAACCATTGAGGGTAAGCAGCCGATTCCAAAGGCCCCATTCCCACCCCAGAGGGAGGAAGCATCCAGGGAAGAAAGGCCTGTCAGAACGCATTGAGGGTAAGAGGCCTATTGCAAAGGCCCCATCCCCACCCCAGTGGGAGGAAGCATCCAGCGAAAAAAAGCCTGGCAGAAACCATTGAGGGTAAGCAGCTGATTCCAAAGGCCCCATTCCCACCCCAGAGGGAGGAAGCATCCAGGGAAGAAAGGCCTGGGAGAAACCATTGAGGGTAAGCAGCCGGTTCCAAAGGCCCCATTCCCACCCCAGAGCCTGGAAGAAACCATTGAGGGTAAGAGGCCTATTCCAAAGGCCCCATCCCCACCCCAGAGGGAGGAAGCATCCAGGGAAGAAAGGCCTGTCAGAAAGCATTGAGGGTAAGAGGCCTATTCCAAAGGCCCCATCCCCACCCCAGAGGGAGGAAGCATCCAGCGAGAAAAGGCCTGGCAGAAACCATTGAGGGTAAGCAGCCGATTCCAAAGGCCCCATTCCCTCCCCAGAGGGAGGAAGCATCCAGGGAAGAAAGGCCTGGGGGAAACCATTGAGGGTAAGCAGCCGACTCCAAAGGACCCATTCCAACCCCAGAGGGAGGAAGAATCCGGGGAAGAAAGGCCTGGCAGCAACCATTGAGGGTAAGAGTCCTATTCCAAAGACCACACTCCCATCCCAGAGGGATGAAGCATCCAGGGAAGAAAGGCCTGTCAGAAACCACTGAGGGTAAAAGGTCTATTCCAAAGGCCCCATCCCCTCCCCAGATTTAGGAAGCATCCAGGGAAGAAAGGCCTGGCAGAAGCTACTGAGGGTAAGAGGGCTATTCCAAAGGCCCCATTCCCACCCCAGAGCCTGGAAGAAACCATTGAGGGTAAGAGGCCTATTCCAAAGGCCCCATCCCCACCCCAGAGGGAGGTAGCATCCAGGGAAGAAAGGCCTGCCAGAAACCATTGAGGGTACGATGCCTATTCCATAGGCCCCATTCCCACCCCAGAGGGAGGAAGCATCCAGGGAAGAAAGGCTGGCAGATACCGTTGAGGGTAAAAGGCCTATTCCAAAGGCCACGCCCCCACCCCAGAAGCAGGAAGCATCCAGGGAAGAAAGGCCTGGCAGAAACCATTGAGGGTAACAGGCCTATTCCAAAGACCACACCCCCACCCCAGAGGGAGGAAGCATCCAGGGAAGAAAGACCTGGCAGAAGCCACTGAGGGTAAGAGGCGTATTCCAAAGGCCACCCCCCCCCCACACACCCCAGAGGGAGGAAGCATCCCGGGAAGAAAGGCCTGGCAGCAACCATTGAGGGTAAGAGTCCTATTACAAAGACCACACCCCCATCCCAGAGGGATGAAGCATCCAGGGAAGAAAACCCTGACAGAAACCATTGAAGGTAAGAGGCCTATTCCAAAGGCCACACCCCCACCCCAGAGGGAGGAAGCATCCAGGGAAGAAAGGCCTGGCAGAAACCACTGAGGGTAAGAGGCCTGTTCAAAAGGCCACATCCCCACCCCTGAGGGAGGAAGCATCCAGGGAAGAAAGGCCTGGCAGAAACCACTGAGGGTAAGAGGCCTTCTCCAAGGGCCCCATTCCCACCCCAGAGGGAGGAAGCATCCATGGAAGAAAAGAATAACAGAAACCATTGTGGGTAAGAGGCCTATTCCAAAGGCTTCATTCCCACCCCAGAGCCTGGAAGAAACCATTGAGGGTAAGAGACCTATTCCAAAGGCCCCATTCCCACCCCATAGGGAGGAAGCATCCAGCGAAAAAAAGCCTGGCAGAAACCATTGAGGGTAAACAGCCGATTCCAAAGGACCCATTCCCACCCAAGAGGGAGGAAGCATCCAGGGAAGAAAGGCCTGGGAGAAACCATTGAGGGTAAGCAGCCGGTTCCAAAGGCCCCATTCCCACCCCAGAGCCAAGAAGAAACCATTGAGGGTAAGAGGCCTATTCCAAAGGCCCCATCCCCACCCCAGAGGGAGGAAGCATCCAGGGAAGAAATGCCTGTCAGAAAGCATTGAGGGTAAGAGGCCTATTCCAAAGGCCCCATCCCCACCCCAGAGGGAGGAAGCATCCAGCGAGAAAAGGCCTGGCAGAAACCATTGCGGGTAAGCAGCCGATTCCAAAGGCCCCATTCCCTCCCCAGAGGGAGGAAGCATGCAGGGAAGAAAGGCCTGGGAGAAACCATTGAGGGTAAGCAGCCGATTCCAAAGGCCCCATTCCCACCCCAGAGGGAGGAAGCATCCAGGGAAGAAAGGCCTGTCAGAACGCATTGAGGGTAAGAGGCCTATTGCAAAGGCCCCATCCCCACCCCAGTGGGAGGAAGCATCCAGCGAAAAAAAGCCTGGCAGAAACCATTGAGGGTAAGCAGCCGATTCCAAAGGCCCCATTCCCACCCCAGAGGGAGGAAGCATCCAGGGAAGAAAGGCCTGGGAGAAACCATTGAGGGTAAGCAGCCGGTTCCAAAGGCCCCATTCCCACCCCAGAGCCTGGAAGAAACCATTGAGGGTAAGAGGCCTATTCCAAAGGCCCCATCCCCACCCCAGAGGGAGGAAGCATCCAGGGAAGAAAGGCCTGTCAGAAAGCATTGAGGGTAAGAGGCCTATTCCAAAGGCCCCATTCCAACCCCAGAGGGAGGAAGCATCCAGCGAGAAAAGGCCTGGCAGAAACCATTGAGGGTAAGCAGCCGATTCCAAAGGCCCCATTCCCTCCCCAGAGGGAGGAAGCATCCAGGGAAGAAAGGCCTGGGGGAAACCATTGAGGGTAAGCAGCCGATTCCAAAGGCACCATTCCAACCCCAGAGGGAGGAAGAATCCGGGTAAGAAAGGCCTGGCAGCAACCATTGAGGGTAAGAGTCCTATTCCAAAGACCACACCCCCATCCCAGAGGGATGAAGCATCCAGGGAAGAAAGGCCTGTCAGAAACCACTGAGGGTAAAAGGTCTATTCCAAAGCCCCATCCCCTCCCCAGAGTTAGGAAGCATCCAGGGAAGAAAGGCCTGGCAGAAGCTACTGGGGGTAAGAGGGCTATTCCAAAGGCCCCATTCCCACCCCAGAGCCTGGAAGAAACCATTGAGGGTAAGAGGCCTATTCCAAAGGCCCCATCCCCACCCCAGAGGGAGGTAGCATCCAGGGAAGAAAGGCCTGCCAGAAACCATTGAGGGTAAGATGCCTATTCCATAGGCCCCATTCCCACCCCAGAGGGAGGAAGCATCCAGGGAAGAAAGGCTGGCAGATACCGTTGAGGGTAAAAGGCCTATTCCAAAGGCCACGCCCCCACCCCAGAAGCAGGAAGCATCCAGGGAAGAAAGGCCTGGCAGAAACCATTGAGGGTAACAGGCCTATTCCAAAGACCACACCCCCACCCCAGAGGGAGGAAGCATCCAGGGAAGAAAGACCTGGCAGAAGCCACTGAGGGTAAGAGGCGTATTACAAAGGCCACCCCCCCACACACCCCAGAGGGAGGAAGCATCCCGGGAAGAAAGGCCTGGCAGCAACCATTGAGGGTAAGAGTCCTATTACAAAGACCACACCCCCATCCCAGAGGGATGAAGCATCCAGGGAAGAAAACCCTGACAGAAACCATTGAAGGTAAGAGGCCTATTCCAAAGGCCACACCCCCACCCCAGAGGGAGGAAGCATCCAGGGAAGAAAGGCCTGGCAGAAACCACTGAGGGTAAGAGGCCTGTTCAAAAGGCCACATCCCCACCCCTGAGGGAGGAAGCATCCAGGGAAGAAAGGCCTGGCAGAAACCACTGATGGTAAGAGGCCTTCTCCAAGGGCCCCATTCCCACCCCAGAGGGAGGAAGCATCCAGGGAAGGAAGGCCTGGCAGAAACCACTGAGGGTAAGAGGCCTATTCCACAGGCCACATTCCCACCCCAGAGGGAGGAAGCATCCAGGGAAGAAAACCCTGACAGAAACCATTGAAGGTAAGAGGCCTATTCCAAAGGCCACCCCCCCCCCAGAGGGAGGAAGCATCCAGGGAAGAAAGGCCTGACAGAAACCACTGAGGGTAAGAGACCTGTTCCAAAGGCCCCATCCCCACCTCAGAGGGAGGAAGCATCCAGGGAAAAAAGGCCTGGCAGAAACCATTGAGTGTAAGCAGCCGGTTCCAAAGGCCCCATTCCCACCCCAGAGGGAGGAAGCATCCAGGGAAGAAAGCCTTCCAGAAACAATTGAAGGTAAGAGGCCTATTCCAAAGACCACCACCCCACCCCAGAGGGAGGAAGCATCCAGGGAAGAAAGGCCTTGGCAGAAACCACTGAGGGGAAGAGGCCTATTCCAAAAGCCACACACCCACCCCAGAGGGAGGAAGCATCCAGGGAAGAAAAGAATAACAGAAACCATTGTGGGTAAGAGGCCTATTCCAAAGGCTTCATTCCCACCCCAGAGCCTGGAAGAAACCATTGAGGGTAAGAGACCTATTCCAAAGGCCCCATTCCCACCCCATAGGGAGGATGCATCCAGGGAAGAAAGGCCTGGGAGAAACCATTGAGGGTAAGCAGCCAATTCCAAAGGCCCCATTCCCACCCCAGAGGGAGGAAGCATCCAGGGAAGAAAGGCCTGTCAGAACGCATTGAGGGTAAGAGGCCTATTGCAAAGGCCCCATCCCCACCTCAGTGGGAGGAAGCATCCAGCGAAAAAAAGCCTGGCAGAAACCATTGAGGGTAAGCAGCCGATTCCAAAGGCCCCATTCCCACCCTAGAGGGAGGAAGCATCCAGGGAAGAAAGGCCTGGGAGAAACCATTGAGGGTAAGCAGCCGGTTCCAAAGGCCCCATTCCCACCCCAGAGCCAAGAAGAAGCCATTGAGGGTAAGAGGCCTATTCCAAAGGCCCCATCCCCACCCCAGAAGGAGGAAGCATCCAGGGAAGAAATGCCTGTCAGAAAGCATTGAGGGTAAGAGGCCTATTCCAAAGGCGCCATCCCCACCCCAGAGGGAGGAAGCATCCAGCGAGAAAAGGCCTGGCAGAAACCATTGCGGGTAAGCAGCCGATTCCAAAGGCCCCATTCCAACCCCAGAGGGAGGAAGAATCCGGGGAAGAAAGGCCTGGCAGCAACCATTGAGGGTAAGAGTCCTATTCCAAAGACCACACCCCCATCCCAGAGGGATGAAGCATCCAGGGAAGAAAGGCCTGTCAGAAACCACTGAGGGTAAAAGGTCTATTCCAAAGGCTCCATCCCCTCCCCAGAGTTATGAAGCATCCAGGGAAGAAAGGCCTGGCAGAAGCTACTGAGGGTAAGAGGGCTATTCCAAAGGCCCCATTCCCACCCCAGAGGGAGGAAGCATCCAGGGAAGAAAGGCCTGGGAGAAACCATTGAGGGTAAGAGGCCTATTCCAAAGGCCCCATCCCCACCCCAGAGGGAGGAAGCATCCAGGGAAGAAAGGCCTGGCAGAAACTATTGAGGGTAAGAGGCCTATTCCAAAGGCCCAATCCCCACCCCAGAGGGAGGAAGCATCCAGGAAAGAAAGGCCTGCCAGAAACCATTGAGGGTAATAGGCCTATTCCAAAGGCCCCATTCCCACCCCAGAGGGAGGAAGCATCCAGGGAAGAAAGCCTGGCAGAAACTGTTGAGGGTAAAAGGCCTATTTCAAAGGCCACACCCCTACCCCAGAAGCAGGAAGCATCCAGGGAAGAAAGGCCTGGCAGAAACCATTGAGGGTAACAGGCCTATTCCAAAGGCCACACCCCTACCCTAGAGGGAGGAAGCATCCAGGGAAGAAAGTCATGGCAGAAACCACTGAGGGTAAGAGGCCTGTTCAAAAGGCCACATCCCCACCCCTGAGGGAGGAAGCATCCAGGGAAGAAAGGCCTGGCAGAAACCACTGAGGGTAAGAGGACTTCTCCAAGGGCCCCATTCCCACCCCAGAGGGAGGAAGCATCCAGGGAAGGAAGGCCTGGCAGAAACCACTGAGGGTAAGAGGCCTATTCCACAGGCCACATTCCCACCCTAGAGGGAGGAAGCATCCAGGGAAGAAAACCCTGACAGAAACCATTGAAGGTGAGAGGCCTATTCCAAAGGCCACACCCCCACCCCAGAGGGAGGAATCATCCAGGGAAGAAAGGCCTGACAGAAACCACTGAGGGTAAGAGACCTGTTCCAAAGGCCCCATCCCCACCTCAGAGGGAGGAAGCATCCAGGGAAAAAAGGCCTGGCAGAAACCATTGAGTGTAAGCAGCCGGTTCCAAAGGCCCCATTCCCACCCCAGAGGGAGGAAGCATCCAGGGGAGAAAGCCTTCCAGAAACAATTGAAGGTAAGAGGCCTATTCCAAAGACCACCACCCCACCCCAGAGGGAGGAAGCATCCAGGGAGAAAGGCCTTGGCAGAAACCACTGAGGGGAAGAGGCCTATTCCAAAAGCCACACACCCACCCCAGAGGGAGGAAGCATCCAGGGAAGAAAAGAATAACAGAAACCATTGTGGGTAAGAGGCCTATTCCAAAGGCTTCATTCCCACCCCAGAGCCTGGAAGAAACCATTGAGGGTAAGAGACCTATTCCAAAGGCCCCATTCCCACCCCATAGGGAGGAAGCATCCAGGGAAGAAAGGCCTGGGAGAAACCATTGAGGGTAAGCAGCCGATTCCAAAGGCCCCATTCCCTCCCCAGAGGGAGGAAGCATCCAGGGAAGAAAGGCCTGTCAGAACGCATTGTGGGTAAGAGGCCTATTGCAAAGGCCCCATCCCCACCCCAGTGGGAGGAAGCATCCAGCGAAAAAAAGCCTGGCAGAAACCATTGAGGGTAAGCAGCCGATTCCAAAGGCCCCATTCCCACCCCAGGGGGAGGAAGCATCCAGGGAAGAAAGGCCTGGGAGAAACCATTGAGGGTAAGCAGCCGTTTCCAAAGGCCCCATTCCCACCCCAGAGCCTGGAAGAAACCATTGAGGGTAAGAGGCCTATTCCAAAGGCCCCATCCCCACCCCAGAGGGAGGAAGCATCCAGGGAAGAAAGGCCTGTCAGAAAGCATTGAGGGTAAGAGGCCTATTCCAAAGGCCCCATCCCCACCCCAGAGGGAGGAAGCATCCAGCGAGAAAAGGCCTGGCAGAAACCATTGAGGGTAAGCAGCCGATTCCAAAGGCCCCATTCCCTCCCCAGAGGGAGGAAGCATCCAGGGAAGAAAGGCCTGGCAGCAACCATTGAGGGTAAGAGTCCTATTCCAAAGACCACACCCCCATCCCAGAGGGATGAAGCATCCAGGGAAGAAAGGCCTGTCAGAAACCACTGAGGGTAAAAGGTCTATTCCAAAGGCCCCATCCCCTCCCCAGAGTTAGGAAGCATCCAGGGAAGAAAGGCCTGGCAGAAGCTACTGAGGGTAAGAGGGCTATTCCAAAGGCCCCATTCCCACCCCAGAGCCTGGAAGAAACCATTGAGGGTAAGAGGCCTATTCCAAAGGCCACATCCACACCCCAGAGGGAGGTAGCATCCAGGGAAGAAAGGCCTGCCAGAAACCATTGAGGGTAAGATGCCTATTCCATAGGCCCCATTCCCACCCCAGAGGGAGGAAGCATCCAGGGAAGAAAGGCTGGCAGATACCGTTGAGGGTAAAAGGCCTATTCCAAAGGCCACGCCCCCACCCCAGAAGCAGGAAGCATCCAGGGAAGAAAGGCCTGGCAGAAACCATTGAGGTAACAGGCCTATTCCAAAGACCACACCCCCACCCCAGAGGGAGGAAGCATCCAGGGAAGAAAGACCTGGCAGAAGCCACTGAGGGTAAGAGGCGTATTCCAAAGGCCACCCCCCCACCCCAGAGGGAGGAAGCATCCCGGGAAGAAAGGCCTGGCAGAAACCACTGAGGGTAAGACGTCTATTCCAAAGGCCCCATCCCCTCCCCAGAGTGACGAAGCATCGAGGGAAGAAAGGCCTGGCAGAAGACACTGAGGGTAAGAGGCCTTTTCCAAAGGCCACACCACCACCCCAGAGGGAGGAAGCATCCAGGGAAGAAAGCCTGGCAGAAACCGTTGAGGGTAAGAGGCCTAGTCCAAAGGCCACACCTCCACCCCAGAGGGAGGAAGCATCCAGGGAAGAAAAGCCTGACAGAAACCATTGAGGGTAAGAGGCCTATTCCAAAGGCCCCACCACAGAGGTAGGAAGCATCCAGGGAAGAAATGCCTGGCAGAAACCACTGAGGGTAAGAGACCTGTTCCAAAGGCCCCATCCCCACCCCAGAGGGAGGAAGCATCCAGGGAAGAAAGGCCTGGCAGAAACCACTGAGGGTAAGAGGCCTTTTCCAAAGGCCCCATTCCCACCCCAGAGGGAGGAAGAATCCGGGGAAGAAAGGCCTGGCAGCAACCATTGAGGGTAAGAGGCCTATTCCAAAGACCACACCCCCATCCCAGAGGGATGAAGCATCCAGGGAAGAAAGGCCTTCCAGAAGCTACTGAGGGTAAGAGGGCTATTCCAAAGGCCCCATTCCCACCCCAGAGCCTGGCTGAAACCACTGAGGGTAAAAGGTCTATTCCAAAGGCCCCATCCCCTCCCCAGAGGGAGGAAGCATCCAGGGAAGAAAGGCCTGGCAGAAGCTACTGAAGGTAAGATGGCTATTCCAAAGGCCCCATTCCCACCCCAGAGCCTGGAAGAAACCATTGAGGGTAAGAGGCCTATTCCAAAGGCCCCATCCCCACCCCAGAGGGAGGTAGCATCCAGGGAAGAAAGGCCTGGCAGAAACCACTGAGTGTAGGAGGCCTATTCCAAAGGCCCACCCCAGAGGGAGGAAGCATCCAGGGAAGAAAGGCCTCGCAGAAACCATTGAGGGTAAGAGGCCTATTCCAAAGGCCCCATCCCCACCCCAGAGGGAGATAGCATCCAGGGAAGAAAGGCCTGGCAGAAACCACTGAGTGTAGGAGGCCTATTCCAAAGGCCCACCCCAGACGGGGGATGCATCCAGTGAAAGGCCTGGCAGAAGCTACTGAGGGTAAGAGGCCTATTACAAAGGCCCCATCCCCACCGCAGAGGGAGGAAGCATCCAGGGAAGAACGACCTAGCAGAAACCACTGAGGGTAAGAGGCCTATTCCAAAGGCCACACCCCCACCCCAGAGGGAGGAAGCATGCAGGGAAGAAAGGCCTGGCAGAAACTATTGAGGGTAAGAGGCCTATTCCAAAGGCCCAATCCCCACCCCAGAGGGAGGAAGCATCCAGGAAAGAAAGGCCTGCCAGAAACCATTGAGGGTAATAGGCCTATTCCAAAGGCCCCATTCCCACCCCAGAGGGAGGAAGCATCCAGGGAAGAAAGCCTGGCAGAAACTGTTGAGGGTAAAAGGCCTATTCCAAAGGCCACACCCCTACCCCAGAAGCAGGAAGCGTCCAGGGAAGAAAGGCCTGGCAGAAACCATTGAGGGTAACAGGCCTATTCCAAAGGCCACACCCCTACCCTAGAGGGAGGAAGCATCCAGGGAAGAAAGTCATGGCAGAAACCACTGAGGGTAAGAGGCCTGTTCAAAAGGCCACATCCCCACCCCTGAGGGAGGAAGCATCCAGGGAAGAAAGGCCTGGCAGAAACCACTGAGGGTAAGAGGCCTTCTCCAAGGGCCCCATTCCCACCCCAGAGGGAGGAAGCATCCAGGGAAGGAAGGCCTGGCAGAAACCACTGAGGGTAAGAGGCCTATTCCACAGGCCACATTCCCACCCTAGAGGGAGGAAGCATCCAGGGAAGAAAACCCTGACAGAAACCATTGAAGGTGAGAGGCCTATTCCAAAGGCCACACCCCCACCCCAGAGGGAGGAAGCATCCAGGGAAGAAAGGCCTGACAGAAACCACTGAGGGTAAGAGACCTGTTCCAAAGGCCCCATCCCCACCTCAGAGGGAGGAAGCATCCAGGGAAAAAAGGCCTGGCAGAAACCATTGAGTGTAAGCAGCCGGTTCCAAAGGCCCCATTCCCACCCCAGAGGGAGGAAGCATCCAGGGGAGAAAGCCTTCCAGAAACAATTGAAGGTAAGAGGCCTATTCCAAAGACCACCACCCCACCCCAGAGGGAGGAAGCATCCAGGGAGAAAGGCCTTGGCAGAAACCACTGAGGGAAAGAGGCCTATTCCAAAAGCCACACACCCACCCCAGAGGGAGGAAGCATCCAGGGAAGAAAAGAATAACAGAAACCATTGTGGGTAAGAGGCCTATTCCAAAGGCTTCATTCCCACCCCAGAGCCTGGAAGAAACCATTGAGGGTAAGAGACCTATTCCAAAGGCCCCATTCCCACCCCATAGGGAGGAAGCATCCAGGGAAGAAAGGCCTGGGAGAAACCATTGAGGGTAAGCAGCCGATTCCAAAGGCCCCATTCCCACCCCAGAGGGAGGAAGCATCCAGGGAAGAAAGGCCTGTCAGAACGCATTGAGGGTAAGAGGCCTATTGCAAAGGCCCCATCCCCACCCCAGTGGGAGGAAGCATCCAGCGAAAAAAAGCCTGGCAGAAACCATTGAGGGTAAGCAGCCGATTCCAAAGGCCCCATTCCCACCCCAGGGGGAGGAAGCATCCAGGGAAGAAAGGCCTGGGAGAAACCATTGAGGGTAAGCAGCCGGTTCCAAAGGCCCCATTCCCACCCCAGACCATGGAAGAAACCATTGAGGGTAAGAGGCCTATTCCAAAGGCCCCATCCCCACCCCAGAGGGAGGAAGCATCCAGGGAAGAAAGGCCTGTCAGAAAGCATTGAGGGTAAGAGGCCTATTCCAAAGGCCCCATCCCCACCCCAGAGGGAGGAAGCATCCAGCGAGAAAAGGCCTGGCAGAAACCATTGAGGGTAAGCAGCCGATCCCAAAGGCCCCATTCCCTCCCCAGAGGGAGGAAGCATCCAGGGAAGAAAGGCCTGGGGGAAACAATTGAGGGTAAGCAGCCGATTCCAAAGGCCCCATTCCTACCCCAGAGGGAGGAAGAATCCGGGGAAGAAAGGCCTGGCAGCAACCATTGAGGGTAAGAGTCCTATTCCAAAGACCACACCCCCATCCCAGAGGGATGAAGCATCCAGGGAAGAAAGGCCTGTCAGAAACCACTGAGGGTAAAAGGTCTATTCCAAAGGCCCCATCCCCTCCCCAGAGTTAGGAAGCATCCAGGGAAGAAAGGCCTGGCAGAAGCTACTGAGGGTAAGAGGGCTATTCCAAAGGCCCCATTCCCACCCCAGAGCCTGGAAGAAACCATTGAGGGTAAGAGGCCTATTCCAAAGGCCACATCCACACCCCAGAGGGAGGTAGCATCCAGGGAAGAAAGGCCTGCCAGAAACCATTGAGGGTAAGATGCCTATTCCATAGGCCCCATTCCCACCCCAGAGGGAGGAAGCATCCAGGGAAGAAAGGCTGGCAGATACCGTTGAGGGTAAAAGGCCTATTCCAAAGGCCACGCCCCCACCCCAGAAGCAGGAAGCATCCAGGGAAGAAAGGCCTGGCAGAAACCATTGAGGTAACAGGCCTATTCCAAAGACCGCACCCCCACCCCAGAGGGAGGAAGCATCCAGGGAAGAAAGACCTGGCAGAAGCCACTGAGGGTAAGAGGCGTATTCCAAAGGCCACCCCCCCACCCCAGAGGGAGGAAGCATCCCGGGAAGAAAGGCCTGGCAGAAACCACTGAGGGTAAGACGTCTATTCCAAAGGCCCCATCCCCTCCCCAGAGTGAGGAAGCATCGAGGGAAGAAAGGCCTGGCAGAAGACACTGAGGGTAAGAGGCCTTTTCCAAAGGCCACACCACCACCCCAGAGGGAGGAAGCATCCAGGGAAGAAAGCCTGGCAGAAACCGTTGAGGGTAAGAGGCCTAGTCCAAAGGCCACACCTCCACCCCAGAGGGAGGAAGCATCCAGGGAAGAAAAGCCTGACAGAAACCATTGAGGGTAAGAGGCCTATTCCAAAGGCCCCACCACAGAGGTAGGAAGCATCCAGGGAAGAAATGCCTGGCAGAAACCACTGAGGGTAAGAGACCTGTTCCAAAGGCCCCATCCCCACCCCAGAGGGAGGAAGCATCCAGGGAAGAAAGGCCTGGCAGAAACCACTGAGGGTAAGAGGCCTTTTCCAAAGGCCCCATTCCCACCCCAGAGGGAGGAAGAATCCGGGGAAGAAAGGCCTGGCAGCAACCATTGAGGGTAAGAGGCCTATTCCAAAGACCACACCCCCATCCCAGAGGGATGAAGCATCCAGGGAAGAAAGGCCTTCCAGAAGCTACTGAGGGTAAGAGGGCTATTCCAAAGGCCCCATTCCCACCCCAGAGCCTGGCTGAAACCACTGAGGGTAAAAGGTCTATTCCAAAGGCCCCATCCCCTCCCCAGAGGGAGGAAGCATCCAGGGAAGAAAGGCCTGGCAGAAGCTACTGAGGGTAAGATGGCTATTCCAAAGGCCCCATTCCCACCCCAGAGCCTGGAAGAAACCATTGAGGGTAAGAGGCCTATTCCAAAGGCCCCATCCCCACCCCAGAGGGAGGTAGCATCCAGGGAAGAAAGGCCTGGCAGAAACCACTGAGTGTAGGAGGCCTATTCCAAAGGCCCACCCCAGAGGGAGGAAGCATCCAGGGAAGAAAGGCCTGGCAGAAACCATTGAGGGTAAGAGGCCTATTCCAAAGGCCCCATCCCCACCCCAGAGGGAGGTAGCATCCAGGGAAGAAAGGCCTGGCAGAAACCACTGAGTGTAGGAGGCCTATTCCAAAGGCCCACCCCAGACGGGGGATGCATCCAGTGAAAGGCCTGGCAGAAGCCACTGAGGGTAAGAGGCCTATTACAAAGGCCCCATCCCCACCGCAGAGGGAGGAAGCATCCAGGGAAGAACGACCTAGCAGAAACCACTGAGGGTAAGAGGCCTATTCCAAAGGCCACACCCCCACCCCAGAGGGAGGAAGCATGCAGGGAAGAAAGGCCTGGCAGAAACCATTGAGGGTAACAGGCCTATTCCAAAGGCCCAATCCCCACCCCAGAGGGAGGAAGCATCCAGGAAAGAAAGGCCTGCCAGAAACCATTGAGGGTAACAGGCCTATTCCAAAGGCCCCATTCCCACCCCAGAGGGAGGAAGCATCCAGGGAAGAAAGCCTGGCAGAAACTGTTGAGGGTAAAAGGCCTATTCCAAAGGCCACACCCCTACCCCAGAAGCAGGAAGCGTCCAGGGAAGAAAGGCCTGGCAGAAACCATTGAGGGTAACAGGCCTATTCCAAAGGCCACACCACAGAGGTAGGAAGCATCCAGGGAAGAAATGCCTGGCAGAAACCACTGAGGGTAAGAGACCTGTTCCAAAGGCCCCATCCCCACCCCAGAGGGAGGAAGCATCCAGGGAAGAAAGGCCTGGCAGAAACCACTGAGGGTAAGAGGCCTTTTCCAAAGGCCCCATTCCCACCCCAGAGGGAGGAAGAATCCGGGGAAGAAAGGCCTGGCAGCAACCATTGAGGGTAAGAGGCCTATTCCAAAGACCACACCCCCATCCCAGAGGGATGAAGCATCCAGGGAAGAAAGGCCTTCCAGAAGCTACTGAGGGTAAGAGGGCTATTCCAAAGGCCCGATTCCCACCCCAGAGCCTGGCTGAAACCACTGAGGGTAAAAGGTCTATTCCAAAGGCCCCATCCCCTCCCCAGAGGGAGGAAGCATCCAGGGAAGAAAGGCCTGGCAGAAGCTACTGAGGGTAAGATGGCTATTCCAAAGGCCCCATTCCCACCCCAGAGCCTGGAAGAAACCATTGAGGGTAAGAGGCCTATTCCAAAGGCCCCATCCCCACCCCAGAGGGAGGTAGCATCCAGGGAAGAAAGGCCTGGCAGAAACCACTGAGTGTAGGAGGCCTATTCCAAAGGCCCACCCCAGAGGGAGGAAGCATCCAGGGAAGAAAGGCCTGGCAGAAACCATTGAGGGTAAGAGGCCTATTCCAAAGGCCCCATCCCCACCCCAGAGGGAGGTAGCATCCAGGGAAGAAAGGCCTGGCAGAAACCACTAAGTGTAGGAGGCCTATTCCAAAGGCCCACCCCAGACGGGGGATGCATCCAGTGAAAGGCCTGGCAGAAGCCACTGAGGGTAAGAGGCCTATTACAAAGGCCCCATCCCCACCGCAGAGGGAGGAAGCATCCAGGGAAGAACGACCTAGCAGAAACCACTGAGGGTAAGAGGCCTATTCCAAAGGCCACACCCCCACCCCAGAGGGAGGAAGCATGCAGGGAAGAAAGGCCTGGCAGAAACCATTGAGGGTAACAGGCCTATTCCAAAGGCCCAATCCCCACCCCAGAGGGAGGAAGCATCCAGGAAAGAAAGGCCTGCCAGAAACCATTGAGGGTAATAGGCCTATTCCAAAGGCCCCATTCCCACCCCAGAGGGAGGAAGCATCCAGGGAAGAAAGCCTGGCAGAAACTGTTGAGGGTAAAAGGCCTATTCCAAAGGCCACACCCCTACCCCAGAAGCAGGAAGCGTCCAGGGAAGAAAGGCCTGGCAGAAACCATTGAGGGTAAGAGGCCTATTCCACAGGCCACATTCCCACCCTAGAGGGAGGAAGCATCCAGGGAAGAAAACCCTGACAGAAACCATTGAAGGTGAGAGGCCTATTCCAAAGGCCACACCCCCACCCCAGAGGGAGGAAGCATCCAGGGAAGAAAGGCCTGACAGAAACCACTGAGGGTAAGAGACCTGTTCCAAAGGCCCCATCCCCACCTCAGAGTGAGGAAGCATCCAGGGAAAAAAGGCCTGGCAGATACCATTGAGTGTAAGCAGCCGGTTCCAAAGGCCCCATTCCCACCCCAGAGGGAGGAAGCATCCAGGGGAGAAAGCCTTCCAGAAACAATTGAAGGTAAGAGGCCTATTCCAAAGACCACCACCCCACCCCAGAGGGAGGAAGCATCCAGGGAGAAAGGCCTTGGCAGAAACCACTGAGGGAAAGAGGCCTATTCCAAAAGCCACACACCCACCCCAGAGGGAGGAAGCATCCAGGGAAGAAAAGAATAACAGAAACCATTGTGGGTAAGAGGCCTATTCCAAAGGCTTCATTCCCACCCCAGAGCCTGGAAGAAACCATTGAGGGTAAGAGACCTATTCCAAAGGCCCCATTCCCACCCCATAGGGAGGAAGCATCCAGGGAAGAAAGGCCTGGGAGAAACCATTGAGGGTAAGCAGCCGATTCCAAAGGCCCCATTCCCACCCCAGAGGGAGGAAGCATCCAGGGAAGAAAGGCCTGTCAGAACGCATTGAGCGTAAGAGGCCTATTGCAAAGGCCCCATCCCCACCCCAGTGGGAGGAAGCATCCAGCGAAAAAAAGCCTGGCAGAAACCATTGAGGGTAAGCAGCCGATTCCAAAGGCCCCATTCCCACCCCAGGGGGAGGAAGCATCCAGGGAAGAAAGGCCTGGGAGAAACCATTGAGGGTAAGCAGCCGGTTCCAAAGGCCCCATTCCCACCCCAGAGCATGGAAGAAACCATTGAGGGTAAGAGGCCTATTCCAAAGGCCCCATCCCCACCCCAGAGGGAGGAAGCATCCAGGGAAGAAAGGCCTGTCAGAAAGCATTGAGGGTAAGAGGCCTATTCCAAAGGCCCCATCCCCACCCCAGAGGGAGGAAGCATCCAGCGAGAAAAGGCCTGGCAGAAACCATTGAGGGTAAGCAGCCGATTCCAAAGGCCCCATTCCCTCCCCAGAGGGAGGAAGCATCCAGGGAAGAAAGTCCTGGGGGAAACAATTGAGGGTAAGCAGCCGATTCCAAAGGCCCCATTCCAACCCCAGAGGGAGGAAGAATCCGGGGAAGAAAGGCCTGGCAGCAACCATTGAGGGTAAGAGTCCTTTTCCAAAGACCACACCCCCATCCCAGAGGGATGAAGCATCCAGGGAAGAAAGGCCTGTCAGAAACCACTGAGGGTAAAAGGTCTATTCCAAAGGCCCCATCCCCTCCCCAGAGTTAGGAAGCATCCAGGGAAGAAAGGCCTGGCAGAAGCTACTGAGGGTAAGAGGGCTATTCCAAAGGCCCCATTCCCACCCCAGAGCCTGGAAGAAACCATTGAGGGTAAGAGGCCTATTCCAAAGGCCACATCCACACCCCAGAGGGAGGTAGCATCCAGGGAAGCAAGGCCTGCCAGAAACCATTGAGGGTAAGATGCCTATTCCATAGGCCCCATTCCCACCCCAGAGGGAGGAAGCATCCAGGGAAGAAAGGCTGGCAGATACCGTTGAGGGTAAAAGGCCTATTCCAAAGGCCACGCCCCCACCCCAGAAGCAGGAAGCATCCAGGGAAGAAAGGCCTGGCAGAAACCATTGAGGTAACAGGCCTATTCCAAAGACCACACCCCCACCCCAGAGGGAGGAAGCATCCAGGGAAGAAAGACCTGGCAGAAGCCACTGAGGGTAAGAGGCGTATTCCAAAGGCCACCCCCCCACCCCAGAGGGAGGAAGCATCCCGGGAAGAAAGGCCTGGCAGAAACCACTGAGGGTAAGATGTCTATTCCAAAGGCCCCATCCCCTCCCCAGAGTGAGGAAGCATCGAGGGAAGAAAGGCCTGGCAGAAGACACTGAGGGTAAGAGGCCTTTTCCAAAGGCCACACCACCACCCCAGAGGGAGGAAGCATCCAGGGAAGAAAGCCTGGCAGAAACCGTTGAGGGTAAGAGGCCTAGTCCAAAGGCCACACCTCCACCCCAGAGGGAGTAAGCATCCAGGGAATAAAAGCCTGACAGAAACCATTGAGGGTAAGAGGCCTATTCCAAAGGCCCCACCACAGAGGTAGGAAGCATCCAGGGAAGAAATGCCTGGCAGAAACCACTGAGGGTAAGAGACCTGTTCCAAAGGCCCCATCCCCACCCCAGAGGGAGGAAGCATCCAGGGAAGAAAGGCCTGGCAGAAACCACTGAGGGTAAGAGGCCTTTTCCAAAGGCCCCATTCCCACCCCAGAGGGAGGAAGAATCCGGGGAAGAAAGGCCTGGCAGCAACCATTGAGGGTAAGAGTCCTATTCCAAAGACCACACCCCCATCCCAGAGGGATGAAGCATCCAGGGAAGAAAGGCCTGGCAGAAGCTACTGAGGGTAAGAGGGCTATTCCAAAGGCCCCATTCCCACCCCAGAGCCTGGAAGAAACCATTGAGGGTAAGAGGCCTATTCCAAAGGCCCCATCCCCACCCCAGAGGGAGGTAGCATCCAGGGAAGAAAGGCCTGCCAGAAACCATTGAGGTTAAGAGGCCTATTCCAAAGGCCCCATTCCCACCCCAGAGGGAGGAAGCATCCAGGGAAGAAAGACCTGGCAGAAGCCACTGAGGGTAAGAGGCGTATTCCAAAGGCCAGCCCCCACCCCACCCCAGAGGGAGGAAGCATCCCGGGAAGAAAGGCCTGGCATAAACCACTGAGGGTAAGAGGTCTATTCCAAAGGCCCCATCCCCTCCCCAGAGTGAGGAAGCATCGAGGGAAGAAAGGCCTGGCAGAAGACACTGAGGGTAAGAGGCCTTTTCCAAAGGCCACACCACCACCCCAGAGGGAGGAAGCATCCAGGGAAGAAAGCCTGGCTGAAACCACTGAGGGTAAAAGGTCTATTCCAAAGGCCCCATCCCCTCCCCAGAGGGAGGAAGCATCCAGGGAAGAAAGGCCTGGCAGAAGCTACTGAGGGTAAGATGGCTATTCCAAAGGCCCCATTCCCACCCCAGAGCCTGGAAGAAACCATTGAGGGTAAGAGGCCTATTCCAAAGGCCCCATCCCCACCCCAGAGGGAGGTAGCATCCAGGGAAGAAAGGCCTGGCAGAAACCACTGAGTGTAGGAGGCCTATTCCAAAGGCCCACCCCAGAGGGAGGAAGCATCCAGGGAAGAAAGGCCTGGCAGAAACCATTGAGGGTAAGAGGCCTATTCCAAAGGCCCCATCCCCACCCCAGAGGGAGGTAGCATCCAGGGAAGAAAGGCCTGGCAGAAACCACTGAGTGTAGGAGGCCTATTCCAAAGGCCCACCCCAGACGGGGGATGCATCCAGTGAAAGGCCTGGCAGAAGCCACTGAGGGTAAGAGGCCTATTACAAAGGCCCCATCCCCACCGCAGAGGGAGGAAGCATCCAGGGAAGAACGACCTAGCAGAAACCACTGAGGGTAAGAGGCCTATTCCAAAGGCCACACCCCCACCCCAGAGGGAGGAAGCATGCAGGGAAGAAAGGCCTGGCAGAAACTATTGAGGGTAAGAGGCCTATTCCAAAGGCCCAATCCCCACCCCAGAGGGAGGAAGCATCCAGGAAAGAAAGGCCTGCCAGAAACCATTGAGGGTAATAGGCCTATTCCAAAGGCCCCATTCCCACCCCAGAGGGAGGAAGCATCCAGGGAAGAAAGCCTGGCAGAAACTGTTGAGGGTAAAAGGCCTATTCCAAAGGCCACACCCCTACCCCAGAAGCAGGAAGCATCCAGGGAAGAAAGGCCTGGCAGAAACCATTGAGGGTAACAGGCCTATTCCAAAGGCCACACCCCTACTCTAGAGGGAGGAAGCATCCAGGGAAGAAAGTCATGGCAGAAACCACTGAGGGTAAGAGGCCTGTTCAAAAGGCCACATCCCCACCCCTGAGGGAGGAAGCATCCAGGGAAGAAAGGCCTGGCAGAAACCACTGAGGGTAAGAGGCCTTCTCCAAGGGCCCCATTCCCACCCCAGAGGGAGGAAGCATCCAGGGAAGGAAGGCCTGGCAGAAACCACTGAGGGTAAGAGGCCTATTCCACAGGCCACATTCCCACCCCAGAGGGAGGAAGCATCTAGGGAAGAAAACCCTGACAGAAACCATTGAGGGTAAGAGGCCTATTCCAAAGGCCACCCCCCCCCCCGAGGGAGGAAGCATCCAGGGAAGAAAGGCCTGACAGAAACCACTGAGGGTAAGAGACCTGTTCCAAAGGCCCCATCCCCACCTCAGAGGGAGGAAGCATCCAGGGAAAAAAGGCCTGGCAGAAACCATTGAGTGTAAGAAGCCGGTTCCAAAGGCCCCATTCCCACCCCAGAGGGAGGAAGCATCCAGGGAAGAAAGCCTTCCAGAAACAATTGAAGGTAAGAGGCCTATTCCAAAGACCACCACCCCACCCCAGAGGGAGGAAGCATCCAGGGAAGAAAGGTCTTGGCAGAAACCACTGAGGGGAAGAGGCCTATTCCAAAAGCCACACACCCACCCCAGAGGGAGGAAGCATCCAGGGAAGAAAAGAATAACAGAAACCATTGTGGGTAAGAGGCCTATTCCAAAGGCTTCATTCCCACCCCAGAGCCTGGAAGAAACCATTGAGGGTAAGAGACCTATTCCAAAGGCCCCATTCCCACCCCATAGGGAGGAAGCATCCAGGGAAGAAAGGCCTGGGAGAAACCATTGAGGGTAAGCAGCCGATTCCAAAGGCCCCATTCCCCCCCCAGAGGGAGGAAGCATCCAGGGAAGAAAGGCCTGTCAGAACGCATTGAGGGTAAGAGGCCTATTGCAAAGGCCCCATCCCCACCCCAGTGGCAGGAAGCATCCAGCGAAAAAAAGCCTGGCAGAAACCATTGAGGGTAAGCAGCCGATTCCAAAGGCCCCATTCCCACCCCAGAGGGAGGAAGCATCCAGGGAAGAAAGGCCTGGGAGAAACCATTGAGGGTAAGCAGCCGGTTCCAAAGGCCCCATTCCCACCCCAGAGCCAAGAAGAAACCATTGAGGGTAAGAGGCCTATTCCAAAGGCCCCATCCCCACCCCAGAGGGAGGAAGCATCCAGGGAAGAAAGGCCTGTCAGAAAGCATTGAGGGTAAGAGGCCTATTCCAAAGGCCCCATCCCCACCCCAGAGGGAGGAAGCATCCAGCGAGAAAAGGCCTGGCAGAAACCATTGCGGGTAAGCAGCCGATTCCAAAGGCCCCATTCCCTCCCCAGAGGGAGGAAGCATCCAGGGAAGAAAGGCCTGGGGGAAACCATTGAGGGTAAGCAGCCGATTCCAAAGGCCCCATTCCAACCCCAGAGGGAGGAAGAATTCGGGGAAGAAAGGCCTGGCAGCAACCATTGAGGGTAAGAGTCCTATTCCAAAGACCACACCCCCATCCCAGAGGGATGAAGCATCCAGGGAAGAAAGGCCTGTCAGAAACCACTGAGGGTAAAAGGTCTATTCCAAAGGCCCCATCCCCTCCCCAGAGTTAGGAAGCATCCAGGGAAGAAAGGCCTGGCAGAAGCTACTGAGGGTAAGAGGGCTATTCCAAAGGCCCCATTCCCACCCCAGAGCCTGGAAGAAACCATTGAGGGTAAGAGGCCTATTTAAAAGGCCCCATCCCCACCCCAGAGGGAGGTAGCATCCAGGGAAGAAAGGCCTGCCAGAAACCATTGAGGGTAAGATGCCTATTCCATAGGCCCCATTCCCACCCCAGAGGGAGGAAGCATCCAGGGAAGAAAGGCTGGCAGATACCGTTGAGGGTAAAAGGCCTATTCCAAAGGCCACGCCCCCACCCCAGAAGCAGGAAGCATCCAGGGAAGAAAGGCCTGTCAGAACGCATTGAGGGTAAGAGGCCTATTGCAAAGGCCCCATCCCCACCCCAGTGGCAGGAAGCATCCAGCGAAAAAAAGCCTGGCAGAAACCATTGAGGGTAAGCAGCCGATTCCAAAGGCCCCATTCCCACCCCAGAGGGAGGAAGCATCCAGGGAAGAAAGGCCTGGGAGAAACCATTGAGGGTAAGCAGCCGGTTCCAAAGGCCCCATTCCCACCCCAGAGCCAAGAAGAAACCATTGAGGGTAAGAGGCCTATTCCAAAGGCCCCATCCCCACCCCAGAGGGAGGAAGCATCCAGGGAAGAAAGGCCTGTCAGAAAGCATTGAGGGTAAGAGGCCTATTCCAAAGGCCCCATCCCCACCCCAGAGGGAGGAAGCATCCAGCGAGAAAAGGCCTGGCAGAAACCATTGCGGGTAAGCAGCCGATTCCAAAGGCCCCATTCCCTCCCCAGAGGGAGGAAGCATCCAGGGAAGAAAGGCCTGGGGGAAACCATTGAGGGTAAGCAGCCGATTCCAAAGGCCCCATTCCAACCCCAGAGGGAGGAAGAATTCGGGGAAGAAAGGCCTGGCAGCAACCATTGAGGGTAAGAGTCCTATTCCAAAGACCACACCCCCATCCCAGAGGGATGAAGCATCCAGGGAAGAAAGGCCTGTCAGAAACCACTGAGGGTAAAAGGTCTATTCCAAAGGCCCCATCCCCTCCCCAGAGTTAGGAAGCATCCAGGGAAGAAAGGCCTGGCAGAAGCTACTGAGGGTAAGAGGGCTATTCCAAAGGCCCCATTCCCACCCCAGAGCCTGGAAGAAACCATTGAGGGTAAGAGGCCTATTTAAAAGGCCCCATCCCCACCCCAGAGGGAGGTAGCATCCAGGGAAGAAAGGCCTGCCAGAAACCATTGAGGGTAAGATGCCTATTCCATAGGCCCCATTCCCACCCCAGAGGGAGGAAGCATCCAGGGAAGAAAGGCTGGCAGATACCGTTGAGGGTAAAAGGCCTATTCCAAAGGCCACGCCCCCACCCCAGAAGCAGGAAGCATCCAGGGAAGAAAGGCCTGGCAGAAACCATTGAGGGTAACAGGCCTATTCCAAAGACCACACCCCCACCCCAGAGGGAGGAAGCATCCAGGGAAGAAAGACCTGGCAGAAGCCACTGAGGGTAAGAGGCGTATTCCAAAGGCCACCCCCCCACACCCCAGAGGGAGGAAGCATCCCGGGAAGAAAGGCCTGGCAGAAACCACTGAGGGTAAGACGTCTATTCCAAAGGCCCCATCCCCTCCCCAGAGTGAGGAAGCATCGAGGGAAGAAAGGCCTGGCAGAAGACACTGAGGGTAAGAGGCCTTTTCCAGAGGCCACACCACCACCCCAGAGGGAGGAAGCATCCAGGGAAGAAAGCCTGGCAGAAACCGTTGAGGGTAAGAGGCCTAGTCCAAAGGCCACACCTCCACCCCAGAGGGAGGAGGCATCCAGGGAAGAAAAGCCTGACAGAAACCATTGAGGGTAAGAGGCTTATTCCAAAGGCCCCACCACAGATGTAGGAAGCATCCAGTGAAGAAATGCCTGGCAGAAACCACTGAGGGTAAGAGACCTGTTCCAAAGGCCCCATCCCCACCCCAGAGGGAGGAAGCATCCAGGGAAGAAAGACCTGGCAGAAGCCACTGAGGGTAAGAGGCCTATTCCAAAGGCCACACCCCCACCCCAGAGGGAGGAAGCATCCAGGGAAGAAAAGCCTAACAGAAACCATTGTGGGTAAGAGGCCTATTCCAAAGGCCCCATCCCCACCCCAGAGGGAGGTAGCATCCAGGGAAGAAAGGCCTGCCAGAAACCATTGAGGGTAAGATGCCTATTCCATAGGCCCCATTCCCACCCCAGAGGGAGGAAGCATCCAGGGAAGAAAGGCTGGCAGATACCGTTGAGGGTAAAAGGCCTATTCCAAAGACCACACCCCCACCCCAGAGGGAGGAAGCATCCAGGGAAGAAAGACCTGGCAGAAGCCACTGAGGGTAAGAGGCGTATTCCAAAGGCCACCCCCCCCCCCACACACCCCAGAGGGAGTAAGCATCCCGGGAAGAAAGGCCTGGCAGCAACCATTGAGCGTAAGAGTCCTATTACAAAGACCACACCCCCATCCCAGAGGGATGAAGCATCCAGGGAAGAAAACCCTGACAGAAACCATTGAAGGTAAGAGGCCTATTCCAAAGGCCACACCCCCACCCCAGAGGGAGGAAGCATCCAGGGAAGAAAGGCCTGGCAGAAACCACTGAGGGGAGGAGACCGGAACAAGATGGCGGGGGAGTAAGATGCGAGTGAAGCAAGCTGCGAGATAAATGTATTAAAAAGGTGGAAAAACAAAGGCTGTCAAAGATAAATCTGAGAAAAAAGACAGAGGAGTGCTGTGGGGGTGAAGAAGTTGAAGATTTCAGGGATCAAAAGAGTCTGTGCCAGTGTGATAGAGCCTGAAAATGCTCGAACAGGCAGAGAGACGCCGCATGAATGGGACGACACAGATTTGCAAGCCTCTGTAAGTCCTCCGTTTCCTCTTAAAGTTTATTTTGGGCTGTAAAGACTACCTAATTAAGGAAGGTGTGATTGATGAGACTGAGAAGGAAAAACAGACTTGTGGAAGATAGTGAAAGATTGGGTTTCAAAGGCAAGGTAAAGAGAGTAAGTTTGAAATAAGCCTTGAAAGTGAGTGGAGAAACCCTGAATGCCCTTAAAGTATTGGAGCAAATTTTTGAACAAAAAAGAGAGATGAAAGGGGAACTCTGAGGCAAGAGAGCTAATGGATTGAAAGAGGGGGAGTCTATTTGTCCCCCTTTCTTTTTCTGAGAGGAAGAATTTTTGAAAGAAGAAATAAAAAAAAATAAAAAAAAGGAGAGAGTGAGTGAAGAAGAACAGGCTCTTGAAGATGAGAAACAGCTGATAAAGTAGCTGCGACCTTAAAGTAGTGAGAGGAGAGAAAAAAGGAAGTGAGAAACAGTCAGCCCTAAATGAGTTATTAACATCCCAAAGACTTCAGACTTTAGAAAACTATCAAAATGGATCCTAGTGACAAATTAACAGAAGATTTCGTGGAAAGGTGTATGGAAAGAGTATCGACTAAAGGGGATATATATATGATGAAGATAAAAGAGCTGATTGAGGATACAAGAATGTTTTTTCAAGAAAGACGTCTGGACATGGAGAACACAATTCAAGAAAAAGGACAGTGCATGGAGGACATAATTCAAGAAAAAGGACAGTGCATGGAGGACACAATTCAAGAAAAGGGACAGTGCATGGAGGACACAATTCAAGAAAAAGAACAGTGCATGGAGGACACAACTCAGTGTATGGAGGACACAATTCAAGAAAAAGGACAGTGCATGGAGGACACAATTCAAGAAAAAGGACAGTACATGGAGGACATAATAGAAGTAAAATTAAAAGAAATCATGAATGGACAACAAGAATTAAGGGAATTGTTAGTTAGCTATATGAAAAAAATAAATAATAACTTTATGACAATAGAGGCAAAATTAAAAGCTGTGGAAGAGGAGATAAAACAGATACAAGCAGTGGAGAAAGAAATGGGTAATTGGAGTAAACTTGAGAAAAGGTTGAACAGAATAGATGTGACAAGGAAGCAAGAAATGAAAGACACCATGAATGGACAACAAGAATTAAGAGACTTACTAGCCAACTCCATGAAAGCAGTAACTAAAAATTTTGAGACAATAAAGGTAAAAGACTTGCAAGAAAAAGATAAAAGAATAGGTAAGCAAGAAAAAAGACTGTACATGCTGGAAGAGATGGCGAGACAAAAGAACGTGTTGATTAAAAATATTCCAGAGGGAAGTCCAGACCGTTTGAGAGAAAGAATTATTAAATGGTTGAATGAACTGAAGATGGGGAGAGAATTCACACAAGAGGATATCCTAGCAGTTTACAGATTGGGGAAGAGAAGAAATGGGACTTTTAAAAGGTTTGTTTTGGTAAAATTTGCAGGTCTGGATAGAAAATTAGAATTAATGGCATTTTTAAGAAGAAACGGTACACGAGTACCAAAATTGGATGGGGAAAAACTGGATATTTATCAGGATATAACTAAAGAAGAAAGATTGTGGAGGAAGAAAATTAAACCAGTTACTACATTGCTAAGGGATAAGGGAGTGAAATATAATTGGCAAAAATTACATCATTTAAGATTCTTTTGGGCTGGTAAAGTTGTTGTGATAAACAAGCAAACTGAATATTTGGATATCTTAGAATCTTGTAATATCATTAAGAGAGGATCAGAAGAATGGAGAAAACTTAAAGAAGAGCTTTTAGTTTTGAGAAGTCAATTCAAAATATAAAAGAAGTGAAAAATATAGGGAGAAAGATAGGGGCAAAAGGGAATATCTATGAAATTGTTACAAAAAGGTTAATAACTTTTGTTAAGAATGGTTAAAAGGGGGTAAGGTGGATGGAAAATCACAATGTAAAGTTTGAAATAAATGGTTTAATAAGTTTGAAATGGTAAATAACCCTCTGTTAAGGAATGCCAAGGAAGGGCAACTAGTAGTAATGCTTGAATATGATGTTTTGGAAATTGTTACCTTTCAATGAGTTTCCATTTGTTGTTATTTTGGTTTTTATATTTGTTCTGATGTAAGATGGAGGAGTTCCAGTTTAAGGAAGAGATCAAAATATATAAATAACTTTCTCTTAATGGGGTCTAAGATTATGAGGAAATACATGTTGGGGAAGACTGCAGAGAATATCATATGTGCAGTATATAGATAAAGAATTTGTAATAGGTACAGAAAGGGTATTGAATAAGCTTAACTACTTCAGTAATGGTAGGGGGAGGGAAAGAAAGGGGGAGATAACTTTAGGATTAAACTTTGCATAGAAAAGAGTTGAAGGAAAGGTAAGGACATGCGTAATGGTAGAATAACCATTAGTAGGAGGAAAAGAGAGAGAAAAACAGCTGTATGTTATGAACAACAAAAGTTATTTAATGTCTTAAATATTAGCAAGAATCCATCTTGCCCCTATCTATTAGGATATAAAAAAGGAAGAAAGATTGTGGAGGAAAAAAAAAATTTAAAATAGTTAAGTCATAAGGATATGAGTTAATCTTCCGTGTAAGAAAATTTGTTTTGATAAGTAATTATATTGGGATTTTGGTTATATTACAACCATGTAATATTGTTAAAGAAGGATTAGAAGAATGAAGGAAACTTAAAGAAGTCAGGACATAACTAAAGAAGAAAGATTGTGGAGGAAAAAAATTAAACCAGTTACTATATTGCTAAGGGATAAGGGAGTGAAATATAATTGGCAAAAATTTCATCATTTAAGATTCTTTTGGGCTGGTAAAGTTGTTGTGATAAACAAGCAAACTGAATATTTGGATATCTTAGAATCTTGTAATATCATTAAGAGAGGATCAGAAGAATGGAGGAAACTTAAAGAAGAGCTTTTAATTTCGAGAAGTCAATTCAAAATATAAAAGAAGTGAAAAATACAGGGAGAAAGATAGGGATAAAAGGGAATATCTATGAAATTGTCACAAAAAGGTTAATAACTTTTGTTAAGAATGGTTAAAAGGGGGTAAGGTGGAAGGAAAACCACAATGTAAAGTTTGAAATAAATGGTTTAATATGTTTGAAATGGTAAATAACCCTCTGTTAAGGAATGCCAAGGAAGGGCAAGTAGTAGTAATGCTGGAATATGATGTTTTGGAAATTGTTACCTTTCAATGAGTTTCCATTTGTCGTTATTTTGGTTTCTATATTTGTTCTGATGTAAAATGGAGGAGGTTTGGTTTAAGGAAGAGATTAAAATATATAAATAACCTTTTGTTAACGGGGTCTAAGATTATGAGGAAATGGATGTTGGGGAAGACTGCAGATAATATCATATGTGCAGTATATAGATAAAGAATTTGCAATAAGTACAGAAAGGGTATTGAATAAGCTTAACTACTTCAGTAACGGTAGGGGGGAGGGAAAGAAAGGGGGAGATAACTTTAGGATCAAAAATTTGCATAGAAAAGATTTGAAGGAAAGGTAAGGACATGTGTAAGGGTAGAATAACCATTAGTAGGAGGAAAAGAGAGAGAAAAACAGCTGTATGTTATGAACAACAAAAGTTATTTAATGTCTTAAATATTAGCAAGAATCCATCTTACCCCTATCTATCAGGATACAAAAAAGGAAGAAAGATTGTGGAGGAAGAAAATTAAAATAGTTAAGCCATAAGGATATGAGTTAATCTTCCGTGTAAGAAAACTTGTTTTGATAAGTAAATATATTGGGATTTTGGTTATAATACAACCATGTAATATTGTTAAAGAAGGATTAGAAGAATGAAGGAAACTTAAAGAAGAGCTGTTAATTAAGGGAGGCTAACCCAGAACATAAAGTAACAGGTAGAGTATGATGTTTCTGAAAATGTTTCTTTAAAAAAAAATAATAATAATAATAATAATCCTCTGTCAAGGTGTGTTATAGATAGATAGATTATAATTTATAAGGTGATATATGTTAAGGTCTGTAGAGAATTGGATGTGTAGTATAGATAAACAGAGATACAAGGGTAAGAATCTGCAATTAGTTATAGAAAGAAAATTGAATTAAAAAAAAAAAAGAAAGGGGGAAAAAAAGGTGGGATAATTTTGGGATTAAAATCTGAACAGAAATGATTTGAAGGAAATGTAATAAAATGAGTAATGGTGTGACAACCATTAGCAGGAGGGAAAGAGAAACAGCTGCTCCGCTATGAATAATAAAATTTATTTAATGTCTTAAATAATAACAAGATCCCGCTCTAGATCCGGTCTCCCTCCCCTTCTTCGGCACTTCGGAGGCGGTCCCTCAATGGAAGGACAAGGGGAGTGACGAAGACAGAAGATGGTGAAGGGCTGGGTGAGGGTGATTGGGAGGTGAAGGGTGGGTGAGGGTGAATGTATTCAATGTATATCTGTTCATATGTTTTTTTTATTGTAGTATATTGTATTGTATTGTAATGTTAGGAATGTTTAAGTTTTGTAATTTTGTTTGAAAAGTAATAAAAATTTAAAAAAACAAGAAACCACTGAGGGTAAGAGGCCTGTTCAAAAGGCCACATCCCCACCCCTGAGGGAGGAAGCATCCAGGGAAGAAAGGCCTGGCAGAAACCACTGAGGGTAAGAGGCCTTCTCCAAGGGCCCCATTCCCACCCCAGAGGGAGGAAGCATCCAGGGAAGGAAGGCCTGGCAGAAACCACTGAGGGTAAGAGGCCTATTCCACAGGCCACATTCCCACCCCAGAGGGAGGAAGCATCCAGGGAAGAAAACCCTGACAGAAACCATTGAAGGTAAGAGGCCTATTCCAAAGGCCACCCCCCCCCCCAGAGGGAGGAAGCATCCAGGGAAGAAAGGCCTGACAGAAACCACTGAGGGTAAGAGACCTGTTCCAAAGGCCCAATCCCCACCTCAGAGGGAGGAAGCATCCAGGGAAAAAAGGCCTGGCAGAAACCATTGAGTGTAAGCAGCCGGTTCCAAAGGCCCCATTCCCACCCCAGAGGGAGGAAGCATCCAGGGAAGAAAGCCTTCCAGAAACAATTGAAGGTAAGAGGCCTATTCCAAAGACCACCACCCCACCCCAGAGGGAGGAAGCATCCAGGGAAGAAAGGCCTTGGCAGAAACCACTGAGGGGAAGAGGCCTATTCCAAAAGCCACACACCCACCCCAGAGGGAGGAAGCATCCATGGAAGAAAAGAATAACAGAAACCATTGTGGGTAAGAGGCCTATTCCAAAGGCTTCATTCCCACCCCAGAGCCTGGAAGAAACCATTGAGGGTAAGAGACCTATTCCAAAGGCCCCATTCCCACCCCATAGGGAGGAAGCATCCAGGGAAGAAAGGCCTGGGAGAAACCATTGAGGGTAAGCAGCCGATTCCAAAGGCCCCATTCCCACCCCAGAGGGAGGAAGCATCCAGGGAAGAAAGGCCTGTCAGAACGCATTGAGGGTAAGAGGCCTATTGCAAAGGCCCCATCCCCACCCCAGTGGGAGGAAGCATCCAGCGAAAAAAAGCCTGGCAGAAACCATTGAGGGTAAGCAGCCGATTCCAAAGGCCCCATTCCCACCCAAGAGGGAGGAAGCATCCAGGGAAGAAAGGCCTGGGAGAAACCATTGAGGGTAAGCAGCCGGTTCCAAAGGCCCCATTCCCACCCCAGAGCCAAGAAGAAACCATTGAGGGTAAGAGGCCTATTCCAAAGGCCCCATCCCCACCCCAGAGGGAGGAAGCATCCAGGGAAGAAATGCCTGTCAGAAAGCATTGAGGGTAAGAGGCCTATTCCAAAGGCCCCATCCCCACCCCAGAGGGAGGAAGCATCCAGCGAGAAAAGGCCTGGCAGAAACCATTGCGGGTAAGCAGCCGATTCCAAAGGCCCCATTCCCTCCCCAGAGGGAGGAAGCATGCAGGGAAGAAAGGCCTGGGAGAAACCATTGAGGGTAAGCAGCCGATTCCAAAGGCCCCATTCCCACCCCAGAGGGA
Organism: Bradypodion pumilum; assembly: GCA_035047305.1. NCBI lineage: Eukaryota > Metazoa > Chordata > Lepidosauria > Squamata > Chamaeleonidae > Bradypodion > Bradypodion pumilum. The sequence goes on along the minus strand of JAWDJD010000009.1, from coordinate 22,670,042 downwards.
GGAAGCATCCAGGGAAGAAAGGCCTGTCAGAACGCATTGAGGGTAAGAGGCCTATTGCAAAGGCCCCATCCCCACCCCAGTGGGAGGAAGCATCCAGCGAAAAAAAGCCTGGCAGAAACCATTGAGGGTAAGCAGCCGATTCCAAAGGCCCCATTCCCACCCCAGAGGGAGGAAGCATCCAGGGAAGAAAGGCCTGGGAGAAACCATTGAGGGTAAGCAGCCGGTTCCAAAGGCCCCATTCCCACCCCAGAGCCTGGAAGAAACCATTGAGGGTAAGAGGCCTATTCCAAAGGCCCCATCCCCACCCCAGAGGGAGGAAGCATCCAGGGAAGAAAGGCCTGTCAGAAAGCATTGAGGGTAAGAGGCCTATTCCAAAGGCCCCATCCCCACCCCAGAGGGAGGAAGCATCCAGCGAGAAAAGGCCTGGCAGAAACCATTGAGGGTAAGCAGCCGATTCCAAAGGCCCCATTCCCTCCCCAGAGGGAGGAAGCATCCAGGGAAGAAAGGCCTGGGGGAAACCATTGAGGGTAAGCAGCCGATTCCAAAGGCCCCATTCCAACCCCAGAGGGAGGAAGAATCCGGGGAAGAAAGGCCTGGCAGCAACCATTGAGGGTAAGAGTCCTATTCCAAAGACCACACCCCCATCCCAGAGGGATGAAGCATCCAGGGAAGAAAGGCCTGGCAGAAACCATTGAGGGTAACAGGCCTATTCCAAAGACCACACCCCCACCCCAGAGGGAGGAAGCATCCAGGGAAGAAAGACCTGGCAGAAGCCACTGAGGGTAAGAGGCGTATTCCAAAGGCCATCCCCCCACACACACCCCAGAGGGAGGAAGCATCCCGGGAAGAAAGGCCTGGCAGCAACCATTGAGGGTAAGAGTCCTATTACAAAGACCACACCCCCATCCCAGAGGGATGAAGCATCCAGGGAAGAAAACCCTGACAGAAACCATTGAAGGTAAGAGGCCTATTCCAAAGGCCACACCCCCACCCCAGAGGGAGGAAGCATCCAGGGAAGAAAGGCCTGGCAGAAACCACTGAGGGTAAGAGGCCTGTTCAAAAGGCCACATCCCCACCCCTGAGGGAGGAAGCATCCAGGGAAGAAAGGCCTGGCAGAAACCACTGAGGGTAAGAGGCCTTCTCCAAGGGCCCCATTCCCACCCCAGAGGGAGGAAGCATCCAGGGAAGGAAGGCCTGGAAGAAACCACTGAGGGTAAGAGGCCTATTCCACAGGCCACATTCCCACCCCAGAGGGAGGAAGCATCCAGGGAAGAAAACCCTGACAGAAACCATTGAAGGTAAGAGGCCTATTCCAAAGGCCACCCCCCCCCAGAGGGAGGAACCATCCAGGGAAGAAAGGCCTGACAGAAACCACTGAGGGTAAGAGACCTGTTCCAAAGGCCCCATCCCCACCTCAGAGGGAGGAAGCATCCAGGGAAAAAAGGCCTGGCAGAAACCATTGAGTGTAAGCAGCCGGTTCCAAAGGCCCCATTCCCACCCCAGAGGGAGGAAGCATCCAGGGAAGAAAGCCTTCCAGAAACAATTGAAGGTAAGAGGCCTATTCCAAAGACCACCACCCCACCCCAGAGGGAGGAAGCATCCAGGGAAGAAAGGCCTTGGCAGAAACCACTGAGGGGAAGAGGCCTATTCCAAAAGCCACACACCCACCCCAGAGGGAGGAAGCATCCAGGGAAGAAAAGAATAACAGAAACCATTGTGGGTAAGAGGCCTATTGCAAAGGCTTCATTCCCACCCCAGAGCCTGGAAGAAACCATTGAGGGTAAGAGACCTATTCCAAAGGCCCCATTCCCACCGCATAGGGAGGAAGCATCCAGGGAAGAAAGGCCTGGGAGAAACCATTGAGGGTAAGCAGCCGATTCCAAAGGCCCCATTCCCACCCCAGAGGGAGGAAGCATCCAGGGAAGAAAGGCCTGTCAGAACGCATTGAGGGTAAGAGGCCTATTGCAAAGGCCCCATCCCCACCCCAGTGGGAGGAAGCATCCAGCGAAAAAAAGCCTGGCAGAAACCATTGAGGGTAAGCAGCCGATTCCAAAGGCCCCATTCCCACCCAAGAGGGAGGAAGCATCCAGGGAAGAAAGGCCTGGGAGAAACCATTGAGGGTAAGCAGCCGGTTCCAAAGGCCCCATTCCCACCCCAGAGCCAAGAAGAAACCATTGAGGGTAAGAGGCCTATTCCAAAGGCCCCATCCCCACCCCAGAGGGAGGAAGCATCCAGGGAAGAAATGCCTGTCAGAAAGCATTGAGGGTAAGAGGCCTATTCCAAAGGCCCCATCCCCACCCCAGAGGGAGGAAGCATCCAGCGAGAAAAGGCCTGGCAGAAACCATTGCGGGTAAGATGCCTATTCCAAAGACCACACCCCCATCCCAGAGGGAGGAAGCATCCAGGGAAGAAAGGCCTGGGAGAAGCTACTGAAGGTAAAAGGGCTATTCCAAAGGCCCCATTCCCACCCCAGAGCCTGGAAGAAACCATTGAGGGTAAGCGGCCTATTCCAAAGGCCCCATCCCCACCCCAGAGGGAGGTAGCATCCAGGGAAGAAAGGCCTGCCAAAAACCATTGAAGGTAAGATGCCTATTCCATAGGCCCCATTCCCACCCCAGAGAGAGGAAGCATCCAGGGAAGAAAGGCTGGCAGATACCGTTGAGGGTAAAAGGCCTATTCCAAAGGCCACGCCCCCACCCCAGAAGCAGGAAGCATCCAGGGAAGAAAGGCCTGGCAGAAACCATTGAGGGTAACAGGCCTATTCCAAAGACCACACCCCCACCCCAGAGGGAGGAAGCATCCAGGGAAGAAAGACCTGGCTGAAGCCACTGAGGGTAAGAGGCGTATTCCAAAGGCCACCCCCCCACCCCAGAGGGAGGAAGCATCCCGGGAAGAAAGGCCTGGCAGAAACCACTGAGGGTAAGACGTCTATTCCAAAGGCCCCATCCCCTCCCCAGAGTGAGGAAGCATCGAGGGAAGAAAGGCCTGGCAGAAGACACTGAGGGTAAGAGGCCTTTTCCAAAGGCCACACCACCACCCCAGAGGGAGGAAGCATCCAGGGAAGAAAGCCTGGCAGAAACCGTTGAGGGTAAGAGGCCTAGTCCAAAGGCCACACCTCCACCCCAGAGGGAGGAAGCATCCAGGGAAGAAAAGCCTGACAGAAACCATTGAGGGTAAGAGGCCTATTCCAAAGGCCCCACCACAGAGGTAGGAAGCATCCAGGGAAGAAATGCCTGGCAGAAACCACTGAGGGTAAGAGACCTGTTCCAAAGGCCCCATCCCCACCCCAGAGGGAGGAAGCATCCAGGGAAGAAAGGCCTGGCAGAAACCACTGAGGGTAAGAGGCCTTTTCCAAAGGCCCCATTCCCACCCCAGAGGGAGGAAGAATCCGGGGAAGAAAGGCCTGGCAGCAACCATTGAGGGTAAGAGGCCTATTCCAAAGACCACACCCCCATCCCAGAGGGATGAAGCATCCAGGGAAGAAAGGCCTGGCAGAAGCTACTGAGGGTAAGAGGGCTATTCCAAAGGCCCCATTCCCACCCCAGAGCCTGGAAGAAACCATTGAGGGTAAGAGGCCTATTCCAAAGGCCCCATCCCCACCCCAGAGGGAGGTAGCATCCAGGGAAGAAAGGCCTGCCAGAAACCATTGAGGTTAAGAGGCCTATTCCAAAGGCCCCATTCCCACCCCAGAGGGAGGAAGCATCCAGGGAAGAAAGACCTGGCAGAAGCCACTGAGGGTAAGAGGCGTATTCCAAAGGCCAGCCCACACCCCACCCCAGAGGGAGGAAGCATCCCGGGAAGAAAGGCCTGGCAGAAACCACTGAGGGTAAGAGGTCTATTCCAAAGGCCCCATCCCCTCCCCAGAGTGAGGAAGCATCGAGGGAAGAAAGGCCTGGCAGAAGACACTGAGGGTAAGAGGCCTTTTCCAAAGGCCACACCACCACCCCAGAGGGAGGAAGCATCCAGGGAAGAAAGCCTGGCTGAAACCACTGAGGGTAAAAGGTCTATTCCAAAGGCCCCATCCCCTCCCCAGAGGGAGGAAGCATCCAGGGAAGAAAGGCCTGGCAGAAGCTACTGAGGGTAAGATGGCTATTCCAAAGGCCCCATTCCCGCCCCAGAGCCTGGAAGAAACCATTGAGGGTAAGAGGCCTATTCCAAAGGCCCCATCCCCACCCCAGAGGGAGGTAGCATCCAGGGAAGAAAGGCCTGGCAGAAACCACTGAGTGTAGGAGGCCTATTCCAAAGGCCCACCCCAGAGGGAGGAAGCATCCAGGGAAGAAAGGCCTGGCAGAAACCATTGAGGGTAAGAGGCCTATTCCAAAGGCCCCATCCCCACCCCAGAGGGAGGTAGCATCCAGGGAAGAAAGGCCTGGCAGAAACCACTGAGTGTAGGAGGCCTATTCCAAAGGCCCACCCCAGACGGGGGATGCATCCAGTGAAAGGCCTGGCAGAAGCCACTGAGGGTAAGAGGCCTATTACAAAGGCCCCATCCCCACCGCAGAGGGAGGAAGCATCCAGGGAAGAACGACCTAGCAGAAACCACTGAGGGTAAGAGGCCTATTCCAAAGGCCACACCCCCACCCCAGAGGGAGGAAGCATGCAGGGAAGAAAGGCCTGGCAGAAACCATTGAGGGTAAGAGGCCTATTCCAAAGGCCCAATCCCCACCCCAGAGGGAGGAAGCATCCAGGAAAGAAAGGCCTGCCAGAAACCATTGAGGGTAATAGGCCTATTCCAAAGGCCCCATTCCCACCCCAGAGGGAGGAAGCATCCAGGGAAGAAAGCCTGGCAGAAACTGTTGAGGGTAAAAGGCCTATTCCAAAGGCCACACCCCTACCCCAGAAGCAGGAAGCATCCAGGGAAGAAAGGCCTGGCAGAAACCATTGAGGCTAACAGGCCTATTCCAAAGGCCACACCCCTACCCTAGAGGGAGGAAGCATCCAGGGAAGAAAGTCATGGCAGAAACCACTGAGGGTAAGAGGCCTGTTCAAAAGGCCACATCCCCAACCCTGAGGGAGGAAGCATCCAGGGAAGAAAGGCCTGGCAGAAACCACTGAGGGTAAGAGGCCTTCTCCAAGGGCCCCATTCCCACCCCAGAGGGAGGAAGCATCCAGGGAAGGAAGGCCTGGCAGAAACCACTGAGGGTAAGAGGCCTATTCCACAGGCCACATTCCCACCCTAGAGGGAGGAAGCATCCAGGGAAGAAAACCCTGACAGAAACCATTGAAGGTGAGAGGCCTATTCCAAAGGCCACACCCCCACCCCAGAGGGAGGAAGCATCCAGGGAAGAAAGGCCTGACAGAAACCACTGAGGGTAAGAGACCTGTTCCAAAGGCCCCATCCCCACCTCAGAGGGAGGAAGCATCCAGGGAAAAAAGGCCTGGCAGAAACCATTGAGTGTAAGCAGCCGGTTCCAAAGGCCCCATTCCCTCCCCAGAGGGAGGAAGCATGCAGGGAAGAAAGGCCTGGGAGAAACCATTGAGGGTAAGCAGCCGATTCCAAAGGCCCCATTCCCACCCCAGAGGGAGGAAGCATCCAGGGAAGAAAGGCCTGTCAGAACGCATTGAGGGTAAGAGGCCTATTGCAAAGGCCCCATCCCCACCCCAGTGGGAGGAAGCATCCAGCGAAAAAAAGCCTGGCAGAAACCATTGAGGGTAAGCAGCCGATTCCAAAGGCCCCATTCCCACCCCAGAGGGAGGAAGCATCCAGGGAAGAAAGGCCTGGGAGAAACCATTGAGGGTAAGCAGCCGGTTCCAAAGGCCCCATTCCCACCCCAGAGCCTGGAAGAAACCATTGAGGGTAAGAGGCCTATTCCAAAGGCCCCATCCCCACCCCAGAGGGAGGAAGCATCCAGGGAAGAAAGGCCTGTCAGAAAGCATTGAGGGTAAGAGGCCTATTCCAAAGGCCCCATCCCCACCCCAGAGGGAGGAAGCATCCAGCGAGAAAAGGCCTGGCAGAAACCATTGAGGGTAAGCAGCCGATTCCAAAGGCCCCATTCCCTCCCCAGAGGGAGGAAGCATCCAGGGAAGAAAGGCCTGGGGGAAACCATTGAGGGTAAGCAGCCGATTCCAAAGGCCCCATTCCAACCCCAGAGGGAGGAAGAATCCGGGGAAGAAAGGCCTGGCAGCAACCATTGAGGGTAAGAGTCCTATTCCAAAGACCACACCCCCATCCCAGAGGGATGAAGCATCCAGGGAAGAAAGGCCTGTCAGAAACCACTGAGGGTAAAAGGTCTATTCCAAAGGCCCCATCCCCTCCCCAGAGTTAGGAAGCATCCAGGGAAGAAAGGCCTGGCAGAAGCTACTGAGGGTAAGAGGGCTATTCCAAAGGCCCAATTCCCACCCCAGAGCCTGGAAGAAACCATTGAGGGTAAGAGGCCTATTCCAAAGGCCCCATCCCCACCCCAGAGGGAGGTAGCATCCAGGGAAGAAAGGCCTGCCAGAAACCATTGAGGGTAAGATGCCTATTCCATAGGCCCCATTCCCACCCCAGAGGGAGGAAGCATCCAGGGAAGAAAGGCTGGCAGATACCGTTGAGGGTAAAAGGCCTATTCCAAAGGCCACGCCCCCACCCCAGAGGGAGGAAGCATCCAGGAAAGAAAGGCCTGCCAGAAACCATTGAGGGTAATAGGCCTATTCCAAAGGCCCCATTCCCACCCCAGAGGGAGGAAGCATCCAGGGAAGAAAGCCTGGCAGAAACTGTTGAGGGTAAAAGGCCTATTCCAAAGGCCACACCCCTACCCCAGAAGCAGGAAGCATCCAGGGAAGAAAGGCCTGGCAGAAACCATTGAGGCTAACAGGCCTATTCCAAAGGCCACACCCCTACCCTAGAGTGAGGAAGCATCCAGGGAAGAAAGTCATGGCAGAAACTACTGAGGGTAAGAGGCCTGTTCAAAAGGCCACATCCCCAACACTGAGGGAGGAAGCATCCAGGGAAGAAAGGCCTGGCAGAAACCACTGAGGGTAAGAGGCCTTCTCCAAGGGCCCCATTCCCACCCCAGAGGGAGGAAGCATCCAGGGAAGGAAGGCCTGGCAGAAACCACTGAGGGTAAGAGGCCTATTCCACAGGCCACATTCCCACCCTAGAGGGAGGAAGCATCCAGGGAAGAAAACCCTGACAGAAACCATTGAGGGTGAGAGGCCTATTCCAAAGGCCACACCCCCACCCCAGAGGGAGGAAGCATCCAGGGAAGAAAGGCCTGACAGAAACCACTGAGGGTAAGAGACCTGTTCCAAAGGCCCCATCCCCACCTCAGAGGGAGGAAGCATCCAGGGAAAAAAGGCCTGGCAGAAACCATTGAGTGTAAGCAGCCGGTTCCAAAGGCCCCATTCCCTCCCCAGAGGGAGGAAGCATGCAGGGAAGAAAGGCCTGGGAGAAACCATTGAGGGTAAGATGCCTATTCCATAGGCCCCATTCCCACCCCAGAGGGAGGAAGCATCCAGGGAAGAAAGGCTGGCAGATACCGTTGAGGGTAAAAGGCCTATTCCAAAGGCCACGCCCCCACCCCAGAAGCAGGAAGCATCCAGGGAAGAAAGGCCTGGCAGAAACCATTGAGGGTAACAGGCCTATTCCAAAGACCACACCCCCACCCCAGAGGGAGGAAGCATCCAGGGAAGAAAGACCTGGCAGAAGCCACTGAGGGTAAGAGGCGTATTCCAAAGGCCACCCCCCCCACACCCCAGAGGGAGGAAGCATCCCGGGAAGAAAGGCCTGGCAGCAACCATTGAGGGTAAGAGTCCTATTACAAAGACCACACCCCCATCCCAGAGGGATGAAGCATCCAGGGAAGAAAACCCTGACAGAAACCATTGAAGGTAAGAGGCCTATTCCAAAGGCCACACCCCCACCCCAGAGGGAGGAAGCATCCAGGGAAGAAAGGCCTGGCAGAAACCACTGAGGGTAAGAGGCCTGTTCAAAAGGCCACATCCCCACCCCTGAGGGAGGAAGCATCCAGGGAAGAAAGGCCTGGCAGAAACCACTGAGGGTAAGAGGCCTTCTCCAAGGGCCCCATTCCCACCCCAGAGGGAGGAAGCATCCAGGGAAGGAAGGCCTGGCAGAAACCACTGAGGGTAAGAGGCCTATTCCACAGGCCACATTCCCACCCCAGAGGGAGGAAGCATCCAGGGAAGAAAACCCTGACAGAAACCATTGAAGGTAAGAGGCCTATTCCAAAGGCCACCCCCCCCCAGAGGGAGGAACCATCCAGGGAAGAAAGGCCTGACAGAAACCACTGAGGGTAAGAGACCTGTTCCAAAGGCCCCATCCCCACCTCAGAGGGAGGAAGCATCCAGGGAAAAAAGGCCTGGCAGAAACCATTGAGTGTAAGCAGCCGGTTCCAAAGGCCCCATTCCCACCCCGGAGGGAGGAAGCATCCAGGGAAGAAAGCCTTCCAGAAACAATTGAAGGTAAGAGGCCTATTCCAAAGACCACCACCCCACCCCAGAGGGAGGAAGCATCCAGGGAAGAAAGGCCTTGGCAGAAACCACTGAGGGGAAGAGGCCTATTCCAAAAGCCACACACCCACCCCAGAGGGAGGAAGCATCCAGGGAAGAAAAGAATAACAGAAACCATTGTGGGTAAGAGGCCTATTGCAAAGGCTTCATTCCCACCCCAGAGCCTGGAAGAAACCATTGAGGGTAAGAGACCTATTCCAAAGGCCCCATTCCCACCGCATAGGGAGGAAGCATCCAGGGAAGAAAGGCCTGGGAGAAACCATTGAGGGTAAGCAGCCGATTCCAAAGGCCCCATTCCCACCCCAGAGGGAGGAAGCATCCAGGGAAGAAAGGCCTGTCAGAACGCATTGAGGGTAAGAGGCCTATTGCAAAGGCCCCATCCCCACCCCAGTGGGAGGAAGCATCCAGCGAAAAAAAGCCTGGCAGAAACCATTGAGGGTAAGCAGCCGATTCCAAAGGCCCCATTCCCACCCAAGAGGGAGGAAGCATCCAGGGAAGAAAGGCCTGGGAGAAACCATTGAGGGTAAGCAGCCGGTTCCAAAGGCCCCATTCCCACCCCAGAGCCAAGAAGAAACCATTGAGGGTAAGAGGCCTATTCCAAAGGCCCCATCCCCACCCCAGAGGGAGGAAGCATCCAGGGAAGAAATGCCTGTCAGAAAGCATTGAGGGTAAGAGGCCTATTCCAAAGGCCCCATCCCCACCCCAGAGGGAGGAAGCATCCAGCGAGAAAAGGCCTGGCAGAAACCATTGCGGGTAAGCAGCCGATTCCAAAGGCCCCATTCCCTCCCCAGAGGGAGGAAGCATCCAGGGAAGAAAGGCCTGGGGGAAACCATTGAGGGTAAGCAGCCGATTCCAAAGGCCCCATTCCAACCCCAGAGGGAGGAAGAATCCGGGGAAGAAAGGCCTGGCAGCAACCATTGAGGGTAAGAGTCCTATTCCAAAGACCACACCCCCATCCCAGAGGGATGAAGCATCCAGGGAAGAAAGGCCTGTCAGAAACCACTGAGGGTAAAAGGTCTATTCCAAAGGCCCCATCCCCTCCCCAGAGTTAGGAAGCATCCAGGGAAGAAAGGCCTGGCAGAAGCTACTGAGGGTAAGAGGGCTATTCCAAAGGCCCCATTCCCACCCCAGAGCCTGGAAGAAACCATTGAGGGTAAGAGGCCTATTCCAAAGGCCCCATCCCCACCCCAGAGGGAGGTAGCATCCAGGGAAGAAAGGCCTGCCAGAAACCATTGAGGGTAAGATGCCTATTCCATAGGCCCCATTCCCACCCCAGAGGGAGGAAGCATCCAGGGAAGAAAGGCCTGGGAGAAACCATTGAGGGTAAGCAGCCGATTCCAAAGGCCCCATTCCCACCCTAGGGGGAGGAAGCATCCAGGGAAGAAAGGCCTGTCAGAACGCATTGAGGGTAAGAGGCCTATTGCAAAGGCCCCATCCCCACCCCAGTGGGAGGAAGCATCCAGCGAAAAAAGGCCTGGCAGAAACCATTGAGGGTAAGCAGCCGATTCCAAAGGCCCCATTCCCACCCCAGAGGGAGGAAGCATCCAGGGAAGAAAGGCCTGGGAGAAGCTACTGAGGGTAAAAGGGCTATTCCAAAGGCCCCATTCCCACCCCAGAGCCTGGAAGAAACCATTGAGGGTAAGCGGCCTATTCCAAAGGCCCCATCCCCACCCCAGAGGGAGGTAGCATCCAGGGAAGAAAGGCCTGCCAAAAACCATTGAAGGTAAGATGCCTATTCCATAGGCCCCATTCCCACCCCAGAGAGAGGAAGCATCCAGGGAAGAAAGGCTGGCAGATACCGTTGAGGGTAAAAGGCCTATTCCAAAGGCCACGCCCCCACCCCAGAAGCAGGAAGCATCCAGGGAAGAAAGGCCTGGCAGAAACCATTGAGGGTAACAGGCCTATTCCAAAGACCACACCCCCACCCCAGAGGGAGGAAGCATCCAGGGAAGAAAGACCTGGCAGAAGCCACTGAGGGTAAGAGGCGTATTCCAAAGGCCACCCCCCCACCCCAGAGGGAGGAAGCATCCCGGGAAGAAAGGCCTGGCAGAAACCACTGAGGGTAAGACGTCTATTCCAAAGGCCCCATCCCCTCCCCAGAGTGAGGAAGCATCGAGGGAAGAAAGGCCTGGCAGAAGACACTGAGGGTAAGAGGCCTTTTCCAAAGGCCACACCACCACCCCAGAGGGAGGAAGCATCCAGGGAAGAAAGCCTGGCAGAAACCGTTGAGGGTAAGAGGCCTAGTCCAAAGGCCACACCTCCACCCCAGATGGAGGAAGCATCCAGGGAAGAAAAGCCTGACAGAAACCATTGAGGGTAAGAGGCCTATTCCAAAGGCGCCACCACAGAGGTAGGAAGCATCCAGGGAAGAAATGCCTGGCAGAAACCACTGAGGGTAAGAGACCTGTTCCAAAGGCCCCATCCCCACCCCAGAGGGAGGAAGCATCCAGGGAAGAAAGGCCTGGCAGAAACCACTGAGGGTAAGAGGCCTTTTCCAAAGGCCCCATTCCCACCCCAGAGGGAGGAAGAATCCGGGGAAGAAAGGCCTGGCAGCAACCATTGAGGGTAAGAGGCCTATTCCAAAGACCACACCCCCATCCCAGAGGGATGAAGCATCCAGGGAAGAAAGGCCTGGCAGAAGCTACTGAGGGTAAGAGGGCTATTCCAAAGGCCCCATTCCCACCCCAGAGCCTGGAAGAAACCATTGAGGGTAAGAGGCCTATTCCAAAGGCCCCATCCCCACCCCAGAGGGAGGTAGCATCCAGGGAAGAAAGGCCTGCCAGAAACCATTGAGGTTAAGAGGCCTATTCCAAAGGCCCCATTCCCACCCCAGAGGGAGGAAGCATCCAGGGAAGAAAGACCTGGCAGAAGCCACTGAGGGTAAGAGGCGTATTCCAAAGGCCAGCCCACACCCCACCCCAGAGGGAGGAAGCATCCCGGGAAGAAAGGCCTGGCAGAAACCACTGAGGGTAAGAGGTCTATTCCAAAGGCCCCATCCCCTCCCCAGAGTGAGGAAGCATCGAGGGAAGAAAGGCCTGGCAGAAGACACTGAGGGTAAGAGGCCTTTTCCAAAGGCCACACCACCACCCCAGAGGGAGGAAGCATCCAGGGAAGAAAGCCTGGCTGAAACCACTGAGGGTAAAAGGTCTATTCCAAAGGCCCCATCCCCTCCCCAGAGGGAGGAAGCATCCAGGGAAGAAAGGCCTGGCAGAAGCTACTGAGGGTAAGATGGCTATTCCAAAGGCCCCATTCCCACCCCAGAGCCTGGAAGAAACCATTGAGGGTAAGAGGCCTATTCCAAAGGCCCCATCCCCACCCCAGAGGGAGGTAGCATCCAGGGAAGAAAGGCCTGGCAGAAACCACTGAGTGTAGGAGGCCTATTCCAAAGGCCCACCCCAGAGGGAGGAAGCATCCAGGGAAGAAAGGCCTGGCAGAAACCATTGAGGGTAAGAGGCCTATTCCAAAGGCCCCATCCCCACCCCAGAGGGAGGTAGCATCCAGGGAAGAAAGGCCTGGCAGAAACCACTGAGTGTAGGAGGCCTATTCCAAAGGCCCACCCCAGACGGGGGATGCATCCAGTGAAAGGCCTGGCAGAAGCCACTGAGGGTAAGAGGCCTATTACAAAGGCCCCATCCCCACCGCAGAGGGAGGAAGCATCCAGGGAATAACGACCTAGCAGAAACCACTGAGGGTAAGAGGCCTATTCCAAAGGCCACACCCCCACCCCAGAGGGAGGAAGCATGCAGGGAAGAAAGGCCTGGCAGAAACCATTGAGGGTAAGAGGCCTATTCCAAAGGCCCAATCCCCACCCCAGAGGGAGGAAGCATCCAGGAAAGAAAGGCCTACCAGAAACCATTGAGGGTAATAGGCCTATTCCAAAGGCCCCATTCCCACCCCAGAGGGAGGAAGCATCCAGGGAAGAAAGCCTGGCAGAAACTGTTGAGGGTAAAAGGCCTATTCCAAAGGCCACACCCCTACCCCAGAAGCAGGAAGCATCCAGGGAAGAAAGGCCTGGCAGAAACCATTGAGGCTAACAGGCCTATTCCAAAGGCCACACCCCTACCCTAGAGGGAGGAAGCATCCAGGGAAGAAAGTCATGGCAGAAACCACTGAGGGTAAGAGGCCTGTTCAAAAGGCCACATCCCCAACCCTGAGGGAGGAAGCATCCAGGGAAGAAAGGCCTGGCAGAAACCACTGAGGGTAAGAGGCCTTCTCCAAGGGCCCCATTCCCACCCCAGAGGGAGGAAGCATCCAGGGAAGGAAGGCCTGGCAGAAACCACTGAGGGTAAGAGGCCTATTCCACAGGCCACATTCCCACCCTAGAGGGAGGAAGCATCCAGGGAAGAAAACCCTGACAGAAACCATTGAAGGTGAGAGGCCTATTCCAAAGGCCACACCCCCACCCCAGAGGGAGGAAGCATCCAGGGAAGAAAGGCCTGACAGAAACCACTGAGGGTAAGAGACCTGTTCCAAAGGCCCCATCCCCACCTCAGAGGGAGGAAGCATCCAGGGAAAAAAGGCCTGGCAGAAACCATTGAGTGTAAGCAGCCGGTTCCAAAGGCCCCATTCCCACACCAGAGGGAGGAAGCATCCAGGGAAGAAAGCCTTCCAGAAACAATTGAAGGTAAGAGGCCTATTCCAAAGACCACCACCCCACCCCAGAGGGAGGAAGCATCCAGGGAGAAAGGCCTTGGCAGAAACCACTGAGGGGAAGAGGCCTATTCCAAAAGCCACACACCCACCCCAGAGGGAGGAAGCATCCAGGGAAGAAAAGAATAACAGAAACCATTGTGGGTAAGAGGCCTATTCCAAAGGCTTCATTCCCACCCCAGAGCCTGGAAGAAACCATTGAGGGTAAGAGACCTATTCCAAAGGCCCCATTCCCACCCCATAGGGAGGAAGCATCCAGGGAAGAAAGGCCTGGGAGAAACCATTGAGGGTAAGCAGCCGATTCCAAAGGCCCCATTCCCACCCCAGAGGGAGGAAGCATCCCGGGAAGAAAGGCCTGGCAGAAACCACTGAGGGTAAGATGTCTATTCCAAAGGCCCCATCCCCTCCCCAGAGTGAGGAAGCATCGAGGGAAGAAAGGCCTGGCAGAAGACACTGAGGGTAAGAGGCCTTTTCCAAAGGCCACACCACCACCCCAGAGGGAGGAAGCATCCAGGGAAGAAAGCCTGGCAGAAACCGTTGAGGGTAAGAGGCCTAGTCCAAAGGCCACACCTCCACCCCAGAGGGAGTAAGCATCCAGGGAATAAAAGCCTGACAGAAACCATTGAGGGTAAGAGGCCTATTCCAAAGGCCCCACCACAGAGGTAGGAAGCATCCAGGGAAGAAATGCCTGGCAGAAACCACTGAGGGTAAGAGACCTGTTCCAAAGGCCCCATCCCCACCCCAGAGGGAGGAAGCATCCAGGGAAGAAAGGCCTGGCAGAAACCACTGAGGGTAAGAGGCCTTTTCCAAAGGCCCCATTCCCACCCCAGAGGGAGGAAGAATCCGGGGAAGAAAGGCCTGGCAGCAACCATTGAGGGTAAGAGGCCTATTCCAAAGACCACACCCCCATCCCAGAGGGATGAAGCATCCAGGGAAGAAAGGCCTGGCAGAAGCTACTGAGGGTAAGAGGGCTATTCCAAAGGCCCCATTCCCACCCCAGAGCCTGGAAGAAACCATTGAGGGTAAGAGGCCTATTCCAAAGGCCCCATCCCCACCCCAGAGGGAGGTAGCATCCAGGGAAGAAAGGCCTGCCAGAAACCATTGAGGTTAAGAGGCCTATTCCAAAGGCCCCATTCCCACCCCAGAGGGAGGAAGCATCCAGGGAAGAAAGACCTGGCAGAAGCCACTGAGGGTAAGAGGCGTATTCCAAAGGCCAGCCCCCACCCCACCCCAGAGGGAGGAAGCATCCCGGGAAGAAAGGCCTGGCAGAAACCACTGAGGGTAAGAGGTCTATTCCAAAGGCCCCATCCCCTCCCCAGAGTGAGGAAGCATCGAGGGAAGAAAGGCCTGGCAGAAGACACTGAGGGTAAGAGGCCTTTTCCAAAGGCCACACCACCACCCCAGAGGGAGGAAGCATCCAGGGAAGAAAGCCTGGCTGAAACCACTGAGGGTAAAAGGTCTATTCCAAAGGCCCCATCCCCTCCCCAGAGGGAGGAAGCATCCAGGGAAGAAAGGCCTGGCAGAAGCTACTGAGGGTAAGATGGCTATTCCAAAGGCCCCATTCCCACCCCAGAGCCTGGAAGAAACCATTGAGGGTAAGAGGCCTATTCCAAAGGCCCCATCCCCACCCCAGAGGGAGGTAGCATCCAGGGAAGAAAGGCCTGGCAGAAACCACTGAGTGTAGGAGGCCTATTCCAAAGGCCCACCCCAGAGGGAGGAAGCATCCAGGGAAGAAAGGCCTGGCAGAAACCATTGAGGGTAAGAGGCCTATTCCAAAGGCCCCATCCCCACCCCAGAGGGAGGTAGCATCCAGGGAAGAAAGGCCTGGCAGAAACCACTGAGTGTAGGAGGCCTATTCCAAAGGCCCACCCCAGACGGGGGATGCATCCAGTGAAAGGCCTGGCAGAAGCCACTGAGGGTAAGAGGCCTATTACAAAGGCCCCATCCCCACCGCAGAGGGAGGAAGCATCCAGGGAAGAACGACCTAGCAGAAACCACTGAGGGTAAGAGGCCTATTCCAAAGGCCACACCCCCACCCCAGAGGGAGGAAGCATGCAGGGAAGAAAGGCCTGGCAGAAACTATTGAGGGTAAGAGGCCTATTCCAAAGGCCCAATCCCCACCCCAGAGGGAGGAAGCATCCAGGAAAGAAAGGCCTGCCAGAAACCATTGAGGGTAATAGGCCTATTCCAAAGGCCCCATTCCCACCCCAGAGGGAGGAAGCATCCAGGGAAGAAAGCCTGGCAGAAACTGTTGAGGGTAAAAGGCCTATTCCAAAGGCCACACCCCTACCCCAGAAGCAGGAAGCATCCAGGGAAGAAAGGCCTGGCAGAAACCATTGAGGGTAACAGGCCTATTCCAAAGGCCACACCCCTACCCTAGAGGGAGGAAGCATCCAGGGAAGAAAGTCATGGCAGAAACCACTGAGGGTAAGAGGCCTGTTCAAAAGGCCACATCCCCACCCCTGAGGGAGGAAGCATCCAGGGAAGAAAGGCCTGGCAGAAACCACTGAGGGTAAGAGGCCTTCTCCAAGGGCCCCATTCCCACCCCAGAGGGAGGAAGCATCCAGGGAAGGAAGGCCTGGCAGAAACCACTGAGGGTAAGAGGCCTATTCCACAGGCCACATTCCCACCCCAGAGGGAGGAAGCATCTAGGGAAGAAAACCCTGACAGAAACCATTGAGGGTAAGAGGCCTATTCCAAAGGCCACCCCCCCCCCCCGAGGGAGGAAGCATCCAGGGAAGAAAGGCCTGACAGAAACCACTGAGGGTAAGAGACCTGTTCCAAAGGCCCCATCCCCACCTCAGAGGGAGGAAGCATCCAGGGAAAAAAGGCCTGGCAGAAACCATTGAGTGTAAGAAGCCGGTTCCAAAGGCCCCATTCCCACCCCAGAGGGAGGAAGCATCCAGGGAAGAAAGCCTTCCAGAAACAATTGAAGGTAAGAGGCCTATTCCAAAGACCACCACCCCACCCCAGAGGGAGGAAGCATCCAGGGAAGAAAGGTCTTGGCAGAAACCACTGAGGGGAAGAGGCCTATTCCAAAAGCCACACACCCACCCCAGAGGGAGGAAGCATCCAGGGAAGAAAAGAATAACAGAAACCATTGTGGGTAAGAGGCCTATTCCAAAGGCTTCATTCCCACCCCAGAGCCTGGAAGAAACCATTGAGGGTAAGAGACCTATTCCAAAGGCCCCATTCCCACCCCATAGGGAGGAAGCATCCAGGGAAGAAAGGCCTGGGAGAAACCATTGAGGGTAAGCAGCCGATTCCAAAGGCCCCATTCCCCCCCCCCCAGAGGGAGGAAGCATCCAGGGAAGAAAGGCCTGTCAGAACGCATTGAGGGTAAGAGGCCTATTGCAAAGGCCCCATCCCCACCCCAGTGGCAGGAAGCATCCAGCGAAAAAAAGCCTGGCAGAAACCATTGAGGGTAAGCAGCCGATTCCAAAGGCCCCATTCCCACCCCAGAGGGAGGAAGCATCCAGGGAAGAAAGGCCTGGGAGAAACCATTGAGGGTAAGCAGCCGGTTCCAAAGGCCCCATTCCCACCCCAGAGCCAAGAAGAAACCATTGAGGGTAAGAGGCCTATTCCAAAGGCCCCATCCCCACCCCAGAGGGAGGAAGCATCCAGGGAAGAAAGGCCTGTCAGAAAGCATTGAGGGTAAGAGGCCTATTCCAAAGGCCCCATCCCCACCCCAGAGGGAGGAAGCATCCAGCGAGAAAAGGCCTGGCAGAAACCATTGCGGGTAAGCAGCCGATTCCAAAGGCCCCATTCCCTCCCCAGAGGGAGGAAGCATCCAGGGAAGAAAGGCCTGGGGGAAACCATTGAGGGTAAGCAGCCGATTCCAAAGGCCCCATTCCAACCCCAGAGGGAGGAAGAATTCGGGGAAGAAAGGCCTGGCAGCAACCATTGAGGGTAAGAGTCCTATTCCAAAGACCACACCCCCATCCCAGAGGGATGAAGCATCCAGGGAAGAAAGGCCTGTCAGAAACCACTGAGGGTAAAAGGTCTATTCCAAAGGCCCCATCCCCTCCCCAGAGTTAGGAAGCATCCAGGGAAGAAAGGCCTGGCAGAAGCTACTGAGGGTAAGAGGGCTATTCCAAAGGCCCCATTCCCACCCCAGAGCCTGGAAGAAACCATTGAGGGTAAGAGGCCTATTTAAAAGGCCCCATCCCCACCCCAGAGGGAGGTAGCATCCAGGGAAGAAAGGCCTGCCAGAAACCATTGAGGGTAAGATGCCTATTCCATAGGCCCCATTCCCACCCCAGAGGGAGGAAGCATCCAGGGAAGAAAGGCTGGCAGATACCGTTGAGGGTAAAAGGCCTATTCCAAAGGCCACGCCCCCACCCCAGAAGCAGGAAGCATCCAGGGAAGAAAGGCCTGTCAGAACGCATTGAGGGTAAGAGGCCTATTGCAAAGGCCCCATCCCCACCCCAGTGGCAGGAAGCATCCAGCGAAAAAAAGCCTGGCAGAAACCATTGAGGGTAAGCAGCCGATTCCAAAGGCCCCATTCCCACCCCAGAGGGAGGAAGCATCCAGGGAAGAAAGGCCTGGGAGAAACCATTGAGGGTAAGCAGCCGGTTCCAAAGGCCCCATTCCCACCCCAGAGCCAAGAAGAAACCATTGAGGGTAAGAGGCCTATTCCAAAGGCCCCATCCCCACCCCAGAGGGAGGAAGCATCCAGGGAAGAAAGGCCTGTCAGAAAGCATTGAGGGTAAGAGGCCTATTCCAAAGGCCCCATCCCCACCCCAGAGGGAGGAAGCATCCAGCGAGAAAAGGCCTGGCAGAAACCATTGCGGGTAAGCAGCCGATTCCAAAGGCCCCATTCCCTCCCCAGAGGGAGGAAGCATCCAGGGAAGAAAGGCCTGGGGGAAACCATTGAGGGTAAGCAGCCGATTCCAAAGGCCCCATTCCAACCCCAGAGGGAGGAAGAATTCGGGGAAGAAAGGCCTGGCAGCAACCATTGAGGGTAAGAGTCCTATTCCAAAGACCACACCCCCATCCCAGAGGGATGAAGCATCCAGGGAAGAAAGGCCTGTCAGAAACCACTGAGGGTAAAAGGTCTATTCCAAAGGCCCCATCCCCTCCCCAGAGTTAGGAAGCATCCAGGGAAGAAAGGCCTGGCAGAAGCTACTGAGGGTAAGAGGGCTATTCCAAAGGCCCCATTCCCACCCCAGAGCCTGGAAGAAACCATTGAGGGTAAGAGGCCTATTTAAAAGGCCCCATCCCCACCCCAGAGGGAGGTAGCATCCAGGGAAGAAAGGCCTGCCAGAAACCATTGAGGGTAAGATGCCTATTCCATAGGCCCCATTCCCACCCCAGAGGGAGGAAGCATCCAGGGAAGAAAGGCTGGCAGATACCGTTGAGGGTAAAAGGCCTATTCCAAAGGCCACGCCCCCACCCCAGAAGCAGGAAGCATCCAGGGAAGAAAGGCCTGGCAGAAACCATTGAGGGTAACAGGCCTATTCCAAAGACCACACCCCCACCCCAGAGGGAGGAAGCATCCAGGGAAGAAAGACCTGGCAGAAGCCACTGAGGGTAAGAGGCGTATTCCAAAGGCCACCCCCCCACACCCCAGAGGGAGGAAGCATCCCGGGAAGAAAGGCCTGGCAGAAACCACTGAGGGTAAGACGTCTATTCCAAAGGCCCCATCCCCTCCCCAGAGTGAGGAAGCATCGAGGGAAGAAAGGCCTGGCAGAAGACACTGAGGGTAAGAGGCCTTTTCCAGAGGCCACACCACCACCCCAGAGGGAGGAAGCATCCAGGGAAGAAAGCCTGGCAGAAACCGTTGAGGGTAAGAGGCCTAGTCCAAAGGCCACACCTCCACCCCAGAGGGAGGAGGCATCCAGGGAAGAAAAGCCTGACAGAAACCATTGAGGGTAAGAGGCTTATTCCAAAGGCCCCACCACAGATGTAGGAAGCATCCAGTGAAGAAATGCCTGGCAGAAACCACTGAGGGTAAGAGACCTGTTCCAAGGGCCCCATCCCCACCCCAGAGGGAGGAAGCATCCAGGGAAGAAAGACCTGGCAGAAGCCACTGAGGGTAAGAGGCCTATTCCAAAGGCCACACCCCCACCCCAGAGGGAGGAAGCATCCAGGGAAGAAAAGCCTAACAGAAACCATTGTGGGTAAGAGGCCTATTCCAAAGGCCCCATCCCCACCCCAGAGGGAGGTAGCATCCAGGGAAGAAAGGCCTGCCAGAAACCATTGAGGGTAAGATGCCTATTCCATAGGCCCCATTCCCACCCCAGAGGGAGGAAGCATCCAGGGAAGAAAGGCTGGCAGATACCGTTGAGGGTAAAAGGCCTATTCCAAAGACCACACCCCCACCCCAGAGGGAGGAAGCATCCAGGGAAGAAAGACCTGGCAGAAGCCACTGAGGGTAAGAGGCGTATTCCAAAGGCCACCCCCCCACACACACCCCAGAGGGAGTAAGCATCCCGGGAAGAAAGGCCTGGCAGCAACCATTGAGGGTAAGAGTCCTATTACAAAGACCACACCCCCATCCCAGAGGGATGAAGCATCCAGGGAAGAAAACCCTGACAGAAACCATTGAAGGTAAGAGGCCTATTCCAAAGGCCACACCCCCACCCCAGAGGGAGGAAGCATCCAGGGAAGAAAGGCCTGGCAGAAACCACTGAGGGGAGGAGACCGGAACAAGATGGCGGGGGAGTAAGATGCGAGTGAAGCAAGCTGCGAGATAAATGTATTAAAAAGGTGGAAAAACAAAGGCTGTCAAAGATAAATCTGAGAAAAAAGACAGAGGAGTGCTGTGGGGGTGAAGAAGTTGAAGATTTCAGGGATCAAAAGAGTCTGTGCCAGTGTGATAGAGCCTGAAAATGCTCGAACAGGCAGAGAGACGCCGCATGAATGGGACGACACAGATTTGCAAGCCTCTGTAAGTCCTCCGTTTCCTCTTAAAGTTTATTTTGGGCTGTAAAGACTACCTAATTAAGGAAGGTGTGATTGATGAGACTGAGAAGGAAAAACAGACTTGTGGAAGATAGTGAAAGATTGGGTTTCAAAGGCAAGGTAAAGAGAGTAAGTTTGAAATAAGCCTTGAAAGTGAGTGGAGAAACCCTGAATGCCCTTAAAGTATTGGAGCAAATTTTTGAACAAAAAAGAGAGATGAAAGGGGAACTCTGAGGCAAGAGAGCTAATGGATTGAAAGAGGGGGAGTCTATTTGTCCCCCTTTCTTTTTCTGAGAGGAAGAATTTTTGAAAGAAGAAATAAAAAAAAATAAAAAAAAGGAGAGAGTGAGTGAAGAAGAACAGGCTCTTGAAGATGAGAAACAGCTGATAAAGTAGCTGCGACCTTAAAGTAGTGAGAGGAGAGAAAAAAGGAAGTGAGAAACAGTCAGCCCTAAATGAGTTATTAACATCCCAAAGACTTCAGACTTTAGAAAACTATCAAAATGGATCCTAGTGACAAATTAACAGAAGATTTCGTGGAAAGGTGTATGGAAAGAGTATCGACTAAAGGGGATATATATATGATGAAGATAAAAGAGCTGATTGAGGATACAAGAATGTTTTTTCAAGAAAGACGTCTGGACATGGAGAACACAATTCAAGAAAAAGGACAGTGCATGGAGGACATAATTCAAGAAAAAGGACAGTGCATGGAGGACACAATTCAAGAAAAGGGACAGTGCATGGAGGACACAATTCAAGAAAAAGAACAGTGCATGGAGGACACAACTCAGTGTATGGAGGACACAATTCAAGAAAAAGGACAGTGCATGGAGGACACAATTCAAGAAAAAGGACAGTACATGGAGGACATAATAGAAGTAAAATTAAAAGAAATCATGAATGGACAACAAGAATTAAGGGAATTGTTAGTTAGCTATATGAAAAAAATAAATAATAACTTTATGACAATAGAGGCAAAATTAAAAGCTGTGGAAGAGGAGATAAAACAGATACAAGCAGTGGAGAAAGAAATGGGTAATTGGAGTAAACTTGAGAAAAGGTTGAACAGAATAGATGTGACAAGGAAGCAAGAAATGAAAGACACCATGAATGGACAACAAGAATTAAGAGACTTACTAGCCAACTCCATGAAAGCAGTAACTAAAAATTTTGAGACAATAAAGGTAAAAGACTTGCAAGAAAAAGATAAAAGAATAGGTAAGCAAGAAAAAAGACTGTACATGCTGGAAGAGATGGCGAGACAAAAGAACGTGTTGATTAAAAATATTCCAGAGGGAAGTCCAGACCGTTTGAGAGAAAGAATTATTAAATGGTTGAATGAACTGAAGATGGGGAGAGAATTCACACAAGAGGATATCCTAGCAGTTTACAGATTGGGGAAGAGAAGAAATGGGACTTTTAAAAGGTTTGTTTTGGTAAAATTTGCAGGTCTGGATAGAAAATTAGAATTAATGGCATTTTTAAGAAGAAACGGTACACGAGTACCAAAATTGGATGGGGAAAAACTGGATATTTATCAGGATATAACTAAAGAAGAAAGATTGTGGAGGAAGAAAATTAAACCAGTTACTACATTGCTAAGGGATAAGGGAGTGAAATATAATTGGCAAAAATTACATCATTTAAGATTCTTTTGGGCTGGTAAAGTTGTTGTGATAAACAAGCAAACTGAATATTTGGATATCTTAGAATCTTGTAATATCATTAAGAGAGGATCAGAAGAATGGAGAAAACTTAAAGAAGAGCTTTTAGTTTTGAGAAGTCAATTCAAAATATAAAAGAAGTGAAAAATATAGGGAGAAAGATAGGGGCAAAAGGGAATATCTATGAAATTGTTACAAAAAGGTTAATAACTTTTGTTAAGAATGGTTAAAAGGGGGTAAGGTGGATGGAAAATCACAATGTAAAGTTTGAAATAAATGGTTTAATAAGTTTGAAATGGTAAATAACCCTCTGTTAAGGAATGCCAAGGAAGGGCAACTAGTAGTAATGCTTGAATATGATGTTTTGGAAATTGTTACCTTTCAATGAGTTTCCATTTGTTGTTATTTTGGTTTTTATATTTGTTCTGATGTAAGATGGAGGAGTTCCAGTTTAAGGAAGAGATCAAAATATATAAATAACTTTCTCTTAATGGGGTCTAAGATTATGAGGAAATACATGTTGGGGAAGACTGCAGAGAATATCATATGTGCAGTATATAGATAAAGAATTTGTAATAGGTACAGAAAGGGTATTGAATAAGCTTAACTACTTCAGTAATGGTAGGGGGAGGGAAAGAAAGGGGGAGATAACTTTAGGATTAAACTTTGCATAGAAAAGAGTTGAAGGAAAGGTAAGGACATGCGTAATGGTAGAATAACCATTAGTAGGAGGAAAAGAGAGAGAAAAACAGCTGTATGTTATGAACAACAAAAGTTATTTAATGTCTTAAATATTAGCAAGAATCCATCTTGCCCCTATCTATTAGGATATAAAAAAGGAAGAAAGATTGTGGAGGAAAAAAAAAATTTAAAATAGTTAAGTCATAAGGATATGAGTTAATCTTCCGTGTAAGAAAATTTGTTTTGATAAGTAATTATATTGGGATTTTGGTTATATTACAACCATGTAATATTGTTAAAGAAGGATTAGAAGAATGAAGGAAACTTAAAGAAGTCAGGACATAACTAAAGAAGAAAGATTGTGGAGGAAAAAAATTAAACCAGTTACTATATTGCTAAGGGATAAGGGAGTGAAATATAATTGGCAAAAATTTCATCATTTAAGATTCTTTTGGGCTGGTAAAGTTGTTGTGATAAACAAGCAAACTGAATATTTGGATATCTTAGAATCTTGTAATATCATTAAGAGAGGATCAGAAGAATGGAGGAAACTTAAAGAAGAGCTTTTAATTTCGAGAAGTCAATTCAAAATATAAAAGAAGTGAAAAATACAGGGAGAAAGATAGGGATAAAAGGGAATATCTATGAAATTGTCACAAAAAGGTTAATAACTTTTGTTAAGAATGGTTAAAAGGGGGTAAGGTGGAAGGAAAACCACAATGTAAAGTTTGAAATAAATGGTTTAATATGTTTGAAATGGTAAATAACCCTCTGTTAAGGAATGCCAAGGAAGGGCAAGTAGTAGTAATGCTGGAATATGATGTTTTGGAAATTGTTACCTTTCAATGAGTTTCCATTTGTCGTTATTTTGGTTTCTATATTTGTTCTGATGTAAAATGGAGGAGGTTTGGTTTAAGGAAGAGATTAAAATATATAAATAACCTTTTGTTAACGGGGTCTAAGATTATGAGGAAATGGATGTTGGGGAAGACTGCAGATAATATCATATGTGCAGTATATAGATAAAGAATTTGCAATAAGTACAGAAAGGGTATTGAATAAGCTTAACTACTTCAGTAACGGTAGGGGGGAGGGAAAGAAAGGGGGAGATAACTTTAGGATCAAAAATTTGCATAGAAAAGATTTGAAGGAAAGGTAAGGACATGTGTAAGGGTAGAATAACCATTAGTAGGAGGAAAAGAGAGAGAAAAACAGCTGTATGTTATGAACAACAAAAGTTATTTAATGTCTTAAATATTAGCAAGAATCCATCTTACCCCTATCTATCAGGATACAAAAAAGGAAGAAAGATTGTGGAGGAAGAAAATTAAAATAGTTAAGCCATAAGGATATGAGTTAATCTTCCGTGTAAGAAAACTTGTTTTGATAAGTAAATATATTGGGATTTTGGTTATAATACAACCATGTAATATTGTTAAAGAAGGATTAGAAGAATGAAGGAAACTTAAAGAAGAGCTGTTAATTAAGGGAGGCTAACCCAGAACATAAAGTAACAGGTAGAGTATGATGTTTCTGAAAATGTTTCTTTAAAAAAAAATAATAATAATAATAATAATCCTCTGTCAAGGTGTGTTATAGATAGATAGATTATAATTTATAAGGTGATATATGTTAAGGTCTGTAGAGAATTGGATGTGTAGTATAGATAAACAGAGATACAAGGGTAAGAATCTGCAATTAGTTATAGAAAGAAAATTGAATTAAAAAAAAAAAAGAAAGGGGGAAAAAAAGGTGGGATAATTTTGGGATTAAAATCTGAACAGAAATGATTTGAAGGAAATGTAATAAAATGAGTAATGGTGTGACAACCATTAGCAGGAGGGAAAGAGAAACAGCTGCTCCGCTATGAATAATAAAATTTATTTAATGTCTTAAATAATAACAAGATCCCGCTCTAGATCCGGTCTCCCTCCCCTTCTTCGGCACTTCGGAGGCGGTCCCTCAATGGAAGGACAAGGGGAGTGACGAAGACAGAAGATGGTGAAGGGCTGGGTGAGGGTGATTGGGAGGTGAAGGGTGGGTGAGGGTGAATGTATTCAATGTATATCTGTTCATATGTTTTTTTTATTGTAGTATATTGTATTGTATTGTAATGTTAGGAATGTTTAAGTTTTGTAATTTTGTTTGAAAAGTAATAAAAATTTAAAAAAACAAGAAACCACTGAGGGTAAGAGGCCTGTTCAAAAGGCCACATCCCCACCCCTGAGGGAGGAAGCATCCAGGGAAGAAAGGCCTGGCAGAAACCACTGAGGGTAAGAGGCCTTCTCCAAGGGCCCCATTCCCACCCCAGAGGGAGGAAGCATCCAGGGAAGGAAGGCCTGGCAGAAACCACTGAGGGTAAGAGGCCTATTCCACAGGCCACATTCCCACCCCAGAGGGAGGAAGCATCCAGGGAAGAAAACCCTGACAGAAACCATTGAAGGTAAGAGGCCTATTCCAAAGGCCACCCCCCCCCCCCAGAGGGAGGAAGCATCCAGGGAAGAAAGGCCTGACAGAAACCACTGAGGGTAAGAGACCTGTTCCAAAGGCCCAATCCCCACCTCAGAGGGAGGAAGCATCCAGGGAAAAAAGGCCTGGCAGAAACCATTGAGTGTAAGCAGCCGGTTCCAAAGGCCCCATTCCCACCCCAGAGGGAGGAAGCATCCAGGGAAGAAAGCCTTCCAGAAACAATTGAAGGTAAGAGGCCTATTCCAAAGACCACCACCCCACCCCAGAGGGAGGAAGCATCCAGGGAAGAAAGGCCTTGGCAGAAACCACTGAGGGGAAGAGGCCTATTCCAAAAGCCACACACCCACCCCAGAGGGAGGAAGCATCCATGGAAGAAAAGAATAACAGAAACCATTGTGGGTAAGAGGCCTATTCCAAAGGCTTCATTCCCACCCCAGAGCCTGGAAGAAACCATTGAGGGTAAGAGACCTATTCCAAAGGCCCCATTCCCACCCCATAGGGAGGAAGCATCCAGGGAAGAAAGGCCTGGGAGAAACCATTGAGGGTAAGCAGCCGATTCCAAAGGCCCCATTCCCACCCCAGAGGGAGGAAGCATCCAGGGAAGAAAGGCCTGTCAGAACGCATTGAGGGTAAGAGGCCTATTGCAAAGGCCCCATCCCCACCCCAGTGGGAGGAAGCATCCAGCGAAAAAAAGCCTGGCAGAAACCATTGAGGGTAAGCAGCCGATTCCAAAGGCCCCATTCCCACCCAAGAGGGAGGAAGCATCCAGGGAAGAAAGGCCTGGGAGAAACCATTGAGGGTAAGCAGCCGGTTCCAAAGGCCCCATTCCCACCCCAGAGCCAAGAAGAAACCATTGAGGGTAAGAGGCCTATTCCAAAGGCCCCATCCCCACCCCAGAGGGAGGAAGCATCCAGGGAAGAAATGCCTGTCAGAAAGCATTGAGGGTAAGAGGCCTATTCCAAAGGCCCCATCCCCACCCCAGAGGGAGGAAGCATCCAGCGAGAAAAGGCCTGGCAGAAACCATTGCGGGTAAGCAGCCGATTCCAAAGGCCCCATTCCCTCCCCAGAGGGAGGAAGCATGCAGGGAAGAAAGGCCTGGGAGAAACCATTGAGGGTAAGCAGCCGATTCCAAAGGCCCCATTCCCACCCCAGAGGGAGGAAGCATCCAGGGAAGAAAGGCCTGTCAGAACGCATTGAGGGTAAGAGGCCTATTGCAAAGGCCCCATCCCCACCCCAGTGGGAGGAAGCATCCAGCGAAAAAAAGCCTGGCAGAAACCATTGAGGGTAAGCAGCCGATTCCAAAGGCCCCATTCCCACCCCAGAGGGAGGAAGCATCCAGGGAAGAAAGGCCTGGGAGAAACCATTGAGGGTAAGCAGCCGGTTCCAAAGGCCCCATTCCCACCCCAGAGCCTGGAAGAAACCATTGAGGGTAAGAGGCCTATTCCAAAGGCCCCATCCCCACCCCAGAGGGAGGAAGCATCCAGGGAAGAAAGGCCTGTCAGAAAGCATTGAGGGTAAGAGGCCTATTCCAAAGGCCCCATCCCCACCCCAGAGGGAGGAAGCATCCAGCGAGAAAAGGCCTGGCAGAAACCATTGAGGGTAAGCAGCCGATTCCAAAGGCCCCATTCCCTCCCCAGAGGGAGGAAGCATCCAGGGAAGAAAGGCCTGGGGGAAACCATTGAGGGTAAGCAGCCGATTCCAAAGGCCCCATTCCAACCCCAGAGGGAGGAAGAATCCGGGGAAGAAAGGCCTGGCAGCAACCATTGAGGGTAAGAGTCCTATTCCAAAGACCACACCCCCATCCCAGAGGGATGAAGCATCCAGGGAAGAAAGGCCTGGCAGAAACCATTGAGGGTAACAGGCCTATTCCAAAGACCACACCCCCACCCCAGAGGGAGGAAGCATCCAGGGAAGAAAGACCTGGCAGAAGCCACTGAGGGTAAGAGGCGTATTCCAAAGGCCATCCCCCCACACACACCCCAGAGGGAGGAAGCATCCCGGGAAGAAAGGCCTGGCAGCAACCATTGAGGGTAAGAGTCCTATTACAAAGACCACACCCCCATCCCAGAGGGATGAAGCATCCAGGGAAGAAAACCCTGACAGAAACCATTGAAGGTAAGAGGCCTATTCCAAAGGCCACACCCCCACCCCAGAGGGAGGAAGCATCCAGGGAAGAAAGGCCTGGCAGAAACCACTGAGGGTAAGAGGCCTGTTCAAAAGGCCACATCCCCACCCCTGAGGGAGGAAGCATCCAGGGAAGAAAGGCCTGGCAGAAACCACTGAGGGTAAGAGGCCTTCTCCAAGGGCCCCATTCCCACCCCAGAGGGAGGAAGCATCCAGGGAAGGAAGGCCTGGAAGAAACCACTGAGGGTAAGAGGCCTATTCCACAGGCCACATTCCCACCCCAGAGGGAGGAAGCATCCAGGGAAGAAAACCCTGACAGAAACCATTGAAGGTAAGAGGCCTATTCCAAAGGCCACCCCCCCCCAGAGGGAGGAACCATCCAGGGAAGAAAGGCCTGACAGAAACCACTGAGGGTAAGAGACCTGTTCCAAAGGCCCCATCCCCACCTCAGAGGGAGGAAGCATCCAGGGAAGAAAGGCCTGGGAGAAACCATTGAGGGTAAGCAGCCGATTCCAAAGGCCCCATTCCCACCCCAGAGGGAGGAAGCATCCAGGGAAGAAAGGCCTGTCAGAACGCATTGAGGGTAAGAGGCCTATTGCAAAGGCCCCATCCCCACCCCAGTGGGAGGAAGCATCCAGCGAAAAAAAGCCTGGCAGAAACCATTGAGGGTAAGCAGCCGATTCCAAAGGCCCCATTCCCACCCAAGAGGGAGGAAGCATCCAGGGAAGAAAGGCCTGGGAGAAACCATTGAGGGTAAGCAGCCGGTTCCAAAGGCCCCATTCCCACCCCAGAGCCAAGAAGAAACCATTGAGGGTAAGAGGCCTATTCCAAAGGCCCCATCCCCACCCCAGAGGGAGGAAGCATCCAGGGAAGAAATGCCTGTCAGAAAGCATTGAGGGTAAGAGGCCTATTCCAAAGGCCCCATCCCCACCCCAGAGGGAGGAAGCATCCAGCGAGAAAAGGCCTGGCAGAAACCATTGCGGGTAAGCAGCCGATTCCAAAGGCCCCATTCCCTCCCCAGAGGGAGGAAGCATGCAGGGAAGAAAGGCCTGGGAGAAACCATTGAGGGTAAGCAGCCGATTCCAAAGGCCCCATTCCCACCCCAGAGGGAGGAAGCATCCAGGGAAGAAAGGCCTGTCAGAACGCATTGAGGGTAAGAGGCCTATTGCAAAGGCCCCATCCCCACCCCAGTGGGAGGAAGCATCCAGCGAAAAAAAGCCTGGCAGAAACCATTGAGGGTAAGCAGCCGATTCCAAAGGCCCCATTCCCACCCCAGAGGGAGGAAGCATCCAGGGAAGAAAGGCCTGGGAGAAACCATTGAGGGTAAGCAGCCGGTTCCAAAGGCCCCATTCCCACCCCAGAGCCTGGAAGAAACCATTGAGGGTAAGAGGCCTATTCCAAAGGCCCCATCCCCACCCCAGAGGGAGGAAGCATCCAGGGAAGAAAGGCCTGTCAGAAAGCATTGAGGGTAAGAGGCCTATTCCAAAGGCCCCATCCCCACCCCAGAGGGAGGAAGCATCCAGCGAGAAAAGGCCTGGCAGAAACCATTGAGGGTAAGCAGCCGATTCCAAAGGCCCCATTCCCTCCCCAGAGGGAGGAAGCATCCAGGGAAGAAAGGCCTGGGGGAAACCATTGAGGGTAAGCAGCCGATTCCAAAGGCCCCATTCCAACCCCAGAGGGAGGAAGAATCCGGGGAAGAAAGGCCTGGCAGCAACCATTGAGGGTAAGAGTCCTATTCCAAAGACCACACCCCCATCCCAGAGGGATGAAGCATCCAGGGAAGAAAGGCCTGGCAGAAACCATTGAGGGTAACAGGCCTATTCCAAAGACCACACCCCCACCCCAGAGGGAGGAAGCATCCAGGGAAGAAAGACCTGGCAGAAGCCACTGAGGGTAAGAGGCGTATTCCAAAGGCCATCCCCCCACACACACCCCAGAGGGAGGAAGCATCCCGGGAAGAAAGGCCTGGCAGCAACCATTGAGGGTAAGAGTCCTATTACAAAGACCACACCCCCATCCCAGAGGGATGAAGCATCCAGGGAAGAAAACCCTGACAGAAACCATTGAAGGTAAGAGGCCTATTCCAAAGGCCACACCCCCACCCCAGAGGGAGGAAGCATCCAGGGAAGAAAGGCCTGGCAGAAACCACTGAGGGTAAGAGGCCTGTTCAAAAGGCCACATCCCCACCCCTGAGGGAGGAAGCATCCAGGGAAGAAAGGCCTGGCAGAAACCACTGAGGGTAAGAGGCCTTCTCCAAGGGCCCCATTCCCACCCCAGAGGGAGGAAGCATCCAGGGAAGGAAGGCCTGGAAGAAACCACTGAGGGTAAGAGGCCTATTCCACAGGCCACATTCCCACCCCAGAGGGAGGAAGCATCCAGGGAAGAAAACCCTGACAGAAACCATTGAAGGTAAGAGGCCTATTCCAAAGGCCACCCCCCCCAGAGGGAGGAACCATCCAGGGAAGAAAGGCCTGACAGAAACCACTGAGGGTAAGAGACCTGTTCCAAAGGCCCCATCCCCACCTCAGAGGGAGGAAGCATCCAGGGAAAAAAGGCCTGGCAGAAACCATTGAGTGTAAGCAGCCGGTTCCAAAGGCCCCATTCCCACCCCAGAGGGAGGAAGCATCCAGGGAAGAAAGCCTTCCAGAAACAATTGAAGGTAAGAGGCCTATTCCAAAGACCACCACCCCACCCCAGAGGGAGGAAGCATCCAGGGAAGAAAGGCCTTGGCAGAAACCACTGAGGGGAAGAGGCCTATTCCAAAAGCCACACACCCACCCCAGAGGGAGGAAGCATCCAGGGAAGAAAAGAATAACAGAAACCATTGTGGGTAAGAGGCCTATTGCAAAGGCTTCATTCCCACCCCAGAGCCTGGAAGAAACCATTGAGGGTAAGAGACCTATTCCAAAGGCCCCATTCCCACCGCATAGGGAGGAAGCATCCAGGGAAGAAAGGCCTGGGAGAAACCATTGAGGGTAAGCAGCCGATTCCAAAGGCCCCATTCCCACCCCAGAGGGAGGAAGCATCCAGGGAAGAAAGGCCTGTCAGAACGCATTGAGGGTAAGAGGCCTATTGCAAAGGCCCCATCCCCACCCCAGTGGGAGGAAGCATCCAGCGAAAAAAAGCCTGGCAGAAACCATTGAGGGTAAGCAGCCGATTCCAAAGGCCCCATTCCCACCCAAGAGGGAGGAAGCATCCAGGGAAGAAAGGCCTGGGAGAAACCATTGAGGGTAAGCAGCCGGTTCCAAAGGCCCCATTCCCACCCCAGAGCCAAGAAGAAACCATTGAGGGTAAGAGGCCTATTCCAAAGGCCCCATCCCCACCCCAGAGGGAGGAAGCATCCAGGGAAGAAATGCCTGTCAGAAAGCATTGAGGGTAAGAGGCCTATTCCAAAGGCCCCATCCCCACCCCAGAGGGAGGAAGCATCCAGCGAGAAAAGGCCTGGCAGAAACCATTGCGGGTAAGATGCCTATTCCAAAGACCACACCCCCATCCCAGAGGGAGGAAGCATCCAGGGAAGAAAGGCCTGGGAGAAGCTACTGAAGGTAAAAGGGCTATTCCAAAGGCCCCATTCCCACCCCAGAGCCTGGAAGAAACCATTGAGGGTAAGCGGCCTATTCCAAAGGCCCCATCCCCACCCCAGAGGGAGGTAGCATCCAGGGAAGAAAGGCCTGCCAAAAACCATTGAAGGTAAGATGCCTATTCCATAGGCCCCATTCCCACCCCAGAGAGAGGAAGCATCCAGGGAAGAAAGGCTGGCAGATACCGTTGAGGGTAAAAGGCCTATTCCAAAGGCCACGCCCCCACCCCAGAAGCAGGAAGCATCCAGGGAAGAAAGGCCTGGCAGAAACCATTGAGGGTAACAGGCCTATTCCAAAGACCACACCCCCACCCCAGAGGGAGGAAGCATCCAGGGAAGAAAGACCTGGCTGAAGCCACTGAGGGTAAGAGGCGTATTCCAAAGGCCACCCCCCCACCCCAGAGGGAGGAAGCATCCCGGGAAGAAAGGCCTGGCAGAAACCACTGAGGGTAAGACGTCTATTCCAAAGGCCCCATCCCCTCCCCAGAGTGAGGAAGCATCGAGGGAAGAAAGGCCTGGCAGAAGACACTGAGGGTAAGAGGCCTTTTCCAAAGGCCACACCACCACCCCAGAGGGAGGAAGCATCCAGGGAAGAAAGCCTGGCAGAAACCGTTGAGGGTAAGAGGCCTAGTCCAAAGGCCACACCTCCACCCCAGAGGGAGGAAGCATCCAGGGAAGAAAAGCCTGACAGAAACCATTGAGGGTAAGAGGCCTATTCCAAAGGCCCCACCACAGAGGTAGGAAGCATCCAGGGAAGAAATGCCTGGCAGAAACCACTGAGGGTAAGAGACCTGTTCCAAAGGCCCCATCCCCACCCCAGAGGGAGGAAGCATCCAGGGAAGAAAGGCCTGGCAGAAACCACTGAGGGTAAGAGGCCTTTTCCAAAGGCCCCATTCCCACCCCAGAGGGAGGAAGAATCCGGGGAAGAAAGGCCTGGCAGCAACCATTGAGGGTAAGAGGCCTATTCCAAAGACCACACCCCCATCCCAGAGGGATGAAGCATCCAGGGAAGAAAGGCCTGGCAGAAGCTACTGAGGGTAAGAGGGCTATTCCAAAGGCCCCATTCCCACCCCAGAGCCTGGAAGAAACCATTGAGGGTAAGAGGCCTATTCCAAAGGCCCCATCCCCACCCCAGAGGGAGGTAGCATCCAGGGAAGAAAGGCCTGCCAGAAACCATTGAGGTTAAGAGGCCTATTCCAAAGGCCCCATTCCCACCCCAGAGGGAGGAAGCATCCAGGGAAGAAAGACCTGGCAGAAGCCACTGAGGGTAAGAGGCGTATTCCAAAGGCCAGCCCACACCCCACCCCAGAGGGAGGAAGCATCCCGGGAAGAAAGGCCTGGCAGAAACCACTGAGGGTAAGAGGTCTATTCCAAAGGCCCCATCCCCTCCCCAGAGTGAGGAAGCATCGAGGGAAGAAAGGCCTGGCAGAAGACACTGAGGGTAAGAGGCCTTTTCCAAAGGCCACACCACCACCCCAGAGGGAGGAAGCATCCAGGGAAGAAAGCCTGGCTGAAACCACTGAGGGTAAAAGGTCTATTCCAAAGGCCCCATCCCCTCCCCAGAGGGAGGAAGCATCCAGGGAAGAAAGGCCTGGCAGAAGCTACTGAGGGTAAGATGGCTATTCCAAAGGCCCCATTCCCGCCCCAGAGCCTGGAAGAAACCATTGAGGGTAAGAGGCCTATTCCAAAGGCCCCATCCCCACCCCAGAGGGAGGTAGCATCCAGGGAAGAAAGGCCTGGCAGAAACCACTGAGTGTAGGAGGCCTATTCCAAAGGCCCACCCCAGAGGGAGGAAGCATCCAGGGAAGAAAGGCCTGGCAGAAACCATTGAGGGTAAGAGGCCTATTCCAAAGGCCCCATCCCCACCCCAGAGGGAGGTAGCATCCAGGGAAGAAAGGCCTGGCAGAAACCACTGAGTGTAGGAGGCCTATTCCAAAGGCCCACCCCAGACGGGGGATGCATCCAGTGAAAGGCCTGGCAGAAGCCACTGAGGGTAAGAGGCCTATTACAAAGGCCCCATCCCCACCGCAGAGGGAGGAAGCATCCAGGGAAGAACGACCTAGCAGAAACCACTGAGGGTAAGAGGCCTATTCCAAAGGCCACACCCCCACCCCAGAGGGAGGAAGCATGCAGGGAAGAAAGGCCTGGCAGAAACCATTGAGGGTAAGAGGCCTATTCCAAAGGCCCAATCCCCACCCCAGAGGGAGGAAGCATCCAGGAAAGAAAGGCCTGCCAGAAACCATTGAGGGTAATAGGCCTATTCCAAAGGCCCCATTCCCACCCCAGAGGGAGGAAGCATCCAGGGAAGAAAGCCTGGCAGAAACTGTTGAGGGTAAAAGGCCTATTCCAAAGGCCACACCCCTACCCCAGAAGCAGGAAGCATCCAGGGAAGAAAGGCCTGGCAGAAACCATTGAGGCTAACAGGCCTATTCCAAAGGCCACACCCCTACCCTAGAGGGAGGAAGCATCCAGGGAAGAAAGTCATGGCAGAAACCACTGAGGGTAAGAGGCCTGTTCAAAAGGCCACATCCCCAACCCTGAGGGAGGAAGCATCCAGGGAAGAAAGGCCTGGCAGAAACCACTGAGGGTAAGAGGCCTTCTCCAAGGGCCCCATTCCCACCCCAGAGGGAGGAAGCATCCAGGGAAGGAAGGCCTGGCAGAAACCACTGAGGGTAAGAGGCCTATTCCACAGGCCACATTCCCACCCTAGAGGGAGGAAGCATCCAGGGAAGAAAACCCTGACAGAAACCATTGAAGGTGAGAGGCCTATTCCAAAGGCCACACCCCCACCCCAGAGGGAGGAAGCATCCAGGGAAGAAAGGCCTGACAGAAACCACTGAGGGTAAGAGACCTGTTCCAAAGGCCCCATCCCCACCTCAGAGGGAGGAAGCATCCAGGGAAAAAAGGCCTGGCAGAAACCATTGAGTGTAAGCAGCCGGTTCCAAAGGCCCCATTCCCTCCCCAGAGGGAGGAAGCATGCAGGGAAGAAAGGCCTGGGAGAAACCATTGAGGGTAAGCAGCCGATTCCAAAGGCCCCATTCCCACCCCAGAGGGAGGAAGCATCCAGGGAAGAAAGGCCTGTCAGAACGCATTGAGGGTAAGAGGCCTATTGCAAAGGCCCCATCCCCACCCCAGTGGGAGGAAGCATCCAGCGAAAAAAAGCCTGGCAGAAACCATTGAGGGTAAGCAGCCGATTCCAAAGGCCCCATTCCCACCCCAGAGGGAGGAAGCATCCAGGGAAGAAAGGCCTGGGAGAAACCATTGAGGGTAAGCAGCCGGTTCCAAAGGCCCCATTCCCACCCCAGAGCCTGGAAGAAACCATTGAGGGTGAGAGGCCTATTCCAAAGGCCCCATCCCCACCCCAGAGGGAGGAAGCATCCAGGGAAGAAAGGCCTGTCAGAAAGCATTGAGGGTAAGAGGCCTATTCCAAAGGCCCCATCCCCACCCCAGAGGGAGGAAGCATCCAGCGAGAAAAGGCCTGGCAGAAACCATTGAGGGTAAGCAGCCGATTCCAAAGGCCCCATTCCCTCCCCAGAGGGAGGAAGCATCCAGGGAAGAAAGGCCTGGGGGAAACCATTGAGGGTAAGCAGCCGATTCCAAAGGCCCCATTCCAACCCCAGAGGGAGGAAGAATCCGGGGAAGAAAGGCCTGGCAGCAACCATTGAGGGTAAGAGTCCTATTCCAAAGACCACACCCCCATCCCAGAGGGATGAAGCATCCAGGGAAGAAAGGCCTGTCAGAAACCACTGAGGGTAAAAGGTCTATTCCAAAGGCCCCATCCCCTCCCCAGAGTTAGGAAGCATCCAGGGAAGAAAGGCCTGGCAGAAGCTACTGAGGGTAAGAGGGCTATTCCAAAGGCCCAATTCCCACCCCAGAGCCTGGAAGAAACCATTGAGGGTAAGAGGCCTATTCCAAAGGCCCCATCCCCACCCCAGAGGGAGGTAGCATCCAGGGAAGAAAGGCCTGCCAGAAACCATTGAGGGTAAGATGCCTATTCCATAGGCCCCATTCCCACCCCAGAGGGAGGAAGCATCCAGGGAAGAAAGGCTGGCAGATACCGTTGAGGGTAAAAGGCCTATTCCAAAGGCCACGCCCCCACCCCAGAGGGAGGAAGCATCCAGGAAAGAAAGGCCTGCCAGAAACCATTGAGGGTAATAGGCCTATTCCAAAGGCCCCATTCCCACCCCAGAGGGAGGAAGCATCCAGGGAAGAAAGCCTGGCAGAAACTGTTGAGGGTAAAAGGCCTATTCCAAAGGCCACACCCCTACCCCAGAAGCAGGAAGCATCCAGGGAAGAAAGGCCTGGCAGAAACCATTGAGGCTAACAGGCCTATTCCAAAGGCCACACCCCTACCCTAGAGTGAGGAAGCATCCAGGGAAGAAAGTCATGGCAGAAACTACTGAGGGTAAGAGGCCTGTTCAAAAGGCCACATCCCCAACACTGAGGGAGGAAGCATCCAGGGAAGAAAGGCCTGGCAGAAACCACTGAGGGTAAGAGGCCTTCTCCAAGGGCCCCATTCCCACCCCAGAGGGAGGAAGCATCCAGGGAAGGAAGGCCTGGCAGAAACCACTGAGGGTAAGAGGCCTATTCCACAGGCCACATTCCCACCCTAGAGGGAGGAAGCATCCAGGGAAGAAAACCCTGACAGAAACCATTGAGGGTGAGAGGCCTATTCCAAAGGCCACACCCCCACCCCAGAGGGAGGAAGCATCCAGGGAAGAAAGGCCTGACAGAAACCACTGAGGGTAAGAGACCTGTTCCAAAGGCCCCATCCCCACCTCAGAGGGAGGAAGCATCCAGGGAAAAAAGGCCTGGCAGAAACCATTGAGTGTAAGCAGCCGGTTCCAAAGGCCCCATTCCCTCCCCAGAGGGAGGAAGCATGCAGGGAAGAAAGGCCTGGGAGAAACCATTGAGGGTAAGATGCCTATTCCATAGGCCCCATTCCCACCCCAGAGGGAGGAAGCATCCAGGGAAGAAAGGCTGGCAGATACCGTTGAGGGTAAAAGGCCTATTCCAAAGGCCACGCCCCCACCCCAGAAGCAGGAAGCATCCAGGGAAGAAAGGCCTGGCAGAAACCATTGAGGGTAACAGGCCTATTCCAAAGACCACACCCCCACCCCAGAGGGAGGAAGCATCCAGGGAAGAAAGACCTGGCAGAAGCCACTGAGGGTAAGAGGCGTATTCCAAAGGCCACCCCCCCCACACCCCAGAGGGAGGAAGCATCCCGGGAAGAAAGGCCTGGCAGCAACCATTGAGGGTAAGAGTCCTATTACAAAGACCACACCCCCATCCCAGAGGGATGAAGCATCCAGGGAAGAAAACCCTGACAGAAACCATTGAAGGTAAGAGGCCTATTCCAAAGGCCACACCCCCACCCCAGAGGGAGGAAGCATCCAGGGAAGAAAGGCCTGGCAGAAACCACTGAGGGTAAGAGGCCTGTTCAAAAGGCCACATCCCCACCCCTGAGGGAGGAAGCATCCAGGGAAGAAAGGCCTGGCAGAAACCACTGAGGGTAAGAGGCCTTCTCCAAGGGCCCCATTCCCACCCCAGAGGGAGGAAGCATCCAGGGAAGGAAGGCCTGGCAGAAACCACTGAGGGTAAGAGGCCTATTCCACAGGCCACATTCCCACCCCAGAGGGAGGAAGCATCCAGGGAAGAAAACCCTGACAGAAACCATTGAAGGTAAGAGGCCTATTCCAAAGGCCACCCCCCCCCCAGAGGGAGGAACCATCCAGGGAAGAAAGGCCTGACAGAAACCACTGAGGGTAAGAGACCTGTTCCAAAGGCCCCATCCCCACCTCAGAGGGAGGAAGCATCCAGGGAAAAAAGGCCTGGCAGAAACCATTGAGTGTAAGCAGCCGGTTCCAAAGGCCCCATTCCCACCCCGGAGGGAGGAAGCATCCAGGGAAGAAAGCCTTCCAGAAACAATTGAAGGTAAGAGGCCTATTCCAAAGACCACCACCCCACCCCAGAGGGAGGAAGCATCCAGGGAAGAAAGGCCTTGGCAGAAACCACTGAGGGGAAGAGGCCTATTCCAAAAGCCACACACCCACCCCAGAGGGAGGAAGCATCCAGGGAAGAAAAGAATAACAGAAACCATTGTGGGTAAGAGGCCTATTGCAAAGGCTTCATTCCCACCCCAGAGCCTGGAAGAAACCATTGAGGGTAAGAGACCTATTCCAAAGGCCCCATTCCCACCGCATAGGGAGGAAGCATCCAGGGAAGAAAGGCCTGGGAGAAACCATTGAGGGTAAGCAGCCGATTCCAAAGGCCCCATTCCCACCCCAGAGGGAGGAAGCATCCAGGGAAGAAAGGCCTGTCAGAACGCATTGAGGGTAAGAGGCCTATTGCAAAGGCCCCATCCCCACCCCAGTGGGAGGAAGCATCCAGCGAAAAAAAGCCTGGCAGAAACCATTGAGGGTAAGCAGCCGATTCCAAAGGCCCCATTCCCACCCAAGAGGGAGGAAGCATCCAGGGAAGAAAGGCCTGGGAGAAACCATTGAGGGTAAGCAGCCGGTTCCAAAGGCCCCATTCCCACCCCAGAGCCAAGAAGAAACCATTGAGGGTAAGAGGCCTATTCCAAAGGCCCCATCCCCACCCCAGAGGGAGGAAGCATCCAGGGAAGAAATGCCTGTCAGAAAGCATTGAGGGTAAGAGGCCTATTCCAAAGGCCCCATCCCCACCCCAGAGGGAGGAAGCATCCAGCGAGAAAAGGCCTGGCAGAAACCATTGCGGGTAAGCAGCCGATTCCAAAGGCCCCATTCCCTCCCCAGAGGGAGGAAGCATCCAGGGAAGAAAGGCCTGGGGGAAACCATTGAGGGTAAGCAGCCGATTCCAAAGGCCCCATTCCAACCCCAGAGGGAGGAAGAATCCGGGGAAGAAAGGCCTGGCAGCAACCATTGAGGGTAAGAGTCCTATTCCAAAGACCACACCCCCATCCCAGAGGGATGAAGCATCCAGGGAAGAAAGGCCTGTCAGAAACCACTGAGGGTAAAAGGTCTATTCCAAAGGCCCCATCCCCTCCCCAGAGTTAGGAAGCATCCAGGGAAGAAAGGCCTGGCAGAAGCTACTGAGGGTAAGAGGGCTATTCCAAAGGCCCCATTCCCACCCCAGAGCCTGGAAGAAACCAT
Source organism: Bradypodion pumilum (assembly GCA_035047305.1). NCBI lineage: Eukaryota > Metazoa > Chordata > Lepidosauria > Squamata > Chamaeleonidae > Bradypodion > Bradypodion pumilum. The sequence continues at coordinate 22,632,384 of JAWDJD010000009.1, read as the reverse complement.
TGAGGGTAAGAGGCCTATTCCAAAGGCCCCATCCCCACCCCAGAGGGAGGTAGCATCCAGGGAAGAAAGGCCTGCCAGAAACCATTGAGGGTAAGATGCCTATTCCATAGGCCCCATTCCCACCCCAGAGGGAGGAAGCATCCAGGGAAGAAAGGCCTGGGAGAAACCATTGAGGGTAAGCAGCCGATTCCAAAGGCCCCATTCCCACCCTAGGGGGAGGAAGCATCCAGGGAAGAAAGGCCTGTCAGAACGCATTGAGGGTAAGAGGCCTATTGCAAAGGCCCCATCCCCACCCCAGTGGGAGGAAGCATCCAGCGAAAAAAGGCCTGGCAGAAACCATTGAGGGTAAGCAGCCGATTCCAAAGGCCCCATTCCCACCCCAGAGGGAGGAAGCATCCAGGGAAGAAAGGCCTGGGAGAAGCTACTGAGGGTAAAAGGGCTATTCCAAAGGCCCCATTCCCACCCCAGAGCCTGGAAGAAACCATTGAGGGTAAGCGGCCTATTCCAAAGGCCCCATCCCCACCCCAGAGGGAGGTAGCATCCAGGGAAGAAAGGCCTGCCAAAAACCATTGAAGGTAAGATGCCTATTCCATAGGCCCCATTCCCACCCCAGAGAGAGGAAGCATCCAGGGAAGAAAGGCTGGCAGATACCGTTGAGGGTAAAAGGCCTATTCCAAAGGCCACGCCCCCACCCCAGAAGCAGGAAGCATCCAGGGAAGAAAGGCCTGGCAGAAACCATTGAGGGTAACAGGCCTATTCCAAAGACCACACCCCCACCCCAGAGGGAGGAAGCATCCAGGGAAGAAAGACCTGGCAGAAGCCACTGAGGGTAAGAGGCGTATTCCAAAGGCCACCCCCCCACCCCAGAGGGAGGAAGCATCCCGGGAAGAAAGGCCTGGCAGAAACCACTGAGGGTAAGACGTCTATTCCAAAGGCCCCATCCCCTCCCCAGAGTGAGGAAGCATCGAGGGAAGAAAGGCCTGGCAGAAGACACTGAGGGTAAGAGGCCTTTTCCAAAGGCCACACCACCACCCCAGAGGGAGGAAGCATCCAGGGAAGAAAGCCTGGCAGAAACCGTTGAGGGTAAGAGGCCTAGTCCAAAGGCCACACCTCCACCCCAGATGGAGGAAGCATCCAGGGAAGAAAAGCCTGACAGAAACCATTGAGGGTAAGAGGCCTATTCCAAAGGCGCCACCACAGAGGTAGGAAGCATCCAGGGAAGAAATGCCTGGCAGAAACCACTGAGGGTAAGAGACCTGTTCCAAAGGCCCCATCCCCACCCCAGAGGGAGGAAGCATCCAGGGAAGAAAGGCCTGGCAGAAACCACTGAGGGTAAGAGGCCTTTTCCAAAGGCCCCATTCCCACCCCAGAGGGAGGAAGAATCCGGGGAAGAAAGGCCTGGCAGCAACCATTGAGGGTAAGAGGCCTATTCCAAAGACCACACCCCCATCCCAGAGGGATGAAGCATCCAGGGAAGAAAGGCCTGGCAGAAGCTACTGAGGGTAAGAGGGCTATTCCAAAGGCCCCATTCCCACCCCAGAGCCTGGAAGAAACCATTGAGGGTAAGAGGCCTATTCCAAAGGCCCCATCCCCACCCCAGAGGGAGGTAGCATCCAGGGAAGAAAGGCCTGCCAGAAACCATTGAGGTTAAGAGGCCTATTCCAAAGGCCCCATTCCCACCCCAGAGGGAGGAAGCATCCAGGGAAGAAAGACCTGGCAGAAGCCACTGAGGGTAAGAGGCGTATTCCAAAGGCCAGCCCACACCCCACCCCAGAGGGAGAAAGCATCCCGGGAAGAAAGGCCTGGCAGAAACCACTGAGGGTAAGAGGTCTATTCCAAAGGCCCCATCCCCTCCCCAGAGTGAGGAAGCATCGAGGGAAGAAAGGCCTGGCAGAAGACACTGAGGGTAAGAGGCCTTTTCCAAAGGCCACACCACCACCCCAGAGGGAGGAAGCATCCAGGGAAGAAAGCCTGGCTGAAACCACTGAGGGTAAAAGGTCTATTCCAAAGGCCCCATCCCCTCCCCAGAGGGAGGAAGCATCCAGGGAAGAAAGGCCTGGCAGAAGCTACTGAGGGTAAGATGGCTATTCCAAAGGCCCCATTCCCACCCCAGAGCCTGGAAGAAACCATTGAGGGTAAGAGGCCTATTCCAAAGGCCCCATCCCCACCCCAGAGGGAGGTAGCATCCAGGGAAGAAAGGCCTGGCAGAAACCACTGAGTGTAGGAGGCCTATTCCAAAGGCCCACCCCAGAGGGAGGAAGCATCCAGGGAAGAAAGGCCTGGCAGAAACCATTGAGGGTAAGAGGCCTATTCCAAAGGCCCCATCCCCACCCCAGAGGGAGGTAGCATCCAGGGAAGAAAGGCCTGGCAGAAACCACTGAGTGTAGGAGGCCTATTCCAAAGGCCCACCCCAGACGGGGGATGCATCCAGTGAAAGGCCTGGCAGAAGCCACTGAGGGTAAGAGGCCTATTACAAAGGCCCCATCCCCACCGCAGAGGGAGGAAGCATCCAGGGAATAACGACCAAGCAGAAACCACTGAGGGTAAGAGGCCTATTCCAAAGGCCACACCCCCACCCCAGAGGGAGGAAGCATGCAGGGAAGAAAGGCCTGGCAGAAACCATTGAGGGTAAGAGGCCTATTCCAAAGGCCCAATCCCCACCCCAGAGGGAGGAAGCATCCAGGAAAGAAAGGCCTACCAGAAACCATTGAGGGTAATAGGCCTATTCCAAAGGCCCCATTCCCACCCCAGAGGGAGGAAGCATCCAGGGAAGAAAGCCTGGCAGAAACTGTTGAGGGTAAAAGGCCTATTCCAAAGGCCACACCCCTACCCCAGAAGCAGGAAGCATCCAGGGAAGAAAGGCCTGGCAGAAACCATTGAGGCTAACAGGCCTATTCCAAAGGCCACACCCCTACCCTAGAGGGAGGAAGCATCCAGGGAAGAAAGTCATGGCAGAAACCACTGAGGGTAAGAGGCCTGTTCAAAAGGCCACATCCCCAACCCTGAGGGAGGAAGCATCCAGGGAAGAAAGGCCTGGCAGAAACCACTGAGGGTAAGAGGCCTTCTCCAAGGGCCCCATTCCCACCCCAGAGGGAGGAAGCATCCAGGGAAGGAAGGCCTGGCAGAAACCACTGAGGGTAAGAGGCCTATTCCACAGGCCACATTCCCACCCTAGAGGGAGGAAGCATCCAGGGAAGAAAACCCTGACAGAAACCATTGAAGGTGAGAGGCCTATTCCAAAGGCCACACCCCCACCCCAGAGGGAGGAAGCATCCAGGGAAGAAAGGCCTGACAGAAACCACTGAGGGTAAGAGACCTGTTCCAAAGGCCCCATCCCCACCTCAGAGGGAGGAAGCATCCAGGGAAAAAAGGCCTGGCAGAAACCATTGAGTGTAAGCAGCCGGTTCCAAAGGCCCCATTCCCACACCAGAGGGAGGAAGCATCCAGGGAAGAAAGCCTTCCAGAAACAATTGAAGGTAAGAGGCCTATTCCAAAGACCACCACCCCACCCCAGAGGGAGGAAGCATCCAGGGAGAAAGGCCTTGGCAGAAACCACTGAGGGGAAGAGGCCTATTCCAAAAGCCACACACCCACCCCAGAGGGAGGAAGCATCCAGGGAAGAAAAGAATAACAGAAACCATTGTGGGTAAGAGGCCTATTCCAAAGGCTTCATTCCCACCCCAGAGCCTGGAAGAAACCATTGAGGGTAAGAGACCTATTCCAAAGGCCCCATTCCCACCCCATAGGGAGGAAGCATCCAGGGAAGAAAGGCCTGGGAGAAACCATTGAGGGTAAGCAGCCGATTCCAAAGGCCCCATTCCCACCCCAGAGGGAGGAAGCATCCAGGGAAGAAAGGCCTGTCAGAACGCATTGAGGGTAAGAGGCCTATTGCAAAGGCCCCATCCCCACCCCAGTGGGAGGAAGCATCCAGCGAAAAAAAGCCTGGCAGAAACCATTGAGGGTAAGCAGCCGATTCCAAAGGCCCCATTCCCACCCCAGGGGGAGGAAGCATCCAGGGAAGAAAGGCCTGGGAGAAACCATTGAGGGTAAGCAGCCGGTTCCAAAGGCCCCATTCCCACCCGAGAGCCTGGAAGAAACCATTGAGGGTAAGAGGCCTATTCCAAAGGCCCCATCCCCACCCCAGAGGGAGGAAGCATCCAGGGAAGAAAGGCCTGTCAGAAAGCATTGAGGGTAAGAGGCCTATTCCAAAGGCCCCATCCCCACCCCAGAGGGAGGAAGCATCCAGCGAGAAAAGGCCTGGCAGAAACCATTGAGGGTAAGCAGCCGATTCCAAAGGCCCCATTCCCTCCCCAGAGGGAGGAAGCATCCAGGGAAGAAAGGCCTGGGGGAAACAATTGAGGGTAAGCAGCCGATTCCAAAGGCCCCATTCCAACCCCAGAGGGAGGAAGAATCCGGGGAAGAAAGGCCTGGCAGCAACCATTGAGGGTAAGAGTCCTATTCCAAAGACCACACCCCCATCCCAGAGGGATGAAGCATCCAGGGAAGAAAGGCCTGTCAGAAACCACTGAGGGTAAAAGGTCTATTCCAAAGGCCCCATCCCCTCCCCAGAGTTAGGAAGCATCCAGGGAAGAAAGGCCTGGCAGAAGCTACTGAGGGTAAGAGGGCTATTCCAAAGGCCCCATTCCCACCCCAGAGCCTGGAAGAAACCATTGAGGATAAGAGGCCTATTCCATAGGCCCCATTCCCACCCCAGAGGGAGGTAGCATCCAGGGAAGAAAGGCCTGCCAGAAACCATTGAGGGTAAAAGGCCTATTCCAAAGGCCACGCCCCCACCCCAGAAGCAGGAAGCATCCAGGGAAGAAAGGCCTGGCAGAAACCATTGAGGGTAACAGGCCTATTCCAAAGACCACACCCCCAAACCAGAGGGAGGAAGCATCCAGGGAAGAAAGACCTGGCAGAAGCCACTGAGGGTAAGAGGCGTATTCCAAAGGCCACCCCCCCCACACCCCAGAGGGAGGAAGCATCCCGGGAAGAAAGGCCTGGCAGCAACCATTGAGGGTAAGAGTCCTATTACAAAGACCACACCCCCATCCCAGAGGGATGAAGCATCCAGGGAAGAAAACCCTGACAGAAACGATTGAAGGTAAGAGGCCTATTCCAAAGGCCACACCCCCACCCCAGAGGGAGGAAGCATCCAGGGAAGAAAGGCCTGGCAGAAACCACTGAGGGTAAGAGGCCTGTTCAAAAGGCCACATCCCCACCCCTGAGGGAGGAAGCATCCAGGGAAGAAAGGCCTGGCAGAAACCACTGAGGGTAAGAGGCCTTCTCCAAGAAACCCATTCCCACCCCAGAGGGAGGAAGCATCCAGGGAAGGAAGGCCTGGCAGAAACCACTGAGGGTAAGAGGCCTATTCCACAGGCCACATTCCCACCCCAGAGGGAGGAAGCATCCAGGGAAGAAAACCCTGACAGAAACCATTGAGGGTAAGAGGCCTATTCCAAAGGCCACCCCCCCCCCAGAGGGAGGAAGCATCCAGGGAAGAAAGGCCTGACAGAAACCACTGAGGGTAAGGGACCTGTTCCAAAGACCCCATCCCCACCTCAGAGGGAGGAAGCATCCAGGGAAAAAAGGCCTGGCAGAAACCATTGAGTGTAAGCAGCCGGTTCCAAAGGCCCCATTCCCACCCCAGAGGGAGGAAGCATCCAGGGAAGAAAGCCTTCCAGAAACAATTGAAGGTAAGAGGCCTATTCCAAAGACCACCACCCCACCCCAGCGGGAGGAAGCATCCAGGGAAGAAAGGCCTTGGCAGAAACCACTGAGGGGAAGAGGCCTATTCCAAAAGCCACACACCCACCCCAGAGGGAGGAAGCATCCAGGGAAGAAAAGAATAACAGAAACCATTGTGGGTAAGAGGCCTATTCCAAAGGCTTCATTCCCACCCCAGAGCCTGGAAGAAACCATTGAGGGTAAGAGACCTATTCCAAAGGCCCCATCCCCACCCCAGAGGGAGGTAGCATCCAGGGAAGAAAGGCCTGGCAGAAACCACTGAGTGTAGGAGGCCTATTCCAAAGGCCCACCCCAGACGGGGGATGCATCCAGTGAAAGGCCTGGCAGAAGCCACTGAGGGTAAGAGGCCTATTACAAAGGCCCCATCCCCACCGCAGAGGGAGGAAGCATCCAGGGAAGAACGACCTAGCAGAAACCACTGAGGGTAAGATGGCTATTCCAAAGGCCCCATTCCCACCCCAGAGCCTGGAAGAAACCATTGAGGGTAAGAGGCCTATTCCAAAGGCCCCATCCCCACCCCAGAGGGAGGTAGCATCCAGGGAAGAAAGGCCTGGCAGAAACCACTGAGTGTAGGAGGCCTATTCCAAAGGCCCACCCCAGAGGGAGGAAGCATCCAGGGAAGAAAGGCCTGGCAGAAACCATTGAGGGTAAGAGGCCTATTCCAAAGGCCCCATCCCCACCCCAGAGGGAGGTAGCATCCAGGGAAGAAAGGCCTGGCAGAAACCACTGAGTGTAGGAGGCCTATTCCAAAGGCCCACCCCAGACGGGGGATGCATCCAGTGAAAGGCCTGGCAGAAGCCACTGAGGGTAAGAGGCCTATTACAAAGGCCCCATCCCCACCGCAGAGGGAGGAAGCATCCAGGGAATAACGACCTAGCAGAAACCACTGAGGGTAAGAGGCCTATTCCAAAGGCCACACCCCCACCCCAGAGGGAGGAAGCATGCAGGGAAGAAAGGCCTGGCAGAAACCATTGAGGGTAAGAGGCCTATTCCAAAGGCCCAATCCCCACCCCAGAGGGAGGAAGCATCCAGGAAAGAAAGGCCTACCAGAAACCATTGAGGGTAATAGGCCTATTCCAAAGGCCCCATTCCCACCCCAGAGGGAGGAAGCATCCAGGGAAGAAAGCCTGGCAGAAACTGTTGAGGGTAAAAGGCCTATTCCAAAGGCCACACCCCTACCCCAGAAGCAGGAAGCATCCAGGGAAGAAAGGCCTGGCAGAAACCATTGAGGCTAACAGGCCTATTCCAAAGGCCACACCCCTACCCTAGAGGGAGGAAGCATCCAGGGAAGAAAGTCATGGCAGAAACCACTGAGGGTAAGAGGCCTGTTCAAAAGGCCACATCCCCAACCCTGAGGGAGGAAGCATCCAGGGAAGAAAGGCCTGGCAGAAACCACTGAGGGTAAGAGGCCTTCTCCAAGGGCCCCATTCCCACCCCAGAGGGAGGAAGCATCCAGGGAAGGAAGGCCTGGCAGAAACCACTGAGGGTAAGAGGCCTATTCCACAGGCCACATTCCCACCCTAGAGGGAGGAAGCATCCAGGGAAGAAAACCCTGACAGAAACCATTGAAGGTGAGAGGCCTATTCCAAAGGCCACACCCCCACCCCAGAGGGAGGAAGCATCCAGGGAAGAAAGGCCTGACAGAAACCACTGAGGGTAAGAGACCTGTTCCAAAGGCCCCATCCCCACCTCAGAGGGAGGAAGCATCCAGGGAAAAAAGGCCTGGCAGAAACCATTGAGTGTAAGCAGCCGGTTCCAAAGGCCCCATTCCCACACCAGAGGGAGGAAGCATCCAGGGAAGAAAGCCTTCCAGAAACAATTGAAGGTAAGAGGCCTATTCCAAAGACCACCACCCCACCCCAGAGGGAGGAAGCATCCAGGGAGAAAGGCCTTGGCAGAAACCACTGAGGGGAAGAGGCCTATTCCAAAAGCCACACACCCACCCCAGAGGGAGGAAGCATCCAGGGAACAAAAGAATAACAGAAACCATTGTGGGTAAGAGGCCTATTCCAAAGGCTTCATTCCCACCCCAGAGCCTGGAAGAAACCATTGAGGGTAAGAGACCTATTCCAAAGGCCCCATTCCCACCCCATAGTGAGGAAGCATCCAGGGAAGAAAGGCCTGGGAGAAACCATTGAGGGTAAGCAGCCGATTCCAAAGGCCCCATTCCCACCCCAGAGGGAGGAAGCATCCAGGGAAGAAAGGCCTGTCAGAACGCATTGAGGGTAAGAGGCCTATTGCAAAGGCCCCATCCCCACCCCAGTGGGAGGAAGCATCCAGCGAAAAAAAGCCTGGCAGAAACCATTGAGGGTAAGCAGCCGATTCCAAAGGCCCCATTCCCACCCCAGGGGGAGGAAGCATCCAGGGAAGAAAGGCCTGGGAGAAACCATTGAGGGTAAGCAGCCGGTTCCAAAGGCCCCATTCCCACCCGAGAGCCTGGAAGAAACCATTGAGGGTAAGAGGCCTATTCCAAAGGCCCCATCCCCACCCCAGAGGGAGGAAGCATCCAGGGAAGAAAGGCCTGTCAGAAAGCATTGAGGGTAAGAGGCCTATTCCAAAGGCCCCATCCCCACCCCAGAGGGAGGAAGCATCCAGCGAGAAAAGGCCTGGCAGAAACCATTGAGGGTAAGCAGCCGATTCCAAAGGCCCCATTCCCTCCCCAGAGGGAGGAAGCATCCAGGGAAGAAAGGCCTGGGGGAAACAATTGAGGGTAAGCAGCCGATTCCAAAGGCCCCATTCCAACCCCAGAGGGAGGAAGAATCCGGGGAAGAAAGGCCTGGCAGCAACCATTGAGGGTAAGAGTCCTATTCCAAAGACCACACCCCCATCCCAGAGGGATGAAGCATCCAGGGAAGAAAGGCCTGTCAGAAACCACTGAGGGTAAAAGGTCTATTCCAAAGGCCCCATCCCCTCCCCAGAGTTAGGAAGCATCCAGGGAAGAAAGGCCTGGCAGAAGCTACTGAGGGTAAGAGGGCTATTCCAAAGGCCCCATTCCCACCCCAGAGCCTGGAAGAAACCATTGAGGATAAGAGGCCTATTCCATAGGCCCCATTCCCACCCCAGAGGGAGGTAGCATCCAGGGAAGAAAGGCCTGCCAGAAACCATTGAGGGTAAAAGGCCTATTCCAAAGGCCACGCCCCCACCCCAGAAGCAGGAAGCATCCAGGGAAGAAAGGCCTGGCAGAAACCATTGAGGGTAACAGGCCTATTCCAAAGACCACACCCCCAAACCAGAGGGAGGAAGCATCCAGGGAAGAAAGACCTGGCAGAAGCCACTGAGGGTAAGAGGCGTATTCCAAAGGCCACCCCCCCCCACACCCCAGAGGGAGGAAGCATCCCGGGAAGAAAGGCCTGGCAGCAACCATTGAGGGTAAGAGTCCTATTACAAAGACCACACCCCCATCCCAGAGGGATGAAGCATCCAGGGAAGAAAACCCTGACAGAAACGATTGAAGGTAAGAGGCCTATTCCAAAGGCCACACCCCCACCCCAGAGGGAGGAAGCATCCAGGGAAGAAAGGCCTGGCAGAAACCACTGAGGGTAAGAGGCCTGTTCAAAAGGCCACATCCCCACCCCTGAGGGAGGAAGCATCCAGGGAAGAAAGGCCTGGCAGAAACCACTGAGGGTAAGAGGCCTTCTCCAAGGGCCCCATTCCCACCCCAGAGGGAGGAAGCATCCAGGGAAGGAAGGCCTGGCAGAAACCACTGAGGGTAAGAGGCCTATTCCACAGGCCACATTCCCACCCCAGAGGGAGGAAGCATCCAGGGAAGAAAACCCTGACAGAAACCATTGAGGGTAAGAGGCCTATTCCAAAGGCCACCCCCCACCCAGAGGGAGGAAGCATCCAGGGAAGAAAGGCCTGACAGAAACCACTGAGGGTAAGGGACCTGTTCCAAAGACCCCATCCCCACCTCAGAGGGAGGAAGCATCCAGGGAAAAAAGGCCTGGCAGAAACCATTGAGTGTAAGCAGCCGGTTCCAAAGGCCCCATTCCCACCCCAGAGGGAGGAAGCATCCAGGGAAGAAAGCCTTCCAGAAACAATTGAAGGTAAGAGGCCTATTCCAAAGACCACCACCCCACCCCAGCGGGAGGAAGCATCCAGGGAAGAAAGGCCTTGGCAGAAACCACTGAGGGGAAGAGGCCTATTCCAAAAGCCACACACCCACCCCAGAGGGAGGAAGCATCCAGGGAAGAAAAGAATAACAGAAACCATTGTGGGTAAGAGGCCTATTCCAAAGGCTTCATTCCCACCCCAGAGCCTGGAAGAAACCATTGAGGGTAAGAGACCTATTCCAAAGGCCCCATCCCCACCCCAGAGGGAGGTAGCATCCAGGGAAGAAAGGCCTGGCAGAAACCACTGAGTGTAGGAGGCCTATTCCAAAGGCCCACCCCAGACGGGGGATGCATCCAGTGAAAGGCCTGGCAGAAGCCACTGAGGGTAAGAGGCCTATTACAAAGGCCCCATCCCCACCGCAGAGGGAGGAAGCATCCAGGGAAGAACGACCTAGCAGAAACCACTGAGGGTAAGAGGCCTATTCCAAAGGCCACACCCCCACCCCAGAGGGAGGAAGCATGCAGGGAAGAAAGGCCTGGCAGAAACCATTGAGGGTAAGAGGCCTATTCCAAAGGCCCCATCCCCACCCCAGAGGGAGGAAGCATCCAGCGAGAAAAGGCCTGGCAGAAACCATTGCGGGTAAGCAGCCGATTCCAAAGGCCCCATTCCCTCCCCAGAGGGAGGAAGCATCCAGGGAAGAAAGGCCTGGGGGAAACCATTGAGGGTAAGCAGCTGATTCCAAAGGCCCCATTCCAACCCCAGAGGGAGGAAGAATCCGGGGAAGAAAGGCCTGGCAGCAACCATTGAGGGTAAGAGTCCTATTCCAAAGACCACACCCCCATCCCAGAGGGATGAAGCATCCAGGGAAGAAAGGCCTGTCAGAAACCACTGAGGGTAAAAGGTCTATTCCAAAGGCCCCATCCCCTCCCCAGAGTTAGGAAGCATCCAGGGAAGAAAGGCCTGGCAGAAGCTACTGAGGGTAAGAGGGCTATTCCAAAGGCCCCATTCCCACCCCAGAGCCTGGAAGAAACCATTGAGGGTAAGAGGCCTATTCCAAAGGCCCCATCCCCACCCCAGAGGGAGGTAGCATCCAGGGAAGAAAGGCCTGCCAGAAACCATTGAGGGTAAGATGCCTATTCCATAGGCCCCATTCCCACCCCAGAGGGAGGAAGCATCCAGGGAAGAAAGGCCTGGGAGAAACCATTGAGGGTAAGCAGCCGATTCCAAAGGCCCCATTCCCACCCTAGGGGGAGGAAGCATCCAGGGAAGAAAGGCCTGTCAGAACGCATTGAGGGTAAGAGGCCTATTGCAAAGGCCCCATCCCCACCCCAGTGGGAGGAAGCATCCAGCGAAAAAAGGCCTGGCAGAAACCATTGAGGGTAAGCAGCCGATTCCAAAGGCCCCATTCCCACCCCAGAGGGAGGAAGCATCCAGGGAAGAAAGGCCTGGGAGAAGCTACTGAGGGTAAAAGGGCTATTCCAAAGGCCCCATTCCCACCCCAGAGCCTGGAAGAAACCATTGAGGGTAAGCGGCCTATTCCAAAGGCCCCATCCCCACCCCAGAGGGAGGTAGCATCCAGGGAAGAAAGGCCTGCCAAAAACCATTGAAGGTAAGATGCCTATTCCATAGGCCCCATTCCCACCCCAGAGAGAGGAAGCATCCAGGGAAGAAAGGCTGGCAGATACCGTTGAGGGTAAAAGGCCTATTCCAAAGGCCACGCCCCCACCCCAGAAGCAGGAAGCATCCAGGGAAGAAAGGCCTGGCAGAAACCATTGAGGGTAACAGGCCTATTCCAAAGACCACACCCCCACCCCAGAGGGAGGAAGCATCCAGGGAAGAAAGACCTGGCAGAAGCCACTGAGGGTAAGAGGCGTATTCCAAAGGCCACCCCCCCACCCCAGAGGGAGGAAGCATCCCGGGAAGAAAGGCCTGGCAGAAACCACTGAGGGTAAGACGTCTATTCCAAAGGCCCCATCCCCTCCCCAGAGTGAGGAAGCATCGAGGGAAGAAAGGCCTGGCAGAAGACACTGAGGGTAAGAGGCCTTTTCCAAAGGCCACACCACCACCCCAGAGGGAGGAAGCATCCAGGGAAGAAAGCCTGGCAGAAACCGTTGAGGGTAAGAGGCCTAGTCCAAAGGCCACACCTCCACCCCAGAGGGAGGAAGCATCCAGGGAAGAAAAGCCTGACAGAAACCATTGAGGGTAAGAGGCCTATTCCAAAGGCCCCACCACAGAGGTAGGAAGCATCCAGGGAAGAAATGCCTGGCAGAAACCACTGAGGGTAAGAGACCTGTTCCAAAGGCCCCATCCCCACCCCAGAGGGAGGAAGCATCCAGGGAAGAAAGGCCTGGCAGAAACCACTGAGGGTAAGAGGCCTTTTCCAAAGGCCCCATTCCCACCCCAGAGGGAGGAAGAATCCGGGGAAGAAAGGCCTGGCAGCAACCATTGAGGGTAAGAGGCCTATTCCAAAGACCACACCCCCATCCCAGAGGGATGAAGCATCCAGGGAAGAAAGGCCTGGCAGAAGCTACTGAGGGTAAGAGGGCTATTCCAAAGGCCCCATTCCCACCCCAGAGCCTGGAAGAAACCATTGAGGGTAAGAGGCCTATTCCAAAGGCCCCATCCCCACCCCAGAGGGAGGTAGCATCCAGGGAAGAAAGGCCTGCCAGAAACCATTGAGGTTAAGAGGCCTATTCCAAAGGCCCCATTCCCACCCCAGAGGGAGGAAGCATCCAGGGAAGAAAGACCTGGCAGAAGCCACTGAGGGTAAGAGGCGTATTCCAAAGGCCAGCCCACACCCCACCCCAGAGGGAGGAAGCATCCCGGGAAGAAAGGCCTGGCAGAAACCACTGAGGGTAAGAGGTCTATTCCAAAGGCCCCATCCCCTCCCCAGAGTGAGGAAGCATCGAGGGAAGAAAGGCCTGGCAGAAGACACTGAGGGTAAGAGGCCTTTTCCAAAGGCCACACCACCACCCCAGAGGGAGGAAGCATCCAGGGAAGAAAGCCTGGCTGAAACCACTGAGGGTAAAAGGTCTATTCCAAAGGCCCCATCCCCTCCCCAGAGGGAGGAAGCATCCAGGGAAGAAAGGCCTGGCAGAAGCTACTGAGGGTAAGATGGCTATTCCAAAGGCCCCATTCCCACCCCAGAGCCTGGAAGAAACCATTGAGGGTAAGAGGCCTATTCCAAAGGCCCCATCCCCACCCCAGAGGGAGGTAGCATCCAGGGAAGAAAGGCCTGGCAGAAACCACTGAGTGTAGGAGGCCTATTCCAAAGGCCCACCCCAGAGGGAGGAAGCATCCAGGGAAGAAAGGCCTGGCAGAAACCATTGAGGGTAAGAGGCCTATTCCAAAGGCCCCATCCCCACCCCAGAGGGAGGTAGCATCCAGGGAAGAAAGGCCTGGCAGAAACCACTGAGTGTAGGAGGCCTATTCCAAAGTCCCACCCCAGACGGGGGATGCATCCAGTGAAAGGCCTGGCAGAAGCCACTGAGGGTAAGAGGCCTATTACAAAGGCCCCATCCCCACCGCAGAGGGAGGAAGCATCCAGGGAAGAACGACCTAGCAGAAACCACTGAGGGTAAGAGGCCTATTCCAAAGGCCACACCCCCACCCCAGAGGGAGGAAGCATGCAGGGAAGAAAGGCCTGGCAGAAACCATTGAGGGTAAGAGGCCTATTCCAAAGGCCCAATCCCCACCCCAGAGGGAGGAAGCATCCAGGAAAGAAAGGCCTGCCAGAAACCATTGAGGGTAATAGGCCTATTCCAAAGGCCCCATTCCCACCCCAGAGGGAGGAAGCATCCAGGGAAGAAAGCCTGGCAGAAACTGTTGAGGGTAAAAGGCCTATTCCAAAGGCCACACCCCTACCCCAGAAGCAGGAAGCATCCAGGGAAGAAAGGCCTGGCAGAAACCATTGAGGCTAACAGGCCTATTCCAAAGGCCACACCCCTACCCTAGAGGGAGGAAGCATCCAGGGAAGAAAGTCATGGCAGAAACCACTGAGGGTAAGAGGCCTGTTCAAAAGGCCACATCCCCAACCCTGAGGGAGGAAGCATCCAGGGAAGAAAGGCCTGGCAGAAACCACTGAGGGTAAGAGGCCTTCTCCAAGGGCCCCATTCCCACCCCAGAGGGAGGAAGCATCCAGGGAAGGAAGGCCTGGCAGAAACCACTGAGGGTAAGAGGCCTATTCCACAGGCCACATTCCCACCCTAGAGGGAGGAAGCATCCAGGGAAGAAAACCCTGACAGAAACCATTGAAGGTGAGAGGCCTATTCCAAAGGCCACACCCCCACCCCAGAGGGAGGAAGCATCCAGGGAAGAAAGGCCTGACAGAAACCACTGAGGGTAAGAGACCTGTTCCAAAGGCCCCATCCCCACCTCAGAGGGAGGAAGCATCCAGGGAAAAAAGTCCTGGCAGAAACCATTGAGTGTAAGCAGCCGGTTCCAAAGGCCCCATTCCCACACCAGAGGGAGGAAGCATCCAGGGAAGAAAGCCTTCCAGAAACAATTGAAGGTAAGAGGCCTATTCCAAAGACCACCACCCCACCCCAGAGGGAGGAAGCATCCAGGGAGAAAGGCCTTGGCAGAAACCACTGAGGGGAAGAGGCCTATTCCAAAAGCCACACACCCACCCCAGAGGGAGGAAGCATCCAGGGAAGAAAAGAATAACAGAAACCATTGTGGGTAAGAGGCCTATTCCAAAGGCTTCATTCCCACCCCAGAGCCTGGAAGAAACCATTGAGGGTAAGAGACCTATTCCAAAGGCCCCATTCCCACCCCATAGGGAGGAAGCATCCAGGGAAGAAAGGCCTGGGAGAAACCATTGAGGGTAAGCAGCCGATTCCAAAGGCCCCATTCCCACCCCAGAGGGAGGAAGCATCCAGGGAAGAAAGTCCTGTCAGAACGCATTGAGGGTAAGAGGCCTATTGCAAAGGCCCCATCCCCACCCCAGTGGGAGGAAGCATCCAGCGAAAAAAAGCCTGGCAGAAACCATTGAGGGTAAGCAGCCGATTCCAAAGGCCCCATTCCCACCCCAGGGGGAGGAAGCATCCAGGGAAGAAAGGCCTGGGAGAAACCATTGAGGGTAAGCAGCCGGTTCCAAAGGCCCCATTCCCACCCGAGAGCCTGGAAGAAACCATTGAGGGTAAGAGGCCTATTCCAAAGGCCCCATCCCCACCCCAGAGGGAGGAAGCATCCAGGGAAGAAAGGCCTGTCAGAAAGCATTGAGGGTAAGAGGCCTATTCCAAAGGCCCCATCCCCACCCCAGAGGGAGGAAGCATCCAGCGAGAAAAGGCCTGGCAGAAACCATTGAGGGTAAGCAGCCGATTCCAAAGGCCCCATTCCCTCCCCAGAGGGAGGAAGCATCCAGGGAAGAAAGGCCTGGGGGAAACAATTGAGGGTAAGCAGCCGATTCCAAAGGCCCCATTCCAACCCCAGAGGGAGGAAAAATCCGGGGAAGAAAGACCTGGCAGCAACCATTGAGGGTAAGAGTCCTATTCCAAAGACCACACCCCCATCCCAGAGGGATGAAGCATCCAGGGAAGAAAGGCCTGTCAGAAACCACTGAGGGTAAAAGGTCTATTCCAAAGGCCCCATCCCCTCCCCAGAGTTAGGAAGCATCCAGGGAAGAAAGGCCTGGCAGAAGCTACTGAGGGTAAGAGGGCTATTCCAAAGGCCCCATTCCCACCCCAGAGCCAGGAAGAAACCATTGAGGATAAGAGGCCTATTCCATAGGCCCCATTCCCACCCCAGAGGGAGGTAGCATCCAGGGAAGAAAGGCCTGCCAGAAACCATTGAGGGTAAAAGGCCTATTCCAAAGGCCACGCCCCCACCCCAGAAGCAGGAAGCATCCAGGGAAGAAAGGCCTGGCAGAAACCATTGAGGGTAACAGGCCTATTCCAAAGACCACACCCCCAAACCAGAGGGAGGAAGCATCCAGGGAAGAAAGACCTGGCAGAAGCCACTGAGGGTAAGAGGCGTATTCCAAAGGCCACCCCCCCACACACCCCAGAGGGAGGAAGCATCCCGGGAATAAAGGCCTGGCAGCAACCATTGAGGGTAAGAGTCCTATTACAAAGACCACACCCCCATCCCAGAGGGATGAAGCATCCAGGGAAGAAAACCCTGACAGAAACGATTGAAGGTAAGAGGCCTATTCCAAAGGCCACACCCCCACCCCAGAGGGAGGAAGCATCCAGGGAAGAAAGGCCTGGCAGAAACCACTGAGGGTAAGAGGCCTGTTCAAAAGGCCACATCCCCACCCCTGAGGGAGGAAGCATCCCGGGAATAAAGGCCTGGCAGCAACCATTGAGGGTAAGAGTCCTATTACAAAGACCACACCCCCATCCCAGAGGGATGAAGCATCCAGGGAAGAAAACCCTGACAGAAACGATTGAAGGTAAGAGGCCTATTCCAAAGGCCACACCCCCACCCCAGAGGGAGGAAGCATCCAGGGAAGAAAGGCCTGGCAGAAACCACTGAGGGTAAGAGGCCTGTTCAAAAGGCCACATCCCCACCCCTGAGGGAGGAAGCATCCAGGGAAGAAAGGCCTGGCAGAAACCACTGAGGGTAAGAGGCCTTCTCCAAGGGCCCCATTCCCACCCCAGAGGGAGGAAGCATCCAGGGAAGGAAGGCCTGGCAGAAACCACTGAGGGTAAGAGGCCTATTCCACAGGCCACATTCCCACCCCAGAGGGAGGAAGCATCCAGGGAAGAAAACCCTGACAGAAACCATTGAGGGTAAGAGGCCTATTCCAAAGGCCACCCCCCCCCCAGAGGGAGGAAGCATCCAGGGAAGAAAGGCCTGACAGAAACCACTGAGGGTAAGGGACCTGTTCCAAAGACCCCATCCCCACCTCAGAGGGAGGAAGCATCCAGGGAAAAAAGGCCTGGCAGAAACCATTGAGTGTAAGCAGCCGGTTCCAAAGGCCCCATTCCCACCCCAGAGGGAGGAAGCATCCAGGGAAGAAAGCCTTCCAGAAACAATTGAAGGTAAGAGGCCTATTCCAAAGACCACCACCCCACCCCAGCGGGAGGAAGCATCCAGGGAAGAAAGGCCTTGGCAGAAACCACTGAGGGGAAGAGGCCTATTCCAAAAGCCACACACCCACCCCAGAGGGAGGAAGCATCCAGGGAAGAAAAGAATAACAGAAACCATTGTGGGTAAGAGGCCTATTCCAAAGGCTTCATTCCCACCCCAGAGCCTGGAAGAAACCATTGAGGGTAAGAGACCTATTCCAAAGGCCCCACCCCCACCCCAGAGGGAGGTAGCATCCAGGGAAGAAAGGCCTGGCTGAAACCACTGAGTGTAGGAGGCCTATTCCAAAGGCCCACCCCAGACGGGGGATGCATCCAGTGAAAGGCCTGGCAGAAGCCACTGAGGGTAAGAGGCCTATTACAAAGGCCCCATCCCCACCGCAGAGGGAGGAAGCATCCAGGGAAGAACGACCTAGCAGAAACCACTGAGGGTAAGAGGCCTATTCCAAAGGCCACACCCCCACCCCAGAGGGAGGAAGCATGCAGGGAAGAAAGGCCTGGCAGAAACCATTGAGGGTAAGAGGCCTATTCCAAAGGCCCAATCCCCACCCCAGAGGGAGGAAGCATCCAGGAAAGAAAGGCCTGCCAGAAACCATTGAGGGTAATAGGCCTATTCCAAAGGCCCCATTCCCACCCCAGAGGGAGGAAGCATCCAGGGAAGAAAGCCTGGCAGAAACTGTTGAGGGTAAAAGGCCTATTCCAAAGGCCACACCCCTACCCCAGAAGCAGGAAGCATCCAGGGAAGAAAGGCCTGGCAGAAACCATTGAGGCTAACAGGCCTATTCCAAAGGCCACACCCCTACCCTAGAGGGAGGAAGCATCCAGGGAAGAAAGTCATGGCAGAAACCACTGAGGGTAAGAGGCCTTCTCCAAGGTCCCCATTCCCACCCCAGAGGGAGGAAGCATCCAGGGAAGGAAGGCCTGGCAGAAACCACTGAGGGTAAGAGGCCTATTCCACAGGCCACATTCCCACCCTAGAGGGAGGAAGCATCCAGGGAAGAAAACCCTGACAGAAACCATTGAAGGTGAGAGGCCTATTCCAAAGGCCACACCCCCACCCCAGAGGGAGGAAGCATCCAGGGAAGAAAGGCCTGACAGAAACCACTGAGGGTAAGAGACCTGTTCCAAAGGCCCCATCCCCACCTCAGAGGGAGTAAGCATCCAGGGAAGAAAGGCTGGCAGATACCGTTGAGGGTAAAAGGCCTATTCCAAAGGCCACGCCCCCACCCCAGAAGCAGGAAGCATCCAGGGAAGAAAGGCCTGGCAGAAACCATTGAGGGTAACAGGCCTATTCCAAAGACCACACCCCCAAACCAGAGGGAGGAAGCATCCAGGGAAGAAAGACCTGGCAGAAGCCACTGAGGGTAAGAGGCGTATTCCAAAGGCCACCCCCCCACACCACAGAGGGAGGAAGCATCCCGGGAAGAAAGGCCTGGCAGCAACCATTGAGGGTAAGAGTCCTATTACAAAGACCACACCCCCATCCCAGAGGGATGAAGCATCCAGGGAAGAAAACCCTGACAGAAACCATTGAAGGTAAGAGGCCTATTCCAAAGGCCACACCCCCACCCCAGAGGGAGGAAGCATCCAGGGAAGAAAGGCCTGGCAGAAACCACTGAGGGTAAGAGGCCTGTTCAAAAGGCCACATCCCCACCCCTGAGGGAGGAAGCATCCAGGGTAGAAAGGCCTGGCAGAAACCACTGAGGGTAAGAGGCCTTCTCCAAGGGCCCCATTCCCACCCCAAAGGGAGGAAGCATCCAGGGAAGGAAGGCCTGGCAGAAACCACTGAGGGTAAGAGGCCTATTCCACAGGCCACATTCCCACCCCAGAGGGAGGAAGCATCCAGGGAAGAAAACCCTGACAGAAACCATTGAGGGTAAGAGGCCTATTCCAAAGGCCACCCCACCCCCCCAGAGGGAGGAAGCATCCAGGGAAGAAAGGCCTGACAGAAACCACTGAGGGTAAGGGACCTGTTCCAAAGGCCCCATCCCCACCTCAGAGGGAGGAAGCATCCAGGGAAAAAAGGCCTGGCAGAAACCATTGAGTGTAAGCAGCCGGTTCCAAAGGCCCCATTCCCACCCCAGAGGGAGGAAGCATCCAGGGAAGAAAGCCTTCCAGAAACAATTGAAGGTAAGAGGCCTATTCCAAAGACCACCACCCCACCCCAGCGGGAGGAAGCATCCAGGGAAAAAAGGCCTTGGCAGAAACCACTGAGGGGAAGAGGCCTATTCCAAAAGCCACACACCCACCCCAGAGGGAGGAAGCATCCAGGGAAGAAAAGAATAACAGAAACCATTGTGGGTAAGAGGCCTATTCCAAAGGCTTCATTCCCACCCCAGAGCCTGGAAGAAACCATTGAGGGTAAGAGACCTATTCCAAATGCCCCATTCCCACCCCATAGGGAGGAAGCATCCAGGGAAGAAAGGCCTGGGAGAAACCATTGAGGGTAAGCAGCCGATTCCAAAGGCCCCATTCCCACCCCAGAGGGAGGAAGCATCCAGGGAAGAAAGGCCTGTCAGAACGCATTGAGGGTAAGAGGCCTATTAAAAAGGCCCCATCCCCACCCCAATGGGAGGAAGCATCCAGCGAAAAAAAGCCTGGCAGAAACCATTGAGGGTAAGCAGCCGATTCCAAAGGCCCCATTCCCACCCCAGAGGGAGGAAGCATCCAGGGAAGAAAGGCCTGGGAGAAACCATTGAGGGTAAGCAGCCGGTTCCAAAGGCCCCATTCCCACCCCAGAGCCAAGAAGAAACCATTGAGGGTAAGAGGCCTATTCCAAAGGCCCCATCCCCACCCCAGAGGGAGGAAGCATCCAGGGAAGAAATGCCTGTCAGAAAGCATTGAGGGTAAGAGGCCTATTCCAAAGGCCCCATCCCCACCCCAGAGGGAGGAAGCATCCAGCGAGAAAAGGCCTGGCAGAAACCATTGCGGGTAAGCAGCCGATTCCAAAGGCCCCATTCCCTCCCCAGAGGGAGGAAGCATCCAGGGAAGAAAGGCCTGGGGGTAACCATTGAGGGTAAGCAGCCGATTCCAAAGGCCCCATTCCAACCCCAGAGGGAGGAAGAATCCGGGGAAGAAAGGCCTGGCAGCAACCATTGAGGGTAAGAGTCCTATTCCAAAGACCACACCCCCATCCCAGAGGGATGAAGCATCCAGGGAAGAAAGGCCTGTCAGAAACCACTGAGGGTAAAAGGTCTATTCCAAAGGCCCCATCACCTCCCCAGAGTTAGGAAGCATCCAGGGAAGAAAGGCCTGGCAGAAGCTACTGAGGGTAAGAGGACTATTCCAAAGGCCCCATTCCCACCCCAGAGCCTGGAAGAAACCATTGAGGGTAAGAGGCCTATTTAAAAGGCCCCATCCCCACCCCAGAGGGAGGTAGCATCCAGGGAAGAAAGGCCTGCCAGAAACCATTGAGGGTAAGATGCCTATTCCATAGGCCCCATTCCCACCCCAGAGGGAGGAAGCATCCAGGGAAGAAAGGCTGGCAGATACCGTTGAGGGTAAAAGGCCTATTCCAAAGGCCACGCCCCCACCCCAGAAGCAGGAAGCATCCAGGGAAGAAAGGCCTGGCAGAAACCATTGAGGGTAACAGGCCTATTCCAAAGACCACACCCCAACCCCAGAGGGAGGAAGCATCCAGGGAAGAAAGACCTGGCAGAAGCCACTGAGGGTAAGAGGCGTATTCCAAAGGCCACACCCCCACACCCCAGAGGGAGGAAGCATCCCGGGAAGAAAGGCCTGGCAGAAACCACTGAGGGTAAGACGTCTATTCCAAAGGCCCCATCCCCTCCCCAGAGTAAGGAAGCATCGAGGGAAGAAAGGCCTGGCAGAAGACACTGAGGGTAAGAGGCCTTTTCCAGAGGCCACACCGCCACCCCAGAGGGAGGAAGCATCCAGGGAAGAAAGCCTGGCAGAAACCGTTGAGGGTAAGAGGCCTAGTCCAAAGGCCACACCTCCACCCCAGAGGGAGGAAGCATCCAGGGAAGAAAAGCCTGACAGAAACCATTGAGGGTAAGAGGCCTATTCCAAAGGCCCCACCACAGATGTAGGAAGCATCCAGGGAAGAAATGCCTGGCAGAAACCACTGAGGGTAAGAGACCTGTTCCAAAGGCCCCATCCCCACCCCAGAGGGAGGAAGCATCCAGGGAAGAAAGGCCTGGCAGAAACCAATGAGGGTAAGAGGCCTTTTCCAAAGGCCCCATTCCCACCCCAGAGGGAGGAAGAATCCGAGGAAGAAAGGCCTGGCAGCAACCATTGAGGGTAAGAGGCCTATTCCAAAGACCACACCCCCATCCCAGAGGGATGAAGCATCCAGGGAAGAAAGGCCTGTCAGAAACCACTGAGGGTAAAAGGTCTATTCCAAAGGCCCCATCCCGTCCACAGAGGGAGGAAGCATCCAGGGAAGAAAGGCCTGGCAGAAGCTACTGAGGGTAAGAGGGCTATTCCAAAGGCCCCATTCCCACCCCAGAGCCTGGAAGAAACCATTGAGGGTAAGAGGCCTATTCCACAGGCCACATTCCCACCCCAGAGGGAGGAAGCATCCAGGGAAGAAAACCCTGACAGAAACCATTGAAGATAAGAGGCCTATTCCAAAGGCCACACCCCCACCCCAGAGGGAGGAAGCATCCAGGGAAGAAAGGCCTGGCAGAAACCACTGAGGGTAAGAGACCTGTTCCAAAGGCCCCATCCCCACCTCAGAGGGAGGAAGCATCCAGGGGAATAAGGCCTGGCAGAAACCATTGAGTGTAAGCAGCCGGTTCCAAAGGCCCCATTCCCACCCCAGAGGGAGGAAGCATCCAGGGAAGAAAGCCTTCCAGAAACAATTGAAGGTAAGAGGCCTATTCCAAAGACGACCACCCCACTCCAGAGGGAGGAAGCATCCAGGGAAGAAAGGCCTTGGCAGAAACCACTGAGGGGAAGAGGCCTATTCCAAAAGCCACACACCCACCCCAGAGTGAGGAAGCATCCAGGGAAGAAAAGAATAACAGTAACCATTGTGGGTAAGAGGCCTATTCCAAAGGCCTCATTCCCACCCCAGAGCCTGGAAGAAACCATTGAGGGTAAGAGACCTATTCCAAAGGCCCCTTTCCCACCCCATAGGGAGGTAGCATCCAGGGAAGAAAGGCCTGGGAGAAACCATTGAGGGTAAGCAGCCGATTCCAAAGGCCCCATTCCCACCCCAGAGGGAGGAAGCATCCAGGGAAGAAAGGCCTGTCAGAACGCATTGAGGGTAAGAGGCCTATTGCAAAGGCCCCATCCCCACCCCAGTGGGAGGAAGCATCCAGCGAAAAAAGGCCTGGCAGAAACCATTGAGGGTAAGCAGCCGATTCCAAAGGCTCCATTCCCACCCCAGAGGGAGGAAGCATCCAGGGAAGAAAGGCCTGGGAGAAACCATTGAGGGTAAGCAGCCGGTTCCAAAGGCCCCATTCCCAGCCCAGAGCCTGGAAGAAACCATTGAGGGCAAGAGGCCTATTCCAAAGGCCCCATCCCCACCCCAGAGGGAGGAAGCATCCAGGGAAGAAAGGCCTGTCAGAAAGCATTGAGTGTAAGAGGCCTATTCCAAAGGCCCCATCCCCACCCCAGAGGGAGGAAGCATCCAGCGAGAAAAGGCCTGGCAGAAACCATTGAGGGTAAGCAGCCGATTCCAAAGGCCCCATTCCCTCCCCAGAGGGAGGAAGCATCCAGGGAAGAAAGGCCTGGGGGAAACCATTGAGGGTAAGCAGCCAATTCCAAAGGCCCCATTCCCACCCCAGAGGGAGGAAGAATCCGGGGAAGAAAGGCCTGGCAGCAACCATTGAGGGTAAGAGTCCTATTCCAAAGACCACACCCCCATCTCAGAGGGATGAAGCATCCAGGGAAGAAAGGCCTGTCAGAAACCACTGAGGGTAAAAGGTCTATTCCAAAGGCCCCATCCCCTCCCCAGAGTTAGGAAGCATCCAAGGGAAGAAAGGCCTGGCAGAAGCTACTGAGGGTAAGAGGGCTATTCCAAAGGCCCCATTCCCACCCCAGAGCCTGGAAGAAACCATTGAGGGTAAGAGGCCTATTCCAAAGGCCCCATCCCCACCCCGGAGGGAGGTAGCATCGAGGGAAGAAAGGCCTGCCAGACACCATTGAGGGTAAGATGCCTATTCCATAGGCCCCATTCCCACCCCAGAGGGAGGAAGCATCCAGGGAAGAAAGGCTGGCAGATACCGTTGAGGGTAAAAGGCCTATTCCAAAGGCCACGCCCCAACCCCAGAAGCAGGAAGCATCCAGGGAAGAAAGGCCTGGCAGAAACCATTGAGGGTAACAGGACTATTCCAAAGACCACACCCCCACCCCAGAGGGAGGAAGCATCCAGGGAAGAAAGACCTGGCAGAAGCCACTGAGGGTAAGAGGCGTATTCCAAAGGCCACCCCCCCACACCCCAGAGGGAGGAAGCATCCCGGGAAGAAAGGCCTGGCAGAAACCACTGAGGGTAAGACGTCTATTCCAAAGGCCCCATCCCCTCCCCAGAGTGAGGAAGCATCGAGGGAAGAAAGGCCTGGCAGAAGACACTGAGGGTAAGAGGCCTTTTCCAGAGGCCACACCACCACCCCAGAGGGAGGAAGCATCCAGGGAAGAAAGCCTGGCAGAAACCGTTGAGGGTAAGAGGCCTAGTCCAAAGGTCACACCTCCACCCCAGAGGGAGGAAGCATCCAGGGAAGAAAAGCCTGACAGAAACCATTGAGGGCAAGAGGCCTATTCCAAAGGCCCCATCCCCACCCCAGAGGGAGGAAGCATCCAGGGAAGAAATGCCTGGCAGAAACCACTGAGGGTAAGAGACCTGTTCCAAAGGCCCCATCCCCACCCCAGAGGGAGGAAGCATCCAGGGAAGAAAGGCCTGGCAGAAACCATTGAGGGTAACAGGCCTATTCCAAAGGCCACACCCCTACCCTAGAGGGAGGAAGCATCCAGGGAAGAAAGTCATGGCAGAAACCACTGAGGGTAAGAGGCCTGTTCAAAAGGCCACATCCCCACCCCTGAGGGAGGAAGCATCCAGGGAAGAAATGCCTGGCAGAAACCACTGAGGGTAAGAGACCTGTTCCAAAGGCCCCATCCCCACCCCAGAGGGAGGAAGCATCCAGGGAAGAAAGGCATGGCAGAAACCACTGAGGGTAAGAGACCTGTTCCAAAGGCCCCATTCCCACCCCAGAGGGAGGAAGAATCCGGGGAAGAAAGGCCTGGCAGCAACCATTGAGGGTAAGAGGCCTATTCCAAAGACCACACCCCCATCCCAGAGGGATGAAGCATCCAGGGAAGAAAGGCCTGTCAGAAACCACTGAGGGTAAAAGGTCTATTCCAAAGGCCCCATCCCCTCCCCAGAGGGAGGAAGCATCCAGGGAAGAAAGGCCTGGCAGACGCTACTGAGGGTAAGAGGGCTATTCCAAAGGCCCCATTCCCACCCCAGAGCCTGGAAGAAACCATTGAGGGTAAGAGGCCTATTCCAAAGGCCCCATCCCCACCCCAGAGGGAGGTAGCATCCAGGGAAGAAAGGCCTGCCAGAAACCATTGAGGGTAAGAGGCCTATTCCAAAGGCCCCATTCCCACCCCAGAGGGAGGAAGCATCCAGGGAAGAAAGACCTGGCAGAAGCCACTGAGGGTAAGAGGCGTATTCCAAAGGCCACCCCCCCCACCCCAGAGGGAGGAAGCATCCCGGGAAGAAAGGCCTGGCAGAAGCTACTGAGGGTACGAGGGCTATTCCAAAGGCCCCATTCCACCCCAGAGCCTGGAGGAAACCATTGAGGGTAAGAGGCCTATTCCAAAGGCCCCATCCCCACCCCAGAGAGAGGTAGCATCCAGGGAAGAAAGGCCTGGCAGAAACCACTGAGTGTAGGAGGCCTCTTCCAAAGGCCACATCCCCACCCCAGAGGGAGGAAGCATCCAGGGAAGAAAGGCCTGGCAGAAACCACTGAGGGTAAGAGGCCTATTCCAAAGGCCACACCCCCACCCCAGACGGGGGATGCATCCAGTGAAAGGCCTGGCAGAAGCCACTGAGGGTAAGAGGCCTATTACAAAGGTCCCATCCCCACCCCAGAGGGAGGAAGCATCCAGGGAAGAACGACCTAGCAGAAACCACTGAGGGTAAGAGGCCTATTCCAAAGGCCACACCCCCACCCCAGAGGGAGGAAGCATGCAGGGAAGAAAGGCCTTGCAGAAACCATTGAGGGTAAGAGGCCTATTCCAAAGGCCCCATCCCCACCCCAGTGGGAGGAAGCATCCAGGAAAGAAAGGCCTGCCAGAAACCATTGAGGGTAAGAGGCCGATTCCAAAGGCCCCATTCCCACCCCAGAGGGAGGAAGCATCCAGGGAAGAAAGCCTGGCAGAAACTCTTGAGGGTAAAAGGCCTATTCCAAAGGCCACACCCCTACCCCAGAAGCAGGAAGCATCCAGGGAAGAAAGGCCTGGCAGAAACCATTGAGGGTAACAGGCCTATTCCAAAGGCCACACCCCTACCCTAGAGGGAGGAAGCATCCAGGGAAGAAAGTCATGGCAGAAACCACTGAGGGTAAGAGGCCTGTTCAAAAGGCCACATCCCCACCCCTGAGGGAGGAAGCATCCAGGGAAGAAAGGCCTGGCAGAAACCACTAAGGGTAAGAGGCCTTCTCCAAGGGCCCCATTCCCACCGCAGAGGGAGGAAGCATCCAGGGAAGGAAGGCCTGGCAGAAACCACTGAGGGTAAGAGGCCTATTCCAAAGGACACATTCCCACCCCAGAGGGAGGTAGCATCCAGGGAAGAACACCCTGACAGAAACCATTGAAGGTAAGAGGCCTATTCCAAAGGCCACACACCCACCCCAGAGGGAGGAAGCATCCAGGGAAGAAAGGCCTGGCAGAAACCACTGAGGGTAAGAGACCTGTTCCAAAGGCCCCATCCCCACCTCAGAGGGAGGAAGCATCCAGGGGAAAAAGGCCTGGCAGAAACCATTGAGTTTAAGCAGCCGGTTCCAAAGGCCCCATTCCCACCCCAGAGGGAGGAAGCATCCAGGGAAGAAAGCCTTCCAGAAACAATTGAAGGTAAGAGGCCTATTCCAAAGACCACCACCCCACCCCAGAGGGAGGAATCATCCAGGGAAGAAAGGCCTTGGCAGAAACCACTGAGGGGAAGAGGCCTATTCCAAAAGCCACACACCCACCCCAGAGGGAGGAAGCATCGAGGGAAGAAAAGCCTAACAGAAACCATTGAGGGTAAGAGGCCTATTCCAAAGGCCTCATTCCCACCCCAGAGCCTGGAAGAAACCATTGAGGGTAAGAGACCTATTCCAAAGGCCCCATTCCCACCCCATAGGGAGGAAGCATCCAGCGAAAAATGGCCTGGGAGAAACCATTGAGGGTAAGCAGCCGGTTCCAAAGGCCCCATTCCCACCCCAGAGCCTGGAAGAAACCATTGAGGGTAAGAGGCCTATTCCAAAGGCCCCATCCCCACCCCAGAGGGAGGAAGCATCCAGGGAAGAAAGGCCGGTCAGAAAGCATTGAGGGTAAGAGGCCTATTCCAAAGGCCCCATCCCCCCCAGAGGGAGGAAGAATCCGGGGAAGAAAGGCCTGGCAGCAACCATTGAGGGTAAGAGGCCTATTCCAAAGACCACACCCCCATCCCAGAGGGATGAAGCATCCAGGGAAGAAAGGCCTGTCAGAAAGCATTGAGGGTAAGAGGCCTATTCCAAAGGCCACACCCCCACCCCATAGAGAGGAAGCATCCAGGGAAGAAAGACCTGGCAGAAGCCACTGAGGGTAAGAGGCCTATTCCAAAGGCCACACCCCCACCCCAGGGGGAGGAAGCATCCCGGGAAGAAAGGCCTGGCAGAAACCACTGAGGGTAAAAGGTCTATTCCAAAGGCCCCATCCCCTCCCCAGAGGGAGGAAGCATCCAGGGAAGAAAGGCCTGGCAGAAACCATTGAGGGTAAGAGGCTGATTCCAAAGGCCCCATTCCCACCCCAGAGGGAGGAAGCATCCAGGGAAGAAAGGCCTGGCAGAAACCACTGAGGGTAAGAGGCCTATTCCAAAGGCCCCACCCCAGAGGGATGAAGCATCCATGGAAGAAAGGCCTGGCAGAAACCACTGAGGGTAAGAGGCCTATTCCAAAAGCCACACACCCACCCCAGAGGGAGGAAGCATCCAGGGAAGAAAAGCCTAACAGAAACCATTGTGGGTAAGAGGCCTATTCCAAAGGCCTCATTCCCACCCCAGAGCCTGGAAGAAACCATTGAGGGTAAGAGACCTATTCCAAAGGCCCCATTCCCACCCCATAGGGAGGAAGCATCCAGGGAAGAAAGGCCTGGGAGAAACCATTGAGTGTCAGCAGCCGGTTACAAAGGCCCCATTCCCACCCCATAGGGAGGAAGCATCCAGGGAAGAAAGCCTTCCAGAAACAATTGAAGGTAAGAGGCCTTTTCCAAAGACCACCACCCCTCCCCAGAGGGAGGAAGCATCCAGGGAAGAAAGGCCTTGGCAGAAACCACTGAGGGGAAGAGGCCTATTCCAAAAGCCACACACCCACCCCAGAGGGAGGAAGCATCCAGGGAAGAAAAGCCTAACAGAAACCATTGTGGGTAAGAGGCCTATTCCAAAGGCCTCATTCCCACCCCAGAGCCTGGAAGAAACCATTGAGGGTAAGAGACCTATTCCAAAGGCCCCATTCCCTCCCCATAGGGAGGAAGCATCCAGGGAAGACAGGCCTGGGAGAAACCATTGAGGGTAAGCAGCCGATTCCAAAGGCCCCATTCCCACCCCAGAGGGAGGAAGCATCCAGGGAAGAAAGGACTGTCAGAACGCATTGAGGGTAAGAGGCCTATTGCAAAGGCCCCATCCCCACCCCAGTGGGAGGAAGCATCCAGCGAAAAAAGGCCTGGCAGAAACCATTGAGGGTAAGCAGCCGATTCCAAAGGCCCCATTCCCACCCCAGAGGGAGGAAGCATCCAGGGAAAAAAGGCCTGGGAGAAACCATTGAGGGTAAGCAGCCGGTTCCAAAGGCCCCATTCCCACCCCAGAGCCTGGAAGAAACCATTGAGGGTAAGAGGCCTATTCCAAAGGCCCCATCCCCACCCCAGAGGGAGGAAGCATCCAGGGAAGAAAGGCCTGTCAGAAAGCATTGAGGGTAAGCAGCCGATTCCAAAGGCCCCATTCCCTCCCCAGAGGGAGGAAGCATCCAGGGAAGAAAGGCCTGGGGGAAACCATTGAGGGTAAGCAGCCGATTCCAAAGGCCCCATTCCAACCCCAGAGGGAGGAAGCATCCAGGGAATAAAGACCTGGCAGAAGCCACTGAGGGTAAGAGCGTATTCCAAAGGCCACCCCCCCACACCCCAGAGGGAGGAAGAAAGGCCTGGCAGAAACCACTGAGGGTAAGACGTCTATTCCATAGGCCTCATTCCCATCCCCGGAGGGAGGAAGCATCCAGGGAAGAAAGGCTGGCAGATACCGTTGAGGGTGAAAGGCCTATTCCAAAGGCCACGCCCCCACCCCAGAAGCAGGAAGCATCCAGGGAAGAAAGGCCTGGCAGAAACCATTGAGGGTAACAGGCCTATTCCAAAGACCACACCCCCACCCCAGAGGGAGGAAGCATCCAGGGAATAAAGACCTGGCAGAAGCCACTGAGGGTAAGAGCGTATTCCAAAGGCCACCCCCCCACACCCCAGAGGGAGGAAGCATCCTGGGAAGAAAGGCCTGGCAGAAACCACTGAGGGTAAGACGTCTATTCCAAAGGCCCCATCCCCTCCCCAGAGTGAGGAAGCATCGAGGGAAGAAAGGCCTGGCAGAAGACACTGAGGGTAAGCGGCCTTTTCCAAAGGCCACACCACCACCCCAGAGGGAGGAAGCATCCAGGGAAGAAAGCCTGGCAGAAACCGTTGAGGGTAAGAGGCCTAGTCTAAAGGCCACACCTCCACCCCAGAGGGAGGAAGCATCCAGGGAAGAAAAGCCTGACAGAAACCATTGAGGGTAAGAGGCCTATTCCAAAGGCCCCACCACAGAGGTAGGAAGCATCCAGGGAAGAAATGCCTGGCAGAAACCACTGAGGGTAAGAGACCTGTTCCAAAGGCCCCATCCCCACCCCAGAGGGAGGAAGCATCCAGGGAAGAAAGGCCTGGCAGAAACCACTGAGGGTAAGAGGGCTTTTCCAAAGGCCCCATTCCCACCCCAGAGGGAGGAAGAATCCGGGGAAGAAAGGCCTGGCAGCAACCATTGAGGGTAAGAGGCATATTCCAAAGACCACACCCCCATCCCAGAGGGATGAAGCATCCAGGGAAGAAAGGCCTGTCAGAAGCTACTGAGGGTAAGAGGGCTATTCCAAAGGCACCATTCCCACCCCAGAGCCTGGAAGAAACCATTGAGGGTAAGAGGCCTATTCCACAGGCCACATTCCCACCCCAGAGGAAGGAAGCATCCAGGGAAGAAAACCCTGACAGAAACCATTGAAGGTAAGAGGCCTATTCCAAAGGCCACACCCCCACCCCAGAGGGAGGAAGCATCCAGGGAAGAAATGCCTGGCAGAAACCACTGAGGGTAAGAGACCTGTTCCAAAGGCCCCATTCCCACCCCAGAGGGAGGAAGAATCCGGGGAAGAAAGGCCTGGCAGCAACCATTGAGGGTAAGAGGCATATTCCAAAGACCACACCCCCATCCCAGAGGGATGAAGCATCCAGGGAAGAAAGGCCTGTCAGAAGCTACTGAGGGTAAGAGGGCTATTCCAAAGGCACCATTCCCACCCCAGAGCCTGGAAGAAACCATTGAGGGTAAGAGGCCTATTCCACAGGCCACATTCCCACCCCAGAGGAAGGAAGCATCCAGGGAAGAAAAGCCTAACAGAAACCATTGAGGGTAAGAGGCCTATTCCAAAGGCCTCATTCCCACCCCAGAGCCTGGAAGAAACCATTGAGGGTAAGAGACCTATTCCAAAGGCCCCATTCCCACCCCATAGGGAGGAAGCATCCAGCGAAAAATGGCCTGGGAGAAACCATTGAGGGTAAGCAGCCGGTTCCAAAGGCCCCATTCCCACCCCAGAGCCTGGAAGAAACCATTGAGGGTAAGAGGCCTATTCCAAAGGCCCCATCCCCACCCCAGAGGGAGGAAGCATCCAGGGAAGAAAGGCCGGTCAGAAAGCATTGAGGGTAAGAGGCCTATTCCAAAGGCCCCATCCCCCCCAGAGGGAGGAAGAATCCGGGGAAGAAAGGCCTGGCAGCAACCATTGAGGGTAAGAGGCCTATTCCAAAGACCACACCCCCATCCCAGAGGGATGAAGCATCCAGGGAAGAAAGGCCTGTCAGAAAGCATTGAGGGTAAGAGGCCTATTCCAAAGGCCACACCCCCACCCCATAGAGAGGAAGCATCCAGGGAAGAAAGACCTGGCAGAAGCCACTGAGGGTAAGAGGCCTATTCCAAAGGCCACACCCCCACCCCAGGGGGAGGAAGCATCCCGGGAAGAAAGGCCTGGCAGAAACCACTGAGGGTAAAAGGTCTATTCCAAAGGCCCCATCCCCTCCCCAGAGGGAGGAAGCATCCAGCGAAAAATGGCCTGGGAGAAACCATTGAGGGTAAGCAGCCGGTTCCAAAGGCCCCATTCCCACCCCAGAGCCTGGAAGAAACCATTGAGGGTAAGAGACCTGTTCCAAAGGCCCCATCCCCACCCCAGAGGGAGGAAGCATCCAGGGAAGAAAGGCCTGGCAGAAACCACTGAGGGTAAGAGGGCTTTTCCAAAGGCCCCATTCCCACCCCAGAGGGAGGAAGAATCCGGGGAAGAAAGGCCTGGCAGCAACCATTGAGGGTAAGAGGCATATTCCAAAGACCACACCCCCATCCCAGAGGGATGAAGCATCCAGGGAAGAAAGGCCTGTCAGAAACCAATGAGGGTAAAAGGTCTATTCCAAAGGCCCCATCCCCTCCCCAGAGGGAGGAAGCATCCGGGGAAGAAAGGCCTGGCAGAAGCTACTGAGGGTAAGAGGGCTATTCCAAAGGCCCCATTCCAACCCCAGAGCCTGGAAGAAACCATTGAGGGTAAGAGGCCTATTCCACAGGCCACATTCCCACCCCAGAGGGAGGAAGCATCCAGGGAAGAACGACCTAGCAGAAACCACTGAGGGTAAGAGGCCTATTCCAAAGGCCACACCCCCACCCCAGAGGGAGGAAGCATGGAGGGAAGAAAGGCCTGGAAGAAACCATTGAGGGTAAGAGGCCTATTCCAAAGGCCCCATCCCCACCCCAGAGGGAGGAAGCATCCAGGGAAGAAAGGCCGGTCAGAAAGCATTGAGGGTAAGAGGCCTATTCCAAAGGCCCCATCCCCCCAGAGGGAGGAAGAATCCGGGGAAGAAAGGCCTGGCAGCAACCATTGAGGGTAAGAGGCCTATTCCAAAGACCACACCCCCATCCCAGAGGGATGAAGCATCCAGGGAAGAAAGGCCTGTCAGAAAGCATTGAGGGTAAGAGGCCTATTCCAAAGGCCACACCCCCACCCCAGAGGGAGGAAGCATCCAGGGAATAAAGACCTGGCAGAAGCCACTGAGGGTAAGAGCGTATTCCAAAGGCCACCCCCCCACACCCCAGAGGGAGGAAGCATCCTGGGAAGAAAGGCCTGGCAGAAACCACTGTGGGTAAGACGTCTATTCCAAAGGCCCCATCCCCTCCCCAGAGTGAGGAAGCATCGAGGGAAGAAAGGCCTGGCAGAAGACACTGAGGGTAAGCGGCCTTTTCCAAAGGCCACACCACCACCCCAGAGGGAGGAAGCATCCAGGGAAGAAAGCCTGGCAGAAACCGTTGAGGGTAAGAGGCCTAGTCCAAAGGCCACACCTCCACCCCAGAGGGAGGAAGCATCCAGGGAAGAAAAGCCTGACAGAAACCATTGAGGGTAAGAGGCCTATTCCAAAGGCCCCACCACAGAGGTAGGAAGCATCCAGGGAAGAAATGCCTGGCAGAAACCACTGAGGGTAAGAGACCTATTCCAAAGGCCCCATCCCCACCCCAGAGGGAGGAAGCATCCAGGGAAGAAAGGCCTGGCAGAAACCACTGAGGGTAAGAGGGCTTTTCCAAAGGCCCCATTCCCACCCCAGAGGGAGGAAGAATCCGGGGAAGAAAGGCCTGGCAGCAACCATTGAGGGTAAGAGGCATATTCCAAAGACCACACCCCCATCCCAGAGGGATGAAGCATCCAGGGAAGAAAGGCCTGTCAGAAACCAATGAGGGTAAAAGGTCTATTCCAAAGGCCCCATCCCCTCCCCAGAGGGAGGAAGCATCCGGGGAAGAAAGGCCTGGCAGAAGCTACTGAGGGTAAGAGGGCTATTCCAAAGGCCCCATTCCAACCCCAGAGCCTGGAAGAAACCATTGAGGGTAAGAGGCCTATTCCACAGGCCACATTCCCACCCCAGAGGGAGGAAGCATCCAGGGAAGAACGACCTAGCAGAAACCACTGAGGGTAAGAGGCCTATTCCAAAGGCCACACCCCCACCCCAGAGGGAGGAAGCATGGAGGGAAGAAAGGCCTGGAAGAAACCATTGAGGGTAAGAGGCCTATTCCAAAGGCCCCATCCCCACCCCAGAGGGAGGAAGCATCCAGGGAAGAAAGGCCGGTCAGAAAGCATTGAGGGTAAGAGGCCTATTCCAAAGGCCCCATCCCCCCCAGAGGGAGGAAGAATCCGGGGAAGAAAGGCCTGGCAGCAACCATTGAGGGTAAGAGGCCTATTCCAAAGACCACACCCCCATCCCAGAGGGATGAAGCATCCAGGGAAGAAAGGCCTGTCAGAAAGCATTGAGGGTAAGAGGCCTATTCCAAAGGCCACACCCCCACCCCATAGAGAGGAAGCATCCATGGAAGAAAGACCTGGCAGAAACCACTGAGGGTAAGAGGCCTATTCCAAAAGCCACACACCCACCCCAGAGGGAGGAAGCATCCAGGGAAGAAAAGCCTAACAGAAACCATTGTGGGTAAGAGGCCTATTCCAAAGGCCTCATTCCCACCCCAGAGCCTGGAAGAAACCATTGAGGGTAAGAGACCTATTCCAAAGGCCCCATTCCCACCCCATAGGGAGGAAGCATCCAGGGAAGAAAGGCCTGGGAGAAACCATTGAGTGTAAGCAGCCGGTTCCAAAGGCCCCATTCCCACCCCATAGGGAGGAAGCATCCAGGGAAGAAAGCCTTCCAGAAACAATTGAAGGTAAGAGGCCTATTCAAAAGACCACCACCCCTCCCCAGAGGGAGGAAGCATCCAGGGAAGAAAGGCCTTGGTAGAAACCACTGAGGGGAAGAGGCCTATTCCAAAAGCCACACACCCACCCCAGAGGGAGGAAGCATCCAGGGAAGAAAAGCCTGACAGAAACCATTGAGGGTAAGAGGCCTATTCCAAAGGCCCCACCACAGAGGTAGGAAGCATCCAGGGAAGAAATGCCTGGCAGAAACCACTGAGGGTAAGAGACCTGTTCCAAAGGCCCCATCCCCACCCCAGAGGGAGGAAGCATCCAGGGAAGAAAGGCCTGGCAGAAACCACTGAGGGTAAGAGGGCTTTTCCAAAGGCCCCATTCCCACCCCAGAGGGAGGAAGAATCCGGGGAAGAAAGGCCTGGCAGCAACCATTGAGGGTAAGAGGCCTATTCCAAAGACCACACCCCCATCCCAGAGGGATGAAGCATCCAGGGAAGAAAGGCCTGTCAGAAACCAATGAGGGGAAAAGGTCTATTCCAAAGGCCCCATCCCCTCCCCAGAGGGAGGAAGCATCCGGGGAAGAAAGGCCTGGCAGAAGCTACTGAGGGTAAGAGGGCTATTCCAAAGGCCCCATTCCAACCCCAGAGCCTGGAAGAAACCATTGAGGGTAAGAGGCCTATTCCACAGGCCACATTCCCACCCCAGAGGGAGGAAGCATCCAGGGAAGAACGACCTAGCAGAAACCACTGAGGGTAAGAGGCCTATTCCAAAGGCCCCATCCCCACCCCAGAGGGAGGTAGCATCCAGGGAAGAAAGGCCTGGCAGAAACCACTGAGTGTAGGAGGCCTATTCCAAAGGCCACATCCCCACCCCAGAGGGAGGAAGCATCCAGGGAAGAAAGGCCTGGCAGAAACCACTGAGGGTAAGAGGCCTATTCCAAAGGCCACACCCCCACCCCAGACGGGGGATGCATCCAGTGAAAGGCCTGGCAGAAGCCACTGAGGGTAAGAGGCCTATTACAAAGGTCCCATCCCCACCCCAGAGGGAGGAAGCATCCAGGGAAGAACGACCTAGCAGAAACCACTGAGGGTAAGAGGCCTATTCCAAAGGCCACACCCCCACCCCAGAGGGAGGAAGCATGCAGGGAAGAAAGGCCTTGCAGAAACCATTGAGGGTAAGAGGCCTATTCCAAAGGCCCCATCCCCACCCCAGAGGGAGGAAGCATCCAGGAAAGAAAGGCCTGCCAGAAACCATTGAGGGTAAGAGGCCGATTCCAAAGGCCCCATTCCCACCCCAGAGGGAGGAAGCATCCAGGGAAGAAAGCCTGGCAGAAACTCTTGAGGGTAAAAGGCCTATTCCAAAGGCCACACCCCTACCCCAGAAGCAGGAAGCATCCAGGGAAGAAAGGCCTGGCAGAAACCATTGAGGGTAACAGGCCTATTCCAAAGGCCACACCCCTACCCTAGAGGGAGGAAGCATCCAGGGAAGAAAGTCATGGCAGAAACCACTGAGGGTAAGAGGCCTGTTCAAAAGGCCACATCCCCACCCCTGAGGGAGGAAGCATCCAGGGAAGAAATGCCTGGCAGAAACCACTGAGGGTAAGAGACCTGTTCCAAAGGCCCCATCCCCACCCCAGAGGGAGGAAGCATCCAGGGAAGAAAGGCATGGCAGAAACCACTGAGGGTAAGAGACCTGTTCCAAAGGCCCCATTCCCACCCCAGAGGGAGGAAGAATCCGGGGAAGAAAGGCCTGGCAGCAACCACTGAGGGTAAGAGGCCTTTTCCAAAGGCCCCATTCCCACCCGAGAGGGAGGAAGAATCCGGGGAAGAAAGGCCTGGCAGCAACCATTGAGGGTAAGAGGCCTATTCCAAAGACCACACCCCCATCCCAGAGGGATGAAGCATCCAGGGAAGAAAGGCCTGTCAGAAACCACTGAGGGTAAAAGGTCTATTCCAAAGGCCCCATCCCCTCCCCAGAGGGAGGAAGCATCCAGGGAAGAAAGGCCTGGCAGAAGCTACTGAGGGTAAGAGGGCTATTCCAAAGGCACCATTCCCACCCCAGAGCCTGGAAGAAACCATTGAGGGTAAGAGGCCTATTCCACAGGCCACATTCCCACCCCAGAGGAAGGAAGCATCCAGGGAAGAAAACCCTGACAGAAACCATTGAAGGTAAGAGGCCTATTCCAAAGGCCACACCCCCACCCCAGAGGGAGGAAGCATCCAGGGAAGAAATGCCTGGCAGAAACCACTGAGGGTAAGAGACCTGTTCCAAAGGCCCCATCCCCACCTCAGAGGGAGGAAGCATCCAGGGAAAAAAGGCCTGGCATAACCAATTGAGTGTAAGCAGCCGGTTCCAAAGGCCCCATTCCCACCCCAGAGGGAGGAAGCATCCAGGGAAGAAAGCCTTCCAGAAACAATTGAAGGTAAGAGGCCTATTCCAAAGACCACCACCCCACCCCAGAGGGAGGAAGCATCCAGGGAAGAATGGCCTTGGCAGAAACCACTGAGGGGAAGAGGCCTATTCCAAAAGCCACACACCCACCCCAGAGGGAGGAAGCATCCAGGGAAGAAAAGCTTAACAGAAACCATTGTGGGTAAGAGGCCTATTCCAAAGGCCTCATTCGCACCCCAGAGCCTGGAAGAAACCATTGAGGGTAAGAGACCTATTCCAAAGGCCCCATTCCCACCCCATAGGGAGGAAGCATCCAGGGAAGAAAGGCCTGGGAGAAACCATTGAGGGTAAGACGCCTATTCCAAAGGCCCCATCCCCACCCCAGAGGGAGGAAGCATCCAGGGAAGAAAGGCCTGTCAGAAAGCATTGACGGTAAGAGGCCTATTCCAAAGGCCCCATCCCCACCCCAGAGGGAGGAAGCATCCAGCGAGGAAAAAGCCTGGCAGAAACCATTGAGGGTAAGCAGCCGATTCCAAAGGCCCCATTCCCTCCCCAGAGGGAGGAAGCATCCAGGGAAGAAAGGCCTGGGGGAAACCATTGAGGGTAAGCAGCCAATTCCAAAGGCCCCATTCCCACCCCAGAGGGAGGAATAATCCGGGGAAGAAAGGCCTGGCAGCAACCATTGAGGGTAAGAGTCCTATTCCAAAGACCACACCCCCATCCCAGAGGGATGAAGCATCCAGGGAAGAAAGGCCTGTCAGAAACCACTGAGGGTAAAAGGTCTATTCCAAAGGCCCCATCCCCTCCCCAGAGTTAGGAAGCATCCAGGGAAGAAAGGCCTGGCAGAAGCTACTGAGGGTAAGAGGGCTATTCCAAAGGCCCCATTCCCACCCCAGAGCCTGGAAGAAACCATTGAGGGTAAGAGGCCTATTCCAAAGGCCCCATCCCCACCCCAGAGGGAGGAAGCATCCAGGGAAGAAAGGCTGGCAGATACCGTTGAGGGTAAGAGGCCTATTCCAAAGGCCACGCCCCCACCCCAGAAGCAGGAAGCATCCAGGGAAGAAAGGCCTGGCAGAAACCATTGAGGGTAACAGGCCTATTCCAAAGACCACACCCCCACCCCAGAGGGAGGAAGCATCCAGGGAAGAAAGACCTGGCAGAAGCCACTGAGGGTAAGAGGCGTATTCCAAAGGCCACCCCCCCACACACCCCAGAGGGAGGAAGCATCCCGGGAAGAAAGGCCTGGCAGAAACCACTGAGGGTAAGACGTCTATTCCAAAGGCCCCATCCCCTCCCCAGAGGGAGGAAGCATCGAGGGAAGAAAGGCCTGGCAGAAGACACTGAGGGTAAGAGGCCTTTTCCAAAGGCCACACCACCACCCCAGAGGGAGGAAGCATCCAGGGAAGAAAGCCTGGCAGAAACCGTTGAGGGTAAGAGGCCTAGTCCAAAGGCCACACCTCCACCCCAGAGGGAGGAAGCATCCAGGGAAGAAAAGCCTGACAGAAACCATTGAGGGTAAGAGGCCTATTCCAAAGGCCCCACCACAGAGGTAGGAAGCATCCAGGGAAGAAATGCCTGGCAGAAACCACTGAGGGTAAGAGACCTGTTCCAAAGGCCCCATCCCCACCCCAGAGGGAGGAAGCATCCAGGGAAGAAAGGCCTGGCAGAAACCACTGAGGGTAAGAGGCCTTTTCCAAAGGCCCCATCCCCACCCCAGAGGGAGGAAGCATCCAGGGAAGAAAGGCCTGTCAGAAACCACTGAGGGTAAAAGGTCTATTCCAAAGGCCCCATCCCCTCCCCAGAGGGAGGAAGCATCCAGGGAAGAAAGTCCTGGCAGAAGCTACTGAGGGTAAGAGGGCTATTCCAAAGGCCCCATTCCCACGCCAGAGCCTGGAAGAAACCATTGAGGGTAAGAGGCCTATTCCACAGGCCACATTCCCACCCCAGAGGAAGGAAGCATCCAGGGAAGAAAACCCTGACAGAAAGCATTGATGGTAAGAGGCCTATTCCAAAGGCCACACCCCCACCCCAGAGGGAGGAAGCATCCAGGGAAGAAAGGCCTGGCAGAAACCACTGAGGGTAAGAGACCTGTTCCAAAGGCCCCATCCCCACCCCAGAGGGAGGAAGCATCGAGGGAAGAAAGGCCTGGCAGAAGACACTGAGGGTAAGAGGCCTTTTCCAAAGGCCACACCACCACCCCAGAGGGAGGAAGCATCCAGGGAAGAAAGCCTGGCAGAAACCGTTGAGGGTAAGAGGCCTAGTCCAAAGGCCACACCTCCACCCCAGAGGGAGGAAGCATCCAGGGAAGAAAAGCCTGACAGAAACCATTGAGGGTAAGAGGCCTATTCCAAAGGCCCCACCACAGAGGTAGGAAGCATCCAGGGAAGAAATGCCTGGCAGAAACCACTGAGGGTAAGAGACCTGTTCCAAAGGCCCCATCCCCACCCCAGAGGGAGGAAGCATCCAGGGAAGAAAGGCCTGGCAGAAACCACTGAGGGTAAGAGGCCTTTTCCAAAGGCCCCATCCCCACCCCAGAGGGAGGAAGCATCCAGGGAAGAAAGGCCTGTCAGAAACCACTGAGGGTAAAAGGTCTATTCCAAAGGCCCCATCCCCTCCCCAGAGAGAGGAAGCATCCAGGGAAGAAAGGCCTGGCAGAAGCTACTGAGGGTAAGAGGGCTATTCCAAAGGCCCCATTCCCACGCCAGAGCCTGGAAGAAACCATTGAGGGTAAGAGGCCTATTCCACAGGCCACATTCCCACCCCAGAGGAAGGAAGCATCCAGGGAAGAAAACCCTGACAGAAAGCATTGATGGTAAGAGGCCTATTCCAAAGGCCACACCCCCACCCCAGAGGGAGGAAGCATCCAGGGAAGAAAGGCCTGGCAGAAACCACTGAGGGTAAGAGACCTGTTCCAAAGGCCCCATCCCCACCTCAGAGGGAGGAAGCATCCAGGGAAAAAAGGCCTGGCAGAACCAATTGAGTGTAAGCAGCCGGTTCCAAAGGCCCCATTCCCACCCCAGAGGGAGGAAGCATCCAGGGAAGAAAGCCTTCCAGAAACAATTGAAGGTAAGAGGCCTATTCCAAAGACCACCACCCCACCCCAGAGGGAGGAAGCATCCAGGGAAGAAAGGCCTTGGCAAAAACCACTGAGGGGAAGAGGCGTATTCCATAAGCCATACACCCACCCCAGAGGGAGGAAGCATCCAGGGAAGAAAAGCCTAACAGAAACCATTGTGGGTAAGAGGCCTATTCCAAAGGCCTCATTCCCACCCCAGAGCCTGGAAGAAACCATTGAGGGTAAGAGACCTATTCCAAAGGCCCCATTCCCACCCCATAGGGAGGAAGCATCCAGGGAAGAAAGGCCTGGGAGAAACCATTGAGGGTAAGCAGCCGATTCCAAAGGCCCCATTCCCACCCCAGAGGGAGGAAGCATCCAGGGAAGAAAGGCCTGTCAGAACGCATTGAGGGTAAGAGGCCTATTGCAAAGGCCCCATCCCCACCCCAGTGGGAGGAAGCATCCAGCGAAAAAAGGCCTGGCAGAAACCATTGAGGGTAAGCAGCCGATTCCAAAGGCCCCATTCCCACCCCAGAGGGAGGAAGCATCCAGGGAAGAAAGGCCTGGGAGAAACCATTGAGGGTAAGCAGCCGGTTCCAAAGGCCCCATTCCCACCCCAGAGCCTGAAAGAAACCATTGAGGGTAAGAGGCCTATTCCAAAGGCCCCATCCCCACCCCAGAGGGAGGAAGCATCCAGGGAAGAAAGGCCTGTCAGAAAGCATTGAGGGTAAGAGGCCTATTCCAAAGGCCCCATCCCCACCCCAGAGGGAGGAAGCATCCAGCGAGAAAAGGCCTGGCAGAAACCATTGAGGGTAAGAGGCTGATTCCAAAGGCCCCATTCCCACCCCAGAGGGAGGAAGCATCCAGGGAAGAAAGGCCTGGCAGAAACCACTGAGGGTAAGAGGCCTATTACAAAGGCCCCATCCCCACCCCAGAGGGAGGAAGCATCCAGGGATGAAAGGCAGAAACCACTGAGTGTAAGAGGCCTATTCCAAAAGCCACACACCCACCCCAGAGGGAGGAAGCATCCAGGGAAGAAAAGCCTAACAGAAACCATTTTGGGTAAGAGGCCTATTCCAAAGGCCTCATTCCCACCGCAGAGCCTGGAAGAAACCATTGAGGGTAAGAGACCTATTCCAAAGGCCCCATTCCCTCCCCATAGGGAGGAAGCATCCAGGGAAGAAAGGCCTGGGAGAAACCATTGAGTGTAAGCAGCCGGTTCCAAAGGCCCCATTCCCACCCCAGAGGGAGGAAGCATCCAGGGAAGAAAGCCTTCCAGAAACAATTGAAGGTAAGAGGCCTATTCCAAAGACCACCACCCCACCCAGAGGGAGGAAGCATCCAGGGAAGAAAGGCCTTGGCAGAAACCACTGAGGGGAAGAGGCCTATTCCAAAAGCCACACACCCACCCCAGAGGGAGGAAGCATCCAGGGAAGAAAAGCCTAACAGAAACCATTGTGGGTAAGAGGCCTATTCCAAAGGCCTCATTCGCACCCCAGAGCCTGGAAGAAACCATTGAGGGTAAGAGACCTATTCCAAAGGCCCCATTCCCACCCCATAGGGAGGAAGCATCCAGGGAAGAAAGGCCTGGGAGAAACCATTGAGGGTAAGCAGCCGATTCCAAAGGCCCCATTCCCACCCCAGAGGGAGGAAGCATCCAGGGAAGAAAGGCCTGTCAGAACGCATTGAGGGTAAGAGGCCTCTTGCAAAGGCCCCATCCCCGCCCCAGTGGGAGGAAGCATCCAGCGAAAAAAGGCCTGGCAGAAACCATTGAGGGTAAGCAGCCGATTCCAAAGGCCCCATTCCCACCCCAGAGGGAGGAAGCATCCAGGGAAGAAAGGCCTGGGAAAAACCATTGAGGGTAAGCAGCCGGTTCCAAAGGCCCCATTCCCAGCCCAGAGCCTGGAAGAAACCATGGAGGGTAAGACGCCTATTCCAAAGGCCCCATCCCCACCCCAGAGGGAGGAAGCATCCAGGGAAGAAAGGCCTGTCAGAAAGCATTGACGGTAAGAGGCCTATTCCAAAGGCCCCATCCCCACCCCAGAGGGAGGAAGCATCCAGCGAGAAAAGGCCTGGCAGAAACCATTGAGGGTAAGCAGCCGATTCCAAAGGCCCCATTCCCTCCCCAGAGGGAGGAAGCATCCAGGGAAGAAAGGCCTGGGGGAAACCATTGAGGGTAAGCAGCCGATTCCAAAGGCCCCATTCCAACCCCAGAGGGAGGAAGAATCCGGGGAAGAAAGGCCTGGCAGCAACCATTGAGGGTAAGAGGCCTATTCCAAAGACCACACCCCCATCCCAGAGGGATGAAGCATCCAGGGAAGAAAGGCCTGTCAGAAACCACTGAGGGTAAAAGGTCTATTCCAAAGGCCCCATCCCCTCCCCAGAGTTAGGAAGCATCCAGGGAAGAAAGGCCTGGCAGAAGCTACTGAGGGTAAGAGGGCTATTCCAAAGGCCCCATTCCCACCCCAGAGCCTGGAAGAAACCATTGAGGGTAAGAGGCCTATTCCAAAGGCCCCATCCCCACCCCAGAGGGAGGTAGCATCCAGGGAAGAAAGGCCTGCCAGAAACCATTGAGGGTAAGATGCCTATTCCATAGGCCCCACTCCCACCCCAGAGGGAGGAAGGATCCAGGGAAGAAAGGCTGGCAGATACCGTTGAGGGTAAGAGGCCTATTCCAAAGGCCACGCCCCCACCCCAGAAGCAGGAAGCATCCAGGGAAGAAAGACCTGGCAGAAACCATTGAGGGTAACAGGCCTATTCCAAAGACCACACCCCCACCCCAGAGGGAGGAAGCATCCAGGGAAGAAAGACCTGGCAGAAGCCACTGAGGGTAAGAGGCGTATTCCAAAGGCCACCCCCCCACACACCCCAGAGGGAGGAAGCATCCCGGGAAGAAAGGCCTGGCAGAAACCACTGAGGGTAAGACGTCTATTCCAAAGGCCCCATCCCCTCCCCAGAGTGAGGAAGCATCGAGGGAAGAAAGGCCTGGCAAAAGACACTGAGGGTAAGAGGCCTTTTCCAAAGGCCACACCACCACCCCAGAGGGAGGAAGCATCCAGGGAAGAAATGCCTGGCAGAAACCACTGAGGGTAAGAGACCTGTTCCAAAGGCCCCATCCCCACCCCAGAGGGAGGAAGCATCCAGGGAAGAAAGGCCTGGCAGAAACCACTGAGGGTAAGAGGCCTTTTCCAAAGGCCCCATTCCCACCCGAGAGGGAGGAAGAATCCGGGGAAGAAAGGCCTGGCAGCAACCATTGAGGGTAAGAGGCCTATTCCAAAGACCACACCCCCATCCCAGAGGGATGAAGCATCCAGGGAAGAAAGGCCTGTCAGAAACCACTGAGGGTAAAAGGTCTATTCCAAAGGCCCCATCCCCTCCCCAGAGGGAGGAAGCATCCAGGGAAGAAAGGCCTGGCAGAAGCTACTGAGGGTAAGAGGGCTATTCCAAAGGCACCATTCCCACCCCAGAGCCTGGAAGAAACCATTGAGGGTAAGAGGCCTATTCCACAGGCCACATTCCCACCCCAGAGGAAGGAAGCATCCAGGGAAGAAAACCCTGACAGAAACCATTGAAGGTAAGAGGCCTATTCCAAAGGCCACACCCCC
The DNA here is from genome assembly GCA_035047305.1 of Bradypodion pumilum. Lineage (NCBI taxonomy): Eukaryota > Metazoa > Chordata > Lepidosauria > Squamata > Chamaeleonidae > Bradypodion > Bradypodion pumilum. The sequence goes on along the minus strand of JAWDJD010000009.1, from coordinate 22,590,365 downwards.
ACCCCAGAGGGAGGAAGCATCCAGGGAAGAAATGCCTGGCAGAAACCACTGAGGGCAAGAGACCTGTTCCAAAGGCCCCATCCCCACCTCAGAGGGAGGAAGCATCCAGGGAAAAAAGGCCTGGCATAACCAATTGAGTGTAAGCAGCCGGTTCCAAAGGCCCCATTCCCACCCCAGAGGGAGGAAGCATCCAGGGAAGAAAGCCTTCCAGAAACAATTGAAGGTAAGAGGCCTATTCCAAAGACCACCACCCCACCCCAGAGGGAGGAAGCATCCAGGGAAGAAAGGCCTTGGCAGAAACCACTGAGGGGAAGAGGCCTATTCCAAAAGCCACACACCCACCCCAGAGGGAGGAAGCATCCAGGGAAGAAAAGCCTAACAGAAACCATTGTGGGTAAGAGGCCTATTCCAAAGGCCTCATTCGCACCCCAGAGCCTGGAAGAAACCATTGAGGGTAAGAGACCTATTCCAAAGGCCCCATTCCCACCCCATAGGGAGGAAGCATCCAGGGAAGAAAGGCCTGGGAGAAACCATTGAGGGTAAGCAGCCGATTCCAAAGGCCCCATTCCCACCCCAGAGGGAGGAAGCATCCAGGGAAGAAAGGCCTGTCAGAACGCATTGAGGGTAAGAGGCCTCTTGCAAAGGCCCCATCCCCACCCCAGTGGGAGGAAGCATCCAGCGAAAAAAGGCCTGGCAGAAACCATTGAGGGTAAGCAGCCGATTCCAAAGGCCCCATTCCCACCCCAGAGGGAGGAAGCATCCAGGGAAGAAAGGCCTGGGAAAAAACATTGAGGGTAAGCAGCCGGTTCCAAAGGCCCCATTCCCAGCCCAGAGCCTGGAAGAAACCATGGAGGGTAAGACGCCTATTCCAAAGGCCCCATCCCCACCCCAGAGGGAGGAAGCATCCAGGGAAGAAAGGCCTGTCAGAAAGCATTGACGGTAAGAGGCCTATTCCAAAGGCCCCATCCCCACCCCAGAGGGAGGAAGCATCCAGGGAAGAAAGGCCTGGGGGAAACCATTGAGGGTAAGAGGGCTATTCCAAAGGCCCCATTCCCACCCCAGAGCCTGGAAGAAACCATTGAGGGTAAGAGGCCTATTCCAAAGGCCCCATCCCCACCCCAGAGGGAGGAAGCATCCAGGGAAGAAAGGCTGGCAGATACTGTTGAGGGTAAGAGGCCTATTCCAAAGGCCACGCCCCCACCCCAGAAGCAGGAAGCATCCAGGGAAGAAAGGCCTGGCAGAAACCATTGAGGGTAACAGGCCTATTCCAAAGACCACACCCCCACCCCAGAGGGAGGAAGCATCCAGGGAAGAAAGACCTGGCAGAAGCCACTGAGGGTAAGAGGCGTATTCCAAAGGCCACCCCCCCCACACACCCCAGAGGGAAGAAGCATCCCGGGAAGAAAGGCCTGGCAGAAACCACTGAGGGTAAGACGTCTATTCCAAAGGCCCCATCCCCTCCCCAGAGTGAGGAAGCATCGAGGGAAGAAAGGCCTGGCAGAAGACACTGAGGGTAAGAGGCCTTTTCCAAAGGCCACACCACCACCCCAGAGGGAGGAAGCATCCAGGGAAGAAAGCCTGGCAGAAACCGTTGAGGGTAAGAGGCCTAGTCCAAAGGCCACACCTCCACCCCAGAGGGAGGAAGCATCCAGGGAAGAAAAGCCTGACAGAAACCATTGAGGGTAAGAGGCCTATTCCAAAGGCCCCACCACAGAGGTAGGAAGCATCCAGGGAAGAAATGCCTGGCAGAAACCACTGAGGGTAAGAGACCTGTTCCAAAGGCCCCATCCCCACCCCAGAGGGAGGAAGCATCCAGGGAAGAAAGGCCTGGCAGAAACCACTGAGGGTAAGAGGCCTTTTCCAAAGGCCCCATCCCCACCCCAGAGGGAGGAAGCATCCAGGGAAGAAAGGCCTGTCAGAAACCACTGAGGGTAAAAGGTCTATTCCAAAGGCCCCATCCCCTCCCCAGAGGGAGGAAGCATCCAGGGAAGAAAGGCCTGGCAGAAGCTACTGAGGGTAAGAGGGCTATTCCAAAGGCCCCATTCCCACGCCAGAGCCTGGAAGAAACCATTGAGGGTAAGAGGCCTATTCCACAGGCCACATTCCCACCCCAGAGGAAGGAAGCATCCAGGGAAGAAAACCCTGACAGAAAGCATTGATGGTAAGAGGCCTATTCCAAAGGCCACACCCCCACCCCATAGGGAGGAAGCATCCAGGGAAGAAAGGCCTGGCAGAAACCACTGAGGGTAAGAGACCTGTTCCAAAGGCCCCATCCCCACCTCAGAGGGAGGAAGCATCCAGGGAAAAAAGGCCTGGCAGAACCAATTGAGTGTAAGCAGCCGGTTCCAAAGGCCCCATTCCCACCCCAGAGGGAGGAAGCATCCAGGGAAGAAAGCCTTCCAGAAACAATTGAAGGTAAGAGGCCTATTCCAAAGACCACCACCCCACCCCAGAGGGAGGAAGCATCCAGGGAAGAAAGGCCTTGGCAAAAACCACTGAGGGGAAGAGGCCTATTCCATAAGCCATACACCCACCCCAGAGGGAGGAAGCATCCAGGGAAGAAAAGCCTAACAGAAACCATTGTGGGTAAGAGGCCTATTCCAAAGGCCTCATTCCCACCCCAGAGCCTGGAAGAAACCATTGAGGGTAAGAGACCTATTCCAAAGGCCCCATTCCCACCCCATAGGGAGGAAGCATCCAGGGAAGAAAGGCCTGGGAGAAACCATTGAGGGTAAGCAGCCGATTCCAAAGGCCCCATTCCCACCCCAGAGGGAGGAAGCATCCAGGGAAGAAAGGCCTGTCAGAACGCATTGAGGGTAAGAGGCCTATTGCAAAGGCCCCATCCCCACCCCAGTGGGAGGAAGCATCCAGCGAAAAAAGGCCTGGCAGAAACCATTGAGGGTAAGCAGCCGATTCCAAAGGCCCCATTCCCACCCCAGAGGGAGGAAGCATCCAGGGAAGAAAGGCCTGGGAGAAACCATTGAGGGTAAGCAGCCGGTTCCAAAGGCCCCATTCCCACCCCAGAGCCTGAAAGAAACCATTGAGGGTAAGAGGCCTATTCCAAAGGCCCCATCCCCACCCCAGAGGGAGGAAGCATCCAGGGAAGAAAGGCCTGTCAGAAAGCATTGAGGGTAAGAGGCCTATTCCAAAGGCCCCATCCCCACCCCAGAGGGAGGAAGCATCCAGCGAGAAAAGGCCTGGCAGAAACCATTGAGGGTAAGAGGCTGATTCCAAAGGCCCCATCCCCACCCCAGAGGGAGGAAGCATCCAGGGATGAAAGGCAGAAACCACTGAGTGTAAGAGGCCTATTCCAAAAGCCACACACCCACCCCAGAGGGAGGAAGCATCCAGGGAAGAAAAGCCTAACAGAAACCATTTTGGGTAAGAGGCCTATTCCAAAGGCCTCATTCCCACCGCAGAGCCTGGAAGAAACCATTGAGGGTAAGAGACCTATTCCAAAGGCCCCATTCCCTCCCCATAGGGAGGAAGCATCCAGGGAAGAAAGGCCTGGGAGAAACCATTGAGTGTAAGCAGCCGGTTCCAAAGGCCCCATTCCCACCCCAGAGGGAGGAAGCATCCAGGGAAGAAAGCCTTCCAGAAACAATTGAAGGTAAGAGGCCTATTCCAAAGACCACCACCCCACCCAGAGGGAGGAAGCATCCAGGGAAGAAAGGCCTTGGCAGAAACCACTGAGGGGAAGAGGCCTATTCCAAAAGCCACACACCCACCCCAGAGGGAGGAAGCATCCAGGGAAGAAAAGCCTAACAGAAACCATTGTGGGTAAGAGGCCTATTCCAAAGGCCTCATTCCCACCCCAGAGCCTGGAAGAAACCATTGAGGGTAAGAGACCTATTCCAAAGGCCCCATTCCCACCCCATAGGGAGGAAGCATCCAGGGAAGAAAGACCTGGGAGAAACCATTGAGGGTAAGCAGCCGATTCCAAAGGCCCCATTCCCACCCCAGAGGGAGGAAGCATCCAGGGAAGAAAGGCCTGTCAGAACGCATTGAGGGTAAGAGGCCTATTGCAAAGGCCCCATCCCCACCCCAGTGGGAGGAAGCATCCAGCGAAAAAAGGCCTGGCAGAAACCATTGAGGGTAAAAGGCCTATTCCAAAGGCCACACCCCTACCCCAGAAGCAGGAAGCATCCAGGGAAGAAAGGCCTGGCAGAAACAATTGAGGGTAAGCAGCCGGTTCCAAAGGCCACATTCCCACCCCAGAGCCTGGAAGAAACCATTGAGGGTAAGAGGCCTATTCCAAAGGCCCCATCCCCACCCCATCCAGGGAAGAAAGGCCTGTCAGAAAGCATTGAGGGTAAGAGGCCTATTCCAAAGGCCCCATCCCCACCCCAGAGGGAGGAAGCATCCAGCGAGAAAAGGCCTGGCAGAAACCATTGAGGGTAAGCAGCCGATTCCAAAGGCCCCATTCCCTCCCCAGAGGGAGGAAGCATCCAGGGAAGAAAGGCCTGGGGGAAACCATTGAGGGTAAGCAGCCGATTCCAAAGGCCCCATTCCAACCCCAGAGGGAGGAAGAATCCGGGGAAGAAAGGCCTGGCAGCAACCATTGAGGGTAAGAGGCCTATTCCAAAGACCACACCCCCATCCCAGAGGGATGAAGCATCCAGGGAAGAAAGGCCTGTCAGAAACCACTGAGGGTAAAAGGTCTATTCCAAAGGCCCCATCCCCTCCCCAGAGTTAGGAAGCATCCAGGGAAGAAAGGCCTGGCAGAAGCTACTGAGGGTAAGAGGGCTATTCCAAAGGCCCCATTCCCACCCCAGAGCCTGGAAGAAACCATTGAGGGTAAGAGGCCTATTCCAAAGGCCCCATCCCCACCCCAGAGGGAGGTAGCATCCAGGGAAGAAAGGCCTGCCAGAAACCATTGAGGGTAAGATGCCTATTCCATAGGCCCCACTCCCACCCCAGAGGGAGGAAGGATCCAGGGAAGAAAGGCTGGCAGATACCGTTGAGGGTAAGAGGCCTATTCCAAAGGCCACGCCCCCACCCCAGAAGCAGGAAGCATCCAGGGAAGAAAGACCTGGCAGAAACCATTGAGGGTAACAGGCCTATTCCAAAGACCACACCCCCACCCCAGAGGGAGGAAGCATCCAGGGAAGAAAGACCTGGCAGAAGCCACTGAGGGTAAGATGCGTATTCCAAAGGCCACCCCCCCACACACCCCAGAGGGAGGAAGCATCCCGGGAAGAAAGGCCTGGCAGAAACCACTGAGGGTAAGACGTCTATTCCAAAGGCCCCATCCCCTCCCCAGAGTGAGGAAGCATCGAGGGAAGAAAGGCCTGGCAAAAGACACTGAGGGTAAGAGGCCTTTTCCAAAGGCCACACCACCACCCCAGAGGGAGGAAGCATCCAGGGAAGAAAGCCTGGCAGAAACCGTTGAGGGTAAGAGGCCTAGTCCAAAGGCCACAACTCCACCCCAGAGGGAGGAAGCATCCAGGAAAGAAAAGCCTGACAGAAACCATTGAGGGTAAGAGGCCTATTCCAAAGGCCCCACCACAGAGGTAGGAAGCATCCAGGGAAGAAATGCCTGGCAGAAACCACTGAGGGTAAGAGACCTGTTCCAAAGGCCCCATCCCCACCCCAGAGGGAGGAAGCATCCAGGGAAGAAAGGCCTGGCAGAAACCACTGAGGGTAAGAGGCCTTTTCCAAAGGCCCCATTCCCACCCGAGAGGGAGGAAGAATCCGGGGAAGAAAGGCCTGGCAGCAACCATTGAGGGTAAGAGGCCTATTCCAAAGACCACACCCCCATCCCAGAGGGATGAAGCATCCAGGGAAGAAAGGCCTGTCAGAAACCACTGAGGGTAAATGGTCTATTCCAAAGGCCCCATCCCCTCCCCAGAGGGAGGAAGCATCCAGGGAAGAAAGGCCTGGCAGAAGCTACTGAGGGTAAGAGGGCTATTCCAAAGGCACCATTCCCACCCCAGAGCCTGGAAGAAACCATTGAGGGTAAGAGGCCTATTCCACAGGCCACATTCCCACCCCAGAGGAAGGAAGCATCCAGGGAAGAAAACCCTGACAGAAACCATTGAAGGTAAGAGGCCTATTCCAAAGGCCACACCCCCACCCCAGAGGGAGGAAGCATCCAGGGAAGAAATGCCTGGCAGAAACCACTGAGGGTAAGAGACCTGTTCCAAAGGCCCCATCCCCACCTCAGAGGGAGGAAGCATCCAGGGAAAAAAGGCCTGGCATAACCAATTGAGTGTAAGCAGCCGGTTCCAAAGGCCCCATTCCCACCCCAGAGGGAGGAAGCATCCAGGGAAGAAAGCCTTCCAGAAACAATTGAAGGTAAGAGGCCTATTCCAAAGACCACCACCCCACCCCAGAGGGAGGAAGCATCCAGGGAAGAAAGGCCTTGGCAGAAACCACTGAGGGGAAGAGGTCTATTCCAAAAGCCACACACCCACCCCAGAGGGAGGAAGCATCCAGGGAAGAAAAGCCTAACAGAAACCATTGTGTGTAAGAGGCCTATTCCAAAGGCCCCATTCCCACCCCAGAGCCTGGAAGAAACCATTGAGGGTAAGAGGCCTATTCCAAAGGCCCCATCCCCACCCCAGAGGGAGGTAGCATCCAGGGAAGAAAGGCCTGCCAGAAACCATTGAGGGTAAGATGCCTATTCCATAGGCCCCATTCCCACCCCAGAGGGAGGAAGGATCCAGGGAAGAAAGGCTGGCAGATACCGTTGAGGGTAAGAGGCCTATTCCAAAGGCCACGCCCCCACCCCAGAAGCAGGAAGCATCCAGGGAAGAAAGACCTGGCAGAAACCATTGAGGGTAACAGGCCTATTCCAAAGACCACACCCCCACCCCAGAGGGAGGAAGCATCCAGGGAAGAAAGACCTGGCAGAAGCCACTGAGGGTAAGAGGCGTATTCCAAAGGCCACCCCCCCCACACACCCCAGAGGGAGGAAGCATCCCGGGAAGAAAGGCCTGGCAGAAACCACTGAGGGTAAGACGTCTATTCCAAAGGCCCCATCCCCTCCCCAGAGTGAGGAAGCATCGAGGGAAGAAAGGCCTGGCAAAAGACACTGAGGGTAAGAGGCCTTTTCCAAAGGCCACACCACCACCCCAGAGGGAGGAAGCATCCAGGGAAGAAAGCCTGGCAGAAACCGTTGAGGGTAAGAGGCCTAGTCCAAAGGCCACACCTCCACCCCAGAGGGAGGAAGCATCCAGGGAAGAAAGGCCTGTCAGAAAGCATTGAGGGTAAGAGGCCTATTCCAAAGGCCCCATCCCCACCCCAGAGGGAGGAAGCATCCAGCGAGAAAAGGCCTGGCAGAAACCATTGAGGGTAGGCAGCCGATTCCAAAGGCCCCATTCCCTCCCCAGAGGGAGGAAGCATCCAGGGAAGAAAGGCCTGGGGGAAACCATTGAGGGTAAGCAGCCGATTCCAAAGGCCCCATTCCAACCCCAGAGGGAAGAAGAATCCGGGGAAGAAAGGCCTGGCAGCAACCATTGAGGGTAAGAGGCCTATTCCAAAGACCACACCCCCATCCCAGAGGGATGAAGCATCCAGGGAAGAAAGGCCTGTCAGAAACCACTGAGGGTAAAAGGTCTATTCCAAAGGCCCCATCCCCTCCCCAGAGTTAGGAAGCATCCAGGGAAGAAAGGCCTGGCAGAAGCTACTGAGGGTAAGAGGGCTATTCCAAAGGCCCCATTCCCACCCCAGAGCCTGGAAGAAACCATTGAGGGTAAGAGGCCTATTCCAAAGGCCCCATCCCCACCCCAGAGGAAGGTAGCATCCAGGGAAGAAAGGCCTGCCAGAAACCATTGAGGGTAAGATGCCTATTCCATAGGCCCCATTCCCACCCCAGAGGGAGGAAGGATCCAGGGAAGAAAGGCTGGCAGATACCGTTGAGGGTAAGAGGCCTATTCCAAAGGCCACGCCCCCACCCCAGAAGCAGGAAGCATCCAGGGAAGAAAGACCTGGCAGAAACCATTGAGGGTAACAGGCCTATTCCAAAGACCACACCCCCACCCCAGAGGGAGGAAGCATCCAGGGAAGAAAGACCTGGCAGAAGCCACTGAGGGTAAGAGGCGTATTCCAAAGGCCACCCCCCCACACACCCCAGAGGGAGGAAGCATCCCGGGAAGAAAGGCCTGGCAGAAACCACTGAGGGTAAGACGTCTATTCCAAAGGCCCCATCTCCTCTCCAGAGTGAGGAAGCATCGAGGGAAGAAAGGCCTGGCAAAAGACACTGAGGGTAAGAGGCCTTTTCCAAAGGCCACACCACCACCCCAGAGGGAGGAAGCATCCAGGGAAGAAAGCCTGGCAGAAACCGTTGAGGGTAAGAGGCCTAGTCCAAAGGCCACACCTCCACCCCAGAGGGAGGAAGCATCCAGGAAAGAAAAGCCTGACAGAAACCATTGAGGTTAAGAGGCCTATTCCAAAGGCCCCACCACAGAGGTAGGAAGCATCCAGGGAAGAAATGCCTGGCAGAAACCACTGAGGGTAAGAGACCTGTTCCAAAGGCCCCATCCCCACCCCAGAGGGAGGAAGCATCCAGGGAAGAAAGGCCTGGCAGAAACCACTGAGGGTAAGAGGCCTTTTCCAAAGGCCCCATTCCCACCCGAGAGGGAGGAAGAATCCGGGGAAGAAAGGCCTGGCAGCAACCATTGAGGGTAAGAGGCCTATTCCAAAGAACACACCCCCATCCCAGAGGGATGAAGCATCCAGGGAAGAAAGGCCTGTCAGAAACCACTGAGGGTAAAAGGTCTATTCCAAAGGCCCCATCCCCTCCCCAGAGGGAGGAAGCATCCAGGGAAGAAAGGCCTGGCAGAAGCTACTGAGGGTAAGAGGGCTATTCCAAAGGCACCATTCCCACCCCAGAGCCTGGAAGAAACCATTGAGGGTAAGAGGCCTATTCCACAGGCCACATTCCCACCCCAGAGGAAGGAAGCATCCAGGGAAGAAAACCCTGACAGAAACCATTGAAGGTAAGAGGCCTATTCCAAAGGCCACACCCCCACCCCAGAGGGAGGAAGCATCCAGGGAAGAAATGCCTGGCAGAAACCACTGAGGGTAAGAGACCTGTTCCAAAGGCCCCATCCCCACCTCAGAGGGAGGAAGCATCCAGGGAAAAAAGGCCTGGCATAACCAATTGAGTGTAAGCAGCCGGTTCCAAAAGCCCCATTCCCACCCCAGAGGGAGGAAGCATCCAGGGAAGAAAGCCTTCCAGAAACAATTGAAGGTAAGAGGCCTATTCCAAAGACCACCACCCCACCCCAGAGGGAGGAAGCATCCAGGGAAGAAAGGCCTTGGCAGAAACCACTGAGGGGAAGAGGTCTATTCCAAAAGCCACACACCCACCCCAGAGGGAGGAAGCATCCAGGGAAGAAAAGCCTAACAGAAACCATTGTGTGTAAGAGGCCTATTCCAAAGGCCCCATTCCCACCCCAGAGCCTGGAAGAAACCATTGAGGGTAAGAGGCCTATTCCAAAGGCCCCATCCCCACCCCAGAGGGAGGTAGCATCCAGGGAAGAAAGGCCTGCAAGAAACCATTGAGGGTAAGATGCCTATTCCATAGGCCCCATTCCCACCCCAGAGGGAGGAAGGATCCAGGGAAGAAAGGCTGGCAGATACCGTTGAGGGTAAGAGGCCTATTCCAAAGGCCACGCCCCCACCCCAGAAGCAGGAAGCATCCAGGGAAGAAAGACCTGGCAGAAACCATTGAGGGTAACAGGCCTATTCCAAAGACCACACGCCCACCCCAGAGGGAGGAAGCATCCAGGGAAGAAAGACCTGGCAGAAGCCACTGAGGGTAAGAGGCGTATTCCAAAGGCCACCCCCCCACACACCCCAGAGGGAGGAAGCATCCCGGGAAGAAAGGCCTGGCAGAAACCACTGAGGGTAAGACGTCTATTCCAAAGGCCCCATCCCCTCCCCAGAGTGAGGAAGCATCGAGGGAAGAAAGGCCTGGCAAAAGACACTGAGGGTAAGAGGCCTTTTCCAAAGGCCACACCACCACCCCAGAGGGAGGAAGCATCCAGGGAAGAAAGCCTGGCAGAAACCGTTGAGGGTAAGAGGCCTAGTCCAAAGGCCACACCTCCACCCCAGAGGGAGGAAGCATCCAGGAAAGAAAAGCCTAACAGAAACCATTGAGGGTAAGAGGCCTATTCCAAAGGCCCCACCACAGAGGTAGGAAGCATCCAGGGAAGAAATGCCTGGCAGAAACCACTGAGGGTAAGAGACCTGTTCCAAAGGCCCCATCCCCACCCCAGAGGGAGGAAGCATCCAGGGAAGAAAGGCCTGGCAGAAACCACTGAGGGTAAGAGGCCTTTTACAAAGGCCCCATTCCCACCCGAGAGGGAGGAAGAATCCGGGGAAGAAAGGCCTGGCAGCAACCATTGAGGGTAAGAGGCCTATTCCAAAGACCACACCCCCATCCCAGAGGGATGAAGCATCCAGGGAAGAAAGGCCTGTCAGAAACCACTGAGGGTAAAAGGTCTATTCCAAAGGCCCCCTCCCCTCCCCAGAGGGAGGAAGCATCCAGGGAAGAAAGGCCTGGCAGAAGCTACTGAGGGTAAGAGGGCTATTCCAAAGGCACCATTCCCACCCCAGAGCCTGGAAGAAACCATTGAGGGTAAGAGGCCTATTCCACAGGCCACATTCCCACCCCAGAGGAAGGAAGCATCCAGGGAAGAAAACCCTGACAGAAACCATTGAAGGAAAGAGGCCTATTCCAAAGGCCACACCCCCACCCCAGAGGGAGGAAGCATCCAGGGAAGAAATGCCTGGCAGAAACCACTGAGGGTAAGAGACCTGTTCCAAAGGCCCCATCCCCACCTCAGAGGGAGGAAGCATCCAGGGAAAAAAGGCCTGACATAACCAATTGAGTGTAAGCAGCCGGTTCCAAAGGCCCCATTCCCACCCCAGAGGGAGGAAGCATCCAGGGAAGAAAGCCTTCCAGAAACAATTGAAGGTAAGAGGCCTATTCCAAAGACCACCACCCCACCCCAGAGGGAGGAAGCATCCAGGGAAGAAAGGCCTTGGCAGAAACCACTGAGGGGAAGAGGTCTATTCCAAAAGCCACACACCCACCCCAGAGGGAGGAAGCATCCAGGGAAGAAAAGCCTAACAGAAACCATTGTGTGTAAGAGGCCTATTCCAAAGGCCTCATTCCCACCCCAGAGCCTGGAAGAAACCATTGAGGGTAAGAGACCTATTCCAAAGGCCCCATTCCCACCCCATAGGGAGGAAGCATCCAGGGAAGAAAGGCCTGGGAGAAACCATTGAGGGTAAGCAGCCGATTCCAAAGGCCCCATTCCCACCCCAGAGGGAGGAAGCATCCAGGGAAGAAAGGCCTGTCAGAACGCATTGAGGGTAAGAGGCCTCTTGCAAAGGCCCCATCCCCACCCCAGTGGGAGGAAGCATCCAGCGAAAAAAGGCCTGGCAGAAACCATTGAGGGTAAGCAGCCGATTCCAAAGGCCCCATTCCCACCCCAGAGGGAGGAAGCATCCAGGGAAGAAAGGCCTGGGAAAAACCATTGAGGGTAAGCAGCCGGTTCCAAAGGCCCCATTCCCAGCACAGAGCCTGGAAGAAACCATGGAGGGTAAGAGGCCTATTCCAAAGGCCCCATCCCCACCCCAGAGGGAGGAAGCATCCAGGGAAGAAAGGCCTGTCAGAAAGCATTGAGGGTAAGAGGCCTATTCCAAAGGCCCCATCCCCACCCCAGAGGGAGGAAGCATCCAGCGAGAAAAGGCCTGGCAGAAACCATTGAGGGTAAGCAGCCGATTCCAAAGGCCCCATTCCCTCCCCAGAGGGAGGAAGCATCCAGGGAAGAAAGGCCTGGGGGAAACCATTGAGGGTAAGCAGCCAATTCCAAAGGCCCCATTCCCACCCCAGAGGGAGGAATAATCCGGGGAAGAAAGGCCTGGCAGCAACCATTGAGGGTAAGAGTCCTATTCCAAAGACCACACCCCCATCCCAGAGGGATGAAGCATCCAGGGAAGAAAGGCCTGTCAGAAACCACTGAGGGTAAAAGGTCTATTCCAAAGGCCCCATCCCCTCCCCAGAGTTAGGAAGCATCCAGGGAAGAAAGGCCTGGCAGAAGCTACTGAGGGTAAGAGGGCTATTCCAAAGGCCCCATTCCCACCCCAGAGCCTGGAAGAAACCATTGAGGGTAAGAGGCCTATTCCAAAGGCCCCATCCCCACCCCAGAGGGAGGAAGCATCCAGGGAAGAAAGGCTGGCAGATACCGTTGAGGGTAAGAGGCCTATTCCAAAGGCCACGCCCCCACCCCAGAAGCAGGAAGCATCCAGGGAAGAAAGGCCTGGCAGAAACCATTGAGGGTAACAGGCCTATTCCAAAGACCACACCCCCACCCCAGAGGGAGGAAGCATCCAGGGAAGAAAGACCTGGCAGAAGCCACTGAGGGTAAGAGGCCTATTCCAAAGGCCACCCCCCCACACACCGCAGAGGGAGGAAGCATCCCGGGAAGAAAGGCCTGGCAGAAACCACTGAGGGTAAGACGTCTATTCCAAAGGCCCCATCACCTCCCCAGAGTGAGGAAGCATCGAGGGAAGAAAGGCCTGGCAGAAGACACTGAGGGTAAGAGGCCTTTTCCAAAGGCCACACCACCACCCCAGAGGGAGGAAGCATCCAGGGAAGAAAGCCTGGCAGAAACCGTTGAGGGTAAGAGGCCTAGTCCAAAGGCCACACCTCCACCCCAGAGGGAGGAAGCATCCAGGGAAGAAAAGCCTGACAGAAACCATTGAGGGTAAGAGGCCTATTCCAAAGGCCCCACCACAGAGGTAGGAAGCATCCAGGGAAGAAATGCCTGGCAGAAACCACTGAGGGTAAGAGACCTGTTCCAAAGGCCCCATCCCCACCCCAGAGGGAGGAAGCATCCAGGGAAGAAAGGCCTGGCAGAAACCACTGAGGGTAAGAGGCCTTTTCCAAAGGCCCCATCCCCACCCCAGAGGGAGGAAGCATCCAGGGAAGAAAGGCCTGTCAGAAACCACTGAGGGTAAAAGGTCTATTCCAAAGGCCCCATCCCCTCCCCAGAGGGAGGAAGCATCCAGGGAAGAAAGGCCTGGCAGAAGCTACTGAGGGTAAGAGGGCTATTCCAAAGGCCCCATTCCCACGCCAGAGCCTGGAAGAAACCATTGAGGGTAAGAGGCCTATTCCACAGGCCACATTCCCACCCCAGAGGAAGGAAGCATCCAGGGAAGAAAACCCTGACAGAAAGCATTGATGGTAAGAGGCCTATTCCAAAGGCCACACCCCCACCCCAGAGGGAGGAAGCATCCAGGGAAGAAAGGCCTGGCAGAAACCACTGAGGGTAAGAGACCTGTTCCAAAGGCCCCATCCCCACCTCAGAGGGAGGAAGCATCCAGGGAAAAAAGGCCTGGCAGAACCAATTGAGTGTAAGCAGCCGGTTCCAAAGGCCCCATTCCCACCCCAGAGGGAGGAAGCATCCAGGGAAGAAAGCCTTCCAGAAACAATTGAAGGTAAGAGGCCTATTCCAAAGACCACCACCCCACCCCAGAGGGAGGAAGCATCCAGGGAAGAAAGGCCTTGGCAAAAACCACTGAGGGGAAGAGGCCTATTCCATAAGCCATACACCCACCCCAGAGGGAGGAAGCATCCAGGGAAGAAAAGCCTAACAGAAACCATTGTGGGTAAGAGGCCTATTCCAAAGGCCTCATTCCCACCCCAGAGCCTGGAAGAAACCATTGAGGGTAAGAGACCTATTCCAAAGGCCCCATTCCCACCCCATAGGGAGGAAGCATCCAGGGAAGAAAGGCCTGGGAGAAACCATTGAGGGTAAGCAGCCGATTCCAAAGGCCCCATTCCCACCCCAGAGGGAGGAAGCATCCAGGGAAGAAAGGCCTGTCAGAACGCATTGAGGGTAAGAGGCCTATTGCAAAGGCCCCATCCCCACCCCAGTGGGAGGAAGCATCCAGCGAAAAAAGGCCTGGCAGAAACCATTGAGGGTAAGCAGCCGATTCCAAAGGCCCCATTCCCACCCCAGAGGGAAGAAGCATCCAGGGAAGAAAGGCCTGGGAGAAACCATTGAGGGTAAGCAGCCGGTTCCAAAGGCCCCATTCCCACCCCAGAGCCTGAAAGAAACCATTGAGGGTAAGAGGCCTATTCCAAAGGCCCCATCCCCACCCCAGAGGGAGGAAGCATCCAGGGAAGAAAGGCCTGTCAGAAAGCATTGAGGGTAAGAGGCCTATTCCAAAGGCCCCATCCCCACCCCAGAGGGAGGAAGCATCCAGCGAGAAAAGGCCTGGCAGAAACCATTGAGGGTAAGATGCCTATTCCATAGGCCCCATTCCCACCCCAGAGGGAGGAAGCATCCAGGGAAGAAAGGCTGGCAGATACCGTTGAGGGTAAAAGGCCTATTCCAAAGGCCACGCCCCCACCCCAGAAGCAGGAAGCATCCAGGGAAGAAAGGCCTGGCAGAAACCATTGAGGGTAACAGGCCTATTCCAAAGACCACACCCCCACCCCAGAGGGAGGAAGCATCCAGGGAAGAAAGACCTGGCAGAAGCAACTGAGGGTAAGAGGCGTATTCCAAAGGCCACCCCCCCCACACACCCCAGAGGGAGGAAGCATCCCGGGAAGAAAGGCCTGGCAGAAACCACTGAGGGTAAGACGTCTATTCCAAAGGCCCCATCCCCTCCCCAGAGTGAGGAAGCATCGAGGGAAGAAAGGCCTGGCAGAAGACACTGAGGATAAGAGGCCTTTTCCAAAGGCCACACCACCACCCCAGAGGGAGGAAGCATCCAGGGAAGAAAGCCTGGCAGAAACCGTTGAGGGTAAGAGGCCTAGTCCAAAGGCCACACCTCCACCCCAGAGGGAGGAAGCATCCAGGGAAGAAAAGCCTGACAGAAACCATTGAGGGTAAGAAGCCTATTCCAAAGGCCCCACCACAGAGGTAGGAAGCATCCAGGGAAGAAATGCCTGGCAGAAACCACTGAGGGTAAGAGACCTGTTCCAAAGGCCCCATCCCCACCCCAGAGGGAGGAAGCATCCAGGGAAGAAAGGCCTGGCAGAAGCCACTGAGGGTAAGAGGCGTATTCCAAAGGCCACCCCCCCACACCCCAGAGGGAGGAAGCATCCCGGGAAGAAAGGCCTGGCAGAAACCACTGAGGGTAAGACGTCTATTCCAAAGGCCCCATCCCCTCCCCAGAGTGAGGAAGCATCGAGGGAAGAAAGGCCTGGCAGAAGACACTGAGGATAAGAGGCCTTTTCCAAAGGCCACACCACCACCCCAGAGGGAGGAAGCATCCAGGGAAGAAAGCCTGGCAGAAACCGTTGAGGGTAAGAGGCCTAGTCCAAAGGCCACACCTCCACCCCAGAGGGAGGAAGCATCCAGGGAAGAAAAGCCTGACAGAAACCATTGAGGGTAAGAGGCCTATTCCAAAGGCCCCACCACAGAGGTAGGAAGCATCCAGGGAAGAAATGCCTGGCAGAAACCACTGAGGGTAAGAGACCTGTTCCAAAGGCCCCATCCCCACCCCAGAGGGAGGAAGCATCCAGGGAAGAAAGGCCTGCCAGAAACCACTGAGGGTAAAGGGTCTATTCCAAAGGCCCCATCCCCTCCCCAGAGGGAGGAAGGATCCAGGGAAGAAAGGCCTGGCAGAAACCACTGAGGGTAAGAGACCTGTTCCATAGGCCCCATTCCCACCCCAGAGGGAGGAAGCATCCAGGGAAGAAAACCCTGACAGAAACCATTGAAGGTAAGAGGCCTATTCCAAAGGCCACACCCCCACCCCAGAGGGAGGAAGCATCCAGGGAAGAAAGGCCTGGCAGAAACCACTGAGGGTAAGAGACCTGTTCCAAAGGCCCCATCCCCACCTCAGAGGGAGGAAGCATCCAGGGAAAAAAGGCCTGGCAGAACCAATTGAGTGTAAGCAGCTGGTTCCAAAGGCCCCATTCCCACCCCAGAGGGAGGAAGCATCCAGGGAAGAAAGCCTTCCAGAAACAATTGAAGGTAAGAGGCCTATTCCAAAGACCACCACCCCACCCCAGAGGGAGGAAGCATCCAGGGAAGAAAGGCCTTGGCAGAAACCACTGAGGGGAAGAGGCCTATTCCAAAAGCCATACACCCACCCCAGAGGGAGGAAGCATCCAGGGAAGAAAGGCCTGGGAAAAACCATTGAGGGTAAGCAGCCGGTTCCAAAGGCCCCATTCCCAGCACAGAGCCTGGAAGAAACCATGGAGGGTAAGAGGCCTATTCCAAAGGCCCCATCCCCACCCCAGAGGGAGGAAGCATCCAGGGAAGAAAGGCCTGTCAGAAAGCATTGAGGGTAAGAGGCCTATTCCAAATGCCCCATCCCCACCCCAGAGGGAGGAAGCATCCAGCGAGAAAAGGCCTGGCAGAAACCATTGAGGGTAAGCAGCCGATTCCAAAGGCCCCATTCCCTCCCCAGAGGGAGGAAGCATCCAGGGAAGAAAGGCCTGGGGGAAACCATTGAGGGTAAGCAGCCAATTCCAAAGGCCCCATTCCCACCCCAGAGGGAGGAATAATCCGGGGAAGAAAGGCCTGGCAGCAACCATTGAGGGTAAGAGTCCTATTCCAAAGACCACACCCCCATCCCAGAGGGATGAAGCATCCAGGGAAGAAAGGCCTGTCAGAAACCACTGAGGGTAAAAGGTCTATTCCAAAGGCCCCATCCCCTCCCCAGAGTTAGGAAGCATCCAGGGAAGAAAGGCCTGGCAGAAGCTACTGAGGGTAAGAGGGCTATTCCAAAGGCCCCATTCCCACCCCAGAGCCTGGAAGAAACCATTGAGGGTAAGAGGCCTATTCCAAAGGCCCCATCCCCACCCCAGAGGGAGGAAGCATCCAGGGAAGAAAGGCTGGCAGATACCGTTGAGGGTAAGAGGCCTATTCCAAAGGCCACGCCCCCACCCCAGAAGCAGGAAGCATCCAGGGAAGAAAGGCCTGGCAGAAACCATTGAGGGTAACAGGCCTATTCCAAAGACCACACCCCCACCCCAGAGGGAGGAAGCATCCAGGGAAGAAAGACCTGGCAGAAGCCACTGAGGGTAAGAGGCGTATTCCAAAGGCCACCCCCCCACACACCCCAGAGGGAGGAAGCATCCCGGGAAGAAAGGCCTGGCAGAAACCACTGAGGGTAAGACGTCTATTCCAAAGGCCCCATCACCTCCCCAGAGTGAGGAAGCATCGAGGGAAGAAAGGCCTGGCAGAAGACACTGAGGGTAAGAGGCCTTTTCCAAAGGCCACACCACCACCCCAGAGGGAGGAAGCATCCAGGGAAGAAATCCTGGCAGAAACCATTGAGGGTAAGAGGCCTAGTCCAAAGGCCACACCTCCACCCCAGAGGGAGGAAGCATCCAGGGAAGAAAAGCCTGACAGAAACCATTGAGGGTAAGAGGCCTATTCCAAAGGCCCCACCACAGAGGTAGGAAGCATCCAGGGAAGAAATGCCTGGCAGAAACCACTGAGGGTAAGAGACCTGTTCCAAAGGCCCCATCCCCACCCCAGAGGGAGGAAGCATCCAGGGAAGAAAGGCCTGGCAGAAACCACTGAGGGTAAGAGGCCTTTTCCAAAGGCCCCATCCCCACCCCAGAGGGAGGAAGCATCCAGGGAAGAAAGGCCTGTCAGAAACCACTGAGGGTAAAAGGTCTATTCCAAAGGCCCCATCCCCTCCCCAGAGGGAGGAAGCATCCAGGGAAGAAAGGCCTGGCAGAAGCTACTGAGGGTAAGAGGGCTATTCCAAAGGCCCCATTCCCACGCCAGAGCCTGGAAGAAACCATTGAGGGTAAGAGGCCTATTCCACAGGCCACATTCCCACCCCAGAGGAAGGAAGCATCCAGGGAAGAAAACCCTGACAGAAAGCATTGATGGTAAGAGGCCTATTCCAAAGGCCACACCCCCACCCCAGAGGGAGGAAGCATCCAGGGAAGAAAGGCCTGGCAGAAACCACTGAGGGTAAGAGACCTGTTCCAAAGGCCCCATCCCCACCTCAGAGGGAGGAAGCATCCAGGGAAAAAAGGCCTGGCAGAACCAATTGAGTGTAAGCAGCCGGTTCCAAAGGCCCCATTCCCACCCCAGAGGGAGGAAGCATCCAGGGAAGAAAGCCTTCCAGAAACAATTGAAGGTAAGAGGCCTATTCCAAAGACCACCACCCCACCCCAGAGGGAGGAAGCATCCAGGGAAGAAAGGCCTTGGCAAAAACCACTGAGGGGAAGAGGCCTATTCCATAAGCCATACACCCACCCCAGAGGGAGGAAGCATCCAGGGAAGAAAAGCCTAACAGAAACCATTGTGGGTAAGAGGCCTATTCCAAAGGCCTCATTCCCACCCCAGAGCCTGGAAGAAACCATTGAGGGTAAGAGACCTATTCCAAAGGCCCCATTCCCACCCCATAGGGAGGAAGCATCCAGGGAAGAAAGGCCTGGGAGAAACCATTGAGGGTAAGCAGCCGATTCCAAAGGCCCCATTCCCACCCCAGAGGGAGGAAGCATCCAGGGAAGAAAGGCCTGTCAGAACGCATTGAGGGTAAGAGGCCTATTGCAAAGGCCCCATCCCCACCCCAGTGGGAGGAAGCATCCAGCGAAAAAAGGCCTGGCAGAAACCATTGAGGGTAAGCAGCCGATTCCAAAGGCCCCATTCCCACCCCAGAGGGAGGAAGCATCCAGGGAAGAAAGGCCTGGGAGAAACCATTGAGGGTAAGCAGCCGGTTCCAAAGGCCCCATTCCCACCCCAGAGCCTGAAAGAAACCATTGAGGGTAAGAGGCCTATTCCAAAGGCCCCATCCCCACCCCAGAGGGAGGAAGCATCCAGGGAAGAAAGGCCTGTCAGAAAGCATTGAGGGTAAGAGGCCTATTCCAAAGGCCCCATCCCCACCCCAGAGGGAGGAAGCATCCAGCGAGAAAAGGCCTGGCAGAAACCATTGAGGGTAAGATGCCTATTCCATAGGCCCCATTCCCACCCCAGAGGGAGGAAGCATCCAGGGAAGAAATGCTGGCAGATACCGTTGAGGGTAAAAGGCCTATTCCAAAGGCCACGCCCCCACCCCAGAAGCAGGAAGCATCCAGGGAAGAAAGGCCTGGCAGAAACCATTGAGGGTAACAGGCCTATTCCAAAGACCACACCCCCACCCCAGAGGGAGGAAGCATCCAGGGAAGAAAGACCTGGCAGAAGCGACTGAGGGTAAGAGGCGTATTCCAAAGGCCACCCCCCCACACACCCCAGAGGGAGGAAGCATCCCGGGAAGAAAGGCCTGGCAGAAACCACTGAGGGTAAGACGTCTATTCCAAAGGCCCCATCCCCTCCCCAGAGTGAGGAAGCATCGAGGGAAGAAAGGCCTGGCAGAAGACACTGAGGATAAGAGGCCTTTTCCAAAGGCCACACCACCACCCCAGAGGGAGGAAGCATCCAGGGAAGAAAGCCTGGCAGAAACCGTTGAGGGTAAGAGGCCTAGTCCAAAGGCCACACCTCCACCCCAGAGGGAGGAAGCATCCAGGGAAGAAAAGCCTGACAGAAACCATTGAGGGTAAGAGGCCTATTCCAAAGGCCCCACCACAGAGGTAGGAAGCATCCAGGGAAGAAATGCCTGGCAGAAACCACTGAGGGTAAGAGACCTGTTCCAAAGGCCCCATCCCCACCCCAGAGGGAGGAAGCATCCAGGGAAGAAAGGCCTGGCAGAAGCCACTGAGGGTAAGAGGCGTATTCCAAAGGCCACCCCCCCACACCCCAGAGGGAGGAAGCATCCCGGGAAGAAAGGCCTGGCAGAAACCACTGAGGGTAAGACGTCTATTCCAAAGGCCCCATCCCCTCCCCAGAGTGAGGAAGCATCGAGGGAAGAAAGGCCTGGCAGAAGACACTGAGGATAAGAGGCCTTTTCCAAAGGCCACACCACCACCCCAGAGGGAGGAAGCATCCAGGGAAGAAAGCCTGGCAGAAACCGTTGAGGGTAAGAGGCCTAGTCCAAAGGCCACACCTCCACCCCAGAGGGAGGAAGCATCCAGGGAAGAAAAGCCTGACAGAAACCATTGAGGGTAAGAGGCCTATTCCAAAGGCCCCACCACAGAGGTAGGAAGCATCCAGGGAAGAAATGCCTGGCAGAAACCACTGAGGGTAAGAGACCTGTTCCAAAGGCCCCATCCCCACCCCAGAGGGAGGAAGCATCCAGGGAAGAAAGGCCTGCCAGAAACCACTGAGGGTAAAGGGTCTATTCCAAAGGCCCCATCCCCTCCCCAGAGGGAGGAAGGATCCAGGGAAGAAAGGCCTGGCAGAAACCACTGAGGGTAAGAGACCTGTTCCATAGGCCCCATTCCCACCCCAGAGGGAGGAAGCATCCAGGGAAGAAAACCCTGACAGAAACCATTGAAGGTAAGAGGCCTATTCCAAAGGCCACACCCCCACCCCAGAGGGAGGAAGCATCCAGGGAAGAAAGGCCTGGCAGAAACCACTGAGGGTAAGAGACCTGTTCCAAAGGCCCCATCCCCACCTCAGAGGGAGGAAGCATCCAGGGAAAAAAGGCCTGGCAGAACCAATTGAGTGTAAGCAGCCGGTTCCAAAGGCCCCATTCCCACCCCAGAGGGAGGAAGCATCCAGGGAAGAAAGCCTTCCAGAAACAATTGAAGGTAAGAGGCCTATTCCAAAGACCACCACCCCACCCCAGAGGGAGGAAGCATCCAGGGAAGAAAGGCCTTGGCAGAAACCACTGAGGGGAAGAGGCCTATTCCAAAAGCCATACACCCACCCCAGAGGGAGGAAGCATCCAGGGAAGAAAAGCCTAACAGAAACCATTGTGGGTAAGAGGCCTATTCCAAAGGCCTCATTCCCACCCCAGAGCCTGGAAGAAACCATTGAGGGTAAGAGACCTATTCCAAAGGCCCCATTCCCACCCCAGAGGGAGGAAGCATCCAGGGAAGAAAGGCCTGTCAGAACGCATTGAGGGTAAGAGGCCTCTTGCAAAGGCCCCATCCCCACCCCAGTGGGAGGAAGCATCCAGCGAAAAAAGGCCTGGCAGAAACCATTGAGGGTAAGCAGCCGATTCCAAAGGCCCCATTCCCACCCCAGAGGGAGGAAGCATCCAGGGAAGAAAGGCCTGGGAGAAACCATTGAGGGTAAGCAGCCGGTTCCAAAGGCCCCATTCCCAGCCCAGAGCCTGGAAGAAACCATTGAGGGTAAGAGGCCTATTCCAAAGGCCCCATCCCCACCCCAGAGGGAGGAAGCATCCAGGGAAGAAAGGCCTGTCAGAAAGCATTGAGGGTAAGAGGCCTATTCCAAAGGCCCCATCCCCACCCCAGAGGGAGGAAGCATCCAGCGAGAAAAGGCCTGGCAGAAACCATTGAGGGTAAGCAGCCGATTCCAAAGGCCCCATTCCCACCCCAGAGGGAGGAAGCATCCAGGGAAGAAAGGCCTGGGAGAAACCATTGAGGGTAAGCAGCCGGTTCCAAAGGCCCCATTCCCATCCCAGAGCCTGGAAGAAACCATTGAGGGTAAGAGGCCTATTCCAAAGGCCCCATCCCCACCCCAGAGGGAGGAAGCATCCAGGGAAGAAAGGCCTGTCAGAAAGCATTGAGGGTAAGAGGCCTATTCCAAAGGCCCCATCCCCACCCCAGAGGGAGGAATCATCCAGCGAGAAAAGGCCTGGCAGAAACCATTGAGGGTAAGCAGCCGATTCCAAAGGCCCCATTCCCTCCCCAGAGGGAGGAAGCATCCAGGGAAGAAAGGCCTGGGGGAAACCATTGAGGGTAATCAGCCAATTCCAAAGGCCCCATTCCCACCCCAGAGGGAGGAAGAATCCGGGGAAGAAAGGCCTGGCAGCAACCATTGAGGGTAAGAGTCCTATTCCAAAGACCACACCCCCATCCCAGAGGGATGAAGCATCCAGGGAAGAAAGGCCTGTCAGACACCACTGAGGGTAAAAGGTCTATTCCAAAGGCCCCATTCCCCTCCCCAGAGTTAGGAAGCATTCAGGGAAGAAAGGCCTGGCACTAGCTACTGAGGGTAAGAGGGCTATTCCAAAGGCCCCATTCCCACCCCAGAGCCTGGAAGAAACCATTGAGGGTAAGAGGCGTATTCCAAAGGCCCCATCCCCACCCCAGAGGGAGGTAGCATCCAGGGAAGAAAGGCCTGCCAGAAACCATTGAGGGTAAGATGCCAATTCCATAGGCCCCATTCCCACCCCAGAGGGAGGAAGCATCCAGGGAAGAAAGGCTGGCAGATACCGTTGAGGGTAAAAGGCCTATTCCAAAGGCCACGCCCCCACCCCAGAAGCAGGAAGCATCCAGGGAAGAAAGGCCTGGCAGAAACCATTGAGGGTAACAGGCCTATTCCAAAGACCACACCCCCACCCCAGAGGGAGGAAGCATCCAGGGAAGAAAGACCTGGCAGAAGCCACTGAGGGTAAGAGGCGTATTCCAAAGGCCACCCCCCCACACCCCAGAGGGAGGAAGCATCCCGGGAAGAAAGGCCTGGCAGAAACCACTGAGGGTAAGACGTCTATTCCAAAGGCCCCATCCCCTCCCCAAAGTGAGGAAGCATCGAGGGAAGAAAGGCCTGGCAGAAGACACTGAGGGTAAGAGGCCTTTTCCAAAGGCCACACCACCACCCCAGAGGGAGGAAGAATCCGGGGAAGAAAGGCCTGGCAGAAACCATTGAGGGTAACAGGCCTATTCCAAAGACCACACCCCCACCCCAGAGGGAGGAAGCATCCAGGGAAGAAAGACCTGGCAGAAGCCACTGAGGGTAAGAGGCCTATTCCAAAGGCCCCATCCCCACCCCAGAGGGAGGAAGCATCCAGGGAAGAAAGGCCTGGCAGAAACCACTGAGGGTAAGAGACCTGTTCCAAAGGCCACACCACCACCCCAGAGGGAGGAAGCATCCAGGGAAGAAAGCCTGGCAGAAACCGTTGAGGGTAAGAGGCCTAGTCCAAAGGCCACACCTCCACCCCAGAGGGAGGAAGCATCCAGGAAAGAAAAGCCTGACAGAAACCATTGAGGTTAAGAGGCCTATTCCAAAGGCCCCACCACAGAGGTAGGAAGCATCCAGGGAAGAAATGCCTGGCAGAAACCACTGAGGGTAAGAGACCTGTTCCAAAGGCCCCATCCCCACCCCAGAGGGAGGAAGCATCCAGGGAAGAAAGGCCTGTCAGAAAGCATTGAGGGTAAGAGGCCTATTCCAAAGGCCCCATCCCCACCCCAGAGGGAGGAAGCATCCAGCGAGAAAAGGCCTGGCAGAAACCATTGAGGGTAAGCAGCCGATTCCAAAGGCCCCATTCCCACCCCAGAGGGAGGAAGCATCCAGGGAAGAAAGGCCTGGGAGAAACCATTGAGGGTAAGCAGCCGGTTCCAAAGGCCCCATTCCCATCCCAGAGCCTGGAAGAAACCATTGAGGGTAAGAGGCCTATTCCAAAGGCCCCATCCCCACCCCAGAGGGAGGAAGCATCCAGGGAAGAAAGGCCTGTCAGAAAGCATTGAGGGTAAGAGGCCTATTCCAAAGGCCCCATCCCCACCCCAGAGGGAGGAATCATCCAGCGAGAAAAGGCCTGGCAGAAACCATTGAGGGTAAGCAGCCGATTCCAAAGGCCCCATTCCCTCCCCAGAGGGAGGAAGCATCCAGGGAAGAAAGGCCTGGGGGAAACCATTGAGGGTAATCAGCCAATTCCAAAGGCCCCATTCCCACCCCAGAGGGAGGAAGAATCCGGGGAAGAAAGGCCTGGCAGCAACCATTGAGGGTAAGAGTCCTATTCCAAAGACCACACCCCCATCCCAGAGGGATGAAGCATCCAGGGAAGAAAGGCCTGTCAGACACCACTGAGGGTAAAAGGTCTATTCCAAAGGCCCCATTCCCCTCCCCAGAGTTAGGAAGCATTCAGGGAAGAAAGGCCTGGCACTAGCTACTGAGGGTAAGAGGGCTATTCCAAAGGCCCCATTCCCACCCCAGAGCCTGGAAGAAACCATTGAGGGTAAGAGGCGTATTCCAAAGGCCCCATCCCCACCCCAGAGGGAGGTAGCATCCAGGGAAGAAAGGCCTGCCAGAAACCATTGAGGGTAAGATGCCAATTCCATAGGCCCCATTCCCACCCCAGAGGGAGGAAGCATCCAGGGAAGAAAGGCTGGCAGATACCGTTGAGGGTAAAAGGCCTATTCCAAAGGCCACGCCCCCACCCCAGAAGCAGGAAGCATCCAGGGAAGAAAGGCCTGGCAGAAACCATTGAGGGTAACAGGCCTATTCCAAAGACCACACCCCCACCCCAGAGGGAGGAAGCATCCAGGGAAGAAAGACCTGGCAGAAGCCACTGAGGGTAAGAGGCGTATTCCAAAGGCCACCCCCCCACACCCCAGAGGGAGGAAGCATCCCGGGAAGAAAGGCCTGGCAGAAACCACTGAGGGTAAGACGTCTATTCCAAAGGCCCCATCCCCTCCCCAAAGTGAGGAAGCATCGAGGGAAGAAAGGCCTGGCAGAAGACACTGAGGGTAAGAGGCCTTTTCCAAAGGCCACACCACCACCCCAGAGGGAGGAAGAATCCGGGGAAGAAAGGCCTGGCAGAAACCATTGAGGGTAACAGGCCTATTCCAAAGACCACACCCCCACCCCAGAGGGAGGAAGCATCCAGGGAAGAAAGACCTGGCAGAAGCCACTGAGGGTAAGAGGCCTATTCCAAAGGCCCCATCCCCACCCCAGAGGGAGGAAGCATCCAGGGAAGAAAGGCCTGGCAGAAACCACTGAGGGTAAGAGACCTGTTCCAAAGGCCACACCACCACCCCAGAGGGAGGAAGCATCCAGGGAAGAAAGCCTGGCAGAAACCGTTGAGGGTAAGAGGCCTAGTCCAAAGGCCACACCTCCACCCCAGAGGGAGGAAGCATCCAGGAAAGAAAAGCCTGACAGAAACCATTGAGGTTAAGAGGCCTATTCCAAAGGCCCCACCACAGAGGTAGGAAGCATCCAGGGAAGAAATGCCTGGCAGAAACCACTGAGGGTAAGAGACCTGTTCCAAAGGCCCCATCCCCACCCCAGAGGGAGGAAGCATCCAGGGAAGAAAGGCCTGGCAGAAACCACTGAGGGTAAGAGGCCTTTTCCAAAGGCCCCATTCCCACCCGAGAGGGAGGAAGAATCCGGGGAAGAAAGGCCTGGCAGCAACCATTGAGGGTAAGAGGCCTATTCCAAAGACCACACCCCCATCCCAGAGGGATGAAGCATCCAGGGAAGAAAGGCCTGTCAGAAACCACTGAGGGTAAAAGGTCTATTCCAAAGGCCCCATCCCCTCCCCATAGGGAGGAAGCATCCAGGGAAGAAAGGCCTGGCAGAAGCTACTGAGGGTAAGAGGGCTATTCCAAAGGCACCATTCCCACCCCAGAGCCTGGAAGAAACCATTGAGGGTAAGAGGCCTATTCCACAGGCCACATTCCCACCCCAGAGGAAGGAAGCATCCAGGGAAGAAAACCCTGACAGAAACCATTGAAGGTAAGAGGCCTATTCCAAAGGCCACACCCCCACCCCAGAGGGAGGAAGCATCCAGGGAAGAAATGCCTGGCAGAAACCACTGAGGGTAAGAGACCTGTTCCAAAGGCCCCATCCCCACCTCAAAGGGAGGAAGCATCCAGGGAAAAAAGGCCTGGCATAACCAATTGAGTGTAAGCAGCCGGTTCCAAAGGCCCCATTCCCACCCCAGAGGGAGGAAGCATCCAGGGAAGAAAGCCTTCCAGAAACAATTGAAGGTAAGAGGCCTATTCCAAAGACCACCACCCCACCCCAGAGGGAGGAAGCATCCAGGGAAGAAAGACCTTGGCAGAAACCACTGAGGGGAAGAGGTCTATTCCAAAAGCCACACACCCACCCCAGAGGGAGGAAGCATCCAGGGAAGAAAAGCCTAACAGAAACCATTGTGTGTAAGAGGCCTATTCCAAAGGCCTCATTCCCACCCCAGAGCCTGGAAGAAACCATTGAGGGTAAGAGACCTATTCCAAAGGCCCCATTCCCACCCCAGAGGGAGGAAGCATCCAGGGAAGAAAGGCCTGTCAGAACGCATTGAGGGTAAGAGGCCTCTTGCAAAGGCCCCATCCCCACCCCAGTGGGAGGAAGCATCCAGCGAAAAAAGGCCTGGCAGAAACCATTGAGGGTAAGCAGCCGATTCCAAAGGCCCCATTCCCACCCCAGAGGGAGGAAGCATCCAGGGAAGAAAGGCCTGGGAGAAACCATTGAGGGTAAGCAGCCGGTTCCAAAGGCCCCATTCCCAGCCCAGAGCCTGGAAGAAACCATTGAGGGTAAGAGGCCTATTCCAAAGGC
Source organism: Bradypodion pumilum (assembly GCA_035047305.1). Lineage (NCBI taxonomy): Eukaryota > Metazoa > Chordata > Lepidosauria > Squamata > Chamaeleonidae > Bradypodion > Bradypodion pumilum. Next base: position 22,564,140 of record JAWDJD010000009.1, on the reverse strand, counting down.
CCCATCCCCACCCCAGAGGGAGGAAGCATCCAGGGAAGAAAGGCCTGTCAGAAAGCATTGAGGGTAAGAGGCCTATTCCAAAGGCCCCATCCCCACCCCAGAGGGAGGAAGCATCCAGCGAGAAAAGGCCTGGCAGAAACCATTGAGGGTAAGCAGCCGATTCCAAAGGCCCCATTCCCACCCCAGAGGGAGGAAGCATCCAGGGAAGAAAGGCCTGGGAGAAACCATTGAGGGTAAGCAGCCGGTTCCAAAGGCCCCATTCCCATCCCAGAGCCTGGAAGAAACCATTGAGGGTAAGAGGCCTATTCCAAAGGCCCCATCCCCACCCCAGAGGGAGGAAGCATCCAGGGAAGAAAGGCCTGTCAGAAAGCATTGAGGGTAAGAGGCCTATTCCAAAGGCCCCATCCCCACCCCAGAGGGAGGAATCATCCAGCGAGAAAAGGCCTGGCAGAAACCATTGAGGGTAAGCAGCCGATTCCAAAGGCCCCATTCCCTCCCCAGAGGGAGGAAGCATCCAGGGAAGAAAGGCCTGGGGGAAACCATTGAGGGTAATCAGCCAATTCCAAAGGCCCCATTCCCACCCCAGAGGGAGGAAGAATCCGGGGAAGAAAGGCCTGGCAGCAACCATTGAGGGTAAGAGTCCTATTCCAAAGACCACACCCCCATCCCAGAGGGATGAAGCATCCAGGGAAGAAAGGCCTGTCAGACACCACTGAGGGTAAAAGGTCTATTCCAAAGGCCCCATTCCCCTCCCCAGAGTTAGGAAGCATTCAGGGAAGAAAGGCCTGGCACTAGCTACTGAGGGTAAGAGGGCTATTCCAAAGGCCCCATTCCCACCCCAGAGCCTGGAAGAAACCATTGAGGGTAAGAGGCGTATTCCAAAGGCCCCATCCCCACCCCAGAGGGAGGTAGCATCCAGGGAAGAAAGGCCTGCCAGAAACCATTGAGGGTAAGATGCCAATTCCATAGGCCCCATTCCCACCCCAGAGGGAGGAAGCATCCAGGGAAGAAAGGCTGGCAGATACCGTTGAGGGTAAAAGGCCTATTCCAAAGGCCACGCCCCCACCCCAGAAGCAGGAAGCATCCAGGGAAGAAAGGCCTGGCAGAAACCATTGAGGGTAACAGGCCTATTCCAAAGACCACACCCCCACCCCAGAGGGAGGAAGCATCCAGGGAAGAAAGACCTGGCAGAAGCCACTGAGGGTAAGAGGCGTATTCCAAAGGCCACCCCCCCACACCCCAGAGGGAGGAAGCATCCCGGGAAGAAAGGCCTGGCAGAAACCACTGAGGGTAAGACGTCTATTCCAAAGGCCCCATCCCCTCCCCAAAGTGAGGAAGCATCGAGGGAAGAAAGGCCTGGCAGAAGACACTGAGGGTAAGAGGCCTTTTCCAAAGGCCACACCACCACCCCAGAGGGAGGAAGAATCCGGGGAAGAAAGGCCTGGCAGAAACCATTGAGGGTAACAGGCCTATTCCAAAGACCACACCCCCACCCCAGAGGGAGGAAGCATCCAGGGAAGAAAGACCTGGCAGAAGCCACTGAGGGTAAGAGGCCTATTCCAAAGGCCCCATCCCCACCCCAGAGGGAGGAAGCATCCAGGGAAGAAAGGCCTGGCAGAAACCACTGAGGGTAAGAGACCTGTTCCAAAGGCCACACCACCACCCCAGAGGGAGGAAGCATCCAGGGAAGAAAGCCTGGCAGAAACCGTTGAGGGTAAGAGGCCTAGTCCAAAGGCCACACCTCCACCCCAGAGGGAGGAAGCATCCAGGAAAGAAAAGCCTGACAGAAACCATTGAGGTTAAGAGGCCTATTCCAAAGGCCCCACCACAGAGGTAGGAAGCATCCAGGGAAGAAATGCCTGGCAGAAACCACTGAGGGTAAGAGACCTGTTCCAAAGGCCCCATCCACACCCCAGAGGGAGGAAGCATCCAGGGAAGAAAGGCCTGGCAGAAACCACTGAGGGTAAGAGGCCTTTTCCAAAGGCCCCATTCCCACCCGAGAGGGAGGAAGAATCCAGGGAAGAAAGGCCTGGCAGCAACCATTGAGGGTAAGAGGCCTATTCCAAAGACCACACCCCCATCCCAGAGGGATGAAGCATCCAGGGAAGAAAGGCCTGTCAGAAACCACTGAGGGTAAAAGGTCTATTCCAAAGGCCCCATCCCCTCCCCATAGGGAGGAAGCATCCAGGGAAGAAAGGCCTGGCAGAAGCTACTGAGGGTAAGAGGGCTATTCCAAAGGCACCATTCCCACCCCAGAGCCTGGAAGAAACCATTGAGGGTAAGAGGCCTATTCCACAGGCCACATTCCCACCCCAGAGGAAGGAAGCATCCAGGGAAGAAAACCCTGACAGAAACCATTGAAGGTAAGAGGCCTATTCCAAAGGCCACACCCCCACCCCAGAGGGAGGAAGCATCCAGGGAAGAAATGCCTGGCAGAAACCACTGAGGGTAAGAGACCTGTTCCAAAGGCCCCATCCCCACCTCAAAGGGAGGAAGCATCCAGGGAAAAAAGGCCTGGCATAACCAATTGAGTGTAAGCAGCCGGTTCCAAAGGCCCCATTCCCACCCCAGAGGGAGGAAGCATCCAGGGAAGAAAGCCTTCCAGAAACAATTGAAGGTAAGAGGCCTATTCCAAAGACCACCACCCCACCCCAGAGGGAGGAAGCATCCAGGGAAGAAAGACCTTGGCAGAAACCACTGAGGGGAAGAGGTCTATTCCAAAAGCCACACACCCACCCCAGAGGGAGGAAGCATCCAGGGAAGAAAAGCCTAACAGAAACCATTGTGTGTAAGAGGCCTATTCCAAAGGCCCCATTCCCACCCCAGAGCCTGGAAGAAACCATTGAGGGTAAGAGGCCTATTCCAAAGGCCCCATCCCCACCCCAGAGGGAGGTAGCATCCAGGGAAGAAAGGCCTGCAAGAAACCATTGAGGGTAAGATGCCTATTCCATAGGCCCCATTCCCACCCCAGAGGGAGGAAGGATCCAGGGAAGAAAGGCTGGCAGATACCGTTGAGGGTAAGAGGCCTATTCCAAAGGCCACGCCCCCACCCCAGAAGCAGGAAGCATCCAGGGAAGAAAGACCTGGCAGAAACCATTGAGGGTAACAGGCCTATTCCAAAGACCACACCCCCACCCCAGAGGGAGGAAGCATCCAGGGAAGAAAGACCTGGCAGAAGCCACTGAGGGTAAGAGGCGTATTCCAAAGGCCACCCCCCCACACCCCAGAGGGAGGAAGCATCCCGGGAAGAAAGGCCTGGCAGAAACCACTGAGGGTAAGACGTCTATTCCAAAGGCCCCATCCCCTCCCCAGAGTGAGGAAGCATCGAGGGAAGAAAGGCCTGGCAGAAGACACTGAGGATAAGAGGCCTTTTCCAAAGGCCACACCACCACCCCAGAGGGAGGAAGCATCCAGGGAAGAAAGCCTGGCAGAAACCGTTGAGGGTAAGAGGCCTAGTCCAAAGGCCACACCTCCACCCCAGAGGGAGGAAGCATCCAGGGAAGAAAAGCCTGACAGAAACCATTGAGGGTAAGAGGCCTATTCCAAAGGCCCCACCACAGAGGTAGGAAGCATCCAGGGAAGAAATGCCTGGCAGAAACCACTGAGGGTAAGAGACCTGTTCCAAAGGCCCCATCCCCACCCCAGAGGGAGGAAGCATCCAGGGAAGAAAGGCCTGCCAGAAACCACTGAGGGTAAAGGGTCTATTCCAAAGGCCCCATCCCCTCCCCAGAGGGAGGAAGGATCCAGGGAAGAAAGGCCTGGCAGAAACCACTGAGGGTAAGAGACCTGTTCCATAGGCCCCATTCCCACCCCAGAGGGAGGAAGCATCCAGGGAAGAAAACCCTGACAGAAACCATTGAAGGTAAGAGGCCTATTCCAAAGGCCACACCCCCACCCCAGAGGGAGGAAGCATCCAGGGAAGAAAGGCCTGGCAGAAACCACTGAGGGTAAGAGACCTGTTCCAAAGGCCCCATCCCCACCTCAGAGGGAGGAAGCATCCAGGGAAAAAAGGCCTGGCAGAACCAATTGAGTGTAAGCAGCCGGTTCCAAAGGCCCCATTCCCACCCCAGAGGGAGGAAGCATCCAGGGAAGAAAGCCTTCCAGAAACAATTGAAGGTAAGAGGCCTATTCCAAAGACCACCACCCCACCCCAGAGGGAGGAAGCATCCAGGGAAGAAAGGCCTTGGCAGAAACCACTGAGGGGAAGAGGCCTATTCCAAAAGCCATACACCCACCCCAGAGGGAGGAAGCATCCAGGGAAGAAAAGCCTAACAGAAACCATTGTGGGTAAGAGGCCTATTCCAAAGGCCTCATTCCCACCCCAGAGCCTGGAAGAAACCATTGAGGGTAAGAGACCTATTCCAAAGGCCCCATTCCCACCCCATAGGGAGGAAGCATCCAGGGAAGAAAGGCCTGGGAGAAACCATTGAGGGTAAGCAGCCGATTCCAAAGGCCCCATTCCCACCCCAGAGGGAGGAAGCATCCAGGGAAGAAAGGCCTGTCAGAACGCATTGAGGGTAAGAGGCCTCTTGCAAAGGCCCCATCCCCACCCCAATGGGAGGAAGCATCCAGCGAAAAAAGGCCTGGCAGAAACCATTGAGGGTAAGCAGCCGATTCCAAAGGCCCCATTCCCACCCCAGAGGGAGGAAGCATCCAGGGAAGAAAGGCCTGGGAGAAACCATTGAGGGTAAGCAGCCGGTTCCAAAGGCCCCATTCCCAGCCCAGAGCCTGGAAGAAACCATTGAGGGTAAGAGGCCTATTCCAAAGGCCCCATCCCCACCCCAGAGGGAGGAAGCATCCAGGGAAGAAAGGCCTGTCAGAAAGCATTGAGGGTAAGAGGCCTATTCCAAAGGCCCCATCCCCACCCCAGAGGGAGGAAGCATCCAGCGAGAAAAGGCCTGGCAGAAACCATTGAGGGTAAGCAGCTGATTCCAAAGGCCCCATTCCCACCCCAGAGGGAGGAAGCATCCAGGGAAGAAAGGCCTGGGAGAAACCATTGAGGGTAAGCAGCCGGTTCCAAAGGCCCCATTCCCACCCCAGAGCCTGGAAGAAACCATTGAGGGTAAGAGGCCTATTCCAAAGGCCCCATCCCCACCCCAGAGGGAGGAAGCATCCAGGGAAGAAAGGCCTGTCAGAAAGCATTGAGGGTAAGAGGCCTATTCCAAAGGCCCCATCCCCACCCCAGAGGGAGGAATCATCCAGCGAGAAAAGGCCTGGCAGAAACCATTGAGGGTAAGCAGCCGATTCCAAAGGCCCCATTCCCTCCCCAGAGGGAGGAAGCATCCAGGGAAGAAAGGCCTGGGGGAAACCATTGAGGGTAATCAGCCAATTCCAAAGGCCCCATTCCCACCCCAGAGGGAGGAAGAATCCGGGGAAGAAAGGCCTGGCAGCAACCATTGAGGGTAAGAGTCCTATTCCAAAGACCACACCCCCATCCCAGAGGGATGAAGCATCCAGGGAAGAAAGGCCTGTCAGACACCACTGAGGGTAAAAGGTCTTTTCCAAAGGCCCCATTCCCCTCCCCAGAGTTAGGAAGCATTCAGGGAAGAAAGGCCTGGCACTAGCTACTGAGGGTAAGAGGGCTATTCCAAAGGCCCCATTCCCACCCCAGAGCCTGGAAGAAACCATTGAGGGTAAGAGGCGTATTCCAAAGGCCCCATCCCCACCCCAGAGGGAGGTAGCATCCAGGGAAGAAAGGCCTGCCAGAAACCATTGAGGGTAAGATGCCAATTCCATAGGCCCCATTCCCACCCCAGAGGGAGGAAGCATCCAGGGAAGAAAGGCTGGCAGATACCGTTGAGGGTAAAAGGCCTATTCCAAAGGCCACGCCCCCACCCCAGAAGCAGGAAGCATCCAGGGAAGAAAGGCCTGGCAGAAACCATTGAGGGTAACAGGCCTATTCCAAAGACCACACCCCCACCCCAGAGGGAGGAAGCATCCAGGGAAGAAAGACCTGGCAGAAGCCACTGAGGGTAAGAGGCGTATTCCAAAGGCCACCCCCCCCACACCCCAGAGGGAGGAAGCATCCCGGGAAGAAAGGCCTGGCAGAAACCACTGAGGGTAAGACGTCTATTCCAAAGGCCCCATCCCCTCCCCAAAGTGAGGAAGCATCGAGGGAAGAAAGGCCTGGCAGAAGACACTGAGGGTAAGAGGCCTTTTCCAAATGCCACACCACCACCCCAGAGGGAGGAAGAATCCGGGGAAGAAAGGCCTGGCAGAAACCATTGAGGGTAACAGGCCTATTCCAAAGACCACACCCCCACCCCAGAGGGAGGAAGCATCCAGGGAAGAAAGACCTGGCAGAAGCCACTGAGGGTAAGAGGCCTATTCCAAAGGCCCCATCCCCACCCCAGAGGGAGGAAGCATCCAGGGAAGAAAGGCCTGGCAGAAACCACTGAGGGTAAGAGACCTGTTCCAAAGGCCACACCACCACCCCAGAGGGAGGAAGCATCCAGGGAAGAAAGCCTGGCAGAAACCGTTGAGGGTAAGAGGCCTAGTCCAAAGGCCACACCTCCACCCCAGAGGGAGGAAGCATCCAGGAAAGAAAAGCCTGACAGAAACCATTGAGGTTAAGAGGCCTATTCCAAAGGCCCCACCACAGAGGTAGGAAGCATCCAGGGAAGAAATGCCTGGCAGAAACCACTGAGGGTAAGAGACCTGTTCCAAAGGCCCCATCCCCACCCCAGAGGGAGGAAGCATCCAGGGAAGAAAGGCCTGGCAGAAACCACTGAGGGTAAGAGGCCTTTTCCAAAGGCCCCATTCCCACCCGAGAGGGAGGAAGAATCCGGGGAAGAAAGGCCTGGCAGCAACCATTGAGGGTAAGAGGCCTATTCCAAAGACCACACCCCCATCCCAGAGGGATGAAGCATCCAGGGAAGAAAGGCCTGTCAGAAACCACTGAGGGTAAAAGGTCTACTCCAAAGGCCCCATCCCCTCCCCAGAGGGAGGAAGCATCCAGGGAAGAAAGGCCTGGCAGAAGCTACTGAGGGTAAGAGGGCTATTCCAAAGGCACCATTCCCACCCCAGAGCCTGGAAGAAACCATTGAGGGTAAGAGGCCTATTCCACAGGCCACATTCCCACCCCAGAGGAAGGAAGCATCCAGGGAAGAAAACCCTGACAGAAACCATTGAAGGTAAGAGGCCTATTCCAAAGGCCACACCCCCACCCCAGAGGGAGGAAGCATCCAGGGAAGAAATGCCTGGCAGAAACCACTGAGGGTAAGAGACCTGTTCCAAAGGCCCCATCCCCACCTCAGAGGGAGGAAGCATCCAGGGAAAAAAGGCCTGGCATAACCAATTGAGTGTAAGCAGCCGGTTCCAAAGGCCCCATTCCCACCCCAGAGGGAGGAAGCATCCAGGGAAGAAAGCCTTCCAGAAACAATTGAAGGTAAGAGGCCTATTCCAAAGACCACCACCCCACCCCAGAGGGAGGAAGCATCCAGGGAAGAAAGGCCTTGGCAGAAACCACTGAGGGGAAGAGGTCTATTCCAAAAGCCACACACCCACCCCAGAGGGAGGAAGCATCCAGGGAAGAAAAGCCTAACAGAAACCATTGTGTGTAAGAGGCCTATTCCAAAGGCCCCATTCCCACCCCAGAGCCTGGAAGAAACCATTGAGGGTAAGAGGCCTATTCCAAAGGCCCCATCCCCACCCCAGAGGGAGGTAGCATCCAGGGAAGAAAGGCCTGCAAGAAACCATTGAGGGTAAGATGCCTATTCCATAGGCCCCATTCCCACCCCAGAGGGAGGAAGGATCCAGGGAAGAAAGGCTGGCAGATACCGTTGAGGGTAAGAGGCCTATTCCAAAGGCCACGCCCCCACCCCAGAAGCAGGAAGCATCCAGGGAAGAAAGACCTGGCAGAAACCATTGAGGGTAACAGGCCTATTCCAAAGACCACACCCCCACCCCAGAGGGAGGAAGCATCCAGGGAAGAAAGACCTGGCAGAAGCCACTGAGGGTAAGAGGCGTATTCCAAAGGCCACCCCCCCACACACCCCAGAGGGAGGAAGCATCCCGGGAAGAAAGGCCTGGCAGAAACCACTGAGGGTAAGACGTCTATTCCAAAGGCCCCATCCCCTCCCCAGAGTGAGGAAGCATCGAGGGAAGAAAGGCCTGGCAAAAGACACTGAGGGTAAGAGGCCTTTTCCAAAGGCCACACCACCACCCCAGAGGGAGGAAGCATCCAGGGAAGAAAGCCTGGCAGAAACCGTTGAGGGTAAGAGGCCTAGTCCAAAGGCCACACCTCCACCCCAGAGGGAGGAAGCATCCAGGAAAGAAAAGCCTGACAGAAACCATTGAGGGTAAGAGGCCTATTCCAAAGGCCCCACCACAGAGGTAGGAAGCATCCAGGGAAGAAATGCCTGGCAGAAACCACTGAGGGTAAGAGACCTGTTCCAAAGGCCCCATCCCCACCCCAGAGGGAGGAAGCATCCAGGGAAGAAAGGCCTGGCAGAAACCACTGAGGGTAAGAGGCCTTTTCCAAAGGCCCCATTCCCACCCGAGAGGGAGGAAGAATCCGGGGAAGAAAGGCCTGGCAGCAACCATTGAGGGTAAGAGGCCTATTCCAAAGACCACACCCCCATCCCAGAGGGATGAAGCATCCAGGGAAGAAAGGCCTGTCAGAAACCACTGAGGGTAAAAGGTCTACTCCAAAGGCCCCATCCCCTCCCCAGAGGGAGGAAGCATCCAGGGAAGAAAGGCCTGGCAGAAGCTACTGAGGGTAAGAGGGCTATTCCAAAGGCACCATTCCCACCCCAGAGCCTGGAAGAAACCATTGAGGGTAAGAGGCCTATTCCACAGGCCACATTCCCACCCCAGAGGAAGGAAGCATCCAGGGAAGAAAACCCTGACAGAAACCATTGAAGGTAAGAGGCCTATTCCAAAGGCCACACCCCCACCCCAGAGGGAGGAAGCATCCAGGGAAGAAATGCCTGGCAGAAACCACTGAGGGTAAGAGACCTGTTCCAAAGGCCCCATCCCCACCTCAGAGGGAGGAAGCATCCAGGGAAAAAAGGCCTGGCATAACCAATTGAGTGTAAGCAGCCGGTTCCAAAGGCCCCATTCCCACCCCAGAGGGAGGAAGCATCCAGGGAAGAAAGCCTTCCAGAAACAATTGAAGGTAAGAGGCCTATTCCAAAGACCACCACCCCACCCCAGAGGGAGGAAGCATCCAGGGAAGAAAGGCCTTGGCAGAAACCACTGAGGGGAAGAGGTCTATTCCAAAAGCCACACACCCACCCCAGAGGGAGGAAGCATCCAGGGAAGAAAAGCCTAACAGAAACCATTGTGTGTAAGAGGCCTATTCCAAAGGCCCCATTCCCACCCCAGAGCCTGGAAGAAACCATTGAGGGTAAGAGGCCTATTCCAAAGGCCCCATCCCCACCCCAGAGGGAGGTAGCATCCAGGGAAGAAAGGCCTGCAAGAAACCATTGAGGGTAAGATGCCTATTCCATAGGCCCCATTCCCACCCCAGAGGGAGGAAGGATCCAGGGAAGAAAGGCTGGCAGATACCGTTGAGGGTAAGAGGCCTATTCCAAAGGCCACGCCCCCACCCCAGAAGCAGGAAGCATCCAGGGAAGAAAGACCTGGCAGAAACCATTGAGGGTAACAGGCCTATTCCAAAGACCACACCCCCACCCCAGAGGGAGGAAGCATCCAGGGAAGAAAGACCTGGCAGAAGCCACTGAGGGTAAGAGGCGTATTCCAAAGGCCACCCCCCCACACACCCCAGAGGGAGGAAGCATCCCGGGAAGAAAGGCCTGGCAGAAACCACTGAGGGTAAGACGTCTATTCCAAAGGCCCCATCCCCTCCCCAGAGTGAGGAAGCATCGAGGGAAGAAAGGCCTGGCAAAAGACACTGAGGGTAAGAGGCCTTTTCCAAAGGCCACACCACCACCCCAGAGGGAGGAAGCATCCAGGGAAGAAAGCCTGGCAGAAACCGTTGAGGGTAAGAGGCCTAGTCCAAAGGCCACACCTCCACCCCAGAGGGAGGAAGCATCCAGGAAAGAAAAGCCTGACAGAAACCATTGAGGGTAAGAGGCCTATTCCAAAGGCCCCACCACAGAGGTAGGAAGCATCCAGGGAAGAAATGCCTGGCAGAAACCACTGAGGGTAAGAGACCTGTTCCAAAGGCCCCATCCCCACCCCAGAGGGAGGACGCATCCAGGGAAGAAAGGCCTGGCAGAAACCACTGAGGGTAAGAGGCCTTTTCCAAAGGCCCCATTCCCACCCGAGAGGGAGGAAGAATCCGGGGAAGAAAGGCCTGGCAGCAACCATTGAGGGTAAGAGGCCTATTCCAAAGACCACACCCCCATCCCAGAGGGATGAAGCATCCAGGGAAGAAAGGCCTGTCAGAAACCACTGAGGGTAAAAGGTCTATTCCAAAGGCCCCATCCCCTCCCCAGAGGGAGGAAGCATCCAGGGAAGAAAGGCCTGGCAGAAGCTACTGAGGGTAAGAGGGCTATTCCAAAGGCACCATTCCCACCCCAGAGCCTGGAAGAAACCATTGAGGGTAAGAGGCCTATTCCACAGGCCACATTCCCACCCCAGAGGAAGGAAGCATCCAGGGAAGAAAACCCTGACAGAAACCATTGAAGGAAAGAGGCCTATTCCAAAGGCCACACCCCCACCCCAGAGGGAGGAAGCATCCAGGGAAGAAATGCCTGGCAGAAACCACTGAGGGTAAGAGACCTGTTCCAAAGGCCCCATCCCCACCTCAGAGGGAGGAAGCATCCAGGGAAAAAAGGCCTGGCATAACCAATTGAGTGTAAGCAGCCGGTTCCAAAGGCCCCATTCCCACCCCAGAGGGAGGAAGCATCCAGGGAAGAAAGCCTTCCAGAAACAATTGAAGGTAAGAGGCCTATTCCAAAGACCACCACCCCACCCCAGAGGGAGGAAGCATCCAGGGAAGAAAGGCCTTGGCAGAAACCACTGAGGGGAAGAGGTCTATTCCAAAAGCCACACACCCACCCCAGAGGGAGGAAGCATCCAGGGAAGAAAAGCCTAACAGAAACCATTGTGTGTAAGAGGCCTATTCCAAAGGCCTCATTCCCACCCCAGAGCCTGGAAGAAACCATTGAGGGTAAGAGACCTATTCCAAAGGCCCCATTCCCACCCCATAGGGAGGAAGCATCCAGGGAAGAAAGGCCTGGGAGAAACCATTGAGGGTAAGCAGCCGATTCCAAAGGCCCCATTCCCACCCCAGAGGGAGGAAGCATCCAGGGAAGAAAGGCCTGTCAGAACGCATTGAGGGTAAGAGGCCTCTTGCAAAGGCCCCATCCCCACCCCAGTGGGAGGAAGCATCCAGCGAAAAAAGGCCTGGCAGAAACCATTGAGGGTAAGCAGCCGATTCCAAAGGCCCCATTCCCACCCCAGAGGGAGGATGCATCCAGGGAAGAAAGGCCTGGGAAAAACCATTGAGGGTAAGCAGCCGGTTCCAAAGGCCCCATTCCCAGCACAGAGCCTGGAAGAAACCATGGAGGGTAAGAGGCCTATTCCAAAGGCCCCATCCCCACCCCAGAGGGAGGAAGCATCCAGGGAAGAATGGCCTGTCAGAAAGCATTGAGGGTAAGAGGCCTATTCCAAAGGCCCCATCCCCACCCCAGAGGGAGGAAGCATCCAGCAAGAAAAGGCCTGGCAGAAACCATTGAGGGTAAGCAGCCGATTCCAAAGGCCCCATTCCCTCCCCAGAGGGAGGAAGCATCCAGGGATGAAAGGCCTGGGGGAAACCATTGAGGGTAAGCAGCCAATTCCAAAGGCCCCATTCCCACCCCAGAGGGAGGAATAATCCGGGGAAGAAAGGCCTGGCAGCAACCATTGAGGGTAAGAGTCCTATTCCAAAGACCACACCCCCATCCCAGAGGGATGAAGCATCCAGGGAAGAAAGGCCTGTCAGAAACCACTGAGGGTAAAAGGTCTATTCCAAAGGCCCCATCCCCTCCCCAGAGTTAGGAAGCATCCAGGGAAGAAAGGCCTGGCAGAAGCTACTGAGGGTAAGAGGGCTATTCCAAAGGCCCCATTCCCACCCCAGAGCCTGGAAGAAACCATTGAGGGTAAGAGGCCTATTCCAAAGGCCCCATCCCCACCCCAGAGGGAGGAAGCATCCAGGGAAGAAAGGCTGGCAGATACCGTTGAGGGTAAGAGGCCTATTCCAAAGGCCACGCCCCCACCCCAGAAGCAGGAAGCATCCAGGGAAGAAAGGCCTGGCAGAAACCATTGAGGGTAACAGGCCTATTCCAAAGACCACACCCCCACCCCAGAGGGAGGAAGCATCCAGGGAAGAAAGACCTGGCAGAAGCCACTGAGGGTAAGAGGCGTATTCCAAAGGCCACCCCCCCCACACCCCAGAGGGAGGAAGCATCCCGGGAAGAAAGGCCTGGCAGAAACCACTGAGGGTAAGACGTCTATTCCAAAGGCCCCATCACCTCCCCAGAGTGAGGAACCATCGAGGGAAGAAAGGCCTGGCAGAAGACACTGAGGGTAAGAGGCCTTTTCCAAAGGCCACACCACCACCCCAGAGGGAGGAAGCATCCAGGGAAGAAATGCCTGGCAGAAACCACTGAGGGTAAGAGACCTGTTCCAAAGGCCCCATCCCCACCCCAGAGGGAGGAAGCATCCAGGGAAGAAAGGCCTGGCAGAAACCACTGAGGGTAAGAGGCCTTTTCCAAAGGCCCCATCCCCACCCCAGAGGGAGGAAGCATCCAGGGAAGAAAGGCCTGTCAGAAACCACTGAGGGTAAAAGGTCTATTCCAAAGGCCCCATCCCCTCCCCAGAGGGAGGAAGCATCCAGGGAAGAAAGGCCTGGCAGAAGCTACTGAGGGTAAGAGGGCTATTCCAAAGGCCCCATTCCCACGCCAGAGCCTGGAAGAAACCATTGAGGGTAAGAGGCCTATTCCACAGGCCACATTCCCACCCCAGAGGAAGGAAGCATCCAGGGAAGAAAACCCTGACAGAAACCATTGAAGGTAAGAGGCCTATTCCAAAGGCCACACCCCCACCCCAGAGGGAGGAAGCATCCAGGGAAGAAATGCCTGGCAGAAACCACTGAGGGTAAGAGACCTGTTCCAAAGGCCCCATCCCCACCTCAGAGGGAGGAAGCATCCAGGGAAAAAAGGCCTGGCATAACCAATTGAGTGTAAGCAGCCGGTTCAAAAGGCCCCATTCCCACCCCAGAGGGAGGAAGCATCCAGGGAAGAAAGCCTTCCAGAAACAATTGAAGGTAAGAGGCCTATTCCAAAGACCACCACCCCACCCCAGAGGGAGGAAGCATCCAGGGAAGAAAGGCCTTGGCAGAAACCACTGAGGGGAAGAGGTCTATTCCAAAAGCCACACACCCACCCCAGAGGGAGGAAGCATCCAGGGAAGAAAAGCCTAACAGAAACCATTGTGTGTAAGAGGCCTATTCCAAAGGCCCCATTCCCACCCCAGAGCCTGGAAGAAACCATTGAGGGTAAGAGGCCTATTCCAAAGGCCCCATCCCCACCCCAGAGGGAGGTAGCATCCAGGGAAGAAAGGCCTGCAAGAAACCATTGAGGGTAAGATGCCTATTCCATAGGCCCCATTCCCACCCCAGAGGGAGGAAGGATCCAGGGAAGAAAGGCTGGCAGATACCGTTGAGGGTAAGAGGCCTATTCCAAAGGCCACGCCCCCACCCCAGAAGCAGGAAGCATCCAGGGAAGAAAGACCTGGCAGAAACCATTGAGGGTAACAGGCCTATTCCAAAGACCACACCCCCACCCCAGAGGGAGGAAGCATCCAGGGAAGAAAGACCTGGCAGAAGCCACTGAGGGTAAGAGGCGTATTCCAAAGGCCACCCCCCCACACACCCCAGAGGGAGGAAGCATCCCGGGAAGAAAGGCCTGGCAGAAACCACTGAGGGTAAGACGTCTATTCCAAAGGCCCCATCCCCTCCCCAGAGTGAGGAAGCATCGAGGGAAGAAAGGCCTGGCAAAAGACACTGAGGGTAAGAGGCCTTTTCCAAAGGCCACACCACCACCCCAGAGGGAGGAAGCATCCAGGGAAGAAAGCCTGGCAGAAACCGTTGAGGGTAAGAGGCCTAGTCCAAAGGCCACACCTCCACCCCAGAGGGAGGAAGCATCCAGGAAAGAAAAGCCTGACAGAAACCATTGAGGGTAAGAGGCCTATTCCAAAGGCCCCACCACAGAGGTAGGAAGCATCCAGGGAAGAAATGCCTGGCAGAAACCACTGAGGGTAAGAGACCTGTTCCAAAGGCCCCATCCCCACCCCAGAGGGAGGACGCATCCAGGGAAGAAAGGCCTGGCAGAAACCACTGAGGGTAAGAGGCCTTTTCCAAAGGCCCCATTCCCACCCGAGAGGGAGGAAGAATCCGGGGAAGAAAGGCCTGGCAGCAACCATTGAGGGTAAGAGGCCTATTCCAAAGACCACACCCCCATCCCAGAGGGATGAAGCATCCAGGGAAGAAAGGCCTGTCAGAAACCACTGAGGGTAAAAGGTCTATTCCAAAGGCCCCATCCCCTCCCCAGAGGGAGGAAGCATCCAGGGAAGAAAGGCCTGGCAGAAGCTACTGAGGGTAAGAGGGCTATTCCAAAGGCACCATTCCCACCCCAGAGCCTGGAAGAAACCATTGAGGGTAAGAGGCCTATTCCACAGGCCACATTCCCACCGCAGAGGAAGGAAGCATCCAGGGAAGAAAACCCTGACAGAAACCATTGAAGGAAAGAGGCCTATTCCAAAGGCCACACCCCCACCCCAGAGGGAGGAAGCATCCAGGGAAGAAATGCCTGGCAGAAACCACTGAGGGTAAGAGACCTGTTCCAAAGGCCCCATCCCCACCTCAGAGGGAGGAAGCATCCAGGGAAAAAAGGCCTGGCATAACCAATTGAGTGTAAGCAGCCGGTTCCAAAGGCCCCATTCCCACCCCAGAGGGAGGAAGCATCCAGGGAAGAAAGCCTTCCAGAAACAATTGAAGGTAAGAGGCCTATTCCAAAGACCACCACCCCACCCCAGAGGGAGGAAGCATCCAGGGAAGAAAGGCCTTGGCAGAAACCACTGAGGGGAAGAGGTCTATTCCAAAAGCCACACACCCACCCCAGAGGGAGGAAGCATCCAGGGAAGAAAAGCCTAACAGAAACCATTGTGTGTAAGAGGCCTATTCCAAAGGCCTCATTCCCACCCCAGAGCCTGGAAGAAACCATTGAGGGTAAGAGACCTATTCCAAAGGCCCCATTCCCACCCCATAGGGAGGAAGCATCCAGGGAAGAAAGGCCTGGGAGAAACCATTGAGGGTAAGCAGCCGATTCCAAAGGCCCCATTCCCACCCCAGAGGGAGGAAGCATCCAGGGAAGAAAGGCCTGTCAGAACGCATTGAGGGTAAGAGGCCTCTTGCAAAGGCCCCATCCCCACCCCAGTGGGAGGAAGCATCCAGCGAAAAAAGGCCTGGCAGAAACCATTGAGGGTAAGCAGCCGATTCCAAAGGCCCCATTCCCACCCCAGAGGGAGGAAGCATCCAGGGAAGAAAGGCCTGGGAAAAACCATTGAGGGTAAGCAGCCGGTTCCAAAGGCCCCATTCCCAGCACAGAGCCTGGAAGAAACCATGGAGGGTAAGAGGCCTATTCCAAAGGCCCCATCCCCACCCCAGAGGGAGGAAGCATCCAGGGAAGAATGGCCTGTCAGAAAGCATTGAGGGTAAGAGGCCTATTCCAAAGGCCCCATCCCCACCCCAGAGGGAGGAAGCATCCAGCAAGAAAAGGCCTGGCAGAAACCATTGAGGGTAAGCAGCCGATTCCAAAGGCCCCATTCCCTCCCCAGAGGGAGGAAGCATCCAGGGATGAAAGGCCTGGGGGAAACCATTGAGGGTAAGCAGCCAATTCCAAAGGCCCCATTCCCACCCCAGAGGGAGGAATAATCCGGGGAAGAAAGGCCTGGCAGCAACCATTGAGGGTAAGAGTCCTATTCCAAAGACCACACCCCCATCCCAGAGGGATGAAGCATCCAGGGAAGAAAGGCCTGTCAGAAACCACTGAGGGTAAAAGGTCTATTCCAAAGGCCCCATCCCCTCCCCAGAGTTAGGAAGCATCCAGGGAAGAAAGGCCTGGCAGAAGCTACTGAGGGTAAGAGGGCTATTCCAAAGGCCCCATTCCCACCCCAGAGCCTGGAAGAAACCATTGAGGGTAAGAGGCCTATTCCAAAGGCCCCATCCCCACCCCAGAGGGAGGAAGCATCCAGGGAAGAAAGGCTGGCAGATACCGTTGAGGGTAAGAGGCCTATTCCAAAGGCCACGCCCCCACCCCAGAAGCAGGAAGCATCCAGGGAAGAAAGGCCTGGCAGAAACCATTGAGGGTAACAGGCCTATTCCAAAGACCACACCCCCACCCCAGAGGGAGGAAGCATCCAGGGAAGAAAGACCTGGCAGAAGCCACTGAGGGTAAGAGGCGTATTCCAAAGGCCACCCCCCCCCCACACCCCAGAGGGAGGAAGCATCCCGGGAAGAAAGGCCTGGCAGAAACCACTGAGGGTAAGACGTCTATTCCAAAGGCCCCATCACCTCCCCAGAGTGAGGAAGCATCGAGGGAAGAAAGGCCTGGCAGAAGACACTGAGGGTAAGAGGCCTTTTCCAAAGGCCACACCACCACCCCAGAGGGAGGAAGCATCCAGGGAAGAAAGCCTGGCAGAAACCGTTGAGGGTAAGAGGCCTAGTCCAAAGGCCACACCTCCACCCCAGAGGGAGGAAGCATCCAGGGAAGAAAAGCCTGACAGAAACCATTGAGGGTAAGAGGCCTATTCCAAAGGCCCCACCACAGAGGTAGGAAGCATCCAGGGAAGAAATGCCTGGCAGGAACCACTGAGGGTAAGAGACCTGTTCCAAAGGCCCCATCCCCACCCCAGAGGGAGGAAGCATCCAGGGAAGAAAGGCCTGGCAGAAACCACTGAGGGTAAGAGGCCTTTTCCAAAGGCCCCATCCCCACCCCAGAGGGAGGAAGCATCCAGGGAAGAAAGGCCTGTCAGAAACCACTGAGGGTAAAAGGTCTATTCCAAAGGCCCCATCCCCTCCCCAGAGGGAGGAAGCATCCAGGGAAGAAAGGCCTGGCAGAAGCTACTGAGGGTAAGAGGGCTATTCCAAAGGCCCCATTCCCACGCCAGAGCCTGGAAGAAACCATTGAGGGTAAGAGGCCTATTCCACAGGCCACATTCCCACCCCAGAGGAAGGAAGCATCCAGGGAAGAAAACCCTGACAGAAAGCATTGATGGTAAGAGGCCTATTCCAAAGGCCACACCCCCACCCCAGAGGGAGGAAGCATCCAGGGAAGAAAGACCTGGCAGAAACCACTGAGGGTAAGAGACCTGTTCCAAAGGCCCCATCCCCACCTCAGAGGGAGGAAGCATCCAGGGAAAAAAGGCCTGGCAGAACCAATTGAGTGTAAGCAGCCGGTTCCAAAGGCCCCATTCCCACCCCAGAGGGAGGAAGCATCCAGGGAAGAAAGCCTTCCAGAAACAATTGAAGGTAAGAGGCCTATTCCAAAGACCACCACCCCACCCCAGAGGGAGGAAGCATCCAGGGAAGAAAGGCCTTGGCAAAAACCACTGAGGGGAAGAGGCCTATTCCATAAGCCATACACCCACCCCAGAGGGAGGAAGCATCCAGGGAAGAAAAGCCTAACAGAAACCATTGTGGGTAAGAGGCCTATTCCAAAGGCCTCATTCCCACCCCAGAGCCTGGAAGAAACCATTGAGGGTAAGAGACCTATTCCAAAGGCCCCATCCCCACCCCAGTGGGAGGAAGCATCCAGCGAAAAAAGGCCTGGCAGAAACCATTGAGGGTAAGCAGCCGATTCCAAAGGCCCCATTCCCACCCCAGAGGGAGGAAGCATCCAGGGAAGAAAGGCCTGGGAGAAACCATTGAGGGTAAGCAGCCGGTTCCAAAGGCCCCATTCCCACCCCAGAGCCTGAAAGAAACCATTGAGGGTAAGAGGCCTATTCCAAAGGCCCCATCCCCACCCCAGAGGGAGGAAGCATCCAGGGAAGAAAGGCCTGTCAGAAAGCATTGAGGGTAAGAGGCCTATTCCAAAGGCCCCATCCCCACCCCAGAGGGAGGAAGCATCCAGCGAGAAAAGGCCTGGCAGAAACCATTGAGGGTAAGATGCCTATTCCATAGGCCCCATTCCCACCCCAGAGGGAGGAAGCATCCAGGGAAGAAAGGCTGGCAGATACCGTTGAGGGTAAAAGGCCTATTCCAAAGGCCACGCCCCCACCCCAGAAGCAGGAAGCATCCAGGGAAGAAAGGCCTGGCAGAAACCATTGAGGGTAACAGGCCTATTCCAAAGACCACACCCCCACCCCAGAGGGAGGAAGCATCCAGGGAAGAAAGACCTGGCAGAAGCGACTGAGGGTAAGAGGCGTATTCCAAAGGCCACCCCCCCACACACACCCCAGAGGGAGGAAGCATCCCGGGAAGAAAGGCCTGGCAGAAACCACTGAGGGTAAGACGTCTATTCCAAAGGCCCCATCCCCTCCCCAGAGTGAGGAAGCATCGAGGGAAGAAAGGCCTGGCAGAAGACACTGAGGATAAGAGGCCTTTTCCAAAGGCCACACCACCACCCCAGAGGGAGGAAGCATCCAGGGAAGAAAGCCTGGCAGAAACCGTTGAGGGTAAGAGGCCTAGTCCAAAGGCCACACCTCCACCCCAGAGGGAGGAAGCATCCAGGGAAGAAAAGCCTGACAGAAACCATTGAGGGTAAGAGGCCTATTCCAAAGGCCCCACCACAGAGGTAGGAAGCATCCAGGGAAGAAATGCCTGGCAGAAACCACTGAGGGTAAGAGACCTGTTCCAAAGGCCCCATCCCCACCCCAGAGGGAGGAAGCATCCAGGGAAGAAAGGCCTGGCAGAAGCCACTGAGGGTAAGAGGCGTATTCCAAAGGCCACCCCCCCACACCCCAGAGGGAGGAAGCATCCCGGGAAGAAAGGCCTGGCAGAAACCACTGAGGGTAAGACGTCTATTCCAAAGGCCCCATCCCCTCCCCAGAGTGAGGAAGCATCGAGGGAAGAAAGGCCTGGCAGAAGACACTGAGGATAAGAGGCCTTTTCCAAAGGCCACACCACCACCCCAGAGGGAGGAAGCATCCAGGGAAGAAAGCCTGGCAGAAACCGTTGAGGGTAAGAGGCCTAGTCCAAAGGCCACACCTCCACCCCAGAGGGAGGAAGCATCCAGGGAAGAAAAGCCTGACAGAAACCATTGAGGGTAAGAGGCCTATTCCAAAGGCCCCACCACAGAGGTAGGAAGCATCCAGGGAAGAAATGCCTGGCAGAAACCACTGAGGGTAAGAGACCTGTTCCAAAGGCCCCATCCCCACCCCAGAGGGAGGAAGCATCCAGGGAAGAAAGGCCTGCCAGAAACCACTGAGGGTAAAGGGTCTATTCCAAAGGCCCCATCCCCTCCCCAGAGGGAGGAAGGATCCAGGGAAGAAAGGCCTGGCAGAAACCACTGAGGGTAAGAGACCTGTTCCATAGGCCCCATTCCCACCCCAGAGGGAGGAAGCATCCAGGGAAGAAAACCCTGACAGAAACCATTGAAGGTAAGAGGCCTATTCCAAAGGCCACACCCCCACCCCAGAGGGAGGAAGCATCCAGGGAAGAAAGGCCTGGCAGAAACCACTGAGGGTAAGAGACCTGTTCCAAAGGCCCCATCCCCACCTCAGAGGGAGGAAGCATCCAGGGAAAAAAGGCCTGGCAGAACCAATTGAGTGTAAGCAGCTGGTTCCAAAGGCCCCATTCCCACCCCAGAGGGAGGAAGCATCCAGGGAAGAAAGCCTTCCAGAAACAATTGAAGGTAAGAGGCCTATTCCAAAGACCACCACCCCACCCCAGAGGGAGGAAGCATCCAGGGAAGAAAGGCCTTGGCAGAAACCACTGAGGGGAAGAGGCCTATTCCAAAAGCCATACACCCACCCCAGAGGGAGGAAGCATCCAGGGAAGAAAGGCCTGGGAAAAACCATTGAGGGTAAGCAGCCGGTTCCAAAGGCCCCATTCCCAGCACAGAGCCTGGAAGAAACCATGGAGGGTAAGAGGCCTATTCCAAAGGCCCCATCCCCACCCCAGAGGGAGGAAGCATCCAGGGAAGAAAGGCCTGTCAGAAAGCATTGAGGGTAAGAGGCCTATTCCAAAGGCCCCATCCCCACCCCAGAGGGAGGAAGCATCCAGCGAGAAAAGGCCTGGCAGAAACCATTGAGGGTAAGCAGCCGATTCCAAAGGCCCCATTCCCTCCCCAGAGGGAGGAAGCATCCAGGGAAGAAAGGCCTGGGGGAAACCATTGAGGGTAAGCAGCCAATTCCAAAGGCCCCATTCCCACCCCAGAGGGAGGAATAATCCGGGGAAGAAAGGCCTGGCAGCAACCATTGAGGGTAAGAGTCCTATTCCAAAGACCACACCCCCATCCCAGAGGGATGAAGCATCCAGGGAAGAAAGGCCTGTCAGAAACCACTGAGGGTAAAAGGTCTATTCCAAAGGCCCCATCCCCTCCCCAGAGTTAGGAAGCATCCAGGGAAGAAAGGCCTGGCAGAAGCTACTGAGGGTAAGCGGGCTATTCCAAAGGCCCCATTCCCACCCCAGAGCCTGGAAGAAACCATTGAGGGTAAGAGGCCTATTCCAAAGGCCCCATCCCCACCCCAGAGGGAGGAAGCATCCAGGGAAGAAAGGCTGGCAGATACCGTTGAGGGTAAGAGGCCTATTCCAAAGGCCACGCCCCCACCCCAGAAGCAGGAAGCATCCAGGGAAGAAAGGCCTGGCAGAAACCATTGAGGGTAACAGGCCTATTCCAAAGACCACACCCCCACCCCAGAGGGAGGAAGCATCCAGGGAAGAAAGACCTGGCAGAAGCCACTGAGGGTAAGAGGCGTATTCCAAAGGCCACCCCCCCCACACCCCAGAGGGAGGAAGCATCCCGGGAAGAAAGGCCTGGCAGAAACCACTGAGGGTAAGACGTCTATTCCAAAGGCCCCATCCCCTCCCCAGAGGGAGGAAGCATCCAGGGAAGAAAGGCCTGGCAGAAGCTACTGAGGGTAAGAGGGCTATTCCAAAGGCCCCATTCCCACGCCAGAGCCTGGAAGAAACCATTGAGGGTAAGAGGCCTATTCCACAGGCCACATTCCCACCCCAGAGGAAGGAAGCATCCAGGGAAGAAAACCCTGACAGAAAGCATTGATGGTAAGAGGCCTATTCCAAAGGCCACACCCCCACCCCAGAGGGAGGAAGCATCCAGGGAAGAAAGGCCTGGCAGAAACCACTGAGGGTAAGAGACCTGTTCCAAAGGCCCCATCCCCACCTCAGAGGGAGGAAGCATCCAGGGAAAAAAGGCCTGGCAGAACCAATTGAGTGTAAGCAGCCGGTTCCAAAGGCCCCATTCCCACCCCAGAGGGAGGAAGCATCCAGGGAAGAAAGCCTTCCAGAAACAATTGAAGGTAAGAGGCCTATTCCAAAGACCACCACCCCACCCCAGAGGGAGGAAGCATCCAGGGAAGAAAGGCCTTGGCAAAAACCACTGAGGGGAAGAGGCCTATTCCATAAGCCATACACCCACCCCAGAGGGAGGAAGCATCCAGGGAAGAAAAGCCTAACAGAAACCATTGTGGGTAAGAGGCCTATTCCAAAGGCCTCATTCCCACCCCAGAGCCTGGAAGAAACCATTGAGGGTAAGAGACCTATTCCAAAGGCCCCATTCCCACCCCATAGGGAGGAAGCATCCAGGGAAGAAAGGCCTGGGAGAAACCATTGAGGGTAAGCAGCCGATTCCAAAGGCCCCATTCCCACCCCAGAGGGAGGAAGCATCCAGGGAAGAAAGGCCTGTCAGAACGCATTGAGGGTAAGAGGCCTATTGCAAAGGCCCCATCCCCACCCCAGTGGGAGGAAGCATCCAGCGAAAAAAGGCCTGGCAGAAACCATTGAGGGTAAGCAGCCGATTCCAAAGGCCCCATTCCCACCCCAGAGGGAGGAAGCATCCAGGGAAGAAAGGCCTGGGAGAAACCATTGAGGGTAAGCAGCCGGTTCCAAAGGCCCCATTCCCACCCCAGAGCCTGAAAGAAACCATTGAGGGTAAGAGGCCTATTCCAAAGGCCCCATCCCCACCCCAGAGGGAGGAAGCATCCAGGGAAGAAAGGCCTGTCAGAAAGCATTGAGGGTAAGAGGCCTATTCCAAAGGCCCCATCCCCACCCCAGAGGGAGGAAGCATCCAGCGAGAAAAGGCCTGGCAGAAACCATTGAGGGTAAGATGCCTATTCCATAGGCCCCATTCCCACCCCAGAGGGAGGAAGCATCCAGGGAAGAAAGGCTGGCAGATACCGTTGAGGGTAAAAGGCCTATTCCAAAGGCCACGCCCCCACCCCAGAAGCAGGAAGCATCCAGGGAAGAAAGGCCTGGCAGAAACCATTGAGGGTAACAGGCCTATTCCAAAGACCACACCCCCACCCCAGAGGGAGGAAGCATCCAGGGAAGAAAGACCTGGCAGAAGCGACTGAGGGTAAGAGGCGTATTCCAAAGGCCACCCCCCCACACACACCCCAGAGGGAGGAAGCATCCCGGGAAGAAAGGCCTGGCAGAAACCACTGAGGGTAAGACGTCTATTCCAAAGGCCCCATCACCTCCCCAGAGTGAGGAAGCATCGAGGGAAGAAAGGCCTGGCAGAAGACACTGAGGATAAGAGGCCTTTTCCAAAGGCCACACCACCACCCCAGAGGGAGGAAGCATCCAGGGAAGAAAGCCTGGCAGAAACCGTTGAGGGTAAGAGGCCTAGTCCAAAGGCCACACCTCCACCCCAGAGGGAGGAAGCATCCAGGGAAGAAAAGCCTGACAGAAACCATTGAGGGTAAGAGGCCTATTCCAAAGGCCCCACCACAGAGGTAGGAAGCATCCAGGGAAGAAATGCCTGGCAGAAACCACTGAGGGTAAGAGACCTGTTCCAAAGGCCCCATCCCCACCCCAGAGGGAGGAAGCATCCAGGGAAGAAAGGCCTGGCAGAAGCCACTGAGGGTAAGAGGCGTATTCCAAAGGCCACCCCCCCACACCCCAGAGGGAGGAAGCATCCCGGGAAGAAAGGCCTGGCAGAAACCACTGAGGGTAAGACGTCTATTCCAAAGGCCCCATCCCCTCCCCAGAGTGAGGAAGCATCGAGGGAAGAAAGGCCTGGCAGAAGACACTGAGGATAAGAGGCCTTTTCCAAAGGCCACACCACCACCCCAGAGGGAGGAAGCATCCAGGGAAGAAAGCCTGGCAGAAACCGTTGAGGGTAAGAGGCCTAGTCCAAAGGCCACACCTCCACCCCAGAGGGAGGAAGCATCCAGGGAAGAAAAGCCTGACAGAAACCATTGAGGGTAAGAGGCCTATTCCAAAGGCCCCACCACAGAGGTAGGAAGCATCCAGGGAAGAAATGCCTGGCAGAAACCACTCAGGGTAAAGGGTCTATTCCAAAGGCCCCATCCCCTCCCCATTGGGAGGAAGGATCCAGGGAAGAAAGGCCTGGCAGAAACCACTGAGGGTAAGAGACCTGTTCCATAGGCCCCATTCCCACCCCAGAGGGAGGAAGCATCCAGGGAAGAAAACCTGACAGAAACCATTGAAGGTAAGAGGCCTATTCCAAAGGCCACACCCCCACCCCAGAGGGAGGAAGCATCCAGGGAAGAAAGGCCTGGCAGAAACCACTGAGGGTAAGAGACCTGTTCCAAAGGCCCCATCCCCACCTCAGAGGGAGGAAGCATCCAGGGAAAAAAGGCCTGGCAGAACCAATTGAGTGTAAGCAGCCGGTTCCAAAGGCCCCATTCCCACCCCAGAGGGAGGAAGCATCCAGGGAAGAAAGCCTTCCAGAAACAATTGAAGGTAAGAGGCCTATTCCAAAGACCACCACCCCACCCCAGAGGGAGGAAGCATCCAGGGAAGAAAGGCCTTGGCAGAAACCACTGAGGGGAAGAGGCCTATTCCAAAAGCCATACACCCACCCCAGAGGGAGGAAGCATCCAGGGAAGAAAAGCCTAACAGAAACCATTGTGGGTAAGAGGCCTATTCCAAAGGCCTCATTCCCACCCCAGAGCCTGGAAGAAACCATTGAGGGTAAGAGACCTATTCCAAAGGCCCCATTCCCACCCCATAGGGAGGAAGCATCCAGGGAAGAAAGGCCTGGGAGAAACCATTGAGGGTAAGCAGCCGATTCCAAAGGCCCCATTCCCACCCCAGAGGGAGGAAGCATCCAGGGAAGAAAGGCCTGTCAGAACGCATTGAGGGTAAGAGGCCTCTTGCAAAGGCCCCATCCCCACCCCAGTGGGAGGAAGCATCCAGCGAAAAAAGGCCTGGCAGAAACCATTGAGGGTAAGCAGCCGATTCCAAAGGCCCCATTCCCACCCCAGAGGGAGGAAGCATCCAGGGAAGAAAGGCCTGGGAGAAACCATTGAGGGTAAGCAGCCGGTTCCAAAGGCCCCATTCCCAGCCCAGAGCCTGGAAGAAACCATTGAGGGTAAGAGGCCTATTCCAAAGGCCCCATCCCCACCCCAGAGGGAGGAAGCATCCAGGGAAGAAAGGCCTGTCAGAAAGCATTGAGGGTAAGAGGCCTATTCCAAAGGCCCCATCCCCACCCCAGAGGGAGGAAGCATCCAGCGAGAAAAGGCCTGGCAGAAACCATTGAGGGTAAGCAGCCGATTCCAAAGGCCCCATTCCCACCCCAGAGGGAGGAAGCATCCAGGGAAGAAAGGCCTGGGAGAAACCATTGAGGGTAAGCAGCCGGTTCCAAAGGCCCCATTCCCACCCCAGAGCCTGGAAGAAACCATTGAGGGTAAGAGGCCTATTCCAAAGGCCCCATCCCCACCCCAGAGGGAGGAAGCATCCAGGGAAGAAAGGCCTGTCAGAAAGCATTGAGGGTAAGAGGCCTATTCCAAAGGCCCCATCCCCACCCCAGAGGGAGGAATCATCCAGCGAGAAAAGGCCTGGCAGAAACCATTGAGGGTAAGCAGCCGATTCCAAAGGCCCCATTCCCTCCCCAGAGGGAGGAAGCATCCAGGGAAGAAAGGCCTGGGGGAAACCATTGAGGGTAATCAGCCAATTCCAAAGGCCCCATTCCCACCCCAGAGGGAGGAAGAATCCGGGGAAGAAAGGCCTGGCAGCAACCATTGAGGGTAAGAGTCCTATTCCAAAGACCACACCCCCATCCCAGAGGGATGAAGCATCCAGGGAAGAAAGGCCTGTCAGACACCACTGAGGGTAAAAGGTCTATTCCAAAGGCCCCATTCCCCTCCCCAGAGTTAGGAAGCATTCAGGGAAGAAAGGCCTGGCACTAGCTACTGAGGGTAAGAGGGCTATTCCAAAGGCCCCATTCCCACCCCAGAGCCTGGAAGAAACCATTGAGGGTAAGAGGCGTATTCCAAAGGCCCCATCCCCACCCCAGAGGGAGGTAGCATCCAGGGAAGAAAGGCCTGCCAGAAACCATTGAGGGTAAGATGCCAATTCCATAGGCCCCATTCCCACCCCAGAGGGAGGAAGCATCCAGGGAAGAAAGGCTGGCAGATACCGTTGAGGGTAAAAGGCCTATTCCAAAGGCCACGCCCCCACCCCAGAAGCAGGAAGCATCCAGGGAAGAAAGGCCTGGCAGAAACCATTGAGGGTAACAGGCCTATTCCAAAGACCACACCCCCACCCCAGAGGGAGGAAGCATCCAGGGAAGAAAGACCTGGCAGAAGCCACTGAGGGTAAGAGGCGTATTCCAAAGGCCACCCCCCCACACCCCAGAGGGAGGAAGCATCCCGGGAAGAAAGGCCTGGCAGAAACCACTGAGGGTAAGACGTCTATTCCAAAGGCCCCATCCCCTCCCCAAAGTGAGGAAGCATCGAGGGAAGAAAGGCCTGGCAGAAGACACTGAGGGTAAGAGGCCTTTTCCAAAGGCCACACCACCACCCCAGAGGGAGGAAGAATCCGGGGAAGAAAGGCCTGGCAGAAACCATTGAGGGTAACAGGCCTATTCCAAAGACCACACCCCCACCCCAGAGGGAGGAAGCATCCAGGGAAGAAAGACCTGGCAGAAGCAACTGAGGGTAAGAGGTCTATTCCAAAGGCCCCATCCCCTCCCCAGAGTGAGGAAGCATTGAGGGAAGAAAGGCCTGGCAGAAGACACTGAGGGTAAGAGGCCTATTCCAAAGGCCCCATTCCCACCCCAGAGGGAGGAAGAATCCGGGGAAGAAAGGCCTGGCAGCAACCATTGAGGGTAAGAGGCCTATTCCAAAGACCACACCCCCATCCCAGAGGGATGAGGCATCCAGGGAAGAAAGGCCTGGCAGAAACCACTGAGGGTAAGAGGTCTATTCCAAAGGCCCCATCCCCTCCCCAGAGTGAGGAAGCATTGAGGGAAGAAAGGCCTGGCAGAAGACACTGAGGGTAAGAGGCCTATTCCAAAGGCCCCATTCCCACCCCAGAGCCTGGAAGAAACCATTGAGGGTAAGAGGCCTTTTCCAAAGGCCACACCACCACCCCAGAGGGAGGAAGAATCCGGGGAAGAAAGGCCTGGCAGAAACCATTGAGGGTAACAGGCCTATTCCAAAGACCACACCCCCACCCCAGAGGGAGGAAGCATCCAGGGAAGAAAGACCTGGCAGAAGCCACTGAGGGTAAGAGGCCTATTCCAAAGGCCCCACCACAGAGGTAGGAAGCATCCAGGGAAGAAATGCCTGGCAGAAACCACTGAGGGTAAGAGACCTGTTCCAAAGGCCCCATCCCCACCCCAGAGGGAGGAAGCATCCAGGGAAGAAAGGCCTGGCAGAAACCACTGAGGGTAAGAGACCTGTTCCAAAGGCCCCATTCCCACCCCAGAGGGAGGAAGAATCCGGGGAAGAAAGGCCTGGCAGCAACCATTGAGGGTAAGAGGCCTATTCCAAAGACCACACCCCCATCCCAGAGGGATGAGGCATCCAGGGAAGAAAGGCCTGGCAGAAACCACTGAGGGTAAGAGGTCTATTCCAAAGGCCCCATCCCCTCCCCAGAGTGAGGAAGCATTGAGGGAAGAAAGGCCTGGCAGAAGACACTGAGGGTAAGAGGCCTATTCCAAAGGCCCCATTCCCACCCCAGAGCCTGGAAGAAACCATTGAGGGTAAGAGGCCTATTCCAAAGGCCCCATCCCCACCCCAGAGGGAGGTAGCATCCAGGGAAGAAAGGCCTGCCAGAAACCATTGAGGGTAAGAGGCCTATTCCAAAGGCCCCATTCCCACCCCAGAGGGAGGAAGCATCCAGGGAAGAAAGACCTGGCAGAAGCCACTGAGGGTAAGAGGCGTATTCCAAAGGCCACCCCCCCCACCCCAGAGGGAGGAAGCATCCCGGGAAGAAAGGCCTGGCAGAAACCACTGAGGGTAAGAGGTCTATTCCAAAGGCCCCATCCCCTCCCCAGAGTGAGGAAGCATCGAGGGAAGAAAGGCCTGGCAGAAGACACTGAGGGTAAGAGGCCTATTCCAAAGGCCACACCCCCACCCCAGAGGGAGGAAGCATGCAGGGAAGAAAGGCCTGGCAGAAACCATTGAGGGTAAGAGGCCTATTCCAAAGGCCCCATCCCCACCCCAGAGGGAGGAAGCATCCAGGAAAGAAAGGCCTGTCAGAAACCATTGAGGGTAAGAGGCCTATTCCAAAGGCCCCATTCCCACCCCAGAGGGAGGAAGCATCCAGGGAAGAAAGCCTGGCAGAAACCCTTGAGGGTAAAAGGCCTATTCCAAAGGCCACACCCCTACCCCAGAAGCAGGAAGCATCCAGGGAAGAAAGACCTGGCAGAAACCACTGAGGGTAAGAGACCTGTTCCAAAGGCCCCATCCCCACCTCAGAGGGAGGAAGCATCCAGGGGGAAAAGGCCTGGCAGAAACCATTGAGTTTAAGCAGCCGGTTCCAAAGGCCCCATTCCCACCCCAGAGGGAGGAAGCATCCAGGGAAGAAAGCCTTCCAGAAACAATTGAAGGTAAGAGGCCTATTCCAAAGACCACCACCCCACCCCAGAGGGAGGAAGCATCCAGGGAAGAAAGGCCTTGGCAGAAACCACTGAGGGGAAGAGGCCTATTCCAAAAGCCACACACCCACCCCTGAGGGAGGAAGCATCCAGGGAAGAAAAGCCTAACAGAAACCAATGAGGGTAAGAGGCCTATTCCAAAGGCCTCATTCCCACCCCATACCCTGGAAGAAACCATTGAGGGTAAGAGACCTATTCCAAAGGCCCCATTCCCACCCCATAGGGAGGAAGCATCCAGCGAAAAAAGGCCTGGGAGAAACCATTGAGGGTAAGCAGCCGGTTCCAAAGGCCCCATTCCCACCCCAGAGCCTGGAAGAAACCATTGAGGGTAAGAGGCCTATTCCAAAGGCCCCATCCCCACCCCAGAGGGAGGAAGCATCCAGCGAGAAAAGGCCTGGCAGAAACCATTGAGGGTAAGCAGCCGATTCCAAAGGCCCCATTCCCTCCCCAGAGGGAGGAAGCATCCAGGGAAGAAAGGCCTGGGGGAAACCATTGAGGGTAAGCAGCCGATTCCAAATGCCCCATTCCCACCCCAGAGGGAGGAAGAATCCGGGGAAGAAAGGCCTGGCAGCAACCATTGAGGGTAAGAGGCCTATTCCAAAGACCACACCCCCATCCCAGAGGGATGAAGCATCCAGGGAAGAAAGGCCTGTCAGAAAGCATTGAGGGTAAGAGGCCTATTCCAAAGGCCACACCCCCACCCCATAGAGAGGAAGCATTCAGGGAAGAAAGACCTGGCAGAAGCCACTGAGGGTAAGAGGCCTATTCCAAAGGCCACACCCCCACCCCAGGGGGAGGAAGCATCCCGGGAAGAAAGGCCTGGCAGAAACCACTGAGGGTAAAAGGTCTATTCCAAAGGCCCCATCCCCTCCCCAGAGGGAGGAAGCATCCAGGGAAGAAAGGCCTGGCAGAAACCATTGAGGGTAAGAGGCTGATTCCAAAGGCCCCATTCCCACCCCAGAGGGAGGAAGCATCCAGGGAAGAAAGGCCTGGCAGAAACCACTGAGGGTAAGAGGCCTATTACAAAGGCCCCATCCCCACCCCAGAGGGAGGAAGCATCCAGGGATGAAAGGCAGAAACCACTGAGTGTAAGAGGCCTATTCCAAAGGCCCCACCCCAGAGGAATGAAGCATCCATGGAAGAAAGGCCTGGCAGAAACCACTGAGGGTAAGAGGCCTATTCCAAAAGCTACACACCCACCCCAGAGGGAGGAAGCATCCAGAGAAGAAAAGCCTGACAGAAACCATTGAGGGTAAGAGGCCTATTCCAAAGTCCCCACCACAGAGGGAGGAAGCATCCATGGAAGAAAGGCCTGGCATAAACCACTGAGGGTAAGAGGCCTATTCCAAAGGCCACACCCCCACCCCAGAGGGAGGAAGCATCCAGGGAAGAAAGGCCTGTCAGAAACCACTGAGGGTAAGAGGCCTTTTCCAAAGTCCCCATTCCCACCCCAGAGGGAGGAAGCATCCAGGGAAGAAAGGCCTGGCAGAAGCCACTGAGGGTAAGAGGCCTATTCCAAAGGCCCCATCTCCACCCCAGAGGGAGGAAGCATCCAGGGAAGGAAGGCCTGGCAGAAACCACTGAGGGTAAGAGGCCTATTCCAAAGGCCCCACGACAGTGGGAGAAAGCATCCAGGGAAGAAAGGCCTGGCAGAAACCATTGAGGGTAAGAGGCCTATTCCAAATGCCGCACCCCCACCCCAGAGGGAGGAAGCATCTAGGGAAGAAAGGCCTGGCAGAAACCATTGAGGGTAAGAGGCCTATTGCAAAGGCCACACCCCCACCCCAGAGGGAGGAAGCGGGCCGGCGTGTCCCATAAGGAGACCTGCTGCATCGGAGTCTCAATTGCCTCCCTGCTCACAACCATGGTAAGTTTCCCCCTGGTGAGAGCGGGATCAAGACTCCAATGCAGCAGGTCTCCTTTTGGGACACGCCGGCCGCCTCACAGCTGAGGCCAGTCTCGATCGTGCTTCCACACTCACACCCAAGAAAAGCGTCCCTTGGTTGTGAGTGGGGAAGCGCGATCAAGACTGGTCTCAGGTGTAAGGCGGGTCGGCATAGCCCATAAGGAGACTTGCTGCATCGGAGTCTGGATTGCTTCCCCGCTCACAACCACGGGAATTTTCCCCCTGGTGAGAGCAGGATCAAGACTCTGATGCGGCAGGTCTCCTTATGGGCCACGCCGGCCCGCCTTACAACTGAGACCAGTCTCGATCCCGCTTCCACATTCACAACCAAGAGAAGCGTCTCCTGGTTGTGAGTGGGGAAGCGCAATTGAGACTGGTCTCAGCTGTGAGGCGGGCTGGCGTGGCCCATAAGGAGACCTACTGCATCGGAGTCTCAATTGCCTCCCCGCTCACAACCAAGGTAAGTTTCCCCCTGGTGAGAAGGGGATCGAGACTCCGATGCGGCAGGTCTCCTTATGGGCCATGCCGGCCGCCTCACAGCTGAGGCCAGTCTCCATCACGCTTCCACACTCACAACCAAGAAAAGCGTCCCTTGGTTGTGAGTGGGGAAGCGCGATCAAGACTGGTCTCAGCTGTAAGGCAGGCCGGCATAGCCCATAAGGAGACCTGCTGCATCGGAGTCTCGATTGCCTCCCCGCTCACAACCACGGGAATTTTTCCCCTGGTAAGAGCGGGATCAAGACTCCGATGCGGCAGGTCTCCTTATGGACCACGCAGGCCGCCTTACAGCTGAGGCCAGTCTTGATCGCGCTTCCCCACTCACAACCAAGAGAAGCATCCCTTGGTTGTGAGTGGGGAAGCGCGATCGAGACTGGCCTCAGCTGTGAGGCGGCTGGCATGGCCCATAAGGAGACCTGCTGCGTCGGAGTCTCGATCCCGCTCTCACCAGGGGAAACTTCTCTTGGTTGTGAGCGGGGAGGCAATCGATACTCCGATACGGCAAGTCTTCTTATGGGCCATGCCAGCCGCCTTACAGCTCGTCCTTCTCTTCCGTCCTGGACACCAGAAGCAGGAAGTGGCATCAAATCGGAGATTCAGCAAATCACCAGGAGGTAAGGAGGTCTTATTTTTGGATGGGGCCTTATATTTCAAAGGCAGGGGGGAAAGGGGGGTGTCCTATTATGGGACGAGGTCCTATATTCGGGGAAACACAGTAGAATATTAAATAAGGATGGTAATCCGCAAGAAACGATGAGGTTAAATTGGGAACAGGATTTGAATATAGAAATACCAGAAAAGATTTGGAAAGGTAAATGGAAAAAAAGGTTTATGAGAACTATGTCTGTTAGAATAAAAGAACATAATTTCAAAATAATGTGAAATGGTACTTGACTCCAGTGAGATTACATCAAATGGATAACGCTAAAAGTAAGATGTGTTGGAGGTGTAAACAATCTCTGGGAACGTATGAACATATGTGGTGGAAATGTAATGTGGTAAATGTCTTCTGGAGAAAAATTGAGAAAGAGATTTGTGATATTATGGGGTTTGGAATTAAGCTGGAGTCAAGTACAGTGTTAATAATGGATGTGGAAAATTTAAAGTGAAATGAGGATAAAAAAGAATTAGTAAAGGTAAAGGTTTCCCTTGCTCGAAAGCCAGTCGTATCCGACTCTAGGGTGCAGTGCTCATCTCTGTTTCTAAGCCGATGAGCCAGCGCTGTCTGCTTCTGCAGACATTTCCATGGTCATGTGGCAGGCATGACTAGACACCGGAGCGCACAGAATGCAGTTACCTTCCCACCGAAGTGGTCCCTATTTATCTACTTGCAATTCCTTGCTTTCGAACTGCTAGGTTGGCAGGAGCTGGGACGAAGACGGGAGCTCATTTCCATCCTGCAGTAATTTTACGGTTCCGTAAAAAAGAATTAATATCTATAATATTGACTACTGGGAGACAGTGTATTGCAAGAAACTGGAAAACAGACGTAATTTTAAAAATTGATGAATGGTATAAAGAGATGTGGGATCTTCCATTGAATGATAAATTAAGATGGGAGATAAATAAATATAAGGGTAAAATTAAAGAAAGTAGATTTTGGAAAATGTGGCAACCATTTGGGGATTACTCTTTGAAG
This sequence comes from Bradypodion pumilum, assembly GCA_035047305.1. NCBI lineage: Eukaryota > Metazoa > Chordata > Lepidosauria > Squamata > Chamaeleonidae > Bradypodion > Bradypodion pumilum. The sequence continues at coordinate 22,532,117 of JAWDJD010000009.1, read as the reverse complement.
AGAGAAAGGGGGAACAGTTGGGTACCTGATCAAATAAGTTTTTGGAAATGGGAAAAATAAATGTAATATCTCACTGACTCCATGATATTGTAAATACACTGGGTGATTATTGTATTACTGTTGAATATTATTCAGTTATTGGTTGCATGGTATAATTTAATGGGACTTAATAGAATGTGGTTGTAATAACTAACATGGGTTAAGAATTAACTTGGAAATAATAAATTCCATATAATTAAATATGGTAATGGAAGGGTGGGGTAAGATGGAATTGCATTAAAATAATAAGTAGGAGGTTTTTTGTCTTCTATTAATGTAAGTTTGCATACCAATAGAGATTATAAGGTGATATTTTTGTATGTATTTTAATTGAATAATTTTCTTTTTCTTTCTTTGTTGTATGTGTAAAATTAAAATTTAATAAAAAAAGAAAAAAGAAAAGCCCCCGCCGTGGATTCTCCGGAGCCGCCGTTTGTATCTCAGCTCCCTCCCTCAGCCTTGCCGGTTGGGGGAGGTGCGAGCAGCCCAGCTGTGCCTTGGTGAGGACTTAAGACGCATGCTGTTGCAGCTCATCTGAGCCTTCTTTGAGCCTTCTCCCCCGTCCAGCTTTTGCTGGGCTCCGATGTGTAGTTGAGCCCAGTCCTTGTTAGGTCCTCTTTAAGGTCATTGAGCCATGTTATGTAATTCTGCATTTTTTCTTGTAAAATGGTATTTTTGCCTTGTACTACTGTACTATTGCATTTCTGTATGTTCTTTATATTGTGAACTGCGTTGGGTTGTCTGTTAGACAAGGAAAGCGGTTATATAAAAATAAATTCAAATAAAATAAACTAGAAAGTGCTTCTATAATCAAATAGTTTTCTTTCCTTGTCGAGATTTTCAGAGTTGTTTTTTTTTTACTGTCTTCCAGTCACTCATCAACTCCATGTCCTGGATGCCTAACAAAAGAAGTTGAGCTCTGTAGCACATTTTGTGATGGATGCCCAGGAATCTGGATCCTGCTATGGTAATAAAGTAGACCATACTGCCAGCAACCCAACGCCGAGTGTCAGGCAGCAGTTAACTAACCTGACAGCCCTGAGGACTAATGGCTTGGGTGCCGAAGTCTACAGAGAAGGGTGATGGTCCCCAAGTAGATTAAATCCCACTTGAATCCATCTTGATGGAGGGCAGCAGCGTCATCAATCCTGGCCTGGGGCTGAGGAGGACTTTGTGTGCCAAAAGGGCTTAGGACCAGAAAGTGACTCGCGGAACTCGATCAGCGATACAAGTGTCATGCTGCAATTCGGAAGGCAGATGAAAGGCCATTGCATTATATTCTCAGGGCAGTCTTCATGGCTGATCACCATGAGGATTGCCAAGATTCGGATATGGCAGAACAAGAAGAAAAAGAAGCCCAAGAGCCATAGCATCCAATGAGATCCTTGTTAATCCAAATGATGATTGAACCAGCATGGAATTAGAATTATGTATTCTTGAGGGTTGCCCGCGGGAATAATTGGCCAAACCTTTCCCCAGGGGTTCACCCGGCTTTCAACCGATCCGGGGACTAACCGGGCTTTGCAGGAAAGGCAATTGGGGTACAGGCTAGTTAGTTAGTTTGGGGGGCAAATCATAAAGCCTTGGCTGATGGCTACGATGGAAACAGGGCAAAAAACAGAGATGATGACTCTAATAGAAATATACAATCCTCTGCTTCTGGCTGCAGATTAAGTTGGGCAAATAAGCCGTGCCAGACAGCAGGACAAGGTAGGTACCTGGAGTCAATACACATAAGGCTCTTGAATAAACTTACCAGTCATGGAATAAAGGGACAAGTCTTGTCCTGGATCAGCAACTGGCTAAGGGACAGGAAACAGAGGGTAGCACTAAATGGACACTTCTCCAAGTGGAGGGAAGTAATGAGTGGGGTCCCCCAAGGTTCAGTACTGGGACCCCTGCTTTTCAACCTCTTCGTAAATGATCTAGAGGTAGGAGTAAAAAGCAAGGTAGCCAAATTTGCTGACGACACTAAATTATACAGGGTAGTGAAAACTGTGAGAAGCTCCAGAGGGATCTCTTGACACTGGGGGAGTGGGCAAAACAGTGGCAAATGAGCTTCAATATTAGTAAGTGCAGAGTGATGCATGTTGGGGCAAAAAAAAACCAATTACATTTATAAATTGATGGGTTCTGAACTCTGCGACAAACCAGGAAAGGGACCTTGGTGTCCTGGTGGACAGCTCAATGAAGGTGTCAACCCAGTGTGCCTCAGCAGTGAAAAAAGCAAACTCAATGCTAGGGATCATTAGGAAGGGTATAAAAATAAGTCAGCAGGAGTCATTTTGCCTCTTTATAAATCTATGGTGAGGCCCCATCTGGAATACTGTTGTGTTCTGTTGGTTTTATTGTACACACGGATTACAATGTATCTGAGCCAATGTAACCTTGCCTATAGCAACAATGTAACCTTCAGCTGTATCATATAAACCCTGTAATAGGACGCGAGCTAATGACCACCAGCTGGCAGCAGCGAGCGTCCAAGCTCTCTCGGTCCAAACTCATCAAAGGCAACAGCGCGGGAAGTTTTCCCGCCACCACCTACACCTGGACAAGAAGGGCGTGACCTGCAATGACGTCACGCAGACAGTAGCCAATGGGCTACCATGGCACCACGTTCAAATGTGTTACTGCTGTATATAAAGAGCTATCGATCCGCCATTACCTCATGTTCCCTCTGCCCACGATGCAATAAACCTGAGTTAACCCAGCCCGAGGCTGTGTCCTGTGTCTTGGTTTGCATACACCAAATTGGCGACGAAGGTGGGATAATGGATCCCCACGGAACAGCCAGGGCACAGAGCGGTTTCAACATCACCAAACCGCAAGACTGGGAGCTGCTTGAGATGGATTTCCAGGCGGCCCTGGTGGAACTCAGAGTCAAAGGAGAAGACGAGGAGAGAAAGAGGGCCATCCTCACCAGAATGCTCGGGATGGAAACCAAGCGGACGCTGGTGGGCATAATCGCTCCGAAGAAGGTGAGCGACTTTAAGGCGAGCGACATCATGAAACTGCTGCGAGAGCGGTTCTGCCCCTCGAGGGCAATGTTTCCCGCTCGGAGCGCGTTTTGGAGGCGAGTCCAAGCGCCGGATGAGTCGGTTGAGGCATTCGTGGCCGCCATGAGGATAGCCGCCGCCCCCTGTAAATGGGGCGATATCCTGGAGTTGGTCCTCAGGGACGGCGTGTTGTGTGGCCTGAAAGACAAGGAGGTACAGCGCAGCTTGATGAATAAGGAGCCGCCACCCACGCTGGCAGAGGTCATAGAGGCCGCGGAAGCCACAGAGTCCACGAATGCCGGAGTGGACGAGATGCACCAGTGGCGTGAGTGGCGTCCTAGAGCCGGCAAGGCGGAAAATTCGGTGCACGGGAAGACCGGACAGTCGGTGCACGCGACTCGACGGGCCTCAAAGTCGTCTACGGAAGGCAGCGACGGCAAGGAGGTCCAGAAGGTCCGGAAGGGTGGTCGACGCTGCGAGGGTTGCGGAGCGGCCCACGAGCACGCGAGATGCCCGTTCAGGAAGGCCGAGTGTTACACCTGCGGCCGTCGGGGGCACATCGCCAAGGCGTGCAGAAAGAGGAAAGAGGGCCGGAGGCAGTCACAAGACCGCGCAGCCAGACCGGACCGTCCAGCGAGGCCCAAAGATGGCGCCCAGACCACGAGGAAGCAGGACGGCGTGGGCCGCGTCTCGGACGGCAGCGAGGACGACGCCTCAGTGTTCAGCGTGTCCGCGGGACAGTCCCATTACTTCGTTGAGGTATTAGTACAAGGGGCCCCTATTAGGATGGAAATTGACTCGGGGTCCTCCTATTCCATAATTCCCCAGAAAGAGTTCCTGAAAATCGACCCCCACGTGCGGCCCAAGCTTAAAGCGTTGAGGTCCACACTACGGGACGTACAGGGAAACAGCATTCCGGTGTTGGGGGTCGGGAAATTTCGGGTCAAGTTTAAGAGACATTCTGCGGAACTGCCCCTAGTTGTCCTAAAAGGGGGAAGCTGTAGCCTCCTAGGGACACAGTGGTTTCAGCCCTTAGGTTTGTTCATAGGGGGGTGCATACCGTGGGGGGGGACCCAATACAAGCGGTTTGCGATGCGCATCCCGCCGTTTTTAAGAAAGGACTCGGAAGGTTCAAGGGACCCCCTGTAGCTTTCGACATAGACCCGGAGGTCCGCCCGATAAGACTCAAACCACGCAGGGTGCCGTTTGCACTCAAGGACAAGATAGAGGCGGAACTGGACAAACTGGTGGGCCAGGGGATTCTTATTCCTGTTGACTCCGCGGAGTGGGAAACTCCAATTGTAACGGCTCTAAAGGCTAACGGGGAGGTGCGCATTTGCGCTGATTATAAGTGTACAATTAACAAGGCGATCCGCCCTAATGCATACCCGGTGCCAGTGATCAGCCACCTTTTGGCCAGACTAAATGGGGGAAAGTGTTTCGCTAAACTCGATTTGGCACAAGCCTATCAGCAACTTCCAGTGACCCCCGCCACGGCCGCGGCACAAACGATAGTTACACATAAGGGAGCGTTCCAGGTGTCGCGGTTACAGTTCGGCGTGAACTCGGCACCCGGCCTTTTTCAATCGCTCGTGGAACGCCTCCTAAAGGGCCTGGAGGGGGTGTTGCCTTATTTTGATGACGTGTTGATAACAGGGGGGAGTGAGGCTGAACTGGCGAAAAGGTTGGACAAAGTACTGACCGTGTTCGAGAAAGCGGGGCTGAGATTGAGGAAGGACAAATGTGTTTTTTTCGAGACCGAGGTCGAGTTTTTAGGGTTCCGGATCACACCCGAGGGGATTAAGCCGTCTAACTCCAAAGTAGCAGCCATTAAAAAGGCCCCTCGCCCCACATCCAAAACCGAGCTGCAGTCTTTCCTGGGGCTCCTCAATTTTTACCATACATTCCTCCCGCGGAAGGCGTCCGTGGCCGAACCGCTCCATCGGTTACTTAAAAAGGAGGAGCCATGGATGTGGGGTGACGAGCACGAGAGGGCGTTCAAGGAGCTAAAGCAACTCCTAACATCTGAGGCAATCCTGACGCACTTCGACCCCAAACGGCCAGTGGTCCTAGTCTGTGATGCATCCCCGGTGGGGGTGGGGGCGGTGCTTTGCCACGTGTTGGAGGACGGAAGGGAGGCCCCGGTAGCGTTTTACTCAAGGTCCCTGTCCCAAGCGGAGCGAAATTACGCACAAACCGACAGAGAAGCGTTAGCAATAGTAGCGGGGACCAAAAAATTTCACGATTTTTTGTATGGCCGCCCGTTCAAAATCGTGACCGATCACAAGCCGCTGTTAGGGATTTTCACGGCAAGCAAGCCCACGCCACAGATCCTGTCCCCGAGGATGCTGCGATGGGCTATTTTTCTCAACGCGTACCAACATGAGTTGGAGTACAGGCCCGGAAAGGAGATCAGCCATGCTGATGCGCTTTCGAGATCCCCTCTACCCTTGTCGGCGGACCAGAAGGCGAGAGCGGAAAGAGACCGCCAGGTGTTGCTAATTGAGGTTTTAGACGCACCCCCACTAGTACCAGCCGACATTGCTAGGGCGACAGGCAAGGACAGGACGCTGGAGAAAGTTAGTGCATGGGTGCAGAAGGGGTGGCCGGCTTCGTCCCCGAGTACAGAGTTCGACCCATTCTTTAGGAAAAAGCTTGAGTTGTCCCTAGAGAGGGGGTGCCTTCTGTGGGGCCAACGGGTGGTGGTCCCTGCGCCCCTGCGGACGAGGGTGCTCGAACTGCTGCACGTCAGCCACCCGGGCATAGTTCGTTCAAAGGCGCTAGCCCGGAGTTACTTCTGGTGGCCACAGCTGGACGCGGACATTGAGCACATGGTCGGCACTTGCGAGGCTTGCCAGGAATCCCGACCTGAGGCGGCCCGTCTCCCGCATAGGGAGTGGGACACGGCAAGGGGGCCGTGGTCCAGAGTGCACGTGGATTTCGCTGGCCCGTTCCGAGGAACCATGTTTCTCCTGGTGGTAGATGCGTTCTCCAAGTGGCTGGAGGTTATCCCAGTAAAGAGCACGTCCTCCGCCACGACAATTAGCCGGCTAAGGAGAGTCTTTTCCACGTTCGGTTTACCCGACACTTTAGTCAGCGATAACGCTAGTTGTTTCACCTCCGCTGAGTTCGGAGCATTCATGGAGGCAAACGCCATTCGGCATGTCACATCCGCACCGTTTCACCCGGCCACGAATGGCCAAGTGGAACGACTAGTGCGTACAACAAAGGACGCGCTGCGGCGCATGGGCCCGGGGGACCTGAATCACCAGGTATGCCAGTTCCTCTTAGCGTATAGGGTAACCCCTTTAGCGTCAGGCTACTCGCCGGCGGAGCTCTTGATGCGGCGAAAACTGACCACGATCCTGTCCAGGCTAGACCCGACGAGGGTCGAGGATAAAGGAAAAAACATAGGGTTGGCAGTCTCGAAAGGTTTCGCCGCCGGGGACCCTGTTCACTGCAGGAACTATTCCAGCGCAGGGCCGGCCTGGGTACCAGGGAAGGTTGTAGAACGGACGGGGCCAGTATCGTACCGGGTCGAGACTAACACCGGCCTCCTCTGGAGGAGGCACGCAGACCAACTGAGGCACCGAGTGAGTGGGCCAGTCAGTGGAGCTCAGCAACAGGATTCAGCGTTAGGGTTCTCCCCCACCCGCTTAACCCAAGGGGGAGACAGCAATGGACAACAGTCCCAAGCAAGGGGGGAAGGAAGCAGAAGCAGCGGCCCCGACTCATATCCTTTTGATAGCAGCGGCCCCGACTCATATCCTTTTGATACGCCAGTCCTATCAGGGGTCGGGGAAGGGGGAGAGGAGTTCGCGCCCGCTGCCCCCGATAGTAATTTTGAGTTTGATTTTGCGAGCCGGGGGGGTTTTCAGGAGTGTTCCCCCACCCGTCCAAGCGAGAAGAGGGGTTTTTCGTTAGCCCCCAGTGCCCCCGGTTCCTCCCTAAGAAAGAGCACACCTCCCAACAACGCCGCGGAGCCGCGGAAAGTCACTAACGAGTCTCCCTCTCATATTACAGGACAGGAAACCAGGGGACAAAGAGAAGGTAGCAAACCCGGGGAGAGGCAGCCCGCATCGAGACCCCAGCGTGTTCGAAATAAGCCATCTTGGCTGAGAGACTTTGTCTCCTAAAAAGGGGGGGGAGTGTGTTTAAGTGTGGGCTCGAGACTTTGTCTCGTCCTAGGGGGGAGGGGTGTTGTGTTCTGTTGGTTTTATTGTACACACGGATTACAATGTATCTGAGCCAATGTAACCTTGCCTATAGCAACAATGTAACCTTCAGCTGTATCATATAAACCCTGTAATAGGACGCGAGCTAATGACCACCAGCTGGCAGCAGCGAGCGTCCAAGCTCTCTCGGTCCAAACTCATCAAAGGCAACAGCGCGGGAAGTTTTCCCGCCACCACCTACACCTGGACAAGAAGGGCGTGACCTGCAATGACGTCACGCAGACAGTAGCCAATGGGCTACCATGGCACCACGTTCAAATGTGTTACTGCTGTATATAAAGAGCTATCGATCCGCCATTACCTCATGTTCCCTCTGCCCACGATGCAATAAACCTGAGTTAACCCAGCCCGAGGCTGTGTCCTGTGTCTTGGTTTGCATACACCAAAAATACTGTGTACAGTTCTGGTCGCCATACCTCCAGAAGGATATTATGGAGTTGGAAAAAGTGCAGAGGAGGGCAACCAAAATGATTAGGGGACTGTAACACCTTCCTTACCATCTGAGGCTGCAACGGTTGGGCCTTTTCACTCTTGAACGACGGCGTCTAAGAGGTGACCTGATTGAAGTTTATAAAATCATGCGTGGTGTGGACAAAGTAGATAAGGAAAAACTGTTTTCCCTATCGCATAACACTAGAACTAGGGGGCACTCCATGCAACTTTTGGGTACTAGTTCTAAAACAAATAAGAGAAAGTACTTTTTCACCCAGAAGATTACTGGTCTATGGAACTCCCTGCCAGAAGAAGTGGTGACAGCTGTGAGTCTTGACAGCTTTAAGAAAGGATTAGACAAGTTCATGGAGGACAAGGGTATCAATGGCTATAATTATGGATACTTAAGGACAACCTCCGGGTTGGAGAGATAGGCAGGAAATCTCTCAATGCCATTTCCAGGGAATCCTAAGCAGGTGAAGGCATCTCCTTGGGAATACCCTGAAGGAAATGGCGAGCCACTATGTGAGACAGAATGCTGGACTGGATGGACTGTGGCCTGTTCCAGCAAGGCTGTTCTTATGTTCTAAGGCTCCAAGATAGGGCAGGAACGATGGGTTTCGCCAGCCCAGACCTTAATTAGTTGTGGGTTGTCTATTAGCCACAGGGCAATGTCCAAGAGCAGGTATTGTCTTGACCACCGGAAAATGCCACATATGCAAGCCTTCTGTATTAAGGGGTCACGCGCATCCTACGCGCGCATCACCCCAAGGCAGGGTAATAAATACTTACCACCCGACCGAGATCGGGGCTGGACTTCACCGCACGATTGTCTCGCGTGTCTTCCTTGTGGCCAGCCAGTCCTACATCTGGTAGCCATTGCAACATATTTTCATCATACTAAGTGAGTTGTGGAACAGATTTAGTCTGGTTCTTCAGCTAAGGCCTGTCTGATATGGTTACACATGTTCAGCATAGCTCCTAGCATAATTAAAACACACAAGCCCCTCTACCATGACAACATACTGTTTCTTTTTGAGGTGTTGCTATTGTTGTTCCAAACACTTCACATTTGGCTCCAACTACCTCTGGAAAGACATCTTGAAGGTTGTGATTTGAGGTTTGGGATAAAAAGCCTTACCCAACTCTGTTCCAGAAGTTTAAAACAAATTTAAAAATGAAGGCCACTCAGGTGACTTTTTCTCCTTGCTTTAGTCTTGTCTTTCAAGACTACTTTTCTGTTTACACAACATACTTTTAAAAAAATATATGCATGGGCCTAATAGTGAAAGGCATCAGGCAAGGCCATTTTGAGTTATCTAAAGTTAGCATTGTTACTATTTTTATTCTGGATCAGCACCCGTGAGTCAGATATGGCCACACACTAGGGTAATATTTAGTAAGGTCATAGGGTTGGCTAGCCCTTATCAAACACGTTCCTTGGAAACTTGGCAAGGGCTACAATTTGAAAAGATATCTGATACATAGTATATTCCTGCTTGGTTACTTGGATTCCCTTATTTATTTATTTGCAGTTTCACAATTTGGAATGCAAGAAGTTCAACAGACAGGTGTTGATATTAGGTAGCATTGCCTTCAAACATTAATGCTCTCTTGTGGCTTCAACTGCAGCCACAAGGGCTGGAACTAAGCACCAAACCATTTCCCATCCCTTATTTTTATGCCAGGAAAAGTCTCAGCTGCTTAATTTCGCCACACCAATTGGCTGTTAAATTACTTGAGCAAGACCAACAAAAACCAGAAGCAACATTAATGACAGTCTCATAGGTCTGAGACATAAAAGGTGGGCACACTCAAACATTTTATACAACAGCATATCATGACTGACCTCAGGCTCTATTAAATACATTCTTCAATCAGGAAATAAATGAGAGAGGAGAGTAGGTCTAGGCTAGATGAGAGGAACCTTGGTCTCTGCATGTTTTAGAGTACAATTCTAATGATTTCTTACCACTTTCCATGCTGTGCATGCTTGAATGAGTTGTAGGCTAAAACCTTGGAGGGCCTAGAGTTTTGCATGTATGCCAAAAATGGCAGAGGCAAATGGGCAAGGGCAGCCATTTTGTTTTTCATGCCTCTGCCCTATTCAAGTAGACAGTTGGGTTTTAAAAAAAAAAGCCTGCTCTTTTAATGTTGAATGTTGTACATGGAGGATAATGTGTGGAGATGTTCTGAATTTTATACCAGAGGATGGTGGGAGCAGAGAGGATGTCTGGAATGGGACCATTGGGTGATATCTTGGAATAGGGTTGCATATGTCCTGGAAAACTGGGATTGTCCCGGATTCAAGGTCAGAAAAATTGTCCTGGCCAGTTCAATAAAAATCATGTTAAAGTCCTGGATTTTTAAAACTTAATGATTGTGTATTATAACACACCATTAAAATAAATTTGAACTCTCGCCATCAAACAAGTGATTTCTTGCCACACTGGAGTTGGAGTATACCTGGAGACAAATCTTAACGTCCTCGCCTCACACCACCACCTGATATGTGTGACCAGTGTGTTCCCTGGAACTGCGGATGTTAAGAATTGACCGCGACGCAACTTCTCAGAAGTACAAAGATTGTCTTACAGTAAGAATTAACTACAGTATTGTAAATAAATTCATTTATGAATTGATATATTTAATGTGAAAGTGTTTTATAGCTGGCATTATATTATGTTTGATTTTTAAAAGGCTATTGTGTAGATAACCTGCCCATTTTTTGTCACGTATACTTCTGTCCCGGTTTTGTGGGAAAGACTTATGGCAAATCTATCTTGGAAAAGCCTTTGCTTTTTGTTGAGTCCGAGGATAATTAGCAACATGACAGCAAGTTTGGGGTTAACATCAGTGATTTATTATCAGCTCAGATACTGCTTGCTCGGATAACTCGGATTGGAGAATAAGGGGATGAGGTAGCAACTTATATACAGACAAATTCAGTTACAGTGATACATTTGCCTGGGCTTTTGATAACGCGGGAAACATGTGTTAGAACCAATCAGATTACATTGACAACATATGACTGTGGCGCCTTACAGAAAGGGTGCGCATTTACAGCAAAGATTTAATGGCGATTGCAGAATTAAAGCAATAAAACATTTGGACACAACATTTCTCCTCCCCCCCCAGCAGGGATCCCACTCTCCCTACCTTTGGGGTGGACCACAGGTCCGTCTAGGGTGCCCAACACTCGTGGGACTTAGGGCAATGGGTATGGGAGGACCATGGGTCTATGGAAGTGCCGGTGGACTCACTGGTCGACCTAGGCAAGCTAGGGTTTCTGGGGAGCTTACAGGAAGCAGGGTTTGTAAGGGGCTTACTAGAAGCAGAGATTGGAACCGATAGCCATGGTGCACATCCAGGAATCAAACAAGCTGTAGAGTCTGCCGACTCCGGAAGGGGGCACCATGGCGGCCGACAAGAAGTCAGTGGAGGGCTGCACTGTGGCATTACCTTGTAACGGTGCCGGAACTGTACCCATAAAGCAAGGGACATTTTCTACCGCAGAATCGGCGGTTTCACCTTCCCCTGCCCCCTGGAGCGGGATGAACTCTGGCAAGTGGCTCAGAGATAAGAGGAGGGGGCTGGCTGAATAGATCCGGATCAGGATCGAAATTGGGGAGGTCCAACTCCCCCAGGGATCACCTTGAGGTGACTCAATTTCAGCTAAATCTGAAATAACGCCTTGCCCCACCACACGGAGACGCATCTGATCCACATGTCCCTTCCCCCTGTGTGGTGGTTCTTTCCCCTGATCCTGGGGATGAATCTGAACCCTCCCCATTCGAGGACCTGCCGCGTAAGGGCAACCAACCTTAGCCTCAAATTCTTGGTTGAGGCTGGGCCACCAAAAATGACTCTTGGCAAACGCTTTTGAGAAAACAGCGCCCATGCACCCCGACAACAGTGTATGCAGAACTTTAGCCTGTAGTGCAGACGGAATTACCATTTTATCCTCCCAAAACAAACATTCCCCCAGCACAGACAATTTATTACATTCCCTGTAATACCCCTTGAGTTCTTTAGAAACCGGTGGCAGTGGCCACCCAATTTGTACCCAATACACAACCCTAGACACCAGGGGATCTTCACATGTAGCCTTCTCAATGTCCAATTTAGCATTCAGTGTTGTAAAGATGAGAGACTCCCACAGTTCTGAAATAGAGGCCTCAACAGCGCCCAGGGGAATGAGTTCATCGAGTCCAGTCTTAGGACAGTCTTTGGGTGCAACATACATTTGGCAGGACTTCAGCCTATCGAGCTTGGCCATAGAGTCCAAAACAGAATGAACAGGGGGCCCCATGAAAGTTTCCAACCTAGGGCGGAACACATCCAGATACTTATCACAAACGGCCTGAATGGTGTCAGCCTAAACCATATTGATGCCTGAAAAGGCAATACCTAGGGGCCCAAACCACTGAGTACCCAAAAGGTTGTTCTTACCTGCCTTGATCACAACAAGCGGGAATTTTGCGGCGATGCCTTTGAACTGCAACTCAAAATTGCCAATGCCTAGCACAGGGATGTAGCGTCCCTGCACATCTCTCAACTGGACCTGCAGAGCCCGCAACTTGGGCCGGTCCACTGGTGGAATCTGGAAAAACCTGGGAGAGGTTCAAGTACGATGATCCTGAGTCAATCTCCATGCAGCAACGATGACCCTGGAGACTGACATCAGTGAAGAACTGCCCATGACCGCACGAACACTGAAACTGGAACCGGAACCTTGACCGGCGTTGATTTTGGAAATCTGGGACTTCTCCTTCCAGCGATCTTTGTCCTTGGCCAACCCACCAGACCGCTGGTGGCACACTCTCATTAAGTGCCCTTTTTGCCCACACCTGTGGCACTCCGCCTTCTTGAATGGGCACTTCTCCCGAAGATGCTTGCCCCCGCACCCTTTGTATGAGGCCTTGACGTGGTCAGCAGTTTTGGAGAACTTGCGGTGAACTTTCCGCACGTCGTCCCCCGACTCTTGGTCATCTGAAGATGATGAGGGCAGCGAATCTGAAGAAGACTAACCGTAGCACTCTAGTCAGCTGCAGCTTTTCTAACTGAAGAGTGTTTTTCCCGGAACACCTTCACACCTGCGCTGACAACTTCGGATGCCAGAGCTTCCTCGAAAGCCTCGTCGAAGGTCAGCGTGTTCTTTTTCACCCTGTCCCTGAGGGCATCGTCCACATTCGGCAACTCACATGTCCCAGCTGCCTGGCGCAGGGCAACGACATAATCGGTGATGGACTCCCCAGGCTTCTGGTTCCGATGGTAGAAGTTTACCTGGGCTGTGAAGATAGAGGCCTTAGGCCTGAAGTGGTCTCTCAAAACCGACAGAATGTCCCTTAGAGAGGTATCCTTTACTTCTCTCGGCCGAAGCAGGTTCACAATGAGATCAATTGTGGAGATGCCGCAGTTTGCAAGAAACGTCGCCTTTCATTCCTCCGGCTTGACCTTGTTGGCCAGAACCCAATTCTCAAATTGGATTTCATAGCTTGGCCAGGTGTCCGTCTTAGACACGTTGAAACCCCCGAATGGCGTTGTGGCAGGAGCATATCCCACCTTCGTCGCCAATGTTGAGTCTGAGGGTAACTAGCAACGCAACAACAAGTTTGGGGTTAACATCAGTGATTTATTATCAGCTCGGATACTGCTTGCTCGGATAACTCGGACTGGAGAATAAGGGGACGAGGTAGCAACTTGTATACAGACAGAATGGCAGTTACAGTGATACATTTGCCCGGGCTTTTGATAACGCGGGAAACCTGTGTTAGAACCAATCAGATTACATTGACAACATGTGACTGTGGCGCCTTACAGAAAGGGTGCACATTTACAGCAAAGACTTAATGGTGATTGCAGTCGGCTTTGAAACAGAGATGAGCTCTCAACCCTAGAGTCAGATATGACTGGCTTTCAAGCAAGGGAAACCTTTACCTTTACCTTTACCTTAGATGCTCTATTAGGCATAATTTGACTTGAAATATTTTAGCCTCTTTGTGGTTACCTAGTAGCAGACATCTGGAAAACAGTTTGCTCTTACTAAAGAATCAGCAGGAGAAGCAAGACATGGCAATGGACTGATATCTGTTTGAAACTGGGAAGCCATTTCTCTCTGGTGAATTAACTGATACTGTGCGTGGTGTAAAAGGAGCCTCTGTTACAGTGGTTTGAAGAAAAGCAGTTGTTTGGAGAGTTAAGACAATTATGGAGCCTGACGTAGAAGTCACAGTGTCCTTTGTAAGGTTTATCAGACTGCTGATTATCTTTCTCTCTGTTTTGATTTGAAGTGGTGGTGTTAACACTCCCAACCAAAATAAACCAAACTAGAGTCACAAACTGAAAAGAGAGCAACTCTCTGGGTGTAGGGAAAGAGCTTTTAATAGCAAGCCTTTGATTTTACTCTTGGCTATTCTGGGCAGAAAGAAACTAAGGACTTTTTATCCTCATGATCTTTGCCCTACAATCACTCACACATATAGCTTAGGACAGTGGTTCCCAATGTGGGGCACAAGCCCCACAGGGGGACTTAAATTCCCAGAATCCTAAGTCAGTACATTGGCTGATCAGTGTTTTGGGAAACACTGGCTTAGGACCTTCCGTCATTATTAACTTCTATCAAGGTTGCCTTTAACCTGGTGGCTTGGGGCCAATGCTGAAATTCAAATTGCAGGAGAGGAATCCCCCCCCAAAAAAAAAAAAGATGGGGAAAGATCCAAAGGCCAATTTAAGGAACATCCAATGTTAAAGCAAGCAACAACAAAACAACAATGTTTTAAAAGTGTTGTAATGGGGCTGGCAATGAGACGCGTGAGGCAGCTGTGTGGCGAAGTCCAGCCCCAACCGGAGTCGGGATCAAGTATTTATTCCTGCCTGGGGCGAGGACGCGTATGTAAGATAATCATGTCACCCCGATACAGAAGGCTTGCGTACGTGGCATTTTCCGGTGGTCCCGCTACAATGCCAGCTTTTCGAAGTTACCCCGTGGTTAATGGACAACCCACACTTAATTGCCTTGGGCTGGCGAAACCCATTGTTCCTGCCCTAATCTCGGAGCCTATGTGGATTGACCCCGGGCATCTAACTTTGTCCCTTTGTTTGCCCCTGTCTACCTGCCTAGCTCTATTTGCCCTCAGCCTGGGCCATTGTTAATTCCTAACCTACCCGCTTATCTCCCAATTTCCCCTCCAGCAGAGCCCGGTTCGTTCTCAGCACTGTGGCCGGCTGAGTGGACCCCTGAGGAGAGGTTAAGCCAATTGATGCGGGGAACCCACATTTCTTCCTTTTTTACTGTTTAAATCGGCCTGGCTGACGGCTCGATGGATGTAAGGCATGATCTGCTTGGGCGTAAGTCTCTTTTTGGGCTGCCCCCATGAGGTGCACATTGACACAAATGAAGGGATGCATTGTGCGGAGCAGCAAACATAATCCCAACCACTATGATCACAGCTATGGTCTGGAGCGCTGTTTGCATCCACCCCCAGGGCACCCAAGACCACAGGGCGTCCCACCAAGGCCAGTTTGTGTCTTCTTTGATGTTTTTGACTAAGGTGTCCAGTTCGGCTATTCGACTCTAGAACTTGCGAGAGTTGTCCGTCAGGTTGAAACAACACATGTCTCAGACTGATTCGCAACCCAAATGATGTAAAAGCAGCAAATAGTCAATGGCTGCGCAGATGTCTAAAACCGCATGTCTAAGTTTAGCCTGCTCCTGATTTAACATGGCAATAGCTGATGAGGTGTGATTGATTGCTTTGGCTAACGTGCATGCTAGTTGGCCGATTCTGCATGCGTTGCCTACCGTTAACCCCGGCACTCCCATTAAGCTAATGGCTAAGGAAACATACTCTGCCTTACTGAGTAGGGAGATGTCGCTGTCACATGTCTTGTCCAGTTGTACCACTCCCTGCTGAGGCCGTTCAGGCTTTCGGGTCACCATATCCCTCCCCGGGAGTACCAGAGTCAGACAGCTCACACAACAGTATGAGTATGACAGGCTCACTCCTTCCATCTCGAGCAAGAGGTTCTGCATTGCTCTGGCGCACGCCATCCTCGAGATGCGGTTTCACGTAGCAACTCGGAATCCAGACCGGACCTATGTGGGACATAATCAATGCATACCCTCTCCCCCAGGTTATGAGCGGTGCTGGACCCCTCCAGGAGGGGTCTGGCGGCACCCTGAAGTGGACCATAAGTCGCGGAAGGGTCTCCTGTCGCCAGAAGTGCTTCTCCTGAGGAGTGCAGTCCGAAAAAATGCTGAGACAATTGTATGTGAATAATACTTTATGCAGGCACTGCTGCGCCCTGGCCCTGATTTTTGGGAGTACTAATCTCTTCCCTTCTTGTTTGTTTTTCATTGTAGGACTTTAACGTCCAGTTCACCCGTTCGACAATTGCTTGTCCTTGTGGATTGTATGGAATGCCGAATGTGTGCTTTACATCGCAAGTTGCCAGGAATGTTGCCAATTGTTTGGAGCTATACGCCAGTGCATTGTCGGTTTTTATGAGGTCGGGCTTGCTCATGACCGTGAAGCAGGTTAAAAGATGGCGCTCGACATGAGCTGCGGTCTCCCCATTCTGGGCTGTAGCCCAGGCAAATTGTGAATAAGTGTCAATGGAGACATGCATTTACTGCCATCTCCCAAATTCTGGAACGTGTGTGATGTCCATCTGCCAAATCTCATTAGACCCCCATCCCTCGTGGGTTGATCACCCACGAAGCCCCCCCCCCCAGCGTTCCTGCACACTGCGGGCAGGAGCACACAATACCTTGTGCTTGTGACATTGGAAGGTTAAATTGCTGTGCCAACGCCTTGGCGTTCTGGTGAAAAAATGTGTGGCTTTGTATGGGTGTTGTAAAAAAGCCCGCAGCTAATTAGCTGAATTTCCTTAACGGCTACATCGGCCCTGCTGTCTGGCCTGTTAATGCTGCCCGCCCTTCTCCTGCATTTGCAGGGCTGCACACAAAGGCTCCCAGCGTGTGCAGAAGAGAGAGAGAGACAATGAGACTGGTTGCCACCAATATTGGTCTGTTTCTAGTGGGGTTCCTACTACTGCACATTAAGCCTAATAAGTTAAGCTACCCAAGTAAAACGCCATGAAAAGAAAACAATACTGATACCAAATCCTTTCTCCCTTGAAGCCAGGGAGATGGCTTTTCATTGCAGTCTGTTCTGAATCCATGTTTTCATTACCTGTATGGGAGAGAGAGAACACACACACGTAGCGCCCCACCTCCCATTCTTTTCCCAATTGTTGGAATCCAAAGATACTTTAAGCTAGTGGGGCTAATGACATCCCTTATGTTTCCCTTGCAGCCCTACTCCACCAGATGACCCCAGCAAGCTGCAACACATGGGGATATTGAATTTTCTTTGAATTTGTGCTATCTGTAGGATGAGAGGAAGAATTGTAAGGTGTGAGGGATACAATTTCCATGGAACCCACTCATACCAAAGTTTCATGAAATCCATACAAACATGACCTTTGCTGGCTTGCAATGTTAAACTAGAATACAACATAGATCATCCTAATGCCTTCCTTTAAAGGACACTGGCAAAAAGGAAATGAAGAAAAGGAGAAAAAGAGAGAGAACAAAATTTCTAAACTAAGCAATTAAATTATGTAGACAACTCCCTTTATATATTTCACTTTTTGTTGTTGTTGTTCAGTCGCACAGTTGATTCCAACCCTTTGCGACCCCATGGACCATTTTCCTCCAGGCACCTATGTCCTCCACCATTCTCCTCAGCCCGCCCAGCTCTGTGCCCATTGCGTCCACAATACCAACTATCCATCTCATCTTTGGACGCCCCCTTCTTCTCTTGCCCTCCACTCTTCCTAGCATCAAGGCCTTCTCAAGTGAGTCCTCCCTTCTCATTTGATGTCCAAAGTACTTTAGCTTCATCTTCTCTATTTGTCCCTCCAATGAACAGTCAGGGTTGATTTCTTCTAATATTGACCTATTTGTTCTCTTTGCTGTCCAGGAGACTCTCAGGACTCTCACTATGGCCAATTATAAACCTATCGGAAGCTAATTTGGGGATTATACCTAATTAATTAATACTCCTGCCACTTCGGTTTCTGACAATATTTGGGACAGAGTGCTGGGTTCAAGTTATGCCCCCCTTAAGAGTCAGGAGTTTGTCTTCCTAACTCAAAGTCATGTTAGCAGTTTAACTAGTTAGACAAACAAATTACTCAGAGAGAGAGTTCCCTTAGAGCTCACTCTACACATTTAAACATTTCCCACACATTCAACACACACCTTCTGAAACACTTCACTGCAGCTGTTACAAAACTGAGCTTATTTTCAACTTACAACTATTGATCCCTGAATTTTCCTGATATAGAGAAAACCAGGGCTGTGGATGGGCCGCACTATTAATTAAAAAATATTAATAAAGCAAAGAGGGGAGTAGAAGCAGAAGTCGGAGCAAGAGCAAAGATAAGAGCTTTTGACTCTGCATGTGCTCTTAAGCAGAGCTGCTGCTGAGGAGAGCCAAACAAAGGAAGTGACCACTGGTAAGTTTTGCAGTTGGAGTAGAGCTGCTTTAGAGGCCTAACGGCACGCGAGATTGCAAACTAGTAACAAAAGAAGAATATAGTCTTACTAGGTAGAAAGGTAGTAAACGTGTACATTTTTGAGGCCCAGAATACTGCTCTTGTTAAAATGGATTCTGAGGGAACAGCTGTAGTTACCTGCAATACTTGTGCCATGTTTGTGTTCTTGCCAAAGCATATGGAGAACTACACTTGCAGCAAGTGCAAGCTGGTTGCACTACTAGAAGAGAAGGTCCAGCAGCTAGAGGCCCGCATATCTAACCATCAACAAATTAAGGAGCTTGAGATGTTCTTGGACAGAGCAGAGCAGACTATGCTGGACAAAGAAGAGACAGGGCACAGTTCTGAGGGAGAAGGCCCTTCACTAACTCAGGAGGGAGATGGTTGGAGGAATGTGACTCAAAGGAGGAGAAAAGTAGGGGATCACTCTGAGAGTCTGAAATTACAGAATAAATTTGAGGCTCTTTCTCTCATCACACCTGATGAGGAACACACAGAGGAACAACTGGTTCCACTTGATGATCTCTCCTTCATCACACTTGATGAGATCCAGGAAGATAAACAACAGGAACAAACTGAGGTTCTCTCCCTTAATATGGTTGATGAGGTGCATGTAGATGAACAGATTGCAGGAGAGAGGCTCCTTGTACTAGGCGATTCAATAATTAGAAATACAGAGAAATGGATTTGTGATGCACATGATAACAGTATGGTGACTTGCCTGCCAGGTGCAAAAGTTGCAGACATCACAAGAAATCTAGATAGATTGTTAGAGAGAACTGGGAACGAGCCAGTTGTCATGGTACACGTTGGTACCAATGATGTTGGGAAGGCCACGTGGTCTGTCCTGGAAGCCAAATTTAGGTTATTAGGAAGAAGATTGAAGTCCCGGACTTCCAAGGTAGCATTTTCAGTAGTGCTGCCTGTCCCTCGTGCAGGACCTACCAAGCAGGCAGAGCTCAGAAGCCTCAATGCGTGGATGAGGCAGTGGTGTCGAGAGGAGGGTTTCAGATTTGTCAGGAACTGGAAGACATTTTGGGACAAGCCAAATCTGTTCAGGAGGGATGGGTTGCATTTGAACCATGATGGGACCAGATTGCTGGCACTCAACATCAAAAAGGCTGCAGAGCAGCTTTTAAACTGATAACTGGGGGAAAGCTGACAGGAACTGGGCAGCATCCGGTTCGGGAAAGTGTGTACTTGAGTAGTGAGGAGGATGCAAAAATTACTGAGCAGAGCAAGGAGCTAGTCATCAGCACTCTAGCAGAAGGATGCAAGAGGCAGTCTAACAATGCAACTGGACTCAAAAGACTGTATCAGGAAAGCATATATAAATGCTTGTATACAAATGCCAAAAGCCTCCGGAACAAAATAGGGGAGCTGGAATACTTAGCAATAGATAAGAATATTGATATTATTGGTATCACTGAAACCTGGTGGACGGATGATAACCAATGGGATACAGTTATCCCAGGCTACAAACTGTACAGGAAGGATAGGAAGGGGCAAACGGGAGGTGGTGTAGCCTTGTATGTCAAAGAAGTGATAAAATCGTATGAATTGGAATATCTAGGTGATTTGGAGTCACCATTAGAAGCTCTGTGGGTAAGAGTACCAGGCCACAAGGATAGTCTAACAGTAGGCATATACTATCGGCCTCCGACCCAAACTCTTGAGGGAGACTGGCAGTTGGAGAATGTTGTAAAGGAGACATCCAAGAAGGGAAGCCTGGTTATAATGGGGGAATTCAATTACCTTCACATAGACTGGGTGAACTGTTGTTCAGCACATGATAAAGAGATAAAGTTCCTAGATATGCTAAATGATTGTTCCCTGGGACAGATGGTTGAAGACCCAACTAGAGGTACAAGAATCCTTGACTTGATCCTAAGTAATACTCAGGATCTGGTGCAAGATGTTAATGTGACTGATCTAATAGGGAACAGTGACCACAACTCAATTATGGTTAACTTGATCATAGACTGCAAGTCACTTGTAAAATCTAACACAGAGACCTTAAATTTTCAAAAAGGATATTTCCCAAAGATGAGGAAACTAGTAAAAAAGAAGCTGAAAGGGAAAATTGAGAGAGTCCAAACACTCCAAGAGGCATGGAGGCTGTTTACAAAAACAATAACAGAGGCCCAATTGGAATGCATACCCAAAAGGAGAAAGGGCACTGCCAGTTCCAAGAGGACTCCGATGTGGCTTACAGGAGCTGTTCGGGAAGTGATCAAGAGCAAGAAAAGCTCATTTAGAAGATGGAAGGCTTGTCCGAATGAGGACAGCAGGCAGAAACATAAATTCTGGCAGAACAAATGCAAGGCAACAATCAGGAAAGGAAAGCAAGACTTTGAGGAGCGTATAGCTAAAAATACTCAGAGAAATAACAAAGACTTCTTTAAGTACATTAGAAGTAAGAACCCAACTAGGAAGGCCATTGGACCATTAGATGACAATGGAAGGCAAGGCGTTATTAAAGAGGAAACAGAGATTGCAGAGAGACTCAATGAATTCTTTGCTTCAGTATTCACTGAAGAAGACAGAGACCACATGCCCAAAACAGAGCCTATCTTCGTAGGGAGGGAAACCGAAGAATTAAGCAAGATAGAAATAACCAGGGAGGAGGTCCTTGCATGTCTTGTTAAGCTAAACACTAACAAATCACCAGGACCAGATGGCATCCATCCATGAGTTCTCAAGGAACTTAAAGATGAAATTGCTGATCTCCTAGCCAAAATATATAATCTTTCCCTCAAATCAGGCTTTGTGCCTGATGACTGGAAGGTAGCGAATGTAACACCAATTTTCAAAAAAAGATCCAGGGGTGATCCAGGAAATTACTGACCTGTCAGTTTGACATGTGTCCCAGGTAAAGTGATGGAAACCATCCTAAAAATAGAATTAATAGGCACATAGAAGAGAAGGTGCTGCTAAAGGAGAGCCAACATGGCTTTTACAAGGGCAAATCATGGCTCACTAATCTGTTGGAATTTTTTGAGGGTGTCAACAAGCATGTGGATAAGGGGGATCCAGTTGACATTGTTTATCTGGACTTTCAGAAGGCTTTTGACAAGGTCCCACACCAAAGGCTCTTGAATAAACTT
The DNA here is from genome assembly GCA_035047305.1 of Bradypodion pumilum. Taxonomy (NCBI): domain Eukaryota; kingdom Metazoa; phylum Chordata; class Lepidosauria; order Squamata; family Chamaeleonidae; genus Bradypodion; species Bradypodion pumilum. The sequence goes on along the minus strand of JAWDJD010000009.1, from coordinate 22,510,742 downwards.
ACAAGTCATGGAATAAAGGGACAGGTCTTGTCCTGGATCAGCAACTGGCTAAGGGACAGGAAACAGAGGGTAGCACTAAATGGACACTTCTCCAAGTGGAGAGAAGTAAAGAGTGGGGTCCCCCAAGGTTCAGTACTGGGACCCCTGCTTTTCAACCTCTTCATAAATGATCTAGAGGTAGGAGTAAAAAGCAAGGTAGCCAAATTTGCTGACGACACTAAATTATACAGGGTAGTGAAAACTGTGAGAGATTGTGAGAAGCTCCAGAGGGATCTCTTGACACTGGGGGAGTGGGCAAAACAGTGGCAAATGAGCTTCAACATTAGTAAGTGCAGAGTGATGCATGTTGGGGCAAAAAAACCCAATTACATTTATAAATTGATGGGGTCTGAACTCTCTGTGACAAACCAGGAAAGGGACCTTGGTGTCCTGGTGGACAACTCAATGAAGGTGTCAACCCAGTGTGCCTCAGCAGTGAAGAAAGCAAACTCAATGTTAGGGATAATTAGGAAGGGTATAGAAAATAAGTCAGCAAGTGTCATTTTGCCTCTTTATAAATCTATGGTGAGGCCCCATCTGGAATACTGTGTACAGTTCTGGTCGCCATACCTCCAGAAGGATATTATGGAGTTGGAGAAAGTGCAGAGGAGGGCAACCAGAATGATTAGGGGACTGGAACACCTTCCTTACCATCTGAGGCTGCAACGGTTGGGCCTTTTCACTCTTGAACGACGGCGTCTAAGAGGTGACCTGATTGAAGTTTATAAAATCATGCACGGTGTGGACAAAGTAGATAAGGAAAAACTGTTTTCCCTATCGCACAACACTCGAACTAGGGGACACTCGATGAAACTTTTGGGTACTAGTTCTCAAACAAATAAGAAAAAGTACTTTTTCACCCAGAGGATCCCTGGTCTATGGAACTCCCTGCCAGAAGAAGTGGTGACAGCTGTCAGTCTTGACAGCTTTAAGAAAGGATTAGACAAGTTCATGGAGCACAAGGGTATCCATGGCTATAATTATGGATACTTAAGGACAACCTCCGGGTTGGAGAGATAGGCAGGATATCTCTCAATGCCATATCCAGGGAATCCTAAGCAGGTGAAGGCATCTGCTTGGGAATACCCTGAAGCAAATGGCGAGCCACTGTGTGAGACAGAATGCTGGACTGGATGGGCAGCAGAAGCGAAAGAAGTAAAAGACATGGGTGAGGAAATGCAAAGTGAGGAAAATTGGCATCATGGAAACCTGCGCTGGAGCAGGGGAGACAGTCTTTCACAGCATCGCAAACTGTAGGAAGATTGCCCCTCTTAGTTTTTTTTTTCACCCAGCCAGTGTCTTCTCCAAAAAGGAAAAATCTTCATATCATATGACTCATTTCTGGTTAATGCATGTAAATTTTGTCTAGTAACTGTCTAAACGTTTTTAAGAATGTAGTATGAAATCACAGGCTCCGGTTTTGCATGAAATCTAGGTAAAAGGTCAATAACTCTTGGCATTTTTTATTAAACCTCACGACTTGAGAATTCTTTTCCCCACAGCGCTGCTACATGATTAATGCCTTAATTCTTACAAACTTCTCTCCAAAGTGCCACGTTTTAATGGAAAATTATATTTGCAGTCTTAACATGCCTGGAACTACGTTCCAAAAGATATGGTATTTTCTTCACAGCTTCCTTGGCTAATTAACTCTTCTATTGATAGGATCTCTCCACAGAAGAGGCACCCCACCAAGCAGTTTTAATTATCTGCTAAGAGTGATAAGAGTTAACCACTAACCTTTTTTTCTCCTCGCTATTTCGAGTATTACACATTTCGCAACCTTCAGGGCACAAAGGGAGGGAAAAGATTAAGCCTAGTTCCTGAGAGAGTGCAGAGCGCTGAACCTTCTTTGGAATTTCAGCTGCCTCGATCTTTTGCAGCGCCATAGCTGCCCAAGGTCAATATTAAGGATTCAGTCTAGCCAGTACAACTCTAGCAAATTTTAGGGAAAACTGATTTAGACAAGGTCATAATTCTAATTAGACACATGGACCATCGCTCTCCAGGCACCCCTGTCCTCCACCTTCCCCAGCATCAAGGCCTTCTCAAGTGAATCCTCTCTTCTCATTTGATGTCCAAAAAACTTCAACTTCATCTTTGTTATTTGTCCTTCTAAGGAGCAGTCAGGGCTAATCTCTTCTAATATTGACCTATTTGTTCTCCTCGCTGTCTGGGGGACTCTCAAAACTCTCCTCCATCACCACATCTCAAAGGCATCTATTTTTCCTCGCTTAGCCTTTCTAATGGTCCAGCTCTCACAGCCATACATTACCACCGGAAATACCATTGCTTTGACTATGCGGACCTTTGTTTGCAGTGAGATGTCTCTACTTTTCACTATGTTCCCCTGGTTTTTCATAGCTTGTCTCCCAAGAATCAGTCGCCTTTTTATTTCATGGACGCAATCTCCATCTGCAGAGATATTGGATCCTAAGAAAGTGAAATCTGTTACTGCTTCTACTTCTTCCCCATCTATTTTCCAGGGACTGATATGGCCTGTTACCATTATCTTGGTTTTCTTGATATTGAGTCTCAGGCCAGCTTTTGCACTCTCTTCTTTCAACCTAATCAGGAGCTTATTTAGGTCTTGCTCACTTTCTGCCATTAGGGTGGTATCATCTGTATATCTCGAATTGTTGATGTTTCTCCCAGCAATTTTGATCCAATATTGTGATTCCTCCATCCCTGCATTGTGCATTATGTGCTCTGTGTATACGTTGAATAAGCAGGGTGACAGAATGCAGCCTTGTCTTATTCCTTTTCCTATTCCAAACCACTCCGTCATTCCATACTCTGTCCTAACTGTTGCTTCTTGACTCATGTACAGATTTCTCATGAGACATATGAGGGCTTACTCCACAGCTAATGCAATGATGTAATTTCATTAGCAGCACTGCAAAGAGGAGCTGTATGTAACCCACACTGTCTTTCCTTTCAGAACATAAGAAAAGGGGGGAGTAGCACCCCCACCCCCGCATCTACAGCTAACCCTCAACCATATTACTGCAAAACTAACTTTCTCAAGGCTGAGTTCTCAGCTAGTTTTTCTCTCTCTAATGCAGGTCAATCCCTGGAAACCCAGCCAGAACCACCAACTCGAGAAACCAAGCGCATCAGGCGCAGAAATTGCCTAAAGATGACATCAGCTGTCCATAATTTTTCCACTCTCAAGATGATTTTGGCATGCTTTCTTTTTACCTCAGGGGGGGGTGGATTCAGGAATGGACATTTTACACACACAAGGACATTTTACACACACAAGGACACGCAATGCTACTTCCATGAACAATGCTTTCAGTGAACACATTATTTTGCCTAAAATGGACTGTCACCTTCTATGGACATTTTGAGTTAAAATTCACACCAAAAGGACAATTCATAAATATCTCAAAGAGTTTCACCACAGAAGCTCAAGGAAAACAGATGAATGTCTATGTTTTACTGCCATTTGCTTGTATTATTTTCGTATTTCAATGCCTTTTCCATGCCTTTGTACTATGTTCGAGTGGGCTTTTCAAGGGTTATATGAATTCTTGTACACACGATTGCATATTACTCATACATTTGCCCCTTTTGATGCTACCCTCACTAGGAGAACATATCCTGGCCACGGGTGGGAGAAAAATCAAATAGGGCCACATCTACCGAAGGTTGAGCTTCCTGGAGCTAGAGTAACCCCTGGCTATTGTAATTCATTATCTCAGTGTCAATCACACCTCTGTTGTGTTAGAGAAGCATTTGCATAGTTACCAGAAGAGGTCACTTTGCGAAGTAGCCTAGGAATAACCAGTTCTGCCACCGGGAGGGGGGGAAAGGAGTTAATCCCCCCAGTGAAAGATCAATGACACAACTCATCACATTGCCTTGCTAACAGAAAGCAACCCACGGTCTTTAACACCTACACAGCTGCTTGGACATCATTTAAGTCCGAAGCACATGCCATGTCCATCCTGGTAGAGGAACACTCTGAGCCCAATCCGCAAAGCATGGTGGCCGCAGTGTTAGCTCAAATCACCTACAATTCCCTGATGGTTGTCTTGATCCTTTCCTTGCTTTTGGGGGGAGGGGTCCATGCTTCTTCAGGGGACTTGATACCTGGCAAGGACTTAAATGCCAGGCTCCAGTACAACATTTGGGAAAGACTTGCTAGACTTGCCAACCAATCTGACTTTTGCCTTGAACAAAACATGGACCCTGCCTCACTTTTGAGCACTTGCCTTATTCCAGTCTGCCGTGCTCCGGGCAAACAGGCTGGGGACATTGGATGGGTGCCTAATCAGCATACATGGAATTATATACCTGCCAATGTATCAGATTCATATTACTGTATAAGTCGTTTAACACTGGTACTCCAAAAAAAGGGAAATGGTTACACCACACACATTCACCCCACAGTCAGCCCGGTTCACTCGAGCGGTCCAGCTCGATGAAAAATGTGACAGCAACATCAGGTTACTCAGTAAAGCAGAGTATATATCTTTAGCTGTTAGCCTTATAGGGGTGCCCAGACTTGCAGTGGGAAATGCACGTAGAATTGGTCAGCTAGCGTGTGCACTAGCCAAAGCCCTTAATCACACTTCATCAGCTATTGCTTTATTAAACCAAGAGCAAGCTGAAATTCGACATGCAGTTTTGGATAATCGTGCAGCAATTGATTACTTATTGCTTCTACATCATTTGGGTTGTGAAGCAGTTCACCACATGTGTTGTTTCAACCTCACAGACAACTCCCACCATGTTCAGAATCGGATCAACGCCCTGGATAACACAGTCACACACATTCGTCAAGATTCAGGTTGGGGTTGGTGAATGAGCTCTGGTCCTGGGTACTATGGGGATGGCTACAAATCACGTTCCAAGCTACTGCTGGTGTGATGGTAGTGGAAATTATGCTATACTGCTTTGCACAGTGCATTCCCTCACTCCTGTCAATGTGCACCCTAGGACGGAGACCCCAGGAAACAATTACACCTAGACAACTGATGCCCTAGTCTGTCAGGGTCTTAGCCAGGTTGCCTTAGAAAGTAAGAAAAGAGGGAATGTGGATGGGCCACGTTATTAATTGGCTATAACCTTTCCCGATTGGTCTGTCTGGCTAGAACAAGGGCTGGAGACCATCCTGGTTATGCAGGAAAGGAAATTGGGTAAACGCTAATAGTGATAGTTAGCAGTAGAGACTCCATATTGCCTTGGCTGAGAGCACTGAGAGGAGTAGGACAGAAGTCACCCAAGTGTCACAGTACCTAGTAAACAGCTCACAGTATCTCACTCACATCCGTGGAGACACTAAGCTGCCGCTAGACCAAACAGTTAAGTGTAGGAGCCCAGAGTTTACAAGAATTCTGAGATAAGACGAGAACAGTGAGTCTTGCTACTTCTGCTGATTAGTCTGCCTATGGGGAACCTTGGCACGCAGTACTTTCTTAGCAACTTCTTAGGCTGGCAAATGTACCTTGGCCAGCAACATGCTACGTAAGCAAGCTTTCTGTAATAGGGGTCATGCACGATCTGTGCGCAAGTGATCAAGAATGCAAGTCAATAAATACAGATCACCCGACTTGATAGGGACTGACTTTTCCACCACACTTCCGTATCCTGTGCCTTCCTTGCGCCTAGCGGCCCCGATCCTCCGGGGGAGAAGAAACCATTACAACACAGGGCCATTTACTTAAGGCCTCTGCGAAGCAAAAATTATATGCAGTCCATTATTCATAGACTGATTTTGTCCATACCTGTCAAGTTTAGGGAAATTTCTGTCAACCCCCCGTATTTTACACTCTTTCCCACCGTCATCCCATATTAGTTAGACTGCAATTAGACTGGAGTTAGACTGGAGGCCAGCACAGGATAAGCATAGCTGTCCAGTTTCCTGTTTTGCCCAGGAAATTTCCTTTATTTGACAGAAATTTCCCAAAACTTGACAGGTATGATTTTGTCTCATCTGTTGCCAAGGGCAATGTGGGACCATAAAAAATTCACCTGACGTTTGTAGCTCTCCCTTGAGTAAGTTAAGAGTTTTTATCCATTGACACACCTTGAATTTTAGTTTTCTTGGTCAAGGGACCTGGATTCAAATTCTTAGCTGCAATCACAAATCTGATATTTCAAGTTCCAATTTAGGTTAATTACTGGGGTTCTCCTTATGCCCTTGGCAATGTTGCTCAGAGCCAACCTTTTACCACAGCCAAATGTAGATCACATGTGTTCCAACACTTATAATATGCAACTATAATGTGTATGCATCCAAATTTAAACCTCTCATTATAGAGACATCAAATTTTGCAGTTGGAGTAGAGCTGCTTTAGAGGCCTCCACTAATTTAAATTGATAATTGAAACTGCTGAGAGCCACCTCTGTTCAAACAGAGGAAGCAGTTTGAAGCTTCCAGAAGCAGGGGGGCAGGGCCACACCAGGCCCTTCCCTGAACTGTGACTCATAGGGGCGGAGCCACACTATCCTTTAAAAGCTCTGAGCTCTTTCAGGGTCAGCCATTTTGACTCTGCATGTGCTCTTAAGCAGAGCTGCTGCTGAGGAGAGCCAAACAAAGGAAGTGAGCACTGGTAAGTTTTGCAGTTGGAGTAGAGCTGCTTTAGAGGCCTCCACTAATTTAAATTGATAATTGAAACTGCTGAGAGCCACCTCTGTTCAAACAGAGGAAGCAGTTTGAAGCTTCCAGAAGCAGGGGGGCAGGGCCACACCAGGCCCTTCCCTGAACTGTGACTCATAGGGGCGGAGCCACACTATCCTTTAAAAGCTCTGAGCTCTTTCAGGGTCAGCCATTTTGACTCTGCATGTGCTCTTAAGCAGAGCTGCTGCTGAGGAGAGCCAAACAAAGGAAGTGAGCACTGGTAAGTTTTGCAGTTGGAGTAGAGCTGCTTTAGAGGCCTCCACTAATTTAAATTGATAATTGAAACTGCTGAGAGCCACCTCTGTTCAAACAGAGGAAGCAGTTTGAAGCTTCCAGAAGCAGGGGGGCAGGGCCACACCAGGCCCTTCCCTGAACTGTGACTCATAGGGGCGGAGCCACACTATCCTTTAAAAGCTCTGAGCTCTTTCAGGGTCAGCCATTTTGACTCTGCATGTGCTCTTAAGCAGAGCTGCTGCTGAGGAGAGCCAAACAAAGGAAGTGAGCACTGGTAAGTTTTGCAGTTGGAGTAGAGCTGCTTTAGAGGCCTCCACTAATTTAAATTGATAATCGAAACTGCTGAGAGCCACCTCTGTTCAAACAGAGGAAGCAGTTTGAAGCTTCCAGAAGCAGGGGGGCAGGGCCACACCAGGCCCTTCCCTGAACTGTGACTCATAGGGGCGGAGCCACACTATCCTTTAAAAGCTCTGAGCTCTTTCAGGGTCAGCCATTTTGACTCTGCATGTGCTCTTAAGCAGAGCTGCTGCTGAGGAGAGCCAAACTAGGAACAAAAAAAATATAGTCTTACTAGGTAGAAAGGTAGTAAACGTGTACATTTTTGAGGCCCACAATACTGCACTTGTTTAAATGGATTCTGAGGGAACAGCTGTAGTTACCTGCAATTCTTGTGCCATGTTTGTGTTCTTGCCAAAGCATATGGAGAACTACACTTGCAGCAAGTGCAAGCTGGTTGCACTACTAGAAGAGAAGGTCCAGCAGCTAGAGGCACGCATATCTAACCACCAACAAATTAAGGAGCTTGAGCTGTTCTTGGACAGAGCGGAGCAGACTATGCTGGACAAAGAAGAGACAGGGCACAGTTCTGAGGGAGAAGGCCCTTCACTAACTCAGGAGGGAGATGGTTGGAGGAATGTGACTCAAAGGAGGAGAAGAGTAGGGGATCACTCTGAGAGTCTGAAATTACAGAATAAATTTGAGGCTCTTTCCCTTATCACACCTGATGAGGAACACACAGAGGAACAACTGGTTCCACCTGATGATCTCTCCTTCATCACACTTGATGAGATCCAGGAAGATGAACAACAGGAACAAACTGAGGTTCTCTCCCTTAATATGGTTGATGAGGTGCATGTAGATGAACAGATTGCAGGAGAGAGGCTCCTTGTACTAGGCGATTCAATAATTAGAAATACAGAGAAATGGATTTGTGATGCACATGATAACCGTATGGTGACTTGCCTGCCAGGTGCAAAAGTTGCAGACATCACAAGAAATCTAGATAGATTGTTAGAGAGAACTGGGAACGAGCCAGTTGTCATGGTACACGTTGGTACTAATGATATTGGGAAGGCCAAGCGGTCTGTCCTGGAAGCCAAATTTAGGTTGTTAGGAAGAAGATTGAAGTCCCGGACTTCCAAGGTAGCATTTTCAGAAGTGCTGCCTGTCCCTCGCGCAGGACCTACCAGGCAGGCAGAGCTCAGAAGCCTCAATGCGTGGATGAGGCGGTGGTGTCGAGAGGAGGGCTTCAGATTTGTCAGGAACTGGAGAACATTTTGGGACAAGCCAAATCTGTTCAGGAGGGATGGGTTGCATTTAAACCATGATGGGACCAGATTGCTGGCACTCAACATCAAAAAGGCTGCAGAGCAGCTTTTAAACTGATAACTGGGGGAAAGCCGACAGGAGCTGGGCAGCATCCGGTTCGGGAAAGTGTGTACTTGAGTAGTGAGGAGGATGCAAAAATTACTGAGCAGAGCAAGGAGCAAGTCACCAGCACTCTAGCAGAAGGATGCAAGAGGCAGTCTAACAATGCAACTGGACTCAAAAGACTGTATCAGGAAAGCATATATAAATGCTTGTATACAAATGCCAGAAGCCTCCGTAACAAAATAGGGGAGCTGGAATACTTAGCAATAGATAAAAATATTGATATTATTGGTATCACTGAAACCTGGTGGACGGATGATAACCAATGGGATACAGTTATCCCAGGCTACAAACTGTACAGGAAGGATAGGAAGGGGCAAACAGGAGGTGGTGTAGCCTTGTATGTCAAAGAAGTGATAAAATCATATGAATTGGAATATCTAGGTGATTTGGAGTTACCATTAGAAGCTCTGTGGGTAAGAGTACCAGGCCACAAGGATGGTCTAACAGTAGGCATATACTATCGGCCTCCGACCCAAACTCTTGAGGGAGACTGGCAGTTGGAGAATGTTGTAAAGGAGGCATCCAGGAAGGGAAGCCTGGTTATAATGGGGGACTTCAATTACCCTCACATAGACTGGGTGAACTGTTGTTCAGCACACGATAAAGAGATAAAGTTCCTAGATATGCTCAATGATTGTTCCCTGGGACAGATGGTTGAAGACCCAACTAGAGGTACAAGAATCCTTGACTTGATCCTGAGTAATACTCAGGATCTGGTGCAAGATGTTAATGTGACTGATCCAATAGGGAACAGTGACCACAACTCAATTATGTTTAACTTGATCATAGACCGCAAGTCACTGATAAAATCTAACACAGAGACCTTAAATTTTCAAAAAGGAAATTTCCCAAAGATGAGGAAACTAGTAAAAAAGAAACTGAAAGGGAAAATTGAGAGAGTCCAAACACTCCAAGAGGCATGGAGGCTGTTTACAAAAACAATAACAGAGGCTCAATTGGAATGCATACCCAAAAGGAAAAAGGGCACTGCCAGGTCCAAGAGGACTCCGATGTGGCTTACAGGAGCTGTTCGGGAAGTGATCAAGAGCAAGAAAAGCTCATTTAGAAGATGGAAGGCTTGTCCAAATGAGGACAGCAGGCAGAAACATAAATTCTGGCAGAACAAATGCAAGGCAACAATCAGGAAAGCAAAGCAAGACTTTGAGGAGCGTATAGCTAAAAATACTCAGAGAAATAACAAAGACTTCTTTAAGTACATTAGAAGTAAGAACCCAACTAGGAAGGCCATTGGACCATTAGATGACAATGGAAGGCAAGGGGTTATTAAAGAGGAAACAGAGATTGCAGAGAGACTCAATGAATTCTTTGCTTCAGTATTCACTGAAGAAGACAGAGACCACATGCCCAAAACAGAGCCTATCTTCGTAGGGAGGGAAACCGAAGAATTAAGCAAGATAGAAATAACCAGGGAGGAGGTCCTTGCATGTCTTGTTAAGCTAAACACTAACAAATCCCCAGGACCAGATGGCATCCATCCACGAGTTCTCAGGGAACTTAAAGATGAAATTGCTGCTCTCCTAGCCAAAATATATAATCTTTCCCTCAAATCAGGCTTTGTGCCTGATGACTGGAAGGTAGCGAATGTAACACCAATTTTCAAAAAAGGATCCAGGGGTGATCCAGGAAATTACCGGCCTGTCAGTTTGACATGTGTCCCAGGTAAAGTGATGGAAACCATCCTAAAAGATAGAATTAATAGGCACATAGAAGAGAAGGTGCTGCTAAAGGAGAGCCAACATGGCTTTTGCAAGGGCAAATCATGCCTCACTAATCTGTTGGAATTTTTTGAGAGTGTCAACAAGCATGTGGATAAGGGGGATCCAGTTGACATTGTTTATCTGGACTTTCAGAAGGCTTTTGACAAGGTCCCACACCAAAGGCTCTTGAATAAACTTACCAGTCATGGAATAAAGGGACAGGTCTTGTCCTGGATCAGCAACTGGCTAAGGGACAGGAAACAGAGGGTAGCACTAAATGGACACTTCTCCAAGTGGAGGGAAGTCAAGAGTGGGGTCCCCCAAGGTTCAGTACTGGGACCCCTGCTTTTCAACCTCTTCATAAATGATCTAGAGGTAGGAGTAAAAAGCAAGGTAGCCAAATTTGCTGACGACACTAAATTATACAGGGTAGTGAAAACTGTGAGAGATTGTGAAGAGCTCCAGAGGGATCTCTTGACACTGGGGGAGTGGGCAAAACAGTGGCAAATGAGCTTCAACATCAGTAAGTGCAGAGTGATGCATGTTGGGGCAAAAAACCCCAATTACATTTATAAACTGATGGGGTCTGAACTCTCTGCGACAAACCAGGAAAGGGACCTTGGTGTCCTGGTGGACAGCTCAATGAAGGTGTCAACCCAGTGTGCCTCAGCAGTGAAAAAAGCAAACTCAATGTTAGGGATCATTAGGAAGGGTATAGAAAATAAGTCAGCAAGTGTCATTTTGCCTCTTTATAAATCTATGGTGAGGCCCCATCTGGAATATTGTGTACAGTTCTGGTCGCCATACCTCCAGAAGGATATTATGGAGTTGGAGAAAGTACAGAGGAGGGCAACCAGAATGATTAGGGGACTGGAACACCTTCCTTACCATCTGAGGCTGCAACGGTTGGGCCTTTTCACTCTTGAACGACGGCGTCTAAGAGGTGACCTGATTGAAGTTTATAAAATCATGCACGGTGTGGACAAAGTAGATAAGGAAAAACTGTTTTCCCTATCGCACAACACTAGAACTAGGGGACACTCCATGAAACTTTTGGGTACTAGTTCTCAAACAAATAAGAGAAAGTACTTTTTCACCCAGAGGATTACTGGTCTATGGAACTCCCTGCCAGAAGAAGTGGTGACAGCTGTCAGTCTTGACAGCTTTAAGAAAGGATTAGACAAGTTCATGGAGGACAAGGCTATCAATGGCTATAATTATGGCTACCTAAGGACAACCTCCGGGTTGGAGAGATAGGCAGGATATCTCTCAATGCCATTTCCAGGGGATCCTAAGCAGGTGAGGGCATCTCCTTGGGAATACCCTGAAGGAAATGGTGAGCCACTGTGTGAGACAGAATGCTGGACTGGATGGGCTGTGGCCTGTTCCAACAAGGCTGTTCTTATGTTCTTATGTTCTTATGTTCCTTTAGGCACCACTGGTAGTGGGTACCAGTACATGAATTTGGATTTGAGCATAGGCAAGGAGCCTGTCAAGTTTCGGGAAATTTCTGTCAAACCCCTGTATTTTACACTCTTTCCCGCCGTCAACCCGTATTAGTTAGACTGCAATTAGACTGGAGTTAGACTGGAGGCCAGCACAGGATGAGCATAGCTGTCCAGTTTCCTGTTTTGGCCGGGAAATTTCCCTTATTTGACAGAAATTTCCCAAAACTTGACAGATATGGCAAGGAGGATTGCCCTTGTCTGAGCCTTTTAGGTTCAGAGCTCTTATCACGTTAACATATATATCCAATAGCAACACACATGCAGAGACCTCCACATACTTATAAGTACAAATTTTAATTTTTGTAGGGACAATATTCCCCATTCCCCTGTGCCGCAAAGTACCAAATTTCCTTTTCCCCATTGGGTGAGATACCAACATTGTAGGTCTCTCACCATTATTCCCTTGATATTGCTATTGCTGCCAGCCCAGTACCCAGTTTCACTTCAGAAAAAGGTTCCTCTTTTTGCCACATTGTAGACACATTGGTCACGCATCAGAAAAGCTAAATTTGAGCTCACCATGGCCCTTCTAAGAGGCACGATTTAGAGGTGCAAACAGGCTCCCCCTGACCCCCTCCCACACTATTCTGAGCTCCTGAGACAATGCAAAGTACTGTTCCTTTAAACAAGTACAGTTTGCCACATCCACACAGGACAAAATGGACCAGTTAAATCTCCATTTTGCTCCCACTTGTCCCTGTCTGGTGAGTAAAGCAGATTAAACGTGCTCCAAGGGAGTCTTCTAGGGATCCCCTACCATTGGGTCAAATTAATTTTAAAAAGACCTGTATGTTGCAACAAGTCTGAGGCCTCTGCCACATGTCTTGATATTTGGGGTAAACCAATTTGCCTACATGAAGATACCCTGCTTCTTCCATGTGTAGGGATAAGGCAGGCAGCAATTGTAGATTAATTAGCCTGGCACAATGAAAGGCTTTTTATTTGCATACTGCCATCTTTCCTGGCATTACTGGTGGCAGATCTTGCTTTGAGGCACAAGGAAAGAAGGAAGACTGAATCCCCTATCTTATTTACCAAAGGGTAACTTTTAAACTTTAATTGTGGGTGTCCCAAGCACATGCCCTGCAATCTTAGGTGGCCATATTCTTAATTCAAATTTCAGGAGGGCCAAGCTCTCAGGAGGATTTCCATGAGAACTTGCATTGCTTACTATGTGTGGTCAATAACACTTAACTTGAAACCTCCTGTTTGTCCCATGGAGGAATCCTGCCAACGTGGATAGATTTTAGCATGAAAGAATCACTTTTACCTTTTTGTATTCCAAGTATTTTTAGTTAAAATTTCTTACATATGAGACCTGCATCTTAAACACAAGTTAACTCTAAGTGCAATATAGCGGAGCTTTTGAGGCTTGGGTTTTTTAAAAGCATTTCTTTCTGCTGGCTGGCTGACAGCTTTCCAAAGGGGGGGGGGTGGCTGATCCCCCGCTTTCCTCCATAGCAGAGAGGCATAATAAGAGATAAAATAAAATTGGGGTATGTGTGTTTCCCAAAAGTGGGGCTCCAAGTATATACCTTCAAGTCATACCTGTCAAGTATCCCGGATTTGCCGGGATTTCCCGTATTTTTGTGCCAATTTTCGCCATTTCCTGCCCGGAGCTGCCGCTACCCTGTAATTTGGCAGCGGGGGGGGATGTGTAGAAGGCTTTTACGCATGCGTAGAAGGCTTCTGTGCAGAAGGGAATGTGTAAAAGCCTTCTACGCATGCGTAGAAGTGAGCTGCGCAGAACGGTTCTGCGCAGGTCCATTCTAGGCATGCGTAAAAGTCTTCTACACATGCGTAGAACGGACCTGCGCAGAAACGTTCTGTGCAGGTCCCGTAATCTCCGGAGCTGCGCTTGACAGGTATGCTTCAAGTGTGTGTGAAAGGGTGCATGGCCAGAGTGGTGCTCGTGTACACATAAGCCTAATCAATCCTAAATGTGGGTGGCAAAATGAAATAAACGAAATACCTTTATTGTAAAGAAAAGAAACAGGATAACTTTATTAATAAGAGATAGAAAAGGCAAGACATAAAAACAGGGTGTGTTGTTTTTTCCCAAAAGTGGGGTTACACAGTTAACACATCCTCCCCAGGAGATTTGCCTATCCTCAGTTTGTTTATAACATCGCTAATTTCTTTTCTTTTCTAGTTATCTTCTCCTTTATGCTTTCCATATGCTCCTGACTTATTTTACCCTTATACCATTTTCCAAATATTCTTTTAATTTCCCTTTCTCAATTTTTTTCCAGAATACAATTCCTGGTAGAATTCCTTTACAATTTCAACTTTTTGTTCTATTTTGTTACATCTTTTACCAAATTTATCTAACAAGACTCCTATTTCCCTTTTATCTTTTTTCCCTCTGCAGCCCTCGCCAATAACTTTGAGTTTTTGTTGCCAAATTCAAAATATTCCCTTCTCATATATATTAAATTTCTTTTTACTTTTTCAATTTCCTTCCCGATCACCTCCATTCTTAGCTTTTGCAATCTATCATATATGTTTTTATCCTTCGTTCTGGCATGCTCTTTGTAACTGTTTCTTTTGTTTTTCTTTTAAAAGGGTATCAAAAAAATTTTTAGTATCTAGCTCAAAAGGAGGATGGACTGGGACTTTCTAACATCAAAAATTATTATAATCATATTAGCTAAGAAATATTTGTAAATTACTAACGAGAGAAGATGTAATTTGGGGAAGAATTGAGATGAAGGAATTAGAAGGTGTTGGGAAAGCAGTGTTTATAAGTAAGAATAAAGTAAAGATTAGTTCAGAAAATAAAATGTTAAAGGCAATGATGAAAACATGGGTAACTGTAAAAAAAAATGTAGCCCCCAACATATCCCCCATTATAGAATTAAAGGACATAAAAACTTCCCAATAGTAATGAATAAAAGAACGGAAGAAGTAATTAGCAAGAATGATACGTCTCTCTTGAAGGATTGGATAAGGATTTGCAAAGATGAAACAAAAAAATGAATATTCATGAACAATTGAAACTAAATTGGTTTTAAGTCATATTGGTAAATAATTGGAATAAAAGGTACATAGCAGACGATAATCTAAGTAGAAATACAACAAAATTTGAAGATCTGGTGCTAAATTTAAGATTAGGAACTGTTGAAATTAAGGGTCTTGTGAGTAAGGTGTATAAAATATTGAACCATGATTAAAAACCACAGGAGATTTTAAAAGCAATACGGGAACAAGATTTGAATACAAAAATCAGTGAAGAGAATTGGAAGAAGAAATGGAATAGAAGGATTATGAAGACATTGTCAACAAGGGTCAGGGAGCACAAATTGCTTTGGAGGTGGCATTTAACCCCTCTTCGTCTACATCAGATTGACAGCTTGAAGTCAACTGTTGGATATTCAGGCACATTTGCAAGTAGTGTGGGCATAGCTGTCAAGTATCCCTTATTGGCCGGGAAAACCCCTTATTTTACCCTCTTTCCCGCCGTCATCCCTTATTAATTAGACTGCAATGCCCTATTGCCACCATTGGAGGGCAGCACAGGATAAGCATAGCTGTCAAGTATCCCGTATTTGCCGGGAAATTTTCCTTATTTCCAAATCCAAAACTTGACAGGTATGAGCATGGGCAGCCCCTTTGCAAGAGGAAAATGGCAGTTTCCTGCCTTCAAAATTAGGAACAGAAAGTATATGCAAAAACCCCTGCACAGGGCGCACTCATTATGTTAATCAAAGTCCTGTGATTGGCTACAGTCAGTTACGGTTGTCCGGCAGGTCGCTACTTTGTATCAAGAAGCCACTGCTGGAGAGATACTATATAAACCACACAGGTAAACAAGGGTGGGGCCGGACCAGATCTATACTTCCCTCTCTGTACAGGTAGCCATCAACGTGCTAGCCTGGGTCTCCTCCATTATGCTACAATCCTAAAGTAGCTAGGTATTGCCTCCTTCTTTGGCACACTCTGAAGGGACTGATTCCATGGGACTGTATAGCCATCTCCGTGTCTGGAACGCCTTGTAAACTCATCTTGAATAGACTGTTAAATAAAGACTTGTTCCTGTTTTGTTCATCGTTGTCTGGACTATTGCTTGCAAGGGCCGGACATAACATCAATCAAGTGTTGGAGATGTAAAAGTATAATGGGGACGTATGTGCACATGTGGTGGGAGTGTGATGTGTTGAAACCCTTTTGGTTAACTATTGAAAATGTGATAAAGGAAATAATGGATGTGGAGATTAAATTGGAAGCGCGTAGTGCACTACTAAATGATGTGGGTAATATAAACATAGATAACTATAAAAAAGATCTTGTAACAATTATGCTGTCCGCTGCAAGACAGTGTATAGCGCTTAATTGGAAGAGTGGGAATGTCCCAAAAATCGAAGAATGGTATAAAGAAATGTGGACGATTGTGCTAAATGACAAATTAACTTGGAAACGGAATCTGAAAAAGAGAACAATAAAGGAGAATAAATTTTACAAAATTTGGAAGTTGTTTATAGAGTATGCACTGGACAAAGGAAAAGGATGTGCGCCAGCAGCCGACCAATTAACATTTTGGAAGTAAAGCTGAGGAATATAGGTAGTATCAGTCTCCTTGACAATTGTAAATATCACAGGGGTTTTATTTTATGTTATTGTCATTTTAGATAGTTATAGTTCATTAACACTCATCGTATGGTTATATTATAGTTCTGTAATAGTGTAACAGTAGATAAATATAAGAAATTGTATGAATAAGAGTTTATGTTAGTGGGGTGAATACACTGTATGAAATATTTAAGAAAGCAAGAGAGCCTATATAGAGAAAGAATATGACAGGTGTAGATTCGAGTGGTCTACAGTTTGTATGAACGACAACGATATATTGTTCAGGCTTTATCAATTAATGTGATAGTAACTATGTACCAGTATCACTGCAAAATTTTACTGTTTATTTATTTGTTAATCAAGTACTTTACATGTTATTTGTATAATTCATGTATGTTTTTTTCTGTTTTTCCCCATTTTGCAATAAAATTTTATAAACATTTTTAAAATGTTTGTGTAATTGAGTCTTTGCCATTGCATGTTGAAGGTGCCATCCAGTGGCTAGTCTTTGTTGTAGCTTCTTTAAGCTCTCAAGAGTAACGTTTGGAGCTCACATCTTGAGGATTCTACTTGTGGCAGGAAGATTGTGGTTCTTCAACAAGAACTTCTCAAGCTTTACAAATCTCTTAATAGATCTGATGGAAATAATTTGAGATACTTTTTAAAAAAAATTAATGTGGAAGAAAGAGAAATCACATTCTTTCAGTATGATCTATCACACAGGGTTGTGGGGTGATGCTCCCCTCAGTGGAGGAAATGCCAATGGAAACCATCATGTTGGGCCCAATGGCAAAATGAGCTGGGGAGGAACCACTTTCTGATTCCAAATAGTCATGGAGGTGGAAGAGGCCCTGCCAGATGGACTGGCTGTGAAGGCGCACCTTGATAATATCCTCAAGGCAGTGGCAGTCCATTGCAGTCCTGGTGTTAAATCCTGCATGTCTCATTTCATGCATGCCACAGGAGATGGCTCTGTGATCACAGTGTGTGGGTCACTTCATGGCAAGCTGGGATCCACTTTAAACAAATTCACGCCAGTGGCATTTTTCCTGATTGCCTTGGAGGGCGAAGACAGCCCAGAGCCAGCCGGCTTCCAAGACCAGGCCTCCCAGTGCCCTGGGGCAGGAAAACGTATACTGTACTCGGATCAAGTTGCTGCCAATGACAGCAATGACACAGGGTTGTACTGAGGACAAAATGGCTCATAGCTAGATGGAAAGGATAAAAATATAACAAATAAATGAATAAGAGTCATGGGCATCACACTGAGCTCACTGGAGAAAAGCAGGATACAGTACTGTATAAATATAACAAAAAAGAAAATTAAATATATTGCTTCTTATCTTATATTCGCCTGGTGCAATGGATTCATGCAGTGTATTGTTGACAAAAATGTTTCCACATCTTGTAAATGTCATAGTACTTTTCATAATTAAAACTTGAGATTTTTTTAAACAAATCTTTATTTGATTCTTCAGCTACTGCAGGGGTTTGCTGTACTTATAAAAAGGATGAATTTTGATATTTTTGCTGATCACATGACACAAAGTCTGATTCATATTAGTTCAACAATTTTTACTCTTAATGTGGAGTTTTTCCTGTCACTGGGAGCATCTACTTTTTCAAGCCAGATCAATTCAAAAGGAGGTTTCAAGTGTAAATACAGTAGTTGTTTTGTTCTGCAAAATAATGAGGGGTATGTGTCTGTGGGAGGTGTGGTGAAATGGCCGTTGGAGTATGATGTTTAGGAACGGAAGGAACACCCCCTCCTGAGATTTGTCCTTTGAGTGTCACAGAACCTCTTTTATCCTTTTTGAAGAAACAATTTTATTTATTTATTTATTCTTCAAATTTCTATTGCCGCCAACTCGGCAACAACTTTGGGCAGCTACAACAATTAAAAGCAACATCAAACTAATTAAAAGCCCTTTAAAACCCCATTAAAAATTCACTCACCCCATCCATTAAAAGAGAGAAATCTTAATTCTATAAGCAAGCAGGCGGGGGTCACCCTTCCATCAGTGCCCCACACCTGCCCTGCCAGCCAAGTTTTCAGTTCTTTCCTAAAGGGCAGTAATTCCGTCTGCAGTCGTAACTCTGTTGGCTCTGTTTCATAGGGAGTCATTACATTGATACGCTAGTTTAGCACTTAGTTACCTTGGTATGGGAGGGAAATGATCAGTTCAGAGTCCCACACCCCTATCTAGTTTTTCCTCCCCACAAAAACCCTTCTACTTTTAAAAAGTCAAATCCTTTCCCTTTTTCTGATGCAGAAAGGAAAGACTAACAGAGCACATGCACACACAAAGCGATGCTTTTGCAAAGCACCTTCCCCCTCACCTTATCACACAAAGGAGGATAAGAATGGATACATGCGTGTGGACACACCAGCACTCACTTCTCTCTGCAAAGTCTTTCTGTCAGATAATAATATCAAACTGTATGGACTGCAAATACCACAATGCATCACTGTGATGACATCACCGGAGCATACCTGTCAACTTTTGGCTTTGAAAATAAGGGAAATTTTGTGGACGTGGCCAAATTGGTGGGCATGGCCAAATCGGTGGGCGTGGCCAAATCAGTGGGCATGGCCAAATCAGTGGGTGTGGCCAAATCCCCCCAACCCTAACAGAACTAGGGGAACTGGCAGAGAGGGGATCCCCCACAGGATACCCCATTATTAAAGAGAAGAAACCAAGTGGTTTCTTCTCTTTAAAAACGGAGTGTTGGGGGGAATGGAATTGATCCCCTCTCCTGGGTCCCCTGGGTTCAGGGGGTTGTGGGGACAAAAGGGGTCTGTCCCCCAAACCCTTCCAGAGCTAGGAGAGCTGGCAGAGAGGGGATCCCCCCACAGGATACCCCTTATTAAACAGAAGAAACCAAGCGGTTTCTTCTCTTTAACAACGAAGTTTGGGGGGGTGGGGTGGATTTGCTCCCTTCTCCCGGGTCTCCTGTGTCTGGGAGAGTTGGGGGACAAAGGGGGTCTGTCCCCCCAACCCTCCTGAACCTACCACCCTCTCCGCTGGGTCCCCTGGGTTCAGGAGGGTTGGGGAGACAGACACCTTTTGTCCCCCCCCCCAATGCTTCCAACCCCAGGGGAGCCAGCAGAGAGGGGGATCGCAACCCCCCACCCACTGATATTAAAGGGGAAACCCTGATCAGGTTTTCCCTTTTAAAATCAGGGGGTGGGGTGGATTCGATCCCCTCTCCTGGGTCCCGTGGGTCCGTGAGGGTTGGGGGGACAAAAGGGGTCTGTCCCCCCAACCCTTCTGGCCCCAGGGGAGCCAGTAGAGGGGGGATCACAACCCCCACCCCCTGATATTAAAGGGGAAACCCTGATCAGGTTTTCCCTTTTAAAATCAGGGGGTGGGGTGGATTCGATCCCCTCTCCTGGGTCCTGTGGGTCTGTGAGGGTTGGGGGGGACAAAAGGGGTCTGTCCCCCCAACCCTTCTGGCCCCAGGGGAGCAGTGGAGGGGGGATCGCAACCCCCACCCCCTGATATTAAAGGGGAAACCCTGATTAGGTTTTCCCTTTCAAAATCAGGGGGTGGGGTGGATTCGATCCCCTCTCCTGGGTCCCGTGGGTCCGTGAGGGTTGGGGGGACAAAAGGGGTCTGTCCCCCCCAACCCTTCTGGCCCCAGGGGAGACAGTGGAGGGGGTTTCACAACCCCCCACCCCCTGATATTAAAGGGGAAACCCTGATCAGGTTTTCCCTTTTAAAATCAGGGGGTGGGTGGATTCGATCCCCTCTCCTGGGTCCTGTGGGTCCGTGAAGGTTGGGGGGGACAAAAGGGGTCTGTCCCCCCAACCCTTCTGGCCCCAGGGGAGCAGTGGAGGGGGATCGCAACCCCCACCCCCTGATATTAAAGGGGAAACCCTGATTAGGTTTTCCCTTTCAAAATCAGGGGGTGGGGTGGATTCGATCCCCTCTCCTGGGTCCCGTGGGTCCGTGAGGGTTGGGGGGGACAAAAGGGGTCTGTCCCCCCCAACCCTTCTGGCCCCAGGGGAGCCAGTGGAGGGGGGGTCGCAACCCCCCACCCCCTGATATTAAAGGGGAAACCCTGATCAGGTTTTCCCTTTTAATATCAGGGGGTGGGGTGGATTCGATCCCCTCTCCTGGGTCCCGTGGGTCCGTGTGGGTTGAAGGGAAAAAAGGGTCTGTTCCCCCAACCCTTCTGGCCCCAGGGGAGCAAGTGGAGGGGGGGATCGCAACCCCCCACCCCTGATATTAAAGGGGAAACCCTGATCGGGTTTTCCCTTTTAAAATCAGGGGGTGGGGTAGATTCGATCCCCTCCCCTGGGTCCCTTGGGTCTGTGAGGGTTGGGGGGACAAAAGGGGTCTGTCCCCCCAACCCTTCTGGCCCCAGGGGAGCCAGTGGAGAGGGGGATCGCAACCCCCCACCCACTGATATTAAAGGGGAAACCCTGATCGGGTTTTCCCTTTTAATATCAGGGAGTGGGGTGAGGAGGAGGAGGAGGACCAGCTGAGCAACTGGCTCCAGAGGCCCTGCGGTCGTAGCTGGCCTTCCCGCCTCTCAGCTGCTGCTGCTCCTCGTCCTCACCCCCGGAAATAAGGGAAAATACGGGGAAATTAATAAAACGGGAGGGGCAGGAAAAGGGGTAAAAATAAGGGGGTTTCCCGGGTAAAATGGGATGGTTGACAGGTATGCACCGGAGATATAAAGTAACCTGGCCCTTTGTCCCTAGCCAGATTCCCTGACCCCATGCTCTGTGAGCAGAGCATCCCTCCTACACCATGATGTATCAATAAAAGATAAAACGATATATCAGCTCCGTAATTATTTGACTAGACCATCTCTCTATTTAACAAAATGGTAGCAGAAGTCGGCTGTCAAATCTAACTACACTTAAAATAAAATTAAAAGCTAAAAAAGAATGTCACGAACATCGAAGGCCACCACGAGGTCCCAAGCCAGAAAGATGGGTGCTGGGCTCCCCATAGACAAGATGACAGAGGAAACCATGCCAGCAGAAGTGTCCAATGAAAGCCAGGAAGATAGGTACTCCTCAATTTGGGCCGGGGACACGATAGAAGACGACGGGGATGGGAACCATAATGATGGGAACCATAACGATGATGAATGCTTTAAAGGAGCCATCATCAAGATGATCAAGAGATCCAGACAAGATACAATCCCCATCTCAAAATTAGTTGCCCTGCTAGAAGGGGAAGACGGAGGAATGTGTACCAGGGCAGCAAGCCCTGACTCGTCAGAAGGGACCCACTGCCTAGATGAAGCAGGAAACTCAGCGGTGGCACCATCTTTAAATCCCACACATCAAGACAGCGGCCAAATGCTTTGACCAATGAAAATTGCTGAACAAGAACCAATCCAGACCCGCTTTTCAAACTGCATGGCGGGAGAATGGTGGGACAGAAACACAGAGTTAAAAATACAAGAAAATTACAAAGAAATAAAGAGAGCAATAATCTATGGCTACACTACCCTGAACGCCACGCAGACAAACCTTGATGAGCCCCCGATGCTAGCAACATACGAGGATCCCCCCTGGCTTGTCCACCGCAAAAGCTACAGGCACCGTGACCACGACCATACGCAGTCCCCCAACCATCGCAGCCATGGCCACCGACCAGACAAACGCAAATGCTGCCCTGCACAAAACCACGGCCACCCCCAAACACCGACGAAGTCGGAAATCGACATGGCGATGGGCATCCTCACCACCGCATTCAGCGAGGTGTCCATCCCACACCGACCCTGAAGTGACGCGCAGCGCGTACCTGATTGGAAATGCGGTGGCAAACCCAAGAAGGACATCCAGGGATGTCTTCCCGGGGACCGAGCCTCCTCCAGCCTCCTCCTGACATCCATCGCCACCTCCAGCGCACCACACCAACTGCTGAGATGCCCAGGAGCTGTCACCGAACCACAGGCCTCTGCCACCAGAGCAACCAGCACGGAGATCCTTCCTCTTCAACGACCAGCACAGAATGAGTTTTGCACATGTGTCCTCCCAGCCATCTCAGAACTCCCTCTACAGGCAAGAAACAATGGGACAAGCACTTCCTATTCACCACATCACCTACTGGCAAGAAAATGGTGGTTTTTTCAAATATGACAACTGCCTAAATACCCATGCCTTACTGTGAATTTCCAAACAACTCAGACCATCAACAGTGGATGGACTCAGGCTCCAACAAACAGAACAACCTGCCAGATAAGTTTCTGATACTGAACATCACTGGGAAGAACCTGAATGAGTGGGCACGACAATTGCAATTAATTCTGATGAGAGATAATGCCCTGCCCCTAATACTCAATCCACCTGCAAAACCATGGTCTCTCAAAACAGACCACATCCACCACAAAGCATTCTGCCTGGTACTATGCTCCATTGATCTGACCATGTACAGCAGCATCCCAGACAATTCAACTGTCTCTGAAATATGGACTAAAATGCACAGATTGTTTCACAGCAGCGACATAAGCAACACCAGCAGGCTGTCTAGGGATTTTTACTCCGCAAAGCTCAAACCCGGGATCACCATGGGAGAGCACCTGCTGAATCTGAATGAACTCAGATCACAACTGATATGAAGGGGAGAGAACATCACCAAAAGGTGCCTGATCAGTATAATTATCAACTCGCTTGATGCATCCTGGCACAACTTCTTGCAGCAAATAGACAGCGTGAATTTCAACTACCTCTCTCTTGATGCCTTATCTGGGAGGCTCATAACAGTGACAATTACAGAAGAGAAAGAGCCGCTTTGCCCAGGGAAATAAAAGTCACACGAAAGGTAGACTTGGTGGAGCAATCCAGCTCATCACACACATGTCATGTATGTGGAGCAAGAAACCACTTCAAGAGGGACTGCCCCAAGATAAACAACCAAGGCTATCAGTACCACAGATCCAACCAAGATCTGAGATTCACTGCAAAAGGCTCCCACAGCTCAGGGACCAATCATGATCACCCAACCCCAGAAGGTCCTTTAAAATGCAGAGGGACTCTTAGAAGGAAAGGGCAAAATGCATCAATGTCTTCAGACACAACGATGTAAACATTGGCCTGCCTAATGATGTACACTGCTGGCTGATCGACTTCGGGGCGACCACATGCATCACGAACAACAAAGAACTATTCAGTTCATATGTTGAGGATTCATACAGAATAAGGTTTGCCGACCAGAGATACTCACAAGCAATCGGAAAGGGAGACATATTCATTCCCGACATTCGACTAATCAAAGAGGTGTCTCACGTCCCAGGAATCCCCTTCAACATAATGTCTACAACAATGAAGCTGTGTGAAGACACAGGCTTAAAGGTAACCTTTGAAAGGGGGAAGGTACTGATGCTGAAAGAAGGAAGGGAAGTCGGAAAAATGACCATCACTGAGGGACTCCCATTCTTCTCACCCAACCCAAAGGTTGAACAACAAGTGAACACTAGCTTTACAGCTAACCAAGATGACACCAGGGAAATAGAAGGGGAAGAGCTTGAACATGCCCAATACCCCCCTGAAGATGAAAATGAGGGGGGGATCAAACCTACAATGACACACCCATAGGCACCAGGATACCAGTGTCTATAGGCAAACCAATACACAACGACTGTGCCCACATCTTACACAGAAGGCTGGGGCACATGATAGGATGTTCGGAAGGACTCAAAATAAAGGATTGTAAAAACTTTTTAGAGTGCTCCATATGCAAAAACTCCAAAATAAAGGACAAGGCCCGACCCAAGTCCTCTGAGAGGAAAACCAACTACATTTTCCAGCTAGTACATATGGACTTAGTCGATCCATTGAAAAGTTCCCTTGGACATAAAAGGTATTTCCTGACCAATGTAGATGACTACAGCAGATACAGTTTTGCTTATACCCTGAAAAACAAAGGAGAAGCATTTACAAAATTTAAAGAATTCTATAGGAGAGTGGAGACTCAACAGAACATCCGGATAAAACAAATAATAACGAACCATGGAGCGGAGTTCCTCTCAAATGAATTTGATGATTGGATCAAAGACAAAGGCATGATACACTATACCACTGCTCCCTTCTCAGCTTTACAGAATGGGGTGGTGGAATGAAGGAATGGGATGCTACAAACCATGATCAGGTGTGTACTCGAAGATGCTGGACTTGACTTCTCATATTGGAGCAAAGCATTAATGTATTCCAACTACACCCTAAATCGACTGTGGTCAAGCATAATCAATAAGATGCCATATGAGTCCATGTACAACCACAAATCAAGATTATCTCACCTCCACATCTTCGGAGTGCTCGCAGATGTGAACATCCCCAAACAACTGAGAAAAAAAGGGGACAGGATTTCAAGAAAGCTGAGGTTTATGGGTACGAGCCAGGGTCGAAGACATACAGGTTCATTGATACCCATTCAAGGATAGTAATATCCAGATCAGCCAATTTCCACGAACACTCGAATTGGAGTAAAATACACTTGAATGAAGTGATATTTGATGAACACGATGAGAAGAGAGATCTTAACGGAGGTGGAAATGACACCCCAGCTCATGACACAGAAGGGGAAACACCCCAGGAGCCTGAAAAGGATGATGCAGATGCAAACAAGGAACCTCCCAGGAGGTCAACAAGGTCGGCCAAAGGAAAAACCCCAAGGGACCTAGATGATTAAGTGATGGCTATGCAAACGGAGGCCAACACTCCCCGCAATTACAACAATGTGCTCAGGCTACTGCGCGGAGAACAGCTCAAATGGAGGGTGGCAATGGAGAAGGAAATGGAAAGCCTCAGGAGGTTGAAAGTGTACACACCCACAGAAGTTCCAAGACACCACAAGACCATAGGCACAACATGGGTATACCGAATCAAACAACTCAAGAACGAGACATTATACAAGGCCATACTAGTGGCACAAGGCTTCTCACAAAGGTACCCAGAATACTACATGGATACTTATTCACCCACTGTTAGGTCGGACAGTGTCAAAATTGCACTGGCCATAGCATCGATTCAAAGGGAACAGGTATATCAGTTTTATGTGCAAACGGCTTACCTACACGCCCAACTTGACAAAGAAATTTACATCAGATCACCAACTGGGATAGAAAACAATGAAGGGGAAACCTGGTTACTTAATAAAAGTTTGTATGGGCTCTGCCAGTCCGGCAAAAGGTGGTACGAATGCCTATCAGCAAGGTTGGAAGAGATGGGCTGCTCGACACTATCATCAGACAAATGCGTGTTCACCAGGAAAGAGGGCGAGGAGACATAGAAGGTGCTGGTCTACATTGGTAGGCACAAAGCCCAATGCGACAAGTTCATGCAAGACCTCGGGGAACAATTCTCTCTGAAGTCCATGGGAAAAATTGACAAATATCTAGGAGTCCAGGTATCAGAAGTTCAAGGTGAGTTCGCCCTCTCACAGGCAGATAAGATATCTGAACTATTGAAAAATTGCAACATGAATAATGCCAAGCCGTGTGAAACACCCATGAAAACGGATTTCCTGAAGAACATGTACAAGGATGGTGAATCTTTTGAAGATAACACATCTATACAATGTGTATTGTATAGATCAACCATAGGATCACTTTTGTACCTCGCCAACTGGACCAGGCCTGACATTGCACTGGTGGTGAATTTATTATCACAACATGTCTGCAACCCAAAGGTCTATCACTGGAATGTAATCAAGAGGTTACTGAGGTACTTGAAGAAAACTATGGACACAAAATTATTGATCACCCCCAAACCAAGCAACAAACCGGAAATATCTGTCCATGCCGACGCTGACTGGGCCAAAGATACCTTGACCAGAAGAAGCACGTCAGGATACTTAGTCTTATTGAATGGTAGCCCGATATAATGGTTCACGGGCAGACAGGAGTTAGTGTCCACCTCCACAGCTAAAGCAGAGTACGTCTGCGTGTCTAAGGTCGTAAGCGAACTGGTAGGCCTCAATGATCTAATATCAAAGATATGGGAAGCACCATCATCATCCATGAGGATAACCAGGTTGCAATAGACATATCCAGGCCCGATGGCCCACACCAGAAGTCCAGACATATAGATATCAAGAATAAACACGTAAGAGAGATGTCCACCGCAGGCTTCATCAAGTTAGTGCATTGTGTCACCAAGGAGCAGATCGCGGACATATTAACTAAACCACTACCTGCACCTCAGCATGTCTACTTGTTCAACAAGTTATGTCTGAAATTGTGAAACGAATCAATTGACTTTCAGTCGGGGTGTGCATCCAATCAGTATGATATTAGAAGGGGTTTTGTCAGATAGTAATATCAAACTGTATGGACTGCAAATACCACAATGCACCATTGCGATGACATCACTGGAGATATAAAGTAACTTCATCCCTAGCCAGATTCCCTGATCCCACGCTTTGTGAGCAGAGCATCCCTCCTACACCATGATGTATCAATAAAAGATAAAACGATATATCAGCCTGGTAGTTATTTGACCAGGCCATCTCTCTATTTAACACTTTATTCCAAGACATGTTTTTTCCTCAACAGCGCTTGTTTATTTTATTTCAGCTGAACATCCTAACTAGCAGGACAAGAGGAGAAAATAGTCACTGAAAATGCAAAGGCTTCTTAAGGCAGCTCCCTCGAACTATGCCATCTGCAAATACTTCAAATGCAACTGCAAATAGAAGGATTTGTTTCTCCTCTACCTGTGTGGTCACTTATACAAAAGAGAATTAAATGATCCAGTGTGGCTTCACAGTGAGAGAATGCAATTTTCAGTATTCACTGAAGAAGACAGAGACCACATGCCCAAAACAGAGCCTATCTTCGTAGGGAGGGAAACCGAAGAATTAAGTAAGATAGAAATAACCAGGGAGGAGGTCCTTGCATGTCTTGTTAAGCTAAACACTAACAAATCACCAGGACCAGATGGCATCCATCCACGAGTTCTCAGGGAACTTAAAGATGAAATTGCTGATCTCCTAGCCAAAATATATAATCTTTCCCTCAAATCAGGCTTTGTACCTGATGACTGGAAGGTAGCGAATGTAACACCAATCTTCAAAAAAGGATCCAGGGGTGATCCAGGAAATTACCGGCCTGTCAGTTTGACATGTGTGCCAGGTAAAGTGATGGAAACCATACTAAAAGATAGAATTAATAGGTACATAGAAGAGAAGGCGCTGCTAAAGGAGAGCCAACATGGCTTTTACAAGGGCAAATCATGCCTCACTAATCTGTTGGAATTTTTTGAGAGTGTCAACAAGCATGTGGATAAGGGGGATCCAGTTGACATTGTTTATCTGGACTTTCAGAAGGCTTTTGACAAGGTCCCACACCAAAGGCTCTTGAATAAACTTACCAGTCATGGAATAAAGGGACAGGTCTTGTCCTGGATCAGCAACTGGCTAAGGGACAGGAAACAGAGGGTAGCACTAAATGGACACTTCTCCAAGTGGAGGGAAGTAAAGAGTGGGGTCCCCCAAGGTTCAGTACTGGGACCCCTGCTTTTCAACCTCTTCATAAATGATCTAGAGGTAGGAGTAAAAAGCAAGGTAGCCAAATTTGCTGACGACACTAAATTATACAGGGTAGTGAAAACTGTGAGAGATTGTGAGGAGCTCCAGAGGGATATCTTGACACTGGGAGAGTGGGCAAAACAGTGGCAAATGAGCTTCAACACTAGTAAGTGCAGAGTGATGCATGTTGGGGCAAAAAACCCCAATTACATTTATAAACTGATGGGGTCTGAACTCTCTGCGACAAACCAGGAAAGGGACCTTGGTGTCCTGGTGGACAGCTCAATGAAGATGTCAACCCAGTGTGCCTCAGCAGTGAAAAAAGCAAACTCAATGTTAGGGATCATTAGGAAGGGTATAGAAAATAAGTCAGCAAGTGTCATTTTGCCTCTTTATAAATCTATGGTGAGGCCCCATCTGGAATATTGTGTACAGTTCTGGTCGCCATACCTCCAGAAGGATATTATGGAGTTGGAGAAAGTACAGAGGAGGGCAACCAGAATGATTAGGGGACTGGAACACCTTCCTTACCATCTGAGGCTGCAACGGTTGGGCCTTTTCACTCTTGAACGACGCCGTCTAAGAGGTGACCTGATTGAAGTTTATAAAATCATGCACGGTGTGGACAAAGTAGATAAGGAAAAACTGTTTTCCCTATCGCACAACACTAGAACTAGGGGACACTCCATGAAACTTTTGGGTACCAGTTCTCAAACAAATAAGAGAAAGTACTTTTTCACCCAGAGGATTACTGGTCTATGGAACTCCCTGCCAGAAGAAGTGGTGACAGCTGTCAGTCTTGACAGCTTTAAGAAAGGATTAGACAAGTTCATGGAGGACAAGTGTATCAATGGCTATAATTATGGCTACCTAAGGACAACCTCCGGATTGGAGAGATAGGCAGGATATCTCTCAATGCCATTTCCAGGGAATCCTAAGCAGGTGAAGGCATCTCCTTGGGAATACCCTGAAGGAAATGGTGAGCCACTGTGTGAGACAGAATGCTGGACTGGATGGGCTGTGGCCTGTTCCAGCAAGGCTGTTCTTATGTTCTTATGTTCTTAATTTTCATTTCCCTCTGTAGGGGCTGCAGTAGCTCAGTGGTTAAGAAGTTTGCCTTCTTGGCTGGAAGGTTTGCAAGTCGGCAGTTTGAGACCCAGGTACTGCATGACGGATTGAGCACCCATCTCTGTCCCAGCTCTTGGGGACATGAACGGAACCTCATTTGGGTATTCCCTGAGCGGAGTTTCTTCTGCAAAAATCCTTTCAACCCAGAATAATTTCTGACACAAAATTATTATTATTTCCCTCTGTGTAGAAGCATTCTGAGACAAATGAGCTTGTCTACGTAAACTTATTGCAGTCGGCCGGAGCTGGCTAAATACAATTGCTAGAGGTCAGGTCAAAGTCTAGTATGCCGTGTGGTGCAATCTTGACATCTA
The DNA here is from genome assembly GCA_035047305.1 of Bradypodion pumilum. Classification (NCBI taxonomy): domain Eukaryota; kingdom Metazoa; phylum Chordata; class Lepidosauria; order Squamata; family Chamaeleonidae; genus Bradypodion; species Bradypodion pumilum. Next base: position 22,481,396 of record JAWDJD010000009.1, on the reverse strand, counting down.
AATGGCATACACACCTCAAGCAACCCTATTTGATCCTCGGAAGCCATTAAATAGGGAAATGAAATGTGAAAAAAGATTTTGAAATATCTTCAGGATTAACCCAGGGATTGCAGGTGAGGCTTGGCACTTAATTTCAAATCTTCCTCCTGCTTCCAAACTCAAGATTTTCTCCTAACTATGAAAGTAAGTTCAGTAGAATCCCACTAAATTTGCTTTCAGATATAGCTTTCAACTCAAATCCAAGATGGAAGCTGGACTTCAGTCTAAATTTCATTAGAGACATTATTTCATGCAGTGATGGGGCAGAGTCCAGTAATGTGGCTTTGTATCCACACAGTTCCTTTTCAATGGGCAGGGATGTTATTTATGAGAGGTGAGTGTCGGGAAGGTTGCCAGATTTGACTGAGTACACAGTGACACATAGGCAGCCACTGCCGAACAGCTTGCGCCCTGAGCTCTTTTGCCTGGTGTTTTCACCATTTTCTCCATTATGAGGCACCCTATGGCATTACCAGAGCCCTGGAGGAGACTGGCAGCCCCACACGCTATGCCACTTCCACCTTGAGCAGGGGTTCCCAACCTTTTTACGCCATGGCCTGACCACATGCCCCGGATAGCTGAGTGGGCCAGACCACGCCCCCAGAAGCAGAAGGGTTTACGCTTTTCTGACAGCTGAGGGTGCATTTACGTATGTGCAGGCCATTTTATAGCTGATGTAAACGTGTCCACTTCCACTTCTGAGTGTGGTGGCAGAAGCGTGGGCCGGATGAAATGGTGCCACAGGCTGTAGGTTGGGAACTCCTGTTCTTGATCAATGTTGGAGCTTATGCACCAAGGAACTAAAGGGCTCTTGGTGAAACTTCTCAGCCTTTTAGGAAAGATATTCCCTTTGCTCCTTTCTCCACAACTCCTGGCCCAAAGGCAGCTCCCATGGCCCTCGTCTTCCCATTTTATCTCCTAAACAACCATGAAACATGTTTAGCTGAACAGAAATTGATTGGAACTACTACACTGTGCAAGGACAACAGGAAATGTAAAACTAAGGAGAATTCAAGGTCAGGTAGGACAGCAGAAACAGCCCCTTACCATGCTTTGTCTAACCCAGTTGTTCCTAACCTTTTTTGGACCATGCCCCACCTAAGAATCTCTAAAATTCTGATTCCCCACTTATTATTCAAAAAGTGAACTCCTATTCATGTGGAGGAAGCCTAAAAGGCCATTAACGTAATCTAACTCATTCTCAAATTGCCCCTCATAAAAATCAAATTGCCCCCCTGTGGGGCGTGTGCCCCACATTGGGAACCACAGGGCTAACCCATATGTTACTTCTGTGGTTACATCCAACTTTAGACCATTCACCCAGGACTGAGACGCTGAAACCTAGATTTTTAAAAAATGGCGTCAGGCTTTCAATGTTCAGCAATTATGAGAACAATTTAAAAAGTATTAGCTGCAGATTACACACCATAATTTAAACTACCACCACCACTTGATTGCAGCTTTTTGATCTGTAAGGATAGTATGCTGCTCAAAAAAATAAAGGGAACACCTAAACAACACAATGTAACCCCAAGTCAATCACACTTCTGTGAAATCAAACTGTCTACCCTGGTAGCAACACCGATTGACATTCAATTCCACATGCTGTTGTGCAAATGGAAGAGACAACAGGTGGACATCAGAGACAATTTGCAAGGCATCCCCAATAAAGGTGTGGTTCAGAAGGAAGTGACCACAGACCACTTCTCAGTTCCTTTGCTTTCTGGCTGATGGTTTGATCACTGTTGAACACTGGCGGTGCCTTCACTCTACTGGTAGCATGAGATGGAGCCTACAACCCACACAAGTGGCTCAGGTAGTGCAGCTCATCCAGGATGGCACATCAATGTGAGCTGTGGCATGAAGGTTTGCTGTGTCTGCCAGCATTGTGTTCAGAGCATGGAGACACTACCAGGAGACAGGCCAGTACACCAGGAGACGTGGAGGAGGCCGGAGGAGGGCAACAACCCAGCAGCAGGACTGCTACCTCCACCTTTGTGCAAGGAGGAACAGGTGGAGCACTGCCAGAGCATACCCGTCAAGTATCCCGTTTTTACCGGGGAAACCCCTTATTTTTACCCCTCTTCCCGCCCCCTCCCGTTTTATTAATTTTTCGTTAATATCCCTTTTTTTAAAAAAAAATCCTGACCAGAGCCCTCACAGGCGAAGCTGCAGTATGGTTTTCCTGCCACCAGAGGTCGCTGTGTGGCTTTTCGCTTGCAGAAGGGGAGAGAGAGAAGGTGGTGGGGGCATTCTGTAGTTTCTCTTTCATTTCCCTTCCCTGCCACATGGTCATGGAGGCTTTATTTTGGCTGCTACTGTTCCGAGCCACCATGGGACGGGAGTCTACTCTAGAGGTGAGCGATATTTCATATATGCAGGGGCAAATCAGTGAGAGACTTCTCTCTCACTCTCATGCTTTATTGAGCGGTTTCTGCCCTGCCTCCTGGCTGGAGGCTTCTGTTTCTGTTCTAGAGTTAACTTGGGATGGGGGGATGTTGCTTGATCACTATATGAGAGAGAGAGAGAGAGAGAGCACCCCACCATCTAACAAACCATCTGGAGGGAGATTAACTCCTCAGCTTCTGGGAGGCTTGGAAACTACAGAGGTTGCTTTTTACTTTACCAATTCCCTTCCTTAAGCTGGATCCGACATTCTCAGGTGTTGGTGCTTCAATTGGTTGCAGTGAGGAACAAATAGATTAATCCCTTGCTCCTCCACCCTAATTGGGGGGAGTGTCTAGCCATGTGCAGGGCTAGTTCATTAAAGCCAAGGTGTTTACAACCAGTTGGTAACCCTAGGGGGCTGGTTTACTATTCTGCACTTTCTTTGCTTCCCAGGAAAAAAATTAATTAAAAATGAGTAAGGTAAAGGTAAAGGTTTCCCTTGCTCGAAAGCCAGTTGTATCCGACTCTAAGGTTCAGTGCTCATCTCTGTTTCAAAGCCAGCGTTGTCTGCATCTGCAGACATTTCCGTGGTCATGTGGCAGGCATGACTAGACACCAGAGCGCACAGAACGCTGTTACCTTCCCACCAAAGTGGTCCCTATTTATCTACTTCCAATTTCTTGCTTTCGAACTGCTAGGATGGCAGGAGCTGGGTCAAAGACAGGAGCTCATTCCATCCTGCAGTACTCGGAAATCGAACTGCTGACCTTCTGCCTCCAAGTCAGCATCTTAGTCACTTAAGCCACTGAGTAAACAAGGAAAAAAAAGTCCCCCAAGAAGATGGGGAAAGGGTTCTTTGGCCCACACAACTTTGTGCCCATTGCATCTACAATACCATCTAGCCATCTTATTTTTTGGCCACCCCCTTCTTTTGTCCACCACCTTTCCCAGCATCAAGGCTTTCTCAAGTGAATCCTCTCTTCTCATTTGATGTCCAAAATACTTTAGCATCATCTTTACTATTTGACCTTTAATAAGCAGTCATGGTTGATTTCTTCTAGGATCGACCTATTTCTAACACCACATTTCAAAGGCATCTATTTTTCTGCACTCAGCTTTCCTAATGGTCCAGCTCTCACACCCATACATTACCACCAGGAATACCATTGCTTTGACTATGCAATTTTTTGTTTGCAAGGTGATGCCTCTACTTTTAACTATGTTCCCCAGGTTTCTCAAAGCTTGTTTCCCAAGGATCAGTCGCCTTTTTATTTCACGGCTGCAATCACTATCTGCAGAGATCTTTGATCCTTGTTGGATCGGGGCCCGATACGGGCTGGAAGGTCCCAGAGAAGACTGGTCAAGTAAAGACACACGAGGCAAGATGGAGCGAAGACCAGCCGTTTATTGATCAGAAGGCTCTAATCTTTATACTCTGCCAAGCTTGACCGCATGCATAGGTTGCACGTGGCCGTTACAGGAAAACTGCAAGTCTGCACTTTGAGATTACACAAGTTACTCATCAGGGATGACTTCACCAGGGGAAGTTCCTTATCTATCTAATTTACTACCAGGGGACATGCATTGTCTGCTGCTATCGGGAGTAAACATCTGCCTAAATTGACTCTTGGGCTCAGAGTCTCTGCGGATACAAGATTACCCATTACATACTGATCGAGTTCATCACCCGGTGATCTTTTGCCCTCTACAGTCCAAACTGCCTGCCAGGTCAGCGATCGGTAAATTAAACTATGACTATTAATCCGCACCCCAATGTCTGTCCCTTCGGAACCAGGATCCAAGGAGTGTTCCCCCAAGCCGTGGTTCTGTCAGGGGCAGTATGCCAATTATGTGGGCGGAACCTACATTCCCCCTTTATTTGTTTGATTGGACCTGACAGACGGCTCGCCGTAGGAGTGGCATGAGCTGACGTGGAGTGAGGACATTCTGGGGTCTTCTCCATGGGGGACACATTGACAGCAATGAGGGAATACATTGTGTGAAACAGCAAACCGCTATCCCCAAAATTGCAACATTCACAATCGCCTTGAGCGTTGTTTGCAGCCACCCCAATGGGAACCACAACCAGAGCGAATTCCACCACCCCCATGTGGCATCTTCATTGATATTCTTAACCAGGGTATGGAGATCTGTGATCTGATTTTGTACCTTGTGAGAGTTGTCTGTGAGGTTAAAACAACACATGCCATGGACTGTCTCGCAACCCAAATGGTGTAATAGCAGGAGGTAGTCTATAGCTGCTCGATTATCCAATATAGCATGGCGAAGCTCCGCTTGCTCTTGATTGAGCATCGCTATCGCCGATGAGGTATGGTTAATGGCTTTTGCTAAAGAGCAAGCCAGTTGACCAATCCTGCAAGCGTTGCCTACGGCTAAGCCTGCATGCCGAACAAACTGACCGCCAATGAGACGTATTCAGCTTTGCTCAGAAGCCTAATATTACTGTCACATGAGCAACGAGGGGTGCGGTGGCGATTTTGTTCCTAATTCTGGACTGATGTTCACTGAGCCTAACCCTCAGAGGCCGTCTAGATTGTCCTATATATGCCTTATTGCAGGTGCAGATAATCATGTACACCACATCTCGGGAATTGCAATTGCTGAACTTGGAAAGACGCAATTCAAATTTGCTGCTGGGGATACATATCCTGTCCGTGTGTAATATATTAGGACAAAATTTACAATGAACATCAGTCCAGAATTGGGAACAAAATTGCCACCGCACCCCTCATTGCTCATTTTTAGATAGAAAACATCCATGCGATAGCATGAAGGTGGTTGTGCTTGATACCTTTACACTACAGAAACACCAGATTACTGATGTGGAACGGTTTCTCCTCCAAAGAGAAGCATTCTTTATACATCGCTTCTCCACTTTGGCACCTTCAGGATTAAACACAGATCTGGATCTTTTAGCATATTTGTAAATTATCACTCCATCAGATATTCTTTGTAATAAATCTTCGCCCTGTAAGTGGCTAAATTCTTTGCATGGTCCTCTTTAAAATTCTCTGCTCTTTTCTTCTTTTCATTTTATTGCTCACATGTGCCCCACTTAAAACCTTTAAAACCTGTCCATACTTTATGCTTGTAATGCTCTAACCCGGCATGAATCCACTGAGAGAGGTTACTATCGAGCGCGTTTCTTATCATACTATCAGGTATTTATTCAACAGTTTTTAGTGTGTTATAATGTTATTTCATTGTTGTTATATGTTCGGCAGGCATTATATATGATAATTGTACCTTTGCAGAATCTTGATAAGGACTCCGAAATATCCCATTTCAACCGGACGGATATCAACTTTGCCATTCTGCTCTATTCACTCCGGATTGTATTCTGCTTGCATGAATGATTAACAACTAGAACTTTTTCCTTTGTTCGTCGGATTTTTCTCCACAGGACACTGCTCAAGAACTTGGCCATTTAAGATTGCGCCTTACCTTATGGTGTTTTCGATGCATGGTCTTCCGGCTATTGAAATTGCAGGTTGTTCAGACATTTTTGCTTAGATATTTCTGAACGTATATTGTTCTATCAATATTGGATTTTCGCCGTACTATATGTATATCTAACTGTTACTGAATGTAATTGCCGTTCACTATTGTATTATATTTTCATGTACTAGCAGAGGTTTTAAATGGTGTTGGAAAGTTTTTGTTGTTGTTGTTAATGTTTGTAAAGAAGAGGTTAGTCTATAATTGAAATTTTTTTTAAAAAATATTTATACAAAAATTTTTGGGTGGCCTGTTATAAACTGTGATGAGTTTTGTTTGGTGTTTTGGTTTTGTGGATGAAAAAAAGAATAAAGGATGATATACTTTTTCCAAAAAAATTATTTAACCCAATATTTTTTAGTATTTATTTTTTTTTAAATTGTTGTACCGTAGGTAAAAATTTAAAAAATGTGAAAGTACATGTTTTTCACAATAAATATTTTTAAACTGTGTATTGATGTTTTTGTTTTTTATTTGAGTAAAAATTCAGCACAGGATTTTTGAATAGTTTTTATTTTATTTTATTGACATCTGTTTTTGATTTGTGTAAAATTGTGATTTTGTGTTATTTGTTTTTACTTGTTTTTACTCTTGGGGCCTTTTGTGTGGGGCTGTTGTGTCTTTTTGAATTTTTTTTTACTATTGTGGGCAGCAAGTGGTGCTGGTAGGGGTTATCTTGTATTTTGACTGTTTTTTCTCTCGTGGCCTCTGGGTGGAGCTTCTTCCAGTAAGTCTCTTTCTTTATTCATTTCTTTTCCAGTCGTTGTGGTGTGAGGTCGTGTGGTGGTGAGTTGGCTGTTTTTCTTTATTTGGGGGGTGGGTGGGGGGGGTGGTTGGATTTTGTGGTGTTTGGCTGGGTGCTGGGTGTGTTTGGAAATGTTTGTTGTTGTTTATTTTGTATTGTTTTTTGGTGTTATTTTTGTTTGTTTTTGTGTATTTTTGAATGTTTTTTATTGTTTGTTTTTGTGTTTTTTGGTGTCCTACGGGGGGATCCCCTCTCTGCCGTCTCCCCTGGCTCTGGAAGGCTTGGGGGGACAGACCCCTTTTGTCCCCCCAAACCTTCCAGACTCATGGGACCCAGGAGAGGGGATCGAATCCAGGCCATCCTCTGATATTAAAAGGGAAATCTCAATTGTGGTTTCCCCTTTAATATCAGTGGGGGGGGGGGGTTGTGATCCCCCTCTCCGCTGGCTTCCTTGGGTTTGGGAGGGTTGGGTGAAGAAAAGGGGTCTGTCTCCCCAACCCTTCCGGACCCAGGAGAGCCATCGGAGAGGGGGATTCCCCCCCAAAAAACCTCCGTTTTTAAAGAGAAGTAACCGCCTGGTTTCTTCTCTTTAATATGGGGCGTGTGTGTGTGTGGGGAGGGGAATCCCCTCTCTGCCAGGTCCCCTGGGGTCAGGAGGGTTGGGGAGACAGATTCCTTTGGTCCCCCCAACCCTCCCAACCCCAGGGGAGCCAGTAGAGAGGGGGACCACATCACCCCCCACACACACACACCCAGTGATATTAAAGGGGAAACTCCGATTAGGAGCTTCAGGTGCCGTTGGGGAGGGGGGCTTTGGTTCCCGCGGCTTGGGGGACTTGCTCTCCCGGTGTTTTTTTTTTAATTTTTGTCATGGCGCGCAGGACGCTGGGGCTTGTAGTTATGGGTTTGTGCTTTGTGTTTGTGCTGCGTTTTTTTAAACGGTTTTCTTTTGATTGGCTGCAGCGCATTTCCGAACGTTCCTTGCACTGCGCCGTGCAAGAGCCTCTCAACCTGATTGGCTCTGGCACGGCGCGGCGCAAGGAATGTTGGGAAATGAAGTTGTTTCCCTTTTTTCGCGTTTGTGGGGCCATTGCCTGTTTTCTCAATCCTTTGTTGACCTGCGGACCCAGATTGGCCGTGTGCACGAAGGGTGAGTGCAGGCAAGTAGGGCGAGGCATAGCAACCTATAGCAAGTTCCAACGGTTAACCCTTGGTTTTATAGGTTAAGATTGTATATCTTTGCACAGTGTCCCCATTATATTGGTTATATAGTTTTATGGTCTCGCATGAGCCCCCTGATTTGGTTGCTCCTCCTAGTTGTTTCATTTTAATGACGTATTTTTGATATTAAAGTAGCATTCACTTTTTCTTTGTTGCCCCGCACTTTTGGGTGTTACCGCTTCCTCATCTCCATTTACAGCCAAAGAGCCAGTGCTGTCTGTGTTTGCAGACATTTTCATGGCCATGTGGCAGGCATGACTAGAGCCCAGCAAGTCACATGGCTATATTTGGCCACGCCCACAGATTTGGCCACATCCACAGAGGGGTGTGGCCAAAATTTCCCTTATTTTCAAATCCAAAACTTGACAAGTATGTGCCAGAGACATGCAAAATGACCTCCAGTGGGCCACCAATGTGCATGTGTCTGCTCAAACAGTCAGGAACAGATTCCATAAGGGTGGTATGAGGTTCCAACAACCACAGGTGGGGGTTGTGCTCACAGCCCAACACTGTGCAAGACATTTGGCATTTGCCAGAGAACACCAAGATGTGCAGGTTCACCACTGGCGCACTGTGCTGTTCACAGATGAAAGCAGGCTCACACTGAGCGCATGTGACAGATGTGTCAGGGTCTGGAGTCACCATGGAGAACGTTATGCTGCCTGCAACATCCTCCAGCATGACCGGTTTGGTGGTGGGTCAGTAATGGTGTGGGGTGGCATTTCCCTGGAGGGCTGCACAGCGCTCCATGTGCTCGCTGGAGGTAGCCTGACTGCCATTAGGTACCGAGATGAGATCCTTAGACCACTTGTGAGACCATATGCTGGTGCGGTTGGCCCTGGGTTCCTCCTAATGCACGACAATACTAGACCTAATGTGGCTGGAGTGTGTCAACAGTTCCTGCAAGATTAAGGCATTGATGCTATGGAGCAAGATTAAGGCATTGATGCTGTGGACTGGCCCGCCCGTTCCCCAGACCTGAATCCTATTGAGCATATCTGGGACATCATGTCTCGCTCCATCCACCGACGCCACGTTGCACCACAGACTATCCAGGAGTTGGGGGTTGTTTTAGTCCAGGTGTGGGAGGAGATCCCTCAGGAGACAATCTGCCACCTGATCAGGAGCATGCCCAGGCATTGTAGGGAGGTCATACAGGCATGTGGAGGCCACACACACTACTGAGCCTCATTTTGACTTGATTTAAGGGCATCACATCAAAGTTGGATCAGCCTGTAGTGTTTTCTTCCATTGTCACTCTGAGTGTAACTCCAAATCCAGACCTCCATGGATTGATGAATTTGATTCCCTTTGTTAAGTTTTGTGTGATTTTGTTGTCAGCACATCCGACTACAGTATGTGAACAACAATAGGAATACAGTATTTCAGTCATTCAGATCATAGGATGCCTTATCTTTGTGTTCCCTTTATTTTTTTGAGCAGTATATTTTACAGGACTATGTTTTAATATTGTTTTTAATCCTCATCTGTGCAATTTTGCCTTCAATTTAAAAAATTCTAGGCAAGGAAAAATCTTTAAATATAGGGAATAAAGCAAAGCAAAGCCTGCTGCTTTATTGAGCTATCCTTCACTTTTATGTTAGGTCATCAAAGTTCAAAAATGGCTGAATCACTTGAAGGAAACAGAGTGAGCAAGCATTACTTGAATAACACCAACTTCACTGTACAGATCGATATAATTCTTGCAACGCATTTCTGAATAGCAGGCAAAGGGCAAATGCACAGTAAGCCACCTCCAGCACTAGTTATCCAGTACTGTGAACAGAGAAAGCATTAAAAAGGCAACACAGAAAGCACAAAGGGAAATACTACATTCTTCTCATTTTTGACATTCCTTCAATTTGGAGGAAATTGATAATTTCTAGGCAGGATCCAATATATTTTCCTGTCCAAAACAAAATCAAAACCGAGTTCAAAAGCATGTAAGACTAGCCATTAGATAAAGATAGCCCTTGCTCGAAAACCAGTCATATCTAGGGTTCAGTGCTCATCTGTTTATAGGCAGAGCCAGCACTGTCTGCGTCTGCAGATGTTTCCGTGGACATGTGGCAGCCATGCCTCAACACGGAATGCTGTTTACCTGTCCACTAAAGTGGTCCCTATTTATCTACAGTACTTGCTTTCGAACTGCTAGGTTGGCAGGAGCTGGGGCAGAGATGGGTGTTCACTCCGTCATTTTGATGTAGGCAGATTGATTGCACATGGAGCTGGCAGGCGAGCCAAACACTTCTTTATTTCAGCATGGTCAATCTGTACATGGGCACACGTAGGAGACGCAGCTCCTTATATACTGTATTTGAATTCCCCGCCATGGATACTCATTGGCTGTGGTGGCAGTGATGTCATTGGGGGCATACTGCGTAGCTACTAAGGTACACCTTAAACCGGGCGGTTTCCCGCGCTAGCTGCTGATTGGATAATTGGATCTGCATGGGCTGAGCTTCCTCAGCTGCGCTACTGTGGCAGCTGAGTAGCGTGCAGAATCGGGAGGGCTGCTTGCATACACAATATCCCTCCCCCCTAGGATGGGATGAAGTCCCTTAGCCATTGTGGGGTCCGGCAATTTCGCTGTGGCTGGCCCGCCGGTTCAGACACGCTCCCCAGGGTGCCTGGGTTGCCTGGGCTTCTCCCTCTGGAAAACTGAAGGGCCCCATCGAATCCTGGCAGGGGAAAAGGTGGGGTATCCCTAGTTCGGGGAGGATGAGGGGACCGTTGGGAGAACTCAAAGCCCCGCTGCTCTCTGGGACGAGTGGGGGAACACTCGGGAAACTCCCCCATCCTGAAACAAAAAATCAAACTGGGGGTCCGCTTCCTCGGGCTGAAAGGCTGACTCTGGTGATTCCGTGCAGCCTGTAATGTTCAATCCTGTATCCCCCCCTTGGGTTAAGCAGGTGGGGGGCAACCCTAACGTTGAACCCTCTCTATCACTCCTTTCAGTGGGTTCCTCTGGATCAAATCCCCTTGTGGCTCCCGTGACCCTTCTCCTAAGTTGGTCAGCGTATCTGCGCCACAGTAACCCCGAGTCTGTCATGACTTTGTATGATACAGGTCCGGTTTGCTCTACTACCTCCCAGGCACCCACACTGGTCCTGAACTCACATAGTTCCTGCAATAAACCGGGTCACCTACCCCAAACACCTTTTCCTGCTCTACTGACACATTTGTACCCCTATCCTCCACCCTAGAAGGATCTAGGCGTTCAAGCATTGTTGGGATTCTCCTCCGCATCAGGAGTTCCGAGGGGGATTGCCCTGAGGCTAGTGGGGTAACCCTGTAGCTTATGAGGAATTGGCAGAGCTGAAGCTCCGGGTCCCCCGGACCCATTCTCCTTAACACCTCCTTTGTGGTGTGGACCATGCGCTCCACTTGGCCGTTTGTGGCCAGGTGAAAAGGGGCAGAGGTGATGTGCCTGACTGGGTTCCGCTCGAGGAATGCTTGGAATTCCGTGGACGTGAATATGTATGCGTTATCTGAAATTAGCACATCGGGAATGCCAAAACAAACTAACATCCTTCGTAGATGTTTGATTGTGGCCGCGGAGGACGTGTTACGCATTGGAATGACCTCGAGCCATTTCGAGAATGCGTCGACCATGAGTAGGAACATTGTGCCACTGAAGGGCCCCGCAAAGTCCACGTGGAGTCTGGTCTATGGACTGCGTGCTGCGTCCCACTCCCTGGGGGGTAGCCTATGCTCTTTGGGCCGCAATTGCTGGCAGCTCTCACACCGGCCCACCAGTTTCTCTATGTCCTCATCTATCTTGGGCCATCAGAAGTAGCTCCTTGCTAGGACCTTTGACTTCACGATCCCCGGGTGGCTCGTATGGAGCAGACGGAGCACCTTGGCTCGCAGGACCTCGGGAATGACTACTCTTTGCCCCCAGAAGAGGCATCCTCTCTCGAGCGACAGCTCGAAACGTTTCCTGAAGAACGGATCGAGTTCTTCAGAATGAGACGTTAAGGGCCAGCCCTTCTTAACCCACGCCAATGCTTGGGACAAGACCCTGTCTTTGGCGGTTGCCTTGGTGATATCTGCCGGCGCAATTGGGGGCGATTCGAGTGATTCAATGAGCAGCACCTGGTGCTCTTGCTCACACTCAGGCTCTCCCAGCTCTGGTAGGGGAGACCTGGAAAGTGCATCTGCGTGCTCTTTCCCTGGGCGATGCACCAGCGTGAGCTGGTATGCATTTAGGTATGCATTAACATCCTAGGGGACAAGATCTGTGGGGTGGGCTTGGTTGTGACAAAGATACCTAGGAGGGGCTTGTGATCCGTGATAACGATGAACTCCCTCCCGTACAGGAAGTCATGGAACTTCCTTGTCCCTGTGATGATTGCGAGGGCCTCCCTGTCTGTCTGGGCATAATTGCGCTTTGCTTTCGAGAGGGATCTCGAATAGAATGCAATTGGCACCTCCCTCCCATCCTCAAACACATGGCATAGGACAGCCTTGACCCCCACCGGTGAGGCATCACATACTAACACTAAGGGTTTCTTGGGGTCGAAGTGAGTTAGAATCGCCTTGGAAGAGAGAAGCCTCTTCAACTCACTGAACACTCATTCCTGAGCCTCCCCCCACCGCCAGACTGCATCCTTTTTCAGTAGGCGGTGCAGCGGCTCTGCCACAGATGCCTTCCGTGGGAGGAAGGAGTGGTAGAAATTCAGGAGCCCCAAGAACGACTGCAGCTCTGTCTTAGTAGCTGTTGTGGGGGCGTCCTAAATGGCCGCAACCTTTGATTTAGATGGCTTTACCCCATCGGGGGTGATCCTAAACCCCAGGAACTCTACCTCATTTGCGTAAAAAATGCACTTGTCCCTTCTCAGGCGTAAGCCAGCCCTCTCAAATACGGACAGAACCCAGTCTAACCTTTGTGCTAGCTCTGACTCCCCCCCCCAGCAGTTATCAATACATTGTCGAAGTATGGCAAAACCCCAGGAAGTCCCTTAAGTAGGCATTCCACAAGCGGCTGAATTCATGCTGAACTCGAGGCGTGTCACTTTAAAGGCACCCTTGTGCATCACTATCATCTGGGCAGCTGCGGCCGCAGGTGTGACCGTCAATTGCTGGTAAGCCTGAGCTAGGTCCAGCTTCGCAAAACACCTCCCCCCATGTAACTTAGCCAGCAAGTGGCTAACTACCAGCACCGGGTAGGCATTGGGGCGGATTGCCTTATTAAGAGTACACTTGTAATCAGCACAAATCCTAACCTCCCCGTTAGATTTCATGGCAGTTACAATTGGAGTCTCCCACTCCGCAGAGTCCACTGGTACCAAAATTCCCTGACCCACCAGTTTGTCCAACTACGCCTCTATTTTGTCCTTTAGTGCGAAGGGCACTCTGCACGGCTTGAGGCACACGGGGCGGATGGAAGGGTCCATATCAAAGTCCACAGGATGCCCCTTGTACTCCCCAAGGCCTTTCCTGAAGACTGTTGGGTGTGTGTTGCACACGTCTTGGATGGGGTCGCCTCGGACGGCGTTGATTCCAGTCAATGCAATTCCCAGTGGTTCAAACCACTGGGTCCCCAAAAGGCAACTGGACCCACCCTTAAGGACTACTAAGGGCAACTTCCTGATGAAGTTCTTAAACCGCACGGTGAAATCCCCCACCCCCAGGACTGGGATGTAGCTTCCCTGGACGTCCCGCAAGTTTGTTTGGAGGGCTCTAATTTTGGGGTGGTCCTTAGGGGGTATGCGCAGAAACTCAGTCTGTGAGATAATGTAGTAGGCAGTCCCTGAGTCCACCTCCATCTTCACCTGGACCCTTTGCTATAGTAATTTAACAAAAAAACGGGTGCGCCGGTCCGACACACGTCTCACCACTGTGTCCTCCAAGTGCAACTTCCCCACGCTCTGGTCCTTCCAGCGGCTGATCCGGTCAGGGTCTCAGCGTTGTCTGCACACCTTGGTGATGTGGCCCAAACGCCCGCAGTTGTGGCACTTGGCTTTCCTGAAGGGGCACTTCCTCTGGTCGTGTGCGCCCCCGCACCCCTCGTAGCATCTGCTCGCTTCGGCGGTGTCTCTCCGGTTCCTCTCGGAAGGTCATTTCCTCACCTTCTGGACTTCGGGTTCACTTTCACTCTCGCTGAGGTCGGATGAGGACATGGTGGCAGCTGCCGCAGTTCTCGGCTCTTGCTCCCTGCGAGGCGAGCATCTGTGGGCCTGCACAGCGGACGACGGATTCTCTGAGGCGCCGATTCTCATCCGACATGCCCGCACCCTGTCTTTTACCGTCTCTGCAGCCTGGGCAGCTCTGAGGACCTGCTCAAAGGTGATGTCCTCGTCCCGGGCCAAAAGTCTCCGCTGGGCCTCCTCGTCCCGCCTGCCGAGGAGGCGGTCTTGCAGCGCCTCTCTCAGATGGGTGCCCCAGCAACAAGGGATGGCCGCCAGTTTCAGTGCGGTGACGTAGTCCGCCATGCTCTCTCTGGCCTGCTGGTCACGCCGGTGGAAGGCCAGCCGAGCCGGGAACACGGACACCTTCGGCCAGAAGTGTGCCCGCAGTGCATTCAGGATATCGGCGAGGGAAAACGACCTTAGGCCCCTCGGCATCAGGAGGTTCCTTGCCAGCTCCAGGGTCGGCAACCCGCACTGAGCCAGGAGGCAGGCTCGTCTCTGAGCCTCGTCTTCGATGCCCTCGTCGTCCATGGCGTACAGGTCCCATGACTCGGGCTTCAGGGTGTCGAACGGAGCGAGGGTTACTCTGTGGGAAGCCATCATCCCATCCTCGTCGCCAATTTGATGTAGGCAGATTGATTGCACACAGAGCCGGCAGGCGGGCCAAACACTTCTTTATTTCAGCATGGTCAATCTGTACATGGGCACATGTAGGAGACACAGCTCCTTATATACTGTATTTGAATTCCCCGCTATGGATACTCATTGGCTGTGGTGGCAGTGATGTCATTGGGGGCGTACTGCGTAGCTACTAAGGTACACCTTAAACCGGGCAGTTTCCCGCGCTATCTGCTGATTGGTTAATTGGATCTGCATGAGCTGAGCTTCCTCAGCTGCACTACTGTGGCAGCTGAGTAGTGTGCAGAATCTGGAGGGTTGCTTGCATACGCAATAGTCATGCAGTACCTGGGAATCGAACTCCAACCTTCCAGTCAGTGAGTTCAGCATCTTAACCACTTGAGCCACCGCAGTCCCTTAGTATCCGATTACACTGTGTGAAATATTTAACAGCTTGGAATAAAAACAAGATCTGGAGATCTTGCTAGTAACCTGACAGTAGCCAAGAGACCCGAAAGACTAAGGATCTTCAAAGGCAGTCATGGCACCTTGGCAAATTTGTCTTGGAGGAGGTATTTCTTTGAATGAGTCTTCCTGGGCAACCCTATTTGTTTTAAATATGTTGGTTCTGTAGTTTTAATAATAATCACCTGCCATCAAGTCCATTGCAATTTATGGCAACCCTTTCAGGATTTCCTAAGTAAAAAAAAAATACTCAGAAATGGTTTATCCTACCTTTCTTTATTTGTGCAACTTGCCCAAGGCTACACAAGATGTGTTTTCTCCCAAGAGGCAGAGTGGAGAATTGAACCCCTGATTTCTGACTCCATTTCTGGTTGGTAACATTGAGTCACTCATTTTCAGATGTAGTAAACTACAATTCCTATTATGCCAACATGTTTAATTTCAGCATGACTGGAATAAAGTAAGATGGTGATCCAAGCGATGCAGTTCATAAGAACATAAGAACAGCCTTGCTGGAACAGGCCACAGCCCATCCAGTCCAGCATTCTGTCTCACACAGTGGCTCACCATTTCCTTCAGGGTATTCCCAAGCAGATGCCTTCACCTGCTTAGGATTCCCTAGAAATGATATTGAGAGATATCCTGCCTATCTCTCCAACCCGGAGGTTGTCCTTAAGTATCCATAATTATAGCCATTGATACTCTTCTCACACCGTGCATGATTTTATAAACTTCAATCAGGTCACCTCTTAGACGTCGTCGTTCAAGAGTGAAGAGGCCCAACCGTTGCAGCCTCAGATGGTAAGGAAGGTGTTCCAGTCCCCTAATCATTCTGGTTGCCCTCCTCTGCACTTTTTCCAGCTCCATAATATCCTTCTGGAGGTATGGCGACCAGAACTGTACACAGTATTCCAGATGGGGCCTCACCATAGATTTATAAAGAGGCAAAATGACACTTGCTGACTTATTTTCTATACCCTTCCTAATGATCCCTAGCATTGAGTTTGCTTTTTTCACTGCTGAGGCACACTGGGTTGACACCTTCATTGAGTTGTCCACCAGGACACCAAGGTCCCTTTCCTGGTTTGTCTCAGAGAGTTCAGACCCCATCAGTTTATAGATGTAATTGGGGTTCTTTGCCCCAACATGCATCACTCTGCACTTACTAATGTTGAAACTCATTTGCCACTGTTTTGCCCACTCCCCCAGTGTCGAGAGATCCCTCTGGAGCTCCTCACAATCTCTCACAGTTTTCACTACCCTGTATAATTTAGTGTCGTCAGCAAATTTGGCTACCTTGCTTTTTACTCCTACCTCTAGATCATTTATGAAGAGGTTGAAAAGCAGGGGTCCCAGTACTGAACCTTGGGGAACCCCACTCTTTACTTCCTTCCACTTGGAGAAGTGTCCATTTAGTGCTACCCTCTGTTTCCTGTCCCTTAGCCAGTTGCTGATCCAGGACAAGACCTGTCCCTTTATTCCATGACTGGTAAGTTTATTCAAGAGCCTTTGGTGTGGGACCTTGTCAAAAGCCTTCTGAAAGTCCAGATAAACAATGTCAACTGGATCCCCCTTATCCACATGCTTGTTGACACTCTCAAAAAATTCCAACAGATTAGTGAGGCATGATTTGCCCTTGCAAAAGCCATGTTGGCTCTCCTTTAGCAGCGCCTTCTCTTCTATGTGCCTATTAATTCTATCTTTTAGGATGGTTTCCATCACTTTACCTGGGACACATGTCAAACTGACAGGTCGGTAATTTCCTGGATCACCCCTGGATCCTTTTTTGAAAATTGGTGTTACATTCGCTACCTTCCAGTCATCAGGCACAAAGCCTGATTTGAGGGAAAGATTATATATTTTGGCTAGGAGATCAGCAATTTCATCTTTAAGTTCCCTGAGAACTCGTGGATGGATGCCATCTGGTCCTGGTGATTTGTTAGTGTTTAGTTTAACAAGACATGCAAGGACCTCCTCCCTGGTTATTTCTATCTGGCTTAATTCTTCGCTTTCCCTCCCTACGAAGATAGGCTCTGTTTTGGGCATGTGGCCTCTGTCTTCTTCAGTGAATACTGAAGCAAAGAATTCATTGAGTCTCTCTGCAATCTCTGTTTCCTCTTTAATAACCCCTTGCCTTCCATTGTCATCTAATGGTCCAATGGCCTTCCTAGTTGGGTTCTTACTTCTAATGTACTTAAAGAAGTCTTTGTTATTTCTCTGAGTATTTTTAGCTATACGCTCCTCAAAGTCTTGCTTTGCTTTCCTGATTGTTGCCTTGCATTTGTTCTGCCAGAATTTATGTTGCTGCCTGCTGTCCTCATTCGGACAAGCCTTCCATCTTCTAAATGAGCTTTTCTTGCTCTTGATCACTTCCCGAACAGCTCCAGTAAGCCACATCGGAGTCCTCTTGGACCTGGCAGTGCCCTTTTTCCTTTTGGGTATGCATTCCAATTGGGCCTCTGTTATTGTTTTTGTAAACAGCCTCCATGCCTCTTGGAGTGTTTGGACTCTCTCAATTTTCCCTTTCAGCTTCTTTTTTACTAGTTTCCTCAACTTTGGGAAATTT
Organism: Bradypodion pumilum; assembly: GCA_035047305.1. Taxonomy (NCBI): domain Eukaryota; kingdom Metazoa; phylum Chordata; class Lepidosauria; order Squamata; family Chamaeleonidae; genus Bradypodion; species Bradypodion pumilum. Next base: position 22,463,701 of record JAWDJD010000009.1, on the reverse strand, counting down.
CCTTTTTGAAAATTTAAGGTCTCTGTGTTAGATTTTATCAGTGACTTGCGGTCTATGATCAAGTTAAACATAATTGAGTTGTGGTCACTGTTCCCTATTGGATCAGTCACATTAACATCTTGCACCAGATCCTGAGTATTACTCAGGATCAAGTCAAGGATTCTTGTACCTCTAGTTGGGTCTTCAACCATCTGCCCCAGGGAACAATCATATAGCATATCTAGGAACTTTATCTCTTTATCATGTGCTGAACAACAGTTCACCCAGTCTATGTGAGGGTAATTGAAGTCCCCCATTATAACCAGGCTTCCCTTCTTGGATGCCTCCTTTACAACATTCTCCAACTGCCTGTCTCCCTCAAGAGCTTGGGTCGGAGGCCGATAGTATATGCCTACTGTTAGACCATCCTTGTGGCCTGGTACTCTTACCCACAGAGCTTCTAATGGTGACTCCAAATCACCTAGATATTCCAATTCATACGATTTTATCACTTCTTTGACATACAAGGCTACACCACCTCCCGTTTGCCCCTTCCTATCCTTCCTGTACAGTTTGTAGCCTGGGATAACTGTATCCCATTGGTTATCATCCGTCCACCAGGTTTCAGTGATACCAATAATATCAATATTCTTATCTATTGCTAAGTATTCCAGCTCCCCTATTTTGTTCCGGAGGCTTCTGGCATTTGTATACAAGCATTTATATATGCTTTTCTGACACAGTCTTTTGTGTCCAGTTGCATTGTTAGACTGCCTCTTGCATCCTTCTGCTAGAATGTTAGTGACTAGCTCCTCGCTCTGCTCAGTAATTTTTGCATCCTCCTCACTACCCAAGTACACACTTTCCCGAACCGGATGCTGCCCAGCTCCTGTCGGCTTTCCCCCAGTTATCAGTTTAAAAGCTGCTCTGCAGCCTTTTTGATGTTGAGTGCCAGCAATCTGGTCCCATCATGGTTCAAATGCAACCCATCCCTCCTGAACAGATTTGGCTTGTCCCAAAATGTTCTCCAGTTCCTGACAAATCTGAAACCCTCCTCTCGACACCACCGCCTCATCCACGCATTGAGGCTTCTGAGCTCTGCCTGCCTGGTAGGTCCTGCGCGAGGGACAGGCAGCACTTCTGAAAATGCTACCTTGGAAGTCCGGGACTTCAGTCTTCTTCCTAACAACCTGAATTTGGCTTCCAGGACAGACCGCTTGGCCTTCCCAACATCATTGGTACCAACGTGTACCATGACAGCTGGCTCGTTCCCAGTTCTCTCTAACAATCTATCTAGATTTCTTGTGATGTCTGCAACTTTTGCACCTGGCAGGCAAGTCACCATACGGTTATCATGTGCATCACAAATCCATTTCTCTGTATTTCTAATTATTGAATCACCTCAGTTTGTTCCTGTTGTTCATCTTCCTGGATCTCATCAAGTGTGATGAGGGAGAGATCATCAGGTGGAACCAGTTGTTCCTCTGTGTGTTCCTCATCAGGTGTGATGAGGGAAAGAGCCTCAAATTTATTCTGTAATTTCAGACTCTCAGAGTGATCCCCTACTCTTCTCCTCCTTTGAGTCACATTCCTCCAACCATCTCCCTCCTGAGTTAGTGAAGGGCCTTCTCCCTCAGAACTGTGCCCTGTCTCTTCTTTGTCCAGCATAGTCTGCTCCGCTCTGTCCAAGAACAGCTCAAGCTCTTTAATTTGTTGATGGTTAGATATGCGGGCCTCTAGCTGCTGGACCTTCTCTTCTAGTAGTGCAACCAGCTTGCACTTGCTGCAAGTGTAGTTCTCCATAAGCTTTGGCAAGAACACAAACATGGCACAAGTATTGCAGGTAACTACAACGGTTCCCTCAGAATCCATTTTAACAAGTGCAGTATTCTGGGCCTCAAAAATGTACACGTTTACTACCTTTCTACCTAGTAAGATTATATTCTTCTTTTGTTACTAGTTTGCAATCTGCTTCCTCTGTTTGAACAGAGGTGGCTCTCAGCAGTTTAAATTATCAATTTAAATTAGTGGAGGCCTCTAAAGCAGCTCTACTCCAACTGCAAAACTTACCAGTGCTCACTTCCTTTGTTTGGCTCTCCTCAGCAGCAGCTCTGCTTAAGAGCACATGCAGAGTCAAAAGGGCTGACCCTGAAAGAGCTCAGAGCTTTTAAAGGCTAGTGTGGCTCCGCCCCTATGAGTCACAGTTCAGGGAAGGGCCTGGTGTGGCTCTGCCCCCCTGCTTCTGGAAGCTTCAAACTGCTTCCTCTGTTTGAACAGAGGTGGCTCTCAGCAGTTTAAATTATCAATTTAAATTAGTGGAGGCCTCTAAAGCAGCTCTACTCCAACTGCAAAACTTACCAGTGCTCACTTCCTTTGTTTGGCTCTCCTCAGCAGCAGCTCTGCTTAAGAGCACATGCAGTTGAAGTCCTAACCAGGTGCCTGGAGGCTGTGAGGGTCTGGATGGGAGACAATGGGCTTCAGCTGAATCCTGGCAAGACTGAGTGGCTGTGGGTTCGGGGTCCCGCGTTATCCCGAGAGCTACCATCTTTGGTGCTGGATGGGGCTTCTTTGCCCCAAACAGACCTGGCGCGTAATTTGGGGGTCCTCCTGGACTCACGACTACTGCTCGAAGAGCAGGTGGCAGTTGTAGCTAGGAGGGCTTTTGCACAACTCTGCATCATTCACTAATTACGCCCGCTCCTGGACCGGGACTCCTTGCTCACAGTCACCCATGCTCTGATCACCTCCAGATTGGAGTACTGTAATGCACTCTACATGGGGCTGCCCCTGATGACCATTAGGAAACTACAGCTGGTCCAGAATGTGGCAGCCCGGGTGGTGATGGGGTGCGGGTGCTATGCCCGTGTCTCACCACTCCTATGGGAGCTGCACTGGCTGCCAGTGTGTTTCCGGGTGCAATTCAAGGTGCTGGTTTTAACCTTTAAAGCCCTTCGTGGCAGTGGACCAGGATATCTAAGAGACCGCATCGTTCCAAGGTTTTCGACCCGTCCTACGAGGGCAGACTGTAGGGGCTCTCTGGTGGTCCCATCAGCCAGAGATGCACATCTTACTGGGACTAGGAGGAGAGCCTCCTCGGTGTCGGCCCCGGCCCTCTGGAAACTCCTGCCACCAGAACTGCGCCTCCAGGCAGTGCTGTACCCCCTTCAGTAAGGCTCTAAAAACCTGGCTCTGCCAGCAGGCATGGGGTGCATCTGGCAGCACATTGCAGCCTCGCTGGCTCATTTAAGCCCTGTTGGGGTTTTTAATTAAGGGATAGGTTTTATAGATTTTAACCTTTTACTGTTTTAGCAGTGGGTTTTATCGTATAAGATGTTTTATCTGATGTGAGGGGTCGCCGAGGCGAGTAAGGTGGCCTATAAATTGACCAAATAAATAAACAATGAAGCACTGAGACTGAAATCATTATGTTATCTCTATTTTATACTTTTATTCCCAAACATACAGTATTCACAATGCTGTTAGGAAAATGCAACAGAGATTTCAAAGTATCTTAAGTACAGACTCGTAATAACATATTCTTTACAACTCAGTGAATGGAAGCAACAATAGACGTAGATCATGACCAATATTTTAGTTTAACACAGAGCAAAAAATACTGAAAGGTCATTTAAACAGAAAATGGGCCACACACAAAGATTCTCTCTCAAAACAGGCACATTAGCAGTACTGCTAAACAAGTTCCATATGTAAAGATAAACAGTGATGATAATCTTAATTATAATTTGCCATTTCAGGGTGCATTTAAAAAAATAAGAACCTTTCCCTCGATTGATTTTCAGCAGCCATATGTATCCAATGGTCACAAGATACATACTGGTAAATGTTTTTGTGTGACTAACGGAAACTAATTGTAATCGTAACATACTTTTTGCTCCTAGAATGAATGTTCACACAGAAAGCTACGGATGTTACTTGAAGAGGTGTTCAGGTGACAATGCTGTAGTAATTCACAGTGAACTCAGAGCATATGTAGAGTAACCACGTGAAAGTTAGGTGTTCCACAAAGCAACAAAAACCAGAGAAGATTTAAGGTTGCCTCAGAAGCACTATAGCGCCTATCTCATAAGTCCTCTATTTTACGACAAGTATGTGTGAAAAACAATTATATTGCTCCTACAGGAAAACAGAATCTAAAAGTCTGGCCAGGTTATCCTGTTATGGTAATAAAGACTATGGCCCATGGGCTGGCCCACAGGACATCACCATCTGGCCCATGGGCCAGAATGCTGCCGCCACTGGAAGTGCTGAAATCGTGGTGAAATCGTGGCGAAATGTGGCAAAAAATTCAAAAATGATGCTGAAATGTTCCTTCATTGCTCCCTCCTCCAAGGGAAGTGGTGGAGGAGGGGGAAAACGCCCATAAATATGGCATGGATTCACCTGCCGCTACCAGGAACCACATAACCAGCCTGCTCAGCTGTTTGAGGGAGTGTGGGCAGGCCCATGGCAGGAAAGGTTTGTCAGGCGGCGGTTAACTAACCTGACAACCAGTGGTGGGCATCAGCAGGTTCGCACCAGTTCACCAGAACCAGTAGCAGAAATTCTGGCTGGCCACACCCATCCAAGTTTTGAAATAAAGTACAGTGAACTCTCACATAACAACGCGTTCGAATAACAACATTTTCGCTTAACAACATGTTGTTATGCACCACGTGTTCCCCTGCATAACAAGGTTTTTAGTGTCGTCCGGACAACAACGCTAAAATAACCGAACGACGACACTAAAAATGTTGTTATGCGGGAAACTCCATAGAAACCCGCATAACAACAAAAATCGCTTAGCAACACTACTTGGGGAACCAAGTAACGTCGTTATGTGAGGGTCTACTGTACTGTAGTCTTAATTCAGGTGCGACACAGGGCTTTCCTCCTGGCCACGCCCACCATACCACGCCCACAGTGTGGTAGTAAACATTTTTGGAGCCCACTACTGCTGACAACCCTGAGGACTAATGGCTTGGGTGGCAAAGTCCACAGGGAAGTGTGATGGTCCCCAAGTGGGTTAAATCCCATCTTGATGGAGGCAAGTAGCTTCATCAATCCTGGCCTGGGGCTGAGGAGGACTTTGTGTGACAAAAGGGCTCAGGACCAGAAAGTGACTCAAAGAACTGGGTCAGTGGTATGGGTGTCATGCTGCGATACAGAAGGAAAATGGAAAGCCACTGCATTATATTCTCACAACAGTCTTCATGGCTGATTGCCATGAGGATTGCCAATATTCGGATACGACAGAAGGAAAGCAGAATCTGTAGCTAATAATGTAATTGTATGTATCTGTTAAAACACTTCCAAGAGAACATCAGCACTCTTCAGTAAAGCATTTGCTCATTTGCAAAACAGAGTAGCAACTACAAAGAGAACAAGTACAAATTTATTAATTAGATTAGACCGTCTGCTTGTCTTAAACAACACATGCCAATTAGTGTGTGCAGTTGATAAAGCCAAAAGAAACAATTTTGCCTATGTGGATATTAGAGCTGCTATTCTTGGAACAAACTGGAATTGTCATCTCTTTAAAAGCCTGCTGTTTCTAACATTTGATAGGGTATTGACAGCACTGAGAAACACTGCTAATAAAAAGCAGCATCTCAGTGATGGCAAACCTTGGCACTCCAGCTGTCCTTGGACTTCAATTCCCAGAAGCCCAAATCCCTGTGAATCTGCATGAATGGGTTTACTGCACATATTTGTGCTACTGGGAATTGAAGTCCAAGAACAGCAGGAGTGCCAAGGTTCTCCATCACAGACCTAGAGATTCTTTCTTTCCAGCAAATATTTAATGGATTTATTAGACAAAAATAAAACAAAAACATAAGAACATAAGAACAGCCTTGCTGGAACAGGCCACAGCCCATCCAGTCCAGCATTCTGTCTCACACAGTGGCTCACCATTTGCTTCAGGGTATTCCCATGCAGATGCCTTCACCTGCTTAGGATTCCCTGGAAATGGCATTGAGAGATATCCTGCCTATCTCTCCAAACCAGAGGTTGTTCTTAGGTACCCATAATTATAGCCATTGATACCCTTGTCCTCCATGAACTTGTCTAATCCTTTCTTAAAGCTGACAAGACTGACAGCTGTCACCACTTCTTCTGGCAGGGAGTTCTAGACCAGTGATCCTCTGGGTGAAAAAGGACTTTCTCTTATTTGTTTGAGAACTAGTACCCAAAAGTTTCATGGCGTGCCCCCTAGTTCTTGTGTTGCGCAATAGGGGAAACAGTTTTTCCTTATCTACTTTGTCCACACCATGCATGATTTTATAAACTTCAATCAGGTCACCTCTTAGACGCCATCGTTCAAGAGTGAAGAGGCCCAACCGTTGCAGCCTCAGATGGTAAGGAAGGTGTTCCAGTCCCCTAATCATTTTGGTTGCCCTCCTCTGCACTTTCTCCAACTCCATAATATCCTTCTGGAGGTATGGCGACCAGAACTGTACACAGTATTCCAGATGGGGCCTCACCATAGATTTATAAAGAGGCAAAATGACACTTGCTGACTTATTTTCTATACCCTTCCTAATGATCCCTAGCATTGAGTTTGCTTTTTTCACTGCTGAGGCACACTGGGTTGACACCTTCATTGAGCTGTCCACCAGGACACCAAGGTCCCTTTCCTGGTTTGTCGCAGAGTTCAGACCCCATCAGTTTATAACTGTAATTGGTTTGGGTTTTTTTGCCCCAACATGCACCACTCTGTACTTACTAGTGTTGAAGCTCATTCACCACTGTTTTGCCCACTCCCCCAGTGTCAAGAGATCCCTCTGGAGCTCCTCACAATCTCTCACAGTTTTCACTACCCTGTATAATTTAGTGTCGTCAGCAAATTTGGCTACCTTGCTATTTACTCCTACTTCTAGATCATTTATGAAGAGGTTGAAAAGCAGGGGTCGCAGTACTAAACCTTGGGGGACCCCACTCTTTACTTCCCTCCACTTGGAGAAGTGACCATTTAGTGCTACCCTCTGTTTCCTGTCCCTTAGCCAGTTGCTGATCCAGGACAAGACCTGTCCCTTTATTCCATGACTTGTAAGTTTATTCAAGAGCCTTTCTTCCCAAGATCAGTCATCAACTTAAAACACTTTCTTCCATCTTTCAGATACAACTTGCCCCGCAAGGCCCAAATTATATTATACTAGCAGGGGTGCCTGGCTTTGCCTGGGTGGTTTTTTTTTTGGGGGGGGGGTGCTGTCCTGCCTCCCAAGGTTGCGTTGCCTGGGTGCTCCTTCTCCTGGGCTGACCTCTGTCCACTGGACTGCCCCACCCTGCCAGCTGACTTGCCTGGCAAAGGGGTGGGGCCCTGTGATGTCACATTGTCTGACCACTCACAAAGGTTGACCACTCCCAAGGGCTAACCAGGTCAGGGAAAGACATCACAAAGGCCCAGACCTGATCAGCCCTTGTGATTGGTTGAGGACTAAAGGATCAATTTGGGGGGCATAACCCCCCATGGGCTTCGAGACCCCAACAGTGACCTGCTCACGTGTGCAAGGTATGTGTGTGCTGAATTTCACGGGGTTTGGTCAAGGGGTGCGGCAGCCCATTCCGGATACTGCTTTAGGTGTTTAAAAATATAGAAGACTAGCATAGGGGTGAGTTAAAAATCAACATAGGATGCTACAAATCTTTTTTATTTTATTTATTTAACATATGTTTGTTATTTGTGTAAACATTTGATTTATTGTTATTTTTTGACTTGTTTTTACTCTTGTGGCCTCTAGGTCGGGCTGTTTTGTTTTTGACTTGTTTTTAATATTCCAGCCTGCAGGTGAGGCTGTTAGTAATAGTGTTGGTTTTGTTTTCGTTTCATGTGTTTTTTCTCTCCTGGCCTCTAGGTGGGGCTTCTTCTAGTAAGTAATCTTTGTTTCTTCATTTCTGTTCCGGTCGTCGTGGAGGGAGGACGTGCTGGTGAGTTCTCTGGTTCTCTTTCTTCTAGGTTTTTCTTTGTTTTGTTTTTGTGGTGGTGGGCTGGGAGGTGTTTCTGTTTGTTCTTTTGTGGTTTGGATGGGTTTAGGTTTGTTTAATTGCTTTGTTTGTTTCTGGTTTGTTTAATTTTTGTGATTTCATTGGTGTTTATTTGTGTAATTTGTGGTAGTTGTGTTGTTAGAGTTAGGTATCCTCGTATTGTAGTTAGTTAGTTTTTTAGCTTTTCTGGTATTGTGGATGTTTTTGTTTGTGGATTTTGTTGTTTACTTTTTTGTTAATAATGGGTTTTCTTATTTATTTATTTGTGTTTTATTAATTTTTTATTAATTTTGGTGTTTGTTATTGGTGTGTACTTTTGCGTGAAGAACGGGCTGCCTGTCGGTTCCTCTTTTCCCCATTGCTGCTTCAAATTTTGGTTTCGATGCAGCAATGGGGAAAAGGAGGAGCAGGCAGTCAGCCTGCTCTTCCCCTGGTAAGGTTCGTTAGGTAGGTCGGGGGAGAAGGAGGCAGAGAAGAGCTATCTGCCTGATGATGGTTCTCTCCTTTCTGTCTCCTTTCTCTCCTGGCTTACCTAACCGGAGATCGGCAGGCAGTGATCCGTAAGGGGTGGTGCTCTTCCTTGTGGATTGCTGGCTGCTGCTTTTGTATTACCTCCATCACTGTTTCATGTTAGTTCTCGAAACAGTGGTGGAGTAAGTACAAACGCAGCAGCCAGTCATTCGCCAGGGAGTGTGCTTCCCCTGACGAACAGCTGCCTGCTGCTGGGTTTTTTTCCACCCTGGCTCAACTTTCCTTGAGGCTGGCGGTGGTCTCACCATGTCTTCGGCAGGGTAGCATGGAGGAGAGGGAGTCCCTCTGCTCTCCGTTGCTCCGGGAAAGAAGGCCAGCGGGTGTATCGCCGTGGTTTTGTGTGCGTGTTTGTTTTGCAAGCCTGTAAGGCGCTGCGTCTGCCTGTGGCAGACTTGCGCTCCCGTTGTGGGATGCTGGCGTTTTTTAATTTTATTTTTCATGCGCTGGCTTTCTCAGCATTCTGCGCGCTCATGGCGCGTAGGACGCTGGAACTTGGAGTTTTGTTTTTTGTTTGCGTTCATGCAGCTTTTTTCCCTCTGCGGCTCGATTTCAATTGGCTGTGTCGCGTTTCCCAACGTTATTTTGCTCGTGCCTCTCAACCTGATTGGCTGAGGTGCGGCGCAGAGGATGTTGGGAATTGAATTTGTTTCCCTTTCTTCACGTCCGTGGGGCTCTTGCCCCACTGGCGGCTTCGGCAACCCTGCAGTACCCTGCGGGCTGGGTTCGGGCGAGTTCAAGAGGCTCGGTACGGGATAGGATGGACGGGTGCAGAAACGTATAGCAAGTTCCAACGGTTAACCCTTGGATTTATAGGTATAGATAGATTTGGGACTAGAAAAAGACAAAATGGGGCTTAACAGCTGTTTTTTCATCGTAGCTTCATACTTCTTCCTGCCCCACTCTTACTTTTTGGTGTGGATCATGACAGTTAAGACTGTCGTTCCCCAGGCTTTACTCCTAAAACTTTTACTACCTTTTATACAAAAAACAAACTTTCCATTCACACAATGGAAAATTCCAGCTCTGCAAATCATTCATTGAGTAATACAATGTTGCTATATTATTTCAATGCTAATGTATGGCCCTCCCTATGTGGTTAAACTGCAGCTTCTGCCTGCCTTGGCTCGTATAGCCAATAAGGAGGACTCATGGTACTGAAACAATGAGTTATTTAAAATATTATTGAACATTTAATAAATACTTCCTGAAATCCAGGTATTTCCAGATGAAATCCAGCTGGATAAGGCTAATAGCAGCGGCAACCTATTTTGGGGATTAAAAATTCCAGATTCCCTCCAAAGGTCCAAAGGCTCCCTTGGCATCCCTTTTGTCCTTGAGAGCTGCAGGATGGGAATTAGTTTTGTGTCAATCTAGACCTGAGTTTACCTTTCCACTTCGGTGGGAACGTAAACAGTGTTCTGTGTACTCAGGCATGCCTACCACATGTCCACAGAAACGTCTGCAAACACAGACAGCACTGGCTCTTTGGCTATAAACAGAGATGAGCACCGAACCCTAGAGTCACATATGACTGGCTTTCGAGCAAGGGCAACCTTTACCCTTACCTAGACCTGAGTGAGTAACCCTAATAGGACTTTCAAGGTCAGTAAGGCGTTTATAGCCATTCAGAGAGGCCCAGGGGAGGTAAGTGAAGGATCTTGCCCCTCCCACCCCATCCAAAAACCTGGGACCAGAGAAGAAAAAGGCACCAGAGAAAGACACAGGCCTCAGCTCAGCTGCCCAGTTGCCATCCAGAGAGGCCCAGGGGGAGGTGAGTGAAGGATCTTGCCCCTCCCACCCCATCCAAAAACCTGGGACCAGAGAAGAAAAAGGCACCAGAGAAAGACACAGGCCTCAGCTCAGCTGCCCAGTTGCCATCCAGAGAGGCCCAGGGGGAGGTGAGTGAAGGATCTTGCCCCTCCCACCCCATCCAAAAACCTGGGGCCAGAGAAGGAAAAGGCAGCAGAGAAAGACACAGGCCTCAGCTGCGCAGCTGCCATCCAGAGGCCCGGGGGAGTCCTCCTAGAGTAACAACGCTCCAGAGGGCAAAGAACAAGGGCCGCGCTGCCGCTGCAGCCAACCGCGGACACCTCCGGAGACCCCCGACCACCCCCAGGAGATACCATCCGCAACCACCATCACAGCGAGGCCCGAGTCGGCGCCTTTGACCAACTCCATGCGCCCGAAGGGAGGCGAGAGCTGCTGCATGCATGCAAAGATAAGTAATCAAACTGAAATAATATAGTTGACTAAACATAGATGGCTTATAGCAATTGACATAGTGACTGTACAAGAAACTGACTTACATAGAGACTTGATATAGTGGACTTTTTATTTCTTTCTTTCCCTTTCATTAATTAGTTCAACTTTTACTTTGATACTGTGTGATAAACTGTGATATGGTGCATGATAATAACTTTGTTTTAAAACTGTTTAAACTGTTTTAAACTGTGATAACATGTGTGATGGGAAGAAACTGGTGTAGAGACCAGCAAGGCATGTCACGAAGTTTGCCAAGAGAACCCTATGGACCAAAACAAAAGGCAAAACAAGGGGATGCTCAGCACAGCAGATCTGAAAAGAGGGAGGGAAATGAAAGGGGAAGGAGAAGTACAGTGTTGCAGGAAACAATACTGCATAGGGACATGGAATGTGAGATCTATGAATCAAGGAAAACTGGAAGTGGTTAAAAATGAGATAGAAAGAATAAGCATTGACATCCTGGGCATCAGTGAGTTAAAATGGACAGGGATGGGTGAATCCAGCTCTGGAAACCATCATATCTACTACTGTGGGCAAGAAAACCTCAAAAAATGGAGTAGCCATAATTGTCAACAAGAGTGAGGAAAGCAGTAATGGGATACAACCTCAAAAATGATAGAATGTGTCAATCAGAATTCAAGGCAAACCTTTCAATATCACTGTAATCCAAGTCTATGCACCAACCACTAGTGCAGATGAAGCCACAGTTGACCAGTTCTATGAGGACCTACAACACCTCATAGAACAGACACCAAGAAATTATGTCCACATTATTTTAGGAGATTGGAATGCCAAAGTAGGAAATCAAAAAGTAAATGGAATAACAGGCAAGTTTGGTTTTGGATCACAGAATGAAGCAGGGCAAAGAGTGATAGAGTTCTGCCAAGAGAACTCACTAGTCATAGCAAACACCCTCTTCCAACAACACAAGAGGCGACTTTACACATGGACATCACCAGATGGCCAGCATCGAAACCAGATTGATTACATACTCTGCAGTCAGAGATGGAGAACCTCCATCCAGTCAGCAAAAACAAGACCTGGAGCAGACTGTGGCTCAGATCACAACCTACTGATCGCAAAATTTAGGCATAGACTAAAGAAAATGGGGAAAACAATTAGACCAGACAGATATGACCTACACAACATCCCTAAAGAATACACGGTGGAGGTCATGAACAGATTTAATGTCCTGTACCTGGTAGACAGAGTACCAGAAGAATTATGGACAGAGACGTAGGACATCATGCAAGCAAGAGAAACCATACCAAAAGAAAAGAAGCGTAAGAAAGCAAAGTGGTTGTCTGATGAGGCCCTTAAAATAGCAGAGGAAAGAAGGAATGCAAAAGGCAAAGGTGAAAGGAAAAAATACAATCACCTGAATACAGAATTTCAAAGAAAAGCAAGGAGAGTTAAGGAAAACTACTTGAACAAACAGTGCAAAGAAATAGAGGAAAACAACAAAAGAGGCAGGACTAGAGATCTTTTCAAAAAAATTGGGGAAATCAAGGGAACATTTAAAGCAAAAATGACCATGATAAGGGACAAAGATGGAAAGGAGTTAGCTGAAGCAGAAGAGATCAAAAAAGATGGCAAGAGTACACAGAGGAACTCTACAAAAAGGACCTCAACACTCCTGATAATAACAATAATGAGAAATTTGAACTTGAACCAGACATTCTGGAGAGTGAAGTCAGAGAGGCCCTAAAAAGCACTGCAAACAATAAAGCTAGTGGAAATGATGGTATCCCAGTTGAATTTTTCAAAGCCCTAAAAGATGATGGAATCAAACTACTGCATTCAATATGCCAACAAATTTGGAAAACAAAACAGTGGCCACAGGATTGGAAAAGATCAGTGTACGTTCCAATCCCAAAAAAAGGCAATGCCAAAGAATGCTCAAATTACTGAACAATAGTGCCCATCCCACATGACAGCAAGATAATACAGGATAGACTTCAGCAACATGTGGAGAGCGAACTACCAGAGGTGCAGGCCGGTTTCAGAAGAGGCAGGGGGACTAGAGACCACATTGCGAACATACATGGAGAATCACAATATGGGATCAAAATTGCTGGGAGAAACATCAACAATTTGAGATATGCAGACGATACCACCCTAATGGCAGAAAGTGAGGAAGACCTAAAGAACCTCTTGACTGGATTGAAGGAGGAGAGTGCAAAAGCTGGCTTGAGACATAATATCAAGAACACCAAGATAATGGCAACAGGTCCGATCAGTCCCTGGAAAATAGATGGGGAAGAAGTAGAAGCAGTGACAGATTTTACTTTTCTAGAATCTAAGATCACTGCAGATGGTGACTGTAGCCATGAAATAAAAAGATGACTGATTATGGGGAGACAAGCTTTGAGAAACCTGGGGTATATAGTGAAAAGCAGAGACATCACCTTGAAAACAAAAATTCGCAGTCAAAGCAATGGTATTCCCGGTGGCAATGTATGGGTGTGAGAACTGGACCATTAGGAAAGCTGAGCGCAGAAGAATAGATGCCTTTGAAATGTGGTGTTGGAGGAGAGTCCTGAGAGTCCCCTGGATGGCAAAGAGAACAAATAGGTCAATATTAGAAGAAATCAACCCTGACTGTTCATTGGAGGGACAAATAGTGAAGATGAAACTAAAGTACTTTGGACATCAAATGAGAAGGGAGGACTCACTTGAGAAGGGAGGACTCACTTGATGCTGGGAAAGGTGGAGGGCAAGAGAAGAAGGGGGCATCCAAAGATGAGATGGATAGATGGTATTGTGGATGCAATGGGCACAGAGCTGGACGGGCTGAGGAGGATGGTGGAGGACAGAGGTGCCTGGAGGAAAATGGTCCATGGGGTCGCAAAGGGTTGGAATCTACTGTGCGACTGAACAACAACAAAAGAAAGGCGTTTTAGGAGTGGTTTTACCAGTTCCACTCCTCCAGTGAATTTCCAAGGCCAAATGGAGATGCACATCCTAGAGTCCTAGTCTATCACTCTATCCAGTACAACACACTGGCTAGGCAGGATGTGGGAGATGTCTTTAATTTCAGAAAATTGGAACTAACAAGGTTATTTTATTGGTTTTAAGCAGCAATTTTTGGAAATTAAAGACCTTTCCCTATCCTGTGACTCCTAATGGCTTGTTCAGAACAAGAAATTCAAAAGTGTTGTCGCGGCTGTGGGGGCCCCCGGCCTTCCCATCCCGTCCCTTGCGGGGAGGGATAAAAGGACTGTTGCCGCAGCTGCGGGGGCCCCTGCCCTTCCCATCCTGTCCCTCGCAGGGAGGAATAAAAGGGCCATGGGCCAGGCCAAAGACTGCCACCCCCACCGCCCGAGGACTATTGCCATGGCTGCTAGGGGCCCCACCCTTCCCGTCCCATTCCTCGCGGGGAGGGATAAAAGGGCTGTGGGCCGGCCCGAAGACCGCCGCCCGAGGACTGTTGCCGCAGGTCCAGGGGGCCTCGTCCTTCCTTTTTTCCTTGCGTTCCTGGGCCCCGGCCCCACCTGTGCTGACATGGTGTGGCTGACGCCGTGAAGGATGGCTGGATTTGCCGCCGCCTGTGGACTTGTCCTCGGTGGGGTTGAGGAGGTCCGACAACCAGGAGTGTTAGGATTGCGCACCTGCTGGCTTTTCCACCACCACCACCCCGCACACACCCTGTTGTGGGCCCGGTAATTAATTAATTCTGCTATGTTATTATTTACTTAATTATCATGATTGTATTGAAATTCGTATGTTGTATTCTAATTTTTGGAAATTATCCTGTGACTCCTAATGGCTTCTTCAGAACAAGAAATTCAAAAGACTTTTGTCGTGGCTGCGGGGGCCCCCGGCCTTCCTGTCCCGTCCCTTGTGTGGAGGGATAAAAGGGCCATGGGCCAGGCCGAAGACCGCCGCCCCCGCCGCCCGAGGACTGTTGCCGCGACTGCTAGGGGCCCTGCCCTTCCCGTCCCTCGCAGGGAGGGATAAAAGGGCCGTGGGCCAGGCCAAAGACCGCCACCCCACCTCCTGAGGACTGTTGCCGTGGCTGCAAGGGCCCCCGCCCTCCCTGTCCCTTGTGGGGATAAAAGGGCCGTGGGCCAGGCCGAAGACCACTGCCCGAGGACTGTTGCCACGGCTGCGGGGGGCCTCACCCTTCCTTTTTCCCTTGCATTCCTGGGCCCCGGCCCCGCCTGTGCTGACATAATGTGGCTGACGCCATGGAGGATGGCTGGACTCGCCACCGCCTGTGGACTTAGCCTCGGTGGGGTTGAGGAGGTCCGACAACCAGGAGCGTTAGGATTGTGCACCTGTTGGCTTTTCCGCGTCTCCCCCTCCCCCCTCCCCGCACAACCCCTGTTGTGGGCCCGGTAATTAATTAATTCTGCTATGTTATTATTTACTTAATTATCTTGATTGTATTGAAATTCGTATGTTGTATTCTATGCTTATTGATTGTTATTATGTATTATTGTATGATTTAATATGTTGTTTGCCGCCTTGAGTCAGCTTCATCTTGAGAAAGGCAGGATACAAATTAAATTGGAATTGGAAAAGAAGCCTTGGAACATCCAAGAACAATCTGAAACTTTTAACTCCCCCAAAATGGTCATTGCTGATGACATCATCAGCCTTACACAATGTAACTTTATGCTACTGGATTTCTGCCGCTTAGTGAGCAGTCCTTAGCTAGAACTACAGTGGTACCTCATACAACAATTTTAATCCGTTCCAGGGGCTCGCTGTTGTATGAAACAACTGCTATACGATACATGCATTGCATAGCGATTTTCCCTATGGGATGCATCGTACAACGTTTTTTTTTTTTTGCTAAGTGGTTCTGCCTATTGGAAAATTGTTGTACAATTTTTTCCCATAGGGAAAATTTTATGTGGGACGCCATTTTCCCCCAAAACTTAATTGTTACGCAATTTCATTGCTATATGGGGCGATTGTTGTATGAGGTTGCACTGGGTTTGATTTTGAATGCATATTCAACACTAACTTTCCATTTACTTAGAAATAAAACATCTGCCATCTTTTTTTTTAAACAAAGATATCACTGCATAATTCTGTAAGAAAATTAAAACATAATATTTCTATGTTCCCTATGAGCCAAAATACATAGCTAGTACGAATTTTTGTCTGAGTCCCTCCCTACAAAAGCAGAAGCTGTACTGATACTGATCCAAATATTGAAACATGTTTAAACCTTCTACTTCCTTGTTTAGGCCAGACGTGAAACTGCCAAAATGAAGGCACCTTTTGATGAGTTTATTCTGCAGTTCCTTTCACCGGACCTAGTGTGAGAAAGATTAGTCGGCAACACAAGTTTGATGTTACCAAGGTATGCCCGATTGTGCTTCAAAAATACTACATTCTTCAAGGAGGATATTTTTGTGTTTTGGTTGATGCTTTCTCTAAAAAAAAGTACTCTGTCAAGTGGTTTGCAGGCTACTTCAGCTTTTTATTTTATAAACCAACTGTTCACCATATGGCAAATCTGGCCCTCAAACTTGACTTGGCACAATAGCCAAAGCAAAACGCTTTCAGGAAATCCAAAAGCATTTTACTAAAAGTAATCTAAGATGATTGTCCCATATTATAACACAATATAAATATGTTAAACAGCAATTAGTTCAGTGCAAAAACAATGTCAGAGTTATAATTTAGTTGTCAAGAATAAGCTGAACAAGAGAATTTAAATTTTTATTTCAACTGAAAGAAAGCTTTCTTGTGGGAATAAATGATCTAAATAAAGAGGATCTAACATGGTTATTTAAAACAGGGATTTGCAACCCACGGCCCATGGGCCATACCCGCCCCCCGGCAGCAAATCATTTAATTTAATTTAATAGTCATATTTATACATGCCGCCCACTCAGGCAGAACCCGACTCAGGGCGGCATTACAAGTTCTAAAAACACATAAAAACACTTTAAAAGACCCACATCCCACCCACTTTAAAAGACCCATATCCCACCCACCCATCCCACCCACTATAAAAAGAAGAAGAAGAGAGAGTTCTTAATTGTTTACATAAGCCAGCAGGCGGGGACCGTGTTCCCATTCGGGCCCCACACCTGCCCTGCCAGCCAGGTCTTCAATCCTTTCCTGAAGGGCAGCAATTCTCTTTGAAGTCTTAGATCTGTTGGCAGGAGGTTCCAGAGAGTTGGTGCGGACACGGAGAAGGCCCTCCTTCGGGTGCTGGATAGATGTGCACCCCTAGCTGATGGCACTATTAGAGAGCCCCTCTGGTCCACTCTGGTTGGATGGGCAGACACTCTTGGGACGATGCGGTCTCTAAGGTATCCTGGCCCACTGCCATATAGGGCTTTAAAGGTCAAAACCAGCACCTTGAATTGCACCCGGAGACAAACTGGTAACCAGTGCAGCTCCCAAAGTAGCGGTGAGGCATGGGCATATCGTCCACATCCCATCACCACCCGGGCTGCCGCATTCTGGACCAGCTGCAGCCTCCGAATGGTCGTCAAGGGCAGCCCCATGTAGAGCGCATTACAATAATCTAGTCGGGAAGTGACCAGAGCATGGGTGACCATAAGAACATAAGAACAGCCTTGCTGGAACAGGCCACAGCCCATCCAGTCCAGCATTCTGTCTCACACAGTGGCTCACCATTTCAGGGTATTCCCAAGCAGATGCCTTCACCTGCTTAGGACTCCCTGGAAATGATATTGAGAGATATCCTGCCTATCTCTCCAACCCAGAGGTTGTCCTTAAGTATCCATAATTATAGCCATTGATACTCTTGTCCTCCATGAACTTGTCTAATCCTTTCTTAAAGCTGTCAAGACTGACAGCTGTCACCACTTCTTCTGGCAGGGAGTTCCATAGACCAGTGATCCTCTGGGTGAAAAAGTACTTTCTCTTATTTGTTTGAGAACTAGTACCCAAAAGTTTCATGGAGTGTCCCCTAGTTCTAGTGTTATGCGATAGGGAAAACAGTTTTTCCTTATCTACTTTGTCCACACCGTGCATGATTTTATAAACTTCAATCAGGTCACCTCTTAGACGTCGTCGTTCAAGAGTGAAGAGGCCCAACCGTTGCAGCCTCAGATGGTAAGGAAGGTGTTCCAGTCCCCGAATCATTCTGGTTGCCCTCCTCTGCACTTTTTCCAGCTCCATAATATCCTTCTGGAGGTATGGCGACCAGAACTGTACACAGTATTCCAGATGGGGCCTCACCATAGATTTATAAAGAGGCAAAATGACACTTGCTGACTTATTTTCTATACCCTTCCTAATGATCCCTAGCATTGAGTTTGCTTTTTTCACTGCTGAGGCACACTGGGTTGACACCTTCATTGAGTTGTCCACCAGGACACCAAGGTCCCTTTCCTGGTTTGTCTCAGAGAGTTCAGACCCCATCAGTTTATAGATGTAATTGGGGTTCTTTGCCCCAACATGCATCACTCTGCACTTACTAATGTTGAAACTCATTTGCCACTGTTTTGCCCACTCCCCCAGTGTCGAGAGATCCCTCTGGAGCTCCTCACAATCTCTCACAGTTTTCACTACCCTGTATAATTTAGTGTCGTCAGCAAATTTGGCTACCTTGCTTTTTACTCCTACCTCTAGATCATTTATGAAGAGGTTGAAAAGCAGGGGTCCCAGTACTGAACCTTGGGGAACCCCACTCTTTACTTCCTTCCACTTGGAGAAGTGTCCATTTAGTGCTACCCTCTGTTTCCTGTCCCTTAGCCAGTTGCTGATCCAGGACAAGACCTGTCCCTTTATTCCATGACTGGTAAGTTTATTCAAGAGCCTTTGGTGTGGGACCTTGTCAAAAGCCTTCTGAAAGTCCAGATAAACAATGTCAACTGGATCCCCCTTATCCACATGCTTGTTGACACTCTCAAAAAATTCCAACAGATTAGTGAGGCATGATTTGCCCTTGCAAAAGCCATGTTGGCTCTCCTTTAGCAGCGCCTTCTCTTCTAAGTGCCTATTAATTCTATCTTTTAGGATGGTTTCCATCACTTTACATGGGACACATGTCAAACTGACAGGTCGGTAATTTCCTGGATCACCCCTGGATCCTTTTTTGAAAATTGGTGTTACATTCGCTACCTTCCAGTCATCAGGCACAAAGCCTGATTTGAGGGAAAGATTATATATTTTGGCTAGGAGATCAGCAATTTCATCTTTAAGTTCCCTGAGAACTCGTGGATGGATGCCATCTGGTCCTGGTGATTTGTTAGTGTTTAGTTTAACAAGACATGCAAGGACCTCCTCCCTGGTTATTTCTATCTGGCTTAATTCTTCGGTTTCCCTCCCTACGAAGATAGGCTCTGTTTTGGGCATGTGGCCTCTGTCTTCTTCAGTGAATACTGAAGCAAAGAATTCATTGAGTCTCTCTGCAATCTCTGTTTCCTCTTTAATAACCCCTTGCCTTCCATTGTCATCTAATGGTCCAATGGCCTTCCTAGTTGGGTTCTTACTTCTAATGTACTTAAAGAAGTCTTTGTTATTTCTCTGAGTATTTTTAGCTATACGATCCTCAAAGTCTTGCTTTGCTTTCCTGATTGTTGCCTTGCATTTGTTCTGCCAGAATTTATGTTGCTGCCTGCTGTCCTCATTCGGACAAGCCTTCCATCTTCTAAATGAGCTTTTCTTGCTCTTGATCACTTCCCGAACAGCTCCTGTAAGCCACATTGGAGTCCTCTTGGACCTGGCAGTGCCCTTTTTCCTTTTGGGTATGCATTCCAATTGAGCCTCTGTTATTGTTTTTGTAAACAGCCTCCATGCCTCTTGGAGTGTATGGACTCTCTCAATTTTCCCTTTCAGCTTCTTTTTTACTAGTTTCCTCAACTTTGGGAAATTTCCTTTTTGAAAATTTAAGGTCTCTGTGTTAGATTTTATCAGTGACTTGCGGTCTATGATCAAGTTAAACATAATTGAGTTGTGGTCACTGTTCCCTATTGGATCAGTCACGTTAACATCTTGCACCAGATCCTGAGTATTACTCAGGATCAAGTCAAGGATTCTTGTACCTCTAGTTGGGTCTTCAACCATCTGTCCCAGGGAACAATCATTTAGCATATCTAGGAACTTTATCTCTTTATCATGTGCTGAACAACAGTTCACCCAGTCTATGTGAGGGTAATTGAAGTCCCCCATTATAACCAGGCTTCCCTTCTTGGATGCCTCCTTTACAACATTCTCCAACTGCCAGTCTCCCTCAAGAGTTTGGGTCGGAGGCCGATAGTATATGCCTACTGTTAGACCATCCTTGTGGCCTGGTACTCTTACCCACAGAGCTTCTAATGGTGACTCCAAATCACCTAGATATTCCAATTCATACGATTTTATCACTTCTTTGACATACAAGGCTACACCACCTCCTGTTTGCCCCTTCCTATCCTTCCTGTATAGTTTGTAGCCTGGGATAACTGTATCCCATTGGTTATCATCCGTCCACCAGGTTTCAGTGATACCAATAATATCAATATTCTTATCTATTGCTAAGTATTCCAGCTCCCCTATTTTGCTCCGGAGGCTTCTGGCATTTGTATACAAGCATTTATATATGCTTTTCTGACACAGTCTTTTGTGTCCAGTTGCATTGTTAGACTGCCTCTTGCATCCTTCTGCTAGAATGCTAGTGACTAGTTCCTCGCTCTGCTCAGTAGTTTTTGCATCCTCCTCACTACTCAAGTACACACTTTCCCGAACCGGATGCTGCCCAGCTCCTGTCGGCTTTCCCCCAGTTATCAGTTTAAAAGCTGCTCTGCAGCCTTTTTGAGGTTGAGTGCCAGCAATCTGGTCCCATCATGGTTCAAATGCAACCCATCCCTCCTGAACAGATTTGGCTTGTCCCAAAATGTTCTCCAGTTCCTGACAAATCTGAAACCCTCCTCTCGACACCACTGCCTCATCCACGCATTGAGGCTTCTGAGCTCTGCCTGCCTGGTAGGTCCTGCGCGAGGGACAGGCAGCACTTCTGAAAATGCTACCTTGGAAGTCCGGGACTTCAATCTTCTTCCTAACAACCTGAATTTGGCTTCCAGGACAGACCGCTTGGCCTTCCCAACATCATTGGTACCAACGTGTACCATGACAACTGGCTCGTCCCCAGTTCTCTCTAACAATCTATCTAGATTTCTTGTGATGTCTGCAACTTTTGCACCTGGCAGGCAAGTCACCATATGGTTATCATGTGCATCACAAATCCATTTCTCTGTATTTCTAATTATTGAATCGCCTAGTACAAGGAGCCTCTCTCCTGCAATCTGTTCATCTACATGCACCTCATCAACCATATTAAGGGAGAGAACCTCAGTTTGTTCCTGTTGTTTATCTTCCTGGATCTCATCAAGTGTGATGAAGGAGAGATCATCAGGTGGAACCAGTTGTTCCTCTGTGTGTTCCTCATCAGGTGTGATGAGGGAAAGAGCCTCAAATTTATTCTGCAATTTCAGACTCTCAGAGTGATCCCCTACTCTTCTCCTCCTTTGAGTCACATTCCTCCAAATATCTCCCTCCTGAGTTAGTGAAGGGCCTTCTCCCTCAGAACTGTGCCCTGTCTCTTCTTTGTCCAGCATAGTCTGCTCCGCTCTGTCCAAGAACAGCTCAAGCTCCTTAATTTGTTGATGGTTAGATATGCGGGCCTTCTCTTCTGCTGGACCTTCTCTTCTAGTAGTGCAACCAGCTTGCACTTGCTACAAGTGTAGTTCTCCATATGCTTTGGCAAGAACACAAACATGGCACAAGTATTGCAGGTAACTACAACTGTTCCCTCAGAATCCATTTTAACAAGTGCAGTATTCTGGGCCTCAAAAATGGCAAGGAGCCCCGGTCCAGGAGTGTGCGCAACTGGCGAATCACCCGAAGTTGGGCAAAAGCCCTTCTGGCCACAGCCGCTACCTGTACTTCTAGCAGCAGCCGCAAGTCCAGAAGGACCCCCAAGTTGCGCACTGGGTCTGTCTGGGCCAAAACAGCCCCATCCAGTACCAAAGATGGTAACTCCCTGGATAACACGGGGCCCCTTATCCACAGCCACTCTGTCTTGCTGGGATTCAGCCGAAGCCCATTGGCCCCCATCCAGACCCCAATGGCCTCCAGGCATCCGGATAGGATTTCAACAGCATCACTGGGGTCCCCACGGGCCGAGATGTACAACTGAGTGTCATCCACGTACTGATGGTACCGCACCCCGTGGGAACGAATGATCTCACCCAGTGGCTTCATGTAGATGTTAAATAGGAGAGGAGAGAGCACCGAATCCTGAGGCACCCCATACTTGAGAAGCCTAGGGCTGGACCTCTCACTCTCTAACCACACCGGCTGGGTACGGCCCTCCAGAAAAGAGGAAAACCAGGACAACACGGTGCCCTGGATCCCCAATCCTTTGAGCCGTTCCAGAAGGATACCGTGGTCGATGGTATCGAAGGCAGCTGAGAGGTCAAGAAGAGCAAGGACGGATGGGTAACCCCCGTCCCGCTCCCGCCAGAGATCATCCATCAGTGCAACCAATGCCGTCTCCGTACCATACCCGGGCCTGAATCCTGATTGAAAGGGGTCTATATAATCCACTTCCTCCAGGACACTCTGCAGCTGGCGTGCCACCGCCTTCTCCAAAACCTTACCCAGAAAGGGCAGGTTGGAAACCGGCCTGTAGTTGTTAAGGACAGCTGGGTCAAGGGATATTTTCTTCAGGAGGGGGCGCACCAAAGCATGTTTTAGTGGTGCAGGAAATACCCCCTCCCGTAATGATGCATTTATTATTGCCCCGACCCAGCCACCTGTCACCACCTTGGAGGCTTTCACCAACCAGGTGGGACAGGGGTCCAAAGGACATGTAGTGGCACTTACAGCTGCAAGGAGCCTGTCCACTTCATCAGGGACAACAGGATCAAACCAATCCCAGATCGTACAGCAAGACTGTGCTCCGGTGCCCCCCCCCCCCGACCCTCCCCATCCACGCCGGGATTCAGCCCTGAACGAATCCAATCGATTTTCTCCACCAGATGGTCAGCAAAGTCCTCAGCCGAACCCTGCCAACCGGGCACCGATCTCCCCCTACCAAGGAGGGACCTGGTTACCCACAACAGGGCAGCTGGGCGATTATCAGCGGAGGCAATAAGGGTGGTGAAGTATTGCCGCCTCACCACCCCCATCGCCACTAGGTAGGCCCTAATAGCAGCTCTAGCTAGTGTCCAATCGGAGTCATCCTGGGTCTTCACCCAGCGGCGCTCTAGGCGTCTCTTTGCCCGTTTGAGTTCCCGCAGTTCATCCGTGAACCACGGGGATGACCTAACCCCACGGGCGCGGAGAGGCCGCAGTGGCGCGATTTCATCCAAGGCTGCTGTTGCCGTCCTGTTCCACAGGTCGACAAGTGCCTCGGGTGAATCGTGTAGCCGATCCAGAGGAACATCCCCCAGTTCCCTCTGGAATCCATCTGGATCCATTAGTCGCCGAGGGCGGGCCATTTTAATAGGCCCTGCCTCCCTACGATGAAGCGTCGCCCCCAGAAAGTCAAGAGTCACCAGATAGTGATCTGACCATGGCACAGGTGAGATGACTAAATCCTGTAATCTCAGATCACTCTGCCACTGCTCCGACAAGAAAACTAAGTCTGGCATGTGACCACTGCCCCTGGTCGGACCCTGAACTACCTGAGTCAGGCCCATGGCTGCCATGGAAGCCATGAACCCCCTTGCCACCTCAGAAGCCATCCCCAATGATGGCAAATTGAAGTCCCCCAGAACCATAAGCCTCGGGAACTCCAACGCCAGCATCGAGGCGGCTTTGAGGAGCTCAGGCAGGGCATCCCTTACCCTGCAAGGGGGCAGGTACAGGAGTAAGAACCCCAACTGACCCTTGGGGCCCAACCGTAGAAGCAGGGCCTCACAACCAGACACTTGTGGAGCAGTGGCCCTAGCAATTCCCAAAAACTCCCTGGCAACAATAGCGACACCACCGCCCCTCCCCTCACCTCTAGGCTGGTGCCAAATACCGAACCCAGCTGACACATGTCCGAAAGAGGTACTCCATCCTCAGGTGTCAGCCAGGTTTCGGTGATGCATGCCAGGTCGGCCCACCCCTCCTGGATAGAATCTTGGATCAGGGGGGCCTTATTACAGACCGATCTGGCATTCACCAGCAGCAGCCTAAGGGCGGGGTCACTCTGGATCTGCTGCTCAGGGCCCAGAGATGTACCTGCTGGGCTGGAATGAGGGACCGCACTTAAACATTGGACCCGCATTCCCCGAGTGTGGCCCGCCATACCGCCCCATGCCCGTCACAACACCTATATGGATCCCTGGAACCCCCCTAGATGGAATGCTGCCCCTCCTTCCTGGCTGGCAGGACCAACTCTCTCTCTTCCCACCCCATCCACAATCCCCCCCTGGTTCCAGCAACAAGCATGAGCTCCCGGAACGAGCAGGGAGCGCTGGCGAGCCCCGGCGTTGGCGTCTCCTTTTTCTTCCCCCCAGGTGGGGAGGGCGGAGGCAGAAGCAATGGCTCCCACCTGCCTCAAATCCCAGGAGCCAGTGGCATGGGCTCCTGGAACGAGCAGGGAGCGTTGGCGAGCCGCGGCATCGGCGTCTCCTTTTTCTTCCCCCCAGGTGGGGAGGGCGGAGGCAGAAGCGATGGCTCCCACCTGCCTCAAATCCCGGGAGCTGGTGGCATGGGCTCCTGGAACGAGCAGGGAGCGTTGGCGAGCCGCGGCGGCGGCGTCTCCTTTTTCTTCCCCCCAGGTGGGGAGGGCGGAGGCAGAAGCGATGGCTCCCACCTGCCTCAAATCCTGGGAGCCGGTGGCATGGGCTCCTGGAACGAGCAGGGAGCGTTGGCAAGCCGCGGCGTCGGCGTCTCCTTTTTCTTCCCCCCAGGTGGGGAGGGCGGAGGCAGAAGCGATGGCTCCCACCTGCCTCAAATCCCGGGAGCCGGTGGCATGGGCTCCTGGAACGAGCAGGGAGCAGGGAAAGGGGCTGGATGGAAGGTCTTTGCAGCCACCTCTTCCTGCCTTGATACAGCTGCCGGCCCTCTCTTCTCCTTCCTGGTCGAGCGAAGGAGGCCTTTGGGAAAGGGGCTGGGTGGAAGGTCTTTGCAGCCACCTCTCCCTGCCTTGATACAGCTGCCGGCCCTCTCTTCTCCTTCCTGGTCCAGCGAAGGAGGCCTTTGGGAAAGGGGCTGGGTGGAAGGTCTTTGCAGCCACCTCTCCCTGCCTTGATGCAGCTGCCAGCCCTCTCTTCTCCTTCCTGGTTCAGCCTGCGGCAGTGACCCCAGCAGCAGAAGCATTTATGACAGCTGTAATCATGCCTGCACATGCACAAACGTGCCCACGGCAGCTTTTACGGCACGGGGAAACCATTTGACCGGCCCGCTCAGCGGGCGCGAAATGGTTGAGAACCCCTGATTTAGAAGTACGTCTTCACTGAAACATTTTCCTAGGGTAGAGAGAACAGTTCCTTGGAGGTTTCTTCAATATGAGATCCCTTTGAGTAGTTCGTATGTATTTCACCATGAGTAACCATTACATGAGTTACTTATTAGAACCAATAAAGATTAGGGTGTTGAAAAACTGGATTAAAGATTAGGGCGTTTCTGTACAAAAGCATTTCTAGAGAAGGGCACAGCTAAAAAAAAGTTCTACTAGACTTCAAGCTTGATATCTATACAGTAGTTCATAAAAATGAGCATCTTATTCATTATCTCTATAATAATCTTCAATTACATCAGAATTAAAATATATTACAGTAACTGTGATGTCATCCCTATACATACGTGCTATGTCATCAGGAAGAGTCAGCATTGCCATAAGCCTTTCTGGATCAATATCTCCATATTCATTATTGCCAACTGCATGTCGGATGAGGTGAGTAGCCACGTTCTGGTCATAAGAGTGGACATGCTTGGCCTTTTTCTGACGCAGCAAGGTTTGCATGTAACCCAGCTTGGCTGGTTTCTTAAAAGTCACATGCATCTTCTTGGCATTTGCTTCAACCAGATGCCCTGCAACCAACCTCACTACCTCTTCGTTACTCAACATGTCCCAAAGGCCATCTGAAGCAATTACCAAAAACTTATCCTGCCTTCTGATTTTGTGGTATGTAACCTCTGGCTCTGCAGTTAAATAAGGAGGTGTGTGATAGTTTGGAGGCACATACTCATAGATGTTCAGAGCTTCTGTATTGCCGCCATTTCCCATGACACTCTGCTGCAGTTCCTGGCTCCATTTGAACTGGACGTCTCCAAAAGCTCTTGAAGGCACAAGGATACCAAGCAACCTGTTGTTCACAATGAGTGTGCCCTCCTCTTCCGGAGGATGCTCCGTTTTCATTCTTAAGATCTCTAGGTTGTTGAAGGCATTGTGATCTTGAGTAAGAGGCAGGGCAGACCACGTCCCATCTTTATTTTGAACCCCTAAAACTGCTCTGCAGTCACCACTATTTGCAATGTGCAAATGAACACTATCAATGTGAGCTATGCAGGCAGTTGCACCTGAGAAAGCCACCTGAAGAGCTATGTTTCTTATCTGTGAGTTTTCAGAGGGAGCCTGAACCTCTAGTGATATATCTGAATCCAGCCTTTTAAATGCATAGGACAAGGCATCTTCTAGTCTAAGGCCTAATAGCATGTCCATGTTCAGTAAATCTTGCCAATAAACCCTGAGCTGCTCCAAATACAGAGAAGCGGCCTCTTGAAAGAAGCCGTCATTTGGATGTTTGTGCCACTGTAGAATAGGCAGGACTGGTTTCATAGACTCCATGGCAGACTCCATTTCTTCCAGTCTTCTCTGAGACAGAAGGGAAATAGCAATGTAAAAAAACAGCCTCTCACTAACAGCCTGGGCACAAGCATAACCTGCATGGCCATCAAAGACTCCAAACATCATCCCTCTGGTCTGCAAGCAAGTCGTTGCACTTCTGCGGTCTTCTATTGGGGTATTTGCAGCCAAGTGATTACTCTCAAATTTCAGCACTGGGCTTGGGTTTTTCCCATCAAATTCAAGGACCGTATGGGACAACTCATTAGCTCTTAAGATGCCACTGATCTGTAATGGTGTAAGGTGGAATGAGAAGTCTTCTTCTTCTGTTGAGGTATGTCGGAAAGATTTTTGAACAGAGAAAATACACTTCAGACTGCAACTGTCACTTGCCTGGAGAGGAGAAAAGGGGTGTTTCGCAAGAAAATGCCTCCATGCTGGTTTGTTCTGAGTTGAAACACACCTGTGAAACAAATGTCCTCTTCCGTGCAAAGTGAAGACAGTCCTTCTTGCCGAGACTGTAATCCAGAATGACATAGTACCTGACCCCACAAAATTTTTGCTTTAAAGATTATCTTTTAAAACCTGCAAGTAAAAAATAATTTTATTCAATATTATGTATTTAAAGTACTGTATTTATATACTGCCTTTCTCCTCAAGAGGCCCAAGGCAGCTAACAATATATCTATATCTATATCTATATCTATCTATATCTATATATCTATCTATATAGATAGCTATAGATAGATATAGATATATAGATAGATATATATCTTAACCTATAAAACCAAGGGTTAACCGTTGGAACTGGCTATAGGTCGCTATGCCTCGCCCTACTTGCCTGCACTCACCCTTCGTGCACACGGCCGATCTGGGTCCGCAGGTCAACGAAGGATTGAGAAAACCGGCAGTGGGGCAACAGCCCCACAAACGCAAAAAAAGGGAAACAACTTCACTTCCCAACATTCCTTGTGCCGCGCCAGAGCCAATCAGGCTGAGAGGCTCTCGCACGGCGCGGAGTTCGGAAACGCGCCGCGGCCAATCAAAAGAAAACCATTTTTTAAAAATGTACCACAAACACAAAGCACAAACCCATAACTACAAGCCCCAGCGTCCTGCGGCCATGAGCACGCAGAACGCTGAGGAAGCCGGCGCCCAAAAAATAAAACAAAAACACTGGGAGAGCAAGTCCGCCAAGCCGCGGGAACCAAAGCCCCCCTCCCCAACGGCGCCTAAAGCTCCCGATTGGAGTTGCCCCTTTAATATCACTGGGTGGGGGGGTGTTGTGCTCGCCCTCTCTACTGGCTCCCCTGGGGTTGGGAGGGTTGGGGGGACAAAAGGAGTCTGTCTCCCCAATCCTCCTAACCCCAGGGGACCTGGCAGAGAGGGGATTCCCCTCCACAAACACACACATGCCCCATATTAAAGAGAAGAAACCAAGCGGTTACTTCTCTTTAAAAACGGAGTTTGGGGGGGGAATCCCCCTCTCCAATGGCTCTCCTGGGTCCGGAAGGGTTGGGGAGAGAGACCCCTTTTCTCCACCCAACCCTCCCAAACCCAAGGAAGCCAGCGGAGAGGGGGATCACAACCCCCCCCCGATATTAAAGGAGAAACCACAATTGAGATTTCCCTTTTAATATCAGAGGGTGGCCTGGATTCAATCCCCTCTCCTGGGTCCCATGAGTCTGGAAGGTTTGGGGGGGATAAAAGGGGTCTGTCTCCCCAACCCTCCTGACCCCAGGGGACCTGGCAGAGAGGGGATTCCCCTCCCCCCCCCACACATGCCCCATATTAAAGAGAAGAAACCAAGTGGTTACTTCTCTTTAAAAACGAGTTTGGGGGGGGGTCGCCCTCTCCGATGGCTCTCCTGGGTCCAGAAGGGTTGGGAAGACAGACCCCTTTTCTCCACCCAACCCTCCCAAACCCAAGGAAGCAAGTGGAGAGGGGGATCACAACCCCCCCCCCTGATATTAAAGGGGAAACCACAATTGAGATTTCCCTTTTAATATCAGAGGGTGGCCTGGATTCGATCCCCTCTCCTGGGTCCCATGAGTCTGGAAGGTTTGGGGAGACAAAAGGGGTCTGTCCCCCCAAGCCTTCTAGAGCCAGGGGAGACGACAGAGAGGGGATTCCCCCCGTAGGACACCAAAAAACACAAAAACAAACAATCAAAAACATCCAAAAATACACAAAAACAAACAAAAATAACACCAACAAACAAGACAAAGTAAACAAAAACCAAAATTTCAAAACACACCCAGCACCCAGCCAAACACCACAAAATCCAACCACCACCACCACCCCAAATAAAGAAAAACAGCCATCTCACCACCACACGACCTCAGTCCACAACGACTGGAAAAGAAATTAATAAAGAAAGAGACTACTTACTGGAAGAAGCTCTACCCAGAGGGCCATGAGAGAAAAAACAGTCAAAATACAAGATAACCCCTACCAGCAGCACTTGCTGCCCACAATAATAAAAAAAATTCAAAAAGACACAACAGCCCCACACAAAAGGCCCCAAGAGTAAAAACAAGTAAAAACAAATAACACAAAATCATAATTTTACACAAATCAAAAACAGATGTCAATAAAATAAAATAAAATAAAAACTATTCAAAAATCCTGTGCTGAATTTTTACTCAAATAACAAAAACATCAATACACAGTTTAAAAACATTTATTGTGAAAAACATGTATTTTCACATTTTTTAAATTATTACCTACGGTACAACTATTAAAAAAAATACATACTAACAAATTATTGGGTTAAATAAATTTTTTGGAAAAAGTATATCATCCTTTGTTCTTTTTTCATCCACAAAACCAAAACACCAAACAAAACTCATCACAGTTTATAAAAGGCCGCCAAAAAAATGTGTATAACTAAAAATTTTAACTATAGACTAACCTCTTCTTTACAAACATTAACAACAACAAAAACTTTCCAACACCATTAAAAACAGCCCAGCAACGGCGGGCAACCTCTGCTAGTAGATATATAAATATAAATATAGATATAGATAGATAGATAGATAGATAGATAGAGATAGATAGATAGAAATTAAAATGGAAGGGAAAATAATCAAACAAAAACAAACAAAACCACAACAGCCACCCTTTTTCTTTGGGAGCCAGCTATTGAGAATAACTGTTGTCAAATAAGAAAACATGTAACATTGCTTTATGTTATCCACGCACCTCTACAGTGATATTGAATAACCTGTCTTGTGCTTGTATGCTTTGAGGATATACAGGAAGCCTGCAGTTATAATCCTGATACCACTTGCGCAGAAATAATTAGAAGGCAGGGAACTTCAGGCTCCTGGGCTGAATCATACACGCGCGCACACAAACACATATATACAAAAATATATATAAAAGACAGTCTCGGTATGGAAGCCTTTATTTACAGGCATGATTTTTAAAGGGTTTTCTGAATGCACACTTACCATCTAATTCCTGCCAAATTCTTCACAATAATTGTGCATTTTCTAATAGAGATTGGTTCCTTAAACCTGTGAGATGGTGAGAACATATAATACGATCAAAGTAATAAACATTACCATGTTATATGCAATATTTTATATAACTCATATTTATCGCTTGGATGAGTCCTTCAAATAATTTGTCAATCAAATACATCAAAGTTTGCTGCTAGTGAACTATTACAACTCTCATGTCTCAATGTTGGCTTCATGTTCATGATACATAAACATTATTATTTTGATTAGATAATTAAAGGATCTGTCACTTTGGCTTGAAATAATATAAGGCTGAGGTTATTGTGCGGAAGACAGGACTATCGATACCTTACCTACACACAGAAGTGGTTACTTCAGTTTTTCTAATGGAACACAATAGTATACTGTTCTGTGTATATTTATCATTCGATAAAGAGCTCCAAATTATTCAGATGGGGCGGGGGAGCGCCATCCTAGCTGGTTGCTGTGTAGACTGGGCCTTACTGGTTTTTTTATCTACAATGCATTGCTTTTAGCCATGTTTTTTTTTAAAACAACATTTACTGCAATTTCCCAGGAATTTCTTTCTGAAATTTTTCTTTTTTAAAAAAATTCGCTACCACTTTTCTCAAGAAAGAGATAGACAGGGAAGCAAACTTGAGGTTAGTTGATGAAGACTAACCAAGCTCCTGATGTGCCTTGCATAGGCTGCTTTCCTTCCATTTAAAGAAAAGGATGGTAAAGGTTGCCCTTGTTTGAAATCCAGTGGTATCTGACTCTAGGATTCAGTGCTCATTTGTTTATAGCTAAAGAGCCAACACTGTCTGCGTTTTGCAGATGTTTCCGTGGATATGTGGTAGGCATGACTAGACACCAGAGTGCACGGAACACTGTTTACCTTCCCACCGAAATGGTCCCTATTAATCTACTTGCAATTTCTTGCTTTTGAACTGCTAGGTTGGCAGGAGCTTGGACAGAGATGGGAGCTCACTCCATCATAGAGTACTCAGGTCTCAAACTGCTGACCCGCTGACCTTCCAGTCATCAAGTTCAGCATCTTAACCACTAAGCCACCACAGTCCCCCCAAAATAGAGGGACAGCATAATAGAAAATGGCCCACTTTCACACATATACACTCCAGAAGAGAAGGCAACCTAAGAAGGGAAAAGAGCAGGAAGAGGAGCAGGATTCCAGAAGGAATCAATTTGTGCTTTTCCTAACTATGTGGAAGGTGAGGGCGGTGGTCCTCCAGGAGAAGGGAAAGGAGTGCCATTACACTGCAACACACACACACACACACAAATAAATTGTCTGCTACTTCGTCTAATCCAGCCGTCCTATACTAAATCAAGTGCACTGAATCAGAATCTGATGTCTGATTCTGCCTAGGATATCAGGATCTTAAGTTAATTACACATATATACATAATTGTCCAGTTTATTAACACAGCTACGCCTACTCATCTTTAGCTCACAGCAGACTCACTATGGCCTAACTGTACTATCCAATAAGATGGTTTCGCACTTTAGACAAGCCCTTGGTCCATCTTGCCGTATATACCTATTTCTGATGTCAGCTCACTGACTTGCCCAGACATGCCCAGCTGCTGCTGGAACATGCACACCACCAGGGGACGTGATTCAGCTGAGATGGCAGCCACACCGGAAGTATAAGAAAAGGAAGCAGCAGCAGCCAGAAGGTAGGAAATTTCTCTGTTTTTTTAAAAAATTATTTTTTAATGCATGCCTCAAGTTACAAAAAAAAATCGAGTTACAAAATAGGCCAGGGAACTGATTTTTTTTGTTACTCTGGGTTTTACTGTACTACCCTCCATAAAAAGTGGAAGAGAGGGTCAGGGCAACCAAGGCTGGCTCTCCATGGGATGACACTCTTACTTCAGGTACTGCCAAGATTCAAAGTAGCAGAAGCAGCAGCTGAAGCTTCCTCAGCTGACTTCACACTGACCAGTGCACTTTCCTCAACAATTTGTCTGCTTTAACTAGTGGGATGTTCAGAGGGAAAGGGTGGAAAGGTTAAGGTTAAGTGGAAGAGTAAAGGGAGGAAGGAGAGCCTTACAAATTGACATGGCAAAGTAAAATATGTTTTAGAAAAAGCAATCTCTCACCCAAGCCTCTCTCCACAAACTAAAACAAAAATAAACCCTGCCTCATGGTAGAGAGAAAAGGGTAATGAAAGTTTTGGATTTTATTATTGCTTAGTGTGGCTGAACTTGCGACTGGGAGGTCGGAAGGTCAGCGGTTCGAAACCTGAGTTCTGCATGACAGAGTGAGCACCTATCTCTGTCCCAGCTCTTGCCAACCTAGCAGTTCGAAAGCAAGAAGCTACAAATAGATAAATAGTTACCACTTTGGTGGGAAGGGAAACAGCATTCCATGCACTCCAGTTTCTAGTCATGCCTGCCACATGTCTACGGAAATGTCTGCAGATGCAGATAGCGCTGGCTCTTTGGCTATAAACGGAGATGAGCACTGAACTTAAGTGTGTGATAAGACTGGCTTTCGAGCAAAGGCCTTGCGTGGAAAATAACAGGACAGCCTCAGGTCATTTGAATGGTGGGGAAAATGCCAATATCACCAAGACACAGCCTGATGCATTTGAGAAAGCAAACACTTCACTGACACAGACCGGCAGCTTACGTATCAAGTTAGCTTGATGAACCATTGTAACATGATCGCCACAAGCTGATGCTGCTACCAGCTATTGTGCTATTGGCCAGATGTGTTAGATCAGCTACCTGGGCTCAAAAGCAATTTTAATGGCATGGAAAGAGTGTCCATTAATTCTTTTCAAATATTTATCCCCAAAATTATATCTATGTGTGCATGTTCAGCCTATATCATAGCTGTCAAGTATCCCGTATTGCCTGGGAAAATACCGTAATTCTTCCCGCCGTCACGTATTTTTTTAATAATCTCCCGTATTTTAAAAAAAATCCAGGGGGCATGTAAATCTCCCATATATTATTGTATTATTATTATACTGTATCTTTATTCATGAGGTATGTGCCTCATACCAGAGCCAGAGAGGAGGAGTGTTGGACTCCCTCTGGTGGAGGAAGAACCACCCCCTAGGCACTCCCCTTAGCACGTTACTGTAATAATTCTATTTTAAATCTTTTTCCTCATTCTCTGCTGCGACAGCATTTCATATTATCGTGATTTTTCATGGAACTGTTTTTTACACTTTAATCACTTAATTGTCTACTGTCTTAGCCTCTCCTGGGAAAGAGGGTATTAAAGGGAAGAGACAATGAACCAATCGGCTTCAAGTATATTTGCATACAACATAAAGAGGATATTTCGATGGTCCTGCCTTAAACACAGAGTTTTAAAAAATGAAATTGAGGTATACAAGGCTAAGACAGTAGACAAATAAGTGATTAAAGTGTAAAAAACATTTTCATGAAAAATCACCACAATATGAAATGCTGTCGCAACAGAGAATGTGGAAAGAGATTTAAAATAGAATTATTACAGTAAGGCTGGCCTATAGGGACTGGCCTGTTGCCTTATTCCCTGTGAGGGACAGCAGTGGTTCTAAGGGGAGTGCCTAGGGGGTGGTTCTTCTTCCACCAACCGGGGGGGGGGGGTTGTCCCAAGGGGGGGGTGTCCCAACACTCCTCCCTGGCTCTGGCAGCTCCTCCTCTTCTAGGCTCTTGGATGTGCCTGGACTGGGGAAGAGGGGGCATGGCCTGGAGGGGAGAGGGGCATGGCCCAATATTTCCCTTATTTTCATGTCCAAAACTTGGCAGGTATGGTCTATATGTCTTTACTAACAACAGATCTACCAACTGTTTTGACTGAAGACAGGAATTGTAAAAACAGGAATTCTGAACCTTCTTTTCACAAGGACATCATTTCCTTTCTGCTTTTCATATGCATTTTCTTCTTCTATTAGTCTATTTTTATCAGGAAAACTGCCACTTTTTTCAAAAGGCATGTGCTAGGTTTTAAATTTTCCTTCCTTCACATTTCTGCCATCCCAGCTTTCTCATCTCCTCCTTTCATCCTTATTCCTAAAGTCAATACGATACTATACTTTAAGGGACTGCAGTGGCTCAAGTGGCTAAGACACTGACTGGAAGGCGGGAGGTCAGCAGTTTGATTCCCAAGTACTGCAGGATGGAATGAGCTCCCATCTTTGTCCCAGCTCCTGCCAACCTAGCAGTTTGAAATCAAGAAATTGCAAGTAGATAAATAGGGACCACTTCAGCATTCCGTGCACTCCAGTGTCTAGTCATGCCTGCCACAGGACCACAGAAACGTCTGCAGAAGCAGACAGCACTGGCTCTTTGGCTTTGAAACAGAGATGAGCACTGAACCCTAGATATGACTGGCTTTCGAGCAAGGGAAACTTT
Source organism: Bradypodion pumilum (assembly GCA_035047305.1). Taxonomy (NCBI): domain Eukaryota; kingdom Metazoa; phylum Chordata; class Lepidosauria; order Squamata; family Chamaeleonidae; genus Bradypodion; species Bradypodion pumilum. The sequence goes on along the minus strand of JAWDJD010000009.1, from coordinate 22,429,397 downwards.
TACCTTTATACTATACTGTACTTTCTTTTTGTTTATGGAAACAAAAAGGATTTAAGATAAGTTATAAAACAATTTGCATTTATTTACCTTGTTAATAATCCTTGTGTCCATCATCTTTCTGAGTAGAATAAACACAAAATGTTCTCCTCATAATAATGCTAAAAACCAAAGTAAAAGAATAAAAACAAAGGAAGATATAGATATTATATTTATATTTTTTTCTGGAACAAGTATTTATTATATCTAGAAATTTAACAAGAATTAGTGGTCCTGTGCTAGCCAGCAGATTACTAAAACCAGATGTTCATTCTAAAGTTAGTCCCTCTAACATTAGACCCATTGGAATGAACAGAACTTTTTACTGACAACAAAATTGAGTCTCACAGGTTTCAAATTGTATACTATTAGCAAGACTAATGCTGGATTTATGTAGAAACCATGACTGAAACTGACTAACGATTAAAATGGTGTTCTAATCAATTTAATTTAAATAAAATCCACTCTGAAAACCAAGAAAACATAAAAAATCCGACAACAAAATATATGAATTGGAGTATTAAAAAAACAAATGAAAGTGGCAAACAGATAATGTCAACAAGGGACAGATGATCACAGGGGCAGAATGTTCCCAAATGTTTCTCTGTAAAGCTCTGTAAAACACTGCATTTCCCAAGTAAACTGCCTTGTCAACAGCAACCTAAGTTTTGCATTGTTGGTACAACATGCCAGCTGAGGTAATGTTATTGGCTAACTTAATAAAAGTGGCTTTCTCCTTGACTGAAACTAAACTGGGCTAGAGTCTGTTTACTTATTCCTTACAATACTGTAGCTAAAAAGCTATTGAGAAGTCTGACAAAGTAAAAGTGCTAGCTAAATTTACTAAACCAAAAGAGAAGAGAAATATTAAAGCAGTTAACATGGGAGAACCTAACATGGATTATGTAGCAATCACTCTCATATACATCCTCCCATATTGCTACGTGCAGCTATGACATGAATACTGGTTCTACATTGTAATAAAGCCTACAAACAGAAGACTCGATTAGTATTTTCAACCTCCTCTACTTATGTATACTGTATTGGAGAAAAGCACAACCATACCTCTTTCCAAGCAGTTTTTGAACAATGGAAAATCACTTGTGCACTTAGGCTTCTGAAAGTGTTTGGCACTTTCTCTGTTCCATGAATGGCTTGCCCTGTTAAATAAATGCACAGTTAGCTATGGGCCATCAATGGACCCTAAAAGAGCTTTCAAGGTGAGGAAGTTGACCAGTTCCATTCCCTGCCCAGACTAGAGTTTCTGTGGCCAAGCAGTAATGTGAACTCTGATCTCCAAGGTCTATCCGCTAAACCACACTGGGAACCTTCAAATATATAGGTAAAGGTAGTCATGTTTCCCTCTAGGGGCCGGCCGGTGCTCATCTCCATTTACAGCCAAAGAGCCAGCACTGTCTGTGTCTGCAGATGTTTCCATGGTCACGTGGCAGGCATGACTAGACGTCAGAGTACATAACACTGTTACCTTTCCCACCAAAGTGGTACCTATTTATCTACTTGCAACTTCTTGCTTTCGAACTGCTAGGTTGGCAGGAGCTGGGACAGACAACAGTAGCTCACTTGGGTCTCAAACTGCTGACCTGTCAACCTTCCGGTTTTCAAGCTCAGCGTCTTAACCACTAAGCCACCACAGCCTGTCAAATAAATATATACACATATACAAAAAGTAAAAATGAAAGTCCCAAACTGGCTCCTAAGAATGCAGTGTAGGAGTCTAGAAGTTGAAAACGCTTGCTAGCCATTTTGCAAAATCCGAATTAAGTCCTGATCATTGTTCTTTTGCAAAGTTATAACCTGCAAGAAATTAATCAATAAAATGGGCGAGGAACAGAACGAGTCAACAGCCTCTCTCTCTCTCCAGGCCAAGGCCCTCCACCCTCTGCTCTAGGAATGGCAAAAACCCCAACCCGATCATCCCTCTCTCCTCAATTGGCTGGCAGGTGAACCAGAGGGACGAAAATGACAGCCTCACGCCTCACCCCACCGCCAACACAAGGCCGCAGAGTCAGTCTGAAGGTTTCATGGAGGAGATACAGTATAATAATACCTCCATGATGGAAGGCTAGGCTTGGAAGGAGTAGCTCGACCCCGCCCACGCCGCGCACAGCAATTGGCTAAGGCGAGGGGAGTGAGGCGGCGATTGACGGGTGTGGGCGGGGCTACGGAGCACGCGCGGCGGCCAGACCCACCGCCAGTCTCGGTTGCGGAGCGCTCGGAAGATTTTTTAAAAAAGGGGCCGACGGGCGGGCGCAATTAAAAAAAAAAAAAAACCTCCACAACACACACCGGCCGCTTTTAATTCTGTGAAGTGGTGAAACCCATGCCTCGTCAGTCCCAAGTTCATGTCTAACCGCCCTGGGCTCTTGGTGAATAACGGTGCGATGGAAGTATTAAACAAATACCATACGGTTTTGCCCAGAGAAAATAGAGCCTCCGCCTTCCTCGCTTCACCCCAGTGGCCGCCACTCCCCCTCCGTCACTGTCCCTAAATGCAAGACCAACATGCCCAGGTGGGGACTGCTGGCGACCGGGATGGTGAACCTTGGCACTCCAGATGTACTTGGACTTCAATTCCCAGAAGACCCCGTGAATCCACACGAATGGGTTACTGCGATTTATCCGGCCCACGCCGCCCTCGTTGCTCCTGGAAGCGGAAGTAAAACGCGCCCATACTGTCACCCTTGCTTGAAAAGGTCACCCTTGCTTGAAAGCCAGCCGTATCCGACTCTAGGGTTCTGTGCTCATCTCTGTTTATAGCTAAAGAGCCAGCGCGGTCTGCGTCTGCAGACGTTTCCGTGGTCATGTGGCAGCATGACTAGACACGAGCACACAATGCTGTTTACCTTCCCACAGAAGTGATCCCTATTTATCTACTTGTAATTTCTACATTTCAAACTGCTAGGCTGGCAGGAGCAGGGACAGAGATGGGAGCTCACACCATCATGCAGTACCCGATAATCGAACTCCAATCTTCCAGTCAGTGAGTTCAGCGTCTTAACCACTTGAGCCACCACTTGAGAGGAGGAGTGAATCATTTATCTTGCCCTGGTGACATAATCATATATGTACAGTAGCTTTATTATTACACTCTGGCCAGGTTATCCTGCTATGGTAATAGAGTAGGACTATACTGCCAGCAACTCAACACCGATTGTCAGGTGGCGGTTAACCTGACCACCCTGAGGACTAACGGCCTTGGGTGCCGAAGTCTACAGGGAAGGGTGATGGTCCCCAAAGGGATTAAATGAATCCATCTTGATGGAGGGCAGCAGCTTCATCAATCCTGGCCTGGGGCTGATGAGGACTTTGCGTGCCAAAAGGGCTCAGGACCATAAAGTGACTTGCAGAACTGGACCAGTGGTACGGGTGTCATGCTGTGATGTGGAAGAGAGATGAAAGGCCACTGCATTATATTCTCAGGACAGTCTTCATGGCTGATCACCATGATCATCACCAATATTCAGATTTGGATAAGGCAGAAGAAGAAGAAGCTTTATTATGACAGCAGTGTAACATATATCTCTGATAATAAACCCATGAGGACTATTACACAAAAGAGGATAAAACCCAAATATTTTAATGTTTCATAAGATGCATCATGAAAATGTTTGGGTTTTATCCTTATTTGTGTAATAGTCCTCATGGGTTTCTTATCAGATATATTTGTAGTCTGTACTATGGGGAAATTTCACAACAAAGCCAAATGAACAGTAAATTCAAGAAGTATAATCTTGAGGAAAGAACAAGCAAGAGAATGAAAAAGAGAAATAGGGGTGTTGATGGGCATGATGGAAAAACCCATCAGTGAAGTCTGTTAGATTGCTGTTGTAAACCTGTGGATTTCTAAATGGAGATTTTCCACCACAAAGCAGAACCAACATGCTTTCTCTTCTTTTTCTCCTTATTTTACATTTTGAAAATATTTTTTTATTATTTACTCCTAACCTTAAGATACATTCAAGAGGTCTAAAGTTTGGTCACTTCTTTTTGATGTTTTGCTTGTTTTTAATAAAGACAGGGATACCCAATATGGAGTAGTATCAGATACTTTTTTCTACTTAAAATGCTTCTAGAGTACGTTGTGTGAGGAACCAAGGAGAGGATTATAGATTTAGCTAATCTCTTCATGTTTTCAGAGTTGCTGTTGTTGTTTTTCTACCTCATACTCTGCCAATTAAGTGGAGTAACAAAAATGCCCCAGTGTAAATGATGTGCAGTTTTAAAGCAAGGAAAAAGGGAAAGTACAGTTCTGTAACTAAGAACCTCCGCCATATTTGAGACTGCCTGTGTGTGGATGAGCATTGGTCATGATGCAGTATAAGTGGGTAGAGAGGAATTTCTCTAGTTGAGTTCAGATGCTGCATTATGCACAATCCGATTCTGTGTGATATCAGCACCATTTGTACAGAAACCGCAGGCCAAACATTACCCTCGAAGGCCTCAATAGAATCCTTGCACAGTGCAACCCGTGATATTTACAATGCTCAGTGTGGTTTACTGGGGCATTTTAAGGTTTGTGAGACAAAGGGTCTCTTGCTTATCATAGGTCTTATGAAGTACTGATATTGAGAGTAGCCAAAGGTAAACATAAGATACTGTGGAGTTAATAAGTAATTATATTACTAGTGCTCAGGGGATTCAGTATACATCATATCATGCTCCATAATCCTAGCGTATACTCTCTAAAACAATTTCTCCTCTCTTTTTTGGGAGAGAAAAATAAAATAAAAAAGAGGTTCTCTTGCACAGGCTGTTGCCCTGTCACTTAAATAAGGAGCAGAAAGAAAATAGTACATAAGAACATAAGAACAGCCTTGCTGGAACAGGCCACAGCCCATCCAGTCCAGCATTCTGTCTCACACAGTGGCTCACCATTTCCTTCAGGGTATTCCCAAGCAGATGCCTTCACCTGCTTAGGATTCCCTGGAAATGATATTGAGAGATATCCCACCTATCTCTCCAACCCGGAGGTTGTTCTTAAGTATCCATAATTATAGCCATTGATACTCTTGTCCTCCATGAACTTGTCTAATCCTTTCTTAAAGCTGTCAAGACTGACAGCTGTCACCACTTCTTCTGGCAGGGAGTTCCATAGACCAGTAATCCTCTGGGTGAAAAAGTACTTTCTCTTATTTGTTTGAGAACTAGTACCCAAAAGTTTCATGGAGTGTCCCCTAGTTCTAGTGTTATGTGATAGGGAAAACAGTTTTTCCTTATCTACTTTGTCCACACCGTGCATGATTTTATAAACTTCAATCAGGTCACCTCTTAGACGTCGTCGTTCAAGAGTGAAGAGGCCCAACTGTTGCAGCCTCAGATGGTAAGGAAGGTGTTCTAGTCCCCTAATCATTCTGGTTGCCCTCCTCTGCACTTTTTCCAGCTCCATAATATCCTTCTGGAGGTATGGCGACCAGAACTGTACACAGTATTCCAGATGGGGCCTCACCATAGATTTATAAAGAGGCAAAATGACACTTGCTGACTTATTTTCTATACCCTTCCTAATGATCCCTAGCATTGAGTTTGCTTTTTTCACTGCTGAGGCACACTGGGTTGACACCTTCATTGAGTTGTCCACCAGGACACCAAGGTCCCTTTCCTGGTTTGTCTCAGAGAGTTCAGACCCCATCAGTTTATAAATGTAATTGGGGTTCCTTGCCCCAACATGCATCACTCTGCACTTACTAATGTTGAAACTCATTTGCCACTGTTTTGCCCACTCCCCCAGTGTCGAGAGATCCCTCTGGAGCTCCTCACAATCTCTCACAGTTTTCACTACCCTGTATAATTTAGTGTCGTCAGCAAATTTGGCTACCTTGCTTCTTACTCCTACCTCTAGATCATTTATGAAGAGGTTGAAAAGCAGGGGTCCCAGTACTGAACCTTGGGGGACCCCACTCTTTACTTCCCTCCACTTGGAGAAGTGTCCATTTAGTGCTACCCTCTGTTTCCTGTCCCTTAGCCAGTTGCTGATCCAGGACAAGACCTGTCCCTTTATTCCATGACTGGTAAGTTTATTCAAGAGCCTTTGGTGTGGGACCTTGTCAAAAGCCTTCTGAAAGTCCAGATAAAAAATAGTGTTCTTCTTCTTCTGTGTCTAGGCCAGATGTGAGACTGCCAAAACAAAGCCACTTTTTGATGAGTCCATTTCATAATCCCTTTCACCTGACCTAGTGTGAGATAGATTAGGCAGCACAAGGTGGCTACTGCCTGGGGTACACCTGACTGTGATTAAAAACAACAACACAGTCTTCAATGACTTTTTTTGATTCTGCATGTGCTCTTAAGCAGAGCTGCTGCTGAGGAGAGCCAAACAAAGGAAGTGAGCACTGGTAAGTTTTGGGTATGCTTGCAGTTGGAGTAGAGCTGCTTTAGAGGCCCGCGCACCGAGATTTCAAACAAAAAACAAATGAAGAATATATTCTTACTATATAGAAAGGTAGCAAACGTGTAAATTTTTGAGGCCCAGAATACTGCACTTGTTAAAATGGATTCTGAGGGAGCAGCTGTAGTTACCTGCAACACTTGTGCCATGTTTGTGATCTTGCCAAAGCACATGGAGAACTACACTTGCAGCAAGTGCAAGCTGGTTGCACTACTAGAAGAGAAGGTCCAGCAGCTAGAGGCCCGCATATCTAACCATCAACAAATTAAGGAGCTTAAGCTGTTCTTGGACAGAGCGGAGCAGACTATGCTAGACAAAGAAGAGACAGGGCACAGGTCTGAGGAAGAAGTCATTTCTCTAACTCAGGAGGTAGATGCATGGAGGAATGTGGCTCGAAGAAGTAGAAGGGCAAGGGATCACTCAGATTCTGAAATTACAGAATCAATTTGAGGCTCTTTCCCTCATCACACCTGATGAGGAACACACAGAGGAACAACTGGTTCCTCCTGAGGATCTCTCCTTCATCACGCTTGATGAGATACAGGAAGATAAACAACAGGAACAAACTGATGTCCTCTCCCTTAATACGGTTGATGAGGTGCATGTAGATGAACAGGTTGCAGGAGAGAGGCTCCTTGTACTAGGTGATTCAATAATTAGAAATACAGAGAGATGGATTTGTGATGCACATGATAACCGTATGGTGACTTGCCTGCCAGGTGCAAAAGTTGCAGACATCACGCCTTGGTCAGGGGTGGGTGGGAGGATGCCACAGCTGCCCCGAGTTCCCACCGCGGGGCTACAAGAGCCACCGCCGTGCCGCTGCAACATCACCGGCACCCCACCCTGACTCGCCTTGGTCAGGGGTTGGTGGGAGGATGCCACAGCTGCCCCGAGTTCCCGCCGCGCGGCTACAAGAGCCGCCGCCGCGCCGCCGCAACATCACCGGCTCCCCACCCTGACTCACCTTGGTCAGGGGTGGGGGGAGGATGCCACAGCTGCCCCGAGTTCCCGCCGCGTGGCTACAAGAGCCGCCACCGCGCCGCCGCAACATCACCGGCTCCCCACCCTGACTCGCCTTGGTCAGGGGTGGGGGGGAGGATGCCACAGCTGCCCCGAGTTCCCACCGCGGGGCTACAAGAGCCGCTGCCGAGCCACCGCAACACCGCCGGCTCCCCACCCTGACTCGCCTTGGTCAGGGGTAGACGGGAGGATACCACAGCTGCCCCGAGTTCCCGCCGCACGGCTACAAGAGCCGCCACCGCACCGCCGCAACATCACCGGCTCCCCACCCTGACTCACCTTGGTCAGGGGTGGGTGGGAGGATGCCACAGCTGCCCCGAGTTCCCACCGCGGGGCTACAAGAGCCACTGCCGAGCCACCGCAACACCGCCGGCTCCCCACCCTGACTCGCCTTGGTCAGGGGTGGGTGGGAGGATGCCACAGCTGCCCCGAGTTCCCGCCGCGCGGCTACAAGAGCCACCGCCGTGCCGCCGCAACATCACCAGCTCCCCACCCTGACTCGCCTTGGTCAGGGGTGGGTGGGAGCACAGCTGTTCCCTGAGTTCAGCTGACATGTGGTGGGACACCCCCTTTCCTTTCAGATGAGACGTTTTTAGGGGCTCCGTCTTAGACTTGTAGTAGCCGAGGGTACTAGTTGGTATTAAATGATAGATTGTATTGTGTCAGGATCTGTATTAGACTTTGTAATTTTGTATCTTTAACATTCTAGAAATTGCCATATTGTGGAGAGTTCTAGTGTAACTTATTTGCTTCCCCCCCCTTTACTTATATTATGTTTTTTCTGACTTGTAATCTTGTAATTTGATGACATTATTGCTTTATTATTGTATTGTTGATTTATTGTGTTATGTTTACCTGTATTATTGTACTATCTTATTGTTACTATGTACACCGTTTTGAGTTGCCCGCTGGGTGAGTAAAGCGGTATAGAAATTAAACTTGAAATGAAAAATGAAATTAAAATCTAGATAGCTTGTTAGAGAGAACTGCTAAGGAGCCAGTGGTCATGGTACACGTTGGTACCAATGATGTTGGGAAGGTCTGTCCTGGAAGCCAAATTCAGGTTGTTAGGAAGAAGATTGAAGTCCCAGACTTCCAAGGTAGCATTTTCAGAAGTGCTGCCTGTTCGTCGTGCAGGACCTACCAGGCAGGCAGAGCTCAGAAGCCTCAATGCGTGGATGAGGCGGTGGTGTCGAGAGGAGGGCTTCAGATTTGTCAGGAACTGGAAAACATTTTAGGACAAGCCAAATCTGTTCAGGAGGGATGGGTTGCACTTGAACCATGATGGGACCAGATTGCTGGCACTCAACATCAAAAAGGCTGCAGAGCAGCTTTTAAACTGATAACTGGGGAAATCCGACAGGAGCTGGGTAGCATCCGGTTCGGGAAAGTGTGTACTTGAGTAGTGAGGAGGATGCAAAAATTACTGAGCAGAGCAAGGAGCTAGTCACCAGCACTCTAGCAGAAGGATGCAAGAGGCAGTCTAACAATGCAACTGTACTCAAAAGACTATCAGAAAAGCATGTATAAATTGTTGTTGTTCAGTCGCACAGTCGATTCCGACTTTGCGACCCCATGGACCATCGCTCTCCAGGCACCCCTGTCCTCCACCATCCTTAGTCCACACAGCCCCGTGCACATTGTGTCTACAATACCATCTAGCCATCTCATCTTTGGCCGTCCCCTTCTTCTTTTGCCCTCCACCTTCTCCAGCATCAAGATCTTCTCAAGTGAATCCTCTCTTCTCATTTGATGTCCAAAATACTTCATCTTCATCTTCTAAGGAGCACTCAGGGCTAATCTCTTCTAATATTGACCTATTTGTTCTCCTCGCTGTCCAGGGGACTCTCAAAACTCTCCTCCAGCACCACATCTCAAAGGCATCTATTTTTCTTCGCTCAGCCTTTCTAATGGTCCAGCTCTCACAGCCATACATTACCACCGGAAATACCATTGCTTTGACTATGCGGACCTTTGTTTGCAGTGAGATGTCTCTACTTTTCACTATGTTCCCCTGGTTTTTCATAGCTTGTCTCCCAAGAATCAGTCGCCTTTTTATTTCATGGCCGCAATCTCCATCTGCAGTGATCTTGGATCCTAAGAAAGTAAAATCTGTTACTGCTTCTACTTCTTCCCCATCTATTTTCCAGGGACTGATATGGCCTGTTACCATTATCTTGGTTTTCTTGATATTGAGTCTCAGGCCAGCTTTTGCACTCTCTTCTTTCAACCTAATCAGGAGCTTTTTTTAGGTCTTCCTCACTTTCTGCCATTAGGGTGGTATCATCTGCATATCTCAAATTGTTGATGTTTCTCCCAGCGATTTTGATCCCATATTGTGATTCTGCCATCCCTGCATTGCGCATTATGTGCTCTGTGTATACGTTGAATAAGCAGGGTGACAGAATGCAGCCTTGTCTTACTCCTTTTCCTATTCCAAACCACTCCGTCACTCCATACTCTGTCCTAACTGTTGCTTCTTGACTCATGTACAGATTTCTCATGAGACATATGAGGTGTTTTGGTATTCCCATCTCTTTAATTACTTGCCACATTTTGTTGTGGTCCACATAATCAAAAGCCTTGGTGTAGTCAATGAAGCAAAAGTAAGCTTGTTTCTGGTATTCCTTTGTTTTCTCCATGATCCAACGTATGTTGGCAATGTGGTCTCTGGTCCCCCTGCCTCTTCTGAACCCAGGCTGCACCTCTGGTAGTTCTCTTTCTACATGCTGCTGCAGTCTATCCTGTATTATCTTGAGCATCACTTTGCTAGCTTGTGGGATGAGCGCAATTGTTCGATAATTTGAACATTCTTTGGCATTGCCCTTTTTTGGGATTGGGATGTATATTGATCTTTTCCAATCCTGTGGCCACTATTTTGTTTTCCAAATCTGCTGGCATATAGCATGTAGTAGCTTGATTCCATCATCTTTTAGGGCTTTGAAGAATTCAACTGGGATACCATCATCTCCACTGGCTTTGTTATTTGCTGTGCTTTTTAGGGCCTTTCTGACTTCACTCTCTAGGATGTCTGGTTCAAGTTCAATTTCCCCCTCATTGTTATTATCCGGGGTGTTTAGGTCTTTTTTGTAAAGTTTCCATCTTTTCTTTATCTCTTCTGCATCCGCTAACTCCTTGCCATCTTTGTCTTTTATCGTGGTCATTTTTGCTTTGATCATTCCCTTGACTTCCCTAATTTTTTAAAAGAGATCTCTAGTCCTGCCTCTTGTGTTGTTTTCCTCTGTTTCTTTGCACTGTTCATTTAGGCAGCTTTCCTTAGCTCTCCTTGTTTTTCTTTGAAATTCTTTATTTAAATGATTGTATTTTTTCCTTTCTCCTTTGCCTTTTGCGTTCCTTCTTTCCTCTGCTATTTTAAGAGCCTCATCTGACAACCACTTTGCTTTTTTGCGCTTCTTTTCTTTTGGTATAGTTTTCCTTGCTGCCTCCTGCTTAATGTCTCTCATCTCTGTCCATAATTCTTCTGGTACTCTGTCTATCTGGTCCAGATCATTGAATCTGTTCCTCACCTCCACCGTGTATTCCTTGGGTATGTTGTCTAGATCATATCTATCCGGCCTGTTAGTTTTCCCTATTTTCTTCAGTCTGAGCCTGAATTTTGCGATCAGTAGATTGTGATCTGAGCCACAGTCCACTCCAGGACTTGTTTTTGCTGACTGTATGGAGGTTCTCCATCTTTGGCTGCAGAGTATGTAGTCAATTTGGTTTCGATGTTGGCCATCTGGTGATGTCCATGTGTAGAGTCTCCTCTTGTGTTGCTGGAAAACGGTGTTTGCTATGACTAGTGTGTTATCTAGGCAGAACTCTATCAGTCTTTGCCCTGCTTCGTTTTGTGTTCCAAGACCAAACTTGCCTGTTATTCTGTCCACTTTTTGATTTCCTACTTTTGCATTCCAGTCTCCTAAGATAATGTGGACGTCGTTTCTTGGTGTCTGTTCTATAAGATGTTGTAGGTCCTCATAGAACTGGTTTACTGTGGCTTCATCTGCATTAGCAGTTGGCGCATATATTTGGATTACAGTGATATTAAATGGTTTGCCTTGTAGTCTGACTGACATCATTCTATCATTTTTGAGATTGCATCCCATTACTGCCTTTCTCACTCTTTTATTTACAATTATGGCCACTCCGTTTCTTCTGAGGTTTTCTTGTCCACAGTAGTAGATATGATGGTTTCCAGAGATGAATTCGCCCATACCTGTCCTTTTTAGCTCACTGATTCTCAAGATGTTAATACCTATTCTTTCCATTTCCTTTTTTTTACCACTTCCAGCTTTCCTTGGTTCATAGATCTTACATTCCATGTCCCTATGCAATATTGTTCCTTACAACACTGTATTTCTCCTCCCCCTTTCCTACCCATCCCTTTCTGTCTATCTAATGTGCTGAGCATCCTTCCTGTTTCCTCTGATTTGTCCCTTTGTTTTGCCTTTGCTTTGGTCAATAGGGTTCTCTTGGCAAACTCTGTGGCATGCTTTGCCGATTTCTACACCATTCCCCCCTCCCCCCATCATACATATTATCACAGTTTAAAACAAGGTAAAATAATGCATATTATCACAGTTTAGAACACAATATCAGTTTAGAACACAATATCAGGCTAAAATTGAGTTAATTTTTCTGCTGTTAGTTAACTATTTCAAGTCACTATGTAAGTCAGTTTCTTATAAAGTCTCTATATGAGAAAGTCTCTCCTGTAAGTAAGTTACATCAAATTGCTAAAAATTGGGTACTTTCAGAGTCACTACAATTTCTATATTGAAATAATTAACTACTTATCCTCTTCCTCCTCTTTCCCTCCGGCTCCTTGAGGGTACCGGGGAGGGGGTGTGACTCGGGTGGCGAGCGGCGCGGGCGGGCCGGCCCCAGGTGATGGTGGTGGGGCGGCCTCCTCCTCCTCCTCTTTCCCTCCGGCTCCTTGAGGGAACTGGGGGGTGGGGTGGCGAGCGGCGCGGTGGGCCGACCCCAGGTGATGGTGGTGGGGCGGCCTCCTCCTCCTCTTGTATGCAAATGCCAAAAGCCTCCAGAACAAAATAGGGGAGCTTGAATACTTAGCAATAGAAATATTGATATTATTGGCATCACTGAAACCTGGTGGACGGATGATAACCAATGGGATACAGTTATCTGAGGCTACAAACTGTACAGGAAGGATAGGAAGGGGCAAATGGGAGGTAGTGTAGCCTTGTTGGTCAAAAAAGTGATAAAATTGCACAAATTGGAATATCTAGGTGATCTGGAGTCACCATTAGAAACTCTGTGAGTAAGTGTACCAGGACACAAGGATGGTCTAATAGTAGGCATATACTATCAGCCTCCGACCCAAACCCCTGAGGGAGACTGGCAGTTGGAGAATGTTGTAAAGGAGGCATCCAAGAAGGGAAGCCTGGTTATAATGGGGGACTTCAATTACCCTCACATAGACTGGGTGAATTGTTATTCAGCACATGATAAAGAGATATAGTTCCCAGGTATGCTAAATGATTGTTCCCTGGGACAGATGGTTGAAGACTCAACTAGAAGATACAAGAATCCTTGTATGTTAATGTGACTGATCCAATAGGGAACAGTGACCACAATTGAATTATGTTTAACTTGATCATAGACCGCAAATCACTGATAAAATCTAACACAAAGACCTTAAATTTTCAAAAAGAAAATTTCCCAAAAGATGAGGAAACTAGTAAAAAAGCTGAATGGGGAAATTTGAGAGAGTCGAAACACTCCAAGAGGCATGGAGGCTGTTTACAGCCTCACCGCCACTGCCGCAGGTGTTTTGGGGCCAGCCCGGGAGGGGAGAAAAGGCCCTGAGACGGCCCAACATCACCAACCTCACCACTCCTGTCGCAGGTGTTTCGCGGCCAGCCTCCTCCGAGCCCGAGAGATTTGAAAAGGCAGCCTTGCCCCGAGACAGCCCAACATTGCCAGCCTCGCCGCTGCTGGTGTTTCGGGGCCAGCCTCCTCCCAGCCCGGGAAGGGTGAAAAGGCAGCCGAGCCCCGAGACAGCCCAACATCGCCAGCCTCACCACCACTGCTGCAGGTGTTTCGGGGCCAGCTCCCTCCCAGCCCCGAAGGGGTGAAAAGGCAGCCGAGCCCCGAGATGGCCCAACATCGCCAGCCTCACCGCCACTGCCGCAGGTGTTTCAGGGCCAGCCCCCTCCCAGCCTGGGAGGGGTGAAAAGGCAGCCGAGCCCCGAGACGGCCCAACATCGCCAGCCTTGCCACTGCTGGTGTTTCGGGGCCAGCCTCCTCCCAGCCCGGGAGGGGTGAAAACACAGCCGAGCCCCGAGACGGCCCAACATCGCCAGCCTCACCACCGCTGCTGCAGGTGTTTTGGGGCTAACCCCCTCCCAGCCTGGAAGGGGTGAAAAGGCAGCTGAGCCCCAAGATGGCCCAACATTGCTAGCATCACCGCTGCTGCCACAGGTGTTTCGGGGCAATCCCCCTTCCAGCCCGGGATGGGTGAAAAGACAGCCGGGCCCCGAGACGGCCCAACATCGCCAGCCTTGCCACTGCTGGTGTTTTGGGGCCAGCCTCTGCCCAGCCCGGGGGGGTTGACAAGGCAGCCGAGCCCCGAGATGGCCCAACATCATCAGCCTCACCACCGCTGCCGCAGGTGTTTCGGGGCCAGCCTCCTTCCATCCCGGGAGGGGTGAAAAGGCAGCCAAGCCCGGAGACAGCCCAACATCGCCAGCCTCGCCACCACTGCCGCAGGTGTTTCGGGGCCAGCTCCCTCCCAGCCTGGGAGGGGTGAAAAGGCAGCCGAGCCCTGAGATGGCCCAACATCGCCAGCCTTGCCACTGCTGGTGTTTCGGGGCCAGCCTCCTCCCAGCCCGGGAGGAGTGAAAATGCAGCCGAGCCCCGAGACGGCCCAACATCGCCAGCCTCACCACCGCTGCCGCAGGTGTTTTGGGGCTAACCCCCTCCCAGCCTGGAAGGGGTGAAAAGGCAGCTGAGCCCTGAGATGGCCCAACATTGCCAGCATCACCGCTGCTGCCACAGGTGTTTCGGGGCAATCCCCCTTCCAGCCCGGGATGGGTGAAAAGACAGCCGAGCCCCGAGACGGCCCAACATCGCCAGCCTTGCCGCTGCTGGTGTTTTGGGGCCAGCCTCCACCCAGCCCGGGGGGGGGGGGGTTGACAAGGCAGCCGAGCCCCGAGATGGCCCAACATCATCAGCCTCACCACCGCTGCCGCAGGTGTTTCGGGGCCAGCCTCCTTCCATCCCGGGAGGTGTGAAAAGGCAGGCGAGCCCCGAGATGGCCCAACATTGCCAGCCTTTCTGCCACTGCCACCGCTGCAGGTGTTTTAGGGCCAGCCTCCTCCCAGCCTGGGAGGGGTGAAAAGGCAGCCAAGCCCGGAGACGGCCCAACATCGCCAGCCTTGCCACCACTGCCGCAGGTATTTTGGGTCCTGCTCCCTCCCAGCCCAGGAGGGGCAAAAAGGCAGCTGAGCCCCGAGATGGCCCAACATTGCCAGCCTTGCCGCCGCCACTGCTGCAGGTGTTTCGACACCATCAGCATAGACAAATTCAAACTGAAATCTAAATTTTGTCCTAATATTGAAGTACCATCAATAGAGGTTTTTAAAAAGCTTATACTTAGGGACATATCTGCCCTTGAGGAACAACGTATCAAGGGGTGCTATAACTTATCAATAGAAAAATGGAATTTGCTGCAGGGGTTGGCTCGGGATTCGAATATTATAATCAAGCCAGTGGATAAAGGGGGTGGGATTGTTATAATGGACAAACAAGATTATATAGCTGAGGCCAACAGGCAGCTCAATGACACCACTTTTTACAAAACTCTCACCAAGGATCCCACGAACAGAGTAACTAACATCATCAAGACAGTTCTTTGTGAAGGTCTTTCACTCAATTATATATCTAACAAAACCTTTCAATTTCTCCTCAATGACCATCCTCGCATGCCCATTTTCCACCTCTTGCCCAAAGTGCATAAAGCATCACCTGACACCAAATTAATCCCGGGATGCCCTATTGTCTCCAGGATTAATTCCCTACTCGAACTTCTCTCTAAATACCTAGACTCATTTCTCACCCCTTTCGCTAGGACTACCCCATCCCTATGTTCAAGACACTACACACTGTATTGAGCAACTTGAAGGCACGGAGGCTCCTGTAGGCTGTTGTTTACTAACAATAGACATTTCATTCCTATATACCAATGTCCCACTTGACAAGGCAAGAGAATTAGTGGCCGAGGCTTTATACTCGAGAAATAACCAGACTCCTCCAACCCATTTTTTACTTGATCTTCTTGATATCATTCTTGATAATAATTTCTTCCGCTTTTCAGATGTTATATACCTCCAAACCAAAGGTATCGCTATGGGCAGTTCAATTTCGCCGACCCTGGCGAACCTTTACATGATAGATTTTGAGAACAAAGTTATTTTTGATAGACTACATAACCCTTTTCCAAAACACATCCTGATATATATGTTTAACCTGATCATAGACCGCAAGTCACTGATAAAATCTAACACAGAGACCTTAAATTTTCAAAAAGGAAATTTCCCAAAAATGAGGAAACTAGTAAAAAAGAAGCTGAAAGGGAAAACTGAGAGTCCAAACACTCCAAGAGGCATGGAGGCTGTTTACAAAAACAATAACAGAGGCCCAATTGGAATGCATACCCAAAAGGAAAAAGGGCACTGCTAGGTCCAAGAGGACTCCAATGTGGCTTACAGGAGCTGTTCGGGAAGTGATCAAAAGCAAGTAAAGCTCATTTAAAAGATGGAAGGCTTGTCCGAATGAGGACAGCAGGCAGAAACATAAATTCTGACAGAACAAATGCAAGGCAACAATCAGGAAAGGAAAGCAAGACTTTGAGGAGCATATAGCTAAAAACACTCAGAGAAATAACAAAGACTTCTAAGTACATTAGAAGTAAGAACCCAACTAGGAAGGCCATTGGACTGTTAGACGACAATGGAAGGCAAGGGGTTATTAAAGAGGAAACAGAGATTGCAGAGAGACTCAATGAATTATTTGCTTCAGTATTCACTGAAGAAGACAGAGACCACATGCCCAAAATAGAGCCTATCTTCATAGGGAGGGAAACCGAAGAATTAAGCCAGATAGAAATAACCAGGGAAGAGGTCCTTGCATGTCTTGTTAAACTAAATGCTAACAAATCACCAGGACCAGATGGCATCCATCCACGAGTTCTCAGGGAACTTAAAGATTAAATTGCTGATCTCCTAGCCAAAATATATAATCTTTGTGCCTGATGACTGGAAGGTAGCGAATGTAACACCAATTTTCAAAAAAGGATCCAGGGGTGATCCAGGAAATTACCGACTGGTCAGTTTGACATGTGTCCCAGGTAAAGTAATGGAAACCATCCTAAAAGATAGAATTAATAGGCACACAGCAGAAAAGGCGCTGCTAAAGGAGAGCCAACATGGCTTTTGCAAGAGCAAATCATGCTTCACTAATCTGTTGGAATTTTTTGAGAGTGTCAAAAAGCATGTGGATAAGGGGGATCCAGTTGACATTGTTTATCTGGACTTTCAGAAGGCTTTTGACAAGGTCCTGCACCAAAGGCTCTTGAATAAACTTACCAGTCATGGAATAAAGGGACAGGTCTTGTCCTGGATCAGCAACTGGCTAAGGGACAGGAAACAGAGGGTAGCACTAAATGGACACTTCTCCAAGTGGAGGGAAGTAAAGAGTGGGGTCCCCCAAGGTTCAGTACTGGGACCCCTGCTTTTCAACCTCTTCATAAATGATCTAGAAGTAGGAGTAAATAGCAAGGTAGCCAAATTTGCTGACAACACTAAATTATACAGGGTAGTGAAAACTGTGAGAGATTGTGAGGAGCTCCAGAGGGATCTCTTGGCACTGGGGGAGTGGGCAAAACAGTGGCAAATGAGCTTCAACATTAGTAAGTGCAGGGTGATGCACGTTGGGGCAAAAAAAACCCAATTACATTTATAAACTGATGGGGTCTAAACTCTCTGCGACAAACCAGGAAAGGGACCTTGGTGTCCTGGTGGACAGCTCAATGAAGGTGACCTGAACTGTTTTCCCAATCACACAACCCAGTGTGTCTCAGCAGTGAAAAAAGCAAACTCAATGCTAGGGATCATTAGGAAGGGTATAGAAAATAAGTCAGCAAGTGTCATTTTGCCTCTTTATAAATCTATGGTGAGGCCCCATCTGGAATACTGTGTACAGTTTTGGTCGCCATACCTCCAGAAGGATATTATGGAGCTGGAAAAAGTGCAGAGGAGGGCAACGAGAGTGATTAGGGGTCTGGAATACCTTCCTTACCATCTGAGGCTGCAACGGTTGGGCCTCTTCACTCTTGAATGACGGCGTCTAAGAGGTGACCTGATTGAAGTTTATAAAATCATGCGCGGTGTGGACAAAGTAGATAAGGAAAAACTGTTTTCCCTATCGCACAACACTAGAACTAGGGGGCACTCCATGAAACATTTGGGTACTAATTCATAAACAAATAAGAGAAAGTACTTTTTCACCCAGAGGATCACTGGTCTATTGAACTCCCTACCTGAAGAAGTGGTGACAGCAGTCAGTCTTGACAGCTTTAAGAAAGGATTAGACAAGTTCATGGAGGACAAGGGTATCAATGGCTATAATTATGGATACCTAAGGATAACCTCTGGGTTGGAGAGATAGGCAGGATATCTCTCAATGCCATTTCCAGGGAATCCTAAGCAGGTGAAGGCATCTGCTTGGGAATACCCTAAAGCAAATGGTGAGCCACTGTGGGAGACAGAATGCTGGACTGGATGGGCTGTGGCCTGTTCCAGCAAGGTTGTTCTTATGTTCTTATGTAATGACACTCTTTTTGTGTACCCTAGGAAATTGTGTTAAGTATCTCTATTCCTAATACCTGCTATGACAGGCTTCTTATGGGTGTGTATGGCCAGTTTCACAACCAATGGGAGAAAGGCATGCGATAAGAAGCCTGCCAGAACAGAAGGGACACTTACCTGATTTCCTTTCCACTTTGTATTAGGTAACTGGATGTTAGCCACAATTTTAAATAATATGGTGACAAGTTTAATTCTATAACATTAGCATACAACTGTACAGTATTATCTTTGACAGTTATACAAAGCCAAATTTCTGAGTGGGACAGGGAGAAACACAAATTAGAAAGTTAGGAAGAATTATTAATGTAAAAAGTCCATTCTTTTCAAAACTGCTTAATATAGACAGGAAATATACAGTTTGGGACCTTCTTACCTTGCGGAACATCTTCCCCTCAGGACAGTAGCCCACATCACTCACTCTTTTCTGTCGGCGCAGCTTCAGGTGCTGACCCTGAGACCAGCTAGAAAGGCTGTGACGAGGAGAAGAGCCTTCTCGATGACAGCACCAAGGCTGTGGAACGCCATTCCAGCTGAGGCTGCGCCAGGCTCCATCCCTGCAGTCATTTAAAAAAAACAACTAAAAACACTGCTCTTTGAGGCCTTAGAGAATGTTCTGCCTATTTCTGGTTGTTAGAAATGCTGCGTGGCTTTTCGTCCCAAATAGGCTGCATTTCAGAGTACTGGATTGCAGTACTTTCCCTGGATTGCAGTAATTTCTGGATATTGTAGTGTTTGGTGATGATTTTATTGTCTTATTGTGTGTAATTTTTAATAATTCTTGACTGTTGTATCGTTGTTTTATTATGTTAGCCGCCCTGAGTAGGGATGATATTTTCCCTAGATGGGCAGGATAGAAGTGTAAATAAATAAATAAATATTATCCTTCAGCTTTCTGTCCAGCTAAAAAAGCTCTGCATGCAGCCCACAGGCCAGATGCGGCTCACAGCGCCATTTCATGTGGCCCCTCACAGCCTCCACACCAGGAAGTGCCATATGGTGGAGGAAGGGCAAAAGGCCGTCCAGCCCCTGAAGCTGTCTGAGTGAGCATGACCCAGGCCCCTGGCTTAAAAAGGTTGAGAACTCCTGCCCTGTGTGAAACATATTTGACTGTCCAGTAAGCAAAGTACACAAGAAGAAAGTCACACAAAGAATAGATAGAGCTAAGCATCTTAAAGGTGGGAATGTTTTTTTTTTCCTGCCTGCAAGTATATATCAGATAACGTGAACATATCTCATAAACAGCAATAGCTTTCACCCCTAGTGCTTTATTTCAGATGTTATGACAGACAGTATAGCTTGCACAGCTGTCTAGGTGGTACAACGGTTGTCATGGTTTCACACAAAAAAGGTCAAAGAGATTTAACCGTCGACTCCTGCATTTCCTCGCGCCTTCCCGAAGGGGGCGCTGCGCTGCCTTTTCCGTTTTACACGCGCCTGCGCACAAGCTCACGTTCGATGAGATGAGACGAGTCTAGTCTTACCGGCTCATCATGGCGGCGGGTCAGCAGCAGAGCCGAGTCAGTTTGAAAGAGCAGCGTTATGACCGGCAGCTCAGGTGGGCCCGGGGGGGGGGCAAACGTAGGCCGCGGGTGGGAGAGAGAAGGGCTCCTTTTTTGCGCCGAGAGGGATGATTTGCCTAGAAACGACCCAGGGCTAGACCTGGAGGGTCCCCGTTGGGAGGGGGGGGGTTACTGGGAAGCCCGCCCCCCCCCCTCCGTCAGGACCCTTTCCTCCCTCATTTAGACCTCTGGCTGTGTATGGTTTCCTTGGTCCCAAGGCTTGTTGCTCGCTAAAACAATTGCTCTAGAGCAGGGGGACTAGAGACCACATTGCCAACATACGTTGGATCATGGAGAAAACAAAGGAATACCAGAAACGAGTCTACTTTTGTTTTATTGACTACACCAAGGCTTTTGGCTGTGGACCAGAACCAAATGTGGCAAATAATGAAAGAGATGGGAATACCAGAACACATCATATGCCTAATGAGAAATCTGTACACAAATCAGGAAGCAACAGTTAAGAACACGGAATGACAGAGTAGTTAAGAATAGGAAAAGGAGTAAGACAAGGATTTATTTTGTCACCCTGCTTATTCAACTTATACACAGAGCACATAATGCACAATGCAGGGATGGAGGAATCGAAATATGGGATCAAAATTGCTGGGAGAAACATCAACAACTTGAGATATGCAGACAATACCACCCTGATGGCAGAAAGTGAGGAAGACCTAAAGAACCTCTTGATTGGATTGAAGGAGGAGAGTGCAAAAGCTGGCTTGAGACTTAATATCAAGAAAACCAAGATAATGGCAACAGGGCCTATCAGTCCATGGAAAATAGATGGGACAGAGGTAGAAGCAGTCACAGATTTTACTTTCCTAGGATCTAAGATGACTGCAGCCATGAAATAAAAAGACGATTGATTCTGGGAAGACAAGCCATGAGAAACCTGGGGAACATAGTGAAAAGTAGAGACATCACCTTGAAAATAAAAATTCGCATAGTTAAAGCAATGGTATTCCCGGTGGTAATGTATGGGTGTGAGAGTTGGACCATTAGGAAAGCTGAGCGTAGAAGAATAGATGCCTTTGAGATGTGGTGTTGGAAGAGAGTTTTGAGAGTACCCTGGACAACAAAGACAACAAATAGGTCAATCTTAGAAGAAATCAACCCTGGCTGCTCATTGGAAAGGCAAATAGTAAAGATGAAGCTTAAGTACTTTGGACACCAAATGAGAAGAGAGGACACACTTGAGAAAGCATTGATGCTGGGAAAGGTGGAGGGCAAGAGAAGAAGAGGTCGGCCAAGGATGAGATGGCTGGATGGGATAGTGGACGCAGTGGGCACGAAGCTGGGTGGGCTGAGAATTATGGTGGAGGACAGGGGTGCATGGAGGTCAATGGTCCATGGGGTCGCAAAGGGTCGGAATCGACTGTGCGACTGAACAACAACAACAAGGCCTATTGAACACCGGCCACAGTGGCTTCACGGTTAAAATGCTAAGTTTGACGACCAGGAGGTCTGCAGTTTGAGACCCGAGTGCTGCATGACGGAATGAGCTCCTGTCGTCTGTCGCAGCTCCTGCTAACCTAGCAGTTGGATAGCAAAAATTTGCAAGTTACATAAATAGGGACCACTGCGTTGAGAAAGGTAACAATGTTCAATGTGTCTAGTCATGCCTGCCACATGTCCACGGAAACGTCTGCATATGCAGACAGTGCTGGCTCTTTGGCTCTAAACAGATGAGCACTGAACCCTAGAGTCGGATACGACTGGCTTTCAAGCAAGGGTGACCTTTATCTTTACTAGGGAGGAAAAAAAATCAAAAATATACAAAATGTGATTGACTAAACAAAAAACCTACAACCTCCGACCACCTTGAGGTGATGACAACAATATTTTTGTTTATTTGTCTGTGCACTGCCCAGAGTGGGAAATATCCCAGAAGGGCTGTATAAAAATGTAATAAATAAAAAATAAATAAACTCCTAATTAGCCTAAGTCAGTTTTGCCAAGAGAGAAGGTTAACAGGAGTTGCAATCCAATAGCATCTGGAGGCACACATGTGGTCCATCCCTATTCCTCTTTTCTTGTTATCTCTTCAAAAGTTGTCTTTTCCTTTCATTTTCTCCCAATTTCTTTCAGGCCTAAGCTGTATGAGCTTGGGTGTTAAAAAGTGATAAATAAATAAACTCCTAATTAGCCTAAGTCAGTTTTGCCAAGAGAGAAGGTTAACAGGAGTTGCAACCCAATAGCATCTGGAGGCACACATGTGGTCCATCCCTATTCCTCTTTTCTTGTTATCTCTTCAAAAGTTGTCTTTTCCTTTCATTTTCTCCCAATTTCTTTCAGGCCTAAGCTGTATGAGCTTGGGTATTAAAAAGTGATAAAGGGTTATTCCTCCATAGAAATATGCCATGCCTATTAGGTCAACTTGCAAATGAAGCCTATGATTACCTGTGGCAGACTGATCAGGGTGTGCAGAAGTCAATGCAAGATAAGCAAACAGTCTTAACTTTTAAAAAATTTTTTACTTCTAATTGCAAAGCTAACATTTCATACACTTTGTACCTCAATTATGTTTTAAGACCTTCAGTTATTGAGGCTTTCATGACTATCAAATGAAGCACTATTTAACTGTCATGTATTACTTTCATGTCTGCCTGCTCCAACTGAATTTGGAGTATCATCTGTATTTTGGTTTTACAGGTTATGGGGTGACCACGGACAAGAAGCTTTAGAATCTGCTCATGTTTGTGTGATAAACGCAACTGCCACAGGAACAGAGATCCTTAAAAATTTAGTTCTACCAGGTATAAATAAAAAAAAACCTAAACTATTACTCTATTTAGTGTAAGAATCGTAATCTACTTCAAGCACCATCTTGATTTTTTGTTTTTAAGGCGTAGGATCATTTACAATTGTAGATGGGAATCAAGTCACCGGTGAAGATGTTGGAAATAGGTAATGTACTTGTTTATGAAATTGGTGATATATACATGAAAACTAAGAACTATGGAAAGAGGAGGGAGAAAAATAAGATAGAAATGGGAAGATGACACATCCTTGGCCCTGCAATTTAATGTTTAAATGACAAACCACAGTTAACAGAGATCATATCTTACCAAGATGTGTGGATGAGCTTTCTGCTTAATTATTTTGTGACTTCATAATCACCTCAAGAAAAGGGTGTCTAGCACCTTCAAAATTTAAGAAACACTATTTGGCCCAAGCTTTTGTGGACAATAGTCCACTTCATTAAATAAAGTGACATGTTGTCCACAAAAGTTTATGCTGAATAATCTTTAAGGTGCTACAACTTTGGGAGTAAAATGGTTGTTTCCCTTGAACATTTTGAGTCAAGTTATATGCTAAATGATTTCTAAGAATCTAAAAAATCATGCACTTGGAAAACATTGCTATTGGAAAGGGGAAGTGTTAGCAGAAGACGGACTGGGATTTTTAAATAAATAAATAAGTGTGTGTGTGTGTGTGTGTGAGAGAGAGAGAGAGAGAGAGAAAATAATGATTTATGGGAGTATGCTCTTCTGGAGTTCAGTTCCTGGAATTCTCCCAAAAATTCCAGGATTTGCAACCAATGAACAAAAATCACACCTATAGGCTCTCTCACCTTGAGAAGGTCATAGTCTTACTGACTTGGGATCTATAGAGAACTTCTTCTGAAAAAAACTACACCTCCCAAGAAGCACTGGAGTAGCTTTCTTTACAGATAAACCATAGGAAACAGGAGAGCTGGAAGAACCCAATGATGTGTAGATAAATCACTTGAAAACCTCTGGGAGGATGAAGCTGATAGGTATAGTGGTACCTAGTACAACGATTTTAATCTGTTCCACGGGGCTCGTTGTATGAAAAAATTGCTATACACATCGTATAGCGATTTTCCCTATGGGATGCATCGTACAACAAATATCTCTGTGGGGAAAATTGTACAACAACAAAAATCCATTGTACGATTTTTCCCATAGAGATGCATTGCATTGTATAACAATTTTAGTTGTTCTACAAGGCACAATGTTTTTTCAAATCCTCTTTGTTGTACGATTTAATTGCTGTACTGGGCATTCGTTATATGGGGTTCTATTGTATATTCATTTCAGTTTCTTGTCTGCAATCCCTGGATTTCTTGGAGAATTCTGGGAAATGAAGTCTGAAAGAGCTCACCCCTTTTATATATATAGATAAATAAATAAAACATTTTATATGAGTAAAAATCTGAAGGAATTGTTTCTGCTTTCTAGCTTTTTCCTGCAAAGAAGCAATATTGGCCAGGTAAGGAAATATTAGTTGTGCAATCCTATGCAGTTCTACTCAGTAGTAAGACACATTGAATTCAGGAGGATTTACTCCTGTGCTGTCTAAATGCATCAACCTCTGTAAATGTGGCTTTAATGTAAATAAGCAGTTGCATTTTGCATGTGCATGTTCAAGTGTTCTTTCAAATGTATCTCTGGCCTATATTTTTCCAGTCTAATGATGCTAGTAATAATTACATGCTGCAAATCAATTCTGATATGTGGTGCCCCTTTCCATGGTTTTTAGGTAATACAGTACTGGTTTACTATTCTCTTCTTCTGGGAGTGCCCTGGGATTGTGCAGCTTTCCCAAAATTACATAGGCTGGCTGATCTCTTGGTAGGCACAGTGGGGAATGGGAATCCCCAGTCTGGCTCTGAAGCCAGATAGCTAAATCATGGTGCTTGCCTTTCAGTCCTCCAAGTAGCTAATACCAATGCTAGTGCTTATGTACAAATGGAGGACATTTCTTTCTGTGCTGTTTTTATACTTAACAACTTATAGCAGAGATTGTTTTCACATTCTTTGCATTCATCCGAAACATTCTGTACCACCCTAAGTTTTTGTTTTATGTTTTCAGATTAGCAAATGCCACCGTTCTCAAGATTTTATGAAACCCCATTTGTGTTTTTCATAATAGTTAAAGTAAGCCATCTGAAATGGCATACAGTGGACCTCCGAATAATGATGCGTTTGTTTAGCGTTGTTTTCGACTAACGATGCGTTTTTTGCATCTAAGTCATCTCTCGAGTAACGACATAGTGTCGTTATTCGAGGGGCTATGTTTCATCTCCTACCTTCCAAGCTGGAAAATCGCCATGGGGGGTGTCCCTGTTTCCGGTTCTCTGTCTCCCCAGCAGTGTGTGGGAGGCTTGAAGGACCTATTCTCCTAGGTGCTCCCTGTGCTGCGGAACAGGTGATAATAGTTGTGGTCGCCATTTTTTTTGTTTTGTTTTTCAAAATGGCAGCCGCAACTATTATCAGCTGTTGCGCGGCACAGGGAGCACCTAGGAAGGCGGAAATAGTGCAGAATAGGTCCTCCAAGCCTCCCACACACTGCTGGAGAGCCAGAGAGCTGGAAACAGGGACCCCACTGACAGCGATTTTCTAGCTTCAAAAGGTATGAGATCACATAATAGGGGTGGGCAGAGGCGCGGATCGCCTCCCCCAAGCCTCCCAGGGGTGGCGGAGACCCGAAAATTGGTGAATTTTTTTCACCCATTTTCGGATCCCCGCCACCTCTGGGAGGCTCAGGGGAGGCGATCCAAGCTGTTTCCAAACCTACCAGACCTTTTCCGACGCTGCTACAAGCAGAAACCCCAGGGTAAACTCCTTCGTCTGCTGCAGGTTTCTGCTTGTAGCAGCGTCGGAAAAGGTCCGGTGGGGACGGAAACAGTTTGGGTCGCCTCCCCTGAGCCTCCCAGGGGTGGCGGGGACCCGAAAATGGGCAAAAAAAAATCCACCCGCACAACGTCAAAACCCAAATAACAACACCACTTGGGGAACCAAGCTTTGTCATTCGGGGGTCCACTGTATACACAAAAACCAGAGTATAGAACTAAACCATGCAACACTATTTTGGAACTGTTTTCATAAGTGTAATATTATTTCCAGGTAACTGTCCATAGGATTGCGGCTATGGCAGTCTAATACTAATTAACTTGTGAACTGTCCAGAGAGTGCACTAAGGGTTATGGAGCGCTATATAAGTGTGATTGCTTTGTTTTAACCTATCTGATTGTTTTTAAATAGAATCGAGCCCAGTGTGCCACTGAACTGTTACAAGAACTGAACAGTGATGTCACAGGAAATTTTGTGGAAGAGGTTTGTATCAAATACCTGTACTGTATATACATCAGCATGTCAGCTTGTGGGGAAAAGTATATAAGTCAATATCTGTCGCTACAGTAGTGACATTGCATTGCAGTCTCATGTGAAGGCTGTTTTCACCACCAGTTTAAATCTTGTTTTTTATTTTTCTACTAACACTAACAGTCAGTTACTGTAGTGATTTTGACAATTTTAGTGAAGTATCTTTTTTTATTAGTCTGTTGTTTTATTATTTTACTAGCTATTGTGCCCAGCCTTGCCGGGCAGGTTTGGAATGTGCAGCCCAGCAGGGATGTGTGTGTGAGAGAGAGAGAGTGAGAGAAAGAGAGAGAAGCTGCCCAGCAAGAGTGTGTGTGTGTGTGTGTGTGTGTGTGAGAGAGAGAGAGAGAGAAGGCTGCGCCCAGGTGAGTAGGGAGGGAAGGGGGAGGTGGAAGTGTTTATTTCCTCCTTTCCCTGCCTGGAGGGGGGACAGGGAAGGGTGGGAGGCGGAAGCTTTCCATTTCCCCCCTTTCCCTGCCGTGGGGTGTGGGAGGCGTTTGTTCCACCTCAACTGTTTCTATGTTGTTGTTTTTTGTGTCAACCTTCGAAACAGTTGAGGGGGAAATACAAAGGCGGCAAGCAGCATTTCGTCAGGGGAGGTGCTCTCCCTGGCGGATTGCTGGCTGCTGCTTTTGTATTACCCCCACCGCTGTTTCGAGAGCTAACACGAAACAGTGGTGGGAGTAATAGAAAGGCGGCAGCTAGCGAATTGCCAGGGAGAGCACTTCCCCTGATGCATTTTCCCATTAACTGTTTCGAAGGTTGCTTCGTGTCAGCCTTCGAAACAGTTAATGGGGAAATGCAAAGGCACCAGCCAGCGATCCGTAAGGGGATGTGCTCTCCCTGGCGGATTGCTAGCTGCCGCCTTTCTATTACCCCCACCGCTGTTTCGTGTCAGCTCTCAAAACAGCAGTGGGGGTAATACAAAGGCGGCAGCCAGCGATCCAGCAGGGAGAGCACCTCCCCTGACAAATCGTTGCCTGCCTTTGTATTTCCCCCTCAACTTACCCCACCGCTGTAAGTTGAGGCCGGCGCTGGCCTCGCCGCGGCTTTGGCATGGTAGCAGGGAGGAGTGGGAGCCCCTCTTCTCCTTGCGGCCCCGGGGATGAAGGCCAGCGCCGGCCTTGCCGTGGCTTCGGCGGGGTAGCGGCAAGGAGGGAGAGCCCCTCTTCTCCCCGCTGCCCCGGGGAAGAAGGCCGGCGCCGGCCTCGCAGCGGCTTTGGTGGGGTCGACAAAGTGCTGCATCCGCCTTCGGCATCCTTGCACTCCCGCCGCGTGAGGTGGTTTTTATATTTTGCTTGCACCGGCTTTCCCGGCCTCCTTCGCGTTTGCGTCCTTCAGCCTGATTGGCTGAGTGGTGGCGCGGAGTGGTAGCGCGGGTTTTTTTTTTGTTTGGGTTCATGGGGCATTGGCCCAGTCTCGGCTTCTGGACCCTTGCGGCGATGCTCGCAGGGTCAAAAGGTAAGTGTGGGCAGCTCATTGCAGGATAGTAGGGACGGGAGTGGCCACGCATGCCGGACACACACAGCCCATCCACCATTTTATAGGTAAAGATTTAATGAAATTAAATATTAAAATACTGTAATATGAACCACATAAGAATTTTTAGCATGCAAAGCAGTGTATAAATTACTTAATATGCTAGTACAGCATATTATTTTTAGTAGCCAGCTAAATTGTACCACCCTTTACCTTCCTCCTGTCCATAACAAAGACTAGTAGCACCGTCATATTATTGCTTCATTCGCAGGAAGGGATAATGCTGTCTTTACTTTAAACAGGATGGTTGGTATTGACACTGCAAGCTAATGTGAGTTCATTGCTGAAGTAGGCTGTCATTTGCAATTGTTAATGAAGCTTTAGTGGAGGCAAGGAAATTATGTGACAATAAAACCTGTCATACTATTCATCCCATTACTTGAAGGCTGATAGGTTACATTCCTTGTGGAAGCATCTTGCAGGTGATATATGTCATTTGAGGGTGAGAGACAGAATGTTTCATGGGTTAATGTGCTCATGTTTATGGATGCTGTTTAATGGAGGGAAAGTTTGCATACAGATTTTTGGTTTTGTACATAATGTTCACTGTTCGTGAAGAATTGCATAACATTTATACTTATTGGTATAACAGAGTAAACAACAACAAAAAGACAAAAAATATTGTGGCACCTTAAAGACTAACACCTGTATTTTAATCAGAGTAGACAAAAAAGTTGTGGCACCTTAAAGACTACCTCCTGTATTTAAATGTGAGCTTTCGTGGATCAAGTCTACTTTGTCAGACACAAGAGATGTTAGTCATTAAGGGGCCACAATTTTTCGTCTTTTTTGTTGTTTTGTTTACTCTCTGATATGCCTGCACAGACTAACATGGCTACCACTTCAACAATTTCAACTATTACTAGTTTAAGAAGCACTAACTTTTAATCCTTCTGTTTGTGTTTTCTGATATGTTATGCTTTCTCAAGAACCCTGATAAACTTCTAGACAATGATCCTTCATTTTTTTGTCGGTTTAATGTAGTGATTACAACTCAGCTCCCAGAGAGGTAAGCTAGAACTGATTTTGGTGTTATTGTGGTTTTCATTTTAATCAAAAGCAAGTTTTACTTTAATATGTATTCTGTGAAACTGTCAGTTATGGATGGAGTAGTGTTTCTTCTTTGTTTTTAACATTTAATGATTATAGTCCATTCACTTTCCTTTTCTCGATGAGAACTCTATTTTAACATATTGTGTTTCTGTCTAGCTTGGTGGGGCCCACGCTTTACAGGGGGACTTCAATTCCCAGAAGCCTAAATCAGTACATTGGCAGTACAATGCTTTGGGGAATTGACTTAGGCTTCTGGGAACTGAAGTCCAAAAACCAAAGGTTGGGAAACATTGGTCTAGCTTAAAGATGGGGAGCTTTTGGCCAGCTAGATAAGGACTAAACCAAGTGTTGTTTAGGTGTTCTTAAAGGTGTCTACTCTTCATAGGTACACTTATGTGAAAAGCAGTGGATCTAAAAAGCAGAGGTTCCTCTTAGTTGTGGAAGCTCCCCCTGATTTCCCCACCATCTGACTTATGTGGAGAGCTCCCATGGAGAGAAAGATTCTTCTGGCTTGTTGCATTTCATTCAAACTAAATGCTAGGAGTTGGGGCTAGCATTTTTCTCTCCTTGCATGTTGAATAAACATGCAAGGACAGTTGAATAGGGGTGTGGAACCTGAGTTGCCATATCTTTGTGGAGGAATAGGGATAGAATATCCAGGTGAGTGATGATCTAAACATACTGTATGTTTGAGACCAAAATTGTGGAGTTGAAAATTTGTCCCAACTGTAACTTTCCCTTTTTAATGAATTTTTATCTCTTCCAATATACAGGTGAAACTCGGAAAATTGGAATATCGTGCAAATGTTCATTCAGTTCAGTAATGCAACTTAAAAGGTGAAACAAATACAGTATATGAGATAGACTCATTACATGCAAAGCGAGATAGTTCAAGCCTTACTTTTTTTATAATATTGATGCTTGTGGCTTACAGTTTATGAAAACCCCAACCCCCCAATCTCATGTTCCCCATAATCATCCCATAATCTCATGTATGCTGTATGCCATGATCATCACAATTATAACGAATTAAGGCATGACATATCTTGCTTTGCATGTACTGAGTCTATCTCATATATTTGTTTCACCTTTTAAATGAAATGAATGAACATTTGCACGATATTCTAATTTTTCGAGTTTCACCTGTACATACGTAGTACCTTACAGCAAAAATCAGCAAGCTAGGTTTCCAGTTGCCCATTTATTGTCACATATCAAGGGGCAAACCATACAAGATGTAGGCTTTGCATTCAAAAATTCAAAAAAATTACTTCCAGGGATACATTTCTTCAAAGCTGTTTTGTGTGCACAATCAGTTTGCATATGAAACTTGTTTACTTTGTTTTTATTAAAGGTATGCTCCATTTATCAAAAATAAGGAGATTAATTTCTTGTAGAAGGTGCCTTTGCTGGAGGTGCCTTTGTATACCTTGCACAAATGTTTGGTAGTAGTTTATTAATTGATTAGTCTTGCAACCTTATCAATAAAATAGAAAAGAATTATAATAAATACAATAAACTACAATACATACATGCATAGACTAATTCCACAAGGAATATAAACAGGAGAGAATATAGTAATGAAATACACATGATAAAAGAGGAACTCAGTCCAAAGATGTTCTGCTTTTACAACAGGTTATGGAAGCATAACAGCTTATTGAACCTATATATAGCATGTGGAAGTATATGGAATAGTGGTAATGGTGATCTTCCTACCATTTATTTTCCTTTGTATCTTTCCCTATTTGTATTTTTCAGTACATTACTCCGGCTAGCTGACGTTCTCTGGAATTATAGTATCCCATTATTAGTTTGTAGGACTTACGGATTAATAGGCTACATGAGAATTGTTATTAAAGAACACTCAGGTAAAATGTTTATTTGGTAATTTTAAAATTGCCTTTACCTATAAGTGGTCAATTACTAATGTTAATAGTGAATTATTTGTATAGATCATCTTGTTTTAAATTCACATGCCTGGTTTCGACAAGGAATTTTGCATGGTTAAATTGTAGAAAAGAGAAAAATGTATCTTAAAATAGTTATCACCTACAGAAAATTGCATAGAATGATAAAATGGACTTGTAGAAGATAAGCTAAATAATCTGGTTCCACTTGTAAATTCATCTTGAGACTGCTTCCCATTATAGACCATTTCCCAGGGATATTACAATGTATGTTACCACTTCAGAATGTAAGGTTAAACTGATATTTTGTTCATTTTACAAATTTTACAAATTACTTAATGTCATCCTTGGATCTTTGTTTCAATAGTTATAGAATCTCACCCTGATAATGCTTTGGATGACTTGAGGTTGGACAATCCATTTCCAGAACTGCAGCAATATGTCCAGTCTTATGATTTGGATAGTATGGGGAAAAAGGTTGGTACAAACTTGTTATTTTGCACACTAATATGCATGCCAGCTTCAGAGGTAATTCATAGATTTCTTCTAGAAAAACTGGATTTCAGGCTACAGCCATGAACTATGAAAGATCCCTTTAAAATCGAGACATTATACATAGGTTCACCTACTTTATATAGAACCTGAATTTAGAGAATTTGATCAGTGTCCTGTAAAAATGTGTAAGAAACCATGAATTTCTCTAGGAAGCTCCTGTTACTCCTGTTTTTTCTAGGATTTTTTTTCTAGGCATGCTTTTTTTAAATACAATCCTTTATCACAGACTTGCCTTCTTAATAGATTTCGTAGATAACCTTTCTTGAAGCAATGCCAGACCAGAAAAGATGGAATAATTATTACTGTATTTGAAAACATTTTTAAAAATTCACCTGAATATTGTTTAAAATACAAAGTAGAATCTACAAATCTACGTCTTTAATGTGGGATGTACAAAATAAGCTACAAGCTCTTAAAATGAGAGTGTTGTGTAATTTGGATCTGTTACTTTGGAAAAATTATATTGTAAATAACTCAGTGACTGCTCTTGAAGGCAATTCTGATCATTTATCTGTTCTTGTTGGATTCTGAATTTATGTGGTATATTCAGTTTTTTCAGCAACATAGCTTCATTGCTTTGGACTTTTCCTTTGCTATACTTGCTTTAATTTTGCATTTACAGGAACACAGCCACATTCCATGGATTGTGATTGTAGCCAAGTATCTAGAAAAGTGGTATAATGAGGTATGTAGATAAAAAGGTGCAATTCTACCTACATTGTCAAAGTTTTGTAGTGGCAGAATTGTGGAAACTATTCCTTAAGAGAGATTTTTATATGTGCTTATTATATATTTTAAGGCAGGGATTCTCAACCTATGGGCCGTGGGCCAGATCTGGCCTGTGGTACCATTTCATGTGGCCCACCACCTTCACTCCCACCGCCACCAGAACCAGCGGAAAAAGCCATGCCCGCATTTACAGCTGTCGTAAATGGGTTTACATCAGCCATAAATGCACCCGCAGCTGTTCTAAGCGCATTTACGACAGCCACAGATGCATTTTACAGCAGTGTTTGCAGCAGGGGGAACCACCAGTCCGGCCTGCTCTGCTGCCTGAGGGAACGTGGCCTGGTCCATGGCTGGAAAAGGTTAAGAACCTCTGTTTTAGGGCAAAGTCTGTATTCTTCCACACTGTTAAACTGTTTGTATTCCTTTGGAATCAGCAGGCTTTGACCAGCAAATGTAGCTAATTTGAATGGCTCTAATGTTGACTGGATATTTTTTACAGACAAACTTGGATCCAGTCCATTTAAGTATTGGTGAAACAATGATCTGTTCAGTTCCAGAGGATTCAGTAGAGCTCTGTTTCTTCATTCTCTTTCCCATGTTATATCAACTCAAATATGTAAATTCATGTTCAAGCAATGCAAGGAATTGAGGTCTATGCATACTTCCTCTATCAGTGCTAAGACCTTAATCTTTGTACCATGCAAATTATTTGTGTTCTAATTACTGTATATCCCTGTGGTGGGACAAACAGAGAAAAACAAGGATTTGTTGAGAGTTCTCGGTGTACAGGAACTATACATGTACAGTATAGGAGTTATGTTTTGCTTTCGTATTCAGCTTGAGTTATCTTTTTAAAATGTAAAATCTTGCTCTTGTTTTAACTTAATATTAGTGGTGGTTTTTATGTTC
Source organism: Bradypodion pumilum (assembly GCA_035047305.1). Classification (NCBI taxonomy): domain Eukaryota; kingdom Metazoa; phylum Chordata; class Lepidosauria; order Squamata; family Chamaeleonidae; genus Bradypodion; species Bradypodion pumilum. The sequence continues at coordinate 22,396,658 of JAWDJD010000009.1, read as the reverse complement.
TTCAGATGTGGTAAGCCAGGTTCAGTGTTTTGTTTAAAACATCAGAGAGTAAACAAAACAACAACATCAAAGATGTGGCACTTTAAAGGCTAACTGCTGTATTTTAATAGCTTTCGTGGATCAAGTCCACTTCATTAGACATAAGAGACTTCATGGCATCAATTAAAATACAGCAGTTAGTCTTTAAAGTGCCACATCTTTTGTTGTTGTTTTTGTTTTGTTTACTCTCTGATATGCTTAAAACACAAACTAACATGGCTACCCTTTCAAAAATGTTCAAAAAAAGAAAAGTGATGTTGGTATATCTAATTATCTTTCATCCCAGTGAAATTCGAAAAGAATTTCAGGTTTGATACAAGCTTTGTTTCCTTAGAGTAGACCCAGTAGTATGAATGGGGCAGATCAGTCATGACTACCTTACATCCTTTTGATTTAAATGTGTCTACTCTGAGCATACTAAATGCATAGTTAAATCATGCCCAAGTTACTTATCTTTCTTTCTATATTTATTTAATTTTTATACTGATTTTGACTTGTTCCTCAGTAGAATATTCACTGGAGTGGCTATAAGAAATCAACAAGAGCTGTATATTTCACTATAATCAAACGAAACCTGACATAAAGTTTAGAACAGTGGTTCCCAACATGCTTTTGTTCAGTACTTTGGCTGATCAGTGCTTTGAGGAATTGACTTAGGCCAGCGATGGTCAACCTTGGCACTCCAGGTATTCTTGAACTTCAATTCCCAGAATCCCTGATCAGCAGGAATGCTGACTTGGGCTTCTGGTAATTGAAATCCAAGAACACCTGAGTGCCAAGGTTCGCATCATGGACTTACGCTTCTGGGAATTGAAGTCCAAAAACAAAGGGTTGAGAAACACTTATCTGGAATCAGCTGTCCTGAATCACAGGTCCTGCTATCTGCTCTTAAAATACAGATATGTTGTAGTCCTTGCTTGCTTAAATTACTGTGTTCATCAGTTATCTTTGTTGACTGAACATATATTTTTCGTACCTAGTTAAAAGTATTTTTTTCTCTTTAGAACAGTGGCCAGATACCTAAGAACTACAAAGAAAAGGAAGCCTTCAGAGAGTTGATTAGGCAAGGTAATGTTGGACTTGAGGTTTTTGGTTTTTTGGCGGCAGAGCCAGAAGGTGACTGCTTTATTTCCCACTGTGTGTCTTGGGAGAAGAGCTAACCAGTGGAGTCATGGGCAAACTACACTGTCCCAAGGCTCCCGCGGAAGAAGGGAATGATAAAGTACTTCTGAGTGCTTGCATTTTTATTTTTATTTTTTAGTGCTTTTATCTTGAAAAACCCTGGAAAGGGTGCCATAAGTCAGAATTAACTTTGTGGCAAATAATGATAATAATAGCATGCCAGAAATTCATTACCTTAGGAAGAAACATAATATTTTAACATAGTGTGCCAAAGAATTATAAAGAGCACTAACAGATTAAAGTGTTTTAAGTTAATAATTTATTTCTAATTAGGGATCTTAAAGAATGAAAATGGAGGACTTGAAGATGAAGAAAACTTTGAAGAAGCAATCAAAAATGTGAACACAGCTGTATCTGCTACAAAGGTAAAACTAGGTTCATCTTGAAACATTCTTCAGCTAGATGAAGTAGTTTCTTCTTTGGAAAAGTGCTGAAGCATGTATATTTGTTTTCATTATAGATACCAAGTTGTATTGAAGACATTTTCAATGATGATCAATGTAATAATCTCTCACAGCAGGTAATAAATTGCTTGAGTTGATATCTAGTGAGATATTTTTCTGAGTCGAGAAACTCAGTGTTGTATTTTTGTTTGTTCTTAGAGTCCACCTTTTTGGATTTTGGCTCGAGCTGTAAAAGAATTTGTGGCAAAAGAAGGTCAAGGAAATCTACCTGTTAGAGGCATAATTCCAGATATGATAGCAGATTCTAGTAAATTTATCAAATTGCAAAATATGTAAGTATTTTTACAGAGTCTTATATACACAGATGTTGAATTGGCTTTGTTTTGTTTTATGATTCCTATCCAATTGTTCATTTTAGTCCAACTTCTCACTGCAACCTTAGCTAAGGTGCCATATGTATGTACTTGCAGTCCTCTCATCAAAATAGCTTCCATGGATATAGTCTGAAGTAAACACATACAGGTTTCAAGGCTTAGAAAACTGTCAACAGGTTGTTTCTTCCATCTACCACTGAAGAAAGGAAATAACTTCCACCCTATCTGTGTTCATACTGCTGATAATGTATATATAAACAGATTGCAATATTGATAATTTTTACTCCATATGAAGCATTGTGGTAGAGTTTGGTGTGTAGCTATACAACCAATTCCTTTGCTACTGCTATGATATAATATGAGTATAAATATAATTTTGGAGTACATCTATAGATTCTTAAAAATAGTTCTACTGAGGTTTTCCCTCTCTTTTAAAAAAGATATCGTGACAAAGCCAAGAAAGATGCTGACACTGTTGCTAACTATGCTGCTAAGCTGCTACAAACAATAGGCAAGGTGAGTTATAAAATAATAATTTGCATCATTCTTGGAAATATAAAACATGAGTAACTAACATGCAGTAACTCAGTTCAGAGAATTCCTATGTGCGCTCACAAATTTGTACTTGACAACATTGCAGGTCCCTTTGTTTAAGGCAGGGGTGCCCAAACTATGGCCCCCAAAGCCCTTGTGACTCCTGGAAGTGGATGGGGATGTGCCTGCCAATGCAAGAGTGGCAGGGACGCATTTGAACATGCGCAGAGACATTCAGAATCACTTCCGGGAGTGTCAAAACCACTTCCAGGAGTGGCAGGTATGCATTTGCGCATGCACAGAGATGTCCAGAACCACTTCTTGGAGTGGTTCCTGATGTGCATGTGCAAACGTGCTCACTTCTGGGTGTGTGGTCAGGCCCACTCAGCTGTTCCGGGGGCATGGTCAGGCCCCTGGTGCAAAATGTTTGGGCACCCTTGGTTTAACGCCTAGCAAATGTACCTTTCATATTTGTGATGCTGAGTGTGATACAGCCAAGAGCATAGTTAAGTTAAGGTTTCTTTAATGAAAACTATCGCCGCTCACAGGGCTTTTACTGACTATCTGTCCCAGTATAATGCCGAAGACCTTAGTTGAAAGCTGTACTGCAGTTTAACCACTGTGTCATGAGGGTCCCTTGTAAATTTTTTTTAAAAAAAAGCTATTTAATAATTTTATGCAGAATTTGGTATGGGGAATTTTGACTTTTAGCAACATAGAGTATGTGTATAATTTTTCATTTGTCCCAATCATTCTTATTGGGTTATATTGATTCCACACTATAACAATAAAAGCATTTTCAATATTTTGAAATAAAATAAAGGAGTATGTGTACACACACTGAATTAGTACACAGCAATGAGTGAGAATTGCCTTGAACACAGAAAAATGGGAGATGGACATACAATTTTTAATATTTTACTTTTTGTTTCACTTGACTTTGGAGTGCATTTGACCTTGTTGATGCAAAGTTAAATGAGCATTAACTGCTGGGGAAAATGTTAGAGAAATGAGCATTAACTTGAGGGAAAATGACATTGTATTTTATAGGCACCAGAATCCATTTCGCAGAGAGAACTGAAACTTCTTTGTAAGCATTTTCTTCTTTCTTATGGAAATATCTTTATTGTTTTATTTATGTGCTTGTTTCTTTTATATACTGTTCATCTAACACTGACATCACTCTGAGCAGTTTATAACAATAACTGCAAACCAGCTAAGAACCCAACCATCCCACTCATAAATAAATCTAAAGACAAAATATTAAAAGAAAATAGCAATAAACAGACATAGACAGCAAACAGATGATAATAAGGGTCAAGATGTTCTGAAATGCTTCTTTGTAAAGCTCAGCCATGGCCATTCTCTGAAAAATCTGGAAGGAAGGGGCCGGTTGACATGTTTATAAAAGTATTATTGCATTAAGTTCCATGTTTTCTTCTCACCACCTCACAAACATCTGTCAACCTCTTTTTAGGTAGCAACTCAGCATTTCTTCGAGTAGTGCGGTGTAGATCTCTTTCAGAAGAGTATGGACTGAACACTGCAAATAAAGATGAGATAAGTAAGGAAGACACTTGATTATTTCTATGTTCTCACTATGAATATTAAATCCTGGCTATAGCTATTGCTTTTTTCATTTCTGCATAGGTGGGTCAAAGTTATTAACTGCAGAAATATCAGTGAGCCACAGAGCACTTCTGATCTTGTGTATTTGTAGTTTAGGTGAAGTCATGTAATATAGGAAGCAATAGTTCTCTAGTAGTTAAGGTAGCAAAAGTTTCTTGGGATCCCTGTACCTAATTTTTAGTTGTATCCGTAGATGAGAAATTTAAGAAATTGTTAGTTATTTGCTAAAGCAGGTTGTTGAAGCAAGGAAAAATATTCCCAAAAGGTTGCATTGAAGATTGTTTATTTGCTATCTTGAAAGACAGCATCAAGAAGCACCTCAGACACCACTTTCCCTTTAACTACGTGTGGCACAGTGGTTAAATTGCTGTCCTGCAACCAAAAAGGTTGTGAGTTTGACCCTGACCAGGGCTCAAGGTTGATTCAGCCTTCCATCTTTCCAAGGTCGGTAAAATGAGTCCCCAGCATGTTGGGGGCAAAATGCTAATTAACTTGTGAACTGCCCAGAGTGCACTAAGTGCTATGGGGCGGTATAGAAGTGTGATTGCTTTGCTTTTAATTACAGAGGTACAACAACAGGAAAGCTATTGTCTTAATAATCATACCCCATGATGTAGCCTTGAAACTTGTACAAGCAACAAGCACAGCTGAATCTTGCCACATACTTCCTTATATCTTTCTTATTGCATACAGTATGCAGACTTGTAAATGGTGATAATCAACTATTTGGAATATTTCCCTCCATAAGGAGTGATCAACTTCCAGAAGATTGTGGGCCACCTATACCACACAACCCATAGCTTCCCTATCACACCATGTATTTTTAAAAGAGTAAGAAAGCCCCTCTTCCCTCCAAGGAGCATGGAGGTAATTTTTCCATGGTTTGGCAAAAACACATGAAAGGGTTAAAATCACCATGAAAACATTGTGACTTTGCCCTTTCACCCCTTTTAGAAGGTGTAACTGGCCTTAAGATATTTCTTTAATTTGAGGGGCTTTGGAGGTGTCTAAGGGTTCTACATTGGGAGCTCTCGTGCCATATGTATACTGCACTTTGTTTACTTGTGTGTTTTACTAAGTTGGAAAGTGAAAAAATTCCCAATAAATAAATAGCAAATTATGTTTATTTTCCTTTAAAGTTTCCCACATGGATAATCCGGATAGTGAGATGGTGTTGTATTTAATGTTCCGAGCTGTGGATAAATTCTTTAAACACCATGGTAGATACCCAGGTAAGATTCCCCCCCCCCCAGTATTTCAATACAAAAATAGAAACAAAAGCAGAATACCAATATTTTTTCTTTGCATAATAGATTTATTGAAGAAATATATCAGGGGACGTTTGAAATAAACTTAATTGTATTCCATGTTTAAATTTCATAATTATGCATATTAGTTGCATGACAATGATATTTTTATATTTGTGCCATATTATTATTATTATTATTATTATTATTATTATTATTATTATTATTATTATTATTATTATTATTATTATTATTATTATTATTATTATTATTATTATTATTATTATTAACAATAACGATGATGATGATGATGATAATAATAATAATAATAATAATAATAATAATAATAATAATAATAATAATAATAATAATAATAATAATAATAATTTGGATTACTTAAGAGACCGCGTTGCCACAAGGAATTCAGCCCGTCCTACTAGGGCAGACAGGAGGGGTTCACTGGTGGTCCCATCAGTGAAAGAAGTACATCTTATTGGGACCAGGAAAAGAGCCTTTTCCGTGTCTGCCCCAGCCCTGTGGAACCTCTTACCACCTGATTTGCGTCTCCAGACGGATCTACTCCACTTTAGAAAGAGGCTGAAGACATGGCTCTTTCAGCAAGTTTGGGGCACGCTTGACTCTACAAGTCAGGCCCGGTGGCTGATTTAGCCTATGTGAGGGGCTGCCCCCCAGGCTTAGTTATTCTGTTTTAACAGGGCTAGGGTGGGGGTGGGTTGTTTTTTAATGACGATTTGTTTGTGTTTTAATGCTAGTTTTAATTGGGGTGTTAGGTTTGTTTTTAGTTACTGTCATTGAATTGTTTTTATTGTAATTTTTATTATATTGTTAACCGTCCTGAGTGGTGTACCCACCAGGAGGGCGGGATATAAATGAGCAAACAAAAAACAAAAAAATAAATAAACAAACAAACAAATAACAACAACAACAACAATAACAATAACAATAATAATAATAATAATAATAATAATAATAATAATAATAATAATAATAATAATAATAATAATAATAATAATAATAATAATAATAATAATAATAATAATAATAATAATAATAATAATAGGATTTATATGCCACCCACTCTCAGATGCAAAGTCTTTGCTTATGTGTCTGACACCTCAAATTGTAGAGGTTTACTAAACATTAGAACTGTATGAGAAAGGCTTTGTTCACTTTTGTTGCATAATTTTATTCTGTGTACTTTCAGTGAAATGTAAGGACTGCTCTCAATTTTAAACAATTGTTTTCAGGCGTATATAATTACCAAGTGGAGGATGATATTGGAAAGCTAAAATCATGCCTTAATAGTTTCCTTCAGGAATATGGATTACCGGTAACAGTAAAGGATGATTATGTCCATGAATTGTAAGTATTATATGCATTAAAACATTATTATTCTAGATGTTGATATAATACCATAAATATTACTCTTATTTTTCTTTGTGTAGTTGTCGTTACGGAGCTGCTGAGCCACATACTATTGCAGCATTTTTGGGAGGTAAGAGTACTGTTGTTTTCATAGGTTATTATACAGTATTGTAAAGATTATGACAAATGGGTCTCTTTTGCTCTTGTAGAAAGTTCAGCACCTATGAATGCTTTTTTATTATCCCTAAATGTAGTTGTAATTCTCAACAATTATATTTACATAAATGTTGACTTACCAAGTCCTGTTCATTCAGTGATGCTACTCTAGTTGGGAATAGTTTGAACATAACCCAAACTATTTCATTTTGAAAACCTTTAAATTTCTAAATACTGTATATAACATATTCATTTAAGAAATGAAATGCAACAATTTGCTCTGTATTCTATATACAGTATATATATTCTATATATTTTTAATATATGCAGTGTGATAGTATGCAAGTAAGCTGCTTTCTTCATTATCATTGAGATAGCATTTATAATTAAGAGTTTTTCAAAATAGTGAATTCTGATGCACAATAAAGCTCCTAGAAGAAATTAGCCCTTTTATACCATGTTAGTCCAGTTATAAAATTCTAACCTTTCTTTCTTTTTCACTATTCTTACACTGTTTAACAGGAGCTGCTGCCCAGGAAGTTGTGAAAATCATTACTAAACAATTTATCATTTTTAATAATACCTTTGTTTACAATGGCATGTCACAGACCTCAGCAACATTTAAGCTGTAGACTAAACATAGTACTCTACATTATTTAAAAGTGAACTTACTTTTGATTTATATTTTTCCCCTGTAAATTGTTGCTTATCATGATTAAAAGTTATTTTGAACTGTAATAAAAACTTGATCTAGCATTTTAATTAAATACACAGAGACATAAAGCATGCATATTTTAAAGTGTGAGGAGAATTAAATGTCATCACTGTTCATATTAGTTATTTCTCCTGTTCTGTACTTGATTCAGATAATTAGCACATCAGCATGACTCAGGAAAATATTATGTGTGTCAAATTCTGTATGCTTATTTGAAGCTAATGTTCAGCAAGTAAGTAGGTTCTTGCCTTCCACAGTATGAACAGAATTTTGCTGAGGACAAGTCTGGATTCAACCCACTATAACACACAATGTATCTTGAATATTAATGATGTGTATAAAAATTTAATGTGGTATTTAGTGGATTCCTTCAGCTTACATGTAACTGTATGATAAATTGCTTTTCTTGATATTGTAGTTATATTTATATAAATAGTTTTAAAACTATGGCTCATTTGTTAGACTAGTGCAAAACCTTTGGTGCTGCTTTAAAACTGCTGAATAAACTATTCATGCTGTGGTCTGGCATTAATAGGAAGACTTGTGGTTGTGGATTGCTAATGTCTTGTCATTATTTGTTTCAGTTAATAGCATATGATTACTGAAGAATTGGATTTGTTAGTACAAAAGCAAACTTGTTAGTTTTCAACTGGCAAGAGGAGATGTGTCGTAGCTTAAGGTTGTTAAGAATTGCTTTGTTGGCTCAGTATGATCCAAAAGTAGATTAAAAGAATCAGCAATAAGTTTAACTGGCTTTTGGTGTGTTAAAAAGGTGGGCTTTGTATGATTATACAGAAATAAAAAGAAATACTGCATTGCCTATATGGTAATAGTCCACATTTGAAAATGGAATGTATTTGGATGTTTAATACAGTGTAATCATCCAACCTTCTTGAGGATTCTTGGACTTGCATGTCCCCTTCCTCTTCTTTGCATTGCACATAGTGGTTTTCTGACTCATAATCACATGCTGCGTTTTGCAAACTATGGTTTCACCGTTTAATCCAAGGGTTTCCAAACTACAGCCTGTGGGCAAATACGGTCCATGGCACCAAATCATCTGGCCCGTAGCACCTGCGCTGCTCCTGGAAGCAGAAGTAAAATGTGCATTCACAAAACGCTGCCATAAGTGCCCCCATGGCTGTCATAAACACGTTTACAACAGCTGTGGATGCATTTACATCAGCATTTTGCGCATATGCAGGTGTGTTTTACTTCCACTTCCAATGGGAGGAACCACATGACCGGCCTGCTGAATCACGAGACTGGCCCACAGCCCGTAAAGTTTGGGCACCCCTGATTTAGGCAAATGAGTAAAAAATCTGTAATTGTAAGAGAGTCAAAGTATTTGAGTTAAGACTCATATATATACCATTACATCTTGTTTCTTTTCTTCTTTTTTGTTGGTCCAATTATATTCAGACATATCGACCATTTATCAAATGAGTTGTGCAGTGTAAGCCCTGTTATATGGGAAATATAGTGAGCAATTTAAATGCTTCAGGAGGTCTGCATGTCTTTATGACTGTTCAGTTTGAATATTTAACCATGTACTTGAAATAACCCCAGTTCTACATTTGTACAGTACTGAATTTGTTACTTTCTTCTCCATTAGCATACAAAGTATTCCTTTGTGTTAGGATGACTTCATATAGACATTTTTAAAAATATGATGATTAAGATATGAAGTGATAGTGTTTTTAAAATAACGATATGAAAACAGCTGCTAGTCAGCATAACTTGTGAACAGGGCTTTTTTGATCACCTGCAAACCTTGCATATGAAAAGGGATGTATACTTTTACCACTACTTCTCAATTTGTTTCTCTGAGAACAATTTAGAGGCATTTACTGACCCATATAATAGTATGATATATGATATGATAGTACAGTATCATTTTTAATGGATAGCTTTTCAATAATAACCAAGAGGCAGACAATACAGTATTATCAGCAGACAAATTAGATCACCTGCAAACCTTGCACAATAAATTGAGTGAAATAAGTAATGGACACAGTTTGAAAATAAAATACCAAGAGAACAAAGTCTGTGATAATCAGTACAAAGTAAGCAGCTCAAGAAATAGAATTAAACATCCAAAATGAAAAATGTGAAGTGTGTTATCAGGTACAGTATTTACACTTTGGAATTTAGTTGAATGAGCAGTAAACTTTTTGAATGAACTTTTATGCAGGGTATATATTAAAAAGATATTTAAAAGAAATACTAAAGCAAATAAAAGCCAAAAAAAATCAGTAAATGCAGCAGGCTAGAATGCTTCATCAAGAAAAGGAGATGCTGAAGTAATTATTGTTCAGTAGCATAGTCAAGTACAACTCTTTGTGACCCCATGAACCACAGCATGCCAGGCTCCTCTGTCATCTGCCATCCTTTTTAGTTGGCCCAGATCTATGCCCACTGCATCAACGATGCCATCTAGCCATCTCATTCTCTGCCACCCCCTTCTCCTTTTGCCTTCAATCTTTCCCAGCATCTGGGCCTTCTCCAGTGGGTCCTCTCTTCTCATTTGGTGACCAAAGTATTTGAGCTTCAGCTTCAGTATTTGTCCTTTTAAGGAGCAGTCAGGGTTGCCTTCTTCCTTTAGGATTGACTGGTTGGATCGCCTTGCAGTCTTCTTCAGCACCACAGTTTAAAGGTGTCTATTTCTTCTGCGCTCAGCCTTCCTTATGGTCCAACTCACAGTCATAAATTACTACTGGGAAGACCATTGCTTTAACTCTGCGGACTTTTGAGAGCATAGTGATGTCTCTACTTTTTATTATGCTGCCTAGGTTTGCTGTTTGCTTGGTTTTTTTTTAATGTTGAGTTTCAGGCCAGCTTTTGTCCTCTCCTCTTTCATCCTCATCAAGAGGCTCTTTAGGTCTTCTTCACTAATCATTGTATACCTTAGCTCAGTCATCAATCCAATTAGAGACTACAGCCAAGAAATCAGAAGATGGAAGGAATTTGAAAAGATCATCAAGTGTAAGAATGTCTCCTTAGAGACAAAGATATCCACACTATTGTATTCCCTGTCACCACATATGATGGTGAAATCGGGACAGTAAAGAATGCTGAGAGAGAGAAAAAGATTAATTTGAAATATGGTATTGGAAGAGATCTTTGTAAATACCCTGGACTAACAGATGGTCCTTGATTGAGGCTGTCCTAGTTTGGGCACATCATGAGGGGGCAATATTTTCTGGAAAAGGCAGTAATGTAGGGAAAGGCAGAAGGCAGCAGGAAAAGAAGGTTAAACAAGATATATTAAGGGATGCCACAAGCTATAGCTTGCAGGGCTGTTGATGACAGGACATTTTGGCAATCTCATTCACAGGGTTGCTGTAAATCATAGACAACAAATACTTTGGTCATTACTGAGAAATTAGAAATACAGAATGTTATGGATGTTCAAGGTAAAATAAGTGGGGAAAGAAGCATAGGAGAATTTCTTGGTTGAAGAATCTTGGGAGACTAGTTTGGATGCAATACAACATTGTTTAAAGCTTGTCTCATCTGAAGTTAAAATTGCCATCTAGTTTTGATAAAACATGAACAAGAAGAGGTTGTTGGAATTACACCAAAACATTCAAACTTGGAAACTCAGGTAGGCCATAAACAAGTTGCTTGATTATCACAAGCATTAACCCTCACCCTTTAGTCGCCTTTAATAAAATAGTGGTTTTTGAAGAATTAGATACAGACTAACAAAAGAAAGAAAATTATATTTCCTGTTCATTTGTACACTAAACCTGAATGGTTCAGTCAAATTCAGGAGTATTTCTGAGTTTAAGGCCAGACTGGCTCACCTCAGATGTATCCTAAAAATAGTATGTCATTATTAAAATACAGTACAAAAGTGGAGGATAGTTATTAGTTTCTTTGTGCTTTAGCCTCCACTTAAATTATCTTGGTTCAGTCACTCAGGCTGACCTATTTGATGAAATTCAGGAGTTCTTACCCTTTTAAAGCCGGAGGCCGGGTCACATTCCCTCAGACAGTTTCGGGGTCCAGACAGCCATTTTGCCCTTCCTCCACCACATGGCACTTCCTGGTGTTTGTGGGGGGCAACATGAAATGGTGCTGCGGGCTGCATTCGGACCATGGGCCACAGGTTGAGACTCCCTAGTGTAAATGATAAGAAATGCTCCAGTGCTCTGCTCCAGTGTGTTTTCTGAGTAAGAACATAAGAACAGCCTTGCTGGAACAGGCCACAGCCCATCCAGTCCAGCATTCTGTCTCCCACGGTGACTCACCATTTGCTTCAGGGTATTCCCAAGCAGATGTCTTCACCTGCTTAGGATCCCTAAACATCCCTAAAGAATACATGGTGGAGGTGATGAACAGATTTAATTGCTTAGATTCGATAGAGTGCCAGAAGAACTATGGACAGAGATGCGGGACATCATGCAGGAAGCAGCAAATAAAACCATACCAAAAGAAAATAAATGTAAGAAAGCAAAGTGGCTGTCTGATGAGGCTCTTAAAATAGCAGAGGAAAGAAGGGACTCAAAAGTCAAAGAAAAAAGAAAAAAAATACAATCACTTGAACACAGAATTCCAAAGAAAAGCAAGGAGAGATGGTATTGTAGATGCAATGAGCACTGAGCTGGGCGGGCTGAGGAGGATGGTGGAGGATAGAGGTGCCTGGAGGAAAATGGTCAATGGGGTCGCAAATGGTCGGAATCAACTGTGCGACTGAACAACAAAAAAATTGGTTTTAGCTTGCTTAATTAATTAATTATTATACTGTCCCATCTGGTGAAAGGAAAATTCACCACTCTGTACAGCGTACAACAATTAAAAATCTTCCCAGTGGAGGTAAAACATAAAATGTCAACAAAAATCAAGTTATACAACTTTGGGCCCAAAAGCAAACAAAAAATATGAAAAAAATATTAAGAGATGTTATACATGTACTGTATTGGCTTTTTATCAATGTAAGCCGCCTTAGGCCATTTTATATATTTTAAATATAATAAATCATATTCTGCCTTACACATGAAGTTGTTGAAAGAACCCTGTCTGAAAGAACAAGAATCTACAGTGGATTTTGCAACTTTCCAAGTCCTGAAAGCATGCCCGGAAGCTGGTGAAAGTTGATATTTTAGACTACAACTCCCATAATGCCTCAGCCCCCCACCCCGTGCCAGTGGAGTATTCTGGGAATTATAGCCCGACACGACCCGACTCGAGAAAGAACTCTTCTCGGATATAAGAACAGTTTTCTATGGGCCATAAGATGTTTCACTGTTTTTGATAACACAACGACTGCTCTGGAGAACATAAGTACTCGCGCTCGTCTTAATCTCCATTTTCTCGTCCCATCCCCTGTGAGAAATATCACGCCTTCAAGCGGCTCCCTCGGCACGGCGGTGCCCTGCCTGGTCTGCCTGTTATCATACAAGGCGGTCGCGGGAGAGATAATGAAGAAAAAGGGAAATCTGTGGTAAAGTCGGGACGGGGGTGGTGATGGTGGTTGGCGCGGCTCTTTAACTCGGAGCTGTTTGAGGTAAAAACCCAGCCCAGACGAGCGTCCGGTGGCGGCGGTGGAGCTAAAGGTGGGGGGAAAGCTAACAACAACAACAACAACAACAACAACAACAATAATAATAATAATAATAATAATAATAATAATAATAATAATAATAATAATAATAATATCGTGCCAGAAATTATTCTGGGTTGAAAGGATTTTTGCTGGAGAAACTCCACTCAGAGGATGCCCAAATGTGGCTCCTTTCACATCCCCAATATCTTTCCCCACCCAAGTGGTCCCTATTTATCTACTTGCAATTTATTGCTTTCAATCTGCAAGATTGGCAGGAGCTGGAACAGAGACGGGAGCTCACTTCACTCCGTCGTGCAGTACCCGGGTCTCGAACTGGCGACTTGCCGGCCTTCCAGCTAACAAGGCAAGCTTCCTAACCACTGAGCCACCGGAGTCCCTGGGGAAAGCGAATGAGGCCGACTCGTTGATGACAGAGCTGAGCTCTCGCTTCCCCGTTTATACTTTTATTCGGGCAATGGACGTGAGGCCCATTGAGTTTCCCGCCAAAATATAAAATTAGAAAAAGTACAGAAGGTAATAATAATAATAACAACAACAAATAAAGATTCTGGGTTCCAATTAGCACAACCTTCTGACCCAGCTGAGGGCTAACATTAAAATTAGAGAGTAAACAAAAAAAAAAAACCTAAACGTTGTAGCACTTTAAAGACTAACCACTCTATTTTAATGTTAGGTTTTGTGGATCAAGCCCACTTCGTCAGACATATTAGTCAGACTTCATGGCATCAATTTTATACACGTCAGGGAAAGAGTTATTGGTTAGCACAGGGGTGCCCAAACATTTTGGGCCATGGGCCAGTTGTGGTTCACCGGGCCGGTCAAGTGGTTCAGCGGGCTGGTCATGTGAGTGTTTCCTCCCCCCAGAAACTGAACTAAAACACGCCATGCAGTCTGTTTTGCAACAGGATGAGATAGATTTTAAACTGCCATTTTCTCTGCTTAAACCAGGGGTGCCCAAACTACGGCCAAATCTGGTCCCCACCGCCCTCTTTGCTCTCTGTTGTGTATGTAACTTTAATTATTGCTGTAACGTTGTGTAATTGTTATTATGGGATGGGGTGATCCTCCATTTTGTCTTCTTGGTACTGAACTATCGCGGAACTTGCGTTCCCGCCCTTTCTAACAAGACACGAAGTCTTCACTCAGGTCCGGTAACCCCACCATCATCCCACTCCTCTCCTAACCATTCATATTGTTTCCCACCCAAATGTATCCATTGTAAAGTGTATATAAAGAGCTGTTGCACCATTGCTGTTCATGTTCGGTTTGCTTACAATAAAGCTGTGTTTGGCCCTTTCGTGCTGGCTGCTTCTCTTCAATTCCCGAACATCAAATTGGTGACGAAGGTGGGATATGGCTTCCCACAAATCTTCCATTGATCCCTTCGATGTGACTATGCTGGAGAGATGGAATCTCTACAAACGCCAATTTTGCAATGCCATGGCGGCTGAGGGCATCGTAGACGAGGACCAGAAGAGGTCCTGCTTCCTCTCCAAGTGCGGCCTGGCCACTCTGGAACTTGCCATCTACCTGGTGCTGCCCTGGGACATCGATGCAGTTCCCCTCGCAGACATCATTGCGGCTCTCCGGAACCACTTCCCACAAATCTTCCATTGATCCCAAGGTGTCCATCTTCCCGGCCCGGGTGGCGTTCCACAGGCGAGACCAATGCTCCAGAGAATCCGTTGCAGACTACGCTGCCGCGCTGAGGTTGACTGCCGCCCCATGCCAGTGGGACAACTTTGAAGAGGCACTCAGTGACCGCCTGCTTGCTGGCCTGAGGGACGAGGAGACGCAACACCAGCTCATGACCAGGGAAGTCCTCAAGTTCAATTCAGTCCTGCGAGAGGCATTGGCGTCCGAGGCAGCGCGGTCTGGCATCAAATCTTGCCGTGTCCTTGTCGCGTCTCTCCTGGGCCCACGCCACCGGCCCAGGATGGGAGACTAGCGTCAGCTGTAGCTGCCGGCAGTCCTCTCCCTCCTGGCCCCGCCCACCAGGAAGGCTTCAAAAGACCACCGGAGCAGCTGTCCCTGAGGGTCCTCGCCGCATCTCTCCTGGGCCCATGCCACCGGCCCAGGATGGGAGACCAGCATCAGCTGTGGCCGTCGGCAGTCCTCTCCCTCCTGGACCTGCCCACCAGGAGGGCTTCAAAAGACCGCTGGAGCGGCAGTCCCTGAGGGTCCTCACCGCGTCTCTCCTGGGCCCACGCCACTGGCCCAGGATGGGAGACCAGCATAAGCTATGGCCACCGGCAGTCCTCTCTCTCCTGGCCCCGCCCGCCAGGAGGGCTTCAAAAGATTGCCGGAGCAGCTGCAGCTGTGTAAGGGCCAGACCTTCCCTGGTTCTGCTGTGGTTATGGACATTGAGCCTTGGGCTCTGTTGCGGACTTGGGCAGCTGAGGACATTGTTAAGGCTTGTTAAGGTCGTTGAGCTTGGGCTCTGAACACCTCCCCCCTTGGATCTTTTTGCTTTCTCTGATTTAACTTGTAAACTTGTAAATTGTTATGGTAACTGTTTCCTGATATTGTTTTTTTTTCTTTTTTCTTTCCCTCCATTGTATTTATGCATTGCTATGTTATGTCTGTATTTGATATGTTGTTATGCCGCCCTGAGTCGGCCTTGTGCTGAGTAGGGCGGGGTATAAAGCAAATAAATAATAATAATCTTTCAAGCACCGGCCTGTTGCCTCCGGAGGTTCGGAGTCTGCTGTGCAGGCCCACCGTTGCTCGTCGCCCCGTTCATCTGCATCTTCTGCATCGCTCATGTCCACGTCGGGGTCCGGGTCCAGCGACAAGGAAGGCAAGGTCCAGATGGTCCGGAAGAGGGAGACGGACAGGCACAATTCCACGTTCGGGTCCTCTCCCACCCGCTTATCCCAAGGGGGAGACAAGGAAGGCTCAGCAGCTGGTTGCAATCCCTAGCTTGCTAATTCAAAGCAGTCGCTGTTTCACTGGGGATCGTCCTCAAGCCTAGAGCGTGGAAAGGTGCCTTATGAGTTACAGGATCGTGGGTGGGTGGGTTCCCAAGTGTTCCCCCACTCGTCCAAGTGAAAAGCGGGGCTTTGATTTCTCTCCAGAGACCCCCTGTCCTCCTAGGTTCGAGTCTACCTCTACTCCCACCCAAAAGAGGCAAGTTTTTGTTGAGTTGCCCCCTACTCAAACTTCTCAAAGGAGGACTTTTCATTGAGTTTTTCACTCTCTAATTCGAGTTTTAATTTTGAGCGATCCCCTGCTCCTGCTTCATCTAAACGGGATTATGATTTGGTTTTTCCCCTCCCTGGTTCCAACTCAGAGTCGGGACAGTGCTCCCAAAATGCTAATAGCTTTAACAGAAACCCCAGTGCCGGGTACCATTCAATGGAACCAAGTCTCCCTAGGTCTACAGAACCCAGTCAAGTGTCAGTCAGGCCCAAAAGAGTCTGTGGGCCCCCACAATGGTTAAGGGACTTCGTCCCATCCTAGGGGGGAGGGATGTTGTGTATGTAACTTTAATTATTGCTGTAACGTTGTGTAATTGTTATTATGGGATTGGGGTGATCCTCCATTTTGTCTTCTTCTTGGTACTGAAGTATCGCGGGACTTGCGTACTCGCCCTTTCTAACAAGACACACAAAGTCTTCACTCAGGTCCTGTAACCCCACAATCACCCCACTCCTCTCCTAACCAATCATATTGTTTCCCGCCCAAATTTATCCATTGTACAGTGTATATAAAGAGCTGTTGCACCATTGCTGTTCATGTTCGGTTTGCTTACAGTAAAGCTGTGTTTGGCTCTTTCATGCTGGCTGCTTCTCTTCAATTCCAACATCAAACTCTTGAAAGCGGAAGTAAAATGCACCAGAACGGGCGTGTTTTACTTCCGCTTTCGGGAGCAACGAGGACGATGTGGGCCGGATGAATTGGCATGGGGCCAGATACGGCCCATGGGCCGTAGTTTGGACACCCCTGGGTTAGCATAACATAAGTTATGGCTTTTTGCAACTGGTAATAGCTACAACATTTTTGCTTTGTTTACTCGCTGATATGCTTGAAACTAACTAGCTTTATGTTACAGTAGTTATATATAATGATATGCTTGAAACTAACAGACTTTTACTATTCCAAAAAATCATCTTTTGAAATTAGGTATCCATTATACATCACCATTAACCACCTCATGCTGGTTCCCTGAGCAGCCTCTTGCTTTCCTGTCCTTTCATTTCGTTTTATGTGCCACCTTTCCCTCCACAGGACTTGGGAAACATGTGCAAGGCCTCAACAGATAAAAATGGTAACTTTGGCTAGTTCGCTGTGATTTCATGGACCAAAAAAAATGTTGCAGTAGACAGGGAAGCTAGCTTCTTAAACCATATCAGAGCGTAAACTTGCACTGACTAACCCGGCTACCACTCCAAACATTTCAATTCTGAAACCATGTTTATGATAAAAACCATTATCTCCTTGAAAATAACCATTTGTCTTAAAATATTGGCTAAAATCCAATATTAAATTACAATTAGTCCATTAGTCAGGATCTGTTGAATCAACTCTTCTAAGTTCTATGGATTCAGTAGGCCTATTTTAGTTGCAACCTACTACTAGATATCAGCTACACTTGCTTAAAAGGGAAGAGTTTAGCAAAGTTAACATGTGTTCCTCATTATTTTAAATCCCTACAGAATTTTGCTAAAGGACATGGTACTTGTACCTCTCATCCCCACTTTTAATAATAGTTAAAGGCTAAGAACAAAATTAAGCCAAAATGCAAAGTGTTAAAGATCAGAAAATGCAGTGTGGTAAGTTTACATTATTATTTTATATCTAATATTTTACTTTACTTTTCATTCTTTTAAGTGAAGCGTAAGTGGGAAAAGGAGACATGCCTATTTAGAGAGATTTGTTTTATTTATTTTTTCCTTAGAAAAATACATTTGGATCAATTAATGAGGGAGTATTTCCTTTATGTTTCAGTCTGTTCTCTTATTTTGTTTACCGTATTTATTCGAGTATAACGCGCAAAATTTTATACCCAAAAAAGGACTCAAAGTTTGGGTGCGCGTTATACACGAGGACTGGGTGCGCGCCTCTTTTAAACGAGCCTCAAGGGTAGGCACGGAGCACGCCGCGGCCCTCCTCCCAGGCGGCGGCAGGCGCCCAGGTCCCGCTGCCGCCGCCGCTCACCTGCACGCACCCGCCGGAACGGTAAGGGGGAGGCACTAACGCCAGCCACCCGCGCTCCCGGGCCGCGCGACTGAAGCCAGCACCGGGTAGGCACGGAGCACGCCGCGGCCCTCCTCCCAGGCGGCGGCAGGCGCCCAGGTCCCGCTGCCGCCGCCGCTCACCTGCACGCACCCGCCGGAACGGTAAGGGGGAGGCGCTAACGCCAGCCACCCGCGCTCCCGGGCCGCGCGACTGAAGCCGGCACCGGGTAGGCACGGAGCACGCTGCGGCCCTCCTCCCCAATTGTCGTCTAGCGCCCAGGAGCTCCACCCGCCGCTGCCCCACTGGAAGGGTACAGGAACCCTCTGGGGGAGGCGCTACCGCCAGCCACCCGCGCTCCCGCGCCGCGCGACTCAAGAGCCGGCAAGGGTAGGCACGTTTCTTATGTCAATTTCAATGCGTGGTGTGAAAAAAAAATTATACCGAGATTTCATGGAAAATTAGGGGTGCGCGTTATACACGAGTGCGCGTTATACTCGAATAAATACGGTAATCCTTTTAGTTTTAAGTTAGATATAGCAATTGTGATGGTAAAATATCTAGTGGCAATAGTATTGGGATGTGGTGTCCCTAAGGGATCTACCCTGTTCCTGGGAGTATTCAACAATCAATGAAAATATTAAATGAATGTCCACACATACCTGTACTCTCAAAACCTCCATGTATACACTTTGAGAATTCTTGACAAATAGTTAAAGTTCTTCAGCATTGTAGATAGACAGGATAGATTCTAGAACAGTGATGACGAACGTTTTAGAGACCGAGTGCCCAAAATCAACAGGCTGCCGTCTGTGCTGCAGAGGGGTGGGTCAAACTCTGTCCTGGGGGAGGGAGGAAGCGCTCCCATTGGGGTGATGGGCAGAGGGGCAGGGCGAACTCTGTGCTGGGGCAACAGCACATGTGCCCACAAAGAGGGCTCTGCGTGCCCCCTCTGGCACACGTGCCATAGGTTTGCCACCACTCTTCTAGAACATCCTTAAACAACTGATTGTGGACTACTGTGATTTCTGAGCCTTAGTCTCAAAAACATGCCTTTTTTCCAAAGAACTATAAGCTTGATAGATGAGGAAAGTGCTGTAGATATATTGTACTGTATCTTAATTTTAGAAAACCTTCTGACAATGTCGCTTAGAGCAGGGGTTCCCAACCTTAAGCTGTGGGCCTGACCACGCCCCCCGGACAGCTGAGTGGGCTGGACCATGCCCCCCGCAGGGCTGCTACTTGGTCACTTTTTCAACTATTGGTTACTTTTTTGCGGCAGGTCACTTTTATGTTACTTTTTTGGTTTTGGTCTCTTAAAGTTACTTTTTTGGTACCATTGACAATTTTTACTTTCTCGCTCCTTCTGGTAGAGAAAGTGGTATTCGTGTCAAAAATCGATTTTGAGATTTTTTCACATGTTTTCGAGTTGTGTTTTTTGTCATAGTTTTCATCCTGCAAAAAAATACAGCATTTTAAATATCGGTGTTTAATAGGAGTTTTCGGTAGCTGTCAGTTCTCCTTCGTATAGTTTGTGAATCCCCACTATTGGGTTATGCGCCTGCGCAGAACATCGATCGGAGGCTTTAAAGCTAATTGGCTAAAAGTTTTGGCAGTAAGACTGCCCACTGTTACCGCCCACCCTTAGGCGCCAGTCCGCCATTTTAACTCAGTTCTCTTCTTTCCGCCTCAGCAGCAGGACGATCGTTAAAGCTTCTTCAATTTTTTGGTCGATTCCTTGTGAAAAGACACTTAATTCTCTCAATTTTTGCCGGCAATCTTGTCCTCTGGGCAGGATTGCCACCCCGGTGCTGTTTCTTCTTCCTTTGAGGACTCAGCTACCATCAGTTTCAATCACCGGTTCCCCCCTCAAGGGGATGGCGGCTGCCTTCTACAACCTTGAAATCCCTTCCTTTGGAAGAATTTTTCATGGCTGCGGCCTTCAAACAGTGCTATACCTGCTTGAAGAAATTCCCAGCATTGGATAGGTACAGCCAGTGCCTCTTCTGTTTCGGAGAAGTGCACCAAAGCCAGTCCTGCATTCATTGCAAAAACTTCACCCAACTGGCTGTTCAAAATCGCAGTAACAGACTGAAAGCGCACTTAATGGAACTTGCCCCCGCTCCGGCTGGTGCGCCTTCAACTTCCACCGCGATGAGTGCACCTCCCCCTGAACGGGCTACTCAACTGTATTCGTTCTCTCTTCTTGTTCGCAAGAAAAAGAAGGATAAGAATGGTGACAAGAAAAGAAAGCACAAGACGGACGAGCGTCGGTCGCTTCCACTGACTCCTCGGCCTCCGGTGTCTCCCGGGCCCTCACCACCCTTCTCCGTTGTGAGATGTCCCCCGCCAGGGTCTTCAGCGTGGGGTGGTCATTCGTCGTCTGACTCTCTGAACAAGGGCCGCAGAGCTGGGGTTCCAGCTCGCCCCTTGTGTTTGCCTTCACCACCTCGTGAAAGGGGATGTCTCCCCGCTTGGCAACTCTCGGTCTCGCCGAGACCTCGGACTCTGTCCATTGACGAGCCAGCGGCCACCATCCCGGCCACCATTTCGTCTCCAGTTCTACCTGCCACCGTTTCGTCTCCCACCGTTTCACTCCAGCCGGCTGGTGTCGATGCGGCCCAGATGGACTTGTTCAGAGGGATGTTTGAGGACCTGGTGAAATCCTTCGTCCAACAGTTTAAGGCCACGGTTCCTGCAGCCTCTGCGGCTCCTGGACCGATCACCGCAAGCCCCAGGGACCCTGGCCCTGCTGTCGCTCCGCCACCCTCTCAAGGGTCGAGCAGTCGCTCCGCCGGCCCCCCATATCGTCTTGGCGCGGTCCGGACATTGATGTGATGAGCGCTCAGCCCATCGATCTGCCCAGGCCGTACTGGCATGGTCCCGATGTGGCTTCGAGAGTTCCCAACTCATCCTCTGATGATTGCAGTGCGTCCTTGGAGGAGGAGGAGGGGGATGTCAACGCAGAGAAGATGCCCGACCAGGCTATCGGGGCAGTCGATCCACCGCGTGGTGCGGATCAAAGATCCCTTACTGCTATGCTGACCCGGCTGGGCATGGTGTTGAACCTGTGCGTGGACCAACCGCCTCTGGAGAGTGAGGACCAGATGACGGCCAAATTGGACAAAAAGGCCATCCGTCCGGTCCACATCACTATGCTCCCGTCCATGTTGACGTCAGCGAAGGCAACATGGAAAAAGCCCTTTTCGGCCCACTCTGTTTCGTCCAGGCTCAACGGAATGTACAGTCTTGGACAAGAACGTCGAGTTTCTCCAGGCGCACCCACTACCGAACTCTCTAGTTGTGAAGGCTTTCCAACATAAGACAGCCATTAGTGGGTTTCCGGTACCTTCAACTCCTGAGGGGAAGAAGTTGGACGCTGTGGGTCGTAAGTTCTACGCCACTGGTTCACTCTTCCTCAGAGCTGCGAACTATTCTGCCGCCATGGGCTTGTATCAGTCTCATCTGTGGAAGTGTGCGAAGACCCTCGCTGCGAGACTACCGGCCGACTTCCAGAAAGAACTCAACTCGCTGGCCGAGGGATGGGATTTTCTGGCGGAACAACAGATGAGGATGGCGAGGCATATCAACAACTATGCTGCCAAGGATATGTCCTCCACCATCCTCCTGCAGCGCCACGCCTGGCTCAGGGGGACCACCCTTGATGACTTGATGAAGAAGCTCATTGAAGAGTTCCCTTTCGATGGCCAAGGCCTTTTTGGCCAAGACACTGACAAGGTGCTCAACGAGTTGAGGCAGACCAACTCGACAGCCAAATTTCTGGGGCTCGCCACGCCGGCTCAGCCAACGAAGCCAAGATTCCAGCCCTTTACTCAGCGGTATCGGGAGAATCCTCAACAACAAGGTGGATCAGGTGATCAACCCAGGACTACCTTTTACAAGCAAAGACGCCAACATAAGCAGCGTTACCAGTCATACGGACAGGGTAAACGGACCGACTCCAAATCCAAGTCCCGGGTTTGAAGTCGCGCAGGCCAAGGCTCTCTCACTCCAACTCCCGTACCTCCCCCTCCAGAACTTCCTCCAGATGTGGTCTGGCATCACGAACGACTGGTGGGTCTTGAAGATCTTGTCCGCTGGCTACGCCATCGAGTTCGACCAGATGCCTCAGGTAGGAAAACACCGTTTCACCACCTCGTCCCACCATCTGGAGGAAGAAGTTGCAACCCTTCTCTCCAAGGGTGCCATCGAGATGGTACCAACAACCGATTGGGACAACGGTTTCTACTCGAGGTACTTCGTTGTCCAGAAGAAGGACGGAGGCCTCCGCCCAATTCTGGACTTACGTCGCCTCAACAAGTGCATCCACACCAGGAAGTTCCGGATGGTGACCCTCCAGAGCGTCCTCCCACTCATCAACAAACGGGACTGGTTTACGTTAATAGACCTCAAAGACGCTTATTTTCACATCAGCATCTTCGAGGACCACAGATTATTCCTGCGTTTCAGGATAGGAAACTCTGTCTTTCAGTACTGTTGCCTACCGTTCAGTCTGGCCACAGCACCCAGGGTCTTCACCAAATGCATGGCTCCGGTGGCTGCCTTCCTTCGTCAGAAGGGGATCAGGGTCTTCCCGTACATCGACGGCTGGTTGATAGTCTCTCCCACCAGATCGTCAGCCGTTCGGGACATGGAATTTACCGTACATCTCATGGAGAGTCTTGGCCTCAGGATCAACTTTACCAAGTCAAAGTTGGAACCTTCACAGTGAGTAGAGTACATTGGAGCAGTACTGGACTCGCTAGCAACCAGGGCTTTTGCCCCTCAGAAACGCTTACTAGACATTGCACAGGGAGTAAGCGACTTCAAGAACAAGCCCTTCATCAGAGCAAAGAAAGCTCAGAGGCTGCTGGGCTTGATGGCCTCAACAACGGCGGTGATCCCTCACGCCAAGTTGAAGTTCTGGTCCTTACAATCGTGGCTTCTCCACGAGTTCGATCCGCTCATGGAGAGCCAGTCGAAAGGGTTAGCTCCGTCTCCGGAACTGGTGGATCAGCTGGTGTGGTAGACAACACCTCTCAATGTGGCCACCGGGAAGAACCTTTACCGTCCACAGCCATCATTTCAAGTTCTGACCGACGCAAAAACCTCGGCTGGGGAGCTGCTTGCGGGACTCTGACGGTCAACAACGTGTGGTCCCCTCACGAGATGGTGCACAATATCAACTATCTGGAACTGCTGGCCATTTGGAAGGCCCTATGTTCCTTCAAGGTTCTGCTCACAGGCAATGTAGTTCAGATAGCATCCGACAATACCACAGCGGTTGCATATCTCAACAAACAAGTAGGGACAAGGTCCACAACGTTGCTCTATCTGGCATTGCAACTTTGGGAGACACATCTTCCCAATTGGAGTACACATCCAGGGCAAACTGAATGTGCTGGCCGACCACCTCAGCCGCCTCACCTCGACAACCCACGAGTGGGAGCTGGACAGCGGGGTGTTTCAGTCCCTTTGCAGGGCATGGTGGACCTCAAGCATTGATCTCTTTGTGTCGGAGTCCTCAGGAAATGCCACAGGTACTGTTCCAGGGCGGGCATCAGACTAAACTCCGAGGGCAATGCCTTCATGAAACGGTGGGATCAGGACTACCTTTACGCCTTTCCCCCGTTTCCTCTAGTTCAGAAGGTCCTCACCAGGATGTACCAGCAATGGGCCAACACAATTCTCATTGCTCCGGCATGGCCTCATCAGCCCTGGTATTCTCTTCTATTACACATTTTGTCTCAGTCTCGCACACTGCCGGACTCACCGACTCTCCTCCAAATGGAGCACGGTCAACTCCACCATTCGGATCTGCCCAGCCTCCACCTCACTGCGTGGAGGATAATCCCAGACTGTCCAGGATCTTGGAGTTAGCAAGGCGACCCTCCACGAGGAAGTCCTATGCCTCCAAATACAGGCGTTTTCATGCCTTCCTGGAATCCCAGCAAGGGTCTTCTCCACAGGTGGAACTGCAGGACATCATGGTCTACCTCCTCCACTTGGCGGAGTCAGACCTTAGCATCACCTCTATACGGGTCCATCTGGCAGCGGTAGTAGCCCACTCTCCAGCTGGCTCACCTGCATCTGGTGCTTTCTGCGACCAAACGGTAAAGCATTTCTTCAAGGGATTACAGAACGCCTTTCCGCCAGTCAAGACTCCAGCTGCACAGTGGTCATTGTTTACCATTTTAAACGCGCTCACCAGGACTCCTTTCGAGCCTATGGCTACCGCAGATGTTTGTCTACTCACTTGGAAGACTGCATTTCTGGTGGCCATCACGTCTGCTCGACGAGCTGGTGAACTGGTTGCTCTGCAGGCAGATGCTCCATTTCTTCAGTTTTTCAATGACCACGTGGTGCTCCACACGGATATCACCTTCCTTCCTAAAGTAGTCTCCCAGTTTCATATGGCACAGACTTATCTCCTTGCCAACCTTTTTCCAGAACCCCAGCAATACCCAAGAAAGGACTTGGCACACGCTGGATGTGAAGTGAGCTTTATTGTTTTACACCAGCAGGACGCGTGAGTTCAGGAAATCACAGCGTCTGTTTGTTGCCTATGGGGGAAAGTCTAAAGGTGAACCCATCTCTGCCCAGAGGTTCTCCAAATGGATTACGTCAACCATCTATTTGGCCTATGAGTCTGCCTCGTGGCCACCTCCACCACATGTCAGGGCACATTCTGCAAGGGTGGTTGCCACCTCCACTGCCTTTTTGGAGGGTACTCCGCTTGAGGACATTTGTAAGGCTGCCACTTGGTCCAGACCTTCTACATTTGTCCAACACTACAGGATGGACACCAGAGCCACTGCGGACGCCAGACTTGGTCGTGTCGTCCTTGCCAGAGGGCTCCAGGCGCCTCGTCCTTGAGGATCCATCCTGCCTGACAGTCATCTTCATCGTGGGATCATCTCATCCGACTGCCCACCAACCAAGTAAGTGTGAGCTTGCTAATCTCCCAATAGTGGGGATTCACAAACTATGCGAAGGAGAAATTTCGGTCTCACTTACCAGTGATAACTTTCGTTCTTCGAGTATATAGTTTGTGAATACACACTACCCACCCTACCTCCCCTCTTGAGCTGCACAGATGAGATCATTTGGTTTATCCTGTGCTATGCTTAAGTATGGAACTGAGGTAAAATGGCGGACTGGCGCCTAAGGGTGGGCGGTACGGTGGGCGGTCTTACCACCAAAACTTTTAGCCAATTAGCTTTAAAGCCTCCGATTGATGTTCTGTGCAGGCGCATAACCCAATAGTGTGTATTCACAAACTATATACTCGAAGAACGAAAGTTATCACTGGTAAGTGAAACCGAACTTTTTACTGAATATTAAATGAAAAAAGTGTTTGGGAAAAGGACAAGATTTTTTCATTAGAAAACCTTGTAGTAGTTAAAAAGGTTGTTGTCAGCAGTGAAGTTGAGTCTTACTTTAAGGACAGGCCTGAAAAAGAAGTTGTGATTTTCTTGAATTGAGTACAAAAACATTACATAATAAGCTGCAAGCATCTTCTTGTGAAATCATCCCAGCAAACTTCTTTAAAAAATTGCGCTTTTTGCAGCCTAAGGAGAAAAACTCAGTTCGCACTTGAGTTATCTGGTAAAAGTTACTCAAGCACTTCCCACACACATTTATTTATTTATTTATTTACTTATTTATTTATTTATTTAATTGGATTTATATCCCACCCTCTTGCCCAAGGGCAACTCAGGGCAGCACAATTACACATAAAAACTTTAAATTCCCTTTAAAAACTTCCCTAAAAACAATCCATAACCCTCTCACAGTTAAAAGACCCTCCCTTCCCACCCAACAATAAAAAGGGGCCACTGCTTCTAGCAGAGCCAATGGGCAGGAGTCATCGCCCCGTCAGCCCCCCATACTTGCCCCGCCAGCCAGGTTTTCAGCCCTTTCCTAAAGAGCAGCAATTCAGTCTGCAGCCGTAGGTTCCACAAGGTTGGGGTGGACACGGAGAAGGCCCTCCTTGTGTGAGAGTGGTGGGCCCTTCTAGCCGATGGAACACTGAGGGAGCCCCTCTGGTCCACCCTGGTGGGGCGGGCAGACTCCCTTTGGGCGATGTGGTCTCTTAGGTAACCTGACCCACTACCATGAAGGGCTTTAAAGGTTATTACCAGCACCTTGAATTGCACCCGGAGACAAACTGGTAACCAGTGCAGCCCCCGGAGCAGAGGTGAGGCACGGGCATACCACCCGCACCCCAACAATACCCGGGCCGCTGCATTCTGGACCAGCTGCAGCCTCCGAATGGTTGTCAAGGGCAGCCCCATGTAGAGCGCATTACAATAATCAAGTCTGGAGGTAACCAGGGCATGTGTGACCATGAGCTGACATCCTTCAAGATAAATGGAAAGCCCTTCAGTTAGAGAAAATAGAAATTGAAACGAAAGATGAAAATAAAGTACCAGTGGATGAGTTCTGGCGAAATTTCATGAACATGGAAAATCATGATAGAACTTCAAAATTCCCAACAGTGGCAAAAGTTGTGAAAATGTGCTTAATATTATCACATGGAAGTGCAGATATAGAAAGGGGTTTTTCCCAATCAGGGAGAATACTAACTGAAGACAAGGGGTCAATGTCACTAAGGATGTTAAACGCGCAAATAAATATTAAAGATCAATTAAAATGTTATGAAGACAGACTAGAATTAATTCCAATATCAAAAGAAATCCTAGCCTTGGCCAGGGCTGCGAATGCTTCTTACAAATCATACTTGGAAAAGAATGGAGAAGTTGTCCATGTTAAAAAAGAAAGAAGATGAAGAAGAAGAACGATTGAAGATTGAAAAAGAGATTAAGGAAGAAATGAGAAAGGGAAAAAGTGAAATTGACAAAATACAAAGTGAACTTAAGAAATTAAAAAAAGATGAAGATGAAAAGAGAAAAACGAATGAAAAGTTGTTTGAAGTTGCTCAAGCAAAATTAACGAAAGCTTTAGAGCAAAACAACTTAGAAGAAGCAAAAGTTGCCCAAGCCATGTTAGAAGGTGTCAAAGTAGTGAAAAAACAAGAAAAGTCTCCACAAAGAAGTTGAAAATGTGCAAAATCAGTTGGACAAGAAGAAGGCAGCAGTTATTACAAACTTTTTAGAGAAAAAGTAGAATACAATTAAGTGTAGGCCTACATACCGGTAGTTATATTGATGCTTACAGTTTTCTTAATGTTTTTTCGTTTTTTACAATTATCTGTATTGTTAAATAAAACTTGTTGTTGAAATTGAAGTAGCTCATTTTAATTCCTTAAACCTTACAGCTGCATCTCTGGTTGAGTTGAGACACACCCATGGTCACTATTTGCCCCCCCCCCCATTTTGGTCACTTTTTCCATGATGACAGGAAGAGTTGTTCAATAATGAAAGAGACTGCCTCAGGGCGGGGGATTCTCCTTATTTGGAGGTATGGTAATTGGTCAGGATTGTTTTCTGTTTCAACCTTCAAGAATACTTTTTGGCTAAGCCACTTGGAAACGGCAGATTTTATAGTTTTGGAGTGAGATGTCACCAATATGCTGATGTCATCCATTTTTATTACTCCTTGTCACATAATACTGAGAGAGTAATCAAAAGGCTTGATGCTACCTGATCTTATTATTAGGCTGAAGACGTTTGAACAAACTGCAGTTGAATCCTAGCAAGACAGAATTGCTGCTGGTCAGAAAGTAAGGCTTGGGGATTGGGGTTCCACTTATCGTAGACAAACTTGGGACATGGTAATTTAATCTCCTTGCCTGTCTTGTTATAAACCTGTATGAATGCTAAGATCTTCCGGAAGTGCTACAGAGACTCACTTTCCAGACTGCAATTTTGTTGTTGCTCAGTCGCATAGTCGAGTCCAACCCTTTGCAACCCCATGGACGACTGCACGCCAGGCCCCCCATCCTCCACCATCCTCATCAACACGCCCAGCTCTGTGCCCATTGCATCAAGAATACCATCTAGCCATCTCATTCTCTGCCTCCCCCTTCTTCTTTTGCCCTCCACCTTTCCCAGCAACAAGGTTTTCTCAAGTGATCCTCTCTTCTCATTTGATGTCCAAAGTACAGTACTTTAGCTTCATCTTCACTATTTGACCTTCCAAGGAGCAAATAGGGTTAGTTTCTTTTAAGACCGACCTATTTGTTCTCTTTGCTGTCCAGAGCACTCTCAAAATTCTCCTCCAACACCACATTTCAAAGGCGTCTTATTCTGTGCTCAGCTTTCCTTATTATATACAATACAATATGGTATGCAATACTATCAGGGTTAAACATCAAACCATATTTGATGACTACATTAACCATTATACATAAGGACTTAAGCTCAGCCGGCCCACTGTAAATATCTCCTCCCACTGTATGAGGCATTACTTACCTTGTTTCATTTTCATTTTCCATGTGCTCTCTGTTATAATGAACCTGTAAAGGAATAAAATAAAAGATGTTAATCTGAATGAAGAAGGGGTATTTCTTCAAGATAACATCAATTAATCTGAATATTCATGACAAATACATTCCTTTTAAAGTTATGATCAGTTTCCATTATGTCTGCTTTTAAGGATGAAGATACATCTTTTTAAATCTGGTTTATGCAATGTTGATTTATTGTGATGAATATAACTGTACATTCTACTGATTGAAAGGTTATTATGATGTATTTAATATTTAATCTTAATTCTCTGCTTGAATTAATTTTTTATTTTTTGTTTTAATGTTTTATTATTTTCAGGTGTCTTTCGCTCTACCTGAGGAGGGAAAGATGGGGTAATAATAATTCCGTGTCAGAGATTACTCTGGGTTAAAAGGATTTTTGCTGGAGAAACTCCACTCAGGTGACAACCGAATGAGGCTCCTTTCATGTCCTCAAGTGCAGCTCTCGGGTATCGAAACTCGACCTTCCAGTCTCCAGCTCAGCATCTTAACCACTAAGCCACTGGGGGAGCTAGAAACATAATAAATAACATATGATTAAATAATCTGGAAATCTATTTCCTTTATTCTTGCAGAGGTGAAAACTGATCTGAATTTACTCCTGGAATGTCTGAAATATCAAATGGGCCATCCTAGTTCTCAGAAAGAATCCTTGATTACTATCTATTCAATTTGTCAACAAAATCGTAAGATATAGAGTGTTACAAATTTAACCAGATTTCTCTGTTTCCCTCTCTTGTGGATTAAGTCAGAAGTAATATATTCTTTTAAAAGGCAAAGCTTAATTCTATCTTCCTTTGCTATAGGTGATGCAAGTGATTATTTTCAAGAAATAGGTGGCTTGCTGTTTGTACACAACCTTGCAAAGTCAAGTCCACACAGCATGGTGAAGGAAGCTGCTTTATTTATGTTAGGAGGTTTAGCTGAGAATAATGGTAAAATACAATTTTATTCATCTTATGTTGATTTCTGAAAATATTTGCTTTTGAAATGTATATAATAACTTATAAAGGTTATTTAAAATCTGATCATGCAAGAATTTCTTCAGCTGAGAATCCTCATAGCTCATAACTGAAACTTTGTCATGGCCTTTTTAACAATCACCAGTTTTAACTGTGGCTGCAGAAGACAAATAAAAGAAAAGAAATAGGAATTTTTGATAGGTGTTAAGAATACAATTGATAGTGGGAAATCATGGATGAATTTACACAATAAAAGGAGATTATTCAATTAAATCATATGTATGTGTTTGTAAATGCTGTCAAGAGATTGTATAAAATATTTATTGCTATTTTCTTGTGTCATTTTAATTGTGAAAAAGTAGGAGTCTTATAGTACTTTAAAGACCAACAGTTTTTATTTGGCATACATTTTGTGGGCTGTAGCTACTTTTTCAGACACACTTGTGTGACGTTGGCTCAACACTAGCATCTAACAGCAAAAGAGAAAACAAAAAAGCTCTGTAAGCCAAATCCCAAATTGGAGTTGGGTAATACAACTGGACCACTAAAAAATAAAAACAGACAAAATTTCAAGTCTAATATGACTTATTAGGTTGGACATATGTTGTGTATTAAGGTACATTCGCAAGTAGCCCAGGCAGCAGTCTTGCAATGGAAAATGGCGGTTTCCCGCCATCCTTAATTGAAGCCTAAAGTAGCGCGAAATCCCCTGCAAAAACGGCACGCCAGTCATGCTAATCTCTTTGCTGTCCAGGGTACCATTGGTTCTCCTTCGTATAGTTTGTGAATCCCCACTATTGGGTTATGCGCCTGCGCAGAACGCCGATCGGAGGCTTGAAAAGCTATTGGTCAAAAGTTTTGGCGGTAAGACCGCCCACCGTACCGCCCACCCTGAGGCGCCCGCGCGCCATTTTACCTCAGTTCTCTTCTTTCCGCCGTAGCAGGAGGACGATCGTTGAGAGCTTCCTCAATTTTTTTCGCCCTTCTGAGGGAAAGTCTTTTGGCTAACTTCGATTAATTTTTTCGGTGATCTTGTCCTTCGGGCAGGATTGCCACCCCGGTGCTGTTTCTTCCTCCTGGTGGACTCAGTTACCTACTCGCTCCGGTCACCGTTTCCCCCCTCAAGGGGGTGGCGGCTGGCCTGCCCTTCGGGGTGCTCGGCTTCTCGAACCTTCCGTTGGAAGAATTTCTTTTTGATGGCTGCAGCCTTCAAGCAGTGTTCTGCTTGCCTCAAGAAGTTCCCTGCCTCCGACGGGCATAGCCTCTGTCTGTTTTGCCTGGGAGAGTCTCACCAGAGCCAATCCTGCACTCACTGTAAGAACTTTACCAGACTTGCAGTGCAGAACCGGAGCAACCGACTGAAAGCTCACCTTATGGAGCTCGCGTTGGCTCCCGCCTCGGCCGCCTCTACTTCTGCTGGTACCTCCCAGCCCCCGCCACTTCCTGCTTCTTCTTCTACTCTCTCCATCAGGAAGAAGAAGAAGAAGAAGGATAAAAATGGGGAGAAGAAGAAGAAACATGGGTCGGACAAACGGCGATCTCTCCCGCCTACGCCTCGCCCTCCCATCTCTCCGGGGCCTTCGCCTCCCTTCTCGGTCGCGAGATGTCCTTCGCCCGGCTCTTCGATGTG
Source organism: Bradypodion pumilum (assembly GCA_035047305.1). Taxonomy (NCBI): domain Eukaryota; kingdom Metazoa; phylum Chordata; class Lepidosauria; order Squamata; family Chamaeleonidae; genus Bradypodion; species Bradypodion pumilum. The sequence goes on along the minus strand of JAWDJD010000009.1, from coordinate 22,365,218 downwards.
GGGCGGACGGTCCTCTTCGGGATCTCCTGAGAAAGGTCGCAGGGCTGGGGCTCCAGCTCGCCCACTGCAGGTACTCCCGTCTCCCCCTCGTGGGAGGGGCCGTTCACCCACGAGGCAGGCCTCCGTCTCCCCGAGGCCCAGGACTCCGACAATAGACGAACCGGCAACCACCATTCCGGCCACCGTTTCGTCTCCGGTGATTCCAACCACCGTTTCGTCGGCCACCGTTTCGTCCCAACCGTCGGCTCCAGATGCATCCCAGATGGAGTTCTTCAAGGGGATGTTCGAGGCCATGGCAAAGTCGTTTGCCCAGCAGTTCAAGGCCTCCATGCCTGCGGCCTCTGCGGCTCCGGTGCCGACCACCGCAAGCCCCAGGGATGTTGGTCCTACTGTGGCCCCACCGACCTCACGAGGGTCGAGGGTCCGCTCCGCTGGCCCACCCATATCGTCTTGGTGTGGTCCAGACGTCGATGCGGTGGACTCCCATCCCGTCGACCCGCCCAGGCCGTACTGGCGCGGTCCCGACGTGGACACCAGGGTCCCCCCCTCGTCTTCCGATGACTCCAGCGCGTCTTCGGAGGAGGACGAGGGAGACGCCGACAAGACCCCGGACCAAGCCATCGGCGCGGTTGGCCCACCGCGTGGTGAGGATCAACGCTCGCTTACGGCAATGCTGACACGCTTGGGGACCGCTCTAAACCTGAAGGTGGACCAGCCACCACTGGAGGGCGAGGACCAAATGACCGCGAAGCTGGACAGACGAGCGATTTGGCCGGTCCACATTACCATGCTTCCGTCCATGTTGACGTCAGCGAAGGCGACATGGAAGAAGCCAGTATCATCGCACTCGGTTCGTCCAGGCTCGACGGCATGTACAGAGTTCTGGACGAGAACGTTGAGTTCCTCCAAGCACACCCCTTGCCGAACTCGTTGGTGGTCAAGGCCTTCCAGCACAGGACAGCCACCAGCGGTTTTCCGGTACCTTCGACTCCGGAAGGGAAGAAGCTGGATGCGGTGGGCCAAAAGTTCTACACCACCGGTTCCCTCTTCCTCCGAGCCGCCAACTACTCGGCCGCCATGGGCCTCTATCAGTCCCACCTCTGGGAGCAGGTAAAGGTCGTGGCCGCTACACTGCCCGCCAAAGCCCAGAAGCGGATCGACGCGCTGGCATCCAAAGGGGACTTTCTGTCGACGCAGCAGATGAGGACGGCCAGGCACATCAATGACTACGCGGCAAAGGATATGGCTTCCGCTATTCTGCTCCGTCGTCATGCCTGGCTCAGGGGCACCTCCCTCGATGATGCAATGAAAAAGCTCATCGAGGAGTTCCCGTTCGACGGACAGGGCCTATTCGGGCAGGACACCGATAAGGTCCTGAATGAAATGCGCCAAACGAACTCTACGGCCAAGTTCCTCGGACTTACCACGCCGGCGCCGCCTGCCAGGCCGAGATTCCAACCTTTCACGCGGCGATATCAGGGCAACCCGCAGCAACAAGGTGGCCCTTCGGAACAGCCCAGGTCTGGCTCCTACAAGCAACGGCGCCAGCACAAACCCCGTTACCAGCCTTATGGGCAGGGCAAGCGTTCCGACGCGAAGTCCAAGTCCCGTGTTTGAAGCTGCGACGGCCGAGTCTCTCTCGCTCCACATCCCGTACCTTCCCCTCCGGAACTTCCTCCAGGTATGGTCAGGCATCACGGACGACCGGTGGGTCTTAAAGATCTTGTCCTCTGGCTACGCCATCGAGTTCGTGCGGGCACCTTGGGTAGGAAGGCATCGTTTCACCACCTTGTCCCCCCATTTGGAGGAAGAAATATCAACTCTTCTGTCCAAGGGAGCCATCGAGCGGGTGACACCGCCCGACTGGGGCAACGGCCTCTACTTGAGGTACTTCGTGGTTCAGAAGAAGGACGGAGGACTTCGCCCAATTCTGGACCTACGTCGCCTCAACAAGTGCATCCACACCAGGAAGTTCCGGATGGTGACCCTGCAGACCGTCCGCCCCCTCATCAACAAAGGGGACTGGTTCACAGTCATAGACCTCAAGAACGCTTACTTCCATGTCTCCATCCTCGAGGAGCACCGAAGGTTCCTTCGATTCCGCATCGGCGATTCCGTGTACCAGTACCGGTGTCTACCGTTTGGTCTGGCCACGGCACCGAGAGTCTTCACCAAGTGCATGGCTCCAGTGGCTGCCTTCCTTCGTCAGCGAGGAATCAGGGTCTTCCCGTACATCGACGACTGGCTGATTGTATCCCCCACCAGCTCGTCGGCCATTCGGGACACGCAATTCACGGTCCACCTCATGGAGAGTCTCGGCCTCAGGATCAACTTCCCCAAATCGAAGTTGATTCCCTCTCAACGCGTCGAGTACATTGGAGCGGTACTCGACTCGCTTGCCACCAGAGCCTTCACACCCCAGAAACGCTTGCAGGACATCGCGCAAGGGGTGAGCGACCTTCGCAACAAACCGTGCATCAGGGCGAAAAAGGCTCAGAGACTTCTAGGCCTCATGGCCTCAACGACGGCGGTGATCCCTCACGCCAAGTTAAAGTTCCGGTCCCTGCAGTCGTGGCTCCTTCACGAATTCGACGCGCTCCGGGAGAGCCAGTCCAAACGGTTAACTCCGTCTCCGGAGCTGAGGGACCAACTGCTGTGGTGGACGGCACCACTCAACGTGACAACGGGGAAGGGCTTTTACCCCCCGCAACCCTCGTTGCAAATATTGACCGACGCAAGCAACCTCGGCTGGGGGGCTGCCTGCGGGACTCTCACGGTCAACAACCCTTGGTCACCTCAGGAGATGGTGCACCATATCAACTACTTGGAACTTCTGGCCATTTGAAAGGCCCTACGTTCCTTCGAGATCCTACTCACCGGCAAGGCGGTCCAAGTAGCCTCGGACAATACCACGGCGGTGGCATATCTGAACAAGCAGGGAGGAACGCGATCCACCACCCTTCTTTACCTCGCTGTGCAGCTCTGGGAATGGTGCCTGGAAAGGCACATTTTCCCGATTGGAGTGCACATTCAGGGCAAGCTGAATGTCTTGGCCGACCATCTCAGCCGCCTCACCTCGACGACCCACGAATGGGAACTGGACGACGAGGTATTTCAGTCGCTTTGCGAGGCCTGGGGGACGCCGAACATCGACCTCTTTGCATCGGAGTCCAACAAGAAATGCCACAGGTACTGCTCCAGGGCAGGCATCGGAATGAACTCCGAGGGCAATGCCTTCATGAAACGGTGGGATCAGGACTATTTCTACGCTTTTCCTCCGTTTCCACTGGTCCAGAAGGTTCTCACCAGAATGTACCAACACAGGACCAGCGCCATCCTTGTGGCCCCAGCATGGCCTCGCCAACCCTGGTTTCCGCTGCTGTTACGCATGTCGTCACAGTATCGCACGCTGCCGGAGTCACCGACGCTTCTCCAAATGGAGCACGGCCAGCTTCACCATTCGGACCTACCCAGCCTCCACCTCACCGCGTGGAGGATTACCCCAGACTATCCAGGATCTTGGAGCTAGCATGGCACCTTTCCACAAGGAAGTCTTATGCTTCCAAATACAGACTCTTTTGCGCTTTTCTGGCTTCCCAGCAGACGTCCCCACCACAGGCGGGGCTGCAGGACGTTTTGGCCTACCTCCTCCATCTGGCAGAGTCTGGCCTTAGCATTACCTCTGTCCGAGTCCATCTCGCAGTGGTGGTGGCTCACTCTCCGCCCGGTTCGCCCGCTTCTGGTGCCTTTCGCGACCAAACGGTGAAGCGTTTCCTCAAGGGACTGCGGAACGCCTTCCCTCCAGTCAGGACTCCAACGGCACAATGGTCACTCTCTGCCGTTCTCAACATGCTCACCAGGACTCCCTTCGAGCCCATGGCTACCGCGGATGCTCGTCTCCTCACGTGGAAGACGGCGTTTCTGGTGGCTATTACGTCTGCTCGACGAGCTGGTGAACTGGTTGCTCTGCGGGCAGACGCACCATTTCTTCAATTCTTCAATGACCGCGTGGTACTCCAAGCGGATATCACTTTCCTTCCCAAGGTGGTCTCCCAGTTTCATATGGCACAGACTATCTCCTTGCCAACCTTCTTCCAGAACCCCACCAACGCCCAAGAAAGGACTTGGCACACGCTGGATGTGAAACGAGCTTTATTGTTTTACACCAGCAGGACAAGGGAGTTCAGGAAGTCGCAACGCCTTTTTGTGGCTTATGGAGGCAAGTCCAAGGGTGAACCCATCTCTGCTCAGCGGTTCTCCAAATGGATCACGTCTACCATCTACTTGGCCTACGAGTCGGCCTCACTGCCACCTCCGCCGCATGTCAGGGCGCATTCTACCAGAGCGGTTGCCACATCCACGGCCTTTCTGGAGGGCACACCGCTTGAGGACATATGTAAGGCTGCCACCTGGTCCAGACCTTCTACATTTGTCCAGCATTACAGGGTGGACACCAGAGCCACTGCGGACGCCAGGCTTGGCCGTGTCGTCCTCACTAGGGGGCTCCGGGCTCATCGCCCTTGACACTTCACCCTACCTGACCATCATCATCTTCATCGTGGGATCATCTCATCCGACTGCCCACCGACCAAATGAGTGTGAGCTTGCTAATCTCCCAATAGTGGGGATTCACAAACTATACGAAGGAGAAAGTTCGGTTTCACTTACCAGTGATAACTTTCGTTCTTCGAGTATATAGTTTGTGAATACACACTACCCACCCTGCCTCCCCTCTTGAGCTGCACGGATGAGATCAATTGGTTTATCCTGTGCTTGGCTTAAGTATGGAACTGAGGTATAATGGCGCGCGGGCGCCTCAGGGTGGGCGGTACGGTGGGCGGTCTTACCGCCAAAACTTTTGACCAATAGCTTTTCAAGCCTCCGATCGGCGTTCTGCGCAGGCGCATAACCCAATAGTGTGTATTCACAAACTATATACTCGAAGAACGAAAGTTATCACTGGTAAGTGAAACCGAACTTTACAGTTTAGGATCCTGCTCATCATTGGTTACTTTCACATATTCCCTTCACTGACTGGTTAGTTACGTTTGTCCGGCGGGTCACTACATTGTGTCCAATAGAAACCGCCAGGGAGACACTATATAAGCCCCACGAACAAGCGAGGGTGGGGCCGGACCGGATCTATACTTCCTACTCCACAGGTTGCTTGGGTTGCACTAAGCCTGGGTCCCTCCATTATGCTACAATCCTGGTAGCTAGCATTTGCCTATTGCCGGGCATGAGTCCGGAGGGACTGACTCTGTTAGGAACGTATAGCCATCTCGGGATCTGGAACACCTTGTAAGCTGAACTCTAATGACTGTTATAATAAAGCCTGTTGCTGTTTTGTTCACTGTTGTCTTGGACTCGTGCTTATATGGGCCGGATCTAACACTGGCAATGAAGGTGGGATTGACGAATGTCAAGATGGCTGACCAAGTTCCCCTTTGGCTGCGTCCATTCGACATCAACAAACCTCACCTGTGGCCATACTATGAGGTCCAGATGGAAAGCTACTTTGCAGTAAGGAAAGTCGAGCCAGCATTGTGGAAGGCAACGTTCTTGGCCCACTGTGGGCTGGAGGTTCTGGACGTTGTCATGAGGCTCCTATTGCCCGACGTGCTCCAACAAATCTCCTTACCGGCCTTGTTTCATACATTGCATGAGCATTTCCAGCGCATGTCGACTCTTGAGGGTAACGAATCGCCTATCCAGTTACGCCCGCGGCCGTGGGGTCTGAAACGTCCAGCCATGTCCGCGAAGACTGCGACAGTCCACTGAAAGGAACATGGACACCAACACCAGGTTCGGTAGCGCCGTGCCGAGGATGTTGGAAACACCATCTTCGCACAGAGTGCCCTTTCAGAAATGCTGAGTGCCACCGTTGCGGAAAAACAGGCCACATCATCAAAGTCTGTAAGCAACATGTCGAAACTCCGTTGAAACTCCAGCCGAAGCTCCAGCTGAAACTCCAGTTCTGCATTGCCAAGGTTTTCACGAGCTACGGGATCGACAACGAGTGACAAGACCTTAAGGACAGGTACAGCGTGGACTTCCGCATCAAAGGGGTACCTTTCCATCTTCAGGTAGACTCCGGATCCTTTCCGTTGTGACCGATGAGTATCACCGTATTCTGCCTGACCTGCGGCCTAAACTCAAGAGTCTTCCAGGCGAAGTAGTGGTCTTACGGGGTTGCAACGTTCCAGTACGAGGAATAGGGAACTTTGAAGTCCATTACAACTATGTGTAAGCAAGCCTACCCCTTGTAGTTGCGAAAGCGGGTAAGATTAACATTCTGGGGTCCTTGGCATTCACTTCACGGGAATCCAGTTGGGGGAGGGAGAACCCATCTTACGTATTGAGGATGAGCCCCAAGCTTTGTTATTTCCCGGGGAGGGATTGTCCCTGGGCTCCCCGGGGAGCAATTCATCTACAGAGGAACTTAATGCAGTGTATTCACATCGAGCGCATGTTGCGCACACGGATAGTGGCCTTACAAAAGAGACTGGACAGTCTGATGTGTTTGACCTAAAAGAACTCTTGCCGCCGGAGGCCCTAGACTTTGAAAATCCTGACTTTTGGGATGAACTGGCCATTGTTTCACTCAAGATGTCCCTGGGTTTTGCTGCAGTTTCCAGTTCTCATCTGTTACTGTCTGATGTTACTGTGTGGGTAGATATTAGGTGGCCGTTTCCTCCTTATAGTTTGGAGGCTTGTGTGTATTACCGGGACCACGACAAACTCTCAATACTCGTAGAGTGCTTGTATAGGCTTTGCAAGACAGTGGTTCCCTGTGGGTTGCGGGCCAAGTTACTTGAACATTTGTTAAGCGGGTCCCAGAATTTTCTCCATTCCCAAGACATTATCCGTAGCTATTTCTGGTGGCCGGGAATCGAACATGCTATTGAGATTTGGGGGTTACAACATGGTACACTGGGGACAGGAAGAGTCTCAGTCTCCCCAGTGGCGAGTGGTTCCTCACCGTCCCCTGGGGTTGGAGGGGGGATTAGGGTTCCACAATCACCCCCTATGTTAGATTGGCACGAGAAGGAACGGCAATGTGCGGGCTCGCAACCCCCGGGAAGTTGGGAGGGGTTGCAGGAGCACTCTCAGTCCCCAGGTTTGGAAAGGGACAACCAAGGAAATTGGCACGAGAAGGAACATCAATGTGCGGGCTCGCAATCCCTTGGGAAAAGGAAGGGGTTGCGGGAGCACTTTCAGTCCCCTGGAAAGGAGAAAAGTGACCATGGTTTACAGGTTCTCCGCCCGCCAAGGAAATTGGGTTTTTCCCTGGGCGGTACCGCAGAACGTTCATCAAGTCCATTGGCAAAGGCAGCTGCGGAAGGTAGGTCAGGAGCGGTACACTCCATGGAGGCCTCTGTTGCAGTTAAAGGTTTACATGGGGCACGAGATAATAGTCCCGGGGTGTTAGACAAATCATGGGATGAGTATTTGGAACATGGGGATACCTTGTACACACCACACATGGGGTCCCTCTCAGCCAACGTAGCCCAGGTGGAAAAGGAGCTATGCGCCTCTCCAAAATGGTTTGCGTCGGGTTATTCACTCACGAAGACCTCCCAGATGCAAAGTCCTGTAATCACTCTGATGGGTGCCTGCAAAGGTTGTGAAATGCAGGACGCGGACAAGGAGGGAACAGACAGGGTTCCTGTTCACAAGATAGAACACTCGTCGGGTGTGAACCCTTTGTCTTAAAATTTCCCCAAGGCCTTACTGAAAACATAGGGGAGAGGAATGTTGTGTACATTCACAAGTAGCCCAGGGAGCGCTCTTGCAATGGAAAATGGCGGTTTCCTGCCATCCTTAATTGAAGCCTAAAGTGGCGCAAAATCCCCTGCAAAAAGGGTGTGCCAGTCATGCTAATCCAAGCCCTACCATTGGTTACCGTTTAGGATCCTGCTCGTCATTGGTTACTTTCATATATTTCCTTCCCTGATTTTTTAGTTACATTTGTCAAGCGGGTTGCTACATTGTGTCCAATAGCAACCGCCAGGGAGACACTATATAAGCCCCATGAACAAGCTAGGGTGTGGTCGGACCGGATCTATACTTCCTACTCCACAGGTAGCCTGGGTTGCACTAAGCCTGGGTCCCTCCATTATGCTACAATCCTGGTAGCTAGCATTTGCCTATTGCTGGGCACGAGTCCGGAGGGACTGACTCCATTAGGAACGTATAGCCATCTTGGGATCCGGAACACCTTGTAAGCTGAACTCTAATGACTGTTATAATAAAGCCTGTTGCTGTTTTGTTCACCGTTGTCCTGGACTCGTGCTTATAAGGGCCGGATATAACAACATACCAATAAATCACCCATCCTTATTTTTGTAATCAATAACTTAAAGATGACTAACTGAATATTACACTGAGAGTGCAGCTACTTTAGCACCTAGGAATGATTTAGTCCGGTTCGCTTTGGAACAGTTCGGGTGAATTGATCCAAATTAGGGATAGTTTGGAAATCTAACAAAAATGTTGCGTAGTTGACGTTTTTAAGATCACTCCCAACCCTTCAACAAGGAGGTTGCAGAGCAGGCTAAACCCCATTGTAGTTGACCTCTCATACCATGATCTGTAAATATCTACTCAAAAATTGTTTTAGGTGAATGTATATAGAGTTGTAACATAAGGCTACAATCCTAAATTTATTCACTAGAGAGTAGGTACCACTGAATCAAATCGATTTACATACAGATATGCATTGAATTATATTGCTTAATTACAGAAGGTGGAGCAAAATAGTGTATGAACAGGTGTATCTAGGTGCTCTGCTAGTCCTGTTTTAATCTTTCTGTTAATTTCTTATTTTCTCTTTTTTATAGTGGGTGGGATATGAGTCTTTTAAAGTGAGTGGGATATGGGGTTTTTAAAGTGTTTTTACGTGTTTTTAGAACTTGTAATGCCACCCTGAGTCAGGTTCTACCCGAGTGGGCGGCATATATAAATATGACTATTAAATTAAATTAAAATTTATAATTGGCTATATCTCCTGGGAGCCATTTTTTTTTTTGCTTCCTTCCAAGTATGCAAAGAGTTGCTTCCCATTTAGATAAGAAGAGCTAACTGAATTTTACATTGTTTCTCACCCCATCTGTTAGTGACACTTTTGTGAATGATCTAGCCTGAACTTAAATGGACAGGATCTCAGTTGGTAAAGGTATTACAGTGTTTGTTTTAATAGTGGGCCAACCTAGCCATCTACAGTTATTGTAGAATTTATTAGCAAACATATTTCTCTACTAAATTTTATTCAATTAATGTTGAACATTAATTTTGTAATTTTTTTCAGTGTTCTGCCAACAGTACTTCTGCACTTCTGGACTATTTGAAGACCTTCGTATATTTTTAACTGATCAAGATTCTAGTGTTAATTTGAAAAGATTGTCTGTTTATGTACTATCAGCGCTGGTCTCAAATAACAGTAAGTTTTCCTTCTCCATATTGAATTGAATTGAATTGTTTATTTATACCCCGCTCTTCTAGTGTGTACACTACTCAGAGTAGCTTCCAACAATAAATAATATACAATAATAACAATATACAATATACCAAAATAAAGTACAGTGCAATACATAAGCAATATACAATGCAAAACAAAAATACAATACAAAATACCAGGGACATACAGTTCTAGCAGCATAAATACAAAATTATACAATGAAATAAAATACACTCAATCATCCAGCTACAACACCAAAAACTGTGACTCAAAACGACCGCAGCGGGGCCCCACATCCCAACAGCTGTGGCGGAGCCCATGATACAAGCGTTAATGCCGAAGCCAGGAGAAAAAAGAAAGGGGCTGACCAAACGTGGTTCCAACAAGAGCTTTAACCCCCAACTTTATAAGATAAAGTTGGCCACACACTTAAAACTACAGTGGGATCTCAGTTAACAAACAGCTCGGTTAACATAAAAATCACAACAAAAGAAAATCCATAGAAAATAGTGGCTCGGTTTACAGAATTTTTTTCGGAACAGATTAATTGTTTTCAATGCATTCCTATGGGAAACTGTTTTGGTTAATGTATTTTGTTTTTCGATGCATTCCTATTGAAAATTCGGTTAAAATATTTTTCGCTGTAAGAAACGTCCCAGAGAACGCATTAATTATGTTAATCGAGGTTCCATTGTAGTTTAAATCATAATTGTTATAGTAAATTGAGTTAATCTTCTTGTGCTATATCCGATTCCGGATATTGGCAGTCATCATGGTGATGAGAATATAATCACCATGAGAATATAATGCAGTGGCCTACCAACCTACTGCATCTTAGCGTGACAGCCATGAAGATTGTCCTGAGAATATAATGCAGTGGCCTACCATCCTACTGCATTGTAGCGTGACAGCCATGAAGATTGTCCTGAGAATATAATGCAGTGACCTACCATCCTACTGCAACATAGCGTGACACCCATACCACTGTTACAGTTCCACGAGTCACTTTCTGGTCCTGAGCCCTTTTGGCACACAAAGTCCTCAGCCACAGGCCAGCATTGATGAAGCTTCTGCCTTCCATCAAGATGGATTCAAGTGGGATTTAATCCATTTAGGGACCATCACCTTTCCCTGTGGACTTTCCCACCTAAGGTTGTTTGTCCTCAGGGTTGTCAGGTTAGTTAACCGCCACCTGACAATCCATGTTGAGTTGCTGGCAGTATAGTCTGTTACCATAGCAGGATAACCTGGCTAGAGTTCGTCGTCTTAGGAGCAGTAAAATTCAGTTTAGTGCCTCAAAGTTGTATTCTCTAAATGACATACTGTATAAGTAAGTTTGATATTTTTTCTTAAGATATTCCTAACTAAGTAAAGGTAAAGGTTTCCCTTGCTCGAAAACCAGTTGTATCCGACTCTAGGGTTCAGTGCTCATCTCTGTTTCAAAGCCAAAGAGCCAGCGCTGTCTGCTTCTGCAGAGATTTCCATGGTCATGTGGCTGGCATGACTTGACACCAGAGCACACTGAGCGCTGTTACCTTCCCACCGAAGTGGTCCCTATTTATCTACTTGCAATTGCTTGCTTTTGAACTGCTAGGTTGGCAGGAGCTGGGACAAAGACGGGAGCTCATTCTATCCTGCAGTACTCGGGAATCGAACTGCTGACCTTCCGCCTCCCAGTCAGCGTCTTAGCCACTTGAGCCACTGCAGTCCATTCCTAACTAAAGCAATGAGTACCATATGTCAGACACTTAGATTTCACTGCCATAGAATAAATAAACATTTAAGCAATATAGTAAGATCCAAATTTGGATACCCAGTGTGGTGTAGTGGATAGACTGAAGGGCTATGACTCATGAGACCTGATTTTGAATACCCAATCAGCTGTAGAAGATCATTGTATTTTGTGTGTTGTTTATATTGTTATACTGTATTTCATTTGTTATACTGTATTTGATTTACTTGTTGTAAGCTGCCTTGAGTCGGCCCTGGGCCGAGTAGGGTGGGATATAAATTGAATAAATGAAATGAATGAATGAATGAAATTGAGGCAGTAGAAGTGGTAAAACCACTAGTTAAAAATGTCACTTATTTTGAGTGCCCTATTAGGAAACTATAAGTCAGTTAGCAAAATTAAGCTGTGTGACCCATAAAACTCAAACAAATGCAGGAGGAAGGCTGTATGACAAAATTATCTGGTAAACTTTAGGTAAAGGTAGGTAAAGGTCACCCTTGTTTGAAAGCCAGTCTTATCTGACTCTAGGGTTCAGTGCTCATCTCTGTTTACAGCCAAAGAGCCAGTGCTCTCTGTGCAGACGTTTCCATGGACACGTGGTAGGCATGCCTCAGCACTGGAGTGCACAGAACGCTGTTTACCTTCCCACTGAAGTAGGAACCTTTAGGTTGTTGCTAGTTTTTATTTGCATTTTATCATGTACTAGCTGAGGTTGCCCGGCATTGCCGGGCTGTTTTAAATGATATTGGAAGGTGTTTTTTGTTGTTGTTAATGTTTGTAAAGAAGAGGTTAGTCTGTAATTGAAATTTTTAAAAATTTTATTTATACACTTTTTTTGGCGGGCTGTTATAAACTGTGATCAGTTTTGTTTGGTGTTTTGGTTTTGTGGATTAAAAAAAGAACAAAGGATGATATACTTTTTTAAAAAAAATTATTTAACCAAATAATGTTTTAGTATGTATTTTTTTAATAGTTGTACCGTAGGTAATAATTTTAAAAATGTGAAAGTACATGTTTTTTACAATAAATGTTTTTAAACTGTGTTTAGATGTTTTTGGTTTTTATTTGAGTTAAAATTCAGCACAGGATTTTTGAATAGTTTTATTTTATTGACATATGTTTGTGATTTGTGTAAAATTGTGATTTTGTGTTATGTTTTTAACTTTGTTTTACTCTTGGGGCCTTTTGTGTGGGGCTGTTGTGTCTTTTTGAATTGTTTTTACTATTGTGGCCAGCAGGTGGGGCTGGTAGGGGTTATCTTGTATTTTGATTGTTTTTTCTCTCGTGGCCTCTGGGTGGAGCTTCTTCCGGTAAGTAGTCTCTTTCTCTATTCATTTCTTTTCCGGTGGTCGTAGAGTGAGGTCGTGTGGTGGTGAGTTGGCTGTTTTTATTTATTTGTGGGGGGGGTGGTTTGGATTTTGTGGTGTTTGGCTGGGTGCTGTGTGTGTTTGGAAATTTTTGTTTTTGTTTACTTTGTATTTTTTGGTGTTATTTTTGGTTGTTTTTGTGTATTTTTGGATGTTTTTGATTTTTTGTTTTGTTTTAAGGAATTTTTATTTAAATTATTTATTTATTTTTAAAAGTTTTTGTTGTTGTTGTGGCTTGGGGGGATCGGAGAGGGGGTTCCCCCCCCCCAAACACTCCGTTTTTAAAGAGAAATAACCGCTTGGTTTCTTCTCTTTAATAACGGGGTGTCCTACGTGGGGATCCCCTCTCTGCCGTGTCCCCTGGCTCTGGAAGGGTTGGGGGGACAGACCCCTTTCCCCCCCAAACCTTCCAGACTCATGGGACCCAGGAGAGGGGATCGAATCCAGCCCACCCCTGATATTAAAAGGGAAATCTCAATTGGTGTTTCCCCTTTAATATCAGTTGGGGGGGGTTGTGATCCCCCTCTCCGCTGGCTTCCTTGGGTTTGGGACGGTTGGGGGGACAAAAGGGGTCTGTCTCCCCAACCCTTCCGGATCCAGGAGAGCCATCGGAGAGGGGGATCCCCCCCAAAAAAACCTCCATTTTTAAAGCGAAGTAACCGCTTGGTTTCTTCTCTATAATATGGTGTGTGTGTGTGTGTGTGTGTGTGTGTGGAGGGGAATCCCCTCTCTGCCGGGTCCCCTGGGGTCAGGAGGGTTGGGGAGACAGACCCCTTTTCCCCCCCAACCCTCCCAACCCCAGGGGAGCCAGTAGAGAGGGGGAGCGTAAACCCCCCCACCCAGTGACATTAAAGGGGAAACTCCGATTGGGAGGGGGCTTTGGTTCCCGCGGCTTGGCCTCGCTGAAAGCGAAACCCTTTTGTGGTAAGTAAAGTCAGCGGACGGAGCGCCGTCCGATGGCTTTGCTTACCTGGGAATGGGTTCACTTTCAGGGGGGCAGTTCCTTTCCCCCCTTGACCCCCCCTGTTTTTGTTGGTTTTTTCTGTGAGGCGCTGTGTCCGGCTGTGGCGGACTTGCGCTCCCGGTGTGTTTTTTATTTTTCACTCGCCAGCTTCCTCAGTGTTCTGCGCGCTCATGGCGCGCAGGACGCTGGGGCTTGTAGTTTGGTGTTTGCGTTTTCGGCTTGTGCGTCTTTTTTCCTGCGGTTTCCTTTTGATTGGCCGCGGCGCATTTCCGAACGTTCCTTTTGCTCGTGCCTCTCAGCTTGATTGGCTGCGGCGCAGCGCAAGGAACGTTGGGAAATGAAGTTGTTTCCCTTTTTCGCGTTTGTGGTACTCTTGCCCCACTGGCGCATTTCTCAATCCTTCGTTGACCTGCGGACCCAGTTCGGGCGTGTGCACGAATGGTCGGTGCGGGCTAGTAGGGCCTGGTTTAGGATTGTATTTGAAGTTCCAACGGTTAACGCTTGATTTTATAGGTTAAGATATGTTCAATCAATCTTTGTTATAGTCCAAGACCAGCCTAGTACAGCAAAAACACAAAACAAAAATTAGAAGTTAAAATTGTCGTGATTCCATGTGGGATGTTATCTTTTTATGTTAATTACCTGTTAGATGAGTAGGATTTAAGCTAAATATGTTAGCACTGCTTTTGTTTTCTCTCTATGACTTATTCCACTTAGCCTAAGTGAAGCCATTTTACAAAGCACACTCCACCATTTTACCCAGTAACTGGGAAAACACCTCTTGTCCTTTTCTCAAGGCTGAAGTCTGGGAACAGGACCAAGAGATGGTCCATTCTCACGAAGTGAGATGGGAACAGAGATAGCGAGCCACCTGCTATCTTTGTTCTACGCACAGAAACTGTCACTTTGAGTGGTCAATTAAGACTTCTCTAGGAAATTTTCCCATTGGGAAAGGTATAAAAACCTACCTGATTTCTTAAGAAAAGGGTCCTTTTGAAATGCTGTGTGAGTCCTTTTCTTTCGTCATCTTGATGGGCTCGATCCGAACCATCTCGCATGGGACGGCTCAGACCCCCGTACTTTAACTTAGGCAGAGTGTTAGTTGTTAGCTTTTTAATTTCCTTTCTTAGCTTTATCGTTAGTTTAGTTTCTAGTCATTTTTCTATATTCTGCATTTTTTGGACTTTGCTATTTTCCCAATAAAATGATAAAACGGACTTTGTTCGTCAAGTACTCTTTTTGCTCCTTTTTTCAACTTGGGGCAAATTGAGGAGGAGGGGAACTAAAAACAATAAGGCTTTATTCTACAAGGAAGACTGTGTCAACTATGAGGGGTCTGCTATCCAGAAGAAATAACCTTGCTCCGCATCCCCGGAATCAGTGAGCGGCTGCTACAAACAGGTAACAGAGGTGTCACCCCCACACATCTTCCTCACTGTCAAGGTCAGCAGTTCCCCAGAAGCAAGATAAAGGGTGATTTTCGTATGGAAAATCTGGTGTTTCCATCCCAGGGGTCTTTGCAGTTTAATTTCCCCTGCCTAGTTAGTCCCTGATCGCCATTTCTCTGCGAACTCATGAGCCAGACTATCTGGACAAAGTCTTTCTCTGCCAAGAAAAGAGAAAGCCACCCTTACCGGCCCACTAACCTCGGGACTTCTCTGCCTCTGCAACGACCTGCTGCACCCTAATGGGGCCTAAGTCAGGACTGCTGACAGGTGGGAAGTTGCTGATAAAAATGAGGGCACTTCAAATCAAATCAAATCTTTATTATTACAGCCAAAGGCCAGACAGAGTGCACCAGATAACACAACCATTCTGGCATCACATACAGAATAAAAGGATTTCCGACACACCAAGCATATACAGTAAAATATTAAAACATAAAAATTAGTTTGAGGTTCCTATAATACACACCATAGTATTTTACTTTATTCTGACTGTCCCAAGTTCATGTTCGTGAATTTTAACACTGGAGGCTCACTATTTACTGAGCACTATTGGGGTCAAAAGACATGAATCGCCATACTTTTGCGAATGCAGGATGATTTCCATGCAAACCTGGCGACAGCGGCCATCGTTGCCTTGAAACTGTCAGATAGTAATACACTCAAGTTTCTATTATCGCTGGAGGCCAAGTATGGAACTGCTAAAAAGAGCTCTTTTCTGAGATCTTCATAAAAGGGACACTCTAAAAGAATGTGCTCGGAATTTTCTACCTTGTTGGTGTGACAAGCACATATACGTTCACAAACTGGGATTTTCTTAAAAAGCCCCTCCCTAAATGCAGAGGGAAGCATATTGTGTCGAATGAGACTAAAAGAGCGTCTGTGGTCTCGGTTATTTAAAGAGGAAAGATAGGACAACGGTTTAAGCACATTAAAATGTGGCCACTCAAACAAGGAAGAGGTAACTTTGGTTAAGTCTATTTGGCGGTATATATCAGTTACCCTTTGTTTAATTTCCTCCCTGGTTCGATTTGGTCCCAGGGAAACAAGGTGAGTTTTAAAAAGTCCATATGATGTCAAAACTGCTTCTATATGAGATATCCAAGGGGAAGTTACATTATCTGCCATCATTAAAGTAAGTAGACCCACTGGAGAAAACAGAAGTTTCACCCAATACATAGCGGCACATGTTAATAATCTAGCCTTCACGGTTAGCATGCCCATTTCTAACCTTAGGGCAGTGTTAGAAATGCAAGATGGAGTCTGCATAATGGACCTCAGGAACTTAGATTGGACAATTTCTAAGGGATGGACACTCGATGCGGCGCTAAATGGGGCCCCATAAGACATTTGAGTAAGGGGTTTGGCTGAATGCAGCCTTAGAGCAGCTACAACATTATAACCGCCTTTCTTCCAGAAAAGGTTTTGGATGGCGCCGGCACTACTTGCCTTAGAGGCTAGGTGCATTATGTGTGAATTTTTGCTACCATTAGATTGAAAGATTACCCCCAGGTAATTATAATAGTGGGTCTGTTTGATTACATGTTGGTTTAGATACCACTGGTGTATTTTAGGTTTTGTGGCAAACACCATAGTTTTAGTTTTGGAGTAATTAATCTCCAGTTGGTTTTGGTGACAGTAATTGGCAAAGGTGCAAAGAGCCCTACGCATCCCAATTTGCGACCTGGAAAGTACAACCGCATCGTCAGCGTAAAGAAGTATTGGGATATGCTTCATACTCAGCTTTGGTGCATGGGAGTCCCTGCACTCTACAATGTCATTTATATATATATCAAATAATACAGGAGCTAAAACACAACCCTGCCTAACACCCCTATCCATTTTAATAGATCTAGACAAGTGTCCCTGCTTGCTGCATTTTACCCTAATTGTTGTATTGTGGTGCAGCGCTTGAATTAGAAACAATAGCCGAGGGTCGATAGAGACTTTCTCCAACTTTTCCCACAGCAGTATCCTTGATACTGTGTCGAAAGCTGACTTCAAGTCAACAAAAGTGGCGTAGAGGGAAACAGTGGAGTTGGACGAGTATTTATGAATAAGGTGCTCTAAAATAGCACAGTGGTCCATCGCAGATCTACCTTCTCTAAAGCCTGCCTGTTCATCGGCAATTATCTTGCCATCATCATACCAGTCCTGGAGTTTCCCTAAAAGATTGGTAGCATATAACTTGCTGAGTACACTTAACAGGCTGATTGGTCTGTAGTTTGTCGGACTATTGCGAGACCCCTTTTTATATATTGGGCATATAATTGATATCCCCCAACTTTTGGGGAACCGCCCAGTTTTATCTATTATGGTGAATAATTTTGCCAATACTGGAGTCCACCAGTCAGAGTTAGATTTGACTAAATCAGGGGGTATAATATCAAAGCCGGCAGCTTTCCCTGATTTCAGTTTGCTTATTAAAGATTTTATTTCAGCATTTGAAACGGGGCCAAATGGGAAGATTGTCACTACAGGCCGAATAGCCTGGTGTGGAATCTAAAATGTCAAGGGCCCGATAGAGTTCTTGAAAATGATTTCCCCAGATTTCTGGTAAAATAGCCGTGATGCTATTAGTTCTTGAATGACAGGAGACTAAATTCCAGAATTGGGAGTGTTTTTTTTTGCTAAATGGCCAACCTAAGTTGTTCCCAGGCCCTTTTAGTTTCCTCACATTTTTTCCGTTTTATTAACTATTTATATTGAGATTTGATAAGGGTCACTTCGTCTCTTAAACTGTCTATAGGATTTAAACAGAAGTCCCTATGTTTAGACCTCAAAGCTTTTTTGGCCTTGTCATACCAAGATTTACTTAACCTGCTGGATGCTCTTCTGTGACTAGTGTTAAATACCTTTAACGGAGATTGGATCCTTTCCAACAGGGAGTCAAAAAGATCAATACCTTGTTCGTGTAGACCGTTATTCACAAAATTGTCCACTGCCTCTTTAAAACCATCAGTGTTAATCAGCGTTGGTAAGATCTGGGCCATATCCACTCTCCATCTGATTAAGTTCATCCTGCTCTCAGAGTCTGGCTGACCACAGTGTTTTTCACTAAGCCTCACTGTATGTGTCGGGAAGTTAAGTAAAAGATTTAAAGGAAGGTGGTCACTATCATAAAACAAAGAGACTAAAAATCGGTCTACATAACTAACAACCTCTTTTGAGACAATAAAATAGTCAATGACACTTTTTCTTTTCCCGGACCAAAATGTGTACTCTGCAGGATGGTCTCCGCACGTTGTGCCATTCAAGACACATAAATCTAGGCTGGACAAAAGTTGATATAGAAGACGACCAGCATAATTAGATTTTAGGTCCTTTGATTGCCTTTCAAGAAGAGGTGCTGTTAGATCATGAGGTCGATAAGGCATAATACAACTTGGGCCCAAAGACCTGTCATTTGGACCCATCCTGGCATTAAAGTCACCACCCATTATTACATGTGCTGTGGGATAAGAAATTAAAAGATCATTTAGATATAACTCAAATTCTTTCCAATCCGTTAATGTCTTGGCATTGGTTCGGCCTGGTGGAATATACACATTAACTAATAGGATTAGATTTAGATGATATCTAAAGATAATTGCCATCGCTAGGTTATGACAAGGAGGGAGATCTTCCACCATGACCACAAGTGAAGTGGCCACCAGTATTCCTAAACCTCCCTTTGCATGTCCATGGGTTGAAGGGATGGCTGCCAAAGCCGATGAGGCATAACCGTTCGGAAATGGGGGAGCTATACTCCAGGTTTCTATTATGAGGATGATGTCAAAATTGGAGAGATAAGCACATGTGTCAGGATCTAGTAGTTTAGTGCGCCAGCCCATAACATTCCAAGACAGAAGCTTTAAACGCTCAAGCAAGCCCTCTTCAGATGGTGAAGAGGCCACAGTTAGTCATTCCTTATTGATTTGGTCAATATGGCCCCCATGGTCATGGATGATACAGCCGTTGCTCGCTGTTGGCACCTTCCTATGAGAGCAAGACTGAGGCTCCAGGCTAGTTGTCAATAATATCATATTATGCCCATTGGAATTGTCCTCATGTGAGCTGCCTGCACTTGCTATGGGCATGTCCGGAGGTTGTCCCGTGTGGCTGGAGCTAGCATCAACTGAACAGGCGTGAACTACAGCATGGCACTTCGTTTGGCCGGAGTTCTCCTTGGGTGACTCTAGAAATTTTTTAGGAACAGCACCATTATAGGGATTCTTCTTGATAATTGCTCTTCTTCAGGCTGTCGGAAGTCTGTAACCGAGAGGCAACAGATTCAGGACACTCCTGGTTAGAAACCGCCATGTGCATGATAGAAAGAAGAGTGGACTTAAGGCTGTCCAACCTAATCAGTATCTCCTTTTGCTCATCTACGGGAAGTGCTCCAAAAGAATTGATGAGCGTGATTTCATCCTCATCAAATCTCACCTCATTTTTTAGATCCATTAGCCTGTCAGGCATGGTTGGTGTGGGCAGAGCTGTGTCAAGAATGGCGTGGTCAGCAAGGTTGTTTTTCTCCCTATCACACGCCTTTTTTTGAAAGCCAGTATTGATGTGAGTCACCTTACTAAGTAAAGGTCTCACCCCCTGGTCTCGGAAAACTCTCAGTGGAGTAATTTGATGGGAAGATAGATACTGCCTCATTTTGTAGTGCATTCTTGGTATGGTTGGCTGTGTAAAAGTTAATAAAATACGCCAGTTTCCCCCACGGCTTGGGAGCCATTCTATATCACACAAGTCAATCTGGCTGAGATGGCACCTCAATATTTGGCCCAAAGAGACTCTGACTGCTGCTTTAGAAGACCAAAGGTCAAAGGTGTTGTTGGTCATCCAGATATAGAGGGTGATTTGATTGGGTTGCAGGGAACGAGATAATTTCCCTGAAGAAGGATTTCTTGGGTCAGGATGAGCATGGTCCCGGTCAGTACCTGAGCCCCTGGGAACATGTCTTGAAACACAACTGCCTAGCTTTGGGATGTCTGGCAGAACCCCACAAGTAACGGAAACAAATTCACCAAAATCAGCTCTCAACTGGTCCAGCTTGTTTTCCATTATCTGCAACGATTCAAAAATTGCCGCCACAGTCTGGTGAATTAATAGAGATTGCTTAGCTACAAGGTTTGTGCTAAAGCCTTCCTCCCTGGTCTCAGCTTTGTTCTCACTCCTTACAGTCTCCACGACTTCCTTTTTACCAAGGGGGTCAGAAGGGCGAGTTGATGATGGTTGGACTCTGCTCGTTGCAGTCGGATTGACTCCTGCCTGCAGGAACTTATCCCCATCAACTGGAGTTGTAGAGTCATTGGCGAGAGCATCGAACTTGTTATGAGTGGGAAACTCCTTGATCACTGTTTTAAGATCATTACTTGCAAAGAGAGTATCTATTTTTGTCTGATTATCTGTCGCTGACAGCTGTAGAGAGCTAGTAGACTGTTTTTTCCCTCTTCTGCTTCAGGGGTGGTGGTGAGCTAAGATCCTGTTTCTTTCTTTTCCCCATTATCCTCCAGTTAGTCTCTTACAATCAAGCAAGGGCAAAAAAAAAAAAACCAGGCTCCCGGATAAAACAATAAGTTAAAAACTGTACATGAATAAGTAAAATCTTTCTGAGCTAAAAAGCTTGGTGAAGGAATGGTTAAAAGCTGTGCTCATTAAATGTTTAAAAGTTCATAGAAGTTCATTAAAGTTCATTAAAAGTTTAAAAGCTCATAGGAGTCTCTCGGCATTTCACTCCTTAGTTTGACAAGAGGTAGCCGAATGTTCATTTGGCCAAGACAAAGGAAGATAAAAATGATAAGCATTCTAAAATATGGCATTAAAATATAAACAGTCTGCTAAAGTCATTCTTGTTTTAAAGGGGAAAAGACAAAACAAGATAAAAAAGGGAAGGAGGAGAGAAAGCAACTCACAGCCTCACCTCCTCCTCCGGAACCGGAGGGTACTTAAAATACGTTTTAAAAGAATATGTACCGTATATGTTGTATTTTATTTTATTATGTTTGCTATATATGTGGTATGACGTGTTCCATTCTACGTGCCTTTGTACAAAAAAAATGAGATATAAATGAAAATAAGGAATAAATTAAATTTTGTGAGATGCAAACCAGAGACTTTTTGTGTTCACCTACCATACAGAACTGTGACTGCGGTGGCTTAGTGGTTAAGATGCTGAACTTGACGACCGGAAGTTCAGCAGTTCGAGACCTGAGTACTGCACGATGGAATGAGCTCCCGTCTCTCTCCTAATGCCTGCCAACCTAGAAGTTTGATAAATAGGTACCACTTCGGTGGGAGGGTAAACAGCATTCCGTGTCTAGTCATGCCTGCCACATGTCCACAGAAATGTCTGCAGATGCAGACAGCACTGGCTCTTTGGCTGTAAACAGAGATGAGCACTGAACCCTACAATTGGATACGACTGGCTTTCAAGCAAGGGCAACCTTTACCTTTAACTTACCATACAGAACATAATAGTAAGCTCAGATTTGTTGCTATGTAATGGCATACATATTAGAGCTGCAGTGGCTGAGTGGTTAAGATGCTGAGCTTGACAACCAGAAGGTGGGCAGGTCAGCAGTTCAAGACCCAAATTCTGTGCAATGGAGTGAGCTCCTGACATTGCTCCAGCTCCTGCCAACCAAGAAATTGCAAGTAGATAAACGGGAAAGCCGGTAACAGTGTTCCATGTGCTTCGACATCTAGTATGCCTGACTTCATGATCACGGAAAGGTCTGCTGGCACAATGCTGGCTCTTTGGCTGTAAATGGAGATGAGCTACCTAGAGACAAACATGACTGGCTTTTGAACAAGGGAAACCTTTACCTTTAATGTAGATGTAATAATGCATGAATTATTAATAATGCATGAAGTAGCAGGTCCTTTCTGTTTTACGTAGGGGTTCAGTTGGGGGAAATCAACGTTTGTTGTTCATTTAGGAAACTTGGATTATTTTGGAACAAACCAATACATATATATTTATATTTTATAGAGAGTGGGCAAACGTATGTGAAAAAATCTGGTTGCCTAGATGTTCTCCTACAATTTTTCAGGTAAAGAAACAAAGTTTTTATATCATAAACGTTTTCATAAACTTAAATTACTTTCTCATTATGTTTTATCTCCCCACAACAGAACAACTATTTCAGTATCTGAGGTTAATCTTTTGGATCAAAATATTAATCAATATCATCTGTGGTCTTCAGTTTGCAGTACTCTCTGTGCATGTGTCAATAATCCTCAGAATGGTAACCTTCCACCCTTTATTTATTTGTTTAAACTTGTATCCCTCACATCTAATGATAAATTCATTACTTCAAGTGGCATGTATAATCAAAATAAAAACCCACCCCCAATACAAAGCAAATTAACAAATAAAACATCGTACTTGTAAAAACAGTATACCTTAGGCCAGGGGTGCCCAAACTATGGCCCGTAGACTGGATACAGCCCCTGAAGCCATTTCATCCGGCCCATGACACCCTTGCTAAACCAGGAAGTGAATACGGACGCTTCTGCCCCTGGCCCGAAAAGTTCGGGCACTCCTGCGTTAGGCGGTAATACAGACATGGGAGGCACAAATTGCTCCCCAAGGGAAATAATGTCCTCAAATGCTACTTTGAACAATTTTGTTTCTTAAAAGCCAGGAGGAAGGAGGTCTGGTGTATTTCCTTTGGTAAGGCATTCCACAGGGTGGGTACCACCATGGTGACAATGTAATATATATATATATATATATATATATATATATATATATATATATATATATATATATATATATATATATATATATATATATATATATATATATATATATATATATATATATATATATATATATATATATATATATATAAAGCAGAGGTGTGGGTATGTGTGTACTCCATAGGCAGCCACATCCCTGGACGTATACCGTTGCAACTTGGCATGCATGTACCTTGCATGTACGAGAACAGCACTGTCGGGGTCCGGACAAGCATGAGGGGCCATGCACCCCACAAATTAGGCAAAACACAAAAAATTACACATCCCAGCATGCAACGCAGCACGCCGTGACCAATCGGAGAGCACGGAACAAGTGCAGGAGGGGCGGGGCAGCCGCCGCCACACCAATGGCCACTGCGCGTGCACAGCGTTGCCCTCCAGAACTCCAACGGAAGTCCCAGACATGCCACCATGCAAACAGGTGCCAGAAACACCCAGCCACCAGAGCGCTGGACACCGCTGCCTCCAGGGAGTTGGGGCCGCCCGTGGCCTCCGGAGGCCGGGACGGAGAGAACTCCATGGCGACACAACCAGCACAGAGGATGCCGGCCACAACCACCGGAGGCAGTGGGAGCACTTTCGCGGCTCAGATTAAGGCCGCAAGCGCTCGCGAGCTGGGCCCATGCACCGTTGGGGACAGCGTTGCCAAGGCGATGCAGCCACCCAAGGAGGCGACGGACAGGGCCGCTACGACTGCCACTGCGCTCCGGGAGTGGCAGGCCTGGCAGCGGCGCAGATGCCAACGAAGCAACGGGCGAGGCGGTGTCCCGGGTGGCGGTTGGCCAGCCCGCCGAGGGAACACCACCAGGGAGCAATGTGAGGACTGCGCTAGCGATGCTGCGCCAGGAGACCACACCACCCCGGGAGGTGAACTACCCCCCCTCAAAAAAAAAACCATCCCCGGGCGAAGCCGGGCACTCCTTCTAGTATTATTTTTAAACAAAGAATTATATCTAAAGCAGTGTTTTGTCATCTTCAGAGGACAATCAGAAAATGTGCAGTTTGCTTTTTCCACATGCACAAGACTGGCTACAAATTTGTATAAAGCCTCAGATAGTTCGTCCAATATGTTCCTTCATTGCACTCACAGTTGCAAATAACTGTAAGTATCTTACATTGACTGATCATCTTGTTTTTCATGAAACCTTTTCCAATGTGATTATTAAATAATAAAAACACATCTGAAAAGATTGCAGTTGCCTACCCTTGTTGTAGAATTTGCAGTGAATCCAGGAATGTTCCAAATTGAGTTTAAAAATCCATTTTGTTTTTTCTTACATTTTGGGGGATCATCATAAATTCATTAATTAAAGTCCTGGCAGGACCTCCAGCCAAATAAACTACTAGTGCCACAGCATAGGCTTAGTAATAATTGTAACATTATTGATCTAGGTACTAATTTTACTACTCCTTAACTTTGAGCAACCTCATTTTAACTTCTGTTCCTTTTGATTGATAGATAGATAGATAGATAGATAAATCTTTATTGTCATTTTGCTGCTCTATGCTGGTCTTGGACCATGATAAAGATTTGATTTAAATTAAAGTACTGTACAACTATAATAAAGGGATGCATGCCATTATGCATTTTACAAAGCACACCAGACTGTGAGACACTTCCTTTTTACAATAATCCATATTTCAAATTATGAATTGTTTTAAATATGGGTAGTGTATTATACCGCTTCCCATATTCTCTTAACTATAATACAGTAAACCCCCGGTTAACGACGTTTCTTGGTTCCCAACGTCGTAACATTAACCGGGAAACATCATTGTCCAGGAGGCACTTCCTGCTTCCCTTCGGCCCCCCCATCGGGATTTCCCCTTTAATATCAGGGGGTGGGGGGTTGCAGTCCCCTTCTCTGCTGGGTCTGGAAGGGTTGGGGGAGAAACCCCTTTTGCCCCCTCCCATGGAACCTGGGAGAGGGGATCGAATCCGCATGCCCCCTGATATGAAAGAGGAAAACCCGATTGGGTTTTGCCGTTAATTATCAGGGGGGGTTGTGATCTTCCTCTTTGCCGGGTCCCCTGGGTCCGGAAGGGTTGGGGGGAGAGACCCCTTTTGTCCCCCCAACCCTCCCGGACCCATGGGACCCGGGAGAGGGGATCAAATCCACACGCCCCCTGATATGAAAGAGGAAAAACCAATCAGGTTTTCCCCTTTAATATCAGGGGGTGGGGAGTTGTGATCCTCCTATCTGCCAGGTCCCCTGGGTCCGGAAGGGTCGGGGGGAGGGACCCCTTTTGCCCCACCAACCCTCCCGGACCCACGGGGCCCGGGAGAGGAGATCGAATCCACACACCCTCTCATATGAAAGAGGAAAACCTGATCCATGGTGACTGAATTTTTTTACCCATTTCAGCTTCCCCACCCCCTCAGCCCCCTCTGGGAGGCTCAAGGGACCCTATCCACATTGTTTCTGACACCCCACAACCCCCCCCCCCCGGCCGCTGCTCCAAGCCAAAAACAGCAGGGAAACCTCCTTTGTCAGCTGGAGGTTTTTCATTGCAGCACCGCCCAGAGGGGTCACAGGGACCCGAACATGACAATTTTTTCGTCTCCAACCAGCGTCAACAGGTAGGAGACCAAACACGATCTCCCGGATAATGACGTAACGTCATTGTCCGGGAGATGACTTTTCAGGGAAAACGCGTTGTTAACTGAAAACGACGTCCTAATGCATCGTTAACCGGGGGTTTACTGTACTCTAAAGTAAGCACATGGAATTTGGATTCCAGGTAGTTTTGAGAAGGGAGAGATCTGAGTTAAAACTGGTGGGATTCAGGTTTTTTTACTTTTTTTTTTTTTAAATTTTATTAGCTTTTATTAAGAACTGAAATAATACAAAAACAAATAATGAAAATAATACAAAAAATAATACAGTAACAAATCTATACATTATAAAAAATATCTAAAGCAATAAAACAATATAACCCGACCACCTGTGCTCTGTCGGGGAATGTCGGCAGGGGTTTCTTGACCATTTACCTTCAATTCTGTTTCCAAAATTGGATCATGTCAGGGCTTGGGTTAAACTTGTTATCACCTAATAAAGCGAAGTTGACAAAGGGACCCCAAATCTCCCAAAATGGTGTCTTTATTGGTAACCCCTTTTTCTGGTGAACTTGGATAGTTAATTTCTCATTGAGAGCCAATTGCCAAACATCTGCGTACCATCTAACTTTATTAATATTATTTCCACTCTTCCATTCCTTGGCAATTAGCTGTCTGGCAACCATCAATAAAGATAACAATAATTCTTTTTTATTATTTTCCAGATGTAAATCATCCACTTCACCTAGTAATACTATCTTTGGACTTAGCACTATTGTTATGTTTAATATTTTATTCAATTCTTCTTCTATAACATCCCAGAAATTCCTCATTTTATCACACAGCCACCACATATGAATGTAAGTCCCTTTTCCTTTATTACATCTCCAGCATAAATCAGAGTTTTTATTATTTATTAAATGTAATTTGGCTGGAGTGAGATACCACCTCCAAAGTACTTTACAATTATGTTCTTTTTCCTTTATTGAGAGTGATTTCATACTTCTATGAGTCCATTTCTTTTTCCAGTTCTCATCTTTTATTACGATTCCCAAATCCTCCTCCCAAGTTTTTTTAAGCCAGTGCTGAGTATCTTCACTAGAATTTAGCAACTGATAAATCTTACCCACTAAACCTTTTAAATTCTTTTTACCATTCCTTACTTCAAGAGTCAGATTTTCAAAGGGGGTTGATGCCCGATTTATTGTATTGTTTTCCCTCATCTTTCTATTCCATGCCTCCATCTGTAGTTCTTGCAACCAGTTTAAGCCTAACTCCGCATAAATACTTTTTCTTTGGAAGATGGTATTACAATTATCAATCCAATCCGTGATTAACAGAGCTTTTTTGCGTGTTAAAATTTCTCTTGTACTTATTGTTACCTCTAAAGGGCAATTTTGTTGGTCTAAAATTTCCATTATGGGCGAAGAATTTGGAGATAATATTGGTTTTAATCCTTTCCATATTCTGAATATATTCTTTAAAGAAAAATTACAAAATTGGGGATTAGTTCTTATCTCACCTAAAAATAATTCGCCCTTCCAATTTCTAAACTCTATATAATCTAATTCATACTTTTGCGCATAATTTTGACTTAATAATTTAATAATTCTCTTTAAATTGAAAGCTCTGTAATAGAGTTTAACATTCGGGATATTTAGCCCTCCCAACTTGTTTTTAAAATACCATAAACTTTTATTAATTCTTGGCTTTTTTCCGTTGTTACAGATTTCATTTATCAATTTCTGCCAGATTTTAAGCTCTGTTTCTTTTATTTGTATTGGTAAATTTTCAAATAAAAAGTTTAGTTTTGGCATAATTTTCATCCTGCACAAATTTATCATCCCAAACCATGATATTTTCAATGATTTCCATTGATCCTTAATTTTTTTTTATTTCCTCTTTTAACTTATTAAAGTTGATCTTATACAAATCCTTAACTTCATCTGACACCATTATTCCCAAATATCTCATTCTATCTCTTATTTTAAATTTATATTTCTCCATTACTTTCTTCTTTTCTCCCTCCGATAGATTACAAGTAATAGCTTCTGTTTTATTCCAATTTATTTTTAATCCTGTAACTTGCTCGAATAACTTCAAATGATGTTGAATTTTATTAATATTTAGAAGAGGGTCCTTGACCACTAGCAAGGTGTCATCTGCAAATAGACTAATTTTTTTGTTTTTAACACCTGTCAAACCTTCATCTTGTCGAATACTTCTTGCTAACAACTCCATTGCTAGAATGAAAAGTGATGGGGAGAGCGGGCAGCCTTGTCGGGTACCAGCCTTAATCTCGATTTCTCCACTTAACCTATTATTCATTTTTATTCTTGTCACTGAATCATTATATAATTGATCAATTGCATGTTTAAATTTAGAACCAAACTCTAATCTGCAACATATTTCTTTAATAGTAGACCACTGAATAGAGTCAAATGCTTTGTAGATATCTAGTGCCAAAATACAAACTTTTTCCTTACTCTTTTTAACCAAATCTATAATATTAACTAACCTACTTATCAATCCCTCCATCTGTCTGCCCTTCAAAAAACCAGCTTGATCCTCTCCTATATAAAAGCTTAAAAAGCTGTTAAGTCTATTATTCAATAAAGAGGTGAATATCTTAGCGTCCTGATTTAATAAGGAGATAGGGCGGTAGGCATCAATTTTTTCCCTATCTTTACCTGGTTTTGGGATCAATACCATAATTGAACGACTCCAGGATTTTGGCATATTTCCCCCCTCTAATATATAATTATACAATTTCTTTAATTTGGGAATCATTACATCCTGACATTGTTTATATATTTCCGATGGAAAACCATCTTCACCTGGTGCTTTGTCATTTTTTAAGTTTTTAATCACTATTTCAATTTCTTTATCTTGAATTTCTTGCTCCATATAATCTGAATGTTCTTTTTTTAATTTTATATTTAAATTTTGATCTAAAAAAGTTCCTAAATTTGTCATATTAACCGACTTTTCTTTGTATAAATCCGCAAAGAACTTTTCTGCAATATGGAGTTTCCCCTCTAGTTTATGTACTATGAGACCATCCTCATCTGACAGAGCTTCTATTTGTCTCTTGATCTTCTTATTTTTTGCTCTTTTTGCTAAAGTTTTCATATCCTTACTATTAAATTCAAAGTCATTTCTCTTTAGATATACCAAACCCTTTCTTGCTTTGTCAATTTCTAAACCTATTACCTCTTTTCTTAAAGACTGAAGTTTATTCCAATTCCTCTCATTACCATCCTCTGCATGTCTTCTTTCTAATTCTTTTAATTCTTGATCTCTTTTAACTATTTTCCTATTTAATTCTCTATCAATAATAATTTTTTCCTGAATGCAGTCTCCCCTTAATACCGCTTTCATGGCATCCCATAAAATATGTGGTGCCACTTCACCCGTATCATTGATCTCCCATTTTTCTACCCATTTGTCCATCAATCTTTTCTTTATCACTTCATTATTTAGGAGTTTTGTGTCAAACCTCCATATATTACTTTTTGAAACATCCTTTCCTAAATTAATTTCCAAAGTGATTGGGGTATGATCTGACAACTTAAACGTGCCTATTTTAAATTATTCCAAATTATGTGAAAGGTTCTCTGATACCATAAAATAATCCAATCTGGAATATGTTCTTGACACTGAGGAGAAGAAGGTAAATCCCTTTTCCTTTCCTTTCATATATCTCCAAGTATCTGTAAGATTTAGCTTCTTCATCCACCTGTCAAGTATATTGAATTGACCTTTCCGATAGTTGGAATAATTGGAAACATCAGTCACAGCTCTTGTTAAATTAAAGTCTCCACCTACTATCAAATTTGGTGATCTTTCTTTTTTTATAATTGGTAAAATCTTATCTAAAAAGAAACCTTGATTTTTGTTTGGAGCATAAATGTTTACCAAGGTATATTCATCATCTTCGATCTTACCCTTAATTAGCTGAAACCTTCCCTCTTTATCACATATATTCTTGGACATTATAAACCCCAGTTTATTCGCTATTATGGTAGCTATACCTCTAGAATTTGAGGTTCCCAAACATTTTTCATATATATCGGTTCCCTTTACATAAAGATTATTTTTATTTACATTTTTTTGGTGAGTCTCTTGAAGGAATATAACATCTGCTTTCTCTCTGTTCAAAATTACCTCTAGTCTTTTTCTCTTAATTTGATTCCCCAGGCCCTTAACATTGTATGATATAATTTTAATCTCCTTGACATGAGGGAGTATTGGTCTTATTACCCTCACCGACAGTTCCCCAACATTGAAAGAAAAAAGAAAAATTGTGGAAAAAATTTAAAAAACTACAGAAAAAGTTCTCTTTCATCCATTTTAATTTACTTCTATCAACCTTTAAATTCCATGTGCAAAGAAAAAAACTTAACAATAACAAAAATGAGAAAAAAATTCTCAACCCCCCCACTTTCCTAGTCGGAAAGCAACCTTTGACATCCAAAGTCGGGGGAGGGGGGACGTTAAGCAAAAAAAATGACATTCTGACATACAACCGTTGCATGTTCAATATCTATTTTTACAAACTTAAAAATTAATATATTTTCAATAGACCATTTAATAAAATGAATGACCAAACCATTTAATTACCTCCCTCCGCCCCCAGCATTTCTTCGTCTTCCACCTCATCTTCCTGCTCCTTCATCTTTGGAGTTAGTAACTCCTTTAGAGATTGCCAGTCCTTTGAACCCTTCTCTATAATATTTGCACTTATAAGTATGTCCAACATTTGTGGAGTTTCCCTTAATGCAAATTTTTTCCCTTGATTCATGAATCTTAATTGTTTAGGTGGTCTCCAATTATATTTAATGCCCTTGTCTCTTAATATTTTAGTCACTGGTTTTAAACGTGACCTCCAGACCCGTCCTTCCAATGATATGTCATTGTATACTTCTACTGTTATAGATTCCATTTTTAGGGCTTCTTGACCTAAAGATTTAATTCGATTCATCAATTTTAATTTTAAGCCCAAATTAACAAATTTCACCAGGACATTTCACACTCCACCTCCATTGGTTTTTTTGGGGCCTAATCTATATATGCTCACTATTTCTTCCGGACCCACATTCTCCCCTAAATTTAATCCATTCAGCCAATTTAAAAATCTCTGTTTTAAATCATCTGGATTACCCTCCGGGATATGTCTAATCACCACATTATTTTTTCTCAATTGATCTTCCAGATAACCCAACCTTTTTTCCTGATCTGACCACTTGTCCTCTGTGGAATTCACTCTCACCTTCATTTCTTTCATATCATGATGTAATTCCCACACTTCTTTACCAATGGCATTTATCCCTTCTTTCAAATCCTGTATTTCCTCAATCAAATTTGTACATTCAACTTTAGTTGATTTAATTACTTTTGAAATAGTGTCTTTAATCTCCATTTGAAATCTTTTATTATCTAACAATCTTTGTTCTTCCATATCTTGAAGCTTTGTTTGTAGTGCCTGCTCCAACTTATCAAATCTAGACTCTAAGTTTCCCTTTAAATCTTTAATATTGGAAGTTGAAGTCTTATCCATCTCTGTCCCCTCCTCTGCATCTGAATCCTTATTTTGGACAGATGGTAAATCCATTAGAGTAACCTGTGTTTTTAAAGTTCCTGCCCTGCTCATTCCTTCTAACCCCTCACCCCCACCCTCCTGTTGCTTTTCCTGAATCCCTTGTTGCAATTGTTTACTCCTTCTTTCTCCCACTTTCTTTTTTAATTGTTCCAAATCAAAAATCTCATCAAGTTCTTCCCTCAATGATCTTCTTCTGCTTTCTTCTTGCTCCCTTCTTATTAATCTTTTATCTCTCACCCAAAATGGATCCTGATTTGGTGCTTTTACCTTCTTACTCATTAAACAATCTTCAACCACTCTTATATAGAAGGAAAAAGAGAGAGAAAATCAGCATAAATAGGTAACAATGTCAACACCAATAATGCTTAATAGTATATGTCAGAATACAGCAGATAAGGGGTTAAGAGAAGGGGGAGGGAATGCAAATATAAACCAGAGTGTAGGAAGACCATTAATATGGATTGTCTGGAAAGTACACAAAATATATAAACAGGAGTTTATGTCCCTTTTTCAACTTATTTTCCTTTCCTTCTTTCACTTTAAGTGCTATATAGAAATGGGGGGGAATGCCAAAGTACAGTTTGTCGTCTGCTCCAATAGCACTCAGTAACTTTGTAACTCCAGCGAAGGAATGCAGGGGAGGGAGGCTGCAGTCCAGTCACCACTTTGATAACAGAGGCTGCCGAAGGCTGTTCAAAGTATAATGAAACAAACTTTCTCACTTGATGTTGCAGAGTCTTGTAGTTCCCTGTCTCTTCGCAGCTGCCAGCTCCAATTTTAAGATGAGTTTATAACAAAAATAACATCCAATATCACCATAGTAACCAAAGTTTTGCCCAAACTGTAGCTTTGTTGTGATTTCAATGCATCGGAGGTTGCTGACTCAAACCAGGCAAGAACCGCCCCTGGAACTTTCCTCTCCCCTTTAAACACACATGTTCAATCTCACTCCTTTTCTGTCACGTTAGAACAAATTAGCTCCAAATAACTCAGTCCATTAACAGTTCTCCCTCGAATCCAGGCACGGGTCGCTCCTCAACTCTCACTCTGTCTCTTCAATCAATCCAGCCAGTTCCCCCGCTATGCAGCCTTGTTTAAACAAAGCTGGCTTAGAAACTTTGCTGACTTGGTCTCTTATTTTTCTGTTCTCAGAGCCGTGACACCTCCAGGATGATATATATAAAAAAGGCTTCCTTCGGTCGGTCGATCCCTGCAGACCACCACTTCAATTAGTCTTCACCACCTCTATTCCCCCCGACAGATTGAATCTGTCTGGACTTACCAGATCACTTTGTGTCTGGGGGGATCCGAGGCTCCGAAGCTCTGTGCGAGCCAACTTCAACCTTGAGGATGGAGGGGGAGGAATCAGTCTCTCCTCTCTAATATCTTCACAACTCCGCCATATTCTGTCAGGATGCTGATGGCTCCTCAAGCCCACTGTTTACAATCCTTCGGAGATCTAAGCAATCTTAAGCCTTTAGCCGCTCCAAGTTTGATCATTCAATAGTAAATTATTTAAAGAAAGGATATTAGATCTTATTTGGTCTGCATGCCCGCATTCACCACTCCTTTTTCCGTTCTTCACGGCTCACCCTTCAGCAAGTAACAGAAAACCTGTCTTCCTACTCCACCATGATGCCAGGTTTTTTTACTATCTACTCTGTGGGTGTGGTATGGGCGTGACCAAGGGGAAAGCCCTGTGTTGCACCTGAATTAGGACTATTTTATTTCAAAACTTGGATCAGCGGGGCCAGCCGGAATTTCTGCTACCAGTTCTGGTGGATTGGGGCAAACCTGCTGAATCTCACCACTGAGTTAAAGTACAAAAGGCAGTCATTTTTCAGTTAGAAACTGATAATATTTTATTTATTCAATTTATTTAATTAATGTATATTAATATATAGAGCTATAATATGTAGTGGTTTGTTTGGCTTTTTAGCTGCATATGTTTTACAAATTAAGTAAATAAACTGAATAAATAAAAGAAATCACTTTATGTCTTTAAACCAAGTAAATTTATGGATAGATTGGAAGTCCATGGATGATACACTTGTTAATAAAGGTATTTAAATTCATCTTCAGGCTTCTAAATTTTAGGGCGTGTTTACATTGAAAAGCTGATTTTCCGCTATTCATTTATGCTGCAGTTTGTTTTATAGTTTAACAATGGTTGAAATTAATAGAGATTGTAATGATTGCTCACATTGGGCTTTTAGGTTTGATTTGAATTTCACTCTCCATACTGGAGATGCTATGCAATGCAATTGCCATTCAAATCCAATTTGCACAGCTCACATCCTCCTTCCTGGGTCTTCCTCCTCCTCTGCCATCTTTATTTTGTGTGCAATTCATTTTTGTAAATCCTTGTAAGGTGTTCTTCTTTTCTCCTTTCATGTCCCGATCAGACCTTGGTCTGCCAAAAATGAGGCCACTTTCTTTGCTTTGTCATTGCCCAAACCCAAGTCCTCATCAGTGCATTGACAGACGCGTAAATGAGCCAGATTCTGTTTCTCTTCACCTTCACGCTGTGTGTTGTTGTCCTCCAGCAACCCCTACTTGAGTATGTTGGTCTTGCGTTTAGGAACTCCAACCCTCAGCCTATTCAGGGTCCCCCCAAGTTACATAGGAGAGGTAGAGATCCTCAGCTATATCCTCCTTTAATGTTGTTCCTTGTACAGCAAGCTCCTTCCTCCATCTTCTAATTTGGTTTTGTCCTTGTATAAAGGGTACTCTTGAAAAGCTGCCAGCATTCTAAACACATTGGAGGAATAGTTCTCATTTCATTTCATCTTGATTGCTCTTTTCGTTATCATTTCCCAATTTTTTCCAGTTTCTTTTTTTCTGCAGCAGTGCTAAAGGGGTACTAAAGGGATATAGCAATAAGGTGATAGGGTTATCTACTACTAATCTCAGCTATGTAAAAAAAATAAAAAAATAGGACAATCAGGGAGAAGGAAAAACACAACCACACCTGCTATGTCACTAAAACATTACTTACAGACACGCACCACAATGTCTTTACGCATTTTTAAAATCTTTGTACAGTACTTTGAAGAAAGTAAAAGATGTGCAGTGTCACAGAAAAAAAGCCGTTTTGGGAGAGGAAGCCATAGATGCAGTGTTGTACTGTGGCAGGTTGTCACCGGTTCTGGTGAACCAGTAGTAGAAATTCCAGGCCATGCCCACTTGGCCAGCCACACCCACCTCTCAGCATCCCCCTCCCAGTGCCGCCGGAAACGTGTCCCCTTTGCCTCGCCCAGGGCCGAAGGGGCGCTTTCATCTCTGACTTTATTTGCGCCTTCGACCCTGGGTAAGGCAGATGGGATGCATTTCCAGCAGTGCTGGGAAGGGGAGGCCAGCCAGCGCCAGCCCACCAACTCGCCCCACTCACCTCCCAGCAGCACCGCTGCTCTGAGACTACTCCTCCTCATCTCCGCTAAGCAAGAGAATAATGTAGGTTTCTTACTTTTCTTTTTTTTCTTGGGGGGGGTGGTTTGAGGCCATACCCACAGATAGCCACACCCACAGATAGCCATGCACATTGAGTGGGTATTAAGTTTTTTTACAGTGCATCACTGCATAGATGGATTCAATTTCTCCTTAGCATCATACAGGGAGAAGAAACAAATTTGCCCATTTTATAAGCATAGCATATCTTGACATTTTTGATGATGTAGTCCAGGAGGTCTTGACCTTTTTAAGTCAGGGGCCGGGTCATGCTCCCTCAGACAGCTTTGGGGGCTGGATGGGCAGTTTGCCCTTCCTCCACCACATGGCACTTCCTGGTGTGGTGGAGGCAGTGGGGGTGGGGACATGAAATGGCACCACAGGCCGCATCCAGCCTGTGGGCCGCAGGTTGAGAATCCCTGATGTAGACGGTCACCTAAGGTGTTAAATGATTCAGGATAAGGAGGTAGAAGCATAAATTGTGCAGGAAAAATAGCAACAGGGAAATTATACAACTACTGTACTGTATATGGAGACTAGGTTAGCTCCATCTTAGGGAAGGCAAAGACAAGCTTTTGGCTCTGTCAGGAGATAGTGCACTTCTGTCTTCTTTAGAACTTTTTAATGTCCATGTGTGTTTTTGTCATTTTTGTTTTTAAAGCATTTTAAGTTCTCCTTCGTATAGTTTGTGAATCCCCACTATTGGGTTATGCGCCTGCGCAGAACGCCGATCGGAGGTTTAAAAAGCTATTGGTCAAAAGTTTTGGCGGTAAGACCGCCCACCGTACCGCCCACCCTGAGGCGCCAGTCCGCCATTTTACCTCAGTTCTCTTCTTTCCGCCTTAGCAGCAGGACGATCGTTGAGAGCTTCCTCAATTTTTTCGTCGTTTCTGAGGGAAAGTCTTTGACGAACTTTAACAATTTTTTCGGCGATCTTGTCCTTTGGGCAGGATTGCCACCCTGGTGCTGTTTCTTCCTTCTGGTGGACTCAGTTACCTACTCGCTCCGGTCACCGTTTCCCCCCTCAAGGGGGTGGCGGCTGGCCTGCCCTTCGGGGTGCTCGCCTTCTCGAACCTTCCGTCGGAAGAATTTTTTGATGGCTGCAGCCTTCAAGCAGTGTTCTGCTTGCCTCAAGAAGTTCCCTGCCTCTGACGGGCATAGCCTCTGTCTTTTTTGCCTGGGAGAATCTCACCAGAGCCAATCCTGCACTCACTGTAAGAACTTTACTCGACTTGCAGTTCAGAACCGGAGCAACCGGTTGAAAGTGCACCTTATGGAGCTTGCTTTGGCTCCCGCCGCGGCTGCTTCCACCTCCGCTGGTGCCTCTCAGCCCTCTCGGCCTCTGCCGCTTCCTCCTCCTTCTTCCACTCTCTCCATCAGAAAGAAGAAAAAGAAGGAGAAAAATGGGGAGAAGAAGAAGAAACATAGGTCGGAGGAAAGGCAATCACTCCCACCTACGCCTCGCCCTCCTGTCTTTCCGGGGCCCTCGCCTCCCTTTTCGGTCGCGAGATGTCCTTCACCCGGATCCTCAATATGGGGCGGACGGTCCTCTTCGGGATCTCCTGCAAAAGGTCGCAGGGCTGGGGCTCCAGCTCGCCCACTGCAGGTACTCTCTTCTCCGCCTCGTGAGAGGGGCCGTCCACCCACGAGGCAGGCGTCTGTCTCCCCGAGGTTTAGGACTCCGACAATAGACGAACCGGCAACCACCATTCCGGCCACCGTTTCGTCTCCGATCATTCCGACCACCGTTTCGCCGGCCACCGTTTCGTCCCAACCATCGGCGGTGGATGCATCCCAGGTGGAATTCTTCAAAGGGATGTTCGAGGCAATGGCAAAATCGTTTGCCCAACAGTTCAAGGCCTCCATGCCTGCGGCCTCTGCGGCTCCGGTGCCGACCACCACAAGCCCCAGGGAATTTGGTCCTGCTGTTGCTCCGCCGACCTCTCGAGGGTCGAGCGTTTGCTCCGCTGGCCCACGATATGTCTTGGTGTGGTCCAGACGTCGATGCGGTGAGCTCCCAACCCGTCGACCCGCCCAGGCCGTACTGGCGCGGTCCCGACGTGGATACCAGGATTCCTCCCTCGTCCTCCGATGATTCCAGCGCGTCTTCGGAGGAGGACGAGGGGGTCGTCGATGCTGACAAGACGCCAGACCAGGCTATCGGAGCGATTGACCCACCGCGTGGTGAGGATCAACACTCCCTCACGGCAATGCTGACTCGTTTGGGGACCGCTCTTAATCTGAAGGTGGACCAGCCGCCACTGGAGGGCGAGGACCAAATGACCGCCAAACTGGACAAAAAGGCGATTCGACCGGTCCACATCACCATGCTTCCTTCCATGTTGACGTCAGCGAAGGCAACATGGAAGAAGCCGGTGTTGTCGCACTCCATTTCGTCCAGACTCTATGGAATGTATAGGGTCTTGGACGAGAACGTTGAGTTTCTCCAGGCGCACCCTTTGCCGAACTCGCTGGTGGTCAAGGCCTTCCAGCATAAAACGGCCGTCAGCGGTTTTCCGGTACCTTCGACTCCGGAAGGGAAGAAACTGGACGCGGTGGGCTGTAAGTTTTACGCCACCGGTTCCCTCTTCCTGCGAGCCGCTAATTACCCGGCAGCCATGGGCCTCTATCAGACCCACCTCTGGGAGCAAGTGAAGATCCTTGCTGCTAAACTGCCTGCCGATGCCCAGAAAGGATTCGACGCGCTGGCGGCAGAAGGAGACTTTCTGGCAGAGCAGCAGATGCAGACGGCCAGGCACATTAACGATTACGCGGCCAAGGACATGTCTTCTGCCATTTTGCTCCGTCGCCATGCCTGGCTCAGGGGCACCTCTCTCGAGGACGCCATGAAAAAGCTCATCGAAGAGTATCCGTTTGATGGGCAAGGCCTGTTCGGACAAGACACCGATAAGGTGCTTAACGAACTGCGGCAGACGAATTCGACGGCTAAGTTCCTGGGGCTCACCACGCCGGCTCAGCCTGCCGAGCCGCGATTCCAACCCTTTACGCATCGGTATCGGTATCGGGGGAACCCACAGCAACAGGGTGGCTCAACTGACCAGCCCAGGCCCGGTTTCTACAAACAGCGGCACCAACACAAGCCTCGCTACCAGCCTTACGGACAGGGCAAAATCCGAGTCCCGGGTTTGAAACTGCGAAGGCCAAGTCTCTCTCGCTCCACCTCCCATACCTCTCCCTCCGGAACTTCCTCCAGGTGTGGTCAGGCATCACAGACGACCGGTGGGTCTTGAAGATCTTGTCCGCTGGTTACGCCATCGAGTTCGTGCGAGTGCCTTGGGTAGGAAGACATCGTTTCACCACCTCATCCCCCCATTTGGAGGAAGAAATATCAACTCTTCTGTCCAAGGGAGCCATCGAGCGGGTAACACCGTCCGATTGGGACAACGGCTTCTACTCGAGGTACTTCGTGATTCAGAAGAAGGACGGAGGACTTCGCCCAATTCTGGACCTGCGCCGCCTGAACAAGTGCATCCACACCAGGAAGTTCCGGATGGTGACCCTACAGACCGTCCTCCCCCTCGTCAACAAAGGGGACTGGTTCACAGTCATAGACCTCAAGGATGCTTACTTCCATGTCGGCATCCTCGAGGAGCACAGACGGTTCCTCCGCTTCCGAATCGGCAACTCTGTGTACCAGTACCGGTGTCTACCGTTCGGTCTGGCTACGGCACCGAGAGTCTTCACCAAGTGCATGGCTCCGGTGGCTGCCTTCCTCCGTCAGAAGGGGATCAGGGTCTTCCCGTACATCAACAATTGGCTGATTGTCTCCCCCACCAGCTCGTCGTCCATCCAGGACACGCAGTTCACGGTTCACCTCATGGAGAGTCTTGGCCTCAGGATCAACTTCGCCAAATTGAAGTTGATTCCTTCTCAGCGCGTCGAGTACATTGGAGCGGTACTCGACTCGCTAGTTACCAGAGCCTTCGCCCCCCAGAAACGCTTACTGGACATTGCACAAGGGGTAAGCGAATTCCGGACCAAACCATTTATCAGGGCGAAAAAGGCACAGAGACTTCTAGGCCTCATGGCCTCAACGACGGCGGTAATTCCTCACGCCAAGTTAAAGTTCCGGTCCCTGCAGTCGTGGCTTCTCCACGAATTCGACTCGCTCAGGGAGAGCTAGTCCAAACGGCTGACTCCGTCTCTAGAGCTGATGGACCAGCTACTGTGGTGGACGATGCCACTCAATGTGGCCACGGGGAAGAGTTTTTACCCACCACAACCTTCGTTGCAGGTGTTGACCGACGCAAGCAACCTCGGCTGGGGGGCTGCCTGCAGGACTCTCATGGTCAACAATGTTTGGTCGCCTCACGAGATGGTGCACCATATCAACTATTTGGAGCTGTTGGCCGTTTGGAAGGCCCTACGTTCCTTCAAGGCCCTACTCACCGGCAATGTGGTTCAAGTGGCCTCGGACAATACCACGGCGGTGGCATACCTGAACAAGCAGGGAGGAACACGGTCCACCATCCTACTTTACCTTGCAGTGCAACTCTGGGAGTGGTGCCTGGAAAGACACATCTTTCCGATTGGAGTGCACATTCAGGGCAAGCTGAATGTTTTGGGCGACCACCTCAGCCGCCTCACCTCGACTACCCACGAATGGGAGCTGGACGACGGGGTATTTCGGTTCCTTTGCGGGGCCTGGGGGACTCCGAGCATCGACCTCTTTGCGTCGGAGTCCAACAGGAAATGCCACAGGTACTGTTCCAGGGCAGGCATCGGACTGAACTCCGAGGGCGATGCCTTCATGAAACGGTGGGATCAGGACTACCTCTACGCCTTTCCTCCATTTCCTCTGGTCCAGAAGGTCCTCACCAGGATGTACCAACACCGGACCAATGCAATTCTCGTGGCTCCAGCATGGCCTAGCCAGCCCTGGTTTCCGCTACTGTTACGCATGTCGTCACAGTATCGCACGCTGCCGGAATCACCAACGCTTCTCCAAATGGAGCACGGCCAGCTCCACCATTTGGACCTACCCAGCCTCCACCTCACCGCGTGGAGGATAACCCCAGACTGTCCAGGATCTTGGAGCTAGCATGGCGCCCTTCCACAAGGAAGTCTTATGCTTCCAAATACAGACGCTTTTGTGCTTTCCTGGCATCCCAGCAGATGTCCCCTCCACAGGTGAGACTACAGGACATCATGGCCTACCTCCTCCATTTGGCGGAGTCTGGCCTTAGTATTACCTCCATCCGGGTCCATCTCGCAGTGGTGGTGGCTCACTCTCCGGCTGGTTCGCCTGCTTCTGGTGCCTTTCGCGACCATACGGTAAAGCGTTTCCTCAAGGGACTGCGGAACGCCTTCCCGCTGGTCAGGACTCCAACAGCACAATGGTCCTTGTCTGCCGTTCTCAACGCGCTCACCAGGACTCCTTTCGAGCCTATGGCTACCGCGGATGTTCGTCTCCTCACATGGAAGATGGCATTTCTGGTGGCTATCACGTCTGCTCGACGAGCTGGTGAACTGGTTGCTCTGCGGGCAGACGCACCGTTTCTTCAGTTTTTCAATGACCGCGTGGTGCTCCACACGGATATCACCTTCCTTCCTAAGGTAGTCTCTCAGTTTCATATGGCACAGACTATCTCGCTGCCAACCTTCTTCCAGAACCCCACCAACGCCCAAGAAAAGACTTGGCACATGCTGGATGTGAAACGAGCTTTATTGTTTTACACCAGCAGGACGAGGGAGTTCAGGAAGTCACAACGTCTCTTTGTGGCTTATGGAGGAAAGTCCAAGTGTGAACCCATCTCTGCCCAGAGGTTCTCCAAATGGATCACGTCTACCATCTACCTGGCTTACGAGTCGGCCTCACTGCCACCTCCACCGCATGTCAGGGCGCATTCTACGAGAGCGGTTGCCACGTCAACTGCCTTTTTGGAGGGCACACCGCTTGAGGACATATGTAAGGCTGCCACCTGGTCCAGACCTTCTACATTTGTCCAACATTACAGGGTGGACACCAGAGCCACTGCAGACGCCAGACTTGGCCGTGTCGTCCTCACCAGGGGGCTCCGGGCTCATCGCCCTTGACAGTTCACTCTATCTGACCTTCATACTCATCGTGGGATCATCTCATCCGACTGCCCACCGACCAAGTGAGTGTGAGCTTGCTAATCTCCCAATAGTGGGGATTAACAAACTATACGAAGAAGAAAGTTCGGTTTCACTTACCAGTGATAACTTTCGTTCTTCGAGTATATAGTTTGTGAATACACACTACCCATCCTGCCTCCCCTCTTGAGCTGCACGGATGAGATCAATTGGTTTATCCTGTGCTTGGCTTAAGTATGGAACTGAGGTAAATTAGTGGACTGGCGCCTCAGGGTGGGCGGTACGGTGGGCGGTCTTACCGCCAAAACTTTTGACCAATAGCTTTTTAAGCCTCTGATCGGCGTTCTGCGCAGGCGCATAACCCAATAGTGTGTATTCACAAACTATATACTCGAAGAACGAAAATTATCACTGGTAAGTGAAACCGAACTTTTGTCTCTTTATTATATGTTTAATTAAATTTGTAATATTTATTTAATAGTTCTCCTTACATCACTACTTTATAACCTTCCACTGGAAAAAACAAAATAATAATAAAATAAATGTTACAATTGTAATAGATGCATAATTCTTGTGTAAAATATATGTAAATCATTTGAAGGAGGCTTGCAGAGCTGCCCAAAGCAAACAGAACTCCCAAATCAAGCTCTAGGAAGGAAAGATGTCTGACAAAGAGAAAACAAGCAATACATATGGAAAGAATCTGGGGGCTTATCAAATCCAGTACAAGTACATAGATGTGTGCGTGTATGCACAAGGAATTATGTTTAATTCCTATTTGAATCAATAGAACCAGCTTTAAGATGTTCAGCTTTAAGGTGTTATCTCCCCCCAGGCACTGGCAACTTCTTCTGTAGCAGTGTTTCCCAACTTTTGGTTTTTGGACTTCAATTCCCAGAAGCCTTAGTCAATTCTCCAAAGCACTGATCAGCCAATGTACAGACTTAGGCTTCTGGGAATTGAAGTCCCCCTTTGGGTTGTGGGCGTTGTCTGCGTTGGGAATCACTGTTCTATACTCAGACGAGGACAACAACTACATGCTTAGTGTTCTTCCTTGTTACAGCAAGAGTCTTGCACACGTCAGACTTCTTAAATGTTACAGGATTCCAATTACAAGTATAGTGGGGAATAAATGTGTTCAAAGCAACAGAGGTTGCTTCCTTTGGTTAGTTTTCATTTTAAGAACTACTGAAAATAGATAAAGACAATAATGTTGGTAAAACAAAAAAATGATATGACGAGGTCTAATCTTTCTGGATTAAAGTACTATACACTATAAAAGTATAATTAGTAAGTGTTGTGTTGTTTGCTCTTTCAAGCAAAGATTCAGCAGTTCTTTGTTTCTCTTGGTGGACTGGCAGTTTTGGATTATCTTCTTGGCAAACTAATAACCAAGCCATTTGGAAACTGTTCAAACACCAAACTTGCAGTAGTGGTGACAAAAACCTTGGATGCCTGTATTGCTGATAACTGTAAGTGAACAAAACCAAATATCTTTGTATATACTAACATCTGGAGTTTGTGTTTTGAAACCACAGATGTATTCAGGTACGACTCCGATCCATATCTCCTTATGTAGCCACAACCATTTATTGTTCATACTACTAATATCTGCCTAGGCTTCTGACCTCATGTCACTATTGTTATAACAAACTTCATTAAAATAATTTCAAGCTAGTTTAGTTCATTCATTCATTTATTCGATTTGTATGCCGCTCACTCGGCATACGCCGACTCAGGGCAGCTCACAAAAATCGCGACATATAACAACAACAACATCCAATACAATATAAAACAAGATACAATTAACATATATTAGAAAACAAGATACAATTAGTGAAATACAATTGGCATACAATAATAAAGTCACCCAAGTCAAAATATCCCAAAACAAAAATTCGACCACAGGAGTCCTAGCCTCAAAATTAGGCGGGTGGGAGAGTCCTCCACCACCCAAGCGGCCGCAGCTGCCATCCTCCATTTTCACAAGGGACTCAAAAGTTCAAAAGGTGCTCATTCACTACTTTATTAACACATAGGCCATGATGGCTAACCTTGACACTCCAGATGTTCTTGGACTTCAATTCCCAGAAGCCCAAGCACCCTGTGAATTCACACGAATGGATTTACTGCGATTCATCCAGCCCTCGCTGCCCTCATCGCTCCTGGAAGCGGAAGTAAAACACGCCCCCTATAGGCACATGCATCTGGACCCAGACACTACGGCAAGGGTCCTCCTTGTGCACATAAGTTCTTCGCCTTTCTCAAACATTCTACGTTCTCCAATCCCTTCCTCTGGAAGAATTTTT
Source organism: Bradypodion pumilum (assembly GCA_035047305.1). Taxonomy (NCBI): domain Eukaryota; kingdom Metazoa; phylum Chordata; class Lepidosauria; order Squamata; family Chamaeleonidae; genus Bradypodion; species Bradypodion pumilum. The sequence goes on along the minus strand of JAWDJD010000009.1, from coordinate 22,322,505 downwards.
CATGGCTGCAGCCTTCAAACAGTGCTGTACTTGCATCGGACGGGCATAGCCAGTGCCTCTTCTGCCTCAGGGGAAGCGCACCAGAGTCAGTCCTGTGTGCATTGTAAGAACTTCACTCGGCTGGCTGAAAGCGCACTTGATGGAACTTGCCCTTGCTCTGGCCGGTGCACCTTCAACTTCCACCGCGATGAGTGCGCCTCCACCCGAACGGGCTACTCACTCGTCTTCGTCCTCTCTTCTTGTTCGCAAGAAAAAGAAAAAGGACAAGAATAAGGCCAAGAAAAAGAAACACAAGACAGACGAACGTTGGTCGCTTCCGCAGACTCCTCGACCTCTGGTCTCTCCCGGGCCCTCACCACCTTTCTCCGTTGCAAGATGCCTTCTGCATGGGGTGGTCGAACTTCGTCCGACTCACCAAACAAGGGCCGCAGGGCTGGGGCTCCAGCTCGCCCCTTGTACTTGCCTTCACCGGCTCAGGAAAGGGGACATCTCCCCACTAGGCAACTCTCGGTTTCCCCCAGACCTCGGACTCCGTCCATAGACGAGCCGGCAGCCACCATTCCTGCCACCATTTCGTCTCCAGTTGTGCTTTCTACTGTTTCGCCTCCCACCGTTTCGCCACAGCCAGCGGGTGTCGATACAGCCCAGATGGACTTGTTCAGGGGCATGTTCGAAGCCATGGCAAAATCCTTCGCCCAACAGTTTAAGGCCACTATTCCTACGGCCTCTGCGGCTCCGGGACTGACCACCGCAAGCCCCAGGGATCCTGGCCCTGCTGTCGCTCCGCCACCCTCTCGAGGGTCGAGTAGTCACTCCGCTGGCCCGCCCATACCGTCTTGGTGCAGTCCAGACGTTGATGTGACGAGCGCTCATCCCATCGACCCGCCCAGGCCGTACTGGCATGGTCCCAATGTGGCTTCGAGAGTCCCACCCTCATCTTCCGATGATTCCAGTGCATCCTCGGAGAAGGATGAGGGGGACGTCGACACGGAGAAGATGCCCGACCAGGCGATCGGTGCGGTCGACCCACCGCGTGGAGAGGATCAGAGATCGCTTACCGCGATGCTAACCCGTTTGGGCACGGCTTTGAACCTGCGAGTGGATCAGCCGCCTCTGGAGGGTGAGGACCAGATGACGGCCAAATTGGACAAGAAGGCCATCCGTCCGGTCCACATCACTATGCTTCCATCCATGTTGATGTCAGCGAAGGCAACATTGAAAAAGCCCGTTTTGGCCCACTCCATTTCGTCCAGGCTCAACGGAAAGTACAGAGTCTTGGACGAAAACGTCAAGTTCCTCCAGGCACACCCACTACCTAACTCTCTAGTTGTGAAGGCCTTCCAACACAAGACTGCCGTTAGTGGGTTTCCGGTACCTTCGACTCCGGAGGGGAAGAAGTTGGACGCGGTGGGTCGTAAGTTCTATGCCACTGGTTCACTCTTCCTCAGGGCTGCAAATTACTCAGCCGCCATGGGCCTGTATCAGTCTCACCTGTGGGAGCGTACCAAGACCCTCGCCGCGAGACTACCGGCCGACCTCCAGAAAGAACTTGACTCGCTGGCCGAGGCAGCAACAGATGAGGATGGCGAGACATATAAATGACTATGCTGCCAAAGACATGTCTTCCGCCATCCTCTTGCGGCACCACGCCTGGCTCAGGGGGACCACCCTCGACGACTCGATGAAGAAGCTCATTGAGGATGATGGCCAAGGCCTCTTTGGCCAAGACACTGACAAAGTGCTAAACGGGTTAAGGCAGACTAACTCGACGGCCAGGTTTTTGGGGCTCGCCATGCCGTCTCAGCCAACGAAGGCGAGATTCCAACCCTTTACACTACGGTATCGGGGGAATCCTCAACAACAAGAGGGATCGGGTGATCAACCCAGGACTACCTTCTACAAACAAAGGTGGCAACCCACAGCCCCATGGCCAGGGTAAACGTACGGACTCCAAATCCAAGTCCCGGGTTTGAAGTCCCACAGGCCAAGGCTCTCTCGCTCCAACTCCCGTACCTCCCCCTCCGGAACTTCCTCCAGGTGTGGTCCGGCGTCACGAATGACCGGTGGGTCTTGAATATCTTGTCCGCTGGCTACGCCATCGAGTTCGACCGGATGCCTCGGGTAGGAAAACACCGTTTCACCACCTTGTCCCACCATCTGGAGGAAGAAGTTGCAACCCTTCTCTTCAAGGGTGCCATCGAGATGGTACCATCAACCAAATGGGACAACGGTTTCTACTCGAGGTACTTCGTTGTCAGGAAAAAGGACGGAGGCCTCCGCCCAATTCTGGACTTACGTCGTATCAACAGATGCATCCACACCAGGAAGTTCCGGATGGCGACTCTCCAGACCGTCCTCCCCCTCATCAACAAACGGGCTGGTTTATGGTAATAGACCTCAAGGATGCTTATTTTCACATCAGCATCCTCAAGGACCACAGACGATTCCTGCGTTTCAGGATAGGAAACTCTGTCTATCAGCACCGTTGCCTACCGTTCGGTCTGGCCACAGCACCCAGGGTCTTCACCAAATGCATGGCTCCGGTGGCTAACTTCCTCCGCCAGAAGGGGATCAGGGTCTTCTCGTACATTGACGACTGGTTGATAGTCTCCCCCACCAGATTGTCAGCCGTTCGGTACACAGAATTTACCGTACATCTCATGGAGAGTTTTGGCCTCAGGATCAACTTTACCAAGTCAAAGTTGGAACCTACACAGCGAGTGGAGTACATTGGAGCGGTACTGGACTCACTAGCAACCAGGGCTTTTGCCCCTCAGAAACACTTACTAAACATTGCACATGTGGTAAGCTACTTCAAGAACAAGCCCTTCATCAGAGCAAAGAAGGCTCAGAGACTATTGGGCTTGATGGCTTCAACCACGGCAGTAATCCCTCACGCCAAATTGAAGTTCCGGTCCTTACAATCGTGGCTTCTCCACGAGTACGATCCGCTCACGGAGAGCCAGTCCAAAGGGTTAGCTCCGTCTCCGGAACTGGTGGACCAGCTGGTGTGGTAGACAACACCTCTCAATGTGGCCACCGGGAAGAACCTTTACCCTCCACAGCCATCATTTCAAGTTCTGACCGACGCAAGCAACCTCGGTTGGGGAGCTGCTTGCGGGACTCTGACGGTCAACAACGTGTGGTCCCCTCACAAGATGGTGCACCATCTCAATTATCTGGAACTGTTGGCCATATGGAAGGCTGTAAATTCCTTCGAGACTCTGCTCAGTGGCAATGTAGTTCAGATTGCATCCGACAACACCACAGCGGTTGCGTATCTCAACAAGCAAGGAGGGACAAGGTCCACAACGTTGCTCTACCTGGCAGTACAACTTTGGGAATGGTGCCTGGAGAGACACATCTTCCCAATTGGGATACACATCCAGGGCAAGCTGAATGTGCTGGCCGAACACCTCAGCCGCCTCACCTCAACAACCCATGAGTGGGAGCTGGACAGCGTGGTTTTTCAGTCCCTTTGCAGGGCATGGGGGACCCTGAGCATCGACCTCTTTGCGTCGGAGTCCAACAGGAAATGTCACAGGTGCTGTTCCAGGGCGGGCATTGGACTAAACTCCGAGGGCGATGCCTTCATGAAACGGTGGGATCAGGACTACCTCTATGCCTTTCCCCCGTTTCCTCTGGTTCAGAAGGTCCTCACCAGGATGTACCAGCAGCAGGCGAACGCAATCCTCATTGCTCCGGCGTGGCCACGCCAGCCCTGGTATCCACTTCTGTTACACATGTCATCGCAGTCTCACACACTGCCGGACTCACTGAGTCTCCTGCAAATGGAGCATGGTCAACTCCACCACTCAGATTTGCCCAGCCTCCACCTCACCGCGTAGAGGATAATCCCAGACTGTCCAAGATCTTGGAGTTAGCAAGTCGCCCCTCCACGAGGAAGTCCTATGCCTCCAAATACAGGCGTTTTCGTGCCTTCCTAGAATCCCAGCAAGGGTCTTCTCCACAGGTGGGACTACAAGACATCATGGCCTACCTCCTCCATTTGGCGGAGTCAGTCCTCAGCATCACCTCCATATGGGTCCACCTGGAAGCGGTAGTAGCCCACTCTCCAGCTGGTTCACCTGCAGCTAGTGCCTTCCGTGCCCAAACGGTGAAGCGTTTCCTCAAGGGATTACGGAACGCTTTTCCGCCGGTCAAGACTCCAACCGCACAATGGTCATTGTCTACTGTTCTGAACGCTCTCACCAGGACTCCTTTCAAGCCAATGGCTACCACGGATGTTCGTCTCCTCACTTGGAAGACTGCATTTCTGGTGGCCATCACGTCTGCTCGACGAGCTGGTGAACTAGTTGCTCTGCGGGCAGATGCTCCATTTCTCAAGTTTTTCAATGTACCTCGATTTTATTTTTTTAAAAAACTCTGTGTTTATGGCAAGACCATCGAAATATCCTCTTTATGTTGTATGCAAATATACTTGAAGCCGATTGGCTCATTTTCTCTTCCCTTTAACACCCTCTTTCCCAGGAGAGAGAAGAGACAATGAGCCAATCGGCTTCAAGTATATTTGCATACAACATAAAGAGGATATTTCCGTGGTCCTGCCTTAAACACAGAGTTTTAAAAAATGAAATTGAGGTACACAAGGCTAAGACAGTAGACAATTAAGTGATTAAAGTGTAAAAAACAGTTCCATGAAAAATCACCATAATATGAAATGCTGTCGCAGCAGAAAATGAAAAAAGAGATTTAAAATAGAATTGTTACAGTAAGGCTGGCCTGCTGCCTTGTTCCCCGTGAGGGGAAGCAGTTGTGCTAAGGGGAGTGCCTAGGGGGTGGTTCTTCCTCCACCAGGGGGAGCCCAACACTCCTCTCTGGCTCTGGTATGAGGCACATACCTCATGAATAAATCTATACCTATAAATCCAAGCATTAACCATTGGAACTTGACAAAGGATCCTGCACCCAGCCACACTATCCCGTACCGAGCCTCCTGCACTTGCCCGAACTGGGTACGGAGGTCAACAAATATTTTAGAAATGCGCCAGTGGGGCAAGAGCCCCACAAACGCGAACAAAGAAAAAGAACTTCATTACCCAACATCCTGTGCATCGCACCACGCCAGAGCCAATCAGGCTGAGAGGCACAAGCAAAAAGAACGTTGGGAGACGAGCCGCGGCCAATCAAAATAAAGCGGTAGAAAATAGTACAATGTAGGATTGGTAAAATCACAAATTAAACTTCATGTCCCAGTGTCCTTTGCACTGTGCAACCCCTCAGCCAATCAGGCTGAGGGATATGAGCATAGAGGAGGCTGGGAACGCGCGCGCTGACTGAAAAAGAAACGCTGGGAGCCGGAGGGAAAGACTTTGAAAGACCCAGCTGGAGGGAGCCAGGAAAAGGTAAGTGCGGTCGGTGGGGGTTAGGGAGTGGGTGAGGGAGGCAATGAAAGGTGCTGGGTCCAGAAGGGTTGGGGGTACAGACCCCTTTTGTCCCCCCAGCCCTTCTGGACCCAGGAGACCCGGGAGAGGGGAACGAATCCACACACCCCCCCCAAAACACTCCATTTTTAAAGAGAAGAAACAGCTTGGTTTCTTCTCTTTAAAAATGGAGTGGTTTTTTTTGGGGGGGATAAATCCCCTCTCTGCTGGGTCCCCTGGCTCTGGAAGGGTTGGGGGGACAGACCCCTTTTGTCCCCTCAACCCTACCAAACCATGGGGACCAGGGAGAGGGGATCGAATCCACCCCCTTTCCCAAACACTCCGTTTTAAAAGAGAAGAAACAGCTTGGTTTCTTCTCTTTAATAACGGGATGTCCTGCGGGGGGGGGTCCCCTCTTTGCAGGGTCCCCTGGGTTTGGGTGGTTTGGGGGGACAATACACACACACACACACACTGCTTCTCTCTCTCTCTCTCTCTCCCACACACACACACACGAGACACTCCTGCCTTGCCAGGAATTTTTAATGTGTGTATTGGTGGTTGGAGTGGTATTGTAGGGGTGGTGGTGGTTGTGCACACCCAAAACCACCCCTAACCACCAACACACACTTTAAAAATGCCCGGCTGGCCGGCCAAACGATGCTATACAATATATTTAACAAATGACAACATAAAAAATTTGTACATAAATAAAAAAAATTTACATTTTTTTTACAGACTAACCTCTTTTTTACATAAATTACCAAAAAAATTATCCCTTACAATACAATTTAAAACAGCCCGGCAACGCCGGGCAAACTATGCTAGTATATAATAATAATACAGTAATACCTCATACAAAGTCCGCTTCATACAACATTGAATTCATACAACATTGCCTAATTCCTTGAAAAAAGTTGCCTCATACAAAGTCGCTGCGACTTTGTATGAGGCATTGGGGTTTTTTCCAGGTTGCATTGTGCCTGGGCAGTATAAAAGGCAGGACACATGCGTGCATTGCTCTTGTGGGTTTTGCACAAGGCGAAGAGTGGTTAGGAGTGGTTTTGAGCATGGTTTTGGATTTTTTGATTTTTTTCATCAGAATTTTTAGAAGCATTCCTGGGATTTTTGCAGTATTCTTCAGGTTCTTGGACAATCAGGGTTGTTTGACATGTTTTTATAATGTATTTAGTCTTTAGACAATGATTTTTTAAAGTACTGTCAGTTTCCTGTCTGACTTTGCCCTGAAGTCTGTGCTGTTACAGTACAATGTATGTCTATGGAAACGACGTTGTACGAGGCATCGCGGCAAGGATTTGGACGTTGTATGAGGCATCGCGGCTAGGATTTTGCATGCCTCATACAAAGTCCAAATCCGTATAAAGTCCAAACTTGTGGAACCAAGTTTGGACGTTGTATGAGGTATCGCTGTACAATAATATACGGGAGATTCACACGCCCCCTGGGTTTTTTTAAAAACACGGGAGATTATTTTAAAAATATGTGACGGCAGGGAGGCGGGCAATACAGGATACTTGACAGCTATGGTTCTCAAAGCCTCTTGTATCTCTTCCACCTCCCATGTCCCCCCCCCCCATTCCTCTACCCTTATAGTCCCTACCACTGGCCTTTCTTCACTTCCCACTCTAGAAGCAAGGTTCTGGCTCTTCTGTGCCTTAGGTCCACTGTGCAGGCCACCCCCACCCCCATTCTAGGGAGCAGGAGATTGGTAACTTTGGCCTGGAGATTGTGGAGGATGATTGGGCACTAGCCTCCTGGCATTAGTGTAAACTAGGATACTGTAAAGAAAGTGAGTGAGATGCAATTTTTCCTCTCTAAAACTCAACAGCAATTTCTATGACAGAAAGTATGGGCAATTAGTCCACACTCTCTTGCATTCCCTCTTTCAGTAAGAGGATTTCAACTCTATAGCTTTACAGGAGAAAGGAAGAAAGTCCCAACACTACTTCAAGCATAACATAGGGGCTTTTCCTAATCCTACCCAGTGCATTTCTACTCCCCACCCCAATTCTTTATACTTCATGTGGTTTGTTGCAGTCAAAGCAGACATTACAGGGAGTCTGTCATTAGAAGCTGAATTCTACAAGAGGTTATTTATTTGTTTTATCTTACAAGGTTGGCAGATTTTAAAGATCATTTTTGGAGGGAAAATATTTTATTACCTTTCTAATGTGAAGGCAACAGCTCTTGATGTTGCTTCTGATTTCATGCAGCTTGACATAACTAGGAGCCTGTACCTGTGTACAGCATGTGCTTTTAAAAGTACAGTTTTAACTTATATTTGACTGTAAATTGTGTTTAACTGGCGTGTTTCCCTCTTTAATTTTTTTTGTATCAATAGCTGTAGTCGGAGGTAGCTTGTCAAGGTATAATATTGTGCCAAATCTATTGAAATTACTTTCTCACAACATTCTGGATTCAGGAGATCAGTGTAGTGTCATACTTACTCTTGGACATTGTACAGATGGCTGTGGTAGGAATCTGTTTAATTTTTATGAATTTTTGTCATTTGTAAGCTGAATGTTGTATTGAGATACTGATTACATTAGAAATTACATTCGAATTCCAGTGTACAATTACCAGTATATATGTGTGTTGGTCTTGCTCCCCTCTCAGCCCTTTCTTGCCCTACTTCTTTGTTATCACAAAGATAACATGAGGACCTGTTTCCTTATTTCTGATTACAGTCCTGAAATCTCAAACCATGAGATGGTACTGTACTGACTTGACAATTCTAAAATGTGAGTTTTGTAAATAAATCCTCACATGGTTACTTTACTACATTTCTGCCTTTTGTCTCTGAAGTGTAAAAATTCACCGGTACATGCACAGCATTTAAGAAAGCTTATTGGAAGCTTATTGGGTATTTTGTTACCCTCCTCTTTTATGGCTAGGCCTACTACTAAATGTGAAGGAGCACTAAGGTGGCCAATTGTGGATGTTAGTAAGGATAACAAGCACTTAATACTTTGATTAATGTTATATTATAATTAAATAATATTATTTATATCATAGCAGAAACATGCCAATTTCTAAGGGCTTCTACAAAGTACTGTACCGAGAAGTAACTTGCTGTAACTACCAAATGATACATTGGAGATGTTAGTAGAAGCAATGTATGAAGTTTTTCTTAAGTACTACAGTTTTACACTGAAATCTGCAACATTTCCAAATCTATAGAACAGATTGGTGGATTAAGGATAAAGTTGGTATAAAAGTAGCCATAAGGGAACATGTTACTGATTGTAACATGATTTATAATTATAGAGAGAATTCAAAATTACTGTTTTTCATAGCATATCTGTTGCCTTTTCTGCAGAAAATATTGTGCAGTACTGTTAATTAAGTGCACAGTTCAAACAAATATGTTTAACTGGGATTAATGCAATCTTTGTAGAGGAAAATCAGTACACTCTGGTGAAAAACAATGGTATCCCACTTATGATTCAAGCACTGACTGAATCACAGGATGAAGAACTCCGCAAGGCTGCTATCTTTGTGCTGCAACACTGCAAGCAGATCGGTAAGAATATAATTATAATAGCTGCTGTTTTAAATAAACTCAAGCCCAGGTTTGTAAAATAGCCACTTGTCTCCTCCTCCTCCTCCTTCTTGTGCCGTATCTGATTCTGAATATTGGTGATCATCATGGTGATCAACTATGAAGATTGTCCTAAGAATATAATGCAGTGGCCTTCCATTTCCCTTCTGCATCGCAGTGTGAGACCAATATGGTCTACTTTATTACCATAGTTAGATGACTTGGCCAGCCAATTGCCTAGTTTTCTGTTATAAACCTGGTATTACGTGATCACTGTTCCTGGAAGGTTTTGTAAATTAGAAGTGAGGTTTCTTCTTTCATCCCTCTTACGTCTTTTAGGTTACCAAACGTTCCTTGGGTCATAGTTGAATATTCACTACTCTATAACAATAATAGCATCAAAGATACTAGTTAAGTTATAAAAAGTTTATAAATCAAATAATAACAATACAAAAACAAAAAACAACTGCTCTGGAAACAGTGCAATTGACTTTGTACTAAAACCCTCATGAGCAGCGTTGCACTGCAGGCGGTTCTGCCCGGTTCTATTGAACTGGTAGCAGAACTGGCTAGCCACGCCCATCTCCCACACCACGCCCACCTCCTCCCCCTCCCCCCGCACTCTGGGCACAGCCGGGGGCCGGGAGGAGGAGGAAGCACGTGCCCACCCGATGCTGCCGCTGTTTGCCCAGAGCAGCATGGGTGGGGGAAACTCACCCTGCCGGGCACGCTTCCTTCTACATACTTCCTGCATGCCTCCTGGGCGAGGCACATGGGGGCGTTGTCGAAGGAAGCACGCCCGGCATGGTGAGTTCCCCCAACCCACGCTGCTCTGGGTAAGCGGCGGTGGCAGTGGGTGGGCGCGTGCTTCCTCCTCCTCCTCCCGGCACAAGATGTATGGAGGCCGGCGGCGACTTCAGCTCCTCCTCGTGGCCTGCCTGAACTGCACCTTCTGGTGAGTCTCCTCTCTCTCTCTGGGGGGGAGGGAGGGGAGGCAGACACGGGGAAGCCCCGGGCTGAGCTGCATGGAGGAAGATGCCCCACAGGTAAGGCGAGCGCCGTGGGGGGTGGGGGACCAACTAGCCAGTATGTGTGGGGGGCCTCCATGCAGCCCAGCCAGGCGCCTGCATCCGCACGTCTCCCGCCACCATGGCCTGCATCTCCAAGGCAGCAAGTGAGCATTGCCTGCAAGCGGAGGGGTCGGGCTCACTCACTCCACAGCGATAGCCTGCCTTTGGCTCCCTGCTTCTCAGTGCTGCCGAAGGCTGCTCAAAGCTGAGAGGAGGAAGGAAGGAGAGGAGAGCCGGGTCTTCCCCGCCATTGCTCTCCTTCCTTCCTCCTCTCGGCTTTGAGCAGCCCTCGGCAGTGCTGAGAAGCAGGGAGCCAAATGCGGGCTATCGCTGTGGAGTGAGTGAATGAGCCTGACCCCTCCGCTTGCAGGCAATGCATACAGAGGTCCCTGGGTTTCTTTTCTTTTTTCTTTGGGGGGGGGAGGATGAGGCCATGCCCACACAGTTGGCCATGCCCACACAGTTGGCCATGCCCACAGAGTAGGTAGTTGTTGTGTTCTGATGGTTTTACCTTCCACATGGATTACAATGTATCTGAGCCAATGTAACCTTGCCTATAGCAACTATGTAACCTTCAGCTGTATCATATAAACCCTGTAATAGGACGCGAGCTAATGACCACCAGCTGGCAGCAGCGAGCGTCCAAGCTCTCTTGGTCCGAACTCATCAAAGGCAACAGCGCGGGAAGTTTTCCCGCCACCACCTACACCCGGACAAGAAGGGCGTGACCCGCAATGACGTCACGCAGACAGTAGCCAATGGGCTACCATGGCACCACGTTCAAATGTATTACTGCTGTATATAAAGAGCTATCGATCCGCCATTACCTCATGTTCCCTCTGTCCACGATGCAATAAACCTGAGTTAACCCAGCCCGAGGCTGTGTCCTGTGTCTTGGTTTGCATACACCAAAGTGGCGACGAAGGTGGGATTATGGATCCCCACGGAACAGCCAGGGCACAGAGCGGGTTCAACATCACCAAACCGCAAGACTGGGAGCTGCTTGAGATGGACTTCCAGGCGGCGCTGGTGGAACTCAAAGTCAAAGGAGACGACGTCGGTTGAGGCATTCGTGGCCGCCATGAGGATAGCCGCCGCCCCCTGTAAATGGGGCGACATCCTAGAGATGGCCCTCAGGGACGGCGTGCTGTGTGGTCTGAAAGACAAGGAGGTACAGCGCAGCTTGATGAACAAGGAGCCGCCACCCACGTTGGCAGAGGTCGTAGAGGCCGCGGAAGCCGCAGAGTCCACGAATGCTGGAGTGGACGAGATGCACCAGTGGCGTGAGTGGCGTCCTAGAGCCGGCAAGGCGGAAAATTCGGTGCACGGGAAGTCCGGACAGTCGGTGCACGCAACTCGACGGGCCTCAAAGTCGTCTACGGAAGGCAGCGACGGCGAGGAGGTCCAGAAGGTCCGAAAGGGTGGTCGACGCTGCGAGGGTTGCGGAGCGGCCCATGAGCGCGCGAGATGCCCGTTCAGGAAGGCCGAGTGTTACACCTGCGGCCGTCAGGGGCACATCGCCAAGGCATGCAGAAAACGGAAGGAGGGCCGGAGGCAGTCACAAGACCGTGCGGCCAGACCGGACCGTCCAGCGAGGCCCAAAGATGGCGCCCAGACCACGAGGAAGCAGGATGGCGTGGGCCGCGTCTCGGACGACAGCGAGGACGACGCCCCAGTGTTCAGCGTGTCCGCGGAACAGTCCCATTACTTCGTTGAGGTATTAGTACAAGGGGCCCCTATTAAGATGGAAATTGACTCGGGGTCCTCCTATTCTATAATTCCCCAGAAAGAGTTCTTGAAGATCGACCCCCACGTGCGGCCCAAACTTAAAGCGTTGAGGTCCACGCTACGAGACGTACAGGGAAACAGCATTCCGGTGTTGGGGGTCGGGAAATTTCGGGTCAATTTTAAGAGACATTCTGCGGAACTGCCCCTAGTTGTCCTCAAGGGGGGAAGCTGTAGCCTCCTAGGGACACAGTGGTTTCAGCCCTTAGGTTTGTTCATAGGGGGAGTGCATACCGTGGGGGGGGACCCAATACAAGCGGTTTGCGATGCGCATCCCGCCGTTTTTAAGAAAGGACTCGGAAAGTTCAAGGGACCCCCTGTAGCTTTCGACATAGACCCGGAGGTCCGCCCGATAAGACTCAAACCGCGCAGGGTGCCGTTCGCACTCAAGGACAAGATAGAGGCGGAGCTGGACAAACTGGTGGGCCAGGGGATTCTTATTCCTGTTGATTCCGCGGAGTGGGAAACTCCAATTGTAACGGCTCTAAAGGCTAACGGGGAGGTGCGCATTTGCGCTGATTATAAGTGTACAATTAACAAGGCGATCCGCCCTAATGCATACCCGGTGCCAGTGATCAGCCACCTTTTGGCCAGGCTGAATGGGGGAAAGTGTTTCGCTAAACTCGATTTGGCACAAGCCTATCAGCAACTTCCTGTGACCCCCGCCACGGCCGCGGCACAAACGATAGTTACACATAAAGGAGCGTTCCAGGTGTCGCGGTTACAGTTTGGCGTGAACTCGGCACCCGGCCTTTTTCAGTCGCTTGTGGAACGCCTCCTGAAGGGACTGGAGGGGGTGTTGCCTTATTTTGATGACGTGTTGATAACAGGGGGGAGTGAGGCTGAACTGGCAAAGAGGTTGGACAAAGTACTGACCGTGTTCGAGAAAGCGGGGCTGAGATTGAGGAAGGACAAATGTGTTTTTTTCGAAACCGAGGTCGAGTTTTTAGGGTTCCGGATCACACCCGAGGGGATTAAGCCGTCTAAATCCAAAGTAGCAGCCATTAAAAAGGCCCCTCGCCCAACATCCAAAACCGAGCTACAGTCCTTCCTGGGGCTCCTCAATTTTTACCATACATTCCTCCCGCGGAAGGCGTCCGTGGCCGAACCGCTCCATCGGTTACTTAAAAAGGAGGAGACATGGATGTGGGGTGACGAGCACGAGAGGGCGTTCAAAGAGCTAAAGCAACTCCTAACATCTGAGGCAATCCTGACGCACTTCGACCCCAAACGGCCAGTGGTCCTAGTCTGTGATGCATCCCCGGTGGGGGTGGGGGCGGTGCTTTGCCACGTGTTGGAGGACGGAAGGGAGGCCCCGGTAGCGTTTTACTCAAGGTCCCTGTCCCAAGCGGAGCGAAATTACGCACAAACCGACAGGGAGGCGTTAGCAATAGTAGCGGGAACCAAAAAATTTCACGATTTTTTGTATGGCCGCCCGTTCAAAATCGTGACCGATCACAAGCCACTGTTAGGGATTTTCACGGCAAGCAAGCCCACGCCGCAGATCCTGTCCCCGAGAATGCTGCGATGGGCTATTTTCCTCAATGCATACCAACATGAGTTGGAGTACCGGCCCGGAAAGGAGATCAGCCATGCTGATGCACTTTCGAGATCCCCTTTGCCCTTGTCGGACGACCAAAAGGCGAGAGCTGAAAGAGACCGCCAGGTGTTGCTAATTGAGGTTTTAGACGCACCCCCAATAGTACCAGCCGACATTGCTAGGGCGACAGGCAAGGACAGAACGCTGGAGAAAGTTAGTTCATGGGTACAGAAGGGGTGGCCGGCATCGTCCCCGAGTACAGAGTTCGACCCATTCTTTCGGAAAAAGCTAGAGCTGTCCCTAGAGAGGGGGTGCCTTTTGTGGGGCCAACGGGTGGTGGTCCCTACGCCCCTGCGGCCGAGGGTGCTCGAACTGCTGCACGTCAGCCACCCGGGCATAGTTCGTTCAAAGGCGCTGGCCCGGAGTTACTTCTGGTGGCCACAGCTGGACGCGGACATTGAGCACATGGTCGGCACTTGCGAGGCATGCCAGGGATCCCGACCTGAGGCGGCCCGTCTTCCGCATAGGGAATGGGACACAGCAAGGGGGCCATGGTCCAGAGTGCACGTAGATTTCGCTGGCCCATTCCGAGGAACCATGTTTCTCCTGGTGGTGGATGCGTTCTCCAAGTGGCTGGAGGTTATCCCAGTAAAGAGCACGTCCTCTGCCACGACAATTAGTCAGCTAAGGAGAGTCTTTTCCACATTCGGTTTACCCGACACTTTAGTCAGCGATAACGCTAGTTGCTTCACCTCCGCTGAGTTCGGAGCATTCATGGAGGCAAACGCCATTCGGCATGTCACATCCGCACCGTTTCACCCGGCCACGAATGGCCAAGTGGAACGGCTGGTGCGTACAACAAAGGAGGCGCTGCGGCGCATGGGCCCGGGGGACCTGAATCACCAAGTATGCCAGTTCCTCTTAGCGTATAGGGTAACCCCCTTAGCGTCAGGTTACTCGCCGGCGGAGCTCTTGATGCGGCGAAAACTGACCACGATCCTGTCCAGGCTAGACCCGACGAGAGTCGAGGATAAAGGGAAAAACATAGGGTTGGCAGTCTCGAAAGGGTTCGCCGCCGGTGACCCCGTTCACTGCAGGAACTATTCCAGCGCAGGGCCAGCCTGGGTACCAGGGACGGTTGTAGAACAGACGGGGCCTGTGTCGTACCGGGTCGAGACTAACTCCGGCCTCCTCTGGAGGAGGCACGCAGACCAACTGAGGCACCGAGTGAGTGGGCCAGTCTGTGGGGCTCAGCAACAGGATTCAGCGTTAGGGTTCTCCCCCACCCGCTTAACCCAAGGGGGAGACAGCAGTGGACAACAGTCCCAAGCAAGGGGGGAAGGCAGAAGCAGCGGCCCCGACTCATACCCTTTTGATACGCCAGTCCTATCAGGGGCCGGGGAAGGGGGAGAGGAGTTCGCGACCGCTGCCCCCGATTGGAATTTTGATTTGGATTTTGCGAGCCGGGGGGGTTTTCAGGAGTGTTCCCCCACCCATCCGAGCGAGAAGAGGGGTTTTTCGTTAGCCCCCAGTGCCCCCGGTTCCTCCCTAAGAAAGAGCACACCTCCCAACAACGCCGCGGAGCCGCGGCAAGCCACTAACGAGTCTCCCTCTCCAATTACAGGACAGGAAACCAGGGGACAAAGAGAAGGTAGCAAACCCGGGGAGAGACAGCCCGCATCGAGACCCCAGCGTGTTCGAAATAAGCCATCTTGGCTGAGAGACTTTGTCTCCTGAGGGGGGGGAGTGTGCTTAAGAGTGGGCTCGAGACTTTGTCTCGTCCTAGGGGGGAGGGGTGTTGTGTTCTGATGGTTTTACCTTCCACATGGATTACAATGTATCTGAGCCAATGTAACCTTGCCTATAGCAACTATGTAACCTTCAGCTGTATCATATAAACCCTGTAATAGGACGCGAGCTAATGACCACCAGCTGGCAGCAGCGAGCGTCCAAGCTCTCTTGGTCCGAACTCATCAAAGGCAACAGCGCGGGAAGTTTTCCCGCCACCACCTACACCCGGACAAGAAGGGCGTGACCCGCAATGACGTCACGCAGACAGTAGCCAATGGGCTACCATGGCACCACGTTCAAATGTATTACTGCTGTATATAAAGAGCTATCGATCCGCCATTACCTCATGTTCCCTCTGTCCACGATGCAATAAACCTGAGTTAACCCAGCCCGAGGCTGTGTCCTGTGTCTTGGTTTGCATACACCAAAGTAGTAATTTTTTTTCCAGTGCATCATTGCTCATGAGCAATAAAATCTACCAAAACAGCTATTAACCCTTACTTGGTAGGTATGAATTCACCTCTAAAGGCATGAAACTGAGACTATAATTAAACAAGTCTGCTTTGGATGCTTAAGTAGTTTCATCCTTTAGTAATCAGTTAGGCATTTTGCTTTTCTCTGTTACCACATTGTTCCAGTGCATCCAATATTTTTACATTTGTTATTCTGTTGTTTATGCATTTGCAGCAGTTGTGGACACGTTTTATGACGGCGTTTACAGTGGGTGTACCACCAGTCTGGCCCCCTCAACTGTCTGAGGGAGCGTGACCCGGCTCTTGATGTAAAATGGTTGCAAACCCCTGCCCTAAAGGAAGCCTTGAGTTTACAAAAGCTACGCAGGGCTGTTGAGGACAGGCCATTTGGAGGCCACTCATTCATAGGTTCACCATACACTTGAGACAATTTGATGGCACATAACAATATTAGTATATAAAATAGCAACATAAAAGAGATGACAGTGTCCTCCCCCTACAACAGACACCTCAACTGTTGGCATTATTATCATTAGGTAAAGGTCATCCTTGTTTGAAAGCCAGTTGTATCTGACTCTAGGGTCCAGTGCTCATCTCCATTTATAACCAAAAAGCCAGAAGTGTCTGCATCTGCAGATGTTTCCGTGGTCGTGTCAGCCATGACTAGACATGGAACACTGTTTACCTTGTCACTGAAGTGGTTCCTGTTTATCTACTTGCAGTTTCTTGCTTTCAAACTGCTAGTTTGACAGGAACTGGGACAGATGGGAGCTCACTCCATTGTGCAGCGCTTGGATCTCAAACTGCTGACCTGCCGACTTTCCAATCAAATTCAGCGTTTTGACCACTAAGCCACCACAGTCCCCTAACTTCAGTGTTATTCCCCTAGCAATAATTATTAGGGGTTAGGGCTCAAACTAAAGTCTAGTAGTTAACTTGGTTATTTTTTGCTTCCAGTTTAACTACATGTCTTACAAGGAAGGAGCCCATCTGTTGCCTCTGAAAAACATATGAAGAAGAGTGTAGCTGCTATACATAGCTATTTCCTTTGTAGATTCTGCAACGTTTTAGCTAGGTAGATAGCTAAGTAACATCCTATGTAACTTTAAGTTTCTCTCTTGGGGATTCAGTAGTCAAATGTAGTAAAATCATGTTTATTCTTTCTCAAAAAGTGGAGAAATTGTCATTTGAACTAGCTGAGCATCCAATAAGAGAAGATGATGTAGGAAAGCTGGAAGCAGATTTGCAGAACAAAGAGAGAAACCTTGAAGCCTACTGGAATGAAGCAAAAGACATCTTATATAGAATTAAAAGTCTTGAAAATGAACATCAAGAGGTACATCTCTCTTTTTTAAAAATAATGAGCATTCTGCTAATGTCCAGGAAATACAGATATAGTGTAGACAAGAAATTGATATTTGTGTGAATTATGAAAAAGGATTATCTCTAGTAAATTCTTATTCTGTATTCTTGGCTGAATTTCTACAATATTATGTATTTGACTTTTACCCACTTGCACCTATACTGATTTAATTTCATTAACAATAATGAGGAAATTTGTAACAAATTGAAATACTGTAGATGCAGTGCAATATGGTATAAGCCTATACCATCTGAGATAGCAAGCCGGATTTTCTAAGGTATATTTAACAAACTAATACAAAGTTGATGCAGCTTATGAAAATTGTGTAGTTTAGAGCTTCATCCTTTTCAGGACAAGCATGTGTAAATTGGCAAAGGCCTCTTCTTGCATGGTAAAGAATTAAAACTGCACTGTAATAGCTCCACAATGCTTTAGATCAGTGGTGGCCAACCTACGGCCTGTGACACCATTTTATGTGGCCCACGATGCTGCCGTAGCAGAAGTGAACACGTCCATGACAGCTGTAAAACGCGCCTGCAGAAACGCACCCACGGCTGTCGCAAACACATTTACGACAGGGGAACCACATGACCAGCCTGCTCAGCTGTCTGGAGTGTGTGGTCAGGACCACAGCATAAAAAGGGTGGGAACTCCTGCTTTAGATACAATGTTTGTGTTGTGTTCTGTCAAGTTACACATAACTTATAGCAACCTTAAAAGAGTTTTCAAGGTAGTTAAATATTCTGAAAGGGAATGGAATTTTCTCATTTTTCAAGATTGTTAAAGCTGCTTAATGAACTTGAGGAATGGGAAGCTTTTGTTATGTTTGCCTTTGGAGGGGAAGAGAGACGAAGCTTCCAATTTCTTTTAAATTGTTAATGATTGACATAGTGCATCAGCAGTAGTTAGACAGGGTTTGGAAAAAAAAACTTTCAAAGCAGCATTGATATGTTAGCAACAATTAAAAAGAACTGCAAAATTTCTTCTGCCTTGCCCTCTAAAGGTGAGTGGAAAGGAAGCTTTCCATTTCTCAAGATCATTAAGTGTGCTGACCGACCTTGGCAGGCACGGTCACCACACGGCGGCGCTACACAGAGAGTCTTGTTCAAGGATAGTCCAGATATCAAAGTCCAAAAGGCAAGCCGAGGTCTGTTTACTGGTGGTCTGAGTCAGTAGTCTAATCCAAAAGGTGTCCAGGAGCATCATTAGGGTTGGCAGAGAAGTCAGGGTCACAGCAGGCAGGTCAGGGTCACGGCAGGCAGTCTGGAATCAAGCAGGATGTCAGTCTTGACACGAGTTGTACCAGCGCTGGCAGACTGCAAGAAGCTTACTTATAAGCCTCCTAGCTAATCGATATCAGCTGAGAGCCTTCTTTGGTGCTTCGCTCTAGCCTGCCTGCATCTCAGGTGTAGCTGTTTCCTGGACCTCTCCCTGATGAGGGCTGATCACTATCAGAACCAGACTCCTGATCTGACAGGTCAGCTGCTGGGGAAAACAGACTTGGGCCAGGCGCAGGCTGAGATCCCTGGCTCAGTGTATCCTCGGGCTCGGGTGCAGGCAAAACTGGGCTGGGCATAGGGAGTGCCCCCTGAGCCAGGTTTTCTTCAGAGTTGGAGGAGGACTGGATCACAACATTAAGTGGCTTCAATAGAGAAACAGCCAGACTTTGTTTCAGTCTCTGCTGGAAGTATTTGTGCAATACTTTTGTTGTTTAAATTGCATTTTGTTTGTTTTTGTTATGCATTTTGTATCAATTTATATTTATTTATATTTTAAAATACAGGAGAAGAGGAGAAGAAAAACATTTAATGATGATAATCCTCAAGAAGCAATAGCTAACAGTGGGGTGGCTTGCACAGAGAGTGAAGCAAATTCCTTATCAGCTCAGCTGATTGCTAATGAATGCATAAATGCCAAGAATGAATTACTAAAGCCTGCCAATAGAAATCCATTTGATGCTTCATTCAGACAAAATGAACACAATAACTGTCTTCAGACTAAAAACAGCACTGCAAAAAGAAATAAAACTGTTATTTGTGAAACTAGTAAATCTGAGGTTCAGGCGAGGTACTGTATGAAAGATCCTATATAAAAAGCTAAATTGTTTCTTTTTATTCATATTTATATATCAAAATTTCAGAAACAAAAAGAATAACTGTTTGTGGATTGAATCCAAACTGTCATGTTTTAGAGATGACTCACTGTGTCTTACTGATTTCAAAGTAAGTTGGGTGTGGCTACACAATGAGTGAAATGTCACTCACTCACATTTACTCACTGAAGTCGGACCAGCAAGTTCAGCTCTGTATTATCTAATTTGTATATTTTCCCTAGAAACTAGTGTTTTTATCTCAAAAATTAATTATTTGTTTCTCAGGTCTTGGGAGATAGTTTTGCCTTCTTTCTGGCCTAATGCAACTCGTCGGCGTTGGTGTCAGCGGCTACTTGTATCCAAGCATACCTAATGCAGCTAAACCGTTGGAAAAGGAGTAGCATAAATTAGATGTCAGAAGGAAACACACAATTTATCTAAAAAGAACAAATTGGTTTTGATGATCAAACATTTTCCCCACCTTCTTCCTAGATTTTTTTTTTTGGGGCACCCTCTGTCTGAAGAACAGACTGGAGGGTCTGAATTTTCTATGCTTGCTAAAAGGCTCTTCAGGTTCAGATTATTTGAACTCTTTTGCCTATTAGAGTCAGTGGGAGAGGCAACCTAAACCAAGGAGTTTTCCTTCCACGGTACAGAATGTACAGATTATGATAAATACTAATGTACCTTCCTAAGTATGTAAGTATTTAACAGGGCTTGCCCAATAGTTTTTTATTTTATTTCTAAAACAAAGGATGCCCCTCTATTCCACATATAAAACTCTACCTGAATTCTTAGATTATTCTGCCTTGAATATAATATAAGGAATTCCTCTTGCTTTGTATAATATTTCTGACAAATTACAACTTAGGTAATCAGCAAGAGTCTTGCTTATCTGTGACATTTGAGCAGCCCTATGTATGAGATCTATTTAAATCACTCTAGGAATGTTCTTGAAGGATAGTACGAAATTATCTGTGTTAAATACTAGGCTTAATATAATAATAGCCCCTACTTTGGCTGGTATTTTCACCACAGTACACTGTGGGGAAAGGGCAGTACTTATAAGTCATGAATGAATTATATTACATATGTATTCTAAGATGCTGATTGGAAGGCGGGAGGTCAGCAGTTTGATTCCAGAGTACTGCAGGACGGAATGAGCTCTCACCTCTGTCCCAGCTCCTGCCAACCTAGCAGTTCGAAAGCAAGAAATTACAAGTAGATAAATAAGAACCACTTCGGTGGGAAGGTAAACAGCGTTCTGTGCTCTCCGGTGTCTAGTCATGCCTGCCACATGACCACGGAAACTTCTGCAGAAGTGGACAGCGCTGGCTTTTCGGCTTTGAAACAGAGATGAGCACTGAACCCTAGAGTTGGATACGACTGGCTTTCGAGCAAGGGAGACCTTTACCTTTACTTATTTTGGAACTAAATTTCATTTTTAAGAATGTTCTTTTCATTCTTTCAGTGACTCCGTTAAGCAGCCAGATGTTAAAGATAAAAGTGTGACTCAACAGGTACAAAGTAGAGGTACAGTTAATTTAAATATTTTGATAATCTCAGTGCTACTTGGTCAAATGTTGTTAGAAATTGAATTAATTTTATGTATTAATTTATTTTAATTGAATGACAGGTTGAATACAATGGACCTTTTTATGGGCTCTCAGAAAAATGGGTCAGATCTAGAAAGTTCAAGAACATTTTGTGCAGGTGTAGGAAAATCCATAAATTGACTCACAGAGACCTCAATCAAAACCTAATTTAATAGATTAGAAATTGTGTTGGATCCAAGGTTTCTAAAAGGACATCACCCCCACCCACCCCCCACCCCCAATAACAAGTTTGCAGGGCTTCAGCTGGCCATGTCTCTTGCACAGGTATTTGATGAGGGCTCAGGAGATCTTTCTTGGCAGATGTTCCCATACTATTGAAATCTCTTCCATAGGAGGCAGGATGGTTCTCTTTCCGGTGTGTTTCTTCCAGCAGACAAGACCTTTCTATTCAGCTAAGGACGCCAAAGTTAGCAATGCATATGCTACACTTTTGAAATGGTAATTAATGTTATTTAACTGAGATCCTTTAAAACCACATTAATTAGATTGTATTTTAATATCATAAGAACATAAGAACAGCCTTGCTGGAACAGGCCACAGCCCATCCAGTCCAGCATTCTGTCTCACACAGTGGCTCACCATTTCCTTCAGGGTATTCCCAAGGAGATGCCTTCACCTGCTTAGGATTCCCTGGAAATGGCATTGAGAGATATCCTGCCTATCTCTCCAACCCCGAGGTTGTCCTTAAGTATCCATAATTATAGTTATTGATACCCTTGTCCTCTATGAACTTGTCTAATCCTTTCTTAAAGCTGTCAAGACTGACAGCTGTCACCACTTCTTCTGGCAGGGAGTTCCATAGACCAGTAATCCTCTGGGTGAAAAAGTACTTTCTCTTATTTGTTTGAGAACTAGTACCCAAAAGTTTCATGGAGTGTCCCCTAGTTCTAGTGTTGTGCGATAGGGAAAACAGTTTTTCCTTATCTACTTTGTCCACACCGTGCATGATTTTATAAACTTCAATCAGGTCACCTCTTAGACGCCGTCGTTCAAGAGTGAAAAGGCCCAACCGTTGCAGCCTCAGATGGTAAGGAAGGTGTTCCAGTCCCCTAATCATTCTGGTTGCCCTCCTCTGCACTTTCTCCAACTCCATAATATCCTTCTGGAGGTATGGCGACCAGAACTGTACACAGTATTCCAGATGGGGCCTCACCATAGATTTATAAAGAGGCAAAATGACACTTGCTGACTTATTTTCTATACCCTTCCTAATGATCCCTAGCATTGAATTTGCTTTTTTCACTGCTGAGGCACACTGGGTTGACACCTTCATTGAGTTGTCCACCAGGACACTAAGGTCCCTTTTCTGGTTTGTCGCAGAGAGTTCAGACCCCATCAGTTTATTAATGTAATTGGGGTTTTTTGCCCCAACATGCATCACTCTGCACTTACTAATGTTGAAGCTCATTTGCCACTGTTTTGCCCACTCCACCAGTGTGAAGAGATCCCTCTGGAGCTCCTCACAATCTTTCACAGTTTTCACTACCCTGTATAATTTAGTGTCATCAGCAAATTTGGCAACCTTGCTTTTTACTCCTACCTCTAGATCATTTATGAAGAGGTTGAAAGGCAGGGGTCCCAGTACTGAACCTTGGGGGACCCCACTCTTTACTTCCCTCCACTTGGAGAAGTGTCCATTTAGTGCTACCCTCTGTTTCCTGTTCCTTAGCCAGTTGCTGATCCAGGACAAGACCTGTCCCTTTATTCCATGACTGGCAAGTTTATTCAAAAGCCTTTGGTGTGGGACCTTGTCAAAAGCCTTCTGAAAGTCCAGATAAACAATGTCAACTGGATCCCCCTTATCCACATGCTTGTTGACCCTCTCAAAAAATTCCAACAGATTAATGAGGCATGATTTGCCCTTGTAAAAGCCATGTTGGCTCTCCTTTAGCAGCACCTTCTCTTCTATGTGCCTATTAATTCTATCTTTTAGGATGGTTTCCATCACTTTACCTTTAGTAAATATACTAAAATATATTTAGTATATTTTACAACTATATAAGAACATAAGAACATATAAGAACATAAGAATTTATGTATTTATATTTATTTATTTATTTCGTATATTTATATCCCGCCCTATTGGTGTAAATACCACTCAGGTCGGCTGCCAACATAAAAAGAAATAAAATAAAATAAAAGGCAATTACAGATAAAACATTACTAAAACCCCTATCTAAAACAACAAAGTTAAAAACACATAAACCCACAAGAAAACCCTCCCTAACCCCTTGAGATAAATATTCAAAAAGAGATAAAAAGAAAAAATAATAAAAACGGGGAGGAGGAGGGAGGGAGATAAAAACAGACAAGTCAGTTGCAGGGCACTGTTTATATAAGCCAGCGGGACTGGGCCGTCACACCTGATGGCCCCCACACCCTCTGGCATAACCAGGTCTTAAGTGCCCTCCTAAAGGGGAGCAGCTCTGTCTGGAGGCGCAATTCAGATGATAAGAGGTTCCACAAGACCGGGGCAGACACCGAGAAGGCTCTTCTTCTGGTCCCAGTCAGATGTGCTTCTCTTGTAGACGGGACCAGCATAGAGCCTCTCTGATCTGCCCTCGTAGGATGGGCAGAATACCTTGGGGTGACGTGGTCCCTAAAGTACCCTGGTCCACTGCCATATAGGGCTTTAAAGGTCAAAACCAGCACCTTGAATTACACCCGGAGGCACACTGGCAACCAGTGCAGCTCCTGAAGCAGCGTTGAGGCATGGGCATAAAGCCCACATCCCATCACCACATGGGCAGCCGCATTCTGGACCAGCTGCAGCCTCCGAATGGTCGTCAAGGGCAGCCCCATGTAGAGCGCATTACAATAATCCAATCTGGAGGTGACCAGAGCGTGAGTGACCATGAGCAAGGAGTCCCAGTCCAGGAGCAGGCACAATTGGTAGATGACACGAAGTTGTGCAAAGGCCCTCCTGGCCATGATTGCCACCTGCTCATCAAGTCCCAAATTGCGCACCGGGTCTGTCTGAGGAAGCAATGCCCCATCCAGAGCCAAAGGTGGCAGCTCCTGGGATAACACAGGGCCCCGAACCCACAGCCACTCAGTCTTTCCAGGATTCAGCTGAAGCCCGTTGTCCCCCATCCAGATCCGGACAGCTTCCAGGCACCTAGTAAGGACTTTGACTGCATCACTCGGGTCCCCATGGGCTGAGATGTACAACTGAGTGTCATCCGCGTACTGATGGTACCGCACCCCATGGGAACGAATTATTTCACCCAGTGGTTTCATGTAGATGTTAAAAAGCAGAGGTGAGAGTACCGAGCCCTGTGGCACCCCACAGGGGAGCGGCCTAGGACTGGAAACCTACTCTCTAAAGACACCGACTGGGACCGATCCCTCAGGAAAGAGGAAAACCAGGACAACACAGTGCCCTGGGCCCCCAATCCCTGGAGCAGGCTCAGAAGGATACCGTGGTCGATGGTATCGAAAGCCGCTGAGAGGTCAAGAAGAGCGAGAATAGAAGGATATCCCCTGTCTCGCTCCCGCCAGAGATCATTCATGAGTGCGACCAATGCAGTCTCGGTAACATAACCGGGCCTGAACCCTGACTGAAATGGGTCCAGATAATCCGTATCATCCAGAACCCCCTGGAGCTGCTGTGCCACAGCTCTTTCCATCACCTTCCCCAAAAAGGGAAGGTTGGAGATTGGTCTAAAATTTGAAATAACTGTATGGTTGAGCAATGTATACTTTAAAAAGTTACATTATTAAGTCACCTTAGGTCCAGTTCTGGGTAGAAGATGGGATATGAATAGGATGGGTACATGGCCCATTTAGGGAAACAGTTCTCCATCAGAAGGTTGGCCAGAAAACAATTGTCATTTCAGAGCTATTGTCTATTTGAAGATTTCCCCCCCCCCCCAATCCAAGTCTGTCTTAAGGCCGAGAACTCTCAGGACCTTTATGTCCTTCACTTACCATTTCTTTCTCACTTCACCATCTTAATGCAACAGTGCCCCAATCCAACAGTGCCACCAACAAGTCTTTTTTTATATCACATTACTAGCTGGTTACCTAGCCTTGCTTGGTTTTTTTTCACCCCTGTGTTTTTTATATTTGTAAGGTCCAAAGCGCCCTCAAAGGGCATCAAAACCCAAAGCGCGGCCCACAACCTAACCGGCTGCCCTTCTCAGGGCGGCTTTGATGGCTTCACCAAGATGGCGGCCGCCTCTGGTCCGTAAACTATCTGTTTTGCAAACTCGTTACCCACTTAGCAAGAGAACTTGCCTGCTTCCTCTCCTGAGGGTCCCCAGCAGGCTCTCTCCTTTCCTCCTCTGTCCACTGGACTCCTGCCCTGCCCTGGCCAAGGGGCGGGGCCCTGTGATGTCACAAAGGCCCAGACCTGGTCAACCCTTGGGATTGGTTGATCAGCCAAGGGGCGGGCCCCCGTGATGTCACAAAGGCCCAGACCTGGTCAGCCCTTAGGGTTGGTTGAGGATCAATGATCAATTTGGGGGGGCATAGACCCACAAATGTGTTTCGGGACCCCCACAGTGCTGATCTCGCAAACCCAGAAGGATACCGTGTGCCAAATGTGCCAAATTTCAGTGAGATCAGGCCAGAGGTGCAGGAGCCTTTGGAGCATATACAAACAGAGATCTCTGTTTTATAGATATAGATTTGCAAAAATCCAAGTACTGTACTAGCATTCCTGCACATATTTTCTGCTTCAGTTCAAGTAATCCTGAAATAATGCAAATGGATCTAATGTTTAAAAAAAAGAAGTAAAAGCCCCAAGAGCAAAGCAGAGAGAAAAACTATAGATTGTGAAGTAAAGTCCAGGCTAATCCACATAGGTTTTTACATCATGTAGTCAATGGAGAAAATGTAAATCAGACTGTCCTAATTTTCTGCATTTTATGTCAATGTAGCTGCATACTCAACTGACTTAGAACAGGACAATCATAGTCTTTATACTCAAGTATATTCAACTGTATAAATTGTGCAACTCACATCTGAATGAATTATTATAAGTGAAATCAGAATATATTTTCTCTTTCATAGAGTTATTGTGTTCAAGCATAGTACCAACAAGTCATTGGATTTCTACTTCTAGGGATCCTAAAATATCAGAGCTAAGATGTTCAGGTGATTTTAAAAAATCTTGTTTTGAAGAGGCTAACTGCAATTCTGTAAATTGTCTGCTGTAAAATAAATCCAACTAAATTACCATGTATAGTATATGACTATAGCTTAAGAGGACTAGCCAGGGTGTTTGAGGGCCATCTCAGCTGACGCATATCAGCTGAAGCTGTGCTGAATCCAGATCTCTCCAAACTTACTGGAAATTACTTAAATTTTCCATTCGCAATGCATGGCAATGCATGGCCTTTGCCATGGTCTGATTTTGTGTCAGCATAGCAGCTGTGGCCTGGAGGATGTTTGGATCTGGCATGATGTAGCTCTTCCCTTACTCCATCCTTGCTTTGTAAATATTTTAGCTCTTTTACCAACATATCTTAACTTAACAGAGTAGTTCCACTGGCCAGTCTCTGAGCCTAGCTATTCCAGCACAAGGTCATTTCTGCTATAGATGAGGTTTCTACAGTTGCCATGTCTCTGTGGTACAATTGCACTGATCCTTGGTACTGCCCTCACCTTGACCTATTTTTGTGCTAGCACAGTAGTTATGTCGTTCCTTCATCCCTTGCTCCACTCCTTTTTAGGTTGCTTTTTCTGACAGATACAGTCAAACCTAGAGATACGAAATTAATTCGTTCCTCTGGGGTTTTCTTATCTTGAAAAATTTGTGTCTCGAAACACAATGAAAAATACATTGCATTACCAGAAGTGGCCACTAGAGCCCACTGTATACTTTTCCGTATCTCAAAAAACTCCATTAAAAATTTGTATCTTGATTTTTTTCCCCAAGGTTTCTTTTCATATTGCGAGTTTTTCATAAGTCAAGCAGTTTGTATGTCAAGGTTTGACTGTATTGAAAATTGGACATCAGAGGAGATTTGTGGGGGCACAATTACATTTTGGCTGGCATAAAAGGATTTGTGCTGGCAGAATAGATTTCTATCTCTCTCAACTTCCCTGTAGGTAGTACATCTTTGAGTTAGGTTTGTATTGCAAATGGAAAATTTATCTTGTTACTATCCAATTACCTGTTATTTTTGAAATGTAAACATTTTAAAAATTTCAGATACAAATACATTTTTTGAAATGTTTAAAAATGTAGTCAAGAAACAGCAGTTTCTCATAATTTTGCATTTGGGCCAATTATAAGTGTTGTCCCATTTTCAGTAATAACCTGGTTCATTGTTAATATGCCATAGTTATCAGAATCTTCACAATAAGAATTAACCAGATTTACAGACATTAAACATAGAAATATGAAAGTCAAAATTTAAAATTCTATATTTGTCATAGTGTGATAAAATTAGAAATTCAAATTTTTATTTTATTATTTATTAAGTATTTCATTAAAACCACTTTCTACAAACACTTACATGCTGTTTATATAATCTTCTTTTCTTTTAGGTTGTCAAACAGTAGGGTTTTCCTTAAATAGCCGGACTTTTATTAAGATTTTACAGCGTTGCCAGTATCTATGTGAACAACACAAAATTATTTTAGAGACAGAAATGAAATATAAAATGAAACTAAAAAGATCTATTTTATCTAGCAGGAATGCTTCTCTAGATTATAAAGGTAATTATTATTATATATTTTCCTTAAATATAATGCACATTCTAGCCAAAGTCAAGCACCCTCCAACAGAACTGATTTCAGTTGAAGAATAAAGTAATAGTACATATCAATAATTTTATGTATTTGTAATTTTGTAATTTTTTAAAACTTAACTGCATATTAATTAATAGTTAATTATTTACAGCTTGCTAAATAGCATGATTTGGTGTTCAGGGAATCAAGACAATGGAAGCAGCCGTACAAGGCTTAACACATTTTTATTGCATGGCATACAGTACAAACACGAGGTAATGGCGGTGATACAGCTCCTTTTATACGGTGACTATACATTTTTAATGTGGCTACACGGTAGCCTATTGGCTACTGTCGGTGTGACGTCATCCGGAGTCACGCCCTTCTTGTCCAGGTGTGTCATGGCGGGAATGTTTCCCGCGGCTGGAGATGTTTGGGGAATTTGTACCATGTGAGCTGAATGCTCGCTGCTCCCCTCTCTGGTAGCAAGCTCGCATTCTCATACAGCTGAGATACATTGTGTTCTATTACAGATTGTTAAAGGATACATTCTTTCCTAAGTAGTTACATTCATCTTAAAGGTATAATGCAGCAGTTACATTCCATACACAACACCCCTCCCCCCTAGGATGGGACGAAGTCCTTCATCCAATATGGTTCTCCGCATGTGCACTTGGGGCGTGCGGCTGCTGGGCTTGGTTTGGAGACACTAGTGCTTCTCTGTTCTCTCGACTCTTGCCCTGCAATGGGAGAGTTAGACTCATTAGCAGCTTGCCGCGGTTGCGCAGCCCTTGGCAGGGAGTGCGGGGAAATGGGGGTGCGTGGTTGTGGTTGTGCAGCCCCTGACTGAGAACGTGGGGAACTGGGGGTGAATTCCAACCCTGAGAAACCGGGGACACCTGGGATTAACTCAAAACCCCTCTTCTCACTCAGACGGGTGGGGGACCACTCCGCAAACCCCCCCCCCCGGTTTTGGAAATCAAAATCAAACTCTTCCACACTCTCAAACTCATTCCTCTCTTCCAAAGTATCCTCCCCCCCCCCAGGTGAGGACCGAGGATCTGCATTTGTACCTGATGGGTACCCTGTGTCTCCCCCTTGGGATAAGCGGGTGGGGGAGGACCCTAACGTTGAATTCTGTGGCTGAGTGTCTGAGCCCTGCCCGTTGGTAACCCGTCGCCTGAGTTGGTCGGTATGGCTTCTCCAGAGTAGACCCGTGCTGGTTTCTACACAGTACGAAACTGGCCCCGTCTGCTCAATGACTACTCCCAGGACCCAAGTCGGCCCTGCGGCCGCGTAATTCCTGCAATGTACAGGCTCTCCTATCTCAAAACTTTTGGTGTTTCCTATTTCTATGTTCCTCCCTTTGTCCTCCACCCTGTTTGGATCCAGCCGGTTAAGAAGTGTTACCGGCTTCCTGCGCATGAGCTCAGCAGGCAAGAGTCCCAACACCAAAGGGGTCGACCTGTAGCACAGCAGAAACTGGCACAGTTGCAGGTACTGGCACAGTTGCAGATTTAAATCCTCGGGGCCCATACGCCGTAGGGCGTCTTTTGTGGTCCGCACCTGGCGTTCTACCTGGCCGTTTGTTGCGGGATGAAAGGGGGCGGAGGTAATGTGCCGAATGGCGTTCCTCTCAATGAATGCCTGGAATTCCGCAGACGTGAAGGTACTGGCGTTGTCGCTCACAAGCACGTCCGGCAGGCGAAAACAGTTGAACACCTTGCGCAATTGCTTTACAGTTGCGGCTGATGAGGTGCTGGACATCGGAATAACCTCCAACCATTTGGAGTATGCATCAACTATTAACAGGAAAAGGAAGCCCCTGAAAGGACCGGCGGAATCTACGTGCACCCGAGACCACGATCCTCGGGCTGCGTCCCATTCTCTGTGCGGAAGTCGGGACTCTTCGGGTCGAGAACTTTGGCAACTCTCTCAAGTGCCGACCATGTGCTCTATGTCAGCGTCCATTTGGGGCCACCAGAAATAGCTTCTGGCCAGAGCTTTAGAGCGTACAATCCCTAGGTGGCTGATGTGCAGTAGCTTGAGCACTTTCGACCTCAATGCCTCGGGAATGACCACCCGCTGACCCCAAAGGAGGCAGCCCCTCTCTGTGGAGAGTTCAACCCTCTTTCTGAAATATGCCGTGAATTCCTCCACGGGGGGAGTCGAGGGCCACCCTTTCTGTACCCAGGAACTAACTAGAGATAGGGTCTTATCATTCGCCGTGGCTTTGCGAGGTCTGCTGGTACTATCGGGGGTGAGTCTAGGGCTTTGATCAGGAGCACCTGATGATCTCTTTCCACCTCGCACTCAGGGTCTCCTATCTGGGGCAGGGGCGACCTGGAAAGGGTGTCCGCATGGCCAATGTCTTTGCCCAGGTGGTGGACCAACGTGTACTGGTAGGCATTGAGAAAAATGGCCCATCGGAGCATTCTGGGCTTGTGGTCGGTCACAATAGTGAATGGCTGCCCATACAGGAAGTCGTGGAATTTCTTTGTCCCTGCGACTATGGCGAGGGCCTCCCTGTCTGTTTGCGCGTAGTTGCGCTCCGCCTTTGAAAGTGATCTGGAGTAATATGCCACCGGGGCTTCCCGCCCGTTTCCCAACACGTGGCACAAAACTGCCCCCACCCCCACTGGTGAGGCGTCACAGACCAAAACTATGGGCTTTCTTGGATCGAAATGGGTCATGACCGCGTCTGAGGATAACAACTGCTTTAACTCTTTAAAAGCCTTCTCCTGACTGTCTCCCCACCGCCAAACCGCATCTTTCTTGAGAAGCCTATGTAGTAGCTCCGCAACGGACGCCTTCTTTGGCAAGAAGGAATGGTAGAAGTTCAGGAGCCCTAGAAGTGACTGCAACTCCAGTTTTGTGGTGGGGCGAGGGGCATTTTGGACAGCCGCAACCTTCGACTCAGAGGGCTTTACACCATCAGGGGTTATTTTAAATCCCAGGAACTCCACCTCCCTCACAAGAAACTCACATTTGTCCCTCTTCAGTCTCAGCCCCGCTTTCTCGAATATTGTCAGAACTTTGTCCAGCCTCTTAGCCACTTCCGACACACCTCCCCTGTTATCAATACGTCATCAAAGTATGGGAGAACTCCGGGGAGCCCCTTAAGCAGACGTTCCACAAGGGACTGGAAGACCCCGGGGGCCAAATTTACGCCGAACTGCAGGCACATGACCTTAAAAGCCCCCTTGTGAGTTACAATCATTTGCACAGCAGCGGCAGCTGGAGTTACAGTCAGCTGTTGGTACGCCTGCGCCAAATCCAATTTAGCGAAACACTTCCCCCCGTGTAACGTGGCTAGCAAGTAGCTAACTACCGGCACCGGGTATGCATTTGGGCGGATTGCCTTGTTAATTGTACACTTATAATCTGCACAAATTCTAACCTCCCCGTTAGGCTTTAACGCAGTCACAATAGGGGTTTCCCACTCCGCAGAGTCCACTGGAACCAAAATCCCCTGGCCCACCAGTTTGTCCAGTTCCGCCTCTATCTTGTCTTTGAGGGCGAATGGGACCCTCCTTGGCTTGAGCTGGATAGGCCGGATTTCCGGGTCCAGGTCAAACGAAACTGGGGGGGCCCTTGAACTTTCCGAGCCCCTTCTTGAATACTGTCAGGTGTGCATTGCACACGTCTTGGATTGGGTCAGCCCCGACGGCATGGATGCCTGCTATTGCAATTCTCAGGGGCTTGAACCACTGTGTTCCCAGGAAACAGCATGCCCCCTCTTTAAGAACTACTAAGGGGAGCTTCTCCATGTATTGTTTGAATTGGACCTTGAATTCCCCCACCCCCAACCCTGGGATCCCATAGCCCTGAACGCAAATGAGTCTTTAGGGCTTTAAGCTTTGGTCGCGCATTGGGGGGGATGCACAGAAACTCTCTCTGGGAGATAATGGAGTAGGATGACCCCGAGTCTACCTCCATCCTAACTGGGACCCCTTGCAACAGTACTTCAACAAAAAAACGGGGGTGCCCCAAGGACACGCTGTGAACGGCCGCATTGTCGTCGTCAAAGACCCGTCGATACACGCGGTGCACTTCCAAGTCGCTGTCATCGGAGACTCTGCCGACGCCGTCTGCTCTCTTAGGCGGATGTTCCACCGGGCCCTTGTTCTCCCCTCGCCGTCATCTGCATACCTTGGCGATGTGGCCCCACCGTCTGCAGTTGTGGCACTCAGCTTTCTACTTCGGTCATGGGACACTCCGCAGCCGTCGCAATAGCGACTTTCCTTGCCTCACTTCTCGGCCACCCCCTTCCGGACCCTTCGGACGTCTTCCTCCTCGCTGGAGCATGTTGAGGTCTCCGCAGAAAAAGGGGGTGAAGTTGGGGTGTGTGGATCCCACCAGGCCGCTTGTACTGGGGTAGGTGCCCCTTCAAGTGGAGGAGGCTTTGCCTTGAACAGCTTAACCCTGGCCCTCGTTGCTTCGGCCACCTGTGCTTCTTTCAGTACCTCTTGGAAAGTCAGCTCGTGGCCCCTGTTCATGAGCTTCCGTTGGGTCTCTTCGTCCCGCAGACCACAAAGCATGCGGTCCCTGAGGGCAATCTCGAGGTTTTCCCAATCACATGGGCTTGCGGCCAGGCGGAGGGCCGCCGCATAGTCCACCACAGACTCTCCCGGGTTCTGTGCCCTTCTCCAGAATGCAGCTCGAGCTGTGAAGATGGAGACGGTTGGCTGAAAATGCCCCCGCAGCGCTGCCAGGAGTTGCTTCACGGGGACCTCCTCTACCTTCCTCGGTGCCATCAAGTTCACCAGGAGCTTCATGAAGGCCAGGTACCCGAGCATCGTGATGAGGTGGGCACGTTTCTTCCCCTCGTCTGTGATGTCGGCAACTGCCAGCGCACTCCGAAAGTGCATCTCGAACAATTCCCATTGCTCTGGATGCTTGATGTCGAAACTTGGTGGTGTCTTGATCCCGTGGGAAGCCATATCCTATCCTCGTCGCCAATTTGGTGTTCAGGGAATCAAGACAATGGAAGCAGCTGTACAAGGCTTAACACATCTTTATTGCATGGCATACAGTACGAACACGAGGTAATGGCGGTGATACAGCTCCTTTTATATGGTGACTATACATTTTGAATGTGGCTACATGGTAGCCTATTGGCTACTGTCGGTGTGACGTCATCCGGAGTCATGCCCTTCTTGTCCAAGTGTGTCATGGCGGGAATGTTTCCCGTGGCTGGAGATGGTTGGGGAATTTGTACCATGTGAGCTGAATGCTCGCTGCTCCTCTCTCTGGTAGCAAGCTCACATTCTCATACAGCTGAGATACATTGTGTTCTATTACAGATTGTTAAAGGATACATTCTTTCCTAAGTAGTTACATTCATCTTAAAGGTATAATGCAGCAGTTACATTCCATACACAACACATGATGACTTAGATAATTGGCTGCAGAGTTAGAGTTTGGGAGTTTGATTTTCTGCGCATCCCAGGTGAAGAGCCAATCTTTGAAGCCTTAGGCATCCCCAGGTGCCTCCAGAAGGGAACAGTACATCACTTCTGAGTATTCTGTCCTTAGTACAGGAAGGGTTGCCATAAGTCAGAATTGACTTGCCAACACTTTATTATTATTATGTAATTATTTAGAAATGCTTTATACTGATATAAAAAAAATATCACACACTTAAGCCTTTTTCAAGTAACTTGTTCACAGATGTCTAACAGAACCATAATGTCTGCCATTAGACGCTCCTATGAATAATTTGTCTATAGTGCATTTGTAAAAATAGCATGAATATAACAATTAAAGCAGTATCATGTTTTACATTAGTAACCAGATTTCCCAAATGTATTTGTAACTCTAATGGGACTTCAAAGATAAGCTCAGCTGGTGAGAAACTTGCTCACCTTTTTCTGTGCCTACTGATTTTTCTCTTTGCAGTGACTCTCTTCTTCCATTTTTGTTGTTGTTGTTGGAAGGCTTGTACTTGAAATCTAGGAGATAGTAGTGATCTGTAGGAAAAATATTGACAATACATTTACAGTGGGAAATCAATTGCAGGGGGAATAGTTATGCTTGTCCACAATCCTGGTATTTGTAATTAATTAAAATGGAGGGTTTGTTTTTAGTGAATTTAAAATGGTTACTGTTGTTCTTTGCTTCCTGAGAGGGGTTGAAGAAAGTCTTAGAATTTGACCCTCGATCCAGGTGCAGATTCTTGTTCTCTTTGAATTCATGACAATCTCATACTTTAGGACCGGAAGTGCAGAAGATGGACAGAAAGTGCAGTGTTATTGATTAGGAGACAGGAAGAGATGGGACGAAGAATGAAAGATAGGTTTTGTTATCTATAATGTTAGGGGGGAGAGAGAAATGCTATTATTGTTAAGCATGCTCAAAGCAGGAGGACAGAGGAGTTTACTTATGCTTGCTTGTGAGTAGAACAGTAGAAACTGTAATTCTGATTGTTAGCTGTCTATGCCAGGAAATATAGTTAGATAGATATGCCTTTCTTGTTTTACCAGGGAAAGGGGGAAGGTTTAGTGTATGGGACCAAAGACAACCGGACAACCGAAGGGTTGGTTTAACACAGGTTTATTGCATGAGGTTCCAGTGAAGCATGAGGTAATGGCGGTGATACATCTCAATATATACAGTAGCTCTCTACATTTGAATCTTGTAGCACGGTAGCTCATTGGCTGCTACCGGCGTGGCCTCGCCCAGGCACGCCTCTTTCTTCAGCTGCTGAATGCGGGGAAGGTTTTCCCGCGGCTGTCCGTGATTGAGCAATGTGAACCATGTGAGGCTGAACGCTCGCAGCTGCCCTCTATGGGCTGTCTGCTCGCGTTCCTTTACAGCTGGTATCGTTTGTATCTGGAGTGGTTACATTCTTGCCTTTACAGTATAATGAACATGCATACATACATACATAACAGAAGGGTAAAAATGTTCCTTTGGGTTTTTTTTGTACTTTTTTATTTCATATAATAAAGCTGTCTTTTTTACAGAAGACGTTTGTACTTTTAAGATCATAAACTGGTGGGAGAAATTCAATTCCTTTATTAGCAACGCTTCATATTGCTACTCAATCTACATTACTATTTCCTACCTGATCTGGCTAGTTTGTAAGCATAAACAGCCAGTGATTGAAACCTATCATAGTTTTCTCTAGCCTGGAGCAGAACCTCATATACTCTGAAGCAGTGAAAGGTTTTATGATGGCTTCCTGAATGGGTGCAGGTCTCTGTCAGGTTTAACAAGTCCTATGGTAGTGGGTGTTATGTATGTATGATTGCATGTTCATTGTACTGTAAAGGCAAGAATGTAACCACTCCAAATACAAGGTATCTCAGCTGTAAAGGAACGCGAGCAGGCAGCCCATAGAGGGCAGCTGCGAGCGTTCAGTCTCACATGGTTCACATTGCTCAATCACGGCTGGCCGCCGGCCCATGCAAGTGGGAGACCCCAGAAGTCACCCTCCGGGACTGCCTGCTCTGCGGTCTGAGGGATACCGAGACTCAGCGCGCGCTGATGAAAAAGGAGCCACCTCCCACGTGGCAACAAGTCCTCGACACGGCACAGGCCGCGGAGGCCACGACTGCCGGGGTGCAAGAGCTTCAGGACTGGCGCCCGAAACCCGCCAAGGCAGAGAGCTCGGTGCGCACGGCCCGGCGAGTTTCGCACTCGTCCACGGAGAGCGGCGACGACGAGGACGTCCGGAGGGTCCACAGAGAGGGCCGGCGCTGCGATGGCTGCGGCGCCGCCCACGCCCGCGCCAAATGCCCATTCCGCAAGGCCGAGTGCCACAACTGCGGCCGGCGCGGGCACATCGCCAAGGTCTGCCGGAAACGGCGCGAGGCCAAGAGGAGTTCCCCAGACCGCTCGGCGAGGCAGGACCGCACCACGAGGCCAAAGGACGGCACCCGGACCACGAGGACGCGGGACGGAGTAGGGCGCATCTCCGACGACAGCGAGGACGACGCTCCGGTTTGCAGCGTTTCCACGGAGCACCCCCGTTACTTCGTTGAGGTAGTAATCCAAGGGGCCCCTGTTAGGATGGAGGTGGACTCGGGTTCCTCATACTCTATCATTTCCCAGGGAGAGTTCATGAAAATCGCCCCCCGCGTGCGGCCCAAGCTCAAAGCGTTGAGGGCCACACTGAAGGACGTGCAAGGGAACCGCATCCCAGTGTTGGGGGTTGGGAAGTTCCAGGTCCAGTTTAAAAAGCACACCGCAACGCTTCCCCTAGTCGTCCTCAAGGGAGGTAAATGCAGCCTCCTCGGGACTCAATGGTTCCAGCTCCTGGGGTTGTTCATTGGGGGGGTGCACGCCGTGGGAGCACACGCCGCCGGGACCGATCCAATACAGAGCGTGTGCGACGCGCACCCCGAGGTTTTCAAAAAGGGGCTCGGAAAATTCAAGGGCCCCCCAGTGACTTTCGACCTGGACCCTGGAGTACGTCCAATCAGACTTAAACCGCGCAGAGTGCCCTTCGCACTAAAGGACAAAATAGAGGCGGAGTTGGACAAATTGGTGGGCCAGGGGATTCTTGTCCCTGTTGATTCTGCGGAGTGGGAAACTCCAATTGTAACAGCGCTCAAGGCCAACGGGGAGGTCCGTATATGCGCTGATTACAAGTGCACCATCAATAAGGCGATCCGCCCTAATGCGTATCCGGTGCCGGTAGTCAGCCACTTGTTGGCCAGGTTACACGGGGGGAGGTGTTTCGCTAAACTCGACCTGGCCCAAGCCTACCAGCAACTCCCGGTGACCCCCGCCGCAGCTGCTGCACAGACCATAGTCACCCACAAAGGGGCGTTCCAGGTATCGCGCCTCCAATTCGGCGTGAATTCGGCGCCCGGGATCTTCCAGTCACTCGTGGAACGCCTCCTGAAGGGGTTAGAGGGGGTGTTACCCTACTTTGATGACGTATTGATTACAGGGGGGAGCCGGGCCGAATTAGCAATAAGGTTGGGGAAGGTCCTGGCAATATTCGAAAAAGCGGGGTTGCGGTTGCGGAAAGACAAATGCGTTTTCTTCGCAACTGAGGTTGAGTTCCTAGGGTTCCGTGTTACTCCCGAGGGAATAAGGCCATCCCAATCCAAGGTGGCCGCCATCAAGAAGGCCCCTCGCCCCACCTTCAAGCCCGAGTTGCAGTCGTTCCTTGGACTGCTCAACTTTTACCACTCCTTCCTCCCGCGGAAGGCAGCAGTGGCGGAACCGCTACACAAATTGTTAAAAAAGGACGGGGCATGGAAGTGGGGCGACGACCAGGAGACGGCTTTCAATGACCTGAAGCGACTCCTGGCATCAGATGCGGTACTGACCCACTTCAATCCCAAACGCCCAGTGGTCCTGATATGCGATGCATCCCCGGTGGGGGTGGGGGCGGTGTTATGCCACGTACTGGAGAACGGGAGGGAGGCCCCGATAGCGTTCTACTCTAGGTCCTTGTCCCAAGCGGAGAGAAACTATGCCCGGACAGACAGGGAAGCACTAGCGATAATTGCGGGGACCAAGAAATTTCATGATTTTGTGTACGGCCGCCCCTTCACCTTGCTAGGCATTTTCACCGCAGATAAGCCCACACCCCAAATCCTGTCCCCGAGGATGCTCAGGTGGGCCATTTTTCTCAACGCGTATCAGCACGCGTTGGCATACCGGCCCGGAAAGGAGATCAGCCATGCGGACGCCCTGTCGAGGTCCCCCATTCCCCGGGATTGCTGCCACGTGGGCGAGGAAGAGGGGGACCACCAGGTCTTAATGATAGAGGTCCTAGACTCCCCTCCAGTAGTACCGGCCGACATCGCCAAAGCGACCGGCAAGGACAAAACGCTAGCTACAGTTTGCTCCTGGGTACAGAAAGGGTGGCCCGTGTCTTCCCCAGCAGCGGAATTTGACACATTTTTCAAAAAGAAACTAGAGTTGTCCCTAGAGAGGGGTTGCCTTTTGTGGGGACAGCGGGTAGTGATCCCCACGTCGCTCCGGCTGAGGGTGCTTAAACTGCTGCACGTCAGCCACCCGGGGATCGTCCGCTCTAAGGCACTAGCCCGTAGCTACTTTTGGTGGCCCCAGCTAGACGCCGACATCGAACACATGGTCGGCACTTGCGAAGCGTGCCAAAGCTCCAGGCCAGAAGAGGCTCGCTTGCCACATAGGGAGTGGGACGCAGCAAGGGGGCCCTGGTCCCGGGTACACGTAGACTTTGCTGGCCCGTTCAGGGGAACACTTTTCCTCCTTGTGGTGGACGCGTTCTCCAAGTGGTTGGAGGTCATTCCAGTCTCGAGCACCTCCTCGGCCACTACAATTAAACAGTTACGGAGGGTCTTTTCCACGTTCGGTTTACCCGACACCCTCGTCAGCGATAACGCTAGCTGTTTCACGTCCGCCGAGTTCGGGGCATTCATGGATCGCAACGCCATTCGGCACGTCACCTCCGCCCCCTTTCACCCGGCCACCAACGGCCAAGTAGAGTGCCTCGTGCGCACCACAAAAAACGCGCTGCGGCACATGGGCCCCGGAGACCTCAACCTGAAATTGTGCCAATTCCTGCTAAGGTACAGGGTCACCCCATTGGCGTCAGGGTACTCCCCCGCGGAGCTGTTAATGCGCAGGAAGCTGGCCACGGTAATCTCCAAGCTAGACCCCACGAGAGTAGAGGACACGGGGCGGAACATAGGGGTGGAACCCGCAAAGAGTTTCAGCGTAGGCGCCCCGGTGCATTGCAGGAACTACGCCAGCGCGGGGCCAGCCTGGGTGCCGGGCACCGTAATAGAACAAACCGGCCCCGTCTCATGGGGCGTGGAGACCAGTACAGGCCTCCTGTGGAGGCGACACGTGGACCAACTCAGGCGCAGGGTCCCCGGAGAACAGGATGAAGACGAAAATAGCCACGAATCAGCATTAGGGTACTCCCCCACCCGTTTAGCCCAAGGGGGAGGGAAAGGGGGACATGGGTCCCCACCAAGGGGGGAGGAAAGGGAATCGATCCTCAGAGATCTTTTGCGGGACTTCGCGGCAGAAAGGAAGAGCCCCGACCGCACACAGACCCCTCGGAAGTTTCCCCGAAACACAGATACCCCTAGAAGTTTAGACGTTGATTTACAGTACCAGGGGGAGTTAGCGGAGTGGTCCCCCACCCGTCCTGGCGAAAAGAGGGGTTTCAGTTCAGCCCCTGGTACTTCCAGTCCCAGTAGCCCCTGTGAGTTAGAATGCAACATAGCGCCAATTTCCCGGAGACCGACACCCCCAAGACAGGAGGCAACAGCGAGTCCGCCCACCACAGTCTCAAGGTCCCCCGAGCGGGGAACAGAAGGTAGCAGAACCACAAGGGCGACCTCATCGGTTCCGCGGTTCACAATAGGAGGGTCCCCCGGGTCCGAGAGCAACAGGCAGGGGTTCACCTCCCAACTGTTCATTCCAGTCCCATCCCCGGGCACAAGGCAGGCACGGACCCCCCACAGAGCCACTAACGAATCCCCGTTTCCCGTTGCAGGACAAGTACCCACGGAGTCAGAGATCACAGGCTCTCCAGCACTAGGTCAGGAGCAAGCACGCCCCAAGCGCACGTGCGGCAAGCCACAATGGTTGCGGGACTTCGTCCCGTCCTAGGGGGGAGGGATGTTATGTATGTATGATTGCATGTTCATTGTACTGTAAAGGCAAGAATGTAACCACTCCAAATACAAGGTATCTCAGCTGTAAAGGAACGCGAGCAGGCAGCCCATAGAGGGCAGCTGCGAGCGTTCAGTCTCACATGGTTCACATTGCTCAATCACGGACAGCCGCGGGAAAACCTTCCCCGCATTCAGCAGCAGGAGAAAGATCTGCATTCAGCAGCAGAAGAAAGATCTGCATTCAGCAGCAGGAAAAGAGGCGTGCCTGGGCGAGGCCACGCCGGTAGCAGCCAATGAGCTACCGTGCTACAAGATTCAAATGTATAGGGCTACTGTATATATTGAGATGTATCACCGCTATTACCTCATGCTCCACCGGATCATCATGCAATAAACCTGTGTTAAGCCAACCCTTCGGCTGTCCTGTTGTCTTTGGTCCCTTACACCAAAGTGGGATAATGGGCTTTGTTGAAAAATAACTTCCAGAGTACCCCAACCAGCATGGCAGGTAGGTGTTCTGGCTGGAGGACTCTGAGAGTTGTAGATGAAAAAGACATTTTCCCTAAGTCCTGAATTAATAATAGAATAAAGGAGACATTTCAGGCTAAGAAACATGCATTTCTGTATAATACTGGTTCTGCTGTTGATCTTCAGTGACTATCTATAAACAAACATATTATTTTGCACAGGCCATCTTAAAATCAAACAGGATGTATACTCAGAGAAACAAACAATCATTCAGAAACACAACCCCAAAGACCAGAAACTGAATGAAAAACATACTTATTCATTTGAAAATGAGGTATGATTACTTATTAAATGGTACTACTGTATTTGGCAATGTAATATTTGAGTATAGATTATAGCACATGTGATAGTGCTCTTGTAACAAGTATTACTGAGACACACAGCACCCTTTTAAATAATATACATAATGGATATTAAGACTATGAGTAGTTTACTTAGACTGTACTTAAGCCTAAATCCAATTGGGGCAT
This sequence comes from Bradypodion pumilum, assembly GCA_035047305.1. NCBI lineage: Eukaryota > Metazoa > Chordata > Lepidosauria > Squamata > Chamaeleonidae > Bradypodion > Bradypodion pumilum. The sequence goes on along the minus strand of JAWDJD010000009.1, from coordinate 22,282,574 downwards.
ATTTGTTGAATCAATAGGAATTCCCTAAGAGTTACAATGCAGCTGTAGATTCATTAGGTGCATTCTAGTTTACAATAGGAATTGAATTTAGCACCTACATTTTACATAATTATAAATCAGTTTACATAAGCTAAAATACTTGCTTACGAAAAGGCAACAGGTAATGTTGAGCAAAAGGAAGCAACTAAACTATCATTCATTTTAAGTTCTCTTTTATGTTGATGTTGTTATAAAGACTGATGAAATGAAGAAGCACCATCTACAGGTACTTTAGAAATTCTGTTCTTTGTTTTCAGGCCATGAATCAGCCAAAATTAAGGACATTTTAAGTTAACTAATTGTATTATGTATTACTTTGAGATTTTACTTGATATATATAGATCATCACAGTGTTTGGATAATGATAATACTCTGAAAGTTAAATAATCAACAAATATAAACCCACATATAGTATCCCAACCTTTTCATACTGCCTATTAATAGCCCCCCCCCCTTTGTTATTGTTGTTGTTCAGTCACACAGTTGAGTCCAATCCTTTGCAACCCCATGGGCCACCACCGCAGGGCAGGCTCCTCTGTCATCTGCCATCCTTCATAGCCCACCCAGATCTATAAAGGTAAAAGTCACCCTTGCTTGAAAACCAGTCATATCTGACTCTAGGGTTCAGTGTTCATCTCCATTTACAGGCAGAGTGCCATAGTCATTGTTTGTAGGTCCATTTAATTCATCTTCAGTTCTTTTTTTTCTTACAACAGCATGACATATAGCATTGCTGATAAATTTAAATAACGAACAAGTACATACACGGATATGTATCCTTATAGATCGTGGAACCAGAAAGAACAGAAGAGATAGGGACTTCTTTACACACTTTTTTTTCTATGAACATTCTGAAGCTCAAGTGTATTCTGTTGTCAGCTTGTCCATACTGCCTCTTTTTAGAGCTGGGTAGTACAGGATGAAGGGGCGCAGGGGAGAAACAAACTGCTATTTGGTGTGATCCTCACATTCCAATGGCATTTTGCTCTTGTAGGTTAAGACACAGCCTTGACTTGGTGGTGTTTTAGCAGGGGAGGCGGCAGCAGCACCTTCAGCAGCATTTCTTACAATGGCAGGAGTTGGGGAGAGTGGATTGCCCCATTAGCAGATTAGCAGTGGCAAGGCAAAGTAAGCGCCCATAGCGCTTAGTGCACTCTCTGAGTGATTCGCAAGTTAATTAGCATTTTGCCCCTCAGCATGCTGGGTACTCATTTTACTGACCTCGGAAGGATTGAAGGCTGAGCCAAACCTTGAGCCCTGGTCAGGATCGATCTCACAGACTGTTGTGTATGGAAGTATATGCCTTTAAGAGAAACTATAACAGGAAGAATGAAAGAATGTAACCTCAATTGAATACAATGTAACTCAGTGTAAGTCAGCTGGATGGAATGCGATTCACCTGCCACTAGATGGCAGTGACTCGCGATCGCATGGTGTTAATCATCCAATCACAGCCTACCACGGGAAACATTCCCTCCACAGGTAAACCAGGTAAAGAAGGAGAGGCGTCAACATGATGTCACTCATACAGGAACCAATGAGGAACCGTGTGGCTAGATTCAAATGTACAACTCTGTATAAAAGGAGCTGCGCCTCTGCCATTACCTCATGTTCAGATTGCATACCTTGCAATAAAGATGTGTTTGGCCCCATAACTGCTGCCTACTGTGTATCAATCTGCAAACATCAAATTGGCGATGAAGGTGGGATAATGGCATCCCAGATCACCCTCGCCCCGTTCGACACCTCAAAGCCAGAGACATGGGACCTCTATGAAGAGCAGTTCCTATACGCTATGGATGCCGAGGGCGTCGATAACGAAGCAAAGCGACGAGCTTGCCTACTGGCTCAGTGTGGGCTGCCGACCCTGGAGCTGGCGAAGAACCTTCTGATGCAGAAGCCACTCCATTCGGTACCTCTAGCAGAAATCCTCGCAGCACTAAGAGGGCATTTCCGCCCCAAAGTGTCGGTGTTCCCAGCGAGGCTGGCATTCCACCGGCGTGACCAGCAGGCCAGAGAGTCCGTGGCCGAGTTCGTTGCCGCCCTGTGGGTGGCTGCCATCTCATGCCAGTGGGGCGCGTCCCTCAGCGAGGCCTTGTAGGACTGACTGTTGCTCGGGTTGCGAGATGAGGAGGCCCAGAGGAGGCTCCTGGCCTGAGAAGAGGACATTACCTTCGAGCAAGTACTGAGGGCCACTTAGGCCGCCGAGTCGGTCAAAGACGGGGTGCGGACACTTAACGCCGGGGGCCCTGGTTCACAGCTGCTCAGCGCACAAAGGGCGGGAGCCACCGCCGCCACGTCCTCATCAGACTGCAGCAAAAGTGATGGGGAACCAGACGTCCAAAAGGTCCAGAGATGGCAGGTTGGCAAGTGAGACACCGCCGAAGGAAACCGATGCTGCGACGGGTGCAGGGGCACCCACGACCGAAGGAAATGCCCGTTCCGGAAGGCTGAGTGTCACCACTGCGGACAGCGGGGCCACATCGCCAGGATCTGCAGATGACAGAAAGGAGGAGACCAGGAGCCAACCGAGCGGCCGCGTCGGAGCGGAGACATCGGACGGATCAGCGACGATGAGGCTATTGTGGGCCGCGTGTCAACTCACCAACGTTTCTTTGTGGAGGTACTGTTACAGGGGGTCCCTGTTCGGATGGAGGTGGACCCAGGGTCATCGTACTCCATCATTTCCCATAAAGAATTTTTGCGCATTCCCCCAAATGAGCGCCCGAAACATAAGACTTTAAAAACCAGGGGAACCAAATTCCAGTTTTGGGGGTGGGGGATTGCCAGGTGAGGTTCAAGGGGTTCAGGGAGAAGCTGCCCCTCGTGGTCCTTAAAAAAGGGACAAGTTGCCTCCTGGGGAGTCATTGGTTTGCTCCTTTAGCCATCGGACTGTCCAGCATTCATGCCATAGACTCTGACCCAGTGCGAGATGTGTGCGACGCACATCCAGCGTTTTGTTTTTTAGAAGGGGCTCGGGAGGTATAAGGGGCCCCCAGTCTCGTTCGACCTGGACCCCGAGGTTCGGCCCATCCAGCTCAAGCCTCGCCGAGTACCGTTCGCCCTCAAAGACAAAATTGAGGTGGAATTGGACAAACTGGTGGGTCAGGGGATATTGGTTCCAGTGGACTCTGCAGAATGGGAAACGCCAATTGTTACGGCGTTAAAGGCAAACGGGGAGGTCAGGATTTGTGCGGACAATAAATGCACCATTAACAAGGCCATTCACCCCAATGCATATCCAGTGCCGGTTGTTAGCCATTTGCTCGCTACTTTACATGGGGGGAAATGTTTCGCCAAACTAGACTTGGCACAGGCGTACCAGCAGCTCACAGTCTCGCCAGCTACTGCAGCTGCCCAAACAATAGTCATGCACAAGGGTGCATTTAAGGTAACTCGCCTTCAGTTCGGCATAAATTCAGCCCCAGGGATATTCCAATCTCTTGTGAAACGCCTCCTCAAAGGGCTCCCCGGGGTCCTCCCCTATTTTGATGACGTATTGATAACTGCGGGGAGCGAGGCGGAACTAGCGAAGAGATTGGATCGAGTTTTGGCGGTATTCAAGAAAGCGGGTTTGAGACTTAGGCGAGACAAATGTGTGTTCCAGGCAAGGGAGTTAGATTTCATTGGGTTTAGGATAACCCCAGAAGGTATTAAGCCCTCAGATACAAAGGTTGCGGCTGTTAGGAATGCCCCTCGCCCCACCGCGAAGCCAGAATTACAGTCCTTCCTAGGACTTCTAAACTTCTACCACTCATTCCTGCCTGGGAAAGCATCCATAGCAGAGCCATTACACAGGCTTTTAAAGAAAGATGCAGTTTGGTAGTGGGGCGACAGCCAGGAGAAGGCATTCAAGGAACTCAAACAGCTCCTCTCCTCAGAGGTGATCCTCACGCACTTTGACCCCAAAAACCCCGTAGTGTTAGTGTGCGATGCTTCACCAGTGGGGGTGGGTGCCGTACTGTGCCACGTGCTCGGGAACGGACGGGAAGACCCAGTAGCTTTCTACTCTAGGTCCCTCTCCAAGTCAGAAGGCAATTACGCGCAAACAGACAGGGAGGGCCTAGCCATCATCGCTGGGACGAAGAAGTTCCACGATTTCCTATATGGCCGGCCATTCACGATCATAACGGATCACAAGCCATTATTGGGTATATTCACCATGGGCAAACCCACACCCCAAATCTTGTCCCCCAGGATGCTCCAGTGGGCGATATTCCTCAACGCGTACCAGTTCACCCTGGCACACCGCCCAGGAAAGGAAATCAGCCACGCGGATGCACTTTCGCGTTTGCCCCTGCCAGTGCTAGGAGAGCCTGAATGTGAGGTAGAACAGGACCACCAGGTGCTACTGATTGAGTCTCTCGACTCAGCACCAATCATACCCCCAGACCTCGCCAAGGCGATGGCAAAGGACAAAGTCCTGTCCCTAGTTTGCTCCTGGATTAAAAAGGGGTGGCCCGCAACTCCACCGAGCACAGAATTCCAAATATTCTTCAAGAGGAGAGTAGAATTGTCCATTGAAAGGGGTTGTCTCCTCTGGGGGGAGAGGGTAGTTATCCCAGAAGCAATGCGCTCAAAGATACTTAAGTTACTCCACGTAAGCCACCCGGGGATTGTGCGCTCAAAAGCTTTGGCCAGAAGCTATTTCTGGTGGCCCCAAATAGACGCCCAAATAGACGCGGATATTGAACACATGGTAGGCACTTGCGAAAGTTGCCAGAGCTCCCGACCCGAAGAGTCCCGACTTCCTCACAGAGAATGGGACACGGCCTGCGGACCTTGGTCCAGGTTGCACATCGATTTTGCGGGGCCGTTCAGGGGATCGTACTTCCTCCTGGTGGTCGACTCATTTTCAAAATGGTTGGAGGTTTTCCCAATGACCAACACATCCTTGGGTGCAACCATCAAGCGGTTGAGGAACCTATTTAGTTGTTTCGGGTTGCCCAACGTACTGGTCACCAACAACGCCAGTTCTTTCATCTCTGTCGAATTCCAGGCATTCCTAGAGATGAACGCGATTCGGCACATTACCTCAGCCCCGTTCCACCCTGCAACAAATGGGCAAGTCGAGCGCCAAGTGCAGACAACTAAAGAGGCACTTCGGCAAATAGGCTCAGGGGATCTCAACCTACAATTGCACCAGTTCCTACTCTGCTATAGGGTAACCCCCCTCGCACCCGGATGCTCACCGGCGGAGCTCCTGATGCGCCGGAGACCAGTCACACTCCACGACCGCCTGGACCCAGCCAGGGTGGAGGATAGGGGGAGAAATATAGGAATTGAGCACTCAAAGGTTTTTTCAGAAGGAGATACGGTGTACTGCAGAAATTACGCGACCGGACCAAACTGGGTGGCAGGCATTGTAATTGAGCAGATGGGTCCGGTATTATATAAGGTGGAAACAAATACGGGGTTAGTATGACGGCGTCACGCCGATCAACTCAGGCGCAGGGTCACGGACACCCAGGAAGACGATGAATCAACGTTAGGGTCCTCCCCCACCCGCTCATTCCAAGGGGGAGAAACAAGGCAGCCTCCGTCAGGAAATCTCCAAGGAGACACAGGGAACCTTCTCCCAAGGGGGGGGGCAGTATCAATTCCTCCCACAAGAATGCGTGGTTTTCAGGAGGGGAAGAGCCGGAGGTGCCTGACGACGAGGTGCCTGATGACTTTGATTTTGATTTAACGGACCGGGGTGGGTGGGTTGCGGAGTGGTTCCCCACCCGTCCGAGCGAGAAGCGGGGTTTTGATTTAGCCCCCGGTACCTCCGGTCCCATTAATTTGGAGTTTACCCCCGGAGAGTGAGGCGTCCTTCCGTTGAGTCAACCGCCACCCCCAGAAATGGGCGGAATCCTGAGTTGAGAAATTCCACTAACGAGTCTCCTCGTCTTCCCATTGCAGGACAAGGAACTGCGGAGCACAGGACCCCTAGTACCTCTGACCCCGGCCAGGCAGCCGTCCGAGCCAAACGTAACTGCGGAAAGCCACATTGGCTGAGGGACTTCGTCCCATCCTAGGGGGGAGGAATGTTGTGTATGGAAGTATATGCCTTTAAGAGAAACTGTAACAGGAAGAATGAAAGAATGTAACCTCAATTGAATACAATGTAACTCAATGTAAGTCAGCTGGATGGAACGCGATTCACCTGCCACTAGATGGCAGTGACTCGCGATCACATAGTATTAATCATCCAATCACAGCCTACCGCGGGAAACATTCCCGCCACAGGTAAACCAGGTAAAAAAGGAGGGGCGTCAACATGACGTCACTCATACAGGAACCAATGGGGAACCGTGTGGCTAGATTCAAATGTACAACTCTGTATAAAAGGAGCTGCGCCTCCGCCATTAGCTCATGTTCAGATTGCATACCTTGCAATAAAGATGTGTTTGGCCCCGTAACTGCTGCCTACTGCGTATCAATCTGCAAACATCAAACAGACATACAGGAGTGCTGATCTTCCCAGCAGCTGACTGACACGACTGAGCAATGGTGATGCTATTGTGGCCATACAAACTAAATGCTTCTTCTGATTGCTGGGGATAATTATTGTAAGAGCTATTTTTTTAAAGTATGATAGATGATAGCTACAGCAGAACAGCAATCATCTAGCAACCATCCTCACAATCAGAGGAATTGTTTGATCATAGGCAATAACTGCAAAATAAATAATTCACAGCTGCTTTCTTTTGTCTATTCCTAGCATCTACATATGCTGGGAATGGGATAAAATAGTGTGCCACACATTAGTAGAACCTCCTAATGGAGGCTCAAAGAAGCAATACTTGGTCATGAGTTGGTTTACTTTGGTGTCCAAATGGTGCCAGAAGAAAAATCAGACCATCCCACCACAAAAATACTTCAAAGAGTATTTTAAAGGGAAATTTATACAGGAATCTGAATCAGATTACACGTGCATTGTGTCTAGTATCATCTACTGTCAGTGACTACATGTCTCTAGGTTTGTCTGTCCTTTCTTTTTCTTTCTTGACTTTCCTCCAATTAACTCAAGCAGCATACTCTTCTTTTGTCCTTTATTCACACAATCCTGATTAAGCTTCATATTGGTAATGATTGAAGGTCACACAGTTAATTTCACAGCCCAGCAAGGATTAGAATCTGATTGTACCAAGTCCCAGTCCAACACTCCAACCTCATGGAATCTTGTTGCCCTGCTGTTAGAAAAAAGGACATGAATTAATCTTATATTCTTTATGATGCTGAACATGAGATCTTAAACACAGAGCATGTTCTTTAACACTCAACTATGACCATTCCTCAGCAGCATATTGTTTCCATTTTCCAGAGTGCTAACATTTTGGTGACACATCCAGCAGCTTTTAAAAAACCCAAACGAAGAATGAGGAAAGATTTTACATCAGAAGAAATAAAATATCTTTTGGATGGTGTGAAGAAAATGGGACATCACTGGAATTCCATTTTATGGGCCTATCCATTCCAGAAAGGACGGACAAATGTTGATTTGGCCAAAAAATACTGCAAGCTACAGGTATCGTTACTTCAGATTTATTTTGAAAGAGAGGGAAAGGAGTAGTGAACCTAATGTGAAGATTCATACCTACTCTTTAGGACAGGGGTTCCCAACCTTTTCCTGCCAGGGGCCTGACCACGCCCCTCAGTCAGCTGAGGAGCAGGTCACATGGTTCTTCCCGGTGGTGGGGGCGTGTGCATTTGCACCACATTTCTGGGTGTATTTCCCACCTCTGCCGCTTCCCTTGGAGGAGGGAGAGAGGGAGGAACATTTTCACGCCACTTTTGAATTTTTTGCCATGTTTTCGCCATGTTTTTGTGCAAACACGTGGCAATTTCAGCACTTCCAGTGACGTCGGGGCATTTCCACATTGGTGGCAATTTGACCCGAGGCTCGGATCCAGCCCATGGGCCATAGGTTGGGAACCCTTGCTTTAGGTGATCGAGCAGTTGGACTGTTCAGATCTATGCTAGTCTTTCATCAATGAGAGGAGTAGCTTCCCACAGTTTCAGGAAGTATTGTTGCTGGCAGCAGACTATACTAGGCTTAAGATGCAATCAGATGTTGAGAAAAGATTGCATCTAATCTCACTGGATAGGGTCTCTTTGCCAGAAGTGATCTCAGTTAAACTAATTCTTCTGTCCCTTGAAAAATCACGCAGCCCTCCTAAAAGACTCCCCCGTTTCTGGACTATAAAAAGGTCCAGCTTGAGCATGGATTGTGTTGGGCTGCAGAGCGATTGGCCATATGTCGTAGTTGGGAAATAGCTTGAACTGAACCATGTTACAAGCAGTCCAAAATTCAAACGGTTTCCTTGGCTGATTGCACTTCCAGGCAGCTAGAGTCTAAAACACAGCTCTAGAAAGAATAGCATGGAGCTCTGAGGTTGAAGCCAAGGCCCTATAAAGGGAATTAAGAAAACAGCCTGTTGGACATCTCAGTAAGTGTTCTCCATAACCACAGAGCTGACTTTTAGCAGAAGCATGTGGTTGAGGAGCTGCAATAGTTGGAGAGTGAGTATGCTTGAGCTCCTTGGTTGTTCTTGCCTGCCCTCACTCATTTTTGCTATTCTGCCAATTTTCTTCAACATGAGTCACTTTTCCCTATTCCCTCCTCTCCATTTTCATTGAGAGGAAGAGATTTGGATATGAGAAAGGAGAAGTGCTGCTACGCCAATCCTTGACAAACACAGAGAGCCTCTCTGGCAGCGTTGTTTTCTCCTCCGTTCTCTGTACTTGTGGGTCAGTGGCAATGCAATAGTGTTTCTTCTTTTTCCCCTCATCTGGGTGTGACTGCACACTTCCAGGACAGTGTTGGTAGTAGTAATAAGAGTGAAAGATACATTTGCTGCCCCAGCATTCTACCACCTGAGGCAACCACCTGTCCAGTGTATAGACTAGTCCTGTGATGGCGAATTTAGGCACTCCAGATGTTCTTGGACTTCAATTCCCAGAAGCCCAAGCACCCTGTGAATCCACACAAATGGGTTTAGTGCGATTCAACCAGCCCACGCTGCCCTTGTCACTCCCGGAAGCGGAAGTAAAACGAGCCTGTACGGTTAAGGCTCTTCCGGGTTAACCCTTCCTCCATCCGGGCACATTTTATTTCCGCTTCCTGGAGTGACGAGGGCAGTGCCGGCCGAATGAATCACAGTAAACCCATTCGTGTGGATTCACAGGGTGCTTGGGCTTCTGGGAATTAAAGTCCAAGAACATCTGGAGTGCCAAGGTTCGCCATCACAGGACTAGAACTAGATGAGGTTTAGTAAAGGTAAAAGTTGCCCTTGCTCGAAAGCCAATTGTATCCATCTCTAGGGTTCGGTGCTCATCTGCAGACATTTCCATGGCCAAGTGGCAGGCATTACTACACACCAGAGCGCACAGCACACTTACCTTTCCTACCAAAGTGGTCCCTATTTATCTACTTGCAATTTCTTGCTTTCAAACTGCTAGGTTGGCAGGAGCTAGGACAAAGACTGGAGCTCACTCCATCGTGCAGAATTGGAGTCTCAAACTGCTGACCTGCCAATCTCCCAGTCGTCAAGTCCAGCATCTTAACCACTAAGCCACTACATTCCCTTAGATGGAGTTTACTTATACCAAATTAAAGGAATATCATTTTTGTACTTACCCCAAGAAACCTGTAAAACCCTGGAGATGGGGATAATTTACAGACAATTGTTTGTTATCCCAGCTTACTATAGACAGCCTCTGAGTTCAATTTGCCATCCCAAAATCATTGCCCTGGCTCACCTATCTCTGAGGCATATTTTGAATGTCAGTGCTAAGGAGAAGCATTTTGGTTTCTATTTCATTTGAGCATCTGTTTTCCAAGAGCAGAACACTGTAATAGGGTTACCATGGCTTCTGCCAGTTTAAACCTCAGCAGATTTGACAAAGGAGCTGTTTTTAAAATCCCAAAATCCTGATCCTCTAGACAAATATCAGTGTAGTAAGAAGAAAGATCCAAAGGGGGAGTTTATTTAAATTTTGACTGCCATGTTTGAGACGATAAGACATAATTTGATAATGCATGTTAATGCAATGGAATTTGACTGGTCTTTGCCTTTTCTGTCTTACAGAACAATGAAAAATCACAAAATTACTTGACAACAAAAGAAATAGTTTATCATAAAAAGGACCAATTTCATTTTAAAATGTAGAACTCACATTTTATGTTATATTTTTATTTTGAGATTTGAGTTACTATATGTGCTTTCAATGAACAGCATTTAATTTAGAATTTTATTTTCCTAATTTTATGATGTATGCTGATAGTTTATATTGCATATAACCTTCCAGATACAAATGTGTGTTCTATTTTCTAGTGTTTGAATTATTTTAGAAACATATTCATAAAAATATGAAAAATGAATGCACAAATATTACTACTAAACCTTATTATATTTTAAATATCCTGTTGTTTCTTAGCATTATTTTTATTTAAGCTTTTTACTGTCACCCTTTAGTTACCAGTAACAAAATATGTGAGGATGAACTATATTTTCTAATCCCTTCTCCTACTGCTTTGTTGTTATATGCCTTCATGTTAGAACCAGTATAGTGATCCTGATGGGGCTTTCAAGGTTAGTGAGCTATTTAAGGAAGTTTTACCAGTTCTGCATAGCCAGTGAATTTCCATTGTTGAGCAGGGAATCAAACACAGGTGTCTTGAGTCCTAGTCCATTATTCTATCTGTATCACCACTCTGGGTATCCTACTACTGCATAGCAGAGCCAAATTCTTATATATACTTATGCTGGCATAAATTCCGAACTGTTGTGGACCCTGGACTTTGGAAGTCAGTTCCTCTTGTGAAGGAGGAGAAGGCAGGAGCAAACAGCAGAGTGAGCTTTAAACAAAGAAAGTTTATTTTATTGAAGAAAGGTGCAATCCAAGTACAGAGACAATCAAAGTTTACAAACTCCTTTATACCTTTTCTTTAACAATTGCAAACTTAGCAAAATTTATATTTACTACTTAGCAAGCAGTATTCAAATTGGAACCTTATATGGATAGACATCCATCCGTTTGACTCAAGTAGCATAAACAGGAAATAACTCAACAATAAGAAATCATTAACTATATATTAGTTATTGTTATCAGACAGATACAGATGACCTATATAGGCAGTTTCCACGAAAAGGCCTTTTAGCTGGACCTGAGGGACTTTATACTCTGTGCGTTTTGGAAAGCTTTACTTCCTCACATCATATTTCAGCGAACAGTCCCAGGAGTATATAAATCATATATTGAAATATGATTTTGGTGCCACAAAGAGGTAAAAGGAAACAAGGTAGACCAAAGAAAAAATGGAGAACAACTTTTAGAGAATATTTGAGTAATATACAAGCCCTCCCTCCTCCAAGAAGAAGCACCAAATGTAGCAGCAAACTGAACTCATTAGAGGCAATTGATCACCATTGTGTGCAAGGATGTAAGAAGAAAAAGATATCAAATACACAAGCTATTGATTATAAAAGACAGGACATTTATATTAACAGAAGATCAAAAGAGGGATCACAGGTTAATTCCTCCCCAGCATGTGTGAGGCCATGCAATAATTTTAGTTATCTTTGCTCTATCCTTCTGCTAATGTACTCACCATACCTTTCTCCCCCAAATTAAATGGAGCCAAAATATTTACATACAGTACACTCATTCTGCATGTAGTTACAAACAGTCAAAGAAGGTTATAAACATCATAAAGACACTGTATACCAGAACAACATAAGACCAAAATGACAAGAATTATGACAATTACTTCAATGACACATTACAATAATCTTGAGTCCATGAGTTCTAGGAAGGAATAGATCCCAGTCATTAATTCTGTAACACTTTTCTGGGTGGTTTACAGGTTAAAATGTAAAACTTCACAAAACCTGGCATAATAAAATACAGTAAATTCAACAATATAGTAACTCACAAGTATAGGTCTAAAATATATACAAAAATAAAAATAACAGCATCAGGACAATCAGTTGTTAAAGGGCAGCATGGAATAATTGTTTTCATCAGTTTTCTGAACATAAGTAGAGAAGGAGCAGCGTAGATATTTCTACTGCTTTACTTTCTCAAAAGTTTCTTACAGTAGTGTGTTAGAAAGGTCAGAGGTGTGTAGATTGGTGTTATTTGACTGCAATTTACAAAATATCTTGAACATCACTACCACTGAACCATCCAAAGTGCACTAAGCTCTATGGGGCACTATAGAAGTGTGATTGCTTTGCTTTACTGACTGTTGCCTGGACAGTCTGAAGGACATAATTCAGAAGACCAAATACTTACATCTCTGTTAAAAAATTATGGGAATATATATGTGGGAGAACCAGTTTCTTTTAAATCTATAAATCAAATATTAGAGTGGGAAATATCCTGAAGCTCCAATCCATTGCACTGAAAGAGGATGATGAGAATCCTGAACCTTTCAAATTTTAGTGCCAAATTTGCATCTGTAGTTTTCAGAAGCAATACAATACGAATTCTGCCTCGTGCTGTCACAGAATGATGCGATTCTTCGGGGATCTGCTCTTCGCCGTACCCAGATTATTGAACAGTACTACAGCCCCACCTTTTTAGCCGCTTTCTCCAGCTATGAGAGAATACTGTCAATACAAATTCAAACAAATAAATAAATGAAAGCAGCAGAACCGGTGCTAAACGGGCGAAGGGGCGATGACATTCCCGCAGCATTCAATTCGGGGTGTTGCCACGGGCGCCTGCAATGCTCCATTTCTGCCACTAGGGGTCTCTGTTTTGAACAAACCCGGCTGGGCCCTCTCAAAAGCTTGAACTCATCGTCGAGATTGAGGTACCGCTCTCGTAGGTGTCTAAGTGCCGCCTGAGTGAAACGCGCCGCTCCTCTTCCTCTCGCCAGACCGAAACGCCGCCTGGGAACAACCGTTTCCGGCGCGAGAGAAGCGCTGCTGAAGGCCACCAAGGTGTCAGCGCGAGTCTGGCGCGGAGAAAGCTTGGCACGTCGGAGCCGGCTACCAGGCACCGGCGTTGCCAGGAGAGGTCCTTCGGACTGGCTGTGTGGGAGAGGCGGGGTCCTCCCGTCAGGGCCTGGGCGGATGAGGTCACTCTTTGTGGTGGATGCCGTTGGCAAGATGGCGCTGGTGCTGGCGGAGAAGAAGCTGCTGGGGCCGGACGGGCCTGGGGCGGCCGACTTGCCCAGCGAGGAGGAGGAAGGCCAGAGCCTCTGGTGAGGAACCGCGCCAGGATGCGCAGGGCCAGGCCAAGTCAGGCCCAGGGCGGTGGCTCCTTCTGTCCCCGCCTGTGGCAATGGGCGAAATGGGAGGAGGCTGGGTCTCGGTGGTCGAGACTGGGAAGAAGTGGCGTGGCCGCTTTTGTGAGCGGGAGGATGTTGCGAGGCGAAGAGCCTTTTCTCCACGAAGTGGCCCATAAAAGTCCCTGACAGGGAGGTCAGGCCTGGGAGGGGCACCTCCTGCGGCTGAAAGGGGTTGGAGGGGAGGTAAGACTTCTTGGGGTACCCCACCTGCTGCTGCTGCTGCTTTGAGCGAGGGCGTCGGTCCCTATCGAATTTTGCTGTGGAGAGGTGTGAATGGTAAATTGGGACAGTGGTTCCCTACGTGGAGCCCACGCCCCACGGGGTCTTCAATTCCCAGAAGCCTCAGTTAGTTCATTGGAATGGCTAATCTGTGCTTTGGGGAATTGAAGTCCAGAAAACAAAGGTTGGGAAACACTGCCCTAGATGGACTTCAATTCCCAGAAGCCTGATGTGTCTGGATGGCTCCAAGTGAGCAGGGCTTCTGATATGTGCAGGTCTGATGCTTTGGTTGTATCACGAGTTTTTGCATTTTATCATTGTCTTATTCATTACTAATGTAAACAGTAATCTATAAACCAACGATTATCAACCTGCAGCCCATGGGCTGGATACGGCCCATGGCACCATTTCATGTGGCCCACCTCCACCACACCAGGAAATGCCATGTGGTGGAGGAAGGGCAAAATGGCTGTCTGGCCCCTGAAGCTGTCTGAGCCCCAGGCTTAAAAAGTTTGATAACTCCTGCTATAAACTGAACGTATGAGCTGATTTATTTCAACTATCAAGCCAAATGTCTGTCAGGGAAACAGACTACTGTAATAGGTTTAAAATATACCAATTACTATTTGAGCAGACTAATACAGACCAGTCAGTCTTAATGTTAGACTGTTTATATGAAAACATCAGTTATTCTGCTTTCCTCAGCAGCATGCTATCGTGTGGAGTCCCGTTTCTCCAAACTGCTTTGTTGCTGAATGTCATTGCAGTGTTATGGAGGGAAGAACTCTGTCTTAAAAAAAGTCCCCATTGTTCCTTATAGAATCAGCCCAAATGACATGGCAGTTTTTTCTAAACAAAATCAGAACTGTACTGTATAAGGGTAAGGGTAAGTGCTGGACTATGGAATGGATTGATAGTTAAGTTTTCTGCACACTTGTTGGGTCACTAAGGAAGATGATTTACTTGGAGACTGAGCACTAGAACTTCTCAGAAGGAGTTACTGGATCAAATGGTGTTCTCTGTAAGATCAGATCTGAATATCTTCCTTCTTTGGTTAGTGAGGTCATAATTATTCAAATTATAAATTGAAGACATTGTAGATCTAAGGCAGTTAGTTACAAGCCATGTAGCCAGTGGATGATCTTGTTAACAGACAAAATATTATGTCTTAGCATTTGGAATAACTTGGCATTCTAGGTTGAGCAAGGAAATTCTTTGTTGGGAATACAATATTTAGGGTTGTAAAGTTTGATCTCAGATATTCATGTTTTTTGCTTTTCTGTGAAAAGCAAGATTTTACTCCATTGGTTTGATAAAGGCCTATGGTTTTATTTTGATAGACATATATATGTTAACTTGTTCATATTAAATTAATTTTTCCTAGATTTTTGGAAGAAGTTTACTGTAATTGAACCAGAAATAATATGGAATTGATACTTACTGTATTTTCTGGCGTATAAGACTACTTTTTAACCCCGAAAAATTGTGCCAAAGTTGGGGGTCGTCTTATAGGACAGGTACTTAACTGCAGCTTGTTTCCCCTTGCTTCTAATGTCCTGCGCATATGGTGGAGGGTGCCGCGGCCGAGTCCCTGCTCTGTGCGGGGAGTATGAAGCAAGGGGAAGCAAGCTGCACACATCTTCCTGTACCTCGAGGAGGAGAACGTGAGCGTGGATTGGCTCTCCACCAGAATCTGTCCATTCGACTCGGAGGGCTGCGCGTCTTCGGGTTGAGTGTGGGTAAATTTTTATTTGGTGTGCATTGGAAGAGAGGTAGTCTTATACGGCAAGTATATTCCAAACTCTATATTTTAACTGGAAAAGTTGGGGGTCGTCTTATACACCCAGTCGTCTTATACGCCGGAAAATACGGTACATATTTACTGACTCAAAGCAGATATGAGATTGCCCAGGAACATCTGGAAAAAAATTCCCCATCTCCTTAAAGTTTTCATCTATGTCTCTGTCATTTATTTTGTTTCATTTCATTTATATCATCTCTAATAGGCTGATTAGTCAGACTAATAGGAAAATATGTTTTATGCAGGTCCTCTATATTGAGTGAAGTTTCCACACGGTCCAGGTCTAAATTACCTTCAGGCAAAAATATTCTTGTTTTTGGTAAGTATCCGTGAGTAGTAGTGGAAAACGTTTAGTTTTGTAAGAATACTGCATTTTTAAAAGCTGACTTAAGTGATAAAAGGAAAAGAACAATTTAATATGTTAGAAAACCTATTTTGATGGTCTTAATTAAATGCTTATCTAACTTAGATCAAACTTTTATTTCTTGTGCAGTTAGAGTGAATTAAATCTAATGTGTTGACATAAGCTTTATAGTGCAAATTATTGATTTAATGCAAATGATTCAAAATATCAAAATACAAATGGAATAAAATAATGAAGCATGGCCCGATAATATTTTTTAAATATTGTTTTTAAGAGAAGCTGATCTGTAATGGGGCTGCTCTTTATTTTGTGTGTTTGTTGCCATTAAGTCAAATCTGATTAGAGCAAGCCTAATAGGGTTTTCAAGATAAGTGAGATATTGAAGGAATAGTTTTACCCTGTCATTAGTTTCCATGACCAAACAGGAATTTGCCCCAAAGTTTTTTGAGTCCCAGTCATTCTATCCGCTGTATAAAATGACAGAATGAATTAGGTGGTTCTCCAGTACTGCAAACGGGTCTCTTAAAATCTGAGCTCAAAACCACGGATGCTTTCCCCACTGTAAAATATTATCTTCTTGGTTCTTCTTTTCTACCCTGAAAACCTATTGGCAGGTGATGATGGCTCAGGCAAGACAACACTAATGACTAAAATACAAGGAGCGGAACATGGCAAAAAAGGAAGAGGCCTAGAATACCTGTACATAAACATCCATGATGAAGATAGAGATGGTGAAGTATTTACTTGAGTTGCATTCCTTTTTGCTTAATGTATAAGGGTTGCTTATTTTCACAGGCACAATTACACTGCTGATTTTTATAGTATTATCCATGGTCTTAAGTGTTTTATGAGCCTAAGTTGCATGTAAGGCTCCTTGCAGCAGTGCAGGCCACTACATGGCCTTTGAACCCCTGTCCCACCTGGTTAGTGAAAGCTTCTAAGGTGGTGACAGGAGGCTGGGTCGGGGCAATAATAAATGCGTCTTTGTGGGAGGGGGTGTTTCCTGCACCACTAAAACAAGGCGGTGGCGCACCAGCTGCAGGGGGCTCTGGAGGAAGCGGATTATCTGGACCCTTTTCAGTCAGGATTCAGGCTCGGACATGGTATGGAGATGGCATTGGTCGCACTGATGGATGATCTCAGGCGAGAGCGCAGGGTGGATTTGATTTAAATCACTTTGATTTAAATCATGATTTAAATCCCTAGTCAGTAAGGCTCGATTTAAATCATGATTTTCTACATAAAGACTCATTTTTGCTGGAGTTGTTTTAATATTTACAACTAGATAAATGTTTCAGTTTTAGAATAATAACTTTTCAGATTACAGTAGTTTTACAGTTATATCAGAAAATTACTGATTTGGTGGTTATATACCATTAGAAATACGTAGATAGATAATTATGAAATTGCTGCAAGGTGAACTATCTCCAGTTTAATAGGTTAATCATTTTTGGACAACTGTTCTGTTGTACTTTATTGGAAGGAAAAAATAATCATTACCTTATTTAAATAGTTTTATTTAACCAAAACAATAACATTATATAGCATTATGTATGCTTATATTTGCTTAAACATCTATGTTTGTTAACTGATGTGGTAAACATATTTTAAAAAACTTAGACTGACAGTCATTGACTACATCAGCCACCTCCACATGAAAAACTTGAAATATACTGTCTTCTGCAGCTCACTAATTTCCAACTTCATTTTCTTGTTTGTTCATAATCTGGAAAAGAAAAACAAGCTTTCCTGCTTTATCGGGTCCCAAATGATTTCTCAATTTAGAATGAATGAGTCCAAAGGAAGAGAATATTATTTCTATACCAGCAGAAGAAGCTACTGCTGTTAAAAGTGAAATCATTTCTTCAACCATCTCTAAATCCAAGTTGTTAAGTGACTTCCACCAGTTCACTGGTGTGACTTTCTTTAAAACATCGGCAAACATATATTTCTTGAATGGTTCCCCCCTAGCTCTGAAGTTTATTATAGTTGGCATTACAGATGGATGATTGCTGGATACCCATGCCATAGCTAATTATTATTCTTCAGCATTTAAGGTTTGACCCTGGTACCGGATATTGACAATATTTGCGAGAAAATGAGCTGGAGACAGTGCTTGCCCCATTCATTTTTTTAATGCTTGTGATTTAATTGTCATTTTGTAGTTCTGTTTTTAAGTGCTCACTCAGTTCTTTCCAAATTTCAACAGCATCAGCAATAAAACAGGTATTTTTCTGTATTTTGTTTAAAGCTTCAGAAATGGGTTTCAGGATGGTCAGCATATTTTCAACATTTCTCTTAAGTCCAATGTTGAAGATTTTGGCCATGACGGTGCCATCTATTTTCTCTCGATTTTGTTCGCAAACTGTCATCAGAATAGGCCAGTTCTTGATATACTGCTCAAAACAGTCCACTACAGAGTTCCATCTAACTTCTCGTGGGAGCGTTAGCTTGGTTCCACCCATTCTTTTCAGAGCAGCTGCTGCAAAATGATTGTTACGAAAGTATTTAGCAATTTCAACAACATTAGTCTTTATTTCTGAAACACTGAAGTCTTTTGCTAGGAGGTGCATCAAATGAGCACTACAACCATATATTATTACTTTGATATTCTCTTCACACAGTAAATTTCTTCTCATCTTGGATACATTTGCAGCATTGTCTGTGACCAAACTGCGCACTAGACATTAGAATGTTAGTTCACATTTTATAGCTTTTGCTGCTACTTCCTGTAAGTATTCTGCTGTATGTGCATTTCCTGATGTATCAATTGTTTCTGCAAGGAAGACATTCCCTTCTTCTGTTATACAAGCACATACAACAAGATCATTGTGGACATTACTCCACCCATCAAGACTTAGATTAACAATTTTACCCTCTAAACTTGTTGCACATTGCTCCATTTCTTTGCCATACACTTTATCCAACAGTTTCCCTGCAACATCTGTTCTGCTAGGTGGACTGTATCCTGGTCTCAATGACTGGATCATATTAATGAAGTGTGGGTTTTCAATAAGACGGAAAGAAGAGTTTGTTGCATAAACAAACTGGGCAATTTTTTCATCAAGTAACTCTTTCTCTAATCTGCTGGTTTTTATCACAAATTTATCTATGGTGGTGGTTCCTGGGTGGTTGGATTTCCTCTTTCTTTTAGGTGATATACTGTGGATATGTGATTTTGATGATGACGAATATGATGATGTGACTGAAACACTATTCTGGACATATAACTCTGAAACTGTAGAACAGGAGGATGGTGAAGGTGGATAGTTTCCTGAATCCTTTGTGTTGATGATGAATTCCCCTAAACAAAAAAGTCAATTCTGTTATTTTATTTATTATTTATACCATTTCGGCTTATTTAGTAAGTTAGTATTATTATTACTCTTTGCATTCACTGCCACGGTGACACTCAATACTGCCCAAACAAGGAATATGCTTGTTTCAACTCTTTATTTCTTCATAACAACTATATCTGACAGTAGTAACATGCAGTAACAGTAACATATATTTTTGCTCAAACATGAGACAGCCAGTGTGGTATAGTCGGACTCATTTGAGTGTTGGATTAGGAGGAACTAGGAGACCTGGATTCAAATCCCCACTCAGCCATAAAGCTCATTGAGTGACCTTGGGTCAATCATTCTTTCTCAGCCTAATCTACCACACAACCGCACAAGGTTGTTGTGAGGGTAAATGGGGAAGGAGATTGTCATTGTAAGACACCTTGAACTGAGCTTTGGCCCTGGAGAAGGCAGCATAGAAATCCAATAAATAAATTCCTCAAGGCAGTCTTTAAGAAAGAAATATGATGAAATCAAAAAGTGTACAAACCTGAAGATCCTGCCTGTTCAGAAGTGTTCCTTTTGTCATCTTCATCACTGCAAATCTCATGATGTTTCATTCGGGCCACAAGGACTTGCATTTCTTTGTTGCAGTGTTTGCATTTTGCACGCATGCCTGCCTTACCCATAGGTAGAGGAACGTCATTAAAATATTCCCAAACTGGGTCTCTTTTACGGTCTGCCATTTCAGGTTTTTCTCCTCAAGGGAGAGAGTGAGAATAATATAATAAACTTCAGGCTGCTATACAAATAAAGATCTCAAGATGCAGAGTTCCGTTCTCAAAAGGTTTCACTTTTATTTTACTGCTTGCCCCTCCCTCCTCAAACTTTGCTCCTTGTGCTATTCCATTCCAAACAACCTTCTATTCATTGAATTTCTTGAAACGTAGCAGCACTTAAGAGGTAAAGGGGTTGATTCTGTGTACATAGATTTACAGAGGAACAATGGGATTAAGGTCTTTTTCTCAATTCTGATGTTTATTTTATAACATTTTTTGCTATGAAGGAGGCATGTTATTGTTGCAGTTCCAAATGCACAGTTTTGAAAACAACAAAACCAAGCATTTGATTTGATAATATCTTCTAGATAGAAAAATTGCCCCAAATAATCAGAAACCTCTGGGAGAGCATGACATTGTGAATGGATTAATACAGCCTTATGTCACATAATTAAAAACTAATTCCATGATGAATAACCTTTGGACTATAATGTATCTTAACTAGAACACGATCTTTAGAGAGATTCTTCCTTAAAAAGCATTTAAATTAAAAAAAACAATTTAAATCAAAAAAATCCGATTTAAATTTTTAAAAAACCTATTTTTGGGGGTTTTTTTTATAAAAAAATCATTGATTTTTATCCACCCTGCGGGATAAAAACTGATGACGGTTTGCGAACCGTCCTTGCTCTCCTTGATCTCTCAGCGGCCTTCGATACCGTCGACCACGATATCCTTCTGGAACAGCTAAAAGGATTGGGGATCCAGGGCACGGTGTTGTCCTGGTTTTCCTCATTTCTGGGGGGCCGTACCCAGTCGGTGTGGTTGGAGTGCGAGAGGTCCAGCCCTAGGCCCCTCAAATATGGGGTGCCGCAGCGCTCGGTGCTCTCTCCTCTCCTCTTTAACATCTAAATGAAGCCTCTGGGTTAGATCATCTGTTCCCATGGGGCGCGGTACCATCAGTACACGGATGACACTCAGGTGTACATCTTGGCCCGTGGTGATTCCAGTGGTGCGGTCAAAGTCCTATCTGGATGCCTGGAGGCTGTTGGAGTCTGGACGGGGGACAACAGACTTCAGCTGAACCCTAGCAAGACTGAGTGGCTATGGGTGAGGGGTCCGAGGTTATCCAGTGAGTTACCACCTCTGGTCTTGGATGGGGCAATTTTGCAACTTGGGGGTCCTCCTGGACTCACGGCAGCTGCTGGAAGAACAGGTGGTGGCCGTGGCCAGGAGGGCTTTTGCTCAACTTCGAGTAATCCGCCAGTTGCGCCCGTTCCTGGACCGGGACTCCTTACTGATGGTCACTCATGCCCTGGTCACCTCCAGGCTAGATTACTGTAATGCGTTCTACATGGGGCTGCCCTTGACGACCATTCAGAGGCTACAGCTGGTTCAGAATGCATCTGCCCGGGTGGTGATGGGGTGTGGACGTTATGCCCGCACCTCCCCACTACTCCGGGAGCTGCACTGGTTACCAGTTTGCCTCCGGGTGCAATTCAAGGTGCTGATTTTGACCTTTAAAGCCCTACATAGCAGTAGGCCAGGATACCTGAGAGACCGCATCGTCCCAAGAGTGTCTGCTCGTCCAACCAGAGTGGACCAGAGGGGCTCCCTGATTGTGCCTTCAGCTAGAGGGGCTCGCCTCTCTGGCACACGAAGGAGGGCCTTCTCCGTGTCTGCACCAGCCCTCTGGAACCTCCTACCAACAGAATTGAGGTTGCAGACAGAATTGCTGCCTTTCAGAAAAGAATTGAAGACCTGGCTGGCTAATGCGAATATGGCCCCAGCCTGTTGGCTTATTTCCAGCTAGAGTCCAACTGTCCCTCCTTTTGTATTTTGTATTTCTGTATTCCTCTTATTCCCTTTTTAGTCTTTTAAATGGGACGGGAATAGGAGGGTGGGTTGCTGGGTGGTTGATTTAGGGTTTTAATCTGTTGTATTTATATCTATTTGTATTGTTATTTATTTTAATTGCTGTATGCCGCCCTGAGTTGGGTTCGCCTGAGTGGGCGGCATAAAAATCTAAAAATTAAATTAAATGTAAGTATATATAGCAGTGATGGTGATCCTTTTAGAGACTGATGCCCAAACTGCAACCCAAAACCCACTTATTTATTGCAAAGTGCCAACACGGCAACAGGGGAAGAAGGAAACACTCCCATTGGGCTGCTGGGCAGATGGGTGGGGCAAACTCTGTGCTGGGGCAACCGCATGGGTGCTCACAGAGAGGGCTTCGAGTGCCACCTCTGGTACGCATGCCATAGGTTCACCACCACTGATATATAGGCTTTATGACTGTTATTACACCCTTTGGTCTTAGATGTTAGATGAGGATTAAAAAGCAAAAACAGTGCTTTATGCGTTTTATACCCTTGTTGCATGGCTGTTTAGAAAATTAAGATACATTCTGTTAATTCCAATTGAGTAGTTCATCATTATGAATTTCCTTGATGGTTGTTCAATTTTAGGCAAGTCATTGAGTTTACAGTAGCTTTAATAGCATGCTCTTGAAGTGTTCTCAGATTCCTTTTCCTTTTTTTCTCATTCAATTCCAGTGAGTGGTTGAATATTGGATGTAGAAGGTAGAATCATTAGCACTGATGTGGAAATTCTAGAATCTAATACTGTGGTTTATGCTTATTAGGTAAGGATGTCTACCACCAATACTTGAGTAAAAGCAGCCCTACCTCCATAGAGTGCTGAGTTAAGGCCTAGTCTGGGGAACTTTTGCCCCACACGTATATTTTGTCTTGCAGCACTTCAGTCTCACTTGGTGTGGCTAATGGTAAACAGAGTGGTTTGACTTAAACAAATTTAGGGTGTCTGAGTTATCCCCCCTCCCCCAATCACTCATTGAATTTTCCCCAAACCAGCTGGTGGTGGACTAAGACCTTTGCACAGTACAGTGGTACCTCGGGTTACGAACACCTAAGGTTATGTAATTTTCAGGTTACAAAAAAATCCATAGAAAATAATGCCTTGGGTTACGATTGTCTCCAGAATGGATTAGTTGGTTTTCACTGCATTCCTATGGGGAACCGCATTTTGCTTTACGAATTTTTCAGAACAATTTTCAATGCATTCCTATGGTAAACTGTGTTTTGGGTTATGGATTTTTTGCAATACGAAATGTCCCGGGGAACACATTAAATTTGTTACCCAAGGTACCATTGTACTATATTTCACAATCTCCTTGCCCAGATTGACTCCACATCCATTAAACTTGTACAGTAATAGTTCTAGTACTTGAAAGTGTCCACTGGAAGAGAAGGAGTTAAGGGTTTGACTTTGTATATACTGTACAAAGTTGCAGGGGGACAATATCTAGGGTTGCTACTCTAAAAGTATCCTGAATGGCGTTACTGAGAGCCATTCTGGAGATTTTAATAATCCTTAACCCTGTATATTTTTGTAGGTTTTTAAAGAATTTCCAACATTATGTCATGTTGAGAGGAGGAAAAAGCTTCAGGAATCACTTCTGTCAGACTTGGAAAATTGAACTAATCAGACCTGTCGTTTCTTATCCCGTTACATTGCTTTTAACAAGAATATTTCTCTGGAGACATAAGCTCAGTTTGAGAACTTCATGTTTTTGTGGTATCTACTAGGCTGAATATTAAGGGAAACAGAAATAATAACCCAAATACCGTGGCTAAAAGAACCCAAAAAATGGTGCATAGCCCAAAAAACTGTTTCTAACATATAGTAATTTGTTTTATCATGGTGTAGAATCTGAATTTATAATCATCATCCCACAATGAAATCTTAGAACCATAAAACATTTTGAATTAAAGCTATATCACATAGAGCTTTTTAAAGCAAACCCCTATCAAGTTTTATTTAAAAATTACATTTTTTTCAAATTTGCTATTTTAAATTTTAATTATTTTTATCTTTTGTTGATAAGCAATTCAGATAATTGTGATTCAAAACATCTTAAAGGTGTAAATGTAGTTTAGGCTTTGTACATTTTTGTCCTAACCGTTACATGAAAACTAACGATAGCTTAGACCAGGGCTTCTCAACCTGCGGCCCACGGGCCAGATACAGCCCATGGCCTCATTTCATGTGGCCCACCACACCTGGAAGTGCCATGTGGTGGTGGAAGGGCAAAATGGCCATCCAGCCCCCAAAGCTGTCTGAGGGAGGATGACCCGGGCCCCGGCTTTAAAAGGTTGAGAACTCCTGGCTTAGACATTCTCAGTTAGCAAATATGTAAATTTTCCCATCATAGATGATCTTGTGTCTATTAATAAAAATGTTACACATTTAAAGAGATTTCTTAATGAGAAGTATTTTTCCTTTTTTCAGATCAGACTCGCTGTAATGTCTGGATTCTTGATGGGGACTTGTACCATAAAGGTCTCTTGAAGTTTGCTACTTCAGCAGACACCTTGCAAGAGACCCTTGTAATGTTTGTCGCAGATATGTCAAGGCCATGGACAATAATGGAATCCTTACAGAAATGGGCATGTGTATTGCGTGAACATATTGATAACCTGAAAATTCCACCCGAGGAGATAAGAGACATGGAACAGAAATGTAAGCAATGTGTGACTGAACCCATCCGCCATCTCATCTGTATACAATGCATTGAAAGAAGTGCTCAAACATAATGGTTTTGTGCAGTGTTAGACTGCTGGGGCTTCTACCTCAGCCTTACCTGTTTAGACTGTCAGCGGTGCTTGGTTGACTGACTTTGCTACAGGTAGGCTTTGAACAGAAATAGAAATAATATCACTGTTTATGAATATTGCATCAAGGGACATGTATTCTGTATTTGTTCAGTGAACAAATGATTGGCAAAGTTAGGCATCCTGAGAACTCCGAGGCTTGTAAGCAAACAGTTTTCTGTTACTTCTCCTTGTAGAAAAAGGTGCAGAAATGTTTGTATTGTATAGGTGAGTATTTGGATGAACATTGTGTGTTTAGTTTGGGAATGAGACACATTTAAGTTGCCTTCAGGGATTTCGTCTTCAAGAACGTAAGCTGTTATGAGCTGATTTATTTATTGATTGAGTAACAGAGAAAGAAATCTGCCAGAGTGTTGATTATTATGGAGGAGATAATTGTGAGGAAATCACCCTTTCTACATTTTTCAGTTGTCACCCAGTGGCGTGTTTTTGGTGGGTGGACAGTGACACAGTAAAATCCTTGCTCAGTTTTCCTGGTATTGAAAATCAAGCATGAGTTGATGTTTCTATGACATGCAAAGTAGGCCCAATCCTCCCCAAATTTTCCTCGTATTTCCCCACAATCTTTGCTGATAATAATGCACAGTTATGTGTTTTTATGGCCTTCAAAATAGGCCTAATCCTTTCTTTTCCTTATCTATACCTATAAATCCAAGGGTTAACCGTTGGAACTTGCTATACGTTTCTGCACCCATCCATCCTATCCCGTACCGAGCCTCCTGCACTCACCCGAAACCGGTCCGGAGGTTACTGCAGGATTGAGAAAGGCGCCAGTGGGGCAAGAGCCCCACGAACACGAAAAAAGGAAAAGAACTTCACTTCCCAACGTTTCTGCGCCTCGCCACAGCCAATCAGGCTGAGAGGCGCGAGCAAAAAGAACGTTGGGAAATGCGGCACGGCCAATTAAAATCGAGCCGCAGGAAAAAACGCCACACGAACGCAAACCAAGAACGCAAAACTTCAAGTCCCAGCGTCCTATGTGCCGTGAGCGCGCAGAATGCTGAGAAAGCCAGTGCGCGAAAATTAAAATTAATAACCGCAATGGGAGTGCAAGTCCGCAGCAGGCAGACAGCGCCTCACAGCCTCGCAAAACAAAAAGCCACGAAAATCCACCACGAGACACCCGCCAGCCTTCTTTCCTGGAGCAACGGGGAGAAG
This sequence comes from Bradypodion pumilum, assembly GCA_035047305.1. Lineage (NCBI taxonomy): Eukaryota > Metazoa > Chordata > Lepidosauria > Squamata > Chamaeleonidae > Bradypodion > Bradypodion pumilum. The sequence continues at coordinate 22,256,945 of JAWDJD010000009.1, read as the reverse complement.
AGGGACTCCCTCTCCTCCACGCTACCCCGCCAAAAACACGGCGAGACCACCGCTGGTCTCAAGGAAAGTTGAGTGGGGTAGAAAAAAACAACAGCAGCAGGCAGCAATTTGTCAGGGGAAGCACCCTCACTGGCGGATGACTGGCTGCTGCCTTTGTACTTCTGACAGAGGTAATACAAAAGCAGCAGCCAGCAATCTGCAAGGAAGAGCACCACCCCTTACGGTTTGCCGCCTGCCGATCTCTGGTTAGGTAAGCCAGGAGAGAAAGGAGACAGAGAGGAGAGAACCATCGTCAGACAGATAGCTCTTCTCTGCCTCCTTCTCCCCCGACCTACCTAACGAACCTTACCAGGGGAAGAGCGGGCTGACTGCCGGCTCCTCCTTTTCCCCATTGTTGCATTGAAACCAAAATTCGAAGCAGCAATGGGGAGAAGAGGAACCGACAGGCAGCCCGTTCTTCACGCAAAAGTACACAACTACAACAAACACAAACATTAATAAAACACAAATAAATCAATAATTAAAAAACCCATTAATACACAAAAAAGAAAATAAGAAAATCCACAGACAAAAACATCTATAATTCCAGAAAACCACAGACAAAACACCTAACTACAACACGAGAATACCTAACTCTAACAACACAACTACCACAAATTACACAAATAAACAACGAAATCACCAAAATTAAACCAGAAATAAACAAACCAATTAAACAAACCTAAAACCCAACCAAACCACAAAAGAACAAACAGAAACACCTCCCAGCCCACCACCACGAAAACAAAACAAAGAAAAACCACAGAAGAAAGAAAACCAGAGAACTCACCAGCACGTCCTCCCTCCACGAGAATGGAACAGAAATGAAGAAACAAAGACTACTTACTGGAAGAAGCCCCACCTAGAGGCCAGGAGAGAAAAAACACGTGAAATGAAAACAAAACCACTAACAGCCCCACCTGCAGGGTGGAATATTAAAAAGAAGTCAAAAACAATAAAGCCCCACCTAGAGGCCACAAGAGTAAAAACAAGTCAAAAACATAACAATAAATCAAAAGTTTACACAAATAACAAACATATGTTAAATAAATAAAATAAAAAGATTTGTAGCATCCTCTGTTGAGTTTTAACTCAAATAAAAACCCAAAACATCTAAACACAGTTTAAAAACATTGAATGTAAAAAAATGTACTTTTACATTTTAAAAAATATTACCTACGGTACAACTATTAACAAAGAAAAAAGTCACATACTAAAACATTATTTGGTTAAATAAAACAATTTGAAACAATTATATCATCCTTTGTTCTTTTTTTAATCCACAAAAAAAAACCAAAAAGCTGATCACAGTTTATAACAACCCGGCAACACCGGGCAACCTATGCTAGTTTTCTATAGACACACCTGCATAGTTTGGCTTTTGTGGGTTGCCCGCGTGAATAATTGGCCAAACCTTTCCCCAGGAGTTCGCCCGGCCTTCAACAGATCCGGGGACCACCCGGACTTTACAGGAAAGGCAATTGGAGTACAGGCTAGTTAGTTAGTTTGGGGGGCAAATCATAAAGCCTTGGCTGATGGCTACGATAGAAACAGGGCAAAAACAAAAAATGGAAATACACAATCCTCCGCTTCTGGCTGCAGATTAAGTTGGGCAAACAAGCTGCGCAAGACAGCAGAACAAGCTAGGTACCCGGAGTCAATACACATCGACTCTGAGATTAGGGCAGGAACAATGGGTTTCGCCAACCCAAAGTAATTAAGTGCGAGTTGTCCATTAACCCCAGGGTAACTTCCAAGAGCTGGCATTGTAGCTGGACCACCAGAAAACGCCATGTATGCAAGCCTTTTGTATTAAGGGGTCACACGCATCCTACGCGCGCATCACCCCAAGGCAGGGTAATAAATACGTGCCACCCGACCCAGATCGGGGCTGGACTTCACCGCACGATTGCCTCGCGTGTCTTCCTTGCGACCAGCCACTCCAACATCTGGCAGCCATCGCAACAGGCTTTTTTGCTGTAATTGTGTGAAATCTGTTTTTGCAGACTTCATTTATTTCACAGGGAACTCTCATAATAGATCTGCCTGATCACCACTGAAATATCTTCAGTCTGCACAGTCATGGTGATGCTTAGATGATTTTGTTAATTCAACAGTTAATTTCATTCTTTTGAAATTCTACTCAAAGCGTATGTGGTTTGCAATCATTATATCATGTTTGAGAAATGTTTGGCCCTCTAGATAATTTGGACTTCAGTTTCCAGAGGTCAGCCTAGCCAGGATTAAGAGAATTGCAATCATATTTGGAGGATCAAAATCTTTCCATCCGGCTATACATTATTACAGTAGAACCCTGCATAATGAAAATAATTTGTTCTGTGAGGCACTTTGTTTTATGATTTTTTGCATTATACAATACATGCATCGTACAATGAAAATCCCTATATGAAAAATTGTACAATTGAAAATCTCTGGGAAAAATCGTACAATAAAAAATGTTCATTGTACAATTTATCCCATAGAGATTTTCGTTGTACGATTTCCCCCATAGAGATGCATTGTATCGTATCACAGAAATTTTCGTTAAACGGGGCACAATGGTTTTTTCAAATTATAAATACGTTAATGACAGCCGCGGGTGCATTTACGGCACCATTTACGGCAGGTGTGGGCACATTTACACATGTGTGAGTTGCATTTTATGGTTGTCATAAATGTGTTTGCTTCTGGTAGCTGCGAGGGCAGCAGCGGGTCACATGAAAAGGTGGCATGGGCCAGGCCCGGCCCACGGGCTGTAGGTTGGCCACCCTGCCTTTTTACATGCAGTCTCAATCCAAATATTAAGCAAACAACATGAGTGTGTTGTGAAGCATCTTTTCTTTGCTGGTATACTTCTTACAACTTTTTGGACCCTTGTAAAATTCAGTAGCCTTTTTTAAAAATCTACACTTAGCCTGAATTTATGAAATCTGGTTCATGCATAAACAACCAATTTTGAACCTTTGTGTCATTTAAATTAGTATACCCCATTCTGCCTATTTTTAAATCCTTTTTACACACACACACACACACACACACACACACACACACACACACACACACACACACACACACACACACACACACCGGTATTTGTCTAGTTTCGAGCAAGGGCAGCCTTCACCTTTACCAAATTGGCTAGGGGATTTTAGGCTTGTACTGAGAACAAATTTGTGGTTTCAGTTTAACATCTCATTTCTTAACACTATATGAAATGTTTCAAGAGTGGATAAATACATTCTCCTTTGTATAGTTTGTGAATCCCCACTATTGGGTTATGCGCCTGTGCAGAACATCGATCGGAGGCTTTAAAGCTGATTGGTCAAAAGTTTTGGCAGTAAGACCGCCCACCCTTAGGGGCCAGTTCGCCATTTTACCTCAGTTCTCTTCTTTCCGCCTCAGCAGCAAGACGATTGTTGAGAGCTTCCTCAATTTTTTCTTGTCAATTCCTCGGAAAAGACTAATTTACGAACAATTTTTTTCTGGCAATCTTGTCCCTAGGGCAGGATTCCCACCCCAGTGCTATTTCTTCTCGTACTCAGTCATTTTCCCCCTGCCCAGGTCGCTGGTTTCCCCCTCAAGGGGGTGGCGGTAGGCCGGCCCTTCAGGGCATTCCTCTCGAACGTTCTTCGTTCTCCTTGCCTTTTCTGGAGGAATTTTTCATGGTCTCAGCGGCCTTCAAGCAGTGCACTTCTTTCCACAAGAAGTTCCCGGCTTCAGACGACCACAGCCAGTGTTTGTTTTGTTTGGGCGAATCGCACCAGAGTCAGTCTTGTGCGCATTGTAAAAACTTTACCTGCCTTGCGGTTCAATACTGGAGCAACAGACTCAAGGCACACCTAATGGAGCTTGCCCTGGCGCTCACCGCTGCGGCCTCCACTTCTGCTTCCTTGAGTGCTCCACCAGACTCCAACCAGACTCTTAAGCCTTCCTCTTCCACTCTCATCCATAAGAAGAAGAAGGATAAGAATGGGGAGAAGAAGAAACATAGGACTGAGGTGCATCGCTCTTTGCGTCCTACTCCTCGTCCTCCGATTTCTCCTCGGCCTTCTCCACCATTCTCCATAGCGAGATGTCCCTCTCCGGGATCCTCTGCGTGGGGTGGCCGTTCTTCCTCGGACTCACCAAATAAGGGCCACAGGGCTGGTGCACCAGCTCGCCCCTTGCTTCTCTCTTCTTCTTCGCTGCTGGCTGGTGAGAGGGGCCGTTCCACGACACGGCAAGTTTCTGTGTCTCCCAGGCCGCATACTCCAACTATAGACGACCCGGCAGCCACCATTTCGCCTACCATTTTGTCTCCCATCATTCCTCCCACCATTTCGCCTCCCACCATTTCATCACCAACTGCTACCATCACTGCTGGCCAGATGGATCTCTTCAAGTCTATGTTTGAGGTCATGGCAAAATCCTTTGCCAAACAGTTTAAGGCCACCATTCCTGCAGCCTCTGCGGCTCCGGGACCGACCACCGCATGCCCCAGTGATTCTGACTCTGCTATCGCTCCACCGCCCTCTTGAGGGTCGAGCAGTCACTCCGCTGGCCTGGCCATAACGGATTGGCACGGTCCAGACGTCGAGGCGAGGAGCGCCCAGCCCGCTGACCCACCCAGGCCATACTGGTACAGTCCCGATGTGGCTTCCAGAGTCCCCCCCCCCTCATCCTCCGATGAGTTGAGCTCGTCTTCGGAGGAGGGGGATGTGGATGCAGAGAAGATGCCCGACCAGGCGATCGGTGCTGTCAATCCGCCCAGAGGAGAGGATCAAAAATCTCTCACGGCGATGCTCACCCGTTTAGGAACTGCCCTGAACATACGGGTTGACCAGCCGCCGTTGGAAGGGGAAGATCAGATGACGGCCAAGTTGGACAAATCCATCCGACCCGTCCACATCATGATGCTCCCTTCCATGCTGACATCTGCAAAGGCCACCTGGAAGAAGCGCATTTCGGTCCACTCCGTTTCATCCAGGCTCGATGGGATGTATCGAGTCCTGGACGAGGATGTTGAGTTTCTTCAGGCACATCCACTACCTAATTCCCTGGTTGTGAAGGCCTTCCAGCACAAGACTGCGGTCAGCGGCTTCCCGGTACCGTCAACGCCTGAAGGGAAGAAACTTGACACGGTGGGCCAGAAGTTTTATGTGAATGGGTCGCTGTTCATACGGGCCGCGAACTATTCAGCAGCTATGGGCCTCTATCAGTCCCATCTGTGGGAGCGCACCAAGACGCTTGCTGCGAAGTTGCCATCCAACATCCAAAGGGAACTCAAAACTGCGATGAGGGCGATTTCCTGGCGGAGCAGCAAATGAGGACGGCACGCCATATCAATGACTACACGGCCAAAGACATGTCTTTGGCAATCCTCCTGCGGAGGCATGCCTGGCTACGGGGAACTATCTTGCATGACTCATTGAAGAAGCTCATTGAGGAGTTCCCATTTGATGGCCAGGGCCTCTTTGGCCAAGACATGGACAAGGTGCTCAACAAGTTGCGGCATACCAACTCGACTGCAAAGTTCCTGGGCCTCACCGCCTCGTCCCAGCCTTCAAAACCACAGTATCAGCCATTTACCAGCTGCTACCATGGTAATCCGCAGCAGCACCAACAACAGGGTGGGCCTGCCGATCACCCCAAGCCGGGCTTCTACCGTCCCTGGAGGCAACAAGGGAGGTAACGTTTCCAGCCTTACGGCCAAGGGAAACGCAACAAGAGCAAGTCAAAGTCTCGTGTTTGACTTCCCTCTGGCCAGGACTCTCTCACTCCATCTCCCGTACCTCCCCCTTCGGAACTTTCTCAAGGTGTGATCCGACGTCACGAACGACCGGTGGGTCTTGAAGATCTTGTACGCTGGTTACACCATCGAGCTTGACCGGATGCCTTGGGTAGGAAAAGACCATGTCACCCCCCCCCCTTCTCTTCATCTGGAGGAAGAAGTTTCAACCCTTCTCTCCAAGGGGGGCATCGAGCTGGTACCATCAACCGATTGGAACAATGGTTTCTACTCAAGGTACTTTGTTGTCCAGAAGAAAGATCGAGGCCTCCGCCCGATTCTGGACTTGTGTTGCCTCAACAAGTGCATCCACACCAGGAAGTTCCGGATGGTGACACTCCAAACCATCCTTCCCCTCATCAACAAACGGGACTGGTTTACGGAGATAGACCTCAAGGACGCTTACTTCCACATCAGCATTCTCGAGGAGCACAGACGGTTCCTTCGTTTCCGGATAAGGAACTCTGTGTACCAGTCCCGTTGCTTACCGTTCGGTCTGGCCACAGCACCACGAGTCTTCACCAAGTGCATGGCTCCGGTTGCTGCCTTCCTCCGCCAGAAGGGGATAAGGGTCTTCCCGTACATCGACGACTGGTTGATAGTCTCCTCCACCAGATCGTCTGCCATTCGGGACACAAAGTACACTGTCCATCTCATGGAGAGTCTTGGCCTCAGGATCAACTTCACCAAATTGAAGTTGGATCCTTCACAGCGAGTAGAGTACATTGGAGCGGTTCTGGACTCGCTGGTAGTCAGGGCTTTTGCCCCACAGAAACGCTTACTGGACATTGTGTATTCACAAACTATATACTCGAAGAACGAAAGTTATCACTGGTAAGTGAAAACCAACTTTTTGTAGTGTAATGATTGCACTCAAATAAGGCTTGTTGAATTTGTGCCAGTTTAGTGACATAAAGATTGCTGTGGGAGAAAAGACTCCATCAATGGTATCAGAGAGTAAACAAAACAGAAAAAAAAACTCCACAAAATGTTGTGGCACCTTAGAGACTAACTGCTATATTTAAATGTGAGCTTTTGTGGACCAAATCTACTTCATCAGACATAAGAGTGAGGCCTCATGGCATCAATTTATACACATCAGGTATACAATGGCACACAATGATTGACCAGCCTAACAGAAAAGTAACATTGTTTACACCTGACAATAATGGGAAATCCCTGATTGTTATTAAAACCTGCTGCAAAGCCTGGCCCCATTACAAATGGTTGCAAAACAAACTTCTTTTGCAAGCTAATGCACCACATCCAAAGGAAGGATACAACAAACATTGTGGCATTTTAGTTTATTTATTTTTATTTTATTTATTACATTTATATCCCACCCATCTAGGATATTTTCCCACTTTGTGCGGTGTACAACATATTTTAAAAAATCTTTACAATAAAAATAGCAAAAAGAACAAAAGTTATAAACCCCCCAATTCGAAAACAACTACCCAGCAACAAAGAACACATACTGTCGATGGACAAAGTTAATCAAAATTACATTACACATTTGCCAGTGAGTTAGTTAGCATCACTGGTGTATGCTTGGTGCCAAAGTGGTTAAGCAAGTATTCTCGCCTGATGCTTTGTAGCTAGTCAGTATCAAGCTAGTGGCAGTATTTTAAGCATTTTCAAATACTGTACAGTAAATGTTTTTGTTAATGAGTACATATACCAAGATGTTGAGATAGTTGGGAATACTTTTTAAAAAGAGAGATTGAGACTGTGGCTCTGGTGCCTTGTTATCTAGACAGAGACCGAAGATACAGTAGTGGAAATATAATCAAGAGCAGACAATTTAAAGAACTTTTTAAAAAACCAGAAGCTTGGTTAAAACAAGCTCTAAGGGAGACCACACCTTTTTGGCAGAGGACAATTATGCCTCTCATATATGTAATAAACCTTTACTAAAATTCCACTCCTTGATGTTGCAGACACACTTGGTTGGGCATGTAATTATTCATGACTTGATCTGTTTACATTTAAGTAATAATTGGCCATCATTTAAAATTTGTGTGAGAGTCTAAGACGGGTTCTCAACCTTTTTAAGCCGCGGGTCGGGTCACGTTCCCTCAGACAGTTGAGCGGACCATACTGATTGTTTCCCCCCACCATAAACGTTTCCATGCATTTACGACTGTCATAAACATGTCCGCTTCTGGCGGTGGTGGCACAAGCTGGATGAGTTGGCTCCGCGGGCCGTAGGTTGCCCACCCCTGGTCTAGGACATTGTGAGAGCTATCATAGGAACAAATAGGACTTTGCAATTTTTCTGCACAGTGGTAACCTTGGTGAATCCAAGAAAAAAAGTGTAAAGATGGTCAGTGGAAATGGTAAACATTTTTGATTTGATTTGATTTTTAATTTGTACCCCGCCCTACTCAGCTTGTTGGCCGACTCAGGGCGGCTTCTAACATAATTAAAGATACAATATAACAAAAACAAAATATAGTAAACAATACAAAATATCAATAAAAAGTCAATAATACAGAAAATTACAATACATATCATACAGTCAATATAGAAATGCAAATAACATAGTTCCTATGAAAAACAGTATAAACAGAACATCAGCAAAACCTATGAAACAACAGAAATAGAGCAATCAAGCAAAATACATCATAAATACAATAATCAAGGCATAAATACATAATCATTTTGTGCTATTAGCTTCCCATCAACTGGTAACAGCATCAGTTTTAAGAGGATAGTAGGTAAAGAAACCACAAGTGCCATTTTTAGCATCTAAGTTCTCAAAAGCAGAGGGTTAGTGTCCAACTTTAAAACCCTGAATTTATTTAAAATACTTCTGCTAGTTGACATGACAGAAAGAATTTAGAATTAACATTGTTTAATGCAGTATAAAAGAATGTAAACAGTGCATTCAGAGACAATAAAGAATTTTGTAAAAAGAGATGGTATATGTCTGTGATGGCGAACCTTGACACTCCAGCTGTTTTTGGACTTCAATTACCAGAAGCCCAAATCAGCACTCCTGGGAATTGAAGTTCAGGAACAGCTGGAGTAAGTTGAATAAACTGAAGTCATTATTCTTGACCACAGAAAGCCCACATAAAGACACTACAGTATTAAGAAGCAGTGAAGAATGAAACCTGTTTATGCCTCTTGAATTATTTTGAGGAGAGTGTTTCAGACCATAGCTGCCACTACTGTAATTTGCCATTTTAATTGACAGCAGTCTGTTCTTTGTGGCTCATAAACTAAGGTTCCCCAATAAAGATATCAGGGCCAGCTGGGCTATTTGCTGGATGGTTTTAATAGCCATTTCTGTATGAATACCATGAGCTGAATAGTCATAAGAACATAAGAACAGCCTTGCTGGAACAGGCCACAGCCCATCCAGTCCAGCATTCTGTCTCACACAGTGGCTCACCATTTGCTTCAGGGTATTCCCAAGGAGATGCCTTCACCTGTTTAGGATTCCCTGGAAATGGCATTGAGAGATATCCTGCCTATCTCTCCAATCCGGAGGTTGTGCTTAGGTATCCATAATTATAGCCATTGATACCCTTGTCCTCCATGAATTTATCTAATCCTTTCTTAAAGCTGTCAAGACTGACAGCTGTCACCATTTCTTCTGGCAGTGATCTTTGATCCTAAGAAAATAAAATCTGTCACTGCTTCTACTTCTTCACCATCAATTTTCCAGGGACTGATAGGACCTGTTGCCATTATCTTGGTTTTCTTGATGTTGAGTCTCAAGCCAGCTTTTGCACTCTCTTATTTCAACCTAATCAGGAGCTTCTGATTATATATATAAAAATCGATTTTTTAAAAAAAATTGTCCCATTGAAAGGGAAAGGTCAAATGCCAAAGTATAAAATAATGTACATTACAGTATTTTGGAAGAGAAATGGGGTTCAACAACCAAAAAGAAGAAATTTTAGAGAGAGAAAAGAAACAGATATTCTAAACTAAAGGGTCCCAGATGTGGCTGGCACAATATGATGTGATGTTTGTTTTATTATACTGTATATTGTTTTTTGTTTTATATCTTTGAAAGGAAAAAGATACTTTGTTTATACACACCAGTTGCCAACATGGATATTTAAGCAAATATAAGAATACATATGCTAAAATGTTATTGTTTTAGTTGAATAAAAATATTTAAAATGTTATTAAGGCCTACAAGAAAAAAATTTTTTGTTGGTGCCTAAGATTTTATAACTGATTTTAGCTATATTTGGGTCGCTGAATCCAAATATGAAATCGCTTTTTCTCTATCTGCTCTACTTTTTTAGATCAGTGTTTTTTAACGTGCAATTCTACACGAAATGTGGAGTTCTAACTCCATTTTGTGCAGTTCTAAATCACATATGCAAGGATTGGTTCCTGTATATTTACCCTATTGTCACTCGATGAATGAGGCTGAGCGAAAACCCTGGACTTCATTTGTTGCAGTTGTCGGAAATTTTCTAGGCAAACGTAAAGCTGAAAACTATGTTGAACTGGTAAATGAGATGCTTAACAGTTTCAAATCCCTTAGGTGTAACATGAGTATTAAGGTGCACTATTTACACAGCCACTTAGACCGTTTCCCTGAAAATTTAGGAGACACCAGTGAGGAACAAGGTGAAATATTTCACCAGGATATTAAAACTATGGAGGACCACTACCAAGGAAGATGGGCTACGCACATGATGGCAGATTGCTGCTGGAGTTTAAAAAGGAACTGTTCCAGAATACATTCAATAATGTCACGGAAAAGAAGCTTTTGAAGTGTTCGGTGACTAGTTGGTTTCATCAATGACTTTTCCCTCTATCTTTGTATATAATAATACAGTAATACCTCATACAAAGTCCGCTTCATACAACATCGAATTCATACAATATTGCCTAATTCCTTGAAAAAAAGTTGCCTCATACAAAGTCGCTGCAACTTTGTATGAGGCATTGGGGGTTTTCCCCAGGTTGGTTTGTCCCCTTAAAAAATCAGGGTTGTTTGACATGTTTTTGTAATGTATTTAGCCTTTAGACAATGATTTCTTAAAGTTCTGTCAGTTTCCTGTCTGTTTCCTTGACTTTGCCCTGAAGTCTGTGCTGTTACAGTACAATGTATCTCTATGGAAACGACGTTGTACGAGGCATCGCAGCAAGGATTTGGACATTGTATGAGGCATCACAGCTAGGATTTTGCATGTCTCATACAAAGTCCAAATCCATATAAAGTCCAAACTTGTGGAACCAAGTTTGGACGTATGAGGTATAACTTTACCAGCATAGTTGCCCGGCCTCGGCTGGGGCCCTCTCACGCCCTGAGATGTGGGCTGTCCCTATCCTGCGAGGTTTTCACAAGCAAAGGCAGCAGGAAAGGGGAATCCCTGTGTTACGTTTTTTCATAGGTCTTGCCTTCGGCAAGAAAAGTTGTTATTCTACCATAACATAGGACGCTTTAAAACAAGTGTTTTAGCAATAAAAATCTTGAAGTAAATTTTTAAAAATCTAAAAACCTTATTTTTAAAAAGTAATTCTATTTTATTTCCAGTTCGCCTTTGAGCTCATTCACTCCAACCTTTTAGAGCTGTACAGGGCTGCCACTGACTCACTATACTCACTATTAATCACTATGGTCCTTCACTATCCTTACTATTTCGTGAAATTACTCACTATTCTCACTTTTTTAAACAAAACTGGACATATTCTGCATCAAAATAGTCTTGTCTTCTTCGAGACGTCTGTGAATCCACATGTTTGGGGTTTGTCCTTGCACAGAACTCCATTTCGGACTATACCAGAGCTTTGAAAAAAGGAGGGGAAATTTGTTAGAGGAGGTAACCTTGGTTACCAGATTCTTTTCTCACTGTGGCCCCAGCAGGTCTCTTCAGTCCTCCAGAGAGGGATCAATGTAAGTCTTGTTCTTTCCTTCTTTCAAACTATGCTTTTCAACTCTAATTTTGGACCTACAATTCCTCTTGTTAAAAGAGGAGTAAAGCAGTCTATCTCAGGAGACTACTAGATTTTATATTATCTGTTTCTTTGAAGCGTTTAATTCTTGTTTACTTGATACCTACTACAAACTGTCTTATTAGACAGGGGCATATTAATGGCTCCTCATTGCCTCATATCAATGATACTGCAAACTGTCTTATGGTTAAACAAGGAGCATATTAATGGCTCCTCAATGTTTTCAGGCCTTACAACCAGGCATTTCTATTGTGCCTTTTCTTCCTAAGGCCTAGAAAATGGAGGACCCTGCTGAGAAAGGCAAGGCTCGAGGAACTTTTAAAATGGCCCCCTCCATCAGCTGCTCCGGTCAGGGATTTGAGACAAAGGCAGTTGATTTTCTTTGCTTCCATTATGGATCAAAGGATAGTCGATATCCATTACCTGGTATTCAATTTACTGTTAATATGCCAGCTTTATTTCTTTATGTGCATCCCCCCTCATGGGAGAGGTGTTTTTTCCTCTCTTTCCTCCCTCTAGGTTTCAACTACAAGACCATCTTTCAAAATCCATGGCAATATGATGCTTCCAGCATTAAGCCAAGCCCAGGCTGCGCAAATTTATATACCTCATGAACACCATGTTTATTATTTCTGAGTGTCCAATCCAAAATCATACACTGATAACAATACTGTACTATTGGAAAATTTATTGGTTTGCTTCATTTTTGCTCATTGATAAAGCCGATATACGGCCCAAAAAAAACAAAAATTGCTATGGATTTACTCACCTTTTTGGGCAAAACTCACTTTTCTCACTTTTTTTAAAAAAAACCCTCACTATCTCACTATTTTTGGACGTGTGAGTGGAGCTGTATTATGTGACTCAGTCAAGACAAGAAATAATCTCACATTTGTTGGGTAAATAGAGCCCTTTCTTCAACCACATAAGGATGCTTGCATTTGGATTACCTCAGTCTGTTTTGAACTACTGTCTCTTGCAAAAATAAATACCTGCTTTTGGATTTCATTAAAATGCATAGCTATTCATGTGTCTCTCTAGTTTAATATTTCTTGCAGCACTTGTGGCGGTCGGTCGTGCCTTTGCTGAACTGGAAGCTGCAGAGTAAAAAACACTTGCAAAATGCAGGGAACAGCATAGCGGATGATCTTTTCCTCCCCACCTCCCCATGAATTTGTCAGGCTAGCCATAGCAGCAGTTTTAGTGTGAGGACATTTTCACCCTACTGGGGAGGGTTTTCGTTTTCACACCATGGTTGTCTACAAGGGGCTGTCCTCTAAAATATCTCCGTAAATATCGAAAGAGGTTCACAAAGGTAGAGATTGGACGAGGGCATACAAAATGCAGCTTTCAGATTAGAGGGCTTTTCTTTGTTGAAAGTTTTTAAACGGATTGGATAATTATCTGTCAGATGTGCTTTAAATTCAGATTTTCTGCCCTTGATGATGTTTGGGATTCCTTTTGTCTTTGAAATGCTGTTATTTAGCATAGTAAATTGCGCTGGAGTAAGTGTGTTGAATCAGCAGTGTAAGTTCCATTTATACAAATGGGCCTACTCTGTTTGTGATGCAGAAATAAAAATAATAAAGATATTTTCTGAATATATTCTTCATTCTGCCCATGTAGCTCACCCATTCTGCCCATGCAGCTTAGTGATTAAAACAGGGGTGCCCAAACTACAGCCCAGGGGCCAGATCCGGTCCCTGATGCCAATTCCGGTCGCTCCTGTTGGAGCACATTTTACTTCCGCTTCCGGGAGCAATGAGGGCACCGGTCTGTAACAAACAGCCCCCTGAACCATGTGACCGGCCCGCAGCTCAAAATGTTTGGGCACCCCTGGCTTAAGATGCTGTGCTTGGAGACTGGAAGGTCAGGTTTCGATAACTGAGGGCTGCATGGGGACATGAAAGGTGCCTCATTTGGGCATTCCCTGAGCGAAGTTTTTCCAGCAAAAATCCTTTCAACGCAGAGTAATCTCTCACATGGAATTACTATTATTATTCTGCCCATGTGGGAAAAGTCACTGTGAGAAAAGTCACCATGGCTGATCTAAAACATAATAATATACTTATTCAAAATATATGTTCCTATCAATTTTGAAACGCTGCAGCAGTGATGTTTCAAACCGAGACGTACACAAATTAATGTTTATTAAAACCAAACCATGGAAGGTAAACGGATGAAGCCTACAAAATCATTCTCTAAAGTCTTTGACTCAGTCATTTCAAACTTAATTACAGAAGCTTATTTTAAATTCTTTTAATCTTATTTTGCTCTGTCCTGTTCTTTGCTTGTTCTCAGTTGTTAAGGCTTTTCAAGAATATGTAGAACCTGATGAAGTTTATCAGGGATCACCACAAAGAAGAGGTCCACCAGGACAAGATGATGAAAATGTTATTCTACCGCTTGGTGATAATGTGTTAACACATAACCTTGGGATACCTGTGATAGTTGTTTGTACAAAGGTAAGCTTGAGCTCTGGCTTTGGTTGTTTTGAACGCTGACTTATGTCAAAGCACCCATATTCTGCATACAACATGTACTTACAGAACTCTTCAAGTTTCTCTTTGTGTTTCTATTTCAGTGTGACACAATGAGTATATTAGAAAAGGAGCATGATTACAGAGAAGAACAGTTTGACTTCATTCAGTCGCACATTCGTAGATTCTGCTTACAGTGTATCCTTGTTTCACTTGCGCTAAGCTGATATCATATTGAATTGTTACTTTACACAAGATCAAAATAATAATAATCATAGCCAGTTGTACCCCAATCTTTTGTTCACAAAAACGGAGTATCATCTCTGTGTGTGAATATAAATTGTCTATTGTTCTATACAACTAAACAGCAAAAGCTAACATTCCATCTTCCAGTATCGTAGCAGTGGCAATATCTCCCCCCATTATTAACCTATAAACACACTGATTGATCTCACCATTAATAAATGATAAATTGTCACTGCCTATCTTTTACATTAATGGCACAGTTCACATTTTCACTTTAAAATGAGTCCCACTGCCTTTGTTAGACATGGATTGTGGAGGCCCAGAAAACCTTTGAGAGCCTAGGAAAATGATTAATGGGGTACATTTGGGGGATTCTGGAGGTCTGAATGGAGACAGTAGTGGAAAAGAAAGTCCTATTTTACCTTGTGTTAGAATTAACCCATAATATAAAAACTATGTTCTTATGTTGGCAAATATTGTAGATCGCTTAGTAGTTGCTCTACATATTTTAGTTTCCCATGTTTTCAGCCATTTCCCCTTATTTTTGACTTTTCGATTCTCTGTCCTTATATTAGGTATTTGCCTCTGAATTGTAATTTCTCCACTGTCTTTTATTTGATACTGAAATGTCTAATGCATAACAGTTGCACTTTGGACTCTTTCAAAGTATTTGATTGATAGATGTAATTTCTAAATGTTTTGCTCTATTCAAAAATTTGAATGCAAATATAACAAACAGATTTTGGTTTATCTTAATACCGTGCTCTGATTAGCTATTTCCTTAAATCGACTAGATGGAGCAGCCTTGATATATACATCAGTTAAGGAGGAAAAGAACCTTGACCTGTTATATAAGTATGCTGTACATAAAACCTATGGCTTTCACTTTGCCACTCCTGCCTTAGTGGTAGAAAAGGATGCAGTTTTCATGTAAGTTGAAGTGCAAAGTAAGAGATACTCAAGTACATATGCCTTAAAACCATGGTGGTGAACTTGGCACTCCAGCCAAGGTACATGCAGTAAACCCATTCATGTGAATTCACAGGGACTTGGACCTGGGAATTGGAAGTCCAAGAACAGCTGGAGTGCCAAGGTTCGCCAGCACTGCCTAAAACAAGCTACAAGGCCAGTTTACTGGAAATAAGATTCTTCTTTGTGGCCTCTGAATTCACAGATATGAGTTTGTTTTGTGTCTGTGCAAATGTCTTTGGAACTTTCTGTAGCCTAAGGAAAGTGTTAAGACGTACCTCCGCTATATATGCTCCCCATCCTGTATCTAGTCCTCTTACATTTTTCCTGCTGCAGAGAGGACTACTCAGGAACTTCCTAAAGACTTTGCCTATTCTTTAAAAGTTTGTATATAGTTAATCCATACCTGTTTCTGACTGCCTTCTTCCACATCGCTTAGCTCTTTAATATATATACAGTAAAACCTCACATAAAGAGTGCCTCGCTTAGAGACTAACTCACTTAAAGAGCAGAATTTTCTCTGAATGGTCATCTCACTTAACAATTAAAACCAACCAAAAACCTGCTTAACAACTAAATCGGGGATCGCAATTCTCCCCCCCCCCCCCAGAAGTCACAATTGGTCACTTACAATGGTGTTTCGCTTAAAGTGCAAACTCACTTAAAGAGCAATCCCATGGAACGCATTATGCTCTTAAGCACAGTACCACTGCACTTATTTGCTTCTTGTTAGTTAGTCACTGTCTATCGGTTAATAGCGATTTGTATCTTTTTATGGGCCCCCTCACTGACAGGAATTTCATGTGCCTATATTGCCTTAATGAGACATCAAATGCAGAACTGTCAGTTCTGTCACAAATCCATGAAGGTAGCTATCAGGAACTGCCAGGCTTGTCTGAAATTCTGTCTTTGGGAGACATCAGTACAGGCAGTTGCCACAATTCCTGAGGAGGGTATGATTCAAATGGTCTCCATTTATAAAACACCATTAAAAAATGTCTTATGGAGGCTCTTTAGACTGACACAAACTCCAACCCCCAGTCTGTGGGCCTAATCTGGACTGTGCATATCATTAATCCAGCCTGCGGTGGCCACCCAGGAAACTCTAGATCCACCACACCCACCCTCCCATTGCTGGAAGTTACGATATGTCACTTTCCACTGCAGTGGGAATCGCACGGGTTTTTTGGGGGGGGGGTGTTTTGGGGGTGGAATCGGACAGCCTCCACTGTGCTTCGGCAGCTGGAGTGGGATGGTGAGGTATTTTTGGTGCCGGGTGGAGCTTGCGTAGGCCCCTGGGATCCCAGCACCGAACCAGGAAGTAGCTCACTGTCCCACTCTAGCTGCCCAAGTGCAGTGGAGGAGTGTCGGAAAATTACCAAACCAGAGCAAAATTGCTCTGAAAAGCCTCCTGCCGCCCTGGGAAGTGGCAGAGACTGTCCAAACCCCCAGAAAATTCGCGCAATTCCCGCCAATGACAATGAATATTTAAGTTGTAGGCATAGCCACACCTCCAGCCCCCGCAGCTGAGCGCAGTGGCAGGAACTGGCTTCTGGTAGGAAATCGTTGGGAACCCCGGACTTAGATACTCAGATAACTCCTAGCCAGCAAACTCCACCCCTCAGGGAAGGGACACTTAGGAGCGATCACATCAATAACCCTAACCATTTTTCCCATTTGAGAGATCAGCCAAGAACGTGACAAAATCACCTGCTAAGAAAGCAGAAAACTCCCACAAAGCCTTTAAGAAATAATTTGGTTCCATCAGTTTCCTGGGGTGGATCACTTTCATTGTCCCCACCTCCCTGCAGAGGCTCAGACTTTCAATAAGCCTAAACCCTACCTCAGGTATTCTCAACCTGTGGCACCATTTTATGTCCCCCCCCCCACTGTTCCCACCACACCAGGAAGTACCATGTGGTGGAGGAAGGGCAACATGGCCATTCGGCCCCCGAAGCTGTCTGAGGAAGCGTGTCCCGACCCCTGACTTAAAAAGGTTGAGAACTCCTGCCCTAGCTGGTAGTGATCTGATTACTCCCTTAGTTCTAAGCAGAAATGCTCCTCTTAAACTTTATTTTAAGTGCCCTCATTTTAACTTCAGTTTCTTGCAGTACTATGCTGGTCTTGGACTGTAATAAAGTTTGATTTGATTTAATGTCATGACAATGGAACTACTGAAATTTCCTCACACACCTAGATCATCACCATCAAACCTAGTTCAGAAAAACAGGTCAGGACTATGCTTTGCAATGTGATCTTGGGGACATGAAAGGATCCTCATTCGGGCGTCCCCTGAGCGGAGTTTCTCCAGCAAAAATCCTTTCAACCCAGAATAATTTCTGACACAAAATTATTATTACCTCTTGGAGCGGCCCTATGGTAATCATGGTAGACATGAAATCTTGAGCCACTTCTGATAAACTGTCCTCTGTGGATGTTGAAGTCCCCCAGCACAACAAGTCAAGGTGACTGCAACACCACGCATGAGATCAGGTCAGCCAGATCAGGCAGGAAGATTGTTGAGCAGTGAGAAGGGTTGTGGTATGTCCAACATATTTTCAAACCCCACAGTCTGTAGGGCAGGGCATGTGGCAAAGGTGCTTGAATTTCAAAAGGCTATTGAAATTCCTATCCACCTCCCCAGGTCTGGCCTGCTGATCCACAGAGGACCCAGGTTGACAAACCTGAGACAGACTAATTCCCCCAGCTTCATCCAACCAGGTCTCTGTAATGCAAGCCAGGTCAGCATGTCTATTCAGGAGCTGTTCTGTCTTAATTGTAGGATAATTTCAGACCTTTACTTTTTGAGGTGAAAAGTCACTACGTGTTTTCCGTTATATTTGATGGACTCAAGGGTTAAGGCAGAGACAGAGAGTCTTAGATCCTAAGAAAGAATCAAGCCTCTGAATTTGTTCAGCTAGCTGTGTCCCTTCCTTTAAAACCATATTATAATTAGATTGCATTGCACCTCGACAGGGTCAAATACTATCAGAATTTTAAGCTAAAGTATGTTGCTGTATTTTAACCTGCTTTTGTTACTATATAGCAGGGGTGGCCAACCTTTTTACGTTGCGCCACTGGACAGTGTTGTGGGCCAGACCACGCCCCTGGAAGCGGAAGCAGGCGCGTTTATGGCTGACGTAAATGCACCCATATCTGCATTTATGCCAGCCGCAGGCACGTTTTACAGGTGACATAAACATGCCCATTTCCTGGTGCGGCGGAGGCAGCAACGGGCTGGATGGTGTTGGCGGCCGGACTGCAGGCCATAGGTTGGGAACCCCTGCTGTATAGTGTTACAGAGATTTGTTGCTGAATTTGTGATTGGTCTTGAAGTAATCACAGGATTGGATTGCTGTTTTCTTTGTACTCCTGCTTTTCATAGTCAAATAAGATTGCATTATGCCTCTCCTTTTTGGAAAGCAGCTTTACTCTTTCTACAGAAGAAAGCATAGTCCAATTAATGTGTAGAACAACCACTTGCTCATATGTTAATTCTCTTAGGTAAAGATAAGCCAAGATAACAAATACCTTTAAAATGTTTCATCTATATCAATCATTTGGAACAGAATATTTTTGCATGGATTATATTTCTTTTTCTAGACCTGCTGGCTGGGACAATGAAAAGAAAATTGCAATTCTTCATGAAAATTTCACAACAGTAAAACCAGAAGATTCATATGAAGACTTCATTGTAAAACCACCTGTAAGAAAGGTATAGCAGCTTTGAAGTAAACATTGCTTTGGCCTGCATGCAGTGTTGCTAGTAAGTGTTGCACTGAGCTCTGTAGCCTGAGCGCGATAAAGATATTAAGGTAGTAATTTGACTCTAGTTTGGCTTAATGATTTTAGTAGTCCATAAAGAACCCCTCATTCCTGCAGTGTTTTAGGGGATAATTTGAAACAGGCAGGCTTAGTTAAATCATATTGTGAATTCAGATTGTAAAGAACAAGGTTTTTAAAAAGAGAGAATTGGATGTTATTTTTAAAAGCAATGTGTTAATTTTGAAAAGTTTATTACTCATTGTAGAAGGAGAAATATTGGTACTGTAGTTTGTTATTAATCTATTATCTTTGATTACTTTTTGGATTATTACTATTTAAAAAAAATGCTGTTACAAATGTGGCCTCACACAATCCTTGAAAAGCAATACTTTTAAGAGAAGAAAAACACGGCGTTATTAGTTTTATAACAAAATATGAACCAAAGATCATCCACACTGTCTGATACTTACACACAGTAATTGTGGGATAACAAACCTAGGGATCTTCTGCAAGTGTCGTATCCCATTCCGAATAATGGCTGTCATCTCGATCAGCCATGAAGTTTCATTTGCCTTTTGCATCTCAGTGTGACACCCGGACCACGGATCCAGTTCTGCAAGTCACTTTCTGGTCCTGAGTCCTTTTGGCACGCAAAGTCCTCCTCAGCCCCAGGCTAGGATGGATGGAGCTGCTGCCCTCCATCAAGATGGATTCAAGTGAGATTTAATCCACTTGGGGACCATCACCCTTCCCTGTGGATTTTGCCACCCAAGGCCGTTTAACCTCAGGGTTGTCAGGTTAGTTAACCACCATCTGACGATTGGCATTGAATCGCTGGCAATATGGTCTACTCTATTACCATAGCAGGATAAACTGGCCTAACCTAGGGATATATAGGCAGAATGCCAATCCTCTACAAACATGTGCACCTATGCACGTGTATGTATGTCAACGTCAATGCAGTGGTTAAGCTTAGAATTGTTTATGCAGTCCATCAACTTGCTTAAACAAGTAAGAGAAGAGACAGTGAAGCAAACAGTTGTTGTCCAGTACATACAGGCTCTGCATTCTGTAAAACTGCATTACAGTACAGTGATGGCGAACCTATGGCACGCATACCAGAGATGGTACTTGGAGCCCTCTCTGTGGGCACCCATGCAGTCACCTCAGCACAGAGTTCACCTCGCCCCTCTGCCCAGCAGCCCAATGGGAGCGCTTCCTCCCTCTCCCCAGCACAGAGTTCACCCCGCCTCCCTGCCCAGCGGGAGCATTTTTTCCCTCCTGTATTGATATGTTGGCACTTCGTGATAAATAAGTAGGTTTTGGGTTGCAATTTGGGCACTCGGTCTCTAAAAGGTTTACCATCACTCTTATAGTATTTGCTGCTTGGTCCTTTTCCACATGTAAGTGGAATGTAAAAGAAAAAGTGAGACATTTAACTTGTTAATTCCCTTTTTGTGAACAAGATTCTTTTTTTTTTTTAAATCACTCACTGAATATCAGTTTCCTATCTCGTCCTCAGGTTTCCTGTGAGCCTGCTTTTGCCACTAATGTTTTTCTAAAGTTGTGTTAATTTTATCCATGCTCAGGCGTAATAAGAATGAGTGAGCTGCTTTCATAATTTGAAGCACAGTTCTTTTGTGTTGAGCTGTCAGCATAACTAGATAACCTAAGTAGTATTTTATTTCCACTTTGAAGAGGCAGTCTCTTGGTTGAGTTTTGAGGCCGAAATCTTAGAGTAGTTGTTTGCCAGTGTTATATTAGAAATCCCAGCAGCCTGATTGTATTCAAGTGGATTGTTTTTCTTGTTTGTCTTATTTATAGGCTGCCTTTCTCCCAATTGGTCCCAAGGTGGCCCACAATGTTAAAAAAGTAAATTTAAAATAGAATAATTTATATATTGAAACAATGGTATTGATGACATAAGGGGCACAGAGCTGAGCGGGTTGAGAAGAATGGTGGAAGATAGGGGTGCCTGCCATGCGATGGACCATGGGTTCACAAAGGGTCAGACGACAATGCAACTGAACAACAACAAAATAATTTAAAAACTTAAAAACAGACATACCTTCTTCTTTTGTGTCTAGGTCAGACTTTAAACTGCCAAAATGAAGCTCCTTTTGGCAAATTCATTCCATAGTTCCTTTTGTCTGACTTGGTGTGAGAAAGGTTAGCTGGCACAACAAGGTTGCTATTGCCTAGGGTACGCCCGATTGTGGTTCAAAAATACCACAATCTTCAAGGAGGCTCTTTCTGTGTACCACACATACTCCGCTAAAAACCAACATCCAGGAACTCAGCTTAACATTTTTAAAAGCCTTGCCGAAGAGTAGACTTAAAAGTGAAACATTTTATTACCGTATTTTTGGACCATAAGACACACCTGACCATAAGACGCACCAAGTTTTCAGAGCAGGGAAAAAAATTAATACTGTATTTTGCGCCAGCAACCAGTGGTGGCGCTGCAAGGGAAATGGGCAGGGCAGGCCAATTGCACTGAGGAAGGAAGTGATACTCTAGCCTAGCCTCTTGCTCTCCTTTCAACCCGGAAGCATGTTTTCCCCCTCCATTTTGTCCACGTGGAATAGAGACAAAGGCATCAAGGTAAGTGAAACCCTTTCTTTTTAAGCACAGGTTTGGTTTCCCACTTAAATGTATTGGGAACATACAAACAGAAAATGTTTGAATACAAGGAATTTATTTCCAATGCATTTAAATGGGAAATTGCGATTTTCGCCCTCTAGTGGCTACTTGTTTTTCATATGTTTTTCCCCCCTCCCCTGAACAGCTGAGAGGCGGCAGTAGTAGTCTTCGGCCAGCTGCGGCTCTTGTAAAATATTCTTTTACAACAGCCACAGCTGGCCGAAGACCAGCATTTGGACTATAAGGCACACCCTCATTTTCTCCCCACTTTTGGGGGAGAAAAAGTGTGTCTTATGGTCCAAAAAAATACGATATATGACTAACATTTGTTTCTGGAGGTAGTTTTACTTTTAGAGTTCTGTGAGCTCTGTATGCTCTTTGTATGTCTGCCATACCAAGATTTGCTTTTGGTAAAATTGAATTAGCTACAGTTCCTTCCGAAGGCTCACTTTGTGAAATAAAACTGGGAGTATCTCCATCGTTCCACCCTATCTTAGCCTTCCATGAAGTCCACTACTTGGTCTAAAGCTGAGTTAGCTGTTTAGCTATATAATTGTTGCTGCTGTTATTTCTTAAACATGGACACATTTCTTTTAATTGATTGATTGTCTAGGCCAAGTCCTACCTTAGCATTTACAGTGGCACTGAAGAAGGAGCTGTGCTATTATTTGGCACCTTCCCTGCTGTTTTGCCCATGCTTTTTGCATTCTTTAAAACTTGCTTTTATGACAAAAATGTTAAGTTGAAATATGTGTCTAAATAATTTTCTTTAGGAGGTGAAGAGGCCTAGGATGTTTCTTTTTTCTCTGTGTATGTTTGGTGTGTTTTGTTTGCTTTTCCCCTTTGTTAGTTATAATTTTGCTCTAAGAGAGGGATAAATTTTAGGTCAAGCAGCTGTCACAGACTTTAGGTGTGATGATGTTATGCCCATAGAAGTATTACAGGTAACACACTCAGTTACCTTTGATGCTTCCCTTCCAAGCTTTCTTCTCAGTCCCTAGGATAGCGTCTCCCAAACTATGTTCCATGGAACACTGGTGGACTTCCAATTCCCAAAAGCCTAAGTATGTACATGGCTGATCAGTGCTTTGGGAAATTGACTTAGGCTTCTGAGAATTGAAGTAAAAAAAAAAGATTGGGAAACACTGCCCTAAGAAATAATGTGTTGCACTCTTGTATCTGGTTCACCAAGTATAGTAATGAAAGTTCTTTGAGCACAAGTGCAAGCCTTAGTGCAGGGGTTCTCAACCTTTTCCAGCCGCGGGCAGGACTACACCCGCTCAGACAGCTGAGCAGGCCGGACACATGGTTCCCCATAAATACTGCCATAAAATGCATACATGGCTGTCGTAAATGCATTTATGACACCCATGGGTGCATTTATGGTGCATTTTCAGCTGTTTGTCTGCTTCTGGCAGTGGCTGCAGGAGCGAGGGTGGTGTGTTTTCTGCTGATTTCGTCACTTCCGCCACTTCTGGCGGCGGTGGGAGTGAGGACGGCGTGTTTTCAGCTGCTTTCGCCACTTCTGCAGCTTCTAGTGGTGGCTGCAGCGATGGGAGCAAGGGCGGCAGGCCACATGAAATGGTGCCAGAGGCCGGACCCGGCCAGCAGGCCATAGAATGCGAACCTATGACTATGGCCTAGTACCGTGATGGTGAACCTTGACACTCCGGATGTTCTTGGACTTCAATTCCCAGAAGCCCAAGCACCCTGTGAATCCACACAAATGGATTTAGGGGCACGTTTTATTTCCGCTTCCAGGAGCGACAAGGGCAGCGTGGGCCGGATGAATCACAGTAAATCCATTCGTGTGGATTCACAGGGGGCTTGGGCTTCTGGGACTTGAAGTCTAAGAACATCTGGAATGCCAAGGTTCGCCATCACGGGCCTAGTACCACATTTCTCATTGTCTTACATTGCAAGGAATATGGTGAATTGAGAAGGTAAAAGGAAATAGCACATAACATCTTTCACCTATCTAACACCTTCTCATCTGTTAGCTCTTGTGCTCATAGTGTGCAACTCTGCTGGTGGAGGAGCAGTTTGCTCCAGGTAATGCCAAAAAAGAAGGCAAGCCACAGGCAGACCCAGTATTTCTCTAAGTGCGCGTGTAATAATGTCTGTTCCCCAAAATTATTAACATGTTTTTGGACCAGGAAGAGATTAAAGAAGAGTTTTGACATTCTTTCCTGATTTTTTTTTAAAGTTTAATTGGGCTGTGTGTTATTAACAAAGGAGAAATCTGAACACCAGGGTAGTTAATTAAGATTTTAAAAAGTTAATTCATAATAAAGGCGCAAGATTTTTTTAAAAAGATTTTATCTAAGGTTATCATTTTTCCATCAAAACTGGACGTTAGTGCAGCACCTTTAGGGCAACAGGAGGAAGAGTGATCATGGGCAGAAACTGTCCCACTCTCTTGGCTTCTCTGTACTTTCTATAGGGAACTAGCAGAGGTTGCCCGGTGTCGCCGGGCTGTTTTAAATTGTGTTGTAAGGTTGTTGGTTTTTTGTTGGATCGGGGCCGCGAAGCAGCTGTTGGGTCCCGGAGGTGACTGGTCAAGCAATGAGACACGAGGCAAGATAGAGCGAAGACCAGTGATTTAATGAAGACAAATCATCAGTATTTATCATGTACAGGCTGCATGCAAAAGAACTGCGATCTGGCAGAATCCTTATGCCATGATTACATGAGTTAATTGGGAAACTCTTCAGGGGAGTTAATTAACAAACTTAATCAATGACAGGGGAACTCCATTGTTCCAAGCTATCTGGGGTAAACATGTGGCTGGTATTGGTTTTAGGATTTAAGGTAATCCGCAGATGCGAGATTACCCATTACATGACTAGCGAGTTAGTCATTAGCTTCCTATTGTCCGAGCTGCTTGTCAGGTCAGCTGTAGGTGAATTAAACGCTATCTAATATTCTGCTCCCCCAATTTCTGTCCCATTCAGGAACCCGTGGTAACGAGGTGATCACCCATCACCGGGGTTCTGTCAGGGCCAGTATACCAATTGTGTGCGCGGATACCACAGTTTTTTGTTGTTGTTTTTTGGTAATGAATTTAAAAAAGAGGTTAGTCTGTAATTGTGTGCGCGGATACCACACTCCCCCTTTATTTGTTTAATTGGACCTGACAGATGGCTCGGCGTAGGAGCGGCATCAGCTGACGTGGAGTGAAGACATTCCAGGGTTCGCTCCATGGGGGACATCTTGACATCTGCGAAGGAATACATTGCATGAAACAACACACAGTCGTTCCCAGTATTATCACCCCCACAATCACCTTGAGTGTCGTTTGTAGCCAACCCCATGGGAACCAGGACCATAACGAATTCCATCACGCCCACGTAGCATCTTCCTTGATGTTTTTAACCAAGGTATGGAGGTCTGTGAGTTGACTCTGTACCTTGCGCGAGTTGTCCGTGAGGTTAAAACAACACATGCCATGGACAGACTCGCAACCCAAATGATGTAACAGCAAGAGGTAATCGATAGCTGCTTGATTATCCAGTATGGCATGGCGAAGCTCTGTCTGCTCTTGATTAATCAGCACTATCGCCAAGGAGGTGTGGTTAATGGCTTTTGCCAAAGCGCAAGCCAATTGACCAATTCTCCGAGTGTTGCCTACGGCTAAGCCTGGCACGCCAAACAAGCTGACTGCTAACGAAACATACTCAGCTTTACTCAGAATTCTGATGTTGCTATCACATGAGCTGTCTAACTGGGTGGCACGAGCGTGCCGTATGTGTGAAGATACATTTATGCTTGGTGCAACCATGTCTCTAGTGGGAAGCAACAATGTCAAACGACTGATACAGCAAAGGGAATCAGATACATTTGCAGGAATGTAGTTCCAAGTGTACTGGTTACATGTAAAAAACCATCCTGAAGGCAAAGTAACATGAGCATACATTGAGCTAATAGTCTCTGGGTTACCACAAGTCCTGTTGCTGTTGCCGGGGTCGAGGCAACGGCGCTGTGGCCCTTCGACCGCAGAACAGCCGGTCATATGAGCACAAGTAGAGTTCGGGCTGACTGCCACTCGGGGAGTGTAGAGAGTGGCCGCATCAGCCGGTAAGACTTTGGTAACTTGGGTTCCCCGATGTGCGAATGTTGAAAAGGCAGTCTTGTAAAACGGACCAAATATCCGCTTCACCAACCAGTCACCGTTCCTGATGCGCGCATCTGGGGAGTGACACACCGGGATGAGACAAGTGCTCAGAATAGAGGCAGAAGCGGTGGTCTGCCTCAGGCAAAAATCGGACTGATTGACGAGGTTTGCCAGTCTTTCCCAGACGTACTGCAGCCGGGCAGAGAGATCTCCGCCTGGCATCAGGTTGTTGGCTTCCAATGAATCTGCTTAAACACCTCCCCCCGCAAGCAGGGAAAGGATCAAGATGATGGTGGTCATCATGGAATTAGCTGTAATCAGGGAAAAGGCTGCAATCAAGATGTCCTCCGGTGTTGGCTCCTTGTCCTCTCGCTGAACGGCGTCCGCCACCTCCTGGCACAGGGACTTGGCCATCCCCCAGGTGATCTTCGGCACTGTCATCTGCTGTTGCCGCCTCCTCCGCTTGGTTCTCCCTGTCAGGGTTAGTTCCTCCATCTCCGGGATCGGGTCCGGAACTGCCTGGGTCCACGCCATTGGACTCGAAGTGCGGCTTGACACACCGGGCTGGAATCCAGATGACGCCTGTAGGAGACATAATTGCAGCATACCCTCTTCCCCATGTTATGAGTGGCGCTGGGCCCTTCCAGGAAGGATCCGGTGGCACTTGGTAATGCACCATCGGCCGCGGGAGAGCCTCCGTGCAACGGAAGTGCTTCTCCTGCGGAGTGCAATCCGAAAAAACACTAAGGTGATTGTACGTAAGCAATATCTTGTTCAGACAATGTTGTGCCTGACCCTGATTTTCTGTTTGTCAATGTAGGACTTAAGCGTCCGATTGACCCGTTCCACAATCGCTTGCCCTTGCGGATTGTACGGAACGCCAAAGGTGTGCTTAATGTCCCAGGTGGCCATGAAGGTGGCCAGCTGCCTGGAGCTATAAGCCGGACCGTTATCGGTCTTCACGTGCCGTGGTTTGCCCATGGCCGCGAAGCAGGAAAGGAGATGCTGCTCCACATGGGAAACCATTTCTCCCTTCTGTGCTATAGCCCTAACAAACTGCGAAAAGGTGTCAATGCAAACGTGTATATACTGCCATCTGCCAAACTGCGGAACATGTGTGACGTCCATCTGCCACATCTGGTTGGCCTCTGTCCCTCATGGGTTGACCCCCCACGAGGGCCCCCCTACCGCCCCTGCACAATGCGGACAGGAACAGACTGTGCCTTGGGCTTGGGAAAGTGGCAGGTTGAACTGCCTTGCGAGTGCTTTGGCATTCTGATGAAAGAATGCATGACTTTGAATTGGAGTTGTGAAGACTCCCAAAACTGACCGTTGCTGAATTTCCTTTGCGGCCGCATCCGCTCTGCTATTGCCCGCGGAAATCGGACCAGGCAAGTCCTGGTGGCTTCTGATGTGGGCGATATAGAGCGCTTCGGTGCGGTTCTGCAAGTGAAATTGAGTTGTGAGAAAAAGACTCAACAACTTTTTGTCTATCGCGGGAGTGATGTACGTCCCGGTAGACTGTGAAGCAAATTCCTAACATACTGGCTGTCAGTAATTATGTTTAAGCATTCTTTGGCAAAGGTGCGCAAAGCGAGGTTCACCGCTGCCAACTCTGCCCGCTGTGCGGACTTCTGTGGAAGAGTTAGAAGCATGCGCCAAGCCTGGTCCTCCTGCCAAGTAAGAACACCATATGTGCGACCCCCATCAGTGAAAACTGTCCTAGCCCCCTGAAGTGGAACCAGTGACATTAACTCACACAAACTGACTGTCTGCGTTTGAAGCGAGACGAGTCTGGGGTCTTTCGGCAAATGGTATGCCAAGCATCCAGTGAATCTTTCCAAAGCAATCAGAAGCGAGTCACCAAGCTGCATCAGTTGCTGAGTTTGCTCTTTTGTGAATGGGACCACATTTTTTGCTAAATAGTGCCCTGAGATGTCCCTAGCTCTCAGCCTTCCTCGGTAAATCACCGCGGAGACCAGTTCCTGCGGAGGAACGATGTTTCGCGACAAGGTGTGCGGTAAATACACCCATTCCACGATACTCGCCCCCCGCTCGGAGTCCACCCCTAGGGCTCCAGTAAACATGGATCCGGTCCGAACGATGTACAGGTTTAGAATCGGAGCATGTGGCCCCTGACTAATCCTGTCCACCCATCTCTGGCTGAGAACTTGGTTGACCTTTTCGAGAGTCAAGCGCGCCTCTCGAGGAATGTGTATTCGGTCTGCCGGCTGCTTACCTAGCGTTAGCAGTGAGAAGAGCGGTTTTAGAAGATCCGTATCTAGTCTAAAATACGGTCGGGCCCAATTAATTCCCCAGAATCTGTTGCAATTCTACAAGGGTGACTGAATCTTTTAAGTTGATCAGTGGCAAAACTGGTGCTGCGAAAGAACGGAGTAGCCGATGGCCCAAGTATGAAAATGGCTCGGTTCTCTGAACTTTCTCCAGGGCAATGAGTAACCCCTTTTCCCCCAGAGTGGCCTGGAGGTTTTTAAACATTTCGCTGCCGAGTTGCGGCGCTGCGGCCAGGATGTCATCCATGAAATGACACACTAAGACTGTGGGGTGAAGGTTTCGGAACTTTTCCAGTGCGTTGTGAACGTAAATTTGGCACAGGGTGGGCGAGTTGAGCATCCCCTGTAGCAAATATTTCCACACGTAACGTTGCATAGGCTCTCTCTGGTTCACAACTGGCACCGTAAAGGCGAACCTTTCCCGATCCCTAGCATCTAAGGGAATTGTATAAAAACAATCTTAGGTCTACGACCAAGATCTCCCAACTCTCTGGGATCATGTTTGGATTCGGGATGCCGCATTGGAGCGGTCCCATTGGCTGGATACATTTATTGATCTCTCTGAGATCGTGAAGGAGTCGCCACTTTCCCGACTTTTTCTTGATAACAAATATGGGCGAATTCCAAGGGCTGGTGGACTGCTCTATGTGTCCTGCGTCTAGCTGCTCTTTCACCAGCTGTTTCAGGGCGACTAATTTCTCCCCTACTACCGGCCATTGCTCTACCCAGACTGGTGTGTTGGTCAGCCATTTAAGCGGTAGAGCCATTACCCGAAGGTAAGAGTAGCACGGTACTGCTGCAGAATGTCTCACCCCAAAGGTTGACGTGCACGTCCAGAATGTGCGGCCGGATGACCGCTGTGCCGTCCGCTTCAGGGATCGTGACTTCTACCCAATCTTGGCTTCTAAACGCTTCTTGAACACCGCCTACCCCCCACACATCGGAGACCGGGTCAAGAGCCCACTCACGCGGCCACTAACTCTGGCTGACCACACTGACGTCAGCTCCGGTGTCTAGCAGCCCAGTAAAAGGTTTTTTATTTTAAAATACCTTTATGACTGGCCGCCGCTTCCACACTATGTTGGTCTCCACTGCCGCTAAGACCTGGTATCCTTGCACTGCGCTCGAGCGGTCTTCCGACCCGGACCCTGAGCTGTCCCTGAGCCTTTCCTGGCTGCCTGCTGGCGAGTTACAAGGAACCATGATCAGTTGCGCTAACGTGTCTCCCTTGTGAATGGTTTGGGGTAGGTGTGTCCAGAGTTGAACTTGGAGAACACCCGAAAAATTGGAGTCAATGACTCCCGGAATTATAAGAATTCCTCGCATTCCTGCAATACTACAGGGCAAAACTAAACCTATGTAGCCTTTAGGCAGGGGTCCCATGTACTGGGAATTGACCAGATAGACTGTGCCTGGCAAGTCACATGTGACTTCTGACTGGCAAGTCAAATCTAGTCCCGCACTGCCTCTAGGGCTGGCCTGCGCCTCCAGAATGCAGGGAATGTGACCGGAATTTAATCTAGCTCTGGCTCTCCCAGAGCGATTGAGGTCTCTGTTTGGACCGGGGCCAGAGACAAGCCCGCTTCCCGGTTTCCCGAGTTCGGGCAGTTCTCCTTCGTATAGTTTGTGAATACACACTATTGGGTTATGCGCCTGCGCAGAACACCGATCAGAGGCTTAAAAAGCTCATTGATCAAAAGTTTTGGCGGTAAAACCGCCCACCGTACTGCCCACCTTGAGGCGCCAGTCCGCCATTTTACCTCAGTTCTCTTCTTTCCGCCTTAGCAGCAGGACGATCGTTGAGAGCTTCCTCAATTTTTTCGTCTTTTCTGAGGGAAAGTCTTCGACGAACTTTAACATTTTTTTTGGCAATCTGTCCTTTGGGCAGGATTGCCACCCTGGTGCTGTTTCTTCCTTCTGGTGGACTCAGTTACCTACTCGCTCCGGTCACCGTTTCCCCCCTCAAGGGGGTGGCGGATGGCCTGCCCTTCGGGGTGCTCGCCTTCTCGAACCTTCCGTCAGAAGAATTTTTTGATGGCTGCAGCCTTCAAGCAGTGTTCTGCTTGCCTCAAGAAGTTCCCTGCCTCTGACAGGCATAGCCTCTGCCTTTTTTGCCTGGGAGAATCACACCAGAGCCAATCCTGCGCTCACTGCAAGAACTTTACACGACTTGCAGTTCAGAACCGGAGCAACCAGTTGAAAGCGCACCTTATGGAGCTCGCTTTGGCTCCCGCCGCGGCTGCTTCCACGTCCACTGGTGCCTCTCAGCCCTCTCGGCCTCTGCCGCTACCTTCTTCTTCCACCCTCTCCATCAGAAAGAAGAAAAAGAAGGAGAAAAATGGGGAGAAGAAGAAGAAACATAGGTCGGAAGAAAGGCGATCACTCCCACCTACGCCTTTCTATCTCTCCAGGGCCTTCGCCCCCCCTTTTCGGTCGCGAGATGTCCTTCACCCGGATCCTCGATGTGGGGCGGACGGTCCTCTTCGGGATCTCCTGCAAAAGGTCGCAGGGCTGGGGTTCCAGCTCGCCCACTGCAGGTACTCTCTTCTCCGCCTCGTGAGAGGGACCATCCACCCACGAGGCAGGCATCTGTCTCCCCGAGGCCTAGGACTCTGACAATAGACGAACCGGCAACCACCATTCCGGCCACCGTTTCGTCTCCGATTATTCCGACCATCGTTTCTCCGGCCACCGTTTCGTCCTAACCATCGGCGGTGGATGCGTCCCAGGTGGAATTCTTCAAAGGGAAGTTCGAGGCCATGGTGAAATCGTTCGCCCAACAGTTCAAGGCCTCCATGCCTGCGGCCTCTGCGGCTCCGGTGCCAACCACCGCAAGCCCCAGGGATGTTGGTCCTGCTGTCACTCCGCCGACCTCTCGAGGGTCGAGCGTTCGCACCGCTGGCCCACCCATATCGTCTTGGTGTGGTCCAGACGTCGATGCGGTGAGCTCCCAGCCCGTCGACCCACCCAGGCCGTACTGGCGCGGTCCCGACGTGGATACCAGGATTCCTCCCTCGTCTTCCGATGATTCCAGCGTGTCTTCGGAGGAGGACGAGGTTGATGTCGATGCCGACAAGACGCCGGACCAGGCTATCGGCGCGATTGACCCACCGCGTGGTGAGGATCAACGCTCCCTCACGGTGATGCTCACTCGTTTGGGGACCGCTCTTAATCTGAAGGTGGACCAACCGCCACTGGAGGGCGAGGACCAAATGACCGCCAAACTGGACAAAAAGGTGATTCGACCGGTCCACATCACCATGCTTCCTTCCATGTTGACGTCAGCGAAGGCAACATGGAAGAAGCCGGTGTCGTCGCACTCCGTTTCGTCTAGACTCGACGGAATGTATAGGGTCTTGGACGAGAACGTTGAGTTTCTCCAAGCGCACCCTTTGCCGAACTCTTTGGTGGTCAAGGCCTTCCAGCATAAAACGGCCGTCAGTGGTTTTCCGGTACCTTCGACTCCGGAGGGGATGAAACTGGATGCGGTGGGCCGTAAGTTTTACGCCACCGGTTCCCTCTTCCTGCGAGCCGCCAATTACTCAGTGGCCATGGGCCTCTATCAGTCCCACCTCTGGGAGCAAGTGAAGATCCTCGCTGCTAAACTGCCTGCTGATGCCCAGAAAAAATTCGACTCTCTGGCTGCAGAAGGGGACTTTCTGGCAGAACAGCAGATGCAGACTGCCAGGCACATTAACGATTACGCGGCCAAGGACATGTCTTCTGCCATTCTGCTCCGTCGCCATGCTTGGCTCAGGGGCACCTCTCTCGATGACGCCATGAAGAAGCTCATCGAAGAGTTTCCATTTGATGGGCAAGGCCTGTTTGGACAAGACACCGATAAGGTGCTTAACGAACTGCGGCAGATGAATTCGACGGCTAAGTTCCTGGGGCTCACCACGCCGGCTCAGCCTACCAAACCGCGGTTCCAACCCTTTACGCATCGATATCGGGGGAACCCACAGCAACAGGGCGGCTCGACTGACCAGCCCAGGCCCAGTTTCTACAAACAGAGATGCCAACACAAGCCTTGCTACCAACCTTACGGACAGGGCAAGCGGTCCGACGCAAAATCCAAGTCCCGGGTTTGAAACTACAAAGGCCAAGGCTCTCTCGCTCCACCTCCCATACCTCCCCCTCCGGAACGTCCTCCAGGTGTGGTCAGGCATCACAGACGACCGGTGGGTCTTGAACACCTTGTCCGCTGGTTATGTCATCGAGTTCGTGCGAGTACCTCGGGTAGGAAGACACCGTTTCACCACCTCGTCCCCCCATTTGGAGGAAGAAATATCAACTCTTCTGTCCAAGGGAGCCATCGAGCGGGTAACACAGACCGATTGGGACAACGGTTTCTACTCGAGGTACTTTGTGGTTCAGAAGAAGGACGGAGGACTTCGCCCAATTCTGGACCTGCGCCGCCTGAACAGGTGCATCCACACCAGGAAGTTCCGGATGGTGACCCTGCAGACTGTCCTCCCCTCATCAACCAAGGGGACTGGTTCACAGTGATAGACCTCAAGGACGCTTACTTCCATATCAGCATCCTCGAGGAGCACAGACGGTTCCTCCGGTTCCGAATCAGGAACTCTGTGTACCAGTACCGGTGTCTACCGTTCGGTCTGGCTACGGCACCGAGAGTCTTCACCAAGTGCATGGCTCCGGTGGCTGCCTTCCTCCGTCAGAAGGGGATCAGGGTCTTCCCGTACATCGACGACTGGCTGATTGTCTCCCCCACCAGCTCGTCATCCATTCGGGACACGCAGTTCACGGTTCACCTCATGGAGAGTCTTGGCCTCAGAATCAACTTTGCCAAATCAAAGTTGATTCCTTCTCAGCGCGTCGAGTACATTGGAGCGGTGCTCGACTCGCTAGTTACCAGAGCCTTCGCCCCCCAGAAACACTTACTGGACATTGCACAAGGGGTAAACGAATTCAGGAACAAACCATTTATCAGGGCAAAAAAGGCACAGAGACTTCTAGGCCTCATGGCCTCAACGACGGTGGTAATTCCTCACGCCAAGTTAAAGTTCCGGTCCCTGCAGTCATGGCTCCTCCACAAGTTCGACCCGCTCAGGGAGAGCCAGTCAAACGGCTGACTCCGTCTCCAGAACTGATGGACCAGCTACTGTGGTGGACGATGCCACTCAATGTGGCCACGGGGAAGAGTTTTTACCCCCCACAACCTTCGTTGCAGGTTTTGACCGACGCAAGCAACCTCGGCTGGTGGGCTGCCTGCGGGACTCTAACGGTCAACAACGTTTGGTCACCTCACGAGATGGTGCACCATATCAACTATTTGGAGCTGCTGGCCGTTTGGAAGACCCTGTGTTCCTTCGAGGCCCTACTCACCGGCAATGTGGTTCAAGTGGCCTCGGACAATACCACAGCGGTGGCATACCTGAACAAGCAGGGAGGGACAAGGTCCACCATCCTACTTTACCTTGCGGTGCAACTCTGGGAGTGGTGCCTGGAAAGACACATCTTTCCGATTGGAGTACACATTCAGGGCAAGCTGAATGTTCTGGCCGACCACCTCAGCCGTCTCACCTCGACGACCCACGAGTGGGAGCTGGACAACGAGGTATTTCAGTCCCTTTGCGGGGCCTGGGGGACTCCGAGCATCGACCTCTTTGCGTCGGAGTCCAACAGGAAATGCCACAGGTACTGTTCCAGGGCAGGCATCGGACTGAACTCCGAGGGCGATGCCTTCATGAAACGGTGGGATCAGGACTACCTCTACGCCTTTCCCCCATGTCCCCTGGTTCAGAAGGTCCTCACCAGGATGTACCAACACCGGACCAACGCAATTCTCGTGGCTCCAGCATGGCCTCGGCAGCCCTGGTTTCCGCTACTGTTACACATGTCGTCGCAGTATCGCACGCTGCCGGAATCGCCAACGCTTCTCCAAATGGAGCACGGCCAGCTCCACCATTCAGACCTACCCAGCCTCCACCTCACCGCATGGAGGATAACCCCAGACTGTCCAGGATCTTGGAGCTAGCACGGCGTCCTTCCACAAGGAAGTCTTATGCTTCCAAATACAGACGCTTTTGTGCTTTCCTGACATCCCAGCAGACGTACCCTCCGCAGGTGGGACTACAGGACATCATGGCCTACCTCCTCCATTTGGCGGAGTCTGGCCTTAGCATTACCTCCATCCGGGTCCATCTCGCAGCGGTGGTGGCTCAATCTCCAGCTGGTTCGCCTGCTTCTGGTGCCTTTTGCAACCATACGGTAAAGCGTTTCCTCAAGGGATTGCGGAATGCCTTTCCGCCGGTCAGGACTCCAACAGCACAATGGTCCTTGTCTGCTGTCCTCAACGCGCTCACCAGGACTCCTTTTGAGCCTATGGCTACCGCGGATGTTCGTCTCCTCACGTGGAAGACGGCATTTCTGGTGGCTATCACGTCTGCTCGACGAGCTGGTGAACTGGTTGCTCTGCGGGCAGACACACCGTTTCTTCAGTTTTTCAATGACCGCATGGTACTCCACACGGATATCACCTTCCTTCCTAAGGTAGTCTCCCAGTTTCATATGGCACAGACTATCTCGCTGCCAACCTTCTTCCAGAACCCCACCAACGCCCAAGAAAAGACATGGCACACGCTGGATGTTAAACGAGCTTTATTGTTTTACACCAGCAGGACAAGGTAGTTCAGGAAGTCACAGCGTCTATTTGTGGCTTATGGAGGAAAGTCCAAGGGCGAACCCATCTCTGCCCAGAGGTTCTCCAAATGGATCACATCTACCATCTACCTGGCCTACGAGTCGGCCTCACTGCCACCCCGCCGCATGTCAGGGCGCATTCTACAAGAGCGGTTGCCACATCCACTGCCTTTTTGGAGGGCACCCCGCTTGAGGACATATGTAAGGCTGCCACCTGGTCCAGACCTTCTACATTTGTCCAACATTACAGAGTGGACACCAGAGCCACTGCGGATGCCAGACTTGGTCATGTCGTCCTCGCCAGGGGGCTCCGGGCGCATCGCCCTTGACAGTCCATTCTGCCTGACCAGCATACTCATCGTGGGATCATCTCATCCGACTGCCCACCGACCAAGTAAGTGTGAGCTTGCTAATCTCCCAATAGTGGGGATTCACAAACTATACGAAGGAGAAAGTTCGGTTTCACTTACCAGTGATAATTTTCGTTCTTCGAGTATATAGTTTGTGAATACACACTACCCACCCTGCCTCCCCTCTTGAGCTGCATGGATGAGATCAATTGGTTTATCCTGTGCTTGGCTTAAGTATGGAACTGAGGTAAAATGGCGGACTGGCGCCTCAGGGTGGGCGGTACGGTGGGCGGTCTTACCGCCAAAACTTTTGACCAATGAGCTTTTTAAGCCTCCGATCGGTGTTCTGCGCAGGCGCATAACCCAATAGTGTGTATTCACAAACTATATACTCGAAGAACGAAAGTTATCACTGGTAAGTGAAACCGAACTTTCCTGGCCCAGTGGAAGCCTTTATTGCACCTTCGGACATGGGGTGGTCGGAGTCTTGGGACGGCCGGCGAGTTGGCCGCTGCCCTTGCTGGATCGGCCTTCCCTAGCGAAATGACCGATCTTGCCACAATTGTTACATGCTCCTTTGGTCTTGTTCTTGGGTTTCCTACCGCCTTGTACCGCCGCTGCCAACAGACCCATTTTGTAGGAATCTGTACCAACGTCGGCACAAGCCCTAATCATGTCTGTGAGAG
The DNA here is from genome assembly GCA_035047305.1 of Bradypodion pumilum. Lineage (NCBI taxonomy): Eukaryota > Metazoa > Chordata > Lepidosauria > Squamata > Chamaeleonidae > Bradypodion > Bradypodion pumilum. The sequence continues at coordinate 22,220,995 of JAWDJD010000009.1, read as the reverse complement.
TCAGATCGGGACGATTGCCCAGTGACTGCAAGATCTTACGGCAGTCTAGGTTGGCATTGTCTTTTGCCAATTTCATCATGAGCTCCTGTTGGGCTTGCTCATTTTCGATCTGTTTACTGACTGCTTCCTCCAGTCTATTGATAAAGTCCATGTAGGACTCCTGGGCACCCTGTTTGTCTGCTGTGTAATTTTTGGCTGCTTTGCCAGCTGCTGGGACCTTGAGATAAGCCCTGAAGGCTATCTCAGCTGCCAACTGAAGGCGGTCTGCGCAAGGCGGTCTGCGCATCAACGGATTCGAACGGACCTGAACCATATAGCTGGTCAGGGATTATTGCTCCGCCCATCCTGGCATCCCTTGCCTGTGCCTCGAGACGATACTCGCTATCCCATAGCAAATACTGGCTGGGGTTGAGCATCATTCGCATGACGGCTTTCCAGTCGTATGAAATGAGCATCATGGTTTCGCACACTTGCTGAAGCGTGCCCCTGGTGAAGCGACTCTGAAGTCCTGTCTCTGTGATGGCCTTCCATATAGCCATGAGCAGCTTGTACGGAACTGGTGAATGGACTGTTTGCTGCTGACCCGTGAGGGCATCTATCTCTATGCGAACTGGGCATATCTGCCTAAGCTCAGCTAGTTCTTCTGCTGGCAACTCCCCCTTACTGATCTCTTCCTCAACCATGCGCTGGATGGAACTCTTGGTAGCTTGGGAACCTGTAACTGTCAGAGAAGCGCCAGCGCTTCTCATTCCATGCATTCCATCAGTGACATCTGCAGCTGTCACTGAGGGAAAGCTCCCTACACTACCCTGCTTAAGCTGAAATGACGGGTAGAGAGCCATTGGGGCTGATGGCTCTGACTGCGCTGGGGGTTCGTGGGTCTCTATCTGGACTGGGTCTACCTCTGCTAAGAGCTTCCTACACTTGCTCCATGTGCTGATTATGCAATCTGGAGCTCTCGGGGCTTGCTAAATGCAGGCTCCTATCCTGTCCCAAAGTTGGAGGTTAAGCATGCCTGTTTCTGGATAAAGCAGACAATGGTCCCCCAAGTACGCCAAAAGCTCCGCTAACTTAGCGCTGTGAATGCGTGTCTGGGATACCCTGGCCAGGGCCTTGAGTTCCATTAAGTGAACTCTCTGGTTAACAGTCGGACATTGCCTCTGAGGACAAGTCCCTATATTACCTGCCGGTCCTTTGAAGTTTTCCTCCTCGGGACGAAGCGACACATCTGAGTTCAGGTAACAGGTCTGGGGTGACGAACCTCTGGGAAGGAGCTCGGAGCGTGGACTGCTGCCATGGGCCCTCGGTGGCCTCTGTGCTGAAGTCAGGGTTTCACAGCCGACCCTGAGCGGAACACGTTTTCCCGCTGAAGCAAGCTGCCGCAGAGCTTTGCAGCATGCTCTGCCTCTCTGGAATGCCTCGCCGCGTAGCTGTCACTCAGATCGGATGGCTTTCCGACCAGAGCTGCCGCGCTGTCCTCCGGCATGATTCCGACACGGTTCTGGCATAGAACCGGACCGCGAGGATTGCTTACTCACGAGTAGAATTACGTCGGGGTCACCAGATGTTGGATCGGGGCCGTGAAGCAGCTGTTGGGTCCCGGAGGAGACTGGTCAAGCAATGAGACACGAGGCAAGATGGAGCAAGGACCAGTGATTTAATGAAGGCAAATCATCAGTATTTATCATGTACAGGCTGCATGCAAAAGAACTGCGATCTGGCAGAATCCATATGCCTTGTTTACATGAGTTAATTGGGAAACTCTTCAGGGGAGTTAATTAACAAACTTAATCAATGACAGGGGAACTCCATTGTTCCAATCTATCTGGGGTAAACATGTGGCTGGTATTGGTTTTAGGATTTAAGGTAATCCACAGATGCAAGATTACCCATTACATGACTAGCGAGTTAGTCATTAGTTTCCTATTGTCCGAGCTGCTTGTCAGGTCAGCTGTAGGTGAATTAAACCCTATCTAATATTCTGCTCCCCCAATTTCTGTCCCATTCCGGAACCCCTGGTAACGAGGTGATCACCCATCACCGGGGTTCTGTCAGGGCCAGTATACCAATTGTGTGCGCGGATACCACAGTTTTTTGTTATTGTTTTTTTTTTTTGGTAATGAATTTTAAAAAGAGGTTAGTCTAATTGTTTTTTTTTAAAAAAATTATTTATGTACATTTTTTATGTTGTCATTTGTTAAATAGATTGTATTCTTTTTATACCTAAAGTAATAATAACTTGTAGTTTGTATTTTTTCTAATGTATTTTTGAATATTTCTTTTAACATATATGTTATTTTTAGTTACACAGTTTTTTTAAAAAGAATTAACTACTGGGATTTTTTGTGGATTAAAAAAGAACAAAGGATGATATAATTTTTTAAAATTGTTTTATTTAACCAAATAATGTTTTATTTTGTGGGTTTTTTTTAATAATTGTACCGTACTGTGTTTAGATGTTTTGGGTTTTTATTTGAGTTAAAACTCAGCACAGGATTTTAGAAATCTTTTTTTTTTACATATGTTTATGATTTGTGTAAAATTGTGATTTATTTTTAATGTTTTTGACTTGTTTTTACTCTTGTGGCCTCTGGGTGGGGCTGCTGAGTCTTTTTGAGTTGTTTTTACTATTCTGCCCTGCAGGTGGGGCTGATTGGGGTTTGGCTTTCATTTAACGTGTTTTTTCTCTCCTGGCCTCTGGGTGGGGCTTCTTCCGGTAAGTAGTCTCTTTGTTTCTTCATTTCTGTTCCGGTCATCATGGAGGGAGGACGTACTGGTGAGTTGTCTGGTTTTCTTTCTTCTGGGGTTTTTCTTTGTTTTGCTTTTGTGGTGGTGGGCTGGGAGGTGTTTCTGTTTGTTCTTTTTTGTTTTTGTTTAGTTTTAGGTTTAATTGGTTTGATTATTTCTAGTTGTGTTTAATTTGTTTTATTTTGTTGTTGTTTATTTTTGTAATTAGTTGTTGTTTGTTTGTGTACTTTGTGGGGGGTTGTGTTGTAGTTAGGTGTTTTCTTTGTGGTTTTGTGCCATTGTAGATGTTTTTGTTTGTGTATTTTGTGGTTTATTTTTTTTGTTAGGTAGGTTGGGGGAGAAGGAGGAGGCAGGTGGTTCTCTCTTCTCTGTCTCCTTTTTGCTCCCGGCTTACCTAACTGGCGATCGGCAGGCAGCAGTCCGTAAGGGGTGGTGCTCTTCCTTGCGGATTGCTGGCTGTTGTTTTTGTATTCGGAAATACAAAGGCATCAGCCAGTCATCCGCCAGGGAGGGTGCTTCCCCTGATGGACTGCTGCCTGATTATGGGTTTTTTTCCAACGCAGCTCAACTTTACTTTAGGCTGGTGGTGGTCTTGCTGTGTCTTCGGCGGGGTAGCGTGGAGGAGAGGGAGTCCCTCTTCTCCCCGTTGCTCCAGGAAAGGACAGCGGGTGTCTGGTGGTGGCGTTTTGTGGCTTTTGGTTTTGCATGGCTGTGAATCGCTGAGTCTGCCTGCTGGAGACTTGCGTTCCCATTGATTTTTGTAAGTTTATTTTTCGCGCGCTGGCTTTCTCAGCGTTCTGCGCACTCAGGGCGCGCAGGATGCTGGGACTTGTAGTTTTGCGTTTGTGGTTTGCTTTTGTGAAGCTTTTTTTCCTGCGGCTCGATTTCGATTGGCCACACCGTGTTTCCCAACGTTTTTTTTGCTCGCGCCTCTCAGCCTGATTGGCTGTGGCGCGGCGCAAAAAACGTTGGGAATTGAAGTTGTTTCCCTTTGTTCGTGTTCGTGGGGCTCTTGCTCCACTGGCACATTTCTCAAACATTAGTTGGCCTCCGGACCAGATTCGGGGGAGTGCAGGAAGCTCGGTACGGGCTAGTGTGGCCAGGTGCGAGACATTCCAACGGTTAACGCTCGGATTTATAAGTATAGATGTAGTTGTTTGGCTTGTGTGATGCTAATTTGCTGCTGTTAGAGAAAAAGTACTTAGAGCTCTCTGCTACAGAATTATTTTTATACAGTCCTATACATGCATGCACACATAAAATAATGATGTATCAAATTATTAGGAAGAAGTATATAGAGAACATTCAAATAGTTCCCCCCCCCCCCGTTCTTATAATTTGGGCTGCTGTTTTCTGTTTGTAAGAATGCTTTCTTTTTATTTCCCCCTTGTTATCAGTTAGTTCATGATAAAGAGCTTGCCGCTGAAGATGAACAGGTGTTTCTTATGAAGCAGCAGGTAAGAAAATGTTAAAATGCCATGATATTTCTAGAATATTGTAAAGAACAAGTACTTCTTTTAAATTATAAGAAATCAGCTTATAGATAGCTGGGTATTTGAGGTTGAGTTCTTGGGCTGGAGTGCTTCATGCTAGAATACAAAAGCACTAGATTTGAGATTCCATCTTCCCATATCCCTTATCAAAGTAGAGTGATGATGATGGTTATATTATTATTAAAAATGTATTGCATTAACTGTCACAGAAACATAGAATTGGAAGAAGTCCCTTGTCCAACTCAGACATGATAAGTTAACCTCATTTCAAAGATCACTAATGCAGCAAAATCCATCCTCTCGGTCAATTCTGCTATCAAAAAATTCTTCCTAATATGCTAGCTATATCATCTTTATATGTTTTGGAACTCCAAACAATGTTTTCCCCATCATTCCTGTGACAGCCTTTCAAATATTTGAGGAAGGCTGTCATACCACCTGTAATGATATGTCACTAGTCATCAAACATGGCTTTTCCCTTGTTCTTAAAATGCCTTTAGAGGAGCTGTTTTGCCCTGTACAGAAGGAGGACCCTTTGACTTCCTCTTGCAATTTTTGTGATGTTGATAGCCAAATGATGCTAAAGAATGTTGTTTACAACCCTGGCTGAAGATGCTCATCTTTCATCACCTGACACAGATAGCCAATTAATTTGGAATCCAGGTGTTGTTTAGTTAATTTTCGACCCTGATTGGTCTTATGCCAAAAGGGGGAGGTCAGTTCAGGCCTCCTTTGTTTTACTGGACTTCGTGGTCAGTCTGATCCAAAAAAAAAAAAGATGGAGGAGTAGCACCTGGCCTGGTGCTGCTGTTACATTATGGTGACTCAACCCAGTGTGCCTCAGCAGTGAAAAAAGCAAACTCAATGCTAGGGATCATTAGGAAGGGTATAGATAATAAGTCAGCAAGTGTCATTTTTAAATTAAATTTTAATTTTTTCACATAAGAAAAAGAAAATTATTCAATTAAAATACATACAAAAATATCACCTTATAATCTATTGGTATGCAAACTTACATGTACTATATTAATAAAAGAAAAAAAACCCTACTTATTATTTTAATACAATTCCATCTTACACCACCCTTCCATTACCATTTTTAATTCTATGGAATTTATTATTTCCAAATTAATCCTTAACCCATGTTAATTATTACAACCACATACTATTAAGTCCCATTAAATTATACCATGCAACCAATAACTGAATAATATTCAACAGTAATACAATAATCTCCCAGTGTATTTACAATATCATGGAGTCTGTGGGATATTACATTTATTTTTACCATTTCCAAAAACTTATTTGATCAGCTACCGGACTGCTCCTTCTTTCTCCCTTCAAAGAGTAATCCACAAATGGTTGCCAGATTTTTCAAAATCTATTTTCTTTAATTTTACCCTTATATTTATCTCCCATGTTAGTTTATCATTCAATGCAAGATCCCAATCTCTTTATACCATTCATCATTTTTTAAAATTATGTCTGTTTTCCAGTTTCTTGCAACACACTGTCTCCCCGTAGTCAACATTATAGATATTAATTCCTTTTTATCCTCGTTTACCTTCAAATTTTCCACATCCGTTATCAACACTTGACTCCAGCTTAATTCCGAACCCCATAATATCGCAAATCTCTTTCTCAGTTTTTCTCCAGAAGTTATTTACCACATTACATTTCCACCACATATGTTCATACGTTCCCAGAGATTGTTTACACCTCCAGCACACCTCCATTTGATGTAATCTCACTGGAGTCAAGTACCATTTCCACAGTATTTTAAAATTATGTTCTTTTATTTTAACAGACATAGTTCTCATAAACCTTTTCTTTCATTTGCCTTTCCAAATCTTTTCTGGGATTTCTATATTCAAATCCTGTTCCCAATTTAACCTCATCATTTCTTGCAGATTACCATCCTTATTTAATATTCTATATATTTTACTCACTATACCCTTAATTCCAATATCACCTTTTCTTATTTTTAATATCAATTCCTCAAATTTGGTTTTTTCTCTATCTAAACTAGTTTCCCTCAAATATCTGCCATTCCATTTGTTTACCAAGGCTGTCTGAAACCAATTCAAATTCAACTGCACATAAATTTCTATTTTCCTTTCTAGTGAAAGGAAAATAGAAGTTTATGCGCAGTTGAATTTGAATTGGTTTCAGACAGGTCTTACAGGCTCGGATCCAATCTTTCAACAGGAAAACATCATTTCTTATCAATACTTCTTTCCCCCCCTTTATCCAATTTTATTGGGAATTTTTTAATATCCTCTATTTCTATTACCGGAGATATACTAGGCCATAAATCCTTATTATTCCTATTCAATACTGCCAACATTGTCTTCATCATTTTATTTTTAACCTGCATTTTCCCCCGTGTGTTGCCTAGAAATATCCCTTTGCCCTCTTGATTTAACTCTCATCTCAATTTCTTCCCTTAATACTTTTTCCCTCATTAAAATCTTCATAATATTTTTAACTTGAAACGCCCTATAATAGTTTCTCAGATTAGGTAAACCCAATCCTCCCTCTTTTTGAGATAAATACCAAAGAGTCTTTACTATTCTAGGTTTTTTCCCCTTGTTACAATAATTATTAAATATAACTTGAAACTCCTTGATAACATTTAATTGAACCGGTAATGCATCAAATAAAAAATTTATTCTAGGCAACAACGTCATTTTACACAGTGCTATCCTGCCAAACCAGGACAGCTTTATTTATTTTTTAATTGTTCTATTTTATCCTTAATTTCCTTTTTTTTCTCTTCATAATTCATTCTCTTAAAATCATCAATTTTTTTGAAATATTTATTCACAAATACTTCAAACTGTTTTTAACTTGTATTTTGTATTTATCCTTTATTTCATCTTGCTCCTCCTTATTAATATTACAAAATATCATTTCAGATTTGTCCCAATTTATTCTCAATCCTGCCATCTCTTCAAACTCCTTTAAATGTTTTTTTTTATCTTTTCTAGTGCATTTTGACTTCTAACTGCTTCCTCTGTTTGAACAGAGGTGGCTCTCAGCAGTTTAAATTATCAATTTAAATTAGTGGAGGCCTCTAAAGCAGCTCTACTCCAACTGCAAAACTTACCAGTGCTCACTTCCTTTGTTTGGCTCTCCTCAGCAGCAGCTCTGCTTAAGAGCACATGCAGAGTCAAAAGGGTTTGCGTTTTTCAACCTCTTCATAAATGATCTAGAGGTAGGAGTAAATAGCAAGGTAGCCAAATTTGCTGACGACACTAAATTATACAGGGTAGTGAAAACTCTGAGAGATTGTGAGGAGCTCCAGAGGGATCTCTTGACACTGGGGGAGTGGGCAAAACAGTGACAAATGAGCTTCAACACTAGTAAGTGCAGAGTGATGCATGTTGGGGCAAAAAAACCCAATTACATTTATAAACTGATGGGGTCTGAACTCTCTGCAACAAACCAGGAAAGGGACCTTGGTGTCCTGGTGGACAACTCAATGAAGGTGTCAACCCAGTGTGCCTCAGCAGTGAAAAAAGCAAACTCGGTGCTAGGGATCATTAGGAAGGGTATAGAAAATAAGTCAGCAAGTGTCATTTTGCCTCTTTATAAATCTATGGTGAGGCCCCATCTGGAATACTGTGTACAGTTCTGGTCTCCATACCTCCAGAAGGATATTATGGAGTTGGAGAAAGTGCAGAGGAGGGCAACCAGAATGATTAGGGGACTGGAACACCTTCCTTGCCATCTGAGTTGGTGTCAGGTACTATTCTATTAACAGATGTGGAAGGTATGGGTTTGAATAAGGTGGAAAAAGAACTGTTGGAAATTATGTTAACCACAGGTAGACAATGTATCGCCAGAAATTGGAAAAATAGTGTATTTATACAGACCGGAGAGTGGTATAAGGAAATGTGGAGTTTAGCATTGAATGACAAACTGACATGGGAGATAAAAGTAAAAAGGGATAATTTGAAAGAAAATAGGTTTTGGAATATTTGGAAGCCGTTCGTGGATCTCTCTTATGGCTAGGGACAGTTCTGGACCTGTACCATCTCAAAGTGGGTTTTGGAGATGATTTAGATACTAAACTCTCCGGGCATTGTAAATATTCACTGGGTGTTGTGTAACCAGTAAAGAAATAATAAACAGTTGTAATACTGAAAGCTCTTATGAATGCTATGGTTATAGTGATAACCTATAATGTGGGTATTTAATACTGTGGGTTATACTGCAAACAACTAGTTTAATTATTATGTATGTGTTAATGAGCTTGTTGTAATATTGCATTGTATTGTTATTGTTTTTTCTGTATGTTTGTTATTTTTATTTTGTTTCTTTGAAAATATATATAGATAGATAGATATAGATAGATAGATAGATAGATAGATATAGATATAGATATAGATATAGATAGATATATAAAAGAAAATAAGTCAGCAAATGTCATTTTGCCTCTTTATAAATCTATGGTGAGGCCCCATCTGGAATACTGTGTACAGTTCTGGTCGCCATACCTCCAGAAGGATATTATGGAGTTGGAGAAAGTGCAGAGGAGGGCAACCAAAATGATTAGGGGACTGGAACACCTTCCTTGCCATCTGAGGCTGCAACAGTTGGGCCTTTTCACTCTTGAGCGACGGCGTCTAAGAGGTGACCTGATTGAAGTTTATAAAATCATGCACGGTGTGGACAAAGTAGATAAGGAAAAACTGTTTTCCCTATCGCACAACACTCGAACTAGGGGACACTCGATGAAACTTTTAGGTACTAGTTCTCAAACAAATAAGAGAAAGTACTTTTTCACCCAGAGGATCACTGATCTATGGAACTCCCTGCCAGAAGAAGTGGTGACAGCTGTCAGTCTTGACAGCTTTAAGAAAGGATTAGACAAGTTCATGGAGGACAAGGGTATCAATGGCTATAATTATGGATACTTAAGGACAACCTCCGGGTTGGAGAGATAGGCAGGATATCCCTCAATGCCATTTCCAGGGAATCCTAAGCAGGTGAAGGAATCTCCTCGGGAATACCCTGAAGGAAATGGTGAGCTACTGTGTGGTGACAGAATGCTGGACTGGATGGGCTGTGGCCTGTTCCAGCAAGGCTGTTCTTATGTTCCTAGGATGCTTTACAATTACCAATGTGTCATCGGCATAAAGACTTATCTTATTCCCTAATATTCCTTCAATATCCTTATCCTCTCTTATAATATTTGTTAATAATTCCATCGCCATAATAAAATTGGAGATAATGGGCACCCCTATCTTGTTCCTGCTTCTAATATAATTTCATCTGTATGTTCATCATTCACCTTAACACTAGCAATACCATGTTGATACATTTGTTCTATCATTCTAATAAATCTTTCCCCAACTCTGAGAGATTTAATTATTTCGCTAATTGTTACCTATTGCAATGAATCAAATGCTTTAATAATCCGACTTTCTGTTTAGTTTGCCCAACCATATTTATCATGTCTAAAACTCGCCTTGTCAAATCCGACATATGTCAGCAAAAAACCCGCCTGATCATGATTTATATAATTGCCCATAAAACCACTTAATCTATTAGCCATAATTGCTGTGAATATCTTGGCATCTTGATTTATCAGAGAGATAGGCCGATATGACTCCACTTTTTCTAAATCCTTTCCAGGTTTTGGCAGTAAAACAATTGTCGTTCTATACCATGATGTCGGAAACTTTCCCCCATCCAATATATAATTAAACAACTTCAACAATCTTGGAACCACACTATCTTTAAACTCTTTATAAAACTTTGCTGGAAGTCCATCATCCCCTAGGAATTTACTCAACTTCAAATTGGCTATCGTATCTTTAATCTCTTTTTCATTTTTCTTTCTTCCATTCTAATTTTATGTTCTTGATTTATCTTATTTCGAAAATGCTTCTCCAATTGCTCCCTCATCCTTTCCAAATTTATATCTTTTTTTGTATATAATTCCTGATAAAAATTTTTGATCGCCTTAAGCTTATCTTTAATTTTATTACATCTCGTGCCATTTTTATCTATGAAAACTCCTATCTCTCTTTTACTCCTCTTTTCTTTTACTGCTCTTGCTAATAATTTTGAGCTTCTATTACTGTATTCAAAATGTTCCCTCTTTAAATATATTATATCTTTTTTCACTTTTTGTATATCCTTCCCTACCAATTCTGTCTTTAGCCTTTGCATCCTATCAAAGACCATCTTATTGTTGGTCTTTGAATGCTCCTCTTGTAATAATTTAATCTCCTTTTCTGTTTCTTCATTTTTATCTCTAAATTGCTTATTTTTAATACTAGCCAATTTGATACATTCCCCTCTAAACACTGACTTCATGGCATCCCATACCACACTATAATTTTCTCCTATATCATTCCAATCCCAACATTCATTCCATTTTCCATTATCTGTTCTTTACTCCTACTGTCTTGAAACAATTTATCATTATATCTCTAATTTTTCTAGTCTTCCTTTTCCCTTCTACTTTTAACTCCAACCAGAACTTTGCATGATCTGACTCTTTAAAGATTCCGACTTCTACATCCTCTAAATTTTTGATCATATTTTCTGTAACAAATATGTAATCAATTCTCAAATATGTATTATGAACCTGTGAAAAGTAAGTATAAACTCTCTCTGACCCTTTAGGCTCCCTCCAGACATCCTTCAGACCTAATTGTTTCATCCATTTATCTAAAATTCTCATTTTAGCACCTCTTCTAACTCCTGAAATATTTGTACTGTCCTCTCCTGCTACAATCATTTTCATTATTCTTTCCTTTTCTATAATACCATACACTTTATCTAAAAACTCTTGTTGTTGATCATTTGGCACATAATTCCTCATCATCAATCTTCCCTTTAACAATTAAATATCTGCCTTCCGGATCGGATATAGTATTTGTCATCTCGAAACCCAATCTCTTTGAAATCAAAATTGCCACCCCTCTTCCCTTTGAAGTTCCATATGCCTTTTCATAAAACTGCATCCATCCCAGAAATATCTGATTAGTATCTTCAGATTTTTGATGAGTTTCCTGGAGAAAGACTACATCTGGCCTATCTTTCCTCAAGGCTGATTCTAGTCTTCTTCTCTTCACTTGACAGCAGGTACCTTTCACATTCCATGTCAATACTTCAATAATCCCCATACCTTAATAATAACCATCTTTTATACCGCAAACTCCTAGAAGTGCAAAACCCCTCACCCAACACCCATTATAAAAAAACATCAAAAAACATTTAACATGCAATTCTACCCTCCCCACTCCTTTTTCCAAAAAGTGGCCCTTGACAATCAAAGGGAGGGGAGCATGTGCATGTCAGTTACTGCTCTAGCCCGCTATCCTCAGTTTATAAGTAAAAGGGGGGGGAACTTTTTCTCTTTAAAAAAAAATATTTCCTTTACCATTCCTTCTGCCATAATCCCTACTTATATCTCATTACCTCACCCATCATCTGCCAATGACTGTACCTCTGGTGCGACATCTGATCACTTCCATATTACCTTTGAATCCCCCCTGTTTCAATCAAAGCCTTCCTTAATGCCCTCCACTCTTGAGAGGATGTCTTGACCAATCCAATCTGACACAAGTAATCCAGCGGATCTATTTCAGCATCCATCATGTGCATTTTTTATCATAAAAAAACCTTAACTGTTGGGGGAATCTCTAATGATAATCGATCGCTCTCTAAGCAATTTCGTCACAGGATTCATCTTATAACGCCATGCCCTTTCATCAACTGATATATCATTATAGATTTCAACATCACATCCATCAATTTTTAAAATGCCAGACCCAGCCTGTTTTATAAATGCCATCACCTTCAATTTATCCGCCCAATTTGCAAATTTTACCAAAACATTTCTTTGAATTTTTTTACCCTTCCTTGCCCCCAATCTAAAAACACTTGCAATATCTTCGTTTGCAAAATCCTTCCCCATCATCAAATGATTTAACCAATCAACAATTCTTTCCTTCAGCTTGTCTGGTGTTTTTTCCATCCAATTACGAATCACCACATTTTGTTTCCTCATCACCTCTTCCACCATATCTAATCTTTCCCCCTGTGATTCAACTTTTAATTTAACTTATTTTTGTTCCTCATGCAACCCTCTCATATCATCTTGCATTAATTTCATATCAGTTTGCGCCATACTCAAAACTTTATTTTCTGATAATTAACCTCAACTTTTGTTGATAAATCATTAAACTGTGAGATCAGCTTTTTTTTACTTTCCACTATCTCCTCCTTATCCTTTACCCTCTCTTCTTTAATTTCACGAAAACCCTTCATATTTGCCTCCTCCATCCTATCAAATTTCTTAAACAATTATCCCAACTCCACCATTATTTGTATTTGATCTATGGGTTCATGTTCCGTTGCTCCAGCTGGTGATGCCTCCATCGTAGGCAAACCAGGAAAGGGACCTTGGTGTCCTGGTGGACAACTCAATGAAGGTGTCAACCCAGTGTGCCTCAGCAGTGAAAAAAGCAAACTCAATGCTAGGGATCATTAGGAAGGGTATAGAAAATAAGTCAGCAAGTGTCATTTTGCCTCTTTATAAATCTATGGTGAGGCCCCATCTGGAATACTGTGTACAGTTCTGGTCGGCATACCTCCAGAAGGATATTATGGAGCTGGAAAAAGTGCAGAGGAGGGCAACCAGAATGATTAGGGGACTGGAACACCTTCCTTACCATCTGAGGCTGCAACGGTTGGGCCTCTTCACTCTTGAACGACGACGTCTAAGAGGTGACCTGATTGAAGTTTATAAAATCATGCACGGTGTGGACAAAGTAGATAAGGAAAAACTGTTTTCCCTATCGCATAACACTAGAACTAGGGGACACTCGATGAAACTTTTGGGTACTAGTTCTCAAACAAATAAGAGAAAGTATTTTTTCACCCAGAGGATTACTGGTCTATGGAACTCCCTGCCAGAAGAGGTGGTGACAGCTGTCAGTCTTGACAACTTTAAGAAAGGATTGGACAAGTTCATGGAGGACAAGAGTATCAATGGCTATAATTATGGATACTTAAGGACAACCTCCGGGTTGGAGAGATAGGCAGGATATCTCTCAATATCATTTCCAGGGAATCCTAAGCAGGTGAAGGCATCTGCTTGGGAATACCCTGAAGGAAATGGTGAGCCACTGTGTGAGACAGAGTGCTGGACTGGATGGGCTGTGGCCTGTTCCAGCAAGGCTGTTCTTATGTTCTTATGTTCTTATGTAGCAGATTTATCTTTCTTCTTTCTTGAATCAGTCCTCTTAGGCTTTACCACCTCCTCTTCCTTCCTCTTTTCCATTTTTTCAATAATATTCTCAAATAATACTTTTAAAAGCTGAAGCCCTTTGTTGCCAATGAAATCCTGCTCCTGATGATATTCCATATTTGTGTCCCATTGTAGATCCAAATATAGTCTGTTCTCGTAATACTCTGGACAATCACTGTAGCTTTACTGTAGTTATAAACAGTTACACTCCAGATGCCAATTTGGACAATCACTGTAGCTTTACTGTAGTATAAACAGTTACACTCCAGATGCCAATTTGTATCCAACAAGCATAAACACAGTTATAGATTTCCTGGAACTGTATATCCAAAGGAGAATAGGCAAAAACGTCTGCTGAACCCAGAAAAATCAAACCCAAAACAAATTGCAGCTCCAGCCGAGGACCAGGGAAAGGAAACCCTTTCAGGAAAAAAAAGAAAAGAAACTCAACGGCCCGATCCGTATCCAGGGTATGACGATCCAAATAGTAAGAGGAAAAAGCAAAAGCCACTTTCACTCCAAAGAGCCAAACTACAGAACAGTTTCTTTGCAGAGAAAAAAAAATAATTAAAGGAGAAAGGACAAAACAAAGTACTGTACTGTTGCGGCCCCCAGGAACCTCTGAGGCCAATCTCCTCCCACTCCACAGCCCGAACACACAAACACCATCAATCTTTAAATCCTTCTTTCATCACAAACCTTCTTTCTTCCTTCTTTTATCGTTCTCCCCTGACCTCCTTCTCTTCAACACTCACACACCAGTTCCAAATCCTCCTCTCCTCCTTCAATCTTCACCCCTTTTGGAAACTTTCTCTTAGCATTCTCTTAACTTTCGATTTCTTCTCCAGCCGCCATTAGCCATCCACCACACTCCCTCTTTCGTTCTCTATCCACTTCCTCCCTCCTTCACAACTTGCCTTACCTTCACCAGGCTTTCCAACTCCTTCAATCGCCTCGATCCACAGGTCCCACCAGCCACCACAGCTAAAATTTGTCTCCTTTCACAGTCCCTCTCGTTCTTACCGTCCCTCTTCTTCCTGGAAGTCCCGTCCGCTCGCGGCCTGGCTTGCTCGGCCGTGGCGTTCGCCGCCTGCCTTGCCCGCTGCTGCCGCTCCGCGAACTCCGACTCCCTCTCACACAAAAAACTTTTTAAAAGGGACTTTTAGCTGAGTAGGCTCTTCCACCAATTTCCAGTGAGATTTTCGATTATTTTTCGCTTTTAATCTGCTTTCATAACCACGTTATATTGCGCAAGAAAAAAAGTATGTGTTACTCCATCGCCATCTTAGCCACGCCCCTCAGCAAGTGTCATTTTGCCTCTTTATAAATGGTGAGGCCCCATTTGGAATACTGTGTACAGTTCTCGTCGCCATACGTCCAGAAGGATATTATGGAGCTGGAAAAAGTGCAGAGGAGGGCAACGAGAGTGATTAGGGGTCTGGAATACCTTCCTTACCATCTGAGGCTGCAACGGTTGGGCCTCTTCACTCTTGAACGACGGCGTCTAAGAGGTGACCTGATTGAAGTTTATAAACTCATGCACGGTGTGGATAAAGTAGATAAGGAAAAACTGTTTTCCCTATCGCATAACACTAGAACTAGGGGGCACTCCATGAAACTTTTGGATACTAGTTCTCAAACAAATAAGAGAAAGTACTTTTTCACCCAGAGGATCACTGGTCTATGGAACTCCCTGCCAGAAGTGGTGGTGACAGTTGTCAGTCTTGACAGCTTTAAGAAAGGATTAGGCAAGTTCATGGAGGACAAAGGTATCCATGGCTATAATTATGGATACCTAAGGACAACCTCCGGGTTGGAGAGATAGGCAGGATATCTCTCAATGCCATTTCCAGGGAATCCTAAGCAGGTGAAGGCATCTGTTTGGGAATACCCTGAAGCAAATGGTGAGCCACTGTGTGAGACAGAATGCTGGACTGGATGGGCTGTGGCCTGTTCCAGCAAGGCTGTTCTTATGACTTAGAATTAGTTAGATTATGTTTCTTTTGTGGGGAAAGCCTGTTATGTGGAAACCCTGATGTATTTTGATTAGCTGTATCCTGATCCATTTTGTATCCTGAACTACCTATGAACTTGAAGAACTAACCACTTTGAATCAACAACTTGCCTGATCTTTGGAACTGGGGGTAAGACAAGAGTTCAGCCTATCTACACGCTACTTGATTTTTTATTCTCTCCATTTAATTTTTCTGGGACTTCCAGAGGCAGGAACCCAGGTAATTGCAGCCTTGGGCTGGACTGATTTTGAGACCTGCAGGTCGGAGTCTTTGGGGCTGGAGAGACCCTGGAAGGCAAGGCCTGCGGAGGTTTAAAGCTCATACCACCTTTCAGTCTTCTTTTCTCCAGGTTAAAAATACCCAGCTGCCTCGACTGTTTCTTGGTTTCCAAATTCTCTACCATTTTTGTTACCCTCATCTTTTTCTAACATTATTATTATTATTATTATTATTATTATTATTATTATTACTATTATTATTATTATTATTATTATTATTATTATTATTATTATTATTAAGTTTAATTTCTATCCCGCTTTCCTGACACAAGTGCCACTCAAAGCAGCTTACAACATATACAAATACAATAAACAGAGCAAGGTATACAATAAACTACAGAAGGCAATACACAATTAATACAATCAAAACATCAGAATATGCAAAAATACAATACAAAATAAAAATAATTAAGCATATCACAATGAGAATTACACAAAGAATCAACCTCATAAGATACAAATTTACACAATAATACAATAACAACTTGAGCACAATTCCATAGTACATTTCATACATAAACAATTAAGTGGATGTGGACGACTTCCAAGCCTCCAGTCCAACTAGGGCGGAGGAACACAACAGCCTTAACAGCTGTGCCTCTCTCCTCACCAGCTGGTGAAAAAAGTCATGGGGGGGGAGGTGGCAAAGTCTTGATGGCAAAGTCCATGGCCAAACCGAACTGGCCAGAGGAAGAGGGGCCAGAGGAGGAGGGGGTGGCGAGCATCCGGGGTACATAGCGCGGTGGTATGGTGTTCTTATAGCTGCCGTACTCAGTTGGCTCAGCTTGAGCCAGTCTCGTCTCTCCACCCTCCCGCCAAACTGGCCAAAGGAGGGGAGGGTGAGCATCCGGGGTCCGTAGCGCGGTGGCGAGTTCTCCTTATAGCCACCGCGCCGGCCGTCCACAGCTGGGGCCAGTCTCGCCTCTCCACCCTCCCGCCAAACTGGCAAAAGGAGGGGAGGGTGAGCGTCCGGGGTCCGTGGCGCGGTGGCGAGTTCTCCTTATAGCCACCGCGCCGGCCGTCCACAGCTGGGGCCAGTCTCGCCTCTCCACCCTCCCGCCAAACTGGCCAAAAGAGGGGAGGGCGAGCGTCCGGGGTCCGTAGCGCGGTGGCGAGTTCTCCTTATAGCCACCGAGCCAGCCGTCCACAGCTGGGGCCAGTCTCGTCTCTCCATCCTCCCACCAAACTGGCCAAAGGAGGGGAGGGTGAGCATTCTTGATATGCTTCTTAAACTTTTGTGTCCAGAATTGACCAAAACAGAATAGAGTTAGTACTATTACTTCCCTTGATCTAGACAGTGGACTTTTGTTGATGCAACTGAGTATTGTATTTGCTTTTTCAATCACCATTCCACTCTGTTGACTCATGTTTTGCTTGCAGTCTGGCTAAGACCTTTAGATTCTTTTCATGTGGTCTACTGCCAACCCAGAGTAGCCAGGCTTTCCCCAAACAACCTAGAAATTGAATTTCTCTGGGAAATCTACCAGAGATCTCCACATCCCCCAACAGTGGGACTCCACAGTTCCTTGGCCAGTGTTTTAGAATAGCTGTGAACTGTGGTGTAACTATCAATGAAAAATCACTAGTTACTGTGCTTTGATATTCCTTTGCTTGTTTCCCTCTGGAGAATTACAAAGCATGTGTCAAGCCAGTTATATACAAGTTACCTTCTTCTCACTTTAACCCTTGTGTTCTCTAACAATACCATTTAATATATTGTCAGGGTTAAATATGGCAAAGCTGAAGCTTAAAAAAGAACATATACTGTATTTTTAAGAAGCTTTTAAACTTTGGGGAAGAAAATTACTTAGTATATTTACAAGTTGTTGGTCCTTTTTCTTTTAGTCCTACCTTGCCAAGCAGCCAGCAACACCTACAAGGGCTTCTGTAAGTATGCAATTTTTAGGAAGTCATTTGTGGTTTAAAGTGCAAATAGAAGTTCTAAAATCAAAGTCATTGTAATTGCAAAACACTTCTACAGTGTTTGCTTAGACCAGGGGTTCTCAACGTTTTGGACCAGTCACGTGGCCATAGGTTGTGAATGCCTAGCTTAGACTGTGCTTAGAACACAGCACATCATTCATTCCATCTTAAGGTGTTGTAGTTACTTGACTGTTCTGGTCCAGAAGATGAGCATATAATTCTACCAGTGAAATGAATTGCCAAATCTGTATGCCTTGTGAAAAATGGTCCTTGAATGGAGTTCATGATGAAAAAAAGTAATAGTACATTAATTGTTAGTTAATGCAGAGATTCAGGCAATTTCTACAGTGGGTTCTAGAGTTCTCAAAAAGATGTGGGCAGTTAAAGAGGGATAAGAGAATGGAGAATGTTGAAAAGTAATGGGGGAAATGGTGAATTATAAAGAAAGAAAAATATGGAGGAGGAGGAACATGTTTTGAGGATACAAAATCACTCAAAAATAGAAGCCCAGAAAGTAAACCAATACAATTTTTTACCTTGTATTTCACCAAAGTAAAAATACATTGGTTTGCATTTTGAGATTCAGGGATTCACAGCTTGGATTGGGAGGCAGGCAGCTATATCTTCTGCCCATTTGCTTTAATTTAGAGAAAGTCCATCCAATTTGTGAAGTTGCTGAGCAAGAAAACATTGGGGTTTTGCTGAAGTATATAATTTTTGGTAGCTATTGGCTGCAAATTATACTGATGCATTATGTTGTTCTCCAGGAATCTCCTGCACGTGGGTCTTCTGGATCACCGAGACCCCAGGCCCGGCCAGGCCCTGCCAACGCCCCTAGTGCCTCCCCAATAGCATCGGTTAAGAAACCAGACCCAACTATTAAAAGTATGCATTACAGTTTAAGAACCTTAGCTTGTATCTTGCCTGGCTCTGTTCTCTGAGCTTGTTAGATGAGCAATGTAGTTGATAATATTGAACATGTATGTGGGCAGTTTGCTTTTAGAAGTGCTACAGCTCCCCTGGTGGCTTAGTGATTAAGACACTGAGCTTGGAGACTGGAAGGTTGGGTTTCAGTACCCAAGGGTTGCACTTGGGGACATGAAAAGAGCCTCATTCAGGCGTCCCATGAGCGGAGTTTCTCCAGAAAAAAAACCTTTCAACCCAGAGTAATCTCTGACACGAAATTATTATGTTAGAAATGCTGAGCATTATCGGTGATATTGATAAGTATGAATGTTAATAGGAATCTCCATCAGAAATATTAATTAGCTTGTTATAAAGGGTTCATTTAATTATAGCAAAAGGAAAACTCTAACCTCCCCCCACCCTGTGAACCTCTTTTCACTTTTGGATTGATTGGTTTAATAATTACAGATGTATTTTATAGACAGACATATCCAAAAACCAGTTATGATAGAAGAATGGTTAGTTAATGGGTTGCTAAAAGAACAAGTTAATTGAGAGAGAGGAATAATAGAAGATAATTAATATTTTTATTTTCCATATAAACCTCTTTGAATGAACAGTGAGAAGATGGGATCATCACATTAGGGATTAGATTACTTGTATGATTTTATTCCCTTCATTGTTTAATTGTTATATTGTTTAAAATGCTAACATGTTAGAAACTATCTTCATCCCGCTTTTGCCTAGATAATGCTGCAAGCGAAGGGGTGCTGGCCAGCTTTTTCAACAGTCTCTTGAGTAAAAAGACAAGTTCTCCTGGAAGCCCTAATGCGGGAGGAGTGCAGAGCACAGCCAAAAAATCAGGTACCTTTTTAAAGGCTAGCATCCCTCCCCTCACAGATCATGGCTCACAGATCATGGTAAACCAGGTATTGAACTTCTCATTTGAAGTTGGTTTGTTAGAAACTTCTCAGAACAGTATATATGGCAGCACTTGTGGTTCAAATATGCTTAAACATTTGCCTACTTGTGAAAAAGAAGTTCGTTGCAGTGCTCAGGGTTGATTATGGTCAGTGTTTACCATGGCACGTAGAACATCCTCCCTGTCTAGAATCAGGGTTAGGCAACTATGACCCACAAGATTATGTTGGTTTGTAGATTTCACTGGCTCTGGTTGGCCTACCCAGTGAGTGAGGGATAGTTTTCAATCTGACAACATCTTGGGGGGAGGCACAGTTTCCTACACCAGACAAAAAACACACATAAATAAATAAATTTTCTAGACTATGTACTGATAAAAGGGAAAGGGGGGGAAAACCAAGCAAGAACAAATGTCTTTCTGGAAAGAAGGATAAATTACAAATTAAAGAGATTGTAGAAAAAGGTAAAAGAAACATACACATTGTCCTGCTGGGTGAAGGGAGCACACAGTACTTTTGTATATTGTAATAGTGTTTTTGTTTGTTTTTTGTTGTTTTATTGTTTATTGCAGGGGTTCTAAACCTTTTCAAGCCAAGGGCCAGGTCACACTCCCACAGACAGCTTCGGGGGCGGATGGCCATTTTGCCCTGCCTGCACGATGGGGGCAGCCTGTACATTAAATAGGAGCCACACATGGCATTTCCGGGTGTGGCAGAATCAGTGAGGGGCCACATGAAATGGTGCCGCATGCGGCCTGTGGGCTGCAGGTTGAGAACCTCTGGTTTATTGTAATGTGTAATCATTGCTATTTTTGTATTAATTTTTTTAATTATTTTAAAAAAATTAAAATGTTAGGGAGAAAGAATGCAGGAGTGACTGTACCCTCTACCCAGAATTAATTAAACTGTTCATTGGGGGTGGTGGGGGAGGGGGATAAATCTGTAGTGTGGCTTATACCATAGTTAAATCTTTTAACAAATCTATGAGCCTGGGCTTGAATCTTGCAGAGCCCAGCCTGCTTATTGCCATACTATTTCTTGTTGTAATATTAGAATCTTGGACTTCAGAAGAACAGCAATAAGGTTGAGTAGAATTGGCTGTCGTATTCATTCATAGACTAAAACAATAGTCTCTTCTTTTTCTTTTCTTTCTTTTAGGACAGAAAACTGTTTTGACAAATGTTCAAGAAGAACTAGACAGAATGACTCGCAAGCCAGACTCTATAATGGCCAACTCCTCTCCAACAGAGAATGAAGCTTGATCGTGCTTGAAACCTACATATGTAAATGACCAAATAACTATGTACATTGATCTGATGAGAACAGAAGCTCTCTGCTGTGGCAGATATAAGTTTTGCTTGGGGCAGGGGGGAATGAAATTTAACCTTCATTGGCTTGTCCCAGTATCAAATGCACATTCAGGAAGTTTTGCTTATAAAATTCCTCTGTTTTAAGATAACCATTCTAGAGTTTAAATAGGGTAATTCTTTTATTTGGTGTGGAAAACAAGGGGCAGCCATGGTTCTTCAGGAAGTAGAGAAAGGTGTGTGAAGTGGCGTTCAGGTTGGAAAACCTCTAGTGGCTGCTGGCACTAAGGGGGAATGAAGCCCCCTTTTTCCAAGCTTACTGGAGTTGTTCATTTAAAACATACCTGTACGTGAAGAGAGTTTGGTGTAGTGGATGTTTTGTTAGATGAAGAATGTTTACATCTGTAAAAGGGAAAGTGTGAGGTTTGGTGAATGGCAGTGGAAAACTTGTTAGACAAGAAGCTGGAGAAAAGCAGTGTTAAAAACAGATCAGATAATCATGTTTTAAAAGCAAAAGCTGTTTACAGTTGCAGAGCATTTGAAGTTTAAAACACAGTATCATGAGGATTATTCTTGTTATCAGTTGCATTTTTATTTTATTTTTATTTTTTTAGTTCTAACAGGAAGATACCTAAAATGTGGTGGGTGCCCTTTTTGTCATAACTGACACAGGGAGAAACTTGTTTTGACCAAGTGCCTGGCACAGTGAGAGATGTGTCTTTTAGAAGGTGCTTGAACCTTTTGTGCAGTGTAAAACAAACCGTCTATGTTTGCTCAACTTTATTTTGAAACTTGGTAACTTTGGACAACCATATTTAAGTTTGAATCCCTTTTTCTTATAGTTTCTATCCTGAGTTATTTTCCCCACTTCCTAAATACACCAACTGCCTGTCCTGTTAAAGAGTGAGACATATCACTTTATCATAACAAAACAGTACAGTAATCAGTATGTTATAGAACAAAAACCTATTCTGATTTTTTAAAAAGTAGTTGAGAATTAACTGCAAAGCTAAAAATGAAATCCTGCCTTAAAGTTCCTAATACCTGTTAAATTATTATGGTAGACTTTGAAGACTCTTGTTGCAAATGGCGGTAAATTGTAGGGTTCTGAGGTTTGTGATGATAAATGTAGTACTTCATTACATTCGCGTTTTGCCCCACTCATTGTATTGTTTTTTTATGTGGAAGAAAATCTTCATAGGTGTCCCTCGTTGCAATTTGGGAAAGTGTGTGTGCATGGCTCCTATGATTCGCATAGTTATTGAATTGGCACTTTTGATTTTCTGTATGATTTGTTTTACAGTAGCCTACATTATAGTACCAGACACAAAATTACATTATCAACACACAGAAGGGGAAAAACCATCATATGAATTATTCAGTGTTTACTTTTATTAATAGAAATTTGTGTTATGTTAATCTTGTTCCTGAATAGAACACCGCTAATATTTATTTTACACACACACACACACACACACACACACACACACAATATTAATTGACCACTAACACAGCACTGGATGTAACGACAAGCCCTATGTTACATAAAGAGGCCATCTCTTTGTTTTTTGTAAGTCTAACACTAACTAGAAAGCTAAGCATATTTACTTGCATTAACATAAAAGCATTTTTATTGTGCCAGTAATTTTTTAAAATTAAAAATGTTTTATATGTTTCAAAGCCTCGGCTACATCCACAGTTGCCTAGTTCTTAAACTAAGAATTTGCGGCCAGGGGATTTGTTGTGTGATATTGCTGCCTATTACAGTCTGGCACATGATCTGCCATATGCACATTTAACTCAAATTGTAGCCTTGAATTACCCCAGTAGATATGACTTGCACACTGCCCTTGTGGCTTTCAGCTTTAGCATATTTTTAGGTAGTTACCATTTTTATGCTCAGCAAGTTGACATCCTTGGCTGGTTATGTTTCTAGGGAGTTCTAGCACAGGGGTTCCCAATCTAGGGCCCATGGGCCAGACGCAGCCTGCAGCACCATTTCATCTGGCCCACCACCACTGAACCCAGAAGTGGAAGCGGACACATTTATGTCAGCCATAAAGTGTGCATGTGCAAATGTGCCCGCAGTTGTCATAAATGCGGAAGTGGGCGCACTTACGATAGCCGTAAACGTGCCCACTTCACATGGTCAGGCCCGTGGCATAAAAAGGCTGGCCACTCCTGTTCTAGCAGATGAAAGTTTACCACCTTCCTTCCTTCCCTTACTTAATGCAGTTACTTCAAACCAGCCTTCTGATGGCTGACCAGTCCAAAACTAATTTTGACTACTTGGAGATATTTTTTAGTTCTACGGAACAAAATGTTGGTAACAGAACGAGAAAGTTAAAGCAAAAAAGAGGTTTTTTGACCTCAGTACACTTATGCCTTTTTTTATTAATTTTTCTATCATTTATACACATAATTCACTTTAAAATAACAATACTATGTACAAGTGGCTACCAATGTGGTGTCTTTCATTTTCATAAAACAAATGTTAGCTCTGCTACAAATGGCAAACCAACAGCAAACGATTCCCAATTGTGCAAAGGAGTGCTTACATCCAAATAAGAGTTTGAACCTCTCCCCCATTTCCTTTTTGCAAGTGAATGCTCCTAGTTTCTCAAAGATGGAAATTATACATAATGTAGTCTTCGTTAGTTGTCAGAGTCTAGTAATTTTGGAAAGCTGCACAGTTGTCTTTTCTGGTGTTCCTCAAGCATTAGAACCAAAGGCCAAAAGAAAACAGCCTTTACATTTAAAAATACAGTTAACTTTCTTTTTGGGATACACTTTTGTGGTAGACTGTTAAAAATTATTACACAGCTATATTTATATATGGTATAATGATTGCATCTACTGTTCATGTTTAAACTGAAGTAATGATCTATTGATACTGTATTGAAGAGAAGGTAAAATACAAAAGATTGGCCATCCAGCAAAATGCTGTGGATATGCTGCTTCATATTTTTTAAGTTTGCACTTTTTATTGGCATTTTAAAACTTGTTTAAATTGAACAGGACTTGTATTTTATTTAATTGCATTGAAAACAATTAAACTTAACCATATCCATGCTGTAAATGGAAGTTCACTTCTCCTATATTACTAAGTTTATTGACGGTTTTTAACTTCCAGTAAGGACTGCAGATATATCCAATACAACCCTTAACCCAGATGTATGGCTTTAGCCAGGTACAGTCATGTGGAACTTTTGCTTTCTAGTGCTGGCAAAAAAAAGGATATGTCTTTAATTAATGGCTTCAATAAACACCAACCAAGACTGCTTACTGGCGTTGATTCACTCTTTACTGTTTGTGATGGTTTTTGAATTGTATTTTGAGGCAAAGGAGGTTTTGAATTCAACATGGTGTCTTTGACAGTCTGCTTCTGCTTCTTTGTCTAGCCCAATCGTGAAACTGCCAAAATGAAACTCCCGTTTGGTGAGTTCATTCTGCAGTACCTTTCGCCTGACCTAGTGTGAGAAAGATTAGCCGGCAACACCAGGTTGCTGTTACCAGGGTACGCCTAATTGTGGTTCAAAAGTACCACAATCTTCAAGGAGGCTCTTTCTGTGTATCCTGACAGTCTGCTAACAGCAGAGGTAGATGGCTCTATCTTTTTCCAGTTTATGTCTGTTTCATATATGTTTAGTTATGAAGTAGGGATATAGAAGAAGCCTCCCCAAAGAGTAGGAAATGTTGTGAGTACAGTTGGGTGTCCCCTGGGCATGCAGCCAATCCTTCCAGTCCAGAAGGGCTGCACTATAAACTTGCTGATGAGCAAAATAACCCAACAGTCCTTTTTAGGAAAACAAATGACAATAATCTATATTAATATAGAGGGCATCTCTTCATTGTTGACCTAAAGTTTCTGGGATGTGTTCAATTGATGAGACGCCCCACAAACAATAAGAAAGTGCCATTTTTATAAGACCATATATTATAGACCTCTCAACATACTACTGTATACTGAAGAGGACAACATAGAATCTTGATTGCTGAACTGGTATAGTGGCATCAATTTATAAACCGCAAAATATACTATTCTACTTTAAGAAGCCATTTAATATGGAAAACAAGATACTCACTTTCTAGTTGGAGATTTCAGCAGCCAAAGCAACATTTGAGGCTGTTAACACAACATCAAAAATGGTAAAGTAATTATAAAATGGCCAGAACCCCATTCAATTTGGCTTATACATGATCCTAAACTACCTAGTTCATTTAACAGTGGCAAATAGCAGACGCTTGGATCCAGATCTAATTTTGGCAGTGAATCTACAGCTCAAATGTGCATTAAGGCATAGATGGTCCAATCCTAAACACTCAGCACATATCCTTCCTATTCAGCCATCCTAACCTCAATCTATACCAGGGATTCTCAATCTGTGGCCCATGTAGGGTTGACATATGTCCCAGTTTTCTGGGATTTTCCCAGATTCAAGCTGTCCCAGCCAGTTCAAGTAAAAACATGTTAAAGTCCTGGATTTTTAAATTTAAACAAAGGAAGCTAGATCACACACACACACCAAGGGATTTTTGCAAAGAGTTAATTCACTGCCTCATTGCCTTTCCTTCATTTATCCTTCTTGAAAGCGGCGAAGGCAAAACAGCACCCTGAGAAGCCCGCCGGGGAGGGGAGACACTTGCAAGCGAGATAATTGAAAGAAAGGCAGGGAGGCAGTGAATTAACTCTTTGCAAAAATCCCTTGGCTCACCTTGAAGTTTGGGGGACAAGGAGTTGCCTCAGCCCCTTTCCACGAAAGCCGGGAGGGAGCAAGAAATACCGATACTGTATCTAAGAAGCCATACTTCCACCATACACTGGGACGGAGGATTCCTTCTTCACGTAACCGCAAAGAGTTAATTGCATAGGGGCAGTATTCCTAGAGAGGAAGGGAACAGGGTGGACAGAAAGTGAAGAATTGTCCATCGCAAAGGTCCTCCAAAATAAGTCCCTTCCTGTCTCCTGCTTTTGTCCTTCCAGAGGGAAACGGAGGCTCCATGAACTGCATTGCCGTTCCAGCCCCCTCTTTAGGACTTTCTTCCAAGGGATCCTTGTGTGGGGTTTGAGGGCCAGTCTACTTCAATGGTGTGTATGTAAAGGGTGGGGTGGGGTGACCTTAGGGGGAGGAAGGGTGGTTTCAAGAGTGGCCCAAGAAATTTTATTCAAAAAAATAAAAATAGAACCATCAAGAATAGTATTTTGCAAGAAGAATCACACAGGGGGAAACCTCTTGACTACAGTTTATTTTAAACTGATGGAGGCAGTCCACCCCGGACGGGGATTCTGCGGGGTCTTAGAACCACGGTCTCATAACAACCCCGTCCGACGCATGCACAGTTTGAAGAATGCAAACACATCACATGGCTGTCCCAGTTTGGTGAGAGAGAATTATGGCAAACCTAGGCCCATGGGCCGGATGCGGCCCACAGTGCCCATCCGGCCCACAGTGCCATTTCATGTGGGGCCCCCACCGCCTCCACCACACCTGGAAGTGCCATGTGGTGGAGGAAGGGCAAAATGGCCGTCCGGCCCCCAAAGCTGTCTGAGGGAGCGTGACCTGGCCCCTGGCTTTAAAAGGTTGAGAACTCCTGATCTATACTATACTATAGAAGAAAATATACTATACTGTAGGAGGAAATTTTTCAGAAGAGCAAACGGAAAAGTTTGCAACAATGCTAGATGCAGCTGTACCTCAGATTGTGCCTGAAGCAGAGAACTATAATTAGTTTTCAACTTGCATTTGGGAAGAAAGAAAGGTGGCCTAAAAATAAAACAAACAAACAAATAATGTTCTTGTGCCTCCATTCCAAGAGGTTTGCCTCCAGGTGCAATTTAAGGTGCTGGTGATTACCTTTAAAGCCCTACATGGTAGTGGACCAGGTTACTTAAGAAATCGGGTCACCCCAAGGATATCTGCCCGTCCCGCTAGAGCAGACCGGAGGGGCTCCCTACTGGTGCCATCGGCTAGAGAGGCCCACTTCTCTAGGACAAGAAGGAGGGCCTTTTCGGTATCTGCTCCAGCCCTATGGAACCTCCTGCTGATCGAGCTGCGTTTCCAGACAGAGCTGCTGACTTTTAGGAAAGTTTAAAAACCTGGCTGGCACAGCGGGTGCCCCTCCCGCTGGCTGATATGATGGTCGTCCGGGTTTTTAGCTTCAGTTTTAACTTATGGGGGTTGTTGGGAGGGTATTTAATGGTTTTTTAACATGAAATGTTGTATTACTGTTTAGAGGATGTTTTTATATTTGGATGTTTTATCATGATTGTAAGCCTCCCAGAGTCACTTCAGCGACGGGGCGGCAATAGAAATCTAATAATAATAATAAACAACTACATCCCAGTTCTCAAATCAAAAACTTCCAATACTTAAGATTATATTTCACATTTTAAAAAGCTGGGAGAAATTTGATCCCCTAGAAACCAAAAGAACTCATTGGACTAACACTACAACAGAGCTTGACATGGTAAGAAGCAGAATTAAGTGAATTAAATAAAGGTTTCCCTTGCTCGAAAGCCAGTCGTATCTGACTCTAGGGTTCAGTGCTCATCTCTGTTTCAAAGCTGAAGAGCCAGCGCTATCTGCTTCTGCAGATGTTTCCGTGGTCATGTGGCAGGCATGACTAGACACTGCAGCACACGGAACGCTGTTTACCTTTCACCAAAGTGGTCCCTATTTATCTACTTGCAATTTCTTGCTTTCGAACTGCTAGTTGACAGGAGCTGGGACAAAGATGGGAGCTCATTCTGTCCTGCAGTACTCAGGAATCGGAACTGCTGAGCTTCCGCCTCCCAGTTAGCATCTTAGCCACTTGAGCCACTGCTTTAAAAAGGAAGATAGTTGAATCATTAATTCATAAGGGGAGAGCTGACATTTTTCTTCCAGAAACTCACCAAAGAAAGATGGCATTAATGGATTGAAGTTGAATTGGATTGATGTATATGAAAAAGTCAAAATGAATTGCAGCCCTGATAACCAAAATGTGTAAATTTAAAATACAGTGAAACCCGACTTACAAATGCCTCAAGTTACATAAAATTTAACTTACATAATGATTTTGTGCTAAAACCATGTCCCGATTTACACGATTTCCTAAGGGTTTGCTTCGAGTTACATAAAGATTTTTTTTCTTATGGGTTTGTTTCGAGTTACATAAAAATTTCATTTTTCCTATGGGTTTGCCTCGAGTTACGTAAAAATAATTTTTCTTATGGGTTCGCTTCGAGTTACATAAAAAACTGATTTAAGCAAAAGCTTACGGAACGGAGTTTTTTCATAAGTAGGGTTTTTTACTGTAGAGTGAAAAGAGATGAATGGATATATATTTGATGATACAAGAACAGATTAGAGGAGAAGATGTTACCTTAATATTTATGTGCCAAATGAAAAACAGTGGACATTTTTTAGTAAGGTACCGGTAGTTACTTCCCTTGACACCCGATGGGGTGGAAGAGAAAGCAAAGAAGAAGTTAAGGAACTACATAAACCTTGAAAAGGGAAGGTTATGTTGACAGAGAATTGTTACATGGTGATGGACAGAAGTAAAGATAAGTCAAAGATAGGGTTAACTTGAAAGAAATATGGAGAGAAATAAGAGGAAAAACATACATTCAGCTGTATATAATAACTAGCAAGGGTTGCCCGGCGTTGCCGGGCTTTTTTTGGTTTTTTTTTTTTAAAAAAATATGAAAATTGGTGTTGGATGATTTTTGTTGTATGTGTATTTAAATGAGTTATGTTATTTTTTTAAAATAATGTGTTTTTATACGTAAGTAGTGTTTTAAACTGTTATTAAAAAAATTTGATTTTAAAAAGATGAAAGGTTGATATATTTTTCCCCCAATAATGGCATTTTTAAAAATAATGTGTTCCTATGTGGTTTTTGGTAATAGGTGTACCTTGGATAAGAATTTTTAAAAAATGTGTAAGTGTATGTTTTTTTACATTCAATGTTTTTGACTGTGTTTAGATGTTTGGTTTTTCTTTTAGTGTGTTGTTATTTATTTATGTTTGAATAATTCTTTTGTTTGGATATTTTTGAATGTTTTTAAAACTAATTTCCCTTTTGTAAATTGTTGGAGATCAAGTTGAATTCATTGAGTGTCATTTTTCCTGTGGCCGCTGGGTGGTGCTGTTGCGTAATGTTTTAATTTTGACTGTGTCCTGGGCTGTGTATTCTTCCTGTTCTTTTGTCATTTCAATTCAGAACCTCGTTGAGGCTGCACGTGTCGTGGTAAGTTGTGTGCTCTGTTTTGTTAGGGGTGGTGGTGTTGTGATTTGTGGGGGGTGGGGGTTGTGTTTGTCCTTGTTTTTTGGGGGGGGTTTGGAAGATTTTCTTTGTAATTTTTATGTTTATTGTTGTTTTTGATTTTTGTTGAATGTTCTTGTTTGTGTTTTTGGTGTGGGTATTTCTGTGGGCCAGCCTCGGTGGCTGGCTGGCCCATTGAAATACCATGTGGTGGTAGGTTGGGGGGTTTTTCGCAGGCCGGCCACGTTTGAATATCCACGCCGCCGGCCCGTGGTGGGGAGGGGGGCATGGTCATTGGGGGTTAGGAAGGGTGGGCTAGGTGGTGGGGAGGGGGGCTTTATTTTGTTAGGAGAGCAGGCAGAGTGGATCGATTCCCTCCCCCCCTCCTTAAAAAAACTCCGTTTTTAAAGAGAAGAGAAGACGGAGTTGTTTTAAGGAGGGGGGATCGATCCCCTCTCCCTGGTCTCCTTGCTCCAGAAGGGTTTGGGCAACATACCCCTTTTGTTCCCTCAAACCTCCCAACCTAGGGTAGTCAACGGAGAGGGGGATTGCAACCCCCCACCCACTGATGTTAAAGGGGAAACTCCATTCGGGACCTTCAGGCGCCGCGGGTGAGGGAAAGAAAGGCGGCTGGTGTTTGCTTGCTTGTGACTTGTTTTTCTTTTTAATTTTTCGGGCGCCGGTTTCCTCAGCGTTCTGCGCGCTCATGGCGCGCAGGACGCTGGGGCTTGTAGTTATGGGTTGGTGCTTTGTGTTTCTGCTGCTTTTTTTAAAATGCGTTTCTTTTGATTGGCTGCGGCGCGTGTCCGAACGCTGCGCCGTGCGAGAGCCTCTCAGCCTGATTGGCTCTGGCGCGGCGCAGCGCAAGGAATGTTGGGAAGTGAAGTTCTTTCCCTTTCTTGCCGTTTGTGGGGCTGAGGCCCCCGTTTCGGTTTTCTAAATCCTTCGTTGACCTGCGTAGCCACTTCTGCCGTGCTCACGAAGGGTGGGTGCGGGTCAGTAGGGCGACGCATAGCAACCTATAGCCAGTTCCAACGGTTAACCCTTGGATTTATAGGTTAAGATTATTCAAGAATAGATTTTGTATTTGTATCTAACAATTTATTGTCTAGAATTATTAGTACAGATATAGATATTAAAAAGATTAGTGATCATGCTATGATGAATATAGATTATAGGAAAACGAGATGAAAATTAGATACAGTATTTATATTTTTAGAAACAAAAAGATCATATAGACCAGTGTTTCCCAATCTTTGATTTTTGGACTTTGATTCCCAGAAGCCTAAGTCAATTCCCCAAAGCACTGATCAGCCAATATACTGACTTAGGCTTCTGGGAATTGAAGTCCACCAGTGTTCCGTGGAACATGTTTGGGAAACGCTGATCTAGACAGTGGAGAAAAAATTGAGAGAAATTTGCCAGATAAATAAAAAGGTAGAAATAAGAGACTTATGGGATATAATAAAGGCAGTCAATAAGAGGGATGAGTATAAAAGAATCCTGTATAAAAAAACACCAAAAAGTTAAAAAGCGAGAAGGAGACTAAAAGAATTTGAGGAAATATATTGCAAGGAGGGAAGAAGGAATAATGAATGCTTATTTCCATATCTCAATCTGCCCCAAGCACCATCATTTCCTCCAGTTTTCTTTGATTCTTTAACCTTCCCATTCAAATCTCTTCCTTTCGGTCTGTTGACCATAGGGTTTGCTTCGAGTTACGATTTTTTTTCTTATGGGTTTGTTTCGAGTTACGTAAAAATTCATTTCCCTATGGGTTTGCTTCGATTTACATAAAAATTTAATTTTTCCTATGGCTCAATGTTTTCCCATACATCAATGACTGGTTTATTGTCTGATTGAAAGTCCAAGGTCTGCAAGCACATGAAGTATGCTCTCAGCCTATTGGAGGATCTCAAATTCTGTATAGGTTACAACAAATCTGCTCTTCATCACACCTAAATGACCTTTCTAAATGCAGTCACCACTAAGAAACCCCACAACACCCCCCTCTCCTAGCAAAATACCTGCATTACAGCATATTTTGCACAGAGACGTCTAGGCTTCCATTTGTTGAGCTGCTCCCTGTACCCACAGGTGCCCGGGCACCGGTAGCGGAAATTCCCTAGGCCATGCCCACTTGACCGGCCACACCCACACCCCTACCCCAGACCATGGTGTAGGGAGGCCATGTGGGCGTGGCCCACAGAGTTAGCCATGCCTACAGAGTTAGCCACGCCCATGGTGGGGGTAGGCAATTTTATTTTCAGAGCATCACTGTAAAACCATGACATACATTCTTCCCTTTGCAAGACTCAAGATGTGGTCTCTCCAGTCCTGGCTCAAGACCCTTTTCAATCCCATCAGGAACTCTCCATGTAAATATCTCACCATCACACCAGAATTCAGTCAACAGCTAAAATGATGGTCACTATATCAGTTTACCATGGTCAGCAGACTTTTCAAATCTCTATGACCAAGGCATAACCAACACCAATCTAATGGGCTGGAAGGTGCGCTGTTGCCAACACTGAGTACATGCATTCTGGACCTTAACAGAGGCTGCTATTAATATTAGCGAGTTGGAACTCTTGGCATTTGGAAAGCCTTAAGAGTCTTTGAAGCCATTGTAACCATGTTCATGCTCGCTGGTGGCTGAGGCAGGCCTGCTTCTCAAGAACGTAGCATTAGACTATCAATGCCTACTGAGCATTCCAAATCTCCTAATTCAGTCCAAAGGCACACCACCCAGACAACTTGACACCGAATCTGACAGCTTGGGAGATTCACCAAGGCTCAGGGACATACTAATGAAATCCCAAAAACCATCTACTTGGGATTCTATAATTACAAATGGTGCAAGTTTGTACTTTCCACCTCTCTAGGAAAGCCTGTGAATAGTTCATCCTTAAATACTGTTCTATGCTTCCTTTTATGTCTGATGAAGTGGACTTGATCCAAGAAAGCTCACATTTAAATACAGGAGTTGGTTTTTAAGTTGCCACAACTTTTTTGTTGTTTTGTTTAATCTCTGATATGCTTGCACAGACTAACACAGCTACCACTTCAAAAATTGGTCTATCTAGGTCTTCCTTGCTTGAATATCTTTCCCCAACTGTGGCCAAGCACCTTGTGGGCATAACACAAACTAAGTTTTTTAAAAAAAAGCTAACCCAATAGTGAAACAATTCCTGTGAGGTTTGAAGAATACATTCTCTGACATCCACCAACTGCCTACTCAGTGGTCCTTAACCTAGGTGCTGCATCAAGTAACATAGCCTTCCTTTGAGCCTATGGCCACAACAGATCTGCATCTTCTCTTTTTCAAAACCTTGTTTCTTGTAGTTTGTATGTAGAGCCTCTGAATTAGGGGTGTTGTGACATGACAATTGCAGATAAGTTCCTGCAATTCTATCAGGACAAAGTGGTCTTGTTTCCTGACCTCACCTTTTCCCTGAACATTGTGACAAGCTTTCATATAATTTAATCTATCATTCTATCAACCTTCTTTACATCACCATCATCCACTCTAGAATGAGACTTACATTCAGTAGATGTCAGTTGTACTGATGTCAACCTAGCCCTTCTCTTTTATGCCTCACAAAGGTCATAGGAAATTGTACACACTTTTCTTATCCTATGGTGGACCCAAATTTGGCTTACATGTTATCCCCAATGCCTTTCTAAATGCCCAGTCATTAAAATAACTATATGCTATCAGATGGCCTCTCCTGGGACCTCTCTGTGCTCATTCAGTAAAGGTTTTATCCACCTTTTCTGCATATCCCAGAGGTGTAAGCTTGACTGACATATGTAAGGCTGCTATATGGTTCCAACCTATCACTTTCATCCTTCATTACTGTCTTGATTAAAGGCAAAAAGGAAAAGGAAAAAAGGGGATACCTTGTTTAGTAAAGCTGTGTTCATTTGCTCCACATTTTGTCACATTTCATTGGTCTTCCTTGACTGCAGATGAGAGGAACTAAGGAAAACAGCTATTACATTGTGGACGGGAGCAGGGAGCACCATCCTAACAGATTTTTTATTTTCAAACTCTAAAAGAATCTAAGGGTAACACACATGTGTGAAACTTAACCCATTATGTGAATTCACAGAAGACCACTTGAAGAACTACAGTTACAGGCAAATAACCAGTCCTCCTTCAAGTGGTTATCTGTGAATTCACTCAGCCCACGTAGCTTCTCCTTGATCTGCTACACTGTTTTCTTTAACAGTGGCAGACAGGGAAAAGTGATGGATGGCCATTGAGTTCAGGAGAATACACACCATGAGGGGGTTACTCTAAGGTTCCCCCCCCTTTAAGACAGGAGTTCTCAACCTTTTAAAGTTGCCTCAGACAACTACGGGGGCTGGACGGCCATTTTGCCCTTCCTCCACCACATGGCACTTCCTGGTGTGGTGGAGGCAGTGGGGGGCACATGAAATGGCACCACAGGCTGCAGCCGGCCTGTGGGACAGTTTGAGAATCCCTGCTCTAAGCTCTAGATGTGGCACAGAAACACATGGGTGAATTCACAGACTCAAAGAATCAAAGTAGCTAAGCATATAGTCTTTAAAAGGACATGATAAGCAAACCTACTTTTTTGTCCTAACCATCATAATATTTATACTGAACTAGGATCTGAAACAAAGGAAAGTTTTAAGATTTAAAAATGCTTAGTTATTTTAAATAACAACTGCCTAGTAATGCTGTCTTTTCTTTGCAACTTAATACAAAGGATGTTAATGAAAATGCATAGAAAATGCTTGGAAGATTAGATTATGCTGCCTTTTATCCCTTTTAAATGATAGCTCTCATCTCAACTTTGAATCAATTTCATGTGACATCCTTGCTTTCATCTCTTTCCATGTTGAGCCTTTAGAGCTTTTGTGTTTTTCCCTACTGTGTTCCAATATTTATAACCCTATTAGGAGGAATTTTATACACAGATTTGAAAGCAGATAACATATATTTGGATTTGTGCTTTGACTGCTGTCTTGGAAGTGATGAAAAAATATATTCCTGGTGGATGGTGGTGGTTTTTAAATATGTATACAGTATTGTTATATTTTGCATTCATTAGTTTCTCCTGTATGCTAATTTGTTTCCAATTGAGGGAGCTAAGGAGTAGTTTACCAAAAATATCTTCCTTTCAGGATATAAACTATTTTGCCAGCAGCTCAAGTCTGTTTTTATTCTTGCGTTATGTTCTATAAAAACATTCTCATTGAAAAATGAGGAAAAGGCTCAAGCCATTAAAAGGGAATTTTATATCAGTCATGATGGCTGATGTGAATTTAATCAGCTGTTAGGTTAGCAAATAATGTGTTTAAAGCACACTTAGCTAATCAATATGTCAGGATTTTTTAAAAAAATTACTTTAAGTTAGCAATGAAGCCAAATACGTACAGATGATATGTTTCTAAAGTACAACTAGTTAAGTTGGGGTTGCCCCCTCTGTATTTTGACTCAAACATAAAACCGCTTGAGGTCACGCAATCAAAGTTTCTTAGGACAATTTTACAGTCCCCTTGCAGTATTTCCAACATGGCTTTGAGATTAGAAACTGGAATGTATACAGTGCGAGCGAGACTGTTAGTAAACGTGGCTAATTATTGCATAAGAATTCTGTTTGCCCCATCTGGCTTACTCAAACTAGTGATGTCAGACCCTTGGATGCCACCATGGATTAGCTCTCTTGAAAGGACACTAACCACTTATGGCATTTCAAAACCTTATGTTCTTTCCTTAGGATCTATTCATGCTAGAGAGTTAATAAAACAAAGAATTCTCAATATACATCGCCAAAATGATTTAAGTAAACTAGTTTCCCCATTGTTTGATAGATCAACTTTCAATGTTGCTAAGCCCTTAGCATACTTGTCTTTAATAAGAAATCCCGATCATAGACGTTCCTTCACACTTATTCGGTATAACATGCTTCCCTCCTCCTACAGGGAGGATTTCTTTAAGAAAGGCCTAGCACTCGAGCGTTTATGCCCATGTCAGCTAAATACGATAGAAACCTCTGAGCATATTCTGCTAGAGTGTCCCCTATATAATAAACACAGGAGAGACCTTTTTAGTGTTTTCCCGAACTTGAAGTCTAACAATAAAGTCAGGACACTGAATATTCTTTTATCGGGTGAAGGGCAAGATACGACGATAGCGGTCGCTAGATTCGCATGGTATGTAACTTGCATTCGTAAAGGCAAGATAAAATCAAAGGAATAAGGAAAATGCTTCCAGATTACAACTTGACTGTCATAGAATATGTCTGCAGGACATAGAAATAACATCCCTTGAAATTCTGGTTGTATGTTGCTATTGTATATATAATCTGGTGTTCATAATTTTGTGATAGTTTTATTAGGTTGCCTCACTTGTGTCAAGCAGCTTGATTTTGTGATATTGTAACACTGGCTTTGGGCTGTAATAAAGAATTTGTTGTTGTTGTTGACTGGGGTGGCCAACCTATGGCCCACGGCACCATTTCATGTGGCCTGCTGTCGCCTTCACCGCTACTGAAAGTCCGTAAACACTACCATAATATAAATGCACTTGTGGTTGTCGTAAATGTATTTATGACAGCCACA
Organism: Bradypodion pumilum; assembly: GCA_035047305.1. Classification (NCBI taxonomy): domain Eukaryota; kingdom Metazoa; phylum Chordata; class Lepidosauria; order Squamata; family Chamaeleonidae; genus Bradypodion; species Bradypodion pumilum. The sequence continues at coordinate 22,185,284 of JAWDJD010000009.1, read as the reverse complement.
GATGTATTTTACGGCAGTGTTTATGGCAGGAGGAACCATGTAACCTGCCCACTCAGCTGTCCAACGGAGTGGTCCGGCCCACTGCGCAAAAAGATAGAGAACCCCTGAGTTAAGTGACATATTATACTTATGCAGAAATAGGCTTCCTGTGTGATAGGGGGTAACCTCAAATATAGAACTAGTACAATTTCATTGATAGAATACCAGACTAAGGACACCGGGCTGGGTTCAAATCCAGCTTTTGCCCCAGAAATTTTCTGGGATATGGCCATGTTAAGCCATTCCTTGAATTTCTAATTTGCCTCAAAATTCCTATTAAAATTGCTATAAATAGAACAATAACCTCAAATATAGAAAATGTACATTAGCCCTTGAAAAAATGATATATATTGTATACATAAATGAAAAGTGAAGAACCACTCATGAAAGAAAAATGTTTTATTTCTTCTTCCTTGACTAGGCTAGAGGTCAGATTGCCAAAATGAAGGCACCTTACAGTACAATACTTTTTTGTTATGGTCTTAGACCAGCCTTTACACATAAAAACAATTTCACATATTGTTAGCAATAAGAAAAGACAATAAAACGGTATCATATCCTTTAGTTAAAAGTTTTCCTTAATTGAATGACTTGATATAGATACCTGGCCACCTGATGTGTGAGCTTAAAATCCATGTCCCTTAAGAGAAATTCAACATAAAACATGTTGCTCTGGCCTGCAAATCCAGAAATTGCTGGGACAATTAAAGCATCTCTAAGGATCTAATAAGAACGTAAGAACAGCCTTGCTGGAACAGGCCACAGTCCATCCAGTCCAGCATTCTGTCACCACACAGTGGCTCACCATTTGCTTCAGGGTATTCCCAAGCAGATGCCTTCACCTGCTTAGGATTCCCTGGAAATGGCATTGAGAGATATCCTGCCTATCTCTCCAACCCAGAGGTTGTCCTTAGGTATCCATAATTATAGCCATGGATACCCTTGTCCTCCATGAACTTGTCTAATCCTTTCTTGAAGCTGTCAAGACTGACAGCTGTTACCACTTCATCTGGCAGGGAGTTCCATAGACCAGTGATCCTCTGGGTGAAAAAGTACTTTCTCTTATTTGTTTGAGAACTAGTACCCAAAAGTTTCATGGAGTGCCCCCTAGTTCTAGTGTTATGCGATAGGGAAAACAGTTTTTCCTTATCTACTTTGTCCACACCGTGCATGATTTTATAAACTTCAATCAGGTCACTTCTTAGAAGCCGTCGTTCAAGAGTGAAAAGGCCCTACCATTGCAGCCTCAGATGGTAAGGAAGGTGTTCCAGTCCCCTAATCATTCTGGTTGCCCTCCTCTGCACTTTTTCCAGCTCCATAATATCCTTCTTGAGGTATGGCGACCAGAACTGTACACAGTATTCCAGATGGAGCCTCACCATAGATTTATAAAGAGCCAAAATGACACTTGCTGACTTATTTTCTATACCCTTCCTAATGATCCCTAGCATTGAATTTGCTTTTTTCACTGCTGAGGCACACCGGGTTGACACCTTCATTGAGCTGTCCACCAGGACACCAAGGTCCCTTTCCTGGTTTGTCACAGAGAGTTCAGACCCCATCAGTTTATAAATGTAATTGGTTTTTTTGCCCCAACATGCATCACTCTGCACTTACTAATGTTGTAGCTCATTTGCCACTGTTTTGCCCACTCCCCCAGTGTCAAGAGATCCCTCTGGAGCTCCTCACAATCTCTCACAGTTTTCACTACCCTGTATAATTTAGTGTCGCCAGCAAATTTGGCTACCTTGCTATTTACTCCTACTTCTAGATCATTTATGAAGAGGTTGAAAAGCAAGGGTCCCAGTACTGAACCTTGGGGAACCCCACTCTTTACTTCCCTCCACTTGGAGAAGTGTCAATTTAGTGCTACCCTCTGTTTCCTGTCCCTTAGCCAGTTGCTGATCCAGGACAAGACCTGTCCCTTTATTCCATAACTGGTAAGTTTATTCAAGAGCCTTTGGTGTGGGACCTTGTCAAAAGCCTTCTGAAAGTCCAGATAAACAATGTCAACTGGATCCCCCTTATCCACATGCTTGTTGACACTCTCAAAAAATTCCAACAGATTAGTGAGGCATGATTTGCTCTTGCAAAAGCCATGTTGACTCTCCTTTAGCAGCGCCTTCTCTTCTATGTGCCTATTAATCCTATCTTTTAGGATGGTTTCCATCACTTTACCTGGGACACATGTCGAATTGACAGGTCGGTAATTTCCTCGATCACCCCTGGATCCTTTTTTGAAAATTGGTGTTATATTTGCTACCTTCCAGTCATCAGGCACAAACCCTGATTTGAGAGAAAGAGTATATATTTTGGCTAGGAGATCAGCAATTTCATCTTTAAGTTCCCTGACAACTCGTGGATGGATGCCATCTGGTCCTGGTGATTTGTTATCATTTAGTTTAACAAGACATGCAAGGGTCTCCTCCCTGGTTATTTCTATCTGGCTTCATTCTTTTGTTTCCCTCCCTACGAAGATAGGCTCTGTTTTGGGCAGAATACTGAACCAAAAAATTCATTGAGTCTCTCTGCAATCTCTGTTTCCTCTTTAATAACCCCTTGCCTTCCATTGTCATCTAATGGTCCAATGGCCTTCCTAGTTGGGTTCTTGCTTCTAATGTACTTAAAGAAGTCTTATATTTCTCTGCTTTTAGCTATAGCTCCTCAAAGTCTTTCTTTGCTTTCCTGATTGTTGCCTTGCATTTGTTCTGCCAGAATTTATGTTTCTGCCTGCTGTCCTCATTCAGACAAGCCTTCTATCTTCTAAATGAGCTTTTCTTGCTTTTGATCACTTCCTGAACAGCTCCTGTAAGCCACATTGGAGTTCTCTTGGACCTGGCAGTGCCCTTTTTCCTTTTGGGTATGCATTCCAATTGGGCCTCTGTTATTGTTTTTGTAAACAGTCTCCATGCCTCTTGGAGTGTTTGGACTCTCTCAATTTTCCCTTTCAGCTTCTTTTTTACTAGTTTCCTCATCTTTGGGAAATTTCCTTTTTGAAAATTTAAGGTCTCTGTGTTAGATTTAATCAGTGACTTGCGGTCTATGATCAAGTTAAACATAATTGAGATGTGGTCACTGTTCCCTATTGGATCAGTCACATTAACATCTTGCACTTACTAATGTTGTAGGATTCTTGTACCTCTAGTTGGGTCTTCAACCATCTGTCCTAGGGAACAATCATTTAGCATATCTAGGAACTTGATCTCTTTATCATGTGCTGAACAACAGTTCACCCAGTCTATGTGAGGGTAATTGAAGTCCCCCATTATAACCAGGCTTCCCTTCTTGGATGCCTCCTTTACAACATTCTCAAACTGTCAGTCTCCCTCAGGAGTTTGGGTCGGAGGCCAATAGTATCTGCCTACTGTTAGACCATCCTTGTGGCCTGGTACTCTTACCCACAGAGTTTCTAATGGTGACTCTAAATCACCTAAATATTCCAATTCGTATGATTTTATCACTTCGTGGACATACAAGGCTACACCACCTCCCATTTGTCCCTCCCTATCCTTCCTGTACAGTTTGTAGCCTGGGATAACTACATCCCATTGGTTATCATCCGTCCACCAGGTTTCAGTGATGCCAATAATATCAATCTATACCTATAAAATGGTGTGTTAACCGTTGGAATGTGACAAAGGATGTTGCACCTGGCCCCACTAGCCCGTAATGGGCCTCCGTTCACTCGCCCGAACCCTGTTCGCAGGTAGCGGTCGGGTTGAAATTTTCGACCCGGGGGCAGGAGCCCCCCAGTCGCAAACAAAAAAAGGGAACTTCAATTCCCAATGTTCCAGGCACCGTGCCGCGCCAGAGCCAATCAGGCTGAGCAGCGCGGCAAAAGGAACGTTCGGAAACGTGCTGCAGCCAATCAAAAAAAGGCAGCAGGGTAAAAAACGCCGCACAAACTGAAAACACAAATGACAAACTACAATCCCCAGCGTCCTGCGCGCCATGATCGTGCAGAACGCTGAAGAAGCCGGCGCGCGAAAAATAAAAACAAACCCACACCGTGAGTGCAAGTCCGCCACAGGCGGACGCAGCGCCCAGAAAATAAGCAAACCCCGAAATCACTATAACATGCAAACCCGCCGGCCATCTTGCACGGAGCAACGGGGAAGAGAGGGACACCCTCTCCCCCACGCTGCCCCGCCGAAGACACGGCGAGCCCAGCGAGACAAACTCGCTGGAAAAAAATTCAACCCCCCCAACTGCTGCAAAAATCGCCATGGCGGCAGCAAACAAACACAAAATGAAAAAAGGCCAGCAAGCAAACCCCACCCCCCAAACACACAAACCCCAAAAAAGCCAGGGCCACGGCAATACCCTCCTCCAAAAGCCGCATGAAGCGGCGAGCCAAACACCCACCCAACAAACACACACACCGCAACCCAGCCCGGCCCACGGTAATACCCCCCCAAAAAAACGCCGCATGAACATAAGAACATAAGAACAGCCTTGCTGGAACAGGCCACAGCCCATCCAGTCCAGCATTCTGTCTCAAACAGTGGCTCACCATTTCCTTCAGTGTATTCCCAAGCAGATGCCTTCACCTGCTTAGGATTCCCTGGAAATGATATTGAGAGATATCCTGCCTATCTCTCCAACCTGGAGGTTGTCCTTAAGTATCCATAATTATACCCATTGATACTCTTGTCCTCCATGAACTTGTCTAATCCTTTCTTAAAGCTGTCAAGACTGACAGCTGTCACCACTTCTTCTGGCAGGGAGTTCCATAGACCAGTAATCCTCTGGGTGAAAAAGTACTTTCTCTTATTTGTTTGAGAACTAGTACCCAAAAGTTTCATGAAGCGGCGATGGTATTTCCGCGGGCCAGCCATCAAGACTGGCCCACGAAAATACCCAAAACACAAATCAAAAACATTTTAAAAAAACCAAAAATATTCAAAAACACACACACACAGAAACCCCACCTCAAACACTAAAAAACAAAAACATTCAAAAAGACACACACAGAAACCCCCACCCAAAACCAAAAACATTCAAAAAGACACACACAGAAACCCCCACCCAAAACCCTAAACAGACACAGAACGCCCCCAAACCCAAAACAACCCCCCCTAAAAAAAACCGGAGAGAGCTTACCATTAGACGTCTTGCCTCAATGAAAACTGGAACTGAAATGAAGAGAAGAAGAGACTCACCGGAAGAAGCAATACAAAAAAATTGCTCAACACCACCACCCAGTGGCCAAAGGAGAAAAAACATCCAAAATATTACCAAAAATTCAATAAATCCCAAAAATTAGGGAAATCAATTCCAAAAACATTCAAAAATATCCGAAAAATCAAAAATAATTCACAGATAAATAAATAAATTTTCAATAAAAATAAAATTAAATAAAATACCTTCAATTTAATAAAACATATATTTACACATTTTTAAAATTATTATCCAAAGTTCATTTCCATAAACAAAAAACCTTCAAAAACCACTTTAAAAAGCCTGGCACTGAGGAAGCCGGCACTCAAAAAAAAAACCACCAAAAAAAAAACCACTGGGAGCGCAAGTCCGCCACAGGCGGACGCAGCGCCTCGTAGCCAAAAAACCACAAAACCTTACAACACCATTTAAAACAGCCCAGCACCATTGGTGCAAGAAAAAAAGGAAAGCCTTTACTATCCAACACAATTTTAAAAAGCCCGGCACTGCTGGGCAAAATATGCTACTATTCTTATATATTGCTAAGTATTCCAGCTCCCCTATTTTGTTCCGGAGGCTTCTGGCATTTGCATACAAGCATTTATATATGCTTTTCTGATACAGTCTTTTGAGTTCAGTTGCATTGTTAGACTGCCTCTTGCATCCTTCTGCTAGAGTGCTGGTGACTAACTCCTTGCTTTGCTCAGTAATTTTTGCATCCTCCTCACTACAAAAACAATAACAGAGGCCCAATTGGAATGCATACCCAAAAGGAAAAAGGGCACTGCCAGGTCCAAGAGGACTCCAATGTGGCTTACAGGAGCTGTTCGGGAAGTGATCAAGAGCAAGAAAAGCTCATTTAGAAGATGGAAGGCTGGTCCAAATGAGGACAGCAGGCAGAAACATAAATTCTGGCAGAACAAATGCAAGGCAACAATCAGGAAAGCAAAGCAAGACTTTGAGGAGCGTATAGCTAAAAATACTCAGAGGAATAACAAAGACTTCTTTAAGTACATTAGAAGTAAGAACCCAACTAGGAAGGCCATTGGACCATTAGATGACAATGGAAGGCAAGGGGTTATTAAAGAGGAAACAGAGATTGCAGAGAGACTCAATGAATTCTTTGCTTCAGTATTCACTGAAGAAGATAGAGACCACATGCCCAAAACAGAACCTATCTTCATAGGGAGGGAAACCGAAGAATTAAGCAAGATAGAAATAACCAGGGAGGAGGTCCTTGCATGTCTTGTTAAACTAAACACTAACAAATCACCAGGACCAGATGGCATCCATCCACGAGTTCTCAGGGAACTTAAAGATGAAATTGCTGATCTCCTAGCCAAAATATATAATATTTCCCTCAAATCAGGGTTTGTGCCTGATGACTGGAAGGTAGCGAATGTAACACCAATTTTCAAAAAAGGATCCAGGGGTGATCCAGGAAATTACCGGCCTGTCAGTTTGACATGTGTCCCAGGTAAAGTGATGGAAACCATCCTAAAAGATAGAATTAATAGGTACATAGAAGAGGAGGCGCTGCTAAAGGAGAGCCAACATGGCTTTTGCAAGGGCAAATCATGCCTCACTAATCTGTTGGAATTTTTTGAGAGTGTCAACAAGCATGTGGATAAGGGGGATCCAGTTGACATTGTTTATCTGGACTTTCAGAAGGCTTTTGACAAGGTCCCACACCAAAGGCTCTTGAATAAACTTACCAGTCATGGAATAAAGGGACAGGTCTTGTCCTGGATCAGCAACTGGCTAAGGGACAGGAAACAGAGGGTAGCACTAAATGGACACTTCTCCAAGTGGAGGGAAGTAAAGAGTGGGGTCCCCCAAGGTTCAGTACTGGGACCCCTGCTTTTCAACCTCTTCATAAATGATCTAGAGGTAGGAGTAAAAAGCAAGGTAGCCAAATTTGCTGACGATACTAAATTATACAGGGTAGTGAAAACTGTGAGAGATTGTGAAGAGCTCCAGAGGGATCTCTTGACACTGGGGGAGTGGGCAAAACAGTGGCAAATGAGCTTCAACATCAGTAAGTGCAGAGTGATGCATGTTGGGGCAAAAAACCCCAATTACATTTATAAACTGATGGGGTCTGAACTCTCTGCGACAAACCAGGAAAGGGACCTTGGTGTCCTGGTGGACAGCTCAATGAAGGTGTCAACCCAGTGTGCCTCAGCAGTGAAAACAGCAAACTCAATGTTAGGGATCATTAGGAAGGGTATAGAAAATAAGTCAGCAAGTGTCATTTTGCCTCTTTATAAATCTATGGTGAGGCCCCACCTGGAATACTGTGTACAGTTCTGGTCGCCATACCTCCAGAAGGATATTATGGAGTTGGAGAAAGTACAGAGGAGGGCAACCAGAATGATTAGGGGACTGGAACACCTTCCTTACCATCTGAGGCTGCAACGGTTGGGCCTTTTCACTCTTGAACGACGGCGTCTAAGAGGTGACCTGATTGAAGTTTATAAAATCATGCACGGTGTGGACAAAGTGGATAAGGAAAAACTGTTTTCCCTATCGCACAACACTAGAACTAGGGGACACTCCATGAAACTTTTGGGTACTAGTTCTCAAACAAATAAGAGAAAGTACTTTTTCACCCAGAGGATTACTGGTCTATGGAACTCCCTGCCAGAAGAAGTGGTGACAGCTGTCAGTCTTGACAGCTTTAAGAAAGGATTAGACAAGTTCATGGAGGACAAGGCTATCAATGGCTATAATTATGGCTACCTAAGGACAACCTCCGATTTGGAGAGATAGGCAGGATATCTCTCAATGCCATTTCCAGGGAATCCTAAGCAGGTGAAGGCATCTCCTTGGGAATACCCTGAAGGAAATGGTGAGCCACTGTGTGAGACAGAATGCTGGACTGGATGGGCTGTGGCCTGTTCCAGCAAGGCTGTTCTTATGTTCTTATGTTCTTACTACTCAAGTACACACTTTCCCGAACCGGATGCTGCCCAGCTCCTGTCGGCTTTCCCCCAGTTATCAGTTTAAAAGCTGCTCTGCAGCCTTTTTGATGTTGAGTGCCAGCAATCTCGTCCCATCATGGTTCAAGTGCAATCCATCCCTCCTGAACAGATTTGGCTCTTCCCAAAATGTTCTCCAATTCCTGACAAATCTGAAGCCCTCCTCTCGACACCACCACCTCATCCACGCATTGAGGCTTCTGAGCTCTGCCTGCCTGGTAGGTCCTGCACGAGGAACAGGCAGCACTTCTGAAAATGCTACCTTGGCAGTCTGGGACTTCAATCTTCTTCCTAACAACTTGAATTTGGCTTCCAGGACAGACTGCTTGGCCTTCCCAATATCATTGGTACCATCGTGTACCATGACCACTGGCTCCTTCCCAGTTCTCTCTAACAAGCTATCTAGATTTCTCGTGATGTTTGCAACTTTTGCACCTGGCAGGCAAGTCACCATACGGTTATCATGTGCATCACAAATCCATCTCTCTGTATTTCTAATTATTGAATCACCTAGTACAAGGAGCCTCTCTCCTGCAACCTGTTCATCTACATGCACCTCATCAACCATATTAAGGGAGAGGACTGCAGTTTGTTCCTGTTGTTTATCTTCCTGTATCTCATCAAGTGTGATGAAGGAGAGATCCTCAGGAGGAACCAGTTGTTCCTCTGTGTGTTCCTCATCAGGTATGATGAAGGAAAGAGCCTCAAATTGATTCTGTAATTTCAGACTCTCAGAGTGATCCCCTACTCTTCTCCTCCTTTGAGGAGTGTATCATAGGGAGTGCATCAGAGTAGTAAGTGGGCCAGGGTCTTCAACTCCCTTAATCCACATGGACATTGTCTCTGTGGATAAGGAGTTCCTTGAAATCTTCCCACCAAAACTGCTAAGGGGAGTTCGTTCTGCAGTTCCTTTCGCCTGACCTGGTGTGAGAAAGATTAGCCGGCAACATAAGGTTGCCGTTATCAGTGTACGCCCAACTGTGGTTCAAAAATACCACAATCTTCGAGGAGGCTCTTTCTGTGTATTTCTTATTTTCTGACATTTTATCATAAATCCAGAAGACAAGGAATGATTGCTTTTATACAGACACTGGAATTTGTAAGTTTTAACAAAGTAGCTAGACTGAGGCTGAAGGGTTTTAGGGAATCATTGGGGTAAAGACATATTGGTACTTCAAGTTAGTAATCCTATTAACCAATGAAATCTCTCCCCACCATGTATATAAACTGTGCAGTATTTATATGTATAAGTGCTACTGGTTGAAAAATACAAACTGTTATAAGGTGCTTTGGGTCCTAATACTTCATGGTGGTTGAGGGAGGAGTGACCAAGGGTGCAAGAGGCAACATGTAGAGCAGGGGTACCCAAACTTTTCAGGCCGAGGGTTGGTCACATGGTTCAGCAGGCCACTCATGTGGTTCCTCCCACTGGAAGCGGAAGTAAAACACACCTTGCAATCTGTTTTGCAACAGGATGAGATAGATTTTAAGCTGCCATTTTCTCTGCTTAAAGCAGCGGTGCCCAAAATATGGGTGCATTTTATTTCTGCTTCCAAGAGCGATGAGGGCAGCATGGGCCAGATGTATTGCTATCAGGGGCCAGATCCGGCCCACAGACCATAGCTTGGGCACTTCTGATGTAGAGTGTATGAATACTAATACTTTATGTAATCGACTGCAACTCGTATCTGAAAATGCATTTTTTCCTGAAGCAGGAAAAATGTCATTGGCGTGAATTTGATTGTGGATCCCAGCTTGTTCTGAAGTGATCCACACGCTATGATCCCCTGTAGAACATACGAAATGAGATGTACAGGATTCAACACCGGGACTGCAATGGACTGCCACAGCCTTGAGGATATTGACAAGGTGCACCTTCACAGCCAGTCCATTTGGTATAGCCTCTTCCGCCTCCATGACCATTGGGAATCAGAGTTCCTCCTCCGCTCATTTATATATTTACGTTCTAATATGTTAAGGTCTCTTTGTCTTCTTCAAAAAGAACTGTGTTTAAGATTGTCTTCTTGCATTTAACCAGTGTAAAAAAGCAATTATTACTCTCTCTCTCTCTCTCTCTCTCTTTTTTGTAAAACTGTGCATATTTTAATAAATTTGACAGCTGAGTCATGGAAGCCCACTTCATGGAATCCTATCATTGGCATTACTGAGAGATCCAGTAAGTACACATACTATCCATAGTTTGCAAATGTTGCAGGATGTTAAGTGCAAAGACTACAATAAAATAAAACACTAGTGACTAGCTTCTTGAGTGGGATGCTAATTACGATGCAGGTTTGACTCAGCATTCAAAATTCTCTTTGTTGTACGAGTTTAAATAATTTATTTCATTGGTACATAGTCAACTTTACTAGCCCACCTTACAGCCTCCATTTTTAAACCATGTCATTGCCATACAGGTATATAAGTATAATTGCTATTGCTAAATGTATTTGCTTGCTTGAGAGAAAGAGACCATAACCAGTGCCTGACACAAACTGCCCTTAGGCGCTCCAGAAAATCGTCCAGGTAAGTTTTCCCCTGGCCAAAAAGAGATGCAAAAAAAGTTTTTGTTGTTCAGTCGCAGAGTCGAGTCCAACCCTGTGACCCCATGGACTACAGCACACCAGGCTCCTCTGCCATCCTCTGGAATCTGCCCAGACCTACGCCAATATCAATATTGTCTAACCATCTCATCTTCTGCCTCCCCCTTCTCCTCTTGCCTTTGATCTTTCCTTGCATCAGGACCTTTTCCAGTGAGTCCTCTCTTCTTATTTGGTGGCCAAAGTATTTGAGCGTCAGCTTCAATATCTCTTCTTCTAAGGAGCAGTCAGCATTGGTTTCCTTTAGGATTAACTGATTTGATCTCTTTGTAGTCTGGGGGACTCTCAAGAGTCTTCTCCAGCACCACAATTCAAAGGTGTCTATTCTTTTCAATCCATTCTTCTCAACTGCTGAGCCACTGCAGTCCCTGGTGTAGTCAATGAAACACAAGTAGATATTTTTCTGGTACTCCCTGGCTTTTGATACTTTTTTAACACAGTGTTTTTTGCTCTTTGGCTGTAAATAGAGATGAGCACTGCACCCTAGAGTCGAATACGACTGGCTTTCGAGTAAAGGCGACCTTTACCTTATTTTAAACCAGGGGCATCCAAACTATGGCCTGTGGGCCGGATCCAGCCCCCGTCACCAATTCATCCAGCCCACGAAGCCCTCATTGCTCCCCGAAGTGGAAGTAAAACGCGCCTGTCCGGGAGCAACGCGGATTTTGCAGGTCGGATGAAATAGCGTTGGGGGCTGGATTCGGCCCCTTGGCCCATGTGACCAGCCCGCGGCCCAAAAAGTTTGGGCACCCCTGTTTTAAACCTAGGGGTGGGAGAGGTCGTCCCCACCCACCCCGGAGAAATCGGCCGCTCCGGCTTTCCACCACCTTTTTGCCGGGGACTGGAGTGGCGGCTTGCAGGCTGCAGCGGACCTTTCCTGATTGGGGGGGGGGGGGGGGGCAGGGAAACCACACCAGGCAGGCGCCGCGGCCTCCACTTGAGGGCGGCCTGTGCTACCACCGCCGCCTCTTCCCTCCCTTTCCGCCGCCGAGCAGGGGGAGGGAGGAGGGAGGGAGGCGGAGAGCTGCAACGGCGACAAGCCGGAGGAGGGAAGGAGCGGGAACGGCTTTGGCGGCCCCGAGCTGCTCCTGGCTCCTCCCGGGGGAAGGGGAGACGGGGTCCAGAGGCGTCCCCTGGCTCTCAGGCTGCCGGCCGAGGCAGGGAAAGGGGCCTGAAGGGAAAGCCCTTAGCCCCGTGAAGGGAGGAGGGTAACATGTCTCCGCCTTCAGCCTCCTCTTCTTCGCCTCCTCCTCCTCCTCCGTCGTCCCTCGTCGCCGCCGTCGCCGCCTGAGGCAAGAAGCCGGTCCCTTCCCCTCCACAACAAGCCCCACGCATCCTCCTTCTCCTTTGGGCCGCCGAAGTTCCCAGCCGGCCCCGAGCCGTCGTCCTCCTGAGGCGACATGAGGGGCGCCGAGGACTTGGAGGGCTTCGACGGTGAGGCGTCGAGCACCTCCATGATCTCCGGCGCCAGCAGCCCTTACCAGCCCACCACCGAGCCAGTCCGGCAACGCCACGGGCTGCGCGGCCTCCGCTGCGACCTCGATTACCTCAGGGGCACCTTCGGCCGCCTCAAGATGGCCCAGGCGGTGGGTATTATCTCGGGCAGGGCAGCCCACGGCTAGGGCCCACGCCGAAGTGGGGGGAGGCGGCGGCTGGATGTCTGTGTTTCCCAACGTGGGGCCCAGGCCCCACCGGGGACTTCATTTCCCAGAAGCTTAACGTCAGTACATTGGCTGATCAGTGCTTTGGGGAATTGACATAGGCTTCTGGAAATTGAAGTGCAAATAACCAAAGGTGGGGAAACATTGGGTTAGGTCAATGGAAGGGTTAGCCTAGGCATCATTTCATGTGGCCCCACCTCCACCACACCAGGAAGTGCCATGGGGTGGAGGAAGGACAAAATGGTCATCCGGCCCCTAAAGTTGTCTGAGGGAGCGTGACCTGGCCCATGGCTATAAAAGGTTGAGAACTCCTAGCCTAGTGGTTCTCAGTGTGGAGCCCAGGCCCCACGGGGGACCTCAGTTCCCAGAAGCCTACGGTAAGTCAGTAGGTTTGCTGATCAGTGCTTTGGGGAAGCTTCTAGGAATTGAAGTCCAAAAACCAAAGGTTGGAAAACACTGGGTTAGGTCAGTGGAAGGGTTAGCCCAGTGGTTCCCAACATGGGGACCTTTGATGACCCTTTGTAGACTACAAATGTACAGAGCATCTTGAGCAGTGATGCACTGCAGCAAGTTCTGTCAGGTTCTGCAGAAGTTACTGCCGGCTGGGCCCCGTAGCGGAAATTTCCCCAGGCCACGCCCACTTGGTTGGCCACACACACCTCCATAACCCATAATGCAGGATGTTTGGCCCCACTCACAGATTTGGCCAGCCCACAGAGTAGGTAGTAATTTTTTTTGCAGTGCATCACTGATCTTGAGGTATCTAAAAACCTTAACAGTTTAATTAATTGTGGCAGAACAGTGGGCTATCAGAAGTACTTGATCAAATGTATGAAGTGTTTATTCTCAGTTGGCAGAGAATTATATATGGTGGTGTACAGATATGAGGGGGAAGGTCTATAAATCAGGAGTGTGCTATTACGACCCTTCAAATATTATCTGATTAGTTTGTTGTTCAGTCGCACAGTCAATTCTTGCGACCCCATGAACCACTAGAATGCCTGTCATTCCTAGCCAGCATGTCTAACAATGATGGATTGTGAGACTTGCAGCCTGACAACCTCTGATAGTCTCTTGTGACAAGATGCTCACTCCTGTTGTGAATGATGGAACTAGATTCCCATGAAATGCAGAAGTTGAATCTCAGGCATTTTGGGCCTTTTAATAAAGTTATTTAAATTTCTGTTCTCTCCTCCACTACCCCTGTTTGTCAGGTGCAGTATATGTTTGCAATTATAGTAATTATATTTATTGTATCAGGGAAATAGTATCTAGTTCTAGTCTATAATAGCATTTACTAATTAAAAATAAAGTCTGGAAGTCTTCTAAGTGTTAGGTACTGTACTCTGAAATCCAGCAAAGCTAAGATTTGGAGGATAATATGTAGATTGTTGGCCCCACTCACTGAAATATGTCAGTCTAAGTGTCTTTGGGAAGAAGGCTGATATTAGTGTTAATATTAGTGTTAATATTAGTGTTGTTATCTTTGGTATTTCTTTTGTGGAACCTTAGATTCTTCTTCCTTGTCTAAGCCAGACATGAAACTGCCAAAATGAAGGCACCTTTTGGTGACTTCATTCTGCAGTTCCTTTCGCCTGAGCTAGTGTGAGAAAGATTAGCCGGCAACACAAGGATGCTGTTACCAGGGTACAGCAAATTGTGGTTTAAAAAAATCACAATATTCGAGGAGGCTCTTTCTGTGTACCCCGGAATCTTAGATATAAATGTATGAAAAGAGTTTATATATTAATTCCTTTGGAAGTCATTCAGGGGGCAAAACACCTTTTTAAAAAATCTATCTTTTGGGTGATCACTCAGATTTTGCCTTTGTTTGTTGGAAGAGAACATGTTCTGCAGTGGCACCTTCATTTCTCTTTTTTTCTCTTGAATAAAGAGATCAGTTATGGAGGACAAGGCAACAGTTAAATAATAGATGGCATTTTGTGTGGTTATTGAAGTTTACCTAGCCATTCAAGGTCACCTTTTTTAACTGGGGAAAAATAACAGAGAGTAGGTAACTTGTCTTTTTCTGTATCTCAAGGTACTGTATTGGGTAAATGTGTTTGCAATTATGTTTCTCAATCATTGTGCTATCCCTTCTATTGTTCCAGTCTATTTAATGCAAGGACGAATAGAAAGTATATCATGAGCTATTGGTAGATTTGTGGATGGTATATAGAGGATTGAAAAAAGTCGGCTGTGTAGCATTAGGGATGGCAGAATGTTTTTCCCCCCTGACTAAATGAAGATTCTGGGGAAAAGTTGTACCTAATAGTTCTTTTTTTTACACTGAGGAATTTTAGTAATAATAATTTCGTGTCAAAATTATTCTGGGTTGAAAGGATTTTTGCTGGAGGAACTCCACTTAGGGGACACCTCAATGAGGTGGCTCAGTGGTTAAGAAGCTTGCCTTGTTAGCTGGGTACTGCATGGCGGTTTGAGCGCCCGTCTCTGTCCCAGCTCCTGCCAACATAGCAGTTTGAAAGCAAGAAATTGCAAGTAGAGCAATAGGGACCACTTTGGTGGGAAAAGATCTTGGGGATGTGGAAGGAATTTTATTGTTCTGATATATTTTCTTGTTGTTCAGTCGCACAGTCGGCTCCGACTCTTTGCAACCCCATGGACCATTGCCCTCCAGGTGCCTCTCTCCTCCACCATCCTCCTCAGCCCGCCCAGCCCTGTGCCCATTGTGTCCACAATACCATCTAGCCATCTCAAATGAGGATACTTAAAATATATTTTAAAAGGGGGCATTTATGTTCAGAGTTAAGGAGTAGTAAAATTAGTATTTAAGATTAATAGTGTTACAACTATTACTAGGGACCATGGTGGCTCAGTCATTAAGAAGCTTGCCTTGTTAGCTGGAGGTTGGCAAGTCAGCAGTTCAAGACCCAAGTACTGTACTGCATGACGGAATGAGCGCCTGTCTCTGTCCCAGCTCCTGCCAACCTAACAGTTGATAAAGAGGGACCACTTTAGTAGGAAAAGATCTTGGGGACATGAAAGGAGCCTCATTCGGAGCCTCATTCATACATATATATAAAACCCTATTACTAAACCTATGATGTAGTGCTAGTGCAAGGGTTTCCAACCTACGGCCTGTGGGCTGGACCTCAGCCACCGCCCTCAGAAGTGGAAGTGGATACATTTATGTCAGCCATAAAATGCACTTGTGGATGCGTAAATGCACCCATGGCTGTCATAAACACAGAAGTGGGTGCATCTACAGCTGTCGTAAACGTGCCCGCTTCCAGTTCTGGTGGGCGTGGTCATGCCTACTCAGCTGTCTGGGGAGGCATGGTCAGACCCATGGTGTAAAAAGGTTGGGAACCCCTGCGCTAGTGTTTTGTTTAGCTTTGAATGTGCTTTGGTGTAGGGATGAATGAAGAAAAGTTTTATTTAGATTTTGATTGGTAAGAGGAATGTTTCACCCACATATCATCTTGGTATTTTTTTTACCTGCTGTTCATTCAGGAAGGCTCTCAGGGCAGCATACTAAAGTAACCAGACAGTCCCTGCCTACAGAGCAAAAGAAGGGAGGCAGGGAAAAGATTGAGAGGAAAGAAGGAAAAACAGTGTTGGTGATTAAAACATACAGAGACAACAAATAAAGTGGTTTGCACATTTGGGGAGAATGTCTTGGAATTCCATACCATACAAGGCATATGTGAAAAGAGGAGCAGAACAAAGAGTGCAAGGCAGACCCAGAGGAAGGTGGGGAGATAACATCAAATATTACAAGAACTCCAAATAATATTGGTGGAGGCTGCTAATAGTGCCAGAGTAATACACTTGTATATCCCTCGATACTCAAAAGGGATAAAAGAGGAAGCAAAGAAGAAGAAGAAAGTGATTGATTCATGATTGAAACTATAACTATTGTAGATTCAATTGCACTTGGGTTTCACTGCTTCTGTCCTGCTTTTGAGCTGGTGTCTTCTTTGCTGATTGGTTCCACTTTTGTTTTTAAATTCTCTTTTTGTGTTCAGCCTTGATCTGCTTCTGTTACTTCAGGGCTTGTGTTCAGCCTTGATCTGCTTCTGTTACTTCAGGACATGAAGCTCCCATTTAAGCCCTTCTGGAGGCATGTAGGAGATGGAAGAAGTACAGTAGTATTGAGAAAGTGCTTGAGCATGACAGGTCACCAAGTGGTGTTTGATTCTTCTGCCATCTCAAGTTTTCCTTTAAGAAGCTACTGTTTTACAATAGCTTCTAAAATCCTTAGAAGGTATCCCCTTCCTCCTGCATTTGTTTGATTCTAAAATCCATTATCACATGTGGCTTTTAATTGTTTAAGAAGAGTTAGTCTTTATTTTTCAAGGGTTGTGAAGGCAGTTTGTAGTGCAGATGAAAAAGTGTATACAATAAAAATTCAATATTATAATAAAATACAAAAGAAATAAAAGTTAATGACTCACAAATAAAATTATAGCAATAGGTGAAAAGGTAAAAGCAAGTAAAAAGCTGTGTAATTATGCTGTCTTTCTAAAGGCTAAAGTAGATTCCCCCCATAAGCTTAAAGAAAAAGATCTGTGAGTTTCCTCAGCTTTGGCACCACAACTGGGAAGGCTTTTTCCCATGTTCCAATTTACTATGCTTCTGAAAGCCCAGAACATGGCTTTTACTGTCTGTTGTAAAAAAAGGAATGTTGAAGAAGACAGTCCTTCAGCATTTTCTTCCCCAAATAAAAAATACCAAGTAAACTCTGATTTATGGCAGTCCTTTCCAAGGTTTTCCAAGTACTGTATAGAGTACTCCAAAGTGTTTACTGTTCCCTTATTCTGCACAGCGTGTCCAAGGCTGCACAATTGGTTCTTCTTCCAAGAGGTATAATGGGGAATGAAACTCCTGACCTGTGGCTGGGTGGCTCAGGCTTACGTTGAGCTTCATGATTACCAGCAGTCGATTTCTCACTTCAGTGTTGGTAGCTGAAAGCTTGTTGCCTTAACGAAGCAAACCCAAAATGGTGTTGCTCTTCTGAATAGTGATAGCTATAGGTATATATTTTTTCAGTCACAAGGTGGCTTATTGTAGACATTTTGGAATAAAAAGCCTCTCTCTTTTATATCAGCAGGGTAGCCTACTGCAAGATCAGCTGAGTTAGCAAGGGTTGCTAGTCAAGGGTGCCCTGCTTTGTACTGCCCTATAATCAAACAATTGTTCACCTCTTCACAAGACACAAGCCATGTGGATTAGTTACAGTGCAATGGAAAAATAACATCTCCCGTCACATTTTTTTCAAGTTTGAAAGATGGATTATGTAAGTTGAAAATGGCGTCAATTGAAGGTCATTACTAAACATGAAAAGCACCTGATGTGATGAGTACATGTTAAGAATATTGTAAGAACATAAGAACATAAGAACAGCCTTGCTGGAACAGGCCACAGCCCATCCAGTCCAGCATTCTGTCTCACACAGTGGCTCACCATTTCCTTCAGGGTATTCCCAAGCAGATGCCTTCACCTTCTTAGGATTCCCTGGAAATGATATTGAGAGATATCCTGCCTATCTCTCCAACCCGGAGGTTGTCCTTAAGTATCCATAATTATAGCCATTGATACTCTTGTCCTCCATGAACTTGTCTAATCCTTTCTTAAAGCTGTCAAGACTGACAGCTGTCACCACTTCTTCTGGCAGGGAGTTCCATAGGCCAGTAATCCTCTGGGTGAAAAAGTACTTTCTCTTATTTGTTTCAGAACTAGTACCCAAAAGTTTCATGGAGTGTCCCCTAGTTCTAGTGTTATGCGATAGGGAAAACAGTTTTTCCTTATCTACTTTGTCCACACCGTGCATGATTTTATAAACTTCAATCAGGTCACCTCTTAGACGTCGTCGTTCAAGAGTGAAGAGGCCCAACCGTTGCAGCCTCAGATGGTAAGGAAGGTGTTCCAGTCCCCTAATCATTCTGGTTGCCCTCCTCTGCACTTTTTCCAGCTCCATAATATCCTTCTGGAGGTATGGCGACCAGAACTGTACACAGTATTCCAGATGGGGCCTCACCATAGATTTATAAAGAGGCAAAATGACACTTGCTGACTTATTTTCTATACCCTTCCTAATGATCCCTAGCATTGAGTTTGCTTTTTTCACTGCTGAGGCACACTGGGTTGACACCTTCATTGAGCTGTCCACCAGAACACCAAGGTCCCTTTCCTGGTTTGTCGCAGAGAGTTCAGACCCCATCAGTTTATAAATGTAATTGGGGTTCTTTGCCCCAACATGCATCACTCTGCACTTACTAATGTTGAAACTCATTTGCCACTGTTTTGCCCACTCCCCCAGTGTCAAGAGATACCTCTGGAGCTCCTCACAATCTCTCACAGTTTTCACTACCCTGTATAATTTAGTGTCGTCAGCAAATTTGGCTACCTTGCTATTTATTCCTACCTCTAGATCATTTATGAAGAGGTTGAAAAGCAGGGGTCCCAGTACTGAACCTTGGGGGACCCCACTCTTTACTTCCCTCCACTTGGAGAAGTATCCATTTAGTGCTACCCTCTGTTTCCTGTCCCTTAGCCAGTTGCTGATCCAGGACAAGACCTGACCCTTTATTCCATGACTGGTAAGTTTATTCAAGAGCCTTTGGTGTGGGACCTTGTCAGAAGCCTTCTGAAAGTCCAGATAAACAATGTCAACTGGATCCCCCTTATCCACATGCTTGTTGACACTCTCAAAAAATTCCAACAGATTAGTGAGGCATGATTTGCCCTTGCAAAAGCCATGTTGGCTCTCCTTTAGCAGCGCCTTCTCTTCTATGTGCCTATTAATTCTATCTTTTAGGATGGTTTCCATCACTTTACCTGGGACACATGTCAAACTGACAGGTCGATAATTTCCTGGATCACCCCTGGATCCTTTTTTGAAAATTGGTGTTACATTCGCTACCTTCCAGTCATCAGGCACAAAGCCTGATTTGAGGGAAAGATTATATATTTTGGCTAGGAGATCAGCAATTTCATCTTTAAGTTCCCTGAGAACTCGTGGATGGATGCCATCTGGTCCTGGTGATTTGTTAGTGTTTAGCTTAACAAGACATGCAAGGACCTCCTCCCTGGTTATGTCTATCTGGCTTAATTCTTCGGTTTCCCTCCCTATGAAGATAGGCTCTGTTTTGGGCATGTGGCCTCTGTCTTCAGTGAATACTGAAGCAAAGAATTCATTGAATCTCTCTGCAATCTCTGTTTCCTCTTTAATAACCCCTTGCCTTCCATTGTCATCTAATGGTCCAATGGCCTTCCTAGTTGGGTTCTTACTTCTAATGTACTTAAAGAAGTCTTTGTTATTTCTCTGAGTATTTTTAGCTATATGCTCCTCAAAGTCTTGCTTTGCTTTCCTGATTGTTGCCTTGCATTTGTTCTGCCAGAATTTATGTTTCTGCCTGCTGTCCTCATTCGGACAAGCCTTCCATCTTCTAAATGAGCTTTTCTTGCTCTTGATCACTTCCCGAACAGCTCCTGTAAGCCACATTGGAGTCCTCTTGGACCTGGCAGTGCCCTTTTTCCTTTTGGGTATGCATTCCAATTGAGCCTCTGTTATTGTTTTTGTAAACAGCCTCCATGCCTCTTGGAGTGTTTGGACTCTCTCAATTTTCCCTTTCAGCTTCTTTTTTACTAGTTTCCTCAACTTTGGGAAATTTCCTTTTTGAAAATTTAAGGTCTCTGTGTTAGATTTTATCAGTGACTTGCGGTCTATGATCAAGTTAAACATAATTGAGTTGTGGTCACTGTTCCTTATTGGATCAGTCATATTAACATCTTGCACCAGATCCTGAGTATTACTCAGGATCAAGTCAAGGATTCTTGTACCTCTAGTTGGGTCTTCAACCATCTGTCCCAGGGAACAATCATTTAGCATATCTAGGAACTTTATCTCTTTATCATGTGCTGAACAACAGTTCACCCAGTCTATGCTTTATACGTAGATTACAGCAAAGTTGATGAGTGTGTGGATCATAGGAAACTGGGTTGTTCTCAAAGAAATGAGGATACCTCAGGACTTGATTGTTGTGATCTGTATCCTGTCATGGATAAGAAGTTACTGTTAGGACAGAATATATATAGGAAGAATGGTTTCCTGTAGGCACTGTCTTAGACAAAGGTGCATTTTATTCCTTTACCTGTTTTTTCTGTACTCAGAACATATCAATGTAAAGCTGAGCTAGGTTTAAATCAGGGGTTCTCAACCTACTGCCCATGGGCCAGATCCAGCCTGTGGCACCAAATAGTCTGGCCACTGATCTTGCTCCAGCTGCCGCTGCTGCTGGAATCCGCGGATTCATTTACGACAATTGTAAATGCATTTATGGCAGCCGTAAAAGCCTGTGGCCATCGTGCTCTGTGTATAGGTTGAATAAGCATGGTGACAAAATGCAGCCTTGTCTTACTCCTTTTCCTATTCCAAACCACTCTGTCATTCCATGTTCTGTCCTAACTGTTGCTTCTTGGTTCATGTACAGATTTCTCAGGAGGCATATGAGGTGCTCTGGTATTCCCATCTCTTTAATTACTTGCCACATCTTGTTGTGGTCCACACAGTCAAATGCCTTAGTGTAGTCAATAAAACAGAAGTAAACTTGTTTCTGGTATTCCTTTGTTTTCTCCATGATCCAGCGTATGTTGGCAATGTGGTCTCTAGTCCCCCTGCCTCTTCTGAAACCTGCCTGCACCTCTGGTAATTCTCTTTCCACATGCTGCTGAAGTCTATCCTGTATTATCTTGAGCATCACCTTACTGGCGTGTGGGATGAGCGCGATTGTTCGATAATTTGAACATTCTTTGGCATTGCCCTTTTTTGGGATTGGGACGTATACTGATCTTTTCCAATCCTGTGGCCATTGTTTTGTTTTCCAAATCTGCTGGCATATTGAATGCAGTAATTTGACTCCGTCATCTTTTAGCGCTTTAAAGAATTCAACTGGGATACCATCATCTCCACTAGCTTTGTTGTTTGCAGTGCTCTTTAGGGCCTTTATGACTTCGCTCTCCAGGATGTCTGGCTCAGGTTCTACTTCTTCATCATTGTGATTGTCAGGAGTGTTGAGATCCTTTTTGTAGAGTTCCTCTGTGTACTCTTTCCATCTTTTCTTAATCTCTTCTGCATCAGCTAGCTCCTTTCCTTCTTTGTCCCTTATCATGGTCATTTTTGCTTTAAATGTTCCCTTAATTTCCCCAATTTTTTTGAAAAGATCTCTGGTTCTACCTCTTTTGTTGTTTTCCTCCATTTCTCTGCACTGTTCTTTTAGGTAGTTTTCCTTATCTCTCCTTGCTTTTCTTTGAAATTCTGTGTTCAAATGATTGTAGTTTTTCCTTTCTCCCTTGACTTTTGCGTTCCTTCTTTCCTCTGCTATTTTAAGAGCCTCATCAGACAACCACTTTGCTTTCTTACTCTTCTTTTCTTTTGGTATGGTTTTCTTTGCTGCTTCCTGCATGATGTCCCTCATCTCTGTCCATACTTCTTCTGGCACTCTATCTATTAAGTCTAAGCCATTGAATCTGTTCATCACCTCCACCGCGTATTCTTTAGGGATGCTGTCTAGGTGATATCTTTCTGGTCTCCGTGTTTTCCTTATTTTCTTTAGTCTAAGCCTGAAGTTTGCGATCAATAGGTTGTGATCTGAGCCACAGTCTGCTCCAGGTCTTGTTTTTGCTGACTGTATGGAGGTTCTCCATCTTTGGCTGCAGAGTATGTAGTCAATTTGGTTTCGGTGTTGGCCATCTGGTGATGTCCATGTGTAAAGTCGCCTCTTGTGTTGCTGGAAGAGAGTGTTTGCTATGACCAGTGAGTTCTCTTGGCAGAACTCTATCAATCTTTGCCCTGCTTCATTCTGTACTCCAAGACCAAATTTGCCTGTTATTCCCTCCACTTTTTGATTTCCTACTTTGGCATTCCAGTCTCCTAATATAATTTGGACATCATTTCTTGGCGTCTGTTCTATGAGGTGTTGTAAGTCCTCATAGAACTGGTCCATTGTGGCTTCATCTGCACCAGTGGTTGGTGCGTATATTTGGATCACAGTGACATTGAAAGGTTTGCCTTGGAATCTGACTGACATCATTCTGTCATTTTTGAGATTGTATCCCATTAACTGCTTTTCTCACTCTTTTATTGATAATTATGGCTACTCCATTTCTTCTAAGGTTTTCTTGACCACAGTAGTAGATATGATGGTTTCCAGAGCTGAATTCGCCCATCCCTGTCCATTTGAGCTCACTGATGCCCAAGATGTCAATGCTTATTCTTTCCATCTCACTTTTTACAACTTCCAGTTTACCTTGGTTCATTGATCTCACATTCCATGTCCCTATGCAGTATTGCTCCTTGCAACATTGCATTTCCCCTCCCCCTTTCCTGTCCCTCCCCTTCCTCCCCTCTGTGGTGTTAAGCATCCTGTATCACCTAGCCTGCTCCTTTGTTTTGCCTTTTGTTTTGGTCAATAGGGTTCTCTTGGCAAGATTTGTGGCGTGGTTTGCCGGTGTCTGCGCCATTTTTTCTCCTCATACATTTTATCACAGTTTTTAAAAGTTTAACACATTTAAGACAACATATTATCATGCATATTATCACACTTTAAAACACAGTCTCTATGTCAGTTTCTATGTTTAGTCAGTATAAAGTCTCTATGTCAGTTGCTATATTAGGTCTTCTACATTTGCATATCTGTTACTTATCCTTTGCCTGGGACTCTGGCTCTCCTCCTCCTCCTCACCCCTCCACCCTCCGGCTGGGGTGGCTGCCCGGCGGCGGCGGCGGCAGGCCCCTTTGCCGCTCGCCCAGCTCTCTTCCTCCTCCTCACCCCCGGCTGGGGTGGCTGCCCGGCGGCGGCGGCGGCAGCAGGCCCCTTTTGGCAATGAACTACAGCATTCTGGTGAGAAGCTTTAGTATTGTTGGGAATATGAAATAGTTTTTAAAACTCAACAGTGGAAAATTTGTGCTTTTAGGGCATAATTCAAAACACATTTGTGTGGCATTGTTTCAACCAAGGATAGAAAATAGTTTAGTAAAATTACTTTGAGAAGTCTATTGAGGTAGCTTGACTGCAGTGGCTGAAGTGGCTAAGATGCTGACTGGGAGGCGGAAGGTCAGAAGTTCGATTCCCAAGTACTGCAGGATGGAATGAGCTCCCGTCTTTGTCCCAGCTCCTGCCAACCTAGCAGTTTGAAAGCAAGAAATTGCAAGTACGTAGATAAATAGGGACCACTTTGGTGGGAAGGTAACAGCATTCTGTGTGCTCTCGTGTCTAGTCATACCTGCCACATGACCACGGAAATGTCTGCAGAAGCAGACAGCGCTGGCTCTTCAGCTTTGAAACAGAGATGAGCACTGAATCCTAGAGTCGGATACGACTGGCTTTTGAGCAAGGGAAACCTTAGCTTGATTTTGTCTGAATTGCAGTCAAAAGCTAATCATTCAGTAGTCCAAGAGTTGTGCTTATCAGTCCTCTCTATAATGAATCTGTTCCTTGAGGCACATCATGTTCTTTAGATGTTGGAAGAAAGTGCCTGTTTTGAATTGTTAGCTACAGGTTATATAGTTGAAAATATGACTATTGGTATATTAAACATGTTGAAGTAATTTGCCATAGAGGTTTCAATTTCTCCATTATTCGCATGCATGCATATATGTGTGTGTGTGAGTACAACAAAGTCTACAAGTTTTTTTTAACTTTGTTGTGCAAAACTGTAATTATAGCCTTTAAACCGCAACTAGGTGGATTCTTTCCTTCTTCATTTGATTTTAGCCTGTGCATTTTACACATTGGTATCTTTTTAGTTACAATGAAACTCTTCCTGTAAAAGGGACATACTGTGCTCCTGTTAACTGTGGGAAGTTCCCTATTTAGTCAGCAAATATTTTGTCACACAAATTCAGGCACTTGCTGAAAGAAGTAAGCTGCATAAATCAGTGTTTTAAATACCTGTGTAATTCTACTGAGATTGTTCTACCAAAAGTGGCCACATCAGTTGCACAAGTGTTTTAAGTGCCCTTTCATTGGGTTTCAATGCTAAATTGTGGAATTGTAATATTGTGTACACCAGTGATTTATAGGCCTTTGTTAAAACATGTTTGTATAGTGCAGCATTTGAAACTTGTGCTGGCTGTGTTTATGGCTATTTATTATTCAGTTTTTAACTTTGTTTTTTTCTTTTGGTTGATTTGTCATCCTTTAATATACAGTATTACTTTTTAAAAGAATCACAATTTATAGGTGTTAGGTATTGGGGTCTGGGTGAGAATCCTGCAGAGCTAAGCGGTTAGCTTGTGGCAACAGCGGAGGTGCTCGTGTAGTGTTTTCACTTCACCCAGACAGTAACACACAGAGTTAGTATAAAAGTAAGACAGCTTTTACTTCAGCATGAAAGTTCATAAAGGCAAACAAAACAGTATATCCTTTTCTAAGAAAGCAAAGTAATATAAACAGTGGTCTTTGTATGCAGTAATCCCAAAGCAGTGTCCCAGGCTAATGCAGAGCTGGGCTTTAGCCTGTCTCAGAGTCAAAGTACTCACTGCAGTCCTTGGTTACTATTGAAGACTCCAGCCTTCTCCTGGACTGGCATGAGGCTATGCAAAGCCTTGTTGTGGGATCCGTGCACACAATTGGTATACTGGCCCTGACAGAACCCTGGTAAGGGGTGATCACATCGTTACCAGGGGTTCCTGAAGGGACAGAAATTGGGGGAGCGGAATATTAGATAGGGTTTAATTCATCACTAACTGATCTGACAAACTGCTCGATCAACAGAGAGCTAATGAATAAAGGGGTTAGGTGCGTAATAGGCAATCTCGCGCCTGCGGATTGCCTTAAGCCCTAGAACCAATACCAGCCACATGTTTACCCCGGATAACATGGAACAATGTATTTCTCCTGCCGTTAATTAAGTTAGTTAATTAACTTCCCCTGTAGACTTCCCCAATTAACTTGTGTAAACACGGAGTGTGAATTCTGCCAGATCGCAATGCTTTTACATGCAGCCTGTACATGATAAATACTATTGATTTGCCTTCATTAAATCACTGGTCTTCGCTCCATCTTGCCTCGTGTCTCATTGCTTGACCAGTCTCCTCCGGGACCCAACAGCCGCTTCGCGGTGCCGATCCAGCTTGCGCAATCAGCTTTGCGGACCAGATCCAACATATGGTGACCCCGACGTGTTTCTACTCGTGAATAAGCGATCTTTGCGGTCCGGTTCTACGTCAGAACCGTGTCCGAGTCGTCCCGGAGGACAGCGCGGCAGCTCTGGTTGGAAAGGCATCCGATCTGAGTGACAGCTACGCGGCGAGGCATTCCAGAGAGGCAGAGCACGCTCCAAAGCTCTGAGGCAGCTTGCTCAGGGGGAAAACGCGTTCCGCTCAGGGTCGGCTGTGAAACCCTGACTTCAGCGCAGAGGCCACCGAGGGCCTGTGGCAGCAGTCCACATTCCGAGTTCCTTCCCAGAGGTTCGTCACGCCAGACCTGTTACCTAGAACTCAGACGCGTCACTTCGTCCCGAGGAGAACCACTTCAAAGGACCGGCAGGTAATATGGGGACTTGTCCTCAGAGGCAATGTCCGACCGCTAACCAGAGAGTTCACTTAATGGAACTCAAGGCCCTGGCCAGGGTATACCATACAAGCATTCACAGCGCCCAGTTAGAGGATCTTTTGGTGTACTTGGGGGATAATTGTCTGCTTTATCCAGAAACAGGCATGCTTAACCTCCAACTTTGGGACAGGATAGGAGCCTGCGTTCAGCAAGCCCCGAGAGCTCCAGATTGCATAATCAGCACATGGAGCAAGTGTAGGAAGCTCTTAGCAGATGTAGACCCAGTCCGGATAGAGACCCACGAACCCCCAGCACAGTCAGAGCCATCAGCCCCAACGGCTCTCTATCCGTCATTTCAGCTCAAGCAGGGTAGTGTAGGGAACTTTCCCTCAGTGACAGCTGCAGACGTCACTGAAGGAATGCATGGAATGAGAAGCGCTGGCGCTTCTCTGACAGTTACAGGTTCCCAAGCTACCAAGAGTTCCATCCAGCGCATGGTTGAGGAAAAAACCAGTAAGGGGGAGTTGCCAGCAGAAGAACTAGCTGAGTTTAGGCAGATATGCCCAGTTCGCATAGAGGTAGATGCCCTCACGGGCCAGCAGCAAACAGTCCATTCGCAAGTTCCGTATAAGCTGCTTATGGCTATACGGAAGGCCATCACAGAGACAGGACTTCAGAGTCGCTTCACCAGGGGCACGCTTCAGCAAGTGTGCGAAACCATGATGCTCATTTCGTACGACTGGAAAGCCGTCATGCGAATGATGCTCAACCCCAGCCAGTATTTGCTATGGGACAGCGAGTATCGTCTTGAAGCGCAGGCAAGGGCTGCCAGGATGGGCGGAGCAGTAATCACTGACCAGCTATATGGTTCAGGTCCGTTCAAATCCGTTGATGCGCAGACCGCATTGCCAATCGCCACCCTTCATTTGGCGGCTGAGACAGCCTTCAGGCTTATCTCAAGGTCCCGGCAGCTGGCAAAGCAGCCAAAAATTACACAGCAGTCAAACAGGGTGCCCAGGAGTCCTACATGGACTTTATCAATAGACTGGAGGAAGCAGTCAGTAAACAGATCGATAATGAGCAAGCCCAACAGGAGCTCATGATGAAATTGGCAAAAGACAACGCCAACCTTGACTGCCGTAAGATCTTGCAGTCACTGGGCAATCGTCTCGATCTGACTCTCACGGACATGATTAGGGCTTGTGCTGACGTTGGTACAGATTCCTACAAAATGGGTCTGTTGGCAGCGGCGGTACAAGGCGGTAGGAAACCCAAAAACAAGACCAAAGGAGCATGTCACAATTGTGGCAAGATCGGTCATTTCGCTAGGGAATGCCGATCCAACAAGGGCAGCGGCCAAAACGCCGGCCGTCCCAAGGCTCCGACCACCCCATGTCCAAGGTGCAATAAAGGCTTCCACTGGGCCAGGAACTGCCCGAATTCAGGAAACCGGAGCGTGGGCTTGTCCCTGGCTCCGGTCCAAACAGAGACCTCAATCGCTCTGGGAGAGCCAGAGCTGGATTAAATTCCAATCACATTCCCTGCATTCCGGAGGCGCAGGCCAGCCCTAGAGGCAGCATGGGACTAGATTTGATTTGCCAGTCAGAAGTCACATGTGACTTGCCAGGCACAGTCTATCTAGCCAATTCCCAGTACATGGGACCCCTGCCTAAAGGCTACATAGGTTTAGTTTTGCCCCGTAGTATTGCAGGAACGCGAGGAATTCTTGTAATTCCGGGAGTCATTGACTCCAATTTTTCGGATGTTCTCCAAGTTCAACTCTGGACACACCTACCCCAAACCATTCACAAGGGAGACACGTTAGCGCAACTGATCATGGTTCCTTGTAACTCGCCAGCAGGCAGCCAGGAAAGGCTCAGGGACAGCTCAGAGTCTGGTTCGGAAGACCGCTCGAGCGCAGAAGGGGCAGTGCAAGGATACCAGGTCTTAGCGGCAGTGGAAACCAACATAGAGTGGAAGCGGCGGCCAGTCATAAAGGTATTTTTAAATAAAAAACCTTTTGCTGGGCTGCTAGATACCGGAGCTGACGTCAGCGTGGTCAGCCAGAGTCAGTGGCCGCGTGAGTGGGCTCTCGAGCCGGTCTCCGATGTGTGGGGGGTAGGCGGTGTTCAAGAAGTGTTTAGAAGCCTAGATTGGGTAGAAGTCACGATCCCTGAAGCTGACGGCACAGCGGTCGTCCGGCCACCCATTTTGGACGTGCATGTCAACCTTTGGGGGCGAGACATTCTGCAGCAGTACCGTGCCACTCTTACCTTCGGGTAATGGCTCTACCACTTAATTGGCTGACCAACACGCCAGTCTGGGTAGAACAATGGCCGGTAGTAGGGGAGAAATTAGTCGCCCTGAAACAGCTGGTAAAAGAACAGCTAGACGCAGGACATATAGAACAGTCCACCAGTCCTTGGAATTCGCCCATATTTGTCATCAAGAAAAAGTCGGGGAAGTGGCAACTCCTTCACGATCTCAGAGAGATCAGTAAATGTATCCAGCCAATGGGTCCGCTTCAATGCGGCATCCCGAATCCGAACATGATCCCCGTGGGTTGGGAGATCTTGGTCGTAGACCTAAAAGATTGTTTTTATACAATTCCCTTAGATGCTAGGGATCGGGAAAGGTTCATTTTCACAGTGCCAGTCGTGAACCACAGAGAGCCTACGCAACATTACGCGTGGATATATTTGCCACAGGGGATGCTCAACTCGCCCACCCTGTGCCAAATTTACGTTCCCAACGCACTGGAAAAGTTGTGAAACCTTCACCCCACAGTCTTAGTGTGTCATTTCATGGATGACATCCTGGTCGCAGTGCCGCAACTCGGCAGCGAAATGTTTAAGAACCTCCAGGCCACTCTGGGGGAAAAAGGGTTACTCATTGCCCCGGAGAAAGTTCAGAGAACCGAGCCATTTTCATACTTGGGCCATCGGCTTCTCCGTTCTTTCGCAGCACCACTTTTGCCACAGATCAATTTAAAGGATTCAGTCACCGTTGTAGAATTGCAGCAGATTCTGGGGAATATTAATTGGGCCAGACCATATTTTATACTAGATACGGACCTTCTAAAACCGCTCTTCTCGCTGCTAACGCTAGATAAGCAGCCGGCAGACCGGATACACATTCCTCGAGAGGCGCGTTTGACTCTCAAAAAGGTCAACCAAGTTCTCAGCCAGAGATGGGTGGACAGGATTAGTCAGGGGCCATAATCTCCGATTCTAAACCTGTACATCGTTCGAACCTGATCCATGTTTACCGGAGCCCTAGGGGTGGACTCCGAGCGGGGGGCGAGTATCGTGGAATGGGTGTATTTACCGTACACCTCTTCCCAAAACATCGTTCCTCCGCAGGAACTGGCCTCCACGGTGATTGACCGAGGAAGGCAGAGAGCAAGGGATATCTCAGGGCATGATTTAGCAAAAATCGTGGACCCGTTCACAAAAGAGCAGATTCAGCAACTGATGCAGCTCGGTGACTCACTTCCGATTGCATTGGAAGGATTCACTGGATGCTTGCAATACCATTTGCCGAAAGACCCCAGACTCGTCTCGCTTCAAACGCAGTCAGTCAGTTTGTGTGAATTAATGTCACTGGTTCCACTTCAGGGGGCTAGGACAGTTTTCACTGATGGGGGTCGCACATATGGTGTTCTTACTTAGCAAGAGGACCAAGCTTGGCGCACGCTTCTAACTCTTCCACAGAAGACCGCGCAGCGGGCAGAGTTGGCAGCGGTGAACCTCGCTTTGCGCACCTTTGCCAAAGAACGCTTAAACATAATTACTGACAGCCAGTATGTTAGGAATTTGCTTCACAGTCTACCGGGAGCGTACATCACCCCCGCGATAGACAAGAATTTGTTGAGTCTTTTCCTCACAACTCAATTTCACTTGCAGAACCGCACCGAAGTGCTCTATATCGCCCACATCAGAAGTCACCAGGACTTGCCTGGTCCGATTTTCACGGGCAATAGCAGAGCGGATGCGGCCGCAAAGGAAATTCAGCAACGGTCAGTTTTGGGAGTCTTCACAACTCCAATTCAGAGTCATGCTTTCTTTCATCAGATTGCCAAAGCACTCGCAAGGCAGTTTAACCTACCACTTTCCCAAGCCCAAGGCATAGTCCGTTCCTGTCCACATTGTGCAGGGGCGGTAGGGGGGCCCTTGTGGGGGGTCAACCCACGAGGGACAGAGGCCAACCAGGTGTGGCAGATGGACGTCACACATGTTCCGCAGTTTGGCAGATGGCAGTACATGCATGTTTGCATTGATACTTTTTCACAGTTCATTTGGGCTACAGCGCAGAAGGGAGAAACGGCTTCCCATGTGGAGCAGCATCTCCTTTCCTGCTTCGCGGCCATGGGCAAACCACGGCACATGAAGACCGATAACGGTCCGGCTTATAGCTCCAGGCAGCTGGCCACCTTCATGGCCACCTGGGACATTAAGCACACCTTTGGCGTTCCGTACAATCCTCAAGGGCAAGCGATTGTGGAATGGGTCAATCGGACGCTTAAGTCCTACATTGACAAACAAACAGAAAGGGGGAACCACCAGCCCTCCCCAAAAATCAGGGTCAGGCACAACATTGTCTGAACAAGGTATTATTTACGTACAATCACCTTAATGTTTTTTCAGATTACACTCCGCAGGAGAGGCACTTCCGTCACACGGAGGCTCTCCCGCGGCCGATGGTGCATTACCGAGTGCCACCGGATCCTTCCTGGAAAGGCCCGGCGCCACTCATAACATGGGGAAGAGGGTATTCTGCAATTATGTCTCCTACAGGCGTTATCTGGATTCCAGCTCGGTGTGTCAAGCCTCACTTCGAATCCAATGGCGTGCACCCCGGCAGTTCCGGACCCGATCCCGGAGATGGAGGAACTAACCCTGACGGGGAGAGCCAAGCGGAGGAGGCGACGACAGCAGATGACAGTGCCGAAGATCACCTGGGTGATGGCCAAGTCCCTGTGCCAGGAGGCGGCGGACACCGTTCGGAGGGAGGACAAGGAGCCGACACCGGAGAACATCTTGATTGCAGCCTTTTCCCTGATTACAGCTAATTCCATGTTGACCACCATCATCTTGATCCTTTCCCTGCTTGCAGGGGGAGGCATTCAAGCAGCTTCACTGGAAGCCCACAACCTGATGCCAGGCAGAGATCTCTCTGCCCGGCTGCAGTACAGCGTTTGGGAAAGATTGGCAAACCTCATCAATCAGTCCGATTTTTGCCTGAGGCAGAAAACCGCTTCTGCCTCTATTCTGAGCACTTGTCTCATCCCGGTGTGTCACTCCCCCAGATGCACGCATCAGGAATGGTGACTGGTTGGTGAAGCGGATATTTGGTCCGTTTTACAAGACTGCCTTCTCAACGTACGCGCATTGGGGAACCCAAGTCACCAAAGTCTTACCGGCTGATGCAGCCACTCTCTACACTCCCTAAGTGGCGGTCAGCCCGAACTCTACTTGTGCTTATATGACCAGCTTTTCCGCGGTCGAAGGGCCACAGCGCCGTTGCCTCGACCCCGGCAGCAGCAACTGGACTTGTGGTAACCCAGAGACTATTAACTCAATGTATGCTCACATTACTTTGCCTTCAGGATGGTTTTTTACATGTAACCAGTATACCTGGAACTACATTCCTGCAAATGTATCTGAATCACTTTGCTGTATCAGTCATTTGACATTGTTGCTTCCCACTAGAGACATGGTTGCCCCAAGCATAAATGTACCTTCACACATACGGCACGCTCGTGCCACCCAGTTAGACAGTTCATGTGATAGCAACATTAGGATTCTGAGTAAAGCTGAGTATGTTTCTTTAGCAGTCAGCTTGTTTGGCATGCCAGGCTTAGCCATAGGCAACGCTCGGAGAATTGGTCAATTGGCTTGCGCTTCGGCAAAAGCCATTAACCACACCTCCTCGGCGATAGCGCTGCTTAACCAAGAGCAGACAGAGCTTCACCATGCCATACTGGATAATCAAGCAGCTATCGATTACCTCTTACTGTTACATCATTTGGGTTGCGAGTCTGTCCATGGCATGTGTTGCTTTAACCTCACAGACAACTCGCGCAAGGTACAGAGTCAACTCACAGACCTCCATACCTTGGTTAAAAACATCAAGGAAGATGCGACGTGGGCGTGGTGGAATTTGTTATGGTCTTAGTTCCCGTGGGGTTGGCTACAAACGACACTCAAGGTGATTGTGGGGGTGATAATACTGGGAACGACTGTGTGTTGTTTCATGCAATGTATTCCCTCGCTGATGTCAAGATGACCCCCATGGAGAGAACCCCTGAATGTCCTCACTCCACGTCAGCTAATGCCACTCCTATGCCGATCCATCTGTCAGGTCCAACTAAACAAATAAAGGGGGAGTGTGGGATCCGCGCACACAATTGGTATACTGGCCCTGACAGAACCCCAGTAAGGGGTGATCACATCGTTACCTGGGGTTCTTGAAGAGACAGAAATTGGGGGAGCGGAATACTAGATAGGGTTTAATTCATCACTAACTGATCTGACAAACTGCTCGGTCAACAGAGAGCTAATGACTAACGGGTTAGGTGCATAATAGGCAATCTCGCGCCTGCGGATTGCCTTAAGCCCTAGAACCAATACCAGCCACATGTTTACCCCAGATAACATGGAACAATGTATTTCCCCTGCCGTTAATTAAGTTAGTTAATTAACTTCCCCTGTAGATTTCCCCAATTAACTTGTGTAAACACGGAGTGTGAATTCTGCCAGATCGCAATGCTTTTACATGCAGCCTGTACATGATAAATACTATTGATTTGCCTTCATTAAATCACTGGTCTTCGCTCCATCTTGCCTCGTGTCTCATTGCTTGACCAGTCTCCTCCGGGACCCAACAGCCGCTTCGCGGTGCCGATCCAGCTTGCGCAATCTGCTTCGCAGCCCAGATCCAACATATGGTGACCCCGACGTGATTCTACTCGCGAGTAAGCGATCTTCGCGGTCCGGTTCTTGTTATCTTTGCTCTTAAATGTGATCTGGTGAATTTGAGTCAATCCTTGCTCCACTACGTATAACAAGATTTTAAAAATTACAGTACGTTACAGCAAATGAGAATTTTGACTTTCCTTAATGTTTGTGGGAATATTTGGAATTTATAATTGAAAGGGAAAGCAGGAGGAATATGATTTAAATCTGGAATAGTTAACGCTTCTCATAATTTGATTGCCTTGGTTCAACTTAGAAATACAGTCTACTAGCTATATCTTTGGGAGGCAGTAGATGTTTTATTTAGTGAAAAAGTGAACCAGTAATAAAGTAAACAATGAGTAACAGCTTTGTTTCTTTATGTAGGATGTCCTTCTGTCTGTCGTAAAAATAAAAAAAATAGTGGCTGTAGTATTATTTGTAATTTTTAGATTTTACATTCTTTTTACAATATATAAATTGAAGTATGCTTACTTTGATTTTTAAATGTTTGAAATGGTAGCCGTGTTAGTCTGTGCAAACATATCTGAGAGTAAATAAAACAGAACAGCAAAAAAGACAAAAAAATGTTGTGGCACCTTAAAGACTAACTCCTGTATTTAAATGTGAACTTTCATGGACCAAGCCCATTTCATTAGGATGTCAGGTGATGTAGGCTATTATAATCTAAATGTTCTATGAACGACAACAAGAAACATAGAATTGTAGAGCTGGAAGGGATCCTATGGATCATTGAGTCTAGCCCCTCTCAGGGAGAAGATAGAGAATAACAGTGCTTCTGTATGGAGAACTTCTAATACTACTATATCTACATACATTGTATAGCTCTCATACGTTTCCTCCTTAACAGATGTTCTGTTGTAAGGTGAAGAGAAATGGTTAAAAGGATTATATTTAGAAAATATCATCTTGACTCACTACGAATGATACATGGTGACTGGACAATAAAAAATCACTTGGAAGCATCCTTTTGAATAAGATGCTTCAGTGTTGAAATGATCACCAACTCTGTAATTTGGCACATTGTTACTATATTGTAGAGCAGTAATGGCCAACCTTGGCACTCTAGCTGTTCTTAAACTTCAATTCCCAGAAGCCCTGATCAGAAGGAGTGCTGAATTGGGCTTCTGTTAATTGAAGTCTAAGAACACCTGGAGTGCCAAGGTTCGCCATCGTGGTTGTAGAATATTTAATACTAAATACACCACTATTTTTTCATTTCTTTACTAGACTTAGCAGTTTTATTGACTTTAACTACATCTTCATAGTACCACTTAGTAAAGTGTCGTAGCGGGAGGGCCTCTTGCAAGCATCCTGAAGTTTACTCCTCATGCAAGCAAACAGACTCCAAACACACACAAGCCCTGAGACAGCCTTTCAAGCTGAAGGGAGGGGAGGGGAAGGCCTTTGCATCAGCCCCCCCCCCCTGATGCATTCACACACAGTCACCCAAAGGAAACACACAGAGACATGGTTTGAATAACAGGTATTGATATTATTGGTATCACTGAAACCTGGTGGACGGATGATAACCAATGGGATGCAGTTATCCCAGGCTACAAACTGTACAGGAAGGGGCAAACGGGAGGTGGTGTAGCCTTGTATGTCAAAGAAGTGATAAAATCGTATGAATTGGAATATCTAGGTGATTTGGAGTCACCATTAGAAGCTCTGTGGGTAAGAGTACCAGGCCACAACAGTAGGTAAGAGTACCAGGCCTAACAGTAGGCATATACTATCGGCCTCCGACCCAAACTCTTGAGGGAGACTGGCAGTTGGAAAATGTTGTAAAGGAGGCATCCAAGAAGGGAAGCCTGGTTATAATGGGGGACTTCAATTACCCTCACATAGACTGGGTGAACTGTTGTTCAGCACATGATAAAGAGATCAAGTTCTCCTTCGTATAGTTTGTGAATCCACACTCATGGGGGGGTTATGCGCCTGCGCAGAACAGCCGATCGGAGGCTTGAAAAGCTATTGGTCAAAAGTTTTGGCGGTAAGACCGCCCACCGTACCGCCCACCCTGAGGCGCCCGCGCGCCATTTTACCTCAGTTCTCTTCTTTCCGCCGTAGCAGCAGGACGATCGTTGAGAGCTTCCTCAATTTTTTCGCCCTTCTGAGGGAAAGTCTTTTTGGCAAATCTCAATTTTTCTCGGTGATCTTGTCCTCCGGGCAGGATCGCCACCCCGGCTCTGTCTCTTCTCTTGAGTGGATTCAGTAGCCAATTTTTCGCATCGATCACCGTCTCCCCCCTCAAGGGGGTGGCGGCTGGTCGGCCCTTCGGGGTACTCGTCTCCAGAAACTTCCACTGGAAGAATTTTTTCCGCGGTTGATGGCTGCAGCGTTTAAACAGTGCACGGCTTGCCTTAAGAAGTTTCCGGCTTCCGACGGACACAGCCTGTGCCTCTTTTGTTTGGGAGAGTCGCATCAGAGCCAGTCTTGCCCGCATTGCAAAAAGTTTACGCGCCTCGCGGTGCAGAACCGAAGCAATCGCCTCAAGGCTCACCTGATGGAGCTCGCTCTGGCTCCCGCCGCGTCCGCCTCCACGGCCGCCGCTGCCGCTCAACCACCGCCGGCCTCTTCCTCCGTGCTTCCGATGAGGAAGAAGAAGAAGAAGGACAAGAACGGTGAGAAGAAGCGCAAGCGTGGGTCGGAGAAGAGACGGTCGCTTCCCCCCACTCCGCGCACACCCGCCTCTCCCGGGCCTTCTCCGCCGTTCTCGACTGCCCGATGTCCTTCTCCGGGATCCTCCATCTGGGGAGGACGGTCGTCTTCCGGGTCACCTGAGAAAGGACGCAGGGCTGGGGCTCCAGCTCGCCCACCTCAGGTGCTCTCCTCTCCTCCTCGGGGCAGAAACTCCTCGCCGAGGCAGGCCTCCGTCTCTCCACGGCCCAGAACACCGACGGACGAGGCGGTCGTCACCGTTTCGACGACCGTTTCGCCGACACCGACGCCGGCCACCGTTTCGGCTCCCACCGTTTCGTGGGCCACCATCCCGCCGGCCACCGGAGCTCCACCGCCAGCGGACTCGGACGCGTCTCAGATGGCCCTCGTCCGAGAGATGTTTCAGGTCATGGCGTCGTTTGCGACCAGGTTCCAGACCTCCACGCCTGCGGCCTCTGCGGCTCCG
Source organism: Bradypodion pumilum (assembly GCA_035047305.1). Lineage (NCBI taxonomy): Eukaryota > Metazoa > Chordata > Lepidosauria > Squamata > Chamaeleonidae > Bradypodion > Bradypodion pumilum. The sequence goes on along the minus strand of JAWDJD010000009.1, from coordinate 22,149,216 downwards.
GTTCCGACCACCGCAAGCCCCGGGCATCCCGGCTCTGCCGCGGCCCCACCGACCTCCCGTGGGTCGAGTACCCGCTCCGCCGGCCCACCCAACCCGTCATGGTGTGGTCCGGACGTTGATGCGGTGGACGCCCATCCCGCCGGCCCGCCCAGGCCGTACTGGCGCGGTCCGGACGTGGACGAAAGACTGCCTCCCTCGTCCTCCGATGAGTCCAGCTCGTCGTCGGAGGAGGACGAGGGAGACGTCGACGCCGAGCGCACGCCGGAACAAGCCATCGGCTCGGTGGACCCACCGCGTGGTGAGGACCAGCGCTCACTGACCGCCATGCTCACGAGGCTCGGCACCGCCCTCAACCTGAAGGTCGACCAGCCGCCGTTGGAGGGTGAGGATCAGATGACCGCGAAGCTCGACAGGCGTGCCGTGCGACCGGTCCACATAACCATGCTCCCCTCCATGATGACCACGGCGAGGGCGACGTGGAAGAAACCTTTGGCGGCACACTCCGTTTCGTCCAGGCTCGACAGCATGTACCGGGTCCTGGACGAGAACGTCGAGTTCTTGCAGGCGCACCCCCTGCCGAATTCCCTGGTGGTCAAGGCCTTCCAGCATAGGACGGCCACCAGCGGATTCCCGGTCCCGTCGACGCCGGAGGGAAAGAAATTGGACGCGGTGGGGCGTAAGTTTTACGCCACCGGCTCCCTATTCTTTCGGGCCGCAAACTATTCGGCCGCCATGGGCCTGTACCAATCTCACCCCTGGGAGCAGGTGAAGGTTGAGACGGCTAAACTGCCCGCAGATGCCCAGAAGAGGATTGACGCGCTGGCCGCCGAGGGGGACTTCGTCGCCGAGCAGTTGATGCGCACTGCCCGGCATATCAACGATTATGCGGCAAAAGACATGGCCTCCGCAATCTACCTCCGTCGCCATGCTTGGCTCAGGGACACCTCCCTCGATGACGCTATGAAAAAGCTCATCGAGGAGTTTCCCTTCGACGGGCAGGGCCTCTTCGGTCAGGACACCGATAAGGTCCTGAATGAGATGCGCCAGACCAGTTCCACGGCGAAGTTCCTGGGGCTCACCACGCCGGCAACTTCCACCAGGCCGAGGTTCCAGCCCTTCACACGGCGGTTCCAGGGCAACCCACAGCAGCAGGGACCGGCGGAGCAGCCTAGATCCAGCTCCTATAAACAGCGGCGACAACACAAACCCCGCTACCGGCCCTACGGACAGGACAAGCGTTCGACCGCGAGGCCCAAGCCCCGCGTTTGAAGCTGCGACGGCCGAGTCTCTCTCGCTCCACATCCCGTACCTCCCCCTCCGGAACTTCCTCCAGGCATGGTCGGGCATCACGGACGACCAGTGGGTCTTAAAGATCTTGTCCTCTGGCTACGCCATCGAGTTCGTGCGGGTGCCTCGAGTAGGAAGACATCGTCTCACCACCTCGTCCCCCCATTTGGAGGAAGAAATAGCAACCCTTCTCTCCAAGGGAGCCATCGAGCGGGTAGCACCGTCCGACTGGGACAACGGCTTCTACTCGAGGTACTTCGTGGTCCAGAAGAAGGACGGAGGCCTTCGCCCTATCCTGGACCTACGCCGCCTGAACAAATGCATCCACACCAGGAAGTTCCGGATGGTGACCCTACAGACCGTCCTCCCCCTCATCAACAAAGGGGACTGGTTCACAGTCATAGACCTCAAGGATGCCTACTTCCACGTCTCCATCCTCGAGGAACACAGACGGTTTCTCCGCTTCCGTATCGACCATTCCGTGTACCAGTACCGATGCCTACCGTTCGGTCTGGCCACGGCACCGCGGGTCTTCACCAAATGCATGGCTCCGGTGGCTGCATTCCTCCGCCAACGGGGCATCAGGGTCTTCCCATACATCGACGATTGGTTGATCGTCTCCCCCACCAAATCGTCGGCCGTTCGGGACACACAATACACGGTTCACCTCATGGAGAGTCTCGGCCTCAGGATCAACTTCACCAAGTCGAAGTTGACTCCCTCCCAGCGCGTCGAGTACATTGGAGCGGTACTCGACTCGCTCATTACGAGAGCCTACGCCCCCCAGAAACGCTTACGGGACATTGCGCAGGGGGTGAGCGAACTGCGCACGAAACCGTGCATCCGGGCGAAGAAGGCTCAGAGACTTCTAGGCCTGATGGCCTCAACGACGGCAGTGATCCCCCATGCCAAATTGAAATTCAGGTCCCTGCAATCGTGGCTCCTTCACGAGTTCGACGCACTTCGGGAGAGCCAATGCAAACGGTTGACCCCATCTCCAGAACTGAGGGACCAACTGCTGTGGTGGTCCACACCACTCAACGTGGCCACGGGGAAGAGTTTCTACCCCCCGCAACCTTCACTGCAGATACTGACCGACGCGAGCAACCTCGGCTGGGGCGCTGCTTGCGGGACTCTCACGGTCAACGACGCCTGGGCACCGCACGAAACGGTGCACCACATAAATTACTTGGAGCTGCTGGCCATTTGGAAGGCCCTGCGCTCCTTCGAGACTCTGCTCACCGGCAAGGCGGTTCAAGTGGCCTCGGACAATACCACGGCGGTGGCGTACCTCAACAAGCAGGGAGGAACACGGTCCACCACCCTCTTGTACCTTGCAGTGCAGTTGTGGGAATGGTGCCTGGAGAGGCACATTTTCCCAATTGGAGTGCACATTCAGGGCACACTGAATGTCTTGGCAGACCACCTGAGCCGTCTCACCTCGACGACCCACGAATGGGAGCTGGACGACGGAGTGTTCCAGTCCCTGTGCCAGGTCTGGGGGACGCCGAGCATCGACCTCTTTGCATCGGAGTCCAACAAGAAACTCAGCAGGTACTGCTCCAGAGCAGGCATCGGACCGAACTCCGAGGGCGATGCCTTCATGAAACGGTGGGATCAGGACTATCTCTATGCCTTTCCTCCGTTTCCTCTGGTCCAGAAGGTACTCACCAGGATGCACCAACACAGAGCCAATGCAATTCTGGTAGCACCGGCGTGGCCGCGCCAACCCTGGTTTCCGCTACTGTTGCGCATGTCGTCACAGTATCGCACACTGCCGGAATCACCGACACTCCTCCAAATGGAGCAGGGCCAGCTGCACCATTCGGACCTGCCCAGCCTCCACCTCACCGCGTGGAGGATAACCCCAGACTGGCCAGGATCCTTGAACTAGCGCGGCGCCCTTCCACAAGGAAGTCCTACGCTTCCAAATACAGGCGTTTTTGTGCTTTCCTGGCCGCCCGGCAAACGCCCCCCACCCAGGTGGGACTGCAGGACATTTTAACCTACCTCCTCCAGCTGGCGGAGTCTGGCCTCAGCATCACCTCCATCCGAGTGCATCTCGCAGCAGTGGTAGCGCACTCTCCTGCTGGCTCGCCCGCTTCCGGGGCCTTCCGCGACCAAACGGTAAAGCGCTTCCTCAAGGGACTAAAGAACGCTTTTCCGCCGGCCCGGACACCGACGGCTCAATGGTCACTGTCCACCGTTCTCAACGCGCTCACCAGGACCCCCTTCGAGCCCTTGGCTACCGCCGATGTTCGTCTCCTCACATGGAAGACAGCATTCCTGGTGGCCATCACGTCTGCACGACGAGCTGGTGAGCTGGTTGCCCTGCGAGCAGACGCACCTTTTCTCCAGTTCTTCAACGACCGCGTCGTCCTCCAAGCGGACATCACCTTTCTACCCAAGGTGGTCTCCAAGTTTCACATGGCACAAACTATCTCCTTGCCAACCTTCTTCCAGAACCCCACTAACGCCCAAGAAAGGACTTGGCACACGCTGGATGTGAAACGAGCTTTATTGTTTTACACCAGCAGGACTAGAGAGTTCAGGAAGTCACAACGCCTCTTTGTGGCTTATGGGGGAAAGTCCAAGGGTGAACCCATCTCTGCTCAAAGGTTCTCCAAATGGATCACCTCTACCATCTACCTGGCCTACGAGTCAGCTTCACTGCCACCTCCACCGCATGTCAGGGCGCATTCCACCAGGGCGGTTGCCACATCCACTGCCTTTCTGGAGGGCACACCGCTTGAGGACATATGTAAGGCTGCCACCTGGTCCAGACCTTCCACATTTGTCCAGCACTACAGGGTGGACACCAGAGCCACTGCGGACGCCAGGCTTGGCCGTGTCGTCCTCACCAGAGGGCTCCGGACTCAACGCCCCTGACGGGTCCACCTACGGGTTCTTCAGCTCATCGTGGGATCATCTCATCCGACTGCCCACCGACCAAGTAAGTGTGAGCTTGCTAATCTCCCATGAGTGTGGATTCACAAACTATACGAAGGAGAAAGTTCGGTTTCACTTACCAGTGATAACTTTCGTTCTTCGAGTATATAGTTTGTGAATACACACTACCCACCCTGCCTCCCCTCTTGAGCTGCACGGATGAGATCAGTTGGTTTATCCTGTGCTTGGCTTAAGTATGGAACTGAGGTAAAATGGCGCGCGGGCGCCTCAGGGTGGGCGGTACGGTGGGCGGTCTTACCGCCAAAACTTTTGACCAATAGCTTTTCAAGCCTCCGATCGGCTGTTCTGCGCAGGCGCATAACCCCCCCATGAGTGTGTATTCACAAACTATATACTCGAAGAACGAAAGTTATCACTGGTAAGTGAAACCGAACTTTCCTAGATATGCTAAATGATTGTTCCCTGTGACAGATGGTTGAAAACCCAACTAGAGGTACAAGAATCCTTGAATTGATCCTGAGTAATACTCAGGATCTGGTGCAAGATGTTAATATGACTGATCCAATAGGGAACAGTGACCACAACTCAATTATGTTTAACTTGATCATAGACCACAAGTCACTGATAAAATCTAACACAGAGACCTTAAATTTTCAAAAAGGAAATTTCCCAAAGATGAAGAAACTAGTAAAAAAGAAGCTGAAAGGGAAAATTGAGAAAATCCAAACACTCCAAGAGGCATGGAGGCTGTTTACAAAAACAATAACAGAGGCTCAATTGGAATGCATACCCAAAAGGAAAAAGGGCACTGTCAGGTCCAAGAGGACTCTGATGTGGCTCACAGGAGCTGTTCGGGAAGTGATCAAAAGCAAGAAAAGCTCATTTAGAAGATAGAAGGCTTGTCCGAATGAGGACAGCAGGCAGAAACATAAATTCTGGCAGAACAAATACAAGGCAACAATCAGAAAAGCAAAGCAAGACTTTGAGGAGCGTATAGCTAAAAATACTCAGAGAAATAATAAAGACTTCTTTAAGTACATTAGAAGTAAGAACCCAACTAGGAAGGCCATTGGACCATTAGATGACAATGGAAGGCAAGGGGTTATTAAAGAGGAAACAGAGATTGCAGAGAGACTCAATGAATTCTTTGCTTCAGTATTCATTGAAGAAGACAGAGAACACATGCCCAAAACAGAGCCAATCTTCGTAGGGAGGGAAACCGAAGAATTAAGCCAGATAGAAATAACCAGGGAGGAGGTCCTTGCATGTCTTGTTAAACTAAACACTAACAAATCACCAGGACCAGATGGCATCCATCCACGAGTTCTCAGGGAACTTAAAGATGAAATTGCTGATCTCCTAGCCAAAATATATAATATTTTCCTCAGATCAGGCTTTGTGCCTGATGACTGGAAGGTAGCGAATGTAACACCAATTTTCAAAAAAGGATCCAGGGGTGATCGAGGAAATTGTGATGGAAACCATCCTAAAAGATAGAATTAATAGGCACATAGAAGAGAAGGAGATGCTAAAGAAGAGCCAACATGGCTTTTGCAAGGGCAAATCATGCCTCACTAATCTGTTGGAATTTTTTGAGAGTGTCAACAAGCATGTGGATAAGGGGGATCCAGTTGACATTGTTTATCTGGACTTTCAGAAGGCTTTTGACAAGGTCTCGCACCAAAGGCTCTTGAAGAAACTTGCCAGTCATGGAATAAAGGGACAGGTCTTGTCCTGGATCAGCAACTGGCTAAGGGACAGGAAACAGAGGGTAGCACTCAATGGACACTTCTCCAAGTGGAGGGAAGTAAAGAGTGGGGTCCCCCAAGGTTCATTACTGAGCTTTTCAACCTCTTCATAAATGATCTAGAGGTCGGAGTAAATAGCAAGGCAGCCAAATTTGCTGACGACACTAAATTATACAGGGTAGTGAAAACTGTGAGAGATTGTGAGGAGCTCCAGAGGGATCTCTTGACACTGGGGGAGTGGGCAAAACAGTGGCAAATGAGCTTTAACACTAGTAAGTGCAGAGTGATGCATGTTGGGGCAAAAAACCCCAATTACATTTATAAACTGATGGGTTCTGAACTCTCTGCGACAAACCAGGAAAGGGACCTTGGTGTCCTGGTGGACAGCTCAATGAAGGTGTCAACCCAGTGTGCCTCAGCAGTGAAAAAAGCAAACTCAATGCTAGGGATCATTAGGAAGAGTATAGAAAATAAGTCAGCAAGTGTCATTTTGCCTCTTTATAAATCTATGGTGAGGCCCTATCTGGAATACTGTGTACAGTTCTGGTCACCATACCTCCAGAAGAATATTATGGAGTTGGAAAAAGTGCAGAGGAGGGCAACCAAAATGATTAGTGGACTGGAACACCTTCCTTACCATCTGAGGCTGCAACGGTTGGGCCTTTTCACTCTTGAACGACGGCGTCTAAGAGGTGACCTGATTGAAGTTTATAAAATCATGCACGGTGTGGACAAAATATATAAGGAAAAACTGTTTTCCCTATCGCATAACACTAGAATTAGGGGACACTCAATGAAACTTTTGGGTACTAGTTCTGAAACAAATAAGAGAAAGTACTTTTTCACCCAGAGGATTACTGGTCTATGGAACTCCCTGCCAGAAGAAGTGGTGACAGCTGTCAGTCTTGACAGCTTTAAGAAAGGATTAGACAAGTTCATGGAGGACAAGGGTATCAATGGCTATAATTATGGATACTTAAGGACAACCTCCGGGTTGGAGAGATAGGCAGGATATCTCTCAATGCCATTTCCAGGGAACCCTAAGCAGGTGAAGGCATCTGCTTGGGAATACCCTGAAGGAAATGGTGAGCCACTGTGTGAGATAGAATGCTGGACTGGATGGGCTGTGGCCTGTTCCAGCAAGGCTGTTCTTATGTTCTTTGTGCTGGTGCCTCTCAGCCTGATTGGCTGTGGTGTGGCACAAAGAACGTTGGGAAATGAAGTTGTTTCCCTTTTTTCGCGTTTGTGCGGCTCTTGCCCCACTGGCGCATTTCTCAAACCTTCGTTGACCTGCGGACCCAGTTCAGGCGTGTGCACGAATCGTGGGTGCGGGCTTTTAGGGCCTGGCCTAGGAACCTATTCAAAGTTCCAACGGTTAACCCTCGATTTTATAGGTTAAGATAACTGCAAACCAGGAAATGGGAGTGACTCTTTAAGGTGATTGGTCAGCATTAGCTCAGTGCATGGCCAGGTTTGAGGTAAACAGGAAACGTGAGGTAATGCTCATAAGATGTGCTCGTGATCACAAATTCGTGAATAACAGGTGACCCTCTATTTTAGGGGAAATGACTCATCTGACTGGCCTTCTGCACAGTAAAACACAGCCCAGCATCCCAAGCTGCCTCTTCCCAATAGGAAGGCCCTTTGGGAAGACTGTGAAAAGACCCTAACATCCCAACAGTAAAGTATTTTGGCTGACTGTTATGAGATGGAAACATCTTTAAAAGATCATAGATTGAAGCTGCATAGCTTATGTGCCACTACAAGCAAGGAATAGTATGACTGCTATTGCTGTATCAATTTACATGTCAGTCCTAATGTATTAACTCAAAAACAACATGTAAATGAGTACAGACACGAATCTGCTTCCAAATAACCATTCAGAGCATTGCAGAGTTGATACTAAAATATAGTTTCCTATGCCAGCAATGCAAACATCTTGGGTTGTTTTCTTAACTGATCATTCAAATTTCTATACTTCGTTGATTATCAAATTCCTGGATTATATTTCAGGATAATTTGTTACCATCTTCTGAATACTGTATTGCAGAATTATTTATATTTGCCCACTTTTCTCTCCATAGGTTTTGGCACTAATTTCCTTCATCTGTATAGAGACCATTATGGAATGTGCCCCTTGTGAAGGCCTTTATTTCTTTGAATTTGTCAGCTGTAGTGCATCAGTAGTTACTGGAGTTCTGTTGCTTATGTTCAGTCTGAATCTCCATACAAGAATACCACAAATCAACTGGAACATTACAGTAAGTTCTCATCCAAACCTTCACTTTATAAAAATAGCTGAATAAACATCTGAAGTTAGGATTTTAAGCTCCGCCTGCTTTGTGCAGAAATGCTTTTAGCAGTGACCGGAGTACATGTACTGCTTTGTATTCATTGTGAACCCCACTGGTGTAATACGGATTATAAAATATTGGATGTTAAAGCATATAAAGCTGAAGTTGTTTCTGAAAGTATTTTCCCCTACACAAGTGAGGCTTTCCTTCAATGGATGTTTTTACTCTTCATTTGAAGAAACCAGTCTGCAACTTTTGAACTGTTTAATATCAAATATGGTTTAAACTTAAGTAGAAATTAAGTGAGTTGGCCCTGCAAATAAATAAGCTATGAAAGGGCACTACTGTATTCTAAAAGCAGCCTTGTTTGGAACTTAATCCTTCTCTGAGGGAGGAAGAGTTGTCTGGCACATTTACTTTCTCTTCCACGTTATGGTAGTTGATACCACCATTTTTTCCTAGACCTGCTCCTATACCTTGAAATATAGTCAACATTTTTGTTTGTTGGCCAGAAGAAAAGCAGCAGAAAAGCTATGTTTATGCATGTTAATCATAAGAACAGATCTTGTGAAGAAAGTGGCAGGCAGACTGCATCCATAGATTTTGTTGTTGTTGTTCATAAATGGGATAAATTATCTCTCATGTAGAATTCATAGATCAAATTCAAAACATCGTAAGACTTTCTACTAGCTCATGGAGTTTTCATGGACTTTAGTAATTTTCCTGGTGTTTTGTTAGGTTCCTTTGATATAACAAGAGATCACTTAACTCTTTTATTGATCTTGTTGTGGGAATGGCTTGAAAGATTTATGATGTTGTTTTGTAGGTCCATGTTCTTGATGTAGGATTACCCTTTTATGTCACTTGTCTTCTTTCATTCCAGAGTATGAATGATAGGCTAGCAGGTTAGAACACAATTTCCTTGGTATCCTGAAAACTCATAAACTAATGAGAATGCTCACCATTTTTTAAAAGAATAAATGAGATTTTGATTTTTGTACAGATAGGGGGGGCTTCTGAATGGTCTAATTAGTGAGGCATTGTGACAGTCTTCCTTTGCTACTGGTAGGAAGTCACCACTATGGCAGCTGTTTTATAGCCATAACCTTAATTGTTGCTAACCTTTGTGATAAGAAATAGTGTATTTTGTGGGTTTTACTTTTACAGTAAAACCCCACTTTATGGAAAAAGTCTGTTCCGTAGCTTTTTCCTTAACTCAATTTTTTCTGTAAAACGAGCCATTCCCATAAGACTGCATTGGTGAGGAAAAACGTTCCCGACTCCCCCCCCCCCAAATAATAATAATTAAAAAACAAACACTAACTCCTCTCCAGACCACTCTACTGCCACCCACAGGGCCGAGAATGACTGAGGGTGGTCTTTTATAGCCCACCAGGCGCAATGTGCTCTAGGAAATTGCATTCTGTAAAACGGGGTTCTTCTGTAAAACAGGAAACATTTTCAGCAAAAAACCTGTAAAATGGGGTTTCTGTAAAACGAGGCTTCTGTAAAATGGGGTTTTACAGTACTGTATGTAGTTTTCATGGAGTGATAGCATAAAGTGAGAAATGATCTACAATGTGTTTTTGGCATCAATTCTTTTATTTTCATCCTAAGTGGGGAATTAAAATAACTAAAATAGTCTTCAGAAATCAGCATGCTGAAGGTGACATTTTTATTGCATATTGAAAATATTTCTTTTTTTAAAAAAAAATTTATAATTTTTTATTAAGAATTCAGACAAAACAAAACAAATCTTTACCCACAGTCATTATAAACATAATAGATATACAACTAAAGAATTTTTCCCAATAAAATATTCAAAAGATAAAAGTAACAGTTGAAACATGCAAAACACAAAAAATTGCTAATAATAATAGCTATGTTAATAAAATTGTTAATAATAACTAAATCCCCTTTTCAATATAAAGTATGGTGATAAAAAATAATACCCGTGTACCGTTTGGGAATGTCAGCGAGGACCACGAAGTCCAAAAGAGGATCGTGTCAGGGCCTGGACTAATGCCATTTCCTTCGGATAACGTGTAGTCAACAAAGAATTTCCAGATTTCCCAAAACAAGATTTTTGGAATTAGTCCCTTTCTCTGGTGTAATTGCATAGTTATTTGTTCATTAAGAGCCAATTGCCAAGCATCCACGTACCATCTGACCTTATTGATGTTACCTCCACCTTTCCATTCCTTGGCTATTAACTGTCTTGCTACTATTACTAATGACAGCACTAACTCCTTCTTATTATCCTCCATATCTAAATTATCAATTTCATCCAGTATTATTAGCTTTGGGGTTAGTACCATTGTTGATTTAAGCATTTTATTCAGATCTTCTATACTTTTCCAAAATTTGCTTACTTGTTCACACGACCACCACATGTGGATATAACTCCCTTTCTCTTTCTTACATCTCCAACATGTATCCGAATTCTTATTGTTCATTACCTACTAATCTATTTAGATTTTTCTTCCCTTGTCTCGCCTCTATGATCAAATTTTCGAAGGGAGATATTACCCTACCTGTTAGATTGATCTTCCTCATATTTCTATCCCAAGCTTCCATCTGATGTTCCTGTAGCTAATTTAAATTTAGTTCATATATAATTTTTCTATCACGGTAATTATTATATTTCTCTAGCCAATCTGCGAATAATAATAAAAATTACGGAATAGAATTTCTCTTGTATTTAAATTTAATTCTAATGGGCAATCTTGGAAGTCCAAGATTTCAATTATAGGTGACTGTTCGGACCTAACATTGATTTCATGCCTTTCCATATTTTAATTAGATTTTTTAGAGAAAAATTATGCAATTGTTGGTTGGCCCTCTGCTCACCTAAAAATAATTCCCCCCTCCATTTTCTAAACTATTTGTTCTGTTTCATTATTTTGGACACATTGTTGACTTAATAATTTTATTTTATTTTTCAAATTGGAAGCTTTATAATACTTTTTAACATTGAGTATATTCAGCCCTCCAAACCTATTCTTAGTATACCATAAGCCTTTATTAATTCGTGGCTTTTTCCCATTATTACAAAATTCATTTATCATCTTCTGCCAAGTGTTAAGTTCTTTCTCTTTTATTGGGATTGGTAAATTTTCTAATAAAAAATTCAATTTTGGTATAATTTTCATCTTGCATAAATTTATTTTTCCAAACCATTATAATTTTAATATTTTTAATTGATCTATAGTTAGTTTTATTTCCTCTTTTAATTTATTAAAATTAATATTGTACAGATCTTTAACTTCCTCTGTCACCATTATTCCTAGGTATCTCATTTTCTCTTTTATATTAATATTGTATTTCTCCATAATCTTTTTTTCTTGCGAAAGATTACATGCAATAGTTTCTGTTTTTCCCCAATTAATGTTTAAACCCGTGACTTCCTCGAACATTTTTAGGTGATGTTGAACTATATCAATACTTTGAATGGGGTTTTTAAATACTAACAGCGTATCATCGGCGAATAAACTTATTTTTTTATTGATGCCCACTAATCTATCATCTTATCTTCTACCTATTGCTAATATTTCCATCTCCAATATAGAGATGGGGAAAGTGGGCAACCCTGTCTCGTACCTGCACTAATATTTATTTGCCCACTTAACCTATTGTTCATTTTTATTTTTGTCACCGAGTCTTTATATAATTGTCCAATTGCATGTCTAAATTTAAAGCCAAAATTTAATTTAAAACATATTTCCTTTATAGTGGACCACTGAATAATCAAAGGCTGTATAAATATCTAATGCTACAATACACACTTTATCTTTATTCTTTTTTATTGAGTCTATAATATTTACTAACCTACTTATGAATCCTTCCATCTGTCTCCCTTTCATAAAGTCTGACTGGTCCTCTCCTCTTGATTTAAGAGGGAAATAGGGCGGTAGGAATCAATTTTGTCCTTGTCTTTACCAGGTTTTGGGATTAATACTGTAATCAAACGACTCCAGGATTTGGGTATTTCTCCTCCCTCCAAAATATAATTGTATAGTTTCTTTAATTTAGGAATCATTATTTCTCGACATTGCTTGTAAATTTCTGATGGAAAACCATCTTCTCCTGGTGCTTTATCATTTTTAACTGTCTAATCACAATTTCAATTTCTTTATCTTGTACCTCTTGTTCCATATAGTTTAAATGTTCTTCCTTTAATTTTATATTTAAGTTTTAATCTAAATACAATCTTAATTTTGTCACACCCACCACCTTTTCTTTATATAAATCTGAAAAGAATTCTTCAGCTATATGCATTTTGTCTTCTATTTTATTTACTGTCAATCCATTTTTATCAATCAAGGAATCTATTTGTCTCAGTCTTTTTATTTTTTGCTATTTTAGCTAGAGTTTTCATGTCCTTATTGTTGAATTCAAAATCATGCCTTTTTAGATATGCCGTATCTTTCCTTGCTTTTTTCGTTTCTAAACTTATTAACTCTTTTCTTAGGAATTGAAGTTTATTCCATATTACCTCACTACCCGTATTTGCATGCCTTTTCGTTAATTCTTTTAATTCCTGTTCTTTTTTAGCTGTTTTCTTATATACTTCTTTGTCATTAATAATTCTCTCCTGGATACAGTCACCCCCAAGTACTGCTTTCATGGTGTCCCATAAAATATGTGGCACCACTTCACCGTTATCATTTAATTCTCATTTTTCGAACCAGTTATCCATTAATCTCTTCTTCATACAATCATTGTTAAGGAGTTTAGTGTCAAGTCTCCATAAATTACTTTTGATTACATCTCTTCCTAAATTAATATCTAAAGTGATTGGAGTATAATCTGATAGCTTGAAGGTGCCTATCTCCATTTCCTCTAAACTCTGTAATAAGTTTTCTGACACCAAAAATAATCTATTCAAGAATAGGATTGAACACTGGAGAAAAAAAGGTAAATGACTTTTCCTTTCCTTTCAACCTTCTCCATACATCTCCATCCAGTTTCTCCATCCACCTGTCCAGAATATTAAACTCCCCTTTTCTATACTTGGAGGATTTGGAAACATCAATCCCTGCTCTTGTTAGATTGAAATCACCTCCTATTATAACATTTGCCATTCTTTCTTTCTTTATCACTGGTAGAATTTTGTCTAAGAAAAGTCCTTTCTCTTTATTTGGTACATAAATATTTACCAAGGTGTATTCCTGGTCTTCAATCTTCCCATTAATTAACTGAACTCTCCCCATCCTTATCGCTAATACTCTTAGACATTGTAAAACCAAGTTTATTCGATATTATAGTTCACACTCCTCTTGAATTTGATGTTCCCAAACACTTTTCATAGATATCAGTTCCCTTCATGTATAGGTTATTTTTAGTTTCATTTTCTTGAAGGAAAATGATGTCAGCTTTCTCTCTTTTTAATACCCCCTCCAATCTCTTTCTCTTAATTTGGTTCCCTAGGCCCTTCGCATTCCATGATATCATTTTTATTCTCCTCGACAGAAAAAACAGGGGAAAAAACAATAAAAAATTACAAAAAAATCTTCATCCCTTGTAAACATCTTAACTCAACTAATACTTAATCTCCCCGTGTAAAAAGAAAAACACAATAAAAAAGTGAAAACATTTCTCTATCTCCCCCCCCCCCACACACACACACTTTCCTAACCGGAAAGTGACATTTGGAATCCAAAGCACGGGGGGCGGGGGGAGGAGAGACACTTGACAGACAAAACATCTTGATTATATAACCGTTATTTGTTTAATACTTTTTATTTCAAACTTAAATAATAATAAAACTCTCTCCCATCACTTGCATCATATGGCAGACCCGACCCATTAATTGCCTCCCTCTGCCCCCATCACATCTTCGTCTTCAGCATCAACTTCTTGTTCATTCGCCACTGGAGTAATAGAGCCCTTAAGTAGTTTCCATTCATTTGAGTCTTTCTCTATAATATTTGCGTTCACAAAAATATTCAACACTTGAGATACCTCCATCAACAAAAACTTTTTCCCTTGGTACATAAATCTTAACTGGGTGGTCTCCAATTATATTTGATACCCTTGTCTCTTAATACTTTCATAAATGGTTTTATTTTGGTCCTCCAGATGCGTTCGTCCAAAGATACATCATTGTAAACTTCGATCATTGCAGATCCTATCTTTAGGGTTTCTTGTCCTAAAGATTTAATTTGATGCATCAATTTTAATTTTAAGTCCAAATTCACAAATTTAACCAAAACATTTCTCGCTCCACCCCCATTCTTTTTTGGACCTAATCTGAACACACTTGCAACTTCTTCCGGGCCCAAATTATCCTCTAATTTTAACCCATGTAACCAAGTCAATAATCTTTGTTTTAAGTTATCGGGATTACCCTCCGGTATATTCCTAATCACCACATTGTTCCTTCAGTTGATCTTCCAAATATCCCAACCTTTTCTCCTGTTCTAAAAATCTGTCCTCTCTAGTATTTACCTTTTCTTTCATTTCTTTCACATCGTGGTGTAATTCCCAAACTTCTTTACCTACGGCATTTACCCCCTCTTTCAACTCATCTATCTCTTTAATCAGATTAGTGCATTCCAATTTTGTAGTTTTAATTACTTTTGAAATAGTTTCTTTAATCTCATTTTGAAATTTTTGATTATTTAATAGTCGTTGTTCTTCCATAACTTGAAGTTTTGTTTGTAATGCCTGTTCCAAATTATCAAATCTAGACTCTAAGTTTTCTTTTAAATCTTTCATACTAGAAGTTGATGCCTTATCTATAGTAAACTCTTCCTCAAGACCTACACCCTTGTTCTGATCACTTGTAAATTCCATCGATGTGGCCTGAACTCCTGGTATTCCTACCCTGATCTTCTCTTCTAAACTCTCCCACTCCACATCCTGCTGATTTTTTTGCTGTTGTTGCTTACTCTTCCTTCCACCTTCCTTTTTAATTGTTCTAAGTCATTTATCTCATCAATCTCTTCCCTTATTGATCTCCTTCTTCTTTCCTCCAGATCCCTTCTTGTTAATCTTTTAGTTCTCACACAAGCCGGCTCCTGTTTCGGCGCCGTTACCCTTTTACTCATTAATCCAACTCCTATCAATCTTTTAGGAGTCTATATGGAAAGAAATAAAAATATCAAATATCAAATAAGAAGTCAAGCTACAGAGCCAGCTAGGGGGAGGGCAATAAAGATCGAGAGATGAAAGGTCTGAAAAGGGGGCAGAAGCGGACAAAAGCAGAGAAATGGGGGATAGAAATAACCATTAACACCAGGTTTCCTGCAGTCCAGGTTAAAAAAAAAGTTAATGTCTATTTGTTTCAATGCCACCTTTCCACTTCACTGTTGGAGTGCTAGTTGGAAAAGGAAAACAAACGTGGCGAGATGTAGCTTGTCCCAGGGTGGTCGGCAACTTTATAACTCTGTCCCAGGGAATGTGTGGGGGAGAGCAACAGACTGATTTTCACTTTGATAGTGGGGGCTGCTGGAAACTTTGTATTGTAGTTAGGGCAAGCAGACTCCTTTGTATTGCCTTATCCCGGATTTTTTCTCTTTTAGCCACTCCGTGCCTCTCTCTAAAGAAGTTTTAAGTTAACCTTTGCTGTATAGACCACGTTGCTGGGAGACAGGGGGTGGATAAAAAGCCAAAAATAATGAAAGTAACTAATTCAACAAAGTTATAACTCTGCTGTAATTCCGGTATTGTCCAACTAATCCAATAGAATAGCTCCCCCGAGACCGGTTCTTTTCATAGTTCAATAATTAAACAAACGTCACTATTCCTAGAGATCAAATCGAGCTGATTCACTCCCGTAACGCCATCTTGCCCTAATCATGATCTAGTGTCTCTGTGGTTCCAGCTCTTGCTCCTTCAACTCCGTACTTTGTTTCTGTCCATTCGTCGATTCTGCCAACTATAGACCCCCACAAGTCAGATATATTATGACAGTCTTATGTCTCAGACCCCTCTTCCCCCAGTTGGTGTGGTATTTGGTGTGACCAATTCCCAGATCATCAAAGAGCAGGGAGAAACGTACTCTTAGCCTCCAGATCTCCGAGGCTCAGTCCAGCAAAATCCAAACTTCTCCTGATCTAATTTCCTGCAGTTTTGCTTGTCCCCTTTTATGCTCCACTCCTCTCCTTGCTGTTACTCTCGCACACCTCCTCTCCCCCTGACCAATCGAATTCGCCTGGACTTACCCAGAACTTGCAACGTCTTTGCAGCTCACCTTTCACCAAATAATGGGAAACTCGACCGCTCACTTCGCCATGACGGCACGCCCCCCATATTGAAAATATTTCTGAATGTTGTATATCTATACCTATAAGGAAGGACGTTAACCGTTGGAATGTAACAAAGGCTCCCACACCTGTCCACACTGTCCTGTACCGAGCCGCCTGCACTCATCTTTACCCGGCCCGCACAGCACTGCAAGGGTCCGACAGTCGCCAGTGGGGCAGCCGCCCCACGAAGTCAAACAAAAAAATTAAAACTACGTTTTCCAGCCTCCTTCGCGCCGTGCCACACCCCTCAGCCAATGAGGTTGAAGAGTGCGAGCATGGAGGAGGCTGGGCAGATGGCGTAGTGATTTAAAAATAAAAACCGTGCCGAGACCCAACTGGCAAAAGTAAGTGCGGTCGATGGGGGTTGGGGGGGGGAGACACGGCCCCGGTAACCATGCTGCCCCCCGCCCCACCACCTTGCCCCCCCTCCCTAACCCCCACCGACCGCACTTGACTTTTCCCAGCTCCGGCTGGGTCTTTAAAACTCTTTCCCTCCTGGCGCGGCCTTCTGCGTAGGGAAAAGCACCGGCCTCTCCTTCGTCCCTGCGGGCAATGTGGCCTCGACGCCCACAGGGACAAAGGAGAGGCCACTGCGCCTCTTCCTAACAGAGAGAAGGAACCGCTTCTCTGGGTTGGCTGGGAACGAAAGTTTCGTTCCCAATCAACCCAGAGAGAAGCTAAGCCCCTCTGTGATGGGGATTCCTTCTCTCTGTGAGGCAAAGTTGCTGCCTTTGCCTCCCGGAGAGATGGAATTTCTTCTCTCTGGGTTGGCTGGGGATGAAACATTCGTTCCCAGCCAACACAACAGCAAAAAAACAAAAACAGTTAAACAAAAGGCCAAAGAACAAAAAAAGAAAATAAAAACGCAAATGAATAAACAAATACTTCAAATAAACAAGGAAAACAAAAAAACACACAATAAACTCAACAAACCCCCAAAACCAAAGAAAACTAACTAAAAACACCTATCTACAACACAAAAACACCTAACTCAACCAACAAAAATATCACAAATTAAACAAATAGATACAGAAAAAATCAAAACAAAAATAACACACACAAAAAATCCTAAAAAATACAACACATCTAAAACCCAGGAAAACTACAAAAAAAAACCAAGAAAAACCCTTTGGGGGGTTTAAGTAGAAACTCTACTTAAACCCCCCTGCCCAGCAACCCAGAATAAAAAAAAGAAGAAAGAAAAATAAACCAAGAACACTTACGAGAGATGTCTTCTCTCCATGCTGCTGGAACAGAACTGAATAAAGGACAATATCGCAGTACTGTTAAGCACAGCCCCACCTAGAGGCCGGGAGAATAAAAACAGTCAAAAGCATAATTATAACATCCAAATTGAAAAACAATTGCAGTACTCTTAACCACCGCTCCACCTAGAGGTCGGAAGAGTAAAAACAGTCAAAAATAATTAAATAATCCAAAAAATAAATAAAATAGAGGAATTCAAATAAATTAAAAAACCACAAATTAAAAACCACCACCCAAACCACCCCTAACCAAAAAAATATAACCACACATAAAAACTGCCTAGCTGGCTGGGCACAAATATGCTAGTAAGTATATAAAGGAAAAAAATGTATACAGTAAGTCCTGTTTCTCTTTGAAGATTAACAGGTTTGCTTTGAGATTTGGGGGGAAATGCAGATGGAATTGTTCATACAGGAGAATGAGCTTGCATGCCCCATAGGGAGCATCTGGATTAATATGATTGGTCTGGGGACGGGACAAAAATGGTAAAGCAAAGCAATCACACCTGTATACCACCCCATAGCAGTTGATGTAATATATCTTGACTTTATCAAAGCCTTTGACATAGTGCTCCATGATATTCTGATTAGCAATGATATTCTAGTTTAGCTAGATGTTTAACTAACTGACCTGGGATGTTGTGCAGTGGCTAAACTGCTGTACTGCAAACCAATAGTCATGGTTGACTCAGCCTTCCATCCTTCTGAGGTCGATAAAATAAGTACCCAGCATGTTGGGAGCAAAATGCGAATTAACTTATATACCACCCCATACTGCACTAAGCAGTATGGGGTGGTATATAAGTGTAATTGGTATTGCTAGTTCAGTTTTTTTATTAATTTCATGGTAGTGGGCCAGGATAACTAAGAGACCGCATCGTCCCAAGAGTGTCTGTCCGTCCAACCAGAGCAGACCGGAGGGGCTCTAATTGTTCCATCTGCCAGAGGGGCTCGTCTCTGGCACACGAAGGAGGGCCTTTTTCGTGTCCGCACCGGCCTTGTGGAACCTCCTGCCAGTAGAGTTGTGGGTGCAGACGGAGCTTCTGCCTTTCAGGAAAGATTTAAAAACCTGGTTGGCGGGGCAGGTGTGGGGTCTGGATGGAAGTGTGGCCCCCATCTCTTGGCTTATAAAATAGCCTCCCCACCTTTTAATGTGGGTAGTTTTAATGTGGTTAGTTTTTAATATGAACCGGGGGGGTAGGTGGGGGGTATTTTAGGGGTTTTAATTGGCTCAAGTCGCTAAGACGCTGACTGGGAAGCGGAAGATCAGCAGTTTGATTCCCGAGTACTGCAGGATGGAAATGAGCTCCCGTCTTCATCCTAGCTCCTGCCAACCTAGCAGTTCGAAAGCAAGAAATTGCAAGTAGATAAATAGGGACCACTTCGGTGGGAAGGTAACAGCGTTCCGTGCGCTCTGGTGTCTAGTCATGCCTGCCACATGACCACGGAAACGTCTGCAGAAGCAGACAGCGCTGGCTCTTCGGCTTAGAAACAGAGATGAGCACTGCACCCTAGAGTCGGATACGACTGGCTTTCGAGCAAGGGAAACCTTTACCTTTACCTTTAATTGTTTTTTATATATGTTTTAACCTACTGTAAGCCGCCCTGAGTCAGGTTCGCCTGATTGGGCGGCATTAGGGTTGCCATAATTCTATCTCCCCAAACCGGGACTCCCTTGCTCGAAAGCCAGCCGTATCTAACTCTAGGGTTCAGTGCTCATCTCTGTTTCAAACCCGAAGAGTCAGCGCTGTCTACTTCTGCAGACATTTCCGTGGTCATGTGGCAGGCATGACTAGACATCACAAACTCTCACTTCCTATCCATAGAGTTCCTTTCCTCTTTGAGAATGCTGACTCTATGCATTTAACCAGTGGTGGGCATTTAAAAAGTTCCTACCATACTGTGGGCGTGGCCTGTTGGCCATGAGACTGCTCTTCGCTATATAGAGCTATGAAAATAGAAGGCTCTTCTATTTTCATCACTCTATAGTGAACCTCTGAAGTCATTTCCCCCTTGTCCAAGGCTTTTCCAGGGCTCCATTTCACCCCAAAGTGCCTCCCCAAACACTTGGCTTCAGAGGTTCGCTATAGAGTGATGAGAATAGAAGAAGCTTCTATTTTCATAGCTCTATAGCAAAGAGCCCCATCCGAAGCCATTTCCCCCGTCCTCCAAGGCTTCTTCCCTGGGCTCCGTTTCACCCCGAAGTACTTCCTCAACCACTCCGGAGTGGCTGTGGTCTTTATTTATCTACTTGCCTGCCATTTCTTGTTTTCAAATTGCTAGGTTTAGGGGAGCTGGGTGCTGGGACAAAGACGGGAGATGATTCTGTCCTGTTTGTGTAAAAGAAAAGGCACGCCCCCCTTCTTCCTTGTTCACTGCTGGCTGCTGACTGCTGCCACCTACTGGTGGTTCCAATGGAAGTGCATGAAAAAAAATCAAGTGGTTTATAAACTGTGAATTTTCATTGTTTTTTATAGAACCGGGCTGGACAGTTATAAAATGTTAATTTCACAGTTTTCCATGGCATATGGCAACCCTAGGCGGCATAGATATTTGAATTATAAATAAATAAATAAAATAATTTCCATAAAGCTGAGAGGGATGGCACCTAATGTACCTCTGTAGGAAGTTTATTCCAGAAGTAAGGGCCATGATTGAGAAACCATGGTTCCTAGTACTGTGGAAAATTAGTTAACAAATGGCTCAGTTAACATAAAAATCGCATAACAAAAGGAAATCCATAGAAAATAGAGGCTTGATTTACAGATTTTCCCCCAGAACAAATTAATTGGTTTTCAATGCATTCCTATGGGAAACCACGTTTTGGTTAATGTATTTTGGTTTTCATTGCATTCCTATGGGAAATTGCATTCAATGCATTCCTATGGGAAATTCAGTTAAAGTAATTTTTGCTGTAAGAAACTTCCCGGAGAACATATTAATTACCTTAACCTAGGTTCCACTGTATTACCTCTTTCAGTCTCCTCAGTTTTCACAGTTTTTAAGATTAATGACTGCAAGGAGCAGGTGAGATAGGCAACTACAGTATTTTGTGGGAGAGATGTTGTACTGTTTGCTCTTGTGACAGATCAACAAATGGTTTTTCTTGTATCAGGAAATGTGAAAGGATAGTTTAAAACAGAATGTTTTCGTTAATGCTCTTGTTATACTCTGCATGTTCTAGCCTTGGCTAAATCTCTTTGGCTCTTGGCTGGTGTCTAACATAAACACAAAAACCATAATTGCCAACCACATAAGAAAACCAGAGTGTCTATTCTGAATTTTTAACATTATATTTTGCAAATTGCTAGATCAGCTTAGTATATCCCTGTCCCACACCAAACCTACTTTCCATCTTGTAATGGAAAGTTTTGTCATTTTACCTTCAGGTTGTCTAAAATAGTTCTATGAACATCTCTGTACTTTTTCTAACAAATCTGTTGAAATGTAGTATTTTACAGTACATGAATGCTCTAGTAACAAACACTAAAGTGATGCTCAAGCTATTTTGTTTTGCTTAATCAAATATTTTCTTTTCCCATGTTGCAATTACAGAGGTTCCTACAAGAAAAAAGGGTTGTTTTCTTAGTCTCATTCATTTTGTATGTGGAGTTATTTTCTTCATGCATCAGGAGAGAGCAATCCATTTATTTACATATTACTTGTTTGAAACCATTGATTAAGTAGGAATTTTTTATGCTTTTGGCTTTAAATGTTCAAAGCTTTTTGGATTTAAAACTAGAAATGCTTTAGAGACATGTGCATGGGGAAATGATGAGCAATAGCAACACAAATATGAAAGGCGAAAGAGCTGTGTGGGAGCAGCGTGCTGCCAGAAAGTGATAAGAGATATAATTTAATTTAATTTTAATTTAATAGTCATATTTATATATGCCGCCCACTCAGGCAGAACCCGACTCAGGGCGGCATTACAACAAGTTCTAAAAACACATAAAAACACTTTAAGAGCCCCATATCCCACCCACTTTAAAAAACCCATATCCCACCCACCCATCCCACCCACTATAAAAAGAAGAAGAGAGAGTTCTTAATTCTTTACATAAGCCAGCAGGCGGGGACCGTGTTCCCATTCGGGCTCCACACCTGCCCTGCCAGCCAGGTCTTCAATCCTTTCCTGAAGGGCAGCAATTCTCTTTGAAGTCTTAGATCTGTTGGCAGGAGGTTCCAGAGAGTTGGTGCGGACACGGAGAAGGCCCTCCTTCGGGTGCTGGACAGATGTGCACCCCTAACTGATGGCACCATTAGAGAGCTCCTCCGGTCCGCTCTGGTTGGACGGGCAGACACTCTTGGGACGATGCGGTCTCTAAGGTATCCTGGCCCATGATACCAATGTTCTTTGAAAAGGTGGATAAAATAGGGATATAGCTTTATTGAGTGCAATTGTAAGAGCTTAGAGCACCATGGGGCAGTGGATGTAGGCGTTGAATGATCTGATTGCTACCCAGTGGCCCACTATCCCCAGTGCTGGGGAAGCACTACAGAGTGACATGAAACATTGGGTTCAACCGGGGAGCATAAACAGTGTGCACTTCCCCACCACTTTGGGGGCAAGGTGAGCAACAGTCTCTGAAATGGGCATGCCACTCTGCCACTCAGTCTTTCCCAACTGAATTCAGCCCAAACCACCTAATTCTCCCACCCTGAGGGAAACGTATAAAGCTGCCACAAGGACCTGAGCCTTCTCAGTGGTGGCTCCAACAACCTGGAATATGCTTCCTGCCATATATGCCTGGTGTCCTCCTATGAGTTTTTCATATCACCCCACCTAAGATTAGGATGCCGAGAGAACTAAGCAAGAGAATGACCCTCGGCATCCTTTGAATAGATATGAGCCGCAAGTCCACCAGCTGAGACCCAGGAAGAGCTTTATGGCAAACATTCTTGAGAGTTGTCGTCGTCTGCAACTCATCCAAGAATGGGTCAGTGGTTAAGAAGCTTGCCTTTTTAGCTTTTAGCTGGAAGGTCGGCAAGTTGGCAGTTTGAGACCCGAGTATTGCATGACAGAATGAGCTCCCGTCTCGGTCTGAGCTCTTGCCAACCTAGCAGTTCTTTTTTTATAAATTTTTATTGAATTTTAAAATATAACATACAAATAAAGGAAAAAAGGAATCATTGCATTTGTCAGAGAAATGGGTCTCGCAGGACTGACTGGTATTGTATAGGAGCGCATGGTTTCTTTAACGGCTACTCCCTGTCAAAAGGATAAAAAGAGTAACTCCTATGTTAGTAAACAGTATTATATTAATGCTTAAAATACTCTCATTATTTCAAAAACATAATAATAAAAAACAAAAACAAAAATCATAAACACCGGTGATATTTACAAGGCCCTGAAGACTGTATTTGTCTTAGGAACTATATTACTGTTTCCAAAAACTCAATTGATCTGGCACTGGTCTGCCACCTTTACCTTTATACAATGTATAATCCACAAATGGTTTCCATATTTTCCAAAATTTATTTTCCTTAATTATACCCTTTTTAAAATTCAATTCCCATGTCAACTTATCATTCAATGCAATATTGCATATTTCTTTATACCATTACTCCACTTTCAATGTTAAATTGTTTTTCCAATTTTTTGCAATACATTGTCTTGCAATTGTAAAAAAAAAGAAGATAATAATTCTTTTTTATTTATATCTTTATCTATGTTCTTAATATCTGTCAATAAGGCGGCACCCGGCTCCAGCTTAAGGTCACAACCCATTATTTCCGATACCTCCTTTTCAATCTTTATCCAAAAATCCCTTATCACGTTACAACTCCACCACATGTGTTAATAATTCCCCCATGAACTATTACATCTCCAACAATTTTTTGTTTTTGTATTATCCATTTGATGTAATCGAACTGGAGTCAGGTACCACCTCTACAACATCTTATAATTATGTTCTTTAACCCTAACAGACAAAGTCCTCATAATCCTTTTTCCCCATTTTGCTTCCGTAATTTTTATTTCTAAATCTTGCTCCCAAATTGTTCTCAGTATATCCTGTGGCTTTCCTTCCTGATTTACTATTTTATATATCTTACTTACAAGCCCTTTAATTCCCACTAAGCCATTTTTATTCTATAAATTAGTTCTTCAAAATCGGTCATTTTTTCTTTCTTATCTGGTTGCATTAATATACAGTAATACCTCGGATAACGACCAAACTTGGTTCCACAAGTCTGGTCGTTATCCAATTTTTAGCGTTATCTGATGCATGCATTGGATATTGCTTTTAAAAAAAAGCCGACTGCCTCTGTGAGGGCTGGGGGAGCCGATTCACGTTGTTTCCAACACCCCTGACCCTCCCAGGCGCTGCTGCAAGGCAAAACACCGGGTGAAACTCTTTCCTCGGGTGCAGGTTTTGCCTTGCAGCAGCGCTTGAGAGGGTTGGAGGACATTGGAAACAGCGTGGATCGGGTCCCCTGACCTCCCCAGAGGTGGCAGGGGTGGCGGAGAGCCCAAAATGGGTGAAAAAAACCGTTGTGATGGGGGTTTTTTTCGCCCATTCTGGGCTTTCCGCCACCCCTGCCGCCTCTGGGGAGGTCGGGGGAGCCGATCAGCACTGTTTCCGATGTCCTCCAACCCCAGGCACTGCTGCAAGGCGAAACGGCAGGCAAAACTCCTTCCTCAGCTGCAGGTTTTGCCTTGCAGCAGCACCTGGAAGGGTCGGAGGATGTCGGAAACAGCGCGGATCAGGTCTCGACCTCCTCAGATGCAGCAGGGCGTGGAGAACCTGAACTGGGCTAAAAAAATTCCATCACGACGGAGTTTTTTTTTGCCCATTTTGAGCTCGCCGCCTCCGCTGCCACCTCTGGGGAGGTCGAGGTACCCAATCCACACTGTTTCCAACTTCCTCTGACACGCCCAGGCGCTGCTGCAAGGCAAAACGCAGGGTGCATGAGAGGGTCGGAGGACCCTCACAGAGGAGGCGGCAGCGGGTGAGCACAGAAAAATGATGCATCGTATAACGCTAAAATAGTGTTATCCGATTGAATTTTCCCCAAAAAACATTGGGTCGTTATCCGATTTTAGCATTATGCGATGCGGTTGTTATCCGAGGTATTACTGTATTTTCGGTTCCATTTGTTCACTAACATTTTTTGAAACCAGTGTAGATTCATTTGATTATATATTTCCAATCTTTTTTCATAAGAACATAAGAACATAAGAACAGCCTTGCTGGAACAGGCCACAGCCCATCCAGTCCAGCATTCTGTCTCACACAGTGGCTCACCATTTCCTTCAGGGTATTCCCAAGCAGATGCCTTCACCTGCTTAGGATTCCCTGGAAATGATATTGAGAGATATCCTGCCTATCTCTCCAACCCGGAGGTTGTCCTTAAGTATCCATAATTATAGCCATTGATACTCTTGTCCTCCATGAACTTGTCTAATCCTTTCTTAAAGCTGTCAAGACTGACAGCTGTCACCACTTCTTTTGGCAGGGAGTTCCATAGACCAGTAATCCTCTGGGTGAAAAAGTACTTTCTCTTATTTGTTTGAGAACTAGTACCCAAAAGTTTCATCGAGTGTCCCCTAGTTCTAGTGTTATGCGATAGGGAAAACAGTTTTTCCTTATCTACTTTGTCCACACCGTGCATGATTTTATAAACTTCAATCAGGTCACCTCTTAGACGTCGTCGTTCAAGAGTGAAGAGGCCCAACCGTTGCAGCCTCAGATGGTAAGGAAGGTGTTCCAGTCCCCTAATCATTCTGGTTGCCCTCCTCTGCACTTTTTCCAGCTCCATAATATCCTTCTGGAGGTATGGCGACCAGAACTGTACACAGTATTCCAGATGGGGCCTCACCATAGATTTATAAAGAGGCAAAATGACACTTGCTGACTTATTTTCTATACCCTTCCTAATGATCCCTAGCATTGAGTTTGCTTTTTTCACTGCTGAGGCACACTGGGTTGACACCTTCATTGAGTTGTCCACCAGGACACCAAGGTCCCTTTCCTGGTTTGTCGCAGAGAGTTCAGACCCCATCAGTTTATAAATGTAATTGGGGTTCTTTGCCCCAACATGCATCACTCTGCACTTACTAATGTTGAAACTCATTTGCCACTGTTTTGCCCACTCCCCCAGTGTCGAGAGATCCCTCTGGAGCTCCTCACAATCTCTCACAGTTTTCACTACCCGGTATAATTTAGTGTCGTCAGCAAATTTGGCTACCTTGCTTTTTACTCCTACCTCTAGATCATTTATGAAGAGGTTGAAAAGCAGGGGTCCCAGTACTGAACCTTGGGGGACCCCACTCTTTACTTCCCTCCACTTGGAGAAGTATCCATTTAGTGCTACCCTCTGTTTCCTGTCCCTTAGCCAGTTGCTGATCCAGGACAAGACCTGTCCCTTTATTCCATGACTGGTAAGTTTATTCAAGAGCCTTTGGTGTGGGACCTTGTCAAAAGCCTTCTGAAAGTCCAGATAAACAATGTCAACTGGATCCCCCTTATCCACATGCTTGTTGACACTCTCAAAAAATTCCAACACATTAGTGAGGCATGATTTGCCCTTGCAAAAGCCATGTTGGCTCTCCTTTAGCAGCGCCTTCTCTTCTATGTGCCTATTAATTCTATCTTTTAGGATGGTTTCCATCACTTTACCTGGGACACATGTCAAACTGACAGGTCGGTAATTTCCTGGATCACCCCTGGATCCTTTTTTGAAAATTGGTGTTACATTTGCTACCTTCAAGTCATCAGGCACAAAGCCTGATTTGAGGGAAAGATTATATATTTTGGCTAGGAGATCAGCAATTTCATCTTTAAGTTCCCTGAGAACTCGTGGATGGATTCCATCTGGTCCTGGTGATTTGTTAGTGTTTAGTTTAACAAGACATGCAAGGACCTCCTCCCTGCTTATTTCTATCTGGCTTAATTCTTCGGTTTCCCTCCCTACGAAGATAAGCTCTGTTTTGGGCATGTGGCCTCTGTCTTCTTCAGTGAATACTGAAGCAAAGAATTCATTGAGTCTCTCTGCAATCTCTGTTTCCTCTTTAATAACCCCTTGCCTTCCATTGTCATCTAATGGTCCAATGGCCTTCCTAGTTGGGTTCTTACTTCTAATGTACTTAAAGAAGTCTTTGTTATTTCTCTGAGTATTTTTAGCTATACGCTCCTCAAAGTCTTGCTTTGCTTTCCTGATTGTTGCCTTGCATTTGTTCTGTCAGAATTTATGTTTCTGCCTGCTGTCCTCATTCGGACATGCCTTCCATCTTCTAAATGAGCTTTTCTTGCTCTTGATCACTTCCCGAACAGCTCCTGTAAGCCACATTGGAGTCCTCTTGGACCTGGCAGTGCCCTTTTTCCTTTTGGGTATGCATTCCAATTGAGCCTCTGTTATTGTTTTTGTAAACAGCCTCCATGCCTCTTGGAGTGTTTGGACTCTCTCAATTTTCCCTTTCAGCTTCTTTTTTACTAGTTTCCTCAACTTTGGGAAATTTCCTTTTTGAAAATTTAAGGTCTGTGTGTTAGATTTTATCAGTGACTTGCGGCCTATGATCAAGTTAAACATAATTGAGTTGTGGTCACTGTTCCCTATTGGATCAGTCACATTAACATCTTGCACCAGATCCTGAGTATTACTCAGGATCAAGTCAAGGATTCTTGTACCTCTAGTTGGGTCTTCAACCATCTGTCCCATCTTCGTGACATATCCGTATCCAATCTTTTAGCAGGAGCATACCATTTTCCAGGAGTATTTCTTTTTTCCTCGTATCTATTCTAATTGGAAAAAAATTAATATCTCCCAATTCTATAATTGGGGAAATGTCTGGAACCAATTTCTTCTTCAAGCTTTTCCAAACCGCCATCATTGCTTTCTTTGTTTTATACTTTACTCTTGCTTTTATAATATCTTTATCTAAAAAGACTGCATTTCCTTTTTTCGTATATCTTTCAACTCTACCTCTTCCCAAATTACCTCTTTCTTCATTAAAATCTTTACCACATTTTAAATTGAAAAGCCCTATAGTAATTCTTAATATTTGGTAATTCCAATCCTCCTCCTTTCTGTGGTAAATACCACAAATTCTTTGATATTCTTGGCCTTTTCCCTCCATTACAGTAATTATTTAACATACTTTGAAAGATTGCCATTTCCTTTTCCTTCTGCTGGATTGGCAGGACATCAAACAAAAAAATTATTTTTCGTAATTTTACACATTGCAATCCTGCCAAACCAAGACAAATTCAACTTTTTATATTGTTGTATCTTATCTTTAATTTCCAATTTTTGCTTTTCATAATTTAATTTTTTAAGATCCTCTATATTTTCTGAGATGTTTATCCCCAAATATTTCAAATTACTCTTAACTTGTATATTATATTTATCTTTTATCTTCATCTGTTCCTCTTCTGCTATATTACAGAATATTACTTCAGACATTTCCCTATTTTTAAACCTATCACTTCCTCAAAGTCATTAAAATGTGTTTGCATCCTCCCAAAAAACTTCATTGGATTTTTCAATATCACTAATGTGTCATCTGCATACAAATTAATTTTTATGCCTTCTATTCCCTCAATATTCTTATCTTCCCTTACAACTCTTGCTAGCAGTTCCATGGCCATAATAAACAAAATTGGAGACAATGGACAGTTGTCGAATCCCAGCTTTAAGTTCTATATCATCTGTAAACCCATCATTTCTTCTTCGTATAGTTTGTGAATCCCCACTATTAGGTTATGCGCCTGCACAGACCCTGGACCGGAGGCTTTAAAACTTATTGCCTTGTGTGCATTGCAAAAAATTCACGTGCCTTGCAGTCCAGAACAGAAGTAACCAGCTCAAGGCGCAATTAATGGAGCTCGCCTTAGCTCCCGTTCCCGCCACTTCGGCCTCTGCCTCTTCTGGGGGTCCTTCTAAGGAGAAGATGCCCGTTGCCTCTTCTTTTCAACTAGTCCCTCACAACAAGAAGAAAAAGGATAAGAATGGGGACAAGAAAAAGAAACATCATGGTGAGGCTCGCCGCTCGTTGCCTCCCACCCCTCGCCCCCCCATCTCGCCTCGACCCTCCCCACCTTTTTTGGTGGTGAAGTGTCCGTCTCCTGGCTCCTCTGTCTGGGGTGGCCGTTTCTCCTCAGAATCTCCAAATAAGGCTCTCTGTGTGGTAGCGACTATGCACCCTGTGCGCTTGTTGCCTCCCACTCCACCTGGGGACAGAGGTCGCACCGCAACGTGGCATCTTCCGGTGTCTCCAGTGCTCAGGATATCTCCGGCTGCTACGGTGACGGCTGCAGCTTCTGCCACCATTTCAGTCCCCACTGTTTTGGTGACTGTTTCGGATCCCACCATCTTGGATCCCACCGTTTCACCTCCTTTGACTTCTCCTTTTGCTCCAGCTGGTCAAATGGACTTTTTCAAGACCATGTTCGAGGTGATGGCCAAGTCCTTTGCGGAACAGTTTAAGGCCACCATTCCTGTGGCGTCTGCGGCTCCAAGACTGACCACCGCACACCCCAGGGATTCTGATCCTTCTGTCGCTCTGCCACCCTCTCGAGGGTCAAGCTGTTACTCCATTGGCCCGGCCAGGCAGGACTGGCATGGTCTGGATGTTGAAGCGATGAGCGCCCAGTCCATTGACCCTCCCAGGCCGTACTGGCACGGACCCGACATGTCTTCCAGGGTCCCTCCCTGGAAGTTCCTTGAGGATGCTGATATGGAAGTAAGCATTCTTGAGGTCCGTTTGTTGTTGAGGGGAAGGACGGTTTGGAGTGTCACCATCCGGAACTTCCTGGTGTGGATAAACATAAGTCCAGAATCGGGTGGAGGCCTCCATTGGATGCTCCAATGATTCCAGCTCGTCGGAGGAGGAGAAGGATGTAGAGGTAGACGCGGACAAGACGCCTGAAGAGGTCATCGGTGCCATCGATCCGCCAAGGGGTGAGGATCAAAAGTCCCTCATGGCGATGCTGACCCATCTTGGAACTGCCCTTCAGATATGGGTTGACCATCCTCCCCTTGAGGTCGAGGACCTGATGACAGCGAAGCTGGACAAAAAGTCCATCCAGCACATAACGATGTTGCTGTCAATATTGACTTCCGCCAAGGCCACCTGGAAAAAGCCAGTGTCCTCCCACTCCGTTTCATCCAGACTCGACGGCATGTACTGGGTCTTGGACGAAAACGTCGAGTTCTTGCAGGCCCATCCCCTGCCGAACTCCCTGGTGGTGAAGGCATTTCAAAACAAGACTGCCGTCAGCGGCTTCCCCGTACTGTCGACTCCGGAAGGGAAGAAACTCGATGCGGTGGGCCACAAATTCTACGCAACAGGCTCACTTTTTACGTGCGGCCAATTACTCTGCGGCTATGGGGCTCTACCAATCCCATCTGTGGGAACAGACAAAGACCCTAGCCACTAAGCTGCCTGTGGATCTCCAAAAAGAACTGGAGGCCTTGTGCACCGAAGGCGACTTCCTGGCAGAGCAGCAGATGTCCAGTTCCCGCCACATTAATGACTATGCGGCGAAAGATATGTCATCTGCAATTCTCTTGAGGAGGCACGCCTGGCTTTGGGGAACTACTCTGGACGATTCAATGAAAAAATTGATCGAAGAGTTCCCCTTCGATGGACAGGCCCTCTTTGGCCAGGACACCGATAAGGTCCTGAACGAGTTGAGGCAGACCAACTTGACCGCAAAGTTCCTCGGCCTTACTACCTCGACTCCACCTGCTAAGCCACGGTACCAGCCCTTCACGAGCCACTACCATGGGAATCCGCAGCAGCAACAGCAGCATCGCGGGACTGCGGACCAGCCCAAGGCCAGCTTCTACCGTACCAAACGGCAGCATGGGAGGCAATGTTTCCAGCCGTACGGCCAGGGAAAACGCAATGAGGGCAAGTCAAAGTCTCATGTTTGACTTCCCTCCAGCCAAGACTCTCTCACTCCACCTCCCGTACCTCCCTCTTCGGAACTTCCTCAAGGTGTGGTCCGATGTCACGAACGACCGGTGGGTCTTGAAGATCTTGTCCGCTGGTTACACCATTGAGCTCGACCGGGTGCCTCGGGTAGGGAAACTCCGTTTCACCACCCCATCTCATTTGGAGGAAGAGGTTGCTGTCCTTCTCTCCAAAGGGGCCATTGAGCGGGTACCACCAACCGATTGGAACAACGGTTTCTACTCGAGGTACTTTGTTGTCCAGAAGGACAGAGGCCTCCACCCGATTCTGGACGTAACGTCGTCTCAACAAGTTTATCGACACCAGGAAGTTCCGGATGGTGACACTCCAAACCGTCCTTCCCCTCATCAACAAACGGACCTCAAGGACGCTTACTTCCACGTCAGCATCCTCAAGGAACACAGACGGTTTCTCCGCTTCCGGATAGAGGACTCTGTGTACCAGTACCGTTGCCTTCCATTCGGTCAGTCCACGGCACCACAAGTCTTCACCAAGTGCATGGCTCCGGTTGCCTCTTTCCTCCACCAGAAGGGGACCAAGGACTTCCCGTACATCGACGACTGGTTGATAGTCTCCCCCACCAGATCGTTGGCCATTCGGGACACGGAGTACACCGTCCAACTCATGGAGAGTCTTGGGTTCAGGATCAACTTCAACAAGTCCAAGTTGGATCCTTCACAGCGAGTAGAGTACATTGGAGCAGTGTTGGACTCACTCACAGTGTGGGCATATGCCCCACAAAAACATCTACAGGACATTGCATAAGTGGTGAGCGACTTCCGTGCAAAACCCTTCATCCGAGCAAAGAAGGCTCAAAGACTTTTTGGCTTGATGGTGTCGACCACAGCAGTGGTTCCTTTCGCCAAACTGAAGTTCCGGTCCCTGCAGTCTTGGCTCCTCCACGAATTCGAGCCTCTCATGGAGAGTCAGTCCAAACGGTTGATTCTGTCTCCGGAACTGGTGGACCAGCTGGTGTGGTGGATCACACCACTCAATGTAGCTACGGGCAGACATTTCTACCCCCCGCAGCCGTCTCTTCAAATTTTGACCGACGCAAGCAACCTCGGATGGGAAGCTGCTTGTGGAACTCTGATGGTCAACAACATTTGGTTACGGGACGAAATTGTGCACCACATCAACTATTTGGAATTGCTTGCCATTTGAAGGCGTTGCGCTCCTTCAAGACGATGCTGTTGGGCAAGGCGGTCCAAATCGCATCGGACAACACCACTGCGATCGCGTACCTTAACAAACGGGGGAACCAGGTCCACGACGTTGCTGTACCTGGCGGTGCAACTGTGGGAGTGGTGTCTGGAGCAACACACCTTTCCCATCGGGGTCCACATTCAGGGCAAGTTGAATGTGCTGGCAGACTGGCTGAGTTGCCTCACCACGATGACTCATGAATGGGGACTGGACAACGAGGTTTTTCAGTCCATTTGCAGGTCGTGGGGGACCCCGAGCCTCGGTCTGTTTGAATTGGAGTCCAACCACAAGTGTTTCTGGTACTGCTTCAGGGCAGGCATCGGACGGAACTCAGAGCCTTCATGAAACGGTGGGATCACGACTACTTTTACACCTTTCCCCCATTTCCTCTGGTTCAGAAGGTCCTCACCAGGATGCCTCAGCAATGGGCGCACATGATCCTTATCGCACTGGCTTGGCCTTGGCAACCGTGGTTTCCACTTCTGCTGGAACTCTCCTCGCAGTCGTTCACACTGCCGGACTCTCCCTCTCTCCTCCACATGGAGCAGGGACGTCTTCTCCATTCAGACTTGCCCAGTCTTCACCTCACCGCGTCGCGGATAACCCCAGATTGTCAAGGATTCTGGAGTTAGCGCGACGCCCGTCTACCAGGAAATCATATGCCTCCAAGTATCGGCGGTTCCGTGGCTTCCTGGACTCTCATCGCAGGTGTGTCCAAGAGGCAAGCCTCAATGAAGTCATGGAATATCTTCTCCATTCGGCAGAAACTGGTCTCAGCCTTGCATCCATCAGGGTCCATTTGGCGGCTGTGGTGGCCCACTCCACGCTTGGATCTCCTGCTTCAGGTGCTTTCTGTGACCAAATGGTGAAGCGTTTTCTCAAAGGATTACGGAACGCCTTCCCTCCTATTTATTTATTTATTTATTTATTTATTTATTTATTTATTTATATTTATATCCCGCCCTCTTGCTCCAGGGCAATTCAGGGCGGCGTACAACATATAAAAACATTACAATATAAAACCCCATAAAAACTACAATAAAAACTCTTTATAAAAACCACCCCATGTCTAAAAAGACCCACCCCTTCCCACAATCATTGAAAGGACATGTAACATCAACTGAGCCAACGTGCAGGAGTCAATACCCCGTCGGCCCCACAAACTTACCCTGCCAGCCAGGTTTTTAACCCTTTCCGAAAGGGCAGCAATTCTGACTGAAGCCTTAAGTCTGCCGGCAGGAGGTTCCAAAGATTTGGAGCGGTCACAGAGAAGGCCCTTCTCCTTGTGCTAGAGAGGCAAGCCCCTCTAGCCGATGGAACACTGAGGGACCCTCTCCGGTCCGCCCTGGTAGGACGGGCGGACTCCCTTAGGGCGATGCGGTCTCTTAGGTAACCTGGCCCACTACCATGAAGTGCTTTAAAGGTAATTACCAGCACCTTGAATTAAACCTGGAGACAAACTAGTAACCAGTGCAGCTCCCGGAGCAGTGGTGAGGCACGAGCATAGCGCCTGCACCCCATCACTACCCAAGCCGCTGCATTCTGGACCAGCTGCAGCCTCCGAATGGTCATCAAGGGCAGCCCCCATGTAGAGCACATTACAATAATCAAGTCTGGAGGTAACCAGCACATGTGTGATCATGAGCAAGGAATCCCTATTTGGATGCACCTTTTACCAAATTATACAATGACCGTGTGGTCCTCTATCCGGACATCACCTTCCTGCCAAAGGTGGTCTCTGAATTCCATCTCGGCCAGTCCATCTCTCCCTGCCGTCTTTTCCCCCCAACCCAGCTACGGATCAAGAAAGGGCATGGCACATGCTTTATGTAAAACGAACTTTATTATTCTACATCAGCAGAACAAGAGAATTTAGGTACAGGCCAATCTCAGTAACAGGGTTGGCGCATATACCTTTGTGAAGATTTGCATTTGCCTTGCTTATGTGGCATTTGATCCTCCTGGACCCGCCACACTCTAGAACTGTGGGTCCCAATGTGGGGCACATGCCCTACAGGGGGAGAATTTGATTATTATTATTATTATTATTATTATTATTATTATTATTATTATTATTATTATTATTATTATTATTATTATTATTATTATTATTATTATTATTATTATTATTATTATTATTATTATTATTATTATTATTATTATTATTATTTGGGGGGTGCAATTCAAGAATGAATTAGACCAAGTTAATCACCTTTTAGGCTTCCTCCATGTGAATACAGTAGTTCACTTTTTGAATAAGAATCACGGGGCGGGGGATCAAGATTTTAGAGAAGCTTAGGTGGGGCATGGCCCAAAAAAAATGTTGGAGAACACTGCTCTAGAATGATCTTGGTGTGTTCTAGATGTCAAACCATACCCAAACTAAATCGTTATTAGCTTGATCCTATGAGTCAAGCATATTATTTTTTTAGCTCTTTAGGCAACTGTTTCTCATTTATCTTAGCCTTTACTTTTTAATGTCTTTTTATTAGTTTGTTTTAAAGTATATGTAACTGTAGAGTGGTTACTGTTAAGACTCCGACCTCATAGTGGTCTTTGTCTACAGTTTTGACCGCCCTTACCAAGGCTCCTTTTGAACCTCTGGCGACGGCGGACCTGCGCCTTCTTACTTGGAAGACAACGTTTCTAGAGGTTCTCCAAATGGAGGTTCTCCAAATGGATTACATCAACCACTTACCTCGCTTACGAGGCTGCTTCTCTTCCACCCCCTCCTCTCGTCAGGGCACACTCAACCAGAGCGGTTGCCACCTCCATGGCATTTCTGGAGGGCACTCCGCTGGAGGACATTTGTAAGACTGCCACCTGGTCCAGACCTTCAACATTTGTCCAGCACTACCGGATGGACACCAGAGCCACTGCGGATGCCAAACTTGGTCATGTCGTCCTTGCCAGAGGGCTCCAGGCGCCTCGCCCTTGTGGGTCCATCCTGCCTGACTGACGTACTTCATTGTGAATTCATCTCATCTGGCTGCCCACCAACCAAGTAAGTGTGAGTTTGTTAATCTCCCAATAGTGGGGATTCACAAACTATATGAAGGAGAAAGTTAGGTTGCACTTACCAGTGATAACTTTCGTTCTTTGAGTATATAGTTTGTGAATACACACTACCCACCCTACCTCCCCTCTTGAGCTGCACAGATGAGATCATTTGGTTTATCCTGTGCTAGGCTTAAGTATGGAACTGAGGTAAAATGGTGGACTGGCGCCTAAGGGTGGGTGGTATGGTGGGCGGTCGTACCACCAAAACTTTTAGCCAATAAGCTTTAAAGCCTCCAGTCCAATGTCTGCGCAGGTGCATAACCCAATAGTGTGTATTCACAAACTATATATTTGAAGAACGAAAGTTATCACTGATAAGTGCAACCTAACTTTACTCTTACTCTAGTCTTTCCTTGTTGATACAGCTGTTCAATTATCTTTTTAAACTTCATTCCAAAACCATAGTTCTCAATCATTGCTTTAATTGTAACCCATTGAAGTGAATCAAATGCTTTAAAAACATCTAAAGAAAATCCTATTTTCTCTTTATTTTGTGCAGCTATATCCACCAAATCCACAACTCTTCTTGTCAAGTCTGCCATATACCTTCCTTTTAATAAACCAAGTTGGTCTTTGTCTATATAACTGGTCATGAAACTGTTCAACCTATTTGCCAAAATTGCTGTAAATATTTTAGCGTCTTGATGTATTTAGCATCTTGGTTTATTAATGAAATAGGTCTATAGGCTTCCACCTTTTCTAAGTTCTTCCCAGGTTTTTGGAATCAAAGCTATTATTGACCTATACCATGAAGTCAGTATTGCTCCACCTTCTAATATATGATTAAACAACTTTTGAAGCTTTGGAATTATTATTTCTTTAAGATCCTTATAATATTCAGCAGGTAATCCATCTTCTCCAGGTGTTTTACTCATTTTAGATTTTCCTATAGTTTCCTTAATTTCTGTTAAAGTTATCAATTTCTCCATCCTATTCTGATGCTCTTTTTAAAAAATTTTTTTATTGGTTTTCAAACAAAATTACAACAAATAATATAACACACATATACATATAGGAAAATAGAAAATACATTTTGCCAATACATACACAATATATCATTTTACCTTCTAGCACCAATATCTTTTTAAACTAATGCATTAGTGCGTTATTAACCAATCTTTATAACTGGTGATTTAAACTTTAAATCTCAAGTAATGTGCATGATATACCCTTTATTTCAAAAATTTATTATTTATAATAAAACATTACAGTATGCATATATGTGCACCAGCGCATACATGTACCTGCGCACATATACGCACACATACAAACCTACATACATGCATACCCATATAAAATTATATGGGCATGCTCACCCCGTGATATT
This sequence comes from Bradypodion pumilum, assembly GCA_035047305.1. NCBI lineage: Eukaryota > Metazoa > Chordata > Lepidosauria > Squamata > Chamaeleonidae > Bradypodion > Bradypodion pumilum. The sequence goes on along the minus strand of JAWDJD010000009.1, from coordinate 22,112,945 downwards.
TACAATGTCCAGAGAAATCAGAGGTTCTTAATACTTTCCATCCAGAAGGCAATTTGATCAGGTACAGGTTTGCTTACTTCTCCCCCTCTAAGAGAGTGATCCACAAAAGCACGCCAAATATTCCAAGTCTGCGCTCCGGTGTCTAGTCATGCCTGCCACATGACCATGGAAACGTCTGCAGAAGCAGACAGCGCTGGCTCTTCGGCTTAGAAACAGAGATGAGCACTGCACCCTAGAGTCGGATACGACTGGCTTTCGAGCAAGGGAAACCTTTACCTTTACCTTATCTTTATGTTTATATCATTTTTCCAATTTCTAGCTATACATTATCTGGCTGTTGTAAGAATTATTTCCAATAATTCTTTTTAATCCTTGTTTAAATTAAAACCTTCTAAATCTGTTAACAAAGTGGAACCCGACCCCAGTTTAATTCTCTTACCCATTATATCTTTAATCTCCTTCTCCACCTTTCTCCAAAATTCTTTAACCACAGTACAACTCCACCACATATGCTCGTATGTTCCAATTTCCTTTTTACATCTCTAACACAATTTATCTTTTTTATTATCCATTTGATGCAACCTCACCGGGGTCAGGTACCACCTCCACAACATTTTAAAGTTATGCTCCTTAATTCTAACTGATAATGTTCTCATTATCCTCTTTTTCCATTTATGCTTCCATACATCTTTTTCAATCTTTATATTCAATTCCTGTTCCCAACTTGACATTAAGGCCTCATGTGGATCACCCTCGATATTTAGCATTTTATACAATTTACTAACTACACCCTTAATAGCTCCATCTGCTTTTCTTAATTTTGAAATCAACACCTCACATTCTGTCATTTCTCTATACAATTCCGGTTTTCTCCAATATTTACCATTCCATTTATTTACCATCACAGTCTGAAACCAGTTCAAGTTCATTTCAGCAAACAAATCATTTCTTCTATCATTAACTTTACAGGTCTGTATCCAATCTTTAAGGAGGGTTACACCATTTTTTACCAATATCTCTTTTATTTATTTTTACCGGAAAGTCTGCTATATCTTCCAATTCTATGATTGGTGAGGTATTTGGAGCCAAAACCTTCTTTACTTTTTTCCAAGTGTTTACCAATCCCTTCATCATAGTATTTTTAGTTATTAATTTTCCCGAACTAACCCCTAAAAAAAGGATTTTGCCTATGTGTTTATAATCTTTCATTTCAATGTCTTCCCATAGAGCTTTTCCCTCAACCAAAATCTTTACCACATTCTTGATTTGAAACGCTCGATAGTAAGACAACAAATTCGGCATCCCTAGCCCACCTTCTTTCTGAGATAAATACCATATTTTTTTTTGACAATCTTGATCTCTTTCCACCATTACAAAAATCATTAAATAATTTTTGAAATTCCTTAATTTCCTTCTCTTTCATTTGAATTGCCAGAGCATCAAATAAAAAGTTTAACCTAGGCAAAAGCATCATTTTGGTGATAGCTATTCTTCCAAACCATGACAGTTTTAGTTTTTGAAGATTCTTAATTCTAGCTTTAATTTCTTTCAAATTATTGTAATTCAATCTCTTCAAATCTTCAAAATTATATGAAATATTTACCCCTAAATATTTCAGTTTGTCCTTAATTTGAATATTACCCATCCCTTTCATCCTCTTCTGGTCTTCCTTACTTATATTACATAACATCATTTCCGATTTATCCCAGTTTATCCTCAAGCCTGTAATGCCTTCAAAGTTTTTTAATTGAGTTTGAATCCTGTCTAAAGCCCTCTCTGGATGCTTAGCAATTATCAGAGTGTCATCGGCATACAAACTTATCTTAGTTCCCATGACTCCTTCTATTCCTTTATCGTCCCTGATAGCCTTAGCTAACAACTCCATGGCCATAATAAACAAAATTGGAGATAACGGGCAGCCCTGTCTCGTTCCTGCTTCTAATTTTACCTCGTCTGTAACCTCATCGTTCACTCTAACAGTAGCTATACCTTGTTGATATAATTGATCAATTATTCTTCTAAATTTGTCGCCAAAACCATAACTTTTAATTATTTCCTTTATTGCCACAAACTGCAAAGAATCGAATGCTTTAAATATATCCAAGGATATCAAACCTACTTTTTCCTTTGTTTGCCTCACTATATCCAATAAATCTAATGTTCTTCTTGTCAGATCCACCATATGTCTTCCTTTCAAGAAACCAACTTGATCTACTTCTATATAATTGCCCATAAATTTATTTAACCTAGTAGCCAATATTGCCGTAAAAATTTTGGCATCTTGGTTGATCAATGAAATAGGTCTATAAGATTCCACTTTTTCTAAATCTTTTCCAGGTTTTGGCAGCAATACAATCGTGGTCCTATACCATGAGGTCGGAATTTGTCCCCCATCCAGAATATAATTGTACAATTTTACCAACTTCGGAACCACTATATCCTTAAATTCCTTATAAAAGTCAGCTGGTAACCCATCTTCCCCTGGTGCTTTACCCATTTTCAATCCAGTTATTACGTCTTTTATCTCTTTTTCTGTTATTCGTTCTTCCATTTTTTCCTTATGTTCCTGTTTTATACTAGTATATTTTTGTCTCTCTAATTGAATTTTGTTTCTCTATATCTATCTCTTTTTTTGCATATAAGGCCTGATAAAATTCTTTCACAATTTTACACTTATCTCTAGTTTTATTACATCTCACCCCTTGTTCATTTATCAATTTCTCTCTTTTCCCTCTTTTCTTTAGCTGCTCTTGCTAATAACCTTGAATTTTTGTTACTAAATTCAAAATATTCTCTTTTTAAATACACCAAATCTCTCTTCACTTTTTCTATATCCTTACGAACCAATTCCGCCTTTAATCTTTGCAAATCCTCAAAAACCTTCCTATCCTTTGTCCTTGCGTGTTCCTCCTGCAATTTCTTTATATCCTTTTCATTTTTGTCTTGCAAGATCTTAAACTTTTTGTATTTAATACTGGCTAATCTAATACTTTCACCTCTAAAAACCGACTTCGTGGTATCCCAGACCACATTAAAGTTTACTTTATCATTATCATTCCACTGCCAGTTTTCTTCCCACCTCTTGCTAATTTGCTCCTTACATTTTTGATCCCTAAATAGGTTGTCATCATATCTCCACGCCCTTCTCATCCTCTTTTTACCATCCATCCTAATTTCCATCACAACTTTTGAATGATCTGACTCCTTAAAAATCCCAACTTCTATTTCCTCCAGATTTCTAATCATATTCTCTGTTACAAATATATAGTCAATTCTGGAATATGAATTATGGACCTGTGAGAAATAAGTATAGACCCTTTCTGATCCCTTAAGTTCCCTCCAAGTATCTTTCAGTCCCAATGATGTCATCCAATTATCCAATGTTTGTCCTTTAATTCCTTTTCCACATCTTAATATATTTGTACAATCTAAATTAGATTTTATCAGATTAAAATCCCCAGCCACAATCATCCTCGTTGTTTTCTCTCTTACCAATATTTTACGAATTTTTTCTAAGAATTCAGTCTGATGGTCATTTGGGGCATATACATTCACCAGTGTTATTTCCTATTTCCTCCTCATCTATCTTCCCTTTCACAATCAAATATCTACCCTCGGGGTCCGATATCCTATTAACTATCTCAAACCCCAGTCTAGTCACTATCAAAATTGCCACCCCTCTTGACTTTGATGTGCCGTATGAACTCTCATAATGCTGCATCCAGCCTAAAAAGATTTTATTTGTATCCTGAGCTTTTTGATGAGTCTCCTGAAGAAAAACTATATCTGCCCTATCCCTCTTCAACGCTGATTGAATTCTTCTCCTCTTAATCGGTGAGCCTGTACCTTTCACATTCCACGATAATATTTTAATAGGCCTCATAATATAATTACCCACCTTCTTCCACCATCTCTGATTTCTCCCTTGGACGTGATGCCATCTAACCCACAATAACTAAAAAAACCAAAAAAACAAACAAAAAACATTCACTAATACCCTCCTCGCTTCTTGAGCCAAAAAGAACGCCTCTGTCATCCGAAAAGGGGAGGGGGGAACATGGAAGACGATATTACAATGAAAGCTCAAGCGCTAATATACCTCTTATACAAAATCTGGTTTAATTCACAATCTTACTTTAACTCATCTTCCCTACAAACATCCCACCTATTTTCCATCCTGCTGACCCTCACTTTCCCCCATTTCAGTTACCATCAACACTTGCAACTCCGGCTCTTCTGTGTCCTCTCCTCCCGCTGCCCCCTCCTCCCTTGCTCCACCGTAATCCCTTTTTATTGCCCCAGATTCCAACAAGGCCTTCCTCAATGCCAACCATTCCCTTGAAGATGCCTTAACCAAGTCATTCATACACATATATTCCAACGCATCCATCTCTGCATCAATCACATGCAACCTCCTTTCATGAAAGAACCTCAACTGTTGTGGATATCGCCAGTTGTATTTTATTCCTTTTTCCATCAGAAATCTTGTTACTGGCTTCATCTTATACCTCCAACTACGTTCCTTCATTGATATATCATTGTATATTTCCACATCATTTCCATCCATTTTTAAAGCGCCAGATCCAGCTTGTTTTAAAAAGGCCATCACCTTCAATTTGTCTCCCCAGTTTGCAAATTTAACCAACACATTCCTCTGTACCACCTTTCCCTTCCTCGGTCCCACTCTGTACACACTTGCAATATCCTCATGAACAAAACTTTTCCCATATTCAAATTATTTAACCAAACAATTATTCTATCTTTTAGCTTATCTGGCACTTGTTCCGCCAATTTGCATATCAAAATATTCTGTTTTCTCATCATCTCTTCCATAACATCAATTCTTTTTTCCTGCACATCCACTTTCATCTTAATTTCCTTTTCCTCCTCATGTAACCCTTTAATATCCCCTTGCATCAATTTCATATCATTCTGCATTAATTTTACATTATCATCTATCCTTTGAAAATTAAGATCCACTTTTTTTGAAAAATCTGTGAACATTGTAGCCAATTTGTCCTGTTTTCCCATAATTTCACTTTTATCTTTCGCTCTTGACTCCTCCATCTTTTCCATTTTCTTGAATAACTTCCCAAGTTCTACCATTATCTGAGTTTGATCAAGTGGTGGTGGTTCCGGAGATGATGTCGGAGGAGATGGGTCTTCTGATAAAAGGTTGCCTTTTTTTTGGCTTCACAACTTCTTCTTCCTTGGTCTTTCCCCTTGCAACTTTATCCATTGTAATATCAAATAGCAACTTCAACCCAGCAACTTTTCTTACACCCTCTTGTGTCTCAACTTGATGCTGCTCCAGAGTTAGAATCCAATTATGTTAGGTCACTCAACAAGCCAAGAATCAAACCATGAAAGAGTTAATATATCCACCACAGGCAAGGAAGTGTTTGTTGGTATTATATCTCCTGTGTGAAGGTCAAACAAGAAGCAAAAGCCAGACCAAGCAAGATAACGTAATTGTAATCCAGTAACAAAGAAGGGGTACTCCAACAGCCAAACTTTCAATACTGAGGCCAAATGATTCCAAGCCAGTACAATCCAAAAATGCAAAAGGGATCTTGCTGATATAAGCCAAATTTATATTCCACCTGGTAATCCAGTAGCTTGATTGAAAACTTTCTCCAAGAATTGGCAATGGTTTATTGTAATCCACCTTATAAAAATGTTCCAACAAGCAAATCCCCCAGTGCTATCCAGGGACTAATATCCAAACTCTTGCAAGGAAGAAGGAAGATGACGGAGAAGGACGGGCAAAACAGGGACTCAAGCAAAAGTCAAAAAAAGGAATACTTAAATTGTATTTAACAAAAGGAAAAAAAAGAGATCCAGCACATATCTATTTAGTCCTCTGGCGCGAACGCCTGCCACATCTTCTGCATCGGCTGCAGCTTCGCGGGGTGTCCCTCCTCCCTTCTTCTCCAAAGCCTCCAAAATCTCCAATCGCCCCTTTAATCTCCGTCCCTTCAGCAACACACACACTCCAAAATCTTCACCTTCTTGTCCCCCTGCCTTCCTTTCTCTCCCTTCCGTCCGTAAAACTCCTAAAGCTTCTACCGTTGTTTCCCCTCTTTAAGTTTCACTTTCTGCCGCCATCGCCGCCATTATCCCTCCTTTCCCACCGTCTTACTTTCTTTCACGTCCTCGATCCTTCAATCACTTGCCTTCCTTCATTCCGTTTTCCAATCCACCCCCGTCCGCAACGCAGACGGCAATCTTAGTTTAGCCTTTATATTTTCAGTAAATTTACAGCTTCTTACTCCAATCTCCTCGATCCCGTTCGCCGCGGAACCGCTGGGAGAGTCGCGGCTTTTGCCGCTTGCCTCCCCAGCCAAATCCGCTCTCGAACTTCGATCTTCAGTTCAGCTTTTTTACTTGCCGGATCTTTACACTTTCCTCATGTAGAATCTTTTGAAATTATTTGTATTCAGATTTAATTTCTCATTTAAATCCTCATTGAAAAGCATGAGCCCACAAAAAAGTGTGTTAACTCGTCGTCATCTTAGCCACACACCCCTATTCTGATGCTCTTGACTGATTTTCAATCCTTTCTTTCTTTCCAAATATTCTTTTAATTTTTCTAAATTTATCTCTTTTTCAGAATATATTTTTGATAAAAATCTTACACTATTTCTATTTTATTTTTAAGCTTATTACACCTTACCCCTTGCTCATTAATCAAAACACCTACAGTATTTCTCTTCTATTTCTTGTCTCTTTAGCTGCTCTCGCTAATAATTTTTATTTTTATTACTATATTCAAAATATTCCCGCTTTAAATATATCAAATCCCTTTTAACCTTTTCTATATCTTTTCCAACTATTTCCTTCTTTAATCTTTGTATCTTATCTAAAATCCTCTCATCTTTAGTCCTAGCATATTCCTCTTGAAGATGTCTGATTTCGTTTTCAATTTGTTCCTGTTTAATTCTAAATTGTTTATTCTTTATACTGGCAATTCTAATACATTCCCCTCTAAATACTGACTTCATTGTATCCCATACCACTCTAAAATTCACCTCACCCGTATCATTCAAATTCCAACATTCTTCCCAATTCTTAACAGTTTTTTTTTTCATTTTTGGATCTTTAAATAATTTTGCATCATATCTCCAATTGTTCCTTTTCCTGTTCCCCCCTTCTAATTGTAATTCCAGTAAAATGTTAGCATGATCTGATTCTTTAAAAATACCCACTTCTATTTCTTCTATATTTTACCATGTTTTCTGTAACTAATATATAATCGATTCTAGAATATTATTTATTTATGGTTCAAATTTCTAGGCTGCCCAGTCAGGCGAACCTGACTCAGGGCGGCTTACAACAAGATTAAAACATACATATTAAAAACAATTAAAAACCCCAACATACCCACCCACCTATTAAAACTAACATTAAAACTGCCCGCATTAAAAAGATGGGGAGGCTTCATTTTATAAGCCAGAATATGAGTTATAAACCTGTGAAAAGTAGGTGTAAGCCCTTTCTGACCCTTTAAATTCTCCAAGTGTCCCTCAAGCCCAGAAGTTCAATCCATTTATCCAACATTTGCATTTTAATTCCACTCCTATACTTTGTCACGTTAGTACAATCTATATTGGAACGTATTAGATCAGAGATGGGCAATCTTGGCCCTCCAGGTGTTCTTGGATTTCAATTCCCAGAAGCCCAAGTCAACACACCAGCTGGTCAGGGTTTCTGGAAATTGAAGTTCAAGAACAGCTGGAGGGCCAAGACTGCCCATCACTGTATTAGATTGATATCCCCTGCTACTATCATTTTTTTTGTTTTTTCTTTTGCTATTATCTGATGCACTTTATCCAAAAATTTATTTTGATACTCGTTTGGTGCATAACTATTAACAAGTGTTATTTCTTCATCTTCAGTCTTTCCTTTTACTATCAAATACCTTCCTTCTAGGTCACTAATACTTTTAGTCATCGTAAAACCTAGTCTGTTTGAAATCAAGATCGCCACTCCTCTTGCCTTTGAGGTACCGAAGGCCTTTTCATAGATCTGTGTCCATCCTAGAAATAATTTGTATCTCCTGGTTTTTTATTTGTTTCCTGCAAAAAGATTAAATCTGGTTTATCTTTCCTAAGGGCCAATTCCAATCTCCTGCATTTCACATGACAGCCAGTACCCTTCACATTCCACGATAATACTTTAATAGTTTTCATATTTAAACTCTATTTTTTCTTGCTAGACTCATCGCAATCACCAAAGGGTGTGTACTTATCTAAACATTTAAATCCCTCTACCCCACATTTATAAAAATAAAAATCTTCCGTCACCCCCTACATTCCCTTACAAAACACCATCTTTGTTTACCAAAGAAGGAGGGGAAAGTGTAAGATGTGCATGCTGTTCATATGCTATGCTCTAAGTGGTAACTTATTTTTCCTAAAACTATACTTTTGTTCTTACATCCCAAGTATCTAAATTCCCTTCTCAACCCTCATCTGATTCCACCACTACTACAGCTCCCACAGTGCCCCTACTTTCCTCATCTTGTTCTCCCTCTTCTATTTCAATTCCCCCTGAATCCAACAATTCCTGTCTCAAATCCATTCTTGTGTACCCTCTTTAACCAATCCTATCAAGCATAAATACTCCAGTGCATCCATCTTTGAATTAATTGTGTGCATTTTCTTTACATAGAAAAACCTTAATTGCTGAGGAAATCTCCAATTATAAGCAATACCCCGTTCTCTCACTATCTTGGTCACAGGCTTCATCTTGTATCTCCACACACGTTAATCAACAGCTATATCATTATAGATCTCAACATCATTACCATCAATTTTTTTAAAACCTAGCAGTTCTAAAGCAAGAAATTGCAAGTAGATAAATAGGGACCACTTTGGTGGGAAAAGGTCTTGGGGATATGAAAGGAGCCTTATCCGGGCGTCCCCTGAAAGGAGTTCCTCCAGCAAAAAAAAAAAATCCTTTCAACCCAGAATGATTTCTGACATGAAATTATTATTATTATCCATAATGAGCAAGAGAACATGTATTTCTAGATCCATGCTTTCTAAATCCAATACACTGGAAAGCAAAGGGTCATATGAAAGATTTCATTCAACAAGATAAGAGGCAAAAATATGTTTTGCCTATTGGGAGGAAATTGGTATTGAGTTTAAGATGATACTGGCACTGAGGAGATAATTGATTAAGATGAGGTCAGAGGTAATAAACGCACCACATCTGTTCCCATTGGTCTTGGAACCCTATCTATTGAAATAATTCAGTGTTTGTGGCAAAAGCTGAAAGGTAAACTATTATGGCATTGATCATACAGTCCGAGTCATGCCAAGACAAAATACCGTATTTGCCGGCATATAAGACGCATCGGAATATAAGAATATAGGAATATATCCTGTTATTACTGTACCAAAATAGCCCACTATAAGCCACTATATACAGTACTAGCATACAGTGATACCTCATACAACGTCTAAACTTGGTTCCACAAGTTTGGACTTTATACGGATTTGGACTTTGTATGAGGCATGCAAAATCCTAGCCACGATGCCTCATACAACGTCCAAATCCTTGCCGCGATGCCTCGTACAACGTCGCTTCCATAGAGATACATTGTACTGTAACACCACAGACTTCAGGGCCAAGTCAAGGAAACAGACAGGAAATTGACAACTTTAAGAAATCATTGTCTAAAGGCTAAATATATTACAAAAACATGTCAAACAACCCTGATTGTCCAAGAACCTGAAGAATGCTGCAAAAATCCCAGGAATGCTTCTAAAAAATTTGACAAAAAAATAAAAAAAAATCCAAAATTGCGCTCAGAACCACTCTTAAACACTCTTTGCCTCGTGCAAAACCCACAAGAGCAATGCACGCATGTGTCCTGCCTTTTATTCTGTCCAGGCACAATGCAGCCTGGGAATGCATTGGGGTTTCCCAATGCCTCATACAAAGTCGCAGTGACTTTGTATGAGGCAACTTTTCCCAAGGAATTAGGCGATGTTGTATGAATTTGATGTTGTATGAAGCTGGCCTTGCCGGACAGGTATAAATTGTGTGTTGGTGTTTGGGGTGTTTTTTGGGAGTTTTTTTTTTTGAGAAGAGACAATTTCCTTGAATATTTTTTGTTTCGTGGGTAGTTTGTGGGCAAATTAGGAAGGGATAGTCAATAAACAGAGGATGCTGTAAATCATTATAAATATTTTATTTAACATGTTTTTAAGTTTAAAGATATATTTTTTGTATATTTTTAAAATTGTAACATAGTTATCAATTATAAAAAACATATAGTTTGTTGTGTTGTAATTATTTTTTTGTTAAATTTTCTCAAGCATAAACTGGTTTGTGTATTTTTAAAATTGTAACATAGATAACATTTTTTCAACTATATAAGTTCTTGACTTTTAATAAAATGTTCATAACTTTTTTGTACAATTTTCTCAAACATAAACTGGTTTGTTTTTTAAAAATCTTTTTAACATTGTTAACATTTTTTAAACTATCTGAGTTATTGTCTTGTATTTAAATGTCCATAACTTTTTTGTAAGATTTTCACAAACTTGTTGTTTTGTATTTTCCTTTTTTTGTTTTCTTGATTTGTTGTTGTAGTTTTTATCTGAAAGAAATAACATAGTGTATTTAGTTACTTTTAATTAAGATAGTGGGTTATTTAAAAATTGTTTTTTGTTATTTTGAATTATTGTCTTACTTATCTTAATTGTGTATCTGGCTGGCTTCTTCTTCCTTTTTTGTTGGATCAGGGCCTGATGTGGGCCGGAGGGTCCCGGAGGAGACTGGTCAAGCAAGACACGTGTGAGGCAAGATGGAGCGAAGACCAGTGTTTATTGAACAGAAGGAAAATGACTTTATACCTTGCCTATCTTGACTGCGTGCATACGTTGCGCGTAGCCGTTACAGGAAAGCCCTGAGTCTGCACATTAAGATTACACAAGTTACCCATTAGGGATGACTTCACCGGGGGAAGTTTCTTATCTATCTCATTTACTACCGGGGACATGCATTGTCTGTTGCGCCTAGATTGACTCTTGAGCTTAGAGCATCTGCGGATGCGAGATTACTCATTATGTGCCTATCGAGTTAACCATCTGGTGATCTTTTGCCCTCTATTGTCCGACCCGCCTGTTAGGTCAGCGATCGGTGAATTAAACTATATCTATTATTTCGCTCCCCAATTTCTGTCCCCTCGGAACCAGAGGCTCGAAGGAGTGTTCTCCCATAACTGTGGTTCTGTCAGGGACAGTGTGCCAATTACGTGCGCGGAATCCACACTCCCCCTTTATTTGTTTAATTGGACCTGACAGACGGCTCGACGCAAGAGTGGCATTAGCTGACGTGGAGTGAGGACATCCTGGGGTTTCCTCCATGGGGGACACCTTGACACCAATGAGGGAATACATTGTGCAAAGCAGCAAACAGCTATCCCCAAAATTGCAACACCAACAATCACCTTGACTATTGTTTGTAGCCATTCCCATGGAAACCACGACCATAATGAATTCCACCACCACCACGTGACATCTTCCTTCATATTCTTAACCAGGGTATGGAGATCTGTGATCTGACTCTGTACCTTGCGAGAGTTATCCGTGAGGTTAAAACAACACATGCCATGGACTGTCTCGCAACCCAAATGGTGTAAGAGCAGGAGGTAATCGATAGCTGCTCGATTATGCAATATGGCATGGTGAAGCTCTGTCTGCTCTTTATTGAGCAGCGCTATCACCGAGAAGGTGTAATTAATGGCTTTTGCCAAAGCGCAAGACAATTGACCAATCCTGCGCGCGTTTCCTACGGCTAAGCCTGGCACGCCGAACAAACTGACTGCCAATGAAACATACTCAGCTTTGCTCAGAACCCTGATGTTACTGTCACATGAACTATCTAACTGGGTGGCACGAACGTGCCGTGTGTGGGCAGATACATCAGTGCTTGGGGCAACCATATCCTTAGTGGGAAGCAACAGTGTCAAACGACTGATACAACAGAAGGCATCAGATACATTTGTGGGAATATAATTTCAAGTGTTTTCGTTACATGTAAAAAATCAGCCTGAAGGCAAAGTGACATGAACAAACATTGAGTCAATAGTCTCTGGGTGATTGCAAGTCCAAATGCTGTTGCTGGGGTTGAGGCAACGGTGATGTGGCCCCTTGATCGCAGAACAGCCAGTCAGGCGAGCACAAGTTGAGTTCAGGCTGACCGCCACTTGGGGAGTGTACAGAGTGGCCGCATCAGCCGGTAGGACTTTGGTGACTTGGGTTCCCCAGTGTGCATATGTTGACTACATGATCTTGTGAAACAGGCCAAATATCCGCTTCAGTAACCAGTCACCGTTCCTGATGTGCGCGCCTGGGGAGTGACACACTGGGATGAGACAAGTACTGAGAAGAGAGGCAGAATCGGTGGTCTGCCTCAGGGAAAAATCGGACTGATTGACGAGGTTCGATAAACAATGTCAACTGGATCCCCCTTATCCGCATGCTTGTTGACACTCTCAAAAAATTCCAACAGATTAGTGAGGCATGATTTGCCCTTGTAAAAGCCATGTTGGCTCTCCTTTAGCACCGCCTTCTCTTCTATGTGCCTATTAATTCTATCTTTTAGGATGATTTCCATCACTTTACCTGGGACACATGTCAAACTGACAGGTCGGTAATTTCCTGGATCACCCCTGGATCCTTTTTTGAAAATTGGTGTTACATTCGCTACCTTCCAGTCATCAGGCACAAAGCCTGATTTGAGGGAAATATTATATATTTTGGCTATGAGATCAGCAATTTCATCTTTAAGTTCCCTGAGAACTCGTGGATGGATGCCATTTGGTCCCGGTGATTTGTTAGTGTTTAGTTTAACAAGACATGCAAGGACCTCCTCCCTGGTTATTTCTATCTGGCTTAATTCTTCGGTTTCCCTTCCTACGAAGATAGGCTCTGTTTTGGGCATATGGTCTCTGTCTTCTTCAGTGAATACTGAAGCAAAGAATTCATTGAGTCTCTCTGCAATCTCTGTTTCCTCTTTAATAACCCCTTGCCTTCCATTGTCATCTAATGGTCCAATGGCCTTCCTAGTTGGGTTCTTACCTCTAATGTACTTAAAGAAGTCTTTGTGTCCTCATTCGGACAAGCCTTCCATTTTCTAAATGAGCTTTTCTTGCTCTTGATCACTTCCCGAACAGCTCCTGTAAGCCACATTGGAGTCCTCTTGGACCTGGCAGTGCCCTTTTTCCTTTTGGGTATGCATTCCAATTGGGCCTCTGTTATTGTTTTTGTAAACAGCTTCCATGCCTCTTGGAGTGTTTGGACTCTCTCAATTTTCCCTTTCAGCTTCTTTTTTACTAGTTTCCTCATCTTTGGGAAATTTCCTTTTTAAAAATTTAAGGTCTCTGTGTTAGATTTTATCAGTGACTTGCGCTCTATGATCAAGTTAAACATAATTGAGTTGTGGTCACTGTTCCCTATTGGATCAGTCACATTAACATCTTGCACCAGATCCTGAGTATTACTCAGGATCAAGTCTTCAACCATCTGTCCCAGGGAACAATCATTTAGCATATCTAAGAACTTTATCTCTTTATCATGTGCACAGTTCACCCAGTCTATGTGAGGGTAATTGAAGTCCCCCATTATAACCAGGCTTCCCTTTTTGGATGCCTCCTTTACAACATTCTCCAACTGCCAGTCTCCCTCAAGAGTTTGGGTCGGAGTCCGATAGTATATGCCTACTGTTAGACCATCCTTGTGGCCTGGTACTCTTACCCACAGAGCTTCTAATGGTGACTCCAATTCACCTAGATATTCCAATTCATACGATTTTATCACTTCTTTGACATACAAGGCTACACCACCTCCCGTTTGCCCCTTCCTGTACAGTTTGTAGCCTGGGATAACTGTATCCCATTGGTTATCATCCATCCACCAGGTTTCAGTGATACCAATAATATCAATATTCTTATCTATTGCTAAGTATTCCAGCTCCCCTATTTTGTTCCGGAGGCTTCTGGCATTTGTATACAAGCATTTATATATGCTTTCCTGATACAGTCTTTTGAGTCCAGTTGCATTGTTAGACTGCCTCTTGCATCCTTCTGCTAGAGTGCTGGTGACTAGCTCCTTGCTCTGCTCAGTAATTTTTGCATCCTCCTCACTACTCAAGTACACACTTTCCCGAACCGGATGGTGCCCAGCTCCTGTCAGCTTTCCCCCAGTTATCAGTTTAAAAGCTGCTCTGCAGCCTTTTTGATGTTGAGTGCCAGCAATCTGGTCCCATCATGGTTCAAATGCAACCCATCCCTCCGGAACAGATTTAGCTTGTCCCAAAATGTTCTCCAGTTCCTGACAAATCTGAAACCCTCCTCTCGACACCACTGCCTCATCCACACATTGAGGCTTCTCAGCTCTGCCTGCCTGGTAGGTCCTGCGCGAGGGACAGGCAGCACTTCTGAAAATGCTACCTTGGAAGTCCGGGACTTCAATCTTCTTCCTAACAACCTGAATTTGGCTTCCAGGACAGACCGCTTGGCCTTCCCAACATCATTGGTACCAACATGTACCATGACAACTGGCTCGTTCCCAGTTCTCTCTAACAATCTATATAGATTTCTTGTGATGTCTGCAACTTTTGCACCTGGCAGGCAAGTCACCATATGGTTATCATGTACATCACAAATCCATTTCTCTGTATTTCTAATTATTGAATCGCCTAGTACAAGGAGCCTCTCTCCTGCAATCTGTTCATCTACATGCACCTCATCAACCATATTAAGGGAGAGAAACTCAGTTTGTTCCTGTTGATTATCTTCCTGGATCTCATCAAGTGTGATGAAGGAGAGATCATCAGGTGGAACCAGTTGTTCCTCTGTGTGTTCCTCATCAGGTGTGATGTGGGAAAGAGCCTCAAATTTATTCTGTAATTTCAGACTCTCAGAGTGATCCCCTACTCTTCTCCTCCTTTGAGTCACATTCCTCCAAACATCTCCCTCCTGAGTTACTGAAGGGCCTTCTCCCTCAGAACTGTGCCCTGTCTCTTCTTTGTCCAGCATAGTCTGCTCCGCTCTGTCCAAGAACAGCTCAAGCTCCTTAATTTGTTGATGGTTAGATATGCGGGCCTCTAGCTGCTGGACCTTCTCTTCTAGTAGTGCAACCAGCTTGCACTTGCTGCAAGTGTAGTTCTCCATATGCTTCGGCAAGAACACAAACATGGCACAAGTATTGCAGGTAACTACAGCTGTTCCCTCAATCCATTTTAACAAGTGCAGTATTCTGGGCCTCAAAAATGTACACGTTTACTACCTTTCTACCTAGTAAGACTGTATTCTTCCTTTGTTATTAGTTTGCGGGCCTCTAAAGCAGCTCTACTCCAACTGCAAAACTTACCAGTGCTCACTTCCTTTGTTTGGCTCTCCTTAGCAGCAGCTCTGCTTAAGAGCACATGCAGAGCACATGTATTGGTGCTGGTAGGCCTAGATTGTCTATTGTTTTATTACTCATGCTTATGTATTTGTCTTCAATGTTAATTAAGGCTATGTTGTATATTTGTGGTCCAAAATCTATTTCTAATGTTGGATTATCTTTTCTGACTTTCATTAGTATGTCCTCACTCAGTGGGTTTTTATAATTTTCCCATAAAGTAAGTGGGTTTGATGGACTGCAGGAAGTTAGGATTATTGCGAATAAGGTTCTTATTTGTTCTGGCATTGAAATCATTGTTGCTTCCTGTAATGTGGTGTCCCAATGCTGATCTGCCTCTAGTAAACCCATTTGCTGGCATACTTCTCCGTATGTTTCCATTATTTGTCCATTGATGGTTTTTAGTTGCTGAAAAGATCTTGGTCCAGGTATTGTGTGTAGTAGCATTCACAGATAAAACATTCTGAATTGTTTGGATGTACTGTGTATAGTTTACCTATTGCATCACTTTCATAGATTCCATGTCTGGTATGAGTATTCCAGTTTTTCTGCAACAGAATTCTTTCTTTGTTTTGTTCCATGTGTAATATCTTGCTATGTTTTGATACAGTAGAGTTCATGCAAAATCATCTTTTTGGCATAGTTTAAAGAAGGCAGTTAATGTATTTTCTTGTGGATTTTCTGCAACTGTTGTGGCTATTTGAGGGGTAAAATACACTGTCCGTTTTCTAGGTGAACACTGAGGTGTAGTACTGCTGGATGCCTCTCATGTATGTGGAAGCCTAGTATGCGCCAAAATGCCTCATTACGACTAATATATCTTCCACATTGATATTGTATAATTTCATCATTTTTGTGGCTGTTGCGAACATCATAAATTGCTATATCACTGCCTTTGTTAATATATTTACACACGTACTTGATGGATTTTACACTGTTACAATATTCGACATTGATGTGTGCTTTGAAGATTTTTGTTAGTAGAGGACAGTATGGTACTATCCAGCTATTGTCTATGACTATTTCTGGTTGCATTTTCATTTTTAATTTAGTTATGAATCCTCCATCCTCTGGTGCACGTCGCCTGTATTGTGGATATCCATCCTCTGATGTCTGTATTTCTTTGAGTATTATTGGGTATCTTTTTGTGCAGTTTTTTTTCTTTCATACAGGGGGCTTGTGGATTAAGAAGGCCACATGGTCCATGGATCATGGTTTTTTATTAGTGTATATAGTTCATTGTCTTCAGTTGGATCTGGTATTTCTGCACAGATGAGTTTATCAATTTCTGTTGGATGTACCGTATTTTGTTTTTTAGCTATATCAGGTTGTGGGAGTGAGGCAGGCCTCTTTTCTGCCATTCTATTGTGTACATCCAGCAGTTACATTCACCAAATATTTGGTTTTTTGTTATTAGAGTAATTAGTTGTGTTTGTTTCTGTCTAAACACTCTTGCGATTAAGTCATGTTTGTCGTTTGCTGTTTCATCATTTCTAAGGTTATTTTTTAATGTCTGGCCATGTTGGGTTACATGTAAAAGTTATAAATAGGTCTGGTCTTCCATGTTTTTTTTTACATATGTCATTGCATCTTGGGTGTATTCATGCATATGCCTGGGACTTCCTTTGTATGATGCTGGCAGTATGAGCAGTGTGCTAACGTTGGTTAGGTTTCCATCTTGTGCTACAGCATCCTTAAGATGCTGTTCTCCTCTGAGTATTTTTTTATTTGTAATCTTTCACTTTCAATTTTTGCATACATATCCACAATGAATTGATTTAATAATTTTCTGCAGTGTATTATGTGGTTTTGTTCTTCATTCCTAACCATGAGAATGTATGAATAGTATTCCATTGCTGTCATTTTTTTTGTCAGTTTCCTTTCCTGTTTTTGGATCAATGTGTTTCAAGTTGAAATTATACCCATCCTCACCATAGAAGCTATGTGTTTCTGATATGCGTTGTAGTTTTTTGTCTTGTCGTTTTAGAATTATATCTCTGGGGTGAAAAGTGTCACCAGAAATGACTGCTGCGACCTCATTTGTTTCTGGTGCATTGTATTGTCGGATGTGTTCTCCTGTTGGTGTTTTGTCTGCAGCAATGACAACTTTATATTCATTTGTTGGCATGTTTTCTATTGTAGTTTGGAAAGTGCGGATGAGATTGTTTTGCTGATGTAACATTCTTTGCAATGTCTGTACAATATGATGTTTAGTTCCTTCGATGTATTTACATCATCGGGCAGTTTCTTCTTCCTCATCTCCCATGAAATATATTTGTAGGAACTTTGGTTGTTCCTCTTGTAGTAGTAGTAATGAACCTATCTAATGGTAAACTTGCCCTTGTATTGTGAAAGTTGGATTGAACCCTTTGTAGTGAATAATTGCTGTGACTCAAAATGAAGTCATCTGAAAGCATGAGTTGTATTTTCTGATGTTTTTTAGAAAATGTTTTGAATCTGGTGTTATTCCACTTGCATATTATATTAGTTCTTCTGGGGGTTGTTGCTGTTGAATTCTAATTCTGCCTTCTTTGCAACATAGTGACTGTGTTTCTGTTTTAAATTTTCTTGCTTGGCAGCATCTGCAAATATTGTCTAGATTTCCAATGTCTAAGTTGGTATTTTGTGAATAATTTGTTTCTGGGTCATAGGAGAATTCTGCCATTTTAAATAATAATTGTTTTCTTTTGTTTCTCTCTCTTCGTTCTTTTCTGTTTTTTTTATTCTGTTGCAATCTTATTTCTCTACGAACACTTAGTCTTGTTTCATGTTCTTCTGTGGTTATTTGGATTCTAATGTCTGCATAAGTTTTTCTGCGTTTACTTAGTCTTTCCTCTCTCTTCTGAGGTGTTTCTTTGTTTTGTTGTATTTTTCTCTTACATGCTGTTCGTTCTATTTGGCCTATGTTTTTTTCATTTTTGGTGGCATTGTATTTAAATAAATGTTTGGTTAAGTGCTCTTTTGTGGCTTTGGTTTGGCTGGTTTTTTATGAAGTAAAATTTACAGTAGCACACAAGGTCCCTCAGTTTTGTTTACTTGTGGCAATTTATTGTTTTGTGGTGCAGTATTGTAATTTTTCTTTTTTTTATTTCTGTTTATTTCTATTTACGTATCTTTGTTGAAGTGCCTTGTTTATTATTTCATGCCTTTACCTGAGGCACTTGTATTTTTTGTGCTTTCCTTTTCTCCTTTTTGTATTTTATTTATTTTTAGTGTGACTTCGTTGTTGTAAAGATATATATTTCTGGGGCGTGGCCAAGATGGCGGAGGATTAATACACACTTTACTTGCTCACGCTGATAATGGGACTAAAAAAGTGATATATACCTTTAAAAACCATTGAAAAATCCACCAGAAAGAGTCGAGCGGGTTCGTCTTTTTTAAAAGGTTATTTTGAGGTCTCTATTGCCTGGGAATTGGAGTCTGTGGAGTCTGCGGAGCGGCGGAGCGGCGAAGCGGCGGGCGGAGAAAGCCGGGGCCGAGCCAGCTGGGCTGCGAGTGGACGGGAATACGGAAAGACCGAGAGAGGAGATCGGTAAAGCCAGGCTAACTCATTAAAAATAAAATAAAAGACGACCCCAAAGAGGCTTGGAGTGGGTGCGGTGGACCAAGGGCTTGCCAAAGGAGGGTGGTGGAGATTGTCCGGTGAAGGAAAAAAGCGTGGAAGGGTAAGCGATAATGGCGGTGGAGTCTGAATCGAAACTTAACTGAAAGTTGGGTCCGAGAGAGGAAAGAGGCGAGAAGTGACTTTGAGCTATATATATATATATATATATATATATATATATATATATATATATATATATATATATATATATATATATATATATATATATATATATATATATATATATATATATATATATATATATATATATATATATATATATATATATATATAAAATTGGAAAATGAGTTTTAGAGATGGTAGTTAAGGTTAGAGAATAACCATTAAGTAATAAGTCAAGAGATTGTAACTATAATGATGGTTTTTAGGTATTAGGATAGAGTGCATATCTTTTTTATAAAGTTATTTTTGTATTATGTATTTTGATTATTTTTTAAGCATTATGTTGTATACTTTATTTGTTCTGTATTGTGTTTTGTATTTTATATGTATAAAAATTTAATAAAAATTTATTTAAAAAAGATATATATTTCTTTTCTTTATTTGTTTTAGGATTTTACGGACTTTTCTCTGTACTTTGCGTCAGCTATCACTGCAGGCAGAAACATAAATTCTGGCAGAACAAATGCAAGGCAACAATCAGGAAAGCAAAGCAAGACTTTGAGGAGCGTATAGCTAAAAATACTCAGAGAAATAACAAAGACTTCTTTAAGTACATTAGAAGTAAGAACCCAACTAGGAAGGCCATTGGACCATTAGAACACAATGGAAGGCAAGGGGTTATTAAAGAGGAAACAGAGATTGCAGAGAGACTCAATGAATTCTTTGCTTCAGTATTCACTGAAGAAGACAGAGGCCACATGCCCAAAACAGAGCCTATCTTCGTAGGGAGGGAAACCGAAGAATTAAGCCAGATAGAAATAACCAGGGAGGAGGTCCTTGCATGTCTTGTTAAACTAAACACTAACAAATCACCAGGACCAGATGGCATCCATCCACGAGTTCTCAGGGAACTTAAAGATGAAATTGCTGATCTCCTAGACAAAATATATAATCTTTCCCTCAAATCAGGCTTTGTGCCTGATGACTGGAAGGTAGCGAATGTAACACCAATTTTCAAAAAAGGATCCAGGGGTGATCCAGGAAATTACCGACTTGTCAGTTTGACATGTGTCCCAGGTAAAGTGATGGAAACCATCCTAAAAGATAGAATTAATAGGCACATAGAAGAGAAGGCGCTGCTAAAGGAGAGCCAACATGGCTTTTGCAAGGGCAAATCATGCCTCACTAATGTGTTGGAATTTTTTGAGAGTGTCAACAAGCATGTGGATAAGGGGGATCCAGTTGACATTGTTTATCTGGACTTTCAGAAGGCTTTTGACAAGGTCCCACACCAAAGGCTCTTGAATAAACTTACCAGTCATGGAATAAAGGGACAGGTCTTGTCCTGGATCAGCAACTGGCTAAGGGACAGGAAACAGAGGGTAGCACTAAATGGACACTTCTCCAAGTGGAGGGAAGTAAAGAGTGGGGTCCCCCAAGGTTCAGTACTGGGACCCCTGCTTTTCAACCTCTTCATAAATGATCTAGAGGTAGGAGTAAAAAGCAAGGTAGCCAAATTTGCTGACGACACTAAATTATACAGGGTAGTAAAAACTGTGAGAGATTGTGAGGAGCTCCAGAGGGATCTCTCGACACTGGGGGAGTGGGCAAAACAGTGGCAAATGAGTTTCAACATTAGTAAGTGCAGAGTGATGCATGTTGGGGCAAAAAACCCCAATTACATTTATAAACTGATGGGGTCTGAACTCTCTGCGACAAACCAGGAAAGGGACCTTGGTGTCCTGGTGGACAACTCAATGAAGGTGTCAACCCAGTGTGCCTCAGCAGTGAAAAAAGCAAACTCAATGCTAGGGATCATTAGGAAGGGTATAGAAAATAAGTCAGCAAGTGTCATTTTGCCTCTTTATAAATCTATGGTGAGGCCCCATCTGGAATACTGTGTACAGTTCTGGTCGCCATACCTCCAGAAGGATATTATGGAGCTGGAAAAAGTGCAGAGGAGGGCAACCAGAATGACTAGGGGACTGGAACACCTTCCTTACCATCTGAGGCTGCAACGGTTGGGCCTCTTCACTCTTGAACGACGACGTCTAAGAGGTGACCTGATTGAAGTTTATAAAATCATGCACGGTGTGGACAAAGTAGATAAGGAAAAACTGTTTTCCCTATCGCATAACACTAGAACTAGGGGACACTCCATGAAACTTTTGGGTACTAGTTCTCAAACAAATAAGAGAAAGTACTTTTTCACCCAGAGGATTACTGGTCTATGGAACTCCCTGCCAGAAGAAGTGGTGACAGCTGTCAGTCTTGACAGCTTTAAGAAAGGATTAGACAAGTTCATAGAGGACAAGGGTATCAATAGCTATAATTATGGATACTTAAGGACAACCTCCGGGTTGGAGAGATAGGCAGGATATCTCTCAATATCATTTCCAGGGAATCCTAAGCAGGTGAAGGCATCTGCTTGGGAATACCCTGAAGGAAATGGTGAGCCACTGTGTGAGACAGAATGCTGGACTGGATGGGCTTTGGCCTGTTCCAGCAAGGCTGTTCTTATGTTCTTATGTGACGTTCGTAGTGTGGAGTGGCGGTTGTGCTTTATTTTTTCCTTTTTGTATTTTATTTATTTTTAGTGTAAATTCATTTTTTGTTCTTATTGTATACTGTATATATATTCCTTTTCTTTATTTGTTTAAGGATTTGACAGACTTTGCTCTGTACTTTGCATCAGCTGTCACTTATGTGATGTTCGTAGTGTGGAGTGGCGGCTGGGTTTTTCCGTTAGGGTTTCTTTTTGGGTTTTAGGTGCGTGCGCACAATGGTATGCACGCGCAACTTTTCCCTCACTGTGTTTTGTGTGCTTTGTGTGTAGAAGTCTAATATTTTGCAGCTGTGTTTTGCGTGTGCTGTTTTGGATATGCGTGACGGTTATTTGTTGTCTATTTTGAATTTGTGGTTTTTTCCCTGTGGCTTGTGTTTTTTTAGTTTGCACACTGGCTTTCCAAACGTTCTATGTACTCGTGACCTTCAGCCTGTTTGGCTTAGTGGTTACGGCACGGAGGATGCTGGGACTTGAAGTTGTGTTTCTTTTGTTCTCCTTCGTATAGTTTGTGAATCCCCACTATTGGGTTATGCGCTTGCGCAGAACATCGATCGGAGGCTTTAAAGCTGATTGGTCAGATGTTTTGGCAGTAAGACCACCCACCGCACCGCCCATCCTTAGGTGCCTGTTCACCATTTTACCTCAGTTCTCTTCTTTCTGCCTCAGCAGCAGGACAATCGTTGAGAGCTTCCTCATTTTTTTTCTTGTCAATTCCTTGGAAAAGACTAATTTACGAACATTTTTTCTGGCAATCTTGTCCCTAGGGCAGGATTGCCACCCCAGTGCTGTTTCTTCTCGTAGGACTCAGTCACTTTTTTGTTCAGGTCGCCTGTTCCCCCTCAAGGGGGTGGCGGTAGGCCGACCCTTCGGGGTTTTCTTCTCAAACGTTCTTCATTCTCTTACCTTCTCTGGAGGAATTTTTCATGGCCTCAGCAGTGCACTTCTTGCCACAAGAAGTTCCCGGCTTCGGATGGCCACAGCCAGTGTGTGTTCTTTTTGGGCAAATCGCACCAGTCAGTTTTGTGCGCATTATAAAAACTTTACCCGCCTTGCAGTCCAAAACTGGAGCAACAGACTCAAGGCAACCTAATGGAGCTCACCCTGGTGCCCACCGCTGCGCCCTCCACTTCTGCCTCCACGAGTGCTCCGCCGCCCGACCAGACTCTTAAGCCTTCCTCTTCTTCCACTCTCATCCATAAGAAGAAGAAGGATAAGAATGGGGAGAAGAA
The DNA here is from genome assembly GCA_035047305.1 of Bradypodion pumilum. Classification (NCBI taxonomy): domain Eukaryota; kingdom Metazoa; phylum Chordata; class Lepidosauria; order Squamata; family Chamaeleonidae; genus Bradypodion; species Bradypodion pumilum. The sequence continues at coordinate 22,089,995 of JAWDJD010000009.1, read as the reverse complement.
GAAGAAACAGGACTGAAGTGCGTCGCTCTTTATCTCCTACTCCTCGTCCTCCGATTTCTCCTCGGCCTTCTCCGCCGTTCTCCATAGCGAGATGTTCCTCTCTGGGATCCTCCGCGTGGGGTGGCCGTACCTCCTCGGACTCACTGAATAAGGGTCGCAGGGCTGGTGCACCAGCTCGCCCCTTGCTTCTCTCTTCTTCTTCACCACCGGCTGGTGAGAGGGGCCGTTCCACGACGCGCCAAGTTTCTGTGTCTCCCAGGATGCGTACTTCAACTATAGACGCCCCAGCAGCCACCATTTCGGCTACCATTTCGTCTCCCATCATTCCTCCCACTGTTTCGCCTCCCACCATTTCGTCACCAACTGCTACCATCACTGCTGGCCAGATGGAGCTCTTCAAGTCTATGTTTGAGGCCATGGCAAAATCCTTTGCTGAACAGTTTAAGGCCACCATTCCTGCGACCTCTGCGGCTCCGGGACCGACCACCGCATGCCCCAGGGATTCTCACCCTGCTGTTGCTCCGTCGCCCTCTCGAGGGTCAAGCAGTTGCTCCGCTGGCCCGGCCATAACGGATTGGCACGGTCCAGACATCGAAGCGATGAGCGCCCAAGCCCATCGACTCACCCAGGCCGTACTGGCGCGGTCTCGATGTGGCTTCCAGAGTCCCCCCCTCCTCCGATGAGTCCAGCTCATCTTCGGAGGAGGATAAGGGGGATGTGGACGTGGAGAAGACGTCCAACCAGGCGATTGGTCCTGTTGACCCGCTCAGAGGAGAGGACCAAAGATCCCTCACGGCAATGCTCACCCGTTTGGGAACTGCCCTTAACATACGGGTCGACCAGCCGCCATTGGTAGGTGAGGATCAGATGACGGCCAAGTTGGACAAGAAATCCATCCGACCCATCTACATCACGATGCTCCCTTCCATGTTGACATCTGCAAAGGCCACCTGGAAGAAGCCCGTTTCGGCCCACTCCGTTTCGTCCAGGCTGTACCGAGTCCTGGACGAGGACGTTGTGTTTCTTCAGGCACACCCACTACCAAATTCCCTGGTTGTGAAGGCCTTCCAGCACAAGACTGCGGTCAGCGGCTCCCCTGTACCGTCGACGCCCAAGGGGAAGAAACTCGACGCGGTAGGTCATAAGTTTTACGCGAATGGCTCGCTGTTCCTTAGAGCAGCAAACTATTCAGCCACTATGGGCCTCTACCAGTCACATCTATGGGACTCTTGCCGCTAAGCTACCGGGGGACCTCCAGAAAGAACTCGACGCCCTGAGCTAGGAGGATGATTTTCTGGCAGAACAGCAGATGCGGACCGCCTGCCACATAAATGACTATGCGGCCAAGGATATGTCCTCTGCTATCCTCCTACGGCGACATGCTTGGCTTCGGGGAACCACTCTCGACGACTCCATGAAGAAGTTGATTGAGGAGTTTCCGTTAGATGGTCAAGGTCTGTTTGGCCAAGATACGGACAAAGTTCTAAATGAATTGCGGCAGACCAACTCAACTGCTAAGTTCTTGGGCCTTACTACTCCTTCTCAGCCTGCGAAGCCTAGGTTTCAGCCTTTCACCAACCGCTACTGTGGAAATCCACAGCTACAACACGGTGGACCTGCTGAGCAGTCTAAGACTAGGTTTTATCACCCAAGGCAACAACATGGGAGGCAACGGTTTCAGCCCTACAGCCAAGGTAAACGCACAGACGGCAAGTCAAAGTCTCGTGTTTGACTTCCCTCTGGCCAAGACTCTCTCGCTCCATCTTCCGTACCTCCCCCTTCAGAACTTCCTCAGGGTGTGGTCCGACCGGTGGGTCTTGAAGATCTTGTCCGCTGGTTACACCATCGAGTTCGACCGATGCCTCGGGTAGGAAAACCGATTCACCACCCCGTCTCTTCATCTGGAGGAAGAAGTTTCAATCCTTCTCTCCAAGGGGGCCATCGGGCTGTTACCATCAACTGAATTGGAACAATGGTTTCTACTCGAGGTACTTCCTTGTCCAGAAGAAAGACGGAGGACTCCGCCCAATTCTGGACTTGCATCGCCTCAACAAGTGCATCCACACCAGGAAGTTCTGGATGGTGACACTCCAAATCATCCTTCCCCTCATCAACAAACGAGAGTGGTTTACGGTAATAGACCTCAAGGATGCTTACTCCATGTCAGCATTCTTGAGGAGCACAGACGGTTCCTCCGTTTCCAGATAAGGGACTCTGTGTGCCAGTACCGTTGCCTACCATTCGGTCTGGCCACAGCACCACAAGTCTTCACCAAGTGCATAGCTCCAGTTGCTGCCTTCCTCCACCAGAAGGGAATAAGGGTCTTCCCGTACATCGACGACTGGTTGATAGTCTCCACCACCAGATCGTCCGCCATTCGGGACATGGAGTACACCGTCCATCTTATGGAGAGTCTTGGCCTCAGGATCAACTTCACCAAATCGAAGTTGGATCCTTCACAGCGAGTAGAGTACATTGGAGCGGTTCTGGACTCGCTGGCAGTCAGGGCGTTTGCCCCACAGAAATGCTTGCTGGACATTGCACAGGTAGTAAGCGACTTCCGTACCAAACCCTTCGTCAGAGCGAAGAAGGCTCAATGACTCCCGGGCTTGATGGCTTCCACCACGGCAGTGATCCCTCACGCCAAACTGAAGTTCTGGTCTCTGCAATCATGGCTTCTCCACGAGTTCGAACCTTTCACGGAGAGTCAGTCCAAACGGTCGTTTCCATCTCCAGAATTGGTGGACCAGCTGGTGTGGTGGACCACACCTCTCAATGTGGCTATGGGCAAGAACTTTCATCCTCCGCAGCCGTCTCTTCAAATTTTGACCGTCGCAAGCAACCTCAGCTGGGGAGCAGCTTGCGGGACTCTTACGGTCATCAACGCCTGGTCTCCACACGAGACCGTCCACCACATCAACTACCAGGAGTTGCTTGCCATATGGAAGGCCATGCGGTCCTTCGAGACATTGGTGTGCGGCAAGGCGATCCAGATCGCTTCAGACAACACCACGATTGCGTATCTGAACAAGCAAGGAGGGACGAGGTCCACTACATTGCTTTATCTGGTGGTGCAACTTTGGGAATGGTGTCTCGAACGACACAGCTTTCCAATCGGAGTCCACATCCAGGGCAAGCTGAATGTGCTGGCCGACCAACTGAGTCGTCTCGCCTCAACGACTCACGAGTGGAAACTGGATAACAAGGTCTTTCGCTCCCTTTGCAAGTCATGGGAGGCGCCGAGCATCGACCTCTTTGCATCGGAGTCCAACCGCAAGTGTCCCAGATACTGCTCCAGGGCGGGCATCGGACTGAACTCCGAGGGCGATGCCTTCATGAAACGGTGGGATCTGGACTACCTTTATGCCTTTCCCCCGTTTCCTCTAGTTCAGAAGGTCCTCACCAGGATGTACCAGCAACGAGCGGACGCGATTCTCATCGCTTCATCGTGGTGCCCAAGCCGTCAACCCTGGTATCCGCTTCTCTTGCACATGTCATCGCAGTCTCTCACACTGCTGGACTCTCCGACTCTTCTACAAATGGAGCAGGGACAACTTAACCACTCAGACTTGCCCAGTCTCCACCTCACCGTGTGGAGGATAATCCCAGATTGTCCAGGATCTTGGAACTTCCTCTACGAGGAAGACCTATGCCTCCAAGTACAGGCGATTTCGTGCCTCCCTGGATACTCAACAGGTGCCTCCACTCAATGTTGGTCTGCAACACATCATGAAATACCTCCTCCATTTGGTGGAGTCAGGTCTCAGCATTACCTCCATCAGGGTCCATCTGGCAGCAGTAGTAGCCCACTCACCAGCTGGATCACCTGCTTCTGGTGCCTTCCGTGACCAAACGGTGAAGCATTTTCTCAAGGGTCTGCGAAACACTTTTCCTCCGGTTAAGACTCCGACCGCACAATGGTCTCTATCTACCGTCTTAAATGCCCACACTAGGACTCACTTCAAGCCGGACGTTCGTCTCCTCACCTGGAAGACTGCATTTCTTGCGGCCATCACATCTGCTAGACGAGCTGGTGAGCTGGTTGCTTTGCGGGCGGATGCCCTGTTTATCAAATTCTACAATGACCGCATGGTGCTCCACACCGACATCACCTTCTTACCAAAGATAGTCTCCCAATTTCACATGGTTCAGATTATATCTTTACCAATTTTCTTTCCAGCCCCCAGCAACAATCAAGAAAGGACTTGGCACACGCTTGATGTGAAACAAGCTTTATTGTTTTACATCAGCAGGACCCATGAGTTCCGTAAGTCACAGCGTTTGTTTGTTGCCTATGGGGGAAAGTCTAAAGGTGAACCCATCTCTTCCCAGAGGTTCTCCAAATGGATTACATCAACCATCTACCTGGCCTATGAGTCTGCCTCTTTGCCGCCTCCTCCACATGTCAGGGCACATTCTACCAGGGCAGTTGCTACCTCCACTGCCTTTTTGGAGGGCACCCCGCTCGAGGACATCTGTAAGGCTGCCACCTGGTCCAGGCCTTCCACATTTGTCCAACACTACAGGATGGATATCAGAGCCACTGCGGACGCCAGACTTGTTCGTGTCGTCCTTGCCAGAGGGGTCCAGGCACCTCACCCTTTAGGGTCCATCCTACCCGACTGATGTACTTCTTCCTGGATTCATCTCATCCGATTGCCCACCGACCAAGTAAGTGTGAGCTTGCTAATCTCCCAATAGTGGGGATTCACAAATATACGAAGGAGAAAGTTGGATTTCACTTACCAGTGATAACTTTCGTTCTTCGAGTATATAGTTTGTGAATACACACTACCCACCCTTCCTCCCCTCTTGAGCAGCACGGATGAGATCATTTGGTTTATCCTGTGCTTGGCTTAAGTATGGAACTGAGGTAAAATGGCGAACTGGCGCCTAAGGGGGGGCGGTACGGTGGGCGGCCTTACCGCCAAAACTTTTGACCAATCAGCTTTAAAGCCTCCGATCGATGTTCTGCACAGGCGCATAACCCAATATGTATTCACAAACTATATACTTGAAAAACCAGAGTTATCACTGGTAAGTGAAACCAACTATCGCGTTCGTGCAGCAGCTTTTTTCTGCGGCTCGTTTTGTAATGGAGTTCGCCGGCTTTCCCAACATTCTCCATGCTCTTGCCCGTCAGCCTGATTGGCTGAGGGGTGATGTGGCGCGGAGGACGCTGGGACTTGTAGTTGGTTTGTTTTGTTTGCATTTGTGGGGCAGCTGCCCTACTCGCGGCTGGCGGACCCTTGCGGCGATGGTTGGTTGGTGTTAAGGTAAGTGCGGGCGGCTCGGTACGGGATAGTAGGGACGGGTTCTAGTGTATTTTAAGGGGGGTCTTATATACCAGCAAATAGGGTAAGTCTAAGGATCTTTGCAATGAACACAGCAGGAATTGTAAGAGTACTACTAGTGCCTCCACCTTAGATATCAGTCATATTAGCAGAACCTGTACTGAGATGCGGAGCAAGAGAAATGGGATTCTATGATTGCTGGTGAATAACCTGTCAAACCTAACCATGACAGAGTAGTACTGTCATGAACATAATTGAGGTAGGCATAGAATATCATACGGCTGGGTTTCATAAAAATGGCATGGAGATGTTTGCTAGTGGGATAGAAAAGGTGTATACAATTTCACACTTAATTCACAAGGCTTGTAGTGGTTGGGAGGATGTTGGCTTTCAATCCCTGGTTTTGTCCAGGGACAATAAAGAGCTGACCAGAAGCCATATGGACTGTTTTCAACAATGGAGAAGGTGAGTGATTCAGGTAGATCTCTGAATGTGATTAACAGAGTTGAACATTTAGAGCAGGGGTTCTCAGCCTGTGGCACGGACCCGGCCTACAATGCCATTCCAACTGGCTTGTCACCATCTTCCCCACACCTGGAAGTAGAAGCAGGTGTGTTTACGTCAGCCATAAAACATGCATGAGCAAACTCGTCCGCAGCTGATGTAAACGTGGAAATGGGCACATTTATGTCAGCCATAAATGTACCCACCTCTGCTTCCGGGGGCATAGTCCGGCCTGCTCAGCTGTTCCGGGGGCATGATCAGGCCCGCAGCACGAAAAGGTTGGTCACCCCCAGGGTGGATTTGATTTAAATCACTTTGATTTAAATCATGATTTAAATCACTAGTCAGTAAGGCTCGATTTAAATCATGATTTTCTACATAAAGACTCATTTTTTCTGGAGTTGTTTTAATCTTAATATTTACAACCAGATAAAGGTTTCATTTTTAGAATAATAACTTTTCAGATTACAGTAGTTTTACAGTTATATCAGAAAATTACTGATTTAGTGGTTATATACCATTAGAAATAGATAATTATGAAATTGCTGCAAGGTGAACTATCTCCAGTTTAATAGGTTAATCATTCATATTACCTTAACATTTAAATAGTTTTATTTAACCAAAACAATAACATTATATAACATTATGTATGCTTATATTTGCTTAAATATCTATGTTTGTTAACTGATGTGGTAAATATATTTTAAAAAACTTAGACTGACAGTCATTGACTACATCAGCCAGGTCCATATGATAAACTTCAGGCTGCTATACAAATAAATATCTCAAGATGCAGAGTTCTGTCCTCAAAAGGTTTCACTTTTATTTTACTGCTTGCTCCTCCCTCCTCAAACTTTGCTTCTTGTGCTATTCCATTCCAAACAACCTTCTATTCATTGATCTTCTTGAAACGTAGCAGCACTTAAGAGGTAGAGGGGTTGATTCTGTGTACATAGATTTACAGAGGAACAATGGGATTAAGGTCTTTTTTTCTCAATTCTATTTATTTTATAACATTTTTTGCTATGAAGGAGGCATGTTATCATTGCAGATCCAAATGCACAGTTTTGAAAACAGCAAAACCATGCATTTGATTTGATAATATCTTCTAGATAGAAAAATTGCCCCAAATAATCAGAAACCTCTGGGAGAGCATGACATTGTGAATGGATTAATACAGCCTTCTCCTTCGTATAGTTTGTGAATCCCCACTATTGGGTTATGCGCCTGCGCAGAACACCGATCGGAGGCTTAAAAAGCTCATTGGTCAAAGGTTTTGGCGGTAAGACCGCCCACCGTACCACCCACCCTGAGGCGCCAGTCTGCCATTTTACCTCAGTTCTCTTCTTCCCGCCTTAGTAGCAGGACGATCGTTGAGAGCTTCCTCAATTTTTTCGTCTTTTCTGAGGGAAAGTCTTCGACGAACTTCAACAATTTTTTCGGCAATCTTGTCCTTTGGGCAGGATTGCCACCCCGGTGCTGTTTCTTCCTTCTGGTGGACTCAGTTACCTACTCGCTCCGGTCACCGTTTCCCCCCTCAAGGGGGTGGCGGCTGGCCTGCCCTTCGGGGTGCTCGCCTTCTCGAACCTTCCATCGGAAGAATTTTTTGATGGCTGCAGCCTTCAAGCAGTGTTCTGCTTGCCTCAAGAAGTTCCCTGCCTCTGACGGGCATAGCTTCTGCCTTTTTTGTATGGGAGAATCACACCAGAGCCAATCCTGCGCTCACTGCAAGAACTTTACACGACTTGCAGTTCAGAACCGGAGCAACCGGTTGAAAGCGCACCTTATGGAGCTTGCTTTGGCTCCCGCCATGGCTGCTTCCATGTCCGCTGGTGCCTCTCAGCCCTCTCGGCCTCTGCCGCTACCTTCTTCTTCTTCCACCCTCTCCATCAGAAAGAAGAAAAAGGAGAAAAATGGGGAGAAGAAGAACATAGGTCGGAGGAAAGGCGATCACTCGCACCTATGCCTCGCCCTCCTATCTCTCCAGGGCCTTCGCCTCCCTTTTCGGTCGCGAGATGTCCTTCACCCGGATCCTCAATGTGGGGCAGACGGTCCTCTTCGGGATCTCCTGCAAAAGGTCGCAGAGCTGGGGTTCCAGCTCGCCCACTGCAGGTACTCTCTTCTCTGCCTTGTGAGAGGGGCCGTCCACCCATGAGGCAGGCATCTGTCTCCCCGAGGCCTAGGACTCCGACAATAGACGAACCGGCAACCACCATTCCGGCCACCGTTTCGTCTCCGATTATTCCGACCACCGTTTCGCCGGCCACCGTTTCGTCCCAACCATCGGCGGTGGATGCGTCCCAGGTGGAATTCTTCAAAGGGATGTTCGAGGCCATGGCGAAATCGTTCGCCCAACAGTTCAAGGCCTCCATGCCTGCGGCCTCTGCGGCTCCGGTGCCGACCACCGCAAGCCCCAGGGATGTTGGTCCTGCTGTCGCTCCGCCAACCTCTCGAGGGTCGAGCGTTCACTCCGCTGGCCCTCCCATATCGTCTTGGTGTGGTCCAGACGTCGATGCGGTGAGCTCCCAGCCCGTCGACCCGCCCAGGCCGTACTGGCGCGGTCCCGACGTGGATACCAGGATTCCTCCCTTGTCTTCCGATGATTCCAGCGCGTCTTCGGAGGAGGACGAGGGAGACGTTGATGCCGACAAGACGCCGGACCAGGCTATCGGCGCGATTGACCCACCGCGTGGTGAGGATCAACGCTCCCTCACGGCGATACTCACTCGTTTGGGGACCGCTCTTAATCTGAAGGTGGTCCAACCGCCACTGGAGGGCGAGGACCAAATGACCGCCAAACTGGACAAAAAGGCGATTCGGCCGGTCCACATCACCATGCTTCCTTCCATGTTGACGTCAGCGAAGGCAACATGGAAGAAGCCGGTGTCGTCGCACTCCGTTTCGTCCAGACTCGACGGAATGTATAGGATCTTGGACGAGAATGTTGAGTTTCTCCAGGCGCACCCTTTGCCGAACTCTTTGGTGGTCAAGGCCTTCCAGCATAAAACGGCCGTCAGCGGTTTTCCGGTACCTTCGACTCCGGAGGGGAAGAAACTGGACGCGGTGGGCTGTAAGTTTTACGCCACCAGTTCCCTCTTCCTGCGAGCCGCCAATTACTCAGCGGCCATGGGCCTCTATCAGTCCCACCTCTGGGAGCAAGTGAAGATCCTCGCTGCTAAACTGCCTGCCGATGCCCAGAAAGGATTCGACTCTCTGGCTGCAGAAGGGGACTTTCTGGCAGAACAGCAGATGCAGACTGCCAGGCACATTAACGATTACGCGGCCAAGGACATGTCTTCTGCCATTCTGCTCCGTCGCCATGCTTGGCTCAGGGGCACCTCTCTCGATGACGCCATGAAGAAGCTCATCGAAGAGTTTCCATTTGATGGGCAAGGCCTGTTTGGACAAGACACCGATAAGGTGCTTAACGAACTGCGGCAGACGAATTCGACGGCTAAGTTCCTGGGGCTCACCACGCCGGCTCAGCCTACCAAACCGCGGTTCCAACCCTTTACGCACCGATATCCGGGGAACCCACAGCAACAGGGCGGCTCGACTGACCAGCCCAGGCCCAGTTTCTACAAACAGAGACGCCAACACAAGCCTCGCTACCAATCTTACGGACAGGGCAAGCGGTCCGACGCAAAATCCAAGTCCCGGGCTTGAAACTACGATGGCCAAGGCTCTCTCGCTCCACCTCCCATACCTCTCCCTCCGGAACGTCCTCCAGGTGTGGTCAGGCATCACAGACGACCGGTGGGTCTTGAAGATCTTGTCCGCTGGTTACGCCATCGAGTTGGTGCGAGTACCTTGGGTAGGAAGACACTGTTTCACCACCTCGTCCCCCCATTTGGAGGAAGAAATATCAACTCTTCTGTCCAAGGGAGCCATCGAGCGGGTAACACCGACCGATTGGGACAACGGTTTCTACTCGAGGTACTTCGTGGTTCAGAAGAAGGACGGAGGACTTTGCTCAATTCTGGACCTGCGCCGCCTGAACAGGTGCATCCACACCAGGAAGTTCCGAATGGTGACCCTGCAGACCGTCCTCACCCTCATCAACAAAGGGGACTGGTTCACAGTGATAGACCTCAAGGACACTTACTTCCATATCAGCACCCTCGAGGAGCACAGACGGTTTCTCCGGTTACGAATCAGGAACTCTGTGTACCAGTACCGTTCGGTCTGGCTACGACATCGAGAGTCTTCACCAAGTGCATGGCTCTGGTGGCTGCCTTCCTCCATCAGAAGGGGATCAGGGTCTTCCCGTACATCGACGACTGGCTGATTGTCTCCCCCACCAGCTCGACGTCCATTCGGGACACGCAGTTCACAGTTCACCTCATGGAGAGTCTTGGCCTCAGAATCAACTTTGCCAAATCAAAGTTGATTCCTTCTCAGCGCGTCGAGTACATTGGAGCGGTGCTCGACTCGCTAGTTACCAGAGCCTTCGCCCCCCAGAAACGCTTACTGGACATTGCACAAGGGGTAAGCGAATTCGGGAACAAACCATTTATCAGGGCGAAAAAGGCACAGAGACTTCTAGGCCTCATGGCCTCAATGACGGTGGTAATTCCTCACGCCAAGTTAAAGCTCCGGTCCCTGCAGTAATGGCTCCTCCACGAGTTCGACCCGCTCAGGGAGAGCCAGTCGAAACGGCTGACTCCGTCTCCAGAACTGATGGACCAGCTACTGTGGTGGACGATGCCGCTCAATGTGGCCACGGGGAAGAGTTTTTACCCCCCACAACCTTCGTTGCAGGTTTTGACCGACACAAGCAACCTCGGCTGGGGGGCTGCCTGCGGGACTCTAACGGTCAACAACGTTTGGTCGCCTCACGAGATGGTGCACCATATCAACTATTTGGAGCTGCTGGCTGTTTGGAAGGCCCTACGTTCCTTCGAGGCCCTACTCACCGGCAATGTGGTTCAAGTGGCCTCGGACAATACCACAGCGGTGGCATACCTGAACAAGCAGGGAGGGACAAGGTCCACCATCCTACTTTACCTTGCGGTGCAACTCTGGGAGTGGTGCCTGGAAAGACACATCTTTCCGATTGGAGTACACATTCAGGGCAAGCTGAATGTTCTGGCCGACCACCTCAGCCATCTCACCTCGACGACCCACGAGTGGGAGCTGGACGACGAGGTATTTCAGTCCCTTTGCGGGGCCTGGGGGACTCCGAGCATCGACATCTTTGCGTCGGAGTCCAACAGGAAATGCCACAGGTACTTTCCAGGGCAGGCATCGGACTGAACTCCGAGGGCGATGCCTTCATGAAATGGTGGGATCAGGATTACCTCTACGCCTTTCCCCCGTTTCTCCTGGTTCAGAAGGTCCTCACCAGGATGTACCAACACCGGACCAGCGCAATTCTTGTGGCTCCAGCATGGCCTCACCAGCCCTGGTTTCCGCTACTGTTACACATGTCGTCGCAGTATCGCACGCTGCCGGAATCGCCAACGCTTCTCCAAATGGAGCACGGCCAGCTCCACCATTCGGACCTACCCAGCCTCCACCTCACCGCATGGAGGATAACCCCAGACTGTCCAGGATCTTGGAGCTAGCACGGCGTCCTTCCACAAGGAAGTCTTATGCTTCTAAATACAGACGCTTTTGTGCTTTCCTGGCATCCCAGCAGATGTACCCTCCACAGGTGGGACTACAGGACATCATGGCCTACCTCCTCCATTTGGCGGAGTCTGGCCTTAGCATTACCTCCATCCGAGTCCATCTCGCAGCGGTGGTGGCTCACTCTCCAGCTGGTTCGCCTGCTTCTGGTGCCTTTCACGACCATACGGTAAAGCGTTTCCTCAAGGGATTGCGGAACGCCTTTCTACCGGTCAGGAGTCCAACAGCACAATGATCCTTGTCTGCCGTTCTCAACGCGCTCACCAGGACTCCTTTCGAGCCTATGGCGACCGCGGATGTTCGTCTCCTCTCATGGAAGACTGCATTTCTGGTGGCTATCACGTCTGCTCGACGAGCTGGTGAACTGGTTGCTCTGCAGGCAGACACACCGTTTCTTCAGTTTTTCAATAACCGCGTGTTGCTCCACACGGGTATCACCTTCCTTCCTAAGGTAGTCTCCCAGTTTCATATGGCACAGACTATCTCGCTGCCAACCTTCTTCCAGAATCCCTCCAACGCCCAAGAAAAGACTTGCCACACGCTGGATGTGAAACGAGCTTTATTGTTTTACACCAGCAGGACAAGGGAGTTCAGGAAGTCACAGCGTCTATTTGTTGCTTATGGTGGAAAGTCCAAGGGCGAACCCACCTCTGCCCAGAGGTTCTCCAAATGGATCACATCTACCATCTACCTGGCCTACGAGTCGGCCTCACTGCCACCTCCGCCGCATGTCAGGGCGCATTCTATGAGAGCAGTTGCCACATCCACTGCCTTTTTGGAGGGCACCCCGCTTGAGGACATATGTAAGGCTGCCACCTGGTCCAGACCTTCTACATTTGTCCAACATTACAGAGTGGACACCAGAGCCACTGCGGACGCCAGACTTGGTCGTGTCGTCCTCGCCAGAGGGCTCCGGGCGCATCGCCCTTGACAGTCCACTCTACCTGACCATCATACTCATCGTGGGATCATCTCATCCGACTGCCCACCGACCAAGTAAGTGTGAGCTTGCTAATCTCCCAATAGTGGGGATTCACAAACTATACGAAGGAGAAAGTTCGGTTTCACTTACCAGTGATAACTTTTGTTCTTCGAGTATATAGTTTGTGAATACACACTACCCACCCTGCCTCCCCTCTTGAGCTGCACGGATGAGATCAATTGGTTTATCCTGTGCTTGGCTTAAGTATGGAACTGAGGTAAAATGGCGGACTGGCGCCTCAGGGTGGGCGGTATGGTGGGCGGTCTTACCGCCAAAACTTTTGACCAATGAGCTTTTTAAGCCTCTGATCGGTGTTCTGCGCAGGCGCATAACCCAATAGTGTGTATTCACAAACTATATACTCAAAGAACGAAAGTTCTCCTTCATATAGTTTGTGAATCCCCACTATTGGGTTATGCGCCTGCGCAGAACGCTGATCGGAGGCTTAAAAAGCTATTGGTTAAAAGTTTTGGCGGTAAGACCGCCCACCGTACCGCCCACCCTGAGTTGCCAGTCTGCCATTTTACCTCAGTTCTCTTCTTCCCGCCTTAGCAGCAGGACGATCGTTGAGAGCTTCCTCAATTTTTTTCGTCTTTTCTGAGGGAAAGTCTTTGACGAACTTTAACAATTTTTTCGGCGATCTTGTCCTTTGGGCAGGGTTGCCACCCCGGTGCTGTTTCTTCCTTCTGGTGGACTCAGTTACCTACTCGCTCCGGTCACCGTTTCCCCCCTCAAGGGGGTGGCGCCTGGCCTGCCCTTCGGGGTGCTCGCCTTCTCGAACCTTCCGTCAGAAGAATTTTTTAATGGCTGCAGCCTTCAAGCAGTGTTCTGCTTGCCTCAAGAAGTTCCCTGCCTCCGACGGGCATAGCCTGTCTGTTTTGCCTGGGAGAATCTCACCAGAGCCAATCCTGCACTCACTGTAAGAACTTTACACGACTTGCAGTTCAGAACCGGAGCAACCGGTTGAAAGCGCACCTTATGGAGCTCGCTTTGGCTCCCGCTGCGGCTGCCTCCACCTCCACTGGTGTCTCTCAGCCCTCTCGGTCTCTGCCGCTTCCTCCTTCTTCTTCCACTCTCCCCATCAGGAAGAAGAAGAAGAAGGATAAAAATGGGGAGAAGAAGAAGAAACATGGGTCGGAGAAACGACGATCTCTCCCGCCTACGCCTCGTCCTCCTGTCTCTCCGGGGCCCTCGCCTCCTTTTTCGGTTGCGAGATGTCCTTCACCCGGATCTTCGATGTGGGGTGGTCGGTCTTCTTCGGGATCTCCTGCAAAAGGTCGCAGGGCTGGGGCTCCAGCTTGCCCACTGCAGGTACTCTCTTCTCCGCTTCGTGAGAGGGGCCGTCCACCCACAAGGCAGGCTTCTGTCTCCCCGAGGCCTAGGACTCCGACAATAGACGAACCGGCAACCACCATTCCGGCTTCCGTTTCGTCTCTGATCATTCCGACCACCGTTTCGCCGGCCACCGTTTCGTCCCAACCATCGGCGGTGGATGCATCCCAGGTGGACTTCTTTAAGGGGATGTTCGAGGCTATGGCAAAATCATTTGCCCAACAGTTCAAGGCCTCCATGCCTGCGGCCTCTGCGGCTCCGGTGCCGACCACCGCAAGCCCCAGGGATGTTGGTCCTGCTGTGGCTCCGTCGACCTCTCGAGGGTCGAGCGTTCGCTCCGCTGGCCCACCCATATCGTCTTGGTGTGGTCCAGATGTTGATGCGGTGAGCTCCCAACCTGTCGACCCGCCCAGGCCATACTGGCGCGGTCCCGACGTGGATACCAGGATTCCTCCCTCGTCCTCCGATGATTCCAGCGCGTCTTCGGAGGAGGACGAGTGGTATGTCGACGCCGACAAGACGCCGGACCAGGCTATCGGCGCGATTGACCCACCGCGTGGTGAGGATCAACGCTCCCTCACGGCAATGCTGACTCATTTGGGGACCGCTCTTAACCTGAAGGTGGACCAGCCGCCACTGGAGGGCGAGGACCAAATGACCGCCAAGTTGGACAAAAAGGCGATTCGACCGGTCCACATCACCATGCTTCCATCCATGTTGACGTCAGCGAAGGCAACATGGAAGATGCCGGTGTCGTCGCACTCCATTTCGTCCAGGCTCGACGGAATGTATAGAGTCTTGGACGACAACGTTGAGTTTCTCCAGGCGCACCCTTTGCCGAACTCGCTGGTGGTCAAGGCCTTCCAGCATAAAACGGCCGTCAGCGGTTTTCCGGTACCTCCGACTCCGGAAGGGAAGAAGCTGGACGCGGTGGGCCGTAAATTTTACGCCACCAGTTCCCTCTTCCTACGGGCCGCTAATTACTCGGCTGCCATGGGCCTCTATCAGTCCCACCTCTGGGAGCAAGTGAAGGTCCTTGCTGCTAAACTGCCTGCCGATGCACAGAAAGGATTCGACGCGCTGGCGGCAGAAGGAGACTTTCTTGCAGAGCAGCAGATGAGGACGGCCAGGCACGTTAACGATTACGCGGCCAAGGACATGTCTTCTGCCATCTTACTCCGTCGTCATGCCTGGCTCAGGGGCACTTCTCTCGATGATGCCATGAAAAAGCTCATCGAGGAGTTCCCGTTTGATGGGCAGGGCCTGTTCGGACAGGATACCGATAAGGTACTGAACGAACTGCGACAGACAAATTCGACGGCGAAGTACTTGGGGCTCACCACGCCGACTCAGCCTACCAAGCCACGGTTCCAACCCGTTACGCACCGGTATCGGGGGAACCCACAGCAACAGGGTGGCTCGACTGACCAGCCCAGGCCCGGGTTCTACAAGCAGCGGCGCCAACACAAGCCTCGCTACCAGCCTTACGGACAGGGAAAGCGTTCCAACGCGAAATCCAAGTGCCGGGTTTGAAACTGTGATGCCCAAGTCTCTCTCGCTCCACATCCCATACCTTCCCCTCCGGAACTTCCTCCAGGTGTGGTCAGGCATCACGGACAACCGGTGGGTCTTAAAGATCTTGTCCACTGGTTACGCCATCGAGTTCGTACGAGTGCCTCGGGTAGGAAGACATCGTTTCACCACTTCGTCCCCACATTTGGAGGAAGAAATATCAACTCTTCTGTCCAAGGGAGCCATCGAGCGGGTAACACTGTCCGACTGGGACAACGGCTTCTACTCGAGGTACTTCGTGGTTCAGAAGAAGGATGGAGGACTTCGCCCAATTCTGGACGTGCGCCGTCTGAACAAGTGCATCCACACCAGGAAGTTCCGGATGGTGACCCTGCAGACCGTACTTCCCCTCATCAACAAAGGGGACTGGTTCACAGTCATAGACCTCAAGGACGCTTACTTCCATGTCTCCATCCTCGAGGATCACAGGCGGTTCTTCCGCTTCCACATCGGCAATTCTGTGTACCAGTACCGGTGTTTACCGTTCGGTCTGGCTATGGCACCGAGGGTCTTCACCAAGTGCATGGCTCCGGTGGCTGCTTTCCTCCGTCAGCGGGGCATCAGGGTCTTCCCGTACATCGACAACTGGCTGATTGTCTCCCCCACCAGCTCGTCATCCATTCGGGACACACAATTCACTGTTCACCTCATGGAGAGTCTTGGCCTCAGGATCAACTTCGCCAAATCGAAGTTGGTTCCCTCTCAGCGCGCCGAGTACATTGTAGCGGTGCTCGACTCGCTAGTTACCAGAGCCTTCGCCCCCCAGAAACGCTTGCAGGACATTGCGCATGGGGTGAGCGACTTCCGGACCAAACCGTTCATCCGGGCGAAAAAGGCACAGAGACTTCTGGCCTCATGGCCTCAACGACGGCGGTGATTCCTCACGCCAGGTTGAAGTTCCGGTCCCTGCAGTCGTGGCTCCTCCACGAATTCGACCCGCTCAGGGAGAGCCAGTCCAAACGGCTGACTCCGTCTCCAGAGCTGATGGACCAGTTACTGTGGTGGACCATGCCACCCAATGTGGCCATGGGGAAGAGTTTTTACCCCCCGCAAACTTCGTTGCAGGTGTTGACCGACGCAAGCAACCTCGGCTGGGGGGCTGCCTGCGGGACTCTAACGGTCAACAATGTTTGGTCCCCTCACGAGATGGTGCACCATATCAACTATTTGGAGCTGTTGGCCGTTTGGAAGGCCCTACGTTCCTTCGAGGCCCTACTCACCGGCAATGTGGTCCAAGTGGCCTCGGACAATACCATGGCAGTGGCGTACCTGAACAAACAGGGAGGAACGCGGTCCACCATCCTACTTTATCTTGCAGTGCAACTCTGGGAGTGGTGCCTGGAAAGACACATCTTTCTGATTGGAGTGCACATTCAGGGCAAGCTGAATGTCTTGGCCGACCACCTCAGCCATCTCACCTCGACGACCCACGAATGGGAACTGGACGACAAGGTCTTTCGGTCCCTTTGCAGGACCTGGGGGACTCCGAGCATCGACCTCTTTGCGTCGGAGTCCAACAGGAAATGCCACAGGTACTGTTCCAGGGCAGGCATCGGACTGAACTCCGAGGGCGATGCCTTCATGAAACGGTGGGATCAGGACTACCTCTATGCCTTTCCCCCGTTTCCTCTGGTCCAGAAGGTCCTCATCAGGATGCATCAACACCGGGCCAACGCGATCCTCGTGGCTCCAGCATGGCCTCGCCAGCCCTGGTTTCCGCTACTGTTACGCATGTTGTCGCAGTATCGCACACTGCCGAAATCGCCAACACTTCTCCAGATGGAACACGGCCGGCTCCACCATTCGAACCTACCCAGCCTCCACCTCACCGCGTGGAGGATAACCCCAGACTGTCCAGGATCCTGGAGTTAGCACGGCGCCCTTCCACAAGGAAGTCTTATGCTTCCAAATATAGACACTTTTGTGCTTTCCTGGCATCCCGGCAGATGTCCTCCCCATAGGTGGGACTGCAGGACGTCATGGCCTACCTCCTCCATTTGGCGGAGTCGGGCCTTAGTATCACTTCCATCTGGGTCCATCTCGCAGCGGTGGTGGCTCACTCCCTGGCTGGTTCACCTGCCTCTGGTGCCTTTCGCGACCATACGGTGAAGCGTTTCCTCAAGGGACTGCGGAACGCCTTCCCGCCGGTCAAGACTCCAACAGCACAATGGTCCTTGTCTGCCGTTCTCAACGCGCTCACCAGGACTCCTTTCGAGCCTTTGGCTACTGCGGACATCCGTCTCCTCACGTGGAAGACGGCTTTTCTGGTGGCTATCACGTCTGCTCGACGGGCTGGTGAACTGGTTGCTCTGCGGGCAGATGCACCGTTTCTCCAGTTTTTCAATGACCACGTGGTGCTTCACACGGATATCACCTTCCTTCCTAAGGTGGTCTCCGAGTTTCATATGGCGCAGACTATCTCGTTACCAACCTTCTTCCAGAACCCCACCAACGCTCAAGAAAGGACTTGGCACACGCTGGATGTGAAAAGGGCTTTATTGTTCTACACCAGCAGGACAAAGGAGTTCAGGAAGTCACAGCGTCTCTTTGTGGCCTATGGGGGAAAGTCCAAGGGTGAACCCATCTCGGCCCAGAGGTTCTACAAATGGATCACGTCTACCATCTACCTGGCCTACGAATCGGCCTCACTGCCACCTCCGCCGCATGTCAGGGCGCATTCTACGAGGGCGGTTGCCACGTCCACTGCCTTTTTGGAGGGCACACCCCTTGAGGATATCTGTAAGGCTGCCACCTGGTCCAGACCTTCTACATTTGTCCAACATTACAGGGTGGACACCAGAGCCACTGCAGACACCAGGCTTGGCCGTGTCGTCCTCACTAGGGGGCTCCGGGCTCATCGCCCTTGACAGTTCACCCTACCTCACCATCATCTTCATCGTGGGATCATCTCATCCGACTGCCCACCGACCAAGTGAGTGTGAGCTTGCTAATCTCCCAATAGTGGGGATTCACAAACTATACGAAGGAGAAAGTTCGGTTTCACTTACCAGTGATAATTTTTGTTCTTCGAGTATATAGTTTGTGAATACACACTACCCACCCTGCCTCCCCTCTTGAGCTGCACGGATGAGATCAATTGGTTTATCCTGTGCTTGGCTTAAGTATGGAACTGAGGTAAAATGGTGGACTGGCGCCTCAGGGTGGGCGGTACGGTGGGCGGTCTTACCACCAAAACTTTTAACCAATAGCTTTTTAAGCCTCCGATCAGCGTTCTGCGCAGGCGCATAACCCAATAGTGTGTATTCACAAACTATATACTCGAAGAACGAAAGTTATCACTGGTAAGTGAAACCGAACTTTATCACTGGTAAGTTAAACCGAACTTTATGCCACATAATTAAAAACAAATTTCATGATGAATAACCTTTGGAATATAATGTATCTTAACTAGAACACGATCTTTAGAGAGATTTTTCCTCAAAAAGCATTTTAAAAAAATCCGATTTAAATCAAAAAATCGATTTTTTTAAAATGTTGTTTATGTTTATTTGATTTATACCCCGCCCTACTCGGCACAGGCCGACTCAGGGTGGCTTACAACATCAGTACAAGTACAAATGACAATACAGTAATACAAAAAATAAATAAATAATACAGTATCAACAATACATATTAAAAATATCAACAATATATCAGCAAAACAATATATCAGTAAACAGTAATTAAACTAATTATTGTAACAAAGTACAATAGTAGCTAAAAAAAGGGATAACTCCTTCTAAATGAATTTTTATTACAAACACAATAGCTTATTTTATCTAAGAAATCTTTACCAAGTTGGTCACATTTTCAATCTTAACCTATAAAACCAAGTGTTCACCGTTGGAATTGGCTATGGGCTGCTGTGCGTCGCCCTACTTACCCGTTCCCTCCCTTCGAGAGCACGGGCGAAGTGGCTACGCAGGTCAACGAATGGTTTAAAAAATCGCGATGGGGGCATCAGCCCCACCATTGGCAAGAAAGGGAAACAACTTCATTTCCCAAAAAGCATTGCGTTTCGCCGTGTTTCTCCCAGTGTCAGCCAATCAAGATGATAAAAACAACAGACTCAGTCTTTGTTTTACGAGCCGCAACCAATCAAAAGTAGCGTTTCAAAACCTTGCCGAGCGACGGACGTCAGAAACTACAAGTCCCAGCGTCCTCCGTGCTGTGACCCCTCAGCCAATCAGGCTAAGGGACATGAGCATGGAGGAGGCTGGGAAAGCCAATGCGCCAACAACTTCCCTCCAGGAGGCACTTCGTCTCCCGGAGGGAAGCCATCCCCAGCTCATCGCGGTGGGCGGCTGGCCATGTCGGATCCTGGACTGCCTGCTTTTGGCGGCCCCCACCCAACCGGCGAGGACCTCGGCACCAGCGGAGAGGGAGAAAAGGCTGCGCCACAGAGGCATGGAAGGTGAGGCCCGGCACAGAAGGCTGCACTGGGGAAACGTAGAGTACGAAAGGCCCAACTGGCAACGGGTAAGTGGGGCGGGGGAGAGGAATTGAGGAGGGGAACGGGCCTGGGGAGCACGCCACCCACACAGGTCATAGAGAAGAAAGGGGGAGAACGAACCAACCTCCTTCCCCCCAGTCTCAGTCCCCTGCCCCACTTACCTGTTGGCAGCTGGGCAATTCGTACTCTGCGCCTCCCCAGAGCGGCCTTCTGTGCTGGACCACTCACCTTCCATGCCTTCATGGTGTGGCCTTTCCTCCCTCAATGACGGCGCCAAGGCCTTCATCGGTGGGGTGTGGGCCACCAAAATCAAGCAGCCCAGCCGGCAAACGATGCTCCCGCCCGCCCAGCAAAGGCCTCCTGGGTGTCCTCACCAAGGCTTGGGGGGAGGAGGAAGAGCTCCTCCTCCCCCTGCAAAGCTTCAGCATGTGTGTGTGTGTGTGTGTGTGTGTGTGTGTGTGTGTGTCCTCACCGAGGCTTCAGGGGGGAGGAGGAAGAGGCCTTCCTCTTCCTGCAAAGCTTTGGCATGTGTGTGTGTGTCCTCACTGAGGCGTCAGGGGGGGAGGAGGAAGAGTCCCTCCTCCCCCTGCAAGGCTTCGGCGTGTGTGTGTGTGTGTGTGTGTGTGTGTGTGTGTGTGTGTGTGTGTGTGTGTGTGTGTGTGTGTGTGTGTGTGTGTGTGTGTGTGTGTGTGTGCTCACCAAGGCTTCGGGGGGGGGGAGGAAGAGCCCATCCTCTCCCCATGGAGCTATGGCATGTGTGTGTGTATTGTGTGTGGGTGTGTTTGTGTTGTGTGTGTGGGTGTGTTGTGTGGGTGGTTGTGTTGTTTGTGTGGATGTGTTGTGTGTAGTTCTGTTGTTTGTGTGGTTTGTGTGGTTGTGTTGTGTGTGTGTATTGAGTGTGTGTGTGTGGTTATGTTGTGTGTGCTGTGTGTGTTGTTGTGTGTGTATTGAGTGAGTGTGTGGTTGTGTTGTGTGTGTGTTGTGTGTTGTGTGTGTGTGGGGTTGTGTGTGTGATTGTTTTGTATTTGTGTATTGAATGAGTGTGTGGTGATATTGTGTGTGCTGTATGTGTGTATTGAATGAGTGTGGTTGTGTTGTGTGTGCTGTGTGTGTATTTTGTGTGTGTGTGTATGTGTTGTGTGTGTATTGTGTGCGTGTGTGTGGTTGTGTTGCATGTATGCTTATATTGTGTGTATGTCTACCCCTCAAAACCACCCCAACCACAAGCACACATGTTATACCTGCCCGGCAGGGCAAAAAATGCTGATCTTAACCTATAAAACCAACCTATAAAACTTTACAAAGTTAAAAAAATAAAAAATTTACAAAAAACAACAAAGAATTCATTGTTTTATATAAAGCACAGGGGGGAAAAAAGCCCGGCAACGCCGGGCAAACTATGCTAGTAACTATATATTCCTAAATAAACAACCAAGGATGGTGACACCTTTAATATACCAAGACCACTCAAAAAGAAACCTGAGGAAATTTGATCTTGTAATATACCACTATGGATTTTATTTACACCAACTTATTCCACTGATAGCTAATGATACCAAGAAACAATGGATTCAAATTGAATCAATGAACAGAGTGAATAAGCATATTTTCACTGCTACAAAAGAGCACCAGTTAGCTAAATGACACAATCTTTCTCTACATGCAATTATATAGGACTTGCAATTATTTAGGTCTTTTAAAAATCATTGATTTTTATCCACCCTGGCCACCTCTGACTTGGGTATGGAGTCATGGGATAGAATCCAAAGCAGAAGGAGTTTCTCTGTGCTTGCATTCCTTCTTCCTCTTTTTAAAAATTCATATTTATTTGACAGATGAGAGTGGTTGATATCTTTATCAGACCATTAAAAAATTACAAACAGAAACTACCTTTTAATCTATACACCTCCTCATCAACATTGTGCATGGTGCAGGAAAAATAAGGCTCCAATAACATGAGTTGGCCAAGCTTCTATGCTTAAAGCAAGTATCTAAATAGGAACTGTAAGCTCAGTTCAAAAGTACAGGTTTCAGATTGCACCTCTGTTGATGTGCTTTGGAGTGTCCCACCAGGCTTCATAGACAAAAAAAACCTTAACTAGCTGCTTTTTACGGCTGCCATAAATGAGTTGTGGCCAATTCCGCTGGCGGCTGGAGTAAGGGCTGGATTATTTGGTGAATGAATGAATGAATGTTTACGATCTTATCAATAAGAAAATGACTAAAATCTGTGCAATACAGTGGGGTGCAATAAAAATACAATATGTAATATAATATTTGGTGCCGTAGGCCGTAAATTGGCTACCTCTGCTGTAAACCATAGTGTTCTACTGACCCCAATACCATTTATGGTGATGTTATGGAAAGTGCAAAAGGCAAACTATTGCTTTTTCACTCTCTGCACAGCTTTCTCTTAATAAATAGAACGTGTTCTGGTATAAATAACTATAGACATAACAAGCAACTAACAAATTCAAACCATTTTCAGCCACTGCATCTTGTGCGCATAGTTTTTATGCGCATGGACGATCCTTAAGTTTCTTTTTTCTCAGTACAACTAATCTCAAGGATGCACTTCCCATCAAGGTTCCCATGATTACAACTTTCTCCCTGGTGGTGAACATAAAGTTCAGGATAGACAAACCTCCCGTACCTTCCTCCATTTTCTGTTTTCAAGAAGGCCAGTGAGTAATTTGTGGGACCTTTTCTTTGTGACAGAAGAGTGGATAATTGCATTTTTACATTATGCCTCTAACTATACACATCCTATAGCAGTCTATCAATAAATGGGTACTTAGATAAAGTATTCAAATTAAAATGCTATTTAAAAATTATCCTAAACAAGAAAATATGTAAAAAAATCAACTAATTGGAAAAAGATGAGTCATTCTGAATTCAACCACTTTGCTATAATGCTCTTAGACAAAACAATTTACTTCAAAAAGACAAAAGAATGTTGTCTGTAGCTGCTTTGAGATAGAAACTGACTTCATTAGTTTACATATATTAGACTTATATGTTCTTCTTTATCCTGCAATCTGGGTGTAGGTAAGGATATGTTCTTTTAGATTTCTAGTTTTCCCATCTTTAAAGACTACAGTCTAAATGCAACATTCTGCTGATGAAACAATAGCAGTGTACCTGCAACTGTCTGAGGGAGCGTGAGCCAATCCCCAACTTAAAAAGGTTGGCAACCCCTGGTTTACAGCCTTGCTTTATACATCTGCTTTATACATCTATACATTTTTTTGCTTACCTTTTTGTTGCTCCGAGCCCCGACCTCCTGCTGATTCTTCTCCAGCGGCGCTGGGATTCCGGATGTTGTGTGTGTGTGTGTGTGTGTGTGTGTGTGTGTGTGTGTGTGTGTGTGTGTGTGTGTGTGTGTGCATTGAGGTGACGCTTGTGTGCTTGCGCGCATAAGCGCATGTTCCCATTTCGGCCATCATTGGTCGGCGTGTGCGCACCAGCCAGCAGTGGCCACTGTTGACGTGGGCACGCTGCTGGTGATGCAGGCGCACCAGCTGTGGGTAACCATTTGTGATGGCCTTGTGCTGGCACGCACATGCGCACCAGCGCAATTGATGTTTTCCAGATGCCCGGTTGTGATGTCAGCATGCTGGTGCTGCCACGGCCCTTCTCGGTGGGGCTTAAATAAATAAATAAAAGAAAAAAGCACACAAGAGCAAAACCAAATTAGTAGATGGCGGAAGGAGCTCACTGGACAAAGAACAACATTAAAGGAGGGTTGTTGTTGGCTGCAACTCATATCTGAGAATGCATTTTTTCCTGAAGCAGGAAAAATGCCACTGGCATGAATTTAAGGTGGATCCCAGCTTGCCATAGAGTGACTCCACTATGATCATGGAGCCATCTCCTGCGGCACATATGAAATGAGATATGCAGGATTTAACACGAGGATGCAATGGACTGCCGCAGCCTTGAGGATATGAACAAGGTGCACCTTCACAGCCAGCCCATCTGGCATGGCCTCTTCTGCCTCCATGACCGTTGGGAATCAGAGTTCCTAAAGGAGGATATTGCTGAGGAAATCAACTTCCCCTTCATCACTTAGAGGACCTTGAATAGGCTGAGGGTTGGAGTCCCTAAATGCAAGTGGGGACTGCTGATACAGAATCTGGCTCATTTACTGGTCTGCCAATTACTGCCAGAAACATGCATTGATGAGGACTTAAGTCTGGCCAACGATAAAGCCAAGAAAGTGGCTTCTTTTTGGGTAGTCCAGGGTTTGATGCGGACATGAAAGAAGAAGAGCAATCCATCATTACAACTGGAATAAAGCAGCATACCTAGTGTCTATCTGTACTTGGTTGGATCCAGGCCAAAAAACTATTTACTCCAAGGATCTTAACAGCTATCATTTTTATTTTATTATTGTGCATTTTTCCTGCCACGTACATACTTCATAAATTCCATGCTCCTAATCTAAATTAGCAGATATTTAGCCTCTACTAACCGTTTAAAGCTGGTTGGGAGTCGAGATGTGTCTGGCCAGGTTATCCTGCTATGGTAATCAATAGACGATACTGCCAGTGATTCAACACCATTCAGCAGGTGGTGGTTAAGTAACCTGACAGCCCTGAGGACTAATTGTCTTGGGTGGTGATGTCCACAGGGAAGAGTGATGGTCCCCAAATACATTAAATCCCACTTGAATCCATCTTGATGGAGGGCAGCAGCTTCATCAATACTGGCCTGGGGCCGATGAGGACTTTGTGTGCCAAAAGGGCTCAGGACCAGAAAGTGACACATGGAACTGGATCAGTGGTACAGGTGTCATGTTGTGATATGGAAGGCAAATGAAACCACTGCATTATTTTGTTCCCAGGACAATCTTCATGGC
The DNA here is from genome assembly GCA_035047305.1 of Bradypodion pumilum. Taxonomy (NCBI): domain Eukaryota; kingdom Metazoa; phylum Chordata; class Lepidosauria; order Squamata; family Chamaeleonidae; genus Bradypodion; species Bradypodion pumilum. The sequence goes on along the minus strand of JAWDJD010000009.1, from coordinate 22,065,366 downwards.
TGATTGCCATGAAGAGAGCCAATATTTGGAATCGGATATGGCACTTGAAGAATAAGGGGGTTGAGAGCCTTTTCACATTTCTGTATAGCCATGACAAATAACATGGAGGCTATAAGGCAGTGATTGTGAACCTTTTAGAGTACCCAAACTGCAACCCAAAACCCACTTATTTATCCCAAAGTGCCAACATAGCAACAGTGGGGGAAGAAAACGCTCCCATTGGGGTGCTGGGCAGAGGGGCAGGGTGAACTCTGTGCTGGGGTGACTGCATGAGTGCCCACAGAGATGGCTCCAAATGCTATCTCTGGCATGTGTGCCATAGGTTTTTTTTTAATGAGTTTTTATTAAATTTTATACATATAAAATACAAAGCACAATACAAAAGTATACAACATAATACTTAAGAAGAAAAATAATAATTATTAAAATACACAGTATAGAAACAACTAAATAATAAATCACCCTGAGTTTATTTACATTGCCCTGGAGAGCTCAGAGTATCTCATTATTTTAATCCCAAAATCCATTTTGCTCTGGTACAGGTCTATTTATTTCATCACCCATAAGGGAGTGATCCACAAAAGGTTCCCAAATATTCCAAAATCTATTTTCTTTCAGATTATCCCTCTTTTTCTTTATCTCCCAAGTCAATTTGTCATTCAATGCCAAATTCCACATTTCTTTATACCACTCTTCAGTTTGTATAATTACATCATTTTTCCAATGTCTAGCAATACAATGTCTGGCTGTTGTAATCATTATTTCTAATAACTCTTTCTTATCCTTATTTAAATTAATGCCTTCCACATTTGTTAACAGAGTGATACCTGATCCCAATTTTACCATCTTACCCAAAATTTCTCCAATTTCTTTTTCAATTCTATTCCAAAAATCTTTAGCCACTTTACAACTCCGCCACATGTGTTCATACGTTCCAATGGTGTCCTTGCATCTCCAACACATTTTATCGTTTTTATTGTCCATTTGGTGTAACCTCACTGGGGTCAGATACCATCTCCACAACATTTTAAAATTATGTTCCTTTATTCTAACCGACATAGTTCTCATAATCCTCTTTTTCCATTTATTTCTCCATATATCCTTTCCTATCTTTATATTCAATTCTTGTTCCCACCTTAATTTCAAATCCTCTTGTGGATCACCATCCTTATTTAGTATTGTATACAATTTACTAACTAATCCCTTAATATTTTTATCCCCCTTTCTAACTTTTAGAATCAGCTCTTCAAATTCTGTCTTTTCTATTTCCAAATCATATTCACTCATATATTTACTGTTCCATTTAATGATCCTCAATCTCTGAAACCAATTAATTTTTAATTGCTCGAACAATTTTATCCTACTAGCCTCATCTCTACATATCCGAAACCAGTCCTTCAACAGGATAACCTCATTCTTCATCAGTACCTCCTTTATCTCCTCATTTATATTAAGTGGAAAACTCGCCATGTCTAATAGTTCCAATATAGGTGAGACATTCGGAACCAAATCCTTCTTTACCCTCTTCCATACATTCATTAATCCTTTCATCATAGTATTTTTATTCACTACCTTTCCCAATTTGCAACCTAAAAAGACCATTTTACCCATATGTTTGTAGTCCCTCATCTCTATTTCCTCCCATATTACCTTTTCCCTTGCCAAGATCTTCACAACATTCTTGATTTGAAATGCCCGATAGTATGCCATCAAATTCAGCATTCCCAACCCTCCTTCTTTCTGCGGTAAATACCATAACTTTTTTGGTGGATTTCTTTCCACCATTACAAAAGTTATTGATCATTTTTTGGAACTCCTTAATTTCCTTATCCTTCAATTGAATTGCTAACGCATCAAATAAAAAGTTTATTCTGGGTAACAACATCGTTTTAGCAAGTGCAATTCTCCCGAACCATAACAGTTTCAACTTTTGAAAACTTTGTATCCTATTCTTAATTTCGGTTTTCAAACTATCATAGTTCAGTCTTTTAAGCTCTTCCAATTTGTTTAATATAATTATTTCCAGATATTTCAGCTTATTCTTGATCTGAATATTAACTATATCTTCTTCTGATCTTTTTCATCCATATTGCAAAACATCATTTCCGATTTATACCAATTTATTTTCAGCCCAGTAATATCCTCAAAATCCTTTAGTTGTTGCCGAATTCTGTACATTACCTTCTCTGGTTGTTTTACAATTATCAGAGTGTCATTGGCATACATATTTATCTTATTTCCCATAATCCCCTCTATTTTTTCTTCCTCTCGTATAGCTTTTGCTAATAACTCCATTGCCATAATAAAAAGTATTGGAGATAAGGAGCAGCCCTGTCTCGTACCTGCCTCCAACTTTACCTCATCTGTAACCTCATCATTTACTCTGACAGTGGCTATTCCTTGCTGATATAATTGACCAATTACCCTTCTGAATTTGACACCAAATCCATAACTTTTTATTATTTCCTTAATTGAAATCCATTGTAGAGAGTCAAATGCCTTAAATATAGCCAAAGATTTTAATCCCACTTTTTCTTTTGTTTGACTCACCGTATTAACTAGATCTACTACTCTTCTGGTCAAATCTGCCATATGTCTTCCTTTCAAAAAACCCACTTGATCAGCATTTATGTATTCCCCCATGAAATTATTCAACCAATTAGCAAGTATTGCTGTGAAGATCTTAGCATCTTGATTTATCAATGAGATGGGTCTATAAGATTCTACTTTCTCTAAATTCTTTCCAGGTTTTGGCAAAAGTACAATTGCGGTCCTATACCATGAAGTCGGAATTTGCCCTCCATCTAATATGTAATTATATAATTTTGTCAACTTTGGTACCACAATATCTCCAAATTCCTTGTAAAAATCCGCTGGCAACCCATCTTCTACAGGGGCTTTTCCCAGCTTCAATCTAGCAATTATCTCTTTTACTTCTTTCTCTGTCACTAATTCTTCCATTCAATCCCTATGTTCCTGTTTTATTCCATCAGTTATTTGCATTTCTAATTGCTTTTTAAGTTTCTCCTCATCTACATCTTTTCTTGCATAAAGAGCTTGATAAAAATCCTTCACAATTTTACATTTATCCTTTATTTTATTGCATCTTATCCCTTGTTCATTAATCAAAACTCCAATTTCCCTCTTTTCCCTTTTATCCTTTGCTGCTTTTGCTAATTATTTTGAGTTTTTATTACTAAATTCAAAATATTCCCTTTTTAAATAAACCAAATCTCTTTTCACCTTTTCTATTTCTTTACCTACCAGTTCAGTCTTTAATCTTAATAAATTAGCGAAAACTTTTTTAGTCTTCATTTTTGACTGCTCCTCCTGTAACAGCTTTATCTCCTTTTCAAGCTTGTCCTGTGTTAACATGTAATTTTTATATCTATTACTTGCTATCTTTATACACTCCCCTCTAAAAATCGACTTCATGGTATCCCAGACCATATTGTATTCTACCTCACCATTGTCATTCCATTGCCAACTTTCACTCCAAATCTTCATAATTTGTTCTTTACACTTCTGGTCTCTAAAAAGGTTAGCATCATATTTCCAAATCCTCCTTGTTCTAATCTCTTTCCGTTATTTTAAATCCAATATCACCTTGGTGTGATCCGATTCATTAAATATTCCAACTTCCATTTCCTCCAAGTTTTTAACCAAATTTTCAGTTACAAATATATAATCTATTCTAGAATAAGAGTTATGAACCTGCGAAAAATACGAGTATACCCTTTCTAATCCCTTGATTTCTCTCCAAAAGTTTTTCAAGCCTAACGCAGCCATCCAATTATCCAACATTTGCCCTTTAATCCCTTTTCTACTTCTTAATATATTTGTACAGTCCAAATTTGATCTTACTAAATTGAAATCGCCCGCCACAATCATCCTCGTTGATTTTTCTTTTGCCAAAATCATGCACATTTTTTCTAAAAATTCCGCTTAATGATCATTTGGGGCATATATATTCACCAACATTATTTCCTCATCATCTATTTTCCCTTTCACTATCAAAAATCTCCCTTCCGGATCTGCGATACTATCTATTATCTCAAACCCCAATCTAGCCGAAATCAAAATTGCTACTCCTCTTGATTTTGATGTACCATAAGATTTCTCATAATGTTGCATCCAGCCTAAAAAGATTTTATTTATATCATGAGATTTTTGATGAGTTTCCTGTAAAAAGACTATGTCCGGTCTACCCTCTTCAGAGCTGATTCTATCCTCCTTCTCTTAATTTGAGATCCTGTACCTTTTACATTCCATGTTAATACTTTTATCACTCTCATGATTTAAGTTGTTCCCCACTTTTATCCCTCCTGAGCTCTCCATTGGGCGTGCTATCAATTGTCCTAACATAATTAAAACAAAACTTAAAACATAAAACACTCAATAACAACCTCCCCGCTTTTTCCTTCAAAAAAAGAAGAGGGAAAAATGCCTTTGACTTCCAAAGAGGGGAGGGGGGATGTCTAGGATAAGCCTAATAAGCATGATAATTAAAGCTCCAGCGTTCTATCCACATTTTATTAGTAAAACTATTGTGAATACCTCTTTACCTTTAAAAATTCTACCTTCTTCTTCCCCTTTCCCTTCTAACTTTTGCTTGACGACTCCTCCACCACTATCAATGACAATTCTCAATCAGCTCCTCCCATTTGTTCTCCTCCTGCGGCACCACCCTCATCTGTTCCGCCATACTCTCTCTTTATCCCTCCCGACGCCAACAAGTCTTTCCTTAACTCCAACCATTCATTTGAGCCTGCACTGACCAAGTCAAGTAGAGTCAAATATTCCAGGGCATCAGTCCTTTCATCAATCACCTGCATCTTCTTATCATAAAAAAATCTTTTGTGGGAATCTCCAGTTATATTTTATCCCTTTTTTAATCAGAATTTTTGTTACCGGTTTCATTTTGTATCTCCAACCACGTTCCTTAATTGGGATATCATTATATACCTCCACATCCACTCCATCAATTTTCAGAACTCCAGAACCAGCTTGTTTTAGAAAAGCCATCACCTTCAATTTATCCCCCCAATTTGCAAATTTAACCAAAACATTCCTGTGATCACTTTTCTCCCTTCTCAATCCCACTCCGTAAACACTTACAATGTCCCCATTAACAAAAACTTTCCCCATATTCAAATTATTTAACCAATTTACAATTCTATCTCTTAGCTGGTCTGGAGTTCTTTGAATCATATGACGTATCACAATATTCTGCTTTCTCATCATCTCTTCCATCGCATCAATCCTTTTCTCTTGCTCCTCCATTTTCATCTTATTTTCTCTCACCTCCCCTTGTATCCCTTTCATTTCCTCTTTCATCGCTTTCATGTCATTTTGCATCAACTTAACATTTCCCTCTAACTTATGAATATTTAAATCAATTTTTTTTGAAAGATCAGTGATCGATCCAGTCAGTTTATCCAACATTTCATTTTTATCCTTCACCCTTGCTTCGTCCATCCTATCAATTTTTTGAAATAATTTGCCAAGTTCCACCATAATTTGTGTCTGGTCAAATGCAGGTTCAGGTGATGATGAAGCTGACGGTGGGGGTGGCTCCACATCCCTTGCTTTACCCTTCCTTTTTGGTTTCGCAACTTCCTCATCCTCTTCCTTGCTCCTTGCAGCCTTATCCATTGTAATATCAAATAAAAGCTTCAGTGCAGCAATCGATTTTGATCCCCCACACTGCTTTCCTTGAAAATATTCCAGAATTCTTGTCAAATACAGTCAGAAGAGAAATTTATAAAGATCAATCCAGTACCAATCCAATAGTGTTAATATTTTATATCCATATTTTGCTCTTATTATAGTCCAAATCTTCTTATTTTTATAATCCAATTGTGTAAATAAAAATAAAAAACATTCCCAAATTATAGATATATTCGAAGATGAAGATCCCCCCCCCCCAAAAAAAAGAACAGCACGGCCAAACAGAAAAAATCTTCTTATTTTTATAATCCACTTGTGTAAATAAAATTAAAAAAACAATTCCCAAATTATAGATATATTCCAAGGAGACGAAGATCCAAAAAAAGAAAAAGAAAAGAACAGCATGGCCAAACAGAAAAAATTTCCACAGGAGCTGAAGAAACTGCAGGCACTTATATTCCACCAGTGTAAGGAGACAATCTCAATCCAAAAATAAAAAGGAACCCACCTTGGCTATCCCAGAGTTAAAAAAGAGAAAGTAAATGTAGGAGTAAAAATCTCTGAAAATCCAAACCGCGGCAGCAGCTTCCAGACGAGAACCCTCTTCGCTCCTCCTCCACCCAAACCAGCCAGAAACAAGCTTCAATTTTCAATTCTTTTTATTCTTTAGACTTTTCCTCCCAGGCTCCTGGCCTCTTTTCCTCCCTTTCTCACTTTCTCACCTTCAGCTATCCAATCATTGTCCCGCCATTGTCTTCCCTTCTTTGCAACTTTAAGTTTTGATTCCTTCTCCTCTCGCCGCCATTACTCCTTCCCGTCCTTCTCTTTCACAATCACAATCACCACCTCCGCCTCCCTTGAACACTTTCTTTACCTTCTTCTGGCTCACAGATTCAATCCTCGGGTCTCGTCCTCTACCGGCATCGGTTATTTAACCCACTTTCACCTCCGGAGCCCCTTTTGAGAGCGATAGACACCAGGTCTCATCCAGCCCCGAACGGTTCGTTTAGCGCGGCCTGTGCTGCGCCACACTCACCCTCCGTCCGCCGAACTCCGACTCCGATGGCACTTCCACTTCTGAAAATTATAACAATTGTTTCCGAGGCTCCATGGTCTTGTCTTCAGAGGTTAAAATCCCAAATTTAAACAGTAAATCACATTTGTTTCCACATTCAAAGCGCGAGCTGATAGAACTGCGTGCTACTCTGGCCTCGTCCTAGCCACGCCCCCCGCCATAGGTTTGCCATCACTGTTATAAGGTGTTTTTCTATTGCCTTCTACATCTCAGTGTGACTGTGAATTGCCATCACATTTGCACTTTTTGATACGGCATCATTTGCCTTTGTTTATTTGTGATGTTGAATTTTCTCTCTCAAGTGCACAAACACAGCCCCCAAATGATCCCCATCTGTAAATTATGATGGAATTGAATATTTGTTCTATATTTGCTTTTCAGTATAATTATTGACAAGTTAGTAGAATTACAAGCAGTATGTTTTATGTCTATAACTCCTTAAAACTATAATACTGTACACCCATAACAATATATTAATAGCATACTTTGAGATGCTGTGAACTTGGAAGCATTCGAGCTTCATTGCTAAGCAACAGTTAAGTCCAAGAACTGAATTGCATTAGTTTTCTGAAGTTTTTCTGTGCCTTAGGAAAAAACAAACACATATTAAAAGATGTTCCTAATACAGGAAACGTAATATGGAAACGTAATATTTGTGCATGTGGATATCTATATTTCTTATGCAAATTAAGACTATATTGCAGCTGCCATATATTTTATAAAGCAGTATGTTCATGTGGCAAGCATATGAATAACTTTCTAGCTTCTAGAGAGTTAGTAATAAAAAAGAAATCTCTCTATACTCCATGGCTGGGCCATACAACATTTTTGTGGCTAGATGTGCAGAGACTATTTTTGGTTGAGTAGACACATTGCATTGAAGGTTCATCACTTGGAGTGGAAACAAGTTGCAGAGCTAGCTAGCTTCCTTCCTAGTAATTACCCCAGTCCTCAAACTATTGTTAGCAATCCGCTAGAGCTCATACTGTGTTCTCTGTGTTTTTTGCTTCCTCTGCATAAAAAGTTATTTTGTTTAAACTATGAAAATTCTTCTGTTTATCCAACCAGTTGACATTGTCACATTCTCTAATTCTTCTTTAATAGGATTTTGTCAATATTGGACTCTGCACTTTCTTCTTTTTCATTGCATCTGTAGTACTTGCTGCACTGAACCACAAAAAAGCAGCAGAAATCACAGCTGTGGTAAGAAAACATTTTTCATATTTGTTTATGCAGGAAGATAAAGGTTTTAACTTGTGCCATTCTCGTGATGCAACAGCTCAGTCTCCCATTGTGAGAAAAACTTAAATGAGATGTGTTTTACATTTGGCTTCAACATGCTAAGCCAGGGATTCTCATACCTGTGGCCTGTGGGCCAGATGTGGCCTATGGCACCATTTCACCGCCTCCACCACTCCAAGATGTGCCATGTGGTGGAGGAAGGGCAAAATGGCCATCCAGCCCACGAAGCTGTCTGCGGGAGCATGACCTGGCCCCCGACTTTAAAAGGTTGAAAGCTCCTGGTTTAAACCAACCAATACCTTACAAGTGATGAATGTTGAAGAAGAAAGTACAGTAGAATCCCGCATAACAAATACATCATGCAGCAAAGAAATCTTACAACAAAGAGGATTTGAAAAAAAAACATTGTGCCCCGTATAACGAAAATTTTCGTTATACAATGCAATGCATCTCTGTGGGGAAAATCGTACAACGAAAATCTCTATGGTAAAAATCGTACAATGAATTTTTTTTCGTTGTACGATTCTCCCTATAGAGATTTTCATTGTACAATGTTTTCCATAGGGATTTTCGTTGTACAATGCATGCATCGTATAATGAAAAAATCGTATAACGAAGTGCCTCGTAGAACGAAGCATTTCCATTATATGGGGTTCTACTATATGCAGAAGGGTTAATTTTTGTTCCTACTCACACACTAATGTATGCCATTCTTGGGAATGGTCATGGAATTTAAATAGGTGACTCTTAATGTTAAAATGTGATTACTTTTTACTGACAAACTGACTAGCTAGTTTGTTTAATATTTTGGTTTCAAAGGATTCTTTAAATAAAACTGTTCCAATACTGAGAGTCCAAAAAATGAATGTTTTAGTTGGTTAAATATGCTGCTGTTTGCATTTGTTAAACACAGCTGAATTTCTGTGAAGGACAAAATTAACCAAAATATCTTAGGGATTTTAAATTTGCAACATGTTTTGAAAGAATTCTCCTTGTTAAATGTTACAGGGTGAATTTAGTGAAAATATTTTGTTGTTGCCATGATCAGCCAAATAGATAATGTATGTATCTAAGCTTTCCTGAAAGTAGATCAGTTCCACAGTGGTTGAGTTTATAGTCAATCAATGTGAGATTTTGGCAGCCCTTTTCTTGTGATGCCCATATATGCTGGACTGCAACTCTCATTATCACTAGCCAGCACCGCTAAAACCCATGCTGGAGAGGAATGGTGTGTGTAGTTCAGTGTGTAGTGTGTAGTTCAGCACATCTGGAGGGCAATAGCTTGGAGACAACTGCTATATGGTAGGCCAGTGGTGGCAAACCTATGGCATGCGTGCCAGAGGTGGCACTCGGAGCCATCTCTGTGGGCACCCATGCAGTTACTCCAGCATAGAGTTTGCTCCACCTCTCTGCCCAGCAACCCAATGGAACCACTTCCTCCCTCCCCCCAGCACAGAGTTCACACCGCCCTTCTGCCCAGCAGCCCAATGCGAATGTTTCCTTCCTCCCCTGTTGCTGTGTTGGCACTTTGCGATAAGTGGGTTTTGGGTTGCAGTTTGGGCACTTGGTCTCTAAAAGGCTTGCAATTACTGTGGTAGGCTGTATGGTATGCAACGCAGAAATTGTTGGTATATTTTCAAGATTTGTTTTTAAATTGACAGCCATGTTTATTTAATTTCAACTCAAGTAACTTGATTGTATATACATTTACCCTTTGTCTTTTGGTTTTCTTTTGGAGGCCTCTTGGGGCTCCATGGTGAACTCTCATTCTTCCTAGTTAAATTACTTTTCAAGTGTGTAAATATGTCATTAGTAAGAATCACAGCATGGCTGTTGACATTTTAAAACTGAGTTTTATTGGCATTCTTACAGCAGCTCTGGAGATCCGGCATATTTCACAAGAAGCAGAGTGACAGGTAGCCTAAATCAGTAGTAAGTAACATGTAGACCTCCAGTTAGTTATACTTCAAATCCCATCATCCTTCTGTTGTCTCTGCTAATGGAGGTTAATGGTAGGCATGGTCTAACGTAATTTGAAGGGTTACAAATTGCCCAGCCTTGCTTATGATAGAATCTTCCTGACCTCACAAGGTCTTATCACACCTTAAAGCAGGGGTGCCCAAACTTTTTGGGCCACGTGCCAGTCATGTGTTTGAGTGTGCCGGTCACATGGTTCCTCCCACCTGGAAGCATAAGTAAAATGTGCATGCGCAGAACACTCCCCCTCAGAACGCTGCTGCAAATGTCCGGTGGCTGTCGTAAACACATCTACAACAGCCACGGGTCATTTACGGCAGCATTCTGAGTATACACGGGTGCATTCTGCGCACACGCATGTACATTTTACTTCCATTTCTGGGAGCAGTGTGGGCGGCGTGGGCCAGTTTAATTGGCACCATGGGCTGGATATGGCCCACAGGCCGTAGAGTAATAAGTAAGCATACGTTTTCATGGATAAAGATCAAGTTAATCAATTACAAAAGGGTTTCCTTCTATCTGTAATGTATTCTGGTCATCAACAATCTTCCCTTGGCTATCCTGCCATCATTAGTGAAAACCATTTAGAGTGTGTATAGATTCTTTAACTTATGGCCTTAGAAAAGTCACAATTTCAGGTGCCTGTAGTGATAGCTGTTGGTCTCCCCACCTAAAAGCTACCTGAAATAGAAAAGAATGATGAAAAAGTGCCATTTGAGATATCAGGCAGCAACAGAAACCATTTTTCTTCTTCTTGGCTTATGTTCGGAGTACTTCAAGGAGAAAAGAGATGCAAATGTACTTTATGTGCCAAGCAACCTATTTAGTTCCAGAAGAGTGACAGCAAAATTAAAGCCAGTAGTAGTGCTGTATTATTTTTGTTATGAAATGTCTGAATTCTTATTCTCTTAAGGGGATACCCTTATTTACTTTTAATAAAATGACATTCCCTTCTCTTTTTCTTTAGATATTTGGTTTCCTGGCAACTGCTGTCTATGCTGTGAATTTGTTTTTAGCAGTTAAAAATTGGAGAATTAACAGCCAGCAGCAAAACTCACGACAGACCAGTGATTATATGCGAGCTCGGACAGAATCCAGAGAAGTAGATCATCACCCAGAGATTCAGCGTCTGGATGGGTGAAAATTGCATGCAATGAGGAGTTTCTGCAGTGGAAATCTGTAGACCTTTCAAACAATGTTCACCTTTTTTTTTTTTTTACGAAATGAAGGAGCATGTGATGGTCAAGACCAGCTACATGTACAAACAAAGAAAGAAGGCTTTTAAATAGCAATTGAAATGAAGACTCTAATGACTGACTTTAAATAAAGCAAACTTTTCCACAGATAGACGAAAGAAGACGAAGGTGCATCTTAGTGCACTATATTTTCTTGTGTTAGCATACTTAGAAAGATACTTGGTACTTAGTCTGTGTTTCCACCATCCATTAGAAATATCAAAATTAACACTAGCAAGATATTACCTTTGTGGAGCAGATAATTTCCAGCAATATTGATATTAGGGAGACAGGTAGCAATAACAAAATATAGGTATTGAGTTAAAGAATTTTGTACATTTCTGTCACAAGATCTGTCAGGTGTCTATAATTTCACATTCCTATAGTTCTGTATCTAACAGCAGGCAGCCATTCCATATATTTAGCTGGAGAATTTGTGAATGCACCTCAGTAAGTTTTTTGACTACAGAAAAAAACAAGACAGAAACATAAAACCGAAAAACACACATAAAACTGCTTGTAAACACAGCCAGGTCCAATCTGAGGTTAACCCACTCCATTCATTCTCTATTCCACATTGGGAAAGAGTAATGTGAATTTTTTGTTGTATTGCTCTGTTTATCAAGGCCTGGGTAGTTAAACTTTATCCCTTTTAAATTCAACCTTGGCTTTAAAGAACATTTAGATCATGCCTGTGTATTGCAGTGTTTCTGAAATGGTACTGTTATGCTGTCAGCCAGTGTAATGTAGTCGTTACAGTATTAGACTAGAATCTGGAGACTAAAGTTCAAATTCTAACTCAGCCATGGAAACTTTTTGCAGATGGTGGTAAATTGTTCCTTTGTAAATCATTCCTTGAACATCTCATGTACCTTGAAAACCCTGTGAGGATTGCCATATCAGAAGCAACTTGATATTACATAATAATGGCTGTTAACTTGAAGCTTAATTTTTTTAGCTGCAAATGTCAGTTGCCCAGATTAGTCTGTTATCTTGAGTTTTTCAACATAAAAACATTTAGGCCTGAAAGCAAATCAGTGGAATGCTTGAATAATTGTCCACAGATGAATACTACTTTTTGCAAGTTAACATGGTCAGAGTAGCATTTATGTGGTTCACTTTGTTTACATACCATTTTATATAACTCTGGTTTTCTGTCCATCTTCTCAGCAACATACATTGTGAGCAAGGAGTTTGGAGCCAGTAATTAAGGTCTTGTTGGCTTTGTGCATTTCCTGTCTCTAACATCTGGTGTTTAGGTCAGCCATTGAGATTAATGTATAAAGTCAGTAAGAGCTCATACCCATTTTTTCTCAAAATGTCAGCAGTGTTTCCTTAATGATAGTACACATTAGTTCTCTCCAGTTTTCCACAAACGCTAGAAGTTATGTTGTGAGTGCTGATTGAATGTTACTAATTATAGGATGGCATCTGATTATGCTGGGTAATATTGCCAGTTCCTTATATGTTTTGCATGGATCTTGCATCCTATTCCCCTTTGAACCTGGAATGTTAATCCATCCAGTAGCTTTCCTAAGATTTGGAATAAACCTTGTCTGCTGAAAAGTCTGTTAGTAGTTCAAGATATATGTTGTCTCAGCATCAGTTGCTAGAGCAAAATTCAGCATTCCTAGGATTGTCAGCTTTCAATTTCTAAAAGCTTTCAAAGATGTCTGATGTGTTTTGAGCTATAGAGACAAGCTTGAGACTATGTGGATGTCCTTGCAATGGAACTTTTGATAGGAGGGAATGTGCCCCATTGCATAGATTAGGGATGAGTAAGGTTCAATCCTCCAGGTGTTGCGCCTGGACTCCTTACCACTTACAGCTGGTTCCACTGTATGTTAAATAATCAGTTTGCGTAGCTGGTTGAAGAACTTTCCTCTTGCAAAAAAAAAAGAAATGCAGATTATGTATAGTTGTAGAATATCTTCTTTATCAAGTGCCGTTTCTGATTCCAAATATTGGCTATCATCATGACAATCAGCCATGAAGATTGTCCTAGGAACAATATAATTCACTGGCCTCCCAAATGCCTTCCACATTGCAGCGTGACACCCATACCACTTATCCAGTTCCATGAGTCAATTTCTGGTCCTGAGCCCTTTTAGTACACAAAGTGCTCCTTTCCCCAAGACAGGATTGATGAAGTTGCTGTCCACCTTCAAGAGAATCAAGTGGGATTTAACTCACTTGCGGACCATCACCCTTCTCTATGGACATCCCCACCCAAGGCCGTTAGTCCTCAGGGTTTTAGGTTATTTAACTGCCACATGACAATTGCCGTTGAGTATGGTCTAGCCTATTACCATAGCAGGATAACCTGACCATACCTGGTAGAATATCTAGTCCCTTCAAATGTGACCCAGAAAACAAATACTGTAGCTCTGTTTGCATAAATTAATATTTTATTTTATTGTAGTGGTTGGTACTGATAGCTATGTAGGTTGCCTGCAATGAGGAACCAATTGATAAGACTGAAAATTTCCCCTTACCAGGATAAATGGATAGCTCAATATCTTTCTACCAAATAGATACCAAAGAAATTATTCTAAAAGTGGGTGGGTGATCTTTCACAGTTAAAAATAATAACACTAAGATAAGTCATGTTAGAACTGCTCACTAAGCATTAAGTATTCACATGCTAAAGTCTCTACAGTGAGTGGGCGGCAATATAAATTTGAAATAATAATAATAATAATAATAATAATAATAATAATAATAATAATAATAATAATAATAATAATGTGGCAGAATTTTGTGTAAAAAAATATTTCAGTAATATTCTTGGAAATATAACATTTTCTATTTGTTTTCTACCTTTTGTCATTCACTGTGGAATGGGTGTAGAATCTGTTGCCATACTCAAAGATAGTATATTTAATTTGCTGTTGATTTTTTAAAAAGACTGAAATACTTATTTTTAAAGGCTGCCCAAGAACCATTTCTATAGTTTAGCAATGACTTAGTGACCTTAATTTGTCTCTCCAGTCTCCATCCTGAGGTCTTGTGATCAGTCACAAGATAACTTGGAAACGAATGCATTTAATCTTCCATCAGAGAGCATACTAGCAAAGTACGCTTCACTGCTTGCATATGAGATTTTTTGTTAATTTTTTAGAGGAATATTACTCTTATTTTTCATTGGTATTTCTAATCCTGGTTTAATATGTGGCCATCTATCATCATTTTAATCATGGAGTGTGACAGGGCCGATAGAGTGATGGACTAGAACAGTGATGGTGAACCTTGGCATTCCAGCTGGTCTTGGACTTCAGTTCCCAGAAGTCCAAGTCTCTCTGTGAATCCACATGAATGGGTTTACTGCACGTACGGGACTTGGGCTTCTGGGAAGTGAAATCCAAGAACAACTGGAGTGCCAAGGTTCACCATCACAGGACTAGACCTGTTTGGCTGTGGAAGTTTACTGGGCAGTGGCAATGGTAAACCTCTCCTGGAACATCTCACATACCTTGAAACCCCTTATTAGGTTAGCCATAAGTAAGGGGTGACTTGTCAGCACAAAATTCACACCGATCATCATCTTGTGTAGGTACTATAGTCATTAGCTTCTCTCATTTAAAGAACAAATGTATGTACATTTTCAGTATCAAAGAAAATACACTTCAGTGTTTTTGGGATGTTTAAAATGAAAAACATTGTAACCAATTATCTTATATTTACCAACAAATGCATTTTGAAACTTCCAATTTAGATATTTAGGACCAAAGTGTTTAAAGAGACACTGAATGTTTGCAAAAGGGATAAAAGAGACATTGTATGAATCATGCTACTCTTGATACCTATGTTCCAATGAAAGACATTTCTTAAAAGAATGCTTATTAGCAAACATTTTAGACCAGTGATGGTGAACCTTTTAGAGATTGAGTGCCCAAACTCAACAGGCTGTCATCCACGCCGCAGAGAGGCGGGGCGTACTCTGTACTGGGGAGAGAGAAGAAGCGCTCCCATTGAGCTGCTGGGCAGAGGGGTGGGGTGAACTCTGTACTGGGGCAATGGCGCGCATGCCCACAGAGTGCCCCCTTTGGCATACATGCCATAGGTTCACCACCACTGTTTTAGACCATTACTTCTTTGAAACCAATTACTTCCTTGAAAAACAATACTGATGTGAGGCTTTGTCTGCAGTGTTCTGAATATGGGGGGAAGGAGTAGGTAAGAATATTGAGCAAACAGCCCATGATTCCAATGTCAGATTGTTCCAAGTGTTTTCAAAGCGCAATGTATCGTGGAACTGCATGAACAAACATTTCCAAACCAATTTGTCTTTAGTATAATCTGCTTTTTTTGGAGTCTGTGTTTGCAGACATTTTCATGGCCATGTGGCAGGCATGACTAGAGCCCAGCAAGTCACATGGCTATATTTGGCCATGCCCACAGATTTGGCCACACCCACAGAGGGGTGTGGCCAAAATTTCCCTTATTTTCAAATCCAAAACTTGACAGGTATGGGTTAGCCTGCTTTGTTTGGCAAGTGTTCTTCAGTCAAGCATGTTCTTCATTTGCAGTTTCTCTTGAATACTAATGACGTTTCAGCTCTACTTACTGGCTTATTTGTAGCAAGTAGTTTATTCTAGTACATTTTATTTTAGAATTAACTATTTTCTAATGCCTTATGGGTTTACTTCTGTTTGTGTGTTTGGCTTATATGAGGATATAATTGAGTATGTACAAAATTTAAAGATGGGATAATGAGGGGGGGATGTTTGAAGCTGCTTTGAAGTAATAATGCTCATTTTTTTCAAGCATTAAACATGTTAACAACTTTTAAATTTAAATTCTCTTTAATGTAAGAAGAGCTTATGTATGTATATTTTAGTACAATGATTATTTTGTTCTATTACAAGTGTAGTCAATTGATATATTGATAACCAACTGCATGATGTTTGGAGTAGTGTTAGGTTTGCCTACTGCCATGACTTTCCTGGTGAAAGAGCTAGAATATGGACCTTAATTTCCATAGCTTCCATTGGAAGGGGTCTGAAACTGCATGCATTTTGGAATGGTAGTTGGAACAAATGACACATTTGCTTAATGAAGGTAACTCAGTTCCTGTTAAATCATTGTTAGATACAGTTGTTTCTAAAAACATGATTGTGTCTATATGAAACCAAATAAATGTTTATTTACAAGTGTGATACTGTGGAACATTATAATGGTATAGAAAATTGCTACTTACCTGGTAGGATACCTGTGTTCACCTGTCTCAGAGGGATGGCTGATGACTTTTAGCAGTTATCCCTTGTTTCCTGTAGATCTCATACTTCCCTTAAGTATACACCATTGTAAACATTCTAAATACATTACTTGTATGGTAGCTTTGATGTCTCTATCTGTATTAAAGAAACTTGTTTATTCAGTGTTAGTTTTTCCTCCATAGTTTTCATGGACAAAGTCATTCGTATTTAAGGGCTCGACTGTCCATTTTATGAAATATAGTGAATTATTAGCAGAGGCGTTGCCCGGGGGTACCCTACCTGGGCCAAGGAGAGACCTGGGCCCGTCCCCCGCCCCAGCTGCCTTTTTGTCTGATGTTGTCGCGGCCGCTCTCGCAGCCCCGCCGCAAGGCGCCGTCTCAGCCTGACTCTGGCTGCCACTGCCAGCCTCCCCAGTGACTACAGTCAGTGGGGAGCCATCACAGCCCAGCCCCTCCATCCTCCCGTGGGTTGAGTCAGGCAGAAGGTAGGCTCCATTTGGGCAGGTGGGCAGAGGACCCATTGGGGGGGCGGAGGCCTGCGGAAGGTGGCAGCCCGGTCCTGTCCTCCGCCCGCCCACCGGCTGTAGGTTCTCCCTTCTACCAAGGCGTGCCTCGAGTGCAGAGGAGCCATGCCGCGGTGGCCGCCCGCTGACAGTCGCTGGGGCGGGGTGGCGGTAATAGCTATAATTGCCACCGTCCATACTGGTGGCTAGGTCATGCGCCACCTGGAACGCCGGGCAGACTTGGGTGCATGTGTGGAATTTCGCACATACGCCACAGCCTGGAACGACAGGCAGGGTTTGGTGCATGCGTGGATTCTCGTGCATGCACAGTCACCTCCCCTGGTCGTTTCTGCTGGCCGGGGGGGGGCGCGGCTTTGCAGCCCCTTTTTGGGGGCAAGGACCCCAAGGCGGGCTGCCGGTTACCCACGCCGGCCACCCCAGACATTAAAAGTAGGTGTGCACGCAGTTTCCAGCGCAATCGGTGCAGGGGTGTCGCTTTGTATGAGGGAGCCCTGTGATGTCATGGAGCCCCAGATCTGGTCAGCTGGGAATTGGTTGAGCTGTGGCGATGACATCACAATCCCCCCTGGTTGGCTTTTTTCCCCTTGCTTTTTCTCGTCAGTGGGGGCATCCCCTCTGCAGATTGATTTAGGGGGCATACCCCTCCCCATGGGGCTTGACACCTCACAGTGACCGTCTCTTCGGCCCAAGGTATAGATGTGCCGAGTTTCAGCGCGATCGGTGCAGGGGTGTGGATTTGTATAAGCAACATACAGCACCGGACCTTGATTTTAGTTATATAGATGAAGAACTATGAGAACTGAACACAATATTCCAGTTTTTAGGTTTGTGGCATTTATAGCTAGAGTTGATCCTTACAGCTATACTAATAATCTGTAGATGAAAAACACAAAGTTGGATGGAGGACTACCTGTTTTTGGATAGCTGACATATTTTGTTAGAATACCATCCACTTCTCCAGTAACTTAGTTCAGATGTCTTCAGAGGAACGAAAATAAATATGTAATACTTTTATTATTTGAATCTTAAGGTGTTTCTCAGAACTTCTCTTTTTAAAATCTTGGCTAATGAGGCAAACATTTTAACAGTTATTGCTTGAAAGATGCAATATGAAATCTCTGCATTCTTGAAACAGCCCTTCCAGTAATACATAGTTAGAGGATGTATTTTTTCCTACTTCATCCACCCTGCTTGCCCTTGGTCATATCTTTTCTGCATTGGAAGGTAATATCTGTTAACAGTACAGGAATTGCTGTGTTTTATCTCTTCTATTGTCGCAATGGATAGATGTTGCAGCAGTTGAGAAAATCTACATTACTTTTTCCCTTTGACTTAAAAGATCTATTGGTTTCTTGCTGTTGTCTGTCTGGCCCCATTCGCAAGACAGGAATTGTGAGCTCTGCCTGTGAGTTTTTATTTTAGGCTCCAGCTGTGTTCCTGGTCTAAAGGGAGCTTGCTTTAAAGCATGAGTTCTCAACCTTTTTAAACTCCCTCGGACAGCTTCAGGGGCCAGACAGCCATTTTGCCCTTCCTCCACTACATGGCACTTCCTGGTGTGGAGGCAGTGTGGGACCACATGAAATGGTGCTGTGGGCCACATCCGGCCCACAGGCCACAGGTTGAGAATCCCTGCTTTAAAGTACCATGTGTTGTATTGCATTGTGAACTATGGGAGGCTCACCTCAAGTTTTCTGTTGCAGAGTTTGAGAATATCCATGTCTAAACATTTCAGTCAAATTAGATGACGTCTGGCATTTCTGTGGTCAGAACTGTAGTTCAGACTGTAACAGCCTGGTTTTCATTTTTCTTAAGTAGTGTATTGTCTTTGTCCATATTGGGGTCTTGAGGGAGTGTACTTAATACTTATTGAATGCTTGTAGCACTCCTACATTATTAGTGCACTTTTGGGTGAAAATAATTTGTAGGCAACTACAGATCTTGATATATTGATATAACATCTTGGATAAGCCCCATCCAGTTAATCAACTAGGAATAAATTATGCACTTGAGTTGTCTTTTGTGGACACGTTTCTTCTCTTCTGCATTATTGCAGATAGAACATATTTGTATATATTGGAGTTTTTGTAACTGGTATAATACATTAATGAAATGATAAACTATTTATTACTCATATTGTCCCAGTTTGGGTTTGAAAAGTCGACACTTTAGCCTTCTCCAGCTGTGTTGTAAAGCAAGACCCAGTTTCAACCAGGTTGCCTTTGTGTGTGTGTGTGTGTGTGTGTGTGTATTTGTGCAAGTACATGTGTATAACATAAGTGCTTCTCAGTCAAATAGAGATCCTCCATACAAATGCATTTTTATAACCATGAGTTTAACACATTCTAATTTTAAAAATTTCTGTTAAGCAGCAGCCTTAATAAAGTCATCAGGCTTTTTAGATTTCTTAGGCAGAATAGAAAGGTATATTCCACTGCCTTGCCCTGACTGAAAATCAAATGTTTTTCACAATAAGTATGTCTTTTGGTGAAGGGCTAGCTATTAAAATGTGGTCTCTCAGATATTGCTGCACTGTATCTCCCATGATCTCTAATTGGCATAGCCACCATTGAGGAATGCTGGGAGTTGTAATCCAATAGCATATCATAGGGCCACCTTCCACCCATCCAAGTAGATCTGAATAGAAAACCAAATAGTTGTTGAGCTGGGTGTAACCAAACTGGAACAGACAGCAAATGAATATCCAGTGTCTTAAGAAGAATGGCATTAAAGGATAGACAGATGGTTCTCCTTTAAAATAGTTTCAAACAGGCTTATGTTGCTTTTTAATGCAACATAAAAAGCAGCTTCTGAAAACAAAGGAAGGTGTGGATTAAATTTTCCATATTCTGTCCAAGTAGAGGTAATTCTTCTCTGTTTTACTTAACTGACATAATCCAACAGACTTGTTTAAAATATGTAATTTTGTGACCAGAAATGTTATCTTAGTTCATCAGAGCCCATCTGTCTTACATTTCTCATATTTATCTTGAAGGTAACTTTTGTGATCCATTAAACTTCTCCTTAGACATGTTGCAAATCAAAATTTTGATAGTTATATTGCAATATAACACAGTTTTATCATAAAGCTACAAAGTTGCTTTTCAGTTCTTGCTTAATACTTTATATTCCAGGTAGCCAGGAGTTTCAGAAATACTCCTTAAGTAAGTAAAATAACACAATTAAGATTTAATTGACTAGCCCCTGAATTATGGATTTAGTTTTCATTTTGGTAGCATACAGTTGTCCTTAATCATTCTTTGTAGGTTTATTATGAAACAACTGAAATAACTGAGACATTCCTACTAAGAACAGAAGGGAATTAGAGAATCTGAAGTCTGGCTCCATAGTACGAAACATTTTTATTAGACAAGTCCTGGGAACTTAAATGTTCTTTCTTCAAAATAACTGTGGTTATGACTGTATGCCTAGAGCTACAAAACTAAGCAGTAACTGAACAAAATAATAATAATAATAATAATAATAATAATAATAATAATAATAATAATAATAATAATAATAATAATAATAATAATAATAATAATAATAATAGAAATGTTTGGGACTTAACTTGCAGTATATTTGTCTATAATTGAGGTTATAAAACAATAGCCAGTGTGGTGTAGTGGATAGAGGGATGGACTAGGACTCAGGAGGCCTGGGTTGGAATCCTTATCAGTCATGGAAATTTACTGAGGATGTGGAACTAGTAGAACCCATCTTTAACTACCTCACATTGAAAGCCCTATTAGGATTGCTATAAATTGGTTCTGACTTGGTATCTCATAACAAGGTTAGTAAATTGCTACCAATTGCAGTTTTTATGTAGTCCCTATAAGTGTTCTTGCTTTCAGTTGAATTTGCTTTCAAGCTGGGCATTCAATACTGTATTATATATTTTGACATCTGGATTGATCAGCTTCAGCAATAAATCATGAAACTTACACTAACAAAAGCCATCCTTAAGCTGATGGAATTACTGCAGAGATTTTCACTCTAACCCCTTTTCTCTTCATGTCATCACTTGTTGCATTTCAAAATTTTCAACCTGTCTTCCTACATATAACCAGAGCAGGCCTGATTCATTGCTGAAGTGACATGTCAGAATTCCATTATTCAGCTGAAAATAGCTTAGTACCTCACAAAAGACCCTGCTTGAGTAATATGGAAACAGCTGGACATCATGCTACTGAAGAAACACATGAATAAGTTTCTCAGTGACCATCGGTGTCATTCAGTTGACCTGGCCATTTTTAGCATTATGTTGGTGGTATTTGAGCCTTTGGAAGTACCATACCTATCTTATATAGGAAGTGAGGATGGAGAACATTATAGCCAGCAACACTTCATCAGCAAGGCTATTGCTCCTGCCAGAGCCAGGAGACATTACTTACTTGGACTGCATATTACAGAACACCGTTCAAACTTGACCAAAGGACTTACCCTGCCTTTTTCGTTTAGTATTAAAATACAAGTGTGGAAGATCTTGAGACATTTATTGAGGACCCCTATTAGCGCTGTGAATATCTTTACTCCTTAGGCCAGGGGTTTTTAACCTACAACCCATGGGCCGGAGCTGGCCCATTGCCGCCATCCTATCTGGCCCGTTGCCACCACTGCATCCGGAAGTGGAAGTGGGTATGTTTACGTCAGCTGTAAAACACCAGCATGTGCAAATATGTCCGCGGCTGTCGTAAACACAGAAGTGAGCGCATTTACAACAAACAGGCTTAAATGCGCCTGCTTCTGGGGGACGTGGTCTGGCTTGCTCAGCTGTCTGGGGGGCGTGGTCAGGCCTGCAACATAAAAAGGTTGGCCACCCCTGCCTTAGGCGCTCCAAAATGTTATGAAGGAAAGTACACTTGACCTTTAGCAGTGTTGGTTTTAACACCACAGTTCTGCTTCTACTCAGATTTTTCCTATTTAAAAAATTTAAGATTTTTACTTATTCCAGTGCTTTGGTTGCCGACCACTGGCTCTAAGAGCTCTGGTTGCCCATTGGAAGTGCTGTCACTAAGGGCAGCCAGGCTCCTGCAGTGCAACCATGGTGGCAGCAGTAAGCAAAATGGCAGGCAGAGGACACACCAGCAGGGACAGGATACCTAAGAGACCGCATCGCCCTAGGGACGTCTGTCCAACCAGAGCGGACCGGAGGGGCTCCCTAATTGTTCCATCAGCCAGTGGGGCTCGCCTCTCTGGCACAAGAAAAAGGGCCTTCTCCATGTCCGCACCGGCCCTCTGGAACCTCGTACCAGTAGAGCTACGGTTACAGACTGAGTTGCTGCCCTTCATGAAAGGTCTTAAAACCCGGCTGGTGGGGCAGGTGTGGGGCCCTGCGGGCAATGCGGCTCCTGATCGCTGGCTTTTATCCTAAGATGCACCCTCTCTGCTTCTTGGGATGGGTGGGATTTTAATGTGGGTGGTTTTAACCATATTTTTATTGTGTGGGGTTTTTAGATTATGTAAGCTGTCCTGAGTCGGGCTTGCCTGAGTGGGCGAACAAGTTGAAAAACTAAATTAAAATTAAACCCAGATGCAGCGCCACAACCTGCCCAGGAGATGATAGATATAAAAATCAACCCAAAACAACATGGATTTTCAACTGCATGGGGATTTGGTTCTTCTATAGCCCGTGTTGTTCAAGGGTTGTGTGTAGTACGGTACTTGTATGCCACACTCCCTTGTTTGCAATATTATAGTTACACATTTCAAGATAGATTGTAATGATTTTATATATTGTGATACTGAAGGCAATCACTTAAATCATTGCTTGATCATGTTTAAATTCTGCAGTGTAGTTGTGTAAGTTTTGCTTTGTATATTAGCAATTTTTGTACGGGGGTATGATTCTCAAGTTGCTATGCCTACCCTGTTTTTTTAAATCAATACTATTTTCTCCTATGTTCTTTTTGATACACCAGGACACTGAATTCAAATTTTATGGTACATTTCTGCTTCCATAGTGTTTTTAAAAAATCTGTATTTTTGTATGTAGGGGAAATTGTATGTTTTCTGATCACTAATCTTGTATGAAATTATTGTAAGGGGTTTGCTTAATAAACGGATAGAAGTAATAATGCACCTGTGCTTCTTTGTATGTAATTTGAGAGGATTCTGTATGACCAATCATTTTATCTTACCTCGGAGTAATTCAGAATTGTTGCAATTCATGATAGTGGCAAATCAATTATAATAGTGGCCATTTTCTCATTTTGCATAAGTGTCAAATAGTTCACAAGAGTATTTTATTTATTAATTATTTATTTAATAGATTTATATACCGCCCTAATCCGGTGGACTCTGGGTGGTGTACATAGGCCAGTGGTCTATAAAACAAGTTAAAAACAATATAAAAACAATTAAAAATCCTTAAGAACATTTGGCAATATTGCCCACCGCTGTGCTATTTTGCTATCTAAAAACAAATATAAAATCAGTATATTAAAATTGGTTATGGGGGGGGAGCCTCAGACAAACCAGAAAGGGAGCTTGTTGACAATCTTGGGCCCCGGACCCATTTTGACAATGACATCTTCAGCTCTTTCCTAAATGGTAGCAACTGGGCCTGGAGGCATAGTTCTACTGGGAGGCGCTTCCATAATATGGGGGCTATGACCGAGAAGGCCTTTTACCTCATGCTGGAGAGCCGGGCCTCCCCAATGGATCGTATCTGAAGGGTGCCCTCTCAGTTTGCTCTCGTGGGATGGGTTGATGTCCTAGGGACGATGCGGTCCCTGAGGTATCCTTGGTCCTCTACCATGAAGGGCTTTAAAGGTGACAACCTTGAATTGCACTTGGAGACATATAGGCAGCCAGTGCAGCTCCCGCAGCAGTGGTGAGGCGTGGGCAAAACGACCACACTCCACCATCGCACGGCCACCGCATTCTGGACCAACTGCAGTCTCTGTATGCTTCTGTATCATAAGATATGATATTTCTTCGAAATTTTACTCTGTATTGGAGTACTGAAGTTGGATTTTGAGCCCAGTTCGGTCCAAAATATGATATACAACCTGCAGTGTCTACTGAGAATTGTATATAAGATTCTGTGAATAATTCCACAGATGGGTGTGTAGTTTTGATCTTTGCATTAAATCTTCCAGTATATTGCTGAGTACTTAAATCCAGCCTGTGCTGTAACATATATATGGCTTTATTTATTACAATATAAGCATCTTATTTGTACAGAAAAATATGTGTGAAGTGTATTCAGACAATTTGAGAGGAGAAAACGACCATGTCCCTGACTAATCTACATTGGAAAATGGGGGCATTTAATACAATCCATGCAACATTCATTTGGGTCTCTCATCTGCAGTGGCTCAAGTGGCTAAGACGCTAACTGGGAGGCAGAAGGTCAGCAGTTTGATTCCCAAGTATTGCAGGACGGAATGAGCTCCTGTCTTTGTCCTAGCTCCTGCCAACCTAGCAGTTTGAAAGCAAGAAATTGTAAGTAGATTAATAGGGAACACTACGGTGGGAAGGTAACAGCGTTCCATGCGCTTCGGTGTCCAGTCATGCCTGCCACATGACCATGGAAACGTCTACAAAAGCAGACAGCGCTGGCTCTTCGGCTTTGAAACAGAGATGAGCACTGAACCCGAGTCAGATACGACTGGCTTTCGAGCAAGGGAAACCTTAACCTTTACATCTAAGACACTTGATACTTTATTGTGCCTCTATTATTGATTGGAAAGATTAATAAAAGCTCTGACATTAAAAAAACCCGACACATTTAACTTTATATTGATAAGAGTATATTTCAGCATGGCTCAAAAATGCAACATGCTGAAGTACAGCTGGTAATACAGTTTCATGTAATACAAAATCACATTCAAATGTCTGTTTAAAAAAAGACGGGAATAAACTTATTTAGAGAATACAAAATATTGGTGCCTTAGCATATGGCAGGGCTTCTAGTTAACCATTTTAGGAGGCAGGCTTCAGATCACTGGTAATTCTCTTATTAAGGACAGCCATTCATGCAAAGCACATAGGTGTACTGCTAGAAACCTGCTGGCAGTATTCATTACAAAGGCTTTCCTCTTTGTTTTCTATATCTATAAAGCTAATATTGCATGAATTAAGATTTAGTGGCCAGAATGTTAGTGATTTATCCATGTGTAAGTGAAATGGTGTAATATGCGGCAGGAAATTGCCACTAATTCCCATTGTGACAGTTTGTGTTCCAGGCTGTATACCTATTGTGAAACCTGGTATGCAATCAGGAATGCATTCAGCACCATGCTGTTTGCCTGCAATTAGTTGCAATTTACTCAATTTCACTTTTGCACATGTCATTTACTAGTAGGATGCTGGCCATTATATGTGCTAAATCCTGTGTAACAATACATTGTGTCATAATTCTCCCCACCAACAGATTACTCTTAAATAGTTTTTAAAAAACGTTAAAAGTAGATTCCCACGTCGACAGACATAACAGATAGAGGTGTCATTAGTGGTCATCTAGCCCAAATTCTTGCTCACTGGGGGAATGTAGTTGCAGATTGCCAACCATCCTCTGCTTAACTCTCATGCATCAAAATAAATGTCGTCTGCAACTCATATCCAAGAATGCATTTCCCCCTGAAATCTCAGTGGAACCTCCAAAACAAGCTCTTGTCATCAGTCACTATTTTTTGCATATAAAACTAGACCTGAATTATAGAGCTAGGCATTATGGAACAACAGCTGAGAACACACACACATGCAAAACCCTGACCAATGTATTGTTTATTGCTGTGGCCATTGTATTGGAATTTTAAACGTCCCAGTCTGCAGTGAGGCAGAAATGATATGCTCTTATTATCAGCAGTCTTGCCCCCTTGAGGCACCACATTTTCTCCACGGGTGGTGGGGACACAGGAATTCACATTGGGATTTTAAAAATCTCAAGTTATTTTATCCTGGTGCATGATTTTTGCGTACACCAGTGAAGGAAAACAGGCACTTGGAAAGTTACTTTTTAAGAGTACTGTACTTTGTTTCTGTTATCAATATATACATATTATCCAATAGTTTAATCATTACAATGTAGGAAAAAAATGTTTTACTGAACACTTGTTACTTTCTGTAACTTAAAAAAAGCATGACTCCTCAAACGGTAACATTTCAACCCTACTCATGTTACATTTGAAATGCAACTTTTCACATAATTACCTGAAAATTAGTTAACTATTTGTAACCTATGACCGAAATTCAAGAAACCACTCCCAAAACAGTGTTGCAAAGTCCAGCTTCTCTTATTAAGAATTTTCTCCATAAATTCAGATCAAAGAAACGCCTTTAGAGCTCCAAAATTGAAGCCCCACCTGTTTATACTTTTGCCCTCTGAAGCTTCTGAGAACAATTGACTCTTATCTTCTACATGCCAACCCTTCAGATACATGAAGACTGGCCTCATGTCTTACCTGAATCTTTTCTTCTCCAGACAAAATGTATCTAGCTCTTTCAATCCTTTCTCATAGGCTTCTTGCTCCCAGACCACTGGATGACCTCAAATGCACCAATGCTCTTCTTAAAATGTGGCTTCTAGTAAGGGAGGCAGTAGAGGTTGCTTGACAAGCACAGAACCCTGTAAAGCAAGGGAGGGCAACTCGTGGACTTCAATTCCCAGAAGCTTAAGTCAATTCCCCAAAGCACTGATCAGCCAATGTTCTGACTTAGGCTTCTGGGAATTTAAGTCCCCCTATGGGGCGTGGGAACCACTGCTTTAGTTTAGACTAGGGTCCCATTACACAACTGCCTGATTGGACCTGGGCTAACAGCAACTTTAGTCTAAAATACCAGGTTGACACATGTATTTGCTGGCAAGTGTTTTGACTAGTAGCAGCTTTTCAAAGACTCAAGAAAAAAACCTATAACACATTGCACATCTCTTTGCATCTCACAGGAAAGTTTTTAAAATGTAAACAGCTTCAAGTGGAAATGGAGGAGTTATATTATGTGGATCATATTGATGGAATTAACAATTTCAGCCTTGATTGTAATGCTCTCAGGAGCATTACAATTTCCCTCTGACAGAAATATAGGCTACAATATCAGTGTAGTAGAAAGTCATTTTCCAAAATGCTCCCAGCATCATAAGAACAGCCTTGCTGGAACAGGCCACAGCCCGTCCAGTCCAGCATTCTGTCTCACACAGTGGCTCACCATTTGCTTCAGGGTATTCCCAAGCAGGTGCCTTCACCTGCTTAGGATTCCCTGGAAATGGCATTGAGAGATATCCTGCCTATCTCTCCAACCCGGAGGTTGTCCTTAGGTATCCATAATTATAGCCATTGATACCCTTGTCCTCCATGAACTTGTCTAATCCTTTCTTAAAGCTGTCAAGACTGACAGCTGTCACCACTTCTTCTGGCAGGGAGTTCCATAGACCAGTGATCCTCTGGGTGAAAAAGTACTTTCTCTTATTTGTTTTAGAACTAGTACCCAAAAGTTGCATGGAGTGCCCCCTAGTTCTAGTGTTATGCGATAGGGAAAACAGTTTTTCCTTATCTACTTTGTCCACACCACGCATGATTTTATAAACTTCAATCAGGTCACCTCTTAGACACTGTCGTTCAAGAGTGAAGTGGCCCAACCATTGCAGCCTCAGATGGTAAGGAAGGTGTTCCAGTCCCCTAATCATTCTGGTTGCCCTCCTCTGCACTTTTTCCAGCTCCATAATATTCTTCTGGAGGTATGGCGACCAGAACTGTACACAGTATTCCAGATGGGGCCTCACCATAGATTTATAAAGAGGCAAAATGACACTTGCTGACTTATTTTCTATACCCTTCCTAATGATCCCTAGCATTGAGTTTGCTTTTTTCACTGCTGAGGCACACTGGGTTGACACCTTCATTGAGCTGCCCAACAGGACACCAAGGTCCCTGTCCTGGTTTGTTGCAGAGAGTTCAGACCCCATCAGTTTATAACTGTAATTGGGTTTTTTGGCCCCAACATGCACCACTCTGCATTTACTAGTGTTGAAGCTCATTTGCCAGTGTTTTGCCCACTCCCCCAGTGTCAAGAGATCCCTCTGGAGCTCCTCACAATCTGTTTTCACTACCCTGTATAATTTAGTGTTGTCAGCAAATTTGGCTACCTTGCTATTTACTCCTACTTCTAGATCATTTATGAAGAGGTTGAAAAGCAGCAGTCCCAGTACTGAACCTTGGGGACCCCACTCTTTACTTCCCTCCACTTAGAGAAGTGTCCATTTAGTGCTACCCTCTGTTTCCTGTCCCTTAGCCAGTTGCTGATCCAGGACAAGACCTGTCCCTTTATTCCATGACTGGTAAGTTTATTCAAGAGCCTTTGGTGCGGGACCTTGTCAAAAGCCTTCTGAAAGTCCAGATAAACAATGTCAACTGGATCCCCCTTATCCACATGCTTGCTGACACACTCAAAAAATTCCAACAGATTAGTGAGGCATGATTTGCCCTTGCAAAAGCCATGTTGGCTCTCCTTTAGCAGCGCCTTCTCTTCTATGTGCCTTGTCAAAAGCTTTCTGAAATTCCAGATAAACAATGTCAACCAAGATTGTGGTTGTCTGCCTTGTGCCTAGCAGGTTCCACATCCCTGGTCCATAAAATGTATCCTGAGCCTTGCTTACGTAGATGCTGAGCTTCTACACTGAAGATTCAGTCTGATATGCACCCATTCAGGCAATGTTGCTGTGCTGAATGATAGGTGGCTGCGAAAAAATGTACTTTAGGCTCACACTGCAGTAGACCAAGGCTATTCACATTAAGGGCTCCATGAGATTGGAATATACTCAGCAGTGAGTTTGACATTCTGTACAATACTTGGGAAGAACAATGTTCAAGAGGTTGAAAAGACTAAAATGACAATATATAGTACTGTACAAAAGTCTGAGCTGGCTTAATGGCTAAGACACTAAACTTGATGACTGGAAGGTCGGAAGGTCAGCAGTTCCGAAACCTGAGTGCTGCACAATGGAGTGAGCTTCCGTCTCTGTCCCAGTTCCTGGCAACCTAGCAGTTCAAAAGCAAGAATTTGCAAGTAGATAAACAGGTACCACTTTGGTGGGAAAGTAAACAGCGTTACATGTCCTCCGGTGTTTAGTCATGCCTGCCACCTGTCCATGGAAATGTATGAAGATGCAGACAGCGCTGGCTCTTTGGCTATAAATTGAGATGATCACCCTAGAGTTGAATACGACTGGCTTTTGAGCAAGGGAGACCTTTACCTTTATGTTACAAAAGTCTTAGGCCACCAGCAGCAGGTTTGGAGCAATTTCAATTAGTGATGGGGGGGGGGTGGATATAATTGAGCCACCTAGACACACCAAATATGGAGAGAGGTTTTTGCTGCCAGTTTGGATTTAGGATGTCTGAATTATCCGCACCCCAAAAAAATAATATAATAATTAAAAAATCAACCAATGAATTTTCCCCCAACCAGCTGGTGGCTGCTTAAGACTTTTGTACAGTATTGTATGTTTCTTGTCCTGTTTCTGTGGAGGTTCTGCAGTTCACCAATGTGCCGTTTTTCAGTCAGAGTCAGAATCGGAATCCTCTTCTGAAAAGGAAAAAGATATGAATTTTAAACAATATAAACACAGGGCACATTAGCGATTAGAACATATGTTTGGTTTGGATAAAAAATCTCAGGTGAGGGGCTCCAGGAGGTGTATTCTAAAAAGTGATTTTCCCAACTTCTGGCATGAATGTATGGGGGGGGGGTGCGCGCGTGTGCGCGCCCTTTGCCTTAGCATTTGCCTTCAGGCACCTGGTGTGCAGTTTCATCACTTTTTCTTTAGCTAAAGGCAAGGACAGCAGCTCAACCAAGACAATAATGAAACTGAGATTCATTCCAGACAAGGCAAGATAGACTATGGATTGTACTGTGATTCATTCACCCAGATGAGTGATGTTCAGTCTGCTCTCCATGCAACTGCATCCTACCTAAAGCAAGGCTGGGCAATTTGTGGTCCTTTGATAAACAGATGAACTGCAGCTCAACATTTTGAGGGCCACAAGTCTCCCATCCCTGCCCTAAAGCGTCAATTATAGCCTGAGATTGTTAATGGATCCAACAGGACTGGGGAAGCTTTGGCCCTCCAGACATGTTGACTTCAACCCTCATTGTTCCTTACTATTGATCGTGCTGAGGCTGCTAGGAGTTGAAGTTCCAAACAGTCCAATAGCAGTGGTTCCCAACATGGGGCCGGCGCCCCACAGAGAAGCTTCAATTCCCAAAAGAGTAAGTTGAGTACATTGGCTGATCAGTGTTTTGGGGAATTGATTTAGGCTTCTGGGAATTGAAGTCCAAAAAACAAAGGTTGGGAAACACTGAGCTAGAGTCTCTCCGATGCTGCATTAAGAAGTTCAAGTGACTGGGGGGACGTGGAGGCTCTTTGGACTCATGTTCAAGTGCAGCTTTGTCTGGGTAAGGCCACAAATTACCCATGCTCTTGTAATCTCCTCTTTGGATAATCATATGAGTACTGCCTTTTAAAATTATACCAAATAGGCTTATGTTACATATTAGGACTGAACATTTTGATTTGTGTCATGCCAGTATTTTGTCAGCTGAACAAGCTCCTAGTCCAGGATTCTCAACTTGCAGCCCGTGGGACGAATGTGCCCCACAATACCATTTTATGTGGCCCCACACCGCCTCCACCACACCATGAAGTGCCATGTGGTGGAAGAAGGGCAAAATGGCCATCTGGCCTCCAAAGCTGTCTGAGGGAGCGTAACCTGGCCCCCATCTTTAAAAGGTTGAGAACCCCTGTCCTAGTCCCTCTTTTGCGCCCAGTTTCAGATGTGGTGAGGGAAATTCCCTAAAGACTAACAAATGAAAGTAATAAGGAAACATAGCATCACTGGTATTTTAGCAATTAAAACAATGAATTTAAAAATTAAATCCAAAATCTGCAGACAAGTAATATCCTTGTTAAAACCAACTCAAACAAAATTCCGTAGAAGAGCACAAGCTTTTGAATTCTCAAGTAAGTTAGGCTGAGGCATATTTTTAAAATGGGTTTGGAAGGAATGAAATTTTGTTGGGGTTGTTACGGCTAGTAAAAAGTAAAGGTAAAGGTTTCTATGAGGTCTTAATAATAATCTCAGTTCTGAAATGAAAATTTAAGCTAGAATGAATCACAGCTATGTGTGCAGATACCATATTATATCCAGAAGTGCACAGTAAGCTAGAAATAAAATGATACATTTTCACCACTCTTTCTTTCAGTTTTTAGAAAGGGTGGTTCCTTGTTTCTTCTCTATCCCAGTTTCAAGAGCAGGTTCCCAGACTATAAATCTATAAACTTTACCCTGGTGAAGAGTTTGGGAGAACTTGAAAGCTTATACACTTTTTTGACAGTCTGAATAGTTGTAATAAAGATTGGCTATTGTCTTTTGCCTTTATGGAATAATCATAGGCATCTTTGTCTATGTCAGGGGTTGCTAACCTTTTTGAGTTGGGGGCCGGGTCATGCCCCTCAGACAGTTGAGGGGGCCAGACTGGTTGTCTGCCATTTACAATAGCCGTAAACGAGATTGCGGCTGATTCTACCGGCAGCAGCTGGAGTGAGGGCCAGATTATTTGGCACTTTATAAAGAGATAAAAGTTCCTAGATATGCTAAATGATTGTTCACTGGGACAGATGGTTGAAGACCCAACTAGAGGTACAAGAATCCTTGACTTGATCCTGAGTATTACTGGTGCAAGATGTTAATGTGACTGATCCAACAGGGTACAGTGACCACAACTCAATTATGTTTAACTTGATCATAGACCGCAAGTCACTGATAAAATCTAACACAGAGACCTTAAATTTTCAAAAAGGAAATTTCCCAAAGATAAGGAAACTAGTAAAAAAGAAGCTGAAAGGGAAAAATGAGAGAGTCCAAACACTCCAAGAGGCATGGAGGCTGTTTACAAAAACAATAACAGAGGCCCAATTGGAATGCATACCCAAAAGGAAAAAGGGCAGTGCCAGGTCCAAGAGGACTCAATGAATTCTTTGCTTCAGTATTCACTGAAGAAGACAGAGACCACATGCCCAAAACAGAGCCTATATTTGTAGGGAGGGAAACTGAAGAATTAAGCCAGATAGAAATAACCAGGGAGGAGGTCCTTGTATGTCTTGTTAAACTAGACACTAAAAAATCACCAGGACCAGATGGCATCCATCCACGAGTTCTCTGGGAACTTAAAGATGAAATTGCTGATCTCCTAGCCAAAATATATAATCTTTCCCTCAAATCAGGCTTTGTGCCTGATGACTGGAAGGTAGCGAATGTAACACCAATTTTCAAAAAAGAATCCAGGGGTGATCCAGGAAATTACCGACCTGTCAGTTTGACATGTGTCCCAGGTAAAGTGATGGAAACCATCCTAAAAGATAGAATTAATAGGCACATAGAAGAGAAGGCGCTGCTAAAGGAGAGCCAACATGGCTTTTACAAGGGCAAATCATGCCTCACTAATCTGTTGGAATTTTTTGAGAGTGTCAACAAGCATGTGGATTAGGGGGATCCAGTTGACATTGTTTATCTGGACTTTCAGAAGGCTTTTGACAAGGTCCCACACCAAAGGCTCTTGAATAAACTTACCAGTCATGGAATAAAGGGACAGGTCTTGTCCTGGATCAACAACTGGCTAAGGGACAGGAAACAGAGGGTAGCACTAAATGGACACTTCTCCAAGTGGAGGGAAGTAAAGAGTGGGGTCCCCCAAGGTTCAGTACTGGGACCCCTGCTTTTCAACCTCTTCATAAATGATCTAGAGGTAGGAGTAAAAAGCAAAGTAGCCAAATTTGCTGACGACACTAAATTATACAGGGTAGTGAAAACAGATTGTGAGGAGCTCCAGAGGCATCACTTGACACTGGGGGAGTGGGCAAAACACTGGCAAATGAGCTTCAACATTAGTAAGTGCAGGGTGATGCACGTTGGGGCAAAAAAACCCAATTACATTTATAAACTGATGGGGTCTGAACTCTCTGCGACAAACCAGGAAAGGGACCTTGGTGTCCTGGTGGACAGCTCAATGAAGGTGTCAACCCAGTGTGCCTCAGCAGTGAAAAAAGCAAACTCAATGCTAGGGATCATTAGGAAGGGTATAGAAAATAAGTCAGCAAGTGTCATTTTGCCTCTTTATAAATCTACGGTGAGGCCCCATCTGGAATACTGTGTACAGTTCTGGTCGCCATATCTCCAGAAGGATATTATGGAGCTGGAAAATATGCAGAGGAGGGCAAACAGAATGATTAGGGGACTGGAACACCTTCCTTACCATCTGAGGCTGCAACGGTTGGGCCTCTTCACTCTTGAACGACGACGTCTAAGAGGTGACCTGATTGAAGTTTATAAAATCATGCACGGTGTGGACAAAGTAGATAAGGAAAAACTGTTTTCCCTACCG
The DNA here is from genome assembly GCA_035047305.1 of Bradypodion pumilum. Lineage (NCBI taxonomy): Eukaryota > Metazoa > Chordata > Lepidosauria > Squamata > Chamaeleonidae > Bradypodion > Bradypodion pumilum. The sequence goes on along the minus strand of JAWDJD010000009.1, from coordinate 22,032,045 downwards.
CATAACACTAGAACTAGGGGACACTCCATGAAACTTTTGAGTACTAGTTCTCAAACAAATAAGAGAAAGTACTTTTTCACCCAGAGGATTACTGGTCTATGGAACTCCCTGCCAGAAGAAGTGGTGACAGCTGTCAGTCTTGACAGCTTTAAGAAAGGATTAGACAAGTTCATGGAGGACAAGAGTATCAATGGCTATAATTATGGATACTTAAGGACAACCTCCGGGTTGGAGAGATAGGCAGGATATCTCTCAATGCCATTTCCAGGGAATCCTAAGCAGGTGAAGGCATCTGCTTGGGAATACCCTGAAGGAATTGGTGAGCCACTGTGTGAGACAGAATGCTGGACTGGATGGGCTGTGGCCTGTTCCAACAAGGCTGTTCTTATGTTCTTATGAAGGCATCTGCTTCGGAATACCCTGAAGCAAATGGTGAGCCACTGTGTGTGATGAATGCTGGACTGGATGGGCTGTGGCCTGTTCCAGCAAGGCTGTTCTTATGTACACCGTGGGCCATATCCAGTCCATGGGCCATAGGTTGCCTTCCCCTGGTCCACATTGTTATCTGCTGCCAAGTTACCTTTGAATTATGGTGACTCTAAGAACGAGCAGTTCTATTGCTATCCCATCTACCTCTAGTGATTAATTTTTTCCAGGTGTTTTCAGAGCAGTTTTCAATTCATTTTCTTGAATTGCAGATTCTTTGTCATGGAATTCCTCTTCATAGGAGTCTATTATTCTTTTTAGCTATATAGGCCTTCAGTATACTGTTTCACCTTCTGTTTATTTTCTTCTGGTCAAATAGTGTGTTTCCCTGTTGGCTATTCAGCATTCCTAATGTAGTCTTACATTTTCCTTTGATTTCTTGGATCTTCTGGGAGAAATATCTTTATATTTAAAATAATTGTTAGACTGAATTATTAAAAATGAATTTTGTGTAATAAAAAGAGTTCTAGTTTTAGTAATACTTTTTATTTGATCATGAAAATTTACAAATAAGGCAAGTTTTCATACTCCCTTATGCTGTCAATCAGATGCAGGTACTATAACATATAGATTTAAAGTAAATAGTTCAAAAACTGAGCCAGATGTGATGCAGATGACCCTTTAAGGCCAAGTTTATAAAAAGGTCAGATAAAAGTTATCCTATTCCACACGAGTCCATGGTTGGATAGGTATCAACCTGCAGTCTATTCTGAATTAATTTAATAAATTGTTTCTATGCTCTGCTCTCATTACTCACAAATGACCCTAATAATGGGAATCAGCATTTGCACAAATGCCATGCCCAACCAAGTCAACAAAGCTTTGACAAACACTTCCACTGAACTGCGGTACAGACTATGAACTGCAAATCTTGTTCTTCTACTTTGCTGTCTGTCACCAACATTCCACTCTTTTTTTAAAACAGTCTTTTTTACAACCCACATGAAACACCCACATAGAAATGATTCATTCCAAAGGCAGAGAATTGGGGAACAGGAATACTAGAGAGAATACATGTACCTAGCTATTGCAAATGTATCTCCCTTCTGGGTTGACAGGTTTTTATCTGGTGGTAATCCAAGTCAGGTTTTATATCTACCTTCTGATTTACCAGGCTCTGGGGCATCTGGAAATTCTTCTTGCTTGAGATATGTTGTCAGGCTGTTGAAGGTCAAATAGACATAAACACAATAGACAATGGTGGCAATAAAGCCTAATACCTGTAAGATCAAAAGATAGAGAAGTCAAGAATTGGTTCCACTGTTGTACTGCCCTAACAGCTAATATGTTTAGCCTATATCTGGCTTTCAATAGTTTGAGCCCCATTATTATGTGTCCTGCACTCTGGGATGATCGAGAACACAAAGATCCTGAATACAAAGAAATGTGTAAATTGTAGCAAACACAAAGAAATGAAATTGCCACCATTTGCTCTGCCTAAATACAACAAACCACTGTGTTGTATCTGCATAGCATACTGATGTTATAGTTCCATGATGGCGAGCCTTGGCACTCCAGGTGTTCTTGGACTTCAATTCTCAGAAGCCCAAGTCTCTGTGAATCCACATGAATGGGTTTACTGCATTTGTGTGGATTCACAGACTTGGGCTTCTGGGAATTGGAAGTCCAAGAACACCTGGAATGCCAAGGTTTACCATCACTGCTATGGTTAAACAGAAGGTAACTCTAGTTCAGCATGGACATGCTTGGGATAACATTTTAAGAGCTATCTATCCAAAGCCTGGATGACAAATCTGTCCATTTTGGCATCTGCTACATTCAGGTTTACCCCCCTTACTCTCTAATTATTTTTATCCTGAATATGAAGAATTAGGAGAACTTTGGAAAATTAAACAATAATACCTTACTGAGACAATTTCCTCCCATTCTTATAGTGAGTACGTTGTGTTTCATTCTTCTCTACTTCTCCATATTAGAGTGGATGTTAAGTGTTTATAGCTCTTGCACAGAAAACTTCCCAATGGCAGACCATAATATTTTAGAGCCCTGTGCCTTTGTTACTTAAAACCATGGTTGAGCAAAGTGTGGCACCCCTGATGTTGCTGGACTTTAAGCACAATCAATAGCAAGGAAGTTCGGTAGCTGCTGTCTCACCTCAGGTGACCCCAGTTTTCTGCACCTCCAGTTTAAATTAAGGCTGCCATTCAACTTGATTATGTCTGTGTTGACTAACAGCTGATAGTTCACATGTTAGTAAAAGCCCACAATTCCTCACCATTGCCCCCTGCTGGTTGAGGTTGATGGGAACTGTCCAACTGTCTCTTGAATGTTCCTAATGTTGGAGCGCTCACCACCTCCCGAGTAATTGGTTCCACCTAATGCAAAAGCATTAGGAAGGCTGGGCATCTCCACCCACTGTCTCTCAAACTTTCAGCTTGGAACCAGCCCCCAAACAGTAACTTACTCCTGCTGCCTTGGATGCTGTGTCAGAATATTTTGAGACAGCGGCAATCGAGATGGCAAAGTAGATGATAGCAGCAATGATACCGCACAGGAAATCCTACAAAAGAAAAGAGTGTAGGAATCTAGTTAGAGAGGACATGATCAAGAATATCAATAGCAATATTAAATAGATACAGATATCTGGGGTCCCCAACCACCGGGCAGAGAAATGGTACCTGGCTTTCGAGCAAAGGCAACCTTTACATTTACGGTTTTACCTAATAACAGAAGATCCCTGATTAGTATTCAAATTTGCTGAGGTTTTGGCCCAGTTTAGTTAAAGATCGCCCTTGCTCAAAAGCCAGTCATATCTAACTCTAGGACTGCAGTGCTCATCTCCATTTACAGCCAAAGAACCAGTGCTGTCTGTGTTTGCAGATGTCTTCATGGCCATGTGGCAGGCATGACTAGATCACCCACCCAGTCACATGGCTCTGCCCACAACATAGGCTCCACCCATAACGTAGGCTCCGCCCATAATGTAGACTCCGACCACAACATAGGCTCTGCCCACTGCGTGGCAGCAAAAAAAATTGATGCCCACCACTGGTGATACCTCACAGCCCAAGTCAAACAGTGTGGCTGGCAGGCGGCTGGGCCCCTCCTCCTTGTTTTTGAGCTACAGCCACCTGTGCACTGCCCATATTCAAGCTGTGGCTGGCAGACAGGAGAGATTTTAAAAAGAGATTTTAGCAAAACTGAAATATCTACTCTGTGAGTATATTTTGAGAATATTTTAGTAATTATATATTATGCACTTTATCGTATTTTATTATGCACTTGCACTGTCCAATCCCACCACCGCCACTTACTGGTCCATGGTGAAAAAGGTTGGGGGGCCCTGCCCTAATATATAAAAATCAGACAAATACTCATTGTGTGATCCTGGGTCAGTCACACAACAGCTTGGGTTATTGTGAGGATAAGGTGGGGAGGAGAAAAGTCCTTTGAACTCAGTGAAAGAAAGGTGTAACTCTAAAACAAACACTGGCTGAAATCCAGTTGTGCAGTTACACAAATGGAGGAAGAGTTAACCTGGAAGAGTCTTAACCATACGGGCGCATTTTACTTCCACTTCCGGGAGCAACGAGGGCAGCGTGGGCCGGATGAATTGCAGTAAACCCATTTGTGTGGATTCACAGGGGGCTTGGGCTTCTTGGAATTGAAGTCCAAGAACATCTGGAGTGCCAAGGTTCGCCATTGCAGTACCAGGTTGTTAAATTCTAAATTTCCATTTATTTGAGATACAGCAACATCTACTGGCCACTTTGACAAATAATCAGGAGCTATTGCTTCTAAGTTTCCAAACCTATAGTCAGAGTGTGTGTATGTTTGATACATACATGTAAGTCTTCCCCAGGTAGATATAATTTGATAGCATTTGGTGCTCTGGGGACAGGATGCTTTCTCCTGCCACCTCTCACCCTCACCCATGTGGGAAAACTAACTTCTTTTGGAATTATGCAAACAGTGGATAAAATCCAGTAATTAAATTAGAGTAGATCCACTGAATCAATGGAACATATGAAAGAGTTGAGTCACCCAATCCTCATTGATTTAATGGGCCTACTTTAGTTTCAACCAATGATTTCAACCAGAGTGTAAACCATATATTGCTCCCTGGCCTGTATTCCTTCGGAATGACTTGGGGGTGGGGGGAGATAATGTCCCAGGAAGACTTTTACATGCACTCTACAAAACCAGAATTTCTCAAGCGGCCATCCAGCCTCCCTTAAGATTTGCATCTTGCTGTCACAAAGGTTGGACCATTTTCCAGCCTGTGCAATCGTCCCCTGCTTCTAAAACACCCAAGTGCCTTTCCTTAAGACAGTGAGTGCTTTAAGTGAAGACAGGGATACTCAACCTATGGCCCGGGGACTGGATGCAGCCTGCATCACCATTTCATGTGGACCTCCCCCCCTCCTCCACACCAGGAAGTGCCATATGTGGCAGGCAGGGCAGAATGGCCGTCTGGCCCCGGAAGCTGTCTGAGGGAGGGTAACTTGGTCCTCGGCTTAAAAAGGTTGAAAACCCCTGAGCTAAGATATCCTGGTGTTTTGGGTCCCATCTTTTTGGTTCTGACCACGACTGCCACCAGAACATGGCCCCTGACAACTTCTCTGAAATTGGAGTTTGTTCCTTCAGGACTGGTAGAGGGAGGGAGGGAGGGGAAGCCCACCCATCATGAAGTCACAGGTTCCACCTTAGCCCACTCACCCCCAGAATCCAGTAAACTGCTTTGAATCTCTTGTCAAGCTTTAAGGAATATGCAAAGAAGAAACATAGGGCCAAAAGGAACATTAGCAAAGGGACCATCAGGAAAGCAGCAGCTGATGAGGCAATGTAGCAGATGAAGATGATGAATGACAAGCCCTGCAAGACAAAGGAGAACATTGCTGGCTGTTTCTATAGCACAAATAGCCTTTATCTATACCAGGGGTTCCCAACCTAAGGCCCATGGGCCAGATCTGGCCCCTGGTGTGATTTCATGTGGCCTCCCACCCTTCCAAGGGCATTTGAGAAACAAAATGGCCACCCCTTTGAAGCTGTTGGGACAAAATGGCTGCCCCCACCCCCAATCATGCAGGCAGGGCAAAATGGCCGTCCGGCCCTCAAAGCACGTGAGAGCGTGACCCGGCCCCTAGCTCGAAAAGGTTGGGAACCCGTGATCTATACACATATCTAACAACTGCAGTGGCTCAAGTGGCTAAGATGCTGACTGGAAGGCTGGAGGTCAGCAGTTCGATTCCTGAGTAATGAAAGACAGAATGAGCTCCCGTCTTTGTCCCACTCCTGCCAACCTCCTAGCAGTTCGAAAGCAAGAAATTGCAAGTAGATAAATAGGGACCACTTCAGTGAGAAGGTAAACAGCGTTCTGTGCACTCCAGTGCCTAGTCATGCCTACCACATGACCACGGAAATGTCTGCATAAACAGGCAGTGCTGGCTCTTCAGCTTTGAAACAGAGATGACCACTGAATCCTAGAGTCAGATACGACTTGGTTTCAAGCAAGGGAAACCTTTACCTTTACATCATTTCATTGCACCAAACCCAATAGTAGTCTCTGTACTAAAGGACTAAAATTGTATTATAGTACTGCTACCGGTATTACTACAACCTTAGAACTTTTTGCTTGTAACAACCTTGGAAGATAGGTCAAAGAGAATGTGTGTTTATGTGACAGGCTCAAAATCACCCCGGGGAGTTTCATGACTTGGTGGGGACTAGAACCCAGATCTCCCCGGTCCCAGGCTGATATTCTAACCATGGGGTCACAGTGGTGAGTCAACTCCTCCATAGGTTCTACTGATTCAATGTGCCTACACTACTTGTGTCAGATTTCAGCCAGCGTGTCTTCACCCCCTGGGATTCCTTTGGCTGAAGGGCAGTTTGGGAAATATCTTAAATAATAACCCTGAAATCCTATGGATACTTAGCAAATGTTGGCTCTACAGAGCGGAATTAAACAAACGTTGAGTAAACAGATAAGTGATGGAGGAAAGACAGTTGTGAAGATCTTTTTTTTTAATTCTGCTGTCATGTTCCAGAATAGAGAAGTTCTAGAGAGAAAGACTTGGAAAATCCTTTTTAAGACTTGGAAAATCTGTCAAAGCAAACAATGCAAAGCAGGAAAGACTTCCTCTTATGAAATAAGCAATGGACTGACAGGTCTGCTAGTTTTGGGGGACACTATTCATGTGACTTTTGTTTCATTGATTACACTAAGGCATTTGACTGTGTGGACCACAACAAGATGTGGCAAGTAATTAAAGAGATGGGAATACCAGAGCACATCATATGCCTCCTGAGAAATCTGTACATGAACCAAGAAGCAACAGTTAGGACAGAACACGGAATGACAGAGTGGTTTGGAATAGGAAAAGGAGTAAGACAAGGCTTCATTTTATCACCCTGCTTATTCAATCTATACACAGAGCACATAATGCGAAATGCAGGGATGGAGGAATCACAATATGGGATTAAAATTGCTGGGAGAAACATAAACAATCTGAGATATGCAGACGATACCACCCTAATGGCAGAAAGTGAGGAAGACCTAAAGAACCTCTTGATTGGGCTGAAGGAGGAGAGTGCAAAAGCTGGTTTGAGACTCAATATCAAGAAAACCAAGGTAATGGCAACAGGCCCAATCAGTTCCTGGAAAATAGATGGGGAAGAAGTAGAAGCAGTGACAGATTTTACTTTCCTGGGATCAAAGATCACGGCAGATGGGGATTGCAGCCATGAAATAAAAAGGCGACTGATTCTTGGGAGACAAGCCATGAGAAACCTGGGGAACATAGTGAAAAGCAGAGACATCACATTGCAAACAAAAATTAGAATAGTCAAAGCAATGGTATTCCCAGTGGTAATGTACGGATGTGAGAGCTGGACAATTAGGAAAGCTGAACGCAGAAGAATAGATGCCTTTGAAATGTGGTGTTGGAGGAGAGTTTTGAGAGTACCCTGGACAGCGAGGAGAACAAATAGGTCAATCTTAGAAGAAATCAACACTGACTGCTCATTGGAAGGGCTAATAGTAAAGACGAAGCTAAAGTATTTTGGACATCAAATGAGAAGGGAGGATTCACTTGAGAAGGCCCTGATGTTGGGAAAGGTGGAGGGCAAAAGAAGAAGGGGGAGGCCAAAGATGAGATGGCTAGATGGTATTGTAGACACAATGGGCACAGAACTGGGAGTGCTGAGGGGGATGGTGGAGGACAGAGGTGCCTGGAGAACAATGGTCCATAGGGTCGCAAAGGGTCGGAACCGACTGTGCGACTGAACAACAACAACAAATTCATGTGACTTATTTAAGGGACTGTGGTGGCTTAGTGGCTAAGACGTTGAACTTGACTGAAAGGTCGGCAGGTCAGCAGTTCGAGACCCAAATACTGCAAGATGGAATGAGCTCCCATCTCTGTCCCAGCTCCTGCCAACCTAGCAGTTGGAAAGCAAGAAATTGCAAGTAAATAGGTACCACTTGAGAGGGAAGGTAAACAGCGTTCTGTGCATTCTGGTATCTAGACATGCCTGTCCACGGAAACATCTGCAAACGCAGACAGCGATGGCTCTTTGGCTATAAACAGAGATGAGCACTGAACTCTAGAGTCAGATATGACTGGCTTTCGAGCAAGGGTGATCTTTACCTATGCACATGCCTTATTTAAAAATGTGGAAATGACTTTTCCTCTGGATAAGTTAGGCAAGAAAAGGATGCTGATGCCGCTACGTATTAAGCACAACCCCCATTACATCTGACTACATTGAATTTTAGTGTCATTTGGAGCAGACCCACTGAAATCAATGGAACTTAATACAATGGGCCAAATCCTCTTGTGTAAAATTACTCTCAACTATGGGTTTTTGATCACTCTTTAAACATTTCCTATCCCTATGGTGCAGGGATTCTCAACTCTTAAAGTCGGGGGCCGGTACACACTCCCTCAGAGAGCTTTGGGGGCTGGACGTCCATTTTGCCCTTCCTCCACCACATGGCACTTCAGGGTGTGGTGGAGGCAGTGGGGGGCACATGAAATGGCGCTGCGGGCTGCATCCAGCCCACAGGCCACAGGTTGAGAATTCCTGCTATGGCAGGTCAATAGCTTTGGTGTGTGCATGCATGCAGGGGGGTGGGGCGGGGTCTGCCTATATTCGTTATGGCAAACCTTGGCACCCCAGATGTTCTTGTACTTCAATTCCCAGAACCCCAAGCACCCTGTGAATCCACACAAATGGGTTTACTGCGATTCATCTGACCCACACTGCCCTTGTCGCACCTGGAAGCAGAAGTAAAACGCACCCATACGGAGTCAAGGAATCAATGCCCAGGGCTGCTGGCTGTTCCTAGCCAAAACTAGCAGCCCCAAAGATTTCAAAAACCTCTCCTTTCATAGCTGAGGCAACCAAAAATCCAGGCTACCCCCCCCCCAATTGGCTCAAGAGGGGTCACATGGCAAATTATTGGTGGGCATGCCCCCTCCTCCCATGAGGAGTAAGATGCCCAAAACACACGTAAACAATGAAGAAAACCCAATTGCATAGGTTTAGTGTCTTGCACGGAAGACAATGAAGGAGCCGCAGTAAGGGCTAAAACACAACTTTATTGCATGATGATCAGGATGAACATGTGGTAATGGCGAGGTACAGCTCCTTTTATAATGCAACAGTACATTTGAACCTGTTTACACGGTAGCATATTGGCTGCTACCTGCGTGACATCATTCTGAATCACGCCCTTCTTCTCCAGATGTTCCTTGCGCGGGAAGGTTCCCGCGGCTGCCGGTAATTGGGGAATTTGTACCATGTGAGCTGAACTCTCGCAGCTGCCCTCTATGGTTAGCTAGCTCACGTTCCCTTAAACAGCTGAGATACATTGTGATCATTGTCAGGTTACATTCGGTCATTGCAGTTGCTACATTCATTCTTAAAGGGATACAGCTTCATACACAACAATAGGCCACAAATCTAACACTAAAACCTTCAACCTAAGTCCCTCACAGGCAGCCCATTGTAACAATTATTGATTTCTTGTACTATATTATTGTCTATTATATTATTATGTTTGGTGTATTTTTCTAGGATTTGTATTTGTTTTCTTCCTCTTGTAAGCTGCTTTAAGTTGCTTCCAGCAAAAAGTGGGGTATAAATAAAACTTTGATTGATTGATTTTATGAGACATAAATACACATCCTAAGAAAGGCCTAGGGAGAATCTACATCCTAACCTAGCCCACTACCAGCATTGTAGAATACTGTGTTTGTATTGAAATTCACAATTAGCTCCATTGGAAATCACACCTTAACTAGGGGCATCATTCCCTGAGTCGGGCTTGCCTGAGTGGGCGGCGCATAAATCTAAAAATTAAATTAAATTAATTTCCCTTTACATATGAATGAGTTAAGTACCAGTGGGGAACAATGGGATCCTGGCCTTTGATCTGTGATGGGAGAGCAATGCCAAACTTCCCACTATCTGGCAGGCAGAGACAGCCAATGCTTTACTCTTTTCTTGAAAATATTAAAAGATAGACCTCCAGAAATAAGCCAACAGAAAGATGTGACAGAAACAGAACAAATAAAAGTAAATAAAATACAAGGGATTTGTTAAGTTCTGTAAGATAAAGGTCGCCCTTGCTTGAAAGCCAGTCGTATCCGACTCTAGGGTTCAGTGCTCATCTCTGTTTACAGCCAAAGACATTTCCTTGGACACGTGGCAGGCATTACTCAGCACAGAAAACTGTTTACCTTCCTACTGAAGTGGTACCTATTTATCTACTTGTACTTTCTTACTTTAAGACTGCTAGGTTGGCAGGAGCTGAGACAGAGGCAGATGTTCATTCTGTCCTGCAGCACTCAGGTCTCGAACTGCTGACCTACTGACTTCCAGTCGTCAAGTTCAGCATCTTAACCACATGAGCCACTGCCAATCTGTCTCTCCTGGGTCTAGGATAGGAGACTGTTTCTTTAGAACAGGGATTCTCAATCTGTGGTCTGTGGGCCAGATGTGGCCCATGGTGCCATTTCATGTGGCTCCCCATCACCTCCACCACACCCGGAAGTGCCATGTGGTGGAGGAAAGGCAAAATGGCTGCCCAGCCCCCAAAGCTGTCTGAGAGTGCGTGACCTGGCCCCTAGTTTAAAAAGGTTGAGAACTCCTGCACTACACCATCCTTCATGTCCACTGCTGAGGCCAAGATTGTTTTGCACAGGCAGCCCAGAGTCCACACAGAACTAGGCTGCCCATATGCCTTTGTTCCTTTGGCTGCCATTGCTCTGTCACTCTAAAAACCCTGCTAGATCAGCCCTGCATTTCCTACCTCAAGCATAGAAGGATGGCAACAACTCCCCCTTTCCTAAGAAGGACCGGCATTCACAGGTACACTGCCCCTGAACACAGCAGTTCTACTTAGCCTCTTTGTCTTGTCCCCAGCATGTGGCAGGCATGCCTCAGCACGAACGCTGTTTATCTTCCTACCAAAGTGATCTCTATTTATCTACTTGCAATTTCTTGTTTTCAAACTGCTAGGCTGACAGGAGCTAGGACAGAGATGGGCGCTCACTCCATCATGTAGTGCCTGGGAATCAAACGCCAACCTTTCAGTCAGTGAGGTCAGCGTTTTAACTACTTGAGCCCCCACAGTCCCCCTCCAGTGAATAGGAGTTCACTTTCTGTATAATAAGAATTATATGTCAAGGGGAGCGTGTCAGTATTTTAATGATGCTTAGATGAGGCATGGCCAAAAAAGAATACAAATTGAAATAAATAAATAAGGTTGGGAAACACTGGTTTAAATCTTTTTTTAAAAAAAAAATTCAAGAGCAACTCACGGATTGTGCACCCCAATACCAAACCAAAAGCACTCACATGCAGCGTGGTTTCAACGATTTAACTTTAAAACTGTTTTAGAGAGTTTATGCGCTCCCACCCCCACCTGCCAGTTGTCTTATATCCCTCAGATCCCGGGAGAGAGGGTGGAGCCCTGGTGGTGCAATGGTTAAACTGCTGCCTTGCAACCAAACGGTTGTGAGTTTGATCCTGACCAAAGCGTAAGGTTGACCCATCCTTCTGAGGTCGCTAAAATAAGTCCCCAGCAAGTTGAGGGCAAAATGCTAATTAACTTGTAAACCGCCTAGAGAGTGCACTAAGCGCTAATGGGGTGGTATAGAAGCGTGACTGCTTTGCTTTAGAGGAAATCGATCCGCTGCCACACAGAGTGACCCAAAAAACGAGAGACACTCACATCGGGGTAAAGAGCTGGCCTTGCCTTCCGGAGCCATGCGAGCCACACCCAACCCACCACCACCCCGCACCGCGGACCCTGGCAGGCGAGGCGACTAGGAAGGAAGCGCCCCCGCGGCCGCGGCCCTGCGCGACTCTAAAGACTGGGCCCTTTCCTCTCCTCCTCCTCGCCGCTCCCGGCAGGAAGGAAGGTGTGGCGGCACCGGAGCCTCGGCGGGCCAGAAAATCAGGAAGCAAACGGGGGAGAAGGAAGGAAAAAGGAAGGAAGGGGAAAGGAAGGAAAAGGAAAGGAAGGAAAGGGAAAAAAGAAGGAAAGGGAAAAGGAAGAAAAGGGAAAAGGAAGGAAAAGGAAAGGAAGGAAAGGGAAAAGGAATGAAAGGAGAAAAGGGGAAAGGAATGATAAGGAAGGAAAAGGAAAGAAAGGAAAGGGAAAAAGGAAGGAAGGAAGGATAAGGAAAGGCAAAAGGAAGTGTCTTTCTTGCTCCGCCGGGCTGGATTCGGAGGAGCGAACCCAGACCCCACCAGCACCCCGCCCTGCGTGTTCCCTGCCCTGCCCAGGGGGGTCCGGTCCCCTCCCTCGTCGCCTCTCCTCCAAGGCCTGGGGCGCCGCCGCTTCCTCCCCGTGGTGTCCCCTCTGCGAAGAAAGGCTTAAGAGAGCCTTCGGGGCCGGCCAGGACGCCTCCCCGCCCGCCCGCCTCTCCTCCTTACCGCCTGAGCCAGCAGGAGCAGCCCTTTGCGGGAGCGCAGGAACGCCTTGAGCGGCAGGAGCAAGCGAGCCCCCGGGCCCGGCGCCGCCTCGGCGCTTCCCTCTCCTGGGGGCTCCATGGCTCGGCCGTCGGCGGGACAGAAAAGTGGCGGGAAGGGAAGCCACACCCACCCACCCCCGCCGGGACCGAGGGCTCCTTCGCTGTGGGGACAGAACAACAGGAGCAGCGGAAGGCAAGGGAAAGGGGACTTCTACAGCCAGGGCGAGGGCACAGCAGGGGCTTCTTCCACCACCCCTCCCCCCTCGGAGTGGGGGCGGGGTGGGTGGGTTGGCGCTGCGTCGAGGAGGAGCGTCTCTGGCCTGCCTCCGGTGGAGTGGAGAGGAAGTCACTCCCTCCCTCTGTCCTCGGCCTCTTTCTTCTCTTCTTTCTTCTTCTCTTTTCGCGTGAGACGCAGGACTCCGGAAGGAGGCAAGCAAGTTGTTGCGAGATCGGGTCGCCGGAGAGAGGAGACGGCGCTGACAAAAGGCCAGAGGAGGGGCGAGGAGGCTGGATGTGTCTTTTGGCTGTTGTGGAAGCGTTTGAAGAGGACTCCCATGTGGCTTACAGGAGCTGATCGGGTAGTGATCAAAAGCAAGAAAAACTCATTTAGAAGATGGAAGGCTTGTCCGAATGAGGACAGCAGGCAGAAAACATAAATTCTGGCTGAACAAATGCAAGGCAACAATCAGGAAAGCAAAGCAAGATTTTGAGGAGCGTATAGCTAAAAACACTCAGAGAAATAACAGAGACTTCTTTAAATACATTAGAAGTAAAAACCCAACTAGGAAGGCCATTGGACCATTAGACGACAATGGAATGTAACACCAATTTTCAAAAAAGGATCCAGGGGTGATCCAGGAAATTACCGACCTGTCAGTTTGACATGTGTCCCAGGTAAAGTGATGGAAACCATCCTAAAAGATAGAATTAATAGGCACATAGAAGAGAAGGCGCTGCTAAAGGAGAGCCAACATGGCTTTTACAAGGGCAAATCATGCCTCACTAATCTGTTGGAATTTTTTGAGAGTGTCAACAAGCATGTGGATAAGGGGGATCCAGTTGACATTGTTTATCTGGACTTTCAGAAGGCTATTGACAAGGTCCCACACCAAAGGCTCTTGAATAAACTTACCAGTCATGGAATAAAGGGACAGGTCTTGTCCTGGATCAGCAATTGGCTAAGGGACAGGAAACAGAGGGTAGCACTAAATGGACACTTCTCCAAGTGGAGGGAAGTAAAGAGTGGGGTCCCCCAAGGTTCAGTACTGGGACCCCTGCTTTTCAACCTCTTCATAAATGATCTAGAGGTAGGAGTAAAAAGCAAAGTAGCCAAATTTGCTGACGACACTAAATTATACAGGGTAGTGAAAACAGATTGTGAGGAGCTCCAGAGGCATCACTTGACACTGGGGGAGTGGGCAAAACACTGGCAAATGAGCTTCAACATTAGTAAGTGCAGGGTGATGCACGTTGGGGCAAAAAAACCCAATTACATTTATAAACTGATGGGGTCTGAACTCTCTGCGACAAACCAGGAAAGGGACCTTGGTGTCCTGGTGGATAGCTCAATGAAGGTGTCAACCCAGTGTGCCTCAGCAGTGAAAAAAGCAAACTCAATGCTAGGGATCATTAGGAAGGGTATAGAAAATAAGTCAGCAAGTGTCATTTTGCCTCTTTATAAATCTACGGTGAGGCCCCATCTGGAATACTGTGTACAGTTCTGGTCGCCATACCTCCAGAAGGATATTATGGAGCTGGAAAAAGTGCAGAGGAGGGCAACCAGAATGATTAGGGGACTGGAACACCTTCCTTACCATCTGAGGCTGCAACGGTTGGGCCTCTTCACTCTTGAACGACGACGTCTAAGAGGTGACCTGATTGAAGTTTATAAAATCATGCACGGTGTGGACAAAGTAGATAAGGAAAAACTGTTTTCCCTATCCTATCGTATAACACTAGAACTAGGGGACACTCGATGAAACTTTTGGGTACTAGTTCTCAAACAAATAAGAGAAAGTACTTTTTCACCCAGAGGATTACTGGTCTATCGAACTCCCTGCCAGAAGAAGTGGTGACAGCTGTCAGTCTTGACAGCTTTAAGAAAGGATTAGACAAGTTCAAGAGTATCAATGGCTATAATTATGGATACTTAAGGACAACCTCCGGGTTGGAGAGATAGGCAGGATATCTCTCAATGCCATTTCCAGGGAATCCTAAGTAGGTGAAGGCATCTGCTTCGGAATACCCTGAAGGAAATGGTGAGCCACTGTGTGAGACAGAATGCTGGACTGGATGGGCTGTGGCCTGTTCCAGCAAGGCTGTTCTTATGTTCTTATGAAGTCAAGGGGTCATTAAAGAGGAAACAGAGATTGCAGAGAGACTCAATGAATTCTTTGCTTCAGTATTCACTGAAGAAGACAGAGACCACATGCCCAAAACAGAGCCTCTCTTCGTAGGAAGGGAAACCGAAGAATTAAACCAGATAAAAATAACCAGGGAGGAGGTCTTTGCATGTCTTGTTAAACTAAATGCTGACAAATCACCAGGACCAGGTGGCATCCATCACAAGTTCTCAGGGAACTTAAAGATGAAATTGCTGATCTCCTAGCCAAGATATATAATCTTTCCCTCAAATCAGGCTTTGTGCCTGATAACTGGAAGGTAGCGAATGTAACACCAATTTTCAAAAAAGGATCCAGGGGTGATCTAGGAAATTACCGACCGGTCAGTTTGACATGTGTCCCAGGTAAAGTGATAGAAACCATCCTAAAAGATAGGATTAATAGGCACATAGAAGAGAAGGCGCTGCTAAAGGAGAGCCAACATGGCTTTTGCAAGGGCAAATCATGCCTCACTAATCTGTTGGAATTTTTTGAGAGTGTCAATAGGCATGTGGATAAGGGGGATCCAGTTGACATTGTTTATCTGGACTTTCAGAAGGCTTTTGACAAGGTCCCGCACCAAAGGCTCTTGAATAAACTTACCAGTCATGGAATAAAGCAACAGGTCTTGTTCTGGATCAGCAACTGGCTAAGGGACAGGAAACAGAGGACACTTCTCCAAGTGGAGGGAAGTAAAGAGTAGGGTCCCCCAAGGTTCAGTACTGGGACTCCTGCTTTTCAACCTCTTCATAAATGATCTAGAAGTAGGAGTAAATAGCAAGGTAGCCAAATTTGCTGACGACACTAAATTATACAGGGTAGTGAAAACAGAGATTGTGAGGAGCTCCAGAGGCATCTCTTGACACTGGGGGAGTGGGCAAAACAGTGGCAAATGAGCTTCAACATTAGTAAGTGCAGGGTGATGCACGTTGGGGCAAAAAAACCAATTACATTTATAAACTGATGGGGTCTGAACTCTCTGCGACAAACCAGGAAAGGGACCTTGGTGTCCTGGTGGACAGCTCAATGAAGGTGTCAACCCAGTGTGCCTCAGCAGTGAAAAAAGCAAACTCAATGCTAGGGATCATTAGGAAGGGTATAGAAAATAAGTCAGCAAGTGTCATTTTGCCTCTTTATAAATCTATGGCGAGGCCCCATCTGGAATACTGTGTACAGTTCTGGTCGCCATACCTCCAGAAGGATGGAGCTGGAAAAAGTGCAGAGGAGGGCAACCAGAATGATTAGGGGACTGGAACACCTTTGCAACGGTTGGGTCTCTTCACTCTTGAACAACGGCGTCTAAGAGGTGACCTGATTGAAGTTTATAAAATCATGCATGGTGTGGACAAAGTAGATAAGGAAAAACTGTTTTCCCTATTGCACAACACTAGAACTAGGGGACCCTCCATGAAACCTTTGGGTACTAGTTTTCAAACAAATAAGAGAAAGTACTTTTTCACCCAGAGGATCACTGGTTTATGGAACTCCCTGCCAGAAGAAGTGGTGACAGCTGTCAGTCTTGACAGCTTTAAGAAAGGATTAGACAAGTTCAAGAGTATCAATGGCTATAATTATGGATACTTAAGGACAACCTCCGGGTTGGAGAGATAGGCAGGATATCTCTCAATGCCATTTCCAGGGAATCCTAAGTAGGTGAAGGCATCTGCTTCGGAATACCCTGAAGGAAATGGTGAGCCACTGTGTGAGACAGAATGCTGGACTGGATGGGCTGTGGCCTGTTCCAGCAAGGCTGTTCTTATGTTCTTATGAAGTCAAGGGGTCATTAAAGAGGAAACAGAGATTGCAGAGAGACTCAATGAATTCTTTGCTTCAGTATTCACTGAAGAAGACAGAGACCACATGCCCAAAACAGAGCCTCTCTTCGTAGGAAGGGAAACCGAAGAATTAAACCAGATAAAAATAACCAGGGAGGAGGTCTTTGCATGTCTTGTTAAACTAAATGCTGACAAATCACCAGGACCAGGTGGCATCCATCACAAGTTCTCAGGGAACTTAAAGATGAAATTGCTGATCTCCTAGCCAAGATATATAATCTTTCCCTCAAATCAGGCTTTGTGCCTGATAACTGGAAGGTAGCGAATGTAACACCAATTTTCAAAAAAGGATCCAGGGGTGATCTAGGAAATTACCGACCGGTCAGTTTGACATGTGTCCCAGGTAAAGTGATAGAAACCATCCTAAAAGATAGGATTAATAGGCACATAGAAGAGAAGGCGCTGCTAAAGGAGAGCCAACAT
Source organism: Bradypodion pumilum (assembly GCA_035047305.1). NCBI lineage: Eukaryota > Metazoa > Chordata > Lepidosauria > Squamata > Chamaeleonidae > Bradypodion > Bradypodion pumilum. The sequence continues at coordinate 22,014,969 of JAWDJD010000009.1, read as the reverse complement.
GGCTTTTGCAAGGGCAAATCATGCCTCACTAATCTGTTGGAATTTTTTGAGAGTGTCAATAGGCATGTGGATAAGGGGGATCCAGTTGACATTGTTTATCTGGACTTTCAGAAGGCTTTTGACAAGGTCCCGCACCAAAGGCTCTTGAATAAACTTACCAGTCATGGAATAAAGCAACAGGTCTTGTTCTGGATCAGCAACTGGCTAAGGGACAGGAAACAGAGGACACTTCTCCAAGTGGAGGGAAGTAAAGAGTAGGGTCCCCCAAGGTTCAGTACTGGGACTCCTGCTTTTCAACCTCTTCATAAATGATCTAGAAGTAGGAGTAAATAGCAAGGTAGCCAAATTTGCTGACGACACTAAATTATACAGGGTAGTGAAAACAGAGATTGTGAGGAGCTCCAGAGGCATCTCTTGACACTGGGGGAGTGGGCAAAACAGTGGCAAATGAGCTTCAACATTAGTAAGTGCAGGGTGATGCACGTTGGGGCAAAAAAACCAATTACATTTATAAACTGATGGGGTCTGAACTCTCTGCGACAAACCAGGAAAGGGACCTTGGTGTCCTGGTGGACAGCTCAATGAAGGTGTCAACCCAGTGTGCCTCAGCAGTGAAAAAAGCAAACTCAATGCTAGGGATCATTAGGAAGGGTATAGAAAATAAGTCAGCAAGTGTCATTTTGCCTCTTTATAAATCTATGGCGAGGCCCCATCTGGAATACTGTGTACAGTTCTGGTCGCCATACCTCCAGAAGGATGGAGCTGGAAAAAGTGCAGAGGAGGGCAACCAGAATGATTAGGGGACTGGAACACCTTTGCAACGGTTGGGTCTCTTCACTCTTGAACAACGGCGTCTAAGAGGTGACCTGATTGAAGTTTATAAAATCATGCATGGTGTGGACAAAGTAGATAAGGAAAAACTGTTTTCCCTATTGCACAACACTAGAACTAGGGGACCCTCCATGAAACCTTTGGGTACTAGTTTTCAAACAAATAAGAGAAAGTACTTTTTCACCCAGAGGATCACTGGTTTATGGAACTCCCTGCCAGAAGAAGTGGTGACAGCTGTCAGTCTTGACAGCATTAAGAAAGGATTAGACAAGTTCATGGAGAATGGCTATAATTATGGATACCTAAGGACAACCAATTACTTCGGGAGATAGTAAGTGGTCCAACCAGTGTTGGAGTAATAATTTTGTGTCAGAAATTATTCTGGGTTGAAAGGATTTTTGCTGGAGAAGCTTTGCTCAAAGGACACCTGAATGAGACTCCTTTCATGTCCCCAAGATCTTTCCCCACCAAAGTGGTCCCTATTTATCTACTTGCAATTTCTTTGTTTCGATCTGCTAGGTTAGCAGGAACAGTGACGGAGATGAGCGCTCTAATCTGTCATGCAGTACCCGGGTCTCCAACTGCTGACTTGCTGGCCTTTCAGCTAACAAGGCGGCCTTCTTAACCACTGAACCACTGTAGCCCCAGCATTGGAGACAGCCTTGAATTGGACAGTCAGACTCGCCTGCAATGCCTTCTGCTGTTTGGGGAGTCAATATCCTCTATACCAGGGGTCAGCAAACTTGTCTCTCCAGCTGTTCTTGGACTTCAATTACCAGAAGCCCAAGTCAGCACTCCTGCTGATTAAGGCTTCTGGGGATTGAAGTACAAGAACATCTGGGTAGCCACGTTTGCTGACCTTTGCTCTATACAGTAAAACCCTGACTTACATATGCCTCGAGTTACATAAAATTCGACTTACATAATGCTTTTGTGCTAAAACCATGTCCCGATTTACACAATTTCCTATAGGTTTGCTTCAAGTTACATATTTTTCCTATGGGTTTGCTTCAATTTACATTAAAAATTTCATTTTTCCTATGGGTTTGCTTTGAGTTACCTAAAAAAACAATTTAAGCAAAAGCCTAAGGAACTGACTTTTTCCCCGTAAGTAGGGGTTTTACTGTATCTTCCTACATACCTTTGAGGCAGCACCTCCAGGCCCAGTTGCCACCATTTAGGAAAGAGGTGAAGACGTGATTGGCAAAATGGGTCTGGGGGCCGGGATTGTCAACAAGCTCCCCTTTCTGGTTTGTCTGAGGTTTCCCCCTCTCCTATAACCAATTTTAATGTTAATGTTATGTTGATTTCATATTTGTTTTTAGATAGCAAAATGGCACAGCGGTGGGCAATATTGACAAATGTTTTTAATGGTTTTTATATTGGTTTTTACTTGTTTCATTGTATGGTCAGTGTGGTGCTTGCTGGGCTATGTACACCGCCCAGAGTCCACTGGATTAGGGTGGTACATAATGTCATGGTTTCCACATGCAACCTTGTCTTGATTTTAAGGTGACATTTGATCCATGTAGTGTTAAGACACATATTGTAGTTTTCTTAGGCTTAGAAAGCCAGCTCTCATTTTAAAGCATGTTGGAATGCCAGGCTGTTAGTCTGACATGACAGTGATGCATAGTTAGAATAGTTGCCTCCCCAAAGGGAGGAGGGAAAAGTGAGTGTCCAGGGCTGGATACATTCCAAGAACCACCTGCAGTACCACAAGGTTACTGAATGACAGCTAGACCAGCTGACCACACCACGAGGAAGATGACATCTCCACTCATGTCAATCAAACTAACTACCAGGACACCTGCAGAATGGAATTTTCCCAGGGAATGCAAAGGTGGGGGCCACATGCCAAACAGATGGCACTTGCACCTGCAAACTGTCCACAAGGACAGCACTTCCCATTCCCATGGGAACACAGGTGCTTTCCCATTAGATCACCACATTCCAAAGCTCCTTTTCTCAATAAAAGGAGCCCAATCTGAGCACTCAGGGGGCATTTCTGGAGCAAGGGTGAAACCCTTGTCTCTGAACATCATGATCTTGATTTCAGTGGGAGCTTTTGTCCGACAGCTCCTCAACATGACTCTTCGGGGCTAACACTCAGCCATGAGGGGCAGAACCGCCCCAAACCAAGAAGCTTGAGCCTGCTAGGGAGCTAGCAAGATTTTATTTCAATTATTTGTTTTATTAGCTTGTGTTTTATGTAGTGTAGATTAATTTAAGATCTGTATTCAGTATTATGTTTCCTTCAATAAATCTTCAAAAGCCAGTTGTGTTTTGCCTGCCTTTGTAAAGAAGGAGAAGGAAACCCAGCAGAGCAGAAGTGGCTCCACGTCCTCATCGCTTCAACACCGGAAGCCTTCTAGAAGTCGGTGAGAGGGATTGCTCTGTCTGTTAAGGGGAGGAGGGGGAGTAGCAAGTCATAAGCTGTGTGTCATAGCATCAGCACTAAGAAGCCTAGCGTCTGCCAAGTGATCAATATTTACCTGCCATATGCAGAAGGCTACTCTGTCCCTGTACTCCAGCGAATCGGGCTAGGGTGAGGAGTGCTCATTAAGGCATAGCAGGACGCTGGATTGAAGGTCCGCCTTGCCGGGTGTTCCCAAAAAGAAATATTCTGGGTGCCCAATGTAGCCTTTGTGGGGTATTTTCCTCCCCCTACAACTGATAAATAAATCTATTAAATAAAAATAAATAAATAGAAGAAAAGAATTTCAGTTAAAACTTTAAGTTACAACACAAACCACTTCAAAAAGTTACACGTGGTAATCATTTTAAATGTAAACATTGTTAATACATAGCAGTAATTTATTTAAAGATTGCATATACAATTGAATATGTAAACAAGTTTTAAAATCCTAGATACTTTTTTGTTATCTAAGGCAAAAGCCCACTAAAATCTCATTTATTTTCAGCACATGCTTACATTACAGCAACAGTACTTCGTGCATGACTGACTGGATCACGCTTGTACATTTTTAGAAAATTCAAAGAAAACATGACATAAATAGCTTATTGCCCAAGAAGCTTTCTAAATGGATTATATGTTAGATTTTAGGTTGTTGGTCCTTCTATCTATGAATACTGTCCCTTGCTGGTGCTGGTCTATTGAAAGCAATGTTCTTAAACAAAAAGGCAGCATCTGCTATACAAAGAACACAGAGGATCAGGAAAAATGCCTGCAAAAAAAGAGAAAGTGTTTCAGATTCACAAAATAACATTGAATGTCTGATGAAGTGGACTTGATCCATGAAAGCTCACATTAAAATATAACAGTTACTTTTTAAGGTGCTATCATATTTTTTCTTTATTTTTAAAAACATTTTTCTGCTTTTATAAACTTTTATTTTTAAAAACTTTATTTTATACGGTAGCTGCATGCAAAAATAACAACTTTTAAAAGTCTCTGCCAATAGAAAGTAGGGCCCAAGAGCTAATAAAATTCAATATTCGGTGGCTGAAATGAGAAGGTCTTTAAATGCTTCTCGGTACAATTCAGTCTTTAATTCCTTCTTAAATACATTCAGAGAGGGGACCTGATACTGCTCCAGAAATGAGCTTTTACATAGCATATCTAAAGCAAAATCCTTCTAAAATCTTATTGATTTTTAACACGTGCTTATATTACGTCAACAATACTTACTGGTTAGATCATGCTCTTTCTTGACTGATATATTTTAAATGTTAATAATCTTGAACCATTGTAATTATTTGTGCCTATATTACTGCAACAGTTGTTATACTCAGTAGTTTAGTTTGGATTTGTTAGTGTTCCATTCATATATTTACTAAGCAATAAGGAAGAAATTAGACTGTTGCAAAGTCCCATTTAGTGAAGTACTCCTCACTCCCTTTTCCCATGGTGATCATCTCTAATTAAATCTTGGTTTCACTTAATTAGTTGTACCATACTAACAAGGTCCAAAGACATCTTGAAAAGCTTACTTGTAGTCAAATAAGAAATAAAATGCACAATGCCAAAGATGAGAAGACTATTTGATATACTGAACAGATGTGGACAGAAATTTAAGCGGTAAGTCCAGAAGTAAAAAAAATACTATTCTCTTTCAAATATGAAATATCATTTTAAGTGGTAGACTATTCTAATGTGAAAAATATAATTATTAGTCACGCTGGCATAAGAATAGCTAAATAAGAATGGAATTATAGTAAATTACATGTATATACTGCCTCATAGTGCTAGTGTACTCTAGGCGGTTTACAAATTAATTAGCATTTTGCTTCCAACATGCTGGATACTCATTTTATCGACCTTGGAAGGATGGAAGGCTGAGTCAATCTTGAACCATCAGGATCAAACTCACAATGTGAGCAGTTTTGGCTGTGTACAGCAGTTTAACCACTGTGCCACCAGGGCTCATTATGAATTGTAAATGGAATACCTGTATATTAACATGAATTGAATTCATATTCCATTTATTTTACTATTTAGCTTAACCACGTATGGTAGCATTGATACAATTAACAATTGTGTAAACTGCTTTTTAAGAAAGCAAATAACAGATGTTATGGCAACAAATTTAGCTGTGTTATTATGTAGCAAGACACACACAACATACATGCACAGAGACCAGGGCCACTTGTCCCTTGTCTTACATGCTGGCACCATGCTAGAGAAGAGTAATAATAATAATAATAATAATAATAATAATAATAATAATAATAATAATAATAATAATAAGAATAAGAATAAGAATAAGAAGAAGAAGAAGAAGAAGAAGAAGAAGAAGAAGAAGAAATATAAGAAAAATGCAAAGGGTGCAGGAGGGAGGTTCACACGGCCAATCTCCTTTGTTTTGCCTAATACAGTATAAGAAAGGTGCACAGTGATGCTGCTGCTTCCAATCAATATCATTCAGGCATATTTATACAAGAAACCTAAGAAAGTTTTTTTCTCCTTTCATTTGGTCTGGAAGTAAGGTAAAGGTAGCCCTTGCTCAAAAGCTAGTCATATTCCACTCGAGGGTATGGTGCCCATCTCCATTTATAGCCAAAGATCCCGTGCTGTCTGGGTCTGCACATTTCCATAGTCATGTGTCAGGCATGACCAGACATCGGAGTACATGGAATGCTGTTTACCCTCCCACCAAAGTGGTACCTATTTATCTACGTGCAATTTCTTGCTTTAAAACTGCTAGGTTGGCAGGTGCTGGGACAAAGATGGGAGCTCACTCCATCATGCAGCACTTGGGTCTCAAACTGCTGACCAGCTGGCCTTCTAGTTGCCAAGTTCAATGTCTTAACCACTAAGCCACCACAGTCCCTTGGTCATGAAGTAGGAGCACCTTAATGGGGAGCAAGGCCCTGGGCAGACAATGTTTGGTATGGAACAGAGGTTGATCCATTATTAGAAGGATATCCCAAGGACTCCCAGAAGCAATGGAAATTTTTTCCATTTGATCTTCAATAACTTGCTGATATGGAACGGAGAAGCCTCATAACCCAGTTAATTATGTAAAATATGTCTATTTTGTTTGATTGTGATCATGGTTCTACAGAAATTCTTATCCATGTTTGCATAATAAGATGTGCCTTGGAAAGAAGTCTTAGGTCGGATTTTGATACCCGAAAGCTGCACTTGGGGACATGAAACGAGCCTCATTCAGATGTTCCCTAAAAATCCTTTGAACCCAGAGTAATCTCTGACATGAAATTATTATTATTCTACACATTTCTTTCATATGCTGTGCTCTTTTTCTATGCCTTAATGGCTGAAATCCTGGAGGAATTATCAACTAGAGTAGGTAGGTCCATAGAATCAGTGGGAGATCTGGTCAATCAACTCCTTTGTAAGTTCCACTGATACAATGGGCCTAATTTAGTTGTGACTTAGGGGAACACAGAGACTCCTCAAAGATTGTGGTATTTTCGAACCACAGTCGGGCATACTCCAAGCAATGACCATCTTGTGCCGACTAATCTTTCTCACACTAGGTCAGGTGAAAAGAACTGCAGAATGAACTCACCAAAAGGTGCCTTCATTTTGGCAGTTTCATGTCTGGCCTAGACATGGAAGAAGAAGTTGTGACCTACAGGTACTATGTCATAAAATCTAGACAAAATACTAGCTTCCCAGTGCTTTTTGTGTTCTGCATGCATTCTGTAGATTTTCCTCTAAAAGGGGAAAATTCTTTAAGCTTTAGCTTTTTGTTTACTAAAATTCCAGATAATAATAACAATAATAATTTTGTGCCAGAAATTATTCTGGGTTGAAAGGATTTTTTGCTGGAGAAACTCTGCTCAGGGGATGCCTGAATGAGGCTCCTTTCATGTCCCCAAGATCTTTTCCCACTGAAGTGGTCCATATTTATCTACAGTACTTGCAATTTCTCCTGATGAAAGAGAAGGAAACCTATTTCTTATAAGAGGAGTGTTGACCTGCCTGCTGTTTACAGGGGGAAGAGGGATGGCGGCTAATTTCCTACTGAGAAAGTACTGTAAGTAAATAAGTGTGGTCTACTTGCAAAGAACACACTGAGGGGAAACCCTTTACACAGGTGCAGGAGCATTTGGACTGGAAAGTTGACAAAGGAAGAGGATGCAACAGGTGACCTTGGTCTGAATTGGGCCACCTAGACCAGTTCTTTATATCAAGAGGAAACTCATCACCAATAGCCAGGAAACAAACAATTCAGTAAGCAGGGAATGTTATACAGTATTTGAAAAAATCAACCGGCTCCCTTTTGGGTCTATGGGACAATGTACATGGAAGGTTAATGGCACCTTGCCCAAGATAAGTACTTGTATAATGGTAAGTTTAGCCTCTAACATAGTTGCGTCCCCAAATGTAGTATCTTTACTGATTCACACACTGTTTATTTTCAAAGTCCATAGAGGTATTAATTTGAAAAATAAATTTCCTTATATTCAGGTTTCAAATTCACAAAAATGTACAAAAATACTCTACAGCAGTATTTTGCAACGAAGAGTTCATAAAACTGTAACATGCAGAAGAAGGGGCTGTTGCCAAAACTAAATTCATTTAGTTGCCAAAAGTAAATGCCAATTAATCTGGCCACGCCGCCCTCATCGCTCCAGAAGTTGAAGTAAAATGCGCCCGTACAGCACATTTTACTTCCGCTTCCAGGAGCAACGAAAATCTGACCCCAATGCCAATTCATCCAGCCCGCGCCGCCCTCGTTGCTCCTGAAACGACAGGTGCATTTTACTTCCGCTTCCAGGAGCGACAAGAGTGGTGCAGGCTGGATGAATTGGCATTGGGCCAGATCTGGCCAGCGGGCCGTAGTTTGGGCATCCCTAGTTTAAGCAGAGAAAATGGCAGCCTAAAATCTATCTCATCCTGTTACAAAATAGATGGCAAGGCGTGTTTTACTTCCGCTTCTGGTGGGAGGAACCACGTGACTGGCCTGCTGAACCACTTGACCAGCCCACTGAACCACATGACTGCCCCACTGAACCACGTGACCAGCCTGTGGCCCAAAAAAGTTTGGGCACTCCTGATTTAAAGAATTCATTTCCAGAAGGAAGATTAAAGTAGCACTGAAGAATAGTTGGAGTAAGGGCAAAATGGGCCCTCCATACTTTTTGTAGTGTCTTGGTTCCACAGAGACTAAGTTATGTCTGGTGGATAAAATGTGTCAGTCAATAGTAATATTATTATATTTAATTTAAATTTAATTTAATTTTTAAATTTCTAAGCCACCCACTCAGGCAAACCCGACTCAGGGCGCCTTACAGCAGATTAAAAACATATAAAACAGATTAAAACCCCAAACACCCACCCACCTACCCACCTTTCTATCCCCACCCTATTCATAAAAGAATAAAAAAGGGTTACAAGCAATACAGAGGGAGGGACACTCTAGATTTAGCTTAAAATGAGCCAACAGGCGGGGGCCATACTTCCATTAAGGCCCCACACCTGCCCTGCCAGCCAGGTTTTCAAACCTTTCCTGAAGGGCAGCAATTCTGTCTGTAACCTTAACTCTGTTGGCAGGAGGTTCCAGAGGGCTGGTGCGGACGCAGAGGAGGCCCTTCTTCATGTGCTAGAGAGGCGGGTCTCTCTAGCTGATGGAACTAGGGAGCCCCTCCGGTCTGCTCTGGTTGGACAGGCAGACACTCTTGGGGTGATGCGGACTCTTAGGTAACCTGGCCCACTGCCATATAGGGCTTTAAAGGTCAAAACCAGCACCTTGAATTGCACCCGGAGGCAGACTGGTAACCAGTGCAGCTCCCGAAGTAGTGGGGAGGCGCAGGCATAATGTCCACACCCCATCACCACCCGGGTAGCTGCATTCTGGACCAGTTGTAGCCTCCGAATGGTCGTCAAGGGCAGCCCCATGTAGAGCGCATTACAGTAATCTAGTCTGGAGGTGACCAGAGCATGAATGAACATGAGTAAGGAGTCCCGGTCCAGGAGCGGGCACAACTGGTGAATTACTCAAAGTTGAGCAAAAGCCCTCCTGGCCGTGGCCGCCACCTGCTCTTCAAGCAGCAGTCGTGAATCGAGGAGGACCCCCAAGTTGCGCACCGGGTCTGTCTGGGGCAAAACTGTCCCATACAAGACCAGAGGTGGTAGCTCCCCGGATAACCCGGGGGCCCTGATCCATAGGCACTTGGTCTTGCCAGGATTCAGCTGAAGCCCGTTGTCACCCATCCAGAACCCGACGGCCTCCAGGCATCCAGACAGGACTTTGACTGCATCATTGGGATCACAACGGGCCGAGATGTACAACTGAGTGTCATCCGCGTACTGATGGTACCACACCCCATGGGAGTGGATGATCTTGCCCAGCGGCTTCATGTAGATGTTAAATAGGAGAAAAGAGAGCACCAAGCCCTGCAGCACCCCATATTTGAGGGGCCTAGGACTGGATCTCTCACTCTCCAGCCACACCAACTGGGTCCGGACCTCCAGAAAAGAGGAAAACCAGGACAATACAGTTCCCTGGATCCCCAGTCCTTTGAGCCGTTCCAGAAGGATTCTGTGGTTGACAGTATCGAAGGCCACCGAGAGGTCAAGGAGAGCAAGGACGGTCAGTGACCGCTGTCCCGCTCACGCCAGAGATCATCCAGCAGTGCGACCAATGCCGTCTCCGTACCATGTCCGGGCCTGAATCCCGATTGAAAGGGGTCCAGATAATCCACTTCCTCCAGATCCCCCTGCAGCTGGCATGTCACCGCCTTCTCCAACACCTTCTCCAGAAAGGGGAGGTTGGAGACCGACCTGTAGTTGGTAAGGACAGCTGGGTCAAGGGACGATTTCTTCAGGAGGGGGCGCACCAAAGCATGTTTTAGCTGTGCAGGAAATACCCCCTCCTGCAAAGATGCATTTATTATAGCCCCGACCCAGCCTCCTGTCACCACCTTGGAGGCTTTCACCAACCAGGTGGGACAGGGGTCCAAAGGACATGTAGTGGCCCGCACTGCTGCAAGGAGCCCGCCCACTTCATCAGGGACAACTGGATCAAACCGATCCCAGATCACTCGGCAAGACTGTGCTCCTTCCTCCCTGGACCCTCACCGTCCATGCAGGGATTAAGCCCCAAACAAATCCAACTGATTTTCTCAACCAGATGGTCAGCGAAGTCCTCAGCCGAACCCTGCCAGCTGGGCACAGCCCCCCCCCCAAGGAGGGACCTGGTCACCCGAAACAGGGTGGCTGGGCGATTATCAGCGGAGGCAATAAGGGTGGTGACGTATTGTCGCCTCACCACCCCCATCGCCACTAGGTAGGCCCTAATATAGGCTCTAGCTAGTGTCCAATCGGGATTGCTCTGGGTTTGCACCCAGCAGCGCTCTAGACCCGTTTGAGCTCCCGCAGTTCTTCCGTGAACCACGGGGATGAAAATATACTCTTTTACTTACTCCCCCAACCACATGTTCAATTATTATCTTCTTTATTACTGCACACAGGCCTGCAATGAGGAGGAATAATGCTGACACCAGAGAGTTGAAAGCATCCTGAAAAACATGACAAATAACACATTTTAGTATGATTTGTAACCTCATAAAAAGACAACAAATAATCTTTTGTTATTATTGGGTTTTTATTGCCATAGCAGAGCAAGAATTGTGTGTTGTTTTTTTTAAAAAATGTACTGTATGATACTAAGATAACTTGTGTAGCCTTGAGTACCACTTGGTGTAAATGGAGATGGACAGAGTGGGGGCATCATTTCTTGCTCTCAACCACAAAAACCTCTGCATCATTGCAAATCAACAAATCTCCCCCTTTAATCTCTTTCCTTCAACCACCCAGTCCCACAGAGATACCCTATGTTATCCATATAATTATTCACTTTTTCATTGCATTTAACCAAAATATATAATTTTAGAAAATTAAATAATGTACTCTGAATGGTTTCAGTTGTGAGCTGAAAGTGACAACTATTGGTGTTTGGCCATTTTCTTTTCTGGATCTGTCTTGTAGTAGGTTGTGACTTGCTCACAGTGACTGTAGAAATCTGATTCATGTCTCAATCAGTCTCATGAAGTAGCAGTTTATATCATCAGATCTTTTAAGATAGAAACTTCAGAGTCCACGAAGTCCAGCTTCATTAGGCTCAGTAAGAAGGGAAACAGATAGAGAGAAAAGCAAACACACACGCTGGTCTTTTGGCTGAACAAAGGAAACTAATGCCTTCTCTTTATTCAAGCAGAGAGTCTCAGAAACGAAACTTATTCAAGCAGAGTATACCAGAAACGAAACTTAACAGAAACAAAACTCAGGGCATACAGCCAATCAGAAGTGTCAGAGCCCAAATAAGGAGAAGAAAGGAGAATTCTTTTTCACTATTCTACGCATGCCCAAAATCTAGCGTTGTCTCTCAGTAAGCAAAGAGGCTTTTGTTTACAAAATGTGTCAGAAGACAGCCTGACAGAATCCAGATGCATTCCTACAAGTGACACCAAATGATTTTACACCTAGTGTTCCAAATACTTTCCTGAGATGTTCAGCAGTAATCTGTCTCAAAGAAAAATGGTCAGCTACACAGGAGTTTAGCCTACTCTGTAGTCCCCTTCTGGGACAGTTAGGAGTGCTCTAAATAGCATGGACTATGTTTTCTGGTTAGCCAAAGTGTCTCCAATTCTCCCTAACTGCTACCAATCAATCTGTCCCTCCTGGGTCTAGGATAGAAGAATACTGTTTCTTTAGAAAAGGGATTCTCAATCTGCGACCCACGGTGCCATTTCATGTGGCTCCCCACCGCCTCCACCACACCCAGAAGGGCAAAATGGCTGTCCGGCCCTGAAGCTGTCTGAGGGAGCATGAAAGGTTGAGAACTCCTGCTTTAGAACAATTAAGGATAATTTCAAATGAAGACATTTTTGACATTATACTGTATTAGCTTTTGAAAAACGGGGCTTGGTTTGATCATTCTAATCAAACCACCACCACCCCACCAAATCAACTCAGGCAAGATTGCTCCTGGGTGCAAATGCAACTGCACCCTAAGGAGACTGCAGGCCTGCAGGCAGGATTTGGTTGTGATGAGCAGAACCTTGTGTATTAAGTGCTTAAAGATAGCAGTATGTAGGCCTACTACAAAAAGATGGCTTGCTTAACTTTGCCAAGCAGGTTGTGATTAATATGGATTGACGCTTCCTCAAAGGAAAAGTTCGGTAGGATTTAATTATACAGTATTAAGACTAGCATTTTTTGCATGGCATTGCCAGGAAGGTTTTTTGTGTGTGTTGGTGGTTGGGGTGGTTTTTTTGGGGGGGTACACACACACACACACACAACACAATCACGCACACACAACACAACCACACACACACAACCACACACAATACACATGCACAACACAATACACACACAACACAACCACATACACACACACACGTACGGCCCTCGCCTGGAGGAGAAGGGGGCTCCCGGCCTTGCCGGGTGTGTGTGTGTATTTTTTTAAAAATTGTGGGAAGGTATGTCCCTTCTTATGTTTATCTGGTTATTGTGTCTGTGTATTTGGGATGCAGATGCAGAGTTTTTTTGTCATAGATGGTTTGACGTGTGCTACATGACCACGGAAACGTCTGCAGAAGCAGACTGATCCGTGTGTTGATGGAGGCTTACTGGAATGTGGAAAGTGAGCAGTTCGATTCTTGAGTATTGCATGACGGAATGTGCTCCCGTCTTTCTCCCAGCTCCTGTCAACCTTTTTGTTCTAAAGTAAGGAATTATAAGTTGATAAAGAGGCACCACATTGTTGGGAAGGTAAAAAGTGTTACGTGGGCTCCAGTGTGTAGTCATGCCTGCCACAAGACCACGGAAACGTCTGCAGAAGCACACTAATTTGTGTGTTGATGGAGGCTTACTGGGATGTGGAAGGTGAGCAGTTCGATTCTTGAGTATTGCAGGATGGAATGATCCCCTGTCTTTCTCCCAGCTCCTATCTACTTTTTTGTTCGAAAGCAAGGAATTGCAAGTTGATAAAAGGGCACCACGTTGTTGGGAAGGTAAAAAGCGTTATGTGTGCTCCGGTGTCTAGTCATGCCTGCCACACGACCACGGAAACGTCTGCAGAAGCAGACTGATCTCTGTGTTGATGGAGGCTTACTGGGATGTGCCTATTACTTACGGGTTTTTTTTGGGGGGTCAACCTGTGGGGTGGGGGTGGCTTGGGGAGTTTTCTTCTTCTTTTTTTGCTCTCCCCATACTGTTTGTGATGCTCCCTGGCTCTCAGTAAAAGAACCTGGGCAGACTCACCCCGGCATGATGATGAGGGAGGGATGGTAGGTATTGAGGGGGAAATTTAGGAGGAAAGGAAGATGGGAGGGTAAGAATGAGGGAGGGAAAGAAAGAAGGAAGGGGAAAAGAACGACTGGAGGTAGGGAAGGAAGGATGAGAGCTAATTGTATGTTTAGGTTTTTCGGACCGTGATACACCCCAACACAGAGAGTCAGTCAGTCAGCCAGTCTCTCTCTCTCTCTCTCATACCCACACCCACAAGAGACTAATCCGGAACCTACTGTCTTGTGCATTGTCTTGCACACACACACACTCCCTGTCTCTCTCTGTCTCTCTCTCACACAGCATTGATGTACATTGAAAGTGTCTCGTTCCAGGGCTGTAGAGGCTTAAATGGAATGGGTTTGTTTCATCTGCATCAGGACCTTGCTCCATCAGTCATTCACTCTCAAGTTCAATCAATTGTAGTTCAACATGCAAATCAGCTCTGTCCAACATTCTGTTTCTTGGCCTGGCTAGATTTTCTCCCAACTAATCACAGTCCAACATGCAAATCAGCTCACTCCAACATTCCATTTTTAGGCCTGGCTGTTAATAAACTGCCATTTTTCTCCCATGGTACCATGGTAGTTGTAGTTCATTCTTTTTCCCATTTTGTGGGGCTTAGGCCCCACTCTCTGTTTCCGGACCCTTGCGGCGATGTTAGTTGGGTCTAAAGGTAAGTGTGGGCGGCTCGGTACAGGATGGTTGGGCCGGGTGTGGCTGCTAATGCCAGACACTCACCACCCTACCCCCTTCTTATAGGTAAAGATTAATGTTAACAGGTGACTAGAACAAAATAACAGTTGTTATTGTACAAATTAATACTTACAGCCAACGGCCAAAATAAGAACTTCAGTATTTTCTGCAGATTAAATAGATAAAGCAAAAAGAATAAGAAAGAAATGACCAATTCTATGATTGCGAGAGTTATATATGCTTCATAAATTCCACCAATTCCAAAAGTGATAGCTGCTATGAAAGCTAAGACCTGCAAGAAGAAAGGATAAAACATTTATTTGGCCTCAACCCAGTCTTGCTAGAAATATTTAATACTGTCAAACTATCTACAGGTCCTGGGAAATTACTAAATGAATCAGATACATTTGATTAGAGGTAGCCCCCCTACCTGCAGGCCCAGTATCTGCTGTTTCACTTATCGATGGGCGAAAATATGCAGTAAAAACCTCTGAGATACATTGCCATAGCTGGCCACTATCTACAATGTAATGTTGAGAAATAATGGTGGTCTAATAAAGGGTTTCCGCCAGAGCCATTTCATGAGTGCAAGTGAAGATTGGTGAAGCATTTCCACCCCACCCATCCCTGACTCATGCCTGTGTACTATAGTACTGTACAGGGTTTTCTGCTTTCCATGGTTTCAAACATCCACAGAAGATCTTCAAATGTATCCCCCATGAATATGGGGAGCGACCTTTATATATTATTTACTATACGAGTACTGTACTTAATTAAAAGTGCACCGGTACATTTAATAGAAAAAATATACACACAAATTCTGTCCCCCCCCCCCGGACGAATTGGTACATTTTTTAAAAAGAGCTCAAATTGATTTTTCTTCCCATGTGTGCATTTTATTCTCCTGATCCAATCACCTGCCCCTTCTACCCACCCTCAAAAATCATGAGAATGATAAAGGAAGATTTCTATTTGAGTCTCCAAAGTAGCATGCTTGAGTATTTATTTAAACAGGAGAAGCAACAGACAAATGGTTTGAGCAACCTTTCCCAGTTTTCATATTGGGGGATGATGAGAATTATAGTCTAGCATATTTCAAGGCACCAAATTAGAGACATCTGGGCAATTTTAATGTCTATCAGACAGGTACTCTTTATTCTTTTTTAAAAATCAGACTAGAGCAAAGCAATCACACTTATATAACGCTAAGTTAATTAGCATTTTGCCCCCAACATGCTGGATACTCATTTTACCAACCTTGGAAGGATGGAAGGCCTTGAGCCCTGGTCAGGATCCAATTTACTGTACAACCTTTTGGTTGCAACACAGTAGTTTAACCACTGTGCCACCAGGGCACAATCTCAATGACAAAATCCCTAAATCTTAACCTATAAAATCGAGGGTTAACCGTTGGAACTTTGAATAGGTTCCTAGGCCAGGCCCCAAAAGCTCGCACCCACCATTCGTGCACACCCCCAAACTGGGTCCGCAGGTCAACGAAGGTTTGAGAAATGCGCCAGTGGGGCAAGAGCCCCACAAACGCGAAAAAGGGAAACAACTTCATTTCCCAACGTTCTTTGCACCGCGCCACAGCCAATCAGGCTGAGAGGCGCCAGCACAAAGAATGTTTGGAAACGTGCCGCGGCCAATCAAAAACGAGCCACAGAAAAAAACAGAGCACAAACGGAAAACAAAAAATTAAAACTACAATCCCCAGTGTCCTGCGTGCCATGACGCGCAGAACGCTGAGAAAGCCGTCGCACTAAAAATAAAAAACGCAGTGCATCACATCAACACAGGCTGCAGTAAAGAAACACCCCCCCCGCCGCTGCCCTTCCTTTCCACGGGCCAGGCATCGAGCCCAGCCCGCAGGAAGGAAAGACCCACCCGCCGCTGCCCTTCCTTTCCACGGGTCGGGCATCGAGCCCAGCCCACGGGAAGGAAAGCCCCCCCGCCACTGCCCTTCCTTTCCACGGGCCAGGCATCGAGCCCAGTGCACGGGAAGGAAAGACCCCCCCCCACCGCTGCCCTTCCTTTCCACAGGCCAGGCATCAAGCCCAGCCCGCGGGAAGGAAAGACCTCCCACCTGCCACTGCCCAGCCCTTTCCATGGGCCAGGCATCGAGCCCCGCCCGAGGGAAGGAAATACCCCCCCACTGCCCTTCCTTTCCACGGGCCAGGCATCGAGCCCAGCCCACGGGAAGGAAACCCCCCCCCCCCGCCACTGCCCTTCCTTTCCACGGGCCAGGCATCGAGCCCGGCCCGCGGGAAGGAAACACACACACCCTCACCGCTGCCCTTCCTTTCCACGGGCCAGGCATCGAGCCCAGCCCGCAGGAAGGAAAGACCCCCTTAAAACAAAACAACAATCAAAAACATCCAAAAATAAACAGAAACAACAAAAATTAACACCAAAAACATACAAAGTAAACACACACAAAAATAACAAAACACAAACAGCACCCAGCCAAACACCACAAAACAACAAAAAAATACACCAAAACAACACAAAATCCAACCCCACACACACACACAAAATAAATAAAACAAGGGAACTCACCAGCAGACATCCTCACTCCACGACGGCCGGAAACGAAATGAATAAAGAAACAGACTACTTACCGGAAGAAGCTCCATCCAGAGGCCACAAGAAAAAACAGTCAAAATACAAGAAAACACCTTACCAGCACCACCTGCTGGCCACAAAAGTAAAAACAATTCACAAAGACACAACACCCCCAAACAAAAGGCCCCAACAATAAAAACAAGTCAACAAAATAACACAAAATCACAATTTAACACAAATCACAAACATATGACAAGAAAATAAAATAAAAACTTTTCAAAAATCGTGTGCTGAATTTTAACTAAAATAAAAACCCAAAACATCTAAACACAGTTTAAAAACATTTATTGTAAAAAAAATGTACTTTCACATTTTTTAAATTATTACCTAGGGTACAACTATTAAAAAACACACATACTAAAACATTATTTGGTTAAATATTTTTTTTTGTAAAAGTATATCATCCTTTGTTTTTTTCTTAATCCACAAAAGCAAAAAACCAAACACAACTAATCACAGTTTATAACAGCCCAGCAAAAATAAATAAATAAATATATTAAAAATTTCAAATATAGACTAGCCTCTCCTTTACAAACATTAACAAAAATAAATAAATACAAACGCCATTTAAAACAGCCCGGCAAAGCTGGGCAACCTCTGCTAGTAGTTTTATAAAACAAGATTTAGAAATCCCAAATTGAATAATCTCAATATATTGAAGGAGACAGATTGAACTCCTCAGAATTTATTTACTGTATTCTCTTTCACACACATACCATATGTGCATATGTAGATTTCTCTCTAAGTGTGTTTGTGTGAACAGATATTTGTGTATGAGATATATAAGTACAGGAAAATTTATTTCACAATTTCAAGGGGAAGGAATATACACAATTTAAAACTCTTAATGGAGAGGAATATCCCACCTGAATCTATCTTGATGGAGGGCAACAGCTTCATCAATACTGGCCTGGGCTTAATGATTTTTTTTTGTACAAAAAGGGCTCATGACCAGAAAGTGACACACGGAGCTGGCTCAGTGGTACGGATGTCATGCTGAGATGTGAAAGGCAAATGGAAGGTGACTGTATTATATGGTTCCCAGGATAATCATGGTTGATTGCCATGAGAATTATAAAATTAAAAATTGGATATGGCAATTGAAGAAGGGGAGAAAATAGCCTTGCTGGTATTTTCCATTTCCTTAACAATAACTGAACAGTGTCTCAAGCAGTCCTTGCCTGGGCTATAAAGTGATGAGAAATACTTATTCTTTCATATCAGAGGGTAAACAAAACAGCAAAAATAAATACTGTAAATGTTGAGGCACCTTAAAGACTTATTCCTGTATTTAAAGGTGAGCTTTTGTGGATCAAAACCACTCAAATTTAAACACAGGAATTAGTCTTCAAGGTGCCACAACATTTTTTTGACTTTTTTTTTTTGCTATTTTGTTTACTCTTACCAACGGCCGATTGTTAGGCATTTTATTCTGTCTCTCTGTGCCACAAATAGGCTTTATTTTTAGGGTGTCTTGGGTTTCAATGTTTTTATATGAAAATTTTAATATTTGTTTGTATCTGTTGAGTTTTATGCTGTTAGCTGCCCTGGAGTAGGAAAGTTTTTCCTAGAGGGGCAGGATAAGTTTAATATAAATAAATAAACAAACAAACAAATAAATGCTCTGATATGCTTGCTCAGAATAACATGACCACTACTTCAAAAATTTCACTTATTTTTTTCATCAGTCTGTAATATACTGTATTTTAAATAGATACAGGATACTGAACACCAGCAGACAGGACTTTACCCAACTGGGCTAACCCTATATCCACGCAATTCGCACCTAATCTTACAGAAAAATTAAATTACCTTAAAAACAAAACACCCAAAGTACACAAGTCACCTAGAAGGAACTACTCTCCTTATCACGAGGATGCAAGGCTGCCTGCTAAGAGGCATTTATTTATTTAATGGGGAATGTTTCCTGAGTAGGAAAAGGATGCAGGATGACAGGTCTGTAACCAGCCTGGATTTTAATAAACAAAAAAATACTGGTTTTAACGTTGACCTGGAATCTCTCCTGATGGGAGAATGAGACACTCCGGGGTAACGATGGAAGGCACTCTGCACATGCCCAGAGACCTTTTCCTCTCCGTGACAAGTTTCACAGCCACGACGGGAACCACGACAGCTGTGTGACACGAGTGGGTCTGGTGTTGTGTGCTGGATAATTATTTTTAATTTCAGCGCCCCCCCCCCTCCCTTCATACCTCTACCCACCCACTGAAAAGGCCTGGCGCCCTACCATGCGCGCTATCTTTAAGCCTCCCCTGATGGTGCGCGGGAACGTGCGGTTCAGCTCCACCATGATGGCCTCTGAGGAGCTGCTGCAACCCAAAAGGACCGGCGGGCGGTGCAGGGAAGGGCGCCCGTTATTCTGTCTGCGCCGCTGCTTTGAATCGCCTGCCCGGCCGAGTCGGGCTCCGCTCGGCTTCCCCTTCCCTTCCCTCCCTCACACCCAACCTAACCACCCGCCCACGGCGTCCGGGATGGTTTCTGCGTGGTGAGGGAAGGAAGACGGAGGCCGGCCTCCTCTTTTCCTCTCAGCGGGGGTGAACCTGTCGCTCGGCAACGGGCCTTGGGGGTCGGGCCTCCCCAACTTAGGCAGCGATTATTCAATGGATAATACTCAAATGGGGGTACACAGAAAGAGCCTCCTCGAAGATAGCGATTTATTTTTGAACCACAGTCGGGCGTGTTGCCGGTTAATTTTTCTCCCCCGAAAGGAATTGCAGAATGAACCCACCAAAATTTTGGTGCCTTCATTTTGGCAGTTTCACGTCTGGCCTAGACAAGAAAGAAGAAATAAAACATTTTTCTTTCATGTGCATGATTCTTCACTTTTCATTTATGTATATATCATTTTCTTCAAGGGCTAATGTACATTTTCTATATTTGACGTTATTGTTCTATTTATGGGAATTTTAATAGGGATTTTGAGGCAGATTAGAAGTTCAAGGCATGGTTTAACATTGCTACACCCCAGAAAATTTCCGTGGACAAAGCTGGATTTGAACCCAGCCAAAAAAGGCCCCTCATCTTCTTTGAACAAAAGGTGGGATGTCACTATACCATATGTTTTAGCAAGCACAGAACCCACTTGCTGGCTCATCCTGTACAACAGCTGAAAGAGATTCTTATTCTTTCTCTTCCTGCCAACAGTTATTTTTTCAATATTAAATACACCTATAACATTTGATGAAATCATCAGATTCACTGGCCTTAATCCTTACACCAAAGTGTACTACTCACTGGTGCAATTATGCCATCAAGTCAACTCTTATCAGAGAGTAAGTCAGTGGTTCCCAACCTTTTTTGAGCCATGCCCCACCTAAGCATCTCTAACATCCTGAAAGCTCCCACACACACACACATATAATTCTTATTATTCTAAAAGTGAATTATTCATGTGGAGGAAGTCCAAAAGGCCATTAACCTGGTCTAAAACTAATCCTTGATTTGCCCCCCTGAAAAATAAAATTTCCCCCATGAGATGTGAGCCCTATGTTGGGATCAATGGGAGTAAACAAACAACAAAAATGTAACCCTTAAAGTGCCACGACATTTTTGTCTTTTTTGTTTTGTTTACTTTAATATGCTTGCATAGACTAACACAGCTGCCACTTCAAAAAGCCAACTCTTGTGTCAGTTCTATTGCTCCAAGGCATCTGCTCTAAATTGCAACCAAAAATTAGATTCAGACGGTTGACAAGGGACTGTTTCAGACTGACAAGAAAACATGACTTGAATAATTGGGCAGCAATACTCCCCCCCCCCTTTTATATTGTATGTGAATACTCATTAAATAATTCCAGGTGGTAAGTATTCTATGCAGAAGAAAATCTCCTGTGTGTGACAGGAGATAATATTTCTTCTTAAAAAGTGGCTGGGAT
Source organism: Bradypodion pumilum (assembly GCA_035047305.1). Taxonomy (NCBI): domain Eukaryota; kingdom Metazoa; phylum Chordata; class Lepidosauria; order Squamata; family Chamaeleonidae; genus Bradypodion; species Bradypodion pumilum. The sequence goes on along the minus strand of JAWDJD010000009.1, from coordinate 21,994,194 downwards.
GAAAAATTTATATATCATTTTGCTGTTGTTGTTGTTGTTCAGTCGCACAGTCGATTCCGACCCTTTGCGACCCCATGGACCATTTTCCTCCAGGCACCTCTATCCTCCACCATTCTCCTCAGCCCACCAAGCTCTGTGCCCATTGTGTCTACAATACCATCTATCCATCTCATCTTTGGACGCCCCCTTCTTCTCTTTCCCTCCACCTTTCCCAGCATCAAGGCCTTCTCAAGTGAGTCCTCCCTTCTCATTTGATGTCCAAAGTACTTTAGCTTCATCTTCACTATTTGTCCCTCCAATGAACAGTCAGGATTGATTTCTTCCAGTATTGACCTATTTGTTCTCTTTGCTGTCCAAGGGACTCTCAGGACTCTCCTCCAACACCACATCTCAAAGGCATCTATTCTTCTGCGCTCAGCCTTCCTAATGGTCCAGCTCTCACACCCATACATTACCACTGGGAATACCATTGCTTTGACTATGCGAATTTTTGTTTTCAGGGTGATGTCTCTGCTTTTCACTATATTCCCCAGGTTTCTCATTGCTTGTCTCCCCATAATCAGTCGTCTTTTTATTTCATGGCTACAGTCGCCATCTGCAGTGATCTTAGATCCCAGGAAAGTAAAATCTGTCACTGCTTCTACTTCTTCCCCATCTATTTTCCAGGGACTGATTGGACCTGTTGCCATTATCTTGGTTTTCTTGATATTGAGTCTCAAGCCAGCTTTTGCACTCTCCTCCTTCAATCCAATGAGGTTCTTTAGGTCTTCCTCACTTTCTGCCATTAGGGAGGTATCGTCTGCATATCTCAAATTGTTGATGTTTCTCCCAGCAATTTTGATCCCATATTGTGATTCCTCCATCCCTGCATTGCGCATTATGTGCTCTGTGTATAGATTGAATAAGCAGGGTGATAAAATACAGCCTTGTCTTACTCCTTTTCCTATTCCAAACCACTCTGTCATTCCGTGTTCTGTCCTAACTGTTGCTTCTTGGTTCGTGTACAGATTTCTCATGAGGCATATGAGATGTTCTGGTATTCCCATCTCTTTAATTACTTGCCACATTTTGTTGTGGTCCACACAGTCAAAAGCCTTGGTGTAGTCAATAAAACAAAAGTAGACTTGTTTCTGGTATTCTTTTGTTTTCTCCATGATCCAACATATGTTGGCAATGTGGTCTCTAGTCCTCCTGCCTCTTCTGAAACCGGCCTGCACCTCTGATAGTTCTCTCTCCACATGTTGTTGTAGTCTATCCTGTATTATCTTGAGCATCACCTTGCTGGCATGTGGGATGAGCGTAATTGTTCGGTAGGTAATTTGAGCATTCTTTGGCATTGCCTTTTTTGGGGATTGGAACGTACACTGATCTTTTCCAATCCTGTGGCCACTGTTTTGTTTTCCAAATTTGCTGGCATATTGAATGCAGTAGTTTGATTCCATCATCTTTTAGGGCTTTGAAAAATTCAACTGGGATGCCATCATTTCCACTAGCTTTATTGTTTGCAGTGCTTTTTAGAGCCTTTCTGACTTCACTCTCCAGAATGTCTGGTTCACGTTCAAATTTCTCATTATTGTTATTATGTTGGGGTCCTTTTTGTAGAGTTCCTCTGTGTACTCTTGCCATCTTTTTTTGATCTCTTCTGCTTCAGCTAACTCTTTTCCATCATTTAAAAACATTAAATTATTGTTTTTGCCATAGAGCCGTCATGTTAGCACAGTTTCCAGCTGTGCGAGTTGATTCATAGGCCAGGAAACCATTTTGCAAGACTACCACTTCTCCCTCATCTCTGAGAAGGAAGTTTTATTTTGTGGGTTTAGACTTGAATCACAGCAACATCTTGCTGCATAAATACACAGTCAGCAGCTATTATGAACAGATACTTTGCTTATCCAAACCTGCAAACTGATGGAAGTGTTTTTGTTCATAGGGTGAACTGGGTTTTAGTCAATAACACTTGGTTAGATTTTAAGATTTTTCTTAAAGATTTTCTACAAGATTTTTTCTTCTTTTTGTTACAACATTCTAATATACTCTTGGTGGTGACAGAATAGCATACACATCAAATCAAAGGCAGGGCAGGTTTTGTTTTGTTTTTGCAGTAACATGTCATACCCTAGCATGCAGTAACATGTCATACCCTAACATCTACAAAAATCCCACAAAAATCCCAAAATCTCCAAACCTCAGCAACATCTTATGCTAACTATGTGCTGCTGCTATTTGCAATAAACCTCCAATTTTTGCTCCTGAACATGGAAATAATCTAGGAGGTTTTTTCTCTCTCCCTGTGAATCAATAATAATTTTCTGATCTCTTTTTCTTCGATATCACCTAGTCTTGAATGTGTCTTTAGTGTGTGGGTTTTTCCATATCATTGTGTATAACTGAAAAAGCCATAAAACTGTCACCAAAGTTTGGCACAGGTTTGGAAAAGAGATGGATAGATTTTTGGCATTCACCATAACCCCTCTGGGAATACGTCATTTACATATTCAGGATATATGGCAAAGAACAAACCTGAATTGTTATATCAGTAGGACATGATTTTTTGGCAATTATTTGCCATTGCCACCACCATTATTGGATCCTGACAGTGGAAGATATTTATTTCTCCCTTTCTAACTTTTAGAATCAATTCCTCAAATTCCGTCTTTTCTCTATCCCAGTCAAAATCCCTCATAAGTTTACTGTTCCACTTATTTACCCTCATTATCTGAAACCAATTAAATTTTAATTGTTCAAACAAGTTTGTCTTTCTTCCATTGTTCCTACAAGTCCGTAACCAGTCTTTCACCAGGAAAACTTCATTCCTATCCAATATTTCCTTTACCTCTTTGTCTATCTTTATCGGAAAACTTGCCATGTCTGTCAAGTCCAAAATTGGAGAGATATTCGGGGCCAAATCCTTTTTTACTTTGAATTATAACAGTTTGAAAAGCGAACTTAAGCTTAAAATAAAAAAAATTCAAAAGTTGAAGCTGTCATGGTTCGGGAGAATTGCACTTAGTAAAATGATGTTGTTACCTAGAATAATTTTTTTATTTGATGCATTAGCAATTCAATTGAAGGATAAGGAAATTATAGAGTTCCAAAAATGGATAAATAACTTTTGTAATGGGGGAAAAAAGTCTAGGTTACCAAAAAAATTATGGTACCTACCTCAGAAAGAGGGTGGTTTAGGAATGCCGAATTTGATGGTATACTACCATGCTTTTCAAATTAAGAATGTTGTGAAGATCTTGGCAAAGGAAAAAGCAATTTGGGAAGAAATTGAGATGAGGGACTATAGAAATATAGGTAAAATGGTTTTCTTAGGAGGTAATGTGGGAAAGGTAGTAACTAAAAATACTATGATGAAAGGATTAATGAATGTATGAAAAAAAACACTTGTGTCTGTAACAGCACAAATCTTTGGCACAGATTTAGAAGGAATCTAACAATATGAGGAAAGGGGAATGGAGGTTTCCATTACAACCCCTCCTCTTATATTTTAGTACACACCTATAAAGGTTTCCCTTGCTCGAAAGTCAGTTGTATCCGACTCTAGGGTTCAGTGCTCATCTCTGTTTCAAAGCCGAAGAGCCAGCGCTGTCTGCTTCTGGAGATGTTTCTGTGGTCATGTTGCAAGCATGACGACACTAGAGCGCATGGAACGCTGTTACCTTCCCACTGAAGTGGTCCCTATTTATCTACTTGCAATTTCTTGCTTTCAAACTGTTAAGTTGGCAGGAGCTGGGACAAAGATGGGAGCTCACTCATTCCGTCCTGCAGTACTCGGGAATCGAACTGCTGACCTTCCGTCTCCCAGTCAGCGTCTTAGCCACTTGACAACAAATAACCACACAATGCCCCCCTCCCAAATACTGAAACAGTACAGTAGATTTGCAGGAGATACAAGCTTGGGGGTTCATAGTTAAAGCATCCCATTTTGAGCACATCGCTAAATTCACAATTCTAAGACAGCGCTAGTGAACCTCTGGCACTCCAAATGTTTTGGACTACAACTTCCAGCCCCCCCAAAAAAAAACCCGCAAAAAAACCCCCACAACACTTGCCAATGATATATTTTCTTCAGTAATTCTACTGCCAATGATAAAGGAATGTAGGAGTTGTAGTCGAAAAATCTGGGATCCTAAAAGTTTATGACCTCTGTCCTGGGGACACAATTACACAAATCCTGCCCCAATTTGGCCTGGTCATTTCTTGGCAGAGGCTTATCCTTCCTCCTCTTGCTCTGGTTCCCCACCCCATTCAGGAATCTATGTCAAAAGGAATCAGAGGTTGGCAATCTTTAGCTCTTCTATACAGAGAAGCTGCCTGGAGTCCAGGGCAACTAATGAAATGTAAAATTGTGGCTTTAGGTCAGTGGTTCCTAAGCTTTTTTTGGCCATGCTCTGTTTAGTGTTTGGGAATCAAGACAATGGAAGCAGCTGTAAGCTAGCCTAACACATCTTTATTGCATGGAGTACAGCACGAACATGAGGTAATGGCGGACAAACAGCTCCTTTTATGCAGTGGCTATACATTTGAATGTGGCTCCTCGATAGTGCATTGGCTACTGTCCATGTGACGTCATCCTTAGTCACGCCCTTCTTGTCCAGGTGAAGTGAGGGCGGGAATCTTTCCCACGCAGCTGAAGGTATTTGAGGAATGTGTACCATGTGAGCTGAACGCTCGCTATTTCCCCCTAGTGGTCACTAGCTCGCATTCTATTGTGGTTTGTTACATTGTTTCTATTGCAAGATACAGATTGTTACAATCGCTCATTCATGTGGTTACAGATTGTTACATTCGCTTAATCGTGTGGTTACAATTACATTCAATACACAACATCTCTCCCCTCTAAGAAGGGACAAAGTCCCTTAACCAAAGTGGTTTTCTGCATGTGCGTTTTGGGCATGTGGCCGTTATGCTTGACTCGGCCGTACCCCCTCGTCTGTGTCCTCCTGGCTCTTGTCCTGCAATTGAAGAGGATGACTCATTAGCGACTTGCTGCGGATTTGCAGCTATGGGCTGGGCAGGAGGAGAAGGGTTGTATTCTGATGTGGATGCGGGCAAACTGGGGGCACTAGGGACTAAAGAGAAACCCCGCTCCTCGCTTGGACGGGTGGGGGAACACTCCGGAAAAAAAACCCGGTTAGGTAACTCAAAATCTAACTCAGGGGCAGCAGGGACAAACTCATTCCTATTTTTCATGGCGCTGGGGAGAACTGGTGTATCAAAAGGATACGGATTTGAGTCTGCTCTTCCCCCCCTTGTTTGGGACTGTTGCCCCTCGTTTCCCCCCCTTGGGATAAGCGGGTGGGGGAGGACCCTAACGTTGAGCTCTGCTGCTGGGCACCCCTGTCCTGCCCCCCAATCCCTTGGTGCCTTAGTTGGTCGGCGTGCCTTCTCCAGAGGAGACCCGTGTTGGTCTCGACACAGTATGAAACTAGTCCCGTTTGGTTAATGACTACTCCCGGCACCCAGGGTGGCCCTGTAGCTGTGTAGTTCCTACAGTGTACAGGTTCACCTATCTCAAAGTTTTTTGTGGACCTGAGCTCAATGTTTCTTCCCCTATCCTCCACCCTGGTGGGATCCAACCTGGTTAACAACGAATGCAATTTACTTTTCATGAGGAGTTCAGCGGGGGAAAACCCCGATGCCAATGGCGTCACCCTGTATGCCAACAAAAACTGGCAGAGCTGTAGGTCCAGATCCCCCGGGCCCATGTGCTGCAACCTCTCTTTCATGATTCGCACCAGGCGTTCCACCTGGCTGTTTGTTGCGGGGTGAAAAGGGGCTGAGGTTATGTGCCGAATGGCGTTTGATTCCAAGAACGCTTGGAATTCTGCGGACGTGAAAGTACTAGCGTTATCGCTCACAATGATGTCAGGTATCCCGAAGGTACTTATCAGCTTGTGCAGCTGTTTTATGGTTGCGGCTGATGAGGTGCTGTGCATCGGAATCACCTCCAACCACTTGGAGTATGCGTCTACTACCAGTAGAAAAAGGGAACCCCTGAACGGACCTGCGAAGTCTATGTGAAGGCGAGACCACGGTCCCCTGGCAGTGTCCCATTCTCTGTGTGGAAGTTGGGACTCCTCAGGGCGAGAGTTCTGGCAACTTTCGCAGGTGTTCACCATGTGCTCAATGTCCGCATCTAACTGTGGCCACCAGAAGTAGCTTCGGGCCAGCGCTTTAGAGCGCACGATCCCCAGGTGGCTGACGTGTAGAAGCATGAGTACCCTTGCCCTTAAGGATTCTGGGATGATCACCCTCTCCCCCCACAGGAGGCACCCCTTTCTGTGGACAACTCAACCCTCTTCCTGAAAAACGTGGCAAACGCATCTGCAGGGGGAGTCGCGGGCCACCCCTTCTGTATCCAAGATCTGACAAGAGCTAGTGTTTTATCCTTTGCTGTGACTGCAGCGATTTGCACGGGAACCATGGGGGGTGCATCTAGGGCTTCTATAAGGAGGACTTGGCTGTCCTGCTCTATTTCACATTTCGGGTCTCCCAGCTGGGGAAGAGGAGACCTTGAAAGTGCGTCAGCATGGCTTATGTCTTTTCTGGGGCGGTACACTAATGCACCCCTGTACGCATTGAGGAAAATAGCCCACCGAAGCATCCTTGGGGAGAAGCTCTGCAGAGTGGGCTTGTCTGAGGTGAAAATACCCAATAGTGGCTTGTGGTCAGTTACAATGGTGAATGGACGACCATACAAAAGATCATGGAACTTCTTTGTGCCCGCCACAACAGCAAGGGCCTCCCTATCTGTTTGGGCGTAGTTGTGTTCTTCCTTGGACAATGATCTTGAATAGAAGGCAACTGGGGCTTCTCGCCCGCTCTCTAACATGTGGCAAAGGACCGCCCCCACCGCCACTGGTGAGGCGTCGCAGACTAAGACTACCGGCTTCTTTGAGTCAAAGTGGGTCAGGATGGCCTCTGAGGAGAGGAGCTGCTTGAGTTCCCTGAAAGCCCGCTCTTGGCTCTCCCCCCACCACCAAACCGCATCCTTCTTCAGCAGCCTATGCAGGGGCTCTGCAATCGATGCTTTCCTGGACAGGAAGGAATGGTAAAAATTCAGCAGCCCCAGGAAGGATTGCAGCTCAGGTTTCGCGGTAGGGAGAGGGGCGTTTTGGATGGCCGAGACTTTGGACTCAGCGGGTTTCACTCCCTCAGGGGTTATGCGAAACCCCAGGAACTCTACTTCTTTTGCAAGGAACACACATTTGTCTCTCCGCAGTCTCAACCCCACGGATTCGAACACTGTAAGGACCTTATCTAATCTGTGGGCCAGTTCTGCTTCGCTCTCTCCAGATATCAAAATATCATCAAAGTATGGTAAAACACCTGGTAGCCCCTTTAACAGACGTTCCACAAGCGACTGAAATATCCCCGGTGCCGAGTTCATGCCGAACTGTAGGTGCGTCACCTTAAATGCCCCCTACGGAACCCGTCGTGGCTTGAGCCTAATTGGGCGGACCTCCGGGTCTAGATCGAATGAAACTGGGGGCCCCTTGTACTTCCCAAGTCCCTTCTTGAATACCTCGGGGTGTGCGTTGCACGCTGCCTGAATTTCGTCCCCCCTGATGGCATGGACGCCTCCTATGAAAATCTCCAGGGGTTTGAACCACTGTGTTCCCAGGAGGTTGCAACTCCCCTCCTTTAAAACCACTAGGGGAAGTTTCCTTCTGAGTCCCTTGTACTTTATCTCAAACTCCCCCACTCCCAACACTGGGATTCCATTTCCCTGTACATCCCTTAAGTTCGACCTCAGTTCCTTGAGTCTGGGCCGCACCTTGGGGGGAATGTGCAAAAACTCTCTATGGGAAATAATGGAGTAGGCGGACCCCAAGTCTATTTCCATCCTCACTGGGATCCCCTGGGATCCCCTGCAAAAAAACATGGGTGCCCTAAGGGCACGCTGTGAACGGCCAGGTCGTCTTCCCCGTATGCCCTTTGGTACAAGTGGTACCCCTCTGGGCTGCTGCCGCCGCCATCGTAGACTCTGCCGACGCCATCCTGCCTCCACGTGGAGCACTCTGCTGGGCCCTTGCTCTCGTCTCACCGTTGTCTGCACGTCCTGGCGATGTGGCCCCTTCGTCCGCAGTTGTGGCACTCAGCCTTTCGGAATGGGCACTTGCTCCGATCGTGGGATGCGCCGCAGCCATCGCAACACTGGCCTCCCTTTCCTTTCTTCTCGCCCTGGCCCTTTCCGATTTCCCGGACACCCTCATCTTCACTGGAGCCTGCATTGGCGGAGGCCTCTGAAGATGTGGGCGAGCGTGGGGCAGGGGGCACCCTCCAGGTCGCCTGGACTGCTGATGCAGCCGCCTCAATTGGTGGTGGCTTCACCTTGAGGAGCTTGAACCCGGCCCTTGTGGACTCAGCCGTCTGCGCCTCTTGCAGAATCTCTTTGAAGGTTAGGTCGTGGCCATGGGTAATTAGCTTCTTTTGGGTGTCCCCATCTCGCATTCCGCAAAGCAGCCGGTCTCTAAGGGCCATATCTAAGTTCTCCCACCATTCGCACGGGGTTGCCGCCAAACGGAGGGCCGCCGCATATTCGGTCACGGACTCACCCGGCTTTTGGTCCCTCCTTGCTAACGCGGCTCTGGCCGAGAAGAAGGACACCTTGGGCTTGAAATGGTTTCTCAGTGCAACCAGCAGGTCGGCTACGGCAACCTGCTCCACTTCTTTTGGTGCCACCAGGTCCATCAGCGTTTGCACTGCGTGATAGCCGAGCATCGTGATGAGAAGGCCCCTCTTCTTCCCAGCGTCCGTGATGCTGGCAACTGCTACTGTACTCCTGAAATGCATCTCGAACCAGTCCCATCGTTCGGGCTGGTTTACGTCGAAAACCGGTTGCTGTGGAAGTGTCTTGTCCCCGTGGGAAGCCATATCCCACCTTCGTCGCCAATTTAGTGTTTGGGAATCAAGACAATGGAAGCAGCTGTAAGCTAGCCTAACACATCTTTATTGCATGGAGTACAGCACGAACATGAGGTAATGGCGGACAAACAGCTCCTTTTATGCAGTGGCTATACATTTGAATGTGGCTCCTCGATAGCGCATTGGCTATTGTCCATGTGACGTCATCCTTAGTCATGCCCTTCTTGTCCAGGTGAAGTGAGGGCAGCAATCTTTCCCGCGCAGCTGAAGGTATTTGAGGAATGTGTACCATGTGAGTTGAACGCTCGCTATTTCCCCCTAGTGGTCACTAGCTCGCGTTCTATTGTGGTTTGTTACATTGTTTCTATTGCAAGATACAGATTGTTACAATCGCTCATTCATGTGGTTACAGATTGTTACATTCGCTCATTCGTGTAGTTACAATTACATTCAATACACAACACTCTGCTTAAGCATTTTTAAAATCCTGTCCCTTTCCCCGCGCCCTCCCCCCCCATGACATATAATTCTTACTCAAAAAGTGAACTATTCACATGGAGGAAGCCTAAAATGTCATTCACTATTAATAACTCATTCTCAAATTGCCCCCCTTAAAAATCAAATTGCCCCCGTGGGGCGTGGGCCCCATGTTGAGAACAATGTCTCTAGGTTCTCAAGTGTCACTAGACTAGACTTATATCAGAGAGTAAACAAAACAAAAGAGCAAAAAGAGACAAAAAATGTAGCACCAAAGACTAACTCCTGTATTTAAATGTGAGCCGTTTTACTTCTGCTTCCGGGAGCAACGAGGGCAGCACGGGGCGGATGAATCGCAGTAAACCTATTCGTGTGGATTCACAGGGTGCTTGGGCTTCTGGGAATTGAAGTCCAAGAACATCTGGAGTGCCAAGGTTCGCCATCATGGTACAAGACCATTTCAGAGCCCCTCGCACGTTACGAACTACAACTCCCACAATCCTTTGCCGCCGGCCATCTTCTCTTTGGGTTCCTGGGAACTGAAGTCCAAAACATCTGGCAAGCCACAGCCTTGTTTAAATTGCGACGGCAGCGAAGGCTGACACTTTTAGAGGGCCTTTTGACCCACCACTCGCCATGTTTTCGCTTCCCAACGTAAAACAGAAGCTGGGGCGGGGGGTTTGCATCCAGTACACAGGAAGGAAAAGGCTAGGAGAAGCGGAAGGAAGCCATCCGGCCTCTCCACTGCGTGCCCTCTTCCTCTTCCCAGCCGAGGGCTGCCGGCCGAATCCGATCCCCGCTGAAGCTTCCCATTCGGGCATGGGCGATGTGGTTGTTGCAATCGCTTTGCCACCCGCCCTTGTTGAGTCCCGCCTGTTGCATCCGAGCAGCCTGGCCTGCCTTCAGCTTCTGGAAAGGGGAAACCAAGCCTTCGAGGCTCCTCCGGCCGCCGCCTGCTCTTCCTCCGCTGCAGAGAGATCAAGGGTGCCGATGCATGACTGCCTCCATCCAGGAGACCCCGAGTACGTCTTTGCTCCGAGGCAATCTGCGAACCCTTTCTGTGTTATCCTGAAACGCTCAAAACATAAGCTTGGTTTTATCTCTGCCCTGACTCGTTGGGGAAGGGTTAAAACAGTCACGCTTTCTAATACGTGCATATCGTTTGCTGAGCTTTCCTCTGAGCCTGCAAACCTCCCTCCTATGCCTTTTAAATGGAAATTTGCTCCATTGAGCTGCGCGGGGCTTGCTTCCCGTTTAAGTGTAGTAGGAGTGCTGCCTAAACCTGCCTTTAGGTTGCATTTTTTTAAATAGTAGTCTAACGCAGGGCAATAGCCAGGATTCTAGAGGTGGGTTGGCGAATATTTTTTCAGGATGGGCAACAATGTCATATATACAGTTGGAACTTGGAAAATTAGAATATAGTGCAAATGTTCATTCATTTCACTTAAAAGGTGAAACAAATATATGAGATAGACTCACTACATGCAAAGCGAGAGACGTCATGCCTTAATTTGTTATAATTGTGATGATCGTACAGCGTACAGGAGATTATGTGATGATTATGGGGTACATGGGATTGGCGGTTTGGGGTTTTCATAAAATGTAAGCCATAAGCATCAATATTATAACAAAGTAAGAATTGAACTATCTAGCTTTGCATGTAATGAGTCTATCTCATATACACTATTTGTTTCACCTTTTAAGTTGCATTATTGAACTGAGTGAACATTTGCACGATATTCTAATTTTCCGAGTTTTACCTGTATATGTCATATATATAAGCAGCCAGGAGTTTGAGGATGAGCAAACTGTTAACTCTAGGTGGGCAAAGCCCACCCTGGCCACCCCCTGGCTATGGTCCTGGTCTGATGAAGTGAACTTGATCCAAGAAAGCTAACATTAAAACACAGCAGTTAGTCTTTAAAGTGCCACAACATTTGTTTTGTTTACTCTGTTAAGCCTTTAGGCTGTCGCTTTGAAACGCACAAGCAAACTGCCTCAAATTTATCAAGAGCTTCTGTGCTATTGCGAATAGGATTGTATCAGTAATATTGTAGTACATTACTTGCATTTTAATGTAGTGGTTCTCAGATTTTGGCCCTTCAGTAGGTCTGAGGTTCCAGGTTTGGTTTTCAAGGTCTCCAGCTTTAAACCTGAAATCTCAAGGAATTGACAACTCAGATTTTGGGCTTCTGACTTCAGGACATGGTATTTCAGTATGCTAAAAAATACTCTTGCATGCTGTAAAGATGCTGTGGCTGAAATTCACACTTTACCCTTTAAATTAGCCTATTTAAGTCTCTAAATTGTTCATCACGCACACACCCCTTTTTTTATAATTGTTTTCAAAGAGCCCATCTCTGTGATGTAACAGGGGCCTACTCCAAATTCTTATTTGCTGCATTGGCTAACTTAATGCCTTTGGGAAGCCTACAATACAGTACAGTATAATAATAATAATTGCGTGTCAGAAATTATTCTGGGTTGAAAAGATTTTTGCGGAAGAAATTCCACTCGGAATAGCCATATGAGGCTCCTTTCATGTCCCCAAGAGCTGGGACAGAGACAGGCGCTCAATCTGTCATGCAGTAACTGGGCCTCGAACTGCTGACTTGCCAGCCTTCCAGCTAACAAGGCGAGCTTCTTAACCACTGAACCACTGCAGCCCCTTGCTTCAGGGACATCTAGAGGTTCATAGTCTCTCACCCCTGTTTTAACTTGTGTCTGAATATTCTGTTGTTATAAATAATGTTGCTTGGGAACAAAGGGATTCTGGGTGCTGCTGATGGCCTTGTATTTATCAATGTCTTTCCCACAACCCACATAGGCTGCAAGCATTCTCTGTCTACATCTGACATGAGGAGAGCCATGTCTTACACAGCTGAATTTTGCTTACACCTGTCCTGTTGTCAATATTTTACTGGAACAAAAGCTCTTATATCTGCTTTTCTACTGGTGCAATTTTAAAAATTGTGACTGTCAGAAGCACACAAAGGTGCTTTCTGGATTGAAAGGATTTTTGTTGGAGGAACTCTGCTCGGAATGCCCAGATGAGGCTCCTTTCATGTCTCTAAGATTTTTCTTAGGTCCCTATTTATCTACTTGCAATTTCTTGCTTTCAAACTGCTAGGTTGGCAGTTGCTGGGACAGAGATGGGCACTCATTTCATCATGCAGTACTCGGGTCTTGAATTGCTGACTTGCTGACCTTCCAGCTAACAAGGTGAGCTTCTTAACCACTGAGCCACCGCAGTCCCTTGCTGGTGCAATGAAGAGTGGCAAATAAGTTATTAGGCCTTTATAAGTAGTGTTTAAAGAGTACTTGAGAACCATTGCCCGAACCAAATATTGAGAACCGTTGTTTTTACGTGCTGTCAAATCATCCCCTATTGATCACATCTTATGAATGAGCGAAATCCAAAATGTTCTGTTCTCAACAGCCCTGCTCAACTCTTGTAAACTCAAGGCTTTGGCTTCCATGGCGTATTTGAGCTTTCTCTTTTCCTACTGTCTTCAACCCTTACCAGCAGTATTATGTTTTCCAGAGAATGTAACCTTCTCATGATGCACCTGAAGTATGTCAGCCTCGTTTAAAAAACAAACAAACAAACAGTGTTCATAATCCTTTACCATATGCTTTGATGGTCTGGGCTTCTAGGAGTTGTAGTCATTGAAAGGGTGAAATATTTTCTAGTCCTCATATATAGTTTAGCGTTGAAGCATCTACCATTTCCAAAACTGAAGTGTGTAATATACGCTGAATAAAATATTTATTACTAGTAGAACTTGCAACAAAATGTTGCCATGTGAGGTACTGTGGCTCAGCATTCTACCACGTTGTTCACAGTGGCCTTTCTTCTGCCAACCCTCCACTTTCCTATTTTCATCAGTATTGTCTTCCACTAACATTTGGCTATTGTGAGGTCTTTTCCCTGAAGTACTTTTGCAGAACTTTACTACATTCTTATTGGCATAAGGCAGTAATGGCTAACCTTGGCACTCCAGATATTCTTGGAATTCAATTACCAGACGCCCAAGTTAGCAGCACTTCTGGGAACTGAAGTTCAAGAAAACCTGGAGTGCCAAGGTCCACCATCACGGGCATAAGGCAACACACACACACTTCTCCCCTGTGTTTTGTCCTTACAACAACCCTGTTTAGTAGGTTAACCCATATTGAGTGAACTTCCTGGATGAATAAAGACTTGGCCCTTGCTAGACAGATGGCCCTAACCTGGCACTTCCCAACCTGGCACCATCAATATATTTTGGGGTAGAACTCTAATCTTCCTTGCCATTTACTAGTATGGCTGCAGGTACTGGAAGGTGTAGTTCTAAATGTACCAGTTCTGGAAAAGGTTGCTTGAATACAATGCAACACAACCATTTTGAGTTTTGGCACTATTAGTATTTACATGTAGCGCTTATGCTAGTCTTGAGTAACTTCCTGATTCTTGTGGTTTCTCCCTTTCATAGAGACACGCCAGCTAAATGGAGGAGAAAAAAAGACAGTTGTAAGTATGACATTCTATGTGTCCCACTAATAAAGGCAACGGTGTAGGATATCCTTATAAAATATATAAAGAGATGGACAAAGCTGGAAGAAATGCTTCTTTTTTTAAAAAAACATATGACGTAAATAATCCCCTGGTTGGCTGGTGAAAAGTAGTAGGAGTCCTGGTGGTGCAATGGTTAAACTGCTGCACTGCAACCAAAAGGTTGTGAGTTCGATCCTGGCAAGTGATCAAGGTTGACTCAGCCTTCCATCCTTCCAAGGTCAGTAAAATGAGTCCCCTGCATGTTGGGGGCAAAATGCTAATTAACTTGTAAACTACCCAAAGAGTACACTAAGTGCTATGGGGTTGTATATAAATGTGATTGCTTTGCTTCATCACCTTTGCACGGACAAAAAAAAGATAAAAATCAATATGAAATAGAAACATCTCTGATGAACTACAGCATGCCAAAGTAGGCAATCAAAAAGTGGAGGGAATAACAGGCAGGTTCGGTCTTGGAACACAGAATGAAGCAGGACAAAGATTGATAGAGTTCTGCCAAGAGAACGCACTGGTCATAGCAAACACCCTCTTCCAGCAACACAAGAGGCGACTTTACACATGGACATCACCAGATGGCCAACACCGAAACCAGATTGACTACATACTCTGCAGCCAAAGATGGAGAACCTCCATACAGTCAGCAAAAACAAGACCTGGAGCAGATTGTGGCTCAGATCACAACCTACTGATTGCAAAATTCAGGCTTAGACTAAAGAAAATAGGGAAAACAAAGAGACCAGACAGATATCACCTAGACAGCATCCCTAAAGAATACACGGTGGAGGTGATGAACAGATTCAATGGCTTAGACTCAATAGATAGAGTGCCAGAAGAATTATGGACAGAGATGAGGGACATCATGCAGGAAGCAGCAAAGAAAACCATACCAAAAGAAAAGAAGAGTAAGAAAGCAAAGTGGTTGTCTGATGAGGCTCTTAAAATAGCAGAGGAAAGAAGGAACGCAAAAGTCAAAGGAGAAAGGAAAAAATACAATCATCTGAACACAGAATTTCAAAGAAAAGCAAGGAGAGATAAGGAAAACTATCTAAAAGAACAGTGCAAAGAAATGGAAGAAAACAACAAAAAAGGCAGAACCAGAGATCTTTTCAAAAAAATCCGGGAAATCAAGGGAACATTTAAAGCAAAAATGACCATGATAAGGGACAAAGACGGAAAGGAGCTAGCTGATGCAGAAGAGATTAAGAAAAGATGGAAAGAGTACACAGAGGAACTCTACAAAAAGGAACTCAACACTCCTGATAGTCACAATGATGAAGAAATTGAACCTGAGCCAGACATCCTGGAGAGTGAAGTCAGAAAGGCCCTAAAGAGCACTGCAAACAACAAAGCTAGTGGAGATGATGGTATCCCAGTTGAATTTTTCAAAGCTCTAAAAGATGATGGCATCAAATTACTGCATTCAATATGCCAGCAGATTTGGAAAACAAAACAGTGGCCACAGGACTGGAAAAGATCAGTATATGTTCCAATCCCAAAAAAGGGCAATGCCAAAGAATGTTCAAACTATCGAACAATTGCGCTCATCCCACACGCCAGCAAGGTGATGCTCAAGATAATACAGGATAGACTTCAGCAGCATGTGGAAAGAGAATTACCAGAGGTGCAGGCTGGTTTCAGAAGAGGCAGGGGGACTAGAGACCACATTGCCAACATACGTTGGATCATGGAGAAAACAAAGGAATACCAGAAACAAGTTTATTTTTGCTTTATTGACTACACTAAGGCATTTGATTGTGTGGATCACAACAAGATGTGGCAAGTGATTAAAGAGATGGGAATACCAGAACACCTCATATGCCTCCTGAGAAATCTGTACATGAACCAAGAAGCAACAGTTAGGACAGAACACGGAATGACCGAGTGGTTTGGAATAGGAAAAGGAGTAAGACAAGGCTGCATTTTGTCACCCTGCTTATTCAACTTATACACAGAGCACATAATGCGCAATGCAGGGATGGAGGAATCACAATATGGGATCAAAATTGCTGGGAGAAACATCAACAATCTGAGATATGCAGACGACACCACCCTAATGGCAGAAAGTGAGGAAGACCTAAAGAATCTCTTGATCGGTTTGAAGGAAGAGAGTGCAAAAGCTGGCTTGAGACTCAATATCAAGAAAACCAAGATAATGGCAACAGGCCCGATCAGTTCCTGGAAAATAGACGGGGAAGAAGTAGAAGCAGTGACAGATTTTACTTTCTTAGGATCTAAGATCACTGCAGATGGAGATTGCAGCCATGAAATAAAGAGGCGGCTGATTCTAGGGAGACAAGCCATGAGAAACCTGGGGAACATAGTGAAAAGCAGAGACATCACCTTGAAAACAAAAATTAGAATAGTCAAAGCAATGGTATTCCCAGTGGTAATGTACGGATGTGAGAGCTGGACAATTAGGAAAGCTGAACGCAGAAGAATAGATGCCTTTGAAATGTGGTGTTGGAGGAGAGTTTTGAGGGTACCTTGGACAGCGAGGAGAACAAATAGGTCAATCTTAGAAGAAATCAACACTGACTGCTCATTGGAAGGTCAAATAGTAAAGATGAGGCTAAAGTACTTTGGGCATCAAATGAGAAGGGAGGATTCACTTGAGAAGGCCGTGATGTTGGGAAAGGTGGAGGGCAAAAGAAGAAGGGGGAGGCCAAGGATGAGATGGATAGATGGTATTGTAGACACAATGGGCACAAAACTGGGAGGACTGAGGGGGATGGTGGAGGACAGAGGCGCCTGGAGAACGATGGTCCATAGGGTCGCAAAGGGTCGGAATCGACTGTGCGACTGAACAACAACATATGTTTGTATGCTATGGAGAACTTGGGAAAACTGTCCCATTTTCCTAGCATCATGCAACATTTTAAAGAGTCTACCAGCTTTATGTTGTTGTTCAGTCGCACAGTCGATTCTGACCCTTTGCGACCCCATGGACCATTGCCCTCCAGGCACCTCTGTTCTCCACCATCCTCCTCAACCTGCCCAGCTCTGTGCCCATTGCGTCAACAATATCATCCAGCCATCTCATTTTTGGCGCCTCCTTCTTCTTTTGCCTTCCACCTTTCAAGGATTTCTCTAGTGAATCCTCTCTTCTCATTTGATGTCCAAAGTACTTTAGCTTCATCTTTACTATTTGACCTTCTAAGGAGCAGTCAGGGTTGATTTCTTCTAAGATCGGCCTATTTGTTCTCCTCGCTGTCCAGGGTACTCTAAAAACAAAACCAGTTTTATAGTGAGCTATAAGAGATGTACCATTGATTGGTAAAGGGAAGGGCTTGTGCGCTGTGGTGAAAATCAAACATCATCAGATGAGGGGACAGTGTGGACACTGGCACTAAAACAACCCACAGTCTCCGTGTGATCACCTAATCCAAACAGAAGCGCAGAATAGAATGCAAATCAAGATGCAGCAAAGCTATTGTGTTCACAGCCTGAGACAAGTTCATGTTCTGAACTCTTTAGTCCCTTGAGGCAGTATACTATACCAGTCCTATTTGTATTGCCCACAGCGCTTCCTATTTTATGCTTGATGCAGTGTGGTAAAGATATGAAACCACCGGCAGTTTTTAAATCATAGGTTTCAATTGTATGGAATACCACACCATGTTATATACTGCTCAAAAAATAAAGGGAACACAAAAATAAGGCATCCCACGATCTGAATGACTGAAATACTGTATTCCTATTGTTGTTCACATACTGTAGTCAGATGTGCTGACAACAAAATCACACAAAACTTAACAATGGGAATCAAATTCATCAACCCATGGAGGTCTGGATTTGGAGTTACACTCAGAGTGACAGTGGAAGAAAACACTACAGTCTGATCCAACTGTGATGTAATGCCCTTAAATCAAGTCAAAATGAGGCTCAGTAGTGTGTGTGGCCTCTACATGCCTGTATGACCTCCCTACAATGCCTGGGCATGCTCCTGATGAGGTGGCGGATGGTCTCCTGAGGGATCTCCTCCTGCACCTGGACTAAAGCAACCCCCAACTCCTGGACAGTCTGTGATGCAACATGGCATTGGTGGATGGAGCAAGACATGATGTCCCAGATGTGCTCATTCGGATTCAGGTCTGGGGAATGAGCGGGCCAGTCCATAGCATCAATGCCTTCGTCTTGCAGGGACCGCTGCAACATGAGGTCTAGCATTGTCGTGCATTAGGAGGATCCCAGGGCCAACCGCACCAGCATATGGTCTCACAAGAGGTCTGAGGATCTCATCTCGGTACCTAATGGCAGTCAGGCTACCTCCGGCGAGCACATGGAGGGCTGTGTGGCCCTCCAGGTAAATGCCACCCCACACCATTTCTGACCCACCGCCAAACCGGTCATGCTGGAGGATGTTGCAGGCAGCATTACATTCTCCACAGCGTCTCCAGACCCTGACTCGTCTGTCACATGTGCTCAGTGTGAACCTGCTTTCATCTGTGAACAGCACAGCCAGTGGCGAACCTGCCAATCTTGGTGTTCTTTGGCAAATGCCAAATGTCTTGCACGGTGTTGGGCTGTGAGCACAACCCCCACCTGTGGTCGTCAGGGCCTCATACCACCCTCATGGAGTCTTTTCCTGACCATTTGGGCAGACACATGCACATTGGTGGCCTGCTGGAGGTCATTTTGCAGGTCTTTGGCAGTGCTCCACCTGTTCCTCCTTGCACAAAGGCGGAGGTAGCGGTCCTGCTGCAGGGTTGTTGCTCTCCTACGGCCTTCTCCACGTCTCCTGATGTACTGACCTGTCTCCTGGTAGTGCCTCCATGCTCTGGACACAATGCTGGCAGACACAGCAAACCTTCGTGTCACAGCTCACATTGATGTGCCATCCTGGATGAGCTGCACTACCTGAGCCACTTTTGTTGGTTGTAGGCTCCGTCTCATGCTTCTACTAGAGTGCAGGCACTGTCAGCGTTCAACAGTGACCAAACCATCAGCCAGAAAGCAAAGGAACTGAGAAGTGGTCTGTGGTCACCTCCTGCTGAACCACACATTGGGGATGCCTTGCTAATTGCCTCTGATGTCCACCTGTTGTCTCTTCCATTTGCACAACAGCATGTGGGATTGGATGCCAATCGGTGTTGCTACCAGAGTGGACAGTTTGATTTCACAGAAGTGTGATTGACTTGGGGTTACATTGTGTTGTATAGAAAACACTGTGCACATGCAGTACATTAAATAAAATCCTGCAGAGTTGCGAATGTGATGGTACATTGATTTGATGATTTTGTCTGTGTTTTTACTGGAGTCTAAGGGAAGGAGAAATAATCTTGTATATTGGTGGTACATTCATTGGCCAGTACAGTGTTTCCCAATGTGGGGCCCAGGCCCCACAGGGGGACTTCAGTTCCCAGAAAGCCTAAGTCAGTACATTGGCTGATCAGTGCTTTGAGAAATTGACTTAGGCTTCTGAGAATTGAAATCCAAAAACCAAAGGTTGGGAAACACTGGGCTAGGATAATTCTGGGTAATGTAGGAACCTTGGCTTACCATCTATAACAGAGATTCTCAACCTGTGGCCTGTGGGTGGATGCGGCCCACAGTGCCATTTCATGTGCCCCCCACCGCCCCACCCCACCTGGAAGTGCCATGTGGTGGCGGAAGGGCAAAATGGCCTTCTGGCCCCCAAAGCTGTCTGAGGGAGCACGACCCGGCCAGTGGTGGGTTCAATTTTTTTTACTATCACACTGCAGGCATGGTATGGTGGCCATGGCCTGGGGGAAAGCCTTCGTTGCACTTGAATTAGGACTACTTTATTTCAAAACTTGGATGGGCGGGGCCAGCCAGAATCTGCTACCAGTTCTAGTGAACTGGTGGAAACCTGCTGATGCCCACCACTGGACCTGGCCCCTGGCTTCAAAAGGTTGAGAACTCCTGATTTATGATTGATTGATTTATTGGACTTGTATGCTGCCCAATCGGCTATGACTCAGGGTGGCTAACAACAATCACAGTCTAGTCACAATACATCTCATAATTACAATATTACAGTACAACAGAATACAGTAGACTCAAACAATATATCATCACCATCACAAATCACAGTATCAAAAAAGCATTATAAAATACAAAAACACTCATTTGAGAAGTCCCACAGCAACAAAAACAATAGTCACTGCACAAATATGTCATGGCACCCCAACCAAAACCACTGGTGGAAGGGCCAAGGAGGGCGTGACGGCGTCTTCAGCCTCCCATGGCCACGGGGGCTCTTTATCTTCCTGGCCGGTGGGAGGGCCAACGGGGGCGCAGCAGGGCCCCAGCTGTGTGCTGGTCCTTTCTATAGAGTTGCTCCTGTTTGTAGTAAATATAGTTGGCTAAACAGAACATAGACCTTTCATTCATGAAGTGTGAACCAAACATGAGCTGGTTTTCTGGCTTGTCTCTTCCCCTGACAAATCAGACAGATAACTCCAGATTTGTTTCCAAACTTGGGCCTCTAAGATTATTGGACTTCCACTTCCAAAAGCCTCAGACACCACGACCAGGGCTTAATTGACAACATCATAGTGGAGGGTGGGTATAAAAAAGGTGACATGAGGCCAGAAGGCAGGTTTTGTTACTTTTTCCACAAAGAAGAAGTGAATTATGACTCCTGAAAGCCTCTAAAAATTGTAAATCATATTTTAAATAGGTCATACGTTACCACAAAATAGTGATTTTTCAAAACAAAGTGAAGTTCTAGTCAGTTATGATTTGATTTTTTCCACTTTGGGGCATTTGTGATAGGCACTCCCGAACCTTCCAGACTTGCCCTCTAAACCAGGGTTATTTCTTTGGCTTGTGAGGGATGAGACAACCCAATGAAGCAGTTCCTTTCTGGACTGCACATCACACCAAACAAGCCACGGATTAAAAGTCTTTAGTTCTTAAATCTGTTTTTTCAAGTGAAGGTGATTAGCCAGTATGCACCAGTATAATAATCTAGAATTCAGTGCACCCATTCTTTAAGACAGGGGTGCCCAAACTTTTCAGGCCACATGGTTGAGCATGCTGATCACGTGGTTCCCCCCACCAGAAGTAAAACGAGCATGCGTGGGCGCACAATGTACATGTGCATAATGCTGCTGTAAATGACCCATGGCTGTAGTAAACATGTTTATGAAAGTCATGGGTCATTTATGGCAGCGTTATGCGCAGGCACATGTCCCCACGCATGTGCTTTTTATTTCCAGGAGCGGTGTGAGCGGCATGGGCCGGATTAATTGGCACCATGGGCTGGATCCAGGGCCATAGCCAGGATTCTAGATTTAGGGGTGGGGGTGGCAATTTTTTCATCAAGAGGGACAAAAAAAATTCAGATGGGACAACAATGTCACACTCACATATATAACATTGGCACTACCGGTTGGGTTGGGGGGGGCAGGCTGTTAGTTCAGGAGGGTCCCCCCCCCCCGTCTGGATCTGACTCTTGGGCCATAATTTGGGCACCCCTGCCCTAAGTGTTGCTCCTTACTTGGATTACAAATACTGTATTTTGTACTTCTGAAAAACTTGGAAGCATCTCCCCCAAAACATCTACTTCTCTCTGAATGTGTATAAGATGGTGCTGTTTTGGTTGCAGGGGGAAAAAAGGCACTTAGAGAATTGTATTTGCTACTAATATGTATAATTTAAAGGGGTGGAGGAATGAACGGGAGAATCATGAGCCTTTATTTGAACTGAGAACTCCCTATCAGCTGGATGTTAAATATATATGTCTGGCTTCCTAGGAATAAAGGTGTCTCCACTTGTACGGCTTCCTTTTGCAAAGTGTAAAGTGTCACGTTTTAAAAATACAGTGATACCTCATACAACCTCCAAACTTGGTTCCACAAGTTTGGACTTTATCCGGATTTGGACTTTGTATGAGGCATGCAAAATCCTAGCCGTGATGCCCCATACAATGTCCAAATCCTTGCCGCGATGCCTCATACAACGTTGTTTCCATAGAGATACATTGTACTGTAACAGCACAGACTTCAGGGCAAAGCCAAGGAAACAGACAGGAAACTGACAGAACTTTTAGAAATCATTGTCAAAATTGACAAAAACATGTCAAACAACCCTGATTGTCCAAGAACCTGAAGAATGCTGCAAAAATCCCAGGAATGCTTCTAAAAATTCTGACGGAAAAATTAAAAAAACCTAAAATCGCGCTCAAAACCACTCCTAAACACTCTTCGCCCCATGCAAAACCCACAAGAGCAATGCACGCATGTGTCCTGCCTTTTATACTGCCCAGGCACAATGCAACCTGGGAAAACCCCAATGCCTCATACAAAGTCACACAACTTTGTATGAGGCAACTTTTTTCAAGGAATTAGGTGATGTTGTATGAATCCGATGTTGTATGAAGCGGACTTTGTATGAGGTATTAGTGTAAGTCTTTAGCTTTGCTGATCTGTTACTGTTTTGATTAGCATTGTAACCTTAACTATTCTCTTTTTATTTTCACTAGATTTGCATTGAGGGGAACATTGCAAGTGGGAAAACAACATGCCTGGCTTATTTTGCTAAAAATACTAACATTGAGGTAATGGATTTGAGAGTCCTGATACATTTGTAAATGTTTTATGTGTACTTTTATCTAAACAAAATTTCAAGCTGAAGAACATTTAATTATGAAGCAGATTTCTCTGAGTAAATTTGCTTACAATTCAGCCAAAGATGTTATTTGGAAACAATTGGATGCCATTTGATTATTATTATATAGTTTCAAAACTGGAGGGGTGAGAAGAAATACCTGTCCGCAGCAATCCATAAGGCATGGGTTCCCAATCTTTTCATGCCGTGGGCCAGACCATGCCCCCTGGACAGCTGAGGGGGCGGGTCATGTGGTTCCTCCCACTATAAATGCTGCCGTAAAATGCATCTGTGGCTGTTGTAAACGTGTTTATGACAGTCGTGGGTGCATTTACAGCATGGTAGGCATGGCGCGTTTTTGCATGCGGGTCACATTTTACGGATGTTGTAAATGTGTCCGCTTCCACTTCCGGTAACAATAAGGGTGGCAACGGGTCACATGAAATGGTGCTGCGGGTCAGGGTCGGCCTGTGGGCCGTAGGTTGGCCACCCTTGCCATAAGGGATCTGGATCTAACCAAGGAGCTCAGCCATCAAGTATTGCTAGGTGGGCTGACTGTGTCTTTCGCTGGTTCTCCTTCGTATAGTTTGTGAATCCCCACTATTGGGTTATGCGCCTGCGCAGAACATCGATCGGAGGCTTCAAATCTGATTGGTCAAAAGTTTTGGCGGTAAGACCGCTCACCCTTAGGCGCCAGTTCGCCATTTTACCTTAGTTCTCTTCTTTTTGCCTCAGCAGCAGGACGATCGTTGAGAGCTTCCTCAATTTTTTCTTGTCGATTCCACGGAAAAGACTACTTTTCAGAACAATTTTTTCTGGCAGTCTTGTCCCTAGGGCAGGATTGCCACCCCAGTGCTGTTTCTTCTCGTAGGACTCAGTCACTTTTCACTCTGGTCGCCGTTTCCCCCCTCAAGGGGGTGGCGGTAGGCCGGCCCTTCGGGGCATTGTTCTCGGACGTTCTATGTTCTCCTTGCCTTCTCTGGAGAATAATTTTTTTCATGGCTGCGGCTTTTAAGCAGTGCACTTCTTGCCTCAAGAAGTTCCCGGCTTCGGATGGCCACAGTCAGTGTCTTTTTTGTTTGGGCGAGTCTCACCAGAGTCAGTCTTGTGCACATTGTAAAAATTTCACCCGCCTTGCGGTCCAAAATCAGACCAACAGACTCAAGGTGCACCTAATGGAGCTCACCCTGGTGCCTACCGCTGCGCCTTCCACTTCTGCTTCCACGAGTGCTCTGCCGCCCGACCGGGCTCTTAAGCCTTCCTCTTCTTCGACTTTCATTCATTAGAAGAAGGAGAAGAATGGGGAGAAGAAGAAGAAACACAGGTCTGAGGTGCGTCGCTCTTTGCCTCCTACTCCTCGTCCTCCGACTTCTTGTCCTCCTCCGCCGTTCTCCATAGCGAGATGTCCCTCTCCGGGATCCTCCGTGTGGGGTGGCCGTTCCTCCTCAGACTCACTGAATAAGGGCCGCAGGGCTGGTGCGCCAGCCCGCCCCTTGCTTCTCTCTTTTTCTTTGCAGCCAGCTGGTGAGAGGGGCCATTCCATGACGTGGCAAGTTTCTGTGTCTCCCAGGCCGCGTACTCCAATGGTAGACGCCCCGGCAGCCACCATTTTGGCTACCATTTCATCGCCCATAATTCCTCCCACCATTTCGCCTCCCACCGTTTTGTTGTCCACGGCTACCATCACTGCTGGCCAGATGGACCTCTTCAAGACTATGTTTGAGGTCATGGCAAAATCCTTTGCCAAACAGTTTAAGGCCACCATTCCTGCGGCCTCTGCGGCTCCGGGACCGACCACCGCATGACCCAGGGATTCTGACCCTGCTGTTGCTCCGCCACCCTCTCGAGGGTTGAGCTGTCGCTCTGTTGGCCAGGCCAGGTGGGACTGGCATGGTCCGGACGTAGAAGCAATGAGCGCCCAGTCCGTCGATCCGCCCAGGCCGTACTGGCGCGGAACCGACGTGACTGCCAGGGTTCCTCCCTCATCCTCCGAGGACTCCAGCTCGTCGTCGGATGAGGTAGAGGTGGATGCGGACAAGACGCCCGCCAGGCTATCGGTGCCATTGATCCACCCAGGGGTGAGGATCAGAGGTCCTTCACGGCGATGCTGACCCATCTCAGAACTGCCCTCCAGATACAGGTCGACCATCCTCCCCTTGAAGCCGAGGACCAGATGACAGTGAAGCTGGACAAAAAGTCCATCCGGCCAGTGCACATAACGATGCTGCCATCAATGTTGACCTCTGCCAAAGCCACCTGGAAAAAACATGTGTCCTCTCACTCCGTTTCGTCCAGACTTGATGGCATGTACCAGGTTCTGGAAGAAAACGTCGAGTTCTTGCAGGCCCATCCCTTACCGAACTCCTTGGTGGTGAAGGCATTCCAAAACAAGACTGCCGTCAGTGGTTTCCCCGTACCGTTGACTCTGGAAGGGAAGAAACTCGATGCGGTGGGCCGCAAGTTCTACGCAACAGGCTCACTGTTCCTGCATGCGTCTAATTACTCCGCTGCTATGGGCCTCTACCAGTCCCATCTGTGGGAAAAGGCGAAAACCATGGCCGCTAAGATACCTGCGGATCTTCAAAAAGAACTGGAGTCCTTGTCCACCGAAGGCGACTTTTTGGCTGAGCAGCAGATGCGTACCTCATGCCACATTAATGACTATGTGGTGAAGGATATGTCCTCTGCAATTCTGTTGAGGAGACATGCCTGGCTGCGGGGAACTACTCTGGACGGTTCAATGAAAAAATTGATTGAGGAGTTCCCTTTTGATGGACAGGGCCTTTTTGGGCAGGATACCGACAAAGTCCTGAACGAGTTGAGGCAGACCAACTCGACAGCGAAGTCACCTCTTGCACATGTCGTCGCAGTCTCTCACACCGCCAGACTCTCCGACTCTTTTACAAATGGAGCAGGGACAACTTCACCACTCGGACTTGCCCATTCTCCAGCTCACCGCGTGGAGAACAATCCCAGATTGTCCAGGATCTTGGAACTAGCAAGGCGCCCCTCTATGAGAAAGTCCTATGCCTCCAAGTACAGGCGATTTTGTGCTTTCCTGGATACTCAACAGGTGCCTCCACTCAACGTTGGTCTGCAACACATCATGGCATACCTCCTCCATTTGGTGGAGTCAGGTTTCAGTATTACTTCCATCAGGGTTCATCTGGCAGCAGTAGTAGCCCACTCTCCAGCTGGATCTCCTGCTTCTCATGCCTTCCATGACCAAAAGGCTGAAGCATTTCCTCAAAGGTCTGTTAAGACTCTGACCACACAATGGTCTTTATCTACCATCTTGAATGCCCTCACTAGGACTCCTTTCGAGCCAATGGCTATTGCGGACGTTCATCTCCTCACCTGGAAGACTGTGTTTCTTGTGGCCATCACGTCTGCTTGACGAGCTGGTGAGCTGGCTGCTTTGTGGGCGGATGCCCCGTTTATCAAATTCTACAATGACCGCGTGGTGCTCCACGCCGACATCAACTTCTTGCCAAAGATAGTCTCCCAATTTCACATGGCTCAGACTATATCTTTACCAACTTTCTTTCCAAACCCCAGCAATGCTCAAGAAAGGACTTGGCACACGCTTGATGTGAAATGAGCTTTATTGTTTTACACCAGCAGGACCCGTGAGTTCCGTAAATCACAATGCTTGTTTGTTGCCTATGGGGGAAAGTCTAAAGGTGAACCTATCTCTTCCTAGAGGTTCTCCGAATGGATTACATCAACCATCTACCTGGCCTATGAGTCTGCCTCTTTGCCACCTCCTCCACATGTCAGGGCACATTCTACCAGAGCGGTTGCTACCTCCACTGCCTTTTTGGAGGGCACCCCGCTTGAGGACATCTGTAAGGCTGCCACCTGATCCAGGCCTTCCACATTTGTCCAACACTACAGGATGGACACCAGAGCCACTGTGGACGCCAGACTTGGTCGTGTCATCCTTGCCAGAGGGCTCCAGGTGCCTCACCCTTGAGGGTCCATCCTACCTGACTGACGTACTTCTTCCTGGATTCTTACCGACCAAGTAAGTGTGAGCTTGCTAATCTCCCAATAGTGGGGATTCACAAACTATACGAAGGAGAAAGTTCGGTTTCACTTACCAGTGATAACTTACGTTCTTCGAGTATATAATTTGTGAATACACACTACCTACCCTGCCTCCCCTCTTGAGCAGCACGGATGAGATCATTTGGTTTATCCTGTGCTTGGCTTAAGTATGGAACTGAGGTAAAATGGCGAACTGGAGCCTAAGGGTGGGCGGTACGGTGAGCGGTCTTACCACCAAAACTTTTGACCAATCAGCTTTGAAGCCTCCGATTGATGTTCTGCGCAGGCGCATAACCCAATAGTGTGTATTCACAAACTGTATACTCGAAGAATGAAAGTTATCACTGGTAAGTGAAACCCAACTTTGCTTGATCTTGATCTTTTACCTGATCCACTATTGTGTTTGTACTCTATTTAGAAGGCCTAAATTTGAGCAATTAGTCCAGATCTCTGTGCATAGTTGGGTGCCTTCCCAGGCAGATCTGGTGGGGGATGAGTGAAGAATAGCTTGTCAGAAAGAGAAAGACACCAAGAGAATGATACACACAGAGAGAAAAAGAGATGTGAAGGAAAACGAATAAATAAATAAATATAGGTTTTTATTTGTATACCTTGGAGTTGTTATTCAGCAAGGAATCTGAGCATTGGTAGACGTCTCCACGATGACATTACGCACATGCAAATGGACTTGAGAAATCAAGTCCATTTGCATGCAGTTTTTTAAAGCCATTTGGATATCACATCACCCTCTGACTAGGGATCCAATGGAAGACGCTTTGGTGAGTTTTAGTCCCAGTCTAACATCATTGATAAGAGATGGGCAACATTGCCTAGTTAGACCGCTCAAGCTTCTCATTTATATAATCACATTTATTAGGTTAAATAGGTATATTAATTAAAAGTAAAATCAAACTGATGCAAAAGGTGTCAACATGTGGATAAGAGTGTGCTTTGTGGTTGTGTCACGGTGACTGGACAGAAAAGAGGAACTTCTAGTTGAAAAACAAGTTAACAGCAAAAGGTGACTCGGGGTCACCTGACAGGGTCAATCCAACCGCAAAAGGTGATGGAAGATGTTGAAATCAATGATGTCGGAAGGTTATAAAAAGGAGGAGAAAAGAGAGGCAAATTGGCATTGCCAAATCGGGATCCTTTTGGAACCTAACATTGCTTTGCCCATATTTCTGTATTATTGGCCAATCTTTATATTATTTGCTCATCAAGGTTGTTGTTCAGTCGCACAGTCGGTTCCGACCCTTTGCGACCCCATGGACCATTTTCCTCCAGGCGCCTCTGTCCTTCACCATCCCCCTCAGCCCTCCCAGCTCTGTGCCCACTGCGTCCACAATGCCATCTAGCCATCTCATCCTTTGCCTCCCCCTTCTTCTTTTGCCCTCCACCTTTCCCAACATCAATGCCTTCTCAAGTGAATCCTCCCTTCTCATTTGATGTCCAAAGTACTTTAGCTTCATCTTTACTATTTGACCTTCCAATGAGCAGTCAGGGTTAATTTCTTCTAAGATTGACCTATTTGTTCTCCTCGCTGTCCATGGGACTCTCAAAACCCTCCTCCAACACCACATCTCAAAGGCATCTATTCTTCTACGCTCAGCCTTCCTAATTGTCCAGCTCTCACATCCATACATTACTACTGGGAAAACCATTGCTTTGACTATTCTAATTTTTGTTTGCAATGTGATGTCTCTGCTTTTCACTATGTTCCCCAGGTTTCTCATCGCTTGTCTCCCAAGAATCAGTCGCCTTTTTATTTCATGGCTGCAATCCCCATCTGCAGTGATCTTTGATCCTAAGAAAGTAAAATCTGTCACTGCTTCTACTTCTTCCCCATCTATTTTCCAGGAACTGATTGGGCCTGTTGCCATTATCTTGGTTTTCTTGATATTGAGTCTCAAACCAGCTTTTGCACTCTCCTCCTTTAGCGAAATCAGGAGATTCTTTAGGTCTTCCTCACTTTCTGCCATTAGGGTGGTATCGTCTGCATATCTCAGATTGTTGATGTTTCTCCCAGTGATTTTAATCCCATATTGTGATTCCTCCATCCCTGCACTGCGCATTATGTGCTCTGTGTATAGGTTGAATAGGCATGGTGACAAAATGCAGCCTTGTCTTACTCCTTTTCCTATTCCAAACCACTCTGTCATTCCCTGTTCTGTCCTAACTGTTGCTTCTTGGTTCATGTACAGATTTCTCAGGAGGCATATGAGGTGCTCTGGTATTCCCATCTCTTTAATTACTTGCCACATCTTGTTGTGGTCCACACAGTCAAATGCCTTAGTGTAGTCAATAAAACAAAAGTAAACTTGTTTCTGGTATTCCTTTGTTTTCTCCATGATCCAGCGTATGTTGGCAATGTGGTCTCTAGTCCCCCTGCCTCTTCTGAAACCGGCCTGCACCTCTGGTAATTCTCTCTCCACATGCTGCTGAAGTCTATCCTGTATTATCTTGAGCATCACCTTGCTGGCATGTGGGATGAGCGCGATTGTTTGATAATTTGAACATTCTTTGGCATTGCCCTTTTTTGGGATTGGGACGTATACTGATCTTTTCCAATCCTGTGGCCACTGTTTTGTTTTCCAAATCTGCTGGCATATTGAATGCAGTAATTTGACGCCGTCCTCTTTTAGCGCTTTGAAAAATTCAACTGGGATACCATCATCTCCACTAGTTTTGTTGTTTGCAGTGCTCTTTAGGGCCTTTATGACTTCGCTCTCCAGGATGTCTGGCTCAAGTTCAATTTCTTCATCATTGTGATTGTCAGGAGTGTTGAGGTCCTTTTTGTAAAGTTCCTCTGTGTACTCTTTCCATCTTTTCTTAATTTCTTCTGCATCAGCTAGCTCCTTTCCGTCTTTGTCCCTTATCATGGTCATTTTTGCTTTAAATGTTCCCTTGATTTCACCGATTTTTTTGAAAAGATCTCTGGTTCTGCCTCTTGTTGTTTTCCTCCATTTCTCTGCACTGTTCTTTTAGGTAGTTTTCCTTATCTCTCCTTGCTTTTCTTTGAAATTCTGTGTTCAAATGATTGTAGTTTTTCCTTTCTCCTTTGACTTTTCTGCTATTTTAAGAGCCTCGTCAGACAACCACTTTGCTTTCTTACTCTTCTTTTCTTTTGGTATGGTTTTCTTTGCTGCTTCCTGCATGATGTCCCTCATCTCCGTCCATAATTCTTCTGGTACTCTGTCTACCGAGTCTAAGCCATTAAATCTGTTCATCACCTCCACCGTGTATTCTTTAGGGATGCTGTCTAGGTGATATCTTTCTGGTCTCCGTGTTTTCCCTACTTTCTTTAGTCTAAGCCTGAATTTTGCGATCAGTAGGTTGTGATCTGAGCCACAGTCTGCTCCAGGTCTTGTTTTTGCTGACTGTATGGAGGTTCTCCATCTTTGGCTGCAGAGTATGTAGTCAATCTGGTTTCGGTGTTGGCCATCTGGTGATGTCCATGTGTAAAGTCGCCTCTTGTGTTGCTGGAAGAGAGTGTTTGCTATGACCAGTGCGTTCTCTTGGCAGAACTCTATCAATCTTTGCCCTGCTTCATTCTGTGTTCCAAGACCAAATTTGCCTGTTATTCCCTCCACTTTTTGATTTCCTAATTTGGCATTCCAGTCTCCTAATATAATTTGGACATCATTTCTTGGTGTCTGTTCTATGAGGTGTTCTAGGTCCTCATAGAACTGGTCCATTGTGGCTTCATCTGCACCTGTGGTTGGTGCGTATATTTGGATCACAGTGACATTGAAAGGTTTGCCTTGAAATCTGACTGACATCATTCTGTCATTTTTGAGATTGTATCCCATTACTGCTTTTCTCACTCTTTTATTGACAATTATGGCTACTCCATTTCTTCTAAGGTTTTCTTGCCCACAGTAGTAGATATGATGGTTTCCAGAGCTGAATTCCCCCATCCCTGTCCATTTGAGCTCACTGATGCCTAAGATGTCAATGCTTATTCTTTCCATCTCATTTTTTACCACTTCCAGTTTACCTTGGTTCATTGATCTCACATTCCATGTCCCTATGCAGTATTGTTCCTTACAACATTGCATTTCCCCTCCCCCTTTCCTGTCCCTCCCCTTCCTCCCCTCTGTGGTGTTAAGCATCCTGTATCACCTAGCCTGCTCCTTTGTTTTGCCTTTTGTTTTGGTAAATAGGGTTCTCTTGGCAAGCTTTGTGGCGTGGTTTGCCGGTGTCTACGCCATTTTTCTCTCCTCATACATTTTATCACAGTTTTTAAAAGTTTAAAACATTTAAGACAACATATTATCATGCATATTATCACACTTTAAAACACGGTCTCTATGTCAGTTTCTATGTTTAGTCAGTATAAAGTCTCTATGTCAGTTGTTATATTAAGAACATAAGAACAGCCTTGCTGGAACAGGCCACAGCCCATCCAGTCCAGCATTCTGTCTCACACAGTGGCTCACCATTTCCTTCAGGGTATTCCCAAGCAGATGCCTTCACCTGCTTAGGATTCCCTGGAAATGATATTGAGAGATATCCTGCCTATCTCTCCAACCCGGAGGTTGTCCTTAAGTATCCATAATTATAGCCATTGATACTCTTGTCCTCCATGAACTTGTCTAATCCTTTCTTAAAGCTGTCAAGACTGACAGCTGTCACCACTTCTTCTGGCAGGGAGTTCCATAGGCCAGTAATCCTCTGGGTGAAAAAGTACTTTCTCTTATTTGTTTGAGAACTAGTACCCAAAAGTTTCATGGAGTGTCCCCTAGTTCTAGTGTTATGCGATAGGGAAAACAGTTTTTCCTTATCTACTTTGTCCACACCGTGCATGATTTTATAAACTTCAATCAGGTCACCTCTTAGACGTCGTCGTTCAAGAGTGAAGAGGCCCAACCGTTGCAGCCTCAGATGGTAAGGAAGGTGTTCCAGTCCCCTAATCATTCTGGTTGCCCTCCTCTGCACTTTTTCCAGCTCCATAATATCCTTCTGGAGGTATGGCGACCAGAACTGTACACAGTATTCCAGATGGGGCCTCACCATAGATTTATAAAGAGGCAAAATGACACTTGCTGACTTATTTTCTATACCCTTCCTAATGATCCCTAGCATTGAGTTTGCTTTTTTCACTGCTGAGGCACACTGGGTTGACACCTTCATTGAGTTGTCCACCAGGACACCAAGGTCCCTTTCCTGGTTTGTCGCAGAGAGTTCAGACCCCATCAGTTTATAAATGTAATTGGGGTTCTTTGCCCCAACATGCATCACTCTGCACTTACTAATGTTGAAACTCATTTGCCACTGTTTTGCCCACTCCCCCAGTGTCAAGAGATCCCTCTGGAGCTCCTCACAATCTCTCACAGTTTTCACTACCCTGTATAATTTAGTGTCGTCAGCAAATTTGGCTACCTTGCTTTTTACTCCTACCTCTAGATCATTTATGAAGAGGTTGAAAAGCAGGGGTCCCAGTACTGAACCTTGGGGGACCCCACTCTTTACTTCCCTCCACTTGGAGAAGTGTCCATTTATTGCTACCCTCTGTTTCCTGTCCCTTAGCCAGTTGCTGATCCAGGACAAGACCTGTCCCTTTATTCCATGACTGGTAAGTTTATTCAAGAGCCTTTGGTGTGGGACCTTGTCAAAAGCCTTCTGAAAGTCCAGATAAACAATGTCAACTGGATCCCCCTTATCCACATGCTTGTTAACACTCTCAAAAAATTCCAACAGATTAGTGAGGCATGATTTGCCCTTGCAAAAGCCATGTTGGCTCTCCTTTAGCAGTGCCTTCTCTTCTATGTGCCTATTAATTCTATCTTTTAGGATGGTTTCCATCACTTTACCTGGGACACATGTCAAACTGACAGGTCGGTAATTTCCTGGATCACCCCTGGATCCTTTTTTGAAAATTGGTGTTACATTCGCTACCTTCCAGTCATCAGGCACAAAGCCTGATTTGAGGGAAAGATTATATATTTTGGCTAGGAGATCAGCAATTTCATCTTTAAGTTCCCTGAGAACTCGTGGATGGATTCCATCTGGTCCTGGTGATTTGTTAGTGTTTAGTTTAACAAGACATGCAAGGACCTCCTCCCTGGTTATTTCTATCTGGCTTAATTCTTCGGTTTCCCTCCCTACGAAGATAGGCTCTGTTTTGGGCATGTGGCCTCTGTCTTCTTCAGTGAATACTGAAGCAAAGAATTCATTGAGTCTCTCTGCAATCTCTGTTTCCTCTTTAATAACCCCTTGCCTTCCATTGTCATCTAATGGTCCAATGGCCTTCCTAGTTGGGTTCTTACTTCTAATGTACTTAAAGAAGTCTTTGTTATTTCTCTGAGTATTTTTAGCTATACGCTCCTCAAAGTCTTGCTTTGCTTTCCTGATTGTTGCCTTGCATTTGTTCTGCCAGAATTTATGTTTCTGCCTGCTGTCCTCATTCGGACAAGCCTTCCATCTTCTAAATGAGCTTTTCTTGCTCTTGATCACTTCCCGAACAGCTCCTGTAAGCCACATTGGAGTCCTCTTGGACCTGGCAGTGCCCTTTTTCCTTTTGGGTATGCATTCCAATTGAGCCTCTGTTATTGTTTTTGTAAACAGCCTCCATGCCTCTTGGAGTGTTTGGACTCTCTCAATTTTCCCTTTCAGCTTCTTTTTTACTAGTTTCCTCAACTTTGGGAAATTTCCTTTTTGAAAATTTAAGGTCTCTGTGTTAGATTTTATCAGTGACTTGCGGTCTATGATCAAGTTAAACATAATTGAGTTGTGGTCACTGTTCCCTATTGGATCAGTCACATTAACATCTTGCACCAGATCCTGAGTATTACTCAGGATCAAGTCAAGGATTCTTGTACCTCTAGTTGGGTCTTCAACCATCTGTCCCAGGGAACAATCATTTAGCATATCTAGGAACTTTATCTCTTTATCATGTGCTGAACAACAGTTCACCCAGTCTATGTGAGGGTAATTGAAGTCCCCCATTATAACCAGGCTTCCCTTCTTGGATGCCTCCTTTACAACATTCTCCAACTGCCAGTCTCCCTCAAGAGTTTGGGTTGGAGGCCGATAGTATATGCCTACTGTTAGACCATCCTTGTGGCCTGGTACTCTTACCCACAGAGCTTCTAATGGTGACTCCAAATCACCTAGATATTCCAATTCATACGATTTTATCACTTCTTTGACATACAAGGCTACACCACCTCCCGTTTGCCCCTTCCTATCCTTCCTGTACAGTTTGTAGCCTGGTATAACTGTATCCCATTGGTTATCATCCGTCCACCAGGTTTCAGTGATACCAATAATATCAATATTCTTATCTATTGCTAAGTATTCCAGCTCCCCTATTTTGTTCCGGAGGCTTCTGGCATTTGTATACAAGCATTTATATATGCTTTCCTGATACAGTCTTTTGAGTCCAGTTGCATTGTTAGACTGCCTCTTGCATCCTTCTGCTAGAGTGCTGGTGACTAGCTCCTTGCTCTGCTCAGTAATTTTTGCATCCTCCTCACTACTCAAGTACACACTTTCCCGAACCGGATGCTGCCCAGCTCCTGTCGGCTTTCCCCCAGTTATCAGTTTAAAAGCTGCTCTGCAGCCTTTTTGATGTTGAGTGCCAGCAATCTGGTCCCATCATGGTTCAAATGCAACCCATCCCTCCTGAACAGATTTGGCTTGTCCCAAAATGTTCTCCAGTTCCTGACAAATCTGAAGCCCTCCTCTCGACACCACCGCCTCATCCACGCATTGAGGCTTCTGAGCTCTGCCTGCCTGGTAGGTCCTGCGCGAGGGACAGGCAGCACTTCTGAAAATGCTACCTTGGAAGTCCGGGACTTCAATCTTCTTCCTAACAACCTGAATTTGGCTTCCAGGACAGACCGCTTGGCCTTCCCAACATCATTGGTACCAACGTGTACCATGACAACTGGCTCGTTCCCAGTTCTCTCTAACAATCTATCTAGATTTCTTGTGATGTCTGCAACTTTTGCACCTGGCAGGCAAGTCACCATACGGTTATCATGTGCATCACAAATCCATTTCTCTGTATTTCTAATTATTGAATCGCCTAGTACAAGGAGCCTCTCTCCTGCAATCTGTTCATCTACATGCACCTCATCAACCATATTAAGGGAGAGAACCTCAGTTTGTTCCTGTTGTTTATCTTCCTGGATCTCATCAAGTGTGATGAAGGAGAGATCATCAGGTGGAACCAGTTGTTCCTCTGTGTGTTCCTCATCAGGTGTGATGAGGGAAAGAGCCTCAAATTTATTCTGTAATTTCAGACTCTCAGAGTGATCTCCTACTCTTCTCCTCCTTTGAGTCACATTCCTCCAAACATCTCCCTCCTGAGTTAGTGAAGGGCCTTCTCCCTCAGAACTGTGCCCTGTCTCTTCTTTCTCCAGCATAGTCTGCTCCGCTCTGTCCAAGAACAGCTCAAGCTCCTTAATTTGTTGGTGGTTAGATATGCGGGCCTCTAGCTGTTGGACCTTCTCTTCTAGTAGTGCAACCAGCTTGCACTTGCTGCAAGTGTAGTTCTCCATAAGCTTTGGCAAGAACACAAACATGGCACAAGTATTGCAGGTAACTACAACTGTTCCCTCAGAATCCATTTTAACAAGTGCAGTATTCTGGGCCTCACAAATGTACACGTTTACTACCTTTCTACCTAGTAAGATTATATTCTTCTTTTGTTATTAGTTTGTAATCTCTAGTTTGGAGGCCTCTAAAGCAGCTCTATTCCAACTGCAAAACTTACCAGTGCTCACTTCCTTTGTTTGGCTCTCCTCAGCAGCAGCTCTGCTTAAGAGCACATGCAGAGTCAAAAGGGCTGACCCTGAAAGAGCTCAGAGCTTTTAAAGGCTAGTGTGGCTCCGCCCCTATGAGTCACAGTTCAGGGAAGGGCCTGGTGTGGCTATGCCCCCCTGCTTCTGGAAGCTTCAAACTGCTTCCTCTGTTTGAACAGAGGTGGCTCTCAGCAGTTTAAATTATCAATTTAAATTAGTGGAGGCCTCTAAAGCAGCTCTACTCCAACTGCAAAACTTACCAGTGCTCACTTCCTTTGTTTGGCTCTCCTCAGCAGCAGCTCTGCTTAAGAGCACATGCAGAGTCAAAAGGGCTGACCCTGAAAGAGCTCAGAGCTTTTAAAGGCTAGTGTGGCTCCGCCCCTATGAGTCACAGTTCAGGGAAGGGCCTGGTGTGGCTCTGCCCCCCTGCTTCTGGAAGCTTCAAACTGCTTCCTCTGTTTGAACAGAGGTGGCTCTCAGCAGTTTAAATTATCAATTTAAATTAGTGGAGGCCTCTAAAGCAGCTCTACTCCAACTGCAAAACTTACCAGTGCTCACTTCCTTTGTTTGGCTCTCCTCAGCAGCAGCTCTGCTTAAGAGCACATGCAGAGTCAAAAAGTCTTCTACATTTGCATATCAGCTACTTATCCTTTGCCTGGGACTCTGAGTCTCGCCCCCTGCTTTTCCTCCTCCGCCCTCTTCCCTTCTGTCAGTTGGTCTACTCCTGGCCTCTTCGCTGCTCGCCCGGCTCTCCTCCTCCTCCTCACCCCCCGGCTGGGGGTGGCTGCCTGGCGGCGGCGGCGGCTGGCCTCCTCGCCGCTCGCCCGGCTCTCCTCCTCATCCCCCGGCTGGGGATGGCTGCCCGGCGGCAGCGGCAGCTGGCCTCCTCGCCGCTCGCCCAGCTCTCCTCCTCCTCTTCACCCCCCGGCTGGGGGTGGCTGCCTGGTGGCAGCCGGGTATTGTACTTTATATATTGTGTTCTGATTTTATTTGGCTTTTGCATACAATAAAACTGTTTAATAATATTTTAAGATATTGTGCCTAGAGTCCTTTTGTATGTAGCAGCTAAGAATAATGAAAATAATTTTCCTTGATTGAGATGACCCTCTTGCTTTTTGTTCTGGCCCTGTTGATTTTGGCAGAGAAAAAGTTGCCTGTTTTCCCTATTCTTTGCCATTCAGGTAAGAAGTTGTACGGTCTATTAGCAGATGAAAACATCATAATAGAAAATGTTTTTACAAACCCACAAACATCTTACAGTGGAATCTCAGTTAATGTAATTAATGAATTCTCTGGGAGGTTTCTTACAGCAAAAATTACTTTAAACAAATTTCCCATAGGAATGCATTGAAAACCAAAATACATTTGTTTAGTTTAGTTTAGTTTAGTTTAGTTTAGTTTAGTTTAGTTTAGTTTAGTTTAGTTTAGTTTAGTTTAGTTTAGTTTAGTTTAGTTTAGTTTAGTTTAGTTTAGTTTATTTGTATGCCGCCCTACTCAGCACAGGCCGACTCAGGGCGGCTCACAACAGATCAAACAAATACAATATAGTAAAGGCAAAATGCAGGATACAATATCAAATACAATGTAGCAAAAACAAAATACATAATACACAATATAGCAGAAACAAGATGCGGTTTCCCATAGGAATGCATTGAATACCAGTTAACCCATTTAAAAAAATTCCATAAACTGAGGCACTATTTTCTATGGATTTTTTTTTGTTATGCGATTTTTATGTTAACCAAGCTGTTTGTTAACCAAGGTTCCACTGTATTTCAATCTCAGGTGTTGACTGAACCAGTGTCTAAATGGAGGAATGTTCGTGGGCATAACCCTTTGGTAAGTTCTCAAGAATAATTTTTATTGCCATTTCAATGACCTCATTTAATCATCTGATGTTCTCTGAATACTGGTTGTTGAACTGCTGAAATGGTACCACCGTCACAGGTACCATCAGGTTTATGGGAACAGCAGAGTTTTAGAGCAGTGTTTCCCAAACAATGTTCTGTGGAACACTGGTGGACTTCGATTCTCAGAAGCCTAAGTCAGTAAATTGGCCAATCAGTGCTTTGAGGAATTGTCTTGGGTTTCTGGGAGTTGAAGTCCAAAACCCAAAGATAGGGAAACGCTGTTTTAGAGTATGTTTGGTAGGCCTGGACTGATAGATAATAATTTTGTGTCAGAAATTATTCTGGGCTGAAAGGATTTTTGCTGGAGAAACTCCACTCAGGAGGACACGCGAATGAGGGTCCTTTCATGTCCCCAATATCATTTCCCACTGAAGTGGTCCCTATTTTTCTACTTGCAATTCCTTGCTTTTGATCTGCTAGGTTGGCAGGAGCTGGGACAAAGACGGGTGCTCAAACTGTCATGCAGTACCTGGGTCTCAAACTGCTGACTTGCCAGCCTTCCAGCTAACAAAGCGAGCTTCTTAACCACTGAGCCACCGCAGCGTGGACTGATAGATGGAGACATAGGAGAAATGGAGGAGAAATTAAGAGGAATCCTCAACAGGCTCCTACTTGTTTTTGCTTATTTCTTTGATTCTAGCATGATGCAGATAGTGAAAATAAAATTCAAAAATATCAAAGATAAAAATGCTGCTTCTCTGTACATCAGGGCTTAATGTATCAAGATGCGACACGATGGGGAATAACGTTGCAAACATATGTGCAGCTTACTATGTTGGACCAGCACACAAGGCCATTGGTATGTTTTGGATATTTTCTCTCTCTCTTTTTCAGTGTGCAAGTTCTTTTTCCTCGCTGAAATAAAGATTCAATGTGTATAATTTGACCTTCCTTGTGTTCGTCTTGTACAACCCTTGTCTCCCTCTTTTTGTCTCCTGGGTTGAGTCCTCCCTTGCTAAAATTTAAACAACAAACTCTAAGGCAGCTAAATACTTAATTTAAATGGTTAAAAGATAAAACTGGTACATAAATCTTGAAATTGTAATTTGCAGATTTCACCCATAAGAATGATGGAGAGGTCAATCCACAGTGCAAAATACATTTTTGTAGAAAACCTATATCGAAGGTATAGTATTTAGTATTTTATTTCATTTTAATATACCTACAGAGTGGCCTATAAGTTGCTATCCAGCCCATAAGTCCATACCCATCCTCTCCATGGGCATGCGCCCTGCTCCTCTGCCCAGCAGTCCAATGGGAGCACTTCCTCCCTCCTCCCAGCACAGAGTTTGCCCTGCCCCTCAGCCTGGTAGCCCGATGGGAGCGCTCCCCCCCCAGCAGAGCTCTACTCTTTTTGTAGCCAGGTAGGGACTTACGGGCCACCCTGTACATACTTATATAGTTTATTTCGGTCATTGACCAGCATATGGACAAGAAGACAAACAATCACTCTGAGATTGTTATATCATCTAGACCTATCAAAATGAATTGTATTTCTAAACCACAATAAACAGAAACTCAGTTGATTTCAGTGGATCTACTGTGGTTAGATCTACCTTGGATCTAGCCATGTATTCTGAATAAGGGTGCCCTATGGGTTAGGGATTGCAGTGGCTTAGTGGTTAAGACACTGAACTTGACAGCTGGAAGGTAGGC
Organism: Bradypodion pumilum; assembly: GCA_035047305.1. Classification (NCBI taxonomy): domain Eukaryota; kingdom Metazoa; phylum Chordata; class Lepidosauria; order Squamata; family Chamaeleonidae; genus Bradypodion; species Bradypodion pumilum. The sequence goes on along the minus strand of JAWDJD010000009.1, from coordinate 21,955,339 downwards.
AGGTCAGCATTTTGAGACTTGAGTGCTGCACGATGGAATGAGCTCCCATCTCTGTCCCTCCTCTTGCCAGTCTAGCAGTTTGAAAGCAAGAAATTGCAAATCGATAAATAGGTACCACTTTGGTGGGAAAGGAAGCAGCATTCTGTGCACTCCGGTGTGTAGTCATGCTTGTCACATGACCACGGAAATGTCTGCATACACAGACAGTGCTGGCTCTTTGGCTGTAAATGGAGGAGAGCACCACACCCTAGAGTAGGAAATAACTGGCTTTCAAGCAAGGGTTGGCAACTTTGACAGGTTTGGGGGCCAATTTTCTGCCTTGCCCATCAGTCATAAATAGGATGAGAAAATGGAAATGCCTAGAAATCTACTTCTATTTTTTAAAAAATTGATTTTGATTCCTATATTGAGCAAGAGGCTGGATTAAATGGCCTCATAGGCCCCTTTCCACAAAATTCTCATTAAATTTTTTTTGTATTTTTTACACACTTTCGAGGCCCAGCAAAAACAGCATTGGGGAGCCACAGGATGTTCCATGGCTGTTCTTAACCTATCCCTGTCCTGTAACAAAAACCACATGCTACTCTGACAGCTATTTATTGCTGTATCAGTCACATTATCTCAAATGTGCAAGATAGCAGTTGTTGCCTAGCTCATAATGTACTCTGGCATATTATGGGTCTTTGTAAACTTTTTCCTTTCCAAATGGTCTGAGAAAAGCAAGGGGAAAGCTCTTTGTTAATCCACAAGATGGCATCTGTGCTACATTGCCACTTGGGCGATAAATATAGCTTACCGAAATAGGTGTGATTTGATTTGCGTGGAATTGATTATGCAGATCTGTAATTGAAAAATGGCATGGTTTGTTTGAAAAACCAAGATACTTTAATCATTCTAATCACTTTTCTGTTTATAGTAGCTTTTAAAACACTGATTTGATTCTCTAGCCCAATTTTGTCTATGTGTATGGCATAGAATTTGGAGGCACTGATGTTGTGTAGTGTTGGAAGCTGTGCATTTTTTAAAAAAAGTTGTAACCAAAGAATTTTGAAATAGAGCTACATTAGCTTTTGTGTGATTTTACAAAGGAAACATGGGTTTTTGATTTGTTGAATTCGTGACAGAAAACTGCAGTGCATCAACTTTAACTTCTTTAGTTGCATTCCAGGGGTTGTGGTGGCTCACTGGTTAAGAAGCTCGCCTTGTTAGCTGGAAGGCTGGCAAGTCAGCAGTTTGAGACCTGCATGACGGATTGAGAGCCCGTCTCTGTCCCCACTCTTGGGGACATGAAAGGAGCCTCATGTGGGCATTTCCTGAGCGGAGTTTCTTCTGCAAAAATCCTTTCAACCCAGAATAATTTCTGACAAGAAATTATTATTATTATTAGTTGCATTTCAATCATCTAGTGCTTTTGAAAAGATTCAGATGAAGAATAGACATCTTAAATTTATTTTTATTTATTTTTATAAAAAAATCTGGATTTACTCCGTAGTGAAAAGCATAGTGTCTTCCACCTTTATACATTTTTTCAGTTATGCAAATTGCATGGTAATCTTTTAAAAATATGAAATATTTTTATTTGAGTATTTTGTGAATATAATTAACAGCTTAGAAAGTAGAATAGTCAAAAGGAAACTGTATTATTCATTAATATTTACAGTGCATTTCGTTCCAGAGATCTGCATTGATAGTAGGTGGGGAATTTGATTCAATCTATATTGGCATGTTCAGTGAAGAGGATCCATATTTCATAACAGTCATTTTGATTGTCTTGTGGTTCTTAAAGTTGTAGTTCTTAATCTTGCTTTTATCTTTCTTTCTAAGAACAGCCTTGTAAACAAGTCAACAAAGTCATTATGCAGCATTAGTTTTTGAATAGTCTGCCAAGAGATTATTTTTCTCTTTGTCTCTCACTGGAAATTGGTGTTGGTGTGGCTATTTTGACTTTGGACACAGCAGTTCCAAACGTTGTTGTGCAGCACCCAACCCATCTCCCAGGATTCCTCAGACAAAACATTCTCCTCCTTCCTTCTTCTTCTTCCGTGTCTAAGCCAGACATGAAACTTCCAAAATGAAGGCACCTTTTGGTGAGTTCATTCTGCAGTTTCCTTCACATGACCAAGTGTGAGAAATATTAGCTGTGTATTATGCTTTAGATATATTGAAGGATTAGCAACATATCAACCAAATGTTTTTGTTTCTCTTTATATAACCAAAGTTTGAATATCTTTCTGCATTTAAAGCCAGAATCCCCTACTAATGTAATGCAATTCTGTAATAGCAGTTTGGGGATATTTTTATTTTCTGCCCAATCCATTTGTTAAGGTTTTCTGCATTAGGAATGTTTGATGATTACATAGGCCAACAGTTGCTTTTGTGCCGCGTTTTTTTGAGCTGATTTCATATGAATTTGATCCCCTAAATTCAAATACTGTATGGCATTAGTTTTTGCCTAGGAGCTCAAATTTCTAAGATATAACATTTTAGTGAAATATACGTTACACTATCTTAAGTTAAATCCATGGAACAAATAAAAAAACTAAACATGGAATTTTTATTATTATAGTATACAAATATTATTATATACAAAGATAGAGGAAAAAGTCATTGATGAAACCAACCAGTCACTGAACACTTCGGAAGCTTCTTTTCCGTGACATTATTGAATGTATTTTGGAACAGTCCATTTTTAAACTCCAGCAGTAATCTGCTATCATGTGCGTAATCCCATCTTCCTTGGTAGCGGTTCTTCATAGTTTTAATATTGTCGTGAAATTTTTCACCTTGTTCCTCACTGGTGTCTCCTAAATTTTCAGGAAAATGATCTACAGTAAGTGGCTGTGTAAATAGTGCGCTTTAATACTCATTTTACACCCAAGGCATTTGAAACTGTTAAGCATCTCGTTTACCAGTTCACCATAGTTTTCAGCTTTGCGTTTGCCTAGAAAATTTCCGACAACTGCAACAAATGGAGGCCAGGCTTTTCGCTCAGCCTCATTCATCGAATGACTATAGGACAAATATACAGGAACCAATCCTTGTATATGTGATTTAGAACTGCACAAAATGGAGTTAGAACTGCACATTTTGTGTATAACTGCACGTAAAAAAAAAACCACTGATCTAAAAAAGTAGAGCAGGTAGAGAAAAACTGATTTCATATTTGGATTCAGTGACCCAAATATAGCTAAAATCAGTTCTAAAATCCTAGGCACCAAAACATTTTTTTCTTGTAGGCCTGTGTTATTTGTCTTTATTCATTCATTTTAGCACTTATTTCTTTGCAATCCTCTTGATCCAAGAATTTATTAGCGGTTTTAGTAAATCAACCTTTCAAATGCTTTTGTCTTTTTTTAAATTGCCTGCATTAAAAATCTACAATTCCATGTTATACAATAGAATTGAGAATACATAGTACATGGTCATTCCCAAAGTGATTTTTTGGGTTGTGTATTACATTTGTCACCTTAAGGAAATTGCTGTGCACCATCTTGGTTTTGACTTTCATTATGTGACTCTAATCCCACTGTTTATTCAACTAATTTCTGTAGCATTTATATCTGCTAAAATGTTCCACAGTCTGATTTGGAATCTTTAAATTCATTGTCAGGAAAAAATATTGCATTTGTCTGCATATTGGAATATTTTTTACTTGCATCTCCTTAACAATGTTATTGTAAGTTGAATAAGCAAGATAAAGGTAAAGGCTGCCCTTGCTCAAAAGACAGCCATTTCCGACTCTAGGATTTGGTGCTCATCAATATAAAAATCATATTATTCCCCTGGTTCCAGTTCTGCTCATGAATAAGCAAGTGCTTCTCTAAAGACTTGTTTGAGTATAAATTGCAAAGTAGTGGTAAGATTATAATCTGTAGAAAGAAGTGGGGCCAAACGGTGTAGACAAGAATAGGGTGAAAAACCATTTGAAGCTCAAAAATGAGAAGTGTCTTGGAGTTTTAATTTTTCAATAAAACTTCAATGTATTCACAAAAATCAGATTCAAAACCCTTCCAGTACAAAGTATGACTTTTCAGATACTTTCATCAGAAATCTAGAAATATGAATAAACAAAATGTTTACAAAGAAAATTTATGGCAAACTTATTCCATATATACATATTTACATAAATTGGGATAACATATTATATTACAGCAACAGACACATAGGATGAACAACAATAAAGTTACCTGTATATATCAATCGCAATAAAGTTACCTGTATATATCAATCGCAATGTTTGAAAGAGTAATTAAAGAGAAGTTTATAGTGCGTCCCAAGCCTCGAAAGGAAGTTCTTTTTGTGCCGACGGACGTCAAAGAGCACTATGTTTCAACTCATTATTTAAACAATTCCATCACAAGTTATACATAATAAGCAGCAGCTGAGTAAATAACAGGATATCGCAAATTTAAAGGAAACAGGAGTAATCTTGATCCACATTGAGTCCATTTAGATGCAGTAAATTGAAGCAATGAATGAAGTAAGCCTTTCACTGCAAAAGCTGTTTTTTGATATTCGTGCGGGAAAACGGAGCCAGCTAGACAGTTTCTAAGGCAACAAATCTGAAGTGGCGATTGTTGTGTTTTTCGAGAAAATGGCTGACAAGGGGGGCTTGAACATTCGATGATCTAATCTTCAATCTATATTCCCCCACCCTGGTTTTAAGTTCCCTAGTAGTCATACCACAATAAGCAAGCCCACATTTACAAATACACAATTTTTAGTTTTACAGGTGGTGAGCTCCTTAAGAGTAAAGGTAAAGTTATTACTCAGTACGCTGACCTCTTTAGTTTCCCAACATAGTTTGCATTGGACACAGCTGCTGCAACGGTAATGCCCTGATGCAATAGGGGTAATAGAATCCAAGCGGCGTTCATGATCAGAATGAGTCATGATCTGGCCAATCGATCGAGTCTTCCTTAGCCCGATAAGAGGTCTGTTATTACAACCATGCAGATGTTCAATTATATGTCAGTGTTTGTAAATGATGGCTTTAATTTTAGTAGCTAGGGGGGAGTACTCAAAAGAGCAGCTGAGTCTCGTATTAGCTGATCTAACCCTGTTAGTTAACAACTGTTGCCTGGGAGTGGTACATGCTTTCTTAAAGCAAGCTTGCACAACTTTTTCTGGGTAGCCCTTCTGAGATAAAAATTGTGTAATATTTTGGGTGGAAGTAAAAAAATCAGCTTCAGTTGATGAGTTTCTTTTGGCTCTTAAAAACAATCAATATAGCAAATTATTTCTTAGATAATGAGGATGATTAGAAAGAAAATTGAGGTAGGAATTCCTATCTGTAGGTTTTTTGTAGAGTTTAACCCTTACTGTTCTTACATCTGAAAGGTAAATTGTAACATCAAGAAAGGGAAGTGCCTGATGTCTAATACTATGGGTAAATTTGAGGTTCACGTTAATCCCATTGATCCATTTCAGAAATTCAGGTACACACTGTAAATCATCAATAATAAAGTACAAATCATCAATTAAACGTTTATAAGTAATAATATGCCCAAAATAAGGATTACTGTTTGTGTTCAAAATAATCTCATCTACAAACCTAATCGTGTACATATTTGCCACACTGGGCATGATGTAAGTACCCATGGTGACACCACGAACCTGCAAATAAAAAGTGTTCCCAAACCTGAAATAATTGTTATCTTAAAAAATATTAAGAATATATAAAGAAAGTGTGTTGGAGGGTTGTGATCTGATCTAGACTCTAACGCTATCTGAAGAGTAGTTCTAGCCTCCTCGAGAGGTATATGCGTATAGAGAGCCTGTACATCCAGGGTAACAAAACCTCCTCCATCTGGGATCCTAATCCCTTCAACCTGTGTAATAAAATCGGTAGTGTCTTTGATATAGGTAGAAGTCCGACGTGCAAATGGATTAATGAAAAAATCTAAATATTTGGCTAAAAGTTCTAAGGTGGAATTCACCGAGGAAACAATGGGTCTCCTTGGGAGCAAACCATCTGGAGCTCTATCTTTATGAATGTTTGGAAGCAAATGGAATAGGGGAACCCTCAGATATTTATTGAATAAAAATTCAAAAGTTTTATCTGTAATGTAGGCCATGGCCACCCCCTCATACAAAACAGTTTTAATCAGATTGGTAATTTTCAAAATAGGATCTGAAGCTAATTTTTTCTAGAAGGTTACATCAGCCATTTGTTTATTGGCTTCAGCTACATAATCAATTGTATTTAAAACCACTATACCTCCTCCTTTATCTGCTGGTTTAATTATGACATCCCTGTCAGTAGCTATTTATTCTAAGGTGCAAATATCCTGAAAACTGATGTTATTGCATTTCCTAATTCTACCCCTTTCACTTAATATCTCTTAAGACTAGCCTCCTAAAAACCTCGATAGATGGGTTATCGATGGGCGGAGAAAACAAAGATTTAGTTTTAAAACAGATGTAGAGTCCATGCCCTTAAAGAACACCTTAAGTTTAAGTAAATGCGTCAATTTAAATAGGTCCACCAGTGTAGTAAAGGAACGGTATGATGGAGTGGGAACGAAGCCCAGACCCAGTGAGAGGAGGCTTAATTGTTTTGGAGAGTACCTTAGATGAGAGATTGAAAACTAAGTTTTCCTCTTGTGAGGGGCTCTTCTCTTGGACAAAAAAGGAGTAGTAGGAGCACGTCCAGATGTAGCGGAGGCTTGCCTCAAGTCGTAAGATCTCGTAGATAGTTCATCATTAGAGGTAGAATGCTCTTCAGTATCAGTGGTTTCAGGATCCGAGAAGGTAATGGGATCTTGAAATGAGACTTTCTTATATATAGACTTCCTGGTTTGGTATCTCCATTTGTAAACCCTGGAAGTGGCATAGTCTTGGAGGTCCCTGTCAATTTTTTTATTTTTTGAAATCCACTAATCTTTAATTAATGACTCCATTCCTACTAACTTTTCAAAAAGCAATTCACATTCGCTCTTAGGCCCCATAGGGCTTTTCCTTATGGCACCAGATGCTACTGTACCACCTGCCATAGTTGCTGTGATTGGGGTCATTGCTAATAATGTTGTAGTTACTGCTGTTACTGCTACTGTAGACATTGCTGTTGTAGTAATTGTAGTCGTTGTTGCTGCTACTGTTGATGTTGATGTCATCTTTGTTACTGAAACTGTTGTTGTTGTCACCGGTGGTGTAGGTACTGTTGTCTTTATTGTCTTTATTACTGGAGTTGTTGTTGTCACTGGTACCATAGATGCTGTTGTCGGTGATGTTAGTATACTTGTAACTAATTTTTTTGCTGGTGTTACTGTTGCTTCAACAAGCGAACCTTGTATTAACTTTTGTTGCTGCTGTTGTTGTAACATCTTTTTCACTTTCTCCTGTTCCTCTGCATCTTTTACCTCTTGAGCTAATGTCTTCTTCATACCTTTAGAGTCCTCTTGTAACTGAACCAGCTTTTTATAACTTCTATCGGACGATGTCTCCCTATCTCTTGACCAAGCTATTTTCTTCTCTTTATCTTTACCACGACCACGCCGACTCATCCACTTAAAAATCTAATTACAACTCATATACAAACTCAAAGAACTTCTTTAAAATAATATCAAACCTCTAAACACTTTATATTGAGCTACATCAATAAAAAGAAAAATAGGAAAATAATACCAACTGTACTTTTATATTTAAAAAGGGGAAAAATAAATAGAAAAAGAAGAAAGAAAGGAAAAAGAAAAAGAGAAAGAAAAAAGGGGGAGAAGAAAAAAGAAAAAGAAAAAAAGAAGGGGGAAAGGGAAAAGAAAAGCAATGTCTGATAAATTTGATAAAAGATTTGATGATATAGAAAAAGGACAAGTTACCTTAAAGAAAGATCAAGAAGAAATTTAAAAAGAACAGAAGGAAATTAAATTGGAGGTTAAGATGTTGAAAGAAAGAGAGAAGATGAGAGAAATTAAGGTGGATCTTCTGGAGAAACATGTTGCAACAATGGAGGAGCAGATGAGACGTCCGAACATAGTGATCCGTAACTTACCTGAGAAAAATCTAGACATGTTAAGAGATAGGATTTTGGAGTGGTTAAACGGTATGGCGATGGAGTACAGTTATTCTTCAGAAGACATTGTAAGTCTGTATCATCTCGGACAGAAGAGAGGGAGATCCGCTCCAAGGAATGTGTTGTTAAAATTTGCTTGTGAAGTAGATAAGATGAGATTAATGGCCCATATTAAACAAATGGATTCAACAGTTTTGAAGATTGATGGAGCAGATGTTGAAGTTTACAGTGACATTGCACAGGAGGAAAGAATTTGGCGTCAAACTTTGAAACCTATTACAAAATATTTGATTGGTAAAGGTGTTAAATATAACTGGAAATTTCCAAAAATGTTGACTTTTTGGCACCTAGGTAGGAGATATGTTGTGAGGGAGAATGCTTTTGTATTGGATATACTTGTTGAGGCTAAATTACTGGAGAATGATACTCAAAAATGGGAATTATTGAAGCAAGAACTGTTAACATCCGGTGGCTTACATTTTGGTGGACAGGAGGATGATAATGTGCCTGAGGGAGCAGAGGGAGGGACTTAGTGATCTTCAGCTCCCATTGACGCACTTTCCCCTCCTCCCCTCTTTGGTTATCAAAGGCCTCTTTTTTCTGGAAAAGTGGGGAGGGTAAAAATTTTATTTTATTTTTTCTCTTGTCTTTTTTGTTATTGTTTGTTCTTGTTTGAAAATTATTGTTTCATTAATGTCTAGGGTAAGAGGTTTAGTTAAATGCACTACCCATGAGGATCATGTTAGAAATGGAAGGACTGAGGTAAAAATTTCCCATGAAGTTTATTAAGATGTTGACATGGAATGTGAAAGGTACGGGTTCCCAAGTTAAACGTAAAAGATTACAAGCAGCTCTTAGAACAGATCGTCCAGATATAATTTTTTTACAGGAAACACATCAAAAATCAGAAGATACCAACAAACTATTTCTGGGTTGGATACAGATATATGAAAAAGCATATGGAACTTCTAAAGCAAGAGGGGTGGCAACACTGATTTCAACCAGATTGGGTTTTGTTTTGACTAAGAGTATTTCTGATCTGGGAGGTAGGTTTTTGATTGTAAAGGGTATAATAGACAATGAAGAAGTGACCTTGGTGAATATATATGCTCCAAATGAACATCAGGATAAGTTTTTAGACAAGGTATATCAAATTTTGGAAAAAGAAAAGACGGTTAAAATGATAGTAGCAGGTGGTTTTAATTTAATTCAGTCTAGTATGGATTGCACTAACGTAGATAGGGACAAAATGGGATCAAAAGCGAAGATATTAGATAATTGGATAAAACCCTTAGGGTTAAAGGATGCATGGAGAGAATTTAAAGGAACAGAAAGAAAATATACATATTTTTCACTTGTATACAATTCATATTCTAGAATAGACTATTTTTTTTGTTACTGAAAATATATTTAAGAATATAGAAGAAATAGATATTGGAATTTTCAAAGAATCAGACTTTGCTAAACTTTTAATGCAATTGGGAATTGGGAAATCAGAGAGGGGAAAAAGTAGTTGGAGATATGATTCAAAATTGTTTAATGAGCCTGTAAATAAGGAAAATATGGAAAAAGTTTGGAATCAATATTGGCAATGGAACAATACAGGTGAAGTAACATATAACGTAGTGTGGGATGCTATGAAGTCGGTTTTTAGGGGAGAATGTATTAAACTAAATAGTATAAGAAGTAAACATTTAAAGGATAAATATGAGAACATTGAAAGAGAAATTGGACAACTTCAGGAGGAACATATAAGAACAGGGAAGAAAGAAACATTATTAAATATCCAGAAAATGAGAAAAGAACAGATCGGCAAGGACATAGAAAAAGTTAAAAAAGATTTGATATACTTAAAAAGGGAATATTTTGAATATAGCAACAAGAATTCAAAATTATTAGCTAGAGCTGCGAAAGAAAAGTGTTAGAAGAGAAATTGGCATTTTAATAAACCAACAAGGAGTGAGATGTAACAAAACAAAGGAGAAGGTGGAAATAATAAAAGGTTTTTTATCAAGATTTATATTCTAAAAAAAATATAAGAGTAGGAAAATTAAGGGATTATTTGGATAAATGGAAGGGAATCAGAATAAGGGAGGAGCATAAAGATAGAATGGAAACACCAATAACAGAAAAAGAGATAAGAGGGGTGATACAGAGATTGAAAAGTGGTAAGGCGCCTGGTGAGGATGGATTCTCAGTGGAATTTTATAAACAATTTAAAGAATTGGTAATACCAAGACTCCTGAAGCTGTTTAATTATATATTGGATGGAGGTTTATTACCGACTTCATGGTAGAGATCAGTAATTGCTTTGATTCCTAAACCAGGGAAAGATTTGAATAAGATAGAGTCTTATAGGCCAATCTCATTGATTAATCAAGATGCAAAAAATTTTACTGCAATATTGGCGAATAGACTAAATGAATTCATGAAGGAATATATAAATAAGGATCAGGCTGGTTTTCTGAAGGGTAGATATACGGCAGATCTTACTAGAAGGGTAATTGATTTGGTGAATATAGCAGAACAAAAAAGGAAAAGATTGGATTATTATCTTTAGATATTTTTAAAGCCTTTGATTCTTTGCAATGGATTACGATTAAAGAAATTATAAGAAAGTTTGGGTTTGGTCTGAAATTTATAAATTTAATTGATCAACTATATCAGAAAGGAATAACTAGAGTAAAAGTGAATGAAACATTTACAGAAGATATAAAATTAGAAGCGGGTACCCGACAAGGTTGTCCATTGTCGCCTATACTTTTCGTGATGGCCATGGAATTTTTAGCGACACTTATAAGAGAAGATAGAAAGATTGAGGGAATAGAAGGAGTAAAAATTAGTTTATATGCTGATGATACAATGGTCATAATGAAAAACCCTGTGAAAACAATGGAATATATCCAGGTACATTTGAGGGAATTTGAAGAAATGACGGGTTTAAAAGTGAATTGGGATAAATCTGAAATGATTATTTGTAATGGAAATGAAGAAGATCAAAAAAAGATAAAGGAAAGATATAATATACAAATTAAAGATAGTGTGAAATATTTGGGAATTAATATTGCAAATAAAATAGAAGAACTTAAGAGACTAAATTATGATAAACAAAGAATGGAAATAAAGGGGAAAATAAAGCAATATAATAAGTTAAATTTGTCTTGGTTTGGTAGGATAGCTTTGTGTAAGATGAAATTATTGCCAAAGATTAGATTTTTGTTTGATGCCCTACCAATTCATTTAAAAGAAAAAGATATAAAGATTTTTCAGAGCATGATAAATACTTTTTGTAACGGGGGAAAAAACTGAGAATTACAAAAAGTTTATGGTATATATTGCAAAAAGGTGGATTGGGTATTCCAAATATTAAACACTATTATAGAGCATTTCAGTTAAAAAATGTTGTAAAAATTATAACAACCTGATGTTATTTGGGACGAGATAGAAATCAAAGAATTACAATTTGGGAAGGCAATTTTTTTGGATAAGGGGATGAAAATAGGTAAATAATCCATTAACGAAAGCAATGATGGAGGTTTGGAAAAATATTAAAGAGAAAATAGTGCCGGGAATTTCCCCAATAATGGATCTGGAAGATGTTAAGACTTTCCCTTTGAAAGTAGACAAAAGACTAAAGGATATACTTCTGAGAAATGATGTGTTTCTGTTACAAGATTGGATAAAAATGATGGATAACTTGGAATTAAGAGGTGAAGTGTTTAAACAGATGAAATTGAACTGGTTACAAATAATTTTGGTAAAAAAATGGGGGAAGAGATATAAAGAGGAGTTCAGTTTACAGAGAGGGAAAACAGAATTTGAGGAGATGATTTGTAAAATAAGAAAAAGAGAAATGGAGATAAAAGGTTTAGTAAGTAAAATATATAGAATTTTGAATAAGGATGAAAGCTCACAAAATGTTGAGAATACTATGGGAAGAAGATTTAAATATAAGAATTTCGGAATCACAGTGGAAGAGTAAATGGAGGAGAAGAATTATGAAAAATCTTTCTGTAAGATTAAAAGAACATAATTATAAAATATTGTGGAGGTGGTACCTGACTCCAGTTAAATTGTATCGAATGGATAATAGTAAATCAAGAGATTGCTGGAGATGTAAAAGTGAGCTTGGAACATATGAACACAATGTTAGGGATCATTAGGAAGGGTATAGAAAATAAGTCAGCAAGTGTCATTTTGCCTTTTTTTTTTTAAATCTATGGTGAGGCCCCATCTGGAATACTGTGTACAGTTCTGGTCGCCATACCTCCAGAAGGATATTATGGAGTTGGAGAAAGTACAGAGGAGGGCAACCAGAATGATTAGGGGACTGGAACACCTTCCTTACCATCTGAGGCTGCAACGGTTGGGCCTTTTCACTCTTGAACGACGGCGTCTAAGAGGTGACCTGATTGAAGTTTATAAAATCATGCACGGTGTGGACAAAGTAGATAAGGAAAAACTGTTTTCCCTATCGCACAACACTAGAACTAGGGGACACTCGATGAAACTTTTGGGTACTAGTTCTCAAACAAATAAGAGAAAGTACTTTTTCACCCAGAGGATTACTGGTCTATGGAACTCCCTGCCAGAAGAAGTGGTGACAGCTGTCAGTCTTGACAGCTTTAAGAAAGGATTAGACAAGTTCATGGAGGACAAGGGTATCAATGGCTATAATTATGGCTACCTAAGGACAACCTCCGGGTTGGAGAGATAGGCAGGATATCTCTCAATGCCATTTCCAGGGAATCCTAAGCAGGTGAAGGCATCTCCTTGGGAATACCCTGAAGGAAATGGTGAGCCACTGTGTGAGACAGAATGCTGGACTGGATGGGCTGTGGCCTGTTCCAGCAAGGCTATTCTTATGTTCTTATGTTCTTATGTGGTGAAGTTGTAAAGTGGTTAAGATTTTTGGAAACTAATTGAGAAAGAAATTTCAGCGATTACTAAAGTTGATATAAAACTGGAGCCAGGTATCGCCTTGCTGACGGGATTGGATGATATAAATATGAGTACAAACAAAAAAGAACTGGTGTCAATAATGTTAACGGCTGCAAGACTGTGTATAGCGAGAAAATGGAAAAGTGATTTAAGGTTAAAAATTGATGGATGGTATAAAGAAATGTGAATTGAATGTGAAGAAAGGTATTTTAAAATAGAACAAATTTTGGGAAATATGGAAACCATTTGTGGAATTTGTCCTTGTGAGTGATAAAGGGGTTAAGCCGGTACCTCAACATATGAGTTTCTGGGAAAATTAAATTAGAAATTCGATCCTCATGGTTTGTAAATATCACTGGGTGTTATAATTTGTAATACAACAAATTAATGTAATGTGAATTTCTTTTTTCTGATTTGTAATTTCTTGTATTTGTTGTATTTTTTTAAATAAATCATTTGTATTTTTTTGAAAAACCTAAAAAAAAGAAGAAATCCACTAATGACTCTTGAAAGCATTTCAAATTGAGTTCCAGGTCCTCAACACCTTTATCAAAGTAAGACTGAGAAGTGCTCTGTTGTATTGTGGTTTTAGAGGTGAAAAACCATTCACAAAAAGGTTAATATAACTGTCCAAAATGAATCAAGGATATACTTAAACATAAAAATTGGCAAAATAGATATGTGCAGTGTTCTTTAATAATATCAGCAAGGATGTGAAATAAACTCTTATCTGTCAGAGATGAAAACAAAAAGTCCTCTTATATATCAGAGTGAAAAGCAGAGTCCAAATTCAACATGTAACAGGTATCAATAGAAATGTTCATACAAGACTCAACGTCCATAAATGAAAGGTAGTTGTTTCTCACATAAAAAGTCCAAAAGTCAATTTCAAAATAATTTCTTCCAAAATGTAAATATCAAAAATTGAATTCAAAGCCTATTTGGTACAATAGAAATATTTAGGCTTTTCAGAAAAATGTATTTTCCTTCATCAGGAATTTTTATAAGGAAGAAATATAAACAGTAAAAATAGTTTCTCAAATTGACAAATATGATTGTACAACAAATAATAATAAATTTCTAACTAGAATAACTACTGGCTGGAATAACAAGTATAAAATCTTACCTTTGAAATAATTTGGAAAGTTCTAATTCCATTAATAATATTCTTATCGCGTCCACTGCCTCCACATGTAATTTTTAAGGTGCATACGGACGTTAAAAAGTAAGTGGAAACTACAGTCATATATAATACTAAAAGGTACCCACAGGTGGAACTGATCAAAGTGGAGACTTGAATGTTACTGTAATGACCGAAAAACACACACAGCTGGCCCTTCACAAAAAACAGGAGAGTTTTACTTCCTGATTGAGTCCGTTTGGTGAGATTGAATCAAATCTATGTATATAATAAGCTTCCCGCTGTAAAAGTCTCTTATCCAAATTAGTTTTCTCAAACTTGATTGGAAATAGAACTTCTAGAACGACGAACTTGAAATAATTTTCGGTGTGCCCTGCCTTGATATAATGGCTAACCAGAGGAGCCTGCAAGTTCTGAGATTGAATCCTAGAACGATGTTCTGAGATCCGATTTTTAATTTCTCGCGATGTTTTTCCGATGTTAATTAGATCGCAAGGGCAAACCCACATGTAAATAACGTTGGCAGAACAACAGTTACTGAAATGTCTGAGTTTCATAGTAAAATCCTTACCTGGAATCTGCACCTCCTTCATTTCCCAACAAAAACGGCAACAGACGCAAGTGAGGCATCTAAAGTGTCCCATAACAACCTCTCTAAACTGCTGAATGTGAGCCTGGTGATCTGATCTGATGAGAATGTTGCCTAGGGACCTGGTTTTCCGGACCTCTATGGTGGGTTTCTGATTGCAACCTGGTATTCCATCTAAAATGTCCCAGTGTTTGAAAATAATGTTTTTGATTGCTTGGGCCAGGGGGGGAAATTCAAAGGAACAATAAATGGATGTAACGTTGCTTTCTAATAAACAAACTAGTTCTTTCACTATTCTCAACTTTCCTGAGTGAAGAATTAATGATGTGCTCAGGATACCCCCTGTTTCTCAAGGATCATTTGATGTTGGCTGAGCTGTTTACAAAATCCGCATGATCAGTACAATTCCTTTTGGCCCTGGCAAACAATCCGTAAGGAGTATTGTTTTTTATATACATAGGGTGGTGGGAGCTATACATGAGGTATGAATTCCTATCAGTGGGTTTTTTATACATCTTAACTGCAAGTCTCCTGTCATCAGTGACACAAACAGAAACATCCAAAAACGGTAAGTGTTTTACATGATGTGTGAAACTCAAATTGATATTCAACGTGTTAATCCATGTGACAAAGTCCAAAACCGATTCTTGGGTATCAAACAGAAAAAATAGATCATCGATAAATCTCTTATAGATGATAATATGTTCCAGGAAGGGGTTAACGGTGGGATTGTAAATAAAGGTCCTTTCAAAGTCTATCATATACATGTTAGCTAAACTAGGGGCCAAAGGGCTCCCCATGGCCACATCCAAAATTTGGAGGTAGAAGGTGTTCTCCAGGACTATATCTAAAAGGTCCATCAAAAAGTGTTTTGGGGATCTTGATGTTCCCAGGAAGTTAAAGCATCTTTTACAATAGGTCTCGCAGCATCAATCAGAATGTTAGTATACGAGGGGCGTGGCTAAGATGGCCGGCGAGTAACATCCTGATTTATGCGCTCGCACTTATCAAAGTGGTAATCAATGAGAATAACAAACTAATGGAGTACCTACTGAGATATTTTGTGGCGATAAGACTCCTTCTTGCCTGTTTGGAAAAGCTGTTGCAGGGCGGTCGAAGTTTGGGAGGTATCCTCGGCGGGAGAGGTACGCGACGGGAGCTGCGGTTTCTCCGGCCGAGGAGCCGAGAACGGGACCGGCGAGACGGCGGTGAATCGAGAAAAGTGGAAAAATCAGCAAGAAAGTGAGTTAGGTAATTGATATACCGAGGGGAGCTAGAGGTGACAGTGGATTGTTTTGTCCTGAAGAGATTGGAGGTGGCAAGAGTGTGTGGAAGAGGACAGAAGGGTGGCGGACGAGGCGTAATGGCGGCGATCTTGGAATTCGAAAGTTTGTTTAATGGACAATGGCTTTTGAGTGTTCCAGGGGAGCTGTGGAGTGATTTGGTGGGCTCGAAAGTGGTTATAGAGGAAGAGCGACTGAGTTTGAGGCACTGGTCACCCAGGCTTTTTTTGAAGTTGAAGCAAGGAAGAGCGGTCTTTCTTTAAAAAGTTTGCTGATTTGGGGAAGAAGGAGGAGGGATTCCCCCCTGAAGCCACCGCAGCCGCTGGGAAAAGGGAGTTTTGTTTCGTTCGCTCCAAGAGAGGGTTTTTTGCTTTTTTACTCCTTCGCTGTGTGGATTATAATTCTCATTTTTTCTTTTTTTATTCCTCCTTTTCTTTCTTTTATTAAAAAGTTGGATCTTGGGATTTTTTCTTTTTTTCTTCCCTGTGGAACTGATACAAGTGGATATATTTGGGCATTT
Organism: Bradypodion pumilum; assembly: GCA_035047305.1. NCBI lineage: Eukaryota > Metazoa > Chordata > Lepidosauria > Squamata > Chamaeleonidae > Bradypodion > Bradypodion pumilum. The sequence goes on along the minus strand of JAWDJD010000009.1, from coordinate 21,938,854 downwards.
GTCTCGTTGGAAATACTGTTTATGCGGATGGATCATTTTACCTTTTTTTCAAGGAGGGGATTTTGTGCAAGATTGGAAGCTTTTAAAGGCAAAGTTCACGAGTTTTTGTTATTCGGGGTGTATTGGCTGACTTTGGTGACGAATTTCCCGTGGATTACAATACTTATTGGTTGTTTTTTGGTTCCCGTCTCCCCATGGATTACAACAATAAAATTTTTTGCTGGCCCTCCTCTCTTATCCAAGTTACATCACATTCAAAGGACTATTGGCAGCTCTGGCTGCATTGGAACAGGTATAAGTGGAGTGTTCAATGAGAATATAGTATTCTGCAGCATTAAAACTTTTAGTGGAGGTCATCATGGATAAGGGTACAAGAGGAAAATCAAAGGAGGAGGAGCCGGTGGTGAAATCTAAGAGAAAGGAAAAAGCACCAATGGAAGAGGTCCCTCCGTCATCATCACCACCACCTGAACCCTATGATCAAACCCAGATTATGGTGGAATTTGGTAAATTGTTTCAGAAGATTGAGAAGATGGAAGAGGCAAGAGTGAAGGATAAAAATGAAATGTTGAAAAAGCAGGATAAGGTGGTAGCAACTGTTGTGGATTTCACAAAAAAAGTAGAATTAAGTTTGCAAAAAATAGAAGGAAATGTGAAGTTGGTTCAAAATGAGGTGAAGGCTATGAAAAAGGAAATAAAAGGGACTCAGGAAGGGGTGAGGGAGAACAAGGTGAAAATGGATGAACAGGAAAAAAGGATTGATGCTATGGAAGATATGATGAGAAAGCAGAATATTGTCATATGTCATGTGATTGAACGGACGCCAGACCAGCTAAGAGAAAGAGTGGACCAGTGGTTAAAGAATTTGAACATGGGAAAGGAATTTGTACAGGAAGACATTGTAAGTGCATATAGGGTGGGTCCAAGAAGAGGGAAAGTGGTCCAAGAAGTGTTCTGGTTAAATTTGCGAATTGGGGAGATAAACTTAGAGTAATGGCTTTTTAAAAACAAGTTGGTTCTGGTGCCCTGAAAATCGATGGCTCCGATGTGGAAGTATATAATGGTATTTCTATTAAGGAAAGAGTCTGGAGATATAAGATGAAACCGGTAACCAAATTGTTGATGAATAAAGGTGTAAGGTACAATTGGAGATTTCCACAGCAGTTGCGATTTTTCTTTGAAAAAAAATGCAGGTTATTGATGAGAGGACTGACCCATTGGAGTATCTGACTTTGCTTGATTTGGTTAAAGCGGGTTCGGAGGAGTGGGTAACCCTTAGAAAAGATTTGTTGGAATCGGGGGCCATAAGAAGAGATTACGAGGGGGCAGATGCTGGTGGTGCTACGGGTGGAGGCCCTCAGGGAAGAGAAGAGGAGGAGTTGTCATTGATCATGGTGGAGGAGGAGGCAAGTAAGGAGCAGTGAGTAATGGGTTATGATGTAATAATTTTTAAATATTATTTAGAAGGTAGAAAGGTGAGGATGCGCTGCGCACTAATTTATACGCACATCTTACATGTTCCCCCTCTCCCCTCTTTGGATATCGAAGGCGGCTTTTTTTTCCAAAGAAAGTGGGGAGAGCGATATTGTGTGTTTTTTGTATATTTTTCTTTCTTAGTGGTAAGGCGTTTGTGGTAGCACGCCTAATGGAGAGTTTGGAAGTTAGAGAAGGTGAAATTGTAACAAATTATGAGAAGTATTAAAGTATTAACCTGGAATGTAAAAGGTACAGGTTCTGTTCTTAAGAGGAGGAGGTTAGAATTGGCATTGAAGAAAGATAGACCCGATATAGTGTTTTTACAGGAAACGCACCAAAAATCAAAGGACACAAACAATTTTTTTTTAGGATGGATACAACATTATGAAATGGTGTTTGGTACTTCAAAAGCGAGAGGAGTTGCAATCATGATTTCTAAAAGATTAGGATTTGAGATAACAAAAAGTATTGCTGACCAGGAAGGTAGATATCTGATCGTGAGAGGGAAAATTGACGATGAGGAAATAGTTTTAGTGAATATTTATGCTCCAAATGAACATCAAGCGGAATTTTTAGAAAAAGTTCGTAAAATTGTGGTGTTAGAAAAAGTGGCAAAGATGATTGTGGCTGGAGATTTTAATTTGATAAGGTCAAACTTAGACTGTACGGATTTAGCAAGGTGTGGAGCAGGTATTAAAGGGAATGTTCTAGATAATTGAATGGTTGCATTGGGGCTGAAGGATTCTTGGAGAGAGATCAAGGGCTCGGAAAGGGCATATTCTTATTTTTCACACGTTCATGGGTCCTATTCTAGAATAGATTATATATTTTTAACGGAAAACATGGTTATAAATATTGAGGGAATTGAAATAGGAATTTTTAAGGAATCAGATCATGCTAAAGTGTTTTTGGAATTAAGGACACAAAAGGATAATAGGAGAGGAAGAAATTGGAGATATGATCCTAATCTATTCAAAGATCAAAAATGTAAAGAACAAATTATAGAAAGTTGGATGGAAAGCTGGCAGTGGAACGATAATGAAGAGGTAAATTTTAATGTGGTCTGGGATGCCATGAAGTCGGTTTTTAGAGGGGAAAGTATAAAGTTGGCAAGCAACAAGTACAGAAAGTATAAGGTAGCACAGGAGGAGAAAGAAAAAGAAATAAAACAATTACAGGAAGAACACTCAAAAAAGGATAATTTTTTTTGTCAAATTACAAAGATTGAAGGCAGAATTATTGGGTAAGGATATAGAAAAAGTAAAATGAGATTTGATATATTTAAATAGAGAGTATTTTGAATTTAGCAACAAAAATTCAAGATTATTGGCAAGAGCGGCCAAAGTCAAAAAGGAAAAAAGGGAAATTGGGGTTTTGGTTAATAAACAAGGGATAAGGTGTAATAAAGTTAGTGATAAATGTAAAATCGTGAAGAATTTTTATCAAGCACTATACGCCAAAAAAGAGATAGACTTGGGGAAGCTTAAAGGGACTTTGGAGAGGCAGTTAGTGAGTGGAATAAAGTAGGAACACCGGGACAAAATGGAAGAACAGGTTTCTGAGAAAGAGGTAAAGGAAGTAATTAGTGGTTTGAAGTTGGGGAAAGCCCCGGGAGATGATGGACTACCGACCGAGTTTTATAAGGAATTTAAATACGTTGTGGTACCAAAGCTGGTAAAGTTATATAATTATATTTTAGATGGTGGACAAATTCCGACTTCATGGTATAGGACTACAATTGTTCTGCTGCCAAAATTGGGAAAAAATCTGGAAAAAGTGGAATCTTATAGACCAATCTCTCTTATAAATCAAGATGCCAAGATCTTCACAGCAATACTGGCTAACCGTTTAAACAAATTCATGGGAGAATATATAAATGTTGATCAAGTAGGTTTTTTAAAAGGAAGGCATATGGCTGATTTGACCAGGAGGGTGTTAGATCTAATTGATAACATTAATCAAACGAAGGAAAAGGTGGGGTTATTATCTTTGGACATTTTTAAGGCATTTGATTCGTTACAATGGTCTTCGATTAAGGAAATAGTTAAAAGCTATGGATTTGGAGATAGATTTAGAAGGGTAATTGATTTGTTATATCAGAAAGGGATTGCTAAGATCAGAGTAAATGATGAGGTTACAGATGAGCTTGAGGCAGGTACTAGGCAGGGCTGTCCTCTGTCCCCTATCTTGTTCATTATGGCAATGGAAATTTTGGCTAAAAATATAAGGGAAGATTCAAGTATAGAAGGGATAATGGGTAATAAGGGAAGTATGTATGCAGATGACACATTGCTAATGGTGAAGAATCCGGAGGGGGTTATGGATAGGATTAAAGCGCAAATAGAGGACTTTGAGGATATAACAGGGTTGATGATAAATTGGGATAAATCGGAAATGATGTTGTGTAACATGGGGGAAGAGGAGAAGGAAAAGATGGTGGGGCTATCTAACATACAAATCAAAGATAAGTTGAAATATTTGGGGATAATTATTTCAAATAGATTGGAAGAATTTAAAAGATTGAACTATGATAGCTTGAAAATAGAATTTAAGACTAGAATACAAAGTCTTCAAAAATTGAAGTTGTCATGGTTTGGGAGGATTGCAATTTGTAAAATGATGTTGTTGCCGAGAATTAATTTCCTATTTGATGCACTTGCAATTCAAATGAAGGAAAAGGAGATTGATGAGTTTCAAAAGATGTTTAATAATTTTTGCAATGGAGGTAAAAAATCTAGATTACCAAAGAAATTCTGGTACCTGCCTCAGAAAGAAGGGGGTTTGGGAATGCCAAATTTATTAGCGTATTATCGCGCATTTCAAATTAAGAATGTTGTGAAGATTTTGGCAAGAGGAAAAGTAATTTGGGAGGAGATTGAGATGAAAGATTACAGGAATATTGGTAAAATGATTTTTTGGGAGATAAGATTAAAATGATAGCCACCAGTAATACTATGATGAGGGGACTCATGAATGTGTGGAAAAGATTAAAGAAGGACTTGGTCCCAGATGTCTCTCCAATTTTGGAATTGGCAGATATGGCGTGCTTTCCGATAAAAATAGATAAAAAAAATAAAAGAAATACTGGATAAAAATGAAGTTTTCTTGGTGAAAGAGTGGTTAAGGACTTGTGGAGATGAAAACAAAAAGAAAAAACTGTTTGAACAGTTAAAATTGGACTGGTTTCAGAAAATGAAGGTTAATAATTGGAACAAAAAATACAGAAGAGAATTATGTATAGACAGAGAAAAGACGGAATTTGAAGAATTGGTTTGGAAAATTCGAAAAGGTGATAAAAGCATTAAGGGTCTATTAAGTAAACTTTATGCCTTAATAAACAAGGGGGGTGATCCACAGGAAGATTTGAAATTGAAGTGGGAACAGGATTTGAATATAAAGCTAGGAAATGATGAATGGAGAAACAAGTGGAAAAAGAGGATAATGAGAACTATGTCAGTAAGAATTAAGGAACATAATTATAAAATGTTGTGGCAATGGTACCTGACACCATTGAGGTTACATCAGATTGATAATAAAAAGGACAAATTATGTTGGAGATGTAAAGATACTGTTGGAACTTACGAGCATATGTGGTGGAGCTGTAAAATGATAAATGAGTTTTGGAGAAGAATAGAAAAAGAGGCTGGGGGAAATAATGGGTAAGAAAATTAAACTGGCGTCAGGTACCATTATGCTAACAGATGTGGATGGTATGTGTTTAAACAAAGAGGAAAAAGAGTTACTAGAAATAATGTTAACTATGGGTAGACAATGCATTGCTAGAAACTGGAAAAATGATGTAACCATTCAGACGGGAGAATGGTATAAGGAAATGTGGAACCTAGCATTGAATGATAAATTGACATGGGAGATAAAAGTAAAAAGGGATAAACTGAAGGAAAATAGATTTTGGAGTATTTGGAAGCCTTTTGTTGATCACTCCCTTATGGGTATGGAATGGTGTAGACCTGTACCATCTCTAAGTAGTTTTTGGAGACAATATTGAGACCAAACTCTCCGGGGCAATGTAAATAAACACTGGGTGAATTGTAAGTGTAAATTGGAGCTTGATAGTTGTACCTAAATAATAGCATTACTGAAATGTTTTAGAATTGGTTATAGTTACAGTGTTAATTCTCAAGTAGATATTCAACATTATGTGCAGTATAATAGATAATAGTTCAACTATCATCTATGTGGTTATTTTCTATGAAACTTATATATTTTTGTTATGTTTTATGATGTAATGTTTTGTGTATGTTTGTATATTTTTTTTGAAAATCAGTTAATAAAAATTTATATATATATATAAAAGAATGTTAGTATACAAGGATGTGACATCTAATCAAAAGTGCAGACCCCCTCCGGAACGTGTAGACCCTCCACCAGAGAAATGAGGTGTGACGAATCCCGAACATAGGAGGGGGTGCATTTGGCAAACTCATTGATGTAGAAATCTATATACTTTGCCAGTGGTTCAGAAACTGAATTGATCCCCGAGACAATAGGTCTCTCTTGTCCCTGCGCGTCAGGTGCCCTAACCTTGTGCACCTTAGGTAAAAGATGAAAGATTGATACCTGTGGAAATTTGTTAAACAAAAATTCTGAGGTTTTTCCAGTGATGTAATTTAATGAAAGACCTTCAAAAACAACTGTCCTAATTATATTTGAAACACATGTGGTGGGGTCACAAGAAACTTTTCTGTAAAAAGACCTGTCTGACAATTGTTGCATAGCCTCAGATTCATAGTCATTGTTGTTCAATATAACTACCCCGCACCCTTATCTGCTGGTTTGATAATGATATTCTCATCTTTAAGCTAAATTGGTCAGTATTTCTAAATCCTCACTGGAAATTTTTTTATTTATTTCAGGGCGGTTCACAATCATAGATAAAACAGATAAAAACAGATAAAAACAAAGAATTAAAAACCCACCCCCTAAAAAGGGGTGCAGATACCGATGGAAACGTGGGGGAAGGCATACTCCTCTATATCAACCACCCAACGGAAGCCACCCCTCCACCTGCACCCCAAACTTGGCCCGCCAGCCAGCTTTTTAGTTCTTTTCTAAAGGGCAACAACTCCGTCTGGAGGCGCAGTTCTATGGGTATAAAACCTCCACTGTTCTAAAGCTCGGATGTCTTTTAGAACTAATTTCTGAGAAACCTCCACAGCTGGGTTGTTGACTGGTGGGCAGAAAGTAGATCTGGGTCTAAAACATGTATCAGTAAGAGAAACCATACCCTTAACGAAAATCTTGAGTTTTAACATTCTTATAAGTTTGAATACATCAACCCTTGTGTTAAACAAGGAATAAAAGGGGGTAAGAACAAAAGTAAGACCCAGGGACAGAAGTTGTATCTCTCTTGTGGTCAATGGTCGTGATATTCTGTTATTCACTCAGCTGTTGCTTATTATGTATAACATGCGATGGAATTGTTTAAATAATGAGTTGAAACATAGTATTCTTTGACGTCCGTCGGCACGAAAAGAACTTCCCTTCGAGGCTTGGGATGCACTATAAATTTCTCTTTAATTTCTCTTTCAAACATTGCGATTGATATATACAGGTAACTTTATTATTGTTCATCCTATGTGTCTGTTGCTGTAATATAATATGTTATCCCGATTTATGTAAATATGTATATATGGAATAAGATTGCCAGAAATTTTCTTTGTAAACATTTTGTTTTTTCATTTTTCTAGATTCCTGATGAAAGTACAGTAATACCTCATTCAAAGTCCGATTCATACAACATCGAATTCATACAACACCGCCTAATTTCTTGAAAAAAGTTACCTCATACAAAGTTGCTCGACTTTGTATGAGGCATTCAGTTTTTCGCAGGTTGCATTCTGCCTGGCCAGTATAAAAGGCAGGACACATGTGTGCATTGCTCTTGTGGGTTTTGCACAAGGCAAAGAGTGTTTAGTAGTGGTTTTGAGCGTGATTTTGGATTTTTAAAAATTTCTCATCAGAATTTTTAGAAGCATTCCTGAGATTTTTGCAGCATTTTTCAGGTTCTTGGACAATCAGGGTTGTTTGACATGTTTTTGTAATGTATTTAGCCTTTAGACAATATTTTCTTAAAATTCTGTCAGTTTCCTGTCTGTTTCCTTTACTTTGCCATGAAGTCTGTGCTGCTACAGTACAATGTATCGCTATGGAAACGACGTTGTACAAGGCATCGCAGCAAGGATTTGGACGTTGTATGAGGCATCGAGGCTAGGATTTTGCATGCCTCATACAAAGTCCAAATCCGTATAAAGTCCAAACTTGTGGAACCAAGTTTGGACGTTGTATGAGGTATCACTGTATCTGAAAAGCCATACTTTGTACTGGAAGGGTTTTGAATCTGATTTTTGTGAATACATTGAAGTTTTATTGGAAAATTAAAACTCCAAGACACTTCTCATTTTTAGGCCTCAAATGTTTTTTCACCCTATTCTTGTCTACACTGTTTGGCCCCGTTTCTTTCGACATTGTGTACTTTTGGGCAACATGGTGACCTCAGACATAGGCTTCCGCCTATACCACGGCGGATTGGGACCGCATTTTGAGTAACATAGCTTCTTACAGACATGGTTCAGAACCCCACAAGGATGACTTCTCAGCTCTCGAGTCCCTGGAAAAGAAGCGTATTAGGTATAATTTGCATGCCTCTTTCCTGGCCGATTATCATAAGATGGCTAGGATACCCCACGGTCTGTGGATACAAAAGGGGCCCACTTTGGTTAACGAAGATGAAGCTTTCTGTGATAAATGGGCAGCTATCCTTGACTGCTGCTCCTTCGATTTGGTACTCCTGATCATAGAGTATTCTAATTTACAAGTAGAGACCATCACAGAGGACATTGATAAGCTTAAAACCACAATATAACAGCACTTCTCAGTCCTACTTTGATAAAGGTGTTGAGGACCTGGAACTCAATTTGAAACGCTTTCAAGAGTCATTAGTGGATTTCAAAAATAAAAAATTTGACAGGGACCTCCGAGACTATGCCATCTCCAGGGTTTACAAATGGAGATACCAAACCAGGAAGTTTGAGACCCCATTACCTCCTTGGATCCTGAAACCACAGATACTGAAGGGCATTCTACCTCTAATGATGAACTATCTACGAGATCCTACGACTGGACGTGCTCCTACTACTCCTTTTTTGTCCAAGAGAAGAACCCCTCACAAGAGGAAAACTTAGTTTTCAATCTCTCATCTAAGGTACTCTCTCCAAAACAATTATGCTTCCTCTCACTAGGTCTGGGCTTCATTCCCACTCCATCATACCGTTCCTTTACTACACGGGTGGACCTATTTAAATTGACGCATTTACTTAAACTTAAGGTGTTCTTTAAGGGCATGGACTCTACATCTGTTGAACGTTTTAAAACTAGATCTTTGTTTTCTCTGCTCATCGATAACCCATCTATCGAGGTTTTTAGGAGGCTAGTCTTAAGAGATATTGAGGCACTAGAAAGGGGTAGAATTAGGAAACGCAATAACATCAGTTTTCAGGATATTTGCATCTTAGAACAAATAGCTAATGACAGGGATATCATAATTAAACCAGCAGATAAAGGAGGAGGCATAGTGGTTTTAAATACAATTGATTATGTAGCTGAAGCCAATAAACAAATGGCTGATGTAACCTTCTAGAAAAAATTAGCTTCAGATCCTATTTTGAAAATTACCAATCTGATTAAAACTGTTTTGTATGAGGGAGTGGCCATGGGCTACATTACAGATAAAACTTTTGAATTTTTATTCAATAAATATCCGAGGGTTCCCCTATTCCATTTGCTTCCAAACATTCATAAAAATAGAGCTCCAGATGGTTTGCTCCCAGGGAGACCCATTGTTTCCTTGGTGAATTCCACCTTAGAACTTAGAATTCCACCTTAGAATTCCACGTCGGACTTCTACCTATATCAAAGACACTACCGATTTCATTACACAAGTTGAAGGGATTAGGATCCCAGATGGAGGAGGCTTTGTTACCCTGGATGTACAGGCGCTCTATATACATATACCTCTCGAGGAGGCTAGAACTACTCTTCAGATCTAGAGTCTAGATCAGATCACAACCCTCCAACACACTTTCTTTAGATATTCTTTTTTTGGTAGTTTTTATTGATTTTTTAAAAAGAAAACAAATAAAAATAATAAAACAGTACATATAAAAATACAAAAATAAACATCCAAAAAAGAAAGAAAAATACAGTCTATCCTAATACACTTTTAAAGTATCTTTAGATTTGACAAACATAACTGCTAACATTACTAAATCATATACACTTTTATGTAATTCAATACTCTTTGTGGTGCAACTCCATAAAAATGAAAACAACATAATACTTAATTCACACCCAGTGCTTATTTACAATGCCCTAGAGAACTCAGAGTGACTCATATTTTATATCCAGAAACTTCTTTGTTTGGATACAGGTCTGTTAGTTTCAACATCCATAAGTGAGTGATCCACAAAATGTTTCCAAATATTCCAAAATCTATTCTCTCTCATAATGCTCTTTTTTTCTTTTATTTCCCATGTTAATTTATCATTCAATGCTAAATTCCACATTTCTTTATACCATTCCTCCATCTGTATAATTATGTCATTTTTCCAATTTCTTGCAATACATTGTCTGACCGTTGTAAGCATTATTTCAAGTAATTCTTTCTCATCCCTATTTAAGAACATAAGAACAGCCTTGCTGGAACAGGCCACAGCCCATCCAGTCCAGCATTCTGTCTCACACAGTGGCTCACCATTTCCTTCAGGGTATTCCCAAAGAGATGCCTTCACCTGCTTAGGATTCCCTGGAAATGGCATTGAGAGATATCCTGCCTATCTCTCCAACCCCGAGGTTGTCCTTAAGTATCCATAATTATAGCCATTGATACCCTTATCCTCCATGAACTTGTCTAATCCTTTCTTAAAGCTGTCAAGACTGACAGCTGTCACCACTTCTTTTGGCAGGGAGTTCCATAGACCAGTAATCCTCTGGGTGAAAAAGTACTTTCTCTTATTTGTTTGAGAACTAGTACCCAAAAGTTTCATCGAGTGTCCCCTAGTTCTAGTGTTGTGTGATAGGGAAAACAGTTTTTCCTTATCTACTTTGTCCACACAGTGCATGATTTTATAAACTTCAATAAGGTCACCTCTTAGACGCCGTCGTTCAAGAGTGAAGAGGCCCAACTGTTGCAGCCTCAGATGGTAAGGAAGGTGTTCCAGTCCCCTAATCATTCTGGTTGCCCTCCTCTGCACTTTCTCCAACTCCATAATATCCTTCTGGAGGTATGGCGACCAGAACTGTACACAGTATTCCAGATGGGGCCTCACCATAGATTTATAAAGAGGCAAAATGACACTTGCTGACTTATTTTCTATACCCTTCCTAATGATCCCTAACATTGAGTTTGCTTTTTTCACTGCTGAGGCACACTGGGTTGACATCTTCATTGAGCTGTCCACCAGGACACCAAGGTCCCTTTCCTGGTTTGTCGCAGAGAGTTCAGACCCCATCAGTTTATAAATGTAATTGGGGTTTTTTGCCCCAACATGCATCACTCTGCACTTACTAATGTTGAAGCTCATTTGCCACTGTTTTGCCCACTCCCCCAGTGTCAAGAGATCCTCACAATCTCTCACAGTTTTCACTACCCTGTATAATTTAGTGTAGTCAGCAAATTTGGCTACCTTGCTTTTTACTCCTTCCTCTAGATCATTTATGAAGAGGTTGAAAAGCAGGGGTCCCAGTACTGAACCTTGGGGGACCCCACTCTTTACTTCCCTCCACTTGGAGAAGTGTCCATTTAGTGCTACCCTCTGTTTCCTGTCCCTTAGCCAGTTGCTGATCCAGGACAAGACCTGTCCCTTTATTCCATGACTGGTAAGTTTATTCAAGAGCCTTTGGTGTGGGACCTTGTCAAAAGCCTTCTGAAAGTCCAGATAAACAATGTCAACTGGATCCCCCTTATCCACATGCTTGTTGACACTCTCAAAAAATTCCAACAGATTAGTGAGGCATGATTTGCCCTTGTAAAAGCCATTATGGCTCTCCTTTAGCAGCGCCTTCTCTTCTATGTGGCTATTAATTCTATCTTTTAGGATGGTTTCCATCACTTTACCTGGGATACATGTCAAACTGACAGGCCGGTAATTTCCTGGATCACCCCTGGATCCTTTTTTGAAAATTGGTGTTACATTCGCTACCTTCCAGTCATCAGGCACAAAGCCTGATTTGAGGGAAATATTATATATTTTGGCTAGGAGATCAGCAATTTCATCTTTAAGTTCCCTGAGAACTCGTGAATGGATGCCATCTGGTCCTGGTGATTTGTTAGTGTTTAGCTTGACAAGACATGCAAGGACCTCCTCCCTGGTTATTTCTATCTGGCTTAATTCTTCGGTTTCCCTCCCTACGAAGATAGGCTCTGTTTTGGGCATGTGGTCTCTGTCTTCTTCAGTGAATACTGAAGCAAAGAATTCATTGAGTATCTCTGCAATCTCTGTTTCCTCTTTAATAACCCCTTGCCTTCCATTGTTATCTAATGGTCCACTGGCCTTCCTAGTTGGGTTCTTACTTCTAATGTACTTAAAGAAGTCTTTGTTATTTCTCTGAGTATTTTTAGCTATACGCTCCTCAAAGTCTTACTTTGCTTTCCTGATTGTTGCCTTGCATTTGTTCTGCCAGAATTTATGTTTCTGCCTGCTGTCCTCATTCGGACAAGCCTTCCATCTTCTAAATGAGCTTTTCTTGCTCTTGATCATTTCCCGAACAGCTCCTGTAAGTCACATCGGAGTCCTCTTGTAACTGGCAGTGCCCTTTTTCCTTTTGGGTATGCATTCGAATTGGGCCTCTGTTATTGTTTTTGTAAACAGCCTCCATGCCTCTTGGAGTGTTTGGACTCTCTCAATTTTCCCTTTCAGTTTCTTTTTTACTAGCTTCCTCATCTTTGGGAAATTTCCTTTTTGAAAATTTAAGGTCTCTGTGTTAGATTTTATCAGTGACTTGCAGTCTATGATCAAGTTAAACATAATTTAGTTGTGGTCACTGTTCCCTATTGGATCAGTCACATTAACATCTTGCACCAGAGTATTACTCAGGATCAAGTCAAGGATTCTTGTACCTCTAGTTGGGTCTTCAACCATCTGTCCCAGGGAACAATCCTTTAGCATATCTAGGAACTTTATCTCTTTATCATGTGCTGAACAACAGTTCACCCAGTCTATGTGAGGGTAATTGAAGTCCGCCATTATAACCAGGCTTCCCTTCTTGGATGCCTCCTTTATAACATTCTCCAACTGCCAGTCTCCCTCAAGAGTTTGGGTCGGAGGCCGATAGTATATACCTACTGTTAGACCATCCTTGTGGCCTGGTACCCTTACCCACAGAGCTTCTAATGGTGACTCCAAATCACCTAGATATTCCAATTCATACGATTTTATCACTTCTTTGACATACAAGGCTACATCACCTCCCATTTGCCCCTTCCTATCCTTCCTGTACAGTTTGTAGCCTGGGATAACTGTATCCCATTGGTTATCATCCATCCACCAGGTTTCAGTGATACCAATAATATCAATATTCTTATCTATTGCTAAGTATTCCAGCTCCCCTATTTTGATCCGGAGGCTTCTGGCATTTGTATACAAGCATTTATATATGCTTTCCTGATACAGTCTTTGGAGTCTAGATGCATTGTTAGACTGCCTCTTGCATCCTTCTGCTAGAGTGCTGGTGACTAGCTCCTTGCTCTGCTCAGTAATTTTTGCATCCTCCTCACTACTCAAGTACACACTTTCCCGAACTGGATGCTGCCCAGCTCCTGTCGGCTTTCCCCCAGTTATCAGTTTAAAAGCTGCTCTGCAGCCTTTTTGATGTTGAGTGCCAGCAATCTGGTCCTATCATGGTTTAAATGCAACCCATCCCTCCTGAACAGATTTGGCTTGTCCCAAAATGTTCTCCAGTTCCTGACAAATCTGAAGCCCTCCTCTCAACACCACTGCCTCATCCACACATTGAGGCTTCTGAGCTCTGCCTGCCTGGTAGGTCCTGCGCGAGGGACAGGCAGCACTTCTGAAAATGCTACCTTGGAAGTCTGGGACTTCAATCTTCTTCCTAACAACCTAAATTTGGCTTCCAGGACAGACCGCTTGGCCTTCCCAACATCATTGGTACCAATGTGTACCATGACAACTGGCTCGTTCCCAGTTCTCTCTAACAATCTATCTAGATTTCTTGTGATGTCTGCAACTTTTGCACCTGGCAGGCAAGTCACCATACGGTTATCATGTGCATCACAAATCCATTTCTCTGTATTTCTAATTATTGAATCGCCTAGTACAAGGAGCCTCTCTCCTGCAATCTGTTCATCTACATGCACCTCATCAACCATATTAAGGGAGAGAACCTCAGTTTGTTCCTGTTGTTTATCTTCCTGGATCTCATCAAGTGTGATGAAAGAAAGATCATCAGGTGGAACCAGTTGTTCCTCTGTGTGTTCCTCATCAGGTGTGATGAGGGAAAGAGCCTCAAATTTATTCTGTAATTTCAGACTCTCAGAGTGATCCCCTACTCTTCTCCTCCTTTGAGTCACATTCCTCCAACCATCTCCCTCCTGAGTTAGTGAAGGGCCTTCTCCCTCAGAACTGTGCCCTGTCTCTTCTTTGTCCAGCATAGTCTGCTCCGCTCTGTCCAAGAACAGCTCAAGCGCCTTAATTTGTTGATGGTTAGATATGCGGGCCTCTAGCTGCTGGACCTTCTCTTCTAGTAGTGCAACCAGCTTGCACTTGCTGCAAGTGTAGTTCTCCATATGCTTTGGCAAGAACACAAACATGGCACAAGTATTGCAGGTAACTACAGCTGTTCCCTCAGAATCCATTTTAACAAGTGCACTATACTGGGCCTCAAAAATGTACACGTTTACTACCTTTCTACCTAGTAAGACTATATTCTTCCTTTGTTACTAGTTTGCAATCGCGTGCGCCGTTAGGCGCATGGGCCTCTAAAGCAGCTCTACTCCATCTGCAAAACTTACCAGTGCTCACTTCCTTTGTTTGGCTCTCCTCAGCAGCAGCTTTGCTTAAGAGCACATGCAGATTCAAAAGGGCTGATCCTGAAAGAGCTCAGAGCTTTTAAAGGCTAGTGTGGCTCCGCCCCTATGAGTCACAGTTCAGGGAAGGGCCTGGTGTGGCTCTGCCCCTTGCTTCTGGAAGCTTCAAACTGCTTCCTCTGTTTGAACAGAGGTGGCTCTCAGCAGTTGAAATTATCAATTTAAATTAGTGGAGGCCTCTAAAGCAGCTCTACTCCAACTGCAAAACTTACCAGTGCTCACTTCCTTTGTTTGGCTCTCCTCAGCAGCAGCTCTGCTTAAGAGCACATGCAGAGTCAAAAGGGCTGACCCTGAAAGAGCTCAGAGCTTTTAAAGGCTAGTGTGGCTCCGCCCCTATAAGTCACAGTTCAGGGACGGGCCTTGTGTGGCTCTGCCCCCCTGCTTCTGGAAGCTTCAAACTGCTTCCTCTGTTTGAACAGAGGTGGCTCTCAGCAGTTGAAATTATCAATTTAAATTAGTGGAGGCCTCTAAAGCAGCTCTACTCCAACTGCAAAACTTACCAGTGCTCACTTCCTTTGTTTGGCTCTCCTCAGCAGCAGCTCTGCTTAAGAGCACATGCAGAGTCAAAAGGGCTGACCCTGAAAGAGCTCAGAGCTTTTAAAGGCTAGTGTGGCTCCGCCCCTATGAGTCACAGTTCAGGGAAGGGCCTGGTGTGGCTCTGCCCCCCTGCTTCTGGAAGCTTCAAACTGCTTTCTCTGTTTGAACAGAGGTGGCTCTCAGCAGTTGAAATTATCAATTTAAATTAGTGGAGGCCTCTAAAGCAGCTCTACTCCAACTGCAAAACTTACCAGTGCTCACTTCCTTTGTTTGGCTCTCCTCAGCAGCAGCTCTGCTTAAGAGCACATGCAGAGTCAAAAGGGCTGATCCTGAAAGAGCTCAGAGCTTTTAAAGGCTAGTGTGGCTCCGCCCCTATGAGTCACAGTTCAGGGAAGGGCCTGGTGTGGCTCTGCCCCCTGCTTCTGGAAGCTTCAAACTGCTTCCTCTGTTTGAACAGAGGTGGCTCTCAGCAGTTGAAATTATCAATTTAAATTAGTGGAGGCCTCTAAAGCAGCTCTACTCCAACTGCAAAACTTACCAGTGCTCACTTCCTTTGTTTGGCTCTCCTCAGCAGCAGCTCTGCTTAAGAGCACATGCAGAGTCAAAAGGGCTGACCCTGAAAGAGCTCAGAGCTTTTAAAGGCTAGTGTGGCTCCGCCCCTATGAGTCACAGTTCAGGGAAGGGCCTGGTGTGGCTCTGCCCCCTGCTTCTGGAAGCTTCAAACTGCTTCCTCTGTTTGAACAGAGGTGGCTCTCAGCAGTTGAAATTATCAATTTAAATTAGTGGAGGCCTCTAAAGCAGCTCTACTCCAACTGCAAAACTTACCAGTGCTCACTTCCTTTGTTTGGCTCTCCTCAGCAGCAGCTCTGCTTTGTACTTTATTATTGATGATTTACAGTGTGTACTTGAATATCTGAAATGGATCAATGGGATTAACGTGAACCTCAAATTTACCCATAGTGTTAGCCATCAGGCACTTCCCTTTCTTGATGTTACAACTTACCTTTCAGATGTAAGAACAGTAAGGGTTAAACTCTACAGAAAACCTACAGATAGGAATTTCTACCTCAATTTTCTTTCTTATCGTGATTATCTAAGAAATAATTTGCTATATGGATTGTTTTTAAGAGCCAAAAGAAACTCATCAACTGAAGCTGATTTTTTTACTTCCACCCAAAATATTACACAATTTTTATCTCAGAAGGGCTACCCAGAAAAAGTAGTGCAAGCTTGCTTTAAGAAAGCATGAACCTCTCCCAGGCAACAGTTGTTAACTAACAGGGTTAGATCAGCTAATACGAGACTCAGCTGTTCTTTTGAGTACTCCCCCCTAGCTACTAAAATTAAAGCCATCATTTACAAACACTGGCATATAATTGAACATCTGCATGGTTGTAATAACAGACCTCTTATCGGGCTAAGGAAGACTCGATCAATTGGCCACATCGTGACTCATTCTGATCATGAACGCCGCTTGGATTCTATTACACCTATTGCATCAGGGCATTACCGTTGCAGCAGCTGTGTCCAATACAAACTATGTTGGGAAACTAAAGAAGTCAGCGTACTGAGTAATAACTTTACCTCTACCCTTAAGTAGCTCACCACCTGTAAAACTAAAAATTGATTATATTTGATTATTTGTAAATGTGGTCTTGCTTATTGTGGTATGACTACTAGGGAACTCAAAACCAGGGTGGGGGAACAGAGATTGAAGATTAGATCATCGAATGTACAAGCTCCCCTTGTCAGCCATTTTCTCAAAAAACACCACAACGATCGTGACTTCAGATTTGTTGTCTTTGAAATGTCAAGCCGGCTCCGTTTTCCCGCACGAATATCGAAAAATAGCTTTTGCAGCGAGAGGCTTACTTCATTCATCGCTTCAATTTATTGCATCCAAATGGACTCAATGTGGATCAAGATTATTCCTGTTTCCTTTAAATTTGCGATATTCTGTTGTTCACTCAGCTGCTGCTTATTATGTATAACATGTGATGGAATTGTTTAAATAATGAGTTGAAACATAGTGTTCTTTGACGTCCATCAGCATGAAAAGAACTTCCCTTTGAGGCTTGGGATGCACTATAAACTTCTGTTTAATTTCTCTTTCAAACATTGCGATTGATATATACAGGTAACTTTATTATTGTTCATCCTATGTGTTTGTTGCTGTAATATAATATGTTATCCCGATTTATGTAAATATGTATATATGGAATAAGATTGCCAAAAAAATTCTTTGTAAATATTTTGTTTATTAATTTTTCTAGATTCCTGATGATGGTATCTGAAATGCCATACTTTGAATCTGTTTTTTGTGAATACATTGAAGTTTTATTGAAAAATTAAAACTCCAAAACACTTCTCATTTTTGATCCTCAAATGGTTTTTCACCCTATTAAGATTATAATCTGTGTCAATCTCTTAGTTGAGGTGCTTAGTTGACTTCTGTGTTCCTTGTCATTCAATCTTCAGCTTGCACAGTAACTTTTTATTGCCAGAATAGGTTGCTAATTATGTGAATGACTCTTAAAACCAGACCTTTGTTTGCCAACAGTTCTACTAGTTTGCTGTCAGGTTTCTTGAAATCACTAGGTCGTCCTTGCTCGAAAGCCAGTTGTATCTGACTATAGGGTTCAGTGCTCATCTCAATTTATAGCTAAAGAGCCAGTACTGTCTGAGTCTGCAGACATCTCTGTGGTCATGTGGCAGGCATGACGACACTGGAGTGCACAGAACGCTGTTTACTTTCCCACCAAAGTGTTACCTATATTGAGCAAAGTAGGGCAACCATACAGTCAAATTCTCATGTGGAAATGTTCCTTAAAAACTTTGCTCACTCAATAGTTCCCATAACTTTGCGGGGGGAGGGGGATTTCATGACCCTACTGACTCTAAATATTTGCTTGTTTCTTCTCTGTTACAGTGGGGAAATGCCAGAAGTGGATTATGTGGTATTGACAGAGTGGTTTGAGTGGATCATAAAAAACATGAATGTCTCAGTTGACCTGATAGGTAAAATGGAGATGGCTATTGTTATTGTCAGCATTGTTATTGTTTTAAAATAGGCACCATTTCTGTGGCCAAATCACTAATAAAACCTTGAACAGGTGACATATCTTTTGGAAAAGTAGGTAATGGAGCCATGATGTCTTCCACCTCTCTTTTCAAGTGAATATTTACTGAGGGATTGAGATTTGCTTCTTTAAGTGGCATTTCTCTACCCCAGATTGTTACCCCATAGCCACTTTTACTGTAAATATGTATAAATGTTTTATATACATTTACTGTAGTTACTTTTGGAGTTTTGTTAGGATGGAGTGAGTGAAAAGAAGCTGCATGGAAGGTGACTTATTTTCCAGCTCCCCAGCACTACTTTTTTCTTCATGCCCACATTTATTTATTGTTTATACTTACATTCTGACTTTTTTTCAGTTAAGTCAAGGCACCATATGTTGCTCTCCTGCTCCTCACTTTATCCTCCCAAGAATACTGTGAGGGTGTGAGAGAGTAACTACTCATGGTGACCTCTTTGAGTTTCGTGGGTTAGTGGGAACATAAGTCTAGACCTCCCAAGCCCCAGTACTGTAGTTTCTTTCTTTCTTTTCCTGATCAGACTCTGGACTGCCAAAATGAAGTCACTTTCTTCACTTTATCATTGCCCAAACACAAGTCCTCATTGGTGCATGTCTCTGGCAGCAATTGACAGACCAGCAAATGGGTCTGACTCTGTGTCTCTCCACATTCACACCGTGTGTTGTTGTCCACTTGAGCATGTTGGTCTTGCATTTAGGGCAGGAGTTCTCAACTTTTTAAAGCCGTGTCATGCTCCCTCAGACAGCTTCAGGAGGCGGACAGCCATTTTGCCCTTCCTCCATCACATGGCACTTCCTGGTGTGGTGGAGGCAGTGGGGGGGGGGGGAGGGGGGACATGAAATGGTGAAATGGGCCACATCCAGCCCATGGGCTGCAGGTTGAGAATCCCTGTGTTAAGCCATAGAATATGTGCATCAGGGCTTCCCTTCCCTACATTGTGTTTACTCCTGTAGTAAACATACCCTGATTTTATACCTAAGTTACCTAACAGGAGTGCTAGGATTCTTTTTCTTGAACAGTGAACCATAAATGTAATTCATCCCTCCCTCCCTTCCTTCCTTCCTATCTACCTGCCTACCTACAGTTTACCTACAGACCTCTCCTGAGAGGTGTTATGAGAGACTCAAGCAGCGGTGCCGGGAAGAGGAAAAAGTCATTCCTATGGTAAGGAGAACACCGCTTTCTGATGGAGAGTTTGGTGTTTAACAAATGAACAAATTCTTGGAACATAATTCAGCAGCAAGATTACCACTAGTAATAACCCTTCTGTTGTCATTTTTTCTGTATCAGTATCTATTTAAAACTGCTGACAACTAGGCTAGATATTCTATTGGTCTGATTCAGAATAAAGTCAATTCATCCCTGATAAAACTACATCGAAGTCCCTATTCAGATCTATGAAATGAACAAAATATATTTCCCACCCTCTTTTGTTGACAGGAATATTTAGAAGCTATTCACCAGCTCTATGAAGAATGGCTCATAAAACAAACACTGTTTAAAGTTCCATCTCCAGTGCTTGTAAGTGTATTATCATCATTTTCTTGTGAACTCTTTTGGGAAGGATAGAAACGTGTGTATCTGTAAAAGGTAAAGGTAAAGGTTTCCCTTGCTCAAAAGTCAGTTGTATCCAACTCTAGGGTGCAGTGCTCATCTCTGTTTCAAAGCGGAAGAGCCAGCGCTGTCTGCTGCTGCAGACGTTTCCATGGTCATGTGGCAGGCATGACTAGACACCGGAGCGCACGGAACGCTGTTACCTTCCCACCGAAGTGGTCCCTGTTTATCTACTTACAATTTCTTGCTTTCGAACTGCTAGGTTGGCAGGAGCTGGGACAAAGACGGGAGCTCATTCCATCCTGCAGTACTTGGGAATCGAACTGCTGACCTTCCGCATCCCAGTCAGCATCTTAGCCACTTGAGCCATTGCAGATACACTGTATCTGTATCTATGTAAATATATTACTCTTTCATGTTTTGGTTTATAACTCTTACTGTTTCCTCTTGTTATTTATTCTGACAGAGAGTTATGGATGATGTAGTTTGCAGTGTTTGGAGGGCATTAAATTACTTGCCCCTGCTTTAAGCACTATGCCTCTCCCTCCCTCCAAATGTATAAAAGGTGTTATAATATTGATGGCATAAAAGGGGGGTTGATTTGTCATTTATAGAGTAAAGACCATTGGCTGCATTTGTATGTCACTTTATGACCTACCTCAGTGATTATAAGACTCAGCTTGGGGCTGTAACATGGCCTGGAGTTCCCCAACCCTGAGATCTCCTTTCTCCTCTCTGCAAAGAAACCAACCGGCACCAATTTCTTCAGTGTGGTTAATTTTTATTGCAGCAAAAAGAGCCATACAGAAGCATTAAAGCAAAAGAGCATTCTCTCTACAGTTTTTCCCACCCCCACACGCCTGGTGGGAAGCGAGAGTTTTCCCCCATCCAAAAAGGGAGGAAAGCAGACTCTCAAGGAAAAGGAATTTCCTAAGGGGGAAGGGAACTACTTAAAAACTAGTGCACACAATTAAATAGGCATTTCTCTACCCTCAGGCCCCCACTCCTCTCATTCCCAGCCTCTTGATGAGGTGTCCCAATCGCTCACTCTTCTGGTGTCAATTACACATATCAATCATGGGGCTCTGTCTCCGTCTTACTTTCTCACTCTCTGGGCAGCCCCACCTCAGTCTCTGGAATGCCCCGTCCAGATAACGGTACTGGCAAGCAGGCATCTCTTCCTTCACTCCCCCGGGCCAACTGGTTGTTATGGGAATGTTTGGGGAAGGAGGCCTCCAGGGGGGGGGGCAGCTGCTCTTACACTCCTACAGTGATGGTGAACCTTTTAGAGACCGAGTGCCCAAACTACAACCCAAAACCAACTTATTTATCATAAAGTGCCAACACAGCAACAGGGGAGGAAGGGAATGCTTCCATTGAGCTGCTGGACAGAGGGGCGGGGCAGACTATGCTGGGGTGACTGCATGGGTACCCACAGAGAGGACTCCGAGTGCCACCTCTGGCACGTGTCATAGGTTCACCACCACTGACTGTTCTGTCTCCCCCACTCACTTCCCTTTTCCCTGTCGGAACAAACACTCACTGTAAGGGATATCCGAAGAGTAGTCTAAGTCCAGTCCAAAGTCCTAATTCCAGAGTTTCCAAAGAGTAGTCAAACAGTCCAAAGTTCCAAAACCAGAGTTTCCAAGAGTCAAGATGCCATGGTACCAAACTAGAGCAGGGAGGCTAAACTTTGTCCATTACAGAGCCACACCCAGCATCCTGGTTCCTTATATGCCTCCATGGGTGTGGCCAGATGCTTCCTGATTACCTGCGGCCCCTCCTTCCTCTCAGCCTCTGCAGACAACACTTTGCCCTGCTTCGATGCCTGGCGTCTAGCCACGCATCGTCCCCAGAGCTGTCTGAACATGAAGACTGCTGTTGGAGAACATCCTTGTTGCCATCCTGCTGTTACAATTCCAAGGGAGGCTGAGGCAGTGCTGGGGGGGGGGAATCCCTGAGGGAGAGGGTCCTGTCAGCTCCTCCCCTTCATCCTCAGAGTCTTCATCCCCAAGGTGGGCCGGTTCGTGGGCCAAAGGTGGGCCGGGGGCCGGAGTCACAACACTATCCCCCACCGCAGGACCCTTCCCCCGGGGCTGACAGTCCGGATGAGGCCGCGAGGGAAACCGGGTATGGAACGAGCGGACAAGATCAGAGGCATGAACGTCGATGGCATCCACCCAGGTAAAGTCCTCCGGGCCGTACCCCTGCCACTTGACCAGGTATTGGAAGCGGCCCTTGAGCCAACAAGAGTCACGGATGCTGGCGACCTTGCATTCCTCCGTGCCATCCCCATCAGGCGTGGGCGGCAGGACTGGAGCGCCTAGGCGCCGGAGAGGACAAGCCGGGGCTTCCGGTATCAGGAGGGATCGGTGGAAGACCGGGTGGGCATGCACTGAGCGGGGCAGGGCGAGGCGGTAAGCAACGGGATTAATGACGACTGTGACCGAAACGGCCCGATGAACCTATGGTCCAGCTTCTTGGTGGGACGGTCAGTTGGGAGGTGCTTTATGGAGAGCCAAACCCAATCCCCAACTGCGGCGACGCCCAGCGCGAGCGGTCGGCGACCCTCTTATAATCCTCCTTTGCCCATACCAGCTGGCGGCGCACCAATTCCAGGAAGTCTCGAGCCTCCAGAACAGGGGAATCGGAGGGAGTCAAAGGAAAGAGGCGTGGGTGGTATCCCAGGTTGGCGTAGAATGGCGTCAACTGGGTGAAGGTGTGTTGGGAATTGTTAAAGGCAAACTCCGCAAGGGACAGGTAATCAGCCCAGTTATTTTGTTGATGGTTCACGAAACAGCGCAGGTACTGTTCCAGGATGCCAATCACCTTTTCCATTCCCCGTCGGTCTCCGGATGGTGGGCCGTCGACAGGCAGACCTGTGCGTCCAGCGCGGCCATCAGGCTTTTCCAAAAGTGCGCCGTGAACTGCGTGCACCGATCTGAGACCACCCTATCCAGCAAGCCGTGGAGACGGATTACATGGTGCAGGAACAGACGGGCAGTCATACGGGCCGATGGCAGCCCTCGACAGGGGATGAAGTGCACCATCTTTGTCAGCACGTCGACCACCGCCAAGATGGTTGTGTACCCCGATGCCGGTGGCAAGTCCATCAAGAAGTCCATGGAGATGGCACCCCATGGCCTGTCCGGCGTCAGCAAAGGTTGAAGGAGGCCGGGCAGTGCACCGGTGACAGCTTTTGCCTGGCAGCACGGCACACAGGAGGTCACATAGGCATAAACATTGTGCCGCCCCCGAGGCCACCAGAAGGTTCACAGCACCAAGTTGAGGGTCTTGAAAAAACCAAAGTGCCCTGCCGCGGGGTTGTCATGGCACTGAGTCAAGACGAGTGTCCGGAGTGGCCCTACGGGCACATACAGCTGCCCCCGGTGCCTCAGTAGACCCTCCTCATAAGACCATGGGGATGCGGGGCTGACCTCTGCTTTACGTTGCTGAGCCCATGCGTCCAGAACCTGTGCGTCCCGCACTTGCGCTCGCAAGTCCACTGGCTTGCGGACCGCAGCCAAGGATGCCGCGGGCAGAATCGTCTGTGTGGGCGGTGGTCCTTTGGCGCGGAGGTACTCCGGCTTACGGGAAAGAGCGTCCACTCGACGGTTGGCATTGCTTGTGATGTAGGTCACCCAGAAGTCAAAACGGCTGAAGAACAGGGACCATCGGACTTGTCGCTGATTCAGCTGCCTGGCCGTTGTCAGATGCTCAAGATTCCGGTGGTCCGTCTGAACCTCCACCTGATGCTGAGCCCCTTCAGTGTGATGCCGCCAAGCCTCGAACGCAGCCTTGATGGCCAGCAACTACTTCTCCCAGATGGTGTAGTTGCACTCCGACAGGGTGAGCTTCCGGGAATAATCGGCGCAGGGAAAAAGGGTTCTGCCAACCCCCAGGGATTGCAGCAGCACTGCTCCTATGGCCACGTTAGATGCGTCCGCCTCCACCACAAAAAGCCGGGTGGGGTCTGCGTGGTGCAGAATGGGCTCGGAGAGGAAGGCTTGCTTGAGGGCCTCAAACGCCTGCCGCTGGGACGGACCCCATCGGAACAGAACCTTCTTACGTAGGAGTTGGGTGAAAGGTACCGTCAGTGTTGCGTAGTCAGGGATGAACATACGGTAGTAATTGGTGAACCCAAAAAAAATGTTGGATGTCCTTCACCCGACAGGGGGGGGGGTGCCCAAGAACTCAGGGGCTCTATCTTGTGCGGGTCCATGACGGTACACTCGGGAGAAATGACATGGCCAAGGTACTCAATGGAAGTCTGAAAAAAAGAACATTTCTCCAGCTTGGCATAGAGCTGGTGCTCCCGTAAACGCTGCAGGACTTGGTGAACCTGCCGAACATGCTCCGCCTGGGTTCTGGAGTAGTCCAGGATGTCGTCCAGGTAGACCACCACAAAATGATCGAGTACATCCCAGAACACGTCATTCATGAAATGCTGGAAAACTGCGGGGGCGTTGGTCAACCCAGACGGCATCACGATGTACTCGAAATGGCCGTAGCGGGTACTGAAGGCTGTCTTCCATTCGTCCCCTGCGCGCATTCGCACCAGGTTGTAGGCCCCTCGCAAGTCAATCTTGGTGAATATGGTGGCCTCCTGCAGTCTCTCTATGAGTTCCGAGATGAGCGGTAGGGGGTACCGGTTCCGCACCGTGATGGCATTGAGGCCATGGTAGTCACAACACAGACGCAGGTCCCCCGTCTTCTTCTTGACGAAGAGCACCGGGGCCGAGAGGGGGGAAGACAAGGGCCAGATAAACCCTCAGGCCAGATTTTTGTCCAGGAAGTCCCACAGGGCGGCCAATTCAGGTCCCGACATAGGGTACAAGCGCACCACCGGCAGCGGTGCATTGGGCTTGAGGTCCACAGGGCAGTCATAAGGCCGGTGCAGGGGCAAACGGTCCGCCTCACGTTCGCTGAACACGTCAGCAAAGTCAGACAGTTTGGGGGGCAAGGAGACTGCGGGGAAGGAGACCGTCTGGCCGGCGCAGGTGTGGCGGATGTGGTTGATGCACTGCAGGGCTGGAAAAGCGATGGCGTTTCGTGACCACGCCACCTGAGGGTTGTGGGTCCGCAGCCAGGCCATGCCTAGGAACAAAGGGAAATGGAGGTCCGCAGTGATGTAGAACTGGATGGCCTCCTCATGTGCCCCAATGGCCAGGCACAAAGGTTGGGTGGCTGTCTTGATGGGCCCCGACACGAGTTCCCGCCCATCAATGGTTTCCACCCGCAATGGCGGGTCGACCGGGGTCAGAGGAATCCCAAAGTGGGCTGCAAAAGCCCGGTCCATTAAGTTTGTTGTAGCCCTCGAGTCCACCAGTGCATGCGCCGGAATCTTCTCGGCCCGGCTGGAAACAAGGATCCGGGTGTCCAACACCAGGTGCCGGGGAGGGTTGACATCTGCATCGGTGGACTCCGGTGGGGACGTGATGTGTGCCCGGCCGAGGGTCTCCCCTAGGCCGGGCCGACCCCATTTCCCGACAGGGCAGGCCAGAAACTGGGGCCGGACGTGGGAGCCCCACCCCCTTCTGAGGACAGGAGGCAGCAAAGTGTCTGGGCTCCCTGCCGTACAAACACAGACCCCCTTGGCGGCGGCACGCCCATTCCTGGGCCATCAAGCAGGGCTGGGCCGCCCCAAGCTCCATTGGTTCCTCAGCCGTCGCCACGAAACGCGGGGTGGGCCAAGGTATCACAGGTGCCGACCGTGAGGTCCCGGGCGTGGCTGACAGCTCCTGGGTGGTGCGCTGAGTTCATCAACGCTGAAGAAGAATGCGGAGACACTGAACTACCAGAGCGTCTAGGGTGAGGGGAATCTCCACCCGGACCAACTCTTCCTGAAGTTCCTCAGACAGCCTGTCCTGGAAAACGTCCATCTGTGCCGCCTCATTCCACGCTGAGTCATGGCACAAAAGCTGGAACTCCGCGATATATTCCTGTAGGGGGCACTTCCCTTGCCGGAGGTCCTTGAGGCACCTGGCTGCCATCTGTGCCCGGATGGGATCCTCAAACATGT
The DNA here is from genome assembly GCA_035047305.1 of Bradypodion pumilum. NCBI lineage: Eukaryota > Metazoa > Chordata > Lepidosauria > Squamata > Chamaeleonidae > Bradypodion > Bradypodion pumilum. The sequence continues at coordinate 21,913,046 of JAWDJD010000009.1, read as the reverse complement.
GGCCCAGAAAGCACTGGAAACCCTGGTAGTCCGTCAGCAGTGGGCTGTCCTGGGTCAGCAGTGGCATGGCCCACCGGGCGGCTGGGCCAGACAGAAGGCTAATCACAAACCCCACCTTGGCCCAGTTGTTGGTGAAGTCCTTGGGCTGGGCGGCCATAAACAGTTGGCATTTTCCCAGGAATGCTGGAAACATTCCCGGTTGGCCAGCAAACTTGTCAGGCATGGCCACTGGGCATTTTTGACGGGGAGGAGGGGCTGCAGGGGCAGCCAGCGCGGCGACCTGGGCTGCCAGGTGTGCCACTTGCTGCTGAAGCTGTTGGTTTGCCGCCCGCAGCTGTTGCAACTCCTCCATTGCACCAGCAACGTTGGCTGTTTGGGTTAACGGACAAGATGTTCTGTCTCCCCCACTCACTTCCCTTTTCCCTGTCGGAACAAACACTCACTAAGGGATATCCGAAGAGTAGTCTATAAGTCCAGTCCAAAGTCCTAATTCCAGAGTTTCCAAAGAGTAGTCAAACAGTCCAAAGTCCCAAAACCAGAGTTTCCAAGAGTCAAGATGCCACGGTATCAAACTTGAGCAGGGAAGCTAAACTTTGTCCATTACAGAGCCACACCCGGCGTCCTGGTTCCTTATATGCCTCCATGGGTGTGGCCAGACGCTTCCTGATTACCTGCGGCCCCTCCTTCCTCTCAGCCTCTGCAGACAACGCTTTCCCCTGCTTCGATGCCTGGCATCTAGCCACGCCTCATCCCCAGAGCTGTCTGAACGTGAAGACTGCTGTTGGAGAACATCCTCGTTGCCATGCTGCTGTTGCAATTTCAAGGGAGGCTGAGGCAGTGCTGGGGGGGGGGGGGGATCCCTGAGGGAGAGGGTCCTGTCAGCTCCTCCCAATCATCCTCAGAGTCTTCATCCCCAAGGTGGGCCAGTTCAGGGGCCAGAGTTGGGCCGGGGGCCGGAGTCACAACACTGACCTACCTTAATGAAATATGCACTCTATTTGCTCTGATTTTTCTCTCCTCCCTTTGCAAGAATGGGTCAACTAACCTTCAAGACATAGGTTCATGTAATTTGAAATATGAGATTGATCTCTTTCTTCCATTTATACCTTGCTTTTCCCACTACAAAGCAACAGTTAAGGCAGCTTATACAGTACTCTGTCACTGTTAGTATATTTTAGAGCAGTGTTTCCCAAACTGTGTTTCACAGAACACTGGTGGACTTCAATTCCCAGAAGCCTCAGTCTGTACATTGGCTGTTTAGTGCTTTGGGGAATTGACTTAGGCTTCTGGGAAGTCCAAAAACCGAAGATGGGGGACTCCTGCTTTAGAGGGTGTCTCCTGAAGATCTGAACAGTCTGAGGACGTCTGTCCGTCCAACCAGAGCGGACCGGAGGGGCTCTCTAATTGTTCCATCAGCCAGAGGGGCTCGCCTCTCTGGCACAAGGAGGAGAGCCTTCTCCGTATCTGCACCGGCCCTCTGGAACCTCCTGCCAACAGAATTACGTCTTCGGACGGAGTTGCTGCCTTTCAGAAGGGATCTTAAAACCTGGCTGGCAGGTCAAGTGTGGGGTGCGGGTGGAAGGGTAACCACCATGGGGTGGTTGGTGTAGAGGAACTCTTCCCCATGGTGCCTTTTCGATCCTGCAGCCCTTGCTTTTTAGGGGGTGGGTAGTCTTAACCTTTTTTTTTACTGTTTTAACTGTTTTTAGGATTATTGTTGTATTTGTGAATATTGTCTGTAAACTCCTTGGGTTGCCCTGGGGTTACTTTTTATGTTGTTAGCCGCCCAGAGTCGGCCTTGTGTTGAGTGGGCGGGATATAAATTGAATAAATAAATAAATAAAATAAATAAACAGTCAGTCCCTTAGACGGCCCCTAGAGAGCCAGTCTGAAAGTTGTATAAAGCTTTAAAGGTTAAGAACATAAGTACATAAGAACAACCTTGCTGGAACAGGCCACAGCCCATCCAGTCCAGCATTCTGTCTCACACAGTGGCTCACCATTTCCTTCAGGGTATTCCCAAGGAGATGCCTTCCCCTGCTTAGGATTCCCTGGAAATGGCATTGAGAGATATCCTGCCTATCTCTCCAACCCCGAGGTTGTCCTTAAGTATCCATAATTATAGCCATTGATCCCCTTGTCCTCCATGAACTTGTCTAATCCTTTCTTAAAGCTGTCAAGACTGACAGCTGTCACCACTTCTTCTGGCAGGGAGTTCCATAGACTAGTGATCCTCTGGGTGAAAAAGTACTTTCTCTTATTTGTTTGAGAACTAGTACCCAAAAGTTTCATGGAGAGTCCCCTAGTTCTAGTGTTGTGCGATAGGGAAAACAGTTTTTCCTTATCTACTTTGTCCACACCGTGCATGATTTTATAAACTTCAATCAGGTCACCTCTTAGACGTCGTCGCTCAAGAGTGAAAAGGCCCAACCGTTGCAGCCTCAGATGGTAAGGAAGGTGTTCCAGTCCCCTAATCATTCTGGTTGCCCTCCTCTGCACTTTCTCCAACTCCATAATATCCTTCTGGAGGTATGGCGACCAGAACTGTACACAGTATTCCAGATGGGGCCTCACCATAGATTTATAAAGAGGCAAAATGACACTTGCTGACTTATTTTCTATACCCTTCCTAATGATCCCTAGCATTGAGTTTGCTTTTTTCACTGCTGAGGCACACTGGGTTGACACCTTCATTGAGTTGTCCACCAGGACACCAAGGTCCCTTTCCTGGTTTGTCGCAGAGAGTTCAGACCCCATCAGTTTATAAATGTAATTGGGTTTTTTTGCCCCAACATGCATCACTCTGCACTTACTAGTGTTGAAGCTCATTTGCCACTGTTTTGCCCACTCCCCCAGTGTCAAGAGATCCCTCTGGAGCTCCTCACAATCTCTCACAGTTTTCACTACCCTGTATAATTTAGTGTCGTCAGCAAATTTGGCTACCTTGCTATTTACTCCTACCTCTAGATCATTTATGAAGAGGTTGAAAAGCAGGGGTCCCAGTACTGAACCTTGGGGGACCCCACTCTTTACTTCCCTCCACTTGGAGAAGTGTCCATTTAGTGCTACCCTCTGTTTCCTGTCCCTTAGCCAGTTGCTGATCCAGGACAAGACCTGTCCCTTTATTCCATGACTGGCAAGTTTATTCAAGAGCCTTTGGTGTGGTACCTTGTCAAAAGCCTTCTGAAAGTCCAGATAAACAATGTCAACTGGATCCCCCTTATCCACATGCTTGTTGATACTCTCAAAAAATTCCAAAAGATTAGTGAGGCATGATTTGCCCTTGCAAAAGCCATATTGGCAGTCCTTTAGCAGCGCCTTCTCTTCTATGTGCCTATTAATTCTATCTTTTAGGATGGTTTCCATCACTTTACCTGGGACACATGTCAAACTGACAGGTCGGTAATTTCCTGGATCACCCCTGGATCCTTTTTTGAAAATTGGTGTTACATTCACTACCTTCCAGTCACCAATAGCATCTGAGCTGTGGCTGGTGGGAAGAATACTCCAAGGAGGAAGGGAAGGGAAGGAAGGAAGGAAGAGTATCAAGTAGGGGAAGGCTGCTCCAGATGATGCTCCTTGGCACCAGCCATGCTGGCTTTTGCTGATGGGGAGCCAGAAACGACACCAGAAGTTAGACAGGTTTCAAAACTGATTAAGAGTTATGCCTGCCATTTAGCTGGTAAACATAGTGGGAAGTGTCCCTCCATGAAGTATCAGGCAGTGTCTTACACATACATTCCAGGTACTAGTACATGTTGAGTATCATTTCCAGCAGATTTTCAAAGAAGCATTTTAACATTTGGTTTCTTGTTTTGAAGGTGCTTCCGGCTGACCATGACCTACAGGATATGATGAGAAAATATGAAGAAAGCCAAGGCCGAATATTAACCCTGTGTAATGTACAGCATTGTCTGTAGAAACAGATTTATTGTATTTTGTGCAGTTTAGCATTGGTGATGGTTGTCCTGGAGACCATTTGTCCGCAGTGGCAAACCTTGGCACTCCAGTTGTTCTTGGACTTCAGTTTCCAGAAGCCTTGATCAGCAGCTGTACTGACTCTGGCTTCTAGGAATTGAAGTCCAAGAACAGCTGGAGTGCCAAAGTTTGCCACCACTGCCATATGTGTTCTACACCTATGGGTTTCTGACCCTTTGCCCCAACAGTATTCTTCATGCAGGTTGATTGGTTGATTTTGAAAGTTGAGGAAGAACTGAGAAAGCCAGCTATAGTGCCAATGATTCTTCCGCCACGCTCCCTAGAGCAGGGCTTCCCAACCTTGGGCCTCCAGATGTTCTTGGACTTCAATTCCCAATAGCCCTGATCAGTAGCTGTGCTGACCTGGACTTCTGGGAATTGAAGTCCAAGAACCTTTGGGGGCCCAATGTTGGGAATTCCTGCCCTAGAGGCTCTCTGGGTTGAGGCCTAAGTCCAGGACAAGTTTCAGAAGTGCATCTTTTCTGTCCTATGATCTCCAACCAGTGTACTTGCTGGCCATGCATGCTGGGAGATTCAGGTAGATAGATAAATCTTTATTGTCATTGTCCTGCACAGAACAACGAGATTGGGAAAAACACTTAACAACCCAACAAAACCTAAACAAAATACAATATACAAAATTATCAACATACTCCCACCCCACATATACACATTTTACCCCTAAAAGCTCTAAAACTCTAAAACCCTAAAAACTCTAAAAACTATATACAGAAGCTCCCTCATAGACTGCATTGCACTGTATTCAGGGAGTTGTAATATGAATAAATGGCCCTTCCAAGCTCTGGGTTTTGATAAAACTGGATCCTCTCTTGCATCTCTGGGTTTTCCTCTGAGAGCCAACAACTTCAAGTGCAAGATGTTTCTTCCAGTGTGTGTGAGGTGAAAATAAAATGTGCATGTGTGATCTCTTTCCCACCCTCTCTCCCTTTATTTCATACTTCAGACAGTTCTTCTGCTCAGTCCCCAAATGGCTTTATGAACTTAAGGGACTTTAAAATAAAAATAAAAATGTTTGTCTGATGGGTGATATTTAGGCAGGAAAACCATGAGAAAAACAGTGAGTGCATATTTACGCCCAGACTTATTATACAGGTGAAACTCGGAAAATTAGAATATTGTGCAAATGTTCATTCATTTCACTTAAAAGGTGAAACAAATATATGAGATAGACTCACTACATGCAAAGTGAGAGATGTCATGCTTTGATTCGTTATAATTGTGATGATCATGGCGTACAGCATACATGAGATTATGTGATGATTATGGGTACATGAGATTGGGGGGTTGGGGTTTTCATAAACTGTAAGCCATAAGCATCAATATTATAACAAAGTAAGGCTTGAACTATCTCACTTTGCATGTAATGAGTCTATCTCATATATTTGTTTCACCTTCTAAATTGTATTACTGAACTGAAGGAACATTTGCACACTATTCTAATTTTCCGAGTTTTACCCTCCCCATAATATGTTTTCTGCAAGTCTCGTTTATAACATAATTAATTTTTGATGTTTTTTTTCTTTTGAAAGAAAATATTTAAAAGCATCTGATTCTCCTTCCTTTAGTTACATTCCTGTTCTTAACAAGTGCTGCTTTTTTTACAACTAGAAGCAGTCTGCTTTCTGAGAGACCCTGTGTAAAATGTAATATTTATTTATTTATTTATTTTATTTTATTTACATCATTTCTACCCCGCCTTCCTCATCCTTGGATGACCCAAGGCGGCTTACATAAGAGTTAAAAACATACATAATCTAAGAACAACTAAACCCTCCAAACCCTCCCTAACCCCTTAAGAAAAATACAAAAACCAATTTAACAACTCACAAAGGTTTAAAAGAGATAAAAGACAGACAAGTTAAAAGAGATAAAAAGGCAGACAAGTTAAGTGACAAGTTGAATGAGGACCAGGGCCATTATACCAGCCAGCGGGACAGTGTCACAGCTGTTGGGCCCCACACCTACTGGCACAGCCAGGTCTTTAGCGCCTTCCTAAAGGGGAGCAGCTCATTCTGGAGGCAGAGTTCAGGTGGTAAGAGGTTCCACAGGGTCGGGGCAGACACAGAAAAGTCTCTTCTTCTGGTCCCAGTCATATGTGCTTCTCGTGGAAGGGACCAGCACTGAGCCTCTCCGGTCTGCCCTAGTAGGACGGGTAGAATACCTTGGGGTGACGCGGTCCCTTAAATATATATGTTTAAATATATGTTTAAGTCTTACTGTTATTTAATCAGAATATGTTTAAAGAAATGTTGGGAGGGAGAATTGAAAAGAAAAATCATATAATATGAATAGATAAGTGGTTTTAGAGATATATTTTCTTTTACTTAGAGATTTTCCGGTTTTTTGGAATGGTGGTTTTTGCAGGTTATACAAATCAAGGAGAACGGAGTTTGTGAGTTTCCCAGAAGCGGAAGTAAAATGTGCCCACGCATGTGTAAAATGCTGCCATAAATGCACCTGCGACTGTCGTAAATGCATTTATGGCAGCTGCGAATGCACTTACGGCATTTTGTGCATGTGCGGGTATGTTTTAATTCAGCTTGTGGTGGGAGGAACCACATGACTGGCCCCCTGAACACATGACCGGCCCATGACCTGAAAAGTTTGGGCACTCCTGATTTAAGGCAACCTCTGGACTCAGAGCTCTGTTTGCTAGTCTTGCGGGGTTACACCACTCTATGCTTCTCAAATTAATTTTCTTGATAATATTGTTTTAACTGAAAAATACTCTCATTTCCTCCAGTGGCACGTTTTTCCTTTATATATTTTTTAAAAAATGGGGATGCAATGAAATTCAGGGCTGCTGGGAGTCCTTAGCCAGCATTTCCAAAACTTTGTTCCGCATAACACTGGTGGACTTCAATTCCCAGAAGCTCAAGTTAGTACATTGCCTGATCAGTGTTTTTGCAAATTGACTTAGACTTCTGGGAATTGAAGTCCAAAAACCAAAGTTTGGGCAATGCTGCGGGCCTAAACAAGGCAAAATTGCTACCCACATCTAAAGGGAGAAGAGAAACTGGGCTAAGAAATGTGGGTCAATGTGGGTATGTGGGTTTGAATCTGGCCTTTGGGTGGAGGTCACATTTAGCCCATGAGTCAAACTCTGAGCCAGACCCCTGTACCAAGATATTGGAAACTCAAGTTCTAATCCCCACTCAGTTGCCAAATTTACTGGCTGACCCTGGACCAATCGCTGTCCCAATCTGAGGATCTGTACAGGGTAGTTGTTAGGTTAAAGTGGGGAGAGAATCTGATGATTCTCTCTAAACTCCTTGATTAAAAGCATGGTATAAAAATGGTAATAACTCCTAACGAGTACTGGTAATTCAGATTGAGAGTGCCAAGAGGCCAAAATGGGCCCACAGAATCAAGAGATGCTGTTTGGAGAAGATTTTTTATTCTTGTAGAAAAATCTCAATGGAACAGTCAGCATGCTTAGTAGCTGCAGAATACAAAATATGAGCTGTAAATGAAAATGGATAAAGGGGAAGAGTACTCTTGAAGATCACTGAAGCCTTTGGTTGGAGTACTGTAGTACTTTGTTATGGGGCTTGTTTGTTCATCACAACACAGCCAGCTTGTGCAGGTAGAGTTTTGAATATACCATGTCAGTCATGGTGAACCTTGGCACCCCATTTGTTCTTGGACCTCAATCCCCAGAAGTCCAAGTCTCTGTGAATCCACACAAATGAGTTTACTGCAGTGCCAAGGTTCGCCATGACTGTACTGTTTTTTACCCACTGCCTTCTGTTAAGAGAGGAAAGGAAGGAGCTGTAGCAATTTGTTTCATGTCAATGTTGGAGAACCAGCAGCCTACACACACTTTGATGTTTAGCAACTCTTGGTGGCCAGTCTTGCCTAAGTAACCTGTATGAAGGTTGCAGCATTTCCTCTTCAAGCCTGACCCCCTTTCCACTCCCTTGTAGTCTTTGAATTAGGAGAAAGCACCGATGTAAGGGTGAGTCTCAGGCCAGCATAGACTCCTGCCCCTTCTGACTGATGGCTATGCAGAATTTTCTGGTTTTCTGAAATTTTTATTTGCGACCAAAACAAAATGGGAGGAGGGACAGAAATAACATTTAATTGGCGAATCATGCATGATTCCTTGCCATTTCTTTTCAGCAGTGAGTGGGGCTCCATGCAAAGCCTCTGTGGATCACACAAGTCCCATCGTACTCTAGCCTGAGAAAGAGCAGATCTGTGGGGGAAGGAAGGACTGACAGATATTGCCATCAGTTGCTGTTGGACTGAAACAAAGCAGATGACCAGTTTCAGCATTGTTTGCAAAAGCAGTTGCTGTATTTGCTGGTGTATAAGACCCATTCCCCCCCCCTTAAAATACATTGGGAAAATGGAGTGCATCTTGTACTGTATATAGTGGCCTATTTTGGTAATAACGGGGTGCGTCTTATACTCCGATGTGTCTTATACACCGGCAAATACAGCATTTGTTTGTGGAACTCTTCCAAGTTGTGAGTGCTTGTTATTCTTGTTATTTATTTATTTAAATTTATATGCCTAGGGCGGCTCACAAGCATAAAACATATAAAATCATCCCATAAAATCATTAAAAAGACAACCCCGTAACAACCCATTAAAAGACAGTTAAAAGGCCTACCCACCCCCACCCCCATCAGTACAAGAGAGGCACTTTATCTTAGAAGAGCCAATGGGTGGGGACCACTTCCCCATCAGCGCCCCACATTTGCCCTGCCAGCCAGGTTTTGAGCCCTTTCCTAAAGGGCAGCAATTCTGTCTGCTGCCATAATTCACCTGGCAGGAGGTTCCACAGAGTTGGAGTGGACACGGAGAAGGCCCTCCTCCTTGTGCTAGAGAGGTGTGCCCCTCTAGCCGATGGAACAATAAGGGAGCCCCTCCGGTCCGCTCTGGTTGGACAGGCAGACACTCTTGGGGTGACGCGGTCTCTTAGGTACCCTGGCCCACTTCCATGTAGGACTTTAAAGGTCATCACCAGCACCTTGAATTGTACCCAGAGGCACACCAGTAACCAGTGCAGCTCCCGGAGCAGAGGCGTGGCACGGGCATAACGGCAGCACCCCATCACTACCTGGGCAGCCACATTCTGGACCAGCTGCAGCCTCCGAATGGTTGTCAAGGGCAGCCCCATGTAGAGCGCATTGCAATAATCCAGTCTGGAAGTGACCAGAGCATGTGTAATCGTGAGCAAGGAGTCCCGATCCAGGAGCGGGCGCAACTGGCAAATTACACGGAGTTGTGCAAAAGCCTTCCTGGCCACAGCTGCCACCTGTTTCTTCTAGCAGCAGTCATGAGTCCAGGAGGACCCCCAAGTCGCACACTGGGTCTGTCTTGTTAATGTCAAAGTACATGGATTCAAGTATATAGTATTTAAATCCTAAAACCCCTTCATATTCTGCCCTTGCCATGCAAGCTATTTGCATAACATGTTTAATAGGCAAGCTGGATTTGAAGCAGACCGAATGGATCAGTGGATAACAAGAATTTTAATAAGGTGATGACACTATGTGTAGAGCCTTCTTAAAAAATCATTTACTAGCTTGGCAAACCAGGTGAATTACTAGGTTTACCCCAATTGTGAAAGTGGGGATGGTTTCATGCATGATAAACCCAACAATATGAAGGCTATTGGCTTATGAAGTGGCTTCATTGCTTCTGCTTGGCTCTGCCTCTCATGGTTTAGGGCAGGGGTCTGCAAACTTGGCTCTCCAGGTGTTCTTGGACTTCATTTCCCCAAAAGCCCTGATCAGCAACTGTGCTGACTTGGGCTTCTGGTAATTGAAATCCAAGAACACATGGAGAGCCGAGTTTGCAGACCCCTGGTTTCGGGGACTTTGTGTTCTGCTGGGCTTTAGTTTTAGTCTGCTTTATTGGGAAGCATAGCCAGCAGTCCGCTATACTGGCAGCTGCAGAGAACCTTCTAGAAGGCCACGCAGTCCTTACTTTCTGGCTTAATGCGTTTCACCATTCCTGTATTGTTCTAAAATGCCACAAACATAAGGCAAAAACAAACCATAACTTGTTAGAACAGTCCAGCATCCCAAGTTTAAATTAATGCTGAACAGATCATGGTCTGTACACCACAGACCGTATGCCCGGTTTAGCCTAGCAAAAAGGTGGGAACTGTGTAGCACTTGAGATGTTCTTAGACTTCAGCTGCCATCATCTTTTACCAACATGCCAGTAAGGAGTGATGGAAATTGCAATCCAACAACATCTGTAGGACCACACAATACTTATATGTAGTTTAATTGCTGCTTCTGATAGGGGGAGACTCTTGAGAGTATTCAAACAGAGCACATAGTATATTTGTGAGTCCATAATTAATCAGAATTTTCAGCCATTTTGAATTTACCATACATGCGAAAATGCCCTACATTTACCATTTGATATGTGTTGGGGTGAGTACAGGAAAGCAATCAGGATAGAGATTACATGATTTCTCTAAAATGTATTCAGTTTTATAAGGTGGAGTTCTGAAGTAATATCAGAACATTATTGTTCAAAACAAAAGTACTGCTGATTATTGTGTTGTCACTTGGCAGCATTCCTTGTCTACTACTTTTTATACTGTTATAAGTCATTTTGTTTATGTGCACTTGAGTGTTTATGCAGATTAAAGAGAACAATTTACAAACACTTATTCTTACTGGAACAGCATAATTTAACACATACATTACACATTTTTTGGTTGAATGGGAGAAGCTGAAAAGATATTGGACATAAAATCCCCCAACCCTAAAAGAATTGAGTTCTTGAGATTCATTTGAATAGTCTTTCATCTATCCTGTACTGGAATGGAACAGTATAAAAATCCAAATGCTAATCAGATCTTTCAAATAGCTAATGTATTAGAGTAAGAATTTATTTTTATTTAAGTCCAGCAAGACTATAGTCCTGTCCTAGAAAAGGATGCATGTTTCCAAATATGTATAAATGCTCCCCTCATGACATACCCGTGATGGCAAACCTTTTAGAGACCAAGTGCCCAAACTGTTGTCCGCGCTGCACCCTCACGGCACATGTGAGCTGCCCATCTTACCCCAGACAGGGGAGGAAGCACTCCCATTGAGCTGCTGGACAGAGGTGGGGTGAACCCTGTGCTGGGGGGTGGGGAGGGAGGGAAGACTCCCATTGGGCTGCTGGACAGAGGAGCGAGGTGAACCCAGTGCTGGAGCGATGGCACATGTGACCACAGAGGGCTCTGAGTGCCCCCTCTGGCACGCATGCCATAGGTTCGCAACCACAGCCGTATATGCTCTTGGTTCCGCAGCTGCAGACATCCCTTCTTTTGCAACCTACCAAAGCTTGGAAGTTTTTTTTAGACTACAACTCCAGCAGCCCCTCAGCCAGCATAGTAGGCGTGTAGTCCAAAACCATAACAATTCCTGGCTCTGCTCAGAGTTCTGACATGCCTTGCAATGTCTGGCTTCTAATCTGTTCCACCACCCACAAGCCTCATCTTCCTATTAGTTTTGCACTGTTGTTCTTCATTAGTTTAGATTTTGAGGGAAAGTAGTATTGTGAATACAAAGCCAACACAATGGTGCCGTATATACTCGACTATAACTCATCCCGAATATAAGTCGAGGCACCTAATTTTGACCTCTAAAACTAGGAAAATAGACTGACCCAAGTATAAGTCGGGGGTTGAAAATGCAGCAGCTGCTAGTGAGTTTCAATAATCAAAATACATGAAAATACGGTATGTTTTTGAGTGTTTACGTTGACCCGAATATAAGTTGAGTCACGTTTTTGGATTTCATTTTGGGGTTAAAAATCCAACTTATACTCAAGTATATATGGTGTTTTCTTTTTGTTCATCCTTTTATTCCAGTTATAGTATTTTTTTTCAAGCTGATGTGAAAGGATTTGGGCAGAGATTTTAGTCTGCAAATGGTAGGTAAAGGTCACCCTTGCTTGAAAGCCAGTTGTATCCAACTCTAGGGTTTGGTGTTCATCTCCATTTAAAGCCAAACATCTGCAATGTTTCCATGGACATGGCAGGTATGACTAGACACCGGAGTGCATAGAACGCTGTTACATTCCCACCAAAGTGGTACCTATTTATCTACTTGCAATTTCTTGCTTTTGAACTGCTAGGTTGGCAGGAGCTAGGATAGAGATGAGAGCTCACTCCATCATGCAGTACTCAGGTCTTGAACTGCTGACCTGCTGGCTTTCCATTCATCAAGTTCAGTGTCATAACCACTAACCTACCGGAGCCCCAGCAGTAACCTGTATAGGCAATTTTTCTCTTGTGCTTGTGATTAGTCCCAATTCTAGAAAGTTAAATTCTAGCATCTTGCGAGGACTGGAGGAGGGAGAAAACCTGAAAAACTTTAATTTGGACATTGCATATGGTGTGCCATATGTCTCAAAAATAATGAGTGTTTCTTCCACTGAACAGATATTTAAAATATGACCGCATGAATAAAAGTATAGAGCAGTACTTCCCAACATTTGGTTCATGGACTTCAATTCCCAGAAGCCTAAGTCAATTCCCCAAAGCCCTAATCAGCCAATGTACTGACTTAGGCTTCTGGGAATTGAAGTCCAAAAACCAAGGTTGGGAAACACTGCTATAGAGGTAACCTGAGATTAAGACCTGCTGAGCATAGTTTTGCATAGTTGTGAGTAGAATTTGACATTTCAATTCCTTACATTCAGTTTGGTTATTTACTGTAAGACAACTATGGCCAACATTCTCTTGCTGACTTATGTGCATATAAATGAACTCACATAAGTTGCAATGGTGAATTGCTTCTAATTAAACAATGTCAGTTTATTCGTGGTTGTATGCTTGCTGCACAACCAGCAACCAGGACTGCAACCAACACCTTACTTAGCAGCAGTTTGCCACCACTAATTATTCCACAATTTCACTTAAGCATGTTTAACTATCAATAGGATTCTGACCAACCTTTTCAAGGAAGTCTTCTCTGAAAGCTAGACCAGGAGAACTGTCCATACACATAGGTTTAGCATGTACAAAGCCAACTGTGCACTGCATACACAAACATACATCCACTATAGTCCTTGCCTGCTATATTATTAAAAGTTCAGCTCATAAAGAAAAACTATACTGACAAAAAAGTAAGATCAGTAGTGAATTTTGATGGCATTTACGACTCTATTCCATACTTTATATTGTTGCATATTTCAGTACATGTGTCTGAAAGTACAGTATGTGTAAATGGCTTCCTGAATGCAGTTTTTCTCCAAAAAGAACTCTTAATTCCAACAATTTATGCTTTATTTTTCTTTGCTTAAATAGATGTTAGCACTAGAAGAAAAGAAGGGAAAAGTAAAGTAAGACATCTCCAGTTTAGGCGCCTTTCAAGTTTAGTTCCTCTTTAATCCTGGATGTGTTTTGGCCCCATGGAGTAAGACATTAAAGATGGAAGGAAGAAAAATACATCCTTCCCTCCATCTTTGGTAGCTCCTTTAACCATGGTTGTGGAGCTTTGGGTTTTCCAGATGTATCAACTCCCATAATCCCACGCTGGGTGCAGCTGAGTGAGCTGAAATTTGGAACAGTTAGAGAACCAAAGCCCATTCCTGCTTTAGAACCTCACTCTGGTTTGTCCTCTATTGGACATCCCAACCTGACAACAACCCATGTGTAAAGGGGACACACCCAGAAGAGCCTCTTATAATTGAGTTAGAAAGGAAAGGGCAACCCTACAAGTCTTAACTAGTACAACTAAGACAAGGAATAGTGGTAGGCTTTACAGCCCAGCAACATCTGAAGGGTAGTAAGTTGTTCACCCTTGATGCAACTGCTACTCTGATAAACCCCTATCTTCTCCTGCTTTTCAGTTGTACTGAGGGCAAGCAAGAGGTATGGAATACAATCAGAAAAGTAATACATTTGGCACTAGACTCCTACATAACCTGCTTCCTCCTGACACAAGAATCTGCATAGCGTTGGATGGCGGACGGCAACACCAACTTTTTTCTTAGTCATCTTTGTTTATGATGACATAACCGTCTGGGCTAGTTTCATTCACCGGGGCAACACAAGTATCATAGTCTGCAGAAGAAGCATGGAGAGGACATCTTTCTACCTGGCACCAAATGCCTGCAGGAATGCCACCATGATATAATGTGTCAACAGCAGTGGTGCAGCATGAGTTAGGTTGCTCTCTGGCATGCCTAAAATGCCCATTGGCTTCACAGAAACCTGGGATGCTTCCTAGGAGTCTGGTGTAGTTTGAACCAACAGTGGGGCACTCACATGCAGATATATTACAGAAGAGATCCGAGGCTGAATAAAGGTTAATGAAGCCCTCTTTGTCTCCACCAGTTGCGCCTGTAAGCTTTGTTTTGGAATGATCAGAATGTTGAGTGTCTCCTTTGCTTGTTCCGTTTGTTAGTTCTGCTTGCACCATTTCCTCTACAGGATGCGTCAGTTTCCCCACATAATTTTCCTGCATGTTTAGCTTCTTATTACAGAACAAGTCATAGACTTCCTTTTCACTGGAGAAATTGTGTGCCATGACTTTATCACAGCGTAGAACGGAGTTTTCTTTCAGTTCTTTGGGCTGGTCCGTAGGATCTGATCCATGAATGTTCAGGCAATTGACGGCATCACAGAGCCTTGGTTCAGTTATCTTCGTGCCAGAGTCTTGAGCTCTGCAGTCATAAGGCTGGCTGCTGCTTAATGTGCCATCATTTAGTATTGCCAAGGCTTGCGGGCCACTCGCATCAGGAGACAGAAGAGCTAATGGCCGCCCTTCATTCACTGGTGGGCCCAGCCTTGTCCCCACCAATCCTGAAGCCTGGGCTGTATCATCAGATGCTTTGGGAGGAAGATCTGTGAACTGGAGAGGCTTCTGCCCAATGACAATATCACTATATTTAATCAAAAAATCCTCACTGTCAGAACTTTTGACACAAGAGGTTGAGAAGGCATCTTCTTGGTTTCTTTGGCTTGTGTTGTGCTCATGAGTGGGTTTAGAAGTAGCTGGTTCAGACTGTACAGGACATCCAAGGCCAAATTCACTTCTGAGCCCAGTATTTTCACTTCTACCAGAGACCAGTTTGTCTTGTGTCCAGTACCCTGACCAAGGACCAAGGCTTCCTTCTATCTCATTTTCCCCACTGGCAATCATGCATTCCTTTCTTTGGGTGGGGTGTTCCTTTCCATCTAGATTCCCTTCAGGACAGCAATGTTTTTGGCCTCTCTTCTGCAACATGTCCACCAGATCACTGTCCCTTGCATCCTCGGCCATCTCAAGGAGATCTTCACATTCTATTCTGGCGAGGAAGAGTTCAAAAGCCGCTTGCTCGGCTTCTTCCTCATTCAGCTTCTTGACTAGAGAAAACTCTGTGGGGGTGGTTGGAACATAGCCAATTTCTTCCAGCAAGCTTTCCACAACTCCTTCTGGGAGAACAGACTGTATGTAGTAGACAAAGTTTCCTGTGAAAGTCTGGAGAGTAGGGGAAAAGGTAATGTTAGGAAATGGACTTAAGACAGTGGCAACTTTCTGGAATTATGGGATGATCCCCCCTCCCCCCAAGGACATGCCAAACTCCCTCTCTCATACAACCATGAAACTTTGGCCTCCTAGATGAGTGGTAGCTAACCTTGACACTCCAGGTATTCTTGGACTTTAATTACCAGAAGCCCAAGTCAGCACTCCTGCTGATCAGAGCTTCTAGAAATTGAAGTTCAAGAACACCTGGAGTGCCAAGGTTAGCCATCACTGTCCTAGACTTTTCCCAACAGACTCAAGCTGGCTGTACCCAAGAGTGATCCCAGACATGTGTTAGGCTTCATAAAATATATATCCTGATGGCTTTCTCTCTCCTTATCCTAAATTTTAGGGAATCATATATGATTCAAAGATTGCCTATTGTGAAACAGAAATATAGAATAATGGGTAGTGTGGGGAAAGTTAGGAAGAGACAAGGAGGGAAAGAAAGAGAGAGGAAGTTTGGTATGTCCTTGCAAAATAATAAATTAAAAAATGGAGTATTACAGCAAAAGCTTGAAAGTAACCAGTTACCTTTTGATATACCGGTAAGGGAATTAACAAAATTGCATTTAACAATTCATGAATTAATTTAGAATGGTCAGGAAGAAAGGGATTTTGTTGGTATAATGAGTAACATTTTCTAGTTCTTATCATTGCTTTTAAAGAGCACTTTAGAAACATTTTTACAGGATTTTATTTTCAAGTTTCGTGTCAATCCTAAATTGTCTGCCCACCAATAGTAACAGAAAGTTACTAATATGTAACAAGCTCTGCAACAAGTAATGGAATACAGTACATTACTTTTCCAGCACCAGGGAGTAAGAAAAAACAGGTCATTGTTTGCAGACTGTAGCTATTAATGGGAATTATTTTTTTTAAAAAGCAACTTCTTGTTATAGACAGCATATTTCAATGTCTCAAAAGCTGCCAGTGATAGCTTGACAGGGTGGGAGACTTCTTTGCGGGAGGGTTATTTACCACCCCGACTGAAGGAGATGGTCATCCGGCCATTTTATTTATTGTTATGTATTATTTTATGTATGTTTTTATTTTCTGATGTCTTTTTATTTATTGTGAGCCACCTAGAGTAGCATTGGACACTAATTTTGGCAGAATACAAGACAGACAGACAGATAACATATCCTTTTTACTTATGCATAACTAATCAATAAGCAAGTTCCTTTATTTAGCTCTTTAAGAAAGGAACAGGAGACTTGCAGCATTCCAAATGTAATTGGAGCTGTTTAGATTTGCTTCTGTGGAAGGGGTGGATATGTCTACAAAAAATGCTTGAAAGGAAACATTTTGTGACTTAACTGAGGAATAAACCTGAGTTACTGAACTAGACAACTGGACCACTAATCATCACAGTCCTTTATGACTCCTAGTTTAGTTCTTACATCTCCTTTCAGAGTTTGTGGAATCTATACTGCTCAAACAGATAAAGGGAACACAAAAATAAGGCATCCCACGATCTGAATGACTGAAATATTGTTGTTCACATACTGTAGTCGGATGTGCTGACAACAAAATCACACAAGACTTAACAATGGGAATCAAATTCATCAACCCATGGAGGTCTGGATTTGGAGTTACACTCAGAGTGACAGTGGAAGAAAACACTACAGGCTGATCCAACTTTGATGTGATGCCCTTAAATCAAGTCAAAATGAGGCTCAGTAGTGTGTGTGGCCTCCACGTGCCTGTATGACCTCCCTACAATGCCTGGGCATGCTCCTGATGAAGTGGCGGATGGTCTCCTGAGGGATCTCCTTCCACACCTGGACTAAAGCAACCCCCATCTCCTGGACAGTCTGTGGTGCAACGTGGCGTTGGTGGATGGAGCGAGACATAATGTCCCAGATGTGCTCAATCGGATTCAGGTCTGGGGAATCGGCGAGCCAGTCCATAGCATCAATGCCTTCATCTTGCAGGAACCGCTGACACACTCCAGCCACATGAGGTCTAGCATTGTTGTGCATTAGGAGGAACCTAGGGCCAACCGCACCAGCATATGGTCTCACAAAGGGTCTGAGGATCTCATCTCGGTACCTAATGGCAGTCAGGCTACCTCAGGCGAGCACATGGAGGACTGTGCGGTCCTCAAGGGAAATGCCACCCGACACCATTACTAACCCACCACCAAACTGGTCACGCTGGAGGATGTTGCAGGCAGCATAACGTTCTCCACAGCATCTCCAGACCCTGACACGTCTGTCATATGTGCTCAGTTTGAACCTGCTTTCATCTGTGCATAGCACAGGGCGCCAGAGGCGAACCTGCACATCTTGGTGTTCTCTGGCAAATGGCAAAGGTCTTGCATGTTATTGGGCTGTGAGCACAACCCCCACCTGTGGTCGTCGGGCCCTCATACCACCCTCATGGAGTCTGTTCCTGACTGTTTGAGCAGACACATGCACATTGGTGGCCCGCTGGAGGTCATTTTGCAGGTCTCTGGCAGTGCTCCACCTGTTCCTCCTTGTACAAAGGCGGAGGTAGCGGTCCTGCTGCTGGGTTGTTGCCCTCCTACGGCTTCCTCCATGTCTCCTGATGTACTGGCCTGTCTCCTGGTAGCGCCTCCATGCTCTGGACACAATGCTGGCAGACACAGCAAACCTTCGTGTCACAGCTCACATTGATGTGCCATCCTGGATGAGCTGCACTATTTTAGTCACTTGTGTGGGTTGTAGGCTCCGTCTCATGCTACCACTAGAGTGAAGGCACCGCCAGTGTTCAACAGTGACCAAACCATCAGCCAGAAAGCAAAGAAACTGAGAAGTGGTCCTGTGGTCACCTCCTGCTGAATCACACCTTTATTGGGGATGCCTTGCAAATTGCCTCCGATACCCACCTGTTGTCTCTTCCATTTGCACAACAGCATGTGGAATTGAATGTCAATAGGTGTTGCTACCAGGGTGGACAGTTTATTTTTTTGAACAGCATATATATTTTGAAGGCAGTGAGCTTTCCAACTTCCAATTGTAGAAGCACTACCTACAAGCATGAGTCACCTAATATAATGACAACAGAGGTGCGTGATATCTTATAAAGCAGCTACATCAGTGTTTCTCAACCTGCGGCCCACAGGCCGGACACAGCCCATGGCATCATTTCATGCGGCCCACCACCACCTCCACCACACCAGGAAGTGCCATGTGGTGGAGGAAGGGCAAAATGGCTGTCCAGCACCCGAAGCTGTCTGAGAGAGCATGACCCGGCCCCCGGCTTTAAAAGGTTGAGAACTCCTGACCTAGATTTTCAGAGAAAGGAGAAAAGGGGACTTAATAAACCTGAAAGCTCAATGGAATCAATTGACCGAAAGGCAAAGGGAAAGATTAAAATGAAATGACTGTTTCAGGCAGTAAGTTTTGGCTGTTAGGAGGAGGCAGAAAAGTTATTTAATTTCTTACTATTCTGTTTTCAGTATCAACGAGAGGGAGAGGTTTTTCTACACCAGGTGGCCAAAAATAATTTGACTGGATGTGATTACTTGTAGGTCTCAAAGTACTTTTTGCATCAGTCAGCAAAAAGTCTTTGACTTGCAACACTGGGAAGTAAATATTATTTGGACTTTAGACCTTTTTAAACCTGCTTCAAATTGGTTTTATCTGCTTAAGATACTGAAGCAGTCTTCAAATATTTGAAGGGCGGTTGGACAAAACATGGAGCTAGGCTTCTCTCTTGATAGAATGTGCTCATTAGAATCAAGCTCTAACTAGGAGGCAAATGTCAGAAATTACGTGTTAGGAGCCGTCCGAGGATACATTTCCCCCTAAAAATCATTTTTAGGGAAAATGCCATTGGCGTGAATTTGTTTAAGGTGGATCCCAGCTTTTCATAAAATGACCCACACACTGTGATCACGGAACCATCTCCTACGGCACATATGAAATGAGAAGTGCTGGATTTGTGAAGAGCATATCAGAGAATAAACAAAACAAAACCAAAAATGCTGTAGCACTTCAAGACTAACTTTTATATTTTAATGTTAGCTTTCGTGGATCAAGTCCATTTCATCAGATGTGGGTTCATGGCATCAATTTATACACATCAGGTACAGAGGTACAGAGTGATTGGTTAACATGACATATAATTATACAAATCAATATGGTTTGGTGTTTGAGAGGACATCTGCCTGATTGGGAGGCCTGGTCCCTTCCCTGGATGGAACTACTCTTACCCCTAGGGACCAGGTTTGCAATCTGGGGATCATTATGGACCCACTGCTCTCATTTGAACAACAAATAGCGGCGGTGTCCAAAGCTGTTTTTTTCTAGCTCCGGCAGATTGCGCAGCTATGCTCGTACTTAGACAGACGGTCTCTCATAACCCTGACCCACTCATTGGTAATCTCACAGATTGACTACTATAATGCTCTCTAAGTGGGGTTGCCTTTGTGTCTGATATGGAGATTACAGCGGGTCCAGAATGCAGCAGCCAGGCTCGTGACAGGCATAGAGAAACTCGGTCATATTTCCCCAACCTTGGTGGGTCTGCACTGGTTATCTGTTGCCTACTGTGTCAGATATAAGGTGTTAGTGTTATCATATAAGGCGAGCCTATGGCACGTGTGCCAGACGTGGCACTCTAAGCATACCTGTCAACCTTCCCAGATTGGCCACGATTTCCCGGTTTTCATAAGAACATAAGAACAGCCTTGCTGGAACAGGCCACAGCCCATCCAGTCCAGCATTCTGTCTCACACAGTGGCTCACCATTTCCTTCAGGGTATTCCCAAGGAGATGCCTTCACCTGCTTAGGATTCCCTGGAAATGGCATTGAGAGATATCCTGCCTATCTCTCCAACCCGAAGGTTGTCCTTAGGTAGCCATAATTATAGCCATTGATAGCCTTGTCCTCCATGAACTTGTCTAATCCTTTCTTAAAGCTGTCAAGACTGACAGCTGTCACCACTTCTTCTGGCAGGGAGTTCCATAGACCAGTAATCCTCTGGGTGAAAAAGTACTTTCTCTTATTTGTTTGAGAACTAGTACCCAAAAGTTTCATGGAGTGTCCCCTAGTTCTAGTGTTGTGCGATAGGGAAAACAGTTTTTCCTTATCCACTTTGTCCACACCGTGCATGATTTTATAAACTTCAATCAGGTCACCTCTTAGACGCCGTCGTTCAAGAGTGAAAAGGCCCAACCGTTGCAGCCTCAGATGGTAAGGAAGGTGTTCCAGTCCCCTAATCATTCTGGTTGCCCTCCTCTGTACTTTCTCCAACTCCATAATATCCTTCTGGAGGTATGGCGACCAGAACTGTACACAGTATTCCAGATGGGGCCTCACCATAGATTTATAAAGAGGCAAAATGACACTTGCTGACTTATTTTCTATACCCTTCCTAATGATCCCTAACAGGATTTTTTGACTCTGCATGTGCTCTTAAGCAGAGCTGCTGCTGAGGAGAGCCAAACAAAGGAAGTGAGCACTGGTAAGTTTTGCAGTTGGAGTAGAGCTGCTTTAGAGGCCTCTACTAATTTAAATTGATAATTTAAACTGCTGAGAGCCACCTCTGTTCAAACAGAGGAAGCAGTTTGAAGCTTCCAGAAGCAGGGGGGCAGGGCCACACCAGGCCCTTCCCTGAACTGTGACTCATAGGGGCGGAGCCACACTAGCCTTTAAAAGCTCTGAGCTCTTTCAGAGTCAGCCATTTTGACTCTGCATGTGCTCTTAAGCAGAGCTGCTGCTGAGGAGAGCCAAACAAAGGAAGTGAGCACTGGTAAGTTTTGCAGTTGGAGTAGAGCTGCTTTAGAGGCCTCTACTAATTTAAATTGATAATTGAAACTGCTGAGAGCCACCTCTGTTCAAACAGAGGAAGCAGTTTGAAGCTTCCAGATGCAGGGGGGCAGGGCCACACCAGGCCCTTCCCTGAACTGTGACTCATAGGGGCGGAGCCACACTAGCCTTTAAAAGCTCTGAGCTCTTTCAGGGTCAGCCATTTTGACTCTGCATGTGCTCTTAAGCAGAGCTGCTGCTGAGGAGAGCCAAACAAAGGAAGTGAGCACTGGTAAGTTTTGCAGTTGGAGTAGAGCTGCTTTAGAGGCCTCTACTAATTTAAATTGATAATTTAAACTGCTGAGAGCCACCTCTGTTCAAACAGAGGAAGCAGTTTGAAGCTTCCAGAAGCAAGGGGGCAGGGCCACACCAGGCCCTTCCCTGAACTGTGACTCATAGGGGCGGAGCCACACTAGCCTTTAAAAGCTCTGAGCTCTTTCAGAGTCAGCCATTTTGACTCTGCATGTGCTCTTAAGCAGAGCTGCTGCTGAGGAGAGCCAAACAAAGGAAGTGAGCACTGGTAAGTTTTGCAGTTGGAGTAGAGCTGCTTTAGAGGCCTCTACTAATTTAAATTGATAATTTAAACTGCTGAGAGCCACCTCTGTTCAAACAGAGGAAGCAGTTTGAAGCTTCCAGAAGCAGGGGGGCAGGGCCACACCAGGCCCTTCCCTGAACTGTGACTCATAGGGGCGGAGCCACACTAGCCTTTAAAAGCTCTGAGCTCTTTCAGAGTCAGCCATTTTGACTCTGCATGTGCTCTTAAGCAGAGCTGCTGCTGAGGAGAGCCAAACAAAGGAAGTGAGCACTGGTAAGTTTTGCAGTTGGAGTAGAGCTGCTTTAGAGGCCTCCACTAATTTAAATTTAACAAAGGAAGAATATAGTCTTACTAGGTAGAAAGGTAGTAAACGTGTACATTTTTGAGGCCCAGAATACTGCACTTGTTAAAATGGATTCTGAGGGAACAGCTGTAGTTACCTGCAATTCTTGTGCCATGTTTGTGTTCTTGCCAAAGCACATGGAGAACTACACTTGCAGCAAGTGCAAGCTGGTTGCACTACTAGAAGAGAAGGTCCAGCAGCTAGAGGCCCGCATATCTAACCACCAACAAATTAAGGAGCTTGAGCTGTTCTTGGACAGAGCGGAGCAGACTATGCTGGACAAAGAAGAGACAGGGCACAGTTCTGAGGGAGAAGGCCCTTCGCTAACTCAGGAGGGAGATGGTTGGAGGAATGTGACTCAAAGGAGGAGAAGAGTAGGGGATCACTCTGAGAGTCTGAAATTACAGAATAAATTTGAGGCTCTTTCCCTTATCACACCTGACGAGGAACACACAGAGGAACAACTGGTTCCACCTGATGATCTCTCCTTCATCACACTTGATGAGATCCAGGAAGATAAACAACAGGAACAAACTGAGTTTCTCTCCCTTAATATGGTTGATGAGGTGCATGTAGATGAACAGATTGCAGGAGAGAGGCTCCTTGTACTAGGCGATTCAATAATTAGAAATACAGAGAAATGGATTTGTGATGCACATGATAACCGTATGGTGACTTGCCTGCCAGGTGCAAAAGTTGCAGACATCACAAGAAATCTAGATAGATTGTTAGAGAGAACTGGGAACGAGCCAGTTGTCATGGTACACGTTGGTACTAATGATGTTGGGAAGGCCAAGCGGTCTGTCCTGGAAGCCAAATTTAGGTTGTTAGGAAGAAGATTGAAGTCCCGGACTTCCAAGGTAGCATTTTCAGAAGTGCTGCCTGTCCCTCGCGCAGGACCTACCAGGCAGGCAGAGCTCAGAAGCCTCAATGCGTGGATGAGGCGGTGGTGTCGAGAGGAGGGCTTCAGATTTGTCAGGAACTGGAGAACATTTTGGGACAAGCCAAATCTGTTCAGGAGGGATGGGTTGCATTTAAACCATGATGGGACCAGATTGCTGGCACTCAACATCAAAAAGGCTGCAGAGCAGCTTTTAAACTGATAACTGGGGGAAAGCCGACAGGAGCTGGGCAGCATCCGGTTCGGGAAAGTGTGTACTTGGGTAGTGAGGAGGATGCAAAAATTACTGAGCAGAGCGAGGAGCTAGTCACTAGCATTCTAGCAGAAGGATGCAAGAGGCAGTCTAACAATGCAACTGTACACAAAAGACTGTGTCAGAAATGCATATATAAATGCTTGTATACAAATGCCAGAAGCCTCCGGAACAAAATAGGGGAGCTGGAATACTTAGCAATAGATAAAAATATTGATATTATTGGTATCACTGAAACCTGGTGGACGGATGATAACCAATGGGATACAGTTATCCCAGGCTACAAACTGTACAGGAAGGATAGGAAGGGGCAAACAGGAGGTGGTGTAGCCTTGTATGTCAAAGAAGTGATAAAATCTTATGAATTGGAATATCTAGGTGATTTAGAGTCACTATTAGAAGCTCTGTGGGTAAGAGTACCAGGCCACAAGGATGGTCTAACAGTAGGCATATACTATCGGCCTCCGACCCAAACTCTTGAGGGAGACTGGCAGTTGGAGAATGTTGTAAAGGAGGCATCCAAGAAGGGAAGCCTGGTTATAATGGGGGACTTCAATTACCCTCACATAGACTGGGTGAACTGTTGTTCAGCACATGATAAAGAGATAAAGTTCCTAGATATGCTAAATGATTGTTCCCTGGGACAGATGGTTGAAGACCCAACTAGAGGTACAAGAATCCTTGACTTGATCCTGAGTAATACTCAGGATCTGGTGCAAGATGTTAATGTGACTGATCCAATAGGGAACAGTGACCACAACTCAATTATGTTTAACTTGATCATAGACCGCAAGTCACTGATAAAATCTAACAAAGAGACCTTAAATTTTCAAAAAGGAAATTTCCCAAAGATGAGGAAACTAGTAAAAAAGAAACTGAAAGGGAAAATTGAGAGAGTCCAAACACTCCAAGAGGCATGGAGGTTGTTTATAAAAACAATAACAGAGGCCCAATTGGAATGCATACCCAAAAGGAAAAAGGGCACTGCCAGGTCCAAGAGGACTCCAATGTGGCTTACAGGAGCTGTTCGGGAGGTGATCAAGAGCAAGAAAAGCTCATTTAGAAGATGGAAGGCTTGTCCAAATGAGGACAGCAGGCAGAAACATAAATTCTGGCAGAACAAATGCAAGGCAACAATCAGGAAAGCAAAGCAAGACTTTGAGGAGCGTATAGCTAAAAATACTCAGAGGAATAACAAAGACTTCTTTAAGTACATTAGAAGTAAGAACCCAACTAGGAAGGCCATTGGACCATTAGATGACAATGGAAGGCAAGGGGTTATTAAAGAGGAAACAGAGATTGCAGAGAGACTCAATGAATTCTTTGCTTCAGTATTCACTGAAGAAGATAGAGACCACATGCCCAAAACAGAACCTATCTTCGTAGGGAGGGAAACCGAAGAATTAAGCAAGATAGAAATAACCAGGGAGGAGGTCCTTGCATGTCTTGTTAAGCTAAACACTAACAAATCCCCAGGACCAGATGGCATCCATCCACGAGTTCTCAGGGAACTTAAAGATGAAATTGCTGATATCCTAGCCAAAATATATAATCTTTCCCTCAAATCAGGCTTTGTGCCTGATGACTGGAAGGTAGCGAATGTAACACCAATTTTCAAAAAAGGATCCAGGGGTGATCCAGGAAATTACCGACCTGTCAGTTTGACATGTGTCCCAGGTAAAGTGATGGAAACCATCCTAAAAGATAGAATTAATAGGCACATAGAAGAGAAGGCGCTGCTAAAGGAGAGCCAACATGGCTTTTGCAAGGGCAAATCATGCCTCACTAATCTGTTGGAATTTTTTGAGAGTGTCAACAAGCATGTGGATAAGGGGGATCCAGTTGACATTGTTTATCTGGACTTTCAGAAGGCTTTTGACAAGGTCCCACACCAAAGGCTCTTGAATAAACTTACCAGTCATGGAATAAAGGGACAGGTCTTGTCCTGGATCTGCAACTGGCTAAGGGACAGGAAACAGAGGGTAGCACTAAATGGACACTTCTCCAAGTGGAGGAAAGTAAAGAGTGGGGTCCCCCAAGGTTCAGTACTGGGACCCCTGCTTTTCAACCTCTTCATAAATGATCTAGAGGTA
This sequence comes from Bradypodion pumilum, assembly GCA_035047305.1. NCBI lineage: Eukaryota > Metazoa > Chordata > Lepidosauria > Squamata > Chamaeleonidae > Bradypodion > Bradypodion pumilum. Next base: position 21,887,664 of record JAWDJD010000009.1, on the reverse strand, counting down.
GGAGTAAAAAGCAAGGTAGCCAAATTTGCTGACGACACTAAATTATACAGGGTAGTGAAAACTGTGAGAGATTGTGAGGAGCTCCAGAGGGATCTCTTGACACTGGGGGAGTGGGCAAAACAGTGGCAAATGAGCTTCAACATTAGTAAGTGCAGCGTGATGCATGTTGGGGCAAAGAACCCCAATTACATTTATAAACTGATGGGGTCTGAACTCTCTGCGACAAACCAGGAAAGGGACCTTGGTGTCCTGGTGGACAGCTCAATGAAGGTGTCAACCCAGTGTGCCTCAGCAGTGAAAAAAGCAAACTCAATGTTAGGGATCATTAGGAAGGGTATAGAAAATAAGTCAGCAAGTGTTATTTTGCCTCTTTATAAATCTATGGTGAGGCCCCATCTGGAATACTGTGTACAGTTCTGGTCGCCATACCTCCAGAAGGATATTATGGAGTTGGAGAAAGTACAGAGGAGGGCAAGCAGAATGATTAGGGGACTGGAACACCTTCCTTACCATCTGAGGCTGCAACGGTTGGGCCTTTTCACTCTTGAACGACGGCGTCTAAGAGGTGACCTGATTGAAGTTTATAAAATCATGCACGGTTTGGACAAAGTAGATAAGGAAAAACTGTTTTCCCTATCGCACAACACTAGAACTAGGGGACACTCGATGAAACTTTTGGGTACTAGTTCTCAAACAAATAAGAGAAAGTACTTTTTCACCCAGAGGATTACTGGTCTATGGAACTCCCTGCCAGAAGAAGTGGTGACAGCTGTCAGTCTTGACAGCTTTAAGAAAGGATTAGACAAGTTCATGGAGGACAAGGGTATCAATGGCTATAATTATGGATACTTAAGGATGACCTCTGGGTTGGAGAGATAGGCAGAATATCTCTCAATGCCATTCCAGGGAATCCTAAGAAGGTGAAGGCACCTCCTTGGGAATACCCTGAAGGAAATGGTGAGCCACTGTGTGAGACAGAATGCTGGACTGGATGGGCTGTGGCCTGTTCCAGCAAGGCTGTTCTTATGTTCTTATGTTCTTATTGAGTTTGCTTTTTTCACTGCTGAGGCACACTGGGTTGACACCTTCATTGAGCTGTCCACCAGGACACCAAGGTCCCTTTCCTGGTTTGTCGCAGAGAGTTCAGACCCCATCAGTTTATAAATGTAATTGGGGTTTTTTGCCCCAACATGCATCACTCTGCACTTACTGATGTTGAAGCTCATTTGCCACTGTTTTGCCCACTCCCCCAGTGTCAAGAGATCCCTCTGGAGCTCTTCACAATCTCTCACAGTTTTCACTACCCTGTATAATTTAGTGTCGTCAGCAAATTTGGCTACCTTGCTTTTTACTCCTACCTCTAGATCATTTATGAAGAGGTTGAAAAGCAGGGGTCCCAGTACTGAACCTTGGGGGACCCCACTCTTTACTTCCCTCCACTTGGAGAAGTGTCCATTTAGTGCTACCCTCTGTTTCCTGTCCCTTAGCCAGTTGCTGATCCAGGACAAGACCTGTCCCTTTATTCCATGACTGGTAAGTTTATTCAAGAGCCTTTGGTGTGGGACCTTGTCAAAAGCCTTCTGAAAGTCCAGATAAACAATGTCAACTGGATCCCCCTTATCCACATGCTTGTTGACACTCTCAAAAAATTCCAACAAATTAGTGAGGCATGATTTGCCCTTGCAAAAGCCATGTTGGCTCTCCTTTAGCAGCGCCTCCTCTTCTATGTACCTATTAATTCTATCTTTTAGGATGGTTTCCATCACTTTACCTGGGACACATGTCAAACTGACAGGCCGGTAATTTCCTGGATCACCCCTGGATCCTTTTTTGAAAATTGGTGTTACATTCGCTACCTTCCAGTCATCAGGCACAAAGCCTGATTTGAGGGAAAGATTATATATTTTGGCTAGGAGATCAGCAATTTCATCTTTAAGTTCCCTGAGAACTCGTGGATGGATGCCATCTGGTCCTGGGGATTTGTTAGCGTTTAGCTTAACAAGACATGCAAGGACCTCCTCCCTGGTTATTTCTATCTTGCTTAATTCTTCGGTTTCCCTCCCTACGAAGATAGGTTCTGTTTTGGGCATGTGGTCTCTATCTTCTTCAGTGAATACTGAAGCAAAGAATTCATTGAGTCTCTCTGCAATCTCTGTTTCCTCTTTAATAACCCCTTGCCTTCCATTGTCATCTAATGGTCCAATGGCCTTCCTAGTTGGGTTCTTACTTCTAATGTACTTAAAGAAGTCTTTGTTATTACTCTGAGTATTTTTAGCTATACGCTCCTCAAAGTCTTGCTTTGCTTTCCTGATTGTTGCCTTGCATTTGTTCTGCCAGAATTTATGTTTCTGCCTGCTGTCCTCATTTGGACAAGCCTTCCATCTTCTAAATGAGCTTTTCTTGCTCTTGATCACTTCCCGAACAGCTCCTGTAAGCCACATTGGAGTCCTCTTGGACCAGGCAGTGCCCTTTTTCCTTTTGGGTATGCATTCCAATTGGGCCTCTGTTGTTGTTTTTGTAAACAGCCTCCATGCCACTTGGAGTGTTTGGACTCTCTCAATTTTCCCTTTCAGTTTCTTTTTTACTAGTTTCCTCATCTTTGGGAAATTTCCTTTTTGAAAATTTAAGGTCTCTGTGTTAGATTTTATCAGTGACTTGCGGTCTATGATCAAGTTAAACATAATTGAGTTGTGGTCACTGTTCCCTATTGGATCAGTCACATTAACATCTTGCACCAGATCCTGAGTATTACTCAGGATCAAGTCAAGGATTCTTGTACCTCTAGTTGGGTCTTCAACCATCTGTCCCAGGGAACAATCATTGAGCATATCTAGGAACTTTATCTCTTTATCATGTGCTGAACAACAGTTCACCCAGTCTGTGAGGGTAATTGAAGTCCCCCATTATAACCAGGCTTCCCTTCCTGGATGCCTCCTTTACAACATTCTCCAACTGCCAGTCTCCCTCAAGAGTTTGGGTCGGAGGCCGATAGTATATGCCTACTGTTAGACCATCCTTGTGGCCTGGTACTCTTACCCACAGAGCTTCTAATGGTGACTCTAAATCACCTAGATGTTCCAATTCATAAGATTTTATCACTTCTTTGACATACAAGGCTACACCACCTCCTGTTTGCCCCTTCCTATCCTTCCTGTACAATTTGTAGCCTGGGATAACTGTATCCCATTGGTTATCATCCGTCCACCAGGTTTCAGTGATACCAATAATATCAATATTTTTATCTATTGCTAAGTATTCCAGCTCCCCTATTTTGTTCCGGAGGCTTCTGGCATTTGTATACAAGCATTTATATATGCATTTCTGACACAGTCTTTTGTGTACAGTTGCATTGTTAGACTGCCTCTTGCATCCTTCTGCTAGAATGCTAGTGACTAGCTCCTTGCTCTGCTCAGTAATTTTTGCATCCTCCTCACTACTCAAGTACAAACTTTCCCGAACCGGATGCTGCCCAGCTCCTGTCGGCTTTCCCCCAGTTATCAGTTTAAAAGCTGCTCTGCAGCCTTTTTGATGTTGAGTGCCAGCAATCTGGTCCCATCATGGTTTAAATGCAACCCATCCCTCCTGAACAGATTTGGCTTGTCCCAAAATGTTCTCCAGTTCCTGACAAATCTGAAGCCCTCCTCTCGACACCACCGCCTCATCCATGCATTGAGGCTTCTGAGCTCTGCCTGCCTGGTAGGTCCTGCGCGAGGGACAGGCAGCACTTCTGAAAATGCTACCTTGGAAGTCCGGGACTTCAATCTTCTTCCTAACAACCTAAATTTGGCTTCCAGGACAGACCGCTTGGCCTTCCCAACATCATTAGTACCAACGTGTACCATGACAACTGGCTCGTTCCCAGTTCTCTCTAACAATCTATCTAGATTTCTTGTGATGTCTGCAACTTTTGCACCTGGCAGGCAAGTCACCATACGGTTATCATGTGCATCACAAATCCATTTCTCTGTATTTCTAATTATTGAATCGCCTAGTACAAGGAGCCTCTCTCCTGCAATCTGTTCATCTACATGCACCTCATCAACCATATTAAGGGAGAGAACCTCAGTTTGTTCCTGATGTTCATCTTCCTGGATCTCATCAAGTGTGATGAAGGAGAGATCATCAGGTGGAACCAGTTGTTCCTCTGTGTGTTCCTCGTCAGGTGTGATAAGGGAAAGAGCCTCAAATTTATTCTGTAATTTCAGACTCTCAGAGTGATCCCCTACTCTTCTCCTCCTTTGAGTCACATTCCTCCAACCATCTCCCTCCTGAGTTAGTGAAGGGCCTTCTCCCTCAGAACTGTGCCCTGTCTCTTCTTTGTCCAGCATAGTCTGCTCCGCTCTGTCCAAGAACAGCTCAAGCTCCTTAATTTGTTGGTGGTTAGATATGCGGGCCTTTAGCTGCTGGACCTTCTCTTCTAGTAGTGCAACCAGCTTGCACTTGCTGCAAGTGTAGTTCTCCATGTGCTTTGGCAAGAACACAAACATGGCACAAGAATTGCAGGTAACTACAGCTGTTCCCTCAGAATCCATTTTAACAAGTGCAGTATTCTGGGCCTCAAAAATGTACATGTTTACTACCTTTCTACCTAGTAAGACTGTATTCTTCCTTTGTTATTAGTTTGCGGGCCTCTAAAGCAGCTCTACTCCAACTGCAAAACTTACCAGTGCTCACTTCCTTTGTTTGGCTCTCCTCAGCAGCAGCTCTGCTTAAGAGCACATGCAGAGTCAAAATGGCTGACCCTGAAAGAGCTCAGAGCTTTTAAAGGCTAGTGTGGCTCCGCCCCTATGAGTCACAGTTCAGGGAAGGGCCTGGTGTGGCCCTGCCCCCCTGCTTCTGGAAGCTTCAAACTGCTTCCTCTGTTTGAACAGAGTTGGCTCTCAGCAGTTTCAATTATCAATTTAAATTAGTAGAGGCCTCTAAAGCAGCTCTACTCCAACTGCAAAACTTACCAGTGCTCACTTCCTTTGTTTGGCTCTCCTCAGCAGCAGCTCTGCTTAAGAGCACATGCAGAGTCAAAATGGCTGACCCTGAAAGAGCTCAGAGCTTTTAAAGGCTAGTGTGGCTCCGCCCCTATGAGTCACAGTTCAGGGAAGGGCCTGGTGTGGCCCTGCCCCCCTGCTTCTGGAAGCTTCAAACTGCTTCCTCTGTTTGAACAGAGGTGGCTCTCAGCAGTTTCAATTATCAATTTAAATTAGTAGAGGCCTCTAAAGCAGCTCTACTCCAACTGCAAAACTTACCAGTGCTCACTTCCTTTGTTTGGCTCTCCTCAGCAGCAGCTCTGCTTAAGAGCACATGCAGAGTCAAAATGGCTGACCCTGAAAGAGCTCAGAGCTTTTAAAGGCTAGTGTGGCTCCGCCCCTATGAGTCACAGTTCAGGGAAGGGCCTGGTGTGGCCCTGCCCCCCTGCTTCTGGAAGCTTCAAACTGCTTCCTCTGTTTGAACAGAGTTGGCTCTCAGCAGTTTCAATTATCAATTTAAATTAGTAGAGGCCTCTAAAGCAGCTCTACTCCAACTGCAAAACTTACCAGTGCTCACTTCCTTTGTTTGGCTCTCCTCAGCAGCAGCTCTGCTTAAGAGCACATGCAGAGCCGATTTGTGCCATTTCCCGCCCCGTGCTGCCGAAACCCCGGAATTTGGCAGCGGGGGAAAGAAGGTACGGCGCAGCCCTTCTGTGCAGGTCACCTTCTACGCATGCCCCTTTTGACTCTGCATGTGCTCTTAAGCAGAGCTGCTGCTGAGGAGAGCCAAACAAAGGAAGTGAGCACTGGTAAGTTTTGCAGTTGGAGTAGAGCTGCTTTAGAGGCCTCCACTAATTTAAATTTAACAAAGGAAGAATATAGTCTTACTAGGTAGAAAGGTAGTAAACGTGTACATTTTTGAGGCCCGGAATACTGCACTTGTTAAAATGGATTCTGAGGGAACAGTTGTAGTTACCTGCAATACTTGTGCCATGTTTGTGTTCTTGCCAAAGCATATGGAGAACTACACTTGCAGCAAGTGCAAGCTGGTTGCACTACTAGAAGAGAAGGTCCAGCAGCTAGAGGCCCGCATATCTAACCATCAACAAATTAAGGAGCTTGAGCTGTTCTTGGACAGAGCGGAACAGACTATGCTGGACAAAGTAGAGACAGGGCACAGTTCTGAGGGAGAAGGCCCTTCACTAACTCAGGAGGGAGATGTTTGGAGGAATGTGACTCAAAGGAGGAAAAGAGTAGGGGATCACTCTGAGAGTCTGAAATTACAGAATAAATTTGAGGTTCTTTCCCTCATCACACCTGATGAGGAACACACAGAGGAACAACTGGTTCCACCTGATGATCTCTCCTTCATCACACTTGATGAGATCCAGGAAGATAAACAACAGGAACAAACTGAGTTTCTCTCCCTTAATATGGTTGATGAGGTGCATGTAGATGAACAGATTGCAGGAGAGAGGCTCCTTGTACTAGGCGATTCAATAATTAGAAATACAGAGAAATGGATTTGTGATGCACATGATAACCGTATGGTGACTTGCCTGCCAGGTGCAAAAGTTGCAGACATCACAAGAAATCTAGATAGATTGTTAGAGAGAACTGGGAACGAGCCAGTTGTCATGGTACACGTTGGTACCAATGATGTTGGGAAGGCCAAGCGGTCTGTCCTGGAAGCCAAATTCAGGTTGTTAGGAAGAAGATTGAAGTCCCGGACCTCCAAGGTAGCATTTTCAGAAGTGCTGCCTGTCCCTCGCGCAGGACCTACCAGGCAGGCAGAGCTCAGAAGCCTCAATGCGTGGATGAGGCGGTGGTGTCGAGAGGAGGGTTTCAGATTTGTCAGGAACTGGAGAACATTTTGGGACAAGCCAAATCTGTTCAGGAGGGATGGGTTGCATTTGAACCATGATGGGACCAGATTGCTGGCACTCAACATCAAAAAGGCTGCAGAGCAGCTTTTAAACTGATAACTGGGGGAAAGCCGACAGGAGCTGGGCAGCATCCGGTTCGGAAAAGTGTGTACTTGAGTAGGGAAGAGGATGCAAAATTTACTGAGCAGAGCGAGGAGCTAATCACTAGCATTCTAGCAGAAGGATGCAAGAGGCAGTCTAACAATGCAACTGGACACAAAAGACTGTGTCAGAAAAGCATATATAAATGCTTGTATACAAATGCCAGAAGCCTCCGGAACAAAATAGGGGAGCTGGAATACTTAGCAATAGATAAGAATATTGATATTATTGGTATCACTGAAACCTGGTGGACGGATGATAACCAATGGGATACAGTTATCCCAGGCTACAAACTGTACAGGAAGGATAGGAAGGGGCAAATGGGAGGTGGTGTGGCCTTGTATGTCAAAGAAGTGATAAAATCGTATGAATTGGAATATCTAGGTGATTTGGAGTCACCATTAGAAGCTCTGTGGGTAAGAGTACCAGGCCACAAGGATGGTCTAACAGTAGGCATATACTATCGGCCTCCGACCCAAACTCTTGAGGGAGACTGGCAGTTGGAGAATGTTGTAAAGGAGGCATCCAAGAAGGGAAGCCTGGTTATAATGGGGGACTTCAATTACCCTCACATAGACTGGGTGAACTGTTGTTCAGCACATGATAAAGAGATAAAGTTCCTAGATATGCTAAATGATTGTTCCCTGGGACAGATGGTTGAAGACCCAACTAGAGGTACAAGAATCCTTGACTTGATCCTGAGTAATACTCATGATCTGGTGCAAGATGTTAATGTGACTGATCCAATAGGGAACAGTGACCACAACTCAATTATGTTTAACTTGATCATAGACCACAAGTCACTGATAAAATCTAACACAGAGACCTTAAATTTTCAAAAAGGAAATTTCCCAAAGTTGAGGAAACTAGTAAAAAAGAAGCTGAAAGGGAAAATTGAGAGAGTCCAAACACTCCAAGAGGCATGGAGGCTGTTTACAAAAACAATAACAGAGGCTCAATTGGAATGCATACCCAAAAGGAAAAAGGGCACTGCCAGGTCCAAGAGGACTCCAATGTGGCTTACAGGAGCTGTTCGGGAAGTGATCAAGAGCAAGAGAAGCTCATTTAGAAGATGGAAGGCTTGTCCGAATGAGGACAGCAGGCAAAAACATAAATTCTGGCAGAACAAATGCAAGGCAACAATCAGGAAAGCAAAGCAAGACTTTGAGGAGCGTATAGCTAAAAATACTCAGAGAAATAACAAAGACTTCTTTAAGTACATTAGAAGTAAGAACCCAACTAGGAAGGCCATTGGACCATTAGATGACAATGGAAGGCAAGGGGTTATTAAAGAGGAAACAGAGATTGCAGAGAGATTCAATGAATTCTTTGCTTCAGTATTCACTGAAGAAGACAGAGGCCACATGCCCAAAACAGAGCCTATCTTCGTAGGGAGGGAAACCGAAGAATTAAGCCAGATAGAAATAACCAGGGAGGAGGTCCTTGCATGTCTTGTTAAAATTAACACTAACAAATCACCAGGACCAGATGGCATCCATCCACGAGTTCTCAGGGAACTTAAAGATGAAATTGCTGATCTCCTAGCCAAAATATATAATCTTTCCCTCAAATCAGGCTTTGTGCCTGATGACTGGAAGGTAGCGAATGTAACACCAATTTTCAAAAAAGGATCCAGGGGTGATCCAGGGAATTACCGACCTGTCAGTTTGACATGTGTCCCAGGTAAAGTGATGGAAACCATCCTAAAAGATAGAATTAATAGGCACATAGAAGAGAAGGCGCTGCTAAAGGAGAGCCAACATGGCTTTTGCAAGGGCAAATCATGCCTCACTAATCTGTTGGAATTTTTTGAGAGTGTCAACAAGCATGTGGATAAGGGGGATCCAGTTGACATTGTTTATCTGGACTTTCAGAAGGCTTTTGACAAGGTCCCACACCAAAGGCTCTTGAATAAACTTACCAGTCATGGAATAAAGGGACAGGTCTTGTCCTGGATCAGCAACTGGCTAAGGGACAGGAAACAGAGGGTAGCACTAAATGGACACTTCTCCAAGTGGAGGGAAGTAAAGAGTGGGGTCCCCCAAGGTTCAGTACTGGGACCCCTGCTTTTCAACCTCTTCATAAATGATCTAGAGGTAGGAGTAAAAAGCAAGGTAGCCAAATTTGCTGACGACACTAAATTATACAGGGTAGTGAAAACTGTGAGAGATTGTGAGGAGCTTCAGAGGGATCTCTCGACACTGGGGGAGTGGGCAAAACAGTGGCAAATGAGTTTCAACATTAGTAAGTGCAGAGTGATGCATGTTGGGGCAAAGAACCCCAATTACATTTATAAACTGATGGGGTCTGAACTCTCTGCGACAAACCAGGAAAGGGACCTTGGTGTCCTGGTGGACAACTCAATGAAGGTGTCAACCCAGTGTGCCTCAGCAGTGAAAAAAGCAAACTCAATGCTAGGGATCATTAGGAAGGGTATAGAAAATAAGTCAGCAAGTGTCATTTTGCCTCTTTATAAATCTATGGTGAGGCCCCATCTGGAATACTGTGTACAGTTCTGGTCGCCATACCTCCAGAAGGATATTATGGAGCTGGAAAAAGTGCAGAGGAGGGCAACCAGAATGATTAGGGGACTGGAACACCTTCCTTACCATCTGAGGCTGCAACGGTTGGGCCTCTTCACTCTTGAACGACGACGTCTAAGAGGTGACCTGATTGAAGTTTATAAAATCATGCATGGTGTGGACAAAGTAGATAAGGAAAAACTGTTTTCCCTATCGCATAACACTAGAACTAGGGGACACTCCATGAAACTTTTGGGTACTAGTTCTCAAACAAATAAGAGAAAGTACTTTTTCACCCAGAGGATTACTGGTCTATGGAACTCCCTGCCAGAAGAAGTTGTGACAGCTGTCAGTCTTGACAGCTTTAAGAAAGGATTAGACAAGTTCATGGAGGATAAGAGTATCAATGGCTATAATTATGGATACTTAAGGACAACCTCCGGGTTGGAGAGATAGGCAGGATATCTCTCAATATCATTTCCAGGGAATCCTAAGCAGGCATCTGCTTGGGAATACCCTGAAGGAAATGGTGAGCCACTGTGTGAGACAGAATGCCGGACTGGATGGGCTGTGGCCTGTTCCAGCAAGGCTGTTCTTATGTTCTTATGTTTTACGCTTGCATAGAACCCTTCTACGCATGCGTAGAAGAGGGCTACGCAAACATAAAACCCTTCTATGCATGCGTAGAAGGCAACCTGTGCAGAACCGTTCTGCGCAGGTCCCGGATTGGCCGGAGCCACGGTTGACAGGTATGACTCTAAGCCCTCTCTGTGGGCACTCGTACAGTCACCCCAGCACAAAGTTTGCCCCGTCCCTCTGCTCAGCAGTCCAATGGGAGCGCTTCCTCTCTTTCCCTAGCACAGAGATCACCCCGCCCATCTGCCCAATGGGAATGTTTCCTCCCTCCCCTGTTGCCGTGTTGGCACTTTGCAATAAATAAGTGGGGGGGTTTCTAAAAGGTTTGCCATCACTGGTCACTGTTTGGGACCTTGTTATCTGTTGGAGATTCTCTCCCTCCCTCAGAACAGTTCAACACATGATCTGTTTATCACAGTTGGCGCAGCTCCAGGTGCCGACCCCATGGATGGCTAGAAAGTCTCTAACTAGAAATAGAGCTTTCTTGGTAGCAGCACCAACATTGTGGAACACACTACCAGTGGAACTGCACCAGGTCCCATCCCTGGATATCTTCAAAAAACAATTACAAACTTTCTTATTCAAGCAGGCCGTTTAGCAATATAAATCAGCCAGCTAGTTGATCCTCTGTGCCCTCAGATGCCAGCTATTTTATTTTATTTTGGAATTTATTTGTTTGGTTGTTCTGTTTTTATTTGTTGTTTTTGTTGGTTTATTTGATATTTGTATGCACACCACCCAGAGTGGGAAATTTCCCAAATGGGCAGTACAGAAATATAATAAATAAATATGTATAAATTAATGCCACAAAGTCTCACTCTTAGGTGTGACTCCACAAAAGCTCTCATTAGTATACAGCATCAAGCCTTTCAGGTGTCACAACATTTTTGTCTTTTTGTTTTGTTTTCTCAGCAATCTGCTGTCTCTCAACCAGCAAGGGAGTGTGTGTGTGAAGTTGGGAAGGTGGGTTAGATGGCCAACCACTGATACTCCATGTGTTCTTGGACTTCAATTCCCAGAAGCCCAAGTCAACACACCTGCTGATCAGGGCTTCTGGGAACTGAAGTCCGAGAACATCTGGAGTGCCAAGGTTGGCCATTACCAGGTTAGGACAGTGATGGTGAACCTTGGCACTCCAGGTGTTCTTGGAGTTCAATTACCAGAAGCCCAAGTCAACACACCTGCTGATCAGGGCTTCTGGGAACTGAAGTCCAAGAACATCTGGAGTGCCAAGGTTGGCCATTACAGGTTAGGCCAGTGATGGTTAACCTTGGATACTCCCAGTGTTATTGGACTTCAATTACTAGAAGCCCAAGTCAACACTCCTGCTGATCAGGGCTTCTGGGAACTGAAGTCCAAGGTTGGCCTTTACTGGGTTAGGCCAGTGATGGCTAACCTTGGCACTCCAGGTGTTCTTGGACTTCAATTCCCAGAAGCCCAAGTCAGCACTCCTAATGATCAGGGCTTCTGGGAACTGAAGTCCGAGAACATCTGGAGTGCCAAGGTTGGCCACCACGGGATGTTGAGGGGCGCTCCCTACCGGGCCTGCTCGCCTTACCTTCAGCGACCGGATCTCCTTCCTCCAAGGCGAGAGGAAGAGGTTGACACAGAGCAGCTCCAGGAACTCGAAGGCTTTGGCCAGCCGCCGCAGGACCAGCCCGGCCCGCCGCTCGCCCTTCCGCCGCAGGCAGCTCTCGGCCACGCGGGGGACGTCGAAGCTGGGTCGCCGGCCTGGGGCTCGGGCAGCCTCCGAGGTCAGGAGGCGCCGCGCTTGGCCCTTCAGCGCTGGGTCGTGGCAGGGCGCCAGGGGGCCCTCCGCCGCCCAGCGCCCGCGGTAGAACGCCCGGTAGGCCAGGAAGACCTCGCGCCGGGCGGGCGTCGCGGGGCCCCGCATGCCGGCGGGCAGAGGGAGGGGAGGGGACCCGGCTGGGCTGAGGAGGAGGAGGACTTGTTGGGGGGCGGGGGCGCCTCCCGGGCGCTCTGACTTCTTCTTTGGTGTGGCGGAGCGGAGGGCGGGACGTTGTCCTCTCCTGCCTCCCGTTGGCCAGCTGGAAAGGCCCGACCCGGCCCCAGTGGCCCGCCCGCTTGTCACTCAAAGGCGCTCCCGGGACCGTCTTGTCCTCCTCGGCCAGAAGAAGGAAGTGAAGGGCGGAGCCGCGGAGGCGAAGCGAAAGGGGAAGCAGAAGGTTTGGAGTGGGCAGCAGGAAGGTTGGTAAGCCGGTAGTTCGAGACCCGGGTACTACATGACTGCAAAGAGCGCCCATCTCTGTCCCCTTAGTTGTCTTGTCTCTTTCCCTTGTGAAATTGGGGTTTTCATAAGCTGTACCCCATAGGTAAAGGTTTCCCTTGCTCGATAGTCAGTCGTATCCGACTCTCGGGTTCAGTGCTCATCTCTGTTTCAAAGCCGAAGAGCCAGCGCTGTCTGCTACTGCAGACGTTTCCGTGATCATGTGGCAGGCATGACTAGACACCGGAGCGCACGGAACGCTGTTTACCTTCCCACCGAATTGGTCCCTATTTATCTACTTGCAATTTCTTGCTTTCGAACTGCTAGGTTGGCAGGAGCTGGGACAAAGATGGGAGCTCATATATGCAGTACTCTGGAATCGAACTGCTGATCTTCCGCCTCCCAGTCGGTGTCTTAGCCACTTGAACCACCCCCATCATCACAATTATAACGAAGTAAGGCTTGACATATCTCTCTTTGCATATAATGAGTCTATCTCATATATTTGTTTCACCTTTAAATAAAGATGCATTACTGAAATGAATGAACATTTGCACGATATTCTAATTTTTCGAGTTTCACCTGTAGCAGTTCGAAAGCAAGACATTGCAAGCAGATCAATAGGCACCACTTCAGTGGGGAGGTAGCAGCGTTCTGTGCACTCTGGTTTCGAGTCATGCCTGCCACATGTCCACGGAAGCAGACGCAGACAGTGCTGGCATTTTGGCTAAAAGCAGATAAGCACTATATATTATGAAGCAGCTATATAAACACGGGCTGCGGTACTAAGTGGTTAAGACGCTGAACATGATGACTGGAAGGTCAGCAGGTCAAGACCTGAGTACTGCTCAACGGAATGAGCGCCTGCCTCTGTCCCAGCTCCTGCCCACCCAGCAGTTCGAAAGCAAGAAATTGCCGATACATAAATAGGGACCACTTAGGTGGGAAAAGATCTTGGGGACATGAAAGGAGCCTCATTCAGGCGTCCCCTGAGTGGAGTTCCTCCAGTAAAAACCTTTTCAACCCAGAAAGCACCTCTGTGTGCTTTTGACATTATTTTTTAAAAAAAGCAATTTGAGACCTGAGTGCCACGCGACAGAGTGAACTCCTGTTGTCTGTCCCAGCTCCTGCCAACCTAGCCATTCAAAAGCAAGAAATTGCAAGGGGATAAATAGGTACTGCTTGGGTGGGAAAGGTAACAGTGTTCTGTGTGCTCTGGTGTCTTGTCATGCCTGCCTCCTGACCATGGTAACATCTGCAGGTGCAGAGAGCGCTGGCTCGTTGGCTGCAAACGGGAATGAGCACCACCCCTAGAGTCAGATGTGACTGGCTTTCGAGCAAGGGTTTACCGTTACAACTTGAGATATTTCCATATACTGTATTATATTAAATTAGTTGTGCAAATCTAATGCAAAAATGCCTCTTTTTTGACGTTGTAATTTTCCCAAATGGTGGTCTTTTTTGTTGGGCAGTTCCAGGAGGTTCCATTGGTTCCCTGCTCTTCTTTTGTTGTTCAGTTGCACAGTTGAGTCCGACCCTTTGCGACTGCACGCCAGGCTCCTCTGTAATCAGCCATCCTCCACGGCCTGCCCAGATCTACGCCCACCGCGTACAACAGAGTTTAGAACTACAGTAGTTGCTTATGCACTTCTTTTCAAAAGCCTAAGATGTAGGGATACTATTACTTGTGAATCAGGCAATCCTGTGTGAGATATACCAAAAAGACCATACATTTCAGCCACATGCCAGATTTGATAAGTATTTCAGTTAGCAAGAGATGTATTTACTTCCATTAGCCAACTAGATATGATTGAGAGTGTACCATGAGCTTCCCTGAGATTTCAGGGTCCTTAATATAATGATCTCTTATTACTTGAATGGAATAGATCAGTTATAAAATAAAGTTGTCTTTTGTATAATTTTTTATAATCAAAAGACCCTTCGCATAAGAATTCAGAGGGCATTTCATACTTGAAAATGGTGAAGTGCTTCATAATTATTTCCTTAAGAGGTCATTATACACTTGACTTTCAAGAGATGATAAAACAGAGCTTTCCCCAACATACAGCTGACAACTCTTTAACTCAGGGGTGCCCAAACTTTCCGGGCCACGGGCTGGTCATCTGGTTCAGTGGGCTGGTTGCATGGTTCCTCCCACTGGAAGCTGAAGTAAAACACGCCTTGTAATCTGTTTTGCAACAGTATGAGATAGATTTTAAGATGCCATTTTCTCTGCTTAAACTAGGAGTCCCCAAATTACGGCCCGTACTAACTGAACTGAAGCATTTCTGAGAGGATTGCTCATGAATAGAAGTAGGCACAGTTCTATAGAAACCATGGTAGCACAGAAGATTGAACTGGTGGGACTTTGATGTCTTCAATGTTCCGGTAGCAGTCTCAAGCATTGTCTACTGAAATGTTCTTTATGTGGGACTTCCTTTAAAGCTTCATTGACTCAGAGTACATTGACTGCTAGTGTGAGAAGATTCAAGCATATCTCCACAATTCTGGCTAGTTTACACTGGTTACACATCTGTTTCATGCCAGGATCAAAGTATTGGCATTAATGTACAAACCCTTCCATGGTTGTACTGCCTGTCTACCTTGATCCCCATAGGCATTAGGGTTGCAGGTGTCCAGTCCGAAGGATGACCAGAAGACACTGACAAATTCCATGTCAACACAACTGGTTGCAGATGTATGACTTAAAATGATTGTTTTTTTAAAAAAAGGTGATCCAGTATCATCTTTTGGAATATTAACACAACAAAATATTTGTAATTTATACAGTAGATTAAATTACCATTTTTACATATATCAGGTTGCAGATGGAATTATCAGATTAAATTTACTTCTGAGAGTGTGACAGAGAACTGTCTATCGAGTAAGCCATAGGTATTCAGAAATGTTGTTTTGGACATTTGCCTTGTAGGCAGTGAGGTTGGATTCAGACATTTTCATACTTTGACCAGACTTGGTGAAATAAATGGGATGCAGGCAAACACCAGAAGAGCCCTGGTGGCGCAGTGGTTAAACTGCTGTACATCAGTCAGAACACTGAGTTTGATGCTGATGGAGGCTCAAGGTTGACTCAGCCTTCCATCCTTCCAAGGTTGGTAAAACGAGTACTCAGCATGTTGGGGGTTAAATGCTAATTACTCTGCGAACCACCCAGAGAGTGCACTAA
The DNA here is from genome assembly GCA_035047305.1 of Bradypodion pumilum. Taxonomy (NCBI): domain Eukaryota; kingdom Metazoa; phylum Chordata; class Lepidosauria; order Squamata; family Chamaeleonidae; genus Bradypodion; species Bradypodion pumilum. The sequence goes on along the minus strand of JAWDJD010000009.1, from coordinate 21,872,104 downwards.
GTGCTATGGGACAGTATATATGTGTAATGGCTATTGCTATTTGTGCCCAAGGTTATGACATATTGATTGACTGAGTTTGCCAGCAGAGGAGGCCTTTCTTGTTCACCACCACCCCTGACTTATTTGTGGAATGTTGCATTGGGACTGGAGGTCTAGTTGTCTCGTCTATTTTCATGCTTCCTCCATGTTCTTTTTTTTTTCCTTGCCAGAAAGGAAACCATTAGGGATGAAATGATGAAACAGTTGTATAATGTTTTCCAGTAAATGCCACTAAGAGGGCCCCTATTTAACAATACACAGTGCCTGGATCCCAAGATCAAGGGTGGGAAACTTCTTTGAGTTTGAGGGCTGAATTCAGTTTTTAAAAATCCTTGGAGAGGCTGTAAAGGCAAAAATACTGAGTAGGCCAGAAATAATTTAATTTAAAACTCCTAGTGCAGTGATGGAGAACCTTGGCATTCCAAGTGATCTTGGACTTCAGTTACCAGAAGCCCAGGTCAGCACAGCTGCTGATCAGGGCTATTGGGAATTGAAGTCCCAAGAACATTTGGGGGCCAAAGGATGGGAAACCCTGGAGTGCTGATCAGGCTTTTGGGAATTGAAGTTCAAGAATACATGGAGTGCCAAGGTTCGCCATCACTGTCCTAGTGCCAGTGCCTAAGCTTCAGGAGATACATTTCATCATTTTCAAATGGGGAAGTGCTACCAAACCATAGCATCATGGGGAATTTGGTATGGCTACTGGGAGGAGACAAGAGGTCTGCTTTTGAAGTTCCCCATCCCTGGCAAACGTGTCCTTTCTCTACCCTTGGTGCTACCTTACAACCCTATGAGCTTGAAAGAGGAGTGAGAGAGAGAGAGAGAGAGAGAGAGTGCAATGGGAGGCTCAAAGGATGTGTCTGGAGGCAGATCTGTGGTCCAAGGAGGGATGGAAGTGACCTGGGAAGGGGAGGGAGGGAGGGAGGGAGGGAGGGAGAGAGAGAGAGTACCATGGTCAATCCAAGCATGGTCAACACCCGCAGGGGTGTGTGCTGAGCCCGCTTCTGTACACGCTTTGCACATTTGATTGTGTTCCCAGTTAACCCAAGCAATAAGATCATTAAGTTTGCAGACGACACAATGGTGGTTGGTCTGATTACTGCTGGGAGGGGGAGTCGGTTTACAGGAAGGAGGTTGATATACTGACGGAGTGGTGTAGGGAAAACAATTTATTCCTCGATGTAAAGAAGACAAAAGAAACCCCAGAATTTGGCAGCGGGGGAAAGGGGGTACCGTGCAGCCCTTCTGCATGCGTAGAAGGCTATGCATGCATAGAAGGGGGCTACGCAAGCGTAAAACCCTTCTACGCATGCGTAGAAAGCGACCTGCGCAGAACCGTTCTGCGCAGGTCCGGATTGGCTGGAGCCGTGGTTGACAGGTATGATTTAACCACTTATTATTGAAGGGAATTGTGTGGAACAGGTCTCGATGTTTCAATTTCTGGGAATGAAGCTGAGAGATGATCTAACATGGGGAGCAAACACCAAAGATCTGATGAAGAGAGCACAGCAGAAGTCATACTTCTTGAGAATCCTCAGGAAGAACAATATTTCAAAGGACCTGCTGTTGGCATTGTACCACTGTACCATAGGGAGCATGTTAACCTATGGTCTGTGTGTATGGTTTGGGAGTTGTACAGCTAAGGAAAGATCAATGCTGTTCAGGGTTGTAAAGACTGCGGAGAGAATAATCGGGTGTACTCTTCCCACTCTAGATCAAATCTATGCCTCCAGGTGTTATAAGAAAGCTGTAGAGATTGTGCAGGATAGTACACACCCCGAAAATGATCTCTTTCAGCTTCTGCCTTCTAGAAGAAGGTATAGGGTCATAAAGACCAGGACCAGTTGCTTGAGAAATAGTTTCTACCCAAAAGCGGTTCTGGCTTTGAATGCAGTGAAATGCAGTTTATGGGGGAGCTTCTGTATTTAGTTTTTAGAGTTTTAGAGCTTTTCAGGGGTTAAATGTGTATATGTGGGGTGGGAGTATGTTGATAATTTTGTACAATTGTATTTTTTTAGGTTTTGTTAAGTCGATAAGTAGATTCTCAATCTCGTTGTTCTGTACAGGACAATGACAATAAAGATCTATCTATCTATCTATCTATCTATCTATCTATCTATCTATCTATCTATCTATCTATCTATCTATCTATCTATCTATCTATCTATCTATCTATCTATCTATCTATCTATCTATCTCCGCTAGCTCCGTTGATGCCTTCGCATCAGGAACTGTTGTCAGACTTTCTCCCCCTCAGCTGTTTTAGCATGAAGGGAAGTGGACTGAGTCTTTGTAATGTATTTATTGTATAGTGTTGTGTACTGCTTTGAAATATGTACTGTTTAATCTTGAATTGGGTATTGTTTATTGCTTTGAAATTTGTATATTGCATTATGATGTTTATTATTGTATTATACTGATTTTGTTTTCTAACATTATGTTTTATTGACTATTGATTATTGTACTGAATTTACTTTTCATGCTTCTTTATTATTGTATTGTATTCTGACGTATTATTTGTATCATATTTTATATTGTTTGGCATTATTGTTGTAAACCGCTTCGAGTTCCCTTTATGGGAAAGAAAGCGGTATAGAAGTGTAAACAATAATAATAATAAAATAATAATCTACTGAGTCAGAAAGGATACCTGGGCATTTGAGCCTGCATCTATATAGTGCAGTGGTTCCCAACATGGGCCCCACGCCACACAGGGGTACTTCAATTCCCAGAAGCCTAAGTCAGCACATTGAGCTGATCAGTGCTTTGGGGAATTGACTTAGGCTTCTGGGAATTGAAGTCCAAAAAGCCAAAGGTTGAGAAACACTGGTACGTTGTTCCCGGACCGCCTTGAATGACAAGTGGATGGGCCACTGAAATCGGACTGGCTTATCTGAGATTGCCATCTATTTTAGGAGGAAATTATTCATTAGCATGGGGATTTCTCCCACAGTAAATACCAGTCTGAGCGGAGACACTTTCCTGCAGACTGAAACGAGGGTGGAGGCGGAGGGTTACATTTTCCTTCTGTGCCTGATACCATAATAGCTATCAACTCCTCCATCAAATTATGTTGTTTGTACTTTTTTCTTTTTAAAAGGCCCAACTGTATATTAAATACAAATGATATACTTTCCCTCCTATCTACTTTTTGCCTTTGTGGCTAATAATGAAGGAGTTCAGAAAAGTTAACCTATTTATTTATTTATTAGCATATTTTGCCCGGCGGTGCTGGGCTCTTTAAAATGGTTTTGGAGGGTTTTTGTTTTATGTTTATGCAAATGAGGTTAGTTTTAATTGTGGTTTTTTAAATTTTTATTTTTACGCATGGGCTGTTATAAACTTTTTTTTATTTTATTTTTTGGTTTTTGGTTTTTAAAAAGAGAAAAGGATGATATAATTTTTTATGATTATTGTATTTAACCAAATAATGTGTTACTATGTGAATTTTTTAAAATAGCTGTACCTTGGATAATCATTTTTAAAATGTGTAAGAATATGTTTTTTAATCAATGTTTCTATACTGTGTTTAGATGGTTTTTTTTGTTTTTTTTGAGTGAAAACTTATTTCCTTTTTAAAAAATTATTTATGATTATTGTGAATATTTTTGAATGTTTTGAAAACTTGTTTAATTAATTTGGGAATTATTTGTAATTATTTTGAATATTTTTGAATGCTTTTTCTCTTGTGGCCTCTGGGTGGGGCTGGTGAGCTTTTCTTTAATTTACTATTTTCCTCTACTGTCCTCTGGGTGTCGCTTCTTCTTCCAGTAAGTAGTCTCTTTCTTCCCTCAGTTTAGTTCCGGTCGTCATGGAGTGAGGACGTCTCCTGGTAAGGTCTCTGGTTTTAAAATTATTTTTTTGCGGGGGGTTGTTTTGGGTTGGGGAGGTCCTGTGTGTTTTTTATTGTTTGTTTTTGGGTGTTTTTGTGTTTCCTTTTTCTGTTTTTTATTTTTGGTTTTGATTATTTTTGACTGTTTTTGGATTGTGTTTTTGGATGTTTTTGTGTTTACTTTTCCTGTTTTTTTGTTTTGATTATGTGTGACTGTTTTTGGATTGTGTTGTTTTGTGTTGGGGGTGGGGGTATTTCCATGGGCCAGTCTTGGAAAAAAACCCTGGAGCTGCCGTGCCACTGCTTTTTCCAACACCTTCCCCACGAAGGGAAGGTTGGAGATAGGTCTAAAATTGGAAATAACAGTAGGGTCGAGCGATGGTTTTTTCAGGAGAGGGCGAACCAGCGCATGTTTGAAAGCTGCTGGAACCACCCCCTCCCACAGAGAGGCATTCACCATCACACTGACCCAACTGCCCCTTGTGGCCTTGGCCGCTCTAACTAGCCAGGCTGGGCAGTGATCTAATAAGCAAGTGGTATCACGCACAGCTCCAAGGAGCCTGTCCACTTCATCAGGGGCAACCGGATCAAACCGATCCCAGATAACATGGCTAGACTCTGCTCAAGCCCTCTCCAGGCAATCAATTTCCATGACAGGATTAAACCCTGAATGGATGCGAGCAACTTTCTCTGCAAGATGGTCAGCAAAATCATCAGCTGAACCCTGCCATCCAGGCCCTGGCCCCTCCTTACCAAGAAGGGACCTACCGGAACAGGGCCGCTGAACGATTATCAGCAGAGGCAATGAGGGAAGTGAAGTATTGGTGCTTCACCACCCTCATCGCCACCATACCTGTCAACCATCCCGGTTTGGCCGGGAAAACCCCGTAATTTGACTTCGATTGACGTAATAACCCGCCCCGCGCTGCCAAAACCCCGTAATTTGGCAGCGAGGGAAATGCTTTCCGCGCATGCGTGGAAGCGCTATGCCGTTTGCGCAGCCCCTACGTAAGTGGTGTAGCGCTTCCGCGCATGCGTGGAAGGGGTAAAACCCTTTCACGCATGCGCGGAAGCACTACGCCGCTTGCATAGGGGCTGCACAAGCTGCGTAGTGCTTCCGCGCATGCGTGGAAAGCGACCTGCGCACAAGCGATATGCGCAGGTCCCGTTTTTCTGGAGCCACGGGTTGACAGGTATGATCGCCACGAGGTAGGCTTTAATAGCAGCTCTAATTCGTGTTTGGTCGCACTCGCCCTGGGTCTTCACCCAATGGTGCTCAAGGCGTCTCCTAACCCGCTTCATCTCCCTCAACTCATCTGTATACCAGGGAGAATTGTGCTTTCTGTGAGAAGGGAGAATCCGCTTGGCGCGATTGTATCCAAGACCGCTGTCGCCTCCTTATCTCAGAGGGCAACCAAAGTCTCGGTTGAATTGTGTAGCCTGTGCAGAGGAAAAGGCTCCAGCTACGTCTGAAATCTCTCAGACTCCATTAGTCACCAGGGTCGGACCAATAAAACTGGTCCAGCCTCCCTATGGTGCGGCGTCGCTCCCTGAAAATCCAGATAGACCAGATAGTGATCTGACCATGGCACTGGTGTTATCTCTATATGCTGTAATTTCAGATCACTCAGCCACTACTCCGACAGGAAAACCAAGTCAGGGGAGTGGCCGCTACTCCTGGTGGGACCCCCAATTACTTGAGTTAGGTCCATAGCTGCCATGGAAGCCATGAACTCCTGAGCCGCCTCAGAAGCTGGCCCCAACGAAGGCAAATTGAAGTCGCCCAAGACCATAAGCCCCGGGAGCGCCAACGCCAATGCCACAGCCGCCTCAAGCAGGTCTGGCAGGGAATCTGCAACTCTGCAAGGGGGCAGGTACAGAAGTAGGATTCCCAACTGACTCCTGAGGCCCAACCGAAGCAGCAGCAGCTCACAACCCTGCACCTGTGGTGTGGTGGCCCTGGTAATTCCCATTGATTCCCAGGCTACAATAGCAACGCCACCGCCTTTCCCCATACCCCTGGGCTGGTGCCACACCCCGAACCCAGTTGGACACATTTCTGATACAGGAACCCCATCCTCAGGTGTCAGCCAGGTCTTGGTGATGCATGCCAGATCGGCCCGCTCCCCCATGATCAAATCACAAAGGGGTTCTTTGTTGCATACCAACCTGGCATTCACCATCAGCAGCCTAAGGGAGGGGTCACTCTCAACCTGCTGACCCGGACCCAGAGATTGAACAGGGGGCTAGAACAAGGGACAGGTAGCAAACATCGGTCCCTCATTCCCCATGTGCGGCCCACCCCACTGATCCCGCTATATCACCCCATGCCCATCATTACTGGGATGTGGGCCCCAGGAACCTCACACTTGGCGCCAGATGGCTGTCCACTCCCCCTACTAAAGAGAACAGTCTCCCTAGGAATCCGGTGTGGGAAAAACAGGCCGCAATTACCCTGGAGCTTCCTTTGCTCTCCCCCCCCCCTAGAAATAACCCAGAAGCCAGGTGCGGTGCTGGAACAGATGCTTGCGTTTGGGAGGAGGCGGTGTTAATGACAGTACTATTGCCACAGCCTGAGCCACTCAGATGGAAACTACTCTCCTCCCCCCTCTCACTGCACAGCACCAGCAATGCTTCCGCCCACTGAGGTGGCAGTGGAAAGGTCACCCGAGGCCTCCGACGTCCCCTCCCACCTCCCGACCAGGTGAGGTATTGGAATCAATAAAGAGGAGCCGTTGGCAGGGCTGGTGCCAGCTCTAAAGGCATCCGGCCCGCCCAGCTGTAGGAAGTCCTGGCTCTCACTCCTACCCCGAAGCCTCCAAGGCAGCGCCGGGTTGGTGGCAGCAATGGAGAAGTCGGCAGGGCCGCCTGAGTCTTCCTCCCTCCCAGACATCCTGCCGAGAGGGGAGCTGGGGCAGAGGCATTGGCAGGGCGGGTGCCAGCTCTTAAGGCGTCCAGCCCACCTAGCTGTCGAGAGTCCTGGTTTGGTGTAAGGGACCAAAGACAATACAACAGCCGAAGGGTTGGCTTAACACAGGTTTATTGCATGATGATCCGGAGGAACATGTGGTAATGGCGGATGGGTAGCTCAATATATACAGCTGGCTATACATTTGAATGTGGCTCGTTGACAGACTATTGGTTACTGCCTGCGTGACGTCGTAGGAGGTCACGCCCTTCTTGACCAGGTGAGGTCGCGGGGAATCTTCCCGCGCTGCTGATCCAGGTGGGTATGATCCATTAGAGCTGGACGCTCGCCACTGCCCTCTGGTGGTCACTAGCTCGCGTCCCCTTATTAAGCATACATTGATACAGGTGATGGTTATAATGTTGCACACAGAAAGGTTACATTGATAACACATGGCAAAGGTACATTGTTAATGGCACTGCTTTACAGAACACAACATCCCTCCCCCCTAGGATGAGACGAAGTCTCTCAGCCAAGATGGCTTGTTGCGTGTGCGTGTGGGCCGTGAAGAGGGCTGCCCCCCTAGGGGGCGTTATTGCTTCTTTGTTCCCTGGTCCCTTGTCCTGAAATGGGAGAGGGAGACTCGTTAGTGGCTTGCCGCTGTCTGGCGGTCTTAGGGGAAGGGAAAAACTCCATTGTGGGGAAACCGGGGGCCGTTGGGGCTAACGAAAAACCCCTCTTCTCGCTTGGACGGGTGGGGGACCACTCCGAAACCCCCCCCCCCCGGTTCTGGAAATCAAAATCTAACTTGGTAGGGGTACCCGCATTTGTGGGGACTTTCCGCGAGATATGTATGGGGTCGGGTTCCTCCTCCCCGGAAAGATCCCCCAGGGTATCTATGAGGACATCCTCCTCCCCCCTTGGTGGGGGCCCACGGTCCCCTTTTCCTCCCCCTTGGGCTGAACGGGTGGGGGAGAACCCTAACGCTGACTTATTTCCTGCCTGATCAGTGCCCTGCTCATCGGAGACCCTGCGTCGGAGCTGGTCCGCGTGCCGCCTCCACAGGAGCCCTGTGCTGGTTTCCACGCGGTACGACATGGGGCCGGTCTGCTCTACAACTACGCCCAGAACCCAGGCTGGGCCCGTGCTGGCGTAATTCCTGCAATGCACGGGGGCGCCTACACTGAAACTCTTCGTAGCCTCCAGCCCAATGTTCCTCCCCTTGTCCTCTACCCTCGTGGGGTCTAGCCTAGTAAGGATGGTGGTCAGCTTCCTGCGCATTAAGAGCTCTGCGGGGGAGTATCCTGACGCCAGCGGGGTCACCCTGTACCCTAGCAGAAACTGACACACTTGTAGGTTCAAATCCCCTGGGCCCATGCGCCGCAACGCGTCCTTCGTGGTGCGGACGAGGCGCTCTACTTGGCCGTTGGTGGCCGGGTGAAAAGGGGCGGAGGTGATATGCCGAACTGCGTTAATTTCCATGAATGCCTTGAACTCGGAGGACGTGAAACAACTAGCGTTGTCGCTAATTAACGTGTCGGGTATGCCGAACGTGGAAAAGAGCCTCCGCAAATGTCTAATGGTCTGGGCCGAGGAGGTGCTCGTGACTGGGATAACCTCCAACCATTTGGAGAAAGCGTCCACTACAAGGAGGAACAGGGTGCCTCTGAACGGGCCCGCGAAATCAATGTGCACCCGGGACCACGGCCCCTTAGCCGCGTCCCATTCCCTGTGGGGAAGGCGGGCCTCCTCCGGTCTGGAGCATTGGCAACTTTCACAAGTGCCGACCATGTGCTCAATGTCGGCGTCTAGCTGGGGCCACCAGAAGTAACTCCGGGCCAGCGCCTTGGATCGCACGATGCCGGGGTGGCTGACGTGAAGCAGTTTGAGCACCCGCGGCCGAAGGGAAGTGGGAATCACCACCCGCTGCCCCCACAAGAGACATCCCCTCTCTAGGGACAGTTCTAGCTTTTTTCTGAAAAATGGGGCGAACTCCTCCGCTGGGGAGGATGCGGGCCACCCTTTCTGTAGCCAGGCGCTTACTGTCGCTAATGTTTTGTCCTTCTCTGTCGCTTTGGCAATGTCGGCGGGCACTACGGGGGGCGAATCCAGCACCTCTATCATGAGAACCTGATGGTCCCGCTCCCCCATGCTCACCTGGCTGGGCGTTAGGGGAAGGGGAGACCTAGATAGGGCGTCCGCATGGCTGATCTCTTTCCCTGGCCGGTAGACCAACGCGTGCTGATACGCGTTGAGAAAAATGGCCCACCTGAGCATCCTTGGGGACAGGATTTGAGGGGTGGGCTTATCCGCGGTAAAAATGCCTAGCAGGGGCTTGTGGTCCGTCACGATGGTGAACGGGCGGCCATACAGAAAATCGTGAAATTTTTTCGTCCCCGAGACTATCGCTAATGCCTCCCTGTCCGTCTGTGCGTAGTTTCTCTCTGTTTGGGACAGGGACCTGGAGTAAAATGCTATCGGGGCCTCTCTTCCGTTCTCCAGCACGTGGCACAGCACTGCCCCCACCCCCACTGGAGATGCATCACAGATCAGAACTACTGGGCGTTTGGGGTCGAAGTGGGTCAGTATGGCGTCGGACGCCAGGAGGCTTTTCAGCTCACTGAATGCCCTTTCTTGGTCATCGCCCCACTTCCATGCCTGGTCTTTCTTAAGTAGCCTGTGTAGCGGTTCGGCCACCGCTGCCTTCCGGGGAAGGAAGGAGTGGTAAAAGTTGAGCAGCCCCAGGAACGACTGCAACTCGGGCTTGGAGGTGGGGCGGGGGGCTTTCTTGATGGCTGCCACCTTAGACTTGGATGGTTTTATCCCCTCAGGAGTCACACAAAACCCTAGGAACTCCACCTCGGTTGCGAAGAAGACGCATTTGTCCTTTCGCAACCTCAGCCCCGCCTTTTCGAATATCGTCAGGACCTTCCCCAACCTCTTGGCCAATTCAGCCCGACTCCCCCCTGTTATTAACACGTCATCAAAATAAGGCAACACCCCCTCCAGTCCCTTCAGGAGGCGTTCCACGAGTGACTGGAAAATTCCTGGCGCCGAATTCACGCCGAATTGGAGGCGCGTCACCTGGAACGCCCCCTTATGGGTGACTATGGTCTGCGCAGCAGCTGCGGCAGGAGACACCGTGAGCTGCTGGTAGGCCTGTGCTAAGTCGAGCTTAGCGAAACATTTCCCCCCGTGTAACCTGGCCAGCAGATGGCTGACTACCGGCACCGGATATGCATTCGGGCGGATCGCCTTGTTGATGGTGCACTTGTAGTCGGCGCATATGCGGACCTCCCCATTGGACTTTAGAGCAGTTACAATTGGAGTTTCCCACTCCGCAGAATCTACAGGCACAAGAATCCCCTGACCCACCAATTTGTCCAGTTCCGCCTCTATCTTGTCCTTGAGTGCGAACGGCACCCGGCGTGGTTTTAGGCGAACAGGGCGGACCTCCGGGTCCAGGTCGAAAGTCACTGGGGGCCCTTTGAATTTCCCCAGTCCCATTTTGAAGACTTCGGGGTGCGCCTCGCACACCTCCTGAATTGGATCAGTCCCAACAGCGTGCATCCCCACGGCATGCACCCCCCCAATGAACAACCCCAGGGGCTGGAACCATTGAGTCCCGAGGAGGCTGCAATTTCCTCCCTTGAGCACGACCAGGGGAAGGGACGCGGCGTGCTCCTTGAATTTGACCTGAAATTCTCCAACCCCCAGCACTGGAATACTGTTCCCTTGCACGTCCCGTAGCGTGGCCCTCAATGCTTTGAGCTTGGGCCGCTTTTGGGGGGCAATTCCGAAAAATTCCCTCTGGGAAATTATTGAATATGAGGACCCCGAGTCAATTTCCATCCTAATGGGCACCCCTTGGACAAGTACCTCAACAAAGTAGCGGGGGTGTCCTGTAGACACGCTGAACACTGGGGTGTCGTCCTCGCTGCCGTCGGCGATGCGGCCCACGCCATCCTGCTTCCGCGTGGCCTGGGCGCCGTCTTTTGGTTTCGCTGGGCGGTCTCGTCCCGCGGAACGGTCTGGGGAGCTCCTCCGGGACTCGCGCTTCTTTCTGCACACCTTGGCGATGTGCCCGCGGCGGCCGCAGTTGTGGCACTCGGCCTTCCGGAAGGGGCATTTCACGCGGTCGTGGGCCGCGCCACAGCCGTCGCAACGCCGGCTCTCCTTCCGGACCCTCTGTACGTCCTCGTCGTCGCTGCTCTCTGTAGACGACCTCGAAGTTCGCCGGGCCGCATGTACCGGAGCCTCTGCTTTGCTTGACTTTGGCCGCCAGTCCTGGAGTTCTTGGACCCCGGCCTTCGTAGCTTCTGTGGCCTGGGCCGCTCTAACGACCTCCTGCAGCGTGGGAGGCGGCTCTTGGTTCATTAATGTGCGCTGGGTCTCGGCGTCGTTCAGGCCGCACAGCACACAGTCTCGGAGGGTGATTTCGACGTTCTCCCATTTGCACGGGCCGGCCGCCAGCCGCAGGGCCGCCACGAACGCGGCGACCGTTTCCCCGGGCGCTTGGACTCGCCTCCAAAACGCACTCCGAGCGGGAAACATCGCCGTGGCGGGCCGGACATGCTCACGCAGCAACTGCATGAGTTCCTTGGCCTTGAATTCGCTCACCCTCCTCGGTGCAATCAGGTCCACCAAGGTCCTTTTTGTTTCTTGTCCGAGCATTCTGGTGAAGATGGCTCTTTTCTTCGCCTCTTCCGTGACTTCGGACTCGATCAGTGCGGCCTGGAAGTCCATCTCGAAGATCTCCCAGTCGCCCGGTTTCCTGATTTCGAAACCGGCGCATGTCTTGGTCCCATGGGCTGCCATCCCACCTTCGTCGCCAATTTGGTGTAAGGGACCAAAGACAATACAACAGCCGAAGGGTTGGCTTAACACAGGTTTATTGCATGATGATCCGGAGGAACATGTGGTAATGGCGGATGGGTAGCTCAATATATACAGCTGGCTATACATTTGAATGTGGCTCGTTGACAGACTATTGGTTACTGCCTGCGTGACGTCGTAGGAGGTCACGCCCTTCTTGACCAGGTGAGGAGGTCGCGGGGAATCTTCCCGCGCAGCTGATCCAGGTGGGTATGATCCATTAGAGCTGGACGCTCGCCACTGCCCTCTGGTGGTCACTAGCTCGCGTCCCCTTATTAAGCATACATTGATACAGGTGATGGTTATAATGTTGCACACAGAAAGGTTACATTGATAACACATGGCAAAGGTACATTGTTAAAGGCACTGCTTTACAGAACACAACACCTGGTTCCCGCCCCTCCTGCCTCCAAGCCTCCAAGGCAGCACCGGGGTTGGCAGCAGCGGCGGAGATGTTGGCACTCAAGTCTTCATCCCTCCTGGCTGTCCTGCCGAAAGGAGAGCAGGACGGCTGGGATGGTTTCATATTTAACTTGGTCTAGTGACCATGGCAGGAGGATTTTGGGAAGTCTAGTAAAAAAAAATAGCTCACCTAAGCTTTGCCATTAAGTGTGATTGCCAGCTGAAAGCTTTAAGACCTTTGGATAAGCAGGTATCAAGAACGAGCAACAAATGACTTTCGAAAGATATATATGTCTGCATGAACTTAAAAAGGTGCTCCAGGGAGCTTTGAAAAGCAAAGAGATTTGAATCTAGGTTTTGGATATATCTATCCTAACACTCTGTCCAGTGTATCAATCTGTTCCCAGTCTGTTTATGTCAGGAGTAAGAGTAGGGAATGGCAACATTTTCTTTGATGCCCAATTATTTTTAAAGTAATGGAATAACCACTCATTCTATCATAATATATGTAATTAGGAACCTTGAGTGAACAACCTTTGGTTTAAATGTTGGATTCAGCAAGTTGATTAATCGTTGGACTCAAGATTCAAGCTTAGTTGCGCTAGTAAAGGTAAAGGTTTCCCTTGCTCGAAAGCCAGTCTATCCGACTCTAGGGTTCAGTGCTCATCTCTGTTTCAAAGCCGAAGAGCCAGCATTGTCTGCTTCCGCAGACGTTTCCGTGGTTATGTGGAAGTCATGATTAGACACTGGAGCACACAGAACGCTGATACCTTCCCATCAAAGTGGTCCCTATTCATCTACTTGCAACGTCTTGCTTTCGAACTGCTAGGTTGGCAGGAGTTAGTTGCACTACTTTCTGGCTATTGTAATGTATGGCGATGATTTTATTGGGAGTTTTACTGTGTGTAATTTTTAACTTTTGATCATTATATGACTGGTTTTATGATGTTAGCCGCCCTGAGTAAGGATAATTTTCCCCTAGAGGGGCAGGATATAAGTGTAACAAATAAATAAATAAATACATTATTAGTTAGGAACTTCATTGGTCTCTCTCACTCTGAGTCTCCTGTATATAAAATTAGAATACAGTACTTACCATATGCCCTTTCCAAGAAAGAAACAAGTTAGGAGACTCTAAGTACAGTGGTACATGGAGTTACGAATTTAATGCGTTCCCGGGATGTTTCATATTACAAAATTTTTTTAACTCAAAATGCGGTTTCCCATAGGAATGCATTGAAATTTTTTCTGACCTAAATGCATTAATTGGTTTTCAATGCATTCCTATGGGAAACTGAGTTTTGAGTTACGAATTTAAATTTGTAACTCGAGGCATTATTTTAAATGGATTTTCATTTGTATCATGAAAATTTCATAACACGAGCATTTGTAACTTGAGGTACCACTCGAGGTACCACTATATTGTTGTTCAATCGCACAGTTGATTCCGACCCTTTGCGACCCTATGGACCTTTGTCCTCCAGGCACCTCTATCCTCCACCATCTTCCTCAACCCGCCCAACTCTGTGCCCATTGCATCTACAATGCCATCTAGCCATCTCATCTTTGGCTACCCCCTTTTTCTTTTGCCCTCCACCTTTCCCAGCATCAAGGCCTTCTCAAGTGAATTCTCTCTTCTCATTTGATGTCCAAAGTACCTCAGTTTCATCTTTATTATTTGACCTTCTAAGGAGCAGTCAGGGTTGATTTCTTCTAAGATTGACCTATTTGTTCTCCTTGCTGTCCAGTGGACCCTCAATCTTTCATCCAACACCACATTTCAAAGGCATCTATTCTTCGCTCAGCCTTCCTAATGGTCCAGGCTCTCACAGCCGTACATTACCACCGGAAATACCATTGCTTTGACTATACGAATTTTTGTTTGCAATGTGACGTCTCTACTTTTCACTATGTTCCCCAGATTTCTCATAGCTTGTCTCCCAAGAATCAGTCTCCTTTTTATTTCACGGCTGCAATCCCCATCTGCGGTGATCTTAGATCCTAAGAAAGTGAAATCTGTCACTGCTTCTACTTCTTCACCATCTATTTTCCAAGGACTGATCGGACCTGTTACCATTATCTTGGTTTTCTTGATGTTGAGTCTCAAGCCAGCTTTTGCACTCTCTTCTTTCACCCTGAGCAGCAACTTCATTAGATCTTCCTCACTTTCTGCCATTAGGGTGGTATCATCTGCATATCTCAAATTGTCAATGTTTCTCCCAGCAATTTTGATCCTATATTGTGATTCCTCCATCCCTGCATTGCGCATTATGTGCTCTGTGTATAAGTTGAATAAACAGGGTGATAAAATGCAGCCTTGTCTTACTCCTTTTCCTATTCCAAACCACTCTGTCATTCTGTATTCTGTCATAACTATTGCTTCTTGACTCTTGTACAGATTTCTCATGAGGCATATGAGGTGTTCTTGTATTCCCATCTCTTTAATTACTTGCCACATTTTGTTGTGGTCAACACAGTCAAAGGCCTTGGTGTAGTCAATTAAACAGAAGTAGACTTGTTTCTGATATTCCTTTGTTTTCTCCATGATCCAATGTATGTTGGCAATGTGGTCTCTAGTTCCCCTGCCTCTTCAGAACCCAGCCTGCACCTCTGGTAGTTCTCTCTCTACATGCTGCTGCAGTCTATCCTGTATTATCTTGAGCATCACCTTGCTAGCGTGTGGGATGAGCGCAATTGTTCGATAATTTAAACATTCTTTTGGCATTACCCTTTTTTGGAATTGGAACGTATACTGATCTTTTCCAATCCTGTAGCCATTGTTTTGTTTTCCATAGCGAATGCAGTAATTTGATTCCATCATCTTTTAGGGCTTTGAAAAAATCAACTGGGATACCATCATCTCTACTAGCTTTGTTGTTTGCAGTGCTTTTTAGGGCCTTTCTGACTTCACTCTCCAGCATGTCTGGCTCAAGTTCAATTTCCTCATCATTGTTATTATCCGGAGTGTTGAGCTCCTTTTTGTAGAGTTCCTCTGTGTACTTTTCCCATCTTTTCTTGATCTCTTCTGCATCAGCTAACTCCCTGCCCTCTTTATCCCTTATCATGGTCATTTTTGCTTTAAATATTCTCTTGATTTTCCCATTTTTTTTAAAAAAAAAGATCTTTAGTTGTGCCTCTTGTGTTGTTTTCCTCTATTTCTTTGCACTGTTCCTTTAGGTAGTTTTCCTCATCTCTCCTTGCTTTTCTTTGAAATTATGTATTCGAGTGATTGTATTTTTTCTTTCTCCTTTGCCTTTTGCATTCCTTCTTTCCTCTGCTATTTTCAGAGCCTCATCAGACAGCCACTTTGCTTTCTTATGTTTTTTTTCTTTTGGTATGGTTTCCCTTGCTGCCTCCTGCATGATGCATAATTCTTCTGGCACTCTGTCTATCTTGTCCAAGCCATTAAATCTGTTTAACACTTCCACCGTGTATTCCTTAGGGATGTTGTCTAGGTCATATCTGTCTGGCCTAATTGTTTTCCCTATTTTCTTTAGTCTAAGCCTGAACTTTGTGATTAGTAGGTTGTGATCTGAGCCACAGTCTGCTCCAGGTCTCATTTTTGCTGACTATATGGAGGTTCTCCATCTTTGGCTGCAGAGTATGTAATCAATCTAGTTTCAATGCTGGCCATTTGGTGCTGTCCATGTGTAGAGTCGCCTTTTGTGTTGCTGGAAGAGGGTGTTGGTTATGACTAGTGCGTTTCAATCTTTACCCTGCTTCATTCTGTGTTCCAAGACCAAACTTGCCTGTTATTCTCTCTCTCTCTCCCATTAGCTCTTAAAGTTTGCTCTTTAAGTGAAACACCATTGTAAGCTACCAATTGTGACTTCTGGTGTGTGTGGGGATTGCGAACCCTGATTTAATTGTTAATCACGTTTTTGGTTGGTTTTAGTTGTTAAGCGAGGCAACCATTCAGAGAAAATTCTGCTCTTTAAGCAAGTTAGTCTCTAAGCGAGGCACTCTTTATGCGAGGTTTTACTGTATACTGTACTGTATATGTATTTCCCCAAACATACTGCGCACAATCAAAGTCTTTCTTATCAAAGTTGTCTTTCAAGCAATACTTAAAAATGTATGCAAGCCCTTTATTTAATTTCTTTTGTTCCAAGACATGCAAAACACCCTACCAAACTTAACAACTGGGTTTGACTACATAACATGTAACACATCTCTACTCCAGGGTGGAGATATATACAGATGTTCCTGGACTCCAACTCCCAGTGTTCCACTCCACTGGCTATACAGTACTGGCCAGGGTTGATGAGAATTGCAGTGAGGCCCATCTGGATCGCTCTTGTGTGATTTGGCTAGATCTGCTTTCAAATGTTATGGAGACATCACTAACCCTACCTTTGCCTTTATTGTTTTATACTTTGGATAGAACAGTCCAAAACATCGAGGTAAATATGTAAGTAAACTTTCAAAATTTTGTGTAAAACCCAACCCTGACCTCCTCCTCCCCTGGTCTCCACTGTTTATAGCCCTGTTGAAAGTAGAAAAGAAGAACAAATCATCATTAAGTACATTGATGAAGGAGTGTCTATTGTTCCACGGTATCACCCTTTCTTCAGCATGAGGGATTATTTCAGAAAGCTGTTGTTCGTGGACTGTTTCCCTTTAAATTATTCTGTTGAAAAAGGTCTGGTAGCAATCTGTTGATTTTTTCTGTCCACCCAGTGGGGCTAATGGGAGGTGGATGTTCTGCTCACGCACCACAGTTTCATAGGGAGGGGCTGCCTCCATTGGGAATGAGGCGGACAAGGAAATGGAGGTGATAGGCTGCTGGGGATCTTGCAGTCCAACTAAATACCCAGCATTTCTTTCTGTAAGAGTCCTCTGAGAAACTTCTTCCCCCTCTTCTTCCTCCCAAGGAATGTTTATTGCCAACCGATTTTGCCGACAAGGATCTATTAGGGAGTAAGGCGGTGGATCATCTGTAGGAAGATAGATCTGTGCTGCCTCTGGTCCCACACATTCCTCGTAACTGAAAGAAAACACATTTGTGTTTTAGATTGCTCTACATAAACATCAGAAGAAAACCATGCTTGGAGTTAGGAGGAGGAGATGGCAGGTAGAAACAAAAACTCCCCCAGGGCAAGATTTCCACAACCTGTCTGTGAACGGATCTGGTCAAAGAGAGAGAGAACATTGCTAAGAGTGGCCATTGTCTCCTACACTCCTGAAGGGCTGTCTAATCTAGTCTTAAATTGATGTTGGCCCATTTAGAAACATAAAAAGAAGGCAGATTAGGGTCCTTGAAGCAGCCTCTCAACAATTCACATCAAAACAGAATGTTGAACTGTCTTCCCTCACTAGCTGAGATGTTCTGTAGTTTTGTTTAAATTATAATTATTATTTCTCCATTTTCATTCACCCTCATGATTTAAGGAATTCAGATGTTATGCAATTCTATGTCCCATTTTGGGGCATGATGGCCTTTCCTCTTCTGGAAGTGTCTATGCAGCCACCCTAACATATCTCCCATTCCACTTTGTATTCACTGGCTACTCACCAACTTCAATTGTTGGTCATTATCTTTAAAACTGCTGACAGTTTAAGGACAAGTGCATTCACACATGTCTCCATCCTCTTGGATCTACGTAGAGTTGAGTCTTGTTTCTTGATTTCAAAAAGTAGCATCCAAAGCCAGAGCTAGAATAAGTTCTGAATCATTTTTAGGGAATAAAGTGCTAGAAGCCACCTTTCTGATTTCTCACAATGTTAAAGTGACACTGGATTGGCATCGTGCAGAACTAAAATGGGGCCCTAGACTTAGGCCTGATATCCAACCCAACTGCACAACTCTGGGATACAAAGACTACAAGTTCCATCCCCAGCATCTTCACTTGGGGATGGAAAAAATCGCACCTTAAATCTTAGAAAGATACTGTCAGCCATTGCGGACAATACTCAGCAAGACAGGTTAATGAAAAGCAGGTGACTCAATAGAAGATAACTACCATATTGTTTTACAGTACCATGTTGGTTTCTATGTTCACAGCAGAACTCCAATATAATCTTGCTACCCCAGGAGGCAACTTAATAAATCACATAAGATGTTTTATCTTATCTCAGTAGAGTCTATTAAAGTTATCAGGAAGTGTAAGAAGAGTTTAACAGAGTTTCCCAGTCTTTGGTTTTTGGACTTCAATTCCCCAAAGCACTGAGCAGCCAGTGTACTGACTTAGGTTTCTGGGAATTGAAGACCTCCTGTGGGGTGTGGGCCCCACATTGGGAATCACTGGTGTAAAAGAAGTATCTCAGTAGAAAGACATTATGTTATTCCTGAAAGAGGGGGAAATCTTTGTTTTAAAGACAAAAGTCATGGTTGAAACTATAATTGTCTCAAGTGAGAAAATTCAGATCACACCAACCGTCCACTCTCTGAACACAGGGACACATTGGTCACCTCTTTTTGTGTAAGTGCCACTTTTTGATTTGTTAAGAGAGCGAGAAAATCCACTCCTGGCTAAGCTCATTAAACACAACAAGATTTTTCCTCAAGATATGAAACAACCTGACTGGCCTGATAAGGCATATGTTTGGGATATCGCTACAATTTTAACCTTTTAATAGATTTTTTCTTCTGTGGGAATTTCCTTGCTTTTTAAAAGGAGTAGGAATACATCAGAGGTGTGTGTGTGTGTGTGTAGTCTTTTTTGAACAAATTATGAAGATTTTTTTAAAAAAGCTGTCATATAGATAAAGCAAATAGTCAAGTGCAATTGTCACACCTTCCACTCGACAACTTCTCCCACACAAGCTGGATCTGTAAAGAAACCACACCCACTCAAAGCAGAAAGCTGTCTATTAAACTTGTCTCTTGAAGTGACTGGTCCTGTATAATGTAAGGTGTATTGTTACCATAATGAGAACTATACCACATAGGTACACACAGGATGCAATTCAGATCAGGAAAATGGTGTAGGAGAAATGGCACCTTCTAACCCAGTGGTTCAACCCAGTGGTTCCCTACCTGGGGCACATGCCCCACAGAGGGGCAATCAAGAATGAGTTATTAACAGTGAGTGGCCTTTTAGGCTTCCTCCGTGTGACAAGGAGCTCACTTTTTGAATAATAAGAATTATATGTCACAGGGTGGGTGGGCATCAGGATTTTAGAAATGCTTACATGGGGCATGGCCAAAAAATGTTTAGGAACACTGTTAATGCTGCAGCTCTGGTCCAAATCTCCATCAAAGCTGTGATGATGATGAATAGGATATTCAAATACCATCCACTTTGATTTGGACCATATTATTGGTTGTATAAATTGCAATCTATTGGTTTGTACCTATTTTCTAAAGCATCTGTACATATCTGTACTTGTTTGAATAATGGAAGCACATGAAAATGGGGGATAATAATTTCGTGTCAGAAATTATTCTGGGTTGAAAGGATTTTTGCAGAAGAAACTCCACTCAGGGAATGCCCAAATGAGGCTCCTTTCATGGCCCCAAGAACTGGGTCAGAGACGGGTGCTCAATCCGTCATGCAGCACCTGGGTCTCTAACTGCCAGCTTGCCAGCCTTCCAGCTAAAAAGGCGAGCTTTTTAACCACCAAGCCACCACAGAAATAAAAGGGAACTGAAATCGGAGGAAGAGACTCAGTATTATCAAATACTGTTCATTTATCCATCCCTTCTTTTGTTTGTTGGTTAGTTAAGAACATAAGAACATAAGAACAGCCTTGCTGGAACAGGCCTCAGCCCATCCAGTCCAGCATTCTGTCTCACACAGTGGCTCACCATTTCCTTCAGGGTATTCCCAAGCAGGTGCCTTCACCTGCTTAGGATTCCCTGGAAATGATATTGAGAGATATCCTGCCTATCTCTCCAACCTGGAGGTTGTCCTTAAGTATCCATAATTATAGCCATTGATACCTTTGTCCTCCATGAACTTGTCTAATCCTTTCTTAAAGCTGTCAAGACTGACAGCTGTCACCACTTCTTCTGGCAGGGAGTTCCATAGACCAGTAATTCTCTGGGTGAAAAAGTACTTTCTCTTATTTGTTTGAGAACTAGTACCCAAAAGTTTCATGGAGTGTCCCCTAGTTCTAGTGTTATGCGATAGGGAAAACAGTTTTTCCTTATCTACTTTGTCCACACCGTGCATGATTTTATAAACTTCAATCAGGTCACCTCTTAGACGTCGTCGTTCAAGAGTGAAAAGGCCCAAGCGTTGCAGCCTCAGATAGTAAGGAAGGTGTTCCAGTCCCCTGATCATTCTGGTTGCCCTCCTCTGCACTTTTTCCAGCTCCATAATATCCTTCTGGAGGTATGGCGACCAGAACTGTACACAGTATTCCAGATGGGGCCTCACCATAGATTTGTAAAGAGGCAAAATGACACTTGCTGACTTATTTTCTATACCCTTCCTAATGATCCCTAGCATTGAGTTTGCTTTTTTCACAGCTGAGGCACACTGGGTTGACACCTTCATTGAGTTGTCCACCAGGACACCAAGGTCCCTTTCCTGGTTTGTCGCAGAGAGTTCAGACCCCATCAGTTTATAAATATAATTGGGGTTCTTTGCCCCAACATGCATCACTCTGCACTTACTAGTGTTGAAGCTCATTTGCCACTATTTTGCCCACTCCCCCAGTGTCAAGAGATCCCTCTGGAGCTCCTCACAATCTCTCACAGTTTTCACTACCCTGTATAATTTAGTGTCGTCAGCAAATTTGGCTACCTTGCTTTTTACTCCTACCTCTAGATCATTTATGAAGAGGTTGAAAAGCAGGGGTCCCAGTACTGAACCTTGGGGTTCCCCACTCTTTACTTCCCTCCACTTGGAGAAGTGTCCATTTAGTGCTACCCTCTGTTTCCTGTCCCTTAGCCAGTTGCTGATCCAGGACAAGACCTGTCCCTTTATTCCATGACTGGTAAGTTTATTCAAGAGCCTTTGGTGTGGGACCTTGTCAAAAGCCTTCTGAAAGTCCAGATAAACAATGTCAACTGGATCCCCCTTATCCACATGCTTGTTGACACTCTCAAAAAATTCCAACAGATTAGTGAGGCATGATTTGCCCTTGCAAAAGCCATGTTGGCTCTCCTTTAGCAGCGCCTTCTCTTCTATGTGCCTATTAATTCTATCTTTTAGGATGGTTTCCATCACTTTACCTGGGACACATGTCAAACTGACAGGTCAGTAATTTCCTGGATCACCCCTGGATCCTTTTTTGAAAATTGGTGTTACATTCGCTACCTTCCAGTCATCAGGCACAAAGCCTGATTTGAGGGAAAGATTATATATTTTGGCTAGGAGATCAGCAATTTCATCTTTAAGTTCCCTGAGAACTCGTGGATGGATGCCATCTGGTCCTGGTGATTTGTTAGTGTTTAGCTTAACAAGACATGCAAGGACCTCCTCCCTGGTTATGTCTATCTGGCTTAATTCTTCGGTTTCCCTCCCTATGAAGATAGGCTCTGTTTTGGGCATGTGGCCTCTGTCTTCTTCAGTGAATACTGAAGCAAAGAATTCATTGAGTCTCTCTGCAATCTCTGTTTCCTCTTTAATAACCCCTTGCCTTCCATTGTCATCTAATGGTCCAATGGCCTTCCTAGTTGGGTTCTTACTTCTAATGTACTTAAAGAAGTCTTAGTTATTTCTCTGAGTATTTTTAGCTATACGCTCCTCAAAGTCTTGCTTTGCTTTCCTGATTGTTGCCTTGCATTTGTTCTGCCAGAATTTATGTTTCTGCCTGCTGTCCTCATTCGGACAAGCCTTCCATCTTCTAAATGAGCTTTTCTTGCTGTTGATCACTTCCCGAACAGCTCCTGTAAGCCACATTGGAGTCCTCTTGGACCTGGCAGTGCCCTTTTTCCTTTTGGGTATGCATTCCAATTGAGTCTCTGTTATTGTTTTTGTTAACAGCCTCCATGCCTCTTGGAGTGTTTGGACTCTCTCAATTTTCCCTTTCAGCTTCTTTTTTACTAGTTTCCTCAACTTTTGGAAATTTCCTTTTTGAAAATTTAAGGTCTCTGTGTTAGATTTTATCAGTGACTTGCGGTCTATGATCAAGTTAAACATAATTGAGTTGTGGTCACTGTTCCCTATTGGATCAGTCACATTAACATCTTGCACCAGGTCATTAGTATTACTCAGGATCAAGTCAAGGATTCTTGTACCTCTAGTTGGGTCTTCAACCATCTGTCCCAGGGAACAATCATTTAGCATATCTAGGAACTTTATCTCTGTATCATGTGCTGAACAACAGTTCACCCAGTCTATGTGAGGGTAATTGAAGTCCCCCATTATAACCAGGCTTCCCTTCTTGGATGCCTCCTTTACAACATTCTCCAACTGCCAGTCTCCATCAAGAGTTTGGGTCGGAGGCCGATAGTATATGCCTACTGTTAGACCATCCTTGTGGCCTGGTACTCTTACCCACAGAGCTTCTAATGGTGACTCCAAATCACCTAGATATTCCAATTCATACGATTTTATCACTTCTTTGACATACAAGGCCACACCACCTCCCATTTGCCCCTTCCTATCCTTCCTGTACAGTTTGTAGCCTGGGATAACTGTATCCCATTGGTTATCATCTGTCCACCAGGTTTTAGTTATACCAATAATATCAATATTCTTATCTATTGCTAAGTATTCCAGCTCCCCTATTTTGTTCCGGAGGCTTCTGGCATTTGTATACAAGCATTTATATATGCTTTTCTGACACAGTCTTTTGTGTCCAGTTGCATTGTTAGACTGCCTCTTGCATCCTTCTGCTAGAATAAGAACATATAAGAACATAAGAACAGCCTTGCTGGAACAGGCCACAGCCCATCCAGTCCAGCATTCTGTCTCACACAGTGGCTCACCATTTCCTTCAGGGTATTCCCAAGGAGATGCCTTCACCTGCTTAGGATTCCCTGGAAATGGCATTGAGAGATATCCTGCCTATCTCTCCAACCCGGAGGTTGTCCTTAGGTAGCCATAATTATAGCCATTGATAGCCTTGTCCTCCATGAACTTGTCTAATCCTTTCTTAAAGCTGTCAAGACTGACAGCTGTCACCACTTCTTCTGGCAGGGAGTTCCATAGACCAGTAATCCTCTGGGTGAAAAAGTACTTTCTCTTATTTGTTTGAGAACTAGTACCCAAAAGTTTCATGGAGTGTCCCCTAGTTCTAGTGTTGTGCGATAGGGAAAACAGTTTTTCCTTATCCACTTTGTCCACACCGTGCATGATTTTATAAACTTCAATCAGGTCACCTCTTAGACGCCGTCGTTCAAGAGTGAAAAGGCCCAACCGTTGCAGCCTCAGATGGTAAGGAAGGTGTTCCAGTCCCCTAATCATTCTGGTTGCCCTCCTCTGTACTTTCTCCAACTCCATAATATCCTTCTGGAGGTATGGCGACCAGAACTGTACACAGTATTCCAGATGGGGCCTCACCATAGATTTATAAAGAGGCAAAATGACACTTGCTGACTTATTTTCTATACCCTTCCTAATGATCCCTAACAGGATTTTTTGACTCTGCATGTGCTCTTAAGCAGAGCTGCTGCTGAGGAGAGCCAAACAAAGGAAGTGAGCACTGGTAAGTTTTGCAGTTGGAGTAGAGCTGCTTTAGAGGCCTCTACTAATTTAAATTGATAATTTAAACTGCTGAGAGCCACCTCTGTTCAAACAGAGGAAGCAGTTTGAAGCTTCCAGAAGCAGGGGGGCAGGGCCACACCAGGCCCTTCCCTGAACTGTGACTCATAGGGGCGGAGCCACACTAGCCTTTAAAAGCTCTGAGCTCTTTCAGAGTCAGCCATTTTGACTCTGCATGTGCTCTTAAGCAGAGCTGCTGCTGAGGAGAGCCAAACAAAGGAAGTGAGCACTGGTAAGTTTTGCAGTTGGAGTAGAGCTGCTTTAGAGGCCTCTACTAATTTAAATTGATAATTGAAACTGCTGAGAGCCACCTCTGTTCAAACAGAGGAAGCAGTTTGAAGCTTCTGGAGGTATGGCGACCAGAACTGTACACAGTATTCCAGATGGGGCCTCACCATAGATTTATAAAGAGGCAAAATGACACTTGCTGACTTATTTTCTATACCCTTCCTAATGATCCCTAACATTGAGTTTGCTTTTTTCACTGCTGAGGCACACTGGGTTGACACCTTCATTGAGCTGTCCACCAGGACACCAAGGTCCCTTTCCTGGTTTGTCGCAGAGAGTTCAGACCCCATCAGTTTATAAATGTAATTGGGGTTTTTTGCCCCAACATGCATCACTCTGCACTTACTGATGTAGAATGCTAGTGACTAGCTCCTCGCTCTGCTCAGTAATTTTTGCATCCTCCTCACTACTCAAGTACACACTTTCCCGAACCGGATGCTGCTCAGCTCCTGTCGGCTTTCCCCCAGTTATCAGTTTAAAAGCTGCTCTGCAGCCTTTTTGATGTTGAGTGCCAGCAATCTGGTCCCATCATGGTTCAAATGCAACCCATCCCACCTGAACAGATTTGGCTTGTTCCTGACAAATCTGAAACCCTCCTCTCGACACCACCGCCTCATCCACGCATTGAGGCTTCTGAGCTCTGCCTGCCTGGTAGGTCCTGCGCGAGGGACAGGCAGCACTTCTGAAAATGCTACCTTGGAAGTCCGGGACTTCAATCTTCTTCCTAACAACCTGAATTTGGCTTCCAGGACAGACCGCTTGGCCTTCCTCACTGAAAGCATGCAATTTATTCTTTGCCCACCTCCCACCCTTGTTGCGATGTGCCATGGATAGGGGCCCGCTGGTGCGGAGATGGCCCGCAGAGGTTCGGAGTGACTGGCCGCAAGGAAAGACACGGGAGATGAAGCGTGCGGTGAAGTCCAGTCTCGATTGAAATTGAGTGGCGCATTTATTGATCCTGTCTTGCGGGTCCTCCGTGCCTAAATGCATGGGACCCACGTCACAGAAGGCTGACGCAAGTGGCGTTTCTGGTGGATAAAGATAGCACCTGCCTCCGGCCATTGTCCAGTGATTAATGGACAAACCCGCAGCTATCTAAGATCTGGGTTGGTGAAACCCTATTGTTCTCGCCCTATCTCGAAGGCCAGTTAAACTGCCTTCGGGTCTCTAACTTCCTTTCCCGCTGACTCAGCCAGCCTCGCTCAGCCTTATCAATACCAGATGGGGGAGAGGGAATTCGACCTTGGAGTTAGCACTTTATACCTTTGTCCTATTTCCTCTGCAAGACCTCAGCTCAAGCCTTATGAATCATGCTAATCATTAATCTAACCCGCTCCCAATTTCCGTTCCATCTGAGCCCGTTAATTCTCAAGCCGTGTGCTTAGCAAGAGAACTCATCGGGAAGGATGATGGCCAATCTTGGCATGCAGGCATACCACATCCCCCCTTAATTTACTGTTTAAATCAGCCTGGCTGAGGGCTTGGTGGATATAGGGCATAATTTGTCTGGGTATGAGAGACTCTCGAGGTTTACACATGGAGAAAAGTGAAGGGATGCATTGTGCGAAACAGCAAAGCGTGATCCCCACTACCACAATGCCAGCCGTAGGTTTGAGCATTGTTTGCAACCAAATCCATGGCAACCATGACCAGAGTTCGTCCCACCACCCCCAGCTGGCATCTTGCTGGATATTTTTCACGGTGGTGTCAAGTTTGGTGACCTGACTTTGGACCTTGCGTGAATTATCCGTGAGGTTAAAACAGCACATGTTGTGGAGTGATTCACAGCCCACGTGGTGCAAAAGCAACAAATAATCAATTGCTGCTCTATTATCTAAAACTGCATGTCTTAACTCAGCCTGTTCTCGGTTAAGAAGAGCGATGGCTGATGAGTTGTGATTAATAGCCTTAGCTAGCGCGCACGCCAGCAGGCCGATCCTACGGGCATTTCCCACACCAACCCTGGCACCCCAAAAATGCTGACTGCTAAGGAGACATACTCTGCCTTACTAAGCAATCTGATATTACTGTCACATGTCTCATCTAGCCGGGCTGCCCTTATAGATCGTGCTGGTTTTGGGGTGACTGGGTTTGGGGTGAGCATTTCCTTATTGGGAAGTATCAGTGTCAAGCGACTCAAACAACAGTATGAGTCAGATATGTTAGCTGGAATGTAGTTCCACATTCGTTGGTTACAAGTAAAAAACCATCCTGTGGGCAAAATGACATTTGCATACATAGAATGGGCCATTTCTGGCTGGTTACATTTCCAAGTCTCTTTCCTAGGACTCATGCAACGGTGATATGGCACCTTGGCTGTGGAGCAGCCTGTCATTCTGGCACAGGGTGTTTTTGGGCTGATCACCACTCGGGGTGTGTACAAAGTGAGCGCATCAGCGGGCAAAGTCTTGGTTATCTGAGTCCCCTAGGCTGCATACATTGCATATGTGATTTGGAGATAGGGTCCATGCATTTGTCTAAGCAATAGTTCAAAGTTCTTGGCCGGCGCGCCCGGGGCGTGGCAAACCGGAATAAGGCATGTACTCAACAAAGAAGAAGTGTCCGTGGTCTGCTCTCGGCAGAAGTTCGACTGGTTGACAAGTCCAGCAAGTCTTTCCCAAATGTTGTACCTGAGTCTGGCGGAGAGGTCCCCGCCAGGTGTTAAGTCCCCTTGAGCAGCTTGAACCCCTCCTCCCACAAGCAAGGAAAGGATCAAGACTATCATTAGGGAATTGTAGGTGATCTGAGACAAGACCGCAGCTACCATGTTGTGCGAGGTGGGCTCAGAATGATTCTCTTGCAAAATGGTTATGGCGTCGTCACACAGGGTTTTGATCATTCCCCATGTCATTCTCGGCTCCTCCATCCTGGGCCATCGTGGCCGGAGCCGCCTATCCCGCCTCTGTCCTGTCATCAGGTCTAGGTCCTCCATCTCTGGCAATGGGTTCGGGGCTGCCTGGTTCCACGCCATGTGGTTCGAAGTATGGCTTCACACAGCGGGCCGGAATCCAAATGGTACCTGTAGGAGAAATAATTGCTGCATAGCCTTGTCCCCAGGTTATCAGGGGTGCCGGACCCTTCCAGGAGGGATCTGGTGGCACTCTAAATTTAACCATGGGACGCGGGAGAGCTTCCCGGCTTCGGAAATGCTTTTCCTGCGGCATGTAATCAGCAAAAATATTTAAGTGATTGTAAGTGAATAATACTTTGTGCAGGCGTTACTGTGCCTGGCTCTGGCTCTTAGGGGGGGGGGCTATCTCCTCCCTTTCTGTTTGTTTTTCAATATAGGACTTTAGCATCTGGTTCACCCGTTCGACAATTGCTTGTCCTTGGGGATTGTAAGGAATGCCAAATGTGTGCTTTATGTCCCATGTGGCTAGGAATGTGGCTAGCTGCCTGGAATTATAAGCCGGGGCGTTATCTGTCTTCAAGTAACCTGGTTTAACCATGGTCATGAAGCAAGACAATAGATGTTGCTCTATATGGGTCGCAGTTTCCCCCTTCTGGGCCGTGGCCCAGACAAACTGCGAGAATGTGTCAATGGACACGTGCATAAACTGCCATCTCTCAAATTGTGTGATGTGTATGACGTCCATTTGTCAAATTTGGTTAGCTGCTGTCCCTCGTGGGTTCACCCCCCACGAGGGCCCCCCCCCCGGTGTTCCTTCACATTGCGGGCAAGAACACACAATGCCTTGGGCTTGTGACAGTGGCAGGTTGAACTGCCTTGCCAGCGCCTTGGCATTCTGATGAAAGAATGCATGGCTCTGGATTGGGGTCGTAAAGACTCCTGTAACTAGCTTTTGATGCGCTTCTTTTACTGCTGTGTCAGCCCTGCTGCTACCCTCTGAAATCAGACCAGGCAGATCCTGGTGGCTCCGAATATGAGTGACATACAAGGCTTCCCTGTGATGTCGCAAATGGAATTGCATGGTCAGGAATAAGCCTAACAAATTCCTATCTATGGCGGGAGTGATGTAAGCTCTCGGTAGATTGTGAATCAGGTTCCGGACATACAGGGGCTGTCCGTAACTATATTCAATTGCTCTTGATCAAATGTTCTTAAGGCGAGGTTCACTGCTGCCAATTCCGCTCTCTGCGCTGATTTCTGCAGAAGTGTCAGTAGCATTTTCCAAGCCTGCTCTTCATACCAAGTGAGAACTCCATATGTTTTTCCCCACTGTGAATACTGTCTTGGCCCCCTGTAGTGGGGTTAAAGACAGCATGCTTTGTAATTCGACCATCTCCGTTTGAAGCGAGACAAGTCTGGGATCCCTTGGCAAATGATATGCCAAGTTGCCTGTAAAACCTTCTAATGCAATGGGAAGGGTATCGCCAAGGTGCATCAGCTGGCGTGTCTGGTCTTTATTAAAGGGAATAACTATCTTGGCTAAGTCATGCCCTGAAATATCCCTAGCTCTAAGCCTCCCTTTGTGGATGACTGTAGCTACCAGTTCTTGCGGAGGAATGATATTCCTGGAAGTGGTATGTGGTAAATATACCCATTCCACGATGTTCGCCCCCCCCCTGGAGTCTGTGCCCAGAGCTCCAGTGAACATGATGCCTGTTCTAATGATGTATAGATTTAGCGGGGGGAGGGTGAATGCCCCCCCTGCCTACTCTATCCACCCAGCGGCGACTGAGAATGCTATTTACTTCCTGGAAAGTTTGTTTCACCTCTCTTGGAATTTGGATTCGATATGCCAGCTGTTTTCCTAGCGTTAATAGAGAAAAGAGCGGCTTTAAAAGATTGGTGCTGATTTTAAAATATGATCTTGCCCAATTAATGTTTCCTAAAATTTGCTGGAGTTCCACTAGCGTTATGGAGTCTTTAATCTGGATCTTAGGCAGCACTGGGGCTGCAAAAGAATGGAGTAACTGGTGACCTAAGTATGAATAGGGTTCGGTTCTCTGAACTTTTTCTGGGGCAATTATCAAGCCTTTGTCCCTTAATGAACTTTGGAGATCACAGAACATGTTGCCACCCAATTTGGGCACTGCGATCAATATGTCATCCATGAAATGGCAAACTAAGACTTTGGGGTGCAGGTTCCGGAACTTTTCCAATGCCTCGTGGACATAAATTTGGCACAAAGTGGGCGAGTTGAGCATGCCCTGTGGCAAAAATTTCCATGTGAAACGTTGGGTTGGTTCCCTGTGATTGGTGACTGGCACCATGAAAGCAAATCTTTCCCTGTCCCTAGGATCTAAAGGGATGGTGTAAAAGCAGTCTTTTAAGTCTACAATTAGGATCTCCCATCCTTCTGGGATCATGTTGGGATTTGGAGTACCGCATTGAAGCGGACCCATGGGAAGAAGGCATTTATTGATCTCTCTACAATCGTGCAGAAGTCGCCACTTTCTGGACTTTTTCTTAATCACAAAAATCGGTGAATTCCAGGGACTGGTAGATGGTTCTATGTGCTCTTCTAGTTGCTCTTTAATGAGCTGCTTTAAGGCTACTAATTTCTCTCCAATTATGGGCCTGATCAGAGGTTCCCTCATGGGATGAGTTGGCGCGCCTCAGGCAATAAGTCGGGTGATGTGGTGCACAGGTCATGGCCTCGGGTCTGAGTAGGTGCGCAGCTTTGGCTACTGCAGGCTTCCTTCTGCCTCTGCCGATGGAATCAGGGCTCACAGCTCACCCCGATGTGGAACACGTCCGTTCTGATGATGCTTTGGGTTGCCGCCGAGCTTGCGGTTAGCGCTTGAGCGCTGCCCTTCTTGCTGGATGTTCGCGGTCTCAGCTGGAGACAGCTGGCCTCAAAAGATGGAGCTGAGTTCCAATCGGGAAAGCGTCCTGATTGGAGCTTCTCCGCAGACTCCGGGAAGAGTTGCGCCGGAGCGGGACCCCTTCAATATCACGTCAGGGTCACCAGATGTTGCGATGTGCCACGGATCGGAGCCCGCTGGTGCGGAGATGGCTCGTGGAGGTTCGGAGTGACTGGCCGCAAGGAAAGACATGGGAGATGAAGCGTGCGGTGAAGTCCAGTCTCGATTGAAATCGAGTGCCGCATTTATTGATCCTGCCTCGCGGGTCCTCCGTGCCTAAATGCACAGGACCCATGTCACAGAAAGCTGACGCAAGTGGCATTTCTGGTGGGTAAAGATAGCACCTGCCTCCGGCCATTGTCCAGTGATTAATGGACAAACCCACAGCTATCTAAGATCTGGGTTGGCAAAACCCTATTGTTCTTGCCCTATCTCGAAGGCCAGTTAAACTGCCTTTTGATCTCTAACTTCCTTTCCCCCTGACTCAGCCAGCCTCGCCCAGCCTTATCGAGACCATATGGGGGAGAGGGAATTCGACCTTGGAGTCAGCAATTTATACCTTTGTCCTATTTCCTCCGCAAGACCTCAGCTCAAGCCTTATGAATCATGCTAATCATTAATGTAACCCGCTCCCAATTTCCGTTCCATCCGAGCCTGTTAATTCTCAAGCCGTGTGCTTAGCGAGTGAACTCATCGGGAAGGGTGATGGCCAATCTTGGCATGCGGGCATACCACACACCCTACCCTGCATTCATCCTGCATGAACTGGAGACAATTGCCCAGTTGTTGGTCATCGCTGAATCCTCCAAAATAAAAGCTGCTATTCTGGACATGTTAACTGCCAAACCAAAATCCATTGTTCTTGAAATCCCCGTTTTGATTCAAGTCCTGGTTTGGGTTTCCATGTGTCATTTCAGACCATTTTAGAAACAAATATCTCCAGTTTGCTTCTTATTCTGTGCATTAATTCTGAAACCAAAGCACATTCTTTGTTATCTATTTGCCATCTAAAACTGAAATTTTGAAGTTTTAAAGTTCTTTGGTTTAGATCAGTGTTTCCCAAAGTGGGGCCCAGGCCCCACAGGGGGACTTCAGTTCCCAAAAGCCTAAGTCAGTACATTGGCTGATCAATGCTTTTTGGAAAATTGGCTTAGGCTTCTGGGAATTGAAATCTAAAAACCAAATGTTGGGAAACACTGGTCTAGATGTAGGACACAGTATTTGTGGGTAAAATAACCAAATAAGCATTCCAAGAATGCTTTATACTTGAGTAGTAAAATCAGGTCTTTTCAGCCATCAGTGGAAGTGGGTGTAGCTTTTTTTGTGGGCATCTCCAACATTAATTTAATTAGACTTT
Organism: Bradypodion pumilum; assembly: GCA_035047305.1. Classification (NCBI taxonomy): domain Eukaryota; kingdom Metazoa; phylum Chordata; class Lepidosauria; order Squamata; family Chamaeleonidae; genus Bradypodion; species Bradypodion pumilum. The sequence goes on along the minus strand of JAWDJD010000009.1, from coordinate 21,841,031 downwards.
GGTGGAAATGTTAATATATTGGCATGTGTCTTATATTTTGCAATTTGGGGAAATGTTGCAGAATCTGTTTTGCGAAGAATTGCAGAGCTTATCCAAAGTCCTGTAATACTATTTAAATATTGCTTGTGTTTAGCAACTGACTGCTTGTATATCACTCTCTTCAATAAATGTTTTAAAATGGAACATTCTGTATTGTATTGTATTCCTTCTTCTTGGCGGTTTATGTATTTGTGCTCTACAGATGTTTTTATGATAGGCTTCTATGCTGCTCTTGCCTTACCTCTCTGTAAAATTTATGGGGATTTCAGACAATATAATCTTCTACTCATAACTTCCCACCTGGTTTCCTACTCCCCCCAAATCTTGTTCCCTGCTGGGGAAAATATGTCAAGGAGAACAAAAAGATCGACTAGCTGCCTTGTACTTGTTAATTTAAAGAATCCTACATCTGGAAATAGAGTCCAGTAAGCTGCTTATGTGGGCAGAACACCAACTGCTAAAGTGTTGTAACAATCTCATGAGGTATTTTTGCTGTACCTGGTCAAACACAGCCCACACATTGTCAGATCACTTCAGCAGCTTCTGTGGTTAGAGAACCGCATGTGTGCACAACTATTGAACAGGATACTGGCTATTGTTCTCTTTTACTTCACCAGTTGTGTAGATTTTTGTGTGTGCTTTTGTTTAAATGTATGTATATTTCAATTGTTCTACATTTTTGCAAACATTGCCTTCAGACTATGATTTGAAGGGCTGGGTAAAATTACATAGAAGAAATTAATTAGATAGAAATGTCTCCTCATTAATCACAGTTGTAACAACTGATCACCTCAGTGGAGAAAATACCACCAGAAACCATCATAGTGGGCCAAACGGCAAAATGAGTGGAGGAGGAACTCTGATTCCCAATGGTCATGGAGGCGGCAGAGGCCAGATGGACTGGATGTGAAGATGCACCTTGTCCATATTCTCAAGGCTGTGGCAGTCCATTGTGGTCCTGGTGTTAAATCCTGCATGTCTCATTTCATATGTGCTGCAGGAGATGGCTCAATGATCATAGTGTGTGGGTCATTTCATGGCAAGCTGGGATCCACCTTAAACAAATTCACACCAATGGCATTTTTCCTGCTTCAGGAAAAATCCATTCTCAGATACAAGTTGCAGCCAATGACGAACAACTGATCATAAATGGGAAATGTGGCTTTTTGGGGACTAAAACTCACAGTTGGCCAGAAAATGCCTCTGATGGCTATGGGTTTCCAAGAGTAGTAGCTCAAAAGTACAATTTCTATAACAGACTTATTGGAATCCCGAAAGAAGGATGTTATCACAAGACATTGTCTAGAGAAGTTTTAAAAAATGCCCCCTGATGACTGATGCAGTCTTGGCACCAGCATGTAGGGATGCCTGAGAAATTCATTCACTGGCCTTCTTCCAAATTGATGTAGGTAGCTTCATAATCTAGACCAAGCATGTAAGGAGACACAATCTGCAGCCAGAAGTAGGGACATGTGGTGTGTTTCACCAAAGGAAAAAATACACAAAAGCTCACAACATACTTTTCAAAAATGTGTACAAATGATCTCTACTCAGTGGGAGGCATTAATGCAGAAGTTTCCAACCTTTTCAAGCCCTGGGCTGGGTAACACTCTCTCAGTCAGCTTTGAGGGCTGCATGGCCATTTTGCCCTGCCTAAATGATAGGGTGGTCATTTTGTCCCAACAGCTTCAAAGGGGCTACTATTTTGTTTCTCAAGTGCCCTTGAGGGGTGGGAGGCCACATGAAATGGCACTGTGGACTGGATCCGGCTCATGGGCCTTAGGTTGGGAATCCCTGTATTAATGCATCTACTGAGAACTGCACATTCCAGTATGGAGCACCAAGGTGGGCTGAAGGGGGAAAGGGATGGAATCAGCTAATGCTGGATACCAAAATACAACAGGGGCTCTTGGCTTTCGGAGCTGTCTGTTTCAAACACCTCTCATGTCAACTCATTCTGACACACTTGCTGAGATCTTGGACCCACAAGAAAGCTATTAATTCTCTTAAAGGGATGTTTATGGATATTATTGCATTCTGGTTTCTCTTCAGATTGTATAAATCTTTCGTATTCTAGTCAAGGTTGTCAAGATACATTGACCACATGGTACCCATGTACCATGTACGAGCGGCAAAGGGGCCTGCCGCCGCCGCCGACGGGCAACCACCCCAGCTGGAGCGCGAGAAGGAGGAGGAGAGCCGGGGCGAGCGGCAAAGGGGCCTGCCGCCGCCGCCGACGGGCAACCACCCCAGGCGGGGGTGAGAAGGAGGAGGAGAGCCGGGGCGAGCGGCAAAGGGGCCTGCCGCCGCCGCCGACGGGCAACCACCCCAGCCGGGGGTGAGAAGGAGGAGGAGAGCCGGGGCAAGCGGCAAAGGGGCCTGCCGCCGCCGCCGACGGGCAACCACCCCAGCCGGGGGTGAGAAGGAGGAGGAGAGCCGGGGCGAGCGGCAAAAGGGCCTGCCGCCGCCGCCGACGGGCAACCACCCCAGCCGGGGGTGAGAAGGAGGAGGAGAGCCGGGGCGAGCGGCAAAGGGGCCTGCCGCCGCCGCCGCCGGGCAACCACCCCAGCCGGGGGTGAGAAGGAGGAGGAGAGCCGGGGCGAGCGGCAAAGGGGCCTGCCGCCGCCGCCGACGGGCAACCACCCCAGCCGGGGGTGAGAAGGAGGAGGAGAGCCGGGGCGAGCGGCAAAAGGGCCTGCCGCCGCCGCCGACGGGCAACCACCCCAGCCGGGGGTGAGAAGGAGGAGGAGAGCCGGGGCGAGCGGCAAAGGGGCCTGCCGCCGCCGCCGCCGGGCAACCACCCCAGCTGGAGCGCGAGAAGGAGGAGGAGAGCCGGGGCGAGCGGCAAAGGGGCCTGCCGCCGCCGCCGACGGGCAACCACCCCAGCCGGGGGTGAGAAGGAGGAGGAGAGCCGGGGCGAGCGGCAAAGGGGCCTGCCGCCGCCGCCGACGGGCAACCACCCAAGCCGGGGGTGAGAAGGAGGAGGAGAGCCGGGGCGAGCGGCAAAGGGGCCTGCCGCCGCCGCCGCCGGGCAACCACCCCAGCCGGGGGTGAGAAGGAGGAGGAGAGCCGGGGCGAGCGGCAAAAGGGCCTGCCGCCGCCGCCGCCGGGCAACCACCCCAGCCGGGGGTGAGAAGGAGGAGGAGAGCCGGGGCGAGCGGCAAAGGGGCCTGCCGCCGCCGCCGACGGGCAACCACCCCAGCCGGGGGTGAGAAGGAGGAGGAGAGCCGGGGCGAGCGGCAAAGGGGCTTGCCGCCGCCGGGCAACCACCCCCAGGGGGGGTGGGGGGTGAGGAGGAGGAGGAGAGCCAGAGATCCAGGCAAAGGATAAGTAGCAGATATGTAAATGTAGAAGACCTAATATAGCAACTGACATAGAGACTTTATACTGACTAAACATAGAAACTGACATAGAGAATGTGTTTTAAAGTGTGATAATATGCATGATAATATGTTGTCTTAAATGTTTTAAACTTTTTTTTAAAAAAACTGTGATAAAATGTATGAGGAGAGAAAAATGGCGCAGACACCGGCAACCACGCCATAAATCTTGCCAAGAGAACCCTATTGACCAAAACAAAAGGCAAAACAAAGGGGCAAACAAAAGGGCAGGCTAGGTGATACAGGATGCTTAACACCACAGAGGGGAGGAAGGGGAGGGACAGGAAGGGGGAGGGGAAATGCAATGTTGTAAGGAGCAATACTGCATAGGGACATGGAATGTGAGATCAATGAACCAAGGTAAACTAGAAGTGGTAAAAAATGAGATGGAAAGAATAAGCATTGACATCTTGGGCATCAGTGAGCTCAAATGGACAGGGATGGGTGAATTCAGCTCTGGAAACCATCATATCTACTACTGTGGACAAGAAAACCTTAGAAGAAATGGAGTAGCCATAATTGTCAATAAAAGAGTGAGAAAAGCAGTAATGGGATACAATCTCAAAAATGACAGAATGATGTCAGTTAGATTTCAAGGCAAACCTTTCAATGTCACTGTGATCCAAATATACGCACCAACCACTAGCGCAGATGAAGCCACAATGGACCAGTTCTATGAGGACTTACAACACCTCATAGAACAGACACCAAGAAATGATGTTCAAATTATATTAGGAGACTGGAATGCCAAAGTTGGAAATCAAAAAGTGGAGGGAATAACAGGCAAATTTGGTTTGGGAGTACAGAATGAAGCAGGGCAAAGATTGATAGAGTTCTGCCAAGAGAACGCACTGGTCATAGCAAACACCCTCTTCCAGCAACACAAGAGGCGACTCTACACATGGACATCACCAGATGGCCAACACCGAAACCAGATTGACTACATACTCTGCAGCCAAAGATGGAGAACCTCCATACAGTCAGCAAAAACAAGACCTGGAGCAGACTGTGGCTCAGATCACAACCTATTGATCGCAAAATTCAGGCTTAGACTAAAGAAAATAAGGAAAACACGGAGACCAGAAAGATATCACTTAGACAGCATCCCTAAGGAATAGGCGGTGGAGGTGATGAACAGATTCAATGGCTTAGACTCAATAGATAGAGTGCCAGAAGAATTATGGACAGAGATGAGGGACATCATGCAGGAAGCAGCAAAGAAAACCATACCAAAAGAAAGGAAGAGTAAGAAAGCAAAGTGGTTGTCTGATGAGGCTCTTAAAATAGCAGAGGAAAGAAGGAACGCAAAAGTCAAAGGAGAAAGGAAAAACTACAACCATTTGAACACAGAATTTCAAAGAAAAGCAAGGAGAGATAAGGAAAACTACCTAAAAGAACAGTGCAGAGAAATGGAGGAAAACAACAAAAGAGGCAGAACCAGAGATCTTTTCAAAAAAATCGGGGAAATTAAGGGAACATTTAAAGCAAAAATGACCATGATAAGGGACAAAGAAGGAAAGGAGCTAGCTGATGCAGAAGAGATTAAGAAAAGATGGAAAGAGTACACAGAGGAACTCTACAAAAAGGACCTCAACACTCCTGACAATCACAATGATGAAGAAGTAGAACTTGAGCCAGACATCCTGGAGAGCGAAGTCATAAAGGCCCTAAAGAGCACTGCAAACAACAAAGCTAGTGGAGATGATGGTATCCCAGTTGAATTTTTCAAAGCGCTAAAAGACGACGGCGTCAAATTACTGCATTCAATATGCCAGCAGATTTGGAAAACAAAACAATGGCCACAGGATTGGAAAAGATCAGTATACGTCCCAATCCCAAAAAAGGGGAATGCCAAAGAATTTTCAAATTATCGAACAATCGCGCTCATCCCACACGCCAGTAAAGTGATGCTCAAGATAATACAGGATAGACTTCAGCAGCATGTGGAAAGAGAATTACCAGAGGTGCAGGCAGGTTTCAGAAGAGGCAGGGGGACTAGAGACCACATTGCCAACATACGCTGGATCATGGAGAAAACAAAGGAATACCAGAAACAAGTTTACTTTTGTTTTATTGACTACACTAAGGTATTTGACTGTGTGGACCACAACAAAATGTGGCAAGTAATTAAAGAGATGGGAATACCAGAGCACCTCATATGCCTCCTGAGAAATCTGTACATGAACCAAGAAGCAACAGTTAGGACAGAACATGGAATGACAGAGTGGTTTGGAATAGGAAAAGGAGTAAGACAAGGCTGCATTTTGTCACCATGCCTATTCAACCTATACACAGAGCACATAATGCGCAGTGCAGGGATGGAGGAATCACAATATGGGATCAAAATCGCTGGGAGAAACATCAACAATCTGAGATATGCAGATGATACCACCCTAATGGCAGAAAGTGAGGAAGACCTAAAGAATCTCTTGATTGGGCTGAAGGAGGAGAGTGCAAAAGCTGGCTTGAGACTAAATATCAAGAAAACCAAGATAATGGCAACAGGCCCAATCAGTTCCTGGAAGATAGATGGGGAAGAAGTAGAAGCAGTGACAGATTTTACTTTCTTAGGATCAAAGATCACTGCAGATGGGGATTGTAGCCATGAAATAAAAAGGCGACTGATTCTTGGGAGACAAGCGATGAGAAACTTGGGGAACATAGTGAAAAGCAGAGACATCACCTTGAAAACAAAAATTAGAATAGTCAAAGCAATGGTATTCCCAGTGGTAATGTACGGATGTGAGAGCTGGACAATTAGGAAAGCTGAACGCAGAGGAATAGATGCCTTTGAAATGTGGTGCTGGAGGAGAGTTTTGAGGGTACCCTGGACAGCGAGGAGAACAAATAGGTCAATCTTAGAAGAAATCAACACTGACTGCTCATTGGAAGGTCAAATAGTAAAGATGAGGCTAAAGTACTTTGGGCATCAAATGAGAAGGGAGGATTCACTTGAGAAGGCCGTGATGTTGGGAAAGGTGGAGGGCAAAAGAAGAAGGGGGAGGCCAAGGATGAGATGGATAGATGGTATTGTAGACACAATGGGCACAGAACTGGGAGGACTGAGGGGGATGGTGGAGGACAGAGGTGCCTGGAGAACGATGGTCCATAGGGTCGCAAAGGGTCGGAATCGACTGTGCGACTGAACAACAACAACACCCATTTGAGGGCCTGGTGAGTCCAGTAAGATCAGGATGAAAAGAAACCACAGTGAAGAAAATCAAATGGGAGCTGTAGCAATTCTCTTAAATCTTGTGTGACAACTGATTAGGGATGCTTCTAGAGATATAATCAAATTGAATCCTAAATGAGGTTTTTGCAGCTCATACATCAAAGCAATTAAATCATTAACGCCCCTAAGGCATTTTTCATAAATTAATTTCCCAATTAGAATTTGATATAAATAGGATTGCTGCCCTGGACACTCATTAGAAAGAAAGAGAAAAAACCCTCAGTAAAAACTGAGACTCTATTTTAGATACATTCTGCCTAATTTTGTTTGTCGAGCTACTGGGAAGGCTAAACTGTAGATCAGGGATAGGGACTGCCAGGCTCTTCAGATATTGGTGGATGGCAATTCCTGTTGTTCCTTCTGCTGCTTGGGGTGGACAGTGTTTACTGAAGTCTTCAATAATTCATAGTCTTCAACATCCAAAGGGCCATACATTCCCCACTCTTTCCTTAAGTCAGTGATGGCGAACCTTTTATAGACTGAGTGCCCAAACAAAGGGGCAGGGCGAACTCTGTGCTGGAGGGAGGGAGGAAGTGTTCCCATTGGGCTACTGGGTAAAGGAGTGGGGTGAACTCTGTGCTGAGGGAGGAAAGAACCACTCCCATTGGGTTGCTTGGCAGAGGGGCGGAGTGAACTCTGTGCTGTGATGGTGGCGCAAGTGCCAACAGAGAGGGCTGGGAGTGCCACATCTGGCACGCGTGCCACCACTGCCTTAGATGTTCATTGTGTGTCAGTTTATGACAGCTGACTTTTTCAGCATCTTTTGCAAGCTGTGTCCTACTTGCTCTGGCCAGCATGTCTTGTGTTTCTGATCAAGGAAGGGCCTGCCAATATCTGGTCACTCATGGAATAAAAGGCAAACAAGGAAGATTAGCCATGTGATCCTATTCAAATTGTAAAGAACAGCAAAAGATTTCTTGGTGTAATGATGCCACTCACACAGGAAGTTGGAGATAAACCAGTACCAGATCAAATGAGCTTTTGGAAATGATAGACTTGTGAAGGTAGAACTGTGGTCCTCAGGGTTTTGTAAATATCACGGGGTGGTATAATTTTTTTTTAATTAGCATTATGTATTTTAGTTTAATTTTTTGATGAATGAGTTAAAATGAGTTTAGTTTAAAATGAGGAATAAGATAAGTTTTGAGTTTTATGTATTGCCTTGTATTTTGTATTTTGTGTTATATGAAATGTATTGTGTTAAAATATTTTTTGTTGCTTTGTTTTGTTATTTCTCCCTTTTGTATTTTACTTTTTTTTGAAAAATTAATAAAAAATATTTTTTAAAAAAAGGGAGTTGGGAAAGAAAGCTACGCTTCAAAGAGGGTCTCATGAACTGGGAGCAAAACACCCAACTTGCTGTTCTTAAGGGTGAAAAAAGCCTGGCAGACCAGCCACCATGAACATTTTAATGCATGCCTGAAGAAGTGACCATGAATCACGAAAGCTCACACAACGTTTTTTTTTAGTGATCCAATAAAGGTATCACCTTTCTCCAACTTTTTTTTTACACTCATAGAATAAAGTGACCTGATCCTTAGAAATTAGCTGAGGAGGAATTAGCAAAATACTAATCCTCATGAGATGTACAGTATATACAGTAAAAGCCCGACTTACAAATGCCTCGAGTTACATAAAATTCGACTTACATAATGATTTTGTGCTAAAACCATGTTTGCTTCAAGTTACATAAAGATTATTTTTCCTATGGGTTTGCTTCGAGTTACATAAAAAATCATTTCCCTATGGATTTGCTTCGATTTACATAAAAATTTCATTTTCCTATGGGTGTGCTTCGAGTTACGTAAAAATAATTTTTCCTATGGGTTTGCTTCGAGTTACATTAAAAAACCGATTTAAGCAAAAGCCTACGGAACAGACTTTTTTTCTTAAGTAGGGGTTTTACTGTATTAGGCTTTCATAGTTTCCAGCTTGTTGCAGTGATGGGTGGATCCAAAAACCAAAACTTTAAAATCATCACACCCAGAATCCTCTATCCAATTTCTGGAAGTCGCATTCCAAAGACACATTTTGCAAGCTTTGAAGCCCCAAAAGGCTCTGTTTCATTCCTCCGGCCCACACAGATACCTGGAACAAATCTGTAAGATAACACAAGAATACTACACTCCTCCAACTGTGAAGAACTGGCAGTTTGAAACTGTGCACAAGTCGGATGGTCGAAGTTCGGGAGGTTTTCCTTTGCGAGTGAGGCCTGTGACGGCAGTCGCGGCTTTTCTGCCGAGGAGCCGAGAACAGGACCAGCGAGACTGCGAGAGAAGCTTTGGAGCTGGCAAGAAGTTGTTTGGCACGAAAACAGCTGCATGTAAGTGCATGAATGGAGTACTAAAGATTAAACTCAGCTGGAGATCTTGTTTAATGAGCCCGGGCTTTGAAATGGAAATGGGTGGAAGTAGATGAAAACAAGTGATTGTTTCGTTAATGGCGGTGATTCTGGAAAACGAAAGTGATCGTGTTTGGGTTTATGTTTTTTTCACACACCAGAAGGACCACGCTGTGTTTTGACGATAACAAAGTGGTTTAAAAAAATACTTGTCTGGGCTATAACATTGGAAGGTAACAGTGAATTTCCCAGCTTAAAGTGCTTGGAAAAAGTTTGCCGTTCCACAGAAGAAGAAGGGGGGCTTTTACCCAGAAGTTAAAGCAGCCGCTGGAAAATGGTGTTTTGACTTGTCCGCTTCAAGAGAAGGATTAATTGGGCTTCTTTTTGCTCCTTCACCGTGTGGATTATAAATACTTAATTTTTTTGGAAAATATTGCTTCTCACTTCTCCTGCTTTCCTGTTTGGATTTTGGGCTTTTTCTCCCTCCAGTCTCCCCTCCCTTTTTTCTTTTTACTTTTCGGCGGCTTGGATTTAAAGGAGAAGTTTTGGGTGACTGTTTCCTTGGAGCACTTACATTGCAGTGTGGAAGACGACTGGCTGGACTGATTGCTTTGGGGAAACGGACCCGCTGTGGATTATCATTTTCTTTTTCGCCCTTCTTTTTTTCCTTCTCAGCTGCCTGTTGGGAATATTGGTTCCTTCTGCTCTTTTTTGTGGATTACAATAACTCTTTGGACTTCTGCTTAATATAAGTTTCCCTGTTGGACTTGTGGAACCAGGGGTTGCAGTGTTATAGGCTTATTTGTTTGACTAATTTTTACAACGATCTGCAACTTTGGGATTTTATACTATTATGGATAAAGGTACAAGAGGGAAAGCAAAGGAAGAAGATCCAGCTGTTAAGCCTAAGAAGAAGGAAAAAGTACCAATGGAGGAAGCCCCTCAGTCTTCATCCCCGCCCACAGTGCCCTACGATCAAACCCAAATTATGGTGGAAATTGGCAAGCTGTTTCAGAAATTGGAGAAGAATGAGGATTCAAGGGTGAAAGACAGAAATGAAATGATGAAAAAGCAAGATAAGGTGATATCATCTGTTGCAGATTTTTCAAAAAAGGTGGACTTAAGTTTGAAAAAAATTGAGGGAAATGTGAAATTGGTTCAAACTGAGGTAACTGCCATAAAAAAGGAAATAAAAGGGACTCAGGAGGTGGTGCGGGAGAATAAGCTGAAATTGGAGGAACAAGAGAGAAGGATTGATGCTGTGGAAGATATGATGAGAAAGCAGAATATTGTGATCCGTCAGGTCGTGGAACGAACTCCGGACTTGTTAAGGGAAAGAGTGGTTCAGTGGTTAAATGGTTTGAATATGGGAAAAGAATTTGTCCAGGAAGATTTTGTAAGTGTATTCCAGGTGGGCCCAAGAAGAGGGAGGGTGGTTCAAAGAAATGTGTTGGTAAAATTCGCAAATTGGGCAGACAAGCTAAAAGTAATGGCCCATTTGAAACGCGCTGGTCCTGATGCTTTGAAATTTGATGGCTCTGACGTAGAAGTTTACAATGATATTTCGTTGAAATAAAGAACCTGGAGGTATAAGATGAGGCCTGTAACCAAATTATTGATGAGTAAAAATATAAGGTACAACTGGAGATTTCCGCAGCAACTGCGCTTTTTTTATGATAAAAGAATGCAGGTAATAGATGAAGGGACCAATCCATTGGAGTATTTGAGCTTGTTGGAACTGGTAAAAGTAGATTCGGAAGAATGGATAAATCTTAAGAAGGAATTGATGGAATCGGGAGCATTGGGGAGGGAATATGGGAGGGAGGAGGCTGGTGGGGCAACAGGTGGAACACCGCAGTGAAGGGAGGAGGAGGAGGAGGAGCTGTCGTTGATCATGGTGGAGGAGGAGACAAGTAAGGAGTAATGAGAATCAGATTATAACAATTTAAAGCATTTAATCGATATAGAATGGTGAATAGCGCGTAGCACCGGTAGGAAGGCACATCTTGCATGTCCCCCTCTCCCCTCTTTGGTTGTCAAAGGCGGCTTTTTTTGTAAGAAAGTGGGGAGAGAGATAGTGTGTGTTCTATGTAGTTTTGTATGTTATAGGGGTAAGGGGTGGTTGGTGGCACGCCCGATGGAGAGTTTAGAGCTTGGAAAGGAAGTAGGTTATGGGAAGTATTAAAATAATATCATGGAATGTGAAGGGTACAGGTTCTGTTCTTAAGAGACGGAGACTGGAATTGGCGCTGAAGAAAGATAGACCAGATATTCTGTTTTTACAGGAAACCCATCAGAAGTCAAAAGACACGAATAGACTTTTTTTAGGATGGATGCAACATTATGAGATGGCGTTTGGAACATCAAAAGCAAGAGGGGTGGCAATCATGATTTCTAAAAAATTAGGATTTGAGATTACAAAAAGGGTTGTTGACCAAGAGGGTAGATATTTGATAGTAAGAGGAAAATTGGAGGATGAGGAAATCATGTTGGTAAATATTTATGCTCCAAATGATCATCAAGCGGAGTTCCTTGAAAAAATTCGGAAAATAGTGGAATTAGAGAACGTTGCAAAAACTATTGTGGCTGGAGACTTTAATTTGATACGGTCAGGGTTAGATTGTACAAATACATCAAGAAGAGGAATTGGCTTGAAAGGGAAGGTTTTGGATAAATGGATGGATGTTATGGGTCTGAAGGATTCTTGGAGAGAGTTTAAGGGCTCTGAAAGGGCATATTCTTTTTTTTCACATGTTCATGGGACCTACTCAAGAATAGACTATGTTTTTCTTACCGAAAATTTGATTAAAGACATAGAAGGAATGGAAATTGGGATTATCAAGGAATCGGATCATGCTAAAGTATATTTGGAATTGAAAGTACAAAAAGATACTCGAAGAGTTAGAAATTGGAGGTACGATCCTAATTTGTTTAAAGATCAGAAATGTAAAGAGCAGATTATGGGAAGATGGAAAGAAAGTTGGCAGTGGAACGATAATAATGAGGTTAATTTTAATGTGGTATGGGATACCATGAAGTCGGTTTTTAGAGGGGAAAGTATAAAATTGGCAAGTTTTAAATATAAAAAATATAAAGCAGAACAGATAGAAAAAGAAAGAGAAATAAAACAATTACAGGAGGATCATGCGAAAAGTAAAGATAAATTTTTTTTACGAAATTACAAAGGCTTAAAGCAGAACTAATGGGTAAGGATATTGATAAAGTTAAACGAGATTTGATTTATTTAAATAGAGAATATTTTGAATTTAGTAATAGAAGTTCAAAATTATTAGCAAGAGCTGCTAAGGCTAAAAGGGAAAAAAGAGAAATAGGGGTATTGGTTGATAAGCAAGGTTCAAGGTGTAATAAGAACGGAGATAAATGTAAAATTGTCAGGGAATTTTATCAGCTATTATATGCAAAAAAGGAAGTAGACCTGGAGAAGCTTAAAAAGATATTGGAGAGACAGTTAGGGAATGGAATAAAACAAGAACATAGGGAGAAAATGGAGGAAAGGATTAATGATAAAGAGGTTAAGGAGGTGATTAGTGGGTTGAAGACGGGGAAAGCTCCGGGGGATGAATGATTATCGACAGAGTTTTACAAATAATTTAAGGAGGTAGTGGTTCCAAAATTGGTGAAGCTATATAATTATATCTTAGATGGAGGATCAATTCCGACTTCATGGTATAACACCACAATCGTTCTACTGCCAAAGCCTGGCAAGAATCTCGAAAGAGTGGAATCGTACAGACCAATTTCACTTATAAATCAGGATGCTAAGATCTTCACAGCAATATTGGCTAATCGATTAAACAGTTTTATGGGGCAATACATAAATGTAGATCAAGTTGGGTTCCTAAAAGGTCGGCATATGGCGGATTTGACTAGAAGGGTATTAGATTTAATTGATAAAGTTAACTAAACAAAGGAAAAGGTGGGCTTATTATCATTAGATATTTTTAAGGCATTCGACTCATTACAGTGGTCTTCAATTAAAGTTAAAAAATATGGGTTTGGGGATAGATTCAATAGGGTAATATATTTATTATATCAAAAAGGGAACGCTAGGGTCAGAGTAAATGAGGAGCTTACTGATGTGGTAAATTTAGAGGCTGGTACTAGGCAGGGCTGTCCATTATCTCCTATCTTATTTATTATGGCAATGGAGATTCTAGCTAAAAATATAAGGGATGATTTAAATATAGAAGGGATTATGGGTAACAAAGTGAGCATGTATGCGGATGATACATTGCTTATGGTGAAACACCTGGAGCTGGTAATGGACAGGATCAAAGATCACTTACAGGTATTTGAAGCTATAACTGGATTAATGATAAATTGGGATAAATCAGAATTGATGTTGTGTAATTTGGGAGCAAGTGAGATGGGTAGGAATGTGGAGATACTTAATATACAAATTAAAGATAAGCTGAAGTATTTGGGGATAATTATCTCAAATAAATTAGAAGAACTTAAACGATTGAACTATGACAGCTTGAGAGTGGAATTTAAGAATAAAATACAAGAGTTTCAGAAGTTGAAGCTGTCATGGTTCGGAAGGATCGCTATTTGTAAAATGATATTGTTGCCAAAGATTAATTTTTTATTTGATGCACTAGCGATCCATCTGAAGGAGAAGGAAATTAATGAGTTTCAAAAGATGTTCAATGGCTTTTGTAATGGTGGTAAAAAATGTAGACTTCCAAAGAAACTATGGTACTTGTCTCAGAAAAAAGGGGGTTTGGGTATGCCAAATTTGTTAGCATACTATCGAGCATTTCAAATTAAGAATGTTGTGAAGATCTTGGCAAGAGAAAAGACAATTTGGGAGCAACTGGAGATGAAAGAATATAGAGACATTGGTAGTATGATTTTTTTGGGAACAAAGGACAAGGTGAAAAGGTCAAATAATATTATGATGAGAGGTCTTATGGAAGTGTGGAAGAAAGTAAAGAAAGATATAGTCCCAAATCTCTCTCCAATTTTGGAATTGACAGATATGGGGTGTTTCCCAATAAAAATAGATAAGGAAAAAATGGAAATATTGGATAAAAATGGGGTGCTTTTATTGAAGGATTGGTTAAAAGTGTGTGATGATGATACTAAGAGGAAAAAATATTTGAGAAGTTAAATTTGGATTGGTTTCAGAAATTGAAGGCGGATAACTGGAATAAAATATATAAAAGAGAAGCAGGGTTAGATAGAAATAAGACGGAATTTGAGGATTTGGTAATAAAGATCAGAAAAGGGGAAAGAGGCATTAAGGGTCTTGTAAGCAAACTTTATATTATATTGAACAAGGGTAATGATCCACAGGAAGACTTGAAGCGGAAGTGGGAACAAAATTTGAATATAAAAATTGGGGAGGTTGAATGGAGAAACAAATGGAAAAAGAGGATCATGAGAACAATGTCTGTAAGAATTAAAGAACATAATTTTAAAATGTTGTGGCAATGGTACTTGACACCACTAAGGCTTTATCAGATGGATAATAAAAGAGATAAGTTATGTTGGAGATGTAAAGAAACAGATGGAACATATGAACACATGTGGTGGAGTTGTAAAAAAATAAGGGATTTTTGGGGAAGAATAAAAGGGGAGTTTGCTGAAATATTGGGTAAAAAGGTCAAGTTGGTGTCAGGTACCATTCTTTTAACAAATGTGGAAGGTTTGGGTTTGAATAAGGAGGAAAAAGAATTATTGGAAATTGTATTGACCACAGGTAGACAATGTATAGCTAGAAATTGGAAAAATGATGTAGATATACAGATCGGAGAATGGTACAAGGAAATGTGGAGCCTAGCATTGAATGACAAATTGACATGGGAGATTAAAGTGAAACGAGATAATTTAAAAGAGAATAGGTTTTGGAATATATGGAAACCGTTTGTGGATCATTCTCTTATGGTAAATGACAGTTCAGGACCTGCACTATCGCAAAGAGGTTTTTGGAGTTGAAATAGCAACTAAACTCTCCGGGCATTGTATATATTCACAGGGTGATTTGTAATTATTTAAAAATTATTATAGAGGTAGCTTAGAAAACTTATTGTTTGATTGAGTAATATTTTACATTGTGGTATCTAATATTGTGGTTAAATGGTAAACAATCAGTATAAGTACTGTTATGTGCTAGCCTCTATGAATGTGAGTTAATATTGTATTGAGGTTATCTTTGAGGTATTACTGTATTGTAATGTTATTGTTTTCTTTTTTTTTCTGTATGTCTGTTTAAATTTTTTTAATAAAAATTAATAATAATAAAAAAAAGAAACTGTGCACCCAATTTCTACTCTTGGATGCTTAAAAAAACAACCTCACACAAATCATCCTGCCAACATTTTAGACCAGGAATTCTCAACCTATAGCCTGGGGGCCGGATGTGGCCCACAACACCATTTCATGTGCCCCCCACCGCCTCCTCCACACCCAGAAGTGCCATGTGTGACAGGCAGGGCAAAATGGCTGTCCGGCCCCTGAAGCTATCTGAGGGAGTGTGACACAGCCCTTGGCTTGAAAAGGTTGAGAACCCCTGTTTTAGACATAATGGCCACAACAGAGCCTCTGACATTTTTTTCCTGCAGAATAATAAAGGTGGAAAATACTAAAGGCAATTTGAGGATTCCCTGCCACCCCTTACACAGATATTTATTTTTAGTGTGCAAAACAGAGCACCTGTGAACAATTTCGTCCTAAAAACAATGTAGAGATTTTCTGTTCCCATAATAATGAAACCTTTGGGTAAAAGGCAGAGAGATTAAGATGCCCCGGAGGGCTACTTTAAAGGTGTTCTGAATCCTTGATGAGAGGAAGAGGGCCACCCAAACCTCCTCCCTTGCTAGTCTTTTCTTGTAGAGAGTCTTTGTGTATATTCTTTCCACATGACCAAGAAATGCAGATTTTTCAGGCTTCTCAGTTGTGCGGCAAGTCCCTATGCATAGTAGAAGCTGTTCTCTTCAGACAGTCACTATCAGATGGAGCTAGCCTGTTTTTCTCTCATGTTCAGGTGAAGACTACCTTGAATGCCTGAACTGGATTAAAGCTATATCTTGATCTAATCCGGTGTTTTCCAATTTTTGGCTTTTGGACTTCAATTCCCAGAAGCCTAAGTCGATTCCCCAAAGCACTGATGAGCCAATGAACTGACTGGGGCTTCTGGGAATTAGAGTGCAAAAACCAAAGGTTGGGAAACACTGCCTTATGTTTCTTGGACTTCAATTCCCAGAAGCCTCAGTTAATTCGCCAAAGCACTGATCAGCCAATGGACTGACCAAGGCTTCTGGGAATTGAAGTCCAAGAACCAAAGGTTGGGAAATAATGCCTTAAGGTTTCTTGGACTTGAATTCCCAGAAGTCTAAGTCACTTCCCCAAAGCACTGATCAGCCAATGTACTGACTGAGGCTTCTGGGAATTAGAGTCCAAGAACCAAAGGTTGGGAAACACTGCTCTGTGAATCCACACGAATGGGCTTCTGGGAACTGAAGTCCCCTTGTGGGGCATGGGTCCTACGTTGGGAAATACTGACCTAATCGGAGACAGGAAATGTCCTTTGCAAAAGTAATCCATTGTGGGGTGTGTGGCTAAGATGGCGATGGACTAACATACTCCGTTGCGAACTCGTGCATTACAATGTGTTGTTAAATGAGAAATTAATGAGAAACTAAACCCAAATAGATAAAAGGTTCACCCGAAGAAGGCTTTTAACTCTCGCATTTGATAAATTGTACTCAGAGGTCGGAGTTCGGGAGGCTGGAGAGGCAAGCGGCGAAAGCCGCGGTTTCCCCAGCCGGTTTGCGGCAAACGGGACCAACGAGGAGATCGAGAAAAGTAGAAAAGTGAGAATCAGCTGGTAAACAAAAATACGAATTTCGATGCTGTGACTGGCATGTCTGAAGGGGTGAGCAGAGTGCGAGGCTGATTGATGGAAAAGTAAGTGCAGAAGTAGTGAGGAGGAAGAAAGAAAGTGTGAGAAGGGTGGTTAATGGCGGCAGTAGTGGAAGAAATTGAAAGTTAAGAGATTGGCTAAAGCTAGAAGGGAAACAATGGTGGAAGGTTTCTGAGTGTTTTGGAGGAAAAAGAAAAAGAAAACAGAAGGAGAAGGAGGAGAGGAGACTAAAAGAGAGTGGAGTTGAAAGAATTGGACTAATAGGAGGAACAAGAATGGAAAACGGAGTTTGGTGGTTGGAGAGGTTGGAGAAGAAGGGAGGAGGGGCACCCCATGGAGACCGCAGCCGCGGCTGGAGATTAATGGCGGAGTTATTATTCTTTCTTCGTGGAATGAGCAGTTTTTCTTTTTTGAATGAGTTTTTTCTTTCCCCTTATTTTTTTGAATATTATTCCCTGGATAATATTGGATTACAATTGGATTTTTTGTTTGTTTTTTGTGGATTTGCTTCTCCTTTCCCTTTCTTTTTTTTACTGAGATTTTTGATACATAGTTAAGAACATAAGAACATAAGAACAGCCTTGCTGGAACAGGCCACAGCCCATCCAGTCCAGCATTCTGTCTCACACAGTGGCTCACCATTTCCTTCAGGGTATTCCCAAGGAGATGCCTTCACCTGCTTAGGATTCCCTGGAAATGGCATTGAGAGATATCCTGCCTATCTCTCCAACCCGGAGGTTGTCCTTAGGTAGCCATAATTATAGCCATTGATAGCCTTGTCCTCCATGAACTTGTCTAATCCTTTCTTAAAGCTGTCAAGACTGACAGCTGTCACCACTTCTTCTGGCAGGGAGTTCCACAGACCAGTAATCCAGTAATCCAGTTGCTGGAACATTTAACTGCATCTTGGTTACTTTGAATTAATATAAGTCTTGAAGTTTGGATAAGTTTTGAATACAATTTTGCTACTGGTTTTATATAAAGGAGCTGGTTTGCAAGTGTAGTGTACACCGTGTGCGGAGTAAAGTAACGAAGGAGGCGTGTTTGGATTACAAATATTGAAAGTGACCAGTTTTATTTAGTCAAGCTTGGAAAGAAGGCTATATAATTAGCAAATCTGGAACTTTATCAGGAAGACAGACCTTGTGGAATTGAAGGAGTGGCTGCACTGAGATTATTATTTGACGTCACAATGGAAAAGATTGGAAAGGGAAAGGAAGAAGAGGTTGTGAGACCTAAGAAGAAGGATAAACCAGCAACTGAAGACGCAGCCTCACCAACATCATCACCGGAACCAGTACCAATGGATCAAACACAAATTTTTGGTTAAATTGGGTAAATTGTTTAAGAAATTTGAGAGGATGGAGGAGGCAAATGTGAAGGGATTTCGTGAAATTAAAGAAATAAGGGTAAAAGATAAAGATGAAATTATGGGAAAGCAAGATAAATTGGCTGCAATGTTTATTGATTTTTCTAAAAAGGTTGATTTTAATTTTCAAAGGATGGAGACAAGTGTTGATGCAAAATGATATGAAATTGATGTAGAATGACATTAAAGGGTTAATTGAGGAGGAAAAGAAAACTAAACTGAAAGTAGAAGTGCAACAGAAAAGGATAGATATGGTGGAAGAGATGATGAGAAAGCAGAATATAGTGATATGTAATTTGGTGGAAAAAACACCAGACCAGGATAGAATAATTGATTTGCTAAACAGTCTGAAAATGGGGAAAGATTTTGTTAATGAAGACATTGCAAATGCTTACAGATTGGGAGCAAGGAGGGGGAAAAGTGTTCAGAGAAATGTTTTGGTTAAGTTCGCACAATGGGGTGATAAGTTAAAGGTGATGGCTTTCATAAAACAAGCTGGGTCTGGCATTTTAAAAATTGATGGGAATGATGTTGAGGTTTAGAATGATATTTCTGTCACAGAGCATGTTTGGCGGTATAAGATGAAACCAGCAACAAAAATTTTGATGGAACATGGGATAAAATATAATTGGAGATTTCCACAACAACTAAGATTTTTTTTATGATATGAAAATACACATGATTGATGCAGAGACTGATGTTTTGGAATATTTGTGTTCAATTGATCTGGCTAAGGCGGCTTCAAGAGACTGGATTGCATTGAGGAAAGCTTTGCTAGAGTCTGGAGGCATAAAAAGAGATTTTGGAGCTGCAGATGAGGGGGGTGCCACAGGAGGGGCTGATGTGGGTTCAAAATCAGAGACGGTAGCTGATGTAGGGTGATTCAGGGATTAGAGGAGAAGATATAAGACAAAAATAGGGAAGATAAATGTTTTTATGAACTTTTAAAAATGCAAATTGATATATTAATAATGAAAGAAATGCGCTAGAGCACCTGATGGTAGGCATATCTTCCATGTTCCCCCCCTCCCCTCTTTGGGTGACGTAGGTGACTTTTTTTTGAAGAAAAGAGTGGGGAGGGTAGAATTGAATGTTTTTGTATTAGATATAGTTGTGGGGTGCAGGGTAACATGCTCATTGGAGAAACCGGATGTTATAGAAGAGGGTGATTGAGTAAACCATGAGAAATATTAAGGTGTTAACGTGGAATGTGAAAGGTACAGGGTCCCAAGTTAAGAGGAGAAGAATTGAATCAACTTTGAGAAAAGATAGACTGGATGTAGTCTTTCTACAGGAAACTCATCAAAAATCTCAAGATACAAATAAGATTTTTTTAGGATGGATGCAATTTTATGAAAAGTCTTATGGTACTTCAAAAGCAAGAGGGGTGGCGATTTTGATCTCTACTAGATTGGGTTTTGAATTGGTAAGTAGTATTGCTGACGCGGAAGGTAGATATCTAATTGTAAAAGGGAAGATCGATGATGAGGAAGTAATTTTAGTGAATATATATGCACCAAATGATCATCAAGGTGAGTTTTTGGATAAAATATATGATATACTGGCAAAGGAAAAAACAACAAAAATGATAGTGGCTGGGGACTTTAATTTAATAATGTCAAATCTAGATTGTACAAATATAACAAGAAGTGGAAAAGGTATTAAAAACAGATTTTGGATAAATGGATGACATCTCTAGGTTTGAAGGATATATGGAGAGAATTTAAAGGGACGGAAAGGGTGTATACTTTTTTTCACAGGTGCATAATTCATATTCCAGAATAGATTATATTTACGTAACAGAGAATATGATTAGAAACATAGATGAGGTGGAAGTGGGAATTTTTAAAGAGTCTGATCATGTGAAAGTGATGGCATTTTCATCATGTGAAAATAGGGGATATGAGGAAAATGAGAAGGAATTGGAGATATGATGCTAAACTTTTTAAAGTTCAAAAATATAAAGAACAAATAACTGAAAAGTGGAAAGAAAGTTGGTCCTGGAACGATACTGATGAGGTGAGTTATAATATGGTATGGGATGCCATGAAGTCGGTTTTTAGAGGTGAGAGTATAAAATTGGCTAGTATTAGAAATAAACAATTTAAGGAGTTGTAAGATAAAGCTGAAAAAGAGATAAAAAGATTACAAGAAGAACATGCAAAAACAAATGACAAGAAGGTTTTTGAAAGGATGCAAAGATTAAGGACATAATTGGTAGGTAAGGATATAGAAAAGGTAAAAAAAGATTTGGTATATTTAAAAAGAGAATATTTTGAATATAGTAATAAGAACTCAAAATTATTAGCAAGAGCAGCTAAAGAAAAGAGAGAAAAAAGGCAAATTGGAATTTTGGTTAATAAAGATGGAATAAGATGTAATAAGATTGGAGATAAATGTAAAATCATTAAGGATTTTTATCAGGCTTTGTATGCTAAAAAGAATATAGATTTGGTGAAGTTAAAAGATCAATTGGAGAAACAAATAAAAAATAAGATAAAATTGGAACATATAAATAGAATGGAAGAAAAAATATCGGAGAAATAAATAAAAGAGGTAATAGCCAGTTTGAAAATGAATAAAGCTCCTGGAGAAGATGGGTTATCAGCTGAATTTTATAAGGAATTTAAAGAGTTAGTGGTGCCAAAATTGGTAAAATTATACAACTTTATACTAGAAGGAGGGCAAATCCCGACCTCATGGTATAGAACTATAATTGTTTTATTGCCTAAACCTGGAAAAGATCTGAAAAAAGTAGAATCATATAGGCCTATTTCTCTGATAAATCAAGATGCCTAGATCTTTACAGCGATATTGGCAAATAGATTGAATAACTTTATGGGTAGTTATATAAATGAGGACCAAGTGGGTTTTTAAAAGGTAGACATATGGCAGATTTGACAAGAAGAGTTTTAGACCTAAATGATACAGTGGGACAAACAAAAGAAAAAGTCGGTTTATTATCTTTGGACATTTTAAGGGCATTTGACTGGGTAACAATTAAAGAGATAATCAAGGGTTATGGATTTGGAGATAAATTTAGAGGAATAATCGAACAATTATATCAACATGGAACAGCTAATATTAGAGTAAATGATGAGGTAACGGAGGAAGTGAAATTAGAAGCTGGTACAAGACAGGGTTGCCCGTTATCGCCAATATTCTTTATTATGGCATTGGAGATGTTGGCAAAAGCTATAAGGGAGGATAAAGAAATTGAGGGTTTTTTAGGAAATAAGATAAGCTTATACGCAGATGACACATTGATAATAGCAAAGCATCCTGGGAAGGTATTAGGTAGAATTCAACAGAAGTTAAAGGATTTTGAAGATATTACAGGTTTGAGAATAAATTGGGATAAGTCAGAAATGATACTGTGTAATATAAAAAAGGAAGAACAATAAAAGATAGAGGGTAAGGGTAATTTACAATTTAAGGACAATTTGAGGTATTTGGGGATAAATATTTCAAATAAATCTGAAGAGCTCAAGAAATTAAACTATGGAAAATTGAAAACAGAAATTAAGGATAAAATACAGCGATTTCAAAAAGTGAAGTTGTCCTGGTTTGGTCGGATAGCGTTATGTAAAATGATGTTATTACCGAGAATTAATTTTTTATTTGATGCTCTTCCAATTCAATTGAAGGATAAGGAGATTAAGGAGTTTCAAAAAAAATGATGGATAATTTTTGTAATGGTGGAAAGAAATCCAGAATAGTGAAAAATGTTTGGTACTTATCCCAGCAGGAAGGAGGATTAGGAATTCCAAATTTGAGGAATTATTATAGAGCTTTTCAAATTAAGAATATAGTAAAGATCCTGGCTAGAGAAAAGGTAATTTGGGAAGAAATAGAGATGAAAGATCTTAATCAAATAGGAAAATTGCTTTTCTGGGTTGTGATATTGTGAAACCTATTATTAAAAATAAAATGACGAAGACAATACTAGGAATATGGAAAAAAAGTGAAGATGGAATTGGCCCCGGATATATCTCCTATTATTGAAATAGAGGATATTAAGTTTTTTCCAATAAAAATAGATCAAAGGGTAAAAGAAGTACTTTATAATAATGAAGTTTTCCTGTTGAAAGACTGGATACAGGCGTGTAAAGATAGTAATAGAAAGGCAGATCAGTATGCAGAGTTGAAGAAGAATTGGTTTCAGACCGTGTAGTTAAATAAATGGAATAGCAAATACATGAGAGAAGTTGGTTTAGAAAGAGGGAAGAGAGTTTGAAGAATTGATTTTAAAAATAAGAAAGGGAGAAAGTGGTATCAAGGGATTGGTAAGAAAAATATATAAATTGTTAAATAAGGATGGTAATCCACAGGAGGTGATGAAAGCGAGATGGGAACAAGATTTGAAAATTAAGATAGAGGATGCGAATTGGAAAAATAAATGGAGGAAAAGAATTATGAGAACTATGTCCATCAGAGTGAAGGAGCACAATTATAAAATGCTGTGGAAATGTTATTTGACTCCAGTGAGGTTGCATCAGATTGATAATAAGAAAGATAAAATGTGTTGGCGATGTAAAGAAGCATTGGGAACTTATGAACATATGTTGTGGAGCTGTAATGTGGTAAAAGATTTTTGGGGAAAAATTAAAAATGAGATAGGTGAAATTATGGGCAAGAGAATTAAATTGGGGTCAAATACTATTTTGCTGACGGATGTGGAAAACAAATTTAAATAAGGATAAAAAAGTTATTAGAGATAATGTTGATAACAGGTAGACAGTGTATTGCAAGAAATTGGAAAAATGATGTGAATATGAAAATTGAAGAATGGTATAATGAAATGTGGGATTTAGCATTGAATGATAAGCTAACATGGGAGGTTAGGAAAAAAGGGTGTTGTTAAAGAGAATAAATTTTGGAATGTTTGACAAGCCTTTGAAGGGTGAGGAAAAGATTAGACCTGTACCTGATCAAATGAGTTTCTGGGAAGGAAATTAATGTGATACGCTGGTTTCTCCAGGGCATTGTATAAAGCACTGGATGTTTATTTTTTCTTTTTATGGAAAGTGTTTAGTATTATATTTTTTATTGTATTGTATACATGATTTTGAAGATTGATTTAGTAGAGTTATCAAATTGTGTAGGTCATGAATTAAGTTTGAAATAGTTTATTGAGAACAAGAATTTATAAAATAGATTATGGATATCTGATAATTATATGAATGATATAAAGTTTAAAGGTTTATTATCTAAAGCATAATTAAATAAATAAAGTTATAAAAAAGAATGAAGAAAGTATTACACTGCTAAGTCATAATCAAATTGTATTATTAAGGGTGTTTTATTTCTATATTTAGTTATAGTATTGTATAGAACACAATTAGTTATAAATTGTATGCAATTGTTTTGAGTGTTTTTTCTTATGTATGTATGATTGTTGTCTTATTTTATATGTTGTAATCTTGTTTAAAAAATCTAATATATATATCTTAACCTATAAATCCAAGGGTTAACCGTTGGAACTGGCTATAGGTTGCTATGCCTCGCCCTACTTGCCTGCACTCACCCTTCGTGCACACGGCCGATCTGGGTACGCAGGTCAACGAAAGATTGAAAAAACCGGCAGTGGGGCAGCAGCCCCACAAACGCGAAGAAAGGAAAACAACTTCACTTCCCAACATTCCTTGCGCCGCGCCAGAGCCAATCAGGCTGAGAGGCTCTCGCACGGCGCAGCGTTCGGAAACGCGCCGCAGCCAATCGAAAGAAAAGCATTTTAAAAAGACGCAGCACAAACACAAAACAGCAACCCATAACTACAAGCCCCAGCGTCCTGCGCGCCATGAGCACGCAGAGCGGTGAGGAAACCGGCGCCCGAAAAATGAAAAAGAAAAACAACTCACAGCAAAGCACACACCAGCTGGCTTTCTTTCCCTCACCAACAGCGCCTGAAGCTCCCGACTGGAGTTTCCCCTTTAACATCAGTGGGTGGGGGTTGCAATCCCCCTCTCCGTTGCCTACCCTAAGGTTGGGAGGTTTGTGGGGAGAAAAGGGCTATATTGCCCCAAACCTTCTGGAAACAAAAGATCAGACAGAGAGGATCGATCCCCCACCCCCCCTCCTTAAAACAACTCCGTCTTTTCTTCTCTTTAAAAATGGAGTTGTTTTAAGGAGGGGTGGGGGGTGGGGATTCGATCCAGTCTGCATGATCTTTTCGTTCCAGAAGTGTGGGGGCAATATTCCCCTTTCCCCCCCACAAACCTCCAAACCCTAGGGTAGCAAGCGGAGAGGGGGGTCACAACCCCCACCCACTGATATTAAAGGGGAAACCCGATCTACTTTCACGACTCCACACAAACAAAGCACCATAACACACTAAAGCCCCCCTCCCCACCACCGAGCCCACCCTTCCTAACCCCAATGACCACGCCCCCCCTAGCCCCCCTTCCTAACCCCCAACGACCATGCCCCCCTCCCCACTACCTAACCCACCCTTCCTAACCCCCAACGACCATGCCCCCCTCCCAACCACCTAGCCCACACTTCCTAACCCCAACAACCATGCCCCCCTCCCCACCACCTACCCCACACTTCCTAACCCCCAATGACCACGTACCTTCCCCACCACCAAATAAATAATTTTTAAAACATTACTAAAAACACTCAAACACATCCAAAAATACACAAAAACAAAAACACCAAAAACAATACAAAGTAAACAAATACACAATCAAAAACAAAACAAACAGACAAAAAATACAAACTCCAACCCCCCTCCCCCCGCCAAAACACACACACAAAAGAAAGAAAACATGCAAACTTACCAAAACAGGTGCTACCTCCACCAGGACTGGAAAAGAAATGAATAAAGAAAGACCCTACTTACCAGAAGAAGCTCCATCCAGAGGCCAGGAGAGAAACAAAAGTCAAAATACAATAACCCCTACCAGCACCACCTGCTGGCCACAATAGTAAAAACAATTCAAAAACACACAACAGCCCCAAACAAAACACAAATTCACAATTTTACACAAAAGGTCACACCAATAAAACCAAGTAAAAAAATTACACTAAACACACTTTCACACAAATATATGTCAATAAAATACAATAGAAACTTTAAAAAATCCTGTGCTGAGTTATAACTCAAATTTAAACTCAAAACATCTAAACACATTTTAAAAACATTGAATGTAAAAAACATTTACTTTTACATTATTAAAATTATTACCTACGGTACAACTAAGTAAAAAAAATCCAAAAAACTAAAACATTATTCGCTTACATAAAACAATTTGAAAAAATTATATCATACTTTCTTCTTTTATTAATCCTCAAAAAAACCCAAAAAAGCAGATCACAGTTAATAACAGCCAAGCCAAACAAATTTTACATAAAAAAACATTTAAAAAATTAAAATTACAGACTAAGCTATTTTTTTAAAAAAAAAACAATTTAACCTTCCAACACAATGTAAAACTATTGCAAAAATAAAATTGGCTCATTTTTTATTAAAACACACGGGGGGGAAAGCCCGGCAACGCCGGGCAACCCTTACTAGTATATATATATAAAAAAGTAATCCATTATAGTGCTATTTCCACAGCCCAATAGTTTTAATGACTTCATGTTCCCCAAAGTAACTAAAGTAGTTATAACATACGGTAGTTAGTTAGGAACCACCAGAGCACTTTTCCTATCCAACCTGTTGTGACTTCAAGCCCAACAAGAAAGCCCAAATAATAGTCTGAGCCAGTACCTGAACTCTATTATACTCCTTTTCTACTGCTCAGTAAGGCTATACCTGTGGCACACAGGTAAGATAAAGGTTACCTTTTGCAATTACAATGGAGAAGGAACAAAATTACCCATCACTAGGAAACATACCTGTCAAGTATCCCGTATTGACCGGGATTTCCTGTATTTCAGCGCTCATTCCTCCTTTACCGCCGCCATCCCATATTTTGAATGGCGGAGAAAGGGGTTACTACGCATGCACGCCCATCAGAGGCAGTTCTGCGCATGCACAAAGGAGTTCTGTGCATGCACAAAGGGGTTCTGTGCATGCCCAATGGAATTGTTGCTGCGCATGTGCGCCCGGGCTGGAGCAGTTCACGTATTTTCCAGAGCCGTGCTTGACGGGTATGCTAGGAAACAATTATAATGCAAGTCAGATAGTGAGTCATTTACTTGGGTACTGGTGGTGCCCTAGGAAAGTGAGTGAGCATTCATAGCCTGTATGATGTGTAACTTTCTGTGCAGTAAAAGGAAATGATAATTATTTTCTAAAAGCTGTTGGTGCAAGGGTTTTACACTGGATGAAGTAGTATGCAATTAAGTGTAAGGAAAAAAGAAAGAAAACTATATCTGCTTTTAGTTTGAGAAGCAAGGGCTGAAAGACACTTGTGGAAGGCCATTTTGTTCTCAATCCTCTGTTCCTGCAGTGAGCCCTGTATTTTCCAAAAGTCCAGAGGGTTGGCAGGCCCTCCTAAGCAGCCAGGAATGGGATGCAGCAGTTAAGTAGAAATTGTACAAAATGGCCTCCACACGTCAATTCTCTCCATCCTCACCCCAAAGAGGTCACACAAACTGGTTCCATTACTCTCCAGACTATACTGCTTTCTGCACCACAACAAGCTTGCTCACTAAGTGACCTCCATTTCCCCCTTTGCATGGCTATTACTGTGCTGTGAATACACCAGCATAACTGGGAGCACTAGTTGTTTGCTTGTTGCACTTATATCCCTTTTTCTCTCCAAGGAGCTCAATGTGGTATAGATCTGCCTTCTGATTGAAACCTAACAACATGCCTGTGAAGTAGGTCAAGCTGAATTACATGGCTGACTAAAGGGGACTGGAAGTCAGACTTCCCAAGTTCCAGCCTGACACTTTAAAACAGGAGTGCCCAAAACTTTTGGGCTGCAGGCCAGTCACATGGTTCAGCGGGCCAGTCACGTGATTCCTCCAATGTGAAGCAGAAGTAAAATGTGCCCACGCATGCGCAAAACACTGCCATAAGTGCAGCTACAGCTGTTGTAAATGCGTTTACAACAGCTTCTGGTGCATTTTACAACAGCGTTCTGTGCATGTGTGAGTGCGTTTTACTTCTGCTTCCAGGAGCGGTGAGGGCAGCGTGGGCTGGATGAATTGGTGTTGGGGGCCAGATCTGGCCCATGGGGTGTAGTTTGGGCACCCCTGCTTTATAACTACTACACCATACAAGCTCATATCTATAATTCTCCTCCTCCTCTTCTTATGGATGGATTTAATATTGGTTTCTAGTTATTGTGCTCATAGTTGTGTTTTTGTCGAAGACAAAGAAAATTACTTGTTTGGATTATGTCTCCCAGAAGAGCCTTGCTGACTGGGGGATTCAAAAGCCCTCGTAGCTGGGGTATTCTGGGAGCTGTGGGCCATAAAAGTAAATGGGGCATTATTGTTCAAGAAGTCCCCATCTCTGGTTTTTGTCTTTTGTTGCTGATAGCAATCCTAAACTATCAAGAAAAGATGTGATATAAATTTGTTAATCAAAGAAATACAGTAATACCTCGGATAACGTTTGCATCAGATAATGCTAAAACCGCATAACATTAAGCAATCTGGAAGGAAAATTGCATCGCATAACATTAAAATCCTATGGGATGCATCGGATAAAGCCTGTGCTGCTTACAATGTATCTCTATGAAGTTTTAACATTATCAGATGCATCCCATAGGATTTTAACATTATCCAATGCATGCATCGGATAACGTTAAAAATCGGATAACACTAAGACTTGCGGAACCAAGTTTTAGCGTTATCCGAGGTTTTTCTGTAAATAGATACCAACACATGGGTTAAGTTTTTTTGTTTGGTCAGAGATTGTCAATTTTGGGATAACGCTGGTTGCTGACCTTGAACTACATGATCTGCAGTTTAAAACAATATTTGAGAAAGTGGAGTAACATTTGAGCCTTTGCCCTCAATTTTCTTGGTCTTCTTCCAGTTTCATTATTCTGCTTCCTTAAACCTGCTCCCCTATCAGCCAGCCAAACAAGAGAAACCATCTATTATCCTGACATATCATTGTAATTTCTCTAGTTCAGAATAAGAGCTAAAAAGGGGAGCATACAATAGAAAATACTAAGCAGCCTTCCATATTCTATCGAGTCCTTTTATAGTGCTCAGGCTGTAATTCTTTGTAGTCTTGTGGTAGCAAAATCCCATGATTAGATTGGTAGCAAGGATTGAATATTCTGAGAAAGTGCCGACCGGTCACAGTGATTTAGGGAGGGGTGGGCAAACTGCAACATTTTGGTATTGGACTACAATTCCCAAGAGCCCTTGCCTCCATAGCTAATGGCAAGAAATTATGTGGTTTGCAGTCCAATGATATCTAGAAGACTTCATTTTGTCCATCCCTGGCTTGCACTGTACTGATATTAGTTTGGTACTGCTTTAATTGCCATATCAGCTGAATCAAATAAAATTTTGGGATTTTTAATTTAGCGCGGTATATAGAAATGACTCCTGCATATCTCAGAAATGCACAAAAGTTATATACAAAGGATGCTTACCGAGGAGGAGAATCAGGATGTGTGATATCAGCCTGAGAAAGCGTCTCGATGTAAGAATTGAAATAAACGGCTGGTGGAAGTTCCTCAATACAGCTGGACCTCATTTCTCCAAAAGAGTTGCCGTAAGAGAAGCAATCAGGAGCTGGAAAAAAATGTCAAATGCAAACCTTTTAACGCTTAAGTGGCACTGGTTTTATAAAAAGGGTCTCCAAAATAGCAAAAACAGAAAATTAATCTGTATTTATTGCCAACACGTTTCTGTTCAGATATCCGAATTGGCTGCAGTGGCACATGCTTTAGTGACATAATAATAATTTCGTGTCACAAATTATTATTTTTGACTCAGCATGTGCTCTTGAGCAGAGCTGCTGCTGAGGAGAGCCAAACAAAGGAAGTGAGCACTGGTAAGTTTTGCAGTTGGAGTAGAGCTGCTTTAGAGGCCCGCGCGCCTAACGGCACGTGAGATTGCAAACTAGTAACAAAGGAAGAATATAGTCTTACTAGGTAGAAAGGTAGTAAACGTGTACATTTTTGAGGCCCAGAATACTGCACTTGTTAAAATGGATTCTGAGGGAACAGCTGTAGTTACCTGCAATACTTGTGCCATGTTTGTGTTCTTGCCAAAGCATATGGAGAACTACACTTACAGCAAGTGCAAGCTGGTTGCACTACTAGAAGAGAAGGTCCAGCAGCTAGAGGCCCGCATATCTAACCATCAACAAATTAAGGAGCTTGAGCTGTTCTTGGACAGAGCGGAGCAGACTATGCTGGACAAAGAAGAGACAGGGCACAGTTCTGAGGGAGAAGGCCCTTCACTAACTCAGGAGGGCGATGTTTGGAGGAATGTTACTCAAAGGAGGAGAAGAGTAGGGGATCACTCTGAGAGTCTGAAATCACAGAATAAATTTGAGGCTGTTTCCCTCATCACACCTGATGAGGAACACACAGAGGAACAACTGGTTCCACCTGATGATCTCTCCTTCATCACACTTGATGAGATCCAGGAAGATAAACAACAGGAACAAACTGAGGTTCTCTCCCCTAATATGGTTGATGAGGTGCATGTAGATGAACAGATTGCAGGAGAGAGGCTACTTGTACTAGGCGATTCAATAATTAGAAATACAGAGAAATGGATTTGTGATGCACATGATAACCGTATGGTGACTTGCCTGCCAGGTGCAGAAGTTGCAGGCATCACAAGAAATCTAGATAGATTGTTAGAGAGAACTGGGAAGGAGCCAGTTGTCATGGTACACGTTGGTACCAATGATGTTGGGAAGGCCAAGCGGTCTGTCCTGGAAGCCAAATTTAGGTTGTTAGGAAGAAGATTGAAGTCCCGGACTTCCAAGGTAGCATTTTCAGAAGTGCTTGCCTGTCCCTCGCACAGGACCTACCAGGCAGGCAGAGCTCAGAAGCCTCAATGCGTGGATGAGGCGGTGGTGTCGAGAGGAGGGCTTCAGATTTGTCAGGAACTGGAGAACATTTTGGGACAAGCCAAATATGTTCAGGAGGGATGGGTTGCATTTGAACCATGATGGGACCAGATTGCTGGCACTCAAAATCAAAAAAGCTGCAGAGCAGCTTTTAAACTGATAACTGGGGGAAAGCCGACAGGAGCTGGACAGCATCCGGTTTGGGAAAGTTTGTACTTGAGTAGTGAGGAGGATGCAAAAATTACTGAGCAGAGCAAGGAGCTAGTCACCAGCACTCTAGCAGAAGGATGCAAGAGGCAGTCTAACAATGCAACTGGACTCAAAAGACTGTATCAGGAAAGCATATATAAATGCTTGTATACAAATGTCAGAAGCCTCCACAACAAAATAGGGGAGCTGGAATACTTAGCAATAGATAAGAATATTGATATTATTGGTATCAGTGAAACCTGGTGGATGGATGATAACCAATGGGATACAGTTATCCCAGGCTACAAACTGTACAGGAAGGATAGGAAGGGGCAAACAGGAGGTGGTGTAGCCTTGTATGTCAAAGAAGTGATAAAATCATATGAATTGGAATATCTAGGTGATTTGGAGTCACCATTAGAAGCTCTGTGGGTAAGAGTACCAGGCCACAAGGATGGTCTAACAGTAGGCATATACTATCGGCCTCCGACCCAAACTCTTGAGGGAGACTGGCAGTTGGAGAATGTTGTAAAGGAGGCATCCAAGAAGGGAAGCCTGGTTATAATGGGGGACTTCAATTACCCTCACATAGACTGGGTGAACTGTTGTTCAGCACATGATAAAGAGATAAAGTTCCTAGATATGCTAAATGATTGTTCCCTGGGACAGATGGTTGAAGACCCAACTAGAGGTACAAGAATCCTTGACTTGATCCTGAGTAATACTCATGAACTGGTGCAAGATGTTAATGTGACTGATCCAATAGGGAACAGTGACCACAACTGAATTATGTTTAACTTGATCATAGACCGCAAGTCACTGATAAAATCTAACACAGAGACCTTAAATTTTCAAAAAGGAAATTTCCCAAAGATGAGGAAACTAGTAAAAAAGAAGCTGAAAGGGAAAATTGAGAGAGTCCAAACACTCCAAGAGGCAAGGAGGCTGTTTACAAAAACAATAACAGAGGCCCAATTGGAATGCATACCCAAAAGGAAAAAGGGCACTGCCAGGTCCAAGAGGACTCCAATGTGGCTTACAGGAGCTGTTCGGGAAGTGATCAAGAGCAAGAAAAGCTCATTTAGAAGATGGAAAGCTTGTCCGAATGAGGACAGCAGGCAGAAACATAAATTCTGGCAGAACAAATGCAAGGCAACAATCAGGAAAGGAAAGCAAGACTTTGAGGAGCGTATAGCTAAAAATACTCAGAGAAATAACAAAGACTTCTTTAAGTACATTAGAAGTAAGAACCCAACTAGGAAGGCCATTGGACCATTAGACGACAATGGAAGGCAAGGGGTTATTAAAGAGGAAACAGAGATTGCAGAGAGACTCAATGAATTCTTTGCTTCAGTATTCACTGAAGACAGAAACCACATGCCCAAAACAGAGCCTATCTTCGTAGGGAGGGAAAGCGAAGAATTAAGCAATATAGAAATAACCAGGGAGGAGGTCCTTGCATGTCTTTTTAAGTTAAACACTAACAAATCACCAGGACCAGATGGCATCCATTCACAAGTTCTCAGGGAACTTAAAGATGAAATTGCTGATCTGCTAGCCAAAATATATAATATTTCCCTCAAATCAGGCTTTGTGCCTGATGACTGGAAGGTAGCGAATGTAACACCAATTTTCAAAAAGGGATCCAGGGGTGATCCAGGAAATTACCGACCTGTCAGTTTGACATGTGTCCCAGGTAAAGTGATGGAAACCATCCTAAAAGATAGAATTACTAGGCACATAGAAGAGAAGGCGCTGCTAAAGGAGAGCCAACATGGCTTTTGCAAGGGCAAATCATGCCTCACTAATCTGTTGAAATTTTTTGAGAGTGTCAACAAGCATGTGGATAAGGGGGATCCAGTTGACATTGTTTATCTGGACTTTCAGAAGGCTTTTGACAAGGTCCCACACCAAAGGCTCTTGAATAAACTTACCAGTCATGGAATAAAGGGACAGGTCTTGTCCTGGATCAGCAACTGGCTAAGGGACAGGAAACAGAGGGTAGCACTAAATGGACACTTCTCCAAGTGGAGGGAAGTAAAGAGTGGGGTCCCCCAAGTTTCAGTACTGGGACCCCTGCTTTTCAACCTCTTCATAAATGATCTAAAGGTAGGAGTAAAAAGCAAGGTAGCCAAATTTGCTGACGACACTAAATTATACAGGGTAGTGAAAACTGTGAGAGATTGTGAGGAGCTCCAGAGGGATCTCTTGACACTGGGCAGAACAGTGGCAAATGAGCTTCAACACTAGTAAGTGCAGAGTGATGCATGTTGGGGCAAAAAACCCCAATTACATTTATAAACTGAAGGGGTCTGAACTCTCTGCAACAAACCAGGAAAGGGACCTTGCTGTCCTGGTGGACAACTCAATGAAGGTGTCAACCCAGTGTGCCTCAGCTGTGAAAAAAGCAAACTCAATGCTAGGGATCATTAGGAAGGGTATAGAAAATAAGTCAGCAAGTGTCATTTTGCCTCTTTACAAATCTATGGTGAGGCCCCATCTGGAATACTGTGTACAGTTCTGGTCGCCATACCTCCATAAGGATATTATGGAGTTGGAGAAAGTGCAGAGGAGGGCAACCAGAATCATTAGGGGACTGGAACGCCTTCCTTACTATCTGAGGCTGCAACGCTTGGGCCTTTTCACTCTTGAACGACGGCATCTAAGAGGTGACCTGATTGAAGTTTATAAAATCATGCACGGTGTGGACAAAGTAGATAAGGAAAAACTGTTTTCCCTATCACACAACACTGGAACTAGGGGACACTCGATGAAACTTTTGGGTACTAGTTCTCAAACAAATAAGAGAAAGTACTTTTTCACCCAGAGGATTACTGGTCTATGGAACTCCCTGCCAGAAGAAGTGGTGACAGCTGTCAGTCTTGACAGCTTTAAGAAAGGATTAGACAAATTCATGGAGGATAAGAGTATCAATGGCTATAATTATGGATACTTAAGGACAACCTCGGGGTTAAAGAGATAGGCAGGATATCTCTCAGTGCCATTTCCAGGGAATCCTAAGCAGGTGAAGGCATCTCCTTGGGTATACCCTGAAGGAAATGGTGAGCAACTGAGTGAGACAGAATGCTGGACTGGATGGGCTGTGGCCTGTTCCAGCAAGGCTGTTCTTATGTTCTTATGAAAGGATTTTTGCGGGATAAACTCTGCTCAGGGAACACCCATGTCCCCAAGAGCTGGGACAGAGATGGGCGCTCAATCCGTCACGCAGTACCTGGGCCTTGAACTGCTAACTTGCCAGCCTTCCAGCTAACAAGGCAAACTTCTTAACCACTGAGCCACTGCAGCCCCTGCTTTAGTGACATCCCGCTTGGATTATTGCAATGCACTCTATGTAGGACTGCCTTTGAAGATGGTTCAGAAGTTTCAGCTGGCTCAAAATACAGCAGACAGAGCATATAATGCCTCTGCTAAAACCACACTGGTTACCAGTCTGTTTTTGGGCCAATTCAAAGTGCTGGGCATTATCTATAAAGAGAACCAAGCAACACGGTTTCCCATAAGAATACACTGAAAACCAATTAATCCATTCGGGGTGGGGTGGGAATGTTAACCGAGCCACTATTTTCAATGGATTTCCTTTTGTTATGTGAATTTTGTGTTAAGCAAGCCGCTTGTTAAGCAAGGGTCCACTGTACACTGTATTTACCATATGCATACTGAATAGTATACATTAGGAGTTCTCAACATTTTTAAGCTGGAGGCTGGGTTACGCTCCCTCAGACAGCTTCGGGGGCCAGATGGCCATTTGCCCTTCCTCCAGCACATGGCACTTCCCGGTGTGGTGGTGGTGGTGGGCCACATGAAATGGTGCCATGGGCCACATCCAGCCCATAGGCCGCAGGCTGAGAATCCCTGGTATACATGATCATATGCCTACTTTAATGCCTTATGCCATTTTTGCTCAACTGTTGGTCATGCCTTTCCTCCTTTTTCAGTGGGCATCTGACATTACTTATTGGTAATACTGTACTCCATGTTTAAATATGAAAAGTTGTGACCTCTAGTTTGTGTCCTCCCAAATGCAGACAATGAAAGCAACAAAACCAAAATGTTGAAAATATTGACAACACTACCAGATTCCTAAATGTTGTTTTTTTTTAATAAAAAAAAGAAGACCCTTGAACCCATCTTACTATAGCTGTCTCTCTGAAGTTGGAGATGGCGGAAACACCTATTCTTTCGTAGGCTTCCAATAATGATGGCCACACAGGAGAGAAACAGCACGACTCCAATCACTACTCCAGCCACCAGCACGGAAGAATCCGGCATGCTAGCGTCACTGCTAGCTTCAGTGCAATGGCTGAATTCACTGATTGGGCTGGTCTGGTTCAGGTGAATTTCTATGAGAAAGAGAGAGATTTTGATAATTTGACAGGATATATAACATGAAAATGCAGCCTCATTGCTACTGTTCATTGTAGATGTTTAACACATTTTATAAATCAATCATATTCTTGGTTTCATAAGAAAGACTGTAACTATCAGAAACATAATTACCTTTTGTATCATAAGTAGTTTCTCTGAAGTAAATTTAAATTTTCATAATTTTTTCATAAATTTTGGTGCGTCCCATACCTCAAATGGGGTATCTTACTGTGTTGATGGACGTCAAGGAATAGAGGATAACCAGGTTCCATAAATAATGCATACAAGTGAGAACAGCTGAGTTGTAATTAGTTAATTACAAAAAACATGAGTAGTCCATATCTACATTGAGACCATGTGGGTATAAAGTATTAAAGCGATATATGTAGAAACATTCTCTTTGCCTCAAGATCTGTTCTACATTATAACGTACAAAGGGGTCTGGTTTGTGGCGCTCCAGGATGACAAATTTGAAGTCATGATCACAATGGTTTAATTCTTTGAAGTGCCCAACCAACGGGGCTCCTAAATTACCCGTTCGAATTTTCGATCGATGTTCCACTGCCCTAGTTTTCATTTGCCTAGTGGTGATATCGACATAACCCAAACCACATTTGCATACAAGAAGGTACACGCAATTAGATGTTTTGCAATTAGAAAAATGTTGTAACTTTAAAATAAAGTTACTGCTGGCTATAGAGACCTCTTTCGTTTGCCAAGATAGGGGGAAGTTAATGCAATCACCACAACGATAATGTCCTATAAGCGCAGGGCGGGTCGAGCGAGATCGTGCCTCATGGTCAGAAGAAGTGATAAATTGTCTAATATATTTAGGTTTTCTAAATCCAATCATGGGTAAAACAGAACATTCTGGAAGATGTTGCACAATATGCCAATGCTTATTAATGATCCCTCATATTTTGTCAGTTATGGGTGAATACTGGAAGGAGCAATGAATCTTATCCACAGTACTTCTTACTTTCTTAGAGAATTGACTTCTAGATACAGTTTGTGCCTTCTTAAAGTTAAACAATATAACCTGCTCTGGATATCCCTTTTGTGTCAAAAAATGGCTGATCATCTTGGCCGAAGCCAGGAAATCAGTGTTTGTGGAAGAATTCCATTTAGCTCTAAGAAATAGCCCAAAGGGGAGATTTTGCTTGAGATGGCATGGATGATGTGATGCAAAATTTAAATACGCGTTCCTATCCGTAGGTTTTCTAAAAGGTTTAACCTTAACTTTGCATGAAGCAGTTATGTAAGTAGAGACGTCTAAGAATGGAATAGTACAATCACTATAATCATGGGTGAATCGCAAGTGAGGATTAAGGTTATTAATCCATTTAACAAACCCCTCCACCAAAGTAAGATCATCCAAAATGAAAAATAAATCATTTATAAATCTATTATAGAAAATAATATGGGAAAGGTACGGATTCAAAGATGAAAAAATAAACTCTTCCTCAAATGAAATCATATAAACATTGGCCAAACTTGGAGCCACCGAACTACCCATAGCCACTCCACAAATATGTAAATAAAAGGTGCTACCAAACCTTAAAAAGTTGTTATCTAATTAGACTTGTTGGATGTGGTATTAGATAACAATTTTTTTAGGTAGCTCCAAGTTACAATGATATATAATGTATAGGTTTTTGTATATATGTATAGATTGCTCTTTATGTATCATGAGAGTAATGAGTTGTTATTATAATTGTAGATTCCTGAGGAAAATATTCCCTTGAAAATTCCTATTATTGAATGGAATTCGAATCTACTTGAATTATTCTTGGATTTATTCATTTGATTTCAACTTAATAAATCTGTTGCATCGCTTCTACTCGTGTGTCTTTCCAAGCGGATATTTCTGAGCATTTGTTTGGAGGACATCAGATACTCTTTTCTAGATAAAAATGACTAAATTACTCAGTATCCCATTTGGAATCATTCTTGGCAAAATTCAGAAACATAACAAATACAATAAAATTTTAAAAAGAAAAATGCATTTACATTCTCAAGTCAAGTCATTCTTTATTACGGTCCACAACCAGCATAGTACAGCAAAAGGAACAGAAGTTAAAATGAGGGTACTTAAAAAGGAGCCTTCCTCCTCAGAGTTAAGTACAGTGGAACCTTGACATACAAATGCTTCGACTTACAAAAAATGCGAAATACAAATAGAAATCCTGGCTAAAAAAATTCAACATACAAATTTTTAATAGGAAAAATTCAACATACAAAAAATATGGTGACATTGAGAGGCCTCTTCTGGTAATCCAATGTGTTTTTGACATAATTTTTTTCAACATGCAAATAACCTTGTGGAACAGGAAAAAAATCATATGCAGGGGTTTTACTGTAGTAGTAAAATTAGTACACAAGATCAATAATGTTACAATGCTAATGTTACAACGCGGCGTCAGTAGTTTATTTAGCTGAAGGACCTGCCAAAATTGTTCTCCAATTACATTCTAAGAATGCAAGAATGTCTAGCCCAGGGGTTCCCAACCTACAGCCCGGGGACCGGACTCAGCCCATGGCACCATTTCATGTGGCCCATGGCTGCCCTTGCTGCTCCCAGAAGTGGGAGCAGACATGTTTACGTCAGCCGTAAAACATGTCCGCGCATGCGTAAATGCACCTGTGCTTGTCGTAAATGCAGAACTGGGTGTAGCGTGGTCAGGCCCACTCAGCTGTCTGGGGGGCATGGTGAGGCCCATGGCGCAAAAATGTTGGGAATCCCTGGTCTAGCCTAAAAAGGCACATTGGAAAAGCAGAGAGTATATTTCTATGGTACATCTTTTTCAAAGTAAAAAGCATTATAGCTTTAAGAAATATTTAGACTTAAGCATACGTAAATGAACACACAGAGAAAATCATTCTAAGTGTTCACCGAGTCAGGCCAGCTTGAGTTAATGTAAGAAAACATGTAATGGTGTAAAATTAGTACATAAGATCAATAATGTTACAACGCTATGCTGTAGCGTTAGTAATTTATATAGCTGAAGGATCTGCTATATGCTGTCTGTTTTATTGATATGGGATGTGTTTATGTGGTGTAGCTTAGTGTTGAATTGCACTGTGTAAAATTCAATGCCATGCATGTGTCTTCTGTCTCCCTAGAGTCATATTTTTCAGATGTTTAGAACTCCCACAGTCCTTTACCCATTGGTCACATTTTCCCTTTAAGTTTCAGAGTCCTGGTTCACCTGCAGAAAATATTTAATAGGAAATTCTAGTGGTTTTTCAATGCTTGTAAAATACAACTTCTGTTACTCAGAGTCTGGCAAGCTGCCATCATGATAAACACCATTATTTTGATTAACACTAAGTATAAAAGCAGGTTGCATTGAGTGTATATTACTATAATAGTAAAACCAAGACCAACAAACCAGTGGACCTGGAAACTGCTGGCCATATTAATGTTTTATAGACTATGGATTTCAACTTATTTTCAATTCTCTTTCAACATATTTTCAATTCTCTCCCATGACTTAACTGTCAGCCCTGGACAGAATTTCCCTGTGAGGCAGAGTTAATGTACAATGTCATTACTTGGCTGGAGAGCAGAGAGCTAATTGTTTCTGAAGTTACTTTTAATAAACTGCTATTCAAACATCTTTTTCCAAAACACAAATTATCTTTCCGGGGCAGTTTTTTCTGTAACCACCCCTTAATTATTTCATCACTCTATAACATTGTTTCCCAACCTTTGGTGTTGGGACTTCAGTTCCCAGAAGCCTAAGTCAATTCCCTAAAGCACTGATCAGCCAATGTACTGACATGTGTCTCGTGTAGGGAACCACTGCTCTATACCTACAATATTTCACTACTTGACATTCCCGGGATAGTGCAAATATCTGCATATGTGCCTGATGTATTAAGCAAATGAGCTATGGGCTTCTTCTTCTCAAATCAGTGTTAGGATCTCCCTCTTATGTAAGTCGTCATCATTGTCTTCTTCCGTATCCGAATCGTGGCAATTCTCATGGTGATCAGCCATGAAGATTGTCCTGGGAACAATATAATGCAGTGGCCTTTCATCTGCCTTCCACATTGCAGCGTGAAACCTGTACCAATGATCCAGATCTGCAAGTCACTTTCTGGTCCTGAGCCCTTTTGGCACACAAAGTCCTCCTCAGCCCCAGGCTAGTATTGATGAAGCTGCTGCCCTCCATCAAGATGGATTCAAGTGGGATTTAATCCACTTGGGGATCATCACCCTTCCCTGTGGACTTCGGCACCCGAATCCGTTAGTCCTTAGGGTGGTCAGGTTAGTTAACTACCTGCTGACACTCAGTGTTGAGTCCCTGGCAATATGGTCTATTACCATAGCAGGATAACCTGGCCAGACAGGGATATAAGTCTTAGTGCATTGGTTTTTATGGGTTTGGGTCACTTGTTCTAGCATGACTGTTGAATATGCAATTCATTTGTCAGAGTGAGAAACAGATACCAGATCAGGAGAAACACTGGGTTTCCCAAATTGCTATAAGCATGCTGAAAAGTCACTGTTGGACAATTTCTGGCAGACATGGTATGAAACAGATGGTGCATCACACTTGCAAGAGGACAGGAAGGATGAGGGACGCTTTACATTATGAAAACTATTGTTCTCACCTTCAGTGTTCCATCACTGGCTTGTGTAGCAATGGTTGAAAATTACTGTCCAAGAAAGCAATCAATGGTAGGATGTAATGACAATAGACTGGTTCAGGCATATTGAGGCTCATCAGTCCTGTTAAATGTGAAATGGTCTAGTCAAATAACTACAGAGGCTAAGATATCTTTAACCTTTTATCCAATCATCAGGTAGGTAGAGGGATGCTCTGTGACCATAGCGTGGGGTCAGGATGGGAGCTGGAGGAAGGGTGATGTCATCTCAAGTGATGTCATCGCAGTGGTGCATTGTGTTATTTGCAGTCCATACAGTCCATTACTATCTGACAAAACCCATTCTAATATCATACTGATTGGATGCGCTCTCCAGCCAAAAACTAATTGATTTGTTTTACAATTTTAAGCACAGCTTATTGAACAAATGGGCATGCTGCGATGCAGGTAATGGCTTCATTAGCATATTGGCGGTTTGCTCTTTGGTGACACAATGTACTAGTTTGATGACGCCTGCGGTGGACATCTCCCTTACGTGCTTATTCTTGATATCTATAAGTCTGGACTTCTGATGCGGAGCATCGGGTCTGGATATATCTATTGCAGCCTGGTTATCTTCATGGATGATGATTGGGTGAGATGGTACTTCCCATATCTGTAATATTAGATCATTGAGACCCACCAGTTTGTTCGCGACCTTAGACACACAGACATACTTTGCGTCTGCTGTGGAGGTGTTTGCCCGTGAACCATTGTATTGGGCTACTGTTCAATAAGATTAAGTAACCTGATGTGCTTCTTCTGGTCTTGGTATCCCCAGCCCAGTCAGCATCAGCATAGGCTTCTTGTATGAAGTTCAGGTTTGCTGCTTGGTTTGGGGGTGATCAATAGTTTTGTGTCCATAGTTTTCTTCAGGTATCTTAATAACCTCTTGATTGCATTTCAATGGTAGACCTTTGGGTCACAGACATGTCATGATAATAAATTCACTGCCAACGCAATATCAGGCCTGGTCCAGTTGGCAAGGTACAATAGGGACCCTACGGTTGACCTATACAGTGTGTTTTCTTCGAAAGGTTCACCATCCTCGTACATGTTCTTCAGGAAATCCATCTGCATGGGGGTATCACATGGTTTGGCCTCTTTCATGTTGCAACCTTCCAGTAGTTCAGATATTTTCTCTGTTTGTGAGAGGGCGAACCCGCCTTGAACCTCTGAGACCTGGACTCCAAGGTATTTGTCAATTTTCCCCATGGATTTCAGGGAGAATTGTTCCCCGAGATCTTGTGCAAATTTGTTGCATTTAGCTTTGTCTTTCCCAATGTATAGGATGTCATCAACGTAAACCAACAACTTTTCTGTCTCTCCATTCCCTTTCTTGGTGAATACGCATTTGTCCAATGATACTATTGAGAAGCCCATCCCCTCCAACTTTGCTGAGAGGCATTCGTACCATCTTTTGCCAGATTGGCAGAGTCCATACAAACTTTTATCAAGCAACCAGATTTCCCCTTCATTATTTTCTATCCCAGGTGGTGCTCTGACATATATTTCCTTGTCAAGTTGGGCATGGAGGTAAGCTGTCTGCACATCAAACTGATACACTTGTTCCTTTTGAGTTGACGCTATGGCCAAGGCAATTTTGACACTGTCAGGCCTAACAGTGGGTGAATAAGTATCCATATAGTCTTCTGGGTACTTTTGAGAGAAACCTTGCACCACCAATCTGGCCTTGTATAATGTCTCATTGTTTTCAAGTTGTTTGATTCTGTATACCCATTCTGTACCTATGGTTTTATGGTGTTCTGGAACTTCTGTGGGTGTATATATTTTCAACCTCCAGAGGCTTTCCATTTCCTTCTCCATGGCTGCCCTCCATTTGAGTTGTTCTCTGTATGGTAGT
Organism: Bradypodion pumilum; assembly: GCA_035047305.1. Taxonomy (NCBI): domain Eukaryota; kingdom Metazoa; phylum Chordata; class Lepidosauria; order Squamata; family Chamaeleonidae; genus Bradypodion; species Bradypodion pumilum. Next base: position 21,799,740 of record JAWDJD010000009.1, on the reverse strand, counting down.
CTGAGCACATCATTGTAGTTGTCAGGTGTAGTGTATCATGCCTTTGTCTTTGATCTAATCATCAAATTCATTTGAGAGGAACTCCGCCCCTTGGTTCATTATTATTTGCTTTATTCGGATGTTCAGTTGGGTCTCCACTCTCCTGTAGAATTCTTTAAATTTAGTGAATTTATTCTTCAGTGTGTATGTGAAACCGTACCTGCTGTAGTCATCTACAATGGTTAGGAAGTATTTCTTCTGTCCAAGGGAACTCTTCAGTGGACCGACTAAGTCCATATGTATCAGCTGGAAAGTGTGGTTAGTCTTCCTTTCAGAGGACTTGGGTAGGGCCTTGTCCTTTACTTTGGAGTTTTTGCATACAGAGCATTCTAGGAAGTTTTTACAGTCCTTTACTTTGAGTCCCTCCAAACATTCCATCATCTTAGTCACTATGGGATAGCTCATTTGTCCCAATCTTCTATGTAGGATGTGGGCACAGTTGTCGTGTATGGGTTTGCCTATAGATATTGATGGTCTCCTGGTGCCTGTGGGTGTGTCATTGTAGCTTTGGTCCTCCCCTCCTTGTTCTTCGTCTCCAGGGGGATATTGGGCATGTTCAAAACCTTCCCCTTCTGTTCCCTCGACGTCATCACTGTTAGCCACAAAGTTAGTGTTCACTTGTTCATCAACATTTGGACAAGTTGAGAAGAATGGAAGCTCTTTGGTGATGATCACTCTTCCAATCCTCCTTCCATCACTCAGTATTGATACCTCTCCTCTCCCAAAGGTTACATTTAAGCCTGTGACTTCGCACAGTTTCAATGTGGACATTATGTTGTAAGGGATTCCTGGAACGTGTGACACCCCCTTGATCAATCCGATGTTGGGAATGAATACGTCCCCTTTTCCGATTGCTTGTGCATATCTCTGGTCGGCAAACCTTATTTTGAATGAGGCCTCAACTTAGGACCTTAATAGTTCTTTGTTGTTCATGATGTGCGTGGTTGCCCCGGAGTCGATCAGCCAGCAATATTCATCATTAGGAAGGCCAATGTTGACATTGTTGTATCTGAAGATGTTGATGTAGTTTGCCCATTCCTTCTCGGAGTCCCTTTGTGTTCTAAAGCATCTTCTGGGACTGGGTGATCTTCCCTGTTTGGGGTCATGATTGGTCCCTGAGCTGTGGGAGCCCCTTGCAGTGAATCTCAGATCTGGGTAGGACCTGTGGTACTGATGACTTTGGTTGTTTACCTTAGGGCAGTCCCTCTTGAGGTGGTTCCTTGACTCACATGCATGGCATGTGTGTGGTGAGCTGGCTTGCTCCATAAAGTCTACCTTCCTTGTGACTTTTATTTCCTTGTATGATGAGGACCTTTCTCTTCTGTAATTGTCTTCTGCTATGAGCCTCCCAGATAGTGAGTCGAGAGAGAGAGATAATTAAAATTCACACTGTGTATTTGCTGTAAGAAGCTATGCCAGGTGGCATCAAGAGAATTAATAATTATACTGATTAGACATCTTTCGGTGATGTTCTCACCCCTTTGTATCTGTTGTGATCTGAGTTTCTTCAGATTCAGCAGGTGCTCTCCCTTGGTGAACCCAGGTTTGAGCTTTGCAGAGTAAAAATCCCTAGAAAGTCTGCTGGTATTGCTTACGCTGTTGCTGTGGAATAATCTATGCATTTTAGTCCATATCTCAGAGACAGTTGAGTTGTTAGGGGTGCTGCTGTACATGGTTGGATCAATGGAGCATAATATGAGGCAAAATGCTCTGTGGTGGATGTGGTCTGTTTTGAGAGACAATGGTGGATTAAGTATTAGGGGCAAGGCATTCTCTCTCAGAATTATCTGTAGCTGTCGTGCCCATTCATTCAGGTTTTTCCCTGTGATGCTCAATATCAGGAAATTATTTGGCAGGTTGTTCTGTTTGTTGGAGTCTGAGTCCATCCACTGTTGATGGTCTGTGTTATCTGGAAATTCACAGTAAGGCAGTTGTCACATTTGAAAGAACTGCCATTTCTTCTTGCCAGCAGCTGGTGTGGTGAGTAGGAGGTATTTGTCCTGTTGTGTCTTGCCAGTAGGTGGAGTAGTGAGCTGTTTGGAATGGCGCATGCACAGAGTTCATTCTGTGTTGGTCACCGAAGGGGAAGGATCTCTGTGGTTGCTGTCCTGGCGGTGGAGGCCTGCAGCTCAGCTGTGGTCCCCGGCTGCTTCTGTGGTCGTCGTGACGTGCTGGAGGTGGTGATGGATGCCTGGAGTAGGCTGGAGGGGGTCCAGTCCCATGGAAGACGTATCTGGATGTTCCCCATTGGTTTGCTGCCGCATCATTGGTAAGGTAAGTGCCGGTTTCCTTATGCCTTGGCTGCGAGTCGTCTCAGGGTTGGTATGGGATGGACACCATGCCAAATGCGGCAGTAAGGATTCCATTGCCATATCGATTACCGACTCGGTTGGCGCCTGTGGGCAGTCATGGTGGCAGTCACGGTTTTGCATGGGGTTGTGTTTGGGGTCATCATTGTCACTGGGCCATGGGTCATGGCTGTGGCGGTCGGGAGATAGTAGATGATTGTGGCTGCTGTGGCTGTAGTTTTCACCGTGGAAAGGCCAGGGGGGTGTCTTAGTATGCTACTAGCGACGGAGGACCGGTAATGTTTGTCTGTGCGGCGTTGGGGGTAGAGTAGCTATGGATCATTGCTCTAATTTTCCGTATTTTTCATGTATTTTTGACTCCTTGTCTCCATCCCACCATTTTCCCGCCGTGCAGTTTAAATACCAGGTCTGGGTTGGTTTTTGTTCGGCCATTTTTATTGGCCGGGGCATTTGGTTGGCATCTTGATGTGTGGGATTTAAAAGTGGCGCCGGGGGCATGGCTAAGATGGCGAGGTGAGAGGAGTGTTTTCTCCAGTGCCGCTGAAAATGTGAGCCACAATAGTGGATTAATGTGGGTTATACTACCTAAATTTTAATAGAAAATAGTAAAAACAGATCATCTCATCAACGTTCTTTGCCTGGCAATGAGATAAAGGAGAGTGCGGGGCATAGGCGGCTCTGGACGAGCCAGCAACATTGGCTCGCGCGAGCTTCGACCACGGTTTCGGAGCACTCTCGAAATAAATGAGAGGTGGCTGGAATGAATGAAGCATTTGATAGTGGAGTAAATTTGGAGCAGAATGAAAGGAATCTGAAGTTTGTGAAGGAAGGAGATCGTTGCGGATGGCGCCAAGATGGGAGCGGATGAATCGGTGAAAGCGAAACTGTAAGACTGATTTTCGGGGTGGCGAGCAGCGGATAAATTGGGAACTGGCAGAGTGAGTTAGTGGGCCAGCTTGCCGGCGAAACATTTGGAGAGTATCAAAGTGAAGGCAGTAGGTCCTGGGGGGGATCGCTCAGGGCAAGCGGAGGCGAGCCTCGGTCAATCCTGGGTAGCCGTAGATCTGATCGCCGGGAAGATCAGCAGACAGTAGGAGCTCTGCCCCCTCTTTTTCTTTTTGTATTGTGGAATCAGTCTGCTAACTTTTTAAATGGGCCAGGATTGAGTCCGAGTTTTGGACAGTTGAAGAATGAGGTGGATTTACAAGAAGGGAGAATTGTGGAAATTTAATATGTTTTACATAAAATAAGATGGTACTGGACCTCTGAGGACCGGAGAGTTCCGGACAAGAAAGGCTGGAGTTTAAAGATTGTTTTGTCTAGAGTCTTTCTCACTCTATTCTTGTTATGAGGACTTGCTGAGCCAGTCAAGGTCATACACTGAAGATAAGGTTCTTAAATACTGATCTGGCCTTATAGAACTTGAGGGGCAGCAAAGCTGACTTCTGCCGTGATTTGACTACATTATTTCTCTTCTCCTTCCCTTTTTCTTCTTAAGTTTGGATCCCTCAAGAGCTTTATTAAAATTACAAAATATCAAAGAGACCTTATGAATTAGAGAATCCAATTGTTGATCATCGGGTTAAGGACACACATCGGATATAGTTTTCACTGCCATTGGATTGGAACATTACAGAGTAGCATTTTTGTTAAGGCTGTTTGGGAATTGTCTTCATTTTACCCTCAAGAGTTTTATTAAAACTACAAAGTACTAAAGAGACCTTATGAATTAGAGACTCCAACTATTGTTCATTTGGTTAAGGATACATATTGGATACAGTTTTTACTACTTTTGGATTGGAACATTACAAAGTAGTGCTCCTGCTAAGGCTGTATGCTGTATGGGAATTGCTTCTACTTTACCAGTATTGATTTGAATTTATTGGAGACTGAGCTCAACAAAGGATATTGAATACACTTTAATTTCAATTTTTTCTCCTTGAAACACGTACAATAAAGAACTTGAAGTTTTATTAAAAATAAATTTCAATATTTGCATTCAAGGCAATATAACAATCAGAGGTTGGGTAATAAACTGAATTATAGGATTTGCGATCCTAGAAAGAAAATCGACAAAGTGTACAAATTTTTGGAATTTATAACATTCTTCAATTTTTTCCTTTCCCCCTTCTCTTCCTCTGATTATTACTAACACGAACTATTACTGAATTATTTGATTGGGAAAGTATGAATTTATGATTTGAATTTTTTTTGAATTTATTGGAAGATTCTGGGGTATAGCTGGTATAGTTATAAATGTACAATTTGTTTGAGTGAATGAGTCATCGTAGGCGGGGTGCGGAAAAGGATAAAAAGCCATTTTGGGTAAGGGTAGAGCATGAGACATCGTCAGATAGGAGTTACAAAAGGCTAATTAGGATGGAAGATGAGAGTAAGGGAGCCCCTAGGGATTTGCAGCAAGAGTTAAAAGAAACGAAGGAGCAGGAGTGGGTGAGAAAGATATTAGAACAACAGCAGCAGCAGAAGCAGCAGCAGCAGCAACCACAACAACAACAATCACAGCAGCAGCAGCAGCAACAGCAGAAGCCTCAGAGATCTAAAGATGAGAAAGGAACAGGGGCACTTAAAATGGAATATGAAAAATTAAAGAAAGATTAGATTACATGGAAATGAATTTACAGAAAGACTTAGTTTACAGCTTAGACTACAAAATGATGTTCAAAAATTAGAAGAGGAATGGGTCAAAGATAAGACAGAAATTATGAAAGGGCAATTGAACCTTCAAACAATGATGGCTGACCTTATTAAAACAGTGCACACAGGTCATGATAAATTGGAGAAGGGTCAGGATGCGCTTAAAAAAGAACAGGATGAGATGAAAAAAATCAGGCAAAAACAATGAAAGATGTAATAGAAATAAAGGAAAAAGACAATGAGAGAGATCTTAAGGTGGGAAGTCAAGAGCTGAGGTTAGATTTAGTGGAAGAACAGATGAGATGTGCCAATATAGTAATTCGAAAGATTCCTGAGAATACTCCAGATCAGTTAAGACTTAGAATAATAGCTTGGCTGAACGGTTTAGGACTGGGAATCAACTTTGGTCCTGAACATATTATAAGTGTTTTTCAATTGGGTTCAAAGAAAGGTAGATCAGGACCCAGAAATGTGTTGTTGAAATTTGCAAATGTATCAGATAAATTAAGGGTGATGGCACACGTTAAAAAAAGGGAACACAGGCTTTAAAAATGGAGGGAGTTGATATTGAGTTATATAATGATATATCAGTAGAGGAAAGGATGTGGAAACAGTCGATGAAACCAATAACCAAAATTGATTTCCAAAACAAATGACTTTTTTTCATTTGGGTCGATGGTTTGTAATTGCTCAAGGGTTGGATGCTATGTATGTCATGGAACAAGCTAAATTGGTTGAAAATGGTACAAAGGAATGGGATGTCCTTAATGAGGAATTAATTGTTTCAGGGGGCTATAAACCAGGCAACCATGATGATGATGATTTGGAATCTTTGGGAGCAGCAGGTGGTAGTTAAAATAATAAAAACAGCGCTGGGGAGACAATAACATCAATGATAATCTCGGCTTGGCAACATGTTCCCCCCTCCCCCCTTTGGAGAACAAAGATGACTTTTTTGGAAAAAAGTGGGGAGGGTTGTTAAAAAATTTCTGTTTTATGTTATGTTGTTTCTATTTGTATTTTTGTTGTTTATGTAGGGTGAAGGGGAATTCCTGGCTAAAGGAATACACGCCCATACGAGGATGCAGTGGACAAAAACAAAAAAAAAGAGTGAATTATGAAGAATATAAAGGTGTTAACTTGGAATGTGAAAGGTACTAGCTGCCAGGTCAAATGTAGAAGATTAGAATCAGCTCTCAGGAAAGATAGGCCAGATGTAGTCTTTCTCCAGGAAACGCATCAAAAATCAAGTGACTCAAATAGAATATATTTAGGATGGACACAAATATATGAAAAAGCTTTTGGCTCTTCTAAATCGAGAGGAGTAGCAACATTAATATCAGACAGATTGGGCTTTGCTATAAGAGTATAGCGGACCGGGAAGGTAGGTACTTAATTATTCAAGATAAGTTTGATGATGAGGAAATTACTTTGGTTAATCTTTATGTCCCCAACGAAGGTCAAGATAAATTTTTAGATAAGATCTATCAAATTTTGAAGAAGTAAGGATCTACAAAGATGATTGTAGCAGGAGACTTCAATCTATTAAGGTCAACTATAGACAGTACAAATACAATTCGGGGTGGGGGTAATAAAATGAAAATTTTGGACAGGTGGATGAACTTGTTAGCTTTGAAGGATGTATGGAGAGAAATTAAAGGTTCAGAAAGGGCATATACTTTTTTCTCAGGTTTACACCACCTACTCAAGGATAGATTATATGTCACAGAAAACATGATTAAAAATTTGGAAGATATAGAAACAGGGATTATTAAAGAGTCTGATCATGCAAAGGTTTTGATGGTATTAAATGTAGAAAGTTCAAAGAAGAGTAGATCTAGTTGGAGATATGATCCCAAGCTATATAGAGATATTGAGGTTAAGACACAAATGATTCAAAATTGGGAAGAGTATTGGTCGTGGAATGATACGGGGGAAATAAGATATAATATGGTCTGGGATACAATGAAGGCAATATTTAGAGGTGAAAGTATTAAATTGGCAAGCATAAAAATAGACAATTTAAGATAAGGCAAGATAAAAGTGAAAAGGAGATTAAACAATTACAGGAGAAACACGCAAGAACAAAGGATATTAGGACTTTTTGATAAGATGCAAGGATTAAAAATGGAAATAGTGGGAAAGGATATAGAAAAGGTCCAACGGGATTTAGTTTACTTGAAGAGGGAGTATTTTGAATTTGGTAACAAAAATTTAAAAATGCTGGCAAGATTGGCAGAAGAATAAAACGGAAATTGGAGTATTGACTAAGAATGGAATTAGATACAATAAATTAAATTATAAAATTAAGATAATTAAAGGTTTTTATCAGGAATTATATCCTGAAAAAAATAGAGGTTGGGAAATTAAGTCTTCAGTTGGGAAAACAAGTGGGAGGAATAACTCAAGAGCATAAGTCTAGAATGGAAGAATAACAGTAAAAGAAATAAAAGATGTGATAGACAAATTGAAGATAGGAAAACCCCCAGGGCAGAATGGATTACCAGCAGAGTTTTATAAAGAATTTAAAGATATTGCAGTACCAAGATTATTAAAACTATTCAACTATATTTTGGAGGGGGGGAACCAATTCTGACCTCTTGGAATTGAACAATAATTGCACTAATACCTAAACTGGGTAAGGATCCTGAAAAAGTTGAGTCATACAGGCCCATTTCTTTAATAAACCAGGACGCAAAAATATTTACAACAATACTGGCTAAAAGACTTAATGATATTATGAATAAATATATAAATAAAGATCAAGCAGGTTTTTTAAAAGGAAGATATATGGCAGACCTGACAAGGAGGGTTTTGGATTTAATTGACATCATATTAAAAGACGGAGAAAAAGTTGGAATGGTATCTTTGGACATATTTAAGGCATTTGACTCTCTTCAATGGGTAACAATTAAGGAGATAGTAAATTCTTATGGGTTTGGAGATAGATTCAAAAGGGTTATTGAACAACTATACCAGCGAGGTTCTGCCAAAATTAAAGTCAATGAAGCCAGTATGGATGAGGTTAAATTAGAAGCAGGAACACGACAGGGATGTCAGCTATCTCCAATATTATTTATTATGGCAATGGAGATGTTAGCAAATGCCATAAGAGACGATAGTAAAATTGAAGGAATTGCAGCAAATAAGATGTTTATACGCGGATGACACCTTAGTAATTTTAAAACATCCTTTGAAGGCATTAGATAGGATTCAGAAACACTTAAAAGACTTTGAGGAAATGACTGGATTGAGGATAAATTGGGACAAGTCTGGAATGATCATGTGCAATATAAATAACAAAGAACAAGAGAAAATTAAGGATAAATATAAAATACAGGTTAGAAATAGCTTGAAATATTTGGGGATAAATATTTCTTATAAATGGGAAGATCTTAAGAGGCTCAATTATGAAAAACAAAAAAAAGAAATAAAAGATAAAATTCTGCAATATAAAAAACTAAAATGATCATGGTTCGGTAGAGTTGCATTGTGCAAGATGATGCTTCTAAGTTAAACTTTTTGTTTGATACGCTGCTGATTCAATTAAAAGAAAAAAATTAAAGAGTTTCAAAATATGTTTAACACTTATTGTAATGGAGGAATTAGAGCTAGAATTAATAAAACCTTGTGGTATTCATCTCAAAAACAAGGTAGATTGGGTATACCAAATCTTAAAAATTATTACATAGCCTTCCAGATTAAAAACATTGTAAAGATTTTGAGGAAGAAAATATTAATATGGGAATATCTTGAGATGAAGGAATTAAATCAAATTGGTAAGGCGGCATTTTTGGATAGAGAAGGGAGCAAATTAGGTGTTAAAAATAAAATGATGAAGGCAACATAAGAACATAAGAACAGCCTTGCTGGAACAGGCCACAGCCCATCCAGTCCAGCATTCTGTCTCACACAGTGGCTCACCATTTCCTTCAGGTTATTCTCAAGGAGATGCCTTCACCTGCTTAGGATTCCCTGGAAATGGCATTGAGAGATATCCTGCCTATCTCTCCAACCCAGAGGTGGTCCTTAGGTACATCCATAATTATAGCCATTGATACCCTTGTCCTCCATGAACTTGTCTAATCCTTTCTTAAAGCTGTCAAGACTGACAGCTGTCACCACTTCTTCTGGCAGGGAGTTCCATAGACCAGTAATCCTCTGGGTGAAAAAGTACTTTCTCTTATTTGTTTGAGAACTAGTACCCAAAAGTTTCATCGAGTGTCCCCTAGTTCTAGTGTTGTGCGATAGAGAAAACAGTTTTTCCTTATCTACATGTCCACACCGTGCATGATTTTATAAACTTCAATCAGGTCACCTCTTAGACGCCGTCGTTCAAGAGTGAAAAGGCCCAACCGTTGCAGCCTCAGATGGTAAGGAAGGTGTTCCAGTCCCATAATCATTCTGGTTGCCCTCCTCTGTACTTTCTCCAACTCCATAATATCCTTCTGGAGGTATGGTGACCAGAACTGTACACAGTATTCCAGATGGGGCCTCACCATAGATTTATAAAAAGGCAAAATGACACTTGCTGACTTATTTTCTATACCCTTCCTAATGATCCCTAACATTGAGTTTGCTTTTTTCACTGCTGAGGCACACTGGGTTGACATCTTCATTGAGCTGTCCACCAGGACACCAAGGTCCTTTTCCTGGTTTGTCGCAGACCCCATCAGTTTATAAATGTAATTGGGGTTTTTTGCCCCAACATGCATCACTCTGCACTTACTAATGTTGAAGCTCATTTGCCACTGTTTTGCCCACTCCCCCAGTGTCAAGAGATCCCTCTGGAGCTCCTCACAATCTCTCACAGTTTTCACTACCCTGTATAATTTAGTGTCGTCAGCAAATTTGGCTACCTTGCTTTTTACTCCTACCTCTAGATCATTTATGAAGAGGTTGAAAAGCAGGGGTCCCAGTACTGAACCTTGGGGGACCCCACTCTTTACTTCCCTCCACTTGGAGAAGTGTCCATTTAGTGCTACCCTCTGTTTCCTGTCCCTTAGCCAGTTGCTGATCCAGGACAAGACCTGTCCCTTTATTCCATGACTGGTAAGTTTATTCAAGAGCCTTTGGTGTGGGACCTTGTCAAAAGCCTTCTGAAAGTCCAGATAAACAATGTCAACTGGATCCCCCTTATCCACATGCTTGTTGACACTCTCAAAAAATTCCAACAGATTAGTGAGGCATGATTTGCCCTTGTAAAAGCCATGTTGGCTCTCCTTTAGCGGCGCCTTCTCTTCTATGTGCCTATTAATTCTAACTTTTAGGATGGTTTCCATCACTTTACCTGGGACACATGTCAAACTGACAGGTCGGTAATTTCCTGGATCACCCCTGGATCCCTTTTTGAAAATTGGTGTTACATTTACTACCTTCCAGTCATCAGGCACAAAGCCTGATTTGAGGGAAAGATTATATATTTTGGCTAGGAGATCAGCAATTTCATCTTTAAGTTCCCTGAGAACTCGTGGATGGATGCCATCTGGTCCTGGTGATTTGTTAGTGTTTAGCTTAACAAGACATGCAAGGACCTCCTCCCTGGTTATTTCTATCTTGCTTAATTCTTCGCTTTCCCTCCCTACGAAGATAGGCTCTGTTTTGGGCATGTGGTCTCTGTCTTCTTCAGTGAATACTAAAGCAAAGAATTCATTGAGTCTCTCTGCAATCTCTGTTTCCTCTTTAATAACCCCTTGCCTTCCATTGTCATCTAATGGTCCAATGGCCTTCCTAGTTGGGTTCTTACTTCTAATGTACTTAAAGAAGTCTTTGTTATTTCTCTGAGTATTTTTAGCTATACGCTCCTCAAAGTCTTGCTTTGCTTTTCTGATTGTTGCCTTGCATTTGTTCTTCCAGAATTTATGTTTTTGCCTGCTGTCCTCATTTGGACAAGCCTTCCATCTTCTAAATGAGCTTTTCTTGCTCTTGATCACTTCCCGAACAGCTCCTGTAAGCCACATCGGAGTCCTCTTGGAACTGGCAGTGCCCTTTTTCCTTTTGGGTATGCATTCCAATTGGGCCTCTGTTATTGTTTTTGTAAACAACCTCCATGCCTCTTGGAGTGTTTGGACTCTCTCAATTTTCCCTTTCAGTTTCTTTTTTACTAGTTTCCTCATCTTTGGGAAATTTCCTTTTTGAAAATTTAAGGTCTCTGTGTTAGATTTTATCAGTGACTTGCAGTCTATGATCAAGTTAAACATAATTGAGTTGTGGTCACTGTTCCCTATTGGATCAGTCACATTAACTCAGGATCAAGTCAAGGATTCTTGTACCTCTAGTTGGGTCTTCAACCATCTGTCCCAGGGAACAATCATTTAGCATATCTAGGAACTTTATCTCTTTATCATGTGCTGAACAACAGTTCACCCAGTCTATGTGAGGGTAATTGAAGTCCCCCATTATAACCAGGCTTCCCTTCTTGGATGCCTCCTTTACAACATTCTCCAACTGCCAGTCTCCCTCAAGAGTTTGGGTCGGAGGCCGATAGTATATGCCTACTGTTAGACCATCCTTGTGGCCTGGTACTCTTACCCACAGAGCTTCTAATGGTGACTCTAAATCACCTAGATATTCCAATTCATACGATTTTATCACTTCTTTGACATACAAGGCTACACCACCTCCCGTTTGCCCCTTCCGATCTTTCCTGTACAGTTTGTAGCCTGGGATAACTGTATCCCATTGGTTATCATCCGTCCACCAGGTTTCAGTGATACCAATAATATCAATATTCTTATCTATTGCTAAGTATTCCAGCTCCCCTATTTTGTTCCGGAGGCTTCTGACATTTGTATACAAGCATTTATATATGCTTTCCTGATACAGTCTTTTGAGTCCAGTTGCATTGTTAGACTGCCTCTTGCATCCTTCTGCTAGAGTGCTGGTGACTAGCTCCTTGCTCTGCTCAGTAATTTTTGCATCCTCCTCACTACTCAAGTACACACTTTCCCGAACCGGATGCTGCCCAGCTCCTGTCGGCTTTCCCCCAGTTATCAGTTTAAAAGCTGCTCTGCAGCCTTTTTGATGTTGAGTGCCAGCAATCTGGTCCCATCATGGGACTCGGTGGCGGCGGCTATTCATAGCCCCGCATCCGGCAAGCAGTCCCAGCTGTGCTCCCACCTTCCCTGACCGAGCGGGCCAGGGAAGGGAGCCGAAGATGTACATAACTTTAAAATGCTTTGGAGGTGGTATTTAACCCCAGTATGGTTACACCAGATAGATAAAAATAAAAGTCCAATGTACTGGAGATGTCAAAGCAAATTAGGAATATATGAGCATATGTGGTGGAGTTGTAAAGTGGTAAATGAATTTTAGGGGGAAATAAAAAGTGAAATTTCCAGAATTTTTGGGCAGAATATAAAGCTACAGCTCTGCTGACAGAAACAGAAAACATGAGCTTAGGAAAGGATAAAAAAGAATTGCTTTCAATATGTTTGACAATTGGGAGAAAATGTATAGTGAGAAAGTGGAAGAGTGATCTGATATTGAAGATAGAAGATTGGTATAGGGAAATGTGGGAGATAGCTTTGAACGATAAGTTAACCTGGGAGCTGAACAAAAAAAGGGTATTGTAAAGGAAAATAGATTTTGGCAAATATGGCATCCATTTGTGGAATCCGCCAGTGATGGAGGTGACCGAAGCAAGCCAGTACCGGAACACTACAATTTTTGGAAACAGTGAATAAAGAATAACACCGCATCTTCCATGGCAATGTATAGTCACATTGGGTGAATTAGTATTTCTCTTTAGATTCTATAAAGATGGTCAAGAATAGAACAAATAGGGTATATAGGAATTCAAGAGGAGAGCCAACATGGCTTTTGCAAGGGCAAATCATGCCTCACTAACCTGTTGGAATTTTTTGAGAGTGTCAACAAGCATGTGGATAAGGGGGATCCAGTTGACATTGTTTATCTGGACTTTCAGAAGGCTTTTGACAAGGTCCCACACCAAAGACTCTTGAATAAACTTACCAGTCATGGAATAAAGGGACAGGTCTTGTCCTGGATCAGCAACTGGCTAAGGGACAGGAAACAGAGGGTAGCACTAAATGGACACTTCTCCAAGTGGAGGGAAGTAAAGAGTGGGGTCCCCCAAGGTTCAGTACTGGGACCCCTGCTTTTCAACCTCTTCATAAATGATCTAGAGGTAGGAGTAAAAAGCAAGGTAGCCAAATTTGCTGACGACACTAAATTATACAGGGTAGTGAAAACTGTGAGAGATTGTGAGGAGCTCCAGAGGGATCTCTTGACACTGGGGGAGTGGGCAAAACAGTGGCAAATGAGTTTCAACATTAGTAAGTGCAGAGTGATGCATGTTGGGGCAAAGAACCCCAATTACATTTATAAACTGATGGGGTCTGAACTCTCTGCGACAAACCAGGAAAGGGACCTTGGTGTCCTGGTGGACAACTCAATGAAGGTGTCAACCCAGTGTGCCTCAGCAGTGAAAAAGCAAACTCAATGCTAGGGATCATTAGGAAGGGTATAGAAAATAAGTCAGCAAGTGTCATTTTGCCTCTTTATAAATCTATGGTGAGGTCCCATCTGGAATACTGTGTACAGTTCTGGTCGCCATACCTCCAGAAGGATATTATGGAGCTGGAAAAAGTGCAGAGGAGGGCAACCAGAATGATTAGGGGACTGGAACACCTTCGTTACCATCTGAGGCTGCAACGGTTGGGCCTCTTCACTCTTGAACGACGATGTCTAAGAGGTGACCTGATTGAAGTTTATAAAATCATGCACGGTGTGGACAAAGTAGATAAGGAAAAACTGTTTTCCCTATCGCATAACACTAAAACTAGGGGACACTCCATGAAACTTTTGTGTAATAGTTCTCAAACAAATAAGAGAAAGTATTTTTTCACCCAGAGGATTACTGGTCTATGGAACTCTCTGCCAGAAGAAGTGGTGACAGCTGTCAGTCTTGACAGCTTTAAGAAAGGATTAGACAAGTTCATGGAGGACAAGAATATCAATGGCTATAATTATGGATACTTAAGGACAACCTCCGGGTTGGAGAGATAGGCAGGATATCTCTCAATATCATTTCCAGGGAATCCTAAGCAGGTGAAGGCATCTGCTTGGGAATACCCTGAAGGAAATGGTGAGCCACTGTGTGAGACAGAATGCTGGACTGGATGGGCTGTAGCCTGTTCCAGCAAGGCTGTTCTTATGTTCTTATGTCCTGGCAGGGGGTCCCCTCTGATGGGTCAGGGCTTGCTGCCCTGGTGATCATGCCTCCACCTTCCCCTTCTAGCAGGGCAACTAATTTTGAGATGGGGATCGTATCTTGGCTGGATCTCTCGATCATCTTGATGATGGATCCTTTAAAGCTTTCATCATCATTGTGGCCCCCGCCCCCCTCGTCTTCTATCGCATTCCTGGCATACCTGTCAAGTATCCCTTATTGGCCAGGAAAACCCTGTATTTTTACCCCTTTTCCCGCCACCCTCCCGTTTTATTAATTTCCCCATAATATCATGTATTATTATTTTTTAAATCCCAAGGCTGCAGTTTTTCCTCCTGCCACCAGAGGCCGCTGTGGCCTTTCACTTGTGGAAGCGAAGAGAGAAGGTCGGGGCCTTCTTTCATCTCTCTGCTTCCGTTCCTTTGACTCCTCCATGGGCCGGGGGGTGAGGGGAGGGGAAAAGGAAGAAAAGAGCTGCCCGATGTGGCTGAGCCAGGCATAGATGCCCTGACGCTTGGCCCTTCTGGGTAAGTCTATGTCTTTTTGTTTTGTTTACTTTCCTGTGTGTGTGTAAGTAAGTCTTTCTGTCTTATTGTTTTGTTTACTTTGCTCTGTGTGTGTGTGTGTGTGTGTGTGTGTGTGTGTGTGTGTGTGTGTGTGTGAAAGAGAGAGAGAGATAGAGAGAGAGAGAGAGAGAGACTCACCTTTGTGTGGGTGGGTGTGGAGAGCGATGGTGTGTGTGTCTGTGTTTGTGTGTGAGGGGCCAGGGTCTGTACCAGGTTAAACAGAGATGACCACTGAACCCTAGAGTCAGGTATGACTGGCTTTCAAGCAAGGGATACCTTTACTTTTACCTTTACCTTGCTTGAAAGCCAGTCATATCTGACTCTAGGGTTCAGTGCTCATCTTTGTTTCAAAGCTGAAGTGCCAGTGTTGTCTGCTTCTGCAGACGTTTCCATGGTCATGTGGCAGGCATGACTAGACACAGGAGCACATGGAACGCTGTTTACCTTCCCACCAAAGTGTTCCCTATTTATCTACTTGCAATTATATAAAGTGGAATGGGAGACATGGTTTGAATGCATTTTGTATAGATTAATCCTCACTCAAACAGACAAATTTCAATATAATACAGGTAACATGTCTTCAGAACTGCAAAAATAACAGTGAAAGTACAAAGACATCATGAGGTGGTGGTCTGATAAACATAAGGAAGACCCTAGGGAAAGAGATGCCTGAGGGTGAAAAAATAGGGCCCTAGATGGGAGGAAAGAGGCAGAAGATGAGCCACCTCTGTATGGTGGGATGGATGTCCCACTAGGTTGGTGGGACTCAAGCTTAAACAAACAGGAAGATGAGGGGAAGGGGCTTGGAGTAATCCAAATACCCTATTTGTTTCCCTATTTTTCTTGCTTTTGAACCACTAGGTTGGCAGGAGCTGGGACAGAGCCAGAAGCTCACTCCGTCCTGCAGTACTCGGGTTTCAAGCTGCTGACCTGCCACCTTCCAGTCAGCACCTTAGCCACTTGAGCCACTGCAGCTCAGTGGTTAAGAAGCTCACCTTGTTAGCTGGAAGGCCGACACGATGGTTTGAGCTCCCATCTCTGTCCCAGCTCGTGGCAACCTAGCAGTTCAAAAGCAATAAATTACAAGTAAATAAGTAGAGACCTGGAGAACGATGGTCCATAGGGTCGCAAAGGGTCGGAATTGACTATGCGACTGAACAACAACAAACTTTGGTGGGAAAGGTAACAACATTCTGGTGTCTAGTCATGCCTGCCACATGTCCACAGAAACATCTACAAACAGGCAGTGCTAGCTCTTTGGCTATAAACAGAAATGAGCACTGAACCCTAGAGTCAGATATGACAGACAGCATTGGATGTAACAATAGGTAAAGGTAAAGGTTGCCCTTGCTTGAAAACTAGTCATATATGACTAGGGTGCAGTGCTCATCTCCATTTACAGCCAAAAAGCCAGTGCTGTCTGTGTTTGCAGATGTTTTCATGGGCATGTGGGCATGGGCGTGTGGCAGGCATGACTATAGCCTAGCAAGTCACATGGCCAGATTTGGCCATGCCCACAGATTTGGCCACACCCACAGAGGGGTGTGGCCAAAATTTCCCTTATTTTTAAATCCCAAACTTGACAGGTATGGTTTCCGGCCCCCATCGAGGTGTACCTTTCTTCCTGGTCTTCAGTCCCTTCTGCCGGAACTGTTTCCCCAATCGTCTCATCCATGGCAAGCCGGGCGGTCATCTTCCTGGCGTAGGTCCTCGTGCTGGCCTTTGATGTCCGAGACATCCTTTTTTGGGGTTCAGTTTTATTTTAAGTGTAGTTATATTTGACAGCCGACCTCTGCTACCATTTTGTTAAATGTGAGATGATCTAGTCAAATAACTACAGAAGCTAAGGTATCTTTAACCTTTTATTCAATCATCAGGTAGGTAGAGGGATGCTCTGTGACCAGAGCGTGGGGTCAGGATGGGAGCTGGAGGATTGGAAGAGTCAGGTTCCTATATATCTCAAGTGATGTCATCGCAGTGGTGCATTGTGGTATTTGCAGTCCATACAGTTTGATATTACTATCTGACAAGTCCAGATGCTGATCTTTGGTGTAACGATGCAAGTCTCTAAACTCAGAGATACTCATCTGTTCCACCTTTGAGATGATATCTCTGATGTGAGATGATATCTCTGAGTACTCTTCACTTAGAACGGATTCTCCTCCTCCTCCTCTCTCCTTCCACCAGATCAAAGGTTTACTGACTTTTCATTTATCTTTGTTAAATTTCATTCTATAGTTTTCAGCCCAGTATTCAAGCATATCCTTTTTGATCCCCCACCCCCGTCCCTTCCAAGGTACAATATTAGCTATTCCTTCCAATTTTGTGTCATTCACAAATTTGATAAATATTCCCTGCATTTCCCCAGCCAAGTCATTAATGAAGAGCACTGGGCCCAGCACTGAGCCTTGTAATTACCTTGTTACCTCCACTCAGTTTAAGGAGCCATTGAGACGCACTCTCTAAATAAAAATCTGTAACCAACTGTGTATCCACCTGAATTTATGCTATCCAGCCCAAACCTAGTTAGCTTGCTAATCAGAATTTCATGGAACACTTGTCAAAGGCTTTGCTGATGTCAAGATACATATATTACATCTACAGAATTCCCACTGTCTATCAAGGCAGTTACCCGATTGAAAAATGAGATAAGATTAGTCTGGTAGGATTAGTTCTTGACAAATCCATGTTGGCTTCTAGTTATTACTGCATTGTTCTCAAGGTGCTCTCAGGGTGGTTGCTTTATAATTTGCTCCAGAATTTTCCTTGGGATTCATGTCATTCTGACTGGTCAGTAGTTCCACAGATCCTCCTTTTTGAACATAGGGACAATGTTAGCCCGTCTCCAATCATGAACTGCTTGGATCTCATATCTGTTGCCTGCCAGTTTCAGTAGATAGATTTGGTGGGGTTGGGCAATGTAATGTTAGTCTTCCTTCTAATTTTTTGAGAGGAAGCAATTAATGTCTTATTACTGGGTCTTGGAGTAGAAAAACCTGTGCATACTAGATCAGGGGAAAGGCTAAATAAAAAATATCAGCCTCTTTCATATATATTGGCTGGAAGATGTGATGGACAACATAGCTACTCCTAGGGCCAGGTTGTGAATAGGTAAAGATAAAGGTTTCCCTTGCTCGAAAGCCAGTTGTATCCAACTCTAGGGTTCAGTGCTCATCTCTGTTTCAAAGCCAAAGAGCCAGCGTGGTCTGCTTCTGCAGATGTTTCCATGAACATGTGGCAGGCATGACTAGCGCATGGAACACTGTTTACCTTCCCACCAAAGTGGTCCCTATTTATCTACTTGTAATTTCTTGTTTTCATACTGCTAGGGTTTGAAACTCAGTGTGATGTCTCAGCTAAAAAAGGGGCCCCCAAATACATTGAAATTGGAACGTAACAACATTGAAGTTTATCATGACCTGCCATTAGAGGAACGAATTTGGCATAAACAAATTAAACCAATAACAAAAAAATTAAGAGATAAAGGGATAAAGTACAATTGGAAGCCTCCATGTCAATTAAGATTCATTCATTTGGGAAAAACTAATTTAATTAAGGAAAGACTGCTCGCTCTTGATGTTTTGACAGAAGCCAATATTATTGAGTACAAATCAAAAGAATGGGACGAACTACAGGAGGCCTTATTAAGTTCTGGATTCCATGAAAAGAGTAATTCTGAAGTAACTTAGGGGCCGTATTAAGTAGTTTTCTTTTTTTTTAAAAAGATACTTGCGGCACCCATGACACTCACCTCGCGATCATGTCTCCTTCCCCCTCTCCTCCTTGATATGCAAGGGCTTTTTTTTTTTTTTGCTTAAGTCAAAAAAGGTGGGGAGGTTGACTATATTGTATTTTATGTTGATTTGTTTGTATGTCATTCATTATATGAGGGTTGTATGGTATCACGTATATGTATATTCATTGCTAAAGGGTGAAAATACAAATATAAGTGCAGTATGCTCAGTTTTGAAAATTCTCTGAAAGTTAAGGATCACACAGAAAAAACCAACTTGTGACAAATACAAATATGGTTAGAATATTAACGTGGAATGTGAAAGGTTTGGGTTTCCAAATAAAAAGAAAAATAATTGAAGCTGCTATTAGGAAGGACAAACTGGACATAATATTTTTACAAGAGACACATCAGAGTTGTCATTAGTCTGGACAGCCAATTATGAGAAGGCGTTTGGATAATCTAAGACAAGGGGGGTTGCAATTTTAACATCAAAAAAGTTAGGATTTGTTAAACTAAACAGCATTATTGATCCTGAAGGAAGATATCTAATTGTAAAAGGATTAATAGATAATGAAGAATTTTTATTAGTCAATATCTACGCACCAAATCAAAAACAGGAAGAATTTCTGGAGACAATATATCAAATTATATCAGGAGATAACATAGATAAAATTATAGTGGTTGGTGACTTTAATCTGACCAGATTACATACCGATTCAACAAACACAGTAAGACAAAAAGTGGGAAATAAAAAAGTTTTGGACATTTGGATGCAACAACTAGGACTGTATGATGCTTGGTCTAATTTGAAGGGTAACAAAATTGCATATACATATTACTCTCATGTACATAATTCGTATTCAAGAATTGATCGTGTTATGGTTACAAACAATTTGGTCAAATTATTAGAACAAGCAGATATGGGGATTTTTAGAGAATCAGACCATGCCAAAGTGTTAATAGATCTAAAAGCAATGGGAAAAAAGAGAGAAAAAGTAATAAATGGAGGTATGACCCAAAAATATTCAAAACTAAAGAAGGAAGCAATAAATTAAAAATGGGAGGAATGTTAGTTGCTAAATGACACAGGAGACGTATCGGATAACATTCTTTGGGATACAATGAAATCAATCTTTAGGGATGAATGTATCAAATTGGCAAGTATTAAAAATAAGCAATTCAAAGAGAAGCAGAAACTCATGGAAAAGGAGATCAAACAACTCCAGGAAAAACACATAAGGACTAACAACAAAAGTGTATTTGATAAATTGCAAAGATTAAAAGCAGAACTAACCGGGAAAGACATAGAAACAGTTAAAAGGAATTTAATTTATTTAAAAAGAAATTACTTTGAGTATAGCAATAGAAATTCTAAAATGTTGGCAAAAGCAGTTAGAGGGGAAAAAGAAAAGAGGGAGATAAGAGTATTAATTGACAGGCAAGGAAATAGGTGTAATGAAATAAATGAAAAAGTAGAACTAGCCAGACAATTTTATCAAGAATTATATTCTGAAAAATAATGAAAAACAGAAGAAATGTCTAAATATATTAAAAACTGGTCTAAAGTTAAAGTTATTCAGGAGCATAAGTTGTTGATGGAGGAATACATTTCAGAAAAAGAGATAACTATTGTTATAGACAAATTGAAATTAGGAAAGACACCTGGTGAAGATGGATTAGCGGCTGAATTTTATAAAGAGTTAAAAAAAATGATAGTTCCAAAAATTAAAATCATGTGCTCGACGGAGGAAAGATTCCTGATTCATGGTTCAAATCAATTATTATACTGATCCCCAAGGCTGGAAAAGACAAAGAGACATACAGACCTATTTAATTACTAAACCAAGATTTAAAGATTTTCACTATTGAACAAACTTAATAAATTCATGGGGGAATATATAAAAAAATGATCAGACAGGTTTCATGAAGGGAAGACACCTAGCTGACTTAACACGAAGGGCTGTTGCATTAATGAATATAGCAGAGCAAAGTAAAGAAAAAATGGAATAATATCTTTAGATGTATATAAAGCATTTGAATCTCTCCATTGGCCAACCATCAAAGAAACAGTAAGGTAATATGGATTTGGACTAAAATTTACAACAATTGACAATTTATATGAACAAGGAACGTGCGGCAGCAAGAATGGGCTGCCGTGCACTTTGCCGGCCCCGGCCCCATGAGAGATGGCCCAGGGCCGGCAGAGGGGCGGGGGTTGGGCCCTCCTTTAAGAGGGGAGGCCCGGACCACCCCAATGGCAGTTTGGAGTCGACTGGGCCTAGAAACGTTTGGTGTTCTGACCCAGCTGACTAAGCGTCCATGCGGCCTCTGGGCTTCCTTACCCACCGCCGTGTGGCTCCTTTTTTGTGGTGTTCGGCCGCGCGAGGCTCCCGGCTCCACTTGGGGCCTTTGTTTTTGCCTCCTCCTGGCTTGTCTCCCGCGTGGAACAAATTTGGGGGCTGTGATTTCCCGGGCTTCATGGCGCCTGGTAGAAGGGCCGGCAAATCCTCTGGGGTGCGCGGGGCTAGGCCACTTAGTACGGTACCCCCCCCCCATGTGGGGGTAGGGCCCACCCCAGGCCTGGGGCCTCAACTCCCCCGCCGAGCTGGAGGCCTCGCACAAGGGCCATGGCTGCAGCCCCCAGTGGGGCTGCTGCGGTTGCTCAGGCGTAGGCCCAGTCCGGGCCAACTTTGCCTATGGCCTGACGTGCGGCCCACGAGGACTGGGTGCATGATGTGGCATTGTTGGCCAGGATTGAGGCCCTGGAAAGGGCAGCAGGCCTGGGGCCAGCATTGCCTGTGTGTTGGCTGGGCATGGGGCCTTTGACTGGGGGCTCTCGCCGGATGAAGGCTGAGGGGTCTCGGTCTTAGGCTCTGCTGGACAGCAGGGTCGAGCAGCTCGAGGATGCCCTGGACTTGGGCTCTGAGCGAGTGGATGACCGGGCAGCAGATGGGTCTTTGATGGCTGGCATGGCGAGCTCCGATTCGGTTGGGAGCCCCGACGCTCGACGGCAGCTGGAACCCTTGGTGGGGGCGGCAGCCGCGGGCGTACCTGGTGAGTATCAAGGTTAAGTTAATACACTTGTCCCCGGGTCCTTGCCCCCGATTGCAACCGGGCAATGGCCCTGGCCGCATCAGTTTAATATGGGTGGTCAAGTGCCACAGCTGCCTGCAGTGGGTTTGGGGATTGTGCAAGTACCTATTGCCCCTCAGAACACTGCCTGGCGTGCGCCTTACCCTCCTGTACCACCCGGTGTTTCGCAGGTGGGGCCCAATGTGCCGTACCCGATATGGCCATATGGTCCGCCTGTGAACACTGCATACCATACTGTCCCGCTGTTGGCCATTCCGACCACTGGAAGGTCCCTCCCATTAGGTGATCACTTGTTGCCGGCTACTAGGGACAAAATCTGGCGGAGGGAATATGTAGATATCTTTAGCCTCCTGAATAGGGAAGCCACGAAGGAGGAGAAGGAGAAGGAGGATGAACAGGACAAGGAGTTGGCCCGGCATCGCAAACCTCCGAGGACCTGGGCCAGTTGGTTGCCGGCTTACTTGATTTATGCGTAGGTGTCCATTAGGGCCCGTCCAGATCTTGCGATCCCTTTGATCCAATATCTGGACCTGATTTATAGGGCGTATGTGGATTTCCCGGGCCAATCTTGGTTGGCTTACGATGAGGAATTCCGTATGCATGCCACTTTACACCCCGAGATGCCATGGGATCAGCCTGACCAGTTCTTGTGGCTGCTCCACATGACGCCGTCTCACCTGGCTTCTGGTGACCGCTATCACTGTGGTCATGTAGTGCAGCGTCCTGGCCCAACACAGTCTCCCTGCCAACCGGTGGGGCAGGGGGTTCCAGCCCGCCTGCTGTGTTGGAGTTTCTCATCGCCAGGGGGCTGTACTCGAAAACCGTGCAAGTACAGGCATGAGTGCTCCATCTGTGGTGGACCTCATTCTGGATCTACTTGTACCCAGCCGGGCGGGTCGCGAGGGTGGGGCCGTGGGCAGCAAGGCCCGGGCCATGCATCTGGCAACTAATCTTCAGCTCCTAAAGGGCCCCTCCCCAATTAAGTTGCAAGTACTTGAACGGTGGCTCCGGGTTTACCCCAGGTGGGTGGATGCAGATTATCTTTTAGTGGGTTTTTCAGTGGGATTTTGCATTCCCTTTGATGGTGCACGCGCACCACAGGATGCACCTAATTTACTGTCATTGAGGGGCAAGGAGGGTTTGACTAGGGAGAAGATATTTAAGGATGTTCGTGAGGGGTGGGTAGCTGGCCCCTTTGATGAGCCTCCTTATACAAACTTGAAGGTATCCCCCCTTGGCCTGGTGCCAAAGAAGGCTTCAGGCGAGTTCCGCCTGATATACCATTTCTCGTATCTGGCGGGCTCATCAGTCAATGATGCTATACTGGATGAACTCTGTTCTGTCCTATATACGTCCTTTGACCAGGCAGTGCGGATGGTACGTTCATGTGGTCCCGGAGCGTTAATTGCCAAATGCGATATTAAATCAGAGTTTCGGCTGCTCCCGGTGCACCCAGATGATTTTGAGCTGTTGGGTTTTAGATTTCAGGGTCAATACTTCGTAGGTAAGGCTATGCCCTTTGGCTGCTCGATATCGTGTTCGGCCTTCGTACGCTTTAGTTCCTTTTTACATTGGGCATTTGTTCGCAGGACCGGCTTTAGCACGGTGGCCCATTACCTGGATGATTTTTTGTTTGGGGGAGCTGGCCTGTCCGGGATGTGTGAACAAATGCTCTCCACTTTTAAGGATCTTATGGCTGAACTGGGGATACCTTTACCCCAGAGAAGACAGAGGGCCTGGCCACGGCCCTGACCTTCCTGGGCATTGAAATTGACATGGCTGGGCAAACTTCCAGACTCCCCATTGATAAGGTCGCCCGCATATCAGAGGCTATTTCGGCCATGTTAGCTAGGCGCAAAGTGTCCCTTCATGACCTGCAGGTGCTTCATGGATACCTCAACTTCGCCTGCAGGGTGGTCACACCCGGCAGGGCCTTTGCTAGGTGCCTGTGTGGCGCCATGCTTGGCTTATCCAGGAAGCACCATAGGGTATGGATCATGAACGGATTGCGGGCTGACCTCCAGGTGTGGCTCGCATTTTTGTCCGATTTTAACGGGGTTTCCTTTTGGTGCCGAGAGCTCGCTGTTGTCCCTAGATTTCAAGTTCATTCTGATGCCTCGGGGGCCATGGGTTATGGCATCTACTTTGATGGGCATTGGTGCTGCGGCCGCTGGCCCGAGGCTTGGCAGGACACTGAGATTCTCCGGGACTTGACCTTCTTGGAGATCTTTCCTATTCTTGGGGCTCTCATGCTATGGGGGCATATGTGGAGGGATTCTGTAGTCAACTTTTGGTGCGACAACGCAACCGTCATGCACATTGTCAATGTGCAGACGTCCCGCTCGCCCAGGGTAATATCACTCGTGCGCCCAGTTTGTGTTGCGCTCGCTGCGCGATAACATTCTCTTCAGGGCCAGGCATATCCCGGGTATTGACAATAGTATCGCTGACGCTTTGTCCCGCCTACAGATACCCCAGTTTCGGGCACTGGCACCAGGGGCCGACAAACTTCCCTCTCCACTGCCCAGCGAGGTGTGGACGTTTGGCGACGTGAAGTGTGCCGGGCGATAGGCCTGTCCCTTGCTGACCATACACGCAGGGCATATCTCGGTGCTTATCAGTCTTTCCTGACCTTTCACCTGACCATGTCTCTTCCTGACCTGTGGCCTGTGCCAGTGGATCATCTCTTACAATATATGGTTCATCTGCACGATAGTGGGTTGGCGCCTCTCACTATAGCTGGCCCCCTGTCTGCCTTGGCGTTTGTGGCCAAGGCGGGGGGCTACAGGGACAACACAAGTGATTTCAGGGTGCGTAGGGTACTCAAGGGTTGGGCCAGGGAACATGGCCCTCACCCGGATACTTGTCAGCCAGTCTCCCCGGCATTCCTTTTCAGTTTGGCACAGGCTTGGTTGTCCCTTTGTCACGACCGGTATGAAGCACTCCTTTTCCATGCAGCCACCACAATGGCATTGGGGCATTGCGGGTCAGTGAGTTAGTTCCCCTTTCCTGGAATGACGGGTCCCGCAGGTATCTTGAATTGGCCGATGTCACCCTGACACAAAGTTCTGCGTAGTTGCACATTTGTTGTTCCAAGTCGGACAAGCAGGGCAGGAGTTGTGTGGTGTCCCTCCTTAGCTGCAGTGTCCCAGCAATTTGCCCAGTTGCAGCCCTAACGGCATTCATGGCAATCCGGGGCACGGCCCACTTTTTTGCCACCAGGACGGGCGGCCACTTACCAAGTACCAATTTTGGAGGGTGACAGGGGCAGCGCTTGCGGACCTTGATTTCCCCAGGGCCAGGTACGGCACGCAATCTTTTCAGATTGGTGCCGCATTGACGGCCGCCCTTTTTGGTTATTCGGATGATGATATCCAGCAGATGGGTCGGTGGGGTTCTGCCCATTTTAGACTTATGTTCGCCCCATTTTGCATTGAACACTCCGCTGGCGCATCTTTTCTTTTCTTTCAGCTCCTGTACCATTTGATACCGTGGTGCGTGTTTGGCTTGTGGGCCACAGCTACGTGTTTTGGGCGGCCCGACACGCGGCGATGTCCCGTTGGGGTCCTCATCTTGGGCTACAGGACGTGGCACACCTTGGCTGGCATGGCATTCGTGGGATGCGATGGCACCAGCTCCTCCCTTTCCTTTTTTCCATAGGGGACGTTTCCCCTCCTGATGTTATATTGGTGCATTTGGGTGGAAATGATTTGGGCCAGATTACTGATTTGGGCTTTATCATTGCCATACGGAGGGATTTGAATCTTGTGAGGCACCGATGGCCACGGGTGCGATTGGTGTGGTCTTACATTATCTCACGATCCTTTTTCTGGGGGGGGGGGGACCCGCGCCGCATTGACCGGGCCCGGCGGTCTGTTAATCGGGCCGTAGCTCAATTTTTTGGTGAACACGGCTTGGGCATCGTGGTGGAACACCATGCGATACGGGGACAGGATCCCAGTTTGTATCACAGAGATGGAGTCCATCTCTCTGCAAGAGGCATGGACAGGTTTTTGGCATCCCTGCAGGCAGGCCTGGTGACTGAGTTGGCGGTCGGGGGGGGGGTGAGTTGTGGTAGACTCCTCTCCGTGTGGTGGCTAGCACTGGTAAGGAGGCACTGGATGACCCCTACGAGTCCAACAGATACGCACTTGGTTGGCCACATGAAGGATAAGATAGAGGGAAACTCAGGGTGGCCAATCAAGTGTCGAGCAGAAACAAGGTGATGCTATGCTATACACAGCTTGCAAAACCTTACAGTTCACCGGACATGCGTCAGAAGCAGGGGTTAACCATTTGCGCTTCTGTTTGGGGTCAATCATAATTTGTTAATTAAATAAACAAAATAGATACATTGTATCTGATTAATATTCAAAAAGAACCATCAATCCTTACCAGTGCTGTTTCGGCCCGCTTGCATTATTAAGTTATGATTCAATAAAGTGGCCCAGTTTTAAAATCCAGCACAATTGTCTGTCTCTTTATTGGGGAGTGGGTATGGCAAAGCACCGCACAAATAAAAGTGAATGATGTTTTCGCAAAAGATATAGAGCTAAAAGCTGGAACAAAACAAGGTGACCCTCTATCATCAATCCTTTTTATAATGGTAATTGAGCTTTTCGCAACCGTAATCAGAGATGATAGAGAAATAAAGGGAGTAAACAATAATAAAATTAATCTTTATGCTGATGACACTCTATTGATATTAAGAGAACCCCAAACCACGTTAGACAGAATACAAACGCATCTCAAAAACTTTCGGGATGCAACAGGTCTAAAAATAAATTGGGACAAATCAGAATTAATACTTTTTTGTATTTGTATTTGTATACCACTTTTCTTGTCCTAAGACAACTCAAAGCGGTTCCCAACAAAATTACATATGAATACAAAGCATACAGTAAATACAGTAAAATACAATAACATATAAATGTACAATAATCCAAATATAACAAAAAGGTAATACAATAAAATAACTATACAATAGGAAAGTAATCAATTCAAGAACCATATGTCAATACAAAACAGTATCATATCACAACATTACTGTAGCCTCCCCACCCCAACTGCAACAAGCCCATCACCACCACAGTCCTTGAGTTCCATAGAGAGGAGGGGCTCAAGTAAAAAGAAATACAATATAACCAACCAAAAACACAATACAATAAAACAATAAATACAAAATATCAATAATACAATAGCATATCACAATTACATCTTAATAACACAGTACCATCTCCATGTCAACACAATATACAAAAGCCAACAGAGAAGGGTACCAGGGGAAAACACAACAAAGTGCATTGCAGAACCTCCAACTTGTCCACATCTCTTGGCTAAGCAGCCAGGAAAGTCAACACTAGTCCTCATCTCCCTCAAAGCCAAGACTGGCTGAGAGAGAAAGCTGCAGGCCAGTCTCGCCTCTTCCCTCCCACCAAACCGCCCAGCTGTCCGGCGGCCTATCTTCCTCCTTTCCTCTGCCTCCTCCTTCCCTGTCCGGGTGAGGAAGCGAACCAGCAAGGAAGCAAACCAGCGATGGAGGGAGTCCGGTGGGGCAGCCACGTCGACGGTGTTTTAAAGCCCTGCCAAGCGCCCACAGGTGTTTCCATGCTCCCTCCAGCCCCAACCGGGCAAGGAAGCGAACCGGTGGTGGAGGCAGTCTGGTGGGGGCAGCCACGGCGACGGTGTTTTAAAGCCCCGCCAGGCGCCCACAGGTGTTTCCATGCTCCCTCCAGCCCCAATCGGGCGGGGAAGCGAACTGGTGATGGAGGGAGTCCGGTGGGGCAGCCATGGTGACAGTGTTTTAAAGCCCGCCAGGCGCCCACAGGTGTTTCCATGCTCCCTCCAGCCCCAACTGGGCAAGGAAGCGAACCGGGGGGGGGGGAGTCCGGTGGGGGCACCACTTTGACAGTGTTTTAAAGCCCCGCCAGAGATTAGTATCCACTAGGGAAAGAGAGGGTCTTACCAAGAAAGGATACAGACATCAAGTTCTCATTCATGACCTCTTCATGCAGGGCCTTTTGGTCAGGATCCAGTAGTGTCCACTCCTCTGGAGTAAAGTACACAACCACCTGCTCAAAGGACATCGGGATCTGATCCACTTCTGCTCCATACCAAGGAAGTGGTGATGAAATGCTGACTTCTGTCGACCTTTCAGCCCCCATCACGTTAGAACTTTTCTCGTTGCCTTGACTGGTCTTTCCTTGCTAAAAACTCAGCTTGGGGTGGAACTGAGGTTTCTCCACCACAGGGAAATCAGGCTGAACTTGTACAGAGAGATGGCTCATCTTTGGCTCTCCCAGACGTTTAGCTCCTGCCTGACTCTGAGCCAGGAAACCTTCGGCCAGATCCACTGCCTGGGAAGTGGTTTCCGCTCCACATTGTCTCACCCAGCTTGATATCTCCAGTGGGAGGAGGGTCAAGAACTGCTCCAGGATCACCAGGTCCAACATCTGAGCCTTGGTGTGTCGCTCCGGCCGGAGACACTGGCGGCATAACTGGTGGAGTCTTGTGCAAACCTGGCGAGGACCCTCTGTCTCCCAGTAAGAGAATTCCCGGAACTGTTGTTGCAGCTTCACTGAGTGCCTGAGCATCTCCTCAGCCAAATCCTCTGGCACCGTCCTTTCCCAGGGTGGGCTAAAGCTTCCACTCCTGTTAACGATAGAGTCCCTTCTTGCGCTTTGGCCTACGATGAATCCATCTGCCATCATATTCTCTGCCTAAGGATGCCTCCAAGGCAATCTCCTCTTGCTGGGGAAATGTTGGCCTGTTCCCTGCTTTCTTCAGGTAGAGTGTGACAGGAGTGGCAGGTTCTCTTCTTGACTACCCCTGCCTGGAACTGGGCTCCCCCCCAAAAAAAAGAAAAAGAAAAGAAAAAACTCGCTCCGGGGTGGCAAACATATGAATACTTTTTAATGTAACTAAGAAAATCCAGAAAGACATAATGGCTACTTACAATATCAAAGTCAGAAATAACGTGAGATATTTAGGAGTACAGATTTCAAACAAATATGATCAATTGAAACAGTTAAATTTTGACATGCTTGTAAAAGAAATAAAGGGAACGTTAACTTGCTACAAGAAACTAAGATTATCATGGTTCGGGAGAATAGCCCTAATCAAAATGAAACTTGTACCAAAAATTAATTTCATATTTGAAGCCTTACCAATTCAAATTAAAGAGAAAGACTTTAAGGGATTACAAAACTTACTAAACGACTTTTGTAATGGTGGAAAAAGACCGAGAATATCAAAATCATTATGGTATCAAGATCAAAAAAGAGGGGTTTTTGGATTACCAGATATTAAGAAGTATTACAAAGCACACCAGCTAAAGAATATTATAAAGATTCTGTTGAAAAGTGATACCATATGGGAAAATATTGGAATGGATGAGCTAAATAAAATTGGGAAAGCATTATTTTTGGATAAAAACAAGGTAAAAATTAAACAAAACAAAATTACTCTAAAAATATTAATGGATATTTGGTACTCTGTGAAGAGCAAGATCGCTCCTGGCATTTCACCCATAACAGAATTAAAAGATTTTAAGACTTTCCCAATACTTATAACTAGTGAAAATGAGGAGATACTCAATAACAATAAAGTAGTTTTGTTAAAAGGCTGGATAGAATTTTGTAAAAATGTGGGGAAAAATCACAAATCTTTCTGCAGATGAATCTAAATTGGCTTCAAAAGGCAGCAATCAATAAATGGAACAACACATTTCTTAATGACGTAAGTGTAAATAGATATACAACAGATTTTGAGAATCTAGTAATTAACATAAGATCAGGAAAAATAGGATTAAAAGGATTTGTGATGCACATGATAACCGTATGGTGACTTGCCTACCAGGTGCGAAAGTTGCAGACATCACAAGAAATCTAGATAGATTGTTAGAGAGAACTGGGAAAGAGCCAGTTGTCATGGTACACGTTGGTACCAATGATGTTGGGAAGGCCAAGCGGTCTGTCCTGGAAGCCAAATTCAGGTTGTTAGGAAGAAGATTGAAGTCCCGGACTTCCAAGGTAGCATTTTCAGAAGTGCTGCCTGTCCCTCGCGCAGGACCTACCAGGCAGGCAGAGCTCAGAAGCCTCAATGCGTGGATGAGGCGGTGGTGTCGAGAGGAGGGTTTCAGATTTGTCAGGAACTGGAGAACATTTTGGGACAAGCCAAATCTGTTCAGGAGGGATGGGTTGCATTTGAACCATGATGGGACCAGATTGCTGGCACTCAACATCAAAAAGGCTGCAGAGCAGCTTTTAAACTGATAACTGGGGGAAAGCCGACAGGAGCTGGGCAGCATCCGGTTCGGGAAAGTGTGTACTTGGGTAGTGAGGAGGATGCAAAAATTACTGAGCAGAGCGAGGAGCTAGTCACTAGCATTCTAGCAGAAGGATGCAAGAGGCAGTCTAACAATGCAACTGGACACAAAAGACTGTGTCAGAAAAGCATATATAAATGCTTGTATACAAATGCCAGAAGCCTCCGGAACAAAATAGGGGAGCTGGAATACTTAGCAATAGATAAGAATATTGATATTATTGGTATCACTGAAACCTGGTGGACGGATGATAACCAATGGGATACAGTTATCCCAGGCTACAAACTGTACAGGAAGGATAGGAAGGGGCAAACGGGAGGTGGTGTAGCCTTGTATGTCAAAGAAGTGATAAAATCGTATGATTTGGAATATCTAGGTGATTTGGAGTCACCATTAGAAGCTCTGTGGGTAAGAGTACCAGGCCACAAGGATGGTCTAACAGTAGGCATATACTATCGGCCTCCGACCCAAACTCTTGAGGGAGACAGGCAGTTGGAGAATGTTGTAAAGGAGGCATCCAAGAAGGGAAGCCTGGTTATAATGGGGGACTTCAATTACCCTCACATAGACTGGGTGAACTGTTGTTCAGCACATGATAAAGAGATAAAGTTCCTAGATATGCTAAATGATTGTTCCCTGGGACAGATGGTTGAAGACCCAACTAGAGGTACAAGAATCCTTGACTTGATCCTGAGTAATACTCAGGATCTGGTGCAAGATGTTAATGTGACTGATCCAATAGGGAACAGTGACCACAACTCTATTATGTTTAACTTGAACATAGACCGCAAGTCACTGATAAAATCTAACACAGAGACCTTAAATTTTCAAAAAGGAAATTTCCCAAAGTTGAGGAAACTAGTAAAAAAGAAGCTGAAAGGGAAAATTGAGAGAGTCCAAACACTTCAAGAGGCATGGAGGCTGTTTACAAAAACAATAACAGAGGCCCAATTGGAATGCATACCCAAAAGGAAAAAGGGCACTGCCAGGTCCAAGAGGACTCCGATGTGGCTTACAGGAGCTGTTCGGGAAGTGATCAAGAGCAAGAAAAGCTCATTTAGAAGATGGAAGGCTTGTCCGAATGAGGACAGCAGGCAGAAACATAAATTCTGGCAGAACAAATGCAAGGCAACAATCAGGAAAGCAAAGCAAGACTTTGAGGAGCGTATAGCTAAAAATACTCAGAGAAATAACAAAGACTTCTTTAAGTACATTAGAAGTAAGAACCCAACTAGGAAGACCATTGGACCATTAGATGACAATGGAAGGCAAGGGGTTATTAAAGAGGAAACAGAGATTGCAGAGAGACTCAATGAATTCTTTGCTTCAGTATTCACTGAAGAAGACAGAGGCCACATGCCCAAAACAGAGCCTATCTTCGTAGGGAGGGAAACCGAAGAATTAAGCCAGATAGAAATAACCAGGGAGGAGGTCCTTGCATGTCTTGTTAAACTAAACACTAACAAATCACCAGGACCAGATGGCATCCATCCACGAGTTCTCAGGGAACTTAAAGATGAAATTGCTGATCTCCTAGCCAAAATATATAATCTTTCCCTCAAATCAGGCTTTGTGCCTGATGACTGGAAGGTAGCGAATGTAACACCAATTTTCAAAAAAGGATCCAGGGGTGATCCAGGAAATTACCGACCTGTCAGTTTGACATGTGTCCCAGGTAAAGTGATGGAAACCATCCTAAAAGATAGAATTAATAGGCACATAGAAGAGAAGGCGCTGCTAAAGGAGAGCCAACATGGCTTTTGCAAGGGCAAATCATGCCTCACTAATCTGTTGGAATTTTTTGAGAGTGTCAACAAGCATGTGGATAAGGGGGATCCAGTTGACATTGTTTATCTGGACTTTCAGAAGGCTTTTGACAAGGTCCCACACCAAAGGCTCTTGAATAAACTTACCAGTCATGGAATAAAGGGACAGGTCTTGTCCTGGATCAGCAACTGGCTAAGGGACAGGAAACAGAGGGTAGCACTAAATGGACACTTCTCCAAGTGGAGGGAAGTAAAGAGTGGGGTTCCCCAAGGTTCAGTACTGGGACCCCTGCTTTTCAACCTCTTCATAAATGATCTAGAGGTAGGAGTAAAAAGCAAGGTAGCCAAATTTGCTGACGACACTAAATTATACAGGGTAGTGAAAACTGTGAGAGATTGTGAAGAGCTCCAGAGGGATCTCTCGACACTGGGGGAGTGGGCAAAACAGTGGCAAATGAGTTTCAACATTAGTAAGTGCAGAGTGATGCATGTTGGGGCAAAGAACCCCAATTACATTTATAAACTGATGGGGTCTGAACTCTCTGCGACAAACCAGGAAAGGGACCTTGGTGTCCTGGTGGACAACTCAATGAAGGTGTCAACCCAGTGTGCCTCAGCAGTGAAAAAAGCAAACTCAATGCTAGGGATCATTAGGAAGGGTATAGAAAATAAGTCAGCAAGTGTCATTTTGCCTCTTTATAAATCTATGGTGAGGCCCCATCTGGAATACTGTGTACAGTTCTGGTCGCCATACCTCCAGAAGGATATTATGGAGCTGGAAAAAGTGCAGAGGAGGGCAACCAGAATGATTAGGGGACTGGAACACCTTCCTTACCATCTGAGGCTGCAACGGTTGGGCCTCTTCACTCTTGAACGACGACGTCTAAGAGGTGACCTGATTGAAGTTTATAAAATCATGCACGGTGTGGACAAAGTAGATAAGGAAAAACTGTTTTCCCTATCGCATAATACTAGAACTAGGGGACACTCCATGAAACTTTTGGGTACTAGTTCTCAAACAAATAAGAGAAAGTACTTTTTCACCCAGAGGATTACTGGTCTATGGAACTCCCTGCCAGAAGAAGTGGTGACAGCTGTCAGTCTTGACAGCTTTAAGAAAGGATTAGACAAGTTCATGGAGGAGAAGAGTATCAATGGCTATAATTATGGATGTACCTAAGGACAACTTCCGGGTTGGAGAGATAGGCAGGATATCTCTCAATATCATTTCCAGGGAATCCTAAGCAGGTGAAGGCATCTGCTTGGGAATACCCTGAAGGAAATGGTGAGCCACTGTGTGAGACAGAATGCTGGACTGGATGGGCTGTGGCCTGTTCCAGCAAGGCTGTTCTTAAGGTTTACTTGATAAAATATATAAAATATTAAATGATATGTATTTCTCTGGTGATACAATGAAAGAGATTTGGGAAAATGATTTAAATATAAGTATAAATGAAGTAAGTTGGAAGCAAAAAATGGGGGGAAAGTCATGAGAAACTTATCAATAAGGCTTAAAGAGCATAATTACAAAGTCATATGGAAATGGTACTTAACACCAGTCCGATTGAATTACATGGAAAAAACCAAATCCAATAAATGTTGGAGATGTAAGAAGGAAATTGAAACATACGTACATATGTGGTGGGAATGCGAAGTCACAAAACAATTTTGGTCAAAGGTGGGAAAAGAGGCAACAGAAATATTGGGGACTAGTATCATATTTGAGCCATCCAGTGTATTAGTGGTTGATTATAATAATATGAGCCTAAATAATTATGAAGCAGAATTGTTATCTATTATATTAACAAATGCAAGGATATGTATAGCCACCAAATGGAAAGGAGAGGAACCGTTGAAAATCAAAGACTAGTATGCACAAATGTGGATGATTGCACTTGTGAAATAAATATTGAAAAAGGAAACATGAACAAAAATAAATTCTATGAGACTTGGAGACCATTTATTGAGCATACCATAAATAGAGGAAAGGAGAACAAACCAATATTGGAACAATTGTCATTTTGGAATGAAAGTTAATTAATGTGTGAATACTTCTTCGGAGAATAAGTAAGCTTAATAGATAAGTAGTAACTGCTATTTATTATAAAAATGAGTTAAATGGTGTTTGTAGTGTGAATAGTTCTGTTATGTTGTATATTGTATTGTTACACTTAATGTATTTATTCATCTATGTACTTTATTTTAATTTGCACTCTATTTCAATAAAATTTGTATTAAAAAATTAACAAACTGCTAGGTTGGCAGGAGCTGGGACAAAGACAGGAGCTCATTCCGTCCTGCAGTACTTGGGAATTGAACTGCTGACCTCCCGCCTT
This sequence comes from Bradypodion pumilum, assembly GCA_035047305.1. Taxonomy (NCBI): domain Eukaryota; kingdom Metazoa; phylum Chordata; class Lepidosauria; order Squamata; family Chamaeleonidae; genus Bradypodion; species Bradypodion pumilum. Next base: position 21,765,721 of record JAWDJD010000009.1, on the reverse strand, counting down.
CCAGTCAGCATCTTAGCCACTTGAGCCACTGCAGTCCCTGGTAGGTTGTGGATATGTCCCCATTAAAAAAGTCACTTTGCCGGGAAGAAGGAGCAATGGGAATGCAATCCACCCTTATTTTTGTTCATGTGTAGGATGCAAGCTATAGATGGACCCCTTTAATCTTCCCCCCAAAGCCTCAGTTTTATCTTGAGTAACACAGTTATTTATATGAAAAAGTTTCCCTTATCAAGTGTTTTATTAACATTGAACATTGGATATGAAAGAGAAATAAAATCTGCCCAAAATGGGTGTAAAAAAAGACATCCACAAAGTAAATGACAATGGAAGGACCATACTGTATATTAATTTATGGCCTATGTCATAATGACTGCTTACTATATTAGTTATGGCATCAATTGCTCTGATGAATCTGGCACTAAATGCAATTTTTACTACTCTGCTCCAGGCAAGGTGACTACCATCAGTGAGCAATGAGCACCTTGAAATTTCTCTCACACTGCTTTGGAACTACCTGAAAATTATTCACCATTCATTGGACTTTGCAGTAAAGAACAGCTACTTGGCTCTTCTGGAAAGACCTCATGCTGTGTCAGGCTCATAGTTAAACAAAAATATCAATTGTTGAACCAATGAGGAAGGGACTCCCTGCCAGGCAGAGCAGCAATGCTAATTTATTCATCATTTACTCTGAACAAAACATAGCAAAACACCTTGTGCATTTATTCCACAAAACTTGCTCAAAGCTTGTAAAAGGTACCTTTTTTGGACTTCAGCAGATGGCATCAGAAAAATAGTAAAGAATCATAGTCTTAAAGAGGTCCTTAAAGTGGGGGAACTGTTTTAATTGTTGCTACTATTAATCTGAATTAGTTGCAGTTTTACCACAAATCCCTGAAAGTTCTACCGCTAGACCAAGCTTGATTTTCTAACCAGTCCTGCCCTAGAATTATGCTAGGTGATGGGACATGAGCCCTCATTGGGGCTTGAGCGGTCTAACTAGGCAGTGTTGCCCATCTCTTGCCAATGACTAAAACTCACCAAAGCATCCTCCATCAGATAAGGGATGGTGAAAGCGGAGGGCAAGGTGCCCCTAGCCAGCGGGTGAAGTGATAGCCAAATGGCTAAAAAAACACATGCACATGGACTTGCTTTCTCAAGTCCATTTGCATGTGCAGAATGATGTTGTGGATACATGTACCAATGCACGGACCACTTGCTAAAGAACGACTCCAAGGTATCCAAGAATGGCACATGAGTATGTCCTGGGGTGACAGAAGTCAGTGCTTCCTTCTCTCTTCTGGTTACACTGGGTTCTCTGTCTTGCTAGTGTAACAAGAAAGTCTTGCATCTCAGAGTGTATTTACATTACACTATTACAGGGGTCAGCAAACCTGGCTCTCCAGGTGTTCTTGGACTTCAGTACCAGAAGCAAGTCAGAACACCTGCTGATCAGGGCTTTTGGGAATTGAAGTCCAAGAACATCTGGAGAGCAAAGTTTGCTGACCCCTACACTATTATATGAGTTTGATACTACTTTAACTGCCATGGCTCTAGCCAACAGAGTTCTGGAATTGGTAGTTTGGTGGGGTACTCAGGATTCGCTACTAGACAGCTTTAGTTCCTCCCCTGAACTACAGCAAAAAATTCTAAGGACCTCAGCAAACTGCAAATCTTAGAAACCTGTAGGACTGAGTCATGAGTCCCATCAGTTTTATGTATCTGTGTAGTGTAGATGCTTGTCTGGAAAGTGGGGCAAATTCTCAAGAAATGTATATGAGTGGAACAAATTCTCAAGGAATGTGCCTTGGAGTCTCTGCAGGTATTGATGGGCCACTGTGCTCTATTGTGTATTGCAGTTTTATGCACTTGCACACTAGGGGAGCACACTATCTGACCAGGAGGAAATAAAGCCAAGGTGGGTGCAGTATACTGAAGACTTATGTAAAAGAGATAAAAAGAAGACAGATTCCTTTGAAAAAGAATTCTATGACAAAGAACCTACAGTTCTAGAAAGTGATGTGAAAGCTGCTTTGAAGGCATTAAGAAGAAATAAATCCCTGAGGTAAATGGAATGCTGATAGAGCTATTCAAGCCAAGAGACTGAATCAGTCAAAATCCTAATGAGATTATGCCAACAAATATGGGAAACAAAACATTGGCCCAGACTGCCAACATTCAATACACATTTCAATCCCCAAGAGAAGAGATTCCAAAGAATACAGGAAATATAGGACTGTTGCTTTATTTTCTCATGCAAGCATATCTTGTAAAATTAAATATGATGGCAGGGTGGGTGATGGATGGAAGCAGTTGTGATTATAAAGCAAAATTGACACTGGCAGGATGAGCCTTCAAACCTATTCACAGAACAATTATTAAAACCAAACCTTAAAATGCTATACAGGAAATCCAATCTCATCTTGCAAAAATAAATAAACAAATGCTGTCAGCAGCTTGACCTCTGAGATTAAAAGATCTTTTTCTGTAAAGACAAGACAGTTTCTTTAAACATTTAAAGTAAGTAGTATCTGTGATACACAGAACATTACCCTAGCTCATTGCAATGGCATGGCTGTTGTGTTTTTTCTTAAAGCCTTTGACTCGTTTCCCCTAAAAATAAGCAAGCCAACCATTCTAACAATCTGTTCAACTTTTTCGAAATATATGCTTTATAAATACTGGAAGATAATACAGAAACATCACAGACTGTTGCTGTGTTATGTTACCAAGCCAACATTCATCTATGGAAAGGACTGTGATTAGCTTTCATTACAACTTTGATAAATCAGCTTTACATAAGAACGCATCTTTCTCTTTGTTGGTAAGGCTGTCACTGCAACCTACATGTGGAAACAAGCATGGTTGCTTGACGAGGAAACAGGAGCAGAGAGCCTCCTTGCTGATTTATTAAGATGAGCTTTAGACAACTTCAGGATGTGTGTGTGGACGGGCTTCAGCATAAATGATGAAATATAAAAAAAATGTTAAAGGTTGATTTCTGGTTTTGGAACACCTACTGGTCACTGGGACTTTCAAATAAATCAAACTAACTACCGCAAAACCCCGACTTACGTATGCCTCGAGCTACGTAAAATTCGGCTTGCGTAATGATTTTGTGCTGAAACCATGTCCCAATTTACGTAAATGTCCTGACTTACGTAACACAATTCCCTATGGGTTTGCTTGGAGTTACGTAAAAATTTCATTTTTCCTATGGGTTTGCTTCGATTTATGTACAAATTCATTTCCCTATGGATTTGCTTCGGTTTATGTAAAAAATTCATTTTTCCTATGGGTTTGCTTCGAGTTATTTAAACACTGATTTACGTAAAAGCCTATGGAATGGACTTTTTACGTAAGTCGGGGTTTTACTGTATTGCCCAATGTAGGTCTAAACCAAGGATTCTCAACCTATGGTCTGTGAGCCAGATTTGGCTCGTGGCATCATTTCATGTGGCCCTCCACCCTCACTCAGGCCGCCACCAGAAACCAGAAGCAGCCATGGATGTGTTTTATGGCAGCATCTACGGCGGAGTTGAACCACCAGTCCGGCCTGCTCAGCTGTCTGAGGTAGTGTGACCTGGCCTACAGATTGGAAAGGTTGAGAACCCCTGGTCTAAACCATTGATTCCCAATGTGGGGCCCATGCCCCACAGTGGGACTTTGATTCCCAGAAGCCTAAGTAAATTGGCTGATCAGTGCTTTGGGGAATTGACTTAGGCTTTTAGGAATTGAAGTCCAAAATCAAAAGGTTGGGAAACATTGGTCTAAACCCAGGTCTTCTAAGCCCATCACTTGATCCGCTGCACCACACTGCTAAAATCCTGCTGCTCAACCTAGTAAACCACTCTTGAGTAAGCCAAATGAATCAATGGGGATTTAGTGAGCCAACTGTTCTATGGAATGAACAATTGATTCAAATGGGCTATTGTAACTGTGACTTACTTTAGTATAACTCACATTTAGAGTAGGCTCATTTAGATTAAGGAAACATAAGAGAAGTGATTCACAAAATCCCCATTAAGTCAACGGGCCTACTTTAGTGTAGTTTACTACACAAAGCCATTTTAGTAACTGGCTGTTATATGCATTTTTAAAACACATCTTTTATTTTGTGAATCACATGGCAACCGTGGAAATTAAGAGATTTCATAATATTGAATTGCATTCAGGTCTCAGCTGCATTTGGGAAGCTTCTTCTTCTGTGTCTAGGCCAGATATGAAACTGCCAAAATGAAGGCACCTTTTGGTTAGTTCCTTTTGCCTGACCTAGTGTGAAAAAGATTAGCTAGCAACACAAGGTTGCCGTTGCCTGAGGTATGCCCGATTGTGGTTCAAAAATACTACAATCTTTGAGGAGGCTCTTTCTGTGTACCCGAGAACTGGATACTCTTATATTAAAATATAAACACAGTGAATTCATCTCCTATCCCCACCATGTGGGTACACATAAGATGTCACATCCCACAGTGCTTCCCCCACCCACTACATCTGCTGGTGAAAATGTATTCTGGAGATTTTATTCCTATTACTGCCGAGTTGCAACTGTACTTCTGAAGAGGTGCTGTGTTTGTTTCCATTAGCTTAGTGATTACTTTTGATGAATGTTGCACAAATTAAATGGAAACAAAAGACAAATGAAAGATAAGGCCAGAAAGATGCATTTTATGACTGAGCTGTAGATGACCTTTGGAGATTTTCATCAAGAGTGCATTATTTCTTTTGCACAATAACTTTCATCTTCTTTTTCTATTTACAGCATAGTTTGAGCTAGTATGCATGCTATAGAAATTGCAAAACCCTATCTAATATTCTTGGTGAGATTTCTTCCCTTACTGTGCCATTAGAGGTTGTGCCTGGTTTCATCGTTTATTAATTTTCATTACCAGATGACCCAAATAGCCTACATTTTGTGTGATCTTAAACACTTTAAATTTGATCTTGGACCCAATCCACTTCAGTTCGCTTCTGCTGATCACATTGTTAAGAATCAAGTCAGAATAATCTATATATATTGCCTTAAATTATTTCTCGTCTAAGCAGCCTTTTGTGTTCTGGATTTTACACAAATCGTGAAGGAGAAAAGAGTCAAAATTGTTTGCTATGCTTTCCTTTATATTTTGAAGGTGGGTGTGGACACAAATTGAGAAAGTAAGAGAACCAGCTTTTCTACTTTTCTAAATTAGGCTAAATTAAGCTGATCGAATCCTTGATCTGCAGAAATTCATAAGCCGATTTGCACTTTTGTGAACAAGATCTGAAAGAAGACTTTGCAGATTGGAGTGTTTCTGTTCAGCCACTGTGGCTAGTAGTCACTGACCATCTTGTCTAGAGAGCAAGAGTTTTCAATTCTAGTTTTCCAGATGTCTTCAGGACAATGAAGTCTGATCATGTCATTCCAAAGAAATGAAGGTGGAACTTTGCCAGATAGAAAGACCGTACCTGCCTCCAACTATCTTGCTGGGGATTTCTGGGAATTAGACTGCTCAAGTTTAAAAATCACTGGAATTCCATAATGGTGAACCTTGGGACTCCAGGTGTTCTTCGACTTCAATTCCCAGAAGCCCAAGTCAGCACTCCTGCTGATCAGGGCTTCTGGGAATTGAAGTTCAAGAACAGCTGGAGTGCCAAGGTTGGTCATCACTGCACTAGATGAACCTGCTACAGTCACTATCGCTTGGACTATACATACAGGGCAATGAGAAGGCAAAACAGATTGCACCACTTTTTGTTACACAACTGTTTGTTACAAAATCTTGTTACAGAAAACCAAGAAGAATGTGATAGAAAAGGGGTGAACATCAAAGGCACAAAGGTGGGCATCACACAATCATTCCTGAAACCCACATGCTGAATTTCACAATAACTGAGTCTCTTCTTCTTCTTCTGTGTCTAGGTCAGACTTTAAACTGCCAAAAATGTAGCCACCTTTTGGTGAATTCATTCCGTAGTTCTTCTGCCCGACCTAGTGTGAGAAAGATTAGCCACCACAAAGTTGCCGCTGCCCAGGGTACGCCCAACTGTGGTTCAAAAATACCACAATCTTTGAGGAGGCTCTTTCTGTGTACTGTAATAGTTGAGCTAAAAAAACAGCATTTGGGTAGCTACCTATCCAATTATGAGGAAGAACGAAGATAAAATGGGAAAAAACAATAACAACCCAACAATTACTCTGTCTAAGTTCTAAATAAAATGCGAGGTGTACCTTTCAGTGAGATCCTGGTATTTAGGCTACTCCCTAAGGTCAGCAAATTACCTATTCTTGTGCTAGAATGATTCTCCCAGATACCTTTGTATTCTAATGACAATAATCTTTTAAAAATAACAATGATATATGGGCGCTTTCTAAAATGAGCTCCCTTACTTAAATGGATGCATGTCTTTCCCCCACCTCAGCTTTCTCCTCTTTCTTTCTTGCTAGAATGGGTAAAATATAGCATAGCAGAGAGCAAAATGCCCAGACGTCTCTCACAAATTCACTTTAGGACAGCGACTTCACTCTTTAATCAGGTCAAAGAGGGAAAGGGGAGTCTTGCCTAGTGCATGTGGCAGCAAAGTCTCAACACAACGAATGCTAATGCATGCTAGAAAGGTGCGTGAGAGGGAGTGTAGGAGAGAGAGTATGCACCAGAGACTTAGACAGAAGAAGAAAAGGGGTGAGGGGCAAGAAAGCGCTGAGGGAGAAAAGGAAGGTGAGATCCTGGTAAGAAAGAATGATTGGAGGAAATAATAGAATAGGAGGCTATAACAATAAGGAGGAAAGATATACAAGAGGATGGTATAAGAAACAGAAAGTATGAGAAGCCGGGCAGCCCAAAATATTTTACTAAGACAGAAAGTACCGTATTTTCCGGCGTATAAGATGACTTTTTAACCCCGAAAAATCTGTGCCAAAGTTGGGGGTCGTCTTATACGCCGGGTACTCTGGAGCCAGGGGTTGCCCGGCGGGGAAAGCCATTTGCCGCTGCTGCCGCGAGGCCTCCTTGCTGCGACGGCAGTGAATGGCTTTCCCCGCCGGTCAGCTGCTGATCCTCCTCCTCCTCACCCCCCCTGGGGTGGTGGTATCCGGGCGGCCCCTTGCTCCGGATGCCTCACGGTGGCGGCGGAGGCTGGTTTTCCCCGCCGGTCAGCTGATGCTCCTCCTCCTCCTCCTCACCCCCCGGCTGGGGGTGGTGGTGTGGAGGAGAAGGAGCATCAGCTGACCGGCGGGGAAAACTAGCTGCCGCCGCCGCGACGCCTCTGGAGCAAGTGGCCGCCCAGATACCACCACCCTCAGCCTCGCTGGGGGGTGAGGAGGAGGAGGAGGAGGAGGAGGTGACCGGCAGGAAAAGCTAGCTGCCGCCGCTGCTGCGAGGCTGAGGATGGTGGTATCCAGACGGCCCCTTGTTCCAGATGCCTCGCGGTGGCAGCGGCTGGTTTTCCCTGCTGGTCAGCTGATGCTCCTCCTCCTCACCCCCCGGCTGGGGGGTGAGGAGGAGGAGGAGGAGCAGCAGCTGACCGGCGGGAAAAGCCAGCCGCCGCCGCGAGGCCTCCGGAGCAAGGGGCTGCCCAGATACCACCACCCTCAGCCTCGCGGCTGCGGCTGGCTTTCCCCCCTGCCGGTCAGCTGCTCCTCCTCCTCCTCACCCCCACCCCTGGCTGGGGTGGTGGTATCCAGGTGGCCCCTTGTTCTGGACGCCTCGCAGCGGCTGGTTTTCCCCGCCGGTCAGCTGATGCTCCTCCTCCGCACCACCACCACCCCAGCCGGGGGGTGAGGAGGAGGAAGAGGTGACCCGTGGGAAAAGCCAGCTGCCACCGCCACAAGGCCTCTGGAAAAAGGGGCCGCCCACCTCCCCGCCCCCTTCACCGGTGGGGAAGATAAAAGGAGCCCCGTCGGGCTCAGAGATGCCGCGAGCCATGCCTCCCCGCCCCCTTCACCAGCGGGGAAGGTAAAAGGAGCCCCGTCGGGCTTGGAGATATGGCAAGCTGCACCTCCCCGCCCCCTTCACCGGCGGGGAAGGTAAAAGGAGCCCCATCGGGCTTGGAGACACCGCGAGCCACACCTCCCCGCCCCTTCACTGGCAGGGAAGGTAAAAGTAGCCCTGTCGGGCTCGGAGACGCCACGAGCTGCGCCTCCCCGTCCCCTTCACCGGCGGGGAAGGTAAAAGGAGCCCCGCCGGGCTCGGAGATGTGGCAAGCCGCGCCTCCCTGCCCCCTTCACCAGTGGGAAAGGTAAAAGGAGCCCCGTTGGGCTTGGAGACGCCGTGAGGCACACCTCCCTGCCCCCTTCACCAGCGGGGAAGGTAAAAGGAGCCCCGTTGGGCTCGGAGATGCCGCGAGCCACACCTCCTCACCCCTTCACCGGCGGGGAAGGTAAAAGGAGCCCCGTCAGGCTCAGAGACGCCGCGAGCCACACCTCCCCACCCCCTTCACCGGTGGGGAAGGTAAAAGGAGCCCTGTTGGGCTCGGAGATGCCCAACGGGGCTCCTTTTACCTTCCCCGCTGGTGAAGGGGAATAGGTTATATATGTTGTAAGCCGCTTTGAGTGACACTTGTGTCAGGAAAGCGGGATAGAAATAAAACTTATTATTACCAAAAGGTAATATTAAAATATTAAATATTAATATTAAAAATGATGATGATAGTACTAATGGCATCCTGATTTATGGCCACCCTTCCCATGGTTTCCTAGGTAGGGAGTCTTCAGATTTGAGTTTCCTCCCCTAAGGCTCTTGGGATTCTTGGGCCATTTGCCCAGCCCCCACCCCAAGCTGGCTTTCCCCGCCGGTCAGCTGCTGCTCCTCCTCCTCCGCACTACCACCTCCAGCAGGTAAAGGGAGCCATCCCCGGCCTGGGAAGCTCTGAAGACGCCGCCGTTGGAAGAGGGGTAGTCATACAGCGAGTATATTGCAAACTCTACATTTTAACTAGAAAATTTGGGGGTCGTCTTATACGCCCAGTCGCCTTATACGCCGGAAAATACGGTAACATGGCATCCACCCATTTTACATACAATTTAGAGGGACCGAATTGAGCTGCCCTGCACTATTGACAGCAGGGCTGGATTCTTCAGTGTATGTCAGTGGAACAGACTAAAAATCATTCCAATAATGGTATTTCTCCCCATTTGGGTTTTGTTGTTGTTGAGGATTTGATTCGATCAACCTGACATTTAAATCCACACTTGGGGAAGGTATGCTGTGTTCCAATGGGTTTCCTTGATCAGTGTGGACAGTCTCTTACAGGACACCCTTTATGGTACCTGCACCTCTCATTGCTCTCTCAAAGTATCTGCTATAGGAGGCAAATAGGTCTCTTTGCGTAATGGCAATTAGAGGTGGTAATTCCCAGAATCCCCCAACTGCACAGCCAGTAGGTGCTAGCTTGGAGTTTCTGGGAGTTGTTATCCAAAATAGCAACTTTGCCAGGCTCTGGACAGAATGAAGCTTGTTTGCCTTTGGCAAATGGAACTTTTCATTTCTCTTGTCCCCATATGTTTTGTATACAATCACAGGCAGCAAAAGATGTGGATTCTGAACAGCGGAATACAGGTTGCCCAGCAATCAGCTTGGCAAATATATTAGCAAAATATGGACTGTTATTATTTTAATGAAAAAGACTTCCTTTGCTAATGATCCAAACACTGCTTTCTAAATTACCTTTAAACCCTGTGGAACTGCCAGTTGTTAGAAGTAAAGGAGTATTTGTATGAGGCATGATTTACTCTCTTGGTATGGAGACATACACAGCACATGAATACAGAGAAATGGATTTGTGATGCACATGATAACCGTATGGTGACTTGCCTGCCAGGTGCAAAAGTTGCAGACATCACAAGAAATCTAGATAGATTGTTAGAGAGAACTGGGAACGAGCCAGTTGTCATGGTACACGTTGGTACCAATGATGTTGGGAAGGCCAAGCGGTCTGTCCTGGAAGCCAAATTCAGGTTGTTAGGAAGAAGATTGAAGTCCCGGACTTCCAAGGTAGCATTTTCAGAAGTGCTGCCTGTCCCTCGCGCAGGACCTACCAGGCAGGCAGAGCTCAGAAGCCTCAATGCGTGGATGAGGCGGTGGTGTCGAGAGGAGGGTTTCAGATTTGTCAGGAACTGGAGAACATTTTGGGACAAGCCAAATCTGTTCAGGAGGGATGGGTTGCATTTGAACCATGATGGGACCAGATTGCTGGCACTCAACATCAAAAAGGCTGCAGAGCAGCTTTTAAACTGATAACTGGGGGAAAGCCGACAGGAGCTGGGCAGCATCCGGTTCGGGAAAGTGTGTACTTGGGTAGTGAGGAGGATGCAAAAATTACTGAGCAGAGCGAGGAGCTAGTCACTAGCATTCTAGCAGAAGGATGCAAGAGGCAGTCTAACAATGCAACTGGACACAAAAGACTGTGTCAGAAAAGCATATATAAATGCTTGTATACAAATGCCAGAAGCCTCCGGAACAAAATAGGGGAGCTGGAATACTTAGCAATAGATAAGAATATTGATATTATTGGTATCACTGAAACCTGGTGGACGGATGATAACCAATGGGATACAGTTATCCCAGGCTACAAACTGTACAGGAAGGATCGGAAGGGGCAAACGGGAGGTGGTGTAGCCTTGTATGTCAAAGAAGTGATAAAATCGTATGAATTGGAATATCTAGGTGATTTGGAGTCACCATTAGAAGCTCTGTGGGTAAGAGTACCAGGCCACAAGGATGGTCTAACAGTAGGCATATACTATCGGCCTCCGACCCAAACTCTTGAGGGAGACAGGCAGTTGGAGAATGTTGTAAAGGAGGCATCCAAGAAGGGAAGCCTGGTTATAATGGGGGACTTCAATTACCCTCACATAGACTGGGTGAACTGTTGTTCAGCACATGATAAAGAGATAAAGTTCCTAGATATGCTAAATGATTGTTCCCTGGGACAGATGGTTGAAGACCCAACTAGAGGTACAAGAATCCTTGACTTGATCCTGAGTAATACTCAGGATCTGGTGCAAGATGTTAATGTGACTGATCCAATAGGGAACAGTGACCACAACTCAATTATGTTTAACTTGATCATAGACCGCAAGTCACTGATAAAATCTAACACAGAGACCTTAAATTTTCAAAAAGGAAATTTCCCAAAGTTGAGGAAACTAGTAAAAAAGAAGCTGAAAGGGAAAATTGAGAGAGTCCAAACACTTCAAGAGGCATGGAGGCTGTTTACAAAAACAATAACAGAGGCCCAATTGGAATGCATACCCAAAAGGAAAAAGGGCACTGCCAGGTCCAAGAGGACTCCAATGTGGCTTACAGGAGCTGTTCGGGAAGTGATCAAGAGCAAGAAAAGCTCATTTAGAAGATGGAAGGCTTGTCCGAATGAGGACAGCAGGCAGAAACATAAATTCTGGCAGAACAAATGCAAGGCAACAATCAGGAAAGCAAAGCAAGACTTTGAGGAGCGTATAGCTAAAAATACTCAGAGAAATAACAAAGACTTCTTTAAGTACATTAGAAGTAAGAACCCAACTAGGAAGGCCATTGGACCATTAGATGACAATGGAAGGCAAGGGGTTATTAAAGAGGAAACAGAGATTGCACAGAGACTCAATGAATTCTATGCTTCAGTATTCACTGAAGAAGACAGAAGCCACATGCCCAAAACAGAGCCTATCTTCATAGGGAGGGAAACCGAAGAATTAAGCCAGATAGAAATAACCAGGGAGGAGGTCCTTGCATGTCTTGTTAAACTAAACACTAACAAATCACCAGGACCAGATGGCATCCATCCACGAGTTCTCAGGGAACTTAAAGATGAAATTGCTGATCTCCTAGCCAAAATATATAATCTTTCCCTCAAATCAGGCTTTGTGCCTGATGACTGGAAGGTAGCGAATGTAACACCAATTTTCAAAAAAGGATCCAGGGGTGATCCAGGGAATTACCGACCTGTCAGTTTGACATGTGTCCCAGGTAAAGTGATGGAAACCATCCTAAAAGATAGAATTAATAGGCACATAGAAGAGAAGGCGCTGCTAAAGGAGAGACAACATGGCTTTTGCAAGGGCAAATCATGCCTCACTAATCTGTTGGAATTTTTTGAGAGTGTCAACAAGCATGTGGATAAGGGGGATCCAGTTGACATTGTTTATCTGGACTTTCAGAAGGCTTTTGACAAGGTCCCACACCAAAGGCTCTTGAATAAACTTACCAGTCATGGAATAAAGGGACAGGTCTTGTCCTGGATCAGCAACTGGCTAAGGGACAGGAAACAGAGGGTAGCACTAAATGGACACTTCTCCAAGTGGAGGGAAGTAAAGAGTGGGGTCCCCCAAGGTTCAGTACTGGGACCCCTGCTTTTCAACCTCTTCATAAATGATCTAGAGGTAGGAGTAAAAAGCAAGGTAGCCAAATTTGCTGACGACACTAAATTATACAGGGTAGTGAAAACTGTGAGAGATTGTGAGGAGCTCCAGAGGGATCTCTCGACACTGGGGGAGTGGGCAAAACAGTGGCAAATGAGTTTCAACATTAGTAAGTGCAGAGTGATGCATGTTGGGGCAAAGAACCCCAATTACATTTATAAACTGATGGGGTCTGAACTCTCTGAGACAAACCAGGAAAGGGACCTTGGTGTCCTGGTGGACAACTCAATGAAGGTGTCTACCCAGTGTGCCTCAGCAGTGAAAAAAGCAAACTCAATGCTAGGGATCATTAGGAAGGGTATAGAAAATAAGTCAGCAAGTGTCATTTTGCCTCTTTATAAATCTATGGTGAGGCCCCATCTGGAATACTGTGTACAGTTCTGGTCGCCATACCTCCAGAAGGATATTATGGAGCTGGAAAAAGTGCAGAGGAGGGCAACCAGAATGATTAAGGGACTGGAACACCTTCCTTACCATCTGAGGCTGCAACGGTTGGGCCTCTTCACTCTTGAACGACGACGTCTAAGAGGTGACCTGATTGAAGTTTATAAAATCATGCACGGTGTGGACAAAGTAGATAAGGAAAAACTGTTTTCCCTATCGCATAATACTAGAACTAGGGGACACTCCATGAAACTTTTGGGTACTAGTTCTCAAACAAATAAGAGAAAGTACTTTTTCACCCAGAGGATTACTGGTCTATGGAACTCCCTGCCAGAAGAAGTGGTGACAGCTGCCAGTCTTGACAGCTTTAAGAAAGGATTAGACAAGTTCATGGAGGAGAAGAGTATCAATGGCTATAATTATGGATACTTAAGGACAACCTCCGGGTTGGAGAGATAGGCAGGATATCTCTCAATATCATTTCCAGGGAATCCTAAGCAGGTGAAGGCATCTCCTTGGGAATACCCTGAAGGAAATGGTGAGCCACTGTGTGAGACAGAATGCTGGACTGGATGGGCTGTGGCCTGTTCCAGCAAGGCTGTTCTTATGTTCTTATGTTCTTATGAATGGGGTCCCTCCACACACTGACTGAACATCTGGCTTGAGAAGAACAAGACTAAAGCCTGTGATCACCTTGGAAATTTCAGATGTCTTTATGGAAGACAAACAGAAATCCATGACATCTATAAACAAATAGGAACATGACAAATGTTATGCAAATCACTTGTTCTCAGCAAGATGCCAATTGAGGGTTTGTTAAGTCAGAAGCATCATTTCTACTTCCAGCATAAGAATAAAACAAGGGATTTTTGTTTTTGCTTTTTTTCTCTTGAGGTTTTCAAAATCTCTGCAGAATACTAGTGCACTTTCCCTTTGTGGAGCCATGTACAAACATTCAGCAAAGCATACAGAGACTAGCTGATAGATTAAAAAGATACCAACCATTCATCTTATTTTTCTAATTTTAGAAGACTGTGGAAGGCAGCCACTATTGCAACTTTGTGCAGTTGTACTATTAGTTCACGAAACTTTCTTGGCAAAACACTTGGGATTCTTTTGCAATAGATTGGCATTCTTTTATTGTTTACGTAAATCAAATAGACTATAAAGAATTCTCCAAAGCACACAGGCATTATTGGCCTTTACAACATACTTGGAATATGACAATAATTTTCCCAAGAAAGTTCCTTTATAAGATTTTGCATGTGACTCTGCTGTTCAGGATGGGGAAGAGTACAGAAATAAATGCACTTATGTATTGATTATATTGTTAATTTTGTCATTGCTAATCTTGTCAATAAATAAATAAATTAAACAACCACAACAGCAAACTATTCTTTCAAATGTTAAGAACTCTTGTTGATAACAGGAGAAAATATCTTACCATCTTGCAGGAAAACAAGCTGGTATGCACTAGAAACAAGGAAGGGTTTAGCACAGGTGTTCTCAACCTTTTACAGCCGGGGGCCGGGTCACACTTCCCCAGACAGCTTTGGGGGCTGGATGGCCATTTTGCCATTCCTCCACCACGTGGTACTTTATGGTGTGGTGGAGGCGTGGGGGGAGGGGCACATGAAATGGTGCAGTGGGCTGCATTCAGCCCATGGGCCACAGGTTGGGAATCCCTGGTTTATCGTATTACCACTGAAGGCTTTTGTTGCAGAATGTCTAGGTTGTTCTGGCACTTATATTGACTTCTGAATGATCCCTCTGTCACACACAGCATGTGCTGTCCATGGTGCTTATTAAGGACACATGTCTGTGGCTAAATTTCAGAATGTTCAGATTAGCTAAAAATAGGGATAGGTGACCTTCTCTAATTTGAGTTCACTGCATTTTTCCATTTCTAGTATTCTCTATCCCACTTTCTTTCAAAATACAGTAAAAGAAAGGACTTTGCATGAGTCTGATTTCATGCTTGGCTGGCTGGCTCCAGAATTAATGGCCACACAGCCTAGAGCCTAAGCTAGCTGGATCCAGGCAAAAGGAACCACATGAGGGTGTGTGGCCAAGATGGCGATAGTTTAACACTGATTTTCCTTTGCTCTCGCTTTAACAAAGGTGGATTAATGGGAACGCTTTTTAAAACGAGACTTTAAATGACTTTTTTCAAAAATAAGTTGATGGTGATCGGGGGTCTTGATTTTCAAGTGGGCTGATGGCCCGAAGAGCAAGGCAGAAGGCTTTAATGCTGAGCCGGCTTGAGGTGCCGAAGCCAGAGAAAGTGAAAGTGAGATAAGATTTGGTAAATGAGGAGCCAAATCAAACTCAGAAAGGAGAGAAAGTGAAAAGAAAAAGATCTTCCAAATTGCCGAAACATGTTTTGCTGAGCCATGATATTTGATTGATCGCGCATCTGAGTACTGGATCGGTGGTGAATGCGACCCGATGGGTGGAAGCTGAATGGGGGTGCTGGCGCCGAAGGGTACAGGGTGCGGAGATCGGAAAAGTGGGAGATTAAGTGAAAAATTTACTAAATCGGCAGTGGAGCCCTTTTAGACGGCGGAGAAGTGAGGCAGAGTGTCGTGTTTTTGGACTGGTTTGAGTTGGTGGGATACTGGATATAAGAAGGAGAAGGGGAGGATCGAGAAGGGAAGGAGGTGGACGGAAAGTAATGGTGGCGCTGGAAAGTGTTTAGAGAAAAGTGAAAGTTACAAGTGGAGAAGACACAATGTTATGGCTGCAGAGGGCAGAGAAGAAAATTAGTTACATTGTCTTCTAGAAGTGGATGCGAAAGTATGGAGCTGGAAGTTGGTAGAGGATAAAGAAAGTTGAGAACGTTGGAAGAGGAATTGAAGTCATGTGAGGGTTGCTGTAGTGTTGCTGGAGGGAGAACAGATGGAAGGAGGAGGGTGCTGCCGCAGAGGAACCCACTGCGGATTATAAATGGTCCTTTTCTCTTTTTTCCCTTCCCCCCCTCTTTCTTCCATTCCTCATTTTTATTTTTGAAGTTTTTGATGAAGGTGAAAGGGGTTAGAGGAGTTGTTGCAGAAGACTGGATTGGGAATTAAAAACCCTCTCACCCCCCTTTTAAGGCTTGGATTTTAATTTGGTTTTTGTTTTCTCAGAGTTTGAAGCTGAACTAAGGGTCAAAGTTAAATATTTTGCTCAATTTTGGAACTGGATTAAAGTGTTTCAGTGAAAGACTTGAAAGAAAACTTATTAGTATTATTTGAGGATATAATGGCAAGCATGGAAAAGGATATAGAGGAGGAGGTGGTGAAGCCAAAGCGAGCAGAGACGAAGAAGGTAAAGAGGGAGAAAACAACACCGACTATATCTCCAACACCTCTGGATGAAATTCAAATTATGACAGAGCTAGGCAAGTTGTTTAAAAGATTGGATAGAATGGAAGACTCCAGAGCTCAAGATAAAGCAGATATTTTGAAAGGAATACAAGGGTCTGAGAATAAGCTTACTGGGATGTTTTCTAAATTTGTTAAACAGACCAATGAAAATTTTGATAGAGTGGAAAAGGAAATGGGGGTTCTTAAGGCAGATTCAAAATTGATGCAAGGAGATTTGAGAAAGTTGTATGAAGAAGGAAAAGAGATAAAGAGTAAAGTCAAAATACAAGAAAAAAGAGTGTATATGGTGGAAGAAATGATGAGGAGGCAGAATATAGTCATTCGAAAAATGGTGAGGAATACGCCAGATCAGCTTAAAGTAAGAATTTTAGATTGGCTGAACAATTTGAGATGGCGGACATTGCGAGTGCTTACAGAATTGGACCAAGGAGAGGGAGAAAGGAGCAAATAAATGTGTTGGTGAAATTTTCAAATTTGGGAGATAAATTGAAAGTGATGGAATTTATAAAACAAGCTGGATCTGGCGTTTTAAAGATGGATGGAAAAGATATTGAAATTTACAATGACATTACAATTAATGAGAGAATATGGAAGTATAAGATGAAGCTGGTTACTAAGATCCTGAAAGAACAAGAAATTAGATATAAACGGAGGTTTCCCCAACAGCTGATATTTTTTATGCTAAGAAAATGCATGTAATTGATTCAGAGATGGATGCAATGGAATATTTGAGAGCAATTGGTCTGATTCAAAGTGGTTCTCATGAACGAGGTGAACAGAGGAGGAGTTGGAGGTCTTGGGAGGTGAGGAGAAGGGGGAAGATGAAGCAGAAGAAAGGGGTGCCATGGGAGGGACAGTAGCTGGGGTGACAGGGATGGGGTTGAGGGTGGTGGAAGAGGAGGAAAAATGAGAAATGAAGCTATTAAATGGGAAGAGTGGTTAGAGTAAAGAATATGAAAAGTCTGAACATCTTACACGTCTCCCCCATCTTTGGAAGACAAGGGCTGCTTTTCTTCAGTCCATGAAGAAAGAGTATGGGGGAGATGGCGGAGGTTGTGTGTGTGTGTGTGTGTGTGTGTGTGTGTGTGTGTGTGTGTGTGTGTGTGTGTGTGTGTGTGTGTGTGTGTGTGTATTGTGGAGGACCTAGCGAAATTTAATCAAATTTAATTATGAAGTGTGTAAAGATATTGTCTTGGAATGTTAAAGGGTCTGGCTGCTAAGTGAAGAGAAGAAGGTTGGAAATGGCCCTTAGAAGGGATAAACCTGATGTAATCTTTCTACAGAAAACACATCAAAATCGGAAGACACTAATAAATTATTCTTGGGATGGACACAAATTTATGAAAAAGCTTTTGGTACATCAAAGTCACGAGGGGTAGCGATTTTGATTTCGAATAGATTGGGTTTTACAATGACAAAAACCATTTCTGACCCAGAAGGTAGATACTTGATAGTGAAAGGAACAATTGAAGATGAAGAGATTACATTGGTTAATGTGTTTGCCCCAAATGAACACCAAGATAATTTTTTGGAGAAATTTTATCGAATAATAGATAGAGAAAGGTCAATAAAAATGATTGTTGCAGGTGATTTTAATTTAATAAGATCTGATATAGATTGTACAAATGTGACTAAATATAGATCTGGGGTAAAAACGCAATTGATTGATAAATGGATTAAATTATTGAGACTGCGAGATGCATGGAGAGAACTTAAAGGGTCAGAAAGATCGTATACCTACTTCTCACAAATTCATAATTCATATTCTAGATTGGATTATATCTTTGTTATGGAAAATATGGTTAGAAATCTGGAAGAGATGGAAGTGGGTCTTTTTAAAGAATCAGACCATTCAAAAGTGTTATTAGAATTAAGTTTGGAGGGACAGAATCAGAGAGGAAATAATTGGAGATTTGATATAAATCTATTTAAAGACCCTAAGAATAAAGAATTAATAATGAAAAATTGGGAGGAATGTTGGCACGGATGAAGTGAAATATAACATACTGTGGGATGCCATGAAGTCGATATTTAGAGGAGAATGTATTAAATTAGCTAGTATTAAAAATAGACAGTGTTAGAATAAACAAAAGGATCTGGAAAAGGAAATTGAACAGCTCCAAAAAGAACATGTTAAGACCAAGAATACAAAGATTTATGAAAAGATGCAGAGACTAAAAGCTGAACTGATTGGGAAAGATATAGAAAAGGTGAAACGAGATTTGATTTACTTGAAGAGAGAAAATTTTGAATATAGTAATAAAAATTCAAAATTATTGGCTAGGGCAGCAAAAGAGAAAAGGATTAAAAAAGAAATGGGAACATTAATAAACAGAGAAGGTATTAGATGCAATAAAACAAAAGATAAACTTAAAATTGTGAAAGATTTTTTATCAAGAATTATATTCAGAAAAAGAAGTTAATGTGGAAAAGTTGAAAAATATTTAGAGAAGGGTTCTAAAATTAAATTAATAGAGGAACATAGAAATAGAATGGAGGAAAGGATAACTGAGAAGGAAATTAAAGAAGTCATAAAGAAGTTGAAAGGAGGGAAATCTGCTGGGGAGGATGTATTACCGGCCGAGTTTTATAAAGAGTTTTACGAAATGGTAGGTCCTAGACTTTTGAAGCTGTTCAACTCTATTTTGGAAGGAGAAATGATGCCGACTTCATGGCACAGGACTAGAATTGTATTGATTCCTAAGCCTGGGAAAGATTTAACAAAAGTAGAGGCATATAGACCAATTTCATTAATAAATCAAGATGCTAAAATATTTACAGCCATTATTGCAAAAAGGTTGAATAGCTTTATGACAGACTACATAAATAGGGATCAAGCAGGGTTCTTAAAAGGAAGGCAGATGACAGACTTAACATGGAGGGTAGTAGATCTAATAGATTCTGCACTTCAAACTAAACAGGAGGTGGGATTATTATCTTTGGATATATACAAAGCATTTGATTCGTTACAATAGGTTACAATTAAAGAGATTTTTAATAATTATGGGTTTGGTACAAAATTTAAAAGGAATATAGACCAATTATATCAACATGGTTTTGCTAAAGTGAGAGTAAACAAAGCTTTTACAGAAGAGATATAGCTTAAGGCTGGAACATGTCAGGGCTGCCCACTTTCACCAATATTATTTATAATGGCAATGGAAATATTGGCGAACATGATAAGGGAAGACAAAAACATTGAAGGATTGGAAGGGAATAAAATTAGTTTGTATGCAGATGATACCCTAATAATTATGAAAAATCCAAAAGGAGCCTTAGCGAAAATACAATGGCATCTTAAAGAATTTGGGGGAATGACTGGATTGAGAATAAATTGGGATAAATCAGAAGTAATATTTTATAATATGAATAACGAGAAAAGAGAAGAGATTAAATTAAAATATCATATTCAGGCTAAGGATAATTTGAAATATTTGGGGAAAATATATCAAATAAATTTGAGGATTTAATAAAGTTAAATTATGAAAAACAGAAAAAAGAAATTAAGGAAAACATTCAACAATATAAGAGGCTGAACCTATCTTGGTTTGGTAGAATTGCACTGTGTAAAATGAAATTATTACCGAAATTAAACTTTTTGTTAGATGCTTTACCAATACAACTTAAAGATAACTAGATAAATGACTTTTGTAATGGGGGGGAAGAGACCAAGAATATCAAAAAGTTGTGGTATTTAGCACAGAAAGGTGGTGGATTGGGAATACCAAATATTGATACCTATTATAAGGCGTTTCAATTAAAATATGTGGTGAAAATTTTAATGAAAGAAGAGATGATATGGGAGGAAATGGAGATAAAGGAAGTGAAGAACATTGGTAAAGCAATTTTTTTGGATAAAGTATCAACAAAAATTGAATTTAAAAATAGTTTGTTAAAAACAACATTGAATTTATGGAAGAAATTGAAAACGAAGTTAGCTCCAGATGTGTCCCCAATTACAGAAATGGAAGACTTGAGGAATTTTCTGTTAAAGATGGATAGGAAGGTGAGGGATGTGTTTTTGAAAAATGTTGTATTCCTGCTGAAGGATTGGATTCAGATATGTAAAAATAAAGAAAAAAGATTGGGAATTTATGAACAAATGAATTTGAACTGGTTTCAAGTTATTTTATTGAATAAATGGAATAACAAATATTTTTGGAGACTAGTTTAACAAGAGAAAGGACAGATTTTGAAGAGTTGGTAATTAAAATAAGAAAGGGAGAGGTAGGAAGTAAGGGCCTTGTCAGTAAATTGTATAAAATGTGAAATGGTGACGACGGATCACAGGAAACATTAAGAAAAAAATGGGGAAAAGATTTGAATATTAGAATTTCGGAGGAAAGTTGGAGGTATAAATGGAAAAAAAGAATTATGAGATCTATGTCTGTGAGAGTCATGGAACATAACTATAAAATGTTGTGGAGGTGGTACCTGACACCGGTTAGGTTAAATCAGATGGATTGTACTAAAACAAAAATGTGCTGGAGATGTAAGACTGTTACGGGGACTTATGAACATATGTGGTGGAGTTGTGATGTGGTTAAAGCTTTTTGGCTTAAAATAGAAAATGAAATATCACAAATAATGGGCAGTAATCTTAAACTGGAGTCAGGTACCGCTTTATTGATGGAATTTGATAATATGAATATGGAAGAACATAAAGAACTGTTAACAATAATATTGACAACTGCAAGACAATGTATTGCTAAAAATTGGAAGAACGATTCTATAGTAGATATAGAGGAATGGTATAGAGAAATGTGGCAACTTGCATTAAATAAAAAATTAACATGGGAATTGAAAATAAAAAGAGGTATGATAGATAAAAACAAATTTGGAATTATTTGGAAACCATTTCTGGTTTATATATTGTCTGAAGGTAAAGGTGGCAGACCAGCCCCAAGTCACATGAGTTTTTGGTTATAATATGTGATGCTGGGCAGCTCCGCAATTCCCAAGGCAATGTACACAGCACTGGGGCATTATCTTATGTTAATTTTTTTTTAAGATAGTGTATTTTATGTTTAAACAAGATGGTTCCAATAAGCTAAAGTGAATATACACTATCTGTTATTATTGTATTTTTAAGTATGTGATTTTATTTTTTAATTTTCACTTGTAATTTGTACTTTTATGTAATTTTGTATTATGTATTGATGTCTTTTTTCTTTTATGTTTTATTTTCTTTTTATAAAAAAAATTTAAAAAAGGAACCACATGAAACAAGGTCACTCCAATGATGTCAACAGGCAGTCCTGGATTCAAGTCAAGAGAGTCTTCCAGCATTGGTGAGCCATGTAAGGTCAAAAGGCAATCCAAATTGAGGTCTGAAGGGCAGGCAGGAAGGAAGAGTGGGAGCCTAACAACAGGAACAAAGGCATCCAGGAAGGGTGGCCAAGTTTTAGAGTCAGTTGTAGGAACTGTTTCCAGCAACCTTCCTTTTTGATAAATGACTTGTACAAAATGGAACTGCCACACCCTTAGCTTTGGCTTTATCCTAACTCTTTTTAGGAAGATGGTCCGTCTCACCAGAAAGCCCTTACTCCTGTAGAGCTGTTCCATGATACTGCTGAGCAGTCAACAGCTCTGAATGTGAATGTGTTTTCCACTACCAGTCATCTCTCTCACCTAGGGCAGGACACCCTCCCCCCAGTTTAAGGATGAGATTCCACCACTTTTCACCCTGAGAAATGGGCATTAGCTGGAATGCCCTCCCCTCTTTTTTGGTATCATCAGACCTTGCAGATTTGGGTTAATTTTTAAAGGAAGCTCTCGCTATCAGGACACAACAATCTCCTGCAAGTAAAATACTCACAGAGCCATGTTGCTTACTAACTAGGGTCAATTATTTTGTGACACTCTTGGGAAAGGCTAAGCTTCTTTCCTGGTTACCAAAAATGTTCTTGCGTCTCCACGTCAGGGAGCTTAGCAGGAATGGGCAACAAGCTGTCCACAAGGAGGGCAGGAAGGAGGAAAACTCAGTGATTGATTCCCCCATCTGGATTGTCTCCGATTCTGATTTGTCTCCACCAGTGTCTTTATTGGGTTGCCAACTCGCTTAAGAGGTTTCATCTGAAATATGCTGCTATTTTGTGTTCCCCCCCTTCCCCCCCTTCTCCTCTGGACTCACTGGCTACTAAGACATAAGGAACATCTAAAGCAAATTTTGCTCTTGAATATCTTGCTGATTTATGCTAATGCTTAATTAATTACATTGCATGAGGAGTTTGCAGATGATTCACACAAACAGAGATGGTTCCCTTTTCATGTAAAGACCTGAAAAATGCACAATGCTACCACATTCCAGAGGGAACTGGGGGATTTTCCTCTGGATCGGCTACACGATTCATCTGAGGCACTTGTTGACCTGTGGTACAGGATGACTACCGCTGCCTTGGATGAAATCGCACCACTACAGCCTCTCCGAGCCCGCAGGGATAGATCTTCCCCGTGGTTCACATAAGAACTGTGGGAGCTTAAACGGGCAAAGAGACGCCAAGAGCGCCGCTGGGTGAAGACCCAAAATGATTCCGACTGGACACTGGCTAGGGCTGCTATTAAGACCTACCTGGTGGCGATGGCGGTGGTGAAGCAACAATACTTCACCGCCCTCATTGCCTCTGCGGATAATCGCCCAGCCGCTCTGTTCCGGGTTACCAGGTCTCTCCCCTCCGGGAGGGGCCGGTGCCCAGTTGGCAGGCTTCGGCTGAGGTTTTTGCAGGTGGAGAAAATCGCTCGGATTCGCTCGGGGTTTAATCCCGGCGTGGATGGGGAGGGTCTGGAGGGGATCAGAGCTCAGTCTGGCAGTGTTATCTGGGATCGGTTTGACCCAGTTGTCCCTGAGGAGGTGGACAGGCTTCTTGCAGCTGTTTGCACCACCTCCTGCCCTTTGGATTCCTGTCCCACTTGGTTGGTGAAAGCCTCCAAGGGGGTGACAGGAGGCTGGGTCGGGGCTATAATAAATGCTTCACTGCGGGAGGGGGTGTTTCCTGCACTTTTAAAACATGATCTGGTGCGCCTGAAGAAACAATCTCTCAACCCAGCGGTTCCAGCTAATTATAGGCTGGTCTCCAACCTCCCTTTCTTAGGGAAGGTACTGGAAAAGGTGGTAATGCGGCAGTTGCAGGGGGTCCTGGATGAAGAGGATTATTTGGACCCCTATCAATCGTGTTTCAGGCCTGGATATGGTACTGAGACTGCATTGGTTGCACTGGTTGACAACCTCTTGCAGGAGCGGTACGGGGGTCATCCATCCATCCTGGCTCTTCTGGATCTCTCAGTGGCCTTCAATACCGTTGACCACGGTATCCTTCTGGAACGGCTCAAAGGTTTGGGGATCCAGGGTACTGTGCTGTCCTGGTTTTCCTCATTTCTGGAGGGTCATACCCAGTCGGTGTGGTTGGAGAGTGAGAGTTCCAGCGCTAGGCCCCTACAGTATGGGGTGCCTCAGGGCTCGGTGCTCTCTCCTCTCCTATTTAACATATACATGAAGCCATTGGGTGAGGTTATCTGTTCCCATGGGGTAAGGTATCATCAGTATACTGATGATACCCAGTTATATATCTCGGCCTATGGGGACCCCAGTGATGCAGTCAATGTCCTATCCAGATGTCTGGAAGCGGTTGGGTCTGGATGGGGGACAACAGGCTACAATTGAATCCCTCCAAGACTGAGTGGCTTTGGATAGGGGGTCCCACGTTATCCAGGGAGCTGCCAACTTTGGTCTTGAATGGGGCTGTTTTGCGCCAGACAGACCCGGTATGCAACTTAGGGGTCCTCCTGGATTCGGGGCTGCTACTAGCAAGTCAGGTGGTGGCTGTGGCCAGGAGGGCTTTCTCACAGCTTCGCGTCATCTGTCAGTTGCGTTCGCTCCTGGACTGGGACTCCCTACTCAGGGACACACATGCTCTGGTCACCTCCAGGCTAGATTATTGCAATGCGCTCTACATGGGGCTGCCCTTGTCAACCATTCGGAGGCTGCAGTTGGTCCAGAATGCGGTAGCCCAGGTGGTGATGGGGTGCGGTCATTATGCTCGTGCCTCACCATTACTTCAGGAGCTGCACTGACTACCAGTTTGCCTCCGGGTGCAGTTCAAGGTGCTGGTTTTGACCTTTAAAGTCCTTCATGGTAGTGGGCCGGGATATCTTAGAGACCGCATCGTCCCAAGAGTGTCTGCCCATCCAACCAGAGTGGATCGGAGGGGCTCCCTAATTGTTCCATCTGCCAGAGGGGCGTGTCTCTCTGGTACACGAAGGAGGGCCTTTTCCGTGTCCTCACGGGCCTTGTGAAACCTCCTGCCTGTAGAGTTGCGGGAGCAGATGGAGCTGCTACCTTTCAGAAAAGACCTAAAAACCTGGTTGGCGGGGCAGGTGTGGGGCCCAGATGGAAGAGTGGCCCCCGCCTGTTGGCTTATAAATTAAGCCCCCATTTCTTTTAATTGTCAATGAAGGCAGTTTTTCAATGTGGGTTTTTAAGAGGAATGGGGTAGGTGGGTGGGTATGTTGGGTTTTAATTAGTTGTATTGTTTTATGTGTGTTTTAACTTGTTGTGAGCTGCCCAGAATTGGGTTTACCTGATTGGGCGGCATATAAGTTTGAATATAAATAAATAAATAAATAAATAAATAAATAAATAAATAAATAGTAAATAAATAAATAAATAAATCTCTGAGAACAGACAATGTACAATCTTGTGAACATTGAAAAGGGGGAATGCACATCTTTTTAATAAATAAATGTTGTGGTAGAACTTTGTTAATAACGATACCCCTTTATTAATAATGCTAGTCCCTTTGGAAAAGCACTGCAATCCATTGAGCAAGTCCCAGCTCACTACCTTTGGTCCCATGATCTCTAAGAACAAATGCTGCTGCAATGCTTTGTGGAACCTCTTCTTGGTAATGATGTAACTTTCTTCGCTTTTCTACAAATAGGATAGTCCTTCTGGGATTTTTATGATTACAGTTTTCTTGGATTACAGACCCCCAGGAGCCAACTTCAGCAGTAATCAATCTCTGTGCAATTGGTAGAAATGGAAAACCAAGGTCTTCCTGTTCACCTAATAAACATTTTGTACGTGGTTAAGATGCTGACTGGAAGGCGGGAGGTAAGCAGTTCAATTCCCGAGTATTGCAGGATGGAATGAACTCCTGTCTTTTGTCCCAGCTCCTGCCAACCTAGCAGTTCGAAAGCAAGAAATTGCAAATATATAAATAGGGACCACTTCGGTGGGAAGGTAAACAGCGTTCCGTGCACTCCGGTGTCTAGTCATGCCTGCCACATGACCATGGAAACATCTGCAGAAGCAGACAGTGCTGGCTCTTTGGCTTTGAAACAGAGATGAGCACTGAACCCTAGAGTTGGATACGACTGGCTTTCGAGCAAGCGAAACCTTTACCTTTTACAGTTTAAGTCTGCAGAATAAAGAAGAATTTAGTCCAAACTCTTCAGTTATTATTGAGAATAACATCGGTCTATCATCAACTTTGTTGCCATGATCATCCTCATCACCGTTATCACTATCATCATTTAACTGCTGGACAGCACCCTATTATCATCTGATGAATCATCTTGGCAAACCTACCTTCCTAAACCATTTCCCCTGAAACATCTTCTCAGTAACAAGATGAGAATAAAGTGTCTGGTTGCGAATGCCTGATCTAAAGCATCTTTTGATGAGGGTGAAAGAGGAAAGTGCAAAAGTTGGCTTGAAACTCGACATAAAAAACCTCAAGATCATTGTATCTGGCCCCATCCCTCCCTGGCAAATTGAAGAGAAAGAAATGGAAGCAGTGACAGACTTTACTTTATTGGGATCTAAGATTATTGCAGACGGTAACTGCAGCCATGAAATATATACTTTTTGGGAGGCAAGCTATGGCAAACCTAGGCAGCATAATAAAAAGTAGAAACATCATCTTGTCTACAAAAGTCTGCATACTGTAGTTAAAGCAATGGTCTTGTCAGTAGTAATGTATGGCTGTGAGAGCTGGACCATAAGAAAGGCTGAGCGCAGAAGAATAGATGCTTTTGAACTTTGGTGCTGAAGAAGACTTTTGAGAGTCCCCTGGACTGAAAAGAGTTCAAATCAGTCCATCCTGAAGAAAATCAACCCTGATTGCTCCTTGGAAGGAGAGATATTGAAGCTGCAGAGGATGAGAGTGAGCTGCAGAGGATGAGATGATGCAGTGGGCATAGTTCTGGGCGGACTACAGAGGATGGCGGATGACAGAGGAGCCTGGCGTGCTGTGGTGCATGGGGTCACAAAGGGTCGGACTCCACTGTGTGACTGAACAACAAATGTTGCTTACAATTGAGATTTAAACAGATAATTAGAGACTATACTTCTTAAATTTTATAACAGTTTGCTAATTTACAGTTTTGTTTTCTTTAGCATGTACAGACAAATCTGTTGAATTGAACAAAAAATGCATCTGATGGACCCCTGTTTATGCCTTAATAATGGGTGCTACAAAACTCTCCTGTTTTGGTTACAACAGACTAATGTAGCTACCCATTCAGACAATGATTCTCTATTGCAATACTGATGGGAAATGCATAATAAACATTACTAAGACTATTTCAATTCATAAGCAGGAAGCAATGCTACCCTGCCAAATAATTCAGATTAAATATTCAAAACTTTAATTATTAACTTTCCAAACTAATTGTGGTTCAGACTGCCTTACAAGTTACCTCAAAGTATATACATTTTAAAAAATGAAACCAAATAGATTTTAAGGGATAAAGGGATCCTAAATACCCCCAGCTGGGGTGTGAGGAGGAGGAGGAGAGCCGGGCGAGAGGCAAAGAGGCCAGCCGCCGCCGCCGCCGGGCAGCCACCCCCAGCCGGGGGGTCAAGAGGAGGAGGAGAGCTGGGCGAGCGGTGAAGAGGCCAGCCGCCGGCGCCGCCGGGCAGCCACCCCCAGCCGGGGGGTCAAGAGGAGGAGGAGAGCCGGGTGAGCGGCGAAAAGGCCAGCCGCCGCCGGGCAGCCACCCCCAGCCGGGGGATGAGGAGGAGGAGGAGAGCCGGGCGAGCGGCGAAGAGGCCAGCCGCCGCCGGCGGGCAGCCACCCCCAGCCGGGGGGTGAGGAGGAGGAGGAGAGCGGCGAAGAGGCCAGGAGAAGACCAACTGACAGAAGGGAAGAGGGCAGAGGAGGAAAAGCAGGGGGCGAGACTCAGAGTCCCAGGCAAAGGATAAGTAGCTGATATGCAAATGTAGAAGACTTAATATAACAACTGACATTGCAAGCGCGGCGCCAAAATGGCCGCCGCGCTCTTTGCGGGCCCCCCTCCCACAGGACGAATGATCCGGGTAGTTTAGGGCGTGGCCAGCTCCCTTACAAAAGGGGTGGCCACGAGGCAGCCGAGCTGCCATTTTATCTAAGCGACGGAGCGGAGAAGTTTTTCTTTTCCTCCTGTGTCTCCGTCGCTCTTTATCTAGGTTGGAAGCCTTTTGGCGGCGAACCTTCTCTTTCGGCTTCCTTTTGCATTTAGTGAGATGCCTCCGAAGAAGAAGGCGCTTTCGAGTGCGGCTCGCACGGGTAGGAGGCGCAACCCGGGTCGGAGGACCACGGTGGCGCCTCCCCAGCAGCCGCCTTTGCCGGTGCCCGTCGGGACCGGCAGGATGGGGGCGATCACCCCTTGGCCGGCAGCGGGGGACCCCAGCATGGGCTCGGGGAGGGCTTCGGCCCCCGGCCCGCAAGCGGTGGACACCGCCCCTGGCTTTGCCCATTCTGCTGGGCCTGCAGCGGTTGTGGCGCAGCTTCCCCCGGGGCCTTCTAGCCTTGGGGGGTGGTGTGGCCCCCTGCCTTGGCAGGCGCCTGCACCGACCCTTCCGGGCTTCGGTGTGGGACAATGGCCCTATTCGGGCCCTGGGGTACAGGGACCTGTACCCGCGCCTATACCAGGCGGGCCGGCCGGCCCTTCGCCCCTGGTCGGCGTTGAGGCCTTACTGGCCCGCGTGGCGGCTCTCGAGGCCTCCTTGGCTCGGGCCAGCCATGCTGGGGCTACTTGTGGGGTTCGTGTTGAGGCACCGTCGGTCGGGCAGCAGCAGGCGACGGGACGGGTCGAGCTGCTGCAGGTGCGTGGCGCTCCTTCGGCCACTGCCTCGCAGCTCCCCGGCCAGCAAGCAGGTGTGGGTCAGGCCCCGATGATGAGCTCTGCGGCGGTCGTGAGCTCCGATGCCCCCGGTGGGCCGGAACCCCCGGTGGGGGCGGCCAGCGGGGGTGCAACATGTGAGTATGCAGTACAAGCCAATACACCTACACACATTGCCAATACCGGGGTGGCCTTTCAATGGCCTTGGCCTCGCGCGGGTGGTGCGGTGGCCCAGCCGCCGCTGCCCCACTCGGCGATGACAACTGCTACCCAGACCCCTGGGGTTATAGGTGTTCCCTTCCCTGCCGGGAATGTATTGGGGGTGGCGGGGCCGGCACAGGCCCCTTTTCCGATGCCCGCGTTGTCTGCGGTCCCGGTTTCGGCCTTGCCAACGGCGGGATATTCTTTGCCACTGGGTGACCACCTAGCACAAGCCACCAGAGAAAAGATATGGCGGGGGGAGTATGTAGATATCTTCTCACTCTTAAACAGAGAGCCCACCAAGGAGGAGAGGGAGGGGCAGGACGAGAAGGACAAGGAGCAGGCACGTCGTCGCAAGCCACCACGTACCTGGGCCAACTGGCTGCCGGCTTATTTAATCTACATGGCAGTGTACTTGAGAGCGCGGCCGGATTTGGCTATTCCGATGGTCCAATATTTGGACAACATCTATAGGGGGATGGTCGATTTTCCGGGCCCCTCGTGGTTGGCTTATGACGAGGAATTTTGTATGCGGATTCCCCTGCACCCCGAGATGAGGTGGGACGAGCCGTGCCAGAGGCTTTGGCTTCTGTACATGACTCCCACGCGCCCCGCGCCGGGGGAGAGATACCATTGCGGACATGCGGTCCAGCGAGCGGCCCCAGCTCAGGTTCCCCGCCAGGTGGCGGGGCAGGGGGTTCCAGCCCGCCTGCTGTGCTGGACTTTCTCGTCCAATGGTTCCTGCAATAGGAAAAATTGCAAGTACAGGCATGAGTGTCCCACCTGTGCTGGTCCCCACGCAGCCTCTGCGTGTCCCAGACCTGGAGGGACGCGTGGCAGAGGGAAGGGCGGACAGTGGGCTGGCAAGACTGCCGCAGATGGAGGTAGTGTACCAAAAGGCCCCCTCCCCAATTAATGTGCGTATGTTGGAGCGTTGGCTCACATCGTACTCGAAGAGGGAGGATGTGGAGTATCTCCTTCGAGGCTTTCAGCAAGGGTTCCATATCCCTTTCATGGGTGACAGGTCCCCTCAGGATGCCCCCAATCTTTTGTCCCTTAGGGGAAGGGAGGAGGTGGCTGCTGCCAGCATTAGGAAGGAGGTTGATGCGGGCAGGGTCGCTGGCCCTTTCCCTGCACCCCCGTTCCCCAATTTTAAGGTATCACCCCTAGGCTTGGTTCCCAAAAAGTCCCTAGGCGAATTTCGCCTTATTCATCATTTGTCTTACCCGGCCGGCCGATCGGTCAATGATGCTATCCCTGATGACCTTTGTTCGGTCAGGTATACATCCTTTGACCACGCGCTGCGCATGGTGCGCTCGTGCGGCCCGTGTGCCTTGCTGGCTAAATGCGACATCAAGTCGGCTTTTCGCCTACTGCCGGTGCATCCGGCCGACTTCGAGTTGCTGGGTTTCAAATTTCGGGGTGAATATTATTTTGATAAGGCCATGCCTTTTGGCTGTTCCATATCATGCTCTGCATTCGAGCGTTTCAGTACCTTCCTGGAGTGGGCTTTCGTCCGCAGGTCAGGGTCCCGGTCTGTAGCCCATTACCTGGATGACTTTTTATTCGGGGGTGAACGGGGCTGGGACACGTGCACACGTCTCCTCAACACATTTCAGACGCTAATGGAGGAACTTGGTGTCCCTTTAGCGCCCGAAAAGACCGAGGGCCCATCTACCAAGCTAGTATTCCTGGGGGTGGAGATCGACACAGTAGCGCAGGCTTCTAGGTTACCGGGGGATAAGGTGTCCCGGTTAGTGGCCCTCATCTCGGATTTGCTGGCCAAGCGCAAGGCATCGCTGAGGGAACTCCAAGTGTTACATGGTCACCTCAATTTTGCCTGCAGGGTGATCGCACCGGGCAGGGCTTTTGCTCGGCGCTTATGCGACGCCATGGCAGGGTTATCCAGGCCCCACCATAGAGTCAGGATTACCCTGGGTATCAGGGCAGACATGTTCGTCTGGTTACAGTTCCTGAGGGAGTTCAATGGGATCTCATTTTGGAGGTCTGACCTCCTGGCTTCCCCAAATTTTCAGATCCAGTCTGATGCCTCAGGATCCCTGGGTTATGGGATGTACTTCAATGGGAAGTGGGCCTATGGTGGGTGGCCACCGGCATGGGCAGGCACTGGTCGCCTGCGTGATCTCACATACCTTGAATTTTTTCCTATCCTGGGGGCTTTGATGCTGTGGGGCGAGGAATGGGCCAACTCGGTCGTGCATTTCTGGTGTGACAACGCTGCCGTTGTCCACATTGTTAATGCGCAGACTTCCAAATCGCCCAGGGTTATGGACCTAGTGCGCCAGTTTGTGCTGCGCTGCCTGCGCCTCAACGTCTTGTTCAGGGCTAGGCACGTCCCAGGGGTTAATAATGATATTGCTGACGCTTTGTCCCGCCTGCAGATCTCCCGGTTCCGTGCCTTGGCCCCGGATGCGGAGGAATTTCCCTCGCCACTCCCGGACGAGATATGGACCATTGGCAGGGAGAGGTGAACCGGGCGATCGGCCTGTCACTGGCGCCCCGCACGCGTAAGGCATATCAACAAGCTTTTAATTCTTATAGGGCATTTTCTGCCCAATTTCACCTGCCAGAGACCTGGCCTATCCCGGTGGATCATGTTCTGCGGTTCATGGTTCACCTGCATTCCCAGGGCCTCGCACCTCGCACCATAGCATCCAAGCTCTCGGCGCTGGCTTTCATGGCCAAGGTGGGGGGTCATGTGGACAGCACCTCTGACTTCCGTGTGAGACATGTTTTGGAGGGGTGGGTGCGCGAGCGCGGGCGTTGCCCGGACGACCGGCACCCTATTTCCCCAGGGGTTCTTACCCAGTTGGCCCGGGGCTGGCCAGGCCTCTGTTTTGATCATTATGAGGCAGCCCTTTTTCATGCAGCCACAACGGTGGCATTTTTTGGAGCGCTCCGCATCAGCGAACTTGTGATGCTGTCTAAGGCGGATGCAAGTTGTAGGGCACTGGAACTAGAAGATGTATATGTTGCCAAAGACTGGGCCCAGTTGAGGATACGCTCCTCTAAGACTGATCAGCAGGGCGCAGGCAGTGGTGTGAGACTGCTACGGTGTTCTTTGGCAGACATCTGTCCGGTTGGTGCCCTACAGGAGTTTCTTGCACTGCGTGGCACGCACCATGGCCCGTTTTTCTGTCACCAGGATGGGTCTCCCCTTACTAAATTTCAGTTTTGGAAGGTGACAGGCAGAGCCCTCGCCAGGGTGGGCCTACCGGGTGCCCGTTATGGCACACATTCATTCCGTATTGGGGCAGCCTCTACAGCAGCTGCTTTTGGGTACTCCGGGGCTGACATACGCAGCATGGGGAGGTGGGGTTCACAATGTTTTCAGTTTTATGTGCGCCCACTTCCGCCGTGAGTACCAATACAGTCACCTTACCTTCCTTTTTCCTCAATTTCTTACAGACCCTGGGTGTCGTATTACACCGGTGACAGTATGGCTGGTGGGCCACAGCTACGTGCAAAGGGCAGCGCGTTACGCTGCGGCGACAGAGTGGGGACCCCGACTGGGACTGGGTGAACACGCCAGTCTCACATGGCATGGTAAGCCGGGGATGTTGTGGCGGGAGCTGCTGCCTTTTCCTTTTTCAGGTAGAAGTGCTGCCCCGCCTGACATTCTCATCATGCACCTGGGGGGCAACGATTTGGGTCAGGTCACCTGCTTGTCGCTCAAGCATGCGATTTGCGAGGACCTCGCCTACTTGCACTACGTCTGGCCTCACGCAACCCTGGTTTGGTCGGACATGGTCCCGCGCCATTCGTACAGGGGAGGAGTTGACCTCATGGCCCTTGACCGCGCTAGGCGCGCGGTCAACAGGGCGGTGGCGCGGTTCCTTGCTGACAGGGCTTGGGGACGGGTCAGTCGTCACCCCGCTATTGGACTAGAAAATTATGATTTGTATGCAGGGGATGGGGTCCATCTGTCGCGAGGAGGTATGGATCTCCTGTTGGGTGATTGGCGAGCAGGCCTGTTGACCGAGCTGACGGTCTGGGGGGGGCGTCAGGCCTTCTTTGAAGCCCCTCCGTGTGGCGGGTAGCACTGGTAAGGTAAACAGTTATGACCCACAGGTATCCGGCAGGTTCGCAATTGACTGGACAACACTAGATAGGAATAAATTAGTTAAACGTTGTCCGGTCAACGACGAACCAGGCGACGGGGTGATGGCGATAGCTAACCAGCATGCATCACCCCGTGATTTCACGGATACGAGTCAGAGGGTGGGGTCATTAGTTAGATATTGACTACGGCCAACAATTTGTTTGTTGTCAACAAACAAATTGATACAAATTGATACATTGTAACCAATTGCCGTTGGCAATTTTGGGTGGTACCTTACCAGTGTTACTTCGGCCTGCTTGCCTTAGGAATTATGATTGGTCGTTTTACCAATACAAATTTATAATTCGGACTAGGGCATGAATCAATAAATGTGGCCCAATGCCGTTATCCACTTTCAATGGTGTCTGAGTCCGTTATTGGGGGGTGCGCCTGCAATGCAAGCGTGGCGCCAAAATGGCCGCCGCGCTCTTTGCGGCCCCCCCCCCACAGGACGAATGATCCGGGTAGTTTAGGGCGTGGCCAGCTCCCTTACAAAAGGGGTGGCCACGAGGCAGCCGAGCTGCCATTTTACCTAAGCGACGGAGCGGAGAAGTTTTTCCCCTCCACCCATCCCTAGTTAACAGTGTGATATTCTGGTCGCTTCGGGGCCGGGTGGGAATTTTTGGCTGGGACCCACATTGGCTTCCGGGTCCTGGCTTTTTTGCCCATCCCACACTGTTGCTATGGTTTGATATAGGGGTTCTTCTATGACTACTGTAGACTTTGGTCACAGGGGCGGGTAGCACTGGTAAGGTAAACAGTTATGACCCACAGGTATCCGGCAGGTTCGCAATTGACTGGACAACACTAGATAGGAATAAATTAGTTAAACGTTGTCCGGTCAACGACGAACCAGGCGACGGGGTGATGGCGATAGCTAACCAGCATGCATCACCCCGTGATTTCACGGATACGAGTCAGAGGGTGGGGTCATTAGTTAGATATTGACTACGGTCAACAATTTGTTTGTTGTCAACAAACAAATTGATACAAATTGATACATTGTAACCAATTGCCGTTGGCAATTTTGGGTGGTACCTTACCAGTGTTACTTCGGCCTGCTTGCCTTAGGAATTATGATTGGTCGTTTTACCAATACAAATTTATAATTCGGACTAGGGCATGAATCAATAAATGTGGCCCAATGCCGTTATCCACTTTCAATGGTGTCTGAGTCCGTTATTGGGGGGTGCGCCTGCAAAGAGACTTTATACTGACTAAACATAGAAACTGACATAGAGACTGTGTTTTAAAGTGTGATAATATGCATGATAATATGTTGTCTTAAATGTTTTAAACTTTTAAAAACTATGATAAAATGTATGAGGAGAGAAAAATGGCGTAGACACCAGCAAACCACGGCACAAAGCTTGCCAAGAGAACCCTATTGACCAAAACAAAAGGCAAAACAAAGGAGAAGGCAAGGTAATACAGGATGCTTAACACCACAGAGGGGAGGAAGGGGAGGGACAGGAAAGGGGGAGGGGAAATGCAATGTTGTAAGGAGCAATACTGCATAGGGACATGGAATGTGAGATCAATGAACCAAGGTAAACTGGAAGTGGTAAAAAATGAGATGGAAAGAATAAGCATTGACATCTTAGGCATCAGTGAGCTCAAATGGACAGGGATGGGGGAATTCAGCTCTGGAAACCATCATATCTACAACTGTGGGCAAGAAAACCTTAGAAGAAATGGAGTAGCCATAATTGTCAATAAAAGAGTGAGAAAAGCAGTAATGGGATACAATCTCAAAAATGACAGAATGATGTCAGTCAGATTTCAAGGCAAACCTTTCAATGTCACTGTGATCCAAATATACGCACCAACCACTGGTGCAGATGAAGCCACAATGGACCAGTTCTATGAGGACCTAGAACACCTCATAGAACAGACACCAAGAAATGATGTCAAGAAAACCATACCAAAAGAAAAGAAGAGTAAGAAAGCAAAGTGGTTGTCTGACGAGGATCTTAAAATAGCAGAGGAAAGAAGGAACGCAAAAGTCAAAGGAGAAAGGAAAAACTCCAATCATTTGAACACAGAATTTCAAAGAAAAGCAAGGAGAGAGAAGGAAAACTACCTAAAAGAACAGTGCAGAGAAATGGAGGAAAACAACAAAAGAGGCAGAACCAGAGATCTTTTCAAAAAAATCGGGGAAATCAAGGGAACATTTAAAGCAAAAATGACCATGATAAGGGACAAAGATGGAAAGGAGCTAGCTGATGCAGAAGAAATTAAGAAAAGATGGAAAGAGTACACAGAGGAACTTTACAAAAAGGACCTCAACACTCCTGACAATCACAATGATGAAGAAATTGAACTTGAGCCAGACATCCTGGAGAGCAAAGTCATAAAGGCCCTAAAGAGCACTGCAAACAACAAAGCTAGTGGAGATGATGGTATCCCAGTTGAATTTTTCAAAGTGCTAAAAGATGACGGCGTCAAATTACTGCATTCAATATGCCAGCAGATTTGGAAAACAAAACAGTGGCCACAGGATTGGAAAAGATCAGTATACGTCCCAATCCCAAAAAAGGGCAATGCCAAAGAATGTTCAAATTATCGAACAATCGCGCTCATCCCACATGCCAGCAAGGTGATGCTCAAGATAATACAGGATAGACTTCAGCAGCATGTGGAGAGAGAATTACCAGAGGTGCAGGCCGATTTCAGAAGAGGCAGGGGGACTAGAGACCACATTGCCAACATACGCTGGATCATGGAGAAAACAAAGGAATACCAGAAACAAGTTTACTTTTGTTTTATTGACTACACTAAGGCATTTGACTGTGTGGACCACAACAAGATGTGGCAAGTAATTAAAGAGATGGGAATACCAGAGCACCTCATATGCCTCCTGAGAAATCTGTACATGAACCAAGAAGCAACAGTTAGGACAGAACAGGGAATGACAGAGTCGTTTGGAATAGGAAAAGGAGTAAGACAAGGCTGCATTTTGTCACCATGCCTATTCAACCTATACACAGAGCACATAATGCGCAGTGAGGGATGGAGGAATCACAATATGGGATTAAAATCGCTGGGAGAAACATCAACAATATGCAGACGATACCACCCTAATGGCAGAAAGTGAGGAAGACCTAAAGAATCTCTTGATTGGGCTGAAGGAGGAGAGTGCAAAAGCTGGCTTGAGACTAAATATAAAAAAAAACCAAGATAATGGCAACAGGCCCAATCAGTTCCTGGAAAATAGACGGGGAAGAAGTAGAAGCAGTGACAGATTTTACTTTCTTAGGATCAAAGATCACTGCAGATGGGGATTGTAGCCATGAAATAAAAAGGCGACTGATTCTTGGGAGACAAGCAATGAGAAACCTGGGGAACATAGTGAAAAGCAGAGACATCACATTGCAAACAAAAAATAGAATAGTCAAAGCAATGGTTTTCCCAGTAGTAATGTATGGATGTGAGAGCTGGACAATTAGGAGGGCTGAGCGCAGAAGAATAGATGCCTTTGAAATGTGGTGTTGGAGGAGGGTTTTGAGAGTCCCTTGGACAGCGAGGAGAACAAATAGGTCAATCTTAGAAGAAATTATCCCTGACTGCTCATTGGAAGGTCAAATAGTAAAGATGAAGCTAAAATACTTTGGACATCAAATAAGAAGGGAGGATTCACGGGAGAAGGCATTGATGTTGGGAAAGGTGGAGGGCAAAAGAAGAAGGGGGAGGCCAAGGATGAGATGGCTAGATGGTATTGTAGACACAATGGGCACAGAGCTAGGAGGGCTGAGGGGGATGGTGGAGGACAGAGGCGCCTGGAGAACAATGGTCCATAGGGTCGCAAAGGGTCGGAACCGACTGTGCGACTGAACAACAACAAATACCTCAATCAATGTTACAGCACACTTTGAACCACAAAATTATTAAACTCTCCCAGGACGTTCATGTTTTAAAAAAACACAGTTTACAATTGTAACTGCAAGAGTGAATACAAAACCAAACACAAACATTTGATGGCACCGGTTAACAGATATAATTCCACATGAGTGTTCACAGACTATAATGCACTTCCTCACATGAAATTAAATGTTCAGCCAAAGATTTATATACAAGAGTACATGTTCTATCTTTGAAAGAGAGCTCTTCCCACAAATACGTGACCAAAACATGAAAAAGTTCCTTTGTAGACAATAACTTCCAACTTGGTAAGTATGAATAACAATACTGACTGGGAGATCCCAGGAGGTGGGGACCAAAATGTTTTCAGGCTCAAGCTTAAGAAGGTGCTTTATTTGCCTATTTTTCTTCTTCACTGCAGCTCCCAAATGATCAAATGTTTTTCTATCCCTTACCCAAATATGCATACTTGTACGCATACTTTCAGAGGAATCCAACCTCATGTGGTACAGCTGTATTTGGGGTGTATAAATTCAATATTCCAAAAGATCTTTCCCTGACATCAAAAGGATGGAAAGGGTGGTTTAGAGAGAATCCTTAATAAACTCTCTTGTTTATTAAAAAAAACTCTCTTGTTTTCTAGAGGGAATTCTTATCATCGAGAGCATAGTCTCAGCATTATGATGTGGTACA
This sequence comes from Bradypodion pumilum, assembly GCA_035047305.1. Classification (NCBI taxonomy): domain Eukaryota; kingdom Metazoa; phylum Chordata; class Lepidosauria; order Squamata; family Chamaeleonidae; genus Bradypodion; species Bradypodion pumilum. The sequence continues at coordinate 21,728,598 of JAWDJD010000009.1, read as the reverse complement.
GTTGAAGAAGGCCATGTCATTTTTCTCCAGCACAGTTTCCAAAGATTGGTCTGTTCAGTAGAGATGACTCTAACCAGCACCCTCACCATGAGTCCATGCTTGTGTGAATGGCAATAAAGATCAGGAACTGCAAGAATAATGATCAAACCATTATGAGTCATGTAAGGCCCTTGGTAAGTATGGATAATACTGATTCACTGAAGGATTACTCACCTGAGCATGTCACCGTGATAGATACATAATCCTTGCCGCAGTCCTTCTTGTAGTGGCAACGTAGCCGGTTCATTAAGTAGAGCCCATTGCCACACTGAAGTTTCTCTTTTTTATAAGGCAAGATGTCCTTTTCATCTGGGAAGAAGGAAGGGGGGAAAGGGGGGAGGGGAGGGTGAAAGATAAGTAGGTCCTGCTGGAAAGCACATGTATCAGCAACACTCTAGATGCCTTGCTTGAGACTCATGGACTAGTTATCAGCTTTGTTGAATTGCTAAGTGGACAGGGTTTTCTTTTGGTACTTACATAAACTATTTTAGGCACATTCTTCTTCTTCTTCTGCCATATCTGAATGTAGGCGATCATCATGGCGATCATCCATGAAGACTGTCTTGAGAATATAATGCAGTGGACTTTCGTCCACCTTCCACATCGCAGCATGACACTCGTACCACTGATCCAGTTCCGCAAATTACTTTCTGGTCCTTTGGCACACAAAGTCCTCCTCAGCCCCAGGCCAATATTGATGAAGCTGCTGCTCTCCATCAGGTTGGATTCAAGTGGGATTTAATCCATTTGGGGACCATCACCCTTCCTTATGGACTTTAGCACCCAGGACCATTAGTTCTCAGGGTAGTAACCGCCGCCAGATATTTGGCATTGAGTCACTGGCGGTAGGGTCTATTCTATTACCATAGCAGGATAACCTGGGCAGACTAAGCAAATAAACAAACCAAACTAGCCTATTTTTTATCCAGGTTTAGACAATTCCTAACCACTAGGACACTTTTGGATCCATTACATTTCTATGGATTTATGTAGCAATGTACATTTATGTAGCATTGTAGACTTGCTGGGCCTGTTGCAACTTCACCAGAGCCACTTTTGCCACATCGTTTCAGGGTGACCCACGATGGCCTTCATGGCTGCCGTAACAGTCCTGTGGCACAAAGCCATACCATACTTCGCCCAATCATAGCAATCTCTTACTTTGGCCTGTTACCACCTCCTGACGTTGAAGCGACTAGAAGTGCAAGAACAAGAACCTTGTATCTTCCTTGACCATACTAGTCAAGTTTTGGATTTGAAAATAAGGGAAATTTTGGCCACACCCCTCTGTGGGTGTGGCCAAAACTGTGGGCGTGGCCAAATATAGCCATGTGACTTGCTGGGCTCTAGTCATGCCTGCCACATGGCCATGAAAATGCCTGCAAACACAGATAGCACTGGCTCTTTGGCTGTAAATGGAGATGAGCACTGCACCCTAGAGTTGGATACGACTGGCAGATTTTACTTTCTTAGGATCAAAGATCGCTGCAGATGGTGATTGCAGCCGTGAAATAAAAAGGCTTGAGAAACAAGCTTTCAGAAACCTGGGGAACATAGTTAAAAGTAGAGGCATCACCTTGCAAATAAAAAATTGCATAGTGAAAGCAATGGTATTCCCGGTGGTAATGTATGGGTGTGAGAGCTGGACCATTAGGAAAGCTGAGTGCAGAAAAATAGATGCCTTTGAAATGTGGTGTTAGAAATAGGTCGATCCTAGAAGAAATCAACCATGACTGCTCATTAAAAGTCAAATAGTAAAGATGACGCTAAAGTACTTTGGACATTAAATGAGGCCGCTCTGGCTTTTCGCTTGAGGCAGAGGAGAGAGAAGGTGGGGGAATTCTTTCATCTCTCTGCTTCCTCTGCTCCTTTGACTTGTCCTCAGTGTGGGCCGGTGGCGAGGGGGAAATGGAAGAAAGAGCTGCCCGACTGGCTGGGCCAGGCATGGATGCCTGGGTGCTTGTCCCTTTTGGGTAAGTCTATGTCTTTTGGTTTTGTTTACTTTCCTCTCTGTGTGTGTGCATGTAAGTCTCTCTGTCTTTTTGTTTTGTTTACTTTGTTTTGTTTAGCAATTAGTCTTTGTTTCTGAAAGATTGTGTGGAGGGCCACTTTGTAAGCTCTCCCCACAATCTTCCAGCAACCAAGTCTAATTGCTAAATATTGGTCTTTCTATTGCAATTCAACTGTGTTTTAATGTATATGGGCTTTTGTGGATCAAGTCCACTTCGGTTTTATTTAGCAATTAGTCTTTGTTTCTGAAAGATTGTGTGGAGGGCCAGTTTGTAAGCTCTGCAGACGTTTCCATGGTCATGTAGCAGGCATGACTAGACACTGGAGTGCATGGAACGCTATTTACTTACCCACCAAAGTGGTCCCTATTTATCGACTTGCAATGTCTTGCCTTCGAACTGCTAGGTTGGCAGGAGCTGGGACAGAGGCAGAAGCTCCCTCCGTCCTGCAGTACTTGGGTATCGAGCTGCTGACCTGCCACCTTCCACTCAGCACCTTAGACACTTGAGCCACTGCAGCCCAGTGGTTAAGAAGCTCGCCTTGTTAGCTGAAAGGCCGACGTGACGGTTTGAGCTCCCATCTCTGTCCCAGCTCCTGACAACCTAGCAGTTCAAAAGCAAGAAATTGCAAGTAGATAAATAAGGACCACTTTGGTGGAAAAGGTAACAACATTCTGGTGTCTAGTCATGCCTGCCACATATCCACAGAAACATCTACAAACAGACAGCGCTGCCTCTTTGGCTATAAACAGAGATGAGCACTGAACCCTAGAGTCAGATATGATGGGTAGCATTGGATCTAACAATATGTAAAGGTAAAGGTTGCCCTTGCTCAAAAGCCAGTCGTATCCGACTCTAGGGTGCAGTGCTCATCTCCATTTACAGCCCAAAAGCCAGTGCTGTCTATGTTTGCAGACGTTTTCATGGACATGTGGCAGGCATGACTAGAGCCCAGCAAGTCACATGGCCAGATTTGGCCACACCCACAGAGGGGCGTGGCCAAAATTTTCCTTATTTTCAAATCCCACCTTGACAGGTATGGCTCTGGAGTCTCAGTTTTCCTTCTTAAAATATGGAAAACTGCACACCTACTTAAGATCATGGTTTTCTTTTATATAAGATGATTAGTCCTCGCAAATCTTGATTTATTTTAAAATGTTAACTAACAAAACAATAAACCAGATACAGACTGCTGTCAGCTTCCATTTCTGATGGAGCAGGTTGTAGCCTGTAAATGGGTCCAAAAGGAAGAAAAATTAGCCATGGAACTCTATAGATGTGCCCACATTTATCAGTAAATATGGGACAGCCGAGGATCCAAACAAATGCTAATCCTTGGTAGATTAAAAGTATTGCTTTTACTACCTGCTAGTTCTCTTCACCATAATTATCTTTTATTCCAATTAACTATACACGTATGTTTGTTATAAAAGATAATTTGACATGACCCTTTATTTATATTATTCTTTATCAAAATCACAACTTTAAAAGATAATTGTAATTGAAAAGGCCACAGTGGCTTAGTGGTTAAGACACTGAGCTTGCCAACCTATCAATTCGAAAGTAAGATGTTGCAAGTAGATAAATAAGTACCACTTCAGCGGGAAATGTAACTGTTGTGTATGTAACTGAAATATTGCTTTAAACAGTTTGTGATTATTATTGTGGGATTGGGGTGATCCTCCATTTTGTCTTCTTCATGGTGCTAAGCTATCACGGGACTTGCATTCCCGCTCTTTCTAATGAGAGGCGCGAAGTTTCCTCAGTCTCCAGTCACCCCACAATCACCCCACTTCTCTCCCAATCAATCCTGTTGTTTCCCGGCCGAATGTATCCATTGTATATCGTATATAAAGCGCTGCTGCGCCATTGCTGTTCATGTTAAGTTTGTCTACAATAAAGTTGTATATAGTCTCAGTCATCTGTGTCATTTTTACCTCCAGACTAGACTATTGCAATGCGCTCTACATGGGGCTGCCCTTGACGACCATTCGGAGGCTACAGCTGGTCCAAAATGCGGCTGCCCGGGTGGTGATGGGGTGTGGCCGTTATGCTCATGCTTCGCCACTGCTCCGGGAGCTGCACTGGTTGCCAGTATGTCTCCGGGTGCAATTCAAGGTGCTGGTTTTGACCTTTAAAGCCCTATATGGTAGTGGGCCAGGTTACCTAAGAGACCGCATCGCCCTGAGGACGTCTGTCCGTCCAACCAGAGCGGACCGGAGGGGCTCTCTAATTGTTCCATCAGCCAGAGGGGCTCGCCTCTCTGGCACAAGGAGGAGAGCCTTCTCCGTGTCTGCACCGGCCCTCTGGAACCTCCTGCTAACAGAATTACGTCTTCGGACGGAGTTGCTGCCTTTCAGAAGGGATCTTAAAACCTGGCTGGCAGGTCAAGTGTGGGGTGCGGGTGGAAGGGTAACCACCATGGGGTGGTTGGTGTAGAGGAATTCTTCCCCATGGTGCCTTTTCGATCCTGCAGCCCTTGCTTTTTAGGGGGTGGGTAGTCTTAACTTTTTTTTTACTGTTTTAACTGTTTTTAGGATTATTGTTGTATTTGTGAATATTGTCTGTAAACTCCTTGGGTTGCCCTGGGGTTACTTTTTATGTTGTTAGCCGCCCAGAGTCGGCCTTGTGTTGAGTGGGCGGGATATAAATTGAATAAATAAATAAATAAATAAACTCTCTTGTTGTAACTTTAGAAACTTCTGGTTATCAATAACTCTTTGATTTTCCATTACCTGAAACTTTGCATTTAAGAACTCTTCCAGTCTGTCTAACCCTATCTCAATGTTGTTCCTATCCTCTTCTTCCATGTCTGATTCTGACCCTTCCATTTCTTTTTGCAACCTATCCTTTTCTTTTCCTTCATGTACCTTAGCTATTTTCCCTTTTCTTTTTACCACCTGTGGTTCAGTACATTTATCCATCTTTACAAGGCTTTCTTGTTCTTTCAATCTATTCGCTTCTGGAAAAGTCTGATTCTCTAACTGCTGTAACTCTCCCTGAATTTGTGACTCTTGCTTTGGCCTTTTTACTTTTCCTTACTTGGTTCATACAAACTAACCTAAATGGAGATTATTTACCGGTAATTTTCTAATAGTATGCTCTATCAATTGCAATTAATAACTAAGCACAAAAGATGACAAAAATATCAGAATCAATGTCAAAATTCAAGACAGTTATTTGTATATATAAGGGTGTATATATAAGTGTGTATGAATCAAAATTAAACTGTCCAAGGGCAGAGTGTTACAGCTGTGGTCTTATCTATACAGTACTGTTATGAGTCTTCAGAGCTTGTCTCCGGCTTGGTTCAAGGACACTTTCTTATCTTAATATTTGCTGCACCTGGTTGCTTCAGATTTGTCCAAGTTGCTTATGATCAGACACTTAGCAGCAATACCATAAATTAAGAGTCAATTTTTGAAGGGTTAGAAAGTTTTGAAAAACAAATAAGCTCTTTCTATTGTAAACTCCAGTTCAACTCACGAAGCATGTCTCTCATCTGTCTTCTTCCCCCTTCACTTTCGTTCTCCTCTTCGGGTTGAAACAATTTAACACATGCACTCCCTCCCAAAAGAGTTATTAACTGCAGAACACTGACAGTATCCTTAAGGCTTATGTTCCAAAGGGATGGCACAGATGTGGAACAGAATAGAGTGCTCCCTTAATGTATACTGGAAAGTCCAGCAATAAAGTCAAGAAAGAAGAAAAGGTCCAACCAAAATTTCACCCACCGAACAAACAAGAGTCTTGGACATCAGGGACTACCTCCGCTCACTGCTTAACTAGAGTAGACTTTATTCAGCTCTGTGTTGCCCCACTATAGCCAAATCGACTCCAACTGTGACTCCGTGTGGCCCCAACTCTGCTTGGCTCCGCTGCGGTTAGCTCGGTGCCGTCAGGGCCGAGAAGAGGCTTGCTTTCGCTCCCCTCTCCCGACCAAAAATCGGACTTACCCCTTTCACGCTCTTTCTTGCTTGCTTGCCCGCACGTTAGCCCATTCGCCGATAGCCCACGCAATTTCCCCCCAAAAGTTTTCTATCACCTTACATTCGTACCACATATGTGTATATGTACCCAATGCATTTTTACATCTCCAACACATTTTATTATTCTTATTATCTATCTGGTGCATTCTTCAAATTCGGTATTCCCAAACCCCCTTCTTTTTGAGATAAATACCACATTTTCTTTAATATTCTGGGTCTCTGTCCCCCATTACAATAATTATTCAATAAATATTGAAATTCCTTAATTTCTTTATCAGTGAGTTGAATTGGTAAGGCATCAAACAGAAAATTTATTTTCAGTAATAACATCATTTTAGACAATGCTACTCTGCCAAACCATGACAACTTCAATTTTTGATATTGCAAAATTTTAACTTTAAGTTCTTTTGTTGTTTAACATAATTTAGTCTTCTTAAATCATCTAATTTGTTTGAAATATTTATTTCCAAATATCTCAAACTATCTTTAATCTGTAATTTAAATTTATCTTTTATTCTCACTTGTTCTTTCTTATCAATATTACATAATATCATTTCGGATTTATCCCAGTTTATCCTCAAAGCCGTTATTTGTTCAAATTCCTTTAAATGTCCTTGTATTTTCCAAAAGTCTTTCTAGGATGTTTCATAATTATCAAAGTATCATCTGCATATAAACTAATCTTATTATCTAGTATTCCTTCAATATTTTCATCTTCCCTTATGGTGTTTGTTAATATTTCCATCACCATGATAAATAATATTGGTGATAAAGGACAACCCTGTCTTGTTCCAGCTTCAAGCCTACTTCCTCTGTAAGGCCATCATTTACCCTAACATTATCGTATCCTTGTTGGTACAAATGTTCAATCGTTTTTATAAACTTGTCACCGAATCCATAACATCTAATTATCTCATTAATTGTTATCCATTGCAAAGAGTCAAATGCCTTAAAGATGGCCAATGATAATAACCCAACTTTCTCTTTATTTTGTCCTGCAACGTCTATTAAGTCTACAACTCGCCTTATTAAATCTGCCATATACCTACCTTTCACAAATCCAGCCTGATCTTTATTTATATATTTATCCATAAAACTATTTAATCTACTTGCCAATATTGCTGTAAAAATCTTAGCATCCTGATTTATCAAGGAAATAGGCCTATATGACTCTACCTTTTCTAGATCTTTTCCAGGTTTTGGTAATAAAACAATTATAGTTCTATACCATGAAGGTGGGATCTGACCTCCATCAAGTATATAATTATACAACTTCAGTAGTTTTGGGGTTACTATGTCTTTAAATTCTTTATAAAATTCTGCTGGTAATCCATCTGCCCCTGGTGATTTATCTGTCTTTAATTTGCCTATTACTTCTTTTATTTCTTTTTCAGTTATTGGTTCCTCCATTTTTTGCTTATGTTCCCGATTTATTTTATTTTTAATTTGCATTTCCAATTTATTCTTTAATTTTTCCACATTTACATTCTTTTTAGAACATAACTCCTGATAAATGTTTTAACCACCTTACATTTATCTTTAGTTTTATTATGTCTTATTCCATCCTTATCTACCAGAATCCCTATCTCTCTTTTACTTCTTTTTTCTTCAGCTGCTCTTGCTAATAGTTTTGAATTTTTATTACTATACTCAAAATATTCCCTTTTTAAATAAACCAAATCTCTTTTCACTTTTTCAATGTCTTTTCCTATTAATTCCTTCTTTAAACCTTGCATTCTTTCATACATTTTTATCCTTAGTTATTGCATGTTTTTCTTGCAACCATTTAATCTCTTTTTCAATTTCTTCTTGTTTACTTTTTAATTGTTTATTTTTGATGCTGACCAACTTGATACGCCTTCATTGTATCCCATACAACACTATACCTAACATCTCCTGTATCATTCCATTTCCAATTTTCTTTCCATTTTCCTAATATTTGCTCTTTGCATTTAATATCTTTAAACAATTTGGCATTATATCTCCAATTTTTCCTAGTCTTCACACCATCTATTTTTATTTCCAACAATACCTTTGAATGGTCAGACTCTTTAAAAATTCCCACTTCTATTTCATCTAAATTTCCTATCAAATTATCAGTAACAAATATATAGTCTATTCTGGAGTATGTATTATATACCTGTGAGAAAAAAGTGTAAACCCTTTCTAATCCTTTGAGTTCCCTCCATGTATCTTTCAGCCCTAAATATTTAATCCATTTATCTAATATTTGTATTTTATTTCCTCCGCCGCTTCTTGCTATATTTGTACTATCTATATATGATCTTATTAAGTTGAAATCTCCAGTTACAATCATTTTTGTCATTCTCTCCCCCCCCCCCAATATGTGATATACCTTATTTAAAAAACTATTTTGATGCTCATTTGGCACATACAAATTCACCAATGTTATCTCCTCATCATCTATCTTCCCTTTTATTATCAAATATCTTCCTTCTGGATCGGAAATATGTTTTATCATCTCAAATCCCAGTCTACTTGATATCATAATTGCTACACCTCTAGCCTTTGACGTACCATATGATTTTTCATAAATTTGAATCCATCCTAAAAATACCTTGTTAGTTTCTTCTGATTTCTGATGAGTTTCCTGCAGAAAGATTACATCCGACCTGTCTTTTCTCAGAGCTGCTTCTAATCTTCTTCTCTTCACCTGACAACCAGTACCTTTCACATTCCATGATAATACTTTTATATTTTTCATTTCTTATTTTCTAACCCTAAATCTTTATATTTCCCACTTCCTTCTATGGGCGTGCAATATAACAAATAACAAATTCCCATCCTCATACATCTACAATGAAAATAAAAAAAGAATAATACATACTAAACATTCTACTGCTAACCCTCCCCACTTCTTTTACAAGTAGCCTCGGAATTACAAAGGGGGGAGGGGGAGGCACAACAGACCATACGGGCACCAATGGGATCTGAGCTTAACGTCCACCCTCAGCATCCCTCCTTCTGCACCTTTGGGCATATTCTCGTTGTCATTGTTCCCCTTCCTTATAAATCCACCGGATATAATAAACTCTTCCTTCAAATCATTCCACATTTTGGTTGCAACTTCCAACAGCTTTGCATCCACCAATATATCCAGAACATAAGAGTCTGCACTCATCATATAACGCCTGCCCAGGTGAAAGAAGCTTAATTGGCGTGGAAATTTCCAGTTGTATCTCACCCCTCTATCTTGGAATCTCTTTGTAATTGGCTTCATCAATTGTCTCCATAGACGATCTTCAATTGGGATGCCATTGTAAACTTCAACATCTGAGCCTTCTATTTTTAACACGTCTGTACCCTTTTCAAAAATTATTGCCATTAATCTAAGCTTATCAGACACATTAGCAAATTTCACCAATACATTTCTAGCCCCAACTTTACCCCTTCTTGAACCCAGCCAGGTTCTTATAATATCTTATAACACTTATAATATCCTGCTGTGTAAAGTCTTCTTCCATAATTTCGTCCAACCATTTCATTATTCTTTCTTTTAGCTTATCTGGAGAGTTCTCTGGCAATTTTTGAATTATAATATTTGCACGTCTTAGCTGCTCTTCCACCATTTCTAATCTTTTTTCATTGTCTCCTACCTTATTTTTTCTTTCTTTTTCTCTTTCTCTCATATCTGTAACCTCTGCTTTAACCCCTTCCTGTTCTTTTTTATAACATCTTGTTCTTTTTTAAGCTTTTCTTGTCCCTTTTTTAGACCATCTATACCCTTCAGGATATCTGCCAACATATCTTGCATATCTTGTTTTCGTTCTTGTTTATCCTGAGCCAGCATATTCCAAATTTTTTCATTCCAAATTATCAACTTTCTCATTAAATCTTTCAAACTCCGATTTAGGTCCTTGCCCTCCTTTTATTGCCATTGTTGTTGGTGTTGTTGCTGTTGCTGTGGTTGCTATTGTCGTTACTGCTGTCGCTGTTGTCGTGGCCACAGTTGTTATAGTTGTTGTTGCAGCTGTTGCTGTTGTTACCTTCGCTGTGGTTATAACTATTGTCTTTACTGCAGTTGCTGCAATCGTAGTTGGGGTTACTATCTTCTGTTGTTGTTGTTGCAGTTGTTGTGTAATCTTCTTCACCATCTCTTGCTCTTCCAAATCCTTCATTTCTTGTTGCATTGTCATCTTCATCTCTGTGTCCTTCTAACCTTGTAAGCCTTTTAAAACTCCTATCCAAGGAGGTCGGTCTCTCCACTCTTGTCCAATCCACTTTCTTCTCCTTCTCCTTTCCTCTTCTCTGACGGTTCATCCAAATACAATTCCAATTACAGAGTGTTAACAATTTACATAAACTATTTACTTCTACCTTAAATAAGTATTGGAATTTAATACAATTTAGTGTAATAGTCAATGTTCAACCAATATTCCCCCTGTCTTTATAACTCTAATTCAAAAAAGAAAGAAAAAAGAAAAAGAGGGAAAAAACCAAACTACTTCACAAATTTTATAATCTAATCTCGCACTACTATTACTTAACTGCCCAGTAAAAAATAATTTCTGCAAACACAGTCCAACTTCAATCCAAATTAGTATCACTTTTATAATTTTAATTTATTACCTCCAAGGGTAACTAAAAAAAAAATCATAAAAGGTCATAAAAAGTAATGCTATATTCAGGCTTCACTGTTCACAGTCCCCAATTTGTTAATTCAGTCCCACAAGTCCAATGTTGTGACTGCCCTGAAGAATTCAAGTACTGCAACTATAGTTTTAATATTATGCTGAAATTTCCCTGTTCACAGTCCCCAGAGGGAAAAGAAAAAAAGAAAAAAACTGGAAACTTTTTATATGTATTTGTATCACTGGTGTATCACTGATGTATCACTGTTTCTCTAATTCAATCTTTGTTCTCCACTCCCCTAAAGAAAAAAAGGGGGGAAATTCTTAACTCCAGTAATATGATTCCAAAATTATGAATGTCCAAAAAAAAGGCTTTATAAACAGAAGTCCTTTTATAAACAGTTATTAAATCGAAGCAAAAGGTATATAAAAAATAATAAGAATCGTAGAAAGAGCAACAAAATTTTAATTTTTCCACAGTAATGTTCCACAGCCTAAAGTAAAAATAGAAAACAGGGGAGGTGGGGGCAAAACAGAACTTTCCAACTGCGCCACCAGATCTCAAACAGTATTCAAAGTCACAAACTTACAGCACTATCTTATTCATCGTTGATTGCGGAGAAACAGTTCTCAGGCCTCTAGTTCCCTGGTACCAAAAATGCCTTAAGAGAATCAAAAAAATGCAAAGAATCCAAAAAATAATTACCCTTTAACTCATAGTCATCTTCATTCTTCCCTTAATCCACTCTCATTTATATCACTGGGGAAAGGAGAGAGAAGGAAGGAAAAAAACAGCCTCAAGTCTGGACTCTTAATTCTCTCTCCCCCCCCCCCTCCTTCCAAAAGAACTGCTTCACTCACATCCTCGGTACCTATGCAAAAGCCTTTCATGGCCTTCCTTTCTGAGCGAAAGAAAGTTCAACCCGCTCAGCATTCCATCTTGACAACCCCCCCCCCCCCGGTAATGGAGTTTCAAGAGGTACAAGGTGATACCACTCAGGGCAATTCCACGTTAGGGTCCTCCCCCACCTGCTTATCCCAAGGGGAAGACAAGGAAGGCTCGGCAGCCAGTTGCAACCCCCAGTTTGCTAATTCGAAGCAGTCACTGTTTCACTGGGGATCGTCCTCAAGCCCAGAGGGTGGAAAGGTGTCTTTTGAGTTACAGGATTGGGGGGAGTTTCCTGAGTGTTCTCCCACTCAGCCAAGCAAAAAGTGGGGCTTTAATTTCTCTCCAGAGACCCCTATCCTCCTATGTTCGAGTCTACTTCAACTCCTACTCAAAAGAGGCAAGTTTTTGTTGAGTTGCCCCCTACTCAAACTTCTCAAAGGAGGGACTTTTCATTGAGTTTTCCCCCTTCTAATTCTAACTTTAATTTCGAGTGATCCCCTGCTCCTGTTTCATCTAAACGGGGTTATGATTTGTTTTTTCCCATCCCTGGTTCCAATTCAGAATCAGGACAGTGCTCCCACAATGCTAATAGCTTTGACAGAAACCCCAGTGCCGGGTATCATTCAATGGAACCAGGTCTACAGAACCCAGTCAGGTGTCAGTCCGGCCCAAAAGAGTCTGTGGGCCTCCACAATGGTTAAGGGACTTCATCCCATCCTAGGGGGGAGGGATGTTGTGTATGTAACTGAAATATTGCTTTAAACAGTTTGTGATTATTATTGTGGAATCGGGGTGATCCTCCATTTTGTCTTCTTCATGGTGTTAAGCTATCACGGGACTTGCATTCCCGCTCTTTCTAACGAGACACACGAAGCCTCCTCAGTCTCAGGTCACCCCACAATCACCCCACTTCTCTCCCAACCAATCCTGTTGTTTCCCACCTGAATGTATCCATTGGATATTGTATATAAAGCGCTGCTGCGCCATTGCTGTTCATGTTAAGTTTGCCTACAATAAAGTTGTGTTTGGCCCTGTTATGCTGGCTGCTTCTCTTCAATTGCTGAACATCAAAGTAACAGAGTTCTGTGCAATCCGGCATCTAGTCATGCTTACCATATGACCACAGAAATGTCCGCAGATGCAGATAGCGCTGGCTCTTTGGCTATAAACAGAGATGAGTACTGACTCCTAGAGTTGGATATGACTGGCTTTCGAGCAAGGGAGACCTTTACCTTTACTGAATTGCAACAGGGCCTAAGGCCATTTCCCATATTTTGGGGGAAGCAATGAGCCCAAGGGGGCCAAAATGCTAATTCACATTTTTATTCTTTTTTTTAAATGCAATGGTTACGTATTGTAAATATTGCTTCAATAGATTTTTGTTAACTGAAAAATACTCAACTAAAAAATAATTTCTCTGAACACTCCAGTATTCATTTTTAATGCTCTAATTTTTTTGGGAGGACACAAGAGAAATTTCTGAGCATTTCTTGTCAATAAGTGTTTTTAAAAGTTTGAAGGGCATGTGAGGCCGGCTGTTACTCAGGGAAGTTTGGACCACAAAAAATGGCTCTGGAGTGCTGCATGTTGCTTAATCCTCCTTTAATATATGCCTTTGTGTATAGATTTGGTCAATATATGCATTTTAGTGTGCATTTCTTAAAATCTGAGAACTGCACTGCCAAGTCTGATGAATACAGAAGAAGAATAGTATTCCAGTGTCTAGATCTGTTTGAGAGCCAGAGTGTTTGTAGTCAGGGTATTATACATGGACTTGGGGATCTGGCTCCTAACCTTCACTGGATCACAAAGCTCAGTCAGTGATCTTAAGCCAGTCAATTTTGCCTGTTCACTTCCTTTGTTGGATTGTTATATGGATACAGTGGGAAAGAGGACAACCGTCCCTGTCTTGAACTTGCTGGAGAAAAGCTATAATACCAACCAACCAAAATGTAAATTTGGTTCATTTATATTAAAAAGAAATCCAAGGAAGTGTTCCCTCATTCTTTGCCCTTCTACAAAGTAAGTGGGCCTCTAATAAGACCCTGTTAGAACAATATTTTGTTTATCTGAGTCCTTAAATGCCATTAATCAAAACAAGGCCGAATAACTTATTCAATTACAGGTAATATAGGAGAGGTTCGTGTCTGGAAGTTCCCTGCTGAGTCAGAATGACTATCTTACTCTATACTTCTGCATGATGATTGGAACCCAGCATGAGATATTTTTCACAATGTTTTCTCTTAACTCCTTCGACATCTAGGAATAGACCATGTCAACAACAAGAAGTGTTTGCTGCATGGGTTAATTTCCTCAGGGTCTCATGTAATTGTTGGGGAAAATAACAATCTTGCTTCTCCTTTGACACAAGGGAGGGGAGACGGCAGGGGTGTCGAGAAGGACGAGGAAGGGAGAGAAATACACCCCAAAGAAAGAACTTAACTACAAAATGATGTGTTTAATAAATGATGCATTTTCACCTATTAAACACATCATTTTGTAGTTAAGTTCTTTCTTTGGGGTGTATTTCTCTCCCTTCCTCGTCCTTCTCGACACCCCTGCCGTCTCCCCTCCCTTCTTGCTTTTCCGGCATGACTGACAAGGGTTTCGCATTTTCGACCCTTGAACGTGACCGCATTCTTAACAGCACCAATTCCATTTTTTCTCCTGGGGACTCCTGTGATGATGATGCTTTCAACAACTTGGAGGCTCTGGAGAAAAGACGTATTAGAATGAATCTTCACTCTTCTTTCTTATCTGAATACTATAAGTCTTCTATTATACCTCGTGGTTTACGTATGCCTAAAGGTCCGACTCTTTTTTCACATAACAAACAGTTTTTAGAAAAATGGACTCTCATTTTGGACAGATGCTCTTTCGATCTTATTCTTTTAGTTATCGACCAATGCAACCAAGAAGCAGAAAATATTAGCACTGAAATTGATAAGATTAAAGATTCCATTACTTCTTCCAGCGTCCCTTCTTCTGTCAGCAAAATGAATTTGTTGGAAAACTAGATTAAGGAATTCCAAGATGGGTTATTATCCTTCAAGAACAAGAAGCTTAACCATGACCGCAATGACTATAAGAACTCCAGGATTTATAAATGGCAGTTTGCCCGCCCAACCACATATAAACAGGTCACCTGGCGTCGGCCCTTGGAAGACACCGATTTCGAGACTACAGATTCGGATATTGCAGATTCTTCTGCAGATGAAAGGACTCGTGCACCATATAACACTAGGTTCCATCGCAACAAACAGTTTACCAACAAACACAACCCTAGCAACGATTTTTTAGGACAGCGCAACGTCCGCAAGAACAAAAGGAAATAAGACCTTCTTTAGTTTTCAACCTATCCCGGAGAGTCCTTACGGTAAGGGAAAACCAACTTTTAGATCTTGGTTTAGGTTTTGTCCCTACTCCAAAGTATTCCTCTTTCAAAACACGTATTGATATCTTTAAGCTCATCCGTTTACTCAAATTACGCACATTCTTCAAAGATTCCCCTAGTGGCTCCAACCCATTTTCTCCCCGCTCTACTTTCTCACCAGCTGTCGATAATCCTGCCATCGAAGTATTTCGCAGGGTCGTTCTACGAGACATCTCTGCTCTAGAAGATCACTACCATGTTTCTCACAATCTATCTTTAAATGACATGCATCTCCTTGAAAACCTAGGCAGTGATCCTGACATTATCATTAAAGCGGCTGATAAGGGGGGTGGGGTAGTAATTATGGATAGGATCAACTACATTGAGGAAGCACAAAAACAACTTTCCAATCCTCTTTTTTACAGCAGACTCCAAAAGGATCCCACACCACATGTGTCTAACATTATCAAAATAGTTTTACAAGAAGGACTCGCCTTGGGATTTATTTCAGAATCCACCTTTTGTTTTCTTTTCAAATCACACCCACGAGTACCCATTTTTCATTTGTTACCGAAAATTCACAAACTCCAGTCTGGTTCTACTCTTGTTCCCTGCAGACCCATTATAGCTGCCAATGATGCCCTTTTGGAACCCATTTCTATTTTCATCGATCACTTTATATGTACCTTTGTTAAAGACACTCCCTCCTATGTCAAGGACTCCTCTCATTTCATCCAACTCTTAGAACATACCCCCGTTCCTGATGATTGTATTTTGGTTACCATGGATGTTGCTTCCCTCTACACCAATATACCTCTTCAAGAAGCCAGGATTCTGGTTGAGCATCTCTTATCATCGCGCACCAATCCTGACCCTCCCACACATTTTCTTTTAGATCTTCTGGATATAGCATTTGAGCACAATTTTTTCCGGTTTTATTTACAGATACAAGGTGTGGCCATGGGTTCTAATTTCGCTCCTTCAGTTGCCAACATTTTCATGAACAATTTTGATCAAACTTTCATTCTTAACTCGGCTGTCAATCCTTTCTTTATGGACATTTTAATTTATAAACGTTACATTGATGATTTGTTTTTTCTTTCTAATCCGGCTTCCTTATCTGGTTTTCTCACTTGGATTAATTCCTTGCACACCAATTTATCATTCACTCATACTTCCAGCCCAGTCTCAGTATCGTTTCTTGACTTAGAAATTTTTGTTGCTGCCAATCAACTTAATATGCGCCTCTTTAATAAACCAACAGATAGGCATGCCTATTTACAATTTCATTCTTATCATCCATCCTCTCTGAAAAATAATATACCATATAGTTTATTTCTTCGGGCAAAAAGGAATTCTACACTTGATTCTGATTTCAAATCATCTGCTATCAGCATTCGACAATCTTTACTCATTAGAGGGTACCCCATTCATGTGATCAACAATGCTTACCAGAGAGTAACCAATAGATCCAGGCATTCGATGTTCCAGCGTAAGTCGAAGAATACACATAACAACAACATCTTTTGGTCTATAGATTTCACTCCGCTTGCGCAACAAATAAAGAAAACTATACATCGCCATTGGCATATATTGGATTCCATCTCGGGGTGCAAAGATAAACCTATGATAGGGTTCCGAAAAACTAGAACCATTGCCGGGATCCTTTCCAAAACTGATTGCCTATCCTCTGCCATTAGCCCTTCGGTCTTCCCTGTTGGGCATTATCCTTGCGGACACTGCAAGTTTTGTTGTTATATGTGGAGAACGGATGTAATTTCTATTCTTAATTGTACTTTCAAACTTCACCTCTCGCGGTTTTCAAATTGTAATTCTCGTGACATTGTATATATTTTAATATGTCCTTGTGGGCTACCTTATGTGGGACAATCTTCCAGACCCCTTAAAACTAGACTCGGGGAACATATTTCACGTATCCGCAACAATGTCCTTACAGCACCTCTTGTCACTCATTACGTTGATAAGAAGCACGCTCCAACTGATCTGAAGGCTGCTGTATTGGAATCGTTTTCACCGCGTAAATTTCATTCCATTAACAAGGAACGCTTTTTGTTACAACGTGAAGCCTTTTACATCCACCGTTTCTCCACTTTGCATCCCACAGGTCTGAATACGGAACAAGATTATTCTGCTTTCCTTTAAGTTTCCTTTAAGTTTTCATTTCCTTGTTGCTGACTCTTTAAAAGAATTCTCCCCTGTAATTATAATCTAATTGCCCATTACTGTCATCCTTCTCACATGTCTCCACCTGGGAACTATATCTAGTTGGTATTTTTGCAGTTTTCCTAACGCTTCCACCCAACACGAGTTATTTTGTAGAGGTGATGTTAGCGCGTTGTTACAGGTACTACTCTTTTACTGTTTTTTCAGTAATGTTTGTTCAGTAATGGCTCTGTTTTGGTGTTGTTTGATGCATCATATTTTACTGTCTATTTATATACTTATATATGTTTTATTCTTTCATGTTTATTGCTGTCACCTGAGGTCTTGATTTCCTTTGCAGATCTTGATAAAGAGTACGAAATATTCTCTACCGGAAGAATATCGACCTGTATCTGCTCTTTCCTCGTACCTGTTTGGTGACATTTGCTTAGCCCTTCTGGCTGCTATATTGAATTCCCTTTGTGTACGTTTATGACCGGACACTTAGACTTCTCATGGACTGTGGACATTGACTTTGACCAGCGCTTTTAGCCACTACGCTACCCTTCTATGTCGACACAGCCCTTTTGGCTGTCATCATTAGCTTTCGCAGCTACCACGTTCCTCCCTGTATGCTCGGATGTTGACATAGCCCCCCTGGCTGTTATTGCATATTGTATACTTTACTTCTTTGTGAACTTTATATATTGCATACACGGACTTCCACGGGATTCATGATTTGAACTAGTTACGTGTCATCTTGGAACTGTTCGGCGGACATTTTTATCTTACTACTAGGCTCCACCCTGTTGATATACTAGCTTATTTGGATATACTATTATTACAGCTCCTACTGTTCTTGTGGGCTTTCTTGTGGTGTGCGCCTAGTTGTCTCAGTATTGTATTCCCACAGTTTTTGTCTGTCCGGCTCCTCAGCGTCTTTTCTACCCGCATTTTCACCTATTAAACACATCATTTTGTAGTTAAGTTCTTTCTTTGGGGTGTATTTCTCTCCCTTCCTCTCCTTTGACACAAGCCAGAATCCTGTTTCTGTAAATTAGACAGTGCACTCCAGTGACATTATCAGTTGTTGTCATGCTACAAGGGCATTAAAACTTGATTCTGGTCTATAGCATATTTCCCAGGATTTTCTAGTGTACTCACTGATGGTTTACTAGTCCCTTCTTCTGGTGGTGCTATGAGACTATGTAGCTTGCCCGAAGCTGTATAGGTGGCAGAGCACATAATCTTATGAGCCATAAACATTTTGGGTGATCTCAGCTGCCCCTCTCCTGGGAGGTACCGCTTCCAGCTACAAACTATTAAAAATTCTCCTTCCAAATTGAAAGCTGTCATAAGTGGGGAGATCATAGTTGGTTATGGGCTTGTGGGTAAAGGCATCAGAATGCCATATATTTCTGAATATTAGGGATAATATAATAATTTTGTGTTAGAGACTACTCTGGGTTGAAAGGATTTTTTGCTGGAGAAACCCCACTCAGGGGACGCCTGAATGAGGTTCCTTTCATGTCCCCAAGAGCAGCCCTCAGGTATCGAAACCCAACCACGGAAACGACTACAGAAGCAGACAGTGCTGGCTCGTCGACTTTGAAACAGAAATGAGCACTGAACCCTAGAGTTCGATACGACTGGCTTTCGAGCAAGGGAAACCTTTACCTTGACTATTTTCTGAATACTATTTAGCTATTCACTCTTTACAGTGATTGGGTAATTGATTTTTTAAAAAACAGTTTTTAAATTGTTCCTTTCAAATACTGCTGCAGACATTAAAATGAAGATATACACTGCATGCTCTGCTCCTTCTTCTTGTGATTCTAATGTTTAGCTGACTGCCCCTAATGATTCAGCTGCTAAGACAGCATTGTCCAGTAAGCGCTAAAAGCATAGAAAACAAGATTATCTCATTATGGGGCCCTGTACAAAGCTGAGCCTCCAGGTTTGTACAACCTCATGGCTGCCTGGAATATACAGAGCTGTTGTGCTGTCAGAGCTGTGGATATTTAGAAATGTAGTGGGAGGCCTGACATCTTCTGCTGGAGCAGCTGCATGGAGAATTGCAAATCACTAACAATTACACTTGAAAGACATGGTCTTTCTGCTATGAAAGGTGGCATGAAGTCATTGAATTAAACATGCTAAGCAAAGAAAAACCTGGTTTTGGCAGCCAGCCTTTAGATGGATGTATCCCATCCCAAGTTTCAGTGAGCAACTGGTCTCAGACTGTTTGATTTTATTACCAGAAGTTACTAATGTATTTGAGAAGGCCTGGTCAGAGCTCAAAAGGATAGTAGACACGATCTGGTCAGGGCTCATAATGATGGGACTGTGGTGGCTTAGTGGTTAAGACACTGTACTTGATGACTGGAAGGTTGGCAGGTCATCAGTTCGAGACCTGAGTGCTACACGATGGAGTAAACACGCCCCTTACCCGGCAAGTATGCCTTAATACAGTGTTTCCCACTGTATGCCTTAATACAGTGTTTTACTTCCGCTTCCAGGAGCAACGAGGGCAGCGTGGGCCAGACGAATCGCAGGAAACCCATTCATGTGGATTCACGGTGGCTTCTGGGAATTGAAGTCCAAGAAAATCTGGAGTGTCAAGGTTCGCCATCACGGTAATAGACTGAGCACAAGCATCCTCTGACTCAGTCTAGTCAATTTCACATGTTTATAAATGCTCTTTAATTGTGACTTATTGTTCACATGAAGAGAATCTTTGAAGTCTTTTTTCCTTTTAAAAGAGAATTGTACTACGTGCACCAAGTGCTATGGGGAGGTAAATAAGTGTAATTGCTGTTGCTATTGCTAAGTAATTCTGACAAGTTGTTATGTTTTACTTTCCCTTTCCATTTTAACTTAAAAATATCAGTCAGGTTTACTGTCAAATCTGTTTTCCCAAACATGATTCAAGTTACAGATGTGATTGGATGGAAACTCTCTAATAGTAGAACATAATAACAAGCGACTGAGCTTTGCTGGAGTTTTCTTATAGGAAACACACGTCAGGACACTATATTTATTTACCATACAGTTGAAAAAATATTTCATTTTTGGTAAATTGGCAAAAAAAGTAAATTCCAGCCTCACAGTAGGTTAAATCAAAACAAAGATATAGATAAACAACTGTAAAGCAAGCAGGGTGGTGTGTATCACTTGCTGCTTGCGATATTATAGCTGCTCTCCAACAGATCCCTGTGATAAACACACATAGTCTGGTAGCAAAAGAAAAAGAAATAAACCAAATTAAAAGCAAAGTATAGGAGAAGATCAGCAGAATCTACTACAACAAGGAATAAACACAAACAAATCAAGTTATCTATAGTTAAAGGTTGTTTCATTTGGAGATTAGGACTAAACCAAAAGCTACATGGAAAAGATATTTCCTGAGTCCCTGACAGAAACAGAAACAATAATAAACCACAAAAACTTTAAGAAATCTTCGAAACTACTTGCTATATTTTAACAAGAACTTTTGTGGATTCATTAAACTGAAATATAACCATTTTAGGTCACTACAATGTTTTAGCTGTTAATTTTTTTGTTTTTTATTAATGCTATTGTTTCATTTTCATTTTTGCTTGGATATGTCTGCATATCACAGCTGCTTCTTTGATACCTGAAAATGCAGAATATTAAACCATTAACAATAAAATAACTGGTCTGTTGACCTTGTGTGCCCAAAGACGACAGTTATTTTATTTTCTGATGTACTTTTTCGGTTGTTTTATTTTATTGTTTGTTTTATTATGTTATTTTGTTATTTTTATGTGCACCACCCAGAGTGGGAAATATCCCAGATGGGTGGTATAAAAATGTAATAAATAAATAATAATAGTTTCTGAAGAAGTAACTGACTGTTAATATCACTTATCATGATCACAACATTAAGGGGAGAAATGGAAGCGACTGTGTGAAAGGGCAATATTTGCAACATTTATTTATTTATTCATTCATTCATATTTATATTGCCGCCCACTCGCCATAGCGACTCAGGGCGGCTTACAAACAATACATTACATTACAATAGAATATGTAGATGGGGGCTATGTAAAAATTGATCTGTTTCTTTTAGTATGTTTTTGTGAATCAAATGTATTCCCAAAGAAAATGCAGGTTTTAAATAGGGACCTGAAGAAAAAGATGTACCATGAGAAAGTCTGACTGTGCTTTCCATTTTTCAACAAAGACTGTTTTAGGTAAGATCTTTGCAGTTGCTACAAAACCTAAAAATGGCTTTCTCATTCCTCTTGTTTTTGCAGCTGATTTTTGGCTCACAATAAACCACCCCAGAGAAATTACCGCTCTCATTTAATAAAAACTAATAACCATCTTGGACTCATAGCCGAGACTCAGCAACCGATACATTTCTCTGCCAACCCATGTAGCTGATGTTTAAGGCACCTCTGAGCAGCATAAAATACAGTTCAATATAGAGCTAGAAATATGTATAATAGATACAATGGGTCCCAAGGACTGAATTTCAAATATTGTGTGAAATGCTTGGAAAAATGGAGTCGATGCTTAAAGTGGGACTCGCAGAAGCCCAAACTCAGAGGATCAGATGACAGACAAGTCCCAGAACAGCTTCGAAGAATTGAAAAAGGGGCAAGCACACTTAAAAATAGAACAGGAAGAAATTAAAAAAGAACAAAAAGAGATTAAAAATGAGGTAGAAAAGATGAAAGAGAAGGAGAAGGAAAGAGACTCATTGGAAAAAAAGGTGGAATCTCTGGAAGAACAACAGAGACGTTCAAATATCATGATCCGTAACATTCCGGAGAAGAAACCAGACCTCTTAAGAGATAGGTTGGTAGAGTGGATAAGTGGTATGGAAATGGGGTATAAGCTGTGATGTCCTATATTAGACAAACTGGAACAACTGCCCTGAAGATTGATGATGTGGATATTGAGATCTACAATGGTATACCTCTAGAGGAAAGAATTTGGTGCCAAAAGATGAAACCAGTAACAAAGTGGATGAGAGACAAAGTTGTTAAGTAAATGCCTCCTTCGCTGAACCAGGAAGGAGAAGAGAGGACCGGCAGCTGTGTCAAGGCAGGAAGGGGTGGCTGCAAAAGACCTTCTATCCACCTCCCTTCCCAATTGCCTCCTTCGCTGAACCAGGAAGGAGAAGAGAGGACCGGCAGCTGTGTCAAGGCAGGGAGAGGTGGCTGCAAA
This sequence comes from Bradypodion pumilum, assembly GCA_035047305.1. Lineage (NCBI taxonomy): Eukaryota > Metazoa > Chordata > Lepidosauria > Squamata > Chamaeleonidae > Bradypodion > Bradypodion pumilum. Next base: position 21,706,345 of record JAWDJD010000009.1, on the reverse strand, counting down.
AGACCTTCTATCCACCTCCCTTCCCAAATGCCTCCTTCGCTGAACCAGGAAGAAGAAGAGAGGATCGGCAGCTGTGTCAAGGCAGGGGGGGTGGCTGCAAAAGATCTTCTATCCACCCCCCTTCCCAAATGCCTCCTTCGCTGGACCAGGCAGATGGCTTCAAGAACTGCAGCCCAACTCCAGCCACGGGGAACAGACACTGCCTTTCCTCCCAGTCGCTCCGGTGGGAGGGAATTGGTCCTAGCCGGGGAAGCCTTGGTGGATTGATGGATTGGCACATTGCCACCCCTCCTTCACCTCTTGTGGGGTTACGGAGGAGAGAGGGAGGTGGTGCCAGCAGTGAGGTCCCTCCCCCCTTTTTGAGTAATTGTAGGGGTTGGAAGGGTGGGAAGGGAATGGGATTGGGTTTGGGGAGGGATGGCTGGCACCCCCCACCTCTGATAAGGGGCACTTGGAAATGCCCCAAGGAGGGTAGGGGGCGTGTGGGGTGGGTTCTGGGTCTGGAGGGGAGAGAGGGTGGGAGAAATGGCCTAGTCAGCTGGGTAGGAGGGGTAGCACTCCATCTGAGATGGACGGGGAGGTTCCCAGGGCTCAAATTGGGGTTGTGACGGGCATGGGACATGGCGGGTACCGAGGGGCAGGCTGCACATGGGGAACATGGGACCGATGGTTGGTATCTGTCCCTCGTTCCAGCCCCCTGGTACATCTCTGGGTCCTGAGCAGCTGATCCAGGGTGACCCTGCCCTTAGGCTGCTGCTGATGAATGCCAGGTCGGTCTGCAACAAGGCCCCCCGATTCAAGATTCTATTCACGGGAGCGGGCCGACCTGGCATGCATCACCGAAACCTGGCTGAGACCAGAGGATGGTGTACTTCTGTCAGAAATGTATCCAGCCGGTTTCGGTATCTGGCACCAGCTAAGGGATGAGGGAAGGGGCGGTGGCATCGCCATTGTAGCCAGGGAGTCCTTGGGAGTCGCCAGGGCCACTGCTCCACAAGTCCCAGGTTGTGAGGCCCTGCTCCTGCTGTTGGGCCCTAAGGGTCAGTTGGGAGTCTTACTCCTGTACCTGCCTCCTTGCAGGGTAAGAGACTCCCTGCCTGAGATCCTCAAGGCCATCTCCGTGTTGGCGTTGGAGTTCCCTAGGCTGATGGTTCTGGGGGACTTCAATTTGCCTTCGCTGGGGACTGGTTCAGAGGTTGCTCAGGAGTTCATGGCTTCCATGGCAGCCATGGACCTGACTCAGGTAAATCATGGCCCGACCAGGGGCAGTGGTCACACACCGGGCCTAGTTTTTTTGTCGGAGCGGTGGCAGAGTGATCTGAGACTACAGAAATTAGACACTATACCTGTGCCATGGTCAGATCACTATCTGGTGACTCTGGACTTCCTGGGGGCGGCGGTTCACCGCAGGGAGGCAGGGCCTATTAAATTGGCGACTGATGGATTCTGACGAATTCCAGAGGGAACTGGGGGATTTTCCTCTGGATCGGCTACACGATTCATCCGAGGCACTCGTTGACCTGTGGTACAGGATGACTACGGCTGCTTTGGATGAAATCGCACCACTACGGTCTCTCTGAGCCCGCAGGGATAGATCTTCCCCGTGGTTCACAGAAGAACTGCGGGAGCTTAAATGGGCAAAGAGCCGCCGAGAGCGCCGCTGGGTGAAGACCCAAAGTGATTCCGACTGGACACTGGCTAGGGCTGCTATTAAGACCTACCTGGTGGCAATGGGGGTGGTGAAGCAACAATACTTCACTGCCCTCATTGCCTCTGCGGATAATTGCCCAGCTACTCTGTTCCGGGTTACCAGGTCTCTCCTTGGCCGGGAGGGGCCAGTGCCTGGTTGGCAGGGTTTTTGCAGTCTATCTGGTGGAGAAAATTGCTCGGATTCACTCGGGGTTTAATCCCGGCGTGAATGGGGAGGGTCCAGAGGGGATCAGAGCTCAGTGTGGCAGTGTTATCTGGGATCAGTTTGATCCAGTTGTCCCTGAGGAAGTGGACAGGCTTCTTGCAGCTGTTCGCACCACCTCCTGCCCTTTGGATCCCTGTCCCACTTGGTTGGTGAAAGCCTCAAAGGGGGTGACGGGAGGCTGGGTCGGGGCTATAATAAATGGTTCACTGCGGGAGGGGGTGTTTCCTGCACCTTTAAATCATGCTCTGGTGTGCCTGAAGAAACAATCTCTCAACCCAGCGGTTCCAGCTAATTATAGGCCGGTCTCCAACTTCCCTTTCTTAGGAAAGGTACTGGAGAAGGTGGTGATGCGGCAGTTGCAGGGGGTCCTGGATGAAGCAGATTATCTGGACCCCTATCAATCGGGTTTCAGGCCTGGATATGGTACTGAGACTGCATTGGTTGCACTGGTTGATGACCTCTTGCGGGAGCGGTACAGGGGTCATCCATCCGTCCTGGCTCTTCTGGATCTCTCAGCGGCCTTCGATACCGTTGACCACGGTATCCTTCTGGAACGGCTCAAAGGTTTGGGGATCCAGGGCACTGTGCTGTCCTGGTTTTCCTCATTTCTGGAGGGTCGTACCCAGTCGGTGTGGTTGGAGAGTGAGAGGTCCAGCGCTAGGCCCCTACAGTATGGGGTGCCTCAGGGCTCGGTGCTCTCTCCTCTCCTATTTAACATATACATGAAGCCATTGGGTGAGGTTATCCGTTCCCATGGGGTAAGGTATCATCAGTATACTGATGATACCCAGTTATATATCTCGGCCCATGGGGACCCCAGTGATGCAGTCAATGTCCTATCCAGATGTCTGGAAGCGGTTGGGTCTGGATGGGGGACAACAGGCTACAATTGAATCCCTCCAAGACTGAGTGGCTTTGGATAGGGGGTCCCACGTTATCCAGGGAGCTGCCAACTTTGGTCTTGAATGGGGCTGTTTTGCTCCAGACAGACCCGGTATGCAACTTAGGGGTCCTCCTGGATTCGGGGCTGCTACTAGCAAGTCAGGTGGCGGCTGTGGCCAGGAGGGCTTTCTCACAGCTTCGCGTCATCCGTCAGTTGCGTTCGCTCCTGGACCGGGACTCCCTACTCAGGGACACAATGCTCTGGTCACCTCCAGGCTATATTATTGCAATGCGCTCTACATGGGGCTGCCCTTGTCAACCATTCGGAGGCTGCAGTTGGTCCAGAATGCGGTAGCCCAGGTGGTGATGGGGTGCGGTCATTATGCTCGTGCCTCACCATTACTTCAGGAGCTGCACTGACTACCAGTTTGCCTCCGGGTGCAGTTCAAGGTGCTGGTTTTGACCTTTAAAGTCCTTCATGGTAGTGGGCCAGGATATCTTAGAGACCGCATCGTCCCAAGAGTGTCTGCCCATCCAACCAGAGTGGATCGGAGGGGCTCCCTAATTGTTCCATCTGCCAGAGGGGCGTGTCTCTCTGGTACACGAAGGAGGGCCTTTTCCGTGTCCTCACGGGGCTTGTGGAACCTCCTGCCTGTAGAGTTGCGGGAGCAGATGGAGCTGCTACCTTTCAGAAAAGACCTAAAAACCTGGTTGGTGGGGCAGGTGTGGGGCCCAGGTGGAAGAGTGCCCCCCGCCTGTTGGCTTATAAATTAAGCCCTCATTTCTTTTAATTGTCAATGAAGGCAGTTTTTTAATGTGGGTTTTTAAGAGGAATGGGGTAGGTGTGTTGGTAGGTTGGGTTTTAATTGGTTGTATTGTTTTATGTGTGTTTTAACTTGTGAGCCACCCAGAGTCGGGTTTACCTGATTGGGTGGCATATAAGTTTGAATAAAAATAAAAATAAATAAATAAAGTACAATTGGAAATCTCAAAAATAGTTAACCTTCTGACAAATGGGCAGGAGATTTCTTGTACAAGAAGAATGTTTTGTACTGGATATCTTAGTAGAGGCAAAAATACTAGGAAATGACACTAAAGAATGGAAAGATCTGAAAGAAGCCTTGATTCTTTCTGGAGGATTGCACTTTGGAAGAAATCACGATGTTGGTATGATAGTGTGCCTACGGGTGTTGAAGGAGGAGTTTAAGAATTATATATAGCAGCTAACAGGTCGACTGATGCTCAGGTCCCTGATGGGGCGTTTCCCCCCTCCCCTCTTTGAAGTTCAAAGGACTCTTTTTCTTGGAAAAAGTGGGGAGGGTGACTATATTTTTATGTTGTTTAAATATTTTTTCTTTTTAATGTATTTTTGTAAGAGGATATGGATTGTTTAGATGGAGTGTGTTCACACCAAAAGAGGAGTGTGGAAGTCGCAATAATAAACTGGAAGTCAATAAAGGATGAGAAATGTGAAGGTATGTGGGAATTTATCTGGTTTCTGTCTGCCTGTCTTCTATACATTTTGTAAACAAAGGCCCCTTTGTTTACATGAGAGACAACGCTTGATTTTGGGCATGCGTAGAAAAGTGAGAAGAATTCTCCTTATTTGGTTCTGACATTCTGATTGGCTGTGTGTGCCTTAGTTTTGTTTTTGATATACTCTGTTTGAAAAAAGAGACGCCATGATTATTCCTTTGTTCAGCCAAGACTGCAGTCGTGTGTATGTTTTCTCTCTATTTCTCTGTCTCTTCCTTACTCTGCCTAATGAAGCTGGACTCCATTAGAATTCTTAACTCTTCCTTTGTTTATCTGGGGCTATAAACTGCTCTTTATGAGGCTGATTAGATCATTACATGGATCGGATTTCTACAACTGGAGCCCCGTGGGAGGCAATTGAAATTCAAGGAACTCTTTGAAATCTGCTTCAGCAATTAGCGATTAGCACCTCATTATCACCTCATTGCGACCAGGGACAAGGTCTCATTCACCCACGACCAGAGAAAAAGGTCCGACTGGGAAAGGTCAGTCAAGCGCTTGAGAAAATCATCCAAGTTTAACTTCGGATCCCAACAGGGTGAGTGAAAGATTTATTATGGGGTGTGTGCTAACTTCGCCAGAGCAGAAGTTTTGTCTGAATAAGAATGGGCAAAGAGCAGAAACAAAAGAAGTGCAAGATTTTACTCCAAAGAATATTCTGTTGTCCCAGAGGCTTGCTGGTCCCCTGCCACAGCTTTTGCCCCCAGCCAAGGGAGGGAGTCTGACTGCCCCTCCATCATATGAGAAACAACAGTATGAGCCCCCTGATGGAGGTGGGGGTGGAAATGGAGATGGGACATTATATCCTGCCTTGCAGCAATCAAGCACTTTTAGCCCTACAAAAGACCTGTTCTCTGCAGCTTTAACTGCAGCTGTGCTGGATATGGAAACTGTTGCTGTATATCCAGTGAACAGAGAGGCTCTTGCAAATGGGACTGCTGCAATACTGCCTGCCAAGTCTAAAAAACAACTAGTGCCAGCTGATTGGGAACAAATGGTGGGGACCTCATCACAGATTGAAGTTATTAATGCATGCAAAGTGGCAGGAAGCAAGGAGTGTGATTCCAAGAGCAGCACAGGAGACCTCAGCTCACCTCTGAAGCAGCCCTCATCACAAAAGCAGGAGAAGCTGAGTAGTAAACTTGATTCCTCACGTGTGGCCAGGAAGTGGAAGGATGGCCCAGAGGAGGAATGCAGAAAACCCAAGCCCAGAAAGGGGTCTTCTTGCAAGTACAAACTAACAGGTGCAGTTTGTCATAAAGTCGAGATTCAGATGCTGCAGATGAAAGAAGTCCAGAAGAAAAGGGGTGTGGATCCTTCCTCTATGGACAGCAGGCTTTTGCAAAAATACAAGGAGGGAGAAGACATACTCCAGTTTTTGGCTGATTTTGAACTGCCCAACCCTCAAACAAAGAGATCCAGAGTGGGCTGTTCCAAGTTTCAAGCATCAGGATTGCAGGGAAAGCAAATGGGAATTTCCTGTACTGTTCTTCTGTGTGAAAGTTACTTGCAACTTCTGGAGAAGTTCTTTGTGCTCATACCTCATCTGCCTGCCTTAATACAGATGGGTGTGGCTGGAGCATGAAGGAATGTGTGTTTGCCTGAAAAGCTGAAAAGGGGGGTTGTCTGGTTGTCTTGTGAATTCAGTGAGAATTAATTTATGGCCTAATTTCAACCTTGCCATGCCAAGAACTGTGCTGGAGAGAAGATAGTGTTTAAGTTCTAATCTGAGAAGAAGAAAGCTTCAATCAACATTTGGACTTTTAATTTGGACATTTTAATTGGACTAAAAAGTTTGTGTGGACTCTAAAGAAGAATTGGCCTTGTTTGCATTATAAAACCTGAAAACCTTTTTTAAGAAAAAAATTGTCTACCTGCTCATGCTATGAGTGTGAAATGCTCTAATGATATTTGTACTGTATTTGATTTACCATGCTATGCTGGTTTTAAGTTATTGAATGCCTCTTTCACTTACACCTAGTGAGAGAAGAAGAAATGTAATGCCTTACTCATGTAATTGGGGAGTGAGAAATGCTTGCTAGAATGCTACAGAAACCTCCTTCATGTAAGGAAGAAGAGAAATGTTCATGTTTTGTTCATGCTTAAATGTTTTGCTTATTCTCTTGCAGGGGAAAGACCTGTCTTTGCTTATGTTATATTTTGCCTTATGTAACTGCATATCTCAAGGTACCTCCAGAAGTACATGGAAGAGTTTTCAGTACCCTACACATGTAAATGGGTTTGTAACATTGCATTTGTGTTAAATGTCAGGCATGTTTCACGTTTAGTTACATGGTGCTAGTAATAACATAGCACTGGTCATCCAACAGGGCATGCTCCTGTTTCTTAGGGGAGTGTCTTCCTAAGCCATTGGTCGTTTATTGGCAACAAGGGGATCCTGAGTGGAAGGGTCCCTGCCCGAGCGATCCGCCCATGGAGAGAGAAGAAGGTTACTCAGCTCCAGGACGGTGGTTCACCAGTAAACTAAATTTGCTGACATTTGTTCTTTTCCTTCTTACTGTGCTTCCAGCTGTAAGAACAATGCCTCATGGAGGCAACCCCAACTTTTGGCTTCGTCATGCTAACTATATGTTTGAGGTTCATGGTAAAAATGCAACGTTATACTATGAGCATCCACTGGCAGTGTCTCAAATGGCCTTTCTTCCGGCATTGTTCAACACGCCTGAGTTGGTTATTGGACACTTGCAACATATTGACAGGTCTACACTCTTCTCCAATCCCCCAGAACAATTTAACAACACCCGCTGGCGAAGTATGACATTCAAGAAATACACTAAAGGGCTTTGTTTCTGCTGTCATAGTTCTGGGGTCTGGAATAGTAAATGGAAGCACTGGACTCAAGCAAAAAGGGTTTTACGGAATGTAGGCAATTATACGGGTTGTGATGATTATTTTTGGTTATGGGGTAGTTATAACAGTTCTTATAAGATTAATTTTACCTTGTTTAACACTACTATTGAAGATATATATGATGTGTTTCCTATGTTTACTCCTGATTATTCTGCTATAGATAGTGGTTCAATTTGCAATGGATGGCAAATTAAGGATCCCAACATGTGGTTCTTTTTTAATGGAGTTGCCACGAATTTCCATCCAGGACAATATCAATGTGCAGCATTCGGTTATTTTACCTTACCCGTACAAGTGCAAATGCTGCTTCAGGCAGATGCACGGCGCCGGAGAGCTGTTGCCGGCCCGATGGGTTCTGGTTGCAATGATGAAGTGATAATCGATGTTCAGCTTTCTGATGGTAGCTCCTGGGGGAGAGCTATAGGGAGTGTTATCACTGGAGCACTCACCTTGGGATCATACCCAGGTGTCATTTCCCAGGAGAATAGAAGGTCCATTTTGGGACTCACCTGTAGGCTGGAGAAATCAATCAACGCCACAGGGAGGGTCATACGGGATCTTCAAATGGAAATCACTGAGCTCCATCAAGACCAAATGCAGGACAGACTGGCCATAGATTACCTGTTAGCAAAATCTGGAGGATTTTGTAAACTGGTCGGGAACCAGGGATGTCGGGTAAAATTCCAGGATCTGAATAATACTATTGAGAAAGAACTTCAGAATTTACAGGAGAGCATTACTAACAATGTACGCACTGATGTTAATCTCTTTGATTGGATGACTTCTTGGTTGCCTGATTTGTCTGTCCTTAGACAAGTTTTCTTTTATGGGGTCATTATTATTATTTGCCTTATATCTTTGTGTTTTTGCATTTATTGTATTCCTAATCTTATTTCTATGTGTAACACATGTCCACTGCGTAGAAGGGAGACATCAGGTTTTGCACAACGGCAATTGTACTCAATGAGGTATCATCCTCTGGAACAAGGTACCAGGAGTCAGGAGGGGTACGATGTCCAGGAGGACAGTGATGATGTATATGGAGGAGTAGTTATGGAGTATGATGACATGCAGGGGTATGATTAGCCGTCCCTCTCTCAAATTTAAATGAAAAAGGAGGACATGTGGGAATTTATCTGGTTTCTGTCTGCCTGTCTTCTACACATTTTGTAAACAAAGGCCCCTTTGTTTACATGAGAGACAACGCTTGATTTTGGGCATGCGTAGAAAAGTGAGAAGAATTCTCCTTATTTGGTTCTGACATTCTGATTGGCTGTGTGTGCCTTAGTTTTGTTTTTGATATACTCTGTTTGAAAAAAGAGACGCCATGATTATTCCTTTGTTCAGCCAAGACTGCAGTCGTGTGTATGTTTTCTCTCTATTTCTCTGTCTCTTCCTTACTCTGCCTAATGAAGCTGGACTCCATTAGAATTCTTAACTCTTCCTTTGTTTATCTGGGGCTATAAACTGCTCTTTATGAGGCTGATTAGATCTTTACATGGATCGGATTTCTACAAAGGTATTCACATGGAATGTAAAAGGTACCGGCTGTCAGGTGAAAAGAAGAAGGATAGAAACGTCTCTTAGAAAGGAAAAAACAGATTTTTTTGCAGGAAACCCACCAGAAGTCTGCGGAGATGAAAAGGTTATTTCTAGGTTGGACTAAGATTTATGAAAATCGAGAAGGGTAGCAACTTTTATTTCGATGAGAATGGGTTTTACAATAACAAAGAGTATTTCTGATCTGGAGGGAAGGTAGCTGATAATTAATGGGAAAATAGATGATGAGCAGATAACTTTAGTAAATATTTATGCTTAGATTCTTAGATACAATTTATGATATTTTAGATGCTGAAAGATCTACAAAGATGATTATAGGAAGGGATTTTAACTTAATGAGATCAACAATTGATTGTACTAATATTGCTAGATGTAATAAATTGTCAAAAACGCAGACTTTAGAAAGGTGGATGTAGGCCTTGGGGTTGAAAAATACTTGGAGTGAAATTCAAGGATTGGAAAGGTCATATACTTTTTTTCCCTCAAGTACACAATACATATTCAGGGATAGACTATATACTAGTATCAGAAAATTTGATTGGAAATTTGGGAGAGATTCAGGTTGGGGTATTTAAAGAATCAGATCATGCAAAAGTTTTACTGGATTTGAGACTGGATGGAGAAAAGAAGGCAAGGAGAGCATGAAGATATGATTCAAATTTATTCAAAGACCCGAAGAGGAAAGAGCAGATTGCTAGAAACCAGGAAGAAAGTTGGAAATTGAATGATAGTGGGGAAGTAAGTTATAATATAGTCTGGGACACCATGAAGGCGATTTTCAGAGGAGAGAGTATTAAGATGTCTAATTTTAATTACAGGCAGCTTAAGGCTAAACAGGAAGATATTGAAAAGGAATTAAAGACTCTACAAGAGGAACATGCGAGGACAAAGAATAACGAAAGATTTGAAACAATGCAGAAATTGAAAAAGGAATTGGTGGGTAAACGCTGGTAGCAGCGTTGGACACAGGATACCCATTCACCTGCATACCTGAAGCACTGCCTCTACTGCATCGGGCAGGATACTACTGGAGAAGATGGCGTGGACTGTTACCCGGGCTATTCAAAATATACTATACCTCATGTTAACTTTACTACGATGCAATAAACCTGGTTTTAGCCCTTACTGCGGCTCCTGCTTGTCTTCTGTTGCAAGACACCAAAGACTGATTAAAAGGCTTTATGTCAGTTGCATAGTTCGAATGCACTGTGGTTTAAAAGGGGAAACAACACGCTCATTTGATTTAAACAAAGGGGTACAATGGGGTTGTTTATTCTCTCTTCTGTTGTTTAATTTTTAAAATCTTGTCCTCTCCTTTGATGAATCTTGTCACCCACCAAAATTAACCCAATGTAGTATAGCAATTCTCCCTGATGCAGTTGTGAACACTGGATTTAACACTGTGCATGTATACATGTTTTTGGGACACTGTGTTTACGCGTTGTCGTCAACTGCAACTCGTATCCAAGAATACATTTTTTCCTGAAGCAGGAAAAATGTCATGATCATGAATTTGTTTAAGGTGAATCCCAGCTTTCCATGAAGTGCTCCACACTATGATCTCGGAGCCATCTCTTGCGGCACACATGAAATGAGACATGCAGGATTTAACACCAGGATTGCAATGGACTGCCACAGCCTTGAAGATATTGTCAAAGGGAGCCTTCACAGCCAGTCCCTCTGGCATGGCCTCTTCCACCTCCATTACCGTTGGTAATCAGAGTCCGTCCTCTGCTCATTTTGCCATTGGGCCCAATAAAATGGTTTCCAATGGCATTTCCTCCACTGAGGGGGACCATCTACAGTCTACTCCATTTCCATAGCGGGATGTCTGGCCAGACCTCTCTGTGTTTACTATGGTTTAGGGATAAAAAGGTATAATTCTCATCAATTTTCCAAGTCTGGTCATGCCAAGACTCTGAAACAAAATTTCCCGATTACCAGCAAGATTTCCTGTCTTCCAGATAATCTTATGAAGGAAATCTCATGAAATCTCACTAGGAGGAGAAAAGAGAGGTTTGGTTCTTATTTTCTTGGTGAGAGCGAAAGGTTCAAAGATTTGCCAGGTTGCCTGCTTCTCAGCTAGAATGTTTGCCTTGGAGTAAGGATCTGAGTTCAGATTATCCCCATGCTAGTTATAATCTCAGTGAGGAATTCCTTATGCAAATCTCACTGTTCCATCCTTGAAATAAGAGTGTGACACCAAATTCAATTTAAAAAATCAACACAGCCCCTGAATTTTAAAAAAATAAAAACCCAAGCACTTGGAATGGAAAGAGAGAAGTTTGGAAGCCCATGACTCATTCACACATCAGGAAATTGTAGTTTCCTTTGATGTTTAAGTATGCTTTAGCAGAGCCCGGAGCATCATTGTTGTTCTTCTTCAGCTGCCATATACATTCTGGATATTGTTATCATGCTGTGGGCATACAGGCTGTAACAAGCTGGGCTTCTACCCTCCCATGGCAATTCCAAGAGATGGGGAACATCTTGGAAGGAGGTTCCCTGATTTCCATACAGTGCCCCTGATTGGCTTCAGTTAATGATGGATGGATGGTCCAGCATCATGGGTCTGAGGTAGGGGGAGGTGGATAAATTGCTGAGGCAAGCCTTGCTAAGGGTTCTAGAGGCCACTGTAAAACCTGTAATCATGTAGTCCTTCAATCTAGTGGAGGCCCTTTATGGCTTCCAAACTTAGAAAGGTTTCATTGTTTTTAATGTGCTTATTGAACTGAAGATTTTTGATTTGCCTGTCATCTTTTTCTACAATACATTTTAAAACCACACGAAGTGACTGGAGTTGTTTATTTTCTTTCCGCTACCTTTCTAATAGCCATGCTCAGGTGTGGTCTGTGGAAGGCAAGCTAAAAACCCTGAAAGGTTTTTAGGGTGTCTTCTCAGGTGAAATTCCATTTCACCTTAGGGAAGATGCACTTAAGGCGAGCAAAGGGATTTTTAGATTCCCAAGCGGAAATTAATTTCTGGTAGCATCCTGTGCAATTCACTTATTATACATATTTCTGTTTTTATAGATTTTATTGGTTTTTCAAAAATAGAAAAAAAGTACATCAAATTACTGAGATAATAAAAACAAATACAATACACAGAATAAGTAAATTAGGAAAAGAAAAAAGAAACCAAAGAGATACAAGAAAAAATGAGAAATTGTATGAATATAAAAATATATAAACACAACAGTCGAGAGAGAGATGTTATTTAAAAAGTAACAACCTTAATATATAGTATATTAGAGACTTCATCACATTTTTCTACCTAATTATACTTAGTTTCAAAGCGAAATAACCCCCCTTTAATTTTCTATCTCACAAAATACTTGTAAATTAATTCAGTCTCACCAGTTTCTATACTCTCTTTCTTGACATGTTGTACAGATAATCGCACAAAATTGTTCCCCAGTGCTATAATACATTGCCAAGAGGAGTGTGGCCTGTCTCACTAACTTTCAATATTTCCAATAATTCAGTTGATCTGGTACCGGCTTATGGCCCTCACTTTTTTGTAGTGTATATTCGACATATGGTTTCCAGATTTCCCAAAATCTATTTTCTTTACTTACTCCTTTTTTCCCATTTAATTCCTATGTCAATTTGTCATTCAAGGCCAGCTGCCAAATTTCCCTATACCAATCTTCCAATTTCAATTTCACTGGAACCTTCCAATTTCTGGCGATACACTGTCTTTCAGTGGTCATAAAGATAGCAACCAGTTCTTGCTCATCCTTATCCATATTTAATCCTTCTAAATCAGTAATCATTGCGGCTCCTGGACCAATCTTAACCCTTTCACCCATCATTCCCACAATCTCTTTCCCAATCTCATTCCAAAACTCTTTTATATTGTCACAATTCCACCACATATGAAAATAAGTGCCCACACTTTTATTACATCTCCAACAGATATTATTTTTAGTTTTGTCAATCTGGCTCAACCTCACCCGAGTCAGGTACCATAGCATTTTATAATTATGTTATTTAACTCTAACTATTTAACCTGTTTGCTAGTATAGTTGTAAAAATTTTTGCATCCTGATTTATTAGAGAAATAGGCCTAAAGGATTCAATTTTTTCAAGGTCTTTTCCTGGTTTAGGAATCAAAACGATTATTGATCTAAACCAAGAAGTTGAGATTAATCCTCCTTCCAATATAAAATTAAACAACTTTTTTAGTCTCAGGATAACTATGTCTTTAAATTCTTTATAAAACTCAGAAGAAAGACCATCCTCCCCGGGCGACTTATCTGCCTTCAGATTTGAAATTACATCTCTAACCTCTTTTTCTGTGATTCTATCTTCCATTTTACCGTTATCTTCCAAATTCAGTTTCTTTCGAGTTGGACCCCGACATTCGACCCATCAGGATGAAGCCAAGAAGAATGCCTTTCGCACTAAAAGACAAAATAGAGACTGAACTGGACAAATTGGTGGGTCAGGGGATTTTGGTGCCGGTGGATTCCGCCGAGTGGGAAACCCCCATTGCTACGGTGCTGAAGGCTAATGGGGAGGTTAGAATCTGCGCTGACTACAAGTGCATGATTAACAAGGCAATCCGCCCAAATGCGTATCCAGTACCAGTGGTAAGCCACCTGCTTGCAACCCTGCATGGGGGGAGGTGTTTCGCCAAACTAGACTTGGCCCAGGCATACCAACAATTGTCGGTAACCCCAGCTACAGCCGCTGCTCAGACAATTGTGACCCATAAGGGAGCTTTTAAAGTGACGCGCCTACAATTCGGCGTAAATTCAGCTCCGGGGATCTTTCAGTCCCTTGTAGAAAGGTTGTTAAAAGGGCTCCCAGGTGTTTTCCCCTATTTTGATGACATTCTGATTACAGCGGGGGGGGAGCAGGAATTGGCCAAGAGGTTAGACCACGTGCTAACAGTGTTCGAAAAAGCTGGGCTCAGGCTGAGAAAGGATAAATGCGTATTTTTTGCTGAGGAAGTAGAGTTTCTGGGTTTTAGAATAACCACTGAGGGCATTAAGCCAGCTGAATCCAAGGTAGCGGCAGTGAAAGATGCTCCTCGACCCACCACCAAGCCCGAATTGCAGTCCTTCCTAGGATTCCTTAACTTCTATCACTCGTTCCTCCCGGGAAAGGCGTCCATTGCGGAGCCATTGCATAGATTACTGAAGAAGGATGCGGCTTGGCGGTGGGGGGACAGTCAGGAACAGGCATTCCGGGGGCTCAAACAGCTTCTATCTTCCGAGGCTGTGTTGACCCACTTCGACCCAAAGAAACCCGTTGTGCTGGTCTGCGATGCCTCACCGGTGGGGGTGGGGGCAGTCCTCTGCCACGTGCTAGAGAGCGGGCGAGAGGCCCCAGTGGCATACTATTCAAGATCCCTGTCCAAGGCAGAGCGCAACTACGCGCAAACTGACAGGGAGGCCCTAGCGATCGTTGCAGGAACCAAGAAGTTCCACGACTTTCTCTATGGTAGGCCATTCAAAGTCGTGACCGACCACAAGCCCCTCTTAGGAATCTTCGCTACAGATAAGCCAACCCCGCAGATCTTGTCTCCAAGGATGCTGCGTTGGGCGATCTTCCTCAACGCGTACCAGTACGCGCTGACCTACCGCCCCGGCAAGGAAATTAGTCATGCCAATGCTCTTTCCAGGTCACCCCTCCCACAGGCAGGGGATTCCGAGTGTGAGGTAGAACAGGACCACCAGGTGCTCCTGATTGAGGCCCTAGAGTCACCCCCAATCCTGCCAGCTGAGATCGCCAAGGCTACGGTGAAAGATAAGTCGTTGACCCTAGTCAGTTCATGGGTACAGAAAGGCTGGCCGGCAAGCTCCCCTACGGAGGAATTCAGGATTTACGGTAGGCAGAGAGATGAGCTCTCCCTAGAAAGGGGCTGTTTACTCTGGGGGCAGCGGGTGGTAATCCCCGAAGTTCTGAGGTCCCGGGTGCTAAAGATGCTGCATATCAGCCACCCGGGGATCGTGCGCACCAAGGCGCTAACTAGGATTTACGTCTGGTGGCCCAAACTGGACACAGATATAGAACACATGGTAGGCACTTGCGAGAGCTGCCAGAGCACCCGCCCCGAGGAGTCCCGACTTCCACACAGAGAATGGGACACGGCCAGGGGTCCGTGGTCATGCTTACACGTGGATTTTGCGGGTCCTTTCAGAGGCACCCTTTTCCTCATAATAGTGGACTCCTACTCCAAGTGGTTGGAGGTAATCCCAATGGCTAGTACATCGTCAGCTGCAACGATTAAGCAATTACGCAAGGTATTCAGCTGCTTCGGTTTACCTGACGTACTTGTGAGCGACAATGCCACAACTTTCACGTCAGCGGAGTTCCAGGGTTTCATAGAGATTAATAAGATTTGCCACATTACTGCAGCCCCATTTGACAAATGGTCAAGCGGAACGCCTGGTGTGAACAACGAAGGACGCACTGCGTAGGATGGGCCCCGGGGAGTTGAACCTGCAACTGTGCCAATTCCTGTTAAGGTATCGAGTAACCCCTTTAGCGTCAGGGCTCTCGCCCGCCGAGCTCCTCATGCGGAGAAAACCCGCCACGATCCTCTCAAGGCTCGACCCAACCAGGGTGGAGGACACGGGTAGAAACATAGAAACAGGGGGCACCAAGAGTTTCGAGATCGGCCAGCCAGTACATTGCTGAAACTAGTAGAAAAGTAGTAGAAAGGCAAGACACTAGTAGCCAGAGGGAGCACTCAGCGTTAGGGTTCTCCCCCACCCGTTTATCCCAAGGGGGAGACACAAGTCACAGGGGGGAGGAAAATGATACAAACTCGCATTCTTCAGACATGCCGGGTAGCAGGGACAATTTAGAAGAGAGGGTTTTCGAGGATTTGTTAGATTTTGAGTTAGGGGACAGGGGTTTTTTTTTGGAGTGGTCCCCCACCCATCCAAGCGAGGAGCGGGGGTTTTCTTTAGTCCCTGGAGCCCCCGGTCTCACATCCCTGGAGTTTACTCCCACACCTAGACCTCCCCAATCCCCGGCTTACGACTCGCAGCCAACCGCTAACGAGTCACGTTCCTCCAATGCAGGAACTCAGTCACGTTCCTCCAATGCAGGAACTCCGGCCCAGAGTGTGGCCACCCCACGCCCGGGGTCCAACTCGAAAGAAACTGGGGGCCCTTTGAACTTCCCTAGCCCCTTTTCAAAAACGGCAGGATGTGCGTTACACACTTCCGTGATCGGGTCAGCCTGCACGGCGTGTATGCCTCCAATGAAAACTCCTAGGGGCCCGAACCACTGTGTCCCCAGGAGGCAGCAGGAACCTTCCTTTAGAACTACTAGGGGCAACTGCGCGGAGCGCCTCTTAAACTGAACCTTGAACTCTCCCACCCCCAACACTGGTATACTTTTGCCCTGAACGTTCCGCAAAATAGTCTTAAAGGCCTTCAGCTTGGGGCGTGACTTCGGGGGAATACGCAGAAATTCCCTGTGGGAGACTATGGAGTACGCCGACCCCGAGTCGATCTCCATCCTTATTGGGACCCCCTGAACCAGTACCTCAACAAAAAATCGGGGCCTCTGCAACTGCACACTGTGGACTGCCTGGTCGCGGCTCTCGGGAACCCGTCGAGATGCGTGGTGCTCCTGGGGCTCATCGTCGAAGATGTGCCCGACCCAGTCTGCCTTGCATTGGGGCCGTTCCGCCTGGCCCTTGCCGTCGTCTTGACGCCACTTGCAGACCCTTGCGATGTGCCCGTGCCGCCCGCAGTTGTGGCACTCCACCTTCCAGAATGGGCATCGGCTCGGGTTGTGGGATGCCCTGCATCCGTCGCAGCAGCGGTTCTCTCTGGCGCGGTCTTGCCTCTCCGGTCTCCTCTGCACCCGTTGCACGTCCTCGCTGCAGTCGGAGGTGGACATGGAGGACTCGGAGGCCCCTCGCTCTCCGTGGGAGGAGTAGCTGTGGACTGGGACCGCCAGTGGGGGGGGGGCGACCACAGCGGTCCTGGCCCGGCACACTCGTTCACCTTGTTGCACTGACTCGGCGGCTTGGGCGATACGCAGGACATGCTCGAACGAGATGCTCTCGTCTTTGGCCAGTAGTTTTTTCCTGGCCCCCTCATCTCGCAGGCCCAGCAGGAGCCTGTCCCTCAGCGCCTCGCTCAGGGATGCTCCCCACCGGCACGGCATGGCAGCCACCCGCAAGGCTGCCACGAAGTCTGCCACGGACTCACCGGCCCGCTGGCACCGCTGCTGGAACGCCAACCTTGCCGGAAACATGGACACTTTCGGCCGAAAGTGCTTCCTCAACTCGGCGAGGATCTCGTCTAGGGACACAGCCCTGAGCGGTCTTGGCGTCAGGAGGTTGGTTGCCAGTTCCAAAGTCTCTAAGCCGCACTGGGCCAGTAGGAATGCCCACCGCTGGGATTCCTCCTCGATGCCCTCGAGGTCCAAAGCGTAGAGGAACTGCTCCTCGTAGAGTTCCCATCTATCAGGCTGTGTGATGTCGAAGGGCGCGATGTTCACTTGTCGGGACGCCATCCCACCTTCGTCGCCAATTTGGTGTCTTGCAACAGAAGACAAGCAGGTGCCGCAGTAAGGGCTAAAACCAGGTTTATTGCATCATAGTAAAGTGAACATGAGGTACAGGTGAATAACAGCCTTATTTTGAATAGCCCGGGTAACAGTCCACGCCCATCTTCTCCAGATGCAGTAGAGGCAGTAGTATCCTGCCCACGGCAGTAGAGGCAGTAGTATCCTGCCCGATGCAGTAGAGGCAGTAGTATCCTGCCCTTCAGGTATGCAGGTGAATGGGTATCCTGTGTCCAACGCTGCTACTGCAGGCGCAGCATTGTTCTTTAACAGCTTGATACAATGAAACAATGATTGCTTACAGTAGATACAATTGACAGATACAAATCCGTTAAAGGGATACTTATCACAGACATTCAGTACATAACACAGTCCTAACAAGCATTTATCAATCATAGACCTCTCTAATTTCTGCCATAATTAATCAAGACTAATTGAATGAAAGCTCCCATTTTAGTATACAAAGGTCACAAAAAGGACATTTGATGTTGGCAGATTGATACGCAGCAGTCAGCAGTTACAAAGCTAAACACATCTTTATTCAGTGGTATGCAATCTGAACATGTGGTAATGGCGGAGGTACAGCTCCTTTTATACAGCAACGACACATTTGAATATGGATACACGGTAGCCCATTGGCCACCGCCTGCGTGACGTCATTCTGAGTCACGCCCTTCTTCACCAGGTGTAGTATGGCGGGAATGTTCCCGCGGCTGACAGTAATTGGGGAATTTGTACCATGTGAGCTGAACGCTCGCAGCTGCCCTCTATGGGTAACTAGCTCGCATTCCATTGCAGCTTCCACCTTGTATTCATTACAAGGTTACATTCTTACATTGAAGTGGTTACATTCATTCTTAAAGATATAGTGTTTCCATACACAACAGGACATGAATGGCTTTTGAGCAAGGGAGACATTTGAGAGCTGCACTTGGGGATATGAAACTGGAGCCTCATTTGGGGTCCCATAAAAATCCTTTCAATCCAGAGTAAACTCTGACACGAAAAGAGAGAAATCACTTTTATTTGGGATCTTGTTAGCTGCTGGTTTGTCTCTTCCTGATGAATATGGCCTGGGCAACCAGGACTTCCCAAATGTCCACACAGCAGTTGCCTACCCCAAGGGAGGCCAGTAAGGCCTCAATTAGAAATAAGGTACTCTACCATTACATAGCTGACAGCCCCCACCCCCTCCCCTGTATTCTGCAAGGCAGAACTTTTTAAAAAGGCCTTTGTCAACATCTTATCCTACAGCTGATTTTAATGCCACATCGGGTTATCGATTTTGTTCCCATTGCCTTTCAAATATAAGGGGGTTTATATTTGGGGTTATATATAGGAAGAGTAGGGGTTTTTTTGCATTTGTTATTGTATTTACATAAGTGTATGTACACCGTCCAAAAGTGATAGTCTAACCAGACAGGTGTTATAGAAATGAAATGAATAAATAAATATATCCAGGATGGATCATGTGCCACTAACTAAACTATGGCTAAGACAGTATTGGGCAGGTGCTTTGCCCTGGTTTAGTGATTTTATATGGGTTTCATCTTTTCCTTGTTCACTGGGTCCCTTGGGTTAGTTACCTTCTAGCGTTTTTCAGAAGATAATTTCTTGTAAAATCTTTTCCAAGTTTGAAAGGAGATACAAAGCAGAATAGTAAAGGTAAAGGTTGCTCTTGCTTGAAAGCCAGTCATATCTGACTCTAGGGTTCAGTTTACAGGCCAAGAGCCAGTGCTGTCTGCATCTGCAGACATTTCCATGGACACGTGGCAACTAAGTGCACTGAACACTGTTTACCTTCCCACCAAAGTGGTCCCTTTTTATCTACTTGCAATTTCTTGCTTTCAAACTACTAGGTTGGCAGGAACTGGGGCAGAGGTGGGAGCTCATTCTGTCATGAAGTACTTGGGTCTCGAACTGCTGACCTGCCAACCTTCCAGTCATCAGGTTTAGTGTCTTAACCACTTGAGCCACCAGTCCTTCAAAGTAGAATAGAGTAATATTAATACAAAGATGAATTTACTGTAGGCCAAAATAGAGAATTACAGTATTTCCATTATTGATGACCACTAACAACTGTTTCCAAACTTCATATAATTCTTCCCCTTTCTTTAATTAGAGCTTTATAGGCTGCTTTTCAGTTCAACAACCTTAAAGTTGATATTGTATTATTATGCCTAACTTCACAGTGCTTTTGTTGGATAATTCTTTTAAGATGTTTGTACTCAGAATTAAACCAATTATTCTTAGGTCTTTTTGCAGGATCCTCCTGAGTCAATACTATTTCTTTTGCAAATAAAGGTTTGAACAAATCAAATAATTGAAATAGTATAGACAAGAATCACTCTTGCTCCTTCCAATGAGCTTTTGTGATAATGATACATACTTAATAGAGTTTAAAATTCAGCAGATATTTTCACCAAAAATCCTCCTCCATTTTAAGTGACATGGTCTAGAGAGTTAAGTTGTAAATTAGGGTCTACAGTGCCCAAAGTAACTGTCACATTCCTTTAACTACAGCTCAAGTATTAAAGGGAAGTGATCTCTTCTCGTGTAATATTTTACTTGCATATAGGAAACAGAATCCGTTGTTGGCAGAAATAAAAAATAAACTACAACAGTACCGGTAGTTCCTTTGGTCCAAAGTATGTGAAATCATTATGTAACTAGAAACTAGTCACACTTGGTGTAACGTTGATAGTCTTTCATAACAAGATACTACTTTGTTGTCGTTTAGTCGCACAGTTGAGTCTGACCCTTTGCAATTCCATGGACCACCGCATGCCAGGCTCCTCTGTCATCTGCCATCCTCCGTAGCCTGCCCACATCTATGCCCACTGTGTCAACGATGCCATCTAGCCATCTAGTCCTCTACCACCCCCTTCTCCTTTTGCCTTCAATCTTTCCCAGCATCAGGGCCTTCTCCAGTGATTCCTCTCTTCTCATTTGGTGGTCAAAGTACTTCAGCTTCAGTATTTGTCAATGCAAGGAGCAGTCAGGGTTGATTTCCTTTAGGATCGACTGATTTGATCTCCTGGCAGTCCAGGGGACTCTCAAGAGTCTTCTCCAGCACCACTGTTCAAAGGTAAGACTTACACAAATTCAATGTGCAAAATTAATCCTTGAGAAAAATTGAATGCAGGTCACTCAGAAACTGCCCAGAAGTGACTCGGATACTGTTTGCCATAACTACTGAAGGAGAAACAGAAAGAATATCTGGGTTTTGACCTGGAAGGTTGCATCTGTATTCAAAACTTTAGTTTTGTGATGCCCTCTCTCTCTGAAAAATATAAAACTATATGGATGTTTATTTATTATTTTAGTGCTCATTTTAATGGTTATATTCTTTTTAAAACTTGTCTCCTTTCTTACTTGGTTTTAGAATATGTTAGCCTCCTTGAACATTGTTTTAGTGACATGGTAGGATAGCAAGGGTGAGCTTTACCTTTATCTAGGATAAAATGTGTGGGGAAATCAAAGCCACAAATAATGTCAAACTGGAAGCTCCTGTGCTCACAGACAGAGGTGGCAGGCTGCATTTAGCTTGGTAACACAGCGTGGATGGCTTGAACTGGTTGATACCAAGGGAAAGCAGAATACTGCTGTTATTATTTAATAATTTACACAATATTTGTCCTTAGAGAGAGACCCCAACTGACTCCCTTGAATAATATCAGATAAAAATAGTAAACTGAGTAATAAAACAAGGAAGCAAAATACTACTGCTAACACAATGAATAAAACGCAGAACATGTCGTGATGGGGGGGGAGAGAAGAGGGAAGCCTTCTGCCTTCCCTTCCACCATGCTTCTTCCTCCAGCCTGCCAATGGGCCTCTCTTAGGGTTGCCATAATTCTTTCCCAACAAACTGGGACAGCCATGTGATGTCATTGCATTCTTCATAAGAACAGCCTTGCTGGAACAGGCCAAACTGTGCATGCGTCGGATGGGGCTGTCGAGAAGACCTACTAGAGCGCCTTTGTCTTCCTCTCCCACATGCACCCCTCCTTTTCCTCATTCTCCTTTCAGAGACCTTCAATTTATCCCATCGCCGAGCTGCCTGTCAGCTGGGAGGTGGGTTCAGTGAAGGACCTCTGCTTACCGATGATCAGGCCACACTGATCAACCCAATCTCCTCCTTCTTCTTTAGCCACCAAGCTGCTGTGGCTGCTGCTACAGATGCTGCCTGGTGCTTAAGTAGAGGTACTGTTCTAAGGCACCAAGAAAAAGGCAAGAAATTCTTTTTTTCAAACTAAGAGCATGCTCCTTGGTTTGAAACTTTGCAAATCCAGGACTTTTCAATGATTTTTACAAAACTGGCCAGGACAATCAAAATCCGGGAAATTCCTGGTTTTCTGGGACATATGGCCCCAAAAGCCGCTTCCCTCCCCTGGTTTTAAGGGGGTGGGGGAGAGTGGGAGGGAACGCTTGTCTTGCCAGCCGGGTATGGGTGGCAGCATTCTGTTTGGGGTAATTGAGGAGGTTCTGGGGTCAATATAAGGGTTGTGATGGGCATGGGGTGATATAGCGGGTAAAGTGGGGCAGGTCGCTCTCGGGGAATGAGGGACCAATGGTTAGTATCTGTCCCTCGTTCCAGCCCCCCGGTAACATCTCTGGGCCCTGAGCAGTCGATCCAGGGTGGTTTTGCCCTTAGGCTGGTGCTGGTGAATGACAGGTTGGTTTGTAATAAGGCCCCCCTGATACAGGATGCCATTCTGGGGGGGGGGTGTGTGTGTGTGACCTGGCATGCATCTCCAAGACCTGGCTGAGACCGGAGGATGGGGTTCCTCTGTGGGAATTTGTGTCCAGCCAGGTTCGGTATTTGGCACCAGCCGAGGGAAGAGGGTAAGGGTGGTGGCATGGCCATTATAGCCAGGGAGTCACTAGGAGCCGCCAGGGCCACTGCTCCACAAATTCCGGGTTGTGAGACTCTGCTCCTGCGGTTAGGCCCTGGGGGTCATTTGGGAGTCTTACTCCTGTACCTGCCCCCTTGCAGGGTAAGGGACTCCCTACCTGAGCTCCTCGAGGCCGTCTCGGTGTTGGCATTGCAGTTCCTTAGGCTGATGATTCTGGGGGACTTCAATTTGCCGTCGCTGGGGACTGGCTCTGAGGTGGCGCAAGAATTCATGGCTTCCATGGCAGCCATGGGCCTGACTCAAGTAATTCAGGGTCCAACCAGGGGCAGTGGTCATACACCAGATTTAATTTTTTTGTCGGAGCGGTGGCAGAGTGATCTGGGTTTACAGAATTTAGATATAACACCTGTGCCATGGTCAGATCACTATCTGGTGACTTTGGACTTCCTAGGGGCGATGCTTCACTGTAGGGAGGCGAATTCCAGAGGGAACTGGGGGATTTTCCTATGGATCGAAGACACGATTCTTCTGAGGCGCTGGTTGACCTCTGGTGCAGGGTGACAGTGGCAGCCTTAGATGAAATTGCGCCACTGTGGCCTCTCCGAGCCCATGGGGCACGACCATCTCCATGGTTCACAGATGAACCGCGTGAGCTTAAACGGGCAAAGAGACGCCTAGAGCGCCGCTGGGAGAATACTCAGAGCAATTCTGATTGGACACTAGCTAGAGCCGCTATTAGGGCCTACCTAGTGGTGATGGGGGTGGTGAGGCAGCAATACTTCACCACCCTTATTGCCTCCACTGATAATCACCCAGCCACCCTGTTCCGGGTGACCGGGTCCCTCCTTGGTAGGGGTGTGTGTGCCCAGTTGGCAGGGGTCGGCTGAGGATTTTGCTGACCATCTGGTGGAGAAAATCGATCGGATTCGCTTGGGGTTTAATCCTGGCGTGGATGGGGAGGGTCCGGAGGAAACTGGAGCACAGTCTTGCAATGTCATCTGGGATCGGTTTGATCCAGTTGGCCCTGATGAAGTGGAGAAACTCCTTGCAGCTGTCTGTGCCACTGCTTGTCCATTGGAACCCCCTGTCCCTCTTGGTTGGTGAAGGCCTCCAAGACGGTGTCAGCCGGCTGGGTTGAGGCGATAATTAATGCATCTTTGAGGGAGGGGATGTTTCCTGCTCCATTAAAACATGCTTTGGTGCACCCCCTCCTGAAAAAACCATATCTAGACCCAGCCGTTTTGTCCAATTACAGGCCTGTCTCCAACCTCTCATTTATGGGGACAGTGCTGGAGAAGGCAGTGGCGCGTCAGCTGCAGGGGGTACTGGATGAAGCGGATTATCTGGACCACTTTCAGTCTGGTTTCATGCCTGGATATGGTACTGAGACGGTATTGGTCGCGCTGATAGATGATCTCTGGCAGGAGCGAGACAGAGGTTGTCCGTCCGTTCTTGCTCTCCTTGACCTTTCGAAACCGTCGACCACAGTATCCTTTTGGAACGGCTCTGAGGATTGGGGATCCAGGGCACTGTGTGGTCCTGGATCTCCTCATTTCTGAAGGGCCGGACCCAGTCGGTGTGGTTGGAGAGTGGGAGGTCGAGCCCTAGGCCCCTTAAGTATGGGGTGCCTCAGGGTTCGGTGCTCTCCCCTCTCCTATTTAACATCTACATGAAACCGCTGGGTGAGATCATCTGTTCCCATGGGGTTCGGTACCATCAAAACTTTGGTTTTGGATGGGGCGGTTTTGACCCAGATAAATCCGGTGTGCAACTTGGGGGTCCTCCTGGACTCGCGGCTGCTGCTAGAAGAACAGGTGCCATCCGTAGCCAGGGGGATTTTCGCACAGCTGTGATTAATTTGGTGATGGTCATTCATGCTCTGGTCACCTCCAGACTAGATTATTGTAATGCGCTCGACATGGGGCTGCCTTTGACGACCATTCGGAGGTTGGTCCAGAATGCGGCATCCCGGGTGGTGACGGGGTGTGGACATTATGCCCATGCCTCGCCACTGCTTCGGGAGCTGCACTGGTTACCAATTCAAGGTGCTGGTTTTGACCTTTAAAACCCTACATGACAGTGGGCCAGGTTACCTAAGAGACCGCATCGCCCTAAGAACATCTGCCCATCCAACCAGGGCGGACCGGAGGGGCTCTCTTATTGTACCATCTGCTAGAGGGGCTCACCTCTCTAGCACAAGGAGGAGGGCCTTCTCCGTGTCCACACCGGCACTCTGGAACCTCCTACCAACAGAGCTACTTCTCCAGATGGAATTGCTGCCTTTCAGAAAAGAACTTAAAACCTGGCTGGCAGGCCAAGTATGGGGTGCAGGTGGAAGGGTGACTTCCGTTGGGTGGCTGGTATAGTGTAATTCCGGCCCCCTCAGTCCCTGCATCCATTTTTAGGGGGAGGGTAGTTTTTATGCAGTTTTAAATTATGTTTTTATTGTGATTGTAAACGGCCCTGAGTTGGCCTTGGCGGTATAGAAATCCAAATAATAAATAAATAAATAAAAGAACTCTAACCTCTCTGCATGCACACACAAAAAGCGGCTGCCTGTGGTGCCCCGTTTTAGAGAGGCTAGAGAGGACCGCTCTTTGGTAGAAAAAGGTGCTGAAAACCTCACTGGCCAAATGAATGCTTCAGGGAGCAAATAAATTCAAGTCCAAATTCAAAGTCCAAGGTAGACTTTATTTTATATTTCCATAAAATAGAAAAGCATTGGTGTACAGAAGAAAATCAGCAAAGTTCCATCTCCATAAAAATGGCTAAGTCCAATACTCCAATCCTCAGAAAAATGACTGTGTTGAGATGTCCCAAGCAGGGTATTTTCTAAGTCCCTACCATGGTGAAATCCATTCTATTTCCCATCTTTGTCACATAAAAGCCTGTTCAGGAACAACGCCATTCTGAGTCTCCCCAAAAGTTTTTTCGAAGAGCTCCAACAACTTACTGAAATTGAATTACAGCCCCTTCATATTGGAGCCTCCTGTCTGCACCCAGCTGGGCCTAGTTAGGACAAGAGTGTCCTATCAGGATGCGCTACTCCTTTACCCCTCCCTTAGCATAAAGTGGGAGATTCATCTGATTGGTTAGGGGTGTGTTTAGTTTAGGGGATTTCTAAAGGACTGCCCCTTAACCACAATGATACAGCATGAGGGCCTCTGACCCCATCCCATGGGAATGGAATGTTCTTACTTGCGTTAGAAAGTCTAAACATGGATTTCTAGCTAACATTTAAGTGAACAAACATGCCTTCAGCCTGGGGAACATGCATGTGAGAGGCAGACATGCCTTCTTGGCAGTGTACCGCAAGCCAAGAGAAGAGCCCCACTTGATTTCCCAGGGCAGGTTTATTAAACTGTACTGCTCTGGCCAGTCCAGACCCCTCCCTTCAGAGAATTGGCAGGGAAAGACAGGCCACAGAAAGGCCTGTATGAAAAGAGCAAAAAAGTGAGAATCTGACAGATCCAATCCATGACAGAATATTCAGTAGTGCTTGCTTGTCGTTGTCCACTGCAACTCATATTCGAGGATGCATTTTTTCCTGAAGCAGGAAAAATGTCATTGGCATGACTTTGTTTAAGGTGGATCCCAGCTTGCCAACAAGTGACCCACACACTACAATCATGGAGACATCTCCTGTGGCACACATGAAATGAGACATGTCAGAAGGCTGATAGTGAAAGTTTGGAAGATTTCTGACTAACATCTACCTAGTCTCGTTCAGCAGATCAAACAAGGCCTCACATATACCTGTAGAACAAAGCATGTACAAGCCCACAAACAAAAGGCACTCCTTTAAATGATGCAAACTTAATATGCATGAAGACATTTTAAAAATATACACTATTCATTTGCTCATAAATTGAGCTTAACCAATCTTGCCCAAAAGATAGCAAATCTTTAAGGAACGGGCTGTCCTTGTAAGGGTTTTGTTGTTGAAGAGACGGAGCTGCAGAAAAAATGGAATGGCTGCTCCCCAAGGAGCAAGAATTTAGACTAATCTCCTATGATCTAAGATTGCATGGTTTAATCTGTTGCAACTCTGAGAATGTAGCACTATTCCATTATTTATTCTAGTTGTTACACTGATATTTTGTCAGTGAGATCTTTAGATAGATTTTCCTTTTGAAAAAGAAAAAAATTATTACAAAACTCCAATTTACATTAAAAAAATCAGATTTAAATTTTAAAAATCTGATTTTTGTTACTTTAAAAAAAACATTGGTTTTTTTTTAAAATCCACCCTGACTATTAGCAAAATACCTTTTCTAATTTAACATGCTTCGAGGGCAGTGATGGCTCTAGGTGTTCTTGGACTTCAGTTATCAGAAGCCCAGGGCTTCTGGGAATTGAAGTCCAAGAGCATCTGGAGTCCCAAGGTTGGCCATCACTGTTCTAGGGTGACTTAAAACAGAAAGAGTTAGATCAGTGTTTCCCAACCTTTGTTTTTTGGACTTCAATGACCAGAAGCCTAAGTCAATTCCACAAAGCACTGATCAGCCAATGTACTGACTTAGACTTCTGGGAATTGAAGTCCCCTTGTGGGGCATGGACCCCACATTGAGAACCACTGAGTTAGATTCTGTGTACAAGTAGGAAGGTGAGGAAACTGGGACTATGTGACTGTGTTTTTCTACCATATACACTGCTAACTAAATTTCTTGAAAACTCACCCAAACCTCCTACATACACTTATTTATTTTTTTGTTCACATTTGTATCGCCACCCCCTCGCTGAGGCGACAGATAAAAAACATAAAAACAAATACAAAGAATATCACCATAAAATCATTTAAAAACCATCCCCATTAAAAACCCACCCACCCCATCCATAAAAGAGGGAGGGTCTAGATTATTTATTTATACAAGCCTGCAGGTGGGGGTCACTCCTCCATCAGTGCCCCACATCTGGCCCGCCAGCCAGGTTTTAAGTTCTTTCCTAAAGGGCAGCAATTCCGTCTGCAGCCATAACTCTATTGGCAGGAGGTTCCAAAGGGCAGGTGCGGACACAGAGAAGGCCCTCCTTCTTATGCTAGAGAGGCTAGCCCCTCTAGCCG
Organism: Bradypodion pumilum; assembly: GCA_035047305.1. Classification (NCBI taxonomy): domain Eukaryota; kingdom Metazoa; phylum Chordata; class Lepidosauria; order Squamata; family Chamaeleonidae; genus Bradypodion; species Bradypodion pumilum. Next base: position 21,679,120 of record JAWDJD010000009.1, on the reverse strand, counting down.
ATGGTACAATTAGAGAGCCCTCCAGTCTGCTCTGGTTGGATGGACAGATGTTCTTAGATGGACATTGGTCCTTTCCACCCATACTGTCAACTATGCCTTGCAAAGAGGGCTCTCTGAGGTTGCATGCAGGATTCTTTTTCTTGCCCTGCCTGGAGAGCCCTGCTTATCTCCCATTCAACCCTTAAGCTGGTCAACTCTGCTTAGCTTCTGAAATCAGACAAGATCAGTGGGTTCAGAGTGGTACAGAGGTTTATGTGGGATAGTATAGTGTTTCCATGTTTGTGCTGTTTTTTAGATTGCTTGCTGTAAATGGACAAAAGTTAATCACAGTGTTTGCTTAAAATGTTTACTTCTAAGAACTTGAACCCGTAGGAAATTGAGGTTTAGTATTCTAAGCAAGCTGGGAGTCAGATCTTGGGACAGAAGACGCCTTGCACTAAAGTGAACTGAAAAGCAGGGGAAGCATGATTCATGCAAAGCAGAAGGTACATTCTCCAGCCTGCAATGTGCTGAAACATCCAGTTGGCAGGGATTATCCCTCTTGTGCTGGAAGAAGGATTTGCCTGAGTAGAACTTAAATGCTTTCTCAACCTCTGCCCTTTTTGGTTTTAGTTTCTGAAGTCATGGATCACAGACAAATGACAACTCTGACAGGAGCCAGCTGTGCCACTGCTGTGAAAACAAACACATGATGAAAAGAGCCAGAGAGAAAAGCATCTTTTGGGTGAAATCTGGGGCAGGATCCTTTGTAGAAGGATATTCAGATGTCTTTTGAAAAGTCCAGCTCCCAGTCAAGTTACAGCTGCTTCATGAAATAATTTCATGTTTTCAGGTATCTTGCCTTGCAAGGCTAAAGAAAGCTTTCAAAACCAGGAAACAAGGGCAAAAAATGTGGACTCAGCCTCTTGTTTTATGCATTTGCTCATCAGTAGAGCATATGGCTTGCAAGGAAAAGGTCCCAGGTTCAATACTTGGTCAATATTTCTAATAATGCTGGAATGTCTTGCTGAAACTCTGCTGAACAACTGCCCCAAACCCCTCAGCACTAGCTAGGCTTACTGGAACTAACTGGAGATGTAGCTCAATATTTCTCAAAGACACCAGGCTGCTTATCTTGACAAAATGAAGGTAGACAGATGATCTGACTTTACATAAAGCAGCTTCCTACGTTATCGGCAGGCAGAGCTTAGAATGTTGTTCTTTCAAAGTAACATGTTAGACATTACTCATTATTTTTACAGCAATCTACTACTGTATGTCTAAAAATATAGAAAAAGAGAAGGGGGCGGGGAAAAGAACAAATTCATTCATTTGAAATATGGTGCTGAAGAAGAACTCTGAGGATACCTTGGACTGCCAAAAGACAAACAAGAGGGTCCTATGCCAAATCAAGCCTAAACTATCTTTGGTTTGGAGGAAAAATGATGAAACTGTGGCTGTCCTACTTTGGACATATCATGAGAAGGTAAAACTCTCTGGAATAGGCCATAATGTTGGAAAAGGTAGAAGGCAGCAGAAAAAAAGAGGAAGACCAAACATGAGATGGATTAATTCCACAGGCTTGAGTTTACAACAGCTGAGCAGGGCTGTAGAGGAGATGGCATTTTGGAGATCTCACATTCATAGGGTTGCCACAAGTCAGAGATGATTTGATTGCACATAACAACACTATTTCCTGCTTAACTAACAGTACTTTTAAGTGTTGCCCTTCCAACTCTATTCAAATTAGTTAAAATGTATTAAAAACCAAACATGATCCAAGACATCCCATACAAAGACCTTTCAAAGACACTATAGAAGCAGTAAGTGTACGTTTCTCATTAGTGACGTGCCATTTGGAACTTTTAGACTATAACTCTCATAATTCACCCTTCTGGGAATTCCACCTGACAGACAGACACCTAAATGGACTCATCTGGGAAACAGGGTATTATGGGATTTGTAGCACAGAAATTCGAAATGTCAAATCCCTATTTTTACCTACATTTTAAAAAAAATTACGCTGGTGGTTGTTATGTTATTTTCCAGAAATAGCTTTGCTGTACCACAATTACCCCTGAAAGGTCACACCCACTTCCCCATAACACCATCATGTGGTTATCTCTATGTTTTTGTTAAGGTTGTTTAGTGTCTTGCACGGAAGACAAAGAAGGAGCACATGATAAAGAGATAAAGTTCCTAGATATGCTCAATGATTGTTCCCTGGGACAGATGGTTGAAGACCCAACTAGAGGTACAAGAATCCTTGACTTGATCCTGAGTAATACTCAGGATCTGGTGCAAGATGTTAATGTGACTGATCCAATAGGGAACAGTGACCACAACTCAATTATGTTTAACTTGAACATAGACCGCAAGTCACTGATAAAATCTAACACAGAGACCTTAAATTTTCAAAAAGGAAATTTCCCAAAGTTGAGGAAACTGGTAAAAAAGAAGCTGAAAGGGAAAATTGAGAGAGTCCAAACACTCCAAGAGGCATGGAGGCTGTTTACAAAAACAATAACAGAGGCCCAATTGGAATGCATACCTGTTGTGTCCTAATAGTATATCCTTCTACATGTGATATCAATGTATCTGAACCAATGTAACCTTGCCAAGGAGTAACAATGTAACCTTCAGCTGTATCACATAAACCCTGTAATAGGACGCGAGCTGATGACCACCAGCTGGCAGCAGCGAGCGTCCAAGCTCTCTTGGTTCAAACCCATCAAAGACCGCAGCGCGGGAAGTTTCCCGCCGCTACCTACACCTGGACAAGAAGGGCGTGACCAGCCATGACGTCACGCGGACCAGTAGCCAACGGGCTACCGTGGAGCCACATTCAAATACGTTACTGCCTTATATATAGAGCTGTTCGTCCGCCATTACCTCATGTTCCCTCTGTCCACCATGCAATAAACCTGAGTTAACCCAGCCGTTGGCTGTGCTTTGTGTCTTGACTCTCATACACCAAATTGGCGACGAAGGTGGGATGATGGATCCCCACGGAGCCAGGACACAGAGCGGGTTCAACATCACCAAACCGCAAGACTGGGAGCTCTTTGAGATGGACTTCCAGGCGGCACTGGTGGAGCTCAAAGTCAAAGAAGACGACGAGGAAAGGAAGAGGGCCATCCTCACTCGCATGCTTGGGATGGAAACCAAGCGGACGCTGGTGGGCATCCTTGCACCGAAGAAGATGAGCGATTTCAAAGCCGGTGACATCATGAAAATGCTGCGTGAGCGTTTCCGACCCTCGAGGGCAATGTTTCCCGCTCGGAGTGCGTTTTGGAGGCGAGTTCAAGCGCCGGACGAGTCGGTAGAAACTTTCGTAACGGCTATGAGGGTAGCCGCCGCCCCCTGCAAATGGGACCACATCCTAGAGATGGCCCTCAGGGACGGAGTGCTGTGTGGCCTGAAGGACAAGGAAGTACAGCGCAGTTTGATGAACAGGGAGCCACCACCCACACTGGAAGAGGTTGTAGAGGCCGCGGAAGCCGCGGAGTCCACGAATGCTGGAGTAGACGAGATGCACAAGTGGCGTGAGTGGCGTCCGAGGGCCGGCAAAGCGGAAAACTCGTCGCACGGGAAGTCCGGTCAGTCGGTGCATGCAACCCGACCGACCTCGAAATCGTCTTCAGAAAGCAGCGATGGCGAGGAGGTCCAGAAGGTCCGGAGAGGCGGGCGCCGCTGCGATGGTTGCGGAGCGGCCCATGAGCGCGTGAAGTGCCCATTCAGGAAAGCCGAGTGCTTCAACTGCGGACGTCGGGGGCACATCGCCAAGGCGTGCAGGAAATGGAAAGAGGGCCGGAGACATTCGCAAGACCGTTCAGCCAGACCGGACCGTCCAGCGAGGCCCAAAGATGGCGCCCGGGCCACGAGGAAGCAGGACGGCGTGGGCCGCATCTCGGACGACAGCGAGGGCGACGCTCCTGTGTTCAACGTGTCTGCGGGACAGCCCCATTACTTTGTTGAGGTACTAGTACAAGGGACCCCTATTAGGATGGAAGTTGACTCGGGGTCCTCCTATTCCATAATTCCCCAGAGAGAGTTCTTGAAAATCGACCCCCACGTGCGGCCCAAACTTAAAGCGTTGAGGGCCACACTACGGGACGTTCAGGGGAACAGCATTCCAGTGTTGGGGGTCGGAACGTTCCGGGTTCGCTTTAAGAGACATTCTGCGGAACTTCCCTTAGTGGTGCTAAAAGGGGGGAGTTGTAGCCTCCTCGGAACACAGTGGTTTCAGCCCTTAGGCCTGTTCATAGGGGGGGTGCATGCCGTAGGCGAGGACCCAATACAAGCAGTATGTGACGCACACCCCGCCGTTTTTAAAAGTGGACTGGGAAAGTTCAAGGGACCCCCTGTAGCCTTCGACTTAGACCCGGAGGTCCGCCCGATAAGACTTAAACCGCGCAGGGTACCATTCGCGCTTAAGGACAAAATAGAGGCGGAACTGGACAAACTGGTGGGTCAGGGAATTCTCGTTCCTGTGGATTCCGCGGAGTGGGAGACTCCAATTGTAACAGCACTGAAGGCTAACGGGGAGGTGCGCATTTGCGCTGATTATAAGTGTACCATTAATAAGGCAATCCGCCCTAATGCATACCCGGTGCCAGTGGTCAGCCACCTTCTGGCCAGGCTGAATGGGGGAAAGTGTTTCGCTAAACTCGATTTAGCACAGGCCTACCAGCAACTCCCAGTAACCCCCGCCACAGCGGCGGCACAAACAATAGTCACACATAAGGGGGCGTTCCAGGTGTCGAGGTTACAGTTCGGCGTGAACTCGGCACCTGGCATTTTTCAGTCGCTAGTGGAACGCCTCCTGAAGGGGCTGGAGGGGGTGTTGCCATATTTTGATGACGTGTTGATAACGGGGGGGAGTAAGGCCGAGCTGGCCCACAGATTGGATAAGGTCCTGGCCGTGTTCGAGAAAGCGGGGCTGCGACTGAGAAAAGACAAATGTGTATTTTACGAAACAGAGGTTGAGTTTTTAGGGTTCCGTGTCACACCCGAGGGAATTAGGCCGTCCAAATCTAAGGTAGCCGCCATTAAGAAAGCCCCTCGCCCCACTTCCAAAACCGAGCTCCAGTCATTTCTGGGGCTTCTCAATTTCTACCATACCTTCCTTCCACGGAAGGCGTCTGTCGCCGAGCCGCTTCATCGGCTGCTTAAAAAAGAGGAAAAATGGCTGTGGGGTGACGAGCAAGAAAGAGCGTTCTCAGAGTTAAAGCAACTCCTCACATCCGAGGCAATCCTGACTCATTTCGACCCCAAACGGCCCATAGTTTTGGTCTGCGATGCATCCCCGGTGGGGGTGGGGGCGGTGCTTTGCCACGTGTTAGGCGACGGAAGGGAGGCCCCGATAGCGTTTTATTCAAGGTCCCTGTCCCAAGCAGAGCGGAATTACGCACAGACTGATAGGGAGGCACTAGCGATAGTAGCGGGAACCAAGAAATTTCACGATTTTCTGTATGGTCGGCCGTTCAAGATCGTTACTGATCACAAGCCCCTGTTAGGGATCTTCACTGCAAATAAGCCCACGCCACAGATCCTGTCCCCGAGGATGCTGCGGTGGGCTATTTTCCTTAACGCATATCAACATGAATTAGAATACCGGCCAGGGAAGGAAATCAGCCATGCAGACGCGCTCTCACGGTCGCCGTTACCATTGTCGGACGACCAGAAGGCAGGGGTAAGAAGAGACCGCCAGGTATTGCTAATAGAGGTTTTAGAGTCACCCCCGATAGTACCGGCCGACATTGCCAGGGCGACCGGAAAGGATAGAACACTAGAGAAGGATATACTATTAGGACACAACAATACCCAAAAGGAAAAAGGGCACTGCCAGGTCCAAGAGGACTCCAATGTGGCTTACAGGAGCTGTTCGGGAAGTGATCAAGAGCAAGAAAAGCTCATTTAGAAGATGGAAGGCTTGTCCAAATGAGGACAGCAGGCAGAAACATAAATTCTGGCAGAACAAATGCAAGGCAACAATCAGGAAAGCAAAGCAAGACTTTGAGGAGCGTATAGCTAAAAATACTCAGAGGAATAACAAAGACTTCTTTAAGTACATTAGAAGTAAGAACCCAACTAGGAAGGCCATTGGACCATTAGATGACAATGGAAGGCAAGGGGTTATTAAAGAGGAAACAGAGATTGCAGAGAGACTCAATGAATTCTTTGCTTCAGTATTCACTGAAGAAGATAGAGACCACATGCCCAAAACAGAACCTATCTTCGTAGGGAGGGAAACCGAAGAATTAAGCAAGATAGAAATAACCAGGGAGGAGGTCCTTGCATGTCTTGTTAAACTAAACACTAACAAATCACCAGGACCAGATGGCATCCATCCACGAGTTCTCAGGGAACTTAAAGATGAAATTGCTGATCTCCTAGCCAAAATATATAATCTTTCCCTCAAATCAGGGTTTGTGCCTGATGACTGGAAGGTAGCGAATGTAACACCAATTTTCAAAAAAGGATCCAGGGGTGATCCAGGAAATTACCGGCCTGTCAGTTTGACATGTGTCCCAGGTAAAGTGATGGAAACCATCCTAAAAGATAGACTTAATAGGTACATAGAAGAGGAGGCGCTGCTAAAGGAGAGCCAACATGGCTTTTGCAAGGGCAAATCATGCCTCACTAATCTGTTGGAATTTTTTGAGAGTGTCAACAAGCATGTGGATAAGGGGGATCCAGTTGACATTGTTTATCTGGACTTTCAGAAGGCTTTTGACAAGGTCCCACACCAAAGGCTCTTGAATAAACTTACCAGTCATGGAATAAAGGGACAGGTCTTGTCCTGGATCAGCAACTGGCTAAGGGACAGGAAACAGAGGGTAGCACTAAATGGACACTTCTCCAAGTGGAGGGAAGTAAAGAGTGGGGTCCCCCAAGGTTCAGTACTGGGACCCCTGCTTTTCAACCTCTTCATAAATGATCTAGAGGTAGGAGTAAAAAGCAAGGTAGCCAAATTTGCTGACGATACTAAATTATACAGGGTAGTGAAAACTGTGAGAGATTGTGAAGAGCTCCAGAGGGATCTCTTGACACTGGGGGAGTGGGCAAAACAGTGGCAAATGAGCTTCAACATCAGTAAGTGCAGAGTGATGCATGTTGGGGCAAAAAACCCCAATTACATTTATAAACTGATGGGGTCTGAACTCTCTGCGACAAACCAGGAAAGGGACCTTGGTGTCCTGGTGGACAGCTCAATGAAGGTGTCAACCCAGTGTGCCTCAGCAGTGAAAAAAGCAAACTCAATGTTAGGGATCATTAGGAAGGGTATAGAAAATAAGTCAGCAAGTGTCATTTTGCCTCTTTATAAATCTATGGTGAGGCCCCATCTGGAATACTGTGTACAGTTCTGGTCGCCATACCTCCAGAAGGATATTATGGAGTTGGAGAAAGTACAGAGGAGGGCAACCAGAATGATTAGGGGACTGGAACACCTTCCTTACCATCTGAGGCTGCAACGGTTGGGCCTTTTCACTCTTGAACGACGGCGTCTAAGAGGTGACCTGATTGAAGTTTATAAAATCATGCACGGTGTGGACAAAGTGGATAAGGAAAAACTGTTTTCCCTATCGCACAACACTAGAACTAGGGGACACTCCATGAAACTTTTGGGTACTAGTTCTCAAACAAATAAGAGAAAGTACTTTTTCACCCAGAGGATTACTGGTCTATGGAACTCCCTGCCAGAAGAAGTGGTGACAGCTGTCAGTCTTGACAGCTTTAAGAAAGGATTAGACAAGTTCATGGAGGACAAGGCTATCAATGGCTATAATTATGGCTACCTAAGGACAACCTCCGGGTTGGAGAGATAGGCAGGATATCTCTCAATGCCATTTCCAGGGAATCCTAAGCAGGTGAAGGCATCTCCTTGGGAATACCCTGAAGGAAATGGTGAGCCACTGTGTGAGACAGAATGCTGGACTGGATGGGCTGTGGCCTGTTCCAGCAAGGCTGTTCTTATGTTCTTATGTTCTTATGAGCGCAGTGAGGGCTAAAACACAGGTTTATTTCATGATGGTCAGGATGAACATGTGGTAATGGCGGAGGTACAGCTCATTTTATACTGCAGTAATACATTTGAAAAGGGTTGCACGGTAGCTCATTGGCTGCTACCTGCGTGACGTCATTCTGAGTCACGCCCATCTTCTCCAGGTGATCCTTGCGCGGGAAGGTTCCTGCGGCTGCCGGTGATTGGGGGAATTTGAACCATGTGAGCTGAACGCTCGCAGCTGCCCTCTATGGGTAGCTAGCTCGCGTTCCTTAAACAGCTGGGTTACATTGTAATTATTGTCAGGTTACATTCATACATTCTTAAAGTAATACACAACACTCCTCCCCCCTAGGATGGGATGAAGTCCCTCAACCATTGTGGCTTCCCGCATGTGCGCTTTGGGCGTACAACTGCTTGGCTGAGCTCAGGGGAACTAGGGGCTCCGAGTTCCGCAGACTCTTGTCCTGCAATGGAAAGGAGGGACTCATTAGTCGTCTGACGGGGACTCTGTGACACCCTTGCGTTGGGAGAAGGGAACGGAACATGCAGCTGAGATGTGAACCCCTGCCTGTTGCTCGTGGCGCCTGGGGACCCCCTCAGCATGAACCTCGGAACCGACGAGGAGACCCTTGTTGTCTCGCCCCGGTCTCTTGTGCCTGCAACCGGCGTACTTGCGCTACCCCCTGCTGCCTGACTCGGAGTTCTTGGGGATGGAGAGAATGAACTTCCCCCTGCTGCCTGGTTCGGGGGTCTTGGTGATGGGGTATACTCTAAAACAAAAGGACTGGGAGGACTGGAGGTACCAGGGGCTGAACTAAAACCCCTCTTCTCACTCGGACGGGTGGGGGACCACTCCGCAACACCCCCTGGTATGGTAACATAAAATCAAACTCATTCCACTCTTTCAAAGTATCCTCCTCCTCATCTGAGAATCCAGGGTATGCATTTGTACCCGAGGACGTCCCCGTGTCTCCCCCTTGGGTTACACGGGTGGGGGAGGACCCTAACGCTGACTCCCTTTCACTGGTAACTCGCCTTCTGAGTTGGTCAGCGTGCCTTCTCCAGAGTAGACCTGTGCTAGTCTCGACCCTATAAGACACTGACCCCGCTTGCTCAATGACCATTCATGGGACCCACGTTGGTCCCGAGGTCGCGTAGTTTCTGCAGTGAACTGGGTTCCCTACCGAAAAACTTTTGGAGCTCTCTATCTCTATATTTCTCCCCTCATCCTCCACCCTGGTCAGATCCAAACGATCAAAAAGTGTTACCGGCCTCCTCCTCATGAGGAGTTCGGCCGGCGAAAGTCCTGAAGCTAGGGGAGTTGCCCTATAACAGATGAGGAACTGACACAGTTGGAGGTTCAACTCACCGGGACCCATGCGCCGCAGTGCGTCTTTCCTAGTGCGCACTTGGCGCTCTACCTGACCATTTGTGGTGGGGTGAAACGGGGCAGAGGTAATGTGCCGGATGGCATTTCTCTCGATGAACGCCTTGAATTCTGCAGAAGTGAAGGTACTGGCGTTATTGCTAACAAGGATGTCCGGCAGGCCGAAGCAACTGAACACCTTGCACAATTGTTTAACGGATGCGGCAGATGAGGTGTTAGACATGGGAATGACCTCCAACCACTTGGAGTATGAGTCGACTATCAGCAGAAACATGGACCCGCGGAAAGGGCCAGCGAAGTCGACGTGTACTCGGGACTATGGTCCGCTGGCCGTGTCCCATTCCCTATGGGGCAGCCGAGACTCCTCGGGCCGAGAGCTCTGGCAGCTCTCGCATGTGCCCACCAAATGCTCTATATCCGCGTCTATCTGGGGCCACCAGAAGTAGCTTCTGGCCAGTGCTTTGGAACGCACTATTCCCGGGTGGCTGGTATGCAGAAGCCTCAGTACCTTAGCTCGTAACTTCTCTGGGATGACTACCTGCTGGCCTCAGAGCAGGCAGCCCCTTTCAAGGGAAAGCTCTACTCTGCGTCTGAAAAATGATTTGAAATTCTCCTCGGGGGGAGTTGTGGGCCACCCTTTCCTTACCCAGGAACTGACTTGGGACAGGATTTTGTCGGCCGCCGTGGCTTTGGCGAGGTCTGCCGGAACTATGGGGGGGGGGCGAGTCGAGAGACTCGATCAGCAGAACTTGGTGGTCCTGCTCTACCTCGCATTCGGGGTCTCCTAAACTAGGGAGGGGAGACCGGGACAGCGCGTCCGCATGGGAGATCTCCTTCCCTGGGTGATAGACCAGCTCATACTGGTAGGCGTTAAGGAAAATCACCCAACGTAGTATTCTGGGGGACAGAATTTGTGGGGTGGGCTTGCCTGTAGTAAAAATTCCCAAAAGGGACTTATGATCAGTCACAATCGTGAACTCGCGGCCATATAGGAAATCATGGAACTTCTTTGTTCCCGCGATTATGGCCAGGGCCTCCCTATCTGTCTGCGTGTAGTTGCGCTCCGCCTTTGAAAGTGACCTGGAATAGTATGCAACCAGGGCTTCCCGCCCGTTCTCTAACACGTGGCACAGCACCGCCCCACCCCCACTGGTGATGCATCACAGACCAAAACTATTGGTTTCCTCGGTCGAAATGAGTCAGAACAGCATCCGAGGATAAGAGCGCCTTGAGCTCTTTGAATGCTTTCTCCTGCCTATCTCCCCACCACCAAACAGCTTCTTTCTTAAGTAGCCCGTGCAGTGGCTCTGCGACGGATGCCTTCCTTGGTAAGAAGGAATGGTAAAAATTCAGGAGCCCTAGGAATGACTGCAGCTCCGGTTTCGCGGTGGGGCGAGGGGCGTTTTGTACAGCCGCAACCTTGGACTTGGAAGGCTTGATGCCCTCCGGGGTTATCTTGAACCCGAGAAACTCAACCTTCCTCACAAAGAATACACATTTGTCCCTTCTCAACCTAAGTCCCGCTCTCTCGAATACAGAGAGGACCCTGTCTAGCCTCCTCGCTAGTTCTGATTCCTCCCCGCTGTTATCAAAACGTCGTCAAAATATGGGAGCACGCCTGGAAGCCCCTTTAAAAGGCATTCCACGAGGGACTGGAAAATCCCGGGGGCCGAATTAACGCCGAATTTTAGGCGCGTTACCTTGAATGCCCCCTTATGCGTAATGATAGTTTGCGCAGCGGCGGCAGCTAGGGTTACCGTGAGCTGCTGGTACGCCTGTGCCAGGTCTAGTTTGGCAAAATACCTCCCCCCATGCAACATGGCCAGTAAGTGGCTGACCACTGGCAATGGATATGCATTTGGCCTAATGGCCTTGTTAATTGTACATTTGTAGTCAGCGCAAATCCTGACCTCCCCGTTGGATTTTAGGGCTGTAACAATCGGAGTTTCCCATTCCGCTGAATCGACTGGAACCAAAATCCCCTGCCCCACCAATTTGTCCAGTTCTGCCTCAATCTTGTCCTTGAGGGCGAAGGGCACTCTTCTTGGCTTGAGACGTATGGGCCGATTTCTGGGTCCAACTCAAAGGAAACAGGGGGGCCCTTGTAAGTTCCGAGCCCCTTCTTGAAAACGTCTGGGTGCGCATCGCACACGTCCCAAATTGGGTCAGTCTCTATGGCGTTAATGCCGGACAGTTCAATTCCCAGGGGAGCAAACCACTGGGTTCCCAAAAGGCAACATCTCCCCCCCCCTTGAGAACCACTAAGGGCAGTTTTTCTGTGAAATTTTTGAACTTCACCGTGAAGTTCCCCACCCCCAACACTGGGATCCCATAACCCTGCACATCCTGTAAGTACGACTTCATGGCCCGCAACTTGGGCCGTGCATTTGGGGGAATGCGCATGAACTCCTTCTGGGACAGGATGGAGTAGGATGACCCCGAGTCTATTTCCATCCTCACTGGAACCCCCTGTAACAGTACCTCTACGTAGAAGCGCCGGTGCTCCAGGCCCACGCGGTTCACGCCTGCCGCATCGTTGTTGGCTGAGACCTTTCCGTGCCGGCTGCCTTGCGTTGGTGTGCTTGAGGGTGTCTCGATGCGCCCTTGTCCTCGGTTCACCCGCGCCTGCAGACCCTGGCGATGTGGCCCTTCCGGCCGCAGTTGTGGCACTCGGCCTTACGGAATGGGCATCTCGTCCGGTCGTGAGATGCCCCACAGCCATCGCAATGGTGGCTTCCTCGCTCGCTGGTTCGGCGCTTTTCCCCATGCTTTTCCCCTCTGCACGTCGTCGTCCTCGCTGGAACAGGAGTCCACCTTGGTGGAGGACTCCTCGGAGGTTGCTGGGGTGCCTTTGGGCTGTCGGGGCCCCCGCCAGGCCGCCTGCGCCGAGGTCCGCCGGGCCGCTTGCACGGGTGACTTGGCCCTCTCTGGAGCGGCCCCTCGGGACTTAAAAACCCTGACCCCGCTCCTCGCCGCCTCGACCGCTTGAGCCTCTCACAGTACCTCGTTGAACGTGAGGCGATGGTTGCGGGTCATCAACTTCCTCTGGACCTCCTCGTCCCTCAGGCCACACAGCATGCGGTCTCGTAGGGCTATGTCCAGGTCCTCCCATTGGCAGTGGACGGCCGCCAGCCTGAGGGCCGCCACGTAGGCAGATACGGATTCTTCCGGGCAGCTGGAAATGCTCCCTCAGTAGCGCAAGGATGCGGTTGATGGGCACCACGTCAACCTTCCGGTGGCCCACCAGGTTCATCAGGATGCGCAGCGTAGCCGGCCCCACCTGGGCTAGGAAGTGCGAGCGCATCTTCCCCTCGTCGTCGATGCCTGCAGCATCCATTGCATGCTGAAACTGGCACTCGTACAGCTCCCATTGTTCTGGATCGCTGATATCGAACTGGTGAGGCTTGATCTTGGGACACGCCATGTATCCCACCTTCGTCGTCAATTTAGTGTCTTGCACGGAAGACAAAGAAGGAGCCGCAGTGAGGGCTAAAACACAGGTTTATTTCATGATGGTCAGGATGAACATGTGGTAATGGCGGAGGTACAGCTCATTTTATACTGCAGTAATACATTTGAAAAGGGTTGCACGGTAGCTAATTGGCTGCTACCTGCGTGACATCATTCTGAGCCACGCCCATCTTCTCCAGGTGATCCTTGCACGGGAAGGTTCCCACGGCTGCCGGTGATTGGGGGAATTTGAACCATGTGAGCTGAATGCTCGCAGCTGCCCTCTATGCGTAGCTAGCTCGCGTTCCTTAAACAGCTGGGTTACATTGTAATTATTGTCAGGTTACATTCATACATTCTTAAAGTAATACTGTTACATACACAACAGGTTGTTTCCTCCTCTGGAAAGCTGAAATGCTTCTCTTAAGACTCCTCTATTAGGAGTAAGCACTTTAAGTTAATCGTGCTGGAATGTTCAGCACCAATTTCCCACCTTTCACCCCATCTACCATTGAATCAGGCACCCCATCCGTGGAAATGGTTTTTGACCCTCTATCTGAAAGAGGTCTTCCATCTTTGTTCTAAGCAGCCACTGATACATGAAAGCAGCTCTGTATATGGGCCAGTTGCTTGCTTCTTTAGAAAGTACTGTTACAACCTAATAAAGAATTCAGGCAAGCCTTGTGCTGAATCATGTGGAAAGTTATACACATCATCGATATTTTCATTTTTTAAGATTCTGAGACTTGATGACAATTGAATTAAAAATGGGGAATGAATTTCTATAGATATGGGGAGACTTCACTGAATGTGTGTTTAAAAAATAATCTAAAGGATTTAAGCCAGGTCAAGAAAGTATTTGTTTTTGGGAAAAGGGAAAGGTATAAAAATTAAAGCAGAGAATTCAGATATACAGTATATGGAATAGAAGGAAAGGTCCTAAGGGTGGAGGGTGCACTTGTCAATTGTTATACTGTATTTGTTTCATGAAATATAAATTAGGATGACTAATTAATGCAAATCTTGTAATAAGTTTTTTCGATTGTTTTGATTTTTATAATTTATGTGTCTATTTTTAATGTGTTTTGAAAAAAAATTTTTTAAAAAAAAATAAAAGTGGGAGAATCATTTGGTTTCATGTTCTCCCTTATTTGAATATTATGAACCATGGTAAAATGCACAAATTCAGCTCAACACAGAGCTGAAATCAATCTGTAAAGTTTTCTGAAATTGGCAACTGATGCACATTTTGGTCATGAAGCAATCCATATGGTCGGTTGTGATAATCATAGAGGCCAGATGAATTATTAAAAAACCCAAAGGACACAGAATAAGGCAATTAGTCTTTGCACCAGAACATTAGTAACTAAGCCAGTGATCCTCAACCTGTGGCCTGCAGGCCTGATGCAGCCCATGGTGCAATTTCACGTGCCCCCCCCCCGCCTCCACCACACCCGGAAGAACTATGCAGTGGAAGAAGGGCAAAATGGCTGTCTGGCTCCCAAAGCTGTCTGAGGGAGTGTGACCCGGCCCCCGGCTTGAAAAGGTTGAGAATTCCTGAACTAAGCTTTTATTATATGAAAGCTAGCTATCACTACCACCATTACATCCTCCCCCTTACTAGAGTTTGGAAAAGCTATCACTCGCTGTCAGCATAGATATTTGCCACCCTGACTATGGGATTCTTGGAGTTGTAGTCCAGAAAAATAACATGCCCAAATTTTGCACAATACACCCTAAGAATAAGCATTAGACTTCACCACATTAAATACAACAGATGCCTGCTGGGATTGGACAGCAGGGATGGTGATGACAGAATGGGATTTCGGTTTCACATGCAAAATACTATAGTTTGACAGAACAATCTCACAACTCCTCAGAGTCTCTGTGTACAATGGAGCTTACTCTCTGAAAAGTGTACATAGGATTACAGCCAACAGGTCAGGAACAGCTTATAACCTGTCATTTCTTCTATGTGACCATGAACTGAATTCCCTAATGCCATGATCTTAGATCACATCCAGTAAATGCAACCAAATCTGCCCCAACTGAATTGTGCCAATTCTGCCCCAACTGAATTGTGGGATAAATGTAGCTTAACCTCAATGGAAGATGATGCCATCTGGATAACAAATCATTAAAGCTATCTTTAAGATACAAATTAAATGGGAATTGTGGTCCTCAGCTCCTAAACCATTTTGTACATGCTGCAGAGATACTCTTCTGTAAAGCATCTCCCTTTTTAAAAATAATCATTGGAAGTGTTAATTGATTACTCTCTCCAGTGAGTTGATGAAGAGGGCAACTCTCTCGATATCTATTCAGAAGTATTCTAATACTGTACAATAATTCTAAAAAAAGACCTGAGCATTCTAAAAGCCATGGCCAGAAGTGTATGCAGCTTCCTTTTCTAAAAGTGAGTTTCAAAATGAAGGCTGCAAACTTATTTTGTGTACATATTCCTCTCGCTTTTCCATAGCTTCAGTCTAGGTTATTTCATTTTGTGTTGAATGCATACTATATTTATTGAGCAGTAAGATTTGAATTTCCTGATTTGTTATCCATCAAATAATTTCCCCCTCTCCTATGTATTTTGATAAGAAGTTCATTATTGTGAGCCAGTCTGAGCACAATCTGCTGCAGAAAAGCAGCATATCAATATTGTCAATTTAAACATGTACGGGCAGATAGTCTTTGCGATACCTGCACCCTAAACTATTTAGGTCTCTAAGGACTACTTTTAAACTGCACCCAGAAATGAATACCCAACTCATGCTGATGTACTGAGACAAGAATAATATGTACGCAATTAAGTTCAACAAATCTCTAAAGTGTGTGTGTGTGTGTGTGGGGGGGGGGGAATCACAACCACCAGGTACCCCCAAAACACACACTGATGGCACTCTGTACCTCAAAAGTAATGAGGAAAGCCATACATGGAAGGGGGTGTTTGCATAGGAGGACATGGGCATTCTACCCAACCACTCCAATGGCACTAAGGGATATGTGGGTTGATAATGTACTGCAGTGGCTCAAGTCGCTAAGATGCTGACTGGGAAGCGGAAGGTCAGCAGTTCGATTCCCGAGTACTGCAGGACGGAAATGAGCTCCCGTCTTCATCCCAGCTCCTGCCAACCTAGCAGTTCGAAAGCAAGAAATTGCAAGTAGATAGATAGGGACCACTTCGGTGGGAAGGTAACAGCGTTCCGTGCGCTCCGGTGTCTAGTCATGCCTGCCACATGACCACGGAAATGTCTGCAGAAGCAGACAGCGCTGGCTCTTCGGCTTAGAAACAGAGATGAGCACTGCACCCTAGAGTCGGATACGACTGGCTTTCGAGCAAGGGAAACCTTTACCTTTACCTTTTAATGTTCTTTAACTTAATATTTATACAAGAGCTTTGCTGATGCTTTACTAAAGTTTTGGGCAGCCTTAGAAAAAGGTCTGTTCAGTGGCACTCCTGATAGCCTTGAGCCACTGAAGAGTTTGCGGATCTAGACAGTCATATTGGTCCATATGCAGCCTTTGCATCATAAGCCATTTCCATGTTGAAAGTTACATCAAACTACAGATCCACATAATTAAAACATTGTCATATTAAAACATTTAAAAACATTCAAAAGAACATTTAAAAGAACCCACTCACCCCCACCCATAACCAGAGACAGAGAAGGGAGATCATACCCATTCAGACAAGCCAACAGGCAAGGGTCATTCTACAATCAATACCCCACACCTGCCCCGCCAGCCAGGTTTTGAGATCTTTCCTAAAGGGCAGCAATTCAGTCTGTAGCCGTAGCTCTATTGGCAGGAGGTTCCATAGGGCTGGTGTGGACATGCTAGAGAGGCAAGCTCTGGTTGGACGGACAGACGTTCTTGGGGCGATGCGGTCTCTTAGGTATCCTGGCCCACTACTATGTAGGGCTTTAAAGGTCATAACCAGCACCTTGAATTGCTCCCGGAGGCAAACTGGCAGGGCCGCCATCAGAGGGGAACCATCAGGACTCCCATCCCGGGCCCGGAGATGACAGGGGCCCGGCGCCACTGGGAAACCACTGATGTGCGCATGTGCATACAAACCACGCATGCGCAGAAAACCACAGGGGCATGGTGGCAGCTGGAAACAAACCACAGCAAACAAACCACAGGGGCATGGCCAAAATGTGTGTGTGTGTGGGCCCGCGTACAAGGCCCAGAAATTTCTGATGCCGGCCCTGCAAACTGGTAACCAGTGCAGTTCCCAAAGCAGTGGTCTTTAAATGTAAAGGTTTCCCTAGCTTGAAAGCCAGTCGTATCTGACTCTAGGGTGTGGTGCTCATCTCCGTTTACAGCCAAAGAGCCAGCAGTGACTGCATCTGCAGACATTTCCATGGTCATGAGTCAGCCATGACTAAACACCAGAGTGCATGGAACGCTGTTACCTTTCCCATTGCACAAAGGGTGGGAACTGGGAGCAGCCGCCACCACGTCCTCATCGGACTGCAGTGAAAGTGATAGGGAGCCGGACGTCCAAAAGGTCCGGAGACGGCAGGCCGGCAAGCGAGACACCGCCAATGGAAACCACCTGTGCGACGGGTGCGGGGGCACCCATGACAGGAAGAGGTGCCCGTTCCGGAAAGCCGAGTGCCACCACTGCGGACGGTGGGGCCACATCGCCAGGGTCTGCAGACGGCGAAAGGGAGGAGACCAGGAGCCAACTGAGCGACTGCGTCGAAACGGAGACATCGGATGGATCAGTGAGGATGAGGCCATTGTGGGGTGAACACGAATGTTTCTTTGTGGAGGTACTGTTACAGGGGACCCCTGTTCGGATGGAGGTGGACTCAGGGTCATCGTACTCCATCATTTCCCATAAAGAATTTTTGCGCATTCCCCCAAATGAGCGCCCAAAGCTTAAGACTTTAAAAACCACCCTACAGGACCTACAGGTGAACCAGATCCCGGTTTTGGGGGTGGGGGATTGCCAGGTGAGGTTCAAAGGTTTCAGGGAGAAGCTGCCCCTCATGGTCCTTAAATGAGGGACGAGTTGCCTCCTGGGGAGTCAGTGGTTTGCTCCCTTAGGTATCGGACTGTCCGGCATTCATGCCATAGACTCTGACCCAGTGCGAGATGTATGCGATGCACATCCAATGGTTTTTGAGAAGGGGCTCGGGAGGTATAAGGGGCCCCCAGTCTCGTTCGACCTGGACCCCGAGGTTCGACCCATCCGGCTGAAGCCTCACCAAGTACCGTTCACCCTCAAAGACAAGATTGAGGCGGAATTGGACAAACTGGTGGGTCAGGGGATATTGGTTCCAGTGGACTCTGCAGAATGGGAAACACCAATTGTTATGGCGTTAAAGGCAAACGGGGAGGTCAGGATTTGTGCAGACTACAAATGCACCATTAACAAAGCAATTCGCCCTAATGCATATCCGGTGCCGGTTGTTAGCCATTTGCTTGCCACTTTACATGGGGGTAAATGTTTTGCAAAACTAGGCTTGGCACAGGCCTACCAGCAGCTCACAGTCTCACCGGCTACTGCAGCTGCCCAAACAATAGTCATGCACAAGGGTGCATTTAAGGTAACTCGCCTTCAGTTCGGCATGAATTCAGCCCCAGGGATATTCCAATCTCTTGTGGAACGCCTCCTCAAAGGGCTCCCTGGGGTCCTCCCCTATTTTGATGACATATTAATAACTGTGGGGAGTGAGGCGGAGCTAGCCAAGAGATTGGATCGAGTTCTGACGGTTTTTGAGAAAGCGGGCTTAAGACTTGGGCGAGACAAATGTGTGTTCCAGGCAAGGGAGGTAGATTTCCTGGGGTTTAGGATAACCCCAGAAGGTGTTAAGCCCTCAGATACAAAGGTTGCAGCTGTTAGGAATGCCCCTCGCCCCACCGCGAAATCGGAATTACAGTCCTTCCTAGGACTTCTAAACTTCTACCATTCATTTCTGCTGGGGAAAGCATCCGTAGCGGAGCCATTACACCATCTGTTAAAGAAAGATGTGGTTTGGCGGTGGGGCGACAGCCAGGATAAGGCGTTCAAGGAACTCAAACAGCTCCTCTCCTCAGAGGCAATCTTCACGCACTTCGACCCCCAAAAGCCCGTAGTGTTAGTGTGCGATGCTTCACCAGTGGGGGTGGGTGCCCTACTGTGCCACGTGCTCGAGAATGGGCGGGAAGACCCAGTAGCCTTCTACTCTAGGTCTCTCTCCAAGGCAGAGCGCAATTACGTGCAAACAGACAGGGAGGCCCTTGCCATAATCAGAGACAAATAAGTTCCACGACTTCCTATACGGCCGGCCATTCACTATCATAACAGATCACAAGCCGTTATTGGGCATTTTCGCCATGAGCAAGCCCACCCCCAAATTTTGTCCCCTAGGATGCTCCGGTGGGCAATATTCCTCAATGCGTACCAGTTCACACTGGCACACCACCCGGGGAAGGAAATCAGCCACGCAGATGCACTTTCGCGTTCGCCCCTGCCGGCGCTAGGGGAGCCTGAATGTGAGGTAGAACAGGACCACCAGGTGCTACTGATTGAGTCTCTCGACTCAGCACCAATCGTGCCCCCAGACCTCACCAAGGCGACAGCAAAGGATAAGGTCCTGTCTCTAGTTAGCTCCTGGGTAAAAAAGGGGTGGCCCACAACTCCACCGAGCGCGGAATTCCAAATATTCTTCAAGAAGAGGGTAGAATTGTCCATTGAAAGGTGTTGCCTCCTCTGGGGGGAGAGGGTAGTTATTCCCGAAGAAATGCACTCAAAGATACTTAAGTTACTCCACATAAGCCACCCAGGGATTGTGCGCTCAAAGGCGCTGGCCAGAAGCTATTTCTGGTGGCCCCAGATAGACGTGGACATTGAGCATATGGTGGGCACTTGCAAAAGTTGCCAGAGCTCCCGACCCGAAGAGTCCCGACTTCCTCACAGAGAATGGGACATGGCCCGCGGACCTTGGTCCAGGTTGCACATCGACTTTGCAGGGCCGTTCAGGGGATCGTACTTCCTCCTGGTGGTCGACTCATTTTCAAAATGGTTGGAAGTTTTCCCAATGACCAACACCTCCTTGGGCGCAACCATCAAGCGGTTGCGGAACCTATTTAGTTGTTTCGGATTACCCAACGTACTGGTCACTGACAACGCAAGTTCCTTCACCTCTGTCGAATTCCAGGCATTCCTAGAGAGGAACGTGATTCGACACATTACCTCAGCCCCGTTCCACCCTGCAACAAATGGGCAAGTCAAGCGCCAAGTGCGGACCACTAAAGAGGCACTTTGGCGAATGGGCCCAGGGGATCTCAACCTACAATTGTGCCAGTTCCTACTCTGCTATAGGGTAACTCCCCTTGCATCTGGACACTCACAGGCGGAGCTCCTGATGCGAAGGAGACTGGTCACGCTTCTTGACCATCTGGATCCAACCAGGGTGGAGGATAGGGGGAGAAATATAGGAATTGAGCATTCAAAAGTCTTTTCGGCAGGAGATACGGTGTATTGTAGAAATTACGCGACCGAACCAAACTGGGTGCCAGGGTTTGTACTTGAGCAGACGGGTCCGGTATCATATAAGGTGGAAACAAGTACTGGGTTAGTATGGCGGCGACACGCCGATCAACTCAGGCGCAGGGTCACAGATACCCAGGAAGACGATGAATCAATGTTAGGGTCCTCCCCCACCCACTCATTCCAAGGGGGAGAAACAGGGCAGACACCATCAGGGAATCTCCACAGAGACACAGAGAATGTTCTTCCAAGGTGGGACCCAGTATCAATTTCTCCCACAGAAATGCGTGTGTGAGCCCAGGCGCAACACACCCTTCAGGAGGGGAAGAGCCCGAGGTGTCTGACAATTTTGATTTTGATTTAAGGGTTCGGGGGGGGGGGGTTGTGGAGTGGTCCCCCACCTGTCCGAGCGAGAAGCGGGGTTTTGATTTAGCCCCAGGTACCCCCGGTCCAATTAATTTGGAGTTCACCCCCAGCCCCCGGAGAGTGAGACGTCCTTCCGTTGAGTTAACCGGCACCCACAGAAATGGGCGGGATTTTGAGTTGAGGAACTCCGCTAATGAGTCTCCTCGTTTTTCCATTGCAGGACGAGGAACCGCGGAACACAGGAACCCTAGTTCCCCCGATCTCGGTCAGGCAGCCGTCCGACCCAAGCGTAATTGCAGGAAGCGACATTGGCTGAGGGACTTCGTCCCATCCTAGGGGGGAGGAATGTTGTGTATGAAAGTCTATGCCTTTAAGAGAAATTGTAACAGGAAGAATGAAAGAATGTAACCTCAGTGAATACAATGTAACTCAATGTAAATCAGCTGGATGGAACGCGATTCACCTGCCACTAGATGGCAGTGACTCGCGACCACATGGTAGTAATCAACCAATCACAGTCTACCGCGGGAAACATTCCCGCCACAGGTAAACCAGGTAAAGAATGCGGGGCATCACCATGACATCACGAATACAAGAACCAATGGGGAACCATTTGGCTAGATTCAAATGTACCACTCTGTATAAAACGAGCTGCGCCTCCGCCATTACCTCATGTTCAGATTGCATACCTTGCAATAAGATGTGTTTGGCCCCATAACTGCTGCCTACTGCGTATCAATCTGCAAACATCAAACCTCCGAAATCCCCTACCTATGAATATATATTTATACACAAACATACATTTGTGTATACCCATGAATAGATATACAATATAAAACTAGGAGTTTCTCAACCTTTAAAAGCCGGGGGCCGGGTCACATTCCCTCAGACAGCTTCAGGGGCTGGATGGTCATTTTGCCCTTCCTCCACCACATGGCACTTCCTGGTGTGGTGGTGGAGGCGCCATGGGCCACAGGTTGAGAATTCCTGGTATACAGAAACACACATAACGGTATGTTGTATTAGAACAGAGATACAGTACAGTAGTTCACAATGAAACCCTGTTGCTGGGGAAATCCACCAAGCTATGGTGAAGAAAACAGAAGGATGGGCTTATGATGTCACTGTCCCTTCTAAGGGCAGATGAAGTGTTCATTTTTAATAACTAAAGTGTCTCCGCCTGCTTCAATCCTGTCTCCATTTCAACACATGTCCCTTGAATGCATTTTCTTATTTAGCAAGTCTTTGCTAGCTCTCCTTGAATAGATGTCCTCCTGGACTTCAGTGCTTACCATTAAAGTAATTCATAACACCATTTCCTTCAGAAAAAGATTGTCACAAAGTTTTGGAAGATTACTTACACAGCTTGGAATGACTGTGGCCTGTTCCAAGACGAACAGAACTCCCCACGGTGAGAGAATGATGGAAGAAAAAGACTAAGGAAGGAAGAGAGAAAGATGGAAGGATTCTTAATAGCAGTTTGTTTTGGTTTGCATAGCAGATGTCACAGAGCAGTACATGACGTTGTCAAAGTACACCCACTCAGTTTACTAGCCAGATTTTGAGAATCCATTAAACATTTCTTTCAGTGAGCAGAAACAAAATGCAGTTGTTCACAGGAAAGCTCCCTGCTTCTGCCAATGGCTTGACATGTATTTACAGCTCTCTTGTTCCTAAGACTAAGGGTGGAGGGATATAGCTCAGCTGCAGAGCACATGGTTTGAATGCAAAAGAGCTAAGGTTTAATATCTCCACCTCTTTAGACAGGGATAGGAAAAGAACCTGAAACCCTAAACCAGGGGTTCCCAACCTTTTTACGCTGTGGGCCACAGACAGCTGAGAGGGCCGGACTGGTGGTTCCCCCCAGCATAAACACTGCCGCAAAACGCGTCCACGGCTGTCATAAGCGTATTTACGACAGCCGTGGGTGCATTTACGGTTGTCGTAAATGCACCCGCTTCCGGTGCAGCGGTGACAACATGGGCCGTATGAAATGGTGCCATGGGCCGGGGCTGGCCTGTGGACCGTAGGTTGGGAACGCCTGCCCTAAACAGTTCTTTTTGGTCAATATGGGCAACTCTGAGCTTTTTCTTCTTTTGTGTCTAGGTCAGACTGTAAATTGCCAAAATGAAGCCACCTTTTGGTGAATTCATTCCGTGGTCCCTTTTGCCTGACCCACACACCTATCAAACTACTTGTTCCTTTTTTCACTGAAACCCTTAGTTGAGGCACCAACATTCTCCTCCTCCTCCTCCTCTTCTTCCTCCTACTCCTCGTCTAGGCCAGAAATGAAACTGCCAAAATGAAGGCCTTTCGGTGAATTCATTCTGCAGTTCCTTTTGCCACACCTAGTGTGAGAAAGATTAGTCGGCAACACAAGGTTGCCATTACCAGGGTACGCCTGATTGTGCTTCAAAAATACCACAATCTTCGAGGCGGCTCTTTCTGTGTACTCCACCAACATGTACTGTGAAAAAACATATCCTAAATTTGATTAGTATACAATAGAATCCAGAAACAATGTCATTCTGCTCCATGAAACAGCAAAATACTAGTGTTTGTGGATCTAACCATTCTCAATAATGTAGAAAACGGGGGGGGGGGGGGAGCAACCAGACAAAACAAACAACAACAGTAAAACTCACACCAACCATTCTCTCACTCGACCAATGATATTTAGGATATGGTTTCAATAGCAAATGTCTGTTTTTACCAACACCACTCTCTTGCAGTTATTGGTGCCATCAGAAAACAACTGGTGATCAATTAAAGTGTAAGTATTTCCTTTCTTACTTCTGACAAATAAAGTGAAACTGATATACAGTGGAATCTCATACAACAATCGCCCCATATAGCAATGAAATCCCATAACAATTAGGTTTTTTTTTTTGGGGGGGGGGGGAAATGGCGTCCCGCATAACAATTTTCCCTATGGGAAAAATTGTACAACAATTTTTCAGTCGGATAAACCACTTAGCAGGAAAAAAAATCATTGTACAATGCATTCCATAGGGGAAATTGCTATACGCTGCATGTATCGTATAGCAATTGTTTCGTACAACGAGCCCCATGGAACGTATTAAAATAGTTGTATGAGGTACCACTGTATATAAGAATCTGCTTTCTTCCAGCAAAGTGCATGGACTTCAATGACAAGGATGGAATTGGGGAAATGCAATGTAAAGTAAAACCTCGCATAAAGAGCGCCTCATTTATAGACTAACTCGCTTAAAGAGCAGAATTTTCTCTGAATGGTCGCCCTTGCTTAACAACTAAAACCAACCAAAAACTCTCTTAACAGCTAAATCGGGGTTCACAATCTCCCCCCCCCCCCCACCAGAAGTCACAATTGGTCACTTATAATGGTGTTTCGCTTAAAGAGCAAACTCGCTTAAAGAGCAATCCCGTGGAACATATTATGCTCTTTAAACGAGGTACCACTGTAATGGGACTAGGGACACCGACCTGCCCATTCTCATGCAAACATATACTTAAGAGACTGCCACAGACTTTCAAACAGGTATAACTACATGTGTAAAGACACACATATGTAACACATACATGATCCCAAAGTTCCAATAGTCAACCTGAATGCCCTGGATCCTGCTATGCCAGGACAATGGGATTCACTGTAGAATTGGGGTACACAGAAAGGGCCTCCTCGAAGATTGTGTGCACTTTTTACATAATTGAACCAGAATCGGGCGTGTGCCCTGGGCAAAGGCAACCTTGTTTTGCTGGCTAATCTTTCTCACACCAGATAAAGCCAAATGAACAGAAGAATGAAGAACACACACACACACACACACACACACACACACACACTTCCCCTCCCCTTCAAAATTTCTAATAAGAACGGCCCGCGCAGAGGGGACTCCGCTACTGTTTTGACAATTCTGGAAAGCATCACTGTTCCAGACTAACTGCTATGGAGCAAAACCTGCGAGGGAGGACACGCACTCGGAAGCCCTTGAGGGGGAACCCAAAGGCTCCTCAAGCGCAACGGGAGGCTCAAAGGATGTGTCTGGAGGCGGATCTGTGGTCCAAGGAGGGATGGAAATGACCCGGGAAGGGAAGGGAGAGAGAGAGTGAGGATGCCAAGGGACGAGGTGGCCTCTTTCTGTGTCTGTCTATCTGAGACTGTGTGTGTGTGGGGGGGGGAGGGAATGCCAAGGGATGCGGTGGCCTCTCTGTGTGAAGGAGTCCAAGCCCCCCTTCCCGCTCCCCCCCCCCCCACTTACCGGAGCATCTCCACGAAGAGGCCGAGCCCTCCATGCGCTCGGGCGGCGGCTTCCGGAGCGCCTGGGCAAGCACCGCCTTCCCGGGAAGCGCCGCCGCCGCCGCCAGCCGGGCCAGAGCAGCCCCGGAGGCGGAGGCGGAGTCGGCACGCGGCGCTCGGCTCCTCTCGCCTGGGCGAAGCGGCGTCCCCTCCACCCGAAGCGGCAGCGGGAGAGAGAGGGGAGAGAGGCTTCTTAGGCAGGGCCGACGCGGTGAGGAGGGGAGAGCGACAGGCCTCCGCCGGGCCCGAGAGCCAGCGCTGCCTGCGTCTTACTGCAGCCGTATTTTGCCCTGGTCATGTGGCAGGCAGGCATAGGCGCCGGAGTGTACGGGACGCATTTACCTTTCCCGCGGAAGCAATACACCTATTTATCGACTTGCAATTTCTCGTTTTCGAACGGCTGGATTGGCGGGAGCTGGGGCAGCGGATGGGGGCTCACTCCGTCGCGCAGCACTTAGGTCTCGAACCGCTGACCTTCCAGGCGTCAAGTTCAGCATCTTAAGCCCGAAGCCACCCCCGCGGCCCCTTGTGGGCCTTAGACTTAGTAGGCTGGACTATTGGAGGGTACTTGCCCTGGGGTGGGTTACTTCCCGGTGGAGCCGCTGCTGCATCTTTATTATAAATAATTTCGTGTCAGAAATTATTCTGGGTTGAGAGGATTTTTGCTGGAGAAACTCCATTCAGGGAACGTCCGAATAGGGCTCCTTTCATATCCCCAAGATCTTTTCAATTTGCAATTTATTGCTTTCGAATTGCTAGGTTGGCAGCAGCTGGGACATAGACCATGCTCAGTCCGTCATACAGTACCCGGGTCTTGAACTGCCGACTTGCTGGCCTTCCAGCTAACAAGATGAGCTTCTTAAGCACTGAGCTATCGCAGCCCCTGCAGCCTTTGCTTTCTGGATGCCATCTAGACCAGGAGTTCTCAACCTTTTAAAGCCGGGGGCCAGGTCATGCTCCCTCACATAGCTTTGGGAGCCGGACAGCCATTTTGCCCTTCCTCCACCCCATGGCACTTTCTGGTGTGGTGGAGGCGGTGTGGCCCCCCACATCAAATCGTGCCATGGGCCGCATTCGGCCTGTAGGCTGCAGGTTGGGAATCCCTGCTGTAGACTACAGATGGTGGAATGAGGACCGCCTGGAGTGGTGGTTCGGCCTCCCACTCAAAAGGGAGACTCAGAAGCCAAACCTTCTTTCTCCTAACAAAAGTGTGTACTTCTTGTTTTAGCCCTTGAGGGTGTGCAAAGGAGATGTTCTCTGACCCTCTTCTTTGGTCGGATTCACTTTTAGGTCTTTAAGCCCTCTAAGAGGAAGGAATAGTTTGCACTAGTGGGGCTAGTGATTACATTTGGTTGTTTAGAACTGCTTATTATGGGACTCTGGCTCTCTTTTTTGTTGGGTACCAGTCAGCAATCCTGCTGATCAGGGCTTCTGGTAATTGACATCCAACAACAGCTGGATTGCCAAGGTTTGCCATCACTGACCTAGCCAGTTCAATATTAAAACCTCCATGTTTTCTAAAATATCTTTAATGGGGTTTCAAAATTGATAATTGCTTAATTACAGCATTGTTCAGAATCAAAATACTTAAGAACATAAGAACATAAGAACATAAGAACAGCCTTTCTGGAACAGGCCACAGCCCATCCAGTCCAGCATTCTGTCTCACACAGTGGCTCACCATTTCCTTCAGGGTATTCCCAAGCAGATGCCTTCACCTGCTTAGGATTCCCTGGAAATGATATTGAGAGATATCCTGCCTATCTCTCCAACCCGGAGGTTGTCCTTAAGTATCCATAATTATAGCCATTGATACTCTTCTCCTCCATGAACTTGTCTAATCCTTTCTTAAAGCTGTCAAGACTGACAGCTGTCACCACTTCTTCTGGCAGGGAGTTCCATAGACCAGTAATCCTCTGGGTGAAAAAAGTACTTTCTCTTATTTGTTTGAGAACTAGTACCCAAAAGTTTCATGGAGTGTCCCCTAGTTCTAGTATTATGCGATAGGGAAAACAGTTTTTCCTTATCTACTTTGTCCACACCGTGCATGATTTTATAAACTTCAATCAGGTCACCTCTTAGACGTCGTCGTTCAAGAGTGAAGAGGCCCAACCGTTGCAGCCTCAGATGGTAAGGAAGGTGTTCCAGTCCCCTAATCATTCTGGTTGCCCTCCTCTGCACTTTTTCCAGCTCCATAATATCCTTCTGGAGGTATGGCGACCAGAACTGTACACAGTATTCCAGATGGGGCCTCACCATAGATTTATAAAGAGGCAAAATGACACTTGCTGACTTATTTTCTATACCCTTCCTAATGATCCCTAGCATTGAGTTTGCTTTTTTCACTGCTGAGGCACACTGGGTTGACACCTTCATTGAGTTGTCCACCAGGACACCAAGGTCCCTTTCCTGGTTTGTCTCAGAGAGTTCAGACCCCATCAGTTTATAAATGTAATTGGGGTTCTTTGCCCCAACATGCATCACTCTGCACTTACTAATGTTGAAACTCATTTGCCACTGTTTTGCCCACTCCCCCAGTGTCGAGAGATCCCTCTGGAGCTCCTCACAATCTCTCACAGTTTTCACTACCCTGTATAATTTAGTGTCGTCAGCAAATTTGGCTACCTTGCTTTTTACTCCTACCTCTAGATCATTTATGAAGAGGTTGAAAAGCAGGGGTCCCAGTACTGAACCTTGGGGAACCCCACTCTTTACTTCCCTCCACTTGGAGAAGTGTCCATTTAGTGCTACCCTCTGTTTCCTGTCCCTTAGCCAGTTGCTGATCCAGGACAAGACCTGTCCCTTTATTCCATGACTGGTAAGTTTATTCAAGAGCCTTTGGTGTGGGACCTTGTCAAAAGCCTTCTGAAAGTCCAGATAAACAATGTCAACTGGATCCCCCTTATCCACATGCTTGTTGACACTCTCAAAAAATTCCAACAGATTAGTGAGGCATGATTTGCCCTTGCAAAAGCCATGTTGGCTCTCCTTTAGCAGCGCCTTCTCTTCTATGTGCCTATTAATTCTATCTTTTAGGATGGTTTCCATCACTTTACCTGGGACACATGTCAAACTGACAGGTCGGTAATTTCCTGGATCACCCCTGGATCCTTTTTTGAAAATTGGTGTTACATTCGCTACCTTCCAGTCATCAGGCACAAAGCCTGATTTGAGGGAAAGATTATATATTTTGGCTAGGAGATCAGCAATTTCATCTTTAAGTTCCCTGAGAACTCGTGGATGGATGCCATCTGGTCCTGGTGATTTGTTAGTGTTTAGTTTAACAAGACATGCAAGGACCTCCTCCCTGGTTATTTCTATCTTGCTTAATTCTTCGGTTTCCCTCCCTACGAAGATAGGCTCTGTTTTGGGCATGTGGCCTCTGTCTTCTTCAGTGAATACTGAAGCAAAGAATTCATTGAGTCTCTCTGCAATCTCTGTTTCCTCTGTAATAACCCCTTGCCTTCCATTGTCATCTAATGGTCCAATGGCCTTCCTAGTTGGGTTCTTACTTCTAATGTACTTAAAGAAGTCTTTGTTATTTCTCTGAGTATTTTTAGCTATACGCTCCTCAAAGTCTTGCTTTGCTTTCCTGATTGTTGCCTTGCATTTGTTCTGCCAGAATTTATGTTTCTGCCTGCTGTCCTCATTCGGACAAGCCTTCCATCTTCTAAATGAGCTTTTCTTGCTCTTGATCACTTCCCGAACAGCTCCTGTAAGCCACATCGGAGTCCTCTTGGACCTGGCAGTGCCCTTTTTCCTTTTGGGTATGCATTCCAATTGGGCCTCTGTTATTGTTTTTGTAAACAGCCTCCATGCCTTTTGGAGTGTTTGGACTCTCTCAATTTTCCCTTTCAGCTTCTTTTTTACTAGTTTCCTCAACTTTGGGAAATTTCCTTTTTGAAAATTTAAGGTCTCTGTGTTAGATTTTATCAGTGACTTGCGGTCTATGATCAAGTTAAACATAATTGAGTTGTGGTCACTGTTCCCTATTGGATCAGTCACATTAACATCTTGCACCAGATCCTGAGTATTACTCAGGATCAAGTCAAGGATTCTTGTACCTCTAGTTGGGTCTTCAACCATCTGTCCCAGGGAACAATCATTTAGCATATCTAGGAACTTTATCTCTTTATCATGTGCTGAACAACAGTTCACCCAGTCTATGTGAGGGTAATTGAAGTCCCCCATTATAACCAGGCTTCCCTTCTTGGATGCCTCCTTTACAACATTCTCCAACTGCCTGTCTCCCTCAAGAGCTTGGGTCGGAGGCCGATAGTATATGCCTACTGTTAGACCATCCTTGTGGCCTGGTACTCTTACCCACAGAGCTTCTAATGGTGACTCCAAATCACCTAGATATTCCAATTCATACGATTTTATCACTTCTTTGACATACAAGGCTACACCACCTCCCGTTTGCCCCTTCCTATCCTTCCTGTACAGTTTGTAGCCTGGGATAACTGTATCCCATTGGTTATCATCCGTCCACCAGGTTTCAGTGATACCAATAATATCAATATTCTTATCTATTGCTAAGTATTCCAGCTCCCCTATTTTGTTCCGGAGGCTTCTGGCATTTGTATACAAGCATTTATATATGCTTTTCTGACACAGTCTTTTGTGTCCAGTTGCATTGTTAGACTGCCTCTTGCATCCTTCTGCTAGAATGCTAGTGACTAGCTCCTCGCTCTGCTCAGTAATTTTTGCATCCTCCTCACTACCCAAGTACACACTTTCCCGAACTGGATGCTGCCCAGCTCCTGTCGGCTTTCCCCCAGTTATCAGTTTAAAAGCTGCTCTGCAGCCTTTTTGATGTTGAGTGCCAGCAATCTGGTCCCATCATGGTTCAAATGCAACCCATCCCTCCTGAACAGATTTGGCTTGTCCCAAAATGTTCTCCAGTTCCTGACAAATCTGAAACCCTCCTCTCGACACCACCGCCTCATCCACGCATTGAGGCTTCTGAGCTCTGCCTGCCTGGTAGGTCCTGCGCGAGGGACAGGCAGCACTTCTGAAAATGCTACCTTGGAAGTCCGGGACTTCAATCTTCTTCCTAACAACCTGAATTTGGCTTCCAGGACAGACCGCTTGGCCTTCCCAACATCATTGGTACCAACGTGTACCATGACAACTGGCTCGTTCCCAGTTCTCTCTAACAATCTATCTAGATTTCTTGTGATGTCTGCAACTTTTGCACCTGGCAGGCAAGTCACCATACGGTTATCATGTGCATCACAAATCCATTTCTCTGTATTTCTAATTATTGAATCGCCTAGTACAAGGAGCCTTTCTCCTGCAATCTGTTCATCTACATGCACCTCATCAACCATATTAAGGGAGAGAACCTCAGTCTGTTCCTGTTGTTCATCTTCCTGGATCTCATCAAGTGTGATGAAGGAGAGATCATCAGGTGGAACCAGTTGTTCCTCTGTGTGTTCCTCATCAGGTGTGATGAGGGAAAGAGCCTCAAATTTATTCTGTAATTTCAGACTCTCAGAGTGATCCCCTACTCTTCTCCTCCTTTGAGTCACATTCCTCCAACCATCTCCCTCCTGAGTTAGTGAAGGGCCTTCTCCCTCAGAACTGTGCCCTGTCTCTTCTTTGTCCAGCATAGTCTGCTCCGCTCTGTCCAAGAACAGCTCAAGCTCTTTAATTTGTTGATGGTTAGATATGCGGGCCTCTAGCTGCTGGACCTTCTCTTCTAGTAGTGCAACCAGCTTGCACTTGCTGCAAGTGTAGTTCTCCATAAGCTTTGGCAAGAACACAAACATGGCACAAGTATTGCAGGTAACTACAACGGTTCCCTCAGAATCCATTTTAACAAGTGCAGTATTCTGGGCCTCAAAAATGTACACGTTTACTACCTTTCTACCTAGTAAGATTATATTCTTCTTTTGTTTACCAGTTCGCCGTTAGGCGCGCGGGCCTCTAAAGCAGCTCTACTCCAACTGCAAAACTTACCAGTGCTCACTTCCTTTGTTTGGCTCTCCTCAGCAGCAGCTCTGCTTAAGAGCACATGCAGAGTCAAAAGGGCTGACCCTGAAAGAGCTCAGAGCTTTTAAAGGCTAGTGTGGCTCCGCCCCTATGAGTCACAGTTCAGGGAAGGGCCTGGTGTGGCTCTGCCCCCCTGCTTCTGGAAGCTTCAAACTGCTTCCTCTGTTTGAACAGAGGTGGCTCTCAGCAGTTTAAATTATCAATTTAAATTAGTGGAGGCCTCTAAAGCAGCTCTACTCCAACTGCAAAACTTACCAGTGCTCACTTCCTTTGTTTGGCTCTCCTCAGCAGCAGCTCTGCTTAAGAGCACATGCAGAGTCAAAAGGGCATGACACTTCCGTATCATGTTTTTCTGGACACTCTTTTAAGCAGCACTGCCTGAATACCAAAGCCAGTACAAAGAACAACATCATCAGGAAACTCAAAAACTATAAATGGGGAACTCAACCATCCTCGCTGCGTATGTCAGCTTTGGCCCAGAGTGTCTTTGCAGCAGAGTATGGAATGCATCCACACACGCAAAGCACATTGACATTGCTGTTAATGAAGCCATACCATGTGTATGACAGGATGCCTCAAACCTACACTAGTTGAGAAAATATACCCTATTGTTGGTATTGCTCTACCTGAGATAAATAGAGAAGTAGCAGCAGACATTGAGAGAACTAAGCAAGAGAATGACCCTCGACATCCTCTGAATGGATATGTGCCTAAAGTCTGCCGACTCAGATCCAGGAAGAGCTATATGGCAAGAACAAATATTCTTGAGGGTACGCAAGAGCAAAACCAAATTAGAAGATGGAGAAAGGAGCTCACTGGACAAGGAACAACATTGAAGGAGGGTATGGCTGAGGAACTCAACCTCCCCTACGTCACTTGGAGGGCCCTAAATAGGCTGAGGGTTGGAGTCCCTAAATGCAAGGCCAAAATGCTCAAGTGGAGGCTGCTGGTAGACAACAATATGTTGTTAATGTGGGGAGGTACAGAATCTGGCTCAATTACTGGCCTGCCAATTATTGCCAGAAACATACATCGATTAGGACATAGGTTTGGTCAATGAAAAAGTAGAAAACCTTTTGGTGGGCAAAAGTATAGAAGTATGTTTAATCCAGAAGTAAACCAAAATCAGATCCAAATTCCTTCCGATATTGGAATTTTCAAATTAATTTTCATCAGGGATCTATATGTACAAACAACAAAGTATCAAAATTGTAATCATATACTATATACATACTATTTACAATATTTACATTCATCTCGGATTAGTCATATTTTAACATTGATACAATAAATGATAATTTATGAATTACCTGTATAGTCCTTGGTGATTTCATAAAAGTTTTTTGATGAAAGTTTTTAATGATATTCAGCATGCGTCCCAGACCTCTATAGTGAATTCTTTAGTGTCGATGGACGTTAGAAAATAACTAACCATGGTTCATTTTTAAAGGGTTTTAGAACTCAAACAGGTGAATTACGGTCAGTATTCACAGAAAACACGTGTAATCAATTTCCATGTTCAAGCCATGCAGGTGGAGAGTGTTAAAGCGATAAATAAAATAGCATTCCCTTTGTCTAAGAATTTGACCCATGTTTTTACGAGAGAGGATCCTTTTTGTGACATTCCAGCACCACAAATCTGAAATCCCGATCGCTGTGTTCGGCCTCAATGAAGTGACTCACCAGAGGGGCAGAGGTATTACCTGCACGAATTTTCGAATGGTGTTCTCCTGCCCTAATTTTCATAAGCCTGGTGGTCACCCCCACATATCCTAAGCCACATTTACAGATCAATAAATAGACGCAGTTAGCGCTTTTACAATTTGAGAAATGGGCTAGTTTTAAGGAAAAATTGCTGCTGGAGATCGAAACCTCAGTAGTTTGCCATGATAATGGGCATTGAACACAGTCGCCACATCGGAAATGCCCTACAACAGTGGGACCGACAGCTGGAAGATGAGTTTCATTATCCAAACTAGTAACTATCTGCCTTATAGATCTAGATTTTCTGAGCCCTATCAGGGGAAAATCTGAACACTCTGGTAAGTGCTGGACAATATACCAGTGTTTTTTTGTAATGGAACTTATTCTTCCTGATAAAGGGGAGAATTGAAAAGAGCAAAACAACCCACTTGCAGTCTTTCTTTCTTTCTCTTTAAACAACTGACTTCTAGGCAAAATTTTAACTTTGTTCAGATTCTGGGAAATCACCTGTTCGGGATAACCTTTATTGAGGAGAAAGGAGCTAATGGTATCAGCTGCATGTACAAAATCATGGTTAGTGGAGGAATTGCGTTTGGCTCTCAGGTACAGCCCATATGGCAGATTGTGTTTAAGGTGGTGCGGATGGAACGACCCAAAATTAAGATAGGCGTTCCTATCCGTGCTTTTCCTGAAAAGTTTAACCAAAACTGTATGATCTGAGGACACATACGTTATCACATCTAAAAAAGGAATGGCCAATTTGTTTATATTTTGTGAAAATTTTAAATTAGGTTTTAAACCATTAACCCATGAAACAAAATCAGGTACAAGTGACAAATCATCCATAATGAAAAAAAGATCGTCAATAAACCTCTTATAAAAAAGAATATGTGAAAAATATGGGTTCGTGGCTGAATTTAAAATAAACTCTTCCTCAAAACAAATCATATATAAATTGGCCAAACTGGGTGCCACAGAACAGCCCATAGCCACTCTGCAAATCTGTAAATAAAAAGTTTTACCAAATCTAAAATAATTGTGGTCCAAAACTAAGTCTAATAATTCCAATAAAAAATGTGTAGGCAGGTGCAAATCTCCCCGAATGCCCAATTTTTTTTTGCGCAATCAACTTAATCTCATCTAAAGGAATATTAGTGTATAAGGCTTGGACGTCTAACGTAATGAAACCTCCATTATTGGGAACATGGAAACCTTCAACTTTAGAAATAAAATCTGTAGTGTTTTTTATATACGAAGATGTTGTCTGGGTGAACGGATTGATGTAATAATCAAGGAATTGCGCGACTGGCTCCAAGGCGGAGCCAATCAAAGCTACAATAGGTATCCCAGGCGTGAGACCATCTGGGGCACGTCCCTTATGAATTTTGGGGAGGAGATGGAAAAGAGGCACCTTGGGATAAGTGTTTAGTAAAAACTCATACGTTTTATCAGGGATGTACCCCATAGCCAATCCTTCATAGAGTGTGTGTGTTTTTAACAAATTCATAATGCTATCCATGGGGTCTGATCTCAAAACCCTATAAAACTATAAAGAAAACTATAAAAATAAAATATCTTAAAAATACTATTTAATTATGACTTAGTAGTGTAATAACTTCCCATTCTTCTTCACATCCTTAATTGTTTGATTATACTTTCAAAAAATAAAGGTTTTTGTTACTTATATCATTTATACAATTATCATAATATGCATATTCTATTTTTTATATTCTTATTCTCGCGATATATAAATTCAAACCCAGCTCATGACCTCCAAAATTTAATACATCTACCAAATCAAACTTCAAAATCATTATTACCATACAACAATTAAAATACTAAACGATTTACAAAAAATATCCACCCGGTGTTATGTACAATGCCATGGAGAGCACGGAGTATCTCATTAGTTTTCATCCCCAAAAACTCCTTTGACCAGGTACAGGTCTGTTCACTTCCTCCCCCTTCAATGAATAATCCACAAAAACTTGCCAAATGTTCCAAAATCTGTTTTCTTTAACAATACCCTTTTCCTTGTTTATCTCCCATGTTAACATCATTCAGTGCTAAATCCCACATTTCCTTGTACCATTCTTCATTTTTTACAATCACATCATTTTTCAAATTTCTAGCGATACACTGTCTACCCGTTGTCAACATTATCTCTAATAACTCTTTTTTATCCTTATTTAAATTCATACCCTCCACATCTGTTAACAAAATGGTACTTGACCCCAATTTAATTCTCATATCCATAATTTCACCTATTTCTTTCTCAATTTTTCTCCAAAAATCTTTTACCACATTGCAACTCCACCACATATGTTCATATGTTCCCAATGCCTCCTTACACCGCAAACACATTTTATCTTTCTTATTATCAATCTGATGCAACCTCACTGGGGTCAAATACCATTTCCACAACATTTTATAATTATGTTATTTCACTCTAATAGACATAGTTCTCATAATTCTTTTCTTCCATTTATTATTCCAATTCCCATCTGCTATTTTTATTTTCAGATCTTGATCCCAGCTTGCTTTCAACCCCTCCTGTGGATTACCATCCTTATTTAACAATATGTATATTTTACTTACCAAACCCTTAATAACTCTTTCTCCCTTTCTTTTTAATATCAATTCTTCAAACTCTGTCCTCCCCATTTCTAAACTAATTTCTCTCATATATTTACTATTCCACTTATTTACCATCGCTATTTGAAGCCAATTCATCTTCAACTGCACATACAAATCTGCTTTTCTGACACTATCTTTACAGGTCCGTATCCAGTCTTTCAACAGGAAACTTCATTTCTATAAAGTACTTCTTTTACCCTTTTGTCTATTTTTATTGGAATTTTTTTGGTATCCTCTATTTCAATAATAGGAGAAATATCCAGAGCCAATTCCTTCTTCCTTTCTTCCCCTATTCCCAAAATTTTCTTCATCATTTTATTTTTAATAACAATTTCCCCCGTGTTACAGCCCAAGAAGACCATTTTTCCTATTTTATTAAGATCCTTCATCTCAATTTCTTCCGAAATTACCTTTTCCCTAGCCAAGATCTTTACTATGTTCTTGATTTGAAAGGCTCGATAATAGTTCCACAAATTTGGTATTCCTAATCCTCCTTCCTTCTGAGATAAGTACCAAAGTTTTTTTTAACTATACTAGGTTTCTTTCCACCATTACAAAAATTATGTATCATTTTTTAAAACTCCTTAATTTCATTATCCTTCAGTTGAATCGGAAGAGCATCAAATAAAAAATTAATTCTCGGTAATAACATCATTTTACATAACGCTATCCTTCCAAACCAAGACAACTTCAACTTTTGATATCGCTGTATTTTATCCTTAATTTCTGTCTTCAATTTTCCATAATTCAGTTTCTTAAGCTCTTCAAATTTATTTGAATTGTTTATCCCCAACTACTTCAAAATTATCCTTAAATTGCAAATTGCCCTTACCGTTTATCTTTTGTTGTTCTTCCTTGCCTATATTACACAATATCATTTCCGACTTATCCCAATTTATTCTCAAACCTGTTATATCTTCAAATTCCTTTAACTGTTCTTGTATTCTACCCAACGCCTTCCTGGGATGTTTTGTTATTATCAAAGTATCATCTGCGTATAAACTTATCTTGTTTCCTAAAACCCCATCAATTTCTTTATCCTCCCTTATAGCCTTTACCAACAACTCCATTGCCATAATAAACAATATTGGCGATAATGGGCAGCCCTGTCTTGCTCTGGCTTCTAACTTCTTCTGTAACCTCATAGTTCACTCTAACAATAGCTATTCCATGTTGGTAGAATTGTTCGATTGCTCTTCTAAATTTGTATCCAAATCCATATCATTTGACTATCCCGTTGATTGTCGCCCATTGTAAAGAATCAAATGCCTTAAAGATATCTAAAGATAATAATCCAACTTTTTCTTTTGTTTGTCCTACTGTATCTATTAAGTCTAATACTCTTCTTGTCAAATCTGCCATATGTCTTCCTTTTTAAAAACCCACTTGATCTTCATTTATATAGCTGCCCATAAAATTATTCAATCTATTTGCCAATATCGCTGTAAAGATCTTAGCGTCTTGATTTATCAAAGAAATAGGTCTATAGGATTCCACTTTTTCTGGATCTTTTCTAGATTTTGGTAATAAAACAATTATAGTTCTATACCATGAAGTCGGAATTTGCCCCCTTTCCAATATATAATTATATAATTTTAGCAATTTTGGCACCACTAATTCTTTAAATTCCTTGTAAAATTCAGCTGATAACCCATCTTCTCCCGGGGCTTTATCCATTTTCAAACTGGCTATTACTTCATTTATTTATTTTCTGTTATTCTTTCTTCCATTCTATTTCTATGCTCATGTTTTATCTTATTTTCTATTTGTTTCTCCAATTGAGCTTTTAACTTCATCAAATCTATATTCTTTTCAGCATACAAGTCCTGATAAAAATCTTTGACAATTTTGCATTTATCTCCAATCTTATTACATCTTGTTCCATCCTTATTAATCAAAATTCCAATTCCCCTTTTTATTCTCTTTTCTTTTGCTGCTCTTGCTAATAATTTTGAATTCTTATTACTATATTCAAAATATTCCCTTTTTAAATAAATCAGATCTCTTTTTACCTTTTCTATATCTTTTTCTTACCAATTCAGTCTTTAATCTTTGCATCCTTTCAAAAACTTTCTTATCTTTTGTTTTTACATGCTCTTCTTTTAACCGGTTTATCTCATTTTCAACTTTATCTTGCAACTCCTTATATTGTTTATATCTAATACTGGGCAGTTTAATACTCTCCCCTCTAAAAACCGCCTTCATGGTATCCCTCACCATATTATAACTCACTTCATCCGTATCATTCCAGTACCAACTTTCCTTCCAATTCTCAGTTATTTGTTCTTTACATTTTTGATCTTTAAAGAGTTTGGCATCATATCTCCAATTCTTTCTCAATTTCCTTGTACCCTTAAATCTGCCAACACTTTCACGTGATCAGATTCTTTAAAAATTCCCACTTCTACCTCATCTATAATTCTAATCATATTCTCTGTTACAAATATGTAATCTATTCTGGAATATGAACTGTGCATCTGTGAAAAAAAGTGTAAATCCTTTCCGACCCTTTGAGTTCCCTCCATGTATCCTTCAATCCTAGAGATATCATCCATTTATCCAAAATCTGTTTTTTTAATATCTTTTCCGCTTCTCGCTATATTTGTACAGTCTAAATTTGACCTTATTAGATTGAAATCTCCGGCCACAATCATTTTTGTTATTTTTTCTTTTGCCAAAATGTCATAAATTTTATCCAAAAACTCACCCTGATGATCATTTGGTGCATATATATTCACTAAAATTACTTCCTCGTCATCAATCTTCCCTTTTACTACTAAGTATCTACCTTCCGGGTCGGAAATACTGCTTATCATTTCAAAACCCAACCTGGTTGAAATCAGAATCACTACCCCTCTTACTTTTGAAGTGCCATAAGACTTTTCATAAAATTGCATCCATCCTAAACAAAATCTTATTTGTATCCTGTGATTTTTGGTGAGTTTCCTGTAGAAAGACTACATCCAGCCTATCTTTTCTCAGAGCTGATTCAATTCTTCTCCTCTTAACTTGAGACCCTGTACCTTTCACATTCCACGTTAACACGTTAACACTTTAATATTTCTCATATTTTAATCAACCACCATCTTCTATAACCTCGGATTTCTCC
The DNA here is from genome assembly GCA_035047305.1 of Bradypodion pumilum. Lineage (NCBI taxonomy): Eukaryota > Metazoa > Chordata > Lepidosauria > Squamata > Chamaeleonidae > Bradypodion > Bradypodion pumilum. Next base: position 21,640,712 of record JAWDJD010000009.1, on the reverse strand, counting down.
AATGAATGTGTTTCCCTTTACCACACAATAAGAATACCTATATCTAAAACAAAAAACATTCATTTCTACCCTCCCCACTCTTTTCTTCAAAAAAAGTCACCTTTGTCACCCAAAGAAGGGAAGGGAGAATGTGGAAGATGTGCCTACTATCAGACACTCTAGCACCTCTCTTTCTTTATACATAAAACAACTACATTTATAAAAATTCGTACAGACATTTCTCTCCCCTGTATCACCCTATCTTGTATTTTCTCCTCTAAACACTAATTCACCCTTCATCAGCTGTCGTATCTAATTTTGAATCCAAATCTATCCCTCCTGTGGGGCCCCCTCTTCTGCACCTCCATAATCCCTTCTTATACCTCCAGATTCTAATAAATCTTTCCTTCATCCAAGCCAATCTCTTGAAGCCACCTTAACCAGACCAATTGAATACAAAATATTCCAAAGCATCAGTTTCTGCATCAATCGTGTGCATTTTCTTATCATAAAAAAACTCAATTGTTGTGGAAATCTCCAATTATATTTTATCCCACGTTCCAACAAAAGTTTTGTTACTGGTTTCATCTTATAATGCCAAACACACTCATTAACTGAAGTGTCATTGTATACTTCAACATCATTCTCATCAATTTTTAAAACGCCAGACCCAGTTTGTTTTATGAAAGCCATCACCTTTAGCTTATCCCCCCAGTTTGCAAACTTGACCAAAACATTTCTTTGAATGCTTTTCTCCCTCCTCGCACCCAGTCTGTAAACATTTGCAATATCTTCATTAACAAAATCTTTCCCCACTTTCAAATTATTCAGCCAATCAATTATTCTATCCTTCAACTGTTCTGGCATTTCCCCCCACAAGATTACATATTACTATATTCTGTTTTCTCATCATCTCTTCCACCATATCTATCCTTTTCTCCTGCACATCTACTTTCATTTTGGTTTCCTTTTCCTCCTCATACAACCCTTTCATATCATCCTGCATCAATTTCATGTCTTTTTGCATCGATGTAACACTTATATCCATCCTTTGGAAATTAAAATCAACCTTTTTGGAAAAGTCAGAAAACATTGCAGCCAACCTATCTTGTTTTCCCATAATTTCATCTTTATCTTTGACCCTTATTTCTTTAATTTCATGAAAACCCTTCATATTCGCCTCCTCCATCCTCTCAAATTTCTTAAACAATTTACTCAGCTCAACCAATATTTGCGTTTGGTCCATTGGTACAGGTTCCGGCGATGATGTTGGTGTGGGTGCATCTTCAGTTGCTGATTTTTCTTTCTTCTTAGGCCTCACCACATCTTCTTCCTTTCCCTTTCCTTTTCCAATTTTTTCCATTGTAACTTCAAATAATAATCTCAGTGCAGCCATGCCTTTAATTCCACTGAGTGCGTCTTCCTGATCAAGTTCCAGATTCAATTAATTGTATAGCCTCTTTCAAATATTTGACTGAGCAAAACCACAGACTTTCAATATTTGTAATTCAAATATGACTCCTAAGTCACTCTACACACATTGCAATCCAACTGTACAAACCCACTTCTTTATTATAATCCAACAGCAAAGTTATATCCAAAGCCCAAATCTTGATTGAAGATTTTTTCATAATTGTATATCCACAATCGCGGTTAAAAAAAATCCCAGTAAAAAAAAAGAAAGGACTCCCCTTCACATTGAGAGAATCGAAGTAAAAACCATTTAAAATAACAAATCACCTTCCAAGTCAGGCTTTAAATGTAATCCATGGGAAGAAATGCCAAAGTATTTAATCAAACAACAGTAAAAAAATAGTCTCTTTTAAGCAAGGAAGCCAAATTAACCCGTCCTTGTAAGGACTAGAAGTTTATTCCACTTTTATAATCCAAACCGCAGCGGTAGCGGTTTTCCGAGTGTGGTTGCTCCATCCTTCACCAAGTCTGTACAAAACCAAATTTCCACCTTATATTTTCTTCATTTCTCCTTTTCCTTTTCCTTATTTCTCTCTTCTCACTTTCTTTCCTGAATCACATACCTTTCTTCCACGACCTGCTCCAACCCTCCGTTCTTTTCCTTTTAACTCTCCAATCTTCTCTCCATACAATTTTAAGTTTCGATCTTCCCTTTGCTCGCCGCCATTACCCACTTTCTTCTTCCCTCCTCCTTCTTCTTCCCAACCTTCACATCCGCTGTTCTCCCAACTTACTTTTCCTTCAAATCTCCTCTTTCCACCACGGCCACAGCCTCGTTCACCACCATCGCAATTATATAATTTCAACTCAAAGACTAAAAGTCCAAAGCCTGGCTACACTTTTGTTATAAGGGTCCCGCCCGGCCTCGTAGCAGCTCGTTCGGCCCAGCTTGCGCTGAGTCTCACTTACCACCCAATCTCCAACCCCGATCTCACTCACAATCAATGCAGACTAAATCCCAGGACTTTGGAATGTTACTTTAGGCTTCCGTTCTGATGCTTGTCATATTTAAAATCTCATTGGGACGACATTAAACAGTGCGAGCTGATCGAAACCCATCTTACTCCGGCACCATCTTTAGCCACGCCCCCTGGGACATTTTCAAAAGTTTATTTATTTATTTATTTTTGAATTTATATGGCTGCCTTTCTCGCCTTAGCGACCCAAGGCAGCTCACATTAACTAAGAAGCCCTTCCCCATAAAATAAAACCAAATAAAACTATAAAGCATTTAAAATGCCATAAAAACATCCCTGAGCCTCACAGTCTGTCTGAGCATAGTTCCTCTCAGCATTAGACAGGGATCCAGAATAAAAGGCAATCGGAGCTTCTGCTCCATTATCCAGTGTATGGCAGAGAACAGCCCCCACCCCCACCGGCGATGCATCGCATACTAACATTACGGGGTTTTGAGTGTCGAAATGAGTGAGAACTGCCTCAGAGGACAACAGCTCCTTTAACTCTTTGAATGCTTTTTCTTGGCTCTGCCCCCACTTCCAAACCGTATATTTCTTAAGAAGGCGATGAAGTGGTTCGGCTACAGATGCTTTCCTGGGCAGGAAGGAGTGGTAAAAATTTCGCAGGCCCAGGAAAGAATGTAACTCGGACTTAGAAGAGGGCCGGGGGGCATTATGGACAGCAGAGACTTTCAAGTCAGAGGACTTGACCCCCTCAGGAGTTATTTTAAAACCAAGAAATTCAATCTCCTTAGCAAAGAATACGCATTTATCTTTATGCAGATGAAGTCCTGCCATTTCAAACCTCTGCAAAACCTGGTCCGACCTGCCTGCAAGTTCGAATTCATCCCCCGCAGTAATTAAAACGTCGTCGAAATAGGGAAGAACCCTGGGGGAGACCCTTAAGGAGACACTCCACGAGGGATTGAAATATACTGGGGGCTGCATTAACCCCGAATTGTAAACATATGACTTTGAAAGCCCCTTTATGGGTAACTATCATTTGCATTACAGCAGCAGCAGGTGTGACTGTCAGCTGCTGGTAGGCCTGGGCTAAATCTAATTTAGCGAAACACTTTCCCCCATGTAAAGTAACCAGCAGGTGGCTTCATACCTGCCAACCATCCCATTTTACCTGGGAAAACCCCTTATTTTTACCCCTCTTCCCGCCCCTTCCCGTTTTATTAATTTCCCCTTATTTTCCCTTATTTCCAGGGGTGAGGAGGAGCAGCAGCTGTTTTAATTACTGTTTTAATTCTGCAATTGCCATTAAGTCTTTGCTGTAAAAGCACGCCCTTTCTGTAAGGCGCCACATTCTATTGTGGCTCTTTTTAAAAATATTTTTATTGAAATTTTTTAATGCATACATAAAAAAGAAGAAAAAACTTACAAAATTAAAAAAATCAAAAGACAATACAATACCAAAATATAATAAAAATTATATAAGAAAACAATATACTGAGAGTTATCAAAAATTTCCAAAATACAAACATCAAAATACTAATATTTAATTTAAAAATTGCTTATGTATTAATTATTTTATTTCCCCCAAAAATATCTCCTTCTCTCTACCAATAATACCAATAAAAACAACATAGTTCACCATAGTTCACCAAGAGAGAGTTGCGATCTGTGATTCGAACAATCGTTATACCCAAAAATTTAATTGGTCTGGTACCGGCATGAATCCTCCTCTTTTTCTTAATGTATAATTAAAATACAATTTCCATATCTTCCAAAAATTATTTTCTTTAACTATTCCTTTCTTTATATTTAATTCCCATGTCAATTTATCATTTAAGGCCAACTGCCATATTTCCCTATACCAATCTTCTAATTCTAATTTCCCTGAATCCTTCCACTTTCTTGCTATACACTATCTGCCCGTAGACATAAATATCGTGATTAATTCTTGTTCATCCTTACTAAGCATTAAACTTTCTATATCTGTCAACATGGCAGTAGATGAATCAATCTTAATAGATTTCCCCATCAGCTCTTTTATTTCTTTTTCAATCCCTTTCCAAAAAACCTCAACTTCCTTGCAATCCCACCACATATGTTTGTAAATTCCTACACTTTTCTTACATCTCCAACACAGATTACTACTAGATTTATCTCTTTGCTTCAATCTCACTGGAGTTAAGTACCATCTCCATAACATTTTATAATTATGCTCTTTAACCCTAACAGACAGTGTTATCATTATCCTCCGTTTCCATAAAGACCACCATTTTGATTCTGAAATTCTTATATTTAAATCTTCTTCCCATATTCTTCTAGAAATATCTTGTAAACTAACTTCTTTGTTCAAAATCTTATTTTAGCTACCAACCCCTTTAATCCAATTTCTCCTTGTCTTATTTTCCATATCAACACTTCAAAATCGGTCATATCCCTTTCAAAATTATCTCCTTTTAAATATTTATTATTCCAATTATTCAGTCTCAAAATTTGGAACCAATTTAGTTTCAAATCAGCATAAAGCTCTGATTTTTCTCCTTATCAGAACATATTCTAATCCAATGTCTCAACAACATCACATCCTTGTCAAATAATATTGCTCTAAGATCCTCATTTATCTCAATTGGAAAGGATTTTATATCCGCAGTCTCTATTATGGGGGATATACCAGGGGCCAATCTCCCCTTCAGCCTCTTCCAAACTTCCCACATTGATCTTAACATTCTATTTTTAATATTAACTTTCCCTCTTTCTATATCTAGAAAGGCTGCCTTACCCACTTGGTCAAAATCCTTCATCTCTAAGTCTTCCCATATTTTCTCTTTCATTAAAATCTTAACTACATTCCTGAGTTGAAACACATTATAGTATCCTTTCAAGTTAGGAATCCCTAAACCACCATCTTTTTGAGAAAGATGCCACAAACTTTTAGGAATCCTGGCTCTTTTCCCTCCATTATAAAATTTATTGATCATGTTTTGAAAATCTTTAATCTCTCTCTCTTTCAAATTTATTATTACCAATTTATTCTTGGTAATAACATCATCTTACATAGAGCCACTCTACCAAACCAAGACAACTTCAATTTATTTAATTGTGTAATTTGCTCTTTCATCCCCTTCAATTGTTTATCATAATTCAATTTCTTTATTTCTTCCGGTTTATTTGACAAAATTACTCCCAAATATTTTAAGTTATCTCCAATCTTAATTCTGTATCTAGATGAAATCTCTTGAGGTTCTAACGTATTCACATTACATGTTATCATTTCTGATTTTTCCCAATTAATCTTGAGACCCATCATTTCTTCAAATTCATTCAAATGTGAGTGGATCATCCCTAGCATCTTCAGTGGTTGTTTCATAATAACTAATGTATCATCTGCATACAAGCCTATTTTACTTCCCCACAAACCTTCTATTTCATCATCACTGCTAATCATTTCTGCCAACAATTCCATAGGCATTATAAATAATATTGGGGACAATGGACAACCCTGTCTTGTACCCGCTTGTAATTTAATATCTTCAGTGTATACATCATTAACTCTAACCCTTGCATTTCCTTGTTGATATAATTGTTTTATAATATTTTTAAATTCCATCCCAAATCCATACGAAGAAATTATCTGATTTATCGTTTTCCATTGCAGAGAATCAAACGCCTTAAAAATGTCAAGTGATAAGAGACCTATCTTCTCATTCCTCCTATTTGCCAATCAAAAACTCTCTTATTTAAATCTGACATGTGTCTACCTTTCAAAAATCCAAACTGATCCTTATTTATATATCTACCCATAAAACTGTTTAAACTATTCACTAATATATTTGTAAAGATTATTGTGTCCTGATTTATTAATGATATTGGTCTATAAGATTCAATTTTTTCTTTATCTTTCCCCGGTTTTGGAATCAATACAATTGTTGACCTGGACCATGAATCCTTCCATAATGTAATTAACAACTTTTTAAATTTTGGAATAACAATATCTTTAAACTCTTTGTAAAATTCTGGCAATAGTCCAGACTCACCTGGAGATTTATCAATTTTCAAACCATTTATCACATCTATAATTTCTTTCTCAGTAATTAAATCCTCCATTTTATCTATATATTCCTGAGATAGTTTATTTATATATTTCTCCAAATATTCCTTTAATTTATCAAGTTTTACCTCCTTTTCTGTATATAACACTTGACAGAAATCCTTCACTATCTCTATTTTATCAGAAATTCTATTACACCTATCACCAACTTTTGAAATTAGAACACCTATATCTCCTTTCTCTTTTTTGTTTAGCCGCTCTTGCCAATAGTTTTGAGTTTTTATTATTATATTCAAAATAATCTCTCTTCAAATAAGTTAAATTTATTTTACCTTCTCAACATCTTTACCCATCATTTCCTTTTTAAATCTTAACATTGCATTAAATGCTTCCTTATTCTTTGTCCTAGCATGCTCCTCTTGTAATCTCTGGGGATAATTATCTCTGGGGATAATTATTTCAAATAAAGTGGAAGAACTCAAAAGATTGAACTATGACAGCCTGAAGGCAGAATTTAAGATTAAAATACAGAGTTTTCAAAAGTTGAAGTTGTCATGGTTTGGGAGAATCGCAATGTGCAAAATGATGTTGTTGCCGAGGATTAATTTTTTATTTGATGCACTTGCAATCCAATTGAAGGAAAAGGAGATTAGTGAGTTTCAAAAAATGTTTAATAATTTTTGTAATGGGGGTAAAAAATCTAGATTGCCAAAGAAATTCTGGTACCTGCCTCAGAAAGAAGGGGGTTTGGGAATGCCAAATTTGTTAGCGTATTACTGGGCATTTCAAATTAAGAATGTTGTGAAGATTTTGGCGAGGGGAAAAGCAATTTGGGAGGAGATTGAGATGAATGATTATAGGAAAATTGGTAAAATGGTCTTTTTAGGGGATAAAGTTAAAACGACAGTTTCTAGTAATAATATGATGAGGGAACTCATGAATGTGTGGAAAAAAATTAAAGAAGGATTTGGCTCCGGATGCCTCTCCAATTTTGGAACTGGCAGATATGGTGTGTTTCCCGATAAAAATAGATAAAAAATAAAGGAAATATGGGATAAAAATGAAGTTTCTCTGGTGAAAGAATGGTTAAGAAGTTGTGGAGACGAAACCAAGAAAGAACAATTGTTTGTGCAGTTAAAATTGGACTGGTTTCAGAAACTGAAGGTTAATAATTGGAACAAAAAATATGGAAGAGAATTATGTATAGATAGGGAAAAGACGGATTTTGAAGAATTGGTTTTGAAAATTCGAAAAGGAGATAAGAGCATTAAGGGTCTAGTAAGCAAACTCTACGTTTTAATAAATAAGGGGAGTGATCCACAGGAAGATTTGAAATTGAAGTGGGAACAGTATTTGAATATAAAGCTAGGCAATGATGAATGGAGAAATAAGTGGAAAAAGAGGATAATGAGAACTATCTTGTAGGAATCCGATCCATGTAAAGATCTAATCAATCAGCCTCATAAGGAGCAGTTATAGCCCCAGATAAACAAAGGAAGAGTTAAAAAATCTAACGAAGTCCAGCTTCATTAGACAGAGTAAGGAAGAAACAGAGATAGAGACAAAGTATACACACGACTGCAGTCTTTGCTGAACAAAGGAATAATCATGGCGTCTCTTTATTCAAACAGAGTATATCAGAAACAAAACTAAGGCACACATAGCCAATCAGAATGTCAGAACCAAATAAGGAGAAATAAGGAGAATTCTTCTCACTATTCTACGCATGCCCAAAATCAAGCGTTGTCTCTCATGTATACAAAGAGGCCTTTGTTTACAAAATGTGTAGGAGACAGGCAGACAGGAACCAGAAACATTCCCACACTATGTCATTAAGAATTAAGGAACATAATTATAAAATGCTGTGGCAATGATACTTGACACCACAGAGGTTACATCAGATTGATAATAAAAGGGATAATTTATGTTGGAGATGTAAAGAGACTGTTGGAACCTACGAACATATGTGGTGGAGCTGTAAAATGATAAATAATTTTTGGAAAAGAATAGAAAACGAGGCAGGGGAAATAATGGGTAAGAAAATTAAACTGGTGTCAGGTACCATTATGTTAACGGATGTGGAGGGTATGTGTTTAAATAAGGAGGAAAAAGAGTTATTAGAAATTATGTTAACCACGGGTAGACAATGTATTGCTAGAAATTGGAAAATGATGTTACTATACAATTGGGGGAGTGGTATAAGGAAATGTGGAATCTAGCATTGAATGATCAATTGACATGGGAGATAAAAGTAAAAAGAGATAAACTGAAGGCAAATAGATTTTGGAATATCTGGAAGCCCTTTGTTGATCACTCCCTTATGGGTATGGAATATAGCAGACCTGTACCATCTCAGAGTAGTTTTTGGAGATAACATTGAGTCCGAACTCTCCGGGGCATTGTAAATAAACACTGGGTGATGTGTAGTTGAAAATTAAAAGTTGATAGTTGCAAACAAGTTATAGTACTCTGGGAAGGTTTTATGAATTGGTTATTGGCGCTGTGTTAATTTTTAATGTGTTTATTAAATGGTATGTGTATTATAACAGACAAGAATGCAATTATCATTTATGCGATTATTTTTTTACGAAGCTTATGTATTTTTGTTATGTCATATTATATATATGTTTGTATTTTTTTTGAAAATTAATCAATAAAAAATTTATTAACAAAAAAAAAGGGTACCAGTCCACAAGCATGGTCTAACAGTACTACTATCGGCCTCCGACCCAAACTCCTGAGGGAGACTGGCAGTTGGAGAATGTTGTAAAGGAGGCATCCAAGAAGGGAAGCCTGGTTATAATGGGGGACTTTAATTACCCTCACATAGACTGGGTGAACTGTTGTTCAGCACATGATAAAGAGATAAAGTTCCTAGATATGCTAAATGATTGTTCCCTGGGACAGATGGTTGAAGACCCAACTAGAGGTACAAGAATCCTTGACTTGATCCTGAGTAATACTCAGGATCTGGTGCAAGATGTTAATGTGACTGATCCAATAGGGAACAGTGACCACAACTCAATTATGTTTAACTTGATCATAGACCGCAAGTCACTGATAAAATCTAACACAGAGACCTTAAATTTTCAAAAAGGAAATTTCCCAAAGATGAGGAAACTAGTAAAAAAGAAGCTGAAAGGGAAAATTGAGAGAGTCCAAACACTCCAAGAGGCATGGAGGCTGTTTACCCAAAAGGAAAAAGGGCACTACCAGGTCCAAGAGGACTCCGATGTGGCTCACAGAAGCTGTTCGGGAAGTGATCAAGAGCAAGAAAAGCTCATTTAGAAGATGGAAGGCTTGTCCGAATGAGGACAGCAGGCAGAAACATAAATTCTGGCAGAACAAATGCAAGGCAACAATCAGGAAAGCAAAGCAAGACTTTGAGGAGCGTATAGCTAAAAATACTCAGAGAAATAACAAAGACTTCTTTAAGTACATTAGAGGTAAGAACCCAACTAGAAAGGCCATTGGACCATTAGATGACAATGGAAGGCAAGGGGTTATTAAAGAGGAAACAGAGATTGCAGAGAGACTCAATGAATTCTTTGCTTCAGTATTCACTGAAGAAGACAGAGACCACATGCCCAAAACAGAGCCTATCTTCGTAGGGAGGGAAACCGAAGAATTAAGCCAGATAGAAATAACGAAGCAGAAGGTCCTTGCATGTCTTGTTAAACTAAACACTAACAAATCACCAGGACCAGATGGCATCCATCCACGAGTTCTCAGGGAACTTAAAGATGAAATTGCTGATCTCCTAGCCAAAATATATAATCTTTCTCTCAAATCAGTCTTTGTGCCTGATTACTGGAAGGTAGTGAATGTAACACCAGTTTTCCAAAAAGTATCCAGGGGTGATCCAGGAAATTACCGACCTGTCAGTTTGACATGTGTTCCAGGTAAAGTGATGGAAACCATCCTAAAAGATAGGATTAATAGGCACATAGAAGAGAAGGCACTGCTAAAAGAGAGCCAACATGGCTTTTGCAAGGGCAAATCATGCCTCACTAATCTGTTGGAATTTTTTTGAGAGTGTCAACAAGCATGTGGATAAGGGGGATCCAGTTGACATTGTTTACCTGGACTTTCAGAAGGCTTTTGACAAGGTCCCACACCAAAGGCTCTTGAATAAACTTACCAGTCATGGAATAAAGGGACAGGTCTTGTCCTGGATCAGCAACTGGCTAAGGGACAGGAAACAAAGGGTAGCACTAAATGGACACTTCTCCAAGTGGAGGGAAGTAAAGAGTGGGGTCCCCCAAGGTTCAGTACTGGGACCCCTGCTTTTCAACCTCTTCGTAAATGATCTAGAGGTAGGAGTAAAAAGCAAGGTAGCCAAATTTGCTGATGACACTAAATTATACAGGGTAGTGAAAACTGTGAGAGATTGTGAGGAGCTCCAGAGGGATCTCTTGACACTGGGGGAGTGGGCAAAACAGTGGCAAATGAGCTTCAACATTAGTAAGTGCAGAGTGATGCATGTTGGGGCAAAGAACCCCAATTACATTTATAAACTGATGGGGTCTGAACTCTCTGCGACAAACCAGGAAAGGGACCTTGGTGTCCTGGTGGACAACTCAATGAAGGTGTCAACCCAGTGTGCCTCAGCAGTGAAAAAAGCAAACTCAATGCTAGGGATCATTAGGAAGGGTATAGAAAATAAGTCAGCAAGTGTCATTTTGCCTCTTTATAAATCTATGGTGAGGCCCCATCTGGAATACTGTGTACAGTTCTGGTCACCATACCTCCAGAAGGATGTTATGGAGCTGGAAATAGTGCAGAGGAGGGGACCGGAATGCTTTCCTTACCATCTGAGGCTGCAACGGTTGGGCCTCTTCACTCTTGAACGACGACGTCTAAGAGGTGACCTGATTGAAGTTTATAAAATCATGCATGGTGTGAACAAAGTAGATAAGGAAAAACTGTTTTCCCTATCTCATAACACTAGAACTAGGGGACACTCCATGAAACTTTTGGGTACTAGTTCTCAAACAAATAAGAGAAAGTACTTTTTCACCCAGAGGATTACTGGTCTATGGAACTCCCTGCCAGAAGAAGTGGTGATAGCTGTCAGTCTTGACAGCTTTAAGAAAGGATTAGACAAGTTCATGGAGGACAATGGTATCAATGGTTATAATTATGGATACTTAAGGACAACCTCCGGGTTGGAGAGATAGGCAAGATATCTCTCAATGCCATTTCCAGGGAATCCTAAGCAGGTGAAGGCATCTGCTTGGGAATACCCTGAAGGAAATGGTGAGTCACTGTGTGAGACAGAATGCTGGACTGGATGGGCTGTGGCCTGTTCCAGCAAGGCTGTTCTTATGTTCTTATGTTCTTAAATAACAAAGACTTCTTTAAGTACATTAGAAGTAAGAACCCAACTAGGAAGGCCATTGGACCATTAGACGACAATGGAAGGCAAGGAGTTATTAAAGAGGACACAGAGATTGCAGAGAGACTCAATGAATTCTTTGCTTCAGTATTCACTGAAGAAGACAGAGACCACATGCCCAAAACAGAGCCTACCTTTGTAGGGAGGGAAACCGAAGAATTAAGCCAGATAGAAATAACCAGGGAGGAGGTCCTTGCATGTCTTGTTAAACTAAATGCTAACAAATCACCAGGACCAGATGGCATCCATCCACGAGTTCTCAGGGAACTTAAAGATGAAATTGCTGATCTCCTAGCCAAAATATATAATCTTTCTCTCAAATCAGTCTTTGTGCCTGATTACTGGAAGGTAGCGAATGTAACACCAATTTCCCAAAAAGTATCCAGGGGTGATCCAGGAAATTACCGACCTGTCAGTTTGACATGTGTTCCAGGTAAAGTGATGGAAACCATCCTAAAAGATAGGATTAATAGGCACATAAAAGAGAAGGCACTGCTAAAAGAGAGCCAACATGGCTTTTGCAAGGGCAAATCATGCCTCACTAATCTGTTGGAATTTTTTTGAGAGTGTCAACAAGCATGTGGATAAGGGAGATCCAGTTGACATTGTTTATTTGGACTTTCAGAAGGCTTTTGACAAGGTCACCGCAGGGGTGTGTGCTGAGCCCGCTTCTGTACACGCTTTACACATATGATTGTGTTCCCAGTTACCCCAGCAATAAGATCATCAAGTTTGCTGATGACACAACGGTGGTTGGTCTGATTACTGCTGGGGAGGGGGAGTCAGTTTACAGGAAGGAGGTTGAAATGCTGATGGAGTGGTGTAAGCAAAACAATTTATTCCTCAATGTAAAAAAGACAAAAGAGATCATTGTGGACTTTAGAAAATGCAAATTGAACATCCAGCTACTTATTATTGAAGGGAATTTTGTGGAACAGGTCTCGGTGTTTCGATTTCTGGGAATGGAGCTGAGGGATGATCTGTTGGCATTCTACCACTGTACCATAGAGAGTGTGTTAACCTATGGTCTGTGTGTATGGTTTGGGAGTTGTACAGCTAGGGAAAGAACAATGCTGTCCAGGGTCATAAAAACTGCGGAGGGGATAATCGGGCGTACTCTTCCCACTCTAGATCAAATCTATGCTACCAGGTGTTATAAGAAAGCTGTAGAGATTGCGCAAGATAGTACGCATCCCGGAAATGATCTCTTTCAGCTTCTGCCTTCTAGAAGAAGGTATAGGGCCATAAAGACCAGGACCAGCCGCTTGAGAAATAGTTTCTACCCAAAAGCGGTTCTGGCTTTGAATGCAGTGAAATGCAGTCTATGAGGGAGCTTCTGTATATAGTTTTTAGAGTTTTAGAGCATTTTAGGGGTTAAATGTGTATATGTGGGGTGGGAGTATGTTGATAATTTTGTATAGTTGTATTTTGTTTAGGTTTTGTTGGGTTGATAAGTGTTTTTCCCCCCAAATCTCGTTGTTCTGTGCAGGACAATGACAATAAAGATTTATCTAGCTATCTATCGATTTATCTATCTGTCCTGCACCAAAGGCTCTTGAATAAATTTACCAGTCATGGAATAAAGGGACAGGTCTTGTCCTGGATCAGCAACTGGCTAAGGGACAGGAAACAGAAATGTATCAATTTCTGAGTGTATATATTTAGCCGTGCTGCACCATTGATCCCCATGTTCTGACTGCCTAATAAAGTTGTTTGGCCCTGTTATGCTGGCTGCTTCGCATTTCTACCAGAACATCAAAAACTGCAAAGAGTGAATTCATGTTGTAATGACTGAGCAGAGAGAGATAGAGAGAGAGAGAGCAAGTGAAGACTGGAAGTGTCGAGGTCACAAGCGCTGAAGAGACCAGTGTCCATAAAATACTTAGAGGCATTTTGTATGATCAACCCATCTGTAAAGAAATGCAATGGTTTACAACTCTAAAGATAAGAAGGGGAGGGTGCCAAGATATATTTCTTCAGGGTCAGAGGATATAAAACCTTACTGAGAGAGATTAGCTTGGTGGCTGATAAAACCAGGGTCTTATTTTTTGAAAATAACATCATGCTTCTCAAATGCAGAACACTGAGCAAAACACATGTCAGGTTGCATCAAGCGTAACCCTCTTGAAATGTCCTTTTTGCACCTTTGGAATAACTCTTGCTGCATGAGGCCACTTCTGAAATACTGGATTCATTAAGTTGTGGCATCTGGGGCAGGGGGAAATGCCATAAATGTTGTTCAGAACAGACTTGTGTTGAATTTAATCATGCACAGAGTAAAGCTATTGAAATCAATGAGATATAATGCCTCATTGATTTCAGTGGCCCTAATCCAAGCATTGGTAAGCCTGAATTCAACCTTTTACATCTTTATGTGAAGACAATAGCCAGGATAAATAGACTGCTAGAGTAGGCATGAGGTTCACTTAGAGATGTAAAATTTCCAGAAATTTTGAAGCTCGTAAACCCCCCCCCCCCGGGCTTTTTTCAGAAAAAACAAACAGAAATTTTTGGAAAAATTGAAAAAAATGCTACATTAGTACTTTTTTCTTTTCCAGATTGAAAATCATTCTGCATTGGAGAGTTCAGTTTGTAACATAGGACTTGCTGCTCACAGAAATTAGAATAATCTGATACCATATGTATATTTTTTAGAAATGATTTATAAAATATTTGAACCCGGCCTTATCTTAAAATATTTTATTCATCATGTTAAAATAAAACATTCCATAATATATTTTTATTTTTTCAATTTTTCAGAATGTGGATCCGCGTGCCCAGTTGGCACGCATGGCCTCTGGCAGAGGTTAAACCTAGCGAGCACGCTCCTGGCCCCTGGCCCTTGCCAGTAGAGAGAAATTAAGGGGGGTGGATAAATGATAGGGTTTGATTCACCCAATTCCCTGACCTGACCAGCGGACCTGCTGAGAGAGCGAACATGTTACCTATTAGAGTAATCCCTTATCTCCGAGTCTCAGTCTCATCCCAGAAGCAAACAGGAGTCATGATTGCCTTAGTCTAAGCCCAAAACAATGGTGTTGTCCCAGCCAGTGTTTGCCCGCACTAATTAACTTCCCCTAGAGAAATTCCCAATTAACCTGAGTAAATAGGTGATGTGATTCACTGTTGGGTGACGGTTTTTTCTACCTTGCCTTCTGATCTATAAATGGTTATGCCTTTTCCTCAATAAACGACTGATCTTATCCTCCTCCATGCTGCCTCGTATCGTTCTTTGATCAGTCTCCTCCGGGACCTACGGCCCTCAGCGGCCCCGATTCCTACACCTGGTGACCCCGAGACGTGATCTACTCATGAGTAAGCGACCCCCGAGCGGTCTTCCTCAGAGTAGCGATCACACGGTCCGGTTCTGCGCTTGAACCGTGTCCGAATCATCCCGGAGGACAGCGCGGCACTCCGTCTGGCAGCCAGCCGATCGGAGGGATGGCCTGCGGTGAGGCAGTCCAAAGAGGCATCCTACAGCTTGCTCCCGACTTTCGCGGTGGCTTGCGCCAAATGGAAAAACGTGTTCCGCTCAGGGCAGCTGTGAGCCCCTGACAGCGCAGTGGCCACCGAGGGCCCGTGGCCGCAGTCCACGCTCCGAGCTCTACCCAGAAGCGTCGTCGCCAGAACCTATTGCCTGCCAAAGACGCGTCGACTCGTCCCGAGGAGGAATCTTCCGAGGACCCAATCGCAGGTAATATGGGGACCTGTCCTCAGCGACAGCGTCCATCCGCTAGCCAAAGAACTCGTGAGGGAGAGTTCAGAATCCTGGCCAGGGTATTTAAGGTGCGTTTTCACAGCGGAGAGCTAGCGAGACTTTTGGTGTACCTAGGGGAACACTGCCTGCTTTACCCAGAAGTAGGTACGTTAACCCTTGAGCTCTGGGATCAGATAGGAGACTGCATTCAGCAACCCCTGAAAGCTCCAGGAGGCGTAATTCGTACATGGAGAAAGTGTAGGAAGCTCTTGGCGGAGATAGAGCCAGTCCGGGTAGAGGCCAAAGAACCCCCAAGTCTGCCAGATGCGCCAGCCGAACCAACGGTGCCTACGGCGCTCTATCCGTCACTCCAATTTAGGCAGAGTAGTGTAGGGAGCTTTCCCTCGGTGACAGCTGCAGACGTCACCGGCGGAATGCAAGGAATGAGGAGCACAGGCGCTTCTCAGAGAGCAACAGGTTCCCTAGCTACCAAAAGTGCCCTTCAGCGCACAGTAGAGGAAGAACTCAGGAAGGGGGAATTACCAGTAGAGGAGCTAGCAGAGCTCAGTCAGATATGTCCCATCCGCATGGAGATGGACGCGCTTACGGGCGCCCAGCAGATAGTACATTCCCCAGTCCCGTATAAGCTTCTCATGGCTATACGGAAAGCCATTTCCGAGACAGGGCTCCAAAGTCGTTTTATGAGGGGCACGCTTCAGCAAGTGTGCGAGAACACCATGTGGATTCCCCATGACTGGAAAGCCGTCATGCGGATGATGCTCACCCCTAGCCAGTATTTAATTTGGGACAGCGAGTTTCGCCTAGAGGCGCAGACAAGGGCTGCCAGGATGGGAGGCGCAGTACTTCCTGACCAGTTATATGGTTCAGGTGCCTTCGAATCCATCGATGCCCAAATCAACTTGCCTCTAGCCACTCTCCAGATGTCGGCCGAGGCCGCCTTTAGGGCGTTTTTCAAAGTCCCAGCAACTGGCAAAGCGGCTAAAAATTACACCGCTATCAAGCAAGGAGCCCAGGAACCCTATATGGACTTCATCAATCGCCTGGAAGAAGCCATTAGCAGGCAGATTGATAATGAGCAGGCCCAACAAGAGCTCATGATGAAGTTAGCCAAGGACAATGCCAATTTAGACTGCCGTAAAATCTTGCAGTCCCTGGGCAATCGTCCTGATTTGACCCTTACGGACATGATTAGAGCTTGCGCCGACGTTGGCACAGAATCCTATAAGATGGGATTGCTAGCGGCAGCGGTGCAAGGGGGTAAGAGACCAAAAGGAAAGACCCAAGGAGCATGTCACAGTTGTGGCAAGGTCGGTCACTTCGCTAGGGAGTGCCGATCCAAGGGAGGCGGACAGAAGTCCGGCCGCCCCAAGGCTCCAAACACCCCATGTCCGAAGTGCAAAAGAGGCTACCATTGGGCTTGAGACTGTCCGAATTTGGGAAACCGGAACGCGGGCATGTCTCTGGCCCCGGTCCAAACAGGGACTCCCCTCACCCAAAGCTCACCAGAGCTAGACTAAATCCCGGTCACATTCCAGACATTGCGAGGGCACAGGCCAGCCCCAAGGGTAGTACAGGGTTAGACTTGACTTGTCAGGCGGACGTTACATGCGACCTGCCAGGCACGGTCTATCTGGTGGACTCCTAGTACATGGGTCCACTGCCCTAGGGCTTTATAGGTTTAGTTTTGCCCCGCAGTGTAGCTGGAGCACGCGGAATTTTCATAATTCCAGGAGTCGTTGACTCGAATTTTTCAGGCGTTCTCCAAGTTCTGCTTTGGACTCACCTGCCCCAAACAATTCCCAAGGGAGACACCTTAGCGCAACTGATCATGGTTCCTTGTCACTCGCCAGCAGATAGCCAGGGAAGGCTCAGTGACAGCTCCGAGTCCCGGTCAGAGGACCGCTCGAGCGCCAGTGAGGCAGTACAAGGATACCAGGTCTTAGCGACAGTGGAGACCAACATTGAGTGGAAGCAGCGCCCCGTTATCGAGGTATTTTTGAACAAAAGAGCGTTCTCAGGGTTGCTCGATACCGGAGTGGATGTGAGCGTGATAAGCAGGAGCCAGTGGCCAAGAGAGTGGGCCATTGAGCCGGTCTCCGATGTGTGGGGGGTAGGCGGCGTCCAGGAAGCGTTTAGGAGCCGAGAGTGGGTGGAAGTCACAATCCCAAAGGCTGACGGCATGGCGGTAATTCGGCCGCATATTCTTGACATGCACATCAACCTTTGGGGGCGAGACATCTTACAGCAGTACGGTGCTACGCTTACCTTTGGGTAATGGCGTTGCCACTTAAATGGCTCACCGATACGCCGGTTTGGGTAGAACAATGGCCGGTAGTGGGAGAGAAATTAGTTGCCCTCAAGCAGCTAGTTAAAGAACAGCTAGACGCAGGACATATAGAACGGTCCACAAGTCCTTGGAATTCGCCAATTTTTGTGATTAAAAAGAAGTCGGGGAAGTGGCGACTCCTCCACGATCTCAGAGAGATCAATAAATGCATACAGCCAATGGGTCCGCTTCAATGCGGCATCCCAAATCCTAATATGATTCCCGAGGGGTGGGAGATCCTAGTCGTAGATCTCAAGGATTGCTTTTATACAATCCCCTTAGACCCTCGGGACCGGGAAAGGTTCGCCTTTACGGTGCCGGTTGTGAACCACAGTGAGCCCACGCAGCGTTACGCGTGGAAATTTTTGCCACAGGGCATGCTCAATTCGCCCACCCTGTGCCAAATTTATGTTCACAACGCACTGGCAAAGTTCCGAAGCCTTTACCCTAAAGCCATAGTTTGCCATTTCATGGACGACATCTTGGTCGCGATGCCGCAACTCGGCAGCGAAATGTTTTCTGACCTCCAGGCCAGCCTGGGGGACAAAGGTTTACTCATTGCCCCAGAGAAAGTGCAGAGAACCGAGCCCTTCTCATACTTGGGTCATCGGCTTCTCCGCTCTTTCGCAGCACCAGTTCTGCCTAAGATCAATTTACAGGACTCAGTCACCCTTGTAGAGCTGCAGCAAGTTTTAGGTAACATCAATTGGGCCAGACCGTATTTCCGATTGGATACGGATCTTCTAAAACCACTCTTCTCGCTGCTAACTTTAGGTAAGCAGCCGGCAGACCGGATAAAAATTTCTCGAGAAGCGCGTTTAGCTCTCGAGAAAGTTAACCAAGTTCTCAGCCAGCGATGGGTAGATAGGATCACCCCAGGGCCATATGCTCCGATCCTGAATTTGTACATTGTACGGTCAGGATCCATGTTCACTGGAGCGCTCGGCGTAGATGCCGAGAAAGGGGCGAGTATCGTGGAGTGGGTGTACCTTCCGAACACCTCTTCACGAAACATTGTTCCTCCCCAAGAATTGGTCTCCGCGGTGGTTTACCGCGGAAGGCTGAGAGCTAGGGACATTTCAGGGCATGATTTGGCCAAAATCGTAGTTCCATTCACCAAGGAACAAGTTCAGCAATTAATGCAGCTCGGTGACTCGCTTCCAATAGCGTTGGAAGGATTCACCGGGAGCTTGGCATACCACTTGCCAAAGGACCCCAGGCTTGTCTCACTCCAAACGCAGACAGTCAGCTTGTTTGAATTGCTCTCGCTGGTTCCGCTTCAGGGAGCCAGGACAGTTTTTACTGATGGTGGTCGAACATACGGTGTCTTGACCTGGCAGGAGGGCCAAGCTTGGCGCACGCTGCTAACTCTTCCACAAAAGTCCGCGCAGCGGGCAGAGTTGGCAGCGGTGAACCTTGCTTTGCGCACCTTCGCCAAAGAACGCTTAAACATCATCACGGACAGTCAGTACGTTAGGAATTTGCTTCACAGTCTACCGGGAGCCTACATCACTCCCGCGATAGACAAAAATTTGCTTAGTCTGTTTTTAACTGCTCAATTTCATTTGCGAAACCGCACGGAGCCGCTCTATATTGCCCACATCCGAAGTCATCAAGACCTACCAGGTCCGATTTCCGCGGGCAATAGCAGAGCGGATGCGGCGGCAAAGGAAATTCAGCAACGTTCAGTTTTGGGTGTTTTTACCACTCCAATTCAGAGTCATGCCTTTTTTCACCAAAATGCCAAAGCGCTCGCCAGACAGTTCAATCTGCCACTCTCTCAAGCCCAAGGCATAGTTCGCTCTTGCCAGCATTGTGCAGGGGCACCGGGGGGGGGGGCCCTCGTGGGGGGTCAACCCACGAGGGACAGAGGCTAATCAGGTGTGGCAAATGGACGTCACGCATGTTCCGCAGTTTGGCAGATGGCAGTACATGCACGTTTGCATAGACACTTTTTCTCAGTTCGTTTGGGCAACGGCGCAGAAAGGGGAGACTGCTTCCCACGTGGAGCAGCACCTCCTCTCCTGCATTGCAGCCATGGGCAAACCTCGGCACGTTAAAACCGATAACGCCCCGTCCTACAGCTCTAGGCAGTTGGCCGCCTTCATGGCCACTTGGGATATTAAGCATACTTTTGGCGTTCCTTACAATCCGCAGGGGCAAGCGATTGTGGAACGGGTCAATCGGACGCTCAAGTCCTATATTGACAAACAAACAGAAAGGGGGGAGCCACCAGCCCTCCCCAAGTCACAGGGCCAGGCACAGCATTGCCTGAATAAGGTATTGTTCACTTACAATCACCTTAATGTTTTTTCGGATTGTACGCCGCAGGAGAAGCACTTCCGCCGTTCGGAAGCTCTCCCGCGACCGATGGTCCGATACCGGTGCCACCGGACCCTTCTTGGAGGGGCCCGGCGCCACTCGTAACCTGGGGGCGAGGGTATGCTGCAGTTATGTCTCCTACAGGTGTCATTTGGATTCCAGCTCGGTGTGTCAAGCCTCACTTGGAACCACATGGCGTGGACCCAGACCGACCCGAGTCCGATCCCGGAGATGGAGGACCTCACCCTGACCAAGGAGACCCACCGGGAGAAGCGACGGCTGCGGACGCCAGCACCGAGGATCACCTGGGGGATGGTCAAGACCCTTTGCAGTGAGGCCCAGGGCGCCCTCCGACGCAGGAGAGGGAGCCGACACCGGAGAACTTCGTAGCAGCAGTCTTCGCCCAGATTGATGTCAACACCGTGATCTTCACCATCATCCTGACCCTCTCCCTGCTTCTGGGGGGAGGCGCTCAGGCCGCCTCGTTGGAGGCCAATGATCTACTGCCCGGCGGAGACCTCTCTGCCCGGATGCAGTACAATATTTGGGAGAGGTTGGCGGGTCTCGTCAACCAGTCCGATTTTTGCCTCAGGCAGGACCTTGGTTCTGCTTCGATCCTCAGCACCTGCCTCATCCCAGTGTGCCATTCCCCAGGCGCGCACCCCAGGGATGGGGACTGGCTCGTAAAGAGACTTTTCAGCCCGTACATTCCAGCGGCTTCTTCAGAGTACGCCCGTTGGGAGATGCGGCTAACCATGACCTTGCCGGCTGATGCAGCCACCCTCCACACTCCTCGGGTGGCGGTCAGCCCGAACTCTACCTGTGGACGGATGTACGGCTGCGCCTCAGCTGGTCGTACCCGGCGCCGCTGCCTCAACATCGGCAGTGGCAATTGGACTTGCAATAACCCAGTACCACTTGGCACCATGTACACTCATATCACCCTGCCATCTGGTTGGTTCTTCACATGCAACCAGTATACGTGGAACTACATTCCTGCTAATGTTTCAGACTCTATATGCTATATCAGTCGTTTGACATTGTTACTCCCTACCAAGGATATGGTCACCCCAAGCACAAATGTTACAAATGTTTCAAATGTTCCCTCACTCGTACGGCACACTCGCACCACCCAGTTAGACAGCTCATGTGAGAGCAGCTTTAGAGTGATGAGCCCTGCCGAATATCTCTCTTTGGCATGCCAGGCTTAGCCGTCGGCAACGCAAAGAGGATTGGTCGCTTGGCTTGCGGTCTAGCAAAAGCCATCAACCATACCTCCTCCGCGATAGCGCTCCTTAATCAAGAGCAGGCAGAGCTTCGCCATGCCATTCTTGACAATCGAGCGGCTATCGACTACCTCTTATTGTTGCACCACCTGGGTTGCGAATCCTTTCATGGTATGTGCTGTTTCAACCTTACTGACAACTCCCGCAAAGTACAGAGTCAGCTCACTGATCTCCACACCATAGTCCAGGGCATCACGGAGGGTTCTGCATGGGGAGCTTGGTGGAGTTCATTGTGAAACTGGATGTGGTCATGGATCCCCTGGGGGTTGCTCCAAACGGTACTCAAGGTGGTTGTGGGGGTGATTACACTAGGCATCGCACTCTGCTGCTTTGCACAATGTATTCCCTCACTGATCTCAAGGTGCCGCCCCAGAAGGAAACCCCGAGACGTCATTCCCGCTCATCAGCTGGTCCCGCTCCTACGCCGAGTCGCCGGTCAGGCTCTTAAGAAAAATTAAAAGGGGAGATGTGGATCCACGTGCCCAGTTGG
This sequence comes from Bradypodion pumilum, assembly GCA_035047305.1. Taxonomy (NCBI): domain Eukaryota; kingdom Metazoa; phylum Chordata; class Lepidosauria; order Squamata; family Chamaeleonidae; genus Bradypodion; species Bradypodion pumilum. The sequence goes on along the minus strand of JAWDJD010000009.1, from coordinate 21,618,755 downwards.
CACGCATGGCCTCTGGCAGAGGTTAAACCTAGCGAGCACGCTCCTGGCCCCTGGCCCTTGCCAGTAGAGAGAAATTAAGGGATGGGGTGGATAAATGATAGGGTTTGATTCACCCAATTCCCTGACCTGACCAGCGGACCTGCTGAGAGAGCGAATATGTTACCTATTAGAGTAATCCCTCATCTCCGAGTCTCAGTCTCATCCCAGAAGCAAACAGGAGTCATGATTGCCTTAGTCTAAGCCCAAAACAATGGTGTTGTCCCAGCCAGTGTTTGCCCGCACTAATTAACTTCCCCTAGAGAAATTCCCAATTAACCTGAGTAAATAGGTGATGTGATTCACTGTTGGGTGACGGTTTTTTCTACCTTGCCTTCTGATCTATAAATGGTTATGCCTTTTCCTCAATAAACGACTGATCTTATCCTCCTCCATGCTGCCTCGTATCGTTCTTTGATCAGTCTCCTCCGGGACCTACGGCCCTCAGCGGCCCCGATTCCTACATCAGAAAAAACAAAAAAGGCGTCAGGAAAAAAAACAAAAAAAACAAAAACAAAACAAAACCCTGGTTTACCCCCAAATTTTTCTGTTTTTCCCCCAGGTCTTCACATCTCTAGGTACACTGCATTCTGGATCCCTGGTCGGGCACTGAAAGTGGTGCTGAAGCCATGAAAGAATGAAATAGGATTTCTCTTCCTCTCTAACAAATTGTTCTTGATGGTTTGGCATTAATTGTGGTGAGAGAAAGGTGACAATGTTGTATTACAGAAGGGCTGTTGTGGTGCAGTGCTTAAGCTGTGGTACTGCTCATTATTTGAGTTTGATCTTGATGGGACCCCAGGTTGACTCAGCCTTCCATCTTTCCAAGATTGGCAAAATGAGTAACCAGCATGTTAGGGGCAAAATTCTAATTTAGTGTGAACTGCCCAGTGAGTGCTCTAAGTGCTATGGGGTGGTATATAAGTGTAATTGCTATTACAAATCTTAAAGTTCTCCAGGTAGCATTTTGGAATTAGGGGTCTATGATTTTTTAAAATTATGCTCAATCTACCACCAACTTCAAATGAGAGTCAGGTAGAAAAAAAACTTTTAAGAGGAACAGTGAAAACAAAAACAAAAAAAATACTTTTTTTGATTTCCAGTGGCCATACTGGCTGGGATATTTTGACACTTCTGGTCCAGAAAAAGGTAACATTTCTTGTCTTTGGATAGCTCTGTAGAGTGCGCGGGGTGGTGGTGGTGGGATAAATCTCATAAAAGACCATGTTGGAAGTTGTAATTCAAGAAAGTGATGTCCCAACCTCTGCCCTTCCCTTTCTTCTTCAGACTGCTCTGTCATCGATGAAAACCATTCCAAGGAAAATAAGTCCTATGAAACAAAAAGATGTTGGCAGAACAGATACTGGCATTCTTCTCCTCACCTGTCCTTCCCTTTTATAAAACAGCCAAGTTTGTAAAAGAGAGGCACCAATTTGCTTTGAAGTGCATCAGTGAACAGAAAATACTCTAATGAAGCCAATGGGGGCTGGGGCTGGGGGCGGGGGGAAGGAGACTGAAGTTGTTGTTCTTGTGTTTATATTACAAACTGTGTTTCTAGGACTACACTCTACTTGTGTGCCTCTAACAAGGAAAAGTCAAGGAGAGACGAAGGTTACTGATAACATCTGGCATATAAACAGAAGCAGGAAACATAGTATTTGCAGGGGTCAAAGAAAAGTGGAAACCAAGGAAATGGTACCATGAAATCCATCTGTTTTTACTATTTCTTGCAGATGGTGAAGATGCTTTGGCAGACTGAAAGGGCTCTTGGAAATACTGAAGCATCATTGGGGAGGAAAAAATAATGAAACTCACACATGCTTCTTTGAAGCACATTCTTCTGCTTACTGAACTGTTGCCTAGAACAGTGGGTCTCAACCTTTGGTCCTCCAGGGGTTTGGACTTCATCTTCCAGAACCCTGAGGTGTAGCAGGGTCAACAGTCAGTGAGGTTCAGTGAGCTGAAACAAGCAAACCGACTGACTGACCGACCAACCAACTGAATGACTGAATGAACCAATGTACATACATATGCCTTCCATTTATAGATCACACACAGATAAGTTTGAGGCCCTCGAAAGGACCGCAGGTGCAAAGTCTGCATCTTTCCACAGCATAGGACTAATTTATTGGATTTACAGTATTCAGAGTAATTTCAGAGCCTGCCATTTTTGACTGGCTGAGAGATTGCTAGGATGCTTTTTCCTGATGTTTCAAACGGTGTGATTCTGTCTACTTATTGCAGCGTACATAGGAATCAGTTTTAAGTGAAAGAGATCTTATTGGCAATGTATGTGGAAACTGTGTAACACCAACACAGGATATACACATTAAGAAAAATGTACAGGCAGGGGCTATAGAATAGCCCAGCTTAAATTGAATGATTAAATCATGCTGGAGCTGTCTGCCACCTAGTGTCCATTAGTAGGCATAGCAAATGTTACTGAATCTAGTGTGCCAAAGACACCCTCATATGATGTTCAGAAAATAGCTGGAGCAGCATTTGTTGACTTTAGAGTGGCATATGATATTTCTTCTTCTTGTTCTTGTTCTTGTTCTTGTTCTTCTTCTTCTTCTTCCATGTCTAGGCCAGACCTTTTGGTGAGTTCGTTCTGCAGTTCCTTTGGCCTGACCTAGTGTGAGAAAGATTAGCCAGCAACACAAGGTGGCTGTTACCAAGGTACACTACAATCTTTGAGAAGGCTCTTTCTCTGTACCCCTGCCATCTTAGTAAAATGGTTACTGCTCTACTTCAAAACTGAAGATTCTTTATTGAAATTCAAGGAAGGCACAATTGCTGGAAAAATCAAAGGAATGGTCTCCCACAGGATAGCATCATGGTACCATTACTTTTTAGCATGTAAACCAGTGGTTTCCAAACTTTTTTTTTTGCTATTCTCCACCTAAGCATCTCTAAAATCCTGATGCCTCCCTCCTGTGACAAATACTTCTTATTATACATAATGTGAACTACAGTATTCACGTGGAGAAAGCCTAAAATAACATTCACTGTTAATAACTCAAATTGTCCCCACTGTGGGGCATGTACCCCACATTGGGAACCATAGATCTAAACAAATGATCAACTGACATTCCTCTATGCTAGGCATTTCATCTATACTGATGATCTTGCCTTGATCATTTGAATCCATTGAACACCAGTTTATATCACAACATCATTGCCGGACCCACCCCCCCAATAAAGAGACGGACACTGTGCTGGGTTTAAACTGGGCCACTTTTATTAATTACAATTCAATAATGCAAGCGGGCCGCCATAGCACTGGTAAGGACGAATGGTTATAACCAATTATCTCGACCCCAACAGAAGCGCAAATGACTTAACCTCTGCTTCTGACGTGAGTCCGGCAAACTTGGAGGTTTGGCAAGCTGTTTCTAGCATAGCCTTCCCTTGTTCCTAAAACACACCTGATTGGCCACCCAAGTTTCCCTCTATCTTATCCATCCTGTGGATAAGTGTGCACCTGCCGGACTCTTAGGGGTCACCCAGTACACCCTTATCAGTGCTAGCTGCCAAGTGACCAAAGACAAGAACCAAAATGTACCCCAGGACTCAACCAACAGTGACAGTGTGTGATGGGCAAAAACAACAAGAACCAAACGGCCAATCTAGGTTCAAGGAAAAATTCCCATCCGGCCCTGAAGCGACCAAAAAACTCACACTGACACCGAGGGAGGGGGTGGCGGGCAAACGTTGCCTGGCCCAGCTGAAAGAAAGAAGGAAAGGGCGGTCCGGATCTCTCTACTTAAGGAAGGCCCGGCCCCCACCCCTTCCAGCCCTGTGGGAAGGGCGGTTCGGACCTCTCCCTTCCAGGAAGGCCCGGCCCCCGCCACGTCCGGCCCCGTGCCGTCTCTAATGGGGCAGGGCTGGCAAAGCGCACGGCAGCAGAGCCGCGCCACCGCGCGTCCCTTCCTTATAGGTTCAATTTCTATACCGCCCACTCGGCCAAGGCCGGGTGGCTCACAATAAGAATAAAAACAGATAAAACATGCACTGTCATCATAAAATAATTAAAACTACCCACCCCATAAAAGAGTGCTGGAAACTGAAAGGGGGGGGCGGAGCTCCAAGTTAGCTAGGAAGGTAAGATTTTGGAATACTGTTTTGCATTACCTCAAAGTATTTGGGAATCAATCTGTTTTGAACCCTGGCCTTAAAAAAAGAAAATTATAGCCCAAAATACCATATTTAGGAAACTTTCTGGATCAGTCAGGAGTGCACATTTACCAACCATGTGCCACTTCATTTTTGGAAAGTAGTGAATAACAGCAATTACCAGATGTTATGTACTGAATGCTTTGTGATAAGTATCCCTTTAACGGATTTGTATCTGTCTATTGTATCTACTGTAAGCAATCAGTGTTTCATTGTAACCAGCTGTTAAGAACAATGCTGCGCCTGCAGTAGCAGCGTTGGACACAGGATACCCATTCACCTGCATGCCTGAAGGGCAGGATACTACTGCCTCTACTGCATCGGGCAGGATAGTACTGCCTCTACTGCATCGGGCAGGATACTACTGCCTCTACTGCATCGGGCAGGATACTACTGCCTCTACTGCATCTGGAGAAGATGGGCATGGACTGTTACCTGGGCTATTCAAAATGTACTATAAATAAGACTGTTGCTTCACCTGTACCTCATGTTCACTTTACTACGATGCAATAAACCTGGTTTTAGCCCTTACTGCAGCTTCTGCTTGTCTTCTGTTGCAAGACACCAAATTGGCGACGAAGATGGGATGGCGTCCCGACAAGTGAACATCGCGCCCTTCGACATCACAAAGCCTGAGAGATGGGAACTCTACAAGGAGCAGTTCCTCTATGCTTTGGACCTCGAGGGCATCGAGGAGGAATCCCAATGGCGGGCATTCCTACTGGCCCAGTGCGGCTTAGAGACTTTGGAAATGGCAACCAACCTCCTGATGCCGAGACCGGTCAGGGCCGTGCCCCTAGATGAGATCCTCACCGAGTTGAGGAAGCACTTTCAGCCGAAAGTGTCCGTGTTTCCGGCAAGGTTGGTGTTCCAGCAGCGGTGCCAGTGGGCCGGTACGTATGTGGCAGACTTCGTGGCAGCCTTGCGGGTGGCTGCCATGCGGTGCCGGTGGGGAGCATCCCTGAGCGAGGCGCTGAGGGACAGGCTCCTGCTGGGCCTGCGAGATGAGGGGGCCAGGAAAAAGCTACTGGCCAAAGATGAGAGCATCTCGTTCGAGCATGTCCTGCACATCGCCCAAGCCGCTGAGTCAGTGCAACAAGGCGAATGGGTGTGCCGGGCCAGGACCGCCACGATTGGGGGGCCCCCACCGGTGGTCCCAGTCCACAGCTGCTCCTCCAACGGAGAGCGAGGGGCCTCCGAGTACTCCACATCCACCTCCGACTGCAGCGAGGACGAGGACGTGCAACGGGTGCAGAGGAGACTGGAGAGGTGAGACCACGCCAGAGAGAACCGCCGCTGCGACAGATGCGGGGCATCCCATGACCAGAGCCGATGCCCATTCCGGAAGGTGGAGTGCCACAACTGCGGGCGGCACGGGCACATCACAAGGGTCTGCAAGCGGCGTCGAGCCGCCGGCAAGGGCCAGGTGGAACGGCCCTAATGCAAGGCAGACGGGGTCGGACACATCTTCGACGATGAGCCCCAGGAGCACCGAGCATCTCGACGGGTTCCCGAGAGCCGCGACCAGGCGGTCCACAGTGTGCAGTTGCAGCGGCCCCGATTTTTTGTTGAGGTACTGGTTCAGGGGGTCCCAATAAGGATGGAGATCGACTCGGGGTCAGCGTACTCCATCATCTCCCACAGGGAATTTCTGCGTATTCCCCCGAAGTCACGCCCCAAATTGAAGGCCTTTAAGACTATTTTGCGGGATGTCCAGGGCAAAAGTATACCAGTGTTGGGGGTGGGAGAGTTCAAGGTTCAGTTTAAGAGGCGCTCCGCGCAGTTGCCCCTAGTAGTTCTAAGGAAAGGGTCCTGCTGCCTCCTGGGGACACAGTGGTTCGGGCCCCTAGGAGTCTTCATTGGAGGCATACACACCGTGCAGGCTGACCCGATCACGGAGGTGTGTAATGCACATCCTGCCGTTTTTGAGAAGGGGCTAGGGAAGTTCAAAGGGCCCCCAGTTTCTTTCGAATTGGACCCCGACATTCGACCCATCAGGATGAAGCCAAGAAGAGTGCCTTTCGCACTAAAGGACAAAATATAGACTGAACTGGACAAATTGGTGGGTCAGGGGATTTTGGTGCCGGTGGAGTCCGCCGAGTTGGAAACCCCCATTGTTACGGCGCTTAAGGCTAATGGGGAGGTTAGAATCTGCGCTGACTACAAGTGCATGATTAACAAGGCAATCCGCCCAAATGCGTATCCAGTACCAGTGGTAAGCCACCTGCTTGCAACCCTGCATGGGGAAGGTGTTTCGCCAAACTAGACTTGGCCCAGGCATACCAACAATTGTCGGAAACCCCAGCTACAGCCGCCGCTCAGACAATTGTGACCCATAAGGGAGCTTTTAAAGTGACGCGCCTACAATTCGGCGTAAATTCAGCTCTGGGGATCTTTCAGTCCCTTGTAGAAAGGTTGTTAAAAGGGCTCCCAGGTGTTTCCCCTTACTTTGATGACATTCTGATTACAGCGGGGGGGGGAGCAGGAATTAGCCAAGAGGTTAGACCACGTGCTAACAGTGTTCGAAAAAGCGGGGCTCAGGCTGAGAAAGGATAAATGCGTATTTTTTGCTGAGGAAGTAGAGTTTCTGGGTTTTAGAATAACCCCTGAGGGCATTAAGCCAGCTGAATCCAAGGTAGCGGCAGTGAAAGATGCTCCTCGCCCCACCACCAAGCCCGAATTGCAGTTCTTCCTAGGACTCCTTAACTTCTATCACTCGTTCCTCCCGGGAAAGGCGTCCATTGCAGAGCCATTGCATAGATTACTCAAAAAGGATGCGGCTTGGCGGTGGAGGGACAGTCAGGAATGGGCATTCCGGGGGCTCAAACAGCTTCTATCTTCCGAGGCTGTGTTGACCCACTTCGACCCAAACAAACCCATTGTGCTGGTCTGCGATGCCTCACCGGTGGGGGTGGGGACAGTCCTCTGCCACGTGCTAGAGAACGGGCGAGAGGCCCAAGTGGCATACTATTCGAGATCCTTGTCCAAGGCAGAGCGCAACTACGCACAAACTGACAGGGAGGCCCTAGCTATCGTTGCAGGAACCAAGAAGTTCCACGACTTTCTCTACGGTAGGCCATTCAAAGTCATGACTGACCACAAGCCCCTCTTAGGAATCTTCACTACAGATAAGCCAACCCCGCAGATCTTGTCCCCAAGGATGCTGCGTTGGGCGATCTTCTTCAACGCGTACCAGTACGCGCTGACCTACTGCCCCGGCAAAGAGATTAGTCATGCCGATGCTCTTTCCAGGTCACCCCTCCCACAGGCAGGGGGTTCCGAGTGCAAGGTAGAACAGGACCACCAGGTGCTCCTGATTGAGGCCCTAGAGTCACCCCCAATCCTGCCAGCTGAGATCGCCAAGGCTACAGCGAAAGATAAGTCGTTGACCCTAGACAGTTCATGGGTACAGAAAGGCTGGCCGGCAAGCTCCCCTACGGAGGAATTCAGGATTTACAGTAGGTGGAGAGACGAGCTCTCCCTAGAAAGGGGCTGTTTACTCTGGGGGCAGCGGGTGGTAATCCCCGAAGTTCTGAGGTCCCGGGTGCTAAAGATGCTGCATATCAGCCACCCGGGGATCGTGCACACCAAGGCGCTAACTAGGATTTACGTCTGGTGGCCCAAACTGGACACAGATATAGAACACATGGTAGGCACTTGCGAGAGCTGCCAGAGCACCCGCCCCGAGGAGTCCCGACTTCCACACAGAGAATGGGACACGGCCAGGGGTCCGTGGTCATGCTTACACGTGGATTTTGCGGGTCCTTTCAGAGGCACCCTTTTCCTCATAATAGTGGACTCCTACTCCAAGTGGTTGGAGGTAATCCCAATGGCTAGTACATCGTCAGCTGCAACGATTAAGCAATTATGCAAGGTATTCAGCTGTTTCGGTTTACCTGACGTACTTGTGAGCGACAATGCCACAACTTTCACATCAGTGGAGTTCCAAGGTTTCATAGAGATTAATAAGATTCGCCACATTACTGCGGCCCCATTTCAGCCTGCTACAAATGGTCAAGCAGAACGCCTGGTGTGAACAACAAAGGACGCACTGTGTAGGATGGGCCCCAGGGAGTTGAATCTGCAACTCTGCCAATTCCTGTTAAGGGACCGAGTAATCCCCTTAGTGTCAGGGCTCTCGCCCGCCGAGCTCCTCATGCGGAGGAAACCCGCCACGATCCTCTCAAGGCTAGACCCAACCAATGTGGAGGACACGGGTAGAAACATAGAAACGGGGGGCACCAAGAGTTTCGAGATCGACCAGCCAGTACATTGCCGAAACTACGCAGCTGGTGGCCCGACTTGGGTACCGGGAATAGTGGTCGGACAGACGGGGCCAGTATCCTACAATGTCGAGACAGGTACAGGGCTCCTCTGGAGGAGGCACGCCGACCAACTCAGAGGCAGAGTAGTGGAAAGGCAAGACGCGAGTAGCCAGAGGGAGCACTCAGCGTTAGGGTTCTCCCCCACCTGCTTATCCCAAGGAGGAGACACAGGCCACAGGGGGGAGGAAAATGATACAAACCCGCATTCTTTGGACATGCCGGGTAACAGGGACAATTTAGAAGAGAGGGATTTTGAGGATTTGTTAGATTTTGAGTTAGGAGACCGGGGGGATTTTTCGGACTGGTCCCCCACCCATCCAAGTGAGGAGCGGGGTTTTTCGTTAGTCCCTGGAGCCCCCGGTCTCACATCCCTGGAGTTTACTCCCACACCTAGACCTCCCCAATCCCCAGCTCGTGACTTGCAGCCAACCGCTAACGAGTCGCGTTCCTCCAATGCAGGAACTCTGGCCCGGAGTGCGGCCACCACTCGCCCAAAGTGAACGTGCGGAAAGCCTCGATGGCTGGAGGACTTCGTCCTCACCTAGGGGGGAGGGATGTTATGTAATGAATGCTTTGTGATAAGTATCCCTTTAATGGATTTGTATCTGTCTATTGTATCTACTGTAAGCAATCAGTGTTTCATTGTAACCAGCTGTTAAGAACAATGCTGCGCCTGCAGTAGCAGCATTGGACACAGGATACCCATTCACCTGCATGCCTGAAGGGGAGGATACTACTGCCTCTACTGCATCGGGCAGGATACTACTGCCTCTACTGCATCAGGCAGGATACTACTGCCTCTACTGCATCTGGAGAAGATGGGCGTGGCCTGTTCCCCAGGCTATTCAAAACGTACTATAAATAAGGCTGTTGTTTCACCTGTACCTCATGTTCACTTTACTACATGCAATAAACCTGGTTTTACCCCTTACTGCGGCTCCTGCTTGTCTTCTGTTGCAAGACACCAAACCATTGCAGGCAAAAAAAGTATAGTACAGTACCTTCATTCCAGTTTGTCACTGGAGAATGTAACAAATTCAAAAGTAACTTGTTAGAAGAATGAGTTATTTCCAAGCTCTGAATATAGGAGCATCTTGTATTTATGCTGTGTAATGCGATGTGACATCAGCTTCCTTCTTAGGTGTTCATCAATACCTTGAAGGAAATTCTCACTGGCACTTTTGAAGGGAGGAAAATAGGTCAGTTCATCTGATAAAAATTTGGGAAGTTGCCCGGAGAATGAAATCTAATTCAGCAGCTGTTCCCTGATAATTTGTTTGCCCAAGATGCCAGATGTTAGCAATTACAAGCAGCTTGTAAGTTAAGAAATGCCTAAATATTTCATTCTGCAGAGGGAATGGAGGTTTAGTGATCAGGCAAGAGTGGGGTGAATTCTTGGTAGACCCTAGGTACTTTTGAGAATGTAGTGCTGGGGATAAATTTATTTTTTTAAAAAACACTGTGAAAAAAGAGAGAATGAAATGTGCTATCTGACATAAGTATTATTTTTTAATTAAAGTGTCAGTGAGCAAGCTAATTCTTGTATGTTGACTTGGAAATAAATTCCACCAGGCTTATTAGTCTTACTCCTGGGGCAGAGAAACTTTTAACAGAACTGCAACACAATCAGATGCCCATCAAAACAGGAGAGAGTGCCATGCTTCTTCTTCTTCTTCTTCTTCAGTATAGCATCTTAGGTTGCGACTATACTGGCAAACCAAATTAGAGCAGCCCCATGGTGGGGAGAGAATTTACCGGGACGGACGGGCACGTGCTGCTGCTCAAAGCCCTCAGCCGCGCTGAGTTGGTCTAGGCCGAGTGGGCTACATAGAAATCTAATAAATTGAATTGAATTGAATTGAAACACCACCTCGGCATTTTCCACTTCACTTCCTCTTGCTAGTCTGCACTCTGCTCCATGGGAGAAAGTCTGAAGATCTCCAGGCAGTTTCAGGAGAAGCTGCTAAAGCTGCTCCAAGTCCTCCAGACTTTCTCCCACGGAGCAGAGCAGAGACTGGCTTTCTTTCTAAGGTTCATTATAAAGCGGGTATGTTGTTTAAAATGTTGCACAGTGCAAGGGAAGAGGGACACTTTCCAAAGTTCTCCATAATGTACAAATGCATACACAGTCATCATGTGGAGACACAGTAGTCTCCTGTAGATCACTGGAGTTGTTTCAAGTTCATATCATTTCTTGTCAGTGCAAAGCTGACCTAGTGCTAAACTAATATATACATGTAGTGATCAGGTGATCTAGCACTAAACTTGGTAATAAAAAATGTTTCAGGCGTGTTGAGTAGAGGAGAACGATTGTGGTTCCTGCTGTTCAGAATCTCATGCCCAGTTTAGTATGCCACTAGAATCCTGCCCACAGTCATGTCCCCTCCTTTTGGAGAACAAAACAACTGATCTCAAGGGGAAAAGTCCATTGAACCATTCTGACTTGAAAAAGGTAGCTCCTGGCAGTAGATAATCATTTTCCAAAGTGATGGTCTGAACCTACCCCATGTCATGCTGAATGTTGCCCTTCATTAAGATTAGTTAGATTTTCTTGGGTGACAACTCCCTGAATTTCCTAGACAATATGGCAACAAACAATACTCACATGGTATTGTGATCAATGCAGTGACCCTGCCCACTGGGGTGGGTCAGCACACATGGTTAGAGATGGTAGTTTAAGAAGTAATACTTTCGACTTTTGGTGTGATGGTGGGCTGAGCAGGAGCAGTGTGTGAGAGCTCCTGTGTAGCTACAGGGCAGAGAACCAGAGAGAGATGATACATTGTAAAAATAAGGAAAGCAGGGAAAGAGAGATTACAAGTAAGTGATAAATAAGACCAGAAAGGAAGAAAAGGGGATAAGGAGATAAGGAGAGCTTGACCGGCATCGCAAGAGAGAGAGCTACCTCAAAACTTTGAGGACTTTGATTTTCGTCAATTTTGAGTCTTAGTGACTTCGAGGCTCAGCAGAGAGGAGTGTCAGGTTGCAGGGGTGCAATAGGCGACTGGAGTTTGACCCCAATAAAGCCCCATTTGAGATGCTGAAGAGCATTGGTGTGTTGACCCAGTGGGTCTTGAACTGAAATTGGACCAGGGCATGCTGTTGGTGTGCTGACCTGGATTGTTGGAGCTAGCGAAATAAGTGTATGAGAGAGAGGGCGGTGTCCATCAGGAATGCTGATACAGACAACGGAGTGAGCAGTTGGTTGGGCGGAGGCTCGAGTAACAAAGGAACCTGAGTTTGAGTTTGAGAACATCTGAAAACGCTGTGACCGTGGTGAAAGTGAGTGAAGCCTAAGTTTGGTTAGAACCTGGCACACGGGGGGGGGGGGGAGCTTCCAACATGGTGGGCTGATCAGCTGCGATTCCCATCAGTTCCTCAAAGGAGGGCTGTTTAAAGTGGTTAATGTTGTTAAAACTGGTCAAATAGAAATGAAAAATTATCCAAAAATAAACCGTACCGGGTTGGCCATGGCTTAGGAGATTCTTGCCCAAAGAAGAGTGAGTATTTTGGTCTTTTGATCTCCCTCGGCTTGAAGCCTGGAGCGGAGTGTTGCGCGGAGCGCCGAGAGGAACTGCAGGCTTCGCTCAGCTCTGGGAGGCAAGACTGAAAGAGACTGAAAGAGCCAACAGGCAGGATGAGCTGTTTCTCGCAGTTTGAAGAGTGAAAATAAAGTGCGATTTTGGAACAGTGATTTTATCGGCCCGACTCTGTGTTGCATGGCTGTGAGATCTGAGAGTGAGAGAGAGAAAGTTGGGGTGGAAGCGGTACTGACCCGAGGAGAGCGTTAAGAACGATCAGATAGAGGTGGATGAGAGCAAGTTGTGGCTGAGTGGCTCAGGATCAGAATAGTGGAGAATTCATAGTGCCAGCGGATAAGAGAAGAGAAGGAGAAAGAGGAAACAGGTAGATGGACCGACGATCAGCAATAAAACAAGTGGGCAAGTGGAGTTAATAGGGTAAGTCCGGGGGGCCTAGACGGGGGTGGGTGGGTGCGGAAGCAAGCCTCAGTTGGCCCCATCGGCGCCTAATGGACCCCAAACAGTGCTACATGGTGTTTTGTGGAGCTGTAGAGGTTGGTGTTGGATATATAATTCCTGGCTGCGAGAACGGGAGGCCATCTATTTTATTTTTAAACCTCTTTTTCTGACTAATTAATAACGTCTATGCTTCTCCATTATAAAGTGGGCTATCTTTTTTTTTCCTTGGAAGCAGTTCTGCCATCCTTTTGCTGTTCTTTATATACAGGAAAAGTTTCAAAGAGGCCTTTGGATTAGTTGATACAATATTGCTGCAGTTTTAAATTTGTTTCATTGGACAAGGAGAACAAGATTCTTTTTGTTTTGTTGGAAATCACAGCACTGACTCTCACTGAATGTTATTTTTTATGCAGGGCAAGATGGCGATTTAAGACTCTGGTGTAGTAGTTTTGAAAATTGTTTATCCTTTTCCGGACACTCTTCCAAGCCCAATTTATTATTAAGGTCGTCCATCTACCTGTTTCCTCTTTCTCCTTCTCTTCTCTTATCCGCTGGCACTATGAATTCTCCACTATTCTGATCCTGAGCCACTCAGCCACAACTTGCTCTCATCCACCTCTATCTGATCGTTCTCAAGACAGACAGTGGCAAGTTTGAAAGCTTATTTCAGAGATTTTTAAATCAATTATTCTAAAGGTTTTTCTTTTCTTTTTTCCTCCCATCATTTCTTTTTTCTTTTTCAAAGGAGGAATTGAACAAGTTGAAGAATTTTTACATATAAATAAAATAGACCTAAACTGAATTGAACTCAACTGTACTAATTAATATTGTTTTTTATAAAAAAAGTAATGAAAAGACTTCTGAACAATTCGCTGTTTTTATATAATTTTTTGAAAATTTGATTTTATAGTTTTAAAAGGGAAAGAAAGGAATTGCTTTTCTGTTTTTCTTTTTTTGTGTTATTTTTATATATATACTTTCTTCTTGTGTTTTTATTTTATTTTCTTTCTTTCTTTTTCTTTTCTCTCTCTCTTATTATTAAAATTAATTTTTTAAATTGAAATTATCAAAAAATTCCTCTGATCTTTACTAAGAGAAGGTATATTAAACTAAGTTTTTAAATTATATGATATGTACTGTTTATGATTTGTAACTGGAAGTGCAAGGGGATGAGTCACCAGGGAAGAGGTAAAGAAAAGGGAAAAAAACCAGGTTGGTTGAGAGATAGAGAAACATCATCTGATAGAAGTTATCGAAGACTTGTTTGGCTAGAGGTGGAGAGTGACGTAATGAAGAAGACCTTGAAACAGGAGGTGATTGATGCTGAGGAGCAAGAGAGAGTCAGGAAGATTTTACAGCAACAACAGCAGAAACAACAACAATGAGCTATTGCTAAAACAACAGTAACAACTCCAATAACAACAGCAACAATGTTAACAACAGCAGCAACTACAACAATTGCCAAATCATCAGTTATGACCCCAATAACAATCGCAACAACAATAACAACTGCAGTGACAACAGTAGTAACAACCACAATTGCAGCATTGCCAACAACAATGATTTCAACACCAGCATCAAAAATACCCACTACAGCAACACCAAAAAAACCAAATGATAATAACTTCACCAAAAACACCAAGTATAGCAGTGCCAAAAACACCAATAGTATCAACAGCATTGTTAACCCCAACATCTGCTTTGGCGACAGTTGCTTCAGGGATAGGTGCAGCTGCCACTCCAACTTTGAAGCCGCAAGTTTCGGGCTCCAAGAGTGATTTTGAAAGGATGCTTGAATGTTTTGAAAAGATGGAAGCTAAATTGACTGCAGGACAATTAAATTTACAGGATAAGATTGCAGTTATGTCAAGAGATTCTAATAAAGGCTTTGATGAATTAAAGAAAGGGCAGGCTGAATTTAAAAAAGAACAGGATGAAATTAAAAAAGAGCAGACAGAACTTAAAGTGGAGGTGAAAAAGATGAAAGAAAAAGAGAAGGAATGAGATATCAAGGTGGGTTCATTGGAAAAAAGAGTTGAAATGTTGGAAGAACAATTAAGACGTCCAAATATAGTAATTTGGAATTTTCCTGAGAAGACACGGATTCATTAAAAGACAGATTATTGGGGTGGCTGAATGCTCTTGAAATGGAATATAGTTTTTCTCCTGAGGAAATCGCAAGTATATATCGTCTTGGACAGAAGAGGGGCAGAGCCGGCCCTAGGAATGTGTTGGTGAAGTTTGCAAATGTGGCAGATTAGACAAGATTAATGGCACATATTAAACAAGTTTGGCCAATGGCTTTGAAGATAGATGGTGCTCATGTTGAGATTTACAATGACATTGCTGTGGAGTAGAGAATGTGGCGACAAGCGATGAAACCGGTGATAAAATTTTTGATTGATAAGGGTATTAAGTATAATTGGAAGTTTTCAAGGCAACAAATTTTTTGGTACCTGGGGAGAAGATTCTTAGTGCGAGAGGGTCTCTATGTTTTGGATATTTTGGTGGATGCAAAGCTATTGGAGAACGGTACTAAAGAATGGGAGGTTTTAAAAGAGGGATTGATAATTTCAGGAGGGTTGCATTTTTGAAGAAATATGGATGAAGAAGTTAACATACCCAAGGGTGCTGAAGGAGGAGTTTAAATTAGATTGTATCTGTGGGGAATCCTTAATGATCACACCATTTTTGGTGTGCTTTCCCCTTCTCCCCCCTTTGATTTTCGGAGGCCGCTTCCAGTAGTAAGTGGGGAGAGTACTTTTTGTTAATGTTGGTATGTTATAGTTTGGGGTATTTTAGATTGGTTTTGTGCACGCCCTTAGGGGGATGCAG
Organism: Bradypodion pumilum; assembly: GCA_035047305.1. Lineage (NCBI taxonomy): Eukaryota > Metazoa > Chordata > Lepidosauria > Squamata > Chamaeleonidae > Bradypodion > Bradypodion pumilum. The sequence continues at coordinate 21,603,403 of JAWDJD010000009.1, read as the reverse complement.
CGATCACAGGCTTAGGGAAGCAATTGGGAAAAGAAATGGAGAATATTAAAGTAGTATCTTGGAATGTGAAAGGTACTGGATGTCAGGTTAAGAGAAGAAGGATAGAGGCAGCGCTTAGAAAAGATAAACCTGATATAGTCCTTTTACAAGAAACACATAAAAAATCAGCAGATGTGAATCGATTATTTTTAGGTTGGACTCAGATTTATGAGAAAGCCTGTGGATCTTCAAAGTCAAGGAGGGTAGCAATATTTATATCATCTGGATTAGGTTTTGTAATTACTAAAAGTATAGCTGACCCAGAAGGAAGATATTTGATAGTCAATGGGAAAATAGATGAAGATGAAATAACATAGGTAAATATTTATGCACCTAATGAGCATCAAGATGAGTTTTTGGACAAGATGCATGGCATTTTGGAAAGAGAAAGATGTGCAAAGATGATTGTTGCCGGTGACTTTAATTTAATAAGATCACCTCTAGACTGTACTAATGTTGTTAGGGGTGGCAAAGGAATGAAAGCTCAAATCTTGGATAAGTGGATGACTTCTTTAGGGTTGAAAGATACTTGGAGAGAACTGCGTAGAACGGAAAGGTCCACAACACATATTCAAGAATTGATTACATTATGGTATCAGATAATATGATGAGAAATTTGAAAGAGGTTGAGACTGGTATATTTAAAGAGTCAGATCACGTGATGGTGATTTTAGATTTGAAAATAAAAAGTGAAATTGGTGTAAAAAAGACATGGAGATATGATACTAATTTACTTAAGGATTCTAAAATTAAAGAACAAATTTCTCAAAAATGGGAAGAAAGTTGGACTTGGGATGATAATGGGGAAGTAAGTTATAATATGGTGTGGGATGCCATGAAGTCTGTGTTTAGAGGGGAGTGTATCAAGGCTGCTAGTATAAAATATAAACAAGCAAAGGCAAAACAAGAAGAAATCGAAAAGGAAATTAAGCAATTACAACAGGAGCATGCAAGGATTAATAGTAGGAAAGTCTATGACAACTGGCAGAAATTGAAAATGGAATTAGTGGGGAAGGATATTGAAAAGGTAAAGAGAAATTTGATATATTTAAAGAGAGATTATTTTGAATATAGTAATAAAAACTCAAAGTTATTTGCAAGGGCAGTTAAAGGAAAGAGAGATAAAAGAGAGATAGGATTTTTAAACTCTAAAACAGGGATAAGATGTAATAAGATTAATGATAAAATTAAAATAGTTAAGGAATGTTATCAGGAGTTATATTCAAAAAAGGAAGTTAATTTAGATAAATTAAGGAAATTTTGGGGAAAATATATTGGATAAAAAGTGACTAAAGAATATAAGGAGAAAATGGAAAATAAAATAACAGGAAAAGAAATGAAAGATGCTATTTTAAAGCTTAAAAATGATAAGTCACCAGGAGAAGATGGTCTGCCACCAGAATTTTATAAGGAACGCTTAGATAATGTGACTCCGAGATTGATAAAGTTGTTTAACTACTTGTTAGATGGTGGACAAATCCCGACTTCATGGTATAGATCAATAATAGTATTAATTCCTAAACCTGGGAAATATTTGGAAAAAATAGAATCATACAGACCCATATATTTAATTAATCAAGATGCAAAGATTTTTACGTCAATATTGGCAAGTAGGTTGAATAGTTTCATGGGCAATTATATAGGTATGGATCAAGATGGTTTTTTTTTTTTGCATGCTCTTCTCCCAGTTTTCTTTTTTTTTAATTTTTTTTAAAAATTTTTATTGAGTTTTTAATAAACATACAGAAAAAGAAAAGAAAACATTAACAGTACATTAACAATACATTACACTAACAAGTCCGTAGTATCATACTAACAAACATTACTATATGCTAGCACATAACAATATCTATATTCATTAACTACTATTTAACCACCAAATATTAAGAACCATTATTTCAAAGTCCAAAGTAATAAAAAGAACTTTCTGTACTACCACTAATCTTTTTAACCAATAAAAATCACCCTGTGAATATATACAATGCCCGGAGAGTTTATTTTCTACTCAACTCCAGAAGCTTCTTTGAGATGGTACTGGTCCTGAACTATCACTTGCAATAATAGAGTGATCCACGAACGGTTTCCATATATTCCAAAATCTATTCTCTTTTAAATTATCTCTTTTGACTTTAATCTCCCATGTCAATTTATCATTCAGTGCTAAACTCCACATTTCTTTATACCATTCTCCAACCTGAATATCTGCATCATTTTTCCAATTTCTGGCTATACATTGTCTACCCGTTGTCAGTACAATTTCCAGCAATTCTTTTTCCTCCTTGTTTAAACCCAAATCTTCCACATTCGTTAAAAGAATAGTACCCGACACCAGCTTAACACTTTTACCCAATATTTCACCAAGTTCATTTTCTATTCTTCCCCAAAAATCCCTTATTTTTTTACAACTCCACCACATATGTTCATATGTTCCATCAAATTCTTTACATCTCCAACATAACTTATCTCTTTTATTATCCATCTGGTAAAGTCTTAATGGAGTCAGGTACCATTGCCACAACATCTTGAAATTATGTTCTTTAATTCTTACAGACATTGTTCTCATAATTCTCTTTTTCCATTTATTTTTCCATTCAATCTCCCCAATTTTTGTATTCAAATTTTTTCCCCACTTCCGTTTCAAATCCTCCTGTGGATCTGCACCTCTATTCAATATATTATAAAGCTTACTTACAAGACCCTTAATACTACTTTCCCCTTTTCTAATCTTCCTTACCAATTCCTCAAATTCCGTAAGTACTCTATCTGACCCTAATTCTCTTTTATATTTTTTATTCCAATTGTCCACCTTTAACTTCTGAAACCAATTCAAATTTAGTATCTCAAACATGGTTTTTTAAAGGGGAGATACATGGCTGATTTAACGAGGAGAGTTTTAGATTTAGTGGATAATACTGTTCAAAATAAGAATAAGGCTGGATTACTATCATTAGATATATTTAAGGCATTTGACTCACTTCAATGGGTAACTATTAATGAAATAGTAACGGGGTATGGATTTGGAAAAAAGTTTAAAAAATATATAGAACAATTATATTGTCAGGGAAGTGCAACTGTTAAGGAGAATAATGCACATACAGAAGATATAAAGTTGGAAGCCGGTACAAGACAAGGTTGTCCATGATCTCCAATATTATTCATAATGGTGATGGAGATATTAGCAACTGCCATTAGAAACGATACTAGCATTGAAGGAATTCTAGGTAATAAAATAATCTTATATGCAGATGATACATTGGTAATTATGACGGACCCAATGAAGGCATTAGAAAGAATTCAGGTGCATTTGAAAGACTTTGAGGAAATTACAGGATTAAGGATAAATTGGGGAAAATCTGAAATGATTATGTATAATACAGATATAATAGAGCAACAAAGAATATTGGATAAATATAAAATTCAAATCAAAGAAAGTCTGAAATATTTGGGGGTTAATATTACAGACAAATGGGAGAATATTAAGAAATTAAGCTATGATAAACAAAGGACATGGATCAAAGAAAAAATTCAGCAATATAAGAAAATAAATTTGTCATGGTTTGGCAGGGTAGCTATATGTAAAATGATGTTGCTATCAAAAAATAATTTTTTATTTGATGCCCTACCAATCCAAGTCACAGATAAAGAGATTAAGAAGGTGCAGAGTTTGATAAATGATTATTGTAACGGAGGAATTAGATCCAGAATTCCAAAAAGTCTGTGGTACCTTCCTCAAAGTTAGGGTGGATTAGGAATTCCAGATCTTAAAAATTATTATAGGGCATTTCAGATTTAAAAACATTGTTAAACTCTTGATGAAAGAAAGGTGATTTGGGAGGATATAGAGATAGAAGAATTAGGTCCAATAGGAAAAGTAGTTTTTCTTGATAAGGATGTAGGGAAAATTAATATTGGAAATAAAATGTTAAAGTCAATGTGGGAAGTCTGGAAAAAGGTGAAAACAATATTAGCTCCTGATATATCCCCAATAATTGAAATAGAGGAGATGGCAAATTTTCCAATTAAAATCGATAAGAGAGTGAGAGATGTGTTAAATAGAAATGATTTGGTTCTGTTGAAGTACTGGATAAGAGTCTGTACTGATGAAACTAAAAGGAAGGAATTATTTGTAGAACTGAGATTGAATTGGCTGCAAATTGCAATGGTGAATAAATGGAATGGTAAATATTTGACGGATCCCGGTTTGGAAAGGAATAAGACAGTATTTGAAGATCTGTCATGGAAGGTTAGAAAAGGAGAAATAGGGGTGAAAGGCTTGGTAAGTAAGATTTATAAATTATTAAACTCTGAATGTGACTCACATGATAAATTAAGGATAAAATGGGAGCAAGATTTAAATACAAAAATATTAGATATAAATTGGAAATTAATATGGAAGAGAAGGATTATGAAAACAATGTCTGTTAGAATTAAGAAACATAATTGCAAGGTGTTGTGGAGGTGGTACCTAACCCCGGTGAGGTTGAATCACATTGATAAAACTAAGAATAATTTATGTTGGAGATGTAAAAAAAGTGTAGGGACATATTTACATATGTGGTGTCATTGTGAGGTAATAAAGGGTTTTTGGGATGATATAGAAAAAGAAATGGTGGAAATAATTAGAGAAGAAATCAAGTTGGAATCGGGTACCATCATGTTGATAAATTTGGAGAAAATTAACTTAGACAAAGATAAAAAGGATTTGTTATCAAATATGATGATGATAGGGAGGTTGTGTATTGCAAGGAAGTGGAAGAATGACGAGAGTATTAAATTGGAGGAATGGTACAAGGAAATGTGGCAATTGGCTCTGAATGATAAACTAACATGGGAATTGAAGGAAAAGAAAGGTTTAAATTAAAGAGAACAGATTTTTGGAAAATTTGGAAACCGTTTGTGGAGTATGTGCTTAGAAAAGTAGGTGGAAGCCATCCAGTACCAGATCAAAGGAAGTTTTGGATGCAATAAAGTATGGTTGAGATACGCTGTATCCTCTTAGGGCTTTGTATATATCACAGGGTGGAGTTAATTGTGATGATATGTTTGGTTATAAAAGATGTATACTTCATTTTTTTTTAGATATATCGTATAAGGTTTAGAATATATTATTTAAAAAATGGGGAAGATAATATAGCGGGGTCGATTGGTATTATATTTCTTTTTTTTCTTCCCTAATGAGAATAAATATAGTAATATTATAATGTGGTTAATAATTGTTTGAATGAGGTTATATGTCTTTTATACATTTTTGTATTTTATTTTTTATATTTTAAATTTATGTTGTTTGTATTGTTTTATATGTTTACTTTTGCAAAATTTAATAAAAAAAAGAACCTGGTGCACGAGTTGAACTGAGGAACTGGGGAGTGCTGGAGAGATAACAGGAGAACGAACCGGATTCATGGTAACCACCCGATGAAACTTGAGACATTTGGAACAGCTAAATATTCTAAAGTAATGTGTAGTTTGGGTTGTCTGTGCATTGGGACTGTTTAAACAATTTGTAACTGGAGTTGTCTGGCAATGTAGAGAGGTGGAGCTGCGCTGGGAGGAGTTGAGACACTGGTGATTGAAATGCTAGCCTCCTCATTCAGAAAAGATGATGAAATAAAAGGAGTAGGACAGAAGAAAGTAAGTTTATTTGCAGATGATACCCTAGTGGCAATTAAAGACCCATTAAATGGGATAAAAAAATTCCATCTGAGACAATTCAAAATATCCACAGGGTTACGAATAAATTGGGATAAGATGGAGGCTATTGTATATAATTATTCGGACCTAGAGCAAAAGGAATTAGGGGAAAGTTATGAAATTAAATTTAAAAATAGAATGAAATACCTGGGAATAATAATATTCGATGAGGTTAAAAATCTGTATAAGATTAATTATGACAAGTTAAAAAAGAGGTTAAAATATAACTCAATTAAATATGTTGAAATTGTCTTGGTTTAGAAAGACAAGTTTATGCAAAATGAAGATTATACCTAAAATAAACTTTCTTTTGGAAAATCTACCAATAACCATCAAGGAATTGGAACTTTAAAAATGGCAAAAAAAAGATTAATACTTTTTGTAATAATGGTAAAAGCCCCAGGATTTCCAAATGGCTATGGTACCCTAAACAGAAAGAGGAGGTTTAGGTATTCCAAATATCAAAAATTACTATAAAACCTTTTTATTTGAAAAGAGTTATTAAATACTTAGCGCAGGGGGATGAGAAAAGTTCACAACCAGACAGACTAGAATTTAAATGATTGAAAGGGGAGTTATTTTTGGGAGAAGCATCAAATAAAGAAGATTAACAACTATACATTGAAGATATATAGTTTTTGGAAAAAGTTAAAGGTCAACATGGCCCCTAACAGGTCTCCTATTCTAGAAATTTTAGATATTAGAAGTTGCCCGTTGAGAACTTCAAAGAAGATAAGAGAAATACTATCAAATATCAAGATGCTATTATTGAATGAATGGATTAGTAAATGTAATAACAATTAAGTTAAAAAAGAATTATATGATAGATTAGGGCTGAATTGCTTCCAGGAAAAACAAATGGACAAATGGGATAGGAACATCAGGAAGGTATCAGTCGCAAGAAGGGCTTTAACAGTTTGAGGAGTTAATATTTGAAATTAGAAGCGGGAGGAAAAATTACAGGGTGTTGTAGGCATAATATATCACCAATTGAACTTAGAAAAAAGATCTCAACAAGCACTAAAAGAAATATGGGAGAATGATCTGGAAATTAAAATTAAGGAGGAAAATTGGAACAGGAAGTGGTCACAAAGAATAACTAAATCTTTATCAATAAAAGAAAAAGATCACAATAGTAAAATCCTTTGGCGTTGGTATCCTATGACAGTCAGACTACATCAAATGAACAAATCCCAATCTGATTCGTGTTGGAGATGTAAAACAGAGAAAGGCACATACCTCCACATGTGGTGGGGATGTCTGAGGATCAAACAGTTTTGGAATAAAATAGAGGAGGTGGTGATTAAAATTATGGACAAGGCACTGGTTCTAAATCCTAAAATAGCATTGCTAGGTGGGACCGAAGATCTAAAATGGGATGAGAATATGAATGATCTACTGCTTACGTTGTTAGTAGTGGCCAGGAGATTAATTGCAGGCAATTGGAAAAATGAATCAATCCCAACCAAAAGTAAATGGTATAGTGAGGTTTGGCAAATGGCTCTGAACGGGAAGTTAACTATGGAACTTAACCTAAAAAAAGGCATAACTAGTAAGAGGGGATTTTGGGACATATGGAGACCTTTCATAGAGTTCTCATTGACTAATGCAGTCAGAACAAAACCTGACCCTGAAATGTGTAAATTTTGGATAAAATAAATTAGAAATAGAAAGAAACTTAGAATAAATTGACTCGGATTCCATTGTACAGCACGGGGTCACTTGTTAATTTTATTTATCCAACTGTCTTTATTTTTTTATTTTATTTCTGTTAATTTTATCCTTTTGTTTGGAGGTGTTGTTAAAAAGATGGATGCTACTCTTTTTGTAATTGTATGTGTATGTTTTTAAAATAAAATAAATAAATAAAAAAGAAGTAATACTTTCAAGCTCCATGCCTTTGTGAAGAAACATTTTCCAAAAAATTTTTTTTACTCGAAGTATCAGCTTGGTCATGTTCTACACTAAAATGTCTGTTGTCTTGGGTGAGAATCCTACTGATGAGCAGACAAATGCAATTGTACTTGAATCTGGTTTTTATGTAGGTAAAAAACAATTGCAATCAACATAATTAGACTATGAAACAATCCAGTGCAAAAAAACATTGATATACAGTAGAAACCAAGTTCAGTACACTTTATACAAATTTCCAAACATGTGAAATAAAAAAGCTACAGATATCATAGGACACTTTAAAAACTACATTGTTTACAAAAACATTACAAATGTTCTAAATAATGTGACATTAATTGCATCAGTTTAATAGCATAATTGTTAAAATCAAATCTATATTTCTGTTAGTAGAACATTTAAAAGAACACACACACACAATACAATTAAGAGTTGTATCAGACCACAACAGGGGCTAGATTTTGCAGATGAGTAAATGCTTTTAACTTTGACCATTCACTATTTCCATTCTACATGCACATAAGGGCAATTGCCCTGCCTCTCCCCTCTTATGTTCTGTTCTTTGAACAACTAGGTAGGCAACCAGTAGTTTGATTATTTTTGCAATCAGTGCTTGCAAGTTAATACAGAACAGAAGCTACTGGAGGGAGAAAAAACAATCAGACGATTGACCTTGTGAGATTGTGTAAATGAATAGGGTTCACTTCTTGCTATTTTGGATCAGTTCAGGAGCCCTGGTGGCCCAGTGGTTAAACGGCTGTACTGCAGCAAAAATTGCTGATGTTATCAGTTTGATCTTGACAGGGATCAAGGGTGACTCAGCCTTCCATCCTTCCGAACTTGGTAAAAGGAGTACCCAGCATGTTTGGGGTAAAAATGCTCAATTACCTTGTGAACTGCCCAGAAAGTGCACTAAGTGCTATGGGGTGTTATATAAGTGTAATAGCCGTTGCTGCTTGGAGCCATTAGAGCTGCCTAAATATTGGAGGGTGAACAAACAATACCAATATCAGTGGCTCAAATGGCTAAGATGCTGACTAGAAGGCAGCAGGTCAGCAGTTTGATTCCCGAGTACTGCAGGACAGAATGAGCTCCCGTCTTTGCCCCTGGTCCTGCCAACCTAGCAGTTCAAAAGCAAGAAATTGCAAGTAGATAAATAGGGACCACTTTGGTGAGAAGGTAAACAGTGTTCCATGCACTCTGGTGTCTAGTCATGCCTGCCACATGATCATGGAAACATCTGCAGAAGAAGACAGCGCTGGCTCTTTGGCTATGAAACACAGTTGAGCACTGAACCCTAGAATCAGATATGACTGGCTTTCAAGCAAGGGTGGCCTTTACCTTTACTAATACCCAGTATTGTGCATCTTTACCTGGCAGTAAGTCTTATTGTGTTCCAATGGAACTGTAAAAGACTGCAGCCCTTAAAACACAGCTCATCAACGTGGTGCAATTCATGGCTGATTAGGTCAACCCTTTAAATAGCCCTTGGCAAAAAAAGAAAATGTTACTCTTACTGGTGCAAACTGCAGCATGGGTGCATATAAATGTAAACCAATACATTCTACTGTATTTCTAAGATAATTCTCTTACCTACATTAGCTACATTACAAAATCCTCACATTAAACAAACAATAGGAAGTCCACTAAACTTTTAAATCCTGTCCTGCTACAGATTCTGCAAAAGTGGGTACCAGCTGGGTGGCCCAGGTGGCAATATGGCTGTTGTCTTCCTATCCTGATGTAGCTCTAGATCTCATATTTCTCAGATGAAGTTGTCGAAATAGAAGGCACTTTGGTTCGGATATGGTATGGTGGTTACAAATCTGTTAATTTGGGATTCACATAAAAATGTCCTTTAGGTTGTTATCACTGTAAGAAAAATGGGTAGTATTCACTTGCTTTCACAGCAGCATAACTTGAACCACACTAGCAAGGTCATGTTGTAGCCACACATCTATAGATGTTTACATTGAGGAACAAGTCTTAGAAAAGTGTTTTCTTTAACTTTCAGTATTCCCCAGCCTATCTCAAGTGATTCACTTTGCCTAACAAGTCAGTCATCCCAGGGTATAGTGTATATACTTGAGTATAAGCTGGGTTTTTTAGCCCCAAAAATGAGCCCCCAAAAGGAGACCCGGCTTATACTCAGATCAATGACTATGAGGGTCCCAAGACCATGCCAGATTGAGATGCACCAACAATTTAATTAATTTTACCATATTTTCAGGTACAGTAATACCTCATACAACGTCCAAACTTGGTTCCACAAGTTAGGACGTTGTATGAATTCCGACTTTGTATGAGGCATGCAAAATCCTAGCTGCGATGCCTCATACAATGTCCAAATTTTTGCCACCGATGTTTTGTATAACGTCGTTCCCATAGAGATAGATTGTAACAGCACAAACTGCAGGACAAACTCTGTGGGGACTCCCGGCATCGGTGGGGTCCGTTGGAGGCGGGGAGCTGCTTTTGGGGCCGCGGAGAGGCGAGCCCCAGGTTCGGTGAGTTCTTTCTTCCCTGCCTCCTCCGGCCAGCTGCTGGTCAAACTCCATTGGAGGTGGGGAAAGAAAGAACTCGCCGCACTTGGGGCTCATCTCCCGGGCGAGTTCTTTCTTCCCTGCCTCCAATGGAGCTTGCAAGGCAGCTGGCCGGAGGAGGCGGGGAAGAAAGAACTCGTCTCTCGGGCGAGTTCTTTTTCCCCTGCCTCCAACGGACCTTGCCGGGCAGCCGGCCGGAGGTGGCAGGGAAGAAAGAACCCGTCTCTCGGACGAGTTCTTTCTTCCCCGCCTCCAATGGAGCTCGCCGGCCAGCCAGCCAGAGGAGGCTGGGAAGAAAGAACTCGTCTCCTGCGGTAAAAACCCTAATACCTCATACAACGTCCGGTGATGTTGTATGAGGCACCTTTCCCCACAGAATTGGGCAATGTTGTATGGATCCGACGTTGTATGAAGCGGACATTGTATGAGGTATTACTGTATTTTGATTATTGAAACTCACTAGCAGCTGCTGCATTTCCCACCCTCGGCTTATACTCGTGTCATTCTATTTTCCTGGGTTCTCAGGTCAAAATTAGGTATCTTGGCTTATATTTGGGTTGGCTTATACTTGAGTATATATGGTAGTTGTTGAAAGATGACAATTTTATTTCCTCAAACTGACCCTCAAGTTCCCATTCTCTCTATCCACAGAACAGTTTCCCCCAGACTCCTTGAGAAATCTCCAAGGATGGGGATTTTTTCCTGTGGTCCCAGGGTCACAAGGCACTCTGTGGGAAGCCTACAACAAAATTCTTCAGTTGTGCTTGAAAAAAACTGATCTTCAAAGAATACAGTTCTAGTTTACATAAAGTTGTCATAAATGAAGTGAAACCTGATTCTGGAAAATCACCTTCCACCCTTAAGAATCTCCTTATGGTACATTGGTTGTTTTTTTACTCAAGAGACAACGATTCTAATAGCAAAAATTGATAAACAAAGGTAATTAATATTTGTAAGAGCTTGGAAAAGCTTCTTCTTTGGACTAAAGAGGCTCTCTAGCTAGTAGCTGTTTTAAGTGGTGGAGTTCTGGGTCAAAACAGTAATATGCCCAAACTGAGAAACCAGGTAGGGAAACAAAGTTCTAAAATCCTGTTTGTCTCCCACCGGATGCCTAATCTGTATTTCAAGATGAACCACAAAGAGTCTCTTTGGTCTGTTTCAAAGCTGCCTTCAAAAGTGAAGCCACATGAATTCTTCTTTTTGAGTTTCTCTTACACTATGTATAACACATCTGATGGCCAAACTATTAGTTGCCTGTTAATACAGCTGAAATTACATTAATGTTGCAGAGTGGTAAATCTGGCAGGCGTTTGTGCCTGAGAAATTTGACAAAGAATATTTATAGCAACTCTACAAGAGCACGAAACAAAGCAAACATTTTGCAAACTGTAGGTGGTGGTGAAAAAAGTCTGTTGTGATATGAGATGCTAGCAAATTCCCTCTTCTAACGATGCATTGTAGGTAACATATAGTTCAACCTCACTGTAGCTAGAACAGGGGTTCACAACCTACAGTCAGTGGGCCAGATCCAGCCCACAACACCATTCCATCCGGCCCGTCATTGTCTCCCCTGCACCTGGAATTGGAAGCAGGCGCATTTATGTCAGCCATAAAATGCACCTGCGCATGCATAAATGTGCCCATGGCTGACGTAAATGCAGAAGTAGGCACATGTACGTTAGCTGTAAATGCACCTGCTTCCACTTCTGGTGTGTGTGTGTACAGCCTGCTCAGCTGTTCTGGGGGTGTGGTCAGGCCCACAGTACAAAAAGGTTGGCCACCCCGGCATAGAATGACAAAAGTACATTAGGACGAACAGACACCTTTTACTATTTAAGACTGTGTCATTCTGAACATAGTTTGACCTTGGGATTGACAATAAATCTCACTGAATTAGTTAGAAGGACTAATTAGAAGCATCTTAGGCTTTCAAACAATAGAACAAGAACAATTATTATTTAAGGCATGTGAAAATGAATTTCCACGTGAAAAGAAACATTTTTAAAAACACAAGGCAATAGGTTCTCTCTCTCTCTGTGACTGGTTACTATGAGTCTGTTTTTGCTTGTTTGATTGATTTTAGATTGTCTTGACCTGCTCTGAGAATGGATTAAGAGTGGGCTTAATAATATTAGTGAAATGTCAGTCTTTCAGCCTTATTGTCTATGGCTAAAATTGTGAAACATTTGACCTTGACCAAATTCAATAAAGAAAATCTTCATTGGGTTCCGATCCATAAAGCTCGGCTAACATTTTAAACCGGGGCCCCCAGTCATTCAGAAAATCATAATCAATATCTGAGTCTGAAGATCCAGAGCCCAAGGAACTCAATGATTCTGCAATGGATTCTGCACCTTCATAACCATATATGTGGAGAGTGTCATACGGGAGCATGTCTCCATCATTGTCAGCTTCTTCTTTCTTCATCTCAACCATAATGCCCATTTCTCCAGTGCCTGAAAATCCATTTCCAGGGGACTTTTGCACTTGGGGATAGACACAGGGCCTAGCTTCCATCGTCATCCTTGGTGAAGTCATCACTCTTTGGCGGGCTGAATTGAGGACTGAAACATCATAACTGGTGGTATCCATTTCACCACCACCTTCTTCATCGTAGGTTACCAGTTGCTCATGGATTTCTTCCACATTCTTCTTGAGAACATTCAGATCTTTCTTGTGTCTCTTCCTCCAGGCTATGAGTAGCATTATTACTGCAGGTGAAACAGTTAGGGTGGTGGTGGGGGGAACAACAACAAATCCATGAATTAGTTTTAAATCAGGAGTGCCCAAACTATGGCCCACGGGCCGGCTCCGACTCCTGACACCAATTCATCCAGCTCACGCCTACCCTCGTCACTCCTGGAAGCGGAAGTAAAACGTGCCAGTACAGGCACATTTTACTTCCACCTTTGGGAGCAACGAGGGCGGTGTGGGCTGGATGAATTGGTGTCAGGAGCCGGAGCCGGCCCATGGGCCATAGTTTGAACACCTCTGCTTTAAGCAGAGGAAATGGCAGCTTAAAATCTATCTCATCCTGTTGCAAAACAGATTGCAAGGCACGTTTTACTTCTGCTTCTGGTGGGAGGAACCACATGACCGGCCCGCTGAACCACGTCACTGGCCCACAGACCAAAATTTTTGGGCCCTAAATGAAGGAAGCAGCCACAGAAAAGGGTACAACAGGTAAATAAAAAACATAACTTGTCCCAGTTAGAAAAAGAGAGAGAGATACTAGTAATTTCTGCCCTTCCTGGAAGATTTCACAGTACAGAAAAGCAAATATTCACACTTAGAAATATAAGTTCTCTTATACTGAGTCATCTCCTTGGTATTATTAGCTCTGACTGACAGTGGCTCTTGAAAACTTCAGAAGAATTCATTCCCTGATGCTACCTGGAGATCCCTAGTATTCTTTGTTGGTCTCACATCTGAACAGGTACTGGATGTGAAGCTGATGAACTGGTGTGTCCATGCCATGCTCACTTTGTTTCTCTAAATGCTCTTCTAAATGTTGAAATCTTATGAATACCATCAAGAACAATTGTGTAATGTTGATAAAACAACCAACAATTCTACATAGAATCGCAGTACATGAATCCTGGAAGTTTTTCCAGATGATCACTATTATTACAAATTTGCTGGCACCTCAGTTATCCCAGGCTACAAACTGTACAGGAAGGATAGGAAGGGGCAAACAGGAGGTGGTGTAGCCTTGTATGTCAAAGAAGTGATAAAATCTTATGAATTGGAATATCTAGGTGATTTAGAGTCACCATTAGAAGCTCTGTGGGTAAGAGTACCAGGCCACAAGGATGGTCTAACAGTAGGCATATACTATCGGCCTCCGACCCAAACTCTTGAGGGAGACTGGCAGTTGGAGAATGTTGTAAAGGAGGCATCCAAGAAGGGAAGCCTGGTTATAATGGGGGACTTCAATTACCCTCACATAGACTGGGTGAACTGTTGTTCAGCACATGATAAAGAGATAAAGTTCCTAGATATGCTAAATGATTGTTCCCTGGGACAGATGGTTGAAGACCCAACTAGAGGTACAAGAATCCTTGACTTGATCCTGAGTAATACTCAGGATCTGGTGCAAGATGTTAATGTGACTGATCCAATAGGGAACAGTGACCACAACTCAATTATGTTTAACTTGATCATAGACCGCAAGTCACTGATAAAATCTAACACAGAGACCTTAAATTTTCAAAAAGGAAATTTCCCAAAGATGAGGAAACTAGTAAAAAAGAAACTGAAAGGGAAAATTGAGAGAGTCCAAACACTCCAAGAGGCATGGAGGTTGTTTATAAAAACAATAACAGAGGCCCAATTGGAATGCATACCCAAAAGGAAAAAGGGCACTGCCAGGTCCAAGAGGACTCCAATGTGGCTTACAGGAGCTGTTCGGGAAGTGATCAAGAGCAAGAAAAGCTCATTTAGAAGATGGAAGGCTTGTTCAAATGAGGACAGCAGGCAGAAACATAAATTCTGGCAGAACAAATGCAAGGCAACAATCAGGAAAGCAAAGCAAGACTTTGAGGAGCGTATAGCTAAAAATACTCAGAGGAATAACAAAGACTTCTTTAAGTACATTAGAAGTAAGAACCCAACTAGGAAGGCCATTGGACCATTAGATGACAATGGAAGGCAAGGGGTTATTAAAGAGGAAACAGAGATGGCAGAGAGACTCAATGAATTCTTTGCTTCAGTATTCACTGAAGAAGATAGAGACCACATGCCCAAAACAGAACCTATCTTCGTAGGGAGGGAAACCGAAGAATTAAGCAAGATAGAAATAACCAGGGAGGAGGTCCTTGCATGTCTTGTTAAGCTAAACACTAACAAATCCCCAGGACCAGATGGCATCCATCCACGAGTTCTCAGGGAACTTAAAGATGAAATTGCTGATATCCTAGCCAAAATATATAATCTTTCCCTCAAATCAGGCTTTGTGCCTGATGACTGGAAGGTAGCAAATGTAACACCAATTTTCAAAAAAGGATCCAGGGGTGATCCAGGAAATTACCGACCTGTCAGTTTGACATGTGTCCCAGGTAAAGTGATGGAAACCATCCTAAAAGATAGAATTAATAGGCACATAGAAGAGAAGGCGCTGCTAAAGCAGAGCCAACATGGCTTTTGCAAGGGCAAATCATGCCTCACTAATCTGTTGGAATTTTTTGAGAGTGTCAACAAGCATGTGGATAAGGGGGATCCAGTTGACATTGTTTATCTGGACTTTCAGAAGGCTTTTGACAAGGTCCCACACCAAAGGCTCTTGAATAAACTTACCAGTCATGGAATAAAGGGACAGGTCTTGTCCTGGATCAGCAACTGGCTAAGGGACAGGAAACAGAGGGTAGCACTAAATGGACACTTCTCCAAGTGGAGGGAAGTAAAGAGTGGGGTCCCCCAAGGTTCAGTACTGGGACCCCTGCTTTTCAACCTCTTCATAAATGATCTAGAGGTAGGAGTAAAAAGCAAGGCAGCCAAATTTGCTGACGACACTAAATTATACAGGGTAGTGAAAACTGTGAGAGATTGTGAGGAGCTCCAGAGGGATCTCTTGACACTGGGGGAGTGGGCAAAACAGTGGCAAATGAGCTTCAACATTAGTAAGTGCAGAGTGATGCATGTTGGGGCAAAGAACCCCAATTACATTTATAAACTGATGGGGTCTGAACTCTCTGCGACAAACCAGGAAAGGGACCTTGGTGTCCTGGTGGACAGCTCAATGAAGGTGTCAACCCAGTGTGCCTCAGCAGTGAAAAAAGCAAACTCAATGTTAGGGATCATTAGGAAGGGTATAGAAAATAAGTCAGCAAGTGTTATTTTGCCTCTTTATAAATCTATGGTGAGGCCCCATCTGGAATACTGTGTACAGTTCTGGTCGCCATACCTCCAGAAGGATATTATGGAGTTGGAGAAAGTACAGAGGAGGGCAACCAGAATGATTAGGGGACTGGAACACCTTCCTTACCATCTGAGGCTGCAACGGTTGGGCCTTTTCACTCTTGAACGACGGCGTCTAAGAGGTGACCTGATTGAAGTTTATAAAATCATGCACGGTTTGGACAAAGTAGATAAGGAAAAACTGTTTTCCCTATCGCACAACACTAGAACTAGGGGACACTCGATGAAACTTTTGGGTACTAGTTCTCAAACAAATAAGAGAAAGTACTTTTTCACCCAGAGGATTACTGGTCTATGGAACTCCCTGCCAGAAGAAGTGGTGACAGCTGTCAGTCTTGACAGCTTTAAGAAAGGATTAGACAAGTTCATGGAGGACAAGGGTATCAATGGCTATAATTATGGATACTTAAGGACGACCTCTGGGTTGGAGAGATAGGCAGAATATCTCTCAATGCCATTCCAGGGAATCCAAAGAAGGTGAAGGCACCTCCTTGGGAATACCCTGAAGGAAATGGTGAGCCACTGTGTGAGACAGAATGCTGGACTGGATGGGCTGTGGCCTGTTCCAGCAAGGCTGTTCTTATGTTCTTATGTTCTCATTAAGGAATTTTGGTATGTCAAAATACAGTAAAATCCCGTTTTACAGAAAAAGTCTGTTCCATAGCTTTTTCTGTAATATGGTTTTTCCATAAAATGAAGCAAACCAATCCCATAGGAATGCAGTGGTCTTTTATCCCCCCCCAGGCGCAATGTGCTCTGGGAAATTACATTCTGTAAAACGGGACATTTCCATAAACATTTCCATAAAATGGGATGTGTTTTGGCAAAAATCCTTTCTGTAAAATGAATTATCCATAAAACGAAGCATCTGTAAAATGGCGTTTTACTCAGTGGTGGGCTCCAACAGGTTCAGACAGGTTCGGGAGAACCGGTAGTAAAACTGGCTGGCCCCGCCCACTGCCCTGCCCCATCCACCTCCTCCGCTCACCTCACTCCGGATGCGACTCCAACATCCTTGCTGCTGGGTCCGGGCGCCCGGAGTGGGGTGAGGCTGAGCCAGCAAGTTACTCTGCTGCAGTTACTCTTTAAAGGAAAATTAGAGCATCAAAGTGTAATTGCTAACTAATGGTATGACGAACTGGACTCAATCCACAAAAGCTCACATTAAAATACAGCAGTTTAACCATGCCTGCCCAGTCACCTGGCCATGACCACAGAGTTGGCCACACCCACAGAATTGGCCATGCTCACAATGTGGTAGTAATTTTTTTAAGCCCACCATTGGTTTTACTGTATATCAAACTGTATTTCTTTTTCTTGTAGCATTGTTTTACTATTGTAAAAAATAATCAGCACAGAAGCAATCTATATCTATAAACCCAAGACGTACGTTCGTATGTCTGGTATGCCCCCCCACTACGCATCCCCCTGACATGTTCACAGGGCCTACCTTTCATGTCCCAGCTGAGGAAGAGGGGGGTCCAGAAGCCACAGGTAGGGTGTAAGCCCCACCAACAAAGATCACAAGTTTGTAGTCGGTGTGCATGCATGCACGAGCATGCATGCATCACCACCAGGCACCCAACGCTGACGCGGGTGCACACGCAAGTGCCAGCGCACGGGCATCACATCCAGGTCTCCAGCAGAGAACTTCACTCACCCCCCTTCAAATGCTGCCTGGCGAAGCGGCACCACAGGCACCACCTCAGCCCTGCCACGCTGTCCGGCCTCTGCCAGAAGTGGCTGCCACACAGAGCCAAAGACAACGCAGCTGCCCTCCCTGGAATGTCTGAAACTGCAGCCACCTCCCCAAACCACACCGCCTGGGTTAACATGCCCCCCCCCCGTATCCCTGTCCCAGCTTGGCTCCATCCTGGGCGAAGTCTGGGCACCTCTGCTAGTACAAATTAAGAGGCATTGTTTTACTACTGTAAAACAATACCTCTTGATTTGTATTGCTTGTGTTGATTTTTTTAAATTATTTTTTTGGTAATTATTAGCTTTTTATGAAACAAAGTGAAGCACAATTTATTCCAGGTCAAATATTGGATCAAATACAATCATACATATTAATAAGAATTGTAGTACCTAGTTAATGTTGCTATAATCCTATTAATAGTGATTCTGAACATCTTCCACCATTCTCAATTATTTGCTTTGTACCTGATATTCCTCTACAGCAGCAGGTAGTGACTTTGCTAGATTTTTGTTTTGAAAGTAGAAGTTTGGAGTAGAACTGGCAAGTAGCCAACAGAGGAAAATAATTGATTCACATGCTCCAGATTGTTAGGTATTTGCTAATCCCAGTTTCTAGTGGGAGAACGATATGAATGACTTTCTTCTATTATGGCTTCTGTAATTTGTGCAAAATGCGGCCATAACTGTGACATTAGTGTGTGTGTGTGTGTATATGTGTGTGTGTGTGTGTTTGTGTGTGTGTGTGCCCAATAGGATTGCTCAGTATGGGGCCCAGAAATTTCTGATGGCGGCCCTGTTCTTAGATGTAAATGTCCAAGCAACAGGGCAGTAATGATCACAGTTCAGCTGTACAATTTGAACCAGTTATACAATTTGTGTGATTTGCATAGACCAGTGATGGCAAACCTTGGCACTACAGCTGTTCTGATTGGCAGGAGTGCTGACTTGGGCTTTTGGGAATTGAAGTCCAAGAACACCTGGAGTGCCAAGGTTCATCTTCACTGGCATAAAAAAATCTTTATGATGCCTTATCTGCTAAGGAAGATTGTGGAGTTTCTTGTTCTTCTGTATCAAAATATGACAAAAGAGGCTACACATGCCTAATCTGCAATCTATTTTGGACAAAGTGCAAGCAGGTAAATATACCTAAAGGTAATCAAACAAACCTGAAAATCTCCCCTTTCTTCTGGCTTTCCCAGAATTTGGGAGGTGAGGAAGTATAAATATTTATTTATTTACCAATGATGATGAGGATGCAGAGAAAAATGGCCAACAGTGCTTGCATGGTGACTCCAACTTGTTTAGCTGCTTCTTCGCAAAATGTGAAGTTGCCATCTTCATCACACTTGCAGACCTGGATGGAAAGTTCATTTGTGCTGCTCTTTGGAGGTGAGCCATTGTCAGAGATGATGATAGGCAGGTAATGGGTTTTGACTAGCTCTCGATCAAACTGTCCATATTTGACAGTGACATTTGCTGTATTATCTGGGGGAAGGCAATGACATCTCATTAAATGATAATCACTGGTGGCTCAGTGGTTAAGAAGCTCACCTTGTTAGCTTGAAAGGCTAGCAAGTTGGCAGTTTGAGACCCGGGTACTGCATGACAGTTTGAGTGCCTTTCTCTGTCCTAGCTCCTGCCAACCTAGCAGTTCAAGAGCAAGAAATTGCAAATAGATAAATAGGGATCACTTTGGTGGGAAATTATCTTAGGGACATGAAAGGAGCCTCATTCGGGTGTCCCCTGAGCGGAGTTTCTCCAGCAAAAATCCTTTCAATCCAGAATAATTTCTGACATTAAATTATGATTACCAGTGTTGATTGCCTCATATGATTACATGCCAGTGGTACAGTTTTTGCTTCTGAAGTGGAAATATGTTTAAGGCACCCAAAATTGTCTTGGAGGCCAAGACGTCATCTCCTTTCTTTATAATCCACATTATGATCAAACTAGATATTAAGGGGAATATTTTCCTTATGATCAATCTCTCATAGGGGTTTCCACAGAGATATGTATCTCAACAATCTGATTTTCAAATTAAGCCAATGCTTAATTATGAAAGAAAGTACTGTACAGTGGAACCTCATACAACAATCACCCCGTATAGCAATGAAATCATATAACAATTAGGTTTTTGGGGGAAATTGCATCCCACATAAAATTTTCCCTATGGAAAAAATAGTACAACAAATTTTCAATGGGAAAAACCACTTAGCGAAAAAAAATCGTTGTACAATGCATCCCATAGGGAAAATCGCTATAGGATGCATGCATTGTATAGCAATTGTTTCATACAACAACGAGCCCCATGGAACAGATTAAAATCATTGTATGAGGTACCACTGTATATGGAATATACAGTACATAGAGGAGGAAAACCAGAGTCTACGACAAACAAAAGTCTTTCAGTTGGAAGAATACCTCTGTTAAAACTATGAAAAATATGTAGGCCGGAATTATACATCAACAAGTGAAATCTCATAATTCATGACCAGGCACTGAGATCATACCTGTCAACTTTTGGATTTGAAAATAAGGGAAATTCTGGCCACACCCCTCTCAGGGTGTGGCCAAATCTGTGGGCGTGGCCAAATATAGCCATGTGACTTGCTGGGCTCCTGCCACATGGCTATGAAAATGTCTGTAAACACAGACAGCACTGGATCTTTGGCTGTAAAAGGAGATGAGCACTGCACCCTAGAGTTGGATACGACTGGCAGATTTTACTTTCTTAGGATCAAAGATCTCTGCAGAAGGTGATTGCAGCCGTGAAATAAAAAGGTGACTGATGCTTGGGAAACAAGCTATGAGAAACCGGGGGAACATAGTTAAAAGTAGAGGCATCACCTTGCAAACAAAAAATTGCATAGTCAAAGCAATGGTATTCCCGGTGGTAATGTATGGGTGTGAGAGCTGGACCATTAGGAAAGCTGAGCGCAGAAAAATAGATGCCTTTGAAATGTGGTGTTAGAAATAGGTCGATCCTGGAAGAAATCAACCATGACTGCTCATTAAAGGTCAAATACTAAAAATGACACTAAAGTACTTTGGACATTAAATGAGAAGAGAGGATTCACTTGAGAAAGCCTTGATGCTGGGAAAGTTGGAGGACAAAAGAAGGGGGTGGCCAAAAATAAGATGGCTAGATGGTATTGTAGATGCAATGGGCACAAAGCTGTGTGGGCCAAAGAACCCTTTCCCCATTTTCTTGGGGGACTTTTGTTTTGTTTTCTTTCTTGTTTACTCAGTGGCTTAAGTGGCTAAGATGCTGACTGGGAGGCATAAGGTCAGCAGTTCGATTCCCGAGTACTGCAGGACGGAATGAGCTCCCGTCTTTGTCCCAGCTCCTGCCATCCTAGCAGTTCGAAAGCAAGAAATTGCAAGTAGATAAATAGGGACCACTTTGGTGGGAAAGTAACAGCGTTCCGTGCACTCTGGTGTCTAGTCATGCCTGCCACATGACCACGGAAATGTCTGCAGATGCAGACAATGCTGGCTCTTTGGCTTTGAAACAGAGATGAGCACTGAACCCTAGAGTCGGATTCGATTGTCTTTTGAGCAAGGGAGACCCTTTACCTTTACCTAACTCAGATCCCCTTAAACAACCGTGCAAGCACACTGGATCTATGAGCTCTGATAATTCTTCCCGTGTATTTTGGATCTGCTCTCTCATACAAAAAGCAGCTTCTTGCTCTAAAAATTGGCCGCTGTAGGAATCTATGACTGTGATGGTGAACCTTGGCACTCTAGATACGACTGGCTTTCGAGCAAGGGAAACCTTTACCTTTAGCATATAGTGATCAAGCACCATCCCCCCTCCCAAGTTAACTCTAGAACAGAAACGGAACCCCCCTCTCTCTCATATAGTGATCAAGCACCATCTCCCACCTGCACCCCACCCCCAAGTTAACTCTAGAACAGAAATGGAACCCCCACCCCCTCTCTCTCATATAGTGATCAAGCACCATCTCCCACCCCTCCCAAGTTAACTCTAGAACAGAAACGGGACCCCCCTCTCTCATATAGTGATCAAGCACCATCTCCCACCCCACCCCCCAAGTTAACTCTAGAACAGAAATGGAACCCCCACCCCTCTCTCTCATATAGTGATCAAGCACCATCCCCCCACCCCCACCCCACCCAAATTAACTCTAGAACTCTAGAAACGGAAGCCTCCCTCCAGCCAGGAGGCAGGGCAGAAACAGCTCAATAAAGCATGAGAGTGAGAGATAAGTCTCTGCGCCCAGACCAAGAGCTGATTTGCCCCTGCATATATGAAATGTCGCTCACCTCTAGAGTAGATTCCCGTCCCTCCCAGCATGGTGGCTCTGACCAGCTCAGTAGCAAAAACAAAGCAGCCTCCATATTGGCCATGTGGCAGGAGGAAAATGAAAGAGAAAATACAGAACATCCCTCCCACCACCTTCTCTCTCTCTCCCCTTCCACAAGTGAAAAGCCTGCCACACAGCGACCTCTGGTGGCCAGAAAAACATACTGCAGCTTCGCCTGTGAGGGCTCCAGTGAGGATATTTTTTTTAAAAAATAAGGGAAAATATGGGGATATTAATAAAACGGGATCGGGGTGGGAAGAGGGGTAAAAATAACCGGTTTCCCCGGGTAAAATGGGATGGTTGACAGGTATGATTGAGATACAGAACTAATGCCTTGTTGATAAGCGGCAATTTGCTGCCGCAACATGTGCTCATAGAGACAAATAACATTTTCTCAAAACCTCTGCTTCACACTGGTTACAAAGTCATATATTTGGAACATGGGAAGTTTACATTCCAAATTTTTTCCTTTCTGCTATCTTGTAAAATCATTGTAAAAATGTACAGTACCTTGATTATCAATTAGAGTGAAGTTGCTCTCTTCAGAAACCAATGAGAACGTGAATTTCACATTGGGTGACATTTCATCCTTGTCTACAGTAGAAATATGAATGATCACCTGCAAGAATCAGAAAGGTTTTATCCTTCAATAAATTTCAGTGAATGCCTGGGGCAGGATCCTGACCTCACATTGAGTTATGTCAGGGACCATCACTCAATGGGAGACCACACAGTTTACATGGAGAATGCTTCCAGTTTAGTCTTTTAGCAGCTCTAGGAAAGGATCAGGGATGGAAAAATCAGATCTCTTTCTGAAAATCTGGAGGGTTGCTGCCAGTTAGAGTAGACAAAACTAGGTCAGATTGACTAAGTTGGGGTGGTGTTATGTATGTTAACTGTGTTTTCTGACAGGAGCGGAATGTATCTTTTCTCATGTATCTATTCTTATGCAAATAAGTGGATCGAAAAATGTGCACACTCTGTTAGCCAATGGGCTTGTTGTATTATTGTTACTGTTACTGTTTATAGGAGCGGAATGTATCTTTTCTCATGTATCTATTCTTATGCAAATAAGTGGATCGAAAAATGTGCACACTCTGTTAGCCAATGGGCTTGTTGTATTATTGTTACTGTTACTGTTTATAGTGTATATAAGTCTGAGTTTTGCTCCATCCAAACTGTGTTCAAACCCCACTAATAAAGAGCTGAATTTCACTACTTCATTCGTCTGCTTCTTCATTCCTTGAACACTAAACTGGTGACGAAGGTGGGATGGCGTCCCCACAAGGCAGCAACATCGGCCCATTCAACCCAATGCATCCAGAGCATTGGGCAACATACGAACGCAGGTTCTGCCACGCAATGGCCGCGCAGAATATCACCGACGGAAACCAGAAGCGCTCCTGTTTCCTCGCTCAGTGCGGTTCTGAGACGCATGAGCTGGCAACCCACCTCGTTCTCCCAAGGGACGTGGATGTGGTGCCACTCACAGAAATCATGTCCACACTGAGGAGGCACCTGCAGCCAGAGGTCTTGATCTTCCCGGCCAGGGTGGCCTTCCACAGAAGAGAGCAGCGACCCGGTGAATTCATTGCAGACTACGCCACCGCGCTGTGCATTGCTGTTGCCCCATGCAAGTGGGACAACATTGAAGAAGCACTCCGGGACCGTCTGCTGGCCAGCATGAGGGACGAAGATGCTCAATGTCGCCTCATGATCACAAAGACGCTAACCTTCACGGATGTCCTAGAAGAGGCAGTAGTGTCTAAGGCCACACGGTTCAGGATAAAGCTTTTCCGGCACCACCACTCCACCACCAGTGCCACCGACTCAGCTGTGCACGCTCAGCAAAGTTCACCTTCATCCTCCTCAGCATTGCCTGGTTCCATCTCTTCATCGGAGTCCAGCGACGCAGAGGGAAAAGTCTGAGCGGTCCGAGGAAAGCACCAAGAGCACCATGACGATCGGGAGAAGAAATTCCTTCGCAAGTGTGATGGCTGTGGAGCCCGGCATGACTGTAAGAAGTGCCCCTTCTGCACTGCAGAATGCCACAACTGCGGGTGAAGAGGGCACATTTCTAAGGTATGCCGACAGCGAAAGCAAAGACCTCCAGTGCCTATGCCCAAGAAGAGTCATCACCACAACACATCCATCGCCAAAGTGTCACCCGAGCCTGAGCCGTGCCAAGTGGGCATCGTCAGCGAGCATTTCTTCGCAGACCTGAGCCTGCAGGATGTCCCCTTCAAGATGGAGGTGGATTCAGGTACTACCTTTTCCATAATCCCACAGCAGGAGTTTTTGAGAATTCCCCCTGCCTCTCAGCCCAAGCTTAAATCCTTTAAAACTTCCCTCCGGGATGTGTATTTTGATGGGTACATTCTTGGTTAAATTCAAAAACATTTGCACCTCCTTGCAATTGGTTGTAGTTAAGCAGGGCACTAACTGTCTCATTGGGACCAAATGGTTTAGGCACTTGGGAATCCGGCTTTCTGGCATCCATGCAATAGACTCTGACCCAATCCAGGACGTTTGTGCTGCACATCCTGAGGTATTCAAAAGGGTTTACGTTTAGGTTTATACAAAGGACCCCCTGTTGACTTTGATCTTGACCCAACCATCCGGCCCATCCGGATGAAGCCACGCCAGGTACCCTTTGCTTTGAAGGAGAAGATAGAAGCAGAGCTGGACAAACTGGTGGGGCAGGGCATCCTAGTGCCGGTGGACTCCGCAGAGTGGGAGATACCAATTGTGACTGCTTTGAAAAGTAACGGGGAGGGCAGGATATGCGCTGACTACAAGTGTACCATCAATAAAGCTATTCGCCCAAACACATATCCTGTGCCCGTGGTAAGCCACCTTCTTGCCTCCTTGCATGGAGGAAATTGCTTTGCAAAACTTGGCCTTGCCCAGGCTTACCAGCAATTAACTGTGTCTCCTGCTGCTGCCATAGCCCAGACCATAGTAATGCATAGGGGGGCATTTAAGGTAATTAGACTATAATTTGGGGTGAATGTGGCCCCCGGAATATTTCAATCTCTTGTAGAACGTATTTTGAAAGGGTTGCCTGGTGTCCTGCCATATTTTGATGATGTCCTGATCACCACTAAGGACACCGTCAAACTAGCGGCCAGGCTCGATCAAGTCCTGTTACGTTTCGAGAGGGCCGGTCTACGTCTCAGAAGAGACAAATGTGTGTTTTTGGCACAGGAAGTGGAGTTCCTGGGGTACCGCATTACACCCCAAGGTATCATGCCCTCTGACTCTAAGGTGACGGCCGTGTGGAATGCACCTAGGCCAAAATGTAAAGCCAAATTGCAATTATTTCTAGGATTGTTAAACTTCTATCACTCTTTTCTCCATAGCAAAGCCTCAGTTGCCGAACCATTACATCGGCTTCTTAAGAAAGATACTGTTTGGCACTCAAGCCATTCACATCTGCAGAATTCCAATCCTTCATGGAAAGGAATGCAATTAGGCACATCACTGCCGCCCCATTCCACCCAGCCACCAATAGCCAGGTGGAGCGGCAGGTGCACACAACTAAAGAAGCGCTTCGGCGTATGGGTGAAGGGGATTTGGAGCTCCAGCAATGCCAGTTTCTTTTCACCTATAGACTCACCCCCCTTGCCTCAGGGCTGTCCCCTGCTGAATTGCTCCAGCGAAGGAAACTGTCATCCTTGATGGACAGATTGGATCCCTCTAGGGTGGAGGACAAAGGCACAAATATAGCGATCCAACACCAGAAGGGTTTTTCTCCAGGAGACCCTGTACATTGCCGCGATTATGCAGCTGGTGGCCCTACGTTTGTGCCTGGGTTTGTGATCGATCAGACTGGTCCTGTTTCTTACAGAATCAAAACAGCCACTGTTCTGTTCTGGAGGAGGCACGCAGATCAATTGAGACCCAGAATACTGGACCTACAGGACGAATACAGACACTCAACGTTAGGGTTGGCCCCCACCCGTTTACCCAGGGGGCAGAGGTAATAGTCAACAGCAAGCTAACTTAGACCCAGAGGTGTGTTCTAGGGACCGATTTCAAGGGGTAATTGTGGAATGCTCCCCTACTCTGGCCATGTGTACCCCTACACTGTCCCAGCCTAGCACTCTGGATTCCTTTATTGATGATGACCAATTTTGTTTGGCGTCGCCCTCCACTCTTAGGATCCTGAGTTTTCTTATTCATCCACAGAATTAGATTTTAGTTTTGAGCAATTCCCTGCTCCTCCATCTGACAAACGGGGCTTTAATTTGGGTTTACAATCCTCCCCCTCTAGTCAATCCCTCACTCCAGTCGGGTCGCCCATCCTATGAGCCTCTGAGCCAGCTCAGCCAAGCGTCCGACCCAGAAGGGAAACTAGACCGCCATCCTGGTTAAATGATTTTGTTTTTACCTAGGGGGGAAGAATGTTATGTATGTTAACTGTGTTTTCTGACAGGAGTGGAATGTATCTTTTCTCATGTATTTATTCTTATGCAAATAAGTGGATCAAAAAATGTGCACACTCTGTTAGCCTCTGGGCCCGCTTCTACTTCCAGGTGTGGGGGAAGATGGTGACGAGCCGGTTGGAATGGTGTTGTGGGCCAAGGCTGGCCTGCAGGCCATAGGTTGGGAACCCCTGTACTAAGTAAACATTTAAAAGCTGCGTCCCTGCTGCGAATGCCCCAAGCCCCCTTTTCCAGCCTGGCTCGTCAGAGGGAAGGAGCAACACCTGGCCCCGTGATGGAGAGGACTTTGACATGGACGCCCCAAGCCCCCTTCCCCCAGCCTGGCTGGTCAGAGGTAAGGAGCAACACCTGGCCCCGCGATGGAGAGGACTTTAAAGGCTGCGTCCCCGCAGCGGATGCCCCAAGCCCCCTTCCCCAGCCTGGCTGGTCAGAGGGAAGGAGCAACACCTGACCCCGCAATGGAGAGGACTTTAAAAGCTGTGTCCCTGCCACCCGGGCTCCATAAGGACATTGAGCCCTGGGCTCCGAAAGTGCGTTGAGCCCCGGGCTCTGCAATGACTGTGGGGACGTGAAGGCAAAGGACAGTTTATTACTTGTTGTTTGATATTTTTGTTGATGTTATATTATTGTGCTGATGTATGATGTATAATGTTGACATATTGTGATTGTACCGATTGTATTGCATTGTGATGCTTATTTTTGAATTTTTGTATTGCTGTATTTTGTGATTAACCTTGTAACTACATTTTTTATTGTACTGTATTGTGTATTTTGTATTTGGATATTATATGATTATGCTTATTATGTATTGCACTGTATTTTTATTATGTTTGCACTGTATATTATGTATTATTTATTGTTGGAAGCTGCTCTGCGTGGTGCATGCACTAGAAGAGCGGGATATAAATAAACAATTCAATTCAATTTAAGGTTGCACTATAAGGCTGCAAGCCTTGCCATATTTACCAGGAAGCAAAAGCCCTTCCAAATTAAATGGAATTTTTTTTCTATAGAAGTGTGCTTTGAATGATGGTCATAAAGACATCCATAAGAGTTACTGCACACCTGGCTAAATCATTTCTTTGCCAAACATTGTGCTTTGATACTTTTTTTATAGCTTCCATTGCCACAAACTATTTTGCTTATAGCTATCCATTGCCACAATCGTCCTGGTGGCACAGTGGTTAAACTGCTGTACTGCAGCCAAAACATTGTGAGTTTGATCCTGATGGGGAATCAAGGTTGACTCATCCTTCCATCCTTCTGATGTTGGTAAAACGAGTAGCCAACATGTTGGGAGCAAAATGTTAATTAATTTGTGAACTGCCCAGAGAGTGCACTAGCACTTATATGGGGGCAGGTATAGATGTGTCATTGTTATTGTTATTTTGTCTGGTATAATATGCTCTTTCATATGCAGGTAGAATTATTGCCATTTAATAAATTGTCAATGTGTTTAGTTATTTTGGTGTTAGGATCTCTGCTCCTGTCATGTGAAGGGGACATGCCTGAACATCACCACTGCATGGCCTGAGGACATGATCTGATAACATTTCATAGAGGTTGTTTGAATATGGCCAGGTCAGAAAGGTCCTGAGTCAATATCCAGGGTATGGACCTTCTTTGGGCTTCCCTTTTGAACACCAGCATCCAGAAAGATGGGGTAAAAACAACCATGGGGGAATACGTAAGGGGTCTGCAGATGCGGTGCTACAGTGGTGAAGTGGTTGTACTGTAGGGAGTTGACAGGAAACATGTGGTGGTAGAATCAAATTTCCTCTGGAATCTCAGTCACGATAAATTCAAGCTTTAACTAGGGGGAAATGGTGATGAGCAGCACAATCTCTTGGGATTGATTTTTGGCAATGGTAAGAAATTAAAAAAGGTAAAGGTCACCCTTGCTCAAAAGCCAGCTGTATCCGACTCTAGGGTTCAGTGCTCATCTCTGTTTCATAGTCGAAGAACCAGTGCAGTCTACTTCTGCAGATGTTTCCGTAGTCATGTGGCAGGCATAACTAGACACAGGACCATAGCCAGGATTCTAGACTTGGGGGAGGGGGTGACAATTTTTCAGGAGGGGCAACAATGCCACACACACATATATAACATTGGCATCCTGGGGTGGGTTGGGGAGCTGTTACCTCAAGAGGGTTGTTGGCTCCACTGGCCCCCCCTCTGGCTACGGCCCTGACTAGACACTGGAGCGCACAGAATGCTGTTTACCTTCCCACAGAAGTGGCCACTATTTATATACTTGCAATATCTTGCTTTTGAACTGCTAGGTTGGCAGGAGCTGGGACAAAGATGGGAGCTCATTCCACCCAGCAGTACTCGGGTATTGAATGGCTGACCTGCCGCCTTCCAGTCAGCATCTTAGCCACTTGAGCCAAAAATAGGTACCACTTTGGTGGGAACATGAACAGCATTCTGTGTACTCCAGTGTCTAGGCATGCCTGCCAGATGTCCACGGAAACATCTGCAGATGCAGACAGTGCTAGTTCTTTGGCTATAAACCAAGATGAGCACCGAACTCTAGAGTTGGATACAACTGGTTTTTGAGCAAGGGCGACCTAAGTGGCTCAGGTTTGGCAGGGCAGGTAGTGATGAAGGGAAAGGATGAGTAATGAGTGATGAGGCCTGGTCTCCCTGGCCCAGTCTTTCCAAAGCCTGCCTGCTGGGCCCTAAAGGGACCCCAAGATCCTGTTGCCACAAAGGGCTTAGAGTTGCATAGCTCCTCTGTTATGCTCTGTGGAAATTGCAAGTAGATAAATAGGGACCACTTCGGTGGGAAGGTAAACAGCACTCCGTGCATTCTGGTGACTAGTCCTGCCTGCCACATGACCATGGAAACATCTGCAGAAGCAGACAGTGCTGGCTCTTCGGCTTTGAAACAGAGATGAGCACTGAACCCTAGAGTCGGATACGACTAGCTTTCGAGCAAGGGTGGCGTTTACCTTTACCTTTACTGAAATCAACAGACCTTAAGCTTGAGGGAGATGGCTGAGGAGCCAAAGACTGGGAATTCAATTCCTCACTGTGTCTTCCAGGAGAAGTGCCAGCCTGTGAACCCTTGGGCAAGGAACATAGCCCCAGGGCACCCCCAGAAGAAAGGAATTGGAAATCACTTCTTTGTAATCTCTACCTAGAAAACTCTGGAAAGGGTTGCTATAAATCAGAGTTGACTTGATCACACACTGTTCTTATTAAATTTGAGGAATCCTGATTCTAGCATAGTCTGGACCCATAATTATTTAAAACAGAAGTCTTAGGACACTAATTAAATCTATTGGGCCAAATCCAACCTTTTATCCTATCTTGGTTAAAAAGTGCCATTCATTTCAGTGGGTCTGTCCCAGTAAGACCAGAATTACATTTAACCATCACAGCTATTCTGATTGGAAACAGCGCATATATTTACATCTTAATATATTTTCAATTCATGGACGCACAATAAACTCCCTTTTCAGTACATCATCCTGTTTAAGTATTTTTGTACCTATGTATTTTATTCTTGTTGACTGGTTCTTGTCAGCCAGTGGGTATACTGAGTTGTAGGAGAAAGACTGAAACTTGGCTAGGCAGGCACTGTTAGCTGTTTCGTTTCTGATACTGTACCTTTCCAGGTGCAGCATTTTCACACACTTGAGGATTATACGGATAAGCAAATTCTGGTGCGTTGTCATTGATGTCTTTAACCTTAATGTAAACTGGAACATGGGTTTCTAATTTAGGCACCACCACGTCTGAAACAACAAAAGGAAAATCACAGATTTACTAACATGATATTAAACTGAAAACAGAGAGAACAGGCTTCAGCAAAGACAAAGTTTTAACTCGGCACTGAAGAGACAATATGATAAGAACGGATTCTATTTTTAGGATGGGGGATTCCAAAATTGGAAAGCGCCATAACTTAGAAGTCTCTCTCGGTTGTATGTGTCTAGTGTATTTATTCTACAGATGGTGTTTGGAGAAGGTCACTCATATTACTTCTGTGATACTGCCTCCACAGCATGTTCTTTCTGGCCAGCTTATCAGTTTTCCTTACATCCAGAGTCATCATCCTCATCCTTTATTAATTACTAGCTTTATGCCCAGCTTCACCCGGGGCATTTTTTTTTGGGGGGGGCTGATGGAGGCCTCCCGCATTTCCTACCTGGCCAGGGGTGGTTCTTTGGTTGTGGTCTGGCTTCAGGCGCCTGGCCACGATTGCCGCTTGCCACATTGTGGTGGCATGTGTGCTAATGTGCACACGCACACCAGCCCATTGGGTCCTGCATCAGTGGTCGTGCGGGCGTCAAGGTCGGGCTCCTGCGCGCTGGCATGCGCAGTCGTACCAGTAGCTGTATCGGGCACCTGGTGTAGGTCCTGCATTGGTGGCTGCGTGGGTGTCTGTTGTGTCTCGGCTCTGGCGGTCATGTGGGCATCAGCGTTGGGTTCCCGGATGCATCACCTGCATGCTGGCATGCTGTGCATGCCATCAGCTACATCGAGCACCCAATTGTGACGCCTGTGTGCGCACCAGCACTACCGCTGTGATCCTTGCTGGTGGGGCTCATGCCCCACCCGTGGCATCCAGACCCCCCTCTTTGACTGATGAGATGTGCAAGGTAGGCCCAGTTAAATTTTCAGGGGGGGTCGCAGGGGGGGCAAGACATGCAGGGCATACGAACGTACCTTTTGGCTTTATAGATATAGATTATTATTAATAATATAATAATTTTGTGTCAGAAATTATTCTGGGTTGAAAGAATTTTTTTCTGGGGAAACTCTGCTCAGGTAACACCTGAATGAGGCTCCTTTCATGTCCCCAAGATCTTTTCCCACTGAAGTGGTCCCTATTTATCTGCTTGCAATTTCTTGCTTTTGAACTGCTAGGTTGGCAGGAGCTGAGACAGAGACGGGCACTCAAACCATCATGCAGTACCTGGGTCTTGAACTGCCGATTTGCTTGCCTTCCAGCTAACAAAGCAAGTTTCTTAACCACTGAGCCACCGCAGCCCCTCCTTTATTAATTGATTAGACATCTGACAATATCAAATTAAAATATAATGTGATGCATTAAATAAAATATAATTACATAGACTGAGATAAAAAATAGACTCAGTTGCAGTTCTTCTTAACATAAGAACAGCCTTGCTGGAACAGGCCACAGCCCATCTAGTCCTGCATTCTGTCTCACACAATGGCTCACCATTTGCTTCAGGATATTCCAAAGCAGATGCCTTCACCTGCATAGGATTCCCTGGAAATGGCATTGAGAGATATCCTGCCTATCTCTCCAACCCGGAGGTTGTCCTTAGGTATCCATAATTATAGCCATTGATACCATTGTCCTCCATGAACTTGTCTAATCCTTTCTTAATGCTGTTAAGACTGACAGCTGTCACCACTTCTTCTGACAGGGAGTTCCATAGAACAGTGATCCTCTGGGTGAAAAAGTACTTTCTCTTATTTGTTTGAGAACAAGTACCCAAAAGTTTCATGGAGTGCCCCCTAATTCTAGTGTTAGGCGATAGGGAAAACAGTTTTTCCTTATCTACTTAGTCCACACCATGCATGATTTTATAAACTTCAATCAGGTCACCTCTTACACGCCATTGTTCAAGAGTGAAGAAGCCCAACCGTTGCAGCCTCAGATGGTGAAGAAGGTGCTCCAGTCCCCTAATCATTCTGGTTGCTCTCCTCTGCACTTTTTCCAGCTCCATAATATCCTTTTGGAGGTATGGCAACCAGACTGTACACAGTATTCCAGATGGGGCCTCACCATAGATTTATAAAGAGGCAAAATGACACTTGCTGTCTTATTATCTATACCCTTCCTAATGATCCCATTGAGTTTGCTTTTTTCACTGCTGAGGCACACTGGGTAGACACCTTCATTCAGCTGTCCACCAGGAAACCAAGGCCCATTTCCTGGTTTGTCGCAGAAAGTTCAGACCCCATCAGTTTATAAATGTAATTGTTTTTTTTTTACCTCAACGTGCATCACTCTGCACTTACTAGTGTTGAAGCTCATTTGCCACTGGTTTGCCCACTCCCCCAATGTCAAGAGATCCCTCTGGAGCTCCTCACAATCTCTCACAGTTTTCACTACCCTCAATAATTTAGTGTCGTCAGCAAATATTGCTATTTACTCCTACTTCTAGATCATTTATGAAGAGGTTGAAAAGCAGGGGACCTAGTACTGAACCTTGGGGGACCCCACTCTTTACTTCCCTCCACTTGGAGAAGTGTCCATTAAGTGCTACCCTCTGTTTCCTGTCCCTTAGCCAGTTGCTGATCCAGGACAAGACCTGTCCCTTTATTCCATGACTGGTAAGTTTATTCAAGAGCCTTTGGTGTGGGACCCTGTCAAAAGCCTTCTGAAAGTCCAGATAAACAATGTCAACTGGACCCCCCTTATTCACATGCTTGTTGACACTCTCAAAAAATTCCAACAGATTAGTGTCTAGGCCAGACGTGAAACTGGCAAAATGAAGGCACCTTTTGCTGAGTTCATTCTGCAGTTCTTTTCACCTGAGACAGTGTGAGAAAGATTAACCAGCAACACAAGGTTACAGTGTCAGGAACAAATTTACTCATGAGTAGGTCCTTCTGCCCACCAGTGATTGGTTCCTGCTTCCAAGCTGCCACCCTTCAGCTAAGCAACCCAGGATATTAGATTAGTGTAGATACGGTAGCGAATAGCCAAGTAAAAAGTATATTATAATCAGAGTAAGTTACAGAAGAAAGTTTATCAAAAGTTCAGAGAGCACATCAAAATAAAGAAAGCTCGTCTAATTGAGGAAGCCCAAGGATGCCCAAGGGACCCCCTTCTGGCTTAAGCAACTACATGTTTGCAGTTCACCCTTAGCTCAAAGCATTGGATCAAGAGAATGTCTTGCCTCCTCCCTCTGGGTTATATCTCCTCCCTCAGGGTCCATCTCCTTGCTATTCCTCTAAAGGAATCCAGCCAATGATCATACAGCATAACATGTCCATCACACGTTAGGTTTCATTTCTTCCAACCCATGAGGCTAGCATATTTATACATTCCAATCTCTCTAAGGTATGTGCTAAAGGTTATCCCATGCACTGAAATCTCCATCTTGGGTGAGGCTAAAACCAAGGCACAAGTCCTGCCCTGGCATACCGTTGACAGGGGTACGCCCAATTGTGGTGCAAAAATATCACAATCTTCAAGGAAGCTCTTTGTGTGTACCCCCTCAGTTGCAGTGAAAGTGCCACTATGGTAACCATGCCAAAGAAATATAACTCTCTGATAGGTTTTTTTATGGTTTAGAGTAAAACCCTGACTTACAAATACCTCGAGTTACATACAATTTGACTTACATAATGACTTTGTGCTAAAACCATGTCCCGATTTACATGATTTCCTATAGGTTTGCTTCGAGTCACATAAAGATATTTTTCCTATGGGTTTGCTTTGAGTTATGTAAAAATTCATTTCCCTATGGGTTTGCTTCGATTTACATAAAAATTTCATTTTTCATATAGGTTTGCTTTGAGTTACGTAAAAAACCGATTTAAGCAAAAGCCTATAGAACTGACTTTTTTCGTAAGTAGGGGTTTTACTGTATATCCAAACAGTTTTCATGTTTTTTTTTAAAAATAGCAAGGTTTTTTTTAAAACACTGCATTTTTAAAGATAGGTCTTACATCACGTTTGGTTACATCACGTTCGGAGTGCAGTTTGACCGCCGGCTGGCCGGAGGGAGATGGGGAACACCTGAGGGCTGCCCGACGCCCTCAAAAGCCACTCCCCACCACAGCCGAGACCAGCACGGTTCGACCGGCGGCCAACCGGAGGGAGACGGGGAACACCTGAGGGCTGCCTGACGCCCTCAAAAGCCGCTCCCCGCTCCCCACCACCGCCGAGACCAGCGCGGTTCAACCGCCGGCCGGCCGGAGGGAGACGAGGAACACCTGAGGGCTCCCCGATGCCCTCAAAAGCCTCTCCCCGCCATCGCCGAGACCAGTGCGGTTCGACCGCCGGCTGGCCGGAGGGAGACAGGGAACACCTGAGGGCTGCCCGACGCCCTCAAAAGCCACTCCCTGCCACAGCCGAGACCAGCATGGTTCAACCGGCGGCCAACCGGAGGGAGACGGGGAACACCTGAGGGCAGCCCGATGCCCTCAAAAGCCGCTCCCCGCCACCGCCGAGACCAGCGCAGTTCAACCGGCGGCCAGCCGGAGGGAGACGAGGAACACCTGAGGGCTGCCCGATGCCCTCAAAAGCCGCTCCCCGCCACCGCCGAGACCAGCGCAGTTCAACCGGCGGCCAGCCGGAGGGAGACGAGGAACACCTGAGGGCTGCCCGATGCCCTCAAAAGCCTCCCCCCGTCACCACCGAGACCAGTGTGGTTCGACCGCCGGCTGGCCGGAGGGAGACAGGGAACACCTGAGGGCTGCCCGACGCCCTCAAAAGCCACTCCCTGCCACAGCCGAGACCAGCATGGTTCAACCGGCGGCCAACCGGAGGGAGACGGGGAACACCTGAGGGCAGCCCGATGCCCTCAAAAGCCGCTCCCCGCCACCGCCGAGACCAGCGCAGTTCAACCGGCGGCCAGCCGGAGGGAGACGAGGAACACCTGAGGGCTGCCCGATGCCCTCAAAAGCCGCTCCCCGCCACCGCCGAGACCAGCGCAGTTCAACCGGCGGCCAGCCGGAGGGAGACGAGGAACACCTGAGGGCTGCCCGATGCCCTCAAAAGCCTCCCCCCGTCACCACCGAGACCACTGCGGTTTGACTGCCGGCCGGCCGGAGGGAGACGGGGAACACCTGAGGGCTGCCCGACACCCTCAAAAGCCGCCCCCTGCCACCGCCTAGACCAGCGCGATTCAATCCGCCAGCCGGCCGGAGGAAATCCTGCCTTCACTTTGCAGCTGGAGGCCTGGACATCGCAGTTGGTCGATCCCAGGTGCTCTGCGCTCCCTGTCTCGTCCCGGGAGCCCACGCCACTGGCTCCGCTGGGGAGAGACAGGTGGGAGCCATTGCTGCCAACAACGCAGCTGCCCTCACGGACGTTGAACCATGGCGAGCCTTTGTGGCTGCTGGGTGGTTGAGGTTGATTTTTTGTGTAATTTCTCACTGTGACATTGCTTAATTCTTTATATTTTGTATTGTATTTTTGCATATTCTGATGTTTTGATTGTATTAATTGTCCATTGCCTTTTGTATTTTATTGTATATTTTGCTCTGTTTATTGTATTTATATATGTTGTAAGCCGCTTTGAGTGGCACCTGTGCCAGGAAAACGGGATAGAAATAAAACTTAATAATAATAATAATAATAATAATAATAATAATAATAATAATAATAATAATAATAATAATAATAATAATAATAATAATAATAATAATAATAATAATAATAATAATAATAATAATAATAATAATAATAATAATAATAATAATAATAATAATAATAATAATAATAATAATAATAATCACACCTCTTCACTCCACCCCCATACAACTAAATTAGGGTTCTTGTCTGTCTGTGTTTACATGACTTCTGCTGTCATCTGCTTCCTTTGCCACCTGCCATCCATGCAGGCCTCATTCTCACTGCTCTGGCATAACAGCCCCACCTTTTCTCTGACTACAGTGTGTCTTAGCAGTGTACAAAGTGCAACTCCAGTGACGCAACATTAAAAAATAATAATGTTGCCGGTTTAGCACTAAACTCCAGTGTTGCTGAAAATCATATGGGCCAAAAGACCTCACACTGCTGAACTGAAACCTAGTAAAGGCTACTGTTACTGCCAGATACAATTCCCTTTCCAATCTACAGTGGATCGTTGTAGTGTGATGCTGCAGTGATGTAATATTTATTTTAAAAATAAGGATAATTTATTTCTGGGGTGCAGAACTAATGAGAACCATACAGAATGGAAAACTTTGCATTACCAATGAAAATACAGCAGAGGAAAAAGGCATTGTAGCTGCTATATGTTTCATCTTCACGCAGGCTTGAGCAAGAGTTTTTGTTTATTTGTCAGCTGCATTTCATATCATTTAGTGACATAAAGGAAGACAAAATGCTTAACGGGAGAGTGGAGGTAGGTGGGGACTAGTGAAGAATTTGCCCTAATTAGTGCACTGTCACCCCTGTCTCCACAGGCATCAGAGTTCACACATCTAGCTCCACAGTACATCTTGGGAGTGCCATGGTGAGAGATGCCACACATGGAACGGCCCAACAGCATGACCCTAGACTAGGGGTGGCCAACCTTGGTGCTCCAGGTGTTCTTGAACTTCAATTCCCAGAAGCCCAAGTCAGCAACCTGTTGATCAAGGCTTCTGGGAACTGAAATTCAAGAATACCCAGAGCACCAAGGTTGGCCACCACTGCCATAGACCCAAAGAGCTGAGCTGAGGGTATCCCCAATGGAGGAAGGGGGAACCTGGGAGGTGGGAGCTATAAGGGAGGAGAAGGAGCAGAGATAGAAGGAAGAGTGATCAGGTAGAAACAGACTGGAGAGCCTCCTCTCAAAGAGTGGGCGAAGGAAGAGGAGTTGCAGGAAGGCGGAATGGGGTGATGCCCCAGAAGATCTGGATGATGGGTGTCTGGTAGAGGTGAAAGAACCCAGGTAAGCCTTCACTTTTAGAAGACCAGGGATACTTCCTCAAAGAGCACCCTTGGATTGAGGTCCTTGTGCACTTCAGGGAATCCATCAGTGGTGGCAGAAAGACGCTAGAACCACAAACCCCGCACACAAACCATTGTACTGGGATGAGCAAGAAGGACAAGAACATTGATGCTACCATGAGATGGAAAAGATTTGCAAGTCTGCTGGCCTGGGAGACAGAGCCCAAGCCCTTGATCCACTGACAGAAGCTACTGCAGATGACACAAAGTCTGCTAGACAGTCCTCTGCTCATTGCCCCATTGTGGGAAGTCAATCACCCTTCCCCAAAGGGTAAAGAGAATGAGTGCTCGGTGGCAGGAACCAAAGCAGCCACGGTAAGAACATACATGGAGACTGTGGGACAGGAACAGAGTGAAGTGAAGATGTTCTGAACTCCTGAGTTATTGTTTGACATTTACACTTGTTAACAAACTGTTGGATTTGCAAAGTGTCTTGTCTGCATGCTTAAGATGAAGGAGGATGGGACTTGATAGACCCTGCTTGGGGTTGACAGCCTGACATGGCTTTGTAATATACAAAATGGAAAATCCACCATCATCTGGGTAGGAAAACATAGGAAATCAACATAAAAGAATAACAGATCAAATGATAGTACATGTGAGAAGTCACTTCCACAGTGCACATTACTGTGTACATCAGAGATGGTATGCCCATTGGCATCACAGAACCTAACCGTATAATGATATAAATTGGAAAAGTGGGGTAATTAGGTATGAAATACACTAGAACAATAAAAAAGTCCCCTCTCATATCTCTTAATGCAGGGATTCTCAACCTGTGGCCCATGGGCCAGATGCTGCCCATGGTACCATTTCAT
This sequence comes from Bradypodion pumilum, assembly GCA_035047305.1. Classification (NCBI taxonomy): domain Eukaryota; kingdom Metazoa; phylum Chordata; class Lepidosauria; order Squamata; family Chamaeleonidae; genus Bradypodion; species Bradypodion pumilum. The sequence continues at coordinate 21,565,351 of JAWDJD010000009.1, read as the reverse complement.
GTGGCCCACCACCATTTCCAACACACCAGGAAGTGCTGTGTGGTGGAGGGAGGGCAAAATGGCCATCCGGCCCCTGAAACTGCCTGAGGGAGCATGACCCGGCCGTGAAAAGCATTGGAATTTCACTGCTATTCATGTGAAAGAATACAGGACAAGAGGAACCTTGTTTGTATACCACAAATTAAACTGCTGACATCAGCAACAAAAACATGCACTGGAGGCAATTAGACAGTTCATCTGAATGAGCCCTGTGTACGTAAGATATGTATTGGCCTTTTGGGTAGCTATGCTTACAGTATAACTGTTGGAGGTAAAATTGCCTCATCTCTATAGACACTATCTGTTGCATGCTGAGTTGTGCAACTCAGTAAACAGCAAATGGTGTCTATGATAATTTCATAATTTGAAGCAACTTGCTTCCAAATGTAATGCTCTTAGTGTTATGTTAGCTTGACTATGCAAGGGGGCAGCCTGACCACCATTTTGCATTTTACCATGCCTTGCCTCTTGAGGCACACTATGATGAAGAAATTTTTTACCACTAAAAATGGAGAATGTTTGGATATAGTTCTGCACAGCAACCTTCTTTCAAGCAAGCAGTGAAGAAAACAAAAATCTCAGGATAGAATAAGGGAACTTTCGCTGAGAAATATTGGCTGAAATCTGGCTTAGTTGAGGAAATACATTTGTATTACTAGCTGGGATGCCCGGGCTTCACTCAGGGCATTTTTTTTGGGGGTGTGTGCTGTGGCCCACTTCCCCCTTCTTTATCTCTATCTCTTTCTGTCTCTTTCACTCTTTCTTTCTCTCTCTTTCTCTCATTCCTTTCTCTCTCTCTTTCTCTCTCTCTCTCTCACACACACTCTCTCTTTGTTTCTCTCTCTCTTTCTTGCTGTCTTTCTTTGTTTCTCTCTCACACATACACACTGAGCTCTCTTTTGCTCACTTTTCTCTCTCTCTTTCTCTCTCTCTTGCAGTCTTTCTTTGTTTCTTTCTCTCACACACTGAGCTCTCTCTTTCTCTCATGCTTTCTCTCTCTCTCTCTCTTTGCTTCTCTCTCTCATTCTTTCTTGCTCTCTCTCTGTTATGTATGGAATACTATGCCTTTAAGATGGAATGTGACAATGTAACCCAATGTATTGCAACAGTTACAACGAGCTACCACTGCCTCTAGATGGTATTGAGAGGCAGCTAATAGCGATCTACACACATGATACAAGTTAACCAATTACAGCCAGCCACTGGAAATATTCCCGCCACAGGTAAATCTGATGAAGAACGCCGTGCGTCACAATGACGTCACGGAGACAGTAACCAATGAGCAACCATGTAACCAGTTTCAAATGTACCATGCTGTATAAAAGGAGCTGCGCCTCTGCCATTACCTCATGTTCAGATTGCTTACTCTACAATAAAGATGTGTTTGGCCTCATGAATGCTGCCTACCCCGTATCAATCTGCAAACATCAAATTGGCGATGAAGGTGGGATATGGCTCCCCGAAGTTATAAGATATCCAAGCTCGATGTTAACAACGCCGAATCATGGGAGCTGTACGAGTGCCAGTTCAGGCACATGGATGCCGAGGGCATTGAGGACGAGGAGAAGATGCGGTCTTGCCTCCTCACACAGATAGGCCTACCGGTACTAAGGCTCCTCATCAATCTTCTCGCACCAAGGAAGATTGATTCGGTCCTGCTCCCTCAGATCCTCACGACTCTACGGGAACATTTCCAGCCGGCCGTGTCCATCTTCCCGGCCAGGGTCACTTTCCACAGGAGAGACCAGCAGCCGGGCGAATTGGTGGCTGATTACATGGCGGGCCTTAGGGCAGCAGCCGCCCCTTGCCGCTGGGAGAACCTGGAAATATCCCTGAGGGACTGGCTGTTGTGCGGTCTGAGGGATGAAGAAGTCCAGCGAAGGCTGATGATCCACGAGCACCTTTCATTCCAGACCGTCTTACGGGAGGCTCAGGCAGCTGAAGTGGTGAGGTCTGGCGTCAAAACCTTCCGAACAAAAAATGCTGCAGCGGAAGGGCCATGGGCGGCTGTTCAGGCCGCATGGTGCTTGCCCGACCTCCAGCGAGCCCCCCCATCATCTTCAGAGGCCTCTGCTCCAGCGGCTTCCTGCTCCAGCGAGGACAACGATGTCCAAAAAGTCTGGAAGAAGACAACCGAGGCAAGCGCCAGCAACAAGGAGGGCCACCAATGCAACGGCTGTGGAGCATCCCACGACCGAAAGAAGTGTCCATTCTGGAAAGGCGAGAGCCACAATTGTGGACGACGAGGCCACATCGCCAAAGCATGCAGGTGGTGGCAGAGAGCTGATGGCATCGGAAAGGTTTCCGATTACGACACAACGGTGAACCGCGTGTCTCTGGCACACCAACGTTTCTTTGTTGAGGTACTGTTGCAAGGGGTCCCGGTTAGGATGGAGGTGGACTCGGGCTCGTCGTACTCCATTATCTCCCAAAAGGAATTTTTGTGCATTCCCCCCAAGGTGCGGCCAAAACGTAAGGCACTCAAGTCTAATTTACGGGACGTGCAAGGTTAAGGTTACGGAATCCTGGTTTTGGGGATGGGGGATTTTATGGTCAAGTTCAAGGGGTTTGTGGAGAAACTCCCCCTAGTGGTCCTCAAACAAGGGTCCTGTTGCCTCCTAGGGACTCAGTGGTTCGCTCCCCTGGGAATTGAACTGTCCGGCATTAACGCCGTCGAGACTGACCCTGTGCGGGATGTGTGCGATGCACTCCCAGCCATTGTCAAGAAAGGCCTCGGGACATACAGGGGGCCCCCAGTCTCGTTCAACCTGGACCCAGAAATCCGACCCATCAGGCTCAAGCCACGGAGGGTGCCATTTGCTCTCAAGAACAAGATCGAGACGGAACTGGACAAACTGGTGGGCCAGGAGATTTTGGTTCTGGTGGACTCTGCAGAGTGGGAAACTCCTATTGTTATGGCAATGAAAGCAAATGGGGAGGTTCGAATTTGCGCTGACTATAAGTGCACAATTAACAAGGCGATTCGCCCTAATGCGTACCCGGTGCCAGTAGTGAGCCACTTGTTAGCAACCTTGCATGGGGGTAAATGTTTTGCCAAGCTTGACCTAGCGCAAGCCTATCAGCAGCTCACGGTCACACCTACTGCCGCAGCTGTGCAAACCATTGTAATGCACAAAAGTGCCTTCAAGGTAACACGCCTACAGTTCGGCGTGAACTCGGCCCCCGGGATTTTCCAGTCATTGGTAGAATGCCTTCTCAAGGGTCTCCCCTGGGGTCCTCCCCTACTTTGATGATGTACTGATAACAGCAGGAAGTGAGGGGGAACTCGCCAAAAGACTGGGTAAAGTCCTGACGGTGTTCGAGAAAGCGGGGCTGAGATTGAGGCATGATAAATGTGTGTTTTTGGCGAGGGAGGTTGAATTCATAGGGTTTAAAATAACCCCTGATGGTGTTAAGCTCTCCGATTCAAAGGTTGCAGCTGTTCGAAACGTCCCTCACCCCATCGTGAAACCAGAGCTGCAGTCATTCCTAGGGCTCCTAAACTTCTATCATTCCTTCTTGCCATGGAAAGCATCCGTAGCGGGGCCACTGCATCGTCTCTTAAAGAAAGACACAGTTTTGGTGGTGGGGAGACAGCCAAGAGAAGGCATTCAAAGAGTTGAAGCAGCTCCTCTCCTCTGAGGCGATTTTGACCCATTTCGACCCCAAGAAGCCAGTGGTATTAGTGTGTGATGCTTCACCAGTGGAGGTGGGAGCGGTGCTGTGTGACGTGTTGGAAAATGGGCGGGAAGCCCCAGTAGCCTTTTATTCCAGGTCACTCTCCAAGGCGGAGCGCAATTATGCGCAAACAGATAGGGAGGCTCTCGCTATAGTCGCTGGAACAAAGAAATCACACAATTTCCTCTATGGTTGGGGATTCACCGTTGTCACCGACCACAAGCCTCTACTGGGGATTTTCACCACGAACAAGCCCACACCCCATAAGAACATAAGAACATAAGAACAGCCTTGCTGGAACAGGCCACAGCCCATCCAGTCCAGCATTCTGTCTCACACAGTGGCTCACCATTTCCTTCAGGGTATTCCCAAGGAGATGCCTTCACCTGCTTAGGATTCCCTGGAAATGGCATTGGGAGATATCCTGCCTATCTCTCCAACCCCGAGGTTGTCCTTAAGTATCCATAATTATAGCCATTGATATCCTTGTCCTCCATGAACTTGTCTAATCCTTTCTTAAAGCTGTTAAGACTGACAGCTGTCACCACTTCTTCTGGCAGGGAGTTCCATAGACCAGTAATCCTCTGGGTGAAAAAGTACTTTCTCTTATTTGTTTGAGAACTAGTACCCAAAAGTTTCATCGAGTGTCCCCTAGTTCTAGTGTTGTGCGATAGGGAAAACAGTTTTTCCTTATCTACTTTGTCCACACCGTGCATGATTTTATAAACTTCAATCAGGTCACCTCTTAGACACCGTCGTTCAAGAGTGAAAAGGCCCAACCATTGCAGCCTCAGATGGTAAGGAAGGTGTTCCAGTCCCCTAATCCTTCTGGTTGCCCTCCTCTGCACTTTCTCCAACTCCATAATATCCTTTTGGAAGTATGGCAACCAGAACTGTACACAGTATTCCAGATGGGGCCTCACCATAGATTTATAAAGAGGCGAAATGACACTTGCTGACTTATTTTCTATACCATTCCTAATGATCCCTAGCATTGAGTTTGCTTTTTTCACTGCTGAGGTACACTGGGTTGACACCTTCATTGAGTTGTCCACCAGGACACCAAGGTCCCTTTCCTGGTTTGTCGCAGAGAGTTCAGACCCCATCAGTTTATAAATGTAATTGGGGTTCTTTGCCCCAACATGCATCACTCTGCACTTACTAATGTTGAAGCTCATTTGCCACTGTTTTGCCCACTCCCCCAGTGTGAAGAGATCCCTCTGGAGCTCCTCACAATCTCTCACAGTTTTCACTACCCTGTATAATTTAGTGTTGTCAGCAAATTTGGCTACCTTGCTTTTTACTCCTACCTCTAGATCATTTATGAAGAGGTTGAAAAGCAGGGGTCCCAGTACTGAACCTTGGGGGACCCCACTCTTTACTTCCCTCCACTTGGAGAAGTGTCCATTTAGTGCTACCCTCTGTTTCCTGTCCCTTAGCCAGTTGCTGATCCAGGACAAGACCTGTCCCTTTATTCCATGACTGGCAAGTTTATTCAAGAGCCTTTGGTGTGGGACCTTGTCAAAAGCCTTCTGAAAGTCCAGATAAACAATGTCAACTGGATCCCCCTTATCCACATGCTTGTTGACACTCTCAAAAAATTCCAACAGATTAGTGAGGCATGATTTGCCCTTGTAAAAGCCATGTTGGCTCTCCTTTAGCAGCGCCTTCTCTTCTATGTGCCTATTAATTCTATCTTTTAGGATGGTTTCCATCACTTTACCTGGGACACATTTCAAACTGACAGGTCGGTAATTTCCTGGATCACCCCTGGATCCTTTTTTGAAAATTGGTGTTTTATTCGCTACCTTCCAGTCATCAGGCACAAAGCCTGATTTGAGGGAAAGATTATATATTTTGGTTAGGAGATCAGCAATTTCATCTTTAAGTTCCCTGAGAACTCGTGGATGGATGCCATCTGGTCCTGGTGATTTGTTAGCGTTTAGTTTAACAAGACATGCAAGGACCTCCTCCCTGGTTATTTCTATCTGGCTTAATTCTTCGGTTTCCCTCCCTACGAAGATAGGCTCTGTTTTGGGCATGTGGTCTCTGTTTTCTTCAGTGAATACTGAAGCAAAGAATTCATTGAGTCTCTCTGCAATCTCTGTTTCCTCTTTAATAACGCCTTGCCTTCCATTGTCATCTAATGGTCCAATGGCCTTCCTTGTTGGGTTCTTACCTCTAATGTACTTAAAGAAGTCTTTGTTATTTCTCTGAGTATTTTTAGCTATACGCTCCTCAAAGTCTTGCTTTGCTTTCCTGATTGTTGCCTTGCATTTGTTCTGCCAGAATTTATGTTTCTGCCTGCTGTCCTCATTCGGACAAGCCTTCCATCTTCTAAATGAGCTTTTCTTGCTCTTGATCACTTCCCGAACAGCTCCTGTGAGCCACATCGGAGTCCTCTTGGACCTGGCACTGCCCTTTTTCCTTTTGGGTATGCATTCCAATTGGGCCTCTGTTATTGTTTTTGTAAACAGTCTCCATGCCTCTTGGAGTGTTTGGACTCTCTCAATTTTCCCTTTCAGCTTCTTTTTTACTAGTTTCCTCATCTTTGGGAAATTTCCTTTTTGAAAATTTAAGGTCTCTGTGTTAGATTTTATCAGTGAGCCCGGTAACAGATTCTGTCCCCGAGAATGCTGCGGTGGGCAATTTTTAAAAATGCTTATCAGTACACACTGGTCCAACCCCCGGGGAAAGAGATCAGCCATGTTGATGTGCTCTCCCGGTCCCCCCTCCCAGGGCTAGGGAAAGCAGACTGCAAGGTGGAGGGAGATCACCAAGTGTTGCTGATCGAATCCCTTGACTCCCCACCCATACGGCCTGCAGACCTCACCAAGGCCATGGCGAAGGACAAGGTTCTGTCCCAAGTAATCGTATGGGTAAAAAAGGGTTGGCCCACAACTCCGCCAGCCAAGGAGTTTCGGGCGTTTTTCCAGAAAAGGGTTGAGCTGTCATTAGAGAGGGGTTGCGTCCTCTGGGGCCAGCAGGTGGTCATTCCTGAGGTGCCTCGTGCAAGGGTGCTCAAGTTGCTGCATACCAGCCACCCGGGAATCATGCGCTCAAAGGCTTTGGCCAGGAGCTACTTCTGGTGGCCCCAGATAGATGCAGATATTGAACAATTGGTGGGGACATGCGAGAACTGCCAGAGTTCTCGACCCGAGGAGTCCCGACTTCCTCACAGAGAATGGGACACGGCCCGCGGACCATGGTCTCGATTACATATCGACTTTGCTGGCCTGTTCCGAGGCTCTATGTTCCTCCTCGTGGTCGATTCCTTCTTCAAGTGGTTAGAGGTTATACCAATGTCCAACACCTCCTCAGCCGCAAAGATCAAAGAGTTGCGCAAGGTGTTCAGTTCTTTCGGAATGCCTGATGTGCTTGTCTCCGACAACGGCAGTACCTTCACGTCTGCTGAATTCCAGGCATTCCTAGAGAGAAATGCCATTTGGCACATCACCTCAGCCCCTTTCCATCCCGCTACTAATGGGCAGGTTGAACTCCAAGTGCATACCACCAAAGAAGCGCTTCGGTGTATGGGTCCCGGGGATTTGAACCTGCAACTGTGCCAGTTCCTCATCTGTTACCGGGCTACTCCCCTGGCATCCGGTCTATCACCTGCGGAGATCCTAATGCGCAGGAGACCAGTAACCCTTTTTGATCGGTTGGATCCGACCAGGGTGGAGGAGAAAGGGAGGAATATTGAGATAGGAAGCACAAAAGTATTCACAGTAGGGTACCCGGTGCATTGCAGAAACTATGTGGCCAACGGCCCAGCATGGGTCCCAGGGGTTGTGATCGAACAGACCGAGCCAGTATCATACAAAGTAGAAAACAGAGCGGGTTTACTGTGGAGAAGACATGCAGACCAACTCAGACAGCGGGTCACAGACACCCAGGGGGAGGTCAGTCAGGGGGATGAAAGCAACCAGGGGGTAGACAACATGGGTGAATCAACGTTAGGGTCCTCCCCCACCCGCTTATTCCAAGGGGGAGAAATGGGGTACTCCCCACAAGGGGACTCCCACAGAGACACAGAGTACCTTCCGCCCCACAGTAGGGGTGCACGTACAAACCTGTGTCCTTTGCACCCACCAGGGAGGGAAGAGCCCAATGATTTAGTGTTTGATTTTTGGGACCGGGGGGAGTTTGCGGAGTGGTCCCCCACCCGTCCGAGCGAGAAGTGGGGTTTTAAGTTAGTCCCGAGTACCCCCGGTCCTCCGGCCTTTGAGTCCACCCCTTCCCAAACAGCGACACAAGCACCCATGGAGCCGCCCGCTGCACGGAGTGACAGGCGGGACTCAGCATTAAGGTATTCCTCCTCGCTACCGAGTTTCGAGTTAGGAAGGTCATCAGCCGCTGCGGGGACAAAGCAAGGGTTCAAGTCACAGCTGTTTGTTCCTTTCTCGCCCTTGAGTTCGCAAACAGAACAATGTTCCCGACAGGCAGTTAACGAGTCTCATTTTCCCATTGCAGAATGAGAGTCTGCGGAACACAGAGCCCCTGGTTCACCTGAGCTTGGCCAAGCCGCCGTACGGCCCAAGAGAACATGCGGGAAACCACAATGGTTAAGGGACTTCGTCCCATCCTGGGGGGAGGAGTGTTATGTATGGAATACTATGCCTTTAAGATGGAATGTAACAATGTAACCCAATGTATTGCAACAGTTACAATGAGCTACCGCTGCCTCTAGATGGTATCGAGAGGCAGCTGATAGCGATCTACACAATGATACAAGTTAACCAATTACAGCCAGCCGCGGGAAATATTCCCGACACAGGTAAACCTGATGAAGAACGCCGTGCGTCACAATGACGTCACGGAGACAGTAACCAATGAGCAACCGTGTAACCAGTTTCAAATGTACCATGCTGTATAAAAGGAGCTGCGCCTCTGCCATTACCTCATGTTCAGATTGCTTACTCTACAATAAAGATGTGTTTGGCCTTATGAATGCTGCCAACCGCATATCAATCTGCAAACATCAAACTCTCTCTCTCACACACACTGAGCTCTCTCTTTTGCTCACTCTTTTCTCTGTCTCTGTCTTTCTCTCTCTCACACACTCTCTCTCTTTCTCTGTTTCTCTCTTCACACACACACACTGAGCTCTCCCTTTCGCTCACTTTTATCTCTATCTCTTTCTTTCTCTCTCACACTTTCTCTCTCTTATCTCTCTCTCTCTTTGTTTCTCTCTCTCATTCTTTCTTGCTCTCTCTCTCTCACACACACACTGTGCTCTCTCTTTCTCACAGTCTTTTTTCTCTCTTTCTCACACTCTCTCTCTCACACACACTGAGTCCTCTCTTTCTTGCACTCTTTTTTCTTTCTTTCTCTCCTGTCCCCCTCCTTCTTTCCCCGGTCTCCCTTCCGCCACTGCAGTGAGCTGCCACTTTCGTTCCTGTGGCTCGGTCTCCCGCAGAGGACCTCACCAGCGGGAGGTGGGAGGTAGGCAGAGGCTCATACATGGGAGGTGGGAGGAAAAACGGGGAAAGGAGGAGGGGAGGCACCTTCCTTCTCGCAGCCTGGCCTTGTGTTCCGCAAGCAAGCAAGCGGCAGCTCAGGTGGGAGGGGTGGGGAAATTGTCTTCCTGCGGCTTGGCCTCACTCTCAAAGAGCTAGGCCGCATCACGGGAAGCCAAGCGGCGGCTCGTGGGGAGGTGGGGAGGAAGGCAAGGTGATGGCTCATGGGGGAGGTGTTTTCATTCCTGCGGCCTGGCCTCGCTGTCCGTACATCTCGCTGAGGCACCCGGAGAGCTAGGTCAGGCCCTGGGAAGGCAAGCGACTGCTCGCGGGGAGGTGGGGAAGAAGGCAAGGTGGTGGCAGGGGCCCTTTTCCTTCCCGCGGCCTGGCCTCACTGTCCAGATGTATCACCGAGATGCCTGCAGAGTGAGGCCAGGCCATGGCAAGCCAGGCAGTGGCGCACAGGAGAGGCGGGGAGGGCTTTTCCTTCTTGCAGCCTGGCCTCACTGTCCAGACGTCCCGCCAAGCAGCAGTTCATGGGGGAGGTGGGGAAGAAGGCAAGGTGGTGGCAGGGGGAAGCTTTTCCTTCCCGTGGCCCATACATCTCACCGAGATGCCTGGAGAACTAGGCTGCATCGCGGGAAGCCAAGTGGCGGCTCACGGGGGAGGTGGGAAGGAAGGCAAGGCAAGGTGGCATCTCACCGGGGAGGCACTTTCATTCCCGCAGCCTGGCCTCACTGTCCGTACATCTCACTGAGGTGCCTGGAGAGAGTGCCACGTACATGCTCTCTGGCATCCTCCTCTTTGAGCGGCAGGGTGGGTTGTCAGCGGGGCGGGTGCCTTGGCTCCCAGCTGGGTTGCCTGGCCACGACAACTTCCCAAGGCCTGAGGGCAGGCTGGCTGGGTGGCTTCCCGAGGCCTGCTCCTGGCTGGACTGCTGGGCAGGGCGCCTGCTCCCAGCTGGGCTGTCAGGCAGGGCACCTGCTCACGACTGGGCTCCCGGGCAGGGCGCCTGCTCTCTGGCGTTCTCCTTTGCAGGCGACAGCATGGGTTGTTGGCCGGGCTCAGCTAGGCCGACTTCTCTCTGTTGCCCCACCCCCTTTGTGCGTAGCCCGGGCTCCATGATTAGCCCCGGCTCCGTGATTGGCTGCTGGCAGGTGCACTGGCTGCTGGAACCTGTAGTTTTTTGTTTCTGGTGTTTGGGGGACACAGGGCCCCCTGGAGGTCAGAACCCCCACGTTGACCAACCTGAGCACCCAAGGTAAGTCTGCTCCAAATTTCAGGGAGCTCGGTGTTGAGGTGTGCGTTTGTATACCAGACTTACAAACACACACCTCTCTTTTATAATGTGTATAGATAAACCACCAGAATCACCTAGCGACTACCATATACTGGAATCATTTGTAAAACTCAGGGGACACCTCATTCGTGTGTCCCCTGAGCAGAGTTTCTCCAGCAAAAATCCTCTCAACCCAGAGTAATTTCTGACACAAAATTATTATTATTTGTAAAAAATTTTTTTTTTCATTTCATATCACTTTATTTTTGTATACTGCTTAACTCAACCAGAGGTGACTCTAAGCAGTTTACAGCAAAGAAAGTGCAAGAAACAATAACATCAATATACAAAATCACAAGCATCAAGAATCACACAATAAACCAAATACAGCAATGCAACAAATACAGAATACAGCAATAGCAAGTAATCGACCAACAAATACAAGATGCTACAAATAATGACTCACCCCAGCCCCTGCCCCCCAGAAAAGTCCCAGAGTGGAAAAAATAGACCCATTGCCATCATGGCCCCAAGTCCTAGCCAGCAGCAAGAAGATGGTGGCAAGGCATCCCGGGGGTCGACCAGGACAACCCGCGGCATCTCCCACCTGTCTCCACTCCTGGGAGCCGATGGTGTGGGCTCCCAGGCGAGACAGGGAGTCTCTCACGGTGCCAGTGGCGTCTTCCCCTTTCTGCTCTCTGGGCGGGCCAGCCTGGAGAGCGAAGTCAGCTGCAGGGGGGCGGGGGGCGGCGGCATCTCCCACCTGTCTCCACTCCTGGGAGCCAATGGCATGGGCTCCCGGGTGAGACAGGGAGTCTCTTGCGGCGACGGTGGCGTCTTCCGCATGGTTTGCTGTTACTACATGCTAACAAACGGAATCTGACTTATGGTGACCCAATGAGTGAGAGAACTACAAAATGCCTGTCCTCAATAGCCTTGCTCAGGTCTTGCAAATTCAAGCCTTTGACTTTCTATAATCAATCAAATAAGTTTATAATAAATAAGTTTATGATTATGATTGACTTCCTGTAGAGCAGGGGTGCCCAAACTTTTCAGGTTGCAGGCTTGTCACGTGGTTCAGTGGGTCGGTCATGTGGTTCCTCCCACCGGAAGCAGAAATAAAACGTGGCTGCACATCCACAGAACGCTGCCATTAATACATCCATGCCTGTCGTAAATGTGTTTACGACAGCTGCAGGTGCATTTACAGCAGCGTTATGTGCATGTATGGGCACGTTTTATTTCCACTTCTAAGAGTGGCGCGGGCTGGATAATTTGGTGTCAGAGGCTGGATCCGGCCCATGTGCCATAGTTTGGGCACCCCTGCTATAGAGAGTTAATCCATCTCACATTTAGTCTTCATCTTTTCATCCTGCCTTCTGCTTTCCCAGCATTATCTCCCCGCCCCCCCGAGAATCTTGCCTTCTTGTTTTTGTCCAAAGTAGGACAGTCTCAATTTCATCATTCTTCCTGCAGAGATAGTTAATATATGTGGTACATTTACTAAAATCAAGGTGATATAAGACTTACTATTTTGGTCCACTTCATTGGCTGCAACAGTTATGTTATGCCAGGCATTTTCCTCTCTGTCCAAAGGCCTTATGGCAGAAATACATCCTGTGTGAGTTATTTCAAAATCCGTAGATCTTAAGATACGGTACCTATGTTAGTGATTTTTAGAAAAAGAGGAAGATTGTTTTCTTTTTCTGGTAAAATAATGAACCTTGTAGAAATTAAGCCCTGTTCTCTGAAATTCAATTCCATTCAGAATTGTTCATGAATACATTTTTAAAAGGGTATCAAACAATCACATTAAATATTTTATCTTTCAGTTTTTCAGATCATGTAATGTATTATAGTGCTCATTCCTATGGGTTATAGGGGTTGTATTCTGGCTATCATATTTTTAAAACCTTCCATGTTTGTAAAATGCTGATATGGTTCAGGGAGGTTGGAGTGCCTGCTGTTCCAATCCCCAGGGGACCTCCTGATGGAGGGGACAGGCAGCACCAACTGGAGCTTATGGGGCTGGTAGGGCTACACATTTTGCTCCCTGTGTGGAGTAGTCCCAGTGCATTACTATAATGGAGGCCTATGAGGAGGGACAGGTAAACATACCTAGGAAATTCTCATGAAGGGGTCATTAATTGGAGCTGTCTTGGCTAGATCACAGTAACACATAGATGTCATTGGCCCCAAGGGCTGCATGTGATGAGAGACAGAAGGAAGGTGGCAATACACCCCCTCTCCTAAAGAGATAAACACAAGCAGACCTACACACTCTTTCCATGTGCAGTAAAAGTAAAGGTCTCCTTGTATCTGACTCTAGGGAATGATGCTCATCACCGTTTACCGCCAAAGACCCAGCACTGTCTGTTTCTGCATAAATTTCCATGGTCATGGGGCAGGCATGACTAGTCGCCTCCATTATATACTGTTACCTTTCCTGCCAAAGCAGTACCTATTTATCTACTTGCAGCTGAGAAGTATCCAGATCGCAGAGTGAGTGTGCAGAGGGGGATGTTTTGATTTCAAGGTAAGCCTTTCCTCTGCAGCTAGTATTTTGCTTTAGGAGGAAATCCCCCATCAACATCAATGGGGGTAAACAGAAATCCTTGAAGATTGTGGTATTTTTGAACCACAGTTGGGAATATCCCGGGCAATCTTTCTCACATCAGGTTGGGCAAAATGAATTACAGGAAGAACACCCCAAAGGTGGCTTCATTTTGGCAGTTTCACATCTGGCCTAGACACTGAAGAAAGACAAAACCCAATGGGGGTGGTTTCTTCCCAATTTGAATTTTGTCTTCCAAGCAGAGCATTTGGAACCAAAGCAGAGAAGGAGGGTCAAATACAAATCCCTTTCAGCATCTACTTAGTGTTAGTCACAGAATTGTCCACATATGTATCAATTTCTGAAGTTTCAAAAATTATCAGGTGCTGTTCCCCAGCAATTGCTATTCACATTTTCCTCCAGTGTTAGATTACATCATGGGTTCTCATTTCATGTGGCGGTGATGGGCCACATGAAATGGTGCCAGTGGCTGGGTCCGGGCCATGGGCCATAGGTTAGGAACCCCTGGGTTAAATGCAATGTGCGCTTTTAACATTATGGCTAGTTTAGCCTCTAGTCATTCTTTGTTCAATTTCAGAAGAAATCTTCAGCAGTGCCTCTTGTTTTCCTTTACCTTATTTTCCGATTTGCTTTATCGGGATCCTTTGCAGAAACACATCCAATCTTCTTCTTGATATCACTTTCTTCTACTACATGGAATAGATAGGATTGCTGGGCAAAGACAGGGGGCTCATCCACATCAATCACTTTTATGGTCAGACTTGCAATGCTCTTGGTTCCTTTTGTTCTGGAATAGGCGTAGTTAATGTTGCCATCAGTTGCTTCCACAGCAAATGTGTAGGTGTCTATGTTTTCAAAGTCTAATCGCTAAATGAAATACAGACATTTTCAGTTTGTAGTGGCAAGGAAATATCAGACATTACATGTCTGTCAAAAATATATTAAAAGAGTGGCATTCATGTTCCTGGTCTGCAGAGATTTGGTTGGCAGAATAGGTTGGGATTTTGCAAACATCTCTAGATGTTTAATGACTATGAACTAAAGCCTGGTGACTTCATAAGGTGGAAGTGGGATGGGAAGTGTTGCTGCTGGCCCACCTGATTTGCTATCAAAACTTTGCCAGTATGGCAGCAAATAAAAAGCCACCAATTTTCTTTGGAAACCTGGTACTACTACTACTGCTGCTGCTGCTGCTGCTGCTACTACTACTACTGCTACTACTACTACTAATAATAATAATGAGTGGTGCGTTGCACTAGGAGGGTGGGGTAGAAATCAACAACAACAACAACAACAAAAACAATAATAATAATAATAATAATTTTGTGTCAGAAATTATTCTGGGTTGAAAGGATTTTTTGCTGGGGAAACTCCACTCAGGGGGTGCCTGAATGAGGCTCCTTTCATATCCCCAATATCTTTTCCCACCAAAGTGGTCCCTATCTACTTGCAATTTTCTGCTTTCGAACTGCTAGGTTGGCAGGAGCTGGGACAGAGACATACCTGTCAACTTTCCCGGATTGGCTGGGATTTCCCGATTTTCGGCACCGATTTGCGCCATTTTCCACCCGCAGCTGCCAAAACACCGGAATTGGCAGCGGGGGGGGGAAGAGGTACTGCGCATCCCTTCTGCACAAGTCGCATTCTACACATGCGTAGAAGGCTTTTACGCTTGCATAGAACCCTTTTATGCTTGCGTAGAACCGTTTTACGCTTGCGTAGAACCCTTCTACGCTTGCATAGAAGGCTACACAAGCGTAAAAGGGTTCTATGCAAGCGTAAAAGACTTCTATGCATGCATAGAATGCGACTTGTGCAGAACCGTTGTGCGCAGGTCCCGGATTGTCCGGAGCTGTGGTTGACAGGTATGGACAGAGATGGATGCTCAAACTGTCATGCAGTACCTGGTCTCGAACTGTTGACATGTCAGCCTTCCAGCTAACAAGATGGATTTCTTAACCACTGAGCCACTGCAGCTGAAGCATGCAACTTATTTCGTGGAAGAAGCCTCATGGGCCACATTTTGTGGATTAGACAAAACATTTATGAAATGGTTTATGGTGGTCTGCTACTTACTGCTGTGTTGCTGTTTAAATCTGTATTAGCTTTTTTAATGCTTCTCAGCCCAATTCAAAATACTGATTGTGTCTTTTCAAGCCTTATGCAAGCGCGGCGCCAAAATGGCCGCCGCGCTCTTTGCGGGAGCCCCCCCACAGGACGAAGGTATCCGGGTAGTTAGGGGCGTGGCCAGCTCCCTTATAAAAGGGGTGGCCACGAGGCAGCCGAGCTGCCATTTTGCGAAGCGACGGAGCGGAGAAGTTTTTCCTCTTACTCCGTCGCTTTTACCTTCACCGGGAAGCCTTTTGGCTGCTGATCTTCCTCTTTTCGGCTTCCCTTAGGTCCGACTGAGATGCCTTCGAAGAAGAAGGCGGCCACGAGCGCGGCTCGGGCGGTGCGGAGGCGCAATCCGGGTCAGAGGACCGCGGCTGCGCCTTCCCACCAGCCGCCTTTGCCAGCTCCCACTGGGACCGGTGGGATGGGGTCTATTACCCCCTGGCCGGAGGCCGGGGACCCGAGCAGGGGTCCAGTATGGGCTGCGGCCCGTGGCCCGCAAGCGGCGGACGCCGCTCCTGGTGCTCATTCTACTGGGCCTTCCTCTATCGGGGCGCAGCTCACTCCGGGGCCTTCCAGCCTTGGGGGGTGGTGTGGTCCCCTCCCTTGGCAGGTGCCTACGCCAGCCCTGCCGGGCCTGGGTGTGGGGTCATGGCCATATTCGGGCCCCGGGGTGCAAGGACCTGTGTCCACGCCCGTAACGGGCGGGCCGGCTGGCCCATGGCCCCACGCCAGTGTGGATGCCTTGCTAGCCCGCGTGGCGGCACTCGAGGCTTCCCTTGCTAGGGCCAGCCACGCTGGGGCTCCTTTTGGGGTGCACTTCGACGCGTCGTCTGCTGGGCAGCGGCAGGTGACGGGACGGGTCGAGCTGCTTGAGGCGCGTGGCGCGACTTCGGCCACTGCCTCGCAGCTCCCCAACCAACAGGACAGCGCGGGTCAAGCCCCGGCGGTGAGCTCTACGGCGGTCGTGAGCTCCGATGCCCCCAGTGGGCCGGAACCCCCGGTGGGGGCGGCCTGCGGGGGTGCAGCATGTGAGTATGCGGTACAAACTAGTGCACCTACACATGTGGCTACGTTGGGGGGGGCTTTCCAATGGCCTTGGCCTCGCATGGGTGGTGCGGCGGTACAGCCGCTGACGCACCAACAGGCGACGTCAACCACCACCCAGGGCCCCAGGGTGGGGAGCATTTCCTACCCTGTGGGGAATGTTTTAGGGGTGGCTGGGCTAGTCCAAGCCCCTTTCCAGATGCCCGCAGTTCCTGCTGTGCCTGTCTCGGCCTTGCCGACAGCGGGCTATTCCTTGCCACTGGGTGACCACTTGGCACAGGCCACCAGAGAGAAACTATGGTGAGGGGAGTATGTTGATATCTTCTCACTCCTAAACAGGGAGCCCACCAAGGAAGAGAGGGAGGGGCAGGATGAGAAGGATAAGGAACAGGCACGTCGTCGCAAGCCACCACGAACGTGGGCCAACTGGCTGCCGGCTTACCTCATCTACATGGCGGTGTACCTGAGGGCCCGGCCGGATCTGGCAATTCCGATGGTCCAGTATTTGGACAATATCTATCGGGCGATGGTTGATTTTCTGGGCCCGTCGTGGTTGGCTTATGACGAGGAATTCCGTATGCGAATTCCCCTGCACCCTGAGATGAGATGGGATGAGCCATGCCAGAAGCTTTGGCTTCTGTACATGACGCCCACGTGCCCCGCGCCAGGGGAAAGATACCATTGTGGACATGCGGTCCAGCGAGTGGCTCCAGCACAGGTTCCCCGCCAAGTTGCGGGGCAGGGGGTTCCAGCCCGCCTGTTGTGCTGGACTTTCTCGTCTAATGGTTCATGCAACAAGAAGAATTGCAAGTACAGACATGAGTGTCCCACTTGTGCGGGCCCCCATGCAGCCTCTGCCTGTCCCAGGCCTGGAGGGACGCAGGGCAGAGGGAGGGGCGGACAGTGGGCTGGCAAGACTGCCGCAGATGGAGCTGGTTCACCGAAAGGCTCCCTCCCCAATTAATGTGGACATGCTGGAGCGTTGGCTCGCATTGTACCCGAAAGGGGAGGATGCAGATTATCTCCTTCAGGGCTTTAGACAGGGGTTCCGTATTCCTTTCATGGGTGATAGGTCCCCTCAGGATGCCCCCAACCTTTTGTCCCTTAGGGGGAGGGAGGAGGTGGCTGCCGCCAGCATTAATAAGGAGGTCAATGCGGGCAGGGTCGCTGGCCCTTCCCCTGCACCCCCGTTCACTAACCTCAAAGTATCGCCCCTGGGCTTGGTTCCCAAGAAGTCACCAGGCGAGTTTCGCCTTATCCATCACTTGTCCTATCCAGCCGGCCGATCGGTCAATGATGCTATTCCTGACGACCTTTGCTCAGTCAGGTATACATCATTTGACCACGCGCTGCGCATGGTGCGCTCATGTGGCCCGGGTGCGCTGCTGGCTAAGTGCGACATTAAGTCGGCTTTTCGCCTCCTGCCAGTGCACCCGGGCGACTTTGAATTGCTGGGTTTCAAATTTCGGGGCGAATATTATTTTGATAAGGCCATGCCTTTTGGCTGTTCCATATCATGCTTGGCTTTCGAGCGTTTCAGTACCTTCCTAGAGTGGGCTTTCGTCCGCAGGTCAGGGTCCCGGTCTGTAGCCCATTACCTGGATGACTTTTTATTCGGGGTCAACGGGGCTGGGACACGTGTACACGTCTCCTCAACACATTTCAGACGCTAATGGAGGAACTCGGTGTCCCTTTAGCGCCCGAAAAGACCGAGGGCCCATCTACACAGCTAGTCTTCCTGGGGGTGGAGATTGACACGATAGCGCAGGCGTCTAGGTTACCGCGGGATAAGGTGTCAAGGATAGTGGCCCTTATCTCGGACTTGTTGGCCAAGCGCAAGGCATCACTGAGGGAACTGCAGGTGCTGCATGGTCACCTTAATTTCGCCTGCAGAGTGGTTGCACTGGGCAGGGCTTTTGCCCGGCGCTTGTGCGACGCTATGGCAGGATTATCCAGGCCTCACCATAGGGTTAGGCTTACCCGGGGTATCAGGGCAGACATGCTTGTCTGGTTACAGTTCCTGAGGGACTTCAATGGGGTCTCATTTTGGAGGCATGACCTCCTGGCTTCCCCTCAATTTCAGATTCAGTCTGATGCCTCGGGATCCCTGGGATATGGGATGTACTTCAATGGGAAGTGGGCCTACGGTGGGTGGCCACCGGCCTGGGCAGGCACGGGTCGCCTGCGTGATCTCATGTATCTGGAGTTTTTCCCTATCCTGGGTGCTTTGATGCTATGGGGCCAGGAGTGGTCCAACTCGGTCGTGCATTTCTGGTGTGACAATGCGGCTGTGGTCCACATTGTAAATGCACAGACTTCCAAATCGCCCAGGGTTATGGATCTAGTGCGCCAATTTGTGTTGCGCAGCCTGCGCCTCAACGTACTGTTCAGGGCCAGGCATGTCCCAGGGGTTAATAATGATATTGCTGACGCTTTGTCCCGCCTACAGATCTCCCGGTTCCGTGCCTTGGCCCCGGATGCGGAGGAATTTCCCTCGCCACTCCCGGAGGAGATATGGACCATTGGCAAGGAGAGGTGAACCGGGCGATTGGCCTGTCGCTAGCGCCACGCACCCGTAAGGCGTATCACCACGCAATTAATTCTTTCAGGGCATTCTGTACTCAATTTCAATTGCCAGGAACCTGGCCAATCCCGGTAACCCATGTTCTGCGGTTCATGGTTTACCTGCACTCTCAGGGCCTTGCACCTCGCACCATAGCATCTAAGCTTTCAGTGTTGGCTTTTATGGCCAAGGTGGGGGGTCATGTGGACAGCACCTCTGACTTCCGTGTGAGACATGTTTTGGAGGGGTGGGTGCGCGAGCGCGGGCGTTGCCCGGACGACCGCCACCCGATTTCCCCAGGGGTCCTTACCCAGTTGGCCCGGGGTTGGCCTTGCCTCTGTTTTGATGCATATGAGGCAGCCCTGTTCCATGCAGCCACAACGGTGGCATTTTTTGGAGCGCTCCGCATCAGCGAGCTTGTGATGCTGTCTAAGGCGGATGCAAGTCGTAGGGCACTGGAACTCGAGGATGTCTGTGTAGCCAAAGACTGGGCTCAGTTGAGGATACGTTCCTCTAAGACCGATCAGCATGGCGTCGGCAGTGGTGTGCGACTGCTACGGTGTTCTTTGGCAGACATCTGTCCGGTTGGTGCCCTACAGGAATTCCTGGCACTGCGTGGCACGCACCATGGCCCGTTTTTCTGTCACCAAGATGGGTCTCCCCTTACTAAATTTCAATTTTGGAAGGTGACGGGCAAAGCGCTGGCCGGTGTGGGCCTCCCAGGCGCCCGCTATGGCACTCATTCATTCCGTATAGGGGCGGCCTCGACCGCTGTGGCTTTTGGGTACTCAGGGGCTGACATACGTAGCATGGGACGGTGGGGTTCGCAATGTTTTCAATTTTATGTGCGCCCACTTCCGCCGTGAGTCCCAACCCAGTCACCTTACCTACTTTCCCTCATTTTTTCCTTTACAGACCCGGGGTGTCGTATTACACTGGTGACAGTATGGCTGGTGGGCCATAGCTACGTGCACAGGGCAGCGCGTTATGCTGCGGCGACAGATTGGGGACCCCGACTGGGACTGGGTGCAAATGCAAGTCTCACATGGCATGGTAAGCCCGGGATGTTATGGCGGGAGCTGCTGCCTTTCCTTTTTTCAGGCTAGAATGCTGACCCGCCTGACATTCTGATCATACACCTGGGGGGCAATGATTTGGGCCAGGTCACCGGCTTGTCGCTGAAGCATGCGATTTGCGAGGACCTCGCCTACCTGCATTACGTCTGGCCCGCCACAACCCTTGTTTGGTCGGACATGGTCCCGCGCCATTCCTACAGAGGGGGTGTTGACCTCCTGGCCCTTGACCGCGCTAGACGCATGGTGAATAGGGCAGTGGCGCGTTTCCTTGTCGACAGGGCTTGGGGGAGGGTCAGTCGTCACCCCGCTATTAGCCTCCAAAGTTATGACTTGTATGCAGGGGATGGGGTCCATCTGTCGCGAGGAGGTATGGACCTCCTGTTGGGTGATTGGCGAGCAGGCCTGTTGACCGAGCTGACGGTCTGGGGGGGGGCATCGAGCCTTCTTTGAAGCCCCTCCGTGTGGCGGGTAGCACTGGTAAGGTAAACATTATGACCCACAGGTATCCGGCAAGTTCGCAATTGACTGGACAACACTAGACAGGCATAAGTTGGTTAAACGTTGTCCGGTCAACGACGAACTAGGCGACGGGGTGATGGCTATAGCTAGACAGCATGCATCACCCCGTGATTTTACGGATACGCGTCAGAGGGTGGGGTCATTCGTTAGATATTGACTACGGTCAACAATTTGTTTGTGGTCAACAAACACATTGATACAAATGGATACATTGTAGCAATTGCCGTTGGCAATTTTGGGTGGTACCTTACCAGTGTTACTTCGGCCTGCTTGCCTTAAGAATTATGATTGGTCAATTACCAATAGAAATTTATAATTCGGACTAGGGCATGAATCAATAAATGTGGCCCAATGCCGTTATCCACTTTCATTGGTGTCTGAGTCCTTTATTGGGGGGTGCGCCTGCAATGCAAGCGCGGCGCCAAAATGGCCACCGCGCTCTTTGCGGGAGCCCCCCCACAGGACGAAGGCATCCGGGTAGTTAGGGGCGTGGCCAGCTCCCTTATAAAAGGGGTGGCCACGAGGCAGCCGAGCTGCCATTTTGCGAAGCGACGGAGCGGAGAAGTTTTTCCCCTCCACCCCCTCCCTAGTTAACAGTGTGATATTTTGGTCGCTTCGGGGCCGGGTGGGAATTTTTGGCTGGGACCCATATTGGCTTCCGGGTCCTGGTTTTTTCGCCCATCCCACACTGTTGCTATGGTTTGACACAGGGGTTTTCTGTTGCTGCTGTTGACTTTGGTCACATGGGCGGGTAGCACTGGTAAGGTAAACATTATGACCCACAGGTATCCGGCAAGTTCGCAATTGACTGGACAACACTAGACAGGCATAAGTTGGTTAAACGTTGTCCGGTCAACGACGAACTAGGCGACGGGGTGATGGCTATAGCTAGACAGCATGAATCACCCCGTGATTTTACGGATACGCGTCAGAGGGTGGGGTCATTAGTTAGATATTGACTATGGTCAACAATTTGTTTGTGGTCAACAAACAAATTGATACAAATGGATACATTGTAGCAATTGCCGTTGGCAATTTTGGGTGGTACCTTACCAGTGTTACTTCGGCCTGCTTGCCTTAAGAATTATGATTGGTCAATTACCAATAGAAATTTATAATTCGGACTAGGGCATGAATCAATAAATGTGGCCCAATGCCGTTATCCACTTTCATTGGTGTCTGAGTCCTTTATTGGGGGGTGCGCCTGCAATGAGCTTGGCTCTGGTGTACATTAAAGGCTGATTTTCACCTATTCACCTGATTTTCACCTATTTTGAAAGACAGTGGCTCAAGTGGTTAAGACGCTGACTGGGAGGTGGAAGGTCAGCAGTTCAAAACCCAAGTACTGGATGACGGAATGAGCTCCCGTCTCTGTCCCAGTTCCTGCCAACCTAGCAGTTCAAAAGCAAGAAATTACAAGTGGATAAATAGGGACCACTTCAATGGGAAGGCAAACAGCATTCTGTGCACTTCGGTGTCTAGGCATGCCTGCCACATGTCCACGGAAACGTTTGCAAATGCACACAGCGCTGGCTCTTTGGCTATAAACAGAGATGAGCACTGAACCCTTGAGTCAGATACAACTGGCTTTTGAGCAAGGGTGATCTTTACCTTTACCTTTTACCAAGAGTCCCATATCTGTTGCATCCTTGTTGGGTTACTAGATCTCAGGTTTAGACCCTGAGATTCAGGTTGGAGGACGACATTCTCCAAATCTCAGGATTTAGATCTAAAGGAGATGCTTCTCACTTTGGGATACTAGATTTCAAGGTTCAATATTTTGGCTTTAGGTCCTGTGATTCGGATATGCTCAAAAGCACTTGTCTTTATCGCATTAAAGTCTCAGAATGCTCAGGGTGGATATGGAGGAAACTGATTTCTTGGTTATACTTAGTGTATTGGGAGCTTTCCTTTGCAGAAGACTTGCTACCTTTCCACCTATCATAAATATAAATGATGGAGATTTTAAAAATAGAGGGGATGCTGCAGTTTTGGAATTCCTGCACTGGCAGTGGGTTGTATTAGGTAACAAAGATTATAGTCAATTTCATCTCTGCTGTCCATATAAAATACCATCCATCTAAACCAGGAGTTCTCAACCTTTTTAAACCAGAGGCCGGGTCATGCTTCCTCAGACAGCTTTGGGGGTTGGATGGCCATTTTGCCCTTCCTCCACCACATGGCACTTTCTGGTGTGGTGGAGGTGGTGGTGGGGCCACATGAAATGGTGCCTTGGGCTGCATTCGGCCCATGGGCCGCAGGTTGAGAATCTCTGAACCAATGCACTGTTTTGTCTTTAGATAACATACCTTTTTGGGTCGAATTATTCCTTCATTTGTTTCAGGTTTGGGTTCTATTTCAAAGGTATCCTGGTAAGGTCCTTGGATGAAACTGTACTTTGTATTTCTGTTCTGTGGCTCATCAATGTCTACGACCTCCAGACTGCCAACTTTATCACCTAACCTGATATTTTCAGGGACTTCAAAAATGAAGTTTCCTGAGAAACAAGACAACAGAATAATTTGAAAAAATGGTGTTACAATACTTCAAATCTGATGAATTAGACTTGGTCCACGAAAGCTCACAGGGAGAGGTGGCTACAAAAGACCTTCCAACCACCCCCTTTCCCAAATGCCTCCTTCGCTGGACCAGGCAGACGGCTTCAAGAACTGCAGCCCAACTCCAGCCATGGAGAACAGACACTGCCTTTCCTCCCAGCCGCTCCGGTGGGAGGGAATTGGTCACAGGCAGGGAAGCCCTGGTGGATTGATGGATTGGCACATTGCCGCCCCCTCCTTCACCTCTTGTGGGATTAGGGAGGAGAGAGGGAGGTGGTGCCAGTAGTGAGGGCCCTTACTCCCCCTTTTTGAGTAATTGTAGGTGTTGGAGGGGTGGGAAGGGAATGGGTTTGGGTTTGGGGAGGGATGGCCGGCACCCTCCACCTCTGATAAGGGGCACTTGGAAATGCCCCAAGGAGGGTAGGGGGAGTGTGGGGGTGGGTTCTGGGTCTGGAGGAGAGAGAGGGTGGGAGAAATGGCCTTGTCAGCTGGGTAGGAGGGGTAGCACTCCATCTGAGATGGACGGGGAGGTTCCTAGGGCTCAAATTGGGGTTGTGACGGGCATGGGATGATATGGTGGGTACTGAGCGGCGGGCCGCACTCGGGGAACATGGGACTGATGGTTGGTATCTGTCCCTCGTTCCAGCCCCCCGGGTACATCTCTGGGTCCTGAGCAGCTGATCCAGGGTGACCCCGCCGTTAGGCTGCTGCTGCTGCTGAATGCCAGGTCGGTCTGAAGCAAGGCCCCCCTGATTCAAGATTCTATTCAGGAGGGGCGGGCCGACCTGGCATGCATCACCGAAACCTGGCTGAGACCAGAGGACAATGTACCTCTGTCAGAAATATGTCCAGCTGGTTTCGGTATCTGGCACCAGCCAAGGGAAGGGGCGGTGGCGTCGCCATTGTAGCCAGGGAGTCCTTGGGAGTCGCCAGGGCCGCTGTTCCACAAGTCCCAGGTTGTGAGGCCCTGCTCATGCGGTTGGGCCCTAAGGGTCAGCTGGGAGTCTTACTCCTGTACCTGCCTCCTTGCAGGGTAAGAGACTCCCTGCCTGAGCTCCTTGAGGCCATCTCAGCGTTGGAGTTCCCTAGGCTGATGGTTCTGGGGGACTTCAATTTGCCTTCACTGGGGACTGGTTCAGAGGTTGCACAGGAGTTCATGGCTTCCATGGCAGCCATGGACCTGACTCAGGTAATTCATGGCCTGACCAGGGGCAGTGGTCACACACCGGACCTAGGTTTTTTTTTGTTGGAGCAGTGGCAGAGTGATCTGAGACTACAGAAATTAGACACTATACCTGTGCCATGGTCAGATCACTATCTGGTGACTCTGGACTTCCTGGGGGTAGTGGTTCATCGCAGGGAGGCAGGGCCTATTAAATTGGCCCACCCCGGCGACTGATGGATTCTGACGAATTCCAGAGGGAACTGGGGGATTTTCTTCTGGATCGGCTACACAATTCATCCGAGGCACTCGTTGACCTGTGGTACAGGACGACTACCGCTGCCTTGGATGAAATCGCACCACTACGGCCTCTCTGAGCCCGCAGGGATAGATCTTCCCCATGGTTTACAGAACAACTACGGGAGCTTAAACGGGCAAAGAGACGCCGAGAGCGCCGCTGGGGGAAGACCCAGAGCGATTCCGACTGGACACTGGCTAGGGCTGCTATTAAGACCTACCTGGTGGCAATGAGGGTGGTGAAGCAACAATACTTC
The DNA here is from genome assembly GCA_035047305.1 of Bradypodion pumilum. Lineage (NCBI taxonomy): Eukaryota > Metazoa > Chordata > Lepidosauria > Squamata > Chamaeleonidae > Bradypodion > Bradypodion pumilum. The sequence continues at coordinate 21,540,730 of JAWDJD010000009.1, read as the reverse complement.
ACCACCCTCATTGCCTCCCCGGATAATCACCCAGCTGCCCAGTTACTAGGTCTCTCCTTGGCCGGGAGGGGCTGGTGCCTGGTTGGCAGGGTTCAGCTGAGGTTTTTGCAGACTATCTGGTGGAGAAAATCGCTCGGATTCACTCCGGGTTCAATCCTGGCATGGATGGGGAGAGTCAGGAAGGGACCAGAGCTCAGTCTGGCTGTGTTATCTGGGATCAATTTGATCCAGTTGTCCCTGAAGAAGTGGACAGACTTCTTGCAGCTGTTCGCACCACCTCCTGCCCTTTAGATCCATGTCCCACCTGATTCGTGAAAGCCTCTAAGGTGGTGAAGGGAGGCTGGGTCAGGGCTATAATCATTGCATCACTACAGGAGGGGGTGTTTCCTGCACCTTTAAAACATGCTTTGGTGCGCCCCCTCCTGAAGAAACAATCCCTCGACCCAGCAGTTCCAGCTAACTATAGACCGGTCTCCAACCTCCCCTTTTTGGTGAAGGTATTGGAGAAGGTGGTGGCGCGACAGCTGCAGGGGGTCCTGGATATAGCGGATTATCTGGATCCCTTTCAATCAGGTTTCAGGCCTGGATATGGTACAGAGACGGCATTGGTTGCACTGGTAGATGATCTCTGGCGGGAGCGGGATGGTGGCCATCCGTCCGTCCTTGCCCTTCTTGACCTCTCAGCAGCCTTTGATACTGTCGACCACGGTATCCTTCTGGAACGGCTCAAAGGATTGGGGATCCAGGGTACTGTGTTATCCTGGTTTTCCTCATTTCTGGAGGGCCGGACCCAGTCGGTGTGGTTGGTTTAGTGTCTTGCACGGAAGACAAAGAAGGAGTCGCAGGAAGGACTAACACAGGTTTATTCATTGATGGTCAGTATGAACATGTGGTAATGGCGGAGATACCTCACATTATATACAGTGGTACAATACATTTGAATCTTGCTGCACGGTAGCTCATTGGCTGCTACCGGCGTGACGTCATCCTGGTCACGCCCATCTTCAGTGGTGGATCAGTAGTAGTTTGCTATTGCGGGGAGTTCCCGCGGCTGCAGGTGATTTGAGGAATGGGAACCATGTAAGTTGAACACTCGCAGCTGCCCTCTATGGGCAGCTTACTCGCGTTCCGTTACAGCTGTGCTACATTGTGATTGTGGTCAGGTTACATTCATACATTTCTTAAAGCAGCATTGTACAAGGTTACATTCATACATCTCTTAAGCAGCATTGTACATACATAACATCCCTCCCCCCTAGGATGGGACGAAGTCCCTCAACCATTGTGGCTTGCCGCACGTGCGCCTGGGGCGTGCGGCCACTTGACTTAACACAGGGGAGCCGGGGGCTCCTGGTTCCGCGGAGTCCTGCCCTGCAAAGGAAAGGGGGGACCCATTAGTGGCTCAGTGTGGCGTCTGCGGTAACCTTGCATTGGGGGACGGGAATGGAATGAACAGTTGGGAAGTGAATCCCTGCCTACCGTTTGAGGAGTTTGGGGACCCCCCCAGAATGAATCTCGGGACCGACGAAGAGGCCCTCGTGGCCTCGCCACCCCCCGTTACCTGTCCGGGAGTTCTGGAGACTGTGGTGGGCGGACTCGCCCCTGTTGCCTGTCTTGGGGGTGTTGGTCTCCGGGGGGCTGGAGCTATGGTGTACTCTAAAACAAAAGGGCTAGGGGGACTGGAAGTACTAGGGGCCGAACTGAAACCCCTCTTCTTGCTAGGACGGGTGGGGGACCACTCCGCTACACCCCCCTGGTACTGCAACTCATAATCCTCATCAAACTCATCCCTCTCTTTCAAAGTATTCTCCTCTGTGGTTGGGGACCCAGGATATGCATTTGTATCGCGGGTTCCGCCGTGTCTCCCCCTTGGGTAATGCGGGTGGGGGAGGACCCTAACGCTGATTCCCCCTCACCGGTGACTCGCCTTCTGAGTTGGTCAGCGTGCCTTCTCCAGAGTAGGCCTGCACTAGTCTCGACCCTGTAGGATACCGGCCCCGTTTGCTCAACAATTGTCCCTGGTACCCACGCTGGCCCCGCGGCCGCGTAGTTCCTGCAGTGAACCGGGTCCCCTACCGAAAAACTTTTGGAGCTCTCCCCCCCTATGCTTATATTTCTCCCTTCATCCTCCACCCTGGACGGATCCATCCGGTCAAAAAGTGTTACCGGACGCCTCCTCATGAGGAGTTCGGCTGGGGAAAAACCTGAAGCTAAGGGGGTTGTCCTGTAGCAGATGAGGAACTGGCACAGATGCAGGTTCAACTCACCCGGACCCATGCGCCGCAGTGCGTCTTTCGTAGTGCGCACTTGGCACTCTACCTGACCGTTTGTGGCGGGGTGAAACGGGGCAGCGGTTATATGACTGATGGCGTTCCTCTCCATGAACGTCTTGAACTCTGCCGACGTGAAGGTACTAGCGTTATCGCTTACAAGGACGTCTGGCAGGCCGAAGCAGGCAAAAAGCTTGCGCAACTGTTTAATGGTTGCGGCAGAGGAAGTGCTGTTCATTTGGTGCGCCCCCTCCTGAAGAAACCTTCCCTCGACCCAGCTGTCCTAACCAACTATAGGCCTGTCTCTAACCTTCCCTTTCTAGGGAAGGTGTTGGAGAAGGCAGTGGCGTGTCGGCTGCAGGGGGTGCTGGATTAAGCGGATTACCTGGACCCCTTTCAGTCAGGATTCAGGCCGGGATATGGTACCGAGACGGCATTGGTCGCACTGATGGATGATCTCTGGCGGGAGCGGGACGGTGGTCACCCATCCGTCCTTGCTCTTCTTGACCTCTCAGCGGCTTTCGATACCGTTGACCACGGTATCCTTCTGGGATGGCTCCGAGGATTGGGAATCCAGGGTAATGTGTGGTCCTGGTTTTCCTCATTTCTGAGGGGTCGTACCCAGTCGGTGTGGTTGGAGAGTGAGAGGTCCAGTCCTAGGCCCCTCAAATGGGGGGTGCCTCAGGGCTCGGTGCTCTCCCCTCTCCTATTTAACATCTACATGAAGCCGCTGGGTGAGATCATTCGTTCCCATGGGGTGCGGTACCATCAGTACGCGGATGACACTCAGTTGTACATCTCGGCCCATGCGGACCCCAGTGATGCCGTCAAAGTCCTTTCCAGATGCCTGGAAGCTGTGGGGGTCTGGATGGGGGCTAACGGGCTACAGCTGAATCCCAGCAAGACTGAGTGGCTATGGATAGGGGGTCTTGTGTTAACCCGGGAGCTACCATCGTTGTTTCTGGATGGGGCTATTTTGCCCCAGACGGACCCGGTGAGCAACTTGGGGGTCCTCCTGGATTCACGGCTACTGCTAGAGGAACAGGTGGCGGCTGTGACCAGGAGGGCTTTCGCCCAACTTCGGGTGATCCGCCAGTTGCGCCCACTCCTGGACCGGGACTCCTTGCTCATGGTCACTCACGCTCTGGTCACCTCCAGACTAGATTATTGCAATGCACTCTACATGGGGCTGCCCTTGACTACCATTCGGAGGCTACAGCTGGTCCAAAATGCGGCAGCCCGGGTGGTGATGGGGTGTGGGTGTTATGCCCGTGCTTCGCCACTGCTCCGGGAGCTGCACTGGTTGCCAGTTTGTCTCCGGGTGCAATTCAAGGTGCTGGTTTTGACCTTTAAAGCCCTATATGGTAGCGGGCCGGGTTACCTAAGAGACCGCATCGCCCTGAGGACGTCTGTCCGTCCAACCAGAGCGGACCGGAGGGGCTCTCTAGTTGTTCCATCAGCCAGAGGGGCCCGCCTCTCTGGCACAAGGAGGAGAGCCTTCTCCGTGTCTGCACCGGCCCTCTGGAACCTCCTGCCAACAGAGCTACGTCTTCGGACGGAATTGCTGCCTTTCAGAAAAGATCTTAAAACCTGGTTGGCGGGTCAAGTGTGGGGTGCAGGTGGAAGGGTAACCGCCATTGGGTGGTTGGTGTAGAGGAACTCTTCCCCATGGTGCCTTCGGATCCTGCAGCCCTTGTTTTTAGGGGGTGGGTAGTTTTAACTGTTTTAACTGTTTTAACTTGTGTTTTTAACTTTTGTTGTGAACCGCCCTGAGTTGGCTTGGCCGAGTGGGCGGTATATAAATGTGATAATTAAATTAAATTAAATTAAATGGGGATTACCTCCAACCACTTGGAGTAGGAGTCGACTACCAGTAGAAACAGGGACCCGTGGAAAGGGCCGGCGAAGTTGACATGGATTCGGGACCATGGCCCACGGGCCGTGTCCCATTCCCTATGGGGTAACCGGGACTCCTTGGGCCGAGAGCTCTGGCAGCTCTCACACGTGCCCACTAAACGCTCTATGTCTCCGTCTATCTGGGGCCACCAAAAGAAACTCCTGGCCAGAGCCTTGGAGCGCACGATCCCGGGGTGGCTGGTATGCAGTAGCCTCAGCACCTTGGCCCTCAGCTTCTCTGGGATAACCACCCGCTGGCCCCAGAGTAAGCAACCCCTTTCCAGAGAGAGCTCTACTCTGCGCCTGAAAAACGGCTTGAACTGTTCCTTGGGGGGAGAGGTGGGCCACCCTTTTCTAACCCAGGAACTAACTTGGGCCAGGATCTTGTCAGCCGCCGTGGCCTTGGCGAGGTCGGCCGGCACAATTGGGGGTGAGTCGAGGGACTCAATCAGCAGGACTTGGTGTTCCTGCTCTACCTCGCATGTGGGGTCCCCTAAACTAGGGAGAGGGGATCGGGACAGGGCGTCCGCATGGGAGATTTCCTTCCCTGGGCGATAGACCAGCTCATATTGGTAGGCGTTGAGAAAAATGGCCCAACGCAGCATCCTGGGGGATAGAATTTGCGGGGTTGGTTTGCCGGTAGTGAAGATCCCCAGAAGCGGCTTGTGATCCGTCACTACCGTAAACTCGCGGCCGTATAGGAAATCGTGGAACTTTTTTGTTCCCGCGATTATGGCTAGGGCTTCCCTATCTGTTTGCGCGTAATTGCGCTTGGCCTTCGAGAGGGACCTTGAGTAGTACGCCACCGGGGCTTCCCTCCCGCTCTCCAACACGTGCTCTCTCCTGCTTGTCCCCCCACCGCCAAACCGCATCCTTCTTAAGTAACGCGTGCAGTGGCTCTGCGACTGATGCCTTCCGCGGCAGGAAGGAGTGATAGAAATTAAGGAGCCCTAGAAATGACTGCAGCTCCGGTTTCGCGGTGGGGCGAGGGGCGTCTCTCACGGCCGCAACCTTGGACTCGGAGGGTTTGATTCCGTCCGGGGTTACCTTAAACCCTAGAAACTCAACCTCCCTCGCAAAGAATACGCACTTGTCCCTCCTCAATCGGAGTCCTGCTCTCTCGAACACTGAGAGAACCCCATCTAGCCTCTTTGCTAACTCTAGTTCGCTCCCCGCTGTTATCAACACGTCGTCGAAGTATGGGAGGACGCCTGGAAGCCCCTTTAAAAGGCGTTCCACGAGGGACTGGAAAATTCCGGGGGCCGAATTCATGCCAAACTGAAGGTGCGTTACCTTAAACGCCCCCTTGTGCGTTACGATCGTTTGTGCGGCGGCAGCAGCCGGGGTTACAGAGAGCTGCTGGTACGCCTGGGCCAGATCTAGTTTGGCGAAACACCTCCCCCCATGTAACGTGGCCAGCAAATGGCTGACCACGGGCACCGGGTATGCATTTGGCCGAATGGCCTTATTTATCGTACATTTATAGTCCGCACAAATCCTGACCTCCCCATTTGACTTGAGGGCTGTAACAATCGGCGTTTCCCACTCCACCGAGTCAACTGGAACCAAAATCCCCTGCCCCACCAATTTGTCCAGTTCCGCCTCGATCTTGTCCTTGAGGGCGAAGGGCACTCTCCTTGGCTTGAGGCGGATGGGCCGGATTTCTGGGTCCAGCTCAAAGGAAACCGGGGGCCCCTTGTACTTCCCAAGCCCCTTCTTGAAAACGTCCGGGTGTGCGTTGCACACGTCCTGCATTGGGTCAGTCTCGATGGCGTTAATGCCGGACAGTTCAATCCCCAGGGGAGCAAACCACTGCGTTCCCAAAAGGCAGCACCTCCCTCCTTTGAGGACCGCAGTACGGGAGGCCCACATTCATACATTTCTTAAAGCAGCATTGTACAAGGTTACATTCATACATCTCTTAAGCAGCATTGTACATGCATAACAGTTGGAGAGTGAGAGGTCCAGCTTTAGGCCCCTACGTTATGGGGTGCCTCAGGGCTCAGTGCTCTCTCCTCTCCTATTCAACATCTACATGAAGCCGCTGGGTGAGATTATCCGTTCCCATGGGGTGAGGTATCATCAGTATGCTGATGATACCCAGCTGTACCTCTCAGCCCATGGGGACCCCAGTGATGCTGTCAATGTCCTATCCAGATGTCTGGAAGCTGTTGGGGCCGGATGGGGGACAACAGGCTACAATTGTATCCCTCCAAGACTGAGTGGCTATGGATAGGGCCCCCCGCGTTATCCAAGGAGCTGCCAGCTTTGGTCTTGGATGGGGCTGCTTTGCCCCAGACAGACCCAGTATGCAGCTTAGGGGTCCTCCTGGATTCAGGACTGCTACTTGTAGATCAGGTGGCAGCTGTGGCCAGGAGGGCTTTTGCACAGCTTCATGTCATCCGTCAGTTGTGTTCACTCCTAGACCGGGACTCCCTGCTCATGGTCACACATGCTCTGGTGACCTCCAGGCTAGATTATTGCAATGCACTCTACATGGGGCTGCCCTTGATGACCATTCGGATGCTACAGCTGGTGCAGAATGCGGCAGCTTGGGTGGTGCTGAGGTGCGGGCGTTATGCTCGCGCCTCACCATTGCTTCGGGAGCTGCACTGGTTACCAGTTTGTCTCCGGGTGCAATTCAAGGCCTACATGGTAGTGGGCCAGGATACCTAAGAGACTGCATCGTCCCAAGAGTGTCTGTCCATCCAACCAGAGCGGACCGGAGGGGCTCTCTAATTGTTCCATCTGCCAGAGGGGCTCGCCTCTCTGGCACATGAAGGAAGGCCTTTTCCGTGTCCGCACTGGCCTTGTGGAACCTCCTGCCAGTAGAGTTGCGGGAGCAGATGCAGCTGCTGCTTTTCAGAAAAGAATTAAAAACCTGGTTGGCGGGGCAGGTGTGGGGCCCGGATGGAAGAGTGGCCCCCGCCTGTTGGCTTATAAAATGAAGCCTCCCCATCTTTTTAATGCAGGCAGTTTTAATGTGGTTAGTTTTTAATAGGTGGGTGGGTATGTTGGGGTTTTAATTGTTTTTAATATGTATGTTTTAATCCTGTTGTGAGCCGCCATGAGTCGGGTTCACCTGATTGGGCGGCATAGGATTTGAGTTATGAATAAATAAATAAATAAATAAATAAATTTAAATACACAAGTTAGTCTTTAAGGTGCCACAACATTTTTGTCTCTTTTTGTTGTTCTGTTTTGTTTACTCTCAGACTTCAATAAAGCATATTTTCAGGGGAATGTAAAAGTATAAAAAATCTACTTGAAATAATTTTGCATGGGTTTAAATAAAATTTGACTTTCCTGATTTGGTTTAGAATAAATTTTCTAACTTAATCTCTGGATTAAAAACAAACAAATAAACTAACTCTACTCACCTTGTCTAAATGTTGGGAAATTGTCATTGATATCAATCAATTTAATGTGGACTGTAGCAGTTCCTGATTCTTTTGAATGTAAACCCTTGCCATCCATTGCTTTTACCACAATGGTATATGTGGCTTTCTGTTCTCTGTCCAGATCAGGAAGAGCTGTGGTGATTTTCCCTTTAAAAACAAAAATTATATATTAGGCACATCTGTCACTTCTACACTCCCTCCTTTAAAATTCATCTGTATTTAAAAAGATCCTGATTACAACTAGTAAGCTTCCAGTATCTACAGATGATGTATGGTTTCATCCAAAAACACACACATAAGCAATGTGTCCCATGGACCAACAGTAGTGGTCATGGTGGGCTTACTTGAAATAGTTGGATGAGTCCCCATCTTTTGTAGGGAAGGAAAATGGAAGACTAATTTCCCTGAATTAGCAGAGGATGGGTCTGACAAATCTTTTCTGTTAATTTCATCTCTGATACCACACCTACCAGAGTTATCAATTTTGAAGTAATCTTTTCCATGGATAACTTCATAGAAAACATCAGCATGGCCATGAAGTGTTGGGTCATCAGCATCTACAGCTGTCACCATAGTGACTGACGTTCCTAGAGAAAAGCAATATGGTGCCCAGTGATAAAGACATTTTTATTATTGGGATTCTCCAGGTGACAACAATTATGCAAAGTCTAGGATTCAATGGCACACTTCCACTATTCTTCACTATGTCTACCAGAACCAGCAACTCTCTTTCCCTCCTGAAATCTCCCCATACACCCTAAAAAGGTGTTCTGGAAGGCAGGGAAACCATTGGGAACAGGTTTGGGCATAATGAACAATGAGAGGGAGGAGAAGAAAGCAATAATTCCATTGGTGCTAGCTTTTCCAATCCACAAGCAACGCTGCACAATAAAGTAGGCTGGACAGGGGACTTAGAATCATAGGAAAACTTAGTTGGAAGGGGCCTTTTAGGCCATCGGGTCCAATCCCTACTCAATGCAGGAATCTGAATCAAAGCAGATCAGATGACGGTCCAATTCTCTCTTGAATGCTTCCAGTGATGGAGCGCTCACCACCTCTTGAGGCAGTTGGTTCCACTGACATTCTGCTCTAACCATTAAGAGGTTTTTCTTAATATTCAGCCTATATCTGGCTTCCTGTAGTTTCACCCTGTTATTATGTGTCCTGCACTCTGGGATGATGGAGAACAGATCCTGCCCTTTCTCTTTATGGTTATCCTTCAAGAGTTTGAAGAGTGCTAGCATATTCCCTCTCAATCTCCTTTTCTCAAGGCTAAACATGCCCAGTTCCTCCAGTCCTTCATCATAGGACTTGGTTTCCATTCCTCTGATCATCCTTGTTGCCCTTCTCTGTACCTGCTCTAATTTGTTTGCATCTTTCCTAAAGTGTGGTGCCCAAAACTGGACACAGTTCTCTAGATGTGGTCTAACTAGTGTATCCAATAGCTTTAGTAGTAACGTGATCTGTGTGAGCAACTGAGATTGATGGATTTGTGATGAGCATCTGAAGTTTGATACTTCCTAAAATGTGCTGTCATAGCATTTGCTCTGGAGCGCTGTGGTGATGTGAGTGGTGGCTTCCTAATGGATGCCTCTGCCATTTAGCCCCATTCAACAAATAAAGACGGCCGGGGTGTAAACAGTAAACTAGTAGTGACAAACACACCCGGAATAATATCAAGAAGAAAAATACAAGTAGGAACAATACTCAAATAGGTACGTCCCTGTCTGTCTTTTCTATCTGTTTTTATGTACTTTGTATATCTCGCATACTTTGTATATTAATCACATTCCATGGCTAGCACTATCACCATGGAGATTGCATATATGAATAACTTGACTTGAACAGTCTGGAGATGTGACTCGTTGTGAATTGCACATGTATGTTCTCTTTGTTATTTACTGTAGACTCTGAGGAAGTCTCCGAAATGTCGCCATACCGGAGGGACATCAGTATTTAACGGATTGTGCATTTCCCCCCCCCCTACTGGGTTAAGCCGTGTTGTCTTCCACTGGATGATCCACGTTCCGTACTGTTGGATTACATATATATATATAGACTTTACTTCATCGTGTATGAACTTTATTATTCGGACGTGTTGACACGCATGGACTTTGCACCATTACTTCTGCAATACAATTGTACCTTTTCGACTTACCCAGTTTCGAAGAAGAAGGGAGGGGAGGGGTTTTGTTGCTGATACTGATCCTTATGCTACTTACTCAGAGTGTTGTACCCAGATATTAATGTGTATATATGTATATAGAATACATGATTGATCCAAGACCCCATAACAGCTATGCAGTGAACTATCTTTTGTGTTTCACAACTTTTAATTAGCATATTAAATATTTTTCCTACTTGTATTTTTCTTCTTGATATTTAGCCCCATTCAGCATGGCCAATGGGTCATTGCTATTCTGTTAATTCAGGCCAAACGGAGCAATGTTGGTGGGGCAGGCAGAGAGTAATGTTGTGACCTCAGAAACTGACTGATTGATGATTTGGAGTGTTGCCTCCAAACCTGTTTCTACAGCACTGCTGATGCAAAGCAGGTGCAGAGTTCGATGCAGACCTTTCCCCCCCATCGGAGTACCCAGTTGCCCTAGACCAGTGATGGCAAACCTTTTAGAGACCGAGTTCCCAAACTGCAATCCAAAACCCACTTATTTAATCGCAAAGTGCCAACACAGCAACAGGGGAGGAAGAAAATGCTCCCATTGGGCTGCTGGGCAGAGGGGACAAACTCTGTGCTGGGGTGACAGAGAGGGCTCCAAGTGCCACCTCTGACATGCGTGCCATAGGTTCACCACCACTGCCCTAGACTGAACTTTCTCATGATCCTGATTGGGCAGGATAGAAGATACTTTTGGTCCTGCAAATGTTTTGGCCTATTGCTCTCATTATTGGCTGTGCTCAGTGGGGTTGATGGCAGGGAGCCCAAACATCTGTATGAGTAAAAATTCCCCAGACCTGAACCCAAACCAGGATTGGCCCAATACATTTTGCTGCCTGAGGTAAAGGATAATGAGGTGCCTTCTCTTTCATTGTGGGCTTGCAACTGAACCTGACTTCAGCATTGACAATAGAAGAGCATTCTTCACCACTCCGAGTACTGCAGACCAGCTTAAGAGCGCAGGGCAGGCTATTTGATACATTGAGATCTGTCTTCTTTCCAACTCTGCTTGTGGACACGTCCTGCCTGTCAAGATCCATGTACTGCTTCACATATTTAGTTCCCTATCAGTAGTGTCGCTTAGAGCTTTTGTCTGTTCCAGAAGGTCTTGAATGTAACTCAGGAGCTGGCTATAGGTAGCTTTCTTATAAAATATCATTGATCTTCCTCTCTTACTTTTTGTTATGTATTTTTCTCCCAAGCAAACACACATGTACCATTTTTTAAGAGCGGGAAAGCACTTACCTAGTGGTGACATTTCTGCGACAGACCCATTAAACATTTTCTGTTCAAACACTGGGGCATTGTCATTAATATCATGCACTGTGATATAAAACATAGATGGTGACTCTAGTGGTTTCCTGCTGTTACGATCAATGATTAGAGCTCTCAGCTGATATATGGCTTTCTTCTCACGGTCTAGCCTTTCATTTGCAGCCACATCACCAGTACGGTCATCAACTCTGAATAATGTCCCGGCACCTTCTCCTTCGATAACGTACATTGCATTTGGATTCTGTATGGTTGATTTGATCTAAAATACAGAATCAAGTCTGTGTTGTTTATGTTTATTCAATTTATACCCCATCCGAATTATAATCCAGAAGTGAAACAATGTGGTGAACGGAGGAAGCTGAAGCAAAGAAAGGGTGAGAACTTTATTCTAGGCCATTTTGTATAGGATTACTAGAGGTCATTATTTTACTTTTACTTGGAATTGAAAGAACCATTAAAAATCTGAATGCAGAAGAAATGAGAGTGAGAGATTTGTTAAATCATGCAAAAGGCCCAGAGGGCTTAATTTGTAAAAAAATCAAAGTCTGGATATGTAGGATTATAGAAACTTGCCTTGTCTAAATCAACTCTGGTTGGTAAAAGCACTACTGGATTTCATGCAGGATGTTTTAGTAGCCCTAGTTGGAGATTTATGATATTCCTTGGTGGTTTCCCATCCAAATACTAACCAAGCCAGACCCTGCTTAGAGTACATAAGGCTGAAATGCTTTTATATGTTGGGCTCTCATGCAGTATATACACGCATTTTGGGGGACACAGTTGATAGAAACACATAATATTTACAAGTTTATATTCAATAGAAGAAGGCATTATTAAAATGTAAAATCCACATTTAGCTATAGAACACTCAGGCAAATATTTTCATATGCTCATTATGCGAGTTTGAAGACTGTGCCTGACAGATGCATCTATACCTTTTTCCTTTTGCTGTAAAGCAGGATGCTATTACAAAAGGCATATCAATGCTGTAGGTGGACAGGCAGCTGGAACAAATATTGTCAGCTAACATAAACTGGTTCTATAGGACAAAGTGAAATCTTGATTCTCTCTTTCCAGGAATTGTTCTCGAAGAGAGTATTTTACTTCACACGTTAGTTTTTAGGCATCCAAAGCAGGATCATGTAGCAGCCTATTTCTTGGAAATCTTGCATTTTTCAGAAGTTTAACTTGGAAGTAGCTAGGTACAGTTACTTTCAGCAATAACTACGTTAATTACTTGCTTTCCTCTATAACTAAGATATAGCTGCATTTAACAAGGGTTAATTTCATTTCCTTTTTGATGTAACTTTAACTTAAAAGTTACTTTTACTAGCTACAGGACCATGGCTCTACTAAATGGTCTGGAGGAAGAACATGTTGGCCCATGCTGCTGTTCTATGATCTAATGAGAGTGTTAAACTGACAAACCAGGTTGATGGCCAAGAAGGAAAATGTGTTTTGTAGTACAGGCCAGGGATGTGTGACATCCAGGTTTTTTTAAAAAAGTAATTGAACCTATGAGCAGCTCATGGGTCAAATGGAGAACATCACTCCAAAATTTTGTGAGTTATTTATCCCTCATATGAGTTGCAAGCTGCCTGGAAGAAACTACAAGTTTATCCTCCATATCCGTGGGGCATACATTCAAATAGCTACTGTGGATACCTGAAACTGTGGATAACAGTGTACCCTATGTTTTACATTGCAGGCAGTGGCCACTAGTGGCCAGTTCTGGTAATGCACCATAGAAATATATATGTACTGTATTATGTACTGTATTTTAGGATTGTTTTGAATACTTTTAGACCCACTGGTAACTGAAACCATTGATACTGAACCTGCATGTGTGTGTGTGTGAGACACTTGTACTGAAATTGTTTTTAAGCAATGGAAAGTAAAGCTTGGGTGTCACTGTGTGTGGAGCTAAAGGTGAGGAAGTGGTTGCTGCTATTTGGCCAGGTGCCAGCCACATGGTGGGTCAGAGTTATATGATCTGGCATGTGGCTGGCACCTCACCAAATAGCTGTGATAAGCTGTGGCTGCTTCAGTTGCTTTTTAGCACCATGTGTGGTAAAAACCAAGGGAACTCTTATTGGTATCTTACATAAGAACATAAGAACAGCCTTGCTGGAACAGGCCACAGCCCATCCAGTCCAGCATTCTGTCTCACATAGTGGCTCACCATTTGCTTCAGGGTATTCCCATGCAGATGCCTTCACCTGCTAAGGATTCCCTGGAAATGGCATTGAGAGATATCCTGTCTATCTGTCCAACACAGAGGCTGTCTTTAGGTATCCATAATTATAGCCATTGATACCCTTTAATTCATTACTTTCTGGAAGTAACTTTCCAAGCTCAGACTCATGCCTACAAGTGCATCTTAGCTTTGCCAAAGAGCCACAGCCCTTTGTACTGACAGAAACATGAGACAGCAAAGCTGTTAACTTCATATGTTTCATTTCCTCGGAAACATGCTTGTACATATGCGGCCAAAAATAACATTTATAAAGCTATGTCAGTCCCTGTCTCAGTGATGTTTGTTTAAAAAAAGCATATCTAACAAAACGAATCTGCCTAATACCATTTGTTTATCATAGCAGACAATATAGTCTCCAACTCCTCAGCAACTCAGCAAAAGTATTCTACCTCATCTGTTTAACTACAGATGTCACAAATTGAACCAGGGCCATTCTCGTTGCCAAAAGTATTTTAGAAAAAGCTCTTCAGGGTTTGTGCCATTTGTGCTAAAAACAACAAGAAAAAGAAATATAAAGTAGCCAGCAATATGTCAAGTTATATTTTTCAACCTTATAATGCAGGGGTTCCTAACCTAAGGCCCGTGGTCCAGATTTGGCCTGTGGTGCCATTTCATGTGGCCCACTATCCCTCCAAGGACATTTGAGAAACAAAATGTCTGCCTCTTTGAAGCTATTGGAACAAAATGGCCACTCCCATTGTACCGGCAGGGCAAAATGGCTGTCTGGCCCTTGAAGCTGACTGAGAGAGCGTGACCCGGCCCCTGGCTTGAAAAGGTTGTGAACCCCTGTTATAATGAGTAACTCTAATGAATTGCTTTCAAATCGCTACAATTCCCTCCTCCCTAAATTGCTTACCATGGCAGGCTTTTTGAGTAGCAAGGAAAAAAATGCTTTTAAAAAAGTAACTTTCCACATTTTGAACATTCTCAGTTCTGTCCTTACCTTCCCAACATGGTGGGGCAGGGTCCCATTAAACTCTTCAGAAATGTGCATGGTATTCCAGACCCACTCTCTTTTCATGCGCTTTTGGATATCGTTGTGAGAGGCAGTCCCTGAGAAATCTTCTCCATTTACGCAAGCTGGCACCAGCATCAAATGAACTAGAGGCAGGAAGCAATGGTAGCTCCACATCTCTGTAGGTCCAGTGATCTTAGAAAGCCCTGCAGAGTATTATAAACTCTTACTAGAAATGACCTAAGTATCTTACTTCAAATGAAAATCTCCCTTTAAATGAAAATCTTCCTCACCTATCTTCTTGCTGACAGGTTAGGTTTCTTCCACTGTGGCTGGAACCACTTTCTGAAGAAATCTTTAATGAGGGGTTTAAACCATTCTTAAGTGATTGGCTATCTTCTTATACCTCCTGAAGAAGTTGCATGTTTATCAATTCTGAAGCTGTAGAAAATCCCTACCCAAGATGTCATAAAAAAAAAGTTTAGCCTTTATGTACCAGGAAGAACACTCATAGATAGCCCATCTGCTCTACTCATTTGTTTTCAATTTAATATAAAGACATATTTCCCAAACACAGAAGCAGTTTTACTTCCTCTGGTTGCTTTTGAGCAGACTTCATGTCACCAGATAAGTTTGTCTCCTGACTTTCTTCAGAACTGATGGATCAGCTTGTTCCTCTGAACAGTTTGTTTAATGAAAATGAAACTTAACAAACCTAATTTTGGGATTTTTTCCCAAACTAAAAAATAAAGCAAATAAAAATAAAAAATGCCCAGACTAAAATATTTATATATTAGACTGCAGCCAAGAATTTATTTATTTATTTATTTATTCCACTTGTACCATGCCCATCTGGGGGGTCTTCCCCACTCTGGGCGGCTAACAACAACATATTAAAAACATCTTAAAATCACACAATAAAAATACAAATACCAGCCTTTAGGGTTCTGGAAATAATTGGCAGTAGCCAGCAATACAGGCCAAACACACAACTTTATTTGGAATAAGAATAGGTGGCCAGAGCTACAACACACCCTCACATTCCTTAGCTATCTCTGATCAGAACTGACAGTTGGAAAAAACCGTTAGAACTGTTGATAGCTCTGTTCTCGTTCGGAACCCTCCCAAAGTCTCGTGAGACTTCAGACCATAGTAAAGCAAATACATATTAAACTCTTTCACAATAAGACAAAATGGCAAACACATTTCCTTAAATACACAACAACCCTTCCCCCTAGGATCGAACAAAATCCCGCAACCATTTAGGAGGACCACAACATCTTTTGTGGCGCACTAGCACCTGGTCAGCCAGTGAAACCCTGGGGCTAGTTGAGGTAGCTGGCAAAGTCCCCGCAGTGGGGGCATCTCTAGAACTCATAGCATGGTGCGGACAATTACCCATTTCAAGTTCAGCACCATCGCCCGTTTCAGTAGGGGACGACTCAACACAAAAGTCCCTCCTTTGGTTACGAGTTGGGGTAGACTGGGTAAACTCTAACACATGAGGATAAGGGGTCCCAGGGGGGAATTCAAAAAACTCCCCCCGATCCTCCAACTGACAGGAAGAAATATCAGACTGCTGTAAGCCCTTTGCAAGGGGCAAAGATGCTCGCTCAGAGTTTGAAAACAGGGCTGAGCCTTCTTTGACTTCCCCTTGGAATAAATGAGTGAGGGAGGACTCTAACGTAGAATTATTACACATTTCAGTTGCTGAGGGTACCCCAAAATCAAAAGATTCTCCCGGTTCTTCCAGTGACGGGTCTGTTACCCTATGCCTCAGTTGGTCTGTGTGTCTCCACCAAAGTAGGCCGTTCCCTAGTTTCACCCGGTAGGAAACTGGCCCCGTTTGTTCTAATACAGTTCCTGGAACCCAAGCTGGCCTCCTAGCAGCATAATTCCTGCAGTGCACAGGATCTCCCACTGCAAAAACTTTCTTCTGCCTCACTTCCAAATTTACCTCCCTATCCTCCACTCTGGAAGGATCTAACCTGTCCAGCAGGGTGGTAGATTTCTGACGTATGAGGAGGTCAGCAGGAGATAGACCTGAGGCCAGGAGAGTGACACGATAGCACAAAAGAAACCGACAGAGCTGCAGCTCAATGTCACCCTGCCCCATGCGGCGTAAAGCCTCCTTAGTTGTGTGGACCTGGTGCTTGAACTGACCATTGGTGGCAGGGTGAAACTGGGCAGACATGATACGTCAGATGACGTTTTTCTCGAGAAACGCTTTGAATTTGGCAGATGTGAACGTAGTGGCGTTGTTGGAGACAAGCACATCTGGCAAACCAAAACAACTGAAAAGTTTACATAGTCGCTTAATTGTCACAGCAGATGAAGTATTTGGGACAGGAATTACCTCCAACCACTTTGAAAAAGAATCTACCACTAAAAAGAATAAGGTGCCTTGGAATGGGCCAGCAAAATCCATGTGGATTCATGACCACAGTCCATGAGCCGTGTCCCATTCCTGGGAGGGAAGTCAGGACTCCTCAGGGCGAGAACTCTAGCAGCTATTGCAAGTGCCTAATAACTGCTCTATGCAGCCACCAGAAATAGCTCCGTGCCAATGCTTTGGAGTGCACGATTCCCGGATGGCTAATGTGCAGAATCTTCAGGACTTTGGGCTGCAACACAGCAGGAATCACTACCTGCTGACTCCATAATAGACAACCCCTCTCAAGCGACAGCTCGAACCGCTTCCTATAGAATGCTCTGAATTCCTCTGAAGGGGGAGCCATGGGCCAACCCTTCTGGACCCAAGTAGCCACTTGGGACAACAGCTTATCCTTAGCCGTAGCCTTAGTGATGTCTGAGAGAACTATGGGGGGTGAATCAAGAGATTCGATCATCAGCACCTGATGACCTTGCTCTATTTCGCCATCTGGTTCCCCAATGGGGACCTTAAGAGGGCATCGGCATGGCCCTGGGCGATGAATTAATTTAAACTGGTATGCGTTTAGAAATATAGCCCATCTCAGCATTCGGGGATAAAGTATTTGTGGAGTGGGCTTTGAAGTAACAAAGATTCCTAACAGGGGCTTGTGGTCCATCACAATTGTAAAGTCTCTCCCATACAGAAAATCGTGAAACTTTTTCATCCCTGCAACTATGGCCAGAGCCTCATGGTCAGTCTGTGCATAGTTTCTCTCGGCTTTGGAAAAGGGACCTTGAATAAAAAGCAATTGGGGCCTCTGCTCCATTATCCAATGTATGGCAAAGGACAGCCCCTACTGGTGAAGCATCACAAACCAATACCACAGGTTTTCGGGGATGAAAATGGGTGAGGACTGCCTTCGAGGACAGTAGCTCCTTGAGCTCTCTGAAAGCCTTGTCTTGGCTCTGCCCCCACCTCCAAACTGCATCTTTCTTGAGAAGACGATGCAGCGGCTTGGCTACAGATGCCTTCCTGGACAGGAAGGAGTGGTAAAAGTTAAACAAACCCAGGAAAGACTGCAACTCGGACTTAGAAGATGGCTGGGGGGGGGGCATTACGTACAGCAGAGACCTTAGAATCTGAGGGTTTGACCCCCTCAGGAGTTATTTTGAATCCCAGAAACTCAACCTCCCTGGCAAAGAATACACATTTGTCCTTACGTAAACAGAGCCCTGCCTGTTCGAACCTCTGCAAAACCTGGTCCAACCTTTCTACCCATTCAAATTTGTCTCCTGCAGTAATTAAAACATCATCGAAATAGGGGAGGACCCCAGGGAGACTCTTAAGTAGACACTCTACGAGCGATTGGAATATACCGGAGGCTGCATTGACCCCGAACTGCAAATGGGTGACTTTGAAAGCCCCTCTATGAGTGACAATCGTTTGCATGACTGCAGCAGCAGGCGTGACAGTTAGTTGCTGGTATGCTTGGGCTAAATCCAATTTAGTGAAACACTTCCCCCCGTGTACAAGATATGAGTTGGGCCGAATGGCTTTGTTGATCGTCCACTTGTTTGACTTAATGGCTGTTACAATAGGAGTAATATGGAATGTTTTAATTTAAATAAGGATGAAAAAGAATTACTAGAAATAATGCTTACAATGGGTAGACAATGTATTGCTAGAAATTGGAAAAATGATATAAATATAAAGATGGAGGAATGGTATAAAGAGATGTATACAAATACAGTATAATATAACGTAAAATACATAATACACTAAAATGACTAAAATATATAATATGCAAACAACAAAGAAGAAAAAAGAAGCACAACCTATCCTAATACATTTTTACATCTATCTTTATATTTCATATGCGTTGAAAAACCCTTTAAAAATACGTTCGTTTAATTATGACTTAGTAGTTATTCTCTAACCTATTCAAATACTCTATTTAAAAATCTTTATTCATTAATACTACTAGATCATTTTCCCATTAAGCAAATTCATTACTATTTTGGATAAGAAGCACCAACAAAAAAGAAATTACACATAATTTACACCCAGTGTTAATTTACAGTGCCCTGGAGAACTCGGAGTATCTCATTATTTTACTTCCAAAAATTGCGTTGCTCAGGTACAGGTCTGTTTCTTTCAGCACCCATAAGTGAGTGATCCACAAAAGGCTTCCAAATATTCCAAAATCTATTCTCTTTCAAATTACCTTTTTTCCCCCTTTATCTCCCAGGTTAATTTATCATTCAATCCTAAATTCCACATTTCCTTATACCATTCTTCAGTCTGTATAATTATATCATTTTTCCAATTTCTAGCAATACACTGTCTACCCGTTGTAAGCATTATTTCTAATAATTCTTTCTCATCCTTGTTTAAATTAATACATTCCACATTTGTTAACACAGTGGTACTCGACCCCAGTTTGATTCTCTTACCCATTATTTCACCAATCTCTTTTTCAATTCTTTTCCAAAAATCTTTTACTACAGTGCAACTCCACCACATGTGTTCATATGTTCCTATTGTATCTTTACATCTCCAACACAATTTATCCCTTTTATTATCAATTTGATGTAACCTCACTGGGGTCAGATACCACCTCCATAACATTTTATAATTGTGTTCCTTTATTCTAACCAACATAGTTCTCATTATACTCTTTTTCCATTTCTTTCTCCATGTATCTTTTTCTATCTTTATATTTAAATCTTGCTCCCAACTTATTCTCTTTCACAACAAGACAAAATGGCAAACACATTTCCTTAAATACACAACACAGCCCTAATTAATGGTGGGGGAGGCCCAAAAGATGACGACCCCTTCTCGAAAGCCTCTCTAAACAGAAACAATTTAAGCTGCTTTCTAAATGCCAACAAAGAAGTAGTCTGACGCAACTCCACCGAGTTGCGTCAGAACTCCTATGGAGTTCCATAGGATTGGCGCCGGCACCAAAAAGGCTCTTCTCCGGGTCATAGCCTTCCTTGCCAGTTTTGGTGTCGGCACCAAGAGCTGACCCATCTGGGAAGATCGAATGAGGCGGGATGATGTTCTAAGAGGATGACTGAGCATTGGAAGGATGGCAATGAGGGTATTAGAAAAACCATCAAGTGTAAGGATGTGTCACTGGAGACCAAGACCAAGACCATTCACACACTTGTATTCCCAGTCACCATGTATGGGTGTGAAAACTGGACAGTAAAGAAAGCTGATTAATTCATTTGAAATAAGATGCTAGAGGAGAGCTTTGAGGATACCCTTAGAAGTGAGAAAGAGGAATAAGTGGGTCATAGAGCAAATCAAGCCTGAATTTATGGAGGCAAAAATGAAACCTTCCTTGGTTGTCTTACTCTGAGCACGTCAGAAATTAAGATTTTATGAAAAAGACAATAATGATGGAAAAGATGGAAAGCAGCAGGATAAGAGGAAAATCAAACGTGAAGTAGATTGACTCCATGAAGGAATCTGCTGGACTTGAGTTTGGAAGAGCTGAGTAGGGCTGTTGAAGACAGAACATTTTGGAGAATGCAATAACAATTACACTTCTATACTGCCCAGAGGGTTCACTGGAGAAGGTCCTGATGCTGGGAAAGATCCAAGGCAAAAGGAGAAGGGGGTGGCAGAGGATAAGATGGTTAGATGACATCATTGATGCAATGGGCGTAGATCTGGGCAGACTCTGGAGGATGTCAGATGACAGAGGAGCCTACAGTGCTGTGGTCTATGGGGTTCCAAAGGGTCGGACTCGATTGTGTGACTGAACAACAACAACCACCCCATTGCAATTGGAGCACTCTGTGAGCGGTTCCCAAGGTAACTAGCATTTCGCCCCAACATGCTGGATCCTCATTTTACTGACCTTGGTAGGATGGAACCTGGAGCTCATCAGGATTGAACTCAGTGTCAGCAGTATTGTCTACAGTACTAAAGTTTAAACACTATGCCACAAGGGCTCCTTATTCATAGGGTTGCCATTGGTTAGAGATGACTGTAACAACAACCAACCAGAAAAGAAATGAATTTGTTATCAAGGTTTAATCATAATGCAATGTTATCTATAGTTTAGTTATTGAAAAATGGAACAAAGTACATATAATTATTTATTTGTTACTTCCAAGCTCTGGTTTTGGACCACAATCACTGCCAGTGTCATGCTGCTGGAGCTGAAGGTTGCTAGGAGTTATAACTCCACAACATATGGATAGCAATGAGTCCCTCAGTCCTGCCAAATACTGACTGGCAGAAATGACCCTGGGTTTCAGATAGGGAATGTTCATACTCTACCAGGAGCTGGAAAAAATACCTTTGCCACATCAGACATTTGTTTTTACAATTGAAATAGACTTCTATCCAATTCTTGATTTTTTAAAAAAATCACTTCAGTCCCACATTCCTTCTACAACCAGGTAGCCAAATGTTTCTGAGAAGCACATACATTGGACATGGAGGCATCAGTCTTTCTCCTTCATATGACCAAGAATCTGGCAGCTGCACAGCATTGCAAAGCAAAGCAATCACATTTATGTACTGCCCCCTAGTGCTTAGTGCACTCTCTGGGCAGTTCACATGTTAATTAGCATTTTGCCCCCAACATGCTGACCTCAGAAGGATGGAAGGCTGAGTCAACCTTGACTCCTGACAGGATCAAACTCACAATCTTTTGGTTGCAGGACAGCAGTTTAACCACTGTGCTACCAGGAATCTTGCAGCCATGCTCTTTAATTTCAAGTACATGCCTGGATCTAGGATCTTAAGACTTTAGCAAAGTACAAAGTAGATTTGGCAGAACACGGGACTACTTTCTTCTGATACAGTTTAGTATAAACAAAATCTTAAATAGTATAAACAAAAGCTTAAATAGAATAAACAAAAGCTTAAATAAAACTTACAGGATTACAGTACAGTATGTGCAAGGTTGTAACAGAGGTGAAGCCTATACTCCATCAAATAGCTCTGCTACTTTCTTTCAAGGTACCCATAGGTGAATGTAGATAAAGAACTCAATATGATTATTGGATGAAACCAACATTTACAAGAACGAATCAACATGCAATATATTATATATTTTTTATTTCCTTACAGGTGTCCCTTCTGTAAGAAAAAGTACTGTGGAAAGATGAATTTTAATTTAATAATTTTATTTAATAGTCACACACACACACACACACACTATATATATATATATATATATATATATATATATATATATATATATATATATATATATATATATATATATATATATATATATATATATATATATATATATATATATATATATATATATATATATATATATATATATATATATATATATATATATATATATATATATATATATATGAAAACTGAAAATCCTGCGAGCAGTTAAAGGCTCTGATCTTCAATGCTCACATTTTATGGGTTTAGTGTGGGAAGGCATCTGGTTTCCGTCTTCCTGTCTGCCTTCACATTGTGTAAACAAAAGTCCTCTTTGTCTGCATGAGAGATAACACTGGATTTTGGGCATGCGTAGAATATGAGAAGATTTCTCCTTTCTTCTCCTTATTTGGGCTCTGACACTTCTGATTGGCTGTATGCCCTAAGTTTTGTTTCTGTTAAGTTTCGTTTCTGGGATATTCTGCTTGCTTAAGTTTCGTTTCTGAGACACTCTGCTTGAATAAAGAGAAGCCATTAGTATCCTTTGTTCAGCCAAAGACTGGAGTCGTGTTTTCTGTCTGTCTCTGTCTTTCCTTACTCTGAGCCTAATGAAGCTGGACTTCGTGGACTCTTAACTCCCTATCTTAAAAGATCTGATGATATAAACTGCTGCTTCATGAGACTGATTGAGACATGAATCAGATTTCTACAGTTTAGCAGTGGCTCAAGTGGCTACGAAGGAGAGAGGTCAGCAGTTCAATTCCCAAGTATTGCAGGACAGAATGAGCTCCCATCTTTGTCTCAGCTCCTGCCAACCTAGTAGTTCGAAAGCAAGAAATTGCAAGTAGATAAATAGGGACCACTTCGGTGCGAAGATAAACAGCGTTCCGTGCACTCTGGTGTCTAGTCATGTCTGCCACATGACCACGAAAACATCTGCAGAAGCAGACAGTGCTGGCTCTTCAGCTTTGAAACAGAGATGAGCACTGAACGCTAGACTCGGATACGACTGGCTTTCGAGCAAAGGCAACCTTTACCTTTAAACATTTGAACTATATAATGTCTCCTTCTGTGATGACAGACAAAAGGAATCAGGCTACAACTCTTGAAAAGCCCATGATTCTCTCGCAAAAAAACCCAACAAACAAACAACTCAGCGAAGTTACTTTCTTTGGAATATAATTCTAAGAATCCTCACCTGACATGGCTACTAGCCATAGTAGTCACAGGAATTTGAGAGTTGCAGTTTAAAAAAACCAAAACAATTTCTGCACTTTTAATTCCCAGACAAGGACTTATCAACCCTTTATCATTGCTAATTAATGGAAGAGTTTATGCACACCACGTTCTCCAGACAATTAGCAATTCATGTCTCCATTTCATGCATTTTACTCCCATTCTCTCCCCTCCCAACTCTATACAAAATGTTTCTGGATACCTGGATGTCAGTTGGCATGAAAAACCATCTAGAATGTCACCATCCAGCCTTGGGTAGCTGTTACAGAAACACATCTACCAATATAAAATCCAAGAAGTGGCTATGTCTATATCTATACCTATAAATCCAGATGTTAACCGTTGGACTCCGGCATACGTTTCCGCACCCATCCACACTATCCCGTACCAAGCCTCCTGCACTCACCTGAACCTGGCCCGCAGAGCACCACATGGTAGCCTAAGCCAGCAGTGGGGCAGCAGCCCCATGAATGCAAACAAAGGGAAACAACTTTAATTCCCAATGTCCACCGCGCCGCGCCGCGCTGCACCGCACCGTGCCGCACCACGCCTCAGCCAATCAGGCTGACAGGTGCGAGCAAAAAGAACATTGGGAAATGCGGCGTGACCAATTGAAATTGAGCCGTAGAAAAAAAACCACCGCATGAACGCAAACAAAACTACAAGCCCCAGTGTTCTACGCACCATGAGCACTTCAGCCAATCAGGCTGAAGGGCGCGAGTGTGCAGAATGCTGAAAAAGCCGCTGCGTGAAAAATAAAATGAAAAAATGCCGGTATCTCGCAACGGGAGCGCAAGTCCGCCGCAGGCGGACTCAGCGCCTCATGGCCTCACAAACAAACACCCACAAAAAACCACAGCGAGACACCCACCGGCCTTCTTTCCTGGAAGAAGGGAAATCTGGCCAGACGGAAAATGCAGAAGAAATGAAGAAAGCCGTCTGAGGCAAAATCAACAATTAATCAATATAATGAAAATACAATTTCTTCAGAAAATGTCACAATATCCAATTTTTTAAATATGCAATTGTAAGGTTTATTAAACAGTTTTTTTAACACCAAAAGGTTTCTCTTTCCATGAGTTCTTCAAAAATAGAATAAACCAAAAAAGTGAGATGGAGTCTCTCAAATCCTTTCAAAATATAATAGTATTGTAATTTGGGAGGAAATGGAGATGAAAGATTATAAGAAAATCGGTAAAATGATTTTTTGGGGGGCTAAGGTTAAAATGATAAATACAAGTAACACTATGATGAGGGGACTCATGAGGGTGTGGAAAAGATTAAAGAAAGATTTGATCCCAGATCTCTCTCCAATTTTGGAATTGGCAGATATGGTGTGTTTTCCGATAAAAATAGACCCAAAAAAAGGAAATATTGGATAAAAATGAAGTTTTCCTGGTGAAGGAATGGCTAAGGGTTTGTGAAGATGAAATTAAGAAGAAAAAATTATTTGAACAGTTAAAATTGGATTGGTTTCAGATACTGAAGGTTGATAATTGGAATAAAAAATATAGAAGAGAACTAGATATAGACAGAGAAAAGACCGAATTTGAAGAATTGGTTTTAAAGATTAGAAAAGGCGAGAATAGTGTTTTGGTGTATGCAAACCAAGACACAGGACACAGCCTCGGGCTGGGTTAACTCAGGTTTATTGCATCGTGGACAGAGGGAACATGAGGTAATGGCGGACCGATAGCTCTTTATATACAGTAGTAATACATTTGAACGTGGTGCCATGGTAGCCCATTGGCTACTGTCTGCGTGACGTCATTGCGGGTCACGCCCTTCTTGTCCAGGTGTAGGTGGTGGCGGGAAAACTTCCCGCGCTGTTGCCTTTGATGAGTTCGGACCAAGAGAGCTTGGACGCTCGCTGCTGCCAGCTGGTGGTCATTAGCTCGCGTCCTATTACAGGGTTTATATGATACAGCTGAAGGTTACATTGTTGCTATAGGCAAGGTTACATTGGCTCAGATACATTGTAATCCATGTGTAAGATAAAACCATCAGAACACAACAAGTGTCAAGGGTCTAGTAAGTAAACTTTATATTTTAATAAACAAGGGTAGTGATCCACAGGAAGATTTGAAATTGAAGTGGGAACAGGACTTGAATATAAAGCTAGGAAATGAGGAATGGAGAAATAAATGGAAAAATAGGATAATGAGGACAATGTCAGTAAGAATTAAGGAACATAACTATAAAATGTTGTGGCAATGGTACTTGACACCTCTGAGGTTGCATCAGATTGATAATAAAAGGGATAATTTATGTTGGAGATGTAAAGAAACTGTTGGAACTTATGAGCATATGTGGTGGAGTTGTAAAATGATAAATGAATTTTGGAGAAGAATAGAAGGAGAGATAGGGGAAATAAGCTGGCGTCAGGTACCATTTTGCTAACAGATGTGGAAGGTATGTGTTTGAACAAGGCGGAAAAAGAGCTATTAGAAATAATGTTAACTACTGGTAGACAATGTATCGCTAGGAATTGGAAAAATGATGTAACTATACAGACGGGAGAGTGGTACAAGGAAATGTGGAATTTAGCATTGAATGACAAATTGACATGGAAGATAAAAGTAAAAAGGGATAAATTGAAGGAAAATAGATTTTTGAGTATTTGGAAGCCGTTTGTTGATCACTCTCTTATGGGTAGGGATAGTTTTAGACCTGTACCATCTCAAAGTGGTTTTTGGAGATGATACAGACACTAAACTCTCCGGGACAATGTAAATATTCACTGGGTGATTTGTAATTTGAAAAGAAGGAGTTTGATGGTTGTTAACAAATACTTGCAATATTGATAGCTTTTATGTAGGTTATGGTTATAGTACTAACTTACAATGTGGACATTTAATTGTTTGTGTACCATGACAAATAATCAGTTCAACTAACATGTATGTGCTATTTTTTATGAGTTATATGTATTATTGTTATGATGTATTGTTTTTTTTCCTGTATGCTTGTTTTTTCTTTTGAAAAAAATATATATTAAAATAATAATAATAGTATTATTGCATACAAAGCTATATCCTGTAGGTGAATTGTCCAAACTATATCCATAAAGTAACTGAAGATTAATGAAGTGGTTTCTCTGAGTATATCAATATTTCCAATATTTCGAAGCTGTTTCCTGAATATACAGCTTTTTAATTAGAATTTCTTCTTCAGGAAAATCTATGAAGAAGCAAACCATCATCATAATGCTAGTATTCTACATGAATAAGTTACAATCAAAGATATTAAACATTATACAAACAATAAAGCATACCTTATTGTGCATCAAAAAGCCTCTCAATGTTGCATTCTTTGAGTGCTCTGATGTTAACAATGAGTAAGAGGAAAATACTTAAACATGCTAGATAATGACATGTGAAAATGTTACATAATCAGTCTCACTGGCAACAATATTCGTCCTTCCAAGGAGTTGATTTCCTTTAGGATCAACTTATTTGTTCTTTTTGCTGTCCAGGGTCCTCTCAAAATTCTCCAGCTCCACATTTCAAATGCATCTGTTCTTCTGCGCTCAGCCTTCCTTATGGTCCAGCTCTCACAACCATACATTACAACTGGGAATACCATTGCTTTGACTATGCAGACTTTTGTTGGCAGGGTGATATCTCTACTTTTTATTTTGTCCCCTAGGTTTCTCATAGCTTGCCTCTCAAGAATTAATCGTCTTTTTATTTCATGGCTGCAGTCACCATCTGCCGTGATCTTAGATCCTAAGAAGGGAAAGTCTGTCACTGCTTCCATTTCTTCCCCTTCTATTTGCCAGGAAGTGTTAGGGCCAGTTGCCATTATTTTGGTGTTTTTTTTTATTTTGAGTCTCAGGGCAGCTTTTGCATTTTCTTCTTTCACCCTAATCAAGAGGTTCTTTAGGTCTTCTTCACTTTCTGCCATTAGGGTAGTATCATCTGCGTATCTCAGGTTGTTAATGTTTCTCCCAACAATTTTAATTCAGAACATCAATTTTATTTTAAATTAAAGGTAAAGGTAAAGGTTTTCCTTGCTCAAAAGCCAGTTGTATCCGACTCTAGGGTTCAGTGCTCATCTCTGTTTCAAAGCCAAAGAGCCAGTGCTGTCTGCTTCTGCTGACGTTTCCGTGGTCATGTGGCAGGCATGACTAGACACTGGAACTCACGGAACGCTGTTTACCTTCCTACCGAAGTGGTCCCTATTTATCTACTTGCAATTTCTTGCTTTCGAACTGCTAGGTTGTGGCAGGAGCAGGGACAAAGACGGGAGCTCATTTCGTCCTGCAGTTCTCAGGAATCGAACTGCTGACCTCCCGCCTTCCAGTCAGCGACTTAGCCACTTGAGCCACTAATTAGACCATATAAAATTATTTATTCTAAATATGATCTATAAGTATTTGTTCTAATATTTCCTTTGTCTTCTTTCTAAAATGCCAATGAAGTTAGCTTCAGTTTGTGTTGTTGGTATGTGCAATCAAGTCACCTCCAATGAGCGCTCTTCAATACTGTATGTCCTGTGCCCAACTGTTCTTTTCAGCAATTGTAAACTCAAGTCTGTGACTTATTTATGGAGTTTATTCAGCACCTTCCTGGATGCACACCTTAACATGGTGTGTTGGTTTGAGTGTGTTAGAGAGGCTAAAGCAATGTTGAACAAGTGTGAAGCAGGTTGAAGATGGATTTTTCTCTTGAAAATGAACTACATTTTGAGTGGCTTTTAAAGTGTAACTAATAAATTATTCCTACAAATTACCTTCCAAATTCTCACTCTTATGTCTGGCAAAGTGGACTTGATCCATGAAAGCTCACATTTAAATACAGGATTTAGTCTTTAAGGTGCCACAACATTTTTTGTTGTTTTCTTTGTTTACTCTCTGATATGCTTCCAAATTCTGAGTGTTTTAGCAAAGACTAGAAAATGAAATGAATCAGGATTAGAATATGAAGCAATAGCTCCAATTGGAGGAAAGGTGAGCAAGACACCCAAATTGTACATTTATTATGATATTTGGATAAGATGCTCTACAAAGTGGTGAAAGATACTAGTTTGTTGGAGTTCGAGCTCTTCCTCTACAATGCATTTAGCATAATTTGTTTTGTGATTAGCCATTGGAAAGTAAAGACAGGTTTAATATAAAGTCTGATCACTGAAGCATGTAGCTCTGGGGAAATCCCATTGTGGGAAGAAAAATAAGATAATTGCTTGAATTAATAATTGTTTAAAACACAGACTAACACGGATACTATTCCAAAAATTGCTGCAAATACACTATACTTAATATCTAATTTAAACTTCTTCTGTGCCACTGTTACTACTGCTCACTTTCTTCTCCTCTCATTTTACATCAAACCACAGAACTATATAGAGCAGGGGCTCACAATCTATGGCTCATGGGCCGACCCCTGCCAATGGCGCCATTTCATGTGGCCTGCCGTCCTCGCTCCCACCACTGCCACCGCCGAAAGCAGCGGACACAGCGAAAACAGCCAAAAACACACCGTAAATGCACCCATGGCTGTTGTAAATGCATTTACGTCAGCTGTGGATGCATTTTATGCCAGTGTTTACGGTGGGGGGGGGGGAGAAATGTGTGTGACTCACTCAGCTCTCTGACGGAGCATGGTCCAGCCTGTGGCTGGAAAAGGTTGAGAATCAGTGGTGGGTATTAGCAGGTTCGCACCAGTTGGCCAAATTGTGTTGATTGTCACATTACCATCCTAATCATATTGATAAATAAATACTCATTAATTTATCAGCATTAAATAATACAGATGAGACAGAAAAATCATCAAAATCACACAACTCAAATTACACAACTCATCATCACACCCTCCCAACCCAAACCTCCAAACTATGGGGGATTGAGGAAATAGCATTTCCTTCTAGCATTTTGATAACTCCAGTCCAGCAGCACAGGCATTAGTCTATCAGGCGAAGGTAGGGCAGTCAGGCAATCCAGGCAGCAATAAAGAAAATGAAGAAAATCCTTATAAACAACAATAAAATAAAAGGCAAAAGAATCCCACAAAAAATGGGGGAAAATACAAAATACAGAAGTCATCCATAATTGTCATTAATCTTTTCACATAATCTGGAATCTTTTGCATAACAGAGGCCTTCTATCGCAAAGTCACAAAAGACTCTGAAAATGGCAGAAAGGGCCTCTTTTGTGTTTTTCTCCATTTGGGTCAACCAAAAAGTCTAATCCCTAATGGCAAAAAGGTTGAATGGAGGAAAGCCAAAAAGGAGGGCTGAGACTTCTTTTACTATGGTAACCATAGCACGGATCAGCATACATTTACATATGTTAGTTTATATTTATATAGGCAAGTTTAAAAATCTATTATTTAAACAGAGGCTCAGTATCTCTCTGTTCAGGTGAGCTGTGAGCCTGATCAGCCAGTTGTCCTTGGTGTTGCTCTTGAGGGACAACATGCAACATCAAGATCATTTCAAACAAGAATTGGCCGGTCCTGGAGATGGGACCAAAGACAACAGAACAACCGAAGGGTTGGTTTAACACAGGTTTATTGCATGGTGTTCCGGTGAAGCATGAGGTAATGGCGGTGATACATCTCAATATATACAGTAGCCCTCTACATTTGAATCTTGTAGCACGGTAGCTCATTGGCTGCTACCGGCGTGGCCTCACCCAGGCACGCCTCTTTTCCTGCTGCTGAATGCAGGTCTTTCTTCTGCTGCTGAATGCGGGGAAGGTTTTCCCGCGGCTGTCCGTGATTGAGCAATGTGAACCATGTGAGACTGAACGCTCGCAGCTGCCCTCTATGGGCTGTCTGCTCGCGTTCCTTTACAGCTGAGATCGTTTGTATTTGGAGTGGTTACATTCTTGCCTTTACAGTACAATGAACATGCACACATACATACATAACAATAGGCAAGTTTAAAAATCTATTATTTAAACAGAGGCTCAGTATCTCTCTGTTCAGGTGAGCTGTGAGCCTGATCAGCCAGTTGTCCTTGGTGTTGCTCTTGAGGGACAACATGCAACATCAAGATCATTTCAAACAAGAATTGGCCGGTCCTGGAGATAAAGGCTGTCTTCAAACATAAGATCATGACCCACAGAGCTAACCCCAAGCATTTAGTTGCCAGAGTTGGAAGATGTTCAAAACAAGCTATATTATTCTGCCATGTGACACGGGAAATCTCACTAGAACTCAGAATATCTCAGGAAGCAAAATGATAATAAGAAATAAGCCACTAACCAGTTCTTGCCCTTTCATGGCAACTCAAATCCACTGCCTGAGGCAGCCCCTTCAACCTGCCTAATGGTAGGACTGGCCCAAGAGGGGACTAGCAGTTGTGAAGTAGGATGCATGGCCATCCTTGCCTCTGCCCCTGACTTTGTAGGCAGGTAGCCTGATTGGCCAGGTTATCCTGCTATGATAGTAGAGTAAACAATATTGCCAGTGACTCAACACCAATCATCAGGTGGCGGTTAACTAACCTCACAACCATGAGGACTAACGGCCTTGGGTCGCAAAGTCCACATGGAAGGGTGATGGTCCCCAAGTGGATTTAATCCCACTTGAATCCATCTTAATGGAGGGCAGCAGCTTCATCAATACTGGCTTGTGGTTGATGAGGACTTTACGTGCCAAGAGGGCTCAGAACCAGAAAGTGACTTGCAGAACTGGATCAGTGATACAGGTGTTATGTTGCAATGCGGAAGGAAAATGAAAGGCCATTGCATTATATTTTCAGGATATTCTTCACTGCTGATTGCCAAGATGATAGCCAAATTCGGAATTGGATATGGCTCAAGAAGAAGAAGAAGCCTGACTTGAGATGGTTGAAATAAGCTTGGAAGACTGCAAAGTTTGATGAGGAATTCCAAGGACACAGGACTGTAAGATCATATTTGTGCTACTTGTTAAGGCATTTCAAAACTCTTATATCATATTCATATCTGTTTATGGCTTCATCTCTAAAGAATCTTTGGAAAAAGAGTTTAGTAAGGAGGCTGAGATCATTGCTGCCACACCTGCAGAACTATAGTTCCTAGGGAAATAATTATGGTAAACTAATCAAAATCTCCAATATAAACTAACACCCAAGCCCTTTTAATTTAATGGCAAACACATTCAACACCATAAGAAGTTGTGTCCTGTCTTCTTGGTGCATGAAGGTATCTAAATCCTTCATGAAGTGGAAAATATTGTCCTATGTTCATGTATCTTTTTTGAGCAATTGTAAATTGAGAGATAAAGTTCTATTCAAATCTGCAGGAGTAATTTCAACAATCTCCTTGACGGATAATTATTCTTTTAGAGTGGTAACTCTAGTGATTGCAATTCTACTTAGACAAAATTTACCCATTACTTTATTTATCTTTCTAGAAGTGCATTCTTTCAGATATTAGAAGTGACAATATCTGAACAAAATGGTTGTGAAAAATATGCATTAAAGTTATGGCAAACAAGAGTGTGTTTCTTTGGGGAAATCACATGAACAAATCAAGCCTTTCTATGTGATGATTTAATTAAACTATTACACCACAATTTACTTTTCAAATCAAATCTAATACCAATAATGGTTACCTATAATGTTACCTATAACTAGCAGATTTTTTGGATAATGAGAGTAGAACTACAGGACTTTTGAAAATTAATGCAACAAGCTCTTTACAAAGTTAACATTTTTTATGCAATTATTTTTCAAAAGTAATTATTTTGCAAATACACTTTGCTCCAAAAGCAGAAGTTGCTGCAAAATTAACTTGTTTAAATATTGCCTTTAAAGCAGGGGTTCCCAACCTACGGCCCATGGGCCGGACCTGGTCCCCAATGCCATCCCATCTGGCCCGTCACTGCCTCCACCGCACCAGGAAGTGGAAGTGGGTGGGTTTACATCATCTGTAAAATGCACCTGTGCATGTACAAATGCGCTCGTGTCTGGCATAAATGTGGAAGTGGACACATTTACATCAGCGCATTTACGTGAAACCTTTTCTATTGTTAACAAAGTGTGAAACCATTTTCTATTGTAATGGCTGGTCAAAGACTGTAATAACAATAAAGTAAAGTAAATGTGCCTGTTCCGGATGGTGGTGGTGGTCTGGAACACGATGCTGTCCGGGGGCATGGTCAGGACCACAACATAAAAAGGTTGGCCACCCCTGCTTTAAAGGAAACTTTCAGGCATTTTAGATACATTTTTTGACAGCAGGAAATACTGCTTTACTTAAATCTTAGCCCCATATCAGGATTAGCCACTAGAAAGATCTGTTTTCTACTGTATTTTTCTGGTGTGCTGAGAATGTAACTTATTATTATTATTATTATTATTATTATTATTATTATTATTATTATTATTATTATTATTATTATTATTATTATTATTATTATTATTATTATTCATAATCATAATAATCATAATAATAATATTTTCAGAAACATAAAAATGGCAACAATAACAGCAAGTGGAATACCACAAAATAACGAGCAATGCAATTAAAAAAATATTAACATTCCATGTTCTGACCCTGACAGAGTACAGTATAGTATATTAGCATATTGGATGAAACAAGGGTGCTTGGGGCTTTCAATTTTTCAATAGTTTTTATTGTTTTAGAGGAAACCAGTTCAGATTCAGTTAATTTTCAGAATTCATGATGAGTAGGATTTTTTGGCCTGAATAGTGCTATTGGGAATGAATTCATAATGTTTACAAAGGCAGCCGAAAGCAACACCCAAAAGGTTTGTGAGTCCTGGGCTGCTGTCGAGATGAAATTCTTCTGCCTCTCCACCCACTTGGAGCTCACATTGGCAGGCATTGAACTGTGTTGTGGACTGCACTGTGCTTACTAATGTCAGACATAAGGAACTGCTTTTATAAATGGTTTATAAATAGTTCTCCACCAGTGGGTAGAGAGGATGGAGCACACTTGGAGTAGTTGTTGTTGTTGTTGTTGTTGTTGTTGTTGTTGTTGTTGTTGTTGTTGTTGTTGTTGTTGTTGTTGTTGTTGTTGTTGTTGTTGTTGTTGTTGTTGTTGTTGTTGTTGTTGTTGTTGTTGTTGTTGTTGTTGTTGTTGTTGTTGTTGTTGTTGTTGTTGTTGTTGTTGTTGTTGTTGTTGTTGTTGTTGTTGTTGTTGTTGTTGTTGTTGTTGTTGTTGTTGTTGTTGTTGTTGTTGTTGTTGTTGTTGTTGTTGTTGTTGTTGTTGTTGTTGTTGTTGTTGTTGTTGTTGTATCAGAGACTGGATTAGAACCAGTGCACCAGAAGCACATTCAGAGAAGAAGTTAAGTTGATTGATAAATTGACTGTTTCAGGAATCAGTGACCTCCCCTCTAAAGATTTTGAATCAAGTGGAAGATGGTCAACTCTCAATAATAATAATAATAATAATAATAATAATAATAATAATAATAATAATAATAATAATAATAATAATAATAATAATAATAGTTTACATTTGTACCCTGCCTTACTTGCACAAGTGCGACTCAAAGCGGCTTCCAACAAAAATAAATACAATATACAAACATGATATACAATAAACAATAATACATAAGTTATACAATATACTTTACAAAAAATATCAGAGTCACAATAAGGTATAACAATAATACAATTCAAAATATAATCTAATACAATGTAGTTATATTCAGAGATCAAAAAATACAAAAGCACAATATAAAAATACAATACAAAAACAATAATATACAATAATCACCCCACTGACACAACAAATACATGACACCCAACACTCACCCCAAAAAACTGAAGATGGAGAGTGAAGAAAACAATGGACCCCTGCCACCAAGGTCCAAGTCCAAGTCCTAACCAATGGCATGGAGGAGGGGGGAATCCCAAGTGCCAGCAAAGATGGTCTGCAGTGGCTTCCACCTGCCTCCACTCCCGGAGACTGATGGTGTGGGTCCTGGGGCGAGGCAGGGAGAATTGGCGTCTGCGGCGGCATCTGTTCCCTTTTCAGCCCTCCGAGCGGGCCGTTGGTGTTGCCGTTGGTGGCTCCCACCTGCCTCCACTCCCCGGGACCAATGGCATGGGTCCTGGGGCAAGGCAGGGAGCATTATTGCCCTCAAAGGCTGCTCCCACTGCCACTGCCAAGACCAGCAAGGCTTCGACTGCCTGCCGGCTGGAGGGAACGTGCAGCACTTGAGAGTGGGCTCTGCCCTTCAAAAGGCGAGAGTCATGGCGGTGTCTCTCACGGGACTTCCCTTGACCGGGCTGGCTAGGAAAGAGGAGCGCTACCTCCACCGCCGCTGCCGCCAATGAGGACCACCTTAGCTGAGCTCCTTCCCTGGTCTGGCATTGGTCGCAGGGAGGTGTAGCACCTGGGCTATGCAATACTGTCCTGCCGCCTCACTTTGTTGCCACTGTTGAGGTCTTTGAACCGGGTTCCGTTGTGGACACCGGGACCGGCTTTTCCCCATGATTTGTAATTTTATACTTCATTCTCGTAATTGTGGAGCTGGAATTTGGATCAGATGATCTCCAAGATCCCTTTCAACAAGAGGTAGGCAAAAAGTAGCATTACAGAGATTTTGGGACGACAACTCCCATCCTTTGGTACTCTTGGTTTTGCTGGAGAGGACTACTGGCAACTGCAGCCCCACAAAATCTGTAAGTCTAGCCCGGGTGTGGCCAACCTTGGTGCTCTAGGTGTTCTTGGACTTCAATTCCCAGAAGCCCTGATCAGCAGGAGTGCTGACTTGGGCTGCTGGTAATTGAAGTGCAAGAACACCTGGAGCACCAAGGTTAGCCACACCTGGAGCACCAAGGTTGGCCACACCTGGAGCACCAAGGTTGGCCACACCTGGGCTAGACTTAGCCTTCCTCTGATCTAAATCATGCTGTGCTATTTTGAGGACAACAATGAGACAGCAGTCTGCTATTTGGATTTGCAAATATTCTTCAGGAGGGAAATGGGGTTTAAACTGTAGGCTTTGACACCATGCATGCTCATGTATAGTAGGGTTCACCTTAAGCTCTGTACTGTTTGGAAGGTTTTCACAGCATGAACTATCTAGGAAATGAGGAATGGTAATTGAATGACCAGATGGCTGGCTTCCTGCAGATGGCAGAAGAATGAGAAATCATGAAACATATAAGACTGACAC
Organism: Bradypodion pumilum; assembly: GCA_035047305.1. NCBI lineage: Eukaryota > Metazoa > Chordata > Lepidosauria > Squamata > Chamaeleonidae > Bradypodion > Bradypodion pumilum. Next base: position 21,505,656 of record JAWDJD010000009.1, on the reverse strand, counting down.
TTCTTCCTGCTGTGGAACATAAACAATAGATGGATGTACTCTGAGCAAATACTAAGGCTGACATCCATCATTTTCGTGTTTCCTATGATTCTGAAAAGCTGAACTGGGCAGATTTGGAAGATAGGTTTTGTCCAGATGTTCCTTAAGGAGATAATAACAGGGGGAAATCAAGTTGAAAGTGAAGCATCCAGTTAAATGATATTCTTTGCTAGTTTCCCACTCTGTGTATCTCCCAATTGCTGAGAAAACTCCTGCAGAACAGAAACTGATGGGGAAATGAAAAAGAATCTTGCTGAACAACTTTCTGAATACTGTACTGTGGACTGAACTTTTCTTATTACTATGCATTTCAAATAAACTAAATGTACTTCATTCCAGAAAATAGCATCAACATATCTGAGACTTTTGAGACAATGTGGAAGAAACAATGCCACAAGGTTTTTGTTTATTCTTAAAGGTAGACCCTGCCTTAACTATTTCCCCTCTCCCCCATTAAGCAGGAGTAAGGATGCTTGAAGAGAATACCAAAGAAATTAAAAGGTATATTTTGGGAGCCTAAACTTATGTTTCATGGTGTTGGTGGTAATTATTGTAGGTAAGGTGTCTGGATTCCAATGGGTAAGTCTCATGATAGTAAAGGTAAAGGTTTCCCTTGCTCAAAAGCCAGCCGTATCTGACTCTAGGGTGCAGTGCTCATCTCTGTTTCAAAGCTGAAGAGCCAGCGCTGTCTGCTTCTGCAAACGTTTCCGTGGTCATGTGGCAGGCATGACTAGACACCGGAGCGCACGGAATGCTGTTTCCTTCCCACCGAAGTGGTCCCTATTTATCTACTTGCAATTTCTTGCTTTCGAACTGCTAGGTTGGCAGGAGCTGGGACAAAGACGTTCATTCTGTCCTGCAGTACTCGGGAATCAAACTGCTGACCTTCCGCTTCCCAGTCAGCATCTTATCCACTTGAGCCACTGCAGCCCCATAGCCATGCTAATATGCTGCGCAGTTGGGGGGAAATGGTGGTTTAAAAATGCTTAATTTTTACATCACAGCTGTTCTTCAATGAGCACAAAGTTCCATGCATCCCATCAATAGCCAAATAATAGTTAACCATTTTAAGATATTGTTACACCTTAATGTCATCATTGTGCAATGTGTTATGTTTGATTTGGTTGTTGATTGTTTAATGTTGATTGGTTATGACACTTTGGGGGCGTATGTTGATTTATGTATATTTGTAAAATTCTAATTGTTGTACACCATCCAGAGTGGAAGAATATTCCAGACAGGCAGTATATAAACAAACAGACAATACGCAGTTCTTCTTCACTCTGGATTGCTGTTTATGTATTTCAACATGTTATTTTGGTGCAAAAATCCCAAATTACTTATAGCAGCTTTCCCAAACCTGTCAGGCTGGGAACAAAAACTGTAGTACAAAACATCTGGAGAGTGTTGGGTTCGGAACAACAGTAGAATAATATTCTCCAAGCCCCTTTTAACCTTTCACAAATCAGGTGCTTCATTGTGAGAAATCAATAACTTTCCTTAATACAGTAAAACCCCATTTTACGCACGCTTCATTTTACAGACACTTTATTTTATGGAAAGGATTTTGCTGAAAACGTGTCCCGTTTTGCGGAATGTTTATGGAAATGTCCCATTTTACCCCCCAGGCAAAATGGAGAACCACGTATGTGCCTGGGGGGGTATAAAAGACCACTGCATTCCTATGGGATAGGTTTGGTTCGTTTTACAGAAAAAAACATATTACAGAAAAAGCTATGGAGTGGGGTTTTATTGTACTGTCTTCTCTTTCTGTCCTTGAAGAAGGGTAGTAAAATTACCTTTTGCTGCTTCTTGGAAAATAATATGGCTTCTGCTTTTTTAAATGGAGCGAAAGGGAGGTACCTTCTCTATTAAATAGTAGCTGATTTTCATACAATTCAGCTTACTAAATATAATCAATCAAAAATGCCTCTAAAGGTTAAAAGACTAAATAAATCCCTTTAAATATATCCTGTTTTCAATTACCCAGTTTTTTTTCAACAAAAGGAGGATATGAGACAAGGTTCTCTGGCTTGCCAAATTCCTTCAGCAGTATTAACTTTTTAAGTGAAAACTGTCCCCTTGATCTGGACTTTTCTTTTCTCTGTTATTGTTAAAGTGGACACGTGGAAAAATGGAACTCGCAGGCGGTACAGCATACAACATTTATAGAGGTCTTGTCTTCAACACAGCTAGATAATGGGATTTGTTATGTTTGGCAGCTGACCGTGCTGATTACACAGGGCTACTGTGCGCCCAGTGTTGGGAAAAGTAACTTCCCTTGGACTGAAAATCCCAGCTTCCCCCAGATAGCATGACTGTTCAGTTGTTTCCTGGGGATGCAAGAGGTTGTAGCCCAAAACCCTGCCCACATCCACATGCACCCTCTTGCAAAAAAGGATTATCCTCTATTTAAAGAGTTGCGCTATAGAATAATTGAGTAAGTTCTATGAAGCCATTGAGTCCAGAACCCTGCCCAACACAGAAATCCAAATCAAAGCACATCTGACAGATGATTGTCCAATTTTTTTGAAGTGGTAGCCATGTTAGTCTGTGCAAGCATATCTGAGAGTAAACAAAACAACAAGAACAAAAGAAAAACAAATGTTGTGGCACCTTAAAGACTAACTCCTGTATTTAAATGTGAGTTTTCGTGGATCAAGTCCACTTCCTCAGACATAAGAGTGGGGATTTGGTGACTCGTCCCCAGTTGGTTCAATTGATTTAAATGAGTCTACTGTAGTTGTGACTAACTATGCTAAAGTAAGTCAATAGAATTAAAGGAACATATGGATGAGTTGGCTTATCAAATCCTCACTGATCTAATGGGCCTACTCTACTGCTACTTACTATACCAGTGATGGCTAACCTTGGCACTCCAGCTGTTCTTGAACTTCAATTCCTAGAAGCTCTGATCAGCAGAAATGTTGACTTGGCCTTCTGAGAATTGAAGTCCAAGAACAGCTGGAGTGCCAAGGTTAGCCATCACTGTACTATAATAAGCAATAGAATTTCAGCCAGTACTTGGAATGTTCAGTATCAGTGTTAATAATGCCATTTTCACTTTGAAAGTTCATTACCAACATAATTATTACCACCTTCCCACCCCACTACTTTGTGCATATACAGGTAAACCTATGGCCTAACTACTAAACAGCATACGTGGTTCTCCATTTTGCTTAGTGGTAAGGCAGTCAGTGTTGTGTATAAATCTGCATGGCCAAATATTTTACAGCCTAAGGATAGAAGGATATTTTTTTGAGGGAGGGGAACCTCCTTTCCGTGCCTTCTTTTCCTAATAAAAATCTCACCAAGATCTTAACTGTTTGTTTGCCCTAGGAAACACTTGTGTGTGTGTTTTGCTGATCCAGAAAGCAGCTTGCAGAAGACAATTATGAGTAGGGAAACAATGAGATGCTGAGAGGCTAAAAGGCAAACTCAGATGGCTATTTATCAATCCAAGCAAATGTGACCTGCAATAGTGCTCTTTCTCATTGTCAGGGTGGCACAGTGGTTAAACTGCTGTATTGCAGCCAGAAGGTTATGAGTTCGATCCTGACAGGGATCAAGGTTGACTCAGCCTTCCATCCTTCAAGGTCGGTAAAATGAGTACCCAGCACATTGGGGGCAAATTGCTCATTAACTTGTGAACCGCCCAGAGCATGCACTAAGCACTATGGGGCGGTATATAAGTGTGATTGCTATGGATATTGATCTGGGAGCATCTTGGAAAGGTTAATATTACAAATGCAGGTTCTTCTCTGTTAATACAATTTGAGAACAACTACTGTATCAGTAATGCTAGCTTCCAGCCACAAATCCAGGGCTACAGGGTACCTTAGAGGGAATCTGGTACACTGGATTTGACTGCTACCAAAAGTATTTATAAGCAAGAGGGATGACTATTTATTCCTTGTACTTAGAAGTCACCTGTTGAACAAGTTCTTCAGATGTCACACAGTTACAATTAAAACCATAACACAGTATAAGACAGGGATTCTCAACCTGCGGCCCATGGGCCGGATGTGGCCGGCACCACCATTTCATGCGGTCTCCCACCGCCTCCACTGCCTCCACCACACCAGAAAGTGCCATGTGGAGCAAAATGGCCGTCTGGCCCCCAAAGCTTAAAAAGGTTGAGAACTCCTGGCATAAGGTCTAAAACCACAACAAATAAGTCCAACACTATAAAAATACAAAACCAAACATGAAAGCCACTGTGATCAAACAAGGACAAAAGGCAGCCTAATAGAATACAGTTTTTAAAAAGGAGATAGAAAGCTTAGCGAAAACCAAAGAACAAGTGTAGTAAGAAATAACAGCCCCAAGCCAGTTCTTCAGTTCCCAGTCCCTTATTTCTTACCGAGCTGGGCTTTATCCCAAATCCAAGGTTGTGTTCAGCTAATAACCTCCAAGCATCAACTGGATATAGTGAAAGGAACATGCAGACCTAAGTGAAATCTGTTATTTCAATGCATGAAACAATACAGGGAGTGTTCCACTTCCCACTCTCCAAGGTTTTCCAGCTGGGAGTCTGCCCTTTCCCCATCCTGCATCCCGGTATCCTGTTATTGTTCCAAGCCTTATGAATGCTAGTGAGAGATGGGTGTGGAGGAAATCAGATAAAAACCTTTGACTCATTACCTTCAGCCAGGGAGTAACAATGGAGAAGCAGAAGGCTTTGGGTGGGGGGTGAGGGGGGCTTCAGGACGATTGCCATTCGCTAACATCAGTACTGTATTTAATTTAATTTAATTTAATTTAATTTAATTTAATTTAATTTAATTTAATTTAATTTAATTTAATAGATTTATATACCCCCCTATCCAAAGGACTCTGGGCTGTGTACACAAAGACCAATATACAGGTAAAACAATTTAAAAAACCCATAAAATAACAATATTAACCCCCCCATTACATCTATTATCTAAAAGCAAATCTAAAATCTAAAAAACCTCAAAAATTAATTACAGGAGGGGGGGAACCTCAGATGAGCCAAAAAGGGGAGCTTGTTGACAATCCCGGCCCCCAGACCCATTTCCCCAACCATGTCTTCAATTCTTTCCTAAATGGTAGCAACTGGGTCTGGAGGCATAGTTCTACTGGGAGGAGGTTCCATAGTGTGGGGGCTATGACCGAGAAGGCCCTTTTCCTTGTGCTGGAAAGGCAAGCCTCCCCAACAGATGACACCTGAAGGGTGCCCTCTCGGTTTGCTCTTGTGGGATGGGTCGATGTCCTAGGGATGATACGGTCCCTGAGGTATCCTGGTCCGCTACCATGGAGGACTTAAAAGGTGACAACCAGCACCTTGAATTGCACCCGGAGACATATAGGCAGCCAGTGTAGCTCCCGCAGCAGTGGTGAGGCACAGGCGAAACGACTACACCCCACCACCGCACGGGCTGCTGCATTCTGGACCAACTGCAGTTTCCAGATGGTCATCAAGGACAGCCCCATGTAGAGCACATTACAATAGTCCAAACGGGAGGTGACCAGGGCATGGGTGACCATGAGCAGGGCCTCCCGGTCCAGGAGTGGGTGCAATTGATTAATAACATGCACTTGCCCGAAGGCCCTCCTGGCCACGGCCATAACCTGCTCCTGGAGCAGAAGCCACGAGTCCAGGAGGACCCCCAGGTTGTGCACCAGGTTGGATAGGGCAACGGTGCCCCATCCCAAACCAGCAGTGATAACTCCTTATGAGGACCGGGTCCCCTCACCCACAGCCATTCAGCTGTAGTCCGTTGTCCCCCATCCAGACCCTAACTGCCTCTAGGCAACTGGTCAGGACTTTGACTGCATCACTGGGATCACCACGGGCAGAGATATACAACTGAGTATCATCAGCATACAGATGATATCTCCCCCGTAGGATCGGATGATCTCACCCAGTGGTTTCATGTAGATGTTAAAGAGTAGGGGTGAGAGGACCGAGCCCTGAGGCACCTCACATGTGAGCTGCCTCGGACTCGACACCACACCTCCCTCCCACACCGACTGGGTCCGGCCACTCAGGAAGGAGAACCAGGACAACACAGTGCCCAGGATCCCCAACCCCTGTAGCCAGTTCAGAAGTATTACATAATTGTTAAGTCCGAACCCAAAGAGTAAGTTACTCAGACATAGTCAGATCAAACAGCAACAGGGTTTATTGTAAGAAGCAAAACCAAACTGGAAAAAGGTTGTAGGGACGCTAGCTTATATACAGAACAAAACAGTTACAGAACAGCTACATTTACCCAGGCTTCCGAAGAAGTGGGAAACACTGGCGAATCAGCTTTTAACAATAATCTTATGAATGGCGCCTTTTTTTGCAAGGCGCACTATAGCAAACCAATACTAATACACAACATTCCTCCCCCCTAGCAAGGGACCCAATCTCCATATCTTTGTGGTGGACCACAGGTCTGTTTTGGGTGCCCCACCTGAGTGGGATTCTGAAAGATGGATACCAGACGCCCTGGGTCACCTGTGCTGCCAGTGGTCCTTGTGGAAGCCCCTGGTTGGCCAGAACTTTGTGGAAAACCCTGAGCCACCTGTGTTGGCACTGCACCCGAAGAGTGTGGGACTGTGTCACATTTGGCTCTGATGATACCCAGTTCGGGGGAGGGGAGCTACCTGGAGAGGAATGTGCAGGCAACGAATCCAAAGGAAGTGGCTGGCTAAAAAAATCCAAGCCTACTTCAAAATCTGGGGGCGCCAATTCTTCTTCTGATTGATTCAATCTAGGGGACTCACCACACTCTTCCTCTGAAGAGATGTTTTGCCCAACAACGTGGGGGCACATTTGGTCCACGTGTCTCCTCCAAATTAACCTGTTATCCATAAGCACTTTATACGAGACCGGTCCTGTTTGCTCTAGGACCTCCCCCCCAGCCAGGGGGACCCTGGGGCATAATTCTGACAATGCACGGATTGTCCCACTAAAAACCCGTTGGAATTGCATACATATCTGTTTTGCCCCTTGTCCACTATGCGCTGCAGGTCTAATCAGTCAAATACCATAGACAATTTTCTTTTCATTAACAGGTCAGCTGGCGAAAACCCTGAGACCAATGGGGTAATCCTGTAGGTGAATAGGAATTGACATAACTGTAAGTCTAAACCACCAGAACCCATTTGTTTAAGGGCCTCTTTTACCGTTCAAACATGCCTCTCAATTTGCCCAATTGTGGCAGGGTGGAAAGGGGCAGCAGTTATGTGTTGAACCCCATTACGTTTAAAGAAATCCTGAAATTCCACTGACATAAAGGTCGAAGCGTTGTCGGATACGACAATGTCTGGCAACCCAAAAGTGCAAAACAACCTTCTTAATTTACAAATTGTAACAGCTGTGGACGTGTTTGAAACTGGGATCACCTCCAACTATTTAGAAAAAGAATCAACAATCAATAAGAATAAGGCACCCCGGAACGGCGAAATCAATATGAACCCATGACCAGGGGCATTTGGCCATGTCCCATTCCTGGGTGGGCTGGTGGGTCTCCTCCGGCCTTGATTACTGGCACTCTCGACACCGCCCTACCCAATCCTCAATGTCTGGATCGAGTCTGGGCCACCAGAAATAGCTCCTGGCAAGTGCCTTAGAGCGAACAATACCAGGGTGACTCACATGTAATGTACGTAGAACCTTGCTCCGTAGTACCAATGGTATAACCACTCTATTCCCCCCCATACTAGACATCCCCGTTCCAGCAACAGTTCATTTCTTTTCGTGTAAAAGACCCTAAACTTGTCAGAGACTGGGGGTGATGGCCAGCCCTTTTGTACCCATGACATAACTTTAAGCAATAGGGGATCCTTTTGTGAAGCTGCCGCTATATCCTCTACGCACACAGGTGGGGAATCCAAGACTTCAATCATGAGGACCTGCTGGTCCGAAGTAACCTTGCCCACAGACTCTAGTGGAGATCTTGAGAGGGCATCTTCATTAGAAATAGATGCGCCCAGGCGATGTGGAAGGTGAACTGATATGCTTGCAAAAACATTGCCCACCACAGCATTCTAGGAGACAAAATCTGAGGTGTTGGCTTGTCAGGGGTAATGATGCCCAGTAGTGGCTTGTGATCTGTGACGATCATAAAGGGCTGCCCATAAATGAAATCATGGAATTACTTAGTTCCCACAATAATAGCCAGGGCTTCCCTATCAAACTGAGCATTCATTCTCTCAGTGTCTGAGAGAGATCTTGAAAAGTAGATGATCGGCAATTAATAGTACACTTATAGTCTGCACAATTGCGGATGTCTCTGTTGTACTTGATAGCCATGATGATCGGAGTTTCCCATTCGGTGGAATCTTCCGGTTCCAAAATGCCCTGAGCAACCAGTTTATCAAGTTCGGCCTCAATACAGTTCTTAAGCACAAAGGTCACCCGGCGGGGTTTCATCCTGATGGGGACAACATGAGGGTCTAAATCAAAGTGAACCAGGGAGCCCTTGTAGGTACCTAACCCCAAGTGGAAAACCTCCAGAAATTTATCACAAGTAGACTGAATGGAGTCAGACCCCACCGAATTAATACCCGAGATGGCCATACCTAGGGGCCCAAACCACTGAGTAACCAGAAGGTTGCTCTTACCAGTCTTGACCACAACAAGAGGAAGGAGTGCAGACTACTGTGGAAATGCACACGAAAATTGCCAATGCAAAGCATAGAAATATGCCCGCCCTGCACATCACTCAATCTAACCTTCAGGACCTGCAGCTTGTGGTGGGCAGATGGGGGCAGACGAAAAAGTCTTTCTGAGTGATGATAGAAAAAGCGAGGAACATTGACTTTTTCAGCACTGGGTCGATCCACTGAGAAGTGCAATAATTCTCGAATTGGAACTCGTACATCGATCAGGAATCTGGTTTTGAGATGTTGAAAGGCCCCATTGACACGGGGGCGGCTGCCGCCATCGTATCCCACCTTCGTTGCCAATTGTTGTGCCCGAACCCAAAAAGTAAGTTACTCAGACATAGTCAGATCAAACAGCAACAGGGTTTATTGTAAGGAGCAAAACCAGACTGGGAAAAGGGTGCAGGGACACTAGCTTATATACGGAACATACATACATACATACATACATACATACATACATACATACATACATACATACATACATACATACATACATACATACATACATACATATCTTTATTCGACCGTCAGACAGCACAAAATAACACACAGAGATGTAAACTAATATTTAAGCCTAACAATCTTTACCTTCAGGATATACATTATATTTTATATATTAATAGGCCCGAGTCAATACTGTCAATTTTAATCTTGCGACGTTTGAGTGCCAAAAATAGGAATTTAGAAACTCGTATGGTTGACAAAGCAGCAACAATATTCAAGAGAAATTGAACCTGATTTTCTCTAGGCTCAAATCTGATTTGGCAAAGAATAGGAGCTATGAGTATTTGTCTAATGTCAGCATAGAAGGGACAATTCAGAAGGATATGCTCAGTTGATTCAATCGCTTTCTGGGGACAGAGACAGATTCTTTGGGCATATGGTATACCTTTGTATCTTCCCGATAGAACAGCTGTATTGAGGGCGTTCAATGTAGTGGCCATATAAAGCCTGCGATATTCCACATAACAAATTTCGGCCAAATATGGAGCTGGAGTGCTCTGCCAAATCTGGTCCCCCAAATACATCTCCGCTTTCAAAAAAGCAATATCCTCTTGCTTGCTGATATCGCTCATCCTTTGGGCTATTATGGCTCTAGCTTGGGTGTAAGTCATGGATTCTAGGTACAAATGGGACAACCCGCAAACCTGAACTCTATCAATAATGTCCCTTTCCCAGGATGATTGGAAATTATCCCTTAATATTAAAGGGGCTATGCCCACAGGTTTAAAACATAGCTTGAGCCACAGCCACAGCTTTGCTTTCCAGGCTACATGCTGAAAAGCTTGCCAGCCAAGTTCTAATCTCATAAATGCTCCTGCTATTGACGGTGGAATCCTAAATATAGATCTAAGGAACTGAATTGACTCCAGTTTCAAGTAATCTGAATGGGAACCCAGGGTGCTGCCCACCAACATAAGAGGGAGGACTTTCATCTGGAACAATCTCAGGACAACCTTCACAGATTGAGCTTGTTTCTTAGCATACAGGGATCTAATTGATAGGGCAGCTTTAGATGCATTTGTAGATACATAGGCTCTATGGGTCAGAAAGGACCTATTAGATCGAGTTACCTGGCCGAGGTATTTAAAGCAATGGATTTGCTCCAATGTAATTCCATTCATAGCCCAGGTATAAAGTTTCGGCCCGGGAGAGACCATTATTTTAATCTTGATATAATTTATATACATAACAAAATGGTTGCAGAACAGCTACATTTACCCAGGCTTCCAAAGAAGCGGGAAACTGGCAAATCAGCTTTTAACAATAAACTTACGGATGGCACCTTTTTTTGCAAGGCGCGCTATAGCATAACTAATACTAATACACAACAATAATGCAATATCAGTAAAACTGGTTTTATTAGAAGTCTAATAAATTAATCCCAACTACTTGGCAAGCTGACATTTTAAAGACTGTGGCCCATTGCAGGATGCATTCAAAGAGCACTTACATCACTGTCGTTTAAAAAATGAGGATCTAAGAACTTCTGTGGTCCAATGAACATTCAAAAGCCTTTCTGTTGGATAGGCTAAACTTTTAGTGCTGTGGTTGTTGTTTTTTTGGAATTTTGGAGATCTTTCCCCAACCAGATTCTCCTGTCTGTATTCTTGCAACTTGAGCGATCTATGCTAAGTCTGTTGTGTGTTTGTATTATTCTCCATTGTTGACTAAAATGGTTTAACAGTTTTCTTGTTTAATTTGTTTTAGTGATGTCAGCCAATTTGGTGCTAGCATGTTCTAATAGTGCTGTTTCATGTGGTATAAAATCTGAAATCAAATTAGAATAATAGAAGTTCTTTATATGAGCTGGAATTCTGTTGGGCAACTTTATGCAACATAAAGCTGATTATGTCATTACCTTCAATGCTTTTTTGAGAAATTAAATATTTCTGACCATCCCCAAAGTTAAAAGATTCTTATGAACCTACAGATGAAGGTCCCTTCATCTGTAGGAAGCCGTTGGCATCCATAGGAGAGGATTACTGCATAATAATACAGTAAAACCCCGACTTACAAATGCCTTGAGTTACATAAAATTTGACTTACATAATGATTTTGTGCTAAAACTATGTCCCGATTTACACGATATCTTATGGGTTTGCTTTGAGTTACATAAAGATTCTTTTTCCTATGGGTTTGCTTTGAGTTACATAAACATTTCATTTTCTCTATGGGTTTGCTTCAAGTTACGTAAAAATAATTTTTCCAATGGGTTTATTTTGAGTTACAAAAAAATTCAATTTAAGCAAAAGCCTACGGAACGGACTTTTTTTCGTAACTAGGGGTTTTACTGTACTGAAAATTGCCACCATTGGAATGATTTTACTGGTGGCAGTGATTTTTTTATAAAAAAATTAAAACATTGGGATGTGAAAGATCCCAAAGGAATGAGAAATCGGACAATTTTATTCTACAAGAAGCTGTTACAGCTGGTGACTCCATCTGCCTTCAGTGGCGTAAAGTTCTGCAACAGGACTTCAGCCCCTAAGTCAGAACACAGATATCTCTAGCTGTGTATTGTCTATCCTGGCCTTCTCTCACTTGGTTCCTTCCAGTCATTTCAGGCTGCAAGTGCCATAATCCTTGATCCTTGACTCTTTTATGTGATTTTGCTGAGATGGTCTTATTGAAGCTATGACCAATGACCAGCCTTTGTTGCAATGAAAAATATGAATACTTTATTAGTAATTGTCACAATAAAAACATATTAACATCAAATTTTAACCCAGTACAAAAACATTTCATATCTCCTTCCCCCCTAATGACTTCCAACAACTACTTCTCCTGCACTTATTTTAATCATTGTGGTGTTTACTGGTTACTCCGTTGCCTTCATATCCTCTAAAGCCAATTGATTTTAATTACTGTAGTACATTTCTTTTGATGCTCCTCCATATAGTACTTATTTACAAAGTCCACCAACTTCTGCCACACCTGAAAAAGGGAATCATCTTCTTGATCTCATAGCTTCATTGTCATTTTATCCATCTCAGCCAAGCTCCACAGTTTCAAAAGCCAATCATGCCCATCTGGTATAATAGTTTTCCAATATTATGCATGGAAAAGGGATCCTTCTTTTTCTTTACATTTCCAGCACAAAGAGGATGTCCCTCTATATATATTCGATAGTTCTTGGGGGTTAAATAGCATCTGTGAAACATCTTATAGCTGTTTTCTCTAAGATAAGTACAGGTAGACATTCTCTGTATATTTTTCCACATATGTTCCCAAGAGGTCATCTGTATTTCTTTATTCATATTAATAGCCCATTTAATCATAGATGTTTTGACAACCTCTTCTGCTGTATACCATTGCAACAGCAATTTGTACAGTCTAGAAATCAATTTCTGCGGTGGTCCCAAAATAATGAAATCTAATTTGCTATCTTTTTTCTCAAACCCTCTTTTTTTCTTCTCAGAATCAAATAAACTTTTTATCTGAAAATATTGTATCCATGGATACTGCCAACTCAGTTCATCTTGTGGTTTCAGCTCCCATTTCCCTTCATTATCCTGTAAAAGATCTCTATATGTCAACCAGTCAAGCCCATCATTATGGGTTCTCACATTTATAATCTCCCAAGGTACTGCCCATAATGGTATTTTATCCCCCACAAACACTTTATACTTTTTCCATGTCAACAACAATGATGATCTTACATAGTGGTGCAAAAAGTCTTTATGCACCTTAGCCTTATCATTAAGTAAATATGCATGCCATCCAAATCTGTTATTAAAACCTTCTAACTCCAAGAGTTTCTTATTCTCCAGTTGCAATGGAAAGTAGATTTGACTGTGGTTGGTCTTAAATGTACAATTAAGATCTATTTACTTAAAGAAGACTCACATCTAATGGAGATGAAAACTGCTATAACTAATTTGTTATGAATGAAGCCAACTGCCTGTATTTTTGGTTTCTTCTTGAGGGCATTGCCATGAGTGTGAAGCAAGTGCACATTTGTCTTATGTAAAGTAATCAGGAAGGAGGAGAGGGAGGTAGCCTTTCACATTTTAGACTAGAGGTTCTGTTATGTCCTTGTGTTTAATTGCTGTTGGTTTTGCAATCAAGCCTTTGCTGCAAAAGTGCACCCTTTTTGTAAGGTGCAGACTGTATATTGTTTCATTATGTTCCGATTGGTTCCCGCCTTTTCTGAGAAGCCGGGTAAATGTCTCGAGTTCTCCATCTGCTGTTCTGTGTATATATAAGCAAGACACCCACCCTTATTCTCTGGTCCGAACATCCCCAAGTTATGAGCTGTTAATAAATTACTTATGTTTTGAACTGTTCCTTACTAGTCAGAGTATTTCCTGCATTCGGACACAACAGGTTCCCAACCTTTTCAAGCTGGTGGCCAGGTCACACTTTCTCAGTCAGCTTCGAGAGGCGGATGGCCATTTTGCCCTGCTTGCATGATGGGGTGGCCATTTTGTCCCAATAGCTTCAAAGGGGTGGTCATTTTGTTTCTTGAATGCCCTTGGAGGGGTGGGGGGCACATGAAATGGCACCATGGGCCAGATCAGGCCTGCAGGCCTTAGGTTGGGAACCCCTGTTCTAGACCCGGGTTGACAAGAGCTTCCTTGGAGATTGTGATATTCTTAAACCTCAATTTGGCGTACCCAGGGCAATGGCATCCTTGTTGTGCCAGCTAATCTTTCTCATACTAGCTCAGGCAAAAGGAACTACAGAATGAATTCACAAAAAGGTGGCTTTGTTCTGACAGTTTAATGTCTGACCTAGACATGAAAGAAGAACTCTTCATTGCCCTCTTTGTTTTCAGGTCACTCTACTCTTCTTCAAGGAAATATTTGATTGTTATATTTTTGTCTGCAGTGGATGATGGTATCTGCATATGAAGGCCATCAGCATGGCTCTTCCACTACTCTATAGGGATATGTTTGTGCAGGTTTGTTTTGAAAATTAAATGTAGATTTTTCTACTTATATTACCCATGTGTCCTTTAAGTGATTTCTCTTAATTTATGGCACATGAACTCACTTTACTAGTTGGCTGTACACTTTGAACAGAATGACCACACAATGTCATACAGTGGGGATTATTTTGATAAGGGATAGGCCAAATCAAGGGGGAAAAAATCAATCTTAAAATTCATGGTTGTTTGTTCTGAGTTTTCTCTGCATATTACCTGATAAGAATAGCCTTGCTGGAACAGGCCACAGCCCATCCAGTCCAGCATTCTGTCTCACACAGTGGCTCACCATTTCCTTCAGGGTATTCCCAAGGAGATGCCTTCACCTGCTTAGGATTCCCTGGAAATGGCAGTGAGATATATCCTGCCTATCTCTCCAACCCCGAGGTTGTCCTTAAGTATCCATAATTATAGCCATTGATACCCTTGTCCTCCATGAACTTGTCTAATCCTTTCTTAAAGCTGTCAAGACTGACAGCTGTCACCACTTCTTCTGGCAGGGAGTTCCATAGACCAGTAATTCTCTGGGTGAAAAAGTACTTTCTCTTATTTGTTTGAGAACTAGTACCCAAAAGTTTCATGGAGTGTCCCCTAGTTCTAGTGTTGTGCGATAGGAAAAACAGTTTTTCCTTATCTACTTTGTCCACACCGTGCATGATTTTATAAACTTCAATCAGGTCACCTCTTAGACGCCGTCGTTCAAGAGTGAAAAGGCCCAACCGTTGCAGCCTCAGATGGTAAGGAAGGTGTTCCAGTCCCCTAATCATTCTGGTTGCCCTCCTCTGTACTTTCTCCAACTCCATAATATCCTTCTGGAGGTATGGCGACCAGAACTGTACACAGTATTCCAGATGGGGCCTCACCATAGATTTATAAAGAGGCAAAATGACACTTGCTGACTTATTTTCTATACCCTTCCTAATGATCCCTAACATTGAGTTTGCTTTTTTCACTGCTGAGGCACACTGGGTTGACATCTTCATTGAGCTGTCCACCAGGACACCAAGGTCCCTTTCCTGGTTTGTTGCAGAGAGTTCAGACCCCATCAGTTTATAAATGTAATTGGGGTTTTTTGCCCCAACATGCATCACTCTGCACTTACTAATGTTGAAGCTCATTTGCCACTGTTTTGCCCACTCCCCCAGTGTCAAGAGATCCCTCTGGAGCTCCTCACAATCTCTCACAGTTTTCACTACCCTGTATAATTTAGTGTCGTCAGCAAATTTGGCTACCTTGCTTTTTACTCCTACCTCTAGATCATTTATGAAGAGGTTGAAAAGCAGGGGTCCCAGTACTGAACCTTGGGGGACCCCAATCTTTACTTCCCTCCACTTGGAAAAGTGTCCATTTAGTGCTACCCTCTGTTTCCTGTCCCTTAGCCAGTTGCTGATCCAGGACAAGACCTGTCCCTTTATTCCATGACTGGTAAGTTTATTCAAGAGCCTTTAGTATGGGACCTTGTCAAAAGCCTTCTGAAAGTCCAGATAAACAATGTCAACTGGATCCCCCTTATCCACATGCTTGTTGACACTCTCAAAAAATTCCAACAGATTAGTGAGGCATGATTTGCCCTTGTAAAAGCCATGTTGTCTCTCCTTTAGCAGCGCCTTCTCTTCTATGTGCCTATTAATTCTATCTTTTAGGATGGTTTCCATCACTTTACCTGGGACACATGTCAAACTGACAGGTCGGTAATTTCCTGGATCACCCCTGGATCCTTTTTTGAAAATTGGTGTTACATTCGCTACCTTCCAGTCATCAGGCACAAAGCCTGATTTGAGGGAAAGATTATATATTTTGGCTAGGAGATCAGCAATTTCATCTTTAAGTTCCCTGAGAACTCGTGGATGGATGCCATCTGGTCCTGGTGATTTGTTAGTGTTTAGCTTAACAAGACATGCAAGGACCTCCTCCCTGGTTATTTCTATCTTGCTTAATTCTTCAGTTTCCCTCCCTACGAAGATAGGCTCTGTTTTGGGCATGTGGTCTCTGTCTTCTTCAGTGAATACTGAAGCAAAGAATTCATTGAGTCTCTCTGCAATCTCTGTTTCCTCTTTAATAACCCCTTGCCTTCCATTGTCATCTAATGGTCCAATGGCCTTCCTAGTTGGGTTCTTACTTCTAATGTACTTAAAGTCTTTGTTATTTCTCTGAGTATTTTTAGCTATACGCTCCTCAAAGTCTTGCTTTGCTTTCCTGATTGTTGCCTTGCATTTGTTCTGCCAGAATTTATGTTTCTGCCTGCTGTCCTCATTTGGACAAGCCTTCCATCTTCTAAATGAGCTTTTCTTGCTCTTGATCACTTCCCGAACAGCTCCTGTAAGCCACATCGGAGTCCTCTTGGAACTGGCAGTGCCCTTTTTCCTTTTGGGTATGCATTCCAATTGGGCCTCTGTTATTGTTTTCGTAAACAGCCTCCATGCCTCTTGGAGTGTTTGGACTCTCTCAATTTTCCCTTTCAGTTTCTTTTTTACTAGTTTCCTCATCTTTGGGAAATTTCCTTTTTGAAAATGTAAGGTCTCTGTGTTAGATTTTATCAGTGACTTGCGGTCTATGATCAAGTTAAACATAATTGAGTTGTGGTCACTGTTCCCTATTGGATCAGTCACATTAACATCTTGCACCAGATCCTGAGTATTACTCAGGATCAAGTCAAGGATTCTTGTACCTCTAGTTGGGTCTTCAACCATCTGTCCCAGGGAACAATCATTTAGCACCAGATCCTGAGTATTACTCAGGATCAAGTCAAGGATTCTTGTACCTCTAGTTGGGTCTTCAACCATCTGTCCCAGGGAACAATCATTTAGCATATCTAGGAACTTTATCTCTTTATCATGTGCTGAACAACAGTTCACCCAGTCTATGTGAGGGTAATTAAAGTCCCCCATTATAACCAGGCTTCCCTTCTTGGATGCCTCCTTTACAACATTCTCCAACTGCCAGTCTCCCTCAAGAGTTTGGGTCGGAGGCCGATAGTATATGCCTACTGTTAGACCATCCTTGTGGCCTGGTACTCACCCACAGAGCTTCTAATGGTGACTCTAAATCACCTAGATATTCCAATTCATACGATTTTATCACTTCTTTGACATACAAGGCTACACCACCTCCTGTTTGCCCCTTCCTATCCTTTCTGTACAGTTTGTAGCCTGGGATAACTGTATCCCATTGGTTATCATCCGTCCACCAGGTTTCAGTGATACCAATAATATCAATATTCTTATCTATTGCTAAGTATTCCAGCTCCCCTATTTTGTTCCGGAGGCTTCTGGCATTTGTATACAAGCATTTATATATGCTTTCCTGATACAGTCTTTTGAGTCCAGTTGCATTGTTAGACTGCCTCTTGCATCCTTCTGCTAGAGTGCTGGTGACTAGCTCCTTGCTCTGCTCAGTAATTTTTGCATCCTCCTCACTACTCAAGTACACACTTTCCCGAACCGGATGCTGCCCAGCTCCTGTCGGCTTTCCCCCAGTTATCAGTTTAAAAGCTGCTCTGCAGCCTTTTTGATGTTGAGTGCCAGCAATCTGGTCCCATCATGGTTCAAATGCAACCCATCCCTCCTGAACAGATTTGGCTTGCCCCAAAATGTTCTCCAGTTCCTGACAAATCTGAAGCCCTCCTCTCGACACCACCGCCTCATCCACGCATTGAGGCTTCTGAGCTCTGCTTGCCTGGTAGGTCCTGCGCGAGGGACAGGCAGCACTTCTGAAAATGCTACCTTGGAAGTCCGGGACTTCAATCTTCTTCCTAACAACCTAAATTTGGCTTCCAGGACAGACCGCTTGGCCTTCCCAACATCATTGGTACCAACGTGTACCATGACAACTGGCTCGTTCCCAGTTCTCGCTAACAATCTATCTAGATTTCTTGTGATGTCTGCAACTTTTGCACCTGGCAGGCAAGTCACCATATGGTTATCATGTGCATCACAAATCCATTTCTCTGTATTTCTAATTATTGAATCGCCTAGTACAAGGAGCCTCTCTCCTGCAATCTGTTCATCTACATGCACCTCATCAACCATATTAAGGGAGAGAACCTCAGTTTGTTCCTGTTGTTTATCTTCCTGGATCTCATCAAGTGTGATGAAGGAGAGATCATCAGGTGGAACCAGTTGTTCCTCTGTGTGTTCCTCATCAGGTGTGATGAGGGAAAGAGCCTCAAATTTATTCTGTAATTTCAGACTCTCAGAGTGATCCCCTACTCTCCTCCTCCTTTGAGTCACATTCCTCCAACCATCTCCCTCCTGAGTTAGTAAAGGGCCTTCTCCCTCAGAACTGTGCCCTGTCTCTTCTTTGTCCAGCATAGTCTGCTCCGCTCTGTCCAAGAACAGCTCAAGCTGCTTAATTTGTTGGTGGTTAGATATGCGGGCCTCTAGCTGCTGGACCTTCTCTTCTAGTAGTGCAACCAGCTTGCACTTGCTGCAAGTGTAGTTCTCCATATGCTTTGGCAAGAACACAAACATAGCACAAGTGTTGCAGGTAACTACAGCTGTTCCCTCAGAATGCAAGCGCGGCGCCAAAATGGCCGCCGCGCCCTTTGCGGCCCCCCCCCACAGGACAGAGAATCCGGGTAGTTAGGGGCGTGGCCAACTCCCTTATAAAAGGGGTGGCCACGAGGCAGCCAAGCTGCCATTTTACCTCAGCGACGGAGCGGAGAAGTTTTTTCTGCGTCTCCGTCGCTCGTTAGCTTACCGGGAAGCCTTTTGGTAGCGGTTCTGCCTTTACGGCTTCCCCTTTTTGCTCTGGTGGAGATGCCTTCGAAGAAGAAGGCAGCTTCGAGCTCAGCTCGCGTTGCTAGGAGGCGCAACCCAGGTCGGAGGACCGCGGTGCCGCCTCCTCAGCAGCCACCTTTGCCAGCCCCGGCCGGGGCCGGCGGAATGGGGTCTATTGCCCCTTGGCGCGATCTGAGCGCGGGCGCGGAAGGGGTTCCGGCCCGCGGCCCACGAGCGGTGGACACCGCTCCTGCTCCTGCCCACGCTGTCGGGCCTACTCCTCTTGGGCTGCAGCCTCTCCCGGGGCCCTCTAGCCTTGGGGGGTGGTGCGGCCCCCTGCCTTGGCAGGTTTCTTCACCAACCCTGCCGGGATTCGGTGCTGGCCAATGGCCATATGTGGGTCCCGGAGTACAGGGACCTGGACCCATGCCTGGGCCAGGCGGGCCGGCCGGCCCTTTGCCCATGGTCAATGTGGATACCTTGCTGGCCCGTATTGCGGCCCTGGAAGCGTCGTTGGCGCGGGCCAGTCAGGCGGGCGCCCCTTTCGGGGTTCCTTTTGAGACGCCGTCGGCTGGAGGACAACAGCCGGCGGGGAGGGTCGAGCTGCTGCAGGCGTGTGGCGCGGTTTCGGCCACTGCCTCGCAGCTCCCCAGCCAGCAACCAGGTGCGGGTCAAGCCCCGGTGATGAGCTCTACGTCGGTCGTGAGCTCCGACGCTCCCAGTGGGCCGGAACCCCCGGTGGGGGCGGCCCACGGGGGTGCAGCGTGTGAGTATACGGTGCAAGCGAGTACATCCACACACATTCCCAATCTAGGGGGGACCTTTCAATGGCCTTGGCCTCGCGCGGGTGGTGCGGGAGCCACGCCGTCGGCGACCCACCCGGCGACGACGACTGCCACCTTGGGCACCGGGGTGGGTATGGGTCCTTGCACTACAGGGAATGTTCTGGGGGTGGCTGGATTAGTTCAGGCCCCTTTTACCAGGCCGGCTGTCCCTTTTTTGGCCTTGCCGACGGCAGGGTATTCCTTGCCACTGGGTGACCACCTGGCACAGGCTACTAGGGAAAAGATATGGCGTGGGGAGTACGTAGATATCTTCTCACTCCTCAACAGAGAGCCCACCAAGGAGGAAAGGGAGGGTCAGGATGAGAAGGACAAGGAGCAGGCACGCCGCCGTAAGCCGCCGCATACCTGGGCCAACTGGCTCCCCGCTTATTTAATATACATGGCGGTATATCTGAGGGCGCGGCCGGATTTAGCTATTCCCATGGTCCAATATTTGGACAACATATATAGGGCGATGGTCGATTTCCCGGGCCACTCATGGCTAGCATATGATGAGGAATTCCGTATGAGGATTCCCCTTCACCCCGAGATGAGATGGGATGAGCCGTGCCAGAGGCTTTGGCTTTTGTATATGACACCCACACGCCCTGCCCCGGGGGATAGATACCATTGCGGACATGCGGTCCAGCGAGCGGCTCCAGCGCAGGTTACCCGCCAGGCGGCGGGGCAGGGGGTTCCAGCCCGCCTGCTGTGCTGGACTTTCTCGTCAAGTGGTTCCTGCAATCGAAAGAACTGCAGGTATAAGCATGAGTGTCCCACATGCTCTGGCCCCCACGCAGCCTCTGCTTGCCCCAAGCCTGGGGGGGCGCGAGGCAGAGGGAAGGGTGGACAGTGGGCTGGCAAGGCTGCCACGGATGGAGCTAGTTCTCCAAAAGGCCCCCTCCCCAATTAAGGTGGACATGCTGGAGCGTTGGCTCGCATCGTACCCGAAGGGGGAGGACAGGGAGTATATTCTTCAAGGTTTTAAGCAGGGATTTCGTATCCCTTTTGTGGGTGATAGGTCCCCTCAGGATGCTCCCAACCTTTTATCCCTTAGGGGAAGGGAGGAGGTGGCTGCGGCCAGCATTCAAAAGGAGTTAGTCGCGGGCAGGGTCGCTGGACCTTTCCCCGTACCCCCGTTTCCTAATCTTAAGGTCTCGCCACTGGGTTTGGTCCCCAAAAAGTCCCTAGGTGAGTTTCGCCTTATTCATCATTTGTCCTACCCAGCCGGCCGATCGGTCAACGATGCTATCCCTGATGACCTTTGTTCAGTCAGGTATACATCGTTTGACCATGCGCTGCGCATGGTGCGCTCGTGTGGCCCGGGTGCCCTGCTGGCCAAGTGTGACATTAAGTCAGCTTTTCGCCTCCTGCCAGTGCACCCGGGCGACTTTGAGTTGCTGGGTTTTAAATTTAAAGGGGAATATTATTTTGATAAGGCCATGCCTTTTGGCTGCTCCATATCATGCTCGGCTTTCGAGCGTTTTAGTACCTTCCTAGAGTGGGCTTTCGCCCGCAGGTCAGGGTCCCGGTCTGTAGCCCATTACCTGGATGACTTTTTATTCGGGGGTGAACGGGGCTGGGACACGTGTGCACGTCTCCTCAACACATTTCAGACGCTAATGGAGGAACTTGGTGTCCCTTTAGCGCCCGAAAAGACCGAGGGCCCATCGACCAAGCTAGTATTCCTGGGGGTTGAGATTGACACAGTAGTGCAGGCTTCTAGGTTGCCGGGTGATAAGGTGTCCAGGATCGTGGCCCTTATCTCGGAATTGCTGGCCAAGCGTAAGGCATCACTGAGGGAACTGCAGGTGCTACATGGGCACCTTAATTTTGCTTGCAGGGTGGTCGCACCGGGCAGGGCTTTTGCCCGGCGCTTATGCGACGCCATGGCAGGGTTATCCAGGCCCCACCACAGAGTCAGGCTCACCCGGGGTATCAGGGCAGACATGTTCGTCTGGTTGCAATTCCTGAGGGAGTTTAATGGGGTCTCATTTTGGAGGTCTGACCTCCTGGCGTCCCCCAATTTCCAGATCCAGTCTGATGCCTCAGGATCCCTGGGTTATGGGATGTACTTCAATGGGAAGTGGGCCTGTGGTGGGTGGCCACCGGCATGGGCAGGCACGGGTCGCCTGCGGGATCTCACATACCTGGAATTTTTCCCCATTCTGGGGGCTTTGATGCTATGGGGCGAACTGTGGGCTAATTCGGTGGTGCATTTCTGGTGTGACAATGCTGCTGTTGTCCACATTGTCAATGCACAGACTTCCAAATCGCCCAGGGTCATGGACCTAGTGCGCCATTTTGTGCTGCGCTGCCTGCGCCTCAACGTTTTGTTCAGGGCCAGGCATGTCCCAGGGATTAATAATGATATTGCTGACGCTTTGTCCCGCCTGCAGATCTCCCGGTTCCGCGCCTTGGCCCCGGATGCGGAGGAATTTCCCTCGCCACTCCCGGACGAGATGTGGACTATTGGCAAGGAGAGGTGAACCGGGCGATTGGCCTGTCATTAGCGCCACGCACGCGTAAGGCGTATCAACAAGCATTCAATTCTTACAGGGCATTTGCTACTCAATTTCTCTTGCCAGAGACCTGGCCTATCCCGGTGGACCATGTTCTGCGGTTCATGGTACACCTGCATGCACAGGGCCTTGCACCTCGCACCATAGCATCCAAGCTCTCGGCGTTGGCTTTTATGGCCAAAGTGGGAGGTCATGTGGATACCACCTCTGACTTCCGCGTGCGACATGTTTTGGAGGGGTGGGTGCGCGAGCGCGGGCGTTGCCCGGATGACCGGCACCCTATTTCCCCAGGGGTTCTTACCCAGTTGGCCCGGGGCTGGCCAGGCCTCTGTTTTGATCATTATGAGGCAGCCCTTTTTCACGCAGCCACAACGGTGGCATTTTTTGGAGCGCTCCGCGTCAGCGAACTCGTGATGCTGTCTAAGGCGGATGCAAGTGGTAGGGCACTGGAACTCGAAGATGTCTACGTAGCCAAAGACTGGGCCCAGTTGAGGATACGCTCCTCTAAAACAGATCAGCATGGCGTAGGCAGTGGTGTAAGACTGCTACGTTGTTCTTTGGCAGACATCTGTCCGGTTGGTGCCCTACAGGAATTCCTGGCACTGCGTGGCATGCACCACGGCCCGTTTTTCTGTCACCAAGATGGGTCTCCCCTTACTAAATTTCAGTTTTGGAAGGTGACAGCCAGAGCCCTCACCAGGGTTGGCCTACCAGGTGCCCGTTATGGCACACATTCGTTACGGATTGGTGCAGCCTCTACAGCAGCTGCTTTTGGGTACTCTGGGGCTGACATACGCAGCATGGGGAGGTGGGGCTCGCAATGTTTTCAGTTTTATGTGCGCCCACTCCCGCCATGAGTACCAATCCTGTCACCTTACCGCCTTTTTTCTCAATTTTCTTACAGACCCTGGGTGTCGTATTACACCGGTGACAGTATGGCTGGTGGGCCACAGCTATGTGCACAGGGCAGCGCGTTACGCTGCGGCGACAGAATGGGGACCCCGACTGGGACTGGGTGACCACGCCAGTCTCGCATGGCATGGTAAGCCTGGGATGTTATGGCGGGAGCTGCGGCCTTTCCTTTTTCTGGCCTGGGTGCTGACCCGCCCGACATTCTAATCATCCACCTGGGGGGCAATGATTTGGGCCAGGTCACCGGCTTATCGCTTAAGCATGCGATTCGCGAGGACCTCGCCTACTTGCATTATGTCTGGCCTGCCACAACCCTGGTTTGGTCGGACATTGTCCCGCGCCATTCTTACAGAGGGGGCGTTAACCTCCTGGCCCTTGACCGCGCTAGGCGCGCGGTCAATAAGGCAATGGCGCGGTTTCTTGCCAACAGGGCTTGGGGACGGGTTAGTCATCACCCCGATATTAGTCTACAAAATTATGACTTGTACGCAGGGGATGGGGTCCATCTGTCGCGAGGAGGTATGGACCTCCTGTTGGGTGATTGGCGAGCAGGCCTGTTGACCGAGCTGACGGTCTGGGGGGGGCGTCAGGTCTTCTTTGAAGCCCCTCCGTGTGGCGGGTAGCACTGGTAAGGTAAACAGTATGACCCACAAGTATCCGGCAGGTTCGCAATTGACTGGACAACACTAGACAGGAATAAATTAGTTAAACGTTGTCCGGTCAATGACGAACCAGGCGATGGGGTGATGACGATTGCTAACCAGCATGCATCACCCCTGTGATTTCACGGATACGCGTCAGAGGGTGGGGTCATAAGTTAGTTATTGACTACGGTCAACAATTTGTTTGTTGTCAACAAACAAATTGATACAAATTGATACATTGTAACCAATTGCCGTTGGCAATTTTGGGGTGGTACCTTACCAGTGTTACTTCGGCCTGCTTGCCTTAGGAATTACGATTGGTCGTTTTACCAATGCAAATTTATAATTCGGACTAGGGCATTGAATCAATAAATGTGGCCCTATGCTGTTATCCACTTTCAATGTTGTCTGTGTCCGTTATTGGGGGGGTGCGCCTGCAATGCAAGCGCGGCGCCAAAATGGCCGCCGCGCCCTTTGCGGGCCCCCCCCCACAGGACAGAGAATCCGGGTAGTTAGGGGCGTGGCCAACTCCCTTATAAAAGGGGTGGCCACGAGGCAGCCAAGCTGCCATTTTACCTCAGCGACGGAGCGGAGAAGTTTTTTCCCCTCCACCCCCTCCCTAGTGAACAGTGTGATATTATGGTCGCTTCGGGGCCGGGTGGGAATTTTTGGTTGGGACCCATATTGGCTCCGGGTCCTGACTTTTTTGCCCATCCCACACTGTTGCTATGGTTTGATATAGGGGCTTTCTGTGTTCCTACTGTTGACTTTGGTCACATTGGCGGGTAGCACTGGTAAGGTAAACAGTATGACCCACAAGTATCCGGCAGGTTCGCAATTGACTGGACAACACTAGACAGGAATAAATTAGTTAAACGTTGTCCGGTCAACGACGAACCAGGCGATGGGTTGATGACGATTGCTAACCAGCATGCATCACCCCTGTGATTTCACGGATACGCGTCAGAGGGTGGGGTCATAAGTTAGTTATTGACTACGGTCAACAATTTGTTTGTTGTCAACAAACAAATTGATACAAATTGATACATTGTAACCAATTGCCGTTGGCAATTTTGGGGTGGTACCTTACCAGTGTTACTTCGGCCTGCTTGCCTTAGGAATTACGATTGGTCGTTTTACCAATGCAAATTTATAATTCGGACTAGGGCATTGAATCAATAAATGTGGCCCTATGCTGTTATCCACTTTCAATGTTGTCTGTGTCCGTTATTGGGGGAGTGCGCCTGCAATCCATTTTAACAAGTGCAGTATTCTGGGCCTCAAAAATGTACATGTTTACTACCTTTCTACCTAGTAAGACTATATTCTTCCTTTGTTACTAGTTTGCAATCTCGCGCAAAAAACGGTGCGCGGACCTCTAAAGCAGCTCTACTCCAACTGCAAAACTTACCAGTGCTCACTTCCTTTGTTTGGCTCTCCTCAGCAGCAGCTCTGCCTAAGAGCACATGCAGAGTCAAAAGGGCTGACCCTGAAAGAGCTCAGAGCTTTTAAAGGCTAGTGTGGCTCCGCCCCTATGTGTCACAGTTCAGGGAAGGGCCTGGTGTGGCTCTGCCCCCGTGCTTCTGGAAGCTTCAAACTGCTTCCTCTGTTTGAACAGAGGTGGCTCTCAGCAGTTGAAATTATCAATTTAAATTAGTGGAGGCCTCTAAAGCAGCTCTACTCCAACTGCAAAACTTACCAGTGCTCACTTCCTTTGTTTGGCTCTCCTCAGCAGCAGCTCTGCTTAAGAGCACATGCAGAGTCATCTCCATTTTTTCCTTCATTCACAAAGACTGGCTCCTGAAAAAAAAAGACATGCCAAATTCTCTGATTTTTAACTGAACACACACTGGCTAGTTGTGGTGAACTACAAAAATCACTTTACCATCTACAGGAAGAAGAGGGATTGGTGTGTGGGGTTTACTTTTCCTCCCTTTATTCAACTTTGAAAATATTTTATTACCTATTTCCTTCTACTGGAGGTACCAAATTGGATATTCATTTCAGACATTGAAGACTGAAATGCCTTTTATTCGAAAATAGGCACAATAAACTATCTGCTCTCCATTGCTTAGTAATATGCAAAATTCCTTTCACATTCATGGCAAGCAAACATTTTAATATGAGAAAGTCTTTCACACTGTCTCCCTGTGAGGCAGATAAAAACTGTGCACACTCCCCCACTGCAATCCAGATCAGATTTTTCCACAGCAGTGGCTGCTAGTCTACTTCTTAAATTTAAACAGAGAACTGAGCAGAAGTTATGTTAGAGAGTTTCAGATGGTTCAGCCCAATAACTCCAGATTCGGTCATTTGTTTTTATAGTCTTTTATTTCCACTGCCCGCATGGCAGCCAGTGGTGGTCTCAAGGGTCAGGATATGGAATGGGTCAGTGGGAATGCGAGGGTACTTTAATAGGGTTAGGTGAGGTCAGAGGAATAGGGTTACATAGGCAATGCATTGTGGTATATGTAGTTCAGAGAAGTGTGATAGTACATCTAACAAAGCCCCTTATAATATCATATGAACTGAACACATTATGGATTAGAATGACGTTTTCTCATTCACTCAGGCATAGGCTATTGAACAAGTAACCATGTTGAGCTAATGGGAGCGGTTTGGTCAGGATGTCCGCTATCTGTTCCTTGGTCTCACAGTGTGTCAGATCTATAAAGCCCTCCCCTATGAGCTCCCTCACATTCCTATACTTGATATCTATGTGTCTGGATTTTTGCCCTATGGATTCATTCTTTGATATGTCTATAGCCGCTTTGTTATGGGGAGATTGGGTTTCTCCTAGATAAGGGAGATCAGCTCATTTATCCAGATTAGGTCATTTGCAGCGTTGGACAGGCAAACATATTCTGCTTCTGCCCTGGAGGAGCAGGCCAGTTTTTGCTTCTCTGTGCACCAATATATGGGGCTGCTGTTTAGCAGTACTATGTAGCCCGATGTGTTCCTCCTGGTCTTTGTGCATCCGGCCCAGTCAGCATCTGCATAGCATGAAAGATTGATTCCATCACCTATTTGAGGGGTGAGCAGCAGTTTTGTGCCCATGGTACCCTTCAGGTACCTCAGTAGCCTTTTGATAGCTACCCAGTGATGGGCCTTTGGGTCACTGGAATGATGTGAAAGAAGGTTCACCGCCAGCGTGATATCTGGCCTAGTCCAATTTACGATATGCAGCAGTGATCCAATGGTGGATCTGTAGAGGCTGGTGTCTTCGAAAGGTTCTTCCTCTTTGTGAGCATTTTTCAGGAAGTCCGTTTGCAGGGGCGTCCCACATGGGTGGGCATCTGACATGTTGCACCTGTCAAGGAGTTCAACTATCTTGTCCTTTTGGGAGATGGTGAAACCGTTCGTTACTCTTGAAACTTGTACCCCTAGGTATTTGTTCACCTCTCCTAGGCTCTTCAGGGAGAACTCACTTTGTAGGCCTTGGGCGAAATCGTCACATCTGGACTTGCTTTTTCCAAAATACAACAGGTCATCAACATAAACCAAGACCCTCTCGACCCCTTACGGTGATCTTCTTAGGAACACACATTTGTCGTCCTTAGCTGGGAAAAAGTTCAATTGTCCCATTGCCTCAGCCAGACATTCGTACCAACTCCTACTGGCTTGTTTGAGGCCATAGAGGCTCTTGTTGAACAGCCATGTCTCTCCACTGTTGCGTCCAAAACCGGGTGGTGCCTTGATGTATATTTCCTTGACTAGTTGTGCATGTAGGTACGCTGTCTGTATGTCGAACTGGTACACTTGTTCTCCCAGTATGGTTGCCATCACTAGGGCGAACTTGATGCTTTCTGGTTTCACTGTTAGGGAATAGGTGTCTTTGTAGTTGTTTGGTTATTTTGGGTGAAACCTTGGGCCACTAGTCGAGCCTTGTACAGTGTCTGCTTATCCTCCAGTTGCTTGACCCTGAATACCCATTTCATTCCCACTGTCTTTTGTCCCTCAGGGATTGGTGCAGGAGTGCATACATTAAGGGTCTTGAGGCTTTCCATCTCCTTTTCCATTGCCACTCTCCACTTTTCCTGCTCCTCAGGTGGTAGTTTGGTTATATCGTCATAACTTGAAGGTGTCTCGGGGTAGGCGTCTATGCTCAGTACATAATCCTCCAGCTCTCTGGGGGTTTGTTTTTGGTTGACCTGGATGACCTCTTGGGTACTGTTTCCAAAGGGCTTGGCAATTCAACATCCCCAATGTCCGCAGTGCTCTGGTGTGATTGCTGTCCTCCAATTTCATCATGAATTTCATCTTCTGGCCCGCTGGGCTCTGTATTGGACAGCAATGCTCTGGTTTCCTCATGTTCGAGATCACTTGTCAAGATTTCGTTTGCGTGTATTTTGCTCCAGTTTGCATGCTCATGAAAAGTGACTGACCTGGAGACCACTATATTCAGGTTGTGGTCTAGGAATCAGTACACCTTTGAACCTGGTTCATACCCTAAGAACCTTAGTCTTCTCGATACCCTTTCCCCCTTTTTTCTCAGCTGTCTTGATATGTGCACATCTGCAAGCACTCTGAAGACATGAAGGTGGGCCAGTTTAGGTTTCCTATTGTACATGGCTTCATAGGGCATCCTCCCAATGACGTTGGACCACAATCTGTCAAATGTGTAGTTAGAGTACAGCAGCGCTTCCCCCCAATATGAGAAGCTCAGGCCTGTGTCTTCAATTGCGCATCTGTCATGGTCTGGAGTACTCCATTTCTTTGTTCGGCAACTCCATTTTGGAAGGCTGAGAATGGTGCAGTCTTGAAGTGCAACATCTCCTTCTCGGTTATCCAGTCCTCAAACTCTTTGGACAGGAATTTCGAGCCTCTGTCCATCATCAGCTGCTTTATGTTCATGTTGTGTTTGGTTTGTACCCTTTTGTAGAATTCCTTGAATTTGTTGAAGGTTTTGTCCTTGCTCTTGAGGGTGTATATGAAGCTGTACCTGCTGAAGTCATCAACTATTGTCAGGAAGAATCTCTTCTGGCCTAAGGACCTTTTGAGTTGCCCAACGAGATCAAGGTGGAGCAGCTGGAATGGATGGTCTGATCTTCTGGTGGACGTTTTTGGTCTTGGGTTGGTCTTGGACTTGGAGCTCTTGCATACCGAGCACTCCAGGTAGTTCTTGCAATTCTTGACCTTTAACCCCTCAGAACATTCTGGCATTTTCTTGACTATTGGGAATCCTATGGGTCCCAATTTCCTGTGTAATAGGTGAGCACACTTGTGTGTGGGATTTCCTATGGACATGTTTGGTGTTCTTTTTTGTCTCATTGACCCCTTCATTTTTCGTAGAATTGTGAGGGTCATCCTTCTCCCCTTCTGAGTGCTCACCTCAGTGCTCTCTGGCAGTATCTGGGGTGCGCCCTTGCGTTACCTTGTCATCGTTGCTGTCAAGTAGTCCTACTGTGACTTGTTTCTCATCATCTTCCTTGGCTAAGAAATATGGTAGGCTGCCTATGAACACCACACTCCCTATTTCCTCTCACCTTCTTTCAATGGATGTCTTTCTTTTTCCAAAAACTACCCTCAGGTTTGGATCCTCTGTGAGTTTGGTGGTGGCTAGCATGTTGTATGGAATTCCTGGAATATAAACCATGGTCCAGACCATTCCTATTCCTGGGATGTGTATGTTGCCCCTGCCAGCTACTCTTGCATGTTCCTGGTTAGCAACCTTGATCCTGAAGGAGTCTTCCTCAAAGGAACTGGCATGATGGCCCCAGAGTCTATCAAGCAAGGAGAGAGGCGGCTAGGGTGTCAAGTTACAGCGGTTGCAAAGAGTCCACCCGAGAAATAGGGCGATAAAGGTGCTTTTTAAAATGCTCTTTAATATACCATGGGGAACAAGGAATATCGGAGAAAGAACCCCTGGCAAGCGATATGGAATGGTTAAATGCATATCTGAATGTATTGCCACAATAGGGTCATACAATAGTTATATCATATCTCAAACAATTATCAACAATCTTGAGTATATAAGCGGACATAAATCTTATAAAGCATATAGCTGGGAGTACATAGGAAAAACTTGTGAAGGTAGTACAAATACAAATATCAAAATCAGAATAATTGTACAGGAGAATATTTTGTCACGGCACGTGTATCATGTAGTTAATATGACCCAAGAGTAAAGCTGTAGAGTCTATGAGATAATATATGTTGTTGGAAGACAAAGTTCCATCAGTAACGATAACAGTAATGTTGATGTTATTCTTGGAAATTATAGTTGGAGGCTGGCACCCTGAGTAGCTTTCACAAGATTGTCTACACTGGGGGTCGTTGTACTCCGAATGTTCGAAACCATGTGGAGAAAGTTAATCAAATAGATCAAGGCAGAATTTCACGGTCGATATCCGTCCGGTTTACTCGGATATTTCGTATCTTTTTCAAGATTCTGCAACATTGTAATAATACCATCAATCTTATACAGCCCGTGGGACAATGAAACATAATGTATGCTACAATAGATACCGATAGTAGTTTCCTACCTTGGGGATAGTCACTTAGCTCATGCTCTAAAATCGCCTCCTGATGCTTTCTCTTACTGGGCTGGAGCGTTAGAGCTTATTCTATCAGCATGTATTTAAGCGCTGCTGATGGTATAACTGGGGCAGGTGTGACGAGGGGAGAGACTCGAAAAGGGTTTCTTAAGGGGAAATATACGAAAATTCCCTGAAGATTGTTCTGACAGGCATGAATGGAGTTCAGAGTGTCCCCGACAAACGAGGACTAAGATTATGATCATAAGAAAGCTGAAAAGTCTAAATCGGTGTTAAATCCCTGGGGGTCAGAGTTGTGAACCGGTGTATAAAAAACGCTTCTTTCTGAAGGAGGAAGCGTTCAATGTCCACTACTTGATGTTTATGTGATTTGAAGCTTTCCAGAATGACTACTTTCATGTCATTGCAGGCATGATTGTTTGCCAGAAAGTGAAAGACCAGGAAGTAGTCCCAGCTTGAATCAAGAGAGTCGTAAATAATGCTAATCAGGTGCTGTTCTGTGATGTTTTCACCCCTTCTTACAAGGTCAGATCTCAAGTTGTTTAATTTCATTAAGTGTTTGCTCATGATTGTTCCCTCTCTGAGTTTGTATGCAAACAACTCTCTTAATAGCAAGCAGGTTGTACTCTAACTCAATTGGACAATGTGAGCAGTGACAATGCCACTTTAGAATACATCACTAGGAAACTCATAGCTGAGGATAATCTTCGGAAGGAAAGAGCAATCATGCGCAGAGAAGGCAGGTCACACAAGAAGGTTTTGTTAGAGAGTTTCAATGGTTTGGCCCAATAACTCCAGATTCAGTCATTTGTCTTTATAGTCTTTTATTTCAACTGTCCGCATGGCGGCGAGTGGTGGTCTCAAGGGTCAGGATAGGGAATGGGTCAGCGGGAAAGCGAGGGTCCTTTAATAGGGTTAGGTGAGGTGAGAGGGATAGGGTTACATAGGCAATGCATTGTGGTATATGTAGTTCAGAGCAGTGTGATATTACATCTAACAAGTTATCTCCGGATGTTGCATCTAGCTGAGCTCTAGAATGGAATACCTTCTTAAATAATTCAAGAACAATGGCTTGATGCCTCAGATAAGCAAGAAAAAGAGCATATTTTGAATATTCCATCACAAATATGGCCAAAGGAACAGCAACTCTTTTTACAGAGACGTTCCTCAATCATCTTGAGCAAAATAGCCCTTCACTCTTGTTCTTCATCACAATTTAACTTGGACAAGAGGGAAAATTTCCTCACATTCAAGATGACTGAGCTCTGCTTACACTAGCCCACATTTTTATGGCATGCCACAGCAGAGACGAATAGTGTTTTTATAAATTTTGATGCATCTATTATTCAGGAAGGTTAAGCAACTAATGAGGGTACATTTTTCAAAGGCTTCTTGGCAGAAGCTGTTTACAACTCCTCCCAGGAAACCATACAACCCTGATTCAGCAGGAAGAGAATAGGAAAATAGGTAGGAGACTGTGTGTCTTTCTAATTAGCTGAGATTGTTTGGCTGAAAAGAACACAGCATGCCTAGGGTATGTTAACATGAGTATTCTGGAGTACAGCAATTGAAGGATATACAGTAAATTGTTCAAAAAGAACAGAGAGAATAGAAAGGGAGGGAAAGAGCAATATGTGTCAAAAAGACATATTCTTGCATAGAAATACAGGAGGATGAGTCTGGATGTCACCATCGAGAGCATTTGGATTAATATAAAAAACCCATAGTAGTTCTTCTTTCTTGTCCCGATCAAACCCTGGACTGACAAAATGAAGCCACTTTCTTCACTGTCATTGGCCAAACTTAAGTCCTCATCAGTGTACGTTTCTGGCAGTAATTGGCACACCAGTAAATGAGCCAGATTCTGTATCTCTCCACATTTACACAGCATGTTGTTGTCTGCCAGCAGCCCCCACTTGAGCATATTGGTGTTACATTTAGGCACTCCAACCCTCAGCCTATTCAGGGTCC
The DNA here is from genome assembly GCA_035047305.1 of Bradypodion pumilum. NCBI lineage: Eukaryota > Metazoa > Chordata > Lepidosauria > Squamata > Chamaeleonidae > Bradypodion > Bradypodion pumilum. The sequence goes on along the minus strand of JAWDJD010000009.1, from coordinate 21,473,473 downwards.
TCCAAGTGAAGTAGGGGAGGTTGAGTTCCTCAGCTATACCCTCCATTAATGATGTTCCTTGCCCAGTGAGTTCCTTCCTCCATCTTCTAATTTGGTTTTGCTCTTGTGTATCCTCAAGAATGTTTGTTTTTGTCATAAAGCTATTCCTGGATCTGAGCCGGCAGACTTGAGGCCTCATATCCATTCAGAGGATGTCAAGGGTAATTCTCTTGCTTAGTTTTCTCGGCATCCACTGCTACATCTCTTCATATCTTAGGTGGAGTGATACCAACAAGAGGGTATATTTTCTCAACTGGTGTAGGTTTGAGGCATCCTGTAACTGTATGCATGGCTTCATTAACAGCAATGTCAATTTGTTTTGCATGTGTGGATGCGCTTCATACTGGAGCAGCATACTCTGTTGCAGAGACACTTAGGGCCAAAGTTGATGTATGCAGCATAGATGGTTTGTTCCCGATTTGTAGTTTGTGAGTTTTCTGATGATGTTGTTCCTTGAACTAACTTTGGCTTTGAGATTCAGGCAACCCATAGTAGTTGGAGTCCACTACTTGACCATTCAATCAAAAAGAAAATGTGAATGAAGCCTTTAAAAAACAAATTGCAAGAATGTAAAAGAAACATGACATAGTAGTAAGGGGAGATTTCAATTATCCTGATATCTGTTGGAAAGAAATTTTGCTGAATTTAGCCCTTCCAAAAAGTCCTGGCTTGTGTGGCTAATAATTTTCTTCTACAAGAAGAAACTAAGGAGTAGCTATCCTTGACTTGATTTCTCTAGCCAATACAGATATCTTGCTGGAAGAAGTGACACCAAGGGGAACTCTGGGGGGAAGTCACTATGTTTTACTGGAATTTGTCATTTCAAAGGGAACAAAAAGTAGATGCATATATTCACTGGACTTTAGCAAAGCTAATTTTAATCCACTCAGAACAACAGTAGGTGAAGTTCCATGTCAGGAGACATTATCAGGAAAAGGAATCCAAGATGGGTGAGAGTTTCTAAAAGAAGAAAATTCTAAAGGTTCAACTCAAATCAGTTCCAACAAGAAAGAAAGGTGGAAGACAGGATAAAAGACACTGTGGCTTCACACAAAAAATGACACAGATACAAAATGGAAGGAAGGCTCAGCTATAAAGGAAGAGTACAGAGAAGTAGCAAGGAATTGCAGTGATGGCCTTAGGAGGGCAAAAGCAGAGAATGAGCTGAGGTTAGCAAAAAGCAAGAAAAACATTCTGAAGGCATGTGTTTAACAAAAGACAAAATAAAGAAACGGTATAGTTGCTCAACTGGGATGGGAAAATAATTAAAGGTGACAAAGAAAAGGCAGAAATGCTCAATTTCTACTTCAACTCAGTCTTCTCCCAAAACAGTCTATGACCCTCCAGACAAATGTGAAGCACAAAGGGAGGGGATAAGGATATGAATGCAATGGGATCCTCCCACTTATGCAACAGTCCAATTCTAATAATAATAATTTCATGTCAGAAATTATTCTGGGTTGAAAGGATTTTTGCTGGAGAAATTCTGCTCAGGGGATGCCCAAATGAAGCTCCTTTCATGTCCCCAAGATCTTTCCCCACCGAAGTGGTCCCTATTTATCTATTTGCAATTTCTTGCTTTCAAACTGCTAGGTTGGCAGGAGCTGGGACAGAGAAGGCACTCAAACCATCATGCAGAACCAGTATATAGTGATCTTGATGATTAGCCACTATTGATCTCCATGGGCTTGTCCAATCTCTTTTTAAAGGAGCCCATAGAGGCGACTGTCACTGCACCTTGGGATACTGAATGCTACTAATTAATATGCAGGGATAGGCAAGATATGGCATCTCTTCCCAACAGTGTCAGCCATGTGGAGTTCTGAAGGTTGTAAAATGCTCAAGCACAGAGGAGAAGGCTGCATGTGAGCAAACAGTATTGAATTATATATGCATTGTCCTTGGCTTGTTTACCTCTGTAGATGCTTCCCACTTTGAGTCTACATTCTACCTCTCTCATTACTGACATTACAGCACTTACCTTTGGAGTGCCATTATGCCTGTGATTATTATTTTCAGGCTACTTGGACTTGGCCTGTTCATGCTGTCTTTTTTTGCCTCACTACAACTCTTGTCATTTGCTTGGACACTCAAGCAGCTGTACTTCATGCTAAGCTTTTGTGTACTGTAGCCAGTTTGCCTGCAACCATTTAGGCTAGATCAATTCTTTTTAAGGGGGATTTGTCTGTTATTGTTGAGGGTTTTCATTTGATTTATATTCTGTATTCATACTTGGATGTCACTGGCCAGAGGGATGACTTAATCAGTTGGGTGGCATAGAAATTTAAAAAATGGGGGTTTAAATTGCATGTTATGTTACATTTGCCCGGCTACCCCCCTCCCAAATGACAGTCAAGACAATGATGTGGAGGAAAATCAGCCACTTTATTAAAATGACAAAATGCAAGAAGAACATGATTAACAATAATAACAAAACTTTATGCGGGGGGCCTGAAGCACGGAGTCCTAGATGACCAAAAGAAAAGGGGGGAGCCTACTTAGGCCACGCCCCAGCCAGAGCGTTGCCTAACTTCTTTGCCACAGCCAAATGCAGCCTGCTTCTTCCTAAGGCCAAACTCCCCCCCCTATGTGCTTCCTGCCAAGGCCTGAGAGATGCATGGTGGCTCGAGGTCTCTCCCCAAACCACAAGACCTAATGCCCCCGCATAAGCCCCTAACCAAAACTTCACAACCTTTCTTTCTAAGCCTCCTCCCATTACAGGTAAAACAATAAGCCACACTACATTGTATTCCCGGGTGGGAGACAACTCTCCATCTGTTGTGTTCTGTAAAGCTGTGCCTTTAACAATGTACCTTTGCCATGTGTTAACAATGTAACCTTTCTGTGTGCAACATTATAACCATCAGCTGTATCAATGTAAACCGGATAAGGGGACGCGAGCTAGTGACCACCAGATGGCAATAGCGAGCGTCCAGCTCTCATGGCTCAGATTCACCTGGTTCAGCAGCGCGGGAAGATTCCCCGCCACCTCTTCACCTGGTCAAGAAGGGCGTGACCTTCTACGACGTCACGCAGGCAGCAACCAATAGTCTGTCGACGAGCCACATTCAAATGTATAGCCAGCTGTATATATTGAGCTACTCATCCGCCATTACCACATGTTCCTCCGGATCATCATGCAATAAACCTGTGTTAAGCCAACCCTTCGGCTGTTTCATTGTCTTTGGTCCCTTACACTAAACCATCCAGCTTGCAGGAACATCTCCGAAATCCTCGCATTGATTCTCAAACTCGTCCTCTCCACCGCACCAAACTTCGGATTCCTCAAGGTGACCTCTCGAGCAGGAACATCCTTTGGCAGGATTTCTGAAAAAAATCCAACAACACTGGGCCACGCCACCCACAGGTTCCTGATGGCGCAGCCCGCCCCTCCTACAACCTCCTCCTCCCCTAAGGAGTCCCATCCTGCTCCCCCCAAATGCATGACTACCACCTCCAGAGGGCCAAACAGTCCAAGGGTGTCTGAGTCCTCTGGCACCTGATGAAAATTCTTCCTCCGCTTTATTTCCCAAATAATTTGGCACCTGAAGAAACCCAGGTGTCTTCCCAGAAAGGACCCAATAGCCCATCTCTCAGCCCCCTCCGCAAACTCATCCCCAAGGATCCAGATCGTCAGCTTCTGGAATGGTGAAGAACCTGCAAAACAAAACTTATAACGAGAACTGACCCCTACACAAATGCCAGCAGCTCCCTCATGTACGGTTTGAACTTGTCAGATGTCCACCTTCCCACCTTTTTAATAACCTCCTCCTTGTACCCTAAAGATGTTGTGTTTGGATTATTGTGCCTTTAAGTAATGTAACACTCGGATGAGTGGATATAATAACCACCAGCTGTAACACTGTAACCTTCTGTATCAGGACGCGAGCTAATGACCACTAGGGGCAATAGCGAGCGCCCAGCTCACATGGTTCCAATTCCCCAAATACCTACAGCGTGGGAAGATTCCAGCCACCACCTCACCTGGAAAAGAAGGGCGTGACGGGGAATGACGTCACGCAGACAGTAGCCAATGGGCTATCGAGGAGCCACATTCAAATGTATAGCCACAGTATATATTGAGCTGTTCATCCGCCATTACCACATGTTCCCCCAGACCATCATGCAATAAAGATGTGTTAAGCCAACCTTTCGGCTGTTTCAATTGTCTTGGTTCTCATACACTAAATTGGCGATGAAGGTGGGATAATGGATCCCCACGGAATCAAGACAACACAGGCCGGTTTCAACATCAACAAACCGGAAGAATGGGAGCTCTTCGAAATGGACTTCCAAACGCACTGATGGTGTCCGACATCTCAGACGAGGGGAAGAAGAGGGCCATTCTCATCAGGATGCTCGGGTTCCCCGCCATGAAGGTATTGGTGGACCTGGTGTCTCCGAATAAGGTGAACGAAGTGCCGGTCAAGCAGCTCCTGAAAGCGATGCGTGACCATTTCCAGCCCTCGGTTTCGATGTTTTCAGCTCGGGACGCGTTCTGGAAGAGAGTCCAGGCGCCTGGTGAGTCCGTGGCTGCCTTTGCAGCGGCCCTCCGGTTGGCCGCCGGCCCATGCAAGTGGGAGAACCTGTAAATCGCCCTCAGGGACTGCATGCTGTGCGGCCTGTGGGACGAGGAGGTTCAGCGAAAGCTGATGAACAAGGAGCCGCCCCCGACGCTGCAAGAGGTCGTGAAGGAGGCGCAGGCGGCGGAAGCCACGAGGGCCGGGGTTAAGGGGTTCAGAGCAAGACCCCCACAACCCGACAAGGCGGCGGGCTCGGTGCAAGCGGCCAGGCGGGCACCACACTCCTCCATGGAGAGCAGCGAGGATGAGGACATCCGGAAGGTGCGGAAGGATGAACGGCATTGCGATGGCTGTGGGGCGGCCCATGACCGCATCAAGTGCCCGTTCAGGAAGGCTGAGTGCCACAACTGCGGGCGCCGAGGCCACATAGCCAAGGTTTGCAGACGGCGGCGCAGAGACCAGAAAGGCTCAACAGACCGCTCACCGAAAAACCAGGAAGGTGTCCGGCCCTCGAGGAAGCAGGACGGCGTGGGCCGCATCTCCGACGACAGCGACGACGACACAGCAGTCCACAGCATGTCCTTAGGACACCCACGTTATTTTGTTGAGGTACTGGTGCAAGGGGTCCCCGTTAAGATGGAGATAGACTCGGGTTCCTCATACTCAATCATTTCCCAGAGGGAGTTTTTGGGAATTTCCCCCAACGTGCGGCCCAAGCTCAAAGCACTGAGGTCTACGCTGCGGGACGTGCAGGGAAATAGCATTCCGGTGTTGGGGGTTGGAAAATTCAAGGTCCAATACAAGCAACACACCGCGGAACTTCCCCTGGTTGTTCTCAAGGGGGGGAGTTGTTGCCTCCTCGGGACTCAATGATTTAAGCCCCTGGGTTTGTTCATTGGGGGGGTGCATGCCGTTGGGACTGACCCAATACAGGAGGTGTGTAACGCGCATCCCGAAGTGTTCAAGAAGGGACTCGGAAAATTCAAGGGGCCCCCAGTTGCGTTCGACCTGGACCCGGAGGTCCGCCCAATAAGACTCAAACCGCGCAGAGTGCCTTTTGCACTTAAGGACAAGATAGAGGCGGAACTGGACAAATTGGTGGGCCAGGGGATTCTTGTTCCTGTTGATTCCGCGGAGTGGGAAACTCCGATTGTAACAGCGCTGAAGGCCAACGGGGAGGTTCGAATATGCGCTGATTACAAATGTACCATTAACAAGGCGATACGCCCAAATGCGTATCCGGTGCCGGTAGTCAGCCACCTGTTGGCCAGGTTACATGGGGGAAAGTGTTTTGCAAAGCTTGACCTGGCGCAGGCATACCAGCAGCTCTCGGTAACCCCAGCTGCAGCTGCTGCGCAGACAATAGTCACTCATAAGGGGGCATTCCAGGTGACGCGCCTACAGTTTGGCGTGAACTCGGCGCCAGGCATCTTCCAATCGCTCGTGGAACACCTCTTAAAGGGTCTGGAGGGGGTCTTGCCATACTTTGATGACGTATTGATAACGGGGGGGAGTGAGTCAGAATTGGCTGAGAGGCTAGACAAAGTAGCGAATGTAACACCAATTTTCAAAAAAGGATCCAGGGGTGATCCAGGAAATTACCGACCTGTCAGTTTGACATGTGTCCCAGGTAAAGTGATGGAAACCATCCTAAAAGATAGAATTAATAGGCACATAGAAGAGAAGGCGCTGCTAAAGGAGAGCCAACATGGTTTTTGCAAGGGCAAATCATGCCTCACTAATCTGTTGGAATTTTTTGAGAGTGTCAACAAGCATGTGGATAAGGGGGATCCAGTTGACATTGTTTATCTGGACTTTCAGAAGGCTTTTGACAAGGTCCCACACCAAAGGCTCTTGAATAAACTTACCAGTCATGGAATAAAGGGACAGGTCTTGTCCTGGATCAGCAACTGGCTAAGGGACAGGAAACAGAGGGTAGCACTAAATGGACACTTCTCCAAGTGGAGGGAAGTAAAGAGTGGGGTCCCCCAAGGTTCAGTACTGGGACCCCTGCTTTTCAACCTCTTCATAAATGATCTAGAGGTAGGAGTAAAAAGCAAGGTAGCCAAATTTGCTGACGACACTAAATTATACAGGGTAGTGAAAACTGTGAGAGATTGTGAGGAGCTTCAGAGGGATCTCTCGACACTGGGGGAGTGGGCAAAACAGTGGCAAATGAGTTTCAACATTAGTAAGTGCAGAGTGATGCATGTTGGGGCAAAGAACCCCAATTACATTTATAAACTGATGGGGTCTGAACTCTCTGCGACAAACCAGGAAAGGGACCTTGGTGTCCTGGTGGACAACTCAATGAAGGTGTCAACCCAGTGTGCCTCAGCAGTGAAAAAAGCAAACTCAATGCTAGGGATCATTAGGAAGGGTATAGAAAATAAGTCAGCAAGTGTCATTTTGCCTCTTTATAAATCTATGGTGAGGCCCCATCTGGAATACTGTGTACAGTTCTGGTCGCCATACCTCCAGAAGGATATTATGGAGCTGGAAAAAGTGCAGAAGAGGGCAACCAGAATGATTAGGGGACTGGAACACCTTCCTTACCATCTGAGGCTGCAACGGTTGGGCCTCTTCACTCTTGAACGACGACCTCTAAGAGGTGACCTGATTGAAGTTTATAAAATCATGCACGGTGTGGACAAAGTAGATAAGGAAAAACTGTTTTCCCTATCGCATAACACTAGAACTAGGGGACACTCGATGAAACTTTTGGGTACTAGTTCTCAAACAAATAAGAGAAAGTATTTTTTCACCCAGAGGATTACTGGTCTATGGAACTCCCTGCCAGAAGAAGTGGTGACAGCTGTCAGTCTTGACAGCTTTAAGAAAGGATTAGACAAGTTCATGGAGGACAAGAGTATCAATGGCTATAATTATGGATACTTAAGGACAACCTCCGGGTTGGAGAGATAGGCAGGATATCTCTCAATATCATTTCCAGGGAATCCTAAGCAGGTGAAGGCATCTGCTTGGGAATACCCTGAAGGAAATGGTGAGCCACTGTGTGAGACAGAATGCTGGACTGGATGGGCTGTGGCCTGTTCCAGCAAGGCTGTTCTTATGTTCTTATGTTACTGACGGTATTTGAAAAGGCGGGGTTGAGGTTGCGGAAAGACAAATGCGTCTTATTCGCAAAAGAAGTTGAGTTCCTGAGTTTTCGGGTAACCCCTGCAGGCATCAAACCCTCCGAATCAAAGGTGGCCGCCGTTCAAAATGCTCCTCGCCCCACCTCCAAGCCCGAATTGCAGTCGTTCCTGGGGCTCTTAAACTTCTACCATTCCTTCCTGCCTAGGAAGGCGTCGGTAGCAGAGCCGCTTCATAAGTTACTAAAAAAGGACGAGGCATGGAAATGGGGCGAGAGCCAGGAGAGGGCATTCAATGAACTGAAACAACTCTTATCCTCAGACGCCATATTAACCCATTTTGACCCCAAGAAACCAGTGGTTCTGGTGTGTGATGCATCCCCAGTGGGGGTGGGGGCGGTTCTGTGCCACGTGTTGGAAAACGGGTGGGAGGCCCCGGTGGCGTTCTACTCCAGGTCCCTGTCTAAGGCAGAGCGCAACTACGCACAGACAGACAGGGAGGCATTAGCGATAATTGCTGGGACGAAGAAGTTCCACGACTTCCTCTATGGCCACCCTTTTACCATCGTGACTGACCACAAGCCCCTGCTAGGCATTTTTACCGCAGACAAGCCCACGCCACAGATTCTGTCCCCTAGGATGCTCAGGTGGGCCATTTTTTAAAACGCGTACCAGAACGCACTGGTGTATCGCCCTGGAAAGGACATAAGCCACGCGGACGCCCTGTCGAGGTCACCCCTCCCCCACACAAGCAGCCACGTGTGTGAGGTGGAACAAGACCACCAAGTGCTCATGATAGAGGTCCTAGATTCACCCCCCATACTGCCCGCAGAGATCGCCAAGGCGATGGGCAAGGACAAGACGTTGGCCCTGGTCAGTTCTTGGGTGCAGAAAGGGTGGCCAACGTCCTCCCCGGCGGCGGAGTTCGCCCCATTTTTTAGGAAAAAGCTGGAACTGTCCATGGAGAGGGGGTGCCTCCTGTGGGGCCAGTGGGTAATCGTCCCTGAATCCCTGAGAGCTAGGGTGCTTAAGCTGCTGCATGTCAGCCACCCTGGAATTGTCCGCTCCAAGGCACTGGCCAGGAGCTACTTCTGGTGGCCCCAGTTGGACGCCGATATCGAGCACATGGTGGGCACTTGCGAGAATTGCCAAAGCTCCCGGCCCGAAGAGGCTCGACTTCTGCACAGGGAATGGGATGCGGCAAAGGGGCCGTGGTCCCGCATGCACATTGATTTTGCGGGCCCTTTCAGAGGATCGCTTTTCCTCCTCATAGTGGATGCTTACTCCAAGTGGTTAGAGGTTATCCCAGTTGCGAACACCTCCTCAGCCGCAACAATTAAACAATTGCGCAGGGTGTTCAGTTCGTTCGGTATACCCGACACACTTGTTAGCGATAACGCTAGTTGCTTCACGTCCGCCAAATTCAGGGCATTCACAGACATCAATGCCATCCGGCACATCACCTCCACGCCTTTCCACCCGGCGACGAATGGCCAGGTAGAATGCCTCGTGCGTACCACCAAAGACGCGCTGAGGCGCATGGGCCCCGGGGACTTAAACCTGCAATTGTGCCAGTTTTTGCTGGGATATAGGGTGACCCCCCTAACGTCAGGGTACTCGCCCGCAGAGCTCCTAATGCGCAGAAAGCTGACTACGGTACTGACCAGGCTAGACCCTACGAGGGTGGAAGACACTGGGAGGAACATCGGGTTAGCGGGCACGAAGAGTTTCGAAATAGGCGCCCCGGTCCATTGCAGAAACTACGCTAGCGCAGGGCCAGCCTGGGTTCTGGGCGTAGTCATTGGGCAAACGGGTCCCGTGTCGTATTGCGTAGAGACCAGCACAGGTCTACTCTGGAGGCAGCACGCGGACCAACTCCGGCGCCAGATCTCCGGAAACCAGAGCGCGGACAGCGCGGAACAGGATTCAACGTTAGGGTTCTCCCCCACCCGTTCAGCCCAAGGGGGAGGAGAGGGGGGCCAGTGGTCCCCACCAAGGGGGGAAGGGAATAAGTTTGTCCCCATAGATATCCTGAGAGATACCCCCACAGATACCCCAGAAGATGATTTTGAGTTTGAGTTACAAAACCGGGGGGGTTGTGTGTTTCAGAGTGGTCCCCCACCCATCCAGGCGAGAAGCGGGGTTTTTCGTTAGCCCCCAGTGCCCCCGGTTTTCCCACAATGGAGTTTACCCCTACCCCAAAAGCCGCGGATCCGCGGCAAGTCGTTAACGAGTCTCCCTCTCCCATTGCAGGACAGGAGACCAGGGAACGCAGAAGTGATAGCACCCCCGGGACAAGCCAGCCAGCCTTGCGCCCAAAATGCGCTTGCAATAAACCATATTGGATGAGAGACTTCGTCTCATCCTAGGGGGGAGGGATGTTGTGTTTGGATTATTGTGCCTTTAAGTAATGTAACACTCGGATGAGTGGATATAATAACCACCAGCTGTAACACTGTAACCTTCTGTATCAGGACGCGAGCTAATGACCACTAGGGGCAATAGCGAGCGCCCAGCTCACATGGTTCCAATTCCCCAAATACCTACAGCGCGGGAAGATTCCCGCCACCACCTCACCTGGACAAGAAGGGCGTGACGGGGAATGACGTCACGCAGACAGTAGCCAATGGGCTATCGAGGAGCCACATTCAAATGTATAGCCACAGTATATATTGAGCTGTTCATCCGCCATTACCACATGTTCCCCCGGACCATCATGCAATAAAGATGTGTTAAGCCAACCTTTTGGCTATTTCAATTGTCTTGGTTCTCATACACTAAAAAAGCCGCCACCATGGACGCAGCACCGATCCGAAAGGAGTGAGAGGCAAAATGCTACCCAGACACTCCCAAGGCCTTCAAAACCTTTTTCGTGACTGCCCAAAACTGAAACTTTGTGAGCGGCTCACCCATACCATGAATCAAGAACTTACCATCCTTCTTATCTCTCACTTGCACAAACTTCTGGACTGCTCGTACCGGGCAAGTATCAACCAAATGATATCTGCCAAGTGCCAGGCATCTACCTTCGCCTCTCTGGTCCGTTTTGGAGGAGCAAACAAACAAAAATATTTGAAACTGCCATGTCTTCAAACAACAGGGCCCTCCTGTTAGTTTCATTTTTTGATGCTGCTACCAACTCACTGATACGTAATGCCCCAACGAAAGCCAAGAGGGATGCCACTCTAAAAAGCCTAGCTTCATATTCATCTCCACACACTCCCTCCCAAGCCTGCGACATCCATACCAGGATCCCCGGTGAGAAAGGGGTCCTTCTATCCCTTCCCATGCTACTCATCCGAGACCAACCTTCCAGCGCTTTACATATCCTGAAATCTCCTGACCTATCCTTCAACCCCCTAGACTTAGCAAAGAATGCCAACGCTGAAAGTTTAACCTTAATGGTCCAGACCATCAAACCCTTACCTCTCAGAAAAACACAAAACTGTAACAAGTGATCAACTGGCACTGGCCATACATCCCCCAAACCTGTAGATTTTCTGAACAGCACAAACTCCTGGCAAGCTGCTGCATAAGACTTCCTTGTGCTCACGGCCACAGAGTTCCTGATAGCCTCGTCTATGTAATCCCTCCAATTGCCCACACCTCGGACAGCAACTGAAGAGGAAGACACTGCGCCTCTGGCACCAGCTGCTTGAATATGTCCATTTGCTGTTGGGACAAAGCATCAGACACCTCATTGGGCTCACCCGGAATGTGCTTAGCCACCAACAAGACATTGGCTGTCAAACACTTCTTGACCATAGCCCAAACCAACATCATAACCCTCCTAGACCTAGAAGACAGTTTATTGACCACTTGCACCATTGCTTGATTATCACACCAAAACACCACCATGCAATTTTTCCACTTCTCGGCCCAGAGCCTTAACGTCCCCACTATGGGAAAAAGCTCCAGGAAAGTGAGGTCCTTAGTAACCCCGTTTGTTTCCCATTTGGCCAGCCATTGTCCCCTACACCACTCGCCTTTGCAATAAATTCCGAAGCCAAAGGCTCCCACTGGGTCTGTAAACACCTTAAAGTCCGAACGGAGGAGCAAAGCCTCCCTTCAGAAGGAGATTCCATTATAGCTTTTCAAAAACTTCTCCCAAACCCTCAGATCCTCCTTTATCTCAACTGACAACCTCATACTCTGGTGCGGCTTCCTCAAACCTTGCGTAGCCTCACATAGCCTCCGAAGAAAATCCCTCCCCGGAGCCACCACCCTGCACGCAAAGTTAAGATGCCCTGTCAACACCTGTAACTCTTTTAATGTTGCTTTCCTTCTCCTCCTCATTACACTGACTCTATCCAACAGATCAGACAACTTACTGTCCGGCAGTTTGGACCACTGGTTCTCCGCGTCCAACTCAATCCCCAAGTAAACCAACCTCCGGGCTGGACCCTCTGTCTTTTCATGTGCCAGAGGAACCTCCAATTCCTTACAAGTCTCTTGAAACTGCCATAGCCTATCTGCACACTCTTCCTTCCCCAACCTGGAGGACACCAAAAATCATCCAAATCACGTCCTTAGAACCCAACTTGACCAAAAACACCCACTCAATAAACGAGCTAAAACATTCAAAAAGCAAACAAGCAATGGAACATCCAAACGGAAGAGCCCTATCTACATAATATCCCCATTCAAACTGAAAACCCAAAAGGTGAAAATCATCTGGGTGAATAGGCAAAAGACGAAAGGCCGCCTTGATAACACATTTTGCCAAAAACGCTTGCCTACCACATTTTCTGATCATAGCAACCACCGAATCCAGTGAAGCATACTTAACAGAGCATAATTCATTGGGCATACCATAATTTACCGAACCCCCAGAAGGGAACGATAAATGGTGAATAAGTCTATACTTGTTCCCTGACTTCTTAGGAACACACCCCAACAGTGACAAGTGAAGATTAGGAATGGGCAACTCTAAGAAGGGCCCCATGATCCTACCCAGCTTGAGCTCTTTCTGCAACTTTCCCCTGACCTTATCTTCGTTCCCTGTTACTGAATGAAGGTTCCAATCCGCAGGAGGGCCAAGCAGCCCCTGAACCAGAATGTGAAAACCCATTGAGAAACCGTCCCACAACAACTTTGCATCTAACTTTCTGGGGTAGCTACGAAGCCATTTCTCCAATGCCACCAAATCAATGGGACTGGGCCCCTTTGTTCCCAGTCAGGGTGTGTGTGTTATCTCCTTGTCTGCGCTGACCAGATGTGTCCCTTCCTCCCCCTTTATTTCCCCTGGGACAAGACCCACTGGGGTGGGTCCGTGCTTGAATCTACAAGGCTTGCACATGCAAAATCCATGAGAATTAAATTCCCAACAGACCAGGTGGGATTGAACCAACCGTCCCCTGCCGAGGGGCAAAACCTGGACTGCTCCTAAGCACCAAGTGCCCACTATCATGTCTCTCCCCCGCAAGTGGCTTGGATGGTATCATACATTGCAACCACAATAAATTATGGGGCTCCTCCCACTTGATGTCCTTCTGACTTTCCCATTTGGCTCAAAAAAATTCATCATAATGTAACCATGACACCCTCGTGAAATCCGTATACACTCTGTAAATGAAGTCTAAGTATTTTAACATAGGTAAAGCCCTATGCGGCAATTCCATTATCGTAACCCCCATGTAAATAAAGAATGTCGGTAGCCAGCTTCCCCAATTTCTCAATGGTTTTTCCTTCTTATCAAATCCTTTTCCCTCTCATCCATGTTTTCAAACTCCTTCATCTCCACTTCCCTGTTAAGCAACGCAAACAAATCCACAAAATCACTCTTCACTATCTTCTCCCTCACAGCTTTCAAAAGATGTTCTCCTAGATACCTCTCCGTCATAGTGCCCACTGAGACTTTACCAACCCCCGAAGCTGTGTCACCACTCGGGACCACCCCATCACTCTTCCCGCTTGAATGTGACTCCTCCCCCATCCCGACCGTTACACCAGGCCTAGGCAGTGGCCCGACCACAGAAGACGTAGTGTCAATGGCTCCTGAGGCAGACCCTCTCTGTGACTGAGACTCTCCCGCACCCAGCTCAGTCGTAGTAATAACTCCCCTATGGTCACTCGACATCCCTGGCACCGCCCCCCCCGGGATGTCCAGGGTGAAGCCACGGTCCCCTGCATCCAACGCTTGCACCGAGTGTGCAACCCCTTGCGGCCCCACACCCCACGAAGGAGGAAGGACCCATGTCCAGAATTGAAACGCAGGTACCCCCTGGACCCCCATATGATAATACTTACCCCTGTGATTGCTACCGGCATCACTGACAGCCTGCCGCTCATCATGTCATCAGCCACATGGTTGGGCCCCAGAGCTGGGACATCTGAAACCTCCTGGCTCTCCATTTCCTCCACCGAACTGACATCCCCACCTGTGGCCCCTTCCATGCTCTCCACCACCATCTCCTGCCCCCCCATCAGTGGCCTTCGCCACCAACGAGACAGCTCCAACTTCTGCAGACCCACTCCTCTCCATCGCCTTCTGGCTGCGAAGGGGGGATGGCTGAATGCTGGCTCTCCAGCAAAGCCAGCCTGGTCTCCAAATTCTGGACATAATTCTTCCAAGTGACCCCTTTTCATTTATCCCCCTTTTCGGAGCAAGACGAAGGTGTCTCCGCACCCTCTGAGACCTCCATCTCTAGTGACCTCAGCCGCACCTCAAAAGGAGCTAGCTCCTCAAAATTCTCCTCCTCCTCAGAATCTGAAATGGTCTCCTTACTAGGATGCTTCTTGAACAAAAGCACCCCCTCCCCAACTCCAACACTCTGTCCACGCTTCCTAAACATGTCGCCCAAAGTATAGGCACGACTTGTCTAGACAAGTCCCAACCCAACTGTTGTGTATTAACAGTATTACTTTAAGAATGTATGAATGTAACCTGACAATGATTACAATGTAACCCAGCTATTTAAGGAACGCGATTAAGCTGCCCAGAGAGGGCAGCTGCGAGCGTTCAGCTCACATGGTTCACATTCCCCAATCACCGGCAGCCGCGGGAACCTTTCCCACGCTAGGATCACCTGGAGAGGATGGGCGTGACCCAGAATGACGTCACGCCGGTAGCAGCCAATGAGCTACCGTACAACAATATTCAAATGTATTACTGTAGTATAAAATGAGCTGTACCTCCGCCATTACCACATGTTCATCCTGACCATCATGAAATAAACCTGTGTTCTAGCCCCAACTGCGGCTCCTTCTTTGTCTTCCGTGCAAGACACTAAATTGGCGACGAAGGTGGGATCCATGGCGTGTCCCAAGGTCAAGCCTCACCAGTTTGATATCAGTGATCCAGAACAATGGGAGCTGTACGAGTGCCAGTTTCGGCACGCAATGGATGCTGCAGGCATTGATGATGACGGGAAGATGCGCTCGCACTTCCTCGCCCAGGTGGGGCCGGCCCCGCTGCATATCCTGATGAACCTGGTGGCTCCCCGGAAGGTAGACGTGGTGCCCATTGACTGCATCCTGGCGCTACTGAGGGAGCACTTCCAGCCTCCCGTTTCAATCTTCCCGGCCCGGGTCACGTTCCACAGGCGGGACCAGCGCCCGGGGAAGTCCGTGTCCGCCTATGCGGCGGCCCTCAGGCTCGCGGCAGTCAATTGCCAATGGGAGGACCTGGACACGGCTCTCCAAGACCGCATGCTGTGTGGCCTGAGGGACGAGGAGGTCCAGAGAAAGTTGATGACCCGTGACCATCGCCTCACGTTCAATGAGGTATTGCGGGAGGCCCAAGCAGCCGAGGCGGCCAGGAGCGGGGTCAGAGTGTTCAAGTCCCGAGGGGCCGCACCTGAGAGGGCCAAGTCACCCGTGCAAGCGGCCCGGCGGACATCGGCGAAAACGGCCTGGCGGGCACCCCGGTCGCCCGCAGGCACCCCAGCAACCTCCGAGGAATCGTCCACGACAGCAGACTCCTGCTCCAGCGAGGACGACGACGTACAGAAGGTGAAGAAACGCGGGGAGGAGTGCCAGACCAGCGAGCGAAGAGGCCACCGTTGTGATGGCTGTGGGACATCTCACAACCGGATGAGATGCCCATTCCGGAAGGCCGAGTGCCACAACTGCGGCCGGAAGGGCCACATCGCCAGGGTCTGCAGGCGTGGGTGAACCGAGGACAAGGGCGCATCGAGACACCCTCAAGCACACCAACGAAAGGCGGCCGGCATCGGAAAGGTCTCAGCCAACTATGGCGCGGAAGGCGTGAACCGCGTGGGCCTGGAGCACCGGCGCTTCTTTGTAGAGGTACTGTTACAAGGGGTTCCAGTGAGGATGGAAATAGACTCGGGGTCGTCCTACTCCATCCTGTCCCAGAAGGAGTTCATGCGCATTCCCCCAAATGCGTGGCCCAAGTTGCGGGCCATGAAGTCACACTTACGGGACGTGCAGGGCTATGGGATCCCAGTGTTGGGGGTGGGGAACTTCACGGTGAAGTTCAAAAATTACACAGAGAAACTGCCCTTAGTGGTTCTCAAGGGGGGAAGACGTTGCCTTTTGGGAACCCAGTGGTTTGCTCCCCTGGGAATTGAACTGTCCGGCATTAACGCCATAGAGACTGACCCAATGCGGGACGTGTGCGATGTGCACCCGGACGTTTTCAAGAAGGGGCTCGGGACTTACAAGGGGCCCCCAGTTTCTTTTGAGTTGGACCCAGAAATCCGGCCCATACGTCTCAAGCCAAGAAGAGTGCCCTTCGCCCTCAAGGACAAGATTGAGGCGGAACTGGACAAATTGGTGGGGCAGGGGATTTTGGTTCCAGGTGATTCAGTGGAGTGGGAGACTCGAATTGTTACAGCCTTAAAATCAAACGGGTGGTCAGGATTTGCGCTGACTACAAATGTACAATCAACAAGGCCATTCGGCCAAATGCATATCCGGTGCCAGTGGTTAGCCACTTACTGGCCACATTGCATGGGGGGAGGTGTTTCACCAAGCTAGACCTGGCGCAGGCGTATCAGCAGCTCACAGTAACCCCAGCTGCCGCCGCCGCGCAAACCATCGTTACGCACAAAGGGGCATTTAAGGTAACGCGCCTACAGTTCGGCGTAAATTCGGCCCCAGGGATCTTCCAGTCCCTTGTGGAACGCCTTTTAAAGGGGCTTCCAGGCATGCTCCCATATTTTGACGACGTCTTGATAACAGCAGGGAGCGAATCAGAACTAGCGAGGAGACTAGACAAGGTCCTTTCAGTATTCGAGAAAGTGGGACTTAGACTGAGAAGGGACAAATGTGTATTTTTTGCGAGGGAGGTTGAGTTTCTCAGGTTCAAGATAACCCCGGAGGGCATCAAGCCTTCCGAGTCCAAGGTTGCGGCTGTGCAAAACACCCCTCGCCCCACCGCAAAACCGGAGCTGCAGTCATTCCTAGGGCTCCTAAATTTTTATCATTCCTTCTTGCCAAGGAAGGCATCCGTTGCGGAACCACTGCACACGCTACTAAAGAAAGGCGGTTTGGCGGTGGGGAGATAGGCAAGAGAAAGCTTTCAAGGAGCTCAAAGCGCTTTTATCCTCAGATGCTGTCCTGACCCATTTTGACCCGAGGAGACCAGTAGTTTTAGTCTGTGATGCATCCCCAGTGGGGGTGGGGGCGATGCTGTGCCACGTGTTGGAGAGCGGGCGGGAAGCCCCGGTCGCGTATTATTCCAGGTCCCTTTCAAAGGCGGAGTGCAACTACGCACAAACAGATAGGGAGGCCCTGGCCATAATCGCGGGAACAAAGAAGTTCCACGATTTCCTATACGGCCGCGAGTTTACGGTTGTGACTGATCACAAGCCCCTCCTGGGGATCTTTACTACAGGCAAGCCCACCCCACAAATTCTGTCCCCCAGAATGCTACGTTGGGCGATTTTCCTTAACACCTACCGGTATGAGCTGGTCTACCGCCCAGGGAAGGAGATCTCCCATGTGGACGCGCTGTCCCGGTCTCCTCTCCCCAGTTTGGGAGATCCCACATGCGAGGTAGAGCAGGACCATCAAGTCCTGCTGATCGAGTCTCTCGACTCACCCCCCATAGTCCCGGCAGAACTCGCCAAAGCCACGGCGGCCAACAAAATTCTGGCCCAAGTCAGTTCCTGGGTAAGGAAAGGGTGGCCCACAACTCCCCCCGAGGAGCATTTCAAGTCATTTTTCAGGCGTAGAGTAGAGCTTTCCCTTGAAAGGGGCTGCCTGCTCTGGGGCCAGCGGGTAGTTATCCCAGAGAAGTTGCGGGCGAAGGTGCTGAGGCTACTGCATACCAACCACCCGGGAATACTGCGCTCCAAGGCTCTGGCCAGGAGTTTCTTTTGGTGGCCCCAGATAGACGGAGACATAGAGCTTTGAAAGAGTGGAATGAGTTTGATTTTATGTTACCGTACCAGGGGGGTGTCGCGG
Source organism: Bradypodion pumilum (assembly GCA_035047305.1). NCBI lineage: Eukaryota > Metazoa > Chordata > Lepidosauria > Squamata > Chamaeleonidae > Bradypodion > Bradypodion pumilum. Next base: position 21,455,442 of record JAWDJD010000009.1, on the reverse strand, counting down.
AGTGGTCCCCCACCCGTCCGAGCGAGAAGAGGGGTTTCAGTTCAGCCCCTGGTACCTCCAGTCCCCCCAGCCCTTTTGTTTTAGAGTATACCATATCACCAAGCCCCCCAAGCCAGGAGCAGGGGGAAGTTCGTTCTCCTCATCCCCTAGAACTCTGGGTCAGGCAGCAGGGGGTGGCGCAAGTACGCTGGTTGCAGGCGCAAGGAACCGGGGTGAGACAACAAGGGTCTCCTTGTCGGTCCTGAAGTTCGTACTGGGGGTCCCCAGGCGCCACAAGCAACAGGCAGGGGTTCACATCTCAGCTGTATGTTCCGTTCCCTTCTCCCAATGCAAGATTGTCGCAGAGTCCCCGCCAAACGACTAATGAGTCCCCCCTTTCCATTGCAGGACGAGACTCTGTGGAATTCGGAGCCCCTAGTTCCCCTGAGCTAAACCAAGCAGCCGCACGCCCCAAGCGCACGTGCGGGAAGCCACAATGGTTGAGGGACTTCGTCCCATCCTAGGGGGGAGGAGTGTTGTGTATGTAACAGTATTACTTTAAGAATGTATGAATGTAACCTGACAATGATTACAATATAACCCAGCTGTTTAAGGAACGCGAGTAAGCTGCCCAGAGAGGGCAGCTGCGAGCGTTCAGCTCACATGGTTCACATTCCCCAATCACCGGCAGCCGTGGGAACCTTTCCCACGCTAGGATCACCTGGAGAGGATGGGCATGACCCAGAATGACGTCACGCTGGTAGCAGCCAATGAGCTACCGTACAACAATATGTATTACTGTAGTATAAAATGAGCTGTACCTCCGCCATTACCACATGTTCATCCTGACAATCATGAAATAAACCTGTGTTCTAGCCCCAACTGCGGCTCCTTCTTTGTCTTCCGTGCAAGACACTAAACCAACAAAGCAATGCACTCTACACTTCTTCTGATCTGTCTCCCCTCCTAGAGTGAATACACCAATGATCAACCTCCACACCGTCACCCCTCCCACACAAAGGAGGGAAGAGGAGCCCGGCAAAGACTCCTTGCTCTGCACATGCGTGGCCACGAAAGTCCCCTTACAGTATTCTATGGAAAGCTATTTTAACTTTTACTTATTACAATTAAGATCTTGATTGAGACCAGGCCCATCTTGGGGGGGGGGGAGGAGGAGGGGGGAGGGAGAGGGAGAGAAATGGTTTAAACTCCCCCCATTCCCAACTGTTTTTAAAAACCTAAAACTTGGCTCTCTTCTAAGGGGCCAAGAAAAAGAAGAAAAGTATTTTTGCTGGAGTTCTTCACTCTTTCCAACACCTCCAGACACCACTGCAAATTTGAGGTTTTAAAATTAGCTATTTAATGTCTTAAATATCAGCAAGAATCCGTCTTACTCTTATCTATTAGGATATAACAAAGGAAGAAAGATTGCAGAGGAAGAAAATTAAAATTGTCAAGGGATAAGGATATGAGTTATAATTGGTAGCAAATACAACAGTTCAGAATTTTCTGTGTAAGGAAAGTTGTTTTGATAAGTAAACAAATTGAGATTTTGGTTATATTACAATCATGTAATATTGTCAAAGAAGGATTAGAAGAATGAAGGAAACTTAAAGAAGAGCTTTTAATTACGGGAGGCTAGTCCAGAACATAAAGTAACATGTAGAGTATGATGTTTTGGAAATTGTTTCCTTTAAAAAACAATAATCTTTGTTTGCTGTGACCCTGGTTTCTATATTTGCTTTGCCCTAAAATGGAGGAAGTTTGGTTCTAGAAAGAGATTGATTGAAATATGTAAATAATCCTCTGTCAAGGTGTGTTAAGATTAATTAGATAGATGAATAGATAGATAGATTATAATTTATAAGGTGATATATGTTAAAGTTCGCAGAGAATTGGATGTGCAGTATATAGATAAATAGAAATACAAGAGTAAGAATTTGCAACTAGTTATAGAAAGAAAATTGAATAATTTTGATTATTATAGCAACTATAGGAAAAAAAGAAGGAAAAAAAGGTGGGATAATTTTGGGGTCAAAATCTGAATAGAAATGATTTGAAGGAAAGGTAATAAAATGAGTAATGGTATGACAACCATTAGCAGGAGGGAAAGAGAAACAGCTGCTTTGCTATGAATAATAAAATTCATTTAATGTCTTAAATAATAGCAAGAACCCGCTCTAGTTCCGGTCTCCCTCCCCTTCTTCGGCACTTCGGAGGCGGTCCTTCAACGGAAGGACAAGGGGAGTGAAGAAGACAGAAGATGGTGAAGGGCTGGGTGAGGGTGATTGGGAGGTGAAGGGTGGGTGAGGGTGAATGTATTCAATGTATATTTGTTCATTTGTTCTTTTTTATTGTATTGTACTGTACTGTAATGTTATAAATGTTTAAGTTTTGTAATTTTGTTTGAAAACTAATAAAAATATTAAAAAAAGAAATGGATACATTTGGGCGGGAAACAACAGGAAGGGGAGTGGGGTGACTGGGAGGTCAACGGACCGGAGTGAAGACTGTACAGACTACATAGTTTAGGCGGGAACACAGTCCCGTGATATTTCAAGACCAAGAAGAAAGAGATAAAATGGAGGATCGCACTGATCCCAATTACATTACAAAATGTTACAGCAATAAATGTATTCAAATACAACATCCCTCCCCCGCCTAGGATGGGACAAAGTTCCTCAGCCACTGTGGAGGCCCAAAAACCCTTTTGGGCCATACCAATACCTGACTTTGTTCAGAAGTCCCTAGCTGACTAGGTTCCATGCTGGGGGCCCGTTCTGAACCATTTGCTTTTTGGGAGCATTGTCCTGACTCGGAGTTGGAACCAGGGAGGGAGCAAACTAAATCAAAACCCCGTTTGGATGAAGCAGGAGCAGGGGATTGCTCAAAATTAAAACTAGAATCAGGATGGGTAAAACACAATGAAAAGTCCCGCCTTTGAGAACCTTGAGTAGGGAGTGACTCAATGAAAGCTTGCCTCATTTGGGTGGGAGTTGAGGTAGACTTGAATGTTGAAGGATGGGGGGCTTCCTGGGAGAAAGCAAAGCCCCGCTTTTCACTTGGACGAGTGGGGGAACAATCTGTAAACTCCCCCTGATCCTGTAAATCAAAAGGTACATTTCCACGATCTGGGCTTGCGGATGACCTCCAACAGAATTGGGGCTGGCTTGAATGAGAAAGCTGGGAACCACAACTGATTGCCAATCCGCCTGCCTTGCATCCCCTTGGGCGTAAGCAGGTGGGGGAGGACCCTAGCATGGAATCACCATGAATAGAATCACCTTGTACCTCTTGAAACTCCATAACCCTATGTCTGAGCTGGTTGGCGTGGTACCGCCATAGCAAACCAGTACTGTTTTGACATTATAGGACACTGGTCCCGTTTGTTCCACCACAATGCCCAGAATCCATGCTGGACCTGTGGCCACATAGCTCCAACAGTGCACTGGATCCCTGGCAGAGAATACCTTTTTGTGAGCAATTTCAACATTAACAGCCCTATCCTCCATCCTGGAAGGATCCAACCGGTCGAGCAATGAGACCGGCCTCCTGCACATTAAGAGTTCGGCTAGCAACAGCCTTGATGCCAGGGGCATTGTCCAGTAGCACATGAGGAATTGGCAGAGTTGCACCTCAATGTCCCCCTGACCCATGCGGCGAAGTGCTTCTTTTGTAGTGCGTACCTGATGTTCCACCTGACCATTGGTGGCAAGGTGAAAAGGGGCAGAAGTTACATGCCAAATGGCATTCCTCTCGAGGAATGCCTGGAATTCGGAAGAGGTGAACGTTGTGGCGTTGTCAGACACTAGCACATCCAGCAGTCCAAAACAACTGAACAGCCTCCGGAGCTGCTTAATAGTAACTGCAGAAGAGGCACTGGGTATAGGAATTACCTCCAGCCATTTGGAAAATGAGTCAACCACCAGTAGGAAAAGTGTGCCCCTGAAAGGGCCTGCAAAATCGACATGAATCCATGACTATGGACTCCTTGGGTTGGGAACTCTGGCAGCTCCAGCAAGTGCCTACCAATTGCTCAATCTCACGATCTACCTGGGGCCAACAGAAAAAACTCCTGGCCAAAGCCTTGGAGTGCACTATACCAGGGTGACTAATGTGTAAAAGCCTAAGCACCTTAGAGCATAATACGGTAGGAACAACTACCCTTTAGCCCCAAAGGAAGCAACCTCTCTTGAGTGAAAGCTTGAAATGTCTTCTAAAGAACACTTTAAACTCCTCAGCAAGAGGGGATGTGGGCCAGCCTTTCTTAACCCAAGAAATTACCTGGGACAAGAGTTTGTCCCATGCTGTTGCCTTAGCAATGTCTGAAGGCACTATGGGGGGTGAGTCAAAAGACTCGATCAGCAGTACCTAGAGATCCTGCTCAATTTTGCAATCCGCCACCCCCAGGTCTGGCAATGGAGACTGTGACAGCGCGTCAGCGTGGCTGATGTCCTTACCCGGACAGTGAACCAGGGTGTACTGATAAGCATTTAAGAAAATGGCCCAGCATAACATTCGGGGGGACAGAATCTGGGGAGTGGGCTTAGAAGTAACAAAAATCCCCAGCAAGGTTTTGTGGTCTGTCACGATAGTGAAATCCCTTCCATTGAGGAAATTGTGGAACTTCTTTGTCCCAGCAACTATGGCCAGAGCCTCCCTGTTGGTCTTGGCATAGTTGAGCTCGGTTTTAGATGGAGACCTTGAATAGAATGCATCCGGGACTTCCTTCCTATTTTCTAAGACATGACAGAGGACAGCCCCCACCCCCACTGGTGAAGCATCACACACAAGAACCACAGGTTTCCTGGGATCGAAGTGAGTTAAGACTGCTTTGGATGACAGAAGCTCTTTTAACTCACGAAACGCACGATCCTGGGCCTGCCCCCACCACCAGACTGCGTCCTTTTTAAGTAACCGGTGTAGTGGCTCCACTACGGAAACCTTCCTTGGCAGGAAGGAGTGATAAAAGTTGAGCAGACCTAGGAAGGACTGCAACTCAGTTTTTGAAGTGGGACAGGGGACGTTACGGATGGCAGCAACCTTTGAATTAGAGGGTTTAACTCCCTCGTGAGTGATCTTAAACTCGAGAAATTCTACTTCCCGTGCAAGGAAAACACATTTGTCCTTTCTCAGACATAACCCCGCATTTCCAAAAACCTGTAACACTTGATCTAACCTGCTGGCGAGCTCGGATTTGCTTCCAGCGGTTATAAGGACATCATCGAAATAGGGGAGGACCCCAGGGAGACCCTTTAAAAGACATTCAACAAGTGACTGAAATATACCAGGGGTGACATTCACGCCAAACTGAAGGTGTGTTGCCTTGAAGGCCCCCTTGTGTGTAATGATGGTTTGGGCCGCAGCAGGTGTAACAGATAATTGTTGATAGGCCTGTGCTAGGTCCAATTTGGCAAAGCATTTGCCCCCATGTAGAGCAGCCAATAAGTGGCTAACTACCGGCATTGAGTAAGCATTAGGCCGAATGGCCTTGTTGATGGTGCATTTATAATCTGTGCAAATCCTCACCTCCCCATTGGATTTGATCGCAGTCACGATAGGGATCTCACACTCTGCAGAGTCCACCGGAACCAAAATCCCCTGGCCCACCAGTTTGTCCAACTCGGCCTCGATCTTGTCTTTCAAGGCAAACGGCACCCTGCGAGGCTTGAGGCGGATCAGCCGCATGGTCAGATCAAGGTCGAAAGACACTGGCCCCCCCCCTGTAATTGCCTAGTCCATTTCCAAAAACTGCCAGGTGCGCGTTACAAACGTCCTGCACCGGATCAGCGTGGATGGCATTGATGCCGGACAGTCTAATCCCTAGTGGCTCAAACCACTGCACGCCAAGTAAGCAGTTTGTGCCGTATTTGACCACCACAAGAGGTAGTGTTGTTGTAATGTTTTTGAACACAACGGAAAAATCCCCCACCCCCAGGACTGGAATCAGGGAACCCTGCACGTCTCGGAGTGACGTCTTCAGAGCCTATAGTTTTGGGCAAAGTTTTTTTGGGATCTTCAAGAATTCCCTCTGGGGTAGGATGGAGTAGGGCGTACCAGAATCCACCTCCATCTTTACCGGATTGCCGTGCAGCTGGACCTCCATGAAGAAACGGTTGGAGATGCTTGAGACATGGTGGACGGACGGCTCCTTGGCAGAGATCTTCGACGTGCACGCTCCCTTCCGGTTCGGTCGGTTGTGCTGTTCTGGGACTTGCTTCTGCCATTGCCTGCAGACCTTGGCAATGTGGCCCTTTTTGCCACAGTGGTGGCAGTCGGTGTTCTTGAAGGGGCACTGATGGCGGCCATGCCTCGCTCCACAGCTGTCGCACCTGTGATTGACCCTCTCAGCAGTGTGCCTCCCCAATGTCTTCTTTCGGACCTTCCGGACCTCACCGTCTTTGTCGCTGGACCCAGACCCTGATGTGGACGTAGATGCCGGCGATGCTGAAGATGCGGAGGAGTGGGCAAAGAACAGCAATGGGCCTGCATGGCGGACTCCAAACCCCCAGAGGCGGCAGGCCTATGCTTGAATGACTTGATGCCCGACCTCGCAGCCTCGGACACCAATGCCTCCTAGAGGACCGACTTGAAGGTCAGGATGTCCCAGACCATAAGCCGGCACTGTGTCTCCTCGTCCCGCATGCTGGCCAGCAGGTGATCCCACAACGCCTTTCCCAGGCTGTCCCATTGGCACGGGGCGGCAGCCAACCTCAGCACAGTGGTGTAGTCAGCTACGGACTCTCCGGGGTGTTGATCCCATCTGTGGAACACCACCTGGGCCGGGAAGATGGACACCTTCGTCTGGAAGTGTGTCCGAAGAGCTGCCAGAATCTCAGCCAGTGGGATTGTGTCGATGTCCCTGGGCAACACAAGGTGCATGGCCAGCTCGAGGGTAGCCAGGCCGCACTGCAACAAGAAGCAGGAGCGCTTCTTCTCCTCGTCGACAATGTCCCGAGCCGCCATGGCGTGGTGGAACTGCCGCGCATACAGGACCCTTTCTCAGAAGTGGTCACGTCAAACGGAACCAGGGTAGGTGTATGGGACGCCATCATCCCATACTCATCGCCAATTTGATGCTCTGGTAGAAATGCGAATCAGCCAGCATACAGTGCCAAACAACTTTATTAGGCGGTCAGAACATGGGGAACAGTGGCGCAGCACTGCTCAATATATACTCTCAGAAATGAATACATTTCAGTGGGAAATGACAGGAAGGGGAGTGGGGTGACTGGGAGGTCAATGGACTGGAGCGAAGACTGTACAGACTACATAGTTTAGGCGGGAACGCAGACCAGCGATATTTCAAGACCAAGAAGAAGGAGACAAAATGGAGGATCGCACTGATCCCAATTACATTACAAAACATTACAGCAATAAATGTATTCAAACACAACAGTATAAAACTATGATGGTCAGCATAGAAAATGTACGGTAAGAACAAACATTCTTGAGGGTAAACAAGAGCAAAACCAAATTAGAAGATGGAGGAAGGATCTCACTGGACAAGGAACACCATTAAAGGATGAAATAACTGAAGATCTCAATCTCCCCTACATCACTTGGAGGACCCTGAATAGGCTAAGGGTTGGAGTCCCTAAATGCAAGACCAACATGCTCAAGTGGGGACTGCTGGTGGACGACAACAGTGTGAATTTGGAGAGACAAGGAGTCTGGCACATTTACTGGTCAGCTGATTGCTACCAGAGACATGTATTGATGAGAACTTGGGTTTGGCCAGGGACAAAGCGAAGAAAGTGGCTTCATTTTGTCAGTCCAGGGTTTGATTGGGACACGAAAAAAGAATAAGCATAGAAAATTTTCTCAGGTTTTTCAAATGTTCTCTACATGCATATCCATAACTTTGTGTTTGTGTGATTTAGTGGAGGAAAAGCCAGATTTGTGTATGAAAGTCAGGGACCATGTGCTTGTGTGTGTTAACATGTAGGCGAGAGAGGCTGCAAAGCTCCACATATAGGCTGTTCCCAGCATCTTGGGGGAGGATTTCCTACTGTGCACTATATGCAAATCCCATTACAAAGTCAAAACCATATATTGCTACATTTTGAATGAAGTTTTCCTGTTGGATTGGGGCCGTGAAGCGGCCCTTGAGGTCCTGGAGGAGACTGGTCGAGTAATGACACGAGGCAAGATGGAGCGAAGACCAGTGGTTTATTGAGGGAAAATCATCAGTATATATTATGTTCAAGGCTGCGTGTGGTAGAATCGTCATCTGACAGAAAATCACATCACCCATTTACCCGGGTTAATTGGGAACTTCTCTTGGGGAAGTTAATTAACTAAGGCAAATACTGACAGGGGAAATCCATTGTTCATGGCTTGCTCAAGAGTAAACATGGCCACTATTTGCACTAGGGCTTGGGCTAATCTCTAAGTGTGGAATAGCCTAATTCCTAACTGGCGTTTAGCTATTCAGCTTCCCTCTGCAGAACTGCCGGTCAGGTCAGATGTGGGTGAATCAATCCTATGATTATTAATCCACTCCCCAATTTCCATACTGGCAAGGGCCAGTGGCCAGGAGTTTTCTCGACTGGTTTAACCTCTGCCAGAGGCTGTATGTGCCAATTGTGCTCGCGGAATCCGCATCTCCCCTTATTTTGTTATTTCTGGACCTGACAGGCGACCCTGCGCAAGAGGGGCATCAGCTGGTGTACGGGAACAACGCTTCGGGGTTCCCCCCATGGGGGGCATCTCGATAGCAGCGAGGGAATACATTGCATGAAACAACACACTGTTGTGCCCAGTATTACCACCCCCACAATCACTTTGAGTGTCATCTGAAGCCATCCCCATGGGAACCACGACCACAACGAATCCCACCACCCCCATGAAGCATCCTCCTTGATGTTCTTAACTAGGGTGTGGAGGTCCGTGAGCTGGCTCTGTATCTTGTGGGTATTGTCTGTAAGAATAAAGCAACACATGCCATGGACAGATTCGCAACCCAAATGATGTAACAACAGGGGATAATCGATAGCTGCTTGATTATCCAGTATGGCATGGTGAAGCTCTGTCTGCTCCTGATTGAGCAGCGCTATTGCCGAGGAGGTGTGGTTAATGGCTCTTGCAAAAGTGCAAGCCAATTGACCAATTCATTCTCCGAGCATTGCCTATGGCTAAGCCTGGCACGCTGAATATACTGACTACTGCCTGGTTTTTCAGAGCTGTGGGTCTGAATCCAGACTGCTTTCTGTAGCAAGGCAAGACAATGAGATGTGTCATTGATCTCTTACTGTGACCTAAGGTGATTCTAAGCTATTTCTGCAACTTCTGGTGTTGTGCAAATGTCTTTCTAACACCCATGGGGAGGTGTGAAACTTACAATGGCTGGAGATAGCCGGCTACCGGGTGCTCAATCTTTCCAAGCAATGGGCCGGTGCAAACATGGGCTGGTCTGGCTTCCTTTGGTGGAAGCTGGCCGTTATTAACAATATACAGAAATTCAAGTGTCCCTTGCAAATCCCAACTGGAGCATTGTACAAGGCATGAATAAATAAAGAGCAACTACAGATAATAGCAATAGAAAACATTCAGCTGCTTCTTGAAGATGAGGCTTCCCTTCTTGGTGGGGTTTCATGTGTAACTTGAGCTTGGAAACGTCTTGTTTTGTGGAAAAGCATGGTCCTCAGAAGTAGCACTGAGTATGCAAAATGTTCATAGAATGTCTTTGGAGATGTAAGTCATAAAGGAAGATGGACAGCTGATGACATCCAGGACAGTGACTGGCAGTGACTTTGCAATAGCCGAACTTGGCATCCGGGCCTGATTCTGGCCTCTGGGACCTGCATGGGGAAGAGACTTGTTTGGGAGATAAAAATTCTGAAAGAGTTAGTTAGTTTTTGCACTTATAGGATAGCAATTGCTGTGCAACTATGGGATGTTGTCCCCCCCCTTTCTGTTTGTTTGTCAATGTAGGACTTAAGCGTCCGATAGACCCGTTCCACAATCGCTTGTCCCTGCGGATTGTACGGAACGCCAAAGGTGTGCTTAATATCCCAGGTGGCCCTGAAGGTGGCCAGCTGCCTGGAGCTATAAGCTGGGGCGTCATCGGACTTCATGTGCCGAGGTTCGCCCTTGGCCGTGGGAAAGGAGATGCTGCTCCACACGGGGAGCCGTTTCTCCCTTCTGTGCTGTTACCCAAACAAACTGTGGGAAGGTATTAATGCAAACGTGCATGTACTGCCATTTGCCAAAATGTGGGGCATGTGTGACGTCCATTTGCCACACCTGGATGGCCTCTGTCCCTCGTGGGTTGACCCCCCATGAGGGCCCCCCCCGGTGCCCCTGCACAATGCAGACAGGAACGGACTATGCCTTGGGCTTGGGAAAGTGGCAGGTTGAACTGCCTTGCAAGTGCTTTGGCATTCTGACGAAAGAATGCATGACTCTGAATTGGAGTCGTGAATACACCTAAAACTGATCGTTGCTGAATTTCCTTTGCGGCCGCATCCGCTCTGCTATTGCCCGCAGAAATCGGACCAGGTAGGTCCTGGTGACTTCGGATGTGGGCAATATAGAGCGCTTCTGTGCGGTTACGCAAGTGAAATTGAGCAGTGAGGAACAAACTCAGCAAATTTTTGTCTATCGCGGGAGTGATGTATGCTCCCAGTAAACTGTGAAGCAAATTCCTGTACTGGCTGTCAGTAATTATGTTGAAGCGTTCTTTGGCAAAGGTGCGCAAAGCGAGGTTCACGGCTGCCAACTCTGCCCGCTTGCGGAAGAGTCAGGAGCGTGCGCCAAGCTTGGTCCTCTTGCCAAGTAAGAACCTAATATGTGCGACCCCCATAAGTGAAAACTGTCCTAGCCCCCCGAAGGGGAACCAGTGACATTAATCCACACAAGGTGACTGTCTGCGTATGAAGCGAGACGAGTCTGGGGTCTTATGGCAAACCTTGGCGCATGAAGCGCCAGGCTTCCCTTGGGTAAATTTCTCATGAAGGCCCCCCTGCGCACATCCGCCCATGGCGTGCGTGCACACTTTTACTGGAGCTATTAAGGGTGCCAGATGCTGGCTTAGCCTTTTGCCTGTGCTTAGACTAGCAGCAAAAAAAGGAAGGGGTGGCCTGAAAATGCCTGTATTGATTGAAAGTGTGACCTGACTGCATTCTTAAAATGGTCCTAGGCAGTCCTGGCTAATGAGTGGCACTCTGCACATTCTCAGGAGCTCAGGGACTAATCCTCCCTTTGTGCTCTGGAGTTTGTGAAATGTGTCTGCTCATTAGAGAGGGTGCTGTGGGCCAGGTGCCATACTTAAAATGACCGACTAAGACTTATTAAAGACAAGCCAACTATGACGTGCCAGCTGTAAGGAAATAATACACAAAAATGAAAAAGACACACAAGTTAAACATTTCCAGCAAGGAGTTCCACTGGCGAAAGGAGGAAAGACAAGGCAGAAGTTAGCACAATGAGAATGCAGCAACTCTTATCAATCAGATTAGGTCAGGTAATTAAGACAACCGGGTCCTCCTGTTAAGAAATCCCTACCAGTAATTAACTCTGGATCCTGTGAAAGGAAGCAATTTAAGACTGTAAAAAGAAATAAATTGGTTACTATTAAGGCCTGGAGAGGAGTTTTGTTCCTGTAAAAAGGCAACGATTAAGCATTTTCTGAATATACAGAGCGCAAGGATGTTTGCGTGCTTTTTCCTGTGAAAGGGTACAATGAGTGAGTTACTTTACACAGATTAAAGTCAAAATACCAGAACAGTATCTTTCTTAAGAGAATGAAGGAGAGTTAGAACGATTCTCAACCCGCGGCCAGATGTGGGTAAGTGGGCCAGATGCGGCCCACGTTGCTCTGCCACTACCTCCACCAAGCCAAGAAGGGCTGTGCAGCGAAGGAAGGGCAGGATGACTGTCCGGGCCCCCAGAGCTGCCTGAGGCCCCGGAACTTGGCCCCTGACTTTAAAGGGTTGAGAACCGAGGTTACAAGATGATAACACAGTACACACATGAAGACAATGCAATTCTCTCACTCCTAGTGAGATACGTGACTCCAAGATGCTAAGAGACATTCAGACACCTTAAAACACAGAGATGGGGGTTTGAGTAACACAGACGTAGGGAGGGGCCCCATAGTTTATGATCTAGTGAGGAAAACTCATAGAAGTGATTTTTGTTTTCAGATCGCGCTTCTGAAAAGAAAAATCTGTTTTCCTGAGTGGCACGGATTGCAAAACCGGTTTCCAAGAGTGGCTTAATCCTTTGACAAAGAAAAAAGTCTCAAGGGAAGAAGGGGGGTCACCCCGCCCTATTGCAGGTTAGGATTCCCCCCCCTCCTGCTTTCGCTGCCCTTAAGCTGCTAAGCAGGCAAGGCAAAGGGGTTCTGCTCACCATGCTTTCTCAAACCTTAAATAGTTCCTGCCCATGAGCAGAGTGCAAACTGTTTAACACATATTTCACAGTGACATTACCACGCAGTTACACACAAGGAACACTTTTTCAATCATACTGTGGTCATAGAGACAAGGCTTTTGCAATCATACACAGTTCTTGCAGTGATACATTCAGTGGTGCACCACGCATACACACATTTATTTACACACTAGCACATTCCTCCCCTGATCTGCAGTGTTCTATCTTACACATGAGGAGATGACTTATACACAGCTGGCTATCACAGCCATCTGGGTGCTTCTACTTAGGGGTGAGTTTCTCTGGGCTACTCCAAGGTGAGACCAGTAGGTTCTGCCTGTGCCTTGGGAGAGCTCGGGGTGCTATTGCTGGGATGGTTCTTCTGGCATAGCCAGGGCGATGGCTGCCTCCTTTCTAGCCTGGGCCAGATGCATGCCGGAGGGCCGGACTCGCGGATCTTGGTGCTGCCTCCTTTCCAGTGCCAGCGTGGCAACCTTTTGAAGATCTGCCTGGTCTAGATTGGCATTCTCTTCTAAGGTGTCTCATTTTTCCACACTGGAAGCAGGCGCCTTGGGGTTCTGGCACTGCTCTGCGCCTGAGTGTGGTAATGGGTCTGCTCTGGAGCCCTGCGTGGCCAGGGGCCGTGCAGATTTCCATGAGCAGTGGGTGCTGAGCAGCCCTGCCTGAACGTGTGTCTGCCTTCAGATAGGCTGAACACAGCAGTTGGGCGCTAACTAATTGTGCCACTGGCAATTTCCCCGTGAATGGATCTTCCTCACCCATGCGCTGAATGGAGTTCTTAATTGGCAGGGAACTTTTAACTGTCAGAGAAGCACCAGGGCTTCTCATGCCATGAATTCCTTCAGTGACGTCTGCAGCTGTCACTGAGTGAATGCTCCCTACACTGCCCTGCTTAAGCTGAAATGATGGATAGAGACTCCTTGGGGCTGACGGTTCTGACTGCACTGGGGGTTTCTGGGTCTCTATCCGGACTGGGTCTACCTCTGCTGAGAGTTTCCTACATTTGCTCCATGTGCGAGTTACGCCATCTGAAGCTCTCGGGGGTTGCTGAATGCAGACTCCTATCTGATCCCAGAGCTGAAGGGATAACGTACCTACTTCTGGGTAAAGCAGGCAGTGTTCCCTCAAGAACACCAAAAGCCGCGCTAGTTCTCCACTGTGAAAGCTTATCTGATATACCCTGGCCAGGATTTTGAATTCATCCTCATGAATTCTTTGACTAGCGGACAGACGTTGCCGCTGAGGACAAGTCCCCATATTACCTGCCGGGTCCTTTGAAGTCTCCTTCTCGGGACGATTCGACGCGTCTGACGTTCAGGTAATAGGTTTTGCGTGACGAATCTCTGGGTAGAGCTCAGAGCGTGGACTGCCGCCACGGGCCCTCGGTGGCCTCTGCGCTGTCAGGGGTTCACAGCCGACCCTGAGCGGAACGCGTTTTTCCGTGCTGCAAGCCGCCGCGATAGCCGGAGCAAGCTGTAGGATGTCTCTCTGAGATGCCTCGCCACGTAGCTGTCTTCCCAATCGGATGGCTTACCGACTGGGGCTGCCGCGCTGTCCTCCGGGGTGATTGGACACGGTTCTAGCGTAGAACCGGACCGTGTTGATCGCTTACTCACGAGTAGGATCACGTCTCGGGGTCACCAGATGTTGGATTGGGGCCGTGAAGCGGCCCTTGAGGTCCCGGAGGAGACTGGTTGAGTAATGACACGAGGCAAGATGGAGCGAAGACCAGTGGTTTATTGAGGGAAAATCATCAGTATATATTATGTTCAAGGCTGCGTGTGGTAGAATCGTCATCTGACAGAAAATCACATCACCCATTTACCCGGGTTAATTGGGAACTTCTCTTGGGGAAGTTAATTAACTAAGGCAAATACTGACAGGGGAAATCCATTGTTCATGGCTTGCTCAAGAGTAAACATGGCCACTATTTGCACTAGGGCTTGGGCTAATCTCTAAGTGTGGAATAGCCTAATTCCTAACTGGCGTTTAGCTATTCAGCTTCCCTCTGCAGAACTGCCGGTCAGGTCAGATGTGGGTGAATCAATCCTATGATTATTAATCCGCTCCCCAATTTCCATACTGGCAAGGGCCAGTGGCCAGGAGTTTTCTCGACTGGTTTAACCTCTGCCAGAGGCCGTATGTGCCAGTTGTGCTCGCGGAATCCGCATTTTCCAATAGCTCTTCCAGGCAGGGTCAATTTACATTTTGGCTTACTTATAGTTTTTTGTACCTCTTTTCCTATAAATATACATTAGATCAGTATCCTCATCTAGAAAGAGAGAGGCATAGAAGGCAGGAAGAGATTTTATCATTTCTCTCCACCCAGTGTTAACCTGCCCCCATTTTGGAGGCAGGAAGGAAACCAGTGCCATAATCTCAAAACAGAGACCCTAGACTAGGAGTTCTCAACCTTTTTAAGCCGGGGGCTTGGTCACGCTCCCTCAGATAGCTTCAGGAGCCAGATTGACATTTTGCCCTTCATCCACCACATGGCACTTCCTGGTGTGGTGGAGGCGGTGGGGGCCCACATGAAATGGTGCTGTGGGCCACATCCGGCCCATGGGCTGCAGGTTGAGAATCCCTGCCCTTAGAAGAAGAAAGGAAGTCTTCCACAACATGATCACTATCTGTCTGTTCCAGTTTACTTTGGCAAGCTCAGCTTTCCCAGTATACAAGTAAAAACAAAATACACAAAATAATGATAAATACTTAGACCAGAACAACTGATGTTTCTGACTTGGAAATTGAAAAGTGCCACAGCACTAAGCTCTGTCTTCTCAGGATGATCAAGAACAGTACATTTGCCCTTCAAGAGGGACATTCAGTAGTGGTGGGCATCAGCAGGTTCGCACCAGTTCTCCAGAACCGGTAGTAAAAATGGCTGGCCCCGCCCACTTCTCCACCCTGCCCACCACCTCCACCTCCTCCTAGAAGAGGCTTGGGGGGGGGGCTGGCTCCATTTCCCCCCTTCATCAAAGGCTTTTCCTGGGCTCTGTTTCACACCAAAGCACATCCCCAGCCACTCCGGAGTGGTTGAGGAGGCACTTCGGAGTGAAACACAGCCCTGGAAAAGCCTTGGACAAAGGGGAAATGGCTTCGGAGGGGGCTATTTGCTATAGAGCTATGAAAATAGAAGCCTCTTTTATTTTCATCACTATAGCGAACCTCTGAAGCCATTTCCCCTTTGTCCAAGGCTTTTACAGGGCTCTGTTTCACCCCAAAGTTGTGAAATTTTTTGATGCCCACCACTGGGGACATTTTGTCATGATCTCTGTCACTTTTTGTCACTGACCAAGCCCTATGTCATTTAAATAACATAGAGTGAAAAGCCCTGGAATGCTAATTCGTTCGATACATATTGCAGAGCAGCTGTTAAATCTGGAAGAACCCCAGACAAAAGGGTGTGTTTTGTAAAGCCACTGAAGAATTCCTTGGTTTCATTGCTCATGGAAGTCAAGGTCATTTATTAATGTCTTACACATCAAGCACTACTTATATTTTTGTTGGCTAGAGCAATCAGCTAGAGCAAACCAGATGTTGGTAGACTCTCTTCTCCTTAATTACTGGCCATGTGTTGTGGAATCATCTACACCCAAATGGGAGGTCTTGGCAAGCTTGGGGAAAGGGTCCCAAAAGCAATTGGGAGGGAGGATTAGACAAAAAACCTCTTACTTAAAGGGTTGATTTCCATGCCAAAGCAGTCCGATGAGGAATGAACATAGTTAGTGGCCATGGAATGCTGAATTCATGTAATTAGTGGGACAGAAATTGGATGGTGTGAGAACTGATTTGAGCTGATGTTTTAAGTTGTAAACCACTTTGGGTCACCAATGGGTGAGGAAAGCGGTATATAAATATTGTAAATAAAATAAATAAATAAACAAACAAACTGGAAGGGAATATTTCAAAAATAGCCTTGGCTGGCTAAAGATGAGTACATTTTGTTGTGGCTCCACTTGTTTCCAATATGGTAGCCAATGCTGACTCTATATGCTTATAACGCAGAAGTTGTTTTTGGAAATAACCAAATTCCGTTATTAGGCCATGCATATGAGGTTTAATTTCCATGCCTTAATATCTCAGCAAGTGCCTTAACTGCAATGGCCTTGACAGCATTTGAGAACACTAGAAATAATGGCTTGTTTTCTTTGCTGAGCAAAGCAGTTAGAAACCCAGAGGAATTCCAGCATTTACTCTATCAAGAGGATTTCCTTTGTATATGAGTCTTCGGGGTAGTGATAAATGGACGGAAACACATTGTATGCATAGTCTTTAAAAACATGCTGCAGGCTGCAATCAAGCTTTGTCTGTATTAGACCTGTAATCCTGTTCCTCTTGAAATATCCCATTTTTAAAAGCATGCTTTTCTGCAGTCATGAATTGTGGAGTCCGCGGGCGCAATTGGCATTAACTGTCCCTGACAAAGGTTACACCGGTCGAGGGAGGCTCCTGGTCACTGGCCTTTGCGGGTACAGAAATTGGGGTGCGGATTAATAGTCATAAGATTGATTCATTCATATCTGACCTGGCAGGCGGCAGGAGGAAGTTGAATAACTAACTCAAGTTAGTTAGTAGGTAATTCCACACTTGCAGATTAGCCCAAGCCCGAGTGCAAATAGTGGCCATATTTACTCTTGTGTAAGCCATGAACAATGGACTTCCCCTGTCAGTATTTGCCTTAGTTAATTAACTTCCCCAAGAGAAGTTCCCAATTAACCCGGGTAAATGGGTGATGTGATTTTCTGTCAGATGACGATTCTATCACACACTGCCTTGAATTCCTATATATGATGATGATTTTCCCTCAATAAACCACTGGTCTTCGCTCCATCTTGTCTCGTGTCGTTACTTGACCAGTCTCCTCCGGGACCTCAAGGGCCGCTTCACGGCCCCAATCCAACAATGAATGAAAATGATTAGAAGACTAAAAACAAAGAGAGTGGGTATGGGGAGGAAAGTTTATTTGCTGAAACTGCTTTCCAGGCAGTATTCAAAATATTAGTATGAGATTTTAACTGGCATTTTCTTCCACAGACAAAACATACTAGAGTAGCAGGTCTCCAGATGTTCTGGGCCTCCAACTTTAATCATCCTTGTTCATAGGTCATCATAGCTCAATGATGGTGAACCTTGGCACTCCAGGTGTTCTTGGACTTCAATCCCCAGCAGCCCAAGTCCTTGTGAATCCACACACATGGGTTTACTGCACGTATGTGCAGTAAAACCATTTGTGTGGATTCACAGGAACTTGGGCTGCTGGGGATTGAAATCCAAGAACACCTGGAGTGCCAAGGTTCACCATCACTGTCCTAACTTCAGCTGAAAAGCGCTGGAATTTAACACTATCCCATAGAATGGGGTCAGAAATAAAACAGAGGTGGTGAAAGTTACTTTTTTAGGTTGCATCTTTTAGCATGCTCTAACCCAGGGCCATAATGGTTAGAGTATATTGGGTTCTGTAATCCAAAAAAACAACTTTTTCTTTCTTTGAAGAAAAACCTATTTCTCTGCTCCAGAAGTTACTTTTTTTATTGAGTTTTTAATAAACATACAAAAAAGAAAAGAAAACATTAACAATACATTAACAATACAATACACTAACAAATCCATAGTATCATACTAACAAACATTACTGTATGTTAGTACATAACAATATCTATACTCATTAGTTACTATTTAACCACCAAATATTAAAAGCCATTATTTCAAAGTCCAAAATAATAGAAAGAAAATTTTTTCCCCTGTACTACCACAAATCTTTTTAACAAATAATAATCACCCTGTGAATATGTACAATGCCCGGAGAGTTTATTTTCTACTCAACTCCAAAAACTCCTTTGAAATTGTACTGGTCCTGAACTATCACTTGCCATAATAGAGTGATCCACGAACGGTTTCCATATGTTCCAAAATCTGTTCTCTTTTAAATTATCTCTTTTGACTTTAATCTCCCATGTCAATTTATCGTTCAGTGCTAAACTCCACATTTCTTTATACCATTCTCCAATCTGTATATCTACATCTTTTTTCCAATTTCTAGCTATACATTGTCTACCCGTTGTCAGTACAATTTCCAATAATTCTTTTTCCTCCTTGTTCAAGCCCAAACCTTCCACATTCGTTAAAAGAATAGTACCCGACACCAATTTAACACTTTTACCCAATATTTCACCAAACTCATTTTCTATTCTTCCCCAAAAATCCCTCATTTTTTTACAGCTCCACCACATATGTTCGTATGTTCCATCAATTTCTTTACATCTCCAACATAACTTATCTCTTTTATTATCCATCTGGTAAAGTCTTAATGGTGTCAGGTACCATTGCCACAACATTTTAAAATTATGTTCTTTACTTCTTACAGACATTGTTCTCATAATCCTCTTTTTCCATTTATTTTTCCATTCAATCTCCCCAATTTTTATATTCAAATTTTGTTCCCACTTCCGTTTCAAGTCCTCCTGTGGATCTGCACCTCTATTCAGTATATTATAAAGCTTGCTTACAAGGCCTTTAATACTGCTTTCCCCTTTTCTAATCTTCCTTACCAATTCCTCAAACTCCGTATGTATTCTATCTATCCCTATTTCTCTTTTATATTTTTTATTCCAATTGTCCACCTTTAACTTCTGAAACCAATTCAAATTTAATATCTCAAACATTTTTTTCCGCTCGGCATCAACATCACACACTTTTAACCAATCCTTCAATAACAGCGTCCCATTTTTATCCAATATTTCCCTTTTTTCTTTGTCTAATTTTATTGGGAAACACATCATATCAGTCAATTCCAAAATTGGAGAGAGATTCGGAACCATATCTTTTTTTAGCTTCTTCCACACCTCCATGAGACCTTTCATCATAAAATTATTTGACCTTTTCACCTTATCCTTCATTCCCAAAAAAATCAAGTTTCCAATATTTCTATACTCTTTCATTTCCAATTGTTCCCAAATTATATTTTCTCTTGCCAAGATCTTCACGACATTCTTGACTTGAAATGCTCGATAATATAATAACAAATTTGGCATACCCAAACCCCCTTTTTCTGAGACCAATACCATAATACCATAGATTTTTTACCTCCATTACAAAAATCATTAAACATTTTTTGAAACTCATTAATTTCTTTCTCTTTTAAATGGATCGCTAGTGTATCGAATAAAAAGTTAATCTTTGGTAACAATATCATTTTACACATGGCAATCCTTCCGAACCAAGACAGCTTTAACTTCTGAAGTTCTTGTATTTTATTCTTAAATTCAATTCTCAAGCTGTCATAATTCAATCGTTTAAGTTCTTCTAATTTATTTGAAATGATTATTCCCAAATACTTCAGCTTATCTTTGATTTGTATATTAAGTGTCGACACCGTGCTACCCATCTCGCTCGGTTTCAAATTACACAACATCAATTCAGATTTGTCCCAATTTATCTTTAATCCAGTTATAGCTTGAAATACTTGTAGATGATCTTTAATCCTATCCATCACCTGCTCCGGGTGCTTCACCATAAGCAATGTATCGTCTGCGTACATACTCACTTTATTACCCATAATCCCTTCTATATTTGAGTCCTCCCTTATACTTTTAGCTAAAATCTCCATTGCCATTATAAACAAGATAGGAGATAATGGGCAACCCTGCCTAGTACCAGCCTCTAGCTTTACCACATCCGTAAGCTCCTCGTTTACTCTAACCCTGGCATTTCCTTTTTGATATAGTAAATCTATAATCCTGTTAAATTTCTCTCCAAACCCATATTTTCTAACTATTTCCTTAATTGAGGACCACTGCAATGAATCAAATGCCTTAAAAATATCCAATATAGTAATCCCACTTTTTCCTTTGTTTGATTAACATTGTCTATTAAATCTAATACCCTTCTAGTCAAATCCGCCATGTGTCGTCCTTTTAGAAACCCAACTTGATCAACATTTATATATTCCCCCATAAAACGATTTAAACGGTTAGCCAATATTGCCGTGAAGATCTTCGCATCTTGATTTATAAGCGAAATTGGTCTGTACGAATCCACTCTTTCCAAATTCTTACCAATTTTTGGCAAAAGAACAATTGTAGTGTTATACCATGAAGTCGGGATTGATCCTCCATCTAATATATAATTATATAGCTTCACCAATTTCGGGACCACCACCTCTTTAAATTCTTTGTAAAACTCTGTTGATAATCCATCATCCCCCGGGGCTTTCCCTATCTTCAATCCGCTTATAACCCCCTTAATCTCTTTATCAGTTATCTTTTCCTCCATTTTCTCCCTATGCTCTTGTTTTATCCCATTCCCTAACTGCCTCTCCAATATCCTTTTAAGCTTTTCCATATCTATTTCTTTTTTTGCATATAACACCTGGTAAAATTCCCTAACTATTTTACATTTATCGCTATTCTTATTACACCTTGAACCTTGCCTGTCGACTAACACCCCAATTTCTCTTTTTTCCCTTTTAACCTTAGCTGCTCTTGCTAATAGTTTTGAGTTCTTATTACTAAATTCAAAATATTCTCTGTTTAAATAAATCAAATCTCGTTTAACTTTATCAATATCTTTACCCATTACTTCTGCCTTAAGTCCTTGTAATTTCAAGAGAATTTTTTTATCTTTACTTTTTGCGTGTTCTTCCTGTAATTGTTTTATTTCCCTTTCTTTTTCTATGTATTCTGCTTTATACTTTTTATATTTGAGGCTTGCCAATTTTATGCTTTCCCCCCTAAAAACTGACTTCATGGTATCCCATATAATGTTAAAATTAACCTCATTATTATCGTTCCATTGCCAACTTTCTTTCCAGCTTTCCATAATTGCCTCTTTGCTTTTCTGATCTTTGAACAAATTAGGATCGTACCTCCAATTTCTAACTCTTTGAATATTTTTTTGTACTTTCAATTCCAAATATACTTTAGCATGATCCGATTCCTTGATAATCCCAATTTCCGTGCCTTCTATATCCCCAAATAGGTTTTCCGACAGAAAAACATAATCTATTCTCGAGTAGGTCCCATGTACATGCGAAAAAAAGGAATATGCCCTTTCCAAGCCTTTAAACTCTCTCCACGAATCCTTCAAACCCATAACTTTCATCCATTTGTCCATCGCCTTCCCTTTCACACCCATTCCACTTCTAGCTATGTTTGTGCAATCTAATCCTGACCTAATCAAATTAAAATCACCAGCCACAATAGTTTTTGCAACATTTTCCAACTCCACTATTTTCCGAATTTTTTCAAGAAACACTACTTGGTGGTCATTCGGAGCATAAATATTTACCAACAATATTTCCTCATCCTCCAATTTTCCTCTTAACAACTAATACCTACCCTCTTGATCAGCAATCTTTTTTGTGATTTCAAATCCTAATTTTCTAGAAATCATAGTTGCCACCCCTCTTGCTTTGGATGTTCCAAACGCCATCTCATAATGTTGCATCCAACCCAGATAAAGTTTATTCGTATCTTTTGATTTCTGATGTGTTTCCTGTAAAAATAAAATATCTGGTCTATCTTTTTTCAACGCCGATTCCAGCCTCCGTCTCTTAAGAACAGAACCTGTACCTTTCACATTCCATGATATTATTTTAATACTACCCATAACCAAATTCTTCTCCCAACTTTAAACTCTCCATCGGGCATGCCACCAACAACCCTTCACCATACCAACTACATAAAACACACATTTTCACTCTCCCCACCTTCCAACGAAAAGTCGCCTCTGTCAACCAAAGAGGGGAGAGGGGGGACCTGCAAGATGCGCCCTACTGCCGGCACTATGCGCTATTTACCCATTCTACCTCTATTAGGTACTTGAGATTACTACTATCTAATGCTCATTATTCCTTACCTATCTCCTCCTCCACCATAATCAAGGACGGCTCCTCCTCCCCCCCTTGCTGTGGTGTTCCACCTGTTGCCCCACCGGGCTCCTCCCTCCCATATTCCCTCCCCAAAGCTCCAGAATCCGTCATTTCCTTCTTAAGATTTTTCCATTCTTCCGAATCTGTTTGTACCAATCCCAACAAACTCAAATATTCCAATGGATTAGTGCCTTCATCAATAACTTGCATTCTTTTATCGTAGAAAAAGCGCAATTGTTGTGGAAATCTCCAATTATACCTTATGTTTTTACTCATCAATAATTTAGTAACAGGCCTCATCTTATACCTCCATGTTCTTTCTTTTAATGAAATATCATTGTAAACTTCAACATCTGAACCATCAAATTTCAACGCATCAGGACCAACTCGTTTCAGATGAGCCATTACTTTTAATTTATCTGCCCAATTTGCGAATTTAACCAACACATTTCTTTGAACCACTCTCCCTCTTCTTGGACCCACCCGGAATACACTTACAAAATCCTCCTGAACAAATTCCTTCCCCATTTTTAAACCATTTAACCACTGAACCACCCTCTCTCTTAACAAATCCGGAGTGCGTTCCGGCACCTGACGGATCAGAATGTTCTGCTTTCTCATCATATCTTCCACAGCATCTATCCTCCTTTCTTGTTCCTCCAATTTTAGCTTGTTCTCCCGCACCACCCCCTGAGTCCCTTTTACTTCCTTCTTTACCGCATCCACTTCTGTTTGAACCAATTTCAGCATTCCCTCAAATTTGTTCAAACTTAGGTCCACCTTTTTTGTATAATCTGCCAATGATGACATCGTCTTGTCTTGCCTTTTGATTATTTCATTTCTATCTTTCACCCTTGAAGCCTCATTTTTCTCCAATTTTTGCATCAACTTGCCAATTTCCACCATAATTTGAGTCTGATCCAATGGCACTGTGGGCGGGGATGATGACTGAGCAGATTCATCCATTGGTGCTTTTTCAATCTTCTTAGGCTTTACAACTTGTTCTTCTTCCTTCGCTTTCCCTCTTGTACCTTTATCCATGATAATGCAATATATTTCAAACCCACTGCTGCAGATCGCTGTAACAGTTTGTCAATACAATAAAGCTTACAACACTGCAGCCATTGGTTCCACAGATACAGCAGGAAAGTTCTTATGTCAGCAGAGATCCAAAAATTACTGCAATCCACAACGATAAAACAGAAGGAAACAATTCTCCCAGCAGGCAGTTTAAGAAGAGAAAAGAGAAAAAAAAGAAAAAAAAAGGGGGGGGGAAAGAGCAATAAAAAAATATTAATCCACAGCGAGTCCATTTCCCCAAAGTAAATAATCCAATCAGGTGTCTTCCAATCACAGTAAAGGAGCTTCAGGGAAACAGTCAGCCCCAGTTTCTTCTTTAAAAAAAAAAAGGGGGGGGGAGACCAGGAGGAAGGAAAACCCGAAATCCAACCAGCTTGGGGACGAGGTGAGGGGCAGTATATTCCACAGTAAGCAAACAAATATTTGCAATCCACACGGTGAAGGAAGCAAGCAATCAAAACCACCTAATCCTTCCTTTGAAGTGGACAGTCAAAGCGCCATTTTCCAGCAAGTGCCTGAACTTTTGGGGAAAAGAAAAAGCCCCCTTTCTCCTTCTGAGGAGCGGACAAAGAGAGAAAAGAAAAAAAAACTTCCTCCAAGCAGCTTGAGCCGGGAAACTCACAGTCTTTCTCCAATAGTCTAGCCCAGACAAAAGTAATTAATCCACTCTGTTGTCAAAACGTGGCATGGTCTTCTGGCGTGTAGAAAAAAAAAGAACCACCACCCAAACTCAGTCACTTTCATTTTCCAGGACCGTCGCCATTACAGAGCCAGCACTTGCTTTCAACCTCTTCTCCCCTCTTCCATTTCAGTGTCCGAGCTCCTTTTTTTTTAAAAAAAAAATCCCAGCCGGCTTTAAGATTTATAGCTCCAGTCAAGCACTTACATATAAATTACTTTCCTGTCCAGCAGCTCCTTGCCGATTCCAAAGCCAGCTCCAAAGCCTTTTCTCAGCAGTTTCACTGGTCCCGTCCTCGGCTCCCTGGCAGAAAAGCCGCGACTGCCGTCACAGCTTCAACCACCAGAAAACCTCCCGAACTTCGACCATCCAACCTCAAAAGATCACCAAACTTTTCAGGAAGACAGGCAAGGATCTTATCTTTAGACTTTACCACTTTAAAATTTCTCCATTCCACTCCTTCACATTATTTACCACTTTGTTTAGCGCGAGCGTCCGAGACTAGATGTTACTCAGCGCCCATCTTGGCCAGCCCCCCCAGAAGTTACTTTTCAAAGCTGTGTCTTAATAAAAACTATATCAGTATCATGCCACTTTAATTTTCATGATTACCAAAAGATTTATGGAAACTATAATCCTGTGAGTCAATTGGAACATTTAACCATTTCCTGCTTTACAAAATCAGATTTCTAGGTCTCCTCTCAGAGAGCAAATGACTATATTAAATCATTTTCTGTGCAATACAGATGAACCTTAGTTATCACGCTACACTGGGTGTACAGATTGCTTGCTTAGATATGTGTTTTCTTATGTTTCCCTTAAAATAGGTTTTTTGCAATGCTCTGTATTACTTACATTAGCCTTTTCAGCAAAATCTGTACGAAAAAGGAAGTTGAGAGTTGTTGTGTTCTGTAAAGCAGTGCCTTTAACAATGTACCTTTACCATGTGTTATCAATGTAACCTTTCTGTGTGCAACATTATAACCATCACCTGTATCAATGTAAGCCTAATAAGGGGACGCGAGTTAGTGACCACCAGAGGGCAGTAGCGAGCGTCCAGCTCTAATGGATCATCAGCCACCTGGTTCAGCAGCACGGGAAGATTCCCCGCGACTTCCTCACCTGGTCAAGAAGGGCGTGACCTCCTACGACGTCACGCAGGCAGCAACCAATAGTCTGTCAACGAGCCACATTCAAATGTATAGCCAGCTGTATATATTGAGCTACCCATCCGCCATTACAACATGTTCCTCCGGATCATCATGCAATAAACCTGTGTTAAGCCAACCCTTCGGCTGTTTCATTGTCTTTGGTCCCTTACACTAAATTGGCGACGAGGATGGGATGGCAGCCCACGGGACCAAGACATGCGCCGGTTTCGAAATCAGGAAACCGGGCGACTGGGAGATCTTCGAGATGGACTTCCAGGCCGCACTGATCGAGTCCGAAGTCACGGAGGAGGCGAAGAAAAGGGCCATCTTCACCAGAATGCTCGGACAAGAAACAAAAAGGACCTTGGTGGACCTGATTGCACCGAGGAGGGTGAGCGAATTCAAAGCCAAGGAACTCATGCAGTTGCTGCGTGAGCACGTCCGGCCCGCCACGGCGATGTTTCCCGCTCGGAGTGCGTTTTGGAGGCGAGTCCAAGCACCCGGGGAGACGGTTGCCGCATTCGTGGCGGCCCTGCGGCTGGCGGCCGGCCCGTGCAAATGGGAAAACGTCGAAATCACCCTCCGAGACTGTGTGCTGTGCGGCCTGAACGACACCGAAACCCAGCGCACATTAATGAACCAAGAGCCGCCTCCCACGCTGCAGGAGGTTGTCAGAGCGGCCCAGGCCGCAGAAGCTACGAAGGCTGGGGTCCAAGAACTCCAGGACTGGCGGTCAAAGTCGAGCAAAGTAGA
This sequence comes from Bradypodion pumilum, assembly GCA_035047305.1. NCBI lineage: Eukaryota > Metazoa > Chordata > Lepidosauria > Squamata > Chamaeleonidae > Bradypodion > Bradypodion pumilum. The sequence continues at coordinate 21,429,530 of JAWDJD010000009.1, read as the reverse complement.
GGCTCCGGTGCAGGCGGCCCGGCGAACTTCGAGGTCGTCTACAGAGAGCAGCGACGACGAGGACGTACAGAGGGTCCGGAAGGAGAGCCGACGATGCGACGGCTGTGGCGCGGCCCACGGCCGCGTGAAATGCCCCTTCCGGAAGGCCGAGTGCCACAACTGTGGCCGCCGCGGGCACATCGCCAAGGTGTGCAGGAAGAAGCGCGAGTCCCGGAGGAGCTCCCCAGACCATTCCGCGGGACGAGACCGCCCAGCGAGACCCAAAGACGGCGCCCAGGCCACGCGTAAGCAGGACGGCGTGGGCCACATCGCCGACGGCCGCGAGGACGACGCCCCAGTGTTCAGCGTGTCTACGGGACACCCCCGCTACTTTGTTGAGGTACTAGTCCAAGGGGTGCCCATTAGGATGGAAATTGACTCGGGGTCCTCATATTCAATCATTTCCCAGAGGGAGTTTTTCGGAATTGCCCCCCAAAAGCGGCCCAAGCTCAAAGCATTGAGGGCCACGTTACGGGACGTGCAAGGGAACAGTATTCCAGTGTTGGGGGTTGGAGAATTTCAGGTCAAATTCAAGGAGCACGCCGCGTCCCTTCCCCTGGTCGTGCTCAAGGGAGGAAATTGCAGCCTCCTCGGGACTCAATGGTTCCAGCCCCTGGGTTTGTTCATTGGGGGGGTGCATGCCGTGGGGATGCACGCTGTTGGGACTGACCCAATTCAGGAGGTGTGCGAGGCGCACCCCGAAGTCTTCAAAATGGGACTGGGGAAATTCAAGGGGCCCCCAGTGACTTTCGACCTGGACCCGGAGGTCCGCCCTGTTCGCCTAAAACCACGCCGGGTGCCGTTCGCACTCAAGGACAAGATAGAGGCGGAACTGGACAAATTGGTGGGTCAGGGGATTCTTGTGCCTGTAGATTCTGCGGAGTGGGAAACTCCAATTGTAACTGCTCTTAAGTCCAATGGGGAGGTCCGCATATGCGCCGACTACAAGTGCACCATCAACAAGACGATCCGCCCGAATGCATATCCGGTGCCGGTAGTCAGCCATCTGCTGGCCAGGTTACACGGGGGGAAATGTTTCGCTAAGCTCGACTTAGCACAGGCCTACCAGCAGCTCACGGTGTCCCCTGCCGCAGCTGCTGCGCAGACCATAGTCACCCATAAGGGGGCGTTCCAGGTGACGCGCCTCCAATTCGGCGTGAATTCGGCGCCAGGAATTTTCCAGTCACTCATGGAACGCCTCCTGAAGTGTCTGGAGGGGGTGTTGCTTTATTTTGATGACGTGTTAATAACAGGGGGGAGTCGGGCGGAATTGGCCAAGAGGTTGGGGAAGGTCCTGACGATATTCGAAAAGGCGGGGCTGAGGTTGCGAAAGGACAAATGCGTCTTCTTCGCAACCGAGGTTGAATTCCTAGGGTTTTGTGTGACTCCTGAGGGGATAAAACCATCCAAGTCTAAGGTGGCAGCCATCAAGAAAGCCCCCCGCCCCTCCTCCAAGCCCGAGTTGCAGTCGTTCCTAGGGCTGCTCAACTTTTACCACTCCTTCCTTCCCCGGAAGGCAGCGGTGGCTGAACCGCTACACAAGCTGCTAAAGAAAGAGCAGGCATGGAAGTGGGGCGATGACCAAGAGAGGGCATTTAGTGAGCTGAAAAGCCTCCTGGCGTCCGACGCCATACTGACCCACTTCGACCCCAAGCGCCCAGTAGTTCTGATCTGTGATGCATCTCCAGTGGGGGTGGGGGCGGTGCTGTGCCACGTGCTGGAGAACGGAAGGGAGGCCCCGATAGCATTTTACTCCAGGTCCCTGTCCCAAACAGAGAGAAACTACGCACAGACGGACAGGGAGGCCTTAGCGATAGTCTCGGGGACGAAAAAATTTCACGATTTTCTGTATGGCCACCCCTTCACCATTGTGACGGACCACAAACCCCTGCTAGGTATTTTTACCGCGGATAAGCCCACCCCTCAAATCCTGTCCCCAAGGATGCTCAGGTGGGCCATTTTTCTCAACGCGTATCAGCACGCGTTGGTCTACCGGCCCGGGAAAGAGATCAGCCATGCGGACGCCCTATCTAGATCTCCCCTTCCCCTAACGCCCAGCCAGGTGAGCATGGGGGAGCGGGACCATCAGGTTCTCATGATAGAGGTGCTGGATTCGCCCCCCGTAGTGCCCGCCGACATTGCCAAAGCGACAGAAAAAGACAAAACGTTAGCGACAGTAAGCTCCTGGCTGCAGAAAGGGTGGCCCGCATCCTCCCCAGCGGAGGAGTTCGCTCCATTCTTCAGAAAAAAGCTAGAACTGTCCCTAGAGAGGGGGTGTCTCTTGTGGGGGCAGCGGGTGGTGATTCCCACTTCCCTTCGGCCGCGGGTGCTCAAACTGCTTCACGTCAGCCACCCCGGCATCGTGCGATCCAAGGCGCTGGCCCGGAGTTACTTCTGGTGGCCCCAGCTAGACGCCGACATCGAGCACATGGTCGGCACTTGTGAAAGTTGCCAATGCTCCAGACCAGAGGAGGCCCGCCTTCCCCACAGGGAATGGGACGCGGCTAAGGGGCCGTGGTCCCGGGTGCACGTTGATTTCGCGGGCCCATTCAGAGGCACCCTGTTCCTCCTTGTAGTGGACGCTTTCTCCAAATGGTTGGAGGTTATCCCAGTCACGAGCACCTCCTCGGCCCAGACCATTAGGCATTTGCGGAGGCTCTTTTCCACGTTCGGCATACCCGACACGTTAATTAGCGACAACGCTAGTTGTTTTACATCCTCCGAGTTTAAGGCATTCATGGAGATTAACGCCGTTCGGCATATTACCTCCGCCCCGTTTCACCCGGCCACCAACGGCCAAGTAGAGCGCCTCGTCCGCACCACGAAGGACACGTTGCGGCGCATGGGCCCAGGGGATTTGAACCTACAAGTGTGTCAGTTTCTGCTAGGGTACAGGGTGACCCCGTTGGCGTCAGGATACTCCCCCGCAGAGCTCTTAATGCGCAGGAAGCTGACCACCATCCTTACTAGGCTAGACCCCATGAGGGTAGAGGACAAAGGAAGGAACATCGGGCTGGAAGTTACAAAGAGTTTCAGCATAGGCGCCCCCGTGCATTGCAGGAATTACGCCAGCACAGGCCCAGCCTGGGTGCCGGGCGTAGTCGTGGAACAAACCGGCCCCGTGTTGTACCGCGTGGAAACCAGCACAGGGCTCCTATGGAGGCGGCACGCAGACCAGCTCCGACGCAGGGTCTCTGATGAGCAGGACACGGTTCACACAGGAAATAAGTCAGCGTTAGGGTTCTCCCCCACCCGTTTAGCCCAAGGGGGAGGAGAAGGGGACCATGGGCCCCCACCAAGGGGGGAGGAGGATATCCTCGTAGATACCCTGGGGGATCTTTCCGAGGAGGAGGAACCCGACCCCATACATATCTCGCGGAAAGTCCCCACAAATGCGGGTACCCCTACCAACTTAGATTTTGATTTTCAGAACCGGGGGGGGGGGGGGGGGGTTTCGGAGTGGTCCCCCACCCGTCCAAGCGAGAAGAGGGGTTTTTCGTTAGCCCCGACGGCCCCCGGTCTGCCCACAATGGAGTTTTTCCCTTCCCCTAAGACCGCCAGACAGCGGCAAGCCACTAACAAGTCTCCCTCTCCCATTTCAGGACAAGGGACCAGGGAACAAAGAAGCAATAACGCCCCCGGGGGGGGGCAGCCCTCTTCACGGCCCAAACGCACATGCAACAAGCCATCTTGGCTGAGAGACTTCGTCTCATCCTAGGGGGGAGGGATGTTGTGTTCTGTAAAGCAGTGCCTTTAACAATGTACCTTTACCATGTGTTATCAATGTAACCTTTCTGTGTGCAACATTATAACCATCACCTGTATCAATGTAAGCCTAATAAGGGGACGCGAGCTAGTGACCACCAGAGGGCAGTAGCGAGCGTCCAGTTCTAATGGATCATCAGCCACCTGGTTCAGCAGCGCGGGAAGATTCCCCGCGACTTCCTCACCTGGTCAAGAAGGGTGTGACCTCCTACGACGTCACGCAGGCAGCAACCAATAGTCTGTCAACGAGCCACATTCAAATGTATAGCCAGCTGTATATATTGAGCTACCCATCCGCCATTACCACATGTTCCTCCGGATCATCATGCAATAAACCTGTGTTAAGCCAACCCTTCGGCTGTTTCATTGTCTTTGGTCCCTTACACTAAAAGAGTGCATATTGCATTTCCATTAGAGCCACTGTATTGATTTAGACTGCTTTGATTATCAAGGAAGATGCACAAAATTTTCCTGACTATACTAACTCTGGATTCAATACTGCCTTCTCTAGTGGAGCAGTCATCTTTGTTGCATGCTGGTGTACTGCCCATAAAGTACTGCCCAACCTGAAAACCAATACAGCAAAACCCCGGCTTACAACTGCCTTGGTTTACATTTGCCGCAGTTTACGATGGCAAATTGAGAGGAAATGATGTCCTGGTGTATGATGTTTTTTCGCCTTACGACCGGGAATTCTCCAGAGTCCAAAATGGCTGCGGGGGTATTTAAGACCACCTGCAGTCATTTTGGACTCTGTGGGTGGCACGATTGCAGAGGGTGACCTTGCCTTGCACATTCACAGCGCTTCTTCTGGAGGCGTCACTAAAGTGCAGGATGTCTTCTAAATCTCACGCCTTAGTGATGGCTCTGGAAGAGGTGCTGTTAACGTACAAGGCAAGGTTACCCACTGCGCTCGTGCCACCCATATAGTCCAAAATTGCTGCAGGGGTATTTAATACTACCCACAACCATTTTGGACTCTGTGGGTGGCACGATCGCAGCAGGTGGCCTTGCCTTGCACGTTCATGGTGCCTCTTCTAGAGCCGTCGCTAAAGTGCGGGATGTCTTTTAGCGACGGCTCCAGAAGAGGTGCAGTGAACACGCAAGGCAAGGTCTCCCGCTGCGATCGTGCCACCCACAGAGTCCAAAATGGTTGTGGGTGATTGCCTCTCCCCCTTCTGGGCCCAGGTTGGTGCGACGAAGGGGGGGGAGAGCTGATCGCAGCGAGCCACATTGCCTTGCGCATTTACAGCACATCTTCTGGAGCTGTTGCTAAGATGTGGAATGTCTTAAATCCTGCACCTTAGTAACGGTTCCAGAAGAGGTCACCCGCTGTGATTGGCTCCCCTCTTGCCACATTGACCCAGACACAGAAGGGGAAAATAAGTGAGTTGTTTGCCTTGCCCAGCTGCAGTGTCTTCAGCGGGGGAGCCCCAGGCATGCCCCGGTGGCTGGACAAACTGCTTCTCTTCATTTCCCGACGCTGATCCTGAGGAAGAAGTGCTGGAGCCCAGGCAAGGTAGGGAAAAGTAGGGTCCTGCATTTTTTTTTGAGGGAGGGGGGTTTGGTCTTTTTTGGAAGTCAGGAATGTTTTCTATTTTCAATGCATTCTTATGGGAAAATGTGCTTGAGTTTACGATTCATCCGGTTTCCAACAAAAGCTGTCAGAACGGAGTACAATTGTAAACTGCCGTTTTACTGTATTTCAAAAATTTAACACCACTTTTTAATGCACAAATTAAGGCATGTGAAAATGAGTCTAAACCCCTGAAGTCTACTACTGTGTAGGATCTCTTGATAAGGCAGATATCAAGAGGAAGACATAAGAATATGAGCTGAAAATAGCAATGTATTAAAACTGTGCCATATATATGTAAGCAACAAAGCTGAAGATAATACTTTATTAAAGTTTCCTTTGTCCAGATACTGTTGGACATGCAATTCTTTGTAGGAGTAAGAAAAATAACATTCTATAAGAGTGACTGGTGACCTTATACTTATTATAAATCTCTCTCTCTCTCTTTAGAAGGCAGGACATAACAAAGAAATGTTTAAAGAGGAAAATGGGAAAAAAGTCAGCAAAGAAATTTGTTTTCTCACCACCAATTGGGGAAGACACACACACACACACACACACACACAAATGTATATCCGTAAAGTTGCCAGTGCTAAAACAAGACTCACTTGGTCAAACTAGCCAACTTCTGTACAGTATGTGGAATTGAATGGGTATTTATCTTGTTGTGTGTAAATGGTAAGGACCTGTGCCCTGAGCAAGACCTGTTTTCTGCCTGGATCAAACAATAAGGTGAGTATCCTGTTAATTCCACATCTAGAATTTGGCTTCATCATAGAGGTGGCTTCATCTGCAGATGTTTCTGGGTGGTAATTCCCAATGCTTCTTTAGCTATACTAGCTGTGGTATGATGAGAATTACAACCAACCTTTGGTTTTTGGACTTCAATTCCCAGAAGCCTAAGCCAATTCCCCAGTCAGCCAATGTACTGACTTAGGGTTCTGGGAACTGAAGTTCCCCTGTGGGTCCTTGGCTCCATGTTGGGAACTACTGCTCTAGAATTTAGAATATGAAACTGGAACTCGGTAGAAAACAGAGGAGTGGGGAGGCAGAAGTATATCAAGCACTTTGGGCAAGTGTGTGTTAATAATCAATTGTGCCCACTCCTGGACCGGAAGGCCTTGCTCACAGTCACCCATGCCCTGGTCACCTCCCGTTTGGACTATTGTAATGTGCTCTACATGGGGCTGCCCTGGATGACCATCCGGAGACTGCAGTTGGTCCAGAATGCAGCAGCCCGTGTAGTGGTGGGGTGTAGTCATTTTGCTTGCACCTCGCCACTGCTGCGGGAGCTGCACTGGCTGCCTATATGTCTCCAGATGCAATTCAAGGTGCTGGTTGTCACCTTTAAAGCCCTCCATGGTAGCGGACCAGGATACCTCAGGGACCACATCGTCCCTAGGACATTGACACGTCTCATGAGAGCAAACTGAGAGGGCAGCCTTTAGATACCATCTTTTGGGGAGGCCCGCCTCTCCAGCACGAGGAAAAGGGCCTTCTCGGTCATAGCCCCCACATTATGGAACCACCTCCCAGTAGAACTACGCCTCCAAGCCCAGTTGCTACCATTTAGGAAAGAATTGAAGACGTGGTTGGCAAAATGGGTCTGGGGGCCGGGATTGACAACAAGCTCCCCTTTTTGGCTTGTCTGAGGCTCCTCCCTCATGTAATTATTTTTTTAATGTTAAAATTTTATAGATTTTATATTTGTTTTTAGTTAATAAATGGCACGGGGGGGTAATATTGTTATGTTTTTAAGGGTTTTTAATTGTTTTGTATTGTTTTAACTTGTGTGTATATTGTGTATTGTATATTGTGTATATTGTTTGTTTACCATGTGAGCTGCCACTCCTGTAACCAATTTTAATGTTAATGTTATGTTGATTTTATATTTATTTTTAGATAGCAAAATAGCACAGCGGTGAGCAACATTGCCAAATGTTCTTAAGGGTTTTTAATTGTTTTATATTGTTTTTAACTTGTTTTATTGTATGGTCAGTGTGGTGCTTGCTGGCCTATGTGCACCGCCCAGAGTCCACTAGATTAGGGTGGTATATAAATCTAATAAACAAATAAATATTTTAGTCCTGTTCAGGCATTACACAATTTGGTGTTGCACACATGCTTTGAGCAGAGTCCCATCTCTCTCTACCATCATGTTTATCATCATGGTTAGAGGACTAGGTCTAAAGAGCAGAATAGTCTTGCTCCCATGTAGGCTTCCCATGCAAACAAGAGCCCACATTTTTTAAAGGTTGTTAAAGGTAAAGGTGAAGGTTTCCCTTGCTCGAAAGCCAGTGGTATCTGACTCTAGGGTTCAGTGCTCATCTCTGTTTCAAAGCCGAAGAATCAGCGCTGTCTGCTTCTGCAGACATTTCCGTAGTCATGTGGCAGCCATGATTAGACACCGGAGCACACGGAACGCTGTTACCTTCCCACCGAAGTGGTCCCTATTTATCTACTTGTAGTTTCTTGCTTTCAGACTGCTAGGTTGGCAGGAGCTGGGACAAAGACGGGAGCTCATTTCATCCTGCAGTACTCGGGTATCGAACTGCTGACCTTCCGCATCCCAGTCAGCGTCTTAGCCACTTGAGCCACTGCAAGGTTCTTACCTATCAGTAAAGCCTATGTGCAAATAGGAAACACTCCTTTTCAGCTTCACCAATGAAGGTCTTAACAATGGGGAGGGAGCTAGAGGTAGGTACTTCTCATCTAAGGATATATTCAGCAATAGATTGAGTAATGCCTTAAAAGGGCTCCTATTTATAATCTGCTCTACTTGTACCTACTGCTTGAGAAACTGTAAAAAGTGATTTCATTTGTGTTCTTTGACTTCTCACAGCTTCCTCATTCTTTATCTTTATTCTCATGCTACCTTTCCTTGCCAATAATCCTGCTAAAAATAACAAGTTAAAGAGCAGTTGTTATATAATGAATCAAACAGCATCAGATTAAAATTGTAATAATGAATTCATGTCAGGTTATAAAATGGGACTGACTGGAAAGTTATCCATATTTTGTAGCCTTGCCAATTGTAAGTTATGGTGGTGTTGGAACAGCCGAACTACTCCTAATCGTTCTGAATTCAGTCAGGGTTGTAATGTATCTCAGAGTAAAAATATCACAGTGAAATGTACAGAGAGATGGCAAATCTTAGTGTTATGGAATCTCCATGTCCTGTTAATATTACTGTGAGTCTCTTCTAACATCGGAAGGACTTTCCAGGCTCATATCACATAGTCATCTCTTCTAAGCAGGATTGCCAAGACTCAGGGTACCAACTGATGTTTTAGGAAATTGCTAAGATGTTCCAGGTTTTCCAGCAAAGAGGGAATTCTCATGCTGGGGGAAGAAAACAAATCCACGAGGAGGTTTGTATGCCAGTTGGTTTTTATGCTGAGCACTCATTGCCATTGTTGTGACCCATGAACTTTCTTTTTGCACAGGCTCAAGTGGCTAAGATGCTGACTGGAAGGTGACAGGTCAGCAGTTCGATACCTGAATACTGCAGGACGGTTTGAGCTCCCATCTTTGTCCCAGCTCCTGCCAACCTAGCAGTTCAAAAGCAAGAAATTTCAAGTAGATAAATAGGGACCACTTCGATGGGAAGGTAAACAGCATTCTGTGTGCTCCGGTATCCTGCCACATGACCATGGAAAAGTCAACAGAAGCAGACAGCGCTGGCTCTTTGGCTATGAAACAGAGATGAGCATTGAACCCTAGAGTCAGATATGACTGGCTTGCTTTCGAGCAAGGGTGACCTTTACCTTTACCTAGGCTTACTTGGCGATTCTAGGACTTTCTGCATGTGAAACAGAAGGTGTTACAGCCCTTTTCCTTTACAATCCTCTGGTCTACTGGCTTTGTGATTATAGCACAAAATTGGGAATGAGGACAAATGAAGTAAGAGCTCTTAATATTAGTCTACAGGCAAGGAAGCAATAAATCAGAAAATACAATAAATGCTCCAAAGGAAGCCTACCTACCTATCTTTACCACACCTGTCCTTTCTAGGGATTTAGATTTTCCTGTAAGGGCAGTTTCATAGCCAAAGAGCCAGCACTGTCTGCTTCTGTTGACTTTTCCATGGTCATGTGGCAGGACACCGGAGCACACAGAATTCCTCTCTCCTCTGATTATTTTTCATGCCTGCTGGAATCCAAGCTATCAGAATGATCACTGCATATCACTGTAAGTAGATGTGTTCAAAATTTATGGAAAATTCCTTCTCATTTTAATTCTTCATCTTCATGTGCAAGCTTTACATTAACTTTACAGCTCTTGCTTGTATCTAAGATATAGCATAGGAATATGAAAAGAAAGCCTTGTCCTTATGGTACACATAAATGAATCTTTTCAAAGTGTGCTAATTCATGCTAAAAAAATGAACATTAGGAGGATATTTCTGCACTATCACCCTCTGTTGTCCAAAGTATATATTGCAACCTTTCTAGCCATCTCCTTGCTGTGTGTTTTTTTTGTACATGCTTTGTGTTAATTGACTAAAGATGCAGCTATTGATGTGAACTAGCAATTGCTTGCCATTGTAACTGGTGGTGGATGGGTATCTCTATGGTGTGGATGGATATGCAGTGATCATTCTGATATCTTGGATTCCAGCAGGCATGAAAAATAATCAGAGGAGAGAGGAATTCTGTGTGCTCCGGTGTCCTGCCACATGACCATGGAAAAGTCAACAGAAGCAGACAGTGCTGGCTCTTCGGCTATGAAACAGAGATGAGCATTGAACCCTAGAGTCAGACACCCTTTTGAGGTGAAATGGCAGTATACAAATAGGATGAAATAAGAAGCCATCCATGACATGCTCACCCCCTCCAATAATGTAATAATATTTCTTGCTCAGTCTGATGGAATAACAAAATCATGACACTATAGAGCTAAAAAGTGCACCCAAAGCTCATCAGCTCCAACCCCCTGTCAAAGAAGGAAATAACTAGAGCAATCCTGACAGGTGGCCATTATTTGTGTTTAATCATCTCTGAAGAATGAGAGTTCATCACCTTCTGAGACATTCCATTGCTCTGTCAAATAGCTCTTACTGTCAAGATGTTTATGTATGTGTTTGAATGTGGAATGTGGTAGCTTAGTGGTTAAGATGCTAAACTTGATGAATGGAAGGTTGGCAGGTCAGCAGTTTGAGACCTGAGTGCTGCAAGACGGAGTGAGCTCCCATCTCTGTTCCAGTTCCTTGAAAGCAAGAAATTGTAAGTAGAAAAATAGATACCAATTCGGTGGGAAGGTAAACAGCATTCCAGTCATGCTTGCCACATGACCACAGAAATGTCTGCAGATGCAGATAGCGCCAGCTCTTTGGCTTTAAACGGAGAGAAGCATGGGACCCTAGACTCGGATACAACTGTATGTATGCATGTATGAAAACTGTGTTTAATTGAGGGGCATAATTTTGTTACTTCAGGTCTTATTCTTTGGCAATTGTGATTAACAACAACAACAACAACAACAACAACAACAACAACAACAACAACAACAACAACAACAACAACAACAACAACAACAACAACAACAACAACATAGCCTGGCAGATTTGAGGCCCATTTACCTGAGAAAAAAGGCAGGCCAAAGATGGGCATGAAGGAGAGGTTGTTTATAGTGTTGTCTCACCCAACTAACTGATTCATGGGGGAAAACCATCACTATTTCAGGATCAAGCTAGATGCCAAGAGGTATGCTAAGAGGTATAAATTCAGTGGCGTATGTCAGTTAGTTGGGTGAGACAACACTATAACAACCTCTCCTTCATGCCCATCTTTGCCCTGCCTGGAGTCCTCAGAACAATTTATGACCTGGTTTGTCTGATGACCTGTTTCTGCTTGCCCCAGCAATTTACTTTTACTGGACTTTATGACTAATGATTTATCATAGAATCACTGAATTAGAAGGGGTCTTTTAGGTTTTCAAGTCCAACCAACCCCCAGTTCAAAGCAGGAATCTGAATCAAAGCAGGTTGGAGCACTCACCACCTCTTTTCATTTGTTTGGATTTTTTTTGGTGGGGGGGAGACTTCTTGGCTGATGACCATAGACACTGATGGGGAAAATTAGACTGACTTTGAAGTCACAGTCTAGCACAGGGATCCTCAAACTTTTTAAGCCAGGGCCCTCAGAGTGTTGAGGGGCCAGCAGTGTTGGTGGCAGAAGTTGTAGTGGCAGCGGCTGGTTCACAGTCCCTCAGTCTGTTGAGGGGCCAATTCCTCCACCACCTCCACCACAGTGAGGTCACAGGCCAGATTATTTCATGCTGTGGGCTGGATCTGGCCCACGGGCCATAGTTTGGTCTAGCACTTCCTGCCTACAAAGAAAACAAAATGGCTGTAACACTTTTTTTGCCTTTGGAAAGAGTTTCTTGCTAGCTAGACAAGGACATGTTCTGAGTCCACAGGAGTTTTAGATGGAGGTGATTGGGTGGTGCAGCTATCCTCGTTTCTTTTAATTTGGAGGCTCAGTTCAGTCACTTGTAAGTACAGTAATACCTCAGATAAAGCTAAAACCTGGTTCCAGAAGTCTTAGCATTATCCGATTTTTAGTGTTATCTGATGCATGCAAGGGAACAGGCCATGCGCTTTGTCGCTACCCTTCCCAGAGGGCCGGTAGGTTCTCTGCACTCACCCTCCGGTCCTCTGGGAAGGGAACCATCCAAGCATGTGGCCTGTTCCCTTGCAGAAGGGGCTGTGGGCAGTGATGCACTCGGTGGCCATGGCCAACACGGTGGCCATGGCCAACTTGGTGGGCATGGCCAACTTAGTTAGTGTGGCTAGGTGGCCATGTGAATCCTCCACAAGTGGTGCAGGGTCCCCCTTGGGCGGTGGTGCATGGTGAGAGCTCTTCCCTTCCCCTGGCGTCAGCAGCAGCAGCAGCACCAGCGCCAGATGGGCAGAAGGTCGGTCGAGGACTGAGGTCAAGGCGGTATGTGTGGTTGGGAGGAGGGGAGACAGGAGCTTGCACCACCTTGGCCTCAGCATTTGACTGACCTTCCGCCCGACCAGTGCGAACTCTGCCTGTCTGGCGCTGCTGCTGCTGCTGATGCCAGGGGAAGGGAAAAGCTCTTGCCGCATGGCCTGGACCAGCCCGCATGGCACTGCCGTCACCCCTTCTAGCAGCAGCGCAACTCTCACGATGACCGGACATCCTGCAGGAAGAGAACTTCCTGCAGGATGTCCAGGCATCGCAAGAGTTGTATTGCTGCTGCTGATAGAAAAAGCGGCTGCAGCATGTGGGCTGGCCAACTAGGTCAGTTCAAAACAACCCCCTCCACACACACATACCCTTCCCTATACACACATACACATACACAAGCATGCACACACACACAGCCCCCACCCCACAGCCCCAGGCGAGGGACTCACCCAAAAGGGGCAGGCAGCGGTGATTCCTCCTCCTCCCTACCCCCGGGGCCACGGAGGCTCGGGAGGGAAAAGGGATGCTCGGGCAACAGGGGCGGCAGCACGGCTATGCTGGGCCCAGCCGCACTTCCTCCATGTCCTCCTCCCTGGGCCGCCCGGGGAGCCCGACATGATTCCTCCTCCTCCCTGCCCCTGGCTCCAGTGGCTCTTCCTCCTCGGCTCCTGGATGCAGCCAGAGTGCGGGGAGAAGAGGAGGAAGTGGGTGGGGTGGGGAGGTGGGCGTGGCTGGCCAGGTGGGCATGGCCTGGGGAATTTCTACTACCGGTTTGCAAGAACCATTGAGAACCAGCCTCAGTTCATCACTGGCCACGGGTGAGTGCAGGGAACCCTCCGGCCCCCCGGGAAGGGAACCGGCCAGGTGCCTGGCCACTTCCCTTCCTGGAGTGTCTTTCCACTCACCCACCAGCCCTCCAAGAAGGGAAGCGGTCATGCTGGAGGGTGAGTGCAGAGACATTCGCCGGCGCTGGCCTTCTAGGAAGGGAAGAGGCCAGGTACCTGGCCGGTTCCCTTTCCAGAGGGCTTGCGGGTGAAACATGATGCATCGGATAACGCTAAAATAACGCTACCCAGTGCATTTTTTCATAATTTCACATCATTATCCGATTTTAGTGTTATCCGATGCATTCGTTATCTGAGGTATTACTGTACTGGATATATTTTTCTGGCAAAGCAGAACAATATTCTACAGGACAATTCTAAAATGGGGTACCCCAAACTACAATGTATAACTTTGAAACTGGATTTCTGATCAGCACCAAACTTGGCAAATATATACACTGTAATAGACAGCCTGCTCTTTTGTTGCTCAGTTGTGGTCGGGCCCGACCCTTTGCAACCCTATGGACTACAGCAAGCCAGCCTCCTTTGTCATCTGCCATCCTCTGGTGTTTGCCCAGATCAATGGCCACCGTGTTAATGATGCTGTCTGCTGCCTGCTTCTTGTAGAAAGGGCAGCGATATTAGATCAAAACTAAGCTGTGTACTGGCTTAGTAGTCACTCTCTTTAAGAGAGAATAATAATAAGTAGTACAGTATTGACTTTGGCTAGTGCAGTGGGTGGGATTTTTTTCTCTTTGGCTTTCTACGAAAAATATAAACCCAAAGGAACTTGAGATAATTTATTATTATGCAAATATATACTTTTAGTATATCGGCTCCCCACAATCTTGTATATTAGCATTCCTTTTACAAGTTTGAATTCTTTGTTCTAAAAAACAGCATAATTGCAGGGAGAGGAGTAAAAAGCTCCCACTTTCTAGTTCTTTGTGTGTGCATTTTGCTGGCCTGTAGGTTCATGAAAACATGGTAATGTCAATTTTTAGCAAGCAGGCTGTCATGGTTTCCCTTAGATTTTATGCTAACCTCAGAGTACATGTGAATTTGATTTAATGCTTTTACCAGAGAGCTACTTAAACACAATCTCTTCAGCAAATCCCATCAAATGGTTTCTACAGTGCTTTGCTTAATTACTTTAAAGATGGAAAGTGACCTTTTCACTCTGCATGAGTTATTTCTACCACTTTAGTGTTCAAGGAATGAAGAAGCAGACGAATGAAGTAGTGAAATTCAGCTCTTTATTAGTGGGGTTTGAACACAGTTTGGATGGGGCAAAACTCAGTAACAATAATAACAAGCCCATTGGCTAACAGAGTGTGCACATTTTTAGATCCACTTATTTGCATAATAATAGATACATGAGAAAAGATACATTCCACTCCTGTCAGAAAACACAGTTAACATACATAACAACCACCACAGCAGTAAATGGCAAAATGCTTTAGGATTTGCATGTGTGAGAAACTGTGCTGAATCTGGTAGTGAGAGAAAGAAAATAAATGAAAGAAAACAGCTTTGATGCCTAGCAAGGCCTAGCTCTGCCCAAGTGTTCCTGTATCATTCCTAGCTCAGAGCCTTCTTTCGGAACAGTAAGCTTGGGCAGAGCTAGTCCTAGCAAGGTCTCAAAGCCTTCCAATTAAGGCCTTTATTCAGGTGTATCTAAGGGGTAGATAGAAAGAGCTTCCTTGAAGATTGTGGTATTTTTGAACCACAATCAGGCATACCCCTGGCAATGGCCACCTTGTGCTGTCTTATCTTTCTCACTCTGGTCAGGTGAATGAAACTGCAGAATGAACTTGCCAAAAGGTGGCTTCATTTTGACAGTTTCACGTCTTGCCTAGACACAGAAGAAGAAGGTGTATAGTTGGAACTCCTAGAAGAGAGTATTATGTTATCTGTAATCCAGCCAACCTCAAAACAACATTCTTACTCATAAATACAACTTGATATACATCTTTACAACTACTGCAATAGCACAATACACTGGTTCTAATGACCCTGAGATGGATACTATTAAACTAGTTGGGCAAGCAATTAGTGAGTTAGCAAGATTGCAGTTAAAGCATAAGAGGGAACATTTCTTCTGCCCTGGCCATAAGCTATCTATGTGTTAGAGCAATAAGGAGTAGGCATGTTTACTGGCTTCAGAGTTGGGTCTAGGTGCTGGAGGGGAAACCTCTGTAGTACATTTTGAGAGAGCACATAGCTGGCTGAAAATGTATACAGGAACACTGCACATTGCAAGATTTTGTGACAGATCCCACTTCTACTCATAATACTAGAAAACTGCTGCCACAGCCACCTATCATAGTTTGAGAGACAATGTGTTAAACTGGACCATATTGGCTGAAATCCAGATGCTTTGTGCAGTAAGTTGCAATAGAGTATGTCCATTGAATCAGTGGGAATTTTGTGAGTCAATCCTCTTATGCTCAGTCAATTCAAATAATCTCCTCTAGTTGCTAGTTCCTTTAGTGTAGTTTACCCATCAACTCCCCACTCATTCAATGGGCCTATTCTAATGTGACATACTACACTAAGCATCAAGACTTCTGTTGTGCCTTAACTGTGGTTCTCATGCTGCTGAAACAAAAACTGACCCATGTGGCTAAGTCATGCTTGCCACAGGGCCACAGAAATCTCTACAGATAGCGCTGGCTCTCTACAGAAATCTCTACAGACTGTGCTGGCTCTTTGGCTGTAAATGGAGATTAGCACTGTCCCTCTGTCTGCTTTTGAGTGAGACCTTGTATAGAAAAGTTTTCCAGCTGCTTTAAGAACAGCTCATGGAATTGTATCCACCAACAGTGCCTTTTTATTCTATAAATACAATGGTATTTATTTTCCTCTGAGGACTCTGTGGACGCTTGAACAGATGCTCTGTTATTGAGCTGAAAAGAACTATATAGCTAAAAATCATTTCGATATAATGCCAAATTATATTCTCATTAGCAAACATTCCAAGCAAAATGTGGCTGGCAAAATGGTCACTTATCTTAGGCCAACAGTTTCAGCCTGAGGTCTGGATTTCATCCGAGCAAACATGCAAAGTGCTATTGGGTGCAGGCAGATTACTCAGATCAGGGTTGGGAAAAATACTTTAAAAACTGAAATTTCATAAGACTAGCCCCATGGGATGGGACAATTTGGGGTATTATAATCCCCCATGGTAATGTTTCCAAGCTTTAACTCAAAACATGTCCACATTTTCATGCTCAAATGTGCATGTCTTCCTGTTGCTTGCTAGAGAGAATTTTGTCACTTGGGCAGGGTAGATGGCAACTAACATGAGCGGGTACTGTCTGGTTGCAGGAATTTGTTGGCCAGGTTGGCCCCCCAAACACTGCCTTTCTTGGTCTTGTGGACAAAACTCTGCGCCATTAATGCTGTCAAGCAGGATATATAAAGCTACGACCAAGGGAAAAATCCTTTTTTAAAAAAAATGTTTTAATTAAATTTTAACAGAAGAAAAATAATAATAATAAATACAAAAATTACATAAACATAATCAGAAAAAATATCAATAATACTTAAAAAGAAAATTGATACAAATTAATCATTTCAATACATCCAATATCTTAACCATTCTGTTTATATGTATATATATATATATATGTATTAATACTTTATTCAAATTATTCTCTTTAATAAAGTATTCCAATTTTCTCATATTACAAATACCGTATTTTCCGGCGTATAAGACGACTTTTTAACCCTGAAATATCTGTGCCAAAGTTGGGGGTCATCTTATACGCCGGGTACTCTGGAGCCAGGGGCCGCCCGGCAGGGAAAGCCATTCGCCGCCGCTGCGCGAGGCCTCCGGAGCAAGGGGCCACCAGGATACCACCACCCCCAGCCTTGCGGCGGAGGTGGTGAATGGCTTTCCCCGCCGGTCAGCTGCTGCTCCTCCTCCTCCTCCTCACCCCCGGCTGGGGGTGGTGGTGTGGAGGAGAAGGAGCATCAGCTGACTGGCAGGGAAAATCAGCCGCCGCCGTGAGGCCTCCGGAGCAAGGGGCCGCCCGGAAACCACCACCCTCAGCCTCGTGGCTGCGGCTGGCTCCCCCCGCCGGTCAGCTGCTGCTCCTCCTCCTCACCCCCCAACCCCGCCTGGGGTGGTGGTATCCACGAGCCACGCCTCCCCGCCCCCTTCACCAGCGGGGAAGGTAAAAGGAGCCCTGTCGGGCTTGGAGACACCGCGAGCTGCGCCTCCCCACCCCTTTCACCGGCGTGGAAGGTAAAAGGAGCCAGTGAAGGGGGCAGGGAGGTGCGGCTTGTGGTGTCTCCAAGCCCAACAGGGCTCCTTTTACCGTCCCCGCCGGTGAAGGGGGCAGGGATGCCACGAGCTGCACCTCCCCGCCCCCTTCACTGGCGGGGAAGGTAAAAGGAGCCCTGTCGGGCTTGGAGACACCACAAGCCGCACTCCCCGCCCCTTTCACCAGCGGGGAAGGTAAAAGGAAGGTGCGGCTCGTGGCATCTCTGAGCCTGACGGGGCTCCTTTTACCTTCCCCGCCGGTGAAGGGGGCGGAGAGGTGCGGCTCGCAGTGGCTCTGAGCCCGACATGGCTCCTTTTACCTTTCCCGCCGGTGAAGGGGGCGGGGATGCTGCGAGCTGCACCTCCCCGCCCCCTTCACCGGTGGGGAAGGTAAAAGGAGCCCCGTCAGGCTCGGAGATTCCGCGAGCTGCACCTTCCTTTTACCTTCCCCACCGGTGAAAGGGGTGGAGAGGTGCGGCTCGCGGTGGCTCTGAGCCCGACAGGGCTCCTTTTACCTTTCCCGCCGGTGAAGGGGGCGGGAATGCCGTGAGCTGCACCTCCCCGCCCCTTCACCGGCGGGGAAGGTAAAAGGAGCTCCGTCAGGCTCGGAGATGCCGCGAGCTGCACCTTCCTTTTACCTTCCCCACCGGTGAAAGGGGCGGGGAGTGCGGCTCGCGGCATCCCCGCCCCCTTCACCGGCAGGAAAGGTAAAAGGAGCCCTGTCGGGCTCGGAGCCACCGCGAGCCGCACTCCCCGCCCCTTTCACCGGTGGGGAAGGTAAAAGGTAGGTGCGGTTCGTGGCATCTCTGAGCCTGACGGGGCTCCTTTTACCTTCCCCGCCGGTGAAGGGGGCGGGGAGGTGCAGCTCGCGGCATCCCCGCCCCCTTCACCGGCGGGAAAGGTAAAAGGAGCCCTGTCGGGCTCGGAGCCACCGCGAGCCGCACCTCTCCACCCCCTTCACCGGCGGGGAAGGTAAAAGGAGCCCCATCAGGCTCGGAGATGCCGCGAGCCACACCTTCCTTTTACCTTCCCCACCGGTGAAAGGGGCGAGGAGTGCGGCTCGCGGCGGCTCCGAGCCTGACGGGGCTCCTTTTACCTTCCCCGCCGGTGAAGGGGGCAGAGAGGTGCGGCTCGCAGTGGCTCCGAGCCTGACGGGGCTCCTTTTACCTTCCCCGCCGGTGAAGGGGGCAGAGAGGTGCGGCTTGCGGTGGCTCCGAGCCTGATAGGGCTCCTTTTACCTTCGCCACCGGTGAAGGGGGGGGATGACGCGAGCACATGTAACCAGCATGTTGGGGACAAAACTTAGTGGTTTAAGGCACTGAACTTGGAGACTGGAAGGTTGGGTTTCAATACCCAAAGGCATGAAAGGAGCCTCATTCGGGCATCCCCTGAGTGGAGTTTCGCCAGCAAAAATCTTTTCAACCCAGAGTAACCGAAAACGCCGCCGTTGGAAGAGGGGTAGTCATACGGCGAGTATATTGCAAACTCTACATTTTAACTAGAAAAGTTGGGGGTCGTCTTATACGCCCAGTCGCCTTATACGCCGGAAAATACAGTACATAAAACACCCTGGTGCAATAACCCTATGTTCTTGAATCTACCAGTTGTCATCTATTAACTTATTTATTGGATTTATATAACTGCCTATTTTGCCTAAGCAACCCAAGGCAGCTCACAACATCAGTTAAAACCCATGCCAATACTAATTAAAACCAAATACTATAAACTAAATTTTATTATTTATTCTGCCAAAAACTCATTACCTCCAGTACAGTTTTGTCTCCTTTATTTTTTCCCCATGTGTGTTGCAGAAATGGCTTTCAAATGTTCCAAAATCTATTTTGTTTTAAAATCCCTTTTTTAATATTTAAATCCCATAATTCAGTCTGGAGGTGACCAGAGCATGGGTGACCGAAAGTAAGGAGTCCTGGTCCAGGAGCGGGTATAATTGGCAGATGACATGAAATTGCACAAAAGCCCTCCTGGCCATGACTGCCACCTACTCTTCGAGCAGTAGTCATGAGTCCAGGAGGACCCCTAAATTACGCACCGGGTCTTTCTGCATTGGCCAACTTGGTTCTTGTTGTTTTCGCCCATCCCACACTGTCACTGATGACAGTCATGAGGTAATTTTGTTCTTGTTCTTTTTCAGGTCACTTTGGCGGCTAGCACTGGTAAGGAGATACTGGATGACCCCTACGAATCCGGCAGGTATGCAGTTGGTTGGCCACAGGAAGGACAAGATAGAGGGAAACTTGGGATGGCCAATCAAATGTGGACCAGGAACAAGGTGATGCTATGCTCTAGACAGCTTGCAAAACCTTAGAGTTCACCGGATATACATCAGAAGCAGAGGTTAACAATTTGTGCTTCTGATTGGGGTCAACAACAATTTGGTTAATGAAATAAGCAAAATAGATACATTGTATCTGCTTAATAGTTGGAAATAACAATTAGTCCTTACCAGTGCTATTTCGGCCCGTTTGCATTACAAAGTTAAGATTTGAATAAAGTGGCCTAGTTTTAAATACAACACAGGTGTCCGCCTCTTCATTGGGGAGTGGGTCCGGCAATGTTGTTGTCGTGAAATGGATCTGACAGATTCTCACTTTTCTGCTCTTTTCTTACAGGCCTTTCTGTGGCCTTCTTTCCCTGCCAATTCTCTGAAGGGAGGGGGTCTGGCCAAAGCAATACAGTCTGATAAACCTGCTCTGGGAATTCTGGCGGGGCTCTTCTCTTGCTAAACCACAGGAATGCTGTGTAATTTTGAGGTACACGGCCAAAAAAGCATGTCTGCCTCTCATATGTATGTTTCCTAGGCTGAAGGCATGTTTGTTCACTTACATGTTAGGTAGAAGTCCATGTTTAGTCTTTCTAAAGCAAGTAAGAACATTCCATTCCCATGGGATGGGGTCATAGGCCCTCATGCTGTGTCATTGTGGTTAAGGGGCAGTCTTTTGGAAATCCCCTAAACTGAACACACCTCTAACCAATCAGGGTAATCTCCACCCTTGACTCTAAGGGAGTGTCATGATAGGAAACTCTGGTCCTTGCCAAGCCCCTGGGGGGTGGAGACAGGTGGCACCTTGGTAGAGGCTGTAAGGCAATTTCAGTAAGCTGTTGGAGCTCTTGAGGAGCTTTTTGGGATCTTTTGGGAGAATGGAGTTGTTCCTGAACATCTGAACAGGCCATTGGAGAGCACAGATGGGAAATAGAAATTATTTCACCATGGAAGGGACTTAGAAAATATCTTGCCTGGGACATCTCAACAATTAGTCATTTTTCTGAGGGTTTGAGTGTTGGACTTTGCCATTTTTATGGAGATGGGATTTTGCTGATTTTCTTCTGTACATTTATGCTGTTCTATTTTTATGGCTGTCTTTGATGACCATTTGGAGGCTACAGCTGGTGGAGAATGCGGCTGCCCGGGTGGTGATGGGGTGTGGGCGTTATGCCCACGCCTCCCCACTACTCCGGGAGATGCACTGGCTATCAGTTTGCCTCCGGGTGCAATTCAAGGTGCTGGTTTTGACCAGAGGGGCTCCCTATTTGTGCCTTCAGCTAGAGGGGCTTGCCTCTCTGGCACACGAAGAAGGGCCTTCTCCGTGTTTCTTCCAGTCCCCTGGAACCTCCTGCCAACAGAATTGAGGCTACAGACAGAATTGCTGCCTTTCAAGAAAGGTTTGAAGACCTGGCTGGCGGGGCAGGTGTGGGGCCCTAATGGGAATACGGCCCCAAGCCTGTTGGCTCATCTCCAGCTAGAGTCAAGTTTGGGCCTTTCTTCTGCATTTCTGTATTCCCCCCCTTCCCTTTTAGTTTTAAATGGGATGGGAGTAGGAGGGTGGATAGATGGGTGGATGACAGGGTTTTTAACCTGTTTTTAATATGCTTCTAATTGTTGTACGCCACACTGAGTCGGGTTTTTACCTGAGTGGGCGGCATAAACATTGAAATAAAAAAATAAATAAAATTAAAATGGAAATATGAAATAAAGCCTATTTTGGACTTTGAATTAATTGCTCCTTGAAGCATTATTTCGGCCAGAGAGGTTTTAAGCATCTTTTTCTACAGAACAGCAATTCTCTCCAGCCTCTCGGACATAGTGCCACTCAGGCTGCCACTTGCTTGCATGTGAATGCACACACAGAGAGAGGCCCGTTGAAAGGCTGGAGGAGAGAGCATGGTGGAAGGGCAGGCAGGAAGGCGTTCCCCCAGGCCCCCCTTCCATCACAACAGTTTCTCCAGGAAAAAACCCATTTCAACCCAGAATATTTTACTGGCTAATGGCTTTTCTGTTGCCTATGTTCTTTCCCAAAGAAGGAAGGGCTATCTTCCAGTAACCTTCAGTGAATGGCTGCCAGCCCATGGATGAGTCTCACAGATACCTGTCAAGTATCCTGTATTGGCCGGGAAATCCCATATTGGCTGGGAAATCCCGTATTTTGGCGCTCGTTCCTCCCCTTTCCTGCCGTCGTCTGGTATTTTGAATGGCGGGGAAAGGGGTAACTGCACAGGCGTGCACACGCAAAAACCCATTTGTGCACGTGCAAAAATGTTCTGCACATGCACAAACGGGTTCTGTGTGTGCACACATGCACAGAAATTTCCCATATTTTTGGGAGCTGCACTTGACGGGTATGGTCTCACATGTACTTACCGTCAGCTGTTCACTTCCAGGGCAATGGCAGGAACTGCTCCCATTTAAGTGAAGAATCGGAAGAACTTTCTGCTCCAGCAAACCATAGTCTTCTAATTTCTGGTTATGGCCTATATGCAAAGGAGCTGATGGGTCTATTTAGAAGCAAATATAATTGAGAACAATAAAATTAATTCTTAGGAGAAATGGGCTAGTTTAAGAAGACACGGACCTGTGCCATTGTCTCAACTTAGCACTGTAATGGTTAGGGATGGGATTTTTTTATTTTCTGGACTACAAATACTGTAATTCTCCATTTTGGGAGTTCTACCTACCTCTACTTACCTACATAGAGAACTCAAATATCCATGCTGCATATATCAGCTTTGGCCCTGAGCATCTCTGCAGCAGAGTATGCTGCTCCAATATGAAGCATATCCATACATAAGAACATAAGAACATAAGAACAGCCTTGCTGGAACAGGCCACAGCCCATCCAGTCCAGCATTCTGTCTCACACAGTGGCTCACCATTTACTTCAGGGTATTCCCAAGCAGATGCCTTCACCTGCTTAGGATTCCCTGGAAATGGCATTGAGAGATATCCTGCCTATCTCTCCAACCCGGAGGTTGTCCTTAAGTATCCATAATTATAGCCATTGTTACCCTTGTTCTCCATGAACTTGTCTAATCCTTTCTTAAAGCTGTCAAGACTGACAGCTGTCACCACTTCTTCTGGCAGGGAGATCCATAGACCAGTAATCCTCTGGGTGAAAAAGTACTTTCTCTTATTTGAGAACTAGTACCCAAAAGTTTCATGGAGTGTCCCCCAGTTCTAGTGTTATGTGATAGGGAAAACAGTTTTTCCTTATTTACTTTGTCCACACCGAGCATGATTTTATAAACTTCAATCAGGTCACCTCTTTGACGTCGTCATTCAAGAGTGAAGAGGCCCAACCGTTGCAGCCTCAGATGGTAAGGAAGCTGTTCCAGTCCCCTAATCATTCTGGTTGTCCTCCTCTGCACTTTTTCCAGCTCCATAATATCCTTCTGGAGGTATGGCGACCAGAACTGTATACAGTATTCCAGATGGGGCCTCACCATAGATTTATAAAGAGGCAAAATGACACTTGTTGACTTATTTTCTATACCCTTCCTAATGATCCCTAGCATTGAGTTTGCTTTTTTCACTGCTGAGGCACACTGGGTTGACACCTTCGTTGAGTTGTCCATCAGGATACCAAGGTCCCTTTCCTGGTTTGTCGCAGAGAGTTCAGACCCCATCAGTTTATAAATGTAATTGGGGTTCTTTGCCCCAACATGCATCACTTTGCACTTACTAATGTTGAAGCTCATTTGCCACTGTTTTGCCCACTCCCCCAGTGTCAAGAGATCCCTCTGGAGCTCCTCACAATCCCTCACAGTTTTCACTACCCTGTATAATTTAGTGTCGTCAGCAAATTTGGCTACCTTGCTTTTTACTCCTACCTCTAGATCATTTATGAAGAGGTTGAAAACCAGGGGTCCCAGTACTGAACCTTGGGGGACCCCACTCTTTACTTCCCTCCACTTGGAGAAGTGTCCATTTAGTGCTACCCTCTGTTTCCTGTCCCTTAGCCAGTTGCTGATCCAGGACAAGACCTGTCCCTTTATTCCATGACTGGTAAGCTTATTCAAGAGCATTTGGTGTGGGACCTTGTCAAAAGCCTTCTGAAAGTCCAGATAAACAATGTCAACTGGATCCCCCTTATCCACATGCTTGTTGACACTCTCAAAAGATTCCCACAGATTAGTGAGGCATGATTTGCCCTTGTAAAAGCCATGTTGGCTGTCCTTTAGCAGCGCCTTCTCTTCTATGTGCCTATTAATTCTATCTTTTAGGATGGTTTCCATCACTTTACCTGGGACACATGTCAAACTGACAGGTCGGTAATTTCCTGGATCACCCCTGGATCCTTTTTTGAAAATTGGTGTTACATTTGCTACCTTCCAGTCATCAGGCACAAAGCCTGATTTGAGGGAAAGATTATATATTTTGGCTAGGAGATCAGCAATTTCATCTTTAAGTTCCCTGAGAACTCGTGGATAGATGCCATCTGGTCCTGGTGATTTGTTAGTGTTTAGTTTAACAAGACATACAAGGACCTCCTCCCTGGTTATTTCTATCTGGCTTAATTCTTTGGTTTCCCTCCCTACGAAGATAGGCTCTGTTTTGGGCATGTGGTCTCTGTCTTCTTCAGTGAATACTGAAGCAAAGAATTCATTGAGTCTCTCTGCAATCTCTGTTCCTTGCCTTCCATTGTCATCTAATGGTCCAATGATCTTCCTAGTTGGGTTCTTACTTCTAATGTACTTAAAGAAGTCTTTGTTATTTCTCTGAGTATTTTTAGCTATACGCTCCTCAAAGTCTTGCTTTGCTTTCCTGATTGTTGCCTTGCATTTGTTCTGCCAGAATGTATGTTTCTGCCTGCTGTCCTCATTTGGACAAGCCTTCCATCTTCTAAATGAGCTTTTCTTGCTCTTGATCACTTCCCGAACAGCTCCTGTAAGCCACATTGGAGTCCTCTTGGACCTGGCAGTGCCCTTTTTCCTTTTGGGTATGCATTCCAATTGGGCCTCTGTTATTGTTTTCGTAAACAGCCTCCATGCCTCTTGGAGTGTTTGGACTCTCTCAATTTTTCCTTTCAGTTTCTTTTTTACTAGTTTCCTCATCTTTGGGAAATTTCCTTTTTGAAAATTTAAGGTCTCTGTGTTAGATTTTATCACTGACTTGTGGTCTATGATCAAGTTAAACATAATTGAGTTGTGGTCACTGTTCCCTATTGGATCAGTCACATTAACATCTTGCACCAGATCCTGAGTATTACTCAGGATCAAGTCAAGGATTCTTGTACCTCTAGTTGGGTCTTCAACCATCTGTCCCAGGGAACAATCATTTAGCATATCTAGGAACTTTTCTTTATCATGTGCTGAACAACAGTTCACCCAGTCTATGTGAGGGTAATTGAAGTCCCCCATTATAACCAGGCTTCCCTTCTTGGATGCCTCCTTTACAACATTCTCCAACTGCCAGTCTCCCTCAAGAGTTGGGTTGGAGGCCGATAGTATATGCCTACTGTTAGACCATCCTTCTTGCCTGGTACTCTTACCCACAGAGCTTCTAATGGTGACTCCAAATCACCTAGATATTTCAATTCATACGATTTTATCACTTCTTTGACATACAAGGCTACACCACCTCCCGTTTGCCCCTTCCTATCCTTCCTGTACAGTTTGTAGCCTGGGATAACTGTATCCCATTGGTTATCATCGGTCCACCAGGTTTCAGTGATACCAATGATATCAATATTCTTATATATTGCTAAGTATTCCAGCTCCCCTATTTTGTTCCGGAGGCTTCTGGCATTTGTATACAAGCATTTATATATGCTTTCCTGATACAGTCTTTTGTGTCCAGTTGCATTGTTAGACTGCCTCTTGCATCCTTCTGCTAGAGTGCTGGTGACTAGCTCCTTGCTCTGCTCAGTAATTTTTGCATCCTCCTCACTACTCAAGTACACACTTTCCCGAACCGGATGCTGCCCAGCTCCTGTCGGCTTTCCCCCAGTTATCAGTTTAAAAGCTGCTCTGCAGCCTTTTTGATGTTGAGTGCCAGCAATCTGGTCCTATCATGGTTCAAATGCAACCCAACCCCCCGGAACAGATTTGGCTTGTCCCAAAATGTTCTCCAGTTCCTGACAAATCTGAAACCCTCCTCTCGACACCACCACCTCATCCACGCATTGAGGCTTCTGAGCTCTGCCTGCCTGGTAGGTCCTGCACGAGGGACAGGCAGCACCTTGGAAGTCCGGGACTTCAATCTTCTTCCTAACAACCTGAATTTGGCTTCCAGGACAGACCGCTTGGCCTTCCCAACATCATTGGTACCAACGTGTACCATGACAACTGGCTCATTCCCAGTTCTCTCTAACAGTCTATCTAGATTTCTTGTGATGTCTGCAACTTTTGCACCTGGCAGGCAAGTCACCATACGGTTATCATGTGCATCACAAATCCATTTCTCTGTATTTCTAATTATTGAATCGCTTAGTACAAGGAGCCTCTCTCCTGCAATCTGTTCATCTACATGCACCTCATCAACCATATTAAGGGAGAGAAACTCAGTTTGTTCCTGTTGTTTATCTTCCTGGATCTCATCAAGTGTGATGAAGGAGAGATCATCAGGTGGAACCAGTTGTTCCTCTGTGTGTTCCTCATCAGGTGTGATGAGGGAAAGAGCCTCAAATTTATTCTGTAATTTCAGACTCTCAGAGTGATCCCCTACTCTTCTCCTCCTTTGAGTCACATTCCTCCAAACATCACCCTCCTGAGTTAGTGAAGGGCCTTCTCCCTCAGAACTGTGCCCTGTCTCTTCTTTGTCCAGCATAGTCTGCTCTGCTCTGTCCAAGAACAGCTCAAGCTCCTTAATTTTATTGATGGTTAGATATGCGGGCCTCTAGCTGCTGGACCTTCTCTTCTAGTAGTGCAACCAGCTTGCACTTGCTCCAAGTGTAGTTCTCCATATGCTTTGGCAAGAACACAAACATGGCACAAGTATTGCAGGTAACCACAGCTGTTCCCTCAGAATCCATTTTAACAAGTGCAGTATTCTGGGCCTCAAAAATGTACACGTTTACTACCTTTCTACCTAGTAAGACTGTATTCTTCCTTTGTAACTAGTTTGCAATCTAAAGCAGCTCTACTCCAACTGCAAAACTTACCAGTGCTCATGCGAAACATGTTAACATTGCTGTTAACGAAACAATGCATATTGTGACAAGATGTCTCAAACCTAAAATATATCCTCTTTTTGGTGTTGCTCCACCTAAGATCATACCTGTCAAGTTTTAGTTTTGAAAATAAGGGAAACACTGTGGGCATGGCCAAATCTGTGGGCATGGCCAAATCTGTGGGCATGACCAAATCTGGCCTTGTGACTCTAGTCATGCCTGCCACATGGCCATGAAAACGTCTGCAAACACAGACAGCACTGGCTCTTTGGCTGTAAATAGAGATAAGCACTGCACCCTAAAGTCAAATACGAGTAGCTTTTGAACAAGGGAGACCTTTACTAACCACTTGCATAAACAGGGCCAAACTTCACAGCAAATTTGAATACCCATCAGGGATTTGCTGTTATTAGTAAATTCCCTTGCTTGAAAGCCAGTTGTATCCGACTCTAGGGTTCAGTGCTCATCTCTGTATCAAAGCCAAAGAGCCAGCGCTGTCTGCTTCTGCATATGTTTCCATGGTCATGTGGCAGGCATGACTGCCATTGCCTTCCCACCCACTTGCAATTTCTTGCTTTTGAACTGCTAGGTTGGCAGAAGCTGAGATAAAGACATGAGCTCATTCCGCCCTGCAGTACTTGGGAATCAAACTGCTGACCTTCCACCTCCCAGTCAGCATCTTAGTAAAGGTAAAGCTTGCCCTTGCGTGAAAGCCAGTCATATCCAACTCTAGGATTCAGTGCTCATCTCTGTTTCAAAGCCGAAAAGCCGGTGCTATTTTCTGTGTTCATGTGGCAGGCATGACTAGACACTGGAGTGCACAGAACACTGTTTACCTTCCCTGTAGGAATCGGGGCCGCAGAGGGCCGGAGGTCCCGGAGGAGACTGATCAAGAAACGATACGAGGCAGTATGGAGGAGGATAAGATCAGTGCTTTATTGAGGAAAAGGCATAACCATTTATAGATCAGAAGGCAAGGTAGAAAAAACCATCACCCGACAGTAAATCACATCACCTATTTACTCAGGTTAATTGGGAATCTCCCTTGGGGAAGTCAATTAGTCTTGACAAACATTGACTGGGAAAACACCTTTGTTTTGGGCTTAGGAGCTGGGTAAACATGGCCACTATTTGCGCCAGGGATTTACGCTAAGCTCGGAGATGAATGTTTGCCTAATTATGTTACAGGAGTTAGCGATCTGCTTACTTGGCAGAGCCTTAGGTCAGGTCAAGGAATTGGGTGAATCAAACCCTATAATTTATCCACCCCCCTTAATTTAGGTGCTCGCAGAGCCCACGGGCCAGGGAGCCTTTCTCCCGAAAGTGGCCTCTGCCGGGCCATTCCGTGCCCATGGGGGCACGGGGAATCCACACTTCCCACCAAAGTGTTTCCTACTTATCTACTTGCAATTTCTTTTCTTTTTAATATATACTTTATTTTCCAAAAAAAGAAGAAAAAGCCAGATAGTAAAAGATAAACATTGTCAATTCCCACACAGAGACCCACCCTCTCCCTCCCCCATGTTGACTTCCAGCAGCCCAGTCACTGCCCCCTTAAAATATAATTCCCCTATAATTGTTTAACCGAATATCTAAACACTTCTAATTTAGCATACCTGTCAAGTTTCGGGAAATTTCTGTCAAACCCCCGTATTTTACACTCTTTCCTGCCATCATCCTGTATTAGTTAGACTGCAATTAGACTGGAGTTAGACTGGAGGCCAGCACAGGATAAGCATAGCTGTCGATTTTCCTGTTTTGGCTGGGAAATTTCCCTTATTTGACAGGAATTTCCCGAAACTTGACAGGTATGCTTCTAATACATCAAAAACCAATATTAGATTCAATAAATATTATATCCAATCATTAGGCCTTTCAGATCAAGATCTTTCTTGAAGTGTTCGATTACTTTTCTCCAATCTGTCCAAAAACCATACGGGTCTTCATCTCTTAAATTCCTAGTAAGTTTATCCATGTCCATATAGTATTCGTTTTCAGTATTTTACACATTTCCTCATGAATAGTTGACTAATATTATTTAGCTTTCTTACATGTCCACCACATATGATCATAACATTTCCAACATTTATCAGACATTTTACTATTCATATTTGCAAGTTTTGTGGGAGTCAAACACCATCTATACATCATTTTAAAATAGTTTTCTTTTAGATTCACGCATGTAGTAATTTTCATTGATTTTTTTCATTGATACTCCCAATTTTCCATTTCAATGTCTCTATTAATATTAATGGCCCATTTAATCATCTGTGATTTAACTTTTTCATCTTCAGTATACCACTGTAACAATAATTTACATATATTGGAGATTAGTTTTTTATTATCACCTAACAACAACCTTTCCAATTCTGTTTCTTTCAAAAGAAAACCATATTTCTTTTTGTCAGATTTAAATAAATCAGCAATTTGTATATATTGTAATCATTCATACTCGAAGCCTAGATTTTTTTTATCTTTTAATGTTATATCTGCACTATCAACGTTCAAAATTTCTTTATATTTCAATCAGTCTTTACCTTTATTTTCAGTTTTGGCAGCAATAACTTCCATGGGTACAATCCATAGTGGTCTTCCATCACCTATATAGCCATACATTTAACAGATTAATTCTTATATAGTGATATTTAAAAGAACTATGTGTTTTGCACTTTTCATACCACATATAAGCATGGCACCCAATATGTTATCATATCCTTCTAAGGCTAATAATTTTCTATTTTGTAATAAGATCCATTCTCTTAGCCATACTAGACAAACAGCTTCATGATATAATCTAAGATTTGGGAGATTAAGGCCTCCCCTTTCATTCGAGTCACACAATGTGGTTTCCCCATGCCCCAATGGCATGGAACGGCCCGGCAGAGGCCACTTCGGGAGAACGCTCCCTGAGCCGTGGGCTCTGCGGGCAGAGAAATTAAGGGGGGTGGATTAATGATAGGGTTTGAATCACCCAATTCCTTGACCTGACCAGCGGTTCTGCTGAGAGAGCGAATATCTAACTCCGTTACCCATTAAGGTAATCACTCCGGGATCCTAAGGGCCTCCTCACGGCCCCAATCCTACAACACAACACTTTCATTTTTATCCTAGGTTTTTTCCCTGCCCACACAAAATCATATAATTTCTTTTGCCATTTATCAAGGTTTTTCCCATCTTTTACGATTGGTATCGTCTGAAACAGAAACATGATTCTAGGTAGAACATTCATTTTAATTACAGCAATTCTACCCATCAGAAAAAAATGCAATTTGTTCCATTTCAGCATATCTCTATCAATTTCCTTCCAATGTTTTTCATACGTATTCTTAAATAGATCAATGTTTTTAGTTGTTAAATACACACCCAGGTATTACACTTTATTCACTACCTCACATTCTGTTTGAGTTTGTAGTTCAAGTTGTTTCTTCTTAGTCATGTTTTTACATAAAATTTTGGATTTTTGTTTATTTAGATAAAATCCTGCTACCTCTCCAAATTGATTAATTTTTGATAGAAGGTGATGCATATTTTTAAAGGTTCTTCCACAAAAACACAATATCATCAGCAAAGGCTCTTAGTTTATAAGAAAAACCTTTCAACTTTAATCCTTTTATTAAATCTTCTTCCCTCACTTGTCAATAGAACTAAAACCATAATGAAAAGCAAGGGAGAAAGAGGACATCCCTGTCTGGTGCCTCTTTGAACATCAAATCTTTCTGTGAGGTCATTATTAATTAATAAATTTGACTTTTGAGAGCTATAAATTGCTTTCACAGAATTAATCATTCCTTCTCCCAAGTCATATCTTTACATCAATGAAAACATAAAGTCCCAGTTTACATTGTCAAAAGCTTTTTCAGCATCTACAAAGAATAGACCAATTTTTTTATCTGGGTTCTTATCATAAAATTTGATTATGTCTTACACAATTCTAACATTGTCTTTAATCTGTTGATTCGGCAAGAAACCTGCTTGTTCTTTCTTAACACGATTAATCAAAAAAGATTTCATTCGTTCAACTATAATTTTAGCAAAGATTTTATAATCATTATTCAAAAGTGAAATGGGTCTATAGTTCTTAACATTAGTCAAATCTTGCCCTTTTTGGGAATCAGCTAAATTGTAGCTTCATTCCAGCTCTTCGGAATTTTTTAAAAGTTTATTACATCATTCATCAACTCTTCAAATACCGATCATTTGAATACTTTATAGAACTGCGCTGTTATCCCATCAGGGCCTGGAGCTTTTCCAGAATTTGTCTCTTTTATAGCTTTCTTGATTTCTTCTTGTGTTATTAAGCCATTCAGTTTCTTTTTCATATCCTCATATTTTAGAGATTTTGATTTTATCCAAATAATTCTCTATTAATTTCTTGTTAATTAGATGCTTTTGAAACTGTTTGTCATAGTATTTAAAAAAAGCTCTTTCAATGTCTTTTTGTATAGTCAGTTCTTTACTTTCAGAGACAATTTTGGAAATTATTTTTGCTTCTTTTCTTTTTTTTAATTGCAGGCTAAATACTTGCCAGATTTATTAGCCCATTCAAAATTCTTTTGCTTGAATTTTTTCAAGCTCCATTCCACCTCTTTTGTCAAAATTATATCCAGTTGTTGTTGTAAAACCTTAATTTGTGTCGAAATTGTCTTTTTACCAGGTTTTTTTCTTCAATTCTCTTTCTTTTTCCTTTATTTTATTCTGAATCTCATTGATTTTTCTTTTTCCAGTTTTCTTTGTTTGTTTAGTAAGGTCAGTTTACCTCGAATTACTGCTTTATAGGCATCACAGACCACATCCAAATTAATGTCTATTCCAGTCAATCTTGAAATAATCTTCCGTTTCTTTTTGGATTATTTCAATATTTCATTTTTCTTTTAGTAAATCTTCATTTAATCTCCATCTAAAAGTTCGATTTCTTGATCTACCTTCAATCAATACTGGATTGTGGTCAGAGCACACTTTTGCCATGATTGTAGCTTTCTTAAATTGTGATCTCGATTCCTTAGACAACCAAATCATATCAATTCTGAAGAAAGAATTATGTCTCAATGAGAAAAATGTATATTCTTTACACTGTCCATTGATTTCTCTCCAGATGTCAGTTAGGCTTTCTTGTTTTATCAGTTCAAAGAAGACCTTAGGTAATTTCCCATCTGTTGCATCTTTTTTCTTTGAAGTTTTCCTGTCTAATAAGTTATTTACAGTTCCATTAAAATCACCCATTACAATAAGATTGTCACTAAAAAGTTTGTCAAGTTTTCCAATCAAGTCCTTAAAGAATTCTTCTTTGGTTCCATTCTGTGCATAGACCCCGACTAAAAGGAGTTTCTTTGAGTTTACAGTTACGTATTTCAACAAGGAGTTGCCTCCCTTGAGAATTGCTGGAAATCTGCTTTAGTTGTAAAGCTGGTTTTATATACATAACAACTCCTCTTTTCTTTACTTTGTCCAATGATGCAAATTTTAATCCCAGTTGTTGATTAATTAACAATTTTTCACCTTCTTTTTTAATATGAGTTTCCTGTAAGCAGATTATATTACAATTTTGTTTTTTCAACCAATGCATAACATTTCTCCTCTTCTGAGGAGAATTAACTCCATTTACATTCCAAGAGATTAATCTGTATTCTATTACTCTAGGGTTTTGTAAAGTCCTAATGGTGTTGTCCCAAAAATTGGGTCATTTCATGCTGTGATCTTATCTTCTTTCGTACACCATTGTAAGTAAAGTCCCTTTGGAAATTCCCATCTGAATCTGATATTCTTCTTTTTCAGCTCATCTATCATAAATTTATAAATTTTCCTTTTATCTCTTACAGATTTTGGTATTTTTTTAAGCAGTGTAATCTGTTTGGCTTTTATCTCAAGTGGATGTTTATAATTTTTGAGGAATATTTTTTCTTTTATGCATTTCTTAGTAAATTGCACTATGATATCTCTTGGGAGCTTTTTTCTTCTAGCATAGTCTGAGTTTACTCGGTAAATTTTATCACAGTCTGATCCCAGAGATTCATCATCTTTCATTTCCATGTATTTATTCAGCTCTCCAATGATGAGATCTCTGGTATTTTCTTTTTCAGAGTCGGGGACACCTCGCAGATGCAACCAGTTTTCTGTTGCTTTAACTTCCATCATGACAATAAGATTGTCCATGATTCCTTCACTAATTTCAATATTGTCCATTCTTTGGCTTAGTCCCATTCTCAGACTTTAAATCTTCAGTTGTTTCCTTCAAAATTCTAATCTATTTGAATTCCCTTCATTTGTTCTGTTAAGCTATTGTTCATTTTTTCCATCTGCTCAATTATTCTTCACCCGAAGCTTCCATTTCCCCCCTCTAAAGCTTCTGTGGATTTGTTTAGCATTTCATGTATTGCTTTAATCTCTTTTGACAGTTTATCCATTGTGACCGGTGTAGTCATGGCTTTAAGAGCATCGGATCTTGTCCTTGGACTCGCCAAGATGGTGAGAGAGAAAAGTTGGTCCTCCAACTCCAGGTGCCAGCCAAAATGTCTTGTTGGTATTTATTTGCAGAGTAGGTCAATTACTTCCTTCAGGATGACTTTCTTCCCTTTCTTTTCCACTTTGGGTCTTTACCTTCTATTCACACCGTCTCACTCCCCAATCTTCCAGTCTGCTCTTTGTAATCTCTGATACAGCTGTAGTCTCACGAGATTTGTCTTGGGAAATCTCAGTCTATCAGTTCTCGCGAGACTTCACCACCTGTTTGACCACAAATACTTAAAGCTGAATCTGTTTCTTTTTTAAATACAAGCACTTTAAAAGCAACAGTTCTCTGCCGGGACCAAACTGATCTCTTCTCCATAATCCCAACTACACACCCGTATATTCTCTTCAGATCTTATATCGTAAGTTGCTTAAAATTAATGTATCTTTCTTGTCTTGTTTTCTTCCTTGTCTTTCTTATCAATATAAAGTAGTTCGTACATTTCAATAGGCTTCTGTGGCTGGGCTGCTCCCTTGGTAAAATAGATGATTGTTTCAGCAACAAAAATGAGGATCTTGGTTCCGAATTATGTTGTATACATGACTCAGAGACAATTTGTGGAGCTGGAGGCTACTTCCCAGCGAGCGCCCTTCAAAACAAAATGGCAGCCCCTACTCAGGCATACCTGTCAAGTATCCCGGATTGGCTGGGATTTCCCGTATTTCCGCGCCGATTTTCTCCATTTCCTGCCCGGAGCTGCCGCTACCTCGTAATTTGGCAGTGGGGGGAAAGGAGTTATTGCGCATCCCTTCTGCGCAGGTCCTTTCTACGCATGTGTAGAACCCTTCTACTCATGTGTAGAAGGCTTCTGTGCAGAAGGGGATGCGTAGAAGCCTTCTACGCATGCATAGAAGTGACCTGCACAGAACGGTTCTGTGCAGGTCCATTCTACACATGCGTAAAAGCCTTCTACACATGTGTAGAAGCGATCTGCGCAGAACGTTTCTGTGCAGGTCACTTCTACGCATGCGTAGATGGCTTTTACGCATGGGTAGAATGGACCTGCGCAGAAACGTTCTGCGCAGGTCCCGTAATCTCCGGAGCTGCGCTTGACAGGTATATACTCAGGGTTGCCGCTCCATTGAAGTAACAACTCTCAGAAGTATACTAATGCTTTCCTAGAGGTCCCCCTGCCTGGTAAACCTTATGGAGAGGGACAAAGTTGCCTTTCTCCTTATCTTCAAGATTGTTCCGTGTGCTCTCAGCGTGGGAGCAAACCTAATTCAGCCATATCCCCACCTGAAGTCTTTTTACTGTCTCTCTACTTGCAATTTCTTGCTTTCAAACTGCTAGCCTGGCAGGAACTGAAACAGAGATGGGAGCTCAGTACACACACACACACACACACACACACACACACACACACACACACACACACACACACACACACACACACACACACACACACACACACACACACACACACACACACACACACACACACACAGTATCAACACGCCTGTAAAGAAACACCATGCATGCCCAGGCAATAGGAGCAGGGAAAGGTGTGCACCAGTTCCCCCCTCATCCCCACACCCCTCGCCTCAGTCGCTATGGGGAGAAAGGAAATAATTTATACGGGAACCTGGCGGGAAAGAGGGGTGAAAAACAGTAATTTCCCGGCCAATACAGGATACTTGACAGGTATGCCTATGCTAAGGAGAGGAGTCGCAGTGGATGGCGAGAAACTAAGCAAGAGAATTACCCTCAACATCCTCTGAATGGATATGTGTCTCAAGTCTGCCAACTAAGATCTAGGAAGAGCTCTATGGCAAGAACAAATACTTTTGAGGGTATGCAAAAGCAAAAGCAAATTAGAAGAGGAAGGAGCTCACTGGACAAAAAAATAACATTTAAGGAGGACATGGCTGAGGAACTCAACCTCCCCTATGTCACTTGGAGGACCCTGAGTAAGGTCCTCCAAAGTGACATCATATAGAAGAATCTGCAGCATACTTCAAAAGCTTTATAATTTTTTGTTTATTCTTAAAGACATCCTTCCCTCAAAGTGCCAGTGTGGTATATTACATAGAATTGACCTGGGACTTCAAAGACACAGGTTCTAATACCGAGTGTTGTGTGGTGATAAATAACCTGACTCCCTAAAGGGGTCAATGGTTTTGTGTGGATGAGCCCCTTTCAGTGGGGTGATGGCCCCCTCAATGGAGGAAATGCCTCTGGAAACCATCATATTGGGCCCAATGGCAAAATGAGTAGAGGAGGAACCACTTCACTATTCTGATTCCCAACAGTCATAGAGGCACCTTGTTAATATCCTCAAGGCTGTGGCAGTCCATTGCAGTCCCAGTGTTAAATCCTGCACACCTCATTTCATATGTGCCACAGGAGTATCAATGGCTATAATTATGGATACTTAAGGACAACCTCCGGGTTGGAGAGATAGGCAGGATATCTCTCAATATCATTTCCAGGGAATCCTAAGCAGGTGAAGGCATCTGCTTGGGAATACCCTGAAGGAAATGGTGAGCCACTGTGTGAGACAGAATGCTGGACTGGATGGGCTGTGGCCTGTTCCAGCAAGGCTGTTCTTATGTTCTTATGTTCTTATGAGATGGCTCTGTGATCACAGTATGTGGGTCACTTCATGGCAAGCTGCGATCCACCTTAAACAAATTTATACCAGTTGCATTTTTCCTGTTCCAGGAAAAATTGTATACTTGGACATGAACAGCAGCAACTGATGACCAATCACATCATCTGATGGTCAGTTAGTCACTCTGTCAAACTAGACTTGCTTCTCATGTTTCTTGTGAGGAAGAAGTGCAGAAGAGGAGAGCTACTCTACATACCTTCTGAGTACATTCAATCAGAAAAGAAAAATCAAAGTATATTTGAACTTACAGTAGGAAGACAAAATTAGAAAACTTCATAAAGTACTTAATAAATAATTAACTAATAAATCAGAGGAGCACTAGATAAGACATCATTCCAGTCCCAAACTTCCAGGGATTCTTATTCGGCTCTCAAGAGCTCAAAGGCCTATGGGTCATTGATCCTTTCTAGCAGGCAATGACAGTCTCTTGAGCTTCAAGAGGATTCTGCTGTTATTTATTCAGCCTGATTTATCACACACTTTAGGGAAAATGCTGCAGTGTTGACTTGCTTTTTTTCATGAGCACTGTGCTGTGTGTTGTGCAAAACTCTAAAGACCCAGATCAAGCCAACTTTTTATACTTCCAACTGTCTTGAGTGTGTTAAGCAAGTGAAGGGTGTAAGTATTATAAATTCACTCATGGCTGGCATTGCAGATCCATTTTCATTGAGCTCTGAAGTCAATGGAAGTCATGCAGCTAAATACTTCTCAGGATTTAGAAACTTGGCAACACCCTTCCCCCCACTCCCTGTCTAAATTACCTTGGCTTTTTGCCAGTCGCTTTAAATAAAGGCAAAGTGCTGAATACATTAGCACTCTAGATCCCCATGCCTCTTGCTTACCATGGAGGCTGCACACATCATTTGCTTCACCTATATGCAATTTTTAAAAGCCTGCTTATTAAGGATGCTGGTAACAGTCTCTGTAGGAATGGCAAGTTGTTGTTGTTCAGTCGCACAGTCGGTTCCGACCCTTTGCGACCCTATGGACCATTGTTCTCCAGGCACCTCTGTCCTCCACCATCCCCCTCAGCACTCCCAGTTCTGTGCCCATTGTGTCTACAATACCATCTAGCCATCTCATCTTTGGCCTCCCCCTTCTTCTTTTGCCCTCCACCTTTCCCAACATCAGGGCCTTCTCAAGTGAATCCTCCCTTCTCATTTGATGTCCAAAATACTTTAGCTTCGTCTTTACTATTAGCCCTTCCAATGAGCAGTCAGTGTTGATTTCTTCTAAGATTGACCTATTTGTTCTCCTCGCTGTCCAGGGTACTCTCAAAACTCTCCTCCAACACCACATTTCAAAGGCATCTATTCTTCTGCGTTCAGCTTTCCTAATTGTCCAGCTCTCACATCCGTACATTACCACTGGGAATACCATTGCTTTGACTATTCTAATTTTTGTTTGCAATGTGATGTCTCTGCTTTTCACTATGTTCCCCAGGTTTCTCATGGCTTGTCTCCCAAGAATCAGTCGCCTTTTTATTTCATGGCTGCAATCCCCATCTGCCGTAATCTTTGATCCCAGGAAAGTAAAATCTGTCACTGCTTCTACTTCTTCCCCATCTATTTTCCAGGAACTGATTGGGCCTGTTGCCATTACCTTGGTTTTCTTGATATTGAGCCTCAAACCAGCTTTTGCACTCTCCTCCTTCAGCCCAATCAAGAGGTTCTTTAGGTCTTCCTCACTTTCTGCCATTAGGGTGGTATCGTCTGCATATCTCAGATTGTTTATGTTTCTCCCAGCAATTTTAATCCCATATTGTGATTCCTCCATCCCTGCATTTCGCATTATGTGCTCTGTGTATAGATTAAATAAGCAGGGTGATAAAATGCAGCCTTGTCTTACTCCTTTTCCTATTCCAAACCACTCTGTCATTCCGTGTTCTGTCCTAACTGTTGCTTCTTGGTTCATGTACAGATTTCTCAGGAGGCATATGATGTGCTCTGGTATTCCCATCTCTTTAATTACTTGCCACATCTTGTTGTGGTCCACACAGTCAAATGCCTTAGTGTAATCAATGAAACAAAAGTAAACTTGTTTCTGGTATTCCCTTGTTTTCTCCATGATCCAACGTATGTTGGCAATGTGGTCTCTAGTCCCCCTGCCTCTTCTGAAACCGGCCTGCACCTCTGGTAGTTCTCTCTCCACATGTTGCTGAAGTCTGTCCTGTATTATCTTGAGCATCACCTTGCTGGCGTGTGGGATGAGTGCAATTGTTCGGTAATTTGAGCATTCTTTGGCGTTGCCCTTTTTTGGGATTGGGACGTATACTGATCTTTTCCAATCCTGTGGCCACTGTTTTGTTTTCCAGATTTGCTGGCATATTGAGTGCAGTAATTTGACGCCATCATCTTTTAGCGCTTTGAAAAATTCGACTGGGATACCATCATATCCACTAGCTTTGTTGTTTGCAGTGCTCTTTAGGGCCTTTATAACTTCGCTCTCCAGGATGTCTGGCTCGAGTTCAGTTTTTTCATCATTGTGGTTATCAGGAGTGTTGAGGTCCTTTTTGTAGAGTTCCTCTGTGTACTCTTTCCATCTTTTCTTTATCTCTTCTGCATCAGCTAGCTCTTTTCCGTCTTTGTCCCTTATCATGGTCATTTTTGCTTTGAATGTTCCCTTTAAGTATTAGTTTTCATACTTCACAAAACAAAGAAAAATAACACCAACCGGCTTTAGTAGCTGGATTCATGTTTCCAAAGGTCTTATGCTCTGAAATCTTTAACCATCACAATCTCAGGACTGTACTACATATAAGCTCCCATGTAGGACACAGTCTGCTGGTCATAAATGGCCACACACCATGGGCTTGATTAGCTTCATGTTTTTATTGCTGGCTGTTCCTGTCTTATCACATAGGCATGGTAGAAAACCATTTGGATAGCTAAATCCCAAGACTGCCTTCCTCTGCAACTTAGAGACAGAGTCTCTGGCTGCACAGAAGTAACAGTGTCAAATGCTGGACAAGAGATGATGCAGAAAACAGAACAACCTTGTTCTTCATTGGTATGGAGGTTAAACTAAAGGGGTAGAAGGGAATAGAAGGAAGCACTAAATCATAACATGATTTTACAAAATCACTAGGGGCTGTCGACAGTTTGAGACCTCAATACTGCTCGACGGAATGAGCACCTATCTCTGTCCCAGCTCCTGCCAACCAAGCAGATCAAAAGC
Organism: Bradypodion pumilum; assembly: GCA_035047305.1. Taxonomy (NCBI): domain Eukaryota; kingdom Metazoa; phylum Chordata; class Lepidosauria; order Squamata; family Chamaeleonidae; genus Bradypodion; species Bradypodion pumilum. The sequence goes on along the minus strand of JAWDJD010000009.1, from coordinate 21,390,421 downwards.
AATCCATTGCAGTCCTGGTGTTAAATCCTGCATGTCTCATTTCATTCATTCTGCAGGAGATGGCTTCATGATCACAGTGTGTAGGTCACTTCATGGAAAGCTGTGATCCACCTTAAACAAATTCACACCAGTGGCATTTTCCCTTTCCAGAGAAATATGTATACAGTAAAACCTCGCATAAAGAGTGCCTCGCTTAGAGACTAACTCGCTTAAAGAGCAGAATTTTCTCTGAATGGTCACCTTGCTTAACAATTAAAACCAACAAAAAACTCACTTAACAACTAAATTGGGGTTTGAAATCCCCCCTGCCAGAAATCTTACACTTAAAGAGCAATCCCGTGGAATGCATTATGCTCTTTAAGTAGGGATGCAATACATCCCATTTTCCCATGATTTTCATGGATTCATGCTGTCCCGTCCAGTTCAAGGAAAAACATGGAAAAATCCCGGTTCAAGGAAAAATACTGTATGTAAAAAGCTATGGAGGATTCCTTAAGACTGCAAAGGGTTAAATGCATAGAGTCAGCATTCCTAGAGAGGAAGGGAACACTATGGATAGGAAGTGAGAAAGACAACTCTTCACTTCCCTTCCTCTCTAGGAATGCTGACTCTATGCATTTAACAATTTGCAGTCTTAAGGAATCCTCCATAGCTTTTTACATATTTTTCCATTCCAGACTTTTAGAGCTTTCTTCCAAGGATCCTTGTGTGGGGTTTGAAGGTGAGTTCTTCAAGGGTAGGGTAGGGGTGACCTCAGGGAGAGGAAGGGTCTTAGAGTTTGCGGTGTCTAGTCATGCCTGCCACATGACCACGGAAACGTCTGCAGAAGCAGACAGCACTGGCTCTTTGGCTTTGAAACAGAGATGAGCACTGAACCCTACAATCGGATATGACTGGCTTTCGAGCAAGGGAGTCCCGGTTTGGGGGGGATAGAATTATGGCAACCCTATCTTTAAGCGAGGTACCACTGTACTCGGATATGAGTTGCAGCCACCACCGCGGATTATGACTTGTCTAGTGATGCTCATTAGCCAAGGAAAAATTTAGTCTGCATGCATACTCATACCAACTGTACCATGTGTTTTTATGGGGTTCTTGGAGAGAGCCTCTTTGAAGGAGAGGACGGTAAGCACAGTTGGGCAACAAGATTAACTTGTTGGCTGATCCTTCAACTTGCTTCTCAAAGCAATCACACACTTCAAAGCAATCACATTTATATACTCCCCCATAATGCTTAGTGCACTCTCTGGGCAGTTCACAAGTTAATTAGCATTTTGCCCCCAACATGCTGGCTATTCATTTTACCTACCTTGGAAGGGTGGAAGGCTGAGTCAACCTTTGAGTCCTGGTCAGGATCAAACTCACAACCTTTTGGTTGCAGTACAGTGGTTTAAACCATTGCACCACAAGGACTCCCTATGCTTCTGGCATGATAAAAAAGAGAAAGTAGGGTGGCGTGGCTAAGATGGCCGATGAGTAACATCTTGATCCGGACGCTCGCGCTTAGCAAAGTGGTAATCAGTGTGATAGAGTGAAATGGAAAAATTTTAAAGTGGCAATTTCTGTGGATAAGACTCCTGCTTGCCTTTCTGGAAAATTTCAGGAAGTTTTGAGGTCGGATGGTCGAAGTTTGGGAGGCTTTCCTGGGCGGGTGAGGCCTGCAACGGCAGTCGCGGCTTTTCTGCCGAGGAGCCGAGAACGGGACCAGCGAGACTGCGGAGAAGCACTGGAATTGGCAAGAAACTGTTTGGCAAGAAAACAATTGCATGTAAGTGCATGAAAGGATATACAGAAAGTTAAAGCTTAAAGTTAGCTGGGGACTTTGCTTAGAAGAGCCTGGACTCTGAAATGGAAATGGGTGGAAGTAGATGAAACCAAGTGGTTGTTTCGTTAATGGCGGCGGTCCTGGAAAACGAAAGTGATCGTGTTTGGGTCTATGGTTTTTTCGCACCCCAGGAGAACCGCGGAGTGTTTTGGTGGTAACAAAGTGGTTTAAAAAGTTCCTGTCTGGGCTATAGTATTGGAAGGCAGCAGTGTGTCTCCCAGCGTAAAGCGTGTGGGAAAAGTTTGCCGTTCCACAGAAGAAGAAGGGGGGCTTTCACCCCGAAGTTAAGGCAACCGCTGGAAAATGGCGTTTTGATTTGTCCGCCTCAAGAGAAGGATTAATTGGGCTTTTTTTTGTTCCTTCACCGTGTGGATTACAAATATCATCTTTTTTTTTTGAGCACATTGCCTCTCACATCTTTTTCCTTTCCTGCTCGGATTTTGGGCTTTTTTCCCCCTTTCATTCCCCCCTCCCTTTTTTGGCGGCTTGGACTCAAACGAGAAATTCTGGGTGACTGTTTCCTTGGAGCCTTTACTTTTGCAGTTTGGAAGACGATCAGTTGGATTGCTTGCCTTGGGGAAACGGATCTGATGTGGATTATTATTTTCTTTTTCCTTTTTCCTTCTCTGCTGCTTGTTGGGAGTACACTTCGGTTCCTTCTGTCTTTTTTTGTGGATTACAGTACCTAACTCTTTGTTGGATTTCTTCCTCCATACAAGTCTCCCTCTTGGACTTGTGGTACCAGGGGTTGCACTGTTATAGGTTTTGTCTGACTGACTAATTTCTACAACGTTCTGCGACATTGGACTCTTATACTTTGTATTACTATGGAAAAAGGCACAAGAGGGAAAGCAAAGGAAGAAGAGCCAGTCGTGAAGTCCAAGAAGAAGGAAAAAGCACCAATGGAGGAAGCCCCTCAGTCTTCTTCTCCGCCCCCAGTGCCCTATGATCAAACCCAAATTATGGTGGAAATTGGCAAGCTGTTTCAGAAATTGGAGAAGAATGAGGAATCAAGGGTGAAAGATAGAAATGAAATGATGAAAAAGCAAGATAAGGTGGTATCATCTGTTGCAGATTTTTCAAAAAAGGTGGACTTAAGTTTGAAAAAAATAGAGGGAAATGTGAAATTGGTTCAAACTGAGGTAATTGCCATAAAAAGGAAATAAAAGGGACTCAGGAGGTGGTGCGGGAGAATAAGCTGAAATTGGAGGAGCAAGAGAGAAGGATTGATGCTGTGGAAGATATGATGAGAAAGCAGAATATTGTGATCCGTCAGGTCGTGGAACGGACACCGGACTTGTTAAGGGAAAGAGTGGTTCAGTGGTTAAACGGTTTGAATATGGGAAAAGAATTTGTTCAGGAAGATTTTGTAAGTGTATTTCGGGTGGGCCCAAGAAGAGGGAGGGTGGTTCAAAGAAATGTGTTGGTAAAATTTGCAAATTGGGCCGATAAGCTAAGAGTAATGGCCCATTTGAAACGAGTTGGTCCTGATGCTTTGAAATTTGATGGTTCTGACGTAGAAGTTTATAATGATATCTCATTGAAATAAAGAACGTGGAGATATAAGACGAGGCCTGTAACTAAATTGTTGATGAGTAAAAATATAAGGTATAATTGGAGATTTCCACAGCAATTGCGCTTTTATTATGACAAAAGAATGCAAGTAATTGATGAAGGGGCCAATCCATTGGAGTACTTGAGCTTGTTGGAACCGGTAAAAATAGATTCGGAAGAATGGATAAATCTCAAGAAGGAATTGATGGAATCGGGAGCCTTGGGGAGTGAGTATGAGAGGGAGGAAGCTGGTGGGGCAACAGGTGGAACACCGCAGTGAAGGGAAGAGGAGGAGGAGCTGTCGCTGATCATGGTGGAGGAGGAGACAAGTAAGGAGCAATGAGAATTAGATTATTACAGTTTAAAGCATTTAATTGATATAGAAAGGTGAGTAGCGCGTAGCACCAGTAGGTAGGCACATCTTGCATGTCCCCCCTCTCCCCTCTTTGGTTGTCAAAGGCGGCTTTTTTTTTGAAGAAGGTGGGGAGAGAGATAGTGTATGTTATATGTAGTTCTGTGTGGTATAGGGGTAAGGGGTTGTTGGTGGCACGCCCGATGGAGAGTTTAGAGCTTAGAAAGGAGATAGGTTATGGGAAGTATTAAAATATTATCATGGAATCTGAAGGGCACAGGTTCTGTTCCTAAGAGACGGAGATTGGAATTGGCGCTGAAGAAAGATAGACCCGATATATTGTTTTTACAGGAAATGCATCAGAAGTCAAAAGACACGAATAAACTTTTTTTGGGATGGATGCAACACTATGAGATGGCGTTTGGAACTTCAAAAGCGAGAGAGGTGGCAATCATGATTTCTAAAAAATTAGGATTTGAGATTACAAAAAGTATTGTTGATCAAGAGGGCAGATATTTGATTGTAAGAGGAAAAATAGAGGATGAGGAAATCATGTTGGTAAATATTTATGCTCCAAACGATCATCAAGCGGAGTTTCTAGAAAAAGTTCGGAAAATAGTGGAATTAGAGAATGTGGCAAAAATTATTGTGGCGGGAGATTTTAATTTGATAAGGTCAGGGTTAGATTGTACGAGCATAGCAAGAAGTGGAACTGGTTTGAAAGGGAAGGTTTTGGATAAATGGATGGATGCTATGGGTTTGAAGGATTCTTGGAGAGAGTTTAAGGGCTCTGAAAGGGCATACTCTTTTTTTTCACATGTCCATGGGACCTACTCGAGAATAGATTATGTTTTTCTTACGGAAAATTTGATCAAAGATATAGAAGGAATGGAAATCGGGATCATTAAGGAATCGGATCATGCCAAAGTATATCTGGAATTGAAATTACAAAAAGATATCCGAAGAGGAAGAAGTTGGAGGTACGATCCTAACTTATTTAAAGACCAAAAATGTAAAGAGCAGATTATGGAAAGGTGGAAAGAAAGTTGGCAGTGGAACGATAATAATGAGGTTAACATCAATGTTGTATGGGATACCATAAAGTCGGTTTTCAGGGGGGAAAGCATAAAGTTGGCGAGTTTTAAATATAAAAGACATAAAGTAGAACAGATAGAAAAAGAAAGAGAAATAAAGCAGTTACAGGAGGATCATGCGAAAAGTAAAGATAAAAAAATCCTCACGAAACTACAAAAACTTAAAGCAGAATTAATCGGTAAGGATATTGACAAAGTTAAATGAGACTTGATTTACTTAAATAGAGAATATTTTGAATATAGCAACAGAAGTTCAAAACTATTAGCAAGAGCAGCCAAGGCTAAAAGGGAAAAAAGAGAAATTGGGGTATTGGTTAATAAACAAGGTTTAAGGTGTAATAAGAACAGAGATAAATGCAAAATTGTGAGGGAATTTTATCAAGCATTATATGCAAAAAAGGAGGTAGATTTGGAGAGGCTCAAAAAGATATTGGAGAGACAGTTAGGGAACGGAATAAAACAAGAACATAGAGAGAAAATGGAGGAAAGGATCAATGATAAAGAGGTTAATGAGGTAATTAGTGGGTTGAAGATGGGGAAAGCTCCGGGGGATGATGGATTATCGACAGAGTTCTACAAAGAATTCAAAGAAGTGGTGGTTCCAAAATTGGTGAAGCTATATAATTATATTTTAGATGGAGGGTCAATCCCGACTTCATGGTATAACACTACAATCGTTCTACTGCCAAAGCCTGGTAAGAACCTGGAAAGAGTGGAATCGTACAGACCAATTTCCCTTATAAATCAGGATGCCAAGATCTTCACAGCAATATTGGCCAATCGTCTAAACGGTTTTATGGGGGAATATATAAATGTTGATCAAGTTGGGTTTTTAAAAGTATGGCACATGGCGGATTTGACTAGAAGGGTATTAGATCTAATTGATAATGTTAATCAAACGAAGGAAAAGGTGGGCTTACTATCATTAGATATTTTTAAGGCATTTGATTCATTACAGTGGTCTTCAATCAAGGAAATAGTTAAAAAATACGGGTTTGGGGATAGATTTAATAGGGTGATAGATTTATTATATCAAAAAGGGAATGCTAGGATCAGAGTAAACGAGGAGGTTAGTGATGTGGTAAAGTTAGAGGATGGTACTAGGCAGGGTTGTCCATTATCTCCTATCCTGTTTATTATGGCAATGGAGATACTAGCTAAAAATATAAGGGATGATTTAAATATAGAAGGGATTATGGGTAATAAAGTGAGTATGTATGCGGATGATACATTGCTTATGGTGAAACACCCGGAGTTGGTAATGGACAGTACTAAAGATCACCTACAGGTATTTGAAGCTATAACCGGATTAATGATAAATTGGGATAAATCAGAATTGATGCTGTGTAATTTGGGGGTAGGTGAGATGGGTAGGATAGTGGAGACACTTAATATACAAATTAAAGATAAGCTGAAATATCTGGGGATAATTATTTCAAATAAATTAGAAGAACTTAAACGATTGAACTATGACAGCTTGAAAGTCGAATTTAAGAATAAAATACAAGAGTTTCAGAAGTTGTAGCTGTCATGGTTCGGAAGGATTGCAATTTGTAAAATGATATTGTTACCAAAGATTAATTTTTTATTTGATGCACTAGCGATCCATTTGAAGGAGAAGGAAATTAACGAGTTTCAAAAGATGTTTAATTTTTTCTGTAATGGAGGTAAAAAATCTAGACTTTCAAAGAAGCTTTGGTATTTGTCTCAGAAAGAAGGGGGTCTGGGCATGCCAAATTTGTTAGCATACTATCGAGCATTCCAAATCAAGAATGTTGTGAAGATTTTGGCAAGAGAAAAGGCAATTTGGGAGGAACTGGAGATGAAAGAGTATAGAAATATTGGTAATATGATTTTCTTGGGAATAAAGGATAAGCTGAAAAGGCCAAATAATACCATGATGAGAGGGCTCATGGAGGTGTCGGAAAAGGTAAAGAAAGATATGGTCCCAAATCTCTCTCCAATTTTGGAATTGACTGATATGGTGTGTTTTCCAATAAAATTAGATAAGGAAAAAAAGGAAATATTGGATAAAAATGGGATGCTCTTACTGAAGGACTGGTTAAAAGCTTGTGATGATGGTACCAAGAGAAAAAAAATATTTGAGAAGTTAAATTTGGATTGGTTTCAGAAATTAAAGGTGGATAACAGGAATAAAAAATATAGAAGAGAAGTAGGGATAGATAGAACAAAGACGGAATTTGAAGAATTGGTAATAAAGATCAGAAAAGGGGAAAGGAGCATTAAGGGTCTTGTAAGCAAACTTTATACTATATTGAATAAGGGTAAAGATCCACAGGAAGATTTGAAACAGAAATGGGAACAAAATTTGAATATAAAAATTGGGGAGGTTGAATGGAGAAATAAATGGAAAAAGAGGATTATGAGAACAATGTCTGTAAGAATTAAAGAACACAATTTTAAAATGTTGTGGCAATGGTACTTGACACCACTAAGACTCTATCAGATGGATAATAAAAGAGCTAAGTTATGTTGGAGATGCAAAGAAACTGATGGAACATATGAACACATGTGGTGGAGTTGTAAAAAATAAGGGATTTTTGGGGAAGAATAGAAGGGGAGTTTGGTGAAATAATGGGTAAAAGCGTTAAGTTGGTGTCAGGTACCATTCTTCTAACAAATGTGGAAGGTTTGGGTCTGAATAAGGAGGAAAAAGAATTACTGGAAATTGTATTAACTACAGGTAGACAATGCATAGCTAGAAATTGGAAAAACGATGTAGATATACAGATCGGAGAGTGGTATAAAGAAATGTGGAGTTTAGCATTGAACGACAAATTGACATGGGAGATGTTGTGTTCTGTAAAGCTGTGCCTTTAACAATGCACCATTGCCATGTGTTAACAATGTAACCTTTCTGTGTGCAACATTATAACCATCAGCTGTATCAATGTAAACCTGATAAGGGGACGTGAGCTAGTGACCACCAGAGGGCAGTAGCGAGCGTCCAGCTCTCATGGCTCAGATTCACCTGGTTCAGCAGCGCGGGAAGATTCCCCGCGACCTCTTCACCTGCTCAAGAAGGGCGTGACCTTCTACGACGTCACGCAGGCAGCAACCAATAGTCTGTCGACGAGCCACATTCAAATGTATAGCCAGCTGTATATATTGAGCTACTCATCCGCCATTACCACATGTTCCTCCGGATCATCATGCAATAAACCTGTGTTAAGCCAACCCTTCGGCTGTTTCATTGTCTCTGGTCCCTTACACTAAATTGGCGACGAAGGTGGGATATGGCAGCCCACGGGACCAAGACATGCGCCGGTTTCGAAATCAGGAAACCGGGCAACTGGGAGATCTTCGAGATGGACTTCCAGGCCGCACTGATCGAGTCCGAAGTCACGGAAGAGGTGAAGAAAAGGGCCATCTTCACCAGGATGCTCGGACAAGAAACCAAAAGGACCTTGGTGGACCTGATTGCACCGAGGAGGGTGAGTGAGTTCAAGGCCAAGGAACTCATGCAGATGCTGCGTGAGCCCGTCCGGCCCGCCACGGCGATGTTTCCCGCTCGGAGTGCGTTCTGGAGGCGAGTCCAAGCGCCCGGGGAGACGGTCGCCGCATTCGTGGCGGCCCTGCGGCTGGCGGCCGGCCCGTGCAAATGGGAGAATGCTGAAATCACCCTCCGGGACTGTGTGCTGTGCGGCCTGAACGACGCCGAGACCCAGCGCACATTAATGAACCAAGAGCCGCCTCCCACGTTGCAGGAGGTCATCAGAGCAGCCCAGGCCGCAGAAGCTACAAAGGCCGGGGTCCAAGAACTCCAGGACTGGCGGCCGAAGTCGAGCAAGGCAGAGGCTCCGGTACAGGCGGCCCGGCGAACTTCGAGGTCGTCCACAGAGAGCAGCGACGACGAGGACGCCCGGAGGGTCCGGAAGGAGAGCCGGCGATGCGACGGCTGTGGAGCGGCCCACAACCGCGTAAAGTGCCCCTTCCGGAAGGCCGAGTGCCACAACTGTGGCCGCCGCGGGCACATCGCCAAGGTGTGCAGGAAGAAGCGCGAAACCCGGAGGAGCTCCGCAGACCGTTCCGCGGGGCAAGACCGCCCAACGAGACCCAAGGATGGCGCCCAGGCCACGCGGAAGCAGGACGGCGTGGGCCGCATCTCCGACGGCAGCGAGGACGACGCCCCAGTGTTCAGCGTGTCTACAGGACACCCCCGCTACTTTGTTGAGGTACTAGTCCAAGGGGTTCCCAGTAGGATGGAAATTGACTCGGGGTCCTCATATTCAATCATTTCCCAGAGGGAGTTTTTGGGAATTGCCCCCCACAAGCGACCCAAGCTCAAAGCATTGAGGTCAACACTACGGGACGTGCAAGGGAACAGTATTCCAGTGTTGGGGGTTGGAGAATTTCAGGTCAAATTCAAGGAGCACGCCGCGTCCCTTCCCCTAGTCGTGCTCAAAGGGGGAGATTGCAGCCTCCTCGGGACTCAATGGTTCCAGCCCCTGGGCTTGTTTATTGGGGGGGGGGGTGCACGCCGTTGGAATGCACACCGTTGGGACTGATCCAATTCAGGAGGTGTGCGAGGCGCACCCCGAAGTTTTCAAAAAACGACTGGGGAAATTCAAGGGCCCCCCAGTGACTTTCGACCTGGACCCGGAGGTCCACCCAATTCGCCTTAAACCACGCAGGGTGCCGTTCGCACTTAAGGACAAGATAGAGGCGGAACTGGACAAGTTGGTGGGCCAGGGGATCCTTGTGCCTGTAGATTCTGCGGAGTGGGAAACTCCAATTGTAACCGCACTAAAGGCCAATGGGGAGGTCCGCATATGCGCCGACTACAAGTGCACCATCAACAAGGCGATCCGCCCGAATGCATATCCGGTGCCGGTAGTCAGCCATCTGCTGGCCAGGTTACACGGGGGAAAGTGTTTCGCTAAGCTCGACTTAGCGCAGGCCTACCAGCAGCTTACGGTGCCCCCTGCCGCAGCTGCTGCGCAGACCATAGTCACCCATAAGGGGGCGTTCCAGGTGACGCGCCTCCAGTTCGGCGTGAATTCGGCGCCTGGAATTTTCCAGTCACTCGTGGAATGCCTCCTGAAGGGGCTGGAGGGGGTGTTGCCTTATTTTGATGACGTGTTAATAACAGGGGGGAGTCGGGTTGAATTGGCCAAGAGGTTGGGAAAGGTCCTGACAATATTCGAAAAGGCGGGGCTGAGACTGCGAAAGGACAAATGCGTCTTCTTCGCAACCGAGGTTGAGTTCCTAGGGTTTTGTGTGACGCCTGAGGGAATCAAACCATCCAAGTCCAAGGTGGCAGCCATTAAGAAAGCCCCCCGCCCCACCTCCAAGCCCGAGCTGCAGTCGTTCCTAGGGCTGCTCAACTTTTACCACTCCTTCCTTCCCCGGAAGGCAGCGGTGGCTGAACCGCTACACAAGCTGCTAAAGAAAGACCAGGCATGGAGGTGGGGCGATGACCAAGAAAGGGCATTTAGCGAGCTAAAAAGCCTCCTGGCGTCCGACGCCATACTGACCCACTTCAACCCCAAACGCCCAGTAGTTCTGACCTGTGATGCATCTCCAGTGGGGGTGGGGGCGGTGCTGTGCCACGTGTTGGAAAACAGAAGGGAGGCCCCGATAGCATTTTACTCCAGTTCCCTGTCCCAAGCAGAGAGAAACTACGCACAGACGGACAGGGAGGCACTAGCAATAGTCGTGGGGATGAAAAAATTTCACGATTTTCTGTACGGCCGCCCCTTCACCATTGTAACGGACCACAAGCCCCTGCTAGGCATCTTTACCGCAGATAAGCCCACCCCACAGATCCTGTCCCCGAGGATGCTCAGGTGGGCCATTTTTCTCAACGCGTATCAGCACGCGTTGGTCTACCGGCCCGGAAAAGAGATCAGCCATGCGGACGCTCTATCTAGGTCTCCCCTTCCTCTAACGCCCAGCCAGGTGAGCAAGGGGGAGTGGGACCATCAGGTTCTCATGATAGAGGTGCTGGATTCGCCCCCCTTAGTGCCCGCCGACATTGCCAAGGCGACAGAGAAGGACAAGACGTTAGCGGCAGTTAGCTCCTGGGTGCAGAAAGGGTGGCCGGCGTCCTCCCCAGCGGAGGAGTTCGCTCCATTTTTCAGAAAAAAGCTAGAACTGTCCCTAGAGAGGGGGTGCCTCTTGTGGGGGCAGCGGGTGGTGATTCCCACTTCCCTTCGGCCGCGGGTGCTCAGACTGCTGCACGTCAGCCACCCCGGCATCGTGCGATCCAAGGCGCTGGCCCGGAGTTACTTCTGGTGGCCCCAGCTGGACGCCGACATCGAGCACATGGTCGGCACTTGTGAAAGTTGCCAATGCTCCAGACCGGAGGAGGCCTGCCTTCCCCACAGGGAATGGGACGCGGCTAAGGGGCCGTGGTCCCGGGTGCACGTTGATCTCGTGGGCCCGTTCAGGGGCACCCTGTTCCTTCTTGTAGTGGACGCCTTCTCCAAGTGGTTGGAGGTTATCCCAGTCACGAGCACCTCCTCGGCCCAGACCATTAGGCATTTGCGGAGGCTCTTTTCCACGTTCGGCATACCCGACACGTTAATTAGCGACAACGCTAGTTGTTTCACGTCCTCCGAGTTTAGGGCATTCATGGAGATCAACGCCGTTCGGCACATCACCTCCGCCCCCTTTCACCCGGCCACCAATGGCCAAGTAGAGCGCCTCGTCCGCACCACGAAGGACGCGTTGCGGCGCATGGGCCCCGGGGATCTGAACCTGCAAGTGTGTCAGTTTCTGCTAGGGTACAGGGTGACCCCGTTGGCGTCAGGTTACTCCCCCGCTGAGCTCTTAATGCGTAGGAAACTGACCACCATCCTTACTAGGCTGGACCCCACGAGGATAGAGGACAAAGGAAGGAACATCGGGCTAGAGGCTACAAAGAGTTTCAGTGTAGGCGCCCCCGTGCATTGCAGGAATTACGCCAGCACGGGCCCAGCCTGGGTACCGGGCGTAGTTGTGGAGCAAACAGGCCCCGTGTCGTACCGCGTGGAAACCAGCACAGGGCTCCTGTGGAGGTGGCACGCGGACCAGCTCCGACGCAGGGTCTCTGATGAGCAGGGCACGGATCAAGCAGGGAATAAGTCAGCGTTAGGGTTCTCCCCCACCCGTTCAGCCCAAGGGGGAGGAAAAGGGGACCGCGGGCCCCCACCAAGGGGGGAGGAGGATGTTCTCGTAGATATCCTAGGGGATCATTCTGGGGGGGGGAGGAACCCGACCCCATACATATCTCGCCGAATGTCCCCACAAATGCGGATGCCCCTACTAAGTTAGATTTTGATTTTCAGAACCGGGGGGGGGGGTTTCGGAGTGGTCCCCCACCCGTCCAAGCGAGAAGAGGGGTTTTTCGTTAGCCCCGATGGCCCCCGGTCTGCCCACAATGGAGTTTTTCCCTTCCCCTAAGGCCGCCAGACAGCGGCAAGCCACTAACAAGTCTCCCTCTCCCATTTCAGGACAAGGGACCAGGGAACAAAGAAGCAATAACGCCCCCGGGGGGGGGCAGCCCTCTTCATGGCCCAAACGCACATGCAACAAGCCATCTTGGCTGAGAGACTTCGTCTCATCCTAGGGGGGAGGGATGTTGTGTTCTGTAAAGCTGTGCCTTTAACAATGCACCATTGCCATGTGTTAACAATGTAACCTTTCTGTGTGCAACATTATAACCATCAGCTGTATCAATGTAAACCTGATAAGGGGACGCGAGCTAGTGACCACCAGAGGGCAGTAGCGAGCGTCCAGCTCTCATGGCTCAGATTCACCTGGTTCAGCAGCGCGGGAAGATTCCCCGCGACCTCTTCACCTGGTCAAGAAGGGCGTGACCTTCTACGACGTCACGCAGGCAGCAACCAATAGTCTGTCGACGAGCCACATTCAAATGTATAGCCAGCTGTATATATTGAGCTACTCATCCGCCATTACCACATGTTCCTCCGGATCATCATGCAATAAACCTGTGTTACGCCAACCCTTCGGCTGTTTCATTGTCTCTGGTCCCTTACACTAAAGGAGATTAAAGTAAAACGAGATAAATTAAAAGAGAATAGGTTTTGGAATATATGGAAACCGTTTGTGGATCATTCTCTTATGGTAAATGATAGCCCAGGACCTGTACCATCTCAAAGAGGTTTTTGGAGTTGAAGTAGAAACTAAACTCTCCGGGCATTGTACATATTCACAGGGTGATTTGTAGCTATTAAAAAATAATAATAGTGGTAGCACAGAAAGCTTTTATTGTTTTGATTGTGTAATAATTTACAATGTGGTATCTAATATTGGTGGTTATATGGTAAATAATTAGTTTAAGTACTATTATGTGCTAGCTTCTATGAATTTGAGTCAACATTGTATTGATGTTGTTTTTGATTTATTATTATATTGTATTGTTATTGTTTTTCTTTTCTTCAAAAAAAATAAAAAAAGAGAAAATAAAATACATGTGCTTGTAGCTGGGATTGGTGACCACTGGCCTAGGGACCGTTTCATCCTCTTATGCGTCACACTTTCATTTCCTGTGACTGAACAGGAAATGGTACCAATCCCCCCCCCCCAATGTGAAAATAACCAGAAATGTCTCCAACAGCCTCTTAGGGGACCATCACAGAGGGTCCAGATTATGAAGTTTAAGTTATGTAAAGAAGGGAACTAAACCCTGCTGCAAACCCAGACGCCAACTTTGCCTTCACACTCACTTTGAAAACAGTATTACTGGACTCAATGGCACCACACACAACATTACAGTCAGTTTTCCTTGTTCTTCTGTCAATGCGATTTATTCAATCTCTTGCCAAAAATGCCCTTCTGCACGCTATGTAGGATAAACAGGACAGTCTTTGTGCAAATGCAAGCGCGGCGCCAAAATGGCAGCCGCGCTCTTTGCGGCCCCCCCATCGGACGAAGGCATCTGGGTAGTTAGGGGGCGTGGCCAGCTCCCTTATAAAAGGGGTGGCCATGAGGCAGCCGAGCTGCCATTTTGCGAAGCGACGGAGCGGAGAAGTTTTTCCCCTCTTACCTCCGTCGCTTTTACTTTTACCGGGAAGCCTTTTGGCCGCTGAATTCTCTCGTTTTCGGCTTCCCATCGATTGGCTGAGAGGCCTGCGAAGAAGAAGGCGGCTGCGAGCGCGGCTCGTGCAGTTCGGAGGCGCAATCAGGGTCGGAGGACCGCGGCTGCGCCTCCCCAGCAGCCGCCTTTGCCTGACCCACCGGGACCGGTGGAATGGGGTCTATTCCCTGGCCAGAGAATGGGGGCCCACGCACGGGGCCAGTAGGGGCTGCGGCCCTCGGCCCGCAAGCGGTGGACACCTCTCCTGGTGTTGCCCATTCTGCTGGGCCTTCCTTTATAGGAGCGCAGCTCGCTCCGAGGCCTTCCAGCCTTGGGGGGTGGTCCGGTCCCCTTCCCTGGCAGGTTGCTACATCGGCCCTAACGGGCCCGGGTGTGGGGTTGTGGCCCTATTCGGGCCCCAGGGTGCAGGGACCTGTACCCATGCCTGTAGTAGGCGGGCCGGCTGGCCCTTTGCCCCATGTCAGCGTGGAAGCCTTATTGGCCCGCGTTGCGGACCTTGAGGCATCCCTGGCCCGGGCTAGCCACTCTTGGGCTCCCTTTGGGGTTCGTTTCGACGCGTCGTCTGCTGGGCAGCGGCAGGCGACGGGACGGGTCGAGCTGCTTGGGGCGCGTGGCACGACCTGGGCCACTGCCTCGCAGCTCCCCATTCAACAGACCGGTGCGGGTCAGGCCCCATCGACGAGCTCAACGGCGGTTGTCCGGAACCCCTGGTGGGGGCGGCCTACGGGGGTGCAGCATGTGAGTATGCGGTCCAAGCTAGTGCACCTACACACGTGGCCACGTTGGGGGGGTTTCCAATGGCCTTGGCCTAGCGTGGGTGGGGCGGCGGTCCAGCCGCTGGCGCCCCACCTGGTGACAACAACTACCACCCAGGGCCCCGTGGTGGGGGGTGTTTTCTACCCTGTGGGGAATGTTTTGGGGGTGGCTGGGTTAGTACAGGCCCCCTTTCAGATGCCAGCAGTTCCTGCTGTGCCTGTGTCGGCTTTGCTGACGGCGGGGTATTCCTTACCTCTGGGTGACCATTTGGCACAGACCACCAAAGAGAAGATCTGGCGGGGGGAGTATGTGGATATCTTCTCACTCCTCAACAGAGGGCCCACCAAGGAGTAGGGGGGCAGGATGAGAAGGATAAGGAGCAGGCACGTCGTCGCGAGCCACCACGTACGTGGGCCGACTGGTGCCGGCCTACCTCATATACATGGCGGTGTACCTTAGGGCCCGGCCGGTTTTGGCAATTCTGATGGTCCAGTATTTGGACAACATCTACCGGGCGATGGTTGACTTTCCGGGCCCATCGTGGTTGGCTTATGACGTGTAATTCCATATGCGGATTCCCCGGCACCCCGAGATTAGGTGGGATGAGCCATGCCAGAGGCTGTGGCTTTTGTACATGACACCCACGCGCCCCGCGCCCGGGGAGAGATACCATGGTGGACATGCGGTCCAGCGGGCGGCCCCAGCACAGGTCCACTGCCAGGGGGCGGGGCAGGGGGTTCCAGCCCGCCTGCTGCGCTGGACTTTCTCGTCCAATGGTTCCTGCAATAGGAAGAATGGCAAATACAGGCATTAGTGTCCCCCCTGTGCTGGCCCCCATGCGGCCTCTGCCTGTCCCAGGCCTGGAGGGATGCGGGGCAGAGGGAGGGGTGGACAGGGGGCGGGCAAGACTGCCGCAGATGGATCTAGTTCACCGAAGGGCTCCCTCCCCAATTAATGTGGACATGTTGGACCGCTGGCTCACATTGTACCCGAAGGGAGAGGATGCGGATATCTCCTTCAGGGTTTTAGGCAGGGGTTACGTATCCCTTGCATGGGTGATAGGTCCCCTCAGGATGCCCCCAATCTTTATCCCTCAGGGGGAGGGAGGAGGTGGCTGCTGCCAGCAATGATAAGGAGGTCTATGCGGGCAGGGTCGTTGTCCCTGTCCCTGCGCCTCAACGTTCTTTTCAGGGCCAGGCATGTCCCAGGGGTTACTAATGATATTGCTGACGCTTTGTCCTGCCTGCAGATCTCCCGGTTCCGTGCCTTGGCCCCGGATGCGGAGGAATTTCCCTCGCCACTCCTGGACGAGATATGGAACATTGGCAAGGAGAGGTGAACCGGGTGATTGGCCTGTCACTAGCGCCACGCACGCGTAAGGCGTATCACCACGCATTTAATTCTTTCAGAGCATTCTGTACCCAATTTCAAATGCCAGGAACCTGGCCGATCCCGGTAACCCATGTTCTGCGGTTCATGGTTTACCTGCATGCCCAGGGCCTTGCACCTCGCACCATAGCATCTAAGCTATCGGCGTTGGTTTTTATAGCCAAAGTGGGAGGTCACGTGGACAGCACCGCTGACTTCCATGCAAGACATGGGGAGGGGTGGGTGCGCACGCGTGGGCGTTGCCCGGACGACCGCCACCCGATTTCCCCAGGGGTTTTTTACCCAATTGGCCCGGGGCTGGCCTGGCCTCTGTTTTGATAAGATGAGGCAGCCCATTTCATGCGGCTACAACGGTGGCCTTTTTTGGAGTGCTCCGCATCGGCGAGCTTGAGATGCTGTATAAGGCTGTATAAGGCGGATGCAAGTCGTGGACAGCACCACTCACTTCCGTGTGAGCCATGTTTTGAGGGGTGGGTGCGCGCGCGTGGGCGTTGCCCGGACGACCGCCACCCGATTTCCCCAGGGGTTTTTACCCAATTGGCCCGGGGCTGGCCTGGCCTCTGTTTTGATAAGATGAGGCAGCCCATTTCAGGAGGCTACAACGGTGGCCTTTTTTGGAGTGCTCCGCATCGGCGAGCTTGAGATGCTGTATAAGGCGGATGCAAGTCGTAGGGCACTGGAACTCGAAGATGTCTGTGTGAACAATATTGGGCTCAGTTGGGGGATACGTTCCTCTAAAACGTATCAGCATGGCGTAGGCAGTGGAGTAGACTGCTACGATGTTCCTCGGCAGACATCTGTCCGGTTGGTGCCCTACAGGATTTCCTTGCACTGTGTGGCACGCACCATGGCCCATTTTTCTGTCACCAAGGTGGGTCTTCTCTTACTAAATTTCAATTTGGAGGGTGCCGGGAAGGCACTAGACAGTGTTGGCCCCTCTGGGGCTCGTTGCGGCACCCATTCGTTCAGGATAGGGGCGGCTTCTACTGCAGTTGTTTTTGGGTACTCCGGGGCTGAAATACGCCGCACGGGAGGGTGGGGATCACAATGTTTTCAGTTTTGTGTTCGCCCTCTTCAACCGTGAGTACCAGTTTAGTCACTGCACTGTTTCTCACCCCCCTTTTTTCCTTGACAGACCCTGGGTGTCGTTTTACACCGGTGACAGTATGGCTGGTGGGCCGTAGCCACGTGCACAGGGCAGCGCGTTACGCTGCACAGGGCAGCGCGTTACGCTGCGGCGACAGAGTGGGGACCCCCACTGGGACTGGGTGCAGCCGCACGTCTCAGGTAGTATGGTAAGCGCGGCATGTTATGGCAGGAACTGTTGCCATTCCTTTTCTACATCAGGGATGCTGACTCGCCCGATGTCCTGGTTATGTACCTTGGGGGCGATGGCTTGGGGCAGGTCACTGGCCTATCGCAGAAGCTTGCGGTTTGCAGTGACTGCCCTACTCACATCATGTGTGGCCTGCCACATCCCTCAATTGGTCGGACACGATACCGCGGTACGCTTACAGGGGGGCGTTCGGCCTCGAGGCTCTTGACTGAGCCGACGCTCCGTGAACGGGGCTATTGCCCGGTTCCTTTTCGACAAGGGCGGGGGACGCGTCATTAGCCTCCCCGGCGTCAGTCTACAAAATTACGAGCTTTACTCAGGGGATGGGGCCCATCTGTCGCAGGGAGGTATGGACCTCTGGTTAGTGGAATGGCGAGCAGGCCTGTCGACCGAGCTGACGGTCTTGGGGGGGGGGCGGTGAGCCTTTTGGGAAGCCTCCCCGTGTGGCGGGTATCACTGGTAAGGTAAACATTTATGACCCACAGGTATCCGGCAGGTTCGCAATTGACTGGACAACACTAGACAGGCATAAGTTGGTTAAACGTTGTCCGGTCAACGACGAACCAGGCGACGGGGTGATGGCTACAGCTAGACAGCATGCATCACCCCGTGATTTCACGGATACGCGTCAGAGGGTGGGGTCATTAGTTAGATATTGACTACGGTCAACAATTTGTTTGTTGTCAACAAACAAATTGATACAAATAGATACATTGTAACAATTGCCGTTGGCAATTTTGGGTGGTACCTTACCAGTGTTACTTCGGCCTGCTTGCCTTAAAGAATTATGATTGGTCAATTACCAATAGAAATTTATAATTCGGACTAGGGCATGAATCAATAAATGTGGCCCAATGCCGTTATCCACTTTTACCAGTGTCTGAGTCCTTTATTGGGGGGTGCGCCTGCAATGCAAGCGCGGCGCCAAAATGGCAGCCACGCTCTTTGCGGGCCCCCCCATCGGACGAAGGCATCTGGGTAGTTAGGGGGCGTGGCCAGCTCCCTTATAAAAGGGGTGGCCATGAGACAGCCGAGCTGCCATTTTGCGAAGCGACGGAGCGGAGAAGTTTTTCCCCTCCACCCCCTCCCTAGTTAACAGTGTGATATTTTGGTCGCTTCGGGGCCGGGTGGGAATTTTTGGCTGGGACCCACAATTGGCTCTCGGGTCCTGGTGTTTTCGCCCATCCCACACTGTTGCTATGGTTTGATATAGGGGTTTCTGTTGCTGCTGTTGACTTTGGTCACATGGGCGGGTATCACTGGTAAGGTAAACATTTATGACCCACAGGTATCCGGCAGGTTCGCAATTGACTGGACAACACTAGACAGGCATAAGTTGGTTAAACGTTGTCCGGTCAACGACGAACCAGGCAACGGGGTGATGGCTACAGCTAGACAGCATGCATCACCCCGTGATTTCACGGATACGCGTCAGAGGGTGGGGTCATTAGTTAGATATTGACTACGGTCAACAATTTGTTTGTTGTCAACAAACAAATTGATACAAATAGATACATTGTAACAATTGCCGTTGGCAATTTTGGGTGGTACCTTACCAGTGTTACTTCGGCCTGCTTGCCTTAAAGAATTATGATTGGTCAATTACCAATAGAAATTTATAATTCGGACTAGGCCATGAATCAATAAATGTGGCCCAATGCCGTTATCCACTTTTACCAGTGTCTGAGTCCTTTATTGGGGGGTGCGCCTGCAAAGAGTTAATGGACATAAATCAGACATCCAGAATGGCAACACAGAGAAACCTGTTCCAAACCATTTCAATCTACCTGGACACTCTATCCAAGACTTGAAAGTTGCAATTCTGGAACAGAGAAATTACAAGACTAGGATCCAGAGAGAGAGACAGCAGAAATCAAATACATCCATCTGTTGGACACCCATCACAAAGGTTTGAATATTAGCCAGGTGTTTCTGGGACATTATCAAATTTGATACACAGATTGTTATATGCTGCTATATATTTTGGATATTATATTTTGTTATATTATACCACCATCACAAACTTTCCTGTAAATTCTCTTTCACAGCATGACTCACAGAACAAAGGATGTGCTGAGACAGTGACACAGAGGTTAAACTCATTAGCAAATGTTCAATGCCAGGTGTTTGTTTTGTATTTCCCAACTATTTAAAATTGAAAAGGGGACATTTATAGCTAATGCAAATAACAACCAGAGATCATCTGCTAGTGCCAGCTGTAGGAAGCTGTATTGATTTGCATGCTTATCTTATCTGTCATTCTGATTAATCACTCTATGCCTCTGTATCTGGTGTCTATATCTGTATCTGGTTTGAAGGAGAGGACATGAGCACTTCTATGTCTGATGATTCATGAAAGCTCACATTAAAAATATAGTAGTTAGTTTTTAAAGTGCTGCAGTATTTTGTTTTTGTTTTCTAATATGCCTGAAACACAGACTAACATGGCTACTATTCCAAAAAGTTATATAAAAAGGTTCAGCAGTTAATTCAGGCAACTTGAGTTTCTCTGAGGAGCTGATAACTACTGCATGCTAGAGGGAGGATGCTCCCTGTGTATGTTTCCAAGACCATGCTGATTGAGTATTTGGTAGCTTAACTAATTTTCTTGTTTTCTGGTGTGTTTTGCTACATTCCTTAAGTTCTAATTGATTATGTGTTCCAAATAATGTTGATGCCTTTTTGAAAATTTTGAGGGTTTGGGGGTCTTTTTACCTATTTAATTTTTTTTAAAAAAGTTCTCCATTCAGTTGCCTGGATTCTTGGCTCAAAAGGTTTGTGGTACTTAAAAGGAGGCCTTGCCTTGGTCAGCTACTGGAAGTGTTTGCATTCTGTGGGTGTGATGGCAGTTCTACCTTGCAGAGTTGGCATAAGTGTTCCATTACCCAGTCTTGTGGATTTTTAGAACTCCGTAAAAGAATTGCTTAGTTGGGTCACCGAGTGGTATCCCAGAGGTGTAAAAAGACTCCCTGGCAGCCCCCTTGCAAAGATTCAAGGTGCTGGTTTTGACCTTTAAAGCCCTACATGGCAGTGGACCAGGATACTTAAGGGACTGCATCACCCCAAAGTATTCTACCCGTCCTACAATGGCAGACCAGAGAGGCTCAGTATTGGTCCCTGCTACAAGAGAAGCACACCTGACCGGAACCAGAAGAAGAACCTTTTCGGTGTCTGCCCCAGCCCTGTGGAACCTCTTACCATCTGAATTGCACCTCCAGACAGAGCTGCTCCCCTTTAGGAGGGCAGTTAAGACCTGGTTATGCCAGCAGGTGTGGGGGCCATCAGGTGTGATGTCCCAGTCCCTCTGGCTTATATAAATAGTGTCTGTTTTTTAATCTCCCCCCTCCTCCCCCTCTGTTTTTATTCTTCCTTTTTCTTTTTTCTTTTTGCTTCTCTTAAGGGGTTAGGGAGGGTATTGGAGGGTGCATGTGTTTTAAGATTGTATTTTTAGATAGGGGTTTTAGTAATGTTTTTATCTCTCAATGCTTTTTATTGTTTTTGTATTTTATTGTATTTCTTTTTATGCTGGTTGCCGCCCTGAGTGGTGTTCGCACCAATAGGGTGGGATATAAATACTTGAAATAAATAAATAAATAAAAATAAGCATACTCTTTCATTTTCTTCCACTTTCCCTAATTGGACTGTTTTAATGCCAATAAGATGCCATTTTTTGTTTTTGTTTATGTTTATTGGATTTATACCCCACTCTACTCAGGCAAAAAGGCCGACTCAGAGCGACTTACAACACAATAATATAAATATAATTACAACAAAAAATTAATATACATACAATTATAACAATATAATAGTAAGTAATACAAAGTAATCAATACAGTTGTAAAAAAATTTCTCAATGGTACAAAAATCAACAATCAATATATCAATACATTACAATTCATATTGCAAAGTGTCAATCGCCCCGTACCAGTCTGACAATAACCGACAACAAAATCCCAGTGTCCAACCTCCACAGTCCGTACTTAGACCCCAGAAAAACTCTTTAGATGGAACTGCTATGGCGGCAGTGACTCCCACTTGCCTCTCCTCTCCAGAGCTGGTGGTGTGGGCCCTAGGGTGAGGCAGGGAGCATCCCAGGCGGTTCCCTCTTTTCTACTCTCCGAGCTGGTGGGCTTGGAGAGTGAGGATAGCTGTGATGGCAGCAGCGGCTCCCACTCGCCTCTCCTCCCCAGAGTCAATGGTGTGGGCCCTGGGGTGAGACGGGGAGCGTGCTGGGCTGCTGCAGCAGCGGTTCCCTCTTTCCCACTCTCCAGCTGGTAGGTTTGGAGCATCCCAGGCAGTTCCCTCTTTTCTACTCTCCGAGCTGGTGGGCTTGGAGAGTGAGGACAGCTGTGGCTGCGGCGACAGCTCCCACCCGCCTCTCCTCCCCAGAGCCGGTGGCATGGGCCCTGGGGTGAGGCTGGGAGCTGATGGAAAGAGCCTCGGGAGAGTCGGAGAAGTCCCGTGGCTCTGTTGGCCCCAGGGCCTGACTTGGACAGTAAGGCATTACACTGCACACAGGTGGGGCGGAGCCCCACTGCAGCTAAGCAACATGGAAGAGGGGCCCAGCCATCTGCCTACTTGCTGTATCTGAAGACCGTTACCTCACTCCTGCTCAGCCCGCCAGGCAGACTCAGCAGAGCACGATGAGAGCAGAAAGCTGTCACTGGGGCTCCCAGTGCCATGCCCTCATGGCCCGGTTATGGATAGCCCACAGCCTGCAGCCTGGTGGTTGGGGACCACTGTTGTAGTGCACGGTCTGCTTACCTCTGTATCTCATTTTGGTGTTTCCTTTTTGCAGGCGCACCCCCCAATAAAGGACTCAGACACCAATGAAAGTGGATAACGGCATTGGGCCACATTTATTGATTCATGCCCTAGTCCGAATTATAAATTTCTATTGGTAATTGACCAATCATAATTCTTAAGGCAAGCAGGCCGAAGTAACACTGGTAAGGTACCACCCAAAATTGCCAACGGCAATTGCTACAATGTATCCATTTGTATCAATTTGTTTGTTGACCACAAACAAATTGTTGACCGTAGTCAATATCTAACTAATGACCCCACCCTCTGACGCATATCCGTAAAATCACGGGGTGATGCATGCTGTCTAGCTATAGCCATCACCCCGTCGCCTAGTTCGTCGTTGACCGGACAACGTTTAACCAACTTATGCCTGTCTAGTGTTGTCCAGTCAATTGCGAACTTGCCGGATACCTGTGGGTCATAATGTTTACCTTACCAGTGCTACCCGCCCATGTGACCAAAGTCAACAGCAGCAACAGAAAAACCCCTATGTCAAACCATAGCAACAGTGTGGGATGGGCGAAAAAACCAGGACCCGGAAGCCAATATGGGTCCCAGCCAAAAATTCCCACCCGGCCCCGAATCGACCAAAATATCACACTGTTAACTAGGGAGGGGGTGGAGGGGGAAAACTTCTCCGCTCCATCGCTTCGCAAAATGGCAGCTCGGCTGCCTCGTGGCCACCCCTTTTATAAGGGAGCTGGCCACGCCCCTAACTACCCAGATGCCTTCGTCCTGTGGGGGGCCCCCCGCAAAGAGCGCGGTGGCCATTTTGGCGCCGCGCTTGCATTGCAGGCGCACCCCCCAATAAAGGACTCAGACACCAATGAAAGTAGATAACGGCATTGGGCCACATTTATTGATTCATGCCCTAGTCCGAATTATAAATTTCTATTGGTAATTGACCAATCATAATTCTTAAGGCAAGCAGGCCGAAGTAACACTGGTAAGGTACCACCCAAAATTGCCAACGGCAATTGCTACAATGTATCCATTTGTATCAATTTGTTTGTTGACCACAAACAAATTGTTGACCGTAGTCAATATCTAACTAATGACCCCACCCTCTGACGCGTATCCGTAAAATCACGGGGTGATGCATGCTGTCTAGCTATAGCCATCACCCCGTCGCCTAGTTCGTCGTTGACCGGACAACGTTTAACCAACTTATGCCTGTCTAGTGTTGTCCAGTCAATTGCGAACTTGCCAGATACCTGTGGGTCATAATGTTTACCTTACCAGTGCTACCCGCCACACGGAGGGGCTTCAAAGAAGGCTCGACGCCCCCCCCAGACCGTCAGCTCGGTCAACAGGCCTGCTCGCCAATCACCCAACAGGAGGTCCATACCTCCTCGCGACAGATGGACCCCATCTCCTGCATACAAGTCATAACTTTGGAGGCTAATAGCGGGGTGACGACTGACCCTCCCCCAAGCCCTGTCGACAAGGAAACGCGCCACTGCCCTATTCACCATGCGTCTAGCACTGTCAAGGGCCAGGAGGTCAACGCCCCCTCTGTAGGAATGGCGCGGGACCATGTCCGACCAAACAAGGGTTGTGGCGGGCCAGACGTAATGCAGGTAGGCGAGGTCCTCGCAAATCGCATGCTTCAGCGACAAGCCGGTGACCTGGCCCAAATCATTGCCCCCCAGGTGTATGATCAGAATGTCAGGTGGGTCAGCATTCTGGCCTGAAAAAAGGAAAGGCAGCAGCTCCCGCCATAACATCCCGGGCTTACCATGCCATGTGAGACTTGCGTATGCACCCAGTCCCAGTCGGGGTCCCCACTCTGTCGCCGCAGCATAACGCGCTGCCCTGTGCACGTAGCTATGGCCCACCAGCCATACTGTCACCGGTGTAATACGACACCCCGGGTCTGTAAAGGAAAAATGAGGGAAAGTAGGTAAGGTGACTGGGTTGGTACTCACGGCGGGGGTGGGCGCACATAAAACTGAAAACATTGCGAACCCCACCGTCCCATGCTACGTATGTCAGCCCCTGAGTACCCAAAAGCAGCTGCGGTTGAGGCCGCCCCTATACGGAATGAATGAGTGCCATAGCGGGCGCCTGGGAGGCCCACACTGGCCAGCGCTTTGCCCGTCACCTTCCAAAATTGAAATTTAGTAAGGGGAGACCCATCTTGGTGACAGAAAAACGGGCCATGGTGCGTGCCACGCAGTGCCAGGAATTCCTGTAGGGCACCAACCGGACAGATGTCTGCCAAAGAACACCGTAGCAGTCGCACACCACTGCCGACACCATGCTGATCGGTCTTAGAGGAACGTATCCTCAACTGAGCCCAGTCTTTGGCTACACAGACATCCTCGAGTTCCAGTGCCCTACGACTTGCATCCGCCTTAGACAGCATCACAAGCTCGCTGATGCGGAGCGCTCCATAAAAAGCCACCGTTGTGGCTGCATGGAACAGGGCTGCCTCATATGCATCAAAACAGAGGCTAGGCCAGCCCCGGGCCAACTGGGTAAGGACCCCTGGGGAAATCGGGTGGCGGTCGTCCGGGCAACGCCCGCGCTCGCACACCCACCCCTCCAAAACATGTCTCACACGGAAGTCAGAGGTGCTGTCCACATGACCCCCCACCTTGGCCATAAAAGCCAACGCTGAAAGCTTAGATGCTATGGTGCGAGGTGCAAGGCCCTGAGAATGCAGGTAAACCATGAACCGCAGAACATGGGTTACCGGGATCGGCCAGGTTCCTGGCAGTTGAAATTGAGTACAGAATGCCCTGAAAGAATTAATTGCGTGGTGATACGCCTTACGGGTGTGTGGCGCTAGCGACAGGCCAATCGCCCGGTTCACCTCTCCTTGCCAATGGTCCATATCTCCTCTGGGAGTGGCGAGGGAAATTCCTCCGCATCCGGGGCCAAGGCACGGAACCGGGAGATCTGCAGGCGGGACAAAGCGTCAGCAATATCATTATTAACCCCTGGGACATGCCTGGCCCTGAACAGTACGTTGAGGCGCAGGCTGCGCAACACAAATTGGCGCACTAGGTCCATAACCCTGGGCGATTTGGAAGTCTGTGCATTTACAATGTGGACCACAGCCGCATTGTCACACCAGAAATGCACGACCGAGTTGGACCACTCCTGGCCCCATAGCATCAAAGCACCCAGGATAGGGAAAAACTCCAGATATGTGAGATCACGCAGGCGACCCGTGCCTGCCCAGGCCGGTGGCCACCCACCATAGGCCCACTTCCCATTGAAGTACATCCCATAACCGAGGGATCCCGAGGTATCAGACTGGATCTGAAATTGAGGGGAAGCCAGGAGGTCATGCCTCCAAAATGAGACCCCATTGAACTCCCTCAGGAACTGTAACCAGACAAGCATGTCTGCCCTGATACCCCGGGTAAGCCTAACCCTATGGTGAGGCCTGGATAACCCTGCCATAGCGTCGCACAAGCGCCGGGCAAAAGCCCTGCCCGGTGCGACCACTCTGCAGGCGAAATTAAGGTGACCATGCAGCACCTGCAGTTCTCTCAGTGATGCCTTGCGCTTGGCCAACAAGTCTGAGATAAGGGCCACTATCCTTGACACCTTATCCCGCGGTAACCTAGACGCCTGCGCTATCGTGTCAATCTCCACCCCCAGGAAGACTAGCTGTGTAGATGGGCCCTCGGTCTTTTCGGGCGCTAAAGGGACACCGAGTTCCTCCATTAGCGTCTGAAATGTGTTGAGGAGACGTGTACACGTGTCCCAGCCCCGTTCACCCCCGAATAAAAAGTCATCCAGGTAATGGGCTACAGACCGGGACCCTGACCTGCGGACAAAAGCCCACTCTAGGAAGGTACTGAAACGCTCGAAAGCCGAGCATGATATGGAACAGCCAAAAGGCATGGCCTTATCGAAATAATATTCACCCCGAAATTTGAAACCCAGCAATTCAAAGTCGCCCGGGTGCACTGGCAAGAGGCGAAAAGCCGACTTAATGTCGCACTTAGCCAGCAGCGCACCCGGGCCACATGAGCGCACCATGCGCAGCGCGTGGTCAAAAGATGTATACCTGACTGAGCAAAGGTCGTCAGGGATAGCATCGTTGACCGATCGGCCGGCTGGGTAGGACAAGTGATGGATAAGGCGAAACTCGCCTGGAGACTTCTTGGGAACCAAGCCCAGGGGCGATACCTTAAGGTTAGTGAACGGGGGTGCAGGGAAAGGGCCAGCGACCCTGCCCGCATTGACCTCCTTATTAATGCTGGCGGCAGCCACCTCCTCCCTCCCCCTAAGGGACAAAAGGTTGGGGGCATCCTGAGGGGACCTATCACCCATGAAAGGAATACGGAACCCCTGCCTAAAGCCCTGAAGGAGATAATCTGCATCCGCCCCTTTCGGGTACAATGTGAGCCAACGCTCCAACATGTCCACATTAATTGGGGAGGGAGCCTTTCGGTGAACCAGCTCCATCTGCGGCAGTCTTGCCAGCCCACTGTCTGCCCCTCCCTCTGCCCCGTGCCCCTCCAGGCCTGGGACAGGCAGAGGCTGCATGGGGGCCCGCACAGGTGGGACACTCATGTCTGTACTTGCAATTCTTCTTATTGCATGAACCATTAGACGAGAAAGTCCAGCACAGCAGGCGGGCTGGAACCCCCTGCCCCGCCACTTGGCGGGGAACCTGTGCTGGAGCCACTCGCTGGACCGCATGTCCACAATGGTATCTTTCCCCTGGCGCGGGGCGCGTGGGCGTCATATACAGAAGCCAAAGCCTCTGGCATGGCTCATCCCACCTCATCTCAGGGTGCAGGGGAATTCGCATACGGAATTCCTCGTCATAAGCCAACCACGACGGGCCCGGAAAATCAACCATCGCCCGATAGATGTTGTCCAAATACTGGACCATCGGAATTGCCAAATCCGGCCGGGCCCTCAGGTACACCGCCATGTAGATGAGGTAAGCCGGCAGCCAGTTGGCCCACGTTCGTGGTGGTTTGCGACGACATGCCTGTTCCTTATCCTTCTCATCCTGCCCTTCCCTCTCTTCCTTGGTGGGCTTCCTGTTTAGGAGTGAGAAGATATCTACATACTCCCCTCGCCATATTTTTTCTCTGGTGGCCTGTGCCAAGTGGTCACCCAGTGGCAAGGAATAGCCCGCTGTCGGCAAGGCCGAGACAGGCACAGCAGAAACTGCGGGCATCTGGAAAGGGGCTTGGACTAGCCCAGCCACCCCCAAAACATTCCCCACAGGGTAGGAAACGTTCCCCACCCCGGGGCCCTGGGTGGTGGTTGATGTCGCCTGGTGGTGCGTCAGCGGCTGCACCGCCGCACCACCCATGCGAGGCCAAGGCCATTGGAAAGCCCCCCCCAACATAGCCACATGTGTAGGTGCACTAGTTTGTACCGCATACTCACATGCTGCACCCCCGCAGGCCGCCCCCACCGGGGGTTCTGGCCCACTGGAGGCGTCGGAGCTCACGACCGCCGTAGAGCTCGTCGCTGGGGCCTGACCCACGCTGGCCTGTTGGTTGGGGAGCTGCGAGGCAGTGGCCGAAGTCGCGCCACGCGCCTCAAGCTGCTCAACCCGTCCCGTCGCCTGCCGCTGCCCAGCAGACGACGCGTCAAAGTGAACCCCAAAAGGAGCCCCAGTGTGGCTGGCCCGAGCAAGGGAAGCCTCGAGTGCCGCCACGCGGGCCAGTAAGGCCTCCACACTGGCGTGGGGCCACGGGCCAGCCGGCCCGCCTGTTACGGGCATGGGCACAGGTCCTTGCACCCCGGGGCCCGAATATGGCCATGATCCCACACCCAGGCCCGGCAGGGCCGACGTAGGCACCTGCCAAGGGAGGGGACCACACCACCCACCAAGGCTGGAAGGCCCTGGAGTGAGCTGCGCCCCAATAGAGGGAGGCCCAGTAGAATGGGCACCAGGAGCGGCGTCCGCCGCTTGCGGGCCGCGGGCCGCAGCCCATGCTGGACCCCTGCTCGGGTCCCCAGCCTCCGGCCAGGGGGTAATAGACCCCATCCCACCGGTCCCGGTGGGTGCCGGCAAAGGCAGCTGGTGGGGAGGCGCAGCCGCGGTCCTCTGACCCGGATTGCGCCTCCGAACCGCCCGAGCCGCGCTCGCGGCCGCCTTCTTCTTCGAAGGCATGTCAGTCGGACCTAAGGGAAGCCGAAAAGAGTAAGGTCAGCAGCCAAAAGGCTTCCCAATCAAGGTAAAAGTGACGGAGTAAGAGGGAAAAACTTCTCCGCTCCGTCGCTTCGCAAAATGGCAGCTCGGCTGCCTCGTGGCTACCCCTTTTATAAGGGAGCTGGCCACGCCCCTAACTACCCGGATGCCTTCGTCCTGTGGGGGCCCCCCTGCAAAGAGCGCGGTGGCCATTTTGGCGCCGCGCTTGCATTTGCTTATTCCCCCATCAATTTGGATTATTTTGCTTCAGAAATGCCTCTTTGGATACCCCATGCTTCCGTTTGCTTACTTACCTATTGGGTTTTGGACCTTTCTTTTCCTGGATTATTTTTTCAGCCGAACTTGGGACTGGCCTACCTGCTGCTGCCTTCTAGACCCAAAGAACAGAAGAGAAGGCATTAAATGATGGTGCGAAGGAAACCTCTACATATTCTGGGGAGTGGCTATGTTTTTATTTTTGCCTTTAATTTGCTTACTTTTCTTGGTTTTGGGAAGGGGGGTTCTGTTTATGTGTTTGTGTATTGCTTTTACAGTTTGATTGAGTTTTTTAAATTTTGTTTTGATTTAATTAAATTTGATTTAATTAAATTTGATTTGATTAAATTTTGTTTTGATTTGTTTTGATTTTGCAGTGGCTCAAGTCGCTAAGACGCTGACTGGGAAGCGGAAGGTCAGCAGTTCGATTCCCGAGTACTGCAGGACGGAAATGAGCTCCCGTCTTCATCCCAGCTCCTGCCAACCTAGCAGTTCGAAAGCAAGAAATTGCAAGTAGATAAATAGGGACCACTTCGGTGGGAAGGTAACAGCGTTCCGTGTGCTCCGGTGTCTAGTCATGCCTGCCACATGACCACGGAAATGTCTGCAGAAGCAGACAGCGCTGGCTCTTCGGCTTAGAAACAGAGATGAGCACTGCACCCTAGAGTCGGATACGACTGGCTTTCGAGCAAGGGAAACCTTTACCTTTACTTTACTTTGATTCATTTACTATGTTCATTTACTGTGTATTCTGTTAAAGCTAAATATTTTGGGTTTTTTGCATAGGTCTGTTGATTTTTTCCACATGTACTATTACATAAATAGACCGATTCTCTTTTGCCTCACTTCCCTTCTTTTTTTTTGTAGTTTTAAAAGGCTCTTTAGGGTTGTCAGAGTGCCAGGACACATGAATGGATAAGCCCCAAAACAAATGGCCCTACAGACAATTTCTCTTTTGTGTAAAATGAAAGAATCAGTGCATTAGAAACACAAAAAATGAGAAAGGAATCCCTGAAAGAACCTAAATGAAACAAATCAGAACAATTATGTCATGAGCATTCCTAAAGGTTATAAAGATGCCCAGCTGGAGAACTTCCAGGTAGACCACACACTAAGAAGAAGGCCAACTTAATAAATGTATAGAATGTTTGTTCCTGGATTTTACCACTTTGGGCTGTAGGAATACAAGGCTGCAAAATGTTTGAATGTTTTCAAAAGTGAACATATTCTGTCTGCCATAGGGAACATTCAAACATTTCACTGCTTGAGTTGATAAACGTCTGGTATATTCTTGAAACCATTTCATTTTTCCTAGCCCATGTCAGGTATTTACTTTGACATTTTATCAGTGTAGGTGGCTGACAGAAGGAATTGCAATGAAACAGAATAAAATGTTGGTTCTTTCTTGGGGTCAGAAGAGGGCAGTATAACATTGTTTTTCCAGCTGTTTGGTGTTTATCCTGTTGAAATAATTCATACAGCATTTTTCTTGTACAGTCTTCATGTATTCGGTGGGTGTTATAGGAATCGGTTGTGCCAAAATCTGTGGAAGAAAGAAGATCCTCAGGGCAAATGTGGTAGTTTGTGGTTTTCCAACTGTTCTTGGATTGCAGCCTTGGATTGCATTCCTTACCACTTACTCTTCTTACTAGGGCTGGTCAGAGTTGTGAGCAACTTTGTTTGAAGAACAAAGTGGCCCACAGTAGTACACAGCCATTTATTCTATTAGCTATATATTATGTTCTTTCATCTGGCTGGTGATGACTTTTTGAAGAGCAGCATTTTCCACTTCTATGATATGATTTTATGCTTTAATGATAATAATAACAATTTCATGTCAGAAATTATTCTGAGTTGAAAGGATTTTTGCAGAAGGAATTCCGCTCAGGGAATACCCAAATGAGGCTCCTTTCATGTCCCCAAGAGCTGGGATAGAGCTGGGCTCTCAATCCATCATGCAGTACTCGGGTCTTGAACTGCCAACCTGCTGACCTTCCAGCTAACAAGGCGAGCTTCTTAAACACTGAACCACCCGGTGGTGAAGCGTGCGTGCTCGCGTGCGCATGCTCACCAGCAAGTTTTCTGAGGTGCACGTTTGTGACGTCTGAGGACCGTTGCCACCATGGCTTTCCTCAGCGCTCCCCTGCTGCGCAGCCATTTTGGCTAATTTGGTAGGGTGTAGGCCCCACCCCCAGCCTCCAAACACTCGCAGGGCTGTTGTCAGGGACGCACTGGAGGTGTGCGCCAAGTATTATGGGATAGGCTACAGGGGTGTGGCCACACCTGCCGGACACGAACGGTCGTGCCTTTCCTTTATAGGTATAGAAGACACATGTCTGCTTACCCAGTACTGTTGATGCTGACTAGCAGCAGCTCTCCAGAGATTGAGACATGTATTTTTCTACTCCCTATCCAACTGGATAGTGCAGTGAGTTGAATGCCAGGCTGTGCAATCAAAGGTTGGAAGTTTGTGTCCCAGATGTGCCATCTGGGGAAAAAGATAGGCTGTGTACAATCTCAAGGTAACACGAGAAGAAAGGGGCGCAAACGGTGAAGAGCTCAACTAGTGAAAAAACCGTTTGGAGAGATATCTTGGCTAAGAAAAGAGTACAACCGTCGTATTTTCATAAAAGTCTTTATAGGTGTAAATATGGCCAGAAACGTAATAACATAAAAAATTCCTCTATGGGTAGAAACAAAAACTATAGCTGATCGCTGGTAAATAGGAAAATAAGCCAAGATGAACAAAAATGAGCTGTACAAGCATGGAAGTGCACAGAAATAGCGATGTAGTTCTCTAAGTCGATACTAGTTATAGCGACTTTTCGAATAAGAAATATCTTCTTCAAGGAGATCTATACATAAAAATTACACATAAACAGAATGATTAACATGGCTGAATATAAATAACATAGGCACATAAAAATACAATGAATGTACAGAATGAGAATACAAGCTTACCAATGTGTAATGCTGATTTCTTAAACCCGCGTCCTGCCTCCGCTCAAATTATTAGGTGCATATGGACGTTGAAAGGTGTATGAGAAACAGCTACCTTTATCACAGATGAAAGCTGACTCATGTGTAGCCGATAGCTAAATTAGAGCTCACCCAGGTGATGAGGATTGTACTCCTACAGAAACGCTGCCAAGTCGAGCTCCTGGTTTAACCCATTAGGATACATTGTGTCGAGAAAATGAATGAAGAATGCTTCCCTTTGTCTCAATCTTTTGTAAATGTCACATCGTTCGAATAATTTTGGTCTAACAATCTCTAATACCACAAAACGAAAGACCCTATCCGTATGGCGCTTTTCAACATAGTGAGAGACCAAAGGGGCTTCTTTAACCTGATGTCTGATTTTGGACCTATGTTCCGAAATCCGCTGTCTGAGGGGTCTGCTGGTAAGACCCACATAGCGCTTCTGACAAGGGCATTCCCACATGTAAATAACACATTTACTGGCACAACTTGAGAGTGATTGCAAGGTGAATGTTAAACCCTTGTTGGGAACCTCAATTTCCTTAGTTTCCCAAGAAAATTGGCAAACCGTACACGAATGGCATTTGAAATGTCCTGTGGGAAGCAATTTTTCAGTAGATTTATATCTAGCAGTATGATCTGATCGTACTAGCATATTACTGATAGATCGCGCTCTCCTAAACCCTATCAATGGTCTGTCCTTACAACCTGGAAGGTCTTGAACCAGATGCCAATGTTTATAGATTATATTCTTGACTCGGTTGGCCACTGGTGAAATATTCAAATGAGCACCTGATTAAATTGCCCCCACCTCGTTGTTTTCTATCGAACAAGCACTGTCTGGGAGTGTCCCTGACTCGTTGGAATGCCGAATTAATAATATGCATGGGATAACCCCTATTGTTAAGTTTAGATAGAATTTCGGAAGCAGATGTGTGAAAGTCAGCGGGTGTAGAGGAATTTCTTTTAGCACGAGCAAAAAGCCCAAAAGGGATGTTGTTCCTAACAAAGGCTGGATGATGGGAGGAGTATGCTAAGTATGGGTTTCTATCTGTTGGTTTCCTATACAATTTGACCGCCACCTTTCTAGATCCTGAAATGTAAACCTCCACATCCAAAAAAGGGATGGAGGAAGTATGGTAATGGGGAGTAAAGCGTAAATTGTTGTCAATGGAATTAATCCATTGTACAAATTGGTCAACAATGTCATAGGAATCAAGAATAAAGAATAGGTCGTCAATGAATCTGCCATAGTATATGATGTGACCTAAATGGGGATTGGAGGAGTGATGAATGTAAAGACTTTCGAAATTATTCAAGTACATATTGGCGACGGAGGGGGCCAATGGGGACCCCATGGCCACGCCTCTTACCTGTAAGTAGAATGATTTGTCGAATCTGAAATAATTGTGTTCAAAAATGATATCTAATAAATCTATTAAAAAATGAGTTGGTGGAAGTAAAGATGCTCTAGAATCCAACTTATCCTGGACAATAGTCCTGGCCTCCTCAAGGGGTATATTGGTGTAGAGCGCTTCCACATCAAGTGTTAGGAGTACCCCCGTTGGAGGGACGACCAAGCCCTCTACCTGAGAAATAAAATGTGTGGTGTCTTTAATGAATGAAGGGGTTTGTCTGGCATATGGGTTAATGAAAGAATCCAAATACTTAGCAATGGGTTCGAGGGCGGAGTTTACGCCGGAGATGATAGGCCTGGCGGGGGTGGGCATGCCCTGAATTCTGGGCTTGTGGATTTTGGGAATCAGGTGAAAGATAGGAGTTCTAGGGTATTCATTATACAAAAACTTAGCAGTATTATGTGTAATGTAGCCCAAAGAAATGCCCTCAAATATAACCGTTTTAATGATATTCATGACATGATGAGTCAGATCATGTTTGATGTTTAAATAAGAAGACTCATCGCCCAATTGTCTAATTGCCTCCGCCGTGTAATCAGAGGTGTCTAATATCACTATTCCTCCCCCCTTATCTGCCTGTTTTATGACAATAGAAGAGTCGTGTGCTAACTCATTTAAGGTGGCATGGTCTTGTTTAGATAAATTATGCCAACCTTTGGTGTGGCTCTTCTCAATATGCGACAAATCCCGGAGTACCTGTTTGTGGAAAACCTCAATTGCAGGGTCGTCTACTGGTGGGTTAAACTGAGACTTAGGTTTAAACATGTCCTGGACTGTGAATCTATCCCCTTAAAAAAGACCTTCAATTTAAGCAATCTAATGAGTTTAAACACATCAACACGAGTGTTGAAGGAACGGTAATGGGGAGTGGGAACAAAAGTAAGACCCAGCGAAAGAAGACGTACCTCATTGTTAGCCAACGGTCTGGAAGACAAATTGAAAACTATGTTTTCCTGCCCCCCCGCAGAGTCCTTCTTTTCCCTAAAAAAGAATTTGAGCGTTGCGGCAAGCCTTGTCGATTCCTAGTTCTGAAATCATAAGTCTTTTGTTGGGACTCATCACAGGAGGTAGATGGGGCATCGGAATCCGAAGTCTCAAAGTCCGAAGAGAAAGTCTGGTCTTTCCAAGTGACACGCTTAGGTCGAGAAGATCCTTGCTGAAAGCTCCACCTGTAAACTCTATCAGAGGAATAGTCCTGGGTATCCCTAGAAAACTTTTTCTTCTTGAATTGTACTAGGGAATCCCGGAAATGGTGAATCTTATTGTTGAGATCCTCTACTGATTTGTCGAACGTGGGCTGATCTAATTGCGTCTGGAGAGTAGTAGAAAGCTTTTGAATATCCTCCTGAACCACTTCCAATTCTTTATGTGATTGTTCAATAATCAGTAAAATAAGATCGAAGGAGCAACGGTCTAAAATGGCAGCCCATTTGTCCGTGAATTCCTTGTGGTGTCTAAATAGGGTGGGTCCCTTATTAATTCTGAGTCCTCGAGGTATCCTGGAGAGACGATGATAATCAGCCAAAAATGATGCATGCATTTGGAATCTAATCTGTTTCTTTTTTAGAGTCTCTAATGTGGAGAAATCGCTATTCTGTGTGTCCATGTCCATATTTAATGACAAAGTTTTTTCTAAAATTTGTTCTCTCTGTAAATCTGTATATGCAAATCCTCTGTCATAAACCGCCATGACGATAACACGAGAAGAAAGGGGCGCAAACGGTGAAGAGCTCAACTAGTGAAAAAACCGTTTGGAGAGATATCTTGGCTAAGAAAAGAGTACAACCGTCGTATTTTCATAAAAGTCTTTATAGGTGTAAATATGGCCAGAAACGTAATAACATAAAAAATTCCTCTATGGGTAGAAACAAAAACTATAGCTGATCGCTGGTAAATAGGAAAATAAGCCAAGATGAACAAAAATGAGCTGTACAAGCATGGAAGTGCACAGAAATAGCGATGTAGTTCTCTAAGTCGATACTAGTTATAGCGACTTTTCGAATAAGAAATATCCCTTTTTTGGATGTGGAGGTTTACATTTCAGGATCTAGAAAGGTGGTGGTCAAATTGTATAGGAAACCAACAGATAGAAACCCATACTTAGCATACTCCTCCCATCATCCAGCCTTTGTTAGGAACAACATCCCTTTTGGGCTTTTTGCTCGTGCTAAAAGAAATTCCTCTACACCCGCTGACTTTCACACATCTGCTTCTGAAATTCTATCTAAACTTAACAATAGGGGTTATCCCATGCATATTATTAATTCGGCATTCCAACGAGTCAGGGACACTCCCAGACAGTGCTTGTTCGATAGGAAACAACGAGGTGGGGGCAATTTAATCAGGTGCTCCTTTGAATATTCACCAGTGGCCAACCGAGTCAAGAATATAATCTATAAACATTGGCATCTGGTTCAAGACCTTCCAGGTTGTAAGGACAGACCATTGATAGGGTTTAGGAGAGCGCGATCTATCAGTAATATGCTAGTACGATCAGATCATACTGCTAGATATAAATCTACTGAAAAATTGCTTCCCACAGGACATTTCAAATGCCATTCGTGTACGGTTTGCCAATTTTCTTGGGAAACTAAGGAAATTGAGGTTCCCAACAAGGGTTTAACATTCACCTTGCAATCACTCTCAAGTTGTGCCAGTAAATGTGTTATTTACATGTGGGAATGCCCTTGTCAGAAGCGCTATGTGGGTCTTACCAGCAGACCCCTCAGACAGCGGATTTCGGAACATAGGTCCAAAATCAGACATCAGGTTAAAGAAGCCCCTTTGGTCTCTCACTATGTTGAAAAGCGCCATACGGATAGGGTCTTTCGTTTTGTGGTATTAGAGATTGTTAGACCAAAATTATTCGAACGATGTGACATTTACAAAAGATTGAGACAAAGGGAAGCATTCTTCATTCATTTTCTCGACACAATGTATCCTAATGGGTTAAACCAGGAGCTCGACTTGGCAGCGTTTCTGTAGGAGTACAATCCTCATCACCTGGGTGAGCTCTAATTTAGCTATCGGCTACACATGAGTCAGCTTTCATCTGTGATAAAGGTAGCTGTTTCTCATACACCTTTCAACGTCCATATGCACCTAATAATTTGAGCGGAGGCAGGACGCGGGTTTAAGAAATCAGCATTACACATTGGTAAGCTTGTATTCTCATTCTGTACATTCATTGTATTTTTATGTGCCTATGTTATTTATATTCAACCATGTTAATCATTCTGTTTATGTGTAATTTTTATGTATAGATCTCCTTGAAGAAGATATTTCTTATTCGAAAAGTCGCTATAACTAGTATCGACTTAGAGAACTACATCGCTATTTCTGTGCACTTCCATGCTTGTACAGCTCATTTTTGTTCATCTTGGCTTATTTTCCTATTTACCAGCGATCAGCTATAGTTTTTGTTTCTACCCATAGAGGAATTTTTTATGTTATTACGTTTCTGGCCATATTTACACCTATAAAGACTTTTATGAAAATACGACGGTTGTACTCTTTTCTTAGCCAAGATATCTCTCCAAACGGTTTTTTCACTAGTTACAATCTCAAGGTGCCTTGAGAAGTTACATCTGAATACTATGTATCTATAAAAGCCTGGAAAGGCTCACTGTAACTCTGAAACAACTTGACAGCACATAATTATGATTGTTACCTGGAAGACAGCCAGGGTTGCATCTGGGACTGGCACCTTCTGTCAAGTTTTGTTGCAGCTATACAGCAAAAATGGGTCAGGGTTTTGGCTGAACTTTAAAGAAAGTCTCCCTGGAGTTTCGCCTTCCAGCCCAATAAACAGATAAAAGTCTTAAATAGAAAGAAAAAGTATTTTACCCACTATATGTGTTCAAAAATCTTAATCTTAGTAGGAGTAATAAGAATTTAGCTAAACTGGTAAGAGGTGAAAGAAGGCTCTTTTCTCCAGCTGCATGGCTGGTGAAAAGTACAGACATGCATGAAGGTATCTACCTTTCTTGAAGCCAAAGATATAGAAAGGTCAATTGAAGCCAGGAAGGCAGAGCAGAAAAATAGAGAGCTTGTTAATTGAGAGACAACACAACTGAAACAAATTCTTTTAGATCAGACGCAAGATAGTGTGTTAGTGTTCTCTTCTAGTGTTTACTGCATGCTGGAGTTGTCCCAAATGGTTGGAAAAGGAGTGCTGGTGTCAACGTGCACTAAAAATATACTCCCTGACAGGAATTATAAGGACAATTATTTTTCTTGAGAGGTGATGGTACCCCTCCCCCCCCCCAAAACGTTGTACTGTACTTTGAAAATGGAGTCCTCTGGAACAAACATTAATTAACATCCCTTTTAAGAAGCTGCCTTGTGACGGATCAGATTATGGCTCCAACTAGTCCAGTATTGATTGCTCTAAATGGCCATGAATGTCCACGATCAAGGATTCCTTTCACTTTTCATTTTTTCCACATGATCTTTTTAACTGGAAATGGCAGAGGTTGAACGTGATATAGTAGGGATTGATTCTGGAAGCCATTGCTATTCAAAGCAAGTCCTTTACCACTGAATTACAGTCCCTCTGTTTGAAGTACCATCAGTTGAACCTGGGATCTTAGAGAACCTAGCACATTTTTATCATAGTTATCATTTTTATCATAGTTATGGCCAGGGTGGGAGTGGAAGGGTGGGTTGTTGGGTGGTCAAGTTAGGGTTTTAATCTGTTTGGTTATATTTAACTGTATTTTATCTGTTTTTACTGTTGTGCGCCACCCTGAGTCGGGTTTCCCCGAGTGGGCGGCATAAAAATCTAAGAATAAAATAAATAAAAATAAATCGCCGCAGACAACTTGTTGACCTGACTGATCTACAATTCTGCTGGGCTAGCCTAAGATATTTTGCTTCCTCAGGTGAAAGAAAAGGTGAGATTTCTTTCCCATTTTAGGCAGAGAAGTTAGCTATGTTGACTGAATCTAACTGTAACATAGGCTAGTTTACGGAGACCAGCACAGATCAAATGATGCACACAACTCTCTCCCAAAGATGTAAAGAATGGGGAAGCTCAGGAGGAACAACTGGAAGGTGGCCACTGCTGCCTTCCCCAATAGTTTATACCTGATAAAGGTCTACCCAATGGCAGCAATATCAATTGTACTTATATAGCAATATAGCATTTACAGCAGGGATGCCCCAAATTTCTGTGCCAGGGGCCTAACCATGCCCCCAGAACAGCTGAGTGGGCCTGACCACGCCCCTGGAAATGGGCACATTTGCACATGCGCATCAGAAACCACTCCTGGGAAGTGGTTCTGGACAACTCTGTGCATGTGCAAATGTTTCCCCGCCACTCCCGGAAGTGGTTTTGTCACTCCCAGAAGAGGTTCTGGACATCTCTGCGCATGTGCAAATGCATCCCTGCCACTCCTGGAAGTGGTTTCAACACTCCCGGAAGTGGTTCAGGATGCATTGGCAGGCACATCCTCCATCCACTTCTGGGAGTGGCAAGGATGTTGGGGGCTGGATGAATTGGTGTCAGGGGCCTGATACGGCCTGTGAGCCATAGTTTGGGCACCCCTGATTTAGAGTAATATCTGACTGACTCATATGTAATTAGCACTTTTGGCCTCAACAAGCTAGGTGCTTATTTTACTGACCTCAGAAGGGATGGAAGGCTGAGTCAAGCTGGAGTTTGTCAGAATCAAACTCACAACATGAGCAGTTTTGAAGTTTAACCACTGTGCCATGAGGGTTACACTGAAGTCTGCTTAATAATAGTAAGATTAGTCTGGTAATTCTCTGTGAGATTGAGTCAGGTTGATGGGATGTAATGTAGGTCTTTTTTTGCTTTATGTCTTCTGTTTCCACTTTGCACTTGTATTTCAAAGCCCCCAAAAAAGCTAGTAATGAAATACAGTAGATTATGATAAAAATGAAAGCGAACATCAGAACTTGTAAACTGCTAGGGTATACAGGCTCTCATTCTCCATTTCCTCCCCTCTTTTGGGGAGGGGGGGGGAAGCAAGAATTATTAGGAACACCATGTCTTGTACTCTTGCCTACTAGCTCTACAGTGGCAGCTAATTAACAAACAATTCGTGGAGCTGTGTTGACATTAACCATTGACGCCTGTGTGCTAACAGGGATGCTATAGGCATAAAAGGTGCTTTGGAAGTTTACGTTGCAGTGGCTGCTAAGCAAAACAGCTGCATTAATTTGAGCAATTTCCAAAATGAAGCAAAAAAAGAAAGAAAATTGATCATTCTTTGCAAATGAAAAATTGGGCAGGGATGTGGAGGTATGTATAGAGCCCTCAAGGTGGAATAAAAATATTTGAATGAAAGCAATGGTATCTGTGGAACACCCTCCTAATTACCAGTGAGAAGAGGGCATACCAACCTGACCTTTTTTTGACTGTGGGAATCTCTTGTACATGCTGAGAGCTGGGTCATGGTCAAGCACTCACTTTATTTTATTTTCAGCAGACAAGCACCTTTGAATAATACATTCATAGAGTTAGAAGGAAGCTTGAAGGTTATCCAGATCACCCCTTGCTTAATGAGGGACTTGCACCTAGGATGGTCCTGTAGAAAACTGTTCTTTATTTGAAAGGTTGTTAAAGTTCTATATTTCAATTGGACTCCAAAGCTTTGCCTGTTCCATTCTTTTGCTGAGCACAAAAAACAAAGCAAGTTTCTTGTCCTTGAGAAACATTGGAAAAGGTCTTACAGATTTCTACTTGCACTGAGTTGTCTAGGGAAAAACTGTGGAAGGGGTTTCACAGATTACTTTACCTTTCTGAAAACCTGGGACATTAGCTTCCTAAATTAATAGTAATTAACTAGTGAAATGCCATTTTAGCATTTTTAATAGAACAGTAGAATAGAAAGCGTCAGAAGGTAATGTTGGGGTACACAGAAAGAGCCTCCTTGAAGACCTCCTTTAACCACAATCGGCCATACCCTGGTAATGCCCCCCCTTGCTGGCTTATATAAGGAAGGGTGTATAGGGGTGGCACGAGTGCCCTAGGCATGTGTCACAAACCGCAAGGCAGGGTAATAAATACATAACCCCGACTCTGGTCGGGACTGGACTTCACACGTTGCCTCCGCATGTCTTCCTTGTGGCCAGCCATTCCTACAGAAGGGCAATCCCGCTTTTTAGCTATAAGTGTAACTGTCAGGTAGGGGGTGGGCGGGCATTTTTAGCATTTTTAATGGTTATTAATGTTTTAGATTGTAATGTTATGTATGAATGACTTTGATGTTGTGAGCCACCCAGAGTTAATTGCCGAGTGGGCGGCAATATAAATTTAACCAAATAAATAAATAATAGCAACCCTGTGTTGCCGACTAATCTTTCTCACACTAGGTCAGGTGAAAGGAACTGCAGAATGAACTCACCAAATGGTGGCTTCATTTTGGCAGTTTCATGTCTGGCCTAGACATGGAAGAAAAAAAAAGAGAAGGTAAAGTTTATGACCTGCAAAAAGTAAATAAAAATAGTAAAATACACTGTGAGAATGTATTTAGTTTCTCCAGTTTTCTTATTGCTTTCTCACTGTAAAGCCACAGAACTCTTAAAATAAATGTAACATTTTATTTACAAATGATCTTCCATTCTTGTTTTGACATCACCTAAGGTAGTTGATTGCTGTTGCACTCAAATCCATTCAAGAGATTTGCTTTATAACTGAAAAAAATACAGCTTCAGTCTATCATGGACCATGTTTGCAAAATAATCTTTTTCTTTGGAGGGGGCTGGGAGAGACAACCGGCAGCTGTGTCAAGGCAGGGAGATGTGGCTGCAAAAGACCTTCCATCCACCCCCTTCCCAAATGCCTCCTTCGCTGGACCAGGAAGGAGAAGAGAGGACCGGCAGCTATGTCAAGGCAGGGAGAGGTGGCAGCAAAAGACCTTCCATCCACCCCCCTTCCCAAATGCCTCCTTCACTGAACCAGGAAGGAGAAGAGAGGACCGGCAGCTGTGTCAAGGCAGGGAGAGGTGGTTACAAAAGACCTTCCAACCACCCCCTTTCCCAAATGCCTCCTTCGCTGGACCAGGCAGACAGCTTCAAGAACTGCAGCCCAACTCCAGCCATGGAGAACAGACACTGCCTTTCCTCCCAGCCGCTCCGGTGGGAGGGAATTGGTCCCAGCCGGGAAGCCCTGGTGGATTGATGGATTGGCACATTGCCACCCCCCCTCCTTCACTTCTTGTGGGGTTAGGGAGGAGAGAGGGAGGTGGTGGCTGCAGTGAGGGCCCTTACCCCCCTTTTTGAGTAATTGTAGGGGTTGGAGGGGTGGGAAGAGAATGGGATTGGGTTTGGGGAGGGATGGCTGATAAGGGGCACTTGGAAATGCCCCAAGGAGGGTAGGGGGAGTGTGGGGGTGGGTTCTGGGTCTGGAGGGGAGAGAGGGTGGGAGAAATGGCCTTGTCAGCTGGGTAGGAGGGGTAGCACTCCATCTGAGATGGGTGGAGAGGTTTCCAGGACTCAAATTGGGGTTGTGACGGGCATGGGACGATATGGTGGGTACCGAGGGGCAGGCCGCACATGGGGAACACGGGACCGATGGTTGGTATCTGTCCCTCATTCCAGCCCCCCAGGTACATCTCTGGGTCCTGAGCAGCTGATCCAGGGTGACCCCTTAGGCTGCTGCTGATGAATGCCAGGTCGGTCTGCAACAAGGCCCCCCCTGATTCAAGATTCTATTCAGGAGGGGTGGGCGGACCTGGCATGCATTACCGAAACCTGGCTGAGACCAGAGGATGGTTTACCTCTGTCAGAAATGTGTCCAGTAGGTTTCGGTATCTGGCACCAGCCAAGGGATGAGGGAAGGAGCGGTGGCATCGCCATTGTAGCCAGGGAGTCCTTGGGAGTTGCCAGGGCCACGGCTCCACAAGTCACGGGTTGTGAGGCCCTGCTCCTGCGGTTGGGCCCTAAGGATCAGTTGGGAGTCTTACTCCTGTACCTGCCTCCTTGCAAGGTAAGAGACTCCCTGCCTGAGCTCCTCAAGGCCATCTCAATGTTGGCATTGGAGTTCCCTAGGCTGATGGTTCTGGGGGACTTCAATTTGCCTTCGCTGGGGAGTGGTTCAGAGGTTGCTCAGGAGTTCATGGCTTCCATGGCAGCCATGGACCTGACTCAGGTAATTCATGGCCCGACCAGGGGCAGTGGTCACACACGGGACCTAGTTTTTTTGTCGGAGCGGTGGCAGAGTGATCTGAGACTACAGAAATTAGACACTATACCTGTGCCATGCTCAGATCACTATCTGGTGACTCTGGACTTCCTGGGGGTGACGTTTCACCGTAGGGAGGCAGGGACTATTAAATTGGCCCTCCCCCGGCGACTGATGGATTTGGATGAATTCCAGAGGGAACTGGGGGATTTTCCTCTGGATCGGCTACACGATTCATCCGAGGCACTCGTTGACGTGTGGTACAAGACGACTACCGCTGCCTTGGATGAAATCGCACCACTACGTCCTCTCCGAGCCTGCAGGGATAGATCTTCCCCGTGGTTTACAGAAGAACTGTGGGAGCTTAAATGGGCAAAGAGACGCCGAGAGCGCCGCTGGGGGAAGACCCCGAGCGATTCCGACTGGACACTAGCTAGGGCTGCTATTAAGACCTACCTGGTGGCGTTGAGGGTGGTGAAGCAGCAATACTTTACCACCCTCATTGCCTCCGCAGATAATCGCCCAGCTTCCCTGTTCCGGG
This sequence comes from Bradypodion pumilum, assembly GCA_035047305.1. NCBI lineage: Eukaryota > Metazoa > Chordata > Lepidosauria > Squamata > Chamaeleonidae > Bradypodion > Bradypodion pumilum. The sequence goes on along the minus strand of JAWDJD010000009.1, from coordinate 21,347,756 downwards.
TTACCAGGTCTCTCCTTGGCCAGGAGGGGCTGGTGCCCGGGTGGCAGGGTTCGGCTGAGGGTTTTGCAGACTATCTGGTGGAGAAAATCGCTCGGATTTGCTCCGGGTTCAATCCTGGCGTGGATGGGGAGAGTCAGGAGGGGATCAGAGCTCAGTCTGGCTGTGTTACCTGAGATCAATTCAACCCAGTTGTCCCTGAGGAAGTGGACAGGCTTCTTGCAGCTGTTCGCACCACCTCCTGCCCTTTAGATCTCTGTCCCACCTGGTTGGTGAAAGCCTCTAAGGTGGTGACAGGAGGTTGGGTCAGTGCTATAATCAATGCATCGCTATGGGAGGGGGTGTTTCCTGCACTTTTAAAACATGCTTTGGTGCACCCCCTCCTGAAGAAACAATCCCTCGACCCAGCAGTTCCAGCTAACTTCCCCTTTTTGGGGAAGGTACTGGAAAATGTGGTGGCTCGACAGCTGCAGGGGGTCCTGGATGAAGCGGATTATCTGGATCCCTTTCAATCAGGTTTCAAGCCTGGATATGGTACAGAGACAGCATTGGTCACACTGGTAGATGATCTCTGGCGGGAGCGGGATGGTGGCCATCCGTCCATCCTTGCCCTTCTTGACCTCTCAGCGGCCTTCGATACTGTCGACCATGGTATCCTTCTGGAACGGCTCAAAGGATTGGGGATCCAGGGTACTATGTTATCCTGGTTTTCCTCATTTCTGGAGGGCTGGACCCAGTCGGTGTGGTTGGAGAGTGAGAAGTCCAAACCTAGGCCCCTGCGTTATGGGGTGCCTCGGGGCTCAGTGCTCTCTCCTCTCCTATTTAACATCTACATGAAGCCTCTGGGCGAGATTATCCATTCCCATGGGGTGAGGTATCATCAGTATGCTGATGATACCCAGCTGTACATCTCGGCCCATGGGGACCCCAGTGATGCGGTCAATGTCCTATCCAGATGTCTGGAAGCTGTCGGGGTCTGGATGGGGGAGAACGGGCTACAATTGAATCGCTCCAAGACTGTGGCTATGGATGGGGGCCCCGCGTTATCCAGGGAGCTGCCAACTTTGGTCTTGAATGGGGTTGCTTTGCCCCAGACAGACCCAGTACACAACTTAGGGGTCTTCCTGGATTCGGGACTGCTACTTGTAGATCAGGTGGCAGCCGTGGCCAGGAGGGCTTTCACACAGCTTCGCGTCATTTGACAGTTGCATTCGCTCCTGGACCGGGACTCCCTGCTCATGGTTCCACATGCTCTGGTGACCTCCAGGCTAGATTATTGCAATGTGCTCTACAAGGGGCTGCCCTTGATGACCATTTGGATGCTACAGCTGGTGCAGAATGCGGCAGCTCGGGTGGTGATGAGGTGCGGGCGTTATGCTCACGCCTCACCATTGTTTCGGGAGCTGCACTGGTTACCAGTTTGTCTCCGGGTGCAATTCAAGGTGCTGGTTTTGACCTTTAAAGCCCTACATGGTAGTGGGCCAGGATACCTAAGAGACCACATTGTCCCAAGAGTGTCTGTCTGTCCAACCAGAGCGGACCGGAGGGGCTCTCTAATTGTTCCCTCCACACGAAGGAGGGCCTTTTCTGTGTCCGCACCAGCCTTGTGGAACCTCCTGCCAGTAGAGTTGTGGGAGCAAATGGAGCTGCTGCCTTACAGAAGAGAATTAAAAACCTGGTTGGTGGGGCAGGTGTGGGGCTCAGATGGAAGAGTGGCCCCCGCCTGCTGGCTTATAAAATGAAGCCCCCATCTTTTTAATGCGGGTAGTTTTAATGTGGTTAGTTTTTAATAGGTAGGTGGGTATGTTGGGGTTTTAATTGTTTTTAATATGTAAGTTTTAATTTTGTTGTGAGCCGCCCTGAGTTGGGTTCGCCTGATTGGGTGGCATAGAAATTTGAACCATAAAAATAAATAAATAAATAAATAAATGTTTCCAGAAATTCAATTGTTCCGGTACCGGCTTATATTCTCCATTTTTAAAATGAATATTCCACATATAATTTCCAAATTTTCCAAATTTTATTTTCTTTAACTATTCCTTTCTTTTCATTTAGTTCCCACGTCAATTTGTTATTCAGGGCTAGCTGCCATATTTTCTTAAACCAGTCTTCCAATTTTAATTTCATCGGGTCCTTCCACTTTCTTGCTATACACTGTCTTCCCATAGACATAAAAATTGCAACCAGTTCTTGCTCATACTTATCTAATTTTAGACCCTCTAAGTCTGTAAGCATAGCAACACCTATTCCAATCTTAATCCTATTTCCCATCATTCCAATTATCTCTTTCTCGATCTCTTTCAAAAAATCTCTGATCTCTTTACAATTCCACCCCATATGATTATGTTCCAACACTTTTATTACATCTCCAACACATATTATTTTTTTGTCCTGTCAATTTGATTCAATCTCACCAGAGTCAAATACCATCTCTATAACATTTTGTAATTATGTTCCTTAACTCTAGTCAACAATGTCCCCATTATCCTTTGTTTCCATAGAGATCACCATTTTATTTCTGATATTTTTATATTAAAGTCCTCTTCCCAATTTTTTTCTCAATATCTTTTGTTGGCTGCGGTCTTTATTTAATATCTTATAAATTTTGGCCATGAACCCCTTTAACCCTATATCACCTTGTCTTATCTTAAATAGTAGCTCTTCAAATTCTGTCCTAGCCCTTTCCAGACTTGGTCCTTTTAAATATTTTTATTCCAATTGTTTACCCTTACCACTTGTAGCCAATTTAATCTCATTTGTTCATATATTTCAACTTTTTTTCTCCTCATCATTACACATTTGAATCCAATGACTCAACAGACACACATCATTTTCTGCCAACACTGATCTCAACTCCCCATTTATTTTTATCAGAAAACTTTTATATCTTCAATTTCTATTAATGGAGATATTTCAGGAGCTAATTTCCCCTTCATCTTCTTCCATACCACCCACATTGACTTTAACATCCTATTTTTTATATTAAGTCTACCTATTTCTTTATCTTAAAAAACTGCTTTACCAATTTGTTCAAGATATTGTTCAAGATATATATATATTAATATATTTTTATTAAATTTTCAAACATATCAACAACAATACAACTTAAAAATGTGAATAAAAATGCAAACAACAAAATTACAAATACAGTATATATAAAAAAGCAAAAGAAAAACATAAAAATACAGTTAAATTACAAATTTAGTAATATAGCACCTTCCCCTTTCTTCCATACATCTTTGATTACATTTCCAATTTTTAAATACATTATAACACTCTTGCAATTATTCTAATATACATATTCAAACTCACTTCTTATACTCCTTAATTTAATTACCATTTTCAATTTTTAAAAAGAAAAGGAAAGGAAATTATTACTTCACTACATTATTACTTAACTATACTACTACTGTTAAAATAAAAATTCAACAATTAAAATACAATAAACAATTTTCCCAATATACACCCAGTGTTTTATACAATGCCCTGGAGGATGCTGAGTATCACAGTTGTTTTTTTTATTCTCAGAAACTCATTTGATCTGGTACTGGTCTATTCCCTTCATCCCTCTTCAATGAGTAATCCACAAATAATTACCATATTTTCCAAAATCTATTTTCTTTAACTATATCCTTTTTCTTATTCTTCTCCCATGTTTGCTTATCATTCAATGCAAGATCCCACATCTCCTTGTACCATTCTTCTATTTTCAAAATTACTTCATTTTTCCAATTCCTAGCAATGCACTGTCTACCCGTTGTCAACATTATCGACAGTAACTCTTTTTAATCCTTATTTAAATTCATATTTTCCACATCTGTCAACAAAACAGTACTTGGCCCCAATTTAAGTCTCATACCCATAATAGCACAAATCTCTTTCTCAATTTTTCCCCAAAAGTCTTTTACCACATTACAACCCCACCACATATGTTCATACGTTCCCATTGTATCCTTACATCTTCAACACATTTTATCTTTATTGTTATCTATCTGATGTAACCTCACTGGGGTCAAGTACCATTTCCACAACATTTTATAGTTATGTTCTTTCACTCTAACAGACATAGTTCTCATAATCCTTTTCTTCCATTTATATTTCCAAACCTTATCTGCAATCTTTATTTTCAAGTCTTGTTCCCAATTTATTTTCAACGTTTCTTGTGGATTACCTTCTTTATTTAACATTATATATATTTTGCTCACTAAGCCCTTAATTCCATTTTCTCCCTTTCCTATCTTTAATATCAATTCTTTAAAATCAGTCTTGCCTCTTTCCAAACCAGCTTCCCTCAAATATTTACTATTCCACTTATTTACCAACACTATCTGGAGCCAGTTCAACCTGAACTGTGTGTATATTTCTGCTTTTCTCTCTCTATCTTTACAAGCCCATATCCAGTCTCTTAACAGGAAAACATCATTTCTAGAAAGAACTTCTTTCATCCTTTTGTCCACTTTTATTGGAAAATTTTTGATATCCTCTATTTCTATTGTCGGAGATGTGTCTGGGGCCAATTCCTTCTTCACCTTTTTCCACACTCCCAACATTGTCTTCATCATTTTATTTTTTATAACTATTTCCCCCATATTGTTATCTAAGAAAACCATTTTCCCCATTTGATTTAGATCCCTCATCTCGATTTCTTCCCAGATTGCCTTTTCCCTCGCTAAACTTTTCACAATATTTTTAACTTGAAAAGCTCTATAATAATTCCTCAGATTTGGCAATCCTAATCCTCCTTCTTTCTGAGATAAATACCATTTTTTTGCTATTCTAGGTTTTCTTCCACCATTACAAAAACTATTTAACATATTTTGAAATTCCTTAATTTCCTTATCGCTTAATTGGATCGGCAGGGCATCAAATAAAAAAATAATTCTCTGTAACAACATCATTTTACATAACGCAATCCTGCAAAACCAAGACAACTTCAATTTTTGGTATTGCTGTATCTTGTCCTTAATTTCCTTTTTCTGTTTTTCATAATTCAATTTCTTAAGATCGTCAAATTTATTTGAAATATTTATTCCCAAATACTTCAAATTATCTTTAACCTGTAATTTAAATTTGCCCTTTATTTTCTGTTGCTCTTCCTTGTTAATATTACACAGTATCATTTCTGACTTGTCCCAGTTTATTCTCAGACCTGTCATCTCCTCAAAATCTTTTAACTGCTCTTGTATTTTTTCTAATGCCTTCCTAGGATGTTTTGCAATTATCAAAGTATCATCAGCATACAAACTTATCTTATTTCCTAATATTCCTTCAATGCCCTTATCTTCTCTTATAGCCTTTGCTAACAACTCCATTGCCATGATAAACAATATTGACAATAATGGACAACCCTTGCCTTGTTCCCTTCTAGTTTTACTTCTTCTGTAAAATCATCATTTACCCTGACAATGGCAGTACTATGTTGATATAATTGTTCAATCATTCTTCTAAATTTATCTCCAAATCCATAGCATTTAATTATCTTGTTAATTGTTACCCACTGCAATGAATCAAATGCCTTAAAAATGTCTAGTGATAATAATCTGACTTTCTCTACAATATCTATTAAATCTAAAACTCTCCTTTTCAGATCCGCCATGTGTGTTCCTTTCAAAAAAAAAACTGCTTGGTCTTCATTTATGTAGCTATTCAATCTGTTTGCCAATATCACTGTAAAAATCTTCGCATCTTGATCAAGGAAATAGGCCTATATGACTCCACTTTTTCTAAGTCCTTTCCAGGTTTTGGTAATAAAACAATTATAGTTCTATACCATGAGGTCAAAATCTGCCCTCCTTCCATTATGTAATTACCATTTGTCTTTGCATGCTCTTCTTGTAACCATTTTATTTCTTTTTCAACTTTATCTTGTTTTTTCTTAAATTGTTTGTTTTTAATGTTAGCCAACTTAATACTCTCCCCTCTAAAAACCGACTTCATAGCGTCCCATACCATATTATAACTGACCTCTTCTGTATCGTTCCAATACCAGCTTTCTTTCCATTTTTCAATTATTTGTTCTTTACATTTATGGTCTTTTAAAAAATTAGCATTATATCTCCAATTCCTTCTGTTTTTCTTTGCTCCCTCAGTCTTTAATTCCACCAACAATTTTGCATGATCTGATTCTTTGAAAATTCCCACTTCCACCTCCTCTATATTCCTGATCATATTCTCTGTTACAAATATATAATCTATTCTGGAGTATGTATTATGCACCTCTGAAAAGAATGTATAAGTCCTTTCCGACCCTTTAAACTCCCTCCATGTATCTTTCAAACCTAGAGATTTCATCCATTTATCAAGAATCTGCTTTTTAAATCCTCTTCCACTCCTTGCTATATTTGTACAATCTAAGTTTGACCTTATTAAGTTAAAATCTCCAGCCACAATCATTTTTGGTGTTCTTTCCTTCTCCAATATACCATATACTTTGTCTAAAAACTCGCCTTGATGATCATTTGGTGCATATATATTCACTAAAGTTATTTCCTCATCATCAATCTTCCCTTTTATTATTAAATATCTTAACATTTTATTTTTAATATTTACCTTTCTCCATTCTTTATCCAAAAATGCTTCTTTTCCTATTTGTTGGAGATCCTCCAATAGAAGTAAGAACCCAACTAGAAAGGCCATTGGACCATTAGATGACAATGGAAGGCAAGGGGTTATTAAAGAGGAAACAGAGATTGCAGAGAGACTCAATGATTTCTTTGCTTCAGTATTCACTGAAGAAGACAGAGACCACATGCCCAAAACAGAGCCTATCTTCGTAGGGAGGGAAACCAAAGAATTAAGCCAAATAGAAATAACCAGGGAGGAGGTCCTTGCATGTCTTATTAAACTAAACACTAACAAATCACCAGGACCAGATGGCATCCATCCACGAGTTCTCAGGGAACTTAAAAATGAAATTGCTGATCTCCTAGCCAAAATATATAATATTTCCCTCAAATCAGGCTTCATGCCTGATGACTGGAAGGTAGTGAATGTAACACCAATTTTCAAAAAAGGATCCAGGAGTGATCCAGGAAATTACCGACCTGTCAGTTTGACATGTGTCCCAGGTAAAGTGATGGAAACCATCCTAAAAGATAAAATTAATAGGCACATAGAAGAGAAGGCGCTGCTAAAGGAGAGCCAACATGGCTTTTGTAAGGGCAAATCATGGCTCACTAATCCGTTGGAATTTTTTGAGAGTGTCAACAAGCATGTGGATAAGGGGGATCCAGTTGACATTGTTTATCTGGACTTTCAGAAGGCTTTTGACAAGGTCCCACACCAAAGGCTCTTGAATAAACTTACCAGTCATGGAATAAAGGGACAAGTCTTGTCCTGGATCAGCAACTGGCTAAGGGACAGGAAACAGAGGGTAGCACAAAATGGACACTTCTCCAAGTGGAGGGAAGTAAAGAGTGGGGTCCCCCAAGGTTCAGTACTGGGACCCCTGCTTTTCAACGTCTTCATAAATGATCTAGAGGTAGGAGTGAATAGCAAGGTAGTCAAATTTGCTGACGACACTAAATTATACAGGGTAGTGAAAACTGTGAGAGATTGTGAGGAGTTCCAGAGGGATCTCTTGACACTGGGGGCGTGGGCAAAATAGTGGCAAATGAGCTTCAACATTAGTAAGTGCAGAGTGATGCATGTTGGGGCAAAAAAAACCAATTACATTTATAAAGTGATGGGTTCTGAACTCTCTGCGACAAACCAGGAAAGGGACCTTGGTGTCCTGGTGGATAGCTCAATGAAGGTGTCAACCCAGTGTGCCTCAGCAGTGAAAAAAGCAAACTCAATGCTAGGGATCATTAGGAAGGGTATAGAAAATAAGTCAGCAAGTGTCATTTTGCCTCTTTATAAATCTATGGTGAGGCCCCATCTGGAATACTGTGTACAGTTCTGGTTGCCATACCTCCAGAAGGATATTATGGAGTTGGAAAAAGTGCAGAGGAGGGCAGCCAAAATGATTAGGGGACTGGAACATCTTCCTTACCATCTGAGGCTGCAACGGTTGGGCCTTTTCACTCTTGAACGACGGTGTCTAAGAGGTGACCTGATTGAAGTTTATAAAATCATGCACGGTGTGGATAAAGTAGATAAGGAAAAACTGTTTTCCCTATCGCATAACACTAGAACTAGGGGACACTCGATGAAACCTTTGGGTACTAGTTCTCAAACAAATAAGAGAAAGTACTTTTTCACTCAGAGGATTACTGGTCTATGGAACTCCCTGCCAGAAGAAGTGGTGACAGCTGTCAGTCTTGACAGCTTTAAGAAAGGATTAGACAAGTTCATGGAGGACAAAGGTATCAATGGCTATAATTATGGATACTTAAGGACAACCTCCGGGTTGGAGAGATAGGCAGGATATCTCTCAATGCCATTTCCAGGGAATCCTAAGCTGGTGAAGGCATCTCCTTGGGAATACCCTGAAGGAAATGGTGAGCCACTGTGTGTGACAGAATGCTGGACTGGATGGGCTGTGGCCTATTCCAGCAAGGCTGTTCTTATGTTATTATGTTCCAACTCTAAATCCTCCCAAATCACTTGCTCTTTTATCAAAATCTTAACAACATTCTTAACCTGGACGGCATTATAATAACTCTTTTATTTAGGTATCCCTAAACCTCCTTTTTTTGTGATACATACCACCAGCTTTTAGGAATTCTATCTCTTTTCCCACTATTGCAAAATTTATTTATTACATCTTGAAAATCTTTAATTTCTCTATCCTTGAGATAAATCGGTAAGGCATCAAACAAAAAAATTATTTTTGGCAAAACATTATCTTACATAGAGCCACTTTACCAAGCACCTTAAATCCTTTTCCATCTTCTCCTGTTTTATCTTCATCTGCCTATACTTAAAATTAGATAGTTTAATACTTTCTCCTCTAAAAATCGCCTTCATAGTAGCCCAGACTATGCTATAATTTACCTCTCCATTATCATTCCATTTCCAACCTTCCTCCCAATTTCTAATAATTTGTTCTCTACATTTAGGATCTTTAAATAGACTAGCTTCATATCTCCATGGTTTCCTCCCCTTTTTTTCACTATCCAGTCTCAAATCCAATACCACTTTCGCATGGTCAGATTCTCTGAAAACTCCGACCTCTATCTCACCCAAATTTCTAACCAAATTATCTGACACCAGTATATAATCAATCCTTGAATATGTATTATGTACCTGAGAGAAGAATGCATATGCCCTTTCCAAACCTAGTAGTTCTCTCCACGAATCTTTCAACCCTAACATCATCATCCATCTATCTAAAACCTGCATCTTTGCCACATTACCACATCTAGCCATGTTAATATTAGTAGAATCACTCACTGATCTTATCAAATTAAAATCCCCTGCTACAATCATTCTTGAACAACTTTCTGCTGCTAAAATACCATAAACTTTATCTTAAAAAAAATTCTTGATGTTCATTTGGAGCATAGATATTTACCAATGTTACCTGCTCCTCATCAATTTTACCTTTAATTAACAGATATCTCCCCTCCGGGTCAGAAATGCTCTTAGTTAACGTAAAACCTATCCTATTTGATATAAAAGTTGCCACTCCCCTCGATTTAGATGTACCAAATGCCTTTTCATATATCTTAGTCCAACCTAGAAATAACCTATTTACCTCTGTTGATTTTTGATGAGTCTCCTGTAAGACAACAGCATCAGGCTTATCTTTCCTAAGTGCAACTTCTATCCTTTTCCTCTTCACCTGGCAGCCAGTACCTTTCACATTCCATGTCAATATCTTCACAATTTTCATGTTAAATCAACAACCTTTTTATTTCTACAACAACCGCAATTCCACTTTGGCATATGTGAACCCACAATTAAATCCCTTATCCCCTTACCAGTGAACATAAACCCCCCCAAAAAAGTATAAGAACAATACAATGAATTAATCACCCTACCCACTTTTTCAAGGAAAAAGAGGCCTTCACATTTCAAAGAGGGGGGGGGACATCCCATCAGGGAACCTGAGCATCACCCAGTCCATTAGCTGCATTAATAACACTTTAAACACCTCCTTCAGCACCCTTAGACTTATCTTCACTCTCATCATTTCTTCCAAATCTCAGACCTCCAGAAAGAATCGAAGCATCTTTTAAATCATTCCATTATTTTGTTCCATTCTCAAGTAATTTTGCATCAACCAAAATATCTAGAACATATACCTCCTCTTGTACCAAATGTAGAGAGCCTTCCATTTATATTTCACACCCTTATCCCTCAACCACTTGGTTACAGGTTTCATTTTTTTATGCCAAATTCTTTCTTCAACTGGTATATCATTATAAATGTCTATATCTACTCCATCAATCTTCAACACTATTGAATCAGACTGTCTAATGTACAACATCAACCTCATCTTATCCACCAGACAAGCAAATTTAACCAAGACGTTTCTAGGACTAGTTTTACCCCTCCTTTGTCCCAAACGAAAAACACTTACAAGGTCTTCTGATGATATCTTGTAACCCATCTGCAAACTACCCAGCACTAATCTATCTCTTATCTTATCTGGATTTCCCTCCGGAATATTACAAATTACTATATTTGCACACCGCCGTTGTTCTTCAAGTAAGAACATAAGAACAGCCTTGCTGGAACATGCCACAGCCCATCCAGTCCAGCATTCTGTCTCACACAGTGGTTCACCATTTCCTTCAGGGTATTCCCAAGGAGATGCTTTCACCTGCTTAGGATTCCCTGGAAATGGCATTGAGAGATATCCTGCCTATCTCTCCAACCCCGAGGTTGTCCTTAAGTATCCATAATTATAGCCATTGATACCCTTGTCCTCCATGAATTTGTCTAATCCTTTCTTAAAGCTGTCAAGACTGACAGCTGTCACCACTTCTTCTGGCAGGGAGTTCCATAGACCAGTGATCCTCTGGGTGAAAAAGTACTTTCTCTTATTTGTTTGAGAACTAGTACCCAAAAGTTCATTGAGTGTCCCCTAGTTCTAGTGTTGTGCGATAGGGAAAACAGTTTTTCCTTATCTACTTTGTCCACACCGTGCATGATTTTAAAAACTTCAATCAGGTCACCTCTTAGACGCCATCGCTCAAGAGTGAAAAGGCCCAACCATTGCAGCCTCAGATGGTAAGGAAGGTGTTCCAGTCCCCTAATCATTCTGGTTGCCCTCCTCTGCACTTTCTCCAACTCCATAATATCCTTCTGGAGGTATGGCAACCAGAACTGTACACAGTATTCCAGATGGGGCCTCACCAAAGATTTATAAAGAGGCAAAATGACACTTGCTGACTTATTTTCTATAAGTAGTTCAACACATTTTTCTAAAGTATCCACCTTAATATCGCTCCTCTTCTGTTTCTCTTTCATCAACTCTACCTCATCTTTAATCTCTTTTTGCTCCTTTTTAATTTGTTCCTGTTCCAATTTTAATTGAACTTGTCCCTTATTTACATCATCAAAATTTTGTTCAGATTTATTTGTCATTTCATTTCTCTGAGTTTCGGCCTCTGCAAGCCCTACATTAATCATGGACTCAATTGTTTTTAACATATCGCACACCATTTGAAATTCAGTCCTAGGTCACATTGTATCTTTTGTTGTCTTTCTAATTGTTCCTGCTGGTGTTGTTTTTCCAGAAGTACCTATTGTTGCTTCACTTAATATTGATGTTACTGGCGGTGTCGAGGTTGCTCCCAATACAGATATAACTGGTGCTGTTATTATTGAAGTTGTAAAAGTTGTTGTTGTCATCGTTATAGGTACTGTAGTTGATGCCATTCTTGTTATAACCGAGGTAGTTGTGTCTGTTACCGTTGAAGTCATTCTTGTTGCTAATGTTGTTACCGCCCCTGTAGTGTCTGAAATTGTTGTTGTTAATGAAACAGTTGATGCAGTTGTTTTGGCTGGTGTCACATCCGTCATTGCTAAAGGTACCCGAGCTTTTTTTGGTTGTTGTTTCTGTTGTTGTAATATCTTACTTATTCTCTCTTGCTCTTCTGTGTCTTTAGCCTCCTGTTGTAATGTCTTCTTCATCTGTTTATTTACTTCTTCTGCCCGAACAAGTCTCTGATAACTTCTGTCGGAGGATATTTCTCGATCCCTTACCCAACCCGCAGTTTTTTCTTTCTCTTTTCCTCTTCCACGTCGCTTCATCCACTTAAACTTACTCTTCAGAAAACAATTCATATACCACTTCTAAACAATTCATGAAAAATAATTTACTCTTATCTTCTGAATCAATTATATTCAAACTAAAACCAACTTATTAACCCACCCCCAGGTATATTATACAGAATAATATATCACACTCTTGTTATCTTCAACATAAATGCTTAACTTTAAATCAGATAAAATTTTCTAATAAAATAATAATGAAAAACAAAAACAAAAACAAAATGTAAACAAAAATTAAATTATATAAGTTCTCTCTAATCAAAAATGTAGTTTGTGTCAGTCCATAATAACTCATGAATAAATTAAGTCCAATCCTTATCTGAATAATCCAAAAATTGGCCACTTTCCCCAACCCTTTATATGCTCAAAAATTAAACCAAATTAATATACTGTATCTTTAAAATTTAAATTTAAATGCTACCAAAAAACAACAACAACAACAACTTCATTCTTGTCTTCAATTTGAAAAAGCTCAACTGGTAACCATGTAGTATTCATATAAATATTGTCCAGAAAAGTAATATCTATTCTTAATATGAAGTTCACTTATGCAGTCTTATGCTTCCAGTTCCAAATAACCAAATTAAATATCTGCCCAGTGCCACCTTAAAAATTCCCAAAGGGGTGTTGGTGAAGAGTAAAGCTGAACAAGAAGGAAAACACCACGATGTCACTCTTTTCTTTTGTACAGTCTCTTAACCTCACTCCGCCATCTTAAGAGTACTTAAAAAACATATATAAAGAGGAGGGAAAGAAAAAACAGTCTCTTTCAATTCTTTCGAATCTTAACTTCTCATCTTTTAAAAATTAGATGCTTTTAACATACTTTCCTTTTCCTTTCTTCAAAAAAAAAAGAGAGATACTTTTTGTAACAAGGAGAAACTCCTCCTCTTCTCACCTTCCCAGTCACAGCACGGGTAACAAAGTTAACAATAAAGCTGACAAGAGGAGTAAAAACGAACAAGTCTCACTCGGGCTAGACACAGCTCATAAATCAGATCATTTTCTCTTTGTGTAGCTCCGCTGCTGTTGTGTTCTAACAGTGTAACCTTCTACATGTGATAACAATGTATCTGAACCAATGTAACCTTGCCTACGAGTAACAATGTAACCTTCAGCTGATCACTATAAACCCTGTAATAGGACGCGAGCTAATGACCACCAGCTGGCAGCAGCGAGCGTCCAAGCTCTCTTGGTTCAAACCCACCAAAAGGCCACAGCGCGGGAAGTTTCCCGCCGCTACCTACACCTGGACAAGAAGGGCGTGACCAGCCATGACGTCACGCGGGCAGTAGCCAATGGGCTATCGTGGAGCCACATTCAAATACGTTACTACCATATATATAGAGCTGTTCGTCCGCCATTACCTCATGTTCCCTCTGTCCACCATGCAATAAACCTGAGTTAACCCAGCCCTTGGCTGTTTCCTGTGTCTTGACTCTCATACATTAAATTGGCGACGAAGGTGGGATTATGGATCCCCAAGGAGCCAGGACACAGAGCGGGTTCAACATTACCAAACCGCAAGACTGGGAGCTTTTTGAGATGGACTTCCAGGCGGCACTGGTGGAACTCAAAGTCAAAGAAGACAACGAGGAAAGGAAGAGGGCCATCCTCACCCGCATGCTTGGGATGGAGACCAAGCGAACGCTGGTGGGCATTATTGCACCGAAGAAGATGGGTGAGTTCAAAGCCGACGACATCATGAAACTGCTGCGTGAGCGTTTCCGACCCTCGAGGGCAATGTTTCCCGCTCGGAGCGCGTTTTGGAGGCGAGTTCAAGCGCCGGACGAGTCGGTAGAAGCCTTCGTAACAGCTATGAGAGTAGCCGCCACCCCCTGCCGATGGGACCACTTTCTAGAGATGGCCCTCAGGGACGGAGTTCTGTGTGGCCTGAAGGACAAGGAAGTGCAGCGCAGCCTGATGAACAAGGAGCCACCACCCACACTGACAGAGGTTGTAGAGGCCGCAGAAGCCGCGGAATCCACGAATGCTGGAGTAGATGAGATGCACAAGTGGCGTGAGTGGCGTCCGAGGGCCGGCAAAGCGGAAAACTCGGTGCACGGAAAGTCCGGACAGTCGGTGCACGCAACCCGACGGACCTCGAAGTCGTCTTCGGAAAGCAGCGACGGCGAGGAGGTCCAGAAGGTCCGAAAGGGAGGGCGCCGTTGCGATGGTTGCGGAGCGGCCCATGAGCGCGTGAGGTGCCCATTCAGAAAAACCGAGTGCTACAACTGCGGCCGCCGGGGACACATCGCCAAGGCATGCAGGAAAGGAAAAGAGGGCCGGAGACAGTCACAAGACCGTTCGGCCAGACCGGACCGTTCAGCGAGGTCCAAAGATGGCGCCCGGACCACGAGGAAGCAGGACGGCGTGGGCTGCATCTCGGACGACAGCGAGGGCGACGCTCCTGTGTTCAGCGTGTCTGCGGGACAGCCCCATTACTTCGTTGAGGTACTAGTACAAGGGACCCCTATTAGGATGGAAGTTGACTCGGGGTCCTCCTATTCTATAATTCCCCAGAGAGAGTTTTTGAAAATCGACCCCCACGTGCGGCCCAAACTTAAAGCGTTGAGGGCCACACTACGGGACGTACAGGGGAACAGCATTCCAGTGTTGGGGGTCGGGACATTCCGGGTTCGTTTTAAGAGACATTCTGCGGAACTTCCCCTAGTGGTGCTAAAAGGGGGGAGTTGTAGCCTCCTCGGGACACAATGGTTCCAGCCTCTAGGTTTGTTCATAGGGGGGGTGCATGCCGTAGGCGTGGACCCAATACAAGCGGTGTGCGACGCACACCCCGCCGTTTTCAAAAGTGGACTGGGAAAGTTCAAGGGACCCCCTGTAGCCTTCGACCTAGACCCGGAGGTCCGCCCGATAAGACTCAAACCGCGCAGGGTGCCGTTCGCACTAAAGGACAAAATAGAGGCGGAACTGGACAAACTGGTGGGTCAGGGGATTCTTGTTCCTGTGGATTCCGCGGAGTGGGAGACTCCAATTGTAACAGCACTGAAGGCTAACGGGGAGGTGCGCATTTGCGCTGATTATAAGTGTACAATTAACAAGGCGATCCGCCCTAATGCATACCCGGTGCCAGTGATCAGCCACCTCCTGGCTAGGCTAAATGGGGGAAAGTGTTTCGCTAAGCTCGATTTAGCACAGGCCTACCAGCAACTCCCTGTAACCCCCGCCACAGCGGTGGCACAAACAATAATTACACATAAGGGGGCGTTCCAGGTGTCGCGTTTACAGTTCGGCATGAACTCGGCACCTGGCCTTTTTCAGTCGCTCATGGAACGCCTCCTGAAGGGGCTGGAGGGGGTGTTGCCATATTTTGATGACGTGTTGATAACGGGGGGGGGAGTAAGGCCGAGCTGGCACATAGATTGGATAAAGTTCTGACCGTGTTCGAGAAAGCGGGGCTGCGACTGAGAAAAGACAAATGTGTATTTTTCGAAACAGAGGTTGAGTTTTTAGGGTTCCGGGTCACGCCCGAGGGAATTAGGCCGTCCAAATCTAAGGTAGCCGCCATCAAGAAAGCTCCTCGCCCCACATCCAAAACCGAACTACAGTCATTTCTGGGGCTTCTCAATTTCTACCATACCTTCCTTCCACGGAAGGCGTCTGTTGCCGAGCCGCTCCATCAGTTACTTAAAAAAGAGGAAAAATGGCTGTGGGGTGATGAGCAAGAGAGGGCGTTCACAGAGTTAAAGCAACTCCTAACATCCGAGGCAATCCTGACTCATTTCGATCCCAAACGGCCAGTAGTGTTAGTCTGTGACGCATCCCCGGTGGGGGTGGGGGCGGTGCTTTGCCACGTGTTGAACGACGGAAGGGAGGCCCCGATAGCGTTTTATTCAAGGTCCCTGTCCCAAGCAGAGCGGAATTACGCACAGACCGACAGGGAGGCGTTAGCAATAGTAGCGGGAACCAAAAAATTTCACGATTTTCTGTATGGTCGGCCGTTCAAGATCGTGACTGATCACAAGCCCCTGTTAGGAATCTTCACTGCAAATAAGCCCACGCCACAGATCCTGTCCCCGAGAATGCTGCGGTGGGCTATTTTTCTTAACGCATACCAACATGAGTTGGAATACCGGCCCGGGAAGGAGATCAGCCATGCAGACGCGCTCTCACGGTCTCCGTTGCCCTTGTCGGACGATCAGAAGGCAGGGGTGGGAAGAGACCGCCAGGTATTGCTAATAGAGGTCTTAGATTCACCCCCATTAGTGCCGGCCGACATTGCCAAGGCAACGGGAAAGGATAGAACACTGGAGAAAGTGTGCTCGTGGGTACAGAAGGGGTGGCCGGCGTCATCCCCAAGCATGGAATTCGACCCATTTTTCGAAAACGAATAGAATTGTCATTAGAGAGGGGGTGCCTCTTGTGGGGCCAACGGGTGGTGGTTCCTACGTCCCTGCGACCGAAGGTGCTAAAGCTGCTGCACGTCAGCCACCCGGGAATCGTCCGTTCCAAGGCACTGGCCCGCAGTTATTTCTGGTGGCCCCAGCTGGACGCCGACATAGAGCATATGATCGGCACTTGTGAGGCATGTCAGGGCTCCCGACCGGAGGTAGCCCGTCTCCCGCATAGGGAATGGGACGCAGCAAGGGGACCGTGGTCCAGGGTACACGTAGATTTTGCTGGCCCGTTCCGAGGAACCATTTTTCTCCTGGTAGTGGATGCGTACTCAAAGTGGCTGGAGGTCATTCCGGTAAAGAGCACATCCTCCGCCACTACCATTGGCCAGCTGAGGAGGGTCTTTTCCACGTTTGGTTTACCCGACACTCTGGTCAGCGATAACGCTAGCTGTTTCACGTCCGCTGAGTTCGCGGCATTCATGGAGGCAAATGCAATTCGGCACGTCACATCCGCGCCGTTTCACCCGGCCACGAATGGCCAAGTGGAACGGTTGGTGCGCACAACAAAAGATGCGCTGCGGCGCATGGGCTCGGGGGATCTAAATCACCAAGTCTGTCAATTTCTGTTAGCGTACAGAGTGACCCCATTAGCGTCCGGATATTCGCCGGCTGAGCTGCTGATGCGGAGGAAACTGACCACGATCTTGTCCAGGTTAGACCCGACGAGGGTCGAGGACAAAGGGAAGAACATAGGTTTAGCGGTCTCGAAAGGTTTCGGCGTAGGCGATCCTGTACACTGCAGGAACTATGCCAATGCAGGCCCAGCCTGGGTGCCAGGGACGATAGTAGAACAGACGGGACCGGTGTCGTATCGGGTGGAAACGAACACCGGTCTCCTCTGGAGGAGGCACGCTGACCAACTGCGGCGCCGAGTGAGTGAGGGACCGATCAGTGGGGCTCAGCAACCAGATTCAGCGATAGGGTTCTCCCCCACCCGTTTAGCCCAAGGGGGAGACAGAGAAGGACACCAGTCCAAAGCCAGGGGGGAAAGCAGTGAGCCCGGCTCATATCCTTTTGACACGCCAGTTCTACCAGCTCTATCCGAGCCCGGGGAGGGGGAAAAGGAGTTTGCAGCCACCGCTGCCGCTTCCCCCGAATTCGATTACGATTTTAATTTTGCGAGCCGGGGGGGTTTTTTGGAGTGTTCCCCCACCCATCCAAGCGAGAAGAGGGGTTTTTCGTTAGCCCCCAGTGCCCCCGGTTCTTCCCAAACAAAGCACACACCTCCCAACAAAGCCGCAGAGCCGCGGCAAGCCACTAACGAGTCATCCTCTCCGATTACAGGGCAGGAAGCCAGGGAGCAAGGAGGAGGGAGAGAAGCCGGGGCAGGGCAGCCCGCGCCGAGACCCCAGCGTGTTCGAAATAAGCCATCTTGGCTGAGAGACTTCGTCTCATCCTAGGGGGGAGGAGTGTTGTGTTCTAACAGTGTAACCTTCTACATGTGATAACAATGTATCTGAACCAATGTAACCTTGCCTACGAGTAACAATGTAACCTTCAGCTGATCACTATAAACCCTGTAATAGGACGCGAGCTAATGACCACCAGCTGGCAGCAGCGAGCGTCCAAGCTCTCTTGGTTCAAACCCACCAAAAGGCCACAGCGCGGGAAGTTTCCCGCCGCTACCTACACCTGGACAAGAAGGGCGTGACCAGCCATGACGTCACGCGGGCAGTAGCCAATGGGCTATCGTGGAGCCACATTCAAATACGTTACTACCATATATATAGAGCTGTTCGTCCGCCATTACCTCATGTTCCCTCTGTCCACCATGCAATAAACCTGAGTTAACCCAGCCCTTGGCTGTTTCCTGTGTTTTGACTCTCATACATTAAAGCTGCCACTCAGAATTCCATTTAACTCCACTTGGCTTCATTCCACTCGGCTTCACTCGGCACCACAGGAGACTGGGCCAGTACCGGCAGGGCCGACTGAGGCTCACCTCCGCTCCCCCCAGTCAAACCCCATCGGATTTACCCCCATTCACTCTGCTTGCCTGCTTGCCATCACTCTCCTCCATCTTCAAACACCGAGCCTCAGGAGCTTCATAAATCAGCAGCTCAGCCTGGCACCTCCACTCTTCCAACTTCACTCCCTCCTTTCTCTTTGAATCCTAGCCAGGCTCGCCTCTGTGCAATCTTCATGCAATACAGCCTCTTTCGCCCGGTGAAGCACTTAAAGCTCTGTCCTGGGAGCCAACTCTTCAAAGCGAGATGACAATCTCTTATAGCTTTTTACAGCCTTTTTCAACCACTTGTATCCAGATCATCAGCTGTGTGGTGGTGAAGACCTAGGTCAGACTTTCTCTAAAGTCTTTCTCTTCCAAAATAATTCAAAAATATAGCAGAAACATGACAAAAACAGCAGTGAAACAAAACGAAAAAAATATTATTTTCTCCACACCATCCAATGAACAGTCAGGATTGATTTCTTCCAGTATTGACCTATTTGTTCTCTTTGCTGTCCAAGGGACTCTCAGGACTCTCCTCCAACACCACATCTCAAAGGCTTCAATTCTTCTGCGCTCAGCCTTCCTAATGGGTCCAGCTCTCACACCCATACATTACTACTGGGAATACCATTGCTTTGACTATGCGAACTTTTGTTTTCAAGGTGATGTTTCTGCTTTTCACTATATTCCCCAGGTTTTTCATCACTTGTCTCCCCATAATCAGTCGTCTTTTTATTTCATGGCTACAGTCGCCATCTGCAGTGATCTTAGATCCCAGGAAAGTAAAATCTGTCACTGCTTCTACTTCTTCCCCATCTATTTTCCAGGAACTGATCGGACCTGTTGCCATTCATTATCTTGGTTTTTTGATATTAAGTCTCAAGCCAGCTTTTGCACTCTCCTCCTTTAATCCAATCAAGAGGTTCTTTAGGTCTTCCTCACTTTCTGCCATTTGGGTGGTATCGTCTGCATATCTCAAATTGTTGATGTTTCTCCCAGCAATTTTGATCCCATATTGTGATTCCTCCATCCCTGCATTGTGCATTATGTGCTCTGTGTATAGATTGAATAAGCAGGGTGATAAATTGCAGCCTTGTCTTACTCCTTTTCCTATTCCAAACCACTCTGTCATTCCGTGTTCTGTCCTAACTGTTGCTTCTTGGTTCGTGTACAGATTTCTCATGAGGCATATGAGGTGTTTTGGTATTCCCATCTCTTTAATTACTTGCCACATTTTGTTGCAGTCCACACAGTCAAAAGCCTTGGTGTAGTCAATAAAACAAAAGTAGACTTGTTTCTGATATTCTTTTGTTTTCTCCATGATCCAACGTATGTTGGCAATGTGGTCTCTAGTTCCCCTGCCTCTTCTGAATCCGGCCTGCACCTCTGGTAGTTCTCTCTCCACATGTTGTTGAAGTCTATCCTGTATTATCTTGAGCATCACCTTGCTGGCATGTGGGATGAGCGCAATTGTTTGGTAATTTGAGCATTCTTTGCCATTACTTTTTTTTGGGGATTGGAACGTACACTGATCTTTTCCAATCCTGTGGCCACTGTTTTGTTTTCCAAATTTGCTGGCATATTGAATGCAGTAGTTTGATTCCATCATCTTTTAGGGCTTTGAAAAATTCAACTGGGATACCATCATTTCCACTAGCTTTGTTGTTTGCAGTGGTTTTTATTGCCTTTCTGACTTCACTCTCCAGAATATCTGGTTCAAGTTCAAATTTCTCATTATTGTTATTATCAGGAGGGTTGAGGTCCTTTTTGTAGAGTTCCTCTGTGTACTCTTGCCATCTTTTTTAAATCTCTTCTGCTTCAGCTAACTCCGTTCCATCTTTGTCCCTTATTATGGTCATTTTTGCTTTAAATGTTCCCTTGATTTCCCCATTTTTTTTGAAAAGATCTCTAGTCCTGCCTCTTTTGTTGTTTTCCTCCATTTCTTTGCACTGTTCGTTCAGGTATTTTTCCTTATCTTTCCTTGCTTTTCTTTGAAATTCTGTATTCAGGTGGTTGTATTTTTCCTTTCTCCTTGGACTTTTGCATTCCTTCTTTCCTCTGCTATTTTAAGAGCCTCATCAGACAACCACTTTGCTTTCTTACGCTTCTTTTCTTTTGGTGTGGTTTCTCTTGCTGCCTCCTACATGATGTCCCGCATCTCTGTCCATAATTCTTCTGGTACTCTGTCTATCAGGTACAGGACATTAAATCTGTTCATGACCTCCACCGTGTATTCTTTAGGGATGTTGTGTAGGTCATATCTGTCTGGTCTGTTTGTTTTCCCCATTTTCTTTAGTCTAAGCCTGAATTTTGCCATCAGTAGGTTGTGATCTGAGCCACAGTCTGCTCCAGGTCTTGTTTTTGCTGACTGAATGGAGGTTCTCCATCTTTGACTGCAGAGTATGTAATCAATCTGATTTCGATGCTGGCCATCTGGTGATGTCCATGTGTAAAGTCGCCTCTTGTGTTGCTGGAAGAGGGTGTTTGCTATGACTAGTGCATTCTATTGGCAGAACTCTATCAATCTTTGCCCTACTTCATTCTCTGTTCCAAGACCAAACTTGCCTGTTATTTCATTTACTTTTTAATTTCCTACTTTGGCATTCCAATCTCCTAAAATAATGTGGACATCATTTCTTGGTGTCTGTTTTATGAGGTGTTGTAGGTCCTCATAGAACTGGTCAACTGTGGCTTCATCTGCACTAGTGGTTGGTGCATAGACTTGGATTACAGTGATATTGAAAGGTTTGCCTTGGATTCCGACTGACATCATTCTATCATTTTTGATGTTGTATCCCATTACTGCTTTCCTCACTCTTTTGTTGACAATAGAGTTATAGTTGATTTTAAATTCAGCAAATCTTCCATACTCCTCCACTGCACTCCACACTGCTTCTTCCAAAGACTTCTCTGGATTATGTAGTATCAACACCACATCATCGGCATATGCTCTCAGTTCTTTCCCTCTGATCTTCAGCCCTTTAATTTTTAAATTGTTTCTTATTTGATTGAGAAGCACCTCTAATACTAGAATGAACAAGAGTGGTGACAGAGGACATCCCTGTCTCATTCCTTTCTGAATTTGAAAATCTTTTGTCAACGAGCCATTTATCACCAAAGTTCTGTATCTGTATATACATTTTCTATCGCTTTCTGAAATCAAGGTCCAACTCCCACTTCCAAAAGGACTTCCTTCAAAAATTTCCAATTAACATTATAAAATGCTTTTTCAGCATCTAAGAACATCAATGCCAACTCCTTTTGCTGATGTACCTCATAGTATTCCAACACATCCAGGACTACTCTCAGATTATCTTTCAAGTATCTATTCGGAAGAAAACCCGCTTGTTCAGGTCCAATATAACTTTGTAACACTTTTTTCAGTCTTTCTGAAAGTATTGATACAAAAGTTTATAATCATTGTTCAATGAAGTGATCAGCCGGTAGTTTTTAACTGATGTATCCTCTTGCTGGTCTTTGGGTATCATAGTTATTACTGCTTGTTTCCATGAGTTGGGAATTCTCCCTTCTTGAATTATTGCATTAAAAGTCCATTGCAGATATCCAGCTAGGGAATATTTCAACTCCTTGTAATGTTTTGCCGGTAGGCCATCCGGTCTAGGGGCAAATCCGAGTTTAGCCCTAGAGATAGCTTCCAATATCTCTTCCTTGGTTATTTCTGCTTCCAACATCTTTTTGTCTTGCTCTTGTATCTTTTTTAGAGTCTTCTGGGATAGAAAATCTTCCATTTCTCCTTGATCCATCTTCCTGTCTTCTTTATACAATTTGGCATAGTATTTAAAAAAGTATGCTCTATTTCTTTTTGATCATAAATTTCTTTATCTTCTTCTATAATTTTTTTAATTGTGGTCTTCTCTTTTCTCCTCTTTAACCTCCAAGCCAACAGTTTACCCGATTTATTAGCCCATTCAAAATTTTTCTGTTTCAGTTGCTTCAGATGCCTATAAATCTCTGTCATTTCTGTCACCTCCAGTTGTTGCCTCAATAATCTCAGCTTTCTTTCTATTGTCTTTTTGCCCGTTTTTTTTCTTAAGGATAGATTCTAATACTTCAATATTTTCATGGATGTCCTTTATTCTTTCTCAATCTTAATTCTCTTGTTCTGTGACATCCAGACTCCTCTGATGGTTGCTTTATAGGCATCCCAAATTGTCAAGGGATCCATCCCCTCAGTAATGTTGTTTTGAAAAAATTCTTGTGTATCCTGGGCAACCCTTTCCTTCACATCTTTGATAAGCAATAACTCTTCATTTAACCTCCACCTCTTAGACATCAACTTCTTTCTCCATTTCCATACAACAGCTTCATCATCTGATATAAATCTTGGTGTTATATCAATCCTCTGTGTTAATGGCAGGAGGTTTTCAGAAGCCAAAATTAAATCTATTCTTGAGAAGGACAGATGATGAGCCAAGTAAAATGTGAAGTCCTTTTCTCTTGGATGTCTTTCTCTCTATACATCAAGCAAGTTATTTTCGGACATCAAGTCAAAAAATGAGGATGGAAGTTTTCCCGCATTCATCAACTTTCGGTCTGATTTTCTGTCCATATCAACATCCAAAACTCCATTAAAATCCCCTAGCAAGACCAAGGGATGTATAGGTAATTGATTGCATCTTGGCTTTTAATGTTTCAAAAAAGTTGGATTTTGCATCATTTGGAGCATATAAGCCAAGTACCAGAATGTCTTGTGTGGTTTGTTTGATCTTAACAGCTACAAATCTTCCTTCTGTATCTTTAAATGCTAAACTCGGTTTTAATTCTTTTTTACAATAGAGAGTTACTCCCCTTTTTTTCAAGGAGTTGAAGTTCTCCTCCAGCCTAGCATGCTTCAAAAATCTACTATCAGTCTGTTTAATATGTGTTTCTGTGAGGCAAGTCAAGTCTGCTTTTTGCTTTTGAAGCCACTGATAGACCCTCTTCCTTTTAATAGGTTGATGCATCCCATTGACATTACAACACACACATGTCTGAATTATTTCAGACTTCATCATTGGGAAGGTATTTTAACTGATATAAATTTTTTCATCTCCTCGATGTCTCGAATGACAGTTATCTTTCAATCAAAGGTAAAGGATAGACCCTACGGTATTAGCCAACTGTATTTTATGTCCTGTTGAATCAAATAGTCTTTAAGTTCCTTATAATCAGATCTTCTTTTCACCACATCAAATGGACCTCCTTCAAAATTATTATCTTACTTCCAGCTATATGCAGAGGATTTTCATAATGTAATCTCACAATATCTGACTGTAATTTTCTTGAGTTGAATCTTATCAAACAATCTCTCAGTGTCTTCTTCTGCCTTGATCAATCCCTCCATCCAACTTTTCAATAAGAATGTTAAAAAAGTAGACAGTCCTGCAATTAAATCATGTCTCAGGTCCTGGCCCTCCATCTCTGGCACTCTCTGGAGATGTAAAATGTTGGCTGACATCTTATACTCCATCTTCAACTGTTGATCTATTACCCTTTTCCATCTAAGCTCATGTATATTTAAGGTTTTATGTTCTGTATCCAAAGAGCCCTTCAACTTGCTTACTTCCCTGTTGTAATGGTCCGTGGGAGTCGAGGTACTGAACTCAAGGAAGGCACGCGAGACTGAAGTATGATAGCAAAAGCCAGCCCCGAGTCCTCGGGTGGTCTATATTTATTAGTGTGCATTCTGGATCACTTGCACACAGTCTGCACATACCTATTACAGAAGGCTTGCTTACGTAGCATGTTGCTGGCTAAGGTACATTTGCCAGCCTAAGAAAGTACTGCATGACTAGGTTCGCCATAGGCAGAATAATCAGCAGATGTAGCAAGACTCACTGTTCCTGCCTTATCTCAGTTCTAGAAGACTCTGTGTACCTATGCATAGCTATTTGGTCTAGCTGCAGTTTGCATTTGCTCAGCTCAGTCCGTGGACATGAGCCAGATACCATATGCTGTTTACGAGACCTTGTGTCTCTTACCTCCTGACATTTGTCCTACTTCTCTCAGTGCCCTCAGCCAAGGAAACATGGAGTCACTGTTGCTCCCTATTAGCCCATACTCAATTTCCTCTCTGGTCAAGACAGGTTGGTCTCGGGCTTGTTTGCATAGCCCGACAAGCCCATTGGGAAAGGTAGCTGTCCAATCAGTGACCTGGGCAACCCACACTTCCCCTTTTAATTCTCTGATATCAGCCAATTTGGAGAGCTAAGTCCTAAAAGGATTCTGCCGAGCTGCTCGTGTTTGCCATGCACCCTCCCCCGCTCAAAGCAAGGAAGAAGGACCTGCAAAGATCCTTCCCCCCACCAAGCGGTGGGTTTTTATGGCACAATGCCAACAACAGCCTCTTGTCGCCTCACAAGAGTGGTGCTTGGTCGCAACTTGAACCAAGTTGCCCCTCTGACACCCCCGAAATTAGACGGCTCCCAGGAGCAGAAACCTCTGCCCTGTTGCTCGCCTCCTTGGCTGACCGGAAGTCCCAGCAAGGTCTAGCAAATCAACAACTCTCTTAGTTAAATCCACCATGTGTCTACCCTTTAAAAAGCCTGCTTGATCTTTATTTATATAACTTCCCATAAAGCCATTCAACCTATTTGCTAATATATTTGTAAAAATATTTGCATCTTGATTTATTAAAGATATTGGCCTAAAGGATTCAACCCTTTCTGGGTCTTTTCCTGGTTTAGGTATCAAAACGATTATGAATCTAGTCCATGAAGGTGGAATTGGCCCTCCTTCCAATATGAAGTTAAACAACTTTTTAAATCTTGGGGTAACTATATCTTCAAATTTCTTATAGAACTTGGGAAAAAGTCCATCCTCACCTGGCAATTTGTCCAATTTCAAATTAGAAATAACCTCTTTAATCTCTTTTTCAGAAATTGAATCTTCCATTTTATCTTTGTATTCCTGCAATAGCCTTTGATTTATATATTTCTCCAGGAAGTCTCTTAATTTCCCCACATTTAGCTCTTTTTTGGAATACAACTCCTGATAAAACTCCTTTACTATCTCTATTTTGTCCTTAATTCTATGACATCTAACACCTTCCTTTGAAATCAAGGTTCCAATCTCTCTTTTTTTCTCATTTTTCCTTAGCCGATCTTGCCAATAACTTTGAATTTTTATTGCTATATTCAAAATATTCCCTTTTTAGATATATTAAATTCCTTTTTACCTTTTCGATATCTTTCCCTATCATTTTCTTTTTTAATTTCTGCATTGTTTCAAATATTTCCTTATTCCCCATCCTCATATTTCCTCTTGTAAGTAATTTAATTCCTTGTCCATTTCTTCCTGTTTTACCTTAAACTGTCTATATTTGAAATTGGTCATCTTAATACTCTCACCTCTAAAAATAGCTTTCATGGTATCCCAGACTATATTATAACATTCTTACCATTATCGTTAAACTTCCAACTTTCTTCCCAATTTCCAATAATCTGTTCCTTACTCTTAGGGTCTTTATATAGATTAGTATCATATCTCCAGGGCTTTCTCATCTTCTTCTCTCCTTCTAATTTTAATTTCAGTACCACTTTTGTGTGGTCAGAGTCTTTAAAGACCCCCCCCATCAATCTCTTCCAAGTTTCTTGTTAGATTATCTGACAAAAATATATAATCTATTTTTGAATATGTGTTATGCACCTGAGAAAAAAAGTATAAATCCTTTCAAATCCATGCAACTCACTCCAAGTATCTTTAAGTCCTAGCGATGATATCCATCTATCTAATGTCTGTGTCTCTGTCATTTTACTACATCTAGCGGGGTTTGTGCAATCAATAGTTGACCTAATTAAGTTAAAATCCCCACCTATAACCAACTTTGCACATCTTTCCATGACTAGAATATCATAAACTTTGTCTAAAAAAAATTCTTGATTTTCATTTGGGGTATATATATTTGCAAATGTTATCTGCTCATCATCAATTCTTCCATTAATTATCAAATATCTCCCCTTGGCTCAGAGATACTCTTTGTTATTATGAAACCCAACCTGTTCAAAATAAAGGTAGCTACCCCTCTTGATTTAGATGTACCATACGCCTTTTCATAAATCTTGGTCCAACCTAAAAAGATCTTGTTCACCTCCGCAGATTTCTGATGAGTTTCCCGCAAGAAAACAATGTCTGGTTTTTCTTTTCTAAGAGCCGCTTCTATTCTTCTCCTCTTCACCTGACAGCCAGTACCTTTCACATTCCAAGTCAATAACTTCACATCTCTCATTCTTTACATATATCCTTCTTATTAATATGACATCCGCAATCCGTCTTTGGTGTGAAAGTGTCAAAAATTAAACCCATTATCCCCATAAAAGTGTACATCAAAATATCATGAAAAAGGGAAAGGAAAAAAATAAGCCCCAAAAAATAAACATAACAACTTGTTCACCCTCTCTACTTTTTCTTTGAAAAAGAGGTCTTTGAGATTCAAAGAGGGGGGGGGGGAGAGATCCCATCCAGGAATCCAAGCATGAACTGATCCATTAGCTGCATTGAAACTTTTTTAAACACCTCCTTCAGCTCCCTTTGACTCCTTATTGTCATCATCATCATTTCTTCCAAAGCGCAAGCCTCCAGAAAGAATCAGGGCATCTTTTAGATCATTCCATTTTTAGTTCCATTTTCAAGTAGTTTTGCATGTACTAAAATGTCTAATACATAGGCCTCCTCTTGTACAAGAAATCTTCTTCCCAAGTCATCTGTTTTTGAGATTTCCAATTGTATTTAACACCCTTGTCCCTCATCCACTTAGTTACAGGTTTCACCCTTTGTTGCCAGATTCTTTCTTCTACTGGAATATCATTGTAGATTTCTATATCAGCTCCATCAATCTTCAGGGATGAACTGGATAGCCTTATATGGGACATCAGTCTCATCTTGTCAGCTGAGCAAGCAAATTTAACCAACACATTTCTAGGGCTGGTTCTTCCCCTCCTTTGCCCTAGGTGAAAAACACTTACAATATCATCTGATGATAATTTATATTCCATCTCTAGATTACTCATCCAATCCACTATCCTGTCTCTTAACTTATCTGGATTTCTCTCTGAAACATTGCGAATCACGATGTTTGCTCACCTCTGTTGTTCCTCAAGCATTTCAACCCATTTTTCTAAAGTTGCCACCTTGATCTTACTCTCCTTCTGTTTCTCTCTCATCTTCCTTACATCATCCTTTACCTCTTCTTGATCTTTTAAAAATTTGCTCCTGTTCTGTTTTAATTGATCTTGCCCCCTTTTTAATTCATCAAAGTTTTTATCAGATTTGTCCGTAATTTCATTTCTGTGCTTTTCAGCATCTGCCAACCCAACTTTGATCATTGTCTTCATTGCCTTTAACAAATCACACACTATTTGAAATTTGGTCTTTGGTCCCATTATTTCTTTAGAAGTTTTTTAATTGCCCCTGTTGATGGTATCTTTCCGGAAGCGCCTGCTGTTACATCAGTTAATATTGGTGTCACTGGGGATGCTGTAATTGCTCCCATAGCAGTTGTATTTGGTGATGGTGTTGTTGCCATTATTGTACTTGCAGTTGTAACTGTAGAAGGTCCTATAGTTGTAGCCATTGTTGTTGTTACTGAAGTTGTTGTTACAGTTGCTGTTGTTGTCATTTTTATTAATGTTGGTATTGTTGTTATTACTGTTGTAGTTGGAACAGACAGGGCTGGAATAATGGTTGTTATATCTGTTTTGACTGGTATTACTGCTGGTATAACTAATTGAGCCTGCACTTTCTTTTGTTGTTGCTGTTGCTGTAATATTTTCCTTATTCTTTCTTGCTCTTCTGCATCTTTAACCTCCTGTCGTAATGTCTTCTTCATCTGTTTATTCACTCCTTCTGCACGAACAAGTCTTTGGTAACTCCTATCCGAGGACGTTTCTCTATCTCTTACCCAGCCCACAATTTTTTCCTTCTCTTTTCCTCTTCCTTGTCACCTTATCCACTTAAACTTGCCCTTCCAAATACAATTCATAAACCACACATAAACCAATCAATATTAAAACCTTTCTCTTAACTTACACGGGATCAAGACTATTAAATGGTAAAGATAAAAAAGGAAGAAGAGAAATGAAAAAAATCACTTTATGTCAGTCAATCATATATATCACAATCATTTCCTCTTAATCAATTAATAAGGAAAAATTAAATCAACTATATCCCATA
The DNA here is from genome assembly GCA_035047305.1 of Bradypodion pumilum. Taxonomy (NCBI): domain Eukaryota; kingdom Metazoa; phylum Chordata; class Lepidosauria; order Squamata; family Chamaeleonidae; genus Bradypodion; species Bradypodion pumilum. The sequence goes on along the minus strand of JAWDJD010000009.1, from coordinate 21,319,052 downwards.
TATCTAAATCATCGTCTAGATCATCTGTTTTCAATTTTCATTTATCTCTCCCCTTTCAAAACTAAAATTAATTCAATTTTTTTCTTTTCTCTCTCTTTTTGGGAAATAATCCTCTTCCCCTCCCCTCCCCTCCTCCTCTCTTTTCCCCTTTTTCTTTTTCCTCCCTTTCCTCTCTCTTTTCCTTTTCTTCCCCTTTTTCTTTTTTAATTTTCTCCCTTTCCTGGTCCCCCCTATTTTCTTTCTTCCCCTCTTCCCCTCCCTTCTTATATATTAATGAAAAAAGTCCATTTTATATTAAAATTTGGAATCCATTTATATTAACATCCTTATTTTATTTTTTTTAGATATTTAAAATGTCTCGGTCCACCACATTGAAAAGGTCAAAAAGTATTTTTATCTCATGGAATTCTTCAAATCAGACAATCTTCCCTGAACCACCTTCTAGAAGAAGACTTCCTTTAAGTCACATGAAGAGAGAGAGGGGAAAAAACCAAAAAATAAAAAAAACAGTACTTCAAATTTATCAGATGAGTCCAGCCCGACTTCCAAATCAATTATCTTCTTATAGGTTCCTCTTATTGTCAAAATCACTTTATTCTAACCATTCCGTGCCTCCTTAAAAAAGAAATAGCCTCTCCAAAAGGGGGTGGGAATAAAAAAGTAATAAGGAAGAGACAAGTCCAACCATGTCACGAAACTAAAAACTCAACCAAAGTCTGAACACCATCTTGAAACAGTAGTAAAAAGAGGAAAAGGAAAAAAATCGCTCCCTCACAAAACACCAAACGTTCTCTAACAGCCTTCCAGAATCTTGTCCACTCTTGAATTGTCAGGCAGAAAAGCTAAAGAAATCTTCATTACTCTTTATCAGAACACCAAAAACTCATAAGTTGAATCGCAGTGGGCAGTGTCTCCATGGACAACTCACTTACTTTATAAACAGGCCCAGTCCTGGCTCCGGATCGGACCATATGGGGTTCCCCAGGGTTCGCCTCCGCTCCCCCGACAACCCCCCACAGCCCAGACCCACACCACCTCCACCTGCTTACTTGTAATTAAAAGCTTCACCCGCTTTGATTTCTTCTCCACCAGCCGTAGATACAACTATGGAAAGAGGGGAAAAAACACCCTAGAAAGGGAACGGGCACAAAATGTATCAATAGCAATACACAAACTTTAATACAATGATAAAAACAGTGAATGACTAGAATATCCACATCCAATCACTGCAAGCATGAAAATTTATCTATAAACAGTTTAATGCTGGATACGAATACGTGTGCTGACTACAAAAAACAGCGGATTAATGGGTAATCAGGAGCACAGTCTGTAGACGTTGAAAACGAAAAGAGTCCGTGTGGACACAGTTCGTACTCCGTAACACTGACATGGGGGGCGAGACAAAAGAGTAGCAGTAAATCTCAAAATACAAATGTAATCAGTGGGTTCGTCATCATCGAAACGGTTCTCCACAGCCTGAATGGAACAATGTATGCAGGTCATAGGATGTGAGAAATCACAAGCAGCAGGTCTCGATATCCTTCCGGTAATAGGACATTTCGTGAACCTTTCTCAAGAGCCTGTGAAACAATAGAATACAATGTGCAAATACCCAATAATAAAATACAGCCCGTGAAAGCCAAGTTGGAAAAAATTATTTACATAAAGTCATACAAGAAGTCCTCCGTTCCAATATCTTAGCTACTCCTGCTCACTCGAACTGCCGCTTGTGGCTTGCCAATCACTTCCAGTCACCATCTGGGTTCATCCGCTCTGTCCATCCGATCACCTCCTCCGGTTTTTTCTTTTAAAAAAAAACAAATCAGGCCCAGGCCCACCGAACAGTGCGTTACAACGCTTGGGGCACCTCAGATCCTCTCTCCACTCATCAAAACTCTCCAAAGCCAGGTAGAGAAAAAAGATTTCAGCTTGGGATCTTAGGTCCACCCATTCATGATTTCCTTTAAAATTGAATTTCCATGCGCTCAGTTCGCTGATCGGAGTCTCTCGGGCTGAGGCCCACTCGCTCAAACACTCTCCAGACCTTTTTCTATCAAAAAAGCGGCCAGAAAAAATTTATAGCCAAACAGCAACAGCAGCGAAAACTGATTTTTTTCTAAAGAAAAAACACCATCTGAACTCAGAATCACCTTATGTGATCTTCCCTTTAAAGCAGCGGTAGAAAAAGCTTTCACTCAGTTCGCCATCTTAGAACGCTCCCAAAATACCACAATCTTCAGGAGGCTCTTTCTGTGTACCCCACCATAGCAGGATAACCTGGCCAGACTGGAAATTGTACCTTTTATGCATTAAAACCATTCAGAACAACAAAGAATACAGTTTAAAATGGTTAGACTTTAGGGCACACTATCAACCTGCCAAAACCTTCCTAATGCATTTTTTACATAAGTAAAAGAAAACAGAGAATTACCACTTGTGAACATTTCCAATTGCTCCAACTTTTACTTACAGCATGCTGGACTCTCGGACCTTGGACCAACCACTCTAAAAGGATTCTTAATAAACAGGAAGTAGGCTTCAGAAGACTTCCTGTTTTATTTGGAGAGTAGGTGTAGCTCGTAGGAGCTACAAATTGACCCCATAGCTACATCAAATGCTGGTTTAAGAATCCAAGAAAATAAGTGTTAGATCAAATTAAGAGCCCATTTAGCCTAGCACTGAAGTTTTCCAAAAGGCAAACTGAATGCCTCTAGCAAGCTCACAACTGAGACATGAAAAGTATAAAGTCTGGCAAAAAATAGCTCAGGCTTAAGATGACGGACAAGATGGCATCAGCAGTCTATCTACAGAAGCCAACTAAATTAGGGTTAAAGTAAAGCTAGTAGTTAGGAGGGGAAAATAGTTATTCCTCACAGCACCATAGCCTCATGAATCCTATTTGCAAACTAAGCCTGTGTTTCTCTTCTAGTGACCAACCATTAATCAAAGCAAGATGAAATGCAAAATAAAGTGTTGAGGGAAGACTTTTGTATTTCATGTCTTTCAATATTTGAGGATCACTACTTTGAGGTATGTATGATGTGGGTGTATAAATTGACTTTCAAAGTTGATGTTACATAAACTCTACCACAACAGTGGGCAATATACCCTTAAGGATTTCAATTCTTCGTCTTCTCTGATCCCTTACTTTACGACAAGTGGACAACGTGTGCAACTTTGCTTGCACAAACAGCTCTGTGCCTCTAGACTTGCAGATTAGCAGTTAGGATTTGCCCATCTGTCTTGTCTCCTCTCTTTCTCTGTAGATTGACATTCTTAGATCTGTCTCTATTTTCTTTTGCCTGTCTCCTGCAGCTCTTGTCTTATTTATTTTAGCAGACTATATTTCTTTATCAGACATGCAATTTCCAGTGCTTTGAAAATTTCTTTTAGAAAGTAACGTATTTCCACTTAACCTGTTAAAAGTGTAATATTAATTACAATATAAAAACATCCTGCTTTATTCTTTCATTATGTTTTAAAAAGACATTCTTAAAACCTAAGAAAATATAAAATTTGATCCTCCTCCACCCCAACTAAAGATCTCATGCTTTTGAATGCATTTAAAAATATCTTTTCAAAGGAACTAGAAAATGTGGTTCATTTCTTACTGCTGCATGGCCTATTGGTAACTGCTTCCAGTTAACTCCTTGCAATGTATTATTCTAAGATTTGATAATTAACTTCAGAAATCCTTTCTCTTCAGTCCAGATAGTCTTTGATACTTATTTAATACTTCAAAGGCCTTCAGTTCATTAATGGGGGATATTGGGTTTCTGCATTCATGATTGAAAATTGCAGGAAATATCAATATTGTTGCACAATATCATGCCCACCTTGCCAAATGTCAAAATTTATGTAGCAAAGGGCAATCTGAATGATGATGACAATAATGGCAGTGGTTAAGATGGCTTCTTGTGCTCACTACCTGTTATGTATGTTAACTGTGCTTATAACTGTCAAGGCGATTCAAACCGCCATGTTCCCACGCTTTTCCGAGCTGTCAAACAGCGTCCCTGTTTAACAGCTACGAAATCTCACCAGACAGCGTAGTCTCGCGAGATTTTGATGTGGCGTGAAAAATGGAATCTGATAGGAGCAGAATGTATCGTTTTTCATGTATCTATTATTATGCAAATAAGTGGATCGAAAAGTGTGCACACTCTGTTAGCTTGTGTTATTATTGTTACTGTTACTGTTTATAGTGTATATAAGTCCGAGTTTTGCCCCATCCAAACTGTGTTCAAACCCCACTAATAAAGAGCTGAATTTCACTACTTCATTTGTCTGCTTCTTCATTCCTTGAACACTAAACTGGAGACAAAGGTGGGATGGCGTCCTCACACAGCAGCAACATCGGCCCATTCGACTCAGCTTGTCCAGAGAAATGGGCGACATACGAATGCTGGTTCCGCCACGCAATGGCCTCACAGAAGATCACTGACGAAGACTAGAAGTGCTCCTGTTTCCTCGCTCAGTGCGGTTCTGAGATGCTTGAGCTGGCAACCCACCTTGTTCTCCCAAGGGACATGGATGTGGTGCCGCTCGCAGATATCATGTCCGAACTGAGGAGGCACCTGCAGCCAGAGGTCTTAATCTTCCCGGCCAGGGTGGCCTTCCACAGAAGGGAGCAGTGACCTGGTGAATCCATTGCAGACTACGCCACCACGCTGCACATTGCTGCCGCCCCGTGCAAGTGGGACAACATCGAAGAAACACTCTGGGACCATCTGCTGGCCGGCATGAGGGACGAAGATGCTCAATGTTGCCTCATGATCAGAAAGACACTAACCTTCAAGGCTGTCCTAGAAGAAGCAGTAGTGCCTGAGGCCGCACAGTCCAGGATAAAGCTTTTCTGGTGTCGCCACTCCACCACCAGTGCCACCAACTCAGCAGTGCACACTCAGCAAAGTTCATCTTCATCCTCCTCAGCATCACCTGGTTACCACCTCTTCATCGGAGTATAGTGACACAGAGGGGAAAGTTCGAGCAGTCCAACGAAAGCACAGTGAACGCCGTGACGATTGGGAGAAGAAATTCCTTTGCAAGTGTGATGGCTGCAGAGCCTGGCATGACCACAAGAAGTACCCATTACGCACATCAGAATACCACAACTGCGGGCAAAGAGGGCATATTGCTAAGGTATGCTGGCAGCAAAAGCAAAGACATCCAGCGCCTGAGCCCAAGAAGAATCATCACCACAATGCGTCCATCACCAAAGTGTCACCCGAGCCTGAGCCATGCCAAGTGGGCATCGTCAGCGAGTGTTTCTTTGCAGATCTGAGCCTTCAGGACGTCCCCTTCAAGATGGAGGTAGATTCAGGTACAACCTTTTCCATAATTCCACAGCGGGAGTTTTTGAGGATTCCTCCTGCCTCTCGGCCCAAGCTTAAATCCCTTAAGACTTCCCTCCGGGGGTGTGGCCAAGATGGCGAAGGATTAACATCCTCTTTAATTGCTTGCGCTATACAATGTGGTTATAAATGAGATCTACCACATAAAAAACTTTTAAAAACCCATCATCAACGAGATCTATACCCGTCTAAATTAAGGAGTTTTTCTCTAGTCATCATTTCCCGGAGTCGAAGCATGTGGAGCGGAGGCGACTGGTAAGGCGGACGGTGGAAGCCGGGGCCAAGCCAGCCGCACTGCAGGCAGGCGAGACATCCGAGGAGGGGGAGAAAAGTTCCGAAAAGTAAAAGACAGGCCAAAAGAGGACGCGGCGGTCGGTGGGACCTCTGAGGACCGAGGCAGTGAGAGCCCGGTTGCGGAAAGGCAAGTGATGAAGGAGAGAGAAAGTCGAGAGAGAGAGAGCGTGAAGATAAAGGACGAGTAATGGTGGCAGTGAAATCGAAAGTTAAGTGAAAGCGGAGAGGTAGAAGGAAGCACGGAGATAGTTTTGGATTTTTGAGAGTGGGTTGAGAGGACTAGAGACGGTGCTGAGAAGGTTGAAGAAAGAAGAATGAATAAGGAAAATAAAGAGAAAGAAGGAAAGTGACAGTATAAAGGCAGACAAAAGGTTTTTGGAAATTCGGGCTGAGCAGGAGGAGGAAGGGGGTGAGATCGGTCTTGGCCCCGGAGGTTTCCAGGTGCTGCAAAGGTACTGTGGATTTTGGGGTTATTGTTTTTTCACTATAAATATTCAATTGGGCATTCCCTCAAGAAATATTTTTTGTTTGCTCTCACTCTCCATTTTGGTGGATTTTTATTTTGGATTGCTCCTCCCTTTCTATTTTAAACACGCTGAGCTTTGAACGGAGAAAGTGCTGAGTGGATTACAAGAGTGTTTTTCTTTTCTTTTTTTCCTTCTATTTTTCTCCTCCCCTCCTCCTGTGTTTGGATATATTGTTGCCGATTTTTTCCTCCTTACGAAATTTGGATGCAACATTACAATTGGAGTATAACAGATTGTTGTGAATGGGATCAACAGGACCAGCAAGAAGAAAGGGAGTTTGGATATATTTTGATACATTTGGTTGTTCTTGAATCTGCCGCCCTGCTGCCCTGCTGTTTTGAGCTGGTTATAAATGGATACAAGTGGATATAGTCTTGTAATTGGGACACTGTGATTCGATACTTTCTTCTTGGAGTTATAATAAGAATAAATCATATTTTTGGGCTTGCTTTTCTTTTTATAATTTGACAGTATTACACAAGAGGGACCTTAGTTTTTTGTTTTTTTTACCAACATAGTCCCAGATTTTCACTTAAATTTTGGTGCTTGGAAAAGATTTTGATTTTGAATTATAAGAAAACTGCAATGGTTTTCTGTTTTTTTTATTGGAATAAAAAATGTTTGTTGGGACCAAATTTATACAAAGTGAGTGGAGTAATTTAGGAATCTCATTTGTTGTTTAATCAATGGATACTGGACCTAGATCAAGAAATTGGGGATTTTGAAGTTGCTTTGAAACTGTTAATCAACGCCACAATGGATAAATTTGTGAAAGGGAAAGGAAGGGAGGAGGAGGTGGTGTTTTGAAGATTTTACGGGTTTGAGAATAAACTGGGATAAATCAGAAATGATATTACGCAATATGAGTAAAGAAGATCAACAAAAGATAAAGGGAAAGAGTAATTTACAAATTAAGGGTAATTTGAAATATTTAGGGATAAATATTTCAAATAAATTTGAAGACCTTAAGAAATTGAATTATGTAACATTGAAAAAAGAAATTTAGGTTAGAATACAGGGGTTACAAAGACTGAGGCTGTCTTGGTTTGGAAGAGTAGCAATAAGCAAAATGATGTTATTACCAAGAATTACTTTTTTATTTGATGCACTTCCAATTCAACTTAAGGATAAGGAAATTAATGAGTTTCAAACAATGGTTAATAGTTTTTGTAATGGGGGAAAAAGACCTAGGTTTTCTAAAAAGTTTTGGTACTTATCCCAGAAAGATGGGGGATTAGGAATGCCAAATTTAACAATATACTATCGAGCATTTCAAGTCAAGAATGTTGTGAAGATCTTAGCAAGGGAAAAGGCAATTTGGGAAGAAATTGAAATGAAAGAACTTAGTCATATGGGAAAAATAGTTTTCTTAGGAGGTGGTATCGGGAAAGTAGATACTAAAAATAAAATAATGAAGACAACATTAGGAATATGGAAAAAAGTGAGGAAGGTGTTGGTACCAGATACTTCCCCTATTATAGAATGGGAGGATATTGCAAATTTCCCAATAAAAATCAATAAGAGGATTAAAGAAGTACTAGATAAAAATGAAGTTTTCCTGTTGAAAGACTGGATACGGGCCTGCAGAGATAATGAGAGAAAAACAAATTTGTATTCACAATTGAAACTGAATTGGCTTCAGATAGGGATGGTAAACAAGTGGAATTATAAATTTATTAATGGATTAGAAAGAGGGAGGACAGAGTTTGAAGAACTAGTTTTAAAAATAAGTAAGGGACAAAGAGGAATAAAGGGGCTGGTGAGCAAGATATACACAATGATAAACAAGGAAAGTAATCCACAGGAGGAATTGAAAGTAAGATGGGAACAGGATCTAGAGATAAAGATAGAAGTTTAACAATCCTAGGAATGATTGCAATTCGGCTTTACATTTTGGCCTGGGTGCATTTCACATGGCTGTCACCTTGGAGTCAGAGGGCATGAAACCTTGGGGTGTAATCCAGTAGCCCAGGAACTCCACTTGCCATGCCAAAAACACACATTTGTCTCTTCTGAGATGTAAACCAGCCCATTTGAAACGTGACAGGACTTGATCGAGCCTTGCCGCTGGTTCGATGGTGTCCTTAGCGGTGAGCAGGACATCATCAAAATATGGCAGGACACCAGGCAACCCTTTTAAAATACATTCTACAAGAGATTGAAATATTCCAGGGGCTGCATTCACCCCGAATTTTAGTCTGGTTACCTTAAATGCCCCCTTATGTGTTAATATGGTCTGGGCTATGGCAGCAGCAGGAGACACAGTTAATTGCTGGTAAGCCTGGGCAAGGTCAAGTTTTGCAAAGCAATTTCCTCCATGCAAGGAGGCAAGAAGGTGGCTTACCACGGGCACAGGATATGCATTCGGGCGAATAGCTTTATTGATGGTACACTTATAGTATATCTTGACCTCCCCATTACTTTTCAAAGCAGTCACAATTGGTGTCTCCCACTCTGTGGAGTCCACCGGCACTAGGATGCCCTGCCCCACCAGTTTGTCCAGTTTGGCTTCTATTTTCTCCTTTAAGGCAAAGGCTACCCGGCGTGGCTTCATCTGGATGGGCCGGATGGTCGGGTCAAGCTCAAAGTCAACAGGGGGGTCCTCTATATAAGCCTAAACCATTTTTGAACACCTCAGGATGTGCAGCACAAACGTCCCAGATTGGGTCAGAGTCTATTGCATGAATGCCAGAAAGCCGGATTCCCAGGGGCTTAAACCATTGGGTTCCAATAAGACAGTTCATGCCCTGCTTAACTACAACCAATGGCAAGGAGGTGCAAATGTTTTTGAATTTAACCAAGAAATTACCCACCCCCAGGACCAGAGTCTGGCAACCTTGCACATCCCGGAGGGAAGTCATTTTTTAAAAAATTAATTCTTATTGAATTTTTGACATAAATACAATATATAAAGACAAACAGCAAAATCACATACAATAATAAAAACAACAACAAATCATAGCTCTATATTTCAATTGTGACTCGGTATTATATTACTTCCCCTTTCCATTTCCCTCCTTAGTCTTATAATTATATTTATTAGTGCTAAATTTTTATCTGATACCATATCTGAATTTTTAATTTTTCACCATCTCAGTATACATTTCATATTGTAAATTTATATCATATGTCCACCAAGTCACACTTCTTACTCATGATTTTATTACAAAAATAACATAACTAAATATAAAAATGAATTTTTTTACCAAAAATAAAAAGAAAACAAAAAAGAAAAGACTAACCACCATGTGTTATTTACATTGCCCTGGAGAGCACGGAGTAACTCAGTAAGATCAATAAGATCTTTCCCAAAAGCTCGTGTGATACAGGTCTATTCAACTCTTCTCCCTTCAATGAGTGAACCACAAAGATTTTCCAAACCTTCCAGAATCTATTTTCAATAATACCCTTTTTCATATTTATCTCATGTGTTAACTTATCATTCAATGCTAAATCCCACATTTCCTTATACCATTCCTCAATTTTTATATTGACTTGTTTTTCCATTTTCTCACAATACACATTCTACCTGTTGTCAGCATTATTTCTAATAGTACTTTTTAATCTTTACTTAAACTTATATCTTCCATATCTGTCAACATAATGGTATTTGAACCCAGTTTAATTTTTGTTCCCATAATTTCATTTATCTCGTTCTCAATTCCTTCCCAGAAATCATTTACCACACTGCAACTCCACCACATATGTTCATATGTACCCAGTGCACTCTTACAACGCCAACACATTTTATCATTCTTTTTGTCTATCTGATGTAATCTTTCTGGGGTCAAATACCATCTCTACAACATTTTATAATTGTGCTCCTTTACTCTAACCGACAGAGTTCTCATAATTATTTTCTTCCATTTATTTTTCCAATTTTGATCCTCTATCTTTCTATCTGCACCAACCACTGGTGCAGATGAAGCCACAATGGACCAGTTCTATGAGGACTTACAACACCTCATAGAACAGACACCAAGAAATGATGTCCAAATTATATTAGGAGACTGGAATGCCAAAGTAGGAAATCAAAAAGTGGAGGGAATAACAGGCAAATTTGGTCTTGGAACACAAAATGAAGCAGGGCAAAGATTGATAGAGTTCTGCCAAGAGAACGCACTGGTCATAGCAAACACTCTCTTCCAGCAACACAAGAGGCGACTTTACACATGGACATCACCAGATGGCCAACACCGAAACCAGATTGACTACATACTCTGCAGCCAAAGATGGAGAACCTCCATACAGTCAGCAAAAACAAGACCTGGAGCAGACTGTGGCTCAGATCACAACCTACTGATCGCAAAATTCAGGCTTAGACTAAAGAAAATAGGGAAAACACGGAGACCAGAAAGATATCACCTAGACAGCATCCCTAAAGAATACACGGTGGAGGTGATGAACAGATTTAATGGCTTAGACTCGGTAGACAGAGTACCGGAAGAATTATGGACGGAGATGAGGGACATCATGCAGGAAGCAGCAAAGAAAACCATACCAAAAGAAAAGAAGAGTAAGAAAGCAAAGTGGTTGTCTGATGAGGCTCTTAAAATAGCAGAGGAAAGAAGGAACGCAAAAGTCAAAGGAGAAAGGAAAAACTACAACCATTTGAACACAGAATTTCAAAGAAAAGCAAGGAGAGATAAGGAAAACTACCTAAAAGAACAGTGCAGAGAAATGGAGGAAAACAACAAAAGAGGCAGAACCAGAGATCTTTTCAAAAAAATTGGGGAAATCAAGGGAACATTTAAAGTAAAAATGACCATGATAAGGGACAAAGACGGAAAGGAGCTAGCTGATGCAGAAGAAATTAAGAAAAGATGGAAAGAGTACACAGAGGAACTTTACAAAAAGGACCTCAACACTCCTGATAATCACAATGATGAAGAAATTGAACTTGAGCCAGACATCCTGGAGAGCGAAGTCATAAAGGCCCTAAAGAGCACTGCAAACAACAAAGCTAGTGGAGATGATGGTATCCCAGTTGAATTTTTCAAAGCGCTAAAAGATGATGGCGTCAAATTACTGCATTCAATATGCCAGCAGATTTGGAAAACAAAACAGTGGCCACAGGATTGGAAAAGATCAGTATACGTCCCGATCCCAAAAAAGGGCAATGCCAAAGAATGTTCAAATTATCGAACAATCGCGCTCATCCCACATGCTAGCAAGGTGATGCTCAAGATAATACAGGACAGACTTCAGCAGCATGTGGAGAGAGAATTACCAGAGGTGCAGGCTGGTTTCAGAAGAGGCAGGGGGACTAGAGACCACATCGCCAACATACGCTGGATCATGGAGAAAACAAAGGAATACCAGAAACAAGTTTACTTTTGTTTTATTGACTACACTAAGGCATTTGACTGTGTGGACCACAACAAGATGTGGCAAGTAATTAAAGAGATGGGAATACCAGAGCACCTCATATGCCTCCTGAGAAATCTGTACATGAACCAAGAAGCAACAGTTAGGACAGAACATGGAATAACAGAGTGGTTTGGAATAGGAAAAGGAGTAAGACAAGGCTGCATTTTGTCACCATGCTTATTCAACCTATACACAGAGCACATAATGCGCAGTGCAGGGATGGAGGAATCACAATATGGGATTAAAATCGCTGGGGGAAACATCAATAATCTGAGATATGCAGACGATACCACGCTAATGGCAGAAAGTGAGGAAGACCTAAAGAATCTCTTGATTGGGCTGAAGGAGGAGAGTGCAAAAGCTGGCTTGAGACTCAATATCAAGAAAACCAAGATAATGGCAACAGGCCCCATCAGTTCCTGGAAAATAGACGGGGAAGAAGTAGAAGCAGTGACAGATTTTACTTTCTTAGGATCAAAGATCACTGCAGATGGGGATTGCAGCCATGAAATAAAAAGGCGACTGATTCTTGGGAGACAAGCGATGAGAAACATGGGGAACATAGTGAAAAGCAGAGACATTACATTGCAAACAAAAATTAGAATAGTCAAAGCAATGGTTTTCCCAGTAGTAATGTATGGATGTGAGAGCTGGACAATTAGGAAGGCTGAACGCAGAAGAATAGATGCCTTTGAAATGTGGTGCTGGAGGAGGGTTTTGAGAGTCCCCTGGACAGCGAGGAGAACAAATAGGTCAATCTTAGAAGAAATTAACCCTGACTGCTCATTGGAAGGTCAAATAGTAAAGATGAAGCTAAAATACTTTGGACATCAAATGAGAAGGGAGGATTCACTTGAGAAGGCATTGATGTTGGGAAAGGTGGAGGGCAAAAGAAGAAGGGGGAGGCCAAGGATGAGATGGCTAGATGGTATTATAGACACAATGGGCACAGAGCTGGGAGGGTTGAGGGGGATGGTAGAGGACAGAGGCGCCTGGAGGAAAATGGTCCATGGGGTCGCAAAGGGTCGGAATCGACTGTGCGACTGAACAACAACAAATATTCCCAGAATATAAGAAAAAGTTAATTGTTTTGCAATTCTGTCCTCAGTGTGGAAAAAACATTGGTTGACTCTGAACTTGTGGCACTGCTGAGAAGCCATGGCTTGACATGAAGCACAAGATAGTTGTTAATTAATTCTGCCCTGCACTTGGGATAATTTCACACCTTCTGTTTTAAAGCAAATGTCTCCATTTGTATCAACATAGTAGTAGAGAGAGTGACATTTCAAATCAAAGCATGCAAATGTATCTGGGATACGGGACATAGCTGTCTAGAAAAAAAAATAGTTTGTCTCTGAGAGGCTCATGCTACATTCACTGGAGTGCCCACATGAAGTTTAAAGCAAAACAACACCAAACAATTAGGGTTGTGTCCATTTTTATTACATGAATTGAATGAAAGATGAGCATACATCTGGCAGTCACTCTTAGCAGTTATGCCAAAGGGTTGCCCAGACAAATTTGATGATTGAAGTCTTAGATGTCCTAACCAAGAATGGAAAAAGGATCATTGTTTTTAATAGCCAACCATAGCTACAAAGTACAGATTATTTAATCAAATTCCACAGTATGAAATAAAACGTGCTGTAATTTGAAGACTATATATTGCCTTCAGATTTAAAAGCAATATAGAATTCAAATACCAGTTGGTTATGAACAAGATGTATGTTGGCTTTGTATAGCAATTATAGCAATACAGTGGTACCTCGGTTTACAAATTTAATGTATTCTCCAAGATGTTTCATATTGCGAAAAATTTGTAAACTGGTTTTCCATAGGAATGCATTGAAAACAAAAAATTGTAAACCAAAACATGGTTTCCTATAGGAATCCATTGAAAACCAATTAATCCATTTTGGAATTTTTTTTGTAAACCAAGGCATTCTTTTCAGTGGATTTTCATTCATAAACCAAAAATCATGTTAACTGAGGCCTTTGCAAACTGAGGTACCAATGTATAGAAATTACACTTATATACAGTATCGCCCCATAGCCCTTAGTGCACTCTCTGGGCAGTTCACAAGGTAATTAGCATTTTACTCCCAACATGCTGGGTCAAATCCTCTGTCAGCGATCCCCTCTGATGCCCCACACCAGCTCAGAGGGAGATACACCACCATGCAGGACCCTCCGCCTGGGCTCTCTTGCGCTTACTCCTGTGTTAGCCTTAGGTATCCCCAAGCCCAGGCCACAAGCTCCCAGACTTGGGAAATCTGCACTGGCTTTGTATCAGGTTGGAGCACACAAACCCTACAACCCCCTGAGGAGTGTTCTGGCTTCAAGCCTCCTCAGCCAAGAAAGTATTTATATCAAAGGCTTTTTAATGCCTGGCAACAACTCACCCAATAACTACTACAGGTACTTGTTTATACAAAGACAGAGTTCCATTTATTGACATAAAAATATACCTCAGAGACAAAACATTGGCCTTTTCCCAAACATAAAGAAAACTATCTAACATGCCCTGTTTCTTGCCCCGTCCAAAGACTGGGGTAAGCTTATTCCTTCACCTTCTTCCCACCAACTCAGGCCTTTCCCTTCACTACTTTAATAGGGAAAACCAGACCACGACTCAGCTTCTTGACTCCAGGTGCTGGTTCTGTAACCTTGTCCACCTGCTACACCACATAAAGCTTACTACAACACTTCTCTTAAAGCCCAACAACATGGGGGGGGTGTTACAATGCCATCACATCTTCCAACAACATTTGATTCTGCTTTGTTTCCTACTTTTGCATTCCAGTAAACTCTAATTATCAACATGATTTATTTTGGTGTGTGCCAGATTTTTTTGAATTTATGTCCTAAATTAAACACCTTGTAGACATCTTACTAAAATGCCAGTTCACTCCACTTTAGATTGCTCACACCAATTTCTACAATATCTGAATGGCTCATTTCTTGCATTACAATTTACCTTAATTCATACTTCTCACATTCCATGTTTCAATTGTATGTGTCATTCAGCATCACAGTTTTCCTTTCCACCCTGTGCATTTATTGTGTTCTACTCTTGAGTATAAAAGAACATTGGGCCTGAAGGAACATGGCTAAAACTTCTTTCTCAATACAGGTAGTTGGAAGAGCTGTTCACTGGTTTGTATAGGATAGAAACACTCCAAACTCATGTGAATTCCTTGGGGATTAACAATCCATTACCTTCCAGCTGCATCGACGTTGACTTGCATTCACACAATTAATCTAAAAGACACATTCCTACAAGGCATTTTTATTCCTTTGTGGTTTTAAGCAACAGATACCTAGACAACCTGTTGAATAATAGCTTTCTGTTTGGGTGAAGAGTGATTAGCTGATGCAAAAAGGAGTCAGGATCTGGGATTTTCCCCTGCTTTTTCTCCATGGTACTTTAGTGTTCAACGAATGAAGAAGCAGAGGAATGAAGTAGTGAAATTCAGCTCTTTATTAGTGGGGTTTGAACACAGTTTGGATGGGGCAAAACTTGGACTTATATACACTATAAACTGTAACAGTAACAACAATAACACAAGCCCATTGGCTAACAGAGTGTACACACTTTTCGATCCACTTATTTGCATAATAATTGATACATGAAAAATGATACATTCTGTTCCAGTCGCTGTCTGGCGAGATTTCATAGCTGTCAAACAGGGATGCTGTTTGACAGCTCGGAAAAGTGTGGGAACATGGCGGTTTAAATCGCCTTGACAGTTATAAGCACAGTTAACATACATAACATTCTTCCCCCCTAGGTAAAAAAAATCCTTTAACCAGGATGGCGGTCTAGCTTCCCTTTGGGGTCAGACACTTGGCTGAGCCAGCTCAGGGGCTCGTAGGATGGGTGATCCAACTGGAGTGAGGGATTGACTAGAGGGAGAGGATTGTAAACCCAAATTAAATCCCCGTTTGTCAGATGGAGGAGCAGGGGATCGCTCAAAACCAAAATCTAATTCTGTGGATGATAAAGACAACTCAGGGTCCCTCCTGTGTGTACTAAGAGTGGAGGGCGACTCTAAACAAAATTGGTCATCATCAGTAAAGGAATCCAGAGTACTAGACTGGGACAGTGTAGGGGTACACATGGCCGGAGTAGGGGAGCATTCCACAAATTCCCATTGAAGTCGGTCCCTAAAACACACCTCTGGGTCTAAGTTAGCTTGCCGCTGACTATTACCTCTGCCCCCTGGGTTTAAATGGATGGGGGCCAACCCTAACATTGAGTGTCTGTATTCGTCCTGTTGGTCCAGTATTCTGGGTCTCAATTGATCTGCGTGCCTCCTCCAGATCATACCAGTGGCTGTTTCAATTTTGTAAGAAACAGGACCAGTTCGATCGATCACAAACCCAGGTACAAACGTAGGGCCACCAGCTGCATAATTGCAGCAATGTACAGAGTCTTCGGATGAGAAATCCTTCTAGTGTTGGATCGCTATATTTGTGCCTTTGTCCTCCATCCTAGAGGGATCGAATCTGTCCAGCAAGGATGACAGTTTCCTTTGCTGGAGCAATTCAGCAGGGGACAGCCCTGAGGCAAGGGGGGTGAGCCTATACATGAAAAGAAACTGGCATAACAGGAGCTCTAGATCCTCTTCACCCATATGCTACAGAGTGTCTTTAGTTGTGCACACCTGCCACTCCACCTGGCCATTGGTGGCTGGGTGAAATGGGGCAGCAGTGATGTGCCTAATTGCATTCCTTTCCATGAAGGATTGGAATTCTGCAGATGTGAACGTAAATGCGTTGTCGGACACCAGCACATCTGGAAGAACAAATGCTGCAAACAGCCTCCTTAGGTGCATTCTCGTGGTGGCTGAAGTGGCATTAGGCACCCTAATCACTTCCAGCCACTTAGAGAATGAATCCACAACCAACAAAAATAGGGCACCCCTAAATTGACCTGCAAAGTCTATGTGTAACCTGGACCATGGGCCCCTAGCAGAATCCCATTCCTGAGAGGGAAGGTGGGATGGCTCTGGGCGAGAGGATTGACAGCTGGCACAAGTGCCGACCATCTGTTCTATGTCTTGTTCCAGTTGAGGCCACCAAAAGTAGCTATGGGCAAGGGCTTTGGAACGTACAATTCCCGGGTGACTTGTGTGAAGTAAATGTAAAACCTTTTTCCTGAGAGTAACAGGAATGACCACCCGCTGGCCCCATAGAAGGCAACCTCATTCCACTGACAATTCCAAATGTTCTGAATTCCTTTGCTAGAGGAGAAAAGGCCATCCTTTTTGTACCCAAGACATTACTTTAGTCAATGTTACATCCTTGGCCGTAGCTTTGGTTATATCTGAGGGGACGACCGGGGGCAGGTCGAATGCCTCAATCATGAGGACCTGGTGGTCGCTTTCGATCTCACAATCTGCTTCCCCAACGCCTGGCAGTGGAGAATGTGATAGGGCATCAGCATGGCTGATGTCCTTGCCAGGCCTGTGTACCAAAGTAAAATCGTATGCATTTAGGAAAATTGCCCAACGCAACATCCTTGGGGACAGAATTCGAGGCATGGGTTTCCCATTCACAAAAATTCCAAGGAGGGGCTTTTGGCCAGTTACGATGGTAAAAGGCCTTCCATAAAGGTAATCATGGAATTTCTTAGTGCCTGCCATGATTGCCAACCCCTCCCTGCCTGTATGAGTGTAATTTTTCTCAGGCTTTGTGAGCGAACAGGAATAGAATGCTATGGGGGCTTCCTTCCCGTAATTTAGTACATGGCAAAACACAGCTCCCAGCCCCACAGGGGATGCATCACACACAAGTACAACTTTCTTGTTAGGATCAAAATGAGTTAATACAGCATCCGAAGATAGCAGCCTTTTGAGTTCTAGGAACGCTTTCTCCTGGCAATGGCCCCAGTGCCAAACAGTATCTTTCTTAAGAAGCCTATGTAATGGTTCAGCAATGGTTCTATCACGATAATTTGAACATTCTTTGGCATTGCCCTTTTTTGGGATCGGGACGTATACTGATCTTTTCCAATCCTGTGGCCACTGTTTTGTTTTCCAAATTTGCTGGCATATTGAATGCAATAGTTTGATTCCATCATCTTTTAGGGCTTTGAAAAATTCAGCTGGGATACCACCTGCTTTATTGTTTGCAGTGCTTTTAAAGGTCTTTCTGACTTCTCTGTCCAGAATGTCTGGTTCAAGGTCAAATTTCTCATTATTGTTATTATCAGGAGGGTTGAGGTCCTTTTTGTAGAGTTCCTCTGTGTACTCTTGCCATCTTTTTGATCTCTTCTGCTTCAGCTAACTCCTTTCCATCTTTGTCCCTTATCATGGTCATTTTTGCTTTAAATGTTCCCTTGATTTCCCCAATTTTTTTTGAAAAGATCTCTAGTCCTGCTTCTTTTGTTGTTTTCCTCCATTTCTTTGCACTGTTTGTTCAGGTAGTTTTCCTTATCTCTCCTTGCTTTTCTTTGAAATTCTGTATTCAGGTGGTTGTATTTTTTCCTTTCTCCTTGGACTTTTGCATTCCTTCTTTCCTCTGCTATTTTAAAGGCCTCATCAGACAACCACTTTGCTTTCTTATGCTTCTTTTCTTTTGGTATGGTTTCTCTTGCTGTCTCCTGCATGATGTCCCGTGTCTCTGTCCATAATTCTTCTGGTACTCTGTCTATCAGGTACAGGACATTAAATCTGTTCATGACCTCCACCGTGTATTCTTTAGGGATGTTGTGTAGGTCATATCTGTCTGGTCTGTTTGTTTTCCCCATTTTCTTTAGTCTAAGCCTGGATTTTGCCATCAGTAGGTTGTGATCTGAGCCACAGTCTGCTCCAGGTCTTGTTTTTGCTGATTGAATGGAGGTTCTCCATCTTTGACTGCAGAGTATGTAATCAATCTGATTTTGATGCTGGCCATCTGGTGATGTCCATGTGTAAAGCCACCTCTTGTGTTGCTGGAAGAGAGTGTTTGCTATGACTAGTGCATTCTCTTGGCAGAACTCTATCAATCTTTGCCCTGCTTCATTCTCTGTTCCAAGACCAAACTTGCCTGTTATTCCATTTACTTTTTGATTTCCTACTTTGGCATTCCAATCTCCTAAGATAATGTGGACATCATTTCTTGGTGTTTGTTCTATGAGGTGTTGTAGGTCCTCATAGAACTGGTCAACTGTGGCTTCATCTGCACTAGTGGTTGGTGCATAGACTTGGATTACAGTGATATTGAAAGGTTTGCCTTGGATTCTGACTAACATCATTCTATCATTTTTGATATTGTATCCCATTACTGCTTTCCTCACTCTTTTGTTGACAATTATGGCTACTCCGTTTTTTTGTGAGGTTTTATTGCCCACAGTAGTAGATATGATGGTTTCCAGAGCTGAATTCACCCATCCCTGTCCATTTTAACTCACTGATGCCCAGGATGTCAATGCTTATTCTTTCCATCTCATTTTTAACCACTTCCAGTTTTCCTTGATTCATAGACCTCACATTCCATGCAGATTCTATGCAGTATTGTTCCCTGTAACAGTGTATTTCTCCTCCTCCTTTCGTATCCCTCCCCCTTTTCAGATCTGCTGTGCTGAGCATCCCCTTGTTTTTCCTTTTGTTTTGGTCCATAGGGTTCTCTTGGCAAACTTTGTGCCGTGCCTTGCCGGTCTCTATGCCAGTCTCTTCCCATCACGCATGTTATCACAGTTTAAACAGTTTTGAAACAAAGTATTACCATGCACGGGGGCATGGCTAAGATGGCCAGTGAGTAACACACATATCCGTGTGCTCGCGCTTTTACAAAGAGGAAATCAATGAGAAATCTAATTTAAAGCTGAATAAAAGTTCAAAAACTCTCGCAGGAAGAAGAGCTAAAGCTCCCTTTTCATTTGCCCGGAAAAATTGCTGTAGGGCGGTCGAAGTTTGGGAGGCATTTTCAGCTGGAGTGGTGAAAGGCAGAAGCTGTGGCCTCTTCAGTTGATGTACGGAGAATGGGACCGGCAGGACAAACGGAGGTGAAAAGCAAAAAAAGCGAGAGAAATCAGCGAGAGAAATCAGAGGAAAAGCAAGACAAGTAGCTAATGCTGTGGCGGTGGTTGGAGGGAGTGGACAATCATTTTGAAAGGACTGGAAAGTAAGTGAAAGAAGAAGAGAAGGGTTGAGGAAGGAACGATAATGGTGGCGGTGGTGGAAGAAATCGAAAGTTGAGATAGTGGTTGGATAAGAAGGGCACCATCGGGTAAGGTGTTTGAGCAGCCTTGAAGGGTTTTGGAGTGTTCAGAAAGCAGAGAGAAGAAATAAAGAGAAGGATAAAAGACATTGGTTGGTCTGTGTGCCGGAGAAGTAAAAAGGAAGAGAGTGGATCTAAAGTTTGTTGGTTTGGGAAGAAGAGAGGAGTGGTCCCCCCTGAAACCATGGCCGCGGCTGAGAAAAAAAAAAGAAAAAGTGGTGACAGTAAAAGTTTTCTATCTTGTCTTCCAAACGTACTGAGTTTTTTCAGTGAAGTTAATCCAACGTGTTTTTCTTTTCCCTGTGTATATTTTCCCCCTCTCCTTTTCTGTTTTTTTTTGAGTGTATATCTTTGGGAATTATAACACCATGACTTGAAGAGTGGATTATAACCGGGATTCCTCACCTGTATTCCTCGCTTCGTTGGATTATAGTTTTCGTTCCTGCCCTTTTGCAGTATTTGGTGATTGTTGGCTTCCAATTCCATTCCCCGTGGCTCTGGATACAATTGGATACAATTTGATATACTGGATATACAGTTACTTGGCTGTTTGGCTGCACCATTATTGAAGTTGGGATATATTCTTTCTTTTTCCATTACTGGGTGGATTTCTAAAATAGAATTGCTGCATGGATTGCTGCATGGATTGCTAAAACAGGATTACTGAGAATGATTTGAATGATTTAAAGGCGAACTTTGAAATTTATTAACAAGAGGGCCCAGGAGAAAATAAAGGAACTGCAGCCTAAAGCCAACACTTGATACAGTGCAGGAAAGTTGGATAAATCGGGGAAAGGGAAGGGCAATAAAGAGGAAGTTGTGAAACATAAGAAGAAAGAAAAAGCCACAGCAGATAATACATCTTTACCAACCTCAGCAACACCATCACCGGAACCAAAACTAATGGATCAAACACAAATTTTGGTTGAGTTGGGTAAATTGTTCACAAAATTGGAAAAGATGGAGGAGGTAAGGGTGAGGGATAAAGCGGAAATACTGGGAAAACAGGATAAATTCGTCACAATGGTTACTGATTTTTCATAAAGGTTGATCATAATTTTAAAAGGATGGAAACAGCTGTTAAGTCGGTGCAAGATGATATAAAAGTGATGCAGGGTGATATTAAGGGATTGCAGGAGGGTGAGAAGGAAACTAAGATAAAATTGGATGTGCAGGAAAAAAGGGTTGATGCCGTGGAAGAGATGATGAGAAAACAGAACATTATAATTCGTAACATGGAGGAAAAAATGCCAGGCCGCTTGAAGGATAGAATAATTGATTGGCTGAATAGCATGAAAATGGGAAATGATTTTGTTAATGAAGATATAGCAAATGTCTACAGATTGGGAGCAAAGAGAGGGAGGAGTGCACAGAGAAATGTTTTGATCAAATTTGCAAACTAGGGGATAAGCTAAAGGTGATGGCCTTTATAAAACAAGCTGGGTCTGGCGTTTTAAAAATGGATGATAAAGATGTGGAAGTATACAATGATATTTCAGTAAAGGAGAGGGTTTGGAGATTCAAGATGAAACCATTGACAAAAATTTTATCAGAACGAGGAATTAAATATAATTGGAGATTCCCACAACAAATAAGATTTTTTCATGATAAAAATATGCATATGATTGAGGAAGGGATCAATGTTTTGGAATATCTTTGTTTGAATGATTTGGTCAAGGCTTCTTCAAAGGAATGGTTGGCACTAAGAAAAGCTTTATTGGAGTCTGGTGGTATTCAAAGGGACTGTGGAGGCACAGATGAGGGAGGGGCGGCAGTCGGGATGGATCTCATGGTCGAGGATGAGAAAGAGGGGTGAAGTAATTTCCAAGGAATCTGTAATAGGGGAGAAAATTGATAGCAGTGGATAAAGGATATAAAGGTGTTGTTTGATTAGTAAAGGAGAATAAAGCGCTGGAGCTGCGGTTTGCAGACACATCTTCCATGTCCCCCCCCCTCTTTGGGTAAGGAAGGCACTTTCTAAGAAGAAGAGAGTGGGGAGGTTAGAATTGTGTGTTTTTTGTTTTCATTGTAAGTGTAGAGTAGAGGGAAACACCCCCAATGGAGAAAACGGAGATTTAAAAAGATATGTTTGGATTAAAATATGAGACCTATGAAGCTGTTAACTTGGAATGTGAAGGGTACAGGGTCACAAATTAAGAGGAGAAGAATTCAATCAGCTTTGAGGAAGGATAGGCTGGATGTTGTCTTTCTTCAGGAAACTCATCAAAAATCACAGGATGTAAATAAGATTTTTTTGGGTTGGATGCAGTTTTACAAAAAGGCTTATGGAACCTCTAAAGCAAGGGGGGGTTGCAATTTTGATTTCGGCCAGACTGGGCTTTGAACTGACAAGTAGTATTTCAGAACCTGAAGGTAGATATTTGATAGTAAAAGGGAAGATTGATGAAGAGGAAATAACTCTAGTGAATGTATATGTACCCAATGAAAGGCAAGGGGAATTTTTGAACAAAATTTATAGCATACTAGTAAAGGAAAAAACAACAAAAATGATTGTGGCCTGGGATTTCAACATGCTAAGGTCAAATTTGGACTGCATGAATATAACAAGAAGTGGAAAAGATCTTAAAAAACAGATTTTGGACAAATGGATGACATCCTTAGGTTTGAAAGATATATGGAGGAAGTTAAAAGGGCCAGAAAGGGCTTATACGATTTTTCTCACAAGTGCATAATTCATATTCTAGCATAGACTATATTTTTGAATCAGAAACAATGGCTAGATATATAGAGGAGGTGGAAGTGGGCATTTTTAAAGAGTCTGATTATGCGAAACTCTTGGCAGAAATTAAATTTGGAGATAAGAGGCGAAAGAGATGGAGCTGGAGGTATGACCCCGACCTCTTTAAGGATCAAAAACGCAAGGATGTAATGATTGAGAAGTGGGAGGAAAGTTGGCAATGGAACGACAATGATGAAATAAACTACAATATGGTGTGGGCCGCCATGAAGTCGGTTTTTAGAGGGGAGTGCATAAAAGAGGCTAGTATTAGGAAAAAACAATTTAGAGATACTCAAAATAAAATTGAAGAGGAAATAAAACAGTTACAGGAGGAACATACGAAGACATGGATAAGAAGGTATATGAAAAGATGCAAGGATTAAAAGCAGAATTGGTAGGCAAGGATATAGAAAGTGTTAAAAGAGATTTGATATATTTAAAAAGAGAGTACTTTGAGTATAGTAACAAAAATTCCAAAATGTTAGCCAGGGCTGCAAAAGAAAAGAGAGAAAGGAGAGAAATTGGAATATTGATTAATAAAGAGGGAGTGAGATGTAACAAAATCAAAGATAAATGTAAAATAGTAAAATAATTTTATCAGGCTTTGTACTCCAAAAAGAACATAGGTATGGCGATGTTAAAAGAACAATTGGAAAAACAATTGGTGAAGAGAATAAATCAGGAACACAAAATTAGAATGGAAAAAAAAATAACGGAAAGTGAGGTGAAAAATATAATAAAAAGTTTGAAAAAGGATAAAGCTCCTGGAGAGGATGGGTTTTCAGCAGAATTTTACAAAGACTTTAAAGCATCAGTAGTACCAAAATTGGTGAAATTATATAATTATATACTGGAAGAAGGGCAAATTCCAACTTTATGGTATAGAACCATAATCGTACTATTGCCAAAGCCAGGAAAAGATCTGGAGAGGGTGGAGTCGTATAGACCTATTTCCTTGATAAATCAAGATGCCAAGATTTTTACAGCAATTTTATAATAGGTTCAATAGTTTCTTGGGCAACTATATTAATGCGGACCAGGTGGGTTTTTTGAAGGATAGACATTTAGCGGATTTGACAAGAAGAGTTAATGTTTTAATAGATAAAGTGGGACAGACCAAAGAGAAAGCTGGATTAATATCTTTGGACATTTTTAAGGCTTTTGATTCCTTACAGTGGGCTACAATTAATGAGATAATTAAATGTTAAGGATTCGGGGATAAATTTAGAAGAATCATTGAACAACTATATCAACAAGGGTCTGCAATTGTCAGGGTAAATGATGAGGTAACGGATGAAGTGACATTAGAAGCTGGAACAAGACAGGGATGCCCTCTATCACCAATACTGTTTATTATGGCCATGGAGATACTGGCAAAAGCTATAAGGGAGGACAAAGAAATTGAGGGGATACTAGGAAACAAGATAAGTTTATATGCAGATGATACATTGATAATTACAAAATACCCTGGGAAAACTTTAGCTAGGATACAAAAGAAGTTAAAAGACTTTGAGGATATGACAGGTTTGAGAATCAATTGGGACAAGTTGGAGATGATTTTGTGTAATATAGGTATTGAAGAGCAGCAAGCAATAAAAAATAATTGCAATTTACATATCAAAGATAATTTGAAATACTTGGGGATTAATATTTCAAACAGGTGTGAGGACTTGAAGAAATTAAATTATGTAAAATTAAAATCAGAAGTAAAGGATAAAATACAGAAATATCAAAAGTTGAATTTATCCTGGTTTGGGAGAATAGCGATATGTAAAATGATGTTATTACCCAGAATTAATTTTTTGTTTGATGCTCTTCCAATAAAGTTGAAGGAAAATGACATAAAGGAGTTCCAAAAACTACTTGATAACTTTTGTAATGGAGGAAAGAAACCAAGAATAAAAAAAATGGTATCTATCACAAAAGGAAGGAGGTTTAGGTATCCTGAATTTGAAGAATTATTATCGAGCTTTTCAAATTAAAAATATAATAAAGATTTTGGCCAGGGAAAGTGCTATTTGGGAGGAAATTGAGATGAGTGAGATCAAGCAAATTGGAAAAGTAATTTTTCTGGGTAATGAGGGTGTTAAATTTGCTATTAAAAATAAAATGTTGAGGACTGTGTTGGGAATATGGAAAAAATTGAAGAAAGATCTGGCCCCAAATATTTCTCCCATTAGAGGATGTCAAAAATTTTCCAATAAAATTGGATCACGCGGTTAAAGAAGTATTGTATAAAAAGGATGTTGTCTTGTTGAAAGACTGGATCCTGGCCTGTATGGATAGTGACAGAAAGGCTGACTTGTATGTACAGCTGAAATTGAATTGGTTTCAGAAAATATTAGTAAACAAATGGAATGGCAAATTCATGAGGGAATCTTGCTGGGATAGAGAGTTGACGGAATTTGAAGAACTGGTTCTGAAAATAAGAAAGGGTGAATGCGGTATTAAAGGTTTAGTTAGTAAAGTCTATGGTTTTTTAAATAATGGAGGTAATCCGCACGAGCTGGGAACAGGACCTGACAATTAAGATTGATGATACAAATTGGAGGAATAAATGGAAGAAAAGAATCATGAGAACGATGTCCGTCAGAATAAAGGAGCATAATTTCAAAATGTTGTGGAAATGGTATTTGACCCCTGTGAGATTAAATCAAATCGATAAAAAGAAGGACAAAATGTGTTGGAGGTGCAAGGAGTCTTTGGGAACTTATGAACACATGTGGTGGAGTTGCAAAGTGGTAAAAGATTTTTGGAGGAAAATTGAAAAAGAGATGGTAGAAGTTATTGGTAGTAATATTAAGCTGGGGTCAAACACTGTTTTACTAATGGATGTAGAAAATATTAATTTGAGCAAGGATAAGAAAGAATTGTTAGAGATTATGCTCACAACGGGTAGACAATGTATTGCCAGAAATTGGAAAAATGTTGTGAATTTGAGAATAGAGGACTGGTATAAGGAAATGTGGGATTTAGCATTAAACGATAAGTTAACGTGGGAGCTAAAAAAGAAAAAAGGTTTAGTTAAAGAGAATAGGTTTTGGAAGGTGTGGCAAGTTTTTGTGGAATTTGCTTTAAAAGGAGCCGATGCAAATAGGCTAAAGAGTGAATGAGACAATCCGAATTCTCCAGGGCAATGTACAAAGTTTTTGATTTATTTTGTTCTAATGTTGTTTATCAAGGGGTATAATAAAATGTACAATGAAATTGTGTTAGCTGAATTATATGAATGTATAAGACTATTGTCATATTTTTTTATTTCTATTGTTTTAATATTCTTGTTTTGTTTTTGTTTTTTGGTATGTAATATTGTTTTTTTAGAATGTATGTTGTAATAGTGTGTTAAACTCAATAAAAAAATTTGTTTTAAAAAGTATTACCATGCACAATATCACAGTTTATCACATAGTATCAAAGTAAAAGTTGAACTAATTAATTATATCAAGTCTCTATGTAAGTCAGTTTCTTGTACAGTCACTATGTCAGTTGCTATAAGCCATCTATATTTAGTCAATTATATTATTTCAGTTTGATTACTAATCCTCTGCATGCATGCAGCAGCTCTCGCCACCCTTTGGCCGCATGGAGTTGGTCAAAGGCACCGACTCGGGCCTCACTGTGATTGTGGTTGTGGATGGTATCTCCTGGGGGTGGTCGGGGGTCTCTGGAGATGTCTTTCTCTCTGGGCCCAGGTCTTTGGATGGGGGGAGGGTCGAGGCAGGATCTTTTACTCACCTCCCCCTGGCCTCTCTGGATGGCAAATGGCAGCAGAGTTGGGCTTGTGTCTTTCTCCTGATGCCTTTTCCTTCTCTCTGGGCCCAGGTCTTTGGATGGGGGGGTGGGGGTGGCAGGATCTTTTACACACCTCCCCCTGGCCTCTCTGGATGGCAAATGGCAGCAGAGTTGGGCTTGTGTCTTTCTCCCAAGCCAATGGATTGGCAAATACAACCATCTTTGAGTCTTAGTATGCCCTTGAAATACTGTAAATATGGGCTGTATGTTGGGCGTGACATGACCCTGTAACTCATAACTGTCTATTTCCCTTGACATGATATGAAACCATGCTGGCTAAGGCCAGAGAACATTTTAGTTTAACTTCTAAACACAAATCAGCCAATCAGTCTCCATAGGAAGCCCATATGGAGAATATGAGGCAATAATGCATACCACCCTGTTCGCTTAAAGTAGGGGTTCTCAACCTTTTCAATCCAGGGGCCAGGTCAGCTCTCTCAGTCAGCTTTGAGGGCTGGATGGCCATTTTGTCCCAACAGCTTCAAAGGGGTGGCAATTTTATTTCTCAAATGCCCTTGGAGGGATGGGGGGCTGTTGTGTCCAAAGCCTAATTTAGGTTCAAAAGACAAACCGCGCCAAAGCGGAAGAGCAGACACACACCATTTCTAAAGGCGCAAATTTCAAAGAGATGTCAAACTGGGAAATGTTGAACTTTGCTTGTCCTCCGGAAGCCCACCTAAATGTATCCTATTTTGTCATGGTCAAATCACTGTATATATAGAGGCCACCTGCACATAGTCCTCAGTCCGAGTTATGAGCTGAATAAAGAATCACTGAGTTTAACCCAATCCTGCTGGTTTGAGTACTTCTTGTGCCGGAGTCAACATAGGCGATGAAGGTAGGATGGCTGCTGCCGCATCCTCCTTAAAGCTGTTTGACATCTCCAACCCGGAGAGATGGCCCATGTACGAGATCTAGTTCGAGGACTTCATAGTTGCGGAGAATATCGAAGAGGTCAAATGGCAGAAGGCATCGTTCCTGACCCATTGCGGGTTGCCCACGATAGAGCTGAGCGTGCACTTGCTGCTGCCATGAGCCCTGAAGGACATTCCACTGGTGGACATTCTTGCCACCCTCCAGAACCACTTCAAGCCAAAGGTTTCCCTTTTTCCTGCAAGGCTGGCATTCTACCACCGAGACCAGAAGGTGGGGGAATCGGTCACCGAGTATGCTGCAGCCCTCCGCCATGCTGCCGTGCCATGCCAGTGGCACAACTTGGACGAGGCTCTCCGGGACCAATTTCTCCTGGGCCTCAGAGATGAAGCAGTCCAATGTAGGCTAATGAGGAGGGACACACTAACTTTTGCTCACGTCCTTAAAGAGGCCTTGGCATCTGAAGCTGCAGATGCTGGGGTGAAATTCTTCCAGTCCAGGTCAGCGGTGCCTACCCACAAAGATTCAGCCATTCAGAAACAATGATGTGCCAGTCCATCGTCATCCTCAGATGACAGCGAGGAAGGGAACGACATTGGTAAAGTGCAGCAGAAGTCTACCAAGTACTTCAAAGGCATCATCACTCCGTGTTAAGGCTGCGGGAGCAGACACCTACGCACCCAATGCCCTTTCAAGACCACAGAGTGCCACAAGTGCAGTAGGAAAGGGCATATTGCAAAAGTGTGCCGTCAATGCTTGGATGGTCAACCAGGTGACAAGGGTCATCGCTGGTGGGAGCACCCGATTTCCAAGGTCTACACAAGGCAAAGAGCGTCCAGGCAGTGTCCAAAAGGTTCTTCATTGATGTCCACCTGCAAGGATGGCTCTTCAAGATGGAGATCGACTCGGGTACGTCGTACTCCATTATTTCACAGAAATAATTTCTTCAAATTCCCCCTGCTGCCCACCTGAAGTTGCGGGCTCTTCAAGTCCGGTTGAGCGATGTGCAGGGCTGGCACATTCCTGTCCTGGGGATCAGCACATTTGACATGCGCTTCAAAGGCATTTCAGCCAAGCTTCCACTGGTCATGGTGAAGGCTGGTAGGAATAATCTTTTGGGGGTACAGTGGTTTGGGCCCCTGGGGATTGCATTTTCGGGGATTCATGGGGTGCCGGCTGACCCCATTCAAGCTGCTTGTGAACACTATCCTGATGTTTTTTGTGCGGGACTGGGTACATTCAAAGGGCCCCCTGTTAACTTCGAGCTGGATCTAACTGTCCAGCCCATTCATATGAAGCCTCGATGGGTGCCCTTTGCACTCAAAGACCGCATTGACGTGGAACTTGACAAACTGGTCGCTCAGGGCATTCTTGAGCTGGTGGACTCCGCTCATGGGAGACCCCCATCATCACCGCACCCACAGCCAATGGGGACATCTGTATCTGTGCGGACTATAAATGTACAATTAATAAAGCTATCTGCACTAACTCTTATCCTGTTCCGGTGGTCAGCCACCTCCTAGCCACCCTCCATGGTGGGAAGTGTTTTGCCAAACTGGACTTAGCTCAGGCATATCAGCAACTGCCTTTAATGATGGATTGATTGATTGCACTTGTATGCTGCCTTTTTCCAAGGTGGTGGGACTCAAGTCATCTAACAAACCATTAAAGCAATTAGAGAACTAAAACAAGTTGCATACATCATTACTGTATAAGGTTACTGATCATGAATATTTATAAATCATAATTGGGCACTGTCTAGTCAGTTCTGATTTAGAATGACCCATTTCAGGGTTTCCTGAGTCTTAGCATACATGGATGAGGTTTGCCATTCCCGTCTTCTGGGGGCAGTCCACACAGGCTGGCTTTTCTGAGATGCAACCACTAACTCTGCAGCTAAGATTCCTAACTTAACAGAATTATACAGCCAGCAAAAAATTTTAAATAAAAAAAAATCATTATATAAAAAAACAGATTTTTTAAAAAATGAAAGGAATAAAAATCTCTCTCTCTCTCTCTCTCTTTATATATATATATATAAATTAACTGTTGGAACTTGCTATACGTTTCTGCACCCGTCCATCCTATCCCATACTGAGCCTCCTGCACTTGCCCGAACCCGGCCCGCAGGATACTGCAGGGTTGCCAAAGGCGCCAGTGGGGCAGGAGCCCCACAAACATGAAAAAATGAAAAGAACTTAACTTCCCAACATCCTCTGTGCCTCGCTGTGCCTCAGCCAATCAGGCTGAGAGGCGCAAGCAAAAAAAACTTTAGGAAACACGGTGTGGCCAAGTAAAATCGAGCCACAGAAAAAAACACCGAACAAACAGAAACAAAAAACGCAAAACTCAAAGTACCAGCATCCTACACACTGTGAGTGCTCAGAATGCTGAGAGAACCGGTGCACAAAAATTAAAATTAAAAAAATGCAACGGGAGTGCAAGTCTGCTGCAGGCAGACGCAGCGCCTCACAGCCTCACAAAACAAACACCCACAAAAAACCATGGCGAGACACCTGCCAGCCTTCTTTCCCAGAGCAACGGGGAGAAGAGGGACTCCCTCTCCTTCACACTACCCCACCGAAGACACGGCAAGACCACCACTGGCCTCAAGGTACCTTGAGCCGGGGTGGAAAAAAAACCAACAGCAGGCAGCAGTTCATCAGGGGAAGCACCCTCCCTGGAGAATGATTGGCTGCTGCGTTTGTACTTCCGACACCACTGTTTCGAGAACTAACCTGAAACAGCGGTGGAGGTAATACAAAAGCAGCAGCCAGCAATCCGCAAGGAAGAGCACCACCCCTTACGGATCGCTGCCTGCCAATCTCTGGTTAGGTAAGCCAGGAGAGAAAGGAGACCGAGAGGAGAGAACCATCATCAGGCAGATAGCTCTTCTCTGCCTCCTTCTCCCCAGACCTACCTAACGAACCTTACCAGGGGAAGAATGGGCTGTCTGCTGGCTCCTCCTTTTCCCCATTGCTGCATCGAAACCAAAATTCGAAGCAGCAATGGGGAAAAGAGGAACTGTCAGGCAGCCTGTTCTTCACGCAAAAGTACACACCAACAACAAATACCAAAATTAATAAAACAAAAATAAATAAATAATTTTAAAAAACCATTAATAAACAAAAAAGTAAACCACAAAATTCACAAACAAAAACATCCACAATACTGCAGTGGCTCAAGTCGCTAAGACGCTGACTGGGAAGTGGAAGGTCAGCAGTTCGATTCCCGAGTACTGCAGGATGGAAATGAGCTCCCGTCTTCATCCCAGCTCCTGCCAACCTAGCAGTTCGAAAGCAAGAAATTGCAAGTAGATAAATAGGGACCACTTCGGTGGGAAGGTAACAGCATTCCGTGCGCTCCGGTGTCTAGTCATGCCTGCCACATGACCACGGAAACGTCTGCAGAAGCAGACAGCGCTGGCTCTTCGGCTTAGAAACAGAGATGAGCACTGCACCCTAGAGTCGGATACGACTGGCTTTCGAGCAAGGGAAACCTTTACCTTTACCTTACTACAAAAGCACAGACAAAACACCTAACTACAACATGAAAATACCTAACTCTGACAACACAACTACCACAAATTACACAAATAAACACCAACAAAATCACAAAAATAAACAAAACAGAAATAAACAAAGCAATTACACACATCTAAAGCCCAACCAAAACAAAAAAGGACAAACAGAAACACCTCCCAGCCCACCACCACAAAATCAAAACAAAGAAAAATCCCAAAATAAATAAAACCAGAGAACTCACAAGCACGTCCTCCCTCCAAGAGACCAGAACAGAAATGAAGAAACAAAGACTACTTACCGGAAGATGCCCCACCTAGAGGCTAGGAGAGAAAAAAACAACTGAATCAAAAAGATAACCAACACTATTACTAACAGCCCCACCTGCAGGCTGGAATATTAAAAACAAGTCAAAAACAAAACAGCCCCACCTAGAGGCCACAAGAGTAAAAAACAAGTAAAAAAATAACAATAAATCAAAAGTTTACACAAATAAAAAACATATGTTAAATAAATAAAATAAAAAGATTTATAGCATCTGTCAGGGGCAAATTAAAAGGAAGACATTTATTCTCATTAATTTTTATTATGTGAAGTAGAAATGCCTAGCCAGATTAGTATTGTGTGATGTAATGCTAATTATCAGATGTTAGAATGTCCAGGTGTTAGTTAAGCATTCTTTCACATACCCACGCTTGATGCCATGATTTGAGGACCAAAGTCTGAGAATCTGACAGATATATCAATCTCACCAGATAAGAGATGAGAACATGAGATAAGGGTCTCACGTACACACGCAGGTGAGAAGATGCAGCTGGCATGGTCCAGATGTCCAGACTGCCAGTCTCCTAGATGACATAACTGGGAGTTTTTACATTTTTGGAGTGTGGGTGTGAGGAAAGAAAAACCTATATAAACTGATGCTTTTTAATCATCAGCAGGTCAGCTTTCTCTTGCCTTGAGAAATGCTGTCCGACTTTTCTTTTTCTTAGAAATCAGATCATGCCAATCTAATTTCTATGGGGGGTCTTTCTGGCCCCATTCAATATCTCTGTGTCTCTGTCTTTCTGGCCCCATTCAATATCTCTGTGAAAGTGTTACGCTTGCCTCGGCACTATAAATCTTTTAGACTGCTGTCTGTAGAATAACACAGGGTAGCTTGGTCTAAGAGAGGAGGAACCTGTGACAGCATCCTCTGTTGATTTTTAACTAAAAACAACAACTCCCAAAAAGCAAGACACAATTTATAACAGCCCGGTAATGCCGGGCAACCTATGCTATTCTTAACCTATAAAATCAAGGGTTAACTGTTGGAACTTGCTATAGGTTCCTAAGCCTTGCCCTAATGACCCGCACCCACCATTCATGCACACGGCCAAATTGGGTCCACAGGTTAACGAAGGATTAAAAAAACCAGCAGTGGGGCAACAGCCCCACAAACATGAAAAAAGGGGAACAACTTCATTTCCCAATGTTCTTTGTGCCGCATTGTGCCACAGCCAATCAGGCTGAGAGGCGCAACCAGAAAGAACATTGAGAAACACGCTGCAGCCAATCAAAATCAAGCCACAGGGAAAAAAAATGCACCACAACCACAAATCACAAACCCATAACTACATGAGCACGCAGAATGCTGAGGAAGCCGGCGCCCAAAAAATTAAAACAAAACTCACCGCCTCACAGCCATGCAAACACCAACCGCCCTTCTTTCTCTCACCAATGGTGCCAGAAGGTCCTGACTGGAGTTTCCCCTTTAATATCAGTAGGTGGGGGGTTGCGATCCCCCTCTCCGCTGGCTCCCCTAGGATTGGGATGTTTGTGGGGACAAAAGGGGTATGTCCCCCCAACCCTTCTGGACCCAGGAGACCAGGAAAAGGGGTTTGATTCCCCCCCAAAACTCTGTCTTTAAAGGGAAGAAACCGAGCGGTTTCTTCTCTTTAAAAATGGAGTTTTTTAAGGAGGGGGGAATCGATCCACTCTCCCTGGTCTCCTGGGTGCAGAAGGGTTGGGGGGACATACCCCTTTTGTCCCCCCAACCCTCACGGACCCACGGGACCTGAGAGAGGAGATCGATTCCAACCCAATCCTTCTGGACCCAGGACACCAGGGAGAGGGGATCAAATCCACCCCCAAAAAAACTTTGTCTTTAAAGAGAAGAAACCAAGCGGTTTCTTCTCTTTAAAAACGGAGTTTTTTTAAGGAGGGGGGAATCGAACCCCTCTCCCTGGTCTCCTGGGTCCAGAAGGGTTGGGGGGACAGATCCCTTTTGTCCCCACAAACCTCCCAACCCCAGGGGAGCCAGTGGAGAGGGGGATCGCAACCCCCCCACCCACTGATATTAAAGGGGAAACCCCGATCTACTTTCACGACTCCACACAATCAAAGCACCATAATACAATAAAGTCCCCCTCCCCAACGCCCGCGGTCTGGCCAGCGAAGCTGGCCCGCGGAAATAAGCCCCCCAACACCACATAAAGTGGCGTTGGAATTCCCGCGGTCTGGCCAACCAGGCCGGCCCACAGAAATAAACCAACCCCCCCAAAGCCACAACAACAACAAACAAACAAATAAATAATTATCAAAAATACCTTAAAACACAATCAAAAACATCCAAAAACACAAAAACAAACAAAAACAACACCAAAAAACAATACAAAGTAAACAAAAATACAATCAAAAACAAAACAAACAGTCAAAAAATACAAAACCCAACCCCCCCCCAAATAAAGAAAACAAGCCAACTCACCACCACATGTCCTACCTGCACGAAGCCCAGAAACGAAATGAATAAAGAAAGAGACTACTTACCAAAAAAAGCTCCACCCAGAGGCCAGGAGAGAAAAAACAGTCAAAATACAAGAAAACCCCTACCAGCACCACCTGCTGGCCACAATAGTAAAAACAATTCTAAAACACACAACAGCCCCAAACAAAAGGCCACAACAGTAAAAACAAATCAAAACAATAACACAAAATCACAATTTTACACAAAAGGTCAAAATAATAACAAGTCAAAAAAATTACGCAAAAACACAATTTAACACAAATCACAAACATATGTCAATAAAATAAAAAACTATTAAAATCCTGTGCTAAGTTCTAACTCAAATAAAAACCCAAAACAACTAAACACATTTTAAAAACATTGAATGTAAAAAACATTTACTTTCACATTATTAACATTATTACCTACGGTACAACTATTTAAAAAACAAAACAAAAACTAAAACATTATTCAGTTACATAAAACAGCCAGCCAAGCCAAATTTTTTTTTGTATAAATAAACATTTCAAAAATTACAGACTAAGCAATTTTTAACAAACATTAACAGAATGTAACCTTCCAACACAATTTAAAACAGCCCGGCAATGCCGGGCAACCTCTGCTAGTATATATATATAAAACCAAGGTGTCCTGGCATGAGTTGCTTATACAAATCCA
The DNA here is from genome assembly GCA_035047305.1 of Bradypodion pumilum. Lineage (NCBI taxonomy): Eukaryota > Metazoa > Chordata > Lepidosauria > Squamata > Chamaeleonidae > Bradypodion > Bradypodion pumilum. The sequence goes on along the minus strand of JAWDJD010000009.1, from coordinate 21,284,934 downwards.
CACCCCTGCACCGATCATGCTGAAACTCGGCACATGCATACCTTGGGCCGGAGAGACGGTCATTGCAGGAGTCACAAGCCCCATGAGAAGGGGTACGCCCCCAAAATTGATCTGCAAAGGGAACATCCCCACCAACAGGAGAAAATGCAAGGGGAAAAAGCCAACCAGGGGTGATTGTGATGACATTGCCAGAGCTCAACCAATCCCCTGCTGACCAGATCTGGGGCTCCATGACATCATCATCATCATCATCATCATCATCATCATCATCATCATCATCATCATCATCATCATCATCATCATCATCATCATCATCATCATCATCATTATTGACTTGGTTGCTAGGGCAATTGGTTGTGGGAATAATAATAATAATAATAATAATAATAATAATAATAATAATAATAATAATAATAATAATAATAATAATAATAATAATAATAATAATAATAATAATAATAATAATAATAATAATAATATGATGATGATGATGATGATGATGATGATGATGATGATGATGATGATGATGATGATGATGATGATGATGTCATGGAGCCCTAGACCTGGTCAGCCAGGGATTGGTTTAGATCTGGCGATGACATCACAATTGCCCCATGTATGCTTTTTCCCCTTGTTTTCCCCCCAAAAAAACAGGCTGCAAAGGCCCCCAACAGCCACCAGAAACAACCATGGGAGGTGACTGTGCATGAACAAAAATCCGTGCACATGGCTAACCCTCCCTGATGTTCCTGGCTGTGGCACATGCACGAAATTCCGTGCATGCACCAAAGCCACCCAGCATTCCAGGTGGCCATTATGGGTGTTGCTGCCCCAGCAACTACTGTTGGCGGGCGGCCAATGTGGCCTGGCTCCTCCGCACTCCTGAAGTGTGCCTCGGGGAAAGGGAGAACCCTCAGCTGGAGGGCGGGCAGAGGAAAGGACCAGGCCACCACCTTCCACAGGCCTCGCGGAAGGTGGCAGCCCAGCCCTGTCCTCTGCCCGGTCCCCCAAAATTGATCCGTCCACCTGAGGCAACCCTTGGGACGATGGGGGAGCTGGGCTGCGATGGCTGCCTGCTGACTGTAGTCGCTGGGGATGCTGCCGGAGACCACTGGCCCTCAGTCTGGCTTGCCCGGGCACCAGGCTGTGATGTCTATGCAGCCTGGCACCATGTGGAGCAGCCCCTGGAACCACCTCCAGGCCTGTCCGGTATCGGGGCCGGGTGTGGCAAGGTGGCACCCAGCAAGGCCTAGGCTGCCGGCACCGGCACCATCATGAGGGCGATGACAGAGGACAAAAAGGTAAGGCAGCAGGGGTGCAGGCCGGGGGGGGGGAATGGGCCCGGGTTTCTCCTTGGCCTGGGTTGGGCCTCATCTGGGCAATGCCAGGTACCCCTGCTAGTACATACATAAAAGGATCAAATAGCAGCAGGTGTAAGGCTTCTAGATGTATTAAAACAGCTATTCCTAATCTTTTCAAGCTAGGGGATGGGTCACACTCTCTCAGTCAGCTTTGAGGGCTGGATGGCCATTTGCACTGTTTGCATGATGGGGGTGGCTGTTTTGTCCCAACAGCTTCAAAGGGGTGGACATTTTGTTTCTCGAATGCCCTTGGAGCATGAAATGGTGCTGCAGGCCAGATCCAGCCCATGGGGCTTAGGTTGGGAACACCTGTATTAAAATGAAATATTAAGAGCTTGCCTGTCTGAACAAAAATGTTCTCAATTGCCCATGAAAGAAAAAAAGAGAGGCTTAGCCTCAAAGTCCTATGAATAATCCTTTCCTGCAAACTCAATCAGTATGTGAGCAGGGACAGACACGAAGCCCAAAGCAACAAGAAGGGAAGTCTGCTCATGCAGGATCAGGACTGGTATTGATATAATGGAAGACAGAATGCAGATGCCCCATTTAAGCAGCAGATGTTGGGCATCACAAACAGATGATAAAGTGCAGGAGGAAGGCAATACCTTTATAGGTTCACGTGTAAGTTATAAAACAATAAGGATTACTATGACAACGTTCTTCTTCCATATCTAGTCCAGACATGAAACTCTCAAAATGAAGGCACCACTTGGTGAATTCATTTTGCACTTGCAGCTCCCCTAGTGGCTTAGTGGTTAAGATGCTGAGCTGGAGACTGGAAAGTCGGGTTTCAATACCCAAGAGCTGCACTTGGGGACATGAAAGGAGCCTCATTCATGTGTCCCCTGAGCAGAGTTTCTCTAGCAAAAAAAAGCCCTTTCAAACCAGAAAATCTCTGATACAAAATTATTATTATTATTCTGCAGTTCCATTCACCTGACCTAGTGTGAGAATTATTAGCCTTCACCACAAGGTTGCTATTACCAAGCTTCATCCATTCATGGACTTAAAAGGTGAGGGGTGCCGGGAGGAACATCGCCGCTGTGCGCTCGGCCCTGGTGAGGGCGAAGAGGTCCTGCTGGCCACTCCATCGGCCGGCGTCCTGGGGCTCCGCCTTCCCCCCTCACCTAGGACTTAAAAGGCGAGGGGTGCCGGGAGGAACTTTGCCGCCACGCACCTGGCTCCTGGCGCATCTGGTACTTTGGTAATTTTGTTATATTACGTGATGTTTTCATCTTTTGTGATTCTATTGTAATTATTGATATATTATTTTGATGTGGTGCTGATATTTGTATTATTTGTATTATTGTTGACTGTCTTGCCTTATACTGTATTTACTTATAACAGTGTATTTATTATTATAATTTGAATATTGTATCTTTATGTAAACCCTGTGGGGTGTCCCAGGGTCATTTATATGTTGTTAGCCGCCCTGAGTCGGCCATGTGTTGAGTAGGGCGGGATATAAAATTGATTTAACAAACATAAACATAAACAAACAATAGGAGTGGGATTTTTGGGATTAAGGAACCACCCATCCTATAATTTGGTTAAACTCCAGCTGCCTGGATCAGAACTCTCTGCATCTTTGTGAGCTGTGGAGAATCACAGTGGCTCCCATAGTACTATGGGGAACTTTTCTAAGGACACAAAGAAGCGGTATGGGAAGGCTGTGGAGATAAGAAGGGTGCTCTAATTCCTGCTAGTTTTATGGTTCCTCATAATTCAGTCTGAGGGATTCCCACCAAATTATGGGAGTAGGGTTTTGTAAATTCTGAAAATCGCATCCGTACAACCCCTAACTACCCTAAAGTAGTACCTCTTCTTTCCTGGCAGCCAAACGGGGACTGTGCAGGATCAGTAGCCTTGGAATAGTGAGTGGTCTGTGGCTGGGTGCATGGTTACATATTTAAATTAAGTATTTGTGAAAAGTGACAGGGTGAAATTGATTTAAAGACTGAAGATTATATATCCACAGCCTTGGTGAACATTATTTGGCTGAAATGTGGGTTATTTAAACCACTTGCTGGGGCCCCTTTATTTTTCTTCAATTCTTGAACTGGTGTAAAATACATTCATTTTTTTTAAATATAGTTTTTATTAAATTTTGCTAACACATACAAAACAATACATAAAACAATATGTAAAATACAACATAACTAAAATACAAAATAATCAAAACCACATATAAGAAAGAAAAAACACATCACAACCTATCCTAATACATTTTTTCGTCTATCTTTATAATTTCAAACACATTAAAATCTCCTTACACTAAATCCCATTAAACACCTCAATAATATTCAGGATAGGGAACCACAACAAAAACAAAATTAAATTACACCCAGTATTTATATACACTGGCCTAGAGAACTCGGTGTGCCTCATTATTTTACCTCCAAAAACTGCTTTGATCCGGTACAGGTCTATTTCTTTCACCTCCCATAAGTGAGTGATCCACAAATGGCTTCCAAATATTTCAAAATCTATTCTCTTTCAAATTACCCTTTTTTTATTTATCTCCCAATTCAATTTATCATTCAGTGCTAAGTTCCACATTTCTTTATAACATTCTTCAGTCTGTATAATTACATCATTTTTCCAATTTCTAGCAATACATTGTCTACCCGTTGTAAGCATTATTTCTAGTAACTCTCTCTCATACTTATTTAAATAAATACATTCCACATTTGTTAACATGGTGGTACCCGACCCCAGTTTGATTCTTTTACCCATTATTTCACCCATCTCTTTTTCAATTCTTTTCCTAAAATCTTTTACCACTTTGCAACTCCACCACATGTGTTCCTATTGTATCTTTACATCTCCAACACATTCTATCCTTTTTATTATCGATTTGATGTAACCTCACTGGGGTCAAAAACCACCTCCATAACATTTTATAATTATGCTCCTTTATTCTAACTGACATAGTTTTCATTATTCTCTTTTTCCATTTGTTTTTCCATATATCATTCTCTATCTTTATTTTCAAATTAATCCTCCTGTGGATCACCCCCTTATTCAATAATGTATACAATTTACTAACTAGACCCTTAATATTCTTATCTCCTTTTCTAATTTTTAGAACCAGTTCCTCAAATTCCGTCTTATCCCTTTCCAAATCATATTCTCTCATATATTTGCTATTCCATTTGTTGATTTTCATTATCTGAAACCAATTCATTTTTAATTGTTCAAACAAATTTGTCCTACCATTAACGTCCCTACAGGCCCGTAACCAATCTTTCAACAGGAAAATTTCATTCTTGTCCAAAACTTCATTTACTGCCTTATCAATCTTAATTGGAAAACCCGCCATATCCGACAATTCCATGATCGGAGAGAAGTTCGGGGCCAAATCCTTCTTTACTTTCTTCCATAGACTCACTAATCCTTTCATCATAGTATTTTTGATTGGTACTTTTCCAAAATTATCCCCTAAAAAGACCACTTTACCTATATGTCTATAGTCCTTCATCTCAATTTCCTCCCAAATTACCTTTTCCCTTGCCAAGATCTTCACAACATTCTTAATTTGAAACGCTCGGTAATATACCCTCAAATTCGGCATACCCAATCCACCTTCTTTCTGAGGCAAATACCATAATTTTTTAGGTAACCTAGACCTCTTTCTACCATTACAAAAATTGTTAATCAATTTTTGAAACTCCTTGATTTCCTTATCTTTCAATTGAATTGGTAAAGCATCAAATAAAAATTGATTCTGGGTAACAACATCATTTTAGTAAGTGCAATTCTTCCGAACCATGACAGTTTCAGTTTTTGAAAAGTTTGTATTCTATTTTTAATTTTCACTTTCAAACTGTCATAATTCAATCTTTTAAACTCTTCCAATCTATTAGATATAACTATTCCCAAATATTTGAACTTATCTTTAATTTCAATATTACTCATACCCATTATCTTCTTCCGTTCCTCTTCTCCCATATTACAAAGGATCATTTCTGATTTATCCCAATTTATCTTAAAACCAGTAATATCCTCAAAATCCTTTAATTGTGCTCTAATTCTATCCATTACCCTCTCAGGATGTTTTATAATTATCATGGTATCATCAGCATACATGCTTATTTTATTTTCCCTAATCCCCTCTATTTTTCTATCCTCTCTTATAGCTTTTGCTAGTATCTCCATTGCCATGATAAACAAAATTGGTGATAGAGGACAGCCCTGTCTCGTACCTGCCTCCAATTTTATCTCAGCAGTAACCTCATCGTTTACTCTAACAGTAGCTATTCCTTGCTGATATAATTGATCAATTACCCTTCTAAATTTATCACCAAATCCATAACTTTTAATTATTTCTTTAATTGAGATCCTTTGTAAAGAGTCAAATGCCTTAAATATATCCAAAGATATTAATCCCACTTTTTCTTTTGTTTGACTCACAATATCTATTAAATCTACTACTCTTCTAGTCAGATCTGCCATATGTTACCCTTTCAAAAAACCCACTTGATCTACATTTATATAATTACCCATGAAATTGTTTAAACGATTAGCCAATATTGCTGTGAAGATCTTGGCATCTTGATTTATCAATGAGATTGGTCTATAAGATTCTACTTTTTCTAAATTCTTGCCAGGTTTTGGCAGCAAAACTATTGTGGTCCTATACCATGAAGTCGGAATTTGCCTACCATCCAATATATAATTATATAATTTTACCAGCTTTGGTACCACTATGTCTTTAAATTCTTTGTAAAAGTCAGCAGGCAATCCATCTTCCCCAGGAGCTTTCCCCAACTTCAAACCCGCAATTACCTCTCTTACTTCATTTTCAGACACTTGATCTTCCATTCTATCTTTATGTTCCTGTTTTATTCCACCAACTATTTGCATCTCTAATTGCTTTTTGAGCTTCTCCACATCTATTTCTTTTCTTGCATATAAGGCTTGATAAAATTCTTTCACAATCTTGCATTTGTCCTTAATCTTATTGCATCTTATCCCTTGTTTATTGATTAAGACTCCAATTTCCCTTTTTTCCCTCTTGTCTTTTGCTGCTTTTGCTAATAATTTTGAATTTTTATTACTATATTCAAAATACTCTCTTTTTAAATACACCAAATCTCTTTTTACCTTTTCTATGTCTTTGCCTATCAACCCAGCCTTCAATTTTTGTAGATTCACGAAAACCTTGTTGTCCTTCGTCTTTGAATGCTCCTCCTGTAACTCCTTTATCTCATTTTCAATTTTATCCTGTGCTAATTTGTAGCTTTTATATCTATTACTTGCTATCTTAATACATTCCCCTATAAAAACCGACTTCATGGCATCCCAGACCATATTACAATTTACCTCATCATTATCATTCAATTGCCAAATTTCCTTCCAACTCTCCATAATTTGAGCCTTACTCTTTTGGTCTTTAATTATATTGACATCATATCTCCAACTCCTTCTCAATCTACTTTTACTCTGTGTTCTCAATTCCAGAACTACCTTAGCATGATCAGACTCCTTGAAAATTCCAATTTCCATCTCCTCCAAATTTTTGACCAAATTTTCAGTTACAAATATATAATCTATTCTGGAGTGTGAATTATGGACATGCGAAAAATAGGAATATGCCCTTTCTGACCCCTTAAGTTCTCTCCAAGAGTCTTTCAAACCTAATGCCATCATCCAATTGTCCAAAATCCATCCTATAATACCTTTTCCAAATCTTAATATGTTTGTACAATCCAAATGTTTGTACTATCAAATATCTACCTTCTGGATACGAAATAGTGTTTATTATCTCAAACCCCAATCTGGTTGAAATTAAGATTGCAACACCTCTAGCTTTTGATGTACCATAAGACTTTTCATAATGTTGCATCCATCCTAAAAAAAATGTTTGTATCCTGAGATTTTTGATGAGTTTCCTGTAAAAAGACTGTGTCTGACCTATCTTTCCTCAGAGCTGATCCTAACCTCCTCCTCTTAATAAAGATCCTGTACCTTTTACATTCCATGTTAACACTTTAATAGCTCTCATAATTTAATTAATTACCACCATTCCACCACTTCTGAGTCCTCCAATGGGTGTGCTATCTAATAACCCACAATAAACAAAACAACAGAAAAAGAAAACAAAAAACCCCATCCATTTCTACCCTCCCCACTTTCTTCAACAAAAAGTCACCTTCGTCTTCCAAAGGGGGGAGGGGGGAACATGTAAGATGTGCGTGGTAGTTGCCGCTCTAGCGCACCTTCCACATTTCTTAATTGCCTAATTTAACCCTCAGAACTTTTGCTCAAACCTTCCTCCACCACAATCAATGACAGCTCATCCTCTGCTACATCTGGTTGTTCTCCTCCTGCAGCAGCACCTTCATCCGACCCATCAAATTCTCTTTTTATACCTCCCGACTCCAACAGATCTTTCCTTAATGCCATCCATTCATTTGAACCCACCTTGACCAGATCAATTAAACTCAGAAGTTCCAGTGCATCAGTCTCTATATCAATCACCCGCATTTTTTATCATGTAAGAATCTTAGTTGTTGTGGGAATCGCCAATTATATTTTATCCCTTTTTTCATCAAATTTTTTTGTAGCAGGTTTCATCTTATATCTCCAACCACGTTCATTAATTGAAATGTCATTATATACCTCCACATCACTACCATCGATTTTCAAAGCACCAGAACCTGCTTGTTTTAAAAAAGCCATTACCCTCAACTTATCCCCCCAATTTGCAAATTTAACCAAAACATTTCTTTGAACAACTTTCCCCTTTCTTGACCCCACTCTATAAGCACTTACAATATCTTCATTGACAAAATATTTCCCCATTTTCAGACTATTTAACCAATCAACTATTCTATCCCTTAAGTGGTCTGGTGTTCTTTCCATCGTATGGCGAATCACAATATTTTGCTTTCTCATCAATTCTTCCATCACATCTATCCTTTTTTCATGCACATCCACTTTCTTCTTAGTCTCATCCATTTCCTCCTGTACCCCTTTTATTTTTCCTTGCATCCCTTTCATTTCACCTTGCATCGACTTAACATTTCTCCCCACTTTTTGAAGATTCATATCCACTTTTTTAGAAAAATCAAAAAACCATTGTAGCCAATTTATCATGTCTCCCCAAAATTTCAGTTTTATCCTTCACCCTTGCCTCTTCCATACTTTCAAATTTCTGAAACAATTTACCATTATTTGAGAATGGTCAAATGCCGTTGGTTCAGGGGATGATGATGTTGGTGGTGGTGCCTCTGCTGCTACTGATTTATCTTTCTTCTTGGCTTTCACCACCGGCTCCTCCTCCTTTCCTTTTCCCCTTGTAATCTTATCCATGGTGACGTCAACTAAAAGTTTCAATGCTGCAACACTTTTAGCTCTCCCAGGCCCCTCTCCTTGAAACTGATCCAGCACTCCGACACTCCAACTCTCCTTTCCAGTTCTATGTTGTTCCAGTGTAACCAAGTGCACTTAAATATTCCAAGTAGTTTGTATCAAAGAGCCCAGGAGACCAAAAACTCAAGAAAAAAGTCAACCTGCTTGATTGAAAGTTCTGTATTTCAGCTTCTTTGTTATAAACCACTGACAATGAATAAGCCCGTTGCAAAAGCCAGCTATTGTATTACACACCCCCAATCTTGATTGAAACCACTGAATCCTCAATTTTCCTTATATTTTAGATCAAAAAGTTTGGATCAAAAATCTGTAATAATCCAGACAATGGAGCTTATATATCCATATTTGTATGCACCAAAGAAAAATACTGCTGCCACTATGAACTGCAAAATAGTTTCAGTGACTTTAGTTTTCGCCAAAACAATGTATCCAAATATAGGAAGAGAAGGGGGAGGCTAGCACTATAGTTGGAGCAGAAACAAACACAGTTCAAGGACAATTCAATAATCCCATGTGTTTGAAATCCACGTTACAAAGCCGCAGCGTTAAAAAAGAGACTGCAAAAATATAACACTTAGAAAAAGGAAGAAAAAGAGTATATCCAATTAAATGCTTATTGAGAGAGAGAGAGAGAAAAGGAAAAAAAACCAAAGATCTCAATTTGATTACGGACTCCAAAAACCTCCAAAGCCAAAGCCCCCTTCTCCTCCTCCTCTTCCCAAACTCACAGGCACCTCCATCTTCCAAACAATCTTTCTTCAACTCCGTTCCTTTACTTCTCTGTTAAGAACATAAGAACATAAGAACATAAGAACATAAGAACAGCCTTGCTGGAACAGGCCACAGCCCATCCAGTCCAGCATTCTGTCTCACACAGTGGCTCACCATTTCCTTCAGGGTATTCCCAAGCAGATGCCTTCACCTGCTTAGGATTCCCTGGAAATATATCTTTCTCTCACTTCCAGACACCTTCTCCGCACCCTCGAACTGCCACAAAACACCCTCCAATGCTCCACTCCTTCTCCATGCTTTCTTCTTTCTCACGGAGCTCTCTTGGCTTTCACTTTCAGCATCGCCACCATTACCCCTCCATCTCTCACCCTCTCTCTCTCTCTTGCTCACAGACTTTCTTGCTCCTTCCTCACTTGCCTTCCATTCTCGCCTCTCAGCTCTCTCGAAGCCTCGGCCACCGGGGGTCTCTTTGTCCACCACATCTCCGTCCGTTTTCCCAAACTTTTTCCAGGTCTCCTTCCTCAGAGGTCTCACCCGCCCGCTGCACGGCTGGCTTGGCACCCGGCTTCCACCGGCTGCCTTGCTGCCCGCGATCGCTCCACGAGCCTCAACCCCTCGGAAAGACCTCAAGCTCAAATCTCCTCAGTAAGACCGGCACGGACCTCAATTTTTTAAATGGGTTTTTCCCACTTTGAAAGAGTAACTCATTTTCAATACCTCATTATGTTGCACGAGCAATTAAACAAAGATGTTACTCCATTGCCATCTTGGCCATGCCCCCTACATTCATTTTTGAGGTGTGTCTGCAGCTGTTGGCATATCCTGGGGTTTCCACCATCAAGTAGCTTGACAGTGGAAACTCCAAAAATTCTAGAAACCAACTGGAATACATTTCTGCTGCAGATCTTGACAAAATATTACTTAAAACATATCAATACATGGATAATGTAGACCCACGTTGTGTTGCTAAGCCAGACTGGCCAGGTCTGAATGGGCTTCAGGATCTCAGAAACAAAATAAGCATTCAATGAGTAAGCAACAAAGTTTTATTCAAGACAATTTCAAGCTAAACATAGCATAGCATCTTAAAGACATAGAGAGCAAGTGATACAAGCAACAGAAATACAAAGAGGCATATCTATCTATCCAACATGAGTTCCCCTCAGCCCCTTCTTCTTATGCTACCTGGGAGCTCATGGCTAGGTAGCAAGAGACAGCCTTCTTGTCAATGGCAGAGCTTCAAAAAACTAGGCTTAAGGTTGTCCTTTATACAGTACTAGCAGAGGTTTTTTTGGTAATGTATGTAAAAAAGAGGTTATTCTGTAATTTTTTTAAAAAACATTTTTATTTATGCACAATTTGTGTGCGATACTGGGCTGTTATAAACTGTGATCAGCTTTTTTGTTTTTTTTGTGGATTAAAAAAAGAATAAAGGATGATATAATTTTTTCAAATTGTTTTATTTAACCCAATAATATTTTAGTCTGTGGGTGTTTTTTAAATAGTTGTACCATAGGTAATAATTTTAAAAATGTGAAAGTACATGTTTTTTACATTCAATGTTTTTAAACTGTTTTTAGATGTTTTGGGTTTTTATTTGAGTTTTAACTCAGCACAGGATTTTAGAAATCTTTGTATTTTATTTTTTTGATATATGTTTGTCATTTGTGTAAAATTGTGATTTATTGTTATGTTTTTTGACTTGTTTTTACTCTTATGGCCTCCAGGTGGGGCTGTTGAGTCTTTTTGAGTTGTTTTTACTATTCTGCCCTGCAGGTGGTGCTGCTAGGGGTTTTGCTTTCATTTCACATGTTTTTTTCTCTCCTGGCCTCTGGGTGGGGCATCTTCCGGTAAGTAGTCTCTTTGTTTCTTCATTTCTGTTCCGGTCGTCGTGGAGGGAGGATGTACTGGTGAGTTGCCTGATTTTTTTCTTATGGGGTTTTTCGTTGTTTTGTTTTTGTGGTGGTGGGCTGGGAGGTGTTTTTTTTTTTAGATAATAAATTTTTTATTGAATATAAAAAGATAAACATTACAAAAAAGAAGAAAATACAGAAAAGGAAACACATAATTGAAAAGAAAAAACAACAACATATTCAATTTTTATCAAATCCAATTACAATAAACATATCATAAACACTAATAATCACCCTGTGTATTTACAAGTTATAAGAGCCTGCGGGATATTGCCTTTTTTACCATTTCCAAAAGTATATATAATCTGGTACAAGGCTATCTCTCCGATTTCCATTCAATGAATATTCCACAAAAGGTTGCCAAATTTTCCAAAATCTATTTTCTTTAATTTTTCCCTTATATTTGTTTATCTCCCATGTCAGTTTGTCATTCAATGCAAGATCCCACATCTCTTTATACCATTCCTCTACTTTTAGAACTCTATTAAGTTTCCAGCTCCTTGCTATACACATTCTAGCTGATATCAACATAATAGCTATTAATTCCTTATTGTCTTCATTTACTTTCAAATTCTCCACATCTGTTAACAACACCATATTTAAATTCAATTCACATTCTACCCCCATAATATCACAAATTTCCTTCTCAATTTTTCCCCAATACTCTTTTACCACTTTACAATTCCACCACATATGTTCATATGTCCCTAAAGAGTTTTTACATCTCCAACACATTTTACTTTTAGCATTGTCCATTTGAAATAATCTCTCAGGAGTCAAATACCACTTCCATAACATTTTATAATTGTGCTCTTTCATTCTTACCGACATAGTTCTCATATATCTTTTTCTCCACTTATCTTTCCAAAAATTTTCCTGAATTTTTATGTTCAAGTCCTGTTCCCAGCATGACTTCAAAGTTTCTTGTGGGTTACCTTCATTATTTAAAATTTTATAAATCCTGCTTACTATACCCTTTAATCCCATATCTGCTTTTCGTATCTTTAACAACAATTGCTCAAATTCTGTTTTATCTCTCTCTAAACTAATTTCTTCCTTGTATTTATCAGTCCATCTATCCAAAATTACCTTCTGAAACCAGTTCAAATTCAACTGTGAATAGATTGCTGCTTTATTCACATTATCTTTACAGGCACGAACCCAGTCCTTCAGCAAAGAAACATTTTTCCTTTCCAATACCATCTTCAAACTATTATCCAATTGTATCGGAAAACTTTTAATATCATCTAATTCTATTATAGGAGATAGTTCTGGACTCAATTTCTTTTTAACCTTGTTCCAAACATCCAACATTGTTTTCATCATTCTATTTTTAACACTGATTTTCCCTTTCTTGTCACCTAGGAATATCCCTTTACTCATTTTTAACTCCTTCATTTCTTCCCAGACAACCTTCTCCCTTGCTAAAAGCTTCACAGTATTCTTAATTTGGAAAGCTCTATAGTAATTCCTTAAATTAGGTATTCCCAATCCTCCTTCTTTCTGAGATAAGTACCAAAAAATCTTAGCAATTCTAGGCTTTTTTCCTGCATTACAATAATTGTTTATTATATTTTGAAAATCTTTAATTTCCTTATCCGTCAATCTAATCGGCAACGCATCAAATAAAAAATTTATTTTTGGCAACAACATCATTTTAGCTAGCGCTATCCTACCAAACCATGACAATTTGATTTTTTATACAGTTCTATTTTCTCTTTAATTTCTTTTTTTCTGTTTATCATAATTTAATCGCTTAAGATCCTCAATTTTATTTGAGATACTTATTCCTAAATATCTCAAACATTCTTTAACTTGAATTTTAAACTTAGCCTTAATTCTCTCTTGTTCCTCCTTCTCAACATTACAAGTTATCATTTCTGATTTATCCCAATTAATTCTCAAACCTGTTATCTCTTCAAAATCTTTTAAATGTCCTTGTATTTTTTCTAATGCCTTTCTAGGATGCTTCATTATTATCAAAGTATCATCTGCATACAAACTTATTTTATTTCCAGCTATCCCTTCAATGCCTTTGTCCCCTCTTATAATATTTGCTAATAACTCCATTGCCATTATAAACAATACTGGGGATAATGGACAACCCTGTCTTGTACCTGCTTCTAATCTTATTTCTCCTGTTTTTTCATCATTAACCCTGACTTTTGCAGATCCAGATTGATATAACTGATCTATCATGTTACAAAATCTATCTCCAAATCCATAACCTCGAATTATCTCTTTAATTGTGACCCATTGCAAAGAATCAAAAGCCTTAAATATATCTAATGACAATAATCCAACTTTCTCTTTTGTTTGCCCTTCTATGTCAATCAAGTCCAGAACTCTCCTTATCAAGTCAGACATATGACGTCCTTTCAAAAATCCCACTTGATCCTCCTTTATATAATTACCCATGAACCCATTTAATCTTTTTGCAATTATTGCTATAAATATCTTAGCGTCTTGATTTATCAGAGAAATAGTCCTATAAGATTCCACTTTTTCAACATCCTTTCCAGGCTTTGGCAGCAAAACAATTATAGTTCTGTTCCATGATGTTGGTATCTTTCCCCATCTAATATATAGTTAAACAATTTCAATAATCTTGGAACTACACTATCTTTAAATTCCTTATAAAAATCCGCTGTCAATCCATCCTCACCCGGAGATTTACCTAGCTTCAAGTTGGCTAATGTATCTTTTACCTCTTTTTCCGTTATTTGCTCCTCCATTCTATTTTTATACTCCAAATCTATTTTTATTTGCACATGCTTTCCTAACTGTTCTCTCAACTTTTCTATGTTAATATCTCTTTTGGTATACAAGTTCTGATAGAAATCTTTTACAATCTCAATCTTATCGTTAGCCTTATTACATCTCACCCCTGATTTATTTATCAAAATTCCAATCTCTCTTTTCAACCTCTTTTCTTTAGCAGCTCTTGCCAATAATTTAGAATTCCTGTTACTATATTCAAAATAATCTCTCTTCAAATATAATAAATCTTTTTTAACCTTCTGCATATCTTTTCCTATCAACTCTGACTTTAACCTTTGAATTTTATCAAATGCTTTTTTACTGTTTGTCTTTATATGTTCCTCTTGCAATTGCTTAATCTTGTTCTCTATCTCAAACTGTTTATCTCTACGTTGTTTATTTTTAATACTAGCCAACCCAATGCATTCCCCTCTAAATACCAACTTCATAGTATCCCACACCACATTATAACTAACCTCTCCATTATCATTCCAGACCCAACTTTCATTCCAATTTTCAATTATCTTTTCTTTACTTTTTTGATCATAAAATAACTTTTCATCATATCTCCAATTCCTCCTATCCTTTTTTTCACCGTCTAATCTCAATTCCATCCAAAGTTTTGCATGATTGGATTCCTTAAAAATCCCAATATCTACATCATCTACATTTTTAATCAAATTTTCCGTGGCCAAGATATAGTCAATTCTGGAGTATGTATTATGCACCTGTGAAAAATAAGTGTAAGTCCTCTCTGGTCCCTTAATTTCCCTCCAAACATCTTTTAATTCCAAACACTTCATCCATTTATCTAGTATCTTCATTTTAACTGGTCTTCCAGCTCTAACTATGTTAGTACAATCCTCCGGGGCCCTTATCAAATTAAAATCTCCTGCCACGATCATATTAACTGATCTCTCTTTCTCCAATATACCCAATACTTTATTTAAAAATTCTTCTTGATGATCATTCGGGGCATATATATTTACCAACGTTATCTCTTCATCCTTTATTTTCCCTATAACTATTAAATATCTGCCATCTGGATCGGAAATACTCTTTAACATCTCAAAGCCAATTCTCTTCGAAATCAAGACGGCCACCCCCCTTGCTTTAGAGGTTCCATAGGACTTTTCATATATCTGCATCCAACCCAAATAAATCTTATTTGTATCCTCTGTTTTTTTATGTGTTTCCTGGAGAAAGACTATGTCCAGCCTGTCTTTCCTCAAAGCAAATTCTAACCTCCTCCTCTTCATTTGGCTGCCCGTACCTTTCACATTCCACGTCAGTACTTTAAAAGTCCTCATAAATTATCTAACATCCTTACATTTTGACCACCACAGACTCTTTTTTGTGTGACCACCCTCACCATACATATAACTACATTTTTTTTAAAAAAAACCAATCAAAATACATTTAACATTCAAAATCGCCCTCCCCACTCTTTTTACCAAAAGGTGGCCCTTATTCTTCAAAGGGGGAAGGGGGGAGACATGTAAGATGTGCATTCTAATTAAAGCTCTAGCGCCGACACTCCTCTTCAAAATCTAACCTAATTAAAGCCCCTCATCTTTCCCTTACCTGTCTAAATCCCCCTCTCTAGTACCCTACCTCACCCTGGCACCTCCACCACCTGTCCCTCCTCCTCCTCCTCAGCTCCTCCTGTAGCCCCCCTCTCCTGTCCACTCCCAAACTCTCTTTGTGTACCCCCCGCTTCAAACAAGGCCTTCCTCAAGGCCCGCCACTCTCGAGATGCTGTTTTAACCAATCCAATCTGGCACAAATAATCTAATGAGTCCATTTCAATATCTATTGTGTGCATTTTTTTTCATAAAAGAATCTGAGCTGTTGAGGAAACTTCCAATGATAAACAATTTCACGTTCTCTTAATAATTGTGTCACAGGTTTCATCTTATAACGCCATACCCGTTACTCAACAGATATGTCGTTATAAACCTCAACATCACACCCATCAATTTTTAAAATGCCAGACCCAGCTTGTTTTATAAACGCCATCACTTTCAACTTATAAACGCCATCACCAATTTGCAAATTTAATCAACACATTCCTTTGACCTTTTTTTCCCTTCCTTGGGCCCAATCTAAAAACACTCGCAATATCTTCATTTACAATTTTTTCCCCATATTCAAATTATTCAACCAATCCACTATTCTTTCTTTCAGCTTATCTGGCGTTTTCTCCAACAAATTTCTTATCAGCACGTTCTGTTTTCTCATCACCTCTTCCACCATATCCAATTTCTTCCCAAAACCCTCCACTTTCAGTTTAACCTCTTTATGTTCCTCATGAAGCCCTTTCATATCATTCTGTATTAATTTCATATCTTTTTGCACCAGATTCAAAACTTTATCCACTTTCTGACTATTAGCATCCACTTTTATAGAAAAATCAGTAAACATACCAACAAGTTTCTTATGGCTACCCATTAACTCCTCCTTATCTTTCACTCTCACATCCCTCTTTTCTCTGAATCCTTTCGTAGTCATTTCCTCCATCTTATCAATTTTTTAAAACAACTTCCCCAGCTCTACCAAAATTTGGGTTTGATCCATTGCTCCAGTCTGCTCTACGGTTGCTGCTGCTGCAGGTGATGAAGATGCCTCAACACTTGGCGCTTTCTTCTCCTCTTTTCTTACATCAGTCTTTTTTGGCCTTACAGTCTCATCTTCCTTTCTCTTCTCCACTTTAGTTATAAAATCTTCAAACAAAGCACCCAGAGCCAAAACACTTTTATACCCAACAAGCACTTCACCCCGATTTTTTTCCAGCTTGCTTTAGTATTTCCTCCCCAAAAAAACAACCAAACCCCACTCCAACTGAAGAAAAAAACCTCTTCAAATCACTCAGAGCTGTACTGTTGTATCCAAACTGTATCTAAACTGCATCCAAAATTGTGAAGAGGGGAAAGACCGACTGCTTTATATCCACGATATCCAAAGGAAGTGAAAGAAAGATAGGGCCACAGGGTAACTTATATCCACACTCCAGGCATTCATGGGCAGGAAAAAAAAGATGAGAAGCAGCTATATTTCCTTCACTCCGGAAAACCCGACTGCATCCCCACACAGTTGAAAGAAGAAATATTTATACATCCAGCCACGTTGGCAGCTCCCGAACCCGGTCTCTCCTCCGATCTCCCAGGCACACCAACCGTGTTCCGCGCCTTCCAAGCGGTCTCTTCCTTATTCCATCTCAACTCTGCTGAAATCCTCACCTTCCCCCACTCCAATCTCCGTTTCCAGCCTCAATTTCAGCATTCCAGCCATTCCACCACCGCTTCCCACTCTCCTCTCCTCTCAGCCGTCCTCAAAACTTTTAACTTTCGTTTCTGTTCTTCCTCACCACCATTACTCCTTCCCGGCTTTGCCCTCCATTACCAGGGTTATCCCTCCTCCTTCCCTCCACACTTACTGTGTCCTCTCAATTGTCCAACTCCAAGACCTTGTTCACCGCCGCCAACTTCCTCTTTAATTTTAGTTTTCCTTTTCTCTCTCTTAAAGCTCCAAAACTCCGAAGCCCATTTCACTTTTAAAGATCGCCACAAGCCCGTCTGACCCGAGCCGCGAGCTCAGCCCAGCCGACGCTGTGCTTCCCTTGCTGCCCGCTCCTCGAACTCCGTCTCTGGCGAAAATAAACTCACTTCAAAAGACTCCCAGGCTCCAGAGGTAAACTCTCTGGCAGTTCGGTTCCAATTTTTTATTATTTAGCCACTTTAAAGTCCCATTCTCGGCGCAAGCAAAGCAATGTATGTATTAACCAGGCACCATCTTAGCCACGCCTCCTGGGAGGTGTTTCTGTTTGTTCTTTTTTGTCTTGGTTGGGTTTTTCGTTTGTGTAATTGGTTTGGTTTTTTCTGGTTTTGTTTAATTTTTGTTATTTCATTTTATTTTTGTAATTAGTTGTTTGTTTGTGTAATTTGTGGGTTTTTTGTGTTGTAGATAGGTGTTTTGTTTGTGGTTTTGTGGTATTGTGGAAGTTTTTGTTTGTGTATTTTGTGGTTTATTTCTTTTTGTTTATTAATGGGGTTTTTTAGTTATTGATTTATTTTTGTTTTATTATTTTTCAATAATTTTGGTGTTTGTTTTTGGTGGTTACTTTAGGTTGAAGAATGGGCTGCCTGTGGGTTTCTCTTTGGAGGCAGTCAGGCCGTTCTTCTCCCGGGAAGGTTGCTTAGGTAGGTCAGGGGAGAGGGAGAAGGCAGAGAAGAGCTTTCTGTGCCTAACGATGGTTCTCTCTTCTCTGTCTCCTTTTTATCCCGGCTTACCTAACCAGAGATCGGCAAGCAGCGATCCGTAAGGGGTGGGGCTCTTCCTTGTGGTTTGCTGGCTGTTGTTTTTGTATTCTGGAATACAGTCATCTGCCAGGGATGGTGCTTCCCCTGATGGACTGCTGCCTGTTTTGGGGGGTTTTTTTCCACCCCGGCTCAACTTTCCTTGAGGCCGGTGGTGGTCTAGCCATGTCTTCGGCGGGGTAGCGTGGAGGAGAGGGAGTCCCTCTTCCCCCTGTTGCTCCAGGAAAGAAGGATGGTGGGTGTCTCGCGGTGGTGTTTTGTGGCTTTTATTTTGCGTGCCTGTGAGGCGCTGAGTCGGCTTGCTGGGGACTTGCGCTCCTGTTGCTTTTTGTAAGTTTATTTTTCGCGCACCGACTTTCTTAGCATTCTGCGTGCTCACAGCACGCAGGACGCTGGGACTTGTAGTTTTGAGTTTGTGGTTTGCGTTCATGCGCGTTTTTTTAATGGGGCTCAATTTCAATTGGCCGTGCGATGTGTCTCCCAACATTCTTTTTGCTCGCGCCTCTCAGCCTGATTGGCTCTGGCATGGCACGGCGCAAAGAATGTTGGGAATTGAAGTCCTTTTTCTTTGCTTGTGTTCATGGGGCTCCTGCCCCACTGGTGCATTTCTCAACCTGACAGTTACATGCGGACCGGGTTTGCGCGAGTGCAGGAGGCTCGGTACGGGCTAGTATGGCTGCGTGCGGGAGCCTTTGTCACATTCCAGCGGTTTATGCTCAGATTTATAGGTATAGATACAGTAAAAATGCTGATTCCATCAGCCTTGGCTCTATGTCTCTCTACCTGGAATAATTAATTGATGCTACATCCTCTGCATCTGGACCCATTGCATCAGCCATAACATCATTAATAGTTGCTATCTGTGTGAGAACATAAGGTCACTATGACCTTGGCTCATTTTCCCTTCCTCTGTCCAATCTGGAATGTACACTAATTATACATCGCAGGCATTTTATTAGCTATTGTTGCCTATTTATTACTCTAGTCAAGGTCACACAGCTGTTTCTTATACATCATAGCCAAGGTTTGGCAGATACTACCTCCTCCTCTATCACAAGATGTCTAGACATCTTGTGTTCTCTTGCCAGACACAATTACTTCTGCTTGGCAGACATCATATCTTAGAAAATAAGATCAGTGGTGGGCATAAAAAAAATTCCTACCACAGTGTGGGTGTGGCAATGTGACTGGGTGGGCGTGTCATGTTGGCCATGTGACTGCTCTTTGCTATAGAGCTATGAAAATAGAAGCCTCTGAAGCCATTTCCCCCTTGTCCAAGGCTTTTCCTTGGCTCTGTTTCACCCCAAAGCACATGGGCTTCAGAGGTTTGCTATAGAATGATGAAAATAGAAGAGGCTTCAATTTTCATAGCTCTATAGCAAAGAACCCCTTCAGAAAACATTACCCCCTTCCTCCAAGGCTTTTCCTGGGATCCGTTTCCCCCTGAAGTGCCTCTCCAACCACTCTGGAATGGCTGGGAATGTGCTTTGGGGTGAAACGGAGCCTAGGAAAAACCTTGGAGGAAGGGGGAAATGGAGCCAGCACCTTCCAAAGCCTCTTCAAGGAGGAGGAGGAGGTGGGTGGGGAGGTGGACGGGGCCAGCTATTTTTTACTACCGGTACGTGCATACTGGTGTGAACCTGCTGATGCCCACCACTGCATAAGATGCTCTGCAAAATACTCCCCATCTTACAAAGTCCATGGGAAAGATCTTTGCTCAGTCAATGTGTACTTCCCCAAGCATAAGCATATTTCAATATCTTAACATGTGGATGCTTAGAATGATTTTAATCATTTCTAGAGATGTAGAAAAGAGGAAATGGGAAATATCACTGTTGTGTTCTAACAGTGTAACCTTCTACATGTGATAACAATGTATCTGAACCAATGTAACCTTGCCTACGAGTAACAATGTAACCTTCAGCTGATCACTATAAACCCTGTAATAGGACGCGAGCTAATGACCACCAGCTGGCAGCAGCGAGCGTCCAAGCTCTCTTGGTTCAAACCCATCAAAGGCCACAGCGCGGGAAGTTTCCCGCCGCTACCTACACCTGGACAAGAAGGGCGTGACCAGCCATGACGTCACGCGGGCAGTAGCCAATGGGCTATCGTGGAGCCACATTCAAATACGTTACTACCATATATATAGAGCTGTTCGTCCGCCATTACCTCATGTTCCCTCTGTCCACCATGCAATAAACCTGAGTTAACCCAGCCCTTGGCTGTTTCCTGTGTCTTGACTCTCATACACTAAACTGGCGACGAAGGTGGGATTATGGATCCCCAAGGAGCCAGGGCACAGAGCGGGTTCAACATTACCAAACCGCAAGACTGGGAGCTTTTTGAGATGGACTTCCAGGCGGCACTGGTGGAACTCAAAGTCAAAGAAGACGACGAGGAAAGGAAGAGGGCCATCCTCACCCGCATGCTTGGGATGGAGACCAAGCGAACGCTGGTGGGCATTATTGCGCCGAAGAAGATGGGTGAGTTCAAAGCCGATGACATCATGAAACTGCTGCGTGAGCGTTTCCGACCCTCGAGGGCAATGTTTCCCGCTCGGAGCGCGTTTTGGAGGCGAGTTCAAGCGCCGGACGAGTCGGTAGAAGCCTTCGTAACAGCTATGAGAGTAGCCGCCACCCCCTGCAGATGGGACCACTTTCTAGAGATGGCCCTCAGGGACGGAGTTCTGTGTGGCCTGAAGGACAAGGAAGTGCAGCGCAGCCTGATGAACAAGGAGCCACCACCCACACTGACAGAGGTTGTAGAGGCCGCGGAAGCCGCGGAATCCACGAATGCTGGAGTAGATGAGATGCACAAGTGGCGTGAGTGGCGTCCGAGGGCCGGCAAAGCGGAAAACTCGTTGCACGGAAAGTCCGGACAGTCGGTGCACGCAACCCGACGGACCTCGAAGTCGTCTTCGGAAAGCAGCGACGGCGAGGAGGTCCAGAAGGTCCGAAGGGGAGGGCGCCGTTGCGATGGGTGCGGAGCGGCCCATGAGCGCGTGAGGTGCCCATTCAGAAAAACCGAGTGCTACAACTGCGGCCGTCGGGGGCACATCGCCAAGGCGTGCAGGAAAGGGAAAGAGGGCCGGAGACAGTCACAAGACCGTTCGGCCAGACCGGACCGTCCAGCGAGGTCCAAAGATGGCGCCCGGACCACGAGGAAGCAGGACGGCGTGGGCCGCATCTCGGACGACAGCGAGGGCGACGCTCCTGTGCTCAGCGTGTCTGCGGGACAGCCCCATTACTTCGTTGAGGTACTAGTACAAGGGACCCCTATTAGGATGGAAATTGACTCGGGGTCCTCCTATTCTATAATTCCCCAGAGAGAGTTCTTGAAAATCGACCCCCACGTGCGGCCCAAACTTAAAGCGTTGAGGGCCACACTACGGGACGTACAGGGGAACAGCATTCCAGTGTTGGGGGTCGGGACATTCCGGGTTCGTTTTAAGAGACATTCTGCGGAACTTCCCCTAGTGGTGCTAAAAGGGGGGAGTTGTAGCCTCCTCGGGACGCAATGGTTTCAGCCTTTAGGTTTGTTCATTGGGGGGGTGCATGCCGTAGGTGTGGACCCAATACAAGCGGTGTGCGACGCACACCCCGCCGTTTTCAAAAGTGGACTGGGAAAGTTCAAGGGACCCCCTGTAGCCTTCGACCTAGACCCGGAGGTCCGCCCGATAAGACTCAAACCGCGCAGGGTGCCGTTCGCACTAAAGGACAAAATAGAGGCGGAACTGGACAAACTGGTGGGTCAGGGGATTCTTGTTCCTGTGGATTCCGCGGAGTGGGAGACTCCAATTGTAACAGCACTGAAGGCTAACGGGGAGGTGCGCATTTGCGCTGATTATAAGTGTACAATTAACAAGGCGATCCGCCCTAATGCATACCCGGTGCCAGTGGTCAGCCACCTCCTGGCCAGGCTGAATGGGGGAAAGTGTTTCACTAAGCTCGATTTAGCACAGGCCTACCAGCAACTCCCTGTAACCCCCGCCACAGCGGCGGCACAAACAATAGTTACACATAAGGGGGCGTTCCAGGTGTCGCGTTTACAGTTCGGCGTGAACTCGGCACCTGGCCTTTTTCAGTCGCTCGTGGAACGCCTCCTGAAGGGGCTGGAGGGGGTGTTGCCATATTTTGATGACGTGTTGATAACGGGGGGGAGTAAGGCCAAGCTGGCACATAGATTGGATAAAGTTCTGACCGTGTTCGAGAAAGCGGGGCTGCGACTGAGAAAAGACAAATGTGTATTTTTCGAAACAGAGGTTGAGTTTTTAGGGTTCCGTGTCACGCCCGAGGGAATTAGGCCGTCCAAATCTAAGGTAGCCGCCATCAAGAAAGCTCCTCGCCCCACATCCAAAACCGAACTACAGTCATTTCTGGGGCTTCTCAATTTCTACCATACCTTCCTTCCACGGAAGGCGTCTGTTGCCGAGCCGCTCCATCGGTTACTTAAAAAAGAGGAAAACTGGCTGTGGGGTGACGAGCAAGAGAGGGCGTTCACAGAGTTAAAGCAACTCCTAACATCCGAGGCAATCCTGACTCATTTCGATCCCAAACGGCCAGTAGTTTTAGTCTGCGACGCATCCCCGGTGGGGGTGGGGGCGGTGCTTTGCCACGTGTTGAACGACGGAAGGGAGGCCCCGATAGCGTTTTATTCAAGGTCCCTGTCCCAAGCAGAGCGGAATTACGCACAGACCGACAGGGAGGCATTAGCGATAGTAGCGGGAACCAAAAAATTTCACGATTTTCTGTATGGTCGCCCGTTCAAGATCGTGACTGATCACAAGCCCCTGTTAGGAATCTTCACTGCAAATAAGCCCACGCCACAGATCCTGTCCCCGAGGATGCTGCGGTGGGCTATTTTTCTTAACGCATACCAACATGAGTTGGAATACCGGCCCGGGAAGGAGATCAGCCATGCAGACGCGCTCTCACGGTCTCCGTTGCCCTTGTCGGACGATCAGAAGGCAGGGGTAGGAAGAGACCGCCAGGTATTGCTAATAGAGGTCTTAGATTCACCCCCAATAGTACCGGCCGACATTGCCAAGGCGACCGGAAAGGATAGAACACTGGAGAAAGTATGCTCGTGGGTACAGAAGGGGTGGCCGGCGTCATCCCCAAGCATGGAGTTCGACCCATTTTTCGAAAACGAATAGAATTGTCATTAGAGAGGGGGTGCCTCTTGTGGGGCCAACGGGTGGTGGTTCCTACGTCCCTGCGACCGAAGGTGCTAAAGCTGCTGCACGTCAGCCACCCGGGAATCGTCCGTTCCAAGGCACTGGCCCGGAGTTATTTCTGGTGGCCCCAGCTGGATGCCGACATAGAGCATATGATTGGCACTTGTGAGGCATGTCAGGGCTCCCGACCGGAGGTAGCCCGTCTCCCGCATAGGGAATGGGACGCAGCAAGGGGACCGTGGTCCAGGGTGCACGTAGATTTTGCTGGCCCGTTCCGAGGAACCATTTTTCTCCTGGTAGTGGATGCGTACTCAAAGTGGCTGGAGGTCATTCCGGTAAAGAGCACATCCTCCGCCACTACCATTGGGCAGCTAAGGAGGGTCTTTTCCACGTTCGGTTTACTCGACACTCTGGTCAGCGATAACGCTAGCTGTTTCACGTCCGCTGAGTTCACGGCATTCATGGAGGCAAATGCAATTCGGCACGTCACATCCGCGCCGTTTCACCCGGCCACGAATGGCCAAGTGGAACGGTTGGTGCGCACAACAAAAGATGCGCTGCGGCGCATGGGCTCGGGGGATCTAAATCACCAAGTCTGTCAATTTCTATTAGCGTACAGAGTGACCCCCTTAGCGTCCGGATACTCGCCGGCTGAGATGCTGATGCGGAGGAAACTGACCACGATCTTGTCCAGGTTAGACCCGACGAGGGTCGAGGACAAAGGGAAGAACATAGGTTTAGCGGTCTCGAAAGGTTTCGGCGTAGGCGATCCTGTACACTGTAGGAACTATGCCAACGCAGGCCCGGTCTGGGTGCCAGGGACGATAGTAGAACAGACGGGACCAGTGTCGTACCGGGTGGAAACGAACACCGGTCTCCTCTGGAGGAGGCACGCTGACCAACTGCGGCGCCGAGTGAGTGAGGGACCGATCAGTGGGGCTCAGCAACCAGATTCAGCGATAGGGTTCTCCCCCACCCGTTTAGCCCAAGGGGGAGACAGAGAAGGACACCAGTCCGAAGCCAGGGGGGAAAGCAGTGATCCCGACTCATATCCTTTTGACACGCCAGCTCTATCCGAGCCCGGGGAGGGGGAAAAGGAGTTTGCGGCCGCCGCTGCCGCTTCCCCCGAATTCGATTACGATTTTAATTTTGCTAGCCGGGGGGGTTTTTTGGAGTGTTCCCCCACCCATCCAAGCGAGAAGAGGGGTTTTTCGTTAGCCCCCAGTGCCCCCGGTTCCTCCCAAACAAAGCACACACCGCCCAACAAAACCGCAGAGCCGCGGCAAGCCACTAACAAGTCATCCTCTCCGATTACAGGGCAGGAAGCCAGGGAGCAAGGAGGAGGGAGCGAAGCCGGGGCAGGGCAGCCCGCGCCGAGACCCCAGCGTGTTCGAAATAAGCCATCTTGGCTGAGAGACTTCGTCTCATCCTAGGGGGGAGGAGTGTTGTGTTCTAACAGTGTAACCTTCTACATGTGATAACAATGTATCTGAACCAATGTAACCTTGCCTACGAGTAACAATGTAACCTTCAGCTGATCACTATAAACCCTGTAATAGGACGCGAGCTAATGACCACCAGCTGGCAGCAGCGAGCGTCCAAGCTCTCTTGGTTCAAACCCATCAAAGGCCACAGCGCGGGAAGTTTCCCGCCGCTACCTACACCTGGACAAGAAGGGCGTGACCAGCCATGACGTCACGCGGGCAGTAGCCAATGGGCTATCGTGGAGCCACATTCAAATACGTTACTACCATATATATAGAGCTGTTCGTCCGCCATTACCTCATGTTCCCTCTGTCCACCATGCAATAAACCTGAGTTAACCCAGCCCTTGGCTGTTTCCTGTGTCTTGACTCTCATACACTAAAATCACTAACTCCTCAACATAGCAATCATTCTTCTGGAAAAGCCCATCATCCCCTGGAGGATACACACATTTCACCTAGTACATAGATTTTCATGATGGACATATTCAAACACTGCACAGACCCAAATCAGGTTTGAAAATAGCAATTTCAACATTGCTTTTTCTAACAGTCCTTGATATGTGGAAGAAAGTGGAAAAGCTTTGGGAAGCAAGGCTACAGAGTAGCAGCTTTCTTAGGAGAGACAGTCTCTGAAGTATCGGTATGAAAACCAATCAGAAATTGTTTGTTGTATGTACTTGCCATGGATCCAAGAGCCATTGGTATATACAGAGAGTGCAAATGTACCCCTAAAGTGGAATTCAGAGCTCAGTATGAACATTTCCTGGAGTTTGACATTCAAGAGTCTACATCATACTTACCTATTTTGTAGGGAGCTTTGTATACTGAATAGGGAAGTTTTATTCTGGCTTTATTAGGCTATGGTTTGAAATGTTTTACCCCACCCAGAAATTTTGCAATACTGTATAGAAAAACTAAGCAGCTAAACTAATTAATAATATGCCCAGGAGGAAAACAATAGAAATGATCATCAGAGGGCAGTGGAGTATTAGATTTCACATTTTATTGCAGTGCAAGCTGGGAAAGATGTTTGACTGAAAAGTCTGGGAGTCCCTTTCTCCATCTGTCAGCCCCTACATTTCCAAATGTATGACAGTGCCAACCTATAACATTTTATAAATGGAAAGAAAACGCAGTTTAACAATCTGATCTTTACCACATCTCCAAAATGCTTGCAGACATTCTCTCCCTGACATAATGCTGCCAAATTTGTTCAACAGTTTTGATTTAGGCAGTGTATACAAGTTTTTTTTTGTAGTCCTGGGAAACAAAAATTTATGTCTCTAAGTGGTGATGTAAAATGACAGATAAATTGTTTTATGCCCATCGAGTATGATTTATTGTAACAGAATACTTAATACTTGGCCATGTAGGCTTCTGCTTTGTGTCTGAGCTACTGTAAATGGAAAAAGAGGTGCTAAATGGCCTAAGCAAAAGAACATTTCTTCTGATGGTTCTTTAAGTATATATCTAACATTGATCTGCATGCATGTAGAGCCGAAAAAGGACAAGTAATAATCTTGGCACTTCAGTGAAAAATGCATTTTTTTCATGCTTCACTTGTAGTTGATTTGAGCATCTTCAAGGTCAATTGTAGGAAACTGTTTAGTTAGAGAAACACATTACATTGTTGACTGCATTCTCTTTTCTTCATTTAAAGACTGCATTCAAATGGGGATTGTCTATCTCTCAAGCATCCTTTATGTTATCATCAAAGAATATATGTGAATCTTGAGTTATGAGAGGCCCTTGTGTTGCACTGCAAAGCCATGCAGATGGGAAATTATTTTCTAATTCATTTACTCATACATGTTCAGTTCCCTCCACACTCAAGGCTTCTTTACCACTCTCTTAGCTGGATCATGTTCCTGCTTTTAATTATGAGTTTCTGGGGTATGCTTATTTGATCATCCCTGGACACTTTGAGAGTTTTATATGCGGAGGCAGCTTTTTAAGTGAGCTCAAGCTGGTCATTTTGGATTCTAGTTGATGGAACTATATACATATGAATGTACATTTTTAAAAACAATAACCCTGCAGGTCAGATGTTTAGAATTGTGATGTGATTAGCATTTTCTGATCTTCACCACGGAAACAAATTCATAGAATGTGCTGGCATTTGTGATTCCTCGGCTGTTGCTTTGCTTGGTAAGTCAGGGTAGAGTAGGCTCACTGAATCCAATGATTCCAATACACCTACTCTAGTTGTGATTTATGTTAGCACAGTAAACTGCAACTAGAGTAGGCCCATTTGAACCAGTGAAACTTATAGAAGGGGTTGGGGTGCACAAAAAGAGTCTCCTCAAAGATTGTGGTATTTTTGAACCACAATCGGGGTATCCTGGTAACATGGTAACAGCAATCTTATGTTGCTGGCTAATCTTTCTCACACTAGGTCGAGCAAGAGGACCTGCAGAATGAGCTCACCAAAAGCTGGCTTCATTTTGATAGCTTCACATCTGGTCTAAACACAAAAGAAGAGTAGAGGAGTTGACTCACCAAATCTCCACTATTTCAATGAGCCTCTTCTTGTGTGATTTAGCAATAGCAATTACACTTATATACTGCCTCAGCAGTTCACAAGATAATTAACATTTTTTGGCCCAAACCTGCTGGGAACTCATTTTACTGACCTTGGAAGGATGAATCAACCTTGAAACCTATCAGGATCAGACTCACAATGTCAGCAGTTGTAGCTGCAGTATAGCAGTTTAACCACTGTGGCACCAGGGCTTAGTGCTAACTATGCCAAGCAATGGGATTTCAGCCAGTATCTGAACCAGAGCTCTATGGAGGTCTGGAAGCCTGGAAAATTATTGCTAACAACTCTGTTCAGTCATGGTGAAGGCATGTGTTCTCCACACTCAATGAGGGGAGCATGCCCTCCTCAGTCACCTTCAATGTGGGAATTTAAGAGTCTGAAAAGGGGGTGGCTGTTGCAGGTTCTCCAATATAAGGCAGAACATATAAAAGAGAGAGTTCTGACTCACAGGGGGAACCTGCAGGGATAAAGCAACCTTTTCCTCTTCCAGAATGTCACTTTCACTTGTTAAAACCTATGATCAAGGAGGACATTTTTAATTTATTAATTCCTTACATTTGTATTCCACCCACTAGTAAGCTTCTCAGAATGGTGGTATTTGCATGTAGAGAGGTGAACAAGACCTAATTGAAAAAGCATGAACAGTAATGACCATATTAAAACAAAACCCCACATGATGGTAAGTTACAAAAGAAAAATATAACCAAATAGTTAATAAAATGACAACTACAAGTAAAATCAGGGCTTAGAAAGAAATAATAAAAATAATCTTTCATCAGATTCCCTAAAAGCTTCCCTAAACAGAGCTATTTAGAACAAACATTCTTCAGGGTACTAAAGAGGAAAACCAAAATAGAAGATGGAGGAAGGAGCTCACTGGAAAAGGAACAACATTAAAGGAGGATATAGTTGAGGAACTCAACCTCCCCTACTGTCGTGTCCGGCCCTTGTAAAGAACAGTCCAGCAAACGATGAACAGAACAGCAAACAACGGTTTATTGTAAAGTATTTCTGGTTACTCTTACAAGGAATATCCGTACCTCAGATGGCTACACAAGTCCCATGTAATTGGTCTCTCTGAATTCTACCATAGAGGCAATGTACTAAGCTACACCTTGCATGTGAGCATATCGAGAAGACCCCAGGTTAGCCCAGCATGGTCTAACCTGCAGCGATAATGAGAAGCATAGATCCAGCCCTGGCCCCACCCTTGTTTACACTTATATAGTGTCTCCCTGGCGGTGACTCTTTGATACAATGTAGTAACCCGCCAGACAACCTTAACTAACCAATCATTAATTTAATTTAATTTAATTTTTTGACTTGTTCGCTGCCCACTCAGGGAAACCCGACTCAGGGCGGCTTACATAAACTAAAAACCCCATACAATAAATACAGTAGAAACCCCCGCCCCCTTAAAGTTCCCACCCACCCCATACAGAGGAGAGAGGGTGCATCTCATGGTAAGAGCCAGCAGGCAGGAGCCACATTGCCCTCGGGGCCCCATACCTGCCCCGCCAGCCAGGTCTTAAGTCCTTTCCTGAAGGGCAGCAACTCCATCTGCAGCCGTAGCTCTACTGAAGGAGGTTCCAAAGGGCCGGTGCAGACACGGAGAAGGCCCTTTTTCTTGTGCCAGATAGGTGAGCCCCTCTGGTCAATGGAACAATCAGGGACCCTCTCCAGTCTGCTCTGGTTGGACGGACAGATATTCTTAGGGTGATGCAGTCTCTTAGGTATCCTGGTCCACTACCATATAGGGCTTTAAAGGTCATAACCAGTACCTTGAATTGCACCTGGAAGCAGACTGGTAACCAGTGCAGCTCCCGGAGTAGGGGTGTGGCATGGGCATAATGCCCACATCCCATCACTACCCAGGCTGCCTCATTCTGGACCAGCTGCAGCCTCCGAATGGTTGATAAGGGCAGTCCTATGTAGAGCGCATTGCAATAGTCCAGTCTGTAGGTGACCAAAGCATGTGTGACCATAAGCAAGGAGTCCCTATCCAGGAGTGGGCGCAACTGGTGTATCACACGAAGTTGTGTGAAGGCCCACCTGGCCATGGCTGCTACCTGTTCTTCTAGTAGCAGTCAAGAGTCCAGCAGGACCCCCAAGTTGTGCACTGGGTCCATCTGGGGCAGAGAAACCCCATCTAAGACCAAGGATGGCAGCTCCCAGAATAACATAGGCCCCCAAACCCATAGCCACTCAGTCTTGCTAGGATTCAGCTGTAACCCATTGCCCCCCATCCAGACCCCCACAGCCTCCAGACATCCCAATAGGACTTTGACAGCTTCGCTGGGGTCCCCACAGGCCAAGATGTACAGCTGAGTGGTACCGCACCCTGTGGGAACGAATGATCTCACCCAGCGGCTTCATGTAGATGTTAAATAGGAGAGGAGAGAGCACCGAGCCCTGAGGCAGCCCATATTGAAGAGGCCTAGGACTGGATCTCTCACTCTCCAACCACACTGACTGGGTCCGGCCCTTCAGGAATGAGGAAAACCAGGACAACACAGTGCCCTGGATCCCCAACCCTTTGAGCCGTCCCAGAAGGATACTGTGGTCAACGGTATTGAAGGCTGCTGAGAGGTCAAGGAGAGCAAGAACAGATGGATGGCCGCCATCTCGCTCCCGCCAGAGATCATCCATCAGTGCGACTGTGGGTGGCCTGCATTAATTGGATATTAAACCTCTCCACAGACCCACAGGCCAGTCCCCAAATTAGTTGGGGCCGTGCTCAGCTGGAGAGGAAATTGGGGAGATAAGCGGGCAGGCTAGGAATAAACAATGGCTCAGGCTGGGGGTAAATACAGTTAGGCAAGCAGACAGGGGCACGCAAGCCTTCTGTACAGGGGATGTTGCAATTGTCTTAGATACGCATCTTTGCCCCTAGGCAGAGAATAAATACTTGCTCCTGACTCCGGTCGGGGCTGGACTTTGCCACATGGCTGCCTCCTGCATCTCATTGCAACATATGGTGACCCCGACGTGATCGGAAGCACGTTCCAAAGTGAAGGAAGAGCCGAGACGCGATCCTCAGCAGTGAAGGCAGACCCACGGCAGAGAACCATTGCCACGATCCTAACCAACCGATATCTTAGGGACATCATCCTGTGAGCCCGCCCTGATTTACTACCTCCGGCGCACCAAATCATCCTGCGGAGGCAACTTCGGGGACCCTTTCAGGTAGTATGGGGGCTTACTCATCTGTTAGGCAGCGAGCTCACATTAGGGAGCTCAAAGACCAGACCAGCCAATGCAAAATAGAGTTGGGGAAGAGAGAGGTAATGGACCTAGTGGTGTACATGTGGGAGCATTGCTTGTTCTACCCAGAGGCAGGTACGATGGATCCAGAGGTATGGGAAAGAGTAGGAAGGTGCCTGAAGGAGGAACCCCAAGCCCCACCGAAAATCATAGGGACTTGGAGCAAGTTTCGACAAATAATTACGGCTGTGAGTCCAGCCTAGGTAATATGCCTACGTAAAATACTGGTATGCTTTGTTTGAATATCTTATCTTTCATTCTTAAGCCAAAGAAGGCTAATAGCTTGCTATATTCCTAATAACATTCTTCTAGCTCTTCTATAGGTTACTAAAACAGCCTAGGTCATTCTCTGTTATGAATAATCATGACTTTTTCCTTTAAAGAGACCTTCTTAAATGGGTTTTTCCTCTTATCTGATATTCATAGCTTTTGTGTCTGTGTAATAATAATAATAATAATAATAAAGTTTAATTTCTATCCCGCTTTCCTGACACAAGTGCCACTCAAAGCGGCTCACAACATATACAAATACAATAAACAGAGCAAAATATACAATAAGCCATAAAAGACAATACATAATTAATGCAATCAAAACATCAGAATAAGCAAAAATACAATACAAAATATAAGTAATTAAGCAATACCACAATGAAAAATTACACAGAAAAATCAACCTCAACCACGCAGCAGCCACAAAGGCACCCTATAGTTCAAAGTCTGTGAGGCAGCTGCGTCGGCGGCAATGGCTGCCACCTGTCTCTCCCCAGTGGGGCCAATGACATGGGCTCCCGGGGTGGGACAGGGAGCTGCTCGAAGCGGCTGGCATCATCGTCCCTTCCCTGCCTCCCATTCCCGGGCCGAGCAACGAGGGCCCCAGGAAGAGGCAACGCGGCGACGATGGCGGGGCTCTGGCGGCGTCTCCTTTTGAGCCCTCTCCGCAGGCAGGGCTCGGAGGGCGGGGAGACGCACCTGCCTCCCATTCCCGGGCTGAGCAACGAGGGCCCCGGGAAGAGGCAACGCGGCGGCGATGGTGGGGCTCCGGCGGCGTCTCCTTTTGAGCCCTCTCCGCAGGCAGGGCTCGGAGGGCGGGGAGACGCACCTGCCTCCCATTCCCGGGCTGAGCAACGAGGGCCCCGGGAAGAGGCAACGCGGCGGCGATGGCGGGGCTCTGGCGGCGTCTCCTTTTGAGCCCTCTCCACAGGCAGGGCTCGGAGGGCGGGGAGACGCACCTGCCTCCCATTCCCGAGCCGAATAGCGAGGGCCCCGGGAAGAGGCAACGCGGCGGCGATGGCGGGGCTCCGGCGGCGTCTCCTTTTGAGCCCTCTCCGCAGGCAGGGCTCGGAGGGCGGGGGGACACACCTGCCTCCCATTCCCGGGCCGAATAGCGAGGGCCCCGGGAAGAGGCAACGCGGCGGCGATGGCGGGGCTCCGGCGGCGTCTCCTTTTGAGCCCTCTCCGCAGGCAGGGCTTGGAGGGCGGGGAGACGCACCTGCCTCCCATTCCCGGGCCGAGCAACGCGGCGGTGTAATGCTTTTCCCCCTCAGCCTGCCTGCCAGGAGTGCTTTAATTGCCATGGAGAAGCAAAGTGTCAGCTCTTTATCTACAGGTTGATAAAATAAGCGGAAATCTAACCAGCTTTGCCTTTTTTCTTACATTAAGGCAGGTTCCATGCTATATTGCATAACATTGCTTGAATATTTTCTCAGTTTAAAAAAATCTGTTTCAGATTGGTGAAATATGGACCTCAACAAATATGAAATTCTAATCATGTTAGAAATTCTAATCTTCCCATTCATAGCTCTGAATGGGAAGTTCCAGTCTCCCATAGAATGCTTACAAAGCAGTAGCCTTGAAGCCATACCTGTCAACCTTCCCGATTTGGCTGGGATTACCCCATAAATTGATGTCGATTGACGTCATAACCCGGCCCCCGCTGCCAAAACCCCGTAATTTGGCAGCGGGGGAAACGCTTTCCACGCATGTGCGGAAGGGTTTTACCCCTTCCACGCATGCGTGGAAGCGCTACGTCACTTGTGTAAGGGCTGCGCAAGTGGCGTAGCGCTTCCACGCGTGCGTGGAAGGGGTAAAACCTTTCCACGCATGCGTGGAACGCGACCTGCGCACAAGCAATGTGCGCAGGTCCGATTTTTCTGGAGTTGCGGGTTGACAGGTATGCTTGAAGCTGAATAACCTTTTTCTATCCACAGCCCTTTTTAACAGAGAAAGTACAGAGATCTGAGCCATACTCACATTTAGGGTGCAGATTGCTCAGATCTTTCGCAGCTCCAGTGCTGCAAAGATCAACATTAAGGACACAGTCATGCTCGTAGAGCTACAACAGATTCTAGGGAACATTAATTGGGCAAGGCCATACTTCAAAATAGACACTGACCTCTTGAAACCGCTTTTTGTGCTGTTAATCCAAGGGAGGCAGCCAGCTGACCGAGTACAAGTTCAAAGGGAGGCTAAGCAAGCGTTAGCAACAGTAAATGGGATCCTAAGCAACCAGTGGGTGGACAGAATAGACAAGGGATTGCATGTCCCCATATTAAATGTGTACATCATAAAGACAGGGACCATGTTCACAGGAGCACTATGCATAGACTCTGACAGGGAGACGAAGATCATGGAGAGGGTGTACTTACCCAACACCACATCCAAGAACATCATTTTCCCCAAGAGTTGGTAGCCACAGTGATTCATAAAGGGCGACTAAGAGCAAATCTCAGGATTTGACTTAGCCAAGATAGTCGTACCATTCAATAAAGAGCAGATGCAGCAGTTGATGCAGTTGGGAGACACCCTACCCATAGCATTAGAAGGGTTAACAGTTAACCTGGCATTCTACTTGCCTAAGGACCCCCAGACCTGTCTCACTTTAGACCCAGACCATCAGGTTACAGGGCATGCTGTCCATGATCCCCATTCAGGGGGCCAGGACAGTATTCATCGATGGGGGAAAGGGTGTACGGAGTTCTCACTTGGCAAGAAGGGGCAATCTGGAAAACACTGCTGACACTTCCACAGAAGTCAGCACAGAGAGCGGAATTGGCAGCAGTAAATCTCACTTTAAAGACATTCGCTAGGGAGCCACTAAACGTCATCACAGACAGCCAGTACATTAGGGATTTGGTTCACAACCTACCAGGAGCCTACATCACTCCCACCATTGACAAGAATCTTTTGAGCCTATTTTTGACCATGCAGTTTCACCTGCGGCATCGCAGGGAGCCCCTGTATGTAGCCCACATTAGGAGTCACCAGGATTTACCTGGTCCCATCTCGGGGGGAAACAGCAGGACCAATGCGGCCGCTAGGGAAATCCACCAGAAATTGGTAATGGGTGTCTTAACGACCCCCATACAAAGCCATGCATTTTTCATTAGAACGCCAAGGCATTGGCACGGCAATTTAACCTCCCATTGTCACAGGCACAGGGTATCGTGCACTCCTGCCCATAGTGCGCGGGGCCGCAGGGGGGCCCTTGTGGTGGATCAACCCACAAAGGACGGGATCTAACCAGATTTGGCAGATGGACGTCATGCACATCCCAGAATTTGGGAGATGGCAGTACATGCATGTCTCCATTGATACTTATTCACAATTTGCCTGGGCTACAGCCCAGAAAGGAGAAACCACCACTCATGTCGAGCTCCATCTTTTAACCTGCTTCGCGGTCATGAGCAAGCCCGACCTCATAAAAACCAGCAATGGGCCGGCATATAGCTCCAAACAATTGGCATTATTTCTAGCAATTTGGGATGTAAAGCACACATTCAGGATTCCATACAACCCTCAAGGACAAACAATTGTTGAACGGGTAAACTGGACGTTAAAGTCCTACATTGAAAAACAAACAAGAAGGGAGGAGATAGTCACCCCCCAAAATCAGGGCCATGTGCAACAACACCTGCACAAAATATTATTCACATACAATTATCTCAACATTTTTTGGGACTGCACTCCTCAGAAGAAGCACTTCAAGCAACAGGAGACCCTCCCGCGACATATCGTCCGCTTCAGGGTACCGCCAGACTCCTCCTGGAGGGGTCTGGCACCGCTGATAACTTGGGGGAGAGGGTATGCATCGATTATGTCTCCCACAGGTCTGGTTTTGGGTACTTAGTCACTGTGTGAAGCCACATTTCGAGCAGCATGGTGTGGACCAGAGCGACACAGAACCCCCTGCCCAAGATGGAAGGAGTGAGCCTGATGATGGGACAGAGGCGGAACAGATGACCCAGACCGAGACAGGAACCGAGTGTGACCTGGGGGATGGTCAAGACCCTGTGTGATGATACTTTTTTCCATTCTGAGGGAGCAGAATACTGAGTCAACCCCACAAAACATGGTGGCTGCGGTGCTAGCCCAAATCACCTACAATTCACTGATGATCATCATGATCTTCCTCTTGATAGTGGGGGGAGGAGTCCAAGCATCTAGAGGGGACTTGACAGCTAGAATGCAGTATAATATTTGGGAGAAATTAGCCGGACTTGTCAACCAATCTGACTTTTACCTGCAACAAACCACAGACGCTGCATCTTCTTTAGAGTACTTGCCTGATTCCGGTGTGCTGAGTGCCAGGAGATCAGGCTGGGGACACTGAGTGATTGCGGTCATTCCACCACCATCACAAGATCACTTATGGGGCTTATGCAAAATGGGGTACTCGGGTGATAAGGACTTTGCCGGCCGATGCAATCACCCTTTACACACCACGGGTGGCCATCAACCAAAACACCACTTGTGCCAGAATGGTGGGTTGCTTCACAGCCAAAGACCCACACCACCGTTGCCTGAACCCAGGGAAAGAGACTTGGAAATGTGCCAAACCAGAGACAATTAGTTATGTGTATGCCCACATCATCCTGCCTCTGGGATGGTTCTTTATGTGCAATCAAAGAACATGGAACTACATACCGGCCAATCTGTCAGACTCATACTGTTGTGTGAGTGGCCTGACCTTGGTACTCCCGGGGAGGGATATGGTGACCCAGAAGCCAGAACAGCCTAAGCGGAGAGGGGTCCAGCTAGACAGGACATGCGATAGCAACATCTCCCTGCTCAGCAGGGCAAGGTATGTTTCCTTAGCTGTCAGCATAGTGGGGGTACCAGGATTGACAGTCGGCAATGAGCACCAAGTCAGCCAACTAACGTGCGTGTTAGCCAAAAGCAATTAATTGCACCTCATCAGCCATTGCAATGTTAAACCAGGAGCAGGCTGAGCTTAGACATGTGGTTTTAGACAACCACGCAGGCACTGATTATCTGCTGCTGTTACACCATTTGGATTGCGAATCAGTCCGCGACATGTGTTGCTTCAACCTGACGGACAACTCTCGCAAGGTCCAGAGCCGAATAGCTGAACTAGACACCTTAGTGAAAAACATCAAAGAGGACACAAATTGGGCTTGGTGGGATGCATTGTGGTCTTGGGTGCCCTGGGGGTGGATGCAAACAGCGCTCCAGACCATAGCTATAATCATAGTTGTTGGGATTATGCTTTGCTGATTTCCGCAGTGCATCCCATCGCTCATGTTGATGTACACCTCATGCTGGAAGCCCAAAGAGAGATTTATGCCCAAGCAGATCATGCCTTACATCTATCAAGCCCTCAGCCAGACCGATTTAAACAGTAAAAAAGGGGGAAATGGTGGTTGCCCACATTAATTGGATATTAAACCTCTCCCAAGGGGTGCACCTGGTGTCCACAGACCTGCATGCCAGTCCCCAAACTAGTTGGAGCCATGCTTGGCTGGAGAGGAAATTGGGGAGATAAGCAGGCAGGCTAGGAATAAACAATGGCTCAGGCTGGGGGCAAATAAAGTTAGGCAAGCAGACAGGGGCAAACAAGGGACAAGATTAGGTGCCCGGGGTCAATCCACATAGACCCCAAGATTAGGGCAGGAACAATGGGTCTCACCAGCCCAAGGCAATTTGGTACGGGTTTTTCATTAACCTCAGGGTTGCCTCAGAATAGCCTTCAAGACACAGGTTTCATGAGAATGCAATGCACGCAAGCCTTCTGTACAGGGGATGGCGCAATTGTCTTAGATATGCGTCTTGACCCCTAGACAGAGAATAAATTATTGCTCCCAACTCCGGTCGGGGCTGGACTTCACCACACGGCCGCCTCCCACGTCTCATTGCAACATGCGACCAATGCCATCTCCATACCATACCCAGGCCTGAATCCAGACTGGAAGGGGTCCAGATAATCCAGAACACCCTGTAGCTGACGCACCACTGTCTTCTCCAGAACCTTCCCTAAAAAGGGAAGATTGGAGACTCACAACATGATATACCAGTTTTAACCAATCACGAACAGGATCCAAAGTTGCACCCAATCATTGAATTCTGATTAGCCTAAAGAGTGCGCCCAGAAGGGAAGAGTACCTGCCAAATCTAGCAGCTAATGTTGATAGCAGGAAATCACCATTTTGTCTTTGCAAAGCATTGCTGGAACAACTTGCAATTAACCTGAATACACAACACCTACGTCACTTGGAGGACTCTGAGTAGGCTGATGGTTGGAGTGCCTAAATGTAAGACCAGCATACTCAAGTGGGGGCTGCTGGCAGACAATAACACGCTGTGTGAATGTGGAGAGATACAGAATCCAGCTCATTTACTGGTCTTCCCATGACTACCAGAAACACGCACAGATGAGGACTTACATTTGTCACTTACATCAAAGCGAAGAAAGTGGCTTCATTTTGGCTGTCCAAGGAAAAAAGACATGGGAAAAAAGAAGTCTAACTGAATGAATACCTTCTCTTATTGTCAGAGAAGTGACTTTTTTTTAAAAAAAGAACCCTGCTAGGTCTTCACTGAAGCAATGTATCATTTTGCAGAGATGATTTTAATGAACAATGCATTGACATGTAATTAAAAAAATTAAATGAAATTATGCATCACATCAGCAATGATTTAGAAAACATTAAAAAATTATTTCATTTCCCAAGAGCATACTTAAATGATCAGGGGAAGTGTTGAATTTCTGATGTGCTGAAGTGGCTTGTAAGTGTCTTGAGGATACTGGGAGTTGTCACTGGAACCAGTTTTGACAACTGCAAGGTTCCCATATAAGCCATTCCCAGGATCCACAGGTGCCTATATGGGAATGCACCAAAATAGTAGAAGCCTCTGGCAGGGTCTTAAAAGACACATTAGCAGGGAGTTGTGTCACTCCATCAAACATGTGTAGAGAAAAAAGTGGATCATCCCACTTGCAAAATACCCTGGAGAACTGTTAATGTTTGTTCCAATGACCCCTAAATCAAATTAAAGTCACTATATTTCTGTTGTGTCTTTTTTCCTCTCCCCTCCCCACCCATAAACCAAATAAATGCTGAATTTCCCAGATCAAGGCCATAATTCCAGGTGATACAAGCAATATGGATTTATTTAGACAAATTGATGGCTGAAATTTCATTTAGTGGGTGAAATGGAGGCTGAAGTCAGTAAAAAGAAAGGTCATTACACCCCAAAGTTAGTATTTTTTCATTTCCCCAGAGCACATGCTGTGAGGAAATAATGGAAGGTACTTTGATAGTTATATGATTGTGGCCTCCCTATATGGTGGAGAAATAGCAACCTGCTGCTTAAATGCCAGCTCACCCTGCACTTCAGGCTGCTGCCTCTTGCTCTGTTGTCGTTTCTGAGGCAACAACAAGGTTGATGAGGGAATCATTTGTTCTGTATCACATGCCAGCAGTTAGTAGCATTTGGCTGTTTTTCAAAAATATTCTTTAAAAGTGAACAAGTCAGTGAAGGGAAAACTCTGAGTCTAAGTGTCAACTTTCTGTCCTGGGATTTCCATACCTGTCAAGTATCCTGTTTTCCCAAGGAAAACCCCTTATTTTTACCCCTCTTCCCACCCCCTCCCGTTTTATTAATTTCCCCGTAATATCCCTTATTTTTTTTAAAAAGAAATCCTGACCGGAGCCCTCACAGGTGAAGCTACAGTATGTTTTTCTGGCCACCCCTCTGGTGGCAGGCTTTTCGATTGTGGAAGGGGAGAGAGAGAAGGTGGTGGGGGCATTCTGTAGTTTTTCTTTCATTTCCCTTCCCTGCTACGTGGTCATGGAGGCTTCGTTTTTGCTGCTGCTGGTCACAGGAGCCACCATGGGACGGACGGGAGTCTACTCTAGAGGTGAGTGATATTTCATATATGCAGGGGCAAATCAGTGAGAGACTTCTCTCTCACTCTCATGCTTTATTGAGCTGTTTCTGCCCTGCCTCCTGGCTGGAGGCTTTAGTTTCTGTTCTAGAGTTAACTTGGGAGGGGTGGGGGGTGGGGGATGGTGCTTGATCACTATATGAGAGAGGGGGGTGTTCGTTTCTGTTCTAGAGTTAACTTGGGAGGGGTGGGGGTGGGGGATGGTGCTTGATCACTATATGAGAGAGAGGGGGGTTCATTTCTGTTTTGGAGTTAACGTGAGGGGTGGGGGTGGGGGATGATGCTTGATCACTATATGAGGGAGAGGGGGTTCATTTCTCTTCTAGAGTTAACGGGAGGGGTGGGGGATGGTGCTTGATCACTATATGAGAGACGGGGGGTTTGTTTCTGTTCTAGAGTTAACTTGGGAGGGGGTGGGGGGCTAGTTCATTAAAGCCAAGCTGCTTACAAGCAGTTGGTAACCCTAGGGGGCTGGTTTACTATTCTGCACTTTCTTTGCTTCCCAGGGGAAAAAATAATTAAAAATGAGTAAGGTAAAGGTAAAGGTTTCCCTTGCTTGAAAGCCAACCGTATCCGACTCTAGGGTTCAGTGCTCATCTCTGTTTCAAAGCCGAAGAGCCAGCATTGTCTGCGTCTGCAGACATTTCCATGGTTATGTGGCAAGCATAACTAGACACCAGAGTGCACAGAACACTGTTGCCTTCCCACCAAAGTTGTCTCTATTTATCTACTTGCAATTTCTTGCTTTTGAACTGCTAGGATGGCAGGAGCTGGGACAAAGATGGGAGCTCATTCCATTCTGCAGTACTCTGGAATCGAACTGCTGACCTTCTGCCTCCCAGTCAGCATCTTAGTCACTTAAGCCACTGAGTAAACAAGAAAGAAAACAAAACAAAAGTCCCACAAGAAAATGGGGAAAGGGTTCTTTGGCCCACACAGCTTTGTGCTCATTGCATCTACAATACCATCTAGCCATCTTATTTTTGGCCACCCCCTTCTTTTGTCCTCCACCTTCCCCAGCATCAAGGCCTTCTCAAGTGAATCTTCTCTTCTCATTTGATGACCAAAGTACTTTAGCATCATCTTTACTATTTGACCTTTAATGAGCAGTCATGGTTGATTTCTTCTAGGATCAACCTATTTCTAATACCACATTTCAAAGGCATCTATTTTTCTGTGCTCAGCTTTCGTAATGGTCCAGCTCTCACACCCATACATTACCACCGGGGATACCATTGCTTTGACTATGCAATTTTTTGTTTGCAAGGTGATGCCTCTACTTTTAACTATGTTCCCCAGGTTTCTCATAGCTTGTTTCCCAAGCATCAGTCACCTTTTTATTTCACGGCTGCAATCACCATCTGCAGAGATCTTTGATCCTAAGAAAGTAAAATCTGCCAGTCATATCCAACTCTAGGGTGCAGTGCTCATCTCCATTTACAGCCAAAGAAGCAGTGGTGTCTGTGTTTGCAGACATTTTCATGGCCATGTGGCAGGCATGACTAGATCCCAGCAAGTCACATGGCTATATTTGGCCACACCCACAGATTTGGCCACACCCACAGAGGGGTGTGACCAAAATTTCCCTTATTTTCAAGCCCAAAACTTGACAGGTATGGACTTCCCATGGGGCAGACCATTGCTCAAAACCAAAACAGGAAATGGTGAAAGGAGGGCAAAAAAATGTAGGCAAACGTGGTGTATCTTGTTTGAAAAGTCTGCTTGGAGGTCATTTGGTAGAGTGCAGAATTCACAAGGAAATTTTGCCTTTTTTTTAGACTAGTAAAGGATCACCAGAAGAGGTTTTGGAAGAGATTGAAAGCCACAGAGACAACTCTGGAGGGTACGACCTTTTTCACCACATGAATTATGACGTTTTTGAAAACAGGAAAGCAAAACATTAAAAGCCGTACATAAAATGAAAATGAATTGAAAATGATTATTTTTACAACAACAAAAATGTAATTGTCTGTTAATATAATATACTATGGATCAAATAATTGTTACATAACCAATTGCTCAGTAGACTGTTGAGGATCTGGCTTGGCCTTGAGGGAAACGCGAACAGCTGCACAGCTCGGCCTGCTGGCCATAAGAATGCCACCGCCGCCATCGGACTCTTCCCTCGGCTGGCCCAGCTTTGAGGGAAATGAGAACAGCTGCGCGGCTTGGCCGGCTAGCCAGAAGAACAACGATGCCACCACTGGACTCTTCCCTCAGCCGGCCCGGCCTTGAGGGAAATGCGAACAGCTGCGCGGCTCGCCTGGCTGGCCATAAGAACAATGCCGCTGCCACCACTGCCACCGCTGCCACTGCTGCCACCACTGCAGCCACTGCCGCCACCGGACTCTTCCTTCGGCCGGGCCGGCTTTGCGGGAAACGCTAACAGCTGCGTGGCTCAGCCGGCTGACCAGAAGAACGCCAACGCTGCCATTGCTGCTGGATGTTTTCCCTTGGCCATTCAGCCTGGAGGGAAGTGGACAAGTCTGAGTTTTTGCAATGTATTCCCCCCCCCCCGTGTATTTCTTTGAAATGTGTATTGTTCTTGATTTTTTTATATTTTATGTTAATGTGATACTTTGTAATTGTAATTTGTGATACTCTGTTTCTTTGTTAGCAGCCCAGAGTCGCATTGCGAGTGGGGCGGCATACAAGTTGAAATATAACGATGATGATGATGATATCAACCACAATGTTTAGAATTCTTATGTTATCAATAAAAAGATTATTTTTGTCAGACATATTTGCACAAGATCTGCATCAAAAATGCCAGAAAACTGTACTAGTGCCTTGGTAATTATAACATAAATTGCTGCTGGCCTGGCAGGATACTGGGACAAGTCACTGCATGCCCAAACTTATAACTTATAACCTAAAGGGCCACGCCACCTCGCCAGTTTCTGCTTCCACTTCGGCTCCTCTTGTCGGGCTCCCCTCCGCTCTGTGGGAGAAAGTGTGAAGTGCTTCGGCAGTGGCATGGAGATAATAATAATAAGGCTTGGATTGGAAAAAAAATACAAAATTATTATTATCTCGGTGCCGCTGCCAAAGCGCTTTGGACTTTCTCCCACATGATGGAGGGGAGCCCCGCAAGAGGAGCCAAAGCAGAAGCAGAAACTGCCAAGATGGTGTGGCCCTTTAAGTTATAAGTAATGGCCTGGGCAAATGTGCTGTGGCCTTTACAGCACCCATACCATAGGCATAATTTTTAGTCTTGAAAACATCCTTCTACCATTGTAGAGGGCATAGTATTGACCCTTGCTAGAAAGAAAGTTCTTGTATACTTGGGCCCTACCAACTTGCTTAAACTGAGCACGTTATTAAGAAATGCATTTAATCCTATGGCTAACTTTGGTGCTCCAGATGTTCTTTTTTTAAAAATGATTTTTATTAATTTTTTTGACAGACATACAAAAAAAGAAAAGAAAACAGTAACATTACAATACAATAATAACTCAAAAATAACATCAACGCAATATTAACTCACATTCATAGAGGCTGGCACCTAACAATACTTGAGCTAATTATTTACCATATAACCATCATTATTAGATACCACAATATAGAATATTACACAATCAAACAATAAGAGCTTTCTGTGCTACCTCTATTATAGTTTTTTAATACTTACAAATCACCCTGTGAATATGTACAGTGCCCGGAGAGTTTAGTTTCTATTTTAAATCCAAAAACCTCTTTGAGATGGTACAGGTCCTGAGCAATCATTTACCATGAGAGAGTGCTCCACAAACGGTTTCCATATATTCCAAAACCTATTCTCTTTTAAATTATCTCGTTTCACTTTAATCTCCCATGTCAATTTGTCGTTCAATGCTAGACTCCACATTTCCTTATACCATTCTCCGATCTGTATATCTACATCGTTTTTCCAATTTCTAGCTATGCATTGTCTACCAGTAGTTAATACAATTTCCAATAGATAGATAGAATTCAAACCCAAACCTTCCACATTTGTTAAAAGAATGGTACCTGACTCCAACTTAACGTTTTTACCCAATATTTCACCAAACTCCCCTTCTTTTCTTCCCCAAAAATCCCTTATTTTTTTACAACTCCACCACATATGTTCATATGTTCCATCAGTTTCTTTACATCTCCAACATAACTTATCTCTTTTATTATCCATCTGGTAAAGCCTTAGTGGTGTCAAGTACCATTGCCATAACATTTTAAAATTATGTTCTTTAATTCTTACAGACATTGTTCTCATGATCCTCTTTTTCCATTTATTTCTCCATTCAACCTCCCCAATTTTTATATTCAAATTTTGTTCCCACTTACGTTTCAGGTCTTCCTGTGAATCTTTATCCTTATTCAATATAGTATAAAGTTTGCTTACAAGACCCTTAATACCTCTTTCCCCTTTTCTGATCTTTATTACTAATTCCTCAAATTCTGTCTTAATTCTGTCTATCCCTACTTCTCTTTTATATTTTTTATTCCAATTATCCACCCTTAATTTCTGAAACCAGTCCAAATTTAACTACTCAAATATTTTTTTTCTCTTAGTATCATCATCACAAGCTTTCAACCAGTCCTTCAGTAAAAACACCCCATCTTTAACCAATATTTCCTTTTTTTCCTTATCT
Source organism: Bradypodion pumilum (assembly GCA_035047305.1). Classification (NCBI taxonomy): domain Eukaryota; kingdom Metazoa; phylum Chordata; class Lepidosauria; order Squamata; family Chamaeleonidae; genus Bradypodion; species Bradypodion pumilum. Next base: position 21,241,208 of record JAWDJD010000009.1, on the reverse strand, counting down.
AATTTTATTGGGAAACACACCATATCAGTCAATTCCAAAATTGGAGAAAGATTTGGGACCATATCTATCTTTACCTTTTTCCACACTTCCATGAGACCTCTCATCATAGTATTGTTTGGCCTTTTCAATTTATCCTTTATTCCCAAAAAAATCATATTGCCAATATTTCTATATTCTTTCATCTCCATTTGCTCCCAAATTGTCTTTTCTCTTGCCAAAATTTTCACAACATTCTTAATTTGAAATGCACGATAATATGCTAACAAATTTGGCATGCCCAGACCCCCTTCTTTCTGAGACAGATACCAGAGCTTCTTTGAAAGTCTAGATTTTTTACCTCCGTTACAGAAAAAATTAAACATCTTTTGAAATTCATTAATTTCCTTCTCCTTCAAATGGATCGCTAGTGCATCAAATAAAAAATTAATCTTTGGTAGCAATATCATTTTACAAATTGCAATCCTTCCGAACCATGACAGCTTCAACTTCTGAAACTCTTGTATTTTATTCTTGAATTCGGCTCTCAAGCTGTCATAGTTCAATCGTTTAAGTTCTTCTAATTTGTTTGAAATAGTTATCCCCAAATATTTCAACTTATCTTTAATTTGTATATTAAACACTTCCACTATCTTGTCCATCTCACCTACCCCCAAATTACACAACATCAATTCTGATTTATCCCAATTTATCGTTAGTCCAGTTATAGCTTCAAATACCTGTAGATGATCTTTAATCCTGTCCATCACCAACTCCGGATGTTTCACCATAAGCAATGTATCATCCGCATACATACTCACTTTATTACCCATAATCCCTTCTATATTTAAATCATCCCTTATATCTTTAGCTAATATCTCCATTGCCATAATAAACAGGATAGGAGATAATGGACAGCCCTGCCTGGTACCTGCCTCTAGATTTACCACATCAGTAAGCTCCTCATTTACCCTAATCCTAGCATTGCCTTTTTGATATAATAAATCTATTACCCTATTAAATCTATCCCCAAACCCGTAATTTTTAATTATTTCCTTGATTGAAGACCACTGTAATGAATCAAATGCCTTAAAAATGTCTAATGATAATAAGCCTACCTTTTCCTTTGTTTGATTAACATTATCAATTAGATCTAATACCCTTTTAGTCAGATCCGCCATATGCCGACCCTTTAAAAACCCAACTTGATCAACATTTATATATTCCCCCATAAAACTATTTAGATGATAAGCCAGAATTGCTGTGAATATCTTGGCATCCTGATTTATAAGAGAAATTGGTCTGTACGATTCCACTCTTTCCAGATTCTTACCAGGTTTTGGCAGTAGAACGATTGTAGTATTATACCATGAAGTTGGGATTGATCCTCCATCTAAAATGTAATTACATAGCTTCACCAATTTTGGAACCACTACTTCTTTAAATTCTTTATAAAACTTTGTCGATAATCCATCATCCCCCGGAGCTTTCCCCATCTTCAACCCGCTAATTACCTCCTTAACCTCTTTATCACCAATCCTTTCCTCCATTTTCTCTCTATGTTCTTGTTTTATTCCATTCCCTAACTGTCTCTCCAATATCTTTTTGAGCCTCTCCAAATCTACTTCCTTTTTTGCATATAATACTTGATAAAATTCCCTAACAATTTTACATTTATCTCTATTCTTATTACACCTTAAGCCTTGTTTATTAACCAATACCCCTATTTCTCTTTTTTCCCTTTTAGCCTTGGCTGCTCTTGCTAGTAGTTTTGAACTTCTGTTGCTAAATTCAAAGTATTCTCTATTTAAATAAATCAAATCTCGTTTAACTTTATCAATATCCTTACCCATTAATTCTGCTTTAAGTCTTTGTAATTTCGTGAGGATTTTTTTATCTTTACTTTTCGCATGCTCTTCCTGTAATTGCTTTATTTCTCTTTCTTTTTCTATCTGTTCTACTTTATATCTTTTATATTTAGAGCTCGCCAACTTTATGCTTTCCCCCCTAAAAACCGAGTTCATGGTATCCCAAACTTAACCTCATTATTGTCGTTCCACTGCCAGATTTCTTTCCAACTTTCCATAATCTGCTTTTTACACTTCTGATCTTTAAACAGATTAGGATCGTACCTCCAACTTCTTCCTCTTCGAGTATCTTTTTGTATTTTCATGTTTCCAAGGAAACAGTCACCCAGAACTTCTCGTTTAAGTCCAAGCCGCCGGGAAAAAAAAGGGAGGGGGAGATGAAAGGAAAAGGAAGCCCAAAATCCAAGCAGGAAAGGAAAAATGCGTGAGAAGCTGTATACTCAAAAAGAAAAAAAGTATTTGTAATCCACACAGTGAAGGAGCGAAAAAAAGAGCCCTATTAAACCTTCTCTTGAGGCGGACAGATCAAAACGCCATTATTCAGCAGCTTCCTTAACTTCGGGGAGTTGAAACCCCCCTTCTTCTTCTGTGGAACCGCAAACTTTTACCACACGCTTCAAGCTGGGAAACACACTGCTATCTTCCAATATTATAGCCCAGACAATAACTTTTTAATCCACTTTGTTATCGCTAAAACGTGCCGCGGTTCTCCTGGGGTGCGAAGAAACAAAAAACCCAAACAGGATCACTTTCGTTTTCCAGGACCGCCGCCATTAACGAAACAGCCACTCGGTTTCAACTACTTCCACCCATTTCCATTTCAAAGTCCAGGCTCTTCTAAACAAAATCCCCAGCCAACTTTAAGCTTTAATATTCCATATGTCCTTTCATGCACTTACATGCAGTTGTTTTCAAGCCAAACAGTTTCTTGCCAGTTCCAGTATTCCTCCGCAGTCTCGCTGGTCCCGTTCTCGGCTCCTCGGCAGAAAAGCCGCGACTGCCGTCGCAGGCCTCACCCGCCAAGGAAAACCTCCCGAACTTCGACCATCCGACCTCAAAACTTCCCGAAATTTTCCAAAAAGGCAAGCAGGAGTCTTAGCCATGGAAATTACCACGTTAAAATTTTTCGATTTCACTCCTTCCCATCGATTACCCCTTTGATAAGCGCGAGCGTCCGGATCAAGATGTTACTCGTCGGCCATCTTAGCCACGCCCCCGCTCCAGATGTTCTTGAACTTCAATTCACAGAAGCCCTGATCAACAGGTGTGCTGTCATGCGCTTCTGGGACTTGAAATCCAAGAACACCTGAAGCACCAAGGTTGGACATCCCTGAACTAGGGCATGGTTCCAGAACATGCTTCTTTTTAGTGACTACTTCCAAATTAAAGATTGTACTAAATAGCATGTTTGGGAGTGCCCAGAACAGAATGATTCTCTCTGTGTGGAGGTGATATTTATGGCATAAAATTTAGTGACTACATTGCTACTCCATATGAAAGCTGTAAGATTAGTTTAGGCTTAAAATGCTTAGCTCCAATGGTGACAACCCCAACTCCTTTGGACAGAAAGAAATGTAGTCTCAGTTTTGGGCTACTTTCAGCTCTAGCCATTGCAGCCTTGAAAAGTAACATCCCAAGCTTCTCTTTTGAGCAACCACTGGCAGATTTGTATAGACTCTTCTACTTATTGTGTCATGTTAGAAGACATTACAAATGTTCTACCTCTGGAGCAAAGAACATCCCACTCCTGTATTGGCACAGGGAACACTCCCCGGGCAATTCTTTGTTGTGTGTGTCAGTTCTCAGATTTGAGGTGGTTATATCTGAGGTTCACTTTTTTTTACTTTAAGCCAAGAGTGCTCAACCTTTTTAAGATGGGGGCCGGGTCACACTCCTTCAGACAGCTTTCCTCCACCTCATGGCACTTCCTGGTGTAGTGGAGGTGGTGGTGGGCTACATGAAATGGTACTGCAGACCACATCTGGCCCGTGGGCCACAGGTTGAGAATCCCTGCTTTATGCCTTTTCTGCTTTCTTAGTGAAAGAGGAAGCATACCTGGCCACAATGTTCTTTATATAAAAGAATGGTTATTTTTTAAAAAGCGAAAATAAATGGATGACCTGCTTCTGCCATCTCTGATCTCTCTCCCTCTTTTTCAGATCTTCCTTGCTGGTTGCTTGTTCTACGCATCGATGCCTGGTTGCTTGTCAAAAGCCATGCAGATTTAGACATCACTAAGAGGACAATCCAGAGTTTCCCCCTTCTCTCTGTGCTCATTTTTAGCAGACAAATATGTTCATGTCCTCCACATTTTCTTAATATCAAGAGCTTGCTATTTTTATTTATTTATTTATGACAGGTTTTATAATTCCTGATGATATAGCAGCAAACCAAAGGCTGCATACTGTTTTAAATGCCTAGTAGAATTCAGTAGACAGAGAATGCACAGTGACTGAGAACAGCAAACTTTCATAAGAATAGCAATGAGCTGATTGTCATAGATTGTGTTCTCTGTTCAAATCAACATGCACACTCATATGCACAACATGTAAGAGAGGGAAAGAAAAAAATAGTCCTTTTAGCATACAAAGAGCTCTTGGCTTTTAGGGAGTGCAGTCAAGTACATCAAAGTTTGTTGTTTGTGAGGTAGTTTCAAAGCCTTTTCACTGATTTCCACCTGGGCTCAGTGTGACAGTCTTTGCCTTTGTGCTGCACAAAGGCTATCAAAAAAAGAACAAAGCAAGGACAGAGAAGAGTTGGTGAAGTGCCCTCCCTTCATACTGTTTGGAGTAAGACTAAGAATTGAGTGTGGGCATTGTGATGAGACTTCCTGTTGCACAAGCCTGGCAGCGGCAGTAGCAACATGTCCTTGCTATGTGTGTTACAGATAAAGTGCCATGTGAACATAGCGATCATGACAACAACTGGTGCAGCTTCTGGGTGCATTTGGCCAACCTATATAGCTTTAGGAGTTTATTTTTAAATCATTGGCTATGCTTATCTGGGATCTAACTGGATTCTTGGTTTAATTGTTTGAGCAAATTTCTGCCACTATTTGGTTCAGAAGTCATCCAGCCCTTTCCAGACCTTTGGTTTCTGTGACATTAAAAGTATATCCCTGCAGTTTTGGCTTTGAAATCTCAGGAAGTGGGATGCCATTGACCTGCCACTTGCTAATCCTGTTTCCTAGAGTTTACAAAACACTTACTACTGCCTTAGGGAATCCAGAATGTAGCTTCTTTAAGCTCTCATTATTTTCAGCAGATCAGCAGTTCGAGACCCGGGTGTTGCACGACAGAGTGAATTCCCGTCTCTGTTCCCGCTCCTACCAACCTAGCAGTTCGAAAGCAAGGAATTGCAAGTACAGTGGAACTTAATTAACATAATTAATGCATTCTCCGGGATGTTTCTTACAGCAAAAATTATTTTAACTGAATTTCCCATAGGAATGCATTGAATGCAATTTCCCATAGGAATGCATTGAAAACCAAAATACTTTAACCGAAATGCGGTTTCCCATAGGAATGCATTGAAAACCAATTAATTCATTCTAAAAAAAATCCGTAAACCAAGCCACTATTTTTTATGGATTTCCTTTTGTTGTGCAATTTTTATGTTAACCAAGCCATTTGTTAACTGAGGTTCCACTGTAGATAAATAGTTACCACTTTGGTGGGAAGATAAACAGCGTTCCGTGCACTCTGGTGCATAGCACTGCAGCACTGACTCTTTGGCTATAAACAGAGATAAATACTGAACTTTAGAGTATGACTGGCTTCCAAGCAAGGGTGACCTTTACCCTTTACCTTTACCTATCTCCAGTAAATGGGTGGTTGGCTGGGGTTTTCCAGGAATTGTAGCACAAAAAGTAATTTCTCTCAGCTCTGGTTGCCCTGGTCAACAGGGGCAGATAAAATGTCTACTCTCTATTTTCTGTCACTAAGCCGAGACAAGGAAAGCATATGGCTACTTTTGCTGCAGAGAACCTTTGAGGAAATGGGTTAGCTATTCATTATATTGAAAAGGGAAGAGTTAAAAAGGACAGTTTCCGAAAAGTAATAGAAGAGTTGAAATCATTAATGAGAAGATAGCAACTTGAACTTATTCTTTCACACAACAGGATGTGGAAATTGGAGTTTGAGGTGTGATGTCCTTTCATTAACACTGGCATCCCTGATAATAATGATAGGTAGGAAGGCGCTGTACTTTATTAGATTTCATTACTCATTTTACGCACCCCAATATAGGCTTTTTTCATAGTTATGGAGGCTTACAGAAATAAAACTGGAAGGCAACCCAGACAGAATCTCTCCTTTCTATGAAAGTTGCTAATAGATTGTTTTAGACACATTCCTCTCATAGAAGTGTGTACCAGGTGCACATGACATGCTGGTTGAAGTTCTTTCACTGATTCTGAATTATATAGTAAAGCAAAGCAAAATAAGTAAACAAAACAAGAAGGAAAAGTACCTCCCTAATAATAAATACAGTAATACCTCATACAACGTCTGCTTCATACAACGTCGGATCCATACAACGTTGCCCAATTCTGGGGGAAAAGGTGCCTTACACAACGTCGCCGGACATTGTATGAGGTATTCGGGTTTTTACCGCGGGATACGAGTTCTTTCTTCCCCGCCTCCTCCGGCCGGCTGCCTGGTGAGCTCCGTTGGAGGCGGGGAAGAATGAACTCGCCCGGGAGACGGGTCCTTTCTTCCCCGCCTTCTCCAGATGGCTGCCTGGTGAGCTCCATTGGAGGCAAAGAAGAAAGAACTCGCCCGAGAAGCGAACCCCAAGTGCAGCGAGTTCTTTCTTTCCCCACCTCCAACGGAGTTCGACCGGAAGCCGGCCGGAGGAGGTGGGGAAGAAAGAACTCACCGCACCTGGGGCTCGCCTCTCCGCAGCCCCAAAAGCAGCTCCCCACCTCCAACAGACCCCACCGATGCCGGGAGGCCCCACGGAGTTTACCCTGGGAATGACGTTATACAAAGCATCGGTGACAAAAATTTGGACGTTGTATGAGGCATTGTGGCTAGGATTTTGCATGCCTCATACAAAGTCGGAATTCATACAATGTCCTAACTTGTGGAACCAAGTTTGGACGTTGTATGAGGTATTACTCTACCTGTTATTGAGAAAGACACTTGATCATGTGATCAACAGGAAACAAAAAATACAGATTGCTGCCAGTGGAGGAAGACATGTGAGGAGAAGAACTTTTTGGCTGGAGAATTTAGGAGACTGCTTTGAATGCATCAAAGAATCAACATTTTGAGCTGCTGCATCCCAACCTCCAAAACAGTATTATGACACACAGTTTCTGTTAGGAAAGAAACAAGTACAGTAAACTCCCAATTAACGATGTGTTCGGACAACGTAATTTTCGATTAATGACACATTATTTTCTGAAAATAATGAAAAAGTGCTCCCCCAGACAATGACGTAATGTTGTTATATGGGAGATCGTGTTTGATCTCCTACCTGTAAAAATCGCCATCTTCAGGTCCCGGTGTCCAGCTCCCCGGTTACCTAGGAGTGTCTGGAAGGCTAGGAGGACCTATCCAGCACTGTTTCTGCCTTCCTAGCACCTCCCTGGACCACCAAACAGCTTGTTTTTTTTTGAGGCCACCATCTTGTTTTTGAAAAATAAAAAAATAAAATGGTAGCCGCAACTTTTCTCAGCTGTTGGGAGGGCTAGAGAGGTGTTACGAAGGCAGAAACAGCAGGGATAGGTCCTCCCAGCCTCCCAGACACTCCTGGGTAGGCGGAGAGTTGGGCACAGGGAGGGACCCGAAGATGGCGGTTTTTTCATCTCCAACCAGCGTCAACAGGTAGGAGACCACGTCATCCTTTTTCTGGGGTTGGACAGAGGCAGCCTGGATGCCTCTGTTAGGCTCCAGGGAGGCAATCCGGGCTGGTTCTGACTGCCCCCGAGCTCCCCCGGGCGATGGTGCAAAGAAAAACGCCGGGGGAAACTCAATTGTCAGCTGGAGGTTTTTCCTTGCAGCATCACCTGGGGGAGGGCGCAGCGTGTTGGAAACAACGTGGATCACCTCCCTGGAGCCTAACAGAGGCACCCACGCAGGTGGAGAAGCCAAAATGGGTGAAAAAAGTTCCATCACCACAGATCAGGTTTTGCTCTTTCATATCAGGGGGTGGGGGTTGCGATCCACCTCTCCACCGGGTCCCCTGGGTTTGGAAGTGTTGGGGGGACAAAAGGGGTCTGCATCCCCAACCCTCCTGAGACTAGGGGACCCAGAAGAGAGAGGATTCACCCCCAACAGCCCATATTAAACAACGGAGTGTTGGGGGTGGATTCAATCTCCTCTCCCTGGCCCCCTGGGTTTGGGAGCATTGGGGGGACAAAAGGGGTCTGTCTCCCCAACCCTCCTCAACACAGGGGGCCCAGAGGAGAGGGGATTCACCCCCATCCCATATTAAAGAGACAAAACCAAGGGCTTCCCTCTCTTTAACAATGGAATGTTGGGTGTGTGTGGATTCAATCCCCTCTCCCTGGTCCCCTGGGTTTGGGAGGGTTGGGGGGCAAAGGGATCCATCTCCCCAACCCTTCTGAACCCAGGGGACCCAACGGAGAGGGGATCCCCCAACACCCCATATTAAAGAGAAGAAACCAAGCGGTTTCTTCTCTTTAACAATGGAGTGTTGGGGTAGTGGTGGATTTGATCCACTCTCCCTGGTCCCCTGGGTTTGGGAGGGTTGGGGGGGACAAAAGGGGTCTGTCTCCCCAACCCTCCTGAACCCAGGTGACCCAGCGGAGAGGGGATTCACCCCCATCCCATATTAAAGGGACAAAACCAAGCAGTTTCTTCTCTCTAACAACGGAGTTTTGGGGGTGGGGGGATTTAATCCCCTCTCCCTGGTACCCTGGGTTTGGGAGGGTTGGGGGGCAAAGGGGTCCATATCCCCAACCCTCCTGAATCCAGGGGACCCAGCAGAGAGGGGATCCCCCCCAAACACCCCATATTAAAGAGAAGAAACCAAGTGGTTTCTTCTCTTTAACAACGGAGTGTTGGGGTGTGTGGATTCAATCCCCTCTCCCTGGTCCCCTGGGTTTGGGAGGGTTGGGGGCAAAGGGGTCCATCGCCCCAACCTTCCTGAACCCATGGGACCCAGTGGAGAGGGGATCCCCCCGACACCCCATATTAAAGAGAAGAAACCAAGCGGTTTCTTCTCTTTAACAACCGAGTGTTGGGGGGTTGGATTTGATCCCCTCTCCCTGGTCCCCTGGGGTTGGTGGGGACAAAAGGAGTCTGTCTCCCCAACCCTCCTAAACCCAGGGGACCTGGCAGAGAGGGGGATTGCAACCCCCCCTGATAATAAAGGGGAAAACCCGATCGGACCCAGGGGACCCATGCGAAGGGAAGCAGGAAGTGATCCTGGACAACGACGTTTCCCGGTTAACAATGCAACCTTTTCCAAACTAGTGTCTGGCCAGACATCCCACTATGGTAATGGAGTAGACTGTACATTCAGTGACTCAATACCGAGTGTTGAATGGCGATAAATAACCTGACTCCCTAAAGGGGCCAATGGCTATGGGCAGATGAACCCCTTTAGGTGGGGTGATGGCCCCTTTAGTGGGGGAAATGCCAATGGAAACCATCATATTGGGCCCAATGACAAAATGAGTAGAGGAGGAACCACTTCTGATTCCCAATGGTCATGGAGGCGGAAGAAGCCATACCAGATGGACTGGCTGTGAAGGCACACCTTGCTAATATCCTCAAGGCTGTGGCAGTCCATAGCAGTCCCAATCCTGTATGTCTCATTTCATAACTGTCGCAGGAGACGGCTCTGTGATCACAGTGTGTGAGTCATTCCATGGAAAGCTGGGATGCACCTTAAACAAATTCATACCAATGGCATTTTTTCTGTTTGTCATTCTTCTTTTGCTTTCCAGGGGGAAAAAATTATACTTGAATACGAGTAGCAGCCACCACTGATTTCCCAAGCACAGAATTCTATGTTCTGCTTCACACTATAGTTTCCAAAATTAAATTGAATGGATCCATTATAGTTAAAATAGTAACAAACACCTATATCTATGTAGAGTAGACACAACCTTATGAGAGAGTGAACAAACATCTAGCCACCCTAGTGTATTTGTTTTTTAATATATATAAATTTTATTGAATATAAAAAGATAAACATTACAAAGAAGAAGAAAATACAGAAAAGAAAACACATAATTTAAAAGAAAAAAACATATTCAATTTTTATCGAATCCAATTACATTAAACATAACATAAACACTAATAATCACCCTGTGTATTTACAAGTTATAAGAGCCTGCAGGATATTGCCTTTTTTACCATTTCCAAATATATATATATTCTGGTACAAGGCTATTGCTCTGATCTCCATTCAGTGAGTATTCCACAAAAGGTTGCCAAATTTTCCAAAATCTATTTTCTTTAATTTTTCCCTTATATTTGTTTATTTCCCATGCCAGTTTGTCATTCAATGCAAGATCCCACATCTCTTTATACCATTCCTCTACTTTTAGAACTCTATCAAGTTTCCAGCTCCTTGCAATACACATTCTAGCTGATCACCCTAGTGTATTTGAACTACAACTTCCATCATCTCTATTATTTTTCATGTTAGCTGGGTAGATAGTGACTGGATTAAAAAAATACTTGGAAGACCATTGTCTCTTCATATGTGCTTTAGTAAAGGTAAAGGTCACCCTTGCTCAAAAGCCAGTTGAATCCGACTCTAGGGTTCAGTGCTCATCTCTGTTTATAGCCGAAGAGCTAGTGCTCTCTGTGTTTGCAGACATTTCCATGGACATGTGGCAGGCATGCTTAGACACCAGAGTGCACGGAACGCTCTTTACCTTCCCACCGAAGTGGTCCCTATTTTTCTATTTGCAATTTCTTGCTTTCAAACTGCTAGGTTGGCAGGACCTGGGACAGAGACGGGAGCTCATTCTGTCATGCAGTACTCGGGTTTTGAATTGCTAACCTTCTGCCTCCCAGTTAGCATCTTAACCAATTGAGCCACTGGTAATCCAAAATTCCATTACAAACATTGAAAACATTAGGTTTCAGCTGTGATTTTGCTTCCTCTAAATTGGTCTTCTGAAGCAGCTTTAGTGGATGTTTGATTAAGCTTTAATTAAGGAATTAATTATTTTGGGAATTCCTCCACAAAGACTCTTGAATGCACTATTCCCTTATGCCACTTCAAAACCTACACAGTTTTTGATAGACTTCAAGCTTATCTCCTAAGTCTATATGCTATACATCTGAGTGGCATTCATGGAAATACCTGCAGCTGAGAACATAAACCTATCAAAAATAAAAAATAAAACAAGGCTGTGCTTTTGACTGACCAAGTCTTAATTGAATTCTGGGCCGAGTTGTAACTGTGTTTCACTGTGAATGTGCTATAAAAATGAACTAAGGTGAACAGAAGAACAGAACTCTTGGGCAGGAGGAGAGCTATTTATTTTGATGTCAGAATTTGCGAGTTTAACTATGGCTGTTAGGGACTTTGTCACAGATCTTTGTACAACCTATTCTCGCTGAATTAAAACTGAAGGGTAAGACATTCATTTACAGTTATCCCAGAAATATGGCTGTTGCCAAGTATGCTGGTTATGAAAAACCAAAACCTTCTATGCTGACCTTTGAAGAACACTACATTCAAGGTAGCTGTTGTATTTTGAATCTGACATAGTCTTGAAAAAAGGCACCCAGTTTGAATAGCTGTCATCCAGTTACTAGTGAATAGTTTAACCATGGTTTTCCTCCAATGAGCGTCTGTATATTTCTGATCCGTGTTTTAACCAATTGGTTCGAAGCCTGCCAAAATGTATCTATTATTGTATGCCTCACTTGTATAAATATGTCCTTGTTTCTGCCTTGAGCCAAGTTGTGTTGTGCAAGCAATAAAGCTGAATCACTTGTGTTTGACCCAACTAATGCTGGTCTCTGTCATCCTTGCACCGAACACAACATTGGCGATGAAGGTGGGATGGCTGCTGCTATGACTTCATTCGGGCCCTTCAATGTATCCAAGACGGAGACATGGCTGCTTTATGAAATCCAATTCAAGAACTTTATTATCGCCAACAAAGTGAAGCCAAAGGAACAGAAGGCGATGTTCCTGGCGAACTGTGGCATTCCCACTCTGGATGTGCTGGTGCATTTGCTTATGCCAAGGGAGCTGAAGGACACCTCCTTAAAAGACATCTTCTCAATGCTGCGAGATCACCTTAAGCCAAGGGTCTTGATCTTCCCAGCGAGAGTGGCCTTTTACCACCGGGACCAAAGGCCAGGAGAGTCTGTTGCTGATTTTGTCGCTGCCATCCGCCTTGCAGCCGCCCCATGCAAATGGCCAGACCTAGACGATGCTCTCTGTGACCATCTGCTCATGGGCATCAGGGATGAGGCAGTTCAGCAGCGCCTGATGAAGAGAGAAACCCTGACGTTCGCAGAGGCTTATGAAGAGGCCTTGGCATCAGAGGCTGCTCACGCCTGGGTAAATGTTTTCCAGGAGAAGCAGGCCTCGTCAGTCAAGAAACAGTCCGCCGTTAAGAAATAGGGCTTCTCCAGTTCATCTTCATTTCATCATTCTCATTGTCGGATGATGCAGATTCGGTGGATTACATCCGGAAGGTCCACTGAAAGCACGCCGAGAAGGCCAAGAGTACCATCGACCCATGTAAATGCTGTTGGGTCAAGCATCTGCAAACAAAGTGCCCATTCCGGTCTGCAGACTGTAATAAATGTGAGGGAAAGGGCACATTGCAAGGGTTTGCTGCCGCCACAGTGAAGCCCGAGAGGGTGAAGACCACCGTTCTCACCAAGATCTGGACATCTCTGAGGTGTCATCCACAATGCCGGGGTCGTCCAGGATTGGCAACATCGCAGAGAGGTTCATCATGACTGTTGAAATCCAGGGGTCACCAATGCAGATGGAGGTCGACTCGGGGTCAGTATACTCCATCATTTCACAGCAGTCCTTGTTCAGCATCCCTCCACAGGCTTTGCAAGTCTCCTTCCATGATGTGCAGGGCCGGCACATACCAGTCATGGGCATTGGAACCTTCCAGGTCAACCTTCTGTGCCCTGGAAGACCCCTATTGTCACTATTCTTAAACCAAATGGGGAAAAGTTTTTTGCAAAACTGGATCTTGTTAGGCATATCAGCAGCTGCCTGTCACTGCCGAGGCGGCCAGCTAGCAAACCATTATTACGCATAGGAGTGCATTTAAAGTCAACCGATTGCAGTTCGGCATCAATGCCGTGCCTGGCATATTCCAGGCTCTTGTTGAGCGATTATTGAAAGGTCTGCCATGGGTGGATCCGTATTTTGATGATGTGTTGGTATCTGCGTGGTCCAGGGATGAGCTGGCCAAGAGATTGGGTATGGTCTTTAAAGCATTCCAAAATGCGGGTCTCTGCGTCAAGAAGGAAAAGTGTCACTTCTGCACTTCCGAGATGGATTTCCTGGGGTTTCGAGTAACACCAGAGGGCATCAAGCCATCCCTGGAAAAAATTAAGGCTGTAAAGGATGCTCTCAGACCCAGGTCTAAGTCTGAGCTACAATCGTGTTTGGGGCTTGTTGTGTATGTATTATTTCACACTGTATTATATTGTACTTAAAATGGCTGCCCTGTCATTTCCAATGAGCGTCTTCTTCACTGCGAGCGATCGCGAGACTTGGTTCGCCCCCAGTTTCAAGTGAGAAGTGCGAAAGGGTATCTGTTTTGAATCACCCTATTTCACCCCAACCTATCAGGTTGTACCGCCAAAATGTATCTAGTTTGAAGGGTATTTAAGGTGCCGTTGCGCCCCTGTTATCCATGTTCAGAACTCTGAAATAAAGTTGTGTTAGTCCTTAATGCCGGCTGCCTCGTCCTTCCCGAACATCAAAGGGCTGTTAAACTTATATCATTCATTCTTGCCAAGCAAAGCTAATGTAGCAGAACCGCTGCATCAGCTGCTTAAAAAACAAGCCATATGGGAATGGGGGTCTCGGCAGGAGAATGCTTTTCAGGAAATCAAAAGGTTGCTCACTTCAGATGCTATTTTAACTCATTATGACCCGTGTAAGCCTTTAATTTTAGTTTGTGATGCCTTGCCTGTTGGGGTGGGGGCTATCCTCTGCCACAATGTAGGAGGGGGCAGGGAAGTCCCCCCAGCCTATTATTCAAGGTCCTTAACACCCACGGAGTGGAACTATGCCCAGATCGATCGCGAGGCTCTTGCGATCATTGTGGGCATTAAAAAGTTCCACAACTTTATTTATGGTCACCCTGTCACCATTGTGACTGACCATAGGCCCTTATTGGGGATTTTCGTTTCTAATCAGCTGACTCCGCAAATCCTTTCCCCTATAATACTCCGGTGGGCCATTCTGCTACAGGCTTATCAATTTTCCCTGGTGTACAGACCAGGGGCTAAGATATCGCATGCTGATGCTCTCTCTTGTTCGCTGGAGCCCAGGATAGAGACGTCTGAACAGGATCACCAGGTTCTCATGATTGAGGTATTGGAGTCTCCTCCTATCACAGCTTGTGACATTGCTAAAGAGACAGCAAAGAACTCCTTGCTGTCAAAAGTTAAAGGTTGGGTTTTAAAAGGGTGGCCCACATCCTCACCTTCTGAGGACTTCAGAGGTTTTTTTGTAAAGCAACACAAGATGTCTATTGAAAAGGGCTGTCTGGTTTGTGGGGATTGGGTGGTTGTTCCCCTTGCATTACAAAATAAAATTATGTGCACTCTGCATGTTAGCCACCCTGGGATCGTAAAGTCAAAAGCCCTTGCTAGGAGTTATTTCTGGTGGCCGGGTCTTGATAAGGATATTGAAACATGGGTTGGTAGGTGCCGTGAATGTCAGGCTTCTCAGCCTGAGGAGTCACATCTCCCACATGGAAAATGGGAGATTTGTCAGGAACTGGAAAACATTTTGGGACAAGCCAAATCTTTCAGGAGGAATGGGTTGCACTTGAACAATGATGGGACCAGATTGCAGGCACTCAACATCAAAAAGGCTGCAGAGCAGCTTTTAAACTGATAACTGGGGGAAAGCCAACAGGAGCTGGGCAGCAACCGGTTCTTGAGTAGTGAGGAGGATGCAATAATTACTGAGCAGAGTGAGTAGCTAGTCACCAGCACTCTAGCAAAAGGATGCAAGAGGCAGTCTAACAATGCAACAGGACTCAAAAGACTGTATCAGAAAAGCATATATAAATGCTAGTATGCAAATGCCAGATGCCTCCGGAACAAAATAGGGGAGCTGGAATACTTAGCAATAGATAAAAATATTCATATTATTGGCATCACTGAAACCTGGTGGATAGATGATAACCAATACAGTTATCCCAGGCTACAAACTGTACAGGAAGGATAGGAAGGGGCAAACGGGAGGTGGTGTAGCCTTGTATGTCAAAGAAGTGATAAAATCGTATGAATTGGAATACCTAGGTAATTTGGAGTCACCATTAGAAATTCTGTGGGTAAGAGTACCAGGCCACAAGGATGGTCTAACAGTAGGCATATACTATCGGCCTCCGACTCAAACTCCTGAGGGAGTCTGGCAGTAGGAGAATGTTGTAAAGGAGACATCTAAGAAGGGAAGCCTGGTTACAATGGGGAAATTCAATTACCCTCACATAGACTAGGTGAACTATTGTTCAGCACATGATAAAGAGATAAAGTTCCTAGATATACTAAATGATTGTTCCCTGGGACAGGTGGTTGAAAACCAAACTAGAGGTACAAGAATCCTTGACTTGATCCTGAGTATTACTCAGGATCTGGTGCAAGATGCTAATGTGACTGATCCAATAGGGAACAGTGACTACAACTCAATTATGTTTAACATAGACTGCAAGTCACTGATAAAATCTAACACAGAGACCTTAAATTTTCAAAAATGAAATTTCCTAAAGATGAGGAAACTAGTAAAAAAGAAGCTGAAAGGGAAAATTGGGAGACTCCAAACACTCCAAGAGGCATGGAAGCTGTTTATAAAAACAATAACAGAGGCCCAATTGGAATACATACTCAAAGGAAAAAGGGCACTGCCAGGTCCAAGAAGTCTCCGATGTGGCTTACAGCAAGAACCTAACTAGGAAGGCCATTAGACCATTAGACAACAACGGAAGGCAAGGGGTTATTAAACAGGAAACAGAGATTGCAGAGAGACTCAATGAAGTCTTTGCTTGAGTATTCACTGAAGAAGACAGAGACCACATGCCTCAAACAGAGCCTATCTTTGTAGGGAGGGAAACCGAAGAATTAAGCCAGATAGAAATTTTGATGTTTGCAGATTGATACGCAGTAGCCAGCAGTCAGGGGGCCAAACGGACTATTGACTATTGGAATGTAGTCAATCTGAACATGAGGTCAATGGCAGAGCAATGCTCCTTATATACAACAGGTAACGATTCAAACCTGGCGCAGAGCCACATGATTGGTCAGTACAGGTAAACAGGTGACAACACTTGACTGGGTAATGAGTAAACAATAGCTACATCTACGGTGGGAACGCAGTCCCACGATATCTACACAAGAGGAGTATTTACATAAGGGAAAGAGGGAGGGGGAAATGGAGGATCGCTAGATCCGATTTCATTCACATTTCACTTGCGTTACATGTTCGCTTTCAATCACAGTTCACTTGAGTTAGATACACAACATCCCTCCCCCCTAGGATGGGACGAAGTCCCTCAACCATTGTGGTGGCCTGCATGTTCGTTTGGGCCACACAGCTGCTTGGCTGTACTCAGAGGAACTGGGGGGTTTGGGGTCTGCAGACTCTCATTCCGCAGTGGGAAAGTGAGTAGCATTAGTGGCACGTTGGGCACACTGGCCAGTTTCAAAAAGGGAACCCAGGAGAGGATAATCCAAATCAAAACCTCGTTTCATTTCAGCTGGAACAGGGGATCAGTCTAAATCAAAACCTGGAAGGGATGGAGAATAACTTAAAGAAAATTCCCACCTGTTACTCTGAATAGGGGGCGACTCAACAGAAAATTGCCTCGTTTGTTTGGGAGTAGAGGTAGACTCGAATACCAGAGGATGGGGGGGGGTTTACTGGGGAGAAATCAAAGCCCCGCTTCTCTCTTGGATGAGTGGGGGAACACTCTGCAAACTCCCCCCGGTCCTGTAACTCAAAATCTAAATTTTCAGGGTCTGGGCTTTCGTACTCTTCCCTGCCTGTTTACACAGGATAGATGAGACTGAAATTCAATTCCTTTGGTGGGCTGTCTGCTGTGTCTCCCCCTTGGGATAAGCGGGTGGGGGAGCACCCTAACGTTGAATCGCCCAGACCTTCAGTTCCCTGGAACTCCGTGGACCGCCGCCTGAGCTGATCAGCATGTTGCCACCACAGTAGCCCCGTACTTGTCTCTACTTGGTAGGACACTGGTCCTGTTTGCTCGACCACAACCCCTGGGACCCATGTTGGGCAGGCAGCCGCATAATTCCTGCAATGTACTAGGTCCCCAGCTGCAAATACCTTTGTGTGCGCAATTTTAACATTCCTCCCTTGTCGGATCTAGCCAGTCGAAAAGCGAGACCGGTCTCCTGCGCATCAAGATTTCGGCTGGCGATAGCCTAGATGCCGGGGGGTTACCCTGTAGCAAAGGAGAAACTGGCACAATTGCAACTCTAAATTTTCATGGCCCATTCGCCGAAATGCCTCTTTAGTAGTACGCACTTGGCGCTCAACCTGGCTGTTCGTTGCGGGGTGAAATGGGGCAGACGTGATATGTCGACTCGCATTCCTCTCGAGGAATGCCTGGAATTCGACGGAAGTGAACGTACTGGTGTTGTCAGAGACAAGCACGTAGGGTAAACCAAAACAACTGAATAGCCTCCGCAATTGCATAATGGTTGCTGCCGAGGAGGTACTGGGCATTGGAATAAACTCCAACCATTTTGAAAAGGAGTCAACCACTAGCAAAAAGAGTGTGCCCCTGAATGGACCAGCGAAGTCAATGTGTAATTGTGACCATGGTCCACGGGCTGTGTCCCATTCTCTGGAAGGAAGTCGGGACTCTTCATTTTAAGAACTCTGGCAACTCTCGCAAGTGCCCACCAACTGTTCAATATCTGCGTCTATCTGGGGCCACCAGAAGTAGCTCCTGGCCAAAGCCTTTGAGTGCACGATTCCCGGGTGGCTAATGTGTAGCAGCCTGAGTACCTTGGAGTGCAATACCTCAGGAATGACCACCCTCTGGCCCCACAGAAGGCAGCCCCTCTCTAGCAAAAGCTCGAACCTCTTTCAGAAATACACTTTGAACTCCTTGGCTGGAGGAGTTGTGGGCCACGCTTTCTTTATCCATGAAACAACCAGGGACAGAACCTTGTCCTTCGCCATAGCCTTGGCGAGATCTGTGGGCACAATTGGGGGCAAGTCAAGAGATTCGATCAGCAGCACCTGGTGATCCTGCTTGACCTCACACTCGGGCTCCCCTAACTCAGGTAAGGGAGACCGGGAAAGCGCATCAGCATGCCTGATCTCTTTGCCCAGGCGGTGGACCAGTGTGAACTGGTAAGCATTTAGGAATATTGCCCACCGAAGCATTCTGGGGGACAGAATCTGAGGTGTGGGCTTGGATGTGGTGAAGATCCCCAACAGCGGTTTGTGATTGGTTACAATAGTGAACACCCAACCATAGAGGAAATCGTGGAACTTTTTGGTCCCAGTGACTATCGCAAGAGCCTCCCTGTCTGTCTGCACGTAATTGCGCTCTGCTTTTGAGAGGGACCTTGAGGGGCTTCCCGCCTGTTTTCCAACACGTGGCATAGCACGGCCCCCACCCTCACTGGTGAAGCATCGCAAACCAACACCACTGGCTTCCTTGGGTCGAAGTGAGTTAAGATTGCTTCTGACAATAGGAGCTGTTTTAACTCTTTAAAGGCTCGTTCCTGGCTCTCCCCCCATCGCAAAACCTCGTCTTTCTTTAAAAGATGATGCAGCGGCTCCACCACGGAAGCCTTCCTTGGCAAGAAGGAATGGTAAATGTTAAGCAGCCCCAAGAAGGACTGCAATTCTGGTTTCATGGTTGGGTGAGGAGTGTTGCGAACAGTGGCAACTTTTAAGTTGGAGGGCTTAACTCCTTCGGGGGTTATCTTGAACCCTAAGAACTCTACTTCCCTAGCAAGAAACATGCATTTATCTCTTCTCAGCTGCAACCCTGCCTTTTCAAACACGGTTAAAACTTTGTCCAACCTCTTAGCTAGTTCTGACTCACTCCCAGCTGTGATCAAAATGTCATCAAAGTAGGGGAGAACCCCGGGGAGACCCTTAAGGAGGCGTTCCACTAATGATTTAAATATCCTGGGGGCTGAGTTCATGCCGAACTGGAGGTGTGTCACCTTAAACGCACCCTTGTGCTTAACAATTGTCTGGGCAGCTGCTGCAGCAGGTGTGACTGTTAGCTTCTGAGAAGCCTGCACTAAATCCAATTTTGCAAAGCATTTACCTCATGTAACATGGCTAGTAAATGGCTAACTACCGGCACCGGGTATGCATTGGGACGAATGGCCTTGTTAATCATGCATTTGTAATCAGCACAAATCCTAACCTCCCCATTGGATTTTATGGCAGTAACAATCGGTGTCTCCCACTCTGCAGAGTCCACCGGAACAAAAAAAACCTGACTCACCAGTTTGTCCAGTTCCACCTCAATCTTGTCTTTGAGGGCAAAGGGTACTCTTCGTGGCTTGAGCTGAATGGGTCTAATTGCTGGATCCAGGTCAAATGAGACTTGGGGCCCCTTGTACCTTCCGAGCCCCTTCTCGAAAATCACTGGGTGTGCATCACACACGTCTCACAATGGGTCAGTCTCGATGGCATTGATGCTGGACAGTTCAATCCCCAAGGGAGCAAACTACTGGCTCACCAGAAGGCAGCTCGAGCTCCGCTTGAGAACCACTAGGGACAGTTTCTCAGTGATACCCTTGAACTTGACCATAAAGTCCCCCACCCCCAAAACAGGAATCAGGTTGCCCTACACATCCTGCAAGGACATCTTGAAGGCCTTGAGTTTTGGGCACACATTGGGGGGAATGCACAGAAACTATTTCTGGGACACGATGGAGTAGGATGTGCCAGAATCCACCTCCATCCTAACTGGGACCCCCTGCAACAGTAACTCAACAAAGAAACATTGGTGTGCATTGGACACACGGTCCACGGTCGGCTCCCCCCGTGGAAATCTTTCCAATGGCCCCTCCTTTTCCTTGAGGATGCTTGGATGGCTCCTGCTCCTGTTTCCGATGACACCTGCATACCTTTGCAATGTGGCCCTGGCGCCCACAATGGTGGCATTTAGCCTTCCGGAAGGGACACCTTTTCTGGTCGTGGGATGCTCCGCAGCCGTCGCATCGGCGGTGGGCCTTCTTGCTGGCCCAATTCTGGGCTGACTTCTCAAAAATTCTCTGAATTTTTTGGATGTTGTCTTCGTTGTCGCTGGACCCGGACCCCGAGGATGAGGTGGGTGCTGGAGATGAAGATGAGCTGGACGAGCAAGGGGGCAAATGGTGGCCAGCATGGGGGCAAATGGTGGACCCTCCAGGTGCGGCAGGCTTTGCCTTGAATGCTTTTACCCTGGACCTTGCTGCTTCAGGCGCCAGAGCCTCCTGCAGGATGGAGTTGAACTTGAGATGGTCTCTGGCCATCAGTCTCTGCTGGGCTTCCTCGTCCCACATTCCGGACAGCGGCTAACCTGGGGCAGCGGCATAGTTGGCCATGGACTTTCCTGGGCCCTGGTCTTGCCTGTGGAAGGCTACTCTCACTGGGTAGATGGACACCTTGGGCTGAAGGTGATTCTGCAGCGCAGCCAGGATCTCCTTGAGTGGGACAATATCGATGTCCTGGGGCAGCAGGAGGTTCGTTGCAAGATCGAGCATGGCGAGGCCGCATTGTGCAAGGAGGCAAGAGCGCATTTGCTCCTCATCATCAATGTTCTCGGCCTCCATAGTGTGCTTGAATTGGTGCTCATACAGCATCCATTTCTCTGGTTCCTTGAGGTCGAACTGCGGTAGCGTGATGCTGTGGGAAGCCATTATCCCACCTTCATCGCCAATTTGATGTTTGCAGATTGATACTCAGTAGCCAGCAGTCAGGGGGCCAAACACATCTTTATTGGAATGTAGTCAATCTGAACATGAGGTCAATGGCGGAGCAATGCTCCTTATATACAACAGGTAACGATTCAAACCTGGTGCGGAGCCACATGATTGGTCAGTACAGGTAAACAGCCAGGTGACAACACTTGATTGGGTAATGAGTAAACAATAGCTACATCTACAGTGGGAACGCAGTCCTGCAATATCTACACAAGAGGAGTATTTACATAAGGGGAAAAGGAAGGGGAAAATGGAGGATTGCTAGATCCGATTTCATTCACATTTCACTTGCGTTACGTTTTCGCTTTCAATCACAGTTCATTTGAGTTACATACACAACAGAAATAACCAGGGAGGATGTCCTTGCATGTCTTGTTAAACTAAATGCTAACAAATCAGCAGGACCAGATGGCATCCATCCACGAGTTCTCAGGGAACTTAAAGATGAAATTGCTGATCTCCTAGCCAAAATATATAACCTTTCCCTCAAATCAGGCTTTGTACCTGATGACTGGAAGGTAGTGAATGTAACACCAGTTTTCAAAAAAAGATCCAGGAGTGATCCAGGAAATTACCAACCGGTAAGTTTGACATGTGTCCCAGGTAAAGTGATGGAAACCATGATAAAAGATAGGCACATAGAAGAGAAGGCGCTGCTAAAGGAGAGCCAACTTAGCTTTTGCAAGGTAAATCATGGCTCACTAATCTGTTGGAATCTTTTGAGAGTGTCAACAAGCATGTGGATAAGGGGGATCCAGTTGACATTGTTTATCTGGAATTTCAGAAGGCTTTTGACAAGGTCCCACACCAAAGGCTCTTGAATAAACTTACCAGTCATGGAATAAAGGGCCAGGTCTTGTCCTGGATCAGCAACTGGCTAAGGGACAGGAAAAAGAGGGTAGCACTAAATGGACACTTCTCCAAGTGGAGGGAAGTAAAGAGTGGGGTCCCCCAAGGTTCAGTACTGGGAACCCTGCTTTTCAACCTCTTCATAAATGATCTAGAAGTAGGAGTAAATAGCAAGGTAACCAAATTTGCTGATGACACTAAATTATTGAGGGTAGTGAAAACTGTGAGAGATTGTGAGGAGCTCCAGAGGGATCTCTTGACACTGGGGGAGTGGGCAAACCAGTGGCAAATAAGCTTCAACACTAGTAAGTGCAGAGTGATGCACATTGGGGCAAAAAAAACCAATTACATTTATAAACTGATGGGTTCTGAAC
Organism: Bradypodion pumilum; assembly: GCA_035047305.1. Lineage (NCBI taxonomy): Eukaryota > Metazoa > Chordata > Lepidosauria > Squamata > Chamaeleonidae > Bradypodion > Bradypodion pumilum. The sequence goes on along the minus strand of JAWDJD010000009.1, from coordinate 21,219,023 downwards.
TCTCTGTGACAAACCAAGAAAAGGGACCTTGGTGTCCTGGTGGACAGCTCAATGAAGGTGTCAACCCAGTGTGCCTCAGCAGTGAAAAAAGCAAACTCAATGCTAGGGATCATTAGGAAGGGTATCTATACCTATAAAATGGTGTGTTAACCGTTGGAATGTGACAAAGGATGTTGCACCAGGCCCCACTAGCCCGTAATGGGCCTCCGTTCACTTTCCCGAACCCGGTTAGCAAGTAACTGTCGGGTTGAAAATTTCGGCTGGGGAGCAGGAGCCCCCAGGACGCAAACAGAAAAAGGGAACTTCAAATCCCAACGTTCCGGGCACCATGCCGCACCAGAGCCAATTAGGCAGAGCAGTGCGGGCAAAAGGAACGTTCACAAACGCGGCGCAGCCAATCAAAAAGGAGCCGCTTAAAAATATTCACTGTGGGTTGGCGAAAAGCAGACGTAGAACTTCATGTTCCAGCATCCTTTGCGCCTCTACAAGGACAGCTAAGAGAGTGGAACGGCACGAGCAACGAGAATAAGGAAACAACTGTTTAAAAAAAACTGTCTGCTCCGCACCACACAAAACCGTACACTCAATGAAAGCACGAGACAGAAAAAAGGCGATGGCGCACAGCAACTGATGAAATACATGTACTCCGAACACGTAACACCATGGAATTAAACCAAATAAACAAATCACCACATAAATAATAACACAAAAAAAGAAACTACAAATCCCAGCCTCCAAAGTGAATAAAAAACAACAGCCAATCACGGCGCCCGGGGGGGAAACGCGACACACGCGTCACATGTTGGCCGAGCCGCGAAAAACGAAACCCCATAAAAGGAACGACAACACAAACCCCTCACAGTTTGGTACAGACAAATACGCACCAAACAGCCAAACCAAAAACATTGTCTACCAACAAGTGCTGCAAAAATGAAAGAAGAATCCATTGATGTTGCTTACTATCCTTTCAAAAACGAACCTACAATTGCAGAAACAAGCGGCCCAAACTACGAACAGAGTCTGAACCCAAATTCTTCCCCCCTTTCCCGAAAGGGCAAAGCCACAAGAAAGGAGAAAGCAAGCTATAGCCACACCAACGAAAATTACTACAAGCGACCCCAAAAATAAGACGAAAACGGCACGCACAAAGACACAAACCCAATGCTGAAAAACTCCCGCAAGCACAAAACTTTTACATACATAATTATCCATACAAGCACAGAATGATTGCACAAAAAAAGAGAAAAAATTGCTTAAGAACATTCAAGTTTACCGAATGACGAACACAGAAACCATCAGGAGCCTTCTCTGATAGCCCGAAAGAGCGAAAAAGAAGTAGGAATCCCGGAGCTGCAGAAAGATCCGAAAGCAAAAGACAGGCTTCGAAACCAGACTACTCCGCAAAGAGCGGACACTAACGAAAAAGCCTAAACTTCACAAATCACGCGAGAACGAAAGGTAGAAAAGCAGACCAGATAAGGAAAGAGAAATAGCCAGAAGCACTGAGGAGAGCCTGGCAAAGAAACAGAGGGAATGAAACCCAAAATTAGGGAGCCCAAGAAATCCCAAAACCATTACGAACAGAAAAATAAAATTAGAAAATGGAAAAAATAAACAGAACACCAACCGGAAGAGGAAAGAAACTAATGGAACAGACACAAGAGAGACAGAACCCTCAAATGATTCAAAAATATATAATGGAGCACACAGAGCAAGGTACCAAATTAGAGCAGAAACAGATACTAACCAACTATGGGTTATTTCTCCAAAAACCCAAACAATACAAAAAAGAAATCTCGCCCTGGAAAATAAGCACAAATGAGACAAATACCATAATTGGAATACCCCCAAAAAATTAATGAGAATGAGAAAAAACAAGATCAGAAACAGAACAAGGAAAGGCAAGAAATAATTGACAAAATTAATAAGAAAACTAATACACCAATGGACCACAGTTACACAAGAATAAAAACAAGTGACCAGAACAACGAAATTACAAAGGAGAAAATGAAAGATGACAAACAAAGACCCAACATAAACATGGAAAATGAACCTGTGGTAAGAAGAAAAGTGACACAAACCAAACCCATAGGTGACAAACAGAAATCCATAGGTGACAAACAGAAAAATACAAATACCCAAAATGAACACTTACAACAAATAATAGAAAAAATAAACAACAAACAAATCCCAGACAAGGGAAAAATGACAAACAATACACACATATATCAGGAAAAAGAAGAAAACAAAAACAAACAAACAGAAGACGACATACCAACAAAAGAAATAACAAACATGAACTTGGAAGATAATCCTGTTGTGAGAAGAAAGGTAACACAAACAAAAACAAGAGGTGACAAAGAGACAAATACAAACAACTCAAATGAACAATTACAACAAATAATTGATAAAATAAACAACAAACAAATCGAAGAACATGGAGAAATAAATTACAGGACACCCATAAAACAAGAGGAAGAATAAAGAAAAACAAAGATACAGAAGACAACATACCAAACAGGCCAAATTCCATCATTCCAATGCAATTCATCATCCATATACTTATGATGCTAAACCCATCAATGCAGCTCAACCTGCCATTGGCTTTCCTCATATTAAATCATCTAATCACACAACACAACAACAAAACTCTTCCAATAACAGGTAAAGAAAATAAACCAAAAAAACAATAATCAATTAAGGTAACACAAATATTCAAAATATTATTTCTATTTTACAGATTCAACAAATTCCACAATGGAGAATGAAAGTAACAACAACCCAGAGCAAAACAACCAAAAACAATATTAAAGGTAAGAAACAATTATCAATTAACACACAACATAATAAATAATAAATAACAACACAAAAAAGGCATATGAAACAAATAACTAAAATATATTTATAATTTTTCTCCATAGAAGAAAACCAAAACAAGAAAACAAAACAAAAAGTAAGTACCTTTCAAATATAAGACAGAAATATATTAATATGTATATCTATAGCTATATTTTTTTTACAGATCAAAGAACTACAATCAACAAAAGACACCACAACAACTATAGAAAAAAATTTATACACTTTACATTGCAAAAAGCGAACCCAAAAATTGACAAAGAAAAAAATAGAAAAGTTGGGTCTAGCAATTTAAAAATTAAACTAACAGAAAATGTGTACTAACATTACTTAAAACAAAACTGTAAAACAAATGTAAAAATTTAAAACAAAGTGTATGAAAAAATTAAACTAACAGAAAATGTGGACTAACAATACATAACACCCAACTGTAAAACAAATGTAAAAATTTAAAACAAAGTTTAAGAAAAAATGTTAAGAAATATAAAAGTTAATCAAGTTGTACTTACCAAAATTTAAAAAAAAACATGTTTATAAAAGTTAGTTGCAGAAAAAAACACCTGTTCATTTGTGTTAACAAAAAAAGAAACATATCTTCTTTGAGAATAAAAAACAAAAAACAAAATGTTCACTGTGTAATTCATTTTTTTAGCAAATTATAGAGTAAAAATAAAAACCCTCACGAAAACTAACACAAATTTTAAAAAGCCCGGCACCGGCGGGCAAAATCTGCTAGTAGAAAATAAGTTAGCAAGTGTCACTTTGTCTCTTTATAAATCTATGGTGAGGCCCCATCTGGAATACTGTGTACAGTTCTGGTCGCCATACCTCCAGAACATAGCTGTCAACTATCCCTTATTGGCCGAGAAAACCCCTTATTTTACCCTCTTTCCCACTGTCATCCCTTATTAATTAGACTGCAATGCCCTATTGCCGCCATTGGAGGGCAGCACAGGATAAGCATAGCTGTCAAGTATCCCTTATTTACCAGGAAATTTCCCTTATTTCCAAATCCAAAACTTGACAGGTATGCTCCAGAAGGATATTATGGAGCTGGAAAAAGTGCAGAGGAGGGCAACCAGAATGATTAGGGGACTGGAACACCTTCCTTACCATCTGAGGCTGCAACAGTTGGGCCTCTTCACTTTTATGGATACCTAAGGACAACCTCGGGGTTGGAGAGATAGGCAGGATATCTCTCAATGCTATTTCCAGGGTATCCTAAGCAGATGAAGGCATCTGCTTGGGAATACCCTGAAGCAAATGGTGAGCTACTGTGTGAGACAGAATGCTGGACTGGATGGGCTGTGGCCTGTTCCAGCAAGGCTGTTCTTATGGGACACGTCCCCGGGCTCGTGGGCCCGTATACATATTGATTTCACTGGCCCATTTAGGGGGCAAACTTTCTGTTAGTGGTGGATGCATATTCAAAGTGGGTTGATGTCTTACCCATAGCCAGTACCACAGCTGCTATTACAATTAGGAAATTAAGGAGGCTGTTTTGTTCCTTTGGTATACTGGACATCTTAGTTACAGATAATGCATCCACCTTCACTTCAGTTGATTTCAAGGATTTTTTAATGGAGAAATGGTGTGAGGCACATAACTACCGCCCCATTCCACCCTGCCACCAATGGGTAGATCAAATGCCAAGTTCGATCAGTAAAGGATGCCCTTAGGCGTATGGGTTCAGGGAACATGGAGTTGCAAATCTGCCAGTTTCTCCTGACCCATCATGTTACCCCCGTCGCTTCTGAGTTTTCCCCTACAGAACTGTTGGTTCACTGCTGCTTGGCCACTGCTTTAGATCGGCTTGACCCCAGCCACCTTGAGGAAAAGAAGCTCAATATTAGTTTGCCTACCACTTAATCTTTTGAGGTGGGGCAGTCAGTTCATGCCCGTAACTATGCGGCTGGCCCTTTATGGATGGAGGGGAAGTGAATGAGAGAACGGGGTCAGTGTCTTGCAGGGTGCAGATGGAAAGTGGTTTAATGTGAAGGTGACATGCTGACTAGCTTCGCTCTTGAGTGTCCGGGGCCAACGATATGTCTGATCCTGAGGTAACAGGGGCTACGGCCACAGAAGTGCCACAGACCCCAGAGGAGTCACGAGAATTTGAGCTCAAATTCTCTAGCGAGTCTCTGCATAGCGATTCCGATGGGGCCTCACAGGCATCAGGGGCATCGTCTGTACATCCTGGCATCAGGAAATCCCCTGTGGAAGTTCCAGCCCAAAGTCCAGCCAAATACCGCAGCCTGGCCCAGCTACACTAACATGGCCAAAAAGAAATTGTGGACCCCCAAAAAGGTTTGCTGATTTCATCCCACATTAGGGGGGAAGGAATGTTGTGTTTTGAATCTGAAGTAGGCTTGAAAAAAGGCACCAAGTTTGAATAGCTGTCACCCAGTTACTTCCCTGCAAGTAGTTTAACAATGGTTTTCCTCCAATGAGTGTCTGCATATTTCTGATCCATGTTTTAACCAATTGGTTTGAAGCCCACCAAAATGTATCTATTATTGTATGCCTCAATTGTATAAATATGTCCTTGTTTCTGCCCTGAGCTAGTTGTGTTGTGAAAGTAATAAAGCTGAATCACTTGTGTTTGACTCAACTAATCCTGATCTCTGTCGTCCTTGCACTGAACACAACAGTAGCTCAGAGTCTTGGTTGATTTTTTTCTGTACAATTTGCAAATTTAGTAATAAGGATTGTATTTTCAATAGACATATATTTAGTGTTCAAGAACCAAGACAATAGAAACAGCCGAAGTCTGGCTGAACTCATCTTTATTGCATGATGGTCAGGGGGAACATGTGGTAATGGCAGGCAAACAGCTCACTATATACAGTGGCTATACATTTGAATTTGGCTCCTCGGTAGCTCATTGGCTACTGTCCGTGTGACGTCAAAGAACATAAGAACATAAGAACAGCCTTGCTGGAACAGGCCACAGCCCATCCAGTCCAGCATTCTGTCTCACACAGTGGCTCACCATTTCCTTCAGGGTATTCCCAAGCAGATGCCTTCACCTGCTTAGGATTCCCTGGAAATGGCATTGAGAGATATCCTGCCTATCTCTCCAACCCGGAGGTTGTCCTTAGGTAGCCATAATTATAGCCATTGATACCCTTGTCCTCCATGTCCTCTATGGTGAGGCCCCACCTGGAATACTGTGTACAGTTCTGGTCGCCATACCTCCAGAAGGATATTATGGAGCTGGAAAAAGTACAGAGGAGGGCAACCAGAATGATTCGGGGACTGGAACACCTTCCTTACCATCTGAGGCTGCAATGGTTGGGCCTTTTCACTCTTGAACGACGGCGTCTAAGAGGTGACCTGATTGAAGTTTATAAAATCATGCACGGTGTGGACAAAGTAGATAAGGAAAAACTGTTTTCCCTATCGCATAACACTAGAACTAGGGGACACTCCATGAAACTTTTGGGTACTAGTTCTCAAACAAATAAGAGAAAGTACTTTTTCACCCAGAGGATTACTGGTCTATGGAACTCCCTGCCAGAAGAAGTGGTGACAGCTGTCAGTCTTGACAGGTTTAAGAAAGAATTAGAAGTGGTGACGTCACCCTTAGTCACGCCCTTCTTGTCCAGGTGAAGCAGTGGTGGGAATCTTCCCGCGGCTGTAGGCATTTGGAGAATTTGTACCATGTGAGCTGGATGCTCGCTACTGCCCCCAGTGGTCACTAGCTTGCGTCCTAATACATAAGGTTACAATGTTACTTTTAGAGATTGTTACATTCACTCATTCGTGTGGTTGCATTTACTTAAAGGCACATTACAATCCATACACAACACCCCTCCCCCCTAGGATGAGACGAAGTCTCTCATCCAATGTGGTTTGTTGCATGAGCGTTTTGGGCGTAAGGCTGACTGGCTTGTCCTGGGGGAGCTATCGCTTCTGTGTTCCCTGGGCTCTTGTCCTGCAACAGGAGAGGGAGACTCGTTAGCGACTTGCTGCGGTTCTGCAGCTTTTGGGGTAGGGGTAAACTCCATTGTGGGAAAACCGAGGGCATTGGGGACTAACGAAAAACCCCGCTCCTCGCTTGGACGGGTGGGGGACCACTCCGAAAAACTCCCCCGGTTTTGTAACTCAAAGTCAAACTCATGTTCTGGGATATCTATGGGGGCATCCTCCAGGATATCTGCAGGGACAAACTTATTCCCTTCCCCCCTTGGTGGGGACCGCCGGTCCCCCTCTTCTCCCCCTTGGGCTAAACAGGTGGGGGAGAACCCTAATGCTGAGTTCTGATGCACGGTTTCCACGCCCTACCTGGAACCCGTCGCCGGAGTTGGTCTGCATGTCGCCTCCAGAGTAGACCCATGCTGGTCTCAACGCAGTATGACACAGGTCCAGTTTGGCCAATGACTACCCCCGGGACCCAGGCTGGTCCTGCGGTTGCGTAATTTCTGCAATGGACCGGGGCGCCTATTTTGAAACTCTTGGTGCCCACTATCCCTATGTTCCTCCCAGTATCCTCCACCCTTGTGGGGTCTAGCCTAGTCAGTATCGTGGTCAGCTTCCTGCGCATGAGGAGTTCTGCAGGCAAGTAACCTGACGCCAGCGGTGTCACCCTATAACCCAGCAGGAATTGGCATAACTGTAGATTCAGGTCCCCAGGGCCCATGCACCTTTGTTGTACGTATGAGGCGTTCTACCTGTCCGTTTGTCGCTGGGTGAAAAGGTGCAGAGGTGATGTGCCGGATGGCGTTTATGTCAATGAATGCCCGGAACTTGGCGGACGTGAAACTACTCGCATTATCACTCACAAGCACATCGGATATGCCGAATGAACTGAACACCTTGTGCAATTGCTTTATGGTTGCGGCTGATGAGGTGTTTGCCATTGGGATAACTTCTAACCACTTGGAATAAGCATCCACTATGAGGAGGAAAAATGAACCTCTGAAGGGACCTGTGAAATCTATGTGCAGGCGAGACCATGGCCCTTTGGCTGCGTCCCATTCCCTGTGTGGAAGTCGGGACTCTTCGGGTCGAGAGCTTTGGCAACTCTCGCAAGTGCTCACCATGTGCTCTATGTCAGCATCTAACTGGGGCCACCAGAAATAGCTCCTGGCCAAAGCCTTGGAGCGGACAATCCCCGGATGGCTGACATGCAGTAGCTTGAGCACCCTTGCTCTCAAAGATTCAGGGACAACCACCCGCTGGCCCCAAAGGAGGCAACCCCTCTCCGTGGACAGTTCTATCCTCTTCCTAAAAAATGAGGCAAATTCTGCCACTGGGGAAGACGTTGGCCACCCTTTTTGCACCCATGAACTCACTAGGGCCAACGTCTTATCCCTCCCTATCGCCTTGGCGATTTCTGCGGGTACTATTGGGGGTGAATCCAGAACCTCTATCAGGAGCACTTGGTGATCTTGTTCCACTTCACATGCGGGGTTGCCCACGTGAGCCAGAGGTGACCTCGAGAGTGCGTCTGCATGGCTTATGTCCTTTCCAGGGCGATTAAACCAGCGTGCTCTGGTACGCGTTTTAAAAAATGGCCCATCTCAGCATTCTGGGGGACAGGATCTGCGGTGTGGGCTTGTCTGTGGTGAAAATGCAGCAGGGGCTTGTGGTCAGTCATGATGGTGAAAGGGCGACTGTATAGAAAGTCATGAAACTTCTTTGTTCCAGCAATTATTGCAAGTGCCTCCCTGTCTGTCTGTGCATAGTTGCGCTCTGCCTTTGACAGTGATCTGGAGTAGAACGCCACTGGGGCTTCCTGCCCACTTTCCAACACGTGGCACAGGACCGCCCCCACCCCCACTGGTGAGGCATCACATACCAGAACCACTGGCTTCTTGGGATCGAAATGGGTTAGGATGGCCTCTGAGGATAAAAGTTGTTTCAGCTCATTGAATGCTCTCTCTTGACTCTCGCCCCATCGCCAACCCTTGTCCTTCTTTAACAATCGATGAAGTGGCTCCGCCACCGATGCCTTCCTAGGCAGGAAGGAATGGTAAAAATTCAGGAGCCCCAGGAACGATTGCAACTCGGGTTTTGTGGTGGGGTGAGGAGCATTTTGAACAGCGGCCACCTTTGACTCAGAGGGTTTTATACCAACTGGGGTTACCCAGAAACCTAGGAACTCTACCTCTTTTGTGAAGAACACACATTTGTCTTTACGCAGCCTCAAACCTGCTTTCTCGAATACGGTCAGTACCCTGTCTAGCCTTTTGGCCAGTTCTGACTCGCTCCCCCGTTATCAAAACGTCGTCAAAATATGTCAAGACCCCCTCCAAACCCTTCAAAAGTCACTCCACTAATGATTGGAAGATGCCTGGAGCCAAATTTACGCCAAACTGTAGGTGCCTCACCTTAAAAGCCCCTTTGTGGGTGACTATCATCTGCGCAGCAGCTGCAGCTGGGGTTACCGTAAGTTGCTGGTAAGCCTGCGTCAGGTCTAACTTCGCAAAACACTTTCCCCCATGTAACCTGGCCAATAAGTGGCTGACTACCAGCACCGGATACGCATTTGGGCGTATTGCCTTGTTGATGGTGCACTTGTAATCAGCGCAAATTTGAACCTCCCCGTTAGCCTTTAGTGCTGTTACAGTAGGAGTTTCCCACTCCACAGAATCGACTGGGACTAGAATTCCCTGGCCCACCAACTTGTCCAGTTCTGCCTCTATTTTGTCCTTTAGTGCAAAAGGCACCCTTCGCGGTTTGAGTCTTATCAGCCGGATCTCCGGGTCCAGGTCGAACGCAACTGGGGGCCCCTTGAATTTTCCGAGTCCCTTCTTGAATACCTCGGGATGCGCGTTACACACTTCCTGTATTGGATCAGTTCCAACAGTATGCACACCCCCTATGAACAAACCCAGGGGCTTAAACCATTGTGTTCCCAGGAGGCAACAGGCCCCCTCCTTGAGAACAACCAGAGGGAGCTCCGGGGCATGTTGCTTGTATTGCACCTTGAATTTGCCACCCCCAACACCGGAATGCTATTTCCCTGCACGTCTCGCAAAGTAGACTTCAGTGCTTTGAGTTTGGGCCGCACGTTGGGGGAAATTCGCAAAAACTCCCTCTGGGAAATAATGGAATAAGAGCAACCCGAGTCTATCTCCATCTTAACGGGGACCCCTTGCAAAAGTAACGTGGGTGTCCCAAGGACATGCTTTGGACCGCCGCGTTGTTGTCGCTGGGGACTCGCCAGTACACTCCATGTACCTTGACGTCGCTGTCATCGGAGACTCAGCCCACGCCATCCTGTTTCCTCGAGGGCCGAATGCCATCCTTCCTTGGGGTACAGTCTGCTGAGCCCTTGTGCTCTCCGCGCCATTGCGTGCAAACCTTGGCGATGTGGCCCCACCATCCACAGTTGTGGCACTTGGCCTTCCAGAACGAGCACTTGCTACGGTCATGGGACGCCCCGCAGCCATCGCAACATCGGCCATCCTTCCGCACCTTCCGGATATCCTCATCCTCACTGCTCTCCGTGGAGGAGTGTGGCGCCCGCCTGGCCACTTGCACCGGGGCTGCTGCCCTGTCGGGTTGTGGGGGCCTTGTTCTGAACCCCTTAACCGTGGCTCTCGTGGCTTCTGCCGCCTGCACTTCCTTCAGGACCTCTTGTAATGTTGGGGGCGGCTCTTTGTTCATCAGCTTCTGCTGGGTCTCCTAGTCCCACAGGCCGCACAGCATGCGGTCCCTGAGGGCGATTTCTAGGTTCTGCCACTTGCATGGGCCTGCAGCCAAACGGAGGGCCACTGCAAAGGCAGCCACGGACTCACCAGGGGACTGCACCGTCTTCCAGAAAGCGTCCTGGGCCGAGAACATCGAGACCATGGGCTGGAAATGGTCCCGCAGAGCTTTCAGGAGCTGTTTAACCGGGACCTCGTCTACTTTTCTTGGAGACACCAGGTCCACCAAAATCTTCATGGCCGGGAAACCGAGCATCCTGATGAGGGTGGCTCTTTTCTTCCTCTCGTCTGAGATGTCGGACACCATCAGTGCGCTTTTGAAATCCATCTCGAACAGTTCCCATTTCTCCGGTTTGTTGATGTCGAAACCAGTCTGTGTTGTCTTGATTCCGTGGGAAACCATCATCCCACCTTCGTCGCCAGTTTAGTGTTCAAGAACCAAGACAATAGAAACAGCCGAAGTCTGGCTTAACTCATCTTTATTGCATGATGGTCAGGGGGAACATGTGGTAATGGCGGACAAACAGCTCATTATATACAGTGGCTATACATTTGAATGTGGCTCCTTGGTAGCTCATTGGTTACTGTCCGCGTGATATCACCCTTAGTCACACCCTTCTTGTCCAGGTGAGGCAGTGGCGGGAATCTTCCCGCGGCTGTAGGCATTTGGAGAATTTGTACCATGTGAGCTGGACGCTCGCTACTGCCCCCAGTGGTCACTAGCTCGAGTCCTAATACATAAGGTTACAATGTTACTTTTAGAGATTGTTACATTCACTCAGTCATGTGGTTGCATTTACTTAAAGGCACATTACAATCCATACACAACAATATAGTACATCTTATCTTGGTGGGAAAGACTTATCACCCAGTGTCCAGATAGTACCTGCTGATGGCCAATTTCAAGACTACTGTTCTAACTACTTATTATTTAAAGTGTACTTGGAATAGATAACTTTTTAAATAAAGGGCACACTCAAACTGAATACTGTATTTGACAACTCTTCAAGTGCAGGACTCACATCCATTCATTGGTATACCAGCCTCCACCAAAGTGGCCTTAGGAATAGGCAGACTAAATGTAGGGATGGGACTTTGGTGTTAGCCCAGTGTTTCCCAACCTTTGGTTTTTGGACTTCAATTCCTGGAAACTGAAGTTAATTCCCCAAAGCACTGATCAGCCAGTGTACTGACTTAGGTTTCCCTTGCTTGAAAGCCAGTCGTATCCAACTCTAGGGTGCAGTGCTCATCTCTGTTTAAAAGCTGAAGAGCCAGCATTGTCTGCTTCTGCAGATGTTTTCATGGTCATGTGGCAGGCATGACTAGACACCGGAGCGCATGGAACGCTGTTTCCTTCCTACCAAAGTGGTCCCTATTTATCTACTTGCAATTTCTTGCTTTTGAACTGCTAGGTTGGCAGGAGCTGGGACAAAGACAGGAGCTCAATCCGTCCTGCAGTACTCAGGAATCGAACTGCTGACTTTCTGCCTCCCAGTCAGCACTTGAGCCACACTGACTTAAGCTTCTGGGAATTGAAGTTTCCCTGTGGGGCCTGGGAACCAGTGATCTAGATTCTGAGAGACCCCACAAACAATAGTAAAGATAGATGTCTCCCTTGCTTGAAAGCCAGTTGTGTCCAACTCTAGGGGGCAGTGCTCATCTCCATTTATACTAGAAAAAATGCAATACCGCAAGAATGAAGTCCAAAACGCCAATTTAATGTTAATGGTATTAGTATTAATGTTCTTCAAATGTAATACATAAATCAAAGTTCAAAATCCCAAGTAATGCAAATCTTGACTTCAAAAAATCTACATATGAGTTGTATTAGCTTCATACAAAACTCAAAAATAATATATCAAAGGGTTCAGTCACCAAAAACTATAAAGAGTCACTATGATTCAAGGTAAGTTCAAAAGTTGCAATCAGAAAGTATTCTTCAGAAGTAAATAAACATAATAATGTTGAATCAATATGAAGGTGAGGGGCAAATCTCAAAAATTGAGTCAGCAAATATCAATCGAGACTGTTCTGGTATAATCACTTGCGGATTCCTCAGGATATGTTATCTAAACATAATGAAACAATAATAACAATTATAGTAAAATATATAACAATTTTTAGCTTTGCCCCTCACCTTCATATTGATTCAACATTATTATGTTTATCTATAGCAGAAAATCCTAAAACGGGTCTCCAGAGATTGTCAAATATCAACTTTCAGAGGTCTCAGCCAACATGTGGTGAGAGATTATGAGATATGTGGTCTAGCAACATGTGGTGTCCCACATGTTGGGAAGTAATGGCCTAAGGTTTCCCAAATCGAATTATCACATCATGATCATGCCATCAATTGGTGATGAAAGATGTCTTGCAGACCCAGTATTACAGTCCAAATCTTGTATGACCTCAACCACAAATGTGATCAGTACACAAAGAGTTGGCACAATGCAATGACAAATAGTAATGGTGCTTAGGTTTGTAATTCCATGGCTTTTAGACTATGAACTCCAGCAATTCATTTTACAGCTAGAGTGAGGACTGTGACCTCTTAATGCTTATCTGGAGTCAAAGAACAAGGAGTGCACTGTGGTCCAAAATAGCTTGTAGTCAAATTCAGATAAGTAATTAAGGGTAGCCAACCCAATTGCAAGTCAACTTTAGAAAGTGGGGAATGGCTTACCAATCAATAGTAGGGAGTTAAGTATTGTCTAACCAATTAACCTATATACATAGTCCATATTTATTATGGATAGGTACGAGATCTAGTGGGAGCAGACTGTCACAGAGGGACGTGCGGCGGCGCAGATCCGCTGCCGCGCGCTTTGCCGGCTCTGTTGCCGCGTGCTTTGCCGGCTCCTCCCCCATGGGAGACGGCATGAAGCAGGAAGAGGCTGGGCTGGCCTCCTTAAATGCCCTTCCGCATTCCTGCTGACTGGGCCAGGCAGCATTTGCCCTCCACCCCCGCCCTGGGTCGCAGTGTGATTATTTTGGTCGCTTCGGTGCCAGATGGGAATTTTTGCTTGAACCTAGATTGGCCGTTTGGTTCTTGGTGTTTTCGCCCATCCCACACTGTCACTGTTGGGCTAGTTACGAGGTAGTTTTGGTTCCCTTTTTTCTTGGTTGCCTGGTGGCTAGCACTGGTAAGGAGGCACTAGGTGACCCCTACGAGTCCGGCAGGAGCACACTCGGTTGGCCAAAGGAAGGATAAGATAGAGGTACAGTGGCTGGCCAATCGTGTGTGCTCAGGACCAAGGTGATGCTATGCTAGATACAGCTTGTATATCCTTCTGGTTCACTGGACACACATCAGAAGCAAAGGTTCGGTCATTTGCGCTTCCGTTTGGGGTCGATATGATTGGTTATAACCATTCCTCCTTACCAGTGCTATTGCGTCCCGCTTGCATTGTTGAATTGCAAATAATAAAGTGGCCCAGTTTTAATCCCAGCACTGTTGTCCATCACTTTATTGGGGGAGTGGGTCCGGCAAGGCACTCCAGTGTTGGTTCTGGTTTATGTGCTCTGATTTATTCTAAATTGAATATGGAATCACATCAAGTAAAGCAAGTCATAGTCATAACAAGCATGGCAGGATCACAGCAAGGAAAGGCAGTTTTTCCTGAGCAAAGAATTATAATCTTCTTAGAGCTTCAAAAGGGTAGCAGGGTTTGACCTTTCAACGTCTTTAGTTCTGTTGACTGCTTACTGCAGTTATTAAAGGACCTGCAACTGTTTTTGAAGTCTCATCCTTTCTTCTGTTTGGCTGAGGACTAGGAGAAATGTCATGGAGTTTTTCGTTACAATCAGAAGTTGAAAGTCATCTCTTCTGGCCAGGAAGGTGTAGATGGGGTGCTTAGGGCACCCCTTGAATTAGGGTGACCTCTGGTCTGCTGGTTTCGAGTCCTCTTTGGAGTGATGTAAGGCTCAGAACCAGGGGTCATGACACTCAAGGTTAAAGAAAGATACTTATTGGTAAGGAAACTATGAAATTCAGTTTAGATATTTCTTTTTTATTTGTTTTTAAAAAGACTTATTTGCTAGAAAGAACAGTAAAATACCTCTTGCTTTTCATTTTAATGCTTGTCATTTCTCCTTTGTGGTTCATGCTTATTAATTCCCCTTCACAATATTAAAATGTTAATTCAGTGTTTGCTAAGTCTCTTCTTTCCCACAGAGAATAAGACCAAGCTGTTTAATCTTTCCATACAACCCACTATAATTTTTGAGAATTGTTATCATTTTGATTACTTCATAAGGCACCTCTCAGAACAGTTATGAACTCTGGCAGCAGACGGTGGCAGTGGGCTGTTTGTCAGAGTCTTCAGGCTCTGTGGGACCAGCTTTTGTAGCTTTGTATTTAAAATCCATGATTCTTTGCTACTGCCCTTCAGTACTGTTCTATTCAACTTTGTGAAGGTTAGTCATCTTTAGGTTAGATAAGCTGTAGTTCCTGGCATGTTCTGCTGCCAGGACAAGGTTTTCCGAAGGAATTTTTTGCTCAGGTTCCTCCTGAATTAAAATTATCAGGCTGCCCATGAGCACTCTCAGGCACAACTACTTTCCAGATTTTCCTATATGTGGACTGAATAGAAAAATTTGAGTGCAACTGTGGATTCAGTTTTTGTTGTTGTTCAGTCGCACAGTTGATTCCGACTCTTTGTAACCCCATGGACCACCGCCCTCCAGGCACCCCTGTTCTCCACCATCCCCCTCAGCCCACCCAGCCCTGTGCCTACTGTGTCTACAACACCATCTAGCCATCTCATCTTTGGCCGCCCCCTTCTTCTTTTGCCCTCCACCTTCCCCAGCATGAAGGCTTTCTCAAGTGAATCCACTCTTCCCATTTGATGTCCAAAGTACTTCATCTTCATCTTTACTATTTGTCCTTCCAGGGAGCAGTCAGGGCTGATCTCTTCTAAGATTGACCTATTTGTTCTCATCGCTCTCCAGGGGACTCTCAAAACTCTCCTCCAACACCACATTTCAAAGGCATCTATTCTTCTGCGCTCAGCCTTTCTAATGGTCCAGCTAATGGTGAAGCAGAAACACATACAAACTGCCCTTTGTTCTGTGGCTTGTCTGGTATGCCTGTATTGCCAACCAAAGTTGAACAGCTTCCTATATTGTCAGTCATGTAGTGGTTTCTTCTTCTTCCTTCATCTGTGTAATAGGCTTCCCAAAAGTACTGAAAAACCTGCACTGAATGGAATTTCTTTTTTTTAAAAAAAATCACTCATGCATTCTTGTTCTCTCTGACTGATTTTTTGGCATAAGAAACTCACTCTCTTTCCCTTGCGTGCAGACCTCTACATTGCAGGCGCACCCCCCCAATAACGGACACAGACAACATTGAAAGTGGATAACAGCATAGGGCCACATTTATTGATTCAATGCCCTAGTCCGAATTATAAATTTGTATTGGTAAAACGACCAATCATAATTCCTAAGGCAAGCAGGCCGAAGTAACACTGGTAAGGTACCACCCCAAAATTGCCAACGGCAATTGGTTACAATGTATCGATTTGTATCAATTTGTTTGTTGACAACAAACAAATTATTGACCGTAGTCAATAACTAACTCATGACCCCACCCTCTGACGCGTATCCGTGAAATCACAGGGGTGATGCATGCTGGTTAGCAATCGTCATCACCCCATCGCCTGGTTCGTCGTTGACCGGACAACGTTTAACTAATTTATTCCTGTCTAGTGTTGTCCAGTCAATTGCGAACCTGCCGGATACTTGTGGGTCATACTGTTTACCTTACCAGTGCTACCCGCCAATGTGACCAAAGTCAACAGTAGGAACACAGAAAGACCCCTATATCAAACCATAGCAACAGTGTGGGATGGGCAAAAAAGCCAGGACCCGGAAGCCAATATGGGTCCCAACCAAAAATTCCCACCCGGCCCCGAAGCGACCATAATATCACACTGTTAACTAGGGAGGGGGTGGAGGGGAAAAAACTTCTCCGCTCCGTCGCTGAGGTAAAATGGCAGCTCGGCTGCCTCGTGGCCACCCCTTTTATAAGGGAGCTGGCCACGCCCCTAACTACCCGGATTCTCTGTCCTGTGGGGGGGGGCCGCAAAGGGCGCGGCGGCCATTTTGGCGCCGCGCTTGCATTGCAGGCGCACCCCCCCAATAACGGACACAGACAACATTGAAAGTGGATAACAGCATAGGGCCACATTTATTGATTCAATGCCCTAGTCCGAATTATAAATTTGTATTGGTAAAACGACCAATCATAATTCCTAAGGCAAGCAGGCCGAAGTAACACTGGTAAGGTACCACCCCAAAATTGCCAACGGCAATTGGTTACAATGTATCGATTTGTATCAATTTGTTTGTTGACAACAAACAAATTATTGACCGTAGTCAATAACTAACTCATGACCCCACCCTCTGACGCGTATCCGTGAAATCACAGGGGTGATGCATGCTGGTTAGCAATCGTCATCACCCCATCGCCTGGTTCGTCGTTGACCGGACAACGTTTAACTAATTTATTCCTGTCTAGTGTTGTCCAGTCAATTGCGAACCTGCCGGATACTTGTGGGTCATACTGTTTACCTTACCAGTGCTACCCGCCACACGGAGGGGCTTCAAAGAAGACCTGACGCCCCCCCCCAGACCGTCAGCTCGGTCAACAGGCCTGCTCGCCAATCGCCCAACAGGAGGTCCATACCTCCTCGCGACAGATGGACCCCATCCCCTGCGTACAAGTCATAATTTTGTAGACTAATATCGGGGTGATGACTGACCCGTCCCCAAGCCCTGGTGGTAAGAAAACACGCCACCGCCTTATTGACCGCGCACCTAGCGCGGTCAAGGGCCAGGAGGTTAACGCCCCCTCTGTAAGAATGGCACGGGACAATGTCCGACCAAACCAGGGTTGTGGCAGGCCAGACATAATGCAAGTAGGCGAGTTCCTCGCAAATCGCATGCTTGAGCGACAAGCCGGTGACCTGGCCCAAATCATTGCCCCCCAGGCGTATGATTAGAATGTCAGGCGGGTCAGCACCCAGGCCAGAAAAAAGGAAAGGCCGCAGCTCCCGCCATAACATCCCAGGCTTACCATGCCCTGCGAGACTGGCGTGGTCACCCAGTCCCAGTCGGGGTCCACTCTGTCGCCGCAGCGTAACGCGCTGCCCTGCGCACATAGCTGTGGCCCACCAGCCATACTGTCACCGGTGTAATACGACACCCAGGGTCTGTAAGAAAATTGAGAAAAAAGGCGGTAAGGTGACTGGATTGGTACTCATGGCGGGAGTGGGCGCACATAAAACTGAAAACATTGCGAGCCCCACCTCCCCATGCTGCGTATGTCAGCCCCAGAGTACCCAAAAGCAGCTGCTGTAGAGGCTGCACCAATCCGGAACGAATGTGTGCCATAACGGGCACCTGGTAGGCCCACCCTGGTGAGGGCTCTGGCTGTCACCTTCCAAAACTGAAATTTAGTAAGGGGAGACCCATCTTGGTGACAGAAAAACGGGCCGTGGTGCATGCCACACAGTGCCAGGAATTCCTGTAGGGCACCAACCGGACAGATGTCTGCCAAAGAACAACGTAGCAGTCTTACACCACTGCCTACGCCATGCTGATCTGTTTTAGAGGAGCGTATCCTCAACTGGGCCCAGTCTTTGGCTACGTAGACATCTTCGAGTTCCAGTGCCCTACCACTTGCATCCGCCTTAGACAGCATCACGAGTTCGCTGACGCGGAGCGCTCCAAAAAGGCCACCATTGTAGCCGCATGAAGTGGGCTGCCTCATTTCCAAAACAGAGGCCAGGCCAGCCCCGGGCCAATTGGGTGAAAACCCTGGGGAAATCTTGCATCCGCCTTACTCAGCATCTCAAGCTCGCCGATGCGGAGGGCTCCAAAAAGGCCACCATTGTAGCCGCATGAAGTGGGCTGCCTCATTTATCAAAACTGAGGCCAGGCCAGCCCCGGGCCAATTGGGTAAAACCCTGGTAAAATCTTGCATCCGCCTTATTCAGCATCTCAAGCTCGCTGATGCGGAGCGCCTCCAAAAAGGCCACCGTAGTAGCCGCATGAAATGGGCTGCCTCATTTATCAAAACAGAGGCCAGGCCAGCCCCGGGCCACTTGGGTAAAAAACCCCTGGGTAAATGGGGTGGCGGTCGCCCGGGAAACGCCCGCGCACGCGCACCCACCCCTCCAAACATGTCTCACCCGGAAGTCATTGGTGCTGTCACACAACCTCCCACTTTGGCCATAAAGCCAACCCGACAGCTGAGATGCTATGGTGCGTGGTGCAAGGCCCTGGGCATACAGGTAAACCATGAACCGCAGAACATGGGTTACTGGGCTCGGCCAGGTTCCTGGCAATCGAAATCGGGTACATAATACTCTGAAGGAACTAAATGCGTGGTGATCCGCCTTACTATGCATGGCGCTATTGACAGGCTAATCGCCCGGTTCACCTCTACTTGCCAACATTCCATCTCTCGTCCGGGAGTGGCGAGGGAAATTCCTCCGCATCCGGGGGCCGAGGCATGGAACCGGGAGATCTGCAGGTAGGACAAAGCAGCAGTAATATCATTATCAACCCTTGGGACATGCCTGGCCCTGAAGGGAACGTTGAGGCGCAGGTTGCATAACACAAACCAGCTCCATGACCCCGGGCGATTTGAAAATCTGTGGAGTGACGATGCGGACAACAGCCGCGTTGCCATGCCGAAATTGCACAACCGAGTTGGCCCACTCCTTGCCCCATAGCATCAAAGCACCCAGGGTAGGTAAACATTCCAGATACGTGAGACGCTGCAGGCGACCCTTGCCTGCCCAGGATGGTGGCCACCCACCATAGGCCCACTTCCAATGGAAGTACATCCATAAACCCAGGAATCCTAAGGTATCGGACTGCATCTGAAAGCAAGGGGGAGCCAGGAGATCAGACCCCAAAATGACACCCCGTTGAACTACCTCTGGACCTATGGCCAGACAAGCACGTCTGCCCCGATACCCCGGGTAAATCTGAGCCTGTGGTGGGGCCTGGATAATCCCGCCATGGCGTCGCACCAGCGCAGAGCAAATGCCCTGCCCGGTGCGACGACCCTGCCAGCAAAGCTGGGGTGACCATGTAGCACCAGAAGTTCCCTCAGTGATGCCACGCGCTCGGCCAGCAAGACCAAGACAAGGGCCACTAGCCTTGACACCTTATCCCGCTGCAACCTAGAATCCTGCGCTACCGTGTAACTCTCCACCCCAGGAATACTAGCTGTGGAGATGGGCCCTCGGTCTTTTCGGGCGCTAAAGGGACACCAAGTTCCTCCATTAGCGTCTGAAATGTGTTGAGGAGACGTGTATACGTGTCCCAGCCCCGTTCAGCCCCGAATAAAACCATCCAGGGAATGGGCTACAGACCGGGACCCTGACCTGCGGACAAAAGCCCACTCTAGGAAAGTGGTGAAACGCTCGAATACCGAGCCCCCATGGACTAGCCAAAAGGCATGGCATCATTGAAATAATATGCTCCCCAGGACGGGGGTGCAGGGACAGGTCCAACGACCCTGCCCGCATAGACCCTCTTGTGAAAGCTGGCAGCAGCCACCTCCTCCCTCCCCCTAAGGGATAAAAGACTGGGGGCATCCTGAGGGGACCTATTACCCATGAAAGGGATCCGGAACCCCTGCCTAGAACCCTGAAGGAGATAACCCGCATCCTCTCCCTTCGGGTACAATGTGAGCCAACTCTCCAACACGTCCACCTTAATTGGGGAGGGAGCCCTTCGGTGGACTAGATCCATCTGCGGCAGTCTTGCCAGCCCCCTGTCTGCCCCACCCTCTGCCCCGCATCCCTCTAGGCCTGGGACAGGCAGAGGGCGTGGGGGCCAACACAGGCGGGACACTCCTGTCTGTATTTGCAATTCTTCCCATTGCAGGAGCCATTGTCCGAGAAGGTCCAGCACAGCAGGCGGGCTGTAACCCCCTGCCCCGCCACTTGGCGGGGTGCCTGCGCTGGAGCAGCTCGCTGGACCGCAATTCCACAATGATACATCTCCCTAGGCGCAGTGCGCGTGGGGTCATGTACAGAAGCCACAGCTTCTGACAGGGCTCATCCCACTTCATCTCCGGGTGTAGGGGCACTCTTGTACGGAATTCTTTTTTTCCATAAGCCAACCACGACGTGCGTGGTGGCTAGCCAATCATCGGGAAGGCCGTTGTCGGTACAAAATGTAGACCAGGCATGCGCAGCGGGACCTGGATAGCCCATGCAGTGCCACATACTGCCCCGGGGCAGAAATCCCCACCCCCAGGGTCGTGCCATAATGCAACCAAGGGCACTGGGATAGAATGACAAGTGATGCCCCACTAGCCTCTAATTGGCAAGGCGAAGAGCACTGAACCACCCCGCTGAAAGTGGACTGAGATGTGGGCGTATTCAACTTGACCCCATACTCACTAGTTGCACCCCCGTGAGCCGCCCCCACTGGGGGTTCCGGCACACCGTGGGCGTCGGAGCTCGCGACCGAAATCGAGCTCTAGGACGACCTCCAACGCATTCCAATCGCTGTACCGGACAAACAGGGAGCTGCGAGGCAGCGGCAGGCACAGGCTGGACTGTCTCCATAAGCCCGACCCAGCCGGCCGCCTGTTACAGAGTGACAGCGGTGGAAGTAGCCGGCGGACAGGAGGGCCCGGTAGATCGGAAAAGGACCCCCCACCCACTGGATTGCTAAGGATGCCTCCAGTACAGCCAAACGTGCCAACCAGGCACCCCCAGCCACAGTAAACCCCCAGTAGGTGGGCCAGGCGGGCCGGACGGCCCGACGGGAAGTGTGCCAGAGGCCCTGAATTCAGAGCCTGTGCCCGAATAAGCCATGCCCCAAAATTCCAGCCCCTAATTGGCAAAAACATGCTGTGAGGCAGCACCAGGCCCTCACCCCAATTGTCCCGGCCCCTGGCGGGCCGCCGTGGGCCAAGGGCCGCATCCCCCGCAGGGCCGGCCTGGGGTTGAAAACGGCACGGCACGGGAGCTCATCCTGTCCTGCATGCGCAGAAATTGAAACACTGACCTTAAACAACCCAGTCAGCTTCTGTAGCACTGGATACACTGCAGTCCTACTTAAAGTTTGGGCACCCCTAAGTTGGAAAAATCAGTGAGCGACGGAGCAAACTTCTCTGCTCCCCCGCGCTCTGAAGGCAATAGGCTGGAAAGCCGAAAGGAAGCCTCGAACAAAGGCTGGCAACTCAAGCCTCTTGCAAAGCGGCAGAAGGGAATAAAGCGACGGAAAAAACTCCTCCTCACCGTCGCTTTATTTGTACACTCACCAGCCATTCAAGGAGTATAGAGCAACACGATCCCTATCCAGGGCTCAGCACCCACTGACTGGAAAGCCGGAGCACGAGAGCGTTTGCAGTGCTCAGGAATCAAACTCCGACCCTCCAGGCAGCGAGTTCAGGATCTTAATCCCCTGAGCCACAGGGGTCCGACAGAGCGACGGGGGAAAAAACCTCTCCGCTCCGTCGCTGAGGTAAAATGGCAGCTCGGCTGCCTCGTGGCCACCCCTTTTATAAGGGAGCTGGCCACGCCCCTAACTACCCGGATTCTCTGTCCTGTGGGGGGGGCCCCGCAAAGGGCGCGGCGGCCATTTTGGCGCCGCGCTTGCAATATATTTACAGATACTTATTATCTACTGACTCAGTATCTGAGATCTCAATTATAAATGACAGTACTGTAGGTTGAAATACAGTTGGCTTGTCCTTTTGAGGGCAGGGCAGGGAGGAAGGAGGCAATACATCAGAGGCTATTGTCTGCAATTTAAAAAAACTAATAATATATAAGAACTTAAGAACAGCCTTGCTAGAACAGGCCACAGCCCATCCAGTCCAACATTCTGTCTCACACAGTGGCTCACAATTTTATTCAGGGTAATCCCAAGCAGGTGCCTTCACTTGCTTAGGATTCCCTGGAAATGGCATTGAGAGATATCCTGCCTATCTCTCCAACCCGGAGGTTGTCCTTAGGTATCCATAATTATAGCCATTCATACCCTTGTCCTCCATGAACTTGTCTAATCCTTTCTTAAAGCTGTCAAGACTGACAGCTGTCACCACTTCTTCTGGCAGGGAGTTCCATAGACCATATATATTTCATGTTCATCTCTTCACCTAATTAGTTGTGCTCCATAACATTTCTTAAGAGACATAGTTAAAGAGTTGATTAAGAACTTGTAGAAAGGTCCGCATATGATTAATAGCTGCTCACTAGAGATCTGATCCTGTGCTATAACTTGTTTTTTGAAATCAGTAGTAGTTTAGATTGTGTAGGGAATATGGGATCTGATACATAATGAACATAGGTTATGTTCGAAAAATAGCAATCTTGTATGCACTAACACAGAGTATCAGTGGGAGGGAGCTTTACAGTCTAATGCAGGGGTGGCTGACCTTGGTGTTCCAGATGTTCTTGACTTCAATTACCAGAAGCCAAGTCAGCATACCAGCTGACTTTGCATAATCTGCCAGTTACGGCCACTCCTTGCTCATGGTCACATATGCGCTGGTCACCTCCAGACTAGACTATTGCAATGCGCTCTACATGGGGCTGCCCTTGATGACCATTCAGAGGTTGCAACTGGTGCAGAATGCAGCTGCCCGCATGGTAATTGGGTGTGGGCGTTATGCCCATGCCTCTCCCCTGCTGCGGGTTGCTGTATTGGCTGCCAGTGTGCCTCCGGGTGCTGGTAATGACCTTTAAAGCCCTACATGGTAGTGGACCAGGGTACATAAGAGACTGCATCACCCCAAGGACATTGGCCTGTCCGACCAGAGCAGATCGGAGGGGCTCCCTAAGGGTTCCATCTGCCAGAGAGACGAGTCTCTCTGGCACCAGAAGGAAAACCTTCTCTGTATCTACTCCAGCCCTGTAGAACCTCTTACTGACTGAGTTGCACCTCCAGACAGAGCTATTGCCTTTCAGAAAGGGGTTGAAAACATGGGTAGTTCAACAGGTGTGGGGTGCTGCCAGTGAGGCAGCACCCCCTGTTGGTTGATATAAGGTTGTCCGGGTTTTTTTAAAAGCTTTTTTAAAAAACTGATTTTAAGTTTAGAGTTTTTATGATGTTTTTATTGCGGGGATGTTTTTATGTTGGGTTCTGTAATGTTTGGTGTGAGCCGCACTTGGAGAGGGGGCAGCGGTACAAATCTAAGCAATAAATAAATAAAATAAATAAGTTCAAGAACACCTGGGGCACCATGGTTGGTCACCCCTGGTCTAATGTGATTGACCCTTGTTGTAAACATGACTGATAAGGTTCTTCCCCCCATTCTGGATTTTGAGGCAAACTCCACCCCCTTTTCCTGTTTGTGTTTCTGTTGTTTCTGTGTTGATGAAAGGTAAAATAGCGAGGTTCTGATTTTTATTTGTCATTAATAAAGATTTCCCACTCTAACCATTGGTTTTCCCTGCTCCTCATGATAAAGTGCACAAGCAGCACATGTACACATGCGTTCACACAAGCATAAGCATACATGCATCACCTAACTTCCCCGTGAACACAGGTAGAGTGGAAGATCCAGCAGATGTCGGACCTCCTCTTTACCCATTGAAATGCATGACCTAACAGCTCCCCAACAGCTCCCCGACAGCTCCCCGGCATCATGGAACTGAGAGGTAGATAACATCCAAGATTGCCTCGGCATTAGAGCTCCCCTAGTGGTGATATTTGTAAGCAGCAGGGTAATTGGCTGCTACTTCAAACAGATTCAATGTAATACATGGGAGGAAAGCTTCAATTAACCAATTAGGGCTCACAATCTGAATTTAAAACAACAAGTAAAAAACATCAATAAAATATAACCCTATCTAAAACCTGATAAACATAAATTTAAAATTACCTCAGAAAACCCCTCACCCTCCCACCACCCTATTCAAAAGGTTACAGGACAGATTACAGAATACCTCCACACGTGCTATACAAGCCAGCAGGCTTGGAAAGTGGAGCCATCCATGCCCAACACCGGCTAGCATAGCCATGTTTTTAGGGCTTTTCTAAATGGGAGCAGCTCTGTCTGGAGGCGGAATTCAGATGGCAGGAGGTTCCAAAGGGCCAGGGCAGACTCTGAGAAGGCTCTCCTCCTGGTCCCAGTCAGATGTACTTCACTAATTGATGCGACCACTTCAGAGCCTCTCCAGCCTGCCCTCGTAGGACGGGTTGAAAACCTTGGGGTGACACGGTCTCTTAAGTATCCCGGTCAACTTCCATGTAGGTCTTTAAAGGTCAAAACAGGCACCTTGAATTGCACCCGGAGGCACACTGGTAACCAGTGCAGCTCCCAAAGCAGTGGTGAGGCACGGGCATAGCGCCTGTGCCCCATCATCACATTTTGGACCAGCTGCAGCCTCCGAATGGTCACCAAGGGCAGCCCCATGTAGAGCGCATTACAGTAATCCAATCTGGAGGTGACCAGAGCGTGAGTGACCATAAGCAGAGAGTCCCAGTCCAGGAGTGGGCGTAATTGGTAGATGACACGAAGTTGTGCTAAGGCCCTCTTGGTCACGACTGCCACCTGCTCTTCGAACTGCAGTCGCGAGTCCAGGAGGACCCCCAAATTACACGCTGAGTCTATCTGAGGCAGCAATACCCAATCCAGAACCAAAGATAGTAGCTCCCGGGGGTACTATGGGGTCCTGGACCCACAGCCACTCAGTCTTGTCAGGGTTCAGCTGAAGCCCGTTGTCCCCCATCCAGACCCTAACAGCCTCCAGGCACCTGGTTAGGACTGCCTCACTCGGGTCCCCACGGGCTGAAATATATAATTGGGTATCATCAGCATACTGGTGATACCTCACCCGTGGGAACATATGACTTCACCCAGCGGTTTCATGTAGATGTTAAATAAAAGAGGAGAGAGTACCGAGCCCTGTAGCACTCCACACTGGAGGGGCATAGGGCTGGACAACTCATCCTCTAAAAACATCAACTGAGTCCGGCCCCTCAGAAATGAGGAAAACCAGGACAACACAGTGCCCTGGGCCCCCAATCCTTGGAGCTGACCCAGAAGGATACTGTGGTCAATGGTATCAAAAGCTGCTGAGAGGACAAGAACAGAAGGATCTCCTCTGTCTCGCTCCTGCCAGAGATCATCCATGAGTGCACCCAAAGCTGTCTCGGTACCATAACCGGGCCTGAAACCTGACTGAAATGGGTCCAGATAATCTGTATCATCCAGAACTCCCTGGAGCTGCTGTGCCACCGCTTTTTCCAAAACCTTCCCCAAAAAGGGGAGGTTGGAAACTTGTCTAAAATTTGTTTGAACTGTAGGGTCGAGTGATGGCACAAGTGCATGCTTGAAAGCCATCGGGAACACCCCCTCCTGTAAGGAGGCATTCACCATCGCACCGACCCAACTGCCAGTTGTTGCCTTGGCCGCTTTAACCAGCCAGGAAGGGCAGTGATCTAATATGCAAGTGGTAGCACACACAGCACCAAGGAGCCTGTCCACTTCATCAGGGCCAACTGGATCAAACTGATCCCAGATAAAATAGCTAGACTCTGCTCCAGCCTTCTCCAGGCGATCCATCTCCACATCAGGATTGAACCCCAAGTGAATGCAAGCAATTTTCTCTGCCAGATGATTAGTAAAATCATCAGCTGAGCCCTGCTATCCTGGCTCTGACACACACACACCTTACCCAGGAGGGATCTGGTTACCTGGAACAGGGCCCCGCTGGGTGATTATCTGCAGAGGATTTAAGAGTGGTGAAGTATTGGCGCTTCACCACCCTCATCGCCATGAGGTAGGCTCTAATAGCAGCTCTAACTTGTGTTTGGTCACCTTCGCTCCGGGTCTTCACCCAACGGCACTCTAGGCGTCTCCTAGCCCGCTTCAGCTCCCCCAATTCTTTTGTAAACCAGGGAGCCATGCATGGTCTGTGGGCTGGGAGAGGCCGCAGTGGCGCAATTGTATCCAAGACTGACATCACCTCCTTCTCCCAAAGGGCGACCAAGGTCTCGGTCGAATCATGCAGCTGGTCTGGAGGAAACAGCCCCAGTTCCCTCTGAAATCTCTCAAAATCCATCAGTCATCAGAGCCGGACCAATTTAACCGGTCCTGCCTCCCTACGGTAAGGTGTCACACCCAGAAAATCCAGAGTTACCAGATAGTGATCTGACCATAGCACTGGTGCTGTCTCTATATGCTGTAATTTCAGATAATACCTGCTGTGTTTTCATGGTGTGGGGTGCACACAATAGGACTGACAAGCTTATAACTGAGATTGCTGATACATCATCAAAGACAGTTTGTTATAAACTCAAAGAAATATTACTCAACATCCTCTACTCTCTGTCTCCTCCTCTACTACCTTCTCTGCCAATCTATTGTGCCACATCTCTTTTTGGACAAGATAGACATTGCTTTCTCTAACTCAAAACAAAGTAAAAAGTGACATTTGCCTTAAAATATTAAGACATATAACTTTAAATCTTCAAAAATTGCCTTGCTTTATGGCTCAAAATGGCAACTTCTCATGTTGTAAATGTTAGTTTCTTCTTGTGGGTGATGTGTGGCTCCCCAGGACAAATGAAAGTAATACTTTGTCAAACAATATAGCTAAGTTGAGATAAAGCTCTTTTCTAAATGGGCAGTTAATAAGTGTTTAATGTTTCTGGCAGCTAGTTATAGAAGAGAGTCACAGGAAGCCTTCCTGTGAGAGTGTTTTGTATGGTCTGCTTTTGCTGTGAACTGTTACTTATATCTGCTATCCTACAGATTTAAGACATTTAGATGAAATATACTTTTGAATTGTGACCAGGTGTTATTTTTATTTTTTTGGAAAAAATCTCTAACTACAAATCCATTATCATTGCAGGGTGAATGTTTAATGTCTAGACAAAGGATTATTTAAAATGATGTTGAATTACTCCACAGTGCTACACAGAATGGGCTAAATTTTGGCTTGATTCATATTCATACTTCTAGCTGAGCAGTAAAGGAATATATTGTTCTGAAAGCTATCACCCCTTCCCTTTTTTGGAAAGATAAATATAACAGAGATCTTACAATTACAGTACCCTGTATCTTATCTCTACTTTGTAAGTGTCTTAGTACCACCTGCTGGGTGGAAAATAATAATTTATTATCACATTATAAAATCATTTCAAATGGGTGGATTTTTGAAAAAGGACATCAAATGTAATTATCTCTTATTTGAAAAGATTAGTAATAAAAATGCATGATATACCTGTTTTAAGAAGAGCAAAACACACCGATTTGTGTGTTTTCTCCCCAACTGCTATTGGACACATACACAAGCCATGGGAAACATCAGCTTTTTTCTGAAGCCTTCAGGTCTCTTGGTGCTGAGCCACAAAGAGTTCTGCATCTTAAGTCTATGCAGATTTATATGCCTTCCAGAGATTTTTCAAAGGATGCCCTTCTCTCAGTAACCTCACTGATAATAACACATTATCTGGTGAGGAATCAAGAGATGCTCTTTGTGTTGGTTGCTCCCAGTTGGGGAGGGTCCCCAAAAATATTCAACAGTCACTAGAGAGTCTTTGAGACACAGCTCATGTGTGTCTAGTGGATGTGTTCTTCTTTCTAGCCATACCTTTAGTGCATGCAGAAAGGACATTTACGTGTGCACTGCTGTATAAATGCAAAGATCTACACATGGACAGAGATTTGATTGAACCAAAGTTATTCTAAGATTGTAAAGCTTTATGAACAACTTGTGTGTGCGTGTGTGTGTGTGTCCATAGTTCTTTCCACAGCTCTCTTTCTCTTTTCTACGTATATAGGGGATATTTATCTCAACCCCCTCATATTTTTAATCAAAGAAGAGTGCTAAATGTTTAGCACAGAATTAAGAGATTGAAAAGTTACACATTTGATCTCCAGACATACCTTCTTCCTGGAAATTTGACTCAGAACATTACTTCCAGGTCTTCTGTTCTCCCCCTTCCATCAGTGAGCCAGAATTCCAGTGAGCATACTCAGCAAATCAGCAAAAATCAAGCTCATTGAACTTTTCTGATTTCATATGAAAGCTTCTTCTGTATGAGGTTTCTGTTGGACTATAAATTTTTTTTCTTCTGCATGGAAATTCAGGCATATTTTCATGAACATTTCCCCAAAGCTGCACATGTTTTGAGCTTGATTGCAAAATGCATTTAGGCTCAGATTTGATTGTAAGAAGTGGAATAGAATCTGGTCAAAAAAAGAACAAATACAAATTTCTCTCCATCTGCAGCCCTCATTGCTTGTTTTTCATCCACCCTTTTAAAAACTAAATATTTGGACAGGGTATTTCTATCTCTGGTACCCTGTGTGCGCGTGCGTGCATGTGTGTATGTGTGTGTGTGTTTGAGAGAGAGTGAGAGAGGAGGGAGGGAGAGAGAGCAGCAGAGGAAAGAAAGATAAATCCTTTTAAAAACTATATAAAGATCTATTCTGAGAAAATGGCTAAGGTCATAGATGTATATTGATGCAGTCAGTGAAACCACCTGACCATGTTATCATGTGAAATTTTATCCAATTTTATCCAATCTCCTCCCTCCCTCCCTCCCTCCAAGAAACGGAAGGCAGTCAAAAATGAAATAAACCAATTTTTTGTTCATATGAATTGGATATGGCAAGAATTATCTGAGTTTCACTACTGGAGGGTCTGGAACAATTGGCTCCAGTGATTGGCCTGGAATAATGTTTATAACTTGGTCTAGCTATTTTCAAGTGGACTTGACATTAAGTTGAATGTGTTATTCCTTACAAGTGGAATCTCGCGGGAATTGGGAAGAGAAAACATTTCAGTTCTACAATAAAAACTCAGTGTTACATGGTTCAGACATTTTCTTCCTCTCTTTTTATTTTTCCAAATCATATACAGCCCCTCTAGCAAGGGAGACTGCCCTGTAGATTAAATATCATAAAGTAATTCCTACACAAAATGCACTTTGCCCCTTCCAAGTATAGGTTATTAAATCCTCTATTATACTGAAGCTTTTCCAGTTCAAGAGCCTCATAATAATCACCCCAACTTATTGTAAACCTTTCCAGGGATACCTAGAATTGTTTTACCATTTCCTTCTTTTGTGGCTGGAATCATGCAGCTTCCAATCAAACTTTATTGTGGTCAATGCAGTAAAAAGGGTTTAAGTGCATGAAATACTGTCAAAATGCACCCCCACAAACACATTGTTTGAATTAAAACAAAATAGAATAAAATCAGTTTTTAAATTTATGTTACATTTGGGACAGGTATCTAGTTTAAAAGGAATAAAACAGCACATAAAACAGTTTAAAAGTTATAGTTACAGTTATAAAATAAGAATAAAAATCTATACCTATAAATCTGTGCGTTAACCATTGGAATGTGACAAAGGATGTTTAGCCAGGCCCCACTAGCCCCATCCGAACCTCCGTGCACTCGCCTGACCAAGGTTTGCAGGTAACTGTCGGGTTGAATTTTGCGCCAGTGGGGCAAGAGACCCACAAATGCGAACAAAAAGAAAGGACTCCATTTCCCAAAGTTCCTTGGGCCACGCCATGCCACAGCCAATCAGGCTGAGAGGCGCGAGCAAAAGGAACGTTCGGAAACACGCTGCAGCCAATCAAAATTAAGCCACAGAAAAAAAACGCTGCACAAATGGTAAGCACAAACGCCAAACTACAAGCCCCAGTGTCCTGCACGCTATGAGTGCGCAGAATGCTGAGGAAGCCGGCGTGTGAATAATAAAAATAAAAAACGCAGCGCCTCACAGCCACAAAAAACAAACAATCCCCCCCACCGCTGCAGTTCCCGTGGCCCGGCCAGAGAGGCCAGGCCGCAGAAAGGACCCCCCCCAATGCCACCAGAAGCGGCGCTGGCCTTCCCGCAGCCAGGCCAGCCAGGCCAGGCCACATGAAGGAAAAAAACCTGGCCCTGGCCTTCCCGTGGCCCGGCCAGCGAGGCCAGGCCACGGGAAGGAAATACCCCCCGGCGCTGGCCTTCCCGCAGCCCAGCCAGCGAGGCCAGGCCGTGGAAATGAAACCCCCCGGCGCTGGCCTTCCCGCAGCCCAGCCAGCGAGGCCAGGCTGCAGAAATGAAACCCCCCGGCGCTGGCCTTCCCGCGGCCCAGCCAGCGAGGCCGGGCCGCGGAAATGAAACCCCCCCGGCGCTGGCCTTCCCACAGCCAGGCCAGCCAGGCCAGGCCACATGAAGGAAAAAACCTGGCCCTGGCCTTCCCGTGGCCCGGCCAGCGAGGCCAGGCCACGGGAAGGAAATACCCCCCGGCGCTGGCCTTCCCGCAGCCCAGCCAGCGAGGCAAGGCCGTGGAAATGAAACCCCCCGGCGCTGGCCTTCCCGCAGCCCAGCCAGCGAGGCCAGGCTGCAGAAATGAAACCCCCCGGCGCTGGCCTTCCCGCGGCCCAGCCAGCGAGGCCAGGCCGCGGAAATGAAACCCCCCCGGCGCTGGCCTTCCCACAGCCCGGCCAGCAAGGCCAGGCCGCAGGAAGAAAATACCCCCCTGGCGCTGGCCTTCCCGCAGCCCAGCCAGCGAGGCCAGGCTGCAGAAATGAAACCCCCCCCCGGCGCTGGTCTTCCGGTGGCCCAGCCAGCGAGGCCAGGCCGCAGGTAGGAAAAAGCCCTCTGGCACTGGCCTTCCTGCAGCCCAGCCAGTGAGGCCAGGCCGCGGAAATGAAACACCCCCCCGGCGCTGGCCTTCCCACAGCCCGGCCAGCAAGGCCAGGCCGCAGGAAGAAAATACCCCCCTGGCACTGGCCTTCCCGCAGCCCAGCCAGCGAGGCCAGGCCATGGAAATGAAACCCTCCGGTGCTGCCCTTCCCGCAGCCCAGCCAGCGAGGCCAGGCTGCAGAAATGAAACCCCCCCCCCGGCGCTGGTCTTCCCGTGGCCCGGCCAGCGAGGCCAGACCGCAGGTAGGAAAAAGCCCCCTGGCACTGGCCTTCCTGCAGCCCAGCCAGTGAGGCCAGGCTGCGGAAATGAAACACCCCCCCGGCGCTGGCCTTCCCACAGCCCGGCCAGCAAGGCCAGGCTGCAGGAAGAAAATACCCCCCCCCCCGGTGCTGGCCTTCCTGCAGCCCGGCCAGTAAGGCCAGGCTGCGGGAATGAAAAAAAAACCCAGCGCTGG
The DNA here is from genome assembly GCA_035047305.1 of Bradypodion pumilum. NCBI lineage: Eukaryota > Metazoa > Chordata > Lepidosauria > Squamata > Chamaeleonidae > Bradypodion > Bradypodion pumilum. The sequence continues at coordinate 21,187,412 of JAWDJD010000009.1, read as the reverse complement.
CCTTCCCATGGCCCAGTCAGCGAAAAGGAAAAAAACCCAGTGCTGGTCTTCCCGCAGCCCAGCCAGCGAGGCCAGGCTGCAGAAATGAAACCCCCCCGGCGCTGGCCTTCCCGCGGCCCAGCCAGCGAGGCCGGGCTGCGGAAATGAAACCCCCCCGGCGCTGGCCTTCCCACAGCCCAGCCAGCAAGGCCAGGCCGCAGGAAGAAAATACCCCCCTGGCGCTGGCCTTCCCGCAGCCCAGCCAGCGAGGCCAGGCTGCAGAAATGAAACCCCCCCGGCGCTGGTCTTCCCGTGGCCCAGCCAGCGAGGCCAGGCCGCAGGTAGGAAAAAGTCCCCTGGCACTGGCCTTCCTGCAGCCCAGCCAGTGAGGCCAGGCCGCGGAAATGAAACACCCCCCCCCGGCGCTGGCCTTCCCACAGCCCGGCCAGCAAGGCCAGGCCGCAGGAAGAAAATACCCCCCTGGCGCTGGCCTTCCCGCAGCCCAGCCAGCGAGGCCAGGCCATGGAAATGAAACCCTCCGGTGCTGGCCTTCCCGCAGCCCAGCCAGCGAGGCCAGGCTGCAGAAATGAACCCCCCCCGGCGCTGGTCTTCCCGTGGCCCGGCCAGCGAGGCCAGGCCGCAGGTAGGAAAAAGCCCCCTGGCACTGGCCTTCCTGCAGCCCAGCCAGTGAGGCCAGGCCGCGGAAATGAAACACCCCCCCGGCGCTGGCCTTCCCACAGCCCGGCCAGCAAGGCCAGGCTGCAGGAAGAAAATACCCCCCCCCCCCCGGTGCTGGCCTTCCTGCAGCCCAGCCAGTAAGGCCAGGCTGCGGGAATGAAAAAAAAAACCCGGCGCTGGCCTTCCCGTGGCCCAGTCAGCAAAAAGGAAAAAAACCCAGTGCTGGTCTTCCCACAGCCCGGCCAGCAAGGCCAGGCCACGGAAAGGAAACCCCCCAATGGCACCTGAAGCACCGCTGGGGTTCCCGCAACCTGGCCCAGCTGCCCAGGCTGCAGGAAGGAAAGCCACCCCAATGCCAAAACAAAAACACAAAACACAAAAAAAATCAAAAACATCCAAAATTACACAAAAACTGTAACAAAACACCTAAATATAAAACGAAAAACCACAAATTCCAAAAACAACAAAAAATAAACACAACCACAAATAATCAAAAAAAATAACCAACCTAAAAATTAAACAAAACAAAAAATAACAAACACAAACATCTCCCACCCCACCACCATAAAAAAAACCACAGAATAAATAAACAAGAGAACTCACCAGTGCATCCTCCCTCAACAATGACCGGAAAGGAAAGGAAAAAACAGACTACTTACCGGAAGAAGCACCACCCAGAGGCCAGAAGAGAAAAAACAGATAAAGTTAAAGAGAACCACTAGCAGCCCCCCTGCAGGGCACAATAGAAAAAACAACTCAAAAAGACTCAACAGCCCCACCCAGAGGCCACAAGAGTAAAAACAAGTCAAAAACATAAAAAAAATTTTTACACAAATCACAAACATATGTCACAAAAATAAAAAATATATATTTCTAAAATCCTGTGTTGAGTTTTTACTCAAATAAAAGCCCAAAACATCTAAACACAGTTTAAAAGCATTCAATGTTAAAAACATGTACTTTTACATTTTTAAAAATAATACCTACGGTAGAACTATTAAAAAAAGTACATATTAAAAAAATTATTTGGTTAACTAAAAAAATGTGAAAAAATTGTATCATCCTTTGGTTTTTTTTAATCCACAAAAAAAACCACCAAACAAAAAATGATCACAGTTTATAATAGCAAAACGGCAAAAACGGCAAAAAACGTATATAAATAAACATTTAAAAAATTTCAAATATAGACTAACCTCTTCTTTACCAACATTAAGAAAAAAAAACCCTTCCAAAACAATTTAAAACTGCCCAGCAAAATCTGCTAGTGTCTATATATAAGTGCACATAGTGGATATAATTACATGAGTAGAATATAAAACATAATTACTAGTGCAAAATAAAAATTGTTATTGTTGGTTTTTAACCTGTCCCTGCTGTAGCTGGTTCTCCCTAATGCTACGTACCCTGGTAGCCCTCCAGGCAAATCTGGCAACAGTGGCCATCAGGTCAGTGGTTCTATCTGAGAGTATGTCTCTGAACGTATGGTTATTCAACTCAATCTGAGGGAAGGCAGCAATGAGGTCAATGAGGTCAAGTTGCCATAAACCTGGCATTCTAGGAGCATGTGTTCAGATGTCTCTACCTTCCCAGCCTGACAGATACATAAGTGCTCCTAAACAGGAACTTTCTTAAATAACCCCTCTCACTGATGGTAACATGTTGAAACACAAAAGAGTGTATGATCTCCTATGCTCTGGGACCATGCATCTTGATCAAGACCACACAGGTTCATTCTTCCCTTGTAAGACACAGTGGAGAGTGGAACTCCTGACTTCTGGTGTTGATAACTAAGTGTTCATTGAAGTATCCCAACAGGTACCCCAAAATTATATGTAATATTATATTTTCCCATCATTATCCATGTTCTATATATATATATAGAACGCGCTCCTGGCCCCGGTGGGGGCGAAGAGGCCCTTCGGCCACACCACCTGCCGCCGTTCCCGGGCCCCGCCCTCCCCCCCTCGCCTTCGGACTCAAAAGGCAAGGGGGTGCTGAGCGAGCCGCGGCCGCCGCGCTCCTGGCCCCGGTGGGGGCGAAGAGGCCCTTCGGCCACACCACCTGCCGCCGTTCCCGGGCCCCGCCCTCCCCCCTCGCCTTCGGACTCAAAAGGCGAGGGGGTGCCGAGCGAGCCGCGGCCGCCGCGCTCCTGGCCCCGGTGGGGGCGAAGAGGCCCTTCGGCCACACCACCTGCCGCCGTTCCCGGGCCCCGCCCTCCCCCCTCGCCTTCGGACTCAAAAGGCGAGGGGGTGCCGAGCGAGCCGCTGCCGCCGCGCTCCTGGCCCCGGTGGGGGCGAAGAGGCCCTTCGGCCACACCACCTGCTGCCGTTCCCGGGCCCCACCCTCCCCCCCTCGCCTTCGGACTCAAAAGGCGAGGGGGTGCCGAGCGAGCCGCTGCCGCCGCGCTCCTGGCCCCGGTGGGGGCGTAGAGGCCCTGCGGCCGTACCGAGGCTCTTCTGGGCCCCCGCCATCGGCCCAGGATGCGAGCCACCTGCGGCTCTCTCCCCGGGCCAAGTTGGTCAGGGGAGATGGGAGCGTTGGCGCTCTCTGTGAGGAGAGTGGGGGGGGCAGGGAGGGAGACAGAGGGACTGAGGCTGATGTTTGCCGGCTGGGGAAGTTGGGCTGGGCACAATATGGGATGTGAGCTGTGCTTCATCCCTTGGGGATTTTGTTAATATGGTTTACTTTTGATGCTGTGTACTTATGTATTATGTGTTGTATTGATATTGTGCTTTTCCCCTGAATTTATTTGATGTAACTGAATTGTATTATTACGTGTCATTGTATTATTATATCGTATTTATTGTCCACCATGTAAACCGCCCTGAGTTGGGTTGCACCCGAGTGGGCGGTATATAAGCGCGAAAATTAAATTAAATTAAATTAAATTAATTAAATTAAATTAAAATATATATATATATATAAAATTAAGTGAATCCCCTCTAATTTATTGGCTCTGCAGAACTTATGTTTCCAGGTGTCAACTCTATCTATTTAAATCATTTTTTAGATTAGCAAAACGAAAGTAATATTGGATTCCCCATTCCTCAAATTTAACCTAACTTGGTGGTGAGGTAAATCAGACCTGTATCACGTAGGAAGTTAGTACTTACTAAAACATACAAATTAGTACCAGCTGAGGCCAAAGGGGATTTTACATTGTTTTATATGTGGAGGAAAAATAAAACATATCAAAATAACACTGACAGGTAAACATTACTAAATAAGTAGCTAGCTTACGATATTATTTGACAACTACAAGCCAAATCTTTGGGGATAGCATTGTCACATAGTGTATTTTGGAGGAAAAGTTTAATGGATAAACCTGTGGGTTCCGCACACATAATTGGCATACGGTCCCTGACAGAACCACGGCTTGGGGGAACATTCCTTGGAGCCTGGTTCCGAAGGGACAGACATTGGGGTTCGGATTAATAGTCATAGTTTAATTCACTGATCGCTGACCTGGCAGGCAGTTCGGACTGTAGAGGGCAAAAGATCACCGGGTGATGAACTCGATCAGCATGTAATGGGTAATCTTGTATCCACAGAGACTCTGAGCCCAAGAGTCAACTTAGGCAGATGTTTACTCCCAATAGCAGCAGACAATGCATGTCCCCCTGGTAGTAAATTAGATAGATAAGGAACTTCCCCTGGTGAAGTCATCCCTGATGAGCAACTTGTGTAATCTCAAAGTAACTGCAACGGCCACGCACAACCTATGCACGCGGTCGAGCTAGGCAGAGTATAAAGATTAGAGCCTTCTGATCAATAAATGGCTGGTCTTCGCTCCATCTTCCCTCATGTGTCTTTACTTGACCAGTCTCCTCCGGGACCTTCCAGCCCGTATCGGGCCCCGATCCAACATAAACCTCTGATATTATTTTAACTTTGGTACATGCAGTAGCTACTGTATTTGCTGGCGTATAAGACACACTCCTGCCTCAAAATGCACTGGGGAATGGAGTGTAACAGGGCCCCCCTGTGCTGGTGCGATTTGGTGTCTAGCTGCCACTGACCTCTAGGAGCTGGGTGAAGGGAGGCTTCCAAAGGAGCTCCCTTGCCCAGTCGATCCCGCCCTCCCTGCCTCCTCATGGTCAGGATCAGCCAAGCAAGAGGCTCCTAATGGAGCAATCTTGCATGGGCTGATTCCTGGCTGATCCTGCCCTCCCTGCCTCTAGAAAGGATCTTTCTTTTCCCACCATCCAACTCTCCTCTGCTGGTGCTGGGATGGGGGTGGAAATGGGCTTAAAGGAAAATTATTTCCCCACCCCACTCTTCTCAGCTCTTCGTGCCCAGCAGTAGTGTGATGTTGGGGAAATGGGCTTCAAAGGAGCCCTCTCCCCCTATCCCACCCTCCCCAACCCCTGGAGTTATTTTTGGAAATTAATGAAAAATGTAGAAAATTATTTTCCCTTTAAAATGTGTATAAAAATGGGGTATGTCTTATAGTCCGATGTGTCTTATACACCGGCAAATATAGTAATTACTGATTTAAAAAATGCAGTACTGTTGCTTACCTAACAAGCCCTTTCAGGTAGGTGAAAGTTTTACCTGGTTTTTTAAAAAAATATAAGACTTAATCCACGACTTTAAATTTCTTCATAAAGAAATTGTTAGTTCTTGAATTTAGGTAGTGGTTATTTTGGAGTCACTGCCCTAAAATAACTTTTAGGTGGCATTTAACTTCAGCATGATTGAGTGATATAAAGAATGCTGTAAGCCCTTATTATGGGAAAGGCTGAAGTCCATTAGGATCTTATTTGCATATATGGTGGCACTGGGATATTGTGTGGCAGTTCTGGCCAAAGTTTCTCAATAATGAGACTGAAATCCTCTTCCATAAAGTATACCACAGTGATTTTTCAAAAGTAAAACATTTCGGATTTTCACCCTGAAGGTCACGAAGCTTCTATGGAATCCCTTTCATTGACAGGAAACGGATGGAGGCCGCAGACTGGTAATTGCAATTTTCAATAATTAAAGACTATCCCTTCTGTCCTGAAGCCCCAAAATACCTTTCTGACATTAAAGAGTTTCTCAAAGCCTTTGGAGGGTAAAACTAGTAAAGTTTTTTTTCCCTGAAAAATATCTGCAGCTGATAGGTCAGCAAATGTATACATGGTAACTTACATAATTTTATTTATTTATTTATTACATTTCTATACCACCCATTTGGGAAATTTCCCAACGTCAGCTACAAAATAAGACATACAAAACAAGACATACAACTACATGAGAAACAGGTTTATTGTCTCTTTTTTTGTGATACAGCAATGGACTCCATACTTAATTCTTGGTTACTTTTTCTAGTTTAAAATGACATTTGTGTGGGGAAATAGTATAGAAATTTTAGGTGAAAAAGCAAAATCTACTGTATTTAATGGAAAAATTAATGCAGCTAGTTAATACAGCTAGTTTTGCATTAGGACTATGTTCAGAAATGCTCAAAGTCACTATATCTTCTAACAAAGTTGATTCCTCCTTAGTTCTTATTGCATGTAAGAATGAAAAATACTGGGCAGATACATATGGTTCCCTATGGAAAAATATTTGTGTTTGTTTGACTTGTATCCCGCCCAACTGGTACAAGCACCATTCTGGGTGGCTCACAGACATTGCATGAAACAACACATACAAACAAATAACATCAAACAACCATAAATAAATAAAACCATTTAAGCGAAACATAATGCCTACCAAGTTGGCATCCCAATAGAACAACAAACCATATCAATATTATATAATTTACATTCTCTTATTCCAGCTCACAAACTCAGTTAAACTAAAACAAGTAGGGTAAATATTGCAGATGTAACATCAATTTACTAATGATGGGGAAAGCTTGATGAAATATGAATATTTTAGATGTTTACAAAAATCCATTAAAGTGGAAGCAGGTCTGATTTCCATAGACAACTCATTCCATAATGAAGGAGCCACAGCCAAGAAAGCTCTTGGTCTTGTTACAACCTTTTAAATTTCTTTTTTTAAAAAAAAAATTATTAAATTTTTATTAAATTTTTGACAGACATACAAGAAAAGAAAAACAATAACGATACAATACAATAATAACTCAAAAACAACATCAATACAATGTTAACTCACATTCATAGAAGCTAGCACATAATAGTACTTAGCCTAATTGTTTACCATATAACCACCAATATTAGATACCACAATGTAAATTATTACACAATCAAAACAATAAAAGCTTTCTGTGCTACCACTATTATAATTTTTTAATAGTTACAAATCACCCTGTGAATATGTACAATGCCCGGAGAGTTTAGTTTCTACTTCAACTCCAAAAACCTCTTTGAGATGGTACAGGTCCTGGACTATCATTTATCATAAGAGAATGATCCACAAACGGTTTCCATATATTCCAAAACCTATTCTCTTTTAAATTATCTCGTTTCACTTTAATCTCCCATGTCAATTTGTCGTTCAATGCTAGACTCCACATTTCTTTATACCACTCTCCGATCTGTATATCTACATCGTTTTTCCAATTTCTAACTATGCATTGTCTACCTGTAGTTAATACAATTTCCAGTAATTCTTTTTCCTCCTTATTCAAACCCAAACCTTCCACATTTGTTAAAAGAATGGTACCTGACACCAACTTAACATTTTTACCCAATATTTCACCAAACTCCCCTTCTATTCTTCCCCAAAAATCCCTTATTTTTTTACAACTCCACCACATGTGTTCATATGTTCCATCAGTTTCTTTGCATCTCCAACATAACTTATCTCTTTTATTATCCATCTGATAAAGTCTTAGTGGTGTCAAGTACCATTGCCACAACATTTTAAAATTATGTTCTTTAATTCTTACAGACATTGTTCTCATAATCCTCTTTTTCCATTTATTTCTCCATTCAACCTCCCCAATTTTTATATTCAAATTTTGTTCCCACTTCCGTTTCAAATCTTCCTGTGGATCTTTACCCTTATTCAATATAGTATAAAGCTTGCTTACAAGACCCTTAATGCTTCTTTCCCCTTTTCTGATCTTTATTACCAATTCCTCAAATTCCGTCTTAGTTCTATCTATCCCTACTTCTCTTTTATATTTTTTATTCCAGTTATCCACCTTTAATTTCTGAAACCAATCCAAATTTAACTTCTCAAGTATTTTTTTTCTCTTGGTATCATCATCACAAGCTTTTAACCAGTCCTTCAGTAAAAGCATCCCATTTTTATCCAATATTTCCTTTTTTTCCTTATCTAATTTTATTGGGAAACACTGTAGGAATTCTGATCCATGTAAAGATAATCATTCAGCCTCATTAGCAGCAGTTCATAGTCCCAGATCTTTTAAGAGAGAGAGTTAAAAGGTCTGATAGAGTCCAGCTTCATTAGACGGAGTAAGTAGGAAACAGAGATAGAGAGAGAAAGCAAACACACACACGCTCACTGTTGGCTGAACAAAGGAATAATCATGGCTTCTCTTTATTCAAGCAGAGTATCTCAGAAACGAAACTTAACAGAAACAAAACTTAAGGCACATACAGCCAATCAGAAAGTCAGAACCCAAATAAGGAGAAAGAAGGGAGAAATCTTCGACAGGAAGACAGAAACCAGATGCCTTCCCACAAAACACACCATATCAGTCAATTCCAAAATTGGAGAGAGATTTGGGACCATATCTTTCTTTACCTTTTTCCACACCTCCATGAGCCCTCTCATCATAGTATTATTTGGCCTTTTCAACTTGTCCTTTATTCCCAAGAAAATCATATTACCAATATTTCTATACTCTTTCATCTCCAGTTGCTCCCAAATTGTCTTTTCTCTTGCCAAAATCTTCACAATATTCTTAATTTGAAATGCTCAATAGTATGCTAACAAATTTGGCATGCCCAGACCCCCTTCTTTCTGAGACAAATACCAAAGCTTCTTTGAAAGTCTAGATTTTTTGCCTCCATTACAGAAACAATTAAACATCTTTTGAAACTCATTAATTTCCTTCTCCTTCAAATGGATCGCTAGTGCATCAAATAAAAAATTAATCTTTGGTAGCAATATCATTTTACAAATTGCAATCCTTCCGAACCATGACAGCTTCAACTTCTGAAACTCTTGTATTTTATTCTTAAATTCGACTCTCAAGCTGTCATAGTTCAATCGTTTAAGTTCTTCTAATTTATTTGAAATAATTATCCCCAAATATTTCAGCTTATCTTTAATTTGTATATTAAATGTCTCCACTATCCTGCCCATCTCACCTACCCCCAAGTTACACAGCATCAATTCTGATTTATCCCAATTTATCATTAATCCAGTTATAGCTTCAAATACGTGTAGGTGATCTTTAATCCTGTCCATTACCAACTCCGGATGTTTCACCATAAGCAATGTATCATCCGCATACATACTCACTTTATTACCCATAATCCCTTCTATATTTAAATCATCCCTTATATTTTTAGCTAATATCTCCATTGCCATAATAAACAGGATAGGAGATAATGGACAACCCTGCCTAGTACCAGCCTCTAGATTTACCACATCAGTAAGCTCCTCATTTACTCTGATGCTAGCATTCCCTTTTTGATATAATAAGTCTATTACCCTATTAAATCTATCCCCAAACCCGTATTTTTTAACTATTTCCTTGATTGAAGACCACTGTAATGAATCAAATGCCTTAAAAATATCTAATGATAATAAGCCCACCTTTTCCTTCGTTTGATTAACATTATCAATTAAATCTAATACCCTTCTAGTCAAGTCCGCCATATGCCGACCTTTTAGAAACCCAACTTGATCAACATTTATGTATTCCCCCATAAAACTGTTTAGACGATTGGCCAATATTGCTGTGAAAATCTTGGCATCCTGATTTATAAGGGAAATTGGTCTGTACGATTCCACTCTTTCCAGATTCTTACCAGGCTTTGGCAGTAGAACGATTGTAGTGTTATACCATGAAGTCGGGATTGATCCTCCATCTAAAATATAATTATATAGCTTCACCAATTTTGGAACCACCACTTCTTTGAATTCTTTGTAAAACTCTGTCGATAATCCATCATCCCCCGGAGCTTTCCCCATCTTCAACCCACTAATTACCTCCTTAACCTCTTTATCATTGATCCTTTCCTCCATTTTCTCTCTATGTTCTTGTTTTATTCCGTTCCCTAACTGTCTCTCCAATATCTTTTTGAGCCTCTCCAAATCTACATCCTTTTTTGCATATAATGCTTGATAAAATTCCCTGACGATTTTACATTTATCTCTATTCTTATTACACCTTAAACCTTGTTCATTAACCAATACCCCAATTTCTCTTTTTTCCCTTTTAGCCTTGGCTGCTCTTGCTAATAGTTTTGAACTTCTGTTGCTAAATTCAAAGTATTCTCTATTTAAATAAATCAAGTCTCGTTTAACTTTGTCAATATCCTTGCCCATTAATTCTGCTTTAAGTTTTTGTAATTTCGTAAGAATTTTTTTATCTTTACTTTTCGCATGATCTTCCTGTAACTGCTTTATTTCTCTTTCTTTTTCTATCTGTTCTACTTTATATTTTTTATATTTAAGACTCGCCAACTTTATGCTTTCCCCCCTAAAAACCGACTTCATGGTATCCCATACAACATTGAAGTTAACCTCATTATTGTCGTTCCACTGCCAACTTTCTTTCCATCTTTCCATAATCTGTTCTTTACATTTCTGGTCTTTAAACAAGTTAGGATCGTACCTCCAAATTCTTCCTCTTCGAATATCTTTTTGTACTTTCAATTCCAAATATACTTTGGCATGATCCGATTCCTTAATGATCCCGATTTCCATTCCTTCTATATCTTTGATCAAATTTTCCGTAAGAAAAACATAATCTATTCTTGAGTAGGTCCCATGGACATGTGAAAAAAAGAGTATGCCCTTTCAGAGCCCTTAAACTCTCTCCAAGAATCCTTCAAACCCATAGCATCCATCCATTTATCCAGAACCTTCCCTTTCAAACCAGTTCCACTTCTTGCTATGTTTGTACAATCTAGCCCTGACCTTATCAAATTAAAATCTCCTGCCACAATAGTTTTTGCAACATTCTCTAATTCCACTATTTTCTGAACTTTTTCTAGGAACTCCGCTTGATGATCGTTTGGAGCATAAATATTTACCAACTTGATTTCCTCATCCTCTATTTTTCCTCTTACAATCAAATATCTGCCCTCTTGATCAACAACACTTTTTGTAATCTCAAATCCTAATTTTTTAGAAATCATGATTGCCACCCCTCTTGCTTTTGAAGTTCCAAACGCCATCTCATAGTGTTGCATCCATCCCAAAAAAAGTTTATTCGTGTCTTTTGACTTCTGATGCGTTTCCTGTAAGAACAATATATCGGGTCTATCTTTCTTCAGCGCCAATTCCAGTCTCCGTCTCTTAAGAACAGAACCTGTACCCTTCACATTCCATGATAATATTTTAATACTTCCCATAACCTACCTCCTTTCTAAACTCTAAACTCTCCATTGGGCGTGCCACCAACAACCCCTTACCCCTATACCACACAAAACTACATACAACACACACTATCTCCCTCCCCACCTTCTTACAAAAAAAGCCGCCTTTGACAACCAAAGAGGGGAGAGGGGGGACATGCAAGATGTGCCTTCCTACCGGTGCTACGTGCTACTCAGCTTTCTATATTAATTAAATGCTTTAAATTGTTATAATCTAATTCTCATTGCTCCTTACTTGTCTCCTCCTCCACCATGATCAACGACAGCTCCTCCTCCTCTTCCCTTTGCTGCGGTGTTCCACCTGTTGCCCCACCAGCTTCCTCCCTCTTATACTCCCTCCCCAAAGCTCCCGATTCCATCAATTCCTTCTTGAGATTTATCCATTCTTCCGAATCTATTTTTACCAGTTCCAGCAAGCTCAAGTACTCCAATGGATTGGCCCCTTCATCAATTACTTGCATTCTTTTGTCATAAAAAAAGCGCAGTTGCTGTGGAAATCTCCAATTATACCTTATATTTTTACTCATCAACAATTTGGTTACAGGCCTCATCTTATATCTCCACTTTCTTTCTTTCAATGAGATATCATTATAAACTTCTACATCAGAACCATCAAATTTCAAAGCATCAGGACCAACTCGTTTCAAATGGGCCATTACTCTTAGCTTATCGGCCCAATTTGCAAATTTTACCAACACATTTCTTTGGACCACCCTCCCTCTTCTTGGGCCCACCCGAAATACACTTACAAAATCTTCCTGGACAAATTCTTTTCCCATATTCAAACCATTTAACCACTGAACCACTCTTTCTCTTAACAAGTCCGGTGTCCGTTCCACCACCTGACGGATCACAATATTCTGCTTTCTCATCATATCTTCCACAGCATCAATCCTTCTCTCTTGTTCATCCAATTTCAGCTTATTCTCCCGCACCACCTCCTGAGTCCCTTTTATTTCCTTTTTTATGGCAATTACCTCAGTTTGAACCAATTTCACATTTCCCTCTATTTTTTCAAACTTAAATCCACCTTTTTTGAAAAATCTGCAACAGATGATACCACCTTATCTTGCTTTTTCATCATTTCATTTCTATCTTTCACCCTTGATTCCTCATTCTTCTCCAATTTCTGAAACAACTTGCCAATTTCCACCATAATTTGGGTTTGATCATAAGGCACTGTGGGCGGAGATGAAGACTGAGGGGCTTCCTCCATTGGTACTTTTTCCTTCTTCTTAGGCTTCACAACTGGCTCTTCTTCCTTTGCTTTCCCTCTTGTACCTTTATCCATAATAATGCAGTATATAAAAGTCCAATGTTGCAGAACGTTGTAGAAATTAGTCAATCAGATAAAACCTGTAACACTGCAACCCCTGGTTCCACAAGTCCAAGAGGGAAACTTGTATGTAGGAAGAAATCCAACAAAGAGTTAAATACTGTAATCCACGAAAAAAGACAGAAGGAACCGAAATGTACTCCCAACAGGCAGCAGAAAAGGAAAAAGAAAAAGAAAATAATAATCCACATCAGATCCGTTTCCCTAAAGCAAGCAATCCAATTGGCCGTCTTCCAAACTACAAAAGTAAAGGCTCCAAGGAAACAGTCACCCAGAACTTCTCGTTTAAATCCAAGCCGCCAAAAAAGGGAGGGGGGAATGAAAGGAAAAAAAGCCCAAAATCCAAGCAGGAAGGGAAAAAGACGTGAGAAGCAATATGCTCCAAATATATATATATATTTGTAATCCACACGGTGAAGGAACAAAAAGAAGCCCAATTAATCCTTCTCTTGAAGCGGACAAATCAAAACGCCATTTTCCAGCGGCTGCCTTAACTTCGGGGTTGAAACCCCCCCTTCTTCTTCTGTGGAACGGCAAACTTTTCCCACACGCTTTAAGCTGGGAAACACACTGCTACCTTCCAATATTATAGCCCAGACAGGAACTTTTTAAACCACTTTGTTATCGCCAAAACACACCGCGGTTCTCTTGGGGTGCGAAGAAACCATAGACCCAAACACGATCACTTTCGTTTTCCAGGACCGCCGCCATTAACGAAACAACCACTTGGTTTCATCTACTTCCACCCATTTCCATTTCAGAGTCCAGGCTCTTCTAAGCAAAATCCCCAGTTAACTTTAAGCTTTAATATTCCATATGTCCTTTCATGCACTTACATGTGATTGTTTTCATGCCAGACAGTTTCTTGCCAATTCCAATGCTTCTCCGCAGTCTCGCTGGTCCCGTTCTCGGCTCCTCGGCAGAAAAGCCGCGACTGCCGTCGCAGGCCTCACCCGCCCAGGAAAACCTCCCGAACTTCGACCATCCGACCTCAAAACTTCCCGAAATTTTCCAGAAAGGCAAGCAGGAGTCTTATCCACAGAAATTACCACTTTAAAATTTTTCCATTTCACTCCATCACACTGATTACCACTTTGCTAAGCGCGAGCATCCGGATCAAGATGTTACTCGTCGGCCATCTTAGCCACGCCCCAACCTTTTAAATTTCTATAGGCGTGACAATACATAAAGTAATTTAAGAGCTTGTGTGCTCCCAGTCCAATTTCTTAGGAAGAGGTGCTCCTGCAGATCATGTGGTCGCAAACCGTTAAGGGCTCTATATGTTAACAACAAGACCTTGAACCTGGCACATTATGCAATGGGCAACCAATGCAAGCTATCTAAGAGAGGGGTAATGTGGTCAAAATGACCAATACCAGTAACCAATCTAACCACGGCATTTTGTACCTGCTGAACGCTCCTTATTAGGTTCAAGGGTAGCCTCACATAGAGAGCATTGCAGTAATCAATCTTAAGAAATTACCAGTGTGTAGGAAATCATAGCTAACTTTCAAGATATTTTGGGTAATGATGGCAACTGTTCAGATGGAATCCTGGCCACAGGTCAGACTGGGGTATACAGACTTGAAGATGAATCCATGGGTACACACAAACTGCACATCTGTATCTTCATAGAATCATAGAATAATTGAATTAGAAGGGGCCTATGAGGCCATTGAGTCCAACCCGTTGTACTACAGGTATTGTATTGTTGTATTGTTTTATATTATGATATGTGCTTTTGTAGGATGAATATGGTATAATTATTGTCTATATTGTATACTAGCGGAGGGCCCGTCTTTGCTCAGGTCATGTGTGGGGGTTGTTTGCTGTCCAGTCACCTGGTCTCTAGGCAACTGTACCTCCCAACAGGACCTCTCTTTTCGTGCTGGGACTGCTGGTAGTTGTAGTTTGCTGGAGGGCAGGCGAAATGGGAATGGAGGCCTGGATTTGGGCGGGGCTGTTACGCCAGGCCTAGTGCTGGGCTGCCTCCCCACATTGCTCCTCTGAGCATTGCAGGGCCCTGCCAGGTGAGGAGGGGCTCAGCCTCCACCCAAGCGCAATCCCCCTCCTGGCCCTTTCTGCCCCGTGGCCTGCACCTCTGCTCCCTTGGCTGTGAAGGCAGGCTGTCTCAACCCGGTACGGTGCTGATGGTGGCCTATGGAGGAGGCACCAATTCCCTGCCTGGTGGGAGCAGCGGCCCAGGGCCCGGGCTAGTGTCCAGAAGCCTCAGCACATTGTCTGTTTGCGTATTTGGTGGATGGGGCAGACCCTCCCCGGGTAGGTAAGGTGGGGTCGGGCCGGGGACTGAGGTGGGGGAAATGGGCTTTCCGTGGGTGGCACGGGGCCCTCTGTGCTGTTTCCGTGGCTTCCCCTGCTTACCTGGTGTGGTGTGTTGTCCAGCGTTGGTGGGGCGCCTTCCTTGTTGCAGCGGCTACGACTTGGCTGCCGGGGCTCATGGCTTGCGGCTCACAGCTCCCAGGCGTGGCCTGGTTGCTGCCATCAGTGAGGCCTTGCCCATTGCAGCAAGGCTGATTGTGGCAAGCCCCATTGTCATCTCCAAATGGGCCAGAGGCCCATTGCAATGGCTACCAGGCAGGCCCTGTGGACATTCCCGGTGCTTCTTTGGGTGGGCGCGTCACCTCGTCCATGCCATTCCTGCCAGTGGCCTCCTCGTCCGGTGGTCCATCCATGGGTTGCAGTGCAGGGGCAGCCCCTGCAACCATGTTTGTGGGGGCCCCACTGCCCCATCTGCCGGAATCCTGTTGCTCTCCAGCCAGTGGCGCTGGAGGTTTACAGGGGCCATTTGTTTGTCTGTTGCGTGGCCATTGCCCTGCCTATATCACACATGTGCTGGCCTCTCAGATTGGCTGGGGCATGCCGCAGGGGGCGCTGGGACTTGTAGTTGTCCCATTTTTTAATTTGTGGGGTGCAGGCCCCACCACCAGCCTTGGGACCCTCGCAGTGCTGACCCATGTTGCGAAAGGTATGTGTGTGCCACACATCATGGGATTTGCTCCAGGGGTGTGGAAACGCATTCTGCATACGTACAGCCACATCTCTTCCTTATAAGTATAGATTGTATTATTGTGTTTACTGCATAATATTGTGTGATTCATCCTGAGCTTTCCTGATTGGGCAGCATACAAGTGTGAGGATTAAATTAAATTAAATTAAATTAAATTAAATTAAACCCTCTGCTCAATGCAGGAATCCAAATCAAAGCAGATCGGAGAGATGGTTCTCTAATATTCTCTCAAACACCTCTAGTGTTTGAGCACTCACCACCTTCTAATGCAATTGTCATACTGCTCTGAAATGTAAGAAGTCCCCCCCCCCTATTCAGCTTGTATTTAGTTTGAGCCCATTATTACAGGTCCTACCCTTTGGTGATCCCCTGTTACTTCAGCCGAGACTCCAAAGCTTCTAATCTCTAATAAGACTGCAGTATTTTCCATGCATAGAAATGCAAACATGTGTTATAAAATCTGAGGAGGTGGTACTTGGAACTTTGCAAAGCTGACTTCTGTTTGGAAAAAGGATAGAACAGAGACTATTGCTTCCCATACTGAATAGAAAATCTGGAGGTCATGTCTCCCCCCCATCCCCCACCTTTTAGACCAACTGAATAAATATCTCTTAGGAAGGTGCCGCAGCCATGTCTTTTCTGCAGCGCTGAGCAGCATGTTTTTATTGAAATTGATTCTGAAAGGTTTTAGGATTGGGAAGCACAGTGGACTGGCTAAGGAAGATTGCAATTTAAATTGAGATGTCAGAAAGCCAGAGAATGTTATCGGGTGAAGTTTCTTTATGTAATAACAGTCTCTGGTTAATTCCCGAAAAGAGAAACCCTTCTATCCTTGGAAACCAAAATAATAACTATCTTGTAAACAATGCTCTGGTATGATTGGTCTTGACACTGTAATTTGCTCCTTGTTAAAAGTCCATTTTCTCTAGCCTGAGCAGGTTGAATTTGGAGTGAATCTGAACATCTCAGGGTAGAGGGTCACCAAAAATGGCTTATGACTGTAAAATAACATCTCGAGAAAGACGAATTAATATGCAGTTGCCTCCTAGTTATGGCCTTGACTGGCATATTTCCTTGTCTCATCATTTTCTTCTCTGAGTATCACTTTAACTGATAGAGTTTAATATGGTGGTTTTACCATTTGGAAACAAGGGCATTGGGGTACACAGAAAGTGCCTCATTGAAGATTGTGGTATTTTTGTACCACACAATTGGGCATACCCTGGTAATGGCAACCTTGTGTTGCCAGCTAATTTTTCTCACACTGGGTCAGGTGAAAAAGTTATGTTCTGAGGCCACAACTGCCAGAATCCCCCAGCCTTCAAAGTCATTTTGGGTTTCTAGGACCTGTAGTAAAAATCCCCCCTAGTTCCTAATTGTATATACTGTACTTGAAAGGGTTCTGTTAGGCGTTGTGGTCTGGGGTCGAATCATGCAGAGCTAAGCAGTTAGCTTTTGGCATGTGCCCATGTGGTTTTATCTCTCTCTTCCAGACAATAACAAGCAGAGATGCAGAGTAACAGTGCAACAGAAACAGCTTTTACACAGCAGAATAGTTCATAAAGATAACATAAAACAACAGATTCCTCTCTGGCAGATAAACAGTCTGTAAGTCCTTGTGAGCACTACTTTAAGTCCTGAGGCACAGTAAAAGTACTCACTGCAACTCCAGCCTTCTCCTGGCTGGCTGTAGGTTGGGCAAAAACCCTTTTTGTCCTGGCTTGTTCCCTCAGTTGAGTTCCAGACCTCTGAAGAATGCGCTGGCTCTTTCTCTCCTCCAGAGAGTGTCTGCAAAGCCAGCAGCCTTTTCCTCCAGGCAAAACAGTGTTGTCCATAAGGCAGTAAAGCTAGCAAGTAGTCCGGCTAGCATGCATCCAGTAGGTTAGGCATACAGCAGTTTTTGGCACGAATAAGTTTTTGGCACGAAGCAATGTGGCTTTTGAGAAGCCCTAATTTATACATGATATTCTGCTCAGTCACCCACTCAGTGAATTCAGCTGGGTACTGCTCTGTTGAAACCCTTAAAGACACTTCTCCAAGTGGAGGGAAGTAAAGAGTGGGGTCCCCCAAGGTTCAGTACTGGGACCCCTGCTTTTCAACCTCTTCATAAATGATCTAGAGGTAGGAGTAAATAGCAAGGTAGCCAAATTTGCTG
Organism: Bradypodion pumilum; assembly: GCA_035047305.1. NCBI lineage: Eukaryota > Metazoa > Chordata > Lepidosauria > Squamata > Chamaeleonidae > Bradypodion > Bradypodion pumilum. The sequence continues at coordinate 21,169,758 of JAWDJD010000009.1, read as the reverse complement.
ACGACACTAAATTATACAGGGTAGTGAAAACTGTGAGAGATTGTGAGGAGCTCCAGAGGGATCTCTTGACACTGGGGAAGTGGGCAAAACAGTGGCAAATGAGCTTCAACACTAGTAAGTGCAGAGTGATGCACGTTGGGGCAAAAAAAAAAAACAATTACATTTATAAACTCTGAACTCTCTGCGACAAACCAGGAAAGGGACCTTGGTGTCCTGGTGGACAGCTCAATGAAGGTGTCAACCCAGTGTGCCTCAGCAGTGAAAAAAGCAAACTCAATGCAAGGGATCATTAGGAAGGGTATAGACAATAAGTCAACAAGTGTCATTTTGCCTCTTTATAAATCTATGGTGAGGCCCCATCTGGAATACTGTGTACAGTTCTCGTCGCCATACCTCCAGAAGGATATTATGGAGTTGGAAAAAGTGCAGAGGAGGGAAACCAAAATGATTAGGGGACTGGAACACCTTCCTTACCATTTGAGGCTGCAACGGTTGGGCCTTTTCACTCTTGAACGACGGTGTCTAAGAGGTGACCTGATTGAAGTTTATAAAATCATGCACGGTATGGACAAAGTAGATAAGGAAAAACTGTTTTCCCTATCGCATAACACTAGAACTAGGGGACACTCCATGAAACTTTTGGGTATTAGTTCTCAAACAAATAAGAAAAAGTACTTTTTCACCCAGAGGATTACTGGTCTATGGAACTCCCTGTCAGAAGAAGTGGTGACAGCTGTCAGTCTTGACAGCTTTAAGAAAGGATTAGACAAGTTCATGGAGGACAAGGGTATGAATGGCTATAATTATGGATACCTAAGGACAACCTCAGGGTTGGAGAGATAGGCAGGATATCTCTCAATGCTATTTCCAGGGAATCCTAAGCAGGTGAAGGCATCTCCTTGGGAATACCCTGAAGGAAATGGTGAGCCACTGTGTGAGACAGAATGCTGGACTGGATGGGCTGTGGCCTGTTCCAGCAAGGCTGTTCTTATGTTCTTATGACATAGTTTCATCCATCTTATACAATACAAGTCACATGTATACAATAGATCCCTATCAGGATCTATCCATGGTATACTGCCCTCAGGAATGCTGTTATCTTTCCTGCCAAAGCAGTACCTATTTATCTACTTGCAACTTCTTACTTTCGAAATGCTAGGTTGGCAGGAGCTGGGACAGAGACGGGAGCTCACTCCGTTGTGCAGTACTCAATGTCATGAATTCCACTGGGGTGTCATTGTTTTTCATTTAAGTTACCTTGTATTCATTTAGGGAACTCTGTAGTCCACCTGTAACCACTTAAATCTCAGGTGTCTAACACTTAGAAAGTTTTGCATTGGCATGACAATGATTCAGCACACTCCATGTTAGCATGTCTATCAGATCACAGGATGCCAATTAGAGGCCAATTAGACAAAGTGAGTCTTCTCTTAGATGAGGATATCGAGATAAAGGACACCTGCAAGATTTTAACAAGCAGAGTGGTTGTCATAACAAATACCCATCAAAGCATCTTGCATACCTTTCAAAGGAAAGGGACATCTCGGAGAGACATCTCAGAGATGGACATTGAGATAAGAAAGATGAGAAGACACCTGCTTGCCTCTAACGAGCAACAGTAGTAAAAACAAATGGTCTTTTTGGCACATTTCCTCAATTCCTAAGGGAGGGGTGAGTGATCAAAAAGATATAAAAGATCCGATATTTCGGACCTCAGAAGCGACTATCTCTGAGGGGGTGAAGCTATGCCACTATGAATCCAGAAACCATGGTAAGCTAGCCAGCTTCATTGGGGCTGAAAAGCTCACACTTAGAAGAAATGCCAACTTAGGGAGTTAGCATGTTTTTATTTTATTTCATTATTTCATAGATTGTAAACCACTGTAGACATAGATTTATTCTACAATATGTATCCTGATTATTATTGAACTATTAATCTCCTTTAATTAATCCTGGAAAAGACATCATCGTCTCATCTGTCATCTGGGAGAACAGAAGGAGATCTACAGAGTGGGTAAAGGGTTAAAACTAGACAGGACCTAGTACTGGTGCCAGAGCTGTACCCGTAGAGCTAGGGGAAACCTCTACCGCAGACTCGGCGGTGGCCAGTTCTGGGGAACTTCCCAGGGATGGTGGTACCTGCAAAGGGTCACTTGGCAGTGGCTGAGTGAACAGCTCTTCCTCCAGAGTGAAATCTTGAGCCTCAGGCTCTTGAAACTCACTTGCCACCAGAACTGTCTCGGGACCTGGGGGTGCATTTGATCTGCGTGCCTTCTCCAAATGGTACCATTGTCCATAAGGATTTTATATGAAACAGATCCTGTTTGTTCAAGGACCTCACCACCCAACCAAGGGAACCTGGCACATAGTTGCAGCAATGGACAGCTTGTCCAACCTGGAAAACTTTAGTATTACTGACATCTATATTAAGACCTCTGTCCTTGACATGAAGTGGGTCTAAACAGTCAAGGACTGTTGACAATCGCCTCTTCATTAGGAGGTTCGAGGGTGATAAACCCGAAGCTAGGGGAGTAACCCTGTAAGCTAGCAGAAATTGGCAAAGCTGCAATTCTATATTCCCTGTGACCATACTCTTAGTGCCTCCTTTACGGAGCGAACCATTCACTCTACTTGCCCGTTTGTGGCGAGGTAAAATGCGGCAGCAGTGAGATGCCTTACGCCATTGCGGCTAAGGAAATCCTGGAATTCTGCCAACATGAAAGTGATGTGTTATCGGAGACAACAATGTCGGTCAAACAAAAGAACAAAAAAACCCTTCTTAATTTACGAATTGTGACAGCTGACAAAGTCTCAGATACAGGCATAATCTCTAACCATTTAGAGTAAGAATCTACAATAAGCAGGAAAGTGGCTCTCCTGAAGGGGCAAGCAAAGTCGATGTGGACTTGCAACTAGGGGCCCTTTGGGGTGTCCCACTCCCTGGTTGGATGGTGAGTTTCCTCTGGCCTGGAGGACTGGCACTCTCTACAGAGGCCCACCCAAGCCCCAATATCTAAGTCGAGTCTGGGCCACCACAAATAACTCCTGGCAAGCGCCTTTGAGTGGACAATGCCTGGATGACTGATGTGCAACGTGCATAAAACCTTATCCCGTAGTGCAGGCGGGATCACCACTCTGTCTGCCCATACCAATCATCCCCTTTCCAATGACAGCTCATTACGTTTTGTATAATAAACCTTGAATTCTTCAGAGACCGGTGGTGACGGCCACCCTTTCTGAACCCATGAGACAACCTTCATTAAAAGGGGATCCTTCCTAGTAGCATAAGCAATGTCCTTGGTGGACACAGGCAGGGAATCTAAAACCTCTAACATGAGGACCTGATGGTCCAAACCAATCTTGCCCACTGTCTCCACAGGGGATCTAGATAAGGCACCTGCATTAGAGATACTGGCACTGGGCCGATGCTGTAGCATGTACTGATATGCTTGAAGGAACATTGCCCATTGAAGCATTCTAGGCAATAATATCTGGGGGGTAGGCTTGTCCAGCACAAAGATGCCCAACAACGGCTTGTGATCTGTGACGATTGTAAATGGCCGCTCATAAATGAAGTCATGAAATTGTTTTGTACCTGTGATAATCGCCAGAGCCTCCCTGTCAATCTGGGCATACCTTTTCTCTGTATCTGTCAGAGATCTTGAGTAGTAGGTGATCTGTGCCTCCCTACCTTCCCCCAGGTCGTGGCAGAGCATGGCCCCTACCCCGACAGGGGAAGCATCACAGACAAGAATGACCGGTTTACTCGGGTCAAAATGTGTGAGGACGGCATCTGAAGTAAGAAGTCTCTTAACTTCTCGAAATGCCCTGTCCTGTGGAGGACCCCAATGCCACACCATCTGTTTCCTAAGCAGTTGGTGCAATGGGGCAGCCACGGTGGCCTTTTGGGGTAGAAATGAATGGTAGAAATTCAGAAGCCCCAGAAACGCTTGCAATTCGCTCTTCAAAGTTGGACACGGAGCATCCCAAATTGCTTTTACCTTAGAGTCAGAGGGCTTAACGCCTTCTGGGGTAACCTTGAAACCTAGGAAATCAACTTCAGTAGCAAAAAAAAACATTTTTCTTTCTTAACTCTAAGACTAGCATTTTGGAAACATTCGAGTACTTTGCCCAATTTTTCAGTGAGTTGCCCCCTGTCCTTCCCAGCAATCAACACATCATCAAAATATGGCAAAGCACCAGGGAGACCTTTGAGTAATTTTTCCACTAACCCTTGGAATATGCCGGGTCCTGCATTGACACCAAATTGCAATTGTTTAACCTTAAATGCACCCTTATGTGTGGTAATAGTCTGACATAAAGCAGATTCAGGAGTGACAGGCAATTGCTGGTATGCCTGCGCCAAGTCCAGTTTGGTAAAACAGTGTCCTCCATAAAGTGTAGCCAGCAGGTGACTCACAACTGGCACTGGGTAAGAATTTGGGCATATTGCTTTATTAATAGTACATTTATAATCCGCACAGATGCGGATGTCCCCACTGGACTTGATAGCAGTGATGATTGGAGTTTCCCATGGAGCTGAGTCCACCGGCTCCAAGATGCCTTGTGCAATCAGTTTATCAAGTTCTGCCTCGATGCGGTCCTTGAGTGCAAAAGGCACCCAATGGGGCTTCAGCCTGATGGGCAAGAACAGATGGGTCAAGTTCAAAATGAGCAGGGGGCCCCTTGAAAGTACCCTGTCCAGGGTGAAATACATCTGGGTAACGATCACAAGTTGACTGAATGGGATCAGCCTCAACCTTACTAATACCCGAAAAAGCAATACCCAGGGCCCCAAACCATTGCGTACCCAAAAGATTGTTCTTACCCGCCTTGACCATGGCCGACAGGAACTTGAAATGCACATGAAAAGTGACAACGCCAAGTGCAGGGATGTGGCAACATAAGAACATAAGAACAGCCTTGCTGGAACAGGCCACAGCCCATCCAGTCCAGCATTCTGTCTCACACAGTGACTCACCATTTGCTTCAGGGTATTCCCAAGCAGATGCCTTCACCTGCTTAGGATTCCCTGGAAATGGCATTGAGAGATATCCTGCCTATCTCTCCAACCCGGAGGTTGTCCTTAGGTATCCATAATTATAGCCATTCATACCCTTGTCCTCCATGAACTTGTCTAATCCTTTCTTAAAGCTGTCAAGACTGACAGCTGTCACCACTTCTTCTGGCAGAGAGTTCCATAGACCAGTGATCCTCTGGGTGAAAAAGTAATTTCTCTTATTTGTTTGAGAACTAGTACCCAAAAGTTTCATGGAGTGTCCCCTAGTTCTAGTGTTGTGCGACAGGGAAAACAGTTTTTCCTTATCTACTTTTTCCACACCATGGATGATTTTATAAACTTCAATCAGGTCACCTCTTAGACGCCATCATTCAAAAGTGAAGAGGTCCAACCGCTGCAGCCTCAGATGGTAAGGAAGGTGTTTCAGTCCCCTAATCATTCTGGTTGCCCTCCTCTGCACTTTTTCCAGCTCCATAATATCCTTCTGGAGGTATGGCAACCAGAACTGTACACAGTATTCCAGATGGGGCCTCACCATAGATTTATAAAGAGGCAAAATGATACTTGCTGGCTCATTTTCTATACCCTTCCTAATGATCCCTTGCATTGAGTTTGCTTTTTTTACTGCTGAGGCACACTGGGTTGACATCTTCATTGAGCTGTCCACCAGGACACCAAGGTCCCTTTCCTGGTTTGTCACAGAGAGTTCAGATCCTATCAGTTTATAAAAGTAATTGGGTTTTTTTTTTTGCCCCAACGTGCATCACTCTGCACTTACTAGAGTTGAAGCTCATTTGCCACTGTTTTGCGACCCTGCTCATCACTCAACTTGACCTTAAGAGCCCGCAACTTTGGGTGGTTGGCTGGAGGAACTCAGAGAAACTCCTTCAGTGTGATGATTGAAAAAGATGATCCTGAATCGATTTCCATCTGGAATGGACAACCCTGTGAACTCTGGAACTGGAGCCTTGACTGGCGAAGACCTTGGAAATTAGGTGCTCCTTCCCTCTACGAACCTTGTTCCTGGAAGGCACCTCGGCACGCTGGCGGCACACTCTGGCAATGTGCCCCTTTTCCCCACAACAGTGACATTCAGCAGATTTGAAGGGGCATTGGGTGAGGAGGTGTCTTCTCCCGCAACCCTGGCACAGCGCAACGGTGCCCTTGGGCTGGGTGAAGCTTTTACTTTAGTGACATCGTCCCCCTCTTCAGAGCTGACTGAGGATGCTGATGGGCTGGACACACGCTGTTGCTGGACAGCCGATCCCCTCTGGACCAGCGCTGCAAATGTGGCTTGGAGAAATTGGACCCCGGTGGTGGCAACTTCAGCTGCCTGAGCCTCTTTGAGGACTTGAGCAAACATCAGAATGTCCCTTTACATAAGGCGATGTTGTGTAGCCTCTTGTCCCTGAGGCCTACAAGCAACCGGTCATGAAGAGCAATGTCGAGGTTTTCCCACTTGCAGGGAACTGTGGTGTGGCGGAGAGCAGCCACATAATCTGTGACCGATTCACTGAATCTCTGGTCTCTTCTGTAGAACGCCACTCTCTCAGGGAAAATTGAAGTTTTTGGCCTGAAATGGTCCCAAAGGACAGTCAAAATGTCTCTCAGAAGGGTACCCTTCAGCAACCTTGGCAGAAGGAAGTCTGTGATCAGCTCGAGTGTGGTCAGCCCACAGTGAGTCAGGAACGTAGCCTTCTGCAACCACTCATCTGCTATTTTCTGTGAGATCACGTAGTTGTCGAACTGGACCTCGTACATAGGCCATGAGTCTGGTCTGGAGGTATCAAATGGCCCGAATGAAGCAGGAACAGCGGCAGCCATTGTGATCCCACCTTTGTCGCCAATGTTGAGTCCGGCGCTTAAGAAGTATGCTGATCAGCAGGGTTGGGTCAAACACAAGTGATTTATTGTTCAGCTCAGGAATACCGGACTGGAGAACACGTACAAGCTGACCAGCTTATGTATATAAGCTGTATAGTGAGAACGGCAGTTACACAGGTGGATACATTCCAGCGGGCTTCCGGAGAAGCGGGAAGTTTGTACTGACAAATCAGCTATTTTGACAGTAGTTTGAAATTGGCACCTTTACAAAAGGCATGCTATTCCGCCATAGACTTTACAGTGCTAATAGTGATTTTAATAAATAATGCTTGGACACAACAGGCATCTTGAAGACTAACTGCTATATTTTAATGAGAGCTTTCTTCCTTTCCTCTGGTTGCTTCAACCCAGTATGCAAGACTTTTTTTTTTTGCAGACTGCATCCCAAAGAGGGAATCTGCTTGAGCAATGGCTAAAGCTAGAGCATGTCAGTCCATATCAATCACTGGCATATACTAACTGTATTTTAAAATCAATAATGCTTTAACCACCTTGCAAAATGTATGATTTAAAGTTCTGGCACAGCATTAAAAAAAGATATTACCAGGGACAACCATGCTAGTTGCCTGTAAGATGGTCAGCAATATGATGTTTCCTTCCTTCCTTCCTTCCTTCCTATCTATGTTTGTACATTTATTCTACAGCTTCTTGACAAATCTGTAGTTTTAGCACATCTCTGTGTCATGCAACACAAATTCAGCCATAAAAACTAATGAGCTGGAATATATCAAGGCTTTTAAAGGCTTGTGGCCAATGCCATATATTTTGTGTAATGAAAGAGGCTATCAGCCTAGGATTTGCAATACAGAAAGTATTGATGAAATTGGTAAAAAAAAGAGAAAGAGAAGGGGTGGGGGGGGGAAACATATGCAAAGCTTTCTGGCCACAGCAATCTGTCTTGAGCAGACAGTGAGAATGGCTTTTAGTGGAATGCAATAGTTGTGTGCAAATCCTCCCTGCTAAATGTTAGTGCCTTTGTGTGGAGGAGGTTGAGGAAGGTACACAAATCTTGTTGTGCAAAATGCAGCCAGCTGCTCGCAAAGAGTCAGGTTCATTTTGCTGAAAAGAGGAAACTGCCAATGAAAGGTGGAAAACCTGTACCGCAAGATTGCTTGATGGGATGGTTGCATACAAGCCTCTAGCAAATTTCCTACCAGCATACCAGTAGGTACTTCAAGAGTCTCAAGTGACTGACCAACTCCACTTACTTTTGACAGCACATCTTTGAGCTCCCTCTTTGTGCTTTGAAATTTCATTCTCTGGTTTTACCTCTCCTCTTGTGGGGAGATACAGCATCCGGCACATTTACTGCTCTGCAGATTACTTCCAGAAACATGTACTGAAGAAGATTTAATTTTGGCCAATGACAAAGCCAAGAAAGTGGCTTCATTTTGGCAGTCCAAAGTGTGATCTGGACATGAAAGATGAAGAACCTCTTCTCTGAGTGCCAAACTAAATGTTATGTGCCGATAAGTGTATAATTACTGCAGCCACATTTTTCTTTCAAAATCCAAGCAGCTTTGAGAGGTGAAGGAAAGTAGAGAAGAGTAACTTGTGTATATGTATGTGTATTAATCTTCTAGTTGATGTTTTCCCTCTCCAAATTGGTACCCACTATTGGTGTCCCTTTCAAACAGGTGTGTGTTCCACAACATGGAGAGATTACTTGCTCCAGGCATAGCCCCCAGAATTCGCCCAGCTAGAATGGGTAGTGGCCATGCTGGCTGAGAGATTCCAGGAGCTATAGTTCAAAGGAGTAATTTTTTCAAGCTTTGGTTTGTCTTCAGAATTGTATCCTTTGTAACAAAGAGAGAAGAACAAAGATGAGTTGGACTGGATTGAAAAAGCAATGAATAGAAACAAGAGAGAATTATTCATAAATGTATGTCCCCAATCCCATGTCTGGCCGGACATCCCACTTGGCTAATGGATTAGACTGTACAGCCAGCTACTCAATTGTAGGAATTGGGGCCGCAGAGGGCCGGAGGTCCCGGAGGAGACTGATCAAGGAACGATACGAGGCAGCATGGAGGAGGATAAGATCAGTGGTTTATTGGGAAAAAGGCATCATCATATATAGGAGTAAAAGCGCAACGGTGGCAAAAACAGTCATCTGACAGAAGTCACATCACCTGTTTACTCGGGTTAATGGGGAATCTCTTGGAGGGAAGTTAGTTAACTTGGCCAAACACAGGCTGGGGAAAACACCATTGTTTTGGGGATTAGGCAGGGGTAAACATGGCATCTGCTTACACCCGGGGTAAAGTTGAGCTAGGAGATGAGTGATTACTCTAATAGGTAACTGGGTTAGCTATTCGCTCTCTTCAGCAGAATCGCTGGTCAGGTCAGGAAATTGGGTGAATCAAACCCTATCATTTATCCACCCCCCTAAATTTCTCTGCCCGCAGAGCCCACGGCTCAAGGAGCGTTCCCCCGAAGTGGCCTCTGCGCGGGCCGTTCCATGCCACTGGGGCATGGGGAAACCACATCTCCCCTTTTAATTTCATTTAAGGACCTGACTGGCGACTCTGCGTAGGAGAGGCATCAGCTGCTGAGCGGGAATGACGCTTCGGGGTTCCCTCCATGGGGGACATCTCGATAGCAGTGAGGGAATACATTGCACGAAACAACACACTGTTGTGCCCAGTATTACCACCCCCACAATCACTTTGAGTGTCGTCTGAAGCCGTCCCCATGGGAACCATGACCACAAGGAGTCCTACCACCCCCATGAAGAATCCTCCTTGATGTCCCTAACTAGGGTGTGGAGGTCCGTGAGCTGGCTCTGTATCTTGTGGGTATTGTCTGTGAGATTTAAGCAACACATGCTGTGGACAGACTTGCAGCCCATATGATGTAACAATAGGGGATAATCGATAGCTGCTTGATTATCCAGTATGGCATGGCGAAGCTCTGCCTGCTCCTGGTTGAGCAGCGCTATTGCTGAGGAGGTGTGGTTGATGGCTTTTGCTAATCTGCAAGCCAATTGACCAATTCTCCGAGCGTCGCCTATGGCTAAGCCTGACACGCTGAATATACTGACCACAGCCTGGTTTTTCAGAGCTGTGGGTCTGAATTCAGACTGCTTTCTGTAGCAAGGCAAGATAATGAGATGTGTCATTGATTTACTGTGACCTGGGGTGATTCTGCAGCTTCTCTGCAACTTCTGGCGTTGTGCAAATGTCTTTCTAACACCTATGGGGAGGTGTGAAAATTACAATGGCTGGAGATAGCCAGCTACCGGGTGCTCAATCTCTCCAAGTAATGGGCCGGTGCAAAACATGGGCCGGTCTGGCTTCCTTTGGTGGAAGCTGGCCGTTATTAACAATATACAGAAATTCAAGTGTCCCTTGCAAATCCCAACTGGAGCATTGTACAAGGCATGTATAAATAATAGCAACTACAGATAATAATAGCAATAAAAGACATTCAGCTGCTTCTTGAGGCTTCCCTTCTTGGTGGGGCTTCATGGGCAACTTGAGTTTGGAAAAGTCCTTAGAAGTGGCACTGAGTGTGCAAAATGTTCATAGAAATGTCTTTGGAGATGTAAGTCATAAAGGAAGACGGACAGCTGATGACATCCAGGACAGTGACTGGTGCCGCTCTTTGCAATCGTCCGGGTCTGATTCTGGCCTCTGGGACCTGCATGGGGAAGAGACTTGTTTGGGAGATAAAAATTCTGAAAGAGTTAGTTAGTTTTTGCACTTATAGGATAGCAATTGCTGTGCAACTATGGGACATGGTTTCCCCCCCTTTTCTGTTTGTTTGTATTAATGCAAACGTGCATGTACTGCCATTTGCCAAAATGTGGGGATGTGTGACGTCCATTTGCCACACCTGAATGGCCTCTGTCCCTCGTGGGTTGACCCCCCACGAGGGCCCCCCCAGTGGCAGGTTGAACTGCCTTGCGAGCGCTTTGGCATTCTGAAGAGGGAATGCATGATTCTGAATTGGAGTTGTGAGGAGCAAACTTAGCAAATTTTTGTCTATCATGGGAGTGATGTGTGCTCCCAGTAGACTGTGAAGCAAATTCCTAGGAAACTGGCTGTCAGCAATTCTGTTTAAGCGTTCTTTGGCAAAGGTGCGCAAAGCGAGGTTCACGGCTGCCAACTCTGCCCGCTTGCGGAAGAGTCAGGAGCGTGCGCCAAGCTTGGTCCTCTTGCCAAGTAAGAACCTAATATGTGCGACCCCCATAAGTGAAAACTGTCCTAGCCCCCTGGAGAGGAACCAGTGACATAAATTCACACAAGGTGACTGCCTGCGTTTGAGACGAGTCCGGGGTCTTATGGCAAACCTTGGCGCATGAAGCGCCAGGCTTCCCTTGGGTAAATTTCTCAAGAAGGCCCCCCTGCGCACATCCGCCCATGGCGTGCGTGCACACATTTAGAAGAGTGCCAGATGGAGCCTTAGCCTTCTGCCTGTGCTTAGACTAGCAGCCAAAAGGGAAGGGGTGGCCTAAAAATGCCTGTATTTGATTGAAGGTGTGACCTGACTGCACTCTTAAAATGGTCCTAGGCAGTCCTGGCTAATGAGTGGCACTCTGCACATGCTCGGGAGCTCAGGGACTAATCCTTCCTCTGTGCTCTGGAGTTTGCAAAATGTGTCTGCACACTAGAGAGGGTGCTGCGGGCCAGGTGCCATACTTAATATGACCTACTATGACTTATTAAAAACAAGTCAACTATGACGTGCCAGCTGTAAGGAAATAACACACAAAGATGAAAAGACACACAAGTTAAACATTTCCAGCAGGGAGTTCCACAGGCGAAAGGAGGAAAGACAAGTCAGAAGTTAGCACAATGAGAAGGCAACAACTCCTATCATAGCGAAATCAGATTAGGTCAGGTAACCAAGGCAACCGGGTCCTTCTGTCAAGAAAATCCCTATCAGTAATTAACCATGGAGCCTGTGAAAGGAAGGCTGTAGAAAGAAAGAAATTGGTTAAGGCCTGGAGAGGAATTTTGTTCGTGTTTGCGTGCTTTTTCCTGTGAAAGGGGTACAATGAGTGAGTTACTTTGCACAGATTAAAGTCAAAATACCAGAACAATATATTTCCTAAGAGAATGAAGGAGAGTTAGAACGATTCTCAACCTGCGGCCAGATGTGGGCGAGTGGGCCGGAACCCACGTTGCTCTGCCACTACCCCCACCAAGCCAAGAAGGGCTGTGTGGCGAAGGAAGGGCAGGATGACTATCCGGACGCCCAGAGCTGCCTGCGGCCCCGGAACTTTGGCCCCTGACTTTAAAAGGTTGAGAACCGAGGTTACAAGATGATAACACAATACACACATGAAGACAATGCAATTCTCTCACTCCTAGTGAGATACGGCTTCCAGATGCTAAGAGACATTCAAACACCTTAAAACTCAGAGATGGGGGTTTGAGGAACACAGACGTAGGGAGGGGCCCCATAGCTTATGATACAGTGAGGAAAACTCATAGAAGTGATTTTTGTTTTCAGATCGCGCTTCTGAAAAGAGAAATCTGTAAGAGTTGCAGAACCGGTTTCCAAGAGTGGCTTAATCCTTTGACAAAGAAAAAGTCTCAAGGGAGGAGGGGGCAACCACCCCGCCCTATTGCAGGTTAGGATTCCCCCCCCTCTCCTCCTCTCCTGCTTAAGCTGCTAAGCAGGCAAGGCAAGGGGTTTTGTTCATCATGCTTTCTCAAACTTTAAATAGTTCCTGCCCATGAGCAGAGTGCAAATTGTTTAACACATATTTCACAGTGACATTACCACGCAGTTACACACAAGGAACACTTTTCCAGTCATACTGTGGTCATAGAGACAGGGCTTTTGCAATCATACACAGTTCTTGCAGTCATACATTCAGTGGTGCACCACACATACACACATTTATTTAAGCATTCGCACATTCCTCCCCTGATCTGCAGCGTTCTATACTACACATGAGGAGATGGCTAATACACAGCTGGCTATTTTACAACCTCCTGGGTGCTTCTACTTAGAGGCAAGTTTCTCTGGGCTACTCCCAGGGTGAGACAAGTAGCCCTGGGGGAACTCGGGGTACTATTGCTGGGATGGTTCCTGTGGCATAGCCAGGGCGATGGCTGCCTCCTTTCTAGCCTGGGCCAGATGCATGCCAGGGTGGCCATTTGGCATGAGGACAATCTTTTGAAGATCTGCCTGGTCTAGATTGGCTTTCTCTTCTAAGGTGTCTCATTTTACCACACTGGAAGCAGGCGCCTTGGGGTTTTGGCACTGCTCTGCGCCTGAGTGTGGTAATGGGTCTGCTCTGGAGCCCTGCGTGGCCAGGGGCCGTGCAGATTTCCGTGAGCAGCGGGCGCTGAGCATCCCTGCCTGAACGTGTGTGTCTGCCTTCAGATAGGCTGAGCACAGCAGTTGGGCGCTAGCTAATTGTGCCACTGGCAATTTCCCCGTGAATGGATCTTCCTCACCCCTGCGCTGAATGGAGTTCTTTCTTTGCAGGGAACTTTTAACTGTCAGAGAAGCGCCAGGGCCTCTCATGCCATGAATTCCTTCAGTGACGTCTGCAGCTGTCACTGAGGGAATACTCCCTACACTGCCCTGCTTAAGCTGAAATGACGAATAGAGACTTCTTGGGGCTGATGGTTCTGACTGCGCTGGGGTTTTCTGGGTCTCTATCCGGACTGGGTCATCCTCTACTGAGAGCTTCCTACATTTGCTCCATGTGCGAATTATGTCCTCTGGAGCTTTCGGGGGTTGCTGAATGCAGTCTCCTATCTGATCCCAGAGCTCAAGGGTTAACGTACCTACTTCTGGGTAAAGCAGGCAGTGTTCCCCTAGGTACACCAAAAGTCTCGCTAGCTCCCTGCTGTGAAAACGCAAATTAAATATCCTGGCCAGGATCTTGAACTCTTCCTCACGAGTTCTTTGGCTAGCGGATGGACGCTGTCGCTGAGGACAGATCCCCATATTACCTGCGAAGGGTCATCCGAAGTTTCCTCCTCGGGACGAGTCGACGCGTCTTTGGGCAAGTAATAGGTTCTGGAGACAGTTCTCTGGGTAGAGCTCGGAGCGTGGACTGCGGCCACGGGCCCTCGGTGGCCACTGCGCTGTCAGGGGCTCACAGCTGCCCTGAGCGGAACGCGTTTTTCCCTTTGGCGCAAGCCGCCGCGAAAGTCGGGAGCAAGCTGTAGGATGCCTCTCTGTAATGCCTCACCACGTAGCTGTCTTCCCAATCGGATGGCTTTCCAACTGGGGCTGCTGCTCTGTCCTCCAGGATGATTGGACAAGGTTCAAGCGCAGAACCTGGCTGTGCTGATCGCTTACTCACGAGTAGACCGCTCGGGGGTCGCTTACTCTCGAGTAGATCACGTCTCGGGGTCACCAGATGTAGGAATTGGGGCCGCAGAGGGCCGGAGGTCCCGGAGGAGACTGATCAAGGAACGATACGAGGCAGCATGGAGGAGGATAAGATCAGTGGTTTATTGGGGAAAAGGCATCATCATATATAGGAGTAAAAGCGCAACGGTGGCAAAAACAGTCATCTGACAGAAGTCACATCACCTGTTTACTCGGGTTAATGGGGAATCTCTTGGAGGGAAGTTAGTTAACTTGGCCAAACACAGGCTGGGGAAAACACCATTGTTTTGGGGATTAGGCAGGGGTAAACATGGCATCTGTTTACACCCGGGGTAAAGTTGAGCTAGGAGATGAGTGATTACTCTAATAGGTAACTGGGTTAGCTATTCGCTCTCTTCAGCAGAATCGCTGGTCAGGTCAGGAAATTGGGTGAATCAAACCCTATCATTTATCCACCCCCCCTAAATTTCTCTGCCCGCAGAGCCCACGGCTCAAGGAGCGTTCCCCCGAAGTGGCCTCTGCGCGGGCCGTTCCATGCCACTGGGGCATGGGGAAACCACACTCAATGCTGAATGTTGGGTGGTGGTAAATAGCCTGATTCCCTAAAGGGGCCAATAGCTATGGGCAGATGAGCCCCTTTAGGTGGGGTGGTGGCCCCCTCACTGGAGGAAATGCCACTGGAAACCATCATATGGGGCAAAATGAACAGAGGAGGAACTCTGATTCCCAATGGTCATGGTGGCAAGAAGAGGCCATGCCAGATGGACTGGCTGTGAAGATGCACCTTGATAATATCCTCAAGGCTGTGGCAGTATTGCAGTCCTGGTGTTAAATCCTGCATGTCTCATTTCACATGTGCCGCAGGAGATAGCTCCATGATCATAGTATGTAGGTCACTTCATGACAGGCTGGGATCCACCTTTAACAAATTCACGCCAATAGCAGGAAAAAATGCATTCTCAGACACGAGTTGCAGATGACGACAACGTCCCCAGTCTTGCCCTGCTTCCTTTTTTAGCATTGATTACATGAAACTACACAGGATTACCATAAATACCTATATGCAACTTCAGATTCCCCTGACTACCACCTTAGGAAAATACCCTCTTTGTAATATCTGCAAGAAGAGCTCATCCATTGGAGATGTTTGGGGGGAAATGCTCAATTAATTCACAAGCATTTTTTTTATTTTAAAAAAACCCAAACTTTATTGTATGAAGATAAAAATCATTGAGTTAAAACAAGCTAAGTACATTAGAATAATAAATGCATTTAGGATTTAGGCAGGGGAAGGGGAACGCCTACCATTATACACCATGGACAGTCATCCCTAACTGTTGGCCATTTTGCATGGAGAAGATGGCAGTTTTATTCCAAAACATCTGAGGTATTATGTTCAGGACTACTACTGCTGCTGCTACCACCACCACTATCAGGTGTGCCATCAATTTTTGTGCTGTCAGGTTTGTGCTACCTTTTCCAGGATTTTCTGGACATACTGCACTCAGACGTTGTTTGCTCTTTCCTTTTTCTGAGGGTACCCTGGGACTGTGAAGCTGCTCAAGACCACACAGGCAGGGGCTTCTCTCAGGATGCACAGACAGCAATTGAGCTCCCTATGTCCAGCTCCACAGCCAGATAACTAAACCTTTGAGCTCTCTAGTCAGTTAGATGACCTGGAATTAAAGTAGTAAATTGATGTAACTGTGGAATGCACAGATGTCTATAGAGTTCCATACCTTTTTATCTGTGCAGAAATGCAATATGGACTAGATGACATTAGTAGAGCAAGGTTCCCAACCTTTTCAATCCGGGGGCTGGGTCATGCTCTCTCAGTTAGCTTTGAAGGACGGATGGCAATTTTGCTCTGCCTGCATGATGGGGGTGACCATTTTAACCCAACAGCTTCACAGGAATGGGCATTTTCCCCCTCAAATGCTCTTGGAGGGGTGGGGGCCACATGAAAAGGTGGCCCCCACAGGCCTTAGGTTGGGAACCCCTGGTTTAGAAGAAGCCATACCCCTTGATTTCATTAATTCTTTCAGATTCTTAGTGGGAGACAAAAATATGCCCCCTACCCCTGGATTGAATCCTATTTCCTTGCTCTGCCACAGGGAGAGTTTGTACTATTTCCCTATTGCTATGAACGCCACATTAGTGTCATATTTTATGAGCTAACAAATCCCACACACAACATATAATGTGTAAATGAAAACTAGCTCATAACTCACAAAACATCAAAAGTGCAAATGATAAGTCTAGATTGATTTTAAAATGCTCTCACATATCAAGTCATCTGCTTCCCTGCCCAGTGACAACACTGAAGCAAGTCATTTCATTCTTGTCATGAAGTTTTAATTTGTTCTTCAGACTTTGAAACAATATGTCAGGCAAAGAATAGTTGCTTTCCTCATGCTGTGGCATGCCTCAGCTGAGTAAATTTGGCTCACCAAGTGTAAATGAGCAGAATAAATCAAAAGAAGAGATGCTTGGTTTCATTTAAAGTAGCATGCCTTTTTATTTGTAGATGTTTCCATAACAAAACCTGGGATGAGGTTGGGTTGCTGTATTGTATATTTTAGATACATAGACTTAGTTGGAAGAGTCCTATGAGGCCATTAAGTCTAACCCCCTAGTCAGTTCAGGAATCCAAATCAAAGCAGATCTGACAGGTGGTTCTCCAATTTCCTCTTGAATGCATCCAGGATTGGAGCACTCACCACCTCTCGAGATAATTGGTGTAAGGCCAGAGTGAGCCCAGAAAATGGATTCAGTCTGTTCTGTCTCACCTGAGAAAGTAAGGAAGTAGAGATGGGATTCCACAATGCTTGCAAAAAGAAGGAAAAAATTGTGGTCTCTGAAGATGGGCATGAGTTTGCACCATGTCCTTGCAAGGGAAAAAGCATATTTTCCCTGGAGAATGGGCCGTAAGCTGTTATCAATTCAGGTGGCTGTGTGTGTGCCCAATGCAATCCTAAAAGATGGGGGAGGGGGAGAAAGAGCCTGAGAAAATAGGGAGGAGAGGCACCTTGAAAAGGAACATCCCCTTATTTTCATTTGGAATTCCTGATTGGTTTCTATCATGTGAGTGACAGCCTGACACAGCCTGATGGGTTCCTGAGTGAGGGACAAGATATATATGCTGGAAGCGCTTTGCTAGAGGGAGGGAGGTTACTGTATAGATTAATCATGTTGCTATGGGCTAGACCAAGGCTGGAAAGTCACTTTTGGCTTCCAAATTAGATAGGTTTTCATATTTTCATGTGCTCTGACTGAAGTTGTTCTACTTTGCCTTTGTAACCGTCTATTTTTCTACCACTGTTTATTGTACCTGCTTTGACAACCTGGAAGTAAACAATGAAACTGACTGGAGTTTTTTCCTATTTCCCTGCTATCTTCTTGATAGGCCAAGTTGAGGCCTGGATCTGTAGGAGGGCTAGCTAAAATCCTGAAATGCTAAGCCTGAGGGTGTCATTTCAGGTGAATTCCAGCTCACCTTTTGCCAGTGCGCAAGTGGGGAGTAAAAGGAATTTCATGTGGTGGTAGTGGTGGGATTCAAACCCACATCATTGAAATGGCTGGAGTTTTTCTCTTTCTTTTCACTACCTTCTTAACAGGCCAGGTTAAGGCCTTGATCTGTAGGACGGCTAGTTAAAATCCTGGAATGCTTAGCCTGAAGGCATCATTTCATGTGACTTCCAGCTCACCTTTTGGCAGTGCACAATTGGGGAGTAAAAGCAATGTTCACAATTGGTTCCATTGTTGTATTGCTTTAACATTCAATTCATTTTTCCTGATATCCAGCCTATATTTAATTTGAGCCCATTATTATGGGCCCTACCTTTTGGTGAACCTCTGATACATCAGCTGGGACTCCAAAGCTGCCCATCTCTAATGAGACTACAGTATTTTCCATGCATAGACATGGAAACATGTGTTCTAAAATCTGACTTAGGACTCTGCAAAGCTGACTTTTGTTTGGGGAAAGAATAAGAACATAAGAACAGCCTTGCTGGAACAGGCCACAGCCCATCCAGTCCAGCATTCTGTCTCACACAGTGGCTCACCATTTCCTTCAGGGTATTCCCAAGGAGATGCCTTCACCTGCTTAGGATTCCCTGGAAATGGTATTGAGAGATATCCTGCCTATCTCTCCAACCCCGAGGTTGTCCTTAAGTATCCATAATTATAGCCATTGATACCCTTGTCCTCCATGAACTTGTCTAATCCTTTCTTAAAGCTGTCAAGACTGACAGCTGTCACCACTTCTTCTGGCAGGGAGTTCCATAGACCAGTAATCCACTGGGTGAAAAAGTACTATCTCTTATTTGTTTGAGAACTAGTACCCAAAAGTTTCATCGAGTGTCCCCTGGTTCTAGTGTTGTGCGATAGGGAAAACAGTTTTTCCTTATCTACTTTATCCACACCATGCATGATTTTATAAACTTCAATCAGGTCACCTCTTAGACGCCGTTGTTCAAGAGTGAAAAGGCCCAACCGTTGCAGCCTCAGATGGTAAGGAAGGTGTTCCAGTCCCCTAATCATTCTGGTTGCCCTCCTCTGTACTTTCTCCAACTCCATAATATCCTTCTGGAGGTATGGCGACCAGAACTGTACACAGTATTCCAGATGGGGCCTCATCATAGATTTATAAAGAGGCAAAATGACACTTGCTGACTTATTTTCTATACCCTTCCTAATGATCCCTAACATTGAGTTTGCTTTTTTCACTGCTGAGGCACACTGGGTTGACATCTTCATTGAGCTGTCCACCTGGACACCAAGGTCCCTTTCCTGGTTTGTTGCAGAGAGTTCAGACCCCATCAGTTTATAAATGTAATTGGGTTTTTTTGCCCCAACATGCATCACTCTGCACTTACTAATGTTGAAGCTCATTTGCCACTGTTTTGCCCACTCCCCCAGTGTCAAGAGATCCCTCTGGAGCTCCTCACAATCTCTCACAGTTTTCGCTACCCTGTATAATTTAGTGTCATCAGCAAATTTGGCTACCTTGCTTTTTACTCCTACCTCTATATCATTTATGAAGAGGTTGAAAAGCAGGGGTCCCAGTACTGAACCTTGGGGGACCCCACTCTTTACTTCCCTCCACTTGGAGAAGTGTCCATTTAGTGCTACCCTCTGTTTCCTGTCCCTTAGCCAGTTGCTGATCCAGGACAAGACCTGTCCCTTTATTCCATGACTGGTAAGTTTATTCAAGAGCCTTTGGTGTGGGACCTTGTCAAAAGCCTTCTGAAAGTCCAGATAAACAATGTCAACTGGATCCCCCTTATCCACATGCTTGTTGACACTCTCAAAAAATTCCAACAGATTAGTGAGGCATGATTTGCCCTTGTAAAAGCCATGTTGGCTCTCCTTTAGCAGCGCCTTCTCTTCTATGTGCCTATTAATTCTATCTTTTAGGATGGTTTCCATCACTTTACCTGGGACACATGTCAAACTGACAGGTCGGTAATTTCCTGGATCACCCCTGGAACCTTTTTTGAAAATCGGTGTTACATTCGCTACCTTCCAGTCATCAGGCACAAAGCCTGATTTGAGGGAAATATTATATATTTTGGCTAGGAGATCAGCAATTTCATCTTTAAGTTCCCTGAGAACTCGTGGATGGATGCCATCTGGTCCTGGTGATTTGTTAGTGTTTAGCTTAACAAGACATGCAAGGACCTCCTCCCTGGTTATTTCTATCTTGCTTAATTCTTCGCTTTCCCTCCCTACGAAGATAGGCTCTGTTTTGGGCATGTGGTCTCTGTCTTCTTCAGTGATTACTGAAGCAAAGAATTCATTGAGTCTCTCTGCAATCTCTGTTTCCTCTTTAATAACCCCTTGCCTTCCATTGTCATCTAATGGTCCAATGGCCTTCCTAGTTGGGTTCTTACTTCTAATGTACTTAAAGAAGTCTTTGTTATTTCTCTGAGTATTTTTAGCTATACGCTCCTCAAAGTCTTGCTTTGCTTTCCTGATTGTTGCCTTGCATTTGTTCTGCCAGAATTTATGTTTCTGCCTGCTGTCCTCATTTGGACAAGCCTTCCATCTTCTAAATGAGCTTTTCTTGCTCTTGATCACTTCCCGAACAGCTCCTGTAAGCCACATCGGAGTCCTCTTGGAACTGGCAGTGCCCTTTTTCCTTTTGGGTATGCATTCCAATTGGTACTCTGTTATTGTTTTTGTAAACAACCTCCATGCCTCTTGGAGTGTTTGGACTCTCTCAATTTTCCCTTTCAGTTTCTTTTTTACTAGTTTCCTCATCTTTGGGAAATTTCCTTTTTGAAAATTTAAGCTCTCTGTGTTAGATTTTATCAGTGACTTGCAGTCTATGATCAAGTTAAACATAATTGAGTTGTGGTCACTGTTCCCTATTGATTCCCATATTGAATTTTCTCTTGAATGACTCCAGTATTGGAGTACTCACCTCCCAAGGTAATTGGTTCCATTGTTGCACTGCTTTAACAGTTAAGATGTTTTTCCTGCTATTCAGCCTATTCAGCCTATATCTTGGTTTTTTTAGGTTCTGCCCATTATTATGTGTCCTGCACTCTGGAATGATGGAAAACAGATCCTGCCCTTCCTCTTTATGGCTATTTTTCAAGTGTATGAAGAGTACTATCATATCTTAAGGGACTGCAGTGGCTCAAGTGGCTAAGATGCTGACTGAGAGGTGGAAGATCAGCAGTTAGATTCCCAAGTACTGCAGGACAGAATGAGCTCCTGTCTTTGTCCCAGCTCCTGCCAACCTAGCAGTTCAAAAGCAAGAAATTGCAAGTAGATAAATAGGGACCACTTTGGTGGGAAGGTAACAGTGTTCTGTGTGCTCTGGTGTCTAGTCATGCCTGCCACATGACCACATAAACGTCTGCAGAAGTAGACAGTGCTGGCTCTTTGCCTTTGAAATAGAGATGAGCACTGAACCCTAGAGTCAGATATGACTGGCTTTCGAGCAAGAGAAACCTTTACCTTTACTATGATATCTCCTCCCAGTCTCCTAAGCTCAAGGCTAAACATGCCCAGTTCTTTCAGGCTTCCCTCATATGTTTCCTATACAGATCTAAGAAAGTCTGTTAAGTGAGTACAAAATAGGACAATGCTTTATGGTCTAAAGCAGGGGAGGGGAACATGTAGTCTGTGATCCACAATGGGCCCAATTATGGCTTCCAACACGATAAGGCATTCCCAAGCACTCCAAAATCTTTAAAATGTTAATTTGTTGGCAAAAATATTTTGGGCTCAGAAAGTCTTTTGAGATTTTATAGATGATATATGAGACAATTAGGTCAACTTTCAAGTGACATGGGGTTGACAGGGGGATTTTTAGAGCAAAATAAAAATTTTAAAACCCATCTATTTCTTATGAACCTTTTTTTGATTAGGTTTGTGTGGAAGTTGTAAGAGTGGATGTGGCCTGTCAGGGTTCAGGAGTTGGCATGTGTGGTTCCTAGAACTCTATAATTCTGGAAGTTGCCCACCCTGATTGCCCAACCTTAGTTGAAAGCAGGGTTGGTACAGCTGTTCTTAGGCAATACTAGTCTGAAGTATGTTGTAGTTCAAAAGTCTCTTTTGGGCCACAATATCTTTTTCATTAGATTAATGAAAAGCCATGCAGCAACCTTGCTAAAGGTCTGGAAGCCAAAATGGGGAGCTTCATTATAGTGAAGAATTAGTAGATGATACAACATTAGCGCTGTGGAAAATACTGATTTTAACATATAAAGTCCATTCTCTACCCTTAGTTCCAATGTCAGTCTATAGACTTGAATGAAAGCATATTGAACTAGACAGGTAGCAGGAGTCAACACCTTCAAAACATGCATTGGTGATAACAATGTGCCAGAAATAATTTTGCAAATAATTTAAAGTTGTTCTCTTTGATTCTTTGTTGCTAAATGAAGATAGTTTATGAGCAATTACAGACAATTAGCTGCAATGAAAAAAACACCTGGGAAGAATCTACATGGACAAAGTGTTTAATGGATTCATTGCATAAAATATATTTACTTCCTTACTCATTTATTTTACAATGAATACTACCCAGTGGTGGGCATCAGCAGGTTAGCACCAGTTCACCAGAACTGGTAGCAGAAATTCTGGCTGGCCCCGCTCAACCAAGTTTTAAAATAAAGTAGTCCTAATTCAGGTGCATCGCAGGGCTTTCCCCCTGGCCACACCCACCATACCATGCCTATAGTGTGGTAGTAATTTTTTTTGGAGCCCACCACTGATGCTACTTATATAATGTATTTTGTACTAAGGAACAAAAGCTAGTTTATTGCAATATTTGATGAAGTATGAAGAGCATTTGTACAAATAGTGGCTGAGATCAAGCTTGTATAGCTTGGGGGCTCTGGGACTGATGGAAATATGCTCAAACCTTTTTGTTTTCCATTCATCATCTTTCCATTGTCACAAAAAAGTCTACCTGTATTTCAAGTGAACATCCATTTGTATCAAGGGGAACTTTTCTTGTGCATAAAAAGCAACTTTATCTTTTGTAAGTATTATTGCAGTGAAAGGAAGAGTTAAAATGTTCCTTTTTAACCACAGCCTTTAGTCTGCTCAAATGTCTTTGTAGGAAGGTATGTAACACAATGGTCATGGAGGTGGAAGAGGCCATGCCAGATGGACTGAATGTCCATATCCTTAAGGCTGTGGCAGTCCATTGCAGTCCAGGTGTTAAATCCTGCATGCCTCATTTCATGTGTGCTGCAGGAGATGGCTCCATGATCATAGTGAGTGGGTCACTTCATGGCAAGCTGGGATCCACCTTAAACACATTTACACCAATGACATTTTTCCTGCTTCAGGAAAAAATGAATTCTCGGATATGAGTTGCAGTCGACAACAACAACAATGTAACACAGAAAAAATATGACTGCTAATTGTCTTTGTAAATTTAACATTGGCCAAATACCTGTTTCTTAGTGCAGTAAACCACACTAGAGTATGCCTCAAATCAGTGGGGATTTGGTGAGCCAACTCTTCATAAGCTCCATTGATTCTGTACCAGAAGAAAAGCCATTTTGAACTTTAAGTGAACTAAAGATAAAAAGTCCCCCTTGCCTCCTCCCCATGTCTCTGTCTACATGGCAGGAAGTAAGTAAAAGAACTGAGTTGTTAGGCAAAGGAACTTAGTACAAGATAAGGGAGCCTGCTCAGACCAGTTCTGGTCTAATGTGAATTTAGTGTATTGGGGTGTCTGATGTATATCAGATCACTATCTGGTGACTCTGGATTTTCTGGGAGTGATGCCTTGCCACGGGGTGGTGGGACCAATTAAACTGGTCCGGCCTTGCCATCTTATGGATTCTGACAGATTCCAGGCAGAGCTGGGGCCTGTTCCTCCGGACAGGCTGCACGATTCAACTGAGACCTTGGTCACCCTCTGGGAAAGGGAAGTGACATCGGCCTTGGATGTAATCGCACCAATGCGGCCTTTCCTTTCCCGCAGGCCATGCACAGCTCCTTGGTACACGGATGAGCTGAGGGAGCTGAAGCAGGTTAGGAGATGCCTAGAGCGCCATTGGGTGAAGACCCAGTGCGAGTGTGACCAAACATGAGTTAGAGCCTCTGTTAAAGCCTATCTCATGGCGATGAGGGTGGTGAAGCATCAGTACTTCACCACACTCATTGCCTCTGCTGATAATCATCCAGCGGCCCTGTTCCGGGGCACCAGGTCTCTTCTGGGTAGGGAGGGGCCTGGCCCTCGGGTGGCAGGGCTCAGCTAACGATTTTGCTGACCATCTTGCAGAGAAAGTTGCTTGCATCTGTTCAGGGTTTAATCCTGACGTGGAAATTGACCACCTGGAGAGGGCTGGAGCAGAGTCTAGCCATGTTATCTGGGATCGGTTTGATCCTGTTGCTCCTGATGAAGTGGAAAGGCTCCTTGGAGCTGTGTGTGATACCACTTGCTTGTTAGATCACTGCCCTGCCTGGTTGATTAGAGCTGCCAAGGCTACAACGGGCAGTTGGGTTGGTGCAATGGTGAATGCCTCTCTGTGGGAGGGGGTGTTTCCAGCAGCTTTTAAGCATGCGCTGGTACTGCCCCTCCTGAAAAAGCTTTTGCCCGACCCTACGGTTATTTCAAACTTCAGACCTATCTCCAACCTTCCCTTCATGGGGAAGCTGTTGGAGAAAGCAGTGGCTCAACAGCTCCAGGGAGTTCTGGATTATACGGATTATCTGGACCCATTTCAGTCAGGGTTCAGGCCCGATTATGGTACAGAGACGGTATTGGTCACTCTCATGGATGATCTCTGGTGGGAGTGGGACGTAGCAACACCTCTGTCCTTGCTCTTCTTGACCTCTCAGCGGCTTTCGATACCGTCGAACACAGTATCCTTCTCGGCTGGCTCCAAGGGTTGAGGACCCAGGGCACTGTGTTTTCCTGGTTTTCCTCATTTCTGACGGGCCGGACTCAGTCGGTGTCTTTAGAGAGTGGGCAGTCCAGCCCTAGGTTGCTCCATTGTGGGGTACCTCAGGGTTCGATACTCTCACCTCTATTGTTTAACATCTACATGAAACCACTGGGTGAGATCATTCATTCTCATGGGGTGAGGTATCATCAGTATGCAGATGATACCCAGCTGTACATCTCAGCCCGTTGGGACCCGAGTGATGCAGTCAAAGTCCTAACCAGGTGTCTGGAGGCTGTTCGGGTCTGGATGGGGGACAACGGGCTACAACTGAATCCTGGCAAGACTGAGTGGCCCCGTGATTTCCCGAGAGCTACCATCTTTGGTACTGGCTGGGGCATCTTTGCCCCAATCAGATCCGGTGCATGATTTGGGGGTCCTCCTGGACTCACGGCTAGTGCTCGAGGAGTAGGTGGCAGCCGTGGCTAGGAGGGCCTTTGCACAGCTTCGTGTCATCTACCAATTATGCCCGCTCTTGGACCAGGACTCCTTGATCACGGTCACTCATGCTCTGGTCACCTCCAGATTATATTCTTGTAATGTGCTCTACATGGGGCTGCCCTTGGTGACCATCTGGAGGCTTCAGCTGGTCCAGAATGTGGCTGCCCGGGTGGTGAAGGGGTGTGGGCATTATGCGCATGCCTCACCGCTGCTTCAGGAGTTGCACTGGCTTCCGGTTTGCCTCTGGGTGCAATTCAAGGTGCTGGTTTTAACCTTTAAAGCCCTACATGGCATTGGTCCAGGGGAATTAAGAGACCGCGTTACCCCAAGGTGGTCAGCCCGTCCTACTAGGGCAGACAGGAGGGGCTCAGTGGTGGTCCCATCTGTGAAAGAAGTCCATCTCAGTGGGGCCAGGAAGAGAGCCTTCTCCATGTCTGCCCCTGCCCTGTGGATCCTTTTACCACCAGAATTGCTTCTCCAGTGGAATCTTCTCCCCTTCAGAATAATGTTGAAGACTTGGCTATGTCAGTGGGTTTGGGGCATGTGTGACTCTTCTGTACAAGCCCGCTGGCTTATTTAGCCTCTCGAGGGATCCTGTTTTTCACTGTTAATACCTTTGTCTGTTGATTTTTTTTTTGCCATTTTTGCTGGGTGGGGGAGGGTGAGGGTGTTTTTTAGCTACAATCTGATTTGTTTTTATGTGTTTTTATGTTGTTTTTAGTGAGTTGGGTTGGCATTTTTTAAATGGTTATTATTTTATCTGTGGTTATATTGTATTTTATATATATTGTTAGCCGCCCTGAATGATGTTTCTCATCAGGAGGGCGGGATACAAATTCATAAATAAATAAATAAATAAATAAATCAGCCTTCTTTATAAAAAGAATTTTCTCTATTCTCCATGCTCTTTGCTGCCATGTGGAGAGCCTGTATGCATACATAAGAATAAAGCCTTTCTCTCTGTCCTACTTTTGGTGCATGTATTCCTTTTAATACCCACAACCACACGAGCCATAATTTGCCCATTTTCGGCAACAATTCAAATGGATCTACTCTGTGGCATGGCACAGTAAGTCACAGTTGGAGCAGATCCTTTTGAATCAATCAAACATATGGAAGAATTGACTCAGGAAATCTCAATGGATTCAATAGGTTTACTTTAATGCCATCTACTATGGTAAACAACAGGATTTTGGCCATTGTGTATTGAGAGAGATTTTAAAGTATAAAAGAGGGGATGGCAGTCAAATATGTCATATATCACACATCTCGCAATGGTTCAGTCTAGAAACAGCTGGATCAAATTTTTCCACTGATCAGATTGCTTGTCTCTAAGCATGGCTAGACCACAACATCTCACTTCTTTAGGTGATTTGCCTTGATCTTCACAAAGAACTTTAGCAAACTAACAAGTCAAACTAGACTTTAGAGTGGATGTGTTTTATAATTAGTCTGCTTTCTTCATAGAATAAGACTTTCTGAGAGATATTTGCAGGCAGAGGAAAACGGAGCACCGATCCTTTGCTTGATCATTCCAGGCATCACAGCTCAGGTCGGCTCTTTGGATTGACACCAATGGGGGCACCATGGTACTGGGGGCCTGGGGGCACCCCAGACTGAGTCCCAGTTGCCCGATGGGCCAGCCCACCACTGTTGTCAAGGTCAAATTGGATCCAAGGTGTGAACCAGTGCCCCCTATTTGGGTTGCACAGTTAACACCTGTTTCCTACTCTTTAAACTAGATTCTAAGGTTTTTTGCCGAAATCCCAGATCCCACAGGAGAATTTTTACCCCACCATCCAGTTACAGCCAGGATGGAAGGTTCAAAGGGTCTTGTCATGTTACTGGTTGGGAACTGCAGTGGCAGCAGCAAAACGAGGCGGAAAACATGGAAGCAACAGAAAGCTTTTCTTAACGGCCAGAGCATTTCCTGCATTATGTACAAACTACAAACAAGGGGATTTGCTCAGTAATGCCATGGTAGATAACCAAATGCAGGAAGGCCATGGAGGGTTATTGATTTTTATATTCTTCATAGAGGAAAATTTATTATTTATTTAGTATATTTTGATACCGCTTTCCTCACCAATTGGTGACCCAAAGCGGTTTACAAACAAACAAGAAAATAACATTGCATGCCCTTATTGCTCTCACCTGGTTGTTTTCTACAGTACATATCATCTGCAGGATATTTTTTAAAAGCCTGTGATACACAAGTGTGTTGTAACAGGCAAAGCAATTACATCTCAATCTTGCTTTTGATTCAGAGGAAATCAGCTCCTGGAGCTGCTCAGAGAAAGACGTGGCTTTTTCAGATAGGTAGTGCGTTTCTCTTGCTGGAGACAAAGGTGGTTTAGGATTAGGGCAAGAGGGTGCCTGCTGCAAAAATTCTGGGGCTAGACCCCTTCATGGTCTATGAATTACTCTGTTTGGAGCCAGCTATCTCTGATGGATGCTGTAGTTTACAGGTTACAGATAGAATGGAAATTTGCATTAATCCATTCCTAAAACAAATCTATCTAGTCAAGACTATTAAGAGAAGTTTATGCATTTCTTTCATTTTTTCATCATTGGGACGAAACCACAAATGCTAGATTCCCCCCCCCCCATTTTTTCACGCCATTTGTAAAAAAGGGTGTGTAAACTCAAGATTCAGTGTGTGTAGTTTTTAAAAAAACACACAAAAAATCTTAAATCAAAGGGGAAAATGAGTTTAAGAATATGTGTGCTAGTTAAAAAATGTAAACAAGGTGTACACCTTAAGAAAAGGGCCTTGGAGAGGCATGTATTTCTGAGGAATTTTCACATCCTTAGATGGCAGCGATGAAATGTCCTTTTGACCACCAGTATTTTGGGTTTTCAGTGACTGAAACTGAGATCTATAAGAATCTGTTCACTACGACTGACTTGTAAAGCCTCTTGAATGCATTGCAGAGTTTAGCCTCCACCATCCATATAATAGACTGCATCATCCCCTGCTATTTCTCAGATCACCAATCTAAACCCATTCTTCCAGCTAGCACTATCTGGCCTAATATATTGCTTGGAATGGAACAGGAATAAAATTCCTTTGGAGATCTATAAAGGATAAAATATTCATGAATGACAGATGATGACTTTAGGTTTCTGAAATCTCTCTGGTTGTACTGGGAAACCAGCTTTACAATATGATTTGCTGTGCATTCCCTGCCCACCTCTTTTCCAAAGCCTTTATGCTTCATTTGTAGTGTGCACTGTTCATACTGCAGGTCAGGGTATTTGTGTGTAAAGATGTGATTTTCCATACAGGAACATAATACTGCAAATATTTTGCGTTAGGAAGACAGTTAAGAAAGAAGGATTTTTCAAACAATCTCTCTCTCTCTCGCTCTCTCTCAATCTGTGTTCCAGCTCTCCCTGCTGAATTATTTCAATCCCTGTAGACCATTAGCCAAAAGCTTTTGTAGGATTCACTGAATCTGAAGATAGCTGGAGTTTTATACCTAATGATCTTTTTCTTATCTTTCATACCAACAAAAGTTCTCTCTCTTTTTCTAGGCAAGAAGGAAGTGTGATACCAAAAAAAGGACCCACATGCTTGAGGTTACATGTACTTTCCTCCTGACAGTGGGAAATACATGGGAAATACTCTGGAATTTGGAAAGTTAAATTTACATTATTTTCCATTGGCAGCATAAAATACAGTACTGCGCAAAAATCTTAAGCCACCATCAGATGGTTTGGGGGGAATTCAGTGAGTGATTTGGAGGGCATAACTCAGATACCGTTTTTCCAAAATTCACCAAGTGTGGGATCCACACACATAATTGGCATACTGTCCCTGACAGAACCACGGCTTGGGGGAACACTCCTTGGAGCCTGGTTCCGAAGGGACAGACATTGGGGAGCGGATTAATAGTCATAGTTTAATTCACCGATCGCTGACCTGGCAGGCAGTTCGGACAGTAGAGGGCAAAAGATCACCGGGTGATGAACTCAACAAGCATGTAATGGGTAATCTTGTATCTGCAGAGACTCTGAGTCCAAGAGTCAACTTAGGCACATGTTTACTCCCGATAGCAGTAGACAATGCATGTCCCCCAGTAGTAAATTAGATAGATAAGGAACTCCCCCCCCCCAGTGAAGTCACCCCTGATGAGTAACTTGTGTAATCTTAAAGTGCAGACCTGCAGTTTTCCTGTAACGGCCACGCGCAACCTATGCACACAGTCGAGCTAGGCAGGGTATAAAGATTAGAGCCTTCTGATCAATAAACACTGGTCTTCGCTCCATATTGCCTCGTTTGTCTTTACTTGACCAGTCTCCTCCGGGACCTTCCAGCCCACATCGGGCCCCGATCCAACAACCAAGCTTGGTGTGTGTGTGTGTGTGTGTGTGTGTGTGTGTGTGTGTGTGTGTGTGTGTGTGTGTGTGTGTGTGTGTGTGTGTGTGTGTGTGTGTGTGTGTGAGTGAGTGAGTGAGTGAGTGAGTGAGTGAGTGAGTGAGTGTAGAGTCAGGAGAAAACCTTCTTGTATTTTGGTGTGTCTATCAGGGATGACTAACCTTGGTGCTCCAGGTGTTCTTGAACTTCAATTCCCAGAAGCCCTGATCAGCAGGAGTGCTCAGGGACTGAGTTATGCCCCTCTCCAAATCACTCATTTAATTTTTTCCCAAACCAACTGGTACAAGTCAGTTTGAATAAACTGTGTGGTTCCCCCCTCCCCACCATCTGTACTTTTTTCCTTTGCAACTGGAGTTTCTACTTTATTTCTTAAGCTAATGCAGTACATTCATATCTTATCAGGTGGTGAGATCTTCTGAGCTGTTGTAGAAGAACCTTTAGCTTGAAGCCATTCAAAAGTAAAAGAAGTAGGTTTGGTGTTCAGAAATTGGAGACAACAAGCATTGAAAGTAAAATACAGCTCTTTATTTGGAGGGTCTGAACACAACTTGGATGGGGCAAAACACGAACTTTTATACATACACAGAAAGATACATTTCCAACAGGGAACAATGCTGATTGGTCAATTAACCTTTGTACACTTCTTAATCCCTTCATTTGCATGAAAGAGATACATAGCACGCCTGTCAAAGTTCAAACTGCGTGCTCTCCGAAATCTCGCAATACTTCATGATCTTGCCGAGATCTCACGTCTGTCAAACAGCAACACTGTTTGACAGCAGTAAACGCAGGAACTTGGCAGTTTGAATCTTTGACAGTTAATAAACACAATTATCATACATAACAGTAGGGCAGCATGAAAATTGAATCATCTCCTCCCTAAGTCTGATGCCTTAGTCTGCTTGTTTTCCTCTTCTCTTCTTTTTCCTGTTCCATTTCTTTTCTTTTCCTTTAAAGGCTTACTGTAGTAGTGCTAGGACACATAGGTGACCAAAGACCAAAAATGCAAGCGCAGCGCCAAAATGGCCGCCACGCTCTTTGCGGCCCCCCCCCACCGGACGAAGAGCATGCCGTGCTGCCATTTTGCGAAGCGACGGAGAGGAGAAGTTTTTTCCCCCTTTGCTCCGTCGCTCTTACCTTAGCCGGGAAGCTACTGCGGGCAGCGGTCCTTTTCGTTCCTTTTCTTCGGCTTCCCAGCACTTTCAAGGATGCCTTCCAAAAAGAAGGCGTTGGCGAACGCGTTTCGCACTTTGAGGAGGCGCCAGCCGGGTCGGAGGACTGCGACTGTGCCCTCCCAACAGCCCCCTTTGCCGGCGCCCACCGCGTCCGGTGGGATGGGGTCGGTTGCCCCATGGCCCGGGACTGGGCGCCCTCAGACCGGCCCGGTGGGGGCCGCGGCCTCAGGCCCTCATTTGGTGGCTCCCGGCTCTGGCCCGATTTATGCCTCGGGGTCTTCTTCCCTTGCCCCGCAGCTACCTGCGGTGGGCTTTAACCACGGTGGGTGGTTGGGCTCCCTTCCCTGGCAGGGCATGCCTCCAGCCCCCCAAGGGCCGGTACTGGGTTCATGGCCATATTCGGGACCCGGGGTCCAGAGACCTGACCCGGCGCCTCTTACCAGTGGGCCAGCCGGCCCTATGCCCCCCATCAGTGTTGGGGGCTATGTTAATGTGGATGCCCTTCTGGCCCGCGTAGCGGCCCTTGAGGCTTCTTTGGGGGTGGTTAACCCACCCGGGGCGCCTTTGGGACCACAGGCCGACCCATCGGCTGCCGGTCATCTGCAGGCGGCCGGATGGATAGAGCTGCTTGAGGCCCGTGGGTCGGCGTCAGCCGCGGCCTCGCAGCTCCCCGTGCAACAGTTGCTGCCGTCCGGGACAGACCAGGCCTCATCCACGAGCTCGGTTGCGGTCGCAAGCTCCGACACTCGCAGTGGGCCGGAACCCCTAGTTGGGGCGGCCCATGGGGGTGCAGCGGGTGAGTATGTGGTTCAAACTAGTGCACCCACACCACTGCCTACATTGGGGGGGGCGTCCAGTGGCCGTGGCCCCGTATGGCTGGCGCGGTGGTTCAGCCGCCGCCGGGCCATGCGGGTGTGGCACCATCAATCCAGGGCTCCACTGGGGGCGGCGCCCTTTGTCCCGTTGGGAACTTACTCGGGGTGGCGGGCCTGGTACAGGCTCCTTTCACCGTGCCCAATGCGGCCTCTGTGCCGTCGTCGGCATTGCCTACGGCGGGGTATTCTTTGCCCCTTGGGGATCATCTTGCCCAGGCCACCAAAGAAAAAATTTGGTGGGGGGAGTATGTGGACATTTTCTCCCTTCTGAATAGAGAGCCCACCAAGGAGGAGAGGGAGGGGCAGGATGAGAAAGATAAGGAACAGGCACGTCGTCGTAAGCCGCCACGCACGTGGGCCAACTGGCTGCCAGCGTACCTCATATACATGGCTGTGTACCTCAGGGCCCGGCCAGATCTGGCCATTCCGATGGTCCAGTACTTAGACAACATATACCGGGCGATGGTTGACTTCCCGGGCCCGTCGTGGTTGGCTTACGACGAAGAATTTCGCATGAGAGTGCCCCTACACCCGGAGATGAGGTGGGATGAGCCCTGCCAGAAGCTGTGGCTTCTGTATATGACCCCCACGCGCCCAACGCCTGGGGAGAGGTACCATTGTGGACATGCGGTCCAGCGAGCTGCTCCGGCGCAGACACCCCGCCAGGTGGCGGGGCAGGGGGTTCCAGCCCGCCTGCTGTGTTGGACCTTCTCGGCCAATGGTACCTGCAGCAGGAGAAATTGCCGATATAGGCATGAGTGTCCCTCTTGTGCTGGCCCCCACGCTGCCTCCGCCTGTCCCAGGCCGGGAGGAGCGCGGGGCAGGGGTAGAGGTGGACGGGGGGCGGGCAAGACTGCCGCAGAGGGAGCTGGTCAGGCGAAAGGCCCCCTCTCCAATTGATGTGGACATGTTAGAGCGTTGGCTCACGATGTACCCGAGGAGGGCAGACGCAGCTTACCTGCTTGAGGGTTTCCAGCAGGGGTTTCGCATTCCTTTCACGGGGGTCAGGGCTCCCCAAGATGCACCCAACCTTTTGTCACTCAGGGGAAGGGAGGAGGTGGCTGCCTTGAGCATCATTAAGGAGGTGAATGCTGGCAGGGTCGCCGGCCCTTTCCCTGCCCCCCGTTTCCTAATTTAAAAGTTTCCCCCTTGGGGCTAGTGCCCAAAAAGTCACCGGGTGAGTTCCGCTTAATACATCACTTGTCCTACCCAGCCGGCCGATCGGTCAATGATGCTATCCCGGATTACCTTTGTTCGGTCCGGTATACATCTTTTGACCAGGCTCTGCGCATGGTGCGCTCATGTGGCCCGGGTGCACTGTTGGCTAAGTGCGACATCAAGTCGGCCTTCCGTCTTCTGCCGGTGCACCCAGGCGACTTTGAGTTGCTGGGTTTCAAGTTCCGGGGTGAATATTACTTCGATAAGGCCATGCCTTTTGGTTGTTCCATCTGCTGCTCGGCTTTCGAGCGTTTCAGCACCTTCCTGCAGTGGGCGTTCGTCCGCAGGTCGGGATCTCGGTCTGTAGCCCATTACCTGGATGATTTTTTATTCGGGGATGAACGGGGCTGGGACACGTGTGCGCGTCTCCTCAATACATTTCAGACGCTAATGATGGAACTCGGTGTCCCTTTGGCGCCCGAAAAGACCGAGGGCCCATCTACCAAGCTCACATTCCTGGGGGTAGAGATTGACACGGTAGTGCAAGCATCCAGGTTACCGGCTGATAAGGTATCACGGATCGTTGCACTCATTTCCGGCTTGCTGGCGTCCCTTCGTGAGCTACAGGTGCTGCATGGTCATCTCAATTTCGCTTGCAGGGTGATCGCACCTGGCAGAGCCTTTGCTCGCCGCCTGTGCGACGCCATGATAGGATTAACCAAGCCCCACCACAGGGTACGCCTTAGTAGGGGCCTTAGGGCGGATATGCTCATCTGGCTCCAGTTCCTGAGGGAGTTCAACGGGGTGTCCTTCTGGAGGGCCGACCTGCTGGCTTCCCCTCTTTTCCAGGTCCAGTCCGATGCATCGGGGTCCCTGGGTTATGGGATGTACTTCAATGGGAAGTGGGCCTACAGCAGATGGCCGCCAGCCTGGTCTGGCACGGGTCACTTGCGAGACCTCACGTATCTGGAATTTTTTCCCATTCTGGGAGCCTTGATGCTATGGGGTGCGGAGTGGGCCAATTCGGTAGTACATTTCTGGTGTGACAATGCGGCAGTTGTCCACATTGTCAACTCACAGACGTCTAAATCTCCCAGGGTCATGGAGCTGGTGCGACAGTTTGTGTTACGTAGCCTGCGCCTCAATGTGCTATTCAGGGCTAGGCATGTGCCTGGTGTTAATAACGATATTGCTGACGCTTTGTCCCGCCTGCAGATCTCCCGGTTCCGTGCCTTGGCCCCGGACTCAGAGGAGTTTCCCTCGCCGCTCCCGGACGAGATATGGACACTTGGCTAGGAGAGGTGAACCGGGCGATCGGCATGTCGCTGGCTCCCCGCACGCGTAAGGCGTATCACCACGCGTTCATCACTTTTCAGGCCTTTTGTGCGCAGTTTTGACTACCTGAGGCTTGGCCTATCCCAGTCGCCCACATTCTACAATTCATGGTTTACCTACATGCCCAGGGCCTAGCTCCCCGCACCCTAGCATCCAGGCTGTCAGCGTTGGCATTCGTGGCCAAAGTAGGGGGTTACGCTGACAGTACCACTGATTTTCGCATCAGACATGTTTTGGAGGGGTGGGTGCAGGAGCGTGGGCATAGCCCGGATGACCGCCACCCAATTTCCCCAGAGGTACTTACCTACCTAGCAAGGGGCTGGCATGACCTCTGTTTTGACAGGTATGAGGCCGCCCTGTTTCACGCGGCTACTACGGTGGCCTTTTTTGGAGCGCTCCGCATTAGCGAGCTGGTGATGCTGTCTAAGGCGGATGCTAGTCGTAGGGCACTGGAACTCGACGATGTCTATGTTTGCAAGGATTGGGCTCAGTTGAGGATACGCTCCTCTAAAGTTGATCAGCACGGCGTAGGCAGTGGTGTGCGACTGCTACGATGTTCATTGGCAGACATCTGTCCGGTTGGTGCCCTACATGAGTTTCTTGCACTGCGTGGCACGCACCATGGCCCGTTTTTCTGCCACCAGGATGGGTCTCCCCTTACTAAATTTCAATTTTGGAAGGTGACCGGTAAGGCGCTAGCCAGTGTTGGCCTCCCTGGGGCTCGTTACGGCACCCATTCATTTAGGATAGGGGCGGCGTCTACTGCAGCTGCTTTTGGGTACTCCGGGGCGGAAATACGCCGCATGGGAAGGTGGGGATCGCAGTGTTTTCACTTTTATGTGCGCCCTCTTCAACCGTGAGTACCAGTTTAGTCACTGTATGTTCTCCCCCCTCTTTCTCCTTGACAGACCCTGGGTGTCGTATTACACCGGTGGCAGTATGGCTGGTGGGCCACAGCTACGTGCATAGGGCAGCGTCGTACGCTGCGGCGACAGAGTGGGGACCCCGACTGGGACTGGGTGCATCCGCAAGTCTCAGATGGTATGGTAAGCACGGCATGTTATGGCGGGAACTGTTGCCATTCCTTTTATCCAGCAGGAATGCTGACCCGCCAGATATTCTGATCATACACCTTGGGGGCAATGATTTGGGACAGGTCACTGGACTATCGCTGAAGCATGCGATTTGCAGTGACCTGGCTTACTTACATTATGTGTGGCCTGCCACAACCCTCATTTGGTCAGACATGGTACCGCGGCATGCTTACAGGGGAGGGTTTGACCTCCAGGCCCTTGATCGAGCTCGTCGCTCGTTGAACAGGGCTATTGCCCGGTTCCTTCTTGACAAGGGTTGGGGGCGCGTCATTAGGCACCCCGCAATCAGCCTACAAAATTATGAGCTCTATTCAGGGGATGGGGCCCATCTGTCGCAGGGAGGTATGGACCTCCTGTTAGGAGATTGGCGAGCACGCCTGTTGACCGAGCTGACGGTCTGGGAGGGGGCGTCGAGCCTTTATTGAGCCTCTCCGTGTGGCGGGTAGCACTGGTAAGGTAAACATTTATGACCCACAGGTATCCGGCAGGTTCGCAATTGACTGGACAACACTAGACAGGCACAAGTTGATTAAACGTTGTCCGGTCAACGACGAACAGGCGATGGGATGATGGCAAGAGCTATGCAGCATGCATCACCCCGTTATTTTACGGATACGCGTCAGAGGGTGGGGTCAATAGTTAGGTATTGACTACGGTCAACAATTTGTTTGTTGTCAACAAACAAATTGATACAAACGGATACATTGTAACCAATTGCCGTTTGCAATTTTGGGTGGTACCTTACCAGTGTTACTTCGGCCTGCTTGCCTTAAGAATTATAATTGGTGGAATACCAATAGAAATTTATAATTCGGATTAGGGCATGAATCAATAAATGTGGCCCAATGCCGTTATCCACTTTCATCAGTGTCTGAGTCCTTTATTGGGGGGTGCGCCTGCAAAGAGCCAGGAGACAGCAATGAGAGGAGGAAATTATAAATCAGTCTTGTTTCCAGCTTGTTAAAGTAGTTCTGTTGTACTGTGCCTCCTGCAAATCTGGACAGCCAGAGCAGGAGTCCCTTAAAAAGCCATAAACAACCTTGAGTGCAAATTTCTTCCCTCTTTCCTGTATGGTTTGCTAAAAGTGAAATAACCCAGGGAAACCCAACTTCTTCGGTATGACTTCAAGTGGATATAATCACATTTTCCCAACTGGGTAGTTGCACCTATAGTCTTTTCCAGCTTGGGCTGTTGTTAGTGTTCACATTACAGCTGGAAAACTTAGAAAAGATACAACAAAATGACAACCAAAATGAATTTTGATGCAACTCTCTCTCCATCTCTCTGTGTTATGCACTCTCTGTCATTCACACACACTCTTTCCAAACAATAGTATGCCATTCTTTCTAAAATTATGGGATAGTCCATAATGTTTCTATATTTGTTTGTTTATATCCCACCTTTCTCAAGAGGATTCAAGGCAGTATAAGACAAACAATATGAACCCCTAACATCCCACTTTAACTTGAAAATTACACTTTTTTCTGGCTAGTAATGATGCTTTAGAGATAGTTTTATAAGACTTCCAACTATACAACAGGCTGCTTTAAAACATTCTAGTCTGTCATCAATTATCATCTTACTTGGGATGGTATTGCTGATGCATAGAAAAATATAAGCCTAAATTAGATTCTACATTACACGTGTATTGAGAAAGTGCATCTTTAAGTTCTGAAATATCTGGTTGTAAAAGTATTCTAGCCCTTCCAGCTATATATCTTGCCTTTCTCTAGCTTTGTTTCAGCTGTATGAGTTTGCAATCTCGTATTTCAGTTTCTTAATATACAGAGAAATGGCAGCATGTCAGAAAGCATCAGTGTACCTATATAAGCACTCCTACTTCCTGCATTCATTGTTGTGTCAAAAAGGGGGAAGTATTCCATTAAAGGTAAAGGTTTCCCTTGCTCAAAAGCCAGTCATTGTGGGATGCCCGCATTAATTAGATATTAAATCTCTCCCGAGGGGTGCGTCTGATGTCCACAGACTCGGAAGCCAGTCCCCAAGATACTTGGGGCCATGCTCAACAGGAGAGGAAATTGGGGAACAAACGGATAGGCTAGGAATAAACAAAAGCTCAGGCTAAGGGCAAATAGAGTTAGGCAGGCAGACAGGGGCAAACAAGGGCCAAGATTAGGTGCCCAGGGTCAATCCACATAGGCCCCGAGATTAGGGCAGGAACAATGGGTCTTGCCAGCCCCAGGCAATTAAGTGCGGGTTTTCCATTTACCTCGGGGTAGCCTCAGAGTAGTCTCCCAGACACAGGTTTCATGAGAATGCCATGCATGCAAGCCTTCTGTACAGGGGATGCCGCGATTGTCTTAGACACGCGTCTTGCCCCTAGGCAGGAAATAAATAACTTCTCCTGACTCCAGTCAGGGCTGGACTTCACCACATGGCCGCCTCCCGCGTCTCATTGCAACCTTTGGTGACCTCGACATGATTGGAAGTGAGGGCAGACGCGATCCTCAGCAGCGAAGGCAGACCCGATGACCCACTGCAAGGAACCACCACTGCGATAGCCGAGGAACATCATTCTTTGTGCCCGCCCTGCCTTACTACCTCCAGTGCACCTGTCATCCTGTGGAGGCAACTTCGGGGACCCTTTCAGGTAGTATGGGGGCTTCTTCATCCGTTAGACAGCGAGCTCACACTGGGGAGCTCAAAGGCCTGGCCAGGCAGCATAAGATAGAATTAGGGAAGAGTGGGCCAGCGGACCTAGTGGCATACATGGGGGTAGACTGCTTGTTCTACCCAGAGGCAGGCACAATGGATCCAGAGGTATGGGAAAGAGTAGGAAGGTGCTTGCAGAGGGAACCCCAAGCCCCCCTAAAATCATAGGGGCTTGGATCAAGTGTCGGCAAGTAATTATGGCCGTGCATCCAGCCCGGGTAGAGACTGAGAACCATCCAGCCTATTCAGAACCATCAGCCCCAGCGCGTCTCTACCCAACCATCAAATTCAAGCATGGGGGCTTGGAGGACTCCCCCTCCATGGCTACTGCAGGGGCCATGGGGGTGGGTGGAAGCCTAGGAAGCGCAGGTGCTTCCAGGGCTGTCAAGAGTCCTTTCCAACAGATGGTAGAGGCAGAACTACGCAAGGGGGAATTGTCGGCAACAGAACTGGCCGAACTTCAGCTGTTATGTCCAGTCCGCATAGAGGCAGACACACTTTGAGGTGAACAGATTGCCATCTACATGCCCATTCTACATGGCCAAACCCTCCAACAAATGCCCAAGGTGCCACAATGGCTATCATTGGGTCAGCCAGTGCCAGGCTTCGGGAAACCAGACCGCGGGCATGTCTCTGGCCCCGGTCCAAACAGAGGTAATCCCCGCTGTGGAAGCCCCAGAGGAGATGACCCAATAATCACCCCCCCCCCACATTGGCACAGGCAGAAACCAAGGGCAGTGCAGGGTTAGACCTAGAGTGCCAGGAGGACGTTACTTGCAATCTGCCAGGCATAGTCAAATTATTTAACACCCAGTATAAAGGTCCCCTGCCCCAGGGAACAGTAGGATTAGTCTTGCCTTGCAGTAGCGCAGGGAAAAAAGGGATCTTTGTGATCCCGGGGGTTATAGAGGGAAGGTAAAAGCCACCAGCCCCTGGCCTGCCGAGAACACCAAGGCCACAGCTGATTCTGGGCTGCCTCTCCCAGCCTGAGGGGAGGTAAAAGCGACCAGCCCCTGGCCTACCGAGAACACCAAGGCCACAGCTGATCCTGGGCTGCCTCTCCCAGCCTGAAGGAAGGTAAAAGCCACCAGCCCCTGGCCTGCCGAGAACACCAAGGCCACAGCTGATCCTGGGCTGCTTCTCCCAACCTAAGGGAAGGTAAAAGCCACCAGCCCCTGGCCTGCCGAGAACACCAAGGCCACAGCTGATCCTGGGCTGCCTCTCCCAGCCTGAGGGGAGGTAAAAGCGACCAGCCCCTGGCCTACCGAGAACACCAAGGCCACAGTTGATCCTGGGCTGCCTCTCCCAGCCTGAAGGAAGGTAAAAGCCACCAGCCCCTGGCCTGCCGAGAACACCAAGGCCACAGCTGATCCTGGGCTGCTTCTCCCAACCTAAGGGAAGGTAAAAGCCACCAGCCCCTGGCCTACCGAGAACACCAAGGCCACAGCTGATCCTGGGCTGCTTCTCCCAGCCTGAGGGAAGGTAAAAGCCACCAGCCCCTGGCCTGCCGAGAACACCAAGGCCACAGCTGATCCTGGGCTGCCTCTCCCAGCCTGAGGGAAGGTAAAAGCGACCAGCCCCTGGCCTGCCGAGAACACCAAGGCCACAGCTGATCCTGGGCTGCTTCTCCCAGCCTGAGGGAAGGTAAAAGCCACCAGCCCCTGGCCTGCCGAGAACACCAAGGCCACAGCTGATCCTGGGCTGCTTCTCCCACCCTGAGGGAAGGTAAAAGCAACCAGCCCCTGGCCTGCCGAGAACACCGCCTTCGGGAGGGAGACTGGCAAGAACACCTGAGGCAGGGCGGCTTCTGGACTCCTGGTTGGGCTCCAAGGCCACCTCAACCACCTCCACCGCCTCCACCGCCGCTTAGCCGGTTTCATCTTCAGGAGTAGAGGCCGCTGAGAACATTGGATATTTGTCTTCCGTCCCATGGCTGGTTTCGGAGAGGGGATATTTTTCCCGGCTGTGCGGGTCCGGCACAGCAGCTACAAGGAGGACCTTGTGCCGCCAGGACCGGGGGCGGGGAGGAGAACAGTGGCTGCACCTGGGGTCGCTTGCGGCCCCAGAGATGGTGCCCCCACCATCTATGCAGCCACGAGCCTTGCACTGCCAGGACTGGGGTGGGGAGGAGAGCGTTGATTGTACCTAGGGTCCCTTGCGGCCACAAAAGCGGCGCCCTCCGCCATCCTGGCAGCCACCAGCCTTGCGCTGCCAGAAATGGGGTGGGGAGGAGAACATTGGCCATACCTGGGGTTGCTTGCAGCCTCAAAAGTGGCACCCCTCACCATCCCTGCAGCATCGTGCCTCATGCCGCATGGACCGGGGTGGGGAGGAGAACTATGGCCGCACCTGGGTTTGCTTGGCGGCCTTAGGGATGGCGCCCCCCCTCCCCGTCACCCCCGCGGTCTTACAGCGCTTGGACCAGGGCCGGGAGGAGGAGATTCCCGTCATTGGAGTTCTGTTAGGGGGTGGAGGGAGTGAGAGGGTATGTTTTAAGTGGGTTAGGGAGGGAGGGAGGGGGAGATGGCCTTGCCAGCCGGGAAGAGAGGGTGACACTCCATCTGGGTTAATGGTGGAGGTTCCAGGGGCTCATTTAGAGGTTGTGACGGGCATGGGGCGTTATAGCGGGAACCGTGGGGTGGGCTGCACTCGGGGAACGCGGGACCAATGCTTAGTATCTG
This sequence comes from Bradypodion pumilum, assembly GCA_035047305.1. Lineage (NCBI taxonomy): Eukaryota > Metazoa > Chordata > Lepidosauria > Squamata > Chamaeleonidae > Bradypodion > Bradypodion pumilum. Next base: position 21,129,315 of record JAWDJD010000009.1, on the reverse strand, counting down.
TCCCACGTTCTGGCCCCCCGGTTTCACCTTAGGTCCTGAGCAGCTGATCCAGGGTGACCCCGCCCTTAGGCTGCTGCTGATGAATGCCAGGTCAGTCTGTAATAAGGCTCCCCTAATACAAGACTCTATTTTGGGGGAGCGGGCCGACCTGGCATGCATCACCGAGACCTGGCTGAGACCTGAGGATGGGGTGCCTCTATCAGAGATGTGTCCGGCCCGGTTTGGTGTTTGGCACCAGCCTAGGAATGTGGGTAAGGGCAGTGGTGTTGCCATTATAGCCAGGGAGTCATTGGGAGTCGCCAGGGCCACTGCTCCACAAATTTCGGGTTGTGAGGCCCTGCTCCTGCGGTTGGGCCTTAACGGTCAGTTGGGGGTCCTACTCCTGTACCTGCCTCCTTGCAGGGTAAGGGACTCCCTGCCTGGGCTCCTTGAAGCCATCTCGGCGTTGGCTTTGGAGTTCCCTAGACTGATGGCAGCTATGGACCTGGCTCAGGTAATTCAGGGCCCCACCAGGGGCAGTGGCCACATGCCAGATTTAGTCTTTTTGTCGGGGCGGTGGCAGAGTGATCTGAGTTTACAGAAGCTAGACATAACACCTGTGCCATGGTCAGATCACTATCTGGTGGCTCTAGACTTTCTGGGGGCGACACTTCATCGTAAGGAGGCAGGGTCGATTAAAGTGGCCCGCCCCTGGCAACTGATGGATCCGGATGGATTCCAGAGGGAGCCGGGGGAATTTCCTCTGGATCGGCGACATGATTCACCTGAGGCACTTGTTGACCTGTGGTACGGGTCGACCACATCTGCCTTGGATGTAATCACTCCACTACGGCCTCTCAGAGCCCGTGGAGCTAGGTCATCCCCGTGGTTCACTGAAGAACTACGGGAGCTCAAACGGGCAAAGAGATGCCGAGAGCGCCGCTGGGTCAAGACCCAGAGCGATTCCGATTGGACACTAGCTAGAGCCGCTATTAGGGCCTACCTAGTGGCGATGGGGGTGGTGAGGAGGCAGTACTTCACCTCCCTTATTGCCTCCACTGATAATCACCCAGCCACCCTGTTTCGGGTGACCAGGTCCCTCCTGGGTAGGGCGGGGCCTGTGCCTGGTTGGCAGGGATCGGCTGAGGACTTTGCTGACCATCTGGTGGAGAAAATCGATCGGATTCGCTCGGGGTTCAAACTTGGCGTGGACGGGGAGGGTCCGGGGGGAGCCAGTGCGCAGTCTTGCGGTGTTACCTGGGATCGGTTTGATCCAGTTGCCCCAGATGAAGTGGACAGGCTCCTTGCGGCGGTCCATGCCACTAATTGTCCATTGGATCCCTGTCCCGCCTGGCTGGTAAAAGCCTCTAAGACGGTGACAGGTGGCTGGGTCGGGGCTAAAATTAACGCATCTTTTCGAGAGGGGATGTTTCCTGCACTGCTGAAACATGCTCTTGTGCGCCCCCTCCTGAAGAAGCCTTCCCTCGATCCAGCAATACTAACCAACTACAGACCGGTCTCCAACCTTCCTTTTTTGGGGAAGGTTCTGGAGAAGGCAGTGGCACATCAGCTGCAGGGGGTACTGGATGAAGCGGAATATCTGGACCCATTCTAGTCAGGATTCAGACCTGGATATGGTACTGAGACTGCATTGGTCGCGCTGATGGATGATCTCTGGCGAGAGCGGGATGGCGGTCATCCGTCTGTCCTTGCTCTTCTTGACCTCTCAGCGGCCTTCGATACCGTTGACCACGGTATCCTTCTGGAACGGCTCCGAGGATTGGGGATCCAGGGCACAGTGTGGTCCTGGTTTTCCTCATTTCTGAGGGGCCGGACCAGGTTGGTGTGGTTGGAGAGTGAGAGGTCGAGTCCTAGGCCCCTAAAATATGGGGTGCCTCAGGGCTTGGTACTCTCTCCTCTCCTATTTAACATCTACATGAAGCCGCTGGGTGAGATCATCCATTCCCACGGGGTGCGGTACCACCAGTCCGCGGATGACACACAGTTGTACATCTTGGCCCATGGGGACCCCAGTGATGCAGTCAAAGTCCTTTCCAGCTGTCTGGAGGCTGTTGGGGTCTGGATGGGGGCAAATGGGCTACAGCTGAATCCTAGCAAGACTGAGTGGCTATGGATAGGGGGTCCTGCGTTATCCCGGGAGCTACCATCTTTGGTTTTGGATGGGGCTGTTTTGCCCCAGACCAACCCGGTGCACAACTTGGGGGTCCTCCTGGATTCGTGGTTGCTGCTAGAAGAATAGGTGGCGGCTGTGACCAGGAGGGCCTTCGCCCAACTTTGGGTGATTCGCCAGTTGCGACCGCTCCTGGACCGGGACTCTTTGCTCATGGTCACTCATGCTCTGGTGACCTCCAGACTAGACTACTGTAATGCACTCTACATGGGGCTGCCCTTGATGACCATTCGGAGGCTGCAGCTGGTCCAGAATGCCGCGGCCCGGGTGGTGATGGGGTGTGGACGTTATGCCCATGCCTCACCACTGCTTCGGGGGCTGCACTGGTTACCAGTTTGTCTCCGGGTGCAATTCAAGGTGCTGGTTTTGACCTTTAAAGCCCTACATGGTAGTGGGCCAGGGTATCTTAGAGACCGCATCGCCCTAAGGACGTCTGTCTGTCCAACCAGAGCGGACCGGAGGGGCTCTCTAATTGTGCCATCAGCCAGGGGGGCTCGCCTCTCTGGCACAAGGAGGAGGGCCTTCTCCGTGTCTGCACCAGCCCTTTGGAACCTCCTGCCTGTGGAACTGCATCTCCAGACGGAGTTGTTGCCCTTTAGGAAGGAACTAAAGACCTGGCTGGTGGGCCAAGTTTGGGGTGCGGGTGGGGATGGGGGTACCGTTGGGTGGTTGGTATAGAGAAGTGTGCCTTCCCCCAAGGTCCCTTCGGTTCTTGCGCACCTTTTAGGAGTGGATTTTTTAACTTTTAACTTTTAACTTTGTTTTATTGTGTGTCTTTTATGTATTTACTGTCCGCTATGTAAACCGCCCTGAGTTGGGTTGTACCTGAGTGGGCGGTATATAAGCGTGAAAAACAAACAAACAAACAAACAAATAAATAAATAAATTATACAGGCATCATCAAGGTGCAGCTATGGACACACCTGCCCCAGACAATTAGCAAAGGGGACTCAGTAGCGCAACTGATCATGATTCCATATCACCTGCCAGGTGGGGGTAAGGAGGTAATCAGAGTAGATTCTGGATTCGGGTCGACAGGTTGACAGGAGAAAGAAGGGGCAGTAGAAGGATACCAGATCATAGCGGCTGTGGAACAGACCTTAGAGTGGAAGCAGCATCCTGTGATTAAGGTTTTTTTGAACGGAAAGCCCTTTGAGGGCCTTTTGGACATGGGCGCTGATGTCACCGTGATTAGCAAGAAGTTATGGCCCAATGACTGGGCAATCAAAGTAGTCTCAGATGTGTGAGGAGTAGGTGGAAGCCAGGAAGCCAGCTGAAGCAGAGAGTGGGTAGAAGTCACAATCCCAGAGGTGGACGGCGCAGCGGTAATCTGCCCTCACATCCTGGACGTGCCGATAAACCTCTGGGGGAGAGACATTCTACAGCAGTATCGGGCCACCCTAACCTTCAGGTAATGGCCCTACCGCTCAAACGGCTAACAGACGACCCAGTTTGGGTAGAGCAGTGGCCGATCATAGGGGGAAAATTAGAAGCTGTAAAACAGCTCATTAAAGACCAGCTAGACTCAGGACATATTGAGCCATCAACCAGTCCCTGGAATTCGCCGATTTTCATCATTAAAAAGAATTTAGGGAAGTGGCGACTTCTTCACGATTTGAGGGAAATTAATAAATGTATCCAGCCAATGGGACCTCTTCAATGCGGTGTGCTCAATCAAAACATGATCCCCGAAGGATGGGAGAGCTTGATTGTAGACTTGAAGGACTGTTTTTACAGGATCCCTTTAGACCCTAGGGACAGGGAAAGGTTCGCATTTACAGTGCCAGTCACTACCACAGGGAACCCACCCAAAGGGTCACGTGGAAATATTTGCCACAGGGAATGCTCAATTCGCCGACCCTGTGCCAAATTTACATCCCTAACGGGATTCAGGAACTTGCACCCCAAAATTATAGTCTGCCATTACATGGGTGACATCCTAGTGGCAGCCGAAAATTAGACAATAACGTGTTCCAAAACCTTCAGAGCACACTAGGGGGAAAGGGACTAATCATAGCCCCAAAGAAAGTTCAGAGATCCGAGCCATATTCATATTTAGGGCACTGATTGCTCAAGTCCTTTGCAGCTCCAGTGCTGCCAAAAATCAACCTTAAGGACACAGTCATGCTCGTAGAGCTACAACAGATTCTAGGGAACATTAATTGGGCGAGGCCATACTTCAAAATAGACATGGACCTCTTGAAACCGCTTTTCGTGCTGTTAACCCAAGGGAGACAGCCAGCTGACTGAATAGAAGGTCCAAGGGAGGCTAAGCAAGCGTTAGTGACACTAAATGGGATCCTAAGTCATCGGTGGGTAGACAGGATAGAAGAGGGATTGCATGTCCCCATATTAAATTTGATATAATAAAGACAGGGACCATGTTCACCAGAGCACTAGGTGTAGACTCAGACAGGGGGGCAAAAATCATGGAGTGGGTGTACTTACCCAATACCACATCCAAGAACATTGTCGTCCCCCCAAGAGTTGGTAGCCACAATGATTCATAAAGGGTGACTAAGAGCAAGGGACATTTCAGGATATGACTTAGCCAAGATAGTTGTACCATTCAATAAAGAGCAAATGCAGCAGTTGATACAGTTGGGAGGCACCCAACCCATAGCATTAGAAGGGTTCACGGGGGAACCCAGACTTGTCTCATTTCAGATTATAGGGCATGTTGTCCATGATTCCCATTCAGGAGGCCAGGACGGTATTCACCGATGGGGGAAGAGTGTACGGAATTCTCACTTGGCAAGAAGGGGCAATCTGGAAAACGCTGCTGACACTTCTGCAGAAGTCAGCACAGAGAGCAGAATTGGCAGCAGTAATCCTCACTTTAAAGACATTTGCTAGGGAGCCACTAAACATCATCACAGACAGCCAGTACATTAGGGATTTGGTTCACAACCTACCAGGAGCCTATATCACTCCCGCCACTGACAAGAATCTTTTGAGCCTATTTTTGACCATGCAGTTTCACCTGCGGCATCGCAGGGAGCCCCTGTATGTAGCCCACATTAGGAGTCATCAGGATTTACCTGGTCCCATCTCAGGGGGAAACAGCAGGGCCAATGCGGCCGCTAGGGAAATCCACCAGAAATTGGTAACAGGCATCTTTACGACCTCCATACAAAGCCATGCATTTTTTCATCAGAACGCCAAGGCGTTGGCACGGCAATTTAACCTCCCACTGTCACAGGCACAGGGAATTGTGCGCTCCTACCCACAGTGTGCGGGGGCACAGGAAGGGCCCTCGTGGGGGATCAACCCACAAGGGACAGGCTCTAACTAGATTTGGCAAATGGATGTCATGCATGTCCCTGAGTTTGGGAGATGGCAGTATATGCATGTTTCCATTGACACCTATTCGCAATTTGCCTGGGCTACAGCCCAGAAAGGAGAAACCGCCGCTCATGTTGAGCTCCATCTTTTAACCTGTTTTGCGGTCATGAGCAAGCCCGACCTCATAAAAAACGACAATGGGCCGGCCTATAGCTCCAAACAATTGGTATAATTTCTAGTAATTTGGGATGTAAAGCACACATTCGGGATTGTCGAATGGATAAACCGGATGTTAAAGTCCTGCATTGAGAAACAAACAAGAAGGGAGGAGATAGTCACCTCCAAAAATCAGGGCCAGGCGCAACAACGCCTGCACAAAGTATTATTCACATACAATTGTCTCAACATTTTTTCGGACTGCACTCCTCAGGAGAAGCAAAATTCAAAATTTTCAAAAAAAAATCAAAATAAACACACACACACCACAAACACACACACACAATACACACACACAACCACACACACAATACAACCACACTACAACACAACCACACACAAAATCACACAACCACACACATGCTCAATACACACACAACACAACCACAAACAAACACACACACAACACAAACACACACAATACACACACAACACAACCACACACACACAACACACACACAACCACACACACAACACAACCACACACACACAACCACTTAACCACACAAACACACACACAAACAATGCACACACAGCACAACCACACACTTAATACACACACATACACAACACAACCACATACACAGCAATCACACACACACTCATTACACACATACACACACAACACACACACTCATTACACACAACACAACCACACACACACACGCTGAAGCTGCGTGGGAAGAGGAGGGGCTACCCCTCCCCCGAAGCTTTGCCAAGGAGACACACACACAACACAACCACATGCACAGGACACACAACTCAACCACACACACACAGTACACACGCATACAATACAACCACACACACTCAGTACACACACACAGCACACACAACTCAACCACACACACAAAATATGCACACATACACTACACAACACAACTACACACGGAATACACACACACACAACACAACCACACACACAATACACACAATACACACACAACACAACCACACACACACAATACACACAAACACACACACAACACAAACACACACACAACACACATAATACACACAAACACACACACAACACACACACACGTGTGTGTGTGTGTGGCCTCGCCGAGGCTTCGGGGGGGCTACACACACACAATCACACACAATACACACACAATACAACCACACACACACACACACACACACACACACACACACACACACACACACACACACACACACACACACACACACACACACACACACACACACACACACACAGTGTGTTGTGCCATGGGAGAAAAATGGCAGTTTATTAACAGCCAGGCATAAAAACGGAATATTGGAGAGAGCTGATTTGCATTTTGGACTGTGATTGGTTGGGAGAAAATCTAGCAGGCTGATTGGTTGTGCGGCACGGAGGACGCTGGGAACTGTAGTTCTGTTTTCTGTCCACGTTCTTGGGTCGGGTGCCCCACTCGTGGCTGCTGGACCCTTGTGCCGATGGTCAGTTGGTCTAAAAGGAAGTGTAGGCAGCTCGGTACAGCATAGTAGGGACGGGTGCGGGCATGTATGCTGGATTCCAACGGTTAATGCCCCTTCTTATTGGTAACTAGCATAGTTTGACTAGCATTGCCGGGCTGTTATAAACTGTGTTTTACTGTTTTGGTGGTGGTGCTGGGGTGGTTTGAGGAAAAAAATAAGCAGAGGATGCTACAAATGTTTTTTTTTTATTTAACATATTTTTATTATGTAAACTTTTGATTTATTCTTATTTTTTTGAGTTGTTTTTACTCTTGTGGCCTCTAGGTGGGGCTATTAGCAAGAGGGCTGCTTTGCATTTTTTGGACTTGTTTTTAATCTTCCAGCCTGCAGGTGGGGCTGTTAGTAATAGTGTTGGATTCTATTTTTCACTTGTTTTTTCTCTTCTGGCCTCTAGGTGGGGCTTCTTCCGGTAAGTAGTCTTTCTTTTTTCAGTTCTGTTGCGGTCTCGTTGAGGGAGGATGTGCTGGTGAGTTCTCTGGTTTTCTTTCTTCTGTTTTTTTTCTTTGTTTTGATTTTGTGGTGGTGGGCTGGGAGGTGTTTCTGTTTGTTCTTTTGTGGTTTTGTTGGGTTTTAGATGTGTTTAATTTGTTTGTTTATTTCTGGTTGTTTTTATTTTTGTGATTTCGTTTGTGTTTGTTTGCGTAATTTGTGGTAGTTGTGTTGTTAGAGTTAGGTATTTTCGGGGGCATGGCTAAAATGGCAATGTGAGAGGAATGTTTTCCCAGCGCTGCTGTAAAGGGGTGCCACATATAGTGGATAAAGGAGGAATAAACCACCAAAAAATAAAGAAACAAAGGAATTGGTAAACCTACTTTCATTTTTTGTGCTGAGACTTTGAGCAGACAAGCGGTCGGGGACTTGGGGACAGGCTTATTGCATCTGCCTGCCTGTCTGAGCCTCAGCTTGGCTTTGGGCCACTACTGAGTGAGCTGAGAGAAGGCGAGAGTTTCCTGGAAACTTGGAGAGATGCTGTGAGTAGATCGGTGCAGATTGGAAGGGAGATTCTGCTGTTGAGGAAACGCGGAAGGGAGAGTTTGAGGCTGGAGTGAGGAGCCTGGAGTGAATTTGGCTGAATTGCTGGTGGAGAGGAGTTGAAGGCAGATAATAGCAAGTGAACCAGCTAGCGAACCAGCTGATCAAAGAGAGTCTGTAAGTGTGTGGGCAAGCAGTGGCAAGCAGGGATCGGGGCTGGGGAGGGATTGTCTGGGCAAGTGGAGGCGAGTCCCGGTCAATCCTGGGCAGCCGTTGATCCGGAGTGAGTGCCGGGTGAGCCGCAAAGATCAGAGCTCCTCTCCCTTTTTGCTTTGTTTTTCCGCTCCAAACTGCTTGGATTCATATATATAAAAACTTTGTTTCACTTATAAGTTATCTCCTCCTCTCCCCTCTCCTTCCATGCCTTCAAAGAAACTGTTAAGGTCGTACGGGAGAGATTGAATTTAAGGGCAATTGAATCTAATATAGGGAGCAGCCTACATCTCATTTTATGGACAATTTTGGACTGGAGGTTTTGGTATAAATCAATTGAAATTTCATTACCAATATCAATTGGACAAATATATGAACTTAAGGGTATAGGCTGAGACCAATATAGGGGGCAGCCTACATTTTGCTTATGGGCAATTTTGGACAATTTTGGATTGGAGGCTTGGCATAAATCAATTGAACCTTTATTCATCAATAATTATTATTACCAATATCAACTGGACAAATATATGAATTATAAGACCTGGAGTCCCCCAAAAGTGGAAAACCCCAGGATTCAGAATTTTTCTTTCTTTCTTTTTTCATCTCTTTCTTTTTCTTTTATTAATCACTACAATAACCTTTATTTTATTTTATTTTTATACATAATGATGATCTGAAGAAATTATGAATTGAAATTGATGAGGAGATAATCATATGGAATGACAAATATGAAATTGTGGATTTGTTTCTATTGATGAATTTCTAATTGGATGAGGTTTCTTTTTATTATATAGAATTAATTAAATTGGTAATTAGATGGTAGAAATTTTATGTTAATTTAATAGCACTACTAATAGAATACTATAGTACTAGGTTTGTTAGTATTAGTATTGTTATTAGTATTATAATTATTTCATTCTTCTTTTTTGGAACTTATTAGCTTTGATATTTGTCTTTACCTTTAATGAAGTGATAACCAAGATTACTAAAACTGATTAATTTGGTAGTGTGAATGAGTTGTCGTGGACGGGGAGCGGAAAAGGACAAGAAGCCTTTGTGGACCAGGGTCGAGCACGAGACATCCTCAGATAGGAGTTATAAAATATTAGTAAGGATGGAAGACAAGAGCAAGGGAACACCAAGGAGCTTACAACAAGAATTGAAAGAAGCAAAGGAACAGGAAAGAGTGAGAAAGATATTAGAACAACAGCAGCAGAAACAGCAAGAACAGCAGCAGCAACAACAGATGCATCAACAACAACCACAGCAGCAGCAGAAAACACAGAGAGATAAAGATGAGAAGGATATGGGGGCACCCAAGAGTGAATATGAAAAGATTAAAGACAGATTAGATCACATGGAGTTGAATATACAAAAAGATCTACATAGCATACAGATTAGAATACAAAGTGATGTGCAGAAATTAGAAGAGGAATGGGTCAAAGATAAGACTGAAATCATGAAAGGACAATTGAACCTCCAAACTATGACGGTTGACCTTATTAAAACTGTGCATACAGGTCATGACAAACTTGAAAAAGGACAGGATGCACTTTAAAAAGAACAGGATGAGATGAAAAAAGAACAGGTCAAAATAACAAAAGAAGTTACAGAAATAAAAGAAAAAGATAAGGAGATAGATCTTAAGGTGGGGAGCCAAGATAAGAGATTGGAACTAATGGAGGAACAGATGAGATGGGCCAATACAGTCATCAGAAAGATTCCAGAAAAGACCCCCGATTAGTTAAAAATTAGAGTACGGTAATACCTCATACAAAGTCCGCTTCGTACAGCATCGAATTCTTACAACATCGCCTAATTCCTTGAAAAAAGTTGCCTCATACAAAGTCCCTGCAACTTTATATGAGGGATTGGGTTATTCCCCAGGTTGCATTGTGCCTGGGCAGTATAAAAGGCAGGATACATGCATGCATTGCTCTTGTGGGTTTTGTACAAGGCGAAGAGTGGTTAGGAGTGGTTTTGAGCGCAATTTTGGATTTATTTATTTTTAATTTTTTCATCAGAATTTTTAGAAACATTCCTGGGATTTTTGTTGCATTCTTCAGGTTCTTGGACAATCAGGGTTGTTTGACATGTTTTTGTAATGTATTTAGCCTTTAGACAATGATTTCTTAAAGTTCTGTCAGTTTCCTGTCTGTTTCCTAGACTTTGCCCTGAAGTCTGTACTGTTACAATACAATGTATCTCTATGGATACAACGTTGTATGAGGCATCACAGCAAGGATTTGGATGTTGTATGAGGCATCACAGCTAGGATTTTGCATGCCTCATACAAAGTCCAAATCCATATAAAGTCCATACTTGTGGAACCAAGTTTGGATGTTGTATGAGGTATCACTGTATTAGCCTGGTTGAATGGATTAGGATTGGGAACTAATTTTGGCCCTGAGCATATTATAAGTGTTTTTCGCTTAGGCTCAAAGAAAAACAGAACAGGATCAAGAAATGTGTTAGTGAAGTTTGCAAATGTCACAGATAAACTGAATGTAATGGCACATGTCAAAAAAATGGGTTTGCAGGCCTTGAAAATGGATGGGGCAGACATCGAGGTATACAAAGATATTTCCATAGAGGAAAGAATTTGGAAGCAGATGATGAGACCAATAACCAAAAGACTGATTATCAAATCTATAAAGTATAACTGGAAATTTCCCAGACAATTGGCTTTTTCATACTTGGGTAAATGATTCATTGTCACTCAGGATATGGATCCTATGTATGATATGGGACAAGCAAAATTGGTTGAAAATGGAATGAAGGAATGGGATGCCCTTAAGGAACAGCTAATTGTTTCAGGGGGATACAAATCAGGTCATCAGGGGGAGGTTGATTTGGATTTACAGGTGGCAGTAGGTGGTATGTAAAAGAATTAGCAACAGCACAGGGGATTTAATAATATCTATGGTAATCTTGCATCAGCAACACGTTCCCCCCCCCTACCCTTTGGGAGACAAAGATAACTTTTTTGATAGAAAAGTGGGGAGGGTAATCAAATATTTTTGTTTTTTGTTAATTTTTCTATATTTGTTTTTCTTTTATGTATGTAGGGTGAAGGGGAATTCCTGGCTAAAGGAACACATGCCCTTAGGAGGATGCGGTGGACACAATTCAGAGGATTTGGGTGAATTATGAAGTATAAAGGTATTAACTTAGAATGTGAAAGGTACTGGCTGCCAAGTCAAACGCAGAAGATTAGAATCAGCTCTCAGGAGAGATAGGCCAGACGTAGTCTTTCTTCAGGAAACTCATCAAAAGTCAGGTGACGTGAATAAATTATATTTAGGATGGACTCAAATATATGAAAAAGCATATGGTTCTTCAAAAGCAAGAGGAGTAACAACATTGATATCGGAAATATTGGGTTTTGATATGACCAAGAAAATAGTTGACCTGGAAGGTAGGTATTTAATCATACAAGGCAAAATTGATGATGAAGAAATCACTTTGGTAAATATTTATGCTCCTAACAATGGCCAGGATAAGTTTTTAGACAAGATTTATCACATTTTGAGGAAGGAAGGTTCTGCAAAGATGATAGTGGCAGGGGATTTTAATTTGGTAAGATCAATGACAGATTGTACAAACTTAACCTGGGGTGGAGGTAGCAAAATGAGAATTTTGGATAGATGGATGAATTTATTAGCTTTGAAAGATACGTGGAGGGAGATAAAAGGATCAGAAAGGGCATATGCCTTTTTTTCTCAGGTTTAGAATACTTATTCAAAAATAGATTATATATTTGTTACAGAAAATATGATCAAAAATTTAGAAGATATAGAGACAGGTATTATTAAAGAGTCTGATCATACAAAAGTATTGATGGTTTTAAAATTAGAAGGTGTAAAGAGCGGAATTAATTGGAGATATGATCCCAAGCTATATAGAGACCCGGAGATTAAGTTACAGATGACTCAAAATTGGGAGGAGTACTGGCTTTGCAATGATATGGGAGAAATTGGATACCATACAGTTTGGGATACCATGAAGTCGATATTTAGAGGGGAAAGTATTAAGCTGGCAAGTATCAGAAATAGACAATATAGGACTAAGTATGATAAAATGGAAAAGGAGATAAAACAATTATAGGAGGAACATGCAAGAACAAAAAATATAAAGACCTTTGATAAGATACAAAGGTTAAAAATGGAAATAGTGGGAAAGGATATAGAAAAGGTGCAACGGGATTAATCTACTTGAAGAGGGAGTACTTTGAATTTAGCAACAGAAATTCAAAAATGTTGGCAAGAGCGGAGACAGAAAAAAGGAGTAAAAGGGAAATTGGAGTTTTGATTAAGGAAGGAATTATATGTAATAAATTAAAAGATAAAACTAAGATAATTAAAGATTTTTATCAGGAGTTATATACTGAAAAAAGATAAATGTAGGGAAACTAAGAGATCGATTAGCAAAACAAGTGGGGGGGAGGATAACTCAAGAACACAAATCTAGAATGGAAGAACTAATATCAGGGAAAGAAATAAAAGATGCGATTGATAATTTGAAGACGTGTAAATCTCCAGGGGAAGATGGATTGCCAGCAGAGTTCTATAAAGAGTTTGAAGACAGTGTGGTTCCAAGATTTTTCAAATTATTTAATTATATATTGGAGGGAAGTCCAATCCCGACTTCCTGGTACAGATCAATAATTATTTTAATACCAAAACTGGGTAAAGATCTAGAAAAAGTGGAGTCATGCAGACCCATCTCTCTAATAAATCAAGATGCGAAAATTTTTACGACAATATTGGCAAAAAGACTTAACAATGTTAGGAATAATTATATAAGTAAAGATCAGGTAGGTTTTCTAAAAGGAAGGCATATGGCAGACTTGACAAGGAGGGCTTTCGACTTAATAGATGTTGCATTAAAAGAGAAAGAAAAAGTTGGAATGCTATATTTGGATATATTTAAGGCGTTTGACTCTCTTCAATGGGTAACAATTAATGAGATAATTAATTCCTACGGGTTTGGAGATAGATTTAAGAGAGTCATTGAACAATCATATCAGTGAGGTTCCGCTAAGATTAAAGTAAATACTATCACAGATGAGGTAAAATTAGAGGCAGGAACACGTCAAGGATGCTCCCTATCTCCAATACTATTTATTATGGCAATGGAGGTGTTAGCAAATGCCATAAGACAGGATAGAAATATTGAGGGAGTCGCAGATACAAAGATAAGCCTCTATGCTGATGATACTCTAGTAACTTTAAAACATCCTTTGAGGGTATTGGATAGGATTCAAGAACACTTAAATGATTTTGAGGAAGTAATGGGATTGAGGATAAACTGGGACAAGTCTGAGATGATAACATGAAATGTAGATAAAGAAGATCAAAAGAAAATAAAAGATAAATATAAAATTCAGGTTAGAAAAAGTTTGAAATATTTGGGGATAAATATTTCCTATAATTGGGATGATCTTAAGAGTCTTAATTATGGAAAGCAAAAAAAAAAGGAAATTAAAGAAAAAATATTGCAATATAATAAATTAAAGTTGTCTTGGTTTGACAGAGTTGCATTGTGCAAGATGATGTTACTTCCAAGACTAAATTTTCTGTTTGATGCTCTGCCGATGCAATTAAAAGACAAAAAAAATTAAGGATTTTCAAAATTTATTTAATGCCTATTGTAATGGAGGAAGAAGATCCAGAATTAATAGATGTTTGTTGTATTTATCTCAAAAAGAAGGTGGATTGGGTCTACCAAACCTTAAAAACTATTATAGAGCTTTTCAAATTAGAAACATTGTAAAAATTTTGAGGAAGGAGAAACCAATTTGGGAGGAAATTGAGATGAAGGAATTAAATCAGATTGGTAAAGCAGTATTTCTGAATAAAAAAAGGAGTAAACTAGGTGTTAAAAATAAAATGATGAAGGCAACACTTGATATATGGGAAAAGGTGAAGAAGGACTTATTCCCTGATTTATCTCCGATCATAGAAACAGAGGATTTTTTTAAAAATCCCGATAAACTTGGATAGAGAAATTAAGGAATTTTTGGGCAAACATAATATTTTTCTGTTGAAAGACTGGATAAACGTCTGTAAAGACAAGGAGAAAAAAACAGAGATATATACACAGTTGAAATTAAACTGGCTACAGGTATTACAGGTAAACAAATGGAATAGTATTTACTTGGAGGAAGTCAGTTTGGAAAGAGATAAGACAGATTTTGAGGAAATACTATTGAAAATTAGAAGAGGAGAAGTGGATATAAAGGGCTTGGTGAGCAAAATTTATAGGATTTTAAATAAAGACAGTAACTCACAAGAAACATTGAGGAAAATATGGGAGCAAGATCTTAATGTCAGTATCACAGAATTGGATTGGAAAAAGGAATGGAATAAAAGAATTATGAGAGCTATGTCTGTCAGAGTAAAAGAACATAGCTTTAAAATGCTTTGGAGATGGTACTTGACCCCAATGCAGTTGCACCAGATAGATAAAAATAAAAGTCAAATGTGTTGGAGATGTAAAAACAAATTGGGAACTTATGAGCATATGTGGTGGAGTTGTATGATAGTAAAGGAATTTTGGGAGAAAAAAGGAAAAGAAATCACCAGAATTTTGGGGGTGAACTTTAAGCTGGAGCCATGTACAGTTTTATTGACAGACACAGGAAACATGTATTTAGATAAGGATAAAAAAGAATTGCTGTCTGTATGTTTGACAATGGCAAGGTAATGTATAGCGAGGAATTGGAAAAGAGATCTAACATTAAAGATGGAAGAATGGTATAGGGAAATGTGGCAGTTAGCTCTGAATGATAAACTAACGTGGGAACTGAATAAGAAAAAGGGAATAGTAAAAGAGAACAGATTTTGGCAAATTTGGCAACCATTTGTGGATTTTGGTAAAAAAAGATGACGGGAGCAGACCAGTGCCGGAACATTCCAGTTTTGGGAAATAGTGTAAAATAGGTGTGCCACCGCATCCTCCAGGGCAATGTACAGTCACTTGGGGTGAACTAGCACTTGATTTTTTCTGTGGTTTATTATGGTAAGAAATTGGTTAAATGGGTCATTTTGGAAAGTATGTACTTTTACATTAAGGAAAAGACGTTTAACAAATGTATGAAGAGTAAAATTAGTTTGATTATAGAAACTCTTTACTCGGCTGATAATAATTAAATGAATTAGGATAAAATTTAACTGCTTATACTTAATCAAGTGCAGTTTTAGTTGTATCTTAATACTCTTAATGTTTTACCTTTTTATATGATTATGTTAATGTTAAATTTTCTATATATGTTGATTTTTCCTTTTTTGCATACATTTTGTATTTTTTTATACTTTACTTGTTACTTTTCATATATTTACTTTATATCTTATAAAATTAATAAAAATTATTTTAAAAGAGTTAGGTATTTTTGTGTTGTAGTTAGGTGTTTTTTCTGTGCTTTTATGTTATTGTGGGTGTTTTTGTTTGTGGATTTTGTTGTTTACTTTTTTTGTTGGTTAATGTGTTTTATAATTATTTATTTATTTGTGTTTTATTAATTTTGGTGGTTGCCGTTTGGGGTAAATGTTTGCTTTTGTTGTTGTTATGTTTTTTTGCGTGATGAACTGTCTGTCGGTTCCTCTTTTCACATTGCTGCTTCGAAATTTGGTTTCGATGCAGCAATGGGGAAAAGGAGGAGCCGGCAGTCAGCTTGCTCTTCGTCCTGTAAAGTTTGTTAGGTAGGTTGGGTGAAAAGAAGGCAGAGAAGAGCTATCTGCCTGATGATGGTTCTCTCCTCTCTGTCTCCTTTGTCTCCTAGCTTATCTAACCGGAGATCGGCAGGCAGCGATCCGTAAGGGGTGGTGCTCTTCCTTGTGGATTGCTGGCTGCTGCTTTTGTATTACCTCCACTGCTGTTTCATGCTAGTTCTCGAAACAGTGGTGTCGGAAGTACAAAGGCAGCAGCCAGTCATTCGCCAGGGAGCGTGCTTCCCCTGATGAACTGCTGCCTGCTGCTGGTTTTTTCCACCCCGGCTCAACTTACCTTGAGGTCTCCCTGTGTCTTTGGTGGGGTAGCATGGAAGAAAGGGAGTCCCTCTTCTCCCTGTTGCTCCGGAAAAGAAGGCCGGCGGGTGTCCTGCTGTGGTTTTTTTGGGGTTTTGATTTGCAAGGCCGTGAGGCGCTGCGTCCATCTGTGGCGGACTTGCACTCCCATTGCAGGATGCCGGCGTTTTTTCATTTTATTTGTCACGCCGGCTTTTTCAGTATTCTGCGCGCTCGCGCCCTTCAGCCTGATTGGCTGAAGTGCTGATGGCACGTAGGATGCTGGGACTTGGAGTTTTGTTTGTTTTGTTTGCGTGGTGGTTTTTTTCTGCGGCTCGATTTCAATTGGGCACGCTGCATTTCCCAACATTCTTTTTGCTCGCACCTGTCATCCTGATTGGCTGAGGCATGGCGCAGCGCAGAGGACGTTGGGAATTGAAGTTGTTTCCCTTTGTTCACGTACGTGGGGCTGTTGCCCCACTTCCGGCTTCAGCAACCATGCAGTACTCTACTGGCTGGGTTCGGGCGAGTGCAGGAGGCTCGGTACGGGATAGTGTGGATGGGTGCAGAAGCATATGCCAAAATCCAATGGTTAACATCTGGATTTATAGGTATAGAAGATAACTTAAAGGGCCATGCCACCTAGAAAGTTTTTGCTCCCGCTTTGTCTCCTCTTGCCAGGCTCCCCTCCGCCCTATGAGAGAAAGTCCAAAATGCTTTGGCAGTGGCGTAGAGATAATAATAATTTTGTGTTGTTTTTTTCAATCCAAGCCTTATTATTATTATTATTATTATTATTATTATTATTATTATTATTATTATTATTATTATTATTATTATTATTATTATTATTATTATTATTATTATTATTATTATTATTATCTCTGCACCGTTGCTGAAGCACTTCAGACTTTCTCCCAGAGGGTGGAGTGGAGCCCAGCGAGAGGAGCTGAAATGGAAGTGGAAACTGCTGAGGTGGCATGGCCCTTTAAGTTATTAGTTATAAGTAGGGGTACGCGGCAACACGTTCCGATATCCCACTTGGTCAGCACGGACCTGGATAAAGAAGTATTGCAAAATTGCCAGCTGGGCTCAAATAAAACATGGAGCTGGCTGGTAACTGATGAACACAAGGGTTTATCCTCTTTGTCTTTGTATTGTAGGCTTTTCATAAATATTAGAGTTAGTTAAGTATGGTAGGTAAAGCATAAGGAGACCTGGGTTCAAATCACCTCTTGCCCATGGAAGCTTGAAGTGTGTGTGTATTTAGAAATGGTAGGTTCCTCCTGGAACCTCAAAATTAGAATTCCTATTAATTGACATTGATAAAACATTACAAAGCCATAAATATGCTTATATATTTGTAAATGGTGCCCCATCCCAAACACTATTTTCATATCCTAATGCATAATATTCTCATCAACCACATTGACAATGGTCAGGAAAGTATAATTAACCCCCACTCCCAACTGGAGGTCACTTAGCCTCGCATTATATTTCTGGCGTATGGGCCATTTATTGACATGGCTATAAACATGGCAGAATAAATAAACAAGTAAGGTCCTCTGATTTATAAAAAAAAAGGTTTAGCTTCTGAAGGAAAGTACTGAGTACCTTTGGACTGGGACACATTGCCTGTAATATGCAGTGTGTGTGTGTGTGTGTGTGTGTATATAATTATGTCAGTGAGAAGTGCAATGAGCTAAATATTTCTATCTATCTATCTATCTATCTATCTATCTATCTATCTATCTATCTATCTATCTATCTATTTATTTATTTATTTATTTATTGTAGTACTGAAGTACTATTGCCCATTTGGGTGGTATCCCACTGTGGATACAAATAATAACAAAACCCAAAGCAAATCAAAACAAACAACTGACAAATATATCACAAACTAAACTAAACTAAACTGAAAAGAAAAGAAAAGCATAGGGACTCAAAAAAATTCATTTGTTAGTCCTGACTGGGAAAGTGTAACCTATTTACATATTTACATTTATGCCTCACTATTTTGATGTGAGCACCACTCAGGGCAGGTTACTATATAAAGGCTCCCATTTCTGCCATTCCCAGAATCCATAGGTGAATTCCCTAACATTGGCTGAAAAGGTTTGTGTTGTCTGATACTGCATGTTTGGGTGCCTTAAAAAAGTGTACCAGGCAGAAAGTTCCTCTTTGAGCCCTGACTATCCTCAGTGGAGTCCAAAGTATATATCAGAATGTTTCACAAGCCAAGGCAGGTGGTATCTAAGGGAGCTACATGTATTGGGGCTCATTATCAAATCTTGGAATGAAAGGGATAAAATTGTGATAAATTTAGACAAGTGCAAGCATTACATATCTATGGAAAACTAAGAGATGCAGATTAGACACCAATTCTCTTCATTGCTAAGATGAACAGATGGTGATAAATTTACATCAAGTTGGGTTTAATTGAAAAATATGGCCTTTCTTTGAAACCACAACACCTGCTCTGCATCCCACTGTGAGAAAAACATCCAGGCATTACACTAATGGACTGAACAATAGTAAAAAAGAGAACATCTTTTATTGCACAGTGAAGTGGTGGAACTCTATTTCAGTGCTTCCCGCTGTCAGTCTATTTACTGTACTCTGTCAGTGCCCAAGTGGGAATCACTTGAGGTGATGTATTAAAACTTGAAAGGAACAATATATTTTACAATTAGATTGGCAATGGTGTTGGCTCCCTGATGATAATTACAATTCAATTATGTTTTTTTATGATAAATTCCTACAATGTTTCACTAAGTGAACTCCCTCTGTGCTATGGAAACTCTCCAATGCCAAGAATTAAGAATATAGTCAACAACAAGAATGGTTAAACCCCCAAGCAATTCCTCTGTAAAAGGCAGATTAAATTAAGGCAAGCAAGAACAAACAGCTGCTAAATATGCCTAGTGTGAGAATAATATCTTCAAGGTGAGATGCTAAGGCACAGTAATGAATAGTTCCAAGGGGAAAAGAAAGTGGGAGATATCTAAAGAAACCAAGGAACATTCAGAGAAACTAAGATTTAAAAGAGGCAAGTTTAAGAAATGGAATTGAATCGATGGAAGAGTATAGAGAAGTATCCAGTATTTGTAGAGAGGTTAGGAAGATTAAAGCTCAGGAGTTCAGACTAGGAAGAGAGGTTGAAACAAAAAGGGAGATTCAATACAATGGAAGCAGAAGGTCCATTGCACTGAGAGGATGTAGAAATACTAATGGGTGACAGAGAGAAGACATGAACACTGCTGAACACTTTTTTTTGCCTTTGTCTTCTCCTGAAAGGACAAGATTGGTTAATCTAATTCAAGCAGAATAAAGGAAGAAGTAAGACCACTGCCAAAGGTAAGAAATAGAACTAGTTATTTCAAACATATGGGGTCAGATGTGCGGTACCCAAGGGGATTAGAGAAATTTTAGAGCCTCTTAATTCTTGGAGAACAAAGCAAAACAATCACACATATATACCGCTCCGTAGTGCTTAGTGCACTCTCTGGGCAGTTCAAAAGTTATTTAGCATTTTGTCCCCAACATGCTGGGTACTCATTTTACTGACCTTGGAAGGATGGAAGGCTGAGTCAACCTTGAGCCCAGGTCAAAATTGAACTTCCAACCTTTTAGTTGCAGGACAGCAGTTTTACCCACTGCATCAACAAAAGAAACCCGTGAAAACCGAAGGCAAGCAATGTTGATTCCACTTTCAAAAATGGGGAAAAGAAAATCTGAGCAACTTGTGACTGGACAGCTTGACAGAGAAACTGGGAAAGATTCTAGAACAGATCATGAAACTGTTGGTTTATGTACAGTTAAACAAGAATACTACAGTATAATTTCTAAGACCCAAAGTGGGTTTCTGAAAAATAAGTCATACCACATTAATGTTTTTCTAAAAAGAGTCACAAGTTTGAAGAATGGTGGGGGATACTCAGGTTGTGGTGTATCTTGACTTCAGAAAAGTTCATTATATTCTTGAGAATATAATGTTTGAGAAAATATGGATTAGACAGCACAGTGTTATTCGTAGCTAATTGACAGAAAATACCCAATAATGCTTACCAATAGCTTGTTGCCATCGTGAAGAGGAAAAAGAAGTGGGATGCTACAGGGTACTCTCCTATGCCCAGTGTTGTTTTATATCTTTATAAAAGGAATGGATGAAGAGATAAAAGGAGTGATAACCAGATTTGCAGATGAGAGCTAACTGGGAAGGATAGTTAATATTGTAAAAGGTAAAACTGAGATTTGTGATGCCATTTATTTCTGAAGCTTTACAATGTTTAAAGTATTCAGGATTATTATGAAGAGAATTGCTGTCTAATGTATGTTTATTAACGCATGTGTGTATTTTTCAAATACATGCAGTGTTTGTCTAAACAAAATTGTAGGAAAAGAACATGCATTAATTACCCTCTGATTGGTTATTTTATATTGCCATAAACTCTGAATATGTTGGCATTATCCAATACCTGTTTGTATGTCTGTAAATGGTGTGGGGGAACCTTCGGCCCCTGCCTAGTGAGCCAATTCCCTGGGAGGCAAGGGCAGAGAACAGTGCTCCATTCCTGGGGGCAGGGCGAAGATCGGCCTAAGTGACCCGACCAGCAAAGCCGGGTAGCCCATGCTAGTAAATTAGCAAAGCTGGAGAGAAGGTAGGAATCAACACAGCTTTAACACTTAAGGGATCCCACTGTGGATTTGCTGGCAGTCCAACTGCTGTTGTGTGGCACTTCTTGTCAATTGTGACATACTTTATAGTGCTTCTAAACTGGAGTGTAGCAAGGTAGGCTTTGCAGTTTATTTTAAGTGAAATACTACACTATTGTCCCTTCTTGCCTGCCACATGACCATGGAAATGTCTGCAGAAGCAGACAGCACTGGCTCTTCAGCTTTGAAACAGAGATGAGCACTGAACTCTAGAATCGGATACAACTGGCTTTCGAGCAAGGGAAACATTTATCACATGAATAAGAGTTCATTTTTTGAATAATAAGAATTATATGTCACCAAACAGGGGAGGGCATGAGGATTTTAGAGATACAGTACTTAGGTTGGGGGGAACAAAGTTGGGAACCACTGTTCTAAAGGCTTGAAGTGCTGGAAATTCCATCATGGGAAGTAAGAATAGGGTTTCCAGAAGGGATTTTCTAAAAGAAGGTGTAGCTGACAGTAAAATCTCTTTTAAAGCAACTTTTAATGATACAGGAACTCTGCCCTCTTTTTCATGTGGTCATCCTAAGCGAAAGCTTTTAAGTTACAATGGTTTTATTCGCCACTGGAATGTGCCCTCAATTTTTATTTGGTATCTAAAACTGAATTTATCCCTTGGACTGAAAAAAATAATATTAGCCTTTATGCAGGCCTTGCAGCTGGAAAACCAATTGTTGTTATGTGTCATTAAGTCAAGGATGTGTCAGGGATCCGGCCCACAGCACCATCTCATGTGCCCCCACCTCCACCACACCAGGAAGTGCCGTGTGGTGGAGGAAGAATTAAATAGCCATCCGTCCCCTGAAGCTGTCTGAGAGAGCGTGACCCGGCACCCGGTTTGAAAAGGTTGAGAACTCCTGCATTAAGTCTTATTCACCTTATAGCAACTCTAGTAGGGGAATGTAGGATAGTTAAGGAGTGATCATTTTCTCCACCCAATTCCAATGACCAAAAGGGGAGTTGGACTCAGGTCTCTTGAGTCCTAGTCTGAAATTCTACCCAGTACATTGCACAGGCTCTCTTAAAAAACCTATGTGGGCTGGAACACGTCTGGGCTGCCCACTTTCACTAATCTTATTTATAATGGCAATGGAAATATTGGCGAACATGATAAGGGAAGATAAAAACACTGAAGGATTGAAGGGAATAAAATTAGTTTGTATGCAGATTATACCCTAATAATTATGAAAAATCCAAAAGGAGCTTTAGCAAAAATGCTATGGCATCTTAAAGAATTTGGGGAAATGACTGGTTTGAGAATAAACTGGGATAAATCGGAAGTAATACTTTGTAATATGAATAAAGAGAAAAGAGAAGAGATTAAACTAAAATATCATATTCAGGTTAAGGACAATTTGAAATATTTGGGGATAGATGTATCAAATAAATTTGAGGATTTAATAAAGTTAAATTATGAAAAACAGAAAAAAGAAATAAAGGAAAAATTCAACAATATAAGAGGCTGAACCTGTCTTGGTTCAGTAGAATTGCACTGTGTAAAATGAAATTATTACCAAAATTAAACTTTTTGTTAGATGCTTTACCAATACAACTTAAAGATAAAGAGATAAAAGATTTTCAAAAATTTTTGAATGACCAAGAATATCAAAAAAGTTGTGGTATTTAGCACAGAAAGAGGGTAGATTGGGAATACCAAATATAGATACCTATTATAAGGTGTTTCAATTTTAAAATGTGGTGAAAATATTAATGAAAGAAGAGATGATATGGGAGGAAATGGAGATGAAGGACGTGAAACATGTTGGTAAAGCATTTTTTTGACAAAATATTGAATTTAAAAATAGAATGATAAAAATAATATTGAATTTATGGAAGAAATTGAAAAGGAAGTTAGCACCAGAGGTGTCCCCAATTACAGAAATGGAAGATTTGAGGAATTTTCCATTGAAGTTGGATAGGAAGGTGAGGGATGTGTTTCTGAAAAATGATGTATTCCTGCTAAAAGATTGGATTCAGATATGTAAAAATAAAGAAAAAAGATTGAGAATTTATGAGCAATTGAATTTGAACTGGTTTCAAGTCATTTTATTGAATAAATGGAATAATAAATATTTTGGAGACCAGCTTAATAAGAGAAAAGACAGATTTTGAAGAGTTGGTACAAATGGAAAAGAATTATGAGATCTATGTCTGTGAGAGTCATGGAGCATAACTACAAAATGCTGTGGAGGTGGTACCTGACACTGGTTAGGTTAAATCAGATGGATTGTACTAAATCAAAAATGTGCTGGAGATGTAAGACTGTTGTGGGGTCTTATGAACATATGTGGTGGAGTTGTGATGTGGTTAAAGCTTTTTGGCTTAAAATAGAAAATGAAATATCACAAATAATGGGTAGTAACTTTAAGCTGGAGTCAGGTACCGCCTTATTGATGGAGTTTAATAATATGAATATGGAAGAAAACAATATAGAATTATTAACAATAATATTGACAACTGCAAGACAATGTATTGCTAGAAATTGGAAGAATGATTCTATAGTGGATATAGAGGAATGGTATAGAGAAATGTGGCATCTTGCACTTAATGATAAGTTAACATGGGAATTGAAAATAAAAAGAGGTATGACAGATAAAAACAAATATGGAATCATTTGGAAACCATTTCTGGTTTATATACTGTCTGAAGGTAAAGGTGGCAGACCAGCCCCAAGTCACATGAGTTTTTGGCTATAATATGTGATGCTGGGCAGCTCTGCAACTCCCAAGGCAATGTACATAGCACTGGGGTATTATCTTATGTTTAGATTGTTTTTCTTTTTAAGATAGTGTATTTTTCACATTAAAATAGTATATGTTTAAACAAGAGGGTTTAAATAAGGTAAATGAATATACACTATCTGTTATTACTGTATTTTTAAGTATGTGATTTTATTTTTTATTTTTACTTGTAATTTGTATTTCTATGTTATTTTTTACTATGTATTGATGTCTTTTTTCTTTGTGTATTACTTTTTTCTTTTTAAAAATAATAAAAAATACTTTAAAAAAACCTATGTGCCAAGATAAATATGGCTCCTACCCTCTGCACTGCTGGGAAAATCACTTAGATATTGACATACCCATCTACATCTTCTAATTTGTCTGTACATGTATTGATACTCTGTAGGGGAAATCTCATCCTGTCAATCCTCAAAACTAGTCTCAAGCAAGAAGGCAAGTACTTTCCTAACTATAAAATCCTCTACTCATGAGTTAATCAGATTAGTATCTGATTAAAATGCAGTACTGCAGCCAAGACTCTGCTCATGGTCTGAGTTTGATCCTGACAGACTCAAGCCTCGCATCCTTCCAATGTTGGTAAGGTGAGTATCCAGCTTGCTGTGGGCAAAATGCTAATTACTTATGAAAGGACCAGAGAGTGCTCTAAGCATCTGGAAATCAGTTTAAAAACGTTGAGGTGAAGAAGGAAGATCAAGGAATGATTAAGTGAAAAGGGGCTATTTGGATACAGCACAAATTTTCTGTGAATGTGGAGAAAATCAGTCAATGCAGCCTTGATGTGCATGAAATTTATCTCCATTTGCACAAAAGAAAATCTGGGAAATGTTCTAGATCTTTGGTCTCGATAATATTAAGTCATTACTAGATGTAAATGCTACAATTACTCACACATTTTGCAACTTGTGTCTAACCAATCATTATCACTTTAACTTGGGGCCATGTAGTCTTTCTCATGTCTGAGGAAGTGGTCTTGATCCATGAAAGCTCACATTAAAATATAGTAGTTAGTCTTTAAGATGTGCATTACTTTTGTCTTTTTTTGTTCTTATTTTTTGTTGTTTTTGTCTGATATGCCTTTACAGAATAACATGGCTACCACTTTAAAAATGGGGGGGGGTGGAATCTCAGTCAATGATGGTTGTCTCTGTTACTACACAAGTAGCAAAATTTGCATTAAATCAAATATATATATATATATATATATATATATATATATATATATATATATATATATATATATATATATATATATATATATATATATATATATATATATATATATATATATATATATATATATATATATATATATATATATATATAACAGAGGTGTCATCTTGTATGTTCTTTATACAAATCCACACCCCTGCACCGATCGTGCTGTAACTTGGCACACACCTACCATGGGCCAGAGAGATGGTCGTGGTGGGAGTCTGGTGGCTTATTTCAGGGTTTGTGCCCCCAAAAAGGGTCACCATGGGGCACCCCCACCCACTGGGGAAAACGGCCAGGGAAGGTGGTACTGCACATGCACGATGGTCTGCATGTGAAACAGAACATGCAGCTGGGGCAGGCAGCTGGGCTCATGCGTGACCATCCATGCACACTAAACAGACTCCCAGCAGCCCAGGCAGTGGCACCCAGGCAGCGGCGCGCGTGTGGCGGCGTGTATGCAGGGCCACCCAAAGAGGCAATGCACGACGCAGCCGCTTCCAACATGGCAGTTGTTAGATCATATCTAGAGTACTGTATCCAACTATGGGCACTACACATTAAGAAAGATGCAGATAAATTAAAGCAGGTGCAGAGAAGGGCAACAAGGATGATCAGTGGACTGGAAACAAAGCCATACAAGGAAAGACTGAAGGAACTGGACATGTTTAGCCTTGAGAAAAGGAGACTGAGAGGGGATATAATAACATTCTTCAAATACAGTAAAACCCCTACTTACATAAAAAGTCAGTTCTGTAGGCTTTTGCTTAAATCGAATTTTTTTGTAACTCAAAACAAAGGTAGCTGTGGCTCCCTTGAGAGAGGAGTACTACTGAAGCAGATCCCCTTCCTGGCTGCCTAAGCCTGTTCTCCCTAACAGAACCTCAGCCAAGTCCCTCCTGGATTGGGGCTGGTACTGACAAGCCAGTTACCTCTAGAGCTGGAGAAGCTGCCGTGGAAGCTGGTGACAATCGCCCCTGGGGAATGGCTTTGGGAGTGCTTGCCACCTTTTCCAAGTACGCCTCTGCTTCCGCTGCATACTGCTGGAGAAGTTCGTTAGTAAGAACTATTTTCTCCACATCACTTGGAGTGGACAGGGACATGTTGCGCACCGTGTCAATGGCCATAGGTTTGGCCCTTGTCCTTAGGGGTTGTATGAGCCATGTTTCTGGCTCAGCTGCTCTGTCCTGGGCAGCACATCCTTCCACAAGGTGTTCCAATGGTAGTACTTCCCACCGTGTAGGACCCATGTGGATTGGGACTCGTGCACCATTCATTATCCGGAACATTTCCTCATCCGTTTCCTCCATTTGCAGTGTTGGAATTATCTTTTCTGACTTTCATAAGTATGTCTTCACTAAGTGGGTTTTTATAATTTTCCCATAAAGTGAGTGGGTTTGATGGGCTATAGGAAGTTAGGATTATTGCAAATAGGGTTCTTATTTGTTCTGGCATTGAAATTAATGTAGCTTCCTGTAATGTGGTGTCCCAGTGCTGGTCAGATTCCAGTAATCCCATTTGCTGGCAGGCTTCTCTGTAGGTCTGCAATATTTGTCCATTAATGGTTTTAAGTTGTTGAAAAGATGTAGGTCCTGGTACTGTGTGCAGCAGCATCCATAGATAAAAACATTCAGAGTTGTTAGGATGTACTGTGTATACTCTGCCTATTGCATCACTGGCACAGATGTCATGTCCTGTATGGGTCTCCCAATTTTTCTTCCACAGAATTCTTTTTTTGTTTGTTTGTTTTATTCCATGTGTAGTATTTAGGTATGTCTTGACAGAGTATAGTGCAGGAAAAATCATCTTTTTGGCAGAGCTTGAAGAAAGCTGTTAGTGTTGTTTGTTGTGGATCTTCTGCAACTGTTGTGGCAGTCTGTGGTGCAAAGTACACTCTTTGGCCATTCTCAAGGTGGACACTGAGGTGAAGGACAGCTGGATGTCTCTCATGAATTTGGAAGCCGAATATGTGCCAAAATGCCTCATTGCTACTAATTCATCTTCCACACTGATATTGCATGATTTCATCATTTTTGTGGGTGCTTCTAACGTCGAAAACTGCCATATCACTTCCTTTGTTAATGTATTTGCACACGTACTTGATGGATTTCACGCTGTTACAATACTCCACATTGATGTGTGCTTTGAATATTTTTGTTAGTAGTGGTGAGTATGGTACTACCCAGCGGTTGTCTATGTTCATTTCAGGTTGTGTCTTCATCTTTATCCCTTGGAATGACGTCTGTATAGAGGATATCCATCCTGTCCTGTTCGTGTTTCTTTAGCAATTTTTGAGGTTATCTTTTTGTGCAGTTCTTATCTTTCATACAGGGGGCTTGTGGATTTAGTGGGCCACATGGTCCATGGATCATGTTTTTCTTTATTACAGCATGTAGTTCAGGGCCTTTCTGGAGGTCTGGGATTTCTGCAGAAATAATATTATCAACTTCTGTTGGATGTATTTTTTGGTCAGGCATATCAGGTTGTGGGAGTGTGGCAGACCTCTTTTCTGCCATTCAATTGTGTACATCTAGCAAGAGGTTTTGCCAAAGATGTGATGGTGTGTAATGAGGTTAATTAGTTGTGTTTGTTTCTGTCTGAAGACTCATGCAAGCAAGCCATGTCTGTCGCTGGGTGTTTGGTCATTTCTAAGGTTGCTTTTGATGTCTGGCCATGTTGGGTTGCAGATAAACATTATGAATAAGTCTGGTCTTCCATAGTTTCTTACATAGGCCATTGCATCTTGGGTGTACTCATGCATATGCCTGGGACTTCCTGTGTATGATGCTGGCAGGATGACCAGTGACCCAACATTGGAAATGTTTCCATCTTGTGCTACAGCATCCTTAAGATGTATGTACTGTTCTGCTCTGAGTGTTTTCTGATGTGTACGGATGTAGAGTAATCTTTCGCTTTCAATTTGTGTGTACATATCCACAACAAATTGATGTAATAATTTTCTGCAGTGTATTATGTGGTTGTAGTCTTTATCTCTAATCATCAGTATGTATGAATAGTATTCCATTGCTGTGATTTTTTTTCTCAATTTCTTTTCCAGTTTTTGGATCTAAGTGTTTCATGTTAAAATGATATCCATCCTCACCATATGGGAAAAGTATTGGATATTGAAGTGTATCGTAGGAACGATGTGATATGCATTGTAGTTTTTTATCTTGGTGTGTTAGAATTATGTCTCTTGGGTGAAATGTGTCTCCAGAGATGACTGCTGCTACCTCATTGGTTTGTGGGGCATTGTATCTGTGGATGTGTTCTCCTGTTGGTATTTTGTCTTCTCAGGTGGATGAAAAATGGCAAGACGGTGGAACACCAGGTAAAACAAGAAATCCGTCAAGATGTGAAAATATATGTCCTTTACTTCAGGTAAGTGAGAGAAAACCAAAGCAAATGCTTTTCACCTCAGCTTCTTCTGGGTTTTCTCAATGGAAATTGATTTTCTACAATAAAAATAATAATATAATGTAATACAGTACAGTATGTACACAAATATATACAATATTTACAAGGAATATATACAGATAGTGGTACAATTAACATTAATAGTTGTAATGATCGGTCACATTCGAACCTGTATAGATTTATAGATGATGTTTGATCCATGTATCTTTCTCAGATTTAGAAAACCAGATTCCACTTTAAAGTACAATGATGTAATGTCAATTACCAGATGTTCCAAAGTCCAGGTGCTAGCATTCCTTCACCCACTGACCGGACATGCTGATGCCAAAGATAAGATAAAGGAATGTGTTTACAAGTCATGGACAAATTCCTTGAACACCTGCTATCCCAAGGGAGGGGAGCCCCCCTCCTGTCAATCAAATTAATTACCTCCTGACACCTGCAGATTGAGTCATCTCAAGAATGCACAGGTGAGGGCTAGATGTCACACAACACGTGCACTTGTCTCATTTCTCATGGGAACACAGGTGCACGGCAATGAGATCATTATTAGGTCCTGAGCTCCCTTTTTATTATAAAAAGAGCACTGTTTGAGCAGTGAAGCCAGCACACTCCTGAGACCAAGGGAGATGCCCTTGGCTCTCAGCCACTTCATAGGCAAGATGTCTCTTCAGGATTAGAAGAAAGCCATGTGGGGCTCTTCAGCCCCTACCTATTAAAAAGGTACCTGCTAGAAAAGTTAGGAAGATATATTTTTATGTTTATTTCTTTGTTTTTATGTAAGTAAGATTTGTAACTGTGTTTCTAACAATAAAACTACAAAAACTACAAAAGTTTGAGTGACTGCTTTTTATATGAAAAAGCAGCTTGGAAACCAAGCAGAGCAACCAGAAGGAACTTCAACGGTCCTCATCGCCTAGCCAGAAGGAAGACAGGTGAGAGGGGATTGCTCTGTCTAAGGGAAGGGAAGAGTAAGCAGTATTTGGAAGCTTAGCTTCAGCCACGGAATAAAATTACCTGCCATACACAGATGGCTTCTCTTACCCTGTTCCCCAGCGAATCGGGCTAGGAGGAAGTATGATCATAGAGGCAGCAGGTCGCAGGATCTCTGGTCCGCCCTGCCGGGTGTTCCTAAGAAGTTTTGGGAGCCCAACGAAGCCCCTGTGAGGCATTTTCCTCCCCCTACGTCTCTGATAATAGTAATTATTCTTACCTCAATGGAAATACTTCGCAGTAACAATGATAATTATTGTTTATTCTACGTGATCGCATCCTAGCCTCTTAGTGGCTTCTTTAGTGCTAAGGACATTATAGTGCTAAAGAGTGTGGAAAACCTATACTTGCAGGCAGTGCACAGCTGTAAATAATTACAGATACTCAGGGTAGGAGTCATGGTTACAGGTAGCAGCTGAAGTTTTGGTCTAAATTTAACCCTGAAGGAGACACCGAATCCAACAAGTGGATGTAGTAAGTTTTAACAACAAATCCATGTTAACCCTTTCATACATTTTGATCGAAATTTTCTCAAGTGCAAGAAATTTAATGTCATTTTCTGAGTGGTTCTTTTCCATGTAATGTGCCACAAGTGGGGCAGAGGTGACCTGGCCCCGGATTCGAGATCTATGTTCAAGTACCCTAACTTTCAGAGGGTGCCCGGTTAATCCCACATAAAACAACCCACAAGGACAGACGATGGCATAGATCAGATTTCGTGAGTTAACATTTCGCCCTCTGAAAGTGTCTCCTTCAGGGTTAAATTTAGATCAAGACTAAATAATAATAAGGAATTCATTGAAAAATGGTCCCCTATCCTGGACCGCTGTTCTTTTGACCTTATTGTTTTAATTATTGAACAAGCGAACAAAGAGGTTTCAACCCTATCTTCCAAAATTGACTCCTTAAAAGTAGATTTAAGCAACCGCTTCCCCGGGTCTTCCACCAACACACAACTAGCGGAGTTAGTTGTGTAGAAGACTTTAGATAGTCCTTAATAGAATTTAAAACAAAAAAATTCGACAGGGACGCGGCGGATTACAATTCCAATAAAATTTATACATGGCAATTACCTTGCATTAGGAACAAACAGAAACGTGTAACATGGAAACAACCAGTTAGCAGCTCTGAATTCGAGTCCTCCGACAGTGACACGAGATCATCTTCTATGGATTCCAGAGCCACTAAAACCTATGAGTTACGTCGTGCAAGAGAAAACATGGCAGGGGCTTCTACCAGTGGAAATTTTTTAGGACAACGCGTACGCTGAGGCAGAAAGAGGACCTAATATTCAATCTTTCTTCCAGGGATCTAACACTGATAGAGACACGTGTACTCTCCCTGGGACTTAATTTCATACCTTTTCCAGCGTATAGATCCTTCAACACTCACATAGACCTATATAAACTTATAAGATCTCTTAAACTCAAAGTTTTCTTTAAAGTTATGGACTCTGGCCATCGGGAACAATTCAAACTGCCCTCCATGTTTGTGCCACAGGTTGATTATCCAGCAATTGAGGTTTTCAAGGATCTTGTCCCTAAAGATATTACCAATATTGAACGGGCACATAGTAAGGTGTATAGAAATATTTCTTTTGCTGAACATCAGGCACTAGCAAGGCTCGCTAATGATAAGACCATCACTATAAAACCTGCGGATAAGGGAGGTGGTGTGGTTATAATGAATACAGTTGATTATGAAAAGGAAGTTTATAGACAATAGGATAATGACAAGTTTTACAGAAAATTGAACACTGACCCTACATCTAGAGTGGCTACTATTTTGAGAACAGTGTTGTATTAAGGTCTTGCTTTTGATTATATCACTGATAAAACTTTTGATTATCTAAATCAATCCTTCTCTAAGGTACCTGTGTTCTACACACTCCCTAAAATACATAAGAAAACAGCCCTTAGTCCATTGGTCCCGGGGAGACCTATAGTAGCTGGGAGAGGGTCCCTCTTGGAAAGAAGTGCTAATTTTGTGAATTCGTTTGTTAATCCCTTCACCATGACCACTCCCTCCTATGTTAGAGATTAATCTGATTTCATTTTACAGCTAGAAGGGTTCAGCGTTCCACCTGGTATGGCGCTACTTACGATAGATGTGCAGTCCCTATATACCAACATATCGTTGGACAAAGTTAGACTGATTATTGAATGCACCCTTGATTCTCGAGCCAACCTATGGCCTCCTACACGATTCCTATTGGATCTCATGGACGTAGTGTTGGAAAATAATTTTTTCCACTATAAACAAGACTTTTACCTGCAAATTGTCGGAGAGGTAATGGGCTGTGCTTTGGCGCCCGCCATCGCCAACCTGTACATGATTGACTTTGAGAAATTATTCATTTATAAGAAAGAGGCTAATCCCTTTCATAAACACATCTTATCATATAAGCGGTACATTGATGACCTATTTTTTATACTTGATTCTATGGATATAGTGCCCGCTTTCATGAACTGGATCAATTCCCTTGATGTTAACTTAAACTTTACTGGGGTTTCTGATCGGGTTAGTATACCTTTTTTTGGATGTATATGTATATGTCTCCAACGCCAGAATTGGGATGAGTTTATATAGAAAACTGATGGACCGAAACTCCTACTTAAACTTTCGCTCGTTTCATCCTGCGCACTTAAAATACAACATACCTTTTGGCCTTTTGTCTCATGCAAAAAGAAATTCTACCAAAGATAGTGATTTTAAAAAAGCAGCTAATACCATCAGTAATTTTTTAACAGACAAGGGTTATCCAGATAGGATTATTTCTCTTCAATTTAACAAAGTCAATTCTATACCCAGGGGTTCACTATTAAAACAGAAAGAAAAAGATAACAGGTCTAGGATTTTTTGCTCCCTGGACTATACCCCGATGGCCCTCAAAATTAAGAAATTGGTGTTAAAACATTGGCACATTATCGAAGATTTGCCTGGGTGTGCTCAGAAACCGTTAGTAGGCTTTCACAGGACCAAGTCCCTCTATAATCATCTAGTTAGTTCCAATGCTGCCACGGACATTAATCCTCCTCCCATCATTTGAGGACATTATCGCTGTGGGGACTGTGTCGCCTGTCGATTTGCTTGGGAAACTAAATCCATCAGTGTCCCGAAGAGAGATTACGTACTTGAGTTAGCCAGTTTCACGAATTGTAACTCGTGAAATGTGATCTATGCCATCATCTGTCCTTGTGGGTTGTTTTATGTGGAATTAACTGGGCGCCCTCTGAAAGTTAGGGTACTTGAACATAGATCTCGAATCCGGGGCCAGGTCACCTCTGCCCCACTTGTGGCACATTACATGGAAAAGAACCACTCAGAAAATGACATTAAGTTTCTTGCACTTGAGAAAATTTCGATCAAAATGTATGAAAGGGTTAACATGGATTTGTTGTTAAAACTTACTACATCCACTTGTTGGATTCGGTGTCTCCTTCAGGGTTAAATTTAGACCAAAACTTCAGCTGCTACCTGTAACCATGACTCCTACCCTGAGTATCTGTAATTATTTACAGCTGTGCACTGCCTGCAAGTATAAGTTTTCCACACTCTTTAGCACTATAACGTCCTTAGCACTAAAGAAGCCACTAAGAGGCTAGAACACGATCACATAGAATAAACAATAATTATCTTTGTTACTACGAAGTATTTCCATTGAGGTAAGAATAATTACTATTAATGTTAATTGTACCACTATCTGTATATATTCCTTGTAAATATTGTATATATTTATGTACATACTGTACTGTATTACATTATATTATTATTTTTATTGTAGAAAATCAATTTCCATTGAGAAAACCCAGAAGAAGCTGAGGTGAAAAGCATTATTTACTAGTTTGCTTTGGTTTTCTCTCACTTACCTGAAGTAAAGGACATATATTTTCATATCTTGACGGATTTCTTGTTTTACCTGGTATTTTGTCTGCAGCAATTACAATTTTATATTCATCTGTTAGCATGTTTTCTAATGCAATTTTAAAATTGCGGATGAGCTGATTGTGCTGATGAAACATTCTTTGTAATATGATTTTCAGTGCCTTCAATATATTTGCATCTTTGGGCAGTCTCTTGTTCCTCGTTTCCCATGAAATATATTTGAAGGAATTTGGGTTGTTCATCTGGTACTGGTATTAAAGATCCTATGTTATGGTATATTTGTCCTTGTATTGTAAATGTAGGATTGAAGCCTTTGTGTTGAATAATTGTTGTTGCACCAAAAGAAGTCATCTGAAAGCAGGAGTTGTATCTTCTTATGTTATTAAGAGCATGTTTAGAGTCTGGTGTAATTCCAGTTGTGTATCATTGAAGTTCTTATGGTGGTTGTAGTTGTTGTATTCTTATTTTTCCTTGTTTGCAACATAGTCCTTGTGATTCTTTTTTAAAATTTTCTGGCTTGACAGAAACTGCAAATATTGTCTAGGTTTCCGATGTCTATTCTAGTATCCTGGGAATAATTTTTTTCTGGATTGTAGGAAATTCCTTCGATTTCCAATCTGCATTGTGTTGTTTTGTTTTCGGACGTAAGTTGTGTCATGGTTTGTCTTTTTCGTTGTAGTCGGTTTTCATGTTTGGGTTGTGGTTCTGTTGCTCTTGCTGTACTGTCTTTTTCTCTCTGATTTCTTAGTCTTGTTTCATGTTGATCTGTTGTTAGATTTGCTCTAAAATCTGCATCAGTTTTTCTGCGCCTTGCAAGTCTTTGTTCTCTCTCTTGTGGTATTTCTTTGTTGCATTGTGTTTTTCTTTTAAATGCTGTTTGTTCTACCTGGCCAATGTTATGACTTTTTTGGAGGCATCCTGTTAAAAGTTTTTTTGTTTATTTTTTTATATATATATTGTTTCAGTAAGATATGTGAACCGTTGCGGCTTTGGCTTCTGTTGATAATTAGTTTTTAATGCCTTGTATGGTAAATAATTAGAACGATGCACACATTAACACGCACAGTCCCTCTGCATGTTTTAATTACTGAAGAATTATTCTGAAAAGAAATGTTTTAGATTATGTCTTTTTATTTGCTTGTGTTCTTGTATTTTTGTAGCCCCACTGATGCTTCTGTTCTTGTATTCTCTGCCTTCACCTCAGCTGTGATCCATCAGCTGTCATCTTTTTATTTTGTTGTTTATTGATTATGTTGTTTGTTGTATTTTGTGTTTATATTTTTGTAGAGTTATTCTCGATATTTGGTTTTTTTTTGTGTATTATTGATTTGACGCTGCTGCGTCAGCTGTGTTTCGCTCTGTCTTTCCCTCAGCTGAAAGTT
Source organism: Bradypodion pumilum (assembly GCA_035047305.1). Classification (NCBI taxonomy): domain Eukaryota; kingdom Metazoa; phylum Chordata; class Lepidosauria; order Squamata; family Chamaeleonidae; genus Bradypodion; species Bradypodion pumilum. The sequence continues at coordinate 21,094,616 of JAWDJD010000009.1, read as the reverse complement.
CTGAGGTAATTTGTGCTGGGAACGGCGGTTTGATTTTTCCGCTTGGTTCAGCTTAGGGGAATGTCATGTGCAGCTTCAGCTGGAGCTTTGTATTCAGCGTGCACAGTTTTGGCTGCAGCTCTTTATTTTTAATGCCATGCGGATCAATGGATCTGTGCATGCCACCACGGATGAGCACGTGGATCTGCGTGTGGCAAAACCCTCTTTGCGCTTGCACAGTTGTTTTGTGAGGATTTGTGGGGCAGAGGATCCACCTGCAGCCTCAAGATACTTGCGGTGATGGTCTCAGTTGGGCAAGGTATGCATGGTGCATTACAGGATAGGCTGGATGGATGTGGACACACATTCCACACACACACGACCACATCCCTTTCTTATAGGTATAGATATAGATAGAAAATCTCCCTGTTTGCACCAGGGCAGGGACAGGAACCTTGGGTGGAAACAGGCCTTTCTAAGCCTCGAAGTCTTCCAGTTTTGATCTGGTAGAACTCCCAGAATGGGGAGATATGGAATATGCAGTCCAAGAAATCATGTCCTTATTTATTTTTATTTATTTATAAATCAAATGTATATAGCTGCCCACTTGCCACGTCGTAGCAACTCAGGGTGGCTTACAAAATTAACACAACAAGATAACAAAAAACAGCAGGAGGAGAAAAGCTGGCTAGCAGTCCCAAAGGATCAAGGCTGAATATTTTCCAATGCAAGTCCCCCTCAATTCCACTGTTCTTTTTTCTTAGTTCCTATGTGTCACTGGGTGGAAGCTTTTTGCCTCTACCATCCAGAAATGTTACTTGGGAAGCATCAGTTAATGCTTGCCAACTAGATAGCATTCAGAGGGATTGCAGAAGAATCTTTCCTCCCAACGCTCCTTCCAAGGCAAGAATAGGAACTGAATCCAGTTTAGGTGTCTCATTCATGTTTCTGGCCTAGCAGCTGATGCTGCTTGCTGTGCCACTTCCCCCTGTAGCCCAAGAGGATCAGCTTTTTCTATTTTCCTTCATTATATATAGTGAACAGAAGGCTTTGGCTGTAACTGTTCGCACCCAGGCAAATCTCAGCACATGGGGCCTTGTCCTTGGGGGTGGGCACCATCACTATGGTGGTGGCTAAGTTCTCCTGGGGACCGAGCATTGGGGATATTACCCTAACAGCTGCAGACCTAAGGAACGAAGTCAGTGCATCTGAAACAGCAGCAGTGCCAGCATGGAGGTGCTAAGAAGGCAGCCCTTTTACCATGCTAGGGTGCTGAGGGCCAATCACCCGCTCATCCAAATTTAACTGATTAAAAGAAACACACAAAGAAAAACTGGATGGATTTCACTGATGACGGCCAGGCGAGCAACAAGGATCATGACTTTGGGAGTGACCTTTGGCGAGCAATGGAGTTGTCTAAGGAGAGATCCCAATGAAGATCCTTTGTGGAATCCTCTACACCAGGGGTGCCCAAACTATGGCTCAGGGGCCAGATTTGGCCCCCAATGTGAATTCATCTGGCCCACAAAGCCCTTGTCACTCTTGGAAGTGGAAGTAAAATGTGCCCGGATCCAGCCCCGAGGCCATAGTGACCAGCTCCCTGAACCACATGACCGGCCCACAGCCCAAAAAGTTAGGGCACCCCTGCTCTACACCATAAGGTAGAAGAGGAGACGATTAAGAAAGAAAGAAAATATTATTTATTTTTTAAAATTAGCGCGGGAGAGAGAGAATAAAGGTAGCTGATGTGTGCATGTGAGTTTGAGAGCCATTTGTTCATGGCTACAAGCTGCCTCCCCCCAAGTACTGTTCAATAGCAAATAATTTCAATGAACAAAAATATGTACATTTATAATATCTCCTGTGATGTCTTTTTAGTTTCTTGTTCTCCAAGCATGATCAGAACTTGTAGATGAATCAGTTGGAACCAAACAAATCAAAACCATTGATCAATAATAAAATAAATGTCTTGTCGGAAATATTTCCAGTATTGGCTTGGAGGAGAAGGACTGTAACTACTGCTGCCTGTGGCTTTTTGCTGATCCAAGCAAAATTTTATCAGCCATTTCAAAGAGTGTTTATATCAGGAAATCTGAAAAATAAATCTCTGGGTTAATCCAATAACCAGTATTTAGAAAGCATCTACTGCAGGTGGGCAGCATGCTGGTGAATTTGCCAGCTTGATATTGAAGGTATTAGTCAATCAAAATGCCAATATTTGTCAAAAAAAAATAAGGGACAATGATATAGACTTAGTGCAAATCCAGGGAACTAATTTGATAGATGAAGATCAAGCATGATCCAGAGCTAAGCTCGCTGAAAACGAAATAATTGGCATTATGTATCATCACACATATGGAGTAATAATGTATGCTAGAAGGGACATAGAGAATGTCAGATTGATTTCTAGCCCTACCCAAATTGATGTTCACATGAGTGTAGTGAAAGTTGGCAGCATGAACATAGTAAAAGTGTATAAACCCCCAGTAGCAGCTTAATCACATCATCTTCTTCCATCATTCCTTCACCCAACTATATATGCTGGTGATTTTAATAGCCACCAATCTAGCTAAGAATTAGAGGGGGGCAGCCCCACAAATACAAAATTCAAGGTTTTAATTGGAATCATTTCTTTCCACCATATTTATCATGAAAGGGCCTGTTTCTCAATATTCAGCCTATTGCCTCTGCTGCTTCCTAAGTTTTACGTTTCAAGAAGGGAGAGCTGCCAAATATTTTACTGCATCTCGTTAACAGAGTTCCTATGTTCATACACACAAAACACAAGCATGCACGCACATACATTTGGTTTCCTTTCAGTTTATTCCTTGTATAGTGTTTCAGTAATAATGGCTGTCCAAGGCACACATTTACAAATGCCAGCAACAATTTAGTGTGGAAATATTGTGGATGGAAATCTCTACACATTTTGCCAAGATACCCACAAGTAATCTGTTTTAAAAGTTTAGATTCCTTCCAGTCTGTGGATTCCGCGTGCCCAGTTGGCACGCATGGCCTCTGGCAGAGGTTAAACCTAGCGAGCACGCTCCTGGCCCCTGGCCCTTGCCAGTAGAGAGAAATTAAGGGGGGTGGATAAATGATAGGGTTTTGATTCACCCAATTCCTTGACCTGGCCAGCGGACCTGCTGAGAGAGCGAATATGTTACTCATTAGAGTAATCCCTCATCTCCGAGTCTCAGTCTTATCCCAGAAGCAAACAGGAGTCATGATTGCCTTAGTCTAAGCCCAAAACAATGGTGTTGTTCCAGTCAGTGTTTGCCCGCACTAATTAACTTCCCCAAGAGAGGTTCCCAATTAACCTGAGTAAATAGGTGATGTGATTAACTGTCGGGTGATGGTTTTTTCTACCTTGCCTTCTGATCTATAAAAGGTGATGTCTTTTCCTCAATAAACGACTGATCTTATCCTCCTCCATACTGCCTCGTATCGTTTCTTGATCAGTCTCCTCCGGGACCTACGGCCCTCAGCGGCCCCGATTCCTACACCAGTCTTACTGTGCAGATACAATAATTCCTTATATCTGGCAAGCAGAGAACAAAACCGCCAGGAAACATTAGAGTGGGTTGTTTAAGGGATTGTAGTGCTTTCTTTCAAAATCTTTCAATATATTGACCTTTTGTTTGAAAGAATGTGGTAGTGTTCAAGTTGTTGGAGAAGCCAAAAATGACATTTGTGGAGAAAATGGAGGGGGCACTTAACAATGTATTATTGGCCACTCCATAACCCACAGACTTCAAAAATATGTTCAATAAGAACAGAAAAGCAATGTGGTTAGAGCTATGTTTGTGTATTTTTTTAAGAAATAAGGGGGTGAAATAAAATCTAGAACAAAAGTTCAAGTTCATGGGTAAGTGCAATCAGATATCATAGCCAGAAGGAGAAAATGTGGCCTGCCTTAAGAGTGAAATTGACATGTCTCTTCAAGGCATGATTAATTAGAAATGAAGTCCCAGCAGGACTAGTCTTGCCATTATGCGAAGAGAGGCAGCAGACTTGGCTGTTATGCAAGGGTGACAAACTGTAATTTCTTTGCTTGTGCATTTATTTATTATTGTATATTTTACTGTACAAAAAGCAGATTTTGGGAGATTGATTCCCCACATCCCCAGAGATGTTTGAGGAAGGCTGCTGGAGTGAGATTATAAAGGAATGAGATTATAAAGAAAATAAACGGAATAGAACCAGTCTTAATTTATATACAGAGGCAACAAATAGAGTGGTTTGTCCATTTGGAGAGAATGTGTTAGAATTCCATATCATATAAGGCATATGTGAAAAGAGGAGTAGAACAAAGAGCAAGAGGCAGACCCAGAGGAAGGTAGAGAGATAACATATTACAAAAAAACAAAATAATGCCAGTGGAGAAGAAGATTCTCTGCTATGCTTCCTGAGAGAAAATCTCACCTGTGTAGTCATAGGCACACCCCAGAATAAGGGAATGATAAATCACTTCTGAGTACTGGGTTGCCTTACGTTAGAACTGATTTGATAGCACACAATTATTATTTAATGGTACAGTGGATTTCCCCCATGGATGTTTTCCTATATTATTATTATTATTATTATTATTATTATTATTATTATTATTATTATTATTATTATTATTATTATTATTATTATTATTATTATTATTATTATTATTATTATTATTATTATTATTATTATTATTATTATTATTATTATTATTATTATTATTATTATTATTATTATTATTATTATTATTATTATTATTATTATTATTATTAAATTTGTATGCCGCCCCACTCGCAAAGCAACTCTGGGCAGCTAACAAAGATACAAGTATACAGTTACAATTACAATTACAAGTTACCACATTATTATAATACAAAAACATTTAAAAAAATATCCAAATTACAATTACAAAATATCGAATTATCATGATACAAAAAAATTCAAAAAACAATACACAGAAAAGCATCATAAACTCAACCCCACCTACTATGTCCATGGGAGGGTCCGTGGTCATCGTCGTCGGTTTCTATCCAAACAAAAGTTCAGACCATTTTATGTTATTATTTTATGTAAACCAGTGTTTTATACTTCTTTTTGCATAATAGAACACCCTTTGGGTTATTTATTTTTGTGAGAGCTGTTGAGATTTATAATTTTTATGTGAGAATCCATCATCTAACAACAATGGCAGAGCCTAAGAATGCATGCTGAATCCATGCTATGCGAATAGAGCAGATTGCTTCCTATACAGAATATTGTTGTTATGTGCTATCAAGTCAACTCTGACTTACGATGACTCTATGAATCAGAAATCTCAAAAAGGTCCCCTCCTTAACAGTCTTGCTCAGCTCCTGCAAGTTATTTCCTGTGGCTTCCTTTAGGGAATCACTCCATCTTTCACTTGGCCTTCCTAATTTCCTGCAGCCTCCCACCTTTCCCAGCATTATGGTCTTTTCTAGAGAGGCCTGCCTTTTCTTGATATGCCAAAAACAAGACAATCTCGATTTCATCATTTTTTGCCTCCAGAGGCAGTTCAAGCTTGACTTGCTCTAGGACCTGCTTGTTTGTCTATATAAAATACAAGAACACAATTATCAATGAACACAGGCATTTTGAAATGTAGAAGAAGTGGTTCTAGGGATTGGATTCTCTTAGACCACAAACCCTGTAATTCTCCATTCTGGGAATTTCACATGTCAGACTGACATTTTACAGACACGTGGAAGAAAGGCCTTAGCAGGAGGGCTTTGAAGCTTATAGTTAGGCCTGGTTCTCCCCATGTTTCCTGTTCTGAAAGAAAACTCTCAGTTAGTACTGGAACATGAATAGAAAACCTGAGTGAAGCTAGGTCTAGCTAAAATGAATGACACTCATATGTATACTAGGTATCTGTCTACCAGGCAGAACTTCCAGAATGGAAAAATGTGGGTTATGTAATCCAAGAAATTTGAAAATCCCATCCCTCATAGTTTAAATATGTCCTTGCTGCCCTTGGACTAAGAAATACATGTTTCTATGGTTCAAGTCAGGGATTCTCAACTTGCAGCCTGTGGGCTGGATGCGTCCCACCGCGCCATTTCATGTTTTACCCCACCACCTCCACCACACCAGGAAGTGCCATATGGTGGAGGAAGGGCAAAATGGACATCCTGCCCCGAAGCTGTCTGAGGGAGCATGACCCGGTCCCCAACTTTAAAAGGTTGAGAACTCCTGGTTTAAGTCCCTATTATTTCTCCCCTCTCTATTTTTTTTTAAACCTCACAACAATGCTGTTTATAGATATGTGATCAGTTTGAATTAGGGAAGCAAAAAAACAAAACAGGAATGTCTCATTTATCGTTACGACAGCCTGTATTTTTTAAATTTTTATTAATTTTATTATCAAATAACAGTGTACATAAAACAAATAAACACTATTTTGAAACAAAATATCACATAAACAAAAATCAAAAACAATACAAAGCATAATAAACTTGATACAAAATACAACTAAATGAAATATACAGACATATACAGAATAATGAAATCTAATCAACCTATTAACTTAATCTCTATTTTAAATCTATGTATAATATCTACTCTTATCTACTCTTATCACTATCCTTATTACTTAAGTATAATTTCTAACACTGTATATGAAAACATTACGTTCACCCAGTGATATTTACAATGCTTAGGGAGAATGATTTTACTTTATATCGCTATTTTACATCCAAAGAAGAACGATATTCAGATGCCCGAGTACAACCTTGTTTCTTAATTAACACATACTCAATAAAATATTTCCAAATTTCATGAAATTTGTTTTTCTTTTACTATTCCTTTTCTTGTGTTTAATTCCCATGTTAACTTGTCGTTCACTGCTAATATCCATAAGAACATAAGAACATAAGAACAGCCTTGCTGGAACAGGCCACAGCCCATCCAGTCCAGCATTCTGTCTCACACAGTGGCTCACCATTTCCTTCAGGGTATTCCCAAGGAGATGCCTTCACCTGCTTAGGATTCCCTGGAAATGATATTGAGAGATATCCTGCCTATCTCTCCAACCCGGAGGTTGTCCTTAAGTATCCATAATTATAGCTATTGATACTCTTCTCCTCCATGAACTTGTCTAATCCTTTCTTAAAGCTGTCAAGACTGACAGCTGTCACCACTTCTTCTGGCAGGGAGTTCCATAGACCAGTAATCCTCTGGGTGAAAAAGTACTTTCTCTTATTTGTTTGAGAACTAGTACCCAAAAGTTTCATGGAGTGTCCCCTAGTTCTAGTATTATGCGATAGGGAAAACAGTTTTTCCTTATCTACTTTGTCCACACCGTGCATGATTTTATAAACTTCAATCAGGTCACCTCTTAGACGTCGTCGTTCAAGAGTGAAGAGGCCCAACCGTTGCAGCCTCAGATGGTAAGGAAGGTGTTCCAGTCCCCTAATCATTCTGGTTGCCCTCCTCTGCACTTTTTCCAGCTCCATAATATCCTTCTGGAGGTATGGCGACCAGAACTGTACACAGTATTCCAGATGGGGCCTCACCATAGATTTATAAAGAGGCAAAATGACACTTGCTGACTTATTTTCTATACCCTTCCTAATGATCCCTAGCATTGAGTTTGCTTTTTTCACTGCTGAGGCACACTGGGTAGACACCTTCATTGAGTTGTCCACCAGGACACCAAGGTCCCTTTCCTGGTTTGTCTCAGAGAGTTCAGACCCCATCAGTTTATAAATGTAATTGGGGTTCTTTGCCCCAACATGCATCACTCTGCACTTACTAATGTTGAAACTCATTTGCCACTGTTTTGCCCACTCCCCCAGTGTCGAGAGATCCCTCTGGAGCTCCTCACAATCTCTCACAGTTTTCACTACCCTGTATAATTTAGTGTCGTCAGCAAATTTGGCTACCTTGCTTTTTACTCCTACCTCTAGATCATTTATGAAGAGGTTGAAAAGCAGGGGTCCCAGTACTGAACCTTGGGGGACCCCACTCTTTACTTCCCTCCACTTGGAGAAGTGTCCATTTAGTGCTACCCTCTGTTTCCTGTCCCTTAGCCAGTTGCTGATCCAGGACAAGACCTGTCCCTTTATTCCATGACTGGTAAGTTTATTCAAGAGCCTTTGGTGTGGGACCTTGTCAAAAGCCTTCTGAAAGTCCAGATAAACAATGTCAACTGGATCCCCCTTATCCACATGCTTGTTGACACTCTCAAAAAATTCCAACAGATTAGTGAGGCATGATTTGCCCTTGCAAAAGCCATGTTGGCTCTCCTTTAGCAGCGCCTTCTCTTCTATGTGCCTATTAATTCTATCTTTTAGGATGGTTTCCATCACTTTACCTGGGACACATGTCAAACTGACAGGTCGGTAATTTCCTGGATCACCCCTGGATCCTTTTTTGAAAATTGGTGTTACATTCGCTACCTTCCAGTCATCAGGCACAAAGCCTGATTTGAGGGAAATTTCCTTATACCAATCCTCTGTGTTAATTATTATTTCACTCTTCCAATTTTTAGCAATGCATTGTCTTGCTACAGTTAACATGATTAATAATAATCTTTTCTATGTTTGTCCAAATTCAAATTGTCAACCTCAGATAAAATAGCCATACTTGCATCCAGTTTGAAATTAATATCTAAAATTGCATTAATTTCCCTATTAATTTTTGTCCAAAAGAACTTCAATTTTTTACATTCCTACCACATATGTAAGTATAACCCTCGAGTATCATTACATCTCCAACAATACTTTGACTTTGTGCTATCCATCTGATGTAATCTAATCGGTGTTAAATACCATCTCCAAATTAATTTGTAGTTGTGCTCTTTAACTTTAACCGATAGGGTATGCATAATTCTGTTTTTCCATTTACTTTTCCAACCTACATTACTAATTTTAATGTTCAAATCTTGTTCCAAAATTAACTTTAATGTATCCTGTGGTTTTTCATCGTTACTTAGTATTTTATCTATTTTACTGACTATTCCTTTAATTTGTGTTTGGTTTGTCCTTAAGCTGTGTACCAATTCTTCAAATGGTGTTCTATTTCTGTCTATACTTACCTCTTCTAGTTTTTTATTCCATTTATTCACTTGAACAACATGCAGCCAGTTTAAGTTCATTTGCCTAAATAAGTCCGCTTTTTTAACTTCATCATTGCAAACCTTCAACCTGTTTTTTAATCTCAACACATCATTTCTATTAATTACACCTACTAGGTTATTATCTAATCTCAATGGAAATGATTTTATATCACTAAACTCAATTATCGGCGACTTATCCGGAGCTAAACTTTTCTTTAACACCCTCCATTATCAACTAATACTTTCAATGTTTTATTTAATATACCTTTCTTTATTTTATTCAAGAAGATCGCATTGCCAATTTCCGAAATAGCAATTCTACCTTTTCCCAAATGTGTTCTTTTTTCATTAATATTTACATATGTATCTCAATTTAAATGCATTATAGTAATTTTTAACATTTGGAATTCCTAATCTGCCTAATTTCTGTGATAAATACCATAAGGATTTCGCTATTCTTGGTCTCTTATCCCAGCTGCAATAATTGTTTATCATACTCTGGAAATATTTTCATTAATTTGTATTTGTAATGAATCAAATAAAAAATTTAATTTAGGCAATAACTTCATTTTGCAATTCTTCCAAACCATGATAAGTTTAATTTTTTGTATTGTTGTATTTTTCTTTTAATTCTCTTTCACATTTATCATAATTCATTTTCTTCAGATCTTCATAATTACTTGAAATATTGATCCCTAAATACTTTATATTATTCTTTATTTGAATCTTAATCTTATCACTATTTTTTCCTTATCCTCATTGTTCAAATTAAAAATTAAAGCTTCTGACTTATCCCAGTTCACCTCCAGTCCTGTTGCTTCCTGAAACTTTTTAAGATGTATCTGTACTTTAGATAATGAGAGTTGTGGATTCGTTAAAATAACTAGAGTGTCGTCCGCATATAAATTTATTTTAGTACCGGCAATCCCTTCTACATTCTCATCTGATCTAATCGCATTTGCAAGTAACTCCATGGCCATAACTAATAACATTGGAGATAATGGATCTCCTTGTCTAGTTCCTGCACTTAAAATGATATCTTCTGTATTTGTGTCATTTACTATTATTTTAGCTGTACCACGCTGGTACAATTGGTCTATTATCCCATTAAAAAAATTTCAAAAACCAAATTTCTGTATAATTCTCTTAATTGTGATCCATTGAAGTGAATCAAATGTTTTATAAATATCAAGGGATAATATGCCTATTTTTAGTTTGTTATATTGTGCCTTTGTAGCCAAATCTATTACTTTTCTTATCAAATCAGACATGTGTCTTCCTCCCATAAAACCGACCTGGTCTTCCATGATATAATTATCCATAAATTTATTTAGTCTATTTACAAGAACGGCAGTAAATAACTTTGCATCTTGATTCATAAGTGATATTGGCCTATATGATTCTATTTTTTTCTAAATTTTTATCCGGTTTAGGAATTAAATAATGTTTGTTCTATACCAAGATGGTGGCATTTTACCCCCTTCCAATATATGATTAAATATTCTCAATATCTTTGGAACCAACATCTCTTTAAAATCTTTATAAAAATCTGTGGATAGACCATCCTCCCCAGATGCCTTGGCTGTTTTTAATTTGTCAATTACTTCTATAATTTCATTTTTGGATATTTTTTCCTCCATCTGATTTATATGTTCAGGCTTTATTTTGAGCTGTAACCATTTTTCTAGATGTTGATCTACTTTTTCACAATGTATCTTTTTGTCTGTATACAACTTTTGATAAAAACCCCTTTACAATTTCTAATTTATCCTCTATCCTGTTACATCTCTGTCCAGCCTTATTTATTAGAATTCCCATGTTTCTTCTATCTTTTTTCTCCTCTGCCACCCTTGCCAGTAATTTTGAGTTTTTATTGGAAAATTCAGAATGATCCCTCTTTAGGTAAATTAAATTATTTTTAACTCTTACAATATCTCTTTTAATCACTTTCGATTTTAACATTTTCAATCTCTCCATAATACTCCTGTCTTTAGTTCTGGCGTGTTCGTCCTGTAAATTTTTAATTTCATTTTCCAATTGTTGCTGCTCCTTCTTGTATTGCTTATTCTTAATGGCTGATAACTTAATGCACTCCCTTCTAAATATTGATTTCGTAGTATCCCACAATACTTCATCACCTACTTCATTTGTATGATTAAGTGTCCAATATTCCTCCCAATTATTCATTAACCTTTCTTTATTTGCTTGATTCTTAAACAATTTAACATCATATTTCTACCCACTTTCCCTTTGTATCATACTATCTAATTTTAAATCTAATGTTATTTTGGCATGGTCTGATTCTTTAATTATTCCTATCTTTATATCTTCAATTTTATTGATCAGATTCTCCAACATCAGAATATAGTCTATTCTGGAATAAGTATTATGGACTTGTGAGTAAAAAGTATATCCCTTTTGTGAACTTTTAATTTCTCTCCATGTATCTCGCAGACCCAATGCCATAAACCATGCATCCATAATTTTCTTACTGCCACTGGTGTATCTTATAGGATTTGCGGTATCAAAATTGGTCCTAATTAAATTAAAATCACCCGCTGCTATTAATCTTGCTGTATTTCTCTCTCTATAATTTTTTAATCTGTTCTAAATAAACTTCTTGCCTTTCATTTGGAGCATACACATTAACAAGGGTAATTTCTTCACTGTTGATCAAACCTTTTAAAATTATATACCTTCCCTCTGAGTCTTCGATGCATTTTTCTATTACGAATCCCAGCCTTTTAGATATTAAAATTGCAACGCCTCTGGCTTTAGAATTTCCATATGCTTTTTCATAATGTTCTATCCACCCTAACCATAAATTATTTGTATTATGATACTTTTGATGGGTTTCCTGTAGGAAAATTATATCTGGTCTGTCTTTTTTAATGGCAGCCTCTAATCGTTTTCTTTTTATGTGATTTCCAGCACCTTTAACATTCCAAGATAATATTTTAATATGTTTCATCTTTATTATTTAATTTTCTCTTTAATCCAACTCATTCTCTGTAAAGCATGTGTACATAAAAATATCTAATTACCCACATAAAAGACAAAATACAAAATAAAAAACATAACAAATAACAAAAATCCATTACCCTCCCCACCTTTTCACAAAAAGTAACCCTTGAACTTCAAGGAGGGGAGGGGGTTGCAGCAAGATTGTAGTCCAAGTGTCTGTCTCGCTTACTTATTTCATACTAATGTACTATTTTCCACATTCTTTACTACTTAGTTTAATCTAATTTTCCTCTGAGCTGTGAGCCATGTGTGTATACATTCCTGCTACTATCAAGGCTTCTTTTAATTCTTCCCATTCTTGTGAATTTTGTTCAATTATGTTCGCCTCAAACAATACATCCAAAACATATGTTCCTTCCCTGATCATAAATGTTTTCCCCAATTTTGTGAATGACAGTTGCTTTGAAAATTTCCATTTGTAGATAATTCATTTTTCTCTCAATTTTTTAGTTATTGACTTAATCTGAGTTCTCAATACCCGTTCATCAAATGAGATGTCATTATATACTTCTATGTTATTCCCATCTAAACATAGTGCAGATGATCCCTCTTTATTTAAATGTGACATTATACTCATTTTTAAACCAGCATTTGCAAACTTTACCAACACTAACCTGTTACCACTGTAACCTGTTACCACTGTTATTTCTTTTTGATCCTAGTCTGTATACACTTAATATATCATCGGCGGTAAACTCCCTACCTAATTTTAATTCATTCAACCATTTTAACAAGCTAATTTTCAGTTGATCCAGAGTTTTCTCAACTACATTTCTAATTACTATGTTAGGTCTTCTTAGTTGTTCCTCCAATATTTCTAACCTTTTTCCATGATCGTCTGTTTTTATTTCACTTTCTTTTGCTTTTTCCCTTAATTTCTTGAACTTCTCTGGTTATTTTCTCAACTTATTTTGTCTTTAAATTCATTCCTTCTTTCATTTCTTTACTTCTTTCATGATTTTCACTGTTTCTGCTTTATTGGATTCTGCTATTCCCATCACTATCATCATCATATTTGCTAGAAAATCTCAAGGCTTTCTTGTTGGACTTTTAAGAAATCTTGGGCATCTTGCATCCTTTGTTCCTCCATTATTTGGAACTTTGTCTGTAAAAATTCTTTTAACCTATCAAGCTTTTGTTCTATACCACCTTTATGTTCTGTCACTTTGCTTTCCATTTTTGTAACACATTCCCTTATTCCTTGTGTTTCTTCCTCTTTATCTTTCTCCATATTACCCATCTTGCTTTGTATGTCCTTCTCTTCTTCCTTTTTATTCTTCTTCACTCCTTTCATCTTTTTTCTTTTCCCCCCAAATCTTTTTCTTCCTTTTCTAATACTTCAGTAGTGTCCAGGTTTTCTTGCTGCTGTTGCATGTGTTGTTGCTGTAACTCTTGTTGTATTTGCCCTTGAATTTGCTCTTGCTGCTGCAAAACTTGCTGTTTTTCCCTTTCTTCTATTTTTTCCAGAGAATTTCCAGTTCCTCAATGTCATCTATCTCTTCCTTTAATGATTTCCTCCTTTCTCCAGTCTCTGTTCTGATCAGTCGCCCAATCCTGGTCCAGGCTAATTCAGAATCCTGATCTTCTTCCTCTTGTTTTCATTTTCCTTTCCGATTCATTCACATCAAACACAACAAGCAAACATCAAATACTGACTCTTTTTTACAAATCAATACAATTCAATACTGTATTATAACTTAATATTAAATGAGACTCCTTAACAAACCATAGAATCCTATAATTAACTTTTCATTACTTACTTAACTTCTCTAACACTTACTTACTTAACTTCCACTTAATAATAATATTAATTTCTCTGTAGTATACATAAAAACTCAATGTATACTTGTTTATATCCTAACCATTAAGTACTATTTAACAGGAATGAAGAAATAGAAAGAAATATAAAAAGAAAGAAGAGAAAAAAGGGGGAAGAGAAGAAAAGCTTAGAAAGAGAAAGAAAGACAGAGATAAAAATAAATAAATAACAAATATGCAAAAAATAAGCAAAAACAAAAATTTAAAAGAACAAAAAAGAAAACAGGAAAAATTGAAACAATGATATGTCTAAGTTCTATGATTCAGTATTTTATAAAAAAAGCCAAGCCAATAACAGACATATGATTCTCAATCACCCTTTTCACATTCAGTCTTCTTTCTGCCTCTCGCCACACCTCAGCCCATTTCTCTCAATGAGCTCTCGTAATCAATCCTTTGCCTTTTCTTGCTTTATCCTCTTTCGCTTACGATCTGCACACGTTTACCTGCTGTCACACGGCTCTCTTTCCTCACCCCTTCTCAGTCCTTTCTTTTCTTCACTCTTTTTCCTTTCCTGCAAAATATCTTCTAAGTCTTTCAATACAACAGTCCTTTCTAAACAAATGCTTTAATCACGATTAAAAACAGAAAGGAGCAATATTCTATAAGGGCAGCAAAATGAGCAGTTCCACCGCGTCAATGGTGGAGGCAGGAACAGGTCGCCCCGGGAGGGACCTTTCTCCCACCTCGGATTTCTCTCTTTTTTTAAGCTGTTTCTAAGTATCGATTCCTCAAAAAATGATGCTAAAACAAATCAGGCTTTAGTTCTCTATAACTTACGATTGATCTTACTGCTGTTAAACGGCTCACAGCATCAAAAATCCACCTAAAGTTGTCCACCTTTCAGACAGACACAATTTTGCTTCCACTCAGCATGCCATCTTGACACACCCTCCCACAACAGCCTGTTTAAATAGTCTGCTGAGGATAGTTCGACTGCCATGAGAGAGTTTGTTCTCAGTGTAATGCTGAGGAAGTGTGAGAAGGGCGATCCTTTCAAGTATCATGCAGAGAAGACTTTTAGTGAAGACTTTTAATGAAGGTGAAACATGGCACTTTATTCAGAAACAAACAGACACCTGCAGGCAGGTAACCTCTCAAAGGGAGGTTAATATATATTTTTGTATCAATTTTAGAAGACCCTGATGAAATAACTTTGAAAAACGACACAATACTGGATTCGCTTCGGCTTTATAAAGTCTACTTCACATAATTGGATTGACTAACTTTAAGTCTGTATTTATGACATACTGAATGAAGTGATTTATTTTGGATTACTATTTGACTTTGTACATTTAATTTTTGACACTTAGAATTTTTGACATTAAGGATATATCTTCAGTAAAGAAATTATTAATATACCTATATCTTGTTATTATTGACTCAAACGGTTTTCTCTCTGTTTCTGGATTTTTACCGTTTGGCCAACTCTTCTCATACAATACCATCTAGCCATCTCATCTTTGGCTGCCCCCTTCTTCTTTTGCCCTCCACCTTTCCCAGCAAGGCCTTCTCAAGTGAATCCTCCCTTCTCATTTGATGTCCAAAGTACTGAAGCTTCATCTTTACTATTTGACCTTCTAAGAAGCAGTCAGGGTTGATTTCTTCTAAGATCAACCTATTTGTTCTCCTCGCTGTCCATAGGACTCTCAAAACTCTCCTCCAACACCACATTTCAAAGGCATCTATTCTTCTGTGTTCAGCTTTCCTAATGGTCCAGCTCTCACAGCCATACATTACCACTGAGAATACCATTGCTTTGACTACACGGATTTTTGTTTTCAAGGTGATGTCTCTACTTTTCACTATGTTCCCCAGGTTTCTCATAGCTTGTCTCCCAAGAATCAGTCGCCTTTTGATTTCATGGCTGCAATCACCATCTGCAGTGATCTTAGATCCTACGAAAATAAAATCTGTCACTGCTTCTACTTCTTCCCCATCTATTTTCCAGGGACTGATAGGGTAGTGGCCATTATCTTGGTTTTCTTGATGTTGAGTCTTAAGCCAGCTTTTGCACTCTCTTCTTTCAACCTAATTAGGAGCTTCTTTAGGTCTTCTTCACTTTTTGCCATTAGGGTAGTATCATCTGGATATCTCAAAGTGTTGATGTTTCTACATTTCCATATAATGGCTTTATTCCAGATCACAGTTTTAATGGAGATACTTGAAGAGGCTTTTCAGATTCGCCTTATGTCTGGTGCTTCAAGCTACAGACTGTCAACAATAATTATTTACAATACTTAGGCAAGTTCTGTGATTTTGACTACAAATTTATCTTGTCAGGGGAAAGAGACAAACTATTTCTATTTGAAACACACAGATATTTAATTTACAGATTTTTATAAAACCAATCACTCCTACACAGGGGACAACACGCCTCACATTTGGGACCCCTGCTGACTGGCTTGGAAGTTCCCCGGGACAGGGCAGCTCAATGCCAAACATCAGCACACAGGCAATTTATTTATTTATTTATTTATTTATTTATTTAATCAAATCTCTATTGCTGCCCCCTTGATGAGGCAACTCTGGGTGGCTTACATATCAACAATAAAACAATAAAACTCTACAAAAATATCTAAAACATTAAAAAAAACATCAAGGTAAGTTAAAATTCTTAATTTTTTTTCTTAAAAGTTCTAAAACCTAGACAAGCCAAACCACAGTGGCTGTCTCCCCCCCCCCCCCAGCTGCCCCACACACCTGCTGTGCCAGCCAGGTCCTGAGGCTCTTATGGAAAGGGAGAAGCTCTGCCTGGAGGCAAAGTTCAGTCGGCAAGAGGTTCCAAAGGGCCGTAGCGGACAGAGAGAAGGCTCTCCTTGTGCTAGAGAGGCGAGCCTCTCTAGTCGATGGAACTATAAGAGAGCCCCTCCAGTCCACTCTAGTGGGGTGGGCAGATGCCCTTGTGGTAATGTGGTCTCTTAAGTATCCTGGACCACTACCATATAGGGCTTTAAAGGTAATCACCAGCACCCTGAATTGCACCCGGAGGCACACTGGTAACCAGTGCAGCTCCTGCAGCAATGGTGACGCATAGGCATAACACCCACACCCCATCACCACCTGGGCAGCCACATTCTGGACCAGTTGCAGCTTCCGAATGGTCATCAGGGGAAGCCCCACATAGAGCGCATTGCAATAATCAAGTCTGGAGGTGACTAGAGCATGAGTGATTGTGAGCAAGGAGTCCCAGTCCAGGAGCGAGTGTAACTGGCGAATCACACAAAGTTGTGTGAAAGTCCTCCTAGCCACTACTGATGATGGAGCAGTGGCCCAAGAAGGAGAGTATAGGTGCAAGCAGGCAGGGAGGAAGGCACCCAGGTTAATAGCTGGGGGGGGGGGAATAAAGGTGGAGGGAAAGGACTGGCAAGAGGTGCTAGAGGAGACGCTGCCCATCTTCTGTACTTTGGGGAATGTGGAAGAGCCCTTCATTCACAGGGAACCTTGGACTGGGGAGTGGACCACCTTGACCTGGGGCCAGTGCCTTTTGAAGTGTGCAACTTGCCCTGTAACACCTGATTTGGCTGGATAACAAAGGAAGTTGCACTTTCCAACTATTCCAGTGGTGCTTCTGACTTCAACACAGCAGTGGCCCCAGAGGTGATGTCACCAGTACCAGAGCCTGTCCCCTCTGGCCAGGGACAACAAGGAGCAGCTTCATCAGGGAAACTCATGTTGAGCTTACAGCAGGAAATCCCATCATGCTTTGTGTTTGTTTTGCACACTAACATGGAGATGAGAAGGGCAGTATTTAACCAAACACAGTCACTGTGTAGTTTGAATTTAAATAGCCAATCATTGCTTTGTAATTTGCCTTTACATCCACACTTTTCCTGAATGTATTATTTTGCATATATCCTTCATCAAGAGTGTTGAGTTTGAATACATTTTATGCTGTAACGTTTGTGAACTAATTAGGATCATTACGATCCTCCATTTTGTCTCCTTCTTCTTGGTCTTGTAATATCGCGGGACTACATTCCCACCTAAACTATGTAGTCTGTACAGTTTTCACTCCTGTCTGATAACCTCCAAGTTACCCCACTCCCTTCCTGTCCCTTCTTGCCTAAATGTATCCATTTCTGAGTGTATATATTGAGCAGTGTTGTGCCACTGTTCTCCATGTTCTGACTGCCTAATAAAGTGTTTAGCCCTGTTATGCTGGCTGCTTTGTATTTCTACCAGAACCTCAAATTGGCGACGAAGGTGGGATAATGGCATCCCATACACCTACCCTCGCTCCATTCGACGTGACCGCTCCTGAGAAATGGCTCCTGTACGAGCAGCAGTTCCGCCATGCCATGGCAGCTCAGGACACCGTCGACGAAGACAAGAAGTGCTCCTGCTTCTTGTCGCAGTGCGGCCTGGCCACTTTTGAGCTGGCCACGCACCTTGTATTGCCCAGGGACATCAACACCATCCCGCTGGCTGAAATCTTGGCGGCTCTTTGGAGACACTTCCAGCCAAAGGTGTCCATCTTCCCAGGCTGGGTGGTGTTCCACAGATGGGATTAACACCCCGAGGAATCTGTGGCTGACTACGCTGCAGCGCTGTTATGTATGTATGTATGTGTGCATATACTGTAAAGGCAAGAATGTAACCACTCCAAATACCAACGATCTCAGCTGTAAAGGAACGCGAGCAGACAGCCCATAGAGGGCAGCTGCGAGCGTTCAGTCTCACATGGTCCACATTGCTCAATTACAAACAGCCGCGGGAAAACCTTCCCCGCATTCAGCAGCAGAAGAAAAAGAGGCGTGCCTGGGCGAGGCCACGCCGGTAGCAGCCAATGAGCTACCGTGCTACAAGATTCAAATGTAGAGTGCTACTGTATATATTGAGATGTATCACCGCCAGTTCCTCATGCTTCACCGGAACACCATGCAATAAACCTGTGTTAAACCAACCCTTCGGTTGTCTGGTAGTCTTTGGTCCCATACACTAAATTGGCGACGAAGATGGGATATGGCTGCCCACGGGACCAAGACATGCGCCGGCTACGAGATCAAGAAGCCGGGAGACTTGGAGCTGTTTGAGATAGACTTCAACGCAGCGCTGGTGGAGCTCGAAGTCTCCGATGAGGCCAAAAAGAGGGCCATTTTCGTCCGCATGCTCGGACACGAGACCAAGAGGACCTTGGTGGACCTGATCGCGCCGAGGAAGGTGGGCGATCTCAAAGCTACAGAGCTCCTGGCGGCGTTGCGCGCCCATCTCCGGCCAGCAATAGCGATGTTCCCCGCTCGGAGCGCGTTCTGGAGGTGAGTCCAGGCACCCAGGGAATCGGTCGATGAGTTCGCCGCGGCCCTGCGGTTGGCCGCCGGCCCATGCAAGTGGGAGCTCCCCGACATCACCCTCCGGGACTGCCTGCTCTGCGGCCTGAGGGACACAGAGACTCAGCGTGCGCTGATGAAAAGGGAGCCGCCTCCCACGTGGCAACAAGTCCTCGACACGGCACAGGCCGCGGAGGCCACGACTGCCGGGGTGCACGAGCTTCAGGACTGGCGCCCGAAGCCTGCCAAGGCAGAGAGCTCGGTGCGCGCGGCCCGGCGAGTTTCGAACTCGTCTGCGGAGAGCGGCGACGACGAGGACGTCCGGAGGGTCCAGAGAGAGGGCCGGCGCTGCGACGGCTGCGGCGCCGCCCACGCCCGCGCCAAATGCCCATTCCGCAAGGCCGAGTGCCACAACTGCGGCCGGCACGGGCACATCGCCAAGGTCTGCCGGAAACGGCGCGAGACCACCAGGAGTTCTCCAGACCGCTCGGCGAGGCAGGACCGCACCACGAGGCCAAAGGACGGCACCCGGACCACGAGGACGCGGGACGGAGTAGGGCGCATCTCCGACGACAGTGAGGACGACGCGCCGGTTTGCAGCGTTTCCACGGAGCACCCCCGTTACTTCGTTGAGGTAGTAATACAAGGGGCCCCTGTTAGAATGGAGGTGGACTCGGGTTCTTCATACTCTATTATTTCCCAGGGGGAGTTCATGAAAATCGCCCCCCGCATGCGGCCCAAGCTCAAAGCGCTGAGGGCCACACTGAAGGACGTGCAAGGGAACCGCATCCCAGTGTTGGGGGTTGGGAAGTTCCAGGTCCGGTTTAAAAAGCACACCGCAACGCTTCCCCTAGTCGTCCTCAAGGGAGGTAAATGCAGCCTCCTCGGGACTCAATGGTTCCAGCCCCTGGGGTTGTTCATTGGGGGGGTGCACGCCGTGGGAGCACACGCCGCCGGGACTGATCCAATACAGAGCGTGTGCGACGCGCACCCCGAGGTTTTTAAAAAGGGGCTCGGAAAATTCAAGGGCCCCCCAGTGACTTTCGACCTGGACCCTGGAGTACGTCCAATCAGACTTAAACCGCGCAGAGTGCCTTTCGCACTAAAGGACAAAATAGAGGCGGAGTTGGACAAATTGGTGGGCCAGGGGATTCTTGTTCCTGTTGATTCTGCGGAGTGGGAAACTCCAATTGTAACAGCGCTCAAGGCCAACGGGGAGGTCCGCATATGCGCTGATTACAAGTGCACCATCAATAAGGCGATCCGCCCTAATGCGTATCCGGTGCCGGTAGTCAGCCACTTGTTGGCCAGGTTACACGGGGGGAGGTGATTCGCTAAACTCGACCTGGCCCAAGCCTACCAGCAACTTCCGGTGACCCCCGCCGCAGCTGCTGCGCAGACCATAGTCACCCACAAAGGGGCGTTCCAGGTATCGCGCCTCCAATTCGGCGTGAATTCGGCGCCCGGGATCTTCCAGTCACTTGTGGAACGCCTCCTGAAGGGGTTAGAGGGGGTGTTACCCTACTTTGATGACGTATTGATTACAGGGGGGAGCCGGGCCGAATTAGCAACAAGGTTGGGAAAGGTCCTGACAATATTCGAAAAGGCGGGGTTGCAGTTGCGGAAAGACAAATGCGTCTTCTTCGCTACAGAGGTTGAGTTCCTAGGGTTCCGTGTCACTCCCGAGGGAATAAGGCCAGCCCAATCCAAGGTAGCCGCCATCAAGAAGGCCCCTCGCCCCACCTCCAAGCCCGAGTTGCAGTCGTTCCTCGGACTGCTCAACTTCTACCACTCCTTCCTCCCGCGGAAGGCAGCCGTGGCAGAACCGCTACACAAATTGTTAAAAAAGGACGAGGCATGGAAGTGGGGCGACGACCAGGAGAAGGCTTTCATAAACGGCAGCGACTCCTGGCATCAGATGCTGTACTGACCCACTTCAATCCCAAACGCCCAGTGGTCCTGATATGCGATGCATCCCCGGTGGGGGTGGGGGCGGTGTTATGCCACGTGCTGGAGAACGGTAGGGAGGCCCCGATAGCGTTCTACTCTAGGTCCTTGTCCCAAGCGGAGAGAAACTATGCTCAGACAGACAGGGAAGCACTAGCAATAATTGCGGGGACCAAGAAATTTCATGATTTTGTGTACGGCCGCCCCTTCACCATAGTGACTGACCATAAGCCTTTGCTAGGCATTTTCACCGCAGATAAGCCCACGCCCCAAATCCTGTCCCCGAGAATGCTCAGGTGGGCCATTTTTCTCAACGCGTATCAGCACGCGTTGGTATACCGGCCCGGGAAGGAGATCAGCCATGCCGACGCCCTGTCGAGGTCCCCCATTCCCCGGGATTGCTGCCACGTCGGCGAAGTAGAGAGGGACCACCAGGTCTTAATGATAGAGGTCCTAGACTCCCCTCCAGTAGTACCGGCCGACATCGCTAAAGCGACCGGCAAGGACAAAACGCTGGCCACAGTTTGCTCCTGGGTACAGAAAGGGTGGCCCGTGTCTTCCCCAGCAGCGGAATTCGACACATTTTTCAAAAAGAAACTAGAGTTGTCCCTAGAGAGGGGCTGCCTTTTGTGGGGACAGCGGGTAGTGATCCCCACGTCTCTCCGGCCGAGGGTGCTTAAACTGCTGCACATCAGCCACCCGGGGATCGTACGCTCTAAGGCGCTGGCCCGCAGTTACTTTTGGTGGCCCCAGCTAGACGCCGACATCGAACACATGGTCGGCACTTGCGAAGCGTGCCAGAGCTCCAGGCCAGAAGAGGCCCGCTCGCCACACAGGGAGTGGGACGCAGCCAGGGGGCCCTGGTCCCGGGTACACGTAGACTTTGCTGGCCCGTTCAGGGGAACGCGTTTCCTCCTTGTGGTGGATGCGTTCTCCAAGTGGTTGGAGGTCATCCCAGTCTCGAGCACCTCCTCGACCACAACAATTAAACAGTTACGGAGGGTCTTTTCCACGTTCGGTTTACCCGACACCCTCGTCAGCGATAACGCTAGCTGTTTCACGTCCGCCGAGTTCGGGGCGTTCATGGAGCGCAACGCCATTCGGCACATCACCTCCGCCCCCTTTCACCCGGCCACCAACGGCCAAGTAGAGCGCCTCGTGCGCACCACGAAAGACGCGCTGTTGCGCATGGGCCCCGGAGACCTCGACCTGAAATTGTGCCAATTCCTGCTAAGGTACAGGGTCACCCCATTGGCGTCGGGGCACTCCCCCGCAGAGCTGCTGATGCGCAGGAAGCTGGCCACGGGAATCTCCAAGCTAGACCCCACGAGAGTAGAGGACAAGGGGTGGAACATAGGGGTGGAACCTTCAAAGAGTTTCAGCGTAGGCGCCCCGGTGCACTGCAGGAACTACGCCAGCGCGGGGCCAGCCTGGGTGCCGGGCACCGTAGTAGAGCGAACCGGCCCCGTCTCATACCGCGTGGAGACCAGTACAGGTTTCCTGTGGAGGCGACACGTGGACCAACTCAGGCGCAGGGTCCCCGGAGAGCAGGACGGAGATGAGACAAGCAGTGAATCAGCGTTAGGGTACTCCCCCACCCGTTTAACTCAAGGGGGAGGGAAAGGGGAACATGGGCCCCCACCAAGGGGGAGGAAAGGGAATCGATCCACAGAGATCTTTTGCGGGAGTTCGCGGCAGAGAGGAAGAGCCCCGACCTCACACATACCCCCCGGAATTTTCCCAGAAACACAGATGCCCATAGAAGTTTAGACGTTGATTTACAGTACCAGGGGGAGTTAGCGGAGTGGTCCCCCACCCGTCCTAGCGAAAAGAGGGGTTTCAGTTCAGCCCCTGGTACTTCCAGTCCAAGTAGTCCCTGTGAGTTAGAATGCAATATAGCGCCAATTTCCCGGAGGCCGACACCCCCAAGAAGGGAGGCAACAGCAAGTCCGCCCACCACAGTCTCAAGGTCCCCCGAGCAAGGATCGCAAGGTAGCAGGACCACAAGGGCGACCTCATCGGTTCCGCGGTTCACAATAGGCGGGTCCCCGGGGTCCGAGAGCAACAGGCAGGGATTCACCTCCCAACTGTTCATTCCATTCCCATCCCCGGGCGCTGGGCAGGCACGGACGCCCCACAGAGCCACTAACGAATCCCCGTTTCCCGTTGCAGGACAAGCACCCGCGGAGTCAGGGATCACAGGCTCTCCAGTACTAGGGCAGACGCAGGCACGCCCCAAGCGCACGTGCGGCAAGCCACAATGGTTGCGGGACTTCGTCCCATCCTAGGGGGGAGGGATGTTATGTATGTATGTATGTGTGCATATACTGTAAAGGCAAGAATGTAACCACTCCAAATACCAACGATCTCAGCTGTAAAGGAACGCGAGCAGACAGCCCATAGAGGGCAGCTGCGAGCGTTCAGTCTCACATGGTCCACATTGCTCAATTACAAACAGCCGCGGGAAAACCTTCCCCGCATTCAGCAGCAGAAGAAAAAGAGGCGTGCCTGGGCGAGGCCACGCCGGTAGCAGCCAATGAGCTACCGTGCTACAAGATTCAAATGTAGAGTGCTACTGTATATATTGAGATGTATCACCACCAGTTCCTCATGCTTCACCGGAACACCATGCAATAAACCTGTGTTAAACCAACCCTTCGGTTGTCTGGTAGTCTTTGGTCCCATACACTAAAAGCGCTGAGGCTGGCTGCCACCCTATGCCAGTAGGACAACCTGGAGGAGGCGTTGCAAGATCGCCTGCTGGCCGGCATGCGAGACAAAGAGACTCAATGCCGGCTTATGGTCAGGGATGTCCTGACCTTCAAGTCAGTTCTCTGGGAGGCGTTGACGTCCGAGGCTGCCAGGTCAGGTGTCAAATCGTTTAAACACAGGCCTGCCGCCTCCGGGTGTTCGGAGTCCACTGTGCAGGCCCATCGCTGCTCTTTGCCCCGCTCCTCTGCGTCTTCAGCATCACCTGCATCTTCATCCATGTCCGGGTCTGGGTCCAGCAACAAGGACGGTGAGGTCCGGAAGGTCCCGAAGAAGACATCGGACAAGCACACTGCCAAGAGGGCCCATAACAGATACGTCGGCTATGGAGCAAGGCATGACCGCTGTCAGTGCCCCTTCAAGAACGCTGATTGCCATCACTGTGACAAGAAGGCCCATATCGCCAAGGTCTGCAGGCAATGCCAGAAGCAAGTCCCGGAGCAACCCAACCGACCGAGCCAGAAGGGAGCATCCACACCAAAGATTTCAACTGAAGAGCCATCCGTCCACCGTGTGTCCAGCATCGCCAACCATTTCTTCATGGAGGTCCAGCTGCATGGCATTCTGGTCAGGATGGAGGTAGACTTGGGGACATCCTACTCTATCCTCCCCCAGAGGGAATTTTTGAAAATCCCCCCAAAACTTCACCCAAAACTTCTGGCTCTGAAGCCGTCTGTCTGAGACGTGCAGGGTTGCTTAATTCCAGTCCGGGGGTGGGGGATTTATCCATTGCCTTCAAAAATATTAAAACTAAACTGCCCCTTGTAGTGGTCAAACATGGCATGAACTGCTTACTTGGGGTGCAGTGGTTTGAGCCACTAGGGATTAAACTGTCTGGCATCAATGCAGTCCACGCTGACCCGGTGCAAATGGGACCAGTGTCCTATCATGTAAAAACAGGTACTGGTTTGTTTTGGCAGCGCCACGCCGACAAGCTCAGACATCAGGTCACAGAGTTTCAAGAGGTATCAGGTGATTCTTCATACAGTAATTCCACGTTAGGGCTGTCCCCCACCCGTTTATGCCCAGTGGGATGCGAGGCAGGCAGATTGGCAGTCAGCCATGATTCCCGGCTCTTTGATTCAAGCCAGCCCCAATTTCTGTGGAGGCTGCCAGCAAACCCAGAACGTGGAAATGTACCTTTTGATTTACAGGATCGGGGGGAGATTACAGAGTGTTCCCCCACTCGTCCAAGCGAAAAGCGGGGCTTTGATTTCTCCCAGGGAACCCCAAATCCTTCTGCATTTGAGTCTACCTCAACTCCTGTTATGTATGTATGCATGTTCATTATACTGTAAGGCAAGATTGTAACCACTCCAGATACAAACGATATCAGCTGTAAAGGAACGCGAGCAGACAGCCTATAGAGGGCAGCTGCGAGCGTTCACTCTCACATGGTTCACATTGCTCAATCACGGACAGCCGCGGGAAAACCTTCCCCGCATTCAGCAGCTGAAGAAAGGAGGCGTGCCTGGGCGAGGCCACGCCGGTAGCAACCAATCAGCTACCGTGCTACAAGATTCAAATGTAGAGAGCTACTGTATATATTGAGATGTATCACCACCATTACCTCATGCTTAACTGGAACCTCATGCAATAAACCTGTGTTAAACCAACCCTTCGGTTGTCCGGTCGTCTTTGGTCCCATACACTAAACTGGCGACGAAGGTGGGATAGATGGCTGCCCACGGGACCAAGACATGCGCCGGCTACGAGATCAGGAAGCCGGGAGACTTGGAGCTGTTTGAGATAGACTTCAACGCAGCGCTGGTGGAGCTCGAAGTCTCAGATGAGGCCAAAAAGAGGGCCATTTTCGTCCGCATGCTCGGACACGAGACCAAGAGGACCTTGGTGGACCTGATCGCGCCGAGGAAGGTGAGCGACCTCAAAGCCACAGAGCTCCTGGCGGCGCTGCGCGCCCATCTCCGGCCAGCGATAGCGATGTTCCCCGCTCGGAGCGCGTTCTGGAGGCGAGTCCAGGCACCCGGGGAATCGGTCGATGGGTTCGCCGCGGCCCTGCGGTTGGCCGCCGGCCCATGCAAGTGGGAGCTCCCCGACGTCACCCTCCGAGACTGCCTGCTCTGCGGTCTGAGGGACACAGAGACTCAGCGCGCGCTGATGAAAAGGGAGCCGCCTCCCACGTGGCAACAAGTCCTCGACGCGGCACAGGCCGCTGAGGCCACGTCGGCCGGGGTGCACGAACTTCAGGACTGGCGCCCGAAGACCGCCAAGGCAGAGAGTTCGGTGCGCGCGGCCCGGCGGACTTCGAACTCGTCTGCAGAGAGCAGCGACGACGAGGACGTCCGGAGGGTCCAGAGAGAGGGCCGGCGCTGCGATGGCTGCGGCGCCGCCCACGCCCGCACCAAGTGCCCATTCCGCAAGGCCGAGTGCCACAACTGCGGCCGGCGCGGGCACATCGCCAAGGTCTGCCGGAAACGACGCGAGGCCACCCGGAGTTCTCCAGACCGCTCGGCGAGGCAGGACCGCACCACGAGGCAGGACCGCACCACGAGGCCGAAGGACGGCACCCGGACCACGAGGACGCGGGACGGAGTAGGGCGAGTCTCCGACGACAGCGAGGACGACGCGCCGGTTTGCAGCGTTTCCACGGAGCACCCCCGTTACTTCGTTGAGGTAGTAATACAAGGGGCCCCTGTTAGAATGGAGGTGGACTCGGGTTCTTCATACTCCATTATTTCCCAGGGGGAGTTCATGAAAATCGCCCCCCGCGTGCGGCCCAAGCTCAAGGCGTTGAGGGCCACGCTGAAGGATGTGCAGGGGAACCGCATCCCAGTGTTGGGGGTTGGGAAGTTCCAGGTCCAGTTCAAAAAGTACACCGCAACGCTTCCCTTAGTCGTCCTCAAGGGGGGTAAATGCAGCCTCCTCGGGACTCAATGGTTCCAGCCCCTGGGGTTGTTCATTGGGGGGGTGCACGCCGTGGGAGCACACGCCGCCGGGACTGATCCAATACAGAGCGTGTGCGACGCGCACCCCGAGGTTTTTAAAAAGGGGCTCGGAAAATTCAAGGGCCCCCCAGTGACTTTCGACCTGGACCCTGGAGTACGTCCAATCAGACTTAAACCGCGCAGAGTGCCTTTCGCACTAAAGGACAAAATAGAGGCGGAATTGGACAAATTAGTGGGCCAGGGGATTCTTGTTCCTGTTGATTCTGCGGAGTGGGAAACTCCAATTGTAACAGCGCTCAAGGCCAACGGGGAAGTCCGAATATGCGCTGATTACAAGTGCACCATCAATAAGGCGATCCGCCCTAATGCGTATCCGGTGCCGGTAGTCAGCCACTTGTTGGCCAGGTTACACGGGGGGAGGTGTTTCGCCAAACTCGACCTGGCCCAAGCCTACCAGCAACTCCCGGTGACCCCCGCCGCAGCTGCTGCACAAACCATAGTCACCCACAAAGGGGCGTTCCAGGTTTCGCGCCTCCAATTCGGCGTGAATTCGGCGCCCGGGATTTTCCAGTCATTGGTGGAACGCCTCCTGAAGGGGTTGGAGGGGGTGTTACCCTATTTTGATGACGTATTAATTACAGGGGGGAGCCGGGCCGAGTTAGCAACAAGGTTGGGAAAGGTCCTGACAATATTCGAAAAGGCGGGGTTGAGGTTGCGGAAAGACAAATGCGTCTTCTTCGCTACAGAGGTTGAGTTCCTAGGGTTCCGTGTTACTCCCGAGGGAATTAGGCCGGCCCAATCCAAGGTAGCCGCCATCAAAAAGGCCCCTCGCCCCACCTCCAAGCCCGAATTGCAGTCGTTCCTCGGACTGCTCAACTTCTACCACTCCTTCCTCCCGCGGAAGGCAGCCGTGGCAGAACCGCTACACAAATTGTTAAAAAAGGACGAGGCATGGAAGTGGGGCGACGACCAGGAAAAGGCTTTCAATGACCTGAAGCGACTCCTGGCATCAGATGCTGTTCTGACCCACTTCAATCCCAAACGCCCAGTGGTCCTGATATGCGATGCATCCCCGGTGGGGGTGGGGGCGGTGCTTTGCCACGTGCTGGAGAACGGTAGGGAGGCCCCGATAGCTTTCTACTCTAGATCCCTGTCCCAAGCGGAGAGGAATTATGCGCAGACAGACAGGGAGGCGCTAGCAATCATTGCGGGGACCAAGAAATTTCATGATTTCGTGTACGGCCGCCCCTTCACCATAGTGACTGACCACAAGCCCTTGCTGGGCATCTTCACCGCAGACAAGCCCACACCCCAGATCCTGTCCCCGAGAATGCTCAGATGGGCCATTTTTCTCAACGCGTATCAGCACGCGTTGGTATACCGGCCCGGGAGGGAGATAAGTCATGCAGACGCTCTGTCGAGGTCCCCCATTCCCCGGGATTGCTGCCACGTGGGCGGAGTAGAGAGGGACCACCAGGTCTTAATGATAGAGGTCCTAGACTCCCCTCCAGTAGTACCGGCCGACATCGCCAAAGCAACTGGCAAGGACAAAACGCTGGCCACAGTTTGCTCCTGGGTGCAGAAAGGGTGGCCCATGTCTTCCCCAGCAGCGGAATTCGACACATTTTTCAAAAAGAGATTGGAGTTGTCCCTGGAGAGGGGTTGCCTCTTGTGGGGACAGCGGGTAGTGATCCCCACGTCTCTCAGGCCGAGGGTGCTTAAACTGCTGCACGTCAGCCACCCGGGGATCGTACGCTCTAAGGCACTAGCCCGCAGTTATTTTTGGTGGCCCCAGTTAGACGCCGACATCGAACACATGGTCGGCACTTGCGAGGCGTGCCAAAGCTCTAGGCCAGAAGAGGCTCGCTCGCCACCTAGGGAATGGGACGCTGCGAGGGGACCCTGGTCCCGAGTTCACGTAGACTTTGCTGGCCCATTCAGGGGAACGCTTTTCCTCCTCGTGGTGGACGCGTTCTCTAAGTGGTTGGAGGTCATTCCAGTCTCGAGCACCTCCTCGACCACAACCATTAAACAGTTAAGGAGGGTCTTTTCCACGTTCGGTTTACCCGACACCCTCGTCAGCGATAACGCTAGCTGTTTCACGTCCGCCGAGTTCAGGGCATTCATGGAACGCAACGCCATTCGGCACGTCACCTCCGCCCCCTTTCACCCGGCCACCAATGGCCAAGTAGAGCGCCTCGTGCGCACCACGAAAGACGCGCTACTGCGCATGGGTCCCGGAGACCTCGACCTGAAATTGTGCCAATTCCTGCTGAGATACAGGGTCACCCCCTTAGCGTCAGGGTACTCCCCCGCAGAGCTGTTGATGCGCAGGAAGCTGGCCACGGGGATATCCAAGCTAGACCCCACGAGAGTAGAGGACAAAGGGCGGAACATAGGGGTGGAACCCACAAAGAGTTTCAGCATAGGCGCCCCAGTACACTGCAGGAATTACGCCAGCGCGGGGCCAGCCTGGGTGCCGGGCACCGTAGTAGATCAAACCGGCCCCGTCTCATACCGCGTAGAGACCAGTACAGGTTTCCTGTGGAGGCGACACGTGGACCAACTCAGGCGTAGGGTCCCCGGAGAGCAAGACGCGGATGAGATCAGCATTGAATCAGCGTTAGGGTACTCCCCCACCCGTTTAGCCCAAGGGGGAGGAAAAGGGGAGCATGGGTCCCCACCAAGGGGGGAGGAAAGGGAATCGATCCACGGAAATCTTTTGCGGGAGTCCCCGCCAGAGAGGAGGAGCCCCGGGCTGCGGGAGTCCCCGTCAGAAAGGAGGAGCCCCAACCACACTCATACCCCGCGGAAGCCGCGGAAGTCCCCCCGAGGCTCAGAGGCCCATAGAGGTTTAGACGTTGATTTACAGTACCAGGGGGAGTTAGCGGAGTGGTCCCCCACCCGTCCTAGCGAAAAGAGGGGTTTCAGTTCAGCCCCTGGTACCTCCAGTCCCAGTAGCCCCTGTGAGTTAGAATGCAACATAGCGCCCATGTTCCGGAGACCGACACCTCCAAGACCGGAGGCATCAGCAAGTCCGCCCACCACCACAGTCTTAAGGTCCCCCGAGCAGGGATCAGAAGGTAGCCATTCCCCAAGGGCGACCTCATCGGTGCCGCGGTTCACACTAGGAGGGTCCCCGGGGTCCGAGGGCAATAGGCAGGGATTTACCTCCCAACTGTTCATCCCATTCCCTTCCCCAAGCGCAAGGCAGGCACGGACGCCCCACAGAGCCACTAACGAATCCCCGTTTCCCGTTGCAGGACAAACTCCCGCGGAGTCAGGGATCACAGGCTCTCCAGAATTAGGGCAGGCGCAAGCACGCCCCAAGCGAACGTGCGGCAAGCCACAATGGTTGCGGGACTTCGTCCCATCCTAGGGGGGAGGGATGTTATGTATGTATGCATGTTCATTATACTGTAAGGCAAGATTGTAACCACTCCAGATACAAACGATATCAGCTGTAAAGGAACGCGAGCAGACAGCCTATAGAGGGCAGCTGCGAGCGTTCACTCTCACATGGTTCACATTGCTCAATCACGGACAGCCGCGGGAAAACCTTCCCCGCATTCAGCAGCTGAAGAAAGGAGGCGTGCCTGGGCGAGGCCACGCCGGTAGCAACCAATCAGCTACCGTGCTACAAGATTCAAATGTAGAGAGCTACTGTATATATTGAGATGTATCACCACCATTACCTCATGCTTAACTGGAACCTCATGCAATAAACCTGTGTTAAACCAACCCTTCGGTTGTCCGGTCGTCTTTGGTCCCATACACTAAAACTCCCACCCAAATGAGGCAAGTTTTTGTTCATTCAACCCCTACTCATGATTCTCAAAGGCAGGACATTTCGTTGTGTTTTACCCCTCCTGATTCTAGTTTTAATTTCGAGCGATCCCCTGCTCCTGCTTCATCCAAATGGGGTTTGGATTTAGTTTGCCCCCTCCCTGGCTCCAACTCCGAGTCAGGTCAATGCTCCCTTAATACAAATGGTTCAGGTCAGGCCCCCAGCACAGGGTATCACTCTATGGAACCAAGTCTACCTCAGACGTCCGAGTTCAGCGAGGTACATGCGTGACCCAAAAGGGTTTGTAAGCCTCCACAATGGCTGAGGGACTTTATCCCATCCTAGGGGGGAGGAAGGTTGTGTTTGAATATATTTTATGCTGTAACGTTTGTGAACGAATTAGGATCATTACGATCCTCCATTTTTACTCCTTCTTGTTCTTGTAATATTGCAGGACTACATTCCCGCCTAAACTATGTTGTCTGTACAGTTTTCACCTCTGTCCGATAACCTCCAAGTTACCCCACTCCCTTCCTGTCCCTTCCCACCTAAATGTATCCATTTCTGAGTGTATATATTGAGCATGAGAAAGTTCTCCATGTTCTGACTGCCTAATAAAATGTTTAGCCCTGTTATGCTGGCTGCTTCGTATTTCTACCAGAACATCAAAAAGAGTGTTATTGTTGAATGCATTTTTCCATTGCAGCCCAGACTTTGAAATTCTGCACAGTATGTATATTGGTGCACAAGTGTATTCCATTTTGCTGATACGTTTAGGAAGTCCAAATTTGAAATATATGTTCAAATAGTCAGATCTAACACGTTTGTCTTGTATCTCCAGCTGCATGCAAATCTTGCACCTCTACCAATGAATTAAAGACTCTTCATTATGACAGCACACTTCATGAATAACGCTGCAGTAAACCAATACTGAACAGTTTATCTCATAACATTATTATTTAAGGAGTCAATTCCATGAAGAGTGAGGGAAGGGTTCCTTTTAAAATCCCATAAAAATAATATCCTTCAAGCCAGGCACACCTCCAAAATTAGTTGTCACGCTTTAGTGCTACTGTCAAAAAAGAATTAATTACTGGCCTGCTCGCAATCTGTTACCAAGATTTTACTGTTTCTGTACAATATCTATTGATCTACTTTCTAAAAAGATACTGTATTTCTTAGCTTTATATAAAATCACGGGGCTTGACAAAGAAGTAGTCATAGCTGGTTTATAGCTTTGGAAATCTATGGTTCTTAAGCTACTGATTTCTAACTTAATCCTATCCATTTCACTGGGTTTACTTTTGGTGTTATGATGTCTAATCATCATGTAAACCACAATTAATCACTGGCCTGCTTGCATTTCTGTGGTCAAATGATAGGTAATACCATTTCTTACATAACACAGGTTTGAGCTACTAGGAAAAGGAAAACAAAGAAGATTAGCTGTGTGATCCATATTCAAATATAAAAAATGCAAAAGATGCAGGAGGAAGGCGATATGTTTATTGGATCACTCAAAAATTAAAACATTGTGTGAGCTTTTGAGATCCAAATCTCTTCATCAGACAGGCATAAAACTATTAATAAAAGTTCATGGCATGATGGAATGCCAAAGTAGGAAATGAAAAAATGGATGGAATAACATGCAACTTTGGTCTTGGTACACAGAACGAAGCAGGGCAAAGACAGGGTACTGCCAAGAGAACGCACTGGTCATAGCAAACACTATCTTCCAGCAACTCAAGATGTGACTATCAGGGACGTAGGGGGAGGAACATACCTCACAAAGGCTCCGATGGGCACCCAGAATTTTCTATGGGAAAACCTGGCAGGGCGGACCTTAAGATCCAGCGTCCTGCTGCCTTAATGAGCACTCCTCTCCCTAGCCCGATTCGCTGGGGTCAGGGGCAGAGTAGCCTTCTGCATATGACAGGTAATAGTAATCACTTGGCAGAAGCTAGGCTTCTTAGAGCTGCTACTCCTCCCCTCTCTTTACAGACAGAGCAATTCCTCTCACCTCCTTCCATCTGTTGAAGCGATGAGGACAAATTGGAACTACTTCTGCTCTGCTAGGTTTCCTTCTTTTTCTTTACAAAGGTAGGCAACACACGGATGGCTTTTGAAGATTTATTGAAGGAAATACAATTCTGGATACAGATCTTAAAATAATCTACACTATAAAACACGATCTAATAAAACAAATAAATGAAATAAAATCTTGCTAGCTCCCTAGAAGGTTCAGCTTCTTAAGTTTGGGGCGGTTCGCCCCTCATGGCATTGCATTAGCCCCGAAGGGTCATTTTGGGCAGCCCTCGGACAAGGGCTCCCGCTGCAATTAAGATCATGGTGATAAGAGACAAGGGTTCCCCCTTGTCCTCAGGAATGGCTCCTGAATGCCCAAACTGGCCTCCTTTTATTGAGAAAAGGGGCTCTGGAATGTGGTGATCTAATGAGAAAGTACCTTTGGTTCCCATGAGAAAGACTGATGTCTCCAAGGACCTTTGCAGGTGCAGGTACCATCTGCTTAGCATGTGGCCCCCACCTTTGCTTTCTCTTGGAAAGTTCTGTTCTTGCAGGTGTCTGGGCAATTAGTTTGATTGACAGGAATGGAGACGTCATCTCCCTCGTGGTGTAGTCAGCTGACCTAGCTGTCAGTCAGTACCCTTGTGGGGACAGCAGGTGTTTCATTGGAATGTGTCCAGTCCTGGACACTCACTTTTCCCTCCTCCCTTTGGGGGAGGCAACTATTCTAACTATACATCATTGTCATGTCAGACTAACAGCCTGGCATTGCAATGTGTTTTAAAAAGAAATCTGGCTTTCTAAGCCTAAGAAAACTACAAAATGTGTCTTAACACTACATGGATCAAATGTCACCTTAAAATTAAGACAAGGTCGCATGTGGAAACCATGACAGCAACTTTACACATGGACATAACACCGATGGCCAACACCGAAACCAGATTTACTACATACTCTGCAGCCAAAGATGGATAACCGCCATACAGTCAGCAAAAACAAGACCTGGAGCAGACTGTGGCTCAGATCACAACCTACTGATCGCAAAATTCAGGCTTAGACAAAAGAAAATAGGGAAAACAAGTAGACCAGACAGATATCACCTAGACAACATCCCAAAAGAATACACAGTGGAGATGATGAACAGATTTAATGGCTTAGACTCGATAGACAGAGTGCCAGAAAAAATATGGACAGAGATGCGGGACATCATGCAGGAAGCAGCAAAGAAAACCATACCAAAAGGGAAAAAGCATAAGAAAGCAAAGTGGTTGTCTGATGAGGCTCTTAAAATAGCAGAGGAAAGAAGGAACGCAAAAGGCAAAGGAGAAAGGAAAAAATACAATCACTTGAACACAGAATTTCAAAGAAAAGCAAGGAGAGATAAAGAAAACTACCTA
Organism: Bradypodion pumilum; assembly: GCA_035047305.1. Classification (NCBI taxonomy): domain Eukaryota; kingdom Metazoa; phylum Chordata; class Lepidosauria; order Squamata; family Chamaeleonidae; genus Bradypodion; species Bradypodion pumilum. Next base: position 21,060,624 of record JAWDJD010000009.1, on the reverse strand, counting down.
AAAGAACAGTGCAAAGAAATGGAGGAAACAACAAAAGAGGCAGGACTAGAGATCTTTTCCAAAAAATCAGGGAAATCAAGGGAACATTTAAAGCAAAAATGACCATGAGAAGGGACAAAGACAGCAAGGAGTTAGCTGATGCAGAAGAGATTAAGAGAAGTTGGAAAGAGTACACAGAACTGTACAAAAAGGACCTCAACACCCCCGATAATCACAACGATGAGAACATTGAACTTGAGCCAGACATCCTAGAGAGTGAAGTCAGAAAGGCCCTTACAAGCACTGCAAACAACAAAGCTAGTGGAGATGATGGTATCCCAGTTGAATTTTTCAAAGCCCTAAAAGATGCATTCAATATGCCAGCAAATTTGGAAAACAAAATAGTGGCCACAGGATTGGAAAAGAACAGTATACGTTCCAATCCCAAAAAAGAGCAGTGCCAAAGAATGTTCATATTATTGAACAATTGCGCTCATCCCACATGCCAGCAAGGTGATGCTCAAGATAATACAGGATAGACTTCAGCAGCATGTGGAGAGAGAATTACCAGAGGTGCAGGCTGGTTTCAGAAGAGGCAGGGCGACTAGAGACCACATTGCCAACATACGTTGTTGGATCATGGAGAAAACAAAGGAATACCAGAAACAAGTTTACTTTTGTTTTATTGACTACACCAAGGCATTTGACTGTGTGGACCACAACAAGATGTGGCAAGTAATTAAAGAGATGGGAATACCAGAATACCTCATATGCCTCCTGAGAAATCTGTACATGAACCAAGAAGCAACAGTTCGGACAGAACACGGATTGACAGAGTGGTTTGGAATGGGAAAAGGAGTGAGACAAGGCTGCATTTTATCACCCTGCTTATTCAACTTATACACAGAGCACATAATGTGCAATGCAGGGATGGAGGAATCACAATATGGGATCAAAATTGCTGGGAGAAACATCAACAATCTGAGATACCACTCTAATGGCAGAAAGTGAGGAAGACCTAAAGAAGCTCCTGATTAGGTTGAAAGAAGAGAGTGCAAAAGCTGGCTTGAGACTCAATATCAAGAAAACCAAGATAATGGCAACAGGCCCTATCAGCTCCTGGAAAATAGATGGGGAAGAAATAGAAGCAGTGACAGATTTTACATTCTTAGGATCAAAGATCACTGCAGATGGGGATTGCAGCCATGAAATAAAAAGGCGACTGATTCTTGGGAGACAAGCTATGAGAAACCTGGGGAACATAGTGAAAAGCAGGGACATCACATTGCAAACAAAAATTCGCATAGTCAAAGCAATGGTATTCCTGGTGGTAATGTATGGCTGTGAGAGCTGGACCATTAGGAAAGCTGGATGCAGAAGAATAGATGCCTTTGAAATGTTGGAGGAGAGTTTTGAGAGTCCCCTGGACAGCGAGGAGAACAAATAGGTTGGTCTTAGAAGAAATCAACCCTGACTGCTCATTGGAAGGTCAAATAGTAAAGATGAAGCTTAAGTACTTTGGACATCAAATGAGAAGGGAGGAGCCACTTGAGAAGGCCTTGATGCTGGGAAAGGTGGAGGGCAAAAGAAGAAGGGGGAGGCCAAAGATGAGATGGCTAGATGGTATTGTAGACACAGTGGGCACAGAGCTGGGAGGGCTGAGGAGGATGGTGGAGGACAGAGGCGCCTGGAGGACAATGGTCCATAGGGTCGCAAAGGGTCGGAATCGACTGTGTGACTGAACAACAAAACAGGAACTTCATCTGATTCACATTTCCCTTTGTGTCTTGTAGTCAGCAATAACAAAATGCAAATCAATCCAATCCCAAACCTGTTAGATTTCCTACATTTTTTTCCTGCATTGTTGGGCTGTCAGAAGTACAAGAAAAGGCAGAGTACTCTCAAATGCAAGAAAGTTATGTAAACATTTTTGTAAGCTTATCTTCACCTAAAACTTTGCAAAAGCGCTAGTTCTAGAAAATATAATATATACATGCTATGGTGATTTCGGTCTTCTTTCCTTGAGGGTGACTGGAGGCCTTGTATTTAATTGGGGGTTCATCTATTGCTGTAGGGGACTGTGGTGGCTTAGTGGTTAAGACGCTGAACTTAACAACTGGAAAGTCGGCAGGTCAGCAGTTTGAGACCTGGTTACTGAACGATGGAATGAGTTCCTGTGACTGTCCAAGCTCCTGCCAACCTAGCAGTTCGAAAGCAAGAAATTGCAAGTAGATAATAAGGTATCACTTCAGTGGGAAGGTAAACAGTGTTCCATATGCACTCCAGTGTCTAGGCATGCCTGCCACATGTCCATGGAAATGTCTGTAGATGCAGATGGCACTGGCTCTTTGGCTATAAAAAGAGATGAGCACTGAACCCTAGAGTCGGATACAACTGGTTTTTGAGCAAGGGTGACCTCAGCTATTGCTCACCTTCTTTTTTTAATTTTTTTATTAAATTTTTTGACAGACATACAAAAAAAAAAGAAAACAGTAACAATACAATACAATAATAACTCAAAAATAACATCAACGCAATATTAACTCACATTCATAGAGGCTGGCGCCTAACAATACTTGAGCTAATTATTTACCATATAACCATCATTATTAGATACCACAATATAGAATATTACACAATCAAACAATAAGAGCTTTCTGTGCTACCTCTATTATAGTTTTTTAATACTTACAAATCACCCTGTGAATATGTACAGTGCCCGGAGAGTTTAGTTTCTATTTTAAATCCAAAAACCTCTTTGAGACGGTACAGGTCCTGAGCAATCATTTACCATGAGAGAGTGCTCCACGAACGGTTTCCATATATTAAGAACATAAGAACATAAGAACAGCCTTGCTGGAACAGGCCACAGCCCATCCAGTCCAGCATTCTGTCTCACACAGTGGCTCACCATTTCAGGGTATTCCCAAGCAGATGCCTTCACCTGCTTAGGATTCCCTGGAAATGATATTGAGAGATATCCTGCCTATCTCTCCAACCCGGAGGTTGTCCTTAAGTATCCATAATTATAGCCATTGATACTCTTGTCCTCCATGAACTTGTCTAATCCTTTCTTAAAGCTGTCAAGACTGACAGCTGTCACCACTTCTTCTGGCAGGGAGTTCCATAGACCAGTAATCCTCTGGGTGAAAAAGTACTTTCTCTTATTTGTTTGAGAACTAGTACCCAAAAGTTTCATGGAGTGTCCCCTAGTTCTAGTGTTATGCGATAGGGAAAACAGTTTTTCCTTATCTACTTTGTCCACACCGTGCATGATTTTATAAACTTCAATCAGGTCACCTCTTAGACGTCGTCGTTCAAGAGTGAAGAGGCCCAACCGTTGCAGCCTCAGATGGTAAGGAAGGTGTTCCAGTCCCCTAATCATTCTGGTTGCCCTCCTCTGCACTTTTTCCAGCTCCATAATATCCTTCTGGAGGTATGGCGACCAGAACTGTACACAGTATTCCAGATGGGGCCTCACCATAGATTTATAAAGAGGCAAAATGACACTTGCTGACTTATTTTCTATACCCTTCCTAATGATCCCTAGCATTGAGTTTGCTTTTTTCACTGCTGAGGCACACTGGGTTGACACCTTCATTGAGTTGTCCACCAGGACACCAAGGTCCCTTTCCTGGTTTGTCGCAGAGAGTTCAGACCCCATCAGTTTATAAGTGTAATTGGGGTTCTTTGCCCCAACATGCATCACTCTGCACTTACTAATGTTGAAACTCATTTGCCACTGTTTTGCCCACTCCCCCAGTGTCGAGAGGTCCCTCTGGAGCTCCTCACAATCTCTCACAGTTTTCACTACCCTGTATAATTTAGTGTCGTCAGCAAATTTGGCTACCTTGCTTTTTACTCCTACTTCTAGATCATTTATGAAGAGGTTGAAAAGCAGGGGTACCAGTACTGAACCTTGGGGGACCCCACTCTTTACTTCCCTCCACTTGGAGAAGTGTCCATTTAGTGCTACCCTCTGTTTCCTGTCACTTAGCCAGTTGCTGATCCAGGACAAGACCTGTCCCTTTATTCCATGACTGGTAAGTTTATTCAAGAGCCTTTGGTGTGGGACCTTGTCAAAAGCCTTCTGAAAGTCCAGATAAACAATGTCAACTGGATCCCCCTTATCCACATGCTTGTTGACACTCTCAAAAAATTCCAGCAGATTAGTGAGGCATGATTTGCCCTTGCAAAAGCCATGTTGGCTCTCCTTTAGCAGCGCCTTCTCTTCTATGTGCCTATTAATTCTATCTTTTAGGATGGTTTCCATCACTTTACCTGGGACACATGTCAAACTGACAGGTCGGTAATTTCCTGGATCGCCCCTGGATCCTTTTTTGAAAATTGGTGTTACATTCGCTACCTTCCAGTCATCAGGCACAAAGCCTGATTTGAGGGAAAGATTATATATTTTGGCTAGGAGATCAGCAATTTCATCTTTAAGTTCCCTGAGAACTCGTGGATGGATGCCATCTGGTCCTGGTGATTTGTTAGTGTTTAGTTTAACAAGACATGCAAGGACCTCCTCCCTGGTTATTTCTATCTGGCTTAATTCTTCGGTTTCCCTCCCTACGAAGATAGGCTCTGTTTTGGGCATGTGGCCTCTGTCTTCTTCAGTGAATACTGAAGCAAAGAATTCATTGAGTCTCTCTGCAATCTCTGTTTCCTCTTTAATAACCCCTTGCCTTCCATTGTCATCTAATGGTCCAATGGCCTTCCTAGTTGGGTTCTTCTAATGTACTTAAAGAAGTCTTTGTTATTTCTCTGAGTATTTTTAGCTATATGCTCCTCAAAGTCTTGCTTTGCTTTCCTGATTGTTGCCTTGCATTTGTTCTGCCAGAATTTATGTTGCTGCCTGCTGTCCTCATTCGGACAAGCCTTCCATCTTCTAAATGAGCTTTTCTTGCTCTTGATCACTTCCCGAACAGCTCCTGTAAGCCACATTGGAGTCCTCTTGGACCTGGCAGTGCCCTTTTTCCTTTTGGGTATGCATTCCAATTGGGCCTCTGTTATTGTTTTTGTAAACAGCCTCCATGCCTCTTGGAGTGTTTGGACTCTCTCAATTTTCCCTTTCAGCTTCTTTTTTACTAGTTTCCTCAACTTTGGGAAATTTCCTTTTTGAAAATGTAAGGTCTCTGTGTTAGATTTTATCAGTGACTTGCGGTCTATGATCAAGTTAAACATAATTGAGTTGTGGTCACTGTTCCCTATTGGATCAGTCACGTTAACATCTTGCACCAGATCCTGAGTATTACTCAGGATCAAGTCAAGGATTCTTGTACCTCTAGTTGGGTCTTCAACCATCTGTCCCAGGGAACAATCATTTAGCATATCTAGGAACTTTATCTCTTTATCATGTGCTGAACAACAGTTCACCCAGTCTATGTGAGGGTAATTGAAGTCCCCCATTATAACCAGGCTTCCCTTCTTGGATGCCTCCTTTACAACATTCTCCAACTGCCAGTCTCCCTCAAGAGTTTGGGTCGGAGGCCGATAGTATATGCCTACTGTTAGACCATCCTTGTGGCCTGGTACTCTTACCCACAGAGCTTCTAATGGTGACTCCAAATCACCTAGATATTCCAATTCATACGATTTTATCACTTCTTTGACATACAAGGCTACACCACCTCCTGTTTGCCCCTTCCTATCCTTCCTGTATAGTTTGTAGCCTGGGATAACTGTATCCCATTGGTTATCATCCGTCCACCAGGTTTCAGTGATACCAATAATATCAATATTCTTATCTATTGCTAAGTATTCCAGCTCCCCTATTTTGCTCCGGAGGCTTCTGGCATTTGTATACAAGCATTTATATATGCTTTTCTGACACAGTCTTTTGTGTCCAGTTGCATTGTTAGACTGCCTCTTGCATCCTTCTGCTAGAATGCTAGTGACTAGTTCCTCGCTCTGCTCAGTAGTTTTTGCATCCTCCTCACTACTCAAGTACACACTTTCCCGAACCGGATGCTGCCCAGCTCCTGTCGGCTTTCCCCCAGTTATCAGTTTAAAAGCTGCTCTGCAGCCTTTTTGAGGTTGAGTGCCAGCAATCTGGTCCCATCATGGTTCAAATGCAACCCATCCCTCCTGAACAGATTTGGCTTGTCCCAAAATGTTCTCCAGTTCCTGACAAATCTGAAACCCTCCTCTCGACACCACCGCCTCATCCACGCATTGAGGCTTCTGAGCTCTGCCTGCCTGGTAGGTCCTGCGCCTGGTAGGTCCAAAACCTATTCTCTTTTAAATTATCTCGTTTCACTTTAATCTCCCATGTCAATTTGTCGTTCAATGCTAGACTCCACATTTCCTTATACCATTCTCCGATCTGTATATCTACATCGTTTTTCCAATTTCTAGCTATGCATTGTCTACCAGTAGTTAATACAATTTCCAATAATTCTTTTTCCTCCTTATTCAAACCCAAACCTTCCACATTTGTTAAAAGAATGGTACCTGACTCCAACTTAACGTTTTTACCCAATATTTCACCAAACTCCCCTTCTATTCCCCAAAAATCCCTTATTTTTTTTACAACTCCACCACATATGTTCATATGTTCCATCAGTTTCTTTACATCTCCAACATAACTTATCTCTTTTATTATCCATCTGGTAAAGCCTTAGTGGTGTCAAGTACCATTGCCATAACATTTTAAAATTATGTTCTTTAATTCTTACAGACATTGTTCTCATGATCCTCTTTTTCCATTTATTTCTCCATTCAACCTCCCCAATTTTTATATTCAAATTTTGTTCCCACTTACGTTTCAGGTCTTCCTGTGAATCTTTATCCTTATTCAATATAGTATAAAGTTTGCTTACAAGACCCTTAATACCTCTTTCCCCTTTTCTAATCTTTATTACCAATTCCTCAAATTCCGTCTTAATTCTGTCTATCCCTATTCCTCTTTTATATTTTTTATTCCAATTATCCACCCTTAATTTCTGAAACCAGTCCAAATTTAACTTCTCAAATATTTTTTTCTCTCAGTATCATCATCGTAAGCTTTCAACCAGTCCTTCAGTAAAAACACCCCATCTTTAACCAATATTTCCTTTTTTTCCTTATCTAATTTTATTGGGAAACACACCATATCAATCAATTCCAAAATTGGAGAAAGATTTGGGACCATATCTATCTTTACCTTTTTCCACACTTCCATGAGACCTCTCATCATAGTATTGCTTGGCCTTTTCAATTTATCCTTTATTCCCAAAAAAATCATATTGCCAATATTTCTATATTCTTTCATCTCCATTTGCTCCCAAATTGTCTTTTCTCTTGCCAAAATTTTCACAACATTCTTAATTTGAAATGCACGATAATATGCTAACAAATTTGGCATGCCCAGACCCCCTTCTTTCTGAGACAGATACCAGAGCTTCTTTGAAAGTCTAGATTTTTTACCTCCATTACAGAAACAATTAAACATCTTTTGAAACTCATTAATTTCCTTCTCCTTCAAATGGATCGCTAGTGCATCAAATAAAAAATTAATCTTTGGTAGCAATATCATTTTACAAATTGCAATCCTTCCGAACCATGACAGCTTCAACTTCTGAAACTCTTGTATTTTATTCTTGAATTCGGCTCTCAAGCTGTCATAGTTCAATCGTTTAAGTTCTTCTAATTTGTTTGAAATAGTTATCCCCAAATATTTCAACTTATCTTTAATTTGTATATTAAACACTTCCACTATCTTGTCCATCTCATCTACCCCCAAATTATACAACATCAATTCTGATTTATCCCAATTTATCGTTAGTCCAGTTATAGCTTCAAAAACCTGTAGATGATCTTTAATCCTGTCCATTACCAACTCCGGATGGCACTGGCTCTTTGGCTATAAAAAGAGATGAGCACTGAACCCTAGAGTCGGATACAATTGGTTTTTGAGCAAGGGTGACCTCAGCTATTGCTCACCTTCTACACTTGTTATTTCGGTGTGGGCTGGTTCATTGCAAACAGGGTTGCAGCAGCTGGAAGGGAGGACTGATGTGCCATTTGAAATGATTATAGTGTACATATGGGCATACGAACCTCAAGAAACCCCTCAGTTTCTTCCCATGTTAATCGAATACTTTCCCACCCAGAGGCTGGCATAACATCCTTGTAGTGATGAATACACACACGCCAGGATGTGAGGTGCAAGGAGGCAGAACAACCAACAGAGGAAGCCTGCCCATATTTATTCCTAAATCCTAAAACCACATGTACCTAATGTAGTCACGTTTTACAAACTACAGGTCATGAGTATTGTAATGTTAAATGATATTGATGTTGCTCTGTATTGCTATATTGTATTTTGTGGTTATTATAATGTAATTAGTGATTGATTTTTTTGTATTGAACCTGCTTGTATATTCTTATTATGCTGTTATATTGTATTTACATGTTGTGTTGTAAGCCGCTTTGAGTGGCACTTGTGCCAGGAAAGCGGGATAGAAATTAAACGTAATAATAATAATAATAATAATAATAATAATAATAATAATAATAATAATAATAATAATAATAATAATAATAATAATAATAATAATAATAATAATAATAATAATAATAATAATAATAATAATAATAATAATAATAATAATAATAATGCGGTCAATCTTCTAGCGAATAGGTGAAAGCATAAGAAGGCATACACTGCATATACTTTATTTATCTGGCGACAGATTGTCTGGGCCTGCTTGACCTAACCTTTCACACATACAACATGTCAATCCAGGCTTCTACTCTCTCTCCTTTTTTGCAGACAATGAAAATTTGCAGAAAATACTCTCTCCTTTTTTGCAGACAAGTAATAGATTGCCTGCTCCTTTTATGGTGCTTAATTAGCACTTTAATTGCAAATTTGCATCTTAAGGACTTAGTTGATTTGAACACAATATTTCAATCATGAACAAGATTAATCATTAACATTCTTATTATTTTCTAAACAAATTCTTAACACATCACTCTTACCATCATTCTGTTGCAACATTACAACAATCATGCAAACACACAGGGCGCCCATTCATTCATTCAAACCTTAGAAACCTGTATCCCTCCCTTGAGAAACTTTTCTGTTTGCAATGCTTCTCTTTACTCATGACGAAATAGTTCCATACTTTTCAGAGATTAAGGGCTGTTTGGAATATCCCTGTATTACCAATTCTCAGGTGGCTTTGCAAGTTACTAACCATACTGGGCTTTTTTGCTTTGAAGTTAGTTCCATTGCTGCTTCTTAGGCTGCCGTTTCTGACAGTATCTGGGTACTTTTACCTTGGGGTGTGTATTAACTTAGTTACACATAGATCTCATCCTTTTCCCGATCTTAAAGGCCAATCTAATCATGATCTCTCACAGTGACAATTAGCCAGCCTGGGTTCCATGCTTTTTGAGGATGATATGCATTCCAATTCAGCCATGTTCCAATTCAACCTGGACTACAGACCCCACTCACCCACCCTTTCTCAGGATGAAAAGAACAATGCTCTCTTATGTAATGAATCAGATCCGTTTGCTTTTAGGGACGTCCCTACCAATTTTTGTCAGGAAATATCTCAATTCTGTGACATGTTCCATCTGGTTCGTGCTAAGAGAGGCCCCCATCTTACCTGAAAAAAGCAGTGAGCACTGAAGTCCTTTATCTCTTGGACAGGGCAAGATAAGGGCTGAAGGTCCTTCTTATGGGATCAGCATGAAGTCAGGCAGGCAATCAGGCAGTCAGCTGCAGGCAGACAGGCACTCAATGTCTTCCGAGTCTGCTGGTTATCAGAGTCCCATCTGGGGTTTCATTCTGTAGTGATGAATACACACACACCAGGATATGGGTGCAAGAGGCAGAACAACCAACAGAGGAAGTCTGCCCATATTTATTCCTAAAATCCTAAAGTCACATGTACCTAATGTAGTCACGTGATTTTCACAAACTACAGATCATGCAATATGGTCAATCTTCTAGGGAATAGGTGAAAGCATAAGAAAGCATAAGAAGGCATGTTGTAATGGTCCATGGGAGTTGAGGTGCTGAAGCCAAGGAAGGTGCAAGAGATGAGGCTATGATGAAAACGGCCAGCCCCGATTACTTGGGTGGTCTGTATTTATTGACTATAATTGGGAGTCAGCACGCACAGCCCGCATGCGACCCCCATGACAGAAGGCTTACTACATGGCACTCGGCTGGTTGGGTTACGATTACCAGCCTAGGTGCCCAGGTTGCCCATAGGCAGACTTAATCAGTGGATTGCAGTGAAACTCATTGTTCTCATGTTATCTAAGTACTAGTGTCATGGTCTTCACATATGACTTTGTCTTGATTTGTAGATGATATTTGATTCATATAGTTTTCTCAGGCTTAGAAAGCCAGATTTCATTCTAAAGCACATTGAAATGCCAGTCTGTTAGCCAACAGGACAAACTGATGCCTAGATAAGATTAGGAATTTTCTCCTAAGGGAGGGGGAAATGAGTGTCCAGTCTTGGACTTATTCCAGAGACACCTGCAATCCCACGACGGGACTGACTGACACAAGGGAGAGACTTCTCCACTCCTGTCAGTCAAACTAATTACCCCGGACACCTGCAAGAATGTATTTTTTCAAGAAAGCAAAGGTGGGGGCTCAATGTCACATTGCACGTACCAGTCGTCTCCTTTCTCATGGGAATGCAGGTGCACTCCCATGAGATCACCATGAGATCACCACATTCCTGAGCTCCTTTTTCTCCATAAAAAGGGGTCCATTTTAAGTTCTAAACTCAGACACTCCATGGCCAGGGTGAAACTCTGGCCTATCATTATCTTAATCTTGATTTCCACAGGAGCTCTTGTCGGTGAGCTCCCCAAAATGACTCTTCGGGGGTGAAAGCCATGAGGGGCTATGGTGCCCCAAACCATTAAGATTGAACCTGCTAGGAAAAGCTAGTAAGATTTTATTTTATTTTATGTTTTATTCACTGCGTTTTTATGTAAGTGTAGAGTAAGTAATATCTGTATCCAGTATTTGTGTTTCCAACAATAAAACTACAAAAAGCCAGTAGTGTGTGCCTGCCTTTGTAAAGGAACAGAAGGAAACCAAGCAGAGCCGAAGAAATCTTTGACAATCCTCATTGCGTTTCCAGAAGGAGGAGGTGAGAGGGGAATGCTCTGTAAGGGGGGCAGAGTAGCAGAGAGAGAAAGTAGCACTTAGAAGCCTAGCTTCTGCAAAGGAAATAATATATTACCTGCCATAATGCAGAAGGCTACTCTGACCCTGTCGCCCAGCGAATCGGGCTAGGGGGAAGAGTGCTCATGAGAGGAAAGCGGCTCACTGGATTTTAGGTATGCCCTGCTGGGTGTTCCCAAAAAAAAAAAGTTCCGGATGCCCAACCTAGCCTTTGTGAGGCATTTTCCTCCCCCTATGTCCATGATAACTAGAAGACTCTGTGTACCTATGCATAGCTATTTAGTCTAGCTGTGGTTGGTGTCTGCTCAGCCCTTTACATGGACGTGAGCTAGATACCATATACTGTTTACGAGATATTGGGTCTCTTTCCTCCTGACACTTGTCCTACTTCTTTCAGTGCCCTCAGCCAAGGAAACATGGAGTCACTATTGCTCACTATTACTAATTTGCCTGTACCCAATCGCCTTTCTGGTCGAGCCAGGATGGTCTCGGGATTGTTTGCAAAGCCTGACAAACCCATTGGGAAAGGTAGCTGTCCAATCAGTGGCCTGGGCAACCCACAATTCCCTTTTCTTTATTTTCTAAAGGGACTTGGCTGAGAACCTGACAGAGATAGGGCATAAGCTGTTGAGGCGTGTTTATGTTTTGGGGTCTCCATTCTGGGTGGCACATGGATAGGAACGAGGGGATGCATTGCGCAAAGCAGCTTAGCATGACTCCCACTACCACAACGCCAACGGTGACTTTAAGCATTGTTTGTAGCCAGTTCCATGGCACCCAGGACCAGAGCTCATTCCACCACCCCCAACTGGTGTCCTGTTGAATGTGTGTGACTATTTTGTCCAAGTCAGTGATTTGGCTTTGGATTCTGTGGGAATTATCTGTGAGATTGAAGCAACACATATTGTGAACTGTTTCGCATCCTAAGTGATGGAGAAGAAGCAAATAATCAATAGCTGCTCGATTATCCAATACTGCGTGTCTAATTTCTATTTGCTCTTGATTGAGTAAAGCTATAGCTGTAGAAGTGTGATTGAGACCTTTGGCCAGGGCGCATGCCAGCTGACCAATCTTACATGCATTACCTGCTGCAAGTCCAGGTTCTTCTACAAGGCTTACTGCTAAGGTGACATGCTCTGATTTACTGAGTAACTTTATATTGCTGTCACAAGTTTTGTTGAGCTTGACTGCTTGTGTGATCCATGCTGGCCGTGGTGCAGCTCGGTGTGGTGAAAGCATTTCCCTTTTTGGGAGAACCAGTGTGAAACGACTAATACAACAGAATGAATCTGATAAATTAATTGGGATGTAGTTCCATGTGCGTTGGTTACAAGTGAAGAACCACCCTATGGGCAAAATGACATGACTGTACATAATACTGACAATGTCTGGGTGATTACATTTCCAAGTCTCTTTGCCTGGGTGAAGGCAGTGGTGATGCGAGTCCTTGACTGAGGAGCAGCCTGTCATTCTGGCCAAGATGTATTTGGGCTGATCGCCACTCGGGGTGTGACAAGAGTGACTGCATCAGCGGGCAAAGTTTTTGTTATCTGAGTCCCCCAATTTATGTAAGTCACATATGTGATACGCCGATAGCATCCAAGTGCATGTTTAGGCACCCACTCAATGTCCTGGGTCTGCTTTCCTGGAGCACGGCAGACTGGAACAAGGCAAGTGCTCAACAATAAAGCAGGGTTCATGGTCTGCTTTATGCAAAAGTCAGATTGGTTGACAAGTCCAGCAAGTCTTTCCCATATGTTATACTGGAGCCTGGCAGACAAGTCCCCGCCAGGCGTAAAGTCCCCGGAGGAAGCTCCAACCCCTCCCCCCAAAAGCAAGGAAAGGATCAAAACAACCATCTGGGAGTTGTAGGTGATTTGAGCTAGCACTGCAGCCACCATGTTTTGTGGGGTGGCCTCAGTGTGTTGGTCAACCAAGATGGACATGGTTTCATCACACAGGGTCTTAACCATTCCCCACGTGATTCTTGGGTCTGGTCTCGGCCAAAACCGTCTCCTCCGTCTGGGTCCCCCGATCAGACTTACTCCTTCCATCTTGGGCAGGGGGTCCTGGACTGATCGCCTCCAAGCCATGGGGCTCAAGATGCAGTTTTACGCAATGAGCTGGGATCCAAACAACACCTGTAGGAGACAAAATTGCTGCATACCCTCTCCCCCACGTTACCAGGGGAGCCGGACCCTTCCAGGAAAGACCCGGTGGGACCCGGTAACGTATTGTAGAAATTAGTCAGAGAAAGTCAGAGAAGTCTTGGTAGAAACTAGTCAGAGGTCCAGCTCTGATGGAAAATATTATAAGCAAGAGATAAAGAAGAGACAGGGAGACTGCAGTCTGTTTCTGGTGCACTTAAACAAAGGAATATGGCTCCTGGCCACACCCAGCACAGGTCTTTTATTGAATACAAGATTACATATGTCACACACCTCATTAACCTATCAGGCGCTCATACATCGGGCGTCCATCAGCCTATCAGAGCATAGCAAGCATAACCTTATATGGAAGCATGAGTAGGCAATTTTACCTCTACTGCACATGTGCAGTACGTGCATTCTGTCACATCATAACTCAGGGACGAACACGTGATGATCTTTATTTACAAGCTGTGGGGAATGCAGGAAGAGTACAGGCAGACTAAGCAGTTCTAAATCAGATAGATTCCCACATGTCCTCCTTCTTTATTTTAATTTTTGAGTGAGGGACCGCCAATTATATACCTGCATGTCAGCATAATTCATAACTACCCCCTCATAGTCACCATCACTATCCTCCTGGGCGTCAGACCCCTCATTGCTCCTGGCGCGCTGATCCAGAGGATGATAATTCACAAAGTATAATTGCCTTTTTGTAAAACCAGAGGCTTCCTTTCTATTCAGTAGACAGTTATTGCAAACAGAAATAAGGTTTGGAATACAATAAATGTAGCAACATATAAGTATAAGGCATATAATAGTAATGACCCCATAAAAGAGAAGCTGCCTGAGGAAGGACAGATCAGGCAACCATGAAGTCATCCAATCAAAGAGACTAACATCAGTATGTACATTATTAGTAATGGTCTCCTGCAGATCCTGGAGTTCTTTCTCAATCTGGCCTAAAACCAATCAGGGTCAAAATTTATCTAAACAATATCTGGCTTTCAAATCAATTGACTATCTATGTCAGGTGATGAAAGATGAGCATCTTCATCCAGAGTAGAAAACAACATTCTTTAACACCATTTGGCTATTCACAACACCATAAAGTTGCAAGAGGGAGTCAAGAGGCCCACCTGCAATACAGGGCAACCAGCTCCTCTAAGAAACAGGAACATGCCATGTTTGATGACTAGTGCCATGTTATTACAACCTTCTTCACAAGAGAAAAGTTCATTTTTCTCACCATGGAACTAGACATGAAACATGCCTGACATATAGACACAATTGCAATATAACAAACTCAGTTACATATGTAGGGTTACAGTGAAAAACTCGTCCAGGCATTTTCATAATTGTATTACAAGCACAGCAAAGTCCCAAAATACATTCCAGTAAAAGATCAAAAATATAGTTAAAGCAATCTGTTGGGGGGGAAGAGAAGGCTGATCGCCCCCCCTCTTCCAGGAGGCGGGAAACATGGAACAAGCAGGACCTTCATTCCATGACACCCCCCTCATTAGGGTGATGAAAACCAGGATCTTCTTGTAAAAGCAGGCCCTTCGTCATAGTTCACTGTATGCACTTTTAAAACAGGCAAGCACATTTCTTTTCTTCCTTACAAAAAAGTTTTTCTAGCAATTCTAGCAAACAACAACACATATCATTTTAACAACATTTCCCACTCCCCAATTACATGAGTAAAGCATTACATTTCTTCTCTCACTAGGTAGAAGTGAAAGAGGCATACGATATCTTAACCCCAGCATAACAATATCAGCAGAGCATTTCAAAATCATAGCATGAGCATTTAGACAATTTTAAAGCCAATTCAAACAAAGCCAATTCATCTTTGAAGTCCACACAAACTTTTTAGTCCAATTAAAATGTCCAAATTAAGAGTCCAAATGTTGATTGAAGATCTCTTCAGACTAGAATTTAAACACCATCTTCCCTCCAGCCCCCAGACTTAGCAAGGCAACCAACCACCCTCAAACACCAACACAACAATTCTTCAGCTATTCAGCCAACACACTCACTCTTTCACGCTCCAGGCACATCCATCTGTATTTCAGCAGGCAGACAATGCAGGAACACAAAAGAACAGCTTCTCCAGAATTTGCAAGTAACTTCCACACTGATGGACAGGACAGGGGAATTTCCAGTTGCTTCCCTGCGGTCCCGAAGCTTGTAACTTGGAACAGCCCACCCCCGCCCTGGGAAATCCCTTTAGCCTCTGCTCCCCTCTACACACATATGGGGGGGGGGACAATATATTTTTAAAAGATGGAACATTTATTGAAATAATATGTCTATAATTTAAACCAATACAATGACCTTCTATCTTCAATACTGTGCACAATACATATTTCGGCTTTTATTTGCAGGCGCACCCCCCAATAACGGACTCAGACACTGGTAAAAGTGGATAACGGCATTGGGCCACATTTATTGATTCATGCCCTAGTCCGAATTATAAATTTCTATTGGTAAAACGACCAATCATAATTCTTAAGGCAAGCAGGCCGAAGTAACACTGGTAAGGTACCACCCCAAAATTGCCAACGGCAATTGGTTACAATGTATCAATTTGTATCAATTTGTTTGTTGACAACAAACAAATTGTTGACCGTAGTCAATATCTAACTAATGACCCCACCCTCTGACGCGTATCCGTGTAATCACGGGGTGATGCATGCTGTCTAGCTATCGCCATCACCCCGTCGCCTAGTTCGTCGTTGACCGGACAACGTTTAACCAACTTATGCCTGTCTATTGTTGTCCAGTCAATTGCGAACCTGCCGGATACCTGTGGGTCATAATGTTTACCTTACCAGTGATACCCGCCACACGGGGAGGCTTCCAAAAAGGCTCACCGCCCCCCCCAAGACCGTCAGCTCGGTCGACAGGCCTGCTCGCCAGTCCACTAATCCAGAGGTCCATACCTCCCTGCGACAGATGGGCCCCATCCCCTGAGTAAAGCTCGTAATTTTGCAGACTGATGGCGGGGAGGCTAATGACGCATCCCCCGCCCTTGTCAAAAGGAACCGGGCAATAGCCCCGTTCACGGAGCGTCGGCTCAGTCGAGAGCCCCGAGGCCGAACGCCCCCCTGTAAGCGTACCGCGGCACCGTGTCCGACCCACGAGGGATGTGGCAGGGCACACATAATGTGAGTAGGGCAGGTCACTGCGAACCGCAAGTTTCCGCGATAGGCCAGTGACCCACCCCAACCATCGCCCCCAAGGTACGTAACCAGGACATCGGGCGAGGCAGCATCCCTGATGTAGAAAAGGGATGGCAACAGTTCCCGCCATAACATGCCGCGCTTACCATAGCACCTGGGACGTGCGGATGCACCCTGTCTCAGTCAGGTCCCACTCTGTCGCCGCAGCGTAACGCGCTGCCCCATGCAGCGTAACGCGCTGCCCTGTGCACGTGGCTATGGCCCACCAGGCATACTGTCACCGGTGTAAAACGACACCCAGGGTCTGTCAAGTAAAAAGGGGAGGGGGGGAGAAACAGTGCAGTGACTAAAACTGGTACTCACAGTCGATAAGGGCGAAGACAAAACTGAAAACATTGTGATCCCCACCTTCCCCTGCTGCGTAATCAAGCCCTGGAGTACCCAAAAACAACTGCAGCAGAAGCCGCCCCTATCCTGAACAAATGGGTGCCGCAACGAGCCCCTGAGAGGCCAACACTGTCTAGTGCCTTCCCGGCACCCCCCAAATTGAGATTTAGTAATAGAAGACCCACCTCGGTGACAGAAAAACGCGCCATGGTGCGTGCCACACAGTGCACGGAAATCCTGTAGGGCACCAACCGGACAGATGTCTGTCGATGAACATCGTAGCAGTCCACTCCACTGCCTACGCCATGCTGATTCGTTTTAGGGGAGCGTATCCCCAACTGAGCCCAATATTGTCCTGACAGACATCTTCGAGTTCCAGTGCCCTACGACTTGCATCCGCCTTATACAGCATCTCAAGCTCGCTGTTGCGGAGCGCTCCAAAAAGGCCACCGTAGTAGCCGAATAAAGTGGGCTGCCTCATTTATCAAAACAGAGGCCAGGCCAGCCCCGGGCCAATTGGGTAAAATCCCCCGGGAAAATCTTGCATCCGCCTTATTCAGCATCTCAAACTCGCTGATGCGGAGCGCTCCAAAAAGGCCACCATTGTAGCCGCATGAAGTGGGCTGCCTCATTTATCAAAACAGAGGCCAGGCCAGCCCCGGGCCAATTGGGTAAAAACCCTGGGAAAATCTTGCATCCGCCTTATTCAGCATCTCAAGCTCGCCGATGCGGAGCGCTCCAAAAAGGCCACCGTTGTAGCCGCATGAAGTGGGCTGCCTCATTTATCAAAACAGAGGCCAGGCCAGCTCCGGGCCAATTGCGTAAAAAACCCTGGGAAAATCTTGCATCCGCCTTATTCAGCATCTCAAGCTCGCCGATGCGGAGCGCCCCCAAAAAGGCCACCGTAGTAGCCGCATGAAATGGGCTGCCTCATCTAACAAAACAGAGGCCAGGCCAGCCCCGGGCCAATTGGGTAAACAACCCCTGGGGAAATCGGGTGGTGGTCGCCCGGGAAACGCCCGCGCACACGCACCCACCCCTCCAAAACATGTCTCACATGGAAGTCATTGGTGCTGCCAACACGACCTCCCACTTTGGCCACAAAAGCCAACCCTGACAGCTGAGATGCTATGGTGCGTGGTGCAAGGCCCTGGGCATACAGGTAAACCATGAACCGCAGAACATGGGCTACTGGGATCGGCCAGGTTCCTGGCAGCCGAATTGGGTACAGATTGGTCTGAAAGAACTAAATGCATGGTGATACGCCTTACTCATGCATGGCGCCAGTGACAGGCCAATCGCCCGGGGCACCCCTCCTTGCCAACGTTCCATCTCTCGTCCAGGAGTGGCGAGGGAAATTCCTCCGCATCCGGAGCCGAGGCACGGAACCGGGAGATCTGCAGGCGGGACAAAGCAGCAGCAATATTATTATCAACCCTTTGTACATGCCTGACCCTGAAGAGAACGTTGAGGCCCAGGCTGCACAACCAAACTAGCGCATCAGGTCAATAACCCCGGGCGATTTGGAAGTCTGAGCATTGACGATGTGGACAACAGCCACATTGTCACGCCAAAATTGCCCAACCGGGTTGGTCCACTCCTTGCCCCACAGCATCAGAGCACCCAGGATAGGGAAACATTCCAGATACGTGAGACCACGCAGGCGACCCGTGCCTGCCCAGGATGGTGGCCACCCACCATAGGCCCACTTCCAATTGAAGTACATCCCATAACCCAGGGATCCCGGGGCATCGGACTGTATCTGAAAGCAAGGGGGAGCCAGGAGACCAGACCTCAAAATGACACCCCGTTGAACTCCCTCTGGATCTGGGGCCAGACAAGCACGTCCGCCCTGGTACCCCGGGCAAGTCTAACCCTATGGTGGTGCCTGGATAATCCTGCCATGGCGTCGCACAAGCGCCAAGCAAATGCCCCGGCCGTTGCGACGACCCTGCCAGCGAAATTGGGGCGACCATGTAGCACCAGCAGTTCCCTCAGTGATGCCATGCGCTCGGCCAGCAAGTCCGAGATAAGGGCCACTAGCCTTGACACCTTATCCCGCTGCACCTAGAAGCCTGTGCTACCGTGTCACTCTCCACCCCAGGAATACTAGCTGTGGAGATGGGCCCTCGGTCTATTCGGGCGCTAAAGGGACACCAAGTTCCTCAATTAGCGTCTGAAATGCGTTGAGGAGACGTGTGCACGTGTCCCAGCCCCGTTCAGCCCCGAATAAAACCATCCAGGGAATGGGCTACAGACCGGGACCCTGACCTGTGGACGGAAGCCCACTCTAGGAAAGTGGTGAAACGCTCGAATACCGAGCCCAAATGGAACAGCCAAAAGGCACGGCATCACTGAAATAATATGCGCCCCGGGACGGGGGTGCAGGGACAGGGCCAGCGACCCTGCCCGCATAGACCCTTTTGTCAAAGCTGGCAGCAGCCACCCCTTCCCTCCCCCTAAGGAATAAAAGATTGGGGGCATCCTGAGGGGACTTATCACCCAGAAAGGGATCAGGAACCCCTGCTTAGAACACTGAAGGAGATAACCCGCGTCCCCTCCCTTCATGTGCGCTGTGAGCCAACGCTCCAACATGCCCACCTTAATCGGGGAGGGAGCCCTTCGGGGGACTCGATCCATCTGCGGCAGTCTTGCCAGCCCCCTGCCCGCCCCACCCTCTGCCCCTCATCCCTCCAGGCCTGGGACAGACAGGGGCCGCATGGGAGCCAACACATGTGGAACACATCTGCCTGTAATTGCAATTCTCCCCATTGTAGGAACCATTGGGCAAGGAAGTCCAGGACAGCCGGCGGGCTGGAACCCCCTGAACAGGGTACGTGGGCGTCACGTACGAAAGCCACCGCCTCTGGCATGGCCCATTCCAACTAATCTCGGGGTGCGGGGAAATCCGCCTACGGCGTTCCTCGTCACAAGCCAACCACGCTGGGCCCGGAAAGTCAACCATCGCCCGGTAGACAGTGTCCAAATACTGGACCATCGGAAACGCCAGATCCGGCCGGGCCCTAGGGTACACCGCCATGCCTATGAGGTAGGCCGGCAACCAGTTGGCCCACGTAGTTGGTGGCTTGCGACGACGTGCCTGTTACTATCCTTCCCCTTCCGCTCCCCCCTTTCCTCCTTGGTGGGCTCTCTGTTTAGGAGTGAGAATAAATCCGCGCACTCCCCCCGCCAAATTTACTCTCTGGTGGCCTGTGCCAAATGGTCACCCAGCGGTAAAGAATACCCAGCTGTCAGCAAGGCCGATACAAGCACCGCAGAGACTGCGGGCATCTGCAAAGGGGCTTGGACCAACCCAGCCACCCAAAACGATCCCCTCGGGTAGGAAACACCCCACCACCACGGGGCCCTGGGTGGTAGTTGTCATCGCCGGGTGGGGCGTCAGCGGCTATACCGCCGCACCACCCACGCGAGGCCAAGGCCCTTGGAAAGCCCCCCCCCCAACATGGCCATGTGTGTAGGTGCACTAGTTTGGACCACATACTCACACGCTGCACCCCCGCGGGCCACCCCCACCGGGGGTTCCGGCCCACTGGGGGCGTCGGAGCTCACGACCGAGTAGAGCTCGTCACTGGGTAGGTTGGGGAGCTGCGAGGCAGTGGCCGAGGTCGTGCCATGCGCCTCGAGCAGCTCGACCCGTCCCGTCGCCTGCCGCTGCCCAGCAGACGACGCGTCGAAATGATAAAGGGCCGGCCGGCCCGCCTACTGCAGGCATGGGTACAGGTCCCTGTACCCCGGGGCCCGAATAGGGCCATAACCCCACACCCGGGCCCGTTAAGGCCGATGTAGCAACCTGCCAGGGGAAGGGGACCGGACCACCCCCCAAGGTTGGAAGGCCCCGGAGCGAGCTGCGCCCCTATAGAGGAAGGGCCAGCGGAATGGGCAACACCAGGAACGGTGTCCACCGCTTGCGGGCTGAGGGCCGCAGCCCCTACTGGACCCATGCGTGGGCCAGCAGTCTCCGGCCAGGGAAAAAAGACCCCCATTCCACTGGTCCCGGTGGGTGCAGGCGAAGGCGGCCACTTGGGAGGCGCGGCCGCGGCCCTCCGGGATCCTCGCGAGCGGCGCTCGCAGCCGCCTTCCTCTTCAAGGTATCTCTGCCAATCGATGGGAAGCCGAAACGAGAGAGTTCAGCAAGCAAAAGGCTTCCCGGGAAAGGTAAAAGCGACGGAGGTAAGAGGGAAAAACTTCTCCGCTCCGTCGCTTCGGAAAATGGCAGCTCGGCTGCCTCATGGCCACCCCTTTTATAAGGGAGCTGGCCACGCCCCTAACTACCCGGATGCCTTCGTCCTATGGGGGGGCCCCGCAAAGGGCGCGGCGGCCATTTTGGCGCCGCGCTTGCATTCTTCCAGCAGTTGTTAAATATGCTAATGGAAAAGTAAGCCTGTATAAATTCATAATTAAATCCATTGCTCTAAGACAGGGGTGGGTAAACTTTTTAACTCGAGGGCCATGTAATAGATGAAGTTGAAGAATTGAAGTACTGGAGGTGTGTGTGTGTGTGTATGTGACACACACACACACGGGGGGAGGGGAGGGAAGGAAACCAAAAGAGACACACACACACTGGGGGGAGGGGGAGGGAAGGAAACCAAAACACACACACACACACACGGGGGAGGGGAGGGGAGGGGAAGGAAGGAAACCAAAAGACCGTGCACACACACACACATACGGGGGGAGGGGAGGGAAGGAAACCAAAAGAGACACACACACACACCAGGGGGGGAGAGAGAAGGAAACCAAAAGACACACTTACCCAGAAAGCGACACATCTGGGTGTTCCTTCCTCCCATGGGGGGGGGGTGTTTCCCTCCTCCTTTAGTCCTCCAGGACCAGTGAGTCCAGCCGTGCTGCTGCTTGCAGAGCGGCTGCTGCTGGTGGAGGTGGCTGCGAGTGCGTGCCTGGCCCTAGAGGAAGAGGAGGGGGAGCTGACGTCATGCACCACCCAGGAGAGCTCGCTTGCGCACCCCTCCGGCACTCTTTGCTGCCTCCTTCTAGCAACAGCAGCAGCAGCTTTCGCAATGCCTGGACTAAGTTATTCCTGCAGGAAAGAGAACTTCCTGCAGGATGTTTGTTTGGGCATTGCGAGAGGTGTCCAGGCAGGGCAACTCTCACAATGCCCAGAGTCAGACAGACATCCTGCAGGAAGTTCTCTTTCCTGCAGGAATAACTTATTCCAGGAACTGCGAAAGCTGCTGCTGCTGCTAAAAGGAGGCAGCAAAGAGTGGTGGAGGGGCGCTGGGGCACGCAAGCGAGCTCTCCTGGGTGGCACATGATGTCAGCACCCCCTCCTCTTCCCCCAGGGCCAGGCGCACACACACCACCACCTCCACCACCACCCAAGCGGCATCCGCAACCGCTCTGGAGAAGAACGAAGCGCCGCCCAAAGCCATTGGGTCGCCCGCTCTCCCGGGAAGAGGTGGGTGGGGTGGGGAGGGGAGGGGGCATGGTCAGCCAGGTTTCTTACCGGTCCTCCCAGACTGGGTGATGCCCGACACTAAGGCCAGACCATGCCCCCTGAGTGCAAGGCAGGTGTAAATGCTGCCATAAAACGTGCCTGTGACTGTAGTAAATGCATTTATGACAGCTGCGGGTGTATTTATGGCTGATGTAAGTGTATCCAATTATGCTTTTGGTGCAGCAGCTGCGACATGGGCCACATGAAATGGTGCCATGGGCTAGGTCTGGCCCACAAGCCGTAGGTTGGGAACCCCTGATCTACAAAATGATGATGCTTTACAGTATTCTTTGTGGGGTTCTAGAAATAGCATCTCCTGGGCAAAGTGTAATGATAGTCAGTCCATCTGATCCCAAAGCAAAGGATAACATGTGAAATGCTCAATGGTATCTTACCAACCATATCTCAAAGTATGGAACAAATTAAGTCCCTTATTTGTTGACATACACTGAAATGTATATGGTTACTTAGGTAAAGGATTTTCTTGCTCGCAATCCAGTTGTGTAGGTGTTATGTATGTTAACTGTGTTTTATGACAGGAGCGGAATGTATCTTTTCTCATGTATCTATTCTTATGCAAATAAGTGGATCGAAAATGTGCACACTCTGTTAGCCAATGGGCTTGTTGTATTATTGTTACTCTTACTGTTTATAGTGTATATAAGTCCGAGTTTTGCCCCATCCAAACTGTGTTCAAACCCCACTAATAAAGAGCTGGATTTCACTACTTCATTCGTCTGCTTCTTCATTCCCTGAACACGAAAATAGTGACGAAGGTGGGATGGCGTCCCCACACGGCAGCAACATCGGCCCATTTGACCCAGCGTGTCCAGAGAAATGGGCAACATACAAACGCCGATTTCGCCACGCAATGGCCTCGCAGAAGATCACCGACGAAGACCAGAAGTGCTCCCGTTTCCTCCCTCAGTGCAGTTCTGAGACGCTTGAGCTGGCAACACACCTCGTTCTCCCAAGTGACATGGATGTGGTGCCGCTCACGGAAATCATGTCTGCACTGAGGAAACACCTGTAGCCAGAGGTCTCGATCTTCCCGGCCAGGGTGGCCTTCCACAGAAGAGAGCAGCAACCTGGGGAGTCCATTGCAGACTACGCCGCTGCTCTGCACATTGCTGCCGCCCCGTGCAAGTGGGACAACATCGAAGAAACACTCCGGGACCGTCTGCTGGCTGGCATGAGGAACGAAGATACTCAATGTTGCCTCATGATCAGGAAGATGCTAACTTTCAAGGCTGTCCTAGAAGAGGCGGCAGCGTCTGAGGCCGCACGGTCCGGCATCAAGCTTTTCCGGCATCGCCACTCCACCACCAGTGCCACTGACTCAGTTGTGCAAGCTCAGCAAAATTCATCTTCATCCTCAGCATCGCCTGGTTCCACCTCTTCATCAGAGTCCAGCGACGCAGAGGGAGAAGTCCGAGCGGTCCGACGAAAGCACCGACAGCACGGTGATGATCAGGAGAAGAAATTCCTTTGCAAGTGTGATGGCTACAGAGCCAGGCATGAATGCAGGAAGTGCCCCTTCCGCACTGCAGAATTCCACAACTTCAGGCGATGAGAGCACATTGCTAAAGTATGCCGACAGCGAAAGCAAAGAACTCCAGCACCTGAGTCCAAGAAGAGTCATCACTACAAAACGTCCATTGCCAAAGTGTCACCAGAGCCTGAGCCATGCCACATGGGCATTGTCAGTGAGCATTTCTTCGCAGACCTGAGCCTGCAGGACATCCCCTTCAAGATGGAGGTAGATTCAGGTACTACCTTTTCCATAATCCCACAGCGGGAGTTTTCGAGAATTCCCCCTGCCTCTCAGCCCAAGCAAAAATCTTTTAAAACTTCCCTCCGGGATGTGCAAGATTGCCAGATTCTGGTCCTGGGGGTGGGAAATTTCTTGGTCAAATTCAAAAACATTCGCACCTCCTTGCCATTGGTTGTAGTTAAGCAGGGCACTAACTGTCTTATTGGGACACAATAGTTTAGGCCCCTGGGAATCCGGCTTTCTGGCATTCACGCAATAGACGCTGAGCCAATCCGGGACGTTTGTGCTGCACATCCTGAGGTGTTCAAAAAGGGTTTAGGTTTATACAAAGGACCCCCTGTTGACTTTGAGCTTGACCCAACCATCCGGCCCATCCGGATGAAGCCACACCGGGTACCCTTTGCTTTAAAGGAGTAGAAGCCGAGCTGGACAAACTGGTGGGGCAGGGCATCCTAGTGCCAGTGGACTCCACAGAGTGGGAGACACCAATAGTGACTGCTTTGAAAAGTAACGGGGAGGTCAGGATATGCGCTGACTACAAGTGTACCATCAATAAAGCTATTCACCTGAACGCATATCCTGTGCCCGTGGTAAGCCACCTTCTTGCCTCCTTGCTTGGAGGAAATTGCTTCGCAAAACTTCGCCTTGCCCAGGCTTACCAACAATTGACTGTGTCTCTTGCTGCTGCCATCGCCCAGATCATAGTAATGCATAGGGGGGCATTTAAGGTAACTCAACTACAATTTGGGGTGAGTGCGGCCCCGGGAATATTTCAATCTCTTATAGAACTTATTTGAAAAGGTTTGCCCAGTGTCCTGCCATATTTTGACAATGTCCTGATCACTGCTAAGGACACCGTCGAACTAGCGTCCAGGCTCAATCGAGTCCTCTCATGTTTCGAGAGGGTCGGTCTACGTCTCAGAAAAGACAAATGTGTGTTTTTGGAGTTCCTGGGGTACCGAATTACACCCCAAGGTATCATGCCCTTTGACTCCAAGCTGGCGGCTGTGCGAAATGCACTCAGGCCTAAATGTAAAGCCGAATTGCAATCATTTCTAGGATTGTTAAACTTCTATCACGCTTTTCTCCATCGCAAAGTCTCAGTTGCTGAACCATTACATCGGCTTCTTAAGAAAGATACTGTTTGGCACTGGGGCCATTGCCAGGAGAAAGCGTTCCTCGAACTTAAAAGGCTGATATCTTCAGATGCTGTATTAAATCATTTTGATCCTAACAAGGAAGTTGTACTTGTGTGTGATGCATCCCCTGTGGGGGTGGGAGCTGTGTTATGCCATGTACTAAGTGACAGGATGGAAGCCCCCACCTCAAATTCTGTCCCCAAGGAAGTTGCATTGGGCAATTTTTCTAAATGCATACAATTTTACTTTGGTGCACAGGCCCGGCAAGAACATCAGCCACGCTGATGCCCTGTCACGTTCTCCACTGCCAGAGCTCGGGGAAGCCGATTGAGAGATCGAAAGCAACCAGCAGGTCCTTATGATTGAGGCTTTCGACTCGCCCCCAGTCATCCCCTCAGATATAGCCAAAGCTACGGCCAAGGATGTAACATTGACTAAAGTAATGTCTTGGGTACAAAAAGGCTGGCCTATCTCTCCTCTAGCCAAGGAATTAAGAACATTCCACCGCAAGCTTTTGGAACTGTCAGTAGAATGAGGTTGGGGGCGTGGCTAAGATGGTGCCTGGTTAACACATACATTGCTTTGCTCGCTCCGAGAATGGGACTTTAAAGTGGCTAAATAACAAAAAAATGGAACCGAACTGCCAGAGAGATTACCTCTGGAGCCTGGGAGTCTTTTGAAGTGAGTTTATTTTCGCCAGAGATGGTGTTCGAAGAGCGGGCGGCGAGGGAAGCACAGCGTTGGCTGGGCTGAGCTCGCGGCTCGGGTCGGACGGGCTTCTGGCGATTTTTAAAAGTGAAATGGGCTTCAGAGCTTTGGAACTTTAAGAGAGAGAAAAGGAAAAATAAAATTAAAGAGGACGTTGGCGGCGGTGAATGGCTGGAATGCTGAAATTGTGGCTGGAAATGGAGGTTGGAGAGAGGGAAGGTGAGGATTTCAGCAGAGTTGAGACGGAGTAAGGAAGAGACCATTTGGAAGGCGCGGAACACGGCTGGTGTGCCTGGGAGATCGGAGGAGAACCGGCTGGATGTATAAATATTTCTTCTTTCAACTGTGTGGGGATGCAGTCGGGTTTTCCGGAGTGAAGGAAATATAGCTGCTTCTCATCTTTTTTTCCTGCCCGTTAACACCTGGAGTGTGGATACAAGTTACCCTGTGGCCCTGCCTTTCTTTCACTTCCTTTGGATATCGTGGATATAAAGCAGTCGGTCTTCCTCCTCTTCACAATCCTGGATACAGTTTAGATACAGTTTGAATACAACAGTACAGCTCTGAGAGATTTGAAGAGTTTTTTTTTTCTTCAGTTGGAGTGGGGTTTGGTTGTTTTTTTTGGGGGGAATACTAAAGCAAGCTGGAAAAAAATCGGGGTGAAGTGCTTGTTGGGTACAAAAGTGTTTTGGCTCTGGGTGCTTTGTTTGAAGATTTTATAACTAAAATGGAGAAGAGAAAGGAAGATGAGACTGTAAGACCAAAAAAGACTGATGTAAGAAAAGAGGAGAAGAAAGCGCCAAGTGCTGATGCATCTTCATCATCTGCAGCAGCAGCAACTGTAAAGCAGATGGGAGCAATGGATCAAACCCAAATTTTGGTAGAGCTGGGGAAGTTGTTTAAAAAAATTGATAAGATGGAGGAAATGACTACGAAAGGATTCAGAGAAATGAGGGATGTGAGAGTGAAAGATAAGGAGGAGTTAATGGGTAGCCATAAGAAACTTGTTGGTATGTTTACTGATTTTTCTATAAAAGTGGATGCTAATAGTCAGAAAGTGGATAAAGTTTTGAATCTGGTGCAAAAAGATATGAAATTAATGCAGAATGATATGAAAGGGCTTCATGAGGAACATAAAGAGGTTAAACTGAAAGTGGAGGGTTTTGGGAAGAAATTGGATATGGTGGAAGAGGTGATGAGAAAACAGAACGTGCTGATAAGAAATCTGTCGGAGAAAATGCCAGATAAGCTGAAAGAAAGAATAGTGGATTGGTTGAATAATTTGAATATGGGGAAATTTTTTGTAAATGAAGATATTGCGAGTGCTTTTAGATTGGGCCCAAGGAAGGGGGGAAAAGTTCAAAGGAATGTGTTGATTAAATTTGCAAATTGGGCGGATGAGTTGAAGGTGATGGCGTTTATAAAACAAGCTGGGTCTGGCGTTTTAAAAATTGATGGGTGTGATGTTGAGGTTTATAACGACATATCTGTTGAGGAACGGGTATGGCATTATAAGATGAAACCTGTGACACAATTATTAAGAGAACGTGAAATTGTTTATCATTGGAAGTTTCCTCAACAGCTCAGATTTTTTTATGAAAAAAAATGCACACAATAGATATTGAAATGGACTCATTAGATTACTTGTGCCAGATTGGATTGATTAAAACAGCATCTCGAGAGTGGCGGGCCTTGAGGAAGGCCTTGTTTGAAGCGGGGGGTACACAAAGAGAGTTTGGGAGTGAACAAGAGAGGGGGCTACAGGAGGAGCTGAGGAGGAGGAGGAGGGACAGGTGGTGGAGGTGCCAGGGTGAGGCAGGGTACTAGAGAGGGGGATTTAGACGGGTAAGGGAAAGTTGAGGGGCTTTAATTAGGTTAGATTTTGAAGAGAAGTGTCGGCGCTAGAGCTTTAATTAGAATGCACATCTTACATGTCTCCCACCTTCCCCCTTTGAAGAATAAGGGGCACTTTTTGGTAAGAAGAGTGGGGAGGGCAATTTTGAATGTTAAATGTATTTTGATTGGGGTTTTTTAAAAAATGTAGTTATATGTATGGTGAGGGCAATCACACAAAAAAGAGTCTGCGGTTGTCAAAATGTAAGGATGTTAGATAATTTATGAGGACTTTTAAAGTATTGACGTGGAATGTGAAAGGTACGGGCAGCCAAATGAAGAGGAGGAGGTTAGAATTTGCTTTGAGGAAAGACAGGCCGGACATAGTCTTTCTCCAGGAAACACATCAAAAAACAGAGGACACAAATAAGATTTATCTGGGTTGGATGCAGATATATGAAAAGTCCTATGGAACCTCTAAAGCAAGGGGGGTGGCCGTCTTGATTTCGAAGAGAATTGGCTTTGAGATGTTAAAGAGTATTTCCGATCCAGATGGCAGATATTTAATAGTTATAGGGAAAATAAAGGATGAAGAGATAATGTTGGTAAATATATATGCCCCGAATGATCATCAAGAAGAATTTTTAAACAAAGTATTGGGTATATTGGAGAAAGAGAGATCAGTTAATATGATCGTGGCAGGAGATTTTAATTTGATAAGGGCCCCGGAGGATTGTACTAATGTAGTTAGAGCTGGAAGACCAGTCAAAATGAAGATACTAGATAAATGGATGAAGTGTTTGGGATTAAAAGATGTTTGGAGGGAAATTAAGGGACCAGAGAGGGCTTACACTGACTTTTCACAGGTGCATAATACACACTCAGAATTGACTATATCTTGGCCACAGAAAATTTGATTAAAAATGTAGATTATGTAGAAATTGGGATTTTTAAGGAATCCGATCATGCAAAACTCTGGATGGAATTGAGATTGGATGGTGAAAAAAAGGATAGGAGGAATTGGAGATATGATGAAAAATTATTTTATGATCAAAAGAGTAAAGAAAAGATAATTGAAAATTGGAATGAAAGTTGGGTCTGGAATGATAATGGAGAGATTAGTTATAATGTGGTGTGGGATACCATGAAGTCGGTATTTAGAGGGGAATGCATTAGGTTGGGTAGTATTAAAAACAAACAACGTAGAGATAAACAGTTTGAGATAGAGAACGAGATTAAGCAATTGCAAGAGGAACATATAAAGACAAACAGTAAAAAAGCATTTGATAAAATTCAAAGGTTAAAGTCAGAGTTGATAGGAAAAGATATGCAGAAGGTTAAAAAAGATTTATTATATTTGAAGAGAGATTATTTTGAATATAGTAACAGGAATTCTAAATTATTGGCAAGAGCTGCTAAAGAAAAGAGGTTGAAAAGAGAGATTGGAATTTTGATAAATAAATCAGGGGTGAGATGTAATAAGGCTAACGATAAGATTGAGATTGTAAAAGATTTCTATCAGAACTTGTATACCAAAAGAGATATTAACATAGAAAAGTTGAGAGAACAGTTAGGAAAGCATGTGCAAATAAAAATAGATTCGGAGTATAAAAATAGAATGGAGGAGCGAATAACGGAAAAAGAGGTAAAGATACAATAGCCAATTTGAAGCTAGGTAAATCTCGGGGTCAGGATGGATTGACAGCGGATTTTTAAAGATAGTGTAGTTCCAAGATTATTGAAATTGTCTAATTATATATTAGATGGGGGAAAGATACCGACATCATGGAACAGAACTATAATTGTTTTGCTGCCAAAGCCTGGAAAGGATGTTGAAAAAGTGGAATCTTATAGGCCTATTTCTCTGATAAATCAAGACGCTAAGATATTTACAGCAATAATTGCAAAAAGATTAAATAGGTTCATGGGTAATTATATAAAGGAGGATCAAGCGGGATTTTTGAAAGGACGTCATATGTCTGACTTGATAAGGAGAGTTCTGGACCTGATTGACATAGCAGGGCAAACAAAAGAGAAAGTTCGATTATTGTCATTAGCTATATTTAAGGCTTTTGATTCTTTGCAATGGGTCACAATTAAAGAAATAATTCGATGTTATGGATTTGGAGATAGATTTTGTAACATGATAGATCAGTTATATCAATCTGGATTTGCAAAAGTCAGGGTTAATGAAGAAAATACAGGAGAAATAAGATTAGAAGCAGGTACAAGACAGGGTTGTCCATTATCCCCAGTATTGTTTATAATGGCAATGGAGTTGTTAGCGAATATTATAAGAGGGGATAAAGGCATTGAAGGGATAGCTGGAAATAAAATAAATTTGTATGCAGATGATTCTTTGATAATAATGAAGCATCCTAGAAAGGCATTAGAAAAAATACAAGGACATTTAAAAGATTTTGAAGAGATAACAGGTTTGAGAATTAGATGATATTAAAAGTTTTCCGATACAATTAGATAATAGTTTGAAGATGGTATTGGAAAGGAAAAATGTTTCTTTGCTGAAGGACTGGGTTCGTGCCTGTAAAGATAGTGAGAATAAAGCAGTAATCTATTCACAGTTGAATTTGAACTGGTTTCAGAAGGTAATGTTGGATAGATGGACTGATAAATACAAGGAAGAAATTAGTTTAGAGAGGGATAAAACAGAATTTGAGCAATTGTTGTTAAAGATACGAAAAGGAGATATGGGATTAAAGGGTATAGTAAGCAGGATTTATAAAATTTTAAACAATCTGTTCATGAGGGATGGGTTGCATTTGAACCATGATGGGACCAGATTGCTGGCAATCAACATCAAAAAGGCTGCAGAGCAGCTTTTAAACTCATAACTGGGGGAAAGCCGACAGGAGCTGGGCAGCATCCGGTTCGGGAAAGTGTGTACTTGAGTAGTGAGGAGGATGCAAAAATTACTGAGCAGAGCAAGGAGCTAGTCACCAGCACTCTAGCAGAAGGATGCAAGAGGCAGTCTAACAATGCAACTGGACACAAAAGTCTGTATCAGGAAAGCATATATAAATGCTTGTATACAAATGCCAGAAGCCTCCAGAACAAAATAGGGGAGCTGGAATACTTAGCAATAGATAAGAATATTGATATTATTTGTATCACTGAAACCTGGTGGACGGATGATAACCAATGGGATACAGTTATCCCAGGCTACAAACTGAACAGGAAGGATAGGAAGGGGCAAACGGGAGGTGGTATAGCCTTGTATGTCAAAGAAGTGATAAAATCGTATGAATTGGAATATCTAGGTGATTTGGAGTCACCATTAGAAGCTCTGTGGGTAAGAGTACCAGGCCACAAGGATGGTCTAATAGTAGGCATATACTATCGGCCTCCGACCCAAACTCTTGAGGGAGACTGGCAGTTGGAGAATGTTGTAAAGGAGGCATCCAAGAAGGGAAGCCTGGTTATAATGGGGGACTTCAATTACCCTCACATAGACTGGGTGAACTGTTGTTCAGCACATGATAAAGAGATAAAGTTCCTAGATATGCTAAATGATTGTTCCCTGGGACAGATGGTTGAAGACCCAACTAGAGGTACAAGAATCCTTGACTTGATCCTGAGTAATACTCAGGATCTGGTGCAAGATGTTAATGTGACTGATCCAATAGGGAACAGTGACCACAACTCAATTATGTTTAACTTGATCATAGACCGCAAGTCACTGATAAAATCTAACACAGAGACCTTAAATTTTCAAAAAGGAAATTTCCCAAAGATGAGGAAACTAGTAAAAAAGAAGCTGAAAGGGAAAAGTGAGAGAGTCCAAACACTCCAAGAGGCATGGAGGCTGTTTACAAAAACAATAACAGAGGCCCAATTGGAATGCATACCCAAAAGGAAAAAGGGCACTTCCAGGTCCAAGAGGACTCCAATGTGGCTTACAGGAGCTGTTCGGGAAGTGATCAAGAGCAAGAAAAGCTCATTTAGAAGATGGAAGGCTTGTCCGAATGAGGACAGCAGGCAGAAACATAAATTCTGGCAGAACAAATGCAAGGCAACAATCAGGAAAGGAAAGCAAGACTTTGAGGAGCATATAGTTAAAAATACTCAGAGAAATAACAAAAACTTCTTTAAGTACATTAGAGGTAAGAACCCAACTAGGAAGGCCATTGGACCATTAGATGACAATGGAAGGCAAGGGGTTATTAAAGAGGAAACAGAGATTGCAGAGAGACTCAATGAATTCTTTGCTTCAGTATTCACTGAAGAAGACAGAGACCACATGCCCAAAACAGAGCCTATCTTCGTAGGGAGGGAAACCGAAGAATTAAGCAAGATAGAAATAACCAGGGAGGAGGTCCTTGCATGTCTTGTTAAACTAAACACTAACAAATCACCAGGACCAGATGGCATCCATCCACGAGTTCTCAGGGAACTTAAAGATGAAATTGCTGATCTCCTAGCCAAAATATATAATCTTTCACTCAAATCAGGCTTTGTGCCTGATGACTGGAAGGTAGCGAATGTAACACCAATTTTCAAAAAAGGATCCAGGGGTGATCCAGGAAATTACCGACCTGTCAGTTTGACATGTGTCCCAGGTAATAGGCACATAGAAGAGAAGGTGCTGCAAAAGGAGAGCCAACATGGCTTTTACAAGGGCAAATCATGCCTCACTAATCTGTTGGAATTTTTTGAGAGTTTCAACAAGCATGTGGATAAGGGGGAGCCAGTTGACATTGTTTATCTGGACTTTCAGAAGGCTTTTGACAAGGTCCCACACCAAAGGCTCTTGAATAAACTTACCAGTCATAGAATAAAGGGACAGGTCTTGTCCTGGATCAGCAACTGGCTAAGGGACAGGAAACAGAGGGTAGCACTAAATGGACACTTCTCCAAGTGGAGGGAAGTAAAGAGTGGGGTCCCCCAAGGTTCAGTACTGGGACCCCTGCTTTTCAACCTCTTCATAAATGATCTAGAGATAGGAGTAAAAAGCAAGGTAGCCAAATTTGCTGACGACACTAAATTATACAGGGTAGTGAAAACTGTGAGAGATTGTGAGGAGCTCCAGAGGGATCTCTTGACACTGGGGGAGTGGGCAAAACAGTGGCAAATGAGCTTCAACATTAGTAAGTGCACAGTGATGCATGTTGGGGCAAAGAACCCCAATTACATTTATAAACTGATGGGGTCTGAACTCTCTGCGACAAACCAGGAAAGGGACTTTGGTGTCCTGGTGGACAACTCAATGAAAGTGTCAACCCAGTGTGCCTCAGCAGTGAAAAAAGCAAACTCAATGCTAGGGATCATTAGGAAGGGTATAGAAAATAGGTCAGCAAGTGTCATTTTGCCTCTTTATAAATCTATGGTGAGGCCCCATCTGGAATACTGTGTACAGTTCTGGTCGCCATACCTCCAGAAGGATATTATGGAGCTGGGAAAAGTGCAGAGGAGGGCAACCAGAATGATTAGGGGACTGGAACACCTTCCTTACCATCTGAGACTGCAACGGTGGGCCTCTTCACTCTTGAACGACGACGTCTAAGAGGTGACCTGATTGAAGTTTATAAAATCATGCATGGTGTGGACAAAGTAGATAAGGAAAAACTGTTTTCCCTATCGCATAACGCTAGAACTAGGGGACACTCCATGAAACTTTTGGGTACTAGTTCTCAAACAAATAAGAGAAAGTACTTTTTCACCCAGAGGATTACTGGTTTATGGAACTCCCTGCCAGAAGAAGTGGTGACAGCTGTCAGTCTTGACAGCTTTAAGAAAGGATTAGAGAAGTTCATGGAGGACAAGGGTATCAATGGCTATAATTATGGATACTTAAGGACAACCTCGGGGTTGGAGAGATAGGCAGGATATCTCTCAATGCCATTTCCAGGGAATCCTAAGAAGGTGAAGGCATCTCCTTGGGAATACCCTGAAGGAAATGGTGAGCCACTGTGTGAGACAGAATGCTGGACTGGATGGGCTGTGGCCTGTTCCAGCAAGGCTGTTCTTATGTTATGTTCTTACGTTATGTTAATGAAGGTAATCCACAAGAAACTTTGAAGTCATGCTGGGAACAGGATTTGAACATAAAAATTCAGGAATTTTTTTTGAAAGATAAGTGGAGAAAAAGACATGAGAACTATGTCGGTAAGAATGAAAGAGCACAATTATAAAATGTTATGGAAGTGGTATTTGACTCCTGAGAGATTATTTCAAATGGACAATGCTAAAAGTAAAATGTGTTGGAGATGTAAAAACTCTTTAGGGACATAGGAACATATGTGGTGGAATTGTAAAGTGGTAAATGAGTACTGGGGGAAAATTGAGAAGGAAATTTGTGATATTATGGGGGTAGAATGTGAATTGAATTTAAATATGGTGTTGTTAACAGATGTGTAGAATTTGAAAGTAAATGAAGACAATAAGGAATTAATAGCTATTATGTTGATATCAGCTAGAATGTGTATAGCAAGGAGCTGGAAACTTGATACTGTTCTAAAAGTAGAGGAATGGTAAAAAGAGATGTGGGATCTTGCATTGAATGACAAACTGACATGGGAGATAAATAAATATAAGGGAAAAATTAAAGAAAATAGATTTTGGAAAATTTGGCAACCTTTTGTGGAATACTCATTAAATGGAGATCAGAGCGATAGCCTTGTACCAGATTATATATATATTTGGAAATGGTAAAAAAGGCAATATCCCGCAGGCTCTTACAACTTGTAAATACACAGGGTGATTATTAGTGTTTATGTTATGTTTAATGTAATTGGATTTGATAAAAATTGAATATGTTTGGTTTTTTCTTTTCAATCATTTGTTTTTTTCTGCATTTTCCTTTTTTTGTAATGTTTATCTTTTTATATTCATTAAAAAAATATTAAAAAAAGAGAATGAGGTTGCCTTCTATGGGGCCAGTGGGTGGTCATTCCTGTCACTCTCAGGAAAAAGGTTTTACATCTACTTCACACAAGTCACCCGGGAATTGTCCATTCCAAAGCCCTTGCCTGTAGCTAATTTTTGTGGCCTCAACTAGACCAAGACATAGAACAAATGGTCAGCACTTGTGCCAGTTGTCAATCCTCTCGCCCAGAGCAATCCCACCTTTCCTCTTGGGAATGGGATTCTGCTTGGGGCCCGTGGTCCAGGTTGCACATAGATTTTGCAGGTCCATTTAGGAGTGCCCTATTTTTGTTGGTTGTGGATTCATTCTCTAAGTGGCTGGAAGTGATTAGGATGCCTAATACCACTTCAGCCATGATAATGCACCTAAGAAGGCTGTTAGCACCATTTGGACTTCCAGATGTGCTGGTGTCCAACAACACATCCACGTTGACATCTGCAGAATTCCAATCCTTCAGATTGGATCCCTCTAGGGTAGAGGACAAAGGCACAAATATAGCAATCCAACACCAGAATGGTTTCTCGTCCGGAGACCCTGTACATTGCCGCAATTATGCAGCTGGTGGTCCTACGTGGGTGCCCGGGTTTGTAATCGATCAGACTCGTCCTGTTTCTTACAGAATCGAAACAGTCACTGGTCTGATCTGGAGGAGGCATGCAGATCAATTGAGACCCAGAGTACTGGACCCACAAGACGAATACAGACACTCAACGCTAGGGTTGGCCCCCACCCGTTTAAACCCAGGGGGCAGAGGTAATAGTCAGCAGCCAGCCAACATTGACCCAGAAGTGTCTTCTAGGAACCGATTTCAAGAGGAATTTGTGGAGTGCTCCCCTATTCCGGCCAGGTGTACCCCTACACTGTCCCAGCCTAGCACTCTGGATTCCTTTATTGATGATGACCAATTTTGTTCAGAGTTGCCCTCCACTCTTAGTACACACAGGAGGGACCCTGAGTTGTCTTATTCATCCACAGAATTAGATTTTGGTTTTGAATGATCCCCTGCTCCTCCATCTGACAAACGGGGCTTTAATTTGGGTTTACAATCCTCCCCCTCTAGTCAATCCCTCACTCCAGTCGGGTCGCCCATCCTACGAGCCCCTGAGCCGGCTCAGCCAAGCATCCGACCCAGAAGGAAAACTAGACTGCCATCCTGGTTAAAGGATTTTGTTTTTACCTAGAATGTTATGTGTTTTCTGACAGGAGCGGAATGTATCTTTTCTCATGTATCTATTCTTATGCAAATAAGTGGATCGAAAACGTGCACACTCTGTTAGCCAATGGGCTTGTTGTATTATTGTTACTGTTACTGTTTATAGTGTATATAAGTCCGAGTTTTTGCCATGCTTAGACATGCTGTGGGAGGTTTAGGATTACTTTATACCAGATGGAACTGTTAGTAGAAAATCGTCACAATGTAGTTCACTTATTAGATATAGCCAGGCCAAAGCCTGGAAGTTAGAAAGGTTTTTATTTTCATGTGTAGGATGGCTATTTTGCAAATCATGTTCCTCTGCTATAATCTATTAAAACTTACTAACTGTGTATTAATAAAAGAAATGTTTGAAGCCACTGTTGTTTCTGGTGAAGTGAGAGCTAAGCTGAGCTAGGAAAATATCTGGTACCATTGGCAAAGCTACCATACCTAATGAAACATTTTTATTTATGCACTACCTGGTCTGGTTGGTTTGACTAGACAGCAACCCTTCACATTCATGCTATCTCAAAGCCAGGCAGAGAGTACTAGGGACATGCTGAGGGGACAGGGGCCCAGTTTGGGTACAGACTGCTGGCAAAGGGAAAGACAACATAATTTAGTTGTCTGAAATATTTATTCCCAGATATTTTAAATTTTAAATTCGTCTCCTTCATTTCTTTCTTGATCTCCATCAGTGTGTCACTGTGGCTTCCCACCTAGGGCCTTGTGCCCAACCCCACCCAGAACCCCTTGTGGCAGCCTGCCTTCTCTGCCATTATCTTGGTATCTAGGTCTGCTAGGAAACTCTGTGTTCAGTGCTTCTAGTCCTCAGGCTTTTGAGACAATGGTCTGCTCACTGATATGTTGTCTTCACCAGTCTCTGTCACACATGTATCCAAGGGAATATAATCAAACATAAATAATCCCATCCTAAACAAGAAATTGCAAGTAGATAAATAGGGACCACTTCGGTGGGAAGGTAGTGTTCTGTGTCCTCCAGTGTCTAGTTATGCCTGCCATATGACCATGGAAATTTCTGCAGAAGCAGACAGTTCTGGCTCTTCGGCTATGAAACGGAGATGAGCACTGAACCCTAGAGTTGGATACGACTGGCTTTCAAGCAAGGGGGACCTTTACCTTTACCTTTAAAATCCAGAGCATTTTTTGTATCAATATAGTTGCCTCCCAAAAACAATGGAATTGCATTGAACGGCAGTGCAACTCTAGTTCTCCCACCATTGTTCCTAGCAACTTGCAAGAAAGGACAGTTATGATAAAAAAGTAAAAACGTAATGCCTTTTCATATTTGTGTGTTCATGTGCAATAAATGCAACCTGTCCCTGGAGAAAGTATAGAGATTCAGTGAAAACAAGTTTTCTGCAATATTTTCTCCATTCTAATTATTTCTGACTAGAAAATGTCATTGCAGGCGCACCCACCCAAAGAAAGACTCAGACACCAGTATTGGATTAAAGGCATTGGGCCACTTTTATTGAATAATGCCCTAGTCCGAATTATCACTTTCAATTGGTGTATCATCCAATTGTAATTCTTTAAGGCAAGCAGGCCGCAGTAGCACTGGTAAGGTTCCACCCTAAATGCCAATGGAAATTGGCTACATGTATCAATTTGTATCAATTTGTTTGTTGACACAAACAAATTGTTGACCGGAGTCAATATACTATCTACTGACCCCACCCTATGACGTGTATCCGTTCAAATATCAAGGTGATGCAGGCTGTGAAGCTCCTGACATCACCCCTTTCATAGTTCGCCCTTGACCGGCCAAACCTGTTTCCCCTGTACCTATCTACATGTTGGCCAGTCAATTGCGAACCTGCCGGATACCTATGTGTCATAAATCTTTACCTTACCCAGTGCTACCCACCACACGGGGAGGCATCCATGATGACTCACCGCCACCCCCACACCCCCAGACCGTCAGCTCGGTCACCAGGCCTGCTTGCACCTACTCCAGAAAGAGGTACATACCTCTAGACGACAGGTGGACCCCATATCCTGCCTATAGGTCAAAATTTTTGCAAGCCCATCCTCAGATGTCTACTGGCTGTCCCCAAGCCAATCCCAGCAAGGAACCGGGCAACAGCCCTGTCCACTGACCGCCGGGGACGGTCCGAACTGCGGAGATCCATGTCTCCCCTAAAATGGTGTCTCAGCACGATGTCAGACCATAGCGACTGCGTGTACGACCATAAATGATGTAAAAACGCCAGGTCACTGCACCTCGACATTTTAAGGAAAGGTCAGTGATCCGTGTGAGATCATCGCCGCTGAGGTGCAGAATAAGAACATCAGGCGGTCCAGCATCCCTGATGGACATCAGGAATGGCAACAGTTCCCGCCCTCTCATGCCGCACATACCCTACCACCACCTAAGTATGGATGCACGCAACCCAGGCTGGGGTCCACACTCTGTCGCCGCAGCATATACTGCTGCCCAGTGTACATAGCTGCGGCCCACCAGCACCACTGCCACCGGTGTGCGGAGACACACAGGATCTGTAATAGAGGATAAGGGGTTAAGGACATAACTAGGTACTCTTACAGTGAGTGGACGTACATATAAGAAAAATACGTGCACACCCCCATGTGCCCACATATATCCGCCTCCGAGTACCCAAACGCAGCCGCAGTCAATGCGACGCCTATCCTAAATGAATGGGTGCCATAACGGGCCCCACACTGTGAAGCGCGGTACCGGTCACCCTCCAGAACTTAAATTTGTTAAGGGGAGACCCATCCCGGTGGCAGAAAAACAGGCCAGGGCGCGCAGCATGCACTGCCAATTGCATGTAGGGCACCAACCGGAACGATGTCAGCATATGTACGTCATAGCAGTATACACCACTGCCCACTCCATGCTGATCGGCCTTCAAGGGACGACTCCCCAACTGAGCCCCACTCTTGGTTGATATAGACATCTTCAAGTTCCAGTGCCCTACAAAACATGTCCCCCATTGACCATGGGACCAGCTCGCTGAGTCGTCGAGCTCCAGAAAAAAGGTAAAGCAGTAGCTGCATGAAAAGAGACTCCACCTACCTTCTGCCACACCGTCTATGCCAACCTCATGCAAGGTGGGTCAGAATATCTGTGAGAATAGGGCGACGTGTGTCGGGCGGCGGCCACGTACACGTATCCACCCCTCAAATACATGGCGTATGCAGAAGACCCTCGCATAGTCAGGAAAGCCCCGTGCCTTGGCCATGAATATCAAGGCTTAAAGCCTGGTAGCTATGGTGCGTGGAGCCAACCCCAGATCATAAGGGTGGACTATACATTAGAAAACCTAGTCGACCAATGTCAGCCACATTTTGGGCAATTGCCTTTGTCCACAAAAGGCTCTAAAGTGAAGGATTGGATGCTGGTGCACTGTGCGCGTGCGAGTTGCCAAGACATGCCATTCGCCCAGTTCACGTCTCCTTGCCAAATGACCATATCTCAGCCAGGAGTGGAGAGGGTAGCTCACAAGCGTCTGGAGCCCAGTTGCGGAACCGGGAGATCTGCAGGCGGGAGAAAGCATCAGCAATATCGTTATAAATGCCTGGAACATGTTTAGCCCTAAGGAGCGCCTTAAAGTGCACGGATCCAAGAACAATATGCGAGCTGATGCCATGACTCCAGGGGATTTAGACGTTCGGGCATTGACAATGTGCACCACCGCAGCATTACCACACCAAAAGCGAAGCACAGAATCAGGCCACCTGTCCCCCCAGAGCATAAAGGGTACCCAGAATTGAGAAAAAAATTAGAAACGTAAGATCGCGTAAGCGATCCGTGCCCTGCCATCCCTGGGGCCAACAACCATAGGCACACTGTCCGTAAATAAATCCCCCCACCCAGGGAGCCGGAGGCATCCGACTGTACTTGGAACTGGGGCTGACCAGAAGCTCAGACCTCCCAAGGAGACAGCATGGAAGTCCTGCAGGAATGTGAGCCAAACCAAGAGGTCCGCTCGTAAACCCCCAATCAGCCATACCCTGCGGTGTCGTGTAGCGAGACCCGCCATAGCGTGACCCAGACACTAGGCGAAAGCACTGCCTGGTATTACCACTCTGCAGGCAAAGTTGATGCAGCCATGCATCACCTGTGACTCTCGGAGAGGCACTTGGCAACATTGCCACATTACATAAGAACATAAGAACAGCCTTGCCACAGCCCATCCAGTCCAGCATTCTGTCTCACACAGTGGCTCACCATTTCCTTCAGGGTATTCCCAAGCAGATGCCTTCACCTGCTTAGGATTCCCTGGAAATGATATTGAGAGATATCCTGCCTATCTCTCCAACCCGGAGGTTGTCCTTAAGTATCCATAATTATAGCCATTGATACTCTTGTCCTCCATGAACTTGTCTAATCCTTTCTTAAAGCTGTCAAGACTGACAGCTGTCACCACTTCTTCTGGCAGGGAGTTCCATAGACCAGTAATCCTCTGGGTGAAAAAGTACTTTCTCTTATTTGTTTGAGAACTAGTACCCAAAAGTTTCATGGAGTGTCCCCTAGTTCTAGTGTTATGCGATAGGGAAAACAGTTTTTCCTTATCTACTTTGTCCACACCGTGCATGATTTTATAAACTTCAATCAGGTCACCTCTTGGACGTCGTCGTTCAAGAGTGAAGAGGCCCAACCGTTGCAGCCTCAGATGGTAAGGAAGGTGTTCCAGTCCCCTAATCATTCTGGTTGCCCTCCTCTGCACTTTTTCCAGCTCCATAATATCCTTCTGGAGGTATGGCGACCAGAACTGTACACAGTATTCCAGATGGGGCCTCACCATAGATTTATAAAGAGGCAAAATGACACTTGCTGACTTATTTTCTATACCCTTCCTAATGATCCCTAGCATTGAGTTTGCTTTTTTCACTGCTGAGGCACACTGGGTTGACACCTTCGTTGAGTTGTCCACCAGGACACCAAGGTCCCTTTCCTGGTTTGTCGCAGAGAGTTCAGACCCCATCAGTTTATAAATGTAATTGGGGTTCTTTGCCCCAACATGCATCACTCTGCACTTACTAATGTTGAAACTCATTTGCCACTGTTTTGCCCACTCCCCCAGTGTTGAGAGATCCCTCTGGAGCTCCTCACAATCTCTCACAGTTTTCACTACCCTGTATAATTTAGTGTCGTCAGCAAATTTGGCTACCTTGCTTTTGACTCCTACCTCTAGATCATTTATGAAGAGGTTGAAAAGCAGGGGTCCCAGTACTGAACTTTGGGGGACCCCACTCTTTACTTCCCTCCACTTGGAGAAGTGTCCATTTAGTGCTACCCTCTGTTTCCTGTCCCTTAGCCAGTTGCTGATCCAGGACAAGACTTGTCCCTTTATTCCATGACTGGTAACTTTATTCAAGAGCCTTTGGTGTGGGACCTTGTCAAAAGCCTTCTGAAAGTCCAGATAAACAATGTCAACTGGATCCCCCTTATCCACATGCTTGTTGACACTCTCAAAAAATTCCAACAGATTAGTGAGGCATGATTTGCCCTTGCAAAAGCCATGTTGGCTCTCGTTTAGCAGCGCCTTCTCTTCTATGTGCCTATTAATTCTATCTTTTAGGATGGTTTCCATCACATTGCAGCAGGGGCCGCTCCCCTTGACCGATAATTCGGTCACCTGGCCCTCTTGCATGTTATTCAAAAGAGAGGTGCCTCCACTTGTTGACAGCTGAACCCCATCTCCAGAATACAGGCCAAATTCCTGTATCCCTATCCCCAGACGACAAATGGCTATCCCCGAGCCATTCTAGACAAGGAACCAGGCAACAGCCCTGTTCACTGACCGTCGGGCACGTCCGATCGCTGGGTCAAAGTCTCGCCTTTGGTATTGCATCGGCATGATGTATGACCATAGCAATCGTGTAGACGGCCATAAATGGCAAAGAAACACCAGGTCACTGCACTCAAGTCTTTAAATCTGGGCCAGCAATCCGTGCAAGATCACCGCCTCCGAGGTGCAGAATTAAAACATGTGGCGGCCCAGCATCCCCAATGGACATCAGGAATGTCAACAGTTTCCGCCACCTCTATGCCATGCACACCATACCACTGCATACGCGTGTTTACGCGTAGACCAAGATGGGGTCCCCATTCTGACGAAGCAGCATACTGCGCCACCCCAGTGCACAGAGTTGTGGCCCACAAGCCACACTACTACCAGTGTGTGGAAACACACAGGGTCTGTCAAATAAGGAGGGAGAATAGAGGGCAGAACAAGGCACTCATTCAGTGAAGGGGGAACAGACAGAGAAAATTGGGCAAATCCACACCTGCCCATGCAGGTGTGGGCACCCAAACGCAGCCGCAGCTGATGTGGCGCCCAACCGGAAGGAATGGGTACCAATTCTAATTCAGTCAGGGTAGACCCAGCTTGGTCGCAGACGACAGGCCAGGGCGTGACCACGTGCTGACCACGTGCTGCCATAAACACCTGTGGGGGAGCAACCGGACATATGGCAGCGCCAGGCTAGTATCCTCTCCTGGCTGATTGGCCCTTGAGGAGCGAAGCCTCACCAGAGCCCACTCCTGATCGAGCAACCCATAATCTAGTGCCAGTGCCCTGCAAAACATGTCCCCCATTGAAGATGGTAGCAGCTAACTCAATCTGAGAGCTCCAGATCAAGGCACAAAGGTGGTTGCCCGAAAGTGGACTCTCCGCACGGAGCATAAGCGTTGCCACGTAAGAGTCACATAAAGTAACTACAAGTGCTAGCAGGGCTCATCGCTGGCATCTCAGGGTGAAGGGCCGCCCTAAGCCTAAGGTCTTGACCTAGGCTAACCATGACGGGCCAGGGAAAACAACCACGGCCCGGCAATCATTGTCCAAGCACTGGACCATTGGAATGGCCAAATCAGGACGGGCCCTCATATATCCTGCCATGGATGCCCAATAGACCGGTAACCAATCGGCCCCATAGGGAGGCAGGTTGCGGCGATGGGGCAACTCCTTGACCCTGTCGTCCTGCCCCTAATGCCCTAATCAGTGTGTTCACATTGCAGGATGGGGGAAATGTGAATATATTCCCCAAACCACAGAGTCTAGCTAATAGCCCAGGACAAATGGTCACCCAGGGGCATAGAGCAACCGGCCGTCAGCAGAACCACCATTGGCACGGATTGGAGTGGATAAACACATAACCAGCCCTACAGGCCCAGAGAAATTAAGGAAAAGCATAGGGGCGGTCACCCCAGTAAGAACCAGAGTGTAATTGGCCTGCTGCGACCATGGCCACTATACACCCCCCCCAGCGTGATGAGCTAGTGTCACAGGTGTGCTCATTTGACCAGGATACTCACTCGGTGCACCCCCACGAGCCGCCCCCACTGGGGGTTCCGGCCCATGGTGGGCGTCGGAGTTCGCGATGTCCATCTAGCTCCATGTTCCCGTGCATCCAGGCCGGATGGGGAGCCGCGAGGCGCCAGCCTACGCTGGCCTGATGGCCTCCGGCAGCTCAACCCTGTTTCCGGCCCACTGCGCAGCCATGGCCGGCATGTGGGCCGGAAACGCCCACATGTGGTGGAGCAATGACCATTGATGCCTCCATTGCCGAATTGCAGGCAAGGGAGCATCCACAGCATCTAACCCACTGGGACAAGGTGGGCCGGATGGGCCGGATGGCCCCACCGGGTAATTGATACAGGATAACCCATGGTAATCCCCGGCCATAATAGGGGCATGCCTAGTAATCCGGCCCATGAGGGGCGGAATGACAGTGGGGCGGAAACCCGCACCGTGCCCAAGTGGGCCGCTATGCCCCAAGCCGGGCAAAGAAGCAGCGGGGTAAGAACCCCAGGGGAGCAGGCCTGTGCTGCCCCCAGCCCGAGCCCTCAGCCTGGGCTCATTGGTGGCAGTATGTCCTACAACCCCACCACCCATCTGTGGGGGTGCCGTCTGAGCCCTCCGGCCCGGTTGCACTCCCGAGGAGTAGAGGGGATGGGCTGAGCCCTCCCCAGGCGAGTCAAGTATTCCATCCTGCAGTGCCCCGGAATCGAACCGCTGACCTTCTGTGCCCCAGTCAGCCTCTTAGCCACCTGAGCCACTGCAGTCCGGTGCTGTCCGGAGGAGGAAACCTCCGATCAAGCATTTTAAAAATGAGAGACCCATAAATGTTTCTCTCCACGGAAATCCTTAGTAAAAGGCGAAAGATTTATGCAATTTAAAAAGAAACCAGATAGCAAGCGAGCCTCTGAAAAGAGGCGAGCAGGGAAGCGACGGAGCAAACTTCTCCGCTCCGACGCGTCTAAAAAGCAAATCAAGCCTCTAAGAAAGAGGCGAGCAAGGAAGCGACGGAGCGAACTTCTCCGCTCCGTCGCTTCTAAAATGGCAGCCAGGCTGCCTCGTGGCCACCCCTTTTAAAGAGGGTGGCCACGCCCCCTAACTAACCCAGATGTCTGAGTCCGGGTGGGTGGGGGCCCACAAAGAGCGCAGCGGCCATTTTGGCGCCGCGCTTGCATTGTTGTCACACAATCTTTTTGATTGAGGCATCAAAAGGAAATCAATGAAGACAGAACAAGGATCAAAGCAAGTAATCTATAATCATCTAATTTACTTCAGGCACTACTGGGACAGGAAGGACTCCACTAAATGGGTGCTATGTACGTGTTGTCAGTTGGCATGTTCTAATTACTGTTGCTATTTTTCAATCTATCTCCCTAATTATTTTCCATTTTTTGTTCAATATCACGGACACAGCCAGAGTATTTTTAAAAATAAGTATAATTTTTATTTTATATTCTGTCTTGTTCCCCATATGTTTAGCTTCAACAATACAGTAGCATTCTATACTCTCTGATCTAGGTCTATCCATGTAACATTTTGTCTTGCATAGTAAGTATTTTTGGGTCAAGTGCTTTCTTTGTGGTTGAGGTTCTATTTGTTGCCTCTGTAAAATCCAAGTCTTATACCATGTTGGAATTGTCTTTTTCCATTCTTCCCTTATAATGTCTCTGGATTCAATTAGTCTCTCTCTCCCTTTTATGTCCTGATCAGACCCTGGACTGCCGAAATGAAGCCACTTTCTTTGCTTTGTTGTTGTCCAAACGCAAATCCTCATTGGTGCATTCTCTGGCAGCAATC
Organism: Bradypodion pumilum; assembly: GCA_035047305.1. NCBI lineage: Eukaryota > Metazoa > Chordata > Lepidosauria > Squamata > Chamaeleonidae > Bradypodion > Bradypodion pumilum. The sequence continues at coordinate 21,015,674 of JAWDJD010000009.1, read as the reverse complement.
AGGAGACCAGCAAATGGTCCGGACTCTGTGTCTCTCCACATTCACACCGTGTGTTGTTGTCCACCAGCAGTCCCCAATTGAGCATGTTGGTCTTGCATTTAGGGACTCCAACCCTCAGCCTGTTCAGGGTCCTCCAGGCAACGTAGGGGAGATTGAGATCTACAGCTATATCCACTTTTAATGATGTTTCTTACCCAATGAGCTCCTTCCTCCATCTAATTTGGTTTTGCTCTTGTGTAGCCTCAAGAATGTTTGTTCTTGCTATAAAGCTCTTCTTGGATCTGAGCCGGTGGACTTGAGGCTCATATCCGTTCAGAGGGTGTCTAGGGTCATGCTCTTGCTTAGTTCTCTCAGCATCTGCTTCTCTCCGTATCTTAGATGGGTATACTTTATCTTCTCAACTGGTGTAGGTTTAAGGCATCCTGTCACTATCCATATGGCTTCAATTACAGTTATTCTGGCTCACAGCAAATTCAGTTTAGTAATTCAAATCTACTCCTTATGTGGACTTTAAATTAATCAGGAAGGTTATCTAATTATATTTTGGAATTACATTTATCTTAGTGTTTTTGTACAGTTTTATTCTAGTGTTGGATATTAAGATCTCATGATCAGTACCATAATCTGCCCCTAATCTTTTGGCAGAGGGAATACAGCTTCTCCATCTTCTACTTGATTTTTGTATTGACCATTTGGTGATATCCATATGTACAGTTATTCATTTTGTATGTATTCGCAATAAACAAACTATTGCCCTCATGGAACTTTATTGGTAATTCTTTTGCTTCATTTATATCCCCTAGGCACTCCAGTTGTTCTTGAACTTCAATTCCCAGAAGCCCCGATCAGCAGGGTTCTACGCAAGCGTAAAAGGGTTCTACACAGGCATAAAAGCCTTCTATGCATGTGTAGAATGCGACTTGCGCAGAAGGGATGCGCAGTACCTCTTTTCCCCCGCTGCCAATTCCGGGGTTTTGGCAGCTGCAGGCAGGAAATGGCGCAAATCGGTGCTGAAAATCGGGAAATCCCGGCCAATCCGGGAACGTTGACAGGTATGTCCCTGTGTGAGCAGATGAAAATCCACATTTATAATTCTCCTCAGGCACTTGTAAAGAAATTACTGTTGAATGACAAAAATATAAGGATAAAAAGGATGTGAGAAGGTGAATAGTGAAGGATGTGAGTGTATGAAGCATCCGGTCCTCCAGAAATTCTTCTGGAGGTTCAGTTTCAATATGTCATGTGACTCCTGTGATGCCAAGTGCACCCTACCAGTCAAAGAAGTCCAGGCGATTCCAATCTCCAGCCTTTCTTCACCAGGACTCATAGAATGTTCCCCCTTCCTAATGGCATGGCATGCTTGGGTTACATATATATTCCGCACATTTCTGCTTTGTGTACTCAAGGTTAGTGACTAATTTGTCTCAACCTTGTTACAGCACTGAAAATTCATTTTAGGTTGTTTTTGAAGAATGAGCTAATTGTATATTTGGGACAGAAAGGCCCTGAGGTGGAAACATTTTGAACATAACACATCCCAAGCCCAAAACAAGTGGCAGACTGAATGGCTAACTGCATGAGGCATCAATGTCTGACTCCTATTTAGGTGGAGGAAACAAGAAGTGACAGGGATTCTGTATCAATCCCCAACTTTGTACCAATAAGGTATAAGACAACCACCCTGCGTTTAATGTTTAGTAATTGCATGGTTATTGTTGATCCTTCTCTGCAGCCACTTGTGTTCAATGCTGAGTTTTTGTTGTGTTCTGTAAAGCAGTGCCTTTAACTATGTACCTGTACCATGTGTTATCAATGTAACCTTTCTGTGTGCAACATTATAACCATCACCTGTATCAATGTATGCTTAATAAGGGGACGCGAGCTAGTGACCACCAGAGGGCAGTAGCGAGCGTCCAGCTCTAATGGATCAAAGCCACCTGGATCAGCAGCGCGGGAAGATTCCCCGCGACCTCCTCACCTGGTCAAGAAGGGCGTGACCCCCTACGACGTCACGCGGGCAGCAACCAATAGCTTGCCAACGAGCCACATTCAAATGTATAGCCAGCTGTATATATTGAGCTACCCAGCCGCCATTACCACATGTTCCTCCGGATCATCATGCAATAAACCTGTGTTAAGCCAACCCTTCGGCTGTTGTATTGTCTTTGGTCCCCCACACTAAATTGGCGACGAAGGTGGGATGGCAGCCCACGGGACCAAGACATGCGCCGGTTTCGAAATCAGGAAACCGGGCGACTGGGAGATCTTCGAAATGGACTTCCAGGCCGCACTGATCGAGTCCGAAGTCACGGAAGAGGCGAATAAAAGAGCCATCTTCACCAGAATGCTCGGACAAGAAACAAAAAGGACCTTGGTGGACCAGATTGCACCGAGGAGGGTGAGCGAATTCAAGGCCAAGGAACTCATGCAGATGCTGCGTGAGCACGTCCGGCCCGCCACGGCGATGTTTCCCGCACGGAGTGCATTTTGGAGGCGAGTCCAAGCGCCCGGGGAGACGGTCGCCGCGTTCGTGGCGGCCCTGCGGCTGGCGGCCGGCCCGTGCAAATGGGAGAACGTCGAAATCACCCTCCGAGACTGTGTGCTGTGCGGCCTGACCGACGCCGAGACCCAGCGCACATTAATGAACCAAGAGCCGCCTCCCACGCTGCAGGAGGTCGTTAGAGCGGCCCAGGCCGCAGAAGCTACGAAGGCCGGGGTCCAAGAGCTCCAGGACTGGCGGCCAAAGTCGAGGAAAGCAGAGGCTCCAGTACAGGCGGCCCGGCAAACTTCGAGGTCGTCCACAGAGAGCAGCGACGACGAGGACGTACAGAAGGTCCGGAAGGAGGGCCGACGATGCGACGGCTGTGGCGCGGCCCACGACCACGTGAAATGCCCTTTCCGGAAGGCCGAGTGCCACAACTGCGGCCGCCGCGGGCACATCGCCAAGGTGTGCAGGAAGAAGCGCGAGTCCCGGAGGAGCTCCCCAGACCGTTCCGCGGGACGAGACCGCCCAGCGAAACCAAAAGACGGCGCCCAGGCCACGCGGAAGCAGGACGGCGTGGGCCGCATCGCCGACGGCAGCGAGGACGACGCCTCGGTGTTCAGCGTGTCTACGAGACACCCCCGCTACTTTGTTGAGGTACTAGTCCAAGGGGTGCCCATTAGGATGGAAATTGACTCGGGGTCCTCATATTCAATCATTTCCCAGAGGGAGTTTTGTGGAATTGCCCCCCAAAAGCGGCCCAAGCTCAAAGCGTTGAGGGCCACACTACGGGACGTGCAAGGGAACAGTATTCCAGTGTTGGGGGTTGGAGAATTTCAGGTCAAATTCAAGGAGCACGCCGCGTCCCTTCCCCTGGTCGTGCTCAAGGGAGGAAACTGCAGCCTCCTCGGGACTCAATGGTTCCAGCCCCTGGGTTTGTTCATTGGGGGGGTGCATGCCGTGGGGATGCACGCTGTGGGGACTGACCCGATTCAGGAGGTGTGCGAGGCACACCCCGAAGTCTTCAAAATGGGACTGGGGAAATTCAAGGGGCCCCCAGTGACTTTCGACCTGGACCCGGAGGTCCGCCCTGTTCGCCTAAAACCACGCCGGGTGCCGTTCGCACTCAAGGACAAGATAGAGGTGGAACTGGACAAATTGGTGGGTCAGGGGATTCTTGTGCCTGTAGATTCTGCGGAGTGGGAAACTCCAATTGTAACTGCTCTAAAGTCCAATGGGGAGGTCCGCATATGCGCCGACTACAAGTGCACCATCAACAAGGCGATCCGCCCGAATGCATATCCGGTGCCGGTAGTCAGCCACCTGCTGGCCAGGTTACACGGGGGAAAGTGTTTCGCTAAGCTCAACTTAGCACAGGCCTACCAGCAACTTACGGTGTCTCCCGCCGCAGCTGCTGCGCAGACCATAGTCACCCATAAGGGGGCGTTCCAGGTGACGCGCCTCCAATTCGGCGTGAATTCGGCGCCAGGGATTTTCCAGTCACTCGTGGAACGCCTCCTGAAGGGACTGGAGGGGGTGTTGCCTTATTTTGATGACGTGTTAATAACAGGGGGGAGTCGGGCTGAATTGGCCTAGAGGTTGGGGAAGGTACTGACGATATTCGAAAAGGCGGGGCTGAGGTTGCGAAAGGACAAATGCGTCTTCTTCACAACCGAGGTTGAGTTCCTAGGGTTTTGTGTAACTCCTGAGGGAATAAAACCATCCAAGTCTAAGGTGGCAGCCATCAAGAAAGCCCCCCGCCCCACCTCCAAGCCCGAGTTGCAGTCGTTCCTAGGGCTGCTCAACTTTTACCACTCCTTCCTCCCCCGGAAGGCAGCGGTGGCCGAACCGCTACACAGGCTGCTTAAGAAAGACCAGGCATGGAAGTGGGGCGATGACCAGGAAAGGGCATTTAGTGAGCTGAAAAGCCTCCTGGCGTCCGACGCCATACTGACCCACTTCGACCCCAAACGCCCAGTAGTTCTGATCTGTGATGCATCTCCAGTGGGGGTGAGGGCAGTGCTGTGCCACGTGCTGGCGAACGGAAGGGAGGCCCCGATAGCATTTTACTCCAGGTCCCTGTCCCAAACAGAGAGAAACTACGCACAGACGGACAGGGAGGCATTAGCGATAGTCTCGGGGACGAAAAAATTTCACGATTTTCTGTATGGCCGCCCCTTCACCATCGTGACGGACCACAAGCCCCTGCTAGGCATTTTTACCGCGGATAAGCCCACCCCTCAAATCCTGTCCCCAAGGATGCTCAGGTGGGCCATTTTTCTCAACGCGTATCAGAACGCGTTGGTCTACCGGCCCGGGAAAGAGATCAGCCATGCGGACGCCCTATCTAGGTCTCCCCTTCCCCTAACGCCCAGCCAGGTGAGCATGGGGGAGCGGGACCGCCAGGTTCTCATGATAGAGGTGCTGGATTCGCCCGCGGTAGTGCCCGCCGACATCGCCAAAGCAACAGAGAAAGACAAAACGTTAGCGACAGTAAGCTCCTGGCTACAGAAAGGGTGGCCCGCATCCTCCCCAGCGGAGGAGTTCGCTCCATTTTTCAGAAAAAAGCTAGAACTGTCCCTAGAGAGGGGTTGTCTCTTGTGGGGGCAGCGGGTGGTGATTCCCACTTCCCTTCGGCCGCGGGTGCTCAAACTGCTGCACGTCAGCCACCCCGGCATCGTGCGATCCAAGGCGCTGGCCCGGAGTTACTTCTGGTGGCCCCAGCTAGACGCCGACATCGAGCACATGGTCGGCACTTGCGAAAGTTGCCAATGCTCCAGACCGGAGGAGGCCCGCCTTCCCCACAGGGAATGGGACGCGGCTAAAGGGCCGTGGTCCCGGGTGCACGTTGATTTCGCGGGCCCGTTCAGAGGCACCCTATTCCTCCTCGTTGTGGACGCTTTCTCCAAATGGTTGGAGGTTATCCCAGTCACGAGCACCTCCTCGGCCCAGACCATTAGGCACTTGCGGAGGCTCTTTTCCACGTTCGGCATACCCGACACGTTAATTAGCGACAACGCTAGTTGTTTTACGTCCTCCGAGTTTAAGGCATTCATGGAGATTAACGCCGTTCGGCATATTACCTCCGCCCCGTTTCACCCGGCCACCAACGGCCAAGTAGAGCGCCTCGTCCGCACCACGAAGGACGCGTTGCGGCGCATGGGCCCAGGGGATTTGAACCTACAAGTGTGTCAGTTTCTGCTAGGGTACAGGGTGACTCCGTTGGCGTCAGGATACTCCCCCGCAGAGCTTTTAATGCGCAGGAAGCTGACCACCATCCTTACTAGGCTAGACCCCACGAGGGTAGAGGACAAGGGAAGGAACATCGGGCTGGAAGTTACAAAGAGTTTCAGCATAGGCGCCCCCGTGCATTGCAGGAATTACGCCAGCACAGGCCCAGCCTGGGTGCCCGGCGTAGTCGTGGAACAAACCGGCCCCGTGTCGTACCGCGTGGAAACCAGCACAGGGCTCCTATGGAGGCGGCACGCAGACCAGCTCCGACGCAGGGTCCCCGACGAGCAGGACGCGGTTCACGCAGGAAATAAGTCAGCGTTAGGGTTCTCCCCCACCCGTTTAGCCCAAGGGGGAGGAGAAGGGGACCGTGGGCCCCCACCAAGGGGGGAGGAGGATATCCTCATAGATACCCTGGGGGATCTTTCCGAGGGAGAGGAACCCGACCCCATACATATCTCGCGGAAAGTCCCCACAAATGCGGGTACCCCGACCAACTTAGATTTTGATTTTCAGACCCGGGGGGGTTTTTCGGAGTGGTCCCCCACCCGTCCAAGCGAGAAGAGGGGTTTTCCGTTAGTCCCGACGCCCCCCGGTCTGCCCACAATGGAGTTTTTCCCTTCCCCTAAGACCGCCAGACAGCGGCAAGCTACTAACGAGTCTCCCTCTCCCATTTCAGGACAAGGGACCGGGGAACAAAGAAGCAATAACGCCCCCGGGGGGGCAGCCTTCTTCACGGCCCACACGCACACGCAACAAGCCATCTTGGCTGAGAGACTTCGTCTCATCCTAGGGGGGAGGGATGTTGTGTTCTGTAAAGCAGTGCCTTTAACTATGTACCTGTACCATGTGTTATCAATGTAACCTTTCTGTGTGCAACATTATAACCATCACCTGTATCAATGTATGCTTAATAAGGGGACGCGAGCTAGTGACCACCAGAGGGCAGTAGCGAGCGTCCAGCTCTAATGGATCAAAGCCACCTGGATCAGCAGCGTGGGAAGATTCCCCGCGACCTCCTCACCTGGTCAAGAAGGGCGTGACCCCCTACGACGTCACGCGGGCAGCAACCAATAGCTTGCCAACGAGCCACATTCAAATGTATAGCCAGCTGTATATATTGAGCTACCCAGCCGCCATTACCACATGTTCCTCCGGATCATCATGCAATAAACCTGTGTTAAGCCAACCCTTCGGCTGTTGTATTGTCTTTGGTCCCCCACACTAAAGTTTTCCTCTGCAATAAATACAGTTAATGTAACCATATGAAGATCTAATTGTGCTGGGAACTGACATCTAGATTTGAGGCTGCAAAGTTGGAAGTGGAGACCACATACAACAATTTCCTTTTGATTTCTAAAGGGATCACCAAAGAACTCAACCTTTGTAAGAAGAAAATGGATTCAACATCGCTGGCCTTTTTTATTAGTTGCTGGGGGAAAACCCAGGAAAATTCTTTTGCAATAAAAGGAAGAACATTACTATAAGTATGGAGACATCGTAGCAGGTTATAACCATGTTTATATGCCTGTGGGGGAAAGCATTTTGCCCCTCTAAACATTTCCTAATATTAGATCAAAGACTACCTACTTACTTCTAAAAGCAATTCCTTCTTCTTCTTCTTCTTCTCCTTCTTCTTCTATTAAAAAACACCACAGTCCGAGGAGGCTTTTTCTGTACACCCCTCCAAAAGCAGTTAGTTTATGTAATAATCCAAATGCCCATGTTATTAGTTACTATATTAGTTACATGGTTTAAAACATGTTTTAAAATAAAGTAGCCCTGTATTTCCCTATAGCTGAAGTACTTTAAACACTTGAAACACTGTAGGATGATGGAGAACATAACCTTCCCTTCCTCTTTATGATTATCTTTCAAGTATTTCAAGAGTGCTATCATATTCCCTATCAGTCTCCTTTTCTTAAAGCTAAACATGCCGAGGTCTTTCAGTATGTCCTCATAAGGTATGGTTTCCAGTACTGTACCTTAATCATTCCTGAAATTTCAAGCACATCAGAGAGTAAAACAAACCTATCTATTATGCCAGGAGTTCCCAACCTATGGCCCATGGTGCCAAATAATCCAGCCCCCATCCTCACTCCAGCACCCACTGCTGCCTCTGGTGGAATCGACTCATTTATGGCCTTCGTAAAAGCATTTATGACAGCCATAAATGATTCCACGTTCTTCGCAAATGTTTTTATGACAGCCGCAGACTCATTTACGGCAGCCGTAAATGGCCGGGGGCCAACCAGTCTGGCCCCCTCAACTGTTTGAGGGAGCATGACCTCGCCCCCAACTTGAAAAGGTTGAGAACCCCTGTATTATGCTAACTATTCTGTACAGCAGTTAGTCTTTAAAGTGCCACAACATTTTTTGTCTTTTTGTTTTGTTTGCTCATCATCTTTGTCATTCTCCTCTGAACTTGCTCCAGTTTGTTAGCATCTTTCTTAAAATGTGGTGTTCAGAAATGGACATGGTGTGGTGATCTTAATGTGGTCTGTCTAGTCAGTGCCAAATAGATAACTCACAGGTATAGAAGACTATACTGTACTTCTGTTTATGCATCCTAAAATAGCATTTGTGAAGCTATTTGCTTGTTTGTTCAAGGACGACAATTACAATAATAATAATTTCATGTCAGAAATTATTCTGGGTTGAAAGGATGTTTTCTGGAGTAACTCTGTTCAGGGGACACCTGAATGAGGCTCCTTTTATGTCCCCAAGATCTTTTCCCACCAAAGTGGTTCCTATTTATCTACTTGCAGTTTCTTGCAAGTGACTTGGCATATGACCATAAATGCCTATGAAAAATTAATTAGCAGAAATTTGCCAGTGAAAATTAAACCAATGGTGTTAGAGCTAGTATAAATATATAATAGGATTTAAGCCACATCTTTCTTTCTTTAAAAAAATCAGATTTAAAAAAGAGATTTGGTGCAACAGCATCTGAGATATCACAACTCTTGCAAATGACCTGGTAAAAAAATTTTTAAAGGATGCCTAAATATATTAACAATGATTTGCAATTCATCCTTTTAATCATCAGCCACAAACATTATCAAGGCCAGATTTCAGAACAAGACACAAGAAACATTTATGCACAACACATAGCACTTGCCTCTAATATGCAGTTTGCTTGTAAAACAACAACAAAATCAAGCCAATTGCTCTCTGTGTGTGCGTGTGTGTGTGTGTGTGTGTGTGTGCGCGCGCGCATGTGTGTAAACCCTTCCTGTAATATAAAGTTGCAATTACTTTTTAATTATCAGCACCAATGCTTGCAGCATATATTATAGGTGCAACGATAAGGTGTTAAATATGTTGACACCAATTATTTCAAGAGCTGAAGGCAATCCTGTTACGTTTCTGTTCAAATCATTTGCTGCCCACTCTTTACTCTTGGCACAATGAAATAGGTTGCAGTTTACTATGATCCTGGGGATACCATTGAAGAAGCACTTTCTCTTTCCTTGCAAGTTTCCCATGGGCAGGGCTTTACGTATACAATTCTCCGTATGGTCAGACTAGCAAAAACTATCCTCCATAATTCTGCTGGTCATGTAAGTCTGGCTATGGTAATCGCCATTGTTCCCATAGAAAAGTCCAAAAATTATCCATACAATCAGTGGTGGGATTCAATTTTTTTACTACCTACTCTGTGGGCGCAGTATGGTGGGTGTGGCCAGGGAAAAAGACCTGCATTATTTCAAAACTTAGATGGGCGGGGCCAGCCAGAATTTCTGCTACCAGTTCTAACCTGCTGAATCCCACCACTGCATACAACCCAACCAACCAACACACAAGTGTAGCAATTTTCATCTCTACTATAGCAGGTCTCTTCCCAAGATAATGGATGTTAAATGCCTATTCAAGTCCAGGACACCCTCAAAGTTCCTTGTATGCAGCAAGAATAAAGGTAAAGGTCTCCCTTGCTCGGAAGTCAGTTGTGTCCAACTCTAGGGGGCAGTGCTCTTCTCCATTTACAACCAAAGAGCCAGCACTGTCTGCATCTGCAGACATTTCCGTGATCATGTGGCAAGCACACTATTACCTTTCCCACCAAAGCAGTACCTATTTAAATACAGTACTTGGAATTTCTTGCTTAAGAACTGCTAGGTTGGCAGGAGCTGGGGCAGATGATTGGCACTCACTTCATCATGCAGCATTTGGGTCTCAAACTGCTGATCTGCTGATCTTCCAGTCATCAAGTTCAACATTGTCACCACTAAGCCACCGCAGTCCCTAGGCAACAGGAATATACCACAATATTATTTTTTTGTTGCAAAAATCATTTTCTTCTATAGTTATTGCAAGGTTGACAGCCAGGGCCGCCATACTGAGCAATCCTATCCCCCCCCCCCCCACACACACACACACACTCTGTGGGCGTGGTCAAATCTGTGTTCGTGGCAAAATCTGTTGGTGTGGCAAAAATTGGCCATGTGTCATGCATGCCACATAAAGGTAAAGGTAAAGGTTTTCCTTGCTCGAAAGCCAATCGTATCCGACTCTAGGGTTCAGTGCTCAGCTCTGTTTCAAAGCCGAAGAGCCAGTGCTGTCTGCTCTGCAGACATTTCCATGGTCATGTGGCAGGCATGACTAGACACCAGAGTGCAAGGAGTGCTGTTTACCTTTCTACCAAAGTGGTCCCTATTTATCTCCTTGAAATTTCTTGCTTTCGAACAGCTAGGTTGGCAGGAGCTGGGACAGAGATGGGAGCTCATTCCATTCCTGCAGTACTCGAGAATCGAACTGCTGACCTCCCAGCCCCCCTGTCCCCATCCCTGAGAAGCGCACACCCCTCAGGGCCCCCCGATGGTCAGCAGGCATGCTCTGCGCCTGCTGGCAAAGGAGGCGCCCGCGGCCCTTCTGGCGTACCCATGTGTGCTGCCAGCAAGGGGCAGTGGATGACAGGAGAAACAGACACGGCATTGACCACCCACCCCTGCTCTGTTTCCCTCCACCCTCCCCCACAGGCAGGCAGCCACCCCAATGATGGTAGGCCTACCTGGCTGTTGTGTTGTGGCGGGGACAGGGTGGTCGGAGGCTCCATAAACTAGCGGTGCATGTGAAAGCACCCAACCACTCCAGATGGCGGTGGCAACGAGCGGGCCCCGCAAAGTTTGTGGCGGCTCCGCCAAAGTTGGCAGCGCCCAGTGCTCTCCATAACTTTGTTGGCAGTGGGAAAGTGCTCAGCTGGTGTTGGCGCAGGCCGTGGAAGGCACGTTCTCCGTGGAAGGCTTGCTGCTGACACACTTGGCGGCGGCAGGCGGTGGGCGGCGGCTGCAGCTCCCGGAGTGTGTGGTGCCCTGGAAGGCATGCACCCTGTGTCTACCCTCTCGTCTGCTCGGCAGCAGAATGGCCGGCGCGCCTCGTGGGCTGAAGCCTTGACTCCAGATAGGTGGAGCCCTCTGGCAGGGCATGCGCAGTGCAGGCCAACCTGGCCTGCTGAGCATGCCCAGTCTGTGCTTACCTGACCTCCAGCACCCGGTGGCAGTCTTCAAATCTCTGGTTGGCAGCTGAGCTCTGGGCCGCCCAGGCCACCACTGGGCCCCTGTCAGCTCTGGGCCCAGTACGGCAGTCCTGATGGTACCCCCCTGATGGTGGCCCTGTTGGCAGCTATTGCATTCTTCCAGATGTTATTGGACTATATTTCCCTGTATTCCTTGACATTGGCTGTGTGGGCTTCTTCTTCCTCCGTGTCTAGGCCAGAGAAGAAACTGCCAAAATGAAGCCACCTTTTGCTGAGTTCATTCTGCAGTTCCTTTTGCCTGACTTAGTATGAGAAAGATTAGATGGGAACACAAGGTTGCTGTTACCAGGGTATACCTGATTGTGGTTTAAAAATGCCACAATCTTTGAGGAGGCTCTTACAGATAATCAAAGCTGCAATTCAGAAAATATATGGAAAGTTGCATTTTACTCTTCCATGTTAGATACATAAATGAGTACCTTTTGGTTTCTCCTACCTGTGAATTACTTTTAAGTTCTTTCCATTCTGAATAAGATATTTGCAATTGTAATTACACTTATATACTGCTGCATAGTGCTTAGTGCACTCTCTGGATGGTTCACAAGGTAATTAGCATTTTGCCCCTACATGCTGGGTACTCATTTATTGACCTCAGAAGAAGGATGGAAGGAAGAGTCAACCTTGACCCAGTCAGGATTGAACTCACAATGTCAGCAGTTTTGGCTGCTATACAGCAGTTTAACCACTGTGCCTCCAGGGCTCATATTTGTGATTCGAAGAATTTTTTTATTAGGGGGGCAGCATGTATAGCTTTCCTCTGAGGTCTGATTACTCTTCTCTGAAGGGTATTTTGAATTTTTGGTAAAAGCACTTTGATAGCAAGAGTACAACAGAACACAACAGAAGTACAAAAACTAGCATGAACAAACAACATAGCCACAAGTTCTTCAAGGAGTCCACTCACAAAGAAACACTGTATAAAGACTTCTTGATGAAAAAGAATAATATATTGTACTGCTTGAGTATAACATCAGTGGAAAGAGTTAAAGAAGAAAGAAAGTCTAAAATCACATGTTTTGTGGGAAGCCAGGAGACAATGTGGACGCAGTTTTATCCTGGAGATTAGAGGAAGAAGAATAAAACCTACAAAGAAGCAAGAGCCATATGAAGCAGAGGAAGAGGGTCCAGTCAACCTGGAAAAAAGACTCCTTGTGATTGGTTGGAAGAAAACCAAACATACAGTTATGTTAGCCCAGAAAAAATTGTCCCCCTAATCTATGCGTTTGGCTGAGGTTAGATGACAAAATACACACACCCTCCAGATTTCAAAAACTGTATTTTTTCAAATTAATTTATGGTCACATGAAATATGAATTGATGTTTGTGTCCATGATGAAGTCCTGTAAAACAATTATTTTTTGTAGCTGTATACTGATCCTTGCAACTACACTGCTTTGCAAGTCATTTCTTTTTAAACTGATTCTGAATGCCTTGTGCTTTTGGTTCTTGTCTTGTTCTTGCATGGATAATTGCAATTTTAAAGGTACACAGACAGTCACGTGTGCACCCTGATGTTGAAACATGAACATGTTCCTTGGTTTAAAAAAAATTAATATTCTGAAGGGAAATATATACCGATTCACCTGAGCACACAAACAAAATTGGTACAATTTAATGCAACACAAGTATTGGTGTAAAATAAGTAATCCCAAAGAAGATGAAGGAATTTCTCACCTATAGAACTTTGTAATGCCAGCCGCATCTCACAGAAGGTGTGTGGTCATTATTTTGTGGATCTGTGCAGTAATTTTGACTTTTTGGAGTTGTAACCAGAACCCATTTAGCTGCTGACTATAGGATGATTACTGCTGTCAGTGCCAAGGAAAATCACAGAAAGATTTGCAGCCTATTTGGCTCCAGAAGTCCCAACCTTCTAATCCAGACGCTCTCAACCTTTTAAAGCTGGGGGCCGGATCATACTCCCTCAGACAGCTTTGGGGGGCCAGATGGCCATTTTGCCTTTCCTCCAGCACATGGCACTTCCAGGTGTGGTGGAGGCGGTGAGGGGGACGGACGGACATGAAATGGCACCATGGGCTGTATCTGGCCCACAGGCTGCAGGCTGAGAATCCCTGTTCTAATCAGTAGGTGATTACTTTTCTCCAGAACCCCTTCTCTATTTCACACAAATGTTTCCTCTTGGAAGTCAAAAGCTGAACTATTGCTCTTGACAGTAACAATAGTTGCACAAAAGGGCTACAGACATAGGAGTAGTTTAAAAAAAAGAGTTGCAGTTTTAATTTAAGTGGTTGAAAAGTGGTTCTAGATCATCTTCTTTAAAGTGAATGATAGTGGAATTGATCTTACTTGAATGTAAACAGCTGGTAAAATGTTACCTGTTCAGCCTTTTTCAAGAGCCAGTGTGGAACAAACTAGGGAGAATGCCTTTTTGGCCACATAAGTGAAAGAGAAAGAAATTAATGAGTTTCAAAAGATGTTCAATGGCTTTTGCAATGGAGGCAAAAAATCCAGGCTCCCAAAGAAGCTATGGTACCTGTCTCAAAAGAAAGGGGTTTGGGTATGCCAAATTTGCTAGCATATTATCGAGCTTTTCAAGTTAAGAATGTTGTGAAGATTTTGGCAAGAGAAAAGACAATCTGGGAGCAATTGGAGATGAAGGAATATAGAAATATTGGAAATATGATTTTTTTGGGAATAAAGGATAGGGTGAAAAGGTCAAATAATACTATGATGAGAGGTCTCATGGAGGTGTGGAAGAAGGTAAAAAAAGGACATGGTCCCAAATCTCTCTCCAATTGTGGAATTGACCGACATGATGTGTTTCCCAATAAAGTTAGATAAGGAAAAAATGGAAATATTGGGAAAAAATGGGATAGTTTTATTGAAGGATTGGTTAAAAACTTGTGATTCTGATGTGGAGCGGGAAAAATATTTGAGATATTAAATCTGAATTGGTTTCAGAAGTTGAAGGTGGACAATTGGAATAAAAAATATAAAAAAGAAGTAGGGTTAGATAGAATACACACAGAATTTGAGGAATTGGTAAGGAAGATTAGAAAAGGGGAAAGTAGTATTAAAGGTCTTGTAAGTAAGCTTTATAACATACTGAATAGAGGTGCAGATCCACAGGAGGATTTGAAACGGAGGTGGGAACAAAATTTGAAAATAACAATTGGGGAGATTGAGTGGAAAAACAAATGGAAAAAGAGGATTATGAGAACAATGTCCGTAAGAATTAAAGAACATAATTTCAAAATGTTGTGGCAATGGTACTTGACGCCATTAAGACTTTACCAGATGGATAATAAAAGAGATAAGTTATGCTGGAGATGTAGAGAATCCGACGGAACATATGAACATATGTGGTGGAGCTGTAAAAAAATAAGGGATTTTTGGGGAAGAATAGAAGGTGAGCTTGGTGAAATACTGGGTAAAAGTGTTAAGCTGGTGTCAAGTACCATCCTTTTAACGAATGTGGAAGGTTTGGGTTTAAACAAGGAGGAAAAAGAATTATTGGAAATTGTATTGACAACGGGTAGACAATGTATAGCTAGAAATTGGAAAAATGATATTGATATACAGATTGGAGAGTGGTATAAAGAAATGTGGAGTTTAGCACTGAATGATAAATTGACATGGGAGATTAAAGTGAAAAGAGATAACTTAAAAGAGGATAGATTTTGGAATATATGGAAACCATTTGTGGACCATTCGTGTATGGCAAATGATAGTTCAGGACCAGTACCAGCTCAAAGAAGTTTCTGGAGATGAGCAGAAAATAAACTCTCCGGGCAATGTATATATTCACAGGGTGATTTTTATTTATCCAAAGATTAGTAGTAGCACAGAAAGTCCTTATTATTTTGGATTTGGAAATAATGGTTTTTAATATTTGGTGGTCATAAGTAATTAATGAGTTTAGATATTGTTATGTGCTAATATTTAGTAATGTTTGTTAAGATTTGTTTGGATTTGTTTGTGTATTGTACTGTTAGTCATTGTCTTTTTTTCTTTTTTCTGTATGTCTTAAAAAATTCAATAAAAATTATATTTAAAAAAAATAAGTGATCACCAAAGGGCATTTTAAAGACCAGCCTCATTTCAGGACATTCTTTTTGCTTATTCTGATTTAACTTGTACTGTATATGATTCTTGACTTTGTTTTTTCTTTCCCCATTGTATTTAAGCATTATGTTATGCTGTAATTGATATGTTGTTATGCCGCCCTGAGTCGGCCTTGCGCTGAGTAGGGCAGGGTATAAATCGAATAAATAAATAAATAAAATAAAATAAAGACCATTTCAAATAGCTTGTGTTAGGGATATATAATGTAAGATTACATGTGCATCTTGTAGATGAATAAAACTAAATCTATTTCACCAGTATCCATGTTTACTTTTTAAGCGTGTAATTGCATCCTCTGTAAAACTCCAACAATCTCCTCATACTTTTTGCTCCAGGTATTCTGTTTTATACATATCTTCAGTTTGATATTTATTTATTTATTTATTTATTTATTTACTAGCAAATTTTGCCCGGCAGTGCCGGGCTGTTTTAAATTGTGTTAGAAGGTTTTTGTTTTGTTAATGTTTGTACAAATGAGGTTAGTCTGTAATTGTGATTTTTAAAATGTTTATTTATACACACGGGCTATTATAAACTGTGATCAGTGTTTTTGGGTTTGTTTTGGTGGATTAAAAAAAAGAGGAAAGGATGATATAATTTTTTACAATTATTTTATTTAACCAAATAATGTTTTATTATGTGAATTTTTTTAATAGTTGTACCTTGGATAATAATTTTTAAAATGTGAAAGTACATGTTTTTTTACATTCAATGTTTTTAAACTGTGTTTCGATGTTTTGGGGGTTTTTTTTAGTGAAAACTCTACACAGGATTTTAGAAATGTTTTTATTTTATTATTTTGTGATTTGTTTGTGATTTGTGTGAATGTGTGATGTAATGTTATGTTTTTGACTGTTTTATCTCTTGTGGCCTCTGGGTGGGGCTGTTGAGTATTTCTTTTACTTTGACTGTTTTTTCTCTACTGGCCTCTGGGTGGTGCTTCTTCCGGTAAGTAGTCTCTTTCTTTCCTCATTTCAGTTCCGGCTGTCATGGAGGTAGGACATGCTCGTAAGTTGGCTGGTTTAATTTCTTTTGTGGGTTTGTTTTGTTTTTCTTTTTTTGGTGTTTTTCTGTGTGTTTTTTCTGTTTGTTATTTTTGGTTTTGGTTAATTTTGGATGTTTTTGTTTTTTGTGTTTTTTTAATTAATGGTTTATTTATTTTAATTATTTTGGTGTTTGTTTTGTTTTTTAGTTTTCTCTTTCAAGGGGGGGAGGCACTGGTGCCTTGGCCCCCTCTTGAAAGCGAAACACTTTTTCGGTAAGTAAAGTCAGCGGGCAGAGCGCTGTCCACTGGCTATGCTTCCCTGGGAATGGGTTCACTTTCAAGGGGAGCCCAAGGCACCAGTGACTCGGCCCCCTCTTGAAAGTGAAACACTTACTCGTAAAGTAAAGGCAGTGGGCGGAGCACCATTCGCTGCCTTTGCTTTGTGGAGGAATTGTTTCGCTTTCAGGGGGGGGAAGGCACAGATCCTTTTGCCCTCCCTTGAAAGCGAAACACTTACTCAGAAAGTAAAGGCAGCGGCCGGAGCACCGTTCTCTGCCTTTCCTTCGAGGAGGAATTGTTTCGCTTTTGAGGGGGGGAAGGCATCAGTACCTTTCCCCCCCTTGAATCCCCCCTGTGTTTGTGTTTTTTTCCACCCCGGCTCAACTTTTCTTGAGGCTGGTGGTGGTCTCAACGTGTCTTTGGCGGGGTAGCGCCCCGGTTCTCTGTGAAAGAAGGCTGGCGGGTGTTTGCATGGCTGTGAGATGCTGCGTCCGCCTGCGGCAGACTTGCCCTCACATTGTGTTTTTTATTTTTATTTTTCGCATGGCGGCCTTCTCAGCGTTCTCCACGCTCATGGCACACAGGACTCTGGGGCTTGTAGTTATGGGTTTCTGCATTCCGTTTGTGTGGCAGTTTTTTCTCTGCGGCTCTGCAGGCAGAAACATAAATTCTGGCAGAACAAATGCAAGGCAACAATCAGGAAAGCAAAGCAAGACTTTGAGGAGCGTATAGCTAAAAATACTCAGAGAAATAACAAAGACTTCTTTAAGTACATTAGAAGTAAGAACCCAACTAGGAAGGCCATTGGACCATTAGATGACAATGGAAGGCAAGGGGTTATTAAAGAGGAAACAGAGATTGCAGAGAGACTCAATGAATTCTTTGCTTCAGTATTCACTGAAGAAGACAGAGGCCACATGCCCAAAACAGAGCCTATCTTCGTAGGGAGGGAAACCGAAGAATTAAGCCAGATAGAAATAACCAGGGAGGAGATCCTTGCATGTCTTGTTAAACTAAACACTAACAAATCACCAGGACCAGATGGAATCCATCCACGAGTTCTCAGGGAACTTAAAGATGAAATTGCTGATCTCCTAGCCAAAATATATAATCTTTCCCTCAAATCAGGCTTTGTGCCTGATGACTGGAGGGTAGCGAATGTAACACCAATTTTCAAAAAAGGATCCAGGGGTGATCCAGGAAATTACCGACCTGTCAGTTTGACATGTGTCCCAGGTAAAGTGATGGAAACCATCCTAAAAGATAGAATTAATAGGCACATAGAAGAGAAGGCGCTGCTAAAGGAGAGCCAACATGGCTTTTGCAAGGGCAAATCATGCCTCACTAATCTGTTGGAATTTTTTGAGAGTGTCAACAAGCATGTGGATAAGGGGGATCCAGTTGACATTGTTTATCTGGACTTTCAGAAGGCTTTTGACAAGGTCCCACACCAAAGGCTCTTGAATAAACTTACCAGTCATGGAATAAAGGGACAGGTCTTGTCCTGGATCAGCAACTGGCTAAGGGACAGGAAACAGAGGGTAGCACTAAATGGACACTTCTCCAAGTGGAGGGAAGTAAAGAGTGGGGTCCCCCAAGGTTCAGTACTGGGACCCCTGCTTTTCAACCTCTTCATAAATGATCTAGAGGTAGGAGTAAAAAGCAAGGTAGCCAAATTTGCTGACGACACTAAATTATACAGGGTAGTGAAAACTGTGAGAGATTGTGAGGAGCTCCAGAGGGATCTCTCAACACTGGGGGAGTGGGCAAAACAGTGGCAAATGAGTTTCAACATTAGTAAGTGCAGAGTAATGCATGTTGGGGCAAAGAACCCCAATTACATTTATAAACTGATGGGGTCTGAACTCTGTGCGACAAACCAGGAAAGGGACCTTGGTGTCCTGGTGGACAACTCAATGAAGGTGTCAACCCAGTGTGCCTTAGCAGTGAAAAAAGCAAACTCAATGCTAGGGATCATTAGGAAGGGTATAGAAAATAAGTCAGCAAGTGTCATTTTGCCTCTTTATAAATCTATGGTGAGGCCCCATCTGGAATACTGTGTACAGTTCTGGTCGCCATACCTCCAGAAGGATATTATGGAGCTGGAAAAAGTGCAGAGGAGGGCAACCAGAATGATTAGGGGACTGGAACACCTTCCTTACCATCTGAGGCTGCAACGGTTGGGCCTCTTCACTCTTGAACGACGACGTCTAAGAGGTGACCTGATTGAAGTTTATAAAATCATGCACGGTGTGGACAAAGTAGATAAGGAAAAACTGTTTTCCCTATCGCATAACACTAGAACTAGGGGACACTCCATGAAACTTTTGGGTACTAGTTCTCAAACAAATAAGAGAAAGTACTTTTTCACCCAGAGGATTACTGGTCTATGGAACTCCCTGCCAGAAGAAGTGGTGACAGCTGTCAGTCTTGACAGCTTTAAGAAAGGATTAGACAAGTTCATGGAGGACAAGAGTATCAATGGTTATAATTATGGATACTTAAGGACAACCTCCGGGTTGGAGAGATAGGCAGGATATCTCTCAATATCATTTCCAGAGAATCCTAAGCAGGTGAAGGCATCTGCTTGGGAATACCCTGAAGGAAATGGTGAGCCACTGTGTGAGACAGAATGCTGGACTGGATGGGCTGTGGCCTGTTCCAGCAAGGCTGTTCTTATGTTCTTATGTTCTTAAATGCTGTTTCTCATGATCCAAATTTTCAAACTTAGTTTGTTTTGTGACTTAATGATGATCAGGAGGTAAACATGGGCTTTGTTTAAAATCTATTAACTCAGAATGTGTGAGAGTGCTATCAACTTCTAACACATGCTCTTTTTTGTTGCCCGATTTGATCCTAAAATCAACTGTTCTATGGAACAAATGAAAGAGAGAGAATAGCAAGAAAAGATAACATAAAAACCATGAGCGAACTAAATGAGAAATCTAAAGTAACAGTGCAGGTTTATGGCTATACATACAACATTATGTCTTATGCTGCCATGAGCTGGTTTGGGGGGAAATTCAGTAAAAGGTTTGAGAGGCATAACTCAAACACTAACTTGTTTGGTGAGGGTTGAGAGGCGCTCCAGTAGAAGGCTCCCTCTGTAGCGATTAGAGCCTCAGGAGAACAGGTATCGAGACAGACACATCGAGGTTCAGCTTGACGGCTTCATTCCTTTATTTTTACATGACATATTTATATCATTTTTCTAGCACTCCTAAACTAGTGTCTCTCTAAGATTCTTTCTACTACGTGCCTAATAGCTAACAGACTGTAATTGACTAACAGAATTGACACAAGGATTTCCTGGCCAAAGGTTTCAGGAAGAGCAAATGAACAGGACTGGTTAATCAACAAAAGCATACGTGAAACAACAGGATTAGTTGTGACCCATGCCAGAGTTCGAACTCTGGTCAATTTGGCTTGCAAGACTATTTGTGCTGCATTAATTAGTTACAGATTCCTCCACGTTGCGATCCACAAGAAATGGACTATTGTGAGATAGAGAGCGTATTATCAACCTCCAGAGAGAAATGCAAAGACAAGCGATTTTCTCTGCCTCACCGGATTGGAATCCGTGTATATTAAATAACATTATATATTATTTTGGGGTTAACATGGGTCCTAACTAATAGGCATTACTACATCCCTCAAATGTTGGTATGTCTAGGTGGCTCAGTGGCTGGGTTATGCCCCCCATCACTCATTGAATTTTCTTCAAAACAGCTGGTGGTGGCCTAAGACTTTTGCACAGTACTGTATATATGTACTACTCTTTTGAATATACAAAAGTTTGGCATTTACACAATGTGCATCCAATCCTGAGAGGTTATGTTACCTGCCAGAGTGTCTGGCTGGACATCCTGCTACAATAATGGAGTAGACTTACAGCCAGCGACTCAACACAAGTGTTGGGTGGCAGTAAATAACCTGACTCCCTGAAGGGGCCAATAGCTACAGATGGATGAGCCCCTTTAGGTGGGGTGATGGTCTCCCTCAGGGGAGGAAATGCCACTGGAAACCATCATATTGAGTCCAATGGCAAAATGAGCAGAGGAGGAACCACTATTCTGATTCCCAATTGTCATGGAGATGGAAGAGGCCACGCCAAATGGACTGTCTGTGAAGGCACACCTTGTCAATATCCTCAAGACTGTGGCATTCCATTGAAGTCCCAGTGTCAAATACTGCATGTCTCATTTCATACGTGCTGCAGGAGATGGCTCCGTGATCACAGTGTGTGGGTCACTTCATGGGAAGATGGGATCCATCTTAAACAAATTCACACCAATGGCATTTTCCCATGGCATTCTTTGTCACCCTTCTTTCACACATCCATCAACTGTAAAAATCATTTTCAGGGGGGAAATGTTTACTCAAACACAAGTAGAAGCCGCCGCTGCCGTTACCTGCCAGAGGAGAGGCTAATATTTGTCCCCCACACTTGTTCCATAAGTGACTACAAAGGGCTCTGTGTCTATAGCATACAAATTTCATGCAGGTAGGCAGCTACCTTCACTTTAACACCCTCTTTCCCAGTAGAGAGAAGAGACAATGAGCCAATCAGCTTCAAGTATATTTGACTACAACATAAAGAGAATATTTCCGTGATCCTGCCTTAAACAGAGAGTTTTAGAAAATGAAATTGAGGTACACAAGGCTAAGACAGTAGACAATTAACTGATAAAAGTGTAAAAAACAGTTCCATGAAAAATCACCATAATATGAAATGCTTTCGCAGCAGAGAATGAGGAAAGAGATTTCAAATAGAAATATTATAGTAAGGCTGACCTGCTGCCTTGTTCCCCGTGAGGGACAGCAATCGTGCTAAGGGGAGTGCCTAGGGGGTGCTTCCTCCTCCACCAGGGGGAGCCCAACAATCCTCTCTGGCTCTGGTATGAGGCACATACCTCATGAATAAAGATATAATAATAATACAATAATATACGGGATATTTGCACACACCCTGGATTTTTTTAAAAAATATGGGAGATTATTTAAAAAAACATGATTGCGGGAAGAGGGGCTAAATTACAGGGATTTCCTGGGCAATACGGGATTACTTAACAGCTACGTACTAAGCCTATGAAGTAGCACTAGTACAGTAAAACCCCGACTTACAAATGCCTCAAGTTACATAAAATCCGACTTACATAATGATTTTATGCTAAAACCATGTCCCGATTTACACGATTTCCTATGGGTTTGCTTCGAGTTACATAAAGATTCTTTTTCCTATTGGTTTGCTTCGAGTTACATAAAAATTCATTTCCCTATGGGTTTGCTTTGATTTACATAAAAAATTATTTTTCCTATGGGTTTGCTTCGAGTTATGTAAAAATAATAATTTTTCCTATGGGTTTGTTTCAAATTACCAAAAAAAATTGATTTAAGCAAAAGCCTATGGAACTGACTTTTTTTCGTAAATAGGGGTTTTACTCTAGTTTATTTAGCTGAAGGAGCTGTCAGGATTGTTCTTCTGATCCTACACACTGTGGTATAGAACCTGGCAGTGTTGTGGATGAAGGTGGGCCTTTCATCAGATAGCAGCCGGGGGTGTACAGTATGTGCTGCTTGGCTGGCCAGGATACTAGCAGAACAGTGGAGATATGAACTTGTTCTATATCTATACCTATAAATCCAAGGGTTAACCATTGGAAATTGCTATACGTTTCTGCACCCGTCCATCCTATCCTGTACTGAGCCTCCTGCACTTGCCCGAACCCGGTACGGAGGTTACTGAATGGTTGAGAAATGCACCAGTGGGGCAAGAGCCCCACAGATGAAAACAAAGAAAAAGAACTTCACTACTCAACATCCTGTGTGCTGCGCCACGCTGCAGCCAATCAGGCTGAGAGGCACGAGCAAAAAGAACGTTGTGAGATGCGTCGCGGCCAATCAAAATAAAGCTGCAGAATAAATTACAATGCACAAACAGTAACATCACAAATTAAACTTCATGGGGCCGTGGCTAAAAATGGCGATGTGAGAGGAGCATTTTCTCCAGCGCTGCTGAAAAGGTGAGCCACTTTTGTGG
The DNA here is from genome assembly GCA_035047305.1 of Bradypodion pumilum. Lineage (NCBI taxonomy): Eukaryota > Metazoa > Chordata > Lepidosauria > Squamata > Chamaeleonidae > Bradypodion > Bradypodion pumilum. The sequence goes on along the minus strand of JAWDJD010000009.1, from coordinate 20,993,035 downwards.
ATTAATGTGATTTAAACTACGCAAATTATTACAAAAATGGCATAAATTCCTTCGTCATCGTTCTTTGCCTGGTAAAAGATAGAAAGGAGAGAGCGGGGCTTTGGTGGCTTCAGATGGGCCGGTAGTTTCGGCGTGTCTGAGCCCCGGAGCACTTTTTGAAACGCCTCTGCTGGACGTATGGAGCAGTTTACAGCAAAGTAAATTTGTAGCCGAACAGAGGGAACTTGCAGAGTGAGAGGCAGACAGCGCTGAGACTGGAGTGGACGGACGGATGAAAGCAAAACTTTGTTGAGAAGCGAGAGTAAAGCTTTAAGGATGATGAGAGATGAATAGACTTTAAATCGGAGGAGAGAGAGTGTGGATCAGCTGGGTGGTGAAGATTCAGTGAGTGTGCAGAACGTAATGTGTTAGGGATCGGGGCTGGGTGGAATCGCTTGGGGTTAGCGAAGGCTGACTTTGATAGATCCTGGGCAGCCGAAGACCTGGAGTGTGCGCCGGAGTCCTGTGGAAAGCAGCAGCTCTGCCCCCCCCCCCACTCTCTCTTTTTTTGTCCTGTTGAAGCTGACTGTCCGCCAAGATCTTATGAGTTGGATTGGAGTTTGTGCTCTCTACAGTCTTGGATGATTAAATTTTTGGATTTTTAGATCTGTCCGCAGCGGGATTTTGGATTGAGAACGAGGTGGATTTACATGAAGGGTGGATATTGGAGCTTTAATATTTTTAATAAGAATAAGATGGTGCTGGATTTTTGAGGCTTGGAGAGCTCCGGACAAGAAAGGCTGGGAATAAAGACTGTTTTGTCTAGAGCTTACTTTGTTTTCTCTGCTGTGAGTACTTTCGGTGCTAGCCAAGGACAGATTGAAGATAAGGCTTATAAACATTGAACTGGTTCAGTGAGGCTTCATTAATAAAGTGGATTCTCTATTCCTCTCCAATATTTTTTCTCTCTCTCAAGTTTGGACTTCACAAGACAAAGTTATAAAATATTATGAATATTTGGTGACTTAGAAACTTCAACCTTTTCTCATTGGCACAAGGACATATATTGGATACATATTGGATACAGTTCTTACTGTCATTGGATTGGATTGGATTGCCACAAAGTAACAGGCTTCCCAGGGCTGTAAGGAAAAATTTGGTCTTTTTTTTTCTCTTTTGTTACTTCACCCCCATTGATTTGGATATATTGGAGATTACAAGACAATAAAATAATAAGAGGTTGGGTATCAAACTGAATTACAAGATTTTTGATTTTTGAAAGAAAATGGACACAGTGGATAAATTTTGTATTGCTAATATTGTTTACCCTTTTTCATTTTGATTATTATTATTTACTAAGTTTAATTATTATTGATTTACCTGATTGGGAAAGTCTGAATTTATGATTTGATATACTTTGAATTTAAATTGATTGGTCAATTGATTATAATTGTATATTTTTTTGAGTGAATGAGTTGTCATGGGTGGGGGGTGGAAAAGGATAAAAAGCCATCTTGGGTAAGGGTAGATCGAGAGACATCGTCAGATAGAAGTTACAAAAGGCTGATCAGGATGGAGGACGAGAGTAAGGGGCCCCCAAAGGACTTGCAACAAGAATTAAAAGAAGCGAAGGAACAGGAGAGGGTGAGAAAAATATTAGAACAACAACAGCAACAGAAGCAGCAGCAGCAACCTCAACTACAACAACTGCAACAACAACAGCAGCAACAGCAGAAATCACAGAAATCTAAAGATGATAAAGGAATAGGGGCACCCAAGACTGTGTATGAAAAAATTAAAGAAAGAATAGATTTTATGGAGATGAAGTTACAGAAAGATTTACACAGTTTACAGCTCAGTCTGCAGAAAGATGTTCAAAAATTAGAAGAGGAGTGGGTCAAGGATAAGATGGAAATAATGAAAGGGCAATTGAATCTTCAATCAATTATAGCGGATCTTATTAAAACAATGCATTTGGGACATAATAAATTGGAGAAAGGACAGGATGCGATTAAAAAAGAACAGGATGAGATGAAAAAAGAACAGGTAAAAGTAACCAAAGAATTAGACAAGATAAAGGAAAAAGATAAGGAGAGAGATCTAAAGGTGGGGAGTCAAGAGATGAGAATAGAAATGGTGGAAGAACAGATGAGACAAGCTAATATAGTAATTAGAAAGATTCCTGAGAAGACCCCAGATTTGTTAAGGCCCAGAATATTAACATGGTTGAATGGGCTAGGATTGGGAACTAATTTTGGTCCTGAACATATTATTAGTGTTTTTCGTCTAATTTCAAAGAAAGGTAGAACAGGACCTGTTGTTGAAATTTGCAAATGTGTTGGATAAATTGACTGTGATGGCATACATTAAAAAAGTGGGAACACAGGCTTTAAAAATGGATGGATCTGACATTGAGTTATACAATGACATTTCGGTAGAGGAAAGAATTTAGAAACAGTCGATGAAACCAATAACTAAAAGATTGATTGATAAAGCTATAAAGTACAATTGGAAATTCCCAAAACAATTGACCTTTTTTCATCTGGGCCATTGGTTTGTGATTGCCCAAGGGTTGGATGCAATGTATATTATGGAACAAGCAAAACTGGTTGAAACTGGTACCAAGGAATGTGATGCTCTTAAGGAGGAACTAATTGTTTCAGGGGGTTATAAATCAGGCATCCGTGATGATGATGATTTCAAATCGCAGGGAGCGGCTGGTGGTAATTAAAGAAATTACTGGGGAACTAATAACATCAATGATCACCTCACATCAGCTACACGTCCCCCCTCCTCCCCCCCTTTGGAAAACAAAGATGACCTTTTGGGAAAAAGTGGGGAGGGTTAAAAAAAAAGAATTTTGTTTTATGTTATTTTGTTTATATTTGTATTTTAGTTGTTTATGTAGGGTGAAGGGGAATTCCTAGCTAAAGGAATGCACGCCCATACAAGAATGCGGTGGGCAAAATTGTTCATGGATTGACCTATGAAGAATATAAATAATGACTATAAAAATAATAAATAAATAAATAAAAATAAATAAATAAATAAATATAAAGGTGTTAACTTGGAATGTGAAAGGTACTGGCTGTCAGGTCAAACGCAGGAGGTTAGAATCAGCTCTCAGGAAAGACAGGCCAGACGTAGTGTTTCTTCAGGAAACGCATCAAAAATCAAGTGACTCAAATAGAATGTTTTTAGGATGGACACAAATATATGAAAAGGCTTATGGTTCTTCTAAATCGAGAGGAGTAGCAACATTGATATCAGATAGATTGGGCTTTGACATGACAAAAAGTATAGCTGACCCGGAAGGTAGGTATTTAATTGTTCAAGGTAAGATTTGTAAAGGGGTGTAAAAATCTACACTTGGCTCTTACTCTGTACTGCCAAACAGAAAGCCAGGCAATTTTTACTCTAAGGCAGGCAAAAATCTTTCACTAGAGGTTTTGCTGCTGTTTTTGCAGACTAGCATTTTGAGATGCGCTCACCCCTCTTCATCCAGAAATATCTGGCAATTAAAATGGCGATGCGGGACAGATTGGAATGTCTAGTATTCCCAAACATCTATTTATGCCTCCTCCCCTTTATGACAGTTTCAGAACTCCAGCTAACCAGGAACATAGATAAAAGTTTACCTCTTCAGGAAGGGACTTCAGCAACTTGATACGGCTCCTCCTGATAAAGACCTGATTTATTGTTTTGCTGGACTCTGAAAGTTCTCCTCTTTTAGGCATAAGGAGAATTAAAATACACTACTACGATTCTTCAAATATAGTAGCTTTTATTGTTACAGAAAAATAGGAATATTATAGTATACAAATAAAGGCAGTTCAAATAGAATAATAAAACATAAAATAATATAAAAGGCTAAGCTAGCTAAATAGACAAAAAGTTGGGCCGCTCGGACCCCCCATAAATATCAGACCGGCTTTGTCTAATATTCAGGGTATGAAAAAGAAAAATGGCAGAGTCACCCTAGGCCGAGGGTGTCTGCTACTGAAAAGCTAAAAAGTCTCAGTTTTTATACATTTCTTTCCCCCACACACACCTCCTTTCCCCAAACATGACATCCTGGGAAAGAAGAGCTGGACCTTCGGACATCCAGCTGCACGTTTGCACCTGCACAGAATGCGAGAATTCTTATCTAAAGTTCTATCTCTGATATCTCCATGAGATAGATTTTACTGTCAGATTCCCAGACTAAGGCGTCCTTGGAAATGACTTCTGAGTGAGTGTGTGAAAGAGCTCTAGCAGCTTCATAAACATTAAATGGCTAAAACATTCTTTACTTCACACTGAAATATAAAAAGAATAAATGGCTTCCTTTGAATTTCCCCTGACAAGATTGATGATGAGAAAGTTACATTGGTTAATATTTATGTTCCTAATGAAGGTCAAGAGAAATTTCTGGATAAGATTTAACAAATTTGAAAGAAGGAAGGAACTGCAAAGATGATTGTAGCAGGGGCTTTTAATTTGGTAAGGTCAACTATAGAAACTACAAATATAACACAGGAGGCCTGGGGTAATAAAAAGAAAATTTTGGATAGGTGGATGAATTTGTTAGCTTTAAAGGACACATGGAGAGAATTAAAAGGGCATATACGTTTTTTCCCCGGGTTCACAACACTTACTCAAGGATAGATTATATATTTGTTACGGAAAACATGGTTAAAAATTTGGAAGATATAGAAACTGGGATTATTAAAGAATCTGACCATGCAAAACTTCTGTTGGTGCTAAATTTAGAAAGTGTAAAGAAAAGTAGATTTAATTGGAGATATGATCCCGAGCTATATCGAGATATAGAGGTTAAAACACAAATGATTCAAAATTGGGAAGAGTATTGGTTGTGGAATGATATGGAGGAAATAGGATATAATATGGTTTGGGATACTATGAAGTCAATATTTAGAGGTGAAAGTATTAAATTGATCACTATTAAAAATAGACAATGGAAGATAAAGTATGATAAGAGTGAAAAAGAGATAAAAAAGCTACAGGAGGAGCATGCAAGAACTAAAGATATTAAGATTTTTGATAAAATGCAGAAATTAAGAATGGAAATAGTGGGAAAGGACATAGAAAAGGTCCAACGGGACTTAGTTTATCTGAAGAGGGAGTATTTTGAATTTGGTAATAAAAATTCAAAGTTGCTGGCAAGAGCGGCAAAAGAAAAAAAGACAAAAAGGGAGATTGGAGTTTTGACTAAGGATGGAATTAGATATAATAAATTAAAAGATAAAATTAAGATAATTAAGGATTTTTATCAGGAATGGATAGACATAAGGAAATTGAGATACCAGTTGGAAAAACGAGTGAGCGGAATAACACAAAAGCATAAGCTTAGAATGGAAGAATCAATAACAGTGAAAGAAATAAAAGAAATGATAGATAAATTGAAGATAGGAAAGTCCCCAGGGGAGGGTGGATTACCAGCAGAGTTTTATAAAGAATTTAAAGATATTGTAGCTCCAAGATTACTAAAATTCAATTATATTTTGGAGGGGGAATTAATCCCGACCTCCTGGAACCGGACAATAATTGTTTTAATACCTAAACCAGGTAAGGATCTTGAGAAAGTAGAATTGTATAGGCCCATCTCCTTAATAAATCAAGATGCAAAAATATTTACAAAATATTGGCTAATAGACTTAATGATGTCATGAATGAATATATAAATAAGGATCAGGCAGGTTTTTTAAAAGGAAAGTATATGGCAGACCTGACAAGGAGGGTTTTGGACTTAATCGACATTGCGATAAAAGACAAAGAAAAGGTAGGAATGGTATCTTTGGATATATTTAAGGCATTTGACTCTCTTCAATGGGTAACAATAAAGGAAATAGTTAATTCATATGGATTTGGAGATAAATTTAAGAGTGTTATAGATCAATTATATCAGCAAGGTTCTGCCAATATCAAAGTTAATGAAGCCAACATGAATGAGATTAATTTAGAAGCAGGAACACGGCAGGGATGCCCGCTATCTCCAATATTATTTATTATGGCAATGGAGATGTTAGCAAATGCCATAAGACAGGATACAAAAATTGAAGGCATTGAAGAAAATAAGATAAGTTTGTATGTGGACGATACCTTAGTAATTTTAAAACATCCTTTGAAGGCATTAGATAGGATTCAGAAACACCTAAAAGATTTTGAGGAAATAACTGGATTGAGGATAAACTGGGACAAGTCTGAAATGATTGTGTGTAATATAGATAAGGAAGAACAAAAGAAAATTAAGGATAAATATAAAATAGAGGTTAGAAATATTTTGAAATATTTTGGTATAAATATATCCTACAAATGGGAGGATCTCAAGAGGCTCAATTATGGAAAACAAAAAAAAAGAAATAAAAGATAAAATCTTGCAATACAATAAATTAAAGTTGTTGTGGTTCGGCAGAGTTGTGTTGTGCAAGATGATGTTACTTCCAAACTTGAACTTCTTGTTTGATACTTTGCCAATTCAATTAAAAGAAAAAGAAATTAAAGAATTCCAAAATATGTTTAATATTTATTGTAATGGTGGAATCAGAGCCAGAATTAATAAAAGTTTGTGGTATTCATCTCAAAAAGAAGGTGGGTTGGGTATACCAAATCTCAAGAACTACTATAGATCATTCCAGATTAAAAACATAGTTAAGATTTTGAGGAAGGAAAAATTAATATGGGAGGATCTTGAGATGAAGGAATTAAATCATATAGGTAAGCCGGCTTTTTTGGGCAGAGTAGGGACTGAATTAGATGTTAAAAACAAAATGATGAAGGTAATATTGGACATATGGGAAAAGGTTTAAAAAGACTTTGTCCCCGATATTTCTCCGATTGTAGAATTAGAGGATTTTTTAAATTTTTTGATAAAAATAGACAGCAAAGTGAAGGAAATTCTGGACAAAAATAATATTATCCTGCTGAAGGACTGGTTAAACGTCTGTAAGGATAATCAGAAAAAAAATGATATCTTCTCACAGCTGAAATTGAATTGGTTTCAAATAATATTACTAAATAAGTGGAATAGTAACTACCTGGGAAGTGTAAGCATGGAAAGAGATAAAACAGATTTTGAGGTAATATTACTTAGAATTAGAAAAGGAGAAATGGATATTAAGGGATTGGTAAGTAAAATTTATAAAATTTTAAATAAAGAGACTAATTCACAAGAAACTTTGAGGAAAATATGGGAGCAAGGCCTTAATGTCAGTATCACAGAATCGGACTGGAAAAATAAGTGGGGGGAAAGGATTATGAGAACAATGTCAGTCAGAGTAAAAGAACATAATTTTAAAATGCTTTGGAGATGGTATCTGACCCCAGTTCGATTACATCAGATAGATAAAAACAAAAGCCCAATGTGTTGGAGGTGCCAAAATAATTTGGGAATATATGAACATATCTGGTGGAGTTGTAAGGTGGTAACTGAATTTTGGGCAAAAATAGAAAATGAGATTTCTAGAATTTTTTGGGAAAATATAAAATTGGGCCAGCCATAGCTTTGCTGACTGATACAGAACATATGAGTCTAAGGTAAAGGTAAAGGTTTCCCTTGCTCGAAAGCCAGTCGTATCCGACTCTAGGGTGCAGTGCTCATCTCTGTTTCTAAGCCGAACAGCCAGCGCTGTCTGCTTCTGCAGACATTTCCATGGTCATGTGGCAGGCATGACTAGACACCGGAGCGCACGGAACACTGTTACCTTCCCACCGAAGTGGTTCCTATTTATCTACTTGCAATTTCTTGCTTTTGAACTGCTAGGTTGGCAGGAGCTGGGATGAAGACGGCAGCTCATTTCCGTCCTGCAGTACTCGGGAATCGAACTGCTGACCTTCCGCTTCCCAGTCAGCGTCTTAGTGACTTGAGCCACTGCAGTCTAGGAAAGGATTAAAAAGAGTTGCTTTTCAATATGTTTGACAACAGCAAGACAATGTATAGCAAGAAAGTGGAAGAGTGATCAGACATTAAGGATAGAAGATTGGTACAGGGAAATGTGGGAGTTAGCTTTGAACGACAAACTAACATGGGAGCTGAACATAAAAAAGGGTATAGTAAAAGAGTACTGCAGTGGCTCAAGTTGCTAAGACGCTGACTGGGAAGCGGAAGGTCAGCAGTTCGATTCCCGAGTACTGCAGGACGGAAATGAGCTCCCGTCTTCGTCCCAGCTCCTGCCAACCTAGCAGTTCGAAAGCAAGAAATTGCAAGTAGATAAATAGGGACCACTTCGGTGAGAAGGTAACAGCGTTCCGTGCGCTCCGGTGTCTAGTCATGCCTGCCACATGACCACGGAAATGTCTGCAGAAGCAGACAACACTGGCTCTTCGGCTTAGAAACAGAGATGAGCACTGCACCCTAGAGTCGGATACGACTGGCTTTCGAGCAAGGGAAACCTTACATTAAAAGAGAACAGATTTTGGCAAATTTGGTATTTATTTGTGGAGTTCGCTGGTGAGGGGGTGACCGAAGCAAGCCAGTACAGGAACATTATAGTTTTTGGAAATAGAGATGAATAAAGGACACCGCATTCTCTAGGGCAATGTATAGTCACATATGGTGTAATGGTAATTTCTGCTTTGAATATTTTGAGATGGTCTAGAAAGGAGAGTTAATATAAAGATAAATAAGATAAGGTAGATTGAAATTAGTTGGTTAATTCAGACTCACTATTCTATTGATAATTATTATTAGGCTAAGAGGACATGAATTGTGGAATATGGTAATTTAAAGCTTTCTACCATTATCCTTATATTTTCAGTATATATGGCTATCCTATATTCATATTTTTCTACGCTCTTGTCTCATTTTTGTATTGTATGTGCATTTTTTTCTTCTTTTATAAGCATTTTGTATTACATTTAAAATTTAATAAAAAAATATTTTTAAAAAAACAAATTGAACTTCATGTCCCAGCATCCTACATGCCTATAGCATGTCAGCCAATCTAGCTGAAAGGCGCAAGCGCATAGAATGTAGAATAAACCGTCTAAACAATTCAAATTCTTGCCGCACCATTCAAAACCTTTCACTCTATGAAAATACGATAAATCACTACTACGTCTCTGCAAAATAACCCACGTAATACATACACAATGTATACATAAAATAATTTTTAAAAAAAGAAGCCACCAAACGAATGTTCACAGAACGAATTACACTACAAATCCCAGCATCCTACGCGATTACAGCAATGCAGCCAATCAAGTTGAATGGCACGAACACGTCAAACATTGGGAAAAGCGTGAAAAAACATCCAATAAAAGGCGACGCATCACAAACCCCACACAGTTTTGAGGAGAAATAACCGTCATGGTTATGTACAATTGCACCTAAAGATAATTACGGAGCACACTCCATTTACTATTTGAGCACATAAACTACAAAAAAAACCTTTGCAAAAATATTCTACTAAAGGTTTATCTTACAGCTCTTGAAGAAAATTGAAAACCACACACAGTTTAAGGGAAAAATAACCGTCACAATTATTCACAATAGCACCTGAAGATAATTACGGAGCAGACTTCATTAAGTATTGCTGCATGCATAGTACAAAAAAATATCTTCGTAAACATATTCTATTGCATATGGTGCAGCACTTGAAGAAAATTAAAAAAAATTACATTTAAATTACGGATCAATAATTAAGAACATAAGAACATAAGAACATAAGAACATAAGAACAGCCTTGCTGGAACAGGCCACAGCCCATCCAGTCCAGCATTCTGTCTCACACAGTGGCTCACCATTTCCTTCAGGGTATTCCCAAGGAGATGCCTTCACCTGCTTAGGATTCCCTGGAAATGGCATTGAGAGAGATCCTGCCTATCTCTCCAACCCGGAGGTTGTCCTTAGGTAGCCATAATTATAGCCATTGATAGCCTTGTCCTCCATGAACTTGTCTAATCCTTTCTTAAAGCTGTCAAGACTGACAGCTGTCACCACTTCTTCTGGCAGGGAGTTCCATAGACCAGTAATCCTCTGGGTGAAAAAGTACTTTCTCTTATTTGTTTGAGAACTAGTACCCAAAAGTTTCATGGAGTGTCCCCTAGTTCTAGTGTTGTGCGATAGGGAAAACAGTTTTTCCTTATCCACTTTGTCCACACCGTGCATGATTTTATAAACTTCAATCAGGTCACCTCTTAGACGCCGTCGTTCAAGAGTGAAAAGGCCCAACCGTTGCAGCCTCAGATGGTAAGGAAGGTGTTCCAGTCCCCTAATCATTCTGGTTGCCCTCCTCTGTACTTTCTCCAACTCCATAATATCCTTCTGGAGGTATGGCGACCAGAACTGTACACAGTATTCCAGATGGGGCCTCACCATAGATTTATAAAGAGGCAAAATAACACTTGCTGACTTATTTTCTATACCCTTCCTAATGATCCCTAACATTGAGTTTGCTTTTTTCACTGCTGAGGCACACTGGGTTGACACCTTCATTGAGCTGTCCACCAGGACACCAAGGTCCCTTTCCTGGTTTGTCGCAGAGAGTTCAGACCCCATCAGTTTATAAATGTAATTGGGGTTCTTTGCCCCAACATGCATCACTCTGCACTTACTAATGTTGAAGCTCATTTGCCACTGTTTTGCCCACTCCCCCAGTGTCAAGAGATCCCTCTGGAGCTCCTCACAATCTCTCACAGTTTTCACTACCCTGTATAATTTAGTGTCGTCAGCAAATTTGGCTACCTTGCTTTTTACTCCTACCTCTAGATCATTTATGAAGAGGTTGAAAAGCAGGGGTCCCAGTACTGAACCTTGGGGGACCCCACTCTTTACTTCCCTCCACTTGGAGAAGTGTCCATTTAGTGCTACCCTCTGTTTCCTGTCCCTTAGCCAGTTGCTGATCCAGGACAAGACCTGTCCCTTTATTCCATGACTGGTAAGTTTATTCAAGAGCCTTTGGTGTGGGACCTTGTCAAAAGCCTTCTCAAAGTCCAGATAAACAATGTCAACTGGATCCCCCTTATCCACATGCTTGTTGACACTCTCAAAAAATTCCAACAGATTAGTGAGGCATGATTTGCCCTTGCAAAAGCCATGCTGGCTCTCCTTTAGCAGCGCCTCCTCTTCTATGTACCTATTAATTCTATCTTTTAGGATGGTTTCCATCACTTTACCTGGGACACATGTCAAACTGACAGGCCGGTAATTTCCTGGATCACCCCTGGATCCTTTTTTGAAAATTGGTGTTACATTCGCTACCTTCCAGTCATCAGGCACAAAGCCTGATTTGAGGGAAAGATTATATATTTTGGCTAGGATATCAGCAATTTCATCTTTAAGTTCCCTGAGAACTCGTGGATGGATGCCATCTGGTCCTGGGGATTTGTTAGTGTTTAGCTTAACAAGACATGCAAGGACCTCCTCCCTGGTTATTTCTATCTTGCTTAATTCTTCGGTTTCCCTCCCAACGAAGATAGGTTCTGTTTTGGGCATGTGGTCTCTATCTTCTTCAGTGAATACTGAAGCAAAGAATTCATTGAGTCTCTCTGCAATCTCTGTTTCCTCTTTAATAACCCCTTGCCTTCCATTGTCATCTAATGGTCCAATGGCCTTCCTAGTTGGGTTCTTACTTCTAATGTACTTAAAGAAGTCTTTGTTATTCCTCTGAGTATTTTTAGCTATACGCTCCTCAAAGTCTTGCTTTGCTTTCCTGATTGTTGCCTTGCATTTGTTCTGCCAGAATTTATGTTTCAGCCTGCTGTCCTCATTTGGACAAGCCTTCCATCTTCTAAATGAGCTTTTCTTGCTCTTGATCACTTCCCGAACAGCTCCTGTAAGCCACATTGGAGTCCTCTTGGACCTGGCAGTGCCCTTTTTCCTTTTGGGTATGCATTCCAATTGGGCCTCTGTTATTGTTTTTGTAAACAGCCTCCATGCCTCTTGGAGTGTTTGGACTCTCTCAATTTTCCCTTTCAGTTTCTTTTTTACTAGTTTCCTCATCTTTGGAAAATTTCCTTTTTGAAAATTTAAGGTCTCTGTGTTAGATTTTATCAGTGACTTGCGGTCTATGATCAAGTTAAACATAATTGAGTTGTGGTCACTGTTCCCTATTGGATCAGTCACATTAACATCTTGCACCAGATCCTGAGTATTACTCAGGATCAAGTCAAGGATTCTTGTACCTCTAGTTGGGTCTTCAACCATCTGTCCCAGGGAACAATCATTGAGCATATCTAGGAACTTTATCTCTTTATCATGTGCTGAACAACAGTTCACCCAGTCTATGTGAGGGTAATTGAAGTCCCCCATTATAACCAGGCTTCCCTTCTTGGATGCCTCCTTTACAACATTCTCCAACTGCCAGTCTCCCTCAAGAGTTTGGGTCGGAGGCCGATAGTATATGCCTACTGTTAGACCATCCTTGTGGCCTGGTACTCTTACCCACAGAGCTTCTAATGGTGACTCTAAATCACCTAGATATTCCAATTCATAAGATTTTATCACTTCTTTGACATACAAGGCTACACCACCTCCTGTTTGCCCCTTCCTATCCTTCCTGTACAGTTTGTAGCCTGGGATAACTGTATCCCATTGGTTATCATCCGTCCACCAGGTTTCAGTGATACCAATAATATCAATATTTTTATCTATTGCTAAGTATTCCAGCTCCCCTATTTTGTTCCGGAGGCTTCTGGCATTTGTATACAAGCATTTATATATGCTTTTCTGACACAGTCTTTTGTGTCCAGTTGCATTGTTAGACTGCCTCTTGCATCCTTCTGCTAGAATGCTAGTGACTAGCTCCTCGCTCTGCTCAGTAATTTTTGCATCCTCCTCACTACCCAAGTACACACTTTCCCGAACCGGATGCTGCCCAGCTCCTGTCGGCTTTCCCCCAGTTATCAGTTTAAAAGCTGCTCTGCAGCCTTTTTGATGTTGAGTGCCAGCAATCTGGTCCCATCATGGTTTAAATGCAACCCATCCCTCCTGAACAGATTTGGCTTGTCCCAAAATGTTCTCCAGTTCCTGACAAATCTGAAGCCCTCCTCTCGACACCACTGCCTCATCCACGCATTGAGGCTTCTGAGCTCTGCCTGCCTGGTAGGTCCTGCGCGAGGGACAGGCAGCACTTCTGAAAATGCTACCTTGGAAGTCCGGGACTTCAATCTTCTTCCTAACAACCTAAATTTGGCTTCCAGGACAGACCGCTTGGCCTTCCCAACATCATTAGTACCAACGTGTACCATGACAACTGGCTCGTTCCCAGTTCTCTCTAACAATCTATCTAGATTTCTTGTGATGTCTGCAACTTTTGCACCTGGCAGGCAAGTCACCATACGGTTATCATGTGCATCACAAATCCATTTCTCTGTATTTCTAATTATTGAATCGCCTAGTACAAGGAGCCTCTCTCCTGCAATCTGTTCATCTACATGCACCTCATCAACCATATTAAGGGAGAGAAACTCAGTTTGTTCCTGTTGTTTATCTTCCTGGATCTCATCAAGTGTGATGAAGGAGAGATCATCAGGTGGAACCAGTTGTTCCTCTGTGTGTTCCTCGTCAGGTGTGATAAGGGAAAGAGCCTCAAATTTATTCTGTAATTTCAGACTCTCAGAGTGATCCCCTACTCTTCTCCTCCTTTGAGTCACATTCCTCCAACCATCTCCCTCCTGAGTTAGTGAAGGGCCTTCTCCCTCAGAACTGTGCCCTGTCTCTTCTTTGTCCAGCATAGTCTGCTCCGCTCTGTCCAAGAACAGCTCAAGCTCCTTAATTTGTTGGTGGTTAGATATGCGGGCCTCTAGCTGCTGGACCTTCTCTTCTAGTAGTGCAACCAGCTTGCACTTGCTGCAAGTGTAGTTCTCCATGTGCTTTGGCAAGAACACAAACATGGCACAAGAATTGCAGGTAACTACAGCTGTTCCCTCAGAATCCATTTTAACAAGTGCAGTATTCTGGGCCTCAAAAATGTACACGTTTACTACCTTTCTACCCAGTAAGACTATATTCTTCTTATGTTCCTAGTTTGTGGAGGCCTCTAAAGCAGCTCTACTCCAACTGCAAAACTTACCAGTGCTCACTTCCTTTGTTTGGCTCTCCTCAGCAGCAGCTCTGCTTAAGAGCACATGCAGAGTCAAAATGGCTGACCCTGAAAGAGCTCAGAGCTTTTAAAGGCTAGTGTGGCTCCGCCCCTATGAGTCACAGTTCAGGGAAGGGCCTGGTGTGGCCCTGCCCCCCTGCTTCTGGAAGCTTCAAACTGCTTCCTCTGTTTGAACAGAGGTGGCTCTCAGCAGTTTCAATTATCAATTTAAATTAGTATTAGTAAATTATTGAATGAAAACACTGAGAACCGAGTACAATACTTAAAATTACAGTAACGCAAAATAAATACTTATAATTCTGATAGTAAAACTCTTTTCACTAAAAATAATTGCCTCATGCAACAAATTAATGACTGGATACAGAATTTTTTGTCCAAAAACTTTGGACCACAGTACAGAATTGGGGGAAAACTTTATACATAAACAATACTTACAGAAAAGTGCATTGTTGCCTCATGCCAAACAAATAAATCATTTAAAAAGATTTTATACATATCTACTGAAATACTAAACAAAAATGAAGACATTGCAAGTGCGGCGCCAAAATGGCCGCCACGCTCTTTGCGGCCCCATCCCACCTGGACTCAGAGTTAGGGGGCGTGGCCATCCTCTTTAAAAGGGGTGGCCACGAGGCAGCTCGGCCGCCATTTTGTTTAAGCGACGGAGAGGAGAAGTTTTCTCCGTCGCTTTTCTTCCCGGCATTCGCCTGATCTCTTTTAAAAGGGAATTCCCCTTTCTCCTTCACTCTTCGGCTTGGGAGACATGGCTCCCAAGCGAAAAGCAACGGCTCCGAAGCCGCAGATGAGGGGGAGGGCTTTGCCCAACCCCACCCCCACATCTAGGGGGCCGCCCCCGGGCCGGAGGGCTCGGGCGGCGCCCCTGCAACCTGGTGGTAGGTTTACCCACTACCCCTGACGCCGGGGTCCAAGCAGGGGCGGCAGAGGCCGGCCCCACCATCCCTTGGGGATCACTACCCCTATGGGGTCTTTGCCCGGCTCTGGGCAGGGTGGCCCACTTGGGCCTGGTGCGGGTTTCCGCCCCACCAGTCCCCCGGCCCCACATGGGCCGGATTATTGGTCATGGCCTTATTCGGGCCCAGGTTTGTAACTCCGCAATTGCCCAGTGGGCCATCTGGCCCGCCCAGCCCACCTTATACCGGTGGGTCTGAGGCTGTCGATGCCCTCCTAGCACGCATTTCGGTGCTGGAGGCATCAATGAGCATTGCCCCGCCACCCTCGGAAGGTGGATTTGCACCTCCTGCATTTCTGGCCCGCACGTCGACCACCGCTGTCCAGCGGGCTGCTGCCAGGGTCGAGCTGCTTGAGGCCATCAGGCCAGCCCAAGCTGGCGCCTCGCAGCTCCCTGCTAGATCATCGCAGCGGGGCTTGCTGCAGGGGCCTGGTCCTGCGTGGCAAGGGTGTAGCGGCACGCAAAGCTCGATTCCAATCGCAAGCTCCGACGCCCGCCGTGGGCCGGAACCCCCCAGTGGGGGAGGCCCACTGGGGTGCACCGGGTGAGTATCCTGGTCAATTGAGTACACCAGTGACACTGCCCAACCACACTGGGGGGGGGGGGGGTGCAGTGGCCATGGCCACAACAGGTTACCACTGGTGGACAGTTGTATCCGCACTGTCTCGTTAGCTCCTGGTTACCCAATTACCCCCCGGTTATGACAGGGGTGACCGCTCCTAGGGGTATGCCTAATGTTTCAGGGGTTATTCAGGGACCACTGGTTTCACCCTTAATTCAATCTGTCCCAACTGCGGCCCTACCGATGGCCGGTTATTCCTTGCCCCTGGGTGACCATCTTTCCCAGGCCACTAGGGAGAAGATTTGGAGGGGGGAATATGTGGACATTTTCTCCCTCCTAAACCGTGAGCCCACCAAGGAAGAGAGGGAAGGGCAGGACGATAGGGACAAGGAGTTGTCCCGTCGTTGTAAGCCACCGCGCACCTGGGCCAATTGGTTACCGGCCTACCTCATTTATATGGCGGTATACCTGAGGGCTCGCCCTGACTTGGCCATTCCAATGGTGCAATACCTGGATAATATTTATCGGGCGGTGGTCGATTTCCCTGGACCGTCATGTCTGGCCTATGATGAGGAGTTTAGGATGAGAGTGGCCCTCCATCCTGAGATGAGGTGGGATGAGCCCTGCCAGCAATTGTGGCTCTTGTACCTCACCCCCACGCGGCCGGCGCCTGGTGATCAGTACCATTGTGGCCATGCCGTGCAGCGGGCGGCTGCTACACAGGTTCCCTGCCAAACGGCAGGGCAGGGGGTTCCAGCCCGCCTGCTGTGTTGGAGCTTCTCCGCCAACGGAGTGTGCAACAAGCGTCAGTGTCAGTTCCGGCACGAGTGCTCCTCTTGCTCTGGCCCTCACACCGCCTCCGCGTGCCCGCAGGCTGGTGGATCATGAGGAAGAGGTAGGGGTGGGCAGGGGGCGGTCAGAGCTCCCTCTGACAGTGCGTCCAATCAGAAAGGCCCCCTCCCCAATTGATGTCCAGGTGCTGGAACATTGGCTTACTACTTATCCTAGACGGGATGATGCGAAGTACCTACTTGAGGGTTTTCAATTCGGCTTCCACATACCATTTCAGGGGGTACGCGGGCCTCAAGATGCCCCGAACTTAATTTCCCTCAGGGGTAATGAGGATATCGCCGCCCAATCTATAGCTAAGGAGGTCACCGCACTGAGGGTTGCTGGGCCATTTGCTGACCCACCATTCCCGAACTTGAAGGTGTCACCTTTGGGTTTAGTTCCAAAGAAGTCCCCGGGTGAATTTCGGTTAATTCACCACCTTTCTTACCCTGCGGGTTCTTCGGTCAAAGACGCAATTCCTGATGACCTTTGCTCGGTCAGGTATACTTCCTTTGACCAGGCCTTGCAGATGGTATGCTCATGTGGCCCAGGGGCGCTACTGGCAAAGTGTGATATCAAATCGGCATTCCGATTGTTGCCAGTGCACCCGGACGACTTTGAGCTGTTCGGTTTCCGTTTTCGGGGCAGTTTTTATGTAGATAAGGCCATGCCTTTTGGCTGTTCTATCTCATGTTCTGCTTTCGAATGGTTTAGCACCTTCCTTCACTGGGCTTTTGTTCGTAGATCAGGGTCCCGGTCTGTAGCCCACTACCTTGATGACTTTTTGTTCGGAGGGGAACAGGGCACAGACATGTGTGCTCGGCTACTCGCCGCTTTTCAGGTGCTTATGCGGGAACTAGCTGTGCCCCTGGCGCCTGAAAAGACTGAGGGACCGGCCACCACTCTCACCTTTTTAGGTATTGAGATTGACACTGTTGCCCAGACATCTAGGTTGCCCATGGAAAAGGTGACGCGGATTTCTGATGCCATTCTGGCAATGCTTGCCAGGCGTAAGGTGTCTCTCCGAGAGTTACAGGTGCTTCACAGCCACCTCAACTTTGCCTGTAGGGCAGTAACACCTGGCAGGGCCTTTGCCAGGCGTCTGTGCGACGCCATGGCTGGCCTTTTAAAATGCCACCACAGGGTTCGGCTGACCAAAGGTTTACGGGTGGATCTTATGGTCTGGCTCACATTCCTTCAGGATTTTAACGGCATCTCCTTCTGGAGATCGGAGCTTATGCTCAGCCCGCATTGCCAAGTACAGTCGGATGCCTCCGGCTCCCTGGGTTATGGGATGTACTTTGAAGGGAGGTGGTCCTATGGCCGATGGCCTCAGACATGGCAAGGCACAGATCGTTTACGCGATCTTACTTTTCTGGAGTTTTTTCCCATTTTGGGTGCCCTGATGCTCTGGGGGGATAGGTGGGCTAATTCAGTAGTTCACTTTTGGTGTGACAATGCTACAGTGGTGCACATTGTCAACGCCCAGACATCTAAATCCCCCAGAGTTATGGCATTAGTTCGCCAATTTGTTTTGAGGTCTTTACGCCTTAATGTGCTTTTCAGGACCAGACATGTACCAGGCATTGATAATGATATTGCTGACGCTTTATCCCGCCTACAGATCCCCCAGTTCCGTGCCTTGGCACCAGAAGCAGAGGAACTGCCCTCTCCACTCCCGGCCGAGATCTGGACATTTGGCAAGGAGAGGTGAACTGGGCGATCGGCATGTCTTTGGCACCTCGCACGCATAAGGCATACCTACATGCAATCCTACAGTTTAGGAATTTTTGCAGGCAAAGGCAGTTGCCCGAAGTGTGGCCGATCCCGGTCGACCAGATTCTGCAGTTCATGGTTTACCTCCATGATCTAGGGTTAGCCCCTCACACCATTGCCACTAGGCTTTCAGCTTTGGCATTTATGGCTAAGGGGAGGGGTTTCGTTGACGCGTGAATGACTTCCGCATACGTCATGTATTAGAAGGGTGGACACGTGAACGAGGCCGCCGCCCGGACACACGTCACCCTGTTTCACCAGAA
The DNA here is from genome assembly GCA_035047305.1 of Bradypodion pumilum. Lineage (NCBI taxonomy): Eukaryota > Metazoa > Chordata > Lepidosauria > Squamata > Chamaeleonidae > Bradypodion > Bradypodion pumilum. The sequence continues at coordinate 20,974,612 of JAWDJD010000009.1, read as the reverse complement.
GTTCTGACGCACCTTGCACAAGGTTGGCATAGCTTGTGTTACGATAGGTATGAGGAGGCTCTCTTTCATGCGGCTACCACCGTGGCCTTTTTTGGAGCGCTCCGTATCAGTGAGCTGGTCCCATTGTCAAAGGGGGACACGTCTCGTAGGGCACTGGAACTCGACAATGTCTTTCTTACCCAGGAGTGGGCCCAGTTGAGGATTCGTTCCTCAAAGGCCGATCAGCACGGAGTAGGCAGTGGTGTCAGACTGCTACGGTGTACAATTGCTGACATCTGTCCGGTTGGTGCCCTACATGAGTTTTTGGCAGTGCGTGGCACGCACCCTGGCCCGTTTTTCTGCCACCAGGATGGGTCTCCCCTGACCAAATTCCAGTTTTGGAAGGTGACCGGTATGGCACTTCACAGTGTCAGCCTCCCTGGGGCTCGTTACGGCACCCACTCATTTAGGATAGGCGCCGCTTCAACTGCGGCTGCATTTGGGTACTCTGATGCTGATATACGTCGCATGGGCAGATGGGGGTCCGCGTGTTTTTCTTTATATGTATGCCCCCTTACTGCATGAGTGCCAGTTATGTCATTAATTCCCCTTCTTTCCTTCTTTTACAGACCCTGTGTGTTTATGCACACCGGTGGCAGTATGGCTGGTGGGCCACAGATTTGTGCACTGGGCAGTGCAGTATGCTGCGGCGACAGACTGGGGACCCCATCTCAGGCTACATGCAGCTGCACGTATGCGTTGCTTCGGTAGGCGCAGCATGAGATGGCGGGAACTGTTGCCATTCCTGATGTCCATCAGGGATGCTGGACCGCCTGATGTCTTGATTCTGCACCTCAGCGGCAATGATCTCGGACAGATCACTGGCCTCTCTTTAAAAATGTCGGTGTGCAGTGACCTGGCCTTTTTACATCACTTATGGCCGTACACGCGGCTGCTATGGTCTGACATCGTGCCGAGACACCGTTACAAGGGAGGCATTGACCTCCGTGGTTTTGATCGTGCTTGACGGTCACTGAACAGGGCTGTCGCCCGGTTCCTTTTTGACAATGGCTTGGAACAGCCATTCAACATCCTAGGATAGGCTTGCAGGATTATGGTCTATATGCAAGAGATGGGGTCCATCTGTCGGCCAGAGGTTTGGACCTCTTTCTGGAGGATGTGCAAGCAGGCCTGGTGACCGAGCTGACGGTTTGGGGGGGGGCGGTGAGTCATCACGGACGCCTCCCCGTGTGGCGGGTAGCACTGGTAAGGTAACAGATTTATGACCCATAGGTATCCAGCAGGTTCGCAATTGACTGGCCAACACATAGATAGGTACAGGGGAATAAGATTGGCTGGTCAAGTGCGAACCATGCAAGGGCTGATGGCAGGAGCTGCACAGCCTGCATCACCCTGATATTGAACGGATACACGTCATAGGGTGGGGTCAGTAGATAGTATATTGACTCCGGTCAACAATTTGTTTGTGTCAACAAACAAATTGATACAAATAGATACATGTAGCCAATGTCCATTGGCATTTTGGGAGGAACCTTACCAGTGTTACTGCGGTCTGCTTGCCTTAAAGAATTACAATTGGATGATACACCAATTGAAAGTGATAATTCGGACTAGGGCATTATTCAATAAAAGTGGCCCGATGCCTTTAATCCAATACCAGTGTCTGAGTCTTTCTTTGGGGGGTGCGCCTGCAATGAACTACATGCCATTGTTTAAAAAAACATGATTCATGGACCCTGTGGTCTTCTTAACACACAAGCACCATGTATGAAATAAAAAACCTGCACCAAAAGATACCCCAGAGCATTATTGAAAGAAACACAAACTTCAGAAGATGGATACCCACAATACAGGCGACATTCTCCGGAGGATGGTGGGAACACGACTAAATTAAAAATGAAAACACAAGGAGAAATTATAATAGACAACAGCTGGATAGTACCATATTGTCCTCTACTATCAAAAATATTCAAAGCACACATTTATGTTGAATATTGTAATAGTGTTAAATCTATAAAGTATGTGTGTAAATATATTAATAAAGGCAGTGACATGGCCATTTATGATGTTAGAAACAGCAACAAAAACGATGAGATTTTACAGTATCAATGTGGAAGGTACATTAGTACTAATGAGGGTTTTTGGCGCATTCTAGGCTTCCACATACATGATAGACATCCAACAGTACTACATCTAAGTGTACACCTTGAAAATGGTCAAAGAGTATATTTTACTCCTGAAACAGCAACACTGTTGCAGACAATCCTCAAGAAACAACTTTAACTGCCTTTTTAAAACTATGCCAGAAAGATGAATTCGCAAAAACCATACTATATCAAGGTGTGGAAAAACATTACTCCTGGAATAAAAATAATAAACAATTCTGCTGCAGAAAAACTGGCACTTATGTACCTGAACATGACATTTATGAAAGTGATGCAATAGGCAGACTATACACTGTGCATCCAAATAATACAAAATGTTTCTATTTGAGAATGCTACTTCACACAATACCTGGACCAACATCTTTTCAAGAACTCAATACTGTGGATGGAAAATTGATGGGAACATACAGAGAAGTATGCCAGCACATGGGTTTATTAGAAGCTGATCAACATTGGGAAACAACTTTGCAGGAAGCAGCAATGATTTCCATGCCACACCAAATGAGAACTTTACTGGCAATAATACTCACTTCATGTAGTCCATCAAACTCACTAAATTTATGGGAATTTTTTAAAAAACCCACTAAGTGAAGATATGCTAATGAAAGCCAGAAAAGAACATCCATCATTAGACATTGAGTATGGAACAGACATATACAACATGGCATTAATTGAAATCGAAGACAAATGCATACGCATGACTAATAAAACAGTTGAGGATCTTGGCCTACCAGCACCAACACGCAATCAAGGAGATACCTTAAATGCAGATTATATAAGGGAAACAAACTATGACATTGAAAGATTACAAGAATATATAAATCAAAACAAACCACTGCTTAATGATGAACAGAAATCTGCCTATGACAAAATAATTACTCAACTAACAACAGAAGATGGAGGAATAATTTTCGAACAAGCATCTGGAGGAATGGGGAAAACATTCCTCACAAACATAATTCTAGTAGAAATACGCGCACAAGGAAATGTTGCATTAGCTATAGCATCATCAGGAATAGCAGCAACATTAATGGAAGGAGGAAGAACTGCTCATTCTGCACTCCAAATACCACTCGACATAGCTAAACAGGAAACCCCAACATGTAATATAACAAAAGGAAGTGGACGTGCAAAAGTGCTAAAAGAGGCAAAAATTATTGTCTGGGATAAATGTACAATGGCACATAAAAATCTATTGAAGCCTTACACATAACGCTTAAAGACATAAGTGAAAATGAAAAAATAATGGGTGGACTTTTACTACTTCTTTGTGGAGATTTCAGACAAACACTCCCAGTAATACCAAAATCTACACCTGCAGATCAAATCAATGCATGTAATCAACCAATCATATTTATGGGAAAATGTTCAAACCATTACCTTAACAGAAAACATGAGAGTAAGACAAAATGCAAACACTCAACTCTTTACCAACTTCCTTCTACAAATTGGTAATGGAAAAGTACCAAAAAATGAAGAAAATAACATTGAATTCCCAGAATATTTCTGCACCATAGTAACATCTGCATTCGAACTTATAAATTCAGTATACTCAAACATCAATGACAATTATCAACATCATGAATGGCTTAAAGAAAGAGCTATCTTAGCAGCAAGGAACGAGGATGTTAACATTATAAATCAGGAAATTATTGTCATGTTACCAGACCAACCTACTGTATACAAATCTATTGATACAGTAGTAGACAAAGATGATGTGTTAATTTTCCTAATGAATTTTTAAACTCACTAGAACTGCCAGGAATGCCTTCTCACCAACTACTTCTGAAAGAAGGAGCACCAATTATTTCACTAAGAAATTTAAACCCACCAAAGTTGTGTAATGGCACTAGACTGTGTGTGAAAAACCTCATGCCAAATGTAATAGAAGCCACAATTATTACAGGAAAAGGAGCAGGCGAATCAGTTTGCATTCCACGTATTCCATTGATTCCAACTGATCAAACTATACCATTTAAAAGACTAAAATTCCCTGTTCGACTAGCATTCGCAATTACTATAAATAAATCGCAAGGTCAGACACTACAAAATTGTGGAGATCATCTTTCAAAGCCATATTTCTCTCACAGACAATTATATGTTGCATGTTCTAGAGTGGTTTCAGCAGATAATTTAGTCATTCTTGCTAAAAACAACCAAACTAAAAATATTGTTCATCAACAAGTGCTACAAAAATCAAAATAACACGCACAATATGTAAACTAAAAAGTAATCAGCACAAACACATTAATTTTACGGAAAACAAAGAACCATGCATTAAGCAAAAACACTCAAATATAATGAGTCAAAAACAAATTAATTAATATATGAAATAAATACAAAAGTTCACTCTAAAAATACTAAGAAAGAACAACATTTACATAAAACAATTGAACACAAAAACAACAGATTACTCTTTAAGGTCGCTGTAATTACATCAGTCAGAAATGCAAAACTTAATTGCAAGAAATATTCAAGCTTACCGAAAACAGCAACAACACACAGTTTCCACCCATAAACGTTGATAGAAGAAACACCCATATATCAAAATGGCGAGCAACACGCTTTCCTGCTTCAGACGCATATTCTTCTGTAAACAAAGTACATGCTGTAAATCCACGAAAAAGCAAAAATGGAACTGTAGCCACACCTACCCAATGTGCAAACAGCGAGTCAATGACTACTACAAAAACAGACAAGAACAATGCGGATATCTAATGCTTCCAAACTCACGCGAGAATGCTATCTTTAAAAAAAACCAAACTTATATAAATAGGGGGAGAAAGATCCAGAAACACTGAGGGGAGCATTAGAAAGTAACAGAAAACGCATCAACTGGATTTTTCAAAACAAAAACTTTATAAGACTACCATTAAAATACAAACTAATTAACACTCTGAAATGGAGCAAATAAAAAGGACACCAAGCAGATGAGGATACAGGAAAAATGGACAAAGACAATGAAACTAAACCGGGAGAAATGAACCCGAAAAATATAACTGACAATAAAAAATTTAGCATTGGAAGAGGATACACCTTTGATAACACAAAACAAGGTAACATTCTTCAAAATTATACTACTTCAGAAACAAAACAACAACAAAAAACTAATTTTACAGACTTAACTGATGAATATCAAAATAGAAAAAGTACAGGAAGGGGTTATAGATTTCTAAGCATAAAGACAGTAATCCAGGCATAAAAATTACATCACCAGAAATAATCTATAATCATCCAAAAAATGAAAACAAACCAACAGAAATACAATACAAACAACAAACAACAGAAAACAAAAATCAAGAAACAACTTTATTTTCAACAAATTTATCACAATACAACATGGACCCACAAACATTAATTAAAAATCAAAATTTTATAATACCTGAGGTGACAATAGCAGACCAGGCATATATTACAGTAAAGAATCCAGAAAAAGTATTGATCAGATACAAAAAAGACTACATGGATATGATGATTATGAACAAATAATAGCACAACCAATAGTTACAAGACCACAAAAATTCACACCACTCTCTATGTTAATTTCTAAAATGGATAAAACAATAAATAACAACATAACAACACAACAAGAACTTGAAAAATTACAATCAAATTCAGAAGTTGAAAAACAATATTTTAAAGAAAATGTAAATTTCCAAGAAGATGTAGAATATGCTATGAACACTACAAAACAAGAATACACAATACTTGAAACTGAAGAATTTACAGTAATACTACAAGAAACAGAAAATACAAAACAAAACATGAAACAACCTTTAATCAAAACACAACAATCAGAACATAATGTAGAAAATCAGCAAAATATTGAAATTACAATGCAAAAAAGAATCACAAACAATGAGGAAAAAAGAAATAAAACCAAAAGAAACAATAACAAATGAAAAAATGAACAACATATCTGAACATACAAAGAAGCAACTACAAGAAATTATTGAAAAAATTAATATGAAACCAATTTCAGAAAAACAAAAACAAAATAAAAGATCAATCACAAACAAAACACAATGCACAATTTCAAAAAACAAACAAGAAGATGAGATTACAATGTTGTTGTTGTTGTTCAGTCGCACAGTCCATTCCGACCCTTTGCGACCCTATGGACCATTGTTCTCCAGGCGCCTCTGTCCTCTACCATCCCCCTCAACCCTCCCAGCTCTGTGCCCATTGTGTCTATAATACCATCTAGCCATCTCATCCTTGGCCTCCCCCTTCTTCTTTTGCCCTCCACCTTTCCCAACATCAATGCCTTCTCAAGTGAATCCTCCCTTCTCATTTGATGTCCAAAGTATTTTAGCTTCATCTTTACTATTTGACCTTCCAATGAGCAGTCAGGGTTAATTTCTTCTAAGATTGACCTATTTGTCCTCCTCGCTGTCCAGGGGACTCTCAAAACCCTCCTCCAACACCACATTTCAAAGGCATCTATTCTTCTGCGTTCAGCCTTCCTAATTGTCCAGCTCTCACATCCATACATTACTACTGGGAAAACCATTGCTTTGACTATTCTAATTTTTGTTTGCAATGTAATGTCTCTGCTTTTCACTATGTTCCCCATGTTTCTCATCGCTTGTCTCCCAAGAATCAGTCGCCTTTTTATTTCATGGCTGCAATCCCCATCTGCAGTGATCTTTGATCCTAAGAAAGTAAAATCTGTCACTGCTTCTACTTCTTCCCCGTCTATTTTCCAGGAACTGATGGGGCCTGTTGCCATTATCTTGGTTTTCTTGATATTGAGTCTCAAGCCAGCTTTTGCACTCTCCTCCTTCAGCCCAATCAAGAGATTCTTTAGGTCTTCCTCACTTTCTGCCATTAGGGTGGTATCGTCTGCATATCTCAGATTATTGATGTTTCTCCCAGCGATTTTAATCCCATATTGTGATTCCTCCATCCCTGCACTGCGCATTATGTGCTCTGTGTATAGGTTGAATAAGCATGGTGACAAAATGCAGCCTTGTCTTACTCCTTTTCCTATTCCAAACCACTCTGTTATTCCATGTTCTGCCCTAACTGTTGCTTCTTGGTTCATGTACAGATTTCTCAGGAGGCATATGAGGTGCTCTGGTATTCCCATCTCTTTAATTACTTGCCACATCTTGTTGTGGTCCACACAGTCAAATGCCTTAGTGTAGTCAATAAAACAAAAGTAAACTTGTTTCTGGTATTCCTTTGTTTTCTCCATGATCCAGCGTATGTTGGCGATGTGGTCTCTAGTCCCCCTGCCTCTTCTGAAACCAGCCTGCACCTCTGGTAATTCTCTCTCCACATGCTGCTGAAGTCTGTCCTGTATTATCTTGAGCATCACCTTGCTGGCATGTGGGATGAGCGCGATTGTTCGATAATTTGAACATTCTTTGGCATTGCCCTTTTTTTGGGATTGGGACGTATACTGATCTTTTCCAATCCTGTGGCCACTGTTTTGTTTTCCAAATCTGCTGGCATATTGAATGCAGTAATTTGACGCCATCATCTTTTAGCGCTTTGAAAAATTCAACTGGGATACCATCATCTCCACTAGCTTTGTTGTTTGCAGTGCTCTTTAGGGCCTTTATGACTTCGCTCTCCAGGATGTCTGGCTCAAGTTCAATTTCTTCATCATTGTGAGTATCAGGAGTGTTGAGGTCCTTTTTGTAAAGTTCCTCTGTGTACTCTTTCCATCTTTTCTTAATTTCTTCTGCATCAGCTAGCTCCTTTCCGTCTTTGTCCCTTATCATGGTCATTTTTGCTTTAAATGTTCCCTTGATTTCCCCAATTTTTTTGAAAAGATCTCTGGTTCTGCCTCTTTTGTTGTTTTCCTCCATTTCTCTGCACTGTTCTTTTAGGTAGTTTTCCTTATCTCTCCTTGCTTTTCTTTGAAATTCTGTGTTCAAATGGTTGTAGTTTTTCCTTTCTCCTTTGACTTTTGCGTTCCTTCTTTCCTCTGCTATTTTAAGAGCCTCATCAGACAACCACTTTGCTTTCTTACTCTTCTTTTCTTTTGGTATGGTTTTCTTTGCTGCTTCCTGCATGATGTCCCTCATCTCCGTCCATAATTCTTCCGGTACTCTGTCTACCGAGTCTAAGCCATTAAATCTGTTCATCACCTCCACCGTGTATTCTTTAGGGATGCTGTCTAGGTGATATCTTTCTGGTCTCCGTGTTTTCCCTATTTTCTTTAGTCTAAGCCTGAATTTTGCGATCAGTAGGTTGTGATCTGAGCCACAGTCTGCTCCAGGTCTTGTTTTTGCTGACTGTATGGAGGTTCTCCATCTTTGGCTGCAGAGTATGTAGTCAATCTGGTTTCGGTGTTGGCCATCTGGTGATGTCCATGTGTAAAGTCGCCTCTTGTGTTGCTGGAAGAGAGTGTTTGCTATGACCAGTGTGTTCTCTTGGCAGAACTCTATCAATCTTTGCCCTGCTTCATTTTGTGTTCCAAGACCAAATTTGCCTGTTATTCCCTCCACTTTTTGATTTCCTACTTTGGCATTCCAGTCTCCTAATATAATGTGGACATCATTTCTTGGTGTCTGTTCTATAAGATGTTGTAGGTCCTGATAGAACTGGTCCATTGTGGCTTCATCTGCACCAGTGGTTGGTGCGTATATTTGGATCACAGTGACATTGAAAGGTTTGCTTTGAAATCTGACTGACATCATTCTGTCATTTTTGAGATTGTATCCCATTACTGCTTTTCTCACTCTTTTATTGACAATTATGGCTACTCCATTTCTTCTAAGGTTTTCTTGCCCGCAGTAGTAGATATGATGGTTTCCAGAGCTGAATTCACCCATCCCTGTCCATTTGAGCTCACTGATGCCCAAGATGTCAATGCTTATTCTTTCCATCTCATTTTTTACCACTTCCAGTTTTCCTTGATTCATAGACCTCACATTCCATGTCCCTATGCAGTATTGTTCCCTGCAACACTGTATTTCTCCTCCCCCTTTCGTATCCCTCCCCCTTTTCAGATCTGCTGTGCTGAGCATCTCCTTGTTTTGCCTTTTGTTTTGGTCCATAGGGTTCTCTTGGCAGACTTTGTGGCGTGCCTTGACGGTCTCTACGCCAGTCTTTTCCCATCACACATGTTATCACAGTTTAAACAGTTTTAAAACAAAGTATTATCATGCACAATATCACAGTTTATCACATAGTATCAAAGTAAAAGTTGAACTAATTAATGAAAGGGAAAGAAAGAAAGAAAGAAAAAGTCCACTATATCAAGTCTCTATGTAAGTCAGTTTCTTGTACTGTCACTATGTCAGTTGCCATAAGCCATCTATATTTAGTCAACTATATTATTTCAGTTCGATTACTTATCCTTTGCATGCACACAGCAGCTCTCTTCGGCCGCATGGAGTCGGTCAAAGGCGCCGGCTCGGGCCTCGCTGTGATGGTGGTTGTGGATGGTATCTCCTGGGGGTGGTCGGGGGTCTCCGGAAGTGTCCTTCTCTCTGGCCCCAGGTCTTTGGATGGGGAGGGAGGGGCAGGATCCTTTACTCACCTCCCCTGTGGGCCTCTCTGCATGGGATGAGCAGTATAGCTGGGCTCTCCTGATTCCTTTTCTCTTCCTCTCTAGGCCCAGGTCTTTGGATGGGGAGGGAGGGGCTGGCTCCTTTACTCACCTCCCCTGTGGGCCTCTCTGCATGGGATGAGCAGTATAGCTGGGCTCTCCTGATTCCTTTTCTCTTCCTCTCTAGGCCCAGGTCTTTGGATGGGGAGGGAGGGGCAGGATCCTTTACTCACCTCCCCTGTGGGCCTCTCTGCATGGGATGAGCAGTATAGCTGGGCTCTCCTGATTCCTTTTCTCTTCCTCTCTAGGCCCAGGTCTTTGGATGGGGAGGGAGGGGCAGGATCCTTTACTCACCTCCCCTGTGGGCCTCTCTGCATGGGATGAGCAGTATAGCTGGGCTCTCCTGATTCCTTTTCTCTTCCTCTCTAGGCCCAGGTCTTTGGATGGGGAGGGAGGGGCAGGATCCTTTACTCACCTCCCTTGTGGGCCTCTCTGCATGGAGAGAATCTCCATGCAGAGAATTCTTGCAATACAAGAATCTAAAAAAATACATTATTTCAGGAAAAGAAACTACAATACTAAACAAAAACAAAGAAATCCCAAATGTCAGGAAAAAAGAAATAATACAACATCATAAACTCAAAAATGATAATAAGGACAACATGAATGAAAAACATAATAAACAAATTCAAGAAATAATTGAAAAAAATAATAACAAACAAATACCAGAGAAATAAACAATTATTAAAAGAACTATGAGCAGACACAAACTCTGCACAATCCCAGAAACTAAAGAAGAAGAAATCAGAAACAATGAACAAGAACAAGAAAAAAACAAAATTCATTCAACAATTATACCAATTGATTTCATCATTCAAAGGCAACTTCTCTTCATGATAAACCCACCAGCAAATATCAATATCCCATTAGCTCGGCTAATGATGAATCATTTCATATCCATTAAAAAGAAACAAGAAGAACAAGCAACCCAGACACAATCAACAGGTAAGTGAAACATTCCTAAGATCACACTTATGAAAATAAAAATAAAAAAATAACACAATGTATTTTCCCTATTTTACAGACAATATACAATTAAATCAACGGGAGAAAACAAACAGCAAATAACAGTTTTGAAAGTAAGTAATACTTATCTAAAGAAATTTAAAACATAAATTTTTTATCTGTTAGAACAATAAATTCTGAAGTTCAATAACATCAATATTATTTTTAAACAATTTTTTTAATAAAAAAACATTTATTCACAAACAGAAATTTAAATGTTTATTGATAAATCTTTATTGAGAAATTTTGTTGTTCCTGCAAGGGGACAATGACAATAAAGATTTATCTTATCTTAATATAAATTTAATAAATTCATTTCATTCTTTTTTCAGAAAATCAAAATTTCAACAACTTTTTAAAGGTAAGTTACTTACAAAAAAATCTAAATAAAAAACAAAAAACAAAATAAAACAATTAAATATGCATTCTTATGTTTTATAGAATATGAAATCAACACAAGAACAACACAACAGAAGAAAAATAAATATTTATATAGTTAAAGTTATTCATTATTTAAATATTATACAGTAACAAAGGTTAAATGAAAAATGTTTGTGTATTTAAACATTTGAACAAAAAAAGTTGATATTATGTAAGTTACATTAACATAATTGTTAAAAAATATTTTATTTAAAAAAACTGATAATAATGAATAATGTAAAATAAATATTACTTTAAAGTATCAAAACAATACAAACTACTTAATAAATGACAACAGAAAAAATGTAAATAAATAAAAAAATAAGAAAACAATAACATACTTTACTATTTTTTACATTACTAAAAAAACAAAACCAACACCACAATTTAAAACAGCCCGGCAGCACCGGGCATCCTATGCTAGTGTCTCTATAAAAAGGGTAGGTGCAGAGAATGTGTTTTATGGTTTCAATTTCTCCAGTGTCACAGAGACATTGTCTCTCTGTCATTGGTGTCTTTTGGAACTTACCCTCAAGAACTGCAGAAGGGAGGGCCTGGCAGTGGGCTAACGTAAATGTGTCTTAGGGTGGAAAAGCTATGAGCAAAGTTCTGAGTTACTTTTTCAGCATTGTAATAGGACAACAATTTATTCTAATGTACTGTGATGTGACTAAAACTCACTAAAGCGTCCATTGATCCCTTGGGCCAGGTGAAAGTGGTGGGCACACGACATGGTCCGCCTAGCCAGTGGGTGACGTGATATCCAAATGGCTAAAAAAATGCATGCAAATGTACTTGATTTCTCATGTCCATTTGCATGTGTGGAATGTCATCGTGGAGATGTTTACCAATGCATGGACTCCCTGCTGAATAATGACTCCAAGGTATCCAAGGTACTGTGATGAGGAACAGAAATGTGTTTTTTCAAAAAAAATAATTTCCAAGCTCTGGTTGAAGTATAATGAAATATATTTCTTTCTGGGTTCCCTAGGCAGAATTTTGGGGATTCAGGAATTTACAACAAGACATTTTGAATTGGTTTAGAATATACCTACCAGGCAAAGTCCACAGGATAGATCTCAGGATTTTTAATTCAAATCAGGAGTCAACCACTGGCTTTCAAAGCGACTGTGTCTGAGAATGAGTCCGGAGAACTCCACTGAACTAATTTTGGTAAAGAATATTCTTTATTCAAAGATCCTTTCAGTGAAGGTAAAAATCTGTAAAGCTGTAAAGCCAAGTGAAGCAAGAATTATTGTAGATTTGACAAGCCCCTCCTCTTGGACAACTGGAGTCTGACTCACTTTGCTTTATTGCTTAGTTCAAGAATATATGCAGTAAAATCAAAAGCATTTTATGATCGCATATGCTTTGCTAACCACAAAATAGGCTGTGATTTATTAGCTAATTTGGAATATAAGTGACCACAGCTAATTTAAGTAATAAGTATCAAGGACTGCATGGAATTCACAAACACTTTCTTTGTTGAGGATTCCCCGTGCCCGGTTGGGCATCAGTGGCCTCTGGCAGAGGTTAAACCAGCAAGCAAACTCCTGGCCTCTGGCCCTTGTCAGGGCGTAAGGGGGGTGAATTAATGATAGGGATTAATTCGGCCGTTTGTAGCCTGACCGACGATTCTGCCGAGCAAGCATCTCGCAGACCTCAGTTACCCATTAGAGTAATCACTCATCCCCTGGCCAAGGTAATCCCCGGTGTAAATATCGGCCATATTTACCCCTGCCTAAGACCTAAACAATGGTCTCCCTCGCCCCGTGTTTGTCCAAGTTAATTAACTTCCCTTTGAGAGGTTCCCCATTAACCCGGGTACGTGGGTTAGGTAATTTTCCTGTCCGATGACGGTTTCGCCACCGTTGCGCTTTTCCCCCTATAAATGATGTTGCCTTTTCCCAATAAAGTACTGATCTGACCTCGCTCCATCTGCCTCGTGTCGTCACTTGATCAGTCTCCTCCGGGACCTTAAGGCCACCCCAGTGGCCCCGATTCCTACATCTGGTGACCCCGACGTGATCTACTCGTGAGTAAGCGACCCAGGAGAGGTCTACTCGCGAGTAGCGATCCACGCGGTCCGGTTCTACGCTTGAACTGCGACCCGCCAGCCCGGAGGACAGCGCGGCGCTCTGGCCGGCAGCCAGCCGGTCAGAAGAACGGCCTGCGGCGAGGCATTCCAAGAGAGGCATTCCTGCACCTTGCTCCCGGCTTTCGGGGAGACTTGCGCTAAAGGGAAAAAACGCGTTCCGCTCAGGGCAGCTGTGAGCCCCTGACAGCGCAGAGGCCGCCGAGGGCCCGTGGCAGGAGGCCACGCTCCGAGCTCCATCCAGACAATCGTCGCCAAAACCAGTTACCTTGCCCCCAGACGCGTCAACCCGTCCCGAGGAGGAAACTTCAGAGGACCACTCGCAGGTAATATGGGGACTTGTTCTCAGGGACAGAGTCCGTCCGCTAGCCAAAAAACTCGTGAGGAAGAGTTTAAAATCCTGGCCAGGGTATTTAAGTTACGCTTTCACAGCAGGGAACTAGCGAGACTTTTGGCGTACCTTAGGGAACACTGCCTGCTTTACCCAGAAGTAGGTACATTAACCCTACAGCTCTGGGATCGGATGGGAGACTGCATTCAGCAACCCCCGAAGGCCCCAGGAGGGATAGTTCGCACATGGAGGAAGTGTAGGAAACTCTTAGCTGAGATCGAACCAGTCCTGATAGAAGCGGAAGAACCCCCGTTAAATAAGTCATCAGTCCAGCCAGTCGAGCCGACTGCGCCCACCGCACTCTATCCGACATTCAAGTACCAGCAGAGTAGCGCAGGGAGCCTTCCCGCGGTGACGGCTGCAGACGTCACCGAGGGAATGCAGGGCATGAGAAGCGCAGGCGCTCCTCTGACAGCTTCGGCTTCCCTAGTTACCAAGAGTGCCCTTCAGCGCACAGCTGAGGAAGAGCTTAGGAAGGGGGATCTGTCAGTAGAAGAGCTACCTGAGCTCAGACAGATATGTCCAATCCGCATGGAAATGGACGCGCTCACAGGCGCACAGCAGATCGTTCATTCCCCAGTCCCGTATAAGCTCCTCATGGCTATGCGGAAGGCAATTGCAGAAACAGGGCTCCAAAGTCGTTTTACTAGGGGCACGCTTCAGCAAGTGTGCGAAACCACCATGTGGATTCCTCATGATTGGAAAGCCGTCATGAGGATGATGCTGACCCCTAGCCAGTACATGATCTGGGACAGCGAGTTCTGCCTAGAGGCTCAAACTCGGGCTGCCAGGATGGGAGGCGCGGTGCTTCCTGAGCAGCTGTATGGCTCCGGTAATTTCGAGTCAATCAATGCTCAGATCAACCTGCCTCTCGCCACTCTCGAGATGTCAGCCGAGGCGGCCTTTAGGGCCTACTTTAAGATCCCAGCCACTAAGAATTCCACCTCCATCAAGCAGGGAGCCCAGGAGCCCTACATGGACTTCATCAATCGCCTGGAAGAAGCCATTAGCAGGCAGATTGATAATGAGCAAGCCCAGGAAGAGCTCATGATTAAGTTAGCCAAGGACAATGCAAACTTGGACTGCCGTAGAATCTTGCAGTCCCTAGGCAATCGTCCTGACTTGACCCTATCGGACATGATTAGAGCTTGCGCCAACGTTGGCACAGAATCCTATAAGATGGGTCTGCTAGCGGCAGTGGTGCAAGGAGGGAAAAGACCTAACGGTAAGAGCAAAGGAGCATGCCACAATTGTGGCAAGATCGGTCACTTCGCTAGGGAGTGCCGATCCAAGGGAGGCGGACAAAAGTCCGGCCGTCCCAAGGCTCCGAACACCCTCTGTCCGAAGTGCAAGAAAGGCTATCATTGGGCCAGGTATTGCCAGAATTCGGGAAACCGGAGCACGGGCATGTCTCTGGCCCCAGTCCAAACAGAGGCGTCCTTCACCCAGAACTCACCAGAGCTAGAGTAGAGTCCAACCCCATCCCAGACATTGCGAGGGCGCAGGCCAGCCCCAAGGGCAGCACGGGACTAGAATTGACTTGCCAGGCGGACGTTACATGCGACCTGCCAGGCACAGTCTATCTGGTCAATTCCCAGTACATGGGACCCCTGCCCAGAGGCTTTATAGGTTTAGTTTTGCCCCGTAGTGTAGCTGGTGCACGCGGAATTTTTATAATTCCAGGAGTCATTGACTCACATTTTTCAGGCGTTCTCCAAGTTCAGCTTTGGACACACCTGCCCCAAACCATCCCTAAAGGAGACACCTTAGCGCAACTGATCATGGTTCCTTGTCGCTCGCCAGCAGAGAGCCAGGGAGGGCTCAGTGACAGCTTCGAGTCCCGGTCAGAGGACCGCTCGAGCGCCAGTGAGGCAGCGCAAGGATACCAGGTCTTAGCGACAGTGGAGACCAACATTGAGTGGAAACAGCGCCCGGTTATTGAGGTATTTCTGAATAATCGATCATTCTCAGGCCTGTTAGATACCGGAGCAGATGTCAGCGTGATAAGCAGAAGCCAGTGGCCAAGGGAGTGGGCCACTGAGCCAGTCTCCGATGTGTGGGGGGTAGGCGGTGTTCAGGAAGCGTTTAGGAGCCGAGAGTGGGTAGAAGTCACAATCCCAAGGGCTGAGGGCACGGCGGTGATTCGACCGCACATTCTTGACGTGCACATCAACCTTTGGGGGCGAGACATTCTGCAGCAGTACGGTGCCACCCTTACCTTTGGGTAATGGCGTTGCCACTCAAATGGCTCACCGATACTCCGGTCTGGGTAGAACAATGGCTGGTAGTGGGGGAGAAATTAGTTGCTCTCAAGCAGCTAGTTAAGGAACAGCTAGACGCAGGACATATAGAACAGTCCACAAGTCCTTGGAATTTGCCAATTTTTGTTATTAAGAAGAAGTCGGGGAAGTGGCAACTCCTCCACGATCTCAGAGAGATCAATAAATGCATACAGCCAATGGGTCCGCTTCAATGCGGCATCCCGAATCCGAACATGATTCCCGAGGGGTGGGAGATTCTCGTCGTAGATCTCAAGGATTGCTTTTATACAATCCCCTTAGACCCCAGGGACCGGGAGAGGTTTGCCTTTACGGTGCTGGTCGTGAACCACAGTGAGCCTACGCAGCGTTACGCGTGGAAATTTTTGCCACAGGGCATGCTCAATTCGCCCACCTTGTGCCAAATTTACGTTCACGACGCACTGGCAAAGTTCCGAAACCTCTACCCACAAGCCTTAGTTTGTCACTTTATGGATGATATTTTGGTAGCGTTGCCAAAGCTTGGCAGCGAAGTGTTTTCTGACCTCCAGGCCAGCCTGGGGGACAAAGATTTACTCATTGCCCCAGAGAAAGTGCAGAGAACCGAGCCCTTCTCATACTTGGGCCATCGGCTTCTCCGCTCTTTCGCAGCACCAGTTTTGCCTCAGATCAATGTACAGGACTCAGTCACCTTGGTAGAATTGCAGCAGGTTTTGGGGAATATTAATTGGGCCAGACCGTATTTTCGATTGGATACGGATCTTCTGAAACCGCTCTTCTCGCTGCTAACGCTAGGTAAGCAGCCGGCAGACCGGATAAAAATTTCTCGAGACGCGCGCTTGGCTCTCGAGAAAGTTAACCAAGCTCTCAGCCAAAGATGGGTAGATAGGATCGCCCAGGGGCCATATGCCCCAATCCTGAATCTGTACATCGTGCGGTCGGGATCCATGTTCACTGGGGCGCTAGGAGTAGACTCAGAGAAGGGAGCGAAAATTGTGGAGTGGGTGTACTTGCCTAACACCTCATCTCGGAACATTGTTCCGCCCCAAGAATTGGTCTCCGCGGTGGTTTACCGCGGACGGTTGAGAGCTAGGGACATTTCAGGGCATGATTTGGCCAAAATCGTGGTCCCGTTCACCAAGGAACAAATTCAGCAGTTGATGCAGCTAGGTGACTCGCTTCCGACAGCCTTGGAAGGGTTCACTGGAAGCTTGGCATACCACTTGCCTAAAGACCCCAGACTTGTCTCGCTTCAAACAGGAACGGTCAGCTTGTTCGAATTGCTCTCGCTGGTCCCACTTCAGGGGGCCAGAACAGTTTTTTCTGATGGTGGACGCACCTATGGTGTCCTGACCTGGCAGGAGGGCGAAGCTTGGCACACGCTGTTAACTCTCCCACAGAAGTCCGCGCAGCGGGCGGAGTTGGCAGCCGTGAACCTTGCTTTGCGCACCTTCGCCAAGGAACGTTTAAATATCATAACCGACAGTCTGTATGTTAGGAATTTGCTTCACAGTCTACCGGGAGCATACATCACTCCCGCGATAGACAAGAACCTGCTTAGCCTGTTTCTCACTGCTCAATTTCATTTGCGAAACCGCACGGAGCTGCTCTATATTGCCCACATCCGCAGTCATCAAGACCTACCGGGTCCGATTTCCGCGGGCAATAGCAGAGCGGATGCAGCGGCAAAGGAAATTCAGCAACGTTCAGTTTTGGGAGTTTTCACTACTCCAATTCAAAGTCATGCCTTTTTTCACCAAAACGCCAAGGCACTCGCCAGACAGTTCAATTTGCCACTTTCTCAAGCCCAGGGTATAGTACGCTCTTGCCAGCATTGCGCAGGGGCGCCGGGGGGGCCCTCTTGGGGGGTTAACCCACGGGGGACAGAGGCCAATCAGGTGTGGCAAATGGACGTCACGCATGTGCCGCAGTTTGGCAGATGGCAGTACATGCACGTCTGCATAGACACTTTTTCCCAGTTCGTTTGGGCGACGGCGCAGAAGGGGGAGACTGCCTCCCACGTGGAGCAGCATCTCCTGTCCTGCATTGCGGCAATGGGCAAGCCGCGGCACGTAAAAACGGACAATGCCCCGTCCTACTGCTCTAGGCAGTTGGCCGCCTTCATGGCCACCTGGGACAGCAAGCATACATTTGGCATCCCCTACAATCCGCAAGGGCAGGCGATTGTAGAACGGGTCAATCAGACGCTAAAGTCCTATATTGACAAACAAACAGAAAGGGGGGAGCCACCAGCCCTCCCCACATCACAGGGACAAGCACAGTTTTGTCTGAATAAGGTATTGTTCACATACAATCACCTCAATGTTTTTTCGGACTGCACGCCGCAGGAGAGGCACTTCCGCCGCTCGGAAGCTCTCCCGCGACCTATGGTCCGGTACCGGGTGCCACCGGACCCTTCTTGGAGGGGCCCGGTGCCGCTCATAACCTAGGGGAGAGGGTATGCTGCAATTATGTCTCCTACAGGTGTCGTTTGGATTCCGGCTCGGTGCGTCAAGCCTCATTTGGAACCTCATGGCGTGGACCCAGACCAACCCGAGTCCGATCCCGGAGATGGAGGACCTCACTCTGACCGAGGAGACCCACCGGGAGAGACGGCGGCTGCGGACCCCGGCACAGAGGATCACCTGGGGGATGGTCAAGACCCTTTGTAGTGAGGCCCGGGACGCCCTCCAGCGCGAGGAGAAGGAGCCAACACCGGAGAACTTCGTTGCAGCAGTCTTTGCCCAGATTAATGCCAACTCCGTGATCTTCACCATCATCCTGGCCCTCGCCCTGCTTCTGGGGGGAGGCGCTCAGGCCGGTGAAGACCTTTCAGCACGGATGCACTACAACTTGTGGGCAAGGTTGGCGGGTCTCGTCAACCAGTCCGATTTTTGCCTGAAGCAGGACATTGGTTCTGCCTCGATCCTCAGCACCTGTCTCATCCCAGTGTGCCACACTCTAGACGCACGCGCCGGGATGGTGACTGGCTGTTAAAGAAGGTTTTCGGACCGCATCTCCCTGCGAGTTTTGCAGCTTACGCTCGCTGGGGGGGATTACGGTTCACCATGACTTTGCCGGCTGACGCAGCCACTCTTCACACCCCGCGAGTGGCGGCCAGCCCGAACTCTACTTGTGCTCGAATAGTCGGCTGCGCTGCAGTCGGCCGAACTCCGCGCCGCTGCTTCGATACCGGCAGCAGCAACTGGACTTGTGACAAACCAGAGACACTTGGTTCTATGTATGCTCATGTTACATTACCATCTGGTTGGTTTTTTACATGTAATCAGTATACTTTTAACTACATTCCCGCAAATGTATCAGATTCCACATGTTGCCTTAGTCGGTTGACACTGTTGCTCCCCACTCGGGATATGGTTACCCCAAGCACAAATGTTTCAAATGTTCCACATGTTTCAAATGTTTCTGCACCCATCAGGCACACTCGCACCACCCAGTTAGACAGCTCATGTGATAGCAGCTTTAGAGTCCTAAGTCCAGCCGAATACGTCTCACTATCAGTCAGTATAGTTGGCGTGCCAGGCTTAGCCGTCGGCAACGCACGGAGAATTGGCCGCTTGGCTTGCGGCTTGGCAAAAGCCATCAACCATACCTCCACAGCGATAGCGCTCCTCAATCAGGAGCAGGCGGAACTTCGCCATGCCATTCTTGATAATCGAGCGGCTATCGACTACCTCTTATTGTTGCACCACTTGGGTTGCGAATCCCTTCATGGTATGTGCTGCTTCAATCTTACTGACAACTCCCGGAAAATCCAAAGCCAGATCACGGATCTCCACACCATAGTTGCGGGCATCACGGAAGGCTCCGCGTGGGGGGCCTGGTGGAGCTCCCTGTGGAACTGGATGTGGTCGTGGATTCCGTGGGGGTGGCTCCAGACGGTACTCAAGGTGGTAGTGGGGGTGACTATACTAAGCATAGCGTTATGCTGCTTTGTGCAATGTATTCCCTCACTGATCTCAAAGTGCCGCCCCGAGAAGGAACCCCGAAGCGTCATTCCCGATCAACAGCTGATGCCGCTTCTGCGCAGAGTCGCCAGTCAGGCTCTTAATATAAAAAAGTAAGGGGAGATGAGGATTCCCCATGCCCGGTTGGGCATCAGTGGCCTCTGGCAGAGGTTAAACCAGCGAGCAAACTCCTGGCCTCTGGCCCTTGTCAGGGCGTAAGGGGGTGAATTAATGATAGGGATTAATTCGGCCGCTTGTAGCCTGACCGACGATTCTGCCGAGCAAGCATCTCGCAGACCTCAGTTACCCATTAGAGTAATCACTCATCCCCTGGCCAAGGTAATCCCCAGTGTAAATATCGGCCATATTTACCCCTGCCTAAGCCCTAAACAATGGTCTCCCTCGCCCCGTGTTTGTCCAAGTTAATTAACTTCCCTTTGAGAGGTTCCCCATTAACCCGGGTACGTGGGTTAGGTAATTTTCCTGTCCGGTGACGGTTTCGCCACCGTTGCGCTTTTCCCCCTATAAATGATGTTGCCTTTTCCCAATAAAGTACTGATCTGACCTCGCTCCATCTGCCTCGTGTCGTCACTTGATCAGTCTCCTCCGGGACCTTAAGGCCACCCCAGTGGCCCGATTCCTACACTTTGTTATTATTCTATCAATTCTGTAGCCTAATTAGCAGTTAGCGCTCTTGTAATCCTAGCTAGGTATCTTGGGTTTTGAAGAGAGAAAAGATCATCAACATTATTATTCATCCCCCTCCCCAATTTTTCTGGTACAAAATACTTTACAGTTTTCATATTTAAATTCCATTCATTTTCATATGATTTCAGAATAAACCATGTAGCAGAAGGTATTCCCATTTCATAGACAGGATACAGAGGGCAGTGAAGACTGCTTGTCAACCAAGAGTTATGAGAGTGGGAGTGCTTGTAATAAGGGAGAATTCATAATTGTGAAATGTGATACATATTGGCCAAATCCTATTGGTTAGCATAGGAAATGGCACTAGTACACTGAATTAGTTTTAGGTCAATGATGCCTATGTGTTATGGCCCTGAACCCCGAATTTGATGAGGAAGACTTTTTGCCAGCTCCTCAGTCTGCTGTCGGCTTAGAACTTGATCAAGAACTGACAGGAGCTCAGCCAGAACACGCTGAGGCTCCAAGTGTCAGTGAGGAAGTAGTGGAGCCAAGCACATCAGAAAGATGCTGGCTGCAGCTGCGAAATGAGCTGCACGTGCGGAGAAAAGAGGCAAAGGCTTGTTTGCAAAGACCACATCCAGCTGTGAGCCTGGAGCCTAATGGCTCTTAAGGAGATGCCCATGCCAGCCGAGGCTTTGTTGGGACAAGACTTGTTCTTCCAACACTGTGAACACCCTGCTCTGTGCATTCTGCCTCTTTGATGACCCTGGATCCCCAGCCTGTAATTTGACTACGCTCTTGAAACTCCCTTTGGACTTGTTTGGTAACTCTGGATTTTGAACCTTCTGCCTGCAATTAGACTATGGTCTTGGATCTTCTTTTTGGACTATGTTTAACTAATGACCAGTAACTGAACTTGGCTTTCATTGACCTATGCCTCTACCTCTTTCTCTCTTGCTCTCTCTGTGCAATAGCCTATTCTGCCTTGGCAGTAGTGGCGGCATTAACACTATGACGGAGCTGACTAACTGAACCCCCATTGTTTAAATGGGCCTACTCTAGGACTATGATAAGCAAAAGGATTTTGGTTAATGATTGCTTTGGCTGGGCAAAATTATGAGCATTAGTACTTGATACTTGCCTTTTGAATGACTACTAATAAAATAATAGCTGTTAAATCATAGCTTGACTTTATTGTGGAGTACTGGGACAGTTTATATGGTTTAAAATCATTTAAATTGTTTAAAAATAAATCTGCATGTCTCACATTGTGTTTAACTATTTTATTATATTTATTATATTTATTATATTTTATTATATTTATTATGTCTGAGCGGCGGCTGTAGCTGGGGTTACCGGCAATTGTTGGTATGCCTGGGCCAAGTCTTGTTTGGCAAAACACCTCCCCCCATGCAGGGTTGCAAGCAGATGGCTTACCACCGGTACCGGATACGCATTTGGGCGAATTGCCTTGTTAATTGTGCACTTGTAGTCAGCGCCCACTGCCAGGAGGCTGCCCGCAGCCAGGAGCAGCCAGGAGATCACCCCAGCCGGGGGTGGGGACGACCAGGCAGGCGGCAGGAAAGGTTGCCATCCACCACCACCGCCACAAAGAGGCTGCCCGCGGCCAGGAGCAGCCGTGAGATCATCCCAGCCGGGGGTGGGGACGACCAGGCAGGCGGCAGGAAACATCGCCATCCACCGCCGCCGCCAGAGGCAGAGGAGGAGGACCAGCTGAGCTGCGGGGGAAAACATCCACCACCCTTCGCTGCGATGTCCTGGGAGCAAGGGGCCGCCCAGAGACCACAACGCCACCTGGGGGGTGAGGACGCAAGGATAAGTAGCTGATGTGCAAAAAATGTAGCTGACTTAATATAGCAACTGACATAGAGACTTTACACTGACTTAATATAGCAATTAACATAGAGACTGTGTTTTTAGAGTGTGATAACTAGCAAGGGTTGCCCGGCGTTGCCGGGCTTCCCCCCCCCCGTGTGTTTTAATAAAAAATGAGGCAATTTTATTTTTGCAATAGTTTTACATTGTGTTGGAAGGTTAAATTGTGTTATTTTTTTAAAAAAATTGCTTAGTCTCTAATTTTAATTTTTTAAATGTTTATTTATGTAAAATTTGTTTGGCTTGGCTGTTATTAACTGTGATCTGCTTTTTTGGGTTTTTTGAGGATTAATAAAAGAAGAAAGTATGATATAATTTTTTCAAATAGTTTTATGTAAGCAAATAATGTTTTAGTTTTTTGAATTTTTTTAATTAGTTGTACCGTAGGTAATAATTTTAATAATGTAAAAGTAAATGTTTTTTACATTCAATGTTTTTAAAATATGTTTAGATGTTTTGAGTTTAAATTTGAGTTATAACTCAGCACAGGATTTTTTAAAGTTTCTATTGTATTTTATTGACATATATTTGTGATTTGTGTGAAAGTGTGTTTAGTGTAATTTTTTTTACTTGTTTTTATTGGTGTGACCTTTTGTGTAAAATTGTGAATTTGTGTTTTGTTTGGGGCTGTTGTGTGTTTTTGAATTGTTTTTACTATTGTGGCCAGCAGGTGGTGCTGGTAGGGGTTATTGTATTTTGACTTTTTTTTCTCTCCTGGCCTCTGGGTGGAGCTTCTTCTGGTAAGTAGGGTCTTTCTTTATTCATTTCTTTTCCAGTCCTGGTGGAGGTAACACCTGTTTTGGTAAGTTTGCTTGTTTTCTTTCTTTTGTGTGTGTGTGTGTGCGGGGGGGGGGGGTGGAGGGGGGTTGTAATTTGTATTTTTTGTCTGTTTGTTTTGTTTTTGATTGTGTCTTTGTTTACTTCGTATTGTTTTTGGTGTTTTTGTTTTTGTGTATTTTTGGATGTGTTGGAGTGTTTTTAGTAATTTTTAAAAAATTATTTATTTGTTGGTGGGGAAGGTACATGGTCGTTGGGGGTTAGGAAGGGTGGGCTAGGTGGTGGGGAGGGGGGCATGGTCGTTGGGGGTTAGGAAGGGTGGGCTAGGTGGTTGGGAGGGGGGCATGGTCGTTGGGGGTTAGGAAGGGTGGGTTAGGTGGTGGGGAGGGGGGCATGGTCGTTGGGGTTAGGAAGGGTGGGCTAGGTGGTAGGGAGGGGGGCTTTATTGTTTTATGGTGCTTTGTTTGTGTGGAGTCGTGAAAGTAGATCGGGGTTTCCCCTTTAATATCAGTGGGTGGTGCTTGCGACCCCCCTCTCCGTTGGCTCCCCTGGGGTTGGGAGGTTTGTGGGGACAAAAGAGGTATGTCCCCCCAACTCTTCTGGACCCAGTAGACCAGGCACAGTGGATCGATTCCCTCCCCCCCTCCTTAAAACAACTCCGTTTTTAAAGAGAAGAAAAGACGGAGTTGTTTTAAGGAGGGGGGTGGGAATCGATCCCCTCTCCCTGGTGTCCTGAGTCCAGAAGGGTTTGGGAAACATACCCCTTTTGTTCCCACAAACCTCCCAACCCTAGGGTAGCCAGCGGAGAGGGGGATCGCAACCCCCACCCACTGATATTAAAGGGGAAACTCCAGTCGGGACCTTCAGGCGCCGTGGGTGTTGGAAAGAATGCCGGCTGGTGTGTGTTTGGCTGTGACGCGGTGAGTTGTTTTTCTTTTTAATTTTTCGGGCGCCGTTTTCCTCAGCGTTCTGCACGCTCATGGTGCGCAGGACGCTGGGGCTTGTAGTAATGGGTTGGTGCTTTGTGTTTGTGCTGCGTTTTTTTAAAATGCTTTTCTTTTGATTGGCTGCGGCGCGTTTCCAAACGCTGCGCCGTGCGAGAGCCTCTCAGCCTGATTGGCTCTGGCGCGGCACGGCGCAAGGAATGTTGGGAAGTGAAGTTGTTTCCCTTTCTTCGCGTTTTTTCAATCCTTCGTTGACCTGCGCACCCAGATCGGCCATGTGCACAAAGGGTGAGTGCAGGCAAGTAGGGCGAGGCATAGCAACCTATAGCCAGTTCCAACAGTTAACCCTTGGATTTATAGGTTAAGATATGCATGGTAACATGTTGTTTAAACTGTTTCAAACTTTTAAAACTGTGATATGATGTATGATGCAAGAAAAAAATGGCGTAGAAACCGGCAAACCACGCCACAAAGCTTGCCAAGAGAACCCTATTGACCAAAACAAAAGGAAAAACAAAGGAGCAGTTTAGATGATACAGGATGCTTAACACCACAGAGTGAAGGAAGGGGAGGGACAGGAAAGGGGGAGGAGAAATGCAATGTTGTAAGGAGCAATACTGCATAGGGACATGGAATGTGAGATCAATGAACCAAGGTAAACTGGAGGTAAAAAATGAGATGGAAAGAATAAGCATTGACATCTTGTGAATCAGTGAGCTAAAATGGACAGGGTTTGGCGAATTCAGCTCTGGAAACAATCATATCTACTACTGTGGACAAGAAAACCTTAGAAGAAATGGAGTAGCTATAATTGTCAATAAAAGAGTGAGAAAAGCAGTAATGGGATACAACCTCAAAAATGACAGAATGATGTCAGTAAGAATTCAAGGCAAACCTTTCAATGTTACTGTGATCCAAATATACGCACCAACCACGGGTGCAGATGAAGCCACAGTGGACCAGTTCTATGAGGACTTACAACACCTCATAGAACAGATACCAAGAAATGATGTACAAATTATTTTAGGAGACTGGAATGCCAAAGTAGGCAATCAAAAAGTGGAGGGAATAACAGGCAAGTTCGGTCTTGGAACACAGAATGAAGAAGGACAAAGATTGATAGAGTTCTGCCAAGAGAACACACTGGTCATAGCAAACACGCTCTTCCAGCAACACAAGAGGCGACTTTACACATGGACATCACCAGATGGCCAACACCGAAACCAGATTGACTACATACTCTGCAGCCAAAGATGGAGAACCTCCATACAGTCAGCAAAAACAAGACCTGGAGCAGACTGTGGCTCAGATCACAACCTTCTGATTGCAAAATTCAGGCTTAGACTAAAGAAAATAGGGAAAACAAGGAGACCAGACAGATATCACCTAGACAGCATCCCTAAAGAATACACGGTGGAGGTGATGAACAAATTCAATGGCTTAGACTCAATAGATAGAGTGCCAGAAGAATTATGGACAGAGATGAGGGACATCATGCAGGAAGCAGCAAAGAAAACCATACCAAAAGAAAAGAAGAGTAAGAAAGCAAAGTGGTTGTCTGATGAGGCTCTTAAAATAGCAGAGGAAAGAAGGAACGCAAAAGTCAAAGGAGAAAGGAAAAACTACAATCATTTGAACACAGAATTTCAAAGAAAAGCAAGAAGAGATAAGGAAAACCACCTAAAAGAACACTGCAAAGAAATGGAGGAAAACAACAAAAGAGGCAGAACCAGAGATCTTTTCAAAAAAATCGGGGAAATCAAGGGAACATTTAAAGCAAAAATGACCATGATAAGGGACAAAGACGGAAAGGAGCTAGCTGATGCAGAAGAAATTAAGAAAAGATGGAAAGAGTACACAGAAGAACTCTACAAAAACACTCAACAAAACACTCTACAAAAAACCTCAACACTCCTGATAGTCACAATGATGAAGAAATTGAACTTGAGCCAGACATCCTGGAGAGTGAAGTCAGAAAGGCCCTAAAGAGCACTGCTGAACAAAACCCAAATTGGGATCCTAATGATTCAACACACAAGACAAGTCTTCAACAGTACAGATATTTGATTTTGGAAAGCTTAAAGGAAGCAACAAAAGGTCCTGTCAATTTTAGCAAACCTGCTAATATAATTCAAGAGAAAGAAGAATCCCCTGAAAGTTTCTTAGCCAGGTTGATTGAGGCTTATAAAGTGAACACAGGGATTAGTATAGACGATCCTGAAAACCGCCAGATGTTGAATGAAAGATTCATTACACAGAGTGCACCAGATATAAAAAAAAGTTACAAAAACTGGAAGGAGCACTCGGGAAGAACACCTGTGAGCTGGTTGAGGTGGCAAAGAAAGTTTATTTTAATAGGGATAAAGAACAAGAGAAGAAGGAGAATATGAGAGAATATAAAAGAGCTGAAATGATCGCCCTTGCTTTGAGAAGAGGCAACAATCAGTAGTGCTTACTGCAAGCAAGAGGAATGAGATGATTGAAGAAACAAGAGGAATTTGGGAAATCCCAGAAAACAAACAAACAGCTGAGCACTTGATAGCTAACCCCAAGATTTTGAATCCCTAGTCGGCCCCCAAGCTACAAGGCCACTAGGTTTGTCTCAACTTTTTCAGGCAGTATGTGAAAGTACGCAGAAAATAAAAGTGTAAATGTCACAGGCCAGTTGCCTAACACTAGAGGAATTTGAAGGCCTGCACAAGAAGTTTATTTTTTTTCTGCAGACGTACAGGTACATACTGGCCTTGCCCTCCAGATGATTTGAAAAACAAAGGACATTTATGGGTTAGTAATCAAAGCCAGTATCAAAAGCTGCCCAGGATGCCTAGACCCCTTGCAATTAAGCAGAAAACAAAAGACTCACAGTTGGCAAAAGGGACCAGAAGAAGCAAAGTTTAAACAGCCAAACAAACACAGGAGTTGTATTTAATTAAAGAATTTGAGGACTTGAAAATACAAAACATCTGAAGTACACAAAAATAAACTGAAAAACCAGTAAGAAACACTTACAAAAGCAGGGAGGCTTAGGGAAATCATCCTCGTTCATTTAATCCACAGTTAGGAAGAGGTTGAGAAAGCAAGTGGGATTGTTGAAAGCATTGTAGAAAAAAGTAAATCAAAGTCCAGGGGTTTTTTTTAGCCAATGGCAATGTATGATATGATAACTCCCCTCTGTAAAAAGTATCTGATTTCCCCATTTGAATTTCTGTCCTAAAGCATATACAGATGGCCAGATCTGGCCTGCTAGAAGGAAATTATTAACTTAGTCACTGCAGTAGAAATCAATAATGTGAATCAGTGCAGGAGGCTTGCCCTCCCCATCTCCACGGCAACACATGACTCTTGGCCAGGAGATCGATAGTTAAACATTGACAAGATGGATTATTGCAAAACCTAAAAAGAACTATATTCTGTCGAAAGTATCTTTTTTCTTACAGTTTAAGACCCTGCAAAGATTGGAATGCATAGATTTTGCTTAAATAATCAACGCAGGAGAGCTTGGCTAAGACCCAAAAACTGGAAGCGGTCTTTCAACGCCCAGCTGAAGCTTGAGGAATCGGCAATTAACATGATAGAAATGTTTATTTATTGCAAGAATGTGAAAAGTTATTAAACTTTAATAATTTTCAAGAAATCAGGAGGGAATGAAATAGGGGTGAAAGAATTAAGATATTAAGATAATATTAATTCTATTTTAAACGTAAAAATTATTTTCTCAGTACTCTGTAAAGTTGAAACAGATCAGATTGACCTGCCACTTAGATCTGATGACGAGGCTAAAGTACAAGCTCAGCACTGTTTGTACAGCTGACAGGGAAACGTAAATAATATTTGTGTGACATGACATGTTCTAAACAACAAACACTGAATGCTCTAACCTGAACTTAATGAAATGTCAGAAGATTAATTAATAATTTTGGCTTTATTCCATGGTGATGTAATGTGTAGAAGTTTCCAAATTTTATGCTACAAAAGGATGGCTCTGAAAATGTATATTCATTCAGGGAATATTAGCTTGGTAAAGCTTTCCTGAATCTGTTAATATTAATATTAATATTAATAAACTCCTAAATCTGTCTTAGCGTGTGGAATGCGATTTTGTCTAGTTCAGAATTCCATAACATTCTAGTCCTTCCATTGTCAAACAAAGACCTTCCTAATCAATAAGTTGGAGTCTAAGGAATGGTCTGTTTGTAAAATGTAGGTATTTTAAATATATTTTTTAAAAAGTTTAAGACTGCATTTAATCTTGATCAATGTTAAATTGTTTTTATTGTACAAGGGTCACCTGTACAAGGGTGGCCCATAAGTCCCTACCCTTCCATATGTATTACATTTTCCCCCTCTTTTTTCAGAGAAATATGACTGATTTAAGTTCATTTACACTTGAAGAGCGTATTGTGACAAGTACGTGGGTACATGAGCACAAGAATACTGGTGACACCCTGGATACAATAAATGGCAAATTTAGAGAAAGATTCAATAGAGACTTACAGGCCACCCTGGTACAGTTTGGTATAGTATTTTAGCTTTTCATTATTCTGCAGCAAGAGTTCTCAACCTTTTTAAGCTGGGGGCCAGGTCACACTCCCTCAGACAGCTTCAGGGGGGAGGACGGCCATTTTGCCCTTCCTCCACCACATGGCACTTCCTGGTGTGGTGGAGGCAGTGGAGGGGGTCACATGAAATAGTGCCATAGGCCACATCTGGCTCATGGGCTGCAGGTTGAGAATCCCTGTTCTACAGCTTTAATTGTTGCAAGCAACCTTGGTTCCCTATAGGAAGAAAAGCAGCAAGCAAGCAAGCAAGCCTTTCAAAAAAGATGTAGAAAGGACAGTTTAAAATTCACCTCCAATTGTGATGAATAAAGAAATCAATACATTCAGTGATAGGCATCAGCAGGTCCACCCTGGTCCATGCGGACCGTTAGTAGAGTTGGCTGGCCATGACCCCTCTTTGGCTATAAACAGAGATAGCACTGAATTTAATTTAATTTAATTTTTAAACCCTAGAATCAGATACAACTGGCTTTTGAGTAAGGGCAACCTTTACCTTTACCTTACCCAACATGCTTGGTAATCATTTTAGTGACTTTGGAAGGATGGAAGGATGAGTCAACCTAGAGTCCTGGTCAGGATTAAACTCACAACCTTTGGATTGAAGCAGTAAATGTTTCCCTTGCTCAAAAGCCAGTCATATCCCACGCTAGGGTTCAGGTTGCTCATCTCTGTTTCAAAGCCAAAGAGCTTCTGCAGACGTTTCCGTGGTCATGTGGGAGGCATGACTAGACACTGGAGTGCACGAAATGCTGTTACCTTCCACCAAAGTGGTCCCTATTTATCTACTTGCAATTTCTTGCTTTTGAACTGCTAGGTTGGCAGGAGATGGAACAAAGACAGGAGCTTACTCCATCCTGCAGTATTTGAGTATTGAACTGCTGACCTGCCACCTTCCAGTCAGAGCCTTAGCCACTTGAGCCACTGCAGCTCTGTGATTAAGAAGCTCGCCTTATTAGCTGGAAGGCTGACATGATGGTTTGAGCTCCCATCTCTGTCCCAGCTTCTGACAACCGCAAGTAGATAAATAGGGACCACTTCGGTGGGAAAGGTAAGAACATTCTGGTGTCTAGTCATGCCTGCCACATGTCCACAGAAACATCTACAAACAGAAAGTGCTGATTCTTTGGCTATAAACAGATGAGCACTGAACCCTAGAGTCAGATACAACTGGCAGCTCTGGATCTAACAATAGGTAAAGGTAAAGGTTGCCCTTGCTCAAAAGCCAGTTGTATCTGACTCTAGGGTGCAGTGCTCATCTCCATTTACAGCCAAAGAGCCAGTGCTGTCTGTGTTTGCAGTTGTTTTCATGGGCCATGTGGCAGGCATGACTAGATTAGCCAACCAGTCACATGCCCACTGATTAGGCCACACTCACAGATTAGGCCACACCCACTGATTAGGACACGCCCACCAATTAGGCCATGGCCATGGTGTGGTAGTAATTTTTTTGGGTGCCCATCACTGAATACGTTGTATTACCTAGTATGAAGGGAATGGCTGTCTTTTTGAAAACAAAATACCTCTTCATGCACTGAATAATGTTTTTGTGTTGATATTTGTTGTTTCTTTGAAAGAGGCTAAAATGCCTTCTCAGACCATTTTGAAATGATGGTGTATTTTTTCCTAACTGTAGCCAATTTTCTGGATTTTGGAGATGGATAACAAATAAGACTGTGATGTGCTACTTCTCCTTTCTTGGTAATCGTAATGATAAAGAATAACTAGGGGGGTGGCCAGCTTTCTAATGAGTAGTACTGTAAAGTAAAATCCCGGCATACAACTGCCCTGGGTTACGTTTGCCGCAGGTTATGACCACACATTTAATGTAAAAAAAATTCCCTGGTTTTGACCGATTTTTGATTTACGACTGAAAATTGTGCTACAGTATTTTAAACTCTAAGATGGTAGCGATCTCCCTACCTTTTCCATGGCATTTGGGGACCTTATCCGACAACGACGGCACCTCCGCAGCAGTAAGCACTGCATTGTGACTTCGGATGGAGGGGCAGTGGCCATTTTAAATTCCAAAATGGTTGCAACAGCCATTTTGGAATTCAAAATGGCTGTCATAACCATTTTGGAATTCAAAATGGCCACCCCTCCAATAAAATTCACAATGCAGTGCTTACTACTGTGGAGTTGCCATCATAGTCATCAGATAAAGTACCCAAATGGCATGGAAAAGGTAGGGAGATCACTCCATTGATTTTGTGGGGGTGGGAGAATACCATGTATGGCATTTTTGGATTTTTTGTGGGTTTTGCATTCATTCATTCATTCATTTTTGTTTTGTCCACTCAGGCTTTCTTTTTATTTTCAATGCATTCCTATGGGAAAACATGCTTTGGATTACAATTTTTTCGCATTACAATGGAGGCTGTTGGAACGGACCTCCATCATAACCTGGGGTTTTACTGTATAATGAATTAGTGTTAAAGGTAATTTCCCAAGCTCTGGCCTAAAAGAGGGTTTTTGGAGTAATTTCAGGGGCTACTTATATGTGTTTACTTCTGAAGAGTAAAATAATTATCAGTGATATCAAATGTGTGATCCAACTTTGGTGAAATAACAAGCATCATTAAAAGATAGAGGACTCAGTTCTCATAATAGAACCAGTGATTGTCAAAAGAAATAAAAGAAAATATAGCCAATAGACTTTGAGCTGCAGCCATTCTCCCCCTCCCCAAAGATCTGTATCCCTTCCTCCCTTTTTCTTTATCACTTTCTCCTTTTTAGAAGAGTTTTTTTCCTCTTTCATTTGCTGGAAGTCAGCAAACGAAAGAACTCTCCAGACAGTTACAGCTAATCTTGTTATATGTGCTTGTTTTGGAGACTAAAAAGAATATATACAAAAGATAAATAAGTAAAAATAAAATAAACATTCAGAGCAATCTTGGATTCACTTTCTTCAGTAACCCTTTGAAGAAAGAAAAGATAAAAGTTTTAGTGTATGGGACCAAAGACGACCGGACAACCGAAGGGTTGGTTTAACACAGGTTTATTGCATGAGGTTCCAGTTAAGCATGAGGTAATGGCGGTGATACATCTCAATATATACAGTAGCTCTCTACATTTGAATCTTGTAGCACGGTAGCTGATTGGCTGCTACCGGCGTGGCCTCGCCCAGGCACGCCTCCTTTCCTGCTGCTGAATGCAGGTCTTTCTTCAGCTGCTGAATGCGGGGAAGGTTTTCCCGCGGCTGTCCGTGATTGAGCAATGTGAACCATGTGAGAGTGAACGCTC
Source organism: Bradypodion pumilum (assembly GCA_035047305.1). NCBI lineage: Eukaryota > Metazoa > Chordata > Lepidosauria > Squamata > Chamaeleonidae > Bradypodion > Bradypodion pumilum. Next base: position 20,942,676 of record JAWDJD010000009.1, on the reverse strand, counting down.
GCAGCTGCCCTCTATAGGCTGTCTGCTCGCGTTCCTTTACAGCTGATATCGTTTGTATCTGGAGTGGTTACAATCTTGCCTTTACAGTATAATGAACATGCATACATACATAACATCCCTCCCCCCTAGGATGGGACGAAGTCCCGCAACCATTGTGGCTTGCCGCACGTTCGCTTGGGGCGTGCTTGCGCCTGCCCTAATTCTGGAGAGCCTGTGATCCCTGACTCCGCGGGTGCTTGTCCTGCAACGGGAAACGGGGATTCGTTAGTGGCTCTGTGGGGCGTCTGTGCCTGCCCTGCGCTCGGGGATGGGAATGGAATGAATAGTTGGGAGGTAAACCCCTGCCTATTGCTCTCGGACCCCGGGGACCCACCTAATGTGAACCGCGGAACCGATGAGGTCGCCCTTGTGGAACGGCTACCTTCTGATCCCTGCTCCCACCTTAAGACTGTGGTGGGCGGACTCGCTGATGCCTCCGGTCTTGGGGGTGTCGGTCTCCGGGACATTGGCGCTATATTGCATTCTAACTCACAGAGGCTACTGGGACTGGAAGTACCAGGGGCTGAACTGAAACCCCTCTTTTCGCTAGGACGGGTGGGGGACCACTCCGCTAACTCCCCCTGGTACTGTAAATCAACGTCTAAACTTCTCTGGGCATCTGAATTTCGGGGAGACTTCCGCGGCTTCCGCGGGGTATGAGTGCGGTCGGGGCTCCTCCTCTCTGACGGGGACTCCCGCAAAAGATTTCTGTGGATCGATTGCCTTTCCTCCCCCCTTGGTGGGGACCCATGCTCCCCTTTTCCTCCCCCTTGGGCTAAACGGGTGGGGGAGTACCCTAACGCTGATTCGATGCTGTCCTCGTCCGCGTCCTGCTCTCCGGGGACCCTACGCCGGAGTTGGTCTACGTGTCGCCTCCACAGGAAACCTGTACTGGTCTCTACGCGGTATGAGACGGGGCCGGTTTGATCTACTACGGTGCCCGGCACCCAGGCTGGCCCCGCGCTGGCGTAGTTCCTGCAGTGCACCGGGGCGCCTATGCTGAAACTCTTTGTGGGTTCCACCCCTATGTTCCGCCCTTTGTCCTCTACTCTCGTGGGGTCTAGCTTGGAGATCCCCGTGGCCAGCTTCCTGCGCATCAACAGCTCCGCGGGGGAGTACCCTGACGCTAATGGGGTGACCCTGTATCTCAGCAGGAATTGGCACAATTTCAGGTCGAGGTCTCCGGGACCCATGCGCAGTAGCGCGTCTTTCGTGGTGCGCACGAGGCGCTCTACTTGGCCATTGGTGGCCGGGTGAAAGGGGGCGGAGGTGACGTGCCGAATGGCGTTGCGCTCCATGAATGCCCTGAACTCGGCGGACGTGAAACAGCTAGCGTTATCGCTGACGAGGGTGTCGGGTAAACCGAACGTGGAAAAGACCCTCCTTAACTGTTTAATTGTTGTGGCCGAGGAGGTGCTCGAGACTGGAATGACCTCCAACCACTTAGAGAACGCGTCCACCACGAGGAGGAAAAGCGTTCCCCTGAACGGGCCAGCAAAGTCTACGTGTATTCGGGACCAGGGCCCCCTTGCAGCGTCCCACTCCCTAGGTGGCGAGCGAGCCTCTTCTGGCCTTGAGCTTTGGCACGCCTCGCAAGTGCCGACCATGTGTTCGATGTCGGCATCTAACTGGGGCCACCAAAAGTAACTGCGGGCTAGTGCCTTAGAGCGTACGACCCCCGGGTGGCTGACGTGCAGCAGTTTAAGCACCCTCGGCCGGAGAGACGTGGGGATCACTACCCACTGTCCCCACAAGAGGCAACCCCTCTCTAGGGACAACTCTAATCTCTTTTTGAAAAATGTGTCGAACTCCGCTGCTGGGGACGACACGGGCCACCCTTTCTGCACCCAGGAGCAAACTGTGGCCAGCGTTTTGTCCTTGCCTGTCGCTTTGGCGATGTCGGCCGGTACTACTGGAGGGGAGTCTAGGACCTCTATCATTAAGACCTGGTGGTCCCTCTCTACTCCGCCCACGTGGCAGCAATCCCGGGGAATGGGGGACCTCGACAGAGCGTCGGCATGGCTTATCTCCCTCCCGGGCCGGTATACCAACGCGTGCTGATACGCGTTGAGAAAAATGGCCCATCTGAGCATTCTCGGGGACAGGATCTGGGGTGTGGGCTTGTCTGTGGTGAAGATGCCCAGCAAAGGCTTGTGGTCAGTCACTATGGTGAAGGGGCGGCCGTACACGAAATCATGAAATTTCTTGGTCCCCGCAATTATTGCTAGCGCCTCCCTGTCTGTCTGAGCATAATTCCTCTCCGCTTGGGACAGGGATCTAGAGTAGAAAGCTATCGGGGCCTCCCTACCGTTCTCCAGCACGTGGCAAAGCACCGCCCCCACCCCCACCGGGGATGCATCGCATATCAGGACCACCGGGCGTTTGGGATTGAAATGGGTCAGTACAGCATCTGATGCCAGGAGTCGCTTCAGGTCATTGAAAGCCTTTTCCTGGTCGTCGCCCCACTTCCATGCCTCGTCCTTTTTTAACAATTTGTGTAGCGGTTCTGCCACGGCTGCCTTCCGCGGGAGGAAGGAGTGGTAGAAGTTGAGCAGTCCGAGGAACGACTGCAATTCGGGCTTGGAGGTGGGGCGAGGGGCCTTTTTGATGGCGGCTACCTTGGATTGGGCTGGCCTAATTCCCTCGGGAGTAACACGGAACCCTAGGAACTCAACCTCTGTAGCGAAGAAGACGCATTTGTCTTTCCGCAACCTCAACCCCGCCTTTTCGAATATTGTCAGGACCTTTCCCAACCTTGTTGCTAATTCGGCCCGGCTCCCCCCTGTAATTAATACGTCATCAAAATAGGGTAACACCCCCTCCAACCCCTTCAGGAGGCGTTCCACCAATGACTGGAAAATCCCGGGCGCCGAATTCACGCCGAATTGGAGGCGCGAAACCTGGAACGCCCCTTTGTGGGTGACTATGGTTTGTGCAGCAGCTGCGGCGGGGGTCACCGGGAGTTGCTGGTAGGCTTGGGCCAGGTCGAGTTTGGCGAAACACCTCCCCCCGTGTAACCTGGCCAACAAGTGGCTGACTACCGGCACCGGATACGCATTAGGGCGGATCGCCTTATTGATGGTGCACTTGTAATCAGCGCATATTCGGACTTCCCCGTTGGCCTTCAGCGCTGTTACAATTGGAGTTTCCCACTCCGCAGAATCAACAGGAACAAGAATCCCCTGGCCCACTAATTTGTCCAATTCCGCCTCTATTTTGTCCTTTAGTGCGAAAGGCACTCTGCGCGGTTTAAGTCTGATTGGACGTACTCCAGGGTCCAGGTCGAAAGTCACTGGGGGGCCCTTGAATTTTCCGAGCCCCTTTTTAAAAACCTCGGGGTGCGCGTCGCACACGCTCTGTATTGGATCAGTCCCGGCGGCGTGTGCTCCCACGGCGTGCACCCCCCCAATGAACAACCCCAGGGGCTGGAACCATTGAGTCCCGAGGAGGCTGCATTTACCCCCCTTGAGGACGACTAAGGGAAGCGTTGCGGTGTACTTTTTGAACTGGACCTGGAACTTCCCAACCCCCAACACTGGGATGCGGTTCCCTTGCACGTCCTTCAGCGTGGCCCTCAACGCCTTGAGCTTGGGCCGCACGCGGGGGGCGATTTTCATGAACTCCCCCTGGGAAATAATGGAGTATGAAGAACCCGAGTCCACCTCCATTCTAACAGGGGCCCCTTGTATTACTACCTCAACGAAGTAACGGGGGTGCTCCGTGGAAACGCTGCAAACCGGCGCGTCGTCCTCGCTGTCGTCGGAGACTCGCCCTACTCCGTCCCGCGTCCTCGTGGTCCGGGTGCCGTCCTTCGGCCTCGTGGTGCGGTCCTGCCTCGTGGTGCGGTCCTGCCTCGCCGAGCGGTCTGGAGAACTCCGGGTGGCCTCGCGTCGTTTCCGGCAGACCTTGGCGATGTGCCCGCGCCGGCCGCAGTTGTGGCACTCGGCCTTGCGGAATGGGCATTTGGTGCGGGCGTGGGCGGTGCCGCAGCCATCGCAGCGCCGGCCCTCTCTCTGGACCCTCCGGACGTCCTCGTCGTCGCTGCTCTCTGCAGACGAGTTCGAAGTCCGCCGGGCCGCGCGCACCGAACTCTCTGCCTTGGCGGTCTTCGGGCGCCAGTCCTGAAGTTCGTGCACCCCGGCCGACGTGGCCTCAGCGGCCTGTGCCGCGTCGAGGACTTGTTGCCACGTGGGAGGCGGCTCCCTTTTCATCAGCGCGCGCTGAGTCTCTGTGTCCCTCAGACCGCAGAGCAGGCAGTCTCGGAGGGTGACGTCGGGGAGTTCCCACTTGCATGGGCCGGCGGCCAACCGCAGGGCCGCGGCGAACTCATCGACCGATTTCCCGGGTGCCTGGACTCGCCTCCAGAACGCGCTCCGAGCGGGGAACATCGCTATTGCTGGCCGGAGATGGGCGCGCAGCGCCGCCAGGAGCTCTGTGGCTTTGAGGTCGCTCACCTTCCTCGGCGCGATCAGGTCCACCACGGTCCTCTTGGTCTCGTGTCCGAGCATGCGGACGAAAATGGCCCTCTTTTTGGCCTCATCTGAGACTTCGAGCTCCACCAGCGCTGCGTTGAAGTCTATCTCAAACAGCTCCAAGTCTCCCGGCTTCCTGATCTCGTAGCCGGCGCATGTCTTGGTCCCGTGGGCAGCCATCAATCCCACCTTCGTCGCCAATTTAGTGTATGGGACCAAAGACGACCGGACAACCGAAGGGTTGGTTTAACACAGGTTTATTGCATGAGGTTCCAGTTAAGCATGAGGTAATGGCGGTGATACATCTCAATATATACAGTAGCTCTCTACATTTGAATCTTGTAGCACGGTAGCTGATTGGCTGCTACCGGCGTGGCCTCGCCCAGGCACGCCTCCTTTCCTGCTGCTGAATGCAGGTCTTTCTTCAGCTGCTGAATGCGGGGAAGGTTTTCCCGCGGCTGTCCGTGATTGAGCAATGTGAACCATGTGAGAGTGAACGCTCGCAGCTGCCCTCTATAGGCTGTCTGCTCGCATTCCTTTACAGCTGATATCGTTTGTATCTGGAGTGGTTACAATCTTGCCTTTACAGTATAATGAACATGCATACATACATAACAAAAGTCAAATTCCCCACAGTAATAAAACAAAAGAGAACAGTAGTAGAATGAAAATGCAGACTTTGAAAGGCATTCTTCAGCTAAGCTGGAAGCCGAGGCCTGCTGGAATGCCCTTCTTACTTCCTTGGCTAAACAAGTATTCTCAGGCTCACTCTATACATAAAGTAGCTTTACTATCTGCCTCCAATGTTTTCTTTCCTTTTTAAAAAAATCAAACCAGCCCTTTAAGGTGTCACCTCGAAAATGAGGCAAGAATAGGGGAAGGGGACATTTTTCTCTTTATTTCCTACCAACCATTCTTTCCCCCAAACTGCTCTCTCAATTCACTTTTTCTTGGCATGAGAAAAGCAGACATTTCCCCCAAAGTGTAGGAAACTCCCTTACTGCAAAGTCAGAACATGGTTTCTAGACCAGAATCAGGGCTGGCACTACTGTAAGCTAGAATGAAGCAACTGCCCTGAGTGGCAGATCCCCTAGGGGTAACATTAGTAATCAAACCCCCACCCCCACCCCCGGCTCCACCTCTTCCAACTGTTCTTTGAGAACTGGACCTACCCAGTACTAAACTAGCTAACTGCCTTGAGGTGCTGTTGTGTTTGAATATAATTTATTCTGTAACGTTTGTGAACTATTAGGATCATTACGACCCAGCATTTTGTCTCCTTCTTTTAGCCTTGTAAATATCGCGGGACTGCGTTCCCGCCTAAAATGAGTAGTTTGTACAGTTTTCACTCCGGTCCAATAACCTCCAAGTTACCCCTTCCCTTCCTGCCTCTTCCCGCCTAAATGTATCCATTTCTTAGTGTATATAAGGAGCGGTGCTGCGCCACTGTCCTCCATGTTCTGACTACCCAATAAACGGTTTAGCCCCTTTATGCTGGCTGCTTCATACTTCTTGCAGAACATCAAAGGTGCATAACTTAGAACATATTTTGGGTGACAATTGACAGAATCTCTTAGTTGGCAGTTGCTATAATTTGCTGGTGGATTCTGAGAGTCTTAGTACACAAGAAAACTACAGTAATACCTCGGATAACGTTTGCATCGGATAACAATAAAAACGCATAATGTTAAGCAATCTGGAAAAAAAATTTGCATCGCATAATGTTAAAATCCTATGGGATGCATCAGGTATTGCCAGTTACAATATATCTCTATGGAGTTTTAATGTTATCCGATGCATCCCATAGAATTTTAACATTATACGATGCATGCATTGGATAACTTTAAAAATCAATCGGATAACACTAAGACTTGTGGAACCAAGTTTTAGCGTTATCTGAGGTTTTCCAGACTCATCTCAGTGTGACAGAAGACCCTGTCTGGTTGTTAATGATAAAATACATTCTGATTGCCAGTCAAATCAATTTTGTTACATATGATGTGATATTTTCTTTTGCCTCACAACAAAATGTCTAGGACCAAGTTTGTCTCTTTTGACTGTGGGAGGTGTTTAGGAGAGTCCCCATCACTTGCAACTTGAAATTCAATACAAAGAAAGCACTAATCTTTCCTCAAGACCACAGGAAATTCTTAGGCAGCAGACCCATCAGAGGCAGAAGTGATAGTAGCCACTTCCGAGTGGTAGCAGTAGTGACAGCAGCCACTTGCCCCATCAACTGGGAAGAGGTTTCTTCAGCCATGATCTATTTCAGGGGTTCCCAACCTAAGGCCCAATGGCTGGATCATTTCATGTGGGCCACCAACCCTCAAAGGGCATTTGGGAAACAAAATGGCCACCCCTTTGAAGCTGTTGGGACAAAATGGCACCCCCATCATGCAGTGTACTGCAGTGGCTCAAGTCGCTAAGACGCTGACTGGGAAGCGGAAGGTCAGCAGTTCGATTCCCAAGTATTGCAGGACGGAAATGAGCTCCCGTCTTCATCCCAGCTCCTGCCAACCTAGCAGTTCGAAAGCAAGAAATTGCAAGTAGATAAATAGGGACCACTTCGGTGGGAAGGTAACAGCGTTCCGTGCGCTCCGGTGTCTAGTCATGCCTGCCACATGACCACGGAAATGTCTGCAGAAGCAGACAGCGCTGGCTCTTCGGCTTAGAAACAGAGATGAGCACTGCACCCTAGAGTCAGATACGACTGGCTTTCGAGCAAGGGAAACCTTTACCTATCATGCAGGCAGGGGAAAATGGCCATCCAGCCCTCAAAGCTAACTGAGAGAGCATGACCCGGTCCCCGGCTTGAAAAGGTTGGGAACCCCTGCTTTATTTTATCACATCTCCAGAACACAAATATACTGGCAATGGGATAAAATATAGTGGGGAAAACCTAGTAGAACCTCCTGATGGAGTCTCAAAATGGTTTGGGGCTGATTGGCCTGATCCAACATGCATCATATGTGAATGCGAGGGAGAAGCCAAGCCAGCGCTGCACAGGGCAGCGACACCGACAAGATGGTTGCCTTCCTCCTGCCTTGTCTCTGGCCATTATACATGTTCCCACCATCCTTCCTGGGGAATCGAACCCTGACTTTCTGCTTACATATCTATCTATCTATCTATCTATCTATCTATATCTATATCTATATCTATATCTATATCTATATCTATATCTATATCTATATCTATATCTATATCTATATCTATATCTATATCTATATCTATATCTATATCTATCTCTATCTCTATCTCTATCTCTATCTATATCTATATCTATATCTATATCTATATCTATATCTATCTATCTATATCTATCTATATATATATGCGTTAAGTTCCAAGCTCAGTGTCATTGTATGCGAAACGTCGTTAATTGAGTGATCCTGTACGATGCTAAAAAATGGCTCCCTATGGGAAAACCTTGATTAACAACGTTTTCGTATAGCGATGCTAAAAAAGCGGTTCGCTAATGGGGAAACCTCGATTAATGACATTTCTATTGAAATGCATTGCAATCATCACAGACTGCAAGGCAAGTCAATGGAAACATGCTGCCACCTTACATTACCTAAATAAACAATTGTATAAAGGTTAAAAACATAGAAACATTAAAAAGAATTCAAAATAGCATTTTTAAGTTAATTTTTAAATAAAGTGCAGTTTTTAAACAGAACATGGAACATTTGTACAGTAAAGGTAAAGGTTTCCCTTGCTCGAAAGCCAGTCGTATCCGACTCTAGGGTGCAGTGCTCATCTCTGTTTCTAAGCCGAAGAGCCAGCGCTGTCTGCTTCTGCAGACATTTCCGTGGTCATGTGGCAGGCATGACTAGACACCGGAGCTGTTACCTTCCCACCGAAGTGGTCCCTATTTATCTACTTGCAATTTCTTGCTTTCGAACTGCTAGGTTGGCAGGAGCTGGGATGAAGACGGGAGCTCATTTCCGTCCTGCAGTACTCGGGAATCGAACTGCTGACCTTCCGCTTCCCAGTCAGCGTCTTAGCGACTTGAGCCACTGCAGTACAGTAAAAACATATAAAAACACGACTCTCTTTAGTCCAACAGTGCATTTCAGACCATAACAGACCATAACAGGGAACATGGATGAACATTAGAAAACTTGGTTAAGAGCGTTCTGAACATGTAAACACACAACTCTGTTCAGTGCAAAAGTGCTAAACCATTTCAGACCATAACAGGGAACATGGATGAACATTAGAAAACTTGGTAAAGAGCATTCTGAACATTTAAACACACAACACTGTTCAGTGCAAAAGAGCAAACTTCTTAAATTGCAAAACACAGAGTGAACTGGACAATTAACTGGAGGAAGAGGAGGAGGAGAGCACCTGGACATCAGCTGAACAGGATGGCTCAGCATCAGTTTTGGGTTTCTTGAACCACCTTCCAGCCTCTGCTGCTTCTCACGGTTCTTGAGTTCCCCTCTGACAGCAGGGACTAAAGTAGCATCCAGGGCAAAAAAGTCAACAGCTTTATCCATCAACGGGTGGTAAGTTTTGAGTCTTTGATACACCTCGTGAGCTTTCAGCTCATTGGAGAGCAGGTCAGCAATCCACTTTTTTTACACCCCCTCATCATCATCATCTGTTGAAGACTCCACCAACTCCTCCTCCTGTCTCTGAAGCTCCATTAATTCTTGGGTGGACAGCTCGGTCATGTCATGGCTGTCCACCAGCTCCTCCACATCACCGTTGTCCATCTCCAGCCCAACTCAACAATCTCACTGACCACTGCATCATCGCCTAATTCTTGCTCTGAAGGAGCAGCTTCGGGCTCAGCGGCAGCCAGACAACTGTCGGGCCAGAGGGGGTGCCAGGCAGCAATAAGATTCTGCTGCCTGATGCCATCCCATGCCCTTTTGATCATGTTCAGGCAGTCCACTATATCAAAATGCTCCTTCCAGAACTGTTGGAGGGTCAGCCTGGAGCACCCGGTGACCTCCACACAGCGCCTGAACAGTTCTCGCGTGTAAAGTTTTTGAAATTGGAGATCACCTGCTGGTCCATGGGCTATAGAATTGGTGTTGTGTTGGGTGGCAGGAACACAATCTTAATGAACCTGTTCTCCGGCTTGAGGTCCTGTTCAAGCCATAGAGGATGGACCGGAGCATTGTCCAGGAGCAAAACTGCCTTTAGGGGAAGGTTCTTGGCCTCCAGGTGTCGCCGCACAGATGTACCAAATACTTGGTTCACCCATGTGACAAAAATAGGCCGTGTCACCCATGCATTCCTTGTCACTCGCCAAAAGACGCTCATCTCATCCTTGTTGACACGATGTTTTTTGAAGGCCCTTGGGTTCAAAGAGTTGTAGACCAGCAAGGGCTTCACCTTGAGGTCCCCACTCGTGTTGGAACAAAAAAGTAGGGTGAGTCGGTCCTTTCATTCCTTGTGCCCTGGCAATGACGTGGCCTCCTTGGTGATGAAGGTCCTCCTGGGCATCCACTTCCAAAAGAGGCCTGTCTCGTCTGCATTGAAAACCTGCTGCAGAAGGTAGCCATTTGTCTGGATTAGTTCATAAATGGCCATGGCAAAATCCTCTGCAGCTAGAATATCACAGCTGCCCGCTTCACCATGCCTCACCAGGCTGTGGATTTTTGACCGTCCCTTGAATTGGGCAGACCATCCACTGCTGGCCGTGAAGACCTCCTCCTCATCTGATGGTCCAGGTTGCTGTGCAATGAGATCTGCATGGAGCTGCCTCGCCTTCTCCCGAATGATGGCCTTGGTGACAGTGTCTGATGCCTGCTGTCTGTCACGGATCCACACCAGCAACAATTTCTCCACCTCATCCAACAGTGCTGACCATTTCTTTGCAAGCCTGGTCGCATCCTTGGCCACTGATCTCTCCGTGAACTTCACCCTCTGTTGGATGATGGTAGCAACTGTGGATCATGGTCTTCCATTTTGGAGGGAAACAGGCCCAGAGTAACCAAAATGGAGGAGAGAAAGACCCAGCCACAGAGAACACAGTGGGCATTTCCAACACCAACACCCCAAAAAATGTGCACAGAACTTCACTTTTTAAACACACAATCCCCCCCAAAAAAAAACAATAAATGTGCAAAGAAAATCATTTTTAAACACACAAACTCACCCCAAATGTCCCAGCATCAGCCCCTGGGCTTGTTTATTGGGGGGGGTGCACGCCGTTGGGATGCACGCCGTGGGGACTGATCCAATTCTGGAGGTGTGCGAGGCGCACCCCGAAGTTTTCAAAAAAGGACTGGGGAAATTCAAGGGGCCCCCAGTGACATTCGACCTGGACCCGGAGGTCCGCCCAATTCGTCTTAAACCACGCCGGGTGCCGTTCGCACTTAAGGACAAGATAGAGGCGGAACTGGACAAATTGGTGGGCCAGGGAATCCTTGTGCCTGTTGATTCCGTGGAGTGGGAAACTCCAATTGTAACCGCACTAAAGGCCGATGGGGAGGTCCGCATATGCGCCGACTACAAGTGCACCATCAACAAGGCGATCCGCCCGAATGCATATCCGGTGCCGGTAGTCAGCCATCTGCTGGCCAGGTTACACGGGGGAAAGTGTTTCGCTAAGCTCGACTTAGCACAGGCCTACCAGCAGCTTACGGTGTCCCCTGCCGCAGCTGCTGCGCAGATCATAGTCACCCATAAGGGGGCGTTCCAGGTGACGCGCCTCCAGTTCGGCGTGAATTCGGCGCCTGGAATTTTCCAGTCACTCGTGGAACGCCTCCTGAAGGGACTGGAAGGGGGTGTTGCCTTATTTTGATGACGTGTTAATAACGGGGGGGGAGTCGGGTTGAATTGGCCAAGAGGTTGGGGAAGGTCCTGACAATATTCGAAAAAGCGGGGCTGAGACTGCGAAAGGACAAATGCGTCTTCTTCGCAACCGAGGTTGAGTTCCTAGGGTTTTGTGTGACTCCTGAGGGAATAAAACCATCCAAGTCCAAGGTGGCAGCCATTAAGAAAGCCCCCCGCCCCACCTCCAAGCCCGAGCTGCAGTCGTTCCTAGGGCTGCTCAACTTTTACCACTCCTTCCTCCCCCGGAAGGCAGCGGTGGCTGAACCGCTACACAAACTGCTAAAGAAAGACCAGGCATGGAAGTGGGGCGATGACCAAGAAAGGGCATTTAGTGAGCTAAAAAGCCTCCTAGCGTCCGATGCCATACTGACCCACTTCAACCCCAAACGCCCAGTAGTTCTGACCTGTGATGCATCTCCAGTGGGGGTGGGGGCGGTGCTGTGCCACGTGTTGGAAAACGGAAGGGAGGCCCCGATAGCATTTTACTCCAGGTCCCTGTCCCAAGCGGAGAGAAACTACGCACAGACAGACAGGGAGGCACTAGCAATAGTCGCGGGGACGAAAAAAATTCACGATTTTCTGTACGGCCGCCCCTTCACCATTGTAACGGACCACAAGCCCCTGCTAGGCATCTTTACCGCAGATAAGCCCACCCCACAGATCCTGTCCCCGAGGATGCTCAGGTGGGCCATTTTTCTCAACGCGTATCAGCACGCGTTGGTCTACCGGCCCGAGAAAGAGATCAGCCATGTGGACGCTCTATCTAGGTCTCCCCTTCCCCTAACGCCCAGCCAGGTGAGCAAGGGGGAGCGGGACCATCAGGTTCTCATGATAGAGGTGCTGGATTCGCCCCCCGTAGTGCCCGCTGACATTGCCAAAGCGACAGAGAAGGACAAGACGTTAGCGGCAGTTAGCTCCTGGGTGCAGAAAGGGTGGCCGGCGTCCTCCCCAGCGGAGGAGTTCGCTCCATTTTTCAGAAAAAAGCTAGAACTGTCCCTAGAGAGGGGGTGCCTCTTGTGGGGGCAGCGGGTGGTGATTCCCACTTCCCTTCGGCCGCGTGTGCTCAAACTGCTGCACGTCAGCCACCCCGGCATCGTGCGATCCAAGGCGCTGGCCCGGAGTTACTTCTGGTGGCCCCAGCTGGACGCCGACATCGAGCACATGGTCGGCACTTGTGAAAGTTGCCAATGCTCCAGACCAGAGGAGGCCCGCCTTCCCCACAGGGAATGGGACGCGGCTAAGGGGCCGTGGTCCCGGGTGCACGTTGATTTCGCGGGCCCGTTCAGAGGCACCCTGTTCCTTCTCGTAGTGGACGCCTTCTCCAAGTGGTTGGAGGTTATCCCAGTCACGAGCACCTCCTCGGCCCAGACCATTAGGCATTTGCGGAGGCTCTTTTCCACGTTCGGCATACCCGACACATTAATTAGCGACAATGCTAGTTGCTTCACGTCCTCCGAGTTTAGGGCATTCATGGAGATCAACGCCGTTCGGCACATCACCTCCGCCCCGTTTCACCCGGCCACCAATGGCCAAGTAGAGCGCCTCGTCCGCACCACGAAGGACGCGTTGCGGCGCATGGGCCCCGGGGATCTGAACCTGCAAGTGTGCCAGTTTCTGCTAGGGTACAGGGTGACCCCATTGGCATCAGGATACTCCCCCGCAGAACTCTTAATGCGTAGGAAACTGACCACCATCCTTACTAGGCTAGACCCCACGAGGGTAGAGGACAAAGGAAGGAACATCGGGCTAGAGGCCACAAAGAGTTTCAGTGTAGGTGCCCCCGTGCATTGCAGGAATTACGCCAGCACGGGCCCAGCCTGGGTACCGGGCGTAGTTGTGGAGCAAACCGGCCCCGTGTCGTACCGCGTGGAAACCAGTACAGGGCTCCTGTGGAGGCGGCACGCGGACCAGCTCTGACGTAGGGTCTCCGATGAGCATGGCACAGACCAAACAGAGAAAAAATCAGCGTTAGGGTTCTCCCCCACCCGTTCAGCCCAAGGTGGAGGGAAAGGGGACCGCGGGCCCCCACCAAGGGGGGAGGAGGATGTTCTCGTAGATATCCTAGGGGATCTTTCTGAGGAGGAGGAGGAACCCGACCCCATACATATCTCGCGGAATGTCCCCACAAATGCGGATACCCCTACTAAGTTAGATTTTGATTTTCAGAACCGGGGGGGGGTTTTCGGAGTGGTCCCCCACCCGTCCAAGCGAGAAGAGGGGTTTTTCGTTAGCCCCGACTGCCCCCGGTCTGCCCACAATGGAGTTTTTCCCTTCCCCTAAGGCCGCCAGACAGCGGCAAGCCACTAACAAGTCTCCCTCTCCCATTTCAGGACAAGGGACCAGGGAACAAAGAAGCAGTAGCGCCCCCGGGGGGGTCAGCCCTCTTCACGGCCCAAACACACATGCAACAAGCCATCTTGGCTGAGAGACTTCGTCTCATCCTAGGGGGGAGGGATGTTGTGTTCTGTAAAGCTGTGCCTTTAACAATGTACCTTTGCCATGTATTAACAATGTAAACTTTCTGTGTGCAACATTATAACCATCAGCTGTATCAATGTAAACCTGATAAGGGGACGCGAGCTAGTGACCACTAGATGGCAATAGCGAGCGTCCAGCTCTCATGGCTCAGATTCACCTGGTTCAGCAGCGCGGGAAGATTCCCCGCCACCTCATCACCTGGTCAAGAAGGGTGTGACCTTCTACGACGTCACGCAGGCAGCAACCAATAGTCTGTCGACGAGCCACATTCAAATGTATAGCCAGCTGTATATATTGAGCTACTCATCCGCCATTACCACATGTTCCTCCGGATCATCATGCAATAAACCTGTGTTAAGCCAACCCTTCGGCTGTTTCATTGTCTTTGGTCCCTTACACTAAAATACCCTAATCACTCCCTGTCCAGCTCCCTTTTAGGAAAGCCAGCCAAATAGTTGTTATAAAGGTGCATGACCCATGGTGTGATCCCACGCTGCCCTCATAACTCCCGGAAGAGGAAGTAAAACGCGCCCATACGGGTGCGTTTTACTTCCACTTCTGGGAGTGACAAGGGCAGTGCGGGCCAGATGAATCACTGTAAACCCATTCATGTGGATTCACAGGGTGCTTGGGCTTCTGGGAATTGAAGAAAATCTGGAGTGCCAAGGTTTGTCATTATGGGTTTAGTGTATAGTTTTTTCTAAAATTTAAACATCAATAGGACTGCAGTGGCTCAAGTGGCAAAAACGCTAACTGGGAGGCGGATGGTCAGTAGTTCAATTCCTGAGTACTGCAGGATGGAGTGAGCTCCCGTCTTTGCAGGCGCACCCCCCAAAGAAAGACTCAGACACTGGTATTGGATTAAAGGCATCGGGCTACTTTTATTGAATAATGCCCTAGTCCGAATTATCACTTTCAATTGGTGTATCATCCAATTGTAATTCTTTAAGGCAAGCAGGCCGCAGTAACACTGGTAAGGTTCCTCCCAAAATGCCAATGGAAATTGGCTACATGTATCTATTTGTATCAATTTGTTTGTTGACACAAAGAAATTGTTGACCGGAGTCAATATACTATCTACTGACCCCACCCTATGACGTGTATCCGTTCAATATCAGGGTGATGCAGGCTGTGCAGCTCTTGCCATCAGCCCTTGCATGGTTCGCCCTTGACCAGCCAATCTTATTCCCCCTGTATCTACGTGTTGGCCAGTCAATTGCAAACCTGCCGGATACCTATGTGTCATAAATCTGTTACCTTACCAATGCTACCCGCCAAAAGTGACCAAAGTCAACTTACCCCTTATCTCAAACACTAGCGACAGTGTGGGATGGGCAAAAAAGCAAGAACCAGAGAGCCAATTGTAGGTTCAAGCTACAAATTCCCACCCGGCCCCGAAGCGACCAGAAAAATCACACAGTCCCCTAAGGAGGGGGTGGAGGGAAAAACCTCTCCTCTCCGTCGCTTCGACAAAATGGCAGCCGAGCTGCCTCGTGGCCACCCCTTTTAAAGAGTGTGGCCATGCCCCCCTAACTCACCCGGATGTCTGAGTCCGGGGGGCCCTGCAAAGAGCGCGGCGGCCATTTTGGCACCACGCTTGCATTGTCTCAGCTCCTGCCAACCTAGCAGTTCAAAAGCAAGAAATTGCAAGTAGATAAATAGGGACCACTTTGGTGGGAAGGTAACAGCATTCTGTGTGCTCCGGTGTCTAGTCATGCCTGCCACATGACCACGGAAAGGTCTGCAGAAGCAGACAACACTGGCTCTTCAGCTTTGAAACAGAGGTGAACACTGCACCTTAGAGTCGGATACGACTGGGTTTCGAGCAAGGGAAACCTTGCTCTTTACCTAAACATCAATAACAAAACTTCAATGCTGCAACCTTAAGCCCCATTATCACACATTTTTAAGTGTCTCATGCGAAAGCAGAAAACAATCCATGCAAGATTATTGTCAAGAACACATATTCATTTACATCAGTTACGGACAAAAACAGAATTGCCTGATCAGGGAAGACTTGTAATTTAAAGAGTGGAAGAGCTTAGATAATGCTGATTTTAACTCTAGGAATAATTTAAAAATCAAGGGATTTTTAAAAAAAGCTGCAGGTTATAACTCCAGAGTTTTCTCTTTTTTATTATCTGAGAGTGCTGCTTTTGGCTGACCTTGTGTGCACAAAACCTGTGTTATATCATTATGAGATTACTTTGATGAAATTGCTGCACTGATGTATCATTAGAGTGATCCCTGATAATAATGTGCTGTGTAACTTTCTGTAACCTCACTGCAACAAGTTTCTGTATCCCCCTTTCACTCTCCAGATGCTTCTCCCTGACATATTGTATTTCCTCTTCTTTTAAAGCCATGTGGTTGTAATCTTTTCAGAAAACCTAATGGTTCATTTTAATTTGCAGGTTTGATACTCAACACCTATTGGAAAGTGTAGCACTTCAAATATAGTTGGACTACAGTGCCACTAATCATTGTGTTGGCTAGAGCTGATGGGAAATGGCATCTAATTTATTTATCTATTAATTAATTAATTAATTAGACATATATTGCAGCCTGCTCACCATGGGATCTTGTCTTTCCTACTTTTTTGGTAAGTGGATATGAATAACTTGAAGGATCCTATATTTTAAATAGTTGTTATAAAGGTGCAAATGTGATATATATTTTGCAAGCACATCAACCTTCCTGACAACTCCAGCCAAGAGAGAGAGAGAGAATTGGACTTTGTCCCATAAAAATATTCAGGATATGTGCAAAGTATTTGTATGTTTATGCTCGGTTTCCCGTTGACAAGCAAAGCTTGGACAAACAGCTGTTGGGATACCTAATTCCACAGGGAAAGTGGGGCAGCTATTAAGATTTTAATTGCTTGCCAGTTCCTCCTGAGCTTCCCCTGCTACACAGTACACTTCCCAACTAAAACATTTCTTCTTCTTCTGTGTCTAGGCCAGATGTGAAATTGCCAAAATGAACCCAGCTTTTGATGAGTTCCTTCTGCAGTTCCTTTCACCCAACCTAGTGTGAGAAAGATTAGCCAGCAACACAGAGTTGCAGTTACCAGGGTTCACCCAATTGTGGTTCAAAAATACCAAAAAATATATTTATTCACTCTGTTCTCAGAAATCTTAACAGGTTTTTTTGTGGTCCATTAGATGAGAATGAAGATTTAGATTTGTTACAGGGGGGGAATGAAGAAAATACAGAGAGAGTTCAAAATGGCTGCATCTCCCTCAAGAACAGCCATCTGCTCTCAACAAACAGGAGATATTGGATCAGGCTTAGGTAATCAAATTTCAGGCACAGCTTTTTTCTGATTGGTTAGCAAACAAAATATGCAAGTAGTTAGTCCTAGTAACAGAAGCTCCCTTCTCCTAAGGATTATGTGTTAACCCTTTGCATGCTGAATTGCCATGTCCCAACAACAAGTGTTGGTAGATCACTAAGGAGATAAACAACTAATGCAGGGGTTAATATTGTTTAGCTTCCCTAGAACTATGGAGCAGTCATCCTCATTTTATGCAAATTTGGCACAAGAAAACCACCCTTTCAAATATAACGATGGAATTGAGGGAGTGTCAAGATATAACCCCTAACTGATGTAAACTACTTTTCCCATAATGCAATAGTCTCCTAGCCCTGCCCACTGTACAAAAGAATGCTTACCTTATAAACCATTGGGATCCCAACTGTCACTTTCTGTAAGTGCCTCTCAGCTGTGTGAAGCCTCTGTAAGTTAAAGAGAAAACGTTTTGCTGGACCCACTCCCCAATAATGAGACGGACACTTGTGATGAATTTAAATTGGGCCACTTTATTAATTCATAAGCTGTGTTGCGGCAAACGGGCTGCAATGGCACTGGTAAAGAGTAAACCTAATTGCCAATCATAATTTGGCAACATTGTATCCATTTGTTTGCCAATCATATTTGGCAACATTGTATCCATTTATTTTGCCAATCATATTTGGCAACATTGTATCCAATTGTTATGCCAATCATATTTGGCCATATTGTATCCATTTGTTTACCAATGAAACAAATTGTTTATCCCAATCAGATGCTACTTGTTGACTCCAGCATCTGACATATATACGGCAAATTTCAAGGTGTTGCAGACTGCATAGATCATAGCATCACCTTGTTTGTGGTCCACCTTTGATTGGCCAGCCCAAATCTCATTGTACCTTGTCCTATCCGGTGGCCAATCAACTGGTCCCTGCCGGATTCCTAGAGGTAATCCCCTTTCTCCTTACCAGTGCCACCCGCCACACGGGGAGGAGTTTACACGACTCACCACCCCCTGACCGCCAGCACGGTCAGCAGGCCTGCTTGCCATGGCAACAGAAAGGAAGAGTGCCAAGTGTCTTATGACCGAAGGAAGAGGACCATGCCTCAGGTACTCCCATGAGGTGCCCATCCTCATGCCACAGGAAGAGGACCATGCCTCGGGTACTCTAATGAAGCGCACAGCCTCACGCCGAAAGGAAGAGGCCCATGACCCGGCACACTGAGGAGACGCACTACCTCATGCCAAAAGGAAGAGGACCGTGCCACGGGTACACTGAGGAGGCGCACTACCTTGTGCCAAAAGGAAGAGGACCATGCCTCAGGTACTCTAATGAGGGGCACATCCTCATACCAAAAGGAAGAGGACCAAGCCTTGGGCACATTGAGGAGGCACACTACCTCGTGCCAAAAGGAAGAAGACCATGCCTCGGGTACTTTAATGAGGCACACAGCCTCATGCCGAAAGGAAGAGGACCATGCCCTGGCACACTGAGGAGGCGCACTACCTCGTGCCAAAAAGAAGGGGGCCATGCCTCGGGTACGCCAATGAAGCGTGAAGCCTCATGCCAAAAGGAAGATGACCATGCCTCAGGCACACTGAGGAGGCACCCTGCCTCATGCCAAAAGGAAGAGGACCATGCCTCGGGTACTCAAACGAGGTGCCCAGCCCTGCGCCTAAAAGAAGAGGACGATGCCTCGGTTACACTGGGGGCTCTGCCTGGTGAAAAAAAGGAAGAGGACCACGCCTCGGGTACTCTAATGAGGAACCCCGCCTCATGCCGAATGGAGGAGGGGCATGCCTTGGGTACTTTGAGAAGGGGTCAATGGTGATAAGGGGTCAATGGTGATAAAAGGAAGAGGACCATGTCTCGGGCAAAATGTAGAGGAGGCATGCCTAATGCAGAAGGGAGAAGGGCACGCTTGGGGAGGAATAGGTCCAATGCCTAGGGCTAAAAGAAGGAGGCCATTCGAAAGGCAGAGGATCCTGCCCCGGGCACCATTTCAGGAATTCCGCACCACCTCCGCCGCACTACACCCGCATCCCCCATGTGCCTGGGCCAGGTAGCCAAAGAAGCCTCTGGGAGATCCAAAACTGCAACCGTGGCCAACAAGCCACCCTCATATATCAGGCCCCGGGGCTCAGGAGCTGAAAAAGAACAGACAAAAGAGTGCCAGCAAAGTGTTCTACATAACACAGAGAAGAACATCCAAATGCACTCAGCAGATCCCCCCCGATTTGTACTACTGACATCGTCGGCCGCGTATCCAGAAGATGCATCCTACAGTGCAGCATTGATCTGTGTTAATGACCAGGTGGGTTGCCCTGCACCATAAGGAGAGTGGCAATACTGCCCCTGCAGATGTTCAACTGGAGAAATCAGCAGTAATATAGTTGACAATGGCCAGAAAGTGTGTAGTCCCAAGGAAGTAATGTTAATTAGTAAGGAGCACGGTACCAGACTGACATACCGGTACCGTGACCCTGGGTGAAACAACACTTGGGCGTTGGCCATGTGTATGACAATATCAGTAACCCCAATGGGCAAACTACAGTATTGACGCGTATGCCTGGCCGCAGTGCTCAATGCAAAATTTTTCAAAGAAAGAGAAAGCCCTGAAAGATTCAGAACCCCGCAATCTATCAAGCTACTGCCAAAGCACATTGGCCATTGAACTAATCGCAATACCTCGATGGTACTGGCATGTGGTGAACCTGACAAACGGTGAGATGTACAGTCCATGGCTCAAAAAGGCAACCCCCATGAAGTAGGCCAGAAATGCTGTCAATACCCACACATCGGCCCAGGGGTAGTACTGAGCACACTCTGTGGTACGTCCATGTAAACCCACTAAAACATCGCATGAGAACCCCATGAAAGCCCGGCCATGCATAATTGCCCTGCTGGGATATGAAATATCAACAAAGTACCGTGAGATAACTTGATTAAACCCAACGCTCTGCTAAATTGAACAAGTCCATGTCCGGGTTCGGACCGCTTATTCCCAGGTGAAGCAGGGGGACTCGCCCTGAGTTAAATGCCATCCAAAATAAATAGCATCATGGCCAGGTCTTCAGTGTTCCAAAAGCAACTGGTCTGCCCAGTTCAGCCTGATGTCTGAAGAGTGACCAGGGTTGTGAATGTGTATCGTGGCCATTCCCGTCCTGGAAACAATCACGCGGATAATGGGGAAGGGGTCAATTAATATTACTAAGGGCATACAATGGCGCCCCCCCTTTTTTAAAAAAATTTTTTTATTGAATTTTATCATATAAAATACAAAACACAAATACAAAATTGTACAACATAATACTTGAAAAAAAGAAGTAATAATTCATGTACAAAATACAAAAAACAACTAAAAATAATAATAATATCAAAAAATACACAAAAAAAGTGTACAGCTATCCTGGTAATTAACACCCATCTTTATAGATACAATCTCTTAACTTATTACTTTCAATTTATTCTCTAATGCGGGATCTGCGAGCACAATTGGCATACTGTCCCTGACAGAGGCCATGACTTGTCAGAACGCTCCGAGCCTTTGGGCTCCGAGGGGACAGAAATTGGGGAGCGGATTAATAGTCATAAGATTGATTCACCCATATCTGACCTGACAAGCAGTCCGAGCAGGAGGAAATTGAATGTCTAACTAAGCAGTTAGGTAATAGGTAATATCGCACCTGCAGATTACCTCAAGCCCTAAAGCCAACAGTGACCATGTTTACTCTTGGGTAAGCTTGGAACAATGGAGTGCCCCAGTCAGTGTTTAATTTAGTTAATTAACTTCCCCGAGAGAGGTTCCCAATTAACCTGTGTAAACATGTCATGTGGGCCGCAGCTCTTTCTGACGCAGCCTTGAACATAATATATACTGATGATTTTCCCTCAATAAATCACTGGTCTTCGCTCCATCTTGTCTCATGTTGTTACTTGACCAGTCTCCTCCGGGACCCAATGGCCGCCTCACGGCCCCGATCCAACACTCTAATCTTGATTCCCCTCTCTAAAACTCGTTTTCAAGTAAAACATTTAATGCCAATATGGATAGTTATACAAATATGTAAATGCAAATAATAAATCACCCAGTGTTTATTTACATTGTCCTGGAGAGCTCAGAGTATCTCATTAGCATTAATCCCAAAATCCCTTTAGTTCAGGTACAGGTCTATTTCTCTCATCACCCTTGAGGGAGTGATCCACAGAAGGTTTCCAAATATCCCAGAATCTATTTTCTTTCAAATTATCTCTCTTTTTCTTTATCTCCCATGTCAATTTATCATTCAAGGTTAAATTCCACATTTCTTTATACCACTCTTCCATTTGTATAATTACATCATTTTTCCAATGTCTAGCTATACAATGTCTAGCCATTGTAATCATTATTTCTAGTCGCTCTTTCTTATCCTTGTTTAAATTAATATCTTCCACGTTTGTCAAAAGAGTGATACCTGATCCCAGTTTTACCATCTTACCCAAAATTTCTCCAATTTCTTTCTCAATTCTATTCCAGAAATCTTTAACCACTTTACAACTCCACCACATGTGTTCATATGTTCCAATAGTGTCCTTACATCTCCAAACATATCTTGTTTATTATTCATTTGATGTAACCTCACTGGGGTCAGATACCATCTCCACAACATTTTAAAATTATGCTCTTTTATTCTAACCAACATAGTCCTCATTATCCTCTTTTTCCATTTATTTCTCCATAAATCCTTTCCTATCTTTATATTCAAATCTTGTTCCCACCTTAATTTCAAATCCTCTTGTGGATCACCATCCCTATTTAATATTGCATACAATTTACTAACTAATCCCTTAGTATTTATATCACCTTTTCTAACTTTTAGAATTAGCTCTTCAAATTCCGTCTTTTCTCTTTCCAAATCATATTCACTCATGTATTTACTATTCCATTTAATAATCCTCAATCTTTGGAACCAATTAATTTTTCATTGCTCAAATAATTTTGTCCTACTAGCTTCATTTCTGCATATCCAAAACCAGTCCTTCAACAGGATAACCTCATTCTCTTTCAAAATCTCCTTTATCTCCTCATTTATATTAATTGGAAAATTGGCCATATCTAAAATTTCCAATATTGGAGAGACATTTGGGACCAAATCCTTTTTTACCCTCTTCCATACATTCATTAAGCCTTTCATCATAGTATTCTTAGTCGGTACCTTTCCCAATTTGTCTCCTAAAAAGACCATTTTGCCCAAATGTTTATAGTCCTTCATCTCAATTTCCTCCCATATTACCTTTTCCCTTGCCAGGATCTTCACAACATTCTTGATTTGAAACGCTCGATAATATGCCATCAAATTCGGCATTCCCAACCCTCCTTTTTTCTGCGATAAATACCATAACTTTTTTTGATAACCTAGATTTCTTTCCACCATTACAAAAGTCATTGATCAAATTTTGAAACACCTTAATTTCCTTATCCTTCAATTGAATTGCTATTGCATCAAATAAAAAAATTATTTTAGGTAACAGCGTCATTTTAGCAAGTGCAATTCTTCCAAACCAGGACAATTTCAACTTTTGAAAACTTTGTATCTTGTTCCTAATTTCAATTTTCAAACTATCATAGTTCAATCTATTAAGATCTTCCAATTTGTTTGATATAGTTATTCCCAAATATTTCAACTTATTCTTAATCTGAATATTAACTATATCCTTTATCTTTTTCTGATCTTTTTCATCCGTATTACAAAGCATCATTTCCGATTTATCCCAATTTATTTTCAACCCAGTAATATCTCATATGTCTCCTGAGAAATCTGTACAGGAACCAAGAAGCAACAGTTAGGACAGAACACGGAATGACAGAGTGGTTTGGAATAGGAAAAGGAGTAAGACAAGGCTGCATTTTGTCACCCTGCTTATTCAACTTATACACAGAGCACATAATGCGCAAGGCAGGGATGGAGGAATCACAATATGGGATCAAAATTGCTGGGAGAAACATCAACAATCTGAGATATGCAGACGACAACACCTTAATGGCAGAAAGTGAGGAAGACCTAAAGAATCTCTTGATCGGTTTGAAGGAAGAGAGTGCAAAAGCTGGCTTGAGACTCAATATCAAGAAAACCAAGATAATGGCAACAGGCCCGATCAGTTCCTGGAAAATAGATGGGGAAGAAGTAGAAGCAGTGACAGATTTTACATTCTTAGGATCTAAGATCACTGCAGATGGAGATTGCAGCCATGAAATAAAAAGGAGACTGATTCTTGGGAGACAAGCCATGAGAAACCTGGGGAACATAGTGAAAAGCAGAGACATCACCTTGAAAACAAAAATTAGAATAGTCAAAGCAATGGTATTCCCAGTGGTAATGTACGGATGTGAGAGCTGGACAATTAGGAAAGCTGAACGCAGAAGAATAGATGCCTTTGAAATGTGGTGCTGGAGGAGAGTTTTGAGGGTACCCTGGACAGCGAGGAGAACAAATAGGTCAATCTTAGAAGAAATCAACACTGACTGCTCATTGGAAGGTCAAATAGTAAAGATGAGGCTAAAGTACTTTGGGCATCAAATGAGAAGGGAGGATTCACTTGAGAAGGCCGTGATGTTGGGAAAGGTGGAGGGCAAAAGAAGAAGGGGGAGGCCAAGGATGAGATGGATAGATGGTATTGTAGACACAATGGGCACAGAACTGGGAGGACTGAGGGGGATGGTGGAGGACAGAGGCGCCTGGAGAACGATGGTCCATAGGGTCACAAAGGGTCAGAATCGACTGTGCGACTGAACAACAACAACAAAATATCCTCAAAATCCTTTAATTGTTGCCGAATTCTGTTCATTACCTTCTGGGGTTGTTTTACAATTATCAAAGTGTCATCCGCATACATACTTATCCTATTCCCCATAATTCCCTCTATTTTTGCTTCCTCTCGTATAGCATTTGCTAATAACTCCATTGCCATTATAAACAATATTGGAGATAGTGGGCAACCCTGTCTCGTGCCTGCCTCCAACTTGACCTCGTCTGTAACCTCATCATTCACTCTAACAGTGGCTATTCCTTGTTGATATAATTGACCAATTACCCTTGTAAATTTGACGCCAAATCCATAGCTTTTTATTATTTCCTTGATTTAAATCCATTGTAGAGAGTCAAATGCCTTAAATATATCCAAAGATATTAATTCCACTTTTTCTTTTGTATGACTCAACGTATCAACTAAATCAATTACTCTTCTGGTCAAATCTGCCATGTGTCTACCTTTCAAAAACCCAACTTGGTCAGCATTTATATATTCCCCCATGAAAACATTCAATCGATTGCCAAGTATTGCTGTGAAAATCTTGGCATCCTGATTTATCAATGAGATGGGTCTATATGATTCTACTTTCTCTAAATTCTTTCTAGGTTTTGGCAAAAGTACAATTGTGGTCCTATACCATGAAGTCCTTTTTTATTTTAAAAAATGCAGAAAGGTATAGGGGCCAGTGCAATCACGGCAGTTCGTGACCGCATTGGCAGATATCGTCGGCCAGCCCCTCCCGTGGCGAGGTAACCCAATCAAACTATAATGCAGATATTGGGAGCCCCCATAAACCATCCACACTGCCCTGCAAAGTGCTGGTTTAGCTCAGAAAATCTGTCATCAATGACAAATTATGCTCACCCCCGAACTCCCCCTGCCTATACCCGTATACAGGATGTACACCGACAGAGTTAGCCACAGTTTATTGGCCACTCGGTGACCTAGAAATGATCGGATGGCTAGCAAAATACGAGAAGATAGACAGATACCACAGCATAATCGAATATGAGCAATGCATGATGTGAATTCATTTGACAAACATACTCACCAGATGCACCCACAGCATAGGGGGAGCCATGTTCCGGCATCTCGATGAACCAAGTGGCTCGCCAGCTGGAGGGCAGCCTGTGTGGTGTCCAGGCCCGCAGCTCCCACCAGGGCAGCAGCTCGGGCCCATGGGCCAAACCGGGCACGGGCATAAAGGTAGTCCCTGTTTGAAAGCCAGTTGTATCCGACTCCAGGGTGCAGTGCTCATCTCTGTTTCAAAGCCAAAGAGGCCAGCGCTGTCTGCTGGTGCAGACATCTCCGTAGTCATGTGGCCAACAGGACCAGACACCAGAATGCACAGAACACTGCTACCTTCCCACTGAAGTGGTCGATATAATTGCCCCCAAGCTGCTAGGTTGGCAGGAGCTGGGACGAAGACAGGAGCTCACTCCGTCCTGCAGCACTCGGGAACAGAACTGCTGACCCTCCACCTACCAGCCAGCGTGTTAGGCACTTGAGCCACCGCGGCCTCCGGCTGCTGCCCAACACATGCGGGGGGCCCACATGGAACCCCGCAGGCCCGCCCCCCGGCCCCACCGTATAACAAAGTCGGGCCCAAAAGAAGGGGGCACCCATGGGGCCGGGGGCCGCTGCTCAATAAATGGAGCAAAGGCCATGGGGATGAGGCTAAGGACCAGGCCCCTGGAGGGCCGTGGGGGCCACGGCCGAGCGCCGCAGCAAAAGCACGGCTCGAAATAGGCTGAGCCCAATGGCAAGGCTGCGCTAACAAAGGCCGGGCAAGCCCGCTGCAAGGCCGTGGCAGGCCATGGCAGGCCGCAGAAGCGAGGCCAAGTACCGGGCCCCGGGAAGGCCGCGGGGCGCGGCCTAGGGCTGCAGAGAAAAACGCAGCTCCAAGAGGGTCGCGCCTAACAGCGCAGCTTGAAAGAGGGCCGAGAAAGAGGCAAGGCTGCCCTGGCGGAGGCTGGGCAAGCCCAACGCAATGTTGCAGCGGGTAGCTGCAGTGAGGCCAAGGACCGGCCCCCTGA
This sequence comes from Bradypodion pumilum, assembly GCA_035047305.1. Lineage (NCBI taxonomy): Eukaryota > Metazoa > Chordata > Lepidosauria > Squamata > Chamaeleonidae > Bradypodion > Bradypodion pumilum. The sequence continues at coordinate 20,916,764 of JAWDJD010000009.1, read as the reverse complement.
AAGGCTGCGGGGGCCGCAGCCGAGGGCCTCAGAAAAAAGGTGCAGCTCCAAAGAGGGGTGTGCCCAATGGCGAGTCCAAGCTGGCAAAGGCTGGGGCACGCCCATTGCAGAGCCGCGGCAGAAGCGGAAGCCTGGATCGGCTGGCCGGCGCAGCCAAACGGGCGCTTCGCCCAGCCGATCTGAAAAAATGGTGGCGAGGCTGTGTGGAAGCGGCCCCTTTTAAAGGGGAACTCGGCTCCGCCCCTTGCCCGGCTCCAGTGCCCGGCTATGTGGGCAGGGCCAGCAAAGAGCATGGCGGCCATAGGCTTGCCGCCGCGCTTCCCTATCATTAAAGGACTATGCAATAAAGAGTTATTAAGAATACAATGTTTATTGGAGTTATTGGCTTAGATCAAATCTAACAGGGAGGCTGAAGTTAAGGCAAGGAGAAGAATGTTGATATCCCTCATCCTAATCTTTAATCTAGGAATATAGACTTTTGGGAAAAACTGAATCCACAATACAGCCTTTGAGAAGGATGCCATAATATACGAATGACCATGATTTATTTTCCTTCTATCATTACCCAAACATAGACCTTCCAGTTCTCACACATACTTAGGGAACATACATTAGCAGTTAAGGTTCCCCAGGGATTCCCCCCTCCCCCCCCCAACAAAGTGCTTGGCTTCCAGGATTGACATTCATCATTAGCTTGATTTATGTCCCCTTCTTCCCTATCTTTGTTCCAAATGTGTTAATGCCACTGCAGTGCTGCAATGAAATCAGTCCATCTTAAAGGTCAGAAAATACACTATCAGCATGCCTAATTATCTTCCCAGGAAAAGAAACTGAAACTGGTTAATTTTCAAATGTGTTTTTAAGGGAGAATGAAGAAATTGATACTCATGAGGAATATGTAGATGTATGGATTCTTCTAATTTATGTACAGTATTAAAGGAAACAAAATATCCCAAACATTTCCTTAGTTAATCTAAATTGTACCTTTCCCACAACAATTTAGTTGTTGCATGCAGAACAGATTCTATTGTTCATGAAGTCTATTTGATTCTGCTGAGTTCCAGAGCTTTTGTTGGCTGTACGTTGTCTCATTTTGCCTTTAAGAAGTGTGGATTCCGCGTGCCCAGTTGGCACGCATGGCCTCTGGCAGAGGTTAAACCTAGCGAGCACGCTCCTGGCCCCTGGCCCTTGCCAGTAGAGAGAAATTAAGGGGGGTGGATAAATGATAGGGTTTGATTCACCCAATTCCTTGACCTGAACAACGGCTCTGCTGAGAGAGCAAATCTCTAACCTCTGTTACGTATTAGGCAATTACTCACTCTGAGTTAAGCTTAATCTCTGGTGCAAATAGAAGCCATATTTACCCAAGCCTAAACCTCAGACAATGGTCAGTGTTTGCCCGCACTAATTAACTTCCCCAAAAGAGATTCCCAATTAACCTGAGTAAATAGGTGATGTGATTCTCTGTCAGATAACCATCCTACCATGCACAGCCTTCTGCATAATATATACTGATGATTTTCCCTCAATAAATCACTGGTCTTTGCTCCATCTTGCCTCGTGTCGTTCCTTTGACCAGTCTCCTCCGGGACCTCAAGGGCCGCTTTACGGCCCCAATTCCTACAAAGAAGCAGTGCTATTCACCCTCTATGGCTGAAATCCATTTTCTTAGCATAAGAAGTCACAGTGGAGCAGCCTTATTGAATCAATAGGATTTGATGGATCAATTCCAGTGCACGTTCCATTGAGTCAAATCTGTCTATTTGTGTTTTACAATGCCAAAGCAATTTTTTTTATATAAAAAAAAGGGGGGGGAGGATAGAAACTTAATGAAGCCTCTGGAGGCTATGCAAATGCTCCAAAGGAATGAAGGCATCCCATTGGCCACTTTTTTGGCAATCCTGGTCTACACATGGACCTTGACCCAAATGCAGACATATCCATATCGACAGACTGGAGGAATAAGTCACTTGTAAAAAGTAGGGACTGTGGTGGCTCAAGTGGTTAAGATGCTGAACTCGCTGACTGGAAGTTTGGAGTTCGATTCCCAAGCACTGCATGACAGAGTGAGTTCCCATCTCTGTCCCAGCTCCTACCAACCTAGCAGTTCGAAAGCAAGAAATTGCAAGTAGATAAATAGGGACCACTTCACATACCTGTCAACTGCGGCTCCGGCCAATCCAGGACCTGCGCAGAACGGTTCTGCGCAGGTCGCCTTCTATGCATGCGTAGAATGGTTTTACGCTTGTGTAGCCCCCTTCTACACATGTGTAGCCTTCTACGCATGCGTAGAAGGTGACCTGAGCAGAAGGGCTGCGCAGTACCTCCTTTCCCCCACTGCCAAATTCTGGGGTTTCTGCAGCGTGGGGCGGGAAATGGTGCAAATCAGCACCGAAAACCGGGAAATCCCGGCCAATCCGGGAAAGTTGACAGGTATGCTACTTCGGTGGGAAGGTAAACAGTGTTCTGAGGCATGCCTGCCACACATCCACGGAAATGTCTGCAGACGCTCTTTGGCTATAAACAGAACATAAGAACAGCCTTGCTGGAACAGGCCACAGCCCACCCGGTCCAGCATTCTGTCTCACACAGTGACTCACCATTTGCTTCAGGATATTCCCAAGCAGATGCCTTCACCTGCTTAGGATTCCCTGGAAATGGCATTGAAAGATATCCTGCCTATCTCTCCAACCCAGAGGTTGTCCTTAGGTATCCATAACTATAGCCATTGATACCCCTGTCCTCCATGAACTTGTCTAATCCTTTCTTAACACTGTCAAGACTGACAGCTGTCACCACTTCTTCTGGCAGGGAGTTCCATAGACCAGTGATCCTCTGGGTGAAAAAGTACTTTCTCTTATTTGTTTGAGAACTAGTACCCAAAAGTTTCATGGAGTGCCCCCTAGTTCTAGTGTTATGTGATAGGGAAAACAGTTTTTCCTTATCTACTTTGTCCACACCGTGCATGATTTTATAATCTTCAATCAGGTCACCTCTTAGATGCCAGCTCTTCAAGAGTGAAGAGGCCCAACTGTTGCAGCCTCAGATGGTAAGGAAGGTGTTCCAGTCCCCTAATCATTCTGGTTGCCCTCCTCTGCACTTTTTCCAGCTCCATAATATCCTTCTGGAGGTATGGCGACCAGAACTGTACACAGTATTCCAGATGGCGCCTCACCATAGATTTATAAAGAGGCAAAATGACACTAACTGACTTATTTTCTATACCCTTCCTAATGATCCCTAGCATTGAGTTTGCTTTTTTCACTGCTGAGGCACACTGGGTTGACACCTTAAGTGAGCTGTCCACCAGGACACCAAGGTCCCTTTCCTGGTTTGTCACAGAGAGTTCAGACCCCATCAGTTTATAAATGTAATTGGGTTTTTTGCCCTAACGTGCATCACTCTGCACTTACTAGTGTAAGAGATGAGCACTGAACCCTAGAGTTGGATATGACTGACTTTCGAGCAAGGGTGACCTTTACATAAAAAGTAGTTAGTTGCACTTGTAACTCTGAGGTCCAAAGAGCTGGCAGTCGCCACTTTCATTACATTTTTAAAGCAAATATTTCTACTTTTATGGTACTCAAAAATATACTGAGCAATTGATGTTAGTTTAAAAAGGAAACAAACATCTGAATCCTCCAGGCCATAGGCCTGTGCAGTAAAGAAATAAATGAGTTGCTTTAAAAACAACAATACAGTGGAACCTTGGTTAACAAACAGCTCTGTTAACATAAAAATCACATAACAAAAGGAAATTCATAGAAAATAGTGGCTTGGTTTACGGAATTTTTTCCTGAAAGGATTAATTGGTTTTCAATGCATTCCTATGGGAAACCATGTTTCGGTTAATATATTTTGGTTTTCAATGCATTCCTATGGGAAATTGTGTTCAATGCATTCCTATGGGAGATTCGGTTAAAGTAATTTTCTCTGTAAGAAACATCCAGGAGAACGCATTAATCACGTTAACCGAGGTTCTACTGTAACCTTAAATGCTCCAAGCTACTGGCTTGTGATACAAAAAAAACCAAAAACTATTCACATGTTCTTAACTTTCCCTGTTAGCTTTACCACTTGTCATCACTTTCAACCTGCAAATGCAACTGTCTGCAGAAAGGGCGGCTGCTTTATCCCAGCAGTCTCTCTATAAAAACTTTAATGAAAGCGGTGTGTGTGTGAGAGAGAGAGAGAGAGAGAGAGCAGTGGCTAACTTAGAAGGGAGGATGGAGATAATACAGAAAAAGGGATGGCTGCCTCCATGCTGTTATTCCTCTCCCACATCTCCCAGACGAGGTGCAGTTTGAAAGCAGGTTTTATAACTGGAATGATGTACAACACAATGCTATTGTGTGTAGGGCTCCCTACAGGGTATCAGCCAATCACTGACACGGTTTTCTTGGATACTCCATTCCTTTCCTCTCCATCTCCTCTTTCATCTTTACTACTTTTCATTCCAACATATGTGGCACCCATTCCTGTCAACCGCAGCACCGATGAATCCGGGACCTGCGCAAACCGGGTCCGCACAGGTCGCGTTGTACGCATGCGCGTGGAGGGCTACGCCACTTGCGTAGCCTTCTACGCAGGTGGCGTAGCCTTCTGCGCACGCGTGGAAGGGAGCTATGGAAGTGTAGAGCCCTTCCACGCATGCGTGCAACGCGACCTGCGCAGATGGGCTGCGCAGTGCCTCCTTCCCCCCGCTGCCAAATTACGGGGTTTTGGCAGTGCGGGTCGGGAAATGGCGCAAATCGGCACCGAATTACCGGGTAATCCCGGCCAAATTGGGATGGTTGACAGGTATGGTGACACCTCTGTAACCATTTCAAATAATGACCAAAGAATGACATTCCAAAAAAAAAAATATGGACCCCTCTCTTTACTTCATCTTATTTGTCACATCCTTATCTTTTTCAGGAAAACACCAAATTCAGGTGTCAAGTTACAATCGTACACAGGGTGTGTGTGTGTGTGTGTTTATATATTAGTCATAAGATAATGTAGTTAACTCTTTAAGATTTAAAATTCATTACAATTTTAAATCTGATTTGTGTCCAAATAACATACAAGGGATGCCTGCCATGCCCTGTATTATTTTAGAAACATTCTGGGTTGATGCCACCTCTGGATGAATTCTCATTTGAGAATGGTCTTGAGCAGTATTTTTCAACCTTTGGTTTTTGGACTTCAATTCCCAGAAGCCTAACTCAATTCCCTAAAGCATGGATCAGCCAATGTACTGAACTAGGCTTCTGGGAATTTAAGTCCCCCTCTGGGGTGTGTACCCAACATTGGGAACCACTGGTCTAAAGCAAGGTTCATTAAACTTGGCTCTCCAGATGTTCTTGGACTTCAATTCCCAGATGCCCTGATCAACAGATGTGTTGATTTGGGTCTCTGGTATTTGAGGAACATTTGGAGAGTGAAATTTGATGAACCCCGGTCTAGAGTTTCCTGAGATAGATATCACAGAACAGCAGCCCAGCCCATGGGATCTTGAGAAAGATCAGAGGAACGTGAATCCATTAGAATAAATGGTAGTCAAACCAGACAGAAAAGCCTATTGACTATGCTCTTATGTTGGAGTCTTTGTGTTGAAACGTTTGCTGGTGAGTAAGACACTCCTGCTAAGGCTGATTGCCTGCAACTGCACTTTAGGTAGGTTTCTGAAAGTTCAAAATTAAAAGCCTTTAGTTCTAAATGCAGGCTGTTGGAACAATGTGTTCGTAGTAATCCACAATTATGTGTATCTATTGGCAGAAAAGATTTTTGATGGATTCAAGTGTTTACAAAAAGAGCATTTTTATATCTCCCAAGACTCATTGTTAGAAGAAGCCTCCTCTTCAGAAGCTGCCTACTTGCAAAGCTTACAAGACATTCCTAAAAAAGAGAGAGAGAGAGAGGTCTAATAAAACCACATATCTATTTATAAATGCAACTAGCTAAAATGTGAATATCTGAAAAAATATTGATTTATGTGGGATCCGCGCACACAATTGGTATACTGGCTCTGACAGAACCCCAGTGATGGGTGATCACCTCATTGCCAGGGGTTCCTGAAGGGACAGAAATTGGGGGAGTGGAATATTAGATAGAGTTTAATTCATCACTAACTGATCTGACAAACTGCTCGGTCAACAGAGAGCTAATGACTAACGTGTTTGGTGCCTGCGGATTGCCTTTAGCCCTAAAACCAATACCAGCCACATGTTTACCTCGGATAACATGGAACAATGTATTTCCCCTGCCATTAATTAAGTTAGTTAATTAACTTCCCCTGTAGACTTCCCCAATTAACTTGTGTAAACACGGAGTGTGAATTCTGCCAGATCGCAATGCTTTTACATGCAGCCTGTACATGATAAATACTATTGATTTGCCTTCTTTAAATCACTGGTCTTTGCTCCATCTTGCCTCGTGTCTCATTGCTTGACCAGTCTCCTCCGGGACCCAACAACCGCTTCGCGGTGCCGATCCAGCTTGCGCAATCCGCTCCGCGGCCCAGATCCAACATATGGTGACCCCGACGTGATTCTACTCATGAGTAAGCGATCTTCGCAGTCCAGTTCTACGCCAGAACCGTGTCTGAATCGTCCCGGAGGACAGTGCAGCAGCTCTGGTCAGAAAGCCATCCGATCTGAGTGACAGCTACGAGGCGAGGCATTCCAGAGAGGCAGAGCATGCTCCAAAGCTCTGAGGCAGCTTGCTCAGCGGGAAAACGCGTTCCGCTCAGGGTCGGCTGTGAAACCCTGACTTCAGTGCAGAGGCCGCCGAGGGCCTGTGGCAGCAGTCCACGCTCCGAGCTCCTTCCCAGAGGTTCGTCACACCAGACCTGTTACCTAGAACTCAGACACGTCCCGAGGAGAACCACTTCAAAGGACCGGCAGGTAATATGGGGACTTGTCCTCAGAGGCAATGTCTGACCGCTAACCAGAGAGTTCACTTAATGGAATTCAAGGCCCTGGCCAGGGTATACCATACACGCATTCACAGCACCCAGTTAGTGGATCTTTTGGTGTACTTGGGGGATAATTGTCTGCTTTATCCAGAAACAGGCATGCTTAACCTCCAACTTTGGGATAGGATAGGAGCCTGCATTCAGCAAGCACCTATAGCATAATCAGCACGTGGAGCAAGTGTAGGAAGCTCTTAGCAGAGGTAGACCCAGTCCGGATAGAGACCCAGGAACACCCAGCGCAGTCAGAGCCATCAGCCCCTACGGCTCTCTATCCGTCATTTCAGCTCAAGCAGGGTAGTGTAGGGAGCTTTCCCTACAGCTGCAGACGTCACTGAAGGAATGCATGGAATGAGAAGCGCTGGCGCTTCTCTGACAGTTACAGGTTCCCAAGCTACCAAGAGTTCCATCCAGCGCATGGTTCAGGAAGAAACCAACAAGGGGGAGTTGCCAGCAGAAGAACTAGCTGAGCTTAGGCAGATATGCCCAGTTTGCATAGAGGTAGATGCCCTCACGGGCCAGCAGCAAACAGTCCATTCGCCAGTTCCGTATAAACTGCTTATGGCTATACGGAAGGCAATCACAGAGACAGGACTTCAGAGTCACTTTCACCAGGGGCATGCTTCAGCAAGTGTGTGAAACCATGATGCTCATTCCGTACGACTGGAAAGCCGTCATGCGAATGATGCTCAACCCCAGCCAGTATCTGCTATGGGACAGCGAGTATCATCTCGAAGCACAGGCAAGGGCTGCCAGGATGGGCGGAGCAGTAATCCCTGACCAGCTGTATGGTTCAGGTCCGTTTGAATCCGTTGATGCGCAGACCGCCTTGCCAATCGCCACCCTTCATTTGGCGGCTGAGACAGCCTTCAGGGCTTATCTCAAGGTCCCGGCAGCTGGCAAAGCAGCCAAAAATTACACAGCAGTCAAACAGGGTACCCAGGAGTTCTACATGGACTATCAATAGGCTGGAGGAAGCAGTCAGTAGACAGATCGACAATGAGCAAGCCCAACAGGAGCTCATGATGAAATTGGCAAAAGACAACGCCAACCTTGACTGCCGTAAGATCTTGCAGTTACTGGGCAATCATCCCAATCTGACTCTCACAGACATGATTAGGGCTTGTGCCGATGTTGGTACAGATTCCTACAAAATGGGTCTGTTGGCAGCGGCGGTACAAGGCGGTAGGAAGCCCAAGAACAAGACCAAAGGAGCATGTCACAATTGTGGCAAGATCGGTCATTTCGCTAGAGAATGCCGATCCAACAAGGGCAACTGCCAAAACACCGGCCATCCCAAGGCTCCGACCACCCCATGTCCAAGGTGCAATAAAGGCTTCCACTGGGCCAGGAACTGCCCGAATTCAGGAAACCGGAGCGCGGGCTTGTCTCTGGCCCCGGTCCAAACAGAGACCTCAATCGCTCTGGGAGAGCCAGAGCTGGATTAAATTCCGATCACATTCCCTGCATTCCGGAGGCGCAGGCCAGCCCTAGAGGCAGCACGGGACTGGATTTGACTTGCCAGTCAGAAGTCACATGTGACTTGCCAGGCACAGTCTATCTGGTCGATTCCCAGTACATGGGACCCCTGCCTAAAGGCTATGTAGGTTTAGTTTTGCCCCGTAGTATCGCAGGAACACGAGGAATTCTTGTAATTCTGGGAGTCATTGACTCCAATTTTTCGGGTGTTCTCCAAGTTCAACCCTGGACACACCTACCCCAAACCATTCACAAGGGAGACACGTTAGAGCAACTGATCATGGTTCCTTGTAACTCGCCAGCAGGCAGCCAGGAAAGGCTCAGGGACAGCTCAGAGTCAGGGTCGGAAGACCGCTCGAGCACAGAAGGGGCAGTGCAAGGATACCAGGTCTTAGCGGCAGTGGAAACCAACATAGAGTGGAAGCGACGGCCAGTCATAAAGGTATTTTTAAATAAAAAACCTTTTGCTGGGCTGCTAGATACCGGAGCTGACGTCAGCATGGTCAGTCAGAGTCAGTGGTCGCGTGAGTGTGCTCTCGAGCCGGTCTCTGATGTGTGGGGGGTAGGCGGTGTTCAAGAAGCTAAATTGGGTAGAAGTCACGATCCCCGAAGCTGACGGCACAGCAGTCATCCGGCCGCACATTTTGGACGTGCACGTCCTTTGGGGGCGAGACATTCTGCAGCAGTACCGTGCCACTCTTACCTTCGGGTAATGGCTCTACCACTTAAATGGCTGACCAACACACCAGTCTGGGTAGAACAATGGCCAGTAGTAGGGGAGAAATTAGTCACCCTGAAACAGCTGGTAAAAGAGCAGCTAGACGCCGGACATATAGAACAGTCCACCAGTCCTTGGAATTCGCCCATATTTGTCATCAAGAAAAAGTCGGGGAAGTGGCGACTCCTTCACGATCTCAGAGAGATCAGTAAATGTATCCAGCCAATGGGTCCGCTTCAATGTGGCATCCCGTATCCGAACATGATCCCCGAGGGTTGGGAGATCTTGGTCGTAGACCTAAAAGACTGTTTTTATACAATTCCCTTAGATGCTAGGGATCGGGAAAGGTTCGCTTTTACAGTGCCATTCGTGAACCACAGAGAGCCTACGCAACATTACGCGTGGAAATATTTGCCACAGGGGATGCTCAGCTCGCCCCCCCCCCCTTGCCAAATTTACGTTCACAACGCACTGGAAAAGTTCCAAAGCCTTCACCCCACAGTCTTAGTGTGTCATTTCATGGATGACATCCTGGTCGCAGCGCCGCAACTCGGCAGTGAAATGTTTAAAAACCTCCAGGCCACTCTGGGGGGAAAAGGGTTACTCATTGCCCCGGAGAAAGTTCAGAGAACCAAGCCATTCTCATACTTGGGCCATCGGCTTCTCCGTTCTTTCGCAGCACCAGTTTTGCCACAGATCAACTTAAAGAGTAACCCTTGTAGAATTGCAGCAAATTCTGGGGAATATTAATTGGGCCAGACCGTATTTTAGACTAGATACAGATCTTTTGAAACCACTCTTCTCGTTAGGTAAGCAGCCAGCAAACCGAATACACATTCCTCGAGAGGCGTGCTTGACTCTCGAAAAGGTCAACCAAGTTCTCAGCTGGAGATGGGTGGACAGGGTTAGTCAGGGGCCCTATGCTCCAATTCTAGACCTGTACATCGTTCGGACCGGATCCTTGTTTACCGGAGCCCTAGGGGTGGACTCCAAGCGGGGGCGAGTATCGTGGAATGGGTGTATTTACCGCACACCTCTTCCCGAAACATCATTCCTCTGCAGGAACTGGTCTCCGTGGTGATTTACCGAGGAAGGCTGAGAGCAAGGGATATCTCAGGGCACGATTTAGCAAAAATCGTGGTCCCGTTCACAAAAGAGCAGATTCAGCAACTGATGCGGCTCAGTGACTCGCTTCCGATTGCATTGGAGGGATTCACTGGATGTTTGGCATACCATTTGCCGAAAGACCCCAGACTCATCTCGCTTCAAACGCAGACAGTCAGTTTGTGTGAGTTAATGTCACTGGTTCCACTTCAGGGGGCTAGGACAGTTTTCACTGATGGGGGTCGTACATATGGTGTTTTGACTTGGCAAGAGGACCAAGCTTGGCACATGCTTTTAACTTTTCCACAGAAGTCCGCGCAGCAGGCAGAGTTGGCAGCAGTGAACCTCGCCTTGTGCACCTTTGCCAAAGAATGCTTAAACATAATGACTGACAGCCAGTATGTTAGGAATTTGCTTCATAGTCTACCAGGAGCGTACATCACTCCCGCGATAGACAAGAATTTGTTAAGTCTTTTCCTCACAACTCAATTTCACTTGCAGAACCGCACCGAAGCGCTCTATATCGCCCACATCAGAAGCCACCAGGACTTGCCTGGTCCGATTTCCGCGGGCAATAGCAGAGCAGATGCGGCCGCAAAGGAAATTCAGCAACGGTCAGTTTTGGGAGTCTTCACAACTCCAATCCAGAGTCATGCATTCTTTCATCAGAATGCCAAAGCACTTGCACGGCAGTTCAACCTGCCACTTTCCAAAGCCCAAGGCATAGTCCGTTTCTGTCCACATTGTGCAGGGGCGGTAGGGGGGCCCTCGTGGGGGGTCAACCCACGAGGGACAGAGGCCAACCAGATGTGGCAGATGGACGTCACACATGTTCCGCAGTTTGGCAGATGGCAGTACATGCACGTTTGCATTGATACCTTTTCACAGTTCAGAAGGGAGAAACGGCTTCCCATGTGGAGCAGCATCTCCTTTCCTGCTTCGCGGCCATGGGCAAACCACGGCACATGAAGACCGATAATGGTCTGGCTTAAAGCTCCAGGCAGCTGGCCACCTTCATGGCCACCTGGGGCATTAAGCGCACCTTTGGTGTTCTGTACAATCCGCAAGGGCAAGCGATTGTGGAACGGGTCGATCGGACGCTTAAGTCCTACATTGGCAAACAAACAGAAAGGGGGGAACCACCAGCCCTCCCCAAAAATCAGGGTCAGGCACAGCATGGTCTGAACAAGGTATTGTTTACGTACAATCACCTTAATGTTTTTTCAGATTACACTCCGCAGGAGAGGCACTTCCGTCGCACGGAGGCTCTCCCGCGGCCGATGGTGTGTGCTACCAGATCCTTCCTGGAAGGGCCCGGCGCCACTCATAACCTGGGGAAGAGGGTATGCTGCAATTGTGTCTCCTACAGGCATTATCTGGATTCCAGCCTGGTGTGTCAAGCCTCACTTCGAGTCCAATGGCGTGGACCCAGGCAGTTCCGGACCCGATCCTGGAGATGGAGGAACTAACCCTGATGGGGAGAGCCAAGCGGAGGAGGCAGCGACAGCAGATGACCTGGGGGATGGCCAAGTCCCTGTGCCAGGAGGCGGCGGACGCCGTTCAGTGGGAGGACAAGGAGCCAACACCGGAGAACATCTTGATTGCAGCCTTTTCCCTGATTACAGCTAATTCCATGATGACCACCATCATCTTGATCCTTTCCTTGCTGGAGCCAGTGATACTATGATAATCTTTACTTACAATAAATACAGTAAAAATATCCAACACAGAAACAGAAAGCAAAAAATACATTTCAATACAAAATCTCAATATAAATACAGAATTTATCAATACAATTAATACAAAGTACCAAAAACACAATAACACATTAGCACAATATCAAATCAGGATAAATTACAGTTCGAAAACATCACATCAACATAATGTCAATCAAATTACAGTTCAAGTCAATAATAATAATAATAATAATAATAATAATAATAATAATAATAATAATAATAATAATAATAATAATAATAATAATAATAATAATAATAATAATAATAATAATAATAATAATAATAATAATAATAATAATAATGACCAGAGTAGGAACTTTGTTGCTATTAAATGTATTAATAAATAAATCTATCTACCTACATCTACATCTACATCTATCTATCTATCTGTCTATCTATCTATCTGTCTATCTATCTATATATTTATCTAAATAGAAAAAGCCTTCTTGAAGAGAAAGGTTTTAGCCTGCTTGCAGAAGAACAGCAAAAGAGGCTGGCCTTCTTTTATGGGAATGAATTCCACAGCTGGGGAACAGAAGTCCTTTTGTGTCCTCGCCAGACATACCTGTGAGGGGGGTGGGACAGATAAAAAGGCTTCTCTTGCTAATTTTAAAATCTGGATGGGCCGTTATAGGTTGGACCTTAGTTGTTTTCCACAAACATGGGTAAAATTTTCTAAATTCTAAAGGGGCCTGCCGCCGCCGCTGCCGGGCAGCCACCCCCAGCCGGGGGTGAGGAGGAGGAGGAGAGCCGGGTGAGCGGCAAAGGGGCCTGCCGCCGCCGCCGCCGCCGGGCAGCCACCCCAGCCGGGGGTGAGGAGGAGGAAGAGAGCTGGGCGAGCGGCAAAGGGGCCTGCCGCCGCCGCCGCTGGGCAGCCACCCCCAGCCGAGGGTGAGGAGGAGGAAGAGAGCTGGGCAAGCGGCAAAGGGGCCTGCCGCCGCCGCCGCCGGGCAGCCACCCCCAGCCGGGGGTGAGGAGGAGGAAGAGAGCTGGGCAAGCGGCAAAGGGGCCTGCCGCCGCCGCCGCCGGGCAGCCACCCCCAGCCGGGGGTGAGGAGGAGGAGGAGAGCCGGGCGAGCGGCAAAGGGGCCTGCCGCCGCCGCCGCCGGGCAGCCACCCCAGCCAGGGGTGAGGAGGAGGAAGAGAGTGGGGCGAGCGGCAAAGGGGCCTGCCGCCACTGCCGCCGGGCAGCCACCCCAGCCGGGGGTGAGGAGGAGGAAGAGAGCGGGGCGAGCGGCAAAGGGGCCTGCCGTCGCCGCCGCCGCCGGGCAGCCACCCCAGCCAGGGGTGAGGAGGAGGAAGAGAGCGGGGCGAGCGGCAAAGGGGCCTGCCGCCGCCGCCGCCAGGCAGCCACCCCCAGCCGGGGGTGAGGAGGAGGAGGAGAGCCGGGTGAGCGGCAAAGGGGCCTGCCGCCGCCGCCGCCGCCGGGCAGCCACCCCAGCTGGGGGTGAGGAGGAGGAAGAGAACTGGGCGAGCAGCAAAGGGGCCTGCCGCCGCCGCCGGGCAGCCACCCCCAGCCGGGGGTGAGGAGGAGGAAGAGAGCTGGGCGAGCGGCAAAGGGGCCTGCCGCCGCCGCCGCTGGGCAGCCACCCCCAGCCGGGGTGAGGAGGAGGAGGAGAGCCGGGCGAGCGGCAAAGGGGCCTGCCGCCGCCGCCGCCGGGCAGCCACCCCAGCTGGGGGTGAGGAGGAGGAAGAGAGCTGGGCGAGCAGCAAAGGGGCCTGCCGCCGCCGCCGCCGGGCAGCCACCCCCAGCCGGGGGTGAGGAGGAGGAGGAGAGCCGGGCGAGCGGCAAAGGGGCCTGCCACCGCCGCCGCCGGGCAGCCACCCCCAGCCGGGGGTGAGGAGGAGGAGGAGAGCCGGGCGAGCGGCAAAGGGGCCTGCCGCCGACGCCGCCGGGCAGCCACCCCAGCCGGGGGGTGGAGGGGTGAGGAGGAGGAGGAGAACCAGAGTCCCAGGCAAAGGATAAGTAACAGATATGCAAATGTAGAAGACCTAATATAGCAACTGACATAGAGACTTTATACTGACTAAACATAGAAACTGACATAGAGTCTGTGTTTTAAAGTGTGATAATATGCATGATAATATGTTGTCTTAAATGTGTTAAACTTTTAAAAACTGTGATAAAATGTATGAGGAGAAAAAATGGCGCAGACACCGGCAAACCACGCCACAAATCTTGCCAAGAGAACACTATTGACCAAAACAAAAGGCAAAACAAAGGGGCAGGCTAGGTGATACAGGATGCTTAACACCACAGAGTGGAGGAAGGGGAGGGACAGGAAAGGGGGAGGGGAAATGCAATGTTGCAAGGAGCAATACTGCATAGGGACATGGAATGTGAGATCAATGAACCAAGGTAAACTGGAAGTGGTAAAAAAATGAGATGGAAAGAATAAGCATTGACATCTTGGGCATCAGTGAGCTAAAATGGACAGGGATGGGTGAATTCAGCTCTGGAAACAATCATATCTACTACTGTGGACAAGAAAACCTTAGAAGACATGGAGTAGCCATAATTGTCAATAAAAGAGTGAGAAGAGCAGTAATGGGATACAATCTCAAAAATGACAGAATGATGTCAGTCAGATTCCAAGGCAAACCTTTCAATGTCACTGTGATCCAAATATACGCACCAACCACTGGTGCAGATGAAGCCACAATGGACCAGTTCTATGAGGACTTACAACACCTCATAGAACAGACGCCAAGAAATGATGTCCAAATTATATTAGGAGACTGGAATGCCAAAGTAGGAAATCAAAAAGTGGAGGGAATAACAGGCAAATTTGGTCTTGGAGTACAGAATGAAGCAGGGCAAAGATTGATAGAGTTCTGCCAAGAGAACGCACTGGTCATAGCAAACACTCTCTTCCAGCAACACAAGAGGCGACTTTACACATGGACATCACCAGATGGCCAACACCGAAACCAAATTGACTACATACTCTGCAGCCAAAGATGGAGAACCTCCATACAGTCAGCAAAAACAAGACCTGGAGCAGACTGTGGCTCAGATCACAACCTATTGATCGCAAAATTCAGGCTTAGACTAAAGAAAATAAGGAAAACACGGAGACCAGAAAGATATCACCTAGACAGCATCCCTAAAGAATACGCGGTGGAGGTGATGAACAGATTCAATGGCTTAGACTTAATAGATAGAGTGCCAGAAGAATTATGGACAGAGATGAGGGACATCATGCAGGAAGCAGCAAAGAAAACCATACCAAAAGAAAAGAAGAGTAAGAAAGCAAAGTGGTTGTCTGATGAGGCTCTTAAAATAGCAGAGGAAAGAAGGAACGCAAAAGTCAAAGGAGAAAGGAAAAACTACAATCATTTGAACACAGAATTTCAAAGAAAAGCAAGGAGAGATAAGAAAAACTACCTAAAAGAACAGTGCAGAGAAATGGAGGAAAACAACAAAAGAGGCAGAACCAGAGATCTTTTCAAAAAAATTGGGGAAATTAAGGGAACATTTAAAGCAAAAATGACCATGATAAGGGACAAAGAAGGAAAGGAGCTAGCTGATGCAGAAGAGATTAAGAAAAGATGAAAAGAGTACAAAGAGGAACTCTACAAAAAGGATCTCAACACTCCTGTCAATCACAATGATGAAGAAGTAGAACCTGAGCCAGACATCCTGGAGAGCGAAGTCATAAAGGCCCTAAAGAGCACTGCAAACAACAAAGCTAGTGGAGATGATGGTATCCCAGTTGAATTCTTTAAAGCGCTAAAAGATGACGGCGTCAAATTACTGCATTCAATATGCCAGCAGATTTGGAAAACAAAACAATGGCCACAGGATTGGAAAAGATCAGTATACGTCCCAATCCCAAAAAAGGGCAATGCCAAAGAATGTTCAAATTATCGAACAATCGTGCTCATCCCACACGCCAGTAAGGTGATGCTCAAGATAATACAGGATAGACTTCAGCAGCATGTGGAAAGAGAATTACCAGAGGTGCAGGCAGGTTTCAGAAGAGGCAGGGGGACTAGAGACCACATTGCCAACATACGCTGGATCATGGAGAAAACAAAGGAATACCAGAAACAAGTTTACTTCTGTTTTACTGACTACACTAAGGCATTTGACTGTGTGGACCACAACAAGATGTGGCAAGTAATTAAAGAGATGGGAATACCAGAGCACCTCATATGCCTCCTGAGAAATCTGTACATGAACCAAGAAGCAACAGTTAGGACAGAACATGGAATGACAGAGTGGTTTGGAATAGGAAAAGGAGTAAGACAAGGCTGCATTTTGTCACCATGCTTATTCAACCTATACACAGAGCACATAATGTGCAGTGCAGGGATGGAGGAATCACAATATGGGATTAAAATCGCTGGGAGAAACATCAATAATCTGAGATATGCAGACGATACCACCCTAATGGCAGAAAGTGAGGAAGACCTAAAGAATCTCTTGATTGGGCTGAAGGAGGAGAGTGCAAAAGCTGGCTTGAGACTCAATATCAAGAAAAACAAGATAATGGCAACAGGCCCAATCAGTTCCTGGAAGATAGATGGGGAAGAAGTAGAAGCAGTGACAGATTTTACTTTTCTAGGATCAAAGATCACTGCAGATGGGGATTGTAGCCATGAAATAAAAAGGCGACTGATTCTTGGGAGACAAGAAATGAGAAACCTGGGGAACATAGTGAAAAGCAGAGACATCACACTGAAAACAAAAATTAGAATAGTCAAAGCAATGGTTTTCCCAGTAGTAATGTACGGATGTGAGAGCTGGACAATTAGGAAGGCTGAACGCAGAAGAATAGATGCCTTTGAAATGTGGTGTTGGAGGAGGGTTTTGAGAGTCCCCTGGACAGCGAGGAGAACAAATAGGTCAATCTTAGAAGAAATTAACCCTGAATGCTCACTGGAAGGTCAAATAGTAAAGATGAAGCTAAAATACTTTGGACATCAAATGGGAAGGGGGGATTCACTTGAGAAGGCATTGATGTTGGGAAAGGTGGAGGGCAAAAGAAGAAGGGGGAGGCCAAGGATGAGATGGCTAGATGGCATTGTAGACACAATGGGCACAGAGCTGGGAGGGCTGAGGGGGATGGTGGAGGACAGAGGCGCCTGGAGAGCAATGGTCCATAGGGTCGCAAAGGGTCGGAACCGACTGTGCGACTGAACAACAACAGGAAAATATTTGACAGTTATGAGTGCATTTCAGCAGGAAGAAAATATGCATGTTTCTAATCTGAGAGGAAACAAGGATGGAATCCAAAATGCAGGTGAGACTTGGAGAAATTATAAAAGCTGAAGTAATTCTTGGTTTGATTGGCAGCAGGTTTCTGTGGGCTCAGGAACAGATCCTTTAAATGGCTTTCATTCTGATCCTTTTAAAAGAAGAGATATTATGAATGGAACCTGGGGTAGAGCCCATGCTTCACAGAGTGAAAACTACCCCACAAACTATGGTTCCTCTTCATACCTGTCAACCTTCCCGATTTGGCCGGGATTACCCTGTAATCCTGTGCCGATTGACGTCATTTCCCAACCCGTGCTGCCAAAACCCCGTAATTTGGCAGCAGGGGAAAGGAAGTACTGCACAGCCCTTCTGTGCAAGTCGCCTTCTATGCATGCGTAGAAGGGTTTTACACTCATGTAGAACCCTTCCACCCATGCGTGGAAGCCTACGCCGCTTGTGTAGGGGGCTGCGCAAGCGGCGTAGCCTTCCACGCATGTGTGGAAGGCGACCTGCGCGGAACCGCTCTGCGCACGTCCTGTTTTTTCCGGAGCCACGGGTTGACAGGTATGTTCCTCTTCAATCAAAGCACTAGTTCCTCCTGCTATTTTAAAAACCTGAAGCACGGCTATCAGCAGGCCCAGTTACCATGAGTGGTAATGTGTTGACATAGATGTCTGAAAACCTGACTGGTGCAGTCCCCCCTGACCTTCACTGGTTTGAATAACTTGAAACCTTTTTTTTATTTTTAGATTTTGCTTTTAGCTCCTTTGACTTTCCAATGTGAAATTCATTGCCTGTGGCAGTTCTTTATGCTCAATCAGTCTCCACTGCTTCTTAAAAGAGAGGGGGAGAGAGAAACTCAAAATCTTTCTTGTTTGCTTTGACCAGCACTTCCAAAAACTTTTTCTCGTGTAAAAGCTCCCTGGGACCTCGTCTGGATTGCCTGAGTGCCATTTGTGTTGCATTGCATTAAAGTGATGCCTGATTTCAAATACCTTATTCATTAAGAGTTCACATAGCTCTGAGCTGAAAAGGGTTCAGATGGAGTCTTTAACCAAATGTGTAGATTTTTCTGTCTAGTCTTGTTTATCTGTACACTAGATGGTATTGAAGACACAATGGGCACAGAACTGGGAGGACTGAGGGGGATGGTGGAGGACAGAGGCGCCTGGAGAACGATGGTCCATAGGGTCGCAAAGGGTCGGAATCGACTGTGCGACTGAACAACAACAACAACAAAAGTCAAATGCACCCTGTGCAGCTGGGAGTGGCTGAGGCCTTCCTGAGGATAATCCAAAGCACCTCAAATATTAGCAGACAGGCTCTGAAACAACCAGATATAATCTCCTTTTATATTTCCAGTTTAGCATGTCCATTTTAAGTATAAGAGAAACATTTTTCCTTCAAATGTATGCCTCTTATATTCTACTTATCCTTCAATAAACCAGAATCTGCCAAGAAGAGGGTAAAATAAAGGTACTAAAATGATCTGGAACCCAAGTTTTATAGGGCATGGTTGATGGAGCGCAGTATGTTCAACCAGGAAAAGAAAGGATGGAGAGATGATATGATCATAGAATAATGATGCTGGGAGGGGCATATAAGGCCGTAAAGTGCAATCCACAGTTCAATGCAGGAATCCAAATAAAACTACAGTATATCCAACAGGTGATTGTCTAAATCTCTCTTGAGTGCTTCCATTGTTGAAGAGCTCACCTGCTCCTGAACTAATTGGTTCCATTAAGGTTTTTCCTGATATTCAAATATGATATCTGGCTCCCTGTAAATTGAGCCCTTTATTACATGCCCTGCACTCTGGGATGATCAACAGATCCTGCCTTGAAAGATTCTAATAATAATAATAATAATAATAATAATAATAATAATAATAATAATAATAATAATAATAATAATAATAACAACAACAACAACAGCAGCAGCAGCAGCAGCAGCAACAACAACAACAACAACAACAACAACAACAACAACAACAACAACAAATTTTAATTTACATCCTGCACTTTCTCTGCCGAAGCTGACTCAAGGCGGCAATTACAACATGTCCACAACATACAATACAATATAATAATACAACAAATACAGTGGCATATCAGAGTACAACAGTCAACCTGACAATGGCAAAAACATACAATTCAATTCACCCCAGCCCCCCCAAAAGTCCCAAAGTCATAAAACAATGAACCTGCTGCCACTGTGAGCCCAAAGTCCTGGCCAGCAGCATGGAGGTGGTGGTGGGGAACCCAGGGAGCTGATGAAAAAGTTCACAGTGGTTCTCACCTGCTTCCAATCCCTGGAGCCGATGGCATGGGCCCCGGGGTGAGCAGGGAGCATTGGCGGGCAGCGGCAGCAGCGGCTCCTTTTCTGCTCTCCAGGCGGGGCAGGCCTGGAGGGTGGTGGCGGCGGCTCCCACCTGCTTCCAATCCCCGGAGCCAATGGCGTGGGCCCCGGAGTGAGCAGGGAGCATTGACGGGCAGCGGCTGTGGCGGCTCCTTTTCTGCTCTCTGGGTGGGCCGGGCCCAGAGGGCGGAGGCAGCAGCAGCAGCTCCCACCTGCTTCCAATCCCGGAGCCGATGGCATGGGCCCCAAGGTGAGCAGGGAGCAGAAAACCTCTGTTGAATATTAATACAGTTTCTCTGGGGTCACTAGTTTCCTTCACTGCTCCCCTGTGAAATGGCACAGTCTTTGTTTCTTCCTAATTGTATCTAAACCCCATCTGCTTCAATACCAGTGTATTGTAGTGCAGACAAGTGGGTGGGCAATGAGGTTTGGGCTCCTCCAAATGAGTCTGGTTTTATTGTCTTTTCCATCTATACCATTCTTGCCAGTACAGCAGCTTGAGGGGAACCCATTATCTGGTCTGCTGCCTCCTGTGTGATTTGTAACCAAATCCACTCTCCCATCTGGGAGTCCTGCTTGGTCACTGAAGCCTATCTCAGAGGTACGTTTTCCTTCTCACCTTCATCTTTCCCAATTCCAGCCTTTCTTTCTGTGTTCTTTTCTGTCAACCCCGCTTTTCCTTCCTCTGTTTCCTCTTTCTCGGTTGCCCTCAATCTTCTCTATCTCCATATCTGCTAAGATTGCTCATTCATAGGGGTGACAGAAGTTGGGGGCATCTTGATGCCATGTTACAAGAACAAGAACAATGTGGTGCTAAATGCAGAGTGAATAGAAAAGCTTGAGTGGGATAGCAGATGATGTCATAACTTTGCTACTCAGAAGTCTTGGAGCTGCAGTTGGTTGGATCATTGTTGAATAAAGACTTGTTGCTGTTTTGTTCATCATTGTCTGGACTGGTACTTATAAGGGCTGGCCATAACATTGGCAACAAGGATGGGATTGAAGAACAACAAGATGGCTGACCAAATCCCCCTTTGGCTGCAACTGTTTGACACCAGCGAGCCTTGCCTGTGGCCGTACTACGAAGTCCAGCTTGAGAGCTACTTCACAGTAAGAAAACTTGATCCCATGTTGTGGAAGGCAACGTTCTTGGCCCACTGTGGGCTAGAGACTCTCGACGTTTTCTCGAAGCTTCTGCCACCCGACGTGCTCCAACAAGTTTCTCTGCCAGCATTGATGCACACACTGAGTGAGCATTTCTAGCACAGGACAGCCCTCGAAGATAAAGAATCGCCAGGTCCAGCTATGACTGTGGCTGCCTTTTTGGAAGCCTCCAGCCATGACCAAAGAGACCTTGACAGCTCACCAGAGGGAACCCGAGTGCCAAAGCCAAAGCCAGGGTTGGTTGCGCCGTGCCGAAGTTGCGGGAAGTGCCATCTCCGCACCGAATGTCCCTTCAAGAGCGCACAGTGCCACCATTGTGGGAAGACAGGCCACATCTCCAAGGTCTGTAAGCAATGCGTCGAAAGTTTGCCAAAACTCCAATTCTGCATACCCAATGTCTTCACAAGTTATGGAGCTGACAACGAGAGATGAGATCTGAAGGATGGGATCAGCGTGGACCTCCACATCAAAGGGGTACCTTTCCATCTTGTGGTGGACTCTGGTTCCTTCCTCTCCGTCATGACCAAAGATGAGTATCGCCGCATTCCGCTCAAGCTCAAGGACCTTCCGGGCAAGTTAGTGGACTTGCGGGAACTTTGAAGTCCATTATAACTGTGTCTATGCAAGTCTTCCCCTCATTATTACAAAAGTGGGTAAGATTAACATTATGGCATCCCAGTGGTTCGTTCACCTAGGCATTTGTTTCATGGGAATCCAATGGGGGGGGATCAGTCCCTCGTATCGAGGATGAGCCCCAAGCATGGTTACCACCTGGGGAGGGTTTGTCCCAAGGGGCCCCTGTAAGCGATTCCTCCACTAAAGAGTTAAGTGCATTGTTTTCCCGACACGCGCATATTGCGCACAAAGATAGTGACTTTGCCCAAAAGAATAATTCTCCTGAACTGTTCGAGTTGCAAGAACTTCTGCCCACGGATGTGTCGAACTTTGAGAATCCTGACTCTTGGGAAAATTTGGCTATCACTTTGCTCAAACTGTCCCTGAACGTTTCTGCAGCTTCTAAGACTGACCCCTTGCTGTCTGATGTTATTGTGTGGGTGGACATTGGGTGGCCTCCTCCTCCATACAATGCGGAGGCAAGCATGTACTACCGGAACTGCGAAAAACTCTCGGTGCCCTGGGATCGAACACGCCATTGAGATTTGGGGTCTACAACATAGTACTGTAGGCACACACGATTCTGGGAGGTTTTCAGTTTCCCCAGCGGCGGGTAAGGGCTCACCATCCGCTGGGGTTGGGAGGGAGCTGCAGGAGTCACAATTGCCCCCGAACATAGACTGGTACAAGAAAGAGCACCTGGATGCAGGCTCACTTCCCTGGGAGGAAAAGGAGGGGTTGCAGGAGCACTCTCAGTCCCCAGGGTTGGGGGGGAAAGGACAAGGAACACAGGATATCCGAATGCCGAGGCAAAGGGAGCTTTCCTCGGGCTATTCGGGAGAGCGTGCATTAAGTCCTTCTTTGCAGGCAGCTCTGGAAGTAGATTCAGGAGCAGTTCTAGCTAAAGACGTCCCAGCTGTGGCAGCAATCCAGCCCTGGCCCAAGTCTAAGAATCCAGGGTTGATTGGGAACAAATGGGCTGGGAACTTGGAGCAAGAGGGTTCATTGCACACATCACATGTGGGGTCATTGCCAGATAATCCATAGCGAAAAGGCAAGGAGCTATGCCACTCATTGGATTGGTTTGCCCTGCGTTAAAAGTACACAAGACCCCCTCGGTTGCAAGGTTCTTTGTTGGCATCGCAGACCACCAGTAAAACACTTGGATCACTGAACACAAGCTAGGAGGGAGCAGAACAGTTTAGTGACCATGAGTTAGTTTGTCCTTCAGATAAGAGTTCATCATCTTAACTATTTTGGGGGGTCCCTACTGAAAATTTAGGGGGGAGGAATGTTGTGTATTGAGGCATATTTGCAAGAAGCACGGGTGGTGCCTTGCAAGAGGAAAATGGTGGTTTCCCGCCATCCAAATTAGGAGCCTAAAGTGGCGTGAAATCCCCCTGTTCCAGGGCGCGCTGATTATGCAAATCCAAGCCCCATGATTGGTTACAGTTTTTGATCATGTTCTCCATTGGTTAGTTTCATATATTCCCTGTTATGATTGGTTAGTCATGGTTATCCGGCGGGTCGCTACTTTGTATCAAGGAGCCACCACCAAGAAGACACTATATAAGCCCCATGGGTAAACAAGGGTGGGGCCGGACCGGATCTACACTTCTCACTCCGTACAGGTAGCCAGCTAGTGCTAAGCCTGGGTCTCTTCCATTATGCTACATTCCTATGCTAGCTAGTTATTGCCTCCAACACAGCAAGAGTCCGGAGGGACTGATTCCACTGGGATTGTGTAGCTATCTCTGTGTCTGGAGCACCTTGTGAGCTCATCTTCATCTCTAAAAGACTGATGAATAAAGACTAGTGGCTGTTTTGTTCATCATTGTCTTTTTGAATCTGCATGTGCTTTTAAGCAGAGCTGCTGCTGAGAAGAGCCAAACAAAGGAAGTGAGCACTGGTAAGTTTTGCAGTTGGAGTAGAGCTGCTTTAGAGGCCTCCACTAATTTAAATTGATAATTTAAACTGCTGAGAGCCACCTCTGTTCAAACAGAGGAAGCAGTTAGATGCTTCCAGAATCAGGGGGCAGAGCCACACCAGGCCCTTCCCTGAACTGCCACTCATAGGGGCGGAGCCACACTAGCCTTTAAAAGCTCTGAGCTCTTTCAGGATCAGCCCTTTTGAATCTGCATGTGCTCTTAAGCAGAGCTGCTGCTGAGGAGAGCCAAACAAAGGAAGTGAGCACTGGTAAGTTTTGCAGATGGAGTAGAGCTGCTTTAGAGGCCCATGCGCCTAACGGCGCACGCGATTGCAAACTAGTAACAAAGGAAGAATATAGTCTTACTAGGTAGAAAGGTAGTAAACGTGTACATTTTTGAGGCCCAGAATACTTCACTTGTTAAAATGGATTCTGAGGGAACAGCTGTAGTTACCTGCAATACTTGTGCCATGTTTGTGTTCTTGCCAAAGCATATGGAGAACTACACTTGCAGCAAGTGCAAGCTGGTTGCACTACTAGAAGAGAAGGTCCAGAAGCTAGAGGTCCGCATATCTAACCATCAACAAATTAAGGAGCTTGAGCTGTTCTTGGACAGAGCAGAGCAGACTATGCTGGACAAAGAAGAGGCGGCACAGTTCTGAGGGAGAAGGCCCTTCGCTAACTCAGGAGAGAGATGTTTGGAGGAATGTGACTCAAAGGAGGAGAAGAGTAGGGGATCACTCTGAGAGTCTGAAATTACAGAATAAATTTGAGGCTCTTTCCCTCATCACACCTGATGAGGAACACACAGAGGAACAACTGGTTCCACCTGATGATCTCTCCTTCATCACACTTGATGAGATCCAGGAAGATAAACAACAGGAACAAACTGAGGTTCTCTCCATTAATATGGTTGATGAGGTGCATGTAGATGAACAAATTGCAGGAGAGAGGCTCCTTGTACTAGGCGATTCAATAATTAGAAATACAGAGAAATGGATTTGTGATGCACATGATAACCGTATGGTGACTTGCCTGCCAGGTGCAAAAGTTGCAGACATCACAAGAAATCTAGATAGATTGTTAGAGAGAACTGGGAACGAGCCAGTTGTCATGGTACACGTTGGTACCAATGATGTTGGGAAGGTGAAGCAGTCTGTCCTGGAAGCCAAATTTAGGTTGTTAGGAAGAAGATTGAAGTCCCGGACTTCCAAGGTAGCATTTTCAGAAATGCTGCCTGTCCCTTGCGCAGGACCTACCAGGCAGGCAGAGCTCAGAAGCCTCAATGTGTGGATGAGGCGGTGGTGTCGGGAGGAGGGCTTCAGATTTGTCAGGAACTGGAGAATATTTTGGGACAAGCCAAATCTGTTCAGGAGGGATGGGTTGCATTTGAACCATGATGGGACCAGATTGCTGGCACTCAACATCAAAAAGGCTGCAGAGCAGCTTTTAAACTGATAACTAGGGGAAAGCCGACAGGAGCTGGGCAGCATCCGGTTCGGGAAAATGTGTACTTGAGTAGTGAGGAGGATGCAAAAATTACTGAGCAGAGCAAGGAGCTAGTCACCAGCACTCTAGCAGACGGATGCAAGAGGCAGTCTAACAATGCAACTGGACTCAAAAGACTGTATCAGGAAAGCATATATAAATGCTTGTATACAAATGCCAGAAGCCTCCGGAACAAAATAGGGGAGCTGGAATACTTAGCAATAGATAAGAATATTGATATTATTGGTATCACTGAAACCTGGTGGACGGATGATAACCAATGGGATACAGTTATCCCAGGCTACAAACTGAATAGGAAGGATAGGAAGGGGCAAACGGGAGGGGGTGTAGCCTTGTATGTCAAAGAGGTGATAAAATCATATGAATTGGAATATCTAGGTGATTTGGAGTCACCATTAGAAGCTCTGTGGGTAAGAGTACCAGGCCAGAAGGATGGTCTAACAGTAGGCATATACTATCGGCCTCCGACCCAAACGCTTGAGAGAGACTGGCAGTTGGAGAATGTTGTAAAGGAGGCATCCAAGAAGGGAAGCCTGGTTATAATGGGGGACTTCAATTACCCTCACATAGACTGGGAGAATTGTTGTTCAGCACATGATAAAGAGATAAAGTTCCTAGATATGCTAAATGATTGTTCCCTGGGACAGATGGTTGAAGACCCAACTAGAGGTACAAGAATCCTTGACTTGATCCTGAGTAATACTCAGGATCTGGTGCAAGATGTTAATGTGACTGATCCAATAGGGAACAGTGACCACAACTCAATTATGTTTAACTTGATCATAGACTGCAAGTCACTGATAAAATCTAACACAGAGACCTTAAATTTTCAAAAAGGAAATTTCCCAAAGATGAGGAAACTAGTAAAAAAGAAGCTGAAAGGGAAAATTGAGAGAGTCCAAACACTCCAAGAGGCATGGAGGCTGTTTACAAAAACAATAACAGAGGCCCAATTGGAATGCATACACAAAAGGAAAAAGGGCACTGCCAGGTCCAAGAGGACTCCGATGTGGATTAAAGGAGCTGTTCGGGAAGTGATCAAGAGCAAGAAAAGCTCATTTAGAAGATGGAAGGCTTGTCCGAATGAGGACAGCAGTCAGAAACATAAATTCTGGCAAAACAAATGTAAGGCAACAATCAGGAAAGTAAAGCAAAACTTTGAGGAGCGTATAGCTAAAAATACTCAGAGAAAAAACAAAGACTTCTTTAAGTACATTAGAAGTAAGAACCCAACTAGGAAGGCCATTGGACCATTAGATGACAATGGAAGGCAAGGGGTTATTAAAGAGGAAACAGAGATTGCAGAGAGACTCAATGAATTCTTTGCTTCAGTATTCACTGAAGAAGACAGAGACCACATGCCCAAAACAGAGCCTATCTTCGTAGGGAGGGAAACCGAAGAATTAAGCAAGATAGAAATAACCAGGGAGGAGGTCCTTGCATGTCTTGTTAAGCTAAACACTAACAAATCACCAGGACCAGATGGCATCCATCCACGAGTTCTCAGGAAACTTAAAGATGAAATTGCTGATCTCCTAGCCAAAATATATAATATTTCCCTCAAATCAGGCTTTGTGCCTGATGACTGGAAGGTAGCGAATGTAACACCAATTTTCAAAAAAGGATCCAGGGGTGATCCAGGAAATTACTGACCTGTCAGTTTGACATGTGTCCCAGGTAAAGTGATGGAAACCATCCTAAAAGATAGAATTGATAGGCACATAGAAGAGAAGGCGCTGCTAAAGGAGAGCCAACATGGCTTTTACAAGGGCAAATCATGCCTCACTAATCTGTTGGAATTTTTTGAGTGTGTCAACAAGCATGTGGATAAGGGGATCCAGTTGACATTGTTTATCTGGACTTTCAGAAGGCTTTTGACAAGGTCCCACACCAAAGGCTCTTGAATAAACTTACCAGTCATGGAATAAAGGGACAGGTCTTGTCCTGGATCAGCAACTGGCTAAGGGACAGGAAACAGAGCGTAGCACTAAATGGACACTTCTCCAAGTGGAGGGAAGTAAAGAGTGGGGTCCCCCAAGGTTCAGTACTGGGACCCCTGCTTTTCAACCTCTTCATAAATGATCTAGAGGTAGGAGTAAAAAGCAAGGTAGCCAAATTTGCTGACGACACTAAATTATACAGGGTAGTGAAAACTGTGAGAGATTGTGAGGAGCTCCAGAGGGATCTCTTGACACTGGGGGAGTGGGCAAAACAGTGGCAAATGAGCTTCAACATTAGTAAGTGCAGAGTGATGCATGTTGGGGCAAAAAAACCAATTACATTTATAAACTGATGGGGTCTGAACTCTCTGCGACAAACCAGGAAAGGGACCTTGGTGTCCTGGTGGACAACTCAATGAAGGTGTCAACCCAGTGTGCCTCAGCAGTGAAAAAAGCAAACTCACTGCTAGGGATCATTAGGAAGGGTATAGAAAAGTCAGCAAGTGTCATTTTGCCTCTTTATAAATCTATGCTGAGGCCCCATCTGGAATACTGTGTACAGTTCTGGTCGCCATACCTCCAGAAGGATATTATGGAGTTGGAGAAAGTGCAGAGGAGGGCAACCAGAATGATTAGGGGACTGGAACACCTTCCTTACCATCTGAGGCTGCAACGGTTGGGCCTTTTCACTCTTGAACGACGGCGTCTAAGAGGTGACCTGATTGAAGTTTATAAAATCATGCACGGTGTGGACAAAGTAGATAAGGAAAAACTGTTTTCCCTATCGCACAACACTAGAACTAGGGGACACTCCATGAAACATTTGGGTACTAGTTCTCAAACAAATAAGAGAAAGTACTTTTTCACCCAGAGGATTACTGGTCTATGGAACTCCCTGCCAGAAGAAGTGGTGACAGCTGTCAGTCTTGACAGCTTTAAGAAAGGATTAGACAAGTTCATGGAGGACAAGGGTATCAATGGCTATAATTATGGATACTTAAGGACAACCTCGGGGTTGGAGAGGTAGGCAGGATATCTCTCAATGCCATTTCCAGGGAATCCTAAGCAGGTGAAGGCATCTCCTTGGGAATACCCTGAAGGAAATGGTGAGCCACTGTGTGAGACAGAATGCTGGACTGGATGGGCTGTGGCCTGTTCCAGCAAGGCTGTTCTTATGTTCTTATGTCTGGACTGGTGCTTATAAGGGCCGGACATAACAATCATATAGTCCAGTACTATGAAAAGTGATGGGAAGCAGCTGTCCAAGATTTCACTTAGGTCCATTTAGGAAATTGAATACAGGACCTTCTATATCAGGGGTTCTTAATCTAGAGTCCAGGGGCCTGATGCAGCCCGTGACACCATTTCATGTGGCCTCCCACAGCCTCTACCACCCCTGGAAGTGAATGAATGAATGTTTATTAATTGATTAGTCTTACGACCTTATCAATAACATAGCAGAAGAATTAAAA
This sequence comes from Bradypodion pumilum, assembly GCA_035047305.1. NCBI lineage: Eukaryota > Metazoa > Chordata > Lepidosauria > Squamata > Chamaeleonidae > Bradypodion > Bradypodion pumilum. The sequence continues at coordinate 20,888,579 of JAWDJD010000009.1, read as the reverse complement.
TCTGCGCAATACAATGGAGTGCCATGAAATACAATTAAAATCCAATAAAAATTCAATATGTACATACCTGAGCTACTTTTAAAGGGAATGTAAACTGGAGAAGGTGCCTTAATACAATTAATACATGCATATCTGTAGTCAGATAAGTGAATCTCCCTTGCAGGACACCCCAATTTGATTGATATATTGGATTCTTTTAGCTAGTGCAGTAGTGGGCATCAGCAGGTTTGCACCAGTTCGCCAGAACCGGTAGCAGAAATTCTGGCTGGCCCCGCCCATCCAAGTTTTAAAATAAAGTAGTTCTCATTCGGGCACAACGCAGGGCTTTCCCCCTCCCCTGGCCATGCCCACACTGTGGTAGCAATTTTTTTTGAGCCCACCACTGAGCTAATGCCTTAATTATAAACTTGGCAGTTCTACATACAATGTTCATGTTAGAACCCAGGAGGAGATAGGACAATTTGTGATTAGAGTCCCAAAAATTATTTTTTCCAACAGGGATGCAAGGTTTTTAAATCTAATATCAGTGTATAACTGCCAATCGAATAAAATATGAGAGATATTTTCAATATTTGGAGAACTACATATGTACGTTCTTTCATGATACAGTAAGTGATGAAAACACCCATATTTATTCATGGAATCTAGTAACTCGAATCTGGCTCTACAGTAAGCCATTCTTAAAGGATGAGGGAGGCACATCAATAAATATTTTTCAGGTTGAAATTAAATTTTCTTAGCAGCCAGCCACCTTAAAGAACCATTTTTGGCCGGTAGTTCCAAGTCAGATTGCACACTATCTAAGTCTCTCTGTTTAAAAATTTCCTTGGAAGTGCCATATGTGGCAGGCAAGACAAAATGTCCTTCCGGCCCCTGAAGCTGTCTGAGGGAGCGTGACCCGGCCCTTGGCTTGAAAAGGTTGAGAACCTCTGTTCTATATGAAATGCACATGCTCCCTTAAGCTGCAGCCCTTCCTGAAAGGGTAGGTTTGGTCTCCGTTGCAACTTATGTAGGACTCCATTGCAACTTATGTAGGACTGAACAAAAGAGAATTGAGACTGGGAAATAACAACATAAAGAGAAACAAATGAGACAATAGCTTACTGAAAATAAAATGCATAGGGTTGCCCATCATTAGGTAAAATGCAGTTTAAATAGAAAAGCATCCTGCTACACAGTGCAGCTTCATACAGTGCAATCCTATGTATTCCCTTGACATTTCTTATAAGAAAACGGACATGAGACGGCTCTCTTAGTTAAGGTACCATGCTGGCTGATGATGGAACTAAAAGTTTAACAGTTTTGTTTGAATTAGATCAAATATGTAACTCTGGCTAATATTTAACTGTAGTGCATAAAACTGCAATTAGGGGGTGTGGCTAAGATGGTGGACAAGTAGCACGGACTTTTGATCGGCTCGCGCTAGTAATGCGATTTAAAGAGGTTAATCACAAAGTGGCCAGGTAAAATTACCAAAAAAATGAAGTATTTGAGGCTCCGAAACTGAAGATCATTATTTGGCACCGTCAGGAGACCGGAGGTCAGAGTCCGAGGATTGGGCGGGGGGAGAGGTGCGGTGTACGCTGTACCACTCAAGCCGCTTCGTGGTTCAGATGGGATCTCTAAGATCTGTTTTTCGCGGAGACTTTATTTTTTCCATGCTGGAGTAATTAAAGACCGTGGCTGAGGTAGTGGCTGAGGCACTAGTTGGAACGGAGCGGATCCTGGAAAGTCACAGTAAGTGGCGAGAGCGTGTGAAAGTGAAGAAGAAGGAGGAAGAGGTGGTTGGGCTGAAGTAATGGCGGCAGAGGCATGAAAACGAAACTTAGCAACTAAAAGCATAATACTGAGGGGAAGGGAAAGAGAGGAGCTGCGGAAGGCTTGGAAGAGGAAGAAAGGAAGCAGTTCGTGGATGGAAAGTAAGCCTGAAAGTTTGAGAAAATGATATAAACTTGTTTTGAGAACGTCCTTGGGTGAAGCTCTGGGTTGGAGGAGCAGAGGAATAGAGAAAAGGGCCGTGTTGTGAAGCCGCCGTTCGCGGTTGGACTTTAAAATGGTGATTGAGCTTTAAGAGAGAAGTCTGTGAATAGTGCTTAGCCAGACTTTCACTTTAAACTTGTTCCTCCAGATGGAAAGAAAAAGCTCCTCCGGGCTTGCTACAAAGTATCTTTTTTCTTTTTTTTCTCTTCTCTCTTCCCCCCTTTGAGTGTTTCCCCTCCTCCGCCTTGCAACAGGAGGTTGCCTTGCTACAAAGTTATGGACGCAGCCTAGTTTTTGTATATCACTTGGAAGCTTTGTTGGAGTGTTTCAATTTTCAGTTGGATACTTCTATTGATTTTTTCCTTCTTCTCTGGTTTGGATTTGCTTCAATCAAGGTTTTTGCATTTGGATTATAACTACCTGTGGATTATAATAATTATTTTGATCTCCCAGATCCTTGAAGTAAAGTAATAGAGAGGTGGAATCTTCAATCAAGTTTCCGGGTACTAAGATCTTGGCTAAGCTGTGACGTGTCACTGCAATTGGAATACAGCAGTTGGGAAGCTTGGTTGATTAAATTTTGAGGGTTTCGGGGGATTGAAAAGGATTGTTGCACTGTCCTCTATTATCATCTTTATCATCCTTTGGAAATCAGGAAAGTGACTCTACTTTTTACAGTTGGGAAATTTGATGTGATTGAATTCTGGAACTGTTCCAGGGAGAGGACTTTGCGGGATTGAAAAGTATTGCTTCACTGAAATTATTGTTTGACATCACAATGGATAAAGCGGTAAGGAGTAAAGGGAAGGAAGAGGAAGTTGTGAAACCGAAAAGGAAGGGTAAAGCAAAAGCTGTGGAGCCACCTTCAGCGTCATCTTCATCATCACCTGAACCTCCACCTGACCAGACTCAAATAATGGTGGAACTGGGTAAACTATTCCAAAAAATTGAGAGGATGGAAGAAGCGAGGGTCAAGGTAAAAATGAAATTTTGGTTAAATTAACAGGATCGATTACTGATCTTTCTTAAAAAAATTGATTTAAATACTCATAAGCTGGAGGGTAATGTTAAGTTGATGCAAAACAATATGAAAGAGATGAAAGGGGAAATGAAAGGGATGCACGAGGAGGTGAAAGAAAATAAGATGAAGTTGGATGAGCAAGAAAAAAGTATTGATGTGATGGAAGAGATGATGAGAAAACAGAATATTGTGATACATCATATGACTCAAAGAACGCCAGACCAGCTAAGAGACATAATAGTTAATTGGTAAAATAATTTGAAAATGGGGAAAGATTTTGTTAACAAAGACTTTGTAAGTGCTTATAGAGGGCTGAGGGGGATGGTGGAGGACAGAGGCGCCTGGAGAGCAATGGTCCATAGGGTTGCAAAGGGTCGGAACCGACTGTGCGACTGAACAACAACATAGAGTGGGACCGAGAAGGGGGGGAAATTGAACACAGGAACGTTTTGGTTAAATTTACAAATTGGGGGGGACAAACTGAAGGTGATGGCTTTTTTAAAACAAGCAGGATCTGGCGTTCTGAAAATTGATGGAACTGATGTGGAGGTATATAATGATATTCCAATTAAGGAACGTGGTTGGAGATACAAAATGAAACCGGTAACAAAAATTTTGATAAAGAAAGCAATAAAATATAATTGGAGACCTCCACAACAGTTAAGAATTTTGTATGATAAAAAGATGCAGGTGATGGATGAAAAGATCGATGCTTTGGAATATTTGACTTTGCTTGATTTGGTCAGTGCGGGGTCAAGCGAATGGTTGGAGCTGAGGAAAGACTTGTTGGCATCAGGAGGGATAAGAAGAGATTATGGTGAGGCAGATGAGGGAGGTGCTGTGGGAGGAGAGCAAACTGGAGGTGCTGGAGCAAAATTGTCATTGATAGTGGTGGAGGAGTCAAGCAAAAGTTAGAAGGGAAAGGGAAGGAAGGTGAGAATTTTTAAAAGGGAAGTGGTATTTTTAATACCCTGTTTCCCTGAATATAAGACGCTGTCTTATATTGTTTTAAACTCCAAAATTAGCAAAAGGTCTTATTTTCGGGGGATGTCTTATTTTTCCATGAAGAAGAATACCAGTCTCGATCGCGCTTCCCCACCCACAACCAAGGGACGCTTCCCTTGGTTGTGAGTGGGGAAGCGGGATCAAGACTGGCCTCAGCTGTGAGGCGGCCGGCATGGCCCATAAGAAAGCCTGCCGCATCGGAGTCTCGATTGCCTCACCGCTCACAACCAAGGGAAGTTTCCCCTGGCGAGAGTGGGATCGAGACTCCGACGCGGCAGGCCTTCTTATGGGCCACGCCGGCCGCCTCACAGCTGAGACCAGTCTTGATCAGGCTTCCCCACTTGCATCCAAGGGACGCTTCCCTTGGTTGCAAGTGGGGAAGCGCGATTGAGACTGCCCTCAGCTCAGCTGTGGGGAGGTGTCGGAGCGGGCCGCCTAACAGCTGAGACCGGTCTCGATCAGGCTTCCCCACTTGCAACCAAGGGATGCTTCCCTTGGTTGCGAGTAGGGAAGCATGATCAAGACTGGTCTCGGCTGTAAGGCGGCCGGCGTGGCCCATAAGAAAGCCTGCCACGTCGGAGTCTCGATCCCATTCTCGCCAGGGGAAACTTCCCTTGGTTGTGAGCGGGGAGGCAATCGAGACTCCGACGCGGCAGGCTTTCTTATGGCCCATGCCGGCCGCCTTACAGCTGAGACCAGTCTCGATCGCGCTTCCCTACTCGCAACCAAGGGAAGCGTCCCTTGGTTGCGAGTGGGGAAGCCCGATCGAGACTGATCTTGGCTGTAAGGCAGCCGGCTCCGACGCCTCCTCACAGCTGAGCTGAGGGCAGTCTCAATCGTGCTTCCCCACTCGCAACCAAGGGAAGCGTCCCTTGGTTGCGAGTGGGGAAGCCCGATCGAGACTGGTCTCGGCTGTAAGGCGGCCGGAGGTAAGGGGGTCTTATTTTCGGGTGGGGCCTTATATTTCAAAGGCAGGGGGAAAAGGGGGTGTCTTATTAAGGGAGGAGGTCCTATAATCGGGGAAACACGGTAGTTTGTATCTTTAAAATGTGGAGTGTGTGCTTGAGCTTTAATTAATATGCTTATCTAACACGTTCCCCCCTCCCCTCTTTGGTAGTCAAAGGTGTTTTTTTCTTCTTCCTTTTTTGAAGGAGAAAGTGGGGAGGTTGTTATTGTGTGTTTTATGTTTTCTTTTAATTATTATAGGTTAATTGGTAGCACGCCCAAGGGAAAGCTTAGGAGAGATAAAAGTGTGGGATGATTTAAATTATGAGAGCAATAAAGGTATTAACATGGAACGTAAAAGGTACAGTATCTCAAATTAAGAGGAGGAGGATAGAATCAGCTCTGAAGAGGGATAGACCGGACATAGTCTTTTTACAGGAAACTCATCAAAAATCTCAAGAGACAAACAAAAAATTTTTAAACTTGATTCAGCACTATGAAAAAATCTTATGGTACATCGAAATCAAGATGGGTTGCAATTCTGAACTCGAATAGACTGGGGTTTGAGATAACAAATAGTATTTCAGATTTCGAAGGGAGATTTTTGATAGTGAAAGGGAAAATAGATGATGAGGAAATAATGTTGGTAAATATATATGCCCCAAACGATCATCAAGTGGAATTTTTTAAAAAAATGCGTACGATATTAGTAAAAGAAAAATCAAGGAGAATGATTGTGGCTGGTGATTTTGATTTAGTAAGATCAAATCTGGATTGTACAAACATATTAAGAAGTGGAAAAGGGATTAAAGGGCAAATGTTGGATAATTGGATGATCACATTAGGTTTGAAAGATTCTTGGAGAGAACATAAGGGATCAGAAAGGGTATATTCTTATTTTTCGCAGCTTCACAACTCTTATTCCAGAATAGATTAAATATTTGTATCTGAAAATTTGGTTAAAAATATGGAGGAAATGGAACTCGGAATATTTAAGGAATCTGATCATGCCAAGGTGTTACTGGATTTGAAACTACAGAACGAGATTAGATCAAGGAGAACTTGGAAATATGATCCTAACCTATTTAGAGACCAGAAGTGTAAAGAACAAATTATGAAGAGTTGGAGTGAAAGTTGGCATTGGAATGATAACAGTGAGGTAGAATACAATGTGGTCTGGGATACCATGAAGTCGATTTTTAGAGGGGAGTGTATAAAGTTGGCAAGTAATAGATATAAAAATTATAAGTTAACACAGGATAAGCTTGAAAAGGAGATAAAGTAGTTACAGGAGGAGCATTCAAAAACAAAGAACAAAAAAGTTTTCGCTAATCTATTAAAATTAAAGACTGAATTGGTAGGTACAGAAATTGAAAAGGTGAAAAGAGATTTGGTTTATTTAAAAAGGGAATATTTTGAATTTAGTTATAAAAATTCAAAATTATTAGCAAAGGCAAGCAAAGGACAAAAGGGAAAAGAGGGAAATTGGAGTTTTGATTAATGAACAAGGGATAAGATGTAACAAAATAAAGGATAAATGTAAAATTGTGAAGGATTTTTATCAAGCTCTTTATGCAAAGAAAGACATAGATGAGGGGAAACTTAAAAAGCAACTAGAGATGCAAATAATTAGTGGAATAAAACAGGAACATAGGGATAAATGGAAGAATTAGTGACAGAGAAAGAAGTAAAAGAGGTAATTGCTAGATTGAAGTTGGGAAAAGCCCCTGGAGAAGATGGGTTGCCCGTGGATTTTTATAAGGAATTTGGAGATATTGTGGTATCAAAGTTGGTAAAATTATATAATTATATATTAGATGGTGGGCAAATCCTGACTTCATGGTATAGGACCGCAATTGTACTTTTGCCAAAACCTGGAAAGAATTTAGAGAAAGTAGAATCCTATAGACCCATTTCATTGATAAATCAAGACGCCAAGATCTTCACGGCAATACTTGCTAATCGTTTGAATAATTTCATGGGAGAATATATAAATACTGATCAAGTGGGGGTTTTGAAAGGAAGACATATGGCAGATTTGACCAGAAGAGTAGTGGATTTAGTGGATACGGTGAGTCAAACAAAAGAAAAAGTGGGATTAATATCTCTGCATATATTCAAGGCATTTGACTCTCTACAATGGATTTCAATTAAGGAAATAATTAAAAGTTACGGATTTGGTGTCAAATTTAGAAGGGTAATTGGCCAATTATATCAGCAAGGAATAGCCACTGTCAGAGTAAACGATGAGGTTACAGATGAGGTAAAGTTGGAGGCAGGTATGAGACAGGGCTGTCCTTTATCTCCAATATTGTTTATCATGGCAATGGAGTTATTAGCAAAAGCTATAAGAGAGGAAGGAAAAATAGAGGGGATTATGGGGAAAAAGATAAGTATGTATGCCGATGACACTTTGATAATTGTAAAACAACCAGAAGAGGTAATGAATAGAATTAGGCAACAACTAAAGGAATTTGAGGATATTACTGGGTTGAAAATAAATTGGGATAAATCAGAAATGATGCTTTGTAATATGGATGAGAAAGATCAGAAGAAGATAAAGGATATAGTTAATATTCAGATTAAGAATAAGATGAAATATTTGGGAATAATTATATCAAACAAATTGGAAGAGCTTAAAAGACTGAACTATGATAGTTTGAAAACTGAAATTAAGAACAGGATACAAAGTTTTCAAAAGTTGAAACTGTCATGGTTCGGGAGAATTGCACTCACTAAAATGATGCACTTTGACACTCACCTAGAATAAATTTTTTATTTGATGCGTTAGCAATTCAATTGAAGGACAAGGAAATTAAGGAGTTTCAAAAACTGATTAACAATTTTTGTAACGGTGGAAAGAAATCCAGGTTACCAAAAAAAAGCTATGGTGTTTACCACAGAAAGAACGAGGGTTGGGAATGCCGAATTTGATGGCATAGTATTGGGCATTTCAAATCAAGAATGTCGTGAAGATCTTGGCAAAGGAAAAGGTAATATGGGAGGACACTGAGATGAGGGACTATAGACATGTGGGTAAAATGGTCTTTTTATATTGTAACTAGCAAAGGTTGCCCGGCGTTGCCGGGCTGTTTTAAATGGTGTTGGAAAGTTGTTGTTGTTGTTGTTGTTGTTGTTGTTGTTGTTGTTGTTGTTAATGTTTGTAAAGAAGAGGTTAATCAATATTTGAAATTTTAAAAATGTTTATTTATACAAAAAAAAATTTGATGGCCTGTTTTAAACTGTGATGAGTTTTGTTTGGTGTTTTGGTTTTGTGGATGAAAAAAAGAATAAAGGATGATATACTTTTTCGAAAAACTCTTGGGGCCTTTTGTGTGGGGCTATTGTGTCTTTTTGTATTTTTTTTGTTATTGTGGTCAGCAAGTGCTGCTGGTAGGGGTTATCTTGTATTTTGACTGTGTTTTCTCTCGTGGCCTCTGGGTGGAGCTTCTTCCAGCAAGTAGTCTCTTTCTTTATTCATTTCTTTTCCAGTCGTTGTGGTATGAGGTCGTGTGGTGGTGAGTTAGCTGTTTTTCTTTATTTGGGGTGGTGGTGGTGGTTGGATTTTGTGGTGTTTGGCTGGGGGCTGGGTGTGTTTGGAAATGTTTGTTGTTGTTTACTTTTTGGTGTTATTTTTGTTTGTTTTTGTGTATTTTTGAATGTTTTTGATTGTTTGTTTTTGTGATTTTTGGTGTCGGGGGGGGGATCCCCTCTCAGATAGACTCCTTTGGTCCCCCACCCACCCTCTGAACCCCAGGGGAGCCAGTAGAAAAGGGGATTCCCCCCAACTCCATTTTTAAAGAGAAGTAACCACTTGGTTTCTTCTCTTTAACATGGGGCGTGTGGGGGGGGAGGGAATCCCCTCTCTGCCGGGTCCCCTGGGGTTCAGAGGGTGGGGGAGATAGACTCCTTTGGTCCCCCCCACCCTCTGAACCCCAGGGGAGCCAGAAGAGAGGGGGATTCCCCCCAACTCCGTTTTTAAAGAGAAGTAACCACTTGGTTTCTTCTCTTTAACATGGGGCGTGTGGGGGGGAGGGAATCCCCTCTTTGGCGGGTCCCCTGGGGTGAGGAGGGTGGGGGAGACAGACTCCTTTGGTCCCCCCCACCCTCCTCACCCCAGGGGAGCCAGTAGAGAGGAGGATTCCCCCCCACTCCGTTTTTAAAGAGAAGTAACCACTTGGTTTCTTCTCTTTAACATGGGGCGTGTGGGGGGGAGCGAATCCCCTCTCTGGCGGGTCCCCTGGGGTGAGGAGGGTGGGGGAGACAGACTCCTTTGGTCCCCCCACCCTCTGAACCCCAGGGGAAGCAGTAGAGAGGAGGATTTCCCCCCCCCAACTCCGTTTTTAAAGAGAAGTAACCACTTGGTTTCTTCTCTTTAACATGGGGCGTGTGGGGGGGGAGGGAATCCCCTCTCTGGCGGGTCCCCTGGGGTGAGGAGGGTGGAGGAGACAGACTCCTTTGGTCCCCCCCACCCTCTGAACCCCAGGGGAGCCAGAAGAGAGGGGGATTTCCCCCCCCCCAACTCCGTTTTTAAAGAGAAGTAACCACTTGGTTTCTTCTCTTTAACATGGGGCGTGTGGGGGGGGGAGGGAATCCCCTCTCTGGCGGGTCCCCTGGGGTGAGGAGGGTGGGGGAGACAGACTCCTTTGGTCCCCCCACCCTCTGAACCCCAGGGGAGCCAGAAGAGAGGGGGATTCCCCCCCAACTCCATTTTTAAAGAGAAGTAACCACTTGGTTTCTTCTCTTTAACATGGGGCGTGTGGGGGGGAGGGAATCCCCTCTCTGGCGGGTCCCCTGGGGTGAGGAGGGTGGGGGAGACAGACTCCTTTGGTCCCACCCACCCTCTGAACCCCAGGGGAGCCAGAAGAGAGGGGGATTCCCCCCCAACTCCGTTTTTAAAGAGAAGTAACCACTTGGTTTCTTCTCTTTAACATGGGGCGTGTGGGGGGGAGGGAATCCCCTCTCTGGCGGGTCCCCTGGGGTGAGGAGGGTGGAGGACACAGACTCCTTTGGTCCCCCCCACCCTCTGAACCCCAGGGGAGCCAGAAGAGAGGGGGATTTCCCCCCCCCAACTCCGTTTTTAAAGAGAAGTAACCACTTGGTTTCTTCTCTTTAACATGGGGCGTGGGGGGGGGGAGGGAATCCCCTCTCTGGCGGGTCCCCTGGGGTGAGGAGGGTGGAGGAGACAGACTCCTTTGGTCCCCCCACCCTCTGAACCCCAGGGGAGCCAGAAGAGAGGGGGATTTCCCCCCCCAACTCCGTTTTTAAAGAGAAGTAACCACTTGTTTCTTCTCTTTAACATGGGCCGTGTGGGGGGGAGGGAATCCCCTCTCTGGCGGGTCCCCTGGGGTGAGGAGGGTGGGGGAGACAGACTCCTTTGGTCCCCCCCACCCTCCTCACCCCAGGGGAGCCAGAAGAGAGGGGGATTCCCCCCAACTCCGTTTTTAAAGAGAAGTAACCACTTGGTTTCTTCTCTTTAACATGGGGCGTGTGGGGGGGAGGGAATCCCCTCTCTGGCGGGTCCCCTGGAGTGAGGAGGGTGGGGGAGACAGACTCCTTTGGTCCCCCCCACCCTCTGAACCCCAGGGGAGCCAGAAGAGAGGGGGATTCCCCCCCAACTCCGTTTTTAAAGAGAAGTAACCACTTGGTTTCTTCTCTTTAACATGGGGCGTGTGGGGGGGAGGGAATCCCCTCTCTGGCGGGTCCCCTGGGGTCAGGAGGGTGGGGGAGACAGACTCCTTTGGTCCCCCCCACCCTCTGAACCCCAGGGGAGCCAGAAGAGAGGGGGATTCCCCCCCAACTCCGTTTTTAAAGAGAAGTAACCACTTGGTTTCTTCTCTTTAACATGGGGCGTGTGGGGGGGGGAGGGAATCCCCTCTCTGGCGGGTCCCCTGGGGTGAGGAGGGTGGGGGAGACAGACTCCTTTGGTCCCCCCACCCTCTCAACCCCAGGGGAGCCAGTAGAGAGGGGGAGCACAACACCCCCCACCCACCCAGTGATATTAAAGGGGAAACTCTGATTAGGAGCTTCAGGCGCCGTTGGAGAGGGGGGCTTTGTTCCCCGCGGCTTGGCGGACTTGCTCTCCCGGTGTTTTTGTTTTTGCTTTATTTCTTGGGTGCTGGCTTCCTCAGCGTTCTGCGCGCTCATGGCGCGCAGGACGCTGGGGCTTGTAGTTATGGGTTGGTGCTTTGTGTAATTATGGCTACCTAAGGACAACCTCGGGGTTGGAGAGATAGGCAGGATATCTCTCAATGCCATTTCCAGGGAATCCTAAGCAGGTAAAGGCATCTCCTTGGGAATACCCTGAAGGAAATGGTGAGCCACTGTGTGAGACAGAATGCTGGACTGGATGGGCTGTGGCCTGTTCCAGCAAGGCTGTTCTTATGTTCTTATGTTCTTATGTTTGTGCTGTGTTTTTTTAAAATGCTTTTCTTTTGATTGGCTGCGGCGCGTTTCCGAACGCTGCGCCGTGCGAGAGCCTCTCAGCCTGATTGGCTCTGGGGCGGCGCGGCGCAAGGAATGTTGGGAAGTGAAGTTGTTTCCCTTTCTTCGCGTTTGTGGGGCTGTTGCCCCACTGCCGGTTTTCTCAATCCTTCGTTGACCTGCGTACCCAGATCGGCCGTGTGCACGAAGGGTGAGTGCAGGCAAGTAGGGCGAGGCATAGCAACCTATAGCCAGTTCCAATGGTTAACCCTTGGATTTATAGGTTAAGATTTAGGAAAGGCAGTGACTAAAAATATTATGATGAAAGGATTAATGAATGTATGGAAGAGGGTGAAGAAGGATCTGGTTCCGAATGTCTCTCCAATACTGGAAATTTTAGACATGGCGAGTTTTCCAATTAATATAAATGAGGAGATAAAGGAGGTATTGAAGAAAAATGAGGTTATCTTGTTGAAAGACTGGTTCCGGATATGCAACGATGAGGCTAGTAGGATAAAATTGTTTGAGCAATTAAAAATCAATTGGTTTCAGAGATTGAGGATTATTAAATGGAACAGTAAATACTTGAGTGATTATGATTTGGAAAGAGAAAAGACGGAATTTGAAGAGCTGATTCTAAAAGTCAGAAAGGGGGATAAAAATATTAAGGGACTAGTCAGTAAATTGTATACAATACTAAATAAGGATGGTGATCCACAAGAGGATTTGAAATTAGGGTGGGAACAAGATTTGAATATAAAGATAGGAAAGGATATATGGAGAAACTAGCATAGTTTGCCCGGCGTTGCCGGGCTTTTTCCCCCCTGTGCTTTATATAAAACAATGAATTCTTTGTTGTTTTTTGTAAATTTTTTATTTTTTTAACTTTGTAAAGTTTTATAGGTTGGTTTTATAGGTTAAGATCAGCATTTTTTGCCCTGCCGGGCAGGTATAACATGTGTGCTTGTGGTTGGGGTGGTTTTGAGGGGTAGACATACACACAATATAAGCATACATGCAACACAACCACACACGCGCACACAATACACACACACACAACACATACACACACACACAAAATACACACACAGCACACACAACACAACCACACTCATTCAATACACACATACAGCACACACAATATCACCACACACTCATTCAATACACAAATACAAAACAATCACACACACAACCCCACACACACACAACACACAACACACACACAACACAACCACACACTCACTCAATACACACACAACAACACACACAATACACACAGCACACACAACATAACCACACACACACACTCAATACACACACACAACACAACCACACAAACAACACAAACAACAGAACTACACACAACACATCCACACAAACAACACAACCACCCACACAACACACCCACACACACAACACAAACACACCCACACACAATACACACACACATGCCATAGCTCCATGGGGAGAGGATGGGCTCTTCCTCCCCCCCCCCCCGAAGCCTTGGTGAGCACACACACACACACACACACACACACACACACACACACACACACACACACACACACACACACGCCGAAGCCTTGCAGGGGGAGGAGGGACTCTTCCTCCTCCCCCCTGAAGCCTCGGTGAGGACACACACACACACACACACACACACACATGCTGAAGCTTTGCAGGGGGAGGAGGAGCTCTTCCTCCTCCCCCAAGCCTTGGTGAGGACACCCAGGAGGCCTTTGCTGGGCGGGCGGGAGCATCGTTTGCCGGCTGGGCTGCTTGATTTTGGTGGCCCACACCCCACCGATGAAGGCCTTGGCGCCGGCATTGAGGGAGGAAAGGCCACACCATGGAGGCATGGAAGGTGAGTGGTCCAGCACAGAAGGCCGCTCTGGGGAGGCGCAGAGTACGAATTGCCCAGCTGCCAACAGGTAAGTGGGGCAGGGGACTGAGACTGGGGGGAAGGAGGTGGGTTCGTTCTCCCCCTTTCTTCTCTATGACCTGTGTGGGTGGCGTGCTCCCCAGGCCCGTTCCCCTCCTCAATTCCTCTCCCCCGCCCCACTTACCCGTTGCCAGTTGGGCCTTTCGTACTCTACGTTTCCCCAGTGCAGCCTTCTGTGCCGGGCCTCACCTTCCATGCCTCTGTGGCGCAGCCTTTTCTCCCTCTCCACTGGTGCCGAGGTCCTCACCGGTTGGGTGGGGGCCGCCAAAAGCAGGCAGTCCAGGATCCGACATGGCCAGCCGCCCACCGCGATGAGCTGGGGATGGCTTCCCTCCGGGAGACGAAGTGCCTCCTGGAGGGAAGTTGTTGGCGCATTGGCTTTCCCAGCCTCCTCCATGCTCATGTCCCTTAGCCTGATTGGCTGAGGGGTCACAGCACGGAGGACGCTGGGACTTGTAGTTTCTGACGTCCGTCGCTCGGCAAGGTTTTGAAACGCTACTTTTGATTGGTTGCGGCTCGTAAAACAAAGACTGAGTCCGTTGTTTTTATCATCTTGATTGGCTGACACTGGGAGAAACACGGCGAAATGCAATGCTTTTTGGGAAATGAAGTTGTTTCCCTTTCTTGCCAATGGTGGGGCTGATGCCCCAATCGCGATTTTTTAAACCATTCGTTGACCTGCGTAGCCACTTCGCCCGTGCTCTCAAAGGGAGGGAACGGGTAAGTAGGGCGACGCACAGCAGCCCATAGCCAATTCCAACGGTGAACACTTGGTTTTATAGGTTAAGATAAATGGAAAAAGAGGATTATGAGAACTATGTCGGTTAGAATAAAGGAACATAATTTTAAAATGTTGTGGAGATTGTATCTGACCCCAGTGAGGTTACACCAAATGGACAATAAAAAAGACAAAATGTGTTGGAGATGCAAGGGCTCTATCTGAACGTATGAACACATGTGGTGGGGTTATAAAGTGGTTAAAGATTTTTGGAAAAGAATTGAAAAAGAAATTGGAGAAATATTGGGCAAGATGGTTAAATTGGGTTCAGGTACCATCCTGTTTTTTTTATTATTATTATAAATTTTAATTGAGTTTTTATAAACATACAATAAAATACAATACATAACAAATGTGTTATACAGGGGGGGGGGAATACTTGTTTTTTTTAAAAAAAAAATCATATACTAAATACAAAAAATGACAAATAAAGAAAAGAAAACAGAAGAAAAAGAAAAAATAGACACCTATCCTATATGTTTATATATTTATCTTTAAATCAAATGTCATTAAAACCTCATTGTAAATACGGTTTCTTGGCTTATTTCTTGAATTCTCCATTCTTAACTACATCTCTAAACGCATTTTCTAATAGATCATATAATACCATTATGAATAGGAAAGATCAACGACAAAAAACAAAAAGAAGAAAAAATATATGACTATATAGTAATCACCCTGTGCCTATTTACACTGCCCTGGAGAGCTCAGAATTTCTCACTAATTTAATTCCAAAATCTACTTTGTTCTGGTACAGGTCTGTTTATTTCATCCCCCTTAAGGGAATGATCCACAAAAGGCTTCCATATAATCCAAAATCTATTTTCTTTCAAATTATCCCTTTTTTTCCTTATCTCCCAAGTCAATTTATCATTCAACGCCAAGTTCCACATTTCTTTATACCACTCCTCAGTTTGTATAATTACATCATTTTTCCAATGTCTAGCAATACATCCTCTAGCTATTGTTATCATTATTTCTAATAACTCTTTCCTATCCTTATTTAAATTAGTGGCTTCCACATTTGTTAGTAGAGTAATGCCTGACCCCAATTTTACCATTTTACCAAAAATTTCTCCAATTTCTTTTTCAATTCTATTCCAAAAATCTTTAACCACCTTACAACTCCACCACATGTGTTCATATGTTCCAATAGTATCCTTGCATCTTCAATACTTATTTTCTTTTTTATTGTCCATTTGATGTAACCTTACTGTGGTCAGGTACCATCTCCACAACATTTTATAGTTGTGCTCCTTTATTCTAACCAACATAGTTCTCATAATCCTCTTTTTCCATTTATTTTTCCATAAATCTTTTTCTATCTTTATGTTCAATTCTTGTTCCCACCCTAATCTCAATTCCTCTTGTGGATCGCCCACCTTATTTAGGATTGTATACAATTTACTGACTAATCCCTTGATATTTTTTTCTCTGTTTCTAATTTTTGAAATTAATTCTTCAAATTTAGTCTTTTCTCTTTCAAAATCATAATCCCTCATATATTTTTTATTCCAATTAATAATTCTTAATCTCTGAAACCAATTAATTTTTAATTGCTCAAACAATTTTAACCTACTGCTCTCATTACTGCATATCCGGAACGAGTCTTTTAACAGGATAACCTCATTTTTCTTCAATATCTCCTTTATCCCCTCATTTATATTAATTGGAAAACTCGCCATGTCTAAAATTTCCAGTATTGGAGAGACATTCGGAACCAAATCCTTCTTCACTCTCTTCCATACATTCATTAATCCTTTCATCATAATATTTTTAGTCGCTGCGTTTCCCAAATTACAGCCTAGAAAAATCATTTTACCCATGTGTCTATAATCCCTCATCTCAATTTCCTCCCATATTACCTTTTCCCTTGCCAAGATCTTCACAACATTCTTAATTTGAAATGCCCGATAGTATACCATCAAGTTCGGCATTCCCAACCCTCCTTTTTTCTGCGGAAAATACCATAACTTTTTGGGCAGTCTAGATTTCTTACCCCCATTGCAAAAGTTGTTAAACAATTTTTGAAATTCCTTAATTTCCTTATCCTTCAATTGAATCGCTAACGCATCAAATAAAAAATTTATTCTGGGTAATAACATCATTTTAACCATTGCAATTCTCCCGAACCATGATAGCTTCAACTTTTGAAAACTTTGCATCTTATTCTTAATTTCAATTTTCAAGCTATCATAGTTCAGTCTTTTGACTTTGCATGTGCTCTTAAGCAGAGCTGCTGCTGAGGAGAGCCAAACAAAGGAAGTGAGCACTGGTAAGTTTTGCAGTTGGAGTACAGCTGCTTTAGAGGCCTCTACTAATTTAAATTGATAATTGAAACTGCTGAGAGCCACCTCTGTTCAAACAGAGGAAGCAGTTTGAAGCTTCCAGAAGCAGGGGGGCAGGGCCACACCAGGCCCTTCCCTGAACTGTGACTCAGAGGGGTGGAGCCACACTAGCCTTTAAAAGCTCTGAGCTCTTTCAGGGTCAGCCATTTTGACTCTGCATGTGCTCTTAAGCAGAGCTGCTGCTGAGGAGAGCCAAACAAAGGAAGTGAGCACTGGTAAGTTTTGCAGTTGGAGTAGAGCTGCTTTAGAGGCCCGCGCGCCTAACGGCGCGCGAGATTACAAACTAGGAACATAAGAAGAATATAGTCTTACTAGGTAGGAAGGTAGTAAACGTGTACATTTTTGAGGTCCAGAATACTGCACTTGTTAAAATGGATTCTGAGGGAACAGCTGTAGTTACCTGCAATTCTTGTGCCATGTTTGTGTTCTTGCCAAAGCACATGGAGAACTACACTTGCAGCAAGTGCAAGCTGGTTGCACTACTAGAAGAGAAGGTCCAGCAGCTAGAGGCCCGCATATCTAACCACCAACAAATTAAGGAGCTTGAGCTGTTCTTGGACAGAGCGGAGCAGACTATGCTGGACAAAGAAGAGACAGGGCACAGTTCTGAGGGAGAAGGCTCTTCACTAACTCAGGAGGGAGATGGTTGGAGGAATGTGACTCAAAGGAGGAGAAGAGTAGGGGATCACTCTGAGAGTCTGAAATTACAGAATAAATTTGAGGCTCTTTCCCTTATCACACCTGACGAGGAACACACAGAGGAACAACTGGTTCCACCTGATGATCTCTCCTTCATCACACTTGATGAGATCCAGGAAGATGAACATCAGGAACAAACTGAGGTTCTCTCCCTTAATATGGTTGATGAGGTGCATGCAGATGAACAGATTGCAGGAGAGAGGCTCCTTGTACCAGGCGATTCAATAATTAGAAATACAGAGAAATGGATTTGTGATGCACATGATAACCGTATGGTGACTTGCCTGCCAGGTGCAAAAGTTGCAGACATCACAAGAAATCTAGATAGATTGTTAGAGAGAACTGGAAACGAGCCAGTTGTCATGGTACACGTTGGTACTAATGATGTTGGGAAGGCCAAGCGGTCTGTCCTGGAAGCCAAATTTAGGTTGTTAGGAAGAAGATTGAAGTCCCGGACTTCCAAGGTAGCATTTTCAGAAGTGCTGCCTGTCCCTCGCGCAGGACCTACCAGGCAGGCAGAGCTCAGAAGCCTCAATGTGTGGATGAGGCGGTGGTGTCGAGAGGAGGGCTTCAGATTTGTCAGGAACTGGAGAACATTTTGGGACAAGCCAAATCTGTTCAGGAGGGATGGGTTGCATTTAAACCATGATGGGACCAGATTGCTGGCACTCAACATCAAAAAGGCTGCAGAGCAGCTTTTAAACTGATAACTGGGGGAAAGCCGACAGGAGCTGGGCAGCATCCGGTTCGGGAAAGTGTGTAGTTGAGTAGTGAGGAGGATGCAAAAATTACTGAGCAGAGCAAGGAGCTAGTCACTAGCATTCTAGCAGAAGGATGCAAGAGGCAGTCTAACAATGCAACTGGACACAAAAGACTGTGTCAGAAATGCATATATAAATGCTTGTATACAAATGCCAGAAGCCTCCGGAACAAAACAGGGGAGCTGGAATACTTAGGAATAGATAAAAATATTGATATTATTGGTATCACTGAAACCTGGTGGACGGATGATAACCAATGGGATACAGTTATCCCAGGCTACAAACTGTACAGGAAGGATAGGAAGGGGCAAACAGGAGGTGGTGTAGCCTTGTATGTCAAAGAAGTGATAAAATCGTATGAACTGGAATATCTAGGTGATTTAGAGTCAGCATTAGAAGCTCTGTGGGTAAGAGTACCAGGCCACAAGGATGGTCTAACAGTAGGCATATACTATCGGCCTCCGACCCAAACTCTTGAGGGAGACTGGCAGTTGGAGAATGTTGTAAAGGAGGCATCCAGGAAGGGAAGCCTGGTTATAATGGGGGACTTCAATTACCCTCACATAGACTGGGTGAACTGTTGTTCAGCACATGATAAAGAGATAAAGTTCCTAGATATGCTAAATGATTGTTCCCTGGGACAGATGGTTGAAGACCCAACTAGAGGTACAAGAATCCTTGACTTGATCCTGAGTAATACTCAGGATCTGGTGCAAGATGTTAATGTGACTGATCCAATAGGGAACAGTGACCACAACTCAATTATGTTTAACTTGATCATAGACCGCAAGTCACTGATAAAATCTAACACAGAGACCTTAAATTTTCAAAAAGGAAATTTCCCAAAGATGAGGAAACTAGTAAAAAAGAAACTGAAAGGGAAAATTGAGAGAGTCCAAACACTCCAAGTGGCATGGAGGCTGTTTACAAAAACAATAACAGAGGCCCAATTGGAATGCATACCCAAAAGGAAAAAGGGCACTGCCAGGTCCAAGAGGACTCCAATGTGGCTTACAGGAGCTGTTCGGGAAGTGATCAAGAGCAAGAAAAGCTCATTTAGAAGATGGAAGGCTTGTCCAAATGAGGACAGCAGGCAGAAACATAAATTCTGGCAGAACAAATGCAAGGAAACAATCAGGAAAGCAAAGCAAGACTTTGAGGAGCGTATAGCTAAAAATACTCAGAGGAATAACAAAGACTTCTTTAAGTACATTAGAAGTAAGAACCCAACTAGGAAGGCCATTGGACCATTAGATGACAATGGAAGGCAAGGGGTTATTAAAGAGGAAACAGAGATTGCAGAGAGACTCAATGAATTCTTTGCTTCAGTATTCACTGAAGAAGATAGAGACCACATGCCCAAAACAGAACCTATCTTCGTAGGGAGGGAAACCGAAGAATTAAGCAAGATAGAAATAACCAGGGAGGAGGTCCTTGCATGTCTTGTTAAGCTAAACACTAACAAATCCCCAGGACCAGATGGCATCCATCCACGAGTTCTCAGGGAACTTAAAGATGAAATTGCTGATCTCCTAGCCAAAATATATAATCTTTCCCTCAAATCAGGCTTTGTGCCTGATGACTGGAAGGTAGCGAATGTAACACCAATTTTCAAAAAAGGATCCAGGGGTGATCCAGGAAATTACCGGCCTGTCAGTTTGACATGTGTCCCAGGTAAAGTGATGGAAACCATCCTAAAAGATAGAATTAATAGGTACATAGAAGAGGAGGCGCTGCTAAAGGAGAGCCAACATGGCTTTTGCAAGGGCAAATCATGCCTCACTAATCTGTTGGAATTTTTTGAGAGTGTCAACAAGCATGTGGATAAGGGGGATCCAGTTGACATTGTTTATCTGGACTTTCAGAAGGCTTTTGACAAGGTCCCACACCAAAGGCTCTTGAATAAACTTACCAGTCATGGAATAAAGGGACAGGTCTTGTCCTGGATCAGCAACTGGCTAAGGGACAGGAAACAGAGCGTAGCACTAAATGGACAATTCTCCAAGTGGAGGGAAGTAAAGAGTGGGGTCCCCCAAGGTTCAGTACTGGGACCCCTGCTTTTCAACCTCTTCATAAATGATCTAGAGGTAGGAGTAAAAAGCAAGGTAGCCAAATTTGCTGACGACACTAAATTATACAGGGTAGTGAAAACTGTGAGAGATTGTGAGGAGCTCCAGAGGGATCTCTTGACACTGGGGGAGTGGGCAAAACAGTGGCGAATGAGCTTCAACTTCAGTAAGTGCAGAGTGATGCATGTTGGGGCAAAAAACCCCAATTACATTTATAAACTGATGGGGTCTGAACTCTCTGCGACAAACCAGGAAAGGGACCTTGGTGTCCTGGTGGACAGCTCAATGAAGGTGTCAACCCAGTGTGCCTCAGCAGTGAAAAAAGCAAACTCAATGTTAGGGATCATTAGGAAGGGTATAGAAAATAAGTCAGCAAGTGTCATTTTGCCTCTTTATAAATCTATGGTGAGGCCCCATCTGGAATACTGTGTACAGTTCTGGTCGCCATACCTCCAGAAGGATATTATGGAGTTGGAGAAAGTACAGAGGAGGGCAACCAGAATGATTAGGGGACTGGAACACCTTCCTTACCATCTGAGGCTGCAACGGTTGGGCCTTTTCACTCTTGAACGACGGCGTCTAAGACGTGACCTGATTGTAGTTTATAAAATCATGCACGGTGTGGACAAAGTGGATAAGGAAAAACTGTTTTCCCTATCGCACAACACTAGAACTAGGGGACACTCCATGAAACTTTTGGGTACTAGTTCTCAAACAAATAAGAGAAAGTACTTTTTCACCCAGAGGATTACTGGTCTATGGAACTCCCTGCCAGAAGAAGTGGTGACAGCTGTCAGTCTTGACAGCTTTAAGAAAGGATTAGACAAGTTCATGGAGGACAAGGCTATCAATGGCTATAATTATGGCTACCTAAGGACAACCTCCGGGTTGGAGAGATAGGCAGGATATCTCTCAATGCCATTTCCAGGGAATCCTAAGCAGGTGAAGGCATCTCCTTGGGAATACCCTGAAGGAAATGGTGAGCCACTGTGTGAGACAGAATGCTGGACTGGATGGGCTGTGGCCTGTTCCAGCAAGGCTGTTCTTATGTTCTTATGTAAGATCTTCCAATTTGCTTGATATAGTTATTCCCAGATATTTCAATTTATTCTTAATCTGAATATTAACTATGCCCTTTAACTTCCTCTGTTCTTTTTCTCCCATATTACATAACATCATTTCCGATTTATCCCAATTTATTTTCAGCCCAGTAATATCCTCAAAATCCTTTAATTGTGTCCTAATTTTATTCATTACCTTCTCTGGTTGCTTTACAATTATCAACGTATCATCAGCATACATACTTATCTTTTTTCCCATAATCCCCTCTATTTTTCCATCCTCTCTTATAGCTTTAGCTAATAACTCCATGGCCATTATAAACAATATTGGGGATAAAGGACAACCCTGTCTCGTGCCAGCCTCCAACTTTATCTCATCTGTAACCTCTTTGTTTACTCTGACGTTGGCTATTCCTTGCTGATATAATTGATCAATTACTTTTCTAAATTTTGCACCAAAACCATATGATTTAATTATCTCCTTAATAGAAGTCCATTGTAGAGAGTCAAATGCTTTAAATATATCCAAAGATATTAATCTCACTTTTTCTTTCGTTTGACTCACCGTATCGACTAAATCTACTACTCTTCTGATCAAATCTGCCATATGTCTTCCTTTCAAGAACCCCACTTGATCTGGGTTTATATATTCTCCCATAAAATTATTCAAACGATTAGCGAGTATTGCTGTAAAGATCTTGGCATCTTGATTTATCAATGAGATAGGTCTATAGGATTCTACTTTTTCCAAATTCTTTCCCGGTTTTGGTAAAAGTACAATTGTGGTCCTATACCATGAAGTTGGAATTTGCCCTCCATCTAATATATAATTATATAATTTTACCAACTTTGGAATCACCTTATCACCGAGTTCCTTATAAAATTCCGCAGGCAACCCATCTTCTCCATGGGCTTTCCCCAACTTCAATTTATTAATTATCTCTTTTACTTCTTTTTCTGTCACCGCTTCTTCCATTCTGTCCCTATGTTCCTGCTTTATTCCACTGGTTATTTGCCTCTCTAATTTCATTTTAAGTTTCTGCTCAACTATTTCTTTTTTTTTTTTTTGAGTAAAGGGTTTGATAGAAATCTTTCACTATTTTACATTTATCTTTTATCTTATTACATCTTATCCCTTGTTCGCTAATCAAAATTCCAATTTCCCTCTTTTCCCTTTTGTCCTTTGCTGCTTTTGCTAATAACTTTGAGTTTTTATTACTAAACTCAAAATATTCCCTTTTTAAGTAAACCAAATCTTTTTTAACTTTTTCTATTTCTTTACCTACCAATTCAGTCTTTAATCTTAAGGTACCATCCTGTTAACAAATGTGGAAGGTATTAATTAAACAAGGATGAGAAAGAGTTATTAGAAATAATGATTACAACGGCTAGACGTTGTATTGCTAGACACTGGGAAAATGATGTAATTATACAATCTGAAGAGTGGTATAAAGAAATGTGGAATTTAGCATTGAATGATAAATTAACTTGGGAGATAAAGAAAAAGTGGGATAATTTGAAAGAAAACAGATTTTGGAATATTTGGAAACCTTTTGTGGATCACTCTCTTAAGGGGGATGAAAGAAACAGACCTGTACCTGAGCAAAGTGGATTTTGGAATTAAATTACTGAGATACTCTGAGCTCTCCAGGGCAATGTAAATAAACACAGGGTGATTTATTGTCTATATATATATTTCTTTTCTTCTTTTTTTCTCTCTCTATTTTTCTCCTATCCATAATGGTACTATATGACTTATTGGAAAATGAGTTTTAGAGATGACAGTTAAGGTTAGAGAATAACCATTAAGTAATAAATCAAGAGATTATAATTATAATGATGGTTTTTAGGTATTAGGATATGTCTGCATCATTTTTTTTCCTTAAAGTTGTTTTTGTATTATGTATTTTGATTATTTTTCAAATATTATGTTGTATACTTTATTTGTTTTGTATTGTGTTTTGCATTTTATATGTATAAAAATCTAATAAAAATTTATAAAAAATAAAAATAAAAAAATAAAGCTGCAATTATTTCTATGAGTGTAATACACTGCAACTAAAGTGAAACAAAACTGAAATTGTTTCTTGGAACAATATTTCATACCCATAATGAAAAATCTACTGTATTTGATGATCTGAGCAAACTGCAATGAATACAGTTCATTTGTAACAGAATTGTATTCCCTTCTTCCATGTCCAGTCCAGATGAAACTTTAAACTGCCAGAATGAGGCCATCTTCTTGGCTTTGTCATCGGCCAAACATGAAGCAAATTAGCTGTTGTCCGTCAGCAGCCGCCACTTGAGAATATTTGTCTTACAGCCATATTCTCCTTTAATGTCATTCCTTGTCCAGTGAGCTCCTTCCTCTATCTTCTAATTTGATTTTGCTATTGCATACCCTCAAGAATGTTAGTTCTTGCCATAAAGCTCTTCCTGGAACCTGAGTTGACAGACTTAAGGATGTAGAGGGTCATTCTCTGTTGGATCAGGGCCCTGTGGGCCGTAGGGTCCCGGAGGAGACTGGTCAAGCAAGACACGTGAGGCAAGATGGAGCAAAGACCAGCATTTATTGATCAGAAGGCAATTAACTTTATACCCTGCCTAGCTTGACTGCGTGCATACGTTGCGCGTAGCCGTTACATGCCATTACATGCCTCTGGAATGCCTCGCCGCTTAGCGTAGCTGTCACTTAGATCGGATGGCTTTCCGACCTGAACCGCTGCGTGATCCTCCGGGAAGACTTGGACGCGGTTCTGGTGTAAAACAGCCCCATCCAGTACCAAGGGCATCGCTACTCATGAGTAGGATCACGTCGGGGTCACCATATGTTGGATCGGGGCCCGATGTGGGCCGGAGGGTCCTGGAGGAAACTGGTCAAGCAAGACACGTGAGGCAAGATGGAACGAAGATCAGCGTTTATTGATCAGATGGCAATTAACTTTATACCCTGCCTAGCTTGACTGTGTGCATACGTTGCGCGTAGCCGTTACAGGAAAGCCCTGAGTCTGCACATTGAGATTACACAAGTTACCCATTATGGATGACTTCACCGGGGGAAGTTTCTTATCTATCTAATTTACTACCGGGGACATGCATTGTCTATTGTTATCAGGAGCAAACATGCACCTAGATTGACTCTAGAGCTTAGAGCATCTGCGGATGCGAGATTACTCATTACATGCCTATCGAGTTAAACATCTGGCGATCTTTTGCCCTCTATTGTCCGACCTGTCTGTTAGGTCAGCGATCGGTGAATAAAACAATAGCTATTAATCCGCTCCCCAATTGCTTGGGGCAACCATATCCTTTGTGGGAAGCAACAGTGTCAAATGACTGATACAACAGAAGGAACCAGAGGCTCGAAGGAGTGTTCTCCCATAACCATGGTTCTGTCAGGGACAGTGTGCCAATTATGTGCGCGGAATCCACACTCCCCCTTTATTTGTTTAATTGGACCTGACAGACGGCTTGGCGCAGGAGTGGCATTAGCTGACATGGAGTGATGACATCCTGGGGTTTCCTCCATGGGGGACACCTTGACAGCAATGAGGGAATACATTGCGCGAAACAGCAAACCGCTATCCTTAACATTGCAACACCAACAATCATCTTGAGCGTTGTTTGTAGCCATTCCCATGGAAACCATTACCATAATGAATTCCACCACCCCCATGTGGCATCTTCCTTGATATTTTTAACCAAGGTATGGAGATCTGTGATCTGACTTTGTACCTTGCGAGAGTTGTCCGTGAGGTTGAAACAACACATGCCATGGACTGTCTCGCAACCCAAATGGTGTAAGAGTAGGAGGTAATTGATAGCTGCTCGATTATCCAATATAGCATGGCGAAGCTCCGTTTGCCCTTGATTGAGCATCGCTATCGCCGAGGAGGTGTGATTAATGGCTTTTGCCAAAGCGCAAGCCAATTGACCAATCCTGTGAGCGTTGCCTACGGCTAAGCCTGGCACGCCGAACAAACCGACCGCCAATGAGACGTACTCAGCTTTGCTCAGAAGCCTAATGTTACTGTCACATGAACTATCTAACTGGGTGGCACGAACGTGCCATGTGTGGGCAGATAGATCAGTGCTTGGGGCAACCATATCCTTTGTGGGAAGCAACAGTGTCAAATGACTGATACAACAGAAGGAATCAGATACATTTGCGGGAATATTTAATTTAATTTAATTTTTAATTTAATAGTCATATTTATATATGCCGCCCACTCAGGCAGAACCCGACTCAGGGCGGCATTACAACAAGTTCTAAAAACACATAAAAACACTTTAAAAG
Source organism: Bradypodion pumilum (assembly GCA_035047305.1). Taxonomy (NCBI): domain Eukaryota; kingdom Metazoa; phylum Chordata; class Lepidosauria; order Squamata; family Chamaeleonidae; genus Bradypodion; species Bradypodion pumilum. Next base: position 20,863,253 of record JAWDJD010000009.1, on the reverse strand, counting down.
ACCCACATCCCACCCACTTTAAAAGACCCATATCCCACCCACCCATCCCACCCACTATAAAAAGAAGAAGAAGAGAGAGTTCTTAATTGTTTACATAAGCCAGCAGGTGGGGACCGTGTTCCCATTCGGGCCCCACACCTGCCCTGCCAGCCAGGTCTTCAATCCTTTCCTGAAGGGCAGCAATTCTCTTTGAAGTCTTAGATCTGTTGGCAGGAGGTTCCAGAGAGTTGGTGCGGACACGGAGAAGGCCCTCCTTCGGGTGCTGGATAGATGTGCACCCCTAGCTGATGGCACTATTAGAGAGCCCCTCCGGTCCGCTCTGGTTGGATGGGCAGACACTCTTGGGACTATGTGGTCTCTAAGGTATCCTGGCCCACTGCCATATAGGGCTTTAAAGGTCAAAACCAGCACCTTGAATTGAACCCGGAGACAAACTGGTAACCAGTGCAGCTCCCGAAGTAGCGGTGAGGCATGGGCATATCGCCCACATCCCATCACCACCCGGGCTGCCGCATTCTGGACCAGCTGCAGCCTCCGAATGGTCGTCAAGGGCAGCCCCATGTAGAGCGCATTACAATAATCTAGTCGGGAAGTGACCAGAGCATGGGTGACCATAAGCAAGGAGCCCCGGTCCAGGAGCGTGCGCAACTGGCGAATCACCCGAAGTTGGGCAAAAGCCCTCCTGGCCACAGCCGCTACCTGTTCTTCTAGCAGCAGCCGCGAGTCCAGAAGGACCCCCAAGTTTGATACCGTGGTCGACGGTATCAATGGCCGCTGAGAGGTCAAGAAGAGCAAGGATGGATGGATAACCCCCGTCCCGCTCCCGCCAGAGATCATCCATCAGTGCGACCAATGCCGTCTCTGTACCATACCTGGGCCTGAATCCTGATTGAAAGGGGTCTAGATAATCCGCTTCCTCCAGGACACTCTGCAGCTGGCATGCCACCACCTTCTCCAAAACCTTACCCAGAAAGGGCAGGTTGGAAACCGGCCTGTAGTTGTTAAGGACAGCTGGGTCAAGGGATATTTTCTTCAGGAGGGGGCGCACCAAAGCATGTTTTAGCGGTGCAGGAAATACCCCCTCCCGTAATGATGCATTTATTATCGCCCCGACCCAGCCACCTGTCACCACCTTGGAGGCTTTCACCAACCAGGAGGGACAGGGGTCCAAAGGACATGTAGTGGCACGCACAGCTGCAAGGAGCCTGTCCACTTCATCAGGGACAACAGGATCAAACCGATCCCAGATCGTACAGCAAGACTGTGCTCCGGTGCCCCCCCCCGACCCTCCCCATCCACGCCGGGATTCAGCCCTGAACGAATACGATCGATTTTCTCCACCAGATGGTCAGCAAAGTCCTCAGCCGAACCCTGCCAACCGGGCACCGATCTCCCCCTACCGAGGAGGGACCTGGTTACCCGGAACAGGGCGGCTGGGCGATTATCAGCGGAGGCAATAAGGGTGGTGAAGTATTGCCGCCTCACCACCCCCATCGCCACTAGGTAGGCCCTAATAGCAGCTCTAGCTAGTGTCCAATCGGAGTCATCCTGGGTCTTCACCCAGCGGCACTCTAGGCATCTCTTTGCCCGTTTGAGTTCCCGCGGTTCATTCGTGAACCACGGGGATGACCTAACCCCACGGGCGTGGAGAGGCAGCAGTGGCGCAATTTCATCCAAGGCTGCTGTTGCCGTCCTGTTCCACAGGTCGACAAGTGCCTCGGGTGAATCGTGTAGCCGATCCAGAGGAACATCTCCCAGTTCCCTCTGGAATCCATCTGGATCCATTAGTCGCCAAGGGCGGGCCATTTTAATAGGCCCTGCCTCCCTACGATGAAGCGTCGCCCCCAGAAAGTCAAGAGTCACCAGATAGTGATCTGACCATGGCACAGGTGAGATGACTAAATCCTGTAATCTCAGATCACTCTGCCACTGCTCCGACAAGAAAACTAAGTCTGGCATGTGACCACTGCCCCTGGTCGGACCCCGAACTACCTGAGTCAGGCCCATGGCTGCCATGGAAGCCATGAACTCCCTTGCCACTTCAGAAGCCATCCCCAATGATGGCAAATTGAAGTCCCCCAGAACCATAAGCCTCGGGAACTCCAACGCCAGCATCGAGACGGCTTCGAGGAGCTCAGGCAGGGCATCCCTTACCCTGCAATGGGGCAGGTACAGGAGTAAGATCCCCAACTGACCCTTGGGGCCCAACCGTAGAAGCAGGGCCTCACAACCAGACACTTGTGGAGCAGTGGCCCTAGCAATTCCCAAAGACTCCCTGGCAACAATGGCGACACCACCGCCCCTCCCCTCACCTCTAGGCTGGTGCCAAATACCGAACCCAGCTGGACACATGTCCAAAAGAGGTACTCCATCCTCAGGTGTCAGCCAGGTTTCGGTGATGCATGCCAGGTTGGCCCACCCCTCCTGGATAGAATCTTGGATCAGGGGGGCCTTATTACAGACCGATCTAGCATTCACCAGCAGCAGCCTAAGGGCGGGGTCACTCTGGATCTGCTGCTCGGGGCCCAGAGATGTACCAGCAGGGCTGGAATGAGGGACCGCACTTAAATATCGGACCCGCATTACCCGAGTGCGGCCCGCCCCACGGTACCCGCCATACCGCCCCATGCCCGTCACACCACCTATATGGATCCCTGGAACCCCCCTAGATGGAATGCTGCCCCTCCTTCCTGGCTGGCAGGACCAACTCTCTTCCCACCCCATCCACAATCCCCCCCCTGGTTCCAGCAACAAGCATGAGCTCCCGGAACGAGCAGGGAGCGCTGGCGAGCCCCGGCGTTGGCGTCTCCTTTTTCTTCCCCCCAGGTGGGGAGGGCGGAGGCAGAAGCGATGGCTCCCACCTGCCTCAAATCCCGGGAGCCGGTGGCATGGGCTCCTGGAACGAGCAGGGAGCAGGGAAAGGGGCTGAATGGAAGGTTCCAAGTGTGTTGGTTACATGTAAAAAACCAGCCTGAAGGCAAAATGACATTAAGTCAGTAGTCTCTGGGTGATTGCAAGTCCAACTGCTGTTGCCAGGGTTGAGGCAACAGTGATGTGGCCCTTTGACCGCGGAACAGCCGGTCATGCGAGCACAAGTTGAGTTTGGGCTGACCGCCACTCGGGGAGTGTACAGAGTGGCCACATCAGCTGGTAGGACCTTTGTGACTTGCGCATATGTCGAGTACATGATTTTGTGAAGCGGGCAAAATATCCGCTTCACTAACCAGTCACCGTTCCTGATGTGCGCGCCTGGGGGGTGACACACTGGGATGAGACAAGTACTGAGAAGAGAGGCAGAATCGGTGGTCTGCCTCACGCAAAAATCGGACTGATTGACGAGGTTTGCCAATCTTTCCCAGATGTTGTAGTGCAGCCAGGCAGAGAGATCTCTACCAGGCATCAATTCTTCTGCTTCAAATCAAGCGGCTTGAACCCCTCCCCCATAAGCAAGGAAAGGATCAAGATGATCGTCATCAAGGAGTTAAAGGTGATCTGGGACAAAACTGCAACCATGATGTTCTCCGGCGTTGGTTCCACGTTCTCCCACCGCATGATCTCAGTCGCCACCTGGCACAGGGACTTGACCATCCACCAGGTGATCTTCGGTGTTGTCACCGGCTGTCATTTCCTCCTCTGCTTGGTTTTCCCCGTCAGGGTCAATCCCTCCACCTCTGGCAGCGGGTCCGGGAATGCCTGGCTCCACGCCATTGGACTCGAGATGAGGCTTCACACAACGAGCTGGAATCCAGATAACACCTGAAGGAGACATAATTGCAGCATACCCTCTCCCCCACATTATGAGTGACGCCAGGCCCCTCCAAGAAGGATCCGGTGGCACTCAATAATGCACCATAGGACGCGGGAGAGCTTCCATGCGATGGACGTGCTTCTCCTGCGGGGTGCAATCTGAAAAAACGTTGAGGTGGTTGTACGTGAACAGTACCTTGTTCAGACCATGCTGTGCCTGACCCTGGCTTTTGGGGAGGGCTAGTTCCCCCCTTTCTGTTTGTTTATCAAGGTAGGACTTGAGCGTCTGATTCTCCTGCTCCACAATCGCTTGCCCTTGCAGATTGTATGAAATACCAAAAGTGTGCTTAATGTCCCAGGTGGCCATAAATGCGGCCAGCTGCCTGGAGCTATATGCCGGACCATTGTCGGTTTTCACGTGCCGTGGTTTGCCTATGGCCGTGAAGCAGGAGAGGAGATGCTGCTCCACATGGGAAGCCGTTTCTCCCTTCTGAGCCGTAGCCCAAACTGTGAAAACGTGTCAATGCAAACATGTATGAACTGCCATCTCCCAAACTGCGGAACATGTGTGACATCCATCTGCCACACCAGGTTGGCTTCTGTCCCTCATGGGTTGACAAACCACGAGCCCCCCCCCCTGCCGCCCCTGCACATTGTGGGCAGGAACGGACTATACCCTGAGCTTGGGAAAGTGGCAGGTTGAACTGCCGTGCAAGTGCTTTGGCATTTTGATGAAAAAATGCATGACTTTGATTCGAAGTAATGAAGACTCCCAAAACTGACCTCAGCTGAATTTCCTTTGCGGCCTTATCCGCTCTGCTATTGCCTGCGGAAATTGGGCCAGGTAAATCCTGGTGACTTCTAATGTGGGCGATATAGAGCGCTTCAGTGCGGTTTCACAAATGAAATTGAGTCGTGAGGAAAAGACCTAACAAGTTATTGTCTAACGCGGGAGTGATGTAGGCTCCCGGTAGATGTGAAGCAAATTCCGGACATACTGGCTGTCAGTGATGATATTCAAGCGTTCCTTGGCAAAGATGCGCAAGGCGAGGTTCACTGCTGCCAATTCCGCCCGCTGCGCGTATTTCTGCAGAAGAGTCAGAAGTGTGCACCAAGCCTGTCCCTCTTGCCAAGTCAGAACGCCATATGTTCAACCCCCATCAGTGAACACTGCCTGGCTCCCTGAAGCGGAACCAGGGACAATAACTCACACGAACTGACTGTCTGCGAATGAAGCGAGACAAGTCTGGGGTCTTTCGGCAAATGGTATGCCAAACATCCTGTGAATCCTTCCAATGCAACTGGGAGTGAGTCACTGAGCTGTATCAGCTGCTGGATGGAACAATGATTTTCGCTAAATCGTGCCCTGAGATATCCCTTGCTCTCGACCTTCCTCAGTAAATCACCACGGAAACCAGTTCATGTGGAGGAACGATGTTTTGGGAAGAGGTGTGTGGTAAATACACCCATTCCACGATATTCGCCCCTCACTCGGAGACTACTCTTAGAGCTCCGGTGAACATGGTTCCAGTCCAGACTATGTACAGGTTCAGAACAGGAGCATATGGCCCCTGGCTATTCTTGTCCACCCATCTCTGGCTGAGAACTTGGTTGACCTTTTTGAGAGTCAAGCGTGCCTCTCGCGGAATGTGTATCCAGTCTGCTGGCTGCTTACCTAGCATTAGCAGCGAGAAGAGCGGCTTCAGGAGTTCCGTATCTAGCCTGAAATACGGTCTAGCCCAATTGATATTCCCCAGAATCTGTTGCAATTCTACGAGGGTGACTGAGTCTTTTTTATATATATAATTTTTATTAAATTTTTGACAGACATACAAGAAAAGAAAAACAGTAACGATACAATACAATAATAACTCAAAAAAAACATCAATACAATATTAACTCACATTCATAGAAGCTAGCACATATAGTACTTAGACTAATTGTTTACCATATAACCACCAATGTTAGATACCACAATGTAAATTATTACACAATCAAAACAATAAAAGCTTTCTGTGCTACCACTATTATAATTTTTTAATAGTTACAAATCACCCTGTGAATATATACAATGCCCGGAGAGTTTGGTTTCTACTTCAACTCCAAAAACCTCTTTGAGATGGTGCAGGTCCTGAGCTATCATTTACCATAAGAGAATGATCCACAAACGGTTTCCATATATTCCAAAACTTATTCTCTTTTAAATTATCTCGTTTCACTTTAATCTCCCATGTCAATTTGTCGTTCAATGCTAGACTCCACATTTCTTTATACCACTCTCCGATCTGTATTTCTACATCGTTTTTCCAATTTCTAGCTATGCATTGTCTACCTGTAGTTAATACAATTTCCAGTAATTCTTTTTCCTCTTTATTCAAACCCAAACCTTCCACATTTGTTAAAAGAATGGTACCTGACACCAACTTAACATTTTTACCCAATATTTCACCAAACTCCCCTTCTATTCTTCCCAAAAAATCCCTTATTTTTTACAACTCCACCACATGTGTTCATATGTTCCATCAGTTTCTTTGCATCTCCAACATAACTTATCTCTTTTATTATCCATCTGATAAAGTCTTAGTGGTGTCAAGTACCATTGCCACAACATTTTAAAATTATGTTCTTTAATTCTTACAGACATTGTTCTCATAATCCTCTTTTTCCATTTATTTCTCCATTCAACCTCCCCAATTTTTATATTCAAATTTTGTTCCCACTTCCGTTTCAAATCTTCCTGTGGATCATTACCCTTATTCAATATAGTGTAAAGCTTGCTTACAAGACCCTTAATGCTTCTTTCCCCTTTTCTGATCTTTATTACCAATTCCTCAAATTCCATCTTAGTTCTATCAATCCCTACTTCTCTTTTATATTTTATATTCCAGTTATCCACCTTTAATTTCTGAAACCAATCCAAATTTAACTTCTCAAGTATTATTTTTTCTCTTGGTATCATCATCACAAGCTTTTAACCAGTCCTTCAGTAAAAGCATCCCATTTTTATCCAATATTTCCTTTTTTTCCTTATCTAATTTTATTGGGAAACACACCATATCAGTCAATTCCAAAATTGGAGAGAGATTTGGGACCATATCTTTCTTTACCTTTTTCCACACCTCCATGAGCCCTCTCATCATGGTATTATTTGGCCTTTTCAACTTGTCCTTTATTCCCAAGAAACTCATGTTACCAATATTTCTATACTCTTTCATCTCCAGTTGCTCCCAAATTGTTTTTTCTCTTGCCAAAATCTTCACAACATTCTTAATTTGAAATGCTCGATAGTATGCTAACAAATTTGGCATGCCCAGACCCCCTTCTTTCTGAGACAAATACCAAAGCTTCTTTGAAAGTCTAGATTTTTTACCTCCATTACAGAAACAATTAAACATCTTTTGAAACTCATTAATTTCCTTCTCCTTCAAATGGATCGCTAGTGCATCAAATAAAAAATTAATCTTTGGTAGCAATATCATTTTACAAATTGCAATCCTTCCGAACCATGACAGCTTCAACTTCTGAAACTCTTGTATTTTATTCTTAAATTCGACTCTCAAGCTATCATAGTTCAATCGTTTAAGTTCTTCTAATTTATTTGAAATAATTATCCCCAAATATTTCAGCTTATCTTTAATTTGTATATTAAATGTCTCCACTATCCTGCCCATCTCACCTACCCCCAAGTTACACAGCATCAATTCTGATTTATCCCAATTTATCATTAATCCAGTTATAGCTTCAAATACCTGTAGGTGATCTTTAATCCTGTCCATTACCAACTCCGGATGTTTCACCATAAGCAATGTATCATCCGCATACATTCTCACTTTATTACCCATAATCCCTTCTATATTTAAATCATCCCTTATATTTTTAGCTAATATCTCCATTGCCATAATAAACAGGATAGGAGATAATGGACAACCCTGCCTAGTACCAGCCTCTAGATTTACCACATCAGTAAGCTCCTCATTTACTCTGATCCTAGCATTCCCTTTTTGATATAATAAGTCTATTACCCTATTAAATCTATCCCCAAACCCATATTTTTTAACTATTTCCTTAATTGAAGACAACTGTAATGAATCAAATGCCTTGAAGATATCTAATGATAATAAGCCCACCTTTTCCTTCGTTTGATTAACATTATCAATTAAATCTAATACCCTTCTAGTCAAGTCCACCATATGCCGACCTTTTAGAAACCCAACTTGATCAACATTTATGTATTCCCCCATAAAACTGTTTAGACGATTGGCCAATATTGCTGTGAAGATCTTGGCATCCTGATTTATAAGGGAAATTGGTCTGTACGATTCCACTCTTTCCAGATTCTTACCAGGCTTTGGCAGTAGAACGATTGTAGTGTTATACCATAAAGTCGGGATTGATCCTCCATCTAAAATATAATTATATAGCTTCACCAATTTTGGCACCACTTCTTTAAATTCTTTGTAAAACTCTATCGATAATCCATCATCTCCCGGAGCTTTCCCCATCTTCAACCCACTAATTACCTCCTTAACCTCTTTATCATTAATCCTTTCCTCCATTTTCTCTCTATGTTCTTGTTTTATTCCGTTCCCTAACTGTCTCTCCAATATCTTTTTGAGCCTCTCCAAATCTACTTCCTTTTTTGCATATAATGCTTGATAAAATTCCCTGACGATTTTACATTTATCTCTATTCTTATTACACCTTAAACCTTGTTTATTAACCAATACCCCAATTTCTCTTTTTTCCCTTTTAGCCTTGGCTGCTCTTGCTAATAATTTTGAACTTCTGTTGCTAAATTCAAAGTATTCTCTATTTAAATAAATCAAATCTCGTTTAACTTTGTCAATATCCTTGCCCATTAATTCTGCTTTAAGTCTTTGTAATTTCATAAGAATTTTTTTATCTTTACTTTTCGCATGATCCTCCTGTAACTGCTTTATTTCTCTTTCTTTTTCTATCTGCTCTACTTTATATCTTTTATATTTAAGACTCGCCAACTTTATGCTTTCCCCCCTAAAAACCGACTTCATGGTATCCCATACAACATTAAAATTAACCTCATTATTGTCGTTCCACTGCCAACTTTCTTTCCATCTTTCCATAATCTGCTCTTTACATTTCTGGTCTTTAAACAAGTTAGGATCGTACCTCCAACTTCTTCCTCTTCGAATATCTTTTTGTACTTTCAATTTCAAATATACTTTGGCATGATCCGATTCCTTAATGATCCCGATTTCCATTCCTTCTATATCTTTGATCAAATTTTCCGTAAGAAAAACATAATCTATTCTTGAGTAGGTCCCATGGACGTGTGAAAAAAAGAGTATGCCCTTAAACTCTCTCCAAGAATCCTTCAAACCCATAGCATCCATCCATTTATCCAGAACCTTCCCTTTCAAACCAGTTCCACTTCTTGCTATGTTTGTACAATCTAGCCCTGACCTTATCAAATTAAAATCTCCCGCCACAATAGTTTTTGCAACATTCTCTAATTCCACTATTTTCCGAACTTTTTCTAGGAACTCCGCTTGATGATTGTTTGGAGCATAAATATTTACCAACATGATTTCCTCATCCTCTATTTTTCCTCTTACAATCAAATATCTGCCCTCTTGATCCACAACACTTTTTGTAATCTCAAATCCTAATTTTTTAGAGATCATGATTGCCACCCCTCGTGCTTTTGAAGTTCCAAATGCCATCTCATAGTGTTGCATCCATCCCAAAAAAAGTCTATTCGTGTCTTTTGACTTCTGATGCGTTTCCTGTAAGAACAATATATCGGGTCTATCTTTCTTCAGCGCCAATTCCAATCTCCATCTCTTAAGAACAGAACCTGTACCCTTCACATTCCATGATAATATTTTAATACTTCCCATAACCTACCTCCTTTCTAAGCTCTAAACTCTCCATCGGGCGTGCCACCAACAACCCCTTACCCCTATACCACACAAAACTACATACAACACACACTATCTCTCTCCCCACCTTCTTACAAAAAAAAAGCCGCCTTTGACAACCAAAGAGGGGAGAGGGGGGACATGCAAGATGTGCCTTCCTACCGGTGCTACGCGCTACTCACCTTTCTATATCAATTAAATGCTTTAAATTGTTATAATCTAATTCTCATTGCTCCTTACTTGTCTCCTCCTCCACCATGATCAACGACAGCCCCTCCTCCTCTTCCCTTCGCTGCGGTGTTCCACCTGTTGCCCCACCAGCTTCCTCCCTCTCATACTCCCTCCCCAAAGCTCCCGATTCCATCAATTCCTTCTTGAGATTTATCCATTCTTCCGAATCTACTTTTACCAGTTCCAGCAAGCTCAAGTACTCCAATGGATTGGCCCCTTCATCAATTACTTGCATTCTTTTGTCATAAAAGAAGCGCAGTTGCTGTGGAAATCTCCAATTATACCTTATATTTTTACTCATCAACAATTTGGTTACAGGCCTCATCTTATATCTCCACGTTCTTTCTTTCAATGAGATATCATTATAGACTTCTACGTCAGAACCATCAAATTTCAAAGCATCAGGACCAGCTCATTTCAAATGGGCCATTACTCTTAGCTTATCGGCCCAATTTGCAAATTTTACCAACACATTTCCTTGGACCACCCTCCCTCTTCTTGGGCCCACCCGAAATACACTTACAAAATCTTCCTGGACAAATTCTTTTCCCATATTCAAACCATTTAACCACTGAACCACTCTTTCTCTTAACAAGTCCAGTGTCCGTTCCACCACCTGACGGATCACAATATTCTGCTTTCTCATCATATCTTCCACAGCATCAATCCTTCTCTCTTGTTCATCCAATTTCAGCTTATTCTCCCGCACCACCTCCTGAGTCCCTTTTATTTCCTTTTTTATGGCAATTACCTCAGTTTGAACCAATTTCACATTTCCCTCTATTTTTTTCAGACTTAAATCCACCTTTTTTTGAAAAATCTGCAACAGATGATACCACCTTATCTTGCTTTTTCATCATTTCATTTCTATCTTTCACCTTTGATTCCTCATTCTTCTCCAATTTCTGAAACAACTTGCCAATTTCCACCATTATGGGTTTGATCATAAGGCACTGTGGGCGGAGATGAAGACTGAGGGGCTTCCTCTATTGGTACTTTTTCCTTCTTCTTAGGCTTCACAACTGGCTCTTCCTCCTTTGCTTTCCCTCTTGTACCTTTATCCATAATAATGCAGTATATAAAAGTCCAATGTTGCAGAACGTTGTAGAAATTAGTCAATCAGAAAAAACCTGTAACACTGCAACCCTTGGTTCCACAAGTCCAAAAGAGAAACTTGTATGTAGGAAGAAATCCAACAAAGAGTTAAATATTGTAATCCACAAAAAACAGAAGGAACCGAAATGTACTCCCAACAGGCAGCAGAGACAGAAAAAGAAAAAGAGAATAATAATCCACATCAGATCCGTTTCCCCAAAGCAAGTAATCCAATTGGTCATCTTCCAAACTACAAAAGTAAAGGCTCCAAAGAAACAGTCACCCAGAACTTCTCGTTTAAATCCAAGCCGCCAAAAAAGGGAGGGGGGAATGAAAGGAAAAAAAGCCCAAAATCCAAGCAGGAAAGGAAAAGACGTGAGAAGCAGTATGCTCCAAAAAAAAATATTTGTAATCCACATGGTGAAGGAACAAAAAGAAGCCCAATTAATCCTTCTCTTGAAGCGGACAAATCAAAACGCCATTTTCTAGCGGCTGCCTTAACTTCGGGGTTGAAACCCCCCTTCTTCTTCTGTGGAACGGCAAACTTTTCCCACACACTTTAAGCTGGGAAACACACTGCTACCTTCCAATATTATAGCCCAGACAAGAACTTTTTAAACCACTTTGTTATCACCAAAACACGCCGCGGTACTCCTGGGGTGCGAAGAAACCATAGACCCAAGCATGATCACTTTCGCTTTCCAGGACCGCCGCCATTAACGAAACAACCACTTGGTTTCATCTACTTCCACCCATTTCCATTTCAGAGTCCAGGCTCTTCTAAGCAAAATCCCCAGCTAACTTTAAGCTTTCATATTCCATATGTCCTTTCATGCATTGTTTTCATGCCAGACAGTTTCTTGCCAATTCCAATGCTTCTCCGCAGTCTCGCTGGTCCCGTTCTCGGCTCCTTGGCAGAAAAGCCGCGACTGCCGTCGCAGGCCTCACCCGCCCAGGAAAACCTTCCGAACTTCGACCATCCGACCTCAAAACTTCCCGAAATTTTCCAGAAAGGCAAGCAGGAGTCTTATCCACAGAAATTACCACTTTAAAATTTTTCCATTTCACTCCATCACACTGATTACCACTTTGCTAAGCGCGAGCATCCAGATCAAGATGTTACTCGTCAGCCATCTTAGCCACGCCCCCCGTGACTGAGTCTTTGAGGTTAATTTGTGGCAAAACTGGTGCCACGAAAGAACGGAGAAGCCGATGGCCCAAGTATGAAAAAGGCTCGGTTCTCTGAACTTTCTCCAGGGCAATGAGTAACCCCTTCTCCCCCAGAGTGGTCTGGAGGTCTTTAAACATTTCGCTGCCGAGTTGCGGCGCTGCGTTCAAAATATCATCCATAAAATGAAACACCAAGACTGTGGGGTGAAGGTTTCAAAATTTTTCCAGTGCATCATGAACGTAAATTTGGTAAAGGGTGGGCAAATTGATCATCCCCTGTGGTAAAATTTCCACACGTAACGTTGCGTAGGCTCTCTGTGGTTCACGACTGGCACCGTAAAAGCGAACCTTTCCTGATCTCTTACATCTAAAGGAATGGTGTAAAAACAGTCTTTCAGGTCTACGACCAGGATCTCCCAACCCTCGGGGATCATGTTCGGATTCGGGATGCCGCATTGAAGCAGGCCCATTGGCTGAATACACTTATTGATCTCTCTTAGATCATGAAGGATTCGCCACTTCCCTGACTTCTTTTAAATGATGAATATGGGCGAATTCCAGGGACTGGTGGACGGTTCTATGTGTCCTGCATGTAACTACTCTTTAACCAGCTGTTTTAGGGCAACTAATTTTTCCCCTACTACCAGCCATTGCTCTACCCAGACTGGTGTGTTGGTAAGCCATTTGAGTGGCAGAGCCATTACCTAAAGGTAAGAGTAGCACGATACTGCTGCAAGATGTCTCGCCCCCAGAGATTGACGTGCACATCCAAGATATGCGGCCGAATGACCGCTGTGCCGTCAGCTTCGGGGATCGTGACTTCTACCCAATCCTGGCTTCTAAACGCTTCCTGGACACCGCCTACCCCCCACACATCGGAGACTGGCTCGAGAGCCCACTTGCATGGCCACTGACTCTGGCTGACCACGCTGACATCAGCTCCAGTATATAATAGCCCATCAAAAGGTTTTTTATTATACCTTTATGACTGGCCACCGCTACCACTCTATGTTGGTTTCCACTGTCGCTAAGACCTGGTATCCTTGTACCACCCCTTCTGTGCTCGAGCGGTCTGCTGACCCGGACTCTGAGCTGTCCCTGAGCCTTTCCTGGCTGCCTGCTTGCGGGTGACAAGGAACCATGATCAGTTGCGCTAACGTGTCTCCTCTGTGAATGGTTTGTGGTAGGTGTGTCCAAAGTTGAACCTGGAGTACACCTGAAAAATTGGAGTCAATGACTCCTGGAATCACAAGGATTTCTCGCGTTCCTGCAATGCTGCGAGGCAAAACTAAACCTACATAGCCCTTAGGCAGGGGTCCCATATATTGGGAATCGACCAGATAGACTGTGCCTGGCAAGTCACATGTGACTTCTGACTGGGAAGTCAAATCTAGTCCCGCACTGCCCTTAGGTCTGGCCTGCGCCTCCAGAATGCAGGGTGGAATGTTCCGTGAATCTAATCCAGCTCTGGCTCTCCCAGAGCGACTGTGGTCTCTGTTTGGACCGGGGCCAGAGACATGCCTGTGCTCCGGTTTCCCGAGTTTGGACAGTTCCTGGCCCAGTGAAAGCCATTGCGACATCACGGACATGGGGTGGTCGGAGCTTTGGGAAGACCTGTGTTTTGGCCATTACCCTTCTTGGATCAGCATTCTCGAGCGAAATGACCGATCTTGCCACAATTGTGACATGCTCCCTTGGTCTTGCCTTTGGATTTCCTACCACCTTGCACCACCGCTGCCAACAGACCCATTTTGTAGGAATCTGTACCAATGTTGGCACAAGCCCTGATCATGTCAGTAAGTGTCAGATCGGGATGATTGCCCAGTGACTGCAAGATTTTACGGCAGTCAAGGTTGGCGTTGTCTTTCACCAGCTTCATCATAAGCTCCTGTTGGGCTTGCTCGTTGTCTATCTGCCTACTGACCGCTTCCTTCAATCTGTTAATAAAGTCCATGTAGGACTCCTGGGTGCCCTGTTTGTCTGTTGTGTAATTCTTGGCTGCTTTGCCAGCTGCCGGGACCTTGAGATAAGCCCTAAAGGCTGTCTCAGCCGCCAGGTGAAGTGTGGCGAGTGGCAAGGTGATCTGCACATCGATGGATTTGAACTGACCCGACCCATATAACTGGTCAGGAAGTACTGCTCCTCCCATCCTGGCAGCCCTTGCCTGTGCTTCGAGTCAATACTCGCTGTCCCATAGCAAATACTGGCTAGGGTTGAGCATCAATCTCATGACGGCCTTCCAGTCGTATGGAATGAGCATCATTGTTTCACACACCTGCTGAAGTGTACCCCTAGTGAAACGACTCTGAAGTCCTGTTTCTGTGCTTGCCTTCCATATTGCCACGAGCAATTTGTACGGAACCGGTGAATGGATCATTTGCTGTTGACCCGTGAGGGCGTCCACCTCTATGCGGACTGGGCATAACTGCCTAAACTCAGCTAGTTCTTCCGCTGACAATTCCCCCTTGGTGGTTTCTTCCTCTACCATGCGCTGAATGGAACTTTTGGCTATCTGAGAACTTTTAACTGTTTGGGAACCGCCAGCGTTTCTCATACCTTGCATTCCTTCAGTGACGTTTGCAGCTGTCACTGAAGGAAAGCTCCCTAAGCCTCCCTGTTTAAGCTGAAGTGACGGATAGAGACCCATTGGGGCTGATGGTTCTGACTGTGCTGGGGGGTTCTCGGTCTCTATCCGGACTGGGTCTACCTCTGTGATGAGCTTCCTACACTTACTCCATGTGCTAATCGCCTTAGCCAGGGCTCTTGGTTCTTTCTTAATGTAGGTCCCTATCTTGTCCCAAAGTTGGAGGCTAAGCATGCCCATTTCTAGATAAAACAGACAGTGCTCCCCCAAGTACACCAAAAGATCCGCTAACTGGGCGCTGTGAATGCGAGTACGATTGACCCTGACCAGGGCTTTGAGTTCCATTAAGTGAACTCTCTGGTTAGCGGTCGGACGTTGCCACTGCAGACAGTCCTTTGAAGTTGCCTCGGCTGGATGAGTCGACGCGTCTGGGTATAGGTAACTGGATTCGGTGCGGTGGACCTCTGGGAAGGACTCAGAACGTGGGCTGCTGCCACAGGCCCTCGGTGGCCTCTGCGATGGCATCAGGGTTCACAGCCGACCCTGAGCATTTGGAACACGTTTCTGATGTGCAAGATGCCTCAGAGCTTTGGAGCACGCTCTGCCTCTGGAATGCCTCGCCGCTTAGCGTAGCTATCACTCAGATCGGATGGCTTTCTGACCTGAACCGCTGCGTGATCCTCCGGGAAGACTTGGACGCAGTTCTGGTGTAGAACCAGACCAAGGGTATCACTACTCATGAGTAGGATCACGTCAGGGTCACCATATGTTGGATCGGGGCCCGATGTGGGCCGGAGGGTCCCGGAGGAGACAGGTCAAGCAAGACACGTGAGGCAAGATGGAGCAAAGACCAGCATTTATTGATCAGAAGGCAATTAACTTTATACCCTGCCTAGCTTGACTGTGTGCATACGTTGTGCGTAGCCGTTACAGGAAAGCCCTGAGTCTGCACATTGAGATTACACAAGTTACCCATTATGGATGACTTCACCGGGGGAAGTTTCTTATCTATCTAATTTACTACCAGGGACATGCATTGTCTATTGTTATCGGGAGGAAACATGCGCCTAGATTGACTCTAGAGCTTAGAGCATCTGCGGATGCGAGATTACTCATTACATGCCTATCGAGTTAAACATCTGGCGATCTTTTGTCCTCTATTGTCCGACTTGTCTGTTAGGTCAGCAATCGGTGAATAAAACTATAGCTATTAATCCGCTCCCCAATTTCTGTCCCCTCGGAACCAGAGGCTCGAAGGAGTGTTCTCCCATAACCATGGTTCTGTCAGGGACAGTGTGCCAATTATGTGAGCGGAATCCACAATTCTCTTGCTTAGTTCTCTCAGCAACCACTGCTACTTCTCTTCTTATCTTAGGTGGAGTGATATCAACAAGAGGTCTTGGACCATAATAAAAATTAATTGATTGAGCAAGAGAATATATTCCCTCAAATGGTGTACGTTTGAGGCATCCTGTCACTATACGCATTCTTTCATTGGATGAGCTCCATAAAAGAGCAGCATACTATGCTGCAGAGATGCTCAGGCCAAAGCTGATGTATGTAACATGGATGGTTGAGTTCCCCATGTATTGTTTGCCAATTTCCTGATGATATTGTCCCTCAAACTAACTTTAGTTTTGGTATTCAGGCAGTGTTGCTTAAAAGAGAGGCAAAGGAGTAAGACAAAGATACATTTTATCCCCTTACCTGTTCAATTTGTATATAGAACATATTACAGTAAAAAACCCAGTTACAAAAAAAGTCAGTTCCGTAGGCTTTTGCTTAAATTGTTTTTTTACATAACTCGAAGCAAACCCATAGGAAAATGAATTTTTATTTAACTCGAAGCAAACCCATAGGAAATCGTGTAATTGGGACATGGTTTTAGCACAAAATCATTATGTAAGTCGAATTTTATTTAACTTGAGGCATATGTAAGTCGGGGTTTTACTGTATATGGAAAGATGGACTAGATTCAGATGAAAAAAGTTTGAAAATTGGTGGAAGAATCTTCAAGAAATTAAGATACCATCTTACTAGCAGAAAGCAGCATCAATTTGAAATGACTTTTAATTAAAGTGAAACAAGTAAGTGCCAGAGCAGGACTATAGCTCGAAATTGAGAAGACAAAAACTAGCACTACAGGAGAACTGCACAACTTTAAAGTTGACAATAAAAATTAAGATAAAGAAATATTTTGTATACCTTGGTTCAATCATCAGTCCAAATGGGGATTGTGGCCAAGAAGTTAGGAGAAGACTGAGACTCAGAATGGCAGCAATGAAGGAATTAGAAAAGATCCATCAAGTATAAGGATCTATAACTGGAGACAAAGACCAAGGTAGTAAATGCTATTGTTTTCCCAGTTGCCATTCATGGGGATGAAAACTGGACAGCAATGAAAGCTAGCAGAAAAAATAAATAAATCTTTTGAAATATGGTGCTGGAGGATAACTTTGCAAATACCCTGGACTGCCAAAAAGACAAACAAGTGGGTCCCATGGCAAATCAAGCCTGAACTATCTCTCGAGACAAAAATGATGAAATTTATGCTGTCGTACTTTACTGCCGGTGGCTCAAGTGGTTAAGATGCTGAACTTGAAGACAGGAAGGTCAGCAGTTTGATTCCCGAGTACTGCAAGACAGAATGAGCTCCCGTCTCTGTCCCAGCTCCTACCAACCTAGCAGTTCGAAGGCAAGAAATTGCAAGTACAGTGATACCTCATACAACGTCCAAACTTGGTTCCACAAGTTTGGACTTTATACGGATTTGGACTTCATACAATGTCCAAATCCTTGCCGCGATGCCTCATACAACGTCGTTTCCATAGAGATACATTGTACCGCAACAGCACAGACTTCAGGGCAAAGTCAAGGAAACAGGCAGGAAACTGTCAGAACTTTAAGAAATCATTGTGTAAAGGCTAAAAACATTGCAAAAACATGTCAAACAACCCTGATTGTCCAAGAACCTGAAGAATGCTGCAAAAATCCCAGGAATGCTTCTAAAAATTCTGATGAAAAAATTCAAAAAATTCCAAAATTGCGCTCAAAACCACTCCTAAAGACTCTTTGCCTCATGCAAAACCCACAAGAGCAATGCACGCATGTGTCCTGCCTTTTATACTTCCCAGGCACAATGCCTCATACAAAGTCACACGACTTTGTATGAGGCAACTTTTTCCAAGGAATTAGGTGATGTTGTATGAATCCGATGTTGTATGAAGCGGACTTTGTATGAGGTATTACTTCTTCTTTTTTAATTTTAATATATTTTTATTAATTTTTATAAATGAACAGTACATAAAACAATACAAAGAAATAAAACATAATCAAAACATATCATGAAGTAATCAAAACATATCATGACCTATCCTAATACATTGTTCCAACTATCTTTGTAAATTTGAATACTACTAACTCCTTCACGTTACCCCACTTCAACCCCATCCTTAATATTCTGGATAGGAAGCCACAACAAAAAGAAAACTTATAACACCCCGTGTTTATATACAATGCCCTGAGGACTCCGAGTGGCACATTATATTATCTCTAAAAACTACTTTGATCTGGTACAGGTCTGTTTCTTTCACCTCCCATAGAAGAATGATCCAAAAATGGTTTCCATATCTTCCAAAATCTATTCTCTTTCAGATCACCCCTTTTTTCTTTTATTTCCCATGTTAATTTGTCATTCAATGCTAAAGTCCACATTTCTTTATACCACTCTTCAATCTGTATATTTAGATCACTTTTCCAATTTCTAGCAATACATTGCCTACCCGTTGTAAGCATTATTTCTAATAATTCTCTTTCCTCTTTATTTCCACAAATAGATTCCACATTCGTTAACATGGTGGTACTCAGCCCCAGTTTAATTCTTTTACCCATTATTTCACCCATTTCTTTTTCAATTTTTCCCCAAAAATCCTTTACCACATTACAACTCCACCACATATGTTCATATGTCCCTAATGTCCTGGAAGCCAAATTTAGGTTGTTAGGAAGAAGATTGAAGTCCCGGACTTCCAAGGTAGCATTTTCAGAAGTGCTGCCTGTCCCTCGCACAGGACCTACCAGGCAGGCAGAGCTCAGAAGCCTCAATGCGTGGATGAGGCGGTGGTGTCGAGAGGAGGGCTTCAGATTTGTCAGGAACTGGAGAACATTTTGGGACAAGCCAAATCTGTTCAGGAGGGATGGGTTGCATTTAAACCATGATGGGACCAGATTGCTGGCACTCAACATCAAAAAGGCTGCAGAGCAGCTTTTAAACTGATAACTGGGGGAAAGCCGACAGGAGCTGGGCAGCATCCGGTTCGGGAAAGTGTGTACTTGAGTAGTGAGGAGGATGCAAAAATTACTGAGCAGAGCAAGGAGCTAGTCACCAGCACTCTAGCAGAAGGATGCAAGAGGCAGTCTAACAATGCAACTGGATTCAAAAGACTGTATCAGGAAAACATATATAAATGCTTGTATACAAATGCCAGAAGCCTCCGGAACAAAATAGGGGAGCTGGAATACTTAGCAATAGATAAAAATATTGATATTATTGGTATCACTGAAACCTGGTGGACGGATGATAACCAATGGGATACAGTTATCCCAGGCTACAAACTGTACAGGAAGGATAGGAAGGGGCAAACAGGAGGTGGTGTAGCCTTGTATGTCAAAGAAGTGATAAAATCGTATGAATTGGAATATCTAGGTGATTTAGAGTCACCATTAGAAGCTCTGTGGGTAAGAGTACCAGGCCACAACAATGGTCTAACAGTAGGCATATACTATCGGCCTCCGACCCAAACTCTTGAGGGAGACTGGCAGTTGGAGAATGTTGTAAAGGAGGCATCCAAGAAGGGAAGCCTGGTTATAATGGGGGACTTCAATTACCCTCACATAGACTGGGTGAACTGTTGTTCAGCACATGATAAAGAGATAAAGTTCCTAGATATGCTAAATGATTGTTCCCTGGGACAGATGATTGAAGACCCAACTAGAGGTACAAGAATCCTTGATTTGATCCTGAGTAATACTCAGGATCTGGTGCAAGATGTTAATGTGACTGATCCAATAGGGAACAGTGACCACAACTCAATTATGTTTAACTTGATCATAGACTGCAAGTCACTGATAAAATCAAACACAGAGACCTTAAATTTTCAAAAAGGAAATTTTCCAAAGATGAGGAAACTAGTAAAAAAGAAACTGAAAGGGAAAATTGAGAGAGTCCAAACACTCCAAGAGGCATGGAGGCTGTTTACAAAAACAATAACAGAGGCTCAATTGGAATGCATACCCAAAAGGAAAAAGGGCACTGCCAGGTCCAAGAGGACTCCAATGTGGCTTACAGGAGCTGTTCGGGAAGTGATCAAGAGCAAGAAAAGCTCATTTAGAAGATGGAAGGCTTGTCCAAATGAGGACAGCAGGCAGAAACATAAATTCTGGCAGAACAATTGCAAGGCAACAATCAGGAAAGCAAAGCAAGACTTTGAGGAGCGTATAGCTGAAAATACTCAGAGAAATAACAAAGACTTCTTTAAGTACATTAGAAGTAAGAACCCAACTAGGAAGGCCATTGGACCATTAGATGACAATGGAAGGCAAGGGGTTATTAAAGAGGAAACAGAGATTGCAGAGAGACTCAATGAATTCTTTGCTTCAGTATTCACTGAAGAAGACAGAGGCCACATGCCCAAAACAGAGCCTATCTTCGTAGGGAGGGAAACCGAAGAATTAAGCAAGATAGAAATAACCAGGGAGGAGGTCCTTGCATGTCTTGTTAAGCTAAACACTAACAAATCACCAGCAGATGGCATCCATCCACGAGTTCTCAGGGAACTTAAAGATGAAATTGCTGATCTCCTAGCCAAAATATATAATCTTTCCCTCAAATCAGGCTTTGTGCCTGATGACTGGAAGGTAGCGAATGTAACACCAATTTTCAAAAAAGGATCCAGGGGTGATCCAGGAAATTACCGACCTGTCAGTTTGACATGTGTCCCAGGTAAAGTGATGGAAACCATCCTAAAAGATAGAATTAATAGGTACATAGAAGAGAAGGCGCTGCTAAAGGAGAGCCAACATGGCTTTTACAAGGGCAAATCATGCCTCACTAATCTGTTGGAATTTTTTGAGAGTGTCAACAAGCATGTGGATAAGGGGGATCCAGTTGACATTGTTTATCTGGACTTTCAGAAGGCTTTTGACAAGGTCCCACACCAAAGGCTCTTGAATAAACTTACCAGTCATGGAATAAAGGGACAGGTCTTGTCCTGGATCAGCAACTGGCTAAGGGACAGGAAACAGAGGGTAGCACTAAATGGACACTTCTCCAAGTGGAGGGAAGTAAAGAGTGGGGTCCCCCAAGGTTCAGTACTGGGACCCCTGCTTTTCAACCTCTTCATAAATGATCTAGAGGTAGGAGTAAAAAGCAAGGTAGCCAAATTTGCTGACGACACTAAATTATACAGGGTAGTGAAAACTGTGAGAGATTGTGAAGAGCTCCAGAGGGATCTCTTGACATTGGGGGAGTGGGCAAAACAGTGGCAAATGAGCTTCAACATCAGTAAGTGCAGAGTGATGCATGTTGGGGCAAAAAACCCCAATTACATTTATAAACTGATGGGGTCTGAACTCTCTGCGACAAACCAGGAAAGGGACCTTGGTGTCCTGGTGGACAGCTCAATGAAGGTGTCAACCCAGTGTGCCTCAGCAGTGAAAAAAGCAAACTCAATGTTAGGGATCATTAGGAAGGTTATAGAAAATAAGTCAGCAAGTGTCATTTTGCCTCTTTATAAATCTATGGTGAGGCCCCATCTGGAATATTGTGTACAGTTCTGGTCGCCATACCTCCAGAAGGATATTATGGAGTTGGAGAAAGTACAGAGGAGGGCAACCAGAATGATTAGGGGACTGGAACACCTTCCTTACCATCTGAGGCTGCAACGGTTGGGCCTTTTCACTCTTGAACGACGGCGTCTAAGAGGTGACCTGATTGAAGTTTATAAAATCATGCACGGTGTGGACAAAGTAGATAAGGAAAAACTGTTTTCCCTATCGCACAACACTAGAACTAGGGGACACTCCATGAAACATTTGGGTACTAGTTCTCAAACAAATAAGAGAAAGTACTTTTTCACCCAGAGGATTACTGGTCTATGGAACTCCCTGCCAGAAGAAGTGGTGACAGCTGTCAGTCTTGACAGCTTTAAGAAAGGATTAGACAAGTTCATGGAGGACAAGAGTATCAATGGCTATAATTATGGATACTTAAGGACAACCTCCGGGTTGGAGAGATAGGCAGGATATCTCTCAATGCCATTTCCAGGGAATCCTAAGCAGGTGAAGTTATCTCCTTGGGAATAATACCCTGAAGCAAATGGTGAGCCACTGTGTGAGACAGAATGCTGGACTGGATGCGCTGTGGCCTGTTCCAGCAAGGCTGTTCTTATGTTCTTATGTTCTTATGTTTCTTTACATCTCCAACATATTCCATCTTTTGTATTATCCATTTGATGTAACCTCACTGTGGTCAAATACCATCTCCATAACATTTTGAAATTATGCTCCTTTATTCTAACAGACATAGTTCTCATTATTCTCTTTTTCCATTTATTTTTCCAAATATCTTTATCAATCTTTATTTTTAGTTCTTCTTCCCATATCAATTTCAAGTCCTCCTGCGGATCATCATCCTTATTTAACAATGTATATAATTTACTAACCAAGCCTTTAATATTTTTAACTCCCTTCCTGATTTTTAGAACCAGCTCCTCAAATTCCGTCTTTTCTCTTTCCAGGTCAAGTTCTCTCATATATTTACTATTCCAATTATTAACCCTCATAATCTGTAACCAATTCAATTGCAATTGATCAAACAAATTTGCCCTAGCTACATCATCCCTACAAGCACATATCCAATCTTTCAACAAAAAAAATTCATTCTTGACCAAAGTTTCTTTTACCACTTTATCAATCTTAATCGGAAAACCCGCCATATCTGATAATTCTACAATCAGAGACAAGTTTGGGACCAAAACCTTCTTTACTTTCTTCCACACATTTATTAAACATTTCATCATGGCATTTTTGGTTGCTACCTTTCCAATATTAGCTCCCAAGAAAACCAATCTTAAACTATAAATCCAAGGGTTAACCGTTGGAACTGGCTATAGGTTGCTATGCCTCGCCCTACTTGCCTGCACTCACCCTTCGTGCACACGGCCGATCTGGGTACGCAGGTCAACGAAGGATTGAAAAAACTGGCAGTGGGGCAACAGCCCCACAAACACAAAGAAAGGGAAACAACTTCACTTCCCAACATTCCTTGCACCGCGCCGCGCCAGAGCCAATCAGGCTGAGAGGCTCTCGCACGGCGCAGCGTTCGGAAACGCGCCGCAGCCAATCGAAAGAAAAGCATTTTAAAAAAATGCAGCACAAACACAAAACAGCAACCCATAACTACAAGCCCCAGCGTCCTGCGCGCCATGAGCGCGCAGAGCGCTGAGGAAACCGGCGCCCGAAAAATGAAAAAGAAAAACAACTCACAGCCAAGCACACACCAGCTGCCTTTCTTTCCCTCACCAACAGCGCCTGAAGCTCCTGACTGGAGTTTCCCTTTTAATATCAGTGGGTGAGGGTTGCGATCCCCCTCTCCGCTGGCTACCCTGGGGTTGGGAGGTTTGTGGGGAGAAAAGGATTATATTGCCCCAACCCTTCTGGAAACAAAAGATCAGGCAGAGAGGATCGATCCCCCACCCCCCTCCTTAAAACAACTCCGTCTTTTCTTCTCTTTAAAAACGGAGTTGTTTTAAGGAGGGGGGTGGGGATTCGATCCACTCTGCCTGATCTTTAGGTTCCAGAAGTGTTGGGGCAATATACTCCTTTTCTCCCCACAAACCTCCCAACCCTAGGGTAGCCAGCGGAGAGGGGGATCGCACCCCCACCCACTGATATTAAAGGGGAAACACGATCTACTTTCACGACTTCACACAATCAAAGCACCATAACACACTAAAGCACCCCTCCCCACCACCGAGCCCACCATTCCTAACCCCAATGACCATGCCCCCCCTAGCCCCCCTTCCTAACCCCCAATGACCATGCCCCCTCCCCACTACCTAACCCACCCTTCCTAACCCCCAATGACCATGCCCCTCTCCCCACCACCTAGCCCACCCTTCCTAACCCCCAATGACCACGTCCCTTCCCCACCACCAAATAAATAAATAATTTTTAAAAAAGTTACTAAAAACAGTCAAACACATCCAAAAATACACAAAAACAAAAACACCAAAAACAATACGAAGTAAACAAAGACACAATCAAAAACAAAACAAACAGACAAAAAATACAAATTCCAACCCCCCCCCCGCCCACACCCACACCCACCCACACACACACACACACACAAAACAAAGAAAACAAGCAAACTTACCAAAAGATGTGCTAGCTCCACCAGGACTGAAAAAGAAATGAATAAAGAAAGAGACTACTTACCAGAAGAAGCTCCACCCAGAGGCCAGGAGAGAAAAAAAAGTCAAAATACAATAACCCCTACCAGCACCACCTGCTGGCCACAATAGTAAAAACAATTCAAAAACACACAAACATTGAATGTAAAAAACATTTACTTTTACATTATTAAAATTATGACCTACGGTACAACTAATTAAAAAAATTCGAAAAAATAAAACATTATTCACTTACATAAAACAATTCGAAAAAAATTATATCATACTTTCTTCTTTTATTAATCCTAAAAAAACCAAAAAAAGCAGATCCCAGTTAATAACAGCCAAGCCAAAAATTTTTTACATAAATAAACATTTAAAAAATTAAAATTACAGACAAAGCAATTTTTAAAAAACATTAACACAATTTAACCTTCCAACACAATTTAAAACTATTGCAAAAATAAAATTGGTTCATTTTTTATTAAAACACACAGAGAAAAAAGCCTGGCAACGCCGGGCAACCCTTGCTAGTTTACCTATATGTCTAAATTCCTTCATCTCGATTTCCTCCCATATTACCTTTTCTCTAGCAAAGATCTTCACTACATTCTTTATTTGAAATGCTCTATAATAGGCCAACAAATTTGGCATACCCAATCCCCCTTCCTTCTGAGGCAAGTACCATAACTTTTTAGATATTCGAGGTCTCTTTCCAGCATTGCAAAAAATATTAATCAACTTTTGAAACTCCCCGATTTCCTTAATTTTCAAATAAATTGGCAATGCATCAAATAAAAAATTGAATCTGGGTAGCAACATCATTTTAGTAAGCGCAATTCTCCCGAATCATGACAACTTCAGTTTTTGAAAAGTTTGTATTCTATTTTTTATTTCGAATTTAAAGCTGTCATAGTTCAAACTTTTGAGTTCAGCCAAGCTATTAGATATTACTATTCCCAGATATTTCAATTTGTCTTTAATCTGAATATCAACTATTCCCTTTATTTTCTTCTGATCATCCTCTCCATATTACAGAGCATCATTTCTGATTTATCCCAATTTATCTTCAGGCCCGTGATATCCTCAAAATCAATTAATTTCACTCTAATTCTGTCCATTACCCTTTGTAGGCGCACCCCCCAAAGAAAGACTCAGACACCGGTATATGGATAAAGGCATCGGGCCACTTTTATTGAATAATGCCCTAGTCCGAATTATAACTTTCAATTGGTGTAATCATCCAATTGTAATTCTTTAAGGCAAGCAGGCCGCAGTAACACTGGTAAGGTTCCTCCCAAAATGCCAATGGCAATTGGCTACATGTAACTATTTGTATCAATTTGTTTGTTAACACAAACAAATTGTTGACCAGAGTCAATAAACTATCTACTGACCCCACCCTATGATGTGTATCCGTTAAATATCATGGTGATGCAGGCTGTGAAGCTCCTGCCATCACCCCTTGCCTGGTTCGCCCTTGACCGGCCAAACCTATTTCCCCTGTACCTGTCTACATGTTGGCCAGTCAACTGCGAACCTGCCGGATACCTATGGGTCATAAATCTTTACCTTACCAGTGCTACCCGGCAAAAGTGACCAAAGTCAACTTACCCCTTTTCTCAAACACTAGCAACAGTGTGGGATGGGCAAAAAAGCAAGAACCAAAGAGCCAATTGTAGGTTCAAGCCAAAAATTCCCACCCGGCCCTGAAGCGACCAAAAAATCACACTGTTCACTAGGGAGGGGGTGGAGGGGAAAACCTCTCCGCTCCGTCGCATTTCTAAAATGGCAGCTCGGCTGCCTCGTGGCCACCCCTTTTATAGAGGCGTGGCCACGCCCCCTAACTCACCCGGATGTCTGAGTCCGGGGGGGGCTCCAAAGAGCGCAGCGGCCATTTTGGTGCCGCGCTTTCATTGCAGGCGCACCCCCCAAAGAAAGACTCAGACACCGGTATATGGATAAAGGCATCGGGCCACTTTTATTGAATAATGCCCTAGTCTGAATTATAACTTTCAATTGGTGTAATCATCCAATTGTAATTCTTTAAGGCAAGCAGGCCGCAGTAACACTGGTAAGGTTCCTCTCAAAATGCCAATGACAATTGGCTACATGTAACTATTTGTATCAATTTGTTTGTTAACACAAACAAATTGTTGACCGGAGTCAATAAACTATCTACTGAACCCACCCTATGATGTGTATCCGTTAAATATCAAGGTGATGCAGGCTGTGAAGCTCCTGCCATCACCCCTTGCCTGGTTCGCCCTTGACCGGCCAAACCTATTTCCCCTGTACCTGTCTACGTGTTGGCCAGTCAATTGCGAACCTGCCGGATACCTATGGGTCATAAATCTTAACCTTACCAGTGCTACCTGCCACACGGGGAGGTGTCCATGATGACTCACCCCCACCCCAGACTGTCAGCTCGGTCACCAGGCCTGCTTGCACCTCATCCAAAAGAGGTACATACCTCTAGCCAACAGGTGGACCCCATATCCTGCCTACAGGTCAAAATTTCTGTAAGCCTATCCTCAGGTATCTAATGGCTATCCCCCAAGCCATTCTCAGCAAGGAGCCGGGCAACAGCCCTGTCCACTGACCGCTGGGACGGTCCGAACTGCGGAGATCCACGTCTCCTCTAAATTGGTGTCTCGGCATGATGTTAGACCATAGCGACCGTGTGTAAGCCATAAATGATATAAAACGCCAGGTCACTGCACCTCGACAGTTTAAGTAAAGGTCAGTGATCCGTGTGAGATCATTGCCGCCGAGGTGCAGAATAAGAACATCAGGCGGTCCAGCATCCCTGATGGACATCAGGAATGGCAACAGTTCCCGCCCATTCATGCCGCACATACATACCACCGCATACGTGCGGATGCACGCAGCCCAAGCTGGGGTCCACACTCTGTCGCTGCAGCATATACTGCCGCTAGTGTACATAGCTGCGGCCCACCAGCCCCACTGCCACCGGTGTGCGGAGACACACAGTATCTGTAAAAGAGGAGAAGGGGTTAAGGACATAACTAGGTACTCATACAGTGAGGGGACGTACATATAGAAAAATTACGTGCAGACCCCCACGTGCCCACCTATATCCGCCTCCGAGCACCCCAAACGCAGCCGCGGTCAATGCAACGCCTATTCTAAGTAAATGGGTGCCATAATGGGCCCCACACTGGGAAGCGCAGTACCGGTCACCCTTTGGAACTTAAATTTGGTAAGTGTAGACCCATCCTGGTGGCAGAAAAACAGGCTAGGGCGCGCAGCAGGCACTGCCAATCGCATGTAGGGCACCAACCGGAACGATGTCAGCAAATGTACATCATGGCAGTATACACCACTGCCCACTCCATGCTGATCGGCCTTCGAGGGACGAATCCCCAACTGAGCCCACTCTTGTTTGATATAGACATCTTCGAGTTCCAGTGCCCTACAAAACACGTCCCCCTTTGACCATGGGACCAGCTCACTGAGTCGTCGAGCTCCAGAAAAAGGCTACATCGGTAGCTGCATGAAAAGAGACTCCTCCTACCTACTGTGATATAGTCTATGCCAACCTCGTGCAAGGTGGGTCAGAATATCTGTGAGAATAGGGCGACGTGTGTCAGGCGGCAGCCACGTACACGTGTCCACCCCCCCCAATACATGGCTTATTCAGAAGACCCTAGCATAGTCAGGAAAGCCCCATGCTTTGGCCATGAGTATCAATGCTCAAAGCCTGGTGGCTATGGTGCGTGGAGCCAACCCCAGATCATAGGGCAGACTATACAATCTAAAACCCAGTCGACCAATGTCGGCCGCATATTGGGCAATTGCCTTTACCAACAAAAAGGCTCTAAAGTGAAGGATTGGATGCCGATGCGCAGTGCGTGTGCGAGTTACCAATACATGCAATTCGCCCGGTTCACGTCTCCTAGCCAAATGACCATACCACAGCCAGGAGTGGAGAGGGTAGCCACAAGCGTCCGTAGCCCAGCCGCGGAACTGGGCGATCTGCAGGCGGGGGAAAGCATAAGCAATATCGTTATAAATGACTAGCACATGTTTAGCCCAAAGAAGCGCCTTAAAGCGCATGAACCCCAGAACAATATGCAAGCTGAGGCCATGACTCAGGTGATTTAGACGTTCGGGCATTGACAATGTGCACCACCGCAGCATTACCACGCCAAAAGTGAAGCACAGAATCAGGCCGCCTGTCCCCCAGAGCATAAAGGGTACCCAGAATTGAGAAGATATGTTAGAAACATAAGATCACGTAAATGATCCGTGCCCTGACATCCTTGGGGCCAATGACAATAGACCCTTGTCCTAAATTAAATCCCCCCACCCGGGGAGCCGGAGGCATCTGACTGTACTTGTAACTGGGATTGAGAAGATATGTTAGAAACATAAGATCGCGTAAACGATCCGTGCCCTGACATCCCTGGGGCCAATGACCATAGACCCCTGTCCTTAATTAAATCCCCTCACCCGGGGAGCCGGAGGCATCCGACTGTACTTGTAACTGGGGCTGACCAGAAGCTCAGACCTCCCGATGCGACAGCATGGAAGTCCTGCGGTAATGTGAGCCAAACCAACAGGTCCGCTCGTAAACCCCTAATCAGCTGTACCCCGCAGCTTCGTGTAACGAGACCTGCCCTAGCGTGACCCAGGCACTAGGCGAAAGCACTGCCTGGTATTACCACTCTGCAGGCGAAGTTGATGCGGCCCCGCATCACATGAGACTCTCGTAGAGGCACCTTCCACTTGGCAACATTGCCACCTTGTAGCAGGGGCTGCTCACACTGACCGACAATTCGGTCACCTGGCCCTCTTGCACGTCATTCAAAAGAGAGGTGCCTCGACTCGTTCACCGGTGAACCCCATCTCCAGAATACAGGCCAAATTCCTGTAACCCTATCCCCAGACTACAAATGGTTGTCCCCAGGCCATTCTAGATAAAGAACCAGGCAGCAGCCCTGTTCACTGACCGTCGGGCACGGTCCAAATGCTGGGACAAAGTGTCACCCATGATATTGCATCGGCATGATATATGACCATAGCAATCGTGTAGACGGCCATAAATGGCAAAGAAACGCCAGGTCCCTGCACACGGAAGTCTTTAAGTCCGGGCCAGCAATCTGGTAAGATTACCGCCTCCGAAGTGCAGCATTAAAACATTGGCGGCCCAGCATCCCTAATGGACATCAGGAATGTCAACAGTTTCCGCCACCTCTATGCCATGCGCCCATACCACTGCATACGCGCGGTTACGCGTCATCCAAGATGGAGTCCCCTTCTAACAATGCGGCATACTGCGCCGCCCCAGTGCACAGAGTTGTGTCCCACCAGCCACACTACCACCAGTGTGCGGGAACACACTGTGTCTGTAAAATAAGGAGGGAGAATAGAGGGCAGACAAGGCACTCATTCAGTGCAGGGACGAATGGACAGAGGAAATTGGACAAATCCACACCTGCCCCTGCAACATATGTCGGGCTCTGGGCACCCAAACGGAGCCGCAGCTGATGCGGCACCCAACCAGGAGGAATGGGTACCAATTTCAGTTCAGTCAGGGCAGACCCGGCTTGGTGGCAGACGACAGGCCGGGAAGCGAACCAAGGGCTGGCACAAACACCTGTGGGGGAGTGACCAGACATATGGCAGCGCCGGGCTAGTAGCCTCTCCCGGCTGATCGGCCCCTAAGGAGCGAAGCCTCACCAAAGCCCACTCCTGATCACACAACCCGTGATCTAGCACCAGTGCCCGGCAAAACATGTCCCCCGTTAAAGGTAGTAGCAGCTAACTCAATCTGGGAGCTCCAGATCAAGGTACAAGTGGTTGCCCGAAAGTGGACTCTCCGCACGCAGCATAAGCGTTGCCACGTAAGAGTCACATACAGTAACCACACTCGCTAACAGGGGTCATCGCTGGCCTCATAGGGGAAGGGGCCGCCCTAAGCCTAGGTCTTGACGTACGCTAACCATGACGGGCCAGGGAAAACAACCACGGCCCTGCCATCATTGTCCCAGCACTGCACCATTGGAACGGCCAAATGAGGACAGGCTCTCATACATCCTGCCATGGATGCCGAATAGGCCGGCAACCAATCGGCCCCATAGGGGGGGGCATGTTGCGGCGATGGGGCAACACCTTGACCCTGTCATCCTACCCCTGATCCCCTAATTAGTGTGTTCACAATGCAGGAGGGAGAAAATGTGAATATATTCCCCAGACTACAGTGCCCAGCTAATAGCCCAGTACAAGAGGGCACCCAGGGGCATAGAGCAAGTGGCCAACAGCAGAACCACCATTGGCACTGATTGTAGTGATAAACACATAACCGGCCCTACGGGCCCAGGGGAAGTAAATAAAGGCATAGGGGCAGTAACCCCAATAAGAACCAGAGTGTAATTGTCTTGCTGCAACTATGGCCACTACACACACACACCAGCATGACAAGCTAGTGTCAGAGCTGTGCTAACTTGACCAGAATACTCACTCGGTGCACCCCCATGAGCCGCCCCCACTGGGGGTTCTGGCCCGTGGCGGGCATCGGAGTCCGCGATGTCCCTCTCGCTCCATGTTTCTGTGCATCCCGGGCCAGATGGGGAGCTGCGAGGCGCCAGCCTCTGCCGGCCTGAGGCCTCCGGCAGCTCAACCCTGTTGGCGGCCCACTGCTTAGCCATGGCCGGCACGTGGACCAGAGATGCCTCCATTGCCGAAGTGGAGGCAAGGGAGCATCCGCAACACTTAACCCACCAAGACGAGGTGGGCCGGATGGCCTCACCGGGTAATTGATACGGGGGGCAATAAGCAGCAGGGGTAAGAACCCCAGCGGGGCAGGCCTGTGCCACCACCCGCCCGAGCCCACAGTCTGGGCTTGTGGGACCTGCGGGGTTGCCATCCGAGCCCTCCGGCCCGGTGTAACTCCTGCAAAATAAAGGGGTGGGCAGAGCCCACCACATTGAAGCATCCCGTTCTGCAGTGCTCAGAATCGAACCGCTGACTTTCACCCTCTCAGTCAGCCTCTTAGCCACCTGAGCCACTGCAGTCTGGAACGAAATCAAGCCTCTTGCAAAGAGGCAAGCAAAGTTCTATGAAGGGTAGGGAAAGCCCTTCCCCTTGGCCGCGGCTTGACCGCCGGAGCCACGCACTTGGGAGCAATGGCTCCCGGAGAAACTGCCTCCTGAAGGATACCTGGCCAGGGATCAGATCCGGAGCCCTGAGTACCACAGTAGCGAAGAGTGAAGAAACCCCGCTCTAAGCCAAGGTACGAAGGGCAAAACTCTAAGGAAAAATGCGACGGAGAAAACTTCTCCGCTCCGTCGCATTTCTAAAATGGCAGCTCGGCCGCCTCGTGGCCACCCCTTTTATAGAGGTGTGGCCATGCCCCCTAACTCACCAGGATGTCTGAGTCCGGGTGGGGGGGCTGCAAAGAGCGTGGTGGCCATTTTGGCGCCGCGCTTTCACTCTAGATGTTTAACAATTATCATAGTATCATCTGCATACATACTTATTTTGTTCTCCACAATCCCCTCTATGTTTCCATCTTCTCTTATAGCTTTTGCTAATAATTCCATAGCCATAGTAAATAAAATTGGGGATAAGGGACAACCCTGTCTCGTGCCTGCCTCTAGCTTTATCTCTTCAGTAACCTCATTATTAACTCTAATAGTCGCTATTCCTTGCTGATATAATTTGTCCCCAAATCCATAGGCTTTAATTATTTCCTTAAGTGAAATCCATTATAAGGAGTCAAAAGCCTTAAATATATCCAAAGATAAGAACATAAGAACATAAGAACATAAGAACAGCCTTGCTGGAACAGGCCACAGCCCATCCAGTCCAGCATTCTGTCTCACACAGTGGCTCACCATTTCCTTCAGGGTATTCCCAAGGAGATGCCTTCACCTGCTTAGGATTCCCTGGAAATGATATTGAGAGATATCCTGCCTATCTCTCCAACCCGGAGGTTGTCCTTAAGTATCCATAATTATAGCCATTGATACTCTTGTCCTCCATGAACTTGTCTAATCCTTTCTTAAAGCTGTCAAGACTGACAGCTGTCACCACTTCTTCTGGCAGGGAGTTCCATAGACCAGTAATCCTCTGGGTGAAAAAGTACTTTCTCTTATTTGTTTGAGAACTAGTACCCAAAAGTTTCATGGAGTGTCCCCTAGTTCTAGTGTTATGCGATAGGGAAAACAGTTTTTCCTTATCTACTTTGTCCACACCGTGCATGATTTTATAAACTTCAATCAGGTCATCTCTTAGACGTCGTCGTTCAAGAGTGAAGAGGCCCAACCGTTGCAGCCTCAGATGGTAAGGAAGGTGTTCCAGTCCCCTAATCATTCTGGTTGCCCTCCTCTGCACTTTTTCCAGCTCCATAATATCCTTCTGGAGGTATGGCGACCAGAACTGTACACAGTATTCCAGATGGGGCCTCACCATAGATTTATAAAGAGGCAAAATGACACTTGCTGACTTATTTTCTATACCCTTCCCAATGATCCCTAGCATTGAGTTTGCTTTTTTCACTGCTGAGGCACACTGGGTTGACACCTTCATTGAGTTGTCCACCAGGACACCAAGGTCCCTTTCCTGGTTTGTCGCAGAGAGTTCAGACCCCATCAGTTTATAAATGTAATTGGGGTTCTTTGCCCCAACATGCATCACTCTGCACTTACTAATGTTGAAACTCATTTGCCACTGTTTTGCCCACTCCCCCAGTGTCGAGAGATCCCTCTGGAGCTACTCACAATCTCTCACAGTTTTCACTACCCTGTATAATTTAGTGTCGTCAGCAAATTTGGCTACCTTGCTTTTTACTCCTACCTCTAGATCATTTATGAAGAGGTTGAAAAGCAGGGGTCCCAGTACTGAACCTTGGGGGACCCCACTCTTTACTTCCCTCCACTTGGAGAAGTGTCCATTTAGTGCTACCCTCTGTTTCCTGTCCCTTAGCCAGTTGCTGATCCAGGACAAGACCTGTCCCTTTATTCCATGACTGGTAAGTTTATTCAAGAGCCTTTGGTGTGGGACCTTGTCAAAAGCCTTCTGAAAGTCCAGATAAACAATGTCAACTGGATCCCCCTTATCCACATGCTTGTTGACACTCTCAAAAAATTCCAACAGATTAGTGAGGCATGATTTGCCTTTGCAAAAGCCATGTTGGCTCTCCTTTAGCAGCGCCTTCTCTTCTATGTGCCTATTAATTCTATCTTTTAGGATGGTTTCCATCACTTTACCTGGGACACATGTCAAACTGACAGGTCGGTAATTTCCTGGATAACCCCTGGATCCTTTTTTGAAAATTGGTGTTATATTCGCTACCTTCCAGTCATCAGGCACAAAGCCTGATTTGAGGGAAAGATTATATATTTTGGCTAGGAGATCAGCAATTTCATCTTTAAGTTCCCTGAGAACTCGTGGATGGATGCCATCTGGTCCTGGTGATTTGTTAGTGTTTAGTTTAACAAGACATTCAAGGACCTCCTCACTGGTTATTTCTATCTGGCTTAATTCTTCGGTTTCCCTCCCTACGAAGATAGGCTCTGTTTTGGGCATGTGGCCTCTGTCTTCTTCAGTGAATACTGAAGCAAAGAATTCATTGAGTCTCTCTGCAATCTCTGTTTCCTCTTTAATAACCCCTTGCCTTCCATTGTCATCTAATGGTCCAATGGCCTTCCTAGTTGGGTTCTTAATTAATCCCGCTTTTACCTTTGATTGACTCACAACATCTATTAAATCTACCACTCTTCTGGTTAAGTCCGCCATATGTCTTCCTTTCAAAAACCCCACCTGGTCCGTATTTATATAATTACCCATAAAATTATTTAAACGATTAGCCAGTATTGCTGTAAAAATCTTGGCATCTTGATTTATCAACGAGATTGGTCTATATTATTCCACTTTTTCTAGATTTTTTCCGGGTTTTGGCAACAATACAATTGTGGTCCTATACCATGAAGTCGGAATTTGTCCTCCATCTAATATATGATTGTATAATTTTACCAACTTAGGTACCACTGTATCTTTAAATTCCTTATAAAAATCTGCAGGTAATCCATCTTCTCCGGGAGCTTTTCCCAACTTCAAACCTGTAATTACCTCTCTTACTTCCTTTTCAGACACTTGGTCCTCCATTCTATTTTTGTGTTCCTGTTCTATTCCCCCGGCGATTACCTTCTCTAATTGTTTTTTAAGCTTCTCCTCATCAATTTCTTTTCTCGTATATAGCGATTGATAAAATTCCTTTACAATCCTACATTTATCCTTAATCTTATTGCATCTTACCCCATGTTTATCAATCAAAACTCCAATTTCCCTTTTTCCCTCTTTTCTTTCGCTGCTTTTGCTAATAGTTTCGAGTTTTTATTACTATATTCAAAATATTCCCTTTTTAAATACACCAAATCTCTCTTAACCTTTTCTATGTCTTTACCTATCATTTCAGTTTTTAAACTTTGTAATTTTGCAAAAACCTTATTATCTTTTGTCTTGGCATGCTTCTCCTGTAAAATTTTTATCTCCTCTTCAATTTTGCCCTGTGCCAACTTATACTTTTCATGTCTATTACTTGCCATTTTTATACATTCCCCTCTAAAAACCGACTTCATGGCATCCCAGACCATATTAAATTTTACCTCCTCATTATCATTCAGTTGTCAAATTTCATTCCAATATTCTAGGATTTGAACCTTAATCTTTTGATCCTTGAATAAATTAGCATCATATCTCCAACTCCTTTCCCCTCCACTTTCACTCTGCATTCTTAAATCTAATACAACTTTAGCATGGTTGGACTCCTTAAAAATCCCAATTTCCATTTCGTCCATATTTTTGACCATGTTTTCAGTTAGGAATATATAGTCTATTCTGGAATATGAGTTGTGAACACTTGAAAACTAAGAATATGCCCTTTCTGAACCTTTAAGTTTTCTCCATGAATCTTTCAAACCTAATGCTAGCATCCAATCATCCAGAATCTTTCCTTTAATTCCTTTTCCTCCCCTTTGTATATTTGTACAGTCCAAGTTCGATCTTACTAAATTAAAATCACCAGCCACAATCATCCTTGTTGTTTGTTCTTTTTCTAAAATTTTACGCATTTTTCCTAGAAATTCATATTGATGTTCATTTGGGGCATATATATTCACCAAGGTTAACTCATCATCATCAATTTTACCTTTTACAATCAAATATCTACCTTCTGAATCCACAATAGGCTTTGTTATCTCAAACCCCAGTCTAGTTGAAATCAAGATTGTGACTCCTCTGGCTTTTGATGTACCATATGATTTCTCATAGTGCTGCATCCATCCTAAAAAAAGATTGTTTGTATCTTGAGATTTTTGGTGGGTTTCCTGTAAGAAAAGAATATCTGGTCTATCTTTCCTCAGGGCTGATTCTAATCTCCTCCTCTTAATCAAAGAACCTGTACCCTTTACATTCCAGGATAACACCTTAATTGCTCTCATAATTCCCTATCTTTCCTCCATTTCCACCACATCCAAGTCCTCCAAAGGACGTGCTACCTAATACCCAGCAATAATCAAAATAAAAACTAAAAATAACAATACTACAAAGGTAACAAAAAACATTCATTTTTTCCCTCCCCACTTTCATCACAAAAAGATCGCCTTTGTCCACCAAAGGGGGGAGGAGGGAAAGCATGGAAGATGCACGTGTAACTTACTGCTCTAGTGCACCTTAACCATTCTTAAATTGCCCAATTTATCTCAAAGGAGTTTTTCCCCAATCTCATCCAACACTGTCAGTGACAGCTCTTCTTCCCCTGTACCTGGTTGTTCTCCTCCTGCAGCAGCACCCTCATCCATTCCGTTGAATTCCCTTCTTATTGCTCCAGAGTTCAACAAGTCTTTTCTTAACTCCAACCATTCATTTGAAAACACCTTAACCAAATCAATTAAAGTCAAAAGTTCCAATGCATCAGTATCTGCATCAATCACCTGCATTTTCTTATCATAAAAAATCTTAATTGTTGCGGAAAATGCCAATTGTATCTTATTCCTTTCTTTACCAACAGTTTTCATCTTATATCTCCAACCACGCTCATTAATTGAGATATCATTATACACCTCCATGTCACAACCATCAATTTTGAGAGCACCAGAACCAGCTTGTTTCAAAAGGCCATTACCCTCAATTTATCCCCCCATTTGCAAATTTAACCAATACATTTCTTTGAACAGCTTTCCCCTTCCTTGACCCCACCCTATAAGCACTCACAATGTCCTCATTAACAAAATCTTTCCCCAATTTAAGACTATTTAGCCAATCAACTAATCTGTCCCTTAAACTGTCTGGCGTTCTCTCCAACAAATGGTGAATGACAATATTTTGTTTTCTCATCTACTCTTCCATAGCATCTATCCTTTTTTCATGCTCATCCATTGTCTTCTTATTCTCCTTCACTTCCTTCTTAACCTCTTTTATTTTTCCTTCCATTCCCTTCATTTCTCCTTGCATAATTTTAACATTTCCCTCCAACTTTTGAATACTCAAATCCACTTTTTTAGATAAGTCATGAAACATTGCAGCCAATTTATCTTGTCTTCCCAAAATTTCACTTCTGTCCTTCACCCTTGCCTCATCCATACTTTCGAACTTCTGAAACAATTTGCCAAATTCTGCCATTATTTGAGACTGATCAAATGCCTTTGGTTCCGGAGATGATGATGTTGATGATGCCATTGATGGTGTCTCCACAGCTGCTGTTTTATCCTTCTCCTTAGCTTTCATAACCTGTTCCTCCTCCTTCTTACCCTTTGCAATCTTATCCATGGTTATATCACATAAAAGTTTCAAAGCTGCCACTGTTTTAGCTCTTCTTGGCCTCTCCCCTTGATATTGATCCAGGGCTTCAGCCCTCCAAAATCCTTTATATCCAAGGGCCCAAAAGGCCAAAAACTCCAGATACAAAAACCAATTCCCCACGTTGCAGCCTTGCAAAATTTAAAAAAAACACTGTAAAGTCAAAATCAAAACTGAATTGTATAATGATTTATATTTATAATCCAAATGTAGTTTATAATCCAAATGTAATCCACTTGTGATCCCAAAAATTAACCCAGGTAATCAAAAGAAAGAATCTTGGCCTGAAACATCCACATAATATTGTATCCACTAGGTTCAATATCTTGCTTGTAAAAAAACCCGGAAGAAGTAATATTGTATCCACACAGCACGCAGGTCTTATATTTGCCAAAACGAAGGGGAGGAGAGAAGGGAAAACAGAAGAAGTACACTGTATTTGATTATTCAAAACAAGGTGCTCCAAGAGGATTAAATTTTCCAAGAAGTAAAAAGTAAGAACGGAAGGAAGCTCCAGATTACAACTCCATCACAAAAAAATTTTTTTATAAGCTCCTCATGCAAAAATTGTATCCAGCAACCAAGTTCCTGATGTTTTCAAGCCCGTTCCAAGTTTATATAATCCCAACAGAGTATCTGTAAATTCCAGCTGCAGCAGTCTGTGTCTCAAGGTCATTTAGGCTTCCCACGGAAAGAACAAGAGCAAGACAGCGCCGCCATTAAACACCATTCGGGGCTCATGCTTATGGGGGAACTAACCTCCTTTCTTCTCTAAAGACACTGGCCAAAAAAGTCCTTTTTAGTACCTCTTTTTTTTCCTCCCTTCCTCTTTAGATCTCCTCTTTGTTTCCAAAAAACAATCCAAGTGCCGTTCTCCGTTGCTTTTTTTCCATAGTTCTCCCACTGCTTAAGTTTTGTTTTCAAGCCTCCACCATTGCCCCCTTCTCTCAATCTTTCAAGCTCTTTTCTTCCCTTACTTTCACACACCAGCTCAATCGCCAATCTCCGCGATCTGCTCACCCCAGTAACAGCCTGTCACGGCACCAAAGTCGTTGTTAACTTACAAAAGATTGTTTAGTCGTTGTCCCATTTGGTCCCGTCTGCTCCAACCGGCCGGGGAGAGACGCGGCTTTCGCCACGCTCCTTTCCGACCAATTTCTGCACTACGAACTCCGACCACAGGAACAAAAAGTTGCAAACTTTCTTCAGAAAAGAATAAGAGAGCTTTTATACCTCTTTTGGTATTATTTTGCAATGAATAACTCATTTAATAACTCATTTTGGTGCACGAGCTCCTAGGTTGGTATGCTAAGCCCTCGGCATCCTAGCCACCATATGAGGTATTACTGTAGATAAATAGGGACTACTTTGGTGGGAAGATAAACAGTGTCCCATGCACTCTGGTGTCTAGTCGTGTCTGCCACATGTCCAAACGTCTGCAGCTGCAGACAGCACTGGCTCTTTGGCTATAAACAGAGATGAGCACTGAACCCTAGAGTCGGCAAGGGTGACCTTTACCTTACTTTGGCCACATCATGAGAAGGCAAGACTCTCTGGAAAAGAGAGACCACATCGCCCTAAGGACGTCTGTCCGTCCAACCAGAGCGGACCGGAGGGGCTCTCTAATAGTGCCATCGGCCAGGGGGGCTCGCCTCTCTGGCACAAGGAGGAGAGCCTTCTCTGTGTCCACACCGGCCCTTTGGAATCTCCTGCCTGTGGAACTGGGTCTCCAGACGGAGTTGTTGCCCTTTAGAAAAGAACTAAAAACCTGGCTGGCGGGCCAAGTTTGGGGTGCAGGTGGAGGGGTGGCTTCCATTGGGTGGTTAATATAGGGGAGGATGCCTGCCCCATGGTTTCTTCAGTTCCTGCACCCCTCTCTTTTTAGGGGTGGGTTCTTATTGCTGGTTTTTATCTGTTTTATTTGTTTTTATCTGTTTTTACCCACTGTTGTGAACCGCCCGGAGTCGGCTTTGGCTGAGTGGGCGGTATAAAAATTTAACAATCAATCAATCAATAAATAAATAAATAAATAAATAAATAAATAAATAAATAAATAAATAAATAAATAAATAAATAAAAAGGCAGCAATGCTGGGAAGGATTAACAGTAGCAGAAAAAGAAGAAGTCCAAACATGAGATGGATTGAGTCTCTAAGGGAAGCCACCAGCTATAACTTGCAGAACTTGAGCAGGGCTCTTAATGACAGGACATTTTAGATTTTTAGCATCCATAGGGTCGCCATAAATTGGAAATGTCATGACTGCTGCACATAACAACCAAATAGACAAAATGAACTTGTGATGCAAAACCTAGCTTCTGAGAGTTTCACTGGACAGCAGTGGGAGTGCCTAGAATGATGTGTGTGCTCATTTAGATACAGTAGGAGCAGGAAGTGGCTAAGACGCTGACCTGAAGGCGGGAGGTCAGCAGTTCGATTCCCGGTACTGCAGGATGGAATGAGCTCCCGTCTCTGTCCCAGCTCCTGCCAACCTAGCAGTTTGAAAGCAAGAAATTGCAAGTAGATAAATAGGGACCACTTCAATGGGAAGGTAAACAGCATTCCATGTGCTCCAGTGTATAGTCATGGCTGCCACATGACCAGGGAAATGTCTGCAGAAGCAGACAGCGCTGGCTCTTCAGCTTTGAAACAGAGATGAGCACTTTGGTGTATGAGAGTCAAGACACAAAGCACAGCCAACGGCTGGGTTAACTCAGGTTTATTGCATGGTGGACAGAGGGAACATGAGGTAATGGCGGACGAACAGCTCTATATATAAGGCAGTAACGCATTTGAATGTGGCTCCACGGTAGCCCGTTGGCTACTGGTCCGTGTGACGTCATGGCTGGTCACGCCCTTCTTGTCCAGGTGTAGGTAGCGGCGGGAAACTTCCCGCGCTGCGGTCTTTGATGGGTTTGAACCAAGAGAGCTTGGACGCTCGCTGCTGCCAGCTGGTGGTCATTAGCTCGCGTCCTATTACAGGGTTTATGTGATACAGCTGAAGGTTACATTGTTACTCATTGGCAAGGTTACATTGGTTCAGATACATTGATATCACATGTAGAAGGTTACACTATTAGGACACAACACTCCTCCCCCCTAGGATGAGACGAAGTCTCTCAGCCAAGATGGCTTATTTCGAACACGCTGGGGTCTCGGCGCGGGCTGCCCTGCCCCGGCTTCGCTCCCTCCTCCTTGCTCCCTGGCTTCCTGCCCTGCAATCGGAGAGGATGACTTGTTAGTGGTTTGCCGCGGCTCTGCGGCTTTGTTGGGAGGTGTGTGCTTTGTTTGGGAAGAACCGGGGGCACTGGGGACTAACGAAAAACCCCTCTTCTCGCTTGGATGGGTGGGGGAACACTCCGAAAAACCCCCCCGGCTCGCAAAATCAAAATCAAAATCGGATTCGGGGGAAGCGGCAGCGGCGGCCGCACACTCCTCCTTTTCCCTCCCCCCGGGCTCGGATAGAACTGGGGTATCAAAAGGATATGAGTCGGGCTCGCTGCTTTCCCCCCTGTCTCCCCCTTGGGCTAAACGGGTGGGGGAGAACCCTATCGCTGAATCCTGTCGCTGTGCTCCACTGGTCGGTCCCTCGCTCACTCGGTGCCTCAGTTGATCAGCGTGCCTCCTCCAGAGGAGGCCGGTGCTAGTTTCCACCCGATAGGACACTGGCCCCGTCTGTTCTATTATCGTCCCTGGCACCCAGGCTGGGCCTGCGTTGGCATAGTTCCTGCAATGTACAGGATCGCCTATGCCGAAACCTTTCGAGACCGCTAACCCTATGTTCTTCCCTTTGTCCTCGACCCTCGACGGGTCTAGCCTGGACAAAAGCGTGGTCAGTTTCCTCCGCATCAGCAGCTCGGCCGGCGAGTAACCAGACGCTAAGGGGGTCACTCTGTACGCTAATAGAAATTGACAAACCTGGTGATGTAGATCCCCCGAGCCCATGCGCCGCAGCGCATCTTTTGTGGTGCGCACTAACCGTTCCACTTGGCCATTCGTGGCCGGGTGAAACGGCGCGGATGTGACATGCCGAATTGCATTTGCCTCCATGAATGCCGCGAACTCAGCGGACGTGAAACAACTGGCGTTGTCGCTGACCAAAGTGTCGGGTAAACCGAACGTGGAAAAGACCCTCCTTAGCTGGCGAATGGTAGTGGCGGAGGATGTGCTCTTTACCGGAATGACCTCCAGCCACTTAGAGTATGCATCCACCACCAGGAGAAACATGGTTCCCCGGAATGGGCCAGCAAAATCTACGTGCACCCTGGACCACGGTCCCCTCGCTGCGTCCCATTCCCTATGTGGTAGGCGGGCCACCTCCGGTCGAGAACATTGACATGCTTCACACGTGCCAACCATTTGCTCTATGTCGGCGTCCAGCTGGGGCCACCAGAAGTAACTCCGGGCCAACGCCTTGGAACGGACGATCCCCGGGTGGCTGACGTGCAACAGCTTTAGCACCTTCGGCCGCAGGGACGTAGGAACCACCACCCGTTGGCCCCACAACAGGCACCCCCTCTCTAAAGACAACTCCACTCGCTTTCGGAAGAATGGGTCGAATTCCGTGCCTGGGGATGACGCCGGCCACCCCTTCTGCACCCACGAGCATACCTTCTCTAGTGTTCTATCCTTTCCGGTCGCCCTGGCAATGTCGGCCGGTACTATCGGGGGTGACTCTAAAACCTCTATTAGCAATACCTGGCGGTCTCTTCTTACCCCTGCCTTCTGGTCGTCCGACAATGGTAACGGCGACCGTGAGAGCGCGTCTGCATGGCTGATTTCCTTCCCTGGCCGGTATTCTAATTCATGTTGATATGCATTAAGAAAAATAGCCCACCGCAGCATCCTCGGGGACAGGATCTGTGGCGTGGGCTTATTTGCAGTGAAGATCCCTAACAGGGGCTTGTGATCAGTAACGATCTTGAACGGCCGACCATACAGAAAATCGTGAAATTTCTTGGTTCCCGCTACTATCGCTAGTGCCTCCCTATCGGTCTGTGCGTAATTCCGCTCTGCTTGGGACAGGGACCTTGAATAAAACGCTATCGGGGCCTCCCTTCCGTCGCCTAACACGTGGCAAAGCACCGCCCCCACCCCCACCGGGGATGCATCGCAGACCAAAACTATGGGCCGTTTGGGGTCGAAATGAGTCAGGATTGCCTCGGATGTGAGGAGTTGCTTTAACTCTGAGAACGCTCTTTCTTGCTCGTCACCCCACAGCCATTTTTCCTCTTTTTTAAGCAGCCGATGAAGCGGCTCGGCAACAGACGCCTTCCGTGGAAGGAAGGTATGGTAGAAATTGAGAAGCCCCAGAAATGACTGAAGCTCGGTTTTGGAAGTGGGGCGAGGGGCTTTCTTAATGGCGGCTACCTTAGATTTGGACGGCCTAATTCCCTCGGGAGTGACACGGAACCCTAAAAACTCAACCTCTGTTTCGTAAAATACACATTTGTCTTTCCTCAGTCGCAGCCCCGCTTTCTCGAACACGGCCAGGACCTTATCCAATCTGTGGGCCAGCTCGGCCTTACTCCCCCCCGTTATCAACACGTCATCAAAATATGGCAACACCCTCTCCAGCCCCTTCAGGAGGCGTTCCACTAGCGACTGAAAAAGGCCAGGTGCCGAGTTCACGCCGAACTGTAACCTCGACACCTGGAACGCCCCCTTATGTGTGACTATTGTTTGTGCCGCCGCTGTGGCGGGGGTTACTGGGAGTTGCTGGTAGGCCTGTGCTAAATCGAGTTTAGCGAAACACTTTCCCCCATTCAGCCTGGCCAGAAGGTGGCTGACCACTGGCACCGGGTATGCATTAGGGCGGATTGCCTTATTAATGGTACACTTATAATCAGCGCAAATGCGCACCTCCCCGTTAGCCTTCAGTGCTGTTACAATTGGAGTCTCCCACTCCGCGGAATCCACAGGAACGAGAATTCCTTGACCCACCAGTTTGTCCAGTTCCGCCTCTATTTTGTCCTTAAGCGCGAACGGTACCCTGCGCGGTTTAAGTCTTATCGGGCGGACCTCCGGGTCTAAGTCGAAGGCTACAGGGGGTCCCTTGAACTTTCCCAGTCCACTTTTAAAAACGGCGGGGTGTGCGTCACATACTGCTTGTATTGGGTCCTCGCCTACGGCATGCACCCCCCCTATGAACAGGCCTAAGGGCTGAAACCACTGTGTTCCGAGGAGGCTACAACTCCCCCCTTTTAGTACCACTAGGGGAAGTTCCGCAGAATGTCTCTTAAAACGAACCCGGAACGTTCCGACCCCCAACACTGGAATGCTGTTCCCCTGAACGTCCCGTAGTGTGGCCCTCAACGCTTTAAGTTTGGGCCGCACGTGGGGGTCGATTTTCAAGAACTCTCTCTGGGGAATTATAGAATAGGAGGACCCCGAGTCAACTTCCATCCTAATAGGGGTCCCTTGTACTAGTACCTCAACAAAGTAATGGGGCTGTCCCGCAGACACGTTGAACACAGGAGCGTCGCCCTCGCTGTCGTCCGAGATGCGGCCCACGCCGTCCTGCTTCCTCGTGGCCCGGGCGCCATCTTTGGGCCTCGCTGGACGGTCCGGTCTGGCTGAACGGTCTTGCGAATGTCTCCGGCCCTCTTTCCATTTCCTGCACGCCTTGGCGATGTGCCCCCGACGTCCGCAGTTGAAGCACTCGGCTTTCCTGAATGGGCACTTCACGCGCTCATGGGCCGCTCCGCAACCATCGCAGCGGCGCCCGCCTCTCCGGACCTTCTGGACCTCCTCGCCATCGCTACTCTCTGACGACGATTTCGAGTTCGGTCGGGTTGCATGCACCGACTGACCGGACTTCCCGTGCGATGAGTTTTCCGCCTTGCCGGTCCTCGGACGCCACTCACGCCACTTGTGCATCTCGTCTACTCCAGCATTCGTGGACTCCGCGGCTTCCGCGGCCTCTACAACCTCTTCCAGTGTGGGTGGTGGCTCCCTGTTCATCAAGCTGCGCTGTACTTCCTTGTCCTTCAGGCCACACAGCACTCCGTCCCTGAGGGCCA
The DNA here is from genome assembly GCA_035047305.1 of Bradypodion pumilum. Taxonomy (NCBI): domain Eukaryota; kingdom Metazoa; phylum Chordata; class Lepidosauria; order Squamata; family Chamaeleonidae; genus Bradypodion; species Bradypodion pumilum. The sequence goes on along the minus strand of JAWDJD010000009.1, from coordinate 20,819,232 downwards.
TCTCTAGGATGTGGTCCCATTTGCAGGGGGCGGCGGCTACCCTCATAGCCGTTACGAAGGCTTCTACCGACTCGTCCGGCGCTTGAACTCGCCTCCAAAACGCACTCCGAGCGGGAAACATTGCCCTCGAGGGTCGGAAACGCTCACGCAGCATTTTCATGATGTCACCGGCTTTGAAATCGCTCATCTTCTTCGGTGCAAGGATGCCCACCAGCGTCCGCTTGGTTTCCATCCCAAGCATGCGAGTGAGGATGGCCCTCTTCCTTTCCTCGTCGTCTTCTTTGACTTTGAGCTCCACCAGTGCCGCCTGGAAGTCCATCTCAAAGAGCTCCCAGTCTTGCGGTTTGGTGATGTTGAACCCGCTCTGTGTCCTGGCTCCGTGGGGATCCATCATCCCATCCTCGTCGCCAATTTGGTGTATGAGAGTCAAGACACAAAGCACAGCCAACGGCTGGGTTAACTCAGGTTTATTGCATGGTGGACAGAGGGAACATGAGGTAATGGCGGACGAACAGCTCTATATATAAGGCAGTAACGCATTTGAATGTGGCTCCACGGTAGCCCGTTGGCTACTGGTCCGCGTGACGTCATGGCTGGTCACGCCCTTCTTGTCCAGGTGTAGGTAGCGGCGGGAAACTTCCCGCGCTGCGGTCTTTGATGGGTTTGAACCAAGAGAGCTTGGACGCTCGCTGCTGCCAGCTGGTGGTCATTAGCTCGCGTCCTATTACAGGGTTTATGTGATACAGCTGAAGGTTACATTGTTACTCATTGGCAAGGTTACATTGGTTCAGATACATTGATATCACATGTAGAAGGTTACACTATTAGGACACAACAAGCACTGTACCCTAGAGACGGATATGACTGGCTTTTGAGCAAGGGAAACCTTTACCTTTTACCACTTTGCAACCGTCATTTTGTGTAATTTGTCTTATTTGCAGAATTTTACTTATTTTATGGAAAGAAAACATTCTCTCTTCTATTTTGAGAATCCATCAAAAAGAAACAAAACAAAGTGAATTTATCTTTTGTAAGGATAAGGAGAATAATTACCCGATCCCTCATTCTCAAGTGTAGGGACAAGAGAAATGAAGATTTACTTCACACTGTCGCATTGTCCCTTTTTGCAAAACAGCTAATGGACGCCACCCTTTTTTGTGTCAGGTTGCCTTAATATGTAAATACATATTAATACATATTAACAAATGATTAATTCACCCATTACTATTTTCTTCTCTATGCTTTCAATGACCCTAAGTGTGTTTGAGATCTAGCAAAAAGTTGTCTAGTTTTGGCAACACATCTGTTTTTCTTTAACCATAAGGGCAAATAAAGTTTCCTTCAGCAGGAGGTGTTAAATTAGGCAGAACTTTAAATCCAATTTAAAGTTATTTTGTACAGCATATACTTGGTGTGCAGAAAAGGGCACACATTCATCTGAAGGATCACCATGCCACCTTTAAATGGTTTCTGTAGCTCATCAAAGCATCTCTAGATGAGCATTTAGGTAGCTGGAGTCCATCTAGGTGACATCACCCATGAAAAATATATTCTCCCTTTACTGCTTGATCCAGCCAAAAGGACACAGATGAGAGATCTAATAAGCTGAGGCTGACTGTTTACCTGTAAATATAGATGGGAAGAGACTACTCACAGAAACTCACTGTTCTGAAGTTGAACAGCTATACACAAACAGTTTAGAAGTGCAACATTGTTTGGATTTATTGCGCTTCTTTTCTTCATTTCCTGCCCTTCAACAATTACTCCTGGCACCAAAGTATGACTTTAATTTCTTTGTTTTCAAAGCCATTTCTATCCCACTTTTCTTTATGCAAACCCAGAGACATTTAAAAAGAAATAACACAAGACAAATAACATACTGAAAACACCACCATCATCTAGCGAGCAAATGTCTAGTGAAAATGACAACAGCAGCCACAGTCACTGATAAAAAGAGACATTTGCAGTAAAATATCCTGAGAGGTAGAACTTATCCAGATGTAGTTTTGCATCACTTGTTACCACTTTAGGGCTACATGAGCTCAGGGCTTCTATCTACAGTATACCTAAACCCCTTTCTCTTCAAGAAGACATTATCTTTTAAAGAACTGATTTCTTGAAGAAATGCTTTAAAATTATCTTTTGTGCTGGATTTTAGTTGTTGTTGTTCAGTTGCACAGTCGAGTCCAACCCATGGACCACAGTACACCAGGCTCTTCATTCATCTGCCATCCTCTGGAATCAGTTCAGATCCATGCCCACGGCATCAATAATGCTGCCTAACCATCTCTTCCTCTGCCGCCCCATTCTCATTTTGCCTTCAATCTTTCCTAGCATCAGGGCTTTTTCCAATGAGTCCTCTCTTCTCCTTTGATGGCCAAAGTGCATGCACATGCACTCAAATAATAATAATAATTTCATGTCAGAAATTATTCTGGGTTGGAGGGATTTTTTTCTTGAGCAACTCTGCTCAAGGGACGCCCAAATGAGGCTCCTTTCATGTCGCCAAGATCTTTTCCCACCAAAGTAGTCCCTATTTATCTACTTGCAATTTCTTGCTTGCGATCTGCTAGGTTGGCAGGAGCTGGGACAGAGATGGGCACTCAATCAGTGATGCAGTACCTGGCTCTCGAACTGCTGACTTGCTGGCCTTCCAGCTAACAAGGTGAGCTTCTTAACCACTGAGCCACCACAGCCCCACGCATGCGCACACACACATAGAAAGAAAGAGATGGAAAATCACCCACAGACGGTAGTTTTGAAAAACCTGGAAGACTCTGGAAGAGGTGTCATGAATGCACAAGACAAGATCACCCCACTGCAATTGCCTCCCCCCCCCCGTTTGCTGCACTGATCCAGGCACAGAAGGGTGGAGAGGTGAGCGGTTTGCCTTGCCCAGCTGCGGTGTCTTCAGCAGGGGAGTCCTGGATGTGGCCAGCCCCGGTGGTCGGACAAACCATTCCTGTTCGTCACTGAGGACGAAGTGTCGGAGCCCAGGCAAGGTAGGGAAAGTTAGGAAGCTTAGAGCCCTTATTTTTATTCTCCTTTACTGCATGTCCTGCATTTTATTGGGGAGGGGGAATTAGAGGGAGAAAAACTCAATAAAAAGTCCCTCATTTGAGAAGTTTGAGTAGGGGCGACTCAACAAAAACTTGCCTCTTCTGGGTGGGAGTAGAGGTAGACTCGAACATAGGATGATGGGGGGGGTCTCTGGAGAGAAATCAAAGCCCCACTTTTCACTTGGACAAGTGGGGGAACACTCAGTGTCTTCCTTGCCAGCAGCAGCCGGAAGAAGTGCAGAGTTGTGTGTACGTTTGCACACAGCACCAGAGACTTTTACAAAAGTTCTGGTCATCAAAGGACTGATTTTGTAAGTTTGTAAAAACAAAGAACAGTGCCCTCAGCACTTAAGATCTGCAGACCTGCGCGTCTGCCTGTTGTTAGTTTAACTCCCTAAATCACATTTGAAAAAGGGGAAAGTAAATTGTACTGATATGTTTCTAATTAAGAAATGTCAGTTAAATGGGTAATGTCTCTTTTAGGAAAAAGGGAACAATGTGGGTGGAGACTGAATCAACGTACTTAGGTGAAGATCAGAATTCCAGAAAGCCCATCTCTTGTTAAGGAGAGGAATTTGGAGCCAGCGAGAAAGAAACTTTCAAAGCGGCTCCCTTTTGGAAAAAGTTCCAGCCTCTTTAACAAGAGTTAGCAGAAACTGGAGGAAGCTGAATGCTGAATCCAACCTCTGCAGGGTCCTAAAGAGAGGATCCACCTTGCCTGAAGTGTTGGCAAGAGGGAAGGGAAGCGTCCTTTTCCCGATCTGACCAAGGGGGGTATGCAATTGATCAAGTCAATTCCCTAGTGTCAGGCAACCCAGAGAAAGATCAAAGCAGATCTCACTCTGTTCCTTCTTTGAAGATGAACAAACGTGAATTCAATGGGAAATTCTGGGGTACACCGGTTACAGACCTCAGAAGGGTTGTGTTTTGTGAGTGTAGGCAGAATACTTTGCCTGCACTCTCCTCTACCCAGTTCTTTAACTGGGAAGCAAAGGGTTAAAGGGATATTATGGAGTTGGAGAAAGTACAGAGGAGGGCAACCAGAATGATTAGGGGACTGGAACACCTTCCTTACCATCTGAGGCTGCAACAGTTGGGCCTTTTCACTCTTGAACGACGGCGTCTAAGAGGTGACCTGATTGAAGTTTATAAAATCATGCACGGTGTGGACAAAGTGGATAAGGAAAAACTGTTTTCCCTATCGCACAACACTAGAACTAGGGGACACTCCATGAAACTTTTGGGTACTAGTTCTCAAACAAATAAGAGAAAGTACTTTTTCACCCAGAGGATTACTGGTCTATGGAACTCCCTGCCAGAAGAAGTGGTGACAGCTGTCAGTCTTGACAGCTTTAAGAAAGGATTAGACAAGTTCATGGAGGACAAGGCTATCAATGGCTATAATTATGGCTACCTAAGGACAACCTCCGGGTTGGAGAGATAGGCAGGATATCTCTCAATGCCATTTCCAGGGAATCCTAAGCAGGTGAAGGCATCTCCTTGGGAATACCCTGAAGGAAATGGTGAGCCACTGTGTGAGACAGAATGCTGGACTGGATGGGCTGTGGCCTGTTCCAGCAAGGCTGTTCTTATGTTCTTATGTTCTTATGTAAAGATTCACGGATTCTGGGTGGAGAAGTCTGATCTTTGGGAAACCTAGCTGTGTATTAACCTTTTTGTCTGTTGTTTGTGTTGTTTAACGCTGAGAGGGAGCAAACACACTATTGGTGTCTGCTAAAATAAAGTCCTCTCTCTCCCAGCTCACATTTCAGCCTGGCCAGTTGGTTGTGAGAAGGGAATGAAGAGGTGGAGTTGAGATAAATCACCGGCTTTCTAGCAAGCCAAAGTGTGGGAAAGAGAATTATTTTCTGTCTGTCATCCCCAGAGTGTGATTTCAAGAATAACATCTAGGAGAGATGAAATTAATTCTTTTGAATGTAAAACAAAAGAAGGTAAACCTCAGATGGGAAGAGGGATTTATTAGAATCACGAACTAATAATTGCCTCTGCTCTTTAGTCTAAGAGCCTTTTGACCCAGTCTGAATGCTGAATTTCAGGGAAAGAGAATCCTATCTGTTTTAAAATGTTCTGAATATGATTCAGTTGATTATAAAATTGTAATGCGCATAAATTTTGATGTACAATGCCTGTAAAAATGGCAAAAAGAGAAAAATGGGTCCCTATTTGAAGTGACTTGTCTTGATTTTAAATTGTGTAATATTATGCATAAGAATTAACTGGTGAAGCATCACACACAAGGACCACAGGTTTCTTCAGATCGAAGTGAGTTAAGACTGCTTCAGAAGACAGAAGCTGTTTTAACTCACGGAATGCTTGTTCCTGACTTTGCCCCCACCACCAAACTGTGTCTTTTTTAAGAAAACGGTGCAGCAGCTCCGCTACGGATGTCTTCCTTGGCAGGAAAGAGTGATAAAAGTTAAGCAGGCCCATGAATGATTGCAGCTCAGGCTTGGCAGTTGGTCAGGGGGTATTGCGTACATCGGCAACCTTAGAATTGGAGGGCTTCATTTCCCTCAGGAGTTATTTTTTATTATTATTGAATTTTTAAAACAATATTACAACATAATAAAAAAAATCATACATTAAAAATCTGAACAAATATAGACAATTTATAACAAATTCCATACCTATACAATACGAAAACTAAATAATTATAAAAGAAAAAAAGACAAGAATAAACATCTCTGGAAAATGCCAGTTGATGATGACTTATTTCTTGTATCTTTCATACCATTATCAAAAATCCAAACAGTTTTTAATATTTATTCTTATTATTGCTTAAACCTAGTCTAATTTCACTTCAAAATCTACACTATATCTGTTAAGTCAAACTTCTAAGTCATGAATATTATAACAAAAAAGTAAAATACTGGCAAATTTCAAAAATAATAATAATAAAGAAATAAGAATTAAACACCCAGTGCTTTATACACTGCCCTGGAAAAACCAGAGTTTCACTCTATTTTCCTTTCCAAAAACTCATTTGATCAGGTACAGGTCTATGCTTTTCATCGCCTTTCAAAGAGTAATCCACAAATGCTTGCCAAAAATTCCAAAATCTATTTTCTTTCACAATACCCTTTTTAACATTTATCTCATATGTTAATTTGTCATTCAGTGCTAGATCCCACATTTCCTTGTACCATTCCTCAATTTTCATATTCACATCATTTTTCCATTTTCTAGCGATACACAATCTACCTGTTGTCAACATTATTTCTAGTAACTCTTTTTTATCTTTACTTAAATTTGTACCTTCCACATCTGTCAGCATGATGGTATTTGGTCCCAACTTTATTTCCCCCCCCCATAATTTCGCTTATTTCATTTTCAATTTTCCCCAGAAATCCTTTACCACGTTGCAACTCCACCACATGTGTTCATATGTACCCAGTGCAGTCTTACAACGGCAACACATGTTGTTTCTTATTATCTATCTGATGTAATCTCATTGGTGTCAAATACCATCTCCACAACATTTTATAATTGTGTTCTTTGACTCTGACAGACATAGTTCTCATAATTCTTTTCTTCCATTTATTTGTCCAATTCTGGTCCTCTATCTTCATCTTTAAATCCTGTTCCCAACTTGCTTTCAATTCCTCCTGTGGATTACCTTCCTTATGTATCATTATATATATTTTACTCACCAGCCCCTTTATTCCTGTTTATCCCTTTCTTATTTTTAAAATTAATTCTTCAAATTCAGTCCTCCCTCTTTCTAGTCCAACTTCTTTCATATAGTTACTATTCCACTTGTTTACCATCCCTATCTGAAACCAATTCAATCTCAATTGTCCATATAGATTTGTTTTCCTCTCATTGTCTCTACAGGCCCGTATCCAGTCTCTCACCAGAAAAACTCCATTCTCGTCAAGTACTTCTCTAATCCTTTTATTAATTTTTATTGGGAAATTTGCCATATCCTCCCATTTAATAATAGGTGAAAAATCTGGTACCAATTCCCTTTTTACCTTTTCCCATGTTCCCAGTGTTGCCTTCATCATTTTATTTTTAATAACTATTTTCTCCATATTCCCTCCTAGAAAGACCATTTTTCCTATATGACTAAACTCTTTCATTTCAATTTCTTCCCAAATTACCCTTACTCTAGCCAAGATCTTCACAACATACTTAATTTGAAAAGCTCAATAATATGTCATCAAATTTGGCATCCCTAATCCCCCCTCCTTCTGGGATAAATACCAAAAAAAATTGCCAATCGAGGCCTTTTCCCCCCATTACAAAAATTATTTATCATTTTTTGGAACTCCTTAATTTCTTTATCCTTCATTTGAATTGAAAGGGCATCAAATAAAAAATTGATTCTTGGTAGTAACATCATTTTACATATTGCAATTCTTCCAAACCATGACAGCTTCAATTTTTGTACTTGTTGTATTCTATCCTTAATTTCTTTTTTAATTTTTCGTAATTCGATTTCTTAAGCTCTTCAAATTTATTTGAAATATTTATCCCCAAGTATTTCAAATTAACCTTAATTTGTAAATGGCACTTTCCCTTTATCCTTTGTTGTTCTTCCTTACCCATATTACACAATATCATTTCTGATTTATCCCAATTAATTCTCAAACCTGTCATTTCCTCAAAGTCCTTCAACTGTGCTTGTATTCTATCCAGTGTTTTCCCGGGGTATTTAGCTATTATCAAAGTATCATCCGCGTATAAGCTTATCTTGTTACCTAGAACCCCTTCTATTTCTTTATCTTCCCTTACGGCTTTCGCCAACAATGGAGATTGCCATAATAAACAAAATTGGAGACAAAGGACAGCCCTGCGTTGTACCTGCTTCTAAATTCACTTCTTCTGTGTCTTCATCATTTACCCTTACTACTGCTGTCCCTTGTTGGTATAGTTGTCCAATTATCTTTCTAAATTTATCCCCAAATCCATAGCCTTTAATTATCTCATTAATTGTTACCCATTGCAAAGAGTCAAATGCCTTAAAAATATCCAAGGATAATAAACCTACTTTATCTTTTGTTTGTCCTACCATGTCAATTAAATTTACAACTCTTCTCGTCAAATCTGACATATGCCTACCCTTCAAAAATCCCACCTGATCCTAATTTATATAATTACCCATAAAATTATTCAATCTATTAGCCAATATTGCTGTGAAGATCTTAGCGTCTTGATTTATCAATGAGATTGGTCTATAAGATTCAACCTTTTCCGGATCCTTTCCAGGCTTTGGCAAGAACACTATTATAATCCTATACCACGAAGTCGGAATTTGCCCACCTTCTAATATATAATTATATAATTTAGTCAATTTTGGCACCACTACCTCTTTAAACTCCTTATAAAACTCAGCTGGTAACCCATCTTCTCCAGGCACTTTATCCATTTTTAAGCTGGCTATAACCTCTTTTATTTCCTTTTCCATTATTCGTTCTTCCATCCTGTTCTTGTGTTCCTGTGTAATCTTACTGTTTATTTGCTTCTCCAATTCTTTTTTTTAAATTTCACCAAATCTATGTTCTTTTTCGCATATAGCGCCTGATAGAAGTCTTTCACAATTTTACATTTATCTCCAATTTTATTACATCTTGCCCCATCCTTATTAATCAGATTTCCAATTTCCCTTTTTTCTCTCTTTTCTTTTGCAGCCCTTGCTAATAATTTGGAATTCTTATTATTATATTCAAAATATTCTCTTTTTAATTATACCAAATCTTGTTTTATTTTTTCTACGTCCTTTCCTATTAATTCGGTCTTCAATCTTTGCATATTATCAAAAACTTTATTTTCCTTAGTCCTTGCATGTTGTTCCTGCAACTGCTTTATCTCATTCTCAATTTTATCTTGTGCCACCTTAAGTTTATTTCTGAAGCTAGCCAGCCTAATACTTTCACCTCTGAAAACTGACTTCATGGCATCCCACACATATTAAAACTCACCTTATCCGTATCATTCCAAAGCCAACTTTCCTTCCAACTCTCCATTATTTGTTCTTTACACTCATGGTCTTTATACAATTAGGGTCATATCTCCAATTCCTTCTCTTTTTCCTCATACCCTCTATCCTCAGTTCTGTCAACACTTTTGCATGATCTGATTATTTAAAGATTCCCACTTCCACCTCGTCTATATTCCTGATCATATTTTCTGTTACAAATATGTAGTCTATTCTGGAGTATGAATTATGAACATGTGAAAAATATGTAAAACCTCTTTCCGACCCCTTAATCTCTCTCCAGGTATCCTTCAATCCTAAAATTTCCAACCACTTATCCAAAAATTGTTGTTTAAACCCTTTTCCACATCTTAATATATTTGTGCAATCTAGGTTTGACCTTATTAGATTAAAATCCCCAGCCACTATCATTTTTATCGTCTTTTCTTTTACCAATATTTTACACATTTTCTCCAGGAATACCTCTTGATGGTCATTTGGGGCATATATGTTCACCAGAGTCACTTCCTCATCATCAATTTTCCTTTTTACGATCAAATATCTTCCCTCTGGGTCGGAAATACTACTTGTCATTTCAAAACCCAACCTAGCCAAAATAAAAAAAAGCCACCCCTCTTGCCTTTGAGGTACCAAACTATTTTTCATAAAACTGCATCCCCTTTAAAAAATCTTATTTGTATCTTGAGATTTTTGGTGAGTTTCCTGAAGAAAGACTACATCCGGCCTGTCCTTCCTTAACGCTGATTCAATTCTTCTTCTCTTAACTTGAGACCCTGTACCTTTCACATTCCACGTTAAGACCTTAATATTTCTCATAACTTAAACTACAACGATCTTTTTTCATCTCTGATTTTTCCAATAGGCATGCACCCTTCCCTCCCATTACCAAAGCTAAATCTATAACATCAAACATTCAACTCTACCCTCCCCACCCTTTTCTTTAAAAAGAAAAAAAAGCTGCCTTTGCTGACCAAAGAGAGGGGGGAATGTGGAAGATGTATCTATTAAGCTCAAAAAGCTCCTGCCCAATTTTCTTATCCTATTCCATTCTAATTTTTTAATCACTCTTATATAAGATTAAAATCAAAACATCTCTTTCAACTACTTATTGTCTTAAATTCTCTCATCCAAATACTTCACCCTTCCTTACCACCACTCTCAGTTTTGGACCCCCCTTCCTTCCCTCCTGCTGCACCCTCCTGTTCTGCACCTCCAAACTCTCTACTTATACCTCCCGATTCCAATAATTCTTTTCTTAATGCAAGCCACTCTCTTGAAGACACTTCTACCAATTCAATTGAACTTACATAACTCAGTGCATCAGTTTCATAATCGATTATGTGCATTTTTTGTCGTGAAAATATCTTAGCTGTTGTGGAAATCTCCAATTGTATTTTATCCTGCGTGATATCAAAAGTTTGGTTACTGGCTTTATTTTCTAATGCCAAGCTCATTCATTCACTGCAATATCATTGTACACCTCCACATCATTCCCATCAATTTTCAAAGTGCCAGAACCTGCTTGTTTTTAAAAGGCCATCACCTTTAATTTGTCCCCCCAATTTGCGAATTTAACCAAAACATTTCTTTGGACACTTCTCCCTTTTCTTGATCCCAATCTATAAACACTTACAATATCTTCATTAACAAAGACTTTCCCCATTTTCAAATTATTCAGCCAATCGATTATTCTATCCTTCAGCTGGTCTGGCGTTTTTTCCACAAGATGGCGTATCACAATATTCTGCTTTCTCATCATCTCTTCCACCATATCTAACCTTTTCTCTTGCACTTCCACTTTTGACTTAATTTCTTTTTCCTCCTGATGCAACCCTTTTATATCTGCTTGCATCAATTTCATATCCCTTTGCATCAAATTAACATTTGTTTCCAGCTTTTGAAAGGTAAAATCAACTTTGTGGGCAAAATCCTGAAACATTGTATACATTTTGTCTTGCTTCACCATAATTTCATTTTTATCTTTCCCTCTTAATTGTTTCATTTCCTCATTTCCTGAAAACCTTTCACATTCGCCTCCTCCATCCACTCGAATTTCTTAAACAATTTACCCATCTCAACCCTTAATTGTGTTTGGTCCACTGGTGCAGATTCCGGTGATGTTGATGGAGGGGATGTATCCTCAGTTGCAGCCTTATCCTTCTTCTTGGGTCTCACCACCACCTCCTCCTTCCCCTTTCCTTTCCCAGCTTTATCCATTGTCAATTCAAATATCAATCTCAGTGCAGCAACAGTTTTATTTATGCCCAGTCCAAAATCTTGATCAAGATCCTGGATCAGTTTACCCCACTCACTTTATACTCCAAGCCAACAATTTATAATCCAATATTAAAAATTATTTCCAAACTCCAGTGCTTGATTGAAGATTTCTTTCTTATATCCACAACCACATTCACAATAAAATAGAGAGAAGGTAATCCTCACTCACACTTATATCCAGGGCCAAAGTCCTAATTCTTTATTATAATCCAATGATGAAATTGCTTCCAAACCCTCACAACATGATTGAAGGTTTTATAATCCAAAAATAACTCCAGCTGCAAATTGTAATAATGTCTCAAAGATCCTGAATGCAATTGAATAATCCAGCTATTGTGTATCCAAAACCCAAGTATTTAAAAAGCAAAGGGGAACAGGAGAGTCAGGCACACATAAAATCCTGCAGGAGTTATTTTAAACCCCAGGAACTCTACTTCCCTTGCATGGAAAACACTTGTCTTTTCTAAGACGTAACCCAGCATTCTCAAAAACCTGCAATACCCGGTGCAACCTTTGAGCAAGCTTAGATTCACTCCCCGCAGTAATAAGCACACCATTAAATTAGGGGAGGACCCCAGGGAGACCCTTTAACAGATGTTCAACCAGCGATTGGAAAATGCCGGGGGCTGCATTTACCCCAAACTGTAGGCGAGTCACCTTAAAGGCTCCCTTGTGCATAATGATTGTCTGAGCTGCAGTAGCAGCGGGCGTAACTGAAAGCTGCTTATACGCTTGCGCCAGATCCAACTTGGTGAAGCACTTTTCCCCCATGTAAAGCAGCCAATAAGTGGCTCACTACCGGCACCGGATATGCATTAGGCCTGATCGCCTTGTTAATCGTACATTTATAATCAGCACAAATCCTGACCTCCCCGTTAGCTTTAATAGCAGTCACTATTGGCATCTCCCATTCTACTGAGTCCACAGGAACCAATATACCCTGACCAACAAGCTTGTCCAGCTCAGCCTCGATCTTGTCCTTAGTGCAAAAGGCACATGGTGAGGCTTGAGGCGAATAGGCTTGCCTTCCTCGTCGCTGGACCTGGACCCCAATGTGGATGATGCAGAAGATGAAGAGGAGTGGAGCAACGAGCATCGGTGGGCCTGCATGGCGGACTCCAAGCCTCCGGAAGCGACAGGCCGGTGCTTGAAAGATTTGACGCTGGACCGCGCTGCCTCGGATGCCAATGCCTCTCGCAGGCCCAACTTGAACGTTAGGAGCCGGCATTGGTCATGAGCCGGCATTGCATCTCCTCGTCCCTCAGGCCAGCAAGTAGGCAGTCTTGGAGCGCCTCTTCCAAGTTGTCCCACTGGCATGGGGCGGCAGCCAACCTCAGCGCGGCAGCATAGTCTGCGACGGATTCTCCGGGGCATTAGTCATGCTTGTGGAACACCACCCAGGCTGGGAATATGGACACCTTGGACTGGAAGTGGTTCCGGAGAGCCACAAGGATGTCTGCAAGGGGAACCACATCGATATCCCAGGGCATCACCAGGTGGATGGCGAGTTCCAGAGTGGCCAGGCCGCACTTGGAGAGAAAGCAGGACCTCTTCTGGCCCTTATCGACGATGCCTTCGGCCACCATGGCATGGCGAAACTGGCATTCGTAAAGATTCCATTTCTCTGGTGTGGCCACATCAAAGGGATCAATGGAAGATTTGTGGGAAGCCATATCCCATCCTCGTCACCAATTTGATGTTCGGGAATTGAAGAGAAGCAGCCAGCATAACAGGGCCAAACACAACTTTATTATAAGCAAACCAAACATAAACAGCAATGGAGCAGCAGCACCTTATATACAATAGATACATTCGGGCGGGAGACAACAGGATTGGTTGGGAGAGAAGTGGGGTGATCGTGGGGTGACCGGAGACTGGGGAGACTTCGTGCATCTTGTTAGAAAGGGCAGGAATGCAAGTCCCGCGATAACTTAGTACCATGAAGAAGACAAAATGGAAGATCACCCCGATCCCGCAATAATAATTACAAACTGTTTAAATCACTATTAAGTTACATACACAACAGCCCCTAAATGTGATTTGGGGGCAAGCTTGCCAAAGTTCTGTTCTTATTTTAACACTGAACTAACCTATTTGCAGCAAGAGTCAGTGTCTGTTATCATAAATTTGGAAAACGAGGAAAGGGGCATTTCAACACACCTCTTTCTCCTCCAGTTTTCAAGAAACTTCTCTCCCTCAGGAAAACTGGTTTACTTGTTTAATAAATAACTGAAGAAATTCATTTTCTTGCTGGAGCTTCTCTTCTTTTGTGTATTCTTGCACTGAAAGTGAATTCACAACCTAATTCAAAGTATCTGACCAGGAAGCTCTGTCAATGGCCTCTGTGGAATGCAGCAGAATGTAATACTACATACAAAGAAAGATAAAAAGAACAAAACCCCAGAACAACACAAGATTAGAAATAAAAATATCCCTTGTCTTCAAGTGCCTATCTATCCAAAGATAATGTTATGGCAGAAATGGCATTTTGCAGCACATCAAGGCAGTGAATTTGCACACAACTAACAATTGTGTATAGAGGTGTGGTGGCTTAGTGGTTAAGACGATGAGCTTGACAACCAGGTCAGCAGTTTGAGACCTGAGTGCTCTACAACAGAATGAGCTCCCGTCGCCAGCCCCAGCTCCTGCCAACCTAGTACTGTAGTTCAAAAGCAAGAAATTCCAAGTAGATAAATAGGTATTGCTTTGGCGGGAAAGGTACTGTATATACTCAACTATGTCATCCCGAATATAAGTTGAGGTACCTAACTTGGAACTCTAAAACTAGGGAAATAGATTGACCAAAGTATAAGTCGGGGTGGGAAATGCAGCAGCTGCTAGTGAGTTTCAATAATTAAAACACATGAAAATAAGTTAAAATTAATTAATTTAGACATTTGTGTGGGTATGTTTTTGAGTTTTTATGGTAGTGTTAGTGCTTTTTTACTGTATGTTTGAATTTACACCATTGTGGTTTTGGGACCCTCAGGATCATTGACCTGAGTATAAACCAGGATCTCATTTTGGGGGCTAAAAAAGTAGACTTATACTCGAGTATATACAGTAACAGCACTCTCTGTGCTCTGCCTGCCACATGACCACAGAAAAGGCTGCAGATGCAGGCAGCACTGGCTCTTGGCTGTAAATGAAGATGAGCACCACCCCCTAGAATCAGACATGACCTGCTTTCAAGCAAGGGAGGTCTTTACCTTTTTAACAATTGTGTAAGCTATGGTGCAGATAGTAGGAAGTCAAGCTTGGCTTATTTTCACTCTCTCTTTCAGTCCCCCCACCTCCAAAAAAACCCCAGGCTTTGGCAATATGCCACAACAGATCTCGGGCACTGTGTTGGTGGGTTGTTGTTCACAGTGATTTCCAGGAAATCTCTCTTTTTTTGCTATCCCTTCATTCTAGACTAGAGCTTTATGCCCGGGTGTGTGTGAATGGGAGCCTCTGGCTTTCTCCTTATCTCTTCCTTTGGTGTATGCAAACCAAGACACAGGACACAGCCTCGGGCTGGGTTAACTCAGGTTTATTGCATCGTGGACAGAGGGAACATGAGGTAATGGCGGATCGATAGCTCTTTATATACAGCAGTAACACATTTGAACGTGGTGCCATGGTAGCCCATTGGCTACTGTCTGCGTGACGTCATTGCAGGTCACGCCCTTCTTGTCCAGGTGTAGGTGGTGGCGGGAAAACTTCCCGCGCTGTTGCCTTTGATGAGTTTGGACCAAGAGAGCTTGGACGCTCGCTGCTGCCAGCTGGTGGTCATTAGCTCGCGTCCTATTACAGGGTTTATATGATACAGCTGAAGGTTACATTGTTGCTATAGGCAAGGTTACATTGGCTCAGATACATTGTAATCCGTGTGTACAATAAAACCAACAGAACACAACACCCCTCCCCCCTAGGACGAGACAAAGTCTCGAGCCCACACTTAAACACACTCCCCCCCCCTTAGGAGACAAAGTCTCTCAGCCAAGATGGCTTATTTCGAACACGCTGGGGTCTCGATGCGGGCTGCCACTCCCCGGGTTTGCTACCTTCTCTTTGTCCCCTGGTTTCCTGTCCTGTAATATGAGAGGGAGACTCGTTAGTGACTTTCCGCGGCTCCGCGGCGTTGTTGGGAGGTGTGCTCTTTCTTAGGGAGGAACCGGGGGCACTGGGGGCTAACGAAAAACCCCTCTTCTCGCTTGGATGGGTGGGGGAACACTCCTGAAAACCCCCCCGGCTCGCAAAATCAAACTCAAAATTACTATCGGGGGCAGCGGTCGCGAGCTCCTCTCCCCCTTCCCCGGCCCCTGATAAAACTGGCGTATCAAAAGGATATGAGTCGGGGTCGCTGCTATCAAAATGATATGAGTCGGGGCCGCTGCTTCTGCTTCCTTCCCCCCTTGTTTGGGACCGTGGTCCATTGCTGTCTCCCCCTTGGGTTAAGCGGGTGGGGGAGAACCCTAACGCTGAATCCTGTTGCTGAGCTCCACTGACTGGCCCACTCACTCGGTGCCTCAGTTGGTCTGCGTGCCTCCTCCAGAGGAGGCCGGTGTTAGTCTCGACCCGGTACGATACTGGCCCCGTCTGTTCTACAACCTTCCCTGGTACCCAGGCCGGCCCTGCGCTGGAATAGTTCCTGCAGTGAACAGGGTCCCCGGCGGCGAAACCTTTCGAGACTGCCAACCCTATGTTTTTCCCTTTATCCTCGACCCTCGTCGGGTCTAGCCTGGACAGGATCGTGGCCAATTTTCGCCGCATCAAGAGCTCCGCCGGCGAGTAGCCTGACGCTAAAGGGGTCACCCTATACGCTAAAAGGAACTGGCATACCTGGTGATTCAGGTCCCCCGGGCCCATGCGCCGCAGCGCGTCCTTTGTTGTACGCACTAGGCGTTCCACTTGGCCATTCGTGGCCGGGTGAAACGGTGCGGATGTGACATGCCGAATGGCGTTTGCCTCCATGAATGCTCCGAACTCAGCGGAGGTGAAACAACTAGCGTTATCGCTGACTAAAGTGTCGGGTAAACCGAACGTGGAAAAGACTCTCCTTAGCCGGCTAATTGTCGTGGCGGAGGACGTGCTCTTTACTGGGATAACCTCCAGCCACTTGGAGAACGCATCTACCACCAGGAGAAACATGGTTCCTCGGAACGGGCCAGCGAAATCCACGTGCACCCTGGACCACGGCCCCCTTGCCGTGTCCCACTCTCTATGCGGCAGACGGGCCGCCTCAGGTCGGGATTCCTGGCAAGCCTCGCAAGTGCCGACCATGTGCTCAATGTCCGCGTCCAGCTGTGGCCACCAGAAGTAACTCCGGGCTAGCGCCTTTGAACGAACTATGCCCGGGTGGCTGACGTGCAGCAGTTCGAGCACCCTCGTCCGCAGGGGCGCAGGGACCACCACCCGTTGGCCCCACAGAAGGCACCCCCTCTCTAGGGACAACTCAAGCTTTTTCCTAAAAAATGGGTCGAACTCTGTACTCGGGGACGAAACCGGCCACCCCTTCTGCACCCATGAACTAACTTTCTCCAGCGTCCTGTCCTTGCCTGTCGCCCTAGCAATGTCGGCTGGTACTATTGGGGGTGCGTCTAAAACCTCAATTAGCAACACCTGGTGGTCTCTTTCTGCTCTCGCCTTTTGGTCCGCCGACAAGGGCAGAGGGGATCTCGAGAGCGCATCAGCATGGCTGATCTCCTTTCCGGGCCTGTACTCCAACTCATGTTGGTACGCGTTGAGAAAAATAGCCCAGCGCAGCATCCTCGGGGACAGGATCTGTGGCGTGGGCTTGCTTGCCGTGAAAATCCCTAACAGCGGCTTGTGATCGGTCACGATTTTGAACGGGCGGCCATACAAAAAATCGTGAAATTTTTTGGTCCCCGCTACTATTGCTAACGCTTCTCTGTCGGTTTGTGCGTAATTTCGCTCCGCTTGGGACAGGGACCTTGAGTAAAACGCTACCGGGGCCTCCCTTCCGTCCTCCAACACGTGGCAAAGCACCGCCCCCACCCCCACCGGGGATGCATCACAGACTAGGACCACTGGCCGTTTGGGGTCGAAGTGCGTCAGGATTGCCTCAGATGTTAGGAGTTGCTTTAGCTCCTTGAACGCCCTCTCGTGCTCGTCACCCCACATCCATGGCTCCTCCTTTTTAAGTAACCGATGGAGCGGTTCGGCCACGGACGCCTTCCGCGGGAGGAATGTATGGTAAAAATTGAGGAGCCCCAGGAAAGACTGCAGCTCGGTTTTGGATGTGGGGCGAGGGGCCTTTTTAATGGCTGCTACTTTGGATTTAGACGGCTTAATCCCCTCGGGTGTGATCCGGAAGCCTAAAAACTCGACCTCGGTCTCGAAAAAAACACATTTGTCCTTCCTCAATCTCAGCCCCGCTTTCTCGAACACGGTCAGTACTTTGTCCAACCTTTTCGCCAGTTCAGCCTCACTCCCCCCTGTTATCAACACGTCATCAAAATAAGGCAACACCCCCTCCAGGCCCTTTAGGAGGCGTTCCACGAGCGATTGAAAAAGGCCGGGTGCCGAGTTCACGCCGAACTGTAACCGCGACACCTGGAACGCTCCCTTATGTGTAACTATCGTTTGTGCCGCGGCCGTGGCGGGGGTCACTGGAAGTTGCTGATAGGCTTGTGCCAAATCGAGTTTAGCGAAACACTTTCCCCCATTTAGTCTGGCCAAAAGGTGGCTGATCACCGGCACCGGGTATGCATTAGGGCGGATCGCCTTGTTAATTGTACACTTATAATCAGCGCAAATGCGCACCTCCCCGTTAGCCTTTAGAGCCGTTACAATTGGAGTTTCCCACTCCGCGGAGTCAACAGGAATGAGAATCCCCTGGCCCACCAGTTTGTCCAGTTCCGCCTCTATCTTGTCCTTGAGTGCAAACGGCACCCTGCGTGGTTTGAGTCTTATCGGGCGGACCTCCGGGTCTATGTCGAAAGCTACAGGGGGTCCCTTGAACCTTCCGAGTCCTTTCTTAAACACGGCGGGATGCGCATCGCAAACCGCTTGTATTGGGTCCCCCCCCACGGTATGCACCCCCCTATGAACAAACCTAAGGGCTGAAACCACTGTGTCCCTAGGAGGCTACAGCTTCCCCCTTTGAGGACAACTAGGGGCAGTTCCGCGGAATGTCTCTTAAACTTGACCCGAAATTTCCCGACCCCCAACACCGGAATGCTGTTTCCCTGTACGTCCCGTAGTGTGGACCTCAACGCTTTAAGCTTGGGCCGCACGTGGGGGTCGATTTTCAGGAACTCTTTCTGGGGAATTATGGAATAGGAGGACCCCGAGTCAATTTCCATCCTAATAGGGGCCCCTTGTACTAATACCTCGACGAAGTAATGGGACTGTCCCGCGGACACGCTGAACACTGAGGCGTCGTCCTCGCTGCCGTCCGAGACGCGGCCCACGCCGTCCTGCTTCCTCGTGGTCTGGGCGCCATCTTTGGGCCTCGCTGGACGGTCCGGTCTGGCTGCGCGGTCTTGTGACTGCCTCCGGCCCTCTTTCCTCTTTCTGCACGCCTTGGCGATGTGCCCCCGACGGCCGCAGGTGTAACACTCGGCCTTCCTGAACGGGCATCTCGCGCGCTCGTGGGCCGCTCCGCAACCCTCGCAGCGTCGACCACCCTTCCGGACCTTCTGGACCTCCTCGCCGTCGCTGCCTTCCGTAGACGACTTTGAGGCCCGTCGAGTCGCGTGCACCGACTGTCCGGTCTTCCCGTGCACCGAATTTTCCGCCTTGCCGGCTCTGGGACGCCACTCACGCCACTGGTGCATCTCGTCCACTCCGGCATTCGTGGACTCTGCGGCTTCCGCGGCCTCTATGACCTCTGCCAGCGTGGGTGGCGGCTCCTTATTCATCAAGCTGCGCTGTACCTCCTTGTCTTTCAGGCCACACAACACGCCGTCCCTGAGGACCAACTCCAGGATATCGCCCCATTTACAGGGGGCGGCGGCTATCCTCATGGCGGCCACGAATGCCTCAACCGACTCATCCGGCGCTTGGACTCGCCTCCAAAACGCGCTCCGAGCGGGAAACATTGCCCTCGAGGGGCAGAACCGCTCTCGCAGCAGTTTCATGATGTCGCTCGCCTTAAAGTCGCTCACCTTCTTCGGAGCGATTATGCCCACCAGCGTCCGCTTGGTTTCCATCCCGAGCATTCTGGTGAGGATGGCCCTCTTTCTCTCCTCGTCTTCTCCTTTGACTCTGAGTTCCACCAGGGCTGCCTGGAAATCCATCTCAAGCAGCTCCCAGTCTTGCGGTTTGGTGATGTTGAAACCGCTCTGTGCCCTGGCTGTTCCGTGGGGATCCATTATCCCACCTTCGTCGCCAATTTGGTGTATGCAAACCAAGACACAGGACACAGCCTCGGGCTGGGTTAACTCAGGTTTATTGCATCGTGGACAGAGGGAACATGAGGTAATGGCGGATCGATAGCTCTTTATATACAGCAGTAACACATTTGAACGTGGTGCCATGGTAGCCCATTGGCTACTGTCTGCGTGACGTCATTGCAGGTCACGCCCTTCTTGTCCAGGTGTAGGTGGTGGCGGGAAAACTTCCCGCGCTGTTGCCTTTGATGAGTTTGGACCAAGAGAGCTTGGACGCTCGCTGCTGCCAGCTGGTGGTCATTAGCTCGCGTCCTATTACAGGGTTTATATGATACAGCTGAAGGTTACATTGTTGCTATAGGCAAGGTTACATTGGCTCAGATACATTGTAATCTGTGTGTACAATAAAACCAACAGAACACAACACTTCCTCTTAGCCTTGCAATCAAGTTCATCTTCCTGCTTGGTCATGGGATGAAACTCTAATCTTGCTGTTGTGGCGCTGCAAGCCTTTTGATAGAAATGAGACGGGCACTGTCGGTTAATCATTAAGGCAACTTCACATGTAAGCAGAGAGCGTTTCCGAGCCAGATACTGGAATCATAGCTTGCATTCAGAGAGCCTCTTTCATCCCGGTGGATCTCAAAGCTCTTTAGAAGTGCAAAATAATTGTGGGGGGAAAAGTTGATGGGCTGTTGCTGCACTTAACTGTATTCATGGCTGTTAAAAATCCCACTTCCCCCTACACTTAATATTTAATGACAGTCAAGAGGAAGTTTGTCTGGAAAGAAGCAACCTTTTAAAATGATGTTGCATAATAAACTACAAGACAGGCTGAATATGAGCCTCTGTGCTAGTTATGTGAATCAGGGGTGTGCAAGTACTCTCCACTTTTTGCCAATCCCAGCACCCCAATCCTGCCAAGATCCTTTCCCTTGTTTCTCCTACCAGTCTGCTTAGGCATCACCATCTCACATGGCCATTACTTAGCTAGGGATGGAAAAGAATTTCCTTGAATTCAAAAGTTGCAGTTTTGCGACTCGTCTTCAGAACGACTTGCAGAACATTTGGGAGAAATAAGGTATACAATAACAAGTGCACACAACTGTAAATGCAAATGGCTATAATGTACTATTTAAAAATACATGTAAACATACTTTAGTCATTGGGAAAGTGAATATATTAAGTACAATATAGAAATAAATGTTTGCATTTGGAAAAATGCAGAAGTATGTCTATCCACTTCAGTGTGAAACCACCACCACCACCACTACCACCACCACGTGTTATCAGAAATGCTGTCCTGCAACCAAGAGTTTGTGAATTTGATCCTGACCAGGGCTGAAGATTGACTCAGTCTTCCATTCTTCCAAGGTCAGTAAAATGAGTACCCAGCATGTTGGGGGCAAATGCTAATTAACTTGTGAACCATCCAGAGAGAGCACTAAGTACTATGGGAAGGTATATAAGTATGATTGCTGTGCTTTTGCTTTATGGTAGGGGTTCTCAACCTATGGCCCAGGGGCCAGATGCAGCCCTTGACACCATTTCATGTGGCTCCCAACACTTCCACCACACCCGGAAGTGCCATGTGCAGCAGGCAGTTCAAAATGGCCATCTGGTCCCCGAAGCTGTCTGAGGGAGCGTGACCCGGCCCTTGGCTTGAAAGGGTTGAGAACCCCTGCTTTATGGTAACCCTTTCCAGGGTTTTCTAGATATAGAATATTCAGAAGTGGTTTCACATTCCCTTTTCTGGGGCTGAGCAGCTTGCCCAAGGCTAAACAGGCTGGCTCTTCTTCCTGGAAGCACAGTGGGGAATTGAAATCCCAACTTCAGACTCCTAAACAACTGAACTATTCAGTGGAACCAACTGCCTTGAGAGGCAGTGATCACTCCAACACTGGAAGCATTCAAGAGAGAATTGAACAACTATCTTTCATATCTGCTTTGATTCCAATTCCTGCAAAATAACTGAGTTGGAAGGGGCCTTTTAGACCATCGAGCGTACCCCCCTGCTCAATGCAGGAATCCAAATCAAAGCAGATATGACAGGTGGCTGTCTAATTCTCTCTCAAATGCTTCAAGTGTTGGAGTGCTCACCACCTTTCGAGGCAGTTGGATCAATTGCTGTACTACTCTAACCTGTGAGAAATTGTTCCTGATATTCAGCTTATATCTGTCTTCCTGTTTTTAGCCCGTTATTATGGGTCCTGCAGTCTGGAATTATAGAGAACATATCCTTCCCTTCCTCTTTATGAATTTTTTTTTTGTTCAGTCGCACAGTTGATTCCAAGCCTTTGTGACCCTATGGACCATTGTCCTCCAGGTGCCTCTGTCCTCCACCATCCTCCTCAGCACTCCGAGTTCTGTGCCCATTGTGTCAACAATACCATCTAGCCATCTCATCTTTGGCCGCCCCTTCTTCTTTTGCCCTCCACCTTTCCCAGCATCAAGCAAGGCCTTCTCAAGTGAATCCTCCCTTCTCATTTGATGGCCAAAGTACTGAAGCTTCATCTTTACTATTTGACCTTCTAAGGAGCAGTCAGGGTTGATTTCTTCTAAGATCAACCTATTTGTTCTCCTCGCTGTCCAGGGGACTCTCAAAACTCTCCTCCAACACCACATTTCAAAGGCGTCTATTCTTCTGCATTCAGCTTTCCTAATGGTCCAGCTCTCACAGCCATACATTACCACAGGAAATACCATTGCTTTGATTACACTGATTTTTGTTTTCAAGGTGATGTCTCTACTTTTCACTATGTTCCCCAGGTTTCTCATAGCTTGTCTCTCAAGAATCAGTCGGCTTTTTATTTCATGGCTACAATCCCCATCTGCAGTGATCTTTGATCCTAAAAATGTAAAAGGCTCCCAGCAATTTCAATCCCATATTGTGATTCCTCCATCCCTACATTGCACATTATTTTATATTTTAGGTATTTGAAAAGGAAGAGAAAGAATACATGTCACATGAAAGGGGAATGGTCTTAAATTTCAGGACAGGCTTTCAAGATTATTGCAGTATGAATGTTTCTTTTAAATTGCAGATTGTGATCAAGCATAAATTACCTTGTGCTATCAACATCCCACCACCCCATCTGCTTGTTCTTTTCTTAGGCTGCTTTGTTGTAATTAGGCTTTTAAAACCTTAATTATTTTTCTCAGATAAACGAAAATTGTTATTAGTACCTGCTGTGCCTGTTTAACTATCATACTTGTTGGGGGGGGACACAACCAAACTCAAAACTGTTTTGGAGGATTTTTGGTCTTTATTGTAAAAAGTCTGCATTAGTAATTAGTGGCTCTTATGAATGCTGGCAGTAGATTGCAGAAGAATTAGTTAACATTTTAAAGGGAAGGTGACAGTTTTTCACACATGCTACTGACTGATTTTGATGGCTTCCTTGTGTAATATTTTAGTAATGTTTTATCTGTAATAGCCTTTTATTGTTTTTGTATTTTTTTTGTATTTCTTTCCATGTTGGCAGCTGCCCTGAGTGGTGTTCACACCAATAGGGTGGGATATAAATATACGAAGTAAATAAATAAAATATACGAACCTTACAAATATCATACAGAACTTCTAATCCATCAGTCTATCCAACAGAAAGGTGGTCTGCTCCAAGTCTGTTGGACTATTATTTCCAACTCTGTCCAGATGAAGATGGAAGTTGATGTTCTTCTCAAGTGAAGGACTCTAGATCCTGAAAAGCTAGTCCACTCTGACTGGCTGCAAAGAGAAATTTTTCAGGCTTATTACTCATTTGCAACATTTAGCATAAGGTCCTTCTATATCATTACACTATAATTCTCAGTGGCCCAGACCCACTGGCCACGCTGTCTAGGAAGGACTGGATGACTCAAGAATTGGAAAAGTGTTACCCCACAGTGCAGTCCCCAGCAGGTTTACATTGTGTTGGGCAAGGGGTTAAAACAGAAGACAAGTTGGTGAGTCAAGGCAAAGCCCTGTATGTATGTCATTCTGGGAGCAATCTTTATAGACATTTGTGGAGTTGGGTAGGAGGTTAGAGGTGAAGGTGGCCATATATCCTCCATTTGAAGGGTTGTCAGAAGAAACTCCTTCATTGGAAGGTATCTTTGAAAAGCTATTAAGCCCAAGGCCAATCTAAAAATAAGGAACAAGAAAGGAAGGGGAGGTTGGGAAGACCTTATTTCTCATTAACAGGAAGCATTTGGAGAGCAGCTTCAGCTGGTACACAGGTCAGCTGGTTGCAATTTCCCACACTCAGGTCACATCTAAGGTAATTTTGCTTAAACAGCTGGTTTTGAACTTTTCATTTGTTGTTGGACACAACTAGATCCAATCACATGTTTTTTCCCCTGCCCCAGGGTGCCAGGAGGCCATGTCTCGGAGGCCAGCTGGTTTTGGGCCGCCTTCACCCTCCAAGGCATAAACATAAGAACATAAGAACATAAGAACAGCCTTGCTGGAACAGGCCACAGCCCATCCAGTCCAGCATTCTGTCTCACACAGTGGCTCACCATTTCCTTCAGGGTATTCCCAAGCAGATGCCTTCACCTGCTTAGGATTCCCTGGAAATGATATTGAGAGATATCCTGCCTATCTCTCCAACCCGGAGGTTGTCCTTAGGTATCCATAATTATAGCCATTGATACTCTTGTCCTCCATGAACTTGTCTAATCCTTTCTTAAAGCTGTCAAGACTGACAGCTGTCACCACTTCTTCTGGCAGGGAGTTCCATAGACCAGTAATCCTCTGGGTGAAAAAGTACTTTCTCTTATTTGTTTGAGAACTAGTACCCAAAAGTTTCATGGAGTGTCCCCTAGTTCTAGTGTTATGCGATAGGGAAAACAGTTTTTCCTTATCTACTTTGTCCACACCGTGCATGATTTTATAAACTTCAATCAGGTCACCTCTTAGACGTCGTCGTTCAAGAGTGAAGAGGCCCAACCGTTGCAGCCTCAGATGGTAAGGAAGGTGTTCCAGTCCCCTAATCATTCTAGTTGCCCTCCTCTGCACTTTTTCCAGCTCCATAATATCCTTCTGGAGGTATGGCGACCAGAACTGTACACAGTATTCCAGATGGGGCCTCACCATAGATTTATAAAGGCAATCAGGAAAAATGCCACTGGCATTTGTTTAAGGTGAATCCCAACTTGCCCTGAAGTGATCCACACACTATGATCTCAAAGCCATCTCCTGCGGCAAGTATGAAATGAGACATGCAGGATTTAACACCGGGACTGCAATGGACTGCTGCAGCCTTGAGGATATGGACAAGGTACACCTTCACAGCCCATCTGGCATGGCCTCTTCCTCCTCCATGACCATTGGGAATCAGAATTCCTCCTCTGCTCAGTTTATGATTGGTCTCAATATGATGTTTTCCAGTGGCATTTCCTCCACTGAGGGGGCCACCCCACCTAAAAAGGCTCATCCACCGATAGCCATCGGCACCTTTAGGGAGTCAGGTTATTTACTGCCACCCAACACTCGGCGTTGAGTTACTGGCTGTATGGTCTACTCCATTATTGTAGTGGGAAGTAGTGTTCATAAGAATGAACACATGCCTCCTTTTTATGATTCTTGCCCTCTTTTTGAGTGTCATCAAAGCGGCAACTCTACTGGAGAGCCCCAGAATCAGTTGCCTTACTGGTCAGAGTTGTTAGGTCAGCACCATCTCACTTCCTGTGATTTCAAGCCTAAAAACTGGAGAATATGTCCTAGCTGATGGTTTGTTCCACAACCCATGCAATTCTCATTGTACTCTTGGTGCTTGACATCAGCTATAACAAGTAAACAGAGCTTCTGTATTCTATGCGCATATATATATGATTGCACAATTTTGAGGCTAACATCATTTTTATGCCCTGGTAGTGAACTTCTGAGCACTTAGATGGCTACTTTGGGAAACAGAATGCTGGAGGTAAGTTGGCGTTGATCTTATCTGGAAAGACTGTGCTATCAGTAAATGCCATCAGTAAATCCCCCCTCAAAGCCATATCTCCCAAGAAAAGAAAGTACAAAAAACACCTAAAAATTCAGAGTGTGTATACAAAGTACTGTATAACATGCTTGCATAGATTCAAAGCAACAACACACACACACATCTTAGATCTGGGACAAGTTAGCTATGGTTTAGATCCATAATAGAAGTTCATAATTAACTGAAATTTGCTTTCTAGAACACAGTTTTCTTTGTATCTGAAGTATGTGAGTAGAAAACCTCTCCTGAGAAAACAATGGAAAGCCACCTCTGTAATTTTTATCTTGTGCTTTGCTTTTTTTGTCTTTATGCTAATTTTATGCTAATAACTTTCCTGCATTATGTTTCACTTTGCACAGCATAAGCTGATGGAGAGAGCAATATTTATCAAACATAAATATTAAAAGCACTGTAAAGATTTTTAGGTGGCACTTGTAATTATAATGCTAATTTATTCCTAAATTACACTTGTAAGCACTGTGATGCTGTTCATTGCTGAATGTAGAGCAGATGTGGCAAAACAAAACAAATTGCTTGTCAATACCTGTTGCAATGGGTCCCAGGTGTTGGAGTGGCTGGCCGCAAGGAAGACACATGAGACAATTGTGCGGTGAAGTCCAGCCCCGACCTGGGTCGGGTGACACACATTTATTACCCTGCCTTGGGGTGAAGCACGGCTAGGATGTGCGTGACCCCTGATACAGAAGGCTTGCTTACATGACCTCTTCCGGTGGCCCAGCTGCCATGCTGGTTCTTAGGAAGGTACCTAGGTGTTAATTGGACAACTCGCACCTGATTACCTTGGGTTGGCAAAACCCATTGTTCCTGCCCTAATCTCGGAGTCCATGTGTATTGACTCCGGGTGCCTAATTCTTCTGCTGTCTAGCGTGGCTTATTTGCCCAACCTAATCCATGGCCAGAAGCGGAGAATTGTGTATTTCCATTAGAGTCATCACCTTTGACTTTTGCCTTATTTCTATCGTAGCCACCAGCCAATGCTTTATGAATTGCCCCCCAAACTATCTAACTAGCCCGTACCCCAATTGCCTTTCCAGCAAAGTCCAGTTGGTCCCCGGATGTGTTCAAGGCCGGGCGAACCCCTTGGGAAAGGTTTGGCCAATTATTCACATGGGCAGCCCACATTCCCCCTTCTTTTATTAGTTTAATCAGCCTGGCTGAGGGCACTGTAGATGTAAGGCATGATTTGCTTGGGCGTAATGGTCTCTCGGGGTCTCCACCATGAGGTACACATTGACAAGAGTGAAGGAATGCACTGCGCAAAGCAGCAAAGTATAATTCCCACTACCACAATGCCAGCGATGGCTTTAAGCGTTGTTTGCATCCACCCCCATGGCACCCAGGACCAGAGTTTGTCCCACCACCCCCAGTTGGCATTCTCCCGGAGGTGTTTAACTATGGTGTCAAGTTCGGTGATTTGACTCTGGACCTTGCGAGAATTGTCCGTGAAGTTAAAACAACACATGTCCCAGACAGATTCGCAACCCAAATGGTGTAAGAGCAGCAAATAGTCAATTGCTGCACGGTTATCCAAAACTGCATGTCTCAGTTCAGTCTGCTCTTGGTTTAACATGGCAATGGCTGATGAGGTGTGATTGATGGCTGATCCTGCATGCATTGCCTACTGCTACTCCGGGCACCCCTATGATACTGACTGTTAGTGACACATACTCTGCCTTGCTAAGCACAGTGATATCACTGTCACATATCTCATCTAGCTGGACCGATCGTATGGGCTGTGCTGGCCTTGGGGTGACTGGGTTTGAGGTGACCATTTTCCTTTCGGGGAGTACCAGGGTTAAGCGACTCACACAACAGTATGTCAGACATATTAGCGGGTATGTAGTTCCAAGTCCGTTGGTTACAAGTAAAAAAACCATCCTGTAGGCAAAATAATATGAGCATACACAAAACTGATAGTCTCTGGTTGGGTACATTTCCAAGTCTCTTTCCTGGCGCTCAGGCAACGGTGGTGTGGCCCTTTGGCTGTGGAGCAGCTGGTCATCCTGGCACAGGGTGTGCTTGTGCCGATAGCCACCTGAGGTGTATAAAGAATGACTGCATCAGCGGGCAAAGTCTTTGTTACCTGAGTCCCCCAGTTTGCGTAAGTCATGTACGTAATTTGGTGATGGTGCCCAAATGCACGCACCCATTCAGTATCCCCAGCCTGCTCTCCTGGTGCGCGGCAGACTGGGATAAGGCAAGTACTTAGTAAAGAAGCAGTGTCCGTGGTTTGTTTCAAGCAAAAGTCCGATTGGTTGACAAGTCCGGCTAATTTCTCCCAAATGTTGTACTGGAGCCTGGCGGTTAAGTCTCTGCCAGGTGTCAAGTCCCCATAAGAAGCTTGAACCCCTCCCCACATCAGCAAGGAAAGGATCAAGACGACCATCAGGGAATTGTAGGTTATTTGAGCTAACACTGCAGTCACCATGTTTTGTGGAGTGGGCTCAGTGTTTTGCTCTCTCAGGATGGACATGGTGTCATCACATAAGGTCTTGACCATCCCCCAGGTCACTCTCGGGTCTGGTCTTGGCCGGGGTCGTCTGCTCTGCTTGGGTCCTCTCATCAAGCTCACTCCCTCCATCTCGGGCAGGGAGTCCGGGATCGCTTGGTTCCACGCCATGTGGCTCAAAATGTGGCTTCATGCAGTGGGCCGGAATCCAGACGGTTCCTTAGGAGACATAATCGCTGCATACCCTCTCCCCCATGTTATCAGGGGTGCTGGACCTCTCCAGGAGGGGTCTGGCGGCACTCTGAATTGAACCATGGGATGCGGGAGGATTTCCTGTCATCAGAAATGCTTCTCCTGCGGAGTGCAGTCAGCAAAAATGTTAAGGTGGTTATAGGTGAACAAAACCTTGTGCTGTGCCTGACCCTGGCTTTTTTGGGGGACTATCTCCTCCATTTCTGTTTGTTTTTCGATGTAGGACTTTAGCATCCGGTTCACCCATTCGACAATGGCTTGTCCCTGGGGATTGTATGAAATGCCAAATGTGTGCTTTACGTCCCAAGTTGCTAGTAATGTGGCTAGCTGCTTGGAACTGTAAGCCGGTGAATTGTCAGTTTTCAAGTGGCCTGGTTTGCCCATGAAAACGAAGCATGACAAGAAATGTTGCTCTACATGGGTTGCAACTTCTCCCTTCTGATCCGTGGCCCAGGCAAAGTGCGAGAATGTGTCACTGGAGACGTGCATGTACTGCCATCTCCCAAATTGTGTGACGTGCGTGACGTCCATTTGCCAAATTTGGTTAGCTTCTGTCCCCCGTGGGTTAATTCCCCATGAGAGGCCCCCCGGGGTTCTTGCACATTGTGGGCAGGAATGCACGATTCCCTGTGCTTGTGACAATGGCAGGTTAAACTGCCTTGCTAGTGCCTTGGCATTCTAATGAAAGAATGCATGCCTTTGGATCGGGGTCCTAGAGACGCCCGAGACTAATTTCTGGTGTGCTTCTTTTGCGGCCGCATCAGCCCTGCTGTTGCCCTCGGAGATGGGGCCAGGCAAATCCTGGTGGCTCCTAATGTGGGCAACGTACAGTGCTTCTCTGCGGTGCCGCAGGAGAAACTGCATGATCAGGAATAGGCTTAACAAATTCTTGTCTATGGTAGGAGTGATGTAAGCTCCCGGTAGACTGTGGATCAAATTCCTAACATACTGACTATCGGTGATGATATTCAGTTACTCCTGGGTGAACATTTTTAAGGCGAGGTTCACTGCTGCCAGCTCCGCTCTCTGTGCTGATTTCTGCGGAAGTGTCAGCAGTGTTTTCCAAGCCTGTTCCTCATGCCAAGTGAGAACTCCATACGTTTTTTCCCCATCAGTGAATACTGTCTTGGCTCCCTGGAGGGGAGTCAAGGACAGCATGCTCTGCAATTTGACCATCTGAGTCTGAAGTGAGACTAGTCTGGGGTCCTTTGGCAAGTGATATGCCAGGTTCCCTGTGAACCCTTCTAAAGCTATAGGTAGGGTGTCTCCCAACTGCATTAGCTGCTGCATCTGCTCTTTATTGAATGGAATGACTATCTTGGCCAAGTCGTGTCCTGAAATGTCCCTTGCTTTCAGCCTCCCCTTGTGAATTACTGTGGCTACCAATTCCTGTGGAGGAATGATGTTCCTGGAGGAGGTGTTCGGTAGATACACCCATTCCACGATTTTTTTTGGGGGGGGGGGCCTGCTGGAGTCTATACCTAGTGCTCCTGCGAACATGGTCCCTGTTCTAATAATGTACAGATTTAGCATGGGTGTGTGTGGCCCCTCGCTAATCCTGTCTACCCATCGATGGCTGAGAATGCTATTTACTGCCTGGAGTGTTTGCTTAGCCTCATGTGGAATGTGTATCTGGTCGGGTGGCTGCTTTCCTTGGGTTAGCAGGGGGAAAGTGGCTTTAAAAGGTGTGTATCTATTTTAAAATATAGTCTTGCCCAATTAATGTTTCCTAAAATTTGCTGGAGTTCTACTAGCATGACTGAGTCCTAAATATTGATCTTAGGCAGCACTGGAGCTGCAAAAGATCAGAGCAGCCGATGTCGCAGATAAGAATAGGGTTTGGCTCTCTGCACTTTCTCAGGAGCTATGACTAATCCTTTTTCCCCCAGTGTGCTCTGGAGGTCGCAAAATACATTGCTGCCTAATTTGGGCGCTGCGATCAATATGTCATCCATGAAATGGCAGACTAAGACTTTGGGTTGCAGGTTCCAGAACCTTTCCAATGCCTCATGGACATAGATTTGGCACAGGGTTGGCGAGTTAAGCATTCCCTGTGGCAAAAAATTTCACGCAAACCTTTGGGTTGTCTCCTTATGGTTAGTGGCTGGCATTTGTAAATGCAAACCTTTCCCTGTCCCTAGGATCTAAAGGGATGGTATAAAAGCAGTCTTTTCAGTCTACGATCAGGATCTCCCAGCCCTCGGGGATCATGTTCGGATTGGGGGTGCTGCATTGAAGCGGCCCCATGGGCTGAATGCACTTATTGATTTCCCTTAAATCGTGTAGAAGTCACCACTTTCCGGACTTCTTTTTAATGACAAAAATCAGTGAATTCCAGGGACTGGTAGATGGTTCTATGTGTCCACATCTAGCTGCTCTTTAACAAACTGCTTTAAAGCCTCTAACTTTTCGCCAACTATCGGCCACTGTTCTACCCATACCAGCTCATCGGTTAACCATTTGAGTGGCAGGGCCATTACCCGAAAGTTAGGGTGGTGTGATACTGTTGCAGAATGTCTCTTCCCCAGAGATTGAAGGGCACATTTAGGACGTGCGGGCGTATTACCGCTGTGCCGTCTGCCCCCGGAATAGTGACTTCTACCCAGTATCGGGTCCTGTAAGCTTCTTGAACTCCTCCTACCACCCATACATCTGAAACTGCCTCGATTGCCCACTCATCGGGCCATAGCTTCCTGCTAATTACTGTGACATCCACTCCTGTGTCTAGCAGACCATCAAAAGGTCTTTTGTTCAAAAATACCTTAATGATAGGTCGCTGTTTCCACTCTGTTCTGTTCCACTGTTGCTATGATCTGGTATCTTTCTACTGCCCCTTCCTCTCTCTGACGTTCTGTCGACCCGAAGCCTGAATCTCCTCTGATCACTTCCTTGCCCCCACCTGGCAGATGACACGGAACCATGATTATTTGTGCTACTGAATCCCTTTTGATGATTGTCTGGAGTAGGTGTGTCCACAGCTGGACTTTGATGATACCTGTGTAATTGGAGTCTATGACTCCTGGGATCACGAAGATCCCTTTCTTCCCTGCACTGCTTCAATGCAAGACTAACCCTACTGTGCCTTGGGGCAGGGGACCTTTGTACTGGGTCTTAACTAAGTTGACTGTGCCCGGTAGGTTGTAAATAACGTCCTCCTGGTATTCTAGGTCTAACCCTGCGCTGCCCTTGGTTTCTGCCTGTGCCTCGGAAATGCTGGGGGTTACTATTGGGATGTCCGCTCTGGAGCTTCCAGCGCGGCAGTTGTCTCTATTTGGACAGGGGCTAGAGACACGCCCATGGCCCGGTTTCCCGAATTCGGGCATTTGCTGGCCCAGTGGAAGCCATTGTGGCACCTTGGGCACTGGGTGGATGGCGTGGCCAGGTGGCCCATGGGAGGGCCGCCCCCTTCTGCGGGGCTGTTTGGACCTGCACTCTTTGGCGAAGGAATAATGACATAACTGGTACTCATGCATGGAGGGGGCGTACTACAATGCAAAGCGCATGGATCCCCACCTACCCATCCTGTGTATATCCGCCTCAGAGTACCCAAACGCAGCCGCAGTAGACGCGGCGCCTATCCTAAATGAATGGGTGCCGTAATGAGCCCCAGAGAGGCCCACACTGGTAAGTGCCATGCCGGACCCCTTCCAAAACTGGAATTTAGTAAGGGGAGACCCGTCCAGGTGGCAGAAAAACGGGCCAGGGTGCGTACCACGCACTGCCAAAAACTCATGTAGGGCACCAACCGGACAGATGTCTTCAATGGAACATCGTAGCAGTCTGACTCCACTGCCTACGCCGTGCTGATCAACCTTTGAGGACCGTATCCTCAACTGAGCCCACTCTTGTGTAACATAGACATCGTCGAGTTCCAGTGCCCTATGAGACGCATCCGCCTTAGACAGTGGTACCAACTCACTGATGCGGAGCGCTCCAAAGAAGGCTACAGTGGTAGCTGCGTGAAAAAGAGCCACCTCATACCTATCATAACATAAGTTATGCCAGCCTCGTGCAAGGTGGGTAAGAACCTCTGGTGACATCGGGTGACGTGTGTCCGGGCGGCGGCCACGTTCACGTGTCCACCCTTCCAAAACATGACGTATGCGGAAATAATTCACGCAGTCGGCGAAGCCCCGCACCTTGGCCATAAATGCCAGTGCCAAAAGCCTAGAAGCTATAGTACAGGGGGCCAGCCCTTGACCGTGAAGATAAACCATGTATTGCAAAATCTGGTCTACTGGTATTGGCCACACTTCGGGTAACCATAGTTGCCCACAAAAGGTTCTAAATTGTATGAAAGCATGTTGATACACCTTACGCGTGCGAGGTGCCAAAGACATGCCGATCGCCCGGTTCACCTCTCCTCGCCAAATGTCCAAATCTCGGCCGGGAGTGGCGAGGGGAATTCCTCTGCTTCTGGAGCCAAGGCACGGAAGCGGGAGATCTGCAGACGGGATAAAGCATCAGCAATATCATTATTAATGCCTGGTACATGTCTGGCCTTGAACAGCACATTAAGGCGTAGGCTTCTCAAGACAAATTGACAGACCAGTGCCATGACCCTAGGGGATTTGGACATCTGAGCGTTAATAATGTGCACCACTGCAGCATTGTCACACCAAAAATGGACCACTGAGTTGACCCACTTATCGCCCCATAGCATTAGTGCCCCCAAAATGGGGAAAAATTCCAGGGAAGTAAGATCGCAGAGACGATCCGTGCCCTGCCATGCGTGAGGCCATCGGCCATATGCCCACCGCCCCTCAAAATAAATCCCATAAACCAGAGAGCCGGAGGCATCCGACTGTACTTGAAATTTAGGGCAGACCATAAGGTCCAATCTCCAAAAAGAGACCCCGTTAAATTCCTGCAGGAATGTGAGCCAAACCGAAAGGTCTGCCCGTATACCCCTGGTGAGCCGGACCCTGTGGTTGCGTTTTAATAGGCCAGCCATGGCATCACATAGACGCCTGGCGAAAGCTCTGCCCGGTGTCACCACCCTGCAGGCAAAGTTGAGGTGGCCGTGAAGTACCTGTAGCTCACGAAGGGACACCTTACGCTTGGAAATCAGTGTCCGAATCGCCGCAAAGATCCGAGCCACCTTGTCCATGGGTAACCTGGATGTCTGTGCGGCAGTGTCAATTTCGATGCCTAAAAAGGTGAGCTTGGTGGCTGGGCCCTCGGTCTTTTCAGGCGCTAAGGGGACACCCAGTTCCCACATAAGGGCCTGAAATGTAGTAAGGAGACGTGTACACGTGTCCGAGCCCCGTTCACCCCCGAACAAAAAGTCGTCGAGGTAATGGGCTACAGACCGGGACCCTGACCTGCGAACAAAGGCCCATTGGAGGAAAGTGCTAAAACGTTCAAATGCCGAACATGAAATAGAACAGCCAAAAGGCATGGCCTTATCTACATAGAATTTTCCCAGAAAATGAAAACCCAACAGCTCAAAGTCCTCGGGGTGCACTGGCAGTAATCGGAATGCCGATTTGATATCACACTTTGCCAGGAGGGCCCCGGGACCACAGGCGCATACCATATGTAGGGCCTGATCAAACGACGTATACCTGACTGAGCAAAGGTCATCAGGAATCGCATCATTGACTGAGGAACCTGCAGGGTAAGAGAGATGGTGGATTAAGCAAAATTCACCTGGGGTCTTTTTCGGGACTAGCCCCAGAGGAGAGACCTTCAAGTTAGGGAATGGTGGTTCAGTAAAGGGCCCCGCAACTCTCATGGCCTGCAACTCCTTAGCTATGCTTTGTGCTCATTGCCCTTTAGAGAAAGCAAGTTCGGGGTATCCTGCGGTCCCCGAACACCCCTAAATGGTATACGAAAGCCAAACTGGAAGCCTTCTAGCAGGTACCTCGCATCATCCTGTCTAGAATAAGCGGAAAGCCATCGTTCTAGCATGGGGGTATTAATTGGGGAGGGGACATTTTGCGTGGCCAGCACCATCAGAGGGAGCTCTGACCGCCCCCTGCCCGCCCCTACCTCTGCCTCATGATCCACCAGCCCGCGGGCACGCGGAGGCGGCGTGAGGGCCAGAGCAAGAGGGACACTCGTGCCGGAAACGACACTGATGCTTGTTGCACACGCCGCTAGCTGAGAAGCTCTAACACAGCAGGCGGGCTGGAACCCCCTGCCCCGCCGGCTGGCGGGGAACCTGCGTTGCAGCCACCCGCTGCACGGCATGGCCACAATGGTACCTATCACCAGGCGCCGGATGCGTGGGAGTCATATACAAGAGCCACAATTGCTGGCAGGGCTCATCCCACCTCATCTCAGGATGTAGGGCCACCCTCATCCTAAATTCCTCATCGTAAGCCAACCACGACGGGCCAGGAAAATCAACCATCGCCCTATAAATATTGTCGAGGTATTGCACCATCGGAATTGCCAAATCAGGCCGGGCCCTCAGGTATACCGCCATATATATAAGATATGCCGGCAACCAATTGGCCCAGGTACGCGGTGGCTTACGACGACGGGACAATTCCTTGTCCCGGTCATCCTGTCCCTCCCTCTCCTCCTTGGTGGGCTCATGATTCAGGAGGGAGAAAATATCAATGTACTCCCCTCGCCAAATCTTATCCCTCGTGGCCTGTGAAAGATAATTACCCAGGGGCAAGGAATAACCAGCCGTTGGCAGAGCCGCCGTTGGCACATGTTGGATGAAGGGTATGCGCAGCGGGCCCTGAATAGCCCCTGCGACGCTTGGCATACCCCCAGGGCAGACACCCCTGCCCTAACCGAAGGGCCATTTGGCAACCAGGAGTTAACAGGGCAGTGTGGAAGCAACTGCCCACCCACAGTAACCTGGCGTGGCCATGGCCACTGTACCCCCCGTGTGACTGGACAGTGTCGGTGCACTAAATTGAACCGGATACTCACTAGTCGCACCCCCGTGAGCTGCCCCCACTGCGGGTTCCGGCCCATGGCGGGCGTCGGAGCTCGTGACAGGCATCGAGCTCTGGGGCCACACCTGACTGCTCCCCACCGGCAAATCCGAACGTGCGGGGATCTGCGAGGCACCAGCCTGGGCTGGCCTGATGGCCTCAAGCAGCTCGAGTCACGGAGCTGGAGAGTCACGGCCGACGTATCTGCCGGGACCGACGAAGGGGCCGTAATAGAAGCAGCAGCTAAACCCCCATCGGGAGGTGGTTGGGCAATGCCCAGTGATGCCTCAAGCACCGAAATACGTGCAAGAAGCGCATCAACAGTCTCCGAGCCCCCAGTATAAGGTGGGCCGGATGGGCCGGATGGCCCGGTGGCCAATTGCTGGACGGGAAACCCGAAAGGGGATCCAGGGCCCGAGTAGGGCCATGCCCAAAACTCTGGCCCGTGGGGGGCCGGAGGAATGGTGGGGCAGAACCACCACCAGGTCCAAATTGGCCACCCTGTCCCGAGCCAAGAAAATGCCCTCCAGGGGCAGGGATCCCCGAGAAGCCAGCCTGTGCCAGCCCAGCCTGGAGGCCTGTGCCGGGCTGACCAGTAGAAACCTGATCAGTCCCACTGGCAGCGGTGGGCAAGGCCATACCGCTGCCCAGCTGGGGGGTGCAGCCCGAGTCCTCCGACCCGATGGCTGCCCCCCAGTAGAGGGAGGGGTAGGGAAAGCCCTTCCCCTCGGCTGCGGCTTGACCGCCGGAGCCTTGCGCTTGGGAGCCATATCTCCCGAAGAAGCTGCCCACGATGGATCCCTGGCCAGGGATCAGTTCCTGTGCCCTGAGTACCGCAGTAGTGAAGAGCAAAAGAACTCCGTTAAAGCAGATGTACGAAGAATGAAGAAAGCAAGGAACGCGGCGGAGAAAACTTCTCCGCTCCGTTGCATTCTAAAATGGCAGCTCGGCTGCATCATGGCCACCCCTTTTATAGAGGCGTGGCCACGCCCCCTAACTCACCTGGATGTCTGAGTCCGGGGGGGGGCTGCAAAGAGCGTGGCGGCCATTTTGGCGCCGCGCTTTCATTTGTTATCTTAGATTGTTAGAGAAGAAATGCCATTGTTTTAATCATGTTCAAGGCAGGAGGTGTCCACTGATGCTTGCTTGTGAGAAGAAAAATAGAAACGTATATTACTGATTGTGTTAACTGGCTAGGCCAGAAAATATAGATAGTTGGTCCTTTCTTGTTTTAACAATGGGAAAGGGGGAAAAGAAAGAAAGTTTATTTTTATAATGTTTTGTGTTCCTGATTTTTTAATTTTTCCTTCATATAATAAAGCTTCAACTTTGGATTTCTCCTGGGTATTTTGTCCTGCCTTTTAAAACATTGTTGTTCTTGGGGACCTGAGGGAAAACTTAGAGACTGACTCTGCCATAGAGTATCTTTTCTCTGCCAGGGCAAATCCTCAGCTGTCCCTGTCTTGAACGCTCAACCGGGCGCTGGATTACAGGAGGCATGTACCAATCCTTTAGGCTGCAATAATGTCCCTTATCCGCACACTCCCAGTGCAGCCTAAGGTCACCTCACCGTACCGCGCCACAATCAGCTTCAAAGAACTCCACCTGTCACTTACAGGGAGTATGCGGTGATTTAGCATATTGGTAGCATGTGGGGGCATAGAGCAAAGTACTTGGATATAGCCTGATAAACTGACATCCACTCAGATGGTATTACACACAAAGAGTTTTATTTTCCATTAGCATCTGAAAAAAAACAGAGACAGACAAAGACAAAGTACATAGCAATTTTTAGTTAGTAGAGTTCCCTTTGATTGGAGGGGCTCATCTCAGGTATGAGCCATGCCCCGATGGGAAGCTTGAGTCTGGCCTGGGGAGACAGATGAGTCTGCCTTCTACTCAAGGGGACCGAAGAACTGAGGGAAAGGGCTCTGCTTATATACAAAAAAGGAGCAGATTTCCCTCCCACATTTGCATTCGTGGGATGACCTAATCTGCAGGTGTTAGAGCCACTGGGTTTTGTGATTGACATGAGAAGAGACGTCATCTCCCTCATGGTGTAGTCAGCTGACCCAGCTGTCAATCAGTACCCTCATGGGACTGCAAGTGCAGTAGCTGTCAATCACCTCCCTCGTGGGACTGCAGCTGTGAAGAACTCATCCTAAAGGAATGTGAGTGTGTGAAAGAGTTCTAGTAGATTCAGATAAGGTTGCCATGGATACACAAGATCATGACACACCCTCCTTTTCCAAGATGGATGCTCTCATGGACCTACTATCTTTAAGATTGGGTGATCTTGAGCAATGGAACCAATATTGCAAAAATAGCTCATCTGAGTTCATTAAGTGATCTCAGAGGTTTTCTTAAGGCTAGTTACTGCAAAGCAAAGTACAGAAAAAGATATGTACAGGTTTTCACTCATTTCAATGACCTCAGCTACTTCCTGGCTGTTATCAACGTACATCCGGCTCAGAGAATCTGCCTCGATGTTATCTTTCCCCTTGATATGAGAGACCTTATAAGAAAAGTCTTGCAAGAGAAGAGCCCAGTGAAGTAGGTGCTGGTTTTTGGTTTTCATCCTGTTCAGGAAAGCTAAGGCATTGTGGTCTGTTAAGAGAATGAACTCTTGACCCCATAAGTAACTTCTAAGCTTGGTGATGGCCCTAACTATTGCTAGAAGTTTTTCTCAATTACTACATAGGCCTGTTCCCTTGGCAACAGTTTCCTACTAAAGTAGGAGATAGGATGAAGTTTCCCATCTTCTCCTTCTTGTAGTAGACATGCTCCTATACCTGTGTTTGAAGCATCTGTTTTCAGAACAAACTGTTTCTGGTAATCTGGAGACACTAAGATAGGTGCCTGAATGAGTTTCAGCTTCAGTGTCTCAAAGGCTTTCTGGCATTCTGGTGTCCAAATTACCTTTGTGGGGTGTGATCTTTTTGTCAGTTCTGTGAGAGGTGTGGCTATCTCACTAAACTGAGGAATGAAGTTCCTAGGAAAGACTTAACTTGTGTTTTGGTGATTGGTATTGGCCAATCTTTGACACTTTCTACCTTGGCATCTACATAAGAACAGCCTTGCTGGAACAGGCCACAGCCCACCCAGTCCAGCATTCTGTCTCACACAGTGGCTCACCATGTCCTTCAGGGTATTCCCAAGCAGATGCCTTCACCTGCTTAGGATTCCCTGGAAATGGCATTGAGAGATATCCTGCCTATCTCTCCTACCCCGAGGTTGTCCTTAAGTATCCATAATTGTAGCCATTGATACCCTTGTCCTCCATGAACTTGTCCAGATAAACAATGTCAACTGGATCCCCCTTATCCACATGCTTGTTGACACTCTCAAAAAATTCCAACAGATTAGTGAGGCATGATTTGCCCTTGCAAACGCCATGTTGGCTCTCCTTTAGCAGTGCCTTCTCTTCTATGTGCCTATTAATTCTATCTTTTAGGATGGTTTCCATCACTTTACCTGGAACACATGTCAAACTGACAGGTCGGTAATTTCCTGGATCACCCCTGGATCCTTTTTTGAAAATTGGTGTTACATTCGCTACTTTCCAGTCATCAGGCACAAAGCCTGATTTGAGGGAAAGATTATATATTTTGGCTAGGAGATCAGCAATTTCATCTTTAAGTTCCCTGAGAACTCGTGGATGGATGCCATCTGGTCCTGGTGATTTGTTAGTGTTTAGTTTAACAAGACATGCAAGGACCTCCTCCCTGGTTATTTCTATCTGGCTTAATTCTTTGGTTTCCCTCCCTACGAAGATAGGCTCTGTTTTGGGCATGTGGCCTCTGTCTTCTTCAGTGAATACTGAAGCAAAGAATTCATTGAGTCTCTCTGCAATCTCTGTTTCCTCTTTAATAACCCCTTGCCTTCCATTGTCATCTAATGGTCCAATGGCCTTCCTAGTTGGGTTCTTACTTCTAATGTACTTAAAGAAGTCTTTGTTATTTCTCTGAGTATTTTTAGCTATACGCTCCTCAAAGTCTTGCTTTGCTTTCCTGATTGTTGCCTTGCATTTGTTCTGCCAGAATTTATGTTTCTGCCTGCTGTCCTCATTCGGACAAGCCTTCCATCTTCTAAATGAGCTTTTTTTGCTTTTGATCACTTCCCGAACAGCTCCTGTGAGCCACATCGGAGTCCTCTTGGACCTAGCAGTGCCCTTTTTCCTTTTGGGTGTGCATTCCAATTGGCCCTCTGTTATTGTTTTTGTAAACAGCCTCCATGCCTCTTGGAGTGTTTGGACTCTCTCAATTTTCCCTTTCAGCTTCTTTTTTACTAGTTTCCTCATCTTTGGGAAATCTCCTTTTTGAAAATTTAAGGTCTCTGTGTTAGATTTTATCAGTGACTTGCGGTCTATGATCAAGTTAAACATAATTGAGTTGTGGTCACTGTTCCCTATTGGATCAGTCACATTAACATCTTGCATCCTCAAGTCAAGGATTCTTGTACCTCTAGTTGGGTCTTCAACCATCTGTCCCAGGGAACAATCATTTAGCATATCTAGGAACTTTATTTCTTTATCATGTGCTGAACAACAGTTCACCCAGTCTATGTGAGGGTAATTGAAGTCCCCCATTATAACCAGGCTTCCCTTCTTGGATGCCTCCTTTACAACATTCTCCATCTGCCAGTCTCCCTCAAGAGTTTGGTTCGGAGGCCGATAGTATATGCCTACTGTTAGACCATCCTTCTGGCCTGGTACTCTTACCCACAGAGCTTCTAATGGTGACTCTAAATCACCTAGATATTCCAATTCATATGATTTTATCACCTCTTTGACATACAAGGCTACACCCCCTCCTGTTTGCCCCTTCCTATCCTTCCTGTACAGTTTGTGGCCTGGGATAACTGTATCCCATTGGTTATCATCCGTCCACCAGGTTTCAGTGATACCAATAATATCAATATTCTTATCTATTGCTAAGTATTCTAGCTCCCCTATTTTGTTCCGGAGTCTTCTGGCATTTGTATACAAGCATTTATATATGCTTTCCTCATACAGTCTTTTGAGTCCAGTTGCATTGTTAGACTGCCTCTTGCATCCTTCTGCTAGAGTGCTGGTGAATAGCTCCTTGCTCTGCTCAGTAATTTTTGCATCCTCCTCACTACTCAACTACACACTTTCCCGAACCGGATGCTGCCCAGCTCCTGTCGGCTTTCCCCCAGTTATCAGTTTAAAAGCTGCTCTGCAGCC
Source organism: Bradypodion pumilum (assembly GCA_035047305.1). Taxonomy (NCBI): domain Eukaryota; kingdom Metazoa; phylum Chordata; class Lepidosauria; order Squamata; family Chamaeleonidae; genus Bradypodion; species Bradypodion pumilum. The sequence continues at coordinate 20,778,802 of JAWDJD010000009.1, read as the reverse complement.
TTTTTGATGTTGAGTGCCAGCAATCTGGTCCCATCATGGTTCAAATGCAACCCATCCCTCCTGAACAGATTTGGCTTGTCCCAAAATGTTCTCCAGTTCCTGACAAATCTGAACCCCTCCTCTCGACACCACTGCCTCATCCACACATTGAGGCTTCTGAGCTCTGCCTGCCTGGTAGGTCCTGCGCGAGGGACAGGCAGCACTTCTGAAAATGCTACCTTGGAAGTCTGGGACTTCAATCTTCTTCCTAACAACCTGAATTTGGCTTCCAGGACAGACCGCTTGGCCTTCCCAACATCATTGGTACCAACGTGTACCATGACAACTGGCTCCTTCCCAGTTCTAACAATCTATCTAGATTTCTTGTGATGTCTGCAACTTTTGCACCTGGCAGGCAAGTCACCATACGGTTATCATGTGCATCACAAATCCATTTCTCTGTATTTCTAATTATTGAATCGCCTAGTACAAGGAGCCTCTCTCCTGCAATCCGTTCATCTACATGCACCTCATCAACCATATTAAGGGAGAGAACCTCAGTTTGTTCCTGTTGTTTATCTTCCTGGATCTCATCAAGTGTGATGAAGGAGAGATCATCAGGTGGAACCAGTTGTTCCTCTGTGTGTTCCTCATCAGGTGTGATGAGGGAAAGAGCCTCAAATTTATTCTGTAATTTCAGACTCTCAGAGTGATCCCCTACTCTTCTCCTCCTTTGAGTCACATTCCTCCAAACATCTCCCTCCTGAGTTAGTGAAGGGCCTTCTCCCTCAGAACTGTGCCCTGTCTCTTTGTCCAGCATAGTCTGCTCCACTCTGTACAAGAACAGCTCAAGCTCCTTAATTTGTTGATGGTTAGATATGCGGGCCTCTAGCTGCTGGACCTTCTCTTCTAGTAGTGCAACCAGCTTGCACTTGCTGCAAGTGTAGTTCTCCATATGCTTTGGCAAGAACACAAACATGGCATAAGTATTGCAGGTAACTACAGCTGTCCCCTCAGAATCCATTTTAACAAGTGCAGTATTCTGGGCCTCAAAAATGTACACGTTTACTACCTTTCTACCTAGTAAGACTATATTCTTCCTTTGTTACTAGTTTGAAATCTCGCACGCCGTTAGGCGCGCAGGCCTCTAAAGCAGCTCTACTCCAACTGCAAAACTTACCAGTGCTCACTTCCTTTGTTTGGCTCTCCTCAGCAGCAGCTCTGCTTAAGAGCACATGCAGAATCAAAAGGGCTGACCCTGAAAGAGCTCAGAGCTTTTAAAGGCTAGTGTGGCTCTGCCCCTATGAGTCACAGTTCAGGAAAGGGCCTGGTGTGGCTCTGCCCCCTGCTTCTGGAAGCTTCTAACTGCTTCCTCTGTTTGAACAGAGGTGGCTCTCAGCAGTTTAAATTATCAAGTTAAATTAGTGGAGGCCTCTAAAGCAGCTCTACTCCAACTGCAAAACTTACCAGTGCTCACTTCCTTTGCTTGGCTCTCCTCAGCAGCAGCTCTGCTTAAGAGCACATGCTTAAGAGCTCACTCTTACAGGTGAGACTTTTCCATTTCCCACTTCGTGTCCCAAGTAGATCACACTGGCTTGTCCCCATTGACATTTATAGCATTGACTGTGAGGCCTGCTTCTTGTAGTCTGGCTAACACAGTTTCTAAGTGTTGCAAGTGTTCTTCAAATGTTTGGCTATAAAATGCCAAATCATCCATGTAGGCATCAGCGAATGGTAAACCCTTTAAAATATGGTTCATCATCCATTGAAAGGAAGCTGGAGAGTTTTTCAAACCAAAAGGCATCTTGGTAAAACAATATTGACCTCTTGTAGTGCAGAAAGTAGTTTTAAGCTTTGCTTCCTGTGTCAGAGGAATCTGCCAAAATCCTTTTGTTAGATCCAGAGTTGTGACCCATTTGGATCCAGCTAGCTTCTGGATCAGGTCATCTGTCCTGGATAAAGGAAAATGATCATGTGGTGTGACTGCATTAAGTTTACGATAGTCTACACAGAATCTGATCTCAGGTAAAATCTCCCCCTGAGCATTTTTCTTTTTAGCTAATACCACAGGAGCATTCCAGGGTGATTCACATTTCTCTATCACACCTAGAGCTAACATTTAGTCAACCTCCTCATTAACTTTAGCTTCTATGGCTCCAGCTAACCTGTACTGAGGTACCCAGATTGGTTCAGAAGTAACAGGAATATCATGTGACAAAACATTGGTACATCCTGGTTCAGAAGTGAACAAATTTCTGAAATGAGCTATTACATTTCTCAATGCTAACTGTTCAGTTACTGGTACATTTTCAGAAATATATACAGAATCAACATTTCCAGCATTTTGGTATTCTTCCATAACATTCACCCAGTCCCATTCTTCCCCTCAAGATATTGAACTGGTAATTCTGAACATTTGTACATTAGATCTGGACACATAAGGTTTCAAAGAGTTTGCATGAACAATTTTACAAACTTTTGTGTCTTCAAATTGAATCTTATAGTTACATTCATCAACCTTTTGCAATACCTTGGCTGGACCCTCCCATTGGACTTGGAGCTACCCATCAGGATGCGGGTTCAGAACCATGACCTGCTGTCCTGGCTGGAAATCTCTGTGTCTAGCTTTACGATCATAGTACAGCTTGGTGACATCTTGAGCTGACTTCAGGTGTTTCTTAGCTAATGCATGTATGTCATTTAGCTTTTTCTGCAAGTCTTCAATGTATTTAGATACTGGTTGGGGCAATTCAGAGGTTGCACCTTCCCATTCTCCTTTGAGAAGATGGAGAGGCCCTCGGAGATTGAACCCAAACAACATCTCAGCTGGTGTGGTTCCCCCTAAACTTTCATGTGGGGCTGACCTGTATGTGCTGAGAATTAGTGGTAAACCTTCCACCCAGTTTTCTCCAAAATCTTGTACATATGCAGTCAACAATCTTTGTAATGATCCTTGACATCGCTCTACTGTCCCATGGAATTGGAGATGGTAGGACAAAGAAAAAGTTTGTTCTACCCCTGCTAATTTGCATATAGTCTGCATGAGACGTGAGACAAAAGCTCCACCGCTGTCTGAGACAATTTCAACAGGTAAACCTAACCTACTGACAATTTCAATAAATGCTTTAGCAATATGGGATGCAGAAATTGAAGTTAAAGGTACAGCTTCACACCATTCTGTAAAAGTATCAACATAGGTAAATACATACTGTTTTCCCCCTTTTGATTTAGGTAAAAGACCAAACACATCAATTTCTACCCTCTGAAATGGCTTTCCTGCTATTTCAGGTACACCAAGTTTAGCTTTGGTTTTATACTGTACATTCCCAATTCTTTGACAAGTGAAACAGGTTTTTATTAAAAAAAATTACAATCAGATGTACACTCAGGCCAAAAGAAGTGTTCTGCAATCCTTTGAAGAGTTTTCTTTCTTCCTTGATGCAATGCGAACATTGAGTCATGTGCCATTTTAAGAACAATGTCCAGAAAAGATTGAGGCACAACTAGCAAGTCTCTAGTCTCTGTATCAGGTTTAGGCAACTTGATCTGTTTGTACAAAAGTCCATCTGCTGAATAAAAGAACTGGCTTGGCCTGGCACCTGACAAAGGCAAATTCAATTTAGCCTTCTGCCTAATTTCTTCTAAAGTTGGGCATTGCAGGCGCACCCCCCAATAAAGGACTCAGACACTGGTAAAAGTGGATAACGGCATTGGGCCACATTTATTGATTCATGCCCTAGTCCGAATTATAAATTTCTATTGGTAATTGACCAATCATAATTCTTTAAGGCAAGCAGGCCGAAGTAACACTGGTAAGGTACCACCCAAAATTGCCAACGGCAATTGTTACAATGTATCTATTTGTATCAATTTGTTTGTTGACAACAAACAAATTGTTGACCGTAGTCAATATCTAACTAATGACCCCACCCTCTGACGCGTATCCGTGAAATCACGGGGTGATGCATGCTGTCTAGCTGTAGCCATCACCCCGTCGCCTGGTTCGTCGTTGACCGGACAACGTTTAACCAACTTATGCCTGTCTAGTGTTGTCCAGTCAATTGCGAACCTGCCGGATACCTGTGGGTCATAAATGTTTACCTTACCAGTGATACCCGCCACACAGGGAGGCTTCCCAAAAGGCTCACCGCCCCCCCCAAGACCGTCAGCTCGGTCGACAGGCCTGCTCGCCATTCCACTAACCAGAGGTCCATACCTCCCTGCGACAGATGGGCCCCATCCCCTGAGTAAAGCTCATAATTTTGTAGACTGACGCCGGGGAGGCTAATGACGCGTCCCCCGCCCTTGTCGAAAAGGAACCGGGCAATAGCCCCGTTCACGGAGCATCGGCTCAGTCAAGAGCCTCGAGGCCGAACGCCCCCCTGTAAGCGTACCGCGGTATCGTGTCCGACCAATTGAGGGATGTGGCAGGCCACACATGATGTGAGTAGGGCAGGTCACTGCAAACCGCAAGCTTCTGTGATAGGCCAGTGACCTGCCCCAAGCCATCGCCCCCAAGGTACATAACCAGGACATCGGGCGAGTCAGCATCCCTGATGTAGAAAAGGAATGGCAACAGTTCCCGCCATAACATGCCGCGCTTACCATACTACCTGAGACGTGCGGCTGCACCCAGTCCCAGTCGGGGTCCCCACTCTGTCGCCGCAGCGTAACACGCTGCCCTGTGCAGCGTAACGCGCTGCCCTGTGCACGTGGCTACGGCCCACCAGCCATACTGTCACCGGTGTAAAACGACACCCAGGGTCTGTCAAGGAAAAAAGGGGGGTGAGAAACAGTGCAGTGACTAAACTGGTACTCACGGTTGAAGAGGGCGAACACAAAACTGAAAACATTGTGATCCCCACCCTCCCGTGCGGCGTATTTCAGCCCCAGAGTACCCAAAAACAACTGCAGTAGAAGCCACCCCTATCCTGAACGAATGGGTGCCGCAACGAGCCCCAGAGGGGCCAACACTGTCTAGTGCCTTCCCGGCACCCTCCAAATTGAAATTTAGTAAGAGAAGACCCACCTTGGTGACAGAAAAACGGCCATGGTGCGTGCCACACAGTGCAAGGAAATCCTGTAGGGCACCAACCGGACAGATGTCTGCCGAGGAACACCGTAGCAGTCTACTCCACTGCCTACGCCGTGCTGATACGTTTTAGAGGAGCGTATCCCCCAACTGAGCCCAATATTGTTCACACAGACATCTTCGAGTTCCAATGCCCTACGACTTGCATCCGCCTTATACAGCATCTCAAGCTCGCCGATGCGGAGCACTCCAAAAAAGGCCACCGTTGTAGCCGCTTGAAATGGGCTGCCTCATCTTATCAAAACAGAGGCCAGGCCAGCCCCGGGCCAATTGGGTAAAAACCCCTGGGGAAATCGGGTGGCGGTCGTCCGGGCAACGCCCACATGCGCACACCCACCCCTCCAAAACATGTCTCACACAGAAGTGAGTGGTGCTGTCCACGACTTGCATCCGCCTTATACAGCATCTCAAGCTCGCCGATGCGGAGCACTCCAAAAAAGGCCACCGTTGTAGCCGCATGAAATGGGCTGCCTCATCTTATCAAAACAGGGGCCAGGCCAGCCCCGGGCCAATTGGGTAAAAAACCCTTGGGGAAATCGGGTGGCGGTCGTCCGGGCAACGCCCACGCGCGCACCCCCCCCTCCAAAACATGTCTCACACGGAAGTCAGCGGTGCTGTCCACGTGACCTCCCACTTTGGCCATAAAAACCAACGCTGACAGCTTAGATGCTATGGTGCGAGGTGCAAGGCCCTGGGCATGCAGGTAAACCATGAACCGCAGAACATGGGTTACCGGGATCGGCCAGGTTCCTGGCATTTGAAATTGGGTACAGAATGCTCTGAAAGAATTAAATGCGTGGTGATACGCCTTACGCGTGCGTGGCGCTAGTGACAGGCCAATCGCCCGGTTCACCTCTCCTTGCCAATGTTCCATATCTCGTCCGGGAGTGGCGAGGGAAATTCCTCCGCATCCGGGGCCAAAGCACGGAACCGGGAGATCTGCAGGCGGGACAAAGCGTCAGCAATATCATTAGTAACCCCTGGGACATGCCTGGCCCTGAAAAGAACGTTGAGGCGCAGGCTGCGCAACGCAAACTGGCGCACTAGGTCCATAACCCTGGGCGATTTAGAGGTCTGTGCATTGACAATGTGGACAACAGCCGCATTGTGACACCAAAATGGACAACGGAGTTGGCCCACTCCTCGCCCCATAGCATCAAAGCACCCAGGATAGGGAAAATTCCAGATACGGACCAGCACGTCTGCCCTGATACCCCGGGTAAGTCTGACCCTATGGTGGGGCCTGGATAATCCTGCCATGGCGTCGCGCAAGCGCCGAGCAAATGCCCTGCCCGGTGCGACGACCCTGCCAGCGAAATTGAGGTGACCATGTAGCACCAGCAGTTCCCTCAGTGATGCCATGCGCTTGGCCAGCAAGTCCGAGATAAGGGCCACTAGCTTTGACACCTTATCCCGCTGCAACCTAGAAGCCTGCGCTACCGTGTCAATCTCCACCCCCAGGAATACTAGCTGTGTAGGAGGGCCCTCGGTCTTTTCGGGCGCTAAAGGGACACCAAGTTCCTCCATTAGCGTCTGAAATGTGTTGAGGAGACGTGTGGACGTGTCCCAGCCCCGTTCAGCCCCGAATAAAATCATCCAGGGAATGGGCTACAGACCGGGACCCTGATCTGCGAACAAAAGCCCACTCTAGGAAGGTGGAGAAACGCTCGAATGCCGAGCCCGAATTGGAAGAGCCAAAAGGCATGGCATCATTGAAATAATATGCTCCCCGGAACGGGGGCGCAGGGACAGGGCCAACGACCCTGCCCGCATAGACCTCCTTATCATTGCTGGCAGCAGCCACCTCCTCCCTCCCCCTGAGGGATAAAGATTGGGGGCATCCTGAGGGGACCTATCACTCATGCAAGGGATACGTAACCCCTGCCTAAAACCCTGAAGGAGATATCCGCATCCTCTCCCTTCGGGTACAATGTGAGCCAGCGCTCCAACATGTCCACATTAATTGGGGAGGGAGCCCTTCGGTGAACTAGATCCATCTGTGGCAGTCTTGCCCGCCCCCTGTCCGCCCCTCCCTCTGCCCCGCATCCCTCCAGGCCTGGGACAGGCAGAGGCCGCATGGGGGCCAGCACAGGGGGGACACTAATGTCTGTATTTGCCATTCTTCCTATTGCAGGAACCATTGGACGAGAAAGTCCAGCACAGCAGGCGGGCTGGAACCCCCTGCCCCGCCCCCTGGCAGTGGACCTGTGCTGGGGCCGCCCGCTGGACCGCATGTCCACCATGGTATCTCTCCCCGGGCGCGGGGCGCGTGGGTGTCATGTACAAAAGCCACAGCCTCTGGCATGGCTCATCCCACCTAATCTCGGGGTGCCGGGGAATCCGCATATGGAATTACACGTCATAAGCCAACCACGATGGGCCCGGAAAGTCAACCATCGCCCGGTAGATGTTGTCCAAATACTGGACCATCGGAATTGCCAAAACCGGCCGGGCCCTAAGGTACACCGCCATGTATATGAGGTAGGCCGGCAACCAGTCGGCCCACGTACGTGGTGGCTCGCGACGACGTGCCTGCTCCTTATCCTTCTCATCCTGCTCCCCCCTACTCCTTGGTGGGCCCTCTGTTGAGGAGTGAGAAGATATCCACGTACTCCCCCCGCCAGATCTTCTCTTTGGTGGTCTGTGCCAAATGGTCACCCAGCGGTAAGGAATACCCCGCCGTCAGCAAGGCCGACACAGGCACAGCAGGAACTGCTGGCATCTGAAAGGGGGCCTGTACCAACCCAGCCACCCCCAAAACATTCCCCACAGGGTAGAAACCACCCCCCACCACGGGGCCCTGGGTGGTAGTTGTCGTCACCAGGTGGGGCGCCAGCGGCTAGACCGCCGCCCCACCCGCGTGAGGCCAAGGCCATTGGAAACCCCCCCAACGTGGCCACGTGTGTAGGTGCACTAGCTTGGACCACATACTCACATGCTGCACCCCCGTAGGCCGCCCCCACCGGGGGTTCCGGCCCACTGGGGGCATCGGAGCTCACAACCGCCGTCGAGCTCGTCGATGGGGCCTGACCCGCACCGGTCTGTTGAATGGGGAGCTGCGAGGCAGTGGCCTAAGTCGTGCCACGCGCCTCAAGCAGCTCGACCCGTCCCGTCGCCTGCCGCTGCCCAGCAGACGACGCGTCGAAACGAACCCCAAAGGGAGCCCAAGAGTGGCTAGCCCGGGCCAGGGATGCCTCGAGGGCCGCAACGCGGGCCAATAAGGCTTCCACGCTGACATGGGGCAAAGGGCCAGCCGGCCCGCCTATTACAGGCATGGGTACAGGTCCCTGCACCCCGGGGCCCGAATAGGGCTACAACCCCACACCCGGGCCCGTTAGGGCCGATGTAGCAACCTGCCAGGGAAGGGGACCGGACCACCCCCCAAGGCTGGAAGGCCTCGGAGCGAGCTGCGCTCCTATAAAGAAAGGCCCAGCAGAATGGGCAACACCAGGAGAGGTGTCCACCGCTTGCGGGCCGAGGGCCGCAGCCCCTACTGGCCCCGTGTGTGGGCCCCCATTCTCTGGCCAGGGAATAGACCCCATTCCACCGGTCCCGGTGGGTGCAGGCAAAGGCGGCTGCTGGGGAGGCGCAGCCGCGGTCCTCCAACCCTGATTGCGCCTCCGAACCACACGAGCCGCACTCGCAGCCGCCTTCTTCTTCGCGGGCCTCTCAGCCAATCGATGGGAAGCCGAAAACGAGAGAATTCAGCGGCCAAAAGGCTTCCCGGTAAAAGTAAAAGCGACGGAGGTAAGAGGGGAAAAACTTCTCCGCTCCGTCGCTTCGCAAAATGGCAGCTCGGCTGCCTCATGGCCACCCCTTTTATAAGGGAGCTGGCCATGCCCCCTAACTACCCAGATGCCTTCGTCCGATGGGGGGGGCCCGCAAAGAGCGCGGCTGCCATTTTGGCGCCGCGCTTGCATTGCTGTTGTTCCTTAGCAAAATTGGCATAGTACAGTTTTTCAGAAAAAGCCAAAGAATACACTTTGGGCTGCCCAGCAAGTGGTGCTGGTGCATCTGTAACAGTCACAGGCTGGCTTTGACTTCAGGTTACCACTTTAAGTACATTGGCCTGTTTGGACCTCAATTGTTCCTCTAAAATCATTACAGAAAGTCCTAGGAGTAGAGAAGGGTGGCTACTAGACCTGTGGACCAAGCAAAGAGCTTCTCCTGTGAAACAACCATATTTCAGCTTGATTTTAGCCACAGGACTATTAACCACTTTTTCCCCAATTTCTAGGTGATATCCCTCTATAGGTAAATAACAATCCTGCAAAATCTGTTCAGGTTTAACAAAACTCTCATGTATGCTGCAAAAATCAGAACCAGAATCTTTAAATGCTTTAATAGAGACAAATGGTTCTCCCTGCTCATTTAATAAAGTCACTAAGGCATATCTTTGCTCTTCCATTTTGGACAAGAGATCCTTCCCTAGCAGTTCAGTAGGATCTAGAGCTATAGGTGTCTGTGTGTGTGCAGTGGTAATATTCAGCTGCCATGCTACTTTAGAGTCTCTAACAACGTGAGTGCTATACTCACGAGCTGGTTGGACTTGCTGTGTGTCCGGACCTGTAGCAGAATCTCGGGCAGTTACCGCTTTTCCCATCTGTGATGGCTGATCCTCAGATGAATCAGATGTTTGGCTTGCCGCTTGAGGAATGCGGGAACTGGAATTAACCATTCCTGATTTCTCCTTTGCTGGTTGAGTTGCACCTTTCTGCAATGCAGGGCAATGCTGGCGGATATGTCCCAGCTTAGAGCAGTGATAACAGGTAATATTAGAAACAGGCACCATCTTACCCTTTGGCTTATTATTATCCCATTTCGGCACATGCTCCTTTGCTCCTTTTTTCTTCACAAAAGCCTGACTTTTTGCCTCTTTGAATTTCCCTGAAGACTGGGCTGTCTTAGTCATCTGATTCTTGGCATTCATTTTGCTGATCCAAATCATATCAGCTTTCTGGGCAAGCAACTGAGCATCATCAATTTCCTTATCAGCAAGACTCAGTCTTAAAGAAGGTGGAATGACCTCCATAAACTGTTCCTTCAGCGCGAACGCCCATGCGCTCAGTGTCATCTCCACTTTAGATGCTCGGACGCATCGGTCATAGGCTTGCGCAAGCTGAATCATGAGGGCAACAAATGGTTGTTTACCATCCCATTTGATCTCCCAGAATCTTGTTCTCAGAATGTCAGGGACCATAGCACAATATTTCTCCAAAGCATCTCGTATTTGGGGCCATGTATAATCTTTGGGCAATCCATCAAAATAATCCAGGATCGGACCCCTCAGCTGTGTACTGATTAGCCCCGGCCACTCAATCTCATCCACTTTCATTGCCTCACATGCATGCTCAAACCTAGAAAGAAAAGAATGTCCTGGGGGTCTGTCAGAATTGGCAGAGGCTTCCGATCAGCATTATTGGCTGTCACAGGTTTCGGTTGCTGCTTCATTTGCATAATGCGAATCTGCGTTTCAAAGAAATTTGCCATCAAATCCTCCAATCGACCTGTTCCTGCCGGAACTCCTCCTACCACTCCCATTAACAAGGGAAGGTTTCCTCCTGGCATCGCTAAAAGTGGAACCTGTGGAAAAGAAGGAGGGGGAAGAACTCCCATTGGTGGCACTGGTAGATGGACAGGCTGAGTTACAGGGGCTCTGGGCAGCAGCTTTATCTGGGGAAGCGGGTCTAGTATGGCAGGCTGCGGAACCGCTGATGGTATGGGCTGGGCTGGTGCCAACTGCACTCCCCCTTCTCCTTCCTGTTAAGCTTGGGCATATTTTTCATCCTCCATCTCCTGCTTTATCTTAGCCCGTTGACGTGCCGCTTCAACCGCTACTTCGAGATTACCTGCCAACCGAGCCACCTGCTCCTGTTGAAGGAGACTATATCAAGCCTGATCTTGTCCTCCATTGGTGGTGGAATGGCTGCCACTTTCTCCGCTTGGCAGGCTGCATGCTCGGAGGCTAAGACTTCCTGTGCCTCTACGAGCCACTGTTGCAAGTTCACAATAGTTACAATACCACTCTGCCTTTTGTTGTTCATCCTGCAGCTTCTGCTGTAGATCTCATGCTCTGTGGCAGGGGGTTGGGCACTGGTAACTCCATCTCCTGAGGAAAGCACCGTGGCTCCCAGTGGCTTAACGGACAGTTTAGCCATTCTGGAGCACGGTTTCCATGCCTCCTTGGGTCTGGCTCCCAATTCGACCCGTTGGTCTGATCCCAGCTGGATTGAGACCACTGGCTCTGCTCCTCTCTGTGGTAACTGTGCCAGTTCGTGTCGATCTCCCGTTTTGACACTCTGGTCTGGCCCTGCCTGGACCGAGACCGTTGGTGCTGCCAACGGTCTCGGTCTGCTCTCCTGGAGGTCAGGCCGCCGCCGCAACGGCTCCTGGTGCTTCCTCCTCCGTGACATTTTGTCGAGTGGGGTGCACTGGAATAGCTTCCTCAAGCACCTGGCATGCCCTACCGGGGGGACCATACCTTCAAAGAAACTTCTCGCACTGGACCTGGTGCTCAATGACTTCCATCAAACCTCTCCTCTGAGACTCTGTTACACTCCTTACACTCCCCTCAAAGGGTGCTTTATGTACCACGTCCAGCAGCCATTTGGAAGTTGTAGCGGGACCCGCAGGCACCTCCCTTTCCCAAGACAAGCTCCAGCGAGCTTGCTTACGAGCTTCCTCTTCCAACTGGCGCTCCTCTTCCTCCACCCATACGCTTTCGCCTCTCATGGTATGGAGGGGGACACATTCAGCCGTGACTGCATCAGCCCGTGCAGCTTCATCCATCACCCGATAGGCTGGATGCCGAGACCTGATCCTTTCCCACTTGATAGGTCTGGTGCCCTTCCTCCTGGCCAACATAGCTTGTCTGGGACAGTAACAGTCTTGGTTCTGTAGCCGAAGAGGCTCCATGCACAGAGGGCGGCACAAGGACGGGTTTATTAGATCCTCCGGCTGCTTCCCCTTGCTTGGTTTTCTCTACCGCTTCTTCCTCAGACTTACATATTCCCAGAAGTTCTTGAAGGGTTAAGGGCATTAGCAACCTTTGTCCCATAACAGGATGGAATAGGAACACCTGGTTCTCATTCCTGGAAGATCGCCCCGATGGTGGCACTTCTGACCCACTCAGTGGTGGGTTTGACCCTCGGTCAGAGTCGGTGCCATACATAACATCTACGGTAATCAGTGATGACTCTGGGTCATCCATCCTTATACCTGTAAGGAAGCAAAATGTTGCAGGCTAATCTTACCCTCTTTTTAGAGGAGCCAAAAGTATTGCTCTATTTGCCTTGACAAAGCCACCTGGCTCTCAGATTTGAATCCAACTGCTCAGTCATCCATGTCTTGAATGCTCAACCGGGCGCTGGATTACAGGAGGCATGTACCGATCCTTTAGGCTGAGATAATTTCCTTTATCCGCACACTCCCAGTGCAGCCTAAGGTCGCCTCACCGTACTGCGCCACAATCGGCTTCAAAGAACTCCACCTGTCGCTTACAGGGAGTATGCGGTGGTTTAGCATATTGGTAGCATGTGGGGGCATAGAGCAAAGCACTTGAATATAGCATGATAAACTGGCATCCACTCAGATGGTATTACTCACAAAGAGTTTTATTTTCCATTAGCATCTGAAAAAGAACAGAGACAGACAAAGACAAAGTACATAGCAATTTTTAGTTAGTAGGGTTCCCTTAGATCGGAGGGGCTCATCTCGGGTATGAGCCATGCCCCGATGGGAAGTTTGAGTCTGGCCTGGGGAGACAGACGAGTCTGCCTTCTACCCAAGAGGACCGAAGAACTGAGGGAAAGGGCTCTGCTTATATACAAAAAAGGAGATTTCCCTCCCACCTTTGCATTCTTGGGATGACCTAATCTGCAGGTGTTAGAGCCACTGGGTTTTGTGATTGACATGAGAAGAGACGTCATCTCCCTCGTGGTGTAGTCAGCTGACCCAGCTGTCAATCAGTACCCTTGTGGGACTGCAAGTGCAGTAGCTGTCAATCACCTCCCACATGGGGCTGCAGCTGTGAAGAACTCATTCCAAAGGAATGTGAGTGCGTGAAAGAGCTCTAGTAGTTTCAGATAAGGTTGCCATGGATACTCAAGATCATAACAGTCCCCACTGAGAACCTTAGCACCTTCTGAACTCCATTCCTGGTAGGTTGTGGAAATAGCTTCCAGGTAGAATATTGAAATGAAGATGATCCCTCAGCAAGTTCAGAAATTTCCAGTCTGATGGAACAGCAGCAACAACGAAAATTGACCAGTCTCATTTGATAACTTCATAGTAAGGAAGCTGAAAACTCCTTTGTCAGGGCTGCTCTGTCAAAGTTTAATGTATCTGTCTTACTTAGGTGATAAACCACATGGAGAGTAGTTGCTGGAATTAATCTGATGGCAATTTTAAGAAAGTTTGCTAAGGGGATAAGGCACATCAAGGACTTCCCTGTTTGTCCCATGTAACAGTTCAGGTTTCCACAGTTACTGAACTGAATACCATGAGAGGCCAATGAGGCCACAGTGCTATGTGCTATACTTTTTAATTTTCATCAGCTAATAGAACCAGTGCATATATGCCTTAGGGACTGCAGTGGCTTAGTGATTCAGACACTGAACTTGAGGACTTTTCAGAGCTATGCAAGAATGAATCTTGAAAAATGAACAAAATCTCTCCTAGATCATAAAATAAAATAAGCACTCTTGCCCTACTCCAAGGAGAATTCTTTTTGACTTGTTCTGTTTACCGCACAAGAATGAATCGAGTTAGGAAGCATCCCTACTGTTAACCAAAGTGCCACAAGCTTCATAGGATTGTACCTATTTACATAAGATATTCTCAACCTTCGCTCTTTACTGTAAAAGATCTTTCAGTGACACTGCTGGGATAGAACAATGGTTACTTGCCTAGGTGCCTTTAAAAGGGAGATTAGGCAACTTTGTAAAGGAAGACCGGCAAAACTAGGACTACTGGTGTGCTAATTATATGATTATTTCAAGATGTGGGGGGCCTAATAATATTACTTCATGGGAAATGAAAATGGGAAGAATTGATTGCCTTCATGACTCATTGAGACTTTGTTGAGTCCGGACAAAGAAGTATTCTAACCAGCAGGATCAGGTTAAATTCAGTGATCTTTATTCAGCTCAGGTTCCGGAATGGGGACTATATACAGGGGTGGCCAATATATATACAATGTGTGGACCATTACAAAACAAGATACATTTAGGCGGGCTTCCAGAGGACACACAAAGTTCAGTCTTTCCCGCTTTGACACATCTTTGAATTTGGTGCCTTTAAAAATGGCATGCTTCCAGATTCCCGGTTTTGGCGCGGTTTTACATTTGAACAGAATAAATCCTTATACACAACATTCCTCCCCCTTAGCGAGGAACATAATCCCCCAAACATTTGAGCAGACCACAAGTCCGTTTTGGGCACCTGAGGACCTTAGGGATGGGTGCCCATTCTGTGTGAACTCTTACCGGCTCGGGAGTGGGTCGTTCACTGGGTCAGCCTCAGGAGCTACATTAGCTTTGGGCAACTCCAGAGGGGACCCAGGAGAAGGGGAAACAGGTGTTGAGGGCAGTGGCTCGCTAAAGAGCTCTAACTCGAAATCCTGCTCATTAGTAGCAGTGGCTTCCCCCTGTGGCTCTCTCTCTGGTTCAGCATTCTGGCCAGACACTCTTGGCCAAATTTGGTCAGCGTGTCTCCTCCACACTGTGCCATTTTCCATTTGTGTCCATTTGTATGATACTGAACCTGTTTGCTCTAGGATCTCTTCCCCCCCCCTCAACCACAGAGATCCAGGCACGTAATTCCGGCAATGGACCAGTTGCCCTATTGCAAAATCCTTTGCATTTGCAATGTCAATATTGAGACCCCTGTCCTCTAGACAGTAGGGATCCAGGCGGGCCAAGACTGTGGATAGCTTCCTCTTCATTAAGAAGTCGGCTGGCGAAAAACCTGATGCCAGGGGAATGATTCTGTGGGACAGTAAGAACTGGCATAGTTGCAATTCTAAGTATCCAGCCCCCATGAGCTTTAAAGCATCTTTGACAGTTCGGACCTGTCTTTCGATCTCTCCATTTGTCACGGGGTGGTACAGTGCAGCAGTAATATGCCTGATACCATTATGGCAAAGGAAATCTTGAAACTCTGCCGACATGATGGTCGATGCATTATCAGACACAACAATGTTGGGTAAACCAAAGGTACAAAACACTCTCCCTAGCTTGTGGATTGTGACTGCGGAAGAAGTCCCAGATACAGGATGACTTCTAACTATTTGGAATATGAATCTACGATAAGTAGAAATGTGGCTCCCCAGAAGGGACCAGCGAAGTCGATGTGGACTCATGACCAGGGACCTCTGGCAGTGTCCCACTCTCTACTGGGAAGATGTGCTTCCTCCGGCCTGGAGGCTTGACATTCCCCACATCGCCCGACCCATGCCTCAATGTCGAGGTCTAATCTGGGCTACAAGAAGTAACTTCATACTAGCGCCTTCGACCGGACAATCCCCGGGTGGCTAATATGTAGTGTACAAAGAACCTTGTTCCTTAGACTTGACAGAACGACTACTCTGTCTCCCCAAACCAAGCACCCTCTTTCAATTGATAGCTCGTTAAGTTGGCTGTAAAACACCTTGAACTCTTTAGAGACCGGTGGCGACAGCCACCCTTTCTGAACCTACATGGAGACCTTTGACAGAAGGGGATCCTTCTTTGTCTCAGCTGCGATGTCCGCAGTGGACACTGGCAGGGAGTCTAAAACCTCTAACATAAGGACCATATGGTCTGTTTCAATTTTGTCCACAATTGCAACTGGGGATCTGGACAGTGCATCTGCATTGCTGATGTTGGCACCTGGGCGATGCTGTAGGTTGAACTGGTATGCCTGTAGGAACATTGCCCAGTGCAGCATGTGTTGTGACAGGATTTGAGGTGTAGGTTTGTGTGGCACAAAGATGCCTAGCAATGGCTTGTGTCGTGATGGGGGGAGGCCTGCCAGCCTGCCCAGGAGCAATTCCACCTCCCCCCTGCCTTTCCATGCCAGGGCCTCTCTCTCTCTGCATGCACACACACACAAAGCAGCTGCCTGAGATGCAATGTTTCAGAGAGGCTTCGATGATCGCAGTTCGGTAGGAAAAAGTGCTGAAAGTCTTCCTGACCAAGTGAATGCTTCAGGGAGCAAATAATTCAAAGTCCAATATTCAAAGTCCAAGGTAGACTTTATTTTATATACCCATAAAATAGAACAACATAGATGTACAGAAGAAAATCAGCAAAGTCCCATCTCAATAAAAATGGCAAAGTCCAACACTCAAACCCTCAGAAAAATGGCTAAGTGTTGAGATGTTCCAGCCAAGATATTTTCTAAGTCCCTTCCATGGTGAAATACATTATATTTCCCATATGTGCTCCACAAAGGCCTATCCAATGTTCAGGAACAATTCCATCTTCCAAAACGTTTCCCAAAAAACTCCCAAAGAGCCCCAACACCTAACTGAAATTGAATTCCAGTCTCTCAAAAGGAGCCACCTGTCTCCACCCCCCAGGGGCCTGAAGAGTGTCCTATCAGAATGTACTGAATGATTCTCCCTTAGAGTAAAGCGTGGAGAATCATCTGATTGGTTAGGGGTGTGTTCAGTTTAGGGGCTTTCCAACAGACTGCCCCTTAACCACAATTATACCACATGAGTGCCTCTGGCCTTTTTCCCATGGGAAAGGAATGTTTCCCCTGTTGTGGGAGAGACTAAACATGGATACTACATGTACTGCAAGAGACACACATGCCTTCAGCCTCGGGAACATACAAGTGAGAGACAAACATGCCTTCTTGGCTTTACTCAACAAGCTCACACAGTATTCCTGTGGTTTAGCAAGCTTACACAGAGAAGAGCCCTGCCTGATTTCCCAGGGAAGGCTTATCAGAGTTTACACTGTATGGCTCCGACCACTCCAGACCCCTCCCTTCAGGGATTCAGCGTCTGAACATGCCTGGACAAGTCTGAAATTGTCAGAAACAGACGGCCACAGGGGCGTGGCTAAAATGCCAATGGAGTAACATCAGAATAGTTAGCTTGCGCTGTTAAAGAAGTTATGAAAGAGATTTATTACTTTTAAAACCGTCTCAAACTTTGGGAAAAAAGAGGTCTGTCCACCCTGAATTAATGAAGAACATTTTGAGGATTTGAAGCCTGTGGAGCAGCGGCGCTGGGTGAGATAAGCGGTGGTGGCGGGGGCCGAGGGCTGAGCCGGACGCACCGAGAATTGAGCCGGATGCACCGCAGATGGGCGAAATTTCCTTGAGAAAGAGGTCTCTTAAAAGAGAATAAAGGTGGACAGGTAAAGACGTGGCAGTTACGGGATCTCCGAAGCGAAAGAGCGGGGAGAATCCATGACGGAAAGGCAAGTGAAGTGTGTGTGTGTCTGTAAAGCTGTGAGAAGGAAGGATAAGGCTCTGTAATGGCGGCGGAATGGAAAGTGAAAGTTAACTGAAGTTAAAGAAGGGGACGCTGAAGAAGACTTCTGTGAGTTGGGAAGCAAGACTGGGATATCGGAGAATTAAGAAACCTGGAGAGGAGAGAAAGGGCAGAAAGAAGCTAAAGGATTAAACCTGAAAGATACTGGTCAAAGCTCCAGAGAACGGGTGGAGCAGAAGAAAGAGCGAGAGAGGCTGGTTTCATCCTCGGTGATTTTAAGCCTGCACCATTTGGAGGGGACCTTCGGATTTCAAAGGTTTGGAGTCCCTATCTTCGTTCTGCCTGGGTTAGGGACTTTCTATGGTACATTTCTGTGGAATACTAGAATTTGGCTGTGTACTTTGGAAGGTGGAATCGTTATTTTGAACTCTGTTGATGCCTGTTACTTGGAATACAAAGGAAGTGGTGGTTCCACTGTGAAAGTTATAGCTTCCCTCCTCCCTTAGTTTGTGGATACGCTGTTGCTGTTTTCGTTGGGAGCAAGGAGTTTATTAAAGCGGTTTGACAGTATTGGAACACAGGAGCAGCCCTAAGGAGAAGGATCATTTCGAGACAAAAGGTTTGAGGTTTTGAAGCTACGGTTTGGTATTATTATGGAGGACTGTGCTGTGCTTTGAAGCCTTTTATTCCTTTCATTCCTTTCGATATACAGATTAAAATTGGACTGGCAGACATTGTTTTACAAGTGGATTATAAAACTGAGGAATAGCAATTGATATCGATTGGATTACAATACGATTGGCTCCTCCTTTTGGATCTATTTTTGGAGTTTGAAAAGCTGGAATTTACCTGGAAAAGAAACTGGTGGGTAGGAAAACGGTGCATCTTTTGAGTGCACTGTTTGAAAACCTATCAGAAGAAATGGATAAGAGAAAGGAGGAGGAGGTGGTTAGGCCGAAAAAGTTGGATTCAAGAAAGGAAGAGAAGGATGAAAAGAAAGAGAAGTCTGCATCCACGGAGTCAACAGTAACAGGAGGGACAGAAGCTGACTCATTTGACCAATTGCAAATAATGGTGGAGTTGGGGAAACTGATGAAAAAAATAGATAAAATGGAGGAGGCAAATGTAAAGGGGTTTCGTGAAATGAAGGAAGTGAGGGGGAGAGATAAGGAAGAGTTAATGGGATGTCATAAAAAGCTTGCTTCACAGTTAACTGAGTTAACTATAAAGGTGGACGCTAACTATCAGAGGATGGATAAAGTTTTGAATGTGGTGCAAAATGATATGAAATTGATGCAAGATGACATGAGAGGGCTTCATGAGGAACAAAAAGAGGTTAAATTAAAAATAGAGAGTCAAGGGAAAAAATTAGATATGGTTGAAGAGGTGATGAGAAAACAGAACGTGGTCATACGCAATTTGTGGAGAAAATGCCAGATAAGCTGAAAGAAAGAATTGTGGATTGGCTAAATAATTTGAACATGGCGATAAATTTTGTAAATGAAGATATTGTCAGCTGTTTTAGATTGGGGGCAAGAAGGGGGGAAAAGGAAATAGAAATGTATTAGTAAAATTCGCAAATTGGGCGGAGAAATTAAAGGTGATGGCTTTTATAAAACAGGCTGGATCTGGCGTTTTAAAAATTGATGGATGCGAGATTGAGGTATACAATGACATATCTGTTGATGAACGAGTGTGGAGGTTTAAGATGAAACCCGTGACAAAAATCCTCAAGGAGCGATCTATCGATTATCATTGGAAGTTTCCCAAACAACTTAGATTCTTTTTTTGGAAAAAAATGCATGTGTTGGAGGATGAAATGGATTATTTAGATTATCTGTGTCGGATTGGTTTGGTCAAAATGTCATCTCGAGAATGGAGGGGATTAAGGAAAGTGCTGGTGGAATCGGGGGGATTGCGGAGAGATTACGCGGGTGAATCGGAAAGGGGGGCAACAGGAGGAGTAGAGGTGGAAACGGAGGTGCAGGTGGTTGCAGAGGATGGGTGAGACGGATTAATTTGAAATAGAGTCTGCTTAGTAATAGTAATAATTTTATAATACTAGTAGATACAGCGTTAGAGCTACAGATAAGATGCATTCTTTTACACGTTCCCCCCTCCCCTCTTTGATAGTCAAGGGCCACTTTTTGAAAGAAGGGTGGGGAGGCCAGATATGATTGTTTTTTGTGTGGTTACTTTAGATGTTAAATGTAATTTTTTTAAGTTGTAGTCTGATAGATAATGTATATGTGGTGGAGGAAAAGACACAAATAGGAGTCCGCGATTGTCAGAAAGAAAGGAGAGTAAGACATAGGTCTGAAGAATATTGAAGTATTGACCTGGAATGTGAAAGGTACTGGCTGTCAAATTAAGAGGAAGAGGTTAGAATCCGCCCTGAGGAAGGATAGACCAGATATAGTCTTTCTTCAGGAAACCCATCAAAAATCAGAAGATACTAACAGCCTTTTTTTGGGATGGATGCAGGTATATGAAAAATCATATGGAACATCAAAAGCGAGGGGTGTGGCAGTCCTGATTTTGAGGAGACTTGGCTTTGAGATGATAAAAAGTATTACAGACCCAGAAGGTAGATATGTGATTATAATTGGGAAAATAGATGATGAAGAGATAACGTTAGTAAACATATATGCCCCAAACAATCATCAGCAAACATTTTTAAATAAAGTACTTGGTATTTTAGAAAAAGAGAGAACATCAAAAATGATAGTTGCTGGAGATTTTAACTTAATACAGGTACCATAGGACTGCACGAATTTATCAAGAGCTGGGAGAACAGCTGGTATGAAGATTTTGGATAAATGGATGAAGACATTAGGTCCGAAGGATAGCTGGAGGGAGATCAAGGGATCAGAGAGGGCATACACATATTTTTCACAGGTCCACAATACATATTCTAGAATAGATTATATTTTGGTTTCGGAAAATTTGATTAAAGACTTAGAAGATGTGGAGATTGGGATATTTAAAGAATTGGACCATGCAAAATTTTGGGTGGAATTAAAAATTGATAGAGGGGAAAAAATATAAGATAAATTGGAGATATGATGAAAAATTGTTCCACGATCAAAAGTGTAAGGAACAAATAATTGAGAAGTGGAATGAGTGTTGGGATTGGAACGATACAGGTGAGGTGGATTACAATGTAGTTTGGGATGCCATGAAGTCAGTTTTTAGAGGGGAATGTATCAAACTGGCCTCAATTAAGAACAAGCATTTTAGAGATAAGCAACATGAAATGGAGAATGAGATTAAACGGTTATTAGAAGAGCATGTAAAGACTAAAAGAAAAGAGGTTTTTGAGAAAATGCAAAGATTAAAGAATGAATTGGTAGGGAAAGATATACAAAAAGTGAAAAAAGACTTGGTGTATTTGAAGAGAGAATATTTTGAATATAGTAATAGAAATTCGAAGCTGTTGGCAAGAGCTGCTAAAGTTAAAAGGAACAAAAGAGAGATGGGGATTTTGGTTGATGTAAGTGGTAGGAGATGTAATAAGACTAAGGACAAGATCTTAATAGTAAAAGATTTCTATCAGGAACTGTATACCTAAAGGGAGGTTAATATTGAAAAGTTGAGAGAACAATTGAAGAAGCGAATGCAAAAACAGCTAAGCTTAGAACATAAAAATAGAATGGAAGAAAAAATCACAGAAAAAGAGGTAAAAGATATAATAACCAATTTGAGGACAGGCAAATCACCTGGGGATGATGGTTTGACAGCGGAATTTTATAAGGAGTTTAAAGAGTGCGTGGTGCCAAGATTGGTGAAGCTATTTAATTTTATAATAGATGGGGGGAAGTTACCGACTTCATGGTATAGAACTATAATTGTGTTATTGCCGAAACCTGGAAAGGACCCAGAAAAGGTGGAATCTTATAGGCCAATCTCTCTGATAAATCAGGACGCCAAGATTTTTACAGCGATAGTGGCAAATAGATTGAATAGTTTTATGACAAATTATATAAACGAGGATCAAGCTGGATTTTTGAAAGGAAGGCATATGACGGATTTGACAAGGAGGGTATTGGACATACTAGATACAGTAGGATCTACTAAACAGAAAGTGGGTATATTATCATTAGACATATTTAAAGCTTTTGATTCATTACAATGGGTGACAATTAAGGAGATTATTAGATCTTACGGATTTGGGGATAGATTTTGCAATTTAATTGGACAATTATATCAATTTGGATTTGCTAAAGTCAAGGTAAAGGATGAATTTACAGAAGAAATTAGATTGGAGGCAGGGACAAGACAGGGGTGCCCATTGTCTCCAATATTGTTTATTATGGCAATGGAATTGTTAGCAGATGCTATAAGAGGAGACAATACGATAAAAGGGTTTTTAGATAATAAGTCTCTATGCTGGCGATACTTTGGTGGTTATGAAACATCCCGGAAAGGCATTGGAAAAAATAAAAGAGCATTTAATGGATTTTGAGGACATAACAGGACTGAGAATAAATTGGGATAAATCTGAAATGATATTTTGTAATGTAGATAAAGAGGAACAGGAGAGAGTAAGAGATAAGTATAAGTTACAGGTTAAAAAATCTCTGAGATATTTAGGTGTAAATATTTCAAACAATTTGGAAGAGCTTAAAAAAATTGAATTACGAGATACAAAAAAAGGAAATTAAAGAGAAAATAGAGCAATTTAAAAAGATTAAGCTATCCTGGTTTGGCAGGATAGCATTAAATAAGATGCTGCTGCTGCCGAAAATCATTTTTTTATTTGATGCGTTACCCATACAGATGAAAGATAAAGAGATTAAAGACTTTCAAAATATAATAAATGATTATTGTAATGGGGGGGGACCTCGAATAGCAAAGATTTTTTGGTACTTATCGCAAAAGGAGGGAGGATTGGGGATACCAAATTTGAGAATTTATTATAGAGCTTTTCAACTTAAGAATATTATGAAAATTTTAGCAAGAGAAAGGGTAATATGGGAAGATTTGGAAATGAAGGAAATTGATTATGTAGGTAGAGGAGTATTTCTGGATAGCAGCGATAGAAAAATAGTAGTTAAAAATAAGATGTTGAAGATGATGTTAGGGGTATGGAAAAAGGTTAAAAAGGAATTAAGTCCTGATGTGTCTCCAATAATTGAAATGGAGGATCTTAAAAGTTTTCCAATAAAATTAGATAAAAGGGGGAAAGAAGTATTATTAAGAAATAATGTTTACCTGTTGAAAGACTGGATAAGAGAGTGTAAGGATGGAGGGAGAAAAGCGGAAATTTATAAGCAGTTAAATCTGAATTGGTTCCAGATAGCATTGATTGATAAATGGAATGAAAAATATAAGGAGCAATTAAGTTTAAAGAGAGAAAAAACTGAATTTGAGGAATTGTTAACAAAGATAAGAAAAGGAGATATGGGATTAAAGGGCATGGTCAGCAAACTATATAAAATATTAAATAAGGAAGGCAACCCACAAGAAACGTTGAAATCATGTTGGGAACGAGATTTGAATATAAAGATACCTGAGAAAAGTTGGAAAAATAAATGGAGAAAGAGGTATATGAAAACAATGTCTGTCAGAATAAAGGAGCATAATTACAAGATGTTATGGAAATGGTATTTGACGCCAGAGAAGCTATTTCAAATAGATAATACCAAAAGTAAAAATTGTTGGAGATGTAAAAATACCCTGGGAACATATGAACATATGTGGTGGGAATGTAAAGTGGTAAATGATTTCTGGAGAAAAATTGAGAAGGAAATAAGTGAAATTATGGGGATGAAATGCATGCTAGATATAAGAATGGTGCTGCTAACAGCTATTGACAAAGTAAATTTGAATGAGGATAAAAAGGAATTACTGTCTTTAATGCTGATAATTGGTAGAATGTGTATTGCAAGAAACTGGAAATCAGATGGATTACTGAGGACAGAAGAGTGGTATAAAGAGATGTGGGATTTTGCACTGAATGATAAATTAACATGGGAAATAAATAAATATAAAGGGAGAGTTAAGGAAAATAGATTTTGGAAAATATTGCGATTGTTTGTTGATCATTCATTGAAGGGAGGGAATGGGGATAGCCGGGCACCGGAACAAATATATATATATATATATATATATATATATATATATATATATATATATATATATATATATATATATATATATATATATATATATATATATATATATATATATATATATATATATATATATATATATATATATATATATATATATATATATATATATATTTAAATAATTTTATTTAAATCTACACATTACATAATAACAAAAAAAATACATCAACTTAATAGAGGACATTCACCATGTGCTATTTACATTGCCATATGGGACAGAGTTACTTAATTCTTATATGATTCCTTTCCAAAAGGAATGCTGATCCGGCGTTGGCTTCTGACCTTGATCCTTATGCAGTATATAGTCTGTGAAACATCTCCACGTGTCCTGAAATTTATTTTCTTTTATTAGTCCTTTTCTTAAATTTATTTCCCAGGTAAGCTTATCGTTTAAAGCAATAGTCCATAACTCATTGTACCATTCATCGATTTTTGGAGTGACATCATTCTTCCATTGCCGCGCTATACAGTGTCTGGCACCTGATAACATGACTGCCATTAATTCCCTTTTACTATATTCCACCTTATCAACATCCGTTAGTAATACTATAACTGCATCCAATTTAACCTTTTCATTCAAAATTTTCCCAATTTCATACTCTACACTCGTCCAAAATGGCTTCAACTTCTTACACCCCCACCACATATGCTCATACGTTCCTATATCCTCCTTACACCTCCAACATATATTTAATTTTGTCTTGTCAATTAAATGTAATCGCACAGGGGTCATATACCATTTCCATAATAACTTGTGGTTATGCTCCTTAATCCTTACTGATAACGTTTTCATGATTCTTCTTTTCCACTTTCTATTCCAACATTCATCTGTGATTTTAACATTTAAATCTTGTTCCCATATTCCTCTTAATGCTTTTTGGGATTCGTTAGAATCATCCAATACTTTATATAATTTACTAACTAATCCTTTAATTTCTATTTGACCATTTCTTAACTTATATACTAGCTCCTCAAATTTTGTCATGTTCCTGTCTAAGCCTATTTCTTCCCTATATTTTTTATTCCAACTTTTCATTGCAGCAACTTGAAGCCAATTTAGTTTCAACTGTTTACACATTTCTGACATTTTCTCCTCATCCTCACAAACATCTAACCATTCCTTTAATAAAGTTACTTTATATCCTTTCATTATTTCTTCAGTCCTATGGTCTAAGAGTAGTGGGAATGATTTTAAATCCCTTAACTCCAAAATTGGTGATAACCCTGGGGATAATTTGTTTTTCAATAGTGTCCATGTTCTAAAGAGTGTCTTTAGCATTTTATTCTCGGTATTAATTTTAACAGTTTCTTTGCCTAGAAATATTAGTGATTCATCTCCCAATTTTTCACGTAATTCAATCTCCCCCCATATCAATTTTTTCCTTATTAAAATTTTACAAATATTTTTCAGTTGAAATGCCCAATAATAATTTGTGATGTTCGGGATTCCTAAACCACCCTTTTTTTGTGAAAGATACCACAACGTTTTCGATATTCTAGCTTTTTTCCCGTTATTGCAATAATTATTTATTAAATTTTGAAATACATTTAGTTCCTTCCTTTTAATATTAATTTGGAGAGTATCAAATAAAAAATTTATTTTAGGTAACAATTTCATTTTACACAATGATACTCGACCAAACCAGGACAAATTTAATTTTTTGTATCGTATAATCTTTTCCTTTAACTCCTTTTCCAATTTGTCATAATTCAATCTCTTTAAATCATCGTACTTGTTTGAAATGTTTATTCCTAAATACTTAATACTAGACCTAATCTGTAATTTAAATCTGGATTTTATAACTACTTGTGCTTCAACATTCCCATTAAAAAAAATTGCCTCTGATTTGTCCCAGTTAACTTTAAGCCCCGTAACCCTATAAAATTTTTCTAAGTGTGCATATACT
This sequence comes from Bradypodion pumilum, assembly GCA_035047305.1. Lineage (NCBI taxonomy): Eukaryota > Metazoa > Chordata > Lepidosauria > Squamata > Chamaeleonidae > Bradypodion > Bradypodion pumilum. The sequence continues at coordinate 20,753,263 of JAWDJD010000009.1, read as the reverse complement.
TTTTCCAATGACTTTTCAGGATTTTTTAACGTTAATAATGTGTCATCTGCATACTGGCTAATTTTTATCCCATTTAGACCTATCATGTCTGTATCTTCTCTTATCACGTTAGCAATTAATTCCATGACCATTATAAACAGTGAAGATGATAGTGGATCCCCTTGTCTTGTGCCAGCTTCCAACTTAATTTCCTCTGTTAATTCATCATTTATTTTTACTCTTGCTGATCCCCTTTGATATAACTGCCCAATTACTCCACAAAATTTTGAACCGAATCCATATTTTACTATAATTTGTTTTATGGTAATCCACTGGATGGAATCGAAAGCTTTGAATATATCTAATGAGATAAAACCTGTGTGATCTCTTTGCTGCTGTGCAATGATTGACATGTCAAGTATCCTCCTTGTCAGGTCCGACATGAACCGACCTCGCAAAAACCCTGCCTGATCTTTTTGAATATAGTTACCTAAAAATTTATTTAACCTATTGGCCAGAACCGCAGTAAAAATCTTCACATCCTGATTCATCAGCGAGATCGGTCTATATGATTCGATGTTTTCCACGTTTTTTCCTACTTTTGGTATTAAAATAATAACTGAGTTATACCATGATGCCGGTACTATACCTCCATCCATTACATAATTAAATACCCTTTCAATTCTTGGTATCAACACTTCCTTGAAATCCTTATAAAATTCCACAGACAAACCGTCTTCACCAGGGGTTTTACCCACCCTTAACTTATCTATAACATCAGTAATTTCTTTAGAGGTTATTCTTTCGTCCATGTAATCCCTATGTTCTTGATCCAATTTTATCCTTGACCATTTATTTAAATAACTTTTTAACTCAACATCGCTTATCTCTTTTTTAGAATAAAGCTCCCTATAAAAATTACTAGCAATATGTATCTTATCTTTCATTTTATTACATCTTTCCCCATTACTATTTATCAAAATCTGAATATTTCTACTATTTTTCTTTTCCTCTGCAACTTTAGCCAATAGTTTAGAATTTTTATACTCAAAATAGAACATACTCAAAATAGTTTCTTTTAAGATAAATCAAATTCTTTTTAACTTCTTCAATATCCTTTTCAATAATTTTCATTTTCAAACCCTGTAATTTATTAAACACATTTCTGTCACCTGATCTTACATGTTCTTCTTGCAACTTCCTTACTTCGTCCTCTATTAATTTTAAATTTTTATTTTCCTGTCTATTATGCCTACATGAAAGTTTTATACTTTCCCCCCTGAAAATTGCCTTCATGGTGTCCCATAAAACTCCATCATTAACATCATTAGTGTCATTTATCTCCCAGCATTCATTCCACTTTTTAATTATTATTTCCTTACTCTTTTGATCCCTAAACAATTTTGTATCATATCTCCATGCTCCAATACATTTTTTCTTACCATCAATTCTAATTTCTAAACACATTTCAGCATGGTCCGATTCTTTAAATAATCCAATTTTAATATCTTCAACTTTACTTATCAAGTTTTCTGAAGTCAAAAAGTAGTCAATCCTTGAATAGGAGTTGTGAGCTTGTGAAAAAAAAGTAAAACCCCTTTCTGAACCCCTGATATCTCTCCATACATCCCGTAATCTCATTATTTTTAACCACCTATCTATAACAGAATTATGCCCGTGTCTCAACACATTTGTGGTGTCTAGACCCGATCTAATTAGATTAAAGTCTCCGGCAATGATTAATTTGGTTACATTTTCATTTCTTATCTTTTGAGATACACCATCTAAGAATTCCTCTTGCTTCTCATTTGGTACATAAATATTAGCAATTAATATTTCCTCCTCATTAACCATTCCTCTAATTATGACATATCTCCCTTCAGGGTCTATAACAGACTTTAATTTTGTAAAACCCAATTTTTTAGAAATTAATATTGCGACCCCTCTCGACTTTGAATTACCAAATGCTTTCTCATAATGCTCTATTCCCCTTAGATACAAGTTGTTTACATTATCGTTTTTCTGATGGGTCTCTTGTAAACAAATCACATCAGGATTATTTCTCCTAATAGCCGCTTCCACACGTTTCCTCTTAATTATGCTGCCAATGCCTTTAACATTCCATGATACAATTTTAATTTTCTTCATACTTATTTATGTTACATTCTACTAACCCAATCCCTGTCTCCCATTGGCAAGTGCTCGACATACTACATAACCCATCCCACAAATAATACAATAACTGAACACAAAACATATAACAAAACTTCTTCACCCTCCCCACCTTTCCTAGAAAGAACACCCTTGAAAATCAAGGAGGGGAGGGGGGAGTGTGCAATTATGTGAGCCTAGCTCCTAATCATCCTGCATAACATCAACTTAACTCTTAAATCAACTTTACATGCCACATCCATATACTTTATCCTCCCTTCTTAATGTGTGCTTTACATGTCTCAAATATAATGTGCCTAGACAATTTATTCCTATTAACAATTCTTATCATGAGTCATATACATTCCTGATAATATCAACTCATCTTTAAGGTCTTTCCATTCCTTGGTGTTACTTTCAATTATTTTCGCGTCCACTAAAACATCTAAAACATATAATCCTTCTTTTATCATATATAACTTTCCAGAATTTACAACTTTTAATTTTTTTGATGAGAGCCAAAAATATGAAATCCCTTTTTCTCTTAGTTTTTTTGTAATTGGTTTTAACTGCATTCGCCAAGTCCGTTCTTCAACAGAAATATCATTGTAAACCTCTATGTTATTTCCCTCTAACTTCAATGCCTCTGAACCGGAATTCCTGATATGCTGCATTAAGGTCAACTTCAAACCTTCACTCACAAATCTCACCAACACATTTCTGTTTCCACTGTTATGCTTCTTTGCACCTAGCCTATGTAAAGTTATTATATCCTCAGCCACAAAGCTCCTCCCCATCTTTAAATCATTTAACCATCCCAACAATCTGATCTTTAACTGATCCGGTCTGCCCTCAGGAATATTTCGAATTATCACATTACATTTTCTATGTTGATTTTCCAAAAATTCTATTCTTGCCTGATGGTCATCTACCTTCACTTCCTCTTCCTTCACTTTTTCTTGCACCACCTGTACTTCTTTGGTCAATACTTCAACCTCTTTTGTGCTCATGCACATCCCTTCCTTTAATTCAGATACTTCTTTCATAATACTTGCTACTTCAGCTTTGGTAGTTTCCATCAGCCCTGACATCATCATCAACATTTTTTGTTGGAATGCATTAAAACTTTCTTGTTGTAGCTTAATATATTCTTGATTGTCTCGAACTCGCTGCTCTTCTAATGTTTCAAATTTTGTTTGGAGAAACTTCTCCAACCCTGCAAGCTTTACTTCAATGGAACTCCTAGAGTCATTCATATCTGTTTCCTGAGTCTTATCCCTTTCCCTAATTTCAAGCACCTTCTCTAACATTACTTTCTTTTTTATAGCCCCCTGAGCTCTGTCTTCTTCATCAGTATTCACCTGCTCAATCTGTTCTACTTCTGATTGTTGTTTAGATTGTTGCTTGTCTTGACACTTCTTCCTTGCTTCCATATCTGCTCTAAAAATTCTCAGTTCTTCAGCTTCTTTGAACTCGTCCCGTAAAGATTTCCTCCTGCCTTCACTTTCAGCTCTTACTAGCCTACCTGTCCTTAACCAAACTGGGTCTAATATCTCTTGCCCTAACAATTTACCCTTCTCTCTACGATTCATCCGAATTTAATAGCAGATAATTCTATAATACTACACTACTTTATCACCAAACAGTATACAATATTCTAATTTCACTAATCTAACCCTTATACACAATTAACAATTTTATTCTCCATACACCTATCTAATCAGATGACGCGGTCAACCATTTACTCTGCTTAGTATTGCAATAATATATGACTTTCTATTTTCTGTTTTCAAAATGAAAGCTGAACAAATATATTTTTGGAAACAGTAAGATAAATTTAAAAAATGTGACATTCCGCGGACTCATTTATAGGTATAGGCACATAGGGCGTTTATTGTAACTGTATCCTGTTTAATGAATTTTATTTCTTTTTTTTTCTTTTGTATTCTATTTAGATTTTTTTTCTTTAAAAAATGATAGATTATAGTGGACTTGATTATCACAGCACTGATGAGAATATTTTTGGAAATGTAAAATTAGGAAGAAGATTGGCTGTGATAATTAAAGTGATTGAAGTCTAAAATAAAGTGTTGAACTATATGCTAGCTGGAAGAAGTTATAATGAAAGTGTATTATTATTTTTTGATTTAGTGTTTTAGTGGCAAATTTAAATGTATGTTGATTATTAAGTGCTGTTTTTTTATTGTTGTCTTTGAATTTTGTATTATCGTTCTCTTTTAAAAATTAATAAAAAATTATTATTAAAAAAAAGAAACAGACGGCCACAGAGAGGCCTGTCTGAAAACAGCAGAAAAGTGAAAATCTGACAGATCAAAGCCACGACAGCTTGTGATCTGTAACGATTGTGAAAGCCCTTCCATAGATGAAATCTTGGTACCAGCGATTATTGCCAGTGCCTCTCTTTCAATCTGAGCATAATTCTTCTCAGCTGCAGACAAGGACCTGGAATAATAAGCGATAGGCACTTCTCCCCCCCACCCCCACCCCCCAGGGTTGTGGCAAAGCATGGCTCCTACCCCTACAGGTGAGGCATCACATACCAGGATAAGGGGCATTTGGGGATCGTAATGCATGAGGACAGCATCAGAAGTTAGGAGCTTCTTGATCTCGCAAAATGCTATGTCCTATGAAGGACCCCACCTCCACACAGTTTGTTTCTTTAGTAACTGGTGCAGAGGCTCGGCTATGGTGGCCTTGCGAGGAAGAAATGAATGATAGAAATTCAGGAGCACTAGAAAGGCTTGAGGTTCAGTTTTAGAAGTCGGATGGGGAGTGTCCCACAGAACCTTGACCTTGGCATCAGAGGGCTTGACACCTTCAGGGGTGATTTTGAACCCCAAGAATTCTACCTCCCTTTAGTGTTTGGGAATCAAGACAATGGAAACGGCTGTAAGCTAGCCTAGCACATCTTTATTGCATGGAGTACAGTACGAACATGTGGTAATGGCGGACAAACAGCTCCTTTTATACGGTGGCTATACAATTGAATATGGCTCTTCGACAGGCATTGGCTACTGTCCAAGTGACGTCATCCTTGGTCACGCCTTTCTTGTCCAGGTGAGGTGAGCGCGGGAATCTTTCCCGCGCAGCTGAGGGCATTTGAGGAATGTGTACCATTTGAGCTGGGCGCTCGCTACTGCCCCCGGTGGCCACTAGCTCGCGTCCTCATACAGAAGGTTACAGTGTTACAGTGTTACATGAACCCATTCGTGTGGTTACAAATACATTCAATACACAACACTCCCATGCAAAAAAACAACATTTTTCTTTGCTGGCACACACCCCAGTGAAGAGACTTACGCAATAGATTGGATTTAAACAATGGGCCACTTTATTGATTACAGCAAAATTGCACTGGGACCAGTAGTGCAGGTGCAAGGAAAGGGAGTGGAAAACCAATTAACAGCAGGGGGAAAGGTCTATGGCCCAAACACACAGGGTCTGATAATGGGCCACCCCAGGTGACCGAGATGGAGAAGGCTTACCGATAAGCCGAACCAGTAGAAGGTTGATACCTAAGCCTTTGGTCACACCCACACCAGGCCCTTCCCTGAACTGTGACTCATAGGGGCGGAGCCACACTAGCCTTTAAAAGCTCTGAGCTCTTTCAGGGTCAGCCATTTTGACTCTGCATGTGCTCTTAAGCAGATCTGCTGCTGAGGAGAGCCAAACAAAGGAAGTGAGCACTGGTAAGTTTTGCAGTTGGAGTAGAGCTGCTTTAGAGGCCTCTACTAATTTAAATTGATAATTGAAACTGCTGAGAGCCACCTCTGTTCAAACAGAGGAAGCAGTTTGAAGCTTCCAGAAGCAGGGGGGCAGGGCCACACCAGGCCCTTCCCTGAACTGTGACTCATAGGGGCGGAGCCACACTAGCCTTTAAAAGCTCTGAGCTCTTTCAGGGTCAGCCATTTTGACTCTGCATGTGCTCTTAAGCAGAGCTGCTGCTGAGGAGAGCCAAACAAAGGAAGTGAGCACTGGTAAGTTTTGCAGTTGGAGTAGAGCTGCTTTAGAGGCCCACGCGCCTAACGGCGCGCGAGATTACAAACTAGGAACATAAGAAGAATATAGTCTTACTAGGTAGAAAGGTAGTAAACGTGTACATTTTTGAGGCCCAGAATACTGCACTTGTTAAAATGGATTCTGAGGGAACAGCTGTAGTTACCTGCAATTCTTGTGCCATGTTTGTGTTCTTGCCAAAGCACATGGAGAACTACACTTGCAGCAAGTGCAAGCTGGTTGCACTACTAGAAGAGAAGGTCCAGCAGCTAGAGGCCCGCATATCTAACCACCAACAAATTAAGGAGCTTGAGCTGTTCTTGGACAGAGCGGAGCAGACTATGCTGGACAAAGAAGAGACAGGGCACAGTTCTGAGGGAGAAGGCCCTTCACTAACTCAGGAGGGAGATGGTTGGAGGAATGTGACTCAAAGGAGGAGAAGAGTAGGGGATCACTCTGAGAGTCTGAAATTACAGAATAAATTTGAGGCTCTTTCCCTTATCACACCTGACGAGGAACACACAGAGGAACAACTGGTTCCACCTGATGATCTCTCCTTCATCACACTTGATGAGATCCAGGAAGATGAACATCAGGAACAAACTGAGGTTCTCTCCCTTAATATGGTTGATGAGGTGCATGTAGATGAACAGATTGCAGGAGAGAGGCTCCTTGTACTAGGCGATTCAATAATTAGAAATACAGAGAAATGGATTTGTGATGCACATGATAACCGTATGGTGACTTGCCTGCCAGGTGCAAAAGTTGCAGACATCACAAGAAATCTAGATAGATTGTTAGAGAGAACTGGGAACGAGCCAGTTGTCATGGTACACGTTGGTACTAATGATGTTGGGAAGGCCAAGCGGTCTGTCCTGGAAGCCAAATTTAGGTTGTTAGGAAGAAGATTGAAGTCCCGGACTTCCAAGGTAGCATTTTCAGAAGTGCTGCCTGTCCCTCGCGCAGGACCTACCAGGCAGGCAGAGCTCAGAAGCCTCAATGCGTGGATGAGGCGGTGGTGTCGAGAGGAGGGCTTCAGATTTGTCAGGAACTGGAGAACATTTTGGGACAAGCCAAATCTGTTCAGGAGGGATGGGTTGCATTTAAACCATGATGGGACCAGATTGCTGGCACTCAACATCAAAAAGGCTGCAGAGCAGCTTTTAAACTGATAACTGGGGGAAAGCCGACAGGAGCTGGGCAGCATCCGGTTCGGGAAAGTGTGTACTTGAGTAGTGAGGAGGATGCAAAAATTACTGAGCAGAGCAAGGAGCTAGTCACTAGCATTCTAGCAGAAGGATGCAAGAGGCAGTCTAACAATGCAACTGGACACAAAAGACTGTGTCAGAAATGCATATATAAATGCTTGTATACAAATGCCAGAAGCCTCCGGAACAAAATAGGGGAGCTGGAATACTTAGCAATAGATAAAAATATTGATATTATTGGTATCACTGAAACCTGGTGGACGGATGATAACCAATGGGATACAGTTATCCCAGGCTACAAATTGTACAGGAAGGATAGGAAGGGGCAAACAGGAGGTGGTGTAGCCTTGTATGTCAAAGAAGTGATAAAATCTTATGAATTGGAATATCTAGGTGATTTAGAGTCACCATTAGAAGCTCTGTGGGTAAGAGTACCAGGCCACAAGGATGGTCTAACAGTAGGCATATACTATCGGCCTCCGACCCAAACTCTTGAGGGAGACTGGCAGTTGGAGAATGTTGTAAAGGAGGCATCCAGGAAGGGAAGCCTGGTTATAATGGGGGACTTCAATTACCCTCACATAGACTGGGTGAACTGTTGTTCAGCACATGATAAAGAGATAAAGTTCCTAGATATGCTCAATGATTGTTCCCTGGGACAGATGGTTGAAGACCCAACTAGAGGTACAAGAATCCTTGACTTGATCCTGAGTAATACTCAGGATCTGGTGCAAGATGTTAATGTGACTGATCCAATAGGGAACAGTGACCACAACTCAATTATGTTTAACTTGATCATAGACCGCAAGTCACTGATAAAATCTAACACAGAGACCTTAAATTTTCAAAAAGGAAATTTCCCAAAGATGAGGAAACTAGTAAAAAAGAAACTGAAAGGGAAAATTGAGAGAGTCCAAACACTCCAAGTGGCATGGAGGCTGTTTACAAAAACAATAACAGAGGCCCAATTGGAATGCATACCCAAAAGGAAAAAGGGCACTGCCAGGTCCAAGAGGACTCCAATGTGGCTTACAGGAGCTGTTCGGGAAGTGATCAAGAGCAAGAAAAGCTCATTTAGAAGATGGAAGGCTTGTCCAAATGAGGACAGCAGGCAGAAACATAAATTCTGGCAGAACAAATGCAAGGCAACAATCAGGAAAGCAAAGCAAGACTTTGAGGAGCGTATAGCTAAAAATACTCAGAGGAATAACAAAGACTTCTTTAAGTACATTAGAAGTAAGAACCCAACTAGGAAGGCCATTGGACCATTAGATGACAATGGAAGGCAAGGGGTTATTAAAGAGGAAACAGAGATTGCAGAGAGACTCAATGAATTCTTTGCTTCAGTATTCACTGAAGAAGATAGAGACCACATGCCCAAAACAGAACCTATCTTCGTAGGGAGGGAAACCGAAGAATTAAGCAAGATAGAAATCACCAGGGAGGAGGTCCTTGCATGTCTTGTTAAGCTAAACACTAACAAATCCCCAGGACCAGATGGCATCCATCCACGAGTTCTCAGGGAACTTAAAGATGAAATTGCTGATATCCTAGCCAAAATATATAATCTTTCCCTCAAATCAGGCTTTGTGCCTGATGACTGGAAGGTAGCGAATGTAACACCAATTTTCAAAAAAGGATCCAGGGGTGATCCAGGAAATTACCGGCCTGTCAGTTTGACATGTTGTTGTGTCCTAATAGTGTAACCTTCTACATGTGATATCAATGTATCTGAACCAATGTAACCTTGCCGATGAGTAACAATGTAACCTTCAGCTGTATCACATAAACCCTGTAATAGGACGCGAGCTAATGACCACCAGCTGGCAGCAGCGAGCGTCCAAGCTCTCTTGGTTCAAACCCATCAAAGACCGCAGCGCGGGAAGCTTCCCGCCGCTACCTACACCTGGACAAGAAGGGCGTGACCAGCCATGACGTCACGCGGACCAGTAGCCAACGGGCTACCGTGGAGCCACATTCAAATACGTTACTGCCTTATATATAGAGCTGTTCGTCCGCCATTACCTCATGTTCCCTCTGTCCACCATGCAATAAACCTGAGTTAACCCAGCCGTTGGCTGTGCTTTGTGTCTTGACTCTCATACACTAAATTGGCGACGAAGGTGGGATGATGGATCCCCACGGAGCCAGGACACAGAGCGGGTTCAACATCACCAAACCGCAAGACTGGGAGCTTTTTGAGATGGACTTCCAGGCGGCACTGGTGGAGCTCAAAGTCAAAGAAGACGACGAGGAAAGGAAGAGGGCCATCCTCACCCGCATGCTTGGGATGGAAACCAAGCGGACGCTGGTGGGCATCCTTGCACCGAAGAAGATGAGCGATTTCAAAGCCGGTGACATCATGAAAATGTTGCGTGAGCGTTTCCGACCCTCGAGGGCAATGTTTCCCGCTCGGAGTGCGTTTTGGAGGCGAGTTCAAGCGCCGGACGAGTCGGTAGAAGCCTTCGTAACGGCTATGAGGGTAGCCGCCGCCCCCTGCAAATGGGACCACATCCTAGAGATGGCCCTCAGGGACGGAGTGCTGTGTGGCCTGAAGGACAAGGAAGTACAGCGCAGCCTGATGAACAAGGAGCCACCACCCACACTGGAAGAGGTTGTAGAGGCCGCGGAAGCCGCGGAATCCACGAATGCTGGAGTAGACGAGATGCACAAGTGGCGTGAGTGGCGTCCGAGGGCCGGCAAAGCGGAAAACTCGTCGCACGGGAAGTCCGGTCAGTCGGTGCATGCAACCCGACCGACCTCGAAATCGTCGTCAGAAAGTAGCGATGGCGAGGAGGTCCAGAAGGTCCGGAGAGGCGGGCGCCGCTGCGATGGTTGCGGAGCGGCCCATGAGCGCGTGAAGTGCCCATTCAGGAAAGCCGAGTGCTTCAACTGCGGACGTCGGGGGCACATCGCCAAGGCGTGCAGGAAATGGAAAGAGGGCCGGAGACATTCGCAAGACCGTTCAGCCAGACCGGACCGTCCAGCGAGGCCCAAAGATGGCGCCCGGGCCACGAGGAAGCAGGACGGCGTGGGCCGCATCTCGGACGACAGCGAGGGCGACGCTCCAGTGTTCAACGTGTCTGCGGGACAGCCCCATTACTTTGTTGAGGTACTAGTACAAGGGACCCCTATTAGGATGGAAGTTGACTCGGGGTCCTCCTATTCTATAATTCCCCAGAGAGAGTTCTTGAAAATCGACCCCCACGTGCGGCCCAAACTTAAAGCGTTGAGGGCCACACTACGGGACGTTCAGGGGAACAGCATTCCAGTGTTGGGGGTCGGAACGTTCCGGGTTCGCTTTAAGAGACATTCTGCGGAACTTCCCCTAGTGGTGCTAAAAGGGGGGAGTTGTAGCCTCCTCGGAACTCAGTGGTTTCAGCCCTTAGGCCTGTTCATAGGGGGGGTGCATGCCGTAGGCGAGGACCCAATACAAGCAGTGTGTGACGCACACCCCGCCGTTTTTAAAAGTGGACTGGGAAAGTTCAAGGGACCCCCTGTAGCCTTCGACTTAGACCCGGAGGTCCGCCCGATAAGACTTAAACCGCGCAGGGTACCGTTCGCGCTTAAGGACAAAATAGAGGCGGAACTGGACAAACTGGTGGGTCAAGGAATTCTCGTTCCTGTGGATTCCGCGGAGTGGGAGACTCCAATTGTAACAGCACTGAAGGCTAACGGGGAGGTGCGCATTTGCGCTGATTATAAGTGTACCATTAATAAGGCAATCCGCCCTAATGCATACCCGGTGCCAGTGGTCAGCCACCTTCTGGCCAGGCTGAATGGGGGAAAGTGTTTCGCTAAACTCGATTTAGCACAGGCCTACCAGCAACTCCCGGTAACCCCCGCCACAGCGGCGGCACAAACAATAGTCACACATAAGGGGGCGTTCCAGGTGTCGAGGTTACAGTTCGGCGTGAACTCGGCACCTGGCATTTTTCAGTCGCTAGTGGAACGCCTCCTGAAGGGGCTGGAGGGGGTGTTGCCATATTTTGATGACGTGTTGATAACGGGAGGGAGTAAGGCCGAGCTGGCCCACAGATTGGATAAGGTCCTGGCCGTGTTCGAGAAAGCGGGGCTGCGACTGAGAAAAGACAAATGTGTATTTTTCGAAACAGAGGTTGAGTTTTTAGGGTTCCGTGTCACACCCGAGGGAATTAGGCCGTCCAAATCTAAGGTGGCCGCCATTAAGAAAGCCCCTCGCCCCACTTCCAAAACCGAGCTTCAGTCATTTCTGGGGCTTCTCAATTTCTACCATACCTTCCTTCCACGGAAGGCGTCTGTTGCCGAGCCGCTTCATCGGCTGCTTAAAAAAGAGGTAAAATGGCTGTGGGGTGACGAGCAAGAAAGAGCGTTCTCAGAGTTAAAGCAACTCCTCACATCCGAGGCAATCCTGACTCATTTCGACCCCAAACGGCCCATAGTTTTGGTCTGCGATGCATCCCCGGTGGGGGTGGGGGCGGTGCTTTGCCACGTGTTAGACGACGGAAGAGAGGCCCCGATAGCGTTTTATTCAAGGTCCCTGTCCCAAGCAGAGCGGAATTACGCACAGACCGATAGGGAGGCACTAGCAATAGTAGCGGGAACCAAGAAATTTCACGATTTTCTGTATGGTCGGCCGTTCAAGATCGTTACTGATCACAAGCCCCTGTTAGGGATCTTCACTGCAAATAAGCCCACGCCACAGATCCTGTCCCCGAGGATGCTGCGGTGGGCTATTTTTCTTAACGCATATCAACATGAGTTAGAATACCGGCCAGGGAAGGAAATCAGCCATGCAGACGCGCTCTCACGGTCGCCGTTACCATTGTCGGACGACCAGAAGGCAGGGGTAAAAAGAGACCGCCAGGTATTGCTAATAGAGGTTTTAGAGTCACCCCCGATAGTACCGGCCGACATTGCCAGGGCGACCGGAAAGGATAGAACACTAGAGAAGGTATGCTCGTGGGTGCAGAAGGGGTGGCCGGCGTCATCCCCAGGCACGGAATTCGACCCATTCTTCCGAAAGCGAGTGGAGTTGTCTTTAGAGAGGGGGTGCCTGTTGTGGGGCCAACGGGTGGTGGTTCCTACGTCCCTGCGGCCGAAGGTGCTAAAGCTGTTGCACGTCAGCCACCCGGGGATCGTCCGTTCCAAGGCGTTGGCCCGGAGTTACTTCTGGTGGCCCCAGCTGGACGCCGACATAGAGCAGATGGTTGGCACTTGTGAGGCATGTCAATGCTCTCGGCCGGAGGTGGCCCGCCTACCACATAGGGAATGGGACGCAGCGAGGGGACCGTGGTCCAGGGTGCACGTAGATTTTGCTGGCCCATTCCGGGGAACCATGTTTCTCCTGGTGGTGGATGCATACTCAAAGTGGCTGGAGGTCATTCCGGTAAAGAGCACATCCTCCGCCACTACCATTCGCCAGCTAAGGAGGGTCTTTTCCACGTTCGGTTTACCCGACACTTTGGTCAGCGATAACGCCAGTTGTTTCACGTCCGCTGAGTTCGCGGCATTCATGGAGGCAAATGCAATTCGGCATGTCACATCCGCGCCGTTTCACCCGGCCACGAATGGCCAAGTGGAACGGTTGGTGCGCACCACAAAAGATGCGCTGCGGCGCATGGGCTCGGGAGATCTACATCACCAGGTTTGTCAATTTCTATTAGCGTACAGAGTGACCCCCTTAGCGTCTGGTTACTCGCCGGCCGAGCTGCTGATGCGGAGGAAACTGACCACGCTTTTGTCCAGGCTAGACCCGTCGAGGGTCGAGGACAAAGGGAAGAACATAGGGTTAGCGGTCTCGAAAGGTTTCGGCATAGGCGATCCTGTACATTGCAGGAACTATGCCAACGCAGGCCCAGCCTGGGTGCCAGGGACGATAATAGAACAGACGGGGCCAGTGTCCTATCGGGTGGAAACTAGCACCGGCCTCCTCTGGAGGAGGCACGCTGATCAACTGAGGCACCGAGTGAGCGAGGGGCCGACCAGTGGAGCACAGCGACATGATTCAGCGATAGGGTTCTCCCCCACCCGTTTAGCCCAAGGGGGAGACAGGGGGGAAAGCAGCGAGCCCGACTCATATCCTTTTGATACCCCAGTTCTATCCGAGCCCGGGGGGAGGGAAAAGGAGTGTGCGGCCGCCGCTGCCGCTTCCCCCGAATCCGATTTTGATTTTGATTTTGCGAGCCGGGGGGGTTTTTCGGAGTGTTCCCCCACCCATCCAAGCGAGAAGAGGGGTTTTTCGTTAGTCCCCAGTGCCCCCGGTTCTTCCCAAACAAAGCACACACCTCCCAACAAAGCCGCAGAGCCGCGGCAAACCACTAACAAGTCATCCTCTCCGATTGCAGGGCAGGAAGCCAGGGAGCAAGGAGGAGGGAGCGAAGCCGGGGCAGGGCAGCCCGCGCCGAGACCCCAGCGTGTTCGAAATAAGCCATCTTGGCTGAGAGACTTCGTCTCATCCTAGGGGGGAGGAGTGTTGTGTCCTAATAGTGTAACCTTCTACATGTGATATCAATGTATCTGAACCAATGTAACCTTGCCGATGAGTAACAATGTAACCTTCAGCTGTATCACATAAACCCTGTAATAGGACGCGAGCTAATGACCACCAGCTGGCAGCAGCGAGCGTCCAAGCTCTCTTGGTTCAAACCCATCAAAGACCGCAGCGCGGGAAGCTTCCCGCCGCTACCTACACCTGGACAAGAAGGGCGTGACCAGCCATGACGTCACGCGGACCAGTAGCCAACGGGCTACCGTGGAGCCACATTCAAATACGTTACTGCCTTATATATAGAGCTGTTCGTCCGCCATTACCTCATGTTCCCTCTGTCCACCATGCAATAAACCTGAGTTAACCCAGCCGTTGGCTGTGCTTTGTGTCTTGACTCTCATACACTAAACATGTGTCCCAGGTAAAGTGATGGAAACCATCCTAAAAGATAGAATTAATAGGTACATAGAAGAGGAGGCGCTGCTAAAGGAGAGCCAACATGGCTTTTGCAAGGGCAAATCATGCCTCACTAATCTGTTGGAATTTTTTGAGAGTGTCAACAAGCATGTGGATAAGGGGGATCCAGTTGACATTGTTTATCTGGACTTTCAGAAGGCTTTTGACAAGGTCCCACACCAAAGGCTCTTGAATAAACTTACCAGTCATGGAATAAAGGGACAGGTCTTGTCCTGGATCAGCAACTGGCTAAGGGACAGGAAACAGAGGGTAACACTAAATGGACACTTCTCCAAGTGGAGGGAAGTAAAGAGTGGGGTCCCCCAAGGTTCAGTACTGGGACCCCTGCTTTTCAACCTCTTCATAAATGATCTAGAGGTAGGAGTAAAAAGCAAGGTAGCCAAATTTGCTGACGACACTAAATTATACAGGGTAGTGAAAACTGTGAGAGATTGTGAAGAGCTCCAGAGGGATCTCTTGACACTGGGGGAGTGGGCAAAACAGTGGCAAATGAGCTTCAACATCAGTAAGTGCAAAGTGATGCATGTTGGGGCAAAAAACCCCAATTACATTTATAAACTGATGGGGTCTGAACTCTCTGCGACAAACCAGGAAAGGGACCTTGGTGTCCTGGTGGACAGCTCAATGAAGGTGTCAACCCAGTGTGCCTCAGCAGTGAAAAAAGCAAACTCAATGTTAGGGATCATTAGGAAGGGTATAGAAAATAAGTCAGCAAGTGTCATTTTGCCTCTTTATAAATCTATGGTGAGGCCCCATCTGGAATACTGTGTACAGTTCTGGTCGCCATACCTCCAGAAGGATATTATGGAGTTGGAGAAAGTACAGAGGAGGGCAACCAGAATGATTAGGGGACTGGAACACCTTCCTTACCATCTGAGGCTGCAACGGTTGGGCCTTTTCACTCTTGAACGACGGCGTCTAAGAGGTGACCTGATTGAAGTTTATAAAATCATGCACGGTGTGGACAAAGTGGATAAGGAAAAACTGTTTTCCCTATCGCACAACACTAGAACTAGGGGACACTCCATGAAACTTTTGGGTACTAGTTCTCAAACAAATAAGAGAAAGTACTTTTTCACCCAGAGGATTACTGGTCTATGGAACTCCCTGCCAGAAGAAGTGGTGACAGCTGTCAGTCTTGACAGCTTTAAGAAAGGATTAGACAAGTTCATGGAGGACAAGGCTATCAATGGCTATAATTATGGCTACCTAAGGACAACCTCCGGGTTGGAGAGATAGGCAGGATATCTCTCAATGCCATTTCCAGGGAATCCTAAGCAGGTGAAGGCATCTCCTTGGGAATACCCTGAAGGAAATGGTGAGCCACTGTGTGAGACAGAATGCTGGACTGGATGGGCTGTGGCCTGTTCCAGCAAGGCTGTTCTTATGTTCTTATGTTCTTATGATGTTGTTCCAGGTCCGGTAACAACCCCAACCCATACCCGGTGGTAATGATACAATTTATAACAAAATGCACCCGCACAACTGCCACACGGGGGAGCAGCAATGACCACCGACCCACCCCAGCCCGACCGGACTGAGGGGGGGCAGTGCTGAGAGAGAAGACAGAGCCCTGCCCCCCAAGGGGGAGGGTAGAAGATGAAGGCACCAAAAACAGGCACGGCAACAAGAGGCAAACGTGTGCAGGAGAAGAAACCTGTGGAGAAGAAGTATACAAAGAAGAATACAGGGTTAGAACACCAGGAGAGAACATGGGAATTAAGCACTAGATGGGGCAGGCGTGAGTGAAAAGGAATCCTGGGGGGGGGAGCCGGAGTGCAGAAGTCGGACTCCAGGCGCTGGAGGGGGCGGAAAAGCGAATGGGGTACCCATGCACGAAAGGGGCATGAATTGGTGCCAAATCGGGCTTGTGGCTAGTCCCACCAAATTCTGGGCTGGATGGCGACCCACATGTGGAGGTTCACAGTTGTTGCTGTTGTTGTTGCTGTTGTTGTTGTTAAAATAATCATCATATCACCAACACATCATTGTTGTCCTGGGGCCACACATGGCATACCTGGGTAATCACACGTGCCCAGTAAATAAGGGCCAGACAGTAAAAAGGGGAATGCAAGAGGCAAATGAAAAGGCGGGGGCACCAGCAAGTGTGGGGAGGGCCAGGAAGGATAGGCCCAAGGGCGAGGGGGGTGATTGCACCATACCAACTCCTTATAGGGTCATCCATTTGCAAAAACCCACCATGAAAAGCACAGTGGAGGGGGGTGTGGCTAAGCGTATGATGGAATAAGACGGACCTTTGTGTGCTCGCGCAGAAATGTGGAATTTATTGGAGACCTACTGAAAAATTGGTAAAGAAAATAGCTCAAAAGGGATGAATTTGTGCCTCTGGATCCTGTGAACATTATCTGGCAAAAACAAGAGCTCGGAGTCCGAAGATCGGGCGGGGAGAAAGGCGCAGCATAAGCCGTACCATTCGAGTCGTTCCGAGGACGGATGGGAGCTCTGTGAACTTTAAAAGTGATTTTTCCCAAACTGGAGCTTTAAAGGGGGGAGCGGCTGCGGTGGTGGCGGATTGATGTTGGTGAGGAGGAGGTGGATCGCTGAAAGTTTGAGAAGGTGCTGAGGGTGGGTGAAAGTGGGGAAGAAGGAGGTGGCTGGTTTGGATTAATGGCGGCGGAGTTTGAGAAAACGAAACTTACTCACTTGTGAATAATGCCAAGTAGCGGATGGTGGAGAGAAGCAGGCTGAGACGGAGTTTTGGAACTGGCTAGAGGGTGGAAGGAAGAAGGTATTTGCCGGAAATGCAAGTTCATCTTATAAAGAAGATTGGTAAAAAGATTTGAGACTTTTTTTTTTGGTGGAGAGGGGTGGAGGAGAAGATAGAAAGGGCCACATTGTGAAGCCGCCGCAGCGGCCTGGATCATAAAAACGGAATTTAAGGAGAAGGTGAAATTGTCCCCCTGCGCTTGAATTTTCTAACGTGTTTTTGATTAATTCTTCCTCTCAGAGCCTTCTCAATTTGTTTTTCTCCTTCTTCCATCTGGGAATATTGTTACAACATGTCTTCCCCCTCCCTCTCCTTGAGAGAATCAGATTTTTTTGTAGGGGCTACAATCATTGGCTACTGTATATCTCCTGAGAGTCTTATAGAGATACAATTTGGCTGTAGTTGCAAATAGTTTAAAATAGTTAAACTGGTCAGCTATGTGTTATTAATTCTGCCTGGATTTGGGCACGGAGGATTATTCAGATTCAATCAAGATTGGGGTTGTGGAAGCAATATTTTCAATTGGATTACAAAAGTTTGGTTTTAATCAAGTGGAATATAATACTGTTGGCAAAGATTTTGCAATTGGCTTCATTGTTACCTGTGGATTCCAATAAAGAAGCTGGTAAAATTTCTGAACTTGGATTCATTGTTCCCTGTGGATTACAATAAAGAAGCTGGTAAAATTCCTGCAATTGGATTCATTGTTCCCTGTGGATTACAATAAAGAAGCTGGCAAAATTCTTGCAATTGGATTCATTATTCCCTGTGGATTACAATAAAGAAGCTGGCCTTATTGGTTAGGATAGGCCTTGCAAATCCTTCAATTAAGTTTTTTGACTGGATGGTATAAATATTGAAGGAGGTGGTTTTGTTTGATTGAGCTCTGGAACAATCTCAAGGAGAGGGACTTGGGGGAGACAAAATAATTGCAGCATTGAAATTATTAGTAGATATCACAATGGATAAAATTGCAAGAGGAAAAGGAAAGGAGGAGGAGGAGGAGAAACCTAAGAAAAAAGATAAATCAGTTGTGGAGGAGCCCCCCCCCCCATCAACATCAACATCATCATCACCGGAACCAGCATTAGTGGATCAGACTCAAATATTGGTTGAAATTGGTAAATTGTTTAAAAATTTTGATAAGATGGAAGATGCAAGGGTGAAAGATAAAAATGAAATTTTGGGAAAACAGGACAAATTGGCTACAATGTTTGTGGATTTTACAAAAAAAGGTTGATCTTAATTTCCAAAGGATGGATACCAATGTTAAGATGATGCAAAATGATGTGAAAGGGTTGCAAAGGGAAGTCAAAGGGTTACAGGAGGAGGAGAAGGAAATTAAGATGAAAGTAGATATTCAGGAAAAAAAGAGATGTGATGGAAGAGATGATGAGAAAACAGAATATAGTGATTCACATTATGATGGAAAAAGCGCCAGACCAACTTAAGGACAGAATAATTGATTGGTTAAATAATTTAAAAATGGGGAAAGATTTTGTAAATGAAGACATCATCAGCGCCTACAGAGTAGGTTCAAAAAGGGGAAAATTGGTTCAAAGGAATGTTTTGGTTAAATTTGCTAATTGGGGGGATAAGCTGAAGGTGATGGCCTTCTTAAAACAAGCTGGCTCTGGTGCTTTAAAAATTGATGGGAACGATGTGGAAGTATATAATGATATTTCTGTCAATGAACATGGTTGGAGGTACAAAATGAGACCAGTTACAAAAATTTTGATGGAAAAAGGGATTAGATGAGCACTGCACCCTAGAGTCGGATATGACTGGCTTTCGAGCAAGGGAAACCTTTACCTTTACCTAAGATTTTTCCATGATAAGAGAATGCATGTCATTGATGCAACGACTGATGCATTGGAATATCTGTGTTTAAATGATTTGGTCAAAGCGTCCTCAAGGGAATGGTTGGCATTGAGAAAGGCCTTGCTGGATTCTGGAGGCATAAAAAAGGATTATGGAGGAGCATTTGAGGGGGGTGCCACAGGAGGAGAAGAAGAACAAGGGGCTGAGACGGATTTACAGTCATTGATAGTGGATGATGAAGGGGGAAGCAAAGGTTAGAAAGGAGCAAAACAGGAGAGAGGAATGAAATCAAGAATTACTGTGGAAGAAGATGGTCCCAAAATTAAATAGGTTTTATTAAATAAGAAAAGTTGCGCTAGAGCTTTAGTTGACACGCACACTTTCCATGTTCCCCCCCTGCCCTCTTTGGATGACAAAGGTGACTTTTTTGGAGAAAAAAGTGGGGAGGTTAGATTCGAGTGTTTTTTGTAGTAAGTATTGTTTGAAGTTTTGGGTATTAGAAGGTATCAAGTCCTATGGAGAAATTGGAGGCGGAAAAAGAGTGTGGCAAATAAACAATGAGAGGTATTAAAGTGTTATCGTGGAATGTAAAAGGTACAGGGTCTCCGGTTAAGCAAAGGAGGGTTGAATCAGTCTTGAGGAAGGACAGGCCGGATATAGTCTTTTTGCAGGAAACTCATCAGAAATCTCAAGAAACAAATAATTGTTTTTAGGGTGGATGCAACATTATGAAAAAGCATATGGTACATCGAAGGCAAGAGGTGTGGCAATTCTGATTTTGACTAGGTTGGGGTTTGAAATAACAAAGAGTATTTCTGACCCAGAGGGTAGATATTTGATAGTAAGAGGGAATATAGATGATGAGGAACTAACTCTGGTGAATATATACGCTCCAAATGACCATCAAGCTGAATTCTTAGAAAAAATATATAAAATTCTGATAAAGGAAAAAATATGATTGTCGCTAGTGATTTTAATTTAGTAAGGTCAAATTTGGATTGTACAAATATATTAAGATGCGGGGAAAAAATTTAAAGTTCAGACTTTGGATAATTGGATGTCATCATTAGGTTTGAAGGATACTTGGAGAGAACTCAAGGAGTCAGAAAGGGCATACACTTACTATTCATAGGTCCATAATTCATACTCCAGAATAGATTATATATTTGTAACAGAGAATATGGTCAGAAATTTGGAAGAGGTAGAAATTGGAATTTTCAAGGAGTCGGACCATGCCAAAATGGTGACGGAACTAAAGATAGAAGGCAAAAGGAAAGGGAGAAGGAGTTGGAGATACGATGAAAGATTATTTAAAGATCATAAATTTAAAAAACAAATTATGGAGAGTTGGAAGGAAAGTTGGAATTGGAATGATAATGATGAGGTAAATTTCAATATGGTGTGGGATGCCATGACGTCGGTTTTTAGAGGGGAGAAAATTAAGTTAGCTAGTATTAGATATAAAAATTTTAAGATGTCGCAGGACAAAATTGAAATTGAGATAAAGCTGTTGCAGGAGGAACATGCAAGGACAAAGGATAAGAAAGTTTTTGACAACTTGCAAAGATTGAAGGCTGAACTGGTAGGGAAAGATATAGAAAAGGTGAAAAGGGATTTAGTCTATTTAAAAAGGGAGTATTTTGAATATAGTAATAAAAACTCAAAATTATTAGCAAGAGCAGCTAAAGAAAAGAGGGAGAAAAGAGAAATTGGAGTTTTGATTAACAAACATGGGATAAGATGTAATAAGATTGGAAATAAATGTAAAATTGTGAAAGAATTTTATCAAGCCTTATACGCGAAAAAGGAGATTGATATGGAGAAACTTAAAAAACAATTAGAGAAGCAAATTAATATCGGGATAAAACAGGAGCAGAGAGATAGAATGGAAGAACGAATAATGGAAAAGGAAGTAAAGGGGGTAATAGCTAATTTAAAAATGGGGAAAGCGCCAGGGGAAGATGGGCTACCTGCTGACTTTTATAAGGATTTTAAAGATATAGTGGTACCAAAACTTGTGAAATTATATAACTATATATTGGATGGTGGGCAAATTCCGACTTCATGGCATAGGACTACAATTGTATTGTTGCCAAAACCTGGAAAGGATTTGGAAAAAGTGGAATCTTACAGACCAATTTCGTTGATAAACCAAGACGCTAAGATCTTCACAACAATCTTGGCAAATAGATTAAACAATTTTATGGGTACTTATATAAACGTAGACCAGGTGGGTTCTTGAAAGGGAGACACATGGCAGATTTGACAAGAAAAGTGGTAGATTTATTAGATATAGTGAGACAAACAAAGGAAAAAGTAGGATTAATATCATTGGGCATTTTTAAGGCATTTGATTCGTTACAATGGGTTTCAATTGAAGAAATAATTAATTGTTATGGATTTGGGGACAAATTTAAAAGGATAATTGATCAATTATACCAGCAAGGCACAGCTACTGTTAGAGTAAATGATGAGGCTACAGATGAGGTAAAACTAGAAGCTGGTACGAGACAGGGTTGTCCACTATCACCAATTTTGTTCATTATGGCAATGGAGATGTTAGCAAAAACTATAAGAGAGGATGGAGAAATAGAAGGGGTAATGGGAAACAAGATAAGCTTATATGCTGATGACACACTGATGATTGCTAAGCACCCTGAAAAGGCACTAGTCAGAATTCAAGCGCAGTTAAAGGATTTCAAGGATATTACAGGATTGAAGATAAACTGGGATAAATTGGAAATGATGTTATGTAATATGGGAACGGAGGAACGGAAGAAGATAAAGGGAATTGGTAATATTCAAATCAAAGATAATTTAAAATACTTGGGGATAAATATTTCAAACAGGGTTGAAGAGTTTAACAGATTGAACTATGACAGTTTGAAAACAGAGATTAAAATGAAAATACAAAGCTTTCAAAAGTTGAAATTGTCATGGTTTGAAAAAATTGCACTTAGTAAAATGATGCTTTTACCAAGAATTAATTTTTTATTTGATGCTCTAGCAATTCAAATGAAAGACAAGGAAATTAAGGAATTTCAAAATTTGATTAATACATTTTGTAATGGTGGAAAGAAGACTAGATTATCAAAAAAAATCTGCTATTTACCTCAGAAGGAAGGCGAGTTAGGAATGCCAAATGTGTTAGTATATTATCGAGCTTTTCAAATTAAGAATGTTGTGAAGATCCTGGCTAGGAAAAAAAGCAATATGGGAAGAAATTGAAATGAAGGATTTTAAGCAAATTGATAAAATGTTTTTTTTAGGATCAAATTTGGGAAAAGTTGTAACCAAAAATATAATGATGAAGGGATTGATGAGTTTATGGAAAAAAGTAAAGAAGGTATTAGTCCCGAATATTTCACCGATTATTGAAATGGAGGACATGGCAAATTTTCCATTAAAGATAGATAAAAGAGTAGATAAAAGAGTAAAAGAAGTATTGGATAGAAATGAAGTTTTCCTGCTGAAAGACTGGTTACGGACCTGTATAGACATAGACAAAAAAACAAACTTGTATCGGCAAATGAATTTGAATTGGTTCCAGATTGTGTTGGTAAATAAATGGAATACCAAATATTTGAGAGAATCGGAGTTGGATAGGGAGAAGACTGAATTTGAGGAGCTGATTTCGAAAATAAGAAAGGGAGATGGAAATTTCAAGGGCTTAGTTAGCAAATTGTACAAAATGTTGAATAAGGAGGGTAGTCCACAGGAAGATTTAAAAGTAAGTTGGGAGCATGAATTGAATATAAAGATAGAAAATGACATATGGAGGAGTAAATGGAAAAAGAGGATAATGAGATCTTTGTCAGTCAGAATAAAGGAGCATAATTATAAAATGTTGTGGAGGTGGTATTTGACCCCAGTGAGATTGCACCAGTTGGATAATAAAAAAGATAAAATGTGTTGGAGATGCAAAGAGGAAATTGGAATTTATGAGCATATGTGGTGGGGTTGTAGTGTGGTTAAAGACTTCTGGGAAAAAGTGGAGAAAGAGATTGGGGAAATTATGGGCAAGAGAATTAAACTGGGGTCAAGTATCACTATGCTAACAGATGTGGAATGCTTCAACTTAAGTAAGGATGAAAAAGAATTACTAGAAATAATGCTCACAACTAGTAGACAATGTATTACGAGGAATTGGAAGAATGAAATAAATATAAAAATAGAGGAATGGTTTAAAGAAATGTGGAATGTAGCACTGAATGATAAATTAACCTGGGAGATAAATAAAAAAGGGGGTAATATCAAAGAGAATAGATTTTGGATTATTTGGCAGGCTTTTGTGGACTACTCTTTGAAAGGGGATGAAAAAAGCAAACCTGACCAAACCTGTACCTGACCAAAGAAGTTTTTGGAAGGAAAATATTAGGACAACCTGATTTCTCCTAGGCATTGTAAATATCACAGAGTGAATTATTTTTTCTTTTTGTTTAATTCTATTTTTATATTTGTATTTAGTATTGTATTATTAATGTTAGTGAATTTATGAGTTTTCATACTTAAAGTTATGCTGAAAATTTCAATGCAATTTACAAAGATAGGTTAAGAGTGTTTGGATGTATTAAAGAGATAGCTTAATTGTAAGATGGGTTTAGAAGGCAAATAGACATAAGAACATACATAAGAACATAAGAACAGCCTTGCTGGAACAGGCCACAGCCCATCCAGTCCAGCATTCTGTCTCACACAGTGGCTCACCATTTCCTTCAGGGTATTCCCAAGGAGATGCCTTCACCTGCTTAGGATTCCCTGGAAATGGCATTGAGAGATATCCTGCCTATCTCTCCAATCCGGAGGTTGTCCTTAGATAGCCATAATTATAGCCATTGATACACTTGTCCTCCATGAACTTGTCTAATCCTTTCTTAAAGCTGTCAAGACTGACAGCTGTCACCACTTCTTCTGGCAGGGAGTTCTATAGACCAGTAATCCTCTGGGTGAAAAAGTACTTTCTCTTATTTGTTTGAGAACTAGTACCCAAAAGTTTCATGGAGTGTCCCCTAGTTCTAGTGTTGTGCGATAGGGAAAACAGTTTTTCCTTATCTACTTTGTCCACACCGTGCATGATTTTATAAACTTCAATCAGGTCACCTCTTAGACGCCGTCGTTCAAGAGTGAAAAGGCCCAACCGTTGCAGCCTCAGATGGTAAGGAAGGTGTTCCAGTCCCCTAATCATTCTGGTTGCCCTCCTCTGTACTTTTTCCAGCTCCATAATATCCTTCTGGAGGTATGGCGACCAGAACTGTACACAATATTCCAGATGGGGCCTCACCATAGATTTATAAAGAGGCAAAATGACACTTGCTGACTTATTTTCTATACCCTTCCTAATGATCCCTAACATTGAGTTTGCTTTTTTCACTGCTGAGGCACACTGGGTTGACATCTTCATTGAGCTGTCCACCAGGACACCAAGGTCCCTTTCCTGGTTTGTCGCACAGAGTTCAGACCCCATCAGTTTATAAATGTAATTGGGGTTTTTTGCCCCAACATGCATCACTCTGCATTTACTGATGTTGAAGCTCATTTGCCACTGTTTTGCCCACTCCCCCAGTGTCAAGAGATCCCTCTGGAGCTCTTCACAATCTCTCACAGTTTTCACTACCCTGTATAATTTAGTGTCGTCAGCAAATTTGGCTACCTTGCTTTTTACTCCTACCTCTAGATCATTTATGAAGAGGTTGAAAAGCAGGGGTCCCAGTACTGAACCTTGGGGGACCCCACTCTTTACTTCCCTCCACTTGGAGAAGTGTCCATTTAGTGCTACCCTCTGTTTCCTGTCCCTTAGCCAGTTGCTGATCCAGGACAAGACCTGTCCCTTTTTTCCATGACTGGTAAGTTTATTCAAGAGCCTTTGGTGTGGGACCTTGTCAAAAGCCTTCTGAAAGTCCAGATAAACAATGTCAACTGGATCCCCCTTATCCACATGCTTGTTCACACTCTCAAAAAATTCCAACAGATTAGTGAGGCATGATTTGCCCTTGTAAAAGCCATGTTGGCTCTCCTTTAGCAGCACCTTCTCTTCTATGTACCTATTAATTCTATCTTTTAGGATGGTTTCCATCACTTTACCTGGGACACATGTCAAACTGACAGGTCAGTAATTTCCTGGATCACCCCTGGATCCTTTTTTGAAAATTGGTGTTACATTCGCTACCTTCCAGTCATCAGGCACAAAGCCTGATTTGAGGGAAATATTATATATTTTGGCTAGGAGATCAGCAATTTCATCTTTAAGTTCCCTGAGAACTCATGAATGGATGCCATCTGGTCCTGGTGATTTGTTAGTGTTTAGCTTAACTTGTATCTAATTGTTTTATGTATTTTTTCTTATGTATGTTTGTTGTTATATATTGTTTGAAAAACTCAATAAAAAATTATTTAAAAAAGAAAAGCACAGTGGAAAAGGCAGGGGAAGCCTCACATATTCCCACCCCCCCAACCATCAAATCCCAGGTGGGCTGGGGAAGGTGAAAGCCACAGGGGGAAAAGGCTGGCCCTGTGAAGGTGTGTGAATAAATTGGACCAAATATTTACGAACACCATGAGCGCCAGGCCCAGAAGGGGTGAAGACAAAGAGGGAAGCAGTCAGGGGAGTACCGGGCCAGTGACTAGAGCAGCTGGGGCCGGAGCTGCAAATCCCCCCAGATAGGTTGATGGAGCTTGGACACGACCGGAAGCCCCATGGCAGGCAGCTGTGGCAGAGAGGAACCAGGAGGGTCTGGAGGGCCCTCCAGGAAGAGAAAGGGAACGAGCCCTGGCAGGGGGTGCGGGGGTGCAACCCAAACGAGAGGGTGTGTGAAAACACCAACCCCATGGAAGAGTGCAGCGGCAGTAGCATGCGGACCCAGCTAAAATAGAGGAGAAATGATGAACGTCGAGATGGGTAAGGGGGCCACATCTATGAGTCCACATCTCCGGAGGGATGGGGGAGGGGGACGCAGGTGTCCCTGGAGACCCAGGTCAAGGGCAGACCCGCCCATGGGGCCAGAAGGCTGAGAGGAGGCAGCAGGGCAAAGTGGGAAAAGATCACTGAAGGAGAAGCAGAAGCTTCTCCGGGAGCAAGAAGCCAAAGGGTGAGGCAGGGAGGAGTAACCCTTTATAAAGGGGGGGTGGCTCCTCCCTGCCCAACCAGAGGGAATGTTGCCTTCTGCTTCTCTTCTTTAATCTCCTTAGCGATGATGAAGTTCTCAAACTGGAACTCATACATGGGCCACGACTCTCACTTGGAAAGGTTGAAAGTTCCGAACGAAGAAGCGGCGTTGGCCATCATCCCACCTTCGTCACCAATGTTGAGTCCGGACAAAGAAGTATTCTAACCGGGTTAAACTCAGTGATCTTTATTCAGCTCAGGTTCCGGACTGGGGACTATGTACAGGGGTGGCCAATATATATACAGTGTGCAGACCGTTACAAAACAAGATGCATTTAGGCAGACTTCCGGAAGACACACAAAGTTCAGTCTTTCCCACTTTGACACATCATTGAATTTGGCGCCTTTAGAAATGACACGCTTCTGGGTTCCCGGTTTTGGCTCGGTTTTACATTAGAACAGAATAAATCCTTATACACAACAGACTTCCTCTTGAGGTATCCAGTAAAGCAGGGTTCCTCAACCTTTTTAAACTGGGTGCCAGTTCATGCCCCCTCATACTACTGGAAGGCCAGACTGGTGGTCCTGTCACCACCACTCCCCTCTCCACCATCAGCGGGACCACCCTGAGCCCCCACACACTGCTTCCCTGCTTACCGGCCAGGAGGAGCTGCATGGCATGGGTGAAGGAGGGGTCCTGGCTGTCCTTCTTGCCCAGAGCGCCCTCCAGGAACTATGTGGGCAGCTGGAAAAGCTGCTCTTGGCCAGAGCAGCCCCTGGGATAGACACAGCCATCTGCAGGTGTCTGCCACTTCCGCTTCCATCGCCACCGCCTCTTTACTTTCATTAACGACTTGGAGGAGTGAGTGCAGAGAATAGTTATCAAATTTGTAGAGGTCATTAAATCGAGTGGAACAACGAATACCTTGGAAGACGGGGGGGGGGGGTCACAAAGATCTTGTAAGGCTTCAAGGTGCTGGTTTTGACCTTTAAAGCCCTACATGACAGTGGGCCAGGCTACCTAAGAGACCGCATCGCCCTAAGGATGTCTGTCTGTCCAACCAGGGCAGACCAGAGGGGCTCTCTTATTGTACCATCCACTAGAGGGGCTCGCCTTTCTAGCTCAAGGAGGAGGGCCTTCTCTGTGTCCTCACAGGCACTCTGGAACCTCTTACCAACAGAGCTACATCTCCAGATGGAATTGTTGCCTTTCAGAAAAGAACTTAAAACCTGGCTGGCAGGCCAAGTATGGGGTGCAGGTGGAAGGGTGACTTCCCTTGGTCCCTGCACCCTTTTTTAACGGGAGGGTAGTTTTTAAGCAGTTTTTAATCATGTTTTTATTATGATTGTGAACTGCCCTGAGTTGGCTTTGGCCAAGTGGGCGGTATAGAAATCGAAAAAATAAATAAATAATAAATAAATAGGCTTGAGCACTGGGCTGAAAACAACTAAATGAAATTCAAAAGAGATAAACACAAAATTCTACACCGGGGGGAGGGGGGACCCCCAAATGCACAGTTCCAAAATGGTGGATACTTGGCTTAATAATATGTTGAGCAAGAAGGATCTTTGAATTGTTGTAGATCACAGGTTAAATACAAGTCAACAGTGTGATGTGACTGCGAAAAGGGCAAATGTTATTTTAGGATACATTTAACAGATGTACAAGTATATTCTCCAAAACTCATGAAGTACTAATCCATTTCTGATCAGCACTAGCTAGGCCTCATTTAGAGTACTGTATCCACTTCTGGACACTACACTTTAAGTATGATGCTAACAATTTACCACAAGTTCAGAGGAGAGCAACAAGGATGATCAGGGGACTGGAAGTCTGCTCTGACAATTGGTATTAAGTTGCTGGCAGTATAGTCTATTTTATTACCATAGCAGGATAATCTGGCTAGACTAGATAACTAAAGATATGCTCACCATAGTTGGGACTGTGTATGTTCAGGCAGGGGATTCCATGATCTCATATGGATACTCACCCCCTGCTGCTCTCCCTGCTGCCCACTCCACCACACGGGGATGGAAGCCAGAACAGCTGCAGGCACTGTCGCCTCCTTCCTGGCCCCGCCCGGCTGGAGGGTTCAAGAGACGCCCACAGCCACGGAGGAAGACCCCCTGCTGCTTTCCCTGCCGCTTACTCCACCGGCACAGGGATGGGAGCCAGTGCAACTGTGGCCGTCGCCGCCTCACTCCTGGCCCTGCCTGGCCGGAGTGTTCAAGAGACGCCTGCAGCCATGGAGGAGATCACCCCACCGCCCACTCTACCAGCACAGGGATGGGAGCCAGCGCATCTGCAAGTTTCATTGCCTCCCTCCTGGCCCCGCCTGGCCAGGACTGAAGGCCGTAGAGGCAGCAGAACTTTCATTGCCACCTCCAACTGCCTCTGCGGGGTGGAGAGGTCCCGCAGCAATGGATGCTAGGACAGACCATCTTCGCCGGCGTTCTGGGCTATGCCTCTAGCCTATGCCTCTAGCCAGGACTTAAAGGTTGTAGAGGCAGCACAACCACCACTTCCCACTTTTGGATTTTGGGGGCACCGGAGTGAGTTGTGTGTTGTATTACTGAGTTGTCACTGTTACTTTTATATTGTACTAGCAAGGTTTGCCCGGCGTTGCCGGGCTTTTTCACCCCTTTGTTTTATTTAAAACGATGCATGTTTTTTTTTCAAATATTTATTTTTTCGAAAAAATAAAACAATTTAACATTAAACAATTTTTTTGTAATGTTTTCTGCTCATAAAATGTTGCTTTAAACTATTTATAATTTTTTCTGATGTCTTTTTTGCTGTAGGAATGCGTCTTCTGTATCTGTAAAACATAATATACAGGGATAGATATTGTTATATATTTTTTTGTTTTTGAAATGTTGCATTTGTAAATTGTTTTGTTCTTTAATTATTGTTGTTATTTTTTAAAATAAATTTATTTTTATGCTTAAGTCAATATTTACCTTCTGTAACAGCTGTTTTGTGTTTTGTGGATCACGCAGTTGAGTGATGTTTTGCTGAGTTATCTGTGTAAAGGAAATAAAGACAAAGTTATATATATATGCTTTTTTAAGTTTCTGATAATGTAATTATTTTTATTGTTTACCTGATGATTTCTTGCTCTGTTGCGATTTTATTTTGAGGAAATGCTAGTGCTGATTGTATGGTGATGGTGGATGTGTCATCATGAGTACATGTCTCAGTATGATTTTGTCTATATCCACCACATTTTTGTTTGGCTGGTCTTGTTGTTTTTGATGTGGTTGTGGTTTTAGACTGTTTTCTTGTTGTTTCTCATCGGATGAGTGTTTCAGTTCCTGTTGTTGTATTGGTTTGCTGTTTATTTCTGTTATTATTTCTTGTAATGTCTTTTTCTTTGGTTGCATTTTGTATCTAGTGTCCTCTGGTTTCTCATTGTTTGGGTTTTTCATGTCCTGGTGTTTTGTTTGTTTGTTGTTTATTTCCTCTATGATTTCTTGTAATGTTTTTTTCTGTGCGTTTTGTTTTAATTCTGTGGCCTTGTTATTTATTTCAGCAATATATGTTTCTTCCTTTTCCAAATTCAATAATGACTTTGTTGTGGTGATTGTTTGTTTTTCTTTTCTCCTGACTATTTGCATTTCTGTTTGGCTGGTTTTGTCGTCTGCCTTTTTGTTTTCTGTTTTGTTTGTGGTTGTTGTTTCTGTCTCCTTTGTTGTTTGTTGTATCTCATTTTTGTTTACATTGGTTGCTTTCTCTGGTTTTTGTTCTTTCCATGGCAATATAATTTTTTGGTTCATTGTTGTGTGAAGTTGTTCCCTTATGTATATGTCCTTGTATTATTGTTGTTTTTTGGGTAATGTGTTTGCCTCATTTGCATGTTTGTTTCTGTTTGTCCCTGTGCGTTTGTTGCTGTATTTCTGTTTGTTTGGGAGCTGTTTTCTGAGTTTGGTTGTTTCCATGGCAGTTTCATTTCTGTTGGTGATCCATTTTGTTTTTCATTTTTCCTTACAGTAAGCAAATTCTGTTGTTTAATTTCCTGTTCTTCATTATCTAAGACATTATCAGTTATTTCATAATCGCCTTGTTTCCACGGCAACTTTTTTCCACGGTAAAATTCAATTGGGTGATGCATGTTAATTTTGCTAACGCAGAATGTACCTTTTGTGTTGCTGCTTGTTGTATGGTTCTCTACATGCTGGTTAGATGTTTTCGTGTTTGGTTGCTTTAGCGAATTGTTTTCTTCTTTCTCCATTTCGTTATATATTTTTTTAAACTAAACTTTGTAAAGAGTTCACTCTCCTTTTTTCAAAGTCGCGGCTGAGGCATGTACTTTAGTTTCCAACCTGCGTATTTCCTGTTCGTTTAGAAAGTCTCGTTATCGCGTTATCTTACTCCGCTGCTTTGGGACTTTGGCAGAGTTAGGTGAGCTAAGGGGATTTGCAAGTGTGGAGATGTGGTTTTCTTCCGCATTTCTGTTTGGATTTTTGGACGGCTTGGATGTGAGTGAATAATTTTTTTCCTTTATATTATTTTATTCCTTGCTGTTTATTGTTCCGTTTGTGCTTTACTTTCGTAAACCTTGTTCAAATTATCACGATACGCGATGTTGGCTGTCGTGGACTTTGACATTTGCCTTTACTCGTGTTTTAGTAATTTTAAATGTGAACCTCAGTTATTTATCTCCGCTGCCTATGGAGTTAGCAAGAGTTTGGTGAGCTAAGTGGTTAAGCATTATTAGAGGTGTGTTTGTTTTGTCTGTTGCTTTTTGGCTGTCGCTATTGTTTCCCCTCGGAAAGTTTGCACTCACGACTTTGGCAACTCTCTTTTGGCGGATTAGTTTCGTTTTTAAGCTGTGTGTTTGCCGTATGTGTGTTTAATCTCATTATCGCATTTTTTTCCTCGCTCTTTTTGGAGTTTGGGAGAGCTAGGTGAGCTAAGTGGATTTGCATGTTTGTAGGTGTGTCTGTGTTCCGCGTTGCTGTATCGCGTTGCTGTAAAGGTGTTTAGGTGGTGGGGAGGGGGGCTTTGTTTTGTTATGGTGCTTTGTTTGTGTGGAGTCGTGAAAGTAGATCGGTGTTTCCCCTTTAATATCAGCAGGCAGAGTGGATCGATCCCCTACCCCCCATCCTTAAAACAACTCCGGTTTTAAAGAGAAGAAAAGACGGAGTTTTTTTAAGGAGGGGTGGTGGGGGATCGATCCTCTCTGCCTCATCTTTTGTTTCCAGCCACGTTTCCAGCCACTGATGTTAAAGGGGAAACTCCTTTTGGGAGCTTCAGGCGCCGCGGGAGAGTAAAAGAAAGCCGGCTGCTGTTTGCTTGCCTGTGAGCTGTTTTTCTTTTTAATTTTCCGGGTGCCATTTTCCTCAGCGTTCTGCGTGAGCGCGCAGGACGCTGGGGCTTGTAGTAATGGGTTGGTGCTGTGTGTTTTTGCTGGGGTTTTTTAAAATGCGTTTCTTTCGATTGGCTGCGGCGCGTGTCCGAACGCTGCGCCGTGCGAGAGCCTCTCAGCGTGATTGGCTCTGGCGCGGCGCAGCGCAAGGAATGTTGGGAAGTGAAGTTCTTTCCCTTTCTTGCCGTTTGTGGGGCTGAGGCCCCCGTGCCGGATTTTTAAATCCTTCGTTGACCGGGGTAGGGAATTCGGCCGTGCACACGAAGGGTGGGTGTGGGTCAGTAGGGCGACCCATAGCAGCCTATAGCCAGTTCCAACGGTGAACACTTGGTTTTATAGGTTAAGATTTCGTGCTTTGCTCTTGTTATATTGTACTTTTGCTTTTTGCTTTTTGCTATATTGTATCTTTATTTGACGTTTTGTGAGCTGCCCTGAGTCGGCCTATGCTGAGTAGGGCGGTATACAAATAAACATAAACGTAAACGTAGACGTAGACGTAAACGTAAACGTACTCACATAGTACACCTTATGGGTGTAACTTTTTCTTTCTGTTGATAAAGTCCCAGTCTTCTGTCAATAAGATCAGAATGTTGCACCTGTATCTACTAGATGGCATTATTGACGCAATGGGCACAGAGCTGGGTGGGCTGAGGAGGATAGTGGAGGATAGGGGTGCCTGGCATGCGGTGGTCAATGGGGCCATGAAAGGTTGGAATTGACTGTGCGACTGAACAACAACAACAACAACAACAACAACAACAACAACAACAACAACAACAACAACAACAACAACAACAACAACAACAACAACAACAACAACAACAACAACAACAACAACAACAACAAACTACTGATCACCAATTGCTGGGTATATCTAGATAGAAAGGACAGGCTGGGAAGAACCCCACAGTAGAATTGTTTCAAGTTGCTGTGTTAAAAGAGGTGGAGGCAAGTCAGCTGCTAGAGAACAACAGCAAAAAGAGGACAAAGAGCTCCTAACAGCCCACTTTCTTTAGTTTTCAATTTTATCAGCAAGTTGTCTATGTATCCTCCTTTAGTCTGATTTAAACATAAAGAGAAGCAAGGAAATCAAAGACCTTGAAGATATGCATCTGCAGTGAGCAGCAACTAGATAGGAAACTTTAGAATGCACACAAGTCAACTGCTTCTCTCTTCCTGGCTCTAATGGGATAAAATGGCATTCAGTTTCCATTATAAAAATCATTTATAATTTTGCTCCTCTTCCTATAGATTACATATATACAGTAAAACCCCAATTTACATAAAATGTCTTTTCCATAGCTTTTTTATAATACTTTTTTACGTAAATTGATGCATTCCAATAGGGATGCATTGAAAAAATGAAAAAATAAAAAGTGGTCCCAAACGGACAGAAAATAATCCAAAAAATAATCAGCACAAAGGGAATGATGAAGCGAGGTGCCTACCTTTTCCATGCTGCTGCTTCCTCCTGAGTGGAACTGCTGCTGCCCCCAGTGCTGCCCCCACTGCCGCTGCCCCCACTGCTTCTACCGGCACCAGTAGAGTGCTGGGGCAAATCCACTCGGCCATGCTCCCCATCTGAGGCCTCCCTGCCATGTGCTCCACCTGGAAACATGTTTTGGGTGAAGATTGTTCAGTTCCGCCCTTTGTCCAAGGCGTGCTCTAGCTGGGAAAGCGCATCAGATGAAGAGCGGGATTTAATTTAATTTAATTTAATTGTCACATTTATATACCGCTCACTCGGCCAAAGCCAACTCAGGGCGGTTCACAATAAAAATTAAAAAAAACACATGTTAAAAACAGTTAAAACTACCCACCCCCTAAAAACAAGGGCTGCAGGATCCAAAGGCACCATGGGGAAGAGTTCTTCTACACCAACCACCCAATGGAGGTTACCCTTCCACCTGCACCCCACACTTGACCCGCCAGCCAGGTTTTAAGTTCTTTTCTGAAAGGCAGCAATTCCGTCCGGAGACATAGCTCTGTTGGCAGGAGGTTCCAGAGGGCCAGTGCAGACACGGAGAAGGCTCTCCTCCTTGTGCCAGAGAGGTGAGCCCCTCTGGCTGATGGAACAATTAGAGAGCCCCTCCGGTCCGCTCTGGTTGGACGGACAGACACTCTTGGGACGATGCGGTCTCTTAGGTAACCCGGCCCACTACCATATAGGGCTTTAAAGGTCAAAACCAGCACCTTGAATTGCACCCGGAGACAAACTGGCAACCAGTGCAGCTCCCGGAGCAGTGGCAAAGCACGGGCATAATGCCCACACCCCATCACCACCCTGGCTGCCGCATTCTGGACCAGCTGTAGCCTCCGAATGGTCGTCAAGGGCAGCCCCATGTAGAGCGCATTGCAATAATCTAGTCTGGAGGTGACCAGAGCGTGAGTGACCATGAGCAAGGAGTCCCGGTCCAGGAGTGGGCGCAACTGGCGAATCACCCAAAGTTGGGCGAAAGCCCTCCTGGTCACAGCCGCCACCTGTTCTTCTAGCAGTAGCCGCGAATCCAGGAGGACCCCCAAGTTGCGCACCGGGTCTGTCTGGGGCAAAATAGCCCCATCCAGAACCAAAGATGGTAGCTCCCGGGTTAACGCAGGACCCCTTATCCATAGCCACTCAGTCTTGCTGGGATTCAGTTGTAGCCCGTTAGCCCCCATCCAGACCCCAACAGCTTCCAGGCACCTGGAAAGGACTTTGATGGCATCACTGGGGTCCCCATGGGCCGAGATGTACAACTGAGTGTCATCCGCGTACTGATGGTACCGCACCCCATGGGAACGAATGATCTCACCCAGTGGCTTCATGTAGATGTTAAATAGGAGAGGAGAGAGCACCGAGCCCTGAGGCACCCCCCATTTGAGGGGCCTAGGACTGGACCTCTCACTCTCCAACCACACCGACTGGGTCCGACCCCTCAGAAATGAGGAAACCAGGACCACACAGTGCCCTGGATTCCCAATCCTCGGAGCCGTTCCAGAAGGATACCGTGGTCAACGGTATCAAAAGCCGCTGAGAGGTCAAGAAGAGCAAGGACGGATGGGTGACCACCGTCCCGCTCCCGCCAGAGATCATCCATCAGTGCGACCAATGCCGTCTCGGTACCATATCCAGGCCTGAATCCTGACTGAAAGGGGTCCAGGTAATCCGCTTCATCCAGTACCCCCTGCAGCCGAAGCGCCACTGCCTTCTCCAACACCTTCCCTAAAAAGGGGAGGTTGGAGACAGGCCTATAGTTGGTTAGGACAGCTGGGTCGAGGGAAGGTTTCTTCAGGAGGGGGTGCACCAAGGCATGTTTTAAAGGTGCAGGAAACACCCCCTCCCGCAATGATGCATTGATCATAGCCCCAACCCAGCCACCTGTCACCGCCTTGGAGGCTTTCACCAACCAGGTGGGACAGGGGTCCAATGGGCAGGTAGTGGCGCGCACAGCTGCAAGGAGCCTGTCCACTTCATCTGGGGCAACTGGATCAAACTGGTCCCAGATGGTATGGCAAGACTGTGCTCCAGCTCCCTCCGGACTCTCCCCATCCACGCCAGGATTAAACCCCGAGCGAATCCGATCGATTTTCTCCACTAGATGGTCAGCAAAGTCCTCAGCCGACCCCTGCCAACCAGGCACCGGGGTCCCCCTACCAAGGAGAGACCTGGTAACCTGGAACAAGGTGGCTGGGCGATTATCAGCGGAGGCAATAAGGGTGGTGAAGTATTGCCGCCTCACCACCTCCATCGCCACTAGATAGGCCCTAATAGCGGCTCTAGCTAGTGTCCAATCGGAGTCTCTCTGGGTCTTCACCCAGCAGTGCTCTAGGCATCTCTTTGCCCGTTTGAGCTCCCGCAGTTCATCTGTGAACCACGGAGATGACCTAGCTCCATGAGCTCTGAGAGGCCGTAGTGGTGCGATTTCATCCAAGGCCGCTGTTGTCATCCTGTTCCACAGGTCAACCAGCGCCTCGGGTGAATCGTGTTGCCGATCCAGAGGGAAATCCCCCAGTTCCCTCTGGAATCCATCAGGATCCATCAGTTGCCGGGGGCGGGCCATTCTAATAGGCCCTGCCTCCCTACGATGAAGCGTCGCACCCAGGAAGTCTAGAGCCACCAAATAATGATGTGACCATGGCACAGGTGTTATGTCTAATTTCTGTAGTCTCAGATCACTCTGCCACCGCTCTGACAAAAAGATTAAATCTGGTGTGTGGCCACTGCCCCTGGTCGGGCCCTGAATTACCTGAATCAGGTCCATAGCTGCCATGGAAGCCATGAACTCCCTTGCCACCTCGGAGTCAGTCCCCAGCGAAGGCAAATTGAAGTCCCCCAGAACCATCAGTCTAGGGAACTCCAACGCCAACGCTGAGATGGCCTCGAGGAGCTCAGGCAGGGAGTCCCTTACCCTGCAAGGGGGCAGGAACAGGAGTAAGACTCCCAACTGACCCTTAGAGCCCAGACGCAGAAGCAGGGCCTCACAACCCAGAATTTGTGGAGCGGTAGCCCTGGTGACTCCCAGTGACTTCCTGGCTATGATGGCAACGCCACCGCCCTTACCCTCATCCCTAGGCTGGTGCCAAATACTGAACCCAGCTGGACACATTTCTGACAGAGGAACCCCATCCTCTGGTCTCAGCCAGGTCTCAGTGATACATGCCAGGTCGGCCCGCTCCCCCATAATGGAATCTTGTATCAGGGGGGCCTTATTACATACCGACCTGGCATTCATCAGCAGCAGCCTAAGGGCAGGGTCACCCTGGGTCAGCTGCTCAGGACCTAGAGGTGTAACCGGGGGGCTGGAACGAGGGACAGATACTAAGCATCTGCCCCGCATTCCCCGAGTGCGGCCCGCCCCTCAGTACCCGCTATATCGCCCCATGCCCATCACATCCTCTATATTGGCCTCCGGAGCCTCCCTGATTGCCTTGGACAGAATGCTGCCTCTCCTTCCTGGCTGGCCGGGCAGTCTCTCCCTCCCTCCCACCCCCATCTAAAACCGCCCCACCCACTCCCCCCACCACCCTCCGCAAGGCTCCGGCGGTGATGGAAGTGGTGGGGCATTCTTCCAAATCTACCTTGAGCCCTCAACTGGGGTGAGACATTCCACCCACAGTAGCGACGGTAGTGGGCCGGCTTTTCAAAGCCATCTCGAATCGTCACCTTAATTTTATCCCCATGGACCTCCAAGCCAGCCCCAGACAGACTGCTGCTGCTATTCCCTGGCAGGCAAGTTAGTCCCTCAATCCTTCTAACTCTCCCTCCCTCCCTCCACCATCTCCTCCCCCCTTTTGGCCCATATCTCCCCTCCATCACCCCCAGTGGGCCGTAGAACTTTCAACTCCCCACCTCCTCTACTCAAGGCATAGGGAGGAGGAGGGAGGGAGGGCTCAGGACGCCAGTGTTGGAGGCTGCCCTGATGCCTGCAGTTGTTGTTCCAGCTGGCCTCCAGAGTCCCAGGCAATGGAGAAGCCCCTCCAGCATAGCCTCCCTTTAAACCCCTGCTCAAGGCCAAGGCATAGGGAGGAGGAGGGAGGGAGGGCTCAGGACGCCGGTGTTGGAGGCTGCCCTGATGCCTGCAGTTGTTGTTCCAGCTGGCCTCCAGAGTCCCAGGCAATGGAGAAGCCCCTCCAGCATAGCCTCCCTTTAAACCCCTGCTCAAGGCCAAGGCATAGGGAGGAGGAGGGAGGGAGGGCTCAGGACGCCGGTGTTGGAGGCTGCCCTGATGCCTGCAGTTGTTCCAGCTGGCCTCCAGAGTCCCAGGCAATGGAGAAGCCCTTCCAGCATAGCCTCCCTTTAAACCCCTGCTCAAGGCCAAGGCATAGGGAGGAGGAGGTAGGGAGGGCTCAGGACGCCGGTGTTGGAGGCTGCCCTGATGCCTGCAGTTGTTCCAGCTGGCCTCCAGAGTCCCAGGCAATGGAGAAGCCCCTCCAGCATAGCCTCCCTTTAAATCCCGGCTCAAGGCCAAGGCATAGGGAGGAGGAGGGAGGGAGGGCTCAGGACGCCGGTGTTGGAGGCTGCCCTGATGCCTGCAGTTGTTGTTCCAGCTGGCCTCCAGAGTCCCAGGCAATGGAGAAGCCCCTCCAGCATAGCCTCCCTTTAAACCCCTGCTCAAGGCCAAGGCATAGGGAGGAGGAGGGAGGGAGGGCTCAGGACGCCGGTGTTGGAGGCTGCCCTGATGCCTGCAGTTGTTCCAGCTGGCCTCCAGAGTCCCAGGCAATGGAGAAGCCCTTCCAGCATAGCCTCCCTTTAAACCCCTGCTCAAGGCCAAGGCATAGGGAGGAGGAGGTAGGGAGGGCTCAGGACGCCGGTGTTGGAGGCTGCCCTGATGCCTGCAGTTGTTCCAGCTGGCCTCCAGAGTCCCAGGCAATGGAGAAGCCCCTCCAGCATAGCCTCCCTTTAAATCCCGGCTCAAGGCCAAGGCATAGGGAGGAGGAGGGAGGGAGGGCTCAGACCGCCGGTGTTGAAGTCTGCCCTGATGCCTGCAGTTGTTGTTCCAGCTGGCCTCCAGAGTCCCAGGCAATGGAGAAGCCCTTCCAGCAGTCCTCGCCTGATGCGCACTCCCAGCCAAAGCACGTGGCAGAGAAACCTTGGACGAAGAGTGCAAATGAGTAGACATGACCCCCATGCTCCGCCAGTGCCAGTAGAAGCAGCGGGGACTTCAAAAAATGTGGCAAAAGTGCCATAACCATTGGTGCTGCCTCCACCGTCGCCACCACGGTAAGTGATCTTGCAACTTCCAGTGATGGGGGTGGGTGGCACAGGGTGGAATTTTTAACTCTAAAATTATGCAGGGCAGTGATTACAGAGTTTAAAATGGCAGCGAGTGCCGTTTTAGAATTACAAGATGCAAGAAAACCCCTAACGTAAAATGATTTATTTGCATAAAACGAGACGAGTTTTCCACACAAAAATTATTACACAAGTTGATTTTTACTTAAATCAATGCATACATAAATCGGGGTTTTACTGTACTTTTATAGAAGTCAGGTGTCCTCTTTTGTTCTTTGTTTAGTATTCCTTTCTTTTTTCTCATGGATTAGGCAAGAAACTTGTTTGCAATTATTCACTTAATCTTTTTGCTCATTCGTTCATTCATTCATTCAGAGACAGACAGACAGAAGGACAACTCATTATAACAAATGAATTCATCACAACAGAGGTACACAACCTTTTGTCCACAAGGTTTTTAAGGTGTGTCAGGGGTTGCAAATGAATATTCACACTTATCCAACCCCCTACCCAGTTTTGCTATATTTGTACATGAAGGGAGGTGTTGTGTTTGTGTTGATCAAGGAGACGCGGAGGCTTGAATTCATCCAAAGGCATGAATTTATTCAAAGGCATAGGCATAGGCATCCAAAAAAGCAGTCCGGCTGGACTTTATTAGAAGCAGGACAAAGACATTCCAGAGAGAGCATGTAAGATGTTTTCATTGGTTATCTGCGATAACAGGAGGCTACTTAATTGGTTAACTATCTGCATGTCTTCCTCGTGCTCACCTTGCTCTAATTGGACAGAAGCTGCGTGATAGCTATGTGCCATCCCTGAACAGTGCAGGGAGGGGCAAAAGCCTTGAGTGAGACCCTAACGGGCCTCTTTTAACTGTGTAAAAACAGATGAGGAAAGGAGACAATTATATGGCCAATGAGTCACAGCAATCGCACCGTGAAACCCCACATCTTCCCCCTTCTGTTTTTAAGAAGCTTATAAGCATAATAAATGTAACCCTTGCATTTGCGAGCCGGAAGCGTCCTTGCAGGCTGGCAACGAAGGTATGCATTGAACAGGCAGTTATCAGAATTCACAAATGCACAAACAAGCTTTAAGGCAACAAGTGGTTGTTGAGAGGTAAGCAGGAATATAGTTCCAAAGTTAAAAAGAAGGTCCTCAGTTTCTCCCCCGGTGTCGACCCCGGGAGGGAAACAGTGAGGCTTTGACTTATGTCGAGTACAGTTCACAACCTTGGCACATTTTCTAGCATGCTAACAGCTACAATAGGAACATAGAGAAACAGCATCAAAACTCATTTACATGTGTCACTGCTAACAGCTATAATAGGACTGAAAACTTTCTCATGTACTTCTAAAGGAATCTTGAGATATGCAGTAACATAACACAAAATATATCATAAGCAAAATATATAACAAAAGCAAAATACAGGTCATTCCCCAAGCAAGAGATTAAGCAGGATATTTAAGCATCAACCAAATATGAACATCTCTCTTCTTCCTTACAAGAATAAGGCATTATATCTTTTCTTCTCTCACTGGTGTAAGCAAAATCAGGTCTTTCCCTAAGCAAGAGAATCTCTTCTTACATGAAGGAGGTCTCTATAGCATTCTAGAAAGCAATTCTCACTCCCCAATTACATGAGTAAGGCATATTTCTCTTCTCTCACTGGTGTAAAAGTGAGAGAGGCATTAATAACTTTTTACTACAAAGCATGGTAAATCAGCACAAATATCATTAAAACATTTCACACAAAGCATGAGCAGGTAAAACAAGCACTAATATCAACAGAGCATTTAAAGGCATTTGAATATAAAACAGAACATAGCATGATCATACAGTTGAACCATTCACCCAATTTAAAAAGGGTTTTCAGGTTTAATAATGCAAACCAAGCCAATTCTTCGCTTAGAGTATTAAGAATACACAAACTTTTTAGTCCAATTAAAAATGTCCAAATTGATAGAAGCTCAGATTACAATTTAAAACACTATCTTCTCCAGCACAGTTCTTTTAAACAAACACTTCTTCTTGGCCTGGCAGGGTGAAAGTAAGCCATAAACTACTTCTCACTGAATTCACAAGACAACCAGACCAACCCCCACCCCCCCTCTCAGCCTTTCAGGCAAACACACATTCCTTCATGCTCCGGCCGTCCCCATCTGTACTAAGGCAGGCCGATAAGGTGAAAATCACAGGAAATTTCCATTTGCTTTCTCTGCAATGAGGACGCCTGAAACTTGGAACAGCCCATTCGGATCTCTTTGTTTGAGGGGTGGATAGCTCAAAATCAGCCAAAACCTCCTTGTACTTTTGAAGCAGTCTGTTGTCGGTTGAGGCACAATTTACCCCCCTTCTCCTTTGGATTTCTGTCATATTCTCAACTTTATGACAAGCTGCATCTGTTAGCTGGTACTTGCAGGAAAACCCCTCTTTAGGCTGGGGTTTTGTGCGTTCCTCCTCTGGGCAATCCTCCCATTCCTGTAGGATCTTCCTGCCCAAACGTGAGGTATCAAATTTACTACTCAGCTTCTCCGGCTTTTGTGAAGAGGGTTGCTTCACGGGGGGGCTGAGATCCCCCAAGCTGCTCTTTGAAACACACTCCTTGCTTTCTGCTATTCTGCATGCATCAACAGCTTCAATCTGTGATGAGGTTCCCACCATTTGTTCCTCATCAGCTGGCATTTGTGGTTTCTTAGGCTCGGCAAGAGCCTCTCTGTTCACTGGACCAGCAGCAACAGTTTCCATATCTAACACATCTGGAGTTAAAGCAGCAGAGAACAGGTCTTTTGTAGGGCTAAAAGGACTTGATTGTTGCAAGTCAGAACATAATGTCCCATCTCCATTTCCACCCCCATCTCCATATGAGGGCTCCTGCTGTTGTGTCCCATATGATGAAGAGACAGTCAGACTCCATCCCTTGGCTGGGGGCAAAATCTGTGGCAATTGTAAAGTAAACTTCTGGGAGAACAAAAGATTCTTTGGAGTAAAGTCTTGCCCTTCTTTTGTTTCTGCTCTTTGCCCATCATCCCATTTGAGTGGTCCAATTTCTGGGTGCCAGGGACATTGGCATTTGACTCCCTTAGTGAAGCCTTCTGTACTATCAAGCGTGATGTCTGGACATCCGCTCTCCTTGATGGATCTCTGCAATTCGTTTGCATGGGCTCTTGGCCCTGAAGAAACTTCCCCCCCCATACTCACAATCGGGAGCTCGAAAGCTGAGGGACGCGTCAGGGGGCTATTCCAGCCGATGAGCAGGGGAGTTGGGATCCAGTGATCACGGCGCGGGTCACCAGATGTTGTGTTTGTGTTGATCAAGGAGACGCGGAGGCTTGAATTCATCCAAAGGCATGAATTTATTCAAAGGCATAGGCATAGGCATCCAAAAAAGCAGTCCGGCTGGACTTTATTAGAAGCAGGACAAAGACATTCCAGAGAGAGCATGTAAGATGTTTTCATTGGTTATCTGCGATAACAGGAGGCTACTTAATTGGTTAACTATCTGCATGTCTTCCTCGTGCTCACCTTGCTCTAATTGGACAGAAGCTGCGTGATAGCTATGTGCCATCCCTGAACAGTGCAGGGAGGGGCAAAAGCCTTGAGTGAGACCCTAACGGGCCTCTTTTAACTGTGTAAAAACAGATGAGGAAAGGAGACAATTATATGGCCAATGAGTCACAGCAATCGCACCGTGAAACCCCACAGGGAGGGGACAATGTTCCTCTGTGGATATAATAGACCCATTTATTTGCAAGTTATCAAGAACAGATCAAACTGATGAACAAGACAATTAAGTAAAATTGGCTTGTGAAGCTTCAGCTGCATAATGTCTGTGATGTCACTTGCGGCAGCAATTAGCCTCTAATTAAAGAATGCCCTTTCCCCCAATTTTGAGATGTAATTGGCCACAATACCTCGAAGTTGTATGCAACCTGAAATAGAAAGGAATCCTGTAATTAGTAGCAATCTGCAACAGCCAATGACATCTCTCCTGTTGTACAGGTAAAAGTACATAGCAGGATAAGACCCATAGGAATGCACATACACATGTGGAAAACAGTAGTAGAGGACCAACACATTAAGCAGACAGCAGGTGAATGTAGTGAGACAATGAAAGCTGATTTAAAACAGGTAAGCCTTTCACCAGCCATCCAGTATCTGGGTGGGTTATTCTGGATTTCAGGCAGAAGCAGTACATAACACTTGCTTCCTGATTCTTTTGGCTGGAGATGCTACAGAATCTCAGAACTACTATGTGTGAAACAAATGCTTTAGACCAGTGGTTCCCATTATGGGGCCCAGAAACCTCAGTCATTACATTGGCTGATCAGTGCTTTGGGTAATTGACTTTGGCTTCTGGGAAGTGAAGTCCAAGAACCAAAGTTTGGAAAACTGCTCTAGACTCAACATGACCATTTTATGGCCTTCCAGAAACTGTTATAGTGTCTGGCCAGGTTATCCTGCTATGGTAATAGAGTAGATCATACTGCCAGTAACTCAATGCTGAGTATCAGGTGGCGGTTAACTAACGACCACCCTGAGGACTAATGTCCTTGGGTGTTGAAATCCACAGGGAAGGGTGATGGTCCACAA
Source organism: Bradypodion pumilum (assembly GCA_035047305.1). Lineage (NCBI taxonomy): Eukaryota > Metazoa > Chordata > Lepidosauria > Squamata > Chamaeleonidae > Bradypodion > Bradypodion pumilum. The sequence continues at coordinate 20,710,637 of JAWDJD010000009.1, read as the reverse complement.
GTAGATTAAGATTTATTGGATTACTAGAATGGATTACTAGAACTGTTTACAATTTACAACATCCACCTTGAATTATTTTCTCTGTTAAGGAAACAATAATTTATATTTGGACTTTTGAAAGGATTTTTGAATGATTTCTCTGTGAGATTAACAAGAGACATTTACTATGATTTATTACCTTTTGGATTAAATATATAGACTCCACAACCATTTCATTTGAAGATTCTGATTTTATTCTGCCTCAAACGGTTTTTCCAGTGGTAGGCATGAAACATGGCCAAATTTTGCCATGCCCATAGATTTGACCACACCCACAGAGGGGCGTGGCCAAAATGTGTGTATTGGGGGCCCCCAATAGGATTGCTCAGTACAGGGCCCAGGAATTTCTGATGGCAGCCCTGCTGTTTGGAGCTGTGTGGAAGACAACAACAACAACAACAACATGATACCAATGGAAGCCTTCTGCATAGTGATCAGGAAGACTAATACATTTCATTTTCACAATAATGAGAACTACTCCAGATCCTGGCTACCAACCCAATAGGAGGGGCAAAGCCTTCTTTCTTTTTCACCAGATTGTTATTTCATTTCATTGTGAGGCAAAAGAATGGGACACATTGCTCACTCCATTTTTGAACCTGAAAAGGGATTTCATACTGAGGGGCACAGAAGCATTTGTGTCAGCATCACTCCATTGCTTCCTACACCATGTGAGACATGGCTGGCTTCCTGATCTCACACGGGCTCTGAGCAAGAAGTTTGAAACAAGAGTTTGTAATCTACCCACCAAAGCACCAGACTTGACATGATTCAATAAATAACAAGAAGAAATGCTACAGTCACTCTTGAGCTTAATCTACACTTGACCTGCTGAGTTGTAGAAATGGATGAGATTGAGTTAAAGCTCAATAGCAGCCTTCTTGCTTCCATCAATTAAGCAGGAAACACTCACTATTCAATAACACAATAACAACACTTCTAAATGGGGGTGTTTTGGATAAACAGTAAGGAGGAATGTGCCATTTCAAGGTCAAAGGACTGAGCTAGTTAAAAAATAAACACCCAGCAACACTGGCAGTATGTTACCTACGGCTGAAGTAAAGTATAATGAAGCTTCTGACTGGTGTTTCTGACTTTTCCTCTAACAGTAACAGCCCATTGATCAATAAAGAAGTATTAGAGAGAGAGAGAGAGAGAGAGAGAGAGAGAGAGAGAGAGAGAGAGAGAGTGATTAACCTTGAAAATCGAAAGCAAAAGAAGGAAGAATATTTCTCTTACCTTTCATTGCTGACCAGCCTTCACATCTGATTTGCCTCTTGACTTTGCCCATCTGTTTTGTCCTGTGCTCCTGACTAATTGACCCCATGGTTCCTTGTTCATCCATCAACACTGCCCATAGATAAAGGTAGGTAATGGTAAAGGTCTCCCTTGCTCAAAAGCCAGTCATCTTCGACTCTAGGAGTCAGTTCTCATCTCCATTTACAGCCAAAGACATTTCTGTGATCATTTGGCAGGCATTACTAGATGCTGGAGCATACAGAAAGCTGTTACCTTTCCTTCCTGAAGTGGTACCTATTAATCTACTTGCAATTTCTTGCTTTTGAACTGATAGGTTGGCAGGAGCTGAGACAGAGATGGGAGCTCACTTTGCCACACAGCACTCGAGTCTCAAACTGCTGACCTTCCAACCTTCCGGTCATCAAGTTCAGTGTCTTAACCACTAAGCCACTGTGGCCGCATTTAAAGATTATTTACAGTGTTAGATAGTATGCCTCATAACTTGGAATGTTAGAACTAATGCCATAATTCTGTAAGATTTTAGTTAACAAATCTCAAAATGTTATTTATTTGATAGCAATGTTTGTGGATAACATTTTAAATTCTTTGGCCAAAATCTTAATAATTGTGTATTAGTTTTCCCCTTCTAGCTTGTTGTCTGTTGCAGCCAACCGCATGACTAAGTGAACTAAGTTTCCTTGCTCTAGCAAACAAAAAGATCAAAACAGCAGGCTGACAATGCACTTGTATGATTGCTTGTTTCATTGCATTAATCCACCAGGATTCTGGCCATTAAGTTAAACATTTTATTACTCTTTAGACTATTGGTGCTATTAAACAATTTTTTTAGAAGAAAGTTATTAAATAAAATTTTAGGAGAAAATGGGATATGTTACTGTGGTTGGGGACTGCAGCAGCTTAGTGGTTAAAACACTGAGCTTGAAAACTGGAAGGTCGGCAGTTCAAGACCTGAGTACTGCGTGACAGAGTGAGCTCCCATCTCTGTCCCAGCTCCTGCAAACCTAGCAGTTCAAAAGCAAGAAATTACAAGTAGATAAATAGGTACCACTTTGGTGGGAAGGTAAACAGCAGTCCATGCACTTGTGGCGAGGCATGCTTGCCACATGTCCATGGAAATGTCTGCCAACGCAGACAGTGCTGGCTCTGTGGCTATAAATAGAGATGTGCATCAAACTCTAGAGTCGGATATGACTGGCTTTGGAGCAAGGGTGACTGAGATAAGTGAGACCAAACAACAAAAAAGAGGGGGAAATAATACAGAGTATAGAGAGTTCAAAGATTTGAAGGAAAGTTTGTTCAGTGCTGGATGGATTTGTTAGTGTTGGATGGATAATGTTGGATTGATAGTAACCACAGCCCAGAAAGGTTGTTTCCAGTCACTCCAAGTACAGGCAGCATCTGAGGTTATAATAAACTCCAAGTTCTCTTCTCAATGTCTCTTCTCAAACTTGCATGCAGCCACCCTCTTGAAGTCTCATCTTGCAAATTCTGGAAATGGTCTCTTAAAAGCTTGGTCACGGTGTCTGTTGTTATCCCTGTGGTCTCCTGTGATGGGACAATAGATCATCTTGACAACACCTTCCTTAATCATGTGGTTCACCAAGTGGTATTTCACAACAATGTGTTTGGTGTATGCATTCATCTTCTCATTTTGTGACAGCTGGAGGCAGCTCTGTTTGTCTTCCATCATTTGGATCAGCATCTGTTCCTTTAACCCCAAAGTCATTCGGGGGCTTCTCCGGCCATAGGAGGTTTCTGTATGCTCCAGCAATGAATTCAGATTCTATGGAAGACAAAGCTACAACATCTTGTTTGTGACTACCTCAAGAAACAGGACCCTCACCATATATGCACAGGAAACCATTGCAGGTGCACCCCCCAAAGAAAGACTCAGACACCGGTATATAGATAAAGGCATCGGGCCACTTTTATTGAATAATGCCCTAGTCTGAATTATAACTTTCAATTGGTGTATTCATCCAATTGTAATTCTTTAAGGCAAGCAGGCCGCAGTAACACTGGTAAGGTTCCTCCCAAAATCCCAATGGCAATTGCCTACATGTAACTATTTGTATCAATTTGTTTGTTGACACAAACAAATTGTTGACCGGAGTCAATAAACTATCTACTGACCCCATCCTATGACGTGTATCCGTTAAATCTCAAGGTGATGCAGGCTGTTAAGCTCCTGCCATCACCCCTTGCCTGGTTCGTCATTGACCGGCCAAAGCTATTACCCCTGTACCTGTCTAAGTGTTGGCCAGTCAATTACGAACCTGCCGGATACCTATGAGTCATAAATCTTTACCTTACCAGTGCTACCCGTCACACGGGGAGGCGTCTATGATGACTCACCGCCCCTCCCCAGACCGTCAGCTCGGTCACCAGGCCTGCTTGCAAATCTTCCAGAAAGAGGTTCATCCCTCTAGCCGACAGGGGGACCCCATCCCCTGCATAGAGATCATAATTTTGCAAACTTATCCTGGGGTGCCGGATGGCCGTCCCCAAACCCTTGTCTGTCAAGAACCGGGCAACAGCCCTGTTCACCGAGCGGCGAGTGCGGTCAAGGGCACAGAGGTCAATACCTCCCCTGTAATTATGTCGCGGCACGATGTCCGACCATAGCAGCCGTGTGGATGGCCAAACATAAGGCAAATAGGCTAGGTCACTGCAGATCGTGAATTTTAAGGAAAGGCCAGTGACCTGGGCAAGGTCATTGCCACTGAGGTGCAGTACAAGGACATCAGGCGGTTCAGCATCCCTGATGGAAAACAGGAATGGCAACAGTTCCCGCCATCTCATTCCGCGCTTACCGTACCAACGCATACGTGCGGTTGCACGTAGTCCAAGCTGGGGTCCCCACTCTGTTGTCGCAGCATACTGTGCTGCCCAGTGCACAAAACTGTGGCCCACCAGCCATACTGCCACCGGTGTGCGGGTACACACAGGGTCTGTAAAAGAAGAAAAGAGAAGAATGACTTAACTGGTACTCATACCTGAAGTGGGCGGACGTACAATGCAAAACGCATGGATCCCCATCTTCCCATCCGGCGTATATCAGCCTCAGAGTACCCAAACGCAGCCGCAGTTGATGCAGCGCCTATCCTAAATGAATGGGTGCCGTAACGAGCCCCAGAGAGGCCCACACTGGTTAGTGCCATACCGGTCACCTTCCAAAATTGGAATTTAGTCAGGGGAGACCCATCCTGGTGGCAGAAAAACGGGCCATGGTGCACGCCACGCACTGCCAAAAACTCATGTAGGGCACCAACCGGACAGATGTCTTCAATAGAACATCGTAGCAGTCTAACTCCACTGCCTACGCCGTGCTGATCAAACTTTGAGGACCGTATCCTCAACTGAGCCCACTCCTTAGTGACATAGACATCGTCGAGTTCCAGTGCCCTACGAGTCGCATCCGCCTTAGACAGTGGTACCAACTCACTGATGCGGAGCGCTCCAAAGAAGGCCACCGTGGTAGCCGCTTGAAAAAGAGCCACCTCATACCTATCATAACACAAGTTATGCCAGCCTCATGCAAGGTGGGTCAGGACCTCTGGTGAAATTGGGTGACGAGTGTCCGGGCGGCGGCCACGTTCCCGTGTCCACCCCTCCAAAACAAGACGTATGCGGAAATCATTCACGCAGTCAGCGAAGCCCCTCACTTTGGCCATAAATGCCAGTGCCGACAGCCTGGATGCTATAGTATGAGGAGCCAGACCCTGACTGTGAAGATAGACCATAAATTGTAAAACCTGTTTGACTGGTATGGGCCACACTTCAGGCAACTGTAGTTGCTGACAAAAGGTTCTAAATTGTACAAAAGCATGTTGATACGCCTTACGCGTGCGAGGTGCCAATGACATGCCTATCGCCCGGTTTACCTCTCCTCGCCAAATGTCCAAATCTCGGCCAGGAGTGGCGAGGGAAATTCCTCTGCTTCCGGAGCCAAGGCACGGAACCGGGAGATCTGCAGGCGGGATAAAGCATCAGTAATATCATTATTAATGCCTGGGACATGTCTGGCCTTAAACAGCACATTGAGGCGTAGGCTCCTTAACACGAATTGACGAACCAATGCCATAACCCTAGGTGATTTGGATGTCTGAGTGTTGACAATGTGCACCACTGCCGCATTGTCACACCAAAAATGCACCACTGAGTTGGCCCACTCCTCACCCCATAGCATCAAAGCTCCCAGGATGGGAAGGAACTCGAGGAAGGTAAGATCGCGGAGGCGATCCGTGCCAAGCCATGCTTGAGGCCATCGTCCATAAGCCCACCTCCCCTCAAAATAAATCCCATATCCCAGGGAGCCGGAGGCATCCGACTGTACTTGAAATCTAGGGCAGACCATAAGGTCTGATCTCCACAAAGATACCCTGTTAAAATCCCGTAGGAATGTAAGCCAAACCGAAAGGTCCGCCCGTATGCCCCTGGTCAGTCGGACCCTGTGGTGTCGCTTTAACAGCCTAGCCATGGCGTCACACAGGCGCCGGGCAAATGCTCTGCCGGGTGTCACCAACCTGCAGGCAAAGTTAAGATGGCCATGAAGTACCTGTAGCTCACGAAGGGACACTTTACGTTTGGCCATCAATGCCAAAATCGTCGCGGAGATCCGGGTGACCTTATCCATGGGTAACCTGGATGCCTGTGCGACCGTGTCAATTTCAATTCCTAGAAAAGTGAGCTTAGTAGCTGGACCCTCGGTCTTTTTGGGCGCTAAGGGGACACCCAGTTCCCACATTAGCATCTGAAATGTAGTGAGGAGACGCGTGCACGTGTCCGAGCCCCGTTCACCCCCGAACAAAAAGTCATCGAGGTAATGGGCTACAGACCGAGACCCTGACCTGCAAACAAAGGCCCACTGAAGAAAAGTGCTAAAACGTTCGAATGCTGAACATGAAATAGAGCAGCCAAAAGGCATGGCCTTATCTACATAGAACTTCCCTTGGAATCTAAAACCCAACAGCTCAAAGTCCCCTGGGTGCACTGGCAGTAATCGGAATGCCGATTTAATGTCACATTTTGCCAGGAGGGCACCGGGACCACATGAGCGTACCATCCGTAGGGCCTGGTCAAACGACGTGTATCTGACCGAACAAAGGTCATCAGGAATCGCATCATTGACCGAAGAACCCGCAGGGTATGACAGGTGGTGGATTAAACGAAATTCACCTGGGGTCTTCTTAGGTACTAACCCCAGAGGGGAGACCTTCAAGTTAGGGAAAGGCGGTTCAGAGAAGAGGCCCGCTACCCTCATAGCCTCCACTTCTTTAGCAATGCTCAGTGCAGCCACCTCCTCATTGCCTTTCAAGGAAATTAAATTAGGGGCATCTTGGGGTCCTCGAACCCCTCTGAACGGAATACGAAAGCCCCACTGGAAACCCTCCAGTAGGTAGCTCGCATCCTCCCTTCTTGGATAAGCTGAGAGCCATCGCTCCAGCATATAAACATTAATTGGGGAGGGGGCCTTTTGAGTGGCTAGCTCCATCAGAGGAAGCCCTGACCGCCCCATGTCCACCTCTACCTCTGCCCCGTGACCCTCCAGCCCGCGGGCACGCGGAGGCGGCGTGGGGGCCAGCGCAAGAGGGATACTCGTGTTGGAAACGACACTGTCGCTTATTGCACATGCCATTAGCTGAGAAGCTCCAACACAGCAAGCGGGCTGGAACCCCCTGCCCCGCCGGCTGGCGGGGAGCCTGTGTTGGAGCAGCTCGCTGCACAGCATGGCCACAATGGTACCTATCCCCAGGCGCCGGGCGCGTGGGAGTCATGTACAAGAGCCACAATTTCTGGCAAGGCTCATCCCACCTCATCTCGGTGTGTAAGGCCACCCTCATTCTAAATTCCTCATCGTAAGCCAGCCACGACGGGCCAGGGAAATCGACCATCGCCCTATAAATATTGTCCAAGTATTGGATCATAGGAATGGCCAGGTCGGGCCGGGCCCTCAGGTATACCGCCATATATATATAAGATATGCCGGCAACCAGTTGGCCCAGGTGCGCGGTGGCTTACGACGACGGGACAGCTCTTTGTCTCTGTCGTCCTGTCCCTCCCTCTCTTCCTTAGTGGGCTCATGGTTCAATAGGGAGAATATATCTACTCACTCCCCTCGCTAAATCTTATCCCTCGTGACCTGAGACAAATGATCACCCAGGGCAAAGAATAACCAGCCGTCGGCAAAGCCATTGACGGCACATTCTATATAGCGGGTATACGCAGCGGGACCTGGACAGCCCCTGCGAAGCTCGGCACGGCCCCAGGGACGGACACCCCCGCCCTCAACGAGGGACCATTTTGGAACCAGGGGTTACTGGGATAATGTGATAACTGCTGCCCACCCGCATCAAGTTGACGCGGCCATGGCCACTGAACCCCCCCAGTGTAAGTGGACAGTGGTGGTGATGCACTAAATTGAACCTGATACTCACTAGTCGCACCCCCATGGGCCGCCCCCACCGGGGGTTCCGGCCCACGGTGAGCGTCAGAGCTCGCGACCGGAATTGAGCTCTGGGACCACCCCTGGCTGCATCGGGACGGACGGGGAGCTGCAAGGCACCAGCTGGTGCTGGCCGGACAGCCTCAAGCAGCTCAACCCGGTTTGCCGCCCGCTGAAGCATCCCGGCCGGCAAGTTGGCCGGGGTCGACGAAGGGGCCCCTGTTGAAGAAGCGGTAGCACCCCCCTCAGAAGGTGACTGGGCAATGCCCAAAGATGCTTCCAGCACTGCTATACGTGCGATCAAAGCATCCACTGCCTCAGAGCCCCCAGTGTAAGGTGGGCCGGGTGTGCCGGACGGCCCACCAGGCAGTTGGGACAAAGGCAACCCAAAAGGGGAGCCAGGGCCAGAATAGGGCCATGCCCAGAACTCAGGCCCGTGGGGGGCCGGAGGAGCTGTGGGATGGACACCTGCACCAGGCCCCCCTGGGCCAACCTGTCCTGGACCCTGCAAAGGCGCGCTCAGGGCCAAAGCCCCCGAGGGGCCAGCCTGGACCTGCCCAGACATGATGCTGGCACCCGGCTGCCAAGTGGTAGCCTGACCGGCCCCAGTGGTACCAGTGGGCAAGGGTCTGTCACTGCCCTGCCGTGGGGGCGCAGCCATGGTCCTCCGACCCGAAGGCTGGGAAGGAGAATGCGATGGAGAAAACTTCTCCTCTCCGTCGCAATTCTAAAATGGCAGCTCGGCTGCCTCGTGGCCACCCCTTTTATAGAGGGGTGGCCACGCCCCCTAACTCACCCGGATGTCTGAGTCCGGGGGGAGGCCGCAAAGAGCACGGCGGCCATTTTGGCACCGCGCTTTCATTAGTATTATTCTCTGCTCAGTCTGTATCAATATATACTGCTAGTTTGGGATTTTACTAGCTGCCAGTCTAAAGTTAAAGCCCACCATCCTTTCAACTATCTAGCTATTCTTTTTACATCTTGTCCAATCAACCTTTGTTGGCAATCTAACTTTTCTGTTCAGTATTCCGATAGGTCACCCTTGCTCAAAAGCCAGTCATATCCGATTCCAGGATTCAGTACTCATCTAAGAGACCGCATCGCCCTGAGGACGTCTGTCCGTCCAACCAGAGCGGACCGGAGGGGCTCTCTAATTGTTCCATCAGCCAGAGGGGCTCGCCTCTCTGGCACAAGGAGGAGAGCCTTCTCCGTGTATGCACCGGCTCTCTGGAACCTCCTGCCAACAGAATTACGCCTCCGGACGGAGTTGCTGCCTTTCAGAAAGGATCTTAAAACCTGGCTGGCGGGTCAAGTCTGGGGCACAGGTGGAAGGGTAACCACCATGGGGTGGTTGTTGTAGAAGAACTCTTCCCTATGGTGCCTTTGGATCCTGTAGCCCTTGTTTTCGGGGGTGGGTAGTCTTAACTGTTTTAACTGTTTTAATTGTTTTTAACATGTGCTTTTAATTCTTGTTGTGAACCGCCCTGAGTTGGCTTTGGCCGAGTGGGCGATATATAAATGTGATAATTAAATTAAATTAAATTAAATCTCTCTTTATAGCCAAAGAGCCAGCACTATCTGTGTCTGCAGATGTTTCTGTGGACATGTGGCAGGCATGACTAGACACTGGAGTACACAGAATGCTGTTTACCTTCCCACCGAAGTGGTCCTTATTTATCTCCTTGCAATTTCTTGCTTTCGAACTACTAGGTTGGCAGGAGCTGGGACAGAGATGAGAGCTCACTCTACCATGCAGCACTTGGGTTTTGAACTGCTGACCTGCTGACCTTCCAGTTGTCAAGTTCAGAGTCTTAACTACTTGAGCTACTGCAGTCCCTTTTTCAGTATTTTATTTATTTATTTATTTATTATGGTATTTCTATCCCACCTTCCTCATCACAAGATGACTCAAGGCGGCCTACAACATATTATAAAACCATCAAGGCAAAGCATTGATTAAAAAACATCAATTAAGACATTGTTTAAAAACATAGTTACAAACCAACAAAAATGAGTAAAAAAGTACAAATTTAAATTTTTTTTGACAAACTAAAATCCTCCCTAACCCATTAAAAAAGAGGACGAGGTAGGACAGGATAAGGTTTGTGTGTGTGGGGGGGACGGACAACAGAGCAATAGGCAGAAGTGGAATCACATAAGGCATAGCCCAGTCACTCCAAGTACATAAGGCAACTATGCAGGTTACACAGGCTACACCAACCAGTGGGAATGGGATGTGCCTGACATGCCCCACACCTACTGGCACAGCCATATTTTAAGTGCCTTCCTGAACTGGAGGAGCTCAGTTTCTAGGCACAGTTCAGGTGGAAGGAGGTTCCACAGGGCCAGGGCAGACACCGAGAAGGCTCTCCTTCTGGTCCCAGTCAGCTGAACTCTTGTACATGGGACCACTATGGAGCCTCTCCTGTCTGCCCTTGTAAGACTGGCTGAATGCCTTGGGGTAATGCGGTCTCTTAAGTACCCTGGTCCAATGGGAAGAGATAGATGAGATAAATGATTGAGAACAACTCAAAAAGAAGGTGGAGGAAAGGAAACGTAAAAAACAACAACTAGATTCTCCAAAGTTACACCAGGAGGGGGAGGGGGAGAGGTTAGAGAAGATGAGCAAGGAAGGATTACCAGGAGCCCAAGCATCACAGAAGGAATCCTCAAGTGTCCCGAGCAAAGGAACAAGTGCTGAGGAAGAATTAGTTATTGACAAGGCCTCAATCTTAAATATGAATGATTTAAAAGAAAATTTAGAGTCCAGATTTGACAAGTTGGAACAAGCATTGCAAATTAAGCTTCAGAGTATGGAAGAACAAAGAGTAATAGATAACCAGAAATTTCAAAGAGAGATAAAAGAACCATTTCAAAAGTAATCAAAACCACCAAATCAGAATGCACCAATCTGATTCAGGAGATAGAAAATTTGAAAGAGGGGGTAAATGCTATAGGTAAGGAAGTTTGGGAATTACTCCATGATATTAAAGAAATGAAAGAGAAAGTTAATACTAGAGAGGAAAGACTGACAGACCAAGATAGAAGGTTAGTTTTTTTTGAAGAACAAATGAGAAGAAATAATGTTGTGATTAGGAATATACCGGAGCAAAATCCAGATAATCTAAAACAAAGATTGATGACCTTGTTACATTGGTTAAAATTAGGGGATAATTTGGGGCCAGAAGAAATTGCAAGTGCCTATAGATTAGGTCCAAGAAAAAACAGAGATGGAGTGAGAAATGTCTTAGTCAAATTTGTTAACCTGGCCTTAAAGTTAAAATTGATGAATTATATAAAGTCTCTAGGGCAAGGAGCCTTAAAATTGGAATCCATAAATATCGAAGCCTATAACAATATAGCCCTGGATGAACATATTTGGAGGTCTCAATTAAAACCAGTTACAAAGACACTAAGAGATAAGGGCATTAAATACAACTGGAGGCCACCCAAGCAATTAAGAATTATGAATCAAGGAAAAAATGTCCTGGTGAGGGAGGTCTCTCAGGCTATGGGCACTCTAGTAGATGCAAATATAATTGAGAAAGACTCAAATGAACGGAGGCTTCTCAAAGACGCTCTTACTTTAGTGATGGGAGATCAAGAAGTTGAGGAAGAGGATGGGGAGGTCTTAGGGGCGGAGGTATGGATCTAAATGAAAGGGTCATCCACAAGAGTCATCTGAGATGACTGAAGAAACAGTATCATTTTATCATTTTAGTATGAAATAAAAATTATGAACAAGTAACGGATATATATACAACAAACAAACCATCCTACCTCTCTCTCTATATATATATATAGATAGATAGATAGATAGATAGATATAGATATAGATATAGATAGATAGATATAATAGACAGACAGACAGACAGACAGATAGATAGATATAGATAGATAGATATAGATATAGGTAGGATGGTTTGTTGTTTGTCATGTGCTGCCCCCCCAATTTTGGATTTCAAAGGTTGCTTTTCAGCTAGGAAAGTGGGGGGGTAGTGATTTTTCCACTTTTTATTAGAGTTTTTTTCACATGGGGGTACAAGAGATAGTAGGGGTATAATGGACACAAGAGAGGAAAGTATGTTTCTTAATTTTTTATTTTTTTTATTTTTCTTCGTTTCCACATTGGGGATATGACAGCGGGGGCAAAATGACCAACAATTTTACATGCCGAGTAGTATAAAAGTTATATCATGGAACGTTAAGGTCTTAGGAAATCAAATTAAGAGGAAGAGATTAGAAGGGATTTTGAAAAGAGAAAAAGCAGATATCATCTTCCTCCAGGAAACACACCAAAAATGTGAAAACAAAAATAACCTCTATGTGAAGGGAACAGAGATTTATGAATAGTGTTTGGGAACATTGAACTCAAGAGGAGTGGCTACTTTAATATCAATTAAACTAGGTTTTACGATGTCTAAAAGTATTAATGACAGAGAGGGAAGATTTCAGTTAATCAATGGTAAAATCGACAACAAGGAATATACTCTAGTAAACATATATGTACCAAATAAAGACCAAGGACCATTTCTAGACAAAATTCTACCAATTATTAATAAGGAAAGATCGCCAAACTTAATAATAGGAGGTGACATTAACCTGACAAGGCCTGACAAGGTCAAACTCCTCCTATTACAGGAAAAGTCAATTTAAAATACTAGATAGATGGATGGACAAATTGAAGGTTAAAGACGCATGAAGAATGTTAAAAGATAAGGAAAAGGCATTCATATTCTTTTCCCCAATGTACAAGTCCTACTCCCAAATTGATTATTTTTTAGTGTCTGAGAACTTACTACAAAATTTAAAAGATTTTAAGATAGGCACCCTTAAATTATCAGACCACACGATGATTACCTTAGACATCAATCTAAAAAGAGATGCTGCTAAAAGCAATTTATCGAGACTAGATACTAAACTTCTTAGTAACAATCGTATAAGAAGATTGATGGATAGTTGGTCAGAAAAATGGGAATTTAACGATACGGGTGAGGTGGTGCAGTCTATTTTGTGGGATGCCATGAAAGCAGTGTTGAGGGGTGAATGTATTCAAGAGAAAATTATTAATGATAAAAAAATGAACAAGAAGGTAGTGAAAAGAGAACAAGAACTAAGAGATCTAGAGAAAAGGCATATGGACACTGGTAGTGAGGTGTTATGGAATAATCTGCAAACATTAAGAAAAGAGGCAATAAGTTTAGAAATTGAAAAGGCAAGAAAAGATATGGCTTATTTAAAAAGAAATAATTTTGAATTTAATAATAAGGACATGAGAAGTTTAGCAAAAAAAGCAAAACATAAAAAGAGTAAGAGACAAATAGAAGCCCTGATAGATAATAATGGTTCGATAGCTTATAAAATAGAGGATAACCTCCAAATAGCAGAATAATTTTTCTCAGATCTATACAAGGAAAAGGTAGTTGATATAACAAAATTAAGATCTTATTCAGACAAAAACCAAAATGTTCAATTAAAAGAAGAACACATAGAATAAATGGAGCAGGAGATAGGCGATAAGGAAATCGAAGCTGTAATTAGAAAATTAAAAAACGACAAAGTGCCAGGAGAAGATGGATTTCTATCAGAGATTTATAAGCTATGTCAAGAAGTAATGATCCCTAAATTGAGGAACTTATACAACTATATATTGGAGGGAGGAGATATACCTAAATCCTGGACTCGATCAATTACGGTATTAATCCCAAAACCGGGTAAAGACAAGGAAAAGATAGTCAATTACCAACCTATTTCCCTATTAAACCAAGATGCCAAGATATATACATCTTTTTTGAATAACCGTCTTAATAAATTCTTAAAATACTATATTGAAGAAGATCAAGCAGGCTTTATAAGATGCAAAGACTGATGAATAGGTTAGTCAACATTATTGATTCGATAAAAATAGTAAAGAAAAAGTCTGTATATTAGCGCTAGACATCTACAAAGCCTTTGATTCTATTCAGTGGTTTGCTATAAGAGAAATATGTTCTAAATTAAAATTTGGCTCTAAATTTAGATATCTAATTACATTTGAGGAAGTCACTGGTTTAAAGATTAATTGGTACAAAACAGAAGCTATTAAATGCAATTTATCGGATGCTGGAAAAAAGATGATTACGGAGAAATTCGAATTCATAATAAAAGGTAACCTGAAATACTTGGGAATAATGGTGACGGAGGAGGTTAAAGACCTATATAACATTAATTTCAATAAATTAAGAAATGAATTAAAGTTAACTATGGAACAATTAAAACTGTTAAAATTATTATGGTTTGGGAAAAGTAATTTGTGCAAGATGAAAATCATGCCAAAGTTAAATTTTTTATTAGAAAACTTGCCAATCAAAATAAAAGAGACAGAGCTTAAAATTTGGCAAAAATTGATAAATGACTTGTGTAACGCTGGAGAAAAGCCAAGAATCAGCAAAGGTTTATGGTATAGAAAGAACAAATTTAGAGGATTAAATATCCCAAATGTTAAAAGTTACTATAGAGCATTTAATTTGAAAAGAATAATAAAATTATTAAGCCTGCTATGCGATCAGAGTAAAGAAACAGAACATATAGAGTTTAAGAAATAGAAGGGAGAATTATTTTTAGGCCAATTGAAGATCAATCCACCAATTTGCAATTTCTCTTTTAAAAACTTACTTAAATTATGGAAAGGTTTGAAAACAAAACTGGCTCCGAACCATTCACCTGTAATTAACATTTTAGATATCCAAGACTGTCCGTTAGAATTAGTAACAAAAATAAGAGATATTTAATGAAGGTAAAGGTTTCCCTTGCTCGAAAGCCAGTCGTATCCGACTCTAGGCTGCAGTGCTCACCTCTGTTTCTAAGCTGGAGAGCCAGTGCTGTCTGCTTCTGCAGACGTTTCCGTGGTCATGTGGCAGGCATGACTAGACACAGAACGCTGTTACCTTCCACCGAAGTGGTCCCTATTTATCTACTTGCAATTTCTTGCTTTCGAACTGCTAAGTTGGCAGGAGCTGGGACGAAGACGGGAGCTCATTTCCGTCCTGCAGTACTCGGGAATTGAACTGCTGACCTTCCGCTTCCCAGTCAGCGTATTAGCCACTTGAGCCACTGCAGTCTCTTTTTTTAACTACACAATAAGATTTTATTACTTTCACAATGGTTTGAAAAATGCAATAATTACCACAACAGAAAAATTATATATAATAAATTGAAGTTAAGTTGGTTACAAGAATTGCAGATGGAAGCTTGGGATAACTGCATGAGGAAAAATATTATAATAAACAGGGCAATAACTCCATTTGAAGAGTTGGTTCTTGAGGTAAGACAGGATAAAAAGAAATTAAATGGATTAGTAGATAAAATATTACATATCAATTGTTAAATTCCGGTGAGGAATCTTAACAATCGCTTAAAACATTTTGGGAGGAGGAACTGGGAATCTCAATTAAAGACGCGGATTGGAAAAAAATGGATTCATAGAAATGTCAATTAAGGAAAAAGAACACCATTGTAATGTTATATGGAGATAGTATCTTACCCCGGTCAAACTACATTTAATGATTTATGCTGGAGGTGTAATGGTGAGAAAGGGACATACATTTATATGTGGTGGCCATGCAACCAATTAAGAAAATTTTGTAAAGCAATAGAAGATGAATTGAATAAAATATTAAATACAACAATTGTATTAAGCCCAAAGTTAGCTATACTGGGGGAACTTGAGAAACTAAATTTGAAACATACAAAAAAAGAGTTATTGTTGCCATTATTAATGGTCGCAAGACAATTAATTGCCAAAGATTGGAAAGGGGGAAGATGTGTGGCAATTAGCACTTAATGAAAAATTAACTATGCAAGTTCATCAAAGAAAGTGATGATGGTGAAGACCCTTTTCTTGGACATATGGAAACCCTTTGTTGATCATGCACTATCTGATGGGAAAGGGTTTAAACCAGGCCATGATACACTCCTTTTTTGGAAAGAGTCATAAAGTACTATGGTCTGAACCCCCCGCTGCCAACCCCAACTGAAGCAAGGGTGCTTTCTTTATCCATATGTTGGATTGGGCCCCTCACATCTTTCCTTCCCCCTTTTCTTTTCTTATTTTCGATTGTTTTTCAAGACCCTGTACCATAAGACTCGGAAATATAACAATCTTGAGCAATGCGAAAGCATGAATTGACTTGTGTATGTTCTATTCTACAGTCACTTATTTATTTATTTATTTTGGTGTTATACTGTCAATCTGTGTTTAATAAAATTTATAAAATTTAAAAAAGTCAAAACCAGCACCTTGAATTGCACCCGGAGGCACACTGGCAACCAATGCAGCTCCCAAAGCAGCAGCGAGGCAGAGGTATAATGCCCGTACCCCATCACAACCCAGGCAGCTGCATTCTGGACCAGCTGAAGCCTCTGAATGGTCGTCAAGGGAAGCCCCATGTAGAGCGTGTTGCAATAATCCAATCTGGAGGTGACCAGAGCATGAGTGACCATGAGCAAGGAGTCCCGGTCCAGGAGCAGGCATAATTGGTAGATGACACAAAACTGTGCAACGGCTCTCCTAGCCACGGTTGCCACCTGCTCTTTGAGCAGTAGCCACAAGTCCAGGAGGACCCCCAACGTACGCACCGGATCTGTCTGAGGCAGCGATGCCCCGTTCCTTCCCAGTCAGCCTGGCTGGAAAAGGGCAGAAACACCTGTGAGAGGGAGGCAGGCAACTTTAAAAGAACTTTGTCTGCTGCCTCTGAGGCCACCGGACGCATGCCTCGTCCCTTCCCAGTCAGCCTGGCTGGAGAAGGGCAGAAACAGCTGTGAGATGGAGGCAGGCAACTTTAAAAGAACTTTGCCTCTGCTGCCTCTGAGGCCACCGGACGCTTGCCTCGTCCCTTCCCAGTCAGCCTGGCTGGAGAAGGGCAGAAACAGCTGTGAGATGGAGGCAGGCAACTTTAAAAGAACTTTGTCTCTGCTGCCTCTGAGGCCACCGGATGCTTGCCTTGTCCCTTCCCAGTCAGCCTGGCTAGAAAAGGGCAGAAACACCTGTGAGAGGGAGGCAGGCAACTTTAAAAGAACTTTGCCTCTGCTGCCTCTGAGGCCACCGGGCACATGCCTCGTTCTGGAGGGAGTGGTAGCATCTGCACCATCTCCTCACAGCAACGAGGGGACCTGTTTTGTGCTCACTAACACCTGACGTTGGGGCACAGAGAGCAGAGCTTTTTTCCCAGTCTGTTGAGAGTGTGGAACTTTGGGCTCTGTGGGAACCGTAAGGACACAACCTTTATGGGATTGTGATAATTGTGCTGAATTTTTTTGATTATTTGTATATTGAATTTTGTAATGCATATTGATTTTATGCTGTGCTACTTTGTTAGTTGGAATTTTTGTGGTATATTTTAGGATGCTGTTGTTTATAGACTAGTCTTTTTGCATTGATTGTATATTTAATTCTGCAGTTGTTGATTTGTAATTGTATACTATTGTGTTTTGTGTGTTTATATTGTTTTCTCTTGTTATATTGTATTTAATTTACTTGTTGTAAGCCGCCCTGAGTTGGCCCTGGCTAAGTAGGGCAGGATATAAATCGAATGAATGAAATGAATGAATGAAATGAAATCCAGAACCAAATATGGTAGCTCCTGGGATAGCACGGCCCCCGAACCCAAAGCCACTCAGTCTTGCAAGGATTCAGCTGAAGCCCGTTGACCCCCATCCAGACCCGAACAGCCTCTAGACACCTGGTTAGGACTTTGACTGCATCACTCAGGTCCCCATGGGCCAAGATGTACAGTTGGGTATCATCTGCATACTGATGATACCTCAACCCATGGGAATGAATTATCTCCCCCAGCGGTTTCATGTAGATGTTAAACAGCAGAGGCGAAAGTACCGAGCCCATTGGTACCCCACATGGGAGAGACCGAGGGCTGGACAACTTGCTCCCTAAAGACACCGACTTAATCCGGTCCCTCAGAAATGAGGAAAACCAGGACAGCACAGTGCCCTGGGGCCCCAATCCTCAGAGCCGGCCAAGAAGGATACCGTGGTTGACGGTATTGAAAGCCACTGAGAGGTCAAAAAGAGCAAGAACTGGGGGATTACCCTTGTCCCGCTCCTGCCAGAGATCATCCAAGAGTGCAACCAATGCAGTCTCGGTACCATAACAGGGCCTGAATCCTGACTGAAATGGGTTCCCCTGGAGCTGCCATGCCACTGCTTTTTCCAACACCTTCCCCACGAAGGGAAGATTGGAAATTGGTAGCAGCTTTTGGAAGACGCAGGAATCTTCATCCAGACTGTCAGCAGAGGAAGGTGAGCATTAAAGCTCAGGCAAGTTGAGCAGAGAGGCATTCACCATCGCACCGACCCAACTGCCCATTGTAGCCTTGGCCGCTCTAACCAGCCACGCGGGACAGTGATCTAGTAATCAAGTGGTATCACACACAGCTCCAAGGAGCCTGTCCACTTTATCAAGGCCAGCGGGTGTTGGCAGCAGAGGCGTTGGAGGCAGCGGTGAGGCTAGTCTCAGGGTAGCTGACCAGGGCTTCCTCCTCGCTGACCCCCCAACCAGGAGGGGAGGGGAAAGAGGAGGAGGTGGTGGCACCAGCGGCGGCATTTAAGCCTCTTGGCCCCCGAAGCTGGGGAAAGTTTTGCCCTCCTTCCCCCACCTTCGGAGCTGCCGAGGCGCAGGTGGTGGCAGCAGAGGCAGTGGAGGCAGCGGTGAGCCTGGTCTCAGGGTCGCCAACCGGGGCTTCCTCCTCGCTGACCCTCCAACCAGGAGGGGCACGGGGGAGGAGAAAGTGGTGGTGGCGCTGCTGGTGGCATTTAAGCCTCTCGGCCCATTTCACCCTCCTCCTCCCCACCTTCAGAGCTGCCGAGGTGCAGTAGTGTTGGTGGCAGAGGCATTGGAGGCAGCGGTGAGGCTGGTCTTGGGGTTGCCGACTGGGGCTTCCTCCTCACTGACCCCCCAACCAGGAGGGGCACGGGGGAGTATTCCTATAGCAGTAACTATGTGTGTTCTGGTAATGATTGTCAGGTACAAAAGCTTTCTTATAGCTGTTCTATAATTACTATGCAGTGTAAAGCTAGTTTGCTTCTTCGTGGTGTACCCTGGGGAACCAGTGGTGGGCTCCAAAAAAAATTACTACCACACTGTGGGCGTGGTATGCTGGGCATGGCCAGGGGGATTGCCCTGCATTGCACCCAAATTAGGACTACTTTATTTCAAAGCTTGGATGGGCGGGGCCAAACAGAATTTCTGCTACCGGTTCTGATGAACTGGTGCGAACCTGCTGATGCCCACCACTGTGGGTGACACTAATAGAACTAGCACTCGCTGGCAGCCAGATAATCAATATCATCTCCTGGCTAAGTATATACAAGTCTCAAGTTTTAACTTTTCTTAATAGTAATGAGACTGCCATAAACTAAATAAATAAATGTAATTACTTTTGTTCGGTAGAGACTTGCTTTCCTCTCTGTTTGTGTGGATATTGTAACAATGTGGGCATTTTGGAGGCCTAATGTCAACTATCTTTTGCTTCTGACCCATCTGCTTCTCTTTAGATGTTAAGGTGCAATAATCGGTTGCATCTCCTAACACTTTTAGTTTCTAACTCTTCCTTAAGATGGTGTGCAATCTCTTTGCACTCAGTTTCACTTAGAGTAGTCTCAGTTAGGTCACCAACATAAACAAGAATAAAAGTTAAATGTCAGTTTCTGCTTTTGGTATATAAGCATTAATTTGCCTCATCATGCATGGAACCTTGTTGCAGCACCATCTTGTTCAATTTCTCATTCCAGGCCTGAGCAGCTTGCTTCAGCCCATAAAGGCTTTTCTTTAGTGCGCAGACTAAATCAGATTGTTTCTGTTTAATGAAGCCAGATGGCTGTTCCATGTACAGCCTCTTCACAATCTTTCCATGTAGAAACACAGCCCTGACATTTACGTGTTGGACTTGCATCTTTCTAGAGCAGGGGTACCCAACTATGGCCTGTGAGCCAGATCCGGCCCCTGACACCAATTCATCCAGCCCGCGCAATTCATCCAGCCCGCGCACCAATTCATCCAGAAGCGACAAGGGTGGCGCGGGCTGGATGAATTGGTGTTGGGGGCCAGATATGGCCCACAGGCCATAGTTTGGCCACCCCTGTTCTAGAAAGATGCAAGTCCAACACGTAGATGTCAGGACTGCGTTTCTACATGGAAAAATTGTGAGGTTTATGCAGAGACAATGTCAGCTTAAAATCTATCTCATCCTGTTGCAAAACAGATTGCAAGGTGTGTTTTGCTTCCACTTCTGGTGGGAGGAACCATGTGACCGGCCCGCTGAACCACGTGACCAGCCCGCAGTCCAAAAATGTTTGGGCTACCACACTCAGGAGCATTCTTGCAGTTTGCTTGACAACAAGAACAAAGGTTTCACCAAAGTTTTCTCCATATTCCTGTAGGAAGCCCTTGGCAACTAGCTTTGCCCTGCAGTGCTCCACTTCTCCGTCTGTACCTTATTTCAGCTTGAAAGTCCACTTGCAGGCTTTCTTTCCTGATGGTAGCTTAGTCAGTGTCCACATCTTGTTTATCTATTCCTTGCAGCTTTTCTCCATCTGGTGGCTTCAGATACCTGCATCTGCTCAACTTCCTCCCAGGTTGCTGGCTCATTTACAAGTGATGCTCTTGTAAGGTAGTAGAGGTGGGGAGCTGGCACACCTTTGTTGGGTTTTTCAGGGGACGCCCAAATGAGGCTTCTTTCATGTGCATCTCTCGGGAATTAAACCTGTCTTTCCGGTCTCCAAGCCTAGCGCCTTAACTACTAAGCTACCGGGGGAGCTAGCTGATTGGTTACAGTATCCGAACCAACACTGTAACCATTACACCACAAATCCTCCAATTTTTATCACCAAAATTAGGAATACTGATGTTATCCTGTTTGATTGACTAAATCCTCGAATGCATATATCTGCTTATCAGGGGATGACTTTGCTGTCAAGAGATGACTTGCAAACATAAATATGTACTACATATGGAATCTACAGATTGTCACAGTCACCACCACCACCACCACCACAACAACAACAACAGCAACATATTCAACATCAACATTATCCTAATCATCATGTTAGAAATGCAGAACTAGAAAGGACCCTACAGATCATCAAATCCAGCTCAAGTCAAAGACACAGAATGGGGAATCGAAGTCCCCGCTTTTGGCTCTGCAGCCAGGTACCTAAACCTCTGACCTATTCAGATACAGTAGCTTCACATTTTCTCAAAGTACAATTTATTTCTCTATATAAGATCGTCTCATGCCTTTAGTTTCCAGGCAGCAAACCCCAAGTTATCACATGTTGAGATATCAAGAATGTGGCATATGTTCCAGCTCCTTTCTCAAGAAGCATAAGATAAGCCAGCTTTAATATTTCCTCTTATATGTCTCAGTGGTTTCTGGGTGTCTTTCCTATTGCTGCAGAACAGAAGTACAGTAATTGTGCTCATGCACACATATTCAGATCAATAGCAAGGTTTAGTTTCTTTGTCATGGGAATTGAGTCTCAATGAATAGTCATGACTGCAGAATTCAGTATCTCAAATATTTGCTGAAAGGAAAAGAGAAAAGGGACACCAATAGAAGACATTTGTTTGGAAATGAGATGGAATATTAAACAGTTTGACTTTATTTACTCTCTTAACTTGGCAAAATATTCCCTCTGCTGTTTGTGCTGTTCTGCTTCAGATACATCTTGCTGTTTCTTTACTACAGCAGCTCATAAGAATAAATATATTAAATGAGAGTAGGGGGATAAATGTATTTACACACCATGTGGGGTTCTCCAAAAGCAGGGGTTCTCCAACTTCCTCAACCACATCAGAATCCTTGGACATTTCTGAGAATCTCAGTGGACCACATAATTAACCTCTTGTGTTGCTTTGCCAATCAAGCACATGTATTTTGATAAATTGAGATCTTGATTTTTAGTGACAACTAAACAAAGTGAGGCAAATACCTTAAGTAGCAGATTTTTGTGGTTCCATTAAATGATAGGATATTATTAGCTATTTTAATTTTTCTTGCTATAATTCTATTTGAAGTGGGATTTTCAGGTGTTTAAATGAACAGTATTCTTTCAATACTATAAATCTTGATTTGCTGGATTGTCTCAAGCAATCAAATGACTTGGATTGGGGTTATGTTTACATGAGCTGGCCAATCTGTTTGTTTCATTTTCTCCCATATTTGTAACCTGTTAAAGAAACAGAATGGGCTGACATTGGCAAGAGTGTCCATGGGGATTTTTCTAAGGGAGAATGAAACTACATCGTGGTGTTATCGTAATTTGTGTCCCCTGCTCCAGAAAAAAAGAAACAAGACCCAACATATGGAGTTTACTAACTGGACCATACCTTTATTAACTGTAAATCTCCCATCTTCTTCCTAAATTAGGGTCTCAAGTGGTTAAGATGCTGAACTAGATGAATAGAAGGTCGGAGTTTGATTCCCAGGTACTGCATGATGGAGTGAGCTCCTGTCTCAGTCCCAGCTCCTGCCAACATAGCAGTTCAAAAATAAGAAATCACAAGTAGATAAACAGGTACCACTTTGGTGGGAAGGTAAACAGCATTCCGTGCACTCTGGTGTTGAGGCATGCCTGCCACATTCTCACGGAAACGTCTGCAGATGCAGACTTTGGCTATAAACAGAGATGAATACTGAACCCTAGAATCAGATATCACTGGCTTTTGAGCCAGGGCGACCTTTACCTTTTACCTAAATGCAAAATCTAGGCCAGAGGCCAGAATTTCCTCAACTGCCACCCTTGCCTTGTCACAAATTACTATGTAACAGCAGCCAGCTTATTTTTAGAGGCAAATCTATTGAGACCTCATTCACAAAATGGTGCCTTTGGGAATTTACAATCCATACCTAAATGTCCACATTGTTGCCTCTTCAGGGGGCAGGTTTAAAAATCTAGTACAGTACTGTATTCTGATCCTATCCAGGCCATCTAAAAAAATCCTTGACACCCCAATGTTGGTCTATTACAGAACTGTTATTATTCTAAGGTGATAAATGAACCCCATCCCCTTGAAACAATTCAGACATTCAAATAAAATACTGATAGCATTGTTCTCTTAAATATCTCTCAATCATTTACCTTTGCCTGTTATTCTTGTAGGAATCAGCAACATCTCAAAACTTGGCTCTAAAAACAATTTCTGGCAGCTTACTTTGTATGAATTGGGGAACAAAGCCCCACCTTTATTGTATCACACTGGCCCCTGATCAGACAAGCTTGAACTCACTCTGAAGCTGGCAAAGTCATGGAGGACCCTGACATAGTTTTGCCTAGTGCGAGGAGCCAGAGATAAGATCACTGCAAACGGTGACTACAGCTGTAGTGATTATAATTAGTATGTACCCAAGATCACCCTAAAATCATATGTTATATTATTTAATATAAAGGATCCCAGCCCACTGGGGCAGAGAGAAATTTTCTCTGAAGAGTTTTAATGGTATGCCCTTAACTCAAAAACAGTTCTCCAGGCGAGGGGAATCACAGTGGGCTAGAATTCTTAACTAATTAAGCAGGGTAAATAGACCTGTCTTCTTGTTTGGCCGAGGTATGAACCTCTGACTTGGGTTCAGACTAATCCCCGTTGTTTCATGTGTATGCTCTAAAGATTAACCAACTGGTTCCGTGACTTTTCCAGGAATCTTTGGTCAAGAAATCTTCCTGTCAACACTGGCTAGGCAATTATAGCTTGTTAGTTATTAAGGTACGTAAACAACTAGTCCTATTTGTTTGTTTTCCTGGAACTTTGGCCAAGGAAATCCCTTCAGTCAACAACAGCCAAACTAATTTACTTCTGTTACCTATTAAGCACATCCGCAGGGTAATTCTGCTGTTATTCAGTAAATTAGCTATTTTAGTTAGCCTATGCTATTTTTTGCTTATAAAATGTTGTAGAAAATAAACTTCTTGAGGTGCAACCCTTTACCCATGAAGTCTGCCTGCCAGTCATTTCTATCCGCTGAGAAGGCATCATAGCAACAAATGGTGCCCAACGTGGGGCACTTTTTAGCGTAAGGCATTTATTTTTTACTTGAGAATAAGGCCTCCAACCCAAACTCCTGGGGGAGACTGACAGTTGGAGAATGCTGTAAGGGAGGCATCCAAGAAGGGAAGCCTGGTTATAATGGGAGACTTCAATTACCCTCACATAGACTGGGTGAACGGTTGTTCAGCACATGATAAAGCGATAAAGTTCCTAGATATGCTAAATGATTGTTGCCTGGGACAGATGGTTGAAGACCCAACTAGAGGTACAAGAATCCTTGACTTGTAATCCTGAGTAATACTCAGGATCTGGTGCAAGATGTTAATGTGACTGATCCAATAGGGAACAGTGACCACAACTCAATTATGTTTAACTTGATCATAGACCGCAAGTCACTGATAAAATCTAACACAGAGACCTTAAATTTTCAAAAAGGAAATTTCCCAAAGATGAGGAAACTAGTAAAAAAGAAGCTGAAAGGGAAAATTGAGAGAGTCCAAACACTCCAAGAGGCATGGAGGCTGTTTACAAAAACAATAACAGAGGACCAATTGGAATGCATACCCAAAAGGAAAAGGGGCACTGCCAGGTCCAAGAGGACTCCGATGTGGCTTACAGGAGCTGTTCGGGAAATGACCAAAAGCAAGAAAAGCTCATTTAGAAGATGGAAGGCTTGTCCGAATGAGGACAGCAGGCAGCAACATAAATTCTGGCAGAACAAATGCAAGGCAACAATCAAGAAAGTAAAGCAAGACTTTGAGGAGCGTATAGTTAAAAATACTCAGAGAAATAACAAAGACTTCTTTAAGTACATTAGAAGTAAGAACCCAACTAGGAAGGCCATTGGACCATTAGATGACAATGGAAGGCAAGGGGTTATTAAAGAGGAAACAGAGATTGCAGAGAGACTCAATGAATTCTTTGCTTCAGTATTCACTGAAGAAGACAGGGACCACATGCCCAAAACAGAGCCTATCTTTGTAGTGAGGGAAAACGAAGAATTAAGCCAGATAGAAATAACCAGGGAGGAGGTCCTTGAATTCTTGTTAAACTAAATGCTAACAAATCACCAGGACCAGATGACACCCATCCATGAGTTCTCAGGGAACTTAAAGATGAAATTGCTGATCTCCTAGCCAAAATATATAATCTTTCCCTCAAATCAGGCTTTGTTCCTGATGACTGGAAGGTAGCGAATGTAACACCAATTTTCAAAAAAGGATCCAGAAGTGATCCAGGAAATTACCGACCTGTCAGTTTGACATGTGTCCCAGGTAAAGTGATGGAAACCATCCTAAAAGATAGGATTAATAGGCACATAGAAGAGAAGGCGCTGCTAAAGGAGAGCCAACATGGCTTTTGCAAGGGCAAATCATGCCTCACTAATCTGTTGGAATTTTTTGAGTGTCAACAAGCATGTGGATAAGGGGGATCCAGTTGACATTGTTTATCTGGACTTTCAGAAGGCTTTTGACAAGGTCCCACACCAAAGGCTCTTGAATAAACTTACCAGTCATGGAATAAAGGGACAGGTCTTGTCCTGGATCAGCAACTGGCTAAGGGACAGGAAACAGAGGGTAGCACTAAATGGACACTTCTCCAAGTGGAGGGAAGTAAAGAGTGGGGTCCCCCAAGGTTCAGTACTGGGACCCCTGCTTTTCAACCTCTTCATAAATGATCTAGAAGTAGGAATAAATAGCAAGGTAGCCAAATTTGCTGACGACACTAAATTATACAGGGTAGTGAAAACTGTGAGAGATTGTGAGGAGCTCCAGAGGGATCTCTTGACACTGGGGGAGTGGGCAAAACAGTGGCAAATGAGCTTCAACATTAGTAAGTGCAGAGTGATGCATGTTGGGGCAAAAAAACCAATTACATTTATAAACTGATGGGTTCTGAACTCTCTGTGACAAACCAGGAAAGGGACCTTGGTGTCCTGGTGGACAGCTCAATGAAGGTGTCAACCCAGTGTGCCTCAGCAGTGAAAAAAGCAAACTCAATGCTAGGGATCATTAGGAAGGGTATAGAAAATAAGTCAGCAAGTGTCATTTTGCCTCTTTATAAATCTATGGTGAGGCCCCATCTGGAATACTGTGTACAGTTCTGGTCTCCATACCTCCAGAAGAATATTATGGAGCTGGGAAAAGTGCAGAGGAGGGCAACCAAAATGATTAGGCGACTGGAACACCTTCCTTACCATCTGAGGCTGCAACGGTTGGGCTCTTCACTCTTGAACAACAGTGTCTAAGAGGTGACCTGATTGAAGTTTATAAAATCATGCACGGTGTGGACAAAGCAGATAAGGAAAAACTGTTTTCCCTATCGCATAACACTAGAACTAGGGGGCACTCCATGAAACTTTTGGGTACAAGTTCTCAAACAAATAAGAGAAAGTACTTTTTTACCCAGAGGATCACTGGTCTATGGAACTCCCTGACAGATGAAGTGGTGACAGCTGTCAGTCTTGACAGCTTCAAGAAAGGATTAGACAAGTTCATGGAGGACAAGGGTATTAATGGCTATAATTATGGATACCTAAGGACAACCTCCGGGTTGGAGAGATAGGCAGGATATCTCTCAATGCCATTTCCAGGGAATCCTAAGCAGGTGAAGGCATCTGCTTGGGAATACCCTGAAGCAAATGGTGAGCCACTGTGTGTGACAGAATGCTGGACTGGATGGGCTGTGGCCTGTTCCAGCAAGGCTGTTCTTATGTTCTTATGTAAGGCAAGCTTGCACGAAGCTGAACGCAAGCTGACAGCGGGAAACAGATGAAAGACTGAAGGGCTCATGCGAAGAGCCAGGAACATCACGGAGGCAGATCCAGGCGACCAGGACTTGAACACGCCATAACTCATTTGTCCAGGAGGGACCCCTGTGAGTGAGGTGCGCCGATTCATTCCCTGTTAAGGAACCCCATCGTTCTTCAAAAGAACCCAATCATTCTTCAAAGAAGGACCCCCCATGGTGAGTATGGGTGGTTCACCATCAAATTCCCAAAAGGAATTTGCTGAGGAGCTGGGGTATTTGCTCAAAAAGGCAGGGAGGAGAGTCCCCATAGGACAGATACAACGCATGCTCCTAGTTATTAGTGAACGCTGTCCCTGGTCATTCCATCTTGAGGTCTGAGTGAGGGTAGGAATTACGTTGTATGAGGAACCCAGGGCACCAGCTGATATTCTTATAGTCTGGCTAAAATGTAAAGAAGCCCTTGAGCAACTTGGCACACATACGGCTGGCGGGATTTCTGCTGCTTCAATCATACCCTCTGCCCCTCCCCCAGCATATCACTTGGAGCAGCAGCAAATTCCGCATATGTTGCCACCATCTCCATCAATCTTGCCCCCTTTGGCGTCGGTTCCCATGCCAAGGCAGTGGACCCCCTTGGAAAACGAAGGGAGAATAGGAGTGCTTTCCAAGCCATGGTTGAGAATGAAGCAGCGAAGGGTGAGTTGAGCACAGAAGAGTTAGGTGAACTGTTACAGATCTGTCCCCTCCAGTATACCCCTAATCCCCAGGGTGGACTTTTTGTTCAAAACATTGCTATGCCCTACAAATTGCTTGCTGAAATAAGGACAGCATTCAGAGACATGGGGCTTCAAAGCACGTTTGTGAGAGGTCTTTTTGAGATGCTCTGTCACACTCATATTCTCATCCCCCGGGGTTGGCGGGACACAATGAGAATGATGCTTTCCCCAAGTCAGTTTCTCATCTGGGACAGTGAATATAGGTTAGAAGCCCAAAGGAGAGTGGCTCGGGCAGGGGGGTTGTACACAGCAGATGAGCTCTGTGGTGCCGGCGCATTTGCAGCCATAAACCTTCATTCCTCAGGCAACATTGGCTGTAGCTAGTCAATGTGCCTATAAAGCCTATCAGAAGGTACCAGCCAGCAGGAAGCCCGCTAAAAGCTACACTACCATAAAGCAAGGACCGCAAGAACCTTACATGGACTTCATAAACAGGCTTGAGATAGAGATTAAGCAACAGATCGATAATGAGGAAGCACAGCAAGAACTCATGTTGAAGTTAGCAAAGGACAATGCGAATTTAGATTGCAGGCAGGTGTTGCAGGCATTGGGCCATCATCCCGACATTTCTTTGACAGATATGATTCGGGCTTGCCAGGATATCGGAACACAGTCGTACCAAATGGGGCTGCTGGCAGCGGCGGTACAGGGCCAAGGACCAGGGGGACGCTCAGGGTTCCGAAGCAATTGTTTCAGTTGTGGCAAGCCAGGTCATATGCAAAGGGATTGTTGTAAGGGGGAGGAGAGGCAACAATAATGCAGGCAGCAGCGGCAAAGGCAACAGCAATTCAGATAGCAGCGGCAATAGCAATACCAATTCTAGATTCAAAGGAGGAGGTCAGCAATTGAAACCATCCAAGGTTTGTCCAAAATGCAACAAAGGTTTTCACTGGGCAAGAGAGTGCAGGAATGTTCAGGAGTCGGGAAACTTCCGAATGGGCCGGTCTCTGGCCCAGGAGTAAACAGAGATTTAGAAAAGGCTACCCAGAAAGGAAAACAGACAGTTTCAACACCCCGCCCGAGACATGGAGCAGTGTGGGTATTGAACTGGTGGTGCTGGAAGACATTCAGCTGGCACTGCCAGGGCAAGTTTACACCGCAGATTCCCAAATTTTTGGCCCATTTCCTTTTGATGTTTTTGGCCTCGTCCTTCCCCGCATAGAATCAGGCAAGAAAGGCATTTTCATATTTCTGGGAGTAATTGACTTGGACAATGAGGGTATTGTTCAGATGCAGATCTGGACTACCATGCCTCAAACGATCAAGAAAGGAGAATCAGTGGCACAACTGATTATGCTACCTTTCATCCTCCCTGCAGGAGGCTTGGCTCCTAGAAGTGATTCTGGAGGGATCATAGACCCAACTTGGCCCAATATTAGAGAACGTGAAGAAGAGTCAGCGGTATTAGTGATCACAAAGCCTATTGGAAAGAAGCGCCCCCAACTGAAGATATTTCTTAACAAAAGACCATTTGTGGGCCTGCTCAATACTGGAGCAGATGTCACCAACACGAGTGGCCCCAAGACTGGCCTTTGGAGGAAGTAGATAAGGTGTGGGGGGTTGGAGGAAAGTTGGACACTTTTCAGAGATGGTCTTGGCTGACAGCCACCACAGCTGATTCACCAACCCAAGTGGTACTCAGACCTCGCGTTCCTCCAATTCATGTCAATTTGTGGGGTAGAGATTTGCTTGTGCAGTAATCTGCCACCCATAAATTAGAATGAGTCATACAGCTCTTCCCCTGAAATGGATAGTCAAGAAACCTTTTTGGATAGAACAATGGCCCATAGCGGGGGAGAAATTGGTAGCGCTAAAGAAATTGGTTAAAGAACAGCTAGATGCAGGCCACATTGAGCCATCCACTTCACTGTGGAACTCCCCAATTTTTGTCATTAATTCGAAATCTGGCAAGTGGTGACTTTTGCATGACTTGAGAGGCATCAACAAATGCATTCAACCCATGGGAGCGTTGCAGTGTAGCATACCAAATCCTAACATGATTCCCAGAGATTGGGAAATTTTAATTATTGATCTGAAGGACTGCTTTTACACCATTCCATTGAGTCCTCAGGATCGTGAGAAATTTGCTTTTACGGTGCCAGTAGCCAATCACAAAGAGCCCACTCTCCATTTCCATTGGAAATGTTGCTGATGGGAATGCTCAATTCACCAACGTTATGTCAAATTTTTGTGCACAATGCTCTCAAAAAATGCAGGGAATGATATTTTGGTTTGTGGGTCCAGGATCCCCCCACAATGGATTGGGGAACTAGAGGACTCACTGAAGCCTTACGGGCTAATCATAGCCCCAGAAAAGGTTCAGCAAGAGCAACATTATCTGTACCTAGGACATAAGCTGATGCAAGCTTATTCAACTCCCACTATACCATGCATAAAAATCAGGGATTCAATTTCGTATGTTGAACTACAACAACTCTTGGGTACGCTGAATTGGGCACGACCCTATTTCAAGCTATCCACGGAGACACTCAGCGCCCTGTTTCACCTTCTAACAAAAGGGAAACAGCCTGCTGACAAAATAAGCATAACGGCTGCTGCAAAAGAAGCTATAAAGCACGTTAATGCAGCTCTTGCCGAGATCTGGGTAGATCGGGTCCCAGAACCCAAGCAACCACTTGATCTTTTCATTGTTACCACTACAAAGACATTTTAGTGTTTGGGAATCAAGACAATGGAAATGGCTGTAAGCTAGCCTAACACATCTTTATTGCATAGAGTACAGTACGAACATGTGGTAATGGCGGACAAACAGCTCTTTTTATACGGTGGCTATCTAATTGAATCTGGCTCTTCGACAGGCATTGGCTGCTGTCCAAGTGACGTCATCCTTGGTCACGCCTTTCTTGTCCAGGTGAGGTGAGCGCGGGAATCTTTCCCGCGCGGCTGAAGGCATTTGAGTAATGTGAACCATGTGAGCTGGGCGCTCGCTATTGCCCCCGGTGGCCACTAGCTGGCGTCCTCATACAGAAGGTTACAGTGTTACCTGTACCCATTCATGTGGTTACAAATACATTCAACACACTACATTCAGTACACAACATCCCTCCCCCCTAAGATGGGACAAAGTCCCTTAACCAAACTGGTTTCCTGCATGTGCGTTTTGGCCGTGCGGCCGTTATGCTTGACTCGGCCATGCCCCCTCGTCTGTGTCCTCCTGGTTCTTGTCCTGCAATTGGAGAGGATGACTCGTTAGTGACTCGCCGCGGGCTTGCCGCCTTGGGATGGCCAGGAGAAGGGGGAGGGACACTGCTTTTTGGTAAAATGGATGTATTTGCCACACACACCAGCAAGGAACATACTTTCCCCTGTAGAAATGTTAGCTGACTTGATTCAAAAGGGACGCATCAGTGCTAAGGATCTTACAGGGCATGATGCCTGAGAAATAGTTTTGCCAATTAGCAAGGAGCGAGTCTCAAACTTAATGGCAAATGGAGATGCGCTCCCCATTGCTCTTGAAGGATTCATGGGGGAAATAGGTTTTCATTACCCAAAGGACAAACGACTTATTTGTGTGCAAACAGATGCTATCATGCTAAGTTCCATCCTCATGGAACAGCCTTTAAAGGAATCATTGACAGTCTTCACAGACGGCAGTAAAACACGTGGAGTGGTTACTTGGCAGGCATCGGAGAAATAGGAAATCAAACTCACCATGCCACAAAAATCAGCCCAAAGAGCTGAAGTGGCAGCAGTCATTTTGGCCCTTCAATTGTTTCCCAAGCAGGAATTGAACATTATTACAGACAGCATGTATGTGAAGAATCTGGTTTACCAATTGCCAGGAGCGTACATCATGCTCGCAATTGATAACAATCTAATGGCATTGTTTCTTTCCCTACAGTATTTGATGCATCAACGAACTCACAGTTTATATGTGGCACACATTCGAAGCCATCAAGGTTTACCAGGTTCTTTGTCGGAAGACAGTGACTGGGAAGACCGAGCAGTAAAAATGACAGGCGGTGTGTTCGAAACACCAATCCTAAACCACTCTTATTTCCATCAAAACGCAAAAGTTTTGGCGAAGCAGTTTGATCTGCCTATCACACAAGCACAGCAAATAGTCCAATCATGTCCACATTGCGCCGGAATGCAATGCGCTCCGGAATGGGGGGTTAACCCCGGCGGCTTTAAAGCCAATCAACTATGGCAAATGGATGTAACACACTATCCCGAGTTTGGGAAGTGGAAATACATACATGTTACAGTGGATACTTATTCTCATTATGTTTGGGCCACGGCTCAAAAAGGAGAAAATGCTAATCATGTGCAAAACCATTTACTTGCTTGCGTTGGAATATTAGGCAAATCAGAGGCTATTAAGACAGATAACGGTCCCGCTTACATTTCCAAGGCCGTTGCGGAGTTCTGCCGCACATGGGATATCAAATTAACTCATGGTATCCCATACAATTCAACAGGTCAAGCCATTGTAGAATGGACCAACCACACACTCAAAACTCTTTTAGAAAAACAAAAACGGATGGGTGAGGTGGGTAGGTCCCTCCTCAACTTTCAAAGAAGGCTATATATTGTTCGATTTACACATAATACTTTAAATTTACCTTTTTCAGATTTTTCTCCGCAGGAGTTACATTTTTGCAGTGCAGTACCTCTTCACCAGCCAGATGTTTATTACAGGTAAGAAAACAATGGCAGGATGGAGCTAAGAATCAAGAAGACAAAGATGAAATTCCATCCAACAAAAATCCTTTACTGCAGGAAAATAAATGCCTCACTGGCTGAGAGAAAACAAAGCTCTCCGGTTTACAGCTTTTCGAGAATCTTCCACTGGTTTTCTACAATGATACAACATTACGATATTTACAATGGTGCAAAAACAATAGTATAACTACAATTATTAAGTACAGTTATGAGTATATTATATACATATTTATACATATTTACAAGCATGTTACAATCGAATAAATTTAACTTACCTCAAGGTATAATTTCAATGAAAAATATAATTGTTATTCTTTATTTCATTCGCGTCAGGCTTTATGGTAGAGTTCTATTAGCCTTAGACATTATTAAGGCAGTCAAAAGGACTGCTTATATTCTCACTCTACCAAGGCCAGGTGTAATCATGCTAGGGAACACTGAAAATTCTTAAAGCAACAATGAGGTTTTTCACAGTATTATATTACCAATTCAACAATTTACAAGAAGCAGCTAAGATCCTGATCCGAATTTAATCCTAATGGTACTAATGATTTAAATGAATGAATGAAATGAGCTTCCCTCCGTAATAATTTGTTGTTCATATCCATTTTGTCATACATATTGGGAAGTATCTTTTCTAGTGCAATGAATTTTAGGTCATCTTCATTATGGTTATTATCAAGAAAATGAGACAATAGAGGCGCAGAGAGTAAGTGGCTCCGGATCCGAGAGCGATGCTCCAGGATCCAAACCTTCAGAGGGCAACCAGTGCAACCTCACACACATGCACAAGTTGCAAGCAGAATGCAACTCGAGGAATTTCAGGTTAGAAATGTATCAGAACACCAGCGCAATGGACACAGCCCTAACATTTGGATTAGACATGCTCATTATATGTTCCAAATTCATGGCAAGGATGCTACATTGATCTATGAAAACCCAGTAACTGTATCAAATGTCGCCTTTATGCCAACACTTCTTAATCAACCTGCTATAATTTTAGATGAGACACAAAGAGTCAATCAACTGGACAGTTTATTTTCACT
The DNA here is from genome assembly GCA_035047305.1 of Bradypodion pumilum. Lineage (NCBI taxonomy): Eukaryota > Metazoa > Chordata > Lepidosauria > Squamata > Chamaeleonidae > Bradypodion > Bradypodion pumilum. Next base: position 20,677,598 of record JAWDJD010000009.1, on the reverse strand, counting down.
AGCGCCTCATGAGTTGAATGAGGTGCCATGGAGATACATGAAGTATAGTTCATACACTAAAGGCATATGTTACTGTTGTTGGAGTCGTGGAACATGGGCTCTCTATTGGGTTTTCTGGTAACAAATTAAAAAGACTTTGCATGGACTTAAAAATTATACTGGATGTACTGATTACTTTTGGTTATATGGCAATTATAACAAAACTTACAATGGTACTATTGACAGGTTACAGTCAACATGGGTAGATATATATGGTTATTCTGCATCACAATCCAAACATTACAAAGGGCTGAAAACATATGTACAGGATGGCAACTACGAGATCCGAATTTGTGGTTTACCTTTCAAGGTGTCACCACAAATTACCAACCCGGCGATTACAAATGTGCTGGCTTAGGGTACCTCACATTCCCAGTATAGGTCATAAAACCAGAACAGGCAGAAACACAACATCACGGTACATTCACTAAGGTAGAAAAGCCAGTAGTTCCCCTTTCTTCTTCAACACCGTAAATGACGCAAAGTTATGGGAATGCTAGGACCGCAGTGTTCTGACGAAGTAATTACTGATGTTCAGCTCAGTAAGTCCTCATCCACAGGAGGTAGAGCCATTATTGCTGCCATCACAGGAGCTTTGACTCTTGGATCTTACCCAGGTATTATAGTGCAGGAAAATCGTAAGTCTATTATAGGACTCACCTGCCGCTTAGAAAAAACTGTTAACACTACGGGGGAAAAGGTTAGAGACCTCTAGTTAGAATCGGAGGAACTCAATCAAATAATGATGCAGCATAGAATGGCTTTAGATTACCTGCTGGCAAAGCAAGGTGGGTTCTACAAAATAATTGGTAAACGAGGGTGTGAATTGAAATATCATGACTTAAACAGTTCCACTGAACACGAGTTACATAACTTACAAGAAGTCTTTTAAAACAATGTTCACACAGACAATTTGTTGACATCGTTCTGGGATAGCCTGTGGCTTCCCTCAATGGATTGGTTACAAAAGTTGGTAAAATATGCTATATTGATTATCGTTATCCTGATTATGGGATGCTGTTTATTTCAATGCGTTCCACAGATGTTGGGCAGGTGCAATTCTTTATGTCAAACTAAGTACAAGGAACCATCATTGCACAAAGCTATGAAAGATGTCAAATACCAACATCTCATTCCCTGCAATTAAAACAGAAAAAGGGGAAGTATGTAGTGATTATAATTAGTGTACCCAAGATCACCCTAAAATCATATATTATATTATTTAATATAAAGGATCCCAGCCCGCTGGGGCAGAGAGAAATTTTCTCTGAGGAGTTTTAATGGTATGCCCTTAACTCAAAAACAGTTCCCCAGGCGGGGGAATCACAGTGGGCTAGAATTCTTAACTAATTAAGCAGGGTAAATAGACCTGTCTTCTTGTTTGGCCGAGGTATGAACCTCTGACTTGGGTTCGGACTAATCTCCATTGTTTCACGTGTATGCTCTAAAGATTAACCAACTGGTTCCGTGACATTTCTAGGAACATTTGGTCAAGAAATCTTCCTGTCAACACTGGCTAGGCAATTATAGCCTGTTAGTTGCTAAGGCACGTAAACAACTAGTCCTATCTGTTTGTTTTCCTGGAACTTTGGCCAAGGAAATCCCTTCAGTCAACAACAGCCAAACTAATTTACTTCTGTTACTTATTAAGCACGTCCGCAAGGTAATTCTGCTGTTATTCAGTAAGTTAGCTATTTTAGTTAGCCTATGCTATTTTTTGCTTATAAAATGTTGTAGAAAATAAACTCCTTGAGCCGTAACCCTTTACCCATGAAGTCCGCCTGCCAGTCATTTCTATCTGCTGAGAAGGCATCATAGCAACATACAGCCATGAAATAAAAAGATGCTAACTCCTTGGGAGGCAAGCTATGGCAAACCTAGGCAGCATAATAAAAAGTACAAATCGCCCTGCCAACAAAAGTTTGTATAGTTACAGCTATGGTCTTCCTAATAGTAATGTATGGCTGTGAGAACCGAATCCTAAGGAAGGCTGAGCACAGAAGAATAGACTCCTTTAAACAGCGTTGCCAGAGAAGATTTTTGAGAGTCTCATGGACTGCAAACAGATCACAACAATCATTCCTAAAGTAAATAAACCCTGACTGTTTCTTGGAATGAGAGATACTGAAGCTTAAACTCAAATACTTTGGCCAACAAGTGAGAAGATAGGACTCACTGGAGACAGCCTGATGCTAGGAAAGATTGAAGGCAAAAGGAGAAGGGGTGACAGAGTTGTGTGAAGATTTATCAGAGGGTTTTGATTTTAGCTCTAAAATGAACTGCAAATTGGTTATATAATGTTGAGTAAATTGATTCAGTCCAATTTTTTTGCCCAGTTACTGTGAGGTCAGAGATAACTTATTAGAGCACTGACTGATGACTAGGGATCTCATTGATTATTTTGATATGATAGTTCCTCTTTGACACTCTTAATGCATTAATGTATTTGCCAGACAATTTCTTCACAACAACCAAATTCTCAGCCAAGGGAGCTAGTTTCCAACTGCTCTCTAGTCCCTTTTCTCTCTGCTTCATTGACTAAAGTAGTGGTTCCCAATGTGGGGCCCATGCCCCACAAGGGGACCTCCATTCCCAGAAGCCTGTCAATACATTAGCTGATCAGTGCTTTGGTGAATTGACTTAGGCTTCTGGGGATTGAAGTTCAAAAACCAAAGATTGGGAAACACTGGTCTAAAGTTTGTCCATAAACCATGGATAGGGTTAATCTCTGCATTACATAGGGCATTTGGGGGTGACCATATCAGCTAGGATCACATCTGTATAATATTTGGCAACCCAGGCTTCAACAGGAATACCAGCCAAATTAGTTGGAAATCCTTCTAAGGCATCCTGGAACCCCTGAGGATCCAGTAGCCTTTGAGGGTGGATGATTCTAATGGATCCAGTCTCCCCGTGGAGACAGGGCATCCTATCTGTTCAGTCTCTACTCAGAACATATACAGAAAACTGGATTAGGTTCAGATGAAGAAGGAATGAAAATTGGTGGAAGAAAGATCAGTAATGTAAGAAAGCCAGGAATAGCTTGAAATTACTCCTGATGAAAGTGAAAAAAGAAATTGTAAAAGCAGGACAGTAGCAGAACATTACAGGACTTTTTAAATAGCAGAACTACACAATATTAATGTTGATAACAAAGAAACTGAACTTGTTAAAAAAAAGTTGCATACCTTGCTTCAGCCATCAACCCAAATAAAGACTACCGCCAAGAAATCGGAAGATTAAAAATAGCAGCTGCGGAGGGATTGGAAATGATGAATTACAGGGATGTGTCACTGGAGGCCAATGCCAAGATCATCCATGCTATTGTATTTCCAATTACTGTGTATGGATGCAGAACCTAAAGAGTGAAGAAAGTTGACACACACAAAAATGAACTCATTTGAAATGTGGTGCTGAAGGAAAGCTTTTGTGGATACTTTGGACTGTCAGAAAGACTAACCATTGGGTGTTAGTTCAAATCAAGCCAGAATGATGTCTGGAGACAAAAATGATAACACTGAGGCTGTTGTACTTTGGGTGCATCATAAGAAGGGATGCGTGGCGGCAAAATGGCCACCGTGCCCTTTGCTGGCCCCGCCCTGAGGCACGGGCGCAGCAAAATGGAGATGGGGCGTGGTCGGCTTCCCCTTTATAAGGGGTGGCCGAGCCAATCACCCCGCTCCTTTCTAATTCGGCTGGGCCCCAGGCGCGTTTGCCGTGCCCAGCCGATCCACAGCAGCCTTCTCGTTGTCGAGCCGGCCGGCTCGGTGCTTCGGATGAGCCTCGCTCGTCTTGCCTCGGCGCCGGCCCTCCACCCGGGAACGGGTGGGGGACCGTGCGCCTTCCCTCCTCCGCGCCTACAGCCCGCGCAGCAAGGCTTGCGGCGCGCACTCCTGCACAGCGGCCCATCGTCTGGGAACGGACACGGACCATGAGCCTCGCTCCTCGGCGTGCATGGCGCCAAAGAAGGCCTCGGCGGCACAACGCCAGCACGCACCTCGGATGCGCAAAGGCGTGCCGCAGCCTCCGGAGCTCCCTCCCCCACCCCGCAGGGCCCGCAGGGTGGTGGGACGTGAATCCCCGGCTGGGGACCTACCCGCTCTGGCCCTAGATGGGGCTTCGGGTGGGATCACCCCCATTGTGCCCCGTGCTACCGGCGCTCCAGGGACTGCGAGACCCCCAGTCCCAGGTGCCTTTAGAGGCCCGCTTTGCCTCATACCCCTCGCACTCAGCCTCCATTAACTCGCGGCTGGAGTGGCTGGAGGCGGCCCTGCTGCATGCCTCGGCAGGCAGCCCACCACCCAGTACCTCTGGTGCCCCTCTTCGGGTGTCTGGGGCTGTGCCGGATCCTCATGCTTCTCCTGCGACGTAAGGGGTGAGCTCCAATTCGATCCGGAGCTCCGCGCCCCTGTCCAGCCGGAGCCCCCGCTGGGGGTGGCTGGAGGGGTGGCGACAGGTGAGTATGGTGGTCAAGTTAGACACTTATACTCACATACTGGGTCCCTGCCAGTGCCCACCGCCTGGCCATGGCCTACTGGTCAGAATGCAACCCCCTTGGCGCCACAGGTGCCACCTATTATGGCTGGGCAGCCACTAGTGGGGGGATGGAGAGCCTCGTACCCTCCGCTGCCTCAGGCCAGCTCCATTGTTACCCCGCAATTGCCCTACCCGGTTTGGCATTACGGCCCGCCAATGAATACCGGTTACCATACCGTTCTCTCATCAGTCCTGCCCACTGCGGGGGTCATTCTACCCCTCGGTGATCACTTACTTCCCGCTACCAGGGATAAGATTTGGCGAAGGGAGTGTGTTGACCTGTTCAGCCTCTTGAACAGGGAACCTACTCAGGAGGAAAAGGACAAACAGGACGATCAGGATAAGGAGTTGGCCTGCCGGCGCAAACCGTCGCGCACTTGGGTCAACTGGTTGCCTGCATACCTCATTTATGCGGTGGTGTCCCTCAGGGCTTGCCCGGATTTGGCTATCCCCCTTTTCCAATACCTCGATATTATTTATCGAGCCTATGTGGATTACCCAGGTCAATCATGGTTGGTGTATGACGAGAAGTTTCATATGCGGGCCACGCTTCACCTGGAGATGCGCTGGATGAGCCCAACCAGCTTTTGTAGTTATATTATATGACCCCGTCCCGCCCAGCCCTGGTGACCGGTTCCATTCGGGTCACGCAGTACAGCATCCCGGTGCAGCACTATCTCCCCGCCCGCCGGCAGGGCAGGGGATTCACCCTCCCCTGTTGTGCTGGAGCTACTCGTCGGCGGCCGGATGCTCCTGCAGACAGTGCAGGTTTAGGCACACATGTCCTAACTGCTCTGGACCGCACCTGGCAACTGCCTGCACTAGGTCTGGGGGATTCCGGGGGAGGGGCAGGGGATAGCAAGGGACCAACTGGGCTAATGCCGACCCAGCATCAGCTGCTAAAGGCCCCCTCCCCAATTAGGTTGGATGTTTTAGGGTGATGGCTGCGCGTCTACCCCAAGCGGGAGGATGCTGAGTATATCTGGTCCGGCTTCTCTGAGGGGTTTAGGATCCCGTTTGTGGGGGCGCGCTCACCCCAGGATGCACCTAATTTGATTTCATTGAGGGGTATGGAACAAATTGCCCGCTCCAAGATATTCAAGGGGGTCCAAGAGGTCCGGGTTGCTGGTCCTTTTGCGGCTCCCCCTTTCCACAATTTTAAAGTGTCCCCACTGGCTTTTGTCCCAAAGAAGGTTCAGGGTGAATTCCGTCTGATTCACGACTTGTCATACCCAGCCGGCAAACCGGTGAACGATGCTATCCCGGACGAGCTCTGCTCCGTCCGGTATACTTCGTTCGACCAGGCTCTCAGCATGGTCCGGGCCTGCGGCCAGGGGGCTCTGATGGCAAAATGTGACATCATGTCGGCCTTCCGCCTCCTGCCTGTCCACCAGGATGATTTTGAGTTGCTGGGTTTTCGTTTCCAGGGACAGTATTTTCTGGACAAGGCCATGCCCTTTTGATGTTCTGTCTCTTGCTCGGCATTAGAGCGCTTCAGTTCATTCTTGCATTGGGCCTTCGAATGCCGTTCAGGGGTTCGATCAGTGTCCCACTACCTGGATGACTTTTTGTTTGCAGCTCCCGCAGCCTCGGGCGAGTGTGTGCGCCTGTTGGCTGCATTTCAGGAGCTCATGGCCGAATTGGGGGTGCCATTGGCTCCGGAGAAGACCGACGGTCCCTCCACTAATTTAGTGTTCCTTTGGGGTCGATATTGATAAGGTCGCCCAGGCCTCCAGGTTGCCCACAGACAGAATAACCCGCATCTTGGGGGCCATTCATGCCTTGTTAGCCGAGCGTAAGGCATCCCTACATGACCTCCAGGTGCTTCATGGTTACCTCAACTTCACTTGCCGGGTTATTGAGCCCGGCCGGGCTTTTGCCAGGCGCCTGTGTGACGCCATGGTTCGGTTATCCGGATCACACCACAGGATTCGATTGACCAGGGGTAACCGGGACGACCTGCAGGTGTGGCTGGGATTCCTTTCGGGTTATAATGGGGTTTCATTTTGGCATGATGAACGTGTAGCGACTCCCGTTTTCCAGGTTCAGTCAGATGCATCCGGAGCGTTCGGCTACAGGATGTACTTTGACAGTCACTGGTCATATGGCAGGTGGCCGGAGTCATGGCAGGGTACTGCCGTACTCTGTGACCTGACCTTCCTGGAATTCTTTCCTATTTTGGGGGCACTATTGCTCTGGGGTGAAGCTTGGACTAACTCGGTAGTCCATTTCTGGTGTGACAATGTGTCTGTTGTCCACATTGTCAATTCCCAAACGTCACGCCCTCCTAGAGTGATGGCCATGGTCTGTCATTTTGTGTTGTGCGCATTGCGCCTAAACATACTATTTAATGCTAGACACGTCCCGGGTATCAGGAATGATATTGTTGATGCTTTGTCTCGCCTACAGGTAGATCGGTTCCGGACTCCGGCGCCGGAGGCCGAAGACCTGCCCCTGTCACTCCCGGCCAAAATGTGGTTTGGCGTGGAGGGGTGAACCGTGCCATTGGTCTTTCGCTGGCCAGCAGCACCCGTAAGGCGTACACGCTCACGCACAGAGCCTTCGAGGCATTCCGCCGCAAGGCTTCCCTCCCGCTGGTTTGGCCTGTCCCTGTTGATCACCTTTTACAATTCATGGTGCGCCTCCACGCCACGGTGTTGGCGCCCAGGACTATCGCAGGCCGCCTTTCAGTATTGGCATTTATTCGAAGGTTCAGGGTATTCCAGATGTCACTTCTGATTTTAGGGTCCGTAGGGTTCTGGAAGGGTGGGCCCACGAACACGGCCCCCACCCTGGCACTCGGTGCCCTATTCCCCCAGCGGTGCTCCAGCAGTTGGCCGGCGTTTGGCCGGTGATCTGCAGGGATTATTAAGAAGTCTGCTGTTTCATGCGCCTACCGTGATGGCAATTTTTGGTGCACTCCGGGTCAGCGAGCTGGTAGTGGGATCTCACAATAACACCTCACACCGGGCTCTGGAACTGGCTGATGTGTCCGTCATGCACGAATGGTTGCAGCTCTCCATTCATTTCTCTAAAACCGACCAGCTGGGCAAGGGCAGCATGCTCCTGCTGTACACTGTAGCAACCCCGTCATTTGCCCAGTATGGGCACTCCATGCCTTTTTAGCATTACGAGATTTGTCACAGGGCCTCCCCTTTTTCTGTCATTCGGACGCCTACCCGTTGACCAGGTACCAATTTTTGGAAAGTTACTGGGACTGCATTGGGTAGGTTGGGCTTGGCGGGGGTGTGTGTTTTGGGACCCATTCCTTCCGGATTGGCACTGCGTCCACTGCGGCTGCGTGTGGTTACACCGATGAAGCGATCCACTCCATGGGCAGGTGGGGGTCGGGACGTTTCCGTACGTATGGGCAGCCACTGTCCCAGTAGCACTTTGCTCATGCGTTTTTCTTTCTTTTTCTTTCAGCTCCGGCTGCCCTCAGGACTCCCGCGAGGGTCTGGATCATCGGGCACAGCTATGTTTACTGGGCTGTTCGCTACGCTGTGTCTACTTCATGGGGGCCGCATTTGGGCATCGGCACAGTGGCGCTGCTGCGTTGGTTTGGATTTCGCGGCATGCGTTGGCATTCGTTGATACCCTTTCTCAGGTCTATGGGAGACCAATGCCCTCCTGATGTCCTCGTTGTACACCTGGGCGGAAATGACTTGGCTCAAGTTACGGGCTTGGACTTGGCATGTGCCATCCGGAGAGATCTGACCCTGTTGGGTCAGTCCTGGCCACAGGCGCAGATCATTTGGTCTCAAATGATACTGCGAGTATCTTACCGGGGTGGAATTGATCCACATGGTGTTGACCAGGCCCGCAGGTCGGTCAACAGGGCAGTGGCCCATTATATGTATGCCAATGCATTGGGGACAGTCGTCCTTCATCTGCTCATACGCATACAGGATGCCAGCCTGTATCGGGCTGATGGGGTACATTTGTCTGACAGGGGTATGGACCTGTTTTTGTCCTCCTTACAAACGGGCCTTTTTGCCGTTTGCGGCCTTGGTGGGGCGGTGAGTCAGTGAACTTCTCCCCGTGCGGCGAATATCACTGGTGAGGGGCAACTGCATTACTACTTAACAGGGGGAATCCAGTTGGTTGGCCATAGGGCAGACAAGGTTAGCCAAACTTGTATGGCCAGCCAACTTACTTAAATAGGTAACACCTAGATTAGGTCAACAACACGCTTCCGCTGAAGCTGGTTGTTTGGCAGGGGCTCCCACGTTGTTACCGCAGTAGCAAGGTGTGGGAGCCAGTTAATTAGGATGCCAATTGGATTTGCCCCTTACCAGTGCTATTTCGGCCCGTTTGATCCTTAACCTGTGTTAAGGTAGGCCTTGTTTGAATTTAAATAAATGTGGCCCAATTTTAAATCCAAGATCTGTGTCTGTGTCGTTATTGGGGTGTGGGTACAGCAAGGGACGTGCGGCGGCAAAATGGCCGCCGCATGCTTTGCTGGCCCCACCCCTGAGGCACGGGTGCAGCAAAATGGAGACGGGGCATGGTCGACTTCCCCTTTATAAGGGGTGGCCGAGCCAACAGCCCCGCTCTTTTCTAATTCGGCTGGGCACCGGGCGCGTTTGCCCACCACCCCCTCCCGTAGGTCACAATGTGATTCTTGGTCGCTTCGGGGCCGGGTGGGAATTTTGGCCTTGAACCTGATTGGCTCCTTGGTTCTTGGTTTTTTGTCCACTCCACACTGTCGCCAACGGGTGACTTACGGGGTTTTTGTTTTTGTGCCAGATTTGGCCACTTCTGGCGAATAGAACTGGTGAGGGGCAACTGCATTACTACTTAACAGGGGAAATCCAGTTGGTTGGCCATAGGGCAGACAAGGTTAGCCAAACTTGTATGGCCAGTCAACTTACTTAAATAGGTAACACCTAGATTAGGTCAACAACACGCTTCCGCTGAAGCTGGTTGTTTGGCATGGGCTCCCACATTGTTACCGCAGTAGCAAGGTGTGGGAGCCAGTTAATTAGGATGCCAATTGGATTTGCCCCTTACCAGTGCTATTTCGGCCCGTTTGATCCTTAACCATTGTTAAGGTAGGCCTTGTTTGAATTTAGATAAATATGGCCCAATTTTAAATCCAAGGTCTGTGTCCGTGTTGTTATTGGGGTGTGGGTACAGCAAAGATAAGACTCACTGGAAAAGATAGCGGCACTAGGAAACATTGAAGGCAGTAGGAAAGGAGGAAAAGAGGAAAGACCAAAACAGTCCATCCTTGCTCTATTAGTTGGAAGCTGTATGATACCAGTGATTGGGACATGATACCCCCACAGAAAGTTCTTCAGCCACTCAATTTTTGTTATATAAACTATTTATCATCATGCAACAAATCTCACCCATCTTTTAGCTTGTCTATCAATCAAACCAAAGGTTCTTTCTCAGGAAATTCTGCCTCTATCAGGAGGACAAGCCACCCTGAGATTAATCTTCCATCTCCTTTCTTCATTGCTTATTTTGAACGTTAGGCAGGTACAGGAAAGGCAATCTGGGAGGCTTCACATCAAAAGAGATTTTCAGCATCAGTGGTTGCTTTTATTGATTTGGCTGTTCATGAATCATTTAGGTAGCTGTTATGTATGTTAACTGTGTTTTCTGACAGGAGCGGAATGTATCTTTTCTCATGTATCTATTCTTATGCAAATAAGGGGATCGAAAATGTGCACACTCTGTTAGCCAATGGGCTTGTTGTATTATTGTTACTGTTACTGTTTATAGTGTATATAAGTCCGAGTTTTGCCCCATCCAAACTGTGTTCAAACCCCACTATTAAAGAGCTGAATTTCACTACCGTATTTATTCGTGTATAACGCGCAAAATTTTATACCAAAAAAAGAAATCAAAGTTGGGGTGCGCGTTATACACGAGGACTGGGTGCGCGTTATAAACGAGCCTCTTTTACTTCCTTTTTAGAATTGGGTCGGCTGTCTATTGCTGCGGCGGGTGAAGGGGAGGCGGGGGGGTGGCTTTGAAGAAATTGACGGGATCTGATTGGGTGGCGCGGGAGACGAGGCGTGGCCCGGAGGTAGCTCGCAGTTCGAGCGAGGCTCCTGGAGGTCGGAAGTGCTCGTTTCGGATTGCATTTTCTGCAACAGGTGGGTCTGATTATCCCCCCCTCCCTCAATATTTTAAGGCGTGCTCTTTTTCACCGATATAACTGGTTCCCCTTTAGATGGCATCTCAGGGTATCAAGCGTAAACGTTGTGCATATGACGCTTCGTTCAAGCTCAAAGTTGTTGATCATGCTGAAATGCATGGAAACCGAGCAGCTAGCCGAGAAGATTTTATACCGAGATTTCATGGAAAATTAGGGGTGCGCGTTATACACGAGTGCGCGTTATACTCGAATAAATACGGTACTTCACTCGTCTGCTTCTTCATTCCCTGAACACGAAAGTAGCCTGCCTACATACAGGAACTTTAAGGAAGAATCACTGATGTTGCTGTGTTCACAAATCTTTTGAGACAATGCAGCAAAAGATGCAGTTTATTGGAGCTGCAATCTATTTGAGATAGTGATTAATTTAAAAAATCACAACAGCAAAATTTTATTTAACTCTGAAATATAGATTCTTTATGGTACACTAACAACAGAGAAATATAACGGCTCTTAGTATAGTAAGTTAGGGACTGTGGTGGCTCAAGTGGTTAAGATACCAAATTTGCTGACTGGAAGGTCGGAGTTCGATTCCCAGGTACTGCATGACGGAGTGAGCTCCCATCTCTGTCCCAGCTCCTGCCAAGCTAGCAGTTCGAAAGCAAGAAATTGCAAATAGATAAATAGGGGCCACTTCGGTGGGAAGGTAAACAGTGTTCTGTGCAATCCGGTGTCAAGGCGTGCCTGCCACATGTCCACGGAAATGTCTGCAGATGCAGACAGCGCTGGCTCTTTGGCAATAGAGATGAACACTGAATCCCAGAGTTGGATATGACTGGCTTTCAAGCAAAAGCGAACTTTACCTGGTATAGTAAGTTGCATCTTGAATAGGTCCAAGGCCTTTAAGAAAGAGTTGACTCACCAAATCCTCAGATTAATTGTACCTCCTCTAGTGGTGACTTACAGAATTTCAGCCATTATGGTAGGGTACACAGAAAGAGCCATCTTGAAGATTGTGGTATTTTTGAACCACAACCGGGTGCACCGCAAGCAATGGCCACCATGTGCTAACTAATTTTTCTGACACTAGGTCAGGTGAAAGGAACTCACCAAAAGGTGGCTTTATTTTGGCAGTTTCATGTCTAGCCTAGATATAGAAGAAGAAGCCATTATGGCACAAATTTGGAGGATATTTCTGTTAGTGTTCACTTAACAATGTGGTAACATACTATGGCTAATTGAGGCTAACTGATGAGGTGCTGGGGTTATCTTGGTTGTATACTTGGTCATGTGCCCAACTGTGCAGGAGAAATGCAACACCAATTGAATTCCAGTTGATGTGTCAACGATCCGGCTTACAAACACAGAGTTTAAGGGCTTCAAAGCCAGAATGCTTCAATGATCTCTCGCTTAGAGTTTGCAAGCCAAAATCTATGCCATTGTAAACAATTATGCAGTCATGAAATGTTATTGAATTTTGTTTTGCATATATGACATTAAAAAAGGAAATAGGTGTTGTCATCAACCCAAATAAAGACTACAGCCAAGAACATGAAGCAGTTAACATGAAACTACTGAACTATACTTTTATTATTATTACTTAATAGGTATGTGTTTAGTAAAAAAAATACAATATATTACAGAAGTTCTCAACCTTTTTAAGCCAGGGGCCAGGTCACGTTCCCTCATACAGCTTCAGGGGCTGGAAGTGCCACCACATGGCACTTCCTGGTGTGTTGGAAGCATTTACGGGGGTGGGGACATGAAATGGAGCCACAGGCCGCATCTGGCTCATGGGCTGCAGGTTGAGAATCCCTGTTTTACAGTTATGTTAAAGATTAAATGTAGGAAAATAAGTGCAGCAACTGTTGTGTTCTGTAAAGCAGTGCCTTTAACAATGTACCTTTGCCATGTGTTATCAATGTAACCTTTCTGTGTGCAACATTATAACCATCACCTGTATCAATGTATGCTTAATAAGGGGACGCGAGCTAGTGACCACCAGAGGGCAGTAGCGAGCGTCCAGCTCTAATGGATCAAAGCCACCTGGATCAGCAGCGCGGGAAGATTCCCCGCGACCTCCTCACCTGGTCAAGAAGGGCGTGACCTCCTACGACGTCACGCAGGCAGCAACCAATAGTCTGCCAACGAGCCACATTCAAATGTATAGCCAGCTGTATATATTGAGCTACCCAGCCACCATTACCACATGTTCCTCCGGATCATCATGCAATAAACCTGTGTTAAGCCAACCCTTCGGCTGTTGTATTGTCTTTGGTCCCTTACACTAAATTGGCGACGAGGATGGGATGGCAGCCCACGGGACCAAGACATGCGCCGGTTTCGAAATCAGGAAACCGGGCGACTGGGAGATCTTCGAGATGGACTTCCAGGCCGCACTGATCGAGTCCGAAGTCACGGAAGAGGCGAAGAAAAGGGCCATCTTCACCAGAATGCTCGGACAAGAAACAAAAAGGACCCTGGTGGACCTGATTGCACCGAGGAGGGTGAGCGAATTCAAAGCCAAGGAACTCATGCAGTTGCTGCGTGAGCACGTCCGGCCCGCCACGGCGATGTTTCCCGCTCGGAGTGCGTTTTGGAGGCGAGTCCAAGCACCCGGGGAGACGGTCGCCGCGTTCGTGGCGGCCCTGCGGCTGGCGGCCGGCCCGTGCAAATGGGAAAACGTTGAAATCACCCTCCGAGACTGTGTGCTGTGTGGCCTGAACGACGCCGAAACCCAGCGCACATTAATGAACCAAGAGCCGCCTCCCACGCTGCAGGAGGTCGTCAGAGCGGCCCAGGCCGCAGAAGCTACGAAGGCCGGGGTCCAAGAACTCCAGGACTGGCGGCCAAAGTCAAGCAAAGCAGAGGCTCCGGTACAGGCGGCCCGGCGAACTTCGAGGTCGTCTACAGAGAGCAGCGACGACGAGGACGTGCAGAGGGTCCGGAAGGAGAGCCGACGATGCGACGGCTGTGGCGCGGCCCACGACCGCGTGAAATGCCCCTTCCGGAAGGCCGAGTGCCACAACTGCGGCCGCCGCGGACACATCGCCAAGGTGTGCAGGAAGAAGCGCGAGTCCCGGAGGAGCTCCCCAGACCGTTCCGCGGGACGAGACCGCCCAGCGAGACCCAAAGACGGCGCCCAGGCCACGCGGAAGCAGGACGGCGTGGGCCACATCGCCGACGGCAGCGAGGACGACGCCTCGGTGTTCAGCGTGTCTACGAGACACCCCCGCTACTTTGTTGAGGTACTAGTCCAAGGGGTGCCCATTAGGATGGAAATTGACTCGGGGTCCTCATATTCAATCATTTCCCAGAGGGAGTTTTTTGGAATTGCCCCCCAAAAGCGGCCCAAGCTCAAAGCGTTGAGGGCCACACTACGGGATGTGCAAGGGAACAGTATTCCAGTGTTGGGGGTTGGAGAATTTCAGGTCAAGTTCAAGGAGCACGCCGCGTCCCTTCCCCTGGTCGTGCTCAAGGGAGGAAATTGCAGCCTCCTCGGGACTCAATGGTTCCAGCCCCTGGGTTTGTTCATTGGGGGGGTGCATGCCGTGGGGATGCACGCTGTTGGGACTGACCCAATTCAGGAGGTGTGCGAGGCGCACCCCGAAGTCTTCAAAATGGGACTGGGGAAATTCAAGGGGCCCCCAGTGACTTTCGACCTGGACCCGGAGGTCCGCCCTGTTCGCCTAAAACCATGCCGGGTGCCGTTCGCACTCAAGGACAAGATAGAGGCGGAACTGGACAAATTGGTGGGTCAGGGGATTCTTGTGCCTGTAGATTCTGCGGAGTGGGAAACTCCAATTGTAACTGCTCTTAAGTCCAATGGGGAGGTTCGCATATGCGCTGACTACAAGTGCACCATCAACAAGGCGATCCGCCCGAATGCATATCCGGTGCCGGTAGTCAGCCATCTGCTGGCCAGGTTACACGGGGGGAAATGTTTCGCTAAGCTCGACTTAGCACAGGCCTACCAGCAGCTCACGGTGTCCCCTGCCGCAGCTGCTGCGCAGACCATAGTCACCCATAAGGGGGCGTTCCAGGTGACGCGCCTCCAATTCGGCGTGAACTCGGCGCCAGGAATTTTCCAGTCACTCATGGAACGCCTCCTGAAGGGTCTGGAGGGGGTGTTGCCTTATTTTGATGACGTGTTAATAACAGGGGGGAGTCGGGCGGAATTGGCCAAGAGGTTGGGGAAGGTCCTGACTATATTCGAAAAGGCGGGGCTGAGGTTGCGCAAGGACAAATGCGTCTTCTTCGCAACCGAGGTTGAATTCCTGGGGTTTTGTGTGACTCCTGAGGGGATAAAACCATCCAAGTCTAAGGTGGCAGCCATCAAGAAAGCCCCCCGCCCCACCTCCAAGCCCGAGTTGCAGTCGTTCCTAGGGCTGCTCAACTTTTACCACTCCTTCCTTCCCCGGAAGGCAGCGGTGGCTGAACCGCTACACAAACTGCTAAAGAAAGAGCAGGCATGGAAGTGGGGCGATGACCAAGAGAGGGCATTTAGTGAGCGGAAAAGCCTCCTGGCGTCCGACGCCATACTGACCCACTTCGACCCCAAACGCCCAGTAGTTCTGATCTGTGATGCATCTCCAGTGGGGGTGGGGGCGGTGCTGTGCCACGTGCTGGAGAACGGCAGGGAGGCCCCGATAGCATTTTACTCCAGGTCCCTGTCCCAAACAGAGAGGAACTACGCACAGACGGACAGGGAGGCCTTAGCGATAGTCTCGGGGACGAAAAAATTTCACGATTTTCTGTATGGCTGCCCCTTCACCATCGTGACGGACCACAAACCCCTGCTAGGCATTTTTACCGCGGATAAGCCCACCCCTCAAATCCTGTCCCCAAGGATGCTCAGGTGGACCATTTTTCTCAACGCGTGTCAGCACGCGTTGGTCTACCGGCCCGGGAAAGAGATCAGCCATGCGGACGCCCTATCTAGGTCTCCCCTTCCCCTAACGCCCAGCCAGGTGAGCATGGGGGAGCGGGACCATCAGGTTCTCATGATAGAGGTGCTGGATTCGCCCCCCGTAGTGCCCGCTGACATTGCCAAAGCGACAGAGAAAGACAAAACGTTAGCGACAGTAAGCTCCTGGCTGCAGAAAGGGTGGCCCGCGTCCTCCCCAGCGGAGGAGTTCGCTCCATTTTTCAGAAAAAAACTGGAACTGTCCCTAGAGAGGGGGTGTCTCTTGTGGGGGCAGCGGGTGGTGATTCCCACTTCCCTTCGGCCGCGGGTGCTCAAACTGCTGCACGTCAGCCACCCCGGCATCGTGCGATCCAAGGCGCTGGCCCGGAGTTACTTCTGGTGGCCCCAGCTAGACGCCGACATCGAGCACATGGTCGGCACTTGCGAAAGTTGCCAATGCTCCAGACCGGAGGAGGCCCGCCTTCCCCACAGGGAATGGGACGCGGCTAAGGGGCCGTGGTCCCGGGTGCACGTTGATTTCGCGGGCCCGTTCAGAGGTACCCTATTCCTCCTTGTTGTGGACGCTTTCTCCAAATGGTTGGAGGTTATCCCAGTCACGAGCACCTCCTCGGCCCAGACCATTAGGCACTTGCGGAAGCTCTTTTCCACGTTCGGCATACCCGACACGTTAATTAGCGACAATGCTAGTTGCTTTACGTCCTCCGAGTTTAAGGCATTCATGGAGATTAACGCCGTTCGGCATATTACCTCCGCCCCGTTTCACCCGGCCACCAACGGCCAAGTAGAGCGCCTCGTCCGCACCACGAAGGACGCGTTGCGGCGCATGGGCCCAGGGGATTTGAACCTACAAGTGTGTCAGTTTCTGCTAGGGTACAGGGTGACCCCGTTGGCGTCAGGATACTCCCCCGCAGAGCTCTTAATGCGCAGGAAGCTGACCACCATCCTCACTAGGCTAGACCCCACGAGGGTAGAGGACAAAGGAAGGAACATCGGGCTGGAGGTTACAAAGAGTTTCAGCATAGGCGCCCCCGTGCATTGCAGGAATTACGCCAGCTCAGGCCCAGCCTGGGTGCCGGGCGTAGTCGTGGAACAAACCGGCCCCGTGTCGTACCGCGTGGAAACCAGCACAGGGCTCCTATGGAGGCGGCACGCAGACCAGCTCCGACGCAGGGTCTCCGATGAGCAGGACACGGTTCACGCAGGAAATAAGTCAGCGTTAGGGTTCTCCCCCACCCGTTTAGCCCAAGGGGGAGGAGAAGGGACCGTGGGCCCCCACCAAGGGGGGAGGAGGATATCCTCATAGATACCCTGGGGGATCTTTCCGAGGAGGAGGAACCCGACCCCATACATATCTCGCGGAAAGTCCCCACAAATGCGGGTACGCCTACCAACTTAGATTTTGATTTTCAGAACCGGGGGGGGGGTTTTCGGAGTGGTCCCCCACCCGTCCAAGCGAGAAGAGGGGCTTTTCGTTAGCCCCGACGGCCCCCGGTCTCCCCACAATGGAGTTTTTCCCTTCCCCTAAGACCGCCAGACAGCGGCAAGCGACTAACGAGTCTCCCTCTCCCATTTCAGGACAAGGGACCAGGGAACAAAGAAGCAATAACGCCCCCGGGGGGGCAGCCTTCTTCACGGCCCACACGCACACGCAACAAGCCATCTTGGCTGAGAGACTTCGTCTCATCCTAGGGGGGAGGGATGTTGTGTTCTGTAAAGCAGTGCCTTTAACAATGTACCTTTGCCATGTGTTATCAATGTAACCTTTCTGTGTGCAACATTATAACCATCACCTGTATCAATGTATGCTTAATAAGGGGACGCGAGCTAGTGACCACCAGAGGGCAGTAGCGAGCGTCCAGCTCTAATGGATCAAAGCCACCTGGATCAGCAGCGCGGGAAGATTCCCCGCGACCTCCTCACCTGGTCAAGAAGGGCGTGACCTCCTACGACGTCACGCAGGCAGCAACCAATAGTCTGCCAACGAGCCACATTCAAATGTATAGCCAGCTGTATATATTGAGCTACCCAGCCGCCATTACCACATGTTCCTCCGGATCATCATGCAATAAACCTGTGTTAAGCCAACCCTTCGGCTGTTGTATTGTCTTTGGTCCCTTACACTAAAGCAACCATACAGAAATTAAGAATTATGTCTTTTAAAAATCTGTATAGCAACTTCAGAGATGGAAAACATCCAAGGTTATGAGAGTGTTAAAATGGTGGCAGAGACTCAATTTCACAGGCCAGACTGTCCTCTTTGTGCCAAATAAATGAAAAGTTGGGCTTTCTGGTCAGACCTAACACCAGTAGCGATATGACACAGTGGCTGTAGAGCTGGGTGACGGAGATTCAAATCTCCACTAAACCAAAGTGCTGTCTGAGGCACTTTGTGGTCATTTCTTCCTATTCAAAAATCAAGATGTAGATCAGGAGTTCTCAACCTTTTAAAGCTGGGCAGCTTCGGGGGCCGGATGGCCATGTTGCCCTACCTCCACCTCATGGCACTTCCTGGTATGGTAGAGGTGGTGGTGGGTCACATGAAATGGTGCCATGTTCCATCCGGCCCACGGACTGCAGGTTGATAATCCCTGATGTAAATGTTCTAAGACCAATTTCAGTGCCAGTGACTGAAAATGCAAGATAGACCTCCCTTCAACCAATGGTGGGCTCCAAAAAATTTTACTACCACACTGTGGGTGTGGTATGGTGGCCGTGGCCGGAGCGAAGCCCTGTGTTGCACCGAAATTAAGGTAAAGGTAAAGGTTTCCCTTGCTCGAAAGCCAGTTGTATCCGACTCTAGGGTTTAGTGCTCATCTCTGTTTCAAAGCCGAAGAACCAACACTGTCTGCTTCTGCAAACGTTTCCATGGCCATGTGGCAGGCATGACTAGACACCGGAGCACTCAGAACGCTGTTACCTTCCCACCGAAGTGGTCCCTATTTATCTACTTGCAATTTCTTGCTTTCAAACTGCGAGGTTGGCAGGAGCTGGGACAAAGACGAGAGCTCATTCCATCCTGCAGTACTCAGGAATCAAACTGCTGACCTTCCGTCTCCCAGTCAGCATTTTAGCCACTTAAGCCACTGCAGTCCCTGAAGTACCTGAATTAGGACTACTTTATTTCAAAACTTGGATGGGCCAGGCCAGTCAGAATTTCTGCTACCGGTTCTGGCAAACTGGTGCGAACCTGCTGATGCCCACCCGCCTTCAACCCCTGCAAAAAACAAATAACTGTCTTATGTTTCCTGTGACATTCCAAATCATTTGCTTGTGACAGCCAGCAGATTCTGTCTCATAGTGGGACCAGCTCTGATGATAGACCTTGAAGGATGTTCTCACTTCCCTCGTTCATTCTACTGACCTCAGTATATAATAGATTTAATGTGGGTTTCCTCCTTCCCTTTTAAATATAGAAAGGAAGAATAATCAAGTGAATGTTACACTAAACACACACACACACACAAAACCCACAAATTATATGATGAGACAGCAATTAAAAGGGCTTAAAATAAAAACCTTGTCACAGTATTCAATGTGTTATATTTAAGCTCTCCAAGAAACTGAGCCCATAATTAGTGCTCTCTTCAAACTGTGCACTTCACTGTCAAAGAAAAATGTGTCTCTTAATCATAATATAATCATATTCTGCCATGTGAAGTAGAAACATGACAGGCCAATCAATTTTTCAAAAATATTTATAAAATGAATGTAATTGTGGGGCATCCAAGTGAATCAAGCTTTTCTTGCCCACCTCCTTTGCAAGGAGAAATCTGCATGCCAGTTAATTACGTCCTTAGCAACACACACAGTTTCAGAAAAGAAACTGAAATGTACCTTGACAAAATGGCAGTGCAATATTTGAAGTGACAGTTGTTTAGTGGAAATTATTTCAGGTCTGTATAAAGTAGGTAAAAAGGGGGAGGGGAAGTAAACAAGCACATCCACTTGATTTGAGCAGCTTCTCAGCCAAGCTCATGAAGAGAAAAAGAAAAGTTGGGCGTTGGTTGGTGATGGTGGTGATCCATGCAATCCTCATACACAATCCAAAAAATAAAGGTGGACAATACATTATTAGACTATGAAGATTTCACTGACAGGACCCAGGTTTGTTCCTTCAGAACGCTTCATCAGACTGGGCATGCCAAAGCTGAAAAAGGGTACAGAAGGAACAGAGTGGTCCTAGAAATCATGGCCAGATGAACTAGTCTAAGGTCTGTTTTTAATGGATGCTCCAAAATGAAGGCTCCAGCACTGTACTCAGTCTAGGGTGGCAGGTTTCATGTGTCTAGTCATGCCTGCCACATGACCATGGAAACATCTGCAGAAGCAGACAGTGCTGGCTCTTCGGCTTTGAAACAGAGATGAGCACTGAACCCTAGAGTCGGATACAACTGGCTTTCGAGCAAGGGAAACCTTTACCTTTATTTTACCAACCACTACCTCTAAACCGCCCCACATCTTATGCAGATTGCTTCAGCTTGGAGGGAAACAGAGACATAGCAGGGTCCTGTATCAGACTCATTTGAGATAAACTGTAGTTTTGCACTGTAGGGAAAACACAGTCAGTTACAGCCAAATTAAAAATACTTCCTGTGCTTGGAGGAAGATGCAAACCTCATTTTAGGTGCATTAATGTGCAGATAGAAGTTTCAGGCTTGGATGATGTTCTTTAACATGATAGCTAGCTGCCCAAACTTTTCAGGCCATGGGCCAGTCATGTGCATGCGTGTGTGCAGAACGCTGCTGTAAATGACCCGAGGTTGTCGTAAATGCATTTACGTCAGTTGCAGTAGAGTTGCCATATGCCCTGATTTCCCGGGATATTCACGGGGTGAAGGAGTCGCCGTCAAGAAAAAACATCTAAAAGAATGTTGTTCTAATGCAGAACCCTGCTGTGCTGGAATAAAGACACGTGGAGCCTGGGATATGGTGGTCCAGCCTCGAATTGAGGAGGGCAAAAATATTTTATTACCCTCCCTATGGGCGGAGCGACTCTGAGATGGTCGACGCCCCTAGGTTACAGATTGGCCCTCTTTGCTAAGCATATTTTACATCATATTTACACTATAGGAAAAGGTCTACTCTAATCTAAAGTAACATCTGTTTCCCTGGCTCTAACTGACCTACTTTAACTCAGAGAAGCATCTTGTGGTTATTGTTATGCAAAGACCAGGATGTTGCCAAGTCAGTCAGGGAGCAGCTAAGGAATGTGTATTCCATCTTATCTACCTCTCCAGAAAGACCCATGCTTCCACGTTTGGAAGTCTTGCCCTGAAGTCTTGCCCTGACTCATGCTTCGGCTGTGGCTGGTGAATGAACCTCTCAGGAGGGGAATGATTAATATTAAATAATTCCCGCTTACGCAGCCAATCCACAGAATGTGTCTTACCTTGGCTCTCCAGCTGCTCTTGGACTTCAAATTCCAGAAGCCCACCCACCCCCAAAAGGACGACGTGGTCTCCTACCTGTTCACAAAAATCTCCCCCTCCCTTTAGTGTATGGGACCAAAGACAACAGGACAACCGAAGGGTTGGTTTAACACAGGTTTATTGCATGGTGTTCCGGTGAAGCATGGGGGTAATGGTGGTGGTACATCTCATTATATACTGAGGACTATACATTTGAATCTTGCAGCACGGTAGCTCATTGGCTACTGTCGGCGTGGCCTCGCCCAGGCACGCCTTACTCTCGCAGTTGTATCTTCTTCCTGCTGAATGCGAGTATCTTCATTCTGCTGAATGCGAGTATCTTCATTCTGCTGAATGCGGAGGCATTTCCCGCGGCTGTCCGTGATTGAGCAATGTGAACCATGTGAGGCTGAACGCTCGCAGCTGCCCCAAGGGGTTGCTTGCTCGCGTTCCTTTCAGCTGAGATACATTGTAATTGTGATGGACATTTATATCTTGATAGCTTTACAGTACATTGATATGCATACATAACACCCCTCCCCCCTAGGATGGGACGAAGTCCCGCAACCATTGTGGCTTGCCGCACGTGCGCTTGGGGCGTGCTTGCGCCTGACCTAGTACCGGAGAGCCTGTGATCCCTGACTCCGTGGGAGCTTGTCCTGCTACGGGAAACGGGGATTCGTTAGTGGCTCTGTGGGGCGTCCGTGCCTGCCTTGCGCCCGGGGATGGGAATGGAATGAATAGTTGGGAGGTGAACCCCTGCCTGTTGCTCTCGGACCCCGGGGACCCGCCTATTGTGAACCACGGAACCGATGAGGTCACCCTTGTGGTCCTGCTACCTTCTGATCCTTGCTCGGGGGACCTTGAGGCTGTGGTGGGCGGACTCGCTGTTGCCTCCCGTCTTGGGGGTGTCGGTCTCCGGGAAATTGGCGCTATATTGCATTCTAACTCACAGGGGCTACTGGGACTGGAAGTACCAGGGGCTGAACTGAAACCCCTCTTTTCGCTAGGACGGGTGGGGGACCACTCCGCTAACTCCCCCTGGTACTGTAAATCAACGTCTAAACTTCTATGGGCATCTGTGTTTCGGGGAAAATTCCGAGGGGTATGTGTGTGGTCGGGGCTCTTCCTTTCTGCCGCTGACTCCCGCAAAAGATCTCTGTGGATCGATTCCCTTCCCTCCCCCCTTGGTAGGGGCCCATGTTCCCCTTTTCCTCCCCCTTGGGCTAAACGGGTGGGGGAGTACCCTAACGCTGATTCGATGCTCTTTTCGTCTCCGTCCTGCTCTCCGGGGACCCTGCGCCTGAGTTGGTCCACGTGTCGCCTCCACAGGAAACCCGTACTGGTCTCCACGCGGTATGAGATGGGGCCGGTTTGTTCTATTACGGTGCCCAGCACCCAGGCTGGCCCCGCGTTGGCGTAGTTCCTGCAATGCACCGGGGCGCCTACGCTGAAACTCTTTGTGGGTTCCACCCCTATGTTCTGCCCTTTGTCCACTACTCTCGTGGGGTCTAGCTTGGAGATTCCCGTGGCCAGCTTCCTGCGCATCAACAGCTCCGCGGGGGAGTACCCTGATGCCAATGGGGTGACCCTGTACCTTAGCAGGAATTGGCACAATTTCAGGTCGAGGTCTCCGGGGCCCATGCGCAGCAGCGCGTCTTTCGTGGTGCGCACGAGGCGCTCTACTTGGCCGTTGGTGGCCGGGTGAAAGGGGGCGGAGGTGATGTGCCGAATGGCGTTTCGCTCCATGAATGCCCCGAACTCGGCGGACGTGAAACAGCTAGCGTTATCGCTGACGAGGGTGTCGGGTAAACCGAACGTGGAAAAGAGCCTCCGTAACTGCTTAATTGTTGTGGCCGAGGAGGTGCTCGAGACTGGGATGACCTCCAACCACTTGGAGAACGCGTCCACCACAAGGAGGAAAAGCGTTCCCCTGAACGGGCCAGCAAAGCCTACGTGTACCCGGGACCAGGGCCCCCTTGCTGCGTCCCACTCCCTATGTGGCGAGTGGGCCTCTTCTGGCCTGGAGCTTTGGCACGCTTCGCAAGTGCCGACCATGTGTTCGATGTCGGCGTCTATCTGGGGCCACCAAAAGTAACTGCGGGCCAGTGCCTTTGAGCGGACGATCCCCGGGTGGCTGACATGCAGCAGTTTAAGCACCCTCGGCCGGAGAGACGTGGGGATCACTACCCGCTGTCCCCACAAAAGGCAACCCCTCTCCAGGGACAACTCTAGTTTCTTTTTGAAAAATGTGTCGAATTCCGCTGCTGGGGAAGACACGGGCCACCCTTTCTGTACCCAGGAGCAAACTGTGGCCAGCGTTTTGTCCTTGCCGGTCGCTTTAGCGATGTCGGCCGGTACTACTGGAGGGGAGTCTAGGACCTCTATCATTAAGACCTGGTGGTCCCTCTCTACCTCGCCCACGTGGCAGCAATCCCGGGGAATGGGGGACCTCGACAGGGCATCCGCATGGCTGATCTCCTTCCCGGGCCGGTATACCAACGCGTGCTGATACGCGTTGAGAAAAATGGCCCACCTGAGCATTCTCGGGGACAGGATTTGGGGTGTGGGCTTATCTGCGGTGAAAATGCCTAGCAAGGGCTTATGGTCAGTCACTATGGTGAAGGGGCGGCCGTACACAAAATCATGAAATTTCTTAGTCCCCGCAATTATCGCTAGTGCTTCCCTGTCTGTCTGGGCATAGTTCCTCTCCGCTTGGGACAAGGACCTAGAGTAGAACGCTATCGGGGCCTCCCTCCCGTTCTCCAGTACGTGGCATAACACCGCCCCCACCCCCACCGGGGATGCATCGCATATCAGGACCACTGGGCGTTTGGGATTGTAATGGGTCAGTACCGCATCTGATGCCAGGAGTCGCTTCAGGTCATTGAAAGCCCTCTCCTGGTCATCGCCCTACTTCCATGCCTCGTCCTTTTTTAACAATTTGTGTAGCGGTTCCGCTACTGCTGCCTTCCGCGGAAGGAAGGAGTGGTAAAAGTTGAGCAGTCCAAGGAACGACTGCAACTCGGGCTTGGAGGTGGGGCGAGGGGCCTTCTTGATGGCGGCCACCTTGGATTGGGATGGCCTGATTCCCTCGGGAGTAACACGGAACCCTAGGAACTCAACCTCAGTTGCGAAGAAAACGCATTTGTCCTTCCGCAACCGCAACCCCGCTTTCTCGAATATTGTCAGGACCCTTCCCAACCTGCTTGCTAATTCGGCCCGGCTCCCCCCTGTAATCAATACGTCATCAAAGTAGGGTAACACCCCCTCTAACCCCTTCAGGAGGCGTTCCACGAGTGACTGGAAAATCCCGGGCGCCGAATTCACGCCGAATTGGAGGCGCGATACCTGGAACGCCCCTTTGTGGGTGACTATGGTCTGTGCAGCAGCTGCGGCGGGGGTCACCGGGAGTTGCTGGTAGGCTTGGGCCAGGTCGAGTTTAGCGAAACACCTCCCCCCGTGTAACCTGGCCAACAAGTGGCTGACTACCGGCACCGGATAAGCATTAGGGCGGATCACCTTATTGATGGTGCACTTGTAATCAGCGCATATGCGGACCTCCCCGTTGGCCTTGAGCGCTGTTACAATTGGAGTTTCCCACTCCGCAGAATCAACAGGAACAAGAATCCCCTGGCCCACCAATTTGTCCAACTCCGCCTCTATTTTGTCCTTTAGTGCGAAAGGCACTCTGCGCGGTTTAAGTCTGATTGGACGTACTCCAGGGTCCAGGTCGAATGTCACTGGGGGGCCCTTGAATTTTCCGAGCCCCTTTTTGAAAACCTCGGGGTGCGCGTCGCACACGCTCTGTATTGGATCAGTCCCGGTGGCGTGTGCTCCCACGGCGTGCACCCCCCCAATGAACAACCCCAGGGGCTGGAACCATTGAGT
The DNA here is from genome assembly GCA_035047305.1 of Bradypodion pumilum. NCBI lineage: Eukaryota > Metazoa > Chordata > Lepidosauria > Squamata > Chamaeleonidae > Bradypodion > Bradypodion pumilum. The sequence goes on along the minus strand of JAWDJD010000009.1, from coordinate 20,652,685 downwards.
CCTGAGGAGGCTGCATTTTCCTCCCTTGAGGACGACTAGGGGAAGCGTTGCGGTGTGCTTTTTAAACTGGACCTGGAACTTCCCAACCCCAACACTGGGATGCGGTTCCCTTGCACGTCCTTCAGTGTGGCCCTCAACGCTTTGAGCTTGGGCCGCACGCGGGGGGCGATTTTCATGAACTCTCCCTGGGAAATAATAGAGTATGACGAACCCGAGTCCACCTCCATTCTAACAGGGGCCCCTTGTATTACCACCTCAACGAAGTAACGGGGGTGCTCCGTGGAAACGCTGCAAACCGGAGCGTCGTCCTCGCTGTCGTCGGAGATGCGCCCTACGCCGTCCCGCGTCCTCGTGGTCCGGGTGCCGTCCTTTGGCCTCGTGGTGCGGTCCTGCCTCGCCGAGCGGTCTGGATAACTCCTTGTGGCCTCGCGCCGTTTCTGGCAGACCTTGGCGATGTGCCCGCGCCGGCCGCAGTTGTGGCACTCGGTCTTGCGGAATGGGCATTTGGCGCGGGCGTGGGCGGCGCCGCAGCCGTCGCAGCGCCGGCCCTCTCTCTGGACCCTCCGGACGTCCTCGTCGTCGCCGCTCTCCGCAGACGAGTTCGAAGCTCGCCGGGCCGCGTGCACCGAGCTCTCTGCCTTGGCGGGCTTCGGGCGCCAGTCCTGAAGCTCTTGCACCCCGGCAGTCGTGGCCTCCGTGGCCTGTGCCGTGTCGAGGACTTGTTGCCACGTGGGAGGCGGCTCCCTTTTCATCAGCGCGTGCTGAGTCTCTGTGTCCCTCAGATCGCAGAGCAGGCAGTCCCGGAGGGTGACGTCTGGAGTCTCCCACTTGCATGGGCCGGCGGCCAGCCGCAGGGCCGCGGCGAACTCGGCGACCAATTCCCCGGGCGCCTGGACTCGCCTCCAGAACGCGCTCCGAGCGGGGAACATCGCTATGGCTGGCCGGAGATGGGCGCGCAGCGCCGCCAGGAGCTCTGTGGCTTTGAGGTCGCCCACCTTCCTCGGCGCGATCAGGTCCACCAAGGTCCTCTTGGTCTCGTGTCCGAGCATGCGGACGAAAATGGCCCTCTTCTTGGCCTCATCTGAGACTTCGAGCTCCACCAGCGCTGCGTTGAAGTCTATCTCAAACAGCTCCAAGTCTCCCGGCTTCCTGATCTCATAGCCGGCGCATGTCTTGGTCCCGTGGGCAGCCATATCCCACCTTCGTCGCCAATTTAGTGTATGGGACCAAAGACAACAGGACAACCGAAGGGTTGGTTTAACACAGGTTTATTGCATGGTGTTCCGGTGAAGCATGGGGGTAATGGTGGTGGTACATCTCATTATATACTGAGGACTATACATTTAAATCTTGCAGCACGGTAGCTCATTGGCTACTGTCGGCGTGGCCTCGCCCAGGCACGCCTTACTCTCGCAGTTGTATCTTCTTCCTGCTGAATGCGAGTATCTTCATTCTGCTGAATGTGAGTATCTTCATTCTGCTGAATGCGGAGGCATTTCCCGCGGCTGTCCGTGATTGAGCAATGTGAACCATGTGAGGCTGAACGCTCGCAGCTGCCCCAAGGGGTTGCTTGCTCGCGTTCCTTTCAGCTGAGATACATTGTAATTGTGATGGACATTTATATCTTGATAGCTTTACAGTACATTGATATGCATACATAACACTCCCCTGCCCCGACAAACAGCTGATTAAAAGTTGTGGTGGCCATCTTGCTTTTTGCTTTTTGGGACTTCAATTCCCAGAAAGCCAATACCAAAGCTTCCTGTACAGTACAGTACAGTACAATAAAATGGCCGCTGCATGCATTTTTACAGGAAGCTTTGGCTTTCTGGGAATTGAAGTCCAAAAAAGCAAGATGGCTGCCACAACTTTTATCAGGAATTCAGGGGGAGATGCTTTTCCTCCACAACCAGCGTGAACAGGTAGGAGACCACGTCTTCCTTTTGAGGGGGTGGGCAAATGCAGAGGCACCCCGAGTGCCTCTCTGAGGCTAGAAGGTAAGAGGGAGCTGATGAGGCTGTTTTGGATTCCCCACAGACTGCTGGAAGGCAAACCAGTGGGGAAAACTCTTTCCTTCACTGCAGTTTTGGCTTGGTTCCACTGTATGGGTGAAGGAGGGATGCTTGTGTGTGTTTTTAAACTGCTATACTGAAGCCAGAAAGTTGTGAGTTCGATCCTGATGAGGATCCAGGATGACTCAGCCTTTGATGTTGGTCAAATGAGTCTCCAGCATGTTGGGGGCAAAATGCTAATTAACCTGTGAGGCTCTTCTTAGTGCTATGGTGGGCAGTAAGGAAAAGGTCAAGGTCTCCCTTGCTCCAAAACCAGTCGTATCCAACTCTAGGGTTCAGTGCTCATCTCTGCTTCATAGCTGAAGAGCCAGTGCAGTCTGTCTCTGCAGATGTTTCCATGGTCATGTGGCAGGCATGACTAGACAGCAGAGTGCATGGGATGCTGTTTACCTTCCCACCAAAGTGGTCCCTATTTATCTACAGTACTTGCAATTTCTTGCTTTCGAACAGCTAGGTTGGCAGGAGCTGGGGCAGAGATGGGAAAAGAAATAAAAATAGAACCATCAAGAATAATATTTTGCAAGAAGAATCATATGGAAAACAACCTCTTGACTACAGCTTTTTTTTAAGCTGCCAACCCTGGACGGGGATTCTGTGGGATCTTAGAGCTGTGGTCTCTGTGACACATGCGCAGTTTGAAGAATAAAATGATGTCACATGGATGGCTGTCCGGGTTTGGTGGGAGCCAATTATGGCAACCCTAGTTGCGAGTAATTTACAGCAGCATTCTGCACATGCGTGGGTGCATTCTGTGCATGTGCACATGTGTTTTACTTCCACTTTAGAAGTGGTGTGGGCGGTGAGGGCTGGGTTAATTGGGCGCCCATGTTCTAGAGAATGGTTTTCAAGCTTAGGCCTCTAGATGCTTCTGTACTACATTTCCTAGTATCTGTGACCACGGGCCATGGGATGAGACAGTACGAGGAAGAATATGGAGTTTATTGGAATTGATTTCCTCACTTTGGATCATACCTGTCAAGTTTTGGTTTTGAAAATAAGGGGAATTTTGTGGGTGTGGCCAAATCAGTGGGCGTGGCCAAATCGGTGAGCATGTGACTTGAGCATATGACTTGCTAGGGTGGCCATGTGACTTGCTGGGGATGGTCATGTGACTGAGTAGGCTGCCACATGGCCATTAAAACATTTACAGACAGCACTGGCTCTTTGGCTGTAAATGGAGATGAGCACTGCACCCTAGAGTCGGATACAACTGGCTTTTGAGGAAGGGACACCTTTGCTAACCACTTGCAATTAACAGAGGCAAAACCTCACAGCAGTTTTGAATAACAATCAGGGATCTTCTGTTATTAGCTAAAGGTAAAGGTTGGCCTTGCTCGAAAGCCAGTCATATCCAACTCTAGGGTGCAGTGCTCATCTCTGATTACACTCACAAAAAAACTGCTTGTGGCTCTGTTATGTAAAGTTCATAATTTTTATTTCAAACACACTTGGTCTTGTATATTCCTTCAAATTTCTTGTTCAATATCTTGGACAAAATATATATTTGAAATAGGTGAAATCAACAAAGGAGTCTTCTATGTGCCCAAAAAGTATGTCTCACATTCTCTTGTAAATCCTCACATTGAACAAGTTCTGTTATATGTTTCTTATTATCAAATTCCAAAATCTAGCCGGTTCATAAATTTTTCGATTTTTCTTCCTCAGGAAAATATAGCTCTGTACAAGATACAAATCATAATATCATTTAGTGTCTTCTACTGGCATTAGAACATCATTATGAGTCTACATTTAATAATATAATCACATTATAATAAGATTCTTACCTATTTTCGTGTTCTAATGGCCTCTAGTGTAATTCTTTTAGTGCCAGAACATTATATGATGACTGAACCCTAGTGTACTTATACTCTCAAAACAATTATTCAAAACACCTGTGTTCACAATCGGTCCTAATCCTGTTCATAATAATGAATCAGTACAATGCAGATAAACCTCTTTCTCTGGAGTGCTGAAACTCCTAATATTCAGCTATAGTCTATCTCCTGGTTCAAGCCCTTCGGTGAAAGAGTTTGAAATTTATGAATATAAAACGACTCTCTTTGGAGGAGTAAACGGTCCAAATCCACCCTGTTGTATCGTTCCATTTTGACTGTTTCAATAATTACAAATTTGAAATCATTGTCGGAGTGGGTTTTTTCAACATAATATTGTACAAGAGGGGCTAACAAATTGCGATTCCTGATTCTATGTTCAGCTAGCCTATTTCTGATTGGCCGGGAAGTCTTCCCCACATAGAACAGGCCATACCCACATATCCACAGATACACACAGAAAGCTGTCTTGCAATTGGAAAATGACCGCTAAGTATGGGTGAAACCCAAATGCGGAATGTTAACTTCTTTTGTTTCCCATGAAAACTTACAATAAGAACAGTTCTGACATCTATAATGCCCCACAATTAAATCTGTAGAAGGAACCTTAGCCAAGCTACCACTGCGCGTAACCATATTACCTATGGTGCGTGTCTTTCTAAAGCCAATAGTCGGATGTAGTTCACAACCTGGAATGTCTGCAATTAGATACCAATGTTTTCTGATGATTTTTTAAATTTTGTTGGCCAATGGCATATACTCTACCGACCAAAAAATCCTCCTATTCTCTACTGGCTTTTTTCTCTCAAAAAAATCGCTCCTGGGAGTTCGTTCTACTCTACCTCGTGCTTGTTGAATCACTTCTCTAGGATAACCCCTAGATGTCAATTTATCATGTATATTGACAGCAGCTGTTGCAAAGTCCATATTCAATGTAGAATTTCTTTTAGCCCTCGCAAAAAGACTAAAAGGTATATTCCTCCTTAAATGGCTCGGATGGAAAGATCTGAATTCTAGATATGCATTGTGATCAGTAGGTTGTTATATAATTGCATATTTATTCTCTGTTCATTATTTATGAAAACCATTAAATCCAAAAATGGAAGAGCTCTCCTGTCTGATTGTGCAGTGAATTTTAGATGTTGATTAAGTCCCCCCAACCATAGTACAAAATCTGAAACTATTCCAAAATCACTCAATACCAAAAATAAGTCGTCTATAAATCTTCTGTATACCACTATGTATTTATAGAAAGGATTCATGACCGGATTTAAGATGGTGTTAATCTCAAAATCCGACATATATATGTTGGCCACAGATGGCACTATTGGACTGCCCATCGCGACTCCGCTGATTTGTAAATGGAACTCTCTTTCAAATCTGAAAAAGTTTTTCTCAAGGCATAAGTCCAGCAAAAAGTGAGTCGGAGGCTTCTGTATGGTCCTATTCTCCAAAACCTTTTCTACTACCCTCCTAGCCTCCTCAACAGGAATGTTTGAGTACAGAGACTCAACATCCAAGGTAATTATGCCCCCTAGTTCTGGTACTTTCATGCCCTTCACTTGTTTTATAAAATCTGTGGAATCACGAATATATGATGGCGTCAATCTCGAATATTGATTAATATGGTGATCCACAAATCAGTAGGTTGTTATATAATCGCATATTTATTCTCTGTTCACTATTTATGAAAACCATTAAATCCAAAAATGGAAGAGCTCTCCTGTCTGATTGTGCAGTGAATTTTAGATGTTGATTAAGTCCCCCCAACCATAGTACAAAATACTTGTTCAATGTGAGGATTTACAAGAGAATGTGAGACATACTTTTTGGGCACATAGAAGACTCCTTTGTTGATTGCACCTATTTCAAATATATATTTTGTCCAAGATATTGAACAAGAAATTTGAAGGAATATACAAGACCAAGTGTGTTTGAAATAAAAATTATGAACTTTACATAACAGAACCACAAGCAGTTTTTTTGTGAGTAGGATATTGACACTGCTTTGCCACAGTGTTTTTGTTTTCATCTCTGATTACAGCCAAAGAGCCAGTGGACTTGATCCACAAAAGCTCACATTAAAATACAGCAGTTAGTCTTTAAGATGCCACGTTTTTGTCTTTCTGTTGTCTTTACTCTCTGATGCACTTGCACAGAATAAAACGAAGGGAAGAAATGAAAGAAAGGAAAGAAAAAGAAAGAAAGAGGGAAATAAGGGAAGGGTGACTCCCCCACCGACGTTGCAATCGCCCCCAAACTGTCGAGGATGGGGGGTGTCTCTGTCCGCCCCGCCCCCCAGGAAACTCCCTGCTCAGAAACAAACCCAATTTATAACTTTCTATTACCTACCTTTTCCTTTCTCTATCTCTTCTGGACTGCCTCCTCTTTCAATGACTCTGGGGCCTACAGATGGCCTGGCTGTGAAATAATAATAATTTCATGTCAAAAATTATTCTGGGTTGAAAATAGTTTTGCTGGAGGAACTAGGCTCACGGGATGCCCAAAGGAGGTTCCTTTCATGTCCCCATGATTTTTTCCCACTGAAGTGGTCCCTATAATTTATCTGCTTGCAATTTCTTGCTAGGTTGGCAGGAGTTGGGACAGAGATGGGCGCTCATTCTGTCATGCAGTACTCAGGTCTTTAACTGCTGACTTGCCAACTTTCCAGCTAACAAGGCGAGCTTCTTAACCACTGAGCCACCACAGTCCTGGCTGCAAAATAGTCCCTCTAAACAGCACAGAGTTTGATGATTTAATCAGACATTTTGCAGCATGAAAGGCAACAAAGGGACGCGCAGCAGCGCAGATCTGCCGCCGCGCGCTTTGCTGGCTCCTCCCCCATGGGAGACGGCACGAGGTGGAAGAGGCAGGGCTGGCCTCCTTAAAAGAGGGGCTCGGGCCGCCCTTCTGCCTTCTTGCCGACTGGGCCAGGCAGCGTTTGCCCTCCACCCCCACCCTGGGTCGCAGTGTGATTATTTTGGTCGCTTCGGGGCCAGATGGGAATTTTTGCTTGAACCTAGATTGGCCTTTTGGTACTTGGCATTTTCACCCATCGCACACTGTCACTGTTGGGCTAGTTACGGGGTAGTTTTGGTTCCCTTTTTGGTCGCTTGGTGGCTAGCACTGGTAAGGAGGCACTGGGTGACCCCTACGAGTCCGGCAGGAGCACACTCGGTTGGCCACAGGAAGGATAAGATAGAGGTACAGCGACTGGCCAATCGTGTGTGCTCAGGAACAAGGTGATGCTATGCTAGATACAGCTTGCAAATCCTTCCGGTTCACCGGACACACGTCAGAAGCAGAGGTTTGGTCATTTGCGCTTCTGTTTGGGGTCGATATAATTGGTTATAACCATTCCTCCTTACCAGTGCTATGGCGGCCCGCTTGCATTGTTGAATTACAAATAATAAAGTGGCCCAGTTTTAATCCCAGCACTGTTGTCCGTCTATTGGGGGAATGGGTCCGGCAAGGTTCACTTGTTTCTTCAAGTGAGTTGCATACTGTACTGTCCTCCTTCACTGATGCCAGCTCAGCCTCTTCCTTAGACTCTCTCTCTTTCTCCCTCTGCTTGCAATTGCATCACATCTTTTCTGGTTTAACATTTTAAACCACAATAATGCCAAACTAACATATTCATCTGGAGATAATTTGCATCCTTATTGATAAGTATGGTTGCTTAATCATAAAACATGAATGGATTTCAGCTTCTAATGACAGCTATCTGTAACCTACAGATTGACAAAGAGGATAAAAAACTGAATTTATTTATTATGGTCAGCAACCAGCATGAAAGTGAAGACTTTGCAGGGTTTTTTCCAGACAAGAATGCCTCTTTCCATACAATGGGCTGGACCTCCTGGTTTTAAACTACCTTGGGCACTTATCACACGTCCCTCACATGTGCTGCTAGTACAGGCAAAAGAGTAATCAAATACACCCTACTAAGATGTCAGAGGAAGAAATAAAAAAGAAACCCATCATTCTGAGCCAATTAACTAGATTGCTTAATTTCTTGTAGCTATTGAGCATAATACATAGGTTTGCCATCCCTTAGGTTGCTGGCCAACGTCTCGGGGAACTGCTGTGCTTCTTCAAGAGGAAAAGCAAGCAATATTAAATGGTTTAAATCCTGGACGCTCACTTCTTCTCCCCCACTTCCAACTGGCACCAGGGCTTACTGGTACACGTTTGTTTAAGAGAATGAGCAAACATTTGCACACACACCCTTGCCAAACTGGATCGCGGGCAAGGGAGAGGATGGAAGGAAAAAGAAATGAAGGGAGGGGGGAAAAGAGAGAATCGGAGGGAAGTACTGCAACTCTGGTAACAGTTGCAATGGCCTCTCTCCTTGCAGCCACTCACAGGAGTGGCCTGCCATGGTGTGTGCGTGCAGTGGCGGGGAAGACACCAGGGCCACCATCACCGCTGCCGCCAAACACTGGGTTGTGCCCGCGTTAGCAGCCACAGCTTCCTTCGGTGGCAGCGCCTACACGTCAAAAGAAAAAAGGGCACGAACAAGATTGACAGGCCGTCCCACATCGCCATTCCTTCTTGCTTTGCAGAAGGAACCAAGTTCAATCCCAAGCATATCCAAGTAGTATGAGGAAAAACTCCTGCCACAAACCTTGAAGGTGCCCTCCAGAATGCAGAGCTGGGAACAGCCAATCGAGAGCACAGCAAGGCAAGGGGGACCGGTGGGGGTGGAAAGACAGGCGACATGCATGCCAGCGCGGTAACAGCGGCAATGGCCTCCCTCCTCATGGCTGCTCACAGGAGCAGCCTACAGGAGTGTGCATGTGCGGCAGTGGGGAAGACATTTGGGCCGCCGCCCGGCGAGGGCTGCAGGGACAGGGTCTGGCAGGGCCGGGGGTGAAAGATGGTGTCGGGGGTGGCTTGGGAACAACAGAGAACCACATGCCAGACGGGGACCCCCATGCGGAGCATCCCTGGGCAACCTAGGGTCCTCAACTAGTACATTATAATACATAAATGGTCCAATTAAAGGCAAGCACTTTTAAACTCCAATTTATTTCACTAGGATTGCTATCCATGTGTCAATCTATTCTGTTAAATCAATAAGATGTTAGAATGCTGTATAATAGCTGGAATGCAAATATTATTTTGAAATCCAAAGAAAGCAAAAGGAGAACTTTTATATGCTAGTTGCAAGCTGTGTAGGCATTTTTGGCGGTGTTCCTTTATCCGCTAATGAAATTGCTGGATCAACTTTCCTACTAATTTAATTTTTTTCATACTTGAATTATATATACATGATTCCCTAGCTTCATTAAATACTAAGAAATTAAAATGGGTCTAAATTAATCAATGTGGTATAATCCTAAAAAATTATAAAATGAGCCCTGAAGGAAGTAATGTAATAGTAGCTCTTTAATTAGCATGACACCAGTGATTCATTGTTCTGTGCCGAACAAGCCATATGTTTATGTTTTATTTTTACTTCTCCTTTTTTTAAACTAGAGAAGTATCTGAAAAGAGTGTGGGTTGCAGTCTTAGGAAAGAAGCTTATATGGAAAAACTAGCCCCTGCTTTTGTGATTTGAATATTGGGATCCATGATTTTAAAAAAACTCACTATAATTAAGAAGGAATGCATGTAATTTTTGTATGCTGTTGGATCACTGGTTCATCCAGCCTGGCATGTCAGCTTGAACTGGCACCTTCAAGGTTTGTGGCAGGAGTTTTTCCTCATACTACTTGGATATGCTTGGGATTGAACTTGGTTCCTTCTGCAAAGCAAAGCAATTTCTCTACCACAAAGCTAGGACCCTTCTCCAAGACTGCACCAGTATTGCTCTCCCATACAATTGATCACCAGGTCCAGCACTGCTTAACATCTAAAATAATATAAGATTAGCATGTTCAGAGTGATATGGTGGTGTTAACTAGCGTCTATTCCAAATATATGTTAAATGGGAAGGGGAACCATAGCCCTCCAGATATATATATTTTTACTTTGAACTACCAAACCAGACTAGGCAGTTCTGAATTAGCATTATAATTACAGTCTAGCAATATCTGGAAGAGTTAACAATCCCTGCATATCTTTATGTTTTAAGTACATGATAAAATATATCTACATGCATGCATGTATAAATACATTAGATCCTAAAATAAGAACATAAGAACATAAGAACAGCCTTGCTGGAACAGGCCACAGCCCATCCAGTCCAGTCCAGCATTCTGTCTCACACAGTGGCTCACCATTTCCTTCAGGGTATTCCCAAGGAGATGCCTTCACCTGCTTAGGATTCCCTGGAAATGATATTGAGAGATATCCTGCCTATCTCTCCAACCCAGAGGTTGTCCTTAAGTATCCATAATTATAGCCATTGATACTCTTGTCCTCCATGAACTTGTCTAATCCTTTCTTAAAGCTGTCAAGACTGACAGCTGTCACCACTTCTTCTGGCAGGGAGTTCCATAGGCCAGTAATCCTCTGGGTGAAAAAGTACTTTCTCTTATTTGTTTGAGAACTAGTACCCAAAAGTTTCATGGAGTGTCCCCTAGTTCTAGTGTTATGCGATAGGGAAAACAGTTTTTCCTTATCTACTTTGTCCACACCGTGCATGATTTTATAAACTTCAATCAGGTCACCTCTTAGACGCCGTCGTTCAAGAGTGAAGAGGCCCAACCGTTGCAGCCTCAGATGGTAAGGAAGGTGTTCCAGTCCCCTAATCATTCTGGTTGCCCTCCTCTGCACTTTTTCCAGCTCCATAATATCCTTCTGGAGGTATGTCGACCAGAACTGTACACAGTATTCCAGATGGGGCCTCACCATAGATTTATAAAGAGGCAAAATGACACTTGCTGACTTATTTTCTATACCCTTCCTAATGATCCCTAGCATTGAGTTTGCTTTTTTCACTGCTGAGGCACACTGGGTTGACACCTTCATTGAGTTGTCCACCAGGACACCAAGGTCCCTTTCCTGGTTTGTCGCAGAGAGTTCAGACCCCATCAGTTTATAAATGTAATTGGGGTTCTTTGCCCCAACATGCATCACTCTGCACTTACTAATGTTGAAACTCATTTGCCACTGTTTTGCCCACTCCCCCAGTGTCAAGAGATCCCTCTGGAGCTCCTCACAATCTCTCACAGTTTTCACTACCCTGTATAATTTAGTGTCGTCAGCAAATTTGGCTACCTTGCTTTTTACTCCTACCTCTAGATCATTTATGAAGAGGTTGAAAAGCAGGGGTCCCAGTACTGAACCTTGGGGGACCCCACTCTTTACTTCCCTCCACTTGGAGAAGTGTCCATTTAGTGCTACCCTCTGTTTCCTGTCCCTTAGCCAGTTGCTGATCCAGGACAAGACCTGTCCCTTTATTCCATGACTGGTAAAATGTATGATTAGCATTACCTGTTGGTATATCTTCAAGACAATAATCCCATTACAAAATTCAGAAATCTGTGAAATCCAAAGAATAATTGATTTCAATAGGACTGCTATCCATGTGTCAATCTATTCTGTTTAGTCGGTGAGATGTTAGGATATAGAGAGATTAATAAAAAATATATTAAAAAAGCTGAACGCTGACTGTTTTGTTGCTGCTATGCAAGCTTACAGATTGCTGCTTTGTACTTTGCTTTGCTTATTGGACTATGTACACTTGGACTGTTTACCTCAGTGACTGAACTGACTGGTAAGAAGAGGAAAAGCTATCTTGTTTACTTTTGAAACTACCGCTGTTATTGTACATACCTTTAGGAAACCATGAACCTTTGTTTTTACCACCAGTAAAATAACTCTTTGCACAACAGAGTGTATCTGCTTCGTTCACTGTGTTATCCACTGTGTCCTCAGCCTTCTGCTGCGGCCTTCCAACCCGAAGGCTTGCTCTGCAATTCCTAACAGACAGCACAACACCTCTATTTCAATACACAATGCTTTCATTCCAAACCACAATACTTTCATTACAGATACGATGTCTTACATTTGACTCTGCTTTGCTGATAATGAACTGGAATGACATCAAAAGATTACCAATAATGAGGCAGAAAATCCCAGACTAGATTTTTAAAATACTGTACAAAGAACAATCCAAAGTCCTATAGCAAAGTAAAAGTACCAGAGTTCTCTACTTACAGCACAGTGAGTTGAAAATATATTGATTAGCAGCACAAGAACTAAATAGAATTTCAAACGAGAAGAACTAAAGTTAAATTTTTTAGATTGGGTCACAGAAGAAAGAACAAGACTGTCAATAAATGCCAAAAGAGAGAGAGCAAAATCAGTGGTAATAAGTAGGAATAATATCAGTCTTAATCACACATAGACCAAATAGACAAATATGTATATCTCAGATGGTCAGTTAGCAACCACATAGACTACAGTATAGAAATACAGTAAAGCTAAGATTGATAGATAGAACAACTTCTATGAAGATGAAGAAAATAATGTGTAACAAACAGCTAAATATATCCTTGAGACAAAGGATGCTGAAGCATGATATATGGCCAACACTCCTGTTACGGATGTGAGAGTTTGACTATTTAGAAGGAAGTGCTCAATAGTAGAAATGTTTTGAAATAAGAACATATGAAAGAACCCTTCACATGAAGAAGTACATCAGATAGGAAAACAAAATGAAATAGAGTTGGTTATTAAGAAACTCAAGCTCACCTATCTTGGATGCATAATTCATCATGACAAATATAATATACAGCAATAAATCATCGGAGGGAAGATTGAGGGCAAATGTGGAAGAAGTAGAATGTGGATGAGTAACATCAGAGATGGACTGGACCTTGTTCAAGAACAACTAATCTTCACAGTGAGGAAGAGATGGAGACTTGCCATTATGGCACCCAACCCTCCAGGGACTGAGATGGTAACATAGAAAGAGACAGGAAACTGGTGTTTTATAAGGGCAAACATTGAATTCACCCATGGACAGTGAAAATGTAACTGACATACACTGATTATAGAGCTAAAGATTTGGTATAAGCCTCTTCTAGTAGGCAGATATACCTTTATACTGGCAGAATGCTTTTCTGTTGGCTGATCAAAGAAATCTGCCAATAAAGCATTTATTTATTTATTATTCAAATTTATATATTGCCACCCAAATTGAACAGGTGACTCTGGGCGGCATAACAACAGTGAAAACATTAAAAACATTAAAAACCCTTAATAGACCTTAAAGATTACCCTCTCCCCTCCCCATCAGATGCCTGCACCGATAAAGAACTTGCGTTTGAGAAACAGCAGCACAAGATCAGAACACGAAAGAAGGAGGAGACACTGGACAGAATTTGAACTCATCACCACACCTAATGGGACAAAAATGCACCTGTTTCCATTTTTCAGGAGCAGGGCCCCTGCAGATGTCTACAAAGATGAATCTACAGCAAGTATTTTTTTATTTTTTTAAGTAATTTTTATTAGAATTTTTCAACAAATACACAATAATACATAATAAAAAATACTAATAATAAAAAATACACTAAAATACTAAATAAACAAAAGAAAACAGTCAATGAACAAAAAAGATACAACCTATCCTAACACATTTTTCATCTATCATTATATTTCAAATGCATTAATGCCACCCTTAAAAATATATTCACTTAAATATGACACAGTAAGTATTGTTACCCTTATCTCAAAGCCTTCTTTTTAATATTACTTGATTACTAGTACTACTGAGTCATACACATTTTTATTCAATTCATTACCAATTTGGATAGGAAACAATAACAAAAACAATAATATACACACCCCGTGTTTATTTACATTGCCCAGGAGAGCTCAGAGTGACTCATTATTTTATCTCCAAAAACTACTTTGTTCCGGTACAGGTCTGTTACTTTCAACACCCATAAGTGAGTGATCCACAAAAGGTTTCCATATTTTCCAGAATCTGTTCTCTCTCAAGCTACCCTTATTTTCTTTTATCTCCCATGTTAGTTTATCATTCAATGCTAAATTCCACATTTCTTTATACCACTCCTCTGTCAGTATGCGTATGTCATTTCCCCAATTTCTAGCAATACATTGTCTACCCGTTGTAAGCATTATTTCAAATAATTCTTTCTCATCCTTATTTAAATTAGTACCTTCCACATTTGTTAACATAGTGGTACCCGATCCCAGCTTGATTTTCTTACCCAATATTTCTCCAATCTCCTTTTCAATTCTTTTCCAAAAATCCTTTACCACGATGCAACTCCACCACATGTGCTCATAAGTTCCTACTGTATCCTTACATCTCCAACACATTTTATCCCGTTTATTATCGATTTGATGTAACCTAACTGGAGTCAGATACCACCTCCATAACATTTTATAGTTATGTTGTTTACTCTAACATTGGCTATTCCATGTTGATATAATCGATCAATTACCCTTCTAAATTTATCGCCAAATCCATAACTTTTTATTATTTCCTTAATTGAAATTCGTTGTAGGGAGTCAAATGCCTTAAAATATGCAAATATATTAATCCCACTTTTTCTTTCGTTTGACTCACAATATCTATTAAATCTAACACTCTTCTAGTCAAATCTGCCATATGCCTCCCCTTCAAAAAACCCACTTGATCTAAATTTATATAGTTACCCATAAAGTTGTTTAAACGATTAGCCAGTATTGCTGTGAAGATCTTGGCATCTTGGTTTATAAACGAAATTGGTCTATATGATTCTACTTTTTCTAAATTCTTCCCGAGTTTTGGCAATAATACAATTGTGGTCCAATACCATGAAGTCGGAATTTGCCCACCATCCAATATATGATTATATAGTTTAACCAACTTTGGTACTATTGTATCTTTAAATTCCTTATAAAAGTCAGCAGGTAGCCCATCCTCCCCAGGAGCTTTCCCCAATTTCAAGCCCACAATTACCTCTTTTACTTCCTTTTCTGATACTTGTTCTTCCATTCTGTGCCTATGCTCCTGTTTTATTCTACTCACCATTTGCTTCTCTAGCTGTTTTTAAGCTTCTCCACATCTATTTCTTTTCTTGCATATAAAGCTTGATAAAAATCTTTCACAATTTTACATTTATCTCTTATCTTATTACATCTTATCCCTTGATTATTAATCAAAACACCAATTTCCCTTTTTTCCCTTTTATTTTTTGCTGCTTTTGCTAATAATTTTGAATTTTTATTACTATATTCAAAATATTCTCTTTTTAGATAAATCAAATCTCTTTTCACTTTTTCTTTATCTTTGCCTACCAATTCAGCCTTCAATCTTTGTAGATTACCAAATACCATTTTATCCTTCATCTTTGAATGTTCCTCCTGTAACTGCTTTATCTCACTTTAAATTTTATCCTGTGCTAACTTATGCTTTTTATATCTATTACTTGCCAACTTAATACACTCTCCTCTAAAAACCAACTTCATGGCATCCCAGACCACATTAAAATTTACCTCACCATTATCATTCCAATGCCAACTTTCCTTCCAACTCTCCATAATTTGTTCTTTACATTTTTGGTCTTTAAATAAATTAACATCATATCGCCATCTCCTTGTCTTTCTACTTTCACTCTGTAAACTCAATTCTAGAATCACCTTAGCTTGGTCTGACTCCTTAAAAATTCCAATTTCAATCTCCTCCATATTTTTGACCATATTTTCAGTTACAAATATATAGTCAATTCTAGAATATGAGTTATGAACATGCAAAAAATATGAATATGCCCTTTCTGATCCCTTAACCTCTCTCCACGAATCTTTCAAATTTAAAGAAATCATCCAGTTATCCAAAATCTGTCCTTTAATGCCTTTTTCACACCTTAAAATATTTTACAATCCAAATTTGATCTTACTAAATTAAAGTCACTGGCCACAATCGTCTTTACTGATTTTTCTATTACCAAAATTTTGCGCACTTTTTCTAAAAATCCAGCTTGATGTTCATTTGGGGCATATATATTCATCAGGGTTACTTCCTCATCATCTATTTTCCCTTTTACTATCAAATATCTCCCCTCTGGGTCTGAAATACTGTTCATTTTCTCGAACCCCAATTTAACAGAAATCAAAATTGCGACTCCTCTTGCTTTTGATGTACCATATGACTTTTCATAATGTTGCATCCAACCAAGAACAATTTTATTTGTATCTTGAGATTTTTGATGAGTTTCCTGTAGAAATACTATGTCCGGTCTGTCCTTCCTCAACGCTAGTTCTATCCTCTTCCTCTTGACCACAGATCCTGTACCTTTTACATTCCACGTTAACACTTTAATACCCTTCATTATCAATTAAACACCCTCTTCTACCACTTCTGAGCTCTCCCTTGGGTGTGCTACCAACTAACCCTAAAAAACTATAACAAAACTTACCACAAAAAACACTCATTACTACCCTCCCCACTTTCTTCTTCAAGAAAAAAAGGTCGCCTTCGTGATCCAAAGGGGGGAGAGGGGAACGTGTAAGATGCACATGGTAGTTATGGCTCAAGCGCACCTTCCACATTGTAAAGACAAAACTCTTCCCCTATAAGAATTCTTACTTTCATTCCTTTTTTCCTTCTATCCTTTGCTTGGCTCTTCCTCCACCACAATCAATGATAGGTCATCTTCTGCTCCACCTGGTTGCTCTCCTCCTGCAGCACCCCCCTCATCTGCTTCACCATAATCCCTCCTTATCCCTCCCAACCCCAACAGATCTTTCCTTAGCTCCACCCACTCGTTTGAACCCACCTTAACCAAATCCAGTAAGGTCAAATACTCCAATGCGGGGGGGGCGTGGCATCATGGTGGAGTAGGAAGACGGGTTTCCCGTTACTTGCTGAAGGGTGAGCCGTGAAGAATGGAAAAAGGAGTGGTGAATGCGAGCATGCAGACCAAATAAGATCTAATATCCTTTCTTTAAATATTTTACTATTGAATGATCAAACTTGGAGTGGTTAAAGGCTTAAGATTGCTTAGATCTCTGAAGGATTGTAAACGGTGGGCTTAAGGAGCCATCGGCATCCTGACGGAATATGGCGGAGTGGTGAAGATATTAGAGAGGAGAGACTGATTCCTCCCCCTCCATCCTTGAGGTTGAAGTTGGCTCGCACAGAGCCTCGGAGCCTCGGATCCCCCCAGACACAAAGAGATCTGGTAAGTCCGGATAGATTTGATCTGTCGGGGGGAATAGAGGTGGTGAAGACTAATTCAAGTGGTGGTCTGCAGGGATCGGCCGACCGAAAGAAGCCTTTTTTTCCTTTATATACCATCCTGGAAGTGTCACGGCTCTGAGAACTGAGAAAAATAAGAGGCCAAGTCAGCAAAGTTACTGATCCAGCTTTGTTTAAACAAGGCTGCATAGTTTGGGTCGACAGAAGTGCTGACGAGCGGGGGAACTGGCTGGATTGATTGAAGAGACAGAGTGAGAGTTGAGGAGCGACCCGTGCCTGGATTCGAGGGAGAATTGTTCATGGACTGAGCTATTTGGAGCTAATTTGTTCTAACGTGACAGAAAAGGAGAGAGATTGAAGATGTGTGTTCAGAGGGGAGAGGAAAGTTCCAGGGGCGGTTCTTGCCTGGTTTGAGTCAGCAACCTCCGATTCATTGATATCACAACAAAGTTACAGTTTGGGCAAAACTTTGGTTACTGTGGTGATATTGGATGCTATTTTTGTTATAAACTCATCTTAAAATTGGAGCTGGCAGCTGCAAGGAGACAGGGAATTACAAGACTCTGCAACATCAAGCGAGATAGTTTGTTTTATTATACTTTGAACAGCCGTCGGCAGCCTTTGTTATCAAAGTGGTGATTGGACTGCAGCCTCCCTCCCCTGCATTCCTTCGCTTGGAGTTACAAGGTTACTGAGTGCTATCGGAGCAGACGACAAACTGTACTTTGACATTTTTTTCCCATTTCTATATAGCACTTAAAGTGGAAGAAGGAAAGGAAAGGAAAATAAGTTGAAAAAGGGACATAAACTCCTGTTTATATATTTTGGGTACTTTCTAGACAACCCATATTAATGGTCTTTCTACACTCTGGGTTACATTTGTATTACCTCCCCCTTCTCTTAACCCCTTATCTGCTGTATTCTGACATATACCCTTAAGCATTATTGGTGTTGACATTGTTACCTATTTATGCTGATTTTCTCTCTCTTTTTCCTTCTATATAAGAGTGGTTGAAGATTGTTTAATGAGTAAGAGGGTAAAGGCACCAAATCAGGATCCATCTTGGTTGAGAGATAAAAGATTAATAAGAAAGGAGCAAGAAGAAAGTAGAAGAAGATCATCGAGGGAAGAACTTGATGAGATATTTGATTTGGAACAATTAAAAAAGAAAGTAGAAGAAAGAAGGAGTAAATAATTGCAACAAGAGATTCAGGAAAAGCAACAGGAGGATTGGGGTGGGGGGTTAGAAGGAATGAGAAGGGCAGGAACTTTAAAAACACAGGTTACTCTAATGGATCTACCATCTGTCCAAAATAAGGATTCAGATGTAGAGGAGGGGGCAGAGATGGATAAGACTTCAACTTCCAATATGAAAGATTTAAAGGGAAACTTAGAGTCTAGATTTAATAAATTGGAGCAGGCACTACAAACAAAGCTTCAAGATATGGAAGAACAAAGATTGTTAGATAATAAAAGATTTCAAATGGAGATTAAAGACACTATTTCAAAAGTAATTAAATCAACTAAAGTTGAATGTACAAATTTGATTAAGGAGATAGAGGATTTGAAAGAAGGGGTAAATGCCATTGGAAAGGAAGTGTGGGAATTACATCATGATATGAAAGAAATGAAGGTGAGAGTGAATTCTACAGAGGACAAGTGGTCAGATCAGGAAAAAAGTTTGGGTTATCTGGAAGATCAATTGAGAAAAAAATAATGTGGTGATCAGACATATCCCGGAGGGTAATCCAGATGATTTAAGACAGAGATTTTTAAATTGGCTGAATGGATTAAATTTAGGGGAGAATGTGGGTCCGGAAGAAATAGTGAGCATATATAGATTAGGCCAAAAAAAAAAAAACAATGGAGGTGGAGTGCGAAATGTCCTGGTGAAATTTGTTAATTTGGGCTTAAAATTAAAATTGATGAATTTAATTAAATCTTTAGGTCAAGAAGCCCTAAAAATGGAATCCATAACAGTAGAGGTATACAATGACATATCATTGGAATAGCGGGTCTGGAGGTCACGTTTAAAACCAGTGACTAAAATATTAAGAGACAAGGGCATTAAATATAATTGGAGGCCATCCAAACAATTAAGATTCATGAATCAAGGGAAAAATTTTGTATTAAGGGAAACTCCTCAAATGTTGGACATACTTATAAGTGCAAATATTATAGAGAAGGGTTCAAAGGATTGGCAATCTCTAAAGGAGTCACTAACTTCAAAGATGAAGGAGCAGGAAGATGAGGTGGAAGACGAAGAAATGTTGGGGGCGGAGGGAGGTAGTTAAATGGTTTGGTCATTCATTTTATTAAATGGTCTATTGAAAATATATTAATCTTTAAGTTTGTAAAAATAGATATTGAACATGCAACGGCTGTCTGTCAGAATGTTATTTTTTTGCTTAACGTTCCCCCCCCCAACTTTGGATGTCAAAGGTTGCTTTCCGACTAGGAAAGTGGGGGGGGGGTTGAGAATTCTTTTCTCATTTTTGTTATTGTTAAGTTTTTTTCTTTACACATGGAATTCAAAGGTTGATAGAAGTAAATTAAAATGGATGAAAGAGAACTTTTTTTGTAGTTTTTTAATTTCTCCCCACTATTTTTCTTTTTTCTTTCAATGTTGGGGAACTGTCGGTGAGGGTAATAAGACCAATACTCCCTCATGTCAAGGAGATTAAAAATTATATCATACAACGTTAAGGGCCTGGGGAATCAAATTAATAATGGTGTCAGATGAAGTTAAGGATTTGTATAAGATCAACTTTAATAAGTTAAAAGAGGAAATAAAAAGAATTAAGGATCAATGGAAATCATTGAAAATATCATGGTTTGGGATGATAAATTTGTGCAGGATGAAAATTATGCCAAAGCTAAACTTTTTATTTGAAAATTTACCAATACAAATAAAAGAAACAGAGCTTAAAATCTGACAGAAATTGATAAATGAAATCTGTAATAACGGAAAAAAGCCAAGAATTAATAAAAGTTTATGGTATTTAAAAAACAAGTTGGGAGGGCTAAATATCCCGAATGTTAAACTTTATTACAGAGCTTTTAATTTAAAGAGAATGATTAAACTGTTAAGTCAAAATTGTGCGCAAACGTATGAATTAGATTATATAGAGTTTAGAAATTGGAAGGGTGAATTATTTTTAGGTGAGATAAGAACTAATCCCCAATTTTGTAATTTTTCTTTAAAGAATATATTTAGAATATGGAAAGGATTAAAACCAATATTATCTGCAAATTCTTCGCCCATAATGGAAATTCTAGACCAACAAAATTGTCCTTTAGAGGTAACAATAAGTACAAGAGAAATTTTAACACGCAAAAAAGCTCTATTAATCACGGATTGGATTGATAATTGTAATACCATCTTCCAAAGAAAAAGTATTTATGTGGAGTTAGTCTTAAATTGGCTGCAAGAACTCCAGATGGAGGCGTGGAATAGAAAGATGAGGGAAAACAGTACAATAAATCGGGCATCAACCCCCTTCGAAAATCTGACTCTTGAAGTAAGGAATGGTAAAAAGAATTTAAAAGGTTTAGTGGGTAAGATTTATTAGTTGTTAAATTCTAGTGAAGATACTCAGCATTGGCTTAAAAAAATTTGGGAGGAGGATTTGGGAATTATAATAAAAGATGAGAACTGGAAAAAGAAATGGACCCATAGAAGTATGAAATCACTTTCAATAAAGGAAAAAGAACATAATTGTAAAGTACTTTGGAGGTGGTATCTCACTCCAGCCAAATTACATTTAATAAATAATAAGAACTCTGATTTATGCTGGAGATGTAATAAAGGAAAAGGGACTTACATTCATATGTGGTGGCTGTGTGATAAAATGAGGAATTTCTGGGATGTTATAGAAGAGGAATTGAATAAAATATTAAAAATAACAATAGTGCTAAGTCCAAAGATAGTATTATTAGGTGAAGTGGATGATTTACATCTGGAAAATAATAAAAAAGAATTATTGTTATCTTTATTGATGGTAGCCAGACAGCTAATTGCCAAGGAATGGAAGAGTGGAACTAATATTAGTAAAGTTAGATGGTACGCAGATGTTTGGCAATTGGCTCTCAATGAGAAATTAACTATCCAAGTTCACCAGAAAAAGGGGTTACCAATAAAGACACCATTTTGGGAGATTTGGGGTTCCTTTGTCAACTTCACTTTATTAGGTGATAACAAGTTTAACCCAAGCCCTGAGATGATCCAATTTTGGAAATAGAATTGAAGGCAAATGGTCAAGAAACCCCTGCCGACATCCCCTGACAGAGCACAGGTGGTCGGGTTATATTGTTTTATTGCTTTGGGTATTTTTTATAATGTATAGATTTGTTACTGTATTATTTTTTGTATTATTTTCATTATTTGTTTTTGTATTACTTCAGTTCTTAATAAAAGCTTTAAAATTAAAACAATTTTTTAAAAAAAAACAAATACTCCAATGCATCTGTTCCTGCATCAATCACCTGCATTTTTCTGTCATGGAAGAATCTTAACTGCTGTGGAAACCACCAATTGTATTTTATCCCTTTTTTCATCAGTAATTTTGTTACAGGTTTCATCTTATATCTCCAACCACGTTCGTTAATAGCAATGTCATTATATACCTCCACATCATTTCCATTTATTTTCAAAGCACCAGAACCAGCTTGTTTTAAGAAGGCCATTACCTTCAGTTTATCCCCCCAATTTGCAAATTTAACCAAAACATTCCTGTAATCATTTTTCCCCCTTCTTGGTCCCACTTTGTAAGCACTTACAATGTCCTCATTAACAAAATCTATCCCTATTTTCAATTTGTTTAACCAATCAACAATTCTGTCTCTTAGCTGGTCTGGCATTCATATGGCGAATCACAATATTCTGTTTTCTCATCATTTCTTCCATCACAGCTATCCCTTTTTCATGCTCATCCATTTTCACCTTATTTTCCTTCACCTCTTCCTGTATCCCTTTCATTTACCCTTTCATCACTTTCATATCATTTTGCATCAATTTAACATTGCCCTCTAACTTATGAATGTTTAATTCGACTTTTTTAGAGAAATCAATAACCATTCCAGCCAATTTATCCTGTTTTCCCAGAATTTCATTTTTATCTTTCACCCTTGCTTCATCCATCCTTTCGAATTTCTGGAACAGTTTACCAAATTCAACCATTATTTGAGTCTGATCAAAAGCAGTTGGTTCCGGCAATGATGAAGGCATCCCCACAGCTGCTGGTTTATCTTTTCTCTTAGGTTTCACAACCTCCTCCTCCTTCCCCTTGCTCCTTGCAGCTTCATCCATTGTAATGTCGAATAATAGTTTCAATGCAGTGATTCTTTTGAGTCCCACAAAAGCCTCTCCTTGAAACTGTTCCAGAGTTCAAACAAGCCAGAGCTCTCAGCTTGACCCAATTCGAATCCACGAGCTTGGTTGAAGCTTTTATAGTCTCTCACACTTTATGTCCAAAACATGGAAACCCAATTCTTTATTGTAATCCACCAACAGCTGCTATTTTACTTGTAGATCCTTACACCCTCCAACAATTGTATTACAGAAAAGGGGGGGGGGTTGCTTACATCCATCAAGCCTTGATTGAAGCCACCCAATCCTTTATAATTAATTCCAGCTCAAAAAAAAATCAATGAACCATTAATATCCAACTTTAAATATGTCAGGAGCTCTTCTGCTGATACAATTGCAATCCAATTTCTTAGGTTTAGCTACAAAATTGACAACAATATATCTCCCTCAGTGTATCCCAGTATCGTAGGTTCAAATGGAAACTCCAGCCACTAAGTATCCAAATAAGCAGTGGGGAGAGAGCAAAGAAAGTCACCAAAAAGTATCAGCACTTTCTCTCACACAATCCAGAGATGAAGGGGAAAATAAAATAAAATAAAAATTTGTAATCCACAGTGAAGCAGAGAAGAATTATATATCCCCTAACAAGGGAGGAAGACCAATCCAAAATAGCAATAGCAGAAGCCTTATAATCCAATTTTGTAGTTCAGCTGCAACAAACTTGTATCCGTGTTCATTCAAAGTCTGTTCCATCCACAAAAAAAGCCCAGAGAAATCTCCAAAAAATCCAAGCAAAAGTTCAGAGAAAGAGATGATGTAACTTAGTATCCATAACAGAAACGCAGCTTTAAAATATAACTACTTCTCTTGTTAGGTTTGTGGACTTATAAGCAGAAATCTTGGCTCAAAAAATCAGCTACTCCATTAACCCCTTTTTATAAACCAGACCACAGCCGCGGTTTCCCAGGTCGATCCACTCAACCTTCTCTGCCAGACCACACCACCAAATTCTTCTTTATTCAAAGTCCAGCAACAAACTTCTTCAATTTGCCTTCCCACCTCTTCACACACTCACACACTCCAACAGTACCTCCAATTCCTCTCGGTCCATCCCCTCTCATTCCAGTCTCGCCATACTTTTCCAGTCTTAACTTTCCCTTTCCAGATCAACAGCGCCATTATTCCAGCCCATCTTCCTCCTTCTTTCCCAACTTTTGCTGCCCTCGGCACTTACTTAGGCTTCACTGGCATTCTCCATTCAACTCCAAAACCCCTCATCAACTGCCGCCGCCTCCTTGGTCTTTTCTTTTCTTTTGTTAATCAACACTCTTTCAATAAAAACCTCACTTTGAAATGCAAAGTTCTTCGACCGACCTCAGAGTGGTTCGAGTAACGCAGCCTATGCTGCGCCTTTCTCACCCCCACCCCCACCCCCAATCCTCGGGCTTCGAACTTTTGCCAATCTCAGTTCAATCTTATAAGATTCGGAGATTCTCACCCTTCATTTCATGCAGTTTCTCATTCAATATTTCAATTAATCCACATTAAATCCACATTCTTTGGTGCGAGCGAAGCAACTTGCGTGTTATATTTTATGTAACCTTACAGATAAACATAACACGCAACTTGCGTGTTAAACAGTGACTTTGTTTTGCTTTTAAATATTGCATGCCTAACATTTTCACATTGTTTAGAAAGTTTTGAATTAATGTCTTTGATTCTGACGCTAGTATTTTGGGGGAAAGTTGTTAGGGGGATTATTTTAGTAAATTTAGCAATGTTTTCTGTTCTGTCCTGCAGCCTTGGCAATTATTGATAATTACTGATCAGATAATGCATATTACATGATATTGTTTTTAATTTTGAAACTAATAGGAAGTTAAGATTTTATTGAATGCATAGTGTTTAGATAGAGTTTTGACCATATATATATATATATATCAGGATTTGATTTGATTTGATTTGATGAAATAAGGCCGTATTTTATTTTAAGGTAAATTGTTTTGAAATCATATTGAACATTGCTTTGTAAAAGGATCATATGTGAACAAAAGGGAGGACTGATACTATCACGTTAATTAAGTATATTTTTATATGTGTTAACATATTCCTTTACAAAGCAATGCATACAAAAGCTTAAGCAGAACCATCTTGGATTTAAGAAGGCCTCTCTAGTTGAAAGTTGTTTACTGCTAAACTTGCTGTAGAACACACCCAAAAGGGTCTTATCTGAAATAAGCAGACATGTTTACCACTGTACATGTAAGCCAGAATATGTAACATCAAGATAAAGGTGAAAACGCCTAACGCCCTTGGAATACCATCTGGACTGAAGAACATGTGTGTTCATTAAAGGCTCTACATATAAGGCTAGCTACATCTCTTATCTAAGTCCTTGGATCCAATGGAACCAAGACCATGCATATATGCATTATTATGATGTACCATAATCATGTGTAATTGTATTTTGTTGAGCTTTGACAGAATAACTTAGATAAAATTCTCTTTTTCCATTTCAAAACCTCTCTGGCTGATTTATTTACTTAAAAGCTGTTTACTTCTTTGAGAGAGAGAGTAATAACCAGGGCCACCGTCAGGGGGGTACAACCAGGACTCCTGTCCCAGGCCCGGAGCTGGCAAGGGGCCCCACAGTGGGCAACCCATTTTTTAAAACTTAAAAAAAAACTTTTTAAAACTTTTTATTTTATTTTAAATCGTAGCGCATGGCGCCATTGCGCATGTCCTGCCAGAGGGCCCCCTGCCTCGATCTGGATCTGGGGTCAAGGCTTGCTTGCCTTCAGGCTTCAGGCTGGTGAGTCCAATCTGGGACACCCCGTCAGTAAGGCAGGAAGAAGCCCGACGCTCAACACCCGCCCATTCCCCTGCTGGCAAAGGAGAGCGGAAGTGACTGCTTCTTCTCGCCTGTCTTCAGCCCATGAGGAGGGCCGGGCCCCGGGGCTGAGTGCAGCAGCGGGAAGCCGCAGGGTGTGCGCCGGCCACCACCACCACCACCTGGACCAGGTGGGCGCTTCCGTGCACGCCGCCAGCCATCGTGGCCTCTGCCCACCATGCCCCTGCCATAATGCCAGGCAAAACACCCCACGACTGCCAGGTAAGCCTGGCATCATTGTGGACTGCCTGCCCGCGGGGGGTGGGGGGGCAGGAAACAGAGCAAGGGTGGGTGGTCGGGCCCCCCTCCCGGCAGTTCAGGTGGGCCACTGTTGTTCTTTAGCCTGCCCCCTCCCATCCCAGGTGGGTCCATCCGCCTGTCTATCTATCTATCTTCACTAATCCACTCTTCCTTCCTTTCTTCCTTCCATCCTTCCTTTCTTTCTTCCTTCCATCCTTCCTTTCTTCCTTCCATCCATTCTTCCTTCCTTTCTTTCTTTCTTTCTTCCATCCTTTCTTCCTTCCTTCCTTCCTTTCTTCCTTTCTTCCTTCTATCCTTCCTTTCTTCCATCATTTCTTTCTTCCTTTCTTTCTTTCTTCCATCCAACCTTTCTTCCTTTCTTCCATCCATCCTTCCTTTCTTCCTTCCTTTCTTCCTTCCATCCTTCCATCCATTCTTCCTTTCTTTCTTTCTTCCATCCTTCCTTCCTTTCTTCCATCCTTCCTTCCTTCCTTTCTTTCTTCCATCCTTCCTTCCTTTCTTTCTTTCTTCCTTCCTTCCTTTCTTTCTGAGCCCTGGTGGCGCAAAACTGTGTTCATAAGGACTGCAGTGGCTCAAGTGGCTAAGACACTGACTGGGAGGCGGAAGGTCAGCAGTTCAATTCCCAAGTACTGCAGGACGGAATGAGCTCCCATCTTTGTCCCGGCTCCTGCCAACATAGCAGTTTGAAAGCAAGAAATTGCAAGTAGATAAATAGGGACCACTTTGGTGGGAAGGTATCAGCGTTCCGTGCCTGCCACATGACCATGGAAACGTCTGCAGAAGCAGACAACACTGGCTCTTCGGCTTTTAAACAGAGAGTTGGATACGACTGGCTTCCGAGCAAAGGAAACGTTTACCTTTAAATTATATTTGTGTTGATATAAAAGTCTGTTTTTTGGGCATAATGTGTGGCACCTTAAAGACTAACTGTTGTACTTTAATGTGAGCTTTTGTGGATCAAGGCCACTGGCTCTTTGTAATCAGAGATGAGCATTGAACTCTAAAGTTGGATACAACTGGCTTTCAAGCAAGGCTTAAAGACTCACTGCTGTATTTTAATGTGAGCTTTTGTCGATCAAGGCCACTGGCTCTTTGGCTGTAATCAGGGATGGACAAAAAAAAGTTTGTATCTGGCAAAAATATAGTAAAAGTTCTCAGCTTGTCACCATATAATCCATTCAATATAAATAAGTCCACACAAAGCCAGAAAGATTTGTAATACTGAATCTTTGTATTATAAATAACTCAAAAAATCTGCTTGAACTTCAGCAAGATATAAGGTAACCAAAAACAGATAAATTCTCTTAATCTATTATCGTTGTTGTTCTACATAAAACAGTCTTTGAAATTCTGAAAAATCCTATTCCAGTTCCTCGAACGAGGCTTCAAAGTTACTATTAAGAGGAGTCATGGCTCTCAATAAATTCTTCCATACTCCCGACGTCTATCCGGTTAATTAGACATTTCAATTATATTTCATCAGCGGAGTAATTATGTTTATCTGTAAGGTTACATAAAATATAACATGTAAATTACCAACACGAAGATACAAACATGCATGAGTAAGCTTATACAGAACATTCCTATCTGCTTACAATACCTTATAATGCATCCTCTCTATCTCCTTCGTAGTTTCTGTATGGTATTCTGGGACGTTGCCCTGTATCCTGATCTTACCACTTAAATAGGCTCAACTGACTCCACCTGTCTCCTCAGCATAATGTTGATGTCATAATAAGTAAATCATATCAGGTGTACAATACTAAGTGCTTACAGAAAACAAGAGAGGTCCGATTTGCAATTTAAACCTTTCGGAAATAAAGTATTCAGTCTATGTATATAGTATGCCTCTTTCTGTAATAATAGTTGTTCAATGTTAACTCCAGTCCCACTAGTTACACTCAGTTTCTCCAGAACCACGAATCTAAAGTCAGTGTCCTGATGGTTTTTTTTTATATAATGACTGACCAATGGTGCTTGTTCCACCTGGCATCTAATTCTCGAATGATGTTCCGACAACCTAATTTTCAATTTTCGTGAGCACTTACCCACATATTTGAGTCCACAGGGGCAGATCCAAAGGTACACACAATTTTGGCTGTTACAATTACTGAAAAAACTAAGAGTCTTGCGAAAGTTCAGCTCAGGAAAATCTATACATTGAGTCTCCCATGCAAACCTGCAAACCACACAATAACCACACCTGTGATGTCCCTTAACTAGGCTGGTTCGAAGCCTGTTCCGTGATGCTGCATCTGCCCTAGTAATCAAATTGCCTACCGTTCTCATTCTTCTGAGTCCAATCATATGTTTCTCATCGCATCCCAGAATGTCAGAAAGTAAAAACCAGTACCTGTTAATGATCTTCTTGATGTCTCCCAATCTGGGTGAATAATCTATAGACCATTGGATCCCCTGTTTTCTAGTTCTTTCTTGCCTTGCCAGAAGGTTATCCCTTGAAATCCGTTTAACCTTGGACAAAGAATTCTCGATTATATGTACCGGGTACCCCCTGTTTAACAAATTCTCCTTAATGCTGGCAACCGCTCCCTGAAAATCTTGTGTGCTTGATGAGTTGCGTTTAGCCCTTGCAAAAATTCCATAAGGGATGTTATTCCGTAAATGTGGTGGATGATAGGACTCATACGGCAGGTAAGTATTTCTGTCAGTACTTTTTAAAAATAATTTCATTTTAAGTCTGTGGTCATCTGCAACATAAACAGTTAAATCTAAAAAAGATAGAGCAGTTCTGTCCATACTGTGAGTAAATTTCAAATTGGAATTTTGTGTATTCAACCATAATATAAACTCGGGAATACGGTTGTAGTCATCAAAGACAAAAAAACAAGTCATCTATAAATCTTTTAAACAAAAAACATGTGGTGGAAAAAAAGGGTTTGTGTGTGGGTTCAAAATAGTGCTCAAAAGAAATCATGTATAAATTAGCTAAACTGGGCGCCATGGGTGAACCCATGGCCACTCCTTTAACCTGTAAATAAA
Organism: Bradypodion pumilum; assembly: GCA_035047305.1. Classification (NCBI taxonomy): domain Eukaryota; kingdom Metazoa; phylum Chordata; class Lepidosauria; order Squamata; family Chamaeleonidae; genus Bradypodion; species Bradypodion pumilum. The sequence goes on along the minus strand of JAWDJD010000009.1, from coordinate 20,624,213 downwards.
AATCCTGATCAAACCGGAAATATTTTTTTTCTAAACAAATTTCTAACAGATCAATCAAAAAATGGGTGGGTTGTTGTAGTTTGTGTGTTAGTAATGTATCCTGGGCTACCTATCTAGCCTCTTCAAATGGAATATTAGTATATAGTGCAGTGACATCTGCCGTAACCAAACCACCCCTCTCTGGAAAAACAAAACCCTCCACCTGTGCAATAAAATCAGCCGAGTCCCGTACAAAAGAAACGGTGTCCCTGGTAAAGTCCCTAATGTGATGATCTATAAATTGACTGATTGGCTCAAGATTGGACCCCACCCCTGATACTATTGGGCATCCAGGTATCCGCTCATGAGCGTCACTGATTTTATGGATTTTTGGTAATATGTAAAAAATGGGGATTCTTGGATACTCCTTCAATAAAAATTTATAAGTTTTTTCCGAAATATAGTTGAGTGCTAAACCTTTAGACAGCACAATCCTAATGATGTTTCCAATTTCAACTGTGGGGTCACTCAAAAGTTTTTTTATAAAAGGTTGGGTCAGATAATCATCTGTTTACCTCTTTGATGCAGTCGGTTCTAATCATTACCACGACCCCTCCCCCTTTATCTGCTGGTTTTATAACAATCGACTCATCCCGTCCGAGCTCCTGTACTATGTTAACATCCTGGATAGACAAATTGTGTTTACCTTAAGTTTACTCAATTCCATTTTCTCAATTTCATCCAAAACTACTCTTCGTACTTTTACTATGTTTTTGCCAGATACAAACGTTTTTTTGTCCATTTCCTATATATTACCGTTTGGCCCCTTTCATTGCATCGGACTGTAATCAGAGATGAGCACTTAACTCTAAAGTTGGATACAACTGCCCAACGACTTCTTTTGGGAAATTGTGTATTCCACCCGCCCCCGCCGCCCCAATGCAAGGAGAGAGAAAAGTGTGGGGGAGGGCAATAGGATTGCTCAGTACGGGGCCCAGAAATTTCTGATGGCAGCTCTGGTGACAACAGAGCAGTAATTAATAGTTGGATGGCAAGATCCCTCTGAGAGCCATTAGAATTAATTTTTCCACAAGTCCAGTTGGGCATGTGATGATCATTAGAAAACTATGCAGTATTTGGGAGTAATATTTTATTTCTCTCCAACTTTTCTCCAATCCTTCTAGTCCTTAAAAAATATACTTCTTCCCATTAGGCACATTTCTTTATACAGTGATACCTCATACAATGTCCAAACTTGGTTCCACAAGTTTGGACTTTATACGCATTTGGACTTTGTATGAAGCATGCAAAATCATATCCGTGATGCCTCATACAACGTCCAAATCCTTGCTGCGATGCCTCGTACAATGTCGTTTCCATAGAGATTCACTATACTGTAACAGCAAAGTCAAGGAAACACATAGGAAACTGACAGAACTTTAAGAAATCATTGTCTAAAGGCTAAATACATTACAAAAACATTTCAAACATCCCTGATTTTAGGGGACAAACCATACAACAAGTTTTTAACTTTTGAAAACTTTATGATGTGCAGGTTTAAAAGTTAACATGTCCCATCATGCAGCACAGGGTTAACCTGCAGTCATGCGGCCGATCATCCATTTTGTACAAGCTACTGTAAACAATTACTGGATGGAAGAAAGGACAAAATGGATGCCAACATCATTCAGCACAGTGTTAATCATCCAAACAGCAGCAAACACCAAACAATTGCCCACCCCACCAAACAGTGCTCCCCCAAAAAAAGACCAACATAGGAAAAATTATGGAGCATGCAATCTGTTTTTAAAAACCACAAGAGCAAACACCAAACAAATGCCTACCCCACCAAAAAATTCCCCTCCCCCATCCACCTCCCCACTCTTCAACTCAAGAGCAATGCATGCATGTGTCCTGCCTTTTATACTCTCCAGGCACAATGCAACCTGGGAAAACCCCCAATGCCTCATACAAAGTCACAACAACTTTGTCTCAATCGCTTCCCTGCTCTCACCAGGGAAGCGTCCCTTGGTTGAGAGCGGGGAAGGGAAGCGAGACTCCGGCGTGGCTGATCTTATTACGCGCCACGCTGCCTCTCGCTTCCCTTTCCCGCTCTCGCCAGGGAAGCAATCCTTGGTTGAGAGCAGGGAAGGGAAGCGAGACTCCGGCGTGGCTGGGCTTCTTATCCGCCACGCTGCCTCTTGCTTCCCTTCCCCGCTCTCGCCAGGGAAGCGACCCTTGGTTGAGAGCGGGGAAGGGAAGCGAGACTCTGGCATGGCTGGTCTTATGCGCCACGCTGCCTCTTGCTTCCCTTCCCCGCTCTCGCCAGGGAAGCAACCCTTGGTTGAGAGCGGGGAAGGGAAGCGAGACTCCGGCGTGGCTGATCTTCTTATGCGCCACGCTGCCTCTTGCTTCCCTTCCCTGCTCTCGTCAGGGAAGCGACCCTTGGTTGAGAGCGGGTAGGTGGGAGTGAGACTCGCCGGCGGGAGCAAGAGAAGCAACCAGTGCCCGAAGAGGAGGAGACTCGTCAGGTCTCCCGCTGCCGCCCCGGAAGCACCATTCCTCCTCCTCACCCCATTCCTCCTGTCCTCGGGCGAAGGTGCTCGGGGCCGCTTGGATATTTTGGGGGATTCCCCCATGGTCGCTTCTCTGGCCACCTCACAGCTGGGGCCAGTTTCGCTCCCACCCGGCTCCTAATGCCTCATACGACAGTGTATGAGGCATCTTTTCCCCCAGAATTGGGCGACGTTGTATGGATCTGACATTCTATGAAGCGGACGTTGTATGAGGTATTACTGTACTTTGATGAAATTGCCTATTGGAAAATAAATGCTCTTTGAGAGTTGATGTCTATTTCTCAGGTTCTGTCTACGTACCTTGCTCTCTGCTTAACCTACATGCTATCACACTAAAACCGCATACTCTGGAAGTGATAGGTGGAATTCAGTTGGCTAGCAAGGGTTCTGATCGGTGAGGTGACAATTGGCTGTAAAGAGACTGTGCGGATAAAGGAAATAAGTCACAGCCAAATGATCATGAATGTCCTCTCAAACCCCGAACTCCCCGTCAAGTCTTAACATTTCCTTAACAGATGCCTCAATTCATTCATTCTTTATCATATCCCAATTAAACACATTCTTATAGGGCTACCCTTGAAAGTGTTTGGAAATCACAGCTAACACAGAATGGAGTAACTGCTCTGTTTACTAGTTTTGATCTAAAAAGCTCCAAATGTTTGCAGGTCAGGCTGTCTAAAAGACTGCCTCCTCTCATATGTATCTTCTTCCCACTTGACAACTTTCACAGAAATCCTGTTGCATTTTCCGTTGCTCTGAGAAGCTGGCTATGTGGATAAACAAGACAGGGCCTTCGTTGAAGAACTCTTCTTAAAAGATTTTGAGCTGACTTTATCTGTTGATAAAACATTTAAGACTGTAATGTTTTAAACTGTCCTTGATCTCTGGGACTGTGGGTCCTACTTCCCTTTCAAATGGGCTTTTGGAGAATGCAACACTCTGCTTTTAATTTTTTTTAAAAAGTGGTAGCCTTGTTAGTCTGTGCAAGGATATCAGAGAGTAAACAAAATAACAAAAGACAAAAATGTGTGGCACCTTAAAGACTAACTCTTGTATTTTAATGTTAGCTTTCATGGATCAAGTCCACTTTGTCAGACATAAGAGTGTGACTTCATGGGCATTAACTTATATATATATATCTAGCACAATGGTTGGTTGGCATAACAGATAACTTGTCATGGTCCCATTACTCCCAAGTGGGAATGCACCTGAATTGATGCCCTGAAGCTAAGCAATCCAGGATTTAGCTTGCCTTCTTACAGATCCTGACCTAAGTCAGGCAGTTAGAAAGGTAGCAGATAGAAAATTATACAACTCCAGTCACTTCAATGTCTTTAAAATGATGATGTTATATTGTAGAATAACAGGTTACAGAATCAAAAAGATATCTTAGGCAAATGAAGTATCTTTAATTCAGTAAAGCAGATTGAAAACAATAAAAACCTTTCTAAGTGTGGAAGCCCTAAAGGACTTCATCCTCTAGTTTAAAAGGCTACATGATTGCTGAGTTCAAAGAACTCCCAAAGAATTACTTACACAGCAAAAGAGCAAAAGGCAAAAGGACTGTCCCCTCTCCTCCAACAAGTTCCACCCTCTTGGCCTTCCTCTCAAGGATTCCAGCCAATCACTACACAGTACTCCAATGTCCATCAAAATTTTGCGTTTCTTTTCTCACAGAACACAAGGTCAGATTGTTATGGCTAAACACAATACTTGTCCAGTACCAACGCAGAATACATCATTGCCACCACCCCTTCAGTGAACAACACACAAAGATTTCCAGTATAGTTTAACAAAAACACAAACCTGGATTTCGATTCATCACATAACTTTGCAAATCAGTGTGACTATTTACAACCAGTAATGACAGAACATCTGGATTGGGGTTCAAAGTGATAGCTGTGAAGTTTGGTTCTGTTAATGGTTAGTAGATGGATGCAAAATAAACATTGGGGCATTACATATCTGCTAATGAGTTAATTGAGGATGGTGTGAGTGACATAGCCATAGGCCAGTTACCCATCCTGTTCTATGAAGTGGCCTGGGAACTATCCCCCTGAAGTTTGTTCTGTGAAGGTTGTTGTTGTTCAGTCACACAGTCGATTCCGACTCTTTGCGACCCCATGTACCATTGCCCTCCAGGCACCTCTATCCTCTATCATCCTCCTCATCCCGCCCAGCCCTGAGCCTACTGCGCCCACGACGCCATCTAGCCATCTCATCCTTGGCCGTCCCCTTCTTCTTTTGCCCTCCACCCTTCCCAGCATCAATGCCTTCTCAAGTGAATCCTCCCTTCTCATTTGATGTCCAAAGTAACTTCAGGTTCATATTTGTTATTTGTCCTTCTAAGGAGCAGTCAGGGCTAATCTCTTCTAATATTGACCTCTGTCTAGGTCACTCACACCATCCTCAATTAACTCATGTTAACTGAGGATGTTTAATACCACAATGTTTATTTTGCTCTGTGCTTGATATGTATAAATTAATGCCATGAAGTCCCACTCTTATGTCCGACAAAGTGGACTTGATCCACGAAAGCTAACATTAAAATACATGAGTTAGTCTTTAAGGTGTCACAATGTTTTTTGACTTTTTATTTGGCTTGGCTTGTTTACTCTTCGATCTGCTTTTAAAGAATGTTTAAATCTATTTTGGAAGATGTCTAATTGGTTCACCATTGATAAATTGCTATGGTAAATTTCTGTTGAGCAGAAAAGTGATAAGGAAATGCTTTAAATAATAAAGAGAATAAATTATTTGGCAAAAAAACTATAATATGAAGAAAAAATCAACTATGGTTGTAAACCTTTCCAAATTTCAGCAGACCTGTGGTGGCACCGTTGGTTTTATTTTGATGTGAACTGTATATGTGGCAAAGCAACTGCATGGTTGTTCTGTCATATTTTAAAATAAACAAACAAATCTGTAGATCTGTACTAGCAGCTTCTCTTTCCCATGAAGGGGACACACAAAATGTGGTCCAGTCCATTCTTGAGATTCTTGCTGAGTGTACATAGCTTTCCTTCTCTCTTTATCTTCCACGCCTTGGCAAAGAGAAGGTACTCAAAGCTAGAAAAGCTGTTAGTGATACTTCAGTGAGGGAATGTCTGATAGCAGGAATTGTGGGGGGTGGTATTGCCTTCTAGATAGTGATGAGATGCTGGTGTTGGAGTCTGGCCTGTAACCCCCCAAAAAAGATTCACCCCCACCTATTGTGGGTCAGCAGTTCGATTCCCGGCTGCAGGATGGAATGAGTTCCCGTCTCTGTCCCAGCTCCTGCCAACCAAGCAGTTCAAAAGCAAGAAATTGCAAGTAGATAAATAGGTACCACTTTAGTGGGAAAGGTAAACAGCAATCTGTGCTCTCGGTGTCTGGTCATGCCTGCCACATGACCACGGAAACGTCTGCAGAAGAAGACAGCGCTGGCTCTTCGGCTTTGAAACAGAGATGAGCACTGAACCCTAGAGTCGGATACGGCTGGCTTTCGAGCAAGGGAAACCTTTATTGTACAAGAAAGGAATAGAGAATTTCTTTTTTCTTGTTCATACAGTGCAGTTATGCAGTACAGTTATTTGGCAGGAGATTCAGGAGAAATGATGAATCCTATGTCTCAGATGTTCCACCTGATCTAGTCCAAGATGTGCAGATATAAAACAAATGATGCTCTGAGGATTAGATATTGTAAAATGTTAACATTTGTAGAAAGGCTGACAGTACTTCTCTTAGTCTGTCTGTCACTCTCTTTCATAGAAATGGCTGAGAGAGCATCCTGTTACCAGTCACAGCACGTTGCTTCCCCAATTGGAAAGCAGTCACACTCCAACAAGCATGCTTTCTGTTTACTGAGATGTAACACCAAGGAACAGCAATTCACACCTGCAGCAAAGATGTTATACTTCCCATTTCTTTCTCCTTAAGCTATTTTTATCTTGTTTTTATCTGTTCTCATGCTTTGTTCCTAATATTTCACCTCTTCTTTTCCCTTATGATGCCTGCCAGATACTCACTAGGGACAGTGGCTTACCGCAGCAAAACACTGCTCAATCTCTTCTATTTCTTAGAAACTAATTGATCAGACAACACATGGTCTATAGATATCAACCTTTGCTACCAAATAATCTTCAGGAGGTTCCTTCAGGTCACACGTTTTCTTGTTTGGTTTACTTCCAAGTCAGTTGGCAATTGAATCTAGCAAAGGGTCTCAGGGAGAGACGTCCTCTTTTGGACATTGTTATCATCTTGGAATCTGTCATTTGGTGAAATCACCCCAAGGATATCTGCCCGTCCCACTAGAGTGGACCGGAGGGGCTCTTTAAAAATACCAACGTCTCTCCCTAGAAGAAGAGCCCTTTTGGTATCCGCTCCGGTCCTATGGAACCTCCTGCCAGTTGAACTACGTCTCCAGACAGAGCTGCTGCCCTTTAGGAAAGAGCTGAAAACCTGGCTTGCAGGGTAGGTGTGGGGAGGTGGAGAAGGAGAACCACCCCCTTGCTCGTGTTTTTAAAAGTATTTAACTAGATTTTTAATTGGTGAGGGTGGGAGGTAGTTTTTCAGTGTTTTTAGGAATTTTAAGGGATTTTATAGTTTAAACGCTGGGGATTTTATGTGCGCCGCCCAGAGTCACATGTCGATTGGGGTGGCTATGCAAATTGATTAAATAAATAAATATGTTTAGTCATGCAAGTAGCATCACATTGTTTAGTTTAAATTCCCCAGTGTAGGGAAATAGTTACTTTGTAGTCCAAAGCTGGACTGACCTGAGTTCAGGCCTCCATAAAGATATAAAGACATCATCACTGCCATCTCTCCACCTAAGATATTGCTATAAATATGAGAGAGTCCTGGTGGCACAGTTGTTTTGCAAGCAAAATCCTACTCATGATCTGAGTTTGAACCTGATGGGATCAAGGTTGATTGAGCCTTCCCTTTTTCCAAGGTCTGTAAAATGATTACCCAGCTTGTGTAGCAGATTAAGCATGAAGAGAGAAAGAGAGAAAAACGCAACAGAGTATATGACAGTGAGTGAAAAATAATCAGTCATAGTAATAGTAAACTTTGAGAATGTTTACTTTAAACATGCTAGAATAAACAAACAATAATAGAACTTTTGGCTTTGAATACATTTGCTTTGTGTTTCACAGGCATGTATCAGCTTCCTAACATCTTCTTAATGAGTTAATTGTTACAGATTAAGAACAGACTAACAGTAGACTAATTGAAGCATAACTGACACTTAACCTTACATTTAACAGATAACTATCTAAGAACCTTTTGTCTGACACTAGACACAATCTGATTGGTTACACATGTTATCTTATGCAAATAAGACCAGCCATTCATTCTTAAATACACATACAAATTCTAGTAAAACATATTTAACAATTCAACGATGATACATATAACCTGAATAGCATAATATTTACATATATTATATTAACAGCTTGTTGGGGACAAAATGCTAATTACCTCCTGAACCACCCAGAGAGTACTCTATAAGTGCTATGGAGCAGTATATAGGTGTAATTGCTAATTGCTATATGTTGTCAAGTTGCTTTCAAATGATGGAAACCCTGAGAGGAAGTTCAAAATATGTGAGAACAAGCAGTTTAACACTGTCATTGGGATACACAGAAAGATCCTCCTTGAAGACTGTGGTATTTTTTAACCACAGTTGGGCATACTCTGGTAACGGCAGCCCTGTGTTACCTTGTGTTGCTGACTAATCTTTCTCACACTAGGTCAGGCAAAAGGAACTGCAGAATGAACCCACCAAATTGTGGCTTCATTTTGCCAGTTTTATGTCTGGCCTAGACATGGAAGAAGAAGAACATTGTCACCCACCAGTGAGTCGCCACAGCTGTCTGGAGATTTCAATTAAGGTCTTCTGAGTTCTAATCTGACACTTTGCCCATTACACCAATCTCTCACCAGTCTTATATTTAACAACTTCTTGTCACTTTTAGCCTATTTCTATAGAAAACTGGAGAAAGGCCTCAGACAGATATTTTACTCCATGCATCTTTTGTTAAATCAGAACTGACTTAGAGAGACCCAAATGAGGCTTTCAAGGTAACGTGGCATAAGGAATGGTTTTAGCCCATTCAATGAGTTTCCACAGTCAAGCGTCTTCTGAGTCCTGGGTCCTGGGACTTCTGAGTCCTAAACTGACATTGCATCGACTGAACTAAGCAAGAAAATGACCCTCTACACCCTCTGAATGGATATGAGCCTCAAGTCTGCCAGCTCAGATCCAGGAAGAGCTTTATGGAAAGAACAAATATTCTTGAGGGTACACAAGAGTAAAACCAAATTAAAAGATGGAGGAAGGAGCTCATTGGGAAAGGAACACAATTAAAGGTGGATATAGCTGAAGATCTCAATCTCCCCTACATCATCTGGAGGACCCTGAATAGGATGAAGGCTGTAGTCCCTAAAGGCAAGACCAACATGCTCAAGTGGGGACTGGTGGTGGACAACAACACATGGTGATGTGGAGAGACACAGAGTCCGGCCCATTTGCTGGTCTGCCGATTTCTACCAGAGACATGTGTAACATGATATTTTGAATGCAAAATATTTTTGAAATATTATAATATCATGCTTAGTCTGATTTCTATATTCTTAAATAAAGTTACTTGAAACTTCTAATTTCCCTTGACTCAGGTGGAGCTGGAAAGTTAATGGGCAATAAGCCAGGCGCCTGATTTCTTGGAAGCTACCTTTTGGGATGTTAATTTGTCTGTCCTGGCTGCCCAAGAACTATTGTTAAACTTGAAGCTCAGAGTGGCATTAGAGTGATTTCTTTTAAAATAGGTAACTTTCATGAAAACCTGCCTGTGTGCACGATTACTAACCCTGAATGTTATATCTTATCATTTCAAGGAACAGTGCTGATAAATTCTGATAAAAGCATATATATCAATGACCATACCCTGTGCTCTCAAGGAATTGTGTGAAAGAAGGAGTCAACTACCATCATCCAGATATGGACAATTTGTTGCCATGGTTGCTTCTTATCTAGCCTTTTGTTTTACTCAAATCTCTAATTGTAACACTTGCAATAGCTATTTGGTTTCTGCTACATGAAAAATAATTGTAAAATGCTGTTTCTGCCACATGAAGAATATTGTAAAATGACTCTGTATTTTCTGAACTCCCAAAATATTTCTTTTTCTTTAAAACCTGAAGTACATCAGGATTGGTGTTTATGCATGGGACAGGATGGAGGATTTAACAAGGAGGTGACACTGCTTTCATCCACAGATCAAAGACCACTATCTCAGGAAATGGGCTGTTGGGAGGGGGCTATGTAGATTTCTGTATTGAGATTTATAGTTATGCAATTTGGGGGTTTAGCCATTTGCTACTGATATTTTGGGCATCACTTCATGGAGGAGGTGACATGTCCATCACTAATTTACCATGTGATCCTGTTTGGACCAATTGAAATTGTCTGGATTTTTGAATTGTTTCATCTATAAAGGAAGGGTTTCTTGAGATTCTCGGCCTTCTACGCCCTGCTCCCTCTTCTTCTGGACCTTCACCTTCTCACTCCCTGATCCAGCGTGGTCAGGATGGCTTTCTCTCTCTCCCCCCCCTTTCCTTCTCTCTCACTCTTTCTCTACCTCCAGCAAGCTTTTCCTCCCTATCACTTTCTTTTCCTTAGGCAAATCTTAAGCATGTGATTTCTAAGCAATCTTCTCTTCCTTTCCCCTTTCTATCTTTACATAAGCTTTTCATTTATAGTAACTTCTTCATTTATTTTTATTCCTGAGTAACTCCATATGTTTAAGTATTTTTAAGCAATCTTCTGTATTTCTAAAGTGAACTCCATCTAACTGGATTTCTTAATTCTCTTATTTGGTACTTTATTTCCTTATTTGATTCATAAGTAAACATCTTTAAATTTGTATCAAAACACTTTGTCTGTGAGTTTGTTCCTGATTCAACCCTGCCTGTGTATGGTCCCATAAAAGGTTGCCAGTTTTCAGGTAACACATGCACCAATGAAGACTTGCCTTTGGCCTTTGAGCAATGACAAAGCAAAGAAAGTGGCTTCATTTTGGCAGTCCAGGGTCTGATCAGGACACAAAAGACAGAGAGGGATTGCATACCTTTCAAATCCAGAGAATGAATAGCAGCACGCAGCAATACAGCCAACACAACTTTTATTCAACACAGGTAATAAGAGCGAACAACAACAACCTCCAGTCCTTAGCTATTCTGAGCAGTAACAGACAGTTGAAACCCATTTGTTCCGTTAACAGCTCTGCCTTGAACACTTCTCGTTCAGAACTCTCAAGCCTCCCTGAAGTCTCGCGAGACTTTGGACCATATTAATAATGCAAATATATATTAAGCTCTATACACAACATTCTCCCCTTCCCCGAATTGTAGTATAGTCTTTCCACCATTTGGGAGGACCACAATCACATTTGGGCCGACCAGAGCCATACCATGAACCCTCAGTTCCTGATTCGGGCATAGACGCCAACACAGAGTCTAACATTCTAGGCTCCCCTGAATTATTTATTTATTTATTTATTTATTTATTTATTTATTTATTTATTTATTTATTTATTTATTGTTTAGATTTCTATACCGCTTTACTCCCCGAAAAGGGAACTCGAAGCAGTTTACAATAATAATGCTAAACAATACAAAATACGATACAAATAATACAAAGCAATATACAAATAAGATGCAAAATGTCAATGATACAACATATCAATTACAGTAAAACATAATGCATAAATACAATGGGGGAAGAAAAAACAAAGTCAGGAACCATACAGTACAAGTTAAATCAGAATAAGCAAAAAGATCCAAGGGGGGGGGGGAGGTCGGAGCCCAAGCTCAACGACCTTAATAAGCCTAAGAGTCTCTTCAGCTGCCAAAGTCCACAACATAGCCAAAGGTTGAATGTCCGTAACCAGCTGCAGCTGCTCCTGCTCTCTTTTGAAGCCCTCCTGGCGGGTGGAAGAGGAGGGAACGGACTGCCAGCAGCCTCAGCTGTCGCTCATCTCCCATCCTGGGCCAGTGGAATGAGCCCAGGAGAGATGCGGCGAAGACCCTTAGGTAGACAAAAGTCCCGGGGGGGGGGGGCAGCACAGATGAGAAAGGCGCCTCTTTCCTGCTCCTCTTCTGCCCACCCAGAACATTGTTACCAGCCCCCTGAGACACAGCCGAATGGTCAACTTGGCATAAAGAAGTGGAGGGACGCTCAACAGCACTCCCCAACGATTTCCCCTTAAAATTAGACTGTTGAGAAACCTGGGGGGATAACTCTTGATCTTCACCCTCTTGGCTCCTTGCAATTCCCTGCTGAAAAAACTCCGAGACGAACATGTCACGATCAGAGCTACCCCCTAAAGGGGAAACAACATCAGATAGGTTTGTTTCCCTCTCTTGTAACAAACTAGTGGGGGAACTCTCTAACCTGGAACCTTTCCAGGTTTGGTCCTCTGCTTGACTTTCCAGAGTGCCTTGCAACCCTATCTCCCTTGGTTGTGTGCCCCCTGTATCAGAAACCCTACGTCTCATTTGATCAACGTGTCTGCGCCAGATGAGACTGTTTTCCATCTCAACCCTGTATGAGACGGGCCCTGTTTGTTCAATAATTGTACCTTCGGACCATGCCGGCCCCCCAGCATAGTTCCGACAATATACTCCATCTCCCACATCAAATTCCTTATTATTACTCATCCCAATATTTACCCCTCTGTCATCCACCCTTTTATAAGAACATAAGAACATAAGAACAGCCTTGCTGGAACAGGCCACAGCCCATCCAGTCCAGCATTCTGTCTCACACAGTGGCTCACCATTTCAGGGTATTCCCAAGCAGATGTCTTCACCTGCTTAGGATTCCCTGGAAATGATATTGAGAGATATCCTGCCTATCTCTCCAACCCGGAGGTTGTCCTTAAGTATCCATAATTATAGCCATTGATACTCTTGTCCTCCATGAACTTGTCTAATCCTTTCTTAAAGCTGTCAAGACTGACAGCTGTCACCACTTCTTCTGGCAGGGAGTTCCATAGACCAGTAATCCTCTGGGTGAAAAAGTACTTTCTCTTATTTGTTTGAGAACTAGTACCCAAAAGTTTCATGGAGTGTCCCCTAGTTCTAGAGTTATGCGATAGGGAAAACAGTTTTTCCTTATCTACTTTGTCCACACCGTGCATGATTTTATAAACTTCAATCAGGTCACCTCTTAGACGTCGTCGTTCAAGAGTGAAGAGGCCCAACCGTTGCAGCCTCAGATGGTAAGGAAGGTGTTTCAGTCCCCTAATCATTCTGGTTGCCCTCCTCTGCACTTTTTCCAGCTCCATAATATCCTTCTGGAGGTATGGCGACCAGAACTGTACACAGTATTCCAGATGGGGCCTCACCATAGATTTATAAAGAGGCAAAATGACACTTGTTGACTTATTTTCTATACCCTTCCTAATGATCCCTAGCATTGAGTTTGCTTTTTTCACTGCTGAGGCACACTGGGTTGACACCTTCATTGAGTTGTCCACCAGGACACCAAGGTCCCTTTCCTGGTTTGTCGCAGAGAGTTCAGACCCCATCAGTTTATAAGTGTAATTGGGGTTCTTTGCCCCAACATGCATCACTCTGCACTTACTAATGTTGAAACTCATTTGCCACTGTTTTGCCCACTCCCCCAGTGTCGAGAGATCCCTCTGGAGCTCCTCACAATCTCTCACAGTTTTCACTACCCTGTATAATTTAGTGTCGTCAGCAAATTTGGCTACCTTGCTTTTTACTCCTACTTCTAGATCATTTATGAAGAGGTTGAAAAGCAGGGGTCCCAGTACTGAACCTTGGGGGACCCCACTCTTTACTTCCCTCCACTTGGAGAAGTGTCCATTTAGTGCTACCCTCTGTTTCCTGTCCCTTAGCCAGTTGCTGATCCAGGACAAGACCTGTCCCTTTATTCCATGACTGGTAAGTTTATTCAAGAGCCTTTGGTGTGGGACCTTGTCAAAAGCCTTCTGAAAGTCCAGATAAACAATGTCAACTGGATCCCCCTTATCCACATGCTTGTTGACACTCTCAAAAAATTCCAGCAGATTAGTGAGGCATGATTTGCCCTTGCAAAAGCCATGTTGGCTCTCCTTTAGCAGCGCCTTCTCTTCTATGTGCCTATTAATTCTATCTTTTAGGATGGTTTCCATCACTTTACCTGGGACACATGTCAAACTGACAGGTCGGTAATTTCCTGGATCGCCCCTGGATCCTTTTTTGAAAATTGGTGTTACATTCGCTACCTTCCAGTCATCAGGCACAAAGCCTGATTTGAGGGAAAGATTATATATTTTGGCTAGGAGATCAGCAATTTCATCTTTAAGTTCCCTGAGAACTCGTGGATGGATGCCATCTGGTCCTGGTGATTTGTTAGTGTTTAGTTTAACAAGACATGCAAGGACCTCCTCCCTGGTTATTTCTATCTGGCTTAATTCTTCGGTTTCCCTCCCTATGAAGATAGGCTCTGTTTTGGGCATGTGGCCTCTGTCTTCTTCAGTGAATACTGAAGCAAAGAATTCATTGAGTCTCTCTGCAATCTCTGTTTCCTCTTTAATAACCCCTTGCCTTCCACTGTCATCTAATGGTCCAATGGCCTTCCTAGTTGGGTTCTTACTTCTAATGTACTTAAAGAAGTCTTTGTTATTTCTCTGAGTATTTTTAGCTATACGCTCCTCAAAGTCTTGCTTTGCTTTCCTGATTGTTGCCTTGCATTTGTTCTGCCAGAATTTATGTTGCTGCCTGCTGTCCTCATTCGGACAAGCCTTCCATCTTCTAAATGAGCTTTTCTTGCTCTTGATCACTTCCCGAACAGCTCCTGTAAGCCACATTGGAGTCCTCTTGGACCTGGCAGTGCCCTTTTTCCTTTTGGGTATGCATTCCAATTGAGCCTCTGTTATTGTTTTTGTAAACAGTCTCCATGCCTCTTGGAGTGTATGGACTCTCTCAATTTTCCCTTTCAGCTTCTTTTTTACTAGTTTCCTCAACTTTGGGAAATTTCCTTTTTGAAAATTTAAGGTCTCTGTGTTAGATTTTATCAGTGACTTGCGGTCTATGATCAAGTTAAACATAATTGAGTTGTGGTCACTGTTCCCTATTGGATCAGTCACGTTAACATCTTGCACCAGATCCTGAGTATTACTCAGGATCAAGTCAAGGATTCTTGTACCTCTAGTTGGGTCTTCAACCATCTGTCCCAGGGAACAATCATTTAGCATATCTAGGAACTTTATCTCTTTATCATGTGCTGAACAACAGTTCACCCAGTCTATGTGAGGGTAATTGAAGTCCCCCATTATAACCAGGCTTCCCTTCTTGGATGCCTCCTTTACAACATTCTCCAACTGCCAGTCTCCCTCAAGAGTTTGGGTCGGAGGCCGATAGTATATGCCTACTGTTAGACCATCCTTGTGGCCTGGTACTCTTACCCACAGAGCTTCTAATGGTGACTCCAAATCACCTAGATATTCCAATTCATACGATTTTATCACTTCTTTGACATACAAGGCTACACCACCTCCTGTTTGCCCCTTCCTATCCTTCCTGTATAGTTTGTAGCCTGGGATAACTGTATCCCATTGGTTATCATCCGTCCACCAGGTTTCAGTGATACCAATAATATCAATATTCTTATCTATTGCTAAGTATTCCAGCTCCCCTATTTTGCTCCGGAGGCTTCTGGCATTTGTATACAAGCATTTATATATGCTTTTCTGACACAGTCTTCTGTGTCCAGTTGCATTGTTAGACTGCCTCTTGCATCCTTCTGCTAGAATGCTAGTGACTAGTTCCTCGCTCTGCTCAGTAGTTTTTGCATCCTCCTCACTACTCAAGTACACACTTTCCCGAACCGGATGCTGCCCAGCTCCTGTCGGCTTTCCCCCAGTTATCAGTTTAAAAGCTGCTCTGCAGCCTTTTTGAGGTTGAGTGCCAGCAATCTGGTCCCATCATGGTTCAAATGCAACCCATCCCTCCTGAACAGATTTGGCTTGTCCCAAAATGTTCTCCAGTTCCTGACAAATCTGAAACCCTCCTCTCGACACCACCGCCTCATCCACGCATTGAGGCTTCTGAGCTCTGCCTGCCTGGTAGGTCCTGCGCGAGGGACAGGCAGCACTTCTGAAAATGCTACCTTGGAAGTCCGGGACTTCAATCTTCTTCCTAACAACCTGAATTTGGCTTCCAGGACAGACCGCTTGGCCTTCCCAACATCATTGGTACCAACGTGTACCATGACAACTGGCTCGTCCCCAGTTCTCTCTAACAATCTATCTAGATTTCTTGTGATGTCTGCAACTTTTGCACCTGGCAGGCAAGTCACCATATGGTTATCATGTGCATCACAAATCCATTTCTCTGTATTTCTAATTATTGAATCGCCTAGTACAAGGAGCCTCTCTCCTGCAATCTGTTCATCTACATGCACCTCATCAACCATATTAAGGGAGAGAACCTCAGTTTGTTCCTGTTGTTTATCTTCCTGGATCTCATCAAGTGTGATGAAGGAGAGATCATCAGGTGGAACCAGTTGTTCCTCTGTGTGTTCCTCATCAGGTGTGATGAGGGAAAGAGCCTCAAATTTATTCTGCAATTTCAGACTCTCAGAGTGATCCCCTACTCTTCTCCTCCTTTGAGTCACATTCCTCCAAATATCTCCCTCCTGAGTTAGTGAAGGGCCTTCTCCCTCAGAACTGTGCCCTGTCTCTTCTTTGTCCAGCATAGTCTGCTCCGCTCTGTCCAAGAACAGCTCAAGCTCCTTAATTTGTTGATGGTTAGATATGCGGGCCTCTAGCTGCTGGACCTTCTCTTCTAGTAGTGCAACCAGCTTGCACTTGCTGCAAGTGTAGTTCTCCATATGCTTTGGCAAGAACACAAACATGGCACAAGTATTGCAGGTAACTACAACTGTTCCCTCAGAATCCATTTTAACAAGTGCAGTATTCTGGGCCTCAAAAATGTACACGTTTACTACCTTTCTACCTAGTAAGACTATATTCTTCCTTTGTCACTAGTTTGCAATCTCGCGCGCCGAGAGGTGAACAGAGGTGGCTCTCAGCAGTTTAAATTATCAATTTAAATTAGTGGTGGCCTCTAAAGCAGCTCTACTCCAACTGCAAAAACTTACCAGTGCTCACTTCCTTTGTTTGGCTCTCCTCAGCAGCAGCTCTGCTTAAGAGCACATGCAGAGTCAAAATGGCTGACCCTGAAAGAGCTCAGAGCTTTTAAAGGCTAGTGTGGCTCCGCCCCTATGAGTCACAGTTCAGGGAAGGGCCTGGTGTGGCTCTGCCCCCTGCTTCTGGAAGCTTCAAACTGCTTCCTCTGTTTGAACAGAGGTGGCTCTCAGCAGTTTAAATTATCAATTTAAATTAGTGGTGGCCTCTAAAGCAGCTCTACTCCAACTGCAAAAACTTACCAGTGCTCACTTCCTTTGTTTGGCTCTCCTCAGCAGCAGCTCTGCTTAAGAGCACATGCAGAGTCAAAATGGCTGACCCTGAAAGAGCTCAGAGCTTTTAAAGGCTAGTGTGGCTCCGCCCCTATGAGTCACAGTTCAGGGAAGGGCCTGGTGTGGCTCTGCCCCCTGCTTCTGGAAGCTTCAAACTGCTTCCTCTGTTTGAACAGAGGTGGCTCTCAGCAGTTTAAATTATCAATTTAAATTAGTGGTGGCCTCTAAAGCAGCTCTACTCCAACTGCAAAAACTTACCAGTGCTCACGTCCTTTGTTTGGCTCTCCTCAGCAGCAGCTCTGCTTAAGAGCACATGCAGAGTCAAAAGGGCTGACCCTGAAAGAGCTCAGAGCTTTTAAAGGCTAGTGTGGCTCCGCCCCTATGAGTCACAGTTCAGGGAAGGGCCTGGTGTGGCTCTGCCCCCTGCTTCTGGAAGCTTCAAACTGCTTCCTCTGTTTGAACAGAGGTGGCTCTCAGCAGTTTAAATTATCAATTTAAATTAGTGGTGGCCTCTAAAGCAGCTCTACTCCAACTGCAAAAACTTACCAGTGCTCACTTCCTTTGTTTGGCTCTCCTCAGCAGCAGCTCTGCTTAAGAGCACATGCAGAGTCAAAATGGCTGACCCTGAAAGAGCTCAGAGCTTTTAAAGGCTAGTGTGGCTCCGCCCCTATGAGTCACAGTTCAGGGAAGGGCCTGGTGTGGCTCTGCCCCCTGCTTCTGGAAGCTTCAAACTGCTTCCTCTGTTTGAACAGAGGTGGCTCTCAGCAGTTTAAATTATCAATTTAAATTAGTGGTGGCCTCTAAAGCAGCTCTACTCCAACTGCAAAAACTTACCAGTGCTCACTTCCTTTGTTTGGCTCTCCTCAGCAGCAGCTCTGCTTAAGAGCACATGCAGAGTCAAAATGGCTGACCCTGAAAGAGCTCAGAGCTTTTAAAGGCTAGTGTGGCTCCGCCCCTATGAGTCACAGTTCAGGGAAGGGCCTGGTGTGGCTCTGCCCCCTGCTTCTGGAAGCTTCAAACTGCTTCCTCTGTTTGAACAGAGGTGGCTCTCAGCAGTTTAAATTATCAATTTAAATTAGTGGTGGCCTCTAAAGCAGCTCTACTCCAACTGCAAAAACTTACCAGTGCTCACGTCCTTTGTTTGGCTCTCCTCAGCAGCAGCTCTGCTTAAGAGCACATGCAGAGTCAAAAGGGCTGACCCTGAAAGAGCTCAGAGCTTTTAAAGGCTAGTGTGGCTCCGCCCCTATGAGTCACAGTTCAGGGAAGGGCCTGGTGTGGCTCTGCCCCCTGCTTCTGGAAGCTTCAAACTGCTTCCTCTGTTTGAACAGAGGTGGCTCTCAGCAGTTTAAATTATCAATTTAAATTAGTGGTGGCCTCTAAAGCAGCTCTACTCCAACTGCAAAAACTTACCAGTGCTCACTTCCTTTGTTTGGCTCTCCTCAGCAGCAGCTCTGCTTAAGAGCACATGCAGAGTCAAAATGGCTGACCCTGAAAGAGCTCAGAGCTTTTAAAGGCTAGTGTGGCTCCGCCCCTATGAGTCACAGTTCAGGGAAGGGCCTGGTGTGGCTCTGCCCCCTGCTTCTGGAAGCTTCAAACTGCTTCCTCTGTTTGAACAGAGGTGGCTCTCAGCAGTTTAAATTATCAATTTAAATTAGTGGTGGCCTCTAAAGCAGCTCTACTCCAACTGCAAAAACTTACCAGTGCTCACTTCCTTTGTTTGGCTCTCCTCAGCAGCAGCTCTGCTTAAGAGCACATGCAGAGTCAAAATGGCTGACCCTGAAAGAGCTCAGAGCTTTTAAAGGCTAGTGTGGCTCCGCCCCTATGAGTCACAGTTCAGGGAAGGGCCTGGTGTGGCTCTGCCCCCTGCTTCTGGAAGCTTCATACTGCTTCCTCTGTTTGAACAGAGGTGGCTCTCAGCAGTTTAAATTATCAATTTAAATTAGTGGTGGCCTCTAAAGCAGCTCTACTCCAACTGCAAAAACTTACCAGTGCTCACTTCCTTTGTTTGGCTCTCCTCAGCAGCAGCTCTGCTTAAGAGCACATGCAGAGTCAAAATGGCTGACCCTGAAAGAGCTCAGAGCTTTTAAAGGCTAGTGTGGCTCCGCCCCTATGAGTCACAGTTCAGGGAAGGGCCTGGTGTGGCTCTGCCCCCTGCTTCTGGAAGCTTCAAACTGCTTCCTCTGTTTGAACAGAGGTGGCTCTCAGCAGTTTAAATTATCAATTTAAATTAGTGGTGGCCTCTAAAGCAGCTCTACTCCAACTGCAAAAACTTACCAGTGCTCACTTCCTTTGTTTGGCTCTCCTCAGCAGCAGCTCTGCTTAAGAACACATGCAGAGTCAAAAGGGCTGACCCTGAAAGAGCTCAGAGCTTTTAAAGGCTAGTGTGGCTCCGCCCCTATGAGTCACAGTTCAGGGAAGGGCCTGGTGTGGCTCTGCCCCCTGCTTCTGGAAGCTTCAAACTGCTTCCTCTGTTTGAACAGAGGTGGCTCTCAGCAGTTTAAATTATCAATTTAAATTAGTGGTGGCCTCTAAAGCAGCTCTACTCCAACTGCAAAAACTTACCAGTGCTCACTTCCTTTGTTTGGCTCTCCTCAGCAGCAGCTCTGCTTAAGAGCACATGCAGAGTCAAAAGGGCTGACCCTGAAAGAGCTCAGAGCTTTTAAAGGCTAGTGTGGCTCCGCCCCTATGAGTCACAGTTCAGGGAAGGGCCTGGTGTGGCTCTGCCCCCTGCTTCTGGAAGCTTCAAACTGCTTCCTCTGTTTGAACAGAGGTGGCTCTCAGCAGTTTAAATTATCAATTTAAATTAGTGGTGGCCTCTAAAGCAGCTCTACTCCAACTGCAAAAACTTACCAGTGCTCACTTCCTTTGTTTGGCTCCCCTCAGCAGCAGCTCTGCTTAAGAGCACATGCAGAGTCAAAAGGGCTGACCCTGAAAGAGCTCAGAGCTTTTAAAGGCTAGTGTGGCTCCGCCCCTATGAGTCACAGTTCAGGGAAGGGCCTGGTGTGGCTCTGCCCCCTGCTTCTGGAAGCTTCAAACTGCTTCCTCTGTTTGAACAGAGGTGGCTCTCAGCAGTTTAAATTATCAATTTAAATTAGTGGTGGCCTCTAAAGCAGCTCTACTCCAACTGCCAAAACGTACCAGTGCTCACTTCCTTTGTTTGGCTCTCCTCAGCAGCAGCTCTGCTTAAGAGCACATGCAGAGACCCCTTTTGGGGTCTAATGTATCAAAAATTGTTGTCAACTTCCGGTGCATTAATAAATCAGCAGGAGAATACTCAGAACTCAGAGGAGTAATTCTATACGTTAACAAAAATTGGCAAAGTTGCAATTCCAAATCTCCCTGACCCATATGCCTAAGAGCTTCCTTAGTACTTTGGACTTGTCTATCGGCTAATCCATTGGTGGCTGGGTGGAATGGGGTCGACATAATGTGCTTAATTCCATTTCTCTTGAATAAAGCTTGAAACTCACTAGACATAAAAGAACTAGCGTTATCAGAAACTAGCACATCTGGCAACCCGAACGTGCTGAATAGTCGGCACAGGAATTTAATGGTAGTAGCCAACGTGGTACTTGGCACTGGAATAACTTCCAACCATTTAGAAAATGCATATACTGCAATTAGAAAAAATGGTACCCAGAAATAGCCCAGCAAAATCTATATGAACCCTAGACCAGGGGCCCTTTGCTGTGTCCCACTCTCAGGAAGGCAACCACAATTCTTCTGGTCGGGAGACTTGACAGTCTTGGCAGCAACCACCCCACAATTCAATGTCTGAATCTATTTTGGGCCACCAAAAATAGCTCCTGGCCAATGCCTTGGAGCGAACGATCCCCGGATGGCTGATATGCGATGTTTGTAAAACTCTTTCCCCCAACTCCAAGCTACATTTTTCTTTAGAAGGCTGTGCAGTGGTTCAGCCATGGTTGCTTTGTGGGGCAAGAAGGCATGATAAAAATTTAGTAACCCTAGAAAGGCTTGTAATTCAGATTTTGATGATGGGCGGGGGGCATCCCAAATGGCCTTTACTTACGCATCTGAGGGCTTAACTCCTTCAGGCGTAATCTTATACCCCAAAAACTCCACCGCACGGGTAAAAAACACATTTTCCCCGCTTTACTCTTAGCCCCGCATCCTGAAATTTTTGTAGAACCCGATCTAACCTTTGGGCCAATTCGTCCCTGTCCCTTGCAGTAATTAGAACGTCATCAAACTAAGGGACAACCCCTGGCAGACCCTTAAGTATTCGCTCCACCAGGGACTGAAAAATACCCAGGGCAGCATTCATGCCGAATTGCAGCCGGATAACCTTAAATGCCCCTCTATGTGTTACTATTGTTTGACACAGCGCTGCCTCTGGCATCACCGGCAGTTGTTGATACACCTGTGCCAGGTCCAGTTTCACAAAACATTTGCCCCCATGTAATGTAGCAAGTAAATGGCTAATTACTGGTACCAGATACGCATTTGGCCTAATGGCCTTATTAATAGTATATTTATAATCAGCGCAAATGTGCACGGTCCCATTTGATTTCAAGGCAATTACTATAGGTGTTTCCCAGGGGGCTGAATCCACAGGCACCAGGATTCCCTGGGCTACTAACTTGCCCATTTCTGCCTCTGTTTTCTCTTTAAATGTGAATGGAACTCGTCTGGGCTTCATCCGGACCAGCAGAACTGATGGATCCAACTCAAAAGACACAGGGGTTCCCACAAACCTGCCCAGACCCTTTCCAAAAACCTCCGGATGTGCATTGCAAGCATCTTTTACTGGATCAGTCCCCACAGAATTAATGCCAGATAGCGTAATGCCTAATGGTTCAAACCATTGCACCCCCAACAGACAATTTGTGCCCTGCTTAACCACTACCAGAGGTAGTCTCACATCAAAGTTTTTGAATTGGACTCTGAAGTTCCGCACCCCCAAGGTGGGAATCTGGTGCCCCTGCACATTGCGAAGTGATGCCTCCAATGCCCGCAGCTTGGGACGATCGGCTGGTGGAATTTTCAGGAACTCCCGCTGAAGCAGAATTGAAAAGGACGTACCCGAATCTACTTCCATTTGTTGATGGTGGCCTTGCAGGCAAAGATTTATGATGAAACATCCAGTTATTTCAGCGACCTTGGTTTATGTTTTTTTCACGGCTGCAACTTTTCCAATGGGACTCTTTCCACTCCATCGGCGAAACTCTCTACCGTGACCAGTTTTTTTCTGTTTGCAAACCTTTGCAATATGGCACTTCTTTCTGCATTGAAAACACTCTGTCTTCCAAAATGGATACGTTGATCGATGGTGACAACCTCCACATCCATCGCACTTTCCCAGGGGTTTTTTCTCCTCCTTCTTCTGAGTCTTCTTGCCAATCCTGGCAACCTCTCCCTCGTCCCCACTGGACCTCAGTGACACGGACGCTGAAGATGACGAGGAAGACGACAAATAGCTCTGGGCCTGTACAGCCGACTCTTCACTTACCCTCGCCACTGTCTTTGCTTTGAAAGACTGCACACCTGACTGAGCTGTCTCATACGCCAATGCCTCTTTGAGCACTGATTTGAACGTAAATGTCTCTCTAGCCATTAGTCGACGTTGGACCTCCTCATCCCTCAGGCCAACAAGTAGATGGTCACGGAGTGCCTCTTCGATGTCTGACCACTGACAGGGTGCAGCTGCAAGACGTAAAGCAGTGGCATATTCAGCCACGGACTCCCCTGGTTTTTGATCACGCCGATGGAAAGCAACCCGGGCGGGGTAGATTGACACTTTGGCCTGAAAATGACTCCTAAGTGTGGACAGAATATCTCTCAGCGGCACCTCATCAATCTCCCATGGCAAAAAAAGATGAATGGCCAGTTCTAGTGTATTCAATCCACAGCCAGCTAGGAAACAATATCGTTGCTGTTCTGGATCTTCAATTTTCTCGGCAGCCATCGCATGTTTGAATTGCTTCTCGTACAAGCTCCATTTCTCCAGTTCAGAAATCACAAATGGACCAATTGAAAACTTGTGGGCTGCCACCCCAACTTAGTCGCCAGTTTCAAATCCGGAGAATGAAAAGCATCAGACAGCAATACAGCCAACACAACTTTTATTCAACACAGGTAACAAGAGCGAACAACGACCTCCAGTCCTTAGCTATTCTGGGCAGTAACTGACAGTTGAAACCCATTTGTTCTGTTAACAGCTCTGCCTTGAGCATTTCTCGTTCAGAACTCTCGAGCCTCCCTGAAGTCTTGCGAGACTTCAGACCATATTAATAATGCAAATACATATTAAGCTCTATACACAACAATACCCCAATGCCCATGGTGGCTGGAAATGCTACAAGCTGAAGTTCAAAACATTGAAGTCTCACCAGGAAGCTTTGTTACAGCTTCTGGCCAATCCTTCTTTTGCTATTTTGGAGATCTGTTGTGAGTATGACGGCAACAAATCTGTATGTTAAAAATCTGCTCCACTAACACATTTATAAGGCTGCAGTGGCTCAGTGATTAAGATGCTAAACTTGATGACTGGAAGGTTGACAGGTCAGCAGTTTGAGACCTGAGTGCTGCACAACAGAGTGAGCTTCCATCTCTGTCCCAGTTCCTGCCAACCTAGCAGTTTGAAAGCAAGAAATTGCAAGTAGATACTGCTTCAGTTGGAACGTAACAGCATTCCGTGCACTCCAGTATTTAGTCATGCCTGCTGCATGACCATGGAAACATCTGCAGATGTAGACAGCACTGTCTGTTTGGCTGTAAACGGATATGAGCACCAAACCCTGGCCTAGACTCAGATACAACCATCTTTTGAGCAAGGGTGACCTTTACCACATTTAAGAAAAAGGGAAATATTACAGAAGCACAAGAAGTTGCCAGTACTTTCTCATCTAAAGAACGCTATACCCATATTGTTCTTCCCAAGGTTTTTTAAGATCTCTGAGAAAGTAGTGCACAAATGATAATAAAGGATAACCTATTTGCCTCTTTGGACCTGTGTCTCCAGGAAACACAATCATGGCTGGCACCAATGTTTGGGCAGAGTGAGACAATTGCCTCAAGAAGCAGCTGATGAGAGGTAGGTGAAATGTATTAGAGGGGAATGTTGTATGCTATGCCTCCTAAGCTAACATACTGCTTGCTTTATGCTGTTCCTCAAGTTGTCTGCTGTTCCAAAAGCAGTTAAAATATTTAACTGCATGATCAGTCAACATTTGTACATGGAAACATCATTTTGTTCTGTTCTTCAGGCAACAAATCATTTTGGGGTTTCCCTACCCAGAACAATAAACCAGTTCATTTTATTGCATGTGAGTGCAGCGGCTCAGGTGGTTAAGATGCTGACTGTTTGGAGAAACCCAAAGGGGCCAACACACCCATTCTAAATTTCCTGGGAGTCAACAGAAAAGACAAACAGCTTTAATTCTTTTTCAAGTATCTTGCATTGATTCTTTCACCTGTATCTCTGGCCTGTATTGTTTTTGGGTTTTGTAATTATCATATGTAAACTGTGAGGGTTAGGTTCTGTCTGGGAACAGGAAAAGGATTATTTACTATTTTTGGGTGGGGATAGAATGCTCACCACAAAGTACGTGCCCTACCCTGATGTCCATCCACAAGCCCATTGGTCAACTTGTATCCTGCATATGGAATCTGGACTTCTGGTTTGTGCCAAATTACAATCCTCACTCCCATTGGATGCCCCATTGGAGGAAGCCACTGCATACAGTCTGGTGCTGGTCTTTGTTTTATCATTGTAAGTCTTTTATTTTGTAATTAACAGATAGAGGTTAAGGTTTAAGGTTAGTTCTCTTGGGTAAAGGGTATATAAATCGCCTGCTAGCATTGGGTCAGTAGTAACTCTGGAACCAAAAAGAGCTGCTCACTTGGGGGGAACTTTGATTAGGCAAAGGTTGAGATTAGGGCTTTGACCAGCACCTGGCCAGTGATGATTAAACTCCTTTTCAATAAACTTAATTTATTTTTGCCTTTAAAAAGCCTCCTTATCCCTGGGATAAGGGATCCACCAGCGATCGAACCGAGAGTTGTAGCTGTGTTCCAGACTCCGAAAGCTCCTGCAACAACCATAAAGGGGCAGCAATTTTTCTGGTAACAGCAGTGATGGCAAACTTTGGCACTCCAGCTGTTCTTGAACTTCAATTGAGCGAAGAAAATGTTACACTCCCAATGGTAAAATGCAAGTGTTTTAATTCAGAAGAAATTCAAGGAAAAATTCACATGTACGTCCTATGTTGAGGTATGTCGGGCAAGAGGTAAGGTGTGTAAGCTAAACACAAAAAAATTACCCCACTCTAATCATATACCTATACAGTATCATTTCATTCTGCACGTAAATCAAGCTGATACGGTAATAACACAAATCAACTCAGACAAAACCTCAAACATACAAGACACACCGGGACCCTAGATAGTAAACCCTCATCCCCATGGTGCTGGGTAGACAATAGGAAGCGTAGTTGCAAAGCGCTATAACAGCAAGTTGGTAATCAAGCGTTAAAACCGCAGAATGCAGTCTCTTAGAGTCCGTGATCAAGAGCACTCTACTCAGCTCCTGAGGCTGACGCCGGGGGTGGGGGGTGAAATCCTACTTCATACAAGGGTTCCCAGGTGATGAGCATCAGGCGATGGTGAATAGATTACGTAGACAAAAACACGATGCCCTTCCGGTATACGGACATTTCGAATCTTCCTCAAGTGTCTATGAACAGTAACTAGCGCGTCTCGCACCTCTGCTAGCGTTTCTCTCCCTGTGTGCACACAGGGAGAGAAACGCTAGCAGAGGTGCGAGACGCGCTAGTTACTGTTCATAGACACTTGAGGAAGATTCGAAATGTCCGTATACCGGAAGGGCATCGTGTTTTTGTCTACGTAATCTATTCACCATCGCCTGATGCTCATCACCTGGGAACCCTTGTATGAAGTAGGATTTCACCCCCCACCCCCGGCGTCAGCCTCAGGAGCTGAGTAGAGTGCTCTTGATCACGGACTCTAAGAGACTGCATTCTGCGGTTTTAACGCTTGATTACCAACTTGCTGTTATAGCGCTTTGCAACTACGCTTCCTATTGTCTACCCAGCACCATGGGGATGAGGGTTTACTATCTAGGGTCCCGGTGTGTCTTGTATGTTTGAGGTTTTGTCTGAGTTGATTTGTGTTATTACTGTATCAGCTTGATTTACGTGCAGAATGAAATGATACTGTATAGGTATATGATTAGAGTGGGGTAATTTTTTTGTGTTTAGCTTACACACCTTACCTCTTGCCCGACATACCTCAACATAGGACGTACATGTGAATTTTTCCTTGAATTTCTTCTGAATTAAAACACTTGCATTTTACCATTGGGAGTGTAACATTTTCTTCGCTCATTCGAACACCCCAGCCGTCCCACCTACCCACTTGAACTTCAATTGCCAGAAGCCCTGATCAATAGGAGTGCTGACTTGGGCTTCTGGTAATTGAAGTCAAAGAACACCTGGAGTACCAAGGTTCACCATCATGGCAGTATAGCAATCCAGAATAGAACAATATGGACCAGTTCAGCAGTTCGAGACCCGGGTACTGCATGGCGCTTTGAGCACCCATCTCTGTCCCAGCTCCTCCATCCTAGCAGTTTGAAAGCAAGAAATTGCAAGTAGATAAAAAGGGACCACTTTGGTAGAAAGGTAAACAGTGTTCTGTGCACTCCAGTGTCTAGGCATGCCTGCCACATATTCATGGAAACATCTGCAAAACGCAGATACGACTGGCTTTCGAGCAAGGGTGATCTTTACCTTTACCTAAATTCAGGAGAGGTCCACCAGATTGTGAACTAATCACATGAAATATAAGGTGAGTCATAGCACAACACATGTACTGTTCTGGACAGCATTAAAATTCTGTGTCTTTTCCGTTCACATTATGTTTGCATTAGCTTTGTTTGCTGGTTCCAGAATTCCCCATTGTTAGTTTAATGGAAATGATTTGCTAGTAGTTTGGTATTCATAAGTACAGTATATTAATTTCATTGCCAAGCTATTGTGTGGCTGGCAGGTCAACTATCTTTGCTGTTCCCATCAGTAGTGTCACCAAGATACCACCATAAGGTTAAGTGCTCTTCAGGATTAAGAAACTTCATTAAAATGGAAATATCTTTTGAGTTTAAAAAAAGAGAAAGAAGCATTTCTTGTTCTTTTATGCTGGCCGCTCCAATACTAATATGGACCTTGATCCCTTGTTGAAACCAAGAGGACATGCTTTTTTAACTTTTTATGAACAGGAAGAAGCACAATGATAATCATTCAGTGCTTGAAAATAGCAAATGATCATTGGTGATGCCTTAGGCAGGTAAAGGCCATGCTTGCTCAAAAGCCAGTCATATCTGACACTAGGGTTCAGTGCTCATCTCTGTTTATAGCCAAAGAGCCAGTGATGTCTGCATCTGCAGACATTTCCATGGACATGTGGCA
Organism: Bradypodion pumilum; assembly: GCA_035047305.1. Taxonomy (NCBI): domain Eukaryota; kingdom Metazoa; phylum Chordata; class Lepidosauria; order Squamata; family Chamaeleonidae; genus Bradypodion; species Bradypodion pumilum. The sequence continues at coordinate 20,596,734 of JAWDJD010000009.1, read as the reverse complement.
GGCATGACTAAACAAGCATGACGTGCACGGAATGCTATTACCTTCCCACCGAAGTTGTATCTACTTGCAATTTTGTGCTTTTGAACTGCTAGGTTGGCAGGAGCTGGGACAGAGCTGGGAGCTCACTCCATCATGCAGCACTTGAGTCTCGAACTGCTGAACTGGTCCATATTATTCTATTCTGGATTGCTATACTGCCATGATGGTGAACCTTGGTACTCCAGGTGTTCTTTGACTTCAATTACCAGAAGCCCAAGTCAGCACTCCTATTGATCAGGGCTTCTGGCAATTGAAGTTCAAGAACAGCTGGAGTGCCAAAGTTTGCCAACACTGCTGTTACCAGAAAAATTGCTGCCCCTTTATGGTTGTTGCAGGAGCTTTCGGGGTCTGGATCACAGCTACAACTCTCAGTTCGATCGCTGGTGGATCCCTTATCCCAGGAACAAGGAGGCTTTTTTGTAAGGCAAAATTAAATTAAGTTTATTGAAAAGGAGTTTAATCAGCACTGGCCAGGTGCTGGTCAAAGCCCTGATCTCAACTTTTGCCTAATGAAAGTTTCCCCCAAGTGAGCAGCTCTTTTTGGTTCCAGAGTTACTACTGACCCAATGCTAGCAGGCGATTTATATACCCTTTACCCAAGAGAACTAACCTTAAACCTTAACCTCTTTCTGTTAATTACAAAATAAAAGATTTACAATGATAAAACAAAGACCAGCACCAGACTGTATGCAGTGGCTTCCTCCAATGGGGCATCCAATGGGAGTGAGGATTGTAATTTGGCACAAATCAGAAGTCCAGATTCCATATGCAGGATACAAGTTGACCAATGGGCTTGTGGATGGACATCAGGGTAGGGCACGTACTTTGTGGTGAGCATTCTATCCCCACCCAAAAATAGTAAATAATCCTTTTCCTGTTCCCAGACAGAACCCAACCCTCACAGTTTACATATGATAATTACAAAACCCAAAAACAATACAGGCCAGAGATACAGGTGAAAGAATCAATGCAAGATTACTTGAAAAAGATTTAAAGCTGTTTGTCTTTTCTGTTGACTCCCAGGAAATTTAGAATGGGTGTGTTGGCCCCTCTGGGTTTCTCCAAACAGTCAGATTGCAGCACCAGTTCCTTTTCATTTTGACCTTCTAAGACATGAAGCAAGTTTAAAATGTTAGTTTACCTTCTTATAGCAGTTTATAAGGAAGACCAAAATAATATTGTTTTATACAGGGCAAGGCAAATAAAAGAAACCTTCATTATCCTTTTTATTAAAAACTCTGTATGTTCATTTAATTGCATCCCCCAAGTAGGAGTTTTAGTGAAGATGCCCAGGGCAGTTTCCCAGCCAGCACTGGGTACATATGCTAATTTCTGATCTGCCAAGATAATGGAGAGACAGAGAAAAGCAACAGAAGAAATAATTAATCTTTAACTTTAGAGGAAAGGTGGAGGTGAGCTCCTGGCTTTACAATGGAAAGCCCTTGGACTTGCCTCAATATGGTCTAAGCATATGAAGAGGAAGTTAGGAGATTCTAGCTTGAATAGAACAGTTCCAGGTATTTGAAAACATTTTTGTTAATTTATCTGACAACCCAGGTATAACTGCCAATGAAATAATATTTATTAGGATTGAAAGGAGCCAAGTCTGCTGTGTCTATTGGGCAGAAAGGGAAGACACATTTTAAACCACACTGCAGTCTCCAGAGCCTCTGCCAAAGCTTGGCTTAGAAAGGGGAGATAGAGAGAGGAAAAGGGGGGCTTCCCCCTTTCCATGGCCCTTGTAAGTAGTGGTTTGAGATCTTCATAAATTTATTAAAAATCAACCCTTGCAGTATATACCTTCAAGCGTGTGTGAATAGGTGCATGGTCAGAGTGGGTGCTTGTGTACACATAAGCCTAATCAATCCTAAATGTGGGTGGCAAAATAAAATAAATGCAACAACTTTATTGTAAAGAAAATAAACAAAATAACTTTATTAATAAGAGATACAAAATAAGAAATAAAATGGGGTATGCATTTTTCAAATTCTGGGGTTTCACTGCTATGCTGTATTTGGATGTGAAAGATTGACACCTTTAGTGAGTCAGGTTATTTACTACCACCCAACACTCGCTGTTGAGTCTCTGGCTGTACGGTCTACTCCATTACCGTAGTGGGATGTCCAGCCAGACACTTAGAAATCATTAATTCGTAGAGAAATTGTTATGTATGTACAATGCTGCTTAAGAGATGTATGATTGTAACCTTGTACAATGCTGCTTTAAGAAATGTATGAATGTAACCTGACCACAATTACAATGTAGCACAGCTGTAAAGGAATGCGAGTAAGCTGCCCATAGAGGGCAGCTGCGAGTGTTCAACTCACATGGTTCCCATTCCTCAAATCACCTGCAGCCGCGGGAACTCCCCGCAATAGCAAACTACTACTGACCCACCACTGAAGATGGGCGTGACCAGGACGACGTCACGCCGGTAGCAGCCAATGAGCTACCGTGCAGCAAGATTCAAATGTATTGTACCACTGTATATAATGTGAGGTATCTCCGCCATTACCACATGTTCATACTGACCATCAATGAATAAACCTGTGTTAGTCCTTCCCGCGACTCCTTCTTTGTCTTCCGTGCAAGACACTAAATTGGCGACGAGGATGGGATCGATGGTGAATCCCAAGGTCAAGCCGTACCAGTTCGATGTCAGCGAGCCCGAACAATGGGAGCTCTACGAGTGCCAGTTTCGGCACGCAATGGAAGCCGCAGGCGTGGACGATGACGCGAAGATGCGCTCCCACTTCCTGGCTCAGGTGGGGCCGGCCACGCTGCGGATCCTGATGACCCTGGTGGCCCCCCGGAAGGTGGACGAGGTGCCCATCGACTGTATCCTGGAGAGGCTGCGTGAGCATTTCCAGCCGCCCGTCTCGATCTTCCCAGCCCGGGTCGCGTTCCACAGGCGAGACCAGCGACCGGGCGAATCCGTGTCCGCCTACGCGGCGGCCCTCAGGCTTGCAGCGGTGCACTGCCAGTGGGATGACCTGGACCAGGCCCTCCGTGACCGCATGCTGTGCGGTTTGAGGGACGAGGAGCTTCAGAGGAGGCTCATGACCCACGACCATCACCTCACGTTCAACGAGGTACTGCGGGAGGCCCAAGCAGCCGAGGAGGCCAGGAGCGGAGTCCGGCTGTTCAAGTCCCGAGGGGCCACATCCGAGAGGGCCAAGTCACCAGTGCAGGCAGCCCGGCGGACACCAGCGAAGACGGCTTGGCGGGGCCCCAAGCCGCCCGCCGCCGCACCAACGTCATCCGAGGAGTTGTCCATGACAGCGGACCCCTACTCCAGCGAAGACGACGACGTCCAGAGGATCAAGAAGCGAGGTGAGAAGCGGCAGACCCGTGAACAGCAGGACCGCCGCTGCGACGGGTGTGGGGCGGCCCACGACCGCACGAGGTGCCCGTTCCGAAAAGCCGAGTGCTACAACTGCAGCCGAAAAGGACACATCGCCCGAGTATGCAGGCGCGGGCGAGTCGAGGACAAGGGCAGTTCCAGCCACTCCCAGACGCACCAACGAAAGGCGGCCGGCACCAGGAAGGTCTCAGCCAGCTACAGCGAGGAAGGCGTGAACCGCGTGGGCCTGGAGCACCGGCGTTTTTTCATAGAGGTACTGTTGCAAGGGGTCCCAGTGAGGATGGAGATAGACTCGGGGTCATCTTACTCCATCCTGTCCCAAAAAGAATTTATGCGCATTCCCCCAGAGAAGCGGCCCAAACTGCGGGCCATGAGATCCAATCTACGGGACGTGCAGGGAAGGAAATCTCCCATGCAGACGCCCTGTCCCAATCCCCTCTCCCTAGTTTAGGGGACCCCAAGTCCTGCTGATTGAGTCCCTCGACTCACCCCCAATTGTGCCGGCCGACCTCGCCAAGGCCACGGCGGCCGACAAGATCCTGGCCCAAGTTAGTTCCTGGGTTAGAAAAGGGTGGCCCACCTCTCCCCCCGAGGAACAGTTCAAGCCGTTTTTCAGGTGCAGAGTAGAGCTCTTTCTGGAAAGGGGTTGCTTACTCTGGGGCCAGCGGGTGGTTATCCCAGAGAAACTGAGGGCCAAGGTGCTGAGGCTACTGCATACCAGCCACCCCGGGATCGTGCGCTCCAAGGCTCTGGCCAGGAGTTTCTTCTGGTGGCCCCAGATAGACGGAGACATAGAGCGTTTAGTGGGCACGTGTGAGAGCTGCCAGAGCTCTCGGCCCGAGGAGTCCCGGTTACCCCATAGGGAATGGGACACGGTCCGCGGGCCATGGTCCCGAATCCATGTCGACTTTGCCGGCCCCTTCCGCGGGTCCCTGTTTCTACTGGTAGTCGACTCCTACTCCAAGTGGTTGGAGGTAATCCCCATGAACAGCACTTCCTCTGCCGCAACCATTAAACAGTTGCGCAAGCTTTTTGCCTGCTTCGGCCTGCCAGACGTCCTTGTAAGCGATAACGCTAGTACCTTCACGTCGGCAGAGTTCAAGACATTCATGGAGAGGAACGGCGTCAGGCATATAACCGCTGCCCCGTTTCACCCCGCCACAAACGGTCAGGTAGAGCGCCAAGTGCGCACTACGAAAGACGCACTGCGGCGCATGGGTCCCGGTGAGTTGAACCTGCATCTGTGCCAGTTCCTCATCTGCTACAGGACAACCCCCTTAGCTTCAGGTTTTTCCCCAGCCGAACTCCTCATGAGGAGGCGTCCGGTAACACTTTTTGACCGGATGGATCTGTCCAGGGTGGAGGATGAAGGGAGAAATATAAGCATAGGGGGGGAGAGCTCCAAAAGTTTTTCGGTAGGGGACCCGGTTCACTGCAGGAACTACGCGACCGCGGGGCCAGCGTGGGTACCAGGGACAATTGTTGAGCAAACGGGGCCGGTATCCTACAGGGTCGAGACTAGTGCAGGCCTACTCTGGAGAAGGCATGCCGACCAACTCAGAAGGCAAGTCACCGGTGAGGGGGAATCAGTGTTAGGGTCCTCCCCCACCCGCATTACCCAAGGGGGAGACACGGCGGAACCCGCGGATACAAACGCATATCCTGGGTCCCCAACCACAGAGGAGGATACTTTGAAAGAGAGGGATCAGTTTGATGAGGATTATGAGTTGCAGTACCAGGGGGGTGTAGCGGAGTGGTCCCCCACCCATCCTAGCGAGAAGAGGGGTTTCAGTTCAGCTCCTGGTACTTCCAGTCCCCCTAGCCCTTTTGTTTTAGAGTACACCATAGCTCCAGCTCCCCAGAGACCAACACCCCCAAGACAGGCAACGGGGGCGAGTCCGCCCACCACAGTCTCCAGAACTCCCGGACAGGTAATGGGGAGAGGCGAGGCCGCGAGGGCCTCTTCGTCGGTCCCGAGATTCGTTCGGGGGGGTCCCCAAACTCCTCAAACGGTAGGCAGGGATTCATTCCATTCCCGTCCCCCAATGCAAGGTTACTGCAGATGCCACACCGAGCCAGTAATGAGTCCCCCCTTTCCATTGGAGGGCAGCACTCCGCGGAACCAGGAGCCCCCGGCTCCCCTGTGTTAAGGCAAGCGGCTGCACGCCCCAGGCGCACGTGCGGCAAGCCACAATGGTTGAGGGACTTCGTCCCATCCTAGGGGGGAGGGATGTTATGTATGTACAATGCTGCTTAAGAGATGTATGATTGTAACCTTGTACAATGCTGCTTTAAGAAATGTATGAATGTAACCTGACCACAATTACAATGTAGCACAGCTGTAAAGGAACGCGAGTAAGCTGCCCATAGAGGGCAGCTGCGAGTGTTCAACTCACATGGTTCCCATTCCTCAAATCACCTGCAACCGCGGGAACTCCCCGCAATAGCAAACTACTACTGACCCACCACTGAAGATGGGCGTGACCAGGACGACGTCACGCCGGTAGCAGCCAATGAGCTACCGTGCAGCAAGATTCAAATGTATTGTACCACTGTATATAATGTGAGGTATCTCCGCCATTACCACATGTTCATACTGACCATCAATGAATAAACCTGTGTTAGTCCTTCCTGCGACTCCTTCTTTGTCTTCCGTGCAAGACACTAAAGAAATTTAATTATCATGGATATGACTGGACAGCATGTGGCATGCAGAGTGACCTATCTCTAATATTACTTTGAAATTTAACTACAGTTTTCTCAACTGTAACACATACCAAAGCTAAAATTAATAAGAGGAACAATCACACGGTGTACATCAGCTTTGGCCCTGAACATCTCTGCGACAGAGTATGCTGCTCCAGTATGGATTGCATCTACACATGTGAAACAAGTTGATATCACTGTTAATGAAACAATGTGCATAGTGACAGGATGCCTCAAACCTACAATAGTTGAGAAAATAGATTGTCTCATTGGTATTGCTCCACCTAAGAGGAGAGAAGTGCCAGCGGATGCTGAAAGAACTAAGCAAGAGAATGGCCCTCCACATCCTCTGTGGAGTCTACTGACTCAAATTAAAGAAGAGCTTTATGGCAAGAACAAACTTTCTTCAGGGTACACAAGAGCAAAACCAAATTAGAAGATGGAGGAAGGAGCTCTCTGAACAAGGAATATCATTAAAGGAGGATATGGCTGAGGCACTCAACCTTCATTAAGTCACTTAGAGGACCCTGAATAGTTGGAGTGCCTAAATGTGAGACCAAAATGCTCAAGTGGGGGATGCAATGTGAAGAGATACAGAATCCAGATCATCTGCTGAACTGGCAGTAACTACTGGAAACATGTACCGATGAGGATTTTAGTTTGGCCAAAACAAAGCCAAGAATGTGGCTTCAGTTTGGCAGTTTAAAGTCTGACCTACATGTGAAAGAAGAAGAAGCTGTAACATGTCACCATGATGTCTCTGTTCATCTCACCAGCAATGTTGCAGTTTTTGTAACCCCTGTGGATATTTTGGCCTCATCCATTGGGTGGGGAAATCTAGGAAGAGGCTGTGCATCAGGATTTAAGTTAGAAAGAGAAGGAGAGTAGGAGAGGAAGGAACTTCTGATCTCATGGAGGAGGATCACTCTCTTCCCACCTTGGTTTAGACAGTAGAATTTCAATATGTTTGTGCAGGAGGGGCACTGGAAGGGTGAATCCACAACGTGATCTTTTACATTTGAAAATATCCAATTTTCCTGACACCGGGAGTGTGAAAATATGCGATTCTCCTGACCCCGGGAGTGTGAAAAATGTGATTTTCCTAACACCGGGAGTGTGAAAAAAATCAGAATTTCCTGACCCCGGGAGTGTGAAAAAATGTGATTTTCTTGACCCCGGGAGTGTGAAAAATATCAGAATTTCCTGAACCCGGGAGTGTGAAAAAATGTGATTTTCTTGACGCCGGGAGTGTGAAAAATATTAAATTTTCCTGACCCCAGGAGTGTGAAAAAATCCAATTTTCATGACCCCGGGAGTGTGAAAAATATCAGAATTTCCTGACCTCGGGAGTGTGAAAAAATCCAATTTTCCTGACCCGGGGAGTTTGAAAAAAAAACTGATTTTCCTGAACCCGGGAGTGTGAAAATTTCCGATTTTCCTGACCCCGGGAGTGTGAAAAATATCAGAATTTCCTGACCCCGGGAGTGTGAAAAAATGTGATTTTCTTGACCCCGGGAGTGTGAAAAAAATTAAATTTTCCTGACCCCGGGAGTGTGAAAATATCAGATTTTCTTGACCCCGGGAGTGTGAAAAAAATTAAATTATCCTGACCCCGGGAGTGTGAAAAAAATTAAATTCTCCTGACCCCGGGAGTGTGAAAAAATCCAATTTTCCTGACCCCGGGAGTGTGAAAATAATCCAATTTTCCTGACCCCGGGAGTGTGAAAAAAATCCAATTTTCCTGACCCCGGGAGTTTGAAAAAAATCTGGTTTTCCTGACCTCGGGAGTATGAAAATATCCAATTTTCCTGACACCGGGAGTGTGACAATATGCGATTTTCCTGACCCCGGGAGTGTGAAAAAAATCAGAATTTCCTGACACCGGGAGTTTAAAAAAAATCGGATTTTCCTGACCCCGGGAGTGTGAAAATATCCGATTTTCCTGACCCCGGTAGTGTGAAAAAAATCCGATTTTCCTGACCCTGGGAGTTTGAAAAAAATTGATTTTCCTGACCCCGGGAGTGTGAAAATATCTGATTTTCTTGACCCCGGGAGTGTGAAAAAAATTAAATTCTCCTGACCCCGGGAGTGTGAAAAAATCCAATTTTCCTGACCCCGGGAGTGTGAAAATAATCCAATTTTCCTGACCCCGGGAGTGTGAAAAAATCAATTTTCCTGACCCTGGGAGTGTGAAAAAAATCCAATTTTCCTGACCCGGGGAGTTTGAAAAAAATCTGATTTTCCTGAACCCGGGAGTGTGAAAATTTCTGATTTTCCTGACCCTGGGAGTGTGGAAAATATCAGAATTTCCTGACCCCGGGTGTGTGAAAAAATGTGATTTTCTTGACCCCGGGAGTGTGAAAAAAATTAAATTTTCCTGAGCCCGGGAGTGTGAAAATATCTGATTTTCTTGACCAAGGGAGTGTGAAAAAAATTAAATTCTCCTGACCCCGGGAGTGTGAAAAAATCCAATTTTCCTGACCCCGGGAGTGTGAAAATAATCCAATTTTCCTGACCCCGGGAGTGTGAAAAAAATCCAATTTTCCTGACCCCGGGAGTTTGAAAAAAATCTGGTTTTCCTGACCTCGGGAGTATGAAAATATCCAATTTTCCTGACACCGGGAGTGTGACAATATGCGATTTTCCTGACCCCGGGAGTGTGAAAAAAATCAGAATTTCCTGACACCGGGAGTTTAAAAAAAATCGGATTTTCCTGACCCCGGGAGTGTGAAAATATCCGATTTTCCTGACCCCGGTAGTGTGAAAAAAATCCGATTTTCCTGACCCTGGGAGTTTGAAAAAAATTGATTTTCCTGACCCCGGGAGTGTGAAAATATCTGATTTTCTTGACCCCGGGAGTGTGAAAAAAATTAAATTCTCCTGACCCCGGGAGTGTGAAAAAATCCAATTTTCCTGACCCCGGGAGTGTGAAAATAATCCAATTTTCCTGACCCCGGGAGTGTGAAAAAATCAATTTTCCTGACCCTGGGAGTGTGAAAAAAATCCAATTTTCCTGACCCGGGGAGTTTGAAAAAAATCTGATTTTCCTGAACCCGGGAGTGTGAAAATTTCTGATTTTCCTGACCCTGGGAGTGTGGAAAATATCAGAATTTCCTGACCCCGGGTGTGTGAAAAAATGTGATTTTCTTGACCCCGGGAGTGTGAAAAAAATTAAATTTTCCTGAGCCCGGGAGTGTGAAAATATCTGATTTTCTTGACCAAGGGAGTGTGAAAAAAATTAAATTCTCCTGACCACAGGAGTGTGAAAAAAATCCACTTTTCCTGACCCCGGGAGTGTGAAAAATGTGATTTTCCTAACACCGGGAGTGTGAAAAAAATCAGAATTTCCTGACCCCGGGATTGTGAAAAAATGTGATTTTCTTGACCCCGGGAGTGTGAAAAAATAGAATCTACTGGACCCAGGAGTGTGAAAAAATGTGATTTTCTTGACCCTGGGACTGTGAAAAAAATCATAATCTCCTGAACCCGGGAGTGTGAAAAAACCCAATTTTCCTGACCCCGGGAGTGTGAAAAAAATCCAATTTTCCTGACCCTGGGAGTGTGAAAATATCCAATTTTACTGACCCGGGGAGTTTGAAAAAAATCTGATTTTCCTGAACCCGGGAGTGTGAAAATATCCGATTTTCCTGAGCCCGGGAGTGTGAAAAATATCAGAATTTACTGACCCCGCAAGTGTGAAAATATCTGATTTTCTTGACCCCGGGAGTGTGAAAAAAATTAAATTCTCCTGACCCCAGGAGTGTGAAAAATGTGATTTTCTTCACCCCGGGAGTGTGAAAAAATCAGAATTTCCTGACCCCGGGAGTGTGAAAAAAATGTGATTTTCTTGACCCCGAGAGTGTGAAAAAAATCAGAATCTCCTGAACCCCAGAGTGTGAAAAAATGTGATTTTCTTGACCCCGGGAGTGTGAAAAAAATCCAATTTTTCTGACCCCTGGAGTGTGAAAAAAATCCAATTTTCCTGACCCGGGGAGTTTGAAAAAAATCTGATTTTCCTGAACCCGGGAGTGTGAAAATTTCCAATTTTCCTGACCCCGGGAGTGTGAAAAAATAGAATCTACTGGACCCAGGAGTGTGAAAAAATGTGATTGTCTTGACCCCGGGAGTGTGAAAAAAATAAATTTTCCTGACCCCGGGAGTGTGAAAATATCTGAATTTCTTGACCCCGGAAGTGTGAAAAAAATTAAATTCTCCTGACCCCGGGAGTGTGAAAAAATCCACTTTTCCTGACGCCGGGAGTGTGAAAAATGTGATTTTCCTAACACCGTGAGTGTGAAAAAAATCAGAATTTCCTGACCCCGGGAGTGTGAAAAAATGTGATTTTCTTGACCCTGGGAGTGTGAAAAAAATCATAATCTCCTGACCCCGGGAGTGTGAAAAAATAGAATCTACTGGACCCGGGAGTGTGAAAAAATGTGATTTTCTTGACCCTGGGAGTGAGAAAAAAATCATAATCTCCTGAACCCGGGAGTGTGAAAAAAACCCAATTTTCCTGACCCCCGGGAGTGTGAAAAAAATCCAATTTTCCTGACCCAGGGAGTGTGAAAAAATCCAATTTTACTGACCCAGGGAGTTTGAAAAAAATCTGATTTTCCTGAACCCGGGAGTGTGAAAATATCCGATTTTCCTGACCCCGGGAGTGTGAAAAATATCAGAATTTACTGACCCCGCGAGTGTGAAAATATCTGATTTTCTTGACCCCGGGAGTTTGAAAAAAATCTGGTTTTCCTGACCCCGGGAGTATGAAAATATCCAATTTTCCTGACACCGGGAGTGTGACAATATGCGATTTTCCTGACCCCGGGAGTGTAAAAAAAATCAGAATTTCCTGACCCCGGGAGTTTAAAAAAATCTGATTTTCCTGACCCCGGGAGTGTGAAAAAATCCAATTTTCCTGAACCCGGGAGTGTGAAAAAATCCAATTTTCCTGACCTGGAGAGTTTGAAAAAAAATCTGATTTTCCTGACCCCGCGAGTGTGAAAAAATGTGATTTTCTTGACCCCTGGAGTGTGAAAAAAATTAAATTTTCCTGACCCTGGGAGTGTGAAAATATCTGATTTTCTTGACCCCGGGAGTGTGAAAAAATGTGATTTTCTTGAACCCGGGAGTGTGAAAAATATTAAATTTTCCTGACCCCGGGAGTGTGAAAAAATCCAATTTTCCTGTCCCCGGGAGTGTGAAAAATATCAGAATTTCCTGACCCCGCGAGTGTGAAAAAATGTGATTTTCTTGACCCCGGGAGTGTGAAAATATCTGATTTTCTTGATCCCGGGAGTGTGAAAACAATTAAATTCTCCTGACCCCGGGAGTGTGAAAAAATCCACTTTTCCTGACCCCGGGAGTGTGAAAATATCCGATTTTCCTGACCCCGGTAGTGTGAAAAAAATCCGATTTTCCTGACCCTGGGAGTTTGAAAAAAAATTGATTTTCCTGACCCCGGGAGTGTGAAAATATCTGATTTTCTTGACCCCGGGAGTGTGAAAAAAATTAAATTCTCCTGACCCCGGGAGTGTGAAAAAATCCAATTTTCCTGACCCCGGGAGTGTGAAAAATGTGATTTTCCTAACACCGGGAGTATGAAAAAAATCAGAATTTCCTGTCCCCGGGAGTGTGAAAAATGTGATTTTCTTGACCCCGGGAGTGTGAAAAAATCAGAATCTCCTGACCCCGGGAGTGTGAAAAATATCAGAATTTCCTGACCCCGTGAGTGTGAAAAAATCCAATTTTCCTAACCCCGGGAGTGTGAAAAAATCCAATTTTCCTGACCCCGGGAGTGTGAAAAATGTGATTTTCCTAACACCGGGAGTGTGAAAAAATCCAATTTTCCTGACCCCGGGAGTGTGAAAAATGTGATTTTCTTGACCCCGGGAGTGTGAAAAAAATCAGAATTTCCTGTCCCCGGGAGTGTGAAAAAATGTGATTTTCCTGAACCCGGGAGTGTGAAAATTTTCGATTTTCCTGACCCCGGGAGTGTGAAAAATATCAGAATTTCCTGACACCGCGAGTGTGAAAAAAGGTGATTTTCTTGACCCCGGGAGTGTGAAAAAACCCACTTTTCCTGACCCCGGGAGTGTGAAAAAAATCCAATTTTCCTGACCCCGGGAGTGTGGAAAAAATCCAATTTTCCTGACCCGGGGAGTTTGAAAAATATCTGATTTTCATGAACCCGGGAGTGTGAAAATATCCGATTTTCCTGACCCCGGGAGTGTAAAAAAAAATCCAATTTTCCTGACCCCGGGAGTGTGAAAAAAATCCAAATTTCCTGACCTGGGGAATGTGAAAAAAATCAGAATTTCCTGACCCCGGGAGTGTGAAAAAATGTGATTTTCTTGACCCCGGGAGTGTGAAAAAAATCAGAATCTCCTGAACCCGGGAGTGTGAAAAAATGTGATTTTCTTGAACCCAGGAGTGTGAAAAATATCAGAATTTCCTGACCCCGCGAGTGTGAAAAAAATGTGATTTTCTTGACCCCTGGAGTGTGAAAAAAATTAAATTTTCCTGACCCTGGGAGTGTGAAAATATCTGATTTTCTTGACCCCGGGAGTGTGAAAAAATGTGATTTTCTTGAACCCGGGAGTGTGAAAAATATTAAATTTTCCTGACCCCGGGAGTGTGAAAAAATCCAATTTTCCTGTCCCCGGGAGTGTGAAAAATATCAGAATTTCCTGACCCCGCGAGTGTGAAAAAATGTGATTTTCTTGACCCCAGGAGTGTGAAAATATCTGATTTTCTTGATCCCGGGAGTGTGAAAAAAATTAAATTCTCCTGACCCCGGGAGTGTGAAAAAATCCACTTTTCCTGACCCCGGGAGTGTGACAATATCCAATTTTCCTGACCCCGGGACTGTGAAAAATATCAGAATTTCCTGACACCGGGAGTGTGAAAAAATGTGATTTTCTTGAACCCGGGAGTGTGAAAAATATTAAATTCTCCTGATCCCGGGAGTGTGAAAAAATCCAATTTTCCTGACCCCGGGAGTGTGAAAATTTCCGATTTTCCTGACCCCGGGAGTGTAAAAAAAATCAGAATTTCCTGACCCCGGGAGTTTAAAAAAATCTGATTTTCCTGACCCCGGGAGTGTGAAAAAATCCAATTTTCCTGACCCCGGGAGTGTGAAAAATGTGATTTTCCTAACACCGGGAGTGTGAAAAAAAATCAGAATTTCCTGTCCCCGGGAGTGTGAAAAAATGTGATTTTCTTGACCCCGGGAGTGTGAAAAAAATCAGAATCTCCTGACCCCGGGAGTGTGAAAAATATCAGAATTTCCTGACCCTGTGAGTGTGAAAAAATCCAATTTTCCTAACCCCGGGAGTGTGAAAAAATCCAATTTTCCTGACCCCGGGAGTGTGAAAAATGTGATTTTCCTAACACCGGGAGTGTGAAAAAATCCAATTTTCCTGACCACGGGAGTGTGAAAAATGTGATTTTCTTGACCCCGGGAGTGTGAAAAATATCAGAATTTCCTGACCCCGCGAGTGTGAAAAAAGGTGATTTTCTTGACCCCGGGAGTGTGAAAAAATCCACTTTTCCTGACCCCGGGAGTGTGAAAAAAATCCAATTTTCCTGACCCCGGGAGTGTGGAAAAAATCCAATTTTCCTGACCCGGGGAGTTTGAAAAATATCTGATTTTCCTGAACCCGGGAGTGTGAAAATATCCGATTTTCCTGACCCCGGGAGTGTAAAAAAAATCCAATTTTCCTGACCCCGGGAGTGTGAAAAAAATCCAAATTTCCTGACCTGGGGAATGTGAAAAAAATCAGAATTTCCTGACCCCGGGAGTGTGAAAAAATGTGATTTTCTTGACCCCGGGAGTGTGAAAAAAATCAGAATCTCCTGAACCCGGGAGTGTGAAAAAATGTGATTTTCTTGACCCCGGGAGTGTGAAAAATATCAGAATTTCCTGACCCCGCGAGTGTGAAAAAAATGTGATTTTCTTGACCCCTGGAGTGTGAAAAAAATTAAATTTTCCTGACCCTGGGAGTGTGAAAATATCTGATTTTCTTGACCCCGGGAGTGTGAAAAAATGTGATTTTCTTGAACCCGGGAGTGTGACAAATATTAAATTTTCCTGACCCCGGGAGTGTGAAAAAATCCAATTTTCCTGTCCCCGGGAGTGTGAAAAATATCAGAATTTCCTGAACCCGCGAGTGTGAAAAAATGTGATTTTCTTGACCCCAGGAGTGTGAAAATATCTGATTTTCTTGAACCCGGGAGTGTGAAAAAAATTAAATTCTCCTGACCCCGGGAGTGTGAAAAAATCCACTTTTCCTGACCCCGGGAGTGTGACAATATCCGATTTTCCTGACCCCGGGAGTGTGAAAAAAATCCAATTTTCCTGACCCCGGGAGTGTGAAAAATATCAGAATTTCCTGACACCGGGCATGTGAAAAAATGTGATTTTCTTGAACCCGGGAGTGTGAAAAATATTAAATTCTCCTGACCCCGGGAGTGTGAAAAAATCCAATTTTCCTGACCCCGGGAGTGTGAAAATTTCCGATTTTCCTGACCCCGGGAGTGTAAAAAAAATCAGAATTTCCTGACCCCGGGAGTTTAAAAAAATCTGATTTTCCTGACCCCGGGAGTGTGAAAAAATCCAATTTTCCTGAACCCGGGAGTGTGAAAAAATCCAATTTTCCTGACCCGGAGAGTTTGAAAAAAAATCTGATTTTCCTGAACCCGGGAGTGTGAAAATTTCCGATTTTCCTGACCCCGGGAGTGTGAAAAATATCAGAATTTCCTGACCCCGGGAGTGTGAAAAAATGTGATTTTCTTGACCCCGGGAGTGTGAAAAAAATAAATTTTCCTGACCCCGGGAGTGTGAAAATATCTGATTTTCTTTACCCCGGAAGTGTGAAAAAAAATTAAATTCTCCTGACCCCGGGAGTGTGAAAAAATCCACTTTTCCTGACCCCGGGAGTGTGAAAAAAGTCCAATTTTCCTGACCCCGGGAGTGTGAAAAAAATCCAATTTTCCTGACCCCGGGAGTGTGGAAAAAATCCAAATTTCCTGACCCGGGGAGTTTGAAAAATATCTGATTTTCCTGAACCCGGGAGTGTGAAAAAAATCAGAATTTCCTGACCCTGGGAGTGTGAAAAATATCAGAATTTCCTGACCCCGGGCGTGTGAAAAAAGGTGATTTTCTTGACCCCGGGAGTGTGAAAAAATCCACTTTTCCTGACCCCGGGAGTGTGAAAAAAATCCAATTTTCCTGACCCCGGGAGTGTGGAAAAAATCCAATTTTCCTGACCCGGGGAGTTTGAAAAATATCTGATTTTCCTGAACCCGGGAGTGTGAAAATATCCGATTTTCCTGACCCCGGGAGTGTAAAAAAAATCCAATTTTCCTGACCCCGGGAGTGTGAAAAAAATCCAAATTTCCTGACCTGGGGAATGTGAAAAAAATCAGAATTTCCTGACCCCGGGAGTGTGAAAAAATGTGATTTTCTTGACCCCGGGAGTGTGAAAAAAATCAGAATCTCCTGAACCCGGGAGTGTGAAAAAATGTGATTTTCTTGACCCCGGGAGTGTGAAAAATATCAGAATTTCCTGACCCCGCGAGTGTGAAAAAAATGTGATTTTCTTGACCCCTGGAGTGTGAAAAAAATTAAATTTTCCTGACCCTGGGAGTGTGAAAATATCTGATTTTCTTGACCCCGGGAGTGTGAAAAAATGTGATTTTCTTGAACCCGGGAGTGTGACAAATATTAAATTTTCCTGACCCCGGGAGTGTGAAAAAATCCAATTTTCCTGTCCCCGGGAGTGTGAAAAATATCAGAATTTCCTGAACCCGCGAGTGTGAAAAAATGTGATTTTCTTGACCCCAGGAGTGTGAAAATATCTGATTTTCTTGAACCCGGGAGTGTGAAAAAAATTAAATTCTCCTGACCCCGGGAGTGTGAAAAAATCCACTTTTCCTGACCCCGGGAGTGTGACAATATCCGATTTTCCTGACCCCGGGAGTGTGAAAAAAATCCAATTTTCCTGACCCCGGGAGTGTGAAAAATATCAGAATTTCCTGACACCGGGCATGTGAAAAAATGTGATTTTCTTGAACCCGGGAGTGTGAAAAATATTAAATTCTCCTGACCCCGGGAGTGTGAAAAAATCCAATTTTCCTGACCCCGGGAGTGTGAAAATTTCCGATTTTCCTGACCCCGGGAGTGTAAAAAAAATCAGAATTTCCTGACCCCGGGAGTTTAAAAAAATCTGATTTTCCTGACCCCGGGAGTGTGAAAAAATCCAATTTTCCTGAACCCGGGAGTGTGAAAAAATCCAATTTTCCTGACCCGGAGAGTTTGAAAAAAAATCTGATTTTCCTGAACCCGGGAGTGTGAAAATTTCCGATTTTCCTGACCCCGGGAGTGTGAAAAATATCAGAATTTCCTGACCCCGGGAGTGTGAAAAAATGTGATTTTCTTGACCCCGGGAGTGTGAAAAAAATAAATTTTCCTGACCCCGGGAGTGTGAAAATATCTGATTTTCTTTACCCCGGAAGTGTGAAAAAAAATTAAATTCTCCTGACCCCGGGAGTGTGAAAAAATCCACTTTTCCTGACCCCGGGAGTGTGAAAAAAGTCCAATTTTCCTGACCCCGGGAGTGTGAAAAAAATCCAATTTTCCTGACCCCGGGAGTGTGGAAAAAATCCAAATTTCCTGACCCGGGGAGTTTGAAAAATATCTGATTTTCCTGAACCCGGGAGTGTGAAAAAAATCAGAATTTCCTGACCCTGGGAGTGTGAAAAAATCCACTTTTCCTGACCCCAGGAGTGTGAAAAAAATCCAAATTTCCTGACCCGGTGAGTTTGAAAAATATCTGATTTTCCTGAACCCGGGAGTGTGAAAATATCCGATTTTCCTGACCCCGGGAGTGTGAAAAAAATTAAATTTTCCTGACCTCAGGAGTGTGAAAATATCTGATTTTCTAGACCCCGGGAGTGTGAAAAAATTAAATTCTCCTGACCCCGGGAGTGTGAAAAATATCAGAATTTCCTGACCCCGGGATTGTGAAAAAAATAGAATCTACTGGACCCGGGAGTGTGGAAAAAATGTGATTTTCTTTACCCTGGGAGTGTGAAAAAATCATAATCTCCTGAACCCGGGAGTGTGAAAAAACCCAATTTTCCTGACCCTGGGAGTGTGAAAAAAATCCCATTTTCCTGACCCGGGGAGTTTGAAAAAAATCTGATTTTACTGAACCCAGGAGTGTGAAAAATATCAGAATTTCCTGACCCCGGGAGTGTGAAAAATATCAGAATTTCCTGACCCCGCGATTGTGAAAAAATGTGATTTTCTTGACCCCGGGAGTGTGAAAAAAAATTTTTTTCCTGACCCCGGGAGTGTGAAAATATCTGATTTTCTTGATCCCGGGATTGTGAAAACAATTAAATTCTCCTGACCCCGGGAGTGTGAAAAAATCCACTTTTCCTGACCCCGGGAGTGTGAAAATATCCGATTTTCCTGACCCCGGTAGTGTGAAAAAAATCCGATTTTCCTGACCCTGGGAGTTTGAAAAAAAATTGATTTTCCTGACCCCGGGAGTGTGAAAATATCTGATTTTCTTGACCCCGGGAGTGTGAAAAAAATTAAATTCTCCTGACCCCGGGAGTGTGAAAAAATCCAATTTTCCTGACCCCGGGAGTGTGAAAAATGTGATTTTCCTAACACCGGGAGTATGAAAAAAATCAGAATTTCCTGTCCCCGGGAGTGTGAAAAAATGTGATTTTCTTGACCCCGGGAGTGTGAAAAAAACAGAATCTCCTGACCCCGGGAGTGTGAAAAATATCAGTATTTCCTGACCCCGTGAGTGTGAAAAAATCCAATTTTCCTTACCCCGGGAGTGTGAAAAAATCCAATTTTCCTGACCCCGGGAGTGTGAAAAATGTGATTTTCCTAACACCGGGAGTGTGAAAAAATCCAATTTTCCTGACCCCGGGAGTGTGAAAAATGTGATTTTCTTGACCCCGGGAGTGTGAAAAAAATCAGAATTTCCTGTCCCCGGGAGTGTGAAAAAATGTGATTTTCCTGAACCCGGGAGTGTGAAAATTTCCGATTTTCCTGACCCCGGGAGTGTGAAAAATATCAGAATTTCCTGACACCGCGAGTGTGAAAAAAGGTGATTTTCTTGACCCCGGGAGTGTGAAAAAACCCACTTTTCCTGACCCCGGGAGTGTGAAAAAAATCCAATTTTCCTGACCCCGGGAGTGTGGAAAAAATCCAATTTTCCTGACCCGGGGAGTTTGAAAAATATCTGATTTTCATGAACCCGGGAGTGTGAAAATATCCAATTTTCCTGACCCCGGGAGTGTAAAAAAAAATCCAATTTTCCTGACCCCGGGAGTGTGAAAAAAATCCAAATTTCCTGACCTGGGGAATGTGAAAAAAATCAGAATTTCCTGACCCCGGGAGTGTGAAAAAATGTGATTTTCTTGACCCCGGGAGTGTGAAAAAAATCAGAATCTCCTGAACCCGGGAGTGTGAAAAAATGTGATTTTCTTGAACCCAGGAGTGTGAAAAATATCAGAATTTCCTGACCCCGCGAGTGTGAAAAAAATGTGATTTTCTTGACCCCTGGAGTGTGAAAAAAATTAAATTTTCCTGACCCTGGGAGTGTGAAAATATCTGATTTTCTTGACCCCGGGAGTGTGAAAAAATGTGATTTTCTTGAACCCGGGAGTGTGAAAAATATTAAATTTTCCTGACCCCGGGAGTGTGAAAAAATCCAATTTTCCTGTCCCCGGGAGTGTGAAAAATATCAGAATTTCCTGACCCCGCGAGTGTGAAAAAATGTGATTTTCTTGACCCCAGGAGTGTGAAAATATCTGATTTTCTTGATCCCGGGAGTGTGAAAAAAATTAAATTCTCCTGACCCCGGGAGTGTGAAAAAATCCACTTTTCCTGACCCCGGGAGTGTGACAATATCCAATTTTCCTGACCCCGGGACTGTGAAAAATATCAGAATTTCCTGACACCGGGAGTGTGAAAAAATGTGATTTTCTTGAACCCGGGAGTGTGAAAAATATTAAATTCTCCTGATCCCGGGAGTGTGAAAATATCCAATTTTCCTGACCCCGGGAGTGTGAAAATTTCCGATTTTCCTGACCCCGGGAGTGTAAAAAAAATCAGAATTTCCTGACCCCGGGAGTTTAAAAAAATCTGATTTTCCTGACCCCGGGAGTGTGAAAAATGTGATTTTCCTAACACCGGGAGTGTGAAAAAAAATCAGAATTTCCTGTCCCCGGGAGTGTGAAAAAATGTGATTTTCTTGACCCCGGGAGTGTGAAAAAAATCAGAATCTCCTGACCCCGGGAGTGTGAAAAATATCAGAATTTCCTGACCCTGTGAGTGTGAAAAAATCCAATTTTCCTAACCCCGGGAGTGTGAAAAAATCCAATTTTCCTGACCCCGGGAGTGTGAAAAATGTGATTTTCCTAACACCGGGAGTGTGAAAAAATCCAATTTTCCTGACCACGGGAGTGTGAAAAATGTGATTTTCTTGAACCCGGGAGTGTGAAAAATATCAGAATTTCCTGACCCCGCGAGTGTGAAAAAAGGTGATTTTCTTGACCCCGGGAGTGTGAAAAAATCCACTTTTCCTGACCCCGGGAGTGTGAAAAAAATCCAATTTTCCTGACCCCGGGAGTGTGGAAAAAATCCAATTTTCCTGACCCGGGGAGTTTGAAAAATATCTGATTTTCCTGAACCCGGGAGTGTGAAAATATCCGATTTTCCTGACCCCGGGAGTGTAAAAAAAATCCAATTTTCCTGACCCCGGGAGTGTGAAAAAATGTGATTTTCTTGACCCCGGGAGTGTGAAAAAAATCAGAATCTCCTGAACCCGGGAGTGTGAAAAAATGTGATTTTCTTGACCCCGGGAGTGTGAAAAATATCAGAATTTCCTGACCCCGCGAGTGTGAAAAAAATGTGATTTTCTTGACCCCTGGAGTGTGAAAAAAATTAAATTTTCCTGACCCTGGGAGTGTGAAAATATCTGATTTTCTTGACCCCGGGAGTGTGAAAAAATGTGATTTTCTTGAACCCGGGAGTGTGACAAATATTAAATTTTCCTGACCCCGGGAGTGTGAAAAAATCCAATTTTCCTGTCCCCGGGAGTGTGAAAAATATCAGAATTTCCTGAACCCGCGAGTGTGAAAAAATGTGATTTTCTTGACCCCAGGAGTGTGAAAATATCTGATTTTCTTGATCCCGGGAGTGTGAAAAAAATTAAATTCTCCTGACCCCGGGAGTGTGAAAAAATCCACTTTTCCTGACCCCGGGAGTGTGACAATATCCGATTTTCCTGACCCCGGGAGTGTGAAAAAAATCCAATTTTCCTGACCCCGGGAGTGTGAAAAATATCAGAATTTCCTGACACCGGGAGTGTGAAAAAATGTGATTTTCTTGAACCCGGGAGTGTGAAAAATATTAAATTCTCCTGACCCCGGGAGTGTGAAAAAATCCAATTTTCCTGACCCCGGGAGTGTGAAAATTTCCGATTTTCCTGACCCCGGGAGTGTAAAAAAAATCAGAATTTCCTGACCCCGGGAGTTTAAAAAAATCTGATTTTCCTGACCCCGGGAGTGTGAAAAAATCCAATTTTCCTGAACCCGGGAGTGTGAAAATATCCGATTTTCCTGACCCCGGGAGTGTAAAAAAAATCCAATTTTCCTGACCCCGGGAGTGTGAAAAAATGTGATTTTCTTGACCCCGGGAGTGTGAAAAAAATCAGAATCTCCTGAACTCGGGAGTGTGAAAAAATGTGATTTTCTTGACCCCGGGAGTGTGAAAAATATCAGAATTTCCTGACCCCGCGAGTGTGAAAAAAATGTGATTTTCTTGACCCCTGGAGTGTGAAAAAAATTAAATTTTCCTGACCCTGGGAGTGTGAAAATATCTGATTTTCTTGACCCCGGGAGTGTGAAAAAATGTGATTTTCTTGAACCCGGGAGTGTGACAAATATTAAATTTTCCTGACCCCGGGAGTGTGAAAAAATCCAATTTTCCTGTCCCCGGGAGTGTGAAAAATATCAGAATTTCCTGAACCCGCGAGTGTGAAAAAATGTGATTTTCTTGACCCCAGGAGTGTGAAAATATCTGATTTTCTTGATCCCGGGAGTGTGAAAAAAATTAAATTCTCCTGACCCCGGGAGTGTGAAAAAATCCACTTTTCCTGACCCCGGGAGTGTGACAATATCCGATTTTCCTGACCCCGGGAGTGTGAAAAAAATCCAATTTTCCTGACCCCGGGAGTGTGAAAAATATCAGAATTTCCTGACACCGGGAGTGTGAAAAAATGTGATTTTCTTGAACCCGGGAGTGTGAAAAATATTAAATTCTCCTGACCCCGGGAGTGTGAAAAAATCCAATTTTCCTGACCCCGGGAGTGTGAAAATTTCCGATTTTCCTGACCCCGGGAGTGTAAAAAAAATCAGAATTTCCTGACCCCGGGAGTTTAAAAAAATCTGATTTTCCTGACCCCGGGAGTGTGAAAAAATCCAATTTTCCTGAACCCGGGAGTGTGAAAAAATCCAATTTTCCTGACCCGGAGAGTTTGAAAAAAAATCTGATTTTCCTGAACCCGGGAGTGTGAAAATTTCCGATTTTCCTGACCCCGGGAGTGTGAAAAATATCAGAATTTCCTGACCCCGGGAGTGTGAAAAAATGTGATTTTCTTGACCCCGGGAGTGTGAAAAAAATAAATTTTCCTGACCCCGGGAGTGTGAAAATATCTGATTTTCTTTACCCCGGAAGTGTGAAAAAAAATTAAATTCTCCTGACCCCGGGAGTGTGAAAAAATCCACTTTTCCTGACCCCGGGAGTGTGAAAAAAGTCCAATTTTCCTGACCCCGGGAGTGTGAAAAAAATCCAATTTTCCTGACCCCGGGAGTGTGGAAAAAATCCAAATTTCCTGACCCGGGGAGTTTGAAAAATATCTGATTTTCCTGAACCCGGGAGTGTGAAAAAAATCAGAATTTCCTGACCCTGGGAGTGTGAAAAAATCCACTTTTCCTGACCCCAGGAGTGTGAAAAAAATCCAAATTTCCTGACCCGGTGAGTTTGAAAAATATCTGATTTTCCTGAACCCGGGAGTGTGAAAATATCCGATTTTCCTGACCCCTGGAGTGTGAAAAAAATTAAATTTTCCTGACCTCAGGAGTGTGAAAATATCTGATTTTCTAGACCCCGGGAGTGTGAAAAAATTAAATTCTCCTGACCCCGGGAGTGTGAAAAATATCAGAATTTCCTGACCCCGGGATTGTGAAAAAAATAGAATCTACTGGACCCGGGAGTGTGGAAAAAATGTGATTTTCTTTACCCTGGGAGTGTGAAAAAATCATAATCTCCTGAACCCGGGAGTGTGAAAAAACCCAATTTTCCTGACCCTGGGAGTGTGAAAAAAATCCCATTTTCCTGACCCGGGGAGTTTGAAAAAAATCTGATTTTACTGAACCCAGGAGTGTGAAAAATATCAGAATTTCCTGACCCCGGGAGTGTGAAAAATATCAGAATTTCCTGACCCCGCGATTGTGAAAAAATGTGATTTTCTTGACCCCGGGAGTGTGAAAAAAATTTTTTTTCCTGACCCCGGGAGTGTGAAAATACCTGATTTTCTTGACATCGGGAGTGTGAAAAAAATTAAATTCTCCTGACCCCGGGAGTGTGAAAAATGTGATTTTCCGAACACCGGGAGTGTGAAAAAAATCAGAATTTCCTGACCCCGGGAGTGTGAAAAAATGTGATTTTCTTGACCCCGGGAGTGTGAAAAAATCAGAATCTCCTGAAACCGGGAGTGTGAAAAAATGTGATTTTCTTGACCCCGGGAGTGTGAAAAATATCAGAATTTCCTGACCCCACGAGTGTGAAAAAATGTGATTTTCTTGACCCCTGGAGTGTGAAAATATCTGATTTTCTTGATCCCGGGAGTGTGAAAAAAATTAAATTCACCTGACCCTGGGAGTGTGAAAAATCCACTTTTCCTGACCCCGGGAGTGTGACAATATCTGATTTTCCTGACCCCGGGAGTGTGAAAAAATCCAATTCTCCTGACCCCGGGAGTGTGAAAAATATCAGAATTTCCTGACCCCGGGAGTGTGAAAAATGTGATTTTCTTGAACCCGGGAGTGTGAAAAATATTAAATTCTCCTGACCCCGGGAGTGTGAAAAATATCAGAATTTCCTGACCCCGGGAGTGTGAAAAAATTTGATTTTCTTGACCCCAGGAGTGTGAAAAAAATAAAATTTTCCTGACCCCGGGAGTGTGAAAATATCTCATTTTCTTGACCCCAGGAGTGTGAAAAATATCAGAATTTCCTGACCCCGCGAGTGTGAAAAAATGTGATTTTCTTGAACCCGGGAGTGTGAAAAATATTAAATTTTCCTGACCCCGGGAGTGTGAAAAAATTCAATTTTCCTGACCCCGGGAGTGTGAAAATATCAGAATTTCCTGACCCCGGGAGTGTGAAAAAATGTGATTTTCCTGACCCCGGGAGTGTGAAAAAATGTGATTTTCTTGACCCCGGGAGTGTGAAAAAAACCCAATTTTCCTGACCCCAGAAGTGTGAAAAAAAATCTGATTTTCCTGACCCCGGGAGTGTGAAAATATCCAATTTTCCTGACCCCGGGAGTGTGAAAAAAATCCAATTTTCCTAACCCCGGGAGTGTGAAAAAATCCAATTTTCCTGACCGGGGGAGTTTGAAAAAAGATCTGATTTTCCTGAACCCGGGAGTGTGAAAATTTCTGATTTTCCTGACCCCGGGAGTGTGAAAAATAACAGAATTTCCTGACCCCGGGAGTGTGAAAAAATGTGATTTTCTTGACCCCGGGAGTGTGAAAAAAATAAATTTTCATGACCCTGGGAGTGTGAAAAAATCCACTTTTCCTGACCCCAGGAGTGTGAAAAAAATCCAATTTTCCTGACCCCGGGAGTGTGGAAAAAATCCAATTTTCCTGACCCCGGGAGTGTGAAAAAAATCCAGATTTCCTGACCCGGGGAGTTTGAAAAATATCTGATTTTCCTGAACCCGGGAGTGTGAAAATATCCGATTTTCCTGACCCCGGGAGTGTGAAAAAAATCCAATTTTCCTGACCCCGGGAGTGTGAAAAAAATCCAAATTTCCTGACCTGGGGAATGTGAAAAAAATCAGAATTTCCTGACCCCGGGAGTGTGAAAAAATGTGATTTTCTTGACCTCGGGAATGTGAAAAAAATCAGAATCTCCTGAACCCGGGAGTGTGAAAAAATGTGATTTTCTTGACCCCGGGAGTGTGAAAAATATCAGAATTTCCTGAACCTGGGAGTGTGAAAATATCTGATTTTCTTGACCCCGGGAGTGTGAAAAAATGTGATTTTCTTGAACCCGGGAGTGTGAAAAATATTAAATTTTCCTGACCCCGGGAGTGTGAAAAAATCCAATTTTCCTGTCCCCGGGAGTGTGAAAAATATCAGAATTTCCTGACCCCACGAGTGTGAAAAAATGTGATTTTTTTGACCCCGGGAGTGTGAAAATATCTGATTTTCTTGATCCCGGGAGTGTGAAAAAAATTAAATTCTCCTGACCCCGGGAGTGTGACAAAATCCAATTTTCCTGACCCCGGGAGTGTGACAATATCCGATTTTCCTGACCCTGGGAGTGTGAAAAAAATCCAATTTTCCTGACCACGGGAGTGTGAAAAATATCAGAATTTCCTGACACCGGGAGTGTGAAAAAATGTGATTTTCTTGAACCCGGGAGTGTGAAATATATTAAATTCTCCTAACCCCGGGAGTGTGAAAAAATCCAATTTTCCTGACCCCGGGAGTGTGAAAAATGTGATTTTCCTAACACCGGGAGTGTGAAAAAATCCAATTTTCCTGACCCCGGGAGTGTGAAAAATGTGATTTTCTTGACCCCGGGAGTGTGAAAAAAATCAGAATTTCCTGTCCCCGGGAGTGTGAAAAAATGTGATTTTCCTGAACCCGGGAGTGTGAAAAATATCAGAATTTCCTGACCCCGCGAGTGTGAAAAAAGGTGATTTTCTTGACCCCGGGAGTGGGAAAAAATCCAATTTTCCTAACCCCGGGAGTGTGAAAAAATCCAATTTTCCTGACCCGGGGAGTTTGAAAAAAAAACTGATTTTCCTGGACCCGGGAGTGTGAAAATTTCCGATTTTCCTGACCCGGGGAGTGTGAAAAATATCAGAATTTCCTGACCCCGGGAGTGTGAAAAAATCTGGTTTTCCTGACCCCGGGAGTATGAAAATATCCAATTTTCCTGACACCGGGAGTGTGAAAATATGCGGTTCTCCTGACCCCGGGAGTGTGAAAAATGTGATTTTCCTAACACCGGGAGTGTGAAAAAAATCAGAATTTCCTGACCCCGGGAGTGTGAAAAAATGTGATTTTCTTGACCCCGGGAGTGTGAAAAATATCAGAATTTCCTGAACCCGGGAGTGTGAAAAAATGTGATTTTCTTGACGCCTGGAGTGTGAAAAAAATTAAATTTTCCTGACCCTGGGAGTGTGAAAATATCTGATTTTCTTTACCCCGGGAGTGTGTAAAAATGTGATTTTCTTGAACCCGGGAGTGTGAAAAATATTAAATTTTCCTGACCCCGGGAGTGTGAAAAATCCAATTTTCATGACCCCGGGAGTGTGAAAAATATCAGAATTTCCTGACCCCGGGAGTGTGAAAAAATCCAATTTTCATGACCCCGGGAGTGTGAAAAATATCAGAATTTCCTGACCCCGGGAGTGTGAAAAAATGTGATTTTCTTGACCCTGGGAGTGTGAAAAAAATTAAATTTTCCTGACCCCGGGAGTGTGAAAATATCTGATTTTCTTGACCCCGGGAGTGTGAAAAAAATTATATTATCCTGACCCCGGGAGTGTGAAAAAATCCACTTTTCCTGACCCCGGGAGTGTGAAAAAAATCCAATTTTCCTGACCCCAGGAGTGTGAAAAAAATCCAATTTTCCTGTCCCCGGGAGTGTGAAAAATATCCAATTTTCCTGACCCGGGGAGTTTGAAAAAAATCTGATTTTAATGAACCCAGGAGTGTGAAAATATCCGATTTTCCTGACCCCGCGAGTGTGAAAAAATGTGATTTTCTTGACCCCGGGAGTGTGGAAAAAAATTAATTTTCCTGACCCCGGGAGTGTGAAAATATCTGATTTTCTTGACCCCGGGAGTGTGAAAAAAATCTGATTTTCCTGACCCCGGGAGTGTGAAAATATCTGATTTTCTTGACCCCGGGAGTGTAAAAAAAATTAAATTCTCCTGACCCCGGGAGTGTGAAAAAATCCAATTTTCCTGACCCTGGGAGTGTGAAAATAATCCAATTTTCCTGACCCCAGGAGTGTGAAAAAAATCAATTTTCCTGACCCGGGGAGTTTGAAAAAAATCTGATTTTCCTGAACCCGGGAATGTGAAAATTTCCGATTTTCCTGAAACCGGGAGTGTGAAAAATATCAGAATTTCCTGACCCCGGGAGTGTGAATAAATGTGATTTTCTTGACCCCGGGAGTGTGAAAAAAATAAATTTTCCTGACCCCGGGAGTGTGAAAATATCTGATTTTCTTGACCCCGGGAGTGTGAAAAAAATTAAATTCTCCTGACCCCGGGAGTGTGAAAAAAATCCACTTTTCCTGACGCCGGGAGTGTGAAAAAAATCCAATTTTCCTGACCCCGGGAGTGTGAAAAAAATCCAATTTTCCTGACCCCAGGAGTGTGAAAAAAATCCAATTTTCCATACCTGGAGAGTTTCAAAAAAATCTGATTTTCCTGAACCCGGGAGTGTGAAAATTTCTGATTTTCCTGACCCTGGGAGTGTGAAAAATATCAGAATTTCCTGACCCCGGGCGTGTGAAAAAATTTGATTTTCTTGACCCCGGGAGTGTGAAAAAAATTAAATTTTCCTGAGCCCGGGAGTGTGAAAATATCTGATTTTCTTGACCAAGGGAGTGTGAAAAAAATTAAATTCTCCTGACCCCGGGAGTGTGAAAAAATCCACTTTTCCTGACCCCGGGAGTGTGAAAAATATCCAATTTTCTTGACCCCGGGAGTGTGAAAAAAATCCAAATTTCCTGACCCGGGGAGTTTGAAAAATATCTGATTTTCCTGAACCCCGGAGTGTGAAAATATCCAATTTTCCTGACCCCGGGAGTGTGAAAAAAATCCAATTTTCCTGACGCCGGGAGTGTGAAAAAAACCAAATTTCCTGACCGGGGAGTGTGAAAATAATCAGAATTTCCTGACCCTGGGAGTGTGAAAAAATGTGATTTTCTTGACCCCGGGAGTGTGAAAAAAATCAGAATCTCCAGAACCTGGGAGTGTGCAAAAATGTGATTTTCTTGACCCCTGGAGTGTGAAAAAAATTAAATTTTCCTGACCCTGGGAGTGTGAAAATATCTGATTTTCTTGACCCCAGGAGTGTGAAAAAAATGTGATTTTCTTGAACCCGGGAGTGTGAAAAATATTAAATTTTCCTGACCCCGGGAGTGTAAAAAAATCCAATTTTCCTGACCCCGGGAGTGTGAAAATATCCGATTTTCCTGACCCCGGGAGAGTGAAAAATATCCGATGTTCCTGACCCCTGGAGTTTGAAAAAAATCTGATTTTCCTGACCCCGGGAGTGTGAAAATATCCAATTTTCCTGACCCCGGGAGTGTGAAAAAATCCAATTTTCCTAACCCCGGGAGTGTGAAAAAATCCAGTTTTCCTGACCCCGTGAGTGTGAAAAATGTGATTTTCCTAACACCGGGAGTGTGAAAAAAATCAGAATTTCCTGACCCCGGGATTGTGAAAAAATGTTATTTTCTTGACCCAGGGAGTGTGAAAAAATAGAATCTACTGGACCCGGGAGTGTGAAAAAATGTGATTTTCTTGACCCTGGGAGTGTGAAAAAAATCATAATCTCCTGAACCCGGAAGTGTGAAAAAACCCAATTTTCCTGACCCCGGGAGTGTGAAAAAATCCAATTTTCCTGACCCCGTGAGTGTGAAAAATGTGATTTTCCTAACACCGGGAGTGTGAAAAAATCAGAATTTCCTGACCCCGGGATTGTGAAAAAATGTTATTTTCTTGACCCAGGGAGTGTGAAAAAATAGAATCTACTGGACCCGGGAGTGTGAAAAAATGTGATTTTCTTGACCCCGGGAATGTGAAAAAAATCAGAATCTCCTGAACCCGGGAGTGTGAAAAAATGTGATTTTCTTGACCCCGGGAGTGTGAAAAATATCAGAATTTCCTGACCCCGCGAGTGTGAAAAAATGTGATTTTCTTGACCCCTGGAGTGTGAAAAAATTTAAATTTTCCTGACCCTGGGAGTGTGAAAATATCTGATTTTCTTGACCCCGGGAGTGTGAAAAAATGTGATTTTCTTGAACCCGGGAGTGTGAAAAATATTAAATTTTCCTGACCCCGGGAGTGTGAAAAAATCCAATTTTCCTGTCCCCGGGAGTGTGAAAAATATCAGAATTTCCTGACCCCGCGAGTGTGAAAAAATGTGATTTTTTTGACCCCGGGAGTGTGAAAATATCTGATTTTCTTGATCCCGGGAGTGTGAAAAAAATTAAATTCTCCTGACCCCGGGAGTGTGACAAAATCCAATTTTCCTGACCCCGGGAGTGTGACAATATCCGATTTTCCTGACCCTGGGAGTGTGAAAAAAATCCAATTTTCCTGACCACGGGAGTGTGAAAAATATCAGAATTTCCTGACACCGGGAGTGTGAAAAAATGTGATTTTCTTGAACCCGGGAGTGTGAAAAATATTAAATTCTCCTAACCCCGGGAGTGTGAAAAAATCCAATTTTCCTGACCCCGGGAGTGTGAAAAATGTGATTTTCCTAACACCGGGAGTGTGAAAAAATCCAATTTTCCTGACCCCGGGAGTGTGAAAAATGTGATTTTCTTGACCCCGGGAGTGTGAAAAAAATCAGAATTTCCTGTCCCCGGGAGTGTGAAAAAATGTGATTTTCCTGAACCCGGGAGTGTGAAAAATATCAGAATTTCCTGACCCCGCGAGTGTGAAAAAAGGTGATTTTCTTGACCCCGGGAGTGGGAAAAAATCCAATTTTCCTAACCCCGGGAGTGTGAAAAAATCCAATTTTCCTGACCCGGGGAGTTTGAAAAAAAAACTGATTTTCCTGAACCCGGGAGTGTGAAAATTTCCGATTTTCCTGACCCGGGGAGTGTGAAAAATATCAGAATTTCCTGACCCCGGGAGTGTGAAAAAATCTGGTTTTCCTGACCCCGGGAGTATGAAAATATCATATTTTCCTGACACCGGGAGTGTGAAAATATGCGGTTCTCCTGACCCCGGGAGTGTGAAAAATGTGATTTTCCTAACACCGGGAGTGTGAAAAAAATCAGAATTTCCTGACCCCGGGAGTGTGAAAAAATGTGATTTTCTTGACCCCGGGAGTGTGAAAAATATCAGAATTTCCTGAACCCGGGAGTGTGAAAAAATGTGATTTTCTTGACGCCTGGAGTGTGAAAAAAATTAAATTTTCCTGACCCTGGGAGTGTGAAAATATCTGATTTTCTTTACCCCGGGAGTGTGTAAAAATGTGATTTTCTTGAACCCGGGAGTGTGAAAAATATTAAATTTTCATGACCCCGGGAGTGTGAAAAATATCAGAATTTCCTGACCCCGGGAGTGTGAAAAAATCCAATTTTCATGACCCCGGGAGTGTGAAAAATATCAGAATTTCCTGACCCCGGGAGTGTGAAAAAATGTGATTTTCTTGACCCTGGGAGTGTGAAAAAAATTAAATTTTCCTGACCCCGGGAGTGTGAAAATATCTGATTTTCTTGACCCCGGGAGTGGAAAAAAATTATATTATCCTGACCCCGGGAGTGTGAAAAAATCCACTTTTCCTGACCCCGGGAGTGTGAAAAAAATCCAATTTTCCTGACCCCAGGAGTGTGAAAAAAATCCAATTTTCCTGTCCCCGGGAGTGTGAAAAATATCCAATTTTCCTGACCCGGGGAGTTTGAAAAAAATCTGATTTTAATGAACCCAGGAGTGTGAAAATATCCGATTTTCCTGACCCCGCGAGTGTGAAAAAATGTGATTTTCTTGACCCCAGGAGTGTGGAAAAAAATTAATTTTCCTGACCCCGGGAGTGTGAAAATATCTGATTTTCTTGACCCCGGGAGTGTGAAAAAAATTAAATTCTCCTGACCCCGGGAGTGTGAAAAATGTGATTTTCCTAACACCGAGAGTGTGAAAAAAATGAGAATTTCCTGACCCCGGGAGTGTGAAAAAATGTGATTTTCTTGACCACGGGAGTGTGAAAAAAATCAGAAGCTCCTGAACCCGGTAGTGTGAAAAAATGTGATTTTCTTGACCCCAGGAGTGTGAAAAATATCAGAATTTCCTGACCCCGCGAGTGTGAAAAAATGTGAATTTCTTGACCACTGGAGTGTGAAAAAAATTAAATTCTCCTGACCCCGGGAGTGTGAAAAAATCCAATTTTCCTGACCCCGGTTGTGTGAAAAATATCAGAATCTCCTGAACCCGGGAGTGTGAAAAAAAATCCAATTTTCCTGACCCCGGGAGTTTGAAAAAAATCTGGTTTTCCTGACCCCGGGAGTATGAAAATATCCAATTTTCCTGACACCGGGAGTGTGACAATATGCGATTTTCCTGACCCCGGGAGTGTGAAAATATCAGATTTTCCTGACCCCTGTAGTGTGAAAAAAATCTGATTTTCCTGACCCCGGGAGTGTGAAAATATCTGATTTTCTTGACCCCGGGAGTGTTAAAAAAAATTAAATTCTCCTGACCCCGGGAGTGTGAAAAAATCCAATTTTCCTGACCCTGGGAGTGTGAAAATAATCCAATTTTCCTGACCCCAGGAGTGTGAAAAAAATCAATTTTCCTGACCCTGGGAGTGTGAAAAAAATCCAATTTTCCTGACCCGGGGAGTTTGAAAAAAATCTGATTTTCCTGAACCCGGGAATGTGAAAATTTCCGATTTTCCTGAAACCGGGAGTGTGAAAAATATCAGAATTTCCTGACCCCGGGAGTGTGAATAAATGTGATTTTCTTGACCCCGGGAGTGTGAAAAAAATAAATTTTCCTGACCCCGGGAGTGTGAAAATATCTGATTTTCTTGACCCCGGGAGTGTGAAAAAAATTAAATTCTCCTGACCTCGGGAGTGTGAAAAAAATCCATTTTTCCTGATGCCGGGAGTGTGAAAAAAATCCAATTTTCCTGACCCCGGGAGTGTGAAAAAAATCCAATTTTCCTGACCCCAGGAGTTTGAAAAAAATACAATTTTCCATACCTGGAGAGTTTCAAAAAAATCTGATTTTCCTGACGCCGGGAGTGTGAAAAAAACCAAATTTCCTGACCGGGGAGTGTGAAAATAATCAGAATTTCCTGACCCTGGGAGTGTGAAAAAATGTGATTTTCTTGACCCCGGGAGTGTGAAAAAAATCAGAATCTCCAGAACCTGGGAGTGTGCAAAAATGTGATTTTCTTGACCCCTGGAGTGTGAAAAAAATTAAATTTTCCTGACCCTGGGAGTGTGAAAATATCTGATTTTCTTGACCCCAGGAGTGTGAAAAAAATGTGATTTTCTTGAACCCGGGAGTGTGAAAAATATTAAATTTTCCGGACCCCGGGAGTGTAAAAAAATCCAATTTTCCTGACCCCGGGAGTGTGAAAATATCCGATTTTCCTGACCCCGGGAGTGTGAAAAAAATCCGATGTTCCTGACCCCTGGAGTTTGAAAAAAATCTGATTTTCCTGACCCCGGGAGTGTGAAAATATCCAATTTTCCTGACCCCGGGAGTGTGAAAAAATCCAATTTTCCTAACCCCGGGAGTGTGAAAAAATCCAATTTTCCTGACCCCGTGAGTGTGAAAAATGTGATTTTCCTAACACCGGGAGTGTGAAAAAAATCAGAATTTCCTGACCCCGGGAGTGTGAAAAAATGTGATTTTCTTGACCCCGGGAGTGTGAAAAATATCAGAATTTCCTGAACCCGCGAGTATGAAAAAATGTGATTTTCTTGACGCCTGGAGTGTGAAAAAAATTAAATTTTCCTGACCCTGGGAGTGTGAAAATATCTGATTTTCTTCACCCCGGGAGTGTGTAAAAATGTGATTTTCTTGAACCCGGGAGTGTGAAAAATATTAAATTTTCATGACCCCGGGAGTGTGAAAAATATCAGAATTTCCTGACCCCGGGAGTGTGAAAAAATCCAATTTTCATGACCCCGGGAGTGTGAAAAATATCAGAATTTCCTGACCCCGGGAGTGTGAAAAAATGTGATTTTCTTGACCCTGGGAGTGTGAAAAAAATTAAATTTTCCTGACCCCGGGAGTGTGAAAATATCTGATTTTCTTGACCCCGGGAGTGTGAAAAAAATTATATTATCCTGACCCCGGGAGTGTGAAAAAATCCACTTTTCCTGACCCCGGGAGTGTGAAAAAAATCCAATTTTCCTGACCCCAGGAGTGTGAAAAAAATCCAATTTTCCTGTCCCCGGGATTGTTAAAAATATCCAATTTTCCTGACCCGGGGAGTTTGAAAAAAATCTGATTTTAATGAACCCAGGAGTGTGAAAATATCCGATTTTCCTGACCCCGCGAGTGTGAAAAAATGTGATTTTCTTGACCCCGGGAGTGTGGAAAAAAATTAATTTTCCTGACCCCGGGAGTGTGAAAATATCTGATTTTCTTGACCCCGGGAGTGTGAAAAAAATTAAATTCTCCTGACCCCGGGAGTGTGAAAAATGTGATTTTCCTAACACCGAGAGTGTGAAAAAAATGAGAATTTCCTGACCCCGGGAGTGTGAAAAAATGTGATTTTCTTGACCACGGGAGTGTGAAAAAAATCAGAAGCTCCTGAACCCGGGAGTGTGAAAAAATGTGATTTTCTTGACCCCAGGAGTGTGAAAAATATCAGAATTTCCTGACCCCGCGAGTGTGAAAAAATGTGAATTTCTTGACCACTGGAGTGTGAAAAAAATTAAATTCTCCTGACCCCGGGAGTTTAAAAAAATCCAATTTTCCTGACCCCGGTTGTGTGAAAAATATCAGAATCTCCTGAACCCGGGACTGTGAAAAAAAATCCAATTTTCCTGACCCAGGTGTTTGAAAAAAATCTGGTTTTCCTGACCCCGGGAGTATGAAAATATCCAATTTTCCTGACACCGGGAGTGTGACAATATGCGATTTTTCCTGACCCCGGGAGTGTGAAAAAAATCAGAATTTCCTGACACCGGGAGTTTAAAAAAATCCGATTTTCCTGACCCCGGGAGTGTGAAAATATCAGATTTTCCTGACCCCGGTAGTGTGAAAAAAATCTGATTTTCCTGACCCCGGGAGTGTGAAAATATCTGATATTCTTGACCCCGGGAGTGTAAAAAAAAATTAAATTCTCCTGACCCCGGGAGTGTGAAAAAATCCAATTTTCCTGACCCTGGGAGTGTGAAAATAATCCAATTTTCCTGACCCCAGGAGTGTGAAAAAAATCAATTTTCCTGACCCTGGGAGTGTGAAAAAAATCCAATTTTCCTGACCCGGGGAGTTTGAAAAAAATCTGATTTTCCTGAACCCGGGAATGTGAAAATTTCCGATTTTCCTGAAACCGGGAGTGTGAAAAATATCAGAATTTCCTGACCCCGGGAGTGTGAATAAATGTGATTTTCTTGACCCCGGGAGTGTGAAAAAAATAAATTTTCCTGACCCCGGGAGTGTGAAAATATCTGATTTTCTTGACCCCGGGAGTGTGAAAAAAATTAAATTCTCCTGACCCCGGGAGTGTGAAAAAAATCCACTTTTCCTGACGCCGGGAGTGTGAAAAAAATCCAATTTTCCTGACCCCGGGAGTGTGAAAAAAATCCAATTTTCCTGACCCCAGGAGTGTGAAAAAAATCCAATTTTCCATACCTGGAGAGTTTCAAAAAAATCTGATTTTCCTGAACCCGGGAGTGTGAAAATTTCTGATTCTCCTGACCCCGGGAGTGTGAAAAAATCCAATTTTCCTGACCCCGGGAGTGTGAAAAAAATCAATTTTCCTGACCCTGGGAGTGTGAAAAAAATCCAATTTTCCTGACCCCAGGAGTGTGAAAAAAATCCAATTTTCCATACCTGGAGAGTTTCAAAAAAATCTGATTTTCCTGAACCCGGGAGTGTGAAAATTTCTGATTTTCCTGACCCTGGGAGTGTGAAAAATATCAGAATTTCCTGACCCCGGGCGTGTGAAAAAATTTGATTTTCTTGACCCCGGGAGTGTGAAAAAAAATAAATTTTCCTGAGCCCGGGAGTGTGAAAATATCTGATTTTCTTGACCAAGGGAGTGTGAAAAAAATTAAATTCTCCTGACCCCGGGAGTGTGAAAAAATCCACTTTTCCTGACCCCGGGAGTGTGAAAAAAATCCAATTTTCTTGACCCCGGGAGTGTGAAAAAAATCCAAATTTCCTGACCCGGGGAGTTTGAAAAATATCTGATTTTCCTGAACCCCGGAGTGTGAAAATATCCAATTTTCCTGACCCCGGGAGTGTGAAAAAAATCCAATTTTCCTGATGCCGGGAGTGTGAAAAAAACCAAATTTCCTGACCGGGGAGTGTGAAAATAATCAGAATTTCCTGACCCTGGGAGTGTGAAAAAATGTGATTTTCTTGACCCCGGGAGTGTGAAAAAAATCAGAATCTCCAGAACCTGGGAGTGTGCAATAATGTGATTTTCTTGACCCCTGGAGTGTGAAAAAAATTAAATTTTCCTGACCCTGGGAGTGTGAAAATATCTGATTTTCTTGACCCCAGGAGTGTGAAAAAAATGTGATTTTCTTGAACCCGGGAGTGTGAAAAATATTAAATTTTCCTGACCCCGGGAGTGTAAAAAAATCCAATTTTCCTGACCCCGGGAGTGTGAAAATATCCGATTTTCCTGACCCCGGGAGTGTGAAAAAAATCCGATGTTCCTGACCCCTGGAGTTTGAAAAAAATCTGATTTTCCTGACCCCGGGAGTGTGAAAATATCCAATTTTCCTGACCCCGGGAGTGTGAAAAAATCCAATTTTCCTAACCCCGGGAGTGTGAAAAAATCCAATTTTCCTGACCCCGTGAGTGTGAAAAATGTGATTTTCCTAACACCGGGAGTGTGAAAAAAATCAGAATTTCCTGACCCCGGGATTGTGAAAAAGTGTTATTTTCTTGACCCAGGGAGTGTGAAAAAATAGAATCTACTGGACCCGGGAGTGTGAAAAAATGTGATTTTCTTGACCCTGGGAGTGTGAAAAAAATCATAATCTCCTGAACCCGGAAGTGTGAAAAAACCCAATTTTCCTGACCCCGGGAGTGTGAAAAAAATCCAATTTTCCTGACCCCGGGAATGTGAAAAAATCCAATTTTACTAACCTGGGGAGTTTGAAAAAAATCTGATTTTCCTGAACCCGGGAGTGTGAAAATATCCGATTTTCCTGACCCTGGGAGTGTGAAAAATATCAGAATTTACTGAGCCGGCGAGTGTGAAAATATCTGATTTTCTTGACCCCGGGAGTGTGAAAAAAATTTAATTCTCCTGACCCCAGGAGTGTGAAAATATCTGATTTTCTTGACCCCGGGAGTGTGAAAAAAATTAAATTCTGCTCACCCCTGGAGTGTGAAAAAATCCACTTTTCCTGACCCTGGGAGTGTGAAAAAAATCTGATTTTACTGAACCCAGGAATGTGAAAAATATCAGAATTTCCTGACCCCGCGAGTGTGAAAAAATGTGATTTTCTTGACCCCGGGAGTGTGAAAAAAAATAAATTTTCCTGACCCCGGGAGTGGGAAAATATCTGATTTTCTTGACCCCGGGAGTGTGAAAAAAATTAAATTCTCCTGACCCCGGGAGTGTGAAAAATGTGATTTTCCTAACACCGGGAGTGTGAAAAAAATCAGAATTTCCTGACCCCGGGAGTGTGAAAAATGTGATTTTCTTGACCCCGGGAGTGTGAAAAAAATCAGAATCTCCTGAACCCGGGAGTGTGAAAAAATGTGATTTTCTTGACCCCGGGAGTGTGAAAAATATCAGAATTTCCTGAACCCGGGAGTGTGAAAAAATGTGATTTTCTTGACCCCTGGAGTGTGAAAAAAATTAAATTTTCCTGACCCTGGGAGTGTGAAAATATCTGATTTTCTTTACCCCGGGAGTGTGAAAAAATGTGATTTTCTTGAACCTGGGAGTTTGAAAAATATTAAATTTTCCTGACCCCGGGAGTGTGAAAAAAATCCAATTTTCATGACCCCGGGAGTGTGAAAAATATCAGAATTTCCTGACCCCGGGAGTGTGAAAAAATGTGATTTTCCTGACCCCGGGAGTGTGAAAAAATGTGATTTTCTTGACACCGGGAGTGTGAAAAAACCCCAATTTTCCTGACCCCAGAAGTGTGAAAAAAATCCAATTTTCCTGACCCCGGGAGTTTGAAAAAAATCTGGTTTTCCTGACCCCGTGAGTATGAAAATATCCAATTTTCCTGACACCGGGAGTGTGAAAATATGCGATTTTCCTGACCCCGGGAGTGTGAAAAAAATCAGAATTTCCTGACACCGGGAGTTTAAAAAAATCCAATTTTTCTGACCCCGGGAGTGTGAAAATATCCGACTTTCCTGACCCCGGGAGTGTGAAAAAAATCCCATTTTCCTGACCCCGGGAGTGTGAAAATAATCCGATTTTCCTGACCCCGGGAGTGTGAAAATAATCCAATTTTCCTGAACCTGGGAGTGTGAAAAAAATCCAATTTTCCTGACCCGGGGAGTTTGAAAAAAATCTGGTTTTCCTGACCCCGGGAGTATGAAAATATCCAATATTCCTGACACCGGGAGTGTGACAATATACGATTTTCGTGACCCCGGGAGTGTAAAAAAAATCAGAATTTCCTGACCCCGGGAGTTTAAAAAAATCCGATTTTCCTGACCCTGGGAGTGTGAAAAAATCCAATTTTCCTAACCCCGGGAGTGTGAAAACATCCAATTTTCCTGACCCGGGGAGTTTGAAAAAAATTCTGATTTTCCTTAACCCGGGAGTGTGAAAATTTCCGATTTTCCTGACCCCGGGAGTGTGAAAAATATCAGAATTTCCTGACCCCACGAGTGTGAAAAAATGTGATTTTCTTGACCCCAGGAGTGTGAAAAAATAAATTTTCCTGGCCCCGGGAGTGTGAAAATATCTGATTTTCTTGACCCCGGGAGTGTGAAAAAATCCAATTTTCCTGACCCCGGGAGTGTGAAAAAAATCCAATTTTCCAGACCCGGAGAGTTTCAAAAA
The DNA here is from genome assembly GCA_035047305.1 of Bradypodion pumilum. Classification (NCBI taxonomy): domain Eukaryota; kingdom Metazoa; phylum Chordata; class Lepidosauria; order Squamata; family Chamaeleonidae; genus Bradypodion; species Bradypodion pumilum. The sequence goes on along the minus strand of JAWDJD010000009.1, from coordinate 20,559,363 downwards.
AATCTGATTTTCCTGAACGCGGGAGTGTGAAAATTTCTGATTTTCCGGACCCCGGGAGTGTGAAAAATATCAGAATTTCCTGACCCCGGGAGTGTGAAAAAATGTGATTTTCTTGACCCCGGGAGTGTGGAAAAAAATAAATTTTCCTGACCACGGGAGTGTGAAAATATCTGATTTTCTTGACCCCGGGAGTGTGAAAAAAACTAAATTCCTCTGACCCCGGGAGTGTGAAAATATCTGATTTTCTTGACCCCGGGAGTGTGAAAAAAATCAGAATTTCCTGACCCCGGGAGTGTGAAAAAATGTGATTTTCTTACCACTGGAGTGTGAAAAAAATTCAATTCTCCTGACCTGGGGAGTGTGAAAAAATCCAATTTTCCTGACCCCGGGAGTGTGAAAATATCAGAATTTCCTGACCCCAGGAGTGTGAAAAAAAAATCCAATTTTCCTGACACCGGGAGTTTGAAAAAAATCTGGTTTTCCTGACCCCGGGAGTGTGAAAAAATCCACTTTTCCTGACACCGGGAGTGTGAAAAAAATCCAATTTTCCTGACCCCGGGAGTGTGAAAATAATCCGATTTTCCTGACCCCGGGAGTGTGAAAATAATCCAATTTTCCTGAACCTGGGAGTGTGAAAAAAATCCAATTTTCCTGACCCGGGGAGTTTGAAAAAAATCTGGTTTTCCTGACCCCGGGAGTATGAAAATATCCAATATTCCTGACACCGGGAGTGTGACAATATACGATTTTCGTGACCCCGGGAGTGTAAAAAAAATCAGAATTTCCTGACCCCGGGAGTTTAAAAAAATCCGATTTTCCTGACCCTGGGAGTGTGAAAAAATCCAATTTTCCTAACCCCGGGAGTGTGAAAACATCCAATTTTCCTGACCCGGGGAGTTTGAAAAAAATTCTGATTTTCCTTAACCCGGGAGTGTGAAAATTTCCGATTTTCCTGACCCCGGGAGTGTGAAAAATATCAGAATTTCCTGACCCCACGAGTGTGAAAAAATGTGATTTTCTTGACCCCAGGAGTGTGAAAAAATAAATTTTCCTGGCCCCGGGAGTGTGAAAATATCTGATTTTCTTGACCCCGGGAGTGTGAAAAAATCCAATTTTCCTGACCCCGGGAGTGTGAAAAAAATCCAATTTTCCAGACCCGGAGAGTTTCAAAAAAATCTGATTTTCCTGAACGCGGGAGTGTGAAAATTTCTGATTTTCCGGACCCCGGGAGTGTGAAAAATATCAGAATTTCCTGACCCCGGGAGTGTGAAAAAATGTGATTTTCTTGACCCCGGGAGTGTGGAAAAAAATAAATTTTCCTGACCACGGGAGTGTGAAAATATCTGATTTTCTTGACCCCGGGAGTGTGAAAAAAACTAAATTCCTCTGACCCCGGGAGTGTGAAAATATCTGATTTTCTTGACCCCGGGAGTGTGAAAAAAATCAGAATTTCCTGACCCCGGGAGTGTGAAAAAATGTGATTTTCTTACCACTGGAGTGTGAAAAAAATTCAATTCTCCTGACCTGGGGAGTGTGAAAAAATCCAATTTTCCTGACCCCGGGAGTGTGAAAATATCAGAATTTCCTGACCCCAGGAGTGTGAAAAAAAAATCCAATTTTCCTGACACCGGGAGTTTGAAAAAAATCTGGTTTTCCTGACCCCGGGAGTGTGAAAAAATCCACTTTTCCTGACACCGGGAGTGTGAAAAAAATCCAATTTTCCTGACCCCAGGAGTGTGAAAAAAATCCAATTTTCCTGTCCCCGGGAGTGTTAAAAATATCCAATTTTCCTGACCCGGGGAGTTTGAAAAAAATCTGATTTTAATGAACCCAGGAGTGTGAAAATATCCGATTTTCCTGACCCCGCGAGTGTGAAAAAATGTGATTTTCTTGACCCCGGGAGTGTGGAAAAAAATTAATTTTCCTGACCCCGGGAGTGTGAAAATATCTGATTTTCTTGACCCCAGGAGTGTGAAAAAAATTAAATTCTCCTGACCCCGGGAGTGTGAAAAATGTGATTTTCCTAACACCGAGAGTGTGAAAAAAATGAGAATTTCCTGACCCCGGGAGTGTGAAAAAATGTGATTTTCTTGACCACGGGAGTGTGAAAAAAATCAGAAGCTCCTGAACCCGGGAGTGTGAAAAAATGTGATTTTCTTGACCCCGGGAGTGTAAAAAAATCAGAATTTCCTGACCCCGGGAGTTTAAAAAAACCCAATTTTCCTGACCCCGGGAGTGTGAAAATAATCCAATTTTCCTGAACCTGGGAGTGTGAAAAAAATCCAATTTTCCTGACCCGGGGAGTTTGAAAAAAATCTGGTTTTCCTGACCCCGGGAGTATGAAAATATCCAATATTCCTGACACCGGGAGTGTGACAATATACGATTTTCGTGACCCCGGGAGTGTAAAAAAAATCAGAATTTCCTGACCCCGGGAGTTTAAAAAAATCCGATTTTCCTGACCCTGGGAGTGTGAAAAAATCCAATTTTCCTAACCCCGGGAGTGTGAAAACATCCAATTTTCCTGACCCGGGGAGTTTGAAAAAAATTCTGATTTTCCTTAACCCGGGAGTGTGAAAATTTCCGATTTTCCTGACCCCGGGAGTGTGAAAAATATCAGAATTTCCTGACCCCACGAGTGTGAAAAAATGTGATTTTCTTGACCCCAGGAGTGTGAAAAAATAAATTTTCCTGGCCCCGGGAGTGTGAAAATATCTGATTTTCTTGACCCCGGGAGTGTGAAAAAATCCAATTTTCCTGACCCCGGGAGTGTGAAAAAAATCCAATTTTCCAGACCCGGAGAGTTTCAAAAAAATCTGATTTTCCTGAACGCGGGAGTGTGAAAATTTCTGATTTTCCGGACCCCGGGAGTGTGAAAAATATCAGAATTTCCTGACCCCGGGAGTGTGAAAAAATGTGATTTTCTTGACCCCGGGAGTGTGGAAAAAAATAAATTTTCCTGACCACGGGAGTGTGAAAATATCTGATTTTCTTGACCCCGGGAGTGTGAAAAAAACTAAATTCCTCTGACCCCGGGAGTGTGAAAATATCTGATTTTCTTGACCCCGGGAGTGTGAAAAAAATCAGAATTTCCTGACCCCGGGAGTGTGAAAAAATGTGATTTTCTTACCACTGGAGTGTGAAAAAAATTCAATTCTCCTGACCTGGGGAGTGTGAAAAAATCCAATTTTCCTGACCCCGGGAGTGTGAAAATATCAGAATTTCCTGACCCCAGGAGTGTGAAAAAAAAATCCAATTTTCCTGACACCGGGAGTTTGAAAAAAATCTGGTTTTCCTGACCCCGGGAGTGTGAAAAAATCCACTTTTCCTGACACCGGGAGTGTGAAAAAAATCCAATTTTCCTGACCCCAGGAGTGTGAAAAAAATCCAATTTTCCTGTCCCCGGGAGTGTTAAAAATATCCAATTTTCCTGACCCGGGGAGTTTGAAAAAAATCTGATTTTAATGAACCCAGGAGTGTGAAAATATCCGATTTTCCTGACCCCGCGAGTGTGAAAAAATGTGATTTTCTTGACCCCGGGAGTGTGGAAAAAAATTAATTTTCCTGACCCCGGGAGTGTGAAAATATCTGATTTTCTTGACCCCAGGAGTGTGAAAAAAATTAAATTCTCCTGACCCCGGGAGTGTGAAAAATGTGATTTTCCTAACACCGAGAGTGTGAAAAAAATGAGAATTTCCTGACCCCGGGAGTGTGAAAAAATGTGATTTTCTTGACCACGGGAGTGTGAAAAAAATCAGAAGCTCCTGAACCCGGGAGTGTGAAAAAATGTGATTTTCTTGACCCCAGGAGTGTGAAAAATATCAGAATTTCCTGACCCCGCGAGTGTGAAAAAATGTGAATTTCTTGACCACTGGAGTGTGAAAAAAATTAAATTCTCCTGACCCCGGGAGTTTAAAAAAATCCAATTTTCCTGACCCCGGTTGTGTGAAAAATATCAGAATCTCCTGAACCCGGGAGTGTGAAAAAAAATCCAATTTTCCTGACCCCGGGAGTTTGAAAAAAATCTGGTTTTCCTGACCCCGGGAGTATGAAAATATCCAATTTTCCTGACACCGGGAGTGTGACAATATGCGATTTTCCTGACCCCGGGAGTGTGAAAAAAATCAGAATTTCCTGACACCGGGAGTTTAAAAAAATCCGATTTTCCTGACCCCGGGAGTGTGAAAATATCAGATTTTCCTGACCCCGGTAGTGTGAAAAAAATCTGATTTTCCTGACCCCGGGAGTGTGAAAATATCTGATTTTCTTGACCCCGGGAGTGTAAAAAAAAATTAAATTCTCCTGACCCCGGGAGTGTGAAAAAATCCAATTTTCCTGACCCTGGGAGTGTGAAAATAATCCAATTTTCCTGACCCCAGGAGTGTGAAAAAAATCAATTTTCCTGACCCTGGGAGTGTGAAAAAAATCCAATTTTCCTGACCCGGGGAGTTTGAAAAAAATCTGATTTTCCTGAACCCGGGAATGTGAAAATTTCCGATTTTCCTGAAACCGGGAGTGTGAAAAATATCAGAATTTCCTGACCCCGGGAGTGTGAATAAATGTGATTTTCTTGACCCCGGGAGTGTGAAAAAAATAAATTTTCCTGACCCCGGGAGTGTGAAAATATCTGATTTTCTTGACCCCGGGAGTGTGAAAAAAATTAAATTCTCCTGACCCCGGGAGTGTGAAAAAAATCCACTTTTCCTGACGCCGGGAGTGTGAAAAAAATCCAATTTTCCTGACCCCGGGAGTGTGGAAAAAAATCCAATTTTCCTGACCCCAGGAGTGTGAAAAAAATCCAATTTTCCATACCTGGAGAGTTTCAAAAAAATCTGATTTTCCTGAACCCGGGAGTGTGAAAATTTCTGATTCTCCTGACCCCGGGAGTGTGAAAAAATCCAATTTTCCTGACCCCGGGAGTGTGAAAAAAATCAATTGTCCTGACCCTGGGAGTGTGAAAAAAATCCAATTTTCCTGACCCCAGGAGTGTGAAAAAAATCCAATTTTCCATACCTGGAGAGTTTCAAAAAAATCTGATTTTCCTGAACCCGGGAGTGTGAAAATTTCTGATTTTCCTGACCCTGGGAGTGTGAAAAATATCAGAATTTCCTGACCCCGGGCGTGTGAAAAAATTTGATTTTCTTGACCCCGGGAGTGTGAAAAAAAATAAATTTTCCTGAGCCCGGGAGTGTGAAAATATCTGATTTTCTTGACCAAGGGAGTGTGAAAAAAATTAAATTCTCCTGACCCCGGGAGTGTGAAAAAATCCACTTTTCCTGACCCCGGGAGTGTGAAAAAAATCCAATTTTCTTGACCCCGGGAGTGTGAAAAAAATCCAAATTTCCTGACCCGGGGAGTTTGAAAAATATCTGATTTTCCTGAACCCCGGAGTGTGAAAATATCCAATTTTCCTGACCCCGGGAGTGTGAAAAAAATCCAATTTTCCTGATGCCGGGAGTGTGAAAAAAACCAAATTTCCTGACCGGAGAGTGTGAAAATAATCAGAATTTCCTGACCCTGGGAGTGTGAAAAAATGTGATTTTCTTGACCCCGGGAGTGTGAAAAAAATCAGAATCTCCAGAACCTGGGAGTGTGCAAAAATGTGATTTTCTTGACCCCTGGAGTGTGAAAAAAATTAAATTTTCCTGACCCTGGGAGTGTGAAAATATCTGATTTTCTTGACCCCAGGAGTGTGAAAAAAATGTGATTTTCTTGAACCAGGGAGTGTGAAAAATATTAAATTTTCCTGACCCCGGGAGTGTAAAAAAATCCAATTTTCCTGACCCCGGGAGTGTGAAAATATCCGATTTTCCTGACCCCGGGAGTGTGAAAAAAATCCGATGTTCCTGACCCCTGGAGTTTGAAAAAAATCTGATTTTCCTGACCCCGGGAGTGTGAAAATATCCAATTTTCCTGACCCCGGGAGTGTGAAAAAATCCAATTTTCCTAACCCCGGGAGTGTGAAAAAATCCAATTTTCCTGACCCCGTGAGTGTGAAAAATGTGATTTTCCTAACACCGGGAGTGTGAAAAAATCAGAATTTCCTGACCCCGGGATTGTGAAAAAGTGTTATTTTCTTGACCCAGGGAGTGTGAAAAAATAGAATCTACTGGACCCGGGAGTGTGAAAAAATGTGATTTTCTTGACCCTGGGAGTGTGAAAAAAATCATAATCTCCTGAACCCGGAAGTGTGAAAAAACCCAATTTTCCTGACCCCGGGAGTGTGAAAAAAATCCAATTTTCCTGACCCCGGGAATGTGAAAAAATCCAATTTTACTAACCCGGGGAGTTTGAAAAAAATCTGATTTTCCTGAACCCGGGAGTGTGAAAATATCCGATTTTCCTGACCCTGGGAGTGTGAAAAATATCAGAATTTACTGAGCCGGCGAGTGTGAAAATATCTGATTTTCTTGACCCCGGGAGTGTGAAAAAAATTTAATTCTCCTGACCCCAGGAGTGTGAAAATATCTGATTTTCTTGACCCCGGGAGTGTGAAAAAAATTAAATTCTGCTCACCCCTGGAGTGTGAAAAAATCCACTTTTCCTGACCCTGGGAGTGTGAAAAAAATCTAATTTTACTGAACCCAGGAATGTGAAAAATATCAGAATTTCCTGACCCCGCGAGTGTGAAAAAATGTGATTTTCTTGACCCCGGGAGTGTGAAAAAAAATAAATTTTCCTGACCCTGGGAGTGGGAAAATATCTGATTTTCTTGACCCCGGGAGTGTGAAAAAAAATTAAATTCTCCTGACCCCGGGAGTGTGAAAAATGTGATTTTCCTAACACCGGGAGTGTGAAAAAAATCAGAATTTCCTGACCCCGGGAGTGTGAAAAATGTGATTTTCTTGACCCCGGGAGTGTGAAAAAAAATCAGAATCTCCTGAACCCGGGAGTGTGAAAAAATGTGATTTTCTTGACCCCGGGAGTGTGAAAAATATCAGAATTTCCTGAACCCGGGAGTGTGAAAAAATGTGATTTTCTTGACCCCTGGAGTGTGAAAAAAATTAAATTTTCCTGACCCTGGGAGTGTGAAAATATCTGATTTTCTTTACCACGGGAGTGTGAAAAAATGTGATTTTCTTGAACCTGGGAGTTTGAAAAATATTAAATTTTCCTGACCCCGGGAGTGTGAAAAAAATCCAATTTTCATGACCCCGGGAGTGTGAAAAATATCAGAATTTCCTGAACCCGGGAGTGTGAATAATGTGATTTTCTTGACCCCGGGAGTGTGAAAAAACCCCAATTTTCCTGACCCCGGGAGTGTGAAAAAATGTGATTTTCTTGACACCGGGAGTGTGAAAAAACCCCAATTTTCCTGACCCCAGAAGTGTGAAAAAAATCCAATTTTCCTGACCCCGGGAGTTTGAAAAAAATCTGGTTTTCCTGACCCCGTGAGTATGAAAATATCCAATTTTCCTGACACCGGGAGTGTGAAAATATGCGATTTTCCTGACCCCGGGAGTGTGAAAAAAATCAGAATTTCCTGACACCGGGAGTTTAAAAAAATCCAATTTTTCTGACCCCGGGAGTGTGAAAATATCCGATTTTCCTGACCCCGGGAGTGTGAAAAAAATCCCATTTTCCTGACCCCGGGAGTGTGAAAATAATCCGATTTTCCTGACCCCGGGAGTGTGAAAATAATCCAATTTTCCTGAACCTGGGAGTGTGAAAAAAATCCAATTTTCCTGACCCGGGGAGTTTGAAAAAAATCTGGTTTTCCTGACCCCGGGAGTATGAAAATATCCAATATTCCTGACACCGGGAGTGTGACAATATACGATTTTCGTGACCCCGGGAGTGTAAAAAAAATCAGAATTTCCTGACCCCGGGAGTTTAAAAAAATCCGATTTTCCTGACCCTGGGAATGTGAAAAAATCCAATTTTCCTAACCCCGGGAGTGTGAAAACATCCAATTTTCCTGACCCGGGGAGTTTGAAAAAAATTCTGATTTTCCTTAACCCGGGAGTGTGAAAATTTCCGATTTTCCTGACCCCGGGAGTGTGAAAAATACCAGAATTTCCTGACCCCACGAGTGTGAAAAAATGTGATTTTCTTGACCCCAGGAGTGTGAAAAAATAAATTTTCCTGGCCCCGGGAGTGTTAAAATATCTGATTTTCTTGACCCCGGGAGTGTGAAAAAATCCAATTTTCCTGACCCCGGGAGTGTGAAAAAAATCCAATTTTCCAGACCCGGAGAGTTTCAAAAAAATCTGATTTTCCTGAACGCGGGAGTGTGAAAATTTCTGATTTTCCGGACCCCGGGAGTGTGAAAAATATCAGAATTTCCTGACCCCGGGAGTGTGAAAAAATGTGATTTTCTTGACCCCGGGAGTGTGGAAAAAAATAAATTTTCCTGACCACGGGAGTGTGAAAATATCTGATTTTCTTGACCCCGGGAGTGTGAAAAAAACTAAATTCCTCTGACCCCGGGAGTGTGAAAATATCTGATTTTCTTGACCCCGGGAGTGTGAAAAAAATCAGAATTTCCTGACCCCGGGAGTGTGAAAAAATGTGATTTTCTTACCACTGGAGTGTAAAAAAAATTCAATTCTCCTGACCTGGGGAGTGTGAAAAAATCCAATTTTCCTGACCCCGGGAGTGTGAAAATATCAGAATTTCCTGACCCCAGGAGTGTGAAAAAAAAATCCAATTTTCCTGACACCGGGAGTTTGAAAAAAATCTGGTTTTCCTGACCCCGGGAGTATGAAAATATCCAATTTTCCTGACACCGGGAGTGTGAAAATATGCGATTTTCCTGACCCCGGGAGTGTGAAAAAAAGATCAGAATTTCCTGACCCCGGGAGTGTGAAAAAATCCAATTTTCCTGACCCCGGGAGTGTGAAAATATCCGATTTTCCTGACCCCGAGAGTGTGAAAAAAATCCGATTTTCCTGACCCCGGGAGTGTGAAAGTAATCCAATTTTCCTGACCCCGGGAGTGTGAAAAATATCAGAATTTCCTGAACCCGGGAGTGTGAAAAAATGTGATTTTCTTGACCCCTGGAGTGTGAAAAAAATTAAATTTTCCTGACCCTGGGAGTGAGGAAAATATCTGATTTTCTTTACCCCGGGAGTGTGAAAAAATGTGATTTTCTTGAACCTGGGAGTTTGAAAAATATTAAATTTTCCTGACCCCGGGAGTGTGAAAAAAATCCAATTTTCATGACCCCGGGAGTGTGAAAAATATCAGAATTTCCTGACCCCGGGAGTGTGAAAAAATGTGATTTTCCTGACCCCGGGAGTGTGAAAAAATGTGATTTTCTTGACCCCGGGAGTGTGAAAAAAAACCAATTTTCCTGACCCCAGAAGTGTGAAAAAAATCCAATTTTCCTGACCCCGGGAGTGTGAAAATATCCGATTTTCCTGACCCCGGGAGTGTGAAAATATCCGATTTTCCTGACCCCGCGAGTGTGAAAAAATCCCATTTTCCTGACCCCGGGAGTGTGAAAATAATCCGATTTTCCTGACCCCGGGAGTGTGAAAATAATCCAATTTTCCTGAACCTGGGAGTGTGAAAAAAATCCAATTTTCCTGAGCCGGGGAGTTTGAAAAAAATCTGGTTTTCCTGACCCCGGGAGTATGAAAATATCCAATATTCCTGACACCGGGAGTGTGACAATATACGATTTTCGTGACCCCGGGAGTGTAAAAAAAAATCAGAATTTCCTGACCCCGGGAGTTTAAAAAAATCCGATTTTCCTGACCCTGGGAGTGTGAAAAAATCCAATTTTCCTAACCCCGGGAGTGTGAAAAAAATCCAATTTTCCAGACCTGGAGAGTTTCAAAAAAATCTGATTTTCCTGAACGCGGGATTGTGAAAATTTCCGATTTTCCTGAAACCGGGACTGTGAAAAATATCAGAATTTCCTGACCCCGGGAGTGTGAATAAATGTGATTTTCTTGACCCCGGGAGTGTGAAAAAAATAAATTTTCCTGACCCCGGGAGTGTGAAAATATCTGATTTTCTTGACCCCGGGAGTGTGAAAAAAATTAAATTCTCCTGACCCCGGGAGTGTGAAAAAAATCCACTTTTCCTGACGCCGGGAGTGTGAAAAAAATCCAATTTTCCTGACCCCGGGAGTGTGAAAAAATCCAATTTTCCTGACCCCGGGAGTGTGAAAAAAATCCAATTTTCCATACCTGGAGAGTTTCAAAAAAATCTGATTTTCCTGAACCCGGGAGTGTGAAAATTTCTGATTTTCCTGACCCTGGGAGTGTGAAAAATATCAGAATTTCCTGACCCCGGGCGTGTGAAAAAATTTGATTTTCTTGACCCCGGGAGTGTGAAAAAAAATAAATTTTCCTGAGCCCGGGAGTGTGAAAATATCTGATTTTCTTGACCAAGGGAGTGTGAAAAAAATTAAATTCTCCTGACCCCGGGAGTGTGAAAAAATCCACTTTTCCTGACCCCGGGAGTGTGAAAAAAATCCAATTTTCTTGACCCCGGGAGTGTGAAAAAAATCCAAATTTCCTGACCCGGGGAGTTTGAAAAATATCTGATTTTCCTGAACCCCGGAGTGTGAAAATATCCAATTTTCCTGACCCCGGGAGTGTGAAAAAAAACCAATTTTCCTGACGCCGGGAGTGTGAAAAAAACCAAATTTCCTGACCGGGGAGTGTGAAAATAACCAGAATTTCCTGACCCTGGGAGTGTGAAAAAATGTGATTTTCTTGACCCCGTGAGTGTGAAAAAAATCAGAATCTCCAGAACCTGGGAGTGTGCAAAAATGTGATTTTCTTGACCCCTGGAGTGTGAAAAAAATTAAATTTTCCTGACCCTGGGAGTGTGAAAATATCTGATTTTCTTGACCCCAGGAGTGTGAAAAAAATGTGATTTTCTTGAACCCGGGAGTGTGAAAAATATTAAATTTTCCTGACCCCGGGAGTGTAAAAAAATCCAATTTTCCTGACCCCGGGAGTGTGAAAATATCCGATTTTCCTGACCCCGGGAGTGTGAAAAAAATCCGATGTTCCTGACCCCTGGAGTTTGAAAAAAATCTGATTTTCCTGACCCCGGGAGTGTGAAAATATCCAATTTTCCTGACCCCGGGAGTGTGAAAAAATAAAATTTTCCTAACCCCGGGAGTGTGAAAAAATCCAATTTTCCTGACCCCGTGAGTGTGAAAAATGTGATTTTCCTAACACCGGGAGTGTGAAAAAAATCAGAATTTCCTGACCCCGGGATTGTGAAAAAATGTTATTTTCTTGACCCAGGGAGTGTGAAAAAATAGAATCTACTGGACCCGGGAGTGTGAAAAAATGTGATTTTCTTGACCCTGGGAGTGTGAAAAAAATCATAATCTCCTGAACCCGGAAGTGTGAAAAAACCCAATTTTCCTGACCCCGGGAGTGTGAAAAAAATCCAATTTTCCTGACCCCGGGAATGTGAAAAAATCCAATTTTACTAACCCGGGGAGTTTGAAAAAAAATCTGATTTTCCTGAACCCGGGAGTGTGAAAATATCCGATTTTCCTGACCCTGGGAGTGTGAAAAATATCAGAATTTACTGAGCCGGCGAGTGTGAAAATATCTGATTTTCTTGACCCCGGGAGTGTGAAAAAAATTTAATTCTCCTGACCCCAGGAGTGTGAAAATATCTGATTTTCTTGACCCCGGGAGTGTGAAAATAATTAAATTCTGCTCACCCCTGGAGTGTGAAAAAATCCACTTTTCCTGACCCTGGGAGTGTGAAAAAAATCTGATTTTACTGAACCCAGGAATGTGAAAAATATCAGAATTTCCTGACCCCGCGAGTGTGAAAAAATGTGATTTTCTTGACCCCGGGAGTGTGAAAAAAAATAAATTTTCCTGACCCCGGGAGTGGGAAAATATCTGATTTTCTTGACCCCGGGAGTGTGAAAAAAATTAAATTCTCCTGACCCCGGGAGTGTGAAAAAAAGATCAGAATTTCCTGACCCCGGGAGTGTGAAAAAATCCAATTTTCCTGACCCCGGGAGTGTGAAAATATCCGATTTTCCTGACCCCGAGAGTGTGAAAAAAATCCGATTTTCCTGACCCCGGGAGTGTGAAAATAATCCAATTTTCCTGAACCCGGGAGTGTGAAAAATATCAGAATTTCCTGAACCCGGGAGTGTGAAAAAATGTGATTTTCTTGACCCCTGGAGTGTGAAAAAAATTAAATTTTCCTGACCCTGGGAGTGTGAAAATATCTGATTTTCTTTACCCCGGGAGTGTGAAAAAATGTGATTTTCTTGAACCTGGGAGTTTGAAAAATATTAAATTTTCCTGACCCCGGGAGTGTGAAAAAAATCCAATTTTCATGACCCCGGGAGTGTGAAAAATATCAGAATTTCCTGACCCCGGGAGTGTGAAAAAATGTGATTTTCCTGACCCCGGGAGTGTGAAAAAATGTGATTTTCTTGACCCCGGGAGTGTGAAAAAAACCCAATTTTCCTGACCCCAGAAGTGTGAAAAAAATCCAATTTTCCTGACCCCGGGAGTTTGAAAAAAATCTGGTTTTTCTGACCCCGGGAGTATGAAAATATCCAATTTTCCTGACACCGGGAGTGTGAAAATATGCGATTTTCCTGACCCCGGGAGTGTGAAAAAAATCAGAATTTCCTGACACCGGGAGTTTAAAAAAATCCAATTTTTCTGACCCCGGGAGTGTGAAAATATCCGATTTTCCTGACCCCGGGAGTGTGAAAATATCCGATTTTCCTGACCCCGGGAGTGTGAAAAAAATCCCATTTTCCTGACCCCGGGAGTGTGAAAATAATCCGATTTTCCTGACCCCGGGAGTGTGAAAATAATCCAATTTTCCTGAACCTGGGAGTGTGAAAAAAATCCAATTTTCCTGAGCCGGGGAGTTTGAAAAAAATCTGGTTTTCCTGACCCCGGGAGTATGAAAATATCCAATATTCCTGACACCGTGAGTGTGACAATATACGATTTTCGTGACCCCGGGAGTGTAAAAAAAAATCAGAATTTCCTGACCCCGGGAGTTTAAAAAAATCCGATTTTCCTGACCCTGGGAGTGTGAAAAAATCCAATTTTCCTAACCCCGGGAGTGTGAAAACATCCAATTTTCCTGACCCGGGGAGTTTGAAAAAAATTCTGATTTTCCTTAACCCGGGAGTGTGAAAATTTCCGATTTTCCTGACCCTGGGAGTGTGAAAAATATCAGAATTTCCTGACCCCACGAGTGTGAAAAAATGTGATTTTCTTGACCCCAGGAGTGTGAAAAAATAAATTTTCCTGGCCCCGGGAGTGTGAAAATATCTGATTTTCTTGACCCCGGGAGTGTGAAAAAATCCAATTTTCCTGACCCCGGGAGTGTGAAAAAAATCCAATTTTCCAGACCCGGAGAGTTTCAAAAAAATCTGATTTTCCTGAACGCGGGAGTGTGAAAATTTCTGATTTTCCGGACCCCGGGAGTGTGAAAAATATCAGAATTTCCTGACCCCGGGAGTGTGAAAAAATGTGATTTTCTTGACCCCGGGAGTGTGGAAAAAAATAAATTTTCCTGACCACGGGAGTGTGAAAATATCTGATTTTCTTGACCCCCGGGAGTGTGAAAAAAACTAAATTCCTCTGACCCCGGGAGTGTGAAAATATCTGATTTTCTTGACCCCGGGAGTGTGAAAAAAATCAGAATTTCCTGACCCCGGGAGTGTGAAAAAATGTGATTTTCTTACCACTGGAGTGTGAAAAAAATTCAATTCTCCTGACCTGGGGAGTGTGAAAAAATCCAATTTTCCTGACCCCGGGAGTGTGAAAATATCAGAATTTCCTGACCCCAGGAGTGTGAAAAAAAAATCCAATTTTCCTGACACCGGGAGTTCGAAAAAAATCTGGTTTTCCTGACCCCGGGAGTATGAAAATATCCAATTTTCCTGACACCGGGAGTGTGAAAATATGCGATTTTCCTGACCCCGGGAGTGTGAAAAAAAGATCAGAATTTCCTGACCCCGGGAGTGTGAAAAAATCCAATTTTCCTGACCCCGGGAGTGTGAAAATATCCGATTTTCCTGACCCCGGGAGTGTGAAAATATCCGATTTTCCTGACCCCGGGAGTGTGAAAAAAATCCCATTTTCCTGACCCCGGGAGTGTGAAAATAATCCGATTTTCCTGACCCCGGGAGTGTGAAAATAATCCAATTTTCCTGAACCTGGGAGTGTGAAAAAAATCCAATTTTCCTGAGCCGGGGAGTTTGAAAAAAATCTGGTTTTCCTGACCCCGGGAGTATGAAAATATCCAATATTCCTGACACCGTGAGTGTGACAATATACGATTTTCGTGACCCCGGGAGTGTAAAAAAAAATCAGAATTTCCTGACCCCGGGAGTTTAAAAAAATCCGATTTTCCTGACCCTGGGAGTGTGAAAAAATCCAATTTTCCTAACCCCGGGAGTGTGAAAACATCCAATTTTCCTGACCCGGGGAGTTTGAAAAAAATTCTGATTTTCCTTAACCCGGGAGTGTGAAAATTTCCGATTTTCCTGACCCTGGGAGTGTGAAAAATATCAGAATTTCCTGACCCCACGAGTGTGAAAAAATGTGATTTTCTTGACCCCAGGAGTGTGAAAAAATAAATTTTCCTGGCCCCGGGAGTGTGAAAATATCTGATTTTCTTGACCCCGGGAGTGTGAAAAAATCCAATTTTCCTGACCCCGGGAGTGTGAAAAAAATCCAATTTTCCAGACCCGGAGAGTTTCAAAAAAATCTGATTTTCCTGAACGCGGGAGTGTGAAAATTTCTGATTTTCCGGACCCCGGGAGTGTGAAAAATATCAGAATTTCCTGACCCCGGGAGTGTGAAAAAATGTGATTTTCTTGACCCCGGGAGTGTGGAAAAAAATAAATTTTCCTGACCACGGGAGTGTGAAAATATCTGATTTTCTTGACCCCCGGGAGTGTGAAAAAAACTAAATTCCTCTGACCCCGGGAGTGTGAAAATATCTGATTTTCTTGACCCCGGGAGTGTGAAAAAAATCAGAATTTCCTGACCCCGGGAGTGTGAAAAAATGTGATTTTCTTACCACTGGAGTGTGAAAAAAATTCAATTCTCCTGACCTGGGGAGTGTGAAAAAATCCAATTTTCCTGACCCCGGGAGTGTGAAAATATCAGAATTTCCTGACCCCAGGAGTGTGAAAAAAAAATCCAATTTTCCTGACACCGGGAGTTCGAAAAAAATCTGGTTTTCCTGACCCCGGGAGTATGAAAATATCCAATTTTCCTGACACCGGGAGTGTGAAAATATGCGATTTTCCTGACCCCGGGAGTGTGAAAAAAAGATCAGAATTTCCTGACCCCGGGAGTGTGAAAAAATCCAATTTTCCTGACCCCGGGAGTGTGAAAATATCCGATTTTCCTGACCCCGAGAGTGTGAAAAAAATCCGATTTTCCTGACCCCGGGAGTGTGAAAATAATGCAATTTTCCTGAACCCGGGAGTGTGAAAAATATCAGAATTTCCTGAACCCGGGAGTGTGAAAAAATGTGATTTTCTTGACCCCTGGAGTGTGAAAAAAATTAAATTTTCCTGACCCTGGGAGTGTGAAAATATCTGATTTTCTTTACCCCGGGAGTGTGAAAAAATGTGATTTTCTTGAACCTGGGAGTTTGAAAAATATTAAATTTTCCTGACCCCGGGAGTGTGAAAAAAATCCAATTTTCATGACCCCGGGAGTGTGAAAAATATCAGAATTTCCTGACCCCGGGAGTGTGAAAAAATGTGATTTTCCTGACCCCGGGAGTGTGAAAAAATGTGATTTTCTTGACCCCGGGAGTGTGAAAAAAAACCAATTTTCCTGACCCCAGAAGTGTGAAAAAAATCCAATTTTCCTGACCCCGGGAGTTTGAAAAAAATCTGGTTTTCCTGACCCCGGGAGTATGAAAATATCCAATTTTCCTGACACCGGGAGTGTGAAAATATGCGATTTTCCTGACCCCGGGAGTGTGAAAAAAATCAGAATTTCCTGACACCGGGAGTTTAAAAAAATCCAATTTTTCTGACCCCGGGAGTGTGAAAATATCCGATTTTCCTGACCCCGGGAGTGTGAAAATATCCGATTTTCCTGACCCCGGGAGTGTGAAAAAAATTCCATTTTCCTGACCCCGGGAGTGTGAAAATAATCCGATTTTCCTGACCCCGGGAGTGTGAAAATAATCCAATTTTCCTGAACCTGGGAGTGTGAAAAAAATCCAATTTTCCTGAGCCGGGGAGTTTGAAAAAAATCTGGTTTTCCTGACCCCGGGAGTATGAAAATATCCAATATTCCTGACACCGGGAGTGTGACAATATACGATTTTCGTGACCCCGGGAGTGTAAAAAAAAATCAGAATTTCCTGACCCCGGGAGTTTAAAAAAATCCGATTTTCCTGACCCTGGGAGTGTGAAAAAATCCAATTTTCCTAACCCCGGGAGTGTGAAAAAATCCAATTTTCCTGACCCGGGGAGTTTGAAAAAAATTCTGATTTTCCTTAACCCGGGAGTGTGAAAATTTCCGAATTTCCTGACCCCGGTAGTGTGAAAAATATCAGAATTTCCTGACCCCACGAGTGTGAAAAAATGTGATTTTCTTGACCCCAGGAGTGTGAAAAAATAAATTTTCCTGGCCCCGGGAGTGTGAAAATATCTGATTTTCTTGACCCCGGGAGTGTGAAAAAATCCAATTTTCCTGACCCCGGGAGTGTGAAAAAAATCCAATTTTCCAGACCCGGAGAGTTTCAAAAAAATCTGATTTTCCTGAACGCGGGAGTGTGAAAATTTCCGATTTTCCTGAAACCGGGAGTGTGAAAAATATCAGAATTTCCTGACCCCGGGAGTGTGAATAAATGTGATTTTCTTGACCCCGGGAGTGTGAAAAAAATAAATTTTCCTGACCCCGGGAGTGTGAAAATATCTGATTTTCTTGACCCCGGGAGTGTGAAAAAAATTAAATTCTCCTGACCCCGGGAGTGTGAAAAAAATCCACTTTTCCTGATGCCGGGAGTGTGAAAAAAATCCAATTTTCCTGACCCCGGGAGTGTGAAAAAATCCAATTTTCCTGACCCCAGGAGTGTGAAAAAAATCCAATTTTCCATACCTGGAGAGTTTCAAAAAAATCTGATTTTCCTGAACCCGGGAGTGTGAAAATTTCTGATTTTCCTGACCCTGGGAGTGTGAAAAATATCAGAATTTCCTGACCCCGGGCGTGTGAAAAAATTTGATTTTCTTGACCCCGGGAGTGTGAAAAAAAATAAATTTTCCTGAGCCCGGGAGTGTGAAAATATCTGATTTTCTTGACCAAGGGAGTGTGAAAAAAATTAAATTCTCCTGACCCCGGGAGTGTGAAAAAATCCACTTTTCCTGACCCCGGGAGTGTGAAAAAAATCCAATTTTCTTGACCCCGGGAGTGTGAAAAAAATCCAAATTTCCTGACCCGGGGAGTTTGAAAAATATCTGATTTTCCTGAACCCCGGAGTGTGAAAATATCCAATTTTCCTGACCCCGGGAGTGTGAAAAAAATCCAATTTTCCTGACGCCGGGAGTGTGAAAAAAACCAAATTTCCTGACCGGGGAGTGTGAAAATAACCAGAATTTCCTGACCCTGGGAGTGTGAAAAAATGTGATTTTCTTGACCCCGGGAGTGTGAAAAAAATCAGAATCTCCAGAACCTGGGAGTGTGCAAAAATGTGATTTTCTTGACCCCTGGAGTGTGAAAAAAATTAAATTTTCCTGACCCTGGGAGTGTGAAAATATCTGATTTTCTTGACCCCAGGAGTGTGAAAAAAATGTGATTTTCTTGAACCCGGGAGTGTGAAAAATATTAAATTTTCCTGACCCCGGGAGTGTAAAAAAATCCAATTTTCCTGACCCCATGAGTGTGAAAATATCCGATTTTCCTGACCCCGGGAGTGTGAAAAAAATCCGATGTTCCTGACCCCTGGAGTTTGAAAAAAATCTGATTTTCCTGACCCCGGGAGTGTGAAAATATCCAATTTTCCTGACCCCGGGAGTGTGAAAAAATCCAATTTTCCTAACCCCGGGAGTGTGAAAAAATCCAATTTTCCTGACCCCGTGAGTGTGAAAAATGTGATTTTCCTAACACCGGGAGTGTGAAAAAAATCAGAATTTCCTGACCCCGGGATTGTGAAAAAATGTTATTTTCTTGACCCAGGGAGTGTGAAAAAATAGAATCTACTGGACCCGGGAGTGTGAAAAAATGTGATTTTCTTGACCCTGGGAGTGTGAAAAAAATCATAATCTCCTGAACCCGGAAGTGTGAAAAAACCCAATTTTCCTGACCCCGGGAGTGTGAAAAAAATCCAATTTTCCTGACCCCGGGAATGTGAAAAAATCCAATTTTACTAACCCGGGGAGTTTGAAAAAAATCTGATTTTCCTGAACCCGGGAGTGTGAAAATATCCGATTTTCCTGACCCTGGGAGTGTGAAAAATATCAGAATTTACTGAGCCGGCGAGTGTGAAAATATCTGATTTTCTTGACCCCGGGAGTGTGAAAAAAATTTAATTCTCCTGACCCCAGGAGTGTGAAAATATCTGATTTTCTTGACCCCGGGAGTGTGAAAAAAATTAAATTCTGCTCACCCCTGGAGTGTGAAAAAATCCACTTTTCCTGACCCTGGGAGTGTGAAAAAAATCTGATTTTACTGAACCCAGGAATGTGAAAAATATCAGAATTTCCTGACCCCGCGAGTGTGAAAAAATGTGATTTTCTTGACCCCGGGAGTGTGAAAAAAAATAAATTTTCCTGACCCCTGGAGTGGGAAAATATCTGATTTTCTTGACCCCGGGAGTGTGAAAAAAATTAAATTCTCCTGACCCCGGGAGTGTGAAAAAAAGATCAGAATTTCCTGACCCCGGGAGTGTGAAAAAATCCAATTTTCCTGACCCCGGGAGTGTGAAAATATCCGATTTTCCTGACCCCGAGAGTGTGAAAAAAATCCGATTTTCCTGACCCCGGGAGTGTGAAAATAATCCAATTTTCCTGACCCCGGGAGTGTGAAAAATATCAGAATTTCCTGAACCCGGGAGTGTGAAAAAATGTGATTTTCTTGACCCCTGGAGTGTGAAAAAAATTAAATTTTCCTGACCCTGGGAGTGTGAAAATATCTGATTTTCTTTACCCCGGGAGTGTGAAAAAATGTGATTTTCTTGAACCTGGGAGTTTGAAAAATATTAAATTTTCCTGACCCCGGGAGTGTGAAAAAAATCCAATTTTCATGACCCCGGGAGTGTGAAAAATATCAGAATTTCCTGACCCCGGGAGTGTGAAAAAATGTGATTTTCCTGACCCCGGGAGTGTGAAAAAATGTGATTTTCTTGACCCCGGGAGTGTGAAAATATCTGATTTTCTTGACCCCGGGAGTGTGAAAAAAATTAAATTCTCCTGACCCCGGGAGTGTGAAAAAAATCCACTTTTCCTGACGCCGGGAGTGTGAAAACATCCAAATTTCCTGACCCGGGGAGTTTGAAAAAAATTCTGATTTTCCTTAACCCGGGAGTGTGAAAATTTCCGATTTTCCTGACCCTGGGAGTGTGAAAAATATCAGAATTTCCTGACCCCACGAGTGTGAAAAAATGTGATTTTCTTGACCCCAGGAGTGTGAAAAAATAAATTTTCCTGGCCCCGGGAGTGTGAAAATATCTGATTTTCTTGACCCCGGGAGTGTGAAAAAATCCAATTTTCCTGACCCCGGGAGTGTGAAAAAAATCCAATTTTCCAGACCCGGAGAGTTTCAAAAAAATCTGATTTTCCTGAATGCGGGAGTGTGAAAATTTCTGATTTTCCGGACCCCGGGAGTGTGAAAAATATCAGAATTTCCTGACCCCGGGAGTGTGAAAAAATGTGATTTTCTTGACCCCGGGAGTGTGGAAAAAAATAAATTTTCCTGACCACGGGAGTGTGAAAATATCTGATTTTCTTGACCCCGGGAGTGTGAAAAAAACTAAATTCCTCTGACCCCGGGAGTGTGAAAATATCTGATTTTCTTGACCCCGGGAGTGTGAAAAAAATCAGAATTTCCTGACCCCGGGAGTGTGAAAAAATGTGATTTTCTTACCACTGGAGTGTGAAAAAAATTCAATTATCCTGACCTGGGGAGTGTGAAAAAATCCAATTTTCCTGACCCCGGGAGTGTGAAAATATCAGAATTTCCTGACCCCAGGAGTGTGAAAAAAAATCCAATTTTCCTGACACCGGGAGTTTGAAAAAAATCTGGTTTTCCTGACCCCGGGAGTATGAAAATATCCAATTTTCCTGACACCGGGAGTGTGTAAATATGCGATTTTCCTGACCCCGGGAGTGTGAAAAAAAGATCAGAATTTCCTGACCCCGGGAGTGTGAAAAAATCCAATTTTCCTGACCCCGTGAGTGTGAAAATATCCGATTTTCCTGACCCCGGGAGTGTGAAAAAAATCCGATTTTCCTGACCCCGGGAGTGTGAAAATAATCCAATTTTCCTGACCCCGGGAGTGTGAAAAAATCCAATTTTCCTGAAACTGGGAGTGTGAAAAAAATCCAATTTTCCTGACCCGGGGAGTTTGAAAAAAATCTGGTTTTCCTGACCCCAGGAGTATGAAAATATCCAATTTTCCTGACACCAAGAGTGTGACAATATGTGATTTTCCTGACCCCGGGAGTGTAAAAAAAATCAGAATTTCCTGACCCCGGGAGTTTAAAAAAATCCGATTTTCCTGACCCCGGGAGTGTGAAAAAATCCAATTTTCCTAACCCCGGGAGTGTGAAAAAATCCAATTTTCCTGACCCGGGGACTTTGAAAAAAATTGTGATTTTCCTTAAATCGGGAGTGTGAAAATTTCTGATTTTCCTGACCCCGGGAGTGTGAAAAATATCAGAATTTCCTGACCCCGGGAGTGTGAATAAATGTGATTTTCTTGACCCCGGGAGTGTGAAAAAAATAAATTTTCCTGACCCCGGGAGTGTGAAAATATCTGATTTTCTTGACCCCGGGAGTGTGAAAAAAATTAAATTCTCCTGACCCCGGGAGTGTGAAAAAAATCCACTTTTCCTGACGCCGGGAGTGTGAAAAAAATCCAATTTTCCTGACCCCGGGAGTGTGAAAAAAATCCAATTTTCCTGACCCCAGGAGTGTGAAAAAAATCCAATTTTCCAGACCTGGAGAGTTTCAAAAAAATCTGATTTTCCTGAACCCGGGAGTGTGAAAATTTCTGATTTTCCTGACCCTGGGAGTGTGAAAAATATCAGAATTTCCTGACCCCGGGCATGTGAAAAAATGTGATTTTCTTGACCCCGGGAGTGTGAAAAAAATTAAATTTTCCTGAGCCCGGGAGTGTGAAAATATCTGATTTTCTTGACCAAGGGAGTGTGAAAAAAATTAAATTCTCCTGACCCCGGGAGTGTGAAAAAATCCACTTTTCCTGACCCCGGGAGTGTGAAAAAAATCCAAATTTCCTGACCCGGGGAGTTTGAAAAATATCTGATTTTCCTGAACCCCGGAGTGTGAAAATATCCAATTTTCCTGACCCCGGGAGTGTGAAAAAAATCCAATTTTCCTGACCCGGGGAGTGTGAAAAAAACCAAATTTCCTGACCCGGGTAGTGTGAAATAAATCAGAATTTCCTGACCCCGGGAGTGTGAAAAAATGTGATTTTCTTGACCCCGGGAGTGTGAAAAAAATCGAATCTCCAGAACCTGGGAGTGTGAAAAAATGTGATTTTCTTGACCCCGGGAATGTGAAAAATATCAGAATTTTCTGACCCCGCGAGTGTGCAAAAATGTGATTTTCTTGACCTCTGGAGTGTGAAAAAAATTAAATTTTCCTGACCCTGGGAGTGTCAAAATATCAGATTTTCTTGACCCCAGGAGTGTGAAAAAAATGTGATTTTCTTGAACCCGGGACTGTGAAAAATATTAAATTTTCCTGACCCCGGGGTGTAAAAAAATCCAATTTTCCTGACCCGGGGAGTGTGAAAAATATCAGAATTTCCTGACACCGGGAGTGTGAAAATATGCGATTTTCCTGACCCCGGGAGTGTGAAAAAAATCAGAATTTCCTGACACCAGGAGTTTAAAAAAATCCAATTTTTCTGACCCCGGGAGTGTGAAAATATCCGATTTTCCTGACCCCGGGAGTGTGAAAAAATTCAATTTTCCTAACCCCGGGAGTGTGAAAAAATCCAATTTTCCTGACCCCGGGAGTGTGAAAAATGTGATTTTCCTAACACCGGGAGTGTGAAAAAAATCAGAATTTCCTGACCCCGGGATTGTGAAAAAATGTGATTTTCTTGACCCAGGGAGTGTGAAAAAATAGAATCTACTGGACCCGGGAGTGTGAAAAAATGTGATTTTCTTGACCCTGGGAGTGTGAAAAAAATCATAATCTCCTGAACCTGGGAGTGTGAAAAAACCCAATTTTCCTGACCCCGGGAGTGTGAAAAAAATCCAATTTTCCTGACCCCGGGAATGTGAAAAAATCCAATTTTACTAACGCGGGGAGTTTGAAAAAAATCTGATTTTCCTGAACCCGGGAGTGTGAAAATATCCGATTTTCCTGACCCTGGGAGTGTGAAAAATATCAGAATTTACTGAGCTGGCGAGTGTGAAACTATCTGATTTTCTTGACCCCAGGAGTGTGAAAAAAATTTAATTCTCCTGACCCCAGGAGTGTGAAAATATCTGATTTTCCTGACCCCGGGAGTGTGAAAAAAATTAAATTCTGCTCACCCCTGGAGTGTGAAAAAATCCACTTTTCCTGACCCCGGGAGTGTGAAAATATCTGATTTTCTTGACCCCGGGAGTGTGAAAAAAATTAAATTCTCCTGACCCCGGGATTGTGAAAAAATCCACTTTTCCTGACCCTGGGAGTGTGAAAAAAATCTGATTTTACTGAACCCAGGAGTGTGAAAAATATCAGAATTTCCAGACCCGGAGTGTTTCAAAAAAATCTTATTTTCCTAACACGGGAGTGTTAAAAAAATCAGAATTTCCTGACCCCGGGAGTGTGAAAAAATGTGATTTTCTTGACCCCGGGAGTGTGAAAAAAATCAGAATCTCCTGAACCCGGGAGTGTGAAAAAATGTGATTTTCCTGACCCCGGGAGTGTAAAAAAATCAGAATTTCCTGACCCCGGGAGTTTAAAAAAATCCAATTTTCCTGACCCCGGGAGTGTGAAAATATCCGATTTTCCTGACCCTGGGAGTGTGAAAAAAATCCGATTTTCCTGACCCTGGGAGTGTGAAAATATCTGATTCTCCTGACCCCGGGAGTGTGAAAAAAATCCAATTTTCCTGACCCCGGGAGTGTGAAAATAATCCAATTTTCCTGACCCCGGGAGTGTGAAAAAATCCAATTTTCCTGACCCTGGGATTGTGAAAAAAATCCAATTTTCCTGACCCAGGGAGTTAAAAAAAATCTGGTTTTCCTGACCCTGGGAGTATGAAAATATCCTATTTTCCTGACACCGGGAGTGTGACAATATGCGATTTTCCTGACCCCGGGAGTGTGAAAAAAATAAATTTTCCTGGCCCCGGGAGTGTGAAAATATCTGATTTTCTTGACCCCAGGAGTGTGAAAAAATCCAATTTTCCTGACCCCGGGAGTGTGAAAAAAATCCAATTTTCCAGACCCGGAGAGTTTCAAAAAAAATCTGATTTTCCTGACCCCGGGAGTGTGAAAATATCCGATTTTCCTGACCCTGGGAGTGTCAAAAAAATCCGATTTTCCTGACCCTGGGAGTGTGAAAATATCCGATTTTCCTGACCCCGAGAGTGTGAAAAAAATCCGATTTTCCTGACCCCGGGAGTGTGAAAATAATCCAATTTTCCTGACCCCGGGAGTGTGAAAAATATCAGAATTTCCTGAACCCGGGAGTGTGAAAAAATGTGATTTTCTTGACCCCTGGAGTGTGAAAAAAATTAAATTTTCCTGACCCTGGGAGTGTGAAAATATCTGATTTTCTTTACCCCGGGAGTGTGAAAAAATGTGATTTTCTTGAACCTGGGAGTTTGAAAAATATTAAATTTTCCTGACCCCGGGAGTGTGAAAAAAATCCAATTTTCATGACCCCGGGAGTGTGAAAAATATCAGAATTTCCTGACCCCGGGAGTGTGAAAAAATGTGATTTTCCTGACCCCGGGAGTGTGAAAAAATGTGATTTTCTTGACCCCGGGAGTGTGAAAATATCTGATTTTCTTGACCCCGGGAGTGTGAAAAAAATTAAATTCTCCTGACCCCGGGAGTGTGAAAAAAATCCACTTTTCCTGACGCCGGGAGTGTGAAAACATCCAAATTTCCTGACCCGGGGAGTTTGAAAAAAATTCTGATTTTCCTTAACCCGGGAGTGTGAAAATTTCCGATTTTCCTGACCCTGGGAGTGTGAAAAAAATCCAATTTTCCAGACCCGGAGAGTTTCAAAAAAATCTGATTTTCCTGAACGCGGGAGTGTGAAAATTTCTGATTTTCCGGACCCCGGGAGTGTGAAAAATATCAGAATTTCCTGACCCCGGGAGTGTGAAAAAATGTGATTTTCTTGACCCCGGGAGTGTGGAAAAAAATAAATTTTCCTGACCACGGGAGTGTGAAAATATCTGATTTTCTTGACCCCCGGGAGTGTGAAAAAAACTAAATTCCTCTGACCCCGGGAGTGTGAAAATATCTGATTTTCTTGACCCCGGGAGTGTGAAAAAAATCAGAATTTCCTGACCCCGGGAGTGTGAAAAAATGTGATTTTCTTACCACTGGAGTGTGAAAAAAATTCAATTCTCCTGACCTGGGGAGTGTGAAAAAATCCAATTTTCCTGACCCCGGGAGTGTGAAAATATCAGAATTTCCTGACCCCAGGAGTGTGAAAAAAAAATCCAATTTTCCTGACACCGGGAGTTCGAAAAAAATCTGGTTTTCCTGACCCCGGGAGTATGAAAATATCCAATTTTCCTGACACCGGGAGTGTGAAAATATGTGATTTTCCTGACCCCGGGAGTGTGAAAAAAAGATCAGAATTTCCTGACCCCGGGAGTGTGAAAAAATCCAATTTTCCTGACCCCGGGAGTGTGAAAATATCCGATTTTCCTGACCCCGAGAGTGTGAAAAAAATCCGATTTTCCTGACCCCGGGAGTGTGAAAATAATCCAATTTTCCTGAACCCGGGAGTGTGAAAAATATCAGAATTTCCTGAACCCGGGAGTGTGAAAAAATGTGATTTTCTTGACCCCTGGAGTGTGAAAAAAATTAAATTTTCCTGACCCTGGGAGTGTGAAAATATCTGATTTTCTTTACCCCGGGAGTGTGAAAAAATGTGATTTTCTTGAACCTGGGAGTTTGAAAAATATTAAATTTTCCTGACCCCGGGAGTGTGAAAAAAATCCAATTTTCATGACCCCGGGAGTGTGAAAAATATCAGAATTTCCTGACCCCGGGAGTGTGAAAAAATGTGATTTTCCTGACCCCGGGAGTGTGAAAAAATGTGATTTTCTTGACCCCGGGAGTGTGAAAAAAAACCAATTTTCCTGACCCCAGAAGTGTGAAAAAAATCCAATTTTCCTGACCCCGGGAGTTTGAAAAAAATCTGGTTTTCCTGACCCCGGGAGTATGAAAATATCCAATTTTCCTGACACCGGGAGTGTGAAAATATGCGATTTTCCTGACCCCGGGAGTGTGAAAAAAATCAGAATTTCCTGACACCGGGAGTTTAAAAAAATCTGGTTTTCCTGACCCCGGGAGTATGAAAATATCCAATTTTCCTGACACCAGGAGTGTGAAAATATGCAATTTTCCTGACCCCGGGAGTTTGAAAAAAATCTGGTTTTCCTGACCCCGGGAGTATGAAAATATCCAATTTTCCTGACACCGGGAGTGTGAAAATATGCGATTTTTCTGACCCCGGGAGTGTGAAAATATCCGATTTTCCTGACCCCGGGAGTGTGAAAATATCCGATTTTCCTGACCCCGGGAGTGTGAAAAAAATTCCATTTTCCTGACCCCGGGAGTGTGAAAATAATCCGATTTTCCTGACCCCGGGAGTGTGAAAATAATCCAATTTTCCTGAACCTGGGAGTGTGAAAAAAATCCAATTTTCCTGAGCCGGGGAGTTTGAAAAAAATCTGGTTTTCCTGACCCCGGGAGTATGAAAATATCCAATATTCCTGACACCGGGAGTGTGACAATATACGATTTTCGTGACCCCGGGAGTGTAAAAAAAAATCAGAATTTCCTGACCCCGGGAGTTTAAAAAAATCCGATTTTCCTGACCCTGGGAGTGTGAAAAAATCCAATTTTCCTAACCCCGGGAGTGTGAAAACATCCAATTTTCCTGACCCGGGGAGTTTGAAAAAAATTCTGATTTTCCTTAACCCGGGAGTGTGAAAATTTCCGAATTTCCTGACCCCGGTAGTGTGAAAAATATCAGAATTTCCTGACCCCACGAGTGTGAAAAAATGTGATTTTCTTGACCCCAGGAGTGTGAAAAAATAAATTTTCCTGGCCCCGGGAGTGTGAAAATATCTGATTTTCTTGACCCCGGGAGTGTGAAAAAATCCAATTTTCCTGACCCCGGGAGTGTGAAAAAAATCCAATTTTCCAGACCCGGAGAGTTTCAAAAAAATCTGATTTTCCTGAACGCGGGAGTGTGAAAATTTCCGATTTTCCTGAAACCGGGAGTGTGAAAAATATCAGAATTTCCTGACCCCGGGAGTGTGAATAAATGTGATTTTCTTGACCCCGGGAGTGTGAAAAAAATAAATTTTCCTGACCCCGGGAGTGTGAAAATATCTGATTTTCTTGACCCCGGGAGTGTGAAAAAAATTAAATTCTCCTGACCCCGGGAGTGTGAAAAAAATCCACTTTTCCTGATGCCGGGAGTGTGAAAAAAATCCAATTTTCCTGACCCCGGGAGTGTGAAAAAATCCAATTTTCCTGACCCCAGGAGTGTGAAAAAAATCCAATTTTCCATACCTGGAGAGTTTCAAAAAAATCTGATTTTCCTGAACCCGGGAGTGTGAAAATTTCTGATTTTCCTGACCCTGGGAGTGTGAAAAATATCAGAATTTCCTGACCCCGGGCGTGTGAAAAAATTTGATTTTCTTGACCCCGGGAGTGTGAAAAAAAATAAATTTTCCTGAGCCCGGGAGTGTGAAAATATCTGATTTTCTTGACCAAGGGAGTGTGAAAAAAATTAAATTCTCCTGACCCCGGGAGTGTGAAAAAATCCACTTTTCCTGACCCCGGGAGTGTGAAAAAAATCCAATTTTCTTGACCCCGGGAGTGTGAAAAAAATCCAAATTTCCTGACCCGGGGAGTTTGAAAAATATCTGATTTTCCTGAACCCCGGAGTGTGAAAATATCCAATTTTCCTGACCCCGGGAGTGTGAAAAAAATCCAATTTTCCTGACGCCGGGAGTGTGAAAAAAACCAAATTTCCTGACCGGGGAGTGTGAAAATAACCAGAATTTCCTGACCCTGGGAGTGTGAAAAAATGTGATTTTCTTGACCCCGGGAGTGTGAAAAAAATCAGAATCTCCAGAACCTGGGAGTGTGCAAAAATGTGATTTTCTTGACCCCTGGAGTGTGAAAAAAATTAAATTTTCCTGACCCTGGGAGTGTGAAAATATCTGATTTTCTTGACCCCAGGAGTGTGAAAAAAATGTGATTTTCTTGAACCCGGGAGTGTGAAAAATATTAAATTTTCCTGACCCCGGGAGTGTAAAAAAATCCAATTTTCCTGACCCCATGAGTGTGAAAATATCCGATTTTCCTGACCCCGGGAGTGTGAAAAAAATCCGATGTTCCTGACCCCTGGAGTTTGAAAAAAATCTGATTTTCCTGACCCCGGGAGTGTGAAAATATCCAATTTTCCTGACCCCGGGAGTGTGAAAAAATCCAATTTTCCTAACCCCGGGAGTGTGAAAAAATCCAATTTTCCTGACCCCGTGAGTGTGAAAAATGTGATTTTCCTAACACCGGGAGTGTGAAAAAAATCAGAATTTCCTGACCCCGGGATTGTGAAAAAATGTTATTTTCTTGACCCAGGGAGTGTGAAAAAATAGAATCTACTGGACCCGGGAGTGTGAAAAAATGTGATTTTCTTGACCCTGGGAGTGTGAAAAAAATCATAATCTCCTGAACCCGGAAGTGTGAAAAAACCCAATTTTCCTGACCCCGGGAGTGTGAAAAAAATCCAATTTTCCTGACCCCGGGAATGTGAAAAAATCCAATTTTACTAACCCGGGGAGTTTGAAAAAAATCTGATTTTCCTGAACCCGGGAGTGTGAAAATATCCGATTTTCCTGACCCTGGGAGTGTGAAAAATATCAGAATTTACTGAGCCGGCGAGTGTGAAAATATCTGATTTTCTTGACCCCGGGAGTGTGAAAAAAATTTAATTCTCCTGACCCCAGGAGTGTGAAAATATCTGATTTTCTTGACCCCGGGAGTGTGAAAAAAATTAAATTCTGCTCACCCCTGGAGTGTGAAAAAATCCACTTTTCCTGACCCTGGGAGTGTGAAAAAAATCTGATTTTACTGAACCCAGGAATGTGAAAAATATCAGAATTTCCTGACCCCGCGAGTGTGAAAAAATGTGATTTTCTTGACCCCGGGAGTGTGAAAAAAAATAAATTTTCCTGACCCCTGGAGTGGGAAAATATCTGATTTTCTTGACCCCGGGAGTGTGAAAAAAATTAAATTCTCCTGACCCCGGGAGTGTGAAAAAAAGATCAGAATTTCCTGACCCCGGGAGTGTGAAAAAATCCAATTTTCCTGACCCCGGGAGTGTGAAAATATCCGATTTTCCTGACCCCGAGAGTGTGAAAAAAATCCGATTTTCCTGACCCCGGGAGTGTGAAAATAATCCAATTTTCCTGACCCCGGGAGTGTGAAAAATATCAGAATTTCCTGAACCCGGGAGTGTGAAAAAATGTGATTTTCTTGACCCCTGGAGTGTGAAAAAAATTAAATTTTCCTGACCCTGGGAGTGTGAAAATATCTGATTTTCTTTACCCCGGGAGTGTGAAAAAATGTGATTTTCTTGAACCTGGGAGTTTGAAAAATATTAAATTTTCCTGACCCCGGGAGTGTGAAAAAAATCCAATTTTCATGACCCCGGGAGTGTGAAAAATATCAGAATTTCCTGACCCCGGGAGTGTGAAAAAATGTGATTTTCCTGACCCCGGGAGTGTGAAAAAATGTGATTTTCTTGACCCCGGGAGTGTGAAAATATCTGATTTTCTTGACCCCGGGAGTGTGAAAAAAATTAAATTCTCCTGACCCCGGGAGTGTGAAAAAAATCCACTTTTCCTGACGCCGGGAGTGTGAAAACATCCAAATTTCCTGACCCGGGGAGTTTGAAAAAAATTCTGATTTTCCTTAACCCGGGAGTGTGAAAATTTCCGATTTTCCTGACCCTGGGAGTGTGAAAAATATCAGAATTTCCTGACCCCACGAGTGTGAAAAAATGTGATTTTCTTGACCCCAGGAGTGTGAAAAAATAAATTTTCCTGGCCCCGGGAGTGTGAAAATATCTGATTTTCTTGACCCCGGGAGTGTGAAAAAATCCAATTTTCCTGACCCCGGGAGTGTGAAAAAAATCCAATTTTCCAGACCCGGAGAGTTTCAAAAAAATCTGATTTTCCTGAATGCGGGAGTGTGAAAATTTCTGATTTTCCGGACCCCGGGAGTGTGAAAAATATCAGAATTTCCTGACCCCGGGAGTGTGAAAAAATGTGATTTTCTTGACCCCGGGAGTGTGGAAAAAAATAAATTTTCCTGACCACGGGAGTGTGAAAATATCTGATTTTCTTGACCCCGGGAGTGTGAAAAAAACTAAATTCCTCTGACCCCGGGAGTGTGAAAATATCTGATTTTCTTGACCCCGGGAGTGTGAAAAAAATCAGAATTTCCTGACCCCGGGAGTGTGAAAAAATGTGATTTTCTTACCACTGGAGTGTGAAAAAAATTCAATTATCCTGACCTGGGGAGTGTGAAAAAATCCAATTTTCCTGACCCCGGGAGTGTGAAAATATCAGAATTTCCTGACCCCACGAGTGTGAAAAAAAATCCAATTTTCCTGACACCGGGAGTTTGAAAAAAATCTGGTTTTCCTGACCCCGGGAGTATGAAAATATCCAATTTTCCTGACACCGGGAGTGTGTAAATATGCGATTTTCCTGACCCCGGGAGTGTGAAAAAAAGATCAGAATTTCCTGACCCCGGGAGTGTGAAAAAATCCAATTTTCCTGACCCCGTGAGTGTGAAAATATCCGATTTTCCTGACCCCGGGAGTGTGAAAAAAATCCGATTTTCCTGACCCCGGGAGTGTGAAAATAATCCAATTTTCCTGACCCCGGGAGTGTGAAAAAATCCAATTTTCCTGAAACTGGGAGTGTGAAAAAAATCCAATTTTCCTGACCCGGGGAGTTTGAAAAAAATCTGGTTTTCCTGACCCCAGGAGTATGAAAATATCCAATTTTCCTGACACCAAGAGTGTGACAATATGTGATTTTCCTGACCCCGGGAGTGTAAAAAAAATCAGAATTTCCTGACCCCGGGAGTTTAAAAAAATCCGATTTTCCTGACCCCGGGAGTGTGAAAAAATCCAATTTTCCTAACCCCGGGAGTGTGAAAAAATCCAATTTTCCTGACCCGGGGACTTTGAAAAAAATTGTGATTTTCCTTAAATCGGGAGTGTGAAAATTTCTGATTTTCCTGACCCCGGGAGTGTGAAAAATATCAGAATTTCCTGACCCCGGGAGTGTGAATAAATGTGATTTTCTTGACCCCGGGAGTGTGAAAAAAATAAATTTTCCTGACCCCGGGAGTGTGAAAATATCTGATTTTCTTGACCCCGGGAGTGTGAAAAAAATTAAATTCTCCTGACCCCGGGAGTGTGAAAAAAATCCACTTTTCCTGACGCCGGGAGTGTGAAAAAAATCCAATTTTCCTGACCCCGGGAGTGTGAAAAAAATCCAATTTTCCTGACCCCAGGAGTGTGAAAAAAATCCAATTTTCCAGACCTGGAGAGTTTCAAAAAAATCTGATTTTCCTGAACCCGGGAGTGTGAAAATTTCTGATTTTCCTGACCCTGGGAGTGTGAAAAATATCAGAATTTCCTGACCCCGGGCATGTGAAAAAATGTGATTTTCTTGACCCCGGGAGTGTGAAAAAAATTAAATTTTCCTGAGCCCGGGAGTGTGAAAATATCTGATTTTCTTGACCAAGGGAGTGTGAAAAAAATTAAATTCTCCTGACCCCGGGAGTGTGAAAAAATCCACTTTTCCTGACCCCGGGAGTGTGAAAAAAATCCAAATTTCCTGACCCGGGGAGTTTGAAAAATATCTGATTTTCCTGAACCCCGGAGTGTGAAAATATCCAATTTTCCTGACCCCGGGAGTGTGAAAAAAATCCAATTTTCCTGACCCGGGGAGTGTGAAAAAAACCAAATTTCCTGACCCGGGTAGTGTGAAATAAATCAGAATTTCCTGACCCCGGGAGTGTGAAAAAATGTGATTTTCTTGACCCCGGGAGTGTGAAAAAAATCGAATCTCCAGAACCTGGGAGTGTGAAAAAATGTGATTTTCTTGACCCCGGGAATGTGAAAAATATCAGAATTTTCTGACCCCGCGAGTGTGCAAAAATGTGATTTTCTTGACCTCTGGAGTGTGAAAAAAATTAAATTTTCCTGACCCTGGGAGTGTCAAAATATCAGATTTTCTTGACCCCAGGAGTGTGAAAAAAATGTGATTTTCTTGAACCCGGGACTGTGAAAAATATTAAATTTTCCTGACCCCGGGGTGTAAAAAAATCCAATTTTCCTGACCCGGGGAGTGTGAAAAATATCAGAATTTCCTGACACCGGGAGTGTGAAAATATGCGATTTTCCTGACCCCGGGAGTGTGAAAAAAATCAGAATTTCCTGACACCAGGAGTTTAAAAAAATCCAATTTTTCTGACCCCGGGAGTGTGAAAATATCCGATTTTCCTGACCCCGGGAGTGTGAAAAAATTCAATTTTCCTAACCCCGGGAGTGTGAAAAAATCCAATTTTCCTGACCCCGGGAGTGTGAAAAATGTGATTTTCCTAACACCGGGAGTGTGAAAAAAATCAGAATTTCCTGACCCCGGGATTGTGAAAAAATGTGATTTTCTTGACCCAGGGAGTGTGAAAAAATAGAATCTACTGGACCCGGGAGTGTGAAAAAATGTGATTTTCTTGACCCTGGGAGTGTGAAAAAAATCATAATCTCCTGAACCCGGGAGTGTGAAAAAACCCAATTTTCCTGACCCCGGGAGTGTGAAAAAAATCCAATTTTCCTGACCCCGGGAATGTGAAAAAATCCAATTTTACTAACGCGGGGAGTTTGAAAAAAATCTGATTTTCCTGAACCCGGGAGTGTGAAAATATCCGATTTTCCTGACCCTGGGAGTGTGAAAAATATCAGAATTTACTGAGCTGGCGAGTGTGAAACTATCTGATTTTCTTGACCCCAGGAGTGTGAAAAAAATTTAATTCTCCTGACCCCAGGAGTGTGAAAATATCTGATTTTCCTGACCCCGGGAGTGTGAAAAAAATTAAATTCTGCTCACCCCTGGAGTGTGAAAAAATCCACTTTTCCTGACCCCGGGAGTGTGAAAATATCTGATTTTCTTGACCCCGGGAGTGTGAAAAAAATTAAATTCTCCTGACCCCGGGATTGTGAAAAAATCCACTTTTCCTGACCCTGGGAGTGTGAAAAAAATCTGATTTTACTGAACCCAGGAGTGTGAAAAATATCGGAATTTCCAGACCCGGAGTGTTTCAAAAAAATCTTATTTTCCTAACACGGGAGTGTTAAAAAAATCAGAATTTCCTGACCCCGGGAGTGTGAAAAAATGTGATTTTCTTGACCCCGGGAGTGTGAAAAAAATCAGAATCTCCTGAACCCGGGAGTGTGAAAAAATGTGATTTTCCTGACCCCGGGAGTGTAAAAAAATCAGAATTTCCTGACCCCGGGAGTTTAAAAAAATCCAATTTTCCTGACCCCGGGAGTGTGAAAATATCCGATTTTCCTGACCCTGGGAGTGTGAAAAAAATCCGATTTTCCTGACCCTGGGAGTGTGAAAATATCTGATTCTCCTGACCCCGGGAGTGTGAAAAAAATCCAATTTTCCTGACCCCGGGAGTGTGAAAATAATCCAATTTTCCTGACCCCGGGAGTGTGAAAAAATCCAATTTTCCTGACCCTGGGATTGTGAAAAAAATCCAATTTTCCTGACCCAGGGAGTTTGAAAAAAATCTGGTTTTCCTGACCCTGGGAGTATGAAAATATCCTATTTTCCTGACACCGGGAGTGTGACAATATGCGATTTTCCTGACCCCGGGAGTGTGAAAAAAATAAATTTTCCTGGCCCCGGGAGTGTGAAAATATCTGATTTTCTTGACCCCAGGAGTGTGAAAAAATCCAATTTTCCTGACCCCGGGAGTGTGAAAAAAATCCAATTTTCCAGACCCGGAGAGTTTCAAAAAAAATCTGATTTTCCTGACCCCGGGAGTGTGAAAATATCCGATTTTCCTGACCCTGGGAGTGTCAAAAAAATCCGATTTTCCTGACCCTGGGAGTGTGAAAATATCCGATTTTCCTGACCCCGAGAGTGTGAAAAAAATCCGATTTTCCTGACCCCGGGAGTGTGAAAATAATCCAATTTTCCTGACCCCGGGAGTGTGAAAAATATCAGAATTTCCTGAACCCGGGAGTGTGAAAAAATGTGATTTTCTTGACCCCTGGAGTGTGAAAAAAATTAAATTTTCCTGACCCTGGGAGTGTGAAAATATCTGATTTTCTTTACCCCGGGAGTGTGAAAAAATGTGATTTTCTTGAACCTGGGAGTTTGAAAAATATTAAATTTTCCTGACCCCGGGAGTGTGAAAAAAATCCAATTTTCATGACCCCGGGAGTGTGAAAAATATCAGAATTTCCTGACCCCGGGAGTGTGAAAAAATGTGATTTTCCTGACCCCGGGAGTGTGAAAAAATGTGATTTTCTTGACCCCGGGAGTGTGAAAATATCTGATTTTCTTGACCCCGGGAGTGTGAAAAAAATTAAATTCTCCTGACCCCGGGAGTGTGAAAAAAATCCACTTTTCCTGACGCCGGGAGTGTGAAAACATCCAAATTTCCTGACCCGGGGAGTTTGAAAAAAATTCTGATTTTCCTGACACCGGGAGTGTGAAAATTTCCGATTTTCCTGACCCTGGGAGTGTGAAAAATATCAGAATTTCCTGACCCCACGAGTGTGAAAAAATGTGATTTTCTTGACCCCAGGAGTGTGAAAAAATAAATTTTCCTGGCCCCGGGAGTGTGAAAATATCTGATTTTCTTGACCCCGGGAGTGTGAAAAAATCCAATTTTCCTGACCCCGGGAGTGTGAAAAAAATCCAATTTTCCAGACCCGGAGAGTTTCAAAAAAATCTGATTTTCCTGAATGCGGGAGTGTGAAAATTTCTGATTTTCCGGACCCCGGGAGTGTGAAAAATATCAGAATTTCCTGACCCCGGGAGTGTGAAAAAATGTGATTTTCTTGACCCCGGGAGTGTGGAAAAAAATAAATTTTCCTGACCACGGGAGTGTGAAAATATCTGATTTTCTTGACCCCGGGAGTGTGAAAAAAACTAAATTCCTCTGACCCCGGGAGTGTGAAAATATCTGATTTTCTTGACCCCGGGAGTGTGAAAAAAATCAGAATTTCCTGACCCCGGGAGTGTGAAAAAATGTGATTTTCTTACCACTGGAGTGTGAAAAAAATTCAATTATCCTGACCTGGGGAGTGTGAAAAAATCCAATTTTCCTGACCCCGGGAGTGTGAAAATATCAGAATTTCCTGACCCCAGGAGTGTGAAAAAAAATCCAATTTTCCTGACACCGGGAGTTTGAAAAAAATCTGGTTTTCCTGACCCCGGGAGTATGAAAATATCCAATTTTCCTGACACCGGGAGTGTGTAAATATGCGATTTTCCTGACCCCGGGAGTGTGAAAAAAAGATCAGAATTTCCTGACCCCGGGAGTGTGAAAAAATCCAATTTTCCTGACCCCGTGAGTGTGAAAATATCCGATTTTCCTGACCCCGGGAGTGTGAAAAAAATCCGATTTTCCTGACCCCGGGAGTGTGAAAATAATCCAATTTTCCTGACCCCGGGAGTGTGAAAAAATCCAATTTTCCTGAAACTGGGAGTGTGAAAAAAATCCAATTTTCCTGACCCGGGGAGTTTGAAAAAAATCTGGTTTTCCTGACCCCAGGAGTATGAAAATATCCAATTTTCCTGACACCAAGAGTGTGACAATATGTGATTTTCCTGACCCCGGGAGTGTAAAAAAAATCAGAATTTCCTGACCCCGGGAGTGTGAAAAAATCCAATTTTCCTAACCCCGGGAGTGTGAAAAAATCCAATTTTCCTGACCCGGGGACTTTGAAAAAAATTGTGATTTTCCTTAAATCGGGAGTGTGAAAATTTCTGATTTTCCTGACCCCGGGAGTGTGAAAAATATCAGAATTTCCTGACCCCGGGAGTGTGAATAAATGTGATTTTCTTGACCCCGGGAGTGTGAAAAAAATAAATTTTCCTGACCCCGGGAGTGTGAAAATATCTGATTTTCTTGACCCCGGGAGTGTGAAAAAAATTAAATTCTCCTGACCCCGGGAGTGTGAAAAAAATCCACTTTTCCTGACGCCGGGAGTGTGAAAAAAATCCAATTTTCCTGACCCCGGGAGTGTGAAAAAAATCCAATTTTCCTGACCCCAGGAGTGTGAAAAAAATCCAATTTTCCAGACCTGGAGAGTTTCAAAAAAATCTGATTTTCCTGAACCCGGGAGTGTGAAAATTTCTGATTTTCCTGACCCTGGGAGTGTGAAAAATATCAGAATTTCCTGACCCCGGGCATGTGAAAAAATGTGATTTTCTTGACCCCGGGAGTGTGAAAAAAATTAAATTTTCCTGAGCCCGGGAGTGTGAAAATATCTGATTTTCTTGACCAAGGGAGTGTGAAAAAAATTAAATTCTCCTGACCCCGGGAGTGTGAAAAAATCCACTTTTCCTGACCCCGGGAGTGTGAAAAAAATCCAAATTTCCTGACCCGGGGAGTTTGAAAAATATCTGATTTTCCTGAACCCCGGAGTGTGAAAATATCCAATTTTCCTGACCCCGGGAGTGTGAAAAAAATCCAATTTTCCTGACCCGGGGAGTGTGAAAAAAACCAAATTTCCTGACCCGGGTAGTGTGAAATAAATCAGAATTTCCTGACCCCGGGAGTGTGAAAAAATGTGATTTTCTTGACCCCGGGAGTGTGAAAAAAATCGAATCTCCAGAACCTGGGAGTGTGAAAAAATGTGATTTTCTTGACCCCGGGAATGTGAAAAATATCAGAATTTTCTGACCCCGCGAGTGTGCAAAAATGTGATTTTCTTGACCTCTGGAGTGTGAAAAAAATTAAATTTTCCTGACCCTGGGAGTGTCAAAATATCAGATTTTCTTGACCCCAGGAGTGTGAAAAAAATGTGATTTTCTTGAACCCGGGACTGTGAAAAATATTAAATTTTCCTGACCCCGGGGTGTAAAAAAATCCAATTTTCCTGACCCGGGGAGTGTGAAAAATATCAGAATTTCCTGACACCGGGAGTGTGAAAATATGCGATTTTCCTGACCCCGGGAGTGTGAAAAAAATCAGAATTTCCTGACACCAGGAGTTTAAAAAAATCCAATTTTTCTGACCCCGGGAGTGTGAAAATATCCGATTTTCCTGACCCCGGGAGTGTGAAAAAATTCAATTTTCCTAACCCCGGGAGTGTGAAAAAATCCAATTTTCCTGACCCCGGGAGTGTGAAAAATGTGATTTTCCTAACACCGGGAGTGTGAAAAAAATCAGAATTTCCTGACCCCGGGATTGTGAAAAAATGTGATTTTCTTGACCCAGGGAGTGTGAAAAAATAGAATCTACTGGACCCGGGAGTGTGAAAAAATGTGATTTTCTTGACCCTGGGAGTGTGAAAAAAATCATAATCTCCTGAACCCGGGAGTGTGAAAAAACCCAATTTTCCTGACCCCGGGAGTGTGAAAAAAATCCAATTTTCCTGACCCCGGGAATGTGAAAAAATCCAATTTTACTAACGCGGGGAGTTTGAAAAAAATCTGATTTTCCTGAACCCGGGAGTGTGAAAATATCCGATTTTCCTGACCCTGGGAGTGTGAAAAATATCAGAATTTACTGAGCTGGCGAGTGTGAAACTATCTGATTTTCTTGACCCCAGGAGTGTGAAAAAAATTTAATTCTCCTGACCCCAGGAGTGTGAAAATATCTGATTTTCCTGACCCCGGGAGTGTGAAAAAAATTAAATTCTGCTCACCCCTGGAGTGTGAAAAAATCCACTTTTCCTGACCCCGGGAGTGTGAAAATATCTGATTTACTTGACCCCGGGAGTGTGAAAAAAATTAAATTCTCCTGACCCCGGGATTGTGAAAAAATCCACTTTTCCTGACCCTGGGAGTGTGAAAAAAATCTGATTTTACTGAACCCAGGAGTGTGAAAAATATCAGAATTTCCAGACCCGGAGTGTTTCAAAAAAATCTTATTTTCCTAACACGGGAGTGTTAAAAAAATCAGAATTTCCTGACCCCGGGAGTGTGAAAAAATGTGATTTTCTTGACCCCGGGAGTGTGAAAAAAATCAGAATCTCCTGAACCCGGGAGTGTGAAAAAATGTGATTTTCCTGACCCCGGGAGTGTAAAAAAATCAGAATTTCCTGACCCCGGGAGTTTAAAAAAATCCAATTTTCCTGACCCCGGGAGTGTGAAAATATCCGATTTTCCTGACCCTGGGAGTGTGAAAAAAATCCGATTTTCCTGACCCTGGGAGTGTGAAAATATCTGATTCTCCTGACCCCGGGAGTGTGAAAAAAATCCAATTTTCCTGACCCCGGGAGTGTGAAAATAATCCAATTTTCCTGACCCCGGGAGTGTGAAAAAATCCAATTTTCCTGACCCTGGGATTGTGAAAAAAATCCAATTTTCCTGACCCAGGGAGTTTGAAAAAAATCTGGTTTTCCTGACCCTGGGAGTATGAAAATATCCTATTTTCCTGACACCGGGAGTGTGACAATATGCGATTTTCCTGACCCCGGGAGTGTGAAAAAAATAAATTTTCCTGGCCCCGGGAGTGTGAAAATATCTGATTTTCTTGACCCCAGGAGTGTGAAAAAATCCAATTTTCCTGACCCCGGGAGTGTGAAAAAAATCCAATTTTCCAGACCCGGAGAGTTTCAAAAAAAATCTGATTTTCCTGACCCCGGGAGTGTGAAAATATCCGATTTTCCTGACCCTGGGAGTGTCAAAAAAATCCGATTTTCCTGACCCTGGGAGTGTGAAAATTTCTGATTTTCCGGACCCCGGGAGTTTAAAAAAATCCAATTTTCCTGACCCCGGGAGTGTGAAAATATCCGAGTTTCCTGACCCCTGGAGTGTGAAAAACATCCGATTTTCCTAACCCTGGGAGTTTGAAAAAAATCTGATTTTCCTGACCCCGGGATTGTGAAAATATCTGATTCTCCTGACCCCGGGAGTGTGAAAAAATCCAATTTTCCTGACCCCAGGAGTGTGAAAATAATCCAATTTTCTTGACCCCGGGAGTGTGAAAAAATCAAATTTTCCTGAACCTGGGAGTGTGAAAAAAATCCAATTTTCCTGACCCGGGGAGTTTGAAAAAAATCTGGTTTTCCTGACCCCGGGAGTATGAAAATATCCAATTTTCCTGACACCGGGAGTGTGACAATATGCGATTTTCCTGACCCCGGGAGTGTAAAAAAAATCAGAATTTCCTGACCCCGGGAGTTTAAAAAAATCTGATTTTCCTGACCCCGGGAGTGTGAAAATATCCGATTTTCCTGACCCCGGGAGTGTGAAAAAAATCCGATTTTCCTGACCCTGGGAGTTTGAAAAAAATCTGATTTTCCTGACCCCCGGAGTGTGAAAATATCTGATTCTCCTGATCCCGGGAGTGTGAAAAAATCCAATTTTCCTGACCCCGGGAGTGTGAAAATAATCAAATTTTCCTGACCCCGCGGGGAGTTTGAAAAAAATCTGATTTTCCTGATCCCGGGAGTGTGAAAATTTCCGATTTTCCTGACCCCGGGAGTGTGAAAAATATCAGAATTTCCTGACCCCGGGAGTGTGAAAAAATGTGATTTTCTTGACCCCGGGAGTGTGAAAAAAATAAATTTTCCTGACCCCGGAAGTGTGAAAATATCTGATTTTCTTGACCCCGGGAGTGTGAAAAAAATTAAATTCTCCTGACCCCAGGAGTGTGAAAAAATCCACTTTTCCTGACCCCGGGAGTGTGAAAAAAATCCAATTTTCCTGACCCCGGGAGTGT
The DNA here is from genome assembly GCA_035047305.1 of Bradypodion pumilum. Taxonomy (NCBI): domain Eukaryota; kingdom Metazoa; phylum Chordata; class Lepidosauria; order Squamata; family Chamaeleonidae; genus Bradypodion; species Bradypodion pumilum. The sequence continues at coordinate 20,520,035 of JAWDJD010000009.1, read as the reverse complement.
GAAAAAATCCAATTTTCCTGACCCCAGGAGTGTGAAAAAAATCCAATTTTCCAGACACGGAGAGTTTCAAAAAAATCTGATTTTCCTGAACCCGGGAGTGTGAAAATTTCTGATTTTCCTGACCCCGGGAGTGTAAAAAATATCAGAATTTCCTGACCCCGGGAGTGTGAAAAAATGTGATTTTCTTGACCCTGGGAGTGTGAAAAATTTAAATTTTCCTGACCCCAGGAGTGTGAAAAAATCCACTTTTCCTGACACCGGGAGTGAGAAAATATCTGATTTTCCTGACCGCAGGAGTGTGAAAAAAATCCAATTTTCCTCACCCCGGGAGTGTGAAAAAAATTAAATTCTCCTGACACCGGGAGTGTGAAAAAATCAAATTTTCCTGACCCCGGGAGTGTAAAAATATCAGAATCTCCTGAACCCGGGAGTGTGAAAAAATATCCAATTTTCCTGACACCGGGAGTGTGACAATATGCGATTTTCCTGACCCCGGGAGTGTAAAAAAAATCAGAATTTCCTGACCCCGGGAGTTTAAAAAAATCCGATTTTCCTGACCCCGGGAGTGTGAAAATATCCGATTTTCCTGACCCCGGGAGTGTGAAAAAAATCCGATTTTCCTGACCCTAGGAGTTTGAAAAAAATCTGATTTTCCTGACGCCGGGAGTGTGAAAATATCTGATTCTCCTGATCCCGGGAGTGTGAAAAAATCCAATTTTCCTGACCCCGGGAGTGTGAAAATAATCCAATTTTCCTGACCCCGCGGGGAGTTTGAAAAAAATCTGATTTTCCTCATCCCGGGAGTGTGAAAAAATCCAATTTTCCAGACCCGGAGAGTTTCAAAAAAATCTGATTTTCCTGAACGCGGGAGTGTGAAAATTTCTGATTTTCCGGACCCCGGGAGTGTGAAAAATATCAGAATTTCCTGACCCCGGGAGTGTGAACAAATGTGATTTTCTTGACCCCGGGAGTGTGAAAAAAATCCAATTTTCCTGACCCCAGCAGTGTGAAAAAAATCCAATTTTCCTGACCCCGGGAGTGTGAAAAATATCCAATTTTCCTGACCCGGGGAGTTTGAAAAAAATCTGATTTTACTGAACCAAGGAGTGTGAAAATATCCAATTTTCCTGACCCCGGGAGTGTGAAAAATATCAGAATTTCCTGACCCCGGGAGTGTGAAAAAATGTGATTTTCTTGACCCCGGGAGTGTGAAAAAAATCAGAATCTCCTGAACCCGGGAGTGTGAAAAAATGTGATTTTCCTGACCCCGGGAGTGTAAAAAAATCAGAATTTCCTGACCCCGGGAGTTTAAAAAAATCCAATTTTCCTGACCCCGGGAGTGTGAAAATATCCGATTTTCCTGACCCTGGGAGTGTGAAAAAAATCCGATTTTCCTGACCCTGGGAGTGTGAAAATATCTGATTCTCCTGACCCCGGGAGTGTGAAAAAAATCCAATTTTCCTGACCCCGGGAGTGTGAAAATAATCCAATTTTCCTGACCCCGGGAGTGTGAAAAAATCCAATTTTCCTGACCCTGGGATTGTGAAAAAAATCCAATTTTCCTGACCCAGGGAGTTTGAAAAAAATCTGGTTTTCCTGACCCTGGGAGTATGAAAATATCCTATTTTCCTGACACCGGGAGTGTGACAATATGCGATTTTCCTGACCCCGGGAGTGTGAAAAAAATAAATTTTCCTGGCCCCGGGAGTGTGAAAATATCTGATTTTCTTGACCCCAGGAGTGTGAAAAAATCCAATTTTCCTGACCCCGGGAGTGTGAAAAAAATCCAATTTTCCAGACCCGGAGAGTTTCAAAAAAAATCTGATTTTCCTGACCCCGGGAGTGTGAAAATATCCGATTTTCCTGACCCTGGGAGTGTCAAAAAAATCCGATTTTCCTGACCCTGGGAGTGTGAAAATTTCTGATTTTCCGGACCCCGGGAGTTTAAAAAAATCCAATTTTCCTGACCCCGGGAGTGTGAAAATATCCGAGTTTCCTGACCCCTGGAGTGTGAAAAACATCCGATTTTCCTAACCCTGGGAGTTTGAAAAAAATCTGATTTTCCTGACCCCGGGATTGTGAAAATATCTGATTCTCCTGACCCCGGGAGTGTGAAAAAATCCAATTTTCCTGACCCCAGGAGTGTGAAAATAATCCAATTTTCTTGACCCCGGGAGTGTGAAAAAATCAAATTTTCCTGAACCTGGGAGTGTGAAAAAAATCCAATTTTCCTGACCCGGGGAGTTTGAAAAAAATCTGGTTTTCCTGACCCCGGGAGTATGAAAATATCCAATTTTCCTGACACCGGGAGTGTGACAATATGCGATTTTCCTGACCCCGGGAGTGTAAAAAAAATCAGAATTTCCTGACCCCGGGAGTTTAAAAAAATCTGATTTTCCTGACCCCGGGAGTGTGAAAATATCCGATTTTCCTGACCCCGGGAGTGTGAAAAAAATCCGATTTTCCTGACCCTGGGAGTTTGAAAAAAATCTGATTTTCCTGACCCCCGGAGTGTGAAAATATCTGATTCTCCTGATCCCGGGAGTGTGAAAAAATCCAATTTTCCTGACCCCGGGAGTGTGAAAATAATCAAATTTTCCTGACCCCGCGGGGAGTTTGAAAAAAATCTGATTTTCCTGATCCCGGGAGTGTGAAAATTTCCGATTTTCCTGACCCCGGGAGTGTGAAAAATATCAGAATTTCCTGACCCCGGGAGTGTGAAAAAATGTGATTTTCTTGACCCCGGGAGTGTGAAAAAAATAAATTTTCCTGACCCCGGAAGTGTGAAAATATCTGATTTTCTTGACCCCGGGAGTGTGAAAAAAATTAAATTCTCCTGACCCCAGGAGTGTGAAAAAATCCACTTTTCCTGACCCCGGGAGTGTGAAAAAAATCCAATTTTCCTGACCCCGGGAGTGTGAAAAAATCCAATTTTCCTGACCCCAGGAGTGTGAAAAAAATCCAATTTTCCAGACACGGAGAGTTTCAAAAAAATCTGATTTTCCTGAACCCGGGAGTGTGAAAATTTCTGATTTTCCTGACCCCGGGAGTGTAAAAAATATCAGAATTTCCTGACCCCGGGAGTGTGAAAAAATGTGATTTTCTTGACCCTGGGAGTGTGAAAAATTTAAATTTTCCTGACCCCAGGAGTGTGAAAAAATCCACTTTTCCTGACACCGGGAGTGAGAAAATATCTGATTTTCCTGACCGCAGGAGTGTGAAAAAAATCCAATTTTCCTCACCCCGGGAGTGTGAAAAAAATTAAATTCTCCTGACACCGGGAGTGTGAAAAAATCAAATTTTCCTGACCCCGGGAGTGTAAAAATATCAGAATCTCCTGAACCCGGGAGTGTGAAAAAATATCCAATTTTCCTGACACCGGGAGTGTGACAATATGCGATTTTCCTGACCCCGGGAGTGTAAAAAAAATCAGAATTTCCTGACCCCGGGAGTTTAAAAAAATCCGATTTTCCTGACCCCGGGAGTGTGAAAATATCCGATTTTCCTGACCCCGGGAGTGTGAAAAAAATCCGATTTTCCTGACCCTAGGAGTTTGAAAAAAATCTGATTTTCCTGACGCCGGGAGTGTGAAAATATCTGATTCTCCTGATCCCGGGAGTGTGAAAAAATCCAATTTTCCTGACCCCGGGAGTGTGAAAATAATCCAATTTTCCTGACCCCGCGGGGAGTTTGAAAAAAATCTGATTTTCCTCATCCCGGGAGTGTGAAAAAATCCAATTTTCCAGACCCGGAGAGTTTCAAAAAAATCTGATTTTCCTGAACGCGGGAGTGTGAAAATTTCTGATTTTCCGGACCCCGGGAGTGTGAAAAATATCAGAATTTCCTGACCCCGGGAGTGTGAACAAATGTGATTTTCTTGACCCCGGGAGTGTGAAAAAAATCCAATTTTCCTGACCCCAGCAGTGTGAAAAAAATCCAATTTTCCTGACCCCGGGAGTGTGAAAAATATCCAATTTTCCTGACCCGGGGAGTTTGAAAAAAATCTGATTTTACTGAACCAAGGAGTGTGAAAATATCCAATTTTCCTGACCCCGGGAGTGTGAAAAATATCAGAATTTCCTGACCCCACGAGTGTGAAAAAAATGTGATTTTCTTGACCCCGGGAGTGTGGAAAAAATTCAATTTTCCTGACCCCAGCAGTGTGAAAAATTTCCAATTTTCCTGACCCCGGGAGTGTGAAAAATATCCAATTTTCCTGACCCGGGGAGTTTGAAAAAAATCCAATTTTCCTGACCCCAGCAGTGTGAAAAAAATCCAATTTTCCTGACTCCGGGAGTGTGAAAAATATCCAATTTTCCTGACCCGGGGAGTTTGAAAAAATCTGATTTTACTGAACCAAGGAGTGTGAAAATATCCAATTTTCCTGACCCCGGGAGTGTGAAAAATATCAGAATTTCCTGACCCCACGAGTGTGAAAAAATGTGATTTTCTTGACCCCGGGAGTGTGGAAAAAAATTAATTTTCCTGACCACAGGAGTGTGAAAATTTCTGATTTTCTTGACCCCGGGAGTGTGAAAAAAATTAAATTCTCCTGACCCCGGGAGTGTGAAAAAATCCACTTTTCCTGACCCCGGGAGTGTGAAAAAAATCCAATTTTCCTGACCCCGGGAGTGTGAAAAAATCCTATTTTCCAGACCCCAGGAGTGTGAAAATAATCCAATTTTCCTGACCCCGTGGGGAGTTTGAAAAAAATGTTATTTTCCTGATCCCGCAAGAGTGAAAATTTCCGATTTTCCTGACCCCGGGAGTGTGAAAAATATCAGAATTTCCTGACCCCGGGAGTGTGAAAAAATGTGATTTTCTTGACCCCGGGAGTGTGAAAAAAATAAATTTTCCTGACCCCGGGAGTGTGAAAATATCTGATTTTCTTGACCCCGGGAGTGTGAAAAAAATTAAATTCTCCTGACCCCGGGAGTGTGAAAAAATCCACTTTTCCTGACCCCGGGAGTGTGAAAATATCTTATTTTCCTGACCCCGGGAGTGTGAAAATATCTGATTTTCCTGACCCCGGGAGTGTGAAAAAAATTAAATTCTCCTGACCCCGGGAGTGTGAAAAATGTGATTTTCCTAACACCGGGAGTGTGAAAAAAATCAGAATTTCCTGACCCCGGGAGTGTGAAAAAATGTGATTTTCTTGACCCCGGGAGTGTGAAAAAAATCAGAATCTCCTGAACCCGGGAGTGTGAAAAAATGTGATTTTCTTGAACCCGGGAGTGTGAAAAATATTAAATTTTCCTGACCCCGGGAGTGTAAAAAAATCCAATTTTCATGACCCCAGGAGTGTGAAAAATATCAGAATTTCCTGACCCCGGGAGTGTGAAAAAAATCCAATTTTCCTGACCCCGGGAGTGTGAAAATATCTGATTTACTTGACCCAGGGAGTGTGAAAAAAAATTAAATTCTCCTCACCCCGGGAGTGTGAAAAAATCCACTTTTCCTGACCCCGGGAGTGTGAAATTATCTGATTTTCCTGACCCTGGGAGTGTGAAAAAAATTAAATTCTCCTCACCCCGGGAGTGTGAAAAATGTGATTTTCCTAACACCGGGAGTGTGAAAAAAATCAGAATTTCCTGACCCCGGGAGTGTGAAAAAATGTGATTTTCTTGACCCCGGGAGTGTGAAAAAAATCAGAATCTCCTGAACCCGGGAGTGTGACAATATGCGATTTTCCTGACCCCGGGAGTGTAAAAAAAATCAGAATTTCCTGACCCCGGGAGTTTAAAAAAATCTGATTTTCCTGACCCCGGGAGTGTGAAAATATCCGATTTTCCTGACCCCGGGAGTGTGAAAAAAATCCGATTTTCCTGACCCTGGGAGTTTGAAAAAAATCTGATTTTCCTGACCCCCGGAGTGTGAAAATATCTGATTCTCCTGATCCCGGGAGTGTGAAAAAATCCAATTTTCCTGACCCCGGGAGTGTGAAAATAATCAAATTTTCCTGACCCCGCTGGGAGTTTGAAAAAAATCTGATTTTCCTGATCCCGGGAGTGTGAAAATTTCCGATTTTCCTGACCCCGGGAGTGTGAAAAATATCAGAATTTCCTGACCCCGGGAGTGTGAAAAAATGTGATTTTCTTGACCCCGGGAGTGTGAAAAAAATAAATTTTCCTGACCCCGGAAGTGTGAAAATATCTGATTTTCTTGACCCCGGGAGTGTGAAAAAAATTAAATTCTCCTGACCCCAGGAGTGTGAAAAAATCCACTTTTCCTGACCCCGGGAGTGTGAAAAAAATCCAATTTTCCTGACCCCGGGAGTGTGAAAAAATCCAATTTTCCTGACCCCAGGAGTGTGAAAAAAATCCAATTTTCCAGACACGGAGAGTTTCAAAAAAACTGATTTTCCTGAACCCGGGAGTGTGAAAATTTCTGATTTTCCTGACCCCGGGAGTGTAAAAAATATCAGAATTTCCTGACCCCGGGAGTGTGAAAAAATGTGATTTTCTTGACCCTTGGAGTGTGAAAAAAATTAAATTTTCCTGACCCCAGGAGTGTGAAAAAATCCACTTTTCCTGACACCGGGAGTGTGAAAATATCTGATTTTCCTGACCGCAGGAGTGTGAAAAAAATCCAATTTTCCTCACCCCGGGAGTGTGAAAAAAATTAAATTCTCCTGACACCGGGAGTGTGAAAAAATCAAATTTTCCTGACCCCGGGAGTGTAAAAATATCAGAATCTCCTGAACCCGGGAGTGTGAAAAAATATCCAATTTTCCTGACACCGGGAGTGTGACAATATGCGATTTTCCTGACCCCGGGAGTGTAAAAAAAATCAGAATTTCCTGACGCCGGGAGTTTAAAAAAATCCGATTTTCCTGACCCCGGGAGTGTGAAAATATCCGATTTTCCTGACCCCGGGAGTGTGAAAAAAATCCGATTTTCCTGACCCTAGGAGTTTGAAAAAAATCTGATTTTCCTGACGCCGGGAGTGTGAAAATATCTGATTCTCCTGATCCCGGGAGTGTGAAAAAATCCAATTTTCCTGACCCCGGGAGTGTGAAAATAATCCAATTTTCCTGACCCCGCGGGGAGTTTGAAAAAAATCTGATTTTCCTGATCCCGGGAGTGTGAAAAAATCCAATTTTCCAGACCCGGAGAGTTTCAAAAAAATCTGATTTTCCTGAACGCGGAAGTGTGAAAATTATCAGAATTTCCTGACCCCACGAGTGTGAAAAAAATGTGATTTTCTTGACCCTGGGAGTGTGAAAAAAATCCAATTTTCCTGACCCAGGGAGTTTGAAAAAAATCTGGTTTTCCTGACCCTGGGAGTATGAAAATATCCAATTTTCCTGACACCGGGAGTGTGACAATATGCGATTTTCCTGACCCCGGGAGTGTGAAAAAAATAAATTTTCCTGACCCCGGAAGTGTGAAAATATCTGATTTTCTTGACCCCGGGAGTGTGAAAAAAATTAAATTCTCCTGACCTCAGGAGTGTGAAAAAATCCACTTTTCCTGACCCCGGGAGTGTGAAAAAAATCCAATTTTCCTGACCCCGGGAGTGTGAAAAAATCCAATTTTCCTGACCCCAGGAGTGTGAAAAAAATCCAATTTTCCAGACACGGAGAGTTTCAAAAAAACTGATTTTCCTGAACCCGGGAGTGTGAAAATTTCTGATTTTCCTGACCCCGGGAGTGTAAAAAATATCAGAATTTCCTGACCCCGGGAGTGTGAAAAAATGTGATTTTCTTGACCCTGGGAGTGTGAAAAAAATTAAATTTTCCTGACCCCAGGAGTGTGAAAAAATCCACTTTTCCTGACACCGGGAGTGTGAAAATATCTGATTTTCCTGACCGCAGGAGTGTGAAAAAAATCCAATTTTCCTCACCCCGGGAGTGTGAAAAAAATTAAATTCTCCTGACACCGGGAGTGTGAAAAAATCAAATTTTCCTGACCCCGGGAGTGTAAAAATATCAGAATCTCCTGAACCCGGGAGTGTGAAAAAATATCCAATTTTCCTGACACCGGGAGTGTGACAATATGCGATTTTCCTGACCCCGGGAGTGTAAAAAAAATCAGAATTTCCTGACGCCGGGAGTTTAAAAAAATCCGATTTTCCTGACCCCGGGAGTGTGAAAATATCCGATTTTCCTGACCCCGGGAGTGTGAAAAAAATCCGATTTTCCTGACCCTAGGAGTTTGAAAAAAATCTGATTTTCCTGACGCCGGGAGTGTGAAAATATCTGATTCTCCTGATCCCGGGAGTGTGAAAAAATCCAATTTTCCTGACCCCGGGAGTGTGAAAATAATCCAATTTTCCTGACCCCGCGGGGAGTGTGAAAATATCCGATTTTCCTGACCCCGGGAGTGTGAAAAAAATCTGATTTTACTGAACCAAGGAGTGTGAAAATATCCAATTTTCCTGACCCCGGGAGTGTGAAAAATATCAGAATTTCCTGACCCCACGAGTGTGAAAAAAATGTGATTTTCTTGACCCTGGGAGTGTGAAAAAAATCCAATTTTCCTGACCCAGGGAGTTTGAAAAAAATCTGGTTTTCCTGACCCTGGGAGTATGAAAATATCCAATTTTCCTGACACCGGGAGTGTGACAATATGCGATTTTCCTGACCCCGGGAGTGTGAAAAAAATCAGAATTTCCTGACCCCGGGAGTTTAAAAAATCCGATTTTCCTGACCCCGGGAGTGTGAAAATATCCGATTTTCCTGACCCCGGGAGTGTGAAAAAAATCCAATTTTCCTGACCATGGGAGTTTGAAAAATATCTGATTTTCCTAACCCCGGGAGTGTGAAAATATCTGATTCTCCTGATCCCGGGAGTGTGAAAAAAATCCGATTTTCCTGACCCCGGGATTGGGAAAAAATCCAATTTTCCTGACCCCGGGAGTGTGAAAAATCCAATTTTCCTGACCCCGGGAGTGTGAAACAAATCCAATTTTCCTGACCCGGGGAGTGTGAAAAAAATCTGATTTTCCTGATCCCGGGAGTGTGAAAATTTCCGATTTTCCTGACCCCGGGAGTGTGAAAAATATCAGAATTTCCTGACCCCGGGAGTGTGAAAAAATGTGATTTTCTTGACCCCGGGAGTGTGAAAAAAATAAATTCTCCTGACCCCGGGAGTGTGAAAATATCTGATTTTCTTGACCCCGGGAGTGTGAAAAAAATTAAATTCTCCTGACCCCGGGAGTGTGAAAAAATCCACTTTTCCTGACCCCAGGAGTGTGAAAAAAATTAAATTCTCCTGACCCCGGGAGTGTGGAAAATGTGATTTTCCTAACACCGGGAGTGTGAAAAAAATCAGAATTTACTGACCCCGGGAGTGTGGAAAATGTGATTTTCCTAACACCGGGAGTGTGAAAAAATCAGAATTTCCTGACCCCGGGAGTGTGAAAAAATGTGATTTTCTTGAACACTGGAGTGTGAAAAAAATTAAATTCACCTGACCCCGAGAGTGTGAAAAAATCCAATTTTCCTGACCCCGGGAGTGTGAAAATATCAGAATTTCCTGACCCCAGGAGTGTGAAAAAAAATCCAATTTTCCTGACCCCAGGAGTTTGAATTAAATCTGGTTTTCCTGACCCCGGGAGTATGAAAATAACCAATTTTCCTGACACCGGGAGTGTGACAATATGCGATTTTCCTGACCCCGGGAGTGTGGAAAAAATCAGAATTTCCTGACACCGGGATTATGAAAATATCTGACTCTCCTGACCCCAGGAGTGTGAAAAAATCAAATTTTCCTGACCCAGGGAGTTTGAAAAAAATCTGGTTTTCCTGACCCTGGGAGTATGAAAATATCCAATTTTCCTGACACCGGGAGTATGACAATATGCGATTTTCCTGACCCCGGGAGGGTGAAAAAAATCAGAATTTCCTGACCCCGGGAGTTTAAAAAAATCCGATTTTCCTGACCCCGGGAGTGTGAAAATATCCGATTTTCCTGACCCTGTGAGTTTGAAAAAAATCTGATTTTCCCAACCCCGGGAGTGTGAAAATATCTGATTCTCCTGATCCCGGGAGTGTGAAAAAATCCGATTTTCCTGACCCCGGGAGTGTGAAAAAATCCAATTTTCCTGACCCCGGGAATGTGAAAAATCCAATTTTCCTGACCCCGGGAGTGTGAAAAAACTCCAATTTTCCTCACCCCGGGAGTGTGAAAAAATCCACTTTTCCTGATCCCGGGAGTGTGAAAATCTCCGATTTTCCTGACCCCGGGAGTGTGAAAAATATCAGAATTTCCTGAACCCGGGAGTGTGAAAAAATATGATTTTCTTGACCCCGGGAGTGTGAAAAAATAAATTTTCCTGACCCCGGGAGTGTGAAAATATCTGATTTTCTTGACCCCGGGAGTGTGAAAAAAATTAAATTCTCCTGACCCCGGGAGTGTGAAAAAATCCACTTTTCCTGACCCCGGGAGTGTGAAAAAATCCAATTTTCCTGACCCCAGGAGTGTGAAAAAAATCAGAATTTCCTGACCCCAGGAATTTAAAAAAATCCAATTTTCCTGACCCCGGGAGTGTGAAAATATCTGATTTTCCTGACCCCGGGAGTGTGAAAAAAATTAAATTCTCCTGACCCCGGGAGTGTGAAAAATGTGATTTTCCTAACACCGGGAGTGTGAAAAAAATCAGAATTTCCTGACCCCGGGAATGTGAAAAAATGTGATTTTCTTGACCCCGGGCGTGTGAAAAAAATCAGAATCTCCTGAACCTGGGAGTGTGAAAAAATGTGATTCTCTTGAACCTGGGAGTGTGAAAAATATTAAATTTTCCTGACCCCGGGAGTGTAAAAAAATCCAATTTTCATGACCCCGGGAGTGTGAAAAATATCAGAATTTCCTGACCCCGGGAGTGTGAAAAAATTTGATTTTCCTGACCCCGGGAGTGTGAAAATATCTGATTTTCTTGACCCCGGGAGTGTGGAAAAAAATAAATTTTCCTGACCACGGGAGTGTGAAAATATCTGATTTTCTTGACCCCGGGAGTGTGAAAAAAATTAAATTCTCCTGACCCCGGGAGTGTGAAAAAATCCACTTTTCCTGACCCCGGGAGTGTGAAAAAAATCAGAATTTCCTGACCCCGGGAGTGTGAAAAAATGTGATTTTCTTGACCACTGGAGTGTGAAAAAAATTAAATTCTCCTGACCCCGGGAGTGTGACAAAATCCAATTTTCCTGACCCCGGGAGTGTGAAAAAAATCAGAATTTCCTGACCCCAGGAATTTAAAAAAATCCAATTTTCCTGACCCCGGGAGTGTGAAAATATCTGATTTTCCTGACCCGGGAGTGTGACAAAATAAATTTTCCTGACCCCGGGAGTGTGAAAATATCTGATTTTCTTGACCCCGGGAGTGTGAAAAAAATTAAATTCTCCTGACCCCGGGAGTGTGAAAAAATCCACTTTTCCTGACCCCGGGAGTGTGAAAAAATCCAATTTTCCTGACCCCAGGAGTGTGAAAAAAATCAGAATTTCCTGACCCCAGGAATTTAAAAAAATCCAATTTTCCTGACCCCGGGAGTGTGAAAATATCTGATTTTCCTGACCCCGGGAGTGTGAAAAAAATCCGATTTTCCTGACCCTGGGAGTTTGAAAAAAATCTGATTTTCCTGACCCCGGGAGTGTGAAAATATCTGATTCTCCTGACCCCGGGAGTGTGAAAAAATCCAATTTTCCTGACCCCGGGAGTGTGAAAATAATCCAATTTTCCTGACACCGGGAGTGTGAAAAAATCCAATTTTCCTGACCCTGGGAGTGTGAAAAAAATCCAATTTTCCTGACCCGGGGAGTTTGGAAAAAAACTGGTTTTCCTGACCCTGGGAGTATGAAAATATCCAATTTTCCTGACACCGGGAGTGTGACAATATGCGATTTTCCTGACCCCGGGAGTGTGAAAAAATCAGAATTTCCTGACCCCGGGAGTTTAAAAAATCCGATTTTCCTGACCCCGGGAGTGTGAAAATATCCGATTTTCCTGACCCCGGGAGTGTGAAAAAAATCCAATTTTCCTGACCATGGGAGTTTGAAAAATATCTGATTTTCCTAACCCCGGGAGTGTGAAAATATCTGATTCTCCTGATCCCGGGAGTGTGAAAAAATCCGATTTTCCTGACCCCGGGAGTGTGAAAATATCAGAATTTCCTGACCCCAGGAGTGTGAAAAAAAATCCAATTTTCCTGACCCCAGGAGTTTGAATTAAATCTGGTTTTCCTGACCCCGGGAGTATGAAAATAACCAATTTTCCTGACACCGGGAGTGTGACAATATGCGATTTTCCTGACCCCGGGAGTGTGGAAAAAATCAGAATTTCCTGACCCCGGGATTATGAAAATATCTGACTCTCCTGACCCCAGGAGTGTGAAAAAATCAAATTTTCCTGACCCAGGGAGTTTGAAAAAAATCTGGTTTTCCTGACCCTGGGAGTATGAAAATATCCAATTTTACTGACACCGGGAGTGTGACAATATGCGATTTTCCTGACCCCGGGAGGGTGAAAAAAATCAGAATTTCCTGACCCCGGGAGTTTAAAAAAATCCGATTTTCCTGACCCCGGGAGTGTGAAAATATCCGATTTTCCTGACCCTGGGAGTTTGAAAAAAATCTGATTTTCCTAACCCCGGGAGTGTGAAAATATCTGATTCTCCTGATCCCGGGAGTGTAAAAAAAATCAGAATTTCCTGACGCCGGGAGTTTAAAAAAATCCGATTTTCCTGACCCCGGGAGTGTGAAAATATCCGATTTTCCTGACCCCGGGAGTGTGAAAAAAATCCGATTTTCCTGACCCTAGGAGTTTGAAAAAAATCTGATTTTCCTGACGCCGGGAGTGTGAAAATATCTGATTCTCCTGATCCCGGGAGTGTGAAAAAATCCAATTTTCCTGACCCCGGGAGTGTGAAAATAATCCAATTTTCCTGACCCCGCGGGGAGTTTGAAAAAAATCTGATTTTCCTGATCCCGGGAGTGTGAAAAAATCCAATTTTCCAGACCCGGAGAGTTTCAAAAAAATCTGATTTTCCTGAACGCGGAAGTGTGAAAATTATCAGAATTTCCTGACCCCACGAGTGTGAAAAAAATGTGATTTTCTTGACCCTGGGAGTGTGAAAAAAATCCAATTTTCCTGACCCAGGGAGTTTGAAAAAAATCTGGTTTTCCTGACCCTGGGAGTATGAAAATATCCAATTTTCCTGACACCGGGAGTGTGACAATATGCGATTTTCCTGACCCCGGGAGTGTGAAAAAAATAAATTTTCCTGACCCCGGAAGTGTGAAAATATCTGATTTTCTTGACCCCGGGAGTGTGAAAAAAATTAAATTCTCCTGACCTCAGGAGTGTGAAAAAATCCACTTTTCCTGACCCCGGGAGTGTGAAAAAAATCCAATTTTCCTGACCCCGGGAGTGTGAAAAAATCCAATTTTCCTGACCCCAGGAGTGTGAAAAAAATCCAATTTTCCAGACACGGAGAGTTTCAAAAAAACTGATTTTCCTGAACCCGGGAGTGTGAAAATTTCTGATTTTCCTGACCCCGGGAGTGTAAAAAATATCAGAATTTCCTGACCCCGGGAGTGTGAAAAAATGTGATTTTCTTGACCCTGGGAGTGTGAAAAAAATTAAATTTTCCTGACCCCAGGAGTGTGAAAAAATCCACTTTTCCTGACACCGGGAGTGTGAAAATATCTGATTTTCCTGACCGCAGGAGTGTGAAAAAAATCCAATTTTCCTCACCCCGGGAGTGTGAAAAAAATTAAATTCTCCTGACACCGGGAGTGTGAAAAAATCAAATTTTCCTGACCCCGGGAGTGTAAAAATATCAGAATCTCCTGAACCCGGGAGTGTGAAAAAATATCCAATTTTCCTGACACCGGGAGTGTGACAATATGCGATTTTCCTGACCCCGGGAGTGTAAAAAAAATCAGAATTTCCTGACGCCGGGAGTTTAAAAAAATCCGATTTTCCTGACCCCGGGAGTGTGAAAATATCCGATTTTCCTGACCCCGGGAGTGTGAAAAAAATCCGATTTTCCTGACCCTAGGAGTTTGAAAAAAATCTGATTTTCCTGACGCCGGGAGTGTGAAAATATCTGATTCTCCTGATCCCGGGAGTGTGAAAAAATCCAATTTTCCTGACCCCGGGAGTGTGAAAATAATCCAATTTTCCTGACCCCGCGGGGAGTTTGAAAAAAATCTGATTTTCCTGATCCCGGGAGTGTGAAAAAATCCAATTTTCCAGACCCGGAGAGTTTCAAAAAAATCTGATTTTCCTGAACGCGGAAGTGTGAAAATTATCAGAATTTCCTGACCCCACGAGTGTGAAAAAAATGTGATTTTCTTGACCCTGGGAGTGTGAAAAAAATCCAATTTTCCTGACCCAGGGAGTTTGAAAAAAATCTGGTTTTCCTGACCCTGGGAGTATGAAAATATCCAATTTTCCTGACACCGGGAGTGTGACAATATGCGATTTTCCTGACCCCGGGAGTGTGAAAAAAATAAATTTTCCTGACCCCGGAAGTGTGAAAATATCTGATTTTCTTGACCCCGGGAGTGTGAAAAAAATTAAATTCTCCTGACCTCAGGAGTGTGAAAAAATCCACTTTTCCTGACCCCGGGAGTGTGAAAAAAATCCAATTTTCCTGACCCCGGGAGTGTGAAAAAATCCAATTTTCCTGACCCCAGGAGTGTGAAAAAAATCCAATTTTCCAGACACGGAGAGTTTCAAAAAAACTGATTTTCCTGAACCCGGGAGTGTGAAAATTTCTGATTTTCCTGACCCCGGGAGTGTAAAAAATATCAGAATTTCCTGACCCCGGGAGTGTGAAAAAATGTGATTTTCTTGACCCTGGGAGTGTGAAAAAAATTAAATTTTCCTGACCCCAGGAGTGTGAAAAAATCCACTTTTCCTGACACCGGGAGTGTGAAAATATCTGATTTTCCTGACCGCAGGAGTGTGAAAAAAATCCAATTTTCCTCACCCCGGGAGTGTGAAAAAAATTAAATTCTCCTGACACCGGGAGTGTGAAAAAATCAAATTTTCCTGACCCCGGGAGTGTAAAAATATCAGAATCTCCTGAACCCGGGAGTGTGAAAAAATATCCAATTTTCCTGACACCGGGAGTGTGACAATATGCGATTTTCCTGACCCCGGGAGTGTAAAAAAAATCAGAATTTCCTGACGCCGGGAGTTTAAAAAAATCCGATTTTCCTGACCCCGGGAGTGTGAAAATATCCGATTTTCCTGACCCCGGGAGTGTGAAAAAAATCCGATTTTCCTGACCCTAGGAGTTTGAAAAAAATCTGATTTTCCTGACGCCGGGAGTGTGAAAATATCTGATTCTCCTGATCCCGGGAGTGTGAAAAAATCCAATTTTCCTGACCCCGGGAGTGTGAAAATAATCCAATTTTCCTGACCCCGCGGGGAGTGTGAAAATATCCGATTTTCCTGACCCCGGGAGTGTGAAAAAAATCTGATTTTACTGAACCAAGGAGTGTGAAAATATCCAATTTTCCTGACCCCGGGAGTGTGAAAAATATCAGAATTTCCTGACCCCACGAGTGTGAAAAAAATGTGATTTTCTTGACCCTGGGAGTGTGAAAAAAATCCAATTTTCCTGACCCAGGGAGTTTGAAAAAAATCTGGTTTTCCTGACCCTGGGAGTATGAAAATATCCAATTTTCCTGACACCGGGAGTGTGACAATATGCGATTTTCCTGACCCCGGGAGTGTGAAAAAAATCAGAATTTCCTGACCCCGGGAGTTTAAAAAATCCGATTTTCCTGACCCCGGGAGTGTGAAAATATCCGATTTTCCTGACCCCGGGAGTGTGAAAAAAATCCAATTTTCCTGACCATGGGAGTTTGAAAAATATCTGATTTTCCTAACCCCGGGAGTGTGAAAATATCTGATTCTCCTGATCCCGGGAGTGTGAAAAAAATCCGATTTTCCTGACCCCGGGATTGGGAAAAAATCCAATTTTCCTGACCCCGGGAGTGTGAAAAATCCAATTTTCCTGACCCCGGGAGTGTGAAACAAATCCAATTTTCCTGACCCGGGGAGTGTGAAAAAAATCTGATTTTCCTGATCCCGGGAGTGTGAAAATTTCCGATTTTCCTGACCCCGGGAGTGTGAAAAATATCAGAATTTCCTGACCCCGGGAGTGTGAAAAAATGTGATTTTCTTGACCCCGGGAGTGTGAAAAAAATAAATTCTCCTGACCCCGGGAGTGTGAAAATATCTGATTTTCTTGACCCCGGGAGTGTGAAAAAAATTAAATTCTCCTGACCCCGGGAGTGTGAAAAAATCCACTTTTCCTGACCCCAGGAGTGTGAAAAAAATTAAATTCTCCTGACCCCGGGAGTGTGGAAAATGTGATTTTCCTAACACCGGGAGTGTGAAAAAAATCAGAATTTACTGACCCCGGGAGTGTGGAAAATGTGATTTTCCTAACACCGGGAGTGTGAAAAAATCAGAATTTCCTGACCCCGGGAGTGTGAAAAAATGTGATTTTCTTGAACACTGGAGTGTGAAAAAAATTAAATTCTCCTGACCCCGAGAGTGTGAAAAAATCCAATTTTCCTGACCCCGGGAGTGTGAAAATATCAGAATTTCCTGACCCCAGGAGTGTGAAAAAAAATCCAATTTTCCTGACCCCAGGAGTTTGAATTAAATCTGGTTTTCCTGACCCCGGGAGTATGAAAATAACCAATTTTCCTGACACCGGGAGTGTGACAATATGCGATTTTCCTGACCCCGGGAGTGTGGAAAAAATCAGAATTTCCTGACACCGGGATTATGAAAATATCTGACTCTCCTGACCCCAGGAGTGTGAAAAAATCAAATTTTCCTGACCCAGGGAGTTTGAAAAAAATCTGGTTTTCCTGACCCTGGGAGTATGAAAATATCCAATTTTCCTGACACCGGGAGTATGACAATATGCGATTTTCCTGACCCCGGGAGGGTGAAAAAAATCAGAATTTCCTGACCCCGGGAGTTTAAAAAAATCCGATTTTCCTGACCCCGGGAGTGTGAAAATATCCGATTTTCCTGACCCTGTGAGTTTGAAAAAAATCTGATTTTCCCAACCCCGGGAGTGTGAAAATATCTGATTCTCCTGATCCCGGGAGTGTGAAAAAATCCGATTTTCCTGACCCCGGGAGTGTGAAAAAATCCAATTTTCCTGACCCCGGGAATGTGAAAAATCCAATTTTCCTGACCCCGGGAGTGTGAAAAAACTCCAATTTTCCTCACCCCGGGAGTGTGAAAAAATCCACTTTTCCTGATCCCGGGAGTGTGAAAATCTCCGATTTTCCTGACCCCGGGAGTGTGAAAAATATCAGAATTTCCTGAACCCGGGAGTGTGAAAAAATATGATTTTCTTGACCCCGGGAGTGTGAAAAAATAAATTTTCCTGACCCCGGGAGTGTGAAAATATCTGATTTTCTTGACCCCGGGAGTGTGAAAAAAATTAAATTCTCCTGACCCCGGGAGTGTGAAAAAATCCACTTTTCCTGACCCCGGGAGTGTGAAAAAATCCAATTTTCCTGACCCCAGGAGTGTGAAAAAAATCAGAATTTCCTGACCCCAGGAATTTAAAAAAATCCAATTTTCCTGACCCCGGGAGTGTGAAAATATCTGATTTTCCTGACCCCGGGAGTGTGAAAAAAATTAAATTCTCCTGACCCCGGGAGTGTGAAAAATGTGATTTTCCTAACACCGGGAGTGTGAAAAAAATCAGAATTTCCTGACCCCGGGAATGTGAAAAAATGTGATTTTCTTGACCCCGGGCGTGTGAAAAAAATCAGAATCTCCTGAACCTGGGAGTGTGAAAAAATGTGATTCTCTTGAACCTGGGAGTGTGAAAAATATTAAATTTTCCTGACCCCGGGAGTGTAAAAAAATCCAATTTTCATGACCCCGGGAGTGTGAAAAATATCAGAATTTCCTGACCCCGGGAGTGTGAAAAAATTTGATTTTCCTGACCCCGGGAGTGTGAAAATATCTGATTTTCTTGACCCCGGGAGTGTGGAAAAAAATAAATTTTCCTGACCACGGGAGTGTGAAAATATCTGATTTTCTTGACCCCGGGAGTGTGAAAAAAATTAAATTCTCCTGACCCCGGGAGTGTGAAAAAATCCACTTTTCCTGACCCCGGGAGTGTGAAAAAAATCAGAATTTCCTGACCCCGGGAGTGTGAAAAAATGTGATTTTCTTGACCACTGGAGTGTGAAAAAAATTAAATTCTCCTGACCCCGGGAGTGTGACAAAATCCAATTTTCCTGACCCCGGGAGTGTGAAAAAAATCAGAATTTCCTGACCCCAGGAATTTAAAAAAATCCAATTTTCCTGACCCCGGGAGTGTGAAAATATCTGATTTTCCTGACCCGGGAGTGTGACAAAATAAATTTTCCTGACCCCGGGAGTGTGAAAATATCTGATTTTCTTGACCCCGGGAGTGTGAAAAAAATTAAATTCTCCTGACCCCGGGAGTGTGAAAAAATCCACTTTTCCTGACCCCGGGAGTGTGAAAAAATCCAATTTTCCTGACCCCAGGAGTGTGAAAAAAATCAGAATTTCCTGACCCCAGGAATTTAAAAAAATCCAATTTTCCTGACCCCGGGAGTGTGAAAATATCTGATTTTCCTGACCCCGGGAGTGTGAAAAAAATCCGATTTTCCTGACCCTGGGAGTTTGAAAAAAATCTGATTTTCCTGACCCCGGGAGTGTGAAAATATCTGATTCTCCTGACCCCGGGAGTGTGAAAAAATCCAATTTTCCTGACCCCGGGAGTGTGAAAATAATCCAATTTTCCTGACACCGGGAGTGTGAAAAAATCCAATTTTCCTGACCCTGGGAGTGTGAAAAAAATCCAATTTTCCTGACCCAGGGAGTTTGAAAAAAATCTGGTTTTCCTGACCCTGGGAGTATGAAAATATCCAATTTTCCTGACACCGGGAGTGTGACAATATGCGATTTTCCTGACCCCGGGAGTGTGAAAAAATCAGAATTTCCTGACCCCGGGAGTTTAAAAAATCCGATTTTCCTGACCCCGGGAGTGTGAAAATATCCGATTTTCCTGACCCCGGGAGTGTGAAAAAAATCCAATTTTCCTGACCATGGGAGTTTGAAAAATATCTGATTTTCCTAACCCCGGGAGTGTGAAAATATCTGATTCTCCTGATCCCGGGAGTGTGAAAAAATCCGATTTTCCTGACCCCGGGAGTGTGAAAATATCAGAATTTCCTGACCCCAGGAGTGTGAAAAAAAATCCAATTTTCCTGACCCCAGGAGTTTGAATTAAATCTGGTTTTCCTGACCCCGGGAGTATGAAAATAACCAATTTTCCTGACACCGGGAGTGTGACAATATGCGATTTTCCTGACCCCGGGAGTGTGGAAAAAATCAGAATTTCCTGACCCCGGGATTATGAAAATATCTGACTCTCCTGACCCCAGGAGTGTGAAAAAATCAAATTTTCCTGACCCAGGGAGTTTGAAAAAAATCTGGTTTTCCTGACCCTGGGAGTATGAAAATATCCAATTTTACTGACACCGGGAGTGTGACAATATGCGATTTTCCTGACCCCGGGAGGGTGAAAAAAATCAGAATTTCCTGACCCCGGGAGTTTAAAAAAATCCGATTTTCCTGACCCCGGGAGTGTGAAAATATCCGATTTTCCTGACCCTGGGAGTTTGAAAAAAATCTGATTTTCCTAACCCCGGGAGTGTGAAAATATCTGATTCTCCTGATCCCGGGAGTGTGAAAAAATTCGATTTTCCTGACCCCGGGAGTGTGAAAAAATCCAATTTTCCTGACCCCGGGAGTGTGAAAAATCCAATTTTCCTGACCCCGGGAGTGTGAAAAAAATCCAATTTTCCTGACCCGGGGAGTGTGAAAAAAATCTGATTTTCCTTATCCCGGGAGTGTGAAAATTTCCGATTTTCCTGACCCCGGGAGTGTGAAAAATATCAGAATTTCCTGACCCCGGGAGTGTGAAAAAATGTGATTTTCTTGACCCCGGGAGTGTGAAAAAAATAAATTTTCCTGACCCCGGGAGTGTGAAAATATCTGATTTTCTTGACCCCGGGAGTGTGAAAAAAATTAAATTCTCCTGACCCCGGGAGTGTGAAAAAATCCACTTTTCCTGACCCCGGGAGTGTGAAAAAAATTAAATTCTCCTGACCCCGGGAGTGTGGAAAATGTGATTTTCCTAACACCGGGAGTGTGAAAAAAATCAGAATTTCCTGACCCCAGGAGTGTGGAAAATGTGATTTTCCTAACACCGGGAGTGTGAAAAAAATCAGAATTTCCTGACCCCGGGAGTGTGAAAAAATGTGATTTTCTTGACCACTGGAGTGTGAAAAAAATTAAATTCTCTTGACCCCGGGAGTGTGAAAAAATCCAATTTTCCTGACCCCGGGAGTGTGAAAATATCTGATTTTCTTGACCCAGGGAGTGTGAAAAAAATTAAATTCTCCTCACCCCGGGAGTGTGAAAAAATCCACTTTTCCTGACCCCGGGAGTGTGAAAATATCTGATTTTCCTGACCGCAGGAGTGTGAAAAAAATCCAATTTTCCTGACCCCGGGAGTGTGAAAAAAATTAAATTCTCCTGACCCCGGGAGTGTGAAAAATGTGATTTTCCTAACACCGGGAGTGTGAAAAAAATCAGAATTTCCTGACCCCGGGAGTGTGAAAAAATGTGATTTTCTTGACCCCGGGAGTGTGAAAAAAATCAGAATCTCCTGAACCCGGGAGTGTGAAAAAATGTGATTCTCTTGAACCTGGGAGTGTGAAAAATATTAAATTTTCCTGACCCCGGGAGTGTAAAAAAATCCAATTTTCATGACCCCGGGAGTGTGAAAAATATCAGAATTTCCTGACCCCGGGAGTGTGAAAAAATTTGATTTTCCTGACCCCGGGAGTGTGAAAATATCTGATTTTCTTGACCCCGGGAGTGTGGAAAAAAATCAGAATTTCCTGACCCCAGGAATTTAAAAAAATCCAATTTTCCTGACCCCGGGAGTGTGAAAATATCTGATTTTCCTGACCCGGGAGTGTGACAAAATAAATTTTCCTGACCCCGGGAGTGTGAAAATATCTGATTTTCTTGACCCCGGGAGTGTGAAAAAAATTAAATTCTCCTGACCCCGGGAGTGTGAAAAAATCCACTTTTCCTGACCCCGGGAGTGTGAAAAAATCCAATTTTCCTGACCCCAGGAGTGTGAAAAAAATCAGAATTTCCTGACCCCAGGAATTTAAAAAAATCCAATTTTCCTGACCCCGGGAGTGTGAAAATATCTGATTTTCCTGACCCCGGGAGTGTGAAAAAAATCCGATTTTCCTGACCCTGGGAGTTTGAAAAAAATCTGATTTTCCTGACCCCGGGAGTGTGAAAATATCTGATTCTCCTGACCCCGGGAGTGTGAAAAAATCCAATTTTCCTGACCCCGGGAGTGTGAAAATAATCCAATTTTCCTGACACCGGGAGTGTGAAAAAATCCAATTTTCCTGACCCTGGGAGTGTGAAAAAAATCCAATTTTCCTGACCCAGGGAGTTTGAAAAAAATCTGGTTTTCCTGACCCTGGGAGTATGAAAATATCCAATTTTCCTGACACCGGGAGTGTGACAATATGCGATTTTCCTGACCCCGGGAGTGTGAAAAAATCAGAATTTCCTGACCCCGGGAGTTTAAAAAATCCGATTTTCCTGACCCCGGGAGTGTGAAAATATCCGATTTTCCTGACCCCGGGAGTGTGAAAAAAATCCAATTTTCCTGACCATGGGAGTTTGAAAAATATCTGATTTTCCTAACCCCGGGAGTGTGAAAATATCTGATTCTCCTGATCCCGGGAGTGTGAAAAAATCCGATTTTCCTGACCCCGGGAGTGTGAAAATATCAGAATTTCCTGACCCCAGGAGTGTGAAAAAAAATCCAATTTTCCTGACCCCAGGAGTTTGAATTAAATCTGGTTTTCCTGACCCCGGGAGTATGAAAATAACCAATTTTCCTGACACCGGGAGTGTGACAATATGCGATTTTCCTGACCCCGGGAGTGTGGAAAAAATCAGAATTTCCTGACCCCGGGATTATGAAAATATCTGACTCTCCTGACCCCAGGAGTGTGAAAAAATCAAATTTTCCTGACCCAGGGAGTTTGAAAAAAATCTGGTTTTCCTGACCCTGGGAGTATGAAAATATCCAATTTTACTGACACCGGGAGTGTGACAATATGCGATTTTCCTGACCCCGGGAGGGTGAAAAAAATCAGAATTTCCTGACCCCGGGAGTTTAAAAAAATCCGATTTTCCTGACCCCGGGAGTGTGAAAATATCCGATTTTCCTGACCCTGGGAGTTTGAAAAAAATCTGATTTTCCTAACCCCGGGAGTGTGAAAATATCTGATTCTCCTGATCCCGGGAGTGTGAAAAAATTCGATTTTCCTGACCCCGGGAGTGTGAAAAAATCCAATTTTCCTGACCCCGGGAGTGTGAAAAATCCAATTTTCCTGACCCCGGGAGTGTGAAAAAAATCCAATTTTCCTGACCCGGGGAGTGTGAAAAAAATCTGATTTTCCTTATCCCGGGAGTGTGAAAATTTCCGATTTTCCTGACCCCGGGAGTGTGAAAAATATCAGAATTTCCTGACCCCGGGAGTGTGAAAAAATGTGATTTTCTTGACCCCGGGAGTGTGAAAAAAATAAATTTTCCTGACCCCGGGAGTGTGAAAATATCTGATTTTCTTGACCCCGGGAGTGTGAAAAAAATTAAATTCTCCTGACCCCGGGAGTGTGAAAAAATCCACTTTTCCTGACCCCGGGAGTGTGAAAAAAATTAAATTCTCCTGACCCCGGGAGTGTGGAAAATGTGATTTTCCTAACACCGGGAGTGTGAAAAAAATCAGAATTTCCTGACCCCAGGAGTGTGGAAAATGTGATTTTCCTAACACCGGGAGTGTGAAAAAAATCAGAATTTCCTGACCCCGGGAGTGTGAAAAAATGTGATTTTCTTGACCACTGGAGTGTGAAAAAAATTAAATTCTCTTGACCCCGGGAGTGTGAAAAAATCCAATTTTCCTGACCCCGGGAGTGTGAAAATATCTGATTTTCTTGACCCAGGGAGTGTGAAAAAAATTAAATTCTCCTCACCCCGGGAGTGTGAAAAAATCCACTTTTCCTGACCCCGGGAGTGTGAAAATATCTGATTTTCCTGACCGCAGGAGTGTGAAAAAAATCCAATTTTCCTGACCCCGGGAGTGTGAAAAAAATTAAATTCTCCTGACCCCGGGAGTGTGAAAAATGTGATTTTCCTAACACCGGGAGTGTGAAAAAAATCAGAATTTCCTGACCCCGGGAGTGTGAAAAAATGTGATTTTCTTGACCCCGGGAGTGTGAAAAAAATCAGAATCTCCTGAACCCGGGAGTGTGAAAAAATGTGATTCTCTTGAACCTGGGAGTGTGAAAAATATTAAATTTTCCTGACCCCGGGAGTGTAAAAAAATCCAATTTTCATGACCCCGGGAGTGTGAAAAATATCAGAATTTCCTGACCCCGGGAGTGTGAAAAAATTTGATTTTCCTGACCCCGGGAGTGTGAAAATATCTGATTTTCTTGACCCCGGGAGTGTGGAAAAAAATAAATTTTCCTGACCACGGGAGTGTGAAAATATCTGATTTTCTTGACCCCGGGAGTGTGAAAAAAATTAAATTCTCCTGACCCCGGGAGTGTGAAAAATGTGATTTTCCTAACACCGGGAGTGTGAAAAAAATCAGAATTTCCTGACCCCGGGAGTGTGAAAAAATGTGATTTTCTTGACCACTGGAGTGTGAAAAAAATTAAATTCTCCTGACCCCGGGAGTGTGACAAAATCCAATTTTCCTGACCCCGGGAGTGTGAAAAAAATCAGAATTTCCTGACCCCGGGAGTTTAAAAAAATCCAATTTTCCTGACCCCGGGAGTGTGAAAATATCAGATTTTCCTGACCCCGGGAGTGTGAAAAAAATCCGATTTTCCTGACCCTGGGAGTTTGAAAAAAATCTGATTTTCCTGACCCCGGGAGTGTGAAAATATCTGATTCTCCTGACGCCGGGATTGTGAAAAAATCCAATTTTCCTGACCCCGGGAGTGTGAAAAAATCCACTTTTCCTGACCCCGGGAGTGTGAAAATATCTGATTTTCCTGACCGCAGGAGTGTGAAAAAAATCCAATTTTCCTGCCCCCGGGAGTGTGAAAAAAATTAAATTCTCCTGACCCCGGGAGTGTGAAAAATGTTATTTTCCTAACACCGGGAGTGTGAAAAAAATCAGAATTTCCTGACCCCGGGAGTGTGAAAAAATGTGATTTTCTTGACCCCGGGAGTGTGAAAAAATCAGAATCTCCTGAACCCGGGAGTGTGAAAAAATGTGATTCTCTTGAACACGGGAGTGTGAAAAATATTAAATTTTCCTGACCCCGGGAGTGTAAAAAAATCCAATTTTCATGACCCCGGGAGTGTGAAAAATATCAGAATTTCCTGACCCTGGGAGTGTGAAAAAATGTGATTTTCCTGACCCCAGGAGTGTGAAAATATCTGATTTTATTGACCCCGGGAGTGTGGAAAAAAATAAATTTTCCTGACCACGGGAGTGTGAAAATATCTGATTTTCTTGACCCCGGGAGTGTGAAAAAAATTAAATTCTCCTGACCCCGGGAGTGTGAAAAATGTGATTTTCCTAACACCGGGAGTGTGAAAAAAATCAGAATTTCCTGACCCCAGGAGTGTGGAAAATGTGATTTTCCTAACACCGGGAGTGTGAAAAAAATCAGAATTTCCTGACCCCGGGAGTGTGAAAAAATGTGATTTTCTTGACCACTGGAGTGTGAAAAAAATTAAATTCTCTTGACCCCGGGAGTGTGAAAAAATCCAATTTTCCTGACCCCGGGAGTGTGAAAATATCTGATTTTCTTGGCCCAGGGAGTGTGAAAAAAATTAAATTCTCCTCACCCCGGGAGTGTGAAAAAATCCACTTTTCCTGACCCCGGGAGTGTGAAAATATCTGATTTTCCTGACCGCAGGAGTGTGAAAAAAATCCAATTTTCCTGACGCCGGGAGTGTGAAAAAAATTAAATTCTCCTGACCCCGGGAGTGTGAAAAATGTGATTTTCCTAACACCGGGAGTGTGAAAAAAATCAGAATTTCCTGACCCCGGGAATGTGAAAAAATGTGATTTTCTTGACATCGGGAGTGTGAAAAAAATCAGAATCTCCTGAACCCGGGAGTGTGAAAAAATATGATTCTCTTGAACCCGGGAGTGTGAAAAATATTAAATTCTCCTGACCCCGAGAGTGTGAAAAAATCCAATTTTCCTGACACCGGGAGTGTGACAATATGCGATTTTCCTGACCCCGGGAGTGTGAAAAAAATCAGGATTTCCTGACCCCGGGAGTTTAAAAAAATCCGATTTTCCTGACCCCGGGAGTGTGAAAATATCCGATTTTCCTGACCCCGGGAGTGTGAAAAAATCCAATTTTCCTGACCCTGGGAGTTTGAAAAAAATCTGATTTTCCTAACCCCGGGAGTGTGAAAATATCTGATTCTCCTGATCCCGGGAGTGTGAAAAAATCCGATTTTCCTGACCCCGGGAGTGTGAAAAAATCCAATTTTCCTGACCCCGGGAATGTGAAAAATCCAATTTTCCTGAACCCGGGAGTGTGAAAAAACTCCAATTTTCCTGACCCGGGGAGTGTGAAAAAAATCTGATTTTCCTGATCCCGGGAGTGTGAAAATCTCCGATTTTCCTGACCCCGGGAGTGTGAAAAATATCAGAATTTCCTGAACCCGGGAGTGTGAAAAAATATGATTTTCTTGACCCCAGGAGTGTGAAAAAATAAATTTTCCTGACCCCGGGAGTGTGAAAATATCTGATTTTCTTGACCCCGGGAGTGTGAAAAAAATTAAATTCTCCTGACCCCGGGAGTGTGAAAAAATCCACTTTTCCTGACCCCGGGAATGTGAAAAATCCAATTTTCCTGACCCCGGGAGTGTGAAAAAACTCCAATTTTCCTGACCCGGGGAGTGTGAAAAAAATCTGATTTTCCTGATCCCGGGAGTGTGAAAATCTCCGATTTTCCTGACCCCGGGAGTGTGAAAAATATCAGAATTTCCTGAACCCGGGAGTGTGAAAAAATATGATTTTCTTGACCCCGGGAGTGTGAAAAAATAAATTTTCCTGACCCCGGGAGTGTGAAAATATCAGAATTTCCTGACCCCGGGAGTGTGAAAAAAATCCAATTTTCCTGACCCCGGGAGTGTGAAAATATCTGATTTACTTGACCCAGGGAGTGTGAAAAAAAATTAAATTCTCCTCACCCCGGGAGTGTGAAAAAATCCACTTTTCCTGACCCCGGGAGTGTGAAATTATCTGGTTTTCCTGACCCTGGGAGTGTGAAAAAAATTAAATTCTCCTCACCCCGGGAGTGTGAAAAATGTGATTTTCCTAACACCGGGAGTGTGAAAAAAATCAGAATTTCCTGACCCCGGGAGTGTGAAAAAATGTGATTTTCTTGACCCCGGGAGTGTGAAAAAAATCAGAATCTCCTGAACCCGGGAGTGTGACAATATGCGATTTTCCTGACCCCGGGAGTGTAAAAAAAATCAGAATTTCCTGACCCCGGGAGTTTAAAAAAATCTGATTTTCCTGACCCCGGGAGTGTGAAAATATCCGATTTTCCTGACCCCGGGAGTGTGAAAAAAATCCGATTTTCCTGACCCTGGGAGTTTGAAAAAAATCTGATTTTCCTGACCCCCGGAGTGTGAAAATATCTGATTCTCCTGATCCCGGGAGTGTGAAAAAATCCAATTTTCCTGACCCCGGGAGTGTGAAAATAATCAAATTTTCCTGACCCCGCTGGGAGTTTGAAAAAAATCTGATTTTCCTGATCCCGGGAGTGTGAAAATTTCCGATTTTCCTGACCCCGGGAGTGTGAAAAATATCAGAATTTCCTGACCCCGGGAGTGTGAAAAAATGTGATTTTCTTGACCCCGGGAGTGTGAAAAAAATAAATTTTCCTGACCCCGGAAGTGTGAAAATATCTGATTTTCTTGACCCCGGGAGTGTGAAAAAAATTAAATTCTCCTGACCCCAGGAGTGTGAAAAAATCCACTTTTCCTGACCCCGGGAGTGTGAAAAAAATCCAATTTTCCTGACCCCGGGAGTGTGAAAAAATCCAATTTTCCTGACCCCAGGAGTGTGAAAAAAATCCAATTTTCCAGACACGGAGAGTTTCAAAAAAACTGATTTTCCTGAACCCGGGAGTGTGAAAATTTCTGATTTTCCTGACCCCGGGAGTGTAAAAAATATCAGAATTTCCTGACCCCGGGAGTGTGAAAAAATGTGATTTTCTTGACCCTTGGAGTGTGAAAAAAATTAAATTTTCCTGACCCCAGGAGTGTGAAAAAATCCACTTTTCCTGACACCGGGAGTGTGAAAATATCTGATTTTCCTGACCGCAGGAGTGTGAAAAAAATCCAATTTTCCTCACCCCGGGAGTGTGAAAAAAATTAAATTCTCCTGACACCGGGAGTGTGAAAAAATCAAATTTTCCTGACCCCGGGAGTGTAAAAATATCAGAATCTCCTGAACCCGGGAGTGTGAAAAAATATCCAATTTTCCTGACACCGGGAGTGTGACAATATGCGATTTTCCTGACCCCGGGAGTGTAAAAAAAATCAGAATTTCCTGACGCCGGGAGTTTAAAAAAATCCGATTTTCCTGACCCCGGGAGTGTGAAAATATCCGATTTTCCTGACCCCGGGAGTGTGAAAAAAATCCGATTTTCCTGACCCTAGGAGTTTGAAAAAAATCTGATTTTCCTGACGCCGGGAGTGTGAAAATATCTGATTCTCCTGATCCCGGGAGTGTGAAAAAATCCAATTTTCCTGACCCCGGGAGTGTGAAAATAATCCAATTTTCCTGACCCCGCGGGGAGTTTGAAAAAAATCTGATTTTCCTGATCCCGGGAGTGTGAAAAAATCCAATTTTCCAGACCCGGAGAGTTTCAAAAAAATCTGATTTTCCTGAACGCGGAAGTGTGAAAATTATCAGAATTTCCTGACCCCACGAGTGTGAAAAAAATGTGATTTTCTTGACCCTGGGAGTGTGAAAAAAATCCAATTTTCCTGACCCAGGGAGTTTGAAAAAAATCTGGTTTTCCTGACCCTGGGAGTATGAAAATATCCAATTTTCCTGACACCGGGAGTGTGACAATATGCGATTTTCCTGACCCCGGGAGTGTGAAAAAAATAAATTTTCCTGACCCCGGAAGTGTGAAAATATCTGATTTTCTTGACCCCGGGAGTGTGAAAAAAATTAAATTCTCCTGACCTCAGGAGTGTGAAAAAATCCACTTTTCCTGACCCCGGGAGTGTGAAAAAAATCCAATTTTCCTGACCCCGGGAGTGTGAAAAAATCCAATTTTCCTGACCCCAGGAGTGTGAAAAAAATCCAATTTTCCAGACACGGAGAGTTTCAAAAAAACTGATTTTCCTGAACCCGGGAGTGTGAAAATTTCTGATTTTCCTGACCCCGGGAGTGTAAAAAATATCAGAATTTCCTGACCCCGGGAGTGTGAAAAAATGTGATTTTCTTGACCCTGGGAGTGTGAAAAAAATTAAATTTTCCTGACCCCAGGAGTGTGAAAAAATCCACTTTTCCTGACACCGGGAGTGTGAAAATATCTGATTTTCCTGACCGCAGGAGTGTGAAAAAAATCCAATTTTCCTCACCCCGGGAGTGTGAAAAAAATTAAATTCTCCTGACACCGGGAGTGTGAAAAAATCAAATTTTCCTGACCCCGGGAGTGTAAAAATATCAGAATCTCCTGAACCCGGGAGTGTGAAAAAATATCCAATTTTCCTGACACCGGGAGTGTGACAATATGCGATTTTCCTGACCCCGGGAGTGTAAAAAAAATCAGAATTTCCTGACGCCGGGAGTTTAAAAAAATCCGATTTTCCTGACCCCGGGAGTGTGAAAATATCCGATTTTCCTGACCCCGGGAGTGTGAAAAAAATCCGATTTTCCTGACCCTAGGAGTTTGAAAAAAATCTGATTTTCCTGACGCCGGGAGTGTGAAAATATCTGATTCTCCTGATCCCGGGAGTGTGAAAAAATCCAATTTTCCTGACCCCGGGAGTGTGAAAATAATCCAATTTTCCTGACCCCGCGGGGAGTGTGAAAATATCCGATTTTCCTGACCCCGGGAGTGTGAAAAAAATCTGATTTTACTGAACCAAGGAGTGTGAAAATATCCAATTTTCCTGACCCCGGGAGTGTGAAAAATATCAGAATTTCCTGACCCCACGAGTGTGAAAAAAATGTGATTTTCTTGACCCTGGGAGTGTGAAAAAAATCCAATTTTCCTGACCCAGGGAGTTTGAAAAAAATCTGGTTTTCCTGACCCTGGGAGTATGAAAATATCAAATTTTCCTGACACCGGGAGTGTGACAATATGCGATTTTCCTGACCCCGGGAGTGTGAAAAAAATCAGAATTTCCTGACCCCGGGAGTTTAAAAAATCCGATTTTCCTGACCCCGGGAGTGTGAAAATATCCGATTTTCCTGACCCCGGGAGTGTGAAAAAAATCCAATTTTCCTGACCATGGGAGTTTGAAAAATATCTGATTTTCCTAACCCCGGGAGTGTGAAAATATCTGATTCTCCTGATCCCGGGAGTGTGAAAAAAATCCGATTTTCCTGACCCCGGGATTGGGAAAAAATCCAATTTTCCTGACCCCGGGAGTGTGAAAAATCCAATTTTCCTGACCCCGGGAGTGTGAAACAAATCCAATTTTCCTGACCCGGGGAGTGTGAAAAAAATCTGATTTTCCTGATCCCGGGAGTGTGAAAATTTCCGATTTTCCTGACCCCGGGAGTGTGAAAAATATCAGAATTTCCTGACCCCGGGAGTGTGAAAAAATGTGATTTTCTTGACCCCGGGAGTGTGAAAAAAATAAATTCTCCTGACCCCGGGAGTGTGAAAATATCTGATTTTCTTGACCCCGGGAGTGTGAAAAAAATTAAATTCTCCTGACCCCGGGAGTGTGAAAAAATCCACTTTTCCTGACCCCAGGAGTGTGAAAAAAATTAAATTCTCCTGACCCCGGGAGTGTGGAAAATGTGATTTTCCTAACACCGGGAGTGTGAAAAAAATCAGAATTTACTGACCCCGGGAGTGTGGAAAATGTGATTTTCCTAACACCGGGAGTGTGAAAAAATCAGAATTTCCTGACCCCGGGAGTGTGAAAAAATGTGATTTTCTTGAACACTGGAGTGTGAAAAAAATTAAATTCTCCTGACCCCGAGAGTGTGAAAAAATCCAATTTTCCTGACCCCGGGAGTGTGAAAATATCAGAATTTCCTGACCCCAGGAGTGTGAAAAAAAATCCAATTTTCCTGACCCCAGGAGTTTGAATTAAATCTGGTTTTCCTGACCCCGGGAGTATGAAAATAACCAATTTTCCTGACACCGGGAGTGTGACAATATGCGATTTTCCTGACCCCGGGAGTGTGGAAAAAATCAGAATTTCCTGACACCGGGATTATGAAAATATCTGACTCTCCTGACCCCAGGAGTGTGAAAAAATCAAATTTTCCTGACCCAGGGAGTTTGAAAAAAATCTGGTTTTCCTGACCCTGGGAGTATGAAAATATCCAATTTTCCTGACACCGGGAGTGTGACAATATGCGATTTTCCTGACCCCGGGAGGGTGAAAAAAATCAGAATTTCCTGACCCCGGGAGTTTAAAAAAATCCGATTTTCCTGACCCCGGGAGTGTGAAAATATCCGATTTTCCTGACCCTGTGAGTTTGAAAAAAATCTGATTTTCCCAACCCCGGGAGTGTGAAAATATCTGATTCTCCTGATCCCGGGAGTGTGAAAAAATCCGATTTTCCTGACCCCGGGAGTGTGAAAAAATCCAATTTTCCTGACCCCGGGAATGTGAAAAATCCAATTTTCCTGACCCCGGGAGTGTGAAAAAACTCCAATTTTCCTCACCCCGGGAGTGTGAAAAAATCCACTTTTCCTGATCCCGGGAGTGTGAAAATCTCCGATTTTCCTGACCCCGGGAGTGTGAAAAATATCAGAATTTCCTGAACCCGGGAGTGTGAAAAAATATGATTTTCTTGACCCCGGGAGTGTGAAAAAATAAATTTTCCTGACCCCGGGAGTGTGAAAATATCTGATTTTCTTGACCCCGGGAGTGTGAAAAAAATTAAATTCTCCTGACCCCGGGAGTGTGAAAAAATCCACTTTTCCTGACCCCGGGAGTGTGAAAAAATCCAATTTTCCTGACCCCAGGAGTGTGAAAAAAATCAGAATTTCCTGACCCCAGGAATTTAAAAAAATCCAATTTTCCTGACCCCGGGAGTGTGAAAATATCTGATTTTCCTGACCCCGGGAGTGTGAAAAAAATTAAATTCTCCTGACCCCGGGAGTGTGAAAAATGTGATTTTCCTAACACCGGGAGTGTGAAAAAAATCAGAATTTCCTGACCCCGGGAATGTGAAAAAATGTGATTTTCTTGACCCCGGGCGTGTGAAAAAAATCAGAATCTCCTGAACCTGGGAGTGTGAAAAAATGTGATTCTCTTGAACCTGGGAGTGTGAAAAATATTAAATTTTCCTGACCCCGGGAGTGTAAAAAAATCCAATTTTCATGACCCCGGGAGTGTGAAAAATATCAGAATTTCCTGACCCCGGGAGTGTGAAAAAATTTGATTTTCCTGACCCCGGGAGTGTGAAAATATCTGATTTTCTTGACCCCGGGAGTGTGGAAAAAAATAAATTTTCCTGACCACGGGAGTGTGAAAATATCTGATTTTCTTGACCCCGGGAGTGTGAAAAAAATTAAATTCTCCTGACCCCGGGAGTGTGAAAAAATCCACTTTTCCTGACCCCGGGAGTGTGAAAAAAATCAGAATTTCCTGACCCCGGGAGTGTGAAAAAATGTGATTTTCTTGACCACTGGAGTGTGAAAAAAATTAAATTCTCCTGACCCCGGGAGTGTGACAAAATCCAATTTTCCTGACCCCGGGAGTGTGAAAAAAATCAGAATTTCCTGACCCCAGGAATTTAAAAAAATCCAATTTTCCTGACCCCGGGAGTGTGAAAATATCTGATTTTCCTGACCCGGGAGTGTGACAAAATAAATTTTCCTGACCCCGGGAGTGTGAAAATATCTGATTTTCTTGACCCCGGGAGTGTGAAAAAAATTAAATTCTCCTGACCCCGGGAGTGTGAAAAAATCCACTTTTCCTGACCCCGGGAGTGTGAAAAAATCCAATTTTCCTGACCCCAGGAGTGTGAAAAAAATCAGAATTTCCTGACCCCAGGAATTTAAAAAAATCCAATTTTCCTGACCCCGGGAGTGTGAAAATATCTGATTTTCCTGACCCCGGGAGTGTGAAAAAAATCCGATTTTCCTGACCCTGGGAGTTTGAAAAAAATCTGATTTTCCTGACCCCGGGAGTGTGAAAATATCTGATTCTCCTGACCCCGGGAGTGTGAAAAAATCCAATTTTCCTGACCCCGGGAGTGTGAAAATAATCCAATTTTCCTGACACCGGGAGTGTGAAAAAATCCAATTTTCCTGACCCTGGGAGTGTGAAAAAAATCCAATTTTCCTGACCCAGGGAGTTTGAAAAAAATCTGGTTTTCCTGACCCTGGGAGTATGAAAATATCCAATTTTCCTGACACCGGGAGTGTGACAATATGCGATTTTCCTGACCCCGGGAGTGTGAAAAAATCAGAATTTCCTGACCCCGGGAGTTTAAAAAATCCGATTTTCCTGACCCCGGGAGTGTGAAAATATCCGATTTTCCTGACCCCGGGAGTGTGAAAAAAATCCAATTTTCCTGACCATGGGAGTTTGAAAAATATCTGATTTTCCTAACCCCGGGAGTGTGAAAATATCTGATTCTCCTGATCCCGGGAGTGTGAAAAAATCCGATTTTCCTGACCCCGGGAGTGTGAAAATATCAGAATTTCCTGACCCCAGGAGTGTGAAAAAAAATCCAATTTTCCTGACCCCAGGAGTTTGAATTAAATCTGGTTTTCCTGACCCCGGGAGTATGAAAATAACCAATTTTCCTGACACCGGGAGTGTGACAATATGCGATTTTCCTGACCCCGGGAGTGTGGAAAAAATCAGAATTTCCTGACCCCGGGATTATGAAAATATCTGACTCTCCTGACCCCAGGAGTGTGAAAAAATCAAATTTTCCTGACCCAGGGAGTTTGAAAAAAATCTGGTTTTCCTGACCCTGGGAGTATGAAAATATCCAATTTTACTGACACCGGGAGTGTGACAATATGCGATTTTCCTGACCCCGGGAGGGTGAAAAAAATCAGAATTTCCTGACCCCGGGAGTTTAAAAAAATCCGATTTTCCTGACCCCGGGAGTGTGAAAATATCCGATTTTCCTGACCCTGGGAGTTTGAAAAAAATCTGATTTTCCTAACCCCGGGAGTGTGAAAATATCTGATTCTCCTGATCCCGGGAGTGTGAAAAAATTCGATTTTCCTGACCCCGGGAGTGTGAAAAAATCCAATTTTCCTGACCCCGGGAGTGTGAAAAATCCAATTTTCCTGACCCCGGGAGTGTGAAAAAAATCCAATTTTCCTGACCCGGGGAGTGTGAAAAAAATCTGATTTTCCTTATCCCGGGAGTGTGAAAATTTCCGATTTTCCTGACCCCGGGAGTGTGAAAAATATCAGAATTTCCTGACCCCGGGAGTGTGAAAAAATGTGATTTTCTTGACCCCGGGAGTGTGAAAAAAATAAATTTTCCTGACCCCGGGAGTGTGAAAATATCTGATTTTCTTGACCCCGGGAGTGTGAAAAAAATTAAATTCTCCTGACCCCGGGAGTGTGAAAAAATCCACTTTTCCTGACCCCGGGAGTGTGAAAAAAATTAAATTCTCCTGACCCCGGGAGTGTGGAAAATGTGATTTTCCTAACACCGGGAGTGTGAAAAAAATCAGAATTTCCTGACCCCAGGAGTGTGGAAAATGTGATTTTCCTAACACCGGGAGTGTGAAAAAAATCAGAATTTCCTGACCCCGGGAGTGTGAAAAAATGTGATTTTCTTGACCACTGGAGTGTGAAAAAAATTAAATTCTCTTGACCCCGGGAGTGTGAAAAAATCCAATTTTCCTGACCCCGGGAGTGTGAAAATATCTGATTTTCTTGACCCAGGGAGTGTGAAAAAAATTAAATTCTCCTCACCCCGGGAGTGTGAAAAAATCCACTTTTCCTGACCCCGGGAGTGTGAAAATATCTGATTTTCCTGACCGCAGGAGTGTGAAAAAAATCCAATTTTCCTGACCCCGGGAGTGTGAAAAAAATTAAATTCTCCTGACCCCGGGAGTGTGAAAAATGTGATTTTCCTAACACCGGGAGTGTGAAAAAAATCAGAATTTCCTGACCCCGGGAGTGTGAAAAAATGTGATTTTCTTGACCCCGGGAGTGTGAAAAAAATCAGAATCTCCTGAACCCGGGAGTGTGAAAAAATGTGATTCTCTTGAACCTGGGAGTGTGAAAAATATTAAATTTTCCTGACCCCGGGAGTGTAAAAAAATCCAATTTTCATGACCCCGGGAGTGTGAAAAATATCAGAATTTCCTGACCCCGGGAGTGTGAAAAAATTTGATTTTCCTGACCCCGGGAGTGTGAAAATATCTGATTTTCTTGACCCCGGGAGTGTGGAAAAAAATAAATTTTCCTGACCACGGGAGTGTGAAAATATCTGATTTTCTTGACCCCGGGAGTGTGAAAAAAATTAAATTCTCCTGACCCCGGGAGTGTGAAAAATGTGATTTTCCTAACACCGGGAGTGTGAAAAAAATCAGAATTTCCTGACCCCGGGAGTGTGAAAAAATGTGATTTTCTTGACCACTGGAGTGTGAAAAAAATTAAATTCTCCTGACCCCGGGAGTGTGACAAAATCCAATTTTCCTGACCCCGGGAGTGTGAAAAAAATCAGAATTTCCTGACCCCGGGAGTTTAAAAAAATCCAATTTTCCTGACCCCGGGAGTGTGAAAATATCAGATTTTCCTGACCCCGGGAGTGTGAAAAAAATCCGATTTTCCTGACCCTGGGAGTTTGAAAAAAATCTGATTTTCCTGACCCCGGGAGTGTGAAAATATCTGATTCTCCTGACGCCGGGATTGTGAAAAAATCCAATTTTCCTGACCCCGGGAGTGTGAAAAAATCCACTTTTCCTGAC
The DNA here is from genome assembly GCA_035047305.1 of Bradypodion pumilum. Classification (NCBI taxonomy): domain Eukaryota; kingdom Metazoa; phylum Chordata; class Lepidosauria; order Squamata; family Chamaeleonidae; genus Bradypodion; species Bradypodion pumilum. The sequence goes on along the minus strand of JAWDJD010000009.1, from coordinate 20,484,811 downwards.
CCCGGGAGTGTGAAAATATCTGATTTTCCTGACCGCAGGAGTGTGAAAAAAATCCAATTTTCCTGCCCCCGGGAGTGTGAAAAAAATTAAATTCTCCTGACCCCGGGAGTGTGAAAAATGTTATTTTCCTAACACCGGGAGTGTGAAAAAAATCAGAATTTCCTGACCCCGGGAGTGTGAAAAAATGTGATTTTCTTGACCCCGGGAGTGTGAAAAAATCAGAATCTCCTGAACCCGGGAGTGTGAAAAAATGTGATTCTCTTGAACACGGGAGTGTGAAAAATATTAAATTTCCTGACCCCGGGAGTGTAAAAAAATCCAATTTTCATGACCCCGGGAGTGTGAAAAATATCAGAATTTCCTGACCCTGGGAGTGTGAAAAAATGTGATTTTCCTGACCCCAGGAGTGTGAAAATATCTGATTTTATTGACCCCGGGAGTGTGGAAAAAAATAAATTTTCCTGACCACGGGAGTGTGAAAATATCTGATTTTCTTGACCCCGGGAGTGTGAAAAAAATTAAATTCTCCTGACCCCGGGAGTGTGAAAAATGTGATTTTCCTAACACCGGGAGTGTGAAAAAAATCAGAATTTCCTGACCCCAGGAGTGTGGAAAATGTGATTTTCCTAACACCGGGAGTGTGAAAAAAATCAGAATTTCCTGACCCCGGGAGTGTGAAAAAATGTGATTTTCTTGACCACTGGAGTGTGAAAAAAATTAAATTCTCTTGACCCCGGGAGTGTGAAAAAATCCAATTTTCCTGACCCCGGGAGTGTGAAAATATCTGATTTTCTTGGCCCAGGGAGTGTGAAAAAAATTAAATTCTCCTCACCCCGGGAGTGTGAAAAAATCCACTTTTCCTGACCCCGGGAGTGTGAAAATATCTGATTTTCCTGACCGCAGGAGTGTGAAAAAAATCCAATTTTCCTGACGCCGGGAGTGTGAAAAAAATTAAATTCTCCTGACCCCGGGAGTGTGAAAAATGTGATTTTCCTAACACCGGGAGTGTGAAAAAAATCAGAATTTCCTGACCCCGGGAATGTGAAAAAATGTGATTTTCTTGACATCGGGAGTGTGAAAAAAATCAGAATCTCCTGAACCCGGGAGTGTGAAAAAATATGATTCTCTTGAACCCGGGAGTGTGAAAAATATTAAATTCTCCTGACCCCGAGAGTGTGAAAAAATCCAATTTTCCTGACACCGGGAGTGTGACAATATGCGATTTTCCTGACCCCGGGAGTGTGAAAAAAATCAGGATTTCCTGACCCCGGGAGTTTAAAAAAATCCGATTTTCCTGACCCCGGGAGTGTGAAAATATCCGATTTTCCTGACCCCGGGAGTGTGAAAAAATCCAATTTTCCTGACCCTGGGAGTTTGAAAAAAATCTGATTTTCCTAACCCCGGGAGTGTGAAAATATCTGATTCTCCTGATCCCGGGAGTGTGAAAAAATCCGATTTTCCTGACCCCGGGAGTGTGAAAAAATCCAATTTTCCTGACCCCGGGAATGTGAAAAATCCAATTTTCCTGACCCCGGGAGTGTGAAAAAACTCCAATTTTCCTGACCCGGGGAGTGTGAAAAAAATCTGATTTTCCTGATCCCGGGAGTGTGAAAATCTCCGATTTTCCTGACCCCGGGAGTGTGAAAAATATCAGAATTTCCTGAACCCGGGAGTGTGAAAAAATATGATTTTCTTGACCCCAGGAGTGTGAAAAAATAAATTTTCCTGACCCCGGGAGTGTGAAAATATCTGATTTTCTTGACCCCGGGAGTGTGAAAAAAATTAAATTCTCCTGACCCCGGGAGTGTGAAAAAATCCACTTTTCCTGACCCCGGGAATGTGAAAAATCCAATTTTCCTGACCCCGGGAGTGTGAAAAAACTCCAATTTTCCTGACCCGGGGAGTGTGAAAAAAATCTGATTTTCCTGATCCCGGGAGTGTGAAAATCTCCGATTTTCCTGACCCCGGGAGTGTGAAAAATATCAGAATTTCCTGAACCCGGGAGTGTGAAAAAATATGATTTTCTTGACCCCGGGAGTGTGAAAAAATAAATTTTCCTGACCCCGGGAGTGTGAAAATATCTGATTTTCTTGACCCCGGGAGTGTGAAAAAAATTAAATTCTCCTGACCCCGGGAGTGTGAAAAAATCCACTTTTCCTGACCCCGGGAGTGTGAAAAAATCCAATTTTCCTGACCCCAGGAGTGTGAAAAAAATCAGAATTTCCTGACCCCAGGAATTTAAAAAAATCCAATTTTCCTGACCCGGGGAGTTTGAAAAAAATCTGGTTTTCCTGACCCCGGGAGTATGAAAATATCCAATTTTCCTGACACCGGGAGTGTGACAATATGCGATTTTCCTGACCCCGGGAGTGTGAAAATATCTGATTCTCCTGACCCCGGGAGTGTGAAAAAATCCAATTTTCCTGACCCCGGGAGTGTGAAAATAATCCAATTTTCCTGACCCCGGGAGTGTGAAAAAATCCAATTTTCCTGACCCTGGGAGTGTGAAAAAAATCCAATTTTCCTGACCCAGGGAGTTTGAAAAAAATCTGGTTTTCCTGACCCTGGGAGTATGAAAATATCCAATTTTCCTGACACCGGGAGTTTGACAATATGCGATTTTCCTGACCCCGGGAGTGTGAAAAAAATCAGAATTTCCTGACCCCGGGAGTTTAAAAAATCCGATTTTCCTGACCCCGGGAGTGTGAAAATATCCGATTTTCCTGACCCCGGGAGTGTGAAAAAAATCCAATTTTCCTGACCATGGGAGTTTGAAAAATATCTGATTTTCCTAACCCCGGGAGTGTGAAAATATCTGATTCTCCTGATCCCGGGAGTGTGAAAAAATCCGATTTTCCTGACCCCGGGAGTGGGAAAAAATCCAATTTTCCTGACCCCGGGAGTGTGAAAAATCCAATTTTCCTGACCCCGGGAGTGTGAAAAAAATCCAATTTTCCTGACCCGGGGAGTGTGAAAAAAATCTGATTTTCCTGATCCCGGGAGTGTGAAAATTTCCGATTTTCCTGACCCCGGGAGTGTGAAAAATATCAGAATTTCCTGACCCCGGGAGTGTGAAAAAATGTGATTTTCTTGACCCCGGGAGTGTGAAAAAAATAAATTTTCCTGACCCCGGGAGTGTGAAAATATCTGATTTTCTTGACCCCGGGAGTGTGAAAAAAATTAAATTCTCCTGACCCCGGGAGTGTGAAAAAATCCACTTTTCCTGACCCCAGGAGTGTGAAAAAAATTAAATTCTCCTGACCCCGGGAGTGTGGAAAATGTGATTTTCCTAACACCGGGAGTGTGAAAAAAATCAGAATTTACTGACCCCGGGAGTGTGGAAAATGTGATTTTCCTAACACCGGGAGTTTGAAAAAATCAGAATTTCCTGACCCCGGGAGTGTGAAAAAATGTGATTTTCTTGAACACTGGAGTGTGAAAAAAATTAAATTCTCCTGACCCCGAGAGTGTGAAAAAATCCAATTTTCCTGACCCCGGGAGTGTGAAAATATCAGAATTTCCTGACCCCAGGAGTGTGAAAAAAAATCCAATTTTCCTGACCCCAGGAGTTTGAATTAAATCTGGTTTTCCTGACCCCAGGAGTATGAAAATAACCAATTTTCCTGACACCGGGAGTGTGACAATATGCGATTTTCCTGACCCCGGGAGTGTGGAAAAAATCAGAATTTCCTGACCCCGGGATTATGAAAATATCTGACTCTCCTGACCCCAGGAGTGTGAAAAAATCAAATTTTCCTGACCCAGGGAGTTTGAAAAAAATCTGGTTTTCCTGACCCTGGGAGTATGAAAATATCCAATTTTCCTGACACCGGGAGTGTGACAATATGCGATTTTCCTGACCCCGGGAGGGTGAAAAAAATCAGAATTTCCTGACCCCGGGAGTTTAAAAAAATCCGATTTTCCTGACCCCGGGAGTGTGAAAATATCCGATTTTCCTGACCCTGGGAGTTTGAAAAAAATCTGATTTTCCTAACCCCGGGAGTGTGAAAATATCTGATTCTCCTGATCCCGGGAGTGTGAAAAAATCCGATTTTCCTGACCCCGGGAGTGTGAAAAAATCCAATTTTCCTGACCCCGGGAATGTGAAAAATCCAATTTTCCTGACTCCGGGAGTGTGAAAAAACTCCAATTTTCCTCACCCCGGGAGTGTGAAAAAATCCACTTTTCCTGATCCCGGGAGTGTGAAAATCTCCGATTTTCCTGACCCCGGGAGTGTGAAAAATATCAGAATTTCCTGAACCCGGGAGTGTGAAAAAATATGATTTTCTTGACCCCGGGAGTGTGAAAAAATAAATTTTCCTGACCCCGGGAGTGTGAAAATATCTGATTTTCTTGACCCCGGGAGTGTGAAAAAAATTAAATTCTCCTGACCCCGGGAGTGTGACAAAATCCAATTTTCCTGACCCCGGGAGTGTGAAAAAAATCAGAATTTCCTGACCCCAGGAATTTAAAAAAATCCAATTTTCCTGACCCCGGGAGTGTGAAAATATCTGATTTTCCTGACCCCGGGAGTGTGAAAAAAATCCGATTTTCCTGACCCCGGGAGTGTGAAAAAATAAATTTTCCTGACCCCGGGAGTGTGAAAATATCTGATTTTCTTGACCCCGGGAGTGTGAAAAAAATTAAATTCTCCTGACCCCGGGAGTGTGAAAAAATCCAATTTTCCTGACCCCAGGAGTGTGAAAAAAATCAGAATTTCCTGACCCCAGGAATTTAAAAAAATCCAATTTTCCTGACCCCGGGAGTGTGAAAATATCTGATTTTCCTGACCCCGGGAGTGTGAAAAAAATCCGATTTTCCTGACCCTGGGAGTTTGAAAAAAATCTGATTTTCCTGACCCCGGAGTGTGAAAATATCTGATTCTCCTGACCCCGGGAGTGTGAAAAAATCCAATTTTCCTGACCCCGGGAGTGTGAAAATAATCCAATTTTCCTGACACCGGGAGTGTGAAAAAATCCAATTTTCCTGACCCTGGGAGTGTGAAAAAAATCCAATTTTCCTGACCCAGGGAGTTTGAAAAAAATCTGGTTTTCCTGACCCTGGGAGTATGAAAATATCCAATTTTCCTGACACCGGGAGTGTGACAATATGCGATTTTCCTGACCCCGGGAGTGTGAAAAAAATCAGAATTTCCTGACCCCGGGAGTTTAAAAAATCCGATTTTCCTGACCCCGGGAGTGTGAAAATATCCGATTTTCCTGACCCCGGGAGTGTGAAAATATCTGATTCTCCTGATCCCGGGAGTGTGAAAAAATCCGATTTTCCTGACCCCGGGAGTGTGAAAATATCAGAATTTCCTGACCCCAGGAGTGTGAAAAAAAATCCAATTTTCCTGACCCCAGGAGTTTGAATTAAATCTGGTTTTCCTGACCCCGGGAGTATGAAAATAACCAATTTTCCTGACACCGGGAGTGTGACAATATGCGATTTTCCTGACCCCGGGAGGGTGAAAAAAATCAGAATTTCCTGACCCCGGGAGTTTAAAAAAATCCGATTTTCCTGACCCCGGGAGTGTGAAAATATCCGATTTTCCTGACCCTGGGAGTTTGAAAAAAATCTGATTTTCCTAACCCCGGGAGTGTGAAAATATCTGATTCTCCTGATCCCGGGAGTGTGAAAAAATCCGATTTTCCTGACCCCGGGAGTGTGAAAAAATCCAATTTTCCTGACCCCGGGAGTGTGAAAAATCCAATTTTCCTGACCCCGGGAGTGTGAAAAATATCAGAATTTCCTGACCCCGGGAGTGTGAAAAAATGTGATTTTCTTGACCCCGGGAGTGTGAAAAAAATAAATTTTCCTGACCCCGGGAGTGTGAAAATATCTGATTTTTTTGACCCCGGGAGTGTGAAAAAATTTAAATTCTCCTGACCCTGGGAGTGTGAAAAAATCCACTTTTCCTGACCCCGGGAGTGTGAAAAAAATTAAATTCTCCTGACCCCGGGAGTGTGAAAAATGTGATTTTCCTAACACCGGGAGTGTGAAAAAAATCAGAATTTCCTGACCCCAGGAGTGTGGAAAATGTGATTTTCCTAACACCGGGAGTGTGAAAAAAATCAGAATTTCCTGACCCCGGGAGTGTGAAAAAATGTGATTTTCTTGACCACTGGAGTGTGAAAAAAATTAAATTCTCTTGACCCCGGGAGTGTGAAAAAATCCAATTTTCCTGACCCCGGGAGTGTGAAAATATCTGATTTTCTTGGCCCAGGGAGTGTGAAAAAAATTAAATTCTCCTCACCCCGGGAGTGTGAAAAAATCCACTTTTCCTGACCCCGGGAGTGTGAAAATATCTGATTTTCCTGACCGCAGGAGTGTGAAAAAAATCCAATTTTCCTGACGCCGGGAGTGTGAAAAAAATTAAATTCTCCTGACCCCGGGAGTGTGAAAAATGTGATTTTCCTAACACCGGGAGTGTGAAAAAAATCAGAATTTCCTGACCCCGGGAATGTGAAAAAATGTGATTTTCTTGACATCGGGAGTGTGAAAAAAATCAGAATCTCCTGAACCCGGGAGTGTGAAAAAATATGATTCTCTTGAACCCGGGAGTGTGAAAAATATTAAATTCTCCTGACCCCGAGAGTGTGAAAAAATCCAATTTTCCTGACACCGGGAGTGTGACAATATGCGATTTTCCTGACCCCGGGAGTGTGAAAAAAATCAGGATTTCCTGACCCCGGGAGTTTAAAAAAATCCGATTTTCCTGACCCCGGGAGTGTGAAAATATCCGATTTTCCTGACCCCGGGAGTGTGAAAAAATCCAATTTTCCTGACCCTGGGAGTTTGAAAAAAATCTGATTTTCCTAACCCCGGGAGTGTGAAAATATCTGATTCTCCTGATCCCGGGAGTGTGAAAAAATCCGATTTTCCTGACCCCGGGAGTGTGAAAAAATCCAATTTTCCTGACCCCGGGAATGTGAAAAATCCAATTTTCCTGACCCCGGGAGTGTGAAAAAACTCCAATTTTCCTGACCCGGGGAGTGTGAAAAAAATCTGATTTTCCTGATCCCGGGAGTGTGAAAATCTCCGATTTTCCTGACCCCGGGAGTGTGAAAAATATCAGAATTTCCTGAACCCGGGAGTGTGAAAAAATATGATTTTCTTGACCCCAGGAGTGTGAAAAAATAAATTTTCCTGACCCCGGGAGTGTGAAAATATCTGATTTTCTTGACCCCGGGAGTGTGAAAAAAATTAAATTCTCCTGACCCCGGGAGTGTGAAAAAATCCACTTTTCCTGACCCCGGGAATGTGAAAAATCCAATTTTCCTGACCCCGGGAGTGTGAAAAAACTCCAATTTTCCTGACCCGGGGAGTGTGAAAAAAATCTGATTTTCCTGATCCCGGGAGTGTAAAAATCTCCGATTTTCCTGACCCCGGGAGTGTGAAAAATATCAGAATTTCCTGAACCCGGGAGTGTGAAAAAATATGATTTTCTTGACCCCGGGAGTGTGAAAAAATAAATTTTCCTGACCCCGGGAGTGTGAAAAAATGTGATTCTCTTGAACCCGGGAGTGTGAAAAATATTAAATTTTCCTGACCCCGGGAGTGTAAAAAAATCCAATTTTCATGACCCCGGGAGTGTGAAAAATATCAGAATTTCCTGACCCCGGGAGTGTGAAAAAATGTGATTTTCCTGACCCCGGGAGTGTGAAAATATCTGATTTTCTTGACCCCGGGAGTGTGGAAAAAAATAAATTTTCCTGACCATGGGAGTGTGAAAATATCTGATTTTCTTGACCCCGGGAGTGTGAAAAAAATTAAATTCTCCTGACCCCGGGAGTGTGAAAAATGTGATTTTCCTAACACCGGGAGTGTGAAAAAAATCAGAATTTCCTGACCGCAGGAGTGTGAAAAAATGTGATTTTCTTGACCACTGGAGTGTGAAAAAAATTAAATTCTCTTGACCCCGGGAGTGTGAAAAAATCCAATTTTCCTGACCCCGGGAGTGTGAAAATATCTGATTTTCTTGACCCAGGGAGTGTGAAAAAAATTAAATTCTCCTCACCCCGGGAGTGTGAAAAAATCCACTTTTCCTGACCCCGGGAGTGTGAAAATATCTGATTTTCCTGACCGCAGGAGTGTGAAAAAAATCCAATTTTCCTGACCCCGGGAGTGTGAAAAAAATTAAATTCTCCTGACCCCGGGAGTGTGAAAAATGTGATTTTCCTAACACCGGGAGTGTGAAAAAAATCAGAATTTCCTGACCCCGGGAATGTGAAAAAATGTGATTTTCTTGACCCCGGGAGTGTGAAAAAAATCAGAATCTCCTGAACCCGGGAGTGTGAAAAAATGTGATTCTCTTGAACCCGGGAGTGTGAAAAATATTAAATTCTCCTGACCCCAAGAGTGTGAAAAAATCCAATTTTCCTGACACCAGGAGTGTGACAATATGCGATTTTCCTGACCCCGGGAGTGTGAAAAAAATCAGAATTTCCTGACCCCGGGAGTTTAAAAAAATCCGATTTTCCTGACCCCGGGAGTGTGAAAAAAATCTGATTTTCCTGATCCCGGGAGTGTGAAAATCTCCGATTTTCCTGACCCCGGGAGTGTGAAAAATATCAGAATTTCCTGAACCCGGGAGTGTGAAAAAATATGATTTTCTTGACCCCGGGAGTGTGAAAAAATAAATTTTCCTGACCCCGGGAGTGTGAAAATATCTGATTTTCTTGACCCCGGGAGTGTGAAAAAAATTAAATTCTCCTGACCCCGGGAGTGTGAAAAAATCCACTTTTCCTGACCCCGGGAGTGTGAAAAAATCCAATTTTCCTGACCCCAGGAGTGTGAAAAAAATCAGAATTTCCTGACCCCAGGAATTTAAAAAAATCCAATTTTCCTGACCCGGGGAGTTTGAAAAAAATCTGGTTTTCCTGACCCCGGGAGTATGAAAATATCCAATTTTCCTGACACCGGGAGTGTGACAATATGCGATTTTCCTGACCCCGGGAGTGTGAAAATATCTGATTCTCCTGACCCCGGGAGTGTGAAAAAATCCAATTTTCCTGACCCCGGGAGTGTGAAAATAATCCAATTTTCCTGACCCCGGGAGTGTGAAAAAATCCAATTTTCCTGACCCTGGGAGTCTGAAAAAAATCCAATTTTCCTGACCCAGGGAGTTTGAAAAAAATCTGGTTTTCCTGACCCTGGGAGTATGAAAATATCCAATTTTCCTGACACCGGGAGTTTGACAATATGCGATTTTCCTGACCCCGGGAGTGTGAAAAAAATCAGAATTTCCTGACCCCGGGAGTTTAAAAAATCCGATTTTCCTGACCCCGGGAGTGTGAAAATATCCGATTTTCCTGACCCCGGGAGTGTGAAAAAAATCCAATTTTCCTGACCCCGGGAGTGTGAAAATATCTGATTTTCTTGACACAGGGAGTGTGAAAAAAATTAAATTCTCCTCACCCCGGGAGTGTGAAAAAATCCACTTTTCCTGACCCCGGGAGTGTGAAAATATCTGATTTTCCTGACCGCAGGAGTGTGAAAAAAATCCAATTTTCCTGACCCCGGGAGTGTGAAAAAAATTAAATTCTCCTGACCCCGGGAGTGTGAAAAATGTGATTTTCCTAACACCGGGAGTGTGAAAAAAATCAGAATTTCCTGACCCCGGGAATGTGAAAAAATGTGATTTTCTTGACCCCGGGAGTGTGAAAAAAATCAGAATCTCCTGAACCCGGGAGTGTGAAAAAATGTGATTCTCTTGAACCCGGGAGTGTGAAAAATATTAAATTCTCCTGACCCCAAGAGTGTGAAAAAATCCAATTTTCCTGACACCAGGAGTGTGACAATATGCGATTTTCCTGACCCCGGGAGTGTGAAAAAAATCAGAATTTCCTGACCCCGGGAGTTTAAAAAAATCCGATTTTCCTGACCCCGGGAGTGTGAAAAAATCTGATTTTCCTGATCCCGGGAGTGTGAAAATCTCCGATTTTCCTGACCCCGGGAGTGTGAAAAATATCAGAATTTCCTGAACCCGGGAGTGTGAAAAAATATGATTTTCTTGACCCCGGGAGTGTGAAAAAATAAATTTTCCTGACCCCGGGAGTGTGAAAATATCTGATTTTCTTGACCCCGGGAGTGTGAAAAAAATTAAATTCTCCTGACCCCGGGAGTGTGAAAAAATCCACTTTTCCTGACCCCGGGAGTGTGAAAAAATCCAATTTTCCTGACCCCAGGAGTGTGAAAAAAATCAGAATTTCCTGACCCCAGGAATTTAAAAAAATCCAATTTTCCTGACCCGGGGAGTTTGAAAAAAATCTGGTTTTCCTGACCCCGGGAGTATGAAAATATCCAATTTTCCTGACACCGGGAGTGTGACAATATGCGATTTTCCTGACCCCGGGAGTGTGAAAATATCTGATTCTCCTGACCCCGGGAGTGTGAAAAAATCCAATTTTCCTGACCCCGGGAGTGTGAAAATAATCCAATTTTCCTGACCCCGGGAGTGTGAAAAAATCCAATTTTCCTGACCCTGGGAGTCTGAAAAAAATCCAATTTTCCTGACCCAGGGAGTTTGAAAAAAATCTGGTTTTCCTGACCCTGGGAGTATGAAAATATCCAATTTTCCTGACACCGGGAGTTTGACAATATGCGATTTTCCTGACCCCGGGAGTGTGAAAAGAATCAGAATTTCCTGACCCCGGAAGTTTAAAAAATCCGATTTTCCTGACCCCGGGAGTGTGAAAATATCCGATTTTCCTGACCCCGGGAGTGTGAAAAAAATCCAATTTTCCTGACCATGGGAGTTTGAAAAATATCTGATTTTCCTAACCCCGGGAGTGTGAAAATATCTGATTCTCCTGATCCCGGGAGTGTGAAAAAATCCGATTTTCCTGACCCCGGGAGTGGGAAAAAATCCAATTTTCCTGACCCCGGGAGTGTGAAAAATCCAATTTTCCTGACCCCGGGAGTGTGAAAAAAATCCAATTTTCCTGACCCGGGGAGTGTGAAAAAAATCTGATTTTCCTGATCCCGGGAGTGTGAAAATTTCCGATTTTCCTGACCCCGGGAGTGTGAAAAATATCAGAATTTCCTGACCCCGGGAGTGTGAAAAAATGTGATTTTCTTGACCCCGGGAGTGTGAAAAAAATAAATTTTCCTGACCCCGGGAGTGTGAAAAAATCCACTTTTCCTGACCCCAGGAGTGTGAAAAAAATTAAATTCTCCTGACCCCGGGAGTGTGGAAAATGTGATTTTCCTAACACTGGGAGTGTGAAAAAAATCAGAATTTACTGACCCCGGGAGTGTGGAAAATGTGATTTTCCTAACACCGGGAGTGTGAAAAAATCAGAATTTCCTGACCCCGGGAGTGTGAAAAAATGTGATTTTCTTGAACACTGGAGTGTGAAAAAAATTAAATTCTCCTGACCCCGAGAGTGTGAAAAAATCCAATTTTCCTGACCCCGGGAGTGTGAAAATATCAGAATTTCCTGACCCCAGGAGTGTGAAAAAAAATCCAATTTTCCTGACCCCAGGAGTTTGAATTAAATCTGGTTTTCCTGACCCCGGGAGTATGAAAATAACCAATTTTCCTGACACCGGGAGTGTGACAATATGCGATTTTCCTGACCCCGGGAGTGTGGAAAAAATCAGAATTTCCTGACCCCGGGATTATGAAAATATCTGACTCTCCTGACCCCAGGAGTGTGAAAAAATCCGATTTTCCTGACCCTGGGAGTTTGAAAAAAATCTGATTTTCCTAACCCCGGGAGTGTGAAAATATCTGATTCTCCTGATCCCGGGAGTGTGAAAAAATCCGATTTTCCTGACCCCGGGAGTGTGAAAAAATCCAATTTTCCTGACCCCGGGAATGTGAAAAATCCAATTTTCCTGACTCCGGGAGTGTGAAAAAACTCCAATTTTCCTCACCCCGGGAGTGTGAAAAAATCCACTTTTCCTGATCCCGGGAGTGTGAAAATCTCCGATTTTCCTGACCCCGGGAGTGTGAAAAATATCAGAATTTCCTGAACCCGGGAGTGTGAAAAAATATGATTTTCTTGACCCCGGGAGTGTGAAAAAATAAATTTTCCTGACCCCGGGAGTGTGAAAATATCTGATTTTCTTGACCCCGGGAGTGTGAAAAAAATTAAATTCTCCTGACCCCGGGAGTGTGAAAAAATCCACTTTTCCTGACCCCGGGAGTGTGAAAAAATCCAATTTTCCTGACCCCAGGAGTGTGAAAAAAATCAGAATTTCCTGACCCCAGGAATTTAAAAAAATCCAATTTTCCTGACCCGGGGAGTTTGAAAAAAATCTGGTTTTCCTGACCCCGGGAGTATGAAAATATCCAATTTTCCTGACACCGGGAGTGTGACAATATGCGATTTTCCTGACCCCGGGAGTGTGAAAATATCTGATTCTCCTGACCCCGGGAGTGTGAAAAAATCCAATTTTCCTGACCCCGGGAGTGTGAAAATAATCCAATTTTCCTGACCCCGGGAGTGTGAAAAAATCCAATTTTCCTGACCCTGGGAGTCTGAAAAAAATCCAATTTTCCTGACCCAGGGAGTTTGAAAAAAATCTGGTTTTCCTGACCCTGGGAGTATGAAAATATCCAATTTTCCTGACACCGGGAGTTTGACAATATGCGATTTTCCTGACCCCGGGAGTGTGAAAAAAATCAGAATTTCCTGACCCCGGGAGTTTAAAAAATCCGATTTTCCTGACCCCGGGAGTGTGAAAATATCCGATTTTCCTGACCCCGGGAGTGTGAAAAAAATCCAATTTTCCTGACCCCGGGAGTGTGAAAATATCTGATTTTCTTGACACAGGGAGTGTGAAAAAAATTAAATTCTCCTCACCCCGGGAGTGTGAAAAAATCCACTTTTCCTGACCCCGGGAGTGTGAAAATATCTGATTTTCCTGACCGCAGGAGTGTGAAAAAAATCCAATTTTCCTGACCCCGGGAGTGTGAAAAAAATTAAATTCTCCTGACCCCGGGAGTGTGAAAAATGTGATTTTCCTAACACCGGGAGTGTGAAAAAAATCAGAATTTCCTGACCCCGGGAATGTGAAAAAATGTGATTTTCTTGACCCCGGGAGTGTGAAAAAAATCAGAATCTCCTGAACCCGGGAGTGTGAAAAAATGTGATTCTCTTGAACCCGGGAGTGTGAAAAATATTAAATTCTCCTGACCCCAAGAGTGTGAAAAAATCCAATTTTCCTGACACCAGGAGTGTGACAATATGCGATTTTCCTGACCCCGGGAGTGTGAAAAAAATCAGAATTTCCTGACCCCGGGAGTTTAAAAAAATCCGATTTTCCTGACCCCGGGAGTGTGAAAAAATCTGATTTTCCTGATCCCGGGAGTGTGAAAATCTCCGATTTTCCTGACCCCGGGAGTGTGAAAAATATCAGAATTTCCTGAACCCGGGAGTGTGAAAAAATATGATTTTCTTGACCCCGGGAGTGTGAAAAAATAAATTTTCCTGACCCCGGGAGTGTGAAAATATCTGATTTTCTTGACCCCGGGAGTGTGAAAAAAATTAAATTCTCCTGACCCCGGGAGTGTGAAAAAATCCACTTTTCCTGACCCCGGGAGTGTGAAAAAATCCAATTTTCCTGACCCCAGGAGTGTGAAAAAAATCAGAATTTCCTGACCCCAGGAATTTAAAAAAATCCAATTTTCCTGACCCGGGGAGTTTGAAAAAAATCTGGTTTTCCTGACCCCGGGAGTATGAAAATATCCAATTTTCCTGACACCGGGAGTGTGACAATATGCGATTTTCCTGACCCCGGGAGTGTGAAAATATCTGATTCTCCTGACCCCGGGAGTGTGAAAAAATCCAATTTTCCTGACCCCGGGAGTGTGAAAATAATCCAATTTTCCTGACCCCGGGAGTGTGAAAAAATCCAATTTTCCTGACCCTGGGAGTCTGAAAAAAATCCAATTTTCCTGACCCAGGGAGTTTGAAAAAAATCTGGTTTTCCTGACCCTGGGAGTATGAAAATATCCAATTTTCCTGACACCGGGAGTTTGACAATATGCGATTTTCCTGACCCCGGGAGTGTGAAAAGAATCAGAATTTCCTGACCCCGGAAGTTTAAAAAATCCGATTTTCCTGACCCCGGGAGTGTGAAAATATCCGATTTTCCTGACCCCGGGAGTGTGAAAAAAATCCAATTTTCCTGACCATGGGAGTTTGAAAAATATCTGATTTTCCTAACCCCGGGAGTGTGAAAATATCTGATTCTCCTGATCCCGGGAGTGTGAAAAAATCCGATTTTCCTGACCCCGGGAGTGGGAAAAAATCCAATTTTCCTGACCCCGGGAGTGTGAAAAATCCAATTTTCCTGACCCCGGGAGTGTGAAAAAAATCCAATTTTCCTGACCCGGGGAGTGTGAAAAAAATCTGATTTTCCTGATCCCGGGAGTGTGAAAATTTCCGATTTTCCTGACCCCGGGAGTGTGAAAAATATCAGAATTTCCTGACCCCGGGAGTGTGAAAAAATGTGATTTTCTTGACCCCGGGAGTGTGAAAAAAATAAATTTTCCTGACCCCGGGAGTGTGAAAAAATCCACTTTTCCTGACCCCAGGAGTGTGAAAAAAATTAAATTCTCCTGACCCCGGGAGTGTGGAAAATGTGATTTTCCTAACACTGGGAGTGTGAAAAAAATCAGAATTTACTGACCCCGGGAGTGTGGAAAATGTGATTTTCCTAACACCGGGAGTGTGAAAAAATCAGAATTTCCTGACCCCGGGAGTGTGAAAAAATGTGATTTTCTTGAACACTGGAGTGTGAAAAAAATTAAATTCTCCTGACCCCGAGAGTGTGAAAAAATCCAATTTTCCTGACCCCGGGAGTGTGAAAATATCAGAATTTCCTGACCCCAGGAGTGTGAAAAAAAATCCAATTTTCCTGACCCCAGGAGTTTGAATTAAATCTGGTTTTCCTGACCCCGGGAGTATGAAAATAACCAATTTTCCTGACACCGGGAGTGTGACAATATGCGATTTTCCTGACCCCGGGAGTGTGGAAAAAATCAGAATTTCCTGACCCCGGGATTATGAAAATATCTGACTCTCCTGACCCCAGGAGTGTGAAAAAATCCGATTTTCCTGACCCTGGGAGTTTGAAAAAAATCTGATTTTCCTAACCCCGGGAGTGTGAAAATATCTGATTCTCCTGATCCCGGGAGTGTGAAAAAATCCGATTTTCCTGACCCCGGGAGTGTGAAAAAATCCAATTTTCCTGACCCCGGGAATGTGAAAAATCCAATTTTCCTGACTCCGGGAGTGTGAAAAAACTCCAATTTTCCTCACCCCGGGAGTGTGAAAAAATCCACTTTTCCTGATCCCGGGAGTGTGAAAATCTCCGATTTTCCTGACCCCGGGAGTGTGAAAAATATCAGAATTTCCTGAACCCGGGAGTGTGAAAAAATATGATTTTCTTGACCCCGGGAGTGTGAAAAAATAAATTTTCCTGACCCCGGGAGTGTGAAAATATCTGATTTTCTTGACCCCGGGAGTGTGAAAAAAATTAAATTCTCCTGACCCCGGGAGTGTGAAAAAAATCCACTTTTCCTGACCCCGGGAGTGTGAAAAAATCCAATTTTCCTGACCCCAGGAGTGTGAAAAAAATCAGAATTTCCTGACCCCAGGAATTTAAAAAAATCCAATTTTCCTGACCCCGGGAGTGTGAAAATATCTGATTTTCCTGACCCCGGGAGTGTGAAAAAAATTAAATTCTCCTGACCCCGGGAGTGTGAAAAATGTGATTTTCCTAACACCGGGAGTGTGAAAAAAATCAGAATTTCCTGACCCCGGGAGTGTGAAAAAATGTGATTTTCTTGACCCCGGGAGTGTGAAAAAAATCAGAATCTCCTGAACCCGGGAGTGTGAAAAAATGTGATTCTCTTGAACCCGGGAGTGTGAAAAATATTAAATTTTCCTGACCCCGGGAGTGTAAAAAAATCCAATTTTCATGACCCCGGGAGTGTGAAAAATATCAGAATTTCCTGACCCCGGGAGTGTGAAAAAATTTGATTTTCCTGACCCCGGGAGTGTGAAAATATCTGATTTTCTTGACCCCGGGAGTGTGGAAAAAAATAAATTTTCCTGACCACGGGAGTGTGAAAATATCTGATTTTCTTGACCCCGGGAGTGTGAAAAAAATTAAATTCTCCTGACCCCGGGAGTGTGAAAAATGTGATTTTCCTGACCCCGGGAGTGTGAAAAAATGTGATTTTCTTGACCACTGGAGTGTGAAAAAAATTAAATTCTCCTGACCCCGGGAGTGTGACAAAATCCAATTTTCCTGACCCCGGGAGTGTGAAAAAAATCAGAATTTCCTGACCCCAGGAATTTAAAAAAATCCAATTTTCCTGACCCCGGGAGTGTGAAAATATCTGATTTTCCTGACCCCGGGAGTGTGAAAAAAATCCGATTTTCCTGACCCCGGGAGTGTGAAAAAATAAATTTTCCTGACCCCGGGAGTGTGAAAATATCTGATTTTCTTGACCCCGGGAGTGTGAAAAAAATTAAATTCTCCTGACCCCGGGAGTGTGAAAAAATCCACTTTTCCTGACCCCGGGAGTGTGAAAAAATCCAATTTTCCTGACCCCAGGAGTGTGAAAAAAATCAGAATTTCCTGACCCCAGGAATTTAAAAAAATCCAATTTTCCTGACCCCGGGAGTGTGAAAATATCTGATTTTCCTGACTCCGGGAGTGTGAAAAAAATCCGATTTTCCTGACCCTGGGAGTTTGAAAAAAATCTGATTTTCCTGACCCCGGGAGTGTGAAAATATCTGATTCTCCTGACCCCGGGAGTGTGAAAAAATCCAATTTTCCTGACACCGGGAGTGTGACAATATGCGATTTTCCTGACCCCGGGAGTGTGAAAAAAATCAGAATTTCCTGACCCCGGGAGTTTAAAAAATCCGATTTTCCTGACCCCGGGAGTGTGAAAATATCCGATTTTCCTGACCCCGGGAGTGTGAAAAAAATCCAATTTTCCTGACCATGTGAGTTTGAAAAATATCTGATTTTCCTAACCCCGGGAGTGTGAAAATATCTGATTCTCCTGATCCCGGGAGTGTGAAAAAATCCGATTTTCCTGACCCCGGGAGTGTGAAAATATCAGAATTTCCTGACCCCAGGAGTGTGAAAAAAAATCCAATTTTCCTGACCCCAGGAGTTTGAATTAAATCTGGTTTTCCTGACCCCGGGAGTATGAAAATAACCAATTTTCCTGACACCGGGAGTGTGACAATATGCGATTTTCCTGACCCCGGGAGTGTGGAAAAAATCAGAATTTCCTGACCCCGGGATTATGAAAATATCTGACTCTCCTGACCCCAGGAGTGTGAAAAAATCAAATTTTCCTGACCCAGGGAGTTTGAAAAAAATCTGGTTTTCCTGACACTGGGAGTATGAAAATATCCAATTTTCCTGACACCGGGAGTGTGACAATATGCGATTTTCCTGACCCCGGGAGGGTGAAAAAAATCAGAATTTCCTGACCCCGGGAGTTTAAAAAAATCCGATTTTCCTGACCCCGGGAGTGTGAAAATATCCGATTTTCCTGACCCTGGGAGTTTGAAAAAAATCTGATTTTCCTAACCCCGGGAGTGTGAAAATATCTGATTCTCCTGATCCCGGGAGTGTGAAAAAATTCGATTTTCCTGACCCCGGGAGTGTGAAAAAATCCAATTTTCCTGACCCCGGGAGTGTGAAAAATCCAATTTTCCTGACCCCGGGAGTGTGAAAAATATCAGAATTTCCTGACCCCGGGAGTGTGAAAAAATGTGATTTTCTTGACCCCGGGAGTGTGAAAAAAATAAATTTTCCTGACCCCGGGAGTGTGAAAATATCTGATTTTCTTGACCCCGGGAGTGTGAAAAAAATTAAATTCTCCTGACCCCGGGAGTGTTAAAAAATCCACTTTTCCTGACCCCGGGAGTGTGAAAAAAATTAAATTCTCCTGACCCCGGGAGTGTGGAAAATGTGATTTTCCTAACACCGGGAGTGTGAAAAAAATCAGAATTTCCTGACCCCAGGAGTGTGGAAAATGTGATTTTCCTAACACCGGGAGTGTGAAAAAAATCAGAATTTCCTGACCCCGGGAGTGTGAAAAAATGTGATTTTCTTGACCACTGGAGTGTGAAAAAAATTAAATTCTCTTGACCCCGGGAGTGTGAAAAAATCCAATTTTCCTGACCCCGGGAGTGTGAAAATATCTGATTTTCTTGACCCAGGGAGTGTGAAAAAAATTAAATTCTCCTCACCCCGGGAGTGTGAAAAAATCCACTTTTCCTGACCCCGGGAGTGTGAAAATATCTGATTTTCCTGACCGCAGGAGTGTGAAAAAAATCCAATTTTCCTGACCCCGGGAGTGTGAAAAAAATTAAATTCTCCTGACCCCGGGAGTGTGAAAAATGTGATTTTCCTAACACCGGGAGTGTGAAAAAAATCAGAATTTCCTGACCCCGGGAGTGTGAAAAAATGTGATTTTCTTGACCCCGGGAGTGTGAAAAAAATCAGAATCTCCTGAACCCGGGAGTGTGAAAAAATGTGATTCTCTTGAACCCGGGAGTGTGAAAAATATTAAATTTTCCTGACCCCGGGAGTGTAAAAAAATCCAATTTTCATGACCCCGGGAGTGTGAAAAATATCAGAATTTCCTGACCCCGGGAGTGTGAAAAAATGTGATTTTCCTGACCCCGGGAGTGTGAAAATATCTGATTTTCTTGACCCGGGGAGTGTGGAAAAAAATAAATTTTCCTGACCACGGGAGTGTGAAAATATCTGATTTTCTTGACCCCGGGAGTGTGAAAAAAATTAAATTCTCCTGACCCTGGGAGTGTGAAAAATGTGATTTTCCTAACACCGGGAGTGTGAAAAAAATCAGAATTTCCTGACCCCGGGAGTGTGAAAAAATGTGATTTTCTTGACCACTGGAGTGTGAAAAAAATTAAATTCTCTTGACCCCGGGAGTGTGAAAAAATCCAATTTTCCTGACCCCGGGAGTGTGAAAATATCTGATTTTCTTGACCCAGGGAGTGTGAAAAAAATTAAATTCTCCTCACCCCGGGAGTGTGAAAAAATCCACTTTTCCTGACCCCGGGAGTGTGAAAATATCTGATTTTCCTGACCGCAGGAGTGTGAAAAAAATCCAATTTTCCTGACCCCGGGAGTGTGAAAAAAATTAAATTCTCCTGACCCCGGGAGTGTGAAAAATGTGATTTTCCTAACACCGGGAGTGTGAAAAAAATCAGAATTTCCTGACCCCGGGAATGTGAAAAAATGTGATTTTCTTGACCCCGGGAGTGTGAAAAAAATCAGAATCTCCTGAACCCGGGAGTGTGAAAAAATGTGATTCTCTTGAACCCGGGAGTGTGAAAAATATTAAATTCTCCTGACCCCGAGAGTGTGAAAAAATCCAATTTTCCTGACACCAGGAGTGTGACAATATGCGATTTTCCTGACCCCGGGAGTGTGAAAAAAATCAGAATTTCCTGACCCCGGGAGTTTAAAAAAATCCGATTTTCCTGACCCCGGGAGTGTGAAAAAAATCTGATTTTCCTGATCCCGGGAGTGTGAAAATCTCCGATTTTCCTGACCCCGGGAGTGTGAAAAATATCAGAATTTCCTGAACCCGGGAGTGTGAAAAAATATGATTTTCTTGACCCCGGGAGTGTGAAAAAATAAATTTTCCTGACCCCGGGAGTGTGAAAATATCTGATTTTCTTGACCCCGGGAGTGTGAAAAAAATTAAATTCTCCTGACCCCGGGAGTGTGAAAAAATCCACTTTTCCTGACCCCGGGAGTGTGAAAAAATCCAATTTTCCTGACCCCAGGAGTGTGAAAAAAATCAGAATTTCCTGACCCCAGGAATTTAAAAAAATCCAATTTTCCTGACCCGGGGAGTTTGAAAAAAATCTGGTTTTCCTGACCCCGGGAGTATGAAAATATCCAATTTTCCTGACACCGGGAGTGTGACAATATGCGATTTTCCTGACCCCGGGAGTGTGAAAATATCTGATTCTCCTGACCCCGGGAGTGTGAAAAAATCCAATTTTCCTGACCCCGGGAGTGTGAAAATAATCCAATTTTCCTGACCCCGGGAGTGTGAAAAAATCCAATTTTCCTGACCCTGGGAGTGTGAAAAAAATCCAATTTTCCTGACCCAGGGAGTTTGAAAAAAATCTGGTTTTCCTGACCCTGGGAGTATGAAAATATCCAATTTTCCTGACACCGGGAGTTTGACAATATGCGATTTTCCTGACCCCGGGAGTGTGAAAAAAATCAGAATTTCCTGACCCCGGGAGTTTAAAAAATCCGATTTTCCTGACCCCGGGAGTGTGAAAATATCCGATTTTCCTGACCCGGGAGTGTGAAAAAAATCCAATTTTCCTGACCATGGGAGTTTGAAAAATATCTGATTTTCCTAACCCCGGGAGTGTGAAAATATCTGATTCTCCTGATCCCGGGAGTGTGAAAAAATCCGATTTTCCTGACCCCGGGAGTGGGAAAAAATCCAATTTTCCTGACCCCGGGAGTGTGAAAAATCCAATTTTCCTGACCCCGGGAGTGTGAAAAAAATCCAATTTTCCTGACCCGGGGAGTGTGAAAAAAATCTGATTTTCCTGATCCCGGGAGTGTGAAAATTTCCGATTTTCCTGACCCCAGGAGTGTGAAAAATATCAGAATTTCCTGACCCCGGGAGTGTGAAAAAATGTGATTTTCTTGACCCCGGGAGTGTGAAAAAAATAAATTTTCCTGACCCCGGGAGTGTGAAAATATCTGATTTTCTTGACCCCGGGAGTGTGAAAAAAATTAAATTCTCCTGACCCCTGGAGTGTGAAAAAATCCACTTTTCCTGACCCCAGGAGTGTGAAAAAAATTAAATTCTCCTGACCCCGGGAGTGTGGAAAATGTGATTTTCCTAACACTGGGAGTGTGAAAAAAATCAGAATTTACTGACCCCGGGAGTGTGAAAAAATGTGATTTTCTTGAACACTGGAGTGTGAAAAAAATTAAATTCTCCTGACCCCGAGAGTGTGAAAAAATCCAATTTTCCTGACCCCGGGAGTGTGAAAATATCAGAATTTCCTGACCCCAGGAGGGTGAAAAAAAATCCAATTTTCCTGACCCCAGGAGTTTGAATTAAATCTGGTTTTCCTGACCCCGGGAGTATGAAAATAACCAATTTTCCTGACACCGGGAGTGTGACAATATGCGATTTTCCTGACCCCGGGAGTGTGGAAAAAATCAGAATTTCCTGACCCCGGGATTATGAAAATATCTGACTCTCCTGACCCCAGGAGTGTGAAAAAATCAAATTTTCCTGACCCAGGGAGTTTGAAAAAAATCTGGTTTTCCTGACCCTGGGAGTATGAAAATATCCAATTTTCCTGACACCGGGAGTGTGACAATATGCGATTTTCCTGACCCCGGGAGGGTGAAAAAAATCAGAATTTCCTGACCCCGGGAGTTTAAAAAAATCCGATTTTCCTGACCCCGGGAGTGTGAAAATATCCGATTTTCCTGACCCTGGGAGTTTGAAAAAAATCTGATTTTCCTAACCCCGGGAGTGTGAAAATATCTGATTCTCCTGATCCCGGGAGTGTGAAAAAATCCGATTTTCCTGACCCCGGGAGTGTGAAAAAATCCAATTTTCCTGACCCCGGGAATGTGAAAAATCCAATTTTCCTGACTCCGGGAGTGTGAAAAAACTCCAATTTTCCTCACCCCGGGAGTGTGAAAAAATCCACTTTTCCTGATCCCGGGAGTGTGAAAATCTCCGATTTTCCTGACCCCGGGAGTGTGAAAAATAACAGAATTTCCTGAACCCGGGAGTGTGAAAAAATATGATTTTCTTGACCCCGGGAGTGTGAAAAAATAAATTTTCCTGACCCCGGGAGTGTGAAAATATCTGATTTTCTTGACCCCGGGAGTGTGAAAAAAATTAAATTCTCCTGACCCCGGGAGTGTGAAAAAATCCACTTTTCCTGACCCCGGGAGTGTGAAAAAATCCAATTTTCCTGACCCCAGGAGTGTGAAAAAAATCAAAATTTCCTGACCCCAGGAATTTAAAAAAATCCAATTTTCCTGACCCCGGGAGTGTGAAAATATCTGATTTTCCTGACCCCGGGAGTGTGAAAAAAATTAAATTATCCTGACCCCGGGAGTGTAAAAAAATCCAATTTTCATGACCCCGGGAGTGTGAAAAATATCAGAATTTCCTGACCCCGGGAGTGTGAAAAAATTTGATTTTCCTGACCCCGGGAGTGTGAAAATATCTGATTTTCTTGACCCCGGGAGTGTGGAAAAAAATAAATTTTCCTGACCACGGGAGTGTGAAAATATCTGATTTTCTTGACCCCGGGAGTGTGAAAAAAATTAAATTCTCCTGACCCCGGGAGTGTGAAAAATGTGATTTTCCTAACACCGGGAGTGTGAAAAAAATCAGAATTTCCTGACCCCGGGAGTGTGAAAAAATGTGATTTTCTTGACCACTGGAGTGTGAAAAAAATTAAATTCTCCTGACCCCGGTAGTGTGACAAAATCCAATTTTCCTGACCCCGGGAGTGTGAAAAAAATCAGAATTTCCTGACCCCAGGAATTTAAAAAAATCCAATTTTCCTGACCCCGGGAGTGTGAAAATATCTGATTTTCCTGACCCCGGGAGTGTGAAAAAAATCCGATTTTCCTGACCCCGGGAGTGTGAAAAAATAAATTTTCCTGACCCCGGGAGTGTGAAAATATCTGATTTTCTTGACCCCGGGAGTGTGAAAAAAATTAAATTCTCCTGACCCCGGGAGTGTGAAAAAATCCACTTTTCCTGACCCCGGGAGTGTGAAAAAATCCAATTTTCCTGACCCCAGGAGTGTGAAAAAAATCAGAATTTCCTGACCCCAGGAATTTAAAAAAATCCAATTTTCCTGACCCCGGGAGTGTGAAAATATCTGATTTTCCTGACCCCGGGAGTGTGAAAAAAATCTGATTTTCCTGACCCTGGGAGTTTGAAAAAAATCTGATTTTCCTGACCCTGGGAGTTTGAAAAAAATCTGATTTTCCTGACCCCGGGAGTGTGAAAATATCTGATTCTCCTGACCCCGGGAGTGTGAAAAAATCCAATTTTCCTGACCCCGGGAGTGTGAAAATAATCCAATTTTCCTGACACCGGGAGTGTGAAAAAATCCAATTTTCCTGACCCTGGGAGTGTGAAAAAAATCCAATTTTCCTGACCCAGGGAGTTTGAAAAAAATCTGGTTTTCCTGACCCTGGGAGTATGAAAATATCCAATTTTCCTGACACCGGGAGTGTGACAATATGCGATTTTCCTGACCCTGGGAGTGTGAAAAAAATCAGAATTTCCTGACCCCGGGAGTTTAAAAAATCCGATTTTCCTGACCCCGGGAGTGTGAAAATATCCGATTTTCCTGACCCCGGGAGTGTGAAAAAAATCCAATTTTCCTGACCATGGGAGTTTGAAAAATATCTGATTTTCCTAACCCCGGGAGTGTGAAAATATCTGATTCTCCTGATCCAGGGAGTGTGAAAAAATCCGATTTTCCTGACCCCGGGAGTGTGAAAATATCAGAATTTCCTGACCCCAGGAGTGTGAAAAAAAATCCAATTTTCCTGACCCCAGGAGTTTGAATTAAATCTGGTTTTCCTGACCCCGGGAGTATGAAAATAACCAATTTTCCTGACACCGGGAGTGTGACAATATGCGATTTTCCTGACCCCGGGAGTGTGGAAAAAATCAGAATTTCCTGACCGCGGGATTATGAAAATATCTGACTCTCCTGACCCCAGGAGTGTGAAAAAATCAAATTTTCCTGACCCAGGGAGTTTGAAAAAAATCTGGTTTTCCTGACCCTGGGAGTATGAAAATATCCAATTTTCCTGACACCGGGAGTGTGACAATATGCGATTTTCCTGACCCCGGGAGGGTGAAAAAAATCAGAATTTCCTGACCCCGGGAGTTTAAAAAAATCCGATTTTCCTGACCCCGGGAGTGTGAAAATATCCGATTTTCCTGACCCTGGGAGTTTGAAAAAAATCTGATTTTCCTAACCCCGGGAGTGTGAAAATATCTGATTCTCCTGATCCCGGGAGTGTGAAAAAATTCGATTTTCCTGACCCCGGGAGTGTGAAAAAATCCAATTTTCCTGACCCCGGGAGTGTGAAAAATCCAATTTTCCTGACCCCGGGAGTGTGAAAAATATCAGAATTTCCTGACCCCGGGAGTGTGAAAAAATGTGATTTTCTTGACCCCGGGAGTGTGAAAAAAATTAAAATCTCCTGACCCCGGGAGTGTGGAAAATGTGATTTTCCTAACACCGGGAGTGTGAAAAAAATCAGAATTTCCTGACCCCAGGAGTGTGGAAAATGTGATTTTCCTAACACCGGGAGTGTGAAAAAAATCAGAATTTCCTGACCCCGGGAGTGTGAAAAAATGTGATTTTCTTGACCACTGGAGTGTGAAAAAAATTAAATTCTCTTGACCCCAGGAGTGTGAAAAAATCCAATTTTCCTGACCCCGGGAGTGTGAAAATATCTGATTTTCTTGACCCAGGGAGTGTGAAAAAAATTAAATTCTCCTCACCCCGGGAGTGTGAAAAAATCCACTTTTCCTGACCCCGGGAGTGTGAAAATATCTGATTTTCCTGACCGCAGGAGTGTGAAAAAAATCCAATTTTCCTGACCCCGGGAGTGTGAAAAAAATTAAATTCTCCTGACCCCGGGAGTGTGAAAAATGTGATTTTCCTAACACCAGGAGTGTGAAAAAAATCAGAATTTCCTGACCCCGGGAGTGTGAAAAAATGTGATTTTCTTGACCCCGGGAGTGTGAAAAAAATCAGAATCTCCTGAACCCGGGAGTGTGAAAAAATGTGATTCTCTTGAACCCGGGAGTGTGAAAAATATTAAATTTTCCTGACCCCGGGAGTGTAAAAAAATCCAATTTTCATGACCCCGGGAGTGTGAAAAATATCAGAATTTCCTGACCCCGGGAGTGTGAAAAAATTTGATTTTCCTGACCCCGGGAGTGTGAAAATATCTGATTTTCTTGACCCCGGGAGTGTGGAAAAAAATAAATTTTCCTGACCACGGGAGTGTGAAAATATCTGATTTTCTTGACCCCGGGAGTGTGAAAAAAATTAAATTCTCCTGACCCCGGGAGTGTGAAAAATGTGATTTTCCTAACACCGGGAGTGTGAAAAAAATCAGAATTTCCTGACCCCGGGAGTGTGAAAAAATGTGATTTTCTTGACCACTGGAGTGTGAAAAAAATTAAATTCTCCTGACCCCGGGAGTGTGACAAAATCCAATTTTCCTGACCCCGGGAGTGTGAAAAAAATCAGAATTTCCTGACCCCGGGAGTTTAAAAAAATCCAATTTTCCTGACCCCGGGAGTGTGAAAATATCAGATTTTCCTGACCCCGGGAGTGTGAAAAAAATCCGATTTTCCTGACCCTGGGAGTTTGAAAAAAATCTGATTTTCCTCACCCCGGGAGTGTGAAAATATCTGATTCTCCTGACCCCGGGATTGTGAAAAAATCCAATTTTCCTGACCCCGGGAGTGTGAAAAAATCCACTTTTCCTGACCCCGGGAGTGTGAAAATATCTGATTTTCCTGACCGCAGGAGTGTGAAAAAAATCCAATTTTCCTGCCCCCGGGAGTGTGAAAAATGTGATTTTCCTAACACCGGGAGTGTGAAAAAAATCAGAATTTCCTGACCCCGGGAGTGTGAAAAAATGTGATTTTCTTGACCCCGGGAGTGTGAAAAAAATCAGAATCTCCTGAACCCGGGAGTGTGAAAAAATGTGATTCTCTTGAACCCGGGAGTGTGAAAAATATTAAATTTTCCTGACCCCGGGAGTGTAAAAAAATCCAATTTTCATGACCCCGGGAGTGTGAAAAATATCAGAATTTCCTGACCCCGGGAGTGTGAAAAAATGTGATTTTCCTGACCACGGGAGTGTGAAAATATCTGATTTTATTGACCCCGGGAGTGTGGAAAAAAATAAATTTTCCTGACCACGGGAGTGTGAAAATATCTGATTTTCTTTACCCCGGGAGTGTGAAAAAAATTAAATTCTCCTGACCCCGGGAGTGTGAAAAATGTGATTTTCCTAACACCGGGAGTGTGAAAAAAATCAGAATTTCCTGACCCCAGGAGTGTGGAAAATGTGATTTTCCTAACACCGGGAGTGTGAAAAAAATCAGAATTTCCTGACCCCGGGAGTGTGAAAAAATGTGATTTTCTTGACCACTGGAGTGTGAAAAAAATTAAATTCTCTTGACCCCGGGAGTGTGAAAAAATCCAATTTTCCTGACCCCGGGAGTGTGAAAATATCTGATTTTCTTGACACAGGGAGTGTGAAAAAAATTAAATTCTCCTCACCCCGGGAGTGTGAAAAAATCCACTTTTCCTGACCCCGGGAGTGTGAAAATATCTGATTTTCCTGACCGCAGGAGTGTGAAAAAAATCCAATTTTCCTGACCCCGGGAGTGTGAAAAAAATTAAATTCTCCTGACCCCGGGAGTGTGAAAAATGTGATTTTCCTAACACCGGGAGTGTGAAAAAAATCAGAATTTCCTGACCCCAGGAGTGTGGAAAATGTGATTTTCCTAACACCGGGAGTGTGAAAAAAATCAGAATTTCCTGACCCCGGGAGTGTGAAAAAATGTGATTTTCTTGACCACTGGAGTGTGAAAAAAATTAAATTCTCTTGACCCCAGGAGTGTGAAAAAATCCAATTTTCCTGACCCCGGGAGTGTGAAAATATCTGATTTTCTTGACCCAGGGAGTGTGAAAAAAATTAAATTCTCCTCACCCCGGGAGTGTGAAAAAATCCACTTTTCCTGACCCCGGGAGTGTGAAAATATCTGATTTTCCTGACCGCAGGAGTGTGAAAAAAATCCAATTTTCCTGACCCCGGGAGTGTGAAAAAAATTAAATTCTCCTGACCCCGGGAGTGTGAAAAATGTGATTTTCCTAACACCGGGAGTGTGAAAAAATCAGAATTTCCTGACCCCGGGAATGTGAAAAAATGTGATTTTCTTGACCCCGGGAGTGTGAAAAAAATCAGAATCTCCTGAACCCGGGAGTGTGAAAAAATGTGATTCTCTTGAACCCGGGAGTGTGAAAAAAATCAGAATCTCATGACCCCGGGAGTGTGAAAAATATCAGAATTTCCTGACCCCGGGAGTGTGAAAAAATTTGATTTTCCTGACCCCGGGAGTGTGAAAATATCTGATTTTCTTGACCCCGGGAGTGTGAAAAAAATTAAATTCTCCTGACCCCGGGAGTGTGAAAAATGTGATTTTCCTAACACCGGGAGTGTGAAAAAAATCAGAATTTCCTGACCCCGGGAGTGTGAAAAAATGTGATTTTCTTGACCACTGGAGTGTTAAAAAAATTAAATTCTCCTGACCCCGGGAGTGTGACAAAATCCAATTTTCCTGACCCCGGGAGTGTGAAAAAAATCAGAATTTCCTGACCCCGGGAGTTTAAAAAAATCCAATTTTCCTGACCCCGGGAGTGTGAAAATATCAGATTTTCCTGACCCCGGGAGTGTGAAAAAAATCCGATTTTCCTGACCCTGGGAGTTTGAAAAAAATCTGATTTTCCTGACCCCGGGAGTGTGAAAATATCTGATTCTCCTGACCCCGGGAGTGTGAAAAAATCCAATTTTCCTGACC
This sequence comes from Bradypodion pumilum, assembly GCA_035047305.1. Lineage (NCBI taxonomy): Eukaryota > Metazoa > Chordata > Lepidosauria > Squamata > Chamaeleonidae > Bradypodion > Bradypodion pumilum. The sequence continues at coordinate 20,457,135 of JAWDJD010000009.1, read as the reverse complement.
CCGGGAGTGTGAAAATAATCCAATTTTCCTGACACCGGGAGTGTGAAAAAATCCAATTTTCCTGACCCCTGGGAGTGTGAAAAAAATCCAATTTTCCTGACCCAGGGAGTTTGAAAAAAATCTGGTTTTCCTGACCCTGGGAGTATGAAAATATCCAATTTTCCTGACACCGGGATTGTGACAATATGCGATTTTCCTGACCCTGGGATTGTGAAAAAAATCAGAATTTCCCGACCCCGGGAGTTTAAAAAATCCGATTTTCCTGACCCCGGGAGTGTGAAAATATCCGATTTTCCTGACCCCGGGAGTGTGAAAAAAATCCAATTTTCCTGACCATGGGAGTTTGAAAAATATCTGATTTTCCTAACCCCGGGAGTGTGAAAATATCTGATTCTCCTGATCCCGGGAGTGTGAAAAAATCCGATTTTCCTGACCCCGGGAGTGTGAAAATATCAGAATTTCCTGACCCCAGGAGTGTGAAAAAAAATCCAATTTTCCTGACCCCAGGAGTTTGAATTAAATCTGGTTTTCCTGACCCCGGGAGTATGAAAATAACCAATTTTCCTGACACCGGGAGTGTGACAATATGCGATTTTCCTGACCCCGGGAGTGTGGAAAAAATCAGAATTTCCTGACCCCGGGATTATGAAAATATCTGACTCTCCTGACCCCAGGAGTGTGAAAAAATCAAATTTTCCTGACCCAGGGAGTTTGAAAAAAATCTGGTTTTCCTGACCCTGGGAGTATGAAAATATCCAATTTTCCTGACACCGGGAGTGTGACAATATGCGATTTTCCTGACCCCGGGAGGGTGAAAAAAATCAGAATTTCCTGACCCCGGGAGTTTAAAAAAATCCGATTTTCCTGACCCCGGGAGTGTGAAAATATCCGATTTTCCTGACCCTGGGAGTTTGAAAAAAATCTGATTTTCCTAACCCCGGGAGTGTGAAAATATCTGATTCTCCTGATCCCGGGAGTGTGAAAAAATTCGATTTTCCTGACCCCGGGAGTGTGAAAAAATCCAATTTTCCTGACCCCGGGAGTGTGAAAAATCCAATTTTCCTGACCCCGGGAGTGTGAAAAATATCAGAATTTCCTGACCCCGGGAGTGTGAAAAAATGTGATTTTCTTGACCCCGGGAGTGTGAAAAAAATTAAAATCTCCTGACCCCGGGAGTGTGGAAAATGTGATTTTCCTAACACCGGGAGTGTGAAAAAAATCAGAATTTCCTGACCCCAGGAGTGTGGAAAATGTGATTTTCCTAACACCGGGAGTGTGAAAAAAATCAGAATTTCCTGACCCCGGGAGTGTGAAAAAATGTGATTTTCTTGACCACTGGAGTGTGAAAAAAATTAAATTCTCTTGACCCCGGGAGTGTGAAAAAATCCAATTTTCCTGACCCCGGGAGTGTGAAAATATCTGATTTTCTTGACCCAGGGAGTGTGAAAAAAATTAAATTCTCCTCACCCCGGGAGTGTGAAAAAATCCACTTTTCCTGACCCCGGGAGTGTGAAAATATCTGATTTTCCTGACCGCAGGAGTGTGAAAAAAATCCAATTTTCCTGACCCCGGGAGTGTGAAAAAAATTAAATTCTCCTGACCCCGGGAGTGTGAAAAATGTGATTTTCCTAACACCAGGAGTGTGAAAAAAATCAGAATTTCCTGACCCCGGGAGTGTGAAAAAATGTGATTTTCTTGACCCCGGGAGTGTGAAAAAAATCAGAATCTCCTGAACCCGGGAGTGTGAAAAAATGTGATTCTCTTGAACCCGGGAGTGTGAAAAATATTAAATTTTCCTGACCCCGGGAGTGTAAAAAAATCCAATTTTCATGACCCCGGGAGTGTGAAAAATATCAGAATTTCCTGACCACGGGAGTGTGAAAAAATTTGATTTTCCTGACCCCGGGAGTGTGAAAATATCTGATTTTCTTGACCCCGGGAGTGTGGAAAAAAATAAATTTTCCTGACCACGGGAGTGTGAAAATATCTGATTTTCTTGACCCCGGGAGTGTGAAAAAAATTAAATTCTCCTGACCCCGGGAGTGTGAAAAATGTGATTTTCCTAACACCGGGAGTGTGAAAAAAATCAGAATTTCCTGACCCCGGGAGTGTGAAAAAATGTGATTTTCTTGACCACTGGAGTGTGAAAAAAATTAAATTCTCCTGACCCCGGGAGTGTGACAAAATCCAATTTTCCTGACCCCGGGAGTGTGAAAAAAATCAGAATTTCCTGACCCCGGGAGTTTAAAAAAATCCAATTTTCCTGACCCCGGGAGTGTGAAAATATCATATTTTCCTGACCCCGGGAGTGTGAAAAAAATCCGATTTTCCTGACCCTGGGAGTTTGAAAAAAATCTGATTTTCCTCACCCCGGGAGTGTGAAAATATCTGATTCTCCTGACCCCGGGATTGTGAAAAAATCCAATTTTCCTGACCCCGGGAGTGTGAAAAAATCCACTTTTCCTGACCCCGGGAGTGTGAAAATATCTGATTTTCCTGACCGCAGGAGTGTGAAAAAAATCCAATTTTCCTGCCCCCGGGAGTGTGAAAAATGTGATTTTCCTAACACCGGGAGTGTGAAAAAAATCAGAATTTCCTGACCCCGGGAATGTGAAAAAATGTGATTTTCTTGACCCCGGGAGTGTGAAAAAAATCAGAATCTCCTGAACCCGGGAGTGTGAAAAAATGTGATTCTCTTGAACCCGGGAGTGTGAAAAATATTAAATTTTCCTGACCCCGGGAGTGTAAAAAAATCCAATTTTCATGACCCCGGGAGTGTGAAAAATATCAGAATTTCCTGACCCCGGGAGTGTGAAAAAATGTGATTTTCCTGACCACGGGAGTGTGAAAATATCTGATTTTATTGACCCCGGGAGTGTGGAAAAAAATAAATTTTCCTGACCACGGGAGTGTGAAAATATCTGATTTTCTTTACCCCGGGAGTGTGAAAAAAATTAAATTCTCCTGACCCCGGGAGTGTGAAAAATGTGATTTTCCTAACACGGGAGTGTGAAAAAAATCAGAATTTCCTGACCCCAGGAGTGTGGAAAATGTGATTTTCCTAACACCGGGAGTGTGAAAAAAATCAGAATTTCCTGACCCCGGGAGTGTGAAAAAATGTGATTTTCTTGACCACTGGAGTGTGAAAAAAATTAAATTCTCTTGACCCCGGGAGTGTGAAAAAATCCAATTTTCCTGACCCCGGGAGTGTGAAAATATCTGATTTTCTTGACACAGGGAGTGTGAAAAAAATTAAATTCTCCTCACCCCGGGAGTGTGAAAAAATCCACTTTTCCTGACCCCGGGAGTGTGAAAATATCTGATTTTCCTGACCGCAGGAGTATGAAAAAAATCCAATTTTCCTGACCCCGGGAGTGTGAAAAAAATTAAATTCTCCTGACCCCGGGAGTGTGAAAAATGTGATTTTCCTAACACCGGGAGTGTGAAAAAAATCAGAATTTCCTGACCCCAGGAGTGTGGAAAATGTGATTTTCCTAACACCGGGAGTGTGAAAAAAATCAGAATTTCCTGACCCCGGGAGTGTGAAAAAATGTGATTTTCTTGACCACTGGAGTGTGAAAAAAATTAAATTCTCTTGACCCCAGGAGTGTGAAAAAATCCAATTTTCCTGACCCCGGGAGTGTGAAAATATCTGATTTTCTTGACCCAGGGAGTGTGAAAAAAATTAAATTCTCCTCACCCCGGGAGTGTGAAAAAATCCACTTTTCCTGACCCCGGGAGTGTGAAAATATCTGATTTTCCTGACCGCAGGAGTGTGAAAAAAATCCAATTTTCCTGACCCCGGGAGTGTGAAAAAAATTAAATTCTCCTGACCCCGGGAGTGTGAAAAATGTGATTTTCCTAACACCGGGAGTGTGAAAAAATCAGAATTTCCTGACCCCGGGAATGTGAAAAAATGTGATTTTCTTGACCCCGGGAGTGTGAAAAAAATCAGAATCTCCTGAACCCGGGAGTGTGAAAAAATGTGATTCTCTTGAACCCGGGAGTGTGAAAAAAATCAGAATCTCATGACCCCGGGAGTGTGAAAAATATCAGAATTTCCTGACCCCGGGAGTGTGAAAAAATTTGATTTTCCTGACCCCGGGAGTGTGAAAATATCTGATTTTCTTGACCCCGGGAGTGTGAAAAAAATTAAATTCTCCTGACCCCGGGAGTGTGAAAAATGTGATTTTCCTAACACCGGGAGTGTGAAAAAAATCAGAATTTCCTGACCCCGGGAGTGTGAAAAAATGTGATTTTCTTGACCACTGGAGTGTGAAAAAAATTAAATTCTCCTGACCCCGGGAGTGTGACAAAATCCAATTTTCCTGACCCCGGGAGTGTGAAAAAAATCAGAATTTCCTGACCCCGGGAGTTTAAAAAAATCCAATTTTCCTGACCCCGGGAGTGTGAAAATATCAGATTTTCCTGACCCCGGGAGTGTGAAAAAAATCCGATTTTCCTGACCCTGGGAGTTTGAAAAAAATCTGATTTTCCTGACCCCGGGAGTGTGAAAATATCTGATTCTCCTGACCCCGGGATTGTGAAAAAATCCAATTTTCCTGACCCTGGGAGTGTGAAAAAATCCACTTTTCCTGACCCCGGGAGTGTGAAAATATCTGATTTTCCTGACCGCAGGAGTGTGAAAAAAATCCAATTTTCCTGCCCCCGGGAGTGTGAAAAAAATTAAATTCTCCTGACCCCGGGAGTGTGAAAAATGTGATTTTCCTAACACCGGGAGTGTGAAAAAAATCAGAATTTCCTGACCCCGGGAGTGTGAAAAAATGTGATTTTCTTGACCCCAGGAGTGTGAAAAAAATCAGAATCTCCTGAACCCGGGAGTGTGAAAAAATGTGATTCTCTTGAACCCGGGAGTGTGAAAAATATTAAATTTTCCTGACCCCGGGAGTGTAAAAAAATCCAATTTTCATGACCCCGGGAGTGTGAAAAATATCAGAATTTCCTGACCCCGGGAGTGTGAAAAAATGTGATTTTCCTGACCCCGGGAGTGTGAAAATATCTGATTTTTTGACCCCGGGAGTGTGGAAAAAAATAAATTTTCCTGACCACGGGAGTGTGAAAATATCTGATTTTCTTGACCCCGGGAGTGTGAAAAAAATTAAATTCTCCTGACCCCGGGAGTGTGAAAAATGTGATTTTCCTAACACCGGGAGTGTGAAAAAAATCAGAATTTCCTGACCCCGGGAGTGTGAAAAAATGTGATTTTCTTGACCACTGGAGTGTGAAAAAAATTAAATTCTCCTGACCCCGGGAGTGTGACAAAATCCAATTTTCCTGACCCCGGGAGTGTGAAAAAAATCAGAATTTCCTGACCCCAGGAATTTAAAAAAATCCAATTTTCCTGACCCCGGGAGTGTGAAAATATCTGATTTTCCTGACCCCGGGAGTGTGAAAAAAATCCGATTTTCCTGACCCCGGGAGTGTGAAAAAATAAATTTTCCTGACCCCGGGAGTGTGAAAATATCTGATTTTCTTGACCCCGGGAGTGTGAAAAAAATTAAATTCTCCTGACCCCGGGAGTGTGAAAAAATCCACTTTTCCTGACCCCGGGAGTGTGAAAAAAATTAAATTCTCCTGACCCCGGGAGTGTGAAAAAATCCACTTTTCCTGACCCCAGGAGTTTGAAAAAAATCAGAATTTCCTGACCCCAGGAATTTAAAAAAATCCAATTTTCCTGACCCCGGGAGTGTGAAAAAATCCACTTTTCCTGACCCCAGGAGTTTGAAAAAAATCAGAATTTCCTGACCCCAGGAATTTAAAAAAATCCAATTTTCCTGACCCCGGGAGTGTGAAAATATCTGATTTTCCTGACCCCGGGAGTGTGAAAAAAATCCGATTTTCCTGACCCTGGGAGTTTGAAAAAAATCTGATTTTCCTGACCCCGGGAGTGTGAAAATATCTGATTCTCCTGACCCCGGGAGTGTGAAAAAATCCAATTTTCCTGACCCCGGGAGTGTGAAAATAATCCAATTTTCCTGACACCGGGAGTGTGAAAAAATCCAATTTTCCTGACCCTGGGAGTGTGAAAAAAATCCAATTTTCCTGACCCAGGGAGTTTGAAAAAAATCTGGTTTTCCTGACCCTGGGAGTATGAAAATATCCAATTTTCCTGACACCGGGAGTGTGACAATATGCGATTTTCCTGACCCCGGGAGTGTGAAAAAAATCAGAATTTCCTGACCCCGGGAGTTTAAAAAATCCGATTTTCCTGACCCCGGGAGTGTGAAAATATCCGATTTTCCTGACCCCGGGAGTGTGAAAAAAATCCAATTTTCCTGACCATGGGAGTTTGAAAAATATCTGATTTTCCTAACCCCGGGAGTGTGAAAATATCTGATTCTCCTGATCCCGGGAGTGTGAAAAAATCCGATTTTCCTGACCCCGGGAGTGTGAAAATATCAGAATTTCCTGACCCCAGGAGTGTGAAAAAAAATCCAATTTTCCTGACCCCAGGAGTTTGAATTAAATCTGGTTTTCCTGACCCCGGGAGTATGAAAATAACCAATTTTCCTGACACCGGGAGTGTGACAATATGCGATTTTCCTGACCCCGGGAGTGTGGAAAAAATCAGAATTTCCTGACCCCGGGATTATGAAAATATCTGACTCTCCTGACCCCAGGAGTGTGAAAAAATCAAATTTTCCTGACCTAGGGAGTTTGAAAAAAATCTGGTTTTCCTGACCCTGGGAGTATGAAAATATCCAATTTTCCTGACACCGGGAGTGTGACAATATGCGATTTTCCTGACCCCGGGAGGGTGAAAAAAATCAGAATTTCCTGACCCCGGGAGTTTAAAAAAATCCGATTTTCCTGACCCCGGGAGTGTGAAAATATCCGATTTTCCTGACCCTGGGAGTTTGAAAAAAATCTGATTTTCCTAACCCCGGGAGTGTGAAAATATCTGATTCTCCTGACCCGGGGAGTGTGAAAAAAATCTGATTTTCCTTATCCCGGGAGTGTGAAAATTTCCGATTTTCCTGACCCCGGGAGTGTGAAAAATATCAGAATTTCCTGACCCCGGGAGTGTGAAAAAATGTGATTTTCTTGACCCCGGGAGTGTGAAAAAAATAAATTTTCCTGACCCCGGGAGTGTGAAAATATCTGATTTTCTTGACCCCGGGAGTGTGAAAAAAAATTAAATTCTCCTGACCCCGGGAGTGTGAAAAAATCCACTTTTCCTGACCCCGGGAGTGTGAAAAAAATTAAATTCTCCTGACCCCGGGAGTGTGGAAAATGTGATTTTCCTAACACCGGGAGTGTGAAAAAAATCAGAATTTCCTGACCCCAGGAGTGTGGAAAATGTGATTTTCCTAACACCGGGAGTGTGAAAAAAATCAGAATTTCCTGACCCCGGGAGTGTGAAAAAATGTGATTTTCTTGACCACTGGAGTGTGAAAAAAATTAAATTTTCCTGACCCCGGGAGTGTGAAAAATATCAGAATTTCCTGACCCCGGGAGTGTGAAAAAATTTGATTTTCCTGACCCCGGGAGTGTGAAAATATCTGATTTTCCTGACCCCGGGAGTGTGGAAAAAAATAAATTTTCCTGACCACGGGAGTGTGAAAATATCTGATTTTCTTGACCCCGGGAGTGTGAAAAAAATTAAATTCTCCTGACCCCGGGAGTGTGAAAAATGTGATTTTCCTAACACCGGGAGTGTGAAAAAAATCAGAATTTCCTGACCCCGGGAGTGTGAAAAAATGTGATTTTCTTGACCACTGGAGTGTGAAAAAAATTAAATTCTCCTGACCCCGGGAGTGTGACAAAATCCAATTTTCCTGACCCCGGGAGTGTGAAAAAAATCAGAATTTCCTGACCCCAGGAATTTAAAAAAATCCAATTTTCCTGACCCCGGGAGTGTGAAAATATCTGATTTTCCTGACCCCGGGAGTGTGAAAAAAATCCGATTTTCCTGACCCCGGGAGTGTGAAAAAATAAATTTTCCTGACCCCGGGAGTGTGAAAATATCTGATTTTCTTGACCCCGGGAGTGTGAAAAAAATTAAATTCTCCTGACCCCGGGAGTGTGAAAAAATCCACTTTTCCTGACCCCGGGAGTGTGAAAAAATCCAATTTTCCTGACCCCAGGAGTGTGAAAAAAATCAGAATTTCCTGACCCCAGGAATTTAAAAAAATCCAATTTTCCTGACCCCGGGAGTGTGAAAATATCTGATTTTCCTGACCCCGGGAGTGTGAAAAAAATCCGATTTTCCTGACCCTGGGAGTTTGAAAAAAATCTGATTTTCCTGACCCCGGGAGTGTGAAAATATCTGATTCTCCTGACCCCGGGAGTGTGAAAAAATCCAATTTTCCTGACCCCGGGAGTGTGAAAATAATCCAATTTTCCTGACACCGGGAGTGTGAAAAAATCCAATTTTCCTGACCCTGGGAGTGTGAAAAAAATCCAATTTTCCTGACCCAGGGAGTTTGAAAAAAATCTGGTTTTCCTGACCCTGGGAGTATGAAAATATCCAATTTTCCTGACACCGGGAGTGTGACAATATGCGATTTTCCTGACCCCGGGAGTGTGAAAAAAATCAGAATTTCCTGACCCCGGGAGTTTAAAAAATCCGATTTTCCTGACCCCGGGAGTGTGAAAATATCCGATTTTCCTGACCCCGGGAGTGTGAAAAAAATCCAATTTTCCTGACCATGGGAGTTTGAAAAATATCTGATTTTCCTAACCCCGGGAGTGTGAAAATATCTGATTCTCCTGATCCCGGGAGTGTGAAAAAATCCGATTTTCCTGACCCCGGGAGTGTGAAAATATCAGAATTTCCTTACCCCAGGAGTGTGAAAAAAAATCCAATTTTCCTGACCCCAGGAGTTTGAATTAAATCTGGTTTTCCTGACCCCGGGAGTATGAAAATAACCAATTTTCCTGACACCGGGAGTGTGACAATATGCGATTTTCCTGACCCCGGGAGTGTGGAAAAAATCAGAATTTCCTGACCCCGGGATTATGAAAATATCTGACTCTCCTGACCCCAGGAGTGTGAAAAAATCAAATTTTCCTGACCCAGGGAGTTTGAAAAAAATCTGGTTTTCCTGACCCTGGGAGTATGAAAATATCCAATTTTCCTGACACCGGGAGTGTGACAATATGCGATTTTCCTGACCCCGGGAGGGTGAAAAAAATCAGAATTTCCTGACCCCGGGAGTTTAAAAAAATCCGATTTTCCTGACCCCGGGAGTGTGAAAATATCCGATTTTCCTGACCCTGGGAGTTTGAAAAAAATCTGATTTTCCTAACCCCGGGAGTGTGAAAATATCTGATTCTCCTGATCCCGGGAGTGTGAAAAAATTCGATTTTCCTGACCCCGGGAGTGTGAAAAAATCCAATTTTCCTGACCCCGGGAGTGTGAAAAATCCAATTTTCCTGACCCCGGGAGTGTGAAAAATATCAGAATTTCCTGACCCCGGGAGTGTGAAAAAATGTGATTTTCTTGACCCCGGGAGTGTGAAAAAAATTAAAATCTCCTGACCCCGGGAGTGTGGAAAATGTGATTTTCCTAACACCGGGAGTGTGAAAAAAATCAGAATTTCCTGACCCCAGGAGTGTGGAAAATGTGATTTTCCTAACACCGGGAGTGTGAAAAAAATCAGAATTTCCTGACCCCGGGAGTGTGAAAAAATGTGATTTTCTTGACCACTGGAGTGTGAAAAAAATTAAATTCTCTTGACCCCGGGAGTGTGAAAAAATCCAATTTTCCTGACCCCGGGAGTGTGAAAATATCTGATTTTCTTGACCCAGGGAGTGTGAAAAAAATTAAATTCTCCTCACCCCGGGAGTGTGAAAAAATCCACTTTTCCTGACCCCGGGAGTGTGAAAATATCTGATTTTCCTGACCGCAGGAGTGTGAAAAAAATCCAATTTTCCTGACCCCGGGAGTGTGAAAAAAATTAAATTCTCCTGACCCCGGGAGTGTGAAAAATGTGATTTTCCTAACACCAGGAGTGTGAAAAAAATCAGAATTTCCTGACCCCGGGAGTGTGAAAAAATGTGATTTTCTTGACCCCGGGAGTGTGAAAAAAATCAGAATCTCCTGAACCTGGGAGTGTGAAAAAATGTGATTCTCTTGAACCCGGGAGTGTGAAAAATATTAAATTTTCCTGACCCCGGGAGTGTAAAAAAATCCAATTTTCATGACCCCGGGAGTGTGAAAAATATCAGAATTTCCTGACCCCGGGAGTGTGAAAAAATTTGATTTTCCTGACCCCGGGAGTGTGAAAATATCTGATTTTCTTGACCCCGGGAGTGTGGAAAAAAATAAATTTTCCTGACCACGGGAGTGTGAAAATATCTGATTTTCTTGACCCCGGGAGTGTGAAAAAAATTAAATTCTCCTGACCCCGGGAGTGTGAAAAATGTGATTTTCCTAACACCGGGAGTGTGAAAAAAATCAGAATTTCCTGACCCCGGGAGTGTGAAAAAATGTGATTTTCTTGACCACTGGAGTGTGAAAAAAATTAAATTCTCCTGACCCCGGGAGTGTGACAAAATCCAATTTTCCTGACCCCGGGAGTGTGAAAAAAATCAGAATTTCCTGACCCCGGGAGTTTAAAAAAATCCAATTTTCCTGACCCCGGGAGTGTGAAAATATCAGATTTTCGTGACCCCGGGAGTGTGAAAAAAATCCGATTTTCCTGACCCTGGGAGTTTGAAAAAAATCTGATTTTCCTCACCCCGGGAGTGTGAAAATATCTGATTCTCCTGACCCCGGGATTGTGAAAAAATCCAATTTTCCTGACCCCGGGAGTGTGAAAAAATCCACTTTTCCTGACCCCGGGAATGTGAAAAATCCAATTTTCCTGACTCCGGGAGTGTGAAAAAACTCCAATTTTCCTCACCCCGGGAGTGTGAAAAAATCCACTTTTCCTGATCCCGGGAGTGTGAAAATCTCCGATTTTCCTGACCCCGGGAGTGTGAAAAATAACAGAATTTCCTGAACCCGGGAGTGTGAAAAATATGATTTTCTTGACCCCGGGAGTGTGAAAAAATAAATTTTCCTGACCCCGGGAGTGTGAAAATATCTGATTTTCTTGACCCCGGGAGTGTGAAAAAAATTAAATTCTCCTGACCCCGGGAGTGTGAAAAAATCCACTTTTCCTGACCCCGGGAGTGTGAAAAAATCCAATTTTCCTGACCCCAGGAGTGTGAAAAAAATCAAAATTTCCTGACCCCAGGAATTTAAAAAAATCCAATTTTCCTGACCCCGGGAGTGTGAAAATATCTGATTTTCCTGACCCCGGGAGTGTGAAAAAAATTAAATTCTCCTGACCCCGGGAGTGTGAAAAATGTGATTTTCCTAACACCGGGAGTGTGAAAAAAATCAGAATTTCCTGACCCCGGGAGTGTGAAAAAATGTGATTTTCTTGACCCCGGGAGTGTGAAAAAAATCAGAATCTCCTGAACCCGGGAGTGTGAAAAAATGTGATTCTCTTGAACCCGGGAGTGTGAAAAATATTAAATTTTCCTGACCCCGGGAGTGTAAAAAAATCCAATTTTCATGACCCCGGGAGTGTGAAAAATATCAGAATTTCCTGACCCCGGGAGTGTGAAAAAATTTGATTTTCCTGACCCCGGGAGTGTGAAAATATCTGATTTTCTTGACCCCGGGAGTGTGGAAAAAAATAAATTTTCCTGACCACGGGAGTGTGAAAATATCTGATTTTCTTGACCCCGGGAGTGTGAAAAAAATTAAATTCTCCTGACCCCGGGAGTGTGAAAAATGTGATTTTCCTAACACCGGGAGTGTGAAAAAAATCAGAATTTCCTGACCCCGGGAGTGTGAAAAAATGTGATTTTCTTGACCACTGGAGTGTGAAAAAAATTAAATTCTCCTGACCCCGGGAGTGTGACAAAATCCAATTTTCCTGACCCCGGGAGTGTGAAAAAAATCAGAATTTCCTGACCCCAGGAATTTTAAAAAATCCAATTTTCCTGACCCCGGGAGTGTGAAAATATCTGATTTTCCTGACCCCGGGAGTGTGAAAAAAATCCGATTTTCCTGACCCCGGGAGTGTGAAAAAATAAATTTTCCTGACCCCGGGAGTGTGAAAATATCTGATTTTCTTGACCCCGGGAGTGTGAAAAAAATTAAATTCTCCTGACCCCGGGAGTGTGAAAAAATCCACTTTTCCTGACCCCGGGAGTGTGAAAAAATCCAATTTTCCTGACCCCAGGAGTGTGAAAAAAATCAGAATTTCCTGACCCCAGGAATTTAAAAAAATCCAATTTTCCTGACCCCGGGAGTGTGAAAATATCTGATTTTCCTGACCCCGGGAGTGTGAAAAAAATCTGATTTTCCTGACCCTGGGAGTTTGAAAAAAATCTGATTTTCCTGACCCTGGGAGTTTGAAAAAAATCTGATTTTCCTGACCCCGGGAGTGTGAAAATATCTGATTCTCCTGACCCCGGGAGTGTGAAAAAATCCAATTTTCCTGACCCCGGGAGTGTGAAAATAATCCAATTTTCCTGACACCGGGAGTGTGAAAAAATCCAATTTTCCTGACCCTGGGAGTGTGAAAAAAATCCAATTTTCCTGACCCAGGGAGTTTGAAAAAAATCTGGTTTTCCTGACCCTGGGAGTATGAAAATATCCAATTTTCCTGACACCGGGAGTGTGACAATATGCGATTTTCCTGACCCTGGGAGTGTGAAAAAAATCAGAATTTCCTGACCCCGGGAGTTTAAAAAATCCGATTTTCCTGACCCCGGGAGTGTGAAAATATCCGATTTTCCTGACCCCGGGAGTGTGAAAAAAATCCAATTTTCCTGACCATGGGAGTTTGAAAAATATCTGATTTTCCTAACCCCGGGAGTGTGAAAATATCTGATTCTCCTGATCCCGGGAGTGTGAAAAAATCCGATTTTCCTGACCCCGGGAGTGTGAAAATATCAGAATTTCCTGACCCCAGGAGTGTGAAAAAAAATCCAATTTTCCTGACCCCAGGAGTTTGAATTAAATCTGGTTTTCCTGACCCCGGGAGTATGAAAATAACCAATTTTCCTGACACCGGGAGTGTGACAATATGCGATTTTCCTGACCCCGGGAGTGTGGAAAAAATCAGAATTTCCTGACCCCGGGATTATGAAAATATCTGACTCTCCTGACCCCAGGAGTGTGAAAAAATCAAATTTTCCTGACCCAGGGAGTTTGAAAAAAATCTGGTTTTCCTGACCCTGGGAGTATGAAAATATCCAATTTTCCTGACACCGGGAGTGTGACAATATGCGATTTTCCTGACCCCGGGAGGGTGAAAAAAATCAGAATTTCCTGACCCCGGGAGTTTAAAAAAATCCGATTTTCCTGACCCCGGGAGTGTGAAAATATCCGATTTTCCTGACCCTGGGAGTTTGAAAAAAATCTGATTTTCCTAACCCCGGGAGTGTGAAAATATCTGATTCTCCTGATCCCGGGAGTGTGAAAAAATTCGATTTTCCTGACCCCGGGAGTGTGAAAAAATCCAATTTTCCTGACCCCGGGAGTGTGAAAAATCCAATTTTCCTGACCCCGGGAGTGTGAAAAATATCAGAATTTCCTGACCCCGGGAGTGTGAAAAAATGTGATTTTCTTGACCCCGGGAGTGTGAAAAAAATTAAAATCTCCTGACCCCGGGAGTGTGGAAAATGTGATTTTCCTAACACCGGGAGTGTGAAAAAAATCAGAATTTCCTGACCCCAGGAGTGTGGAAAATGTGATTTTCCTAACACCGGGAGTGTGAAAAAAATCAGAATTTCCTGACCCCGGGAGTGTGAAAAAATGTGATTTTCTTGACCACTGGAGTGTGAAAAAAATTAAATTCTCTTGACCCCGGGAGTGTGAAAAAATCCAATTTTCCTGACCCCGGGAGTGTGAAAATATCTGATTTTCTTGACCCAGGGAGTGTGAAAAAAATTAAATTCTCCTCACCCCGGGAGTGTGAAAAAATCCACTTTTCCTGACCCCGGGAGTGTGAAAATATCTGATTTTCCTGACCGCAGGAGTGTGAAAAAAATCCAATTTTCCTGACCCCGGGAGTGTGAAAAAAATTAAATTCTCCTGACCCCGGGAGTGTGAAAAATGTGATTTTCCTAACACCAGGAGTGTGAAAAAAATCAGAATTTCCTGACCCCGGGAGTGTGAAAAAATGTGATTTTCTTGACCCCGGGAGTGTGAAAAAAATCAGAATCTCCTGAACCCGGGAGTGTGAAAAAATGTGATTCTCTTGAACCCGGGAGTGTGAAAAATATTAAATTTTCCTGACCCCGGGAGTGTAAAAAAATCCAATTTTCATGACCCCGGGAGTGTGAAAAATATCAGAATTTCCTGACCCCGGGAGTGTGAAAAAATTTGATTTTCCTGACCCCGGGAGTGTGAAAATATCTGATTTTCTTGACCCCGGGAGTGTGGAAATAAATAAATTTTCCTGACCACGGGAGTGTGAAAATATCTGATTTTCTTGACCCCGGGAGTGTGAAAAAAATTAAATTCTCCTGACCCCGGGAGTGTGAAAAATGTGATTTTCCTAACACCGGGAGTGTGAAAAAAATCAGAATTTCCTGACCCCGGGAGTGTGAAAAAATGTGATTTTCTTGACCACTGGAGTGTGAAAAAAATTAAATTCTCCTGACCCCGGGAGTGTGACAAAATCCAATTTTCCTGACCCCGGGAGTGTGAAAAAAATCAGAATTTCCTGACCCCGGGAGTTTAAAAAAATCCAATTTTCCTGACCCCGGGAGTGTGAAAATATCAGATTTTCCTGACCCCGGGAGTGTGAAAAAAATCCGATTTTCCTGACCCTGGGAGTTTGAAAAAAATCTGATTTTCCTCACCCCGGGAGTGTGAAAATATCTGATTCTCCTGACCCCGGGATTGTGAAAAAATCCAATTTTCCTGACCCCGGGAGTGTGAAAAAATCCACTTTTCCTGACCCCGGGAGTGTGAAAATATCTGATTTTCCTGACCGCAGGAGTGTGAAAAAAATCCAATTTTCCTGCCCCCGGGAGTGTGAAAAATGTGATTTTCCTAACACCGGGAGTGTGAAAAAAATCAGAATTTCCTGACCCCGGGAGTGTGAAAAAATGTGATTTTCTTGACCCCGGGAGTGTGAAAAAAATCAGAATCTCCTGAACCCGGGAGTGTGAAAAAATGTGATTCTCTTGAACCCGGGAGTGTGAAAAATATTAAATTTTCCTGACCCCGGGAGTGTAAAAAAATCCAATTTTCATGACCCCGGGAGTGTGAAAAATATCAGAATTTCCTGACCCCGGGAGTGTGAAAAAATGTGATTTTCCTGACCACGGGAGTGTGAAAATATCTGATTTTATTGACCCCGGGAGTGTGGAAAAAAATAAATTTTCCTGACCACGGGAGTGTGAAAATATCTGATTTTCTTTACCCCGGGAGTGTGAAAAAAATTAAATTCTCCTGACCCCGGGAGTGTGAAAAATGTGATTTTCCTAACACCGGGAGTGTGAAAAAAATCAGAATTTCCTGACCCCAGGAGTGTGGAAAATGTGATTTTCCTAACACCGGGAGTGTGAAAAAAATCAGAATTTCCTGACCCCGGGAGTGTGAAAAAATGTGATTTTCTTGACCACTGGAGTGTGAAAAAAATTAAATTCTCTTGACCCCGGGAGTGTGAAAAAATCCAATTTTCCTGACCCCGGGAGTGTGAAAATATCTGATTTTCTTGACACAGGGAGTGTGAAAAAAATTAAATTCTCCTCACCCCGGGAGTGTGAAAAAATCCACTTTTCCTGACCCCGGGAGTGTGAAAATATCTGATTTTCCTGACCGCAGGAGTGTGAAAAAAATCAGAATTTCCTGACCCCGGGAGTGTGAAAAAAATTAAATTCTCCTGACCCCGGGAGTGTGAAAAATGTGATTTTCCTAACACCGGGAGTGTGAAAAAATCAGAATTTCCTGACCCCGGGAATGTGAAAAAATGTGATTTTCTTGACCCCGGGAGTGTGAAAAAAATCAGAATCTCCTGAACCCGGGAGTGTGAAAAAATGTGATTCTCTTGAACCCGGGAGTGTGAAAAAAATCAGAATCTCATGACCCCGGGAGTGTGAAAAATATCAGAATTTCCTGACCCCGGGAGTGTGAAAAAATTTGATTTTCCTGACCCCGGGAGTGTGAAAATATCTGATTTTCTTGACCCCGGGAGTGTGAAAAAAATTAAATTCTCCTGACCCCGGGAGTGTGAAAAATGTGATTTTCCTAACACCGGGAGTGTGAAAAAAATCAGAATTTCCTGACCCCGGGAGTGTGAAAAAATGTGATTTTCTTGACCACTGGAGTGTGAAAAAAATTAAATTCTCCTGACCCCGGGAGTGTGACAAAATCCAATTTTCCTGACCCCGGGAGTGTGAAAAAAATCAGAATTTCCTGACCCCGGGAGTTTAAAAAAATCCAATTTTCCTGACCCCGGGAGTGTGAAAATATCAGATTTTCCTGACCCCGGGAGTGTGAAAAAAATCCGATTTTCCTGACCCTGGGAGTTTGAAAAAAATCTGATTTTCCTGACCCCGGGAGTGTGAAAATATCTGATTCTCCTGACCCCGGGATTGTGAAAAAATCCAATTTTCCTGACCCTGGGAGTGTGAAAAAATCCACTTTTCCTGACCCCGGGAGTGTGAAAATATCTGATTTTCCTGACCGCAGGAGTGTGAAAAAAATCCAATTTTCCTGCCCCCGGGAGTGTGAAAAAAATTAAATTCTCCTGACCCCGGGAGTGTGAAAAATGTGATTTTCCTAACACCGGGAGTGTGAAAAAAATCAGAATTTCCTGACCCCGGGAGTGTGAAAAAATGTGATTTTCTTGACCCCGGGAGTGTGAAAAAAATCAGAATCTCCTGAACCCGGGAGTGTGAAAAAATGTGATTCTCTTGAACCCGGGAGTGTGAAAAATATTAAATTTTCCTGACCCCGGGAGTGTAAAAAAATCCAATTTTCATGACCCCGGGAGTGTGAAAAATATCAGAATTTCCTGACCCCGGGAGTGTGAAAAAATGTGATTTTCCTGACCACGGGAGTGTGAAAATATCTGATTTTCTTGACCCCGGGAGTGTGAAAAAAATTAAATTCTCCTGACCCCGGGAGTGTGAAAAATGTGATTTTCCTAACACCGGGAGTGTGAAAAAAATCAAAATTTCCTGACCCCGGGAGTGTGAAAAAATGTGATTTTCTTGACCACTGGAGTGTGAAAAAAATTAAATTCTCCTGACCCCGGGAGTGTGACAAAATCCAATTTTCCTGACCCCGGGAGTGTGAAAAAAATCAGAATTTACTGACCCCAGGAATTTAAAAAAATCCAATTTTCCTGACCCCGGGAGTGTGAAAATATCTGATTTTCCTGACCCCGGGAGTGTGAAAAAAATCCGATTTTCCTGACCCCGGGAGTGTGAAAAAATAAATTTTCCTGACCCCGGGAGTGTGAAAATATCTGATTTTCTTGACCCCGGGAGTGTGAAAAAAATTAAATTCTCCTGACCCCGGGAGTGTGAAAAAATCCACTTTTCCTGACCCCGGGAGTGTGAAAAAAATTAAATTCTCCTGACCCCGGGAGTGTGAAAAAATCCACTTTTCCTGACCCCAGGAGTTTGAAAAAAATCAGAATTTCCTGACCCCAGGAATTTAAAAAAATCCAATTTTCCTGACCCCGGGAGTGTGAAAATATCTGATTTTCCTGACCCCGGGAGTGTGAAAAAAATCCGATTTTCCTGACCCTGGGAGTTTGAAAAAAATCTGATTTTCCTGACCCCGGGAGTGTGAAAATATCTGATTCTCCTGACCCCGGGAGTGTGAAAAAATCCAATTTTCCTGACCCCGGGAGTGTGAAAATAATCCAATTTTCCTGACACCGGGAGTGTGAAAAAATCCAATTTTCCTGACCCTGGGAGTGTGAAAAAAATCCAATTTTCCTGACCCAGGGAGTTTGAAAAAAATCTGGTTTTCCTGACCCTGGGAGTATGAAAATATCCAATTTTCCTGACACCGGGAGTGTGACAATATGCGATTTTCCTGACCCCGGGAGTGTGAAAAAAATCAGAATTTCCTGACCCCGGGAGTTTAAAAAATCCGATTTTCCTGACCCCGGGAGTGTGAAAATATCCGATTTTCCTGACCCCGGGAGTGTGAAAAAAATCCAATTTTCCTAACCATGGGAGTTTGAAAAATATCTGATTTTCCTAACCCCGGGAGTGTGAAAATATCTGATTCTCCTGATCCCGGGAGTGTGAAAAAATCCGATTTTCCTGACCCCGGGAGTGTGAAAATATCAGAATTTCCTGACCCCAGGAGTGTGAAAAAAAATCCAATTTTCCTGACCCCAGGAGTTTGAATTAAATCTGGTTTTCCTGACCCCGGGAGTATGAAAATAACCAATTTTCCTGACACCGGGAGTGTGACAATATGCGATTTTCCTGACCCCGGGAGTGTGGAAAAAATCAGAATTTCCTGACCCCGGGATTATGAAAATATCTGACTCTCCTGACCCCAGGAGTGTGAAAAAATCAAATTTTCCTGACCTAGGGAGTTTGAAAAAAATCTGGTTTTCCTGACCCTGGGAGTATGAAAATATCCAATTTTCCTGACACCGGGAGTGTGACAATATGCGATTTTCCTGACCCCGGGAGGGTGAAAAAAATCAGAATTTCCTGACCCCGGGAGTTTAAAAAAATCCGATTTTCCTGACCCCGGGAGTGTGAAAATATCCGATTTTCCTGACCCTGGGAGTTTGAAAAAAATCTGATTTTCCTAACCCCGGGAGTGTGAAAATATCTGATTCTCCTGATCCCGGGAGTGTGAAAAAATTCGATTTTCCTGACCCGGGGAGTGTGAAAAAAATCTGATTTTCCTTATCCCGGGAGTGTGAAAATTTCCGATTTTCCTGACCCCGGGAGTGTGAAAAATATCAGAATTTCCTGACCCCGGGAGTGTGAAAAAATGTGATTTTCTTGACCCCGGGAGTGTGAAAAAAATAAATTTTCCTGACCCCGGGAGTGTGAAAATATCTGATTTTCTTGACCCCGGGAGTGTGAAAAAAAATTAAATTCTCCTGACCACGGGAGTGTGAAAAAATCCACTTTTCCTGACCCCGGGAGTGTGAAAAAAATTAAATTCTCCTGACCCCGGGAGTGTGGAAAATGTGATTTTCCTAACACCGGGAGTGTGAAAAAAATCAGAATTTCCTGACCCCAGGAGTGTGGAAAATGTGATTTTCCTAACACCGGGAGTGTGAAAAAAATCAGAATTTCCTGACCCCGGGAGTGTGAAAAAATGTGATTTTCTTGACCACTGGAGTGTGAAAAAAATTAAATTTTCCTGACCCCGGGAGTGTGAAAAATATCAGAATTTCCTGACCCCGGGAGTGTGAAAAAATTTGATTTTCCTGACCCCGGGAGTGTGAAAATATCTGATTTTCTTGACCCCGGGAGTGTGGAAAAAAATAAATTTTCCTGACCACGGGAGTGTGAAAATATCTGATTTTCTTGACCCCGGGAGTGTGAAAAAAATTAAATTCTCCTGACCCCGGGAGTGTGAAAAATGTGATTTTCCTAACACCGGGAGTGTGAAAAAAATCAGAATTTCCTGACCCCGGGAGTGTGAAAAAATGTGATTTTCTTGACCACTGGAGTGTGAAAAAAATTAAATTCTCCTGACCCCGGGAGTGTGACAAAATCCAATTTTCCTGACCCCGGGAGTGTGAAAAAAATCAGAATTTCCTGACCCCAGGAATTTAAAAAAATCCAATTTTCCTGACCCCGGGAGTGTGAAAATATCTGATTTTCCTGACCCCGGGAGTGTGAAAAAAATCCGATTTTCCTGACCCCGGGAGTGTGAAAAAATAAATTTTCCTGACCCCGGGAGTGTGAAAATATCTGATTTTCTTGACCCCGGGAGTGTGAAAAAAATTAAATTCTCCTGACCCCGGGAGTGTGAAAAAATCCACTTTTCCTGACCCCGGGAGTGTGAAAAAATCCAATTTTCCTGACCCCAGGAGTGTGAAAAAAATCAGAATTTCCTGACCCCAGGAATTTAAAAAAATCCAATTTTCCTGACCCCGGGAGTGTGAAAATATCTGATTTTCCTGACCCCGGGAGTGTGAAAAAAATCCGATTTTCCTGACCCTGGGAGTTTGAAAAAAATCTGATTTTCCTGACCCCGGGAGTGTGAAAATATCTGATTCTCCTGACCCCGGGAGTGTGAAAAAATCCAATTTTCCTGACCCCGGGAGTGTGAAAATAATCCAATTTTCCTGACACCGGGAGTGTGAAAAAATCCAATTTTCCTGACCCTGGGAGTGTGAAAAAAATCCAATTTTCCTGACCCAGGGAGTTTGAAAAAAATCTGGTTTTCCTGACCCTGGGAGTATGAAAATATCCAATTTTCCTGACACCGGGAGTGTGACAATATGCGATTTTCCTGACCCCGGGAGTGTGAAAAAAATCAGAATTTCCTGACCCCGGGAGTTTAAAAAATCCGATTTTCCTGACCCCGGGAGTGTGAAAATATCCGATTTTCCTGACCCCGGGAGTGTGAAAAAAATCCAATTTTCCTGACCATGGGAGTTTGAAAAATATCTGATTTTCCTAACCCCGGGAGTGTGAAAATATCTGATTCTCCTGATCCCGGGAGTGTGAAAAAATCCGATTTTCCTGACCCCGGGAGTGTGAAAATATCAGAATTTCCTTACCCCAGGAGTGTGAAAAAAAATCCAATTTTCCTGACCCCAGGAGTTTGAATTAAATCTGGTTTTCCTGACCCCGGGAGTATGAAAATAACCAATTTTCCTGACACCGGGAGTGTGACAATATGCGATTTTCCTGACCCCGGGAGTGTGGAAAAAATCAGAATTTCCTGACCCCGGGATTATGAAAATATCTGACTCTCCTGACCCCAGGAGTGTGAAAAAATCAAATTTTCCTGACCCAGGGAGTTTGAAAAAAATCTGGTTTTCCTGACCCTGGGAGTATGAAAATATCCAATTTTCCTGACACCGGGAGTGTGACAATATGCGATTTTCCTGACCCCGGGAGGGTGAAAAAAATCAGAATTTCCTGACCCCGGGAGTTTAAAAAAATCCGATTTTCCTGACCCCGGGAGTGTGAAAATATCCGATTTTCCTGACCCTGGGAGTTTGAAAAAAATCTGATTTTCCTAACCCCGGGAGTGTGAAAATATCTGATTCTCCTGATCCCGGGAGTGTGAAAAAATTCGATTTTCCTGACCCCGGGAGTGTGAAAAAATCCAATTTTCCTGACCCCGGGAGTGTGAAAAATCCAATTTTCCTGACCCCGGGAGTGTGAAAAATATCAGAATTTCCTGACCCCGGGAGTGTGAAAAAATAAATTTTCCTGACCCCGGGAGTGTGAAAATATCTGATTTTCTTGACCCCGGGAGTGTGAAAAAAATTAAATTCTCCTGACCCCGGGAGTGTGAAAAAATCCACTTTTCCTGACCCCGGGAGTGTGAAAAAAATTAAATTCTCCTGACCCCGGGAGTGTGAAAAAATCCACTTTTCCTGACCCCAGGAGTTTGAAAAAAATCAGAATTTCCTGACCCCAGGAATTTAAAAAAATCCAATTTTCCTGACCCCGGGAGTGTGAAAATATCTGATTTTCCTGACCCCGGGAGTGTGAAAAAAATCCGATTTTCCTGACCCTGGGAGTTTGAAAAAAATCTGATTTTCCTGACCCCGGGAGTGTGAAAATATCTGATTCTCCTGACCCCGGGAGTGTGAAAAAATCCAATTTTCCTGACCCCGGGAGTGTGAAAATAATCCAATTTTCCTGACACCGGGAGTGTGAAAAAATCCAATTTTCCTGACCCTGGGAGTGTGAAAAAAATCCAATTTTCCTGACCCAGGGAGTTTGAAAAAAATCTGGTTTTCCTGACCCTGGGAGTATGAAAATATCCAATTTTCCTGACACCGGGAGTGTGACAATATGCGATTTTCCTGACCCCGGGAGTGTGAAAAAAATCAGAATTTCCTGACCCCGGGAGTTTAAAAAATCCGATTTTCCTGACCCCGGGAGTGTGAAAATATCCGATTTTCCTGACCCCGGGAGTGTGAAAAAAATCCAATTTTCCTGACCATGGGAGTTTGAAAAATATCTGATTTTCCTAACCCCGGGAGTGTGAAAATATCTGATTCTCCTGATCCCGGGAGTGTGAAAAAATCCGATTTTCCTGACCCCGGGAGTGTGAAAATATCAGAATTTCCTGACCCCAGGAGTGTGAAAAAAAATCCAATTTTCCTGACCCCAGGAGTTTGAATTAAATCTGGTTTTCCTGACCCCGGGAGTATGAAAATAACCAATTTTCCTGACACCGGGAGTGTGACAATATGCGATTTTCCTGACCCCGGGAGTGTGGAAAAAATCAGAATTTCCTGACCCCGGGATTATGAAAATATCTGACTCTCCTGACCCCAGGAGTGTGAAAAAATCAAATTTTCCTGACCTAGGGAGTTTGAAAAAAATCTGGTTTTCCTGACCCTGGGAGTATGAAAATATCCAATTTTCCTGACACCGGGAGTGTGACAATATGCGATTTTCCTGACCCCGGGAGGGTGAAAAAAATCAGAATTTCCTGACCCCGGGAGTTTAAAAAAATCCGATTTTCCTGACCCCGGGAGTGTGAAAATATCCGATTTTCCTGACCCTGGGAGTTTGAAAAAAATCTGATTTTCCTAACCCCGGGAGTGTGAAAATATCTGATTCTCCTGATCCCGGGAGTGTGAAAAAATTCGATTTTCCTGACCCGGGGAGTGTGAAAAAAATCTGATTTTCCTTATCCCGGGAGTGTGAAAATTTCCGATTTTCCTGACCCCGGGAGTGTGAAAAATATCAGAATTTCCTGACCCCGGGAGTGTGAAAAAATGTGATTTTCTTGACCCCGGGAGTGTGAAAAAAATAAATTTTCCTGACCCCGGGAGTGTGAAAATATCTGATTTTCTTGACCCCGGGAGTGTGAAAAAAAATTAAATTCTCCTGACCCCGGGAGTGTGAAAAAATCCACTTTTCCTGTCCCCGGGAGTGTGAAAAAAATTAAATTCTCCTGACCCCGGGAGTGTGGAAAATGTGATTTTCCTAACACCGGGAGTGTGAAAAAAATCAGAATTTCCTGACCCCAGGAGTGTGGAAAATGTGATTTTCCTAACACCGGGAGTGTGAAAAAAATCAGAATTTCCTGACCCCGGGAGTGTGAAAAATATCAGAATTTCCTGACCCCGGGAGTGTGAAAAAATTTGATTTTCCTGACCCCGGGAGTGTGAAAATATCTGATTTTCTTGACCCCGGGAGTGTGGAAAAAATAAATTTTCCTGACCACGGGAGTGTGAAAATATCTGATTTTCTTGACCCCGGGAGTGTGAAAAAAATTAAATTCTCCTGACCCCGGGAGTGTGAAAAATGTGATTTTCCTAACACCGGGAGTGTGAACAAAATCAGAATTTCCTGACCCCGGGAGTGTGAAAAAATGTGATTTTCTTGACCACTGGAGTGTGAAAAAAATTAAATTCTCCTGACCCCGGGAGTGTGACAAAATCCAATTTTCCTGACCCCGTGAGTGTGAAAAAAATCAGAATTTCCTGACCCCGGGAGTTTAAAAAAATCCAATTTTCCTGACCCCGGGAGTGTGAAAATATCAGATTTTCCTGACCCCGGGAGTGTGAAAAAAATCCGATTTTCCTGACCCTGGGAGTTTGAAAAAAATCTGATTTTCCTGACCCCGGGAGTGTGAAAATATCTGATTCTCCTGACCCCGGGATTGCGAAAAAATCCAATTTTCCTGACCCCGGGAGTGTGAAAAAATCCACTTTTCCTGACCCTGGGAGTGTGAAAATATCTGATTTTCCTGACCGCAGGAGTGTGAAAAAAATCCAATTTTCCTGCCCCCGGGAGTGTGAAAAAAATTAAATTCTCCTGACCCCGGGAGTGTGAAAAATGTGATTTTCCTAACACCGGGAGTGTGAAAAAAATCAGAATTTCCTGACCCCGGGAGTGTGAAAAAATGTGATTTTCTTGACCCCGGGAGTGTGAAAAAAATCAGAATCTCCTGAACCCGGGAGTGTGAAAAAATGTGATTCTCTTGAACCCGGTAGTGTGAAAAATATTAAATTTTCCTGACCCCGGGAGTGTAAAAAAATCCAATTTTCATGACCCCGGGAGTGTGAAAAATATCAGAATTTCCTGACCCCGGGAGTGTGAAAAAATGTGATTTTCCTGACCCCGGGAGTGTGAAAATATCTGATTTTATTGACCCCGGGAGTGTGGAAAAAAATAAATTTTCCTGACCACGGGAGTGTGAAAATATCTGATTTTCTTGACCCCGGCAGTGTGAAAAAAATTAAATTCTCCTGACCCCGGGAGTGTGAAAAATGTGATTTTCCTAACACCGGGAGTGTGAAAAAAATCAGAATTTCCTGACCCCGGGAGTGTGAAAAAATGTGATTTTCTTGACCACTGGAGTGTGAAAAAAATTAAATTCTCCTGACCCCGGGAGTGTGACAAAATCCAATTTTCCTGACCCCGGGAGTGTGAAAAAAATCAGAATTTCCTGACCCCGGGAGTTTAAAAAAATCCAATTTTCCTGACCCCGGGAGTGTGAAAATATCAGATTTTCCTGACCCCAGGAGTGTGAAAAAAATCCGATTTTCCTGACCCTGGGAGTTTGAAAAAAATCTGATTTTCCTGACCCCGGGAGTGTGAAAATATCTGATTCTCCTGACCCCGGGATTGTGAAAAAATCCAATTTTCCTGACCCCGGGAGTGTGAAAAAATCCACTTTTCCTGACCCCAGGAGTGTGAAAATATCTGATTTTCCTGACCGCAGGAGTGTGAAAAAAATTAAATTCTCCTGACCCCGGGAGTGTGAAAAATGTGATTTTCCTAACACCGGGAGTGTGATAAAAATCAGAATTTCCTGACCCTGGGAGTGTGAAAAAATGTGATTTTCTTGACCCCGGGAGTGTGAAAAAAATCAGAATCTCCTGAACCCGGGAGTGTGAAAAAATGTGATTCTCTTGAACCCGGGAGTGTGAAAAATATTAAATTTTCCTGACCCCGGGAGTGTAAAAAAATCCAATTTTCATGACCCCGGGAGTGTGAAAAATATCAGAATTTCCTGACCCCGGGAGTGTGAAAAAATGTGATTTTCCTGACCCCGGGAGTGTGAAAATATCTGATTTTATTGACCCCGGGAGTGTGGAAAAAAATAAATTTTCCTGACCACGGGAGTGTGAAAATATCTGATTTTCTTGACCCCGGGAGTGTGAAAAAAATTAAATTCTCCTGACCCCGGGAGTGTGAAAAATGTGATTTTCCTAACACCGGGAGTGTGAAAAAAATCAGAATTTCCTGACCCCGGGAGTGTGAAAAAATGTGATTTTCTTGACCACTGGAGTGTGAAAAAAATTAAATTCTCCTGACCCCGGGAGTGTGACAAAATCCAATTTTCCTGACCCCGGGAGTGTGAAAAAAATCAGAATTTCCTGACCCCGGGAGTTTAAAAAAATCCAATTTTCCTGACCCCGGGAGTGTGAAAATATCTGATTTTCCTGACCCTGGGAGTGTGAAAATTTCCGATTTTCCTGACCCCGGGAGTGTGAAAATATCTGATTCTCCTGATCCCGGGAGTGTGAAAAAATCCGATTTTCCTGACCCCGGGAGTGTGAAAAAATCCAATTTTCCTGACCCCGGGAGTGTGAAAAATCCAATTTTCCTGACCCCGGGAGTGTGAAAAAAATCCAATTTTCCTGACCCGGGGAGTGTGAAAAAAATCTGATTTTCCTGATCCCGGGAGTGTGAAAATTTCCGATTTTCCTGACCCCGGGAGTGTGAAAAATATCAGAATTTCCTGACCCCGGGAGTGTGAAAAAATGTGATTTTTCTTGACCCCGGGAGTGTGAAAAAAATAAATTTTCCTGACCCCGGGAGTGTGAAAATATCTGATTTTCTTGACCCCGGGAGTGTGAAAAAAATTAAATTCTCCTGACCCCGGGAGTGTGAAAAAATCCACTTTTCCTGACCCCGGGAGTGTGAAAAAAATTAAATTCTTCTGACCCCGGGAGTGTGGAAAATGTGATTTTCCTAACACCGGGAGTGTGAAAAAAATCAGAATTTCCTGACCCCAGGAGTGTGGAAAATGTGATTTTCCTAACACCGGGAGTGTGAAAAAAATCAGAATTTCCTGACCCCGGGAGTGTGAAAAAATGTGATTTTCTTGACCACTGGAGTGTGAAAAAAATTAAATTCTCTTGACCCCGGGAGTGTGAAAAAATCCAATTTTCCTGACCCCGGGAGTGTGAAAATATCTGATTTTCTTGACCCAGGGAGTGTGAAAAAAATTAAATTCTCCTCACCCCGGGAGTGTGAAAAAATCCACTTTTCCTGACCCCGGGAGTGTGAAAATATCTGATTTTCCTGACCGCAGGAGTGTGAAAAAAATCCAATTTTCCTGACCCCGGGAGTGTGAAAAAAATTAAATTCTCCTGACCCCGGGAGTGTGAAAAATGTGATTTTCCTAACACCGGGAGTGTGAAAAAAATCAGAATTTCCTGACCCCGGGAGTGTGAAAAAATGTGATTTTCTTGACCCCGGGAGTGTGAAAAAAATCAGAATCTCCTGAACCCGGGAGTGTGAAAAAATGTGATTCTCTTGAACCCGGGAGTGTGAAAAATATTAAATTTTCCTGACCCCGGGAGTGTAAAAAAATCCAATTTTCATGACTCCGGGAGTGTGAAAAATATCAGAATTTCCTGACCCCGGGAATGTGAAAAAATTTGATTTTCCTGACCCCGGGAGTGTGAAAATATCTGATTTTCTTGACCCCGGGAGTGTGGAAAAAAATAAATTTTCCTGACCACGGGAGTGTGAAAATATCTGATTTTCTTGACCCCGGGAGTGTGAAAAAAATTAAATTCTCCTGACCCCGGGAGTGTGAAAAAATGTGATTTTCTTGACCACTGGAGTGTGAAAAAAATTAAATTCTCCTGACCCCGGGAGTGTGACAAAATCCAATTTTCCTGACCCCGTGAGTGTGAAAAAAATCAGAATTTCCTGACCCCGGGAGTTTAAAAAAATCCAATTTTCCTGACCCCGGGCGTGTGAAAATATCAGATTTTCCTGTCCCCGGGAGTGTAAAAAAAAATCCGATTTTCCTGACCCTGGGAGTTTGAAAAAAATCTGATTTTCCTGACCCCGGGAGTGTGAAAATATCTGATTCTCCTGACCCCGGGATTGTGAAAAAATCCAATTTTCCTGACCCCGGGAGTGTGAAAAAATCCACTTTTCCTGACCCCGGGAGTGTGAAAATATCTGATTTTCCTGACCGCAGGAGTGTGAAAAAAATCCAATTTTCCTGCCCCCGGGAGTGTGAAAAAAATTAAATTCTCCTGACCCCGGGAGTGTGAAAAATGTGATTTTCCTAACACCGGGAGTGTGAAAAAAATCAGAATTTCCTGACCCCGGGAGTGTGAAAAAATGTGATTTTCTTGACCCCGGGAGTGTGAAAAAAATCAGAATCTCCTGAACCCGGGAGTGTGAAAAAATGTGATTCTCTTGAACCCGGGAGTGTGAAAAATATTAAATTTTCCTGACCCCGGGAGTGTAAAAAAATCCAATTTTCATGACCCCGGGAGTGTGAAAAATATCAGAATTTCCTGACCCCGGGAGTGTGAAAAAATTTGATTTTCCTGACCCCGGGAGTGTGAAAATATCTGATTTTATTGACCCCGGGAGTGTGGAAAAAAATAAATTTTCCTGACCACGGGAGTGTGAAAATATCTGATTTTCTTGACCCCGGGAGTGTGAAAAAAATTAAATTCTCCTGACCCCGGGAGTGTGAAAAATGTGATTTTCCTAACACCGGGAGTGTGAAAAAAATCAGAATTTCCTGACCCCGGGAGTGTGAAAAAATGTGATTTTCTTGACCACTGGAGTGTGAAAAAAATTAAATTCTCCTGACCCCGGGAGTGTGACAAAATCCAATTTTCCTGACCCTGGGAGTGTGAAAAAAATCAGAATTTCCTGACCCCAGGAGTTTAAAAAAATCCAATTTTCCTGACCCCGGGAGTGTGAAAATATCTGATTTTCCTGACCCCGGGAGTGTGAAAATTTCCGATTTTCCTGACCCCGGGAATGTGAAAAATATCAGAATTTCCTGACCCCGGGAGTTTAAAAAAATCCGATTTTCCTGACCCCGGGAGTGTGAAAATATCCGATTTTCCTGACCCTGGGAGTTTGAAAAAAATCTGATTTTCCTAACCCCGGGAGTGTGAAAATATCTGATTCTCCTGATCCCGGGAGTGTGAAAAAATCCAATTTTCCTGACCCCGGGAGTGTGAAAAAATCCAATTTTCCTGACCCCGGGAGTGTGAAAAATCCAATTTTCCTGACCCCGGGAGTGTGAAAAAAATCCAATTTTCCTGACCCGGGGAGTGTGAAAAAATCTGATTTTCCTGATCCCGGGAGTGTGAAAATTTCCGATTTTCCTGACCCCGGGAGTGTGAAAAATATTAGAATTTCCTGACCCCGGGAGTGTGAAAAAATGTGATTTTCTTGACCCCGGGAGTGTGAAAAAAATAAATTTTCCTGACCCCGGGAGTGTGAAAATATCTGATTTTCTTGACCCCGGAAGTGTGAAAAAAATTAAATTACCCTGACCCCGGGAGTGTGAAAAAATCCACTTTTCCTGACCCCGGGAGTGTGAAAAAATCCAATTTTCCTGACCCCAGGAGTGTGAAAAAAATCAGAATTTCCTGACCCCAGGAATTTAAAAAAATCCAATTTTCCTGACCCCGGGAGTGTGAAAATATCCGAATTTCCTGACCCTGGGAGTTTGAAAAAAATCTGATTTTCCTAACCCCGGGAGTGTGAAAATATCTGATTCTCCTGATCCCGGGAGTGTGAAAAAATCCAATTTTCCTGACCCCGGGAGTGTGAAAAAATCCAATTTTCCTGACCCCGGGAGTGTGAAAAATCCAATTTTCCTGACCCCGGGAGTGTGAAAAAAATCCAATTTTCCTGACCCGGGGAGTGTGAAAAAATCTGATTTTCCTGATCCCGGGAGTGTGAAAATTTCCGATTTTCCTGACCCCGGGAGTGTGAAAAATATTAGAATTTCCTGACCCCGGGAGTGTGAAAAAATGTGATTTTCTTGACCCCGGGAGTGTGAAAAAAATAAATTTTCCTGACCCCGGGAGTGTGAAAATATCTGATTTTCTTGACCCCGGGAGTGTGAAAAAAATTAAATTACCCTGACCCCGGGAGTGTGAAAAAATCCACTTTTCCTGACCCCGGGAGTGTGAAAAAATCCAATTTTCCTGACCCCAGGAGTGTGAAAAAAATCAGAATTTCCTGACCCCAGGAATTTAAAAAAATCCAATTTTCCTGACCCCGGGAGTGTGAAAATATCTGATTTTCCTGACCCTGGGAGTGTGAAAAAAATCCGATTTTCCTGACCCTGGGAGTTTGAAAAAAATCTGATTTTCCTGACCCCGGGAGTCTGAAAATATCTGATTCTCCTGACCCCGGGAGTGTGAAAAAATTCAATTTTCCTGACCCCGGGAGTGTGAAAATAATCCAATTTTCCTGACACCGGGAGTGTGAAAAAATCCAATTTTCCTGACCCTGGGAGTGTGAAAAAAATCCAATTTTCCTGACCCAGGGAGTTTGAAAAAAATCTGGTTTTCCTGACCCTGGGAGTATGAAAATATCCAATTTTCCTGACACCGGGAGTGTGACAATATGCGATTTTCCTGACCCCGGGAGTGTGAAAAAAATCAGAATTTCCTGACCCCGGGAGTTTAAAAAATCCGATTTTCCTGACCCCGGGAGTGTGAAAATATCCGATTTTCCTGACCCCGGGAGTGTGAAAAAAATCCAATTTTCCTGACCATGGGAGTTTGAAAAATATCTGATTTTCCTAACCCCGGGAGTGTGAAAATATCTGATTCTCCTGATCCCGGGAGTGTGAAAAAATCCGATTTTCCTGACCCCGGGAGTGTGAAAATATCAGAATTTCCTGACCCCAGGAGTGTGGAAAAAAATCCAATTTTCCTGACCCCAGGAGTTTGAATTAAATCTGGTTTTCCTGACCCCGGGAGTATGAAAATAACCAATTTTCCTGACACCGGGAGTGTGACAATATGCGATTTTCCTGACCCCGGGAGTGTGGAAAAAATCAGAATTTCCTGACCCCGGGATTATGAAAATATCTGACTCTCCTGACCCCAGGAGTGTGAAAAAATCAAATTTTCCTGACCCAGGGAGTTTGAAAAAAATCTGGTTTTCCTGACCCTGGGAGTATGAAAATATCCAATTTTCCTGACACCGGGAGTGTGACAATATGCGATTTTCCTGACCCCGGGAGGGTGAAAAAAATCAGAATTTCCTGACCCCGGGAGTTTAAAAAAATCCGATTTTCCTGACCCCGGGAGTGTGAAAATATCCGATTTTCCTGACCCTGGGAGTTTGAAAAAAATCTGATTTTCCTAACCCCGGGAGTGTGAAAATATCTGATTCTCCTGATCCCGGGAGTGTGAAAAAATTCGATTTTCCTGACCCCGGGAGTGTGAAAAAATCCAATTTTCCTGACCCCGGGAGTGTGAAAAATCCAATTTTCCTGACCCCGGGAGTGTGAAAAATATCAGAATTTCCTGACCCCGGGAGTGTGAAAAAATGTGATTTTCTTGACCCCGGGAGTGTGAAAAAAATAAATTTTCCTGACCCCGGGAGTGTGAAAATATCTGATTTTCTTGACCCCGGGAGTGTGAAAAAAATTAAATTCTCCTGACCCCGGGAGTGTGAAAAAATCCACTTTTCCTGACCCCGGGAGTGTGAAAAAAATTCAATTCTCCTGACCCCGGGAGTGTGGAAAATGTGATTTTCCTAACACCGGGAGTGTGAAAAAAATCAGAATTTCCTGACCCCAGGAGTGTGGAAAATGTGATTTTCCTAAAACCGGGAGTGTGAAAAAAATCAGAATTTCCTGACCCCGGGAGTGTGAAAAAATGTGATTTTCTTGACCACTGGAGTGTGAAAAAAATTAAATTCTCTTGACCCCGGGAGTGTGAAAAAATCCAATTTTCCTGACCCCGGGAGTGTGAAAATATCTGATTTTCTTGACCCAGGGAGTGTGAAAAAAATTAAATTCTCCTCACCCCGGGAGTGTGAAAAAATCCACTTTTCCTGACCCCGGGAGTGTGAAAATATCTGATTTTCCTGACCGCAGGAGTGTGAAAAAAATCCAATTTTCCTGACCCCGGGAGTGTGAAAAAAATTAAATTCTCCTGACCCCGGGAGTGTGAAAAATGTGATTTTCCTAACACCGGGAGTGTGAAAAAAATCAGAATTTCCTGACCCCGGGAGTGTGAAAAAATGTGATTTTCTTGACCCCGGGAGTGTGAAAAAAATCAGAATCTCCTGAACCCGGGAGTGTGAAAAAATGTGATTCTCTTGAACCCGGGAGTGTGAAAAATATTAAATTTTCCTGAGCCCGGGAGTGTAAAAAAATCCAATTTTCATGACCCCGGGAGTGTGAAAAATATCAGAATTTCCTGACCACGGGAGTGTGAAAAAATTTGATTTTCCTGACCCCGGGAGTGTGAAAATATCTGATTTTCTTGACCCCGGGAGTGTGAAAAAAATTAAATTCTCCTGACCCCGGGAATGTGAAAAATCCAATTTTCCTGACTCCGGGAGTGTGAAAAAACTCCAATTTTCCTCACCCCGGGAGTGTGAAAAAATCCACTTTTCCTGATCCCGGGAGTGTGAAAATCTCCGATTTTCCTGACCCCGGGAGTGTGAAAAATAACAGAATTTCCTGAACCCGGGAGTGTGAAAAAATATGATTTTCTTGACCCCGGGAGTGTGAAAAAATAAATTTTCCTGACCCCGGGAGTGTGAAAATATCTGATTTTCTTGACCCCGGGAGTGTGAAAAAAATCAGAATCTCCTGAACCCGGGAGTGTGAAAAAATGTGATTCTCTTGAACCCGGGAGTGTGAAAAATATTAAATTTTCCTGAGCCCGGGAGTGTAAAAAAATCCAATTTTCATGACCCCGGGAGTGTGAAAAATATCAGAATTTCCTGACCCCGGGAGTGTGAAAAAATTTGATTTTCCTGACCACGGGAGTGTGAAAATATCTGATTTTCTTGACCCCGGGAGTGTGAAAAAAATTAAATTCTCCTGACCCCGGGAGTGTGAAAAATGTGATTTTCCTAACACCGGGAGTGTGAAAAAAATCAGAATTTCCTGACCCCGGGAGTGTGAAAAAATGTGATTTTCTTGACCACTGGAGTGTGAAAAAAATTAAATTCTCCTGACCCCGGGAGTGTGACAAAATCCAATTTTCCTGACCCCGGGAGTGTGAAAAAAATCAGAATTTCCTGACCCCGGGAGTTTAAAAAAATCCAATTTTCCTGACCCCGGGAGTGTGAAAATATCAGATTTTCCTGACCCCGGGAGTGTGAAAAAAATCCGATTTTCCTGACCCTGGGAGTTTGAAAAAAATCTGATTTTCCTGACCCCGGGAGTGTGAAAATATCTGATTCTCCTGACCCCGGGATTGTGAAAAAATCCAATTTTCCTGACCCCGGGAGTGTGAAAAAATCCACTTTTCCTGACCCCGGGAGTGTGAAAATATCTGATTTTCCTGACCGCAGGAGTGTGAAAAAAATCCAATTTTCCTGCCCCCGGGAGTGTGAAAAAAATTAAATTCTCCTGACCCCGGGAGTGTGAAAAATGTGATTTTCCTAACACCGGGAGTGTGAAAAAAATCAGAATTTCCTGACCCCGGGAGTATGAAAAAATGTGATTTTCTTGACCCCGGGAGTGTGAAAAAAATCAGAATCTCCTGAACCCGGGAGTGTGAAAAAATGTGATTCTCTTGAACCCGGGAGTGTGAAAAATATTAAATTTTCCTGACCCCGGGAGTGTAAAAAAATCCAATTTTCATGACCCCGGGAGTGTGAAAATATCTGATTTTCTTGACCCTGGGAGTGTGGAAAAAAATAAATTTTCCTGACCACGGGAGTGTGAAAATATCTGATTTTCTTGACCCCGGGAGTGTGAAAAAAATTAAATTCTCCTGACCCCGGGAGTGTGAAAAATGTGATTTTCCTAACACCGGGAGTGTGAAAAAAATCAGAATTTCCTGACCCCGGGAGTGTGAAAAAATGTGATTTTCTTGACCACTGGAGTGTGAAAAAAATTAAATTCTCCTGACCCCGGGAGTGTGACAAAATCCAATTTTCCTGACCCCGGGAGTGTGAAAAAATCCACTTTTCCTGACCCCGGGAGTGTGAAAAAATCCAATTTTCCTGACCCCAGGAGTGTGAAAAAAATCAGAATTTCCTGACCCCAGGAATTTAAAAAAATCCAATTTTCCTGACCCCGGGAGTGTGAAAATATCTGATTTTCCTGACCCTGGGAGTGTGAAAAAAATCCGATTTTCCTGACCCTGGGAGTTTGAAAAAAATCTGATTTTCCTGACCCCGGGAGTCTGAAAATATCTGATTCTCCTGACCCCGGGAGTGTGAAAAAATTCAATTTTCCTGACCCCGGGAGTGTGAAAATAATCCAATTTTCCTGACACCGGGAGTGTGAAAAAATCCAATTTTCCTGACCCTGGGAGTGTGAAAAAAATCCAATTTTCCTGACCCAGGGAGTTTGAAAAAAATCTGGTTTTCCTGACCCTGGGAGTATGAAAATATCCAATTTTCCTGACACCGGGAGTGTGACAATATGCGATTTTCCTGACCCCGGGAGTGTGAAAAAAATCAGAATTTCCTGACCCCGGGAGTTTAAAAAATCCGATTTTCCTGACCCCGGGAGTGTGAAAATATCCGATTTTCCTGACCCCGGGAGTGTGAAAAAAATCCAATTTTCCTGACCATGGGAGTTTGAAAAATATCTGATTTTCCTAACCCCGGGAGTGTGAAAATATCTGATTCTCCTGATCCCGGGAGTGTGAAAAAATCCGATTTTCCTGACCCCGGGAGTGTGAAAATATCAGAATTTCCTGACCCCAGGAGTGTGGAAAAAAATCCAATTTTCCTGACCCCAGGAGTTTGAATTAAATCTGGTTTTCCTGACCCCGGGAGTATGAAAATAACCAATTTTCCTGACACCGGGAGTGTGACAATATGCGATTTTCCTGACCCCGGGAGTGTGGAAAAAATCAGAATTTCCTGACCCCGGGATTATGAAAATATCTGACTCTCCTGACCCCAGGAGTGTGAAAAAATCAAATTTTCCTGACCCAGGGAGTTTGAAAAAAATCTGGTTTTCCTGACCCTGGGAGTATGAAAATATCCAATTTTCCTGACACCGGGAGTGTGACAATATGCGATTTTCCTGACCCCGGGAGGGTGAAAAAAATCAGAATTTCCTGACCCCGGGAGTTTAAAAAAATCCGATTTTCCTGACCCCGGGAGTGTGAAAATATCCGATTTTCCTGACCCTGGGAGTTTGAAAAAAATCTGATTTTCCTAACCCCGGGAGTGTGAAAATATCTGATTCTCCTGATCCCGGGAGTGTGAAAAAATTCGATTTTCCTGACCCCGGGAGTGTGAAAAAATCCAATTTTCCTGACCCCGGGAGTGTGAAAAATCCAATTTTCCTGACCCCGGGAGTGTGAAAAATATCAGAATTTCCTGACCCCGGGAGTGTGAAAAAATGTGATTTTCTTGACCCCGGGAGTGTGAAAAAAATAAATTTTCCTGACCCCGGGAGTGTGAAAATATCTGATTTTCTTGACCCCGGGAGTGTGAAAAAAATTAAATTCTCCTGACCCCGGGAGTGTGAAAAAATCCACTTTTCCTGACCCCGGGAGTGTGAAAAAAATTCAATTCTCCTGACCCCGGGAGTGTGGAAAATGTGATTTTCCTAACACCGGGAGTGTGAAAAAAATCAGAATTTCCTGACCCCAGGAGTGTGGAAAATGTGATTTTCCTAAAACCGGGAGTGTGAAAAAAATCAGAATTTCCTGACCCCGGGAGTGTGAAAAAATGTGATTTTCTTGACCACTGGAGTGTGAAAAAAATTAAATTCTCTTGACCCCGGGAGTGTGAAAAAATCCAATTTTCCTGACCCCGGGAGTGTGAAAATATCTGATTTTCTTGACCCAGGGAGTGTGAAAAAAATTAAATTCTCCTCACCCCGGGAGTGTGAAAAAATCCACTTTTCCTGACCCCGGGAGTGTGAAAATATCTGATTTTCCTGACCGCAGGAGTGTGAAAAAAATCCAATTTTCCTGACCCCGGGAGTGTGAAAAAAATTAAATTCTCCTGACCCCGGGAGTGTGAAAAATGTGATTTTCCTAACACCGGGAGTGTGAAAAAAATCAGAATTTCCTGACCCCGGGAGTGTGAAAAAATGTGATTTTCTTGACCCCGGGAGTGTGAAAAAAATCAGAATCTCCTGAACCCGGGAGTGTGAAAAAATGTGATTCTCTTGAACCCGGGAGTGTGAAAAATATTAAATTTTCCTGAGCCCGGGAGTGTAAAAAAATCCAATTTTCATGACCCCGGGAGTGTGAAAAATATCAGAATTTCCTGACCACGGGAGTGTGAAAAAATTTGATTTTCCTGACCCCGGGAGTGTGAAAATATCTGATTTTCTTGACCCCGGGAGTGTGAAAAAAATTAAATTCTCCTGACCCCGGGAATGTGAAAAATCCAATTTTCCTGACTCCGGGAGTGTGAAAAAACTCCAATTTTCCTCACCCCGGGAGTGTGAAAAAATCCACTTTTCCTGATCCCGGGAGTGTGAAAATCTCCGATTTTCCTGACCCCGGGAGTGTGAAAAATAACAGAATTTCCTGAACCCGGGAGTGTGAAAAAATATGATTTTCTTGACCCCGGGAGTGTGAAAAAATAAATTTTCCTGACCCCGGGAGTGTGAAAATATCTGATTTTCTTGACCCCGGGAGTGTGAAAAAAATCAGAATCTCCTGAACCCGGGAGTGTGAAAAAATGTGATTCTCTTGAACCCGGGAGTGTGAAAAATATTAAATTTTCCTGAGCCCGGGAGTGTAAAAAAATCCAATTTTCATGACCCCGGGAGTGTGAAAAATATCAGAATTTCCTGACCCCGGGAGTGTGAAAAAATTTGATTTTCCTGACCACGGGAGTGTGAAAATATCTGATTTTCTTGACCCCGGGAGTGTGAAAAAAATTAAATTCTCCTGACCCCGGGAGTGTGAAAAATGTGATTTTCCTAACACCGGGAGTGTGAAAAAAATCAGAATTTCCTGACCCCGGGAGTGTGAAAAAATGTGATTTTCTTGACCACTGGAGTGTGAAAAAAATTAAATTCTCCTGACCCCGGGAGTGTGACAAAATCCAATTTTCCTGACCCCGGGAGTGTGAAAAAAATCAGAATTTCCTGACCCCGGGAGTTTAAAAAAATCCAATTTTCCTGACCCCGGGAGTGTGAAAATATCAGATTTTCCTGACCCCGGGAGTGTGAAAAAAATCCGATTTTCCTGACCCTGGGAGTTTGAAAAAAATCTGATTTTCCTGACCCCGGGAGTGTGAAAATATCTGATTCTCCTGACCCCGGGATTGTGAAAAAATCCAATTTTCCTGACCCCGGGAGTGTGAAAAAATCCACTTTTCCTGACCCCGGGAGTGTGAAAATATCTGATTTTCCTGACCGCAGGAGTGTGAAAAAAATCCAATTTTCCTGCCCCCGGGAGTGTGAAAAAAATTAAATTCTCCTGACCCCGGGAGTGTGAAAAATGTGATTTTCCTAACACCGGGAGTGTGAAAAAAATCAGAATTTCCTGACCCCGGGAGTATGAAAAAATGTGATTTTCTTGACCCCGGGAGTGTGAAAAAAATCAGAATCTCCTGAACCCGGGAGTGTGAAAAAATGTGATTCTCTTGAACCCGGGAGTGTGAAAAATATTAAATTTTCCTGACCCCGGGAGTGTAAAAAAATCCAATTTTCATGACCCCGGGAGTGTGAAAATATCTGATTTTCTTGACCCTGGGAGTGTGGAAAAAAATAAATTTTCCTGACCACGGGAGTGTGAAAATATCTGATTTTCTTGACCCCGGGAGTGTGAAAAAAATTAAATTCTCCTGACCCCGGGAGTGTGAAAAATGTGATTTTCCTAACACCGGGAGTGTGAAAAAAATCAGAATTTCCTGACCCCGGGAGTGTGAAAAAATGTGATTTTCTTGACCACTGGAGTGTGAAAAAAATTAAATTCTCCTGACCCCGGGAGTGTGACAAAATCCAATTTTCCTGACCCCGGGAGTGTGAAAAAAATCAGAATTTCCTGACCCCGGGAGTTTAAAAAAATCCAATTTTCCTGACCCCGGGAGTGTGAAAATATCAGATTTTCCTGACCCCGGGAGTGTGAAAAAAATCCGATTTTCCTGACCCTGGGAGTTTGAAAAAAATCTGATTTTCCTGACCCCGGGAGTGTGAAAATATCTGATTCTCCTGACCCCGGGATTGTGAAAAAATCCAATTTTCCTGACCCCGGGAGTGTGAAAAAATCCACTTTTCCTGACCCCGGGAGTGTGAAAATATCTGATTTTCCTGACCGCAGGAGTGTGAAAAAAATCCAATTTTCCTGCCCCCGGGAGTGTGAAAAAAATTAAATTCTCCTGACCCCGGGAGTGTGAAAAATGTGATTTTCCTAACACCGGGAGTGTGAAAAAAATCAGAATTTCCTGACCCCGGGAGTATGAAAAAATGTGATTTTCTTGACCCCGGGAGTGTGAAAAAAATCAGAATCTCCTGAACCGGGGAGTGTGAAAAAATGTGATTCTCTTGAACCCGGGAGTGTGAAAAATATTAAATTTTCCTGACCCCGGGAGTGTAAAAAAATCCAATTTTCATGACCCCGGGAGTGTGAAAAATATCAGAATTTCCTGACCCCGGGAGTGTGAAAAAATGTGATTTTCCTGACCCCGGGAGTGTGAAAATATCTGATTTTCTTGACCCCGGGAGTGTGGAAAAAAATAAATTTTCCTGAGCACAGGAGTGTGAAAATATCTGATTTTCTTGACCCCGGGAGTGTGAAAAAAATTAAATTCTCCTGACCCCGGGAGTGTGAAAAATGTGATTTTCCTAACACCGGGAGTGTGAAAAAAATCAGAATTTCCTGACCCCAGGAGTGTGGAAAATGTGATTTTCCTAACACCGGGAGTGTGAAAAAAATCAGAATTTCCTGACCCCGGGAGTGTGAAAAAATGTGATTTTCTTGACCACTGGAGTGTGAAAAAAATTAAATTCTCTTGACCCCGGGAGTGTGAAAAAATCCAATTTTCCTGACCCCGGGAGTGTGAAAATATCTGATTTTCTTGACCCAGGGAGTGTGAAAAAAATTAAATTCTCCTCACCCCGGGAGTGTGAAAAAATCCACTTTTCCTGACCCCGGGAGTGTGAAAATATCTGATTTTCCTGACCGCAGGAGTGTGAAAAAAATCCAATTTTCCTGCCCCCGGGAGTGTGAAAAAAATTAAATTCTCCTGACCCCGGGAGTGTGAAAAATGTGATTTTCCTAACACCGGGCTTGTGAAAAAATCAGAATTTCCTGACCCCGGGAATGTGAAAAAATGTGATTTTCTTGACCCCGGGAGTGTGAAAAAAATCAGAATCTCCTGAACCCGGGAGTGTGAAAAAATGTGATTCTCTTGAACCCGGGAGTGTGAAAAAAATCAGAATCTCATGACCCCGGGAGTGTGAAAAATATCAGAATTTCCTGACCCCGGGAGTGTGAAAAAATTTGATTTTCCTGACCCCGGGAGTGTGAAAATATCTGATTTTCTTGACCCCGGGAGTGTGGAAAAAAATAAATTTTCCTGACCACGGGAGTGTGAAAATATCTGATTTTCTTGACCCCGGGAGTGTGAAAAAAATTAAATTCTCCTGACCCCGGGAGTGTGAAAAATGTGATTTTCCTAACACCGGGAGTGTGAAAAAAATCAGAATTTCCTGACCCCGGGAGTGTGAAAAAATGTGATTTTCTTGACCACTGGAGTGTGAAAAAAATTAAATTCTCCTGACCCCGGGAGTGTGACAAAATCCAATTTTCCTGACCCCGGGAGTGTGAAAAAAATCAGAATTTCCTGACCCCGGGAGTTTAAAAAAATCCAATTTTCCTGACCCCGGGAGTGTGAAAATATCAGATTTTCCTGACCCCGGGAGTGTGAAAAAAATCCGATTTTCCTGACCCTGGGAGTTTGAAAAAAATCTGATTTTCCTGACCCCGGGAGTGTGAAAATATCTGATTCTCCTGACCCCGGGATTGTGAAAAAATCCAATTTTCCTGACCCCGGGAGTGTGAAAAAATCCACTTTTCCTGACCCCGGGAGTGTGAAAATATCTGATTTTCCTGACCGTAGGAGTGTGAAAAAAATCCAATTTTCCTGCCCCCGGGAGTGTGAAAAAAATTAAATTCTCCTGACCCCGGGAGTGTGAAAAATGTGATTTTCCTAACACCGGGAGTGTGAAAAAAATCAGAATTTCCTGACCCCGGGAGTGTGAAAAAATGTGATTTTCTTGACCCCGGGAGTGTGAAAAAAATCAGAATCTCCTGAACCCGGGAGTGTGAAAAAATGTGATTCTCTTGAACCCGGGAGTGTGAAAAATATTAAATTTTCCTGACCCCGGGAGTGTAAAAAAATCCAATTTTCATGACCCCGGGAGTGTGAAAAATATCAGAATTTCCTGACCCCGGGAGTGTGAAAAAATGTGATTTTCCTGACCCCGGGAGTGTGAAAATATCTGATTTTTTTGACCCCGGGAGTGTGGAAAAAAATAAATTTTCCTGACCACGGGAGTGTGAAAATATCTGATTTTCTTGACCCCGGGAGTGTGAAAAAAATTAAATTCTCCTGACCCCGGGAGTGTGAAAAATGTGATTTTCCTAACACCGGGAGTGTGAAAAAAATCAGAATTTCCTGACCCCGGGAGTGTGAAAAAATGTGATTTTCTTGACCACTGGAGTGTGAAAAAAATTAAATTCTCCTGACCCCGGGAGTGTGACAAAATCCAATTTTCCTGACCCCGGGAGTGTGAAAAAAATCAGAATTTCCTGACCCCGGGAGTTTAAAAAAATCCAATTTTCCTGACCCCGGGAGTGTGAAAATATCAGATTTTCCTGACCCCGGGAGTGTGAAAAAAATCCGATTTTCCTGACCCTGGGAGTTTGAAAAAAATCTGATTTTCCTGACCCCGGGAGTGTGAAAATATCTGATTCTCCTGACCCCGGGATTGTGAAAAAATCCAATTTTCCTGACCCCGGGAGTGTGAAAAAATCCACTTTTCCTGACCCCGGGAGTGTGAAAATATCTGATTTTCCTGACCGCAGGAGTGTGAAAAAAATCCAATTTTCCTGCCCCCGGGAGTGTGAAAAAAATTAAATTCTCCTGACCCCGGGAGTGTGAAAAATGTGATTTTCCTAACACCGGGAGTGTGAAAAAAATCAGAATTTCCTGACCCCGGGAGTGTGAAAAAATGTGATTTTCTTGACCCCGGAAGTGTGAAAAAAATCAGAATCTCCTGAACCCGGGAGTGTGAAAAAATGTGATTCTCTTGAACCCGGGAGTGTGAAAAATATTAAATTTTCCTGACCCCGGGAGTGTAAAAAAATCCAATTTTCATGACCCCGGGAGTGTGAAAAATATCAGAATTTCCTGACCCCGGGAGTGTGAAAAAATGTGATTTTCCTGACCCCGGGAGTGTGAAAATATCTGATTTTATTGACCCCGGGAGTGTGGAAAAAAATAAATTTTCCTGACCACGGGAGTGTGAAAATATCTGATTTTCTTGACCCCGGGAGTGTGAAAAAAATTAAATTCTCCTGACCCCGGGAGTGTGAAAAATGTGATTTTCCTAACACCGGGAGTGTGAAAAAAATCAGAATTTCCTGACCCCGGGAGTGTGAAAAAATGTGATTTTCTTGACCACTGGAGTGTGAAAAAAATTAAATTCTCCTGACCCCGGGAGTGTGACAAAATCCAATTTTCCTGACCCCGGGAGTGTGAAAAAAATCAGAATTTCCTGACCCCGGGAGTTTAAAAAAATCCAATTTTCCTGACCCCGGGAGTGTGAAAATATCAGATTTTCCTGACCCCGGGAGTGTGAAAAAAATCCGATTTTCCTGACCCTGGGAGTTTGAAAAAAATCTGATTTTCCTGACCCCGGGAGTGTGAAAATATCTGATTCTCCTGACCCCGGGATTGTGAAAAAATCCAATTTTCCTGACCCCGGGAGTGTGAAAAAATCCACTTTTCCTGACCCCGGGAGTGTGAAAATATCTGATTTTCCTGACCGTAGGAGTGTGAAAAAAATCCAATTTTCCTGCCCCCGGGAGTGTGAAAAAAATTAAATTCTCCTGACCCCGGGAGTGTGAAAAATGTGATTTTCCTAACACCGGGAGTGTGAAAAAAATCAGAATTTCCTGACCCCGGGAGTGTGAAAAAATGTGATTTTCTTGACCCCGGGAGTGTGAAAAAAATCAGAATCTCCTGAACCCGGGAGTGTGAAAAAATGTGATTCTCTTGAACCCGGGAGTGTGAAAAATATTAAATTTTCCTGACCCCGGGAGTGTAAAAAAATCCAATTTTCATGACCCCGGGAGTGTGAAAAATATCAGAATTTCCTGACCCCGGGAGTGTGAAAAAATGTGATTTTCCTGACCCCGGGAGTGTGAAAATATCTGATTTTTTTGACCCCGGGAGTGTGGAAAAAAATAAATTTTCCTGACCACGGGAGTGTGAAAATATCTGATTTTCTTGACCCCGGGAGTGTGAAAAAAATTAAATTCTCCTGACCCCGGGAGTGTGAAAAATGTGATTTTCCTAACACCGGGAGTGTGAAAAAAATCAGAATTTCCTGACCCCGGGAGTGTGAAAAAATGTGATTTTCTTGACCACTGGAGTGTGAAAAAAATTAAATTCTCCTGACCCCGGGAGTGTGACAAAATCCAATTTTCCTGACCCCGGGAGTGTGAAAAAAATCAGAATTTCCTGACCCCGGGAGTTTAAAAAAATCCAATTTTCCTGACCCCGGGAGTGTGAAAATATCAGATTTTCCTGACCCCGGGAGTGTGAAAAAATCCGATTTTCCTGACCCTGGGAGTTTGAAAAAAATCTGATTTTCCTGACCCCGGGAGTGTGAAAATATCTGATTCTCCTGACCCCGGGATTGTGAAAAAATCCAATTTTCCTGACCCCGGGAGTGTGAAAAAATCCACTTTTCCTGACCCCGGGAGTGTGAAAATATCTGATTTTCCTGACCGCAGGAGTGTGAAAAAAATCCAATTTTCCTGCCCCCGGGAGTGTGAAAAAAATTAAATTCTCCTGACCCCGGGAGTGTGAAAAATGTGATTTTCCTAACACCGGGAGTGTGAAAAAAATCAGAATTTCCTGACCCCGGGAGTGTGAAAAAATGTGATTTTCTTGACCCCGGAAGTGTGAAAAAAATCAGAATCTCCTGAACCCGGGAGTGTGAAAAAATGTGATTCTCTTGAACCCGGGAGTGTGAAAAATATTAAATTTTCCTGACCCCGGGAGTGTAAAAAAATCCAATTTTCATGACCCCGGGAGTGTGAAAAATATCAGAATTTCCTGACCCCGGGAGTGTGAAAAAATGTGATTTTCCTGACCCCGGGAGTGTGAAAATATCTGATTTTATTGACCCCGGGAGTGTGGAAAAAAATAAATTTTCCTGACCACGGGAGTGTGAAAATATCTGATTTTCTTGACCCCGGGAGTGTGAAAAAAATTAAATTCTCCTGACCCCGGGAGTGTGAAAAATGTGATTTTCCTAACACCGGGAGTGTGAAAAAAATCAGAATTTCCTGACCCCGGGAGTGTGAAAAAATGTGATTTTCTTGACCACTGGAGTGTGAAAAAAATTAAATTCTCCTGACCCCGGGAGTGTGACAAAATCCAATTTTCCTGACCCCGGGAGTGTGAAAAAAATCAGAATTTCCTGACCCCGGGAGTTTAAAAAAATCCAATTTTCCTGACCCCGGGAGTGTGAAAATATCAGATTTTCCTGACCCCGGGAGTGTGAAAAAAATCCGATTTTCCTGACCCTGGGAGTTTGAAAAAAATCTGATTTTCCTGACCCCGGGAGTGTGAAAATATCTGATTCTCCTGACCCCGGGATTGTGAAAAAATCCAATTTTCCTGACCCCGGGAGTGTGAAAAAATGTGATTTTCTTGACCACTGGAGTGTGAAAAAAATTAAATTCTCTTGACCCCGGGAGTGTGAAAAAATCCAATTTTCCTGACCCCGGGAGTGTGAAAATATCTGATTTTCTTGACCCAGGGAGTGTGAAAAAAATTAAATTCTCCTCACCCCGGGAGTGTGAAAAAATCCACTTTTCCTGACCCCGGGAGTGTGAAAATATCTGATTTTCCTGACCGCAGGAGTGTGAAAAAAATCCAATTTTCCTGACCCCGGGAGTGTGAAAAAAATTAAATTCTCCTGACCCCGGGAGTGTGAAAAATGTGATTTTCCTAACACCGGGTGTGTGAAAAAATCAGAATTTCCTGACCCCGGGAATGTGAAAAAATGTGATTTTCTTGACCCCGGGAGTGTGAAAAAAATCAGAATCTCCTGAACCCGGGAGTGTGAAAAAATGTGATTCTCTTGAACCCAGGAGTGTGAAAAAAATCAGAATCTCATGACCCCGGGAGT
The DNA here is from genome assembly GCA_035047305.1 of Bradypodion pumilum. Taxonomy (NCBI): domain Eukaryota; kingdom Metazoa; phylum Chordata; class Lepidosauria; order Squamata; family Chamaeleonidae; genus Bradypodion; species Bradypodion pumilum. Next base: position 20,413,442 of record JAWDJD010000009.1, on the reverse strand, counting down.
GTGAAAAATATCAGAATTTCCTGACCCCGGGAGTGTGAAAAAATTTGATTTTCCTGACCCCGGGAGTGTGAAAATATCTGATTTTCTTGACCCCGGGAGTGTGGAAAAAAATAAATTTTCCTGACCACGGGAGTGTGAAAATATCTGATTTTCTTGACCCCGGGAGTGTGAAAAAAATTAAATTCTCCTGACCCCGGGAGTGTGAAAAATGTGATTTTCCTAACACCGGGAGTGTGAAAAAAATCAGAATTTCCTGACCCCGGGAGTGTGAAAAAATGTGATTTTCTTGACCACTGGAGTGTGAAAAAAATTAAATTCTCCTGACCCCGGGAGTGTGACAAAATCCAATTTTCCTGACCCAGGGAGTGTGAAAAAAATCAGAATTTCCTGACCCCGGGAGTTTAAAAAAATCCAATTTTCCTGACCCCGGGAGTGTGAAAATATCAGATTTTCCTGACCCCAGGAGTGTGAAAAAAATCCGATTTTCCTGACCCTGGGAGTTTGAAAAAAATCTGATTTTCCTGACCCCGGGAGTGTGAAAATATCTGATTCTCCTGACCCCGGGATTGTGAAAAAATCCAATTTTTCTGACCCCGGGAGTGTGAAAAAATCCACTTTTCCTGACCCCGGGAGTGTGAAAATATCTGATTTTCCTGACCGCAGGAGTGTGAAAAAAATCCAATTTTCCTGCCCCCGGGAGTGTGAAAAAAATTAAATTCTCCTGACCCCGGGAGTGTGAAAAATGTGATTTTCCTAACACCGGGAGTGTGAAAAAAATCAGAATTTCCTGACCCCGGGAGTGTGAAAAAATGTGATTTTCTTGACCCCGGGAGTGTGAAAAAAATCAGAATCTCCTGAACCCGGGAGTGTGAAAAAATGTGATTCTCTTGAACCCGGGAGTGTGAAAAATATTAAATTTTCCTGACCCCAGGAGTGTAAAAAAATCCAATTTTCATGACCCCGGGAGTGTGAAAAATATCAGAATTTCCTGACCCCGGGAGTGTGAAAAAATGTGATTTTCCTGACCCCGGGAGTGTGAAAATATCTGATTTTATTGACCCCGGGAGTGTGGAAAAAAATAAATTTTCCTGACCACGGGAGTGTGAAAATATCTGATTTTCTTGACCCCGGGAGTGTGAAAAAAATTAAATTCTCCTGACCCCGGGAGTGTGAAAAATGTGATTTTCCTAACACCGGGAGTGTGAAAAAAATCAGAATTTCCTGACCCCGGGAGTGTAAAAAAATGTGATTTTCTTGACCACTGGAGTGTGAAAAAAATTAAATTCTCCTGACCCCGGGAGTGTGACAAAATCCAATTTTCCTGACCCCGGGAGTGTGAAAAAAATCAGAATTTCCTGACCCCGGGAGTTTAAAAAAATCCAATTTTCCTGACCCCGGGAGTGTGAAAATATCTGATTTTCCTGACCCTGGGAGTGTGAAAATTTCCGATTTTCCTGACCCCGGGAGTGTGAAAATATCTGATTCTCCTGATCCCGGGAGTGTGAAAAAATCCGATTTTCCTGACCCCGGGAGTGTGAAAAAATCCAATTTTCCTGACCCCGGGAGTGTGAAAAATCCAATTTTCCTGACCCCGGGAGTGTGAAAAAAATCCAATTTTCCTGACCCGGGGAGTGTGAAAAAAATCTGATTTTCCTGATCCCGGGAGTGTGAAAATTTCCGATTTTCCTGACCCCGGGAGTGTGAAAAATATCAGAATTTCCTGACCCCGGGAGTGTGAAAAAAATCTGATTTTCCTGATCCCGGGAGTGTGAAAATTTCCGATTTTCCTGACCCCGGGAGTGTGAAAAATATCAGAATTTCCTGACCCCGGGAGTGTGAAAAAATGTGATTTTTCTTGACCCCGGGAGTGTGAAAAAAATAAATTTTCCTGACCCCGGGAGTGTGAAAATATCTGATTTTCTTGACCCCGGGAGTGTGAAAAAAATTAAATTCTCCTGACCCCGGGAGTGTGAAAAAATCCACTTTTCCTGACCCCGGGAGTGTGAAAAAAATTAAATTCTTCTGACCCCGGGAGTGTGGAAAATGTGATTTTCCTAACACCGGGAGTGTGAAAAAAATCAGAATTTCCTGACCCCAGGATGTGGAAAATGTGATTTTCCTAACACCGGGAGTGTGAAAAAAATCAGAATTTCCTGACCCCGGGAGTGTGAAAAAATGTGATTTTCTTGACCACTGGAGTGTGAAAAAAATTAAATTCTCCTGACCCCGGGAGTGTGACAAAATCCAATTTTCCTGACCCCGGGAGTGTGAAAAAAATCAGAATTTCCTGACCCCGGGAGTTTAAAAAAATCCAATTTTCCTGACCCCGGGAGTGTGAAAATATCAGATTTTCCTGACCCCGGGAGTGTGAAAAAAATCCGATTTTCCTGACCCTGGGAGTTTGAAAAAAATCTGATTTTCCTGACCCCGGGAGTGTGAAAATATCTGATTCTCCTGACCCCGGGATTGTGAAAAAATCCAATTTTCCTGACCCCGGGAGTGTGAAAAAATGTGATTTTCTTGACCACTGGAGTGTGAAAAAAATTAAATTCTCTTGACCCCGGGAGTGTGAAAAAATCCAATTTTCCTGACCCCGGGAGTGTGAAAATATCTGATTTTCTTGACCCAGGGAGTGTGAAAAAAATTAAATTCTCCTCACCCCGGGAGTGTGAAAAAATCCACTTTTCCTGACCCCGGGAGTGTGAAAATATCTGATTTTCCTGACCGCAGGAGTGTGAAAAAAATCCAATTTTCCTGACCCCGGGAGTGTGAAAAAAATTAAATTCTCCTGACCCCGGGAGTGTGAAAAATGTGATTTTCCTAACACCGGGTGTGTGAAAAAATCAGAATTTCCTGACCCCGGGAATGTGAAAAAATGTGATTTTCTTGACCCCGGGAGTGTGAAAAAAATCAGAATCTCCTGAACCCGGGAGTGTGAAAAAATGTGATTCTCTTGAACCCAGGAGTGTGAAAAAAATCAGAATCTCATGACCCCGGGAGTGTGAAAAATATCAGAATTTCCTGACCCCGGGAGTGTGAAAAAATTTGATTTTCCTGACCCCGGGAGTGTGAAAATATCTGATTTTCTTGACCCCGGGAGTGTGGAAAAAAATAAATTTTCCTGACCACGGGAGTGTGAAAATATCTGATTTTCTTGACCCCGGGAGTGTGAAAAAAATTAAATTCTCCTGACCCCGGGAGTGTGAAAAATGTGATTTTCCTAACACCGGGAGTGTGAAAAAAATCAGAATTTCCTGACCCCGGGAGTGTGAAAAAATGTGATTTTCTTGACCACTGGAGTGTGAAAAAAATTAAATTCTCCTGACCCCGGGAGTGTGACAAAATCCAATTTTCCTGACCCAGGGAGTGTGAAAAAAATCAGAATTTCCTGACCCCGGGAGTTTAAAAAAATCCAATTTTCCTGACCCCGGGAGTGTGAAAATATCAGATTTTCCTGACCCCAGGAGTGTGAAAAAAATCCGATTTTCCTGACCCTGGGAGTTTGAAAAAAATCTGATTTTCCTGACCCCGGGAGTGTGAAAATATCTGATTCTCCTGACCCCGGGATTGTGAAAAAATCCAATTTTCCTGACCCCGGGAGTGTGAAAAAATCCACTTTTCCTGACCCCGGGAGTGTGAAAATATCTGATTTTCCTGACCGCAGGAGTGTGAAAAAAATCCAATTTTCCTGCCCCCGGGAGTGTGAAAAAAATTAAATTCTCCTGACCCCGGGAGTGTGAAAAATGTGATTTTCCTAACACCGGGAGTGTGAAAAAAATCAGAATTTCCTGACCCCGGGAGTGTGAAAAAATGTGATTTTCTTGACCCCGGGAGTGTGAAAAAAATCAGAATCTCCTGAACCCGGGAGTGTGAAAAAATGTGATTCTCTTGAACCCGGGAGTGTGAAAAATATTAAATTTTCCTGACCCCAGGAGTGTAAAAAAATCCAATTTTCATGACCCCGGGAGTGTGAAAAATATCAGAATTTCCTGACCCCGGGAGTGTGAAAAAATGTGATTTTCCTGACCCCGGGAGTGTGAAAATATCTGATTTTATTGACCCCGGGAGTGTGGAAAAAAATAAATTTTCCTGACCACGGGAGTGTGAAAATATCTGATTTTCTTGACCCCGGGAGTGTGAAAAAAATTAAATTCTCCTGACCCCGGGAGTGTGAAAAATGTGATTTTCCTAACACCGGGAGTGTGAAAAAAATCAGAATTTCCTGACCCCGGGAGTGTAAAAAAATGTGATTTTCTTGACCACTGGAGTGTGAAAAAAATTAAATTCTCCTGACCCCGGGAGTGTGACAAAATCCAATTTTCCTGACCCCGGGAGTGTGAAAAAAATCAGAATTTCCTGACCCCGGGAGTTTAAAAAAATCCAATTTTCCTGACCCCGGGAGTGTGAAAATATCTGATTTTCCTGACCCTGGGAGTGTGAAAATTTCCGATTTTCCTGACCCCGGGAGTGTGAAAATATCTGATTCTCCTGATCCCGGGAGTGTGAAAAAATCCGATTTTCCTGACCCCGGGAGTGTGAAAAAATCCAATTTTCCTGACCCCGGGAGTGTGAAAAATCCAATTTTCCTGACCCCGGGAGTGTGAAAAAAATCCAATTTTCCTGACCCGGGGAGTGTGAAAAAAATCTGATTTTCCTGATCCCGGGAGTGTGAAAATTTCCGATTTTCCTGACCCCGGGAGTGTGAAAAATATCAGAATTTCCTGACCCCGGGAGTGTGAAAAAAATCTGATTTTCCTGATCCCGGGAGTGTGAAAATTTCCGATTTTCCTGACCCCGGGAGTGTGAAAAATATCAGAATTTCCTGACCCCGGGAGTGTGAAAAAATGTGATTTTTCTTGACCCCGGGAGTGTGAAAAAAATAAATTTTCCTGACCCCGGGAGTGTGAAAATATCTGATTTTCTTGACCCCGGGAGTGTGAAAAAAATTAAATTCTCCTGACCCCGGGAGTGTGAAAAAATCCACTTTTCCTGACCCCGGGAGTGTGAAAAAAATTAAATTCTTCTGACCCCGGGAGTGTGGAAAATGTGATTTTCCTAACACCGGGAGTGTGAAAAAAATCAGAATTTCCTGACCCCAGGATGTGGAAAATGTGATTTTCCTAACACCGGGAGTGTGAAAAAAATCAGAATTTCCTGACCCCGGGAGTGTGAAAAAATGTGATTTTCTTGACCACTGGAGTGTGAAAAAAATTAAATTCTCTTGACCCCGGGATTGTGAAAAAATCCAATTTTCCTGACCCCGGGAGTGTGAAAATATCTGATTTTCTTGACCCAGGGAGTGTGAAAAAAATTAAATTCTCCTCACCCCGGGAGTGTGAAAAAATCCACTTTTCCTGACCCCGGGAGTGTGAAAATATCTGATTTTCCTGACCGCAGGAGTGTGAAAAAAATCCAATTTTCCTGACCCCGGGAGTGTGAAAAAAATTAAATTCTCCTGACCCCGGGAGTGTGAAAAATGTGATTTTCCTAACACCGGGAGTGTGAAAAAAATCAGAATTTCCTGACCCCGGGAGTGTGAAAAAATGTGATTTTCTTGACCCCGGGAGTGTGAAAAAAATCAGAATCTCCTGAACCCGGGAGTGTGAAAAAATGTGATTCTCTTGAACCCGGGAGTGTGAAAAATATTGAATTTTCCTGACCCCGGGAGTGTAAAAAAATCCAATTTTCATGACTCCGGGAGTGTGAAAAATATCAGAATTTCCTGACCCCGGGAATGTGAAAAAATTTGATTTTCCTGACCCCGGGAGTGTGAAAATATCTGATTTTCTTGACCCCGGGAGTGTGGAAAAAAATAAATTTTCCTGACCACGGGAGTGTGAAAATATCTGATTTTCTTGACCCCGGGAGTGTGAAAAAAATTAAATTCTCCTGACCCCGGGAGTGTGAAAAAATGTGATTTTCTTGACCACTGGAGTGTGAAAAAAATTAAATTCTCCTGACCCCGGGAGTGTGACAAAATCCAATTTTCCTGACCCCGTGAGTGTGAAAAAAATCAGAATTTCCTGACCCCGGGAGTTTAAAAAAATCCAATTTTCCTGACCCCGGGAGTGTGAAAATATCAGATTTTCCTGTCCCCGGGAGTGTAAAAAAAAATCCGATTTTCCTGACCCTGGGAGTTTGAAAAAAATCTGATTTTCCTGACCCCGGGAGTGTGAAAATATCTGATTCTCCTGACCCCGGGATTGTGAAAAAATCCAATTTTCCTGACCCCGGGAGTGTGAAAAAATCCACTTTTCCTGACCCCGGGAGTGTGAAAATATCTGATTTTCCTGACCGCAGGAGTGTGAAAAAAATCCAATTTTCCTGCCCCCGGGAGTGTGAAAAAAATTAAATTCTCCTGACCCCGGGAGTGTGAAAAATGTGATTTTCCTAACACCGGGAGTGTGAAAAAAATCAGAATTTCCTGACCCCGGGAGTGTGAAAAAATGTGATTTTCTTGACCCCGGGAGTGTGAAAAAAATCAGAATCTCCTGAACCCGGGAGTGTGAAAAAATGTGATTCTCTTGAACCCGGGAGTGTGAAAAATATTAAATTTTCCTGACCCCGGGAGTGTAAAAAAATCCAATTTTCATGACCCCGGGAGTGTGAAAAATATCAGAATTTCCTGACCCCGGGAGTGTGAAAAAATGTGATTTTCCTGACCCCGGGAGTGTGAAAATATCTGATTTTATTGACCCCGGGAGTGTGGAAAAAAATAAATTTTCCTGACCACGGGAGTGTGAAAATATCTGATTTTCTTGACCCCGGGAGTGTGAAAAAAATTAAATTCTCCTGACCCCGGGAGTGTGAAAAATGTGATTTTCCTAACACCGGGAGTGTGAAAAAAATCAGAATTTCCTGACCCCGGGAGTGTGAAAAAATGTGATTTTCTTGACCACTGGAGTGTGAAAAAAATTAAATTCTCCTGACCCCGGGAGTGTGACAAAATCCAATTTTCCTGACCCTGGGAGTGTGAAAAAAATCAGAATTTCCTGACCCCAGGAGTTTAAAAAAATCCAATTTTCCTGACCACGGGAGTGTGAAAATATCTGATTTTCCTGACCCCGGGAGTGTGAAAATTTCCGATTTTCCTGACCCCGGGAATGTGAAAAATATCAGAATTTCCTGACCCCGGGAGTTTAAAAAAATCCAATTTTCCTGACCCCAGGAGTGTGAAAAAATCCACTTTTCCTGACCCCGGGAGTGTGAAAATATCTGATTTTCCTGACCGCAGGAGTGTGAAAAAAATCCAATTTTCCTGCCCCCGGGAGTGTGAAAAAAATTAAATTCTCCTGACCCCGGGAGTGTGAAAAATGTGATTTTCCTAACACCGGGAGTGTGAAAAAAATCAGAATTTCCTGACCCCGGGAGTGTGAAAAAATGTGATTTTCTTGACCCCGGGAGTGTGAAAAAAATCAGAATCTCCTGAACCCGGGAGTGTGAAAAAATGTGATTCTCTTGAACCCGGGAGTGTGAAAAATATTAAATTTTCCTGACCCCAGGAGTGTAAAAAAATCCAATTTTCATGACCCCGGGAGTGTGAAAAATATCAGAATTTCCTGACCCCGGGAGTGTGAAAAAATGTGATTTTCCTGACCCCGGGAGTGTGAAAATATCTGATTTTATTGACCCCGGGAGTGTGGAAAAAAATAAATTTTCCTGACCACGGGAGTGTGAAAATATCTGATTTTCTTGACCCCGGGAGTGTGAAAAAAATTAAATTCTCCTGACCCCGGGAGTGTGAAAAATGTGATTTTCCTAACACCGGGAGTGTGAAAAAAATCAGAATTTCCTGACCCCGGGAGTGTGAAAAAATGTGATTTTCTTGACCACTGGAGTGTGAAAAAAATTAAATTCTCCTGACCCCGGGAGTGTGACAAAATCCAATTTTCCTGACCCCGGGAGTGTGAAAAAAATCAGAATTTCCTGACCCCGGGAGTTTAAAAAAATCCAATTTTCCTGACCCCGGGAGTGTGAAAATATCTGATTTTCCTGACCCTGGGAGTGTGAAAATTTCCGATTTTCCTGACCCCGGGAGTGTGAAAATATCTGATTCTCCTGATCCCGGGAGTGTGAAAAAATCCGATTTTCCTGACCCCGGGAGTGTGAAAAAATCCAATTTTCCTGACCCCGGGAGTGTGAAAAATCCAATTTTCCTGACCCCGGGAGTGTGAAAAAAATCCAATTTTCCTGACCCGGGGAGTGTGAAAAAAATCTGATTTTCCTGATCCCGGGAGTGTGAAAATTTCCGATTTTCCTGACCCCGGGAGTGTGAAAAATATCAGAATTTCCTGACCCCGGGAGTGTGAAAAAAATCTGATTTTCCTGATCCCGGGAGTGTGAAAATTTCCGATTTTCCTGACCCCGGGAGTGTGAAAAATATCAGAATTTCCTGACCCCGGGAGTGTGAAAAAATGTGATTTTTCTTGACCCCGGGAGTGTGAAAAAAATAAATTTTCCTGACCCCGGGAGTGTGAAAATATCTGATTTTCTTGACCCCGGGAGTGTGAAAAAAATTAAATTCTCCTGACCCCGGGAGTGTGAAAAAATCCACTTTTCCTGACCCCGGGAGTGTGAAAAAAATTAAATTCTTCTGACCCCGGGAGTGTGGAAAATGTGATTTTCCTAACACCGGGAGTGTGAAAAAAATCAGAATTTCCTGACCCCAGGATGTGGAAAATGTGATTTTCCTAACACCGGGAGTGTGAAAAAAATCAGAATTTCCTGACCCCGGGAGTGTGAAAAAATGTGATTTTCTTGACCACTGGAGTGTGAAAAAAATTAAATTCTCTTGACCCCGGGAGTGTGAAAAAATCCAATTTTCCTGACCCCGGGAGTGTGAAAATATCTGATTTTCTTGACCCAGGGAGTGTGAAAAAAATTAAATTCTCCTCACCCCGGGAGTGTGAAAAAATCCACTTTTCCTGACCCCGGGAGTGTGAAAATATCTGATTTTCCTGACCGCAGGAGTGTGAAAAAAATCCAATTTTCCTGACCCCGGGAGTGTGAAAAAAATTAAATTCTCCTGACCCCGGGAGTGTGAAAAATGTGATTTTCCTAACACCGGGAGTGTGAAAAAAATCAGAATTTCCTGACCCCGGGAGTGTGAAAAAATGTGATTTTCTTGACCCCGGGAGTGTGAAAAAAATCAGAATCTCCTGAACCCGGGAGTGTGAAAAAATGTGATTCTCTTGAACCCGGGAGTGTGAAAAATATTAAATTTTCCTGACCCCGGGAGTGTAAAAAAATCCAATTTTCATGACTCCGGGAGTGTGAAAAATATCAGAATTTCCTGACCCCGGGAATGTGAAAAAATTTGATTTTCCTGACCCCGGGAGTGTGAAAATATCTGATTTTCTTGACCCCGGGAGTGTGGAAAAAAATAAATTTTCCTGACCACGGGAGTGTGAAAATATCTGATTTTCTTGACCCCGGGAGTGTGAAAAAAATTAAATTCTCCTGACCCCGGGAGTGTGAAAAAATGTGATTTTCTTGACCACTGGAGTGTGAAAAAAATTAAATTCTCCTGACCCCGGGAGTGTGACAAAATCCAATTTTCCTGACCCCGTGAGTGTGAAAAAAATCAGAATTTCCTGACCCCGGGAGTTTAAAAAAATCCAATTTTCCTGACCCCGGGAGTGTGAAAATATCAGATTTTCCTGTCCCCGGGAGTGTAAAAAAAAATCCGATTTTCCTGACCCTGGGAGTTTGAAAAAAATCTGATTTTCCTGACCCCGGGAGTGTGAAAATATCTGATTCTCCTGACCCCGGGATTGTGAAAAAATCCAATTTTCCTGACCCCGGGAGTGTGAAAAAATCCACTTTTCCTGACCCCGGAAGTGTGAAAATATCTGATTTTCCTGACCGCAGGAGTGTGAAAAAAATCCAATTTTCCTGCCCCCGGGAGTGTGAAAAAAATTAAATTCTCCTGACCCCGGGAGTGTGAAAAATGTGATTTTCCTAACACCGGGAGTGTGAAAAAAATCAGAATTTCCTGACCCCGGGAGTGTGAAAAAATGTGATTTTCTTGACCCCGGGAGTGTGAAATAAATCAGAATCTCCTGAACCCGGGAGTGTGAAAAAATGTGATTCTCTTGAACCCGGGAGTGTGAAAAATATTAAATTTTCCTGACCCCGGGAGTGTAAAAAAATCCAATTTTCATGACCCCGGGAGTGTGAAAAATATCAGAATTTCCTGACCCCGGGAGTGTGAAAAAATGTGATTTTCCTGACCCCGGGAGTGTGAAAATATCTGATTTTATTGACCCCGGGAGTGTGGAAAAAAATAAATTTTCCTGACCACGGGAGTGTGAAAATATCTGATTTTCTTGACCCCGGGAGTGTGAAAAAAATTAAATTCTCCTGACCCCGGGAGTGTGAAAAATGTGATTTTCCTAACACCGGGAGTGTGAAAAAAATCAGAATTTCCTGACCCCGGGAGTGTGAAAAAATGTGATTTTCTTGACCACTGGAGTGTGAAAAAAATTAAATTCTCCTGACCCCGGGAGTGTGACAAAATCCAATTTTCCTGACCCTGGGAGTGTGAAAAAAATCAGAATTTCCTGACCCCAGGAGTTTAAAAAAATCCAATTTTCCTGACCCCGGGAGTGTGAAAATATCTGATTTTCCTGACCCCGGGAGTGTGAAAATTTCCGATTTTCCTGACCCCGGGAATGTGAAAAATATCAGAATTTCCTGACCCCGGGAGTTTAAAAAAATCCGATTTTCCTGACCCCGGGAGTGTGAAAATATCCGATTTTCCTGACCCTGGGAGTTTGAAAAAAATCTGATTTTCCTAACCCCGGGAGTGTGAAAATATCTGATTCTCCTGATCCCGGGAGTGTGAAAAAATCCGATTTTCCTGACCCCGGGAGTGTGAAAAAATCCAATTTTCCTGACCCCGGGAGTGTGAAAAATCCAATTTTCCTGACCCCGGGAGTGTGAAAAAAATCCAATTTTCCTGACCCGGGGAGTGTGAAAAAATCTGATTTTCCTGATCCCGGGAGTGTGAAAATTTCCGATTTTCCTGACCCCGGGAGTGTGAAAAATATTAGAATTTCCTGACCCCGGGAGTGTGAAAAAATGTGATTTTCTTGACCCCGGGAGTGTGAAAAAAATAAATTTTCCTGACCCCGGGAGTGTGAAAATATCTGATTTTCTTGACCCCGGGAGTGTGAAAAAAATTAAATTCTCCTGACCCCGGGAGTGTGAAAAAATCCACTTTTCCTGACCCCGGGAGTGTGAAAAAAATTAAATTCTTCTGACCCCGGGAGTGTGGAAAATGTGATTTTCCTAACACCGGGAGTGTGAAAAAAATCAGAATTTCCTGATCCCAGGAGTGTGGAAAATGTGATTTTCCTAACACCGGGAGTGTGAAAAAAATCAGAATTTCCTGACCCCGGGAGTGTGAAAAAATGTGATTTTCTTGACCACTGGAGTGTGAAAAAAATTAAATTCTCTTGACCCCGGGAGTGTGAAAAAATCCAATTTTCCTGACCCCGGGAGTGTGAAAATATCTGATTTTCTTGACCCAGGGAGTGTGAAAAAAATTAAATTCTCCTCACCCCGGGAGTGTGAAAAAATCCACTTTTCCTGACCCCGGGAGTGTGAAAATATCTGATTTTCCTGACCGCAGGAGTGTGAAAAAAATCCAATTTTCCTGACCCCGGGAGTGTGAAAAAAATTAAATTCTCCTGACCCCGGGAGTGTGAAAAATGTGATTTTCCTAACACCGGGAGTGTGAAAAAAATCAGAATTTCCTGACCCCGGGAGTGTGAAAAAATGTGATTTTCTTGACCCCGGGAGTGTGAAAAAAATCAGAATCTCCTGAACCCGGGAGTGTGAAAAAATGTGATTCTCTTGAACCCGGGAGTGTGAAAAATATTAAATTTTCCTGACCCCGGGAGTGTAAAAAAATCCAATTTTCATGACTCCGGGAGTGTGAAAAATATCAGAATTTCCTGACCCCGGGAATGTGAAAAAATTTGATTTTCCTGACCCCGGGAGTGTGAAAATATCTGATTTTCTTGACCCCGGGAGTGTGGAAAAAAATAAATTTTCCTGACCACGGGAGTGTGAAAATATCTGATTTTCTTGACCCCGGGAGTGTGAAAAAAATTAAATTCTCCTGACCCCGGGAGTGTGAAAAAATGTGATTTTCTTGACCACTGGAGTGTGAAAAAAATTAAATTCTCCTGACCCCGGGAGTGTGACAAAATCCAATTTTCCTGACCCCGTGAGTGTGAAAAAAATCAGAATTTCCTGACCCCGGGAGTTTAAAAAAATCCAATTTTCCTGACCCCGGGAGTGTGAAAATATCAGATTTTCCTGTCCCCGGGAGTGTAAAAAAAAATCCGATTTTCCTGACCCTGGGAGTTTGAAAAAAATCTGATTTTCCTGACCCCGGGAGTGTGAAAATATCTGATTCTCCTGACCCCGGGATTGTGAAAAAATCCAATTTTCCTGACCCCGGGAGTGTGAAAAAAATCCAATTTTCCTGCCCCCGGGAGTGTGAAAAAAATTAAATTCTCCTGACCCCGGGAGTGTGAAAAATGTGATTTTCCTAACACCGGGAGTGTGAAAAAAATCAGAATCTCCTGAACCCGGGAGTGTGAAAAAATGTGATTCTCTTGAACCCGGGAGTGTGAAAAATATTAAATTTTCCTGACCCCGGGAGTGTAAAAAAATCCAATTTTCATGACCCCGGGAGTGTGAAAAATATCAGAATTTCCTGACCCCGGGAGTGTGAAAAAATGTGATTTTCCTGACCCCGGGAGTGTGAAAATATCTGATTTTATTGACCCCGGGAGTGTGGAAAAAAATAAATTTTCCTGACCACGGGAGTGTGAAAATATCTGATTTTCTTGACCCCGGGAGTGTGAAAAAAATTAAATTCTCCTGACCCCGGGAGTGTGAAAAATGTGATTTTCCTAACACCGGGAGTGTGAAAAAAATCAGAATTTCCTGACCCCGGGAGTGTGAAAAAATGTGATTTTCTTGACCACTGGAGTGTGAAAAAAATTAAATTCTCCTGACCCCGGGAGTGTGACAAAATCCAATTTTCCTGACCCTGGGAGTGTGAAAAAAATCAGAATTTCCTGACCCCAGGAGTTTAAAAAAATCCAATTTTCCTGACCCCGGGAGTGTGAAAATATCTGATTTTCCTGACCCCGGGAGTGTGAAAATTTCCGATTTTCCTGACCCCGGGAATGTGAAAAATATCAGAATTTCCTGACCCCGGGAGTTTAAAAAAATCCGATTTTCCTGACCCCGGGAGTGTGAAAATATCCGATTTTCCTGACCCTGGGAGTTTGAAAAAAATCTGATTTTCCTAACCCCGGGAGTGTGAAAATATCTGATTCTCCTGATCCCGGGAGTGTGAAAAAATCCAATTTTCCTGACCCCGGGAGTGTGAAAAAATCCAATTTTCCTGACCCCGGGAGTGTGAAAAATCCAATTTTCCTGACCCCGGGAGTGTGAAAAAAATCCAATTTTCCTGACCCGGGGAGTGTGAAAAAATCTGATTTTCCTGATCCCGGGAGTGTGAAAATTTCCGATTTTCCTGACCCCGGGAGTGTGAAAAATATTAGAATTTCCTGACCCTGGGAGTGTGAAAAAATGTGATTTTCTTGACCCCGGGAGTGTGAAAAAAATAAATTTTCCTGACCCCGGGAGTGTGAAAATATCTGATTTTCTTGACCCCGGGAGTGTGAAAAAAATTAAATTCTCCTGACCCCGGGAGTGTGAAAAAATCCTCTTTTCCTGAACCCGGGAGTGTGAAAAAAATTAAATTCTCCTGACCCCGGGAGTGTGGAAAATGTGATTTTCCTAACACCGGGAGTGTGAAAAAAATCAGAATTTCCTGACCCCAGGAGTGTGGAAAATGTGATTTTCCTAACACCGGGAGTGTGAAAAAAATCAGAATTTCCTGACCCCGGGAGTGTGAAAAAATGTGATTTTCTTGACCACTGGAGTGTGAAAAAAATTAAATTCTCTTGACCCCGGGAGTGTGAAAAAATCCAATTTTCCTGACCCCGGGAGTGTGAAAATATCTGATTTTCTTGACCCAGGGAGTGTGAAAAAAATTAAATTCTCCTCACCCCGGGAATGTGAAAAAATCCACTTTTCCTGACCCCGGGAGTGTGAAAATATCTGATTTTCCTGACCGCAGGAGTGTGAAAAAAATCCAATTTTCCTGCCCCCGGGAGTGTGAAAAAAATTAAATTCTCCTGACCCCGGGAGTGTGAAAAATGTGATTTTCCTAACACCGGGAGTGTGAAAAAAATCAGAATTTCCTGACCCCGGGAGTGTGAAAAAATGTGATTTTCTTGACCCCGGGAGTGTGAAAAAAATCAGAATCTCCTGAACCCGGGAGTGTGAAAAAATGTGATTCTCTTGAACCCGGGAGTGTGAAAAATATTAAATTTTCCTGACCCCGGGAGTGTAAAAAAATCCAATTTTCATGACCCCGGGAGTGTGAAAAATATCAGAATTTCCTGACCCCGGGAGTGTGAAAAAATTTGATTTTCCTGACCCCGGGAGTGTGAAAATATCTGATTTTATTGACCCCGGGAGTGTGGAAAAAAATAAATTTTCCTGACCACGGGAGTGTTAAAATATCTGATTTTCTTGACCCCGGGAGTGTGAAAAAAATTAAATTCTCCTGACCCCGGGAGTGTGAAAAATGTGATTTTCCTAACACCGGGAGTGTGAAAAAAATCAGAATTTCCTGACCCCGGGAGTGTGAAAAAATGTGATTTTCTTGACCACTGGAGTGTGAAAAAAATTAAATTCTCCTGACCCCGGGAGTGTGACAAAATCCAATTTTCCTGACCCTGGGAGTGTGAAAAAAATCAGAATTTCCTGACCCCAGGAGTTTAAAAAAATCCAATTTTCCTGACCCCGGGAGTGTGAAAATATCTGATTTTCCTGACCCCGGGAGTGTGAAAATTTCCGATTTTCCTGACCCCGGGAATGTGAAAAATATCAGAATTTCCTGACCCCGGGAGTTTAAAAAAATCCGATTTTCCTGACCCCGGGAGTGTGAAAATATCCGATTTTCCTGACCCTGGGAGTTTGAAAAAAATCTGATTTTCCTAACCCCGGGAGTGTGAAAATATCTGATTCTCCTGATCCCGGGAGTGTGAAAAAATCCAATTTTCCTGACCCCGGGAGTGTGAAAAAATCCAATTTTCCTGACCCCGGGAGTGTGAAAAATCCAATTTTCCTGACCCCGGGAGTGTGAAAAAAATCCACTTTTCCTGACCCCGGGAGTGTGAAAAAATCTGATTTTCCTGATCCCGGGAGTGTGAAAATTTCCGATTTTCCTGACCCCGGGAGTGTGAAAAATATTAGAATTTCCTGACCCCGGGAGTGTGAAAAAATGTGATTTTCTTGACCCCGGGAGTGTGAAAAAAATAAATTTTCCTGACCCCGGGAGTGTGAAAATATCTGATTTTCTTGACCCCGGGAGTGTGAAAAAAATTAAATTCTCCTGACCCCGGGAGTGTGAAAAAATCCTCTTTTCCTGAACCCGGGAGTGTGAAAAAAATTAAATTCTCCTGACCCCGGGAGTGTGGAAAATGTGATTTTCCTAACACCGGGAGTGTGAAAAAAATCAGAATTTCCTGACCCCAGGAGTGTGGAAAATGTGATTTTCCTAACACCGGGAGTGTGAAAAAAATCAGAATTTCCTGACCCCGGGAGTGTGAAAAAATGTGATTTTCTTGACCACTGGAGTGTGAAAAAAATTAAATTCTCTTGACCCCGGGAGTGTGAAAAAATCCAATTTTCCTGACCCCGGGAGTGTGAAAATATCTGATTTTCTTGACCCAGGGAGTGTGAAAAAAATTTAATTCTCCTCACCCCGGGAGTGTGAAAAAATCCACTTTTCCTGACCCCGGGAGTGTGAAAATATCTGATTTTCCTGACCGCAGGAGTGTGAAAAAAATCCAATTTTCCTGACCCCGGGAGTGTGAAAAAAATTAAATTCTCCTGACCCCGGGAGTGTGAAAAATGTGATTTTCCTATCACCGGAGTTTGAAAAAAATCAGAATTTCCTGACCCCGGGAGTGTGAAAAAATGTGATTTTCTTGACCCCGGGAGTGTGAAAAAAATCAGAATCTCCTGAACCCGGGAGTGTGAAAAAATGTGATTCTCTTGAACCCGGGAGTGTGAAAAATATTAAATTTTCCTGACCCCGGGAGTGTAAAAAAATCCAATTTTCATGACCCCGGGAGTGTGAAAAATATCAGAATTTCCTGACCCCGGGAGTGTGAAAAAATTTGATTTTCCTGACCCCGGGAGTGTGAAAATATCTGATTTTCTTGACCCCGGGAGTGTGGAAAAAAATAAATTTTCCTGACCACGGGAGTGTGAAAATATCTGATTTTCTTGACCCCGGGAGTGTGAAAAAAATTAAATTCTCCTGACCCCGGGAGTGTGAAAAAATGTGATTTTCTTGACCACTGGAGTGTGAAAAAAATTAAATTCTCCTGACCCCGGGAGTGTGACAAAATCCAATTTTCCTGACCCCGTGAGTGTGAAAAAAATCAGAATTTCCTGACCCCGGGAGTTTAAAAAAATCCAATTTTCCTGACCCCGGGAGTGTGAAAATATCAGATTTTCCTGTCCCCGGGAGTGTGAAAAAAAATCCGATTTTCCTGACCCTGGGAGTTTGAAAAAAATCTGATTTTCCTGACCCAGGGAGTGTGAAAATATCTGATTCTCCTGACCCCGGGATTGTGAAAAAATCCAATTTTCCTGACCCCGGGAGTGTGAAAAAATCCACTTTTCCTGACCCCGGGAGTGTGAAAATATCTGATTTTCCTGACCGCAGGAGTGTGAAAAAAATCCAATTTTCCTGCCCCCGGGAGTGTGAAAAAAATTAAATTCTCCTGACCCCGGGAGTGTGAAAAATGTGATTTTCCTAACACCGGGAGTGTGAAAAAAATCAGAATTTCCTGACCCCGGGAGTGTGAAAAAATGTGATTTTCTTGACCCCGGGAGTGTGAAAAAAATCAGAATCTCCTGAACCCGGGAGTGTGAAAAAATGTGATTCTCTTGAACCCGGGAGTGTGAAAAATATTAAATTTTCCTGACCCCGGGAGTGTAAAAAAATCCAATTTTCATGACCCCGGGAGTGTGAAAAATATCAGAATTTCCTGACCCCGGGAGTGTGAAAAAATGTGATTTTCCTGACCCCGGGAGTGTGAAAATATCTGATTTTATTGACCCCGGGAGTGTGGAAAAAAATAAATTTTCCTGACCACGGGAGTGTGAAAATATCTGATTTTCTTGACCCCGGGAGTGTGAAAAAAATTAAATTCTCCTGACCCCGGGAGTGTGAAAAATGTGATTTTCCTAACACCGGGAGTGTGAAAAAAATCAGAATTTCCTGACCCCGGGAGTGTGAAAAAATGTGATTTTCTTGACCACTGGAGTGTGAAAAAAATTAAATTCTCCTGACCCCGGGAGTGTGACAAAATCCAATTTTCCTGACCCCGGGAGTGTGAAAAAAATCAGAATTTCCTGACCCCAGGAGTTTAAAAAAATCCAATTTTCCTGACCCCGGGAGTGTGAAAATATCTGATTTTCCTGACCCCGGGAGTGTGAAAATTTCCGATTTTCCTGACCCCGGGAGTGTGAAAAATATCAGAATTTCCTGACCCCGGGAGTTTAAAAAAATCCGATTTTCCTGACCCCGGGAGTGTGAAAATATCCGATTTTCCTGACCCTGGGAGTTTGAAAAAAATCTGATTTTCCTAACCCCGGGAGTGTGAAAATATCTGATTCTCCTGATCCCGGGAGTGTGAAAAAATCCGATTTTCCTGACCCCGGGAGTGTGAAAAAATCCAATTTTCCTGACCCCGGGAGTGTGAAAAATCCAATTTTCCTGACCCCGGGAGTGTGAAAAAAATCCAATTTTCCTGACCCGGGGAGTGTGAAAAAATCTGATTTTCCTGATCCCGGGAGTGTGAAAATTTCCGATTTTCCTGACCCCGGGAGTGTGAAAAATATTAGAATTTCCTGACCCCGGGAGTGTGAAAAAATGTGATTTTCTTGACCCCGGGAGTGTGAAAAAAATAAATTTTCCTGACCCCGGGAGTGTGAAAATATCTGATTTTCTTGACCCCGGGAGAGTGAAAAAAATTAAATTCTCCTGACCCCGGGAGTGTGAAAAAATCCACTTTTCCTGAACCCGGGAGTGTGAAAAAAATTAAATTCTCCTGACCCCGGGAGTGTGGAAAATGCGATTTTCCTAACACCGGGAGTGTGAAAAAAATCAGAATTTCCTGACCCCAGGAGTGTGGAAAATGTGATTTTCCTAACACCGGGAGTGTGAAAAAAATCAGAATTTCCTGACCCCGGGAGTGTGAAAAAATGTGATTTTCTTGACCACTGGAGTGTGAAAAAAATTAAATTCTCTTGACCCCGGGAGTGTGAAAAAATCCAATTTTCCTGACCCCGGGAGTGTGAAAATATCTGATTTTCTTGACCCAGGGAGTGTGAAAAAAATTTAATTCTCCTCACCCCGGGAGTGTGAAAAAATCCACTTTTCCTGACCCCGGGAGTGTGAAAATATCTGATTTTCCTGACCGCAGGAGTGTGAAAAAAATCCAATTTTCCTGACCCCGGGAGTGTGAAAAAAATTAAATTCTCCTGACCCCGGGAGTGTGAAAAATGTGATTTTCCTAACACCGGGAGTGTGAAAAAAATCAGAATTTCCTGACCCCGGGAGTGTGAAAAAATGTGATTTTCTTGACCCCGGGAGTGTGAAAAAAATCAGAATCTCCTGAACCCGGGAGTGTGAAAAAATGTGATTCTCTTGAACCCGGGAGTGTGAAAAATATTAAATTTTCCTGACCCCGGGAGTGTAAAAAAATCCAATTTTCATGACCCCGGGAGTGTGAAAAATATCAGAATTTCCTGACCCCGGGAGTGTGAAAAAATTTGATTTTCCTGACCCCGGGAGTGTGAAAATATCTGATTTTCTTGACCCCGGGAGTGTGGAAAAAAATAAATTTTCCTGACCACGGGAGTGTGAAAATATCTGATTTTCTTGACCCCGGGAGTGTGAAAAAAATTAAATTCTCCTGACCCCGGGAGTGTGAAAAATGTGATTTTCCTAACACCGGGAGTGTGAAAAAAATCAGAATTTCCTGACCCCGGGAGTGTGAAAAAATGTGATTTTCTTGACCACTGGAGTGTGAAAAAAATTAAATTCTCCTGACCCCGGGAGTGTGACAAAATCCAATTTTCCTGACCCCGGGAGTGTGAAAAAAATCAGAATTTCCTGACCCCGGGAGTTTTAAAAAATCCAATTTTCCTGAAACCGGGAGTGTGAAAATATCAGATTTTCCTGACCCCGGCAGTGTGAAAAAAATCCGATTTTCCTGACCCTGGGAGTTTGAAAAAAATCTGATTTTCCTGACCCCGGGAGTGTGAAAATATCTGATTCTCCTGACCCCGGGATTGTGAAAAAATCCAATTTTCCTGACCCCGGGAGTGTGAAAAAATCCACTTTTCCTGACCCCGGGAGTGTGAAAATATCTGATTTTCCTGACCGCAGGAGTGTGAAAAAAATCCAATTTTCCTGCCCCCGGGAGTGTGAAAAAAATTAAATTCTCCTGACCCCGGGAGTGTGAAAAATGTGATTTTCCTAACACCGGGAGTGTGAAAAAAATCAGAATTTCCTGACCCCGGGAGTGTGAAAAAATGTGATTTTCTTGACCCCGGGAGTGTGAAAAATATCAGAATCTCCTGAACCCGGAAGTGTGAAAAAATGTGATTCTCTTGAACCCGGGAGTGTGAAAAATATTAAATTTTCCTGACCCCGGGAGTGTAAAAAAATCCAATTTTCATGACCCCGGGAGTGTGAAAAATATCAGAATTTCCTGACCCCGGGAGTGTGAAAAAATGTGATTTTCCTGACCCCGGGAATGTGAAAATATCTGATTTTATTGACGCCGGGAGTGTGGAAAAAAATAAATTTTCCTGACCACGGGAGTGTGAAAATATCTGATTTTCTTGACCCCGGGAGTGTGAAAAAAATTAAATTCTCCTGACCCCGGGAGTGTGAAAAATGTGATTTTCCTAACACCGGGAGTGTGAAAAAAATCAGAATTTCCTGACCCCGGGAGTGTGAAAAAATGTGATTTTCTTGACCACTGGAGTGTGAAAAAAATTAAATTCTCCTGACCCCGGGAGTGTGACAAAATCCAATTTTCCTGACCCCGGGAGTGTGAAAAAAATCAGAATTTCCTGACCCCGGGAGTTTAAAAAAATCCAATTTTCCTGACCCCGGGAGTGTGAAAATATCTGATTTTCCTGATCCCGGGAGTGTGAAAAAAATCCGATTTTCCTGACTCTGGGAGTTTGAAAAAAATCTGATTTTCCTGACCCCGGGAGTGTGAAAATATCTGATTCTCCTGACCCCGGGAGTGTGAAAAAATCCAATTTTCCTGACCCCGGGAGTGTGAAAAAATCCACTTTTCCTGACCCCGGGAGTGTGAAAATATCTGATTTTCCTGACCGCAGGAGTGTGAAAATATCTGATTTTCTTGACCCCGGGAGTGTGAAAAAAATTAAATTCTCCTGACCCCGGGAGTGTGAAAAATGTGATTTTCCTAACACCGGGAGTGTGAAAAAAATCAGAATTTCCTGACCCCGGGAGTGTGAAAAAATGTGATTTTCTTGACCACTGGAGTGTGAAAAAAATTAAATTCTCCTGACCCTGGGAGTGTGACAAAATCCAATTTTCCTGACCCCGGGAGTGTGAAAAAAATCAGAATTTCCTGACCCCGGGAGTTTAAAAAAATTCGATTTTCCTGACCCCGGGAGTGTGAAAATATCAGATTTTCCTGACCCCGGGAGTGTGAAAAAAATCCGATTTTCCTGACCCTGGGAGTTTGAAAAAAATCTGATTTTCCTGACCCCGGGAGTGTGAAAATATCTGATTCTCCTGACCCCGGGATTGTGAAAAAAGCCAATTTTCCTGACCCCGGGAGTGTGAAAAAATCCACTTTTCCTGACCCCGGGAGTGTGAAAATATCTGATTTTCCTGACCGCATGAGTGTGAAAAAAATCCAATTTTCCTGCCCCCGGGAGTGTGAAAAAAATTAAATTCTCCTGACCCCGGGAGTGTGAAAAATGTGATTTTCCTAACACCGGGAGTGTGAAAAAAATCAGAATTTCCTGACCCCGGGAGTGTGAAAAAATGTGATTTTCTTGACCCCGGGAGTGTGAAAAAAATCAGAATCTCCTGAACCCGGGAGTGTGAAAAAATGTGATTCTCTTGAACCCGGGAGTGTGAAAAATATTAAATTTTCCTGACCCCGGGAGTGTAAAAAAATCCAATTTTCATGACCCCGGGAGTGTGAAAAATATCAGAATTTCCTGACCCCGGGAGTGTGAAAAAATTTGATTTTCCTGACCCCGGGAGTGTGAAAATATCTGATTTTATTGACCCCGGGAGTGTGGAAAAAAATAAATTTTCCTGACCACGGGAGTGTGAAAATATCTGATTTTCTTGACCCCGGGAGTGTGAAAAAAATTAAATTCTCCTGACCCCGGGAGTGTGAAAAATGTGATTTTCCTAACACCGGGAGTGTGAAAAAAATCAGAATTTCCTGACCCCGGGAGTGTGAAAAAATGTGATTTTCTTGACCACTGGAGTGTGAAAAAAATTAAATTCTCCTGACCCCGGGAGTGTGACAAAATCCAATTTTCCTGACCCCGGGAGTGTGAAAAAAATCAGAATTTCCTGACCCCGGGAGTTTAAAAAAATCCAATTTTCCTGACCCCGGGAGTGTGAAAATATCAGATTTTCCTGACCCCGGGAGTGTGAAAAAAATCCGATTTTCCTGACTCTGGGAGTTTGAAAAAAATCTGATTTTCCTGACCCCGGGAGTGTGAAAATATCTGATTCTCCTGACCCCGGGAGTGTGAAAAAATCCAATTTTCCTGACCCCGGGAGTGTGAAAAAATCCACTTTTCCTGACCCCGGAAGTGTGAAAATATCTGATTTTCCTGACCGCAGGAGTGTGAAAAAAATCCAATTTTCCTGACCCCGGGAGTGTGAAAAAAATTAAATTCTCCTGACCCCGGGAGTGTGAAAAATGTGATTTTCCTAACACCGGGAGTGTGAAAAAAATCAGAATTTCCTGACCCCGGGAGTGTGAAAAAATGTGATTTTCTTGACCCCGGGAGTGTGAAAAAAATCAGAATCTCCTGAACCCGGGAGTGTGAAAAAATGTGATTTTCTTGAACCCGGGAGTGTGAAAAATATTAAATTTTCCTGACCCCGGGAGTGTAAAAAAATCCAATTTTCATGACCCCGGGAGTGTGAAAAATATCAGAATTTCCTGACCCCGGGAGTGTGAAAAAATGTGATTTTCCTGACCCCGGGAGTGTGAAAATATCTGATTTTCTTGACCCCGGGAGTGTGGAAAAAAATAAATTTTCCTGAGCACGGGAGTGTGAAAATATCTGATTTTCTTGAACCCGGGAGTGTGAAAAATATTAAATTTTCCTGACCCCGGGAGTGTAAAAAAATCCAATTTTCATGACCCCGGGAGTGTGAAAAATATCAGAATTTCCTGACCCCGGGAGTGTGAAAAAATGTGATTTTCCTGACCCCGGGAGTGTGAAAATATCTGATTTTCTTGACCCCGGGAGTGTGGAAAAAAATAAATTTTCCTGACCACGGGAGTGTGAAAATATCTGATTTTCTTGACCCCGGGAGTGTGAAAAAAATTAAATTCTCCTGACCCCGGGAGTGTGAAAAATGTGATTTTCCTAACACCGGGTGTGTGAAAAAAATCAGAATTTCCTGACCCCGGGAGTGTGAAAAAATGTGATTTTCATGACCACTGGAGTGTGAAAAAAATTAAATTCTCCTGACCCCGGGAGTGTGAAAAAATCCAATTTTCCTGACCCCGGGAGTGTGAAAAAAATCAGAATTTCCTGACCCCGGGAATTTAAAAAAATCCAATTTTCCTGACCCCGGGAGTGTGAAAATATCTGATTTTCCTGACCCCGGGAGTGTGAAAAAAATCCGATTTTCCTGACCCTGGGAGTTTGAAAAAAATCTGATTTTCCTGACCCCGGGAGTGTGAAAATATCTGATTCTCCTCAACCCGGGAGTGTGAAAAAATCCAATTTTTCTGAACCCGGGAGTGTGAAAATAATCCAATTTTCCTGACCCCGGGAGTGTGACAAAATCCAATTTTCCTGACCCCGGGAGTGTGAAAAAAATCAGAATTTCCTGACCCCGGGAGTTTAAAAAAATCCAATTTTCCTGACCCCGGGAGTGTGAAAATATCTGATTCTCCTGACCCCGGGATTGTGAAAAAAGCCAATTTTCCTGACCCCGGGAGTGTGAAAAAATCCACTTTTCCTGACCCCGGGAGTGTGAAAATATCTGATTTTCCTGACCGCAGGAGTGTGAAAAAAATCCAATTTTCCTGCCCCCGGGAGTGTGAAAAAAATTAAATTCTCCTGACCCCGGGAGTGTGAAAAATGTGATTTTCCTAACACCGGGAGTGTGAAAAAAATCAGAATTTCCTGACCCCGGGAGTGTGAAAAAATGTGATTTTCTTGACCCCGGGAGTGTGAAAAAAAATCAGAATCTCCTGAACCCGGGAGTGTGAAAAAATGTGATTCTCTTGAACCCGGGAGTGTGAAAAATATTAAATTTTCCTGACCCCGGGAGTGTAAAAAAATCCAATTTTCATGACCCCGGGAGTGTGAAAAATATCAGAATTTCCTGACCCCGGGAGTGTGAAAAAATTTGATTTTCCTGACCCCGGGAGTGTGAAAATATCTGATTTTATTGACCCCGGGAGTGTGGAAAAAAATAAATTTTCCTGACCACGGGAGTGTGAAAATATCTGATTTTCTTGACCCCGGGAGTGTGAAAAAAATTAAATTCTCCTGACCCCGGGAGTGTGAAAAATGTGATTTTCCTAACACCGGGAGTGTGAAAAAAATCAGAATTTCCTGACCCCGGGAGTGTGAAAAAATGTGATTTTCTTGACCACTGGAGTGTGAAAAAAATTAAATTCTCCTGACCCCGGGAGTGTGACAAAATCCAATTTTCCTGACCCCGGGAGTGTGAAAAAAATCAGAATTTCCTGACCCCGGGAGTTTAAAAAAATCCAATTTTCCTGACCCCGGGAGTGTGAAAATATCAGATTTTCCTGACCCCGGGAGTGTGAAAAAAATCCGATTTTCCTGACTCTGGGAGTTTGAAAAAAATCTGATTTTCCTGACCCCGGGAGTGTGAAAATATCTGATTCTCCTGACCCCGGGAGTGTGAAAAAATCCAATTTTCCTGACCCCGGGAGTGTGAAAAAATCCACTTTTCCTGACCCCGGAAGTGTGAAAATATCTGATTTTCCTGACCGCAGGAGTGTGAAAAAAATCCAATTTTCCTGACCCCGGGAGTGTGAAAAAAATTAAATTCTCCTGACCCCGGGAGTGTGAAAAATGTGATTTTCCTAACACCGGGAGTGTGAAAAAAATCAGAATTTCCTGACCCCGGGAGTGTGAAAAAATGTGATTTTCTTGACCCCGGGAGTGTGAAAAAAATCAGAATCTCCTGAACCCGGGAGTGTGAAAAAATGTGATTTTCTTGAACCCGGGAGTGTGAAAAATATTAAATTTTCCTGACCCCGGGAGTGTAAAAAAATCCAATTTTCATGACCCCGGGAGTGTGAAAAATATCAGAATTTCCTGACCCCGGGAGTGTGAAAAAATGTGATTTTCCTGACCCCGGGAGTGTGAAAATATCTGATTTTCTTGACCCCGGGAGTGTGGAAAAAAATAAATTTTCCTGAGCACGGGAGTGTGAAAATATCTGATTTTCTTGAACCCGGGAGTGTGAAAAATATTAAATTTTCCTGACCCCGGGAGTGTAAAAAAATCCAATTTTCATGACCCCGGGAGTGTGAAAAATATCAGAATTTCCTGACCCCGGGAGTGTGAAAAAATGTGATTTTCCTGACCCCGGGAGTGTGAAAATATCTGATTTTCTTGACCCCGGGAGTGTGGAAAAAAATAAATTTTCCTGACCACGGGAGTGTGAAAATATCTGATTTTCTTGACCCCGGGAGTGTGAAAAAAATTAAATTCTCCTGACCCCGGGAGTGTGAAAAATGTGATTTTCCTAACACCGGGTGTGTGAAAAAAATCAGAATTTCCTGACCCCGGGAGTGTGAAAAAATGTGATTTTCATGACCACTGGAGTGTGAAAAAAATTAAATTCTCCTGACCCCGGGAGTGTGAAAAAATCCAATTTTCCTGACCCCGGGAGTGTGAAAAAAATCAGAATTTCCTGACCCCGGGAATTTAAAAAAATCCAATTTTCCTGACCCCGGGAGTGTGAAAATATCTGATTTTCCTGACCCCGGGAGTGTGAAAAAAATCCGATTTTCCTGACCCTGGGAGTTTGAAAAAAATCTGATTTTCCTGACCCCGGGAGTGTGAAAATATCTGATTCTCCTCAACCCGGGAGTGTGAAAAAATCCAATTTTTCTGAACCCGGGAGTGTGAAAATAATCCAATTTTCCTGACCCCGGGAGTGTGACAAAATCCAATTTTCCTGACCCCGGGAGTGTGAAAAAAATCAGAATTTCCTGACCCCGGGAGTTTAAAAAAATCCAATTTTCCTGACCCCGGGAGTGTGAAAATATCTGATTTTCCTGACCCCGGGAGTGTGAAAAAAATCCGATTTTCCTGACCCTGGGAGTTTGAAAAAAATCCAATTTTCCTGACCCCGGGAGTGTGAAAATATCTGATTCTCCTGACCCCGGGAGTGTGAAAAAATCCAATTTTCCTGACCCCAGGAGTGTGAAAAAATCCACTTTTCCTGACCCCGGGTGTGTGAAAATATCTGATTTTCCTGACCGCAGGAGTGTGAAAAAAATCCAATTTTCCTGACCCCGGGAGTGTGAAAAAATTAAATTCTCCTGACCCCGGGAGTGTGAAAAATGTGATTTTCCTAACACCGGGAGTGTGAAAAAAATCAGAATTTCCTGACCCCGGGAGTTTAAAAAAATCCAATTTTCCTGAAACCGGGAGTTTGAAAATATCAGATTTTCCTGACCCCGGGAGTGTGAAAAAAATCCGATTTTCCTGACCCTGGGAGTTTGAAAAAAATCTGATTTTCCTGACCCCGGGAGTGTGAAAATATCTGATTCTCCTGACCCCGGGATTGTGAAAAAATCCAATTTTCCTGACCCCGGGAGTGTGAAAAAATCCACTTTTCCTGACCCCGGGAGTGTGAAAATATCTGATTTTCCTGACCGCAGGAGTGTGAAAAAAATCCAATTTTCCTGACCCCGGGAATGTGAAAAAAATTAAATTCTCCTGACCCCGGGAGTGTGAAAAATGTGATTTTCCTAACACCGGGAGTGTGAAAAAAATCAGAATTTCCTGACCCCGGGAGTGTGAAAAAATGTGATTTTCTTGACCCCGGGAGTGTGAAAAAAATCAGAATCTCCTGAACCCGGGAGTGTGAAAAAATGTGATTCTCTTGAACCCGGGAGTGTGAAAAGTATTAAATTTTCCTGACCCCGGGAGTGTAAAAAAATCCAATTTTCATGACCCCGGGAGTGTGAAAAATATCAGAATTTCCTGACCCCGGGAGTGTGAAAAAGTGTGATTTTCCTGACCCCGGGAGTGTGAAAATATCTGATTTTATTGACCCCGGGAGTGTGGAAAAAAATAAATTTTCCTGACCACGGGAGTGTGAAAATATCTGATTTTCTTGACCCCGGGAGTGTGAAAAAAATTAAATTCTCCTGACCCCGGGAGTGTGAAAAATGTGATTTTCCTAACACCGGGAGTGTGAAAAAAATCAGAATTTCCTGACCCCGGGAGTGTGAAAAAATGTGATTTTCTTGACCACTGGAGTGTGAAAAAAATTAAATTCTCCTGACCCCGGGAGTGTGACAAAATCCAATTTTCCTGACCCCGGGAGTGTGAAAAAAATCAGAATTTCCTGACCCCGGGAGTTTAAAAAAATCCAATTTTCCTGACCCCGGGAGTGTGAAAATATCTGATTTTCCTGACCCCGGGAGTGTGAAAAAAATCCGATTTTCCTGACTCTGGGAGTTTGAAAAAAATCTGATTTTCCTGACCCCGGGAGTGTGAAAATATCTGATTCTCCTGACCCCGGGAGTGTGAAAAAATCCAATTTTCCTGACCCCGGGAGTGTGAAAAAATCCACTTTTCCTGACCCCGGGAGTGTGAAAATATCTGATTTTCCTGACCGCAGGAGTGTGAAAAAAATCCAATTCTCCTGACCCCGGGAGTGTGAAAAATGTGATTTTCCTAACACCGGGAGTGTGAAAAAAATCAGAATTTCCTGACCCCGGGAGTGTGAAAAAATGTGATTTTCTTGACCCCGGGAGTGTGAAAAAAATCAGAATCTCCTGAACCCGGGAGTGTGAAAAAATGTGATTTTCTTGAACCCGGGAGTGTGAAAAATATTAAATTTTCCTGACCCCGGGAGTGTAAAAAAATCCAATTTTCATGACCCCGGGAGTGTGAAAAATATCAGAATTTCCTGACCCCGGGAGTGTGAAAATATCTGATTTTCTTGACCCCGGGAGTGTGGAAAAAAATAAATTTTCCTGACCACGGGAGTGTGAAAATATCTGATTTTCTTGAACCCGGGAGTGTGAAAAATATTAAATTTTCCTGACCCCGGGAGTGTAAAAAAATCCAATTTTCATGACCCCGGGAGTGTGAAAAATATCAGAATTTCCTGACCCCGGGAGTGTGAAAAAATGTGATTTTCCTGACCCCGGGAGTGTGAAAATATCTGATTTTCTTGACCCCGGGAGTGTGGAAAAAAATAAATTTTCCTGACCACGGGAGTGTGAAAATATCTGATTTTCTTGACCCCGGGAGTGTGAAAAAAATTAAATTCTCCTGACCCCGGGAGTGTGAAAAATGTGATTTTCCTAACACCGGGTGTGTGAAAAAAATCAGAATTTCCTGACCCCGGGAGTGTGAAAAAATGTGATTTTCATGACCACTGGAGTGTGAAAAAAATTAAATTCTCCTGACCCCGGGAGTGTGAAAAAATCCAATTTTCCTGACCCCGGGAGTGTGAAAAAAATCAGAATTTCCTGACCCCGGGAATTTAAAAAAATCCAATTTTCCTGACCCCGGGAGTGTGAAAATATCTGATTTTCCTGACCCCGGGAGTGTGAAAAAAATCCGATTTTCCTGACCCTGGGAGTTTGAAAAAAATCTGATTTTCCTGACCCCGGGAGTGTGAAAATATCTGATTCTCCTCAACCCGGGAGTGTGAAAAAATCCAATTTTTCTGAACCCGGGAGTGTGAAAATAATCCAATTTTCCTGACCCCGGGAGTGTGACAAAATCCAATTTTCCTGACCCCGGGAGTGTGAAAAAAATCAGAATTTCCTGACCCCGGGAGTTTAAAAAAATCCAATTTTCCTGACCCCGGGAGTGTGAAAATATCTGATTTTCCTGACCCCGGGAGTGTGAAAAAAATCCGATTTTCCTGACCCTGGGAGTTTGAAAAAAATCCAATTTTCCTGACCCCGGGAGTGTGAAAATATCTGATTCTCCTGACCCCGGGAGTGTGAAAAAATCCAATTTTCCTGACCCCGGGAGTGTGAAAAAATCCACTTTTCCTGACCCCGGGTATGTGAAAATATCTGATTTTCCTGACCGCAGGAGTGTGAAAAAAATCCAATTTTCCTGACCCCGGGAGTGTGAAAAAATTAAATTCTCCTGACCCCGGGAGTGTGAAAAATGTGATTTTCCTAACACCGGGAGTGTGAAAAAAATCAGAATTTCCTGACCCCGGGAGTTTAAAAAAATCCAATTTTCCTGAAACCGGGAGTTTGAAAATATCAGATTTTCCTGACCCCGGGAGTGTGAAAAAAATCCGATTTTCCTGACCCTGGGAGTTTGAAAAAAATCTGATTTTCCTGACCCCGGGAGTGTGAAAATATCTGATTCTCCTGACCCCGGGATTGTGAAAAAATCCAATTTTCCTGACCCCGGGAGTGTGAAAAAATCCACTTTTCCTGACCCCGGGAGTGTGAAAATATCTGATTTTCCTGACCGCAGGAGTGTGAAAAAAATCCAATTTTCCTGACCCCGGGAGTGTGAAAAAAATTAAATTCTCCTGACCCCGGGAGTGTGAAAAATGTGATTTTCCTAACACCGGGAGTGTGAAAAAAATCAGAATTTCCTGACCCCGGGAGTGTGAAAAAATGTGATTTTCTTGACCCCGGGAGTGTGAAAAAAATCAGAATCTCCTGAACCCGGGAGTGTGAAAAAATGTGATTCTCTTGAACCCGGGAGTGTGAAAAGTATTAAATTTTCCTGACCCTGGGAGTGTAAAAAAATCCAATTTTCATGACCCCGGGAGTGTGAAAAATATCAGAATTTCCTGACCCCGGGAGTGTGAAAAAATGTGATTTTCCTGACCCCGGGAGTGTGAAAATATCTGATTTTCTTGACCCCGGGAGTGTGGGAAAAAATAAATTTTCCTGACCACGGGAGTGTGAAAATATCTGATTTTCTTGACCCCGGGAGTGTGAAAAAAATTAAATTCTCCTGACCCCGGGAGTGTGAAAAATGTGATTTTCCTAACACCGGGTGTGTGAAAAAAATCAGAATTTCCTGACCCCGGGAGTGTGAAAACATGTGATTTTCATGACCACTGGAGTGTGAAAAAAATTAAATTCTCCTGACCCCGGGAGTGTGAAAAAATCCAATTTTCCTGACCCCGGGAGTGTGAAAAAAATCAGAATTTCCTGACCCCGGGAATTTAAAAAAATCCAATTTTCCTGACCCCGGGAGTGTGAAAATATCTGATTTTCCTGACCCCGGGAGTGTGAAAAAAATCCGATTTTCCTGACCCTGGGAGTTTGAAAAAAATCTGATTTTCCTGACCCCGGGAGTGTGAAAATATCTGATTCTCCTCAACCCGGGAGTGTGAAAAAATCCAATTTTTCTGAACCTGGGAGTGTGAAAATAATCCAATTTTCCTGACCCCGGGAGTGTGACAAAATCCAATTTTCCTGACCCCGGGAGTGTGAAAAAAATCAGAATTTCCTGACCCCGGGAGTTTAAAAAAATCCAATTTTCCTGACCCCGGGAGTGTGAAAATATCTGATTTTCCTGACTCCGGGAGTGTGAAAAAAATCCGATTTTCCTGACCCTGGGAGTTTGAAAAAAATCCAATTTTCCTGACCCCGGGAGTGTGAAAATATCTGATTCTCCTGACCCCGGGAGTGTGAAAAAATCCAATTTTCCTGACCCCGGGAGTGTGAAAAAATCCACTTTTCCTGACCCCGGGAGTGTGAAAATATCTGATTTTCCTGACCGCAGGAGTGTGAAAAAAATCCAATTTTCCTGACCCCTGGAGTGTGAAAAAAATTAAATTCTCCTGACCCCGGGAGTGTGAAAAATGTGATTTTCCTAACACCGGGAGTGTGAAAAAAATCAGAATTTCCTGACCCCGGGAGTGTGAAAAAATGTGATTTTCTTGAACCCGGGAGTGTGAAAAATATTAAATTTTCCTGACCCCGGGAGTGTAAAAAAATCCAATTTTCATGACCCCGGGAGTGTGAAAAATATCAGAATTTCCTGACCCCGGGAGTGTGAAAAAATGTGATTTTCCTGACCCCGGGAGTGTGAAAATATCTGATTTTCTTGACCCCGGGAGTGTGGAAAAAATAAATTTTCCTGACCACGGGAGTGTGAAAATATCTGATTTTCTTGACCCCGGGAGTGTGAAAAAAATTAAATTCTCCTGACCCCGGGAGTGTGAAAAATGTGATTTTCCTAACACCGGGTGTGTGAAAAAAATCAGAATTTCCTGACCCCGGGAGTGTGAAAAAATGTGATTTTCATGACCACTGGAGTGTGAAAAAAATTAAATTCTCCTGACCCCGGGAGTGTGAAAAAATCCAATTTTCCTGACCCCGGGAGTGTGAAAAAAATCAGAATTTCCTGACCCCGGGAATTTAAAAAAATCCAATTTTCCTGACCCCGGGAGTGTGAAAATATCTGATTTTCCTGACCCCGAGAGTGTGAAAAAATTTCGATTTTCCTGACCCTGGGAGTTTGAAAAAAATCTGATTTTCCTGACCCCGGGAGTGTGAAAATATCTGATTCTCCTCAACCCGGGAGTGTGAAAAAATCCAATTTTTCTGAACCCGGGAGTGTGAAAATAATCCAATTTTCCTGACCCCGGGAGTGTGAAAAAATCCAATTTTCCTGACCCTGGGAGTGTGAAAAAAATCCAATTTTCCTGACCCAGGTAGTTTGAAAAAAATCTGGTTTTCCTGACACTGGGAGTATGAAAATATCCAATTTTCCTGACACGGGGAGTGTGACAATATGCAATTTTCCTGACCCCGGGAGTGTGAAAAAAATCAGAATTTCCTGACCCCGGGAGTTTAAAAAAATCCGATTTTCCTGACCCCGGGAGTGTGAAAATATCCGATTTTCCTGACCCCGGGAGTGTGAAAATATCTGATTTTCCTGACCGCAGGAGTGTGAAAAAAATCCAATTTTCCTGACCCCGGGAGTGTGAAAAAAATTAAATTCTCCTGACCCCGGGAGTGTGAAAAATGTGATTTTCCTAACACCGGGAGTGTGAAAAAAATCAGAATTTCCTGACCCCGGGAGTGTGAAAAAATGTGATTTTCTTGACCCCGGGAGTGTGAAAAAAATCAGAATCTCCTGAACCCGGGAGTGTGAAAAAATGTGATTTTCTTGAACCCGGGAGTGTGAAAAATATTAAATTTTCCTGACCCCGGGAGTGTAAAAAAATCCAATTTTCATGACCCCAGGAGTGTGAAAAATATCAGAATTTCCTGACCCCGGGAGTGTGAAAAAATGTGATTTTCCTGACCCCGGGAGTGTGAAAATATCTGATTTTCTTGACCCCGGGAGTGTGGAAAAAAATAAATTTTCCTGACCACGGGAGAGTGAAAATATCTGATTTTCTTGACCCCGGGAGTGTGAAAAAAATTAAATTCTCCTGACCCCGGGAGTGTGAAAAATGTGATTTTCCTAACACCGGGTGTGTGAAAAAAACCAGAATTTCCTGACCCCGGGAGTGTGAAAAAATGTGATTTTCATGACCACTGGAGTGTGAAAAAAATTAAATTCTCCTGACCCCGGGAGTGTGAAAAAATCCAATTTTCCTGACCCCGGGAGTGTGAAAAAAATCAGAATTTCCTGACCCCGGGAGTTTAAAAAAATCCAATTTTCCTGACCCCGGGAGTGTGAAAATATCTGATTTTCCTGACCCCGGGAGTGTGAAAAAAATCCGATTTTCCTGACTCTGGGAGTTTGAAAAAAATCTGATTTTCCTGACCCCGGGAGTGTGAAAATATCTGATTCTCCTGACCCCGGGAGTGTGAAAAAATCCAATTTTCCTACCCCGGGAGTGTGAAAAAATCCACTTTTCCTGACCCCGGGAGTGTGAAAATATCTGATTTTCCTGACCGCAGGAGTGTGAAAATATCTGATTTTCTTGACCCCGGGAGTGTGAAAAAAATTAAATTCTCCTGACCCCGGGAGTGTGAAAAATGTGATTTTCCTAACACCGGGAGTGTGAAAAAAATCAGAATTTCCTGACCCCGGGAGTGTGAAAAAATGTGATTTTCTTGACCACTGGAGTGTGAAAAAAATTAAATTCTCCTGACCCCGGGAGTGTGACAAAATCCAATTTTCCTGACCCCGGGAGTGTGAAAAAAATCAGAATTTCCTGACCCCGGGAGTTTAAAAAAATCCAATTTTCCTGACCCCGGGAGTGTGAAAATATCAGATTTTCCTGACCCCGGCAGTGTGAAAAAAATCCGATTTTCCTGACTCTGGGAGTTTGAAAAAAAATCTGATTTTCCTGACCCCGCGAGTGTGAAAATATCTGATTCTCCTGACCCCGGGAGTGTGAAAAAATCCAATTTTCCTGACCCCGGGAGTGTGAAAAAATCCACTTTTCCTGACCCCGGAAGTGTGAAAATATCTGATTTTCCTGACCGCAGGAGTGTGAAAAAAATTAAATTCTCCTGACCCCGGGAGTGTGAAAAATGTGATTTTCCTAACACCGGGAGTGTGAAAAAAATCAGAATTTCCTGACCCCGGGAGTGTGAAAAAATGTGATTTTCTTGACCCCGGGAGTGTGAAAAAAATCAGAATCTCCTGAACCCGGGAGTGTGAAAAAATTTGATTTTCTTGAACCCGGGAGTGTGAAAAATATTAAATTTTCCTGACCCCGGGAGTGTAAAAAAATCCAATTTTCATGACCCCGGGAGTGTGAAAAATATCAGAATTTCCTGACCCCGGGAGTGTGAAAAAATGTGATTTTCCTGACCCCGGGAGTGTGAAAATATCTGATTTTCTTGACCCCGGGAGTGTGGAAAAAAATAAATTTTCCTGAGCACGGGAGTGTGAAAATATCTGATTTTCTTGAACCCGGGAGTGTGAAAAATATTAAATTTTCCTGACCCCGGGAGTGTAAAAAAATCCAATTTTCATGACCCCGGGAGTGTGAAAAATATCAGAATTTCCTGACCCCGGGAGTGTGAAAAAATGTGATTTTCCTGACCCCGGGAGTGTGAAAATATCTGATTTTCTTGACCCCGGGAGTGTGGAAAAAAATAAATTTTCCTGACCACGGGAGTGTGAAAATATCTGATTTTCTTGACCCCGGGAGTGTGAAAAAAATTAAATTCTCCTGACCCCGGGAGTGTGAAAAATGTGATTTTCCTAACACCGGGTGTGTGAAAAAAATCAGAATTTCCTGACCCCGGGAGTGTGAAAAAATGTGATTTTCATGACCACTGGAGTGTGAAAAAAATTAAATTCTCCTGACCCCGGGAGTGTGAAAAAATCCAATTTTCCTGACCCCGGGAGTGTGAAAAAAATCAGAATTTCCTGACCCCGGGAATTTAAAAAAATCCAATTTTCCTGACCCCGGGAGTGTGAAAATATCTGATTTTCCTGACCCCGGGAGTGTGAAAAAAATCCGATTTTCCTGACCCTGGGAGTTTGAAAAAAATCTGATTTTCCTGACCCCGGGAGTGTGAAAATATCTGATTCTCCTCAACCCGGGAGTGTGAAAAAATCCAATTTTTCTGAACCCGGGAGTGTGAAAATAATCCAATTTTCCTGACCCCGGGAGTGTGACAAAATCCAATTTTCCTGACCCCGGGAGTGTGAAAAAAATCAGAATTTCCTGACCCCGGGAGTTTAAAAAAATCCAATTTTCCTGACCCCGGGAGTGTGAAAATATCTGATTTTCCTGACCCCGGGAGTGTGAAAAAAATCCGATTTTCCTGACCCTGGGAGTTTGAAAAAAATCCAATTTTCCTGACCCCGGGAGTGTGAAAATATCTGATTCTCCTGACCCCGGGAGTGTGAAAAAATCCAATTTTCCTGACCCCGGGAGTGTGAAAAAATCCACTTTTCCTGACCCCGGGTGTGTGAAAATATCTGATTTTCCTGACCGCAGGAGTGTGAAAAAAATCCAATTTTCCTGACCCCGGGAGTGTGAAAAAATTAAATTCTCCTGACCCCGGGAGTGTGAAAAATGTGATTTTCCTTACACCGGGAGTGTGAAAAAAATCAGAATTTCCTGACCCCGGGAGTTTAAAAAAATCCAATTTTCCTGAAACCGGGAGTTTGAAAATATCAGATTTTCCTGACCCCGGGAGTGTGAAAAAAATCCGATTTTCCTGACCATGGGAGTTTGAAAAAAATCTGATTTTCCTGACCCCGGGAGTGTGAAAATATCTGATTCTCCTGACCCCGGGATTGTGAAAAAATCCAATTTTCCTGACCCCGGGAGTGTGAAAAAATCCACTTTTCCTGACCCCGGGAGTGTGAAAATATCTGATTTTCCTGACCGCAGGAGTGTGAAAAAAATCCAATTTTCCTGACCCCGGGAGTGTGAAAAAAATTAAATTCTCCTGACCCCGGGAGTGTGAAAAATGTGATTTTCCTAACACCGGGAGTGTGAAAAAAATCAGAATTTCCTGACCCCGGGAGTGTGAAAAAATGTGATTTTCTTGACCCCGGGAGTGTGAAAAAAATCAGAATCTCCTGAACCCGGGAGTGTGAAAAAATGTGATTCTCTTGAACCCGGGAGTGTGAAAAGTATTAAATTTTCCTGACCCCGGGAGTGTAAAAAAATCCAATTTTCATGACCCCGGGAGTGTGAAAAATATCAGAATTTCCTGACCCCGGGAGTGTGAAAAAATGTGATTTTCCTGACCCCGGGAGTGTGAAAATATCTGATTTTATTGACCCCGGGAGTGTGGAAAAAAATAAATTTTCCTGACCACGGGAGTGTGAAAATATCTGATTTTCTTGACCCCGGGAGTGTGAAAAAAATTAAATTCTCCTGACCCCGGGAGTGTGAAAAATGTGATTTTCCTAACACCGGGAGTGTGAAAAAAATCAGAATTTCCTGACCCCGGGAGTGTGAAAAAATGTGATTTTCTTGACCACTGGAGTGTGAAAAAAATTAAATTCTCCTGACCCCGGGAGTGTGACAAAATCCAATTTTCCTGACCCCGGGAGTGTGAAAAAAATCAGAATTTCCTGACCCGGGGAGTTTAAAAAAATCCAATTTTCCTGACCCCGGGAGTGTGAAAATATCTGATTTTCCTGACCCCGGGAGTGTGAAAAAAATCCGATTTTCCTGACCCTGGGAGTTTGAAAAAAATCTGATTTTCCTGACCCCGGGAGTGTGAAAATATCTGATTCTCCTGACCCCGGGATTGTGAAAAAATCCAATTTTCCTGACCCCGGGAGTGTGAAAAAATCCACTTTTCCTGACCCCGGGAGTGTGAAAATATCTGATTTTCCTGACCGCAGGAGTGTGAAAAAAATCCAATTTTCCTGACCCCGGGAGTGTGAAAAAAATTAAATTCTCCTGACCCCGGGAGTGTGAAAAATGTGATTTTCCTAACACCGGGAGTGTGAAAAAAATCAGAATTTCCTGACCCCGGGAGTGTGAAAAAATGTGATTTTCTTGACCCCGGGAGTGTGAAAAAAATCAGAATCTCCTGAACCCGGGAGTGTGAAAAAATGTGATTCTCTTGAACCCGGGAGTGTGAAAAGTATTAAATTTTCCTGACCCCGGGAGTGTAAAAAAATCCAATTTTCATGACCCCGGGAGTGTGAAAAATATCAGAATTTCCTGACCCCGGGAGTGTGAAAAAATGTGATTTTCCTGACCCCGGGAGTGTGAAAATATCTGATTTTATTGACCCCGGGAGTGTGGAAAAAAATAAATTTTCCTGACCACGGGAGTGTGAAAATATCTGATTTTCTTGACCCCGGGAGTGTGAAAAAAATTAAATTCTCCTGACCCCGGGAGTGTGAAAAATGTGATTTTCCTAACACCGGGAGTGTGAAAAAAATCAGAATTTCCTGACCCCGGGAGTGTGAAAAAATGTGATTTTCTTGACCACTGGAGTGTGAAAAAAATTAAATTCTCCTGACCCCGGGAGTGTGACAAAATCCAATTTTCCTGACCCCGGGAGTGTGAAAAAAATCAGAATTTCCTGACCCCGGGAGTTTAAAAAAATCCAATTTTCCTGACCCCGGGAGTGTGAAAATATCTGATTTTCCTGACCCCGGGAGTGTGAAAAAAATCTGATTTTCCTGACCCCGGGAGTGTGAAAATATCTGATTCTCCTGACCCCGGGAGTGTGAAAAAATCCAATTTTCCTGACCCCGGGAGTGTGAAAATATCTGATTCTCCTGACCCCGGGAGTGTGAAAAAATCCACTTTTCCTGACCCCGGGAGTGTGAAAATATCTGATTTTCCTGACCGCAGGAGTGTGAAAAAAATCCAATTCTCCTGACCCCGGGAGTGTGAAAAATGTGATTTTCCTAACACCGGGAGTGTGAAAAAAATCAGAATTTCCTGACCCCGGGAGTGTGAAAAAATGTGATTTTCTTGACCCCGGGAGTGTGAAAAAAATCAGAATCTCCTGAACCCGGGAGTGTGAAAAAATGTGATTTTCTTGAACCCGGGAGTGTGAAAAATATTAAATTTTCCTGACCCCGGGAGTGTAAAAAAATCCAATTTTCATGACCCCGGGAGTGTGAAAAATATCAGAATTTCCTGACCCCGGGAGTGTGAAAAAATGTGATTTTCCTGACCCCGGGAGTGTGAAAATATCTGATTTTCTTGACCCCGGGAGTGTGGAAAAAAATAAATTTTCCTGACCACGGGAGTGTGAAAATATCTGATTTTCTTGAACCCGGGAGTGTGAAAAATATTAAATTTTCCTGACCCCGGGAGTGTAAAAAAATCCAATTTTCATGACCCCGGGAGTGTGAAAAATATCAGAATTTCCTGACCCCGGGAGTGTGAAAAAATGTGATTTTCCTGACCCCGGGAGTGTGAAAATATCTGATTTTCTTGACCCCGGGAGTGTGGAAAAAAATAAATTTTCCTGACCACGGGAGTGTGAAAATATCTGATTTTCTTGACCCCGGGAGTGTGAAAAAAATTAAATTCTCCTGACCCCGGGAGTGTGAAAAATGTGATTTTCCTAACACCGGGTGTGTGAAAAAAATCAGAATTTCCTGACCCCGGGAATTTAAAAAAATCCAATTTTCCTGACCCCGGGAGTGTGAAAATATCTGATTTTCCTGACCCCGGGAGTGTGAAAAAAATCCGATTTTCCTGACCCTGGGAGTTTGAAAAAAATCTGATTTTCCTGACCCCGGGAGTGTGAAAATATCTGATTCTCCTCAACCCGGGAGTGTGAAAAAATCCAATTTTTCTGAACCCGGGAGTGTGAAAATAATCCAATTTTCCTGACCCCGGGAGTGTGACAAAATCCAATTTTCCTGACCCCGGGAGTGTGAAAAAAATCAGAATTTCCTGACCCCGGGAGTTTAAAAAAATCCAATTTTCCTGACCCCGGGAGTGTGAAAATATCTGATTTTCCTGACCCCGGGAGTGTGAAAAAAATCCGATTTTCCTGACCCTGGGAGTTTGAAAAAAATCCAATTTTCCTGACCCCGGGAGTGTGAAAATATCTGATTCTCCTGACCCCGGGAGTGTGAAAAAATCCAATTTTCCTGACCCCGGGAGTGTGAAAAAATCCACTTTTCCTGACCCCGGGTGTGTGAAAATATCTGATTTTCCTGACCGCAGGAGTGTGAAAAAAATCCAATTTTCCTGACCCCGGGAGTGTGAAAAAATTAAATTCTCCTGACCCCGGGAGTGTGAAAAATGTGATTTTCCTAACACCGGGAGTGTGAAAAAAATCAGAATTTCCTGACCCCGGGAGTTTAAAAAAATCCAATTTTCCTGAAACCGGGAGTTTGAAAATATCAGATTTTCCTGACCCCGGGAGTGTGAAAAAAATCCGATTTTCCTGACCCTGGGAGTTTGAAAAAAATCTGATTTTCCTGACCCCGGGAGTGTGAAAATATCTGATTCTCCTGACCCCGGGATTGTGAAAAAATCCAATTTTTCTGACCCCGGGAGTGTGAAAAAATCCACTTTTCCTGACCCCGGGAGTGTGAAAATATCTGATTTTCCTGACCGCAGGAGTGTGAAAAAAATCCAATTTTCCTGACCCCGGGAGTGTGAAAAAAATTAAATTCTCCTGACCCCGGGAGTGTGAAAAATGTGATTTTCCTAACACCGGGAGTGTGAAAAAAATCAGAATTTCCTGACCCCGGGAGTGTGAAAAAATGTGATTTTCTTGACCCCGGGAGTGTGAAAAAAATCAGAATCTCCTGAACCCGGGAGTGTGAAAAAATGTGATTCTCTTGAACCCGGGAGTGTGAAAAGTATTAAATTTTCCTGACCCCGGGAGTGTAAAAAAATCCAATTTTCATGACCCCGGGAGTGTGAAAAATATCAGAATTTCCTGACCCCGGGAGTGTGAAAAAATGTGATTTTCCTGACCCCGGGAGTGTGAAAATATCTGATTTTATTGACCCCGGGAGTGTGGAAAAAAATAAATTTTCCTGACCACGGGAGTGTGAAAATATCTGATTTTCTTGACCCCGGGAGTGTGAAAAAAATTAAATTCTCCTGACCCCGGGAGTGTGAAAAATGTGATTTTCCTAACACCGGGAGTGTGAAAAAAATCAGAATTTCCTGACCCCGGGAGTGTGAAAATATCTGATTTTCTTGACCACTGGAGTGTGAAAAAAATTAAATTCTCCTGACCCCGGGAGTGTGACAAAATCCAATTTTCCTGACCCCGGGAGTGTGAAAAAAATCAGAATTTCCTGACCCCGGGAGTTTAAAAAAATCCAATTTTCCTGACCCCGGGAGTGTGAAAATATCTGATTTTCCTGACCCCGGGAGTGTGAAAAAAATCCGATTTTCCTGACTCTGGGAGTTTGAAAAAAATCTGATTTTCCTGACCCCGGGAGTGTGAAAATATCTAATTCTCCTGACCCCGGGAGTGTGAAAAAATCCAATTTTCCTGACCCCGGGAGTGTGAAAAAATCCACTTTTCCTGACCCCGGGAGTGTGAAAATATCTGATTTTCCTGACCGCAGGAGTGTGAAAAAAATCCAATTCTCCTGACCCCGGGAGTGTGAAAAATGTGATTTTCCTAACACCGGGAGTGTGAAAAAAATCAGAATTTCCTGACCCCGGGAGTGTGAAAAAATGTGATTTTCTTGACCCCGGGAGTGTGAAAAAAATCAGAATCTCCTGAACCCGGGAGTGTGAAAAAATGTGATTTTCTTGAACCCGGGAGTGTGAAAAATATTAAATTTTCCTGACCCCGGGAGTGTAAAAAAATCCAATTTTCATGACCCCGGGAGTGTGAAAAATATCAGAATTTCCTGACCCCAGGAGTGTGAAAAAATGTGATTTTCCTGACCCCGGGAGTGTGAAAATATCTGATTTTCTTGACCCCGGGAGTGTGGAAAAAAATAAATTTTCCTGACCACGGGAGTGTGAAAATATCTGATTTTCTTGAACCTGGGAGTGTGAAAAATATTAAATTTTCCTGACCCCGGGAGTGTAAAAAAATCCAATTTTCATGACCCCGGGAGTGTGAAAAATATCAGAATTTCCTGACCCCGGGAGTGTGAAAAAATGTGATTTTCCTGACCCCGGGAGTGTGAAAATATCTGATTTTCTTGACCCCGGGAGTGTGGAAAAAAATAAATTTTCCTGACCACGGGAGTGTGAAAATATCTGATTTTCTTGACCCCGGGAGTGTGAAAAAAATTAAATTCTCCTGACCCCGGGAGTGTGAAAAATGTGATTTTCCTAACACCGGGTGTGTGAAAAAAATCAGAATTTCCTGACCCCGGGAGTGTGAAAAAATGTGATTT
The DNA here is from genome assembly GCA_035047305.1 of Bradypodion pumilum. Taxonomy (NCBI): domain Eukaryota; kingdom Metazoa; phylum Chordata; class Lepidosauria; order Squamata; family Chamaeleonidae; genus Bradypodion; species Bradypodion pumilum. Next base: position 20,373,095 of record JAWDJD010000009.1, on the reverse strand, counting down.
TCATGACCACTGGAGTGTGAAAAAAATTAAATTCTCCTGACCCCGGGAGTGTGAAAAAATCCAATTTTCCTGACCCCGGGAGTGTGAAAAAAATCAGAATTTCCTGACCCCGGGAATTTAAAAAAATCCAATTTTCCTGACCCCGGGAGTGTGAAAATATCTGATTTTCCTGACCCCGGGAGTGTGAAAAAAATCCGATTTTCCTGACCCTGGGAGTTTGAAAAAACTCTGATTTTCCTGACCCCGGGAGTGTGAAAATATCTGATTCTCCTCAACCCGGGAGTGTGAAAAAATCCAATTTTTCTGAACCCGGGAGTGTGAAAATAATCCAATTTTCCTGACCCCGGGAGTGTGACAAAATCCAATTTTCCTGACCCCGGGAGTGTGAAAAAAATCAGAATTTCCTGACCCCGGGAGTTTAAAAAAATCCAATTTTCCTGACCCCGGGAGTGTGAAAATATCTGATTTTCCTGACTCCGGGAGTGTGAAAAAAATCCGATTTTCCTGACCCTGGGAGTTTGAAAAAAATCCAATTTTCCTGACCCCGGGAGTGTGAAAATATCTGATTCTCCTGACCCCGGGAGTGTGAAAAAATCCAATTTTCCTGACCCCGGGAGTGTGAAAAAATCCACTTTTCCTGACCCCGGGAGTGTGAAAATATCTGATTTTCCTGACCGCAGGAGTGTGAAAAAAATCCAATTTTCCTGACCCCGGGAGTGTGAAAAAAATTAAATTCTCCTGACCCCGGGAGTGTGAAAAATGTGATTTTCCTAACACCGGGAGTGTGAAAAAAATCAGAATTTCCTGACCCCGGGAGTGTGAAAAAATGTGATTTTCTTGAACCCGGGAGTGTGAAAAATATTAAATTTTCCTGACCCCGGGAGTGTAAAAAAATCCAATTTTCATGACCCCGGGAGTGTGAAAAATATCAGAATTTCCTGACCCCGGGAGTGTGAAAAAATGTGATTTTCCTGACCCCGGGAGTGTGAAAATATCTGATTTTCTTGACCCCGGGAGTGTGGAAAAAATAAATTTTCCTGACCACGGGAGTGTGAAAATATCTGATTTTCTTGACCCCGGGAGTGTGAAAAAAATTAAATTCTCCTGACCCCGGGAGTGTGAAAAATGTGATTTTCCTAACACCGGGTGTGTGAAAAAAATCAGAATTTCCTGACCCCGGGAGTGTGAAAAAATGTGATTTTCATGACCACTGGAGTGTGAAAAAAATTAAATTCTCCTGACCCCGGGAGTGTGAAAAAATCCAATTTTCCTGACCCCGGGAGTGTGAAAAAAATCAGAATTTCCTGACCCCGGGAATTTAAAAAAATCCAATTTTCCTGACCCCGGGAGTGTGAAAATATCTGATTTTCCTGACCCCGGGAGTGTGAAAAAAATTCGATTTTCCTGACCCTGGGAGTTTGAAAAAAATCTGATTTTCCTGACCCCGGGAGTGTGAAAATATCTGATTCTCCTCAACCCGGGAGTGTGAAAAAATCCAATTTTTCTGAACCCGGGAGTGTGAAAATAATCCAATTTTCCTGACCCCGGGAGTGTGAAAAAATCCAATTTTCCTGACCCTGGGAGTGTGAAAAAAATCCAATTTTCCTGACCCAGGTAGTTTGAAAAAAATCTGGTTTTCCTGACACTGGGAGTATGAAAATATCCAATTTTCCTGACACGGGGAGTGTGACAATATGCAATTTTCCTGACCCCGGGAGTGTGAAAAAATCAGAATTTCCTGACCCCGGGAGTTTAAAAAAATCCGATTTTCCTGACCCCGGGAGTGTGAAAATATCCGATTTTCCTGACCCCGGGAGTGTGAAAAAAATCCAATTTTCCTGACCCTGGGACTTTGAAAGAAATCTGATTTTCCTAACCCCGGGAGTGTGAAAATATCTGATTTTCCTGACCCCGGGAGTGTGAAAAAAATCAGAATCTCCTGAACCCGGGAGTTTGAAAAAAATCTGATTTTCCTGACCCCGGGAGTGTGAAAATATCTGATTCTCCTGACCCCGGGAGTGTGAAAAAATCCAATTTTCCTGACCCCGGGAGTGTGAAAAAATCCACTTTTCCTGACCCCGGGAGTGTGAAAATATCTGATTTTCCTGACCGCAGGAGTGTGAAAAAAATCCAATTTTCCTGACCCCGGGAGTGTGAAAAAAATTAAATTCTCCTGACCCCGGGAGTGTGAAAAATGTGATTTTCCTAACACCGGGAGTGTGAAAAAAATCAGAAATTCCTGACCCCGGGAGTGTGAAAAAATGTGATTTTCTTGACCCCGGGAGTGTGAAAAAAATCAGAATCTCCTGAACCCGGGAGTGTGAAAAAATGTGATTTTCTTGAACCCGGGAGTGTGAAAAATATTAAATTTTCCTGACCCCGGGAGTGTAAAAAAATTCAATTTTCATGACCCCGGGAGTGTGAAAAATATCAGAATTTCCTGACCCCGGGAGTGTGAAAAAATGTGATTTTCCTGACCCCGGGAGTGTGAAAATATCTGATTTTCTTGACCCCGGGAGTGTGGAAAAAAATAAATTTTCCTGAACACGGGAGAGTGAAAATATCTGATTTTCTTGACCCCGGGAGTGTGAAAAAAATTAAATTCTCCTGACCCCGGGAGTGTGAAAAATGTGATTTTCCTAACACCGGGTGTGTGAAAAAAACCAGAATTTCCTGACCCCGGGAGTGTGAAAAAATGTGATTTTCATGACCACTGGAGTGTGAAAAAAATTAAATTCTCCTGACCCCGGGAGTGTGAAAAAAATCAGAATTTCCTGACCCCGGGAGTTTAAAAAAATCCGATTTTCCTGACCCCGGGATTGTGAAAATATCCGATTTTCCTGACCCCGGGAGTGTGAAAAAAATCCAATTTTCCTGACCCTGGGACTTTGAAAAAAATCTGATTTTCCTAACCCCGGGAGTGTGAAAATATCTGATTTTCCTGACCGCAGGAGTGTGAAAAAAATCCAATTTTCCTGACCCCGGGAGTGTGAAAAAAATTAAATTCTCCTGACCCCGGGAGTGTGAAAAATGTGATTTTCCTAACACCGGGAGTGTGAAAAAAATCAGAATTTCCTGACCCCGGGAGTGTGAAAAAATGTGATTTTCTTGAACCCGGGAGTCTGAAAAATATTAAATTTTCCTGACCCCGGGAGTGTAAAAAAATCCAATTTTCATGACCCCGGGAGTGTGAAAAATATCAGAATTTCCTGACCCCGGGAGTGTGAAAAAATGTGATTTTCCTGACCCCGGGAGTGTGAAAATATCTGATTTTCTTGACCCCGGGAGTGTGGAAAAAATAAATTTTCCTGACCACGGGAGTGTGAAAATATCTGATTTTCTTGACCCCGGGAGTGTGAAAAAAATTAAATTCTCCTGACCCCGGGAGTGTGAAAAATGTGATTTTCCTAACACCGGGTGTGTGAAAAAAATCAGAATTTCCTGACCCCGGGAGTGTGAAAAAATGTGATTTTCATGACCACTGGAGTGTGAAAAAAATTAAATTCTCCTGACCCCGGGAGTGTGAAAAAATCCAATTTTCCTGACCCCGGGAGTGTGAAAAAAATCAGAATTTCCTGACCCCGGGAATTTAAAAAAATCCAATTTTCCTGACCCCGGGAGTGTGAAAATATCTGATTTTCCTGACCCCGGGAGTGTGAAAAAAATTCGATTTTCCTGACCCTGGGAGTTTGAAAAAAATCTGATTTTCCTGACCCCGGGAGTGTGAAAATATCTGATTCTCCTCAACCCGGGAGTGTGAAAAAATCCAATTTTTCTGAACCCGGGAGTGTGAAAATAATCCAATTTTCCTGACCCCGGGAGTGTGAAAAAAATCCAATTTTCCTGACCCAGGTAGTTTGAAAAAAATCTGGTTTTCCTGACACTGGGAGTATGAAAATATCCAATTTTCCTGACACGGGGAGTGTGACAATATGCAATTTTCCTGACCCCGGGAGTGTGAAAAAAATCAGAATTTCCTGACCCCGGGAGTTTAAAAAAATCCGATTTTCCTGACCCCGGGAGTGTAAAAATATCCGATTTTCCTGACCCCGGGAGTGTGAAAAAAATCCAATTTTCCTGACCCTGGGACATTGAAAGAAATCTGATTTTCCTAACCCCGGGAGTGTGAAAATATCTGATTTTCCTGACCCCGGGAGTGTGAAAAAAATCAGAATCTCCTGAACCCGGGAGTTTGAAAAAAATCTGATTTTCCTGACCCCGGGAGTGTGAAAATATCTGATTCTCCTGACCCCGGGAGTGTGAAAAAATCCAATTTTCCTGACCCCGGGAGTGTGAAAAAATCCACTTTTCCTGACCCCGGGAGTGTGAAAATATCTGATTTTCCTGACCGCAGGAGTGTGAAAAAAATCCAATTTTCCTGACCCCGGGAGTGTGAAAAAAATTAAATTCTCCTGACCCCGGGAGTGTGAAAAATGTGATTTTCCTAACACCGGGAGTGTGAAAAAAATCAGAATTTCCTGACCCCGGGAGTGTGAAAAAATGTGATTTTCTTGACCCCGGGAGTGTGAAAAAAATCAGAATCTCCTGAACCCGGGAGTGTGAAAAAATGTGATTTTCTTGAACCCGGGAGTGTGAAAAATATTAAATTTTCCTGACCCCGGGAGTGTAAAAAAATCCAATTTTCATGACCCCGGGAGTGTGAAAAATATCAGAATTTCCTGACCCCGGGAGTGTGAAAAAATGTGATTTTCCTGACCCCGGGAGTGTGAAAATATCTGATTTTCTTGACCCCGGGAGTGTGGAAAAAAATAAATTTTCCTGACCACGGGAGAGTGAAAATATCTGATTTTCTTGACCCCGGGAGTGTGAAAAAAATTAAATTCTCCTGACCCCGGGAGTGTGAAAAATGTGATTTTCCTAACACCGGGTGTGTGAAAAAAACCAGAATTTCCTGACCCCGGGAGTGTGAAAAAATGTGATTTTCATGACCACTGGAGTGTGAAAAAAATTAAATTCTCCTGACCCCGGGAGTGTGAAAAAATCCAATTTTCCTGACCCCGGGAGTGTGAAAAAAATCAGAATTTCCTGACCCGGGGAGTTTAAAAAAATCCGATTTTCCTGACCCCGGGATTGTGAAAATATCCGATTTTCCTGACCCCGGGAGTGTGAAAAAAATCCAATTTTCCTGACCCTGGGACTTTGAAAAAAATCTGATTTTCCTAACCCCGGGAGTGTGAAAATATCTGATTCTCCTGATCCCGGGAGTGTGAAAAAATCCGATTTTCCTGACCCCGGGAGTGTGAAAAAATCCAATTTTCCTGACCCCGGGAGTGTGAAAAATCCCATTTTCCTGACCCCGGGAGTGTGAAAAATATCAGAATTTCCTGACCCCGGGAGTGTGAAAAAATGTGATTTTTCTGACCCTGGGAGTGTGAAAAAAATAAATTTTCCTGACCCCGGGAGTGTGAAAATATCTGATTTTCTTGACCCCGGGAGTGTGAAAAAAATTAAATTCTCCTGACCCCGGGAGTGTGAAAAAATCCACTTTTCCTGACCCCGGGAGTGTGAAAAAAATTAAATTCTCCTGACCCCGGGAGTGTGGAAAATGTGATTTTCCTAACACCGGGAGTGTGAAAAAAATCAGAATTTCCTGACCCCAGGAGTGTGGAAAATGTGATTTTCCTAACACCGGGAGTGTGAAAAAAATCAGAATTTCCTGACCCCGGGAGTGTGAAAAAATGTGATTTTCTTGACCACTGGAGTGTGAAAAAAATTAAATTCTCCTGACCCCGGGAGTGTGAAAAAATCCAATTTTCCTGACCCCGGGAGTGTGAAAATATCAGAATTTCCTGACCCCAGGAGTGTGAAAAAAAATCCAATTTTCCTGACCCCGGGTGTTTGAATTAAATCTGGTTTTCCTGACCCCGGGAGTATGAAAATATCCAATTTTCCTGACACCGGGAGTGTGACAATATGCGATTTTCCTGACCCCGGGAGTGTGAAAAAAATCAGAATTTCCTGACCCCGGGATTGTGAAAATATCTGATTCTCCTGACCCCGGGAGTGTGAAAAAATCCAATTTTCCTGACCCCGGGAGTGTGAAAAAAATCCAATTTTCCTGACCCAGGGAGTTTGAAAAAATCTGGTTTTCCTGACCCTGGGAGTATGAAAATATCCAATTTTCCTGACACCGGGAGTGTGACAATATGCGATTTTCCTGACCCCGGGAGTGTGAAAAAAATCCGATTTTCCTGACCCTGGGAGTTTGAAAAAAATCTGATTTTCCTGACCCCGGGAGTGTGAAAATATCTGATTCTCCTCAACCCGGGAGTGTGAAAAAATCCAATTTTCCTGACCCTGGGACTTTGAAAAAAATCTGATTTTCCTAACCCCGGGAGTGTGAAAATATCTGATTTTCCTGACCCCGGGAGTGTGAAAAAAATCCGATTTTCCTGACCCTGGGAGGTTGAAAATAATCTGATTTTCCTGACCCCGGGAGTGTGAAAATATCTGATTCTCCTGACCCCGGGAGTGTGAAAAAATCCAATTTTCCTGACCCCGGGAGTGTGAAAAAATCCACTTTTCCTGACCCCGGGAGTGTGAAAATATCTGATTTTCCTGACCGCAGGAGTGTGAAAAAAATCCAATTTTCCTGACCCCGGGAGTGTGAAAAAAATTAAATTCTCCTGACCCCGGGAGTGTGAAAAATGTGATTTTCCTAACACCGGGAGTGTGAAAAAAATCAGAATTTCCTGACCCCGGGAGTGTGAAAAAATGTGATTTTCTTGACCCCGGGAGTGTGAAAAAAAATCAGAATCTCCTGAACCCGGGAGTGTGAAAAAATGTGATTTTCTTGAACCCGGGAGTGTGAAAAATATTAAATTTTCCTGACCCCGGGAGTGTAAAAAAATCCAATTTTCATGACCCCGGGAGTGTGAAAAATATCAGAATTTCCTGACCCCGGGAGTGTGAAAAAATGTGATTTTCCTGACCCCGGGAGTGTGAAAATATCTGATTTTCTTGACCCCGGGAGTGTGGAAAAAAATAAATTTTCCTGACCACGGGAGTGTGAAAATATCTGATTTTCTTGACCCCGGGAGTGTGAAAAAAATTAAATTCTCCTGACCCCGGGAGTGTGAAAAATGTGATTTTCCTAACACCGGGTGTGTGAAAAAAATCAGAATTTCCTGATCCCGGGAGTGTGAAAAAATGTGATTTTCATGACCACTGGAGTGTGAAAAAAATTAAATTCTCCTGACCCCGGGAGTGTGAAAAAATCCAATTTTCCTGACCCCGGGAGTGTGAAAAAAATCAGAATTTCCTGACCCCGGGAGTTTAAAAAAATCCGATTTTCCTGACCCCGGGAGTGTGAAAAAAATCCAATTTTCCTGACCCTGGGACTTTGAAAAAAATCTGATTTTCCTAACCCCGGGAGTGTGAAAATATCTGATTCTCCTGATCCCGGGAGTGTGAAAAAATCCGATTTTCCTGACCCCGGGAGTGTGAAAAAATCCAATTTTCCTGACCCCGGGAGTGTGAAAAATCCAATTTTCCTGACCCCGGGAGTGTGAAAACAATCCAATTTTCCTGACCCGGGGAGTGTGAAAAAAATCAGATTTTCCTGATCGCGGGAGTGTGAAAATTTCCGATTTTCCTGACCCCGGGAGTGTGAAAAATATCAGAATTTCCTGACCCCGGTAGTGTGAAAAAATGTGATTTTCTTGACCCTGGGAGTGTGAAAAAAATAAATTTTCCTGACCCCGGGAGTGTGAAAATATCTGATTTTCTTGACCCCGGTAGTGTGAAAAAAATTAAATTCTCCTGACCCCGGGAGTGTGAAAAAATCCACTTTTCCTGACCCCGGGAGTGTGAAAAAAATTAAATTCTCCTGACCCCGGGAGTGTGGAAAATGTGATTTTCCTAACACCGGGAGTGTGAAAAAAATCAGAATTTCCTGACCCCGGGAGTGTGGAAAATGTGATTTTCCTAACACCGGGAGTGTGAAAAAAATCAGAATTTCCTGACCCCGGGAGTGTGAAAAAAAGTGATTTTCTTGACCACTGGAGTGTGAAAAAAATTAAATTCTCCTGACCCCGGGAGTGTGAAAAAATCCAATTTTCCTGACCCCGGGAGTGTGAAAATATCAGAATTTCCTGACCCCGGGAGTGTGAAAAAAAATCCAATTTTCCTGACCCCGGGTGTTTGAATTAAATCTTGTTTTCCTGACCCCGGGAGTATGAAAATATCCAATTTTCCTGACACCGGGAGTGTGACAATATGCGATTTTCCTGACCCCGGGAGTGTGAAAAAAATCAGAATTTCCTGACCCTGGGATTGTGAAAATATCTGATTCTCCTGACCCCAGGAGTGTGAAAAAATCCAATTTTCCTGACCCTGGGAGTGTGAAAAAAATCCAATTTTCCTGACCCAGGGAGTTTGAAAAAATCTGGTTTTCCTGACCCTGGGAGTATGAAAATATCCAATTTTCCTGACACCGGGAGTGTGACAATATGCGATTTTCCTGACCCCGGGAGTGTGAAAAAAATCAGAATTTCCTGACCCCGGGAGTTTAAAAAAATCCGATTTTCCTGACCCCGGGAGTGTGAAAATATCCGATTTTCCTGACCCCGGGAGTGTGAAAAAAATCCAATTTTCCTGACCCTGGGAGTTTGAAAAAAATCTGATTTTCCTAACCCCGGGAGTGTGAAAATATCTGATTCTCCTGATCCCGGGTGTGTGAAAAAAATCCGATTTTCCTGACCCCGGGAGTGTGAAAAATCCAATTTTCCTGACCCCGGGAGTGTGAAAAAAATCCAATTTTCCTGACCCGGGGAGTGTGAAAAAAATCTGATTTTCCTGATCCCGGGAGTGTGAAAATTTCCGATTTTCCTGACCCCGGGAGTGTGAAAAATATCAGAATTTCCTGACCCCGGGAGTGTGAAAAAATGTGATTTTCTTGACCCCGGGAGTGTGAAAAAAATAAATTTTCCTGACCCTGGGACTTTGAAAAAAATCTGATTTTCCTAACCCCGGGAGTGTGAAAATATCTGATTTTCCTGACCCCGGGAGTGTGAAAAAAATCCGATTTTCCTGACCCTGGGAGTTTGAAAATAATCTGATTTTCCTGACCCCGGGAGTGTGAAAATATCTGATTCTCCTGACCCCGGGAGTGTGAAAAAATCCAATTTTCCTGACCCTGGGAGTGTGAAAAAATCCACTTTTCCTGACCCCGGGAGTGTGAAAATATCTGATTTTCCTGACCGCAGGAGTGTGAAAAAAATCCAATTTTCCTGACACCGGGAGTGTGAAAAAAATCCAATTTTCCTGACTCTGGGAGTGTGAAAATAATCCAATTTTCCGGACCCCGGGAGTGTGAAAAAAATCCAATGTTCCTGACACCGGGAGTATGAAAAAAATCCAATTTTCCTGACTCTGGGAGTGTGAAAAAAATCCAATTTTCCTAACACCGGGAGTGTGAAAAAAATCAGAATTTCCTGACCCCGGGAGTGTGAAAAAATGTGATTTTCTTGACCCCGGGAGTGTGAAAAAAATCAGAATCTCCTGAACCCGGGAGTGTGAAAAAATGTGATTTTCTTGAACCCGGGAGTGTGAAAAATATTAAATTTTCCTGACCCCGGGAGTGTAAAAAAATCCAATTTTCATGACCCCGGGAGTGTGAAAAATATCAGAATTTCCTGACCCCGGGAGTGTGAAAAAATGTGATTTTCCTGACCCCGGGAGTGTGAAAATATCTGATTTTCTTGACCCCGGGAGTGTGGAAAAAAATAAATTTTCCTGACCACGGGAGTGTGAAAATATCTGATTTTCTTGACCCCGGGAGTGTGAAAAAAATTAAATTCTCCTGACCCCGGGAGTGTGAAAAATGTGATTTTCCTAACACCGGGTGTGTGAAAAAAATCAGAATTTCCTGATCCCGGGAGTGTGAAAAAATGTGATTTTCATGACCACTGGAGTGTGAAAAAAATTAAATTCTCCTGACCCCGGGAGTGTGAAAAAATCCAATTTTCCTGACCCCGGGAGTGTGAAAAAAATCAGAATTTCCTGACCCCAGGAGTTTAAAAAAATCCGATTTTCCTGACCCCGGGAGTGTGAAAATATCCGATTTTCCTGACCCCGGGAGTGTGAAAAAAATCCAATTTTCCTGACCCTGGGACTTTGAAAAAAATCTGATTTTCCTAACCCCGGGAGTGTGAAAATATCTGATTCTCCTGATCCCGGGAGTGTGAAAAAATCCGATTTTCCTGACCCCGGGAGTGTTGAAAAATCCAATTTTCCTGACCCCGGGAGTGTGAAAAATCCAATTTTCCTGACCCCGGGAGTGTGAAAACAATCCAATTTTCCTGACCCCAGGAGTGTGAAAAAAATCTGATTTTCCTGATTGCGGGAGTGTAAAAATTTCCGATTTTCCTGACCCCGGGAGTGTGAAAAATATCAGAATTTCCTGACCCCGGTTGTGTGAAAAAATGTGATTTTCTTGACCCTGGGAGTGTGAAAAAAATAAATTTTCCTGACCCCGGGAGTGTGAAAATATCTGATTTTCTTGACCCCGGGAGTGTGAAAAAAATTAAATTCTCCTGACCCCGGGAGTGTGAAAAAATCCACTTTTCCTGACCCCGGGAGTGTGAAAAAATTAAATTCTCCTGACCCCGGGAGTGTGGAAAATGTGATTTTCCTAACACCGGGAGTGTGAAAAAAATCAGAATTTCCTGACCCCGGGAGTGTGGAAAATGTGATTTTCCTAACACCGGGAGTGTGAAAAAAATCAGAATTTCCTGACCCCGGGAGTGTGAAAAAATGTGATTTTCTTGACCACTGGAGTGTGAAAAAAATTAAATTCTCCTGACCCCGGGAGTGTGAAAAAATCCAATTTTCCTGACCCCGGGAGTGTGAAAATATCAGAATTTCCTGACCCCGGGAGTGTGAAAAAAAATCCAATTTTCCTGACCCCGGGTGTTTGAATTAAATCTGGTTTTCCTGACCCCGGGAGTATGAAAATATCCAATTTTCCTGACACCGGGAGTGTGACAATATGCGATTTTCCTGACCCCGGGAGTGTGAAAAAAATCAGAATTTCCTGACCCCGGGATTGTGAAAATATCTGATTCTCCTGACCCCAGGAGTGTGAAAAAATCCAATTTTCCTGACCCCGGGAGTGTGAAAAAAATCCAATTTTCCTGACCCAGGGAGTTTGAAAAATCTGGTTTTCCTGACCCTGGGAGTATGAAAATATCCAATTTTCCTGACACCGGGAGTGTGACAATATGCGATTTTCCTGACCCCGGGAGTGTGAAAAAAATCAGAATTTCCTGACCCCGGGAGTTTAAAAAAATCCGATTTTCCTGACCCCGGGAGTGTGAAAATATCCGATTTTCCTGACCCCGGGAGTGTGAAAAAAATCCAATTTTCCTGACCCTGGGAGTTTGAAAAAAATCTGATTTTCCTAACCCCGGGAGTGTGAAAATATCTGATTCTCCTGATCCCGGGAGTGTGAAAAAATCCGATTTTCCTGACCCCGGGAGTCTGAAAAATCCAATTTTCCTGACCCCGGGAGTGTGAAAATTTCCGATTTTCCTGACCCCGGGAGTGTGAAAAATATCAGAATTTCCTGACCCCGGGAGTGTGAAAAAATGTGATTTTCTTGACCCCGGGAGTGTGAAAAAAATAAATTTTCTGATCCCGGGAGTGTGAAAATATCTGATTTTCTTGACCCCGGGATTGTGAAAAAAATTAAATTCTCCTCACCCCGGGAGTGTGAAAAAATCCACTTTTCCTGACCCTGGGAGTGTGAAAAAAATTAAATTCTCCTGACCCCGGGAGCGTGGAAAATGTGATTTTCCTAACACCGGGAGTGTGAAAAAAATCAGAATTTCCTGACCCCAGGAGTGTGGAAAATGTGATTTTCCTAACACCAGGAGTGTGAAAAAATCAGAATTTCCTGACCCCGGAAGTGTGAAAAAATGTGGTTTTCTTGACCACTGGAGTGTGAAAAAAATTAAATTCTCCTGACCCCGGGAGTGTGAAAAAATCCAATTTTCCTGACCCCGGGAGTGTGAAAATATCAGAATTTCCTGACCCCAGGAATGTGAAAAAAAATCCAATTTTCCTGACCCCGGGAGTTTGAATTAAATCTGGTTTTCCTGACCCCGGGAGTATGAAAATATTCAATTTTCCTGACACCGGGAGTGTGACAATATGTGATTTTCCTGACCCCGGGAGTGTGAAAAAAATCAGAATTTCCTGACCCCGGGATTGTGAAAATATCTGATTCTCCTGACCCCAGGAGTGTGAAAAAATCCAATTTTCCTGACCCCGGGAGTGTGAAAATAATCCAATTTTCTTGACCCCGGGAGTGTGAAAAAATCCAATTTTCCTGAACCTGGGAGTGCGAAAAAAATCCAATTTTCCTGACCCGGGGAGTTTGAAAAAAATCTGGTTTTCCTGACCCCGGGAGTATGAAAATATCCAATTTTCCTGACACTGGGAGTGTGACAATATGCGATTTTCCTGACCCCGAGAGTGTAAAAAAAAATCAGAATTTCCTGACCCCGGGAGTTTAAAAAAATCCGATTTTCCTGACCCCGGGAGTGTGAAAATATCCGATTTTCCTGACCCCGGGAGTGTGAAAAAAATCCGATTTTCCTGACCCTGGGAGTTTGAAAAAAAATCTGATTTTCCTGACCCCGGGAGTGTGAAAATATCTGATTCTCCTGATCCCGGGAGTGTGAAAAAATCCAATTTTCCTGACCCCGGGAGTGTGAAAATAATCCAATTTTCCTGACCCCGCGGGGAGTTTGAAAAAAATCTGATTTTCCTGATCCCGGGAGTGTGAAAAAATCCAATTTTCCAGACCCGGAGAGTTTCAAAAAAATCTGATTTTCCTGAACGCGGGAGTGTGAAAATTTCTGATTTTCCGGACCCCGGGAGTGTGAAAAAAATCAGCATTTCCTGACCCCGGGAGTGTGAAAAAATGTGATTTTCCTGACCACTGGAGTGTCAAAAAAATTAAATTCTCCTGACCCCGGGGGTGTGAAAAAATCCAATTTTCCTGACCCCGGGAGTGTGAAAATATCAGAATTTCCTGACCCCAGGAGTGTGAAAAAAAATCCAATTTTCCTGACCCCGGGAGTTTGAAAAAAATCTGGTTTTCCTGACCCCGGGAGTATGAAAATATCCAATTTTCCTGACACTGAGAGTGTGACAATATGCGATTTTCCTGACCCTGGGAGTGTGAAAAAAATCCGATTTTCCTGACCGTGGGAGTTTGAAAAAAATATGATTTTCCTGACCCCGGGATTGTGAAAATATCTGATTCTCCTGACCCCGGAAGTGTGAAAAAATCCAATTTTCCTGACCCCGGGAGTGTGAAAATAATCCAATTTTCTTGACCCCCGGAGTGTGAAAAAATCCAATTTTCCTGAACCTGGGAGTGTGAAAAAAATCCAATTTTCCTGACGCGGGGAGTTTGAAAAAAATCTGGTTTTCCTGACCCCGGGAGTATGAAAATATCCAATTTTCCTGACACCGGGAGTGTGACAATATGCGATTTTCCTGACCCCGAGAGTGTAAAAAAAATCAGAATTTCCTGACCCCGGGAGTTTAAAAAAATCTGATTTTCCTGACCCCGGGAGTGTGAAAATATCTGATTTTCCTGCCCCCGGGAGTGTGAAAAAAATCCGATTTTCCTGACCCTTGGAGTTTGAAAAAAATCTGATTTTCCTGACCCCGGGAGTGTGAAAATATCTGATTCTCCTGATCCCGGGAGTGTGAAAAAATCCAATTTTCCTGACCCCGGGAGTGTGAAAATAATCCAATTTTCCTGACCCCGCGGGGAGTTTGAAAAAAATCTGATTTTCCTGATCCCGGGAGTGTGAAAAAATCCAATTTTCCAGACCCGGAGAGTTTCAAAAAAATCTGATTTTCCTGAACGCGGGAGTGTGAAAATTTCTGATTTTCCGGACCCCGGGAGTGTGAAAATTATCAGAATTTCCTGACCCAGGGAGTGTGAAAAAATGTGATTTTCTTGACCCCGGGAGTGTGGAAAAAATAAATTTTCCTGACCACGGGAGTGTGAAAATATCTGATTTTCTTGACCCCGGGAGTGTGAAAAAAATTAAATTCTCCTGACCCCGGGAGTGTGAAAATATCTGATTTTCTTGACCCCGGGAGTGTGAAAAAAATCCAATTTTCCTGACCCCATGAGTGTGAAAAAAATCCAATTTTCCTGACCCCGGGAGTGTGAAAAATATCCAATTTTCCTGACCCGGGGAGTTTGAAAAAAATCTGATTTTACTGAACCAAGGAGTGTGAAAATATCCGATTTTCCTGACCCCGGGAGTGTGAAAAATATTAGAATTTCCTGACCCCGGGAGTGTGAAATAATGTGATTTTCTTGACCACTGGAGTGTGAAAAAAATTAAATTCTCCTGACCCTGGGAGTGTGAAAAGATCCAATTTTCCTGACCCCGGGAGTGTGAAAATATCAGAATTTCCTGACCCCGGGAGTTTGAAAAAAATCTGGTTTTCCTGACCCCGGGAGTATGAAAATATCCAATTTTCCTGACACCGGGAGTGTGACAATATGCGATTTTCCTGACCCCGGGACTGTGAAAAAAATCAGAATTTCCTGACCCCGGGAGTTTAAAAAATTCCAATTTTCCTGACCCCGGGAGTGTGAAAATATCCGATTTTCCTGACCCCGGGAGTGTGAAAAAAATCCGATTTTCCTGACCCCGGGAGTGTGAAAATATCCGATTTTCCTGACCCCAGGAGTGTGAAAAAAATCCGATTTTCCTGACCCTGGGAGTTTGAAAAAAATCTGATTTTCCTGACCCCGGGAGTGTGAAAAATATCCGATTTTCCTGACCCTGGGATTGTGAAAATATCTGATTCTCCTGACCCCGGGAGTGTGAAAAAATCCAATTTTCCTGACCCCGGGAGTTTGAAAAAAATCTGGTTTTCCTGACCCCGGGAGTATGAAAATATCCAATTTTCCTGACACCGGGAGTGTGACAATATGCGATTTTCCTGACCCTGGGAGTGTGAAAAAAATCCGATTTTCCTGACCGTGGGAGTTTGAAAAAAATCTGATTTTCCTGACCCCGGGATTGTGAAAATATCTGATTCTCCTGACCCCGGGAGTTTGAAAAAAATCTGGTTTTCCTGACCCCGGGAGTATGAAAATATCCAATTTTCCTGACACCGGGAGTGTGACAATATGCGATTTTCCTGACCCTGGGAGTGTGAAAAAAATCCGATTTTCCTGACCGTGGGAGTTTGAAAAAAATCTGATTTTCCTGACCCCGGGATTGTGAAAATATCTGATTCTCCTGACCCCGGGAGTGTGAAAAAATCCAATTTTCCTGACCCCGGGAGTGTGAAAATAATCCAATTTTCTTGACCCCCGGAGTGTGAAAAAATCCAATTTTCCTGAACCTGGGAGTGTGAAAAAAATCCAATTTTCCTGACCCGGGGAGTTTGAAAAAAATCTGGTTTTCCTGACCCCGGGAGTATGAAAATATCCAATTTTCCTGACACCGGGAGTGTGACAATATGTGATTTTCCTGACCCCGAGAGTGTAAAAAAAATCAGAATTTCCTGACCCCGGGAGTTTAAACAAATCCAATTTTCCTGACCCCGGGAGTGTGAAAATATCCGATTTTCCTGACCCCGGGAGTGTGAAAAAAATCCGATTTTCCTGACACTGGGAATTTGAAAAATATCTGATTTTCCTGACCCCGGGAGTGTGAAAATATCTGATTCTCCTGATCCCGGGAGTGTGAAAAAATCCAATTTTCCTGACCCCGGGAGTGTGAAAATAATCCAATTTTCCTGACCCCGCGGGGAGTTTGAAAAAAATCTGATTTTCCTGATCCCGGGAGTGTGAAAAAATCCAATTTTCCAGACCCGGAGAGTTTCAAAAAAATCTGATTTTCCTGAACGCGGGAGTGTGAAAATTTCTGATTTTCCGGACCCCGGGAGTGTGAAAAATACCAGAATTTCCTGACCCCGGGAGTGTGAAAAAATGTGATTTTCTTGACCCCGGGAGTGTGGAAAAAATAAATTTTCCTGACCACGGGAGTGTGAAAATATCTGATTTTCTTGACCCCGGGAGTTTAAAAAAATCCGATTTTCCTGACCCCGGGAGTGTGAAAATATCCGATTTCCCTGACCCCAGGAGTATGAAAAAAATCCGATTTTCCTGACCCTGGGAGTTTGAAAAAAATCTGATTTTCCTGACCCCGGGAGTGTGAAAAATATCAGAATTTCCTGACCCCGGGAGTGTGAAAAAATGTGCTTTTCTTGACCACTGGAGTGTGAAAAAAAATAAATTCTCCTGACCCTGGGAGTGTGAAAAGATCCAATGTTCCTGACCCCGGGAGTGTGAAAATATCAGAATTTCCTGACCCCAGGAGTGTGAAAAAAAATCCAATTTTCCTGATCCCGGGAGTTTGAAAAAAATCTGGTTTTCCTGACCCCGGGAGTATGAAAATATCCAATTTTCCTGACACCGGGAGTGTGACAATATGCGATTTTCCTGACCCCGGGAGTGTAAAAAAAATCAGAATTTCCTGACCCCGGGAGTTTAAAAAAATCCGATTTTCCTGACCCCGGGAGTGTGAAAATATCCGATTTCCCTGACCCCAGGAGTATGAAAAAAATCCGATTTTCCTGACCATGGGAGTTTGAAAAAAATCTGATTTTCCTGACCCCGGGAGTGTGAAAATATCTGAATCTCCTGATCCCGGGAGTGTGAAAAAATCCAATTTTCCTGACCCCGGGAGTGTGAAAATAATCCAATTTTTCTGACCCCGCGGGGAGTTTGAAAAAAAATCTGATTTTCCTGATCCCGGGAGTGTGAAAAAATCCAATTTTCCTGACCCCGGAAGTTTGAAAAAAATCTGGTTTTCCTGAGCCCGGGAGTATGAAAATATCCAATTTTCCTGACACCGGGAGTGTGACAATATGCGATTTTCCTGACCCTGGGAGTGTGAAAAAAATCCGATTTTCCTGACCGTGGGAGTTTGAAAAAAATCTGATTTTCCTGACCCCGGGACTGTGAAAATATCTGATTCTCCTGACCCCGGGAGTGTGAAAAAATCCAATTTTCCTGACCCCGGGAGTGTGAAAATAATCCAATTTTCTTGACCCCCGGAGTGTGAAAAAATCCAATTTTCCTGAACCTGGGAGTGTGAAAAAAATCCAATTTTCCTGACCCGGGGAGTTTGAAAAAAATCTGGTTTTCCTGACCCCGGGAGTATGAAAATATCCAATTTTCCTGACACCGGGAGTGTGACAATATGCGATTTTCCTGACCCCGAGAGTGTAAAAAAAATCAGAATTTCCTGACCCCGGGAGTTTTAAAAAATCCGATTTTCCTGACCCCGGGAGTGTGAAAATATCCGATTTTCCTGACCCCGGGAGTGTGAAAAAAATCCGATTTTCCTGACACTGGGAATTTGAAAAATATCTGATTTTCCTGACCCCGGGAGTGTGAAAATATCTGATTCTCCTGATCCCGGGAGTGTGAAAAAATCCAATTTTCCTGACCCCGGGAGTGTGAAAATAATCCAATTTTCCTGACCCCGCGGGGAGTTTGAAAAAAATCTGATTTTCCTGATCCCGGGAGTGTGAAAAAATCCAATTTTCCAGACCCGGAGAGTTTCAAAAAAATCTGATTTTCCTGAACGCGGGAGTGTGAAAATTTCTGATTTTCCGGACCCCGGGAGTGTGAAAAATACCAGAATTTCCTGACCCCGGGAGTGTGAAAAAATGTGATTTTCTTGACCCCGGGAGTGTGGAAATATCTGATTTTCTTGACCCCGGGAGTTTAAAAAAATCCGATTTTCCTGACCCCGGGAGTGTGAAAATATCCGATTTCCCTGACCCCAGGAGTATGAAAAAAATCCGATTTTCCTGACCCTGGGAGTTTGAAAAAAATCTGATTTTCCTGACCCCGGGAGTGTGAAAAATATCAGAATTTCCTGACCCCGGGAGTGTGAAAAAATGTGCTTTTCTTGACCACTGGAGTGTGAAAAAAAATAAATTCTCCTGACCCTGGGAGTGTGAAAAGATCCAATGTTCCTGACCCCGGGAGTGTGAAAATATCAGAATTTCCTGACCCCAGGAGTGTGAAAAAAAATCCAATTTTCCTGATCCCGGGAGTTTGAAAAAAATCTGGTTTTCCTGACCCCGGGAGTATGAAAATATCCAATTTTCCTGACACCGGGAGTGTGACAATATGCGATTTTCCTGACCCCGGGAGTGTAAAAAAAATCAGAATTTCCTGACCCCGGGAGTTTAAAAAAATCCGATTTTCCTGACCCCGGGAGTGTGAAAATATCCGATTTCCCTGACCCCAGGAGTATGAAAAAAATCCGATTTTCCTGACCATGGGAGTTTGAAAAAAATCTGATTTTCCTGACCCCGGGAGTGTGAAAATATCTGAATCTCCTGATCCCGGGAGTGTGAAAAAATCCAATTTTCCTGACCCCGGGAGTGTGAAAATAATCCAATTTTTCTGACCCCGCGGGGAGTTTGAAAAAAAATCTGATTTTCCTGATCCCGGGAGTGTGAAAAAATCCAATTTTCCTGACCCCGGAAGTTTGAAAAAAATCTGGTTTTCCTGAGCCCGGGAGTATGAAAATATCCAATTTTCCTGACACCGGGAGTGTGACAATATGCGATTTTCCTGACCCTGGGAGTGTGAAAAAAATCCGATTTTCCTGACCGTGGGAGTTTGAAAAAAATCTGATTTTCCTGACCCCGGGACTGTGAAAATATCTGATTCTCCTGACCCCGGGAGTGTGAAAAAATCCAATTTTCCTGACCCCGGGAGTGTGAAAATAATCCAATTTTCTTGACCCCCGGAGTGTGAAAAAATCCAATTTTCCTGAACCTGGGAGTGTGAAAAAAATCCAATTTTCCTGACCCGGGGAGTTTGAAAAAAATCTGGTTTTCCTGACCCCGGGAGTATGAAAATATCCAATTTTCCTGTCACCGGGAGTGTGACAATATGCGATTTTCCTGACCCCGAGAGTGTAAAAAAAATCAGAATTTCCTGACCCCGAGAGTTTTAAAAAATCCGATTTTCCTGACCCCGGGAGTGTGAAAATATCCGATTTTCCTGACCCCGGGAGTGTGAAAAAAATCCGATTTTCCTGACACTGGGAGTTTGAAAAAAATCTGATTTTCCTGACCCCGGGAGTGTGAAAATATCTGATTCTCCTGATCCCGGGAGTGTGAAAAAATCCAATTTTCCTGACCCCGGGACTGTGAAAATAATCCAATTTTCCTGACCCCGCGGGGAGTTTGAAAAAAATCTGATTTTCCTGATCCCGGGAGTGAGAAAAAATCCAATTTTCCAGACCCGGAGAGTTTCAAAAAAATCTGATTTTCCTGAACGCGGGAGTGTGAAAATTTCTGATTTTCCGGACCCCGGGAGTGTGAAAAATATCAGAATTTCCTGACCCCGGGAGTGTGAAAAAATGTGATTTTCTTGACCCCGGGAGTGTGGGAAAAATAAATTTTCCTGACCACGGGAGTGTGAAAATATCTGATTTTCTTGACCCCGGGAGTGTGAAAAAAATTAAATTCTCCTGACCCCGGGAGTGTGAAAATATCTGATTTTCTTGACCCCGGGAGTGTGAAAAAAATCCAATTTTCCTGACCCCAGGAGTGTGAAAAAATCCAATTTTCCAGACCCCAGGAGTGTGAAAAAAAATCCGATTTTCCTGACCCTGGGAGTTTGAAAAAAATCTGCTTTTTCCTGACCCCGGGAGTGTGAAAATATCTGATTCTCCTGATCCCGGGAGTGTGAAAAAATCCAATTTTCCTGACCCCGGGAGTGTGAAAATAATCCAATTTCCCTGACCCCGCGGGGAGTTTGAAAAAAATCTGATTTTCCTGATCCCGGGAGTGTGAAAAAATCCAATTTTCCTGACCCCGGGAGTTTGAAAATATCAGAATTTCCTGACCCCAGGAGTGTGAAAAAAAATCCAATTTTCCTGACCCCGGGAGTTTGAAAAAAATCTGGTTTTCCTGACCCCGGGAGTATGAAAATATCCAATTTTCCTGACACCGGGAGTGTGACAATATGCGATTTTCCTGACCCCAGGAGTGTGAAAAAAATCAGAATTTCCTGACCCCGGGAGTTTAAAAAATTCCAATTTTCCTGACCCCGGGAGTGTGAAAATATCCGATTTTCCTGACCCCGGGAGTGTGAAAAAATCCGATTTTCCTGACCCCGGGAGTGTGAAAATATCCGATTTTCCTGACCCCAGGAGTGTGAAAAAAATCCGATTTTCCTGACCCTGGGAGTTTGAAAAAAATCTGATTTTCCTGACCCCGGGAGTGTGAAAAATATCAGAATTTCCTGACCCCGGGAGTGTGAAAAAATGTGATTTTCTTGACCACTGGAGTGTGAAAAAAATTAAATTCTCCTTACCCTGGGAGTGTGAAAAGATCCAATTTTCCTGACCCCGGGAGTGTGAAAATATCAGAATTTCCTGACCCCAGGAGTGTGAAAAAAAATCCAATTTTCCTGACCCCGGGAGTTTGAAAAAAATCTGGTTTTCCTGACCCCGGGAGAATGAAAATATCCAATTTTCCTGACACCGGGAGTGTGACAATATGCGATTTTCCTGACCCCGGGAGTGTGAAAAAAATCAGAATTTCCTGACCCCAGGAGTTTAAAAAATTCCAATTTTCCTGACCCCGGGAGTGTGAAAAAATCCGATTTTCCTGACCGTGGGAGTGTGAAAAATACCAGAATTTCCTGACCCCGGGAGTGTGAAAAAATGTGATTTTCTTGACCCCGGGAGTGTGGAAAAAATAAATTTTCCTGACCACGGGAGTGTGAAAATATCTGATTTTCCTGACTCCAGGAGTGTGAAAAAAATCCAATTTTCCTGACCCCGGGAGTGTGAAAAATATCCAATTTTCCTGACCCGGGGAGTTTGAAAAAAATCTGATTTTACTGAACCAAGGAGTGTGAAAATTATCAGAATTTCCTGACCCCGGGAGTGTGAAAAAATGTGCTTTTCTTGACCACTGGAGTGTGAAAAAAAATAAATTCTCCTGACCCTGGGAGTGTGAAAAGATCCAATGTTCCTGACCCCGGGAGTGTGAAAATATCAGAATTTCCTGACTCCAGGAGTGTGAAAAAAAATCCAATTTTCCTGATCCCGGGAGTTTGAAAAAAATCTGGTTTTCCTGAACCCGGGAGTATGAAAATATCCAATTTTCCTGACACCGGGAGTGTAAAAAAAACCAGAATTTCCTGACCCCGGGAGTTTAAAAAAAACCGATTTTCCTGACCCCGGGAGTGTGAAAATATCCGATTTCCCTGACCCCAGGAGTATGAAAAAAATCCGATTTTCCTGACCATGGGAGTTTGAAAAAAATCTGATTTTCCTGACCCCGGGAGTGTGAAAATATCTGAATCTCCTGATCCCGGGAGTGTGAAAAAATCCAATTTTCCTGACCCCGGGAGTGTGAAAATAATCCAATTTTCTTGACCCCCGGAGTGTGAAAAAATCCAATTTTCCTGAACCTGGGAGTGTGAAAAAAATCCAATTTTCCTGACCCGGGGAGTTTGAAAAAAATCTGGTTTTCCTGACCCCGGGAGTATGAAAATATCCAATTTTCCTGACACCGGGAGTGTGACAATATGCGATTTTCCTGACCCCGAGAGTGTAAAAAAAATCAGAATTTCCTGACCCCGAGAGTTTTAAAAAATCCGATTTTCCTGACCCCGGGAGTGTGAAAATATCCGATTTTCCTGACCCCGGGAGTGTGAAAAAAATCCGATTTTCCTGACACTGGGAGTTTGAAAAAAATCTGATTTTCCTGACCCCGGGAGTGTGAAAATATCTGATTCTCCTGATCCCGGGAGTGTGAAAAAATCCAATTTTCCTGACCCCGGGACTGTGAAAATAATCCAATTTTCCTGACCCCGCGGGGAGTTTGAAAAAAATCTGATTTTCCTGATCCCGGGAGTGAGAAAAAATCCAATTTTCCAGACCCGGAGAGTTTCAAAAAAATCTGATTTTCCTGAACGCGGGAGTGTGAAAATTTCTGATTTTCCGGACCCCGGGAGTGTGAAAAATATCAGAATTTCCTGACCCCGGGAGTGTGAAAAAATGTGATTTTCTTGACCCCGGGAGTGTGGGAAAAATAAATTTTCCTGACCACGGGAGTGTGAAAATATCTGATTTTCTTGACCCCGGGAGTGTGAAAAAAATTAAATTCTCCTGACCCCGGGAGTGTGAAAATATCTGATTTTCTTGACCCCGGGAGTGTGAAAAAAATCCAATTTTCCTGACCCCAGGAGTGTGAAAAAATCCAATTTTCCAGACCCCAGGAGTGTGAAAAAAATCCGATTTTCCTGACCCTGGGAGTTTGAAAAAAATCTGCTTTTTCCTGACCCCGGGAGTGTGAAAATATCTGATTCTCCTGATCCCGGGAGTGTGAAAAAATCCAATTTTCCTGACCCCGGGAGTGTGAAAATAATCCAATTTCCCTGACCGCGCGGGGAGTTTGAAAAAAATCTGATTTTCCTGATCCCGGGAGTGTGAAAAAATCCAATTTTCCTGACCCCGGGAGTTTGAAAATATCAGAATTTCCTGACCCCAGGAGTGTGAAAAAAAATCCAATTTTCCTGACCCCGGGAGTTTGAAAAAAATCTGGTTTTCCTGACCCCGGGAGTATGAAAATATCCAATTTTCCTGACACCGGGAGTGTGACAATATGCGATTTTCCTGACCCCAGGAGTGTGAAAAAAATCAGAATTTCCTGACCCCGGGAGTTTAAAAAATTCCAATTTTCCTGACCCCGGGAGTGTGAAAATATCCGATTTTCCTGACCCCGGGAGTGTGAAAAAATCCGATTTTCCTGACCCCGGGAGTGTGAAAATATCCGATTTTCCTGACCCCAGGAGTGTGAAAAAAATCCAATTTTCCTGACCCTGGGAGTTTGAAAAAAATCTGATTTTCCTGACCCCGGGAGTGTGAAAAATATCAGAATTTCCTGACCCCGGGAGTGTGAAAATATGTGATTTTCTTGACCACTGGAGTGTGAAAAAAATTAAATTCTCCTGACCCTGGGAGTGTGAAAAGATCCAATTTTCCTGACCCCGGGAGTGTGAAAATATCAGAATTTCCTAACCCCAGGAGTGTGAAAAAAAATCCAATTTTCCTGACCCCGGGAGTTTGAAAAAAATCTGGTTTTCCTGACCCCGGGAGTATGAAAATATCCAATTTTCCTGACACCGGGAGTGTGACAATATGCGATTTTCCTGACCCCGGGAGTGTGAAAAAAATCAGAATTTCCTGACCCCAGGAGTTTAAAAAATTCCAATTTTCCTGACCCCGGGAGTGTGAAAAAATCCGATTTTCCTGACCGTGGGAGTTTGAAAAAAATCTGATTTTCCTGACCCCGGGATTGTGAAAATATCTGATTCTCCTGACCCCGGGAGTGTGAAAAAATCCAATTTTCCTGACCCCGGGAGTGTGAAAATAATCCAATTTTCTTGACCCCCGGAGTGTGAAAAAATCCAATTTTCCTGAACCTGGGAGTGTGAAAAAAATCCAATTTACTTGACCCGGGGAGTTTGAAAAAAATCTGGTTTTCCTGACCCCGGGAGTATGAAAATATCCAATTTTCCTGACACCGGGAGTGTGACAATATGCGATTTTCCTGACCCCGAGAGTGTAAAAAAAATCAGAATTTCCTGACCCCGGGAGTTTAAAAAAATCCAATTTTCCTGACCCCGGGAGTGTGAAAATATCCAATTTTCCTGACCCAGGGAGTGTGAAAAAAATCCGATTTTCCTGACACTGGGAATTTGAAAAATATCTGATTTTCCTGACCCCGGGAGTGTGAAAATATCTGATTCTCCTGATCCCGGGAGTGTGAAAAAATCCAATTTTCCTGACCCCGGGACTGTGAAAATAATCCAATTTTCCTGACCCCGCGGGGAGTTTGAAAAAAATCTGATTTTCCTGATCCCGGGAGTGAGAAAAAATCCAATTTTCCAGACCCGGAGAGTTTCAAAAAAATCTGATTTTCCTGAACGCGGGAGTGTGAAAATTTCTGATTTTCCGGACCCCGGGAGTGTGAAAAATATCAGAATTTCCTGACCCCGGGAGTGTGAAAAAATGTGATTTTCTTGACCCCGGGAGTGTGGGAAAAATAAATTTTCCTGACCACGGGAGTGTGAAAATATCTGATTTTCTTGACCCCGGGAGTGTGAAAAAAATTAAATTCTCCTGACCCCGGGAGTGTGAAAATATCTGATTTTCTTGACCCCGGGAGTGTGAAAAAAATCCAATTTTCCTGACCCCAGGAGTGTGAAAAAATCCAATTTTCCAGACCCCAGGAGTGTGAAAAAAATCCGATTTTCCTGACCCTGGGAGTTTGAAAAAAATCTGCTTTTTCCTGACCCCGGGAGTGTGAAAATATCTGATTCTCCTGATCCCGGGAGTGTGAAAAAATCCAATTTTCCTGACCCCGGGAGTGTGAAAATAATCCAATTTCCCTGACCGCGCGGGGAGTTTGAAAAAAATCTGATTTTCCTGATCCCGGGAGTGTGAAAAAATCCAATTTTCCTGACCCCGGGAGTTTGAAAATATCAGAATTTCCTGACCCCAGGAGTGTGAAAAAAAATCCAATTTTCCTGACCCCGGGAGTTTGAAAAAAATCTGGTTTTCCTGACCCCGGGAGTATGAAAATATCCAATTTTCCTGACACCGGGAGTGTGACAATATGCGATTTTCCTGACCCCAGGAGTGTGAAAAAAATCAGAATTTCCTGACCCCGGGAGTTTAAAAAATTCCAATTTTCCTGACCCCGGGAGTGTGAAAATATCCGATTTTCCTGACCCCGGGAGTGTGAAAAAATCCGATTTTCCTGACCCCGGGAGTGTGAAAATATCCGATTTTCCTGACCCCAGGAGTGTGAAAAAAATCCAATTTTCCTGACCCTGGGAGTTTGAAAAAAATCTGATTTTCCTGACCCCGGGAGTGTGAAAAATATCAGAATTTCCTGACACCGGGAGTGTGAAAATATGTGATTTTCTTGACCACTGGAGTGTGAAAAAAATTAAATTCTCCTGACCCTGGGAGTGTGAAAAGATCCAATTTTCCTGACCCCGGGAGTGTGAAAATATCAGAATTTCCTAACCCCAGGAGTGTGAAAAAAAATCCAATTTTCCTGACCCCGGGAGTTTGAAAAAAATCTGGTTTTCCTGACCCCGGGAGTATGAAAATATCCAATTTTCCTGACACCGGGAGTGTGACAATATGCGATTTTCCTGACCCCGGGAGTGTGAAAAAAATCAGAATTTCCTGACCCCAGGAGTTTAAAAAATTCCAATTTTCCTGACCCCGGGAGTGTGAAAAAATCCGATTTTCCTGACCGTGGGAGTTTGAAAAAAATCTGATTTTCCTGACCCCGGGATTGTGAAAATATCTGATTCTCCTGACCCCGGGAGTGTGAAAAAATCCAATTTTCCTGACCCCGGGAGTGTGAAAATAATCCAATTTTCTTGACCCCCGGAGTGTGAAAAAATCCAATTTTCCTGAACCTGGGAGTGTGAAAAAAATCCAATTTACTTGACCCGGGGAGTTTGAAAAAAATCTGGTTTTCCTGACCCCGGGAGTATGAAAATATCCAATTTTCCTGACACCGGGAGTGTGACAATATGCGATTTTCCTGACCCCGAGAGTGTAAAAAAAATCAGAATTTCCTGACCCCGGGAGTTTAAAAAAATCTGATTTTCCTGACCCCGGGAGTGTGAAAATATCTGATTTTCCTGCCCCCGGGAGTGTGAAAAAAATCCGATTTTCCTGACCCTTGGAGTTTGAAAAAAATCTGATTTTCCTGACCCCGGGAGTGTGAAAATATCTGATTCTCCTGATCCCGGGAGTGTGAAAAAATCCAATTTTCCTGACCCCGGGAGTGTGAAAATAATCCAATTTTCCTGACCCCGCGGGGAGTTTGAAAAAAATCTGATTTTCCTGATCCCGGGAGTGTGAAAAAATCCAATTTTCCAGACCCGGAGAGTTTCAAAAAAATCTGATTTTCCTGAACGCGGGAGTGTGAAAATTTCTGATTTTCCGGACCCCGGGAGTGTGAAAATTATCAGAATTTCCTGACCCAGGGAGTGTGAAAAAATGTGATTTTCTTGACCCCGGGAGTGTGGAAAAAATAAATTTTCCTGACCACGGGAGTGTGAAAATATCTGATTTTCTTGACCCCGGGAGTGTGAAAAAAATTAAATTCTCCTGACCCCGGGAGTGTGAAAATATCTGATTTTCTTGACCCCGGGAGTGTGAAAAAAATCCAATTTTCCTGACCCCATGAGTGTGAAAAAAATCCAATTTTCCTGACCCCGGGAGTGTGAAAAATATCCAATTTTCCTGACCCGGGGAGTTTGAAAAAAATCTGATTTTACTGAACCAAGGAGTGTGAAAATATCCGATTTTCCTGACCCCGGGAGTGTGAAAAATATTAGAATTTCCTGACCCCGGGAGTGTGAAATAATGTGATTTTCTTGACCACTGGAGTGTGAAAAAAATTAAATTCTCCTGACCCTGGGAGTGTGAAAAGATCCAATTTTCCTGACCCCGGGAGTGTGAAAATATCAGAATTTCCTGACCCCGGGAGTTTGAAAAAAATCTGGTTTTCCTGACCCCGGGAGTATGAAAATATCCAATTTTCCTGACACCGGGAGTGTGACAATATGCGATTTTCCTGACCCCGGGACTGTGAAAAAAATCAGAATTTCCTGACCCCGGGAGTTTAAAAAATTCCAATTTTCCTGACCCCGGGAGTGTGAAAATATCCGATTTTCCTGACCCCGGGAGTGTGAAAAAAATCCGATTTTCCTGACCCCGGGAGTGTGAAAATATCCGATTTTCCTGACCCCAGGAGTGTGAAAAAAATCCGATTTTCCTGACCCTGGGAGTTTGAAAAAAATCTGATTTTCCTGACCCCGGGAGTGTGAAAAATATCCGATTTTCCTGACCCTGGGATTGTGAAAATATCTGATTCTCCTGACCCCGGGAGTGTGAAAAAATCCAATTTTCCTGACCCCGGGAGTTTGAAAAAAATCTGGTTTTCCTGACCCCGGGAGTATGAAAATATCCAATTTTCCTGACACCGGGAGTGTGACAATATGCGATTTTCCTGACCCTGGGAGTGTGAAAAAAATCCGATTTTCCTGACCGTGGGAGTTTGAAAAAAATCTGATTTTCCTGACCCCGGGATTGTGAAAATATCTGATTCTCCTGACCCCGGGAGTTTGAAAAAAATCTGGTTTTCCTGACCCCGGGAGTATGAAAATATCCAATTTTCCTGACACCGGGAGTGTGACAATATGCGATTTTCCTGACCCTGGGAGTGTGAAAAAAATCCGATTTTCCTGACCGTGGGAGTTTGAAAAAAATCTGATTTTCCTGACCCCGGGATTGTGAAAATATCTGATTCTCCTGACCCCGGGAGTGTGAAAAAATCCAATTTTCCTGACCCCGGGAGTGTGAAAATAATCCAATTTTCTTGACCCCCGGAGTGTGAAAAAATCCAATTTTCCTGAACCTGGGAGTGTGAAAAAAATCCAATTTTCCTGACCCGGGGAGTTTGAAAAAAATCTGGTTTTCCTGACCCCGGGAGTATGAAAATATCCAATTTTCCTGACACCGGGAGTGTGACAATATGTGATTTTCCTGACCCCGAGAGTGTAAAAAAAATCAGAATTTCCTGACCCCGGGAGTTTAAACAAATCCAATTTTCCTGACCCCGGGAGTGTGAAAATATCCGATTTTCCTGACCCCGGGAGTGTGAAAAAAATCCGATTTTCCTGACACTGGGAATTTGAAAAATATCTGATTTTCCTGACCCCGGGAGTGTGAAAATATCTGATTCTCCTGATCCCGGGAGTGTGAAAAAATCCAATTTTCCTGACCCCGGGAGTGTGAAAATAATCCAATTTTCCTGACCCCGCGGGGAGTTTGAAAAAAATCTGATTTTCCTGATCCCGGGAGTGTGAAAAAATCCAATTTTCCAGACCCGGAGAGTTTCAAAAAAATCTGATTTTCCTGAACGCGGGAGTGTGAAAATTTCTGATTTTCCGGACCCCGGGAGTGTGAAAAATACCAGAATTTCCTGACCCCGGGAGTGTGAAAAAATGTGATTTTCTTGACCCCGGGAGTGTGGAAAAAATAAATTTTCCTGACCACGGGAGTGTGAAAATATCTGATTTTCTTGACCCCGGGAGTTTAAAAAAATCCGATTTTCCTGACCCCGGGAGTGTGAAAATATCCGATTTCCCTGACCCCAGGAGTATGAAAAAAATCCGATTTTCCTGACCCTGGGAGTTTGAAAAAAATCTGATTTTCCTGACCCCGGGAGTGTGAAAAATATCAGAATTTCCTGACCCCGGGAGTGTGAAAAAATGTGCTTTTCTTGACCACTGGAGTGTGAAAAAAAATAAATTCTCCTGACCCTGGGAGTGTGAAAAGATCCAATGTTCCTGACCCCGGGAGTGTGAAAATATCAGAATTTCCTGACCCCAGGAGTGTGAAAAAAAATCCAATTTTCCTGATCCCGGGAGTTTGAAAAAAATCTGGTTTTCCTGACCCCGGGAGTATGAAAATATCCAATTTTCCTGACACCGGGAGTGTGACAATATGCGATTTTCCTGACCCCGGGAGTGTAAAAAAAATCAGAATTTCCTGACCCCGGGAGTTTAAAAAAATCCGATTTTCCTGACCCCGGGAGTGTGAAAATATCCGATTTCCCTGACCCCAGGAGTATGAAAAAAATCCGATTTTCCTGACCATGGGAGTTTGAAAAAAATCTGATTTTCCTGACCCCGGGAGTGTGAAAATATCTGAATCTCCTGATCCCGGGAGTGTGAAAAAATCCAATTTTCCTGACCCCGGGAGTGTGAAAATAATCCAATTTTTCTGACCCCGCGGGGAGTTTGAAAAAAAATCTGATTTTCCTGATCCCGGGAGTGTGAAAAAATCCAATTTTCCTGACCCCGGAAGTTTGAAAAAAATCTGGTTTTCCTGAGCCCGGGAGTATGAAAATATCCAATTTTCCTGACACCGGGAGTGTGACAATATGCGATTTTCCTGACCCTGGGAGTGTGAAAAAAATCCGATTTTCCTGACCGTGGGAGTTTGAAAAAAATCTGATTTTCCTGACCCCGGGACTGTGAAAATATCTGATTCTCCTGACCCCGGGAGTGTGAAAAAATCCAATTTTCCTGACCCCGGGAGTGTGAAAATAATCCAATTTTCTTGACCCCCGGAGTGTGAAAAAATCCAATTTTCCTGAACCTGGGAGTGTGAAAAAAATCCAATTTTCCTGACCCGGGGAGTTTGAAAAAAATCTGGTTTTCCTGACCCCGGGAGTATGAAAATATCCAATTTTCCTGACACCGGGAGTGTGACAATATGCGATTTTCCTGACCCCGAGAGTGTAAAAAAAATCAGAATTTCCTGACCCCGGGAGTTTTAAAAAATCCGATTTTCCTGACCCCGGGAGTGTGAAAATATCCGATTTTCCTGACCCCGGGAGTGTGAAAAAAATCCGATTTTCCTGACACTGGGAATTTGAAAAATATCTGATTTTCCTGACCCCGGGAGTGTGAAAATATCTGATTCTCCTGATCCCGGGAGTGTGAAAAAATCCAATTTTCCTGACCCCGGGAGTGTGAAAATAATCCAATTTTCCTGACCCCGCGGGGAGTTTGAAAAAAATCTGATTTTCCTGATCCCGGGAGTGTGAAAAAATCCAATTTTCCAGACCCGGAGAGTTTCAAAAAAATCTGATTTTCCTGAACGCGGGAGTGTGAAAATTTCTGATTTTCCGGACCCCGGGAGTGTGAAAAATACCAGAATTTCCTGACCCCGGGAGTGTGAAAAAATGTGATTTTCTTGACCCCGGGAGTGTGGAAATATCTGATTTTCTTGACCCCGGGAGTTTAAAAAAATCCGATTTTCCTGACCCCGGGAGTGTGAAAATATCCGATTTCCCTGACCCCAGGAGTATGAAAAAAATCCGATTTTCCTGACCCTGGGAGTTTGAAAAAAATCTGATTTTCCTGACCCCGGGAGTGTGAAAAATATCAGAATTTCCTGACCCCGGGAGTGTGAAAAAATGTGCTTTTCTTGACCACTGGAGTGTGAAAAAAAATAAATTCTCCTGACCCTGGGAGTGTGAAAAGATCCAATGTTCCTGACCCCGGGAGTGTGAAAATATCAGAATTTCCTGACCCCAGGAGTGTGAAAAAAAATCCAATTTTCCTGATCCCGGGAGTTTGAAAAAAATCTGGTTTTCCTGACCCCGGGAGTATGAAAATATCCAATTTTCCTGACACCGGGAGTGTGACAATATGCGATTTTCCTGACCCCGGGAGTGTAAAAAAAATCAGAATTTCCTGACCCCGGGAGTTTAAAAAAATCCGATTTTCCTGACCCCGGGAGTGTGAAAATATCCGATTTCCCTGACCCCAGGAGTATGAAAAAAATCCGATTTTCCTGACCATGGGAGTTTGAAAAAAATCTGATTTTCCTGACCCCGGGAGTGTGAAAATATCTGAATCTCCTGATCCCGGGAGTGTGAAAAAATCCAATTTTCCTGACCCCGGGAGTGTGAAAATAATCCAATTTTTCTGACCCCGCGGGGAGTTTGAAAAAAAATCTGATTTTCCTGATCCCGGGAGTGTGAAAAAATCCAATTTTCCTGACCCCGGAAGTTTGAAAAAAATCTGGTTTTCCTGAGCCCGGGAGTATGAAAATATCCAATTTTCCTGACACCGGGAGTGTGACAATATGCGATTTTCCTGACCCTGGGAGTGTGAAAAAAATCCGATTTTCCTGACCGTGGGAGTTTGAAAAAAATCTGATTTTCCTGACCCCGGGACTGTGAAAATATCTGATTCTCCTGACCCCGGGAGTGTGAAAAAATCCAATTTTCCTGACCCCGGGAGTGTGAAAATAATCCAATTTTCTTGACCCCCGGAGTGTGAAAAAATCCAATTTTCCTGAACCTGGGAGTGTGAAAAAAATCCAATTTTCCTGACCCGGGGAGTTTGAAAAAAATCTGGTTTTCCTGACCCCGGGAGTATGAAAATATCCAATTTTCCTGTCACCGGGAGTGTGACAATATGCGATTTTCCTGACCCCGAGAGTGTAAAAAAAATCAGAATTTCCTGACCCCGAGAGTTTTAAAAAATCCGATTTTCCTGACCCCGGGAGTGTGAAAATATCCGATTTTCCTGACCCCGGGAGTGTGAAAAAAATCCGATTTTCCTGACACTGGGAGTTTGAAAAAAATCTGATTTTCCTGACCCCGGGAGTGTGAAAATATCTGATTCTCCTGATCCCGGGAGTGTGAAAAAATCCAATTTTCCTGACCCCGGGACTGTGAAAATAATCCAATTTTCCTGACCCCGCGGGGAGTTTGAAAAAAATCTGATTTTCCTGATCCCGGGAGTGAGAAAAAATCCAATTTTCCAGACCCGGAGAGTTTCAAAAAAATCTGATTTTCCTGAACGCGGGAGTGTGAAAATTTCTGATTTTCCGGACCCCGGGAGTGTGAAAAATATCAGAATTTCCTGACCCCGGGAGTGTGAAAAAATGTGATTTTCTTGACCCCGGGAGTGTGGGAAAAATAAATTTTCCTGACCACGGGAGTGTGAAAATATCTGATTTTCTTGACCCCGGGAGTGTGAAAAAAATTAAATTCTCCTGACCCCGGGAGTGTGAAAATATCTGATTTTCTTGACCCCGGGAGTGTGAAAAAAATCCAATTTTCCTGACCCCAGGAGTGTGAAAAAATCCAATTTTCCAGACCCCAGGAGTGTGAAAAAAATCCGATTTTCCTGACCCTGGGAGTTTGAAAAAAATCTGCTTTTTCCTGACCCCGGGAGTGTGAAAATATCTGATTCTCCTGATCCCGGGAGTGTGAAAAAATCCAATTTTCCTGACCCCGGGAGTGTGAAAATAATCCAATTTCCCTGACCCCGCGGGGAGTTTGAAAAAAATCTGATTTTCCTGATCCCGGGAGTGTGAAAAAATCCAATTTTCCTGACCCCGGGAGTTTGAAAATATCAGAATTTCCTGACCCCAGGAGTGTGAAAAAAAATCCAATTTTCCTGACCCCGGGAGTTTGAAAAAAATCTGGTTTTCCTGACCCCGGGAGTATGAAAATATCCAATTTTCCTGACACCGGGAGTGTGACAATATGCGATTTTCCTGACCCCAGGAGTGTGAAAAAAATCAGAATTTCCTGACCCCGGGAGTTTAAAAAATTCCAATTTTCCTGACCCCGGGAGTGTGAAAATATCCGATTTTCCTGACCCCGGGAGTGTGAAAAAATCCGATTTTCCTGACCCCGGGAGTGTGAAAATATCCGATTTTCCTGACCCCAGGAGTGTGAAAAAAATCCGATTTTCCTGACCCTGGGAGTTTGAAAAAAATCTGATTTTCCTGACCCCGGGAGTGTGAAAAATATCAGAATTTCCTGACCCCGGGAGTGTGAAAAAATGTGATTTTCTTGACCACTGGAGTGTGAAAAAAATTAAATTCTCCTTACCCTGGGAGTGTGAAAAGATCCAATTTTCCTGACCCCGGGAGTGTGAAAATATCAGAATTTCCTGACCCCAGGAGTGTGAAAAAAAATCCAATTTTCCTGACCCCGGGAGTTTGAAAAAAATCTGGTTTTCCTGACCCCGGGAGAATGAAAATATCCAATTTTCCTGACACCGGGAGTGTGACAATATGCGATTTTCCTGACCCCGGGAGTGTGAAAAAAATCAGAATTTCCTGACCCCAGGAGTTTAAAAAATTCCAATTTTCCTGACCCCGGGAGTGTGAAAAAATCCGATTTTCCTGACCGTGGGAGTGTGAAAAATACCAGAATTTCCTGACCCCGGGAGTGTGAAAAAATGTGATTTTCTTGACCCCGGGAGTGTGGAAAAAATAAATTTTCCTGACCACGGGAGTGTGAAAATATCTGATTTTCCTGACTCCAGGAGTGTGAAAAAAATCCAATTTTCCTGACCCCGGGAGTGTGAAAAATATCCAATTTTCCTGACCCGGGGAGTTTGAAAAAAATCTGATTTTACTGAACCAAGGAGTGTGAAAATTATCAGAATTTCCTGACCCCGGGAGTGTGAAAAAATGTGCTTTTCTTGACCACTGGAGTGTGAAAAAAAATAAATTCTCCTGACCCTGGGAGTGTGAAAAGATCCAATGTTCCTGACCCCGGGAGTGTGAAAATATCAGAATTTCCTGACTCCAGGAGTGTGAAAAAAAATCCAATTTTCCTGATCCCGGGAGTTTGAAAAAAATCTGGTTTTCCTGAACCCGGGAGTATGAAAATATCCAATTTTCCTGACACCGGGAGTGTAAAAAAAACCAGAATTTCCTGACCCCGGGAGTTTAAAAAAAACCGATTTTCCTGACCCCGGGAGTGTGAAAATATCCGATTTCCCTGACCCCAGGAGTATGAAAAAAATCCGATTTTCCTGACCATGGGAGTTTGAAAAAAATCTGATTTTCCTGACCCCGGGAGTGTGAAAATATCTGAATCTCCTGATCCCGGGAGTGTGAAAAAATCCAATTTTCCTGACCCCGGGAGTGTGAAAATAATCCAATTTTCTTGACCCCCGGAGTGTGAAAAAATCCAATTTTCCTGAACCTGGGAGTGTGAAAAAAATCCAATTTTCCTGACCCGGGGAGTTTGAAAAAAATCTGGTTTTCCTGACCCCGGGAGTATGAAAATATCCAATTTTCCTGACACCGGGAGTGTGACAATATGCGATTTTCCTGACCCCGAGAGTGTAAAAAAAATCAGAATTTCCTGACCCCGAGAGTTTTAAAAAATCCGATTTTCCTGACCCCGGGAGTGTGAAAATATCCGATTTTCCTGACCCCGGGAGTGTGAAAAAAATCCGATTTTCCTGACACTGGGAGTTTGAAAAAAATCTGATTTTCCTGACCCCGGGAGTGTGAAAATATCTGATTCTCCTGATCCCGGGAGTGTGAAAAAATCCAATTTTCCTGACCCCGGGACTGTGAAAATAATCCAATTTTCCTGACCCCGCGGGGAGTTTGAAAAAAATCTGATTTTCCTGATCCCGGGAGTGAGAAAAAATCCAATTTTCCAGACCCGGAGAGTTTCAAAAAAATCTGATTTTCCTGAACGCGGGAGTGTGAAAATTTCTGATTTTCCGGACCCCGGGAGTGTGAAAAATATCAGAATTTCCTGACCCCGGGAGTGTGAAAAAATGTGATTTTCTTGACCCCGGGAGTGTGGGAAAAATAAATTTTCCTGACCACGGGAGTGTGAAAATATCTGATTTTCTTGACCCCGGGAGTGTGAAAAAAATTAAATTCTCCTGACCCCGGGAGTGTGAAAATATCTGATTTTCTTGACCCCGGGAGTGTGAAAAAAATCCAATTTTCCTGACCCCAGGAGTGTGAAAAAATCCAATTTTCCAGACCCCAGGAGTGTGAAAAAAATCCGATTTTCCTGACCCTGGGAGTTTGAAAAAAATCTGCTTTTTCCTGACCCCGGGAGTGTGAAAATATCTGATTCTCCTGATCCCGGGAGTGTGAAAAAATCCAATTTTCCTGACCCCGGGAGTGTGAAAATAATCCAATTTCCCTGACCGCGCGGGGAGTTTGAAAAAAATCTGATTTTCCTGATCCCGGGAGTGTGAAAAAATCCAATTTTCCTGACCCCGGGAGTTTGAAAATATCAGAATTTCCTGACCCCAGGAGTGTGAAAAAAAATCCAATTTTCCTGACCCCGGGAGTTTGAAAAAAATCTGGTTTTCCTGACCCCGGGAGTATGAAAATATCCAATTTTCCTGACACCGGGAGTGTGACAATATGCGATTTTCCTGACCCCAGGAGTGTGAAAAAAATCAGAATTTCCTGACCCCGGGAGTTTAAAAAATTCCAATTTTCCTGACCCCGGGAGTGTGAAAATATCCGATTTTCCTGACCCCGGGAGTGTGAAAAAATCCGATTTTCCTGACCCCGGGAGTGTGAAAATATCCGATTTTCCTGACCCCAGGAGTGTGAAAAAAATCCAATTTTCCTGACCCTGGGAGTTTGAAAAAAATCTGATTTTCCTGACCCCGGGAGTGTGAAAAATATCAGAATTTCCTGACCCCGGGAGTGTGAAAATATGTGATTTTCTTGACCACTGGAGTGTGAAAAAAATTAAATTCTCCTGACCCTGGGAGTGTGAAAAGATCCAATTTTCCTGACCCCGGGAGTGTGAAAATATCAGAATTTCCTAACCCCAGGAGTGTGAAAAAAAATCCAATTTTCCTGACCCCGGGAGTTTGAAAAAAATCTGGTTTTCCTGACCCCGGGAGTATGAAAATATCCAATTTTCCTGACACCGGGAGTGTGACAATATGCGATTTTCCTGACCCCGGGAGTGTGAAAAAAATCAGAATTTCCTGACCCCAGGAGTTTAAAAAATTCCAATTTTCCTGACCCCGGGAGTGTGAAAAAATCCGATTTTCCTGACCGTGGGAGTTTGAAAAAAATCTGATTTTCCTGACCCCGGGATTGTGAAAATATCTGATTCTCCTGACCCCGGGAGTGTGAAAAAATCCAATTTTCCTGACCCCGGGAGTGTGAAAATAATCCAATTTTCTTGACCCCCGGAGTGTGAAAAAATCCAATTTTCCTGAACCTGGGAGTGTGAAAAAAATCCAATTTACTTGACCCGGGGAGTTTGAAAAAAATCTGGTTTTCCTGACCCCGGGAGTATGAAAATATCCAATTTTCCTGACACCGGGAGTGTGACAATATGCGATTTTCCTGACCCCGAGAGTGTAAAAAAAATCAGAATTTCCTGACCCCGGGAGTTTAAAAAAATCCAATTTTCCTGACCCCGGGAGTGTGAAAA
The DNA here is from genome assembly GCA_035047305.1 of Bradypodion pumilum. Classification (NCBI taxonomy): domain Eukaryota; kingdom Metazoa; phylum Chordata; class Lepidosauria; order Squamata; family Chamaeleonidae; genus Bradypodion; species Bradypodion pumilum. The sequence goes on along the minus strand of JAWDJD010000009.1, from coordinate 20,337,170 downwards.
TATCCAATTTTCCTGACCCAGGGAGTGTGAAAAAAATCCGATTTTCCTGACACTGGGAATTTGAAAAATATCTGATTTTCCTGACCCCGGGAGTGTGAAAATATCTGATTCTCCTGATCCCGGGAGTGTGAAAAAATCCAATTTTCCTGACCCCGGGACTGTGAAAATAATCCAATTTTCCTGACCCCGCGGGGAGTTTGAAAAAAATCTGATTTTCCTGATCCCGGGAGTGAGAAAAAATCCAATTTTCCAGACCCGGAGAGTTTCAAAAAAATCTGATTTTCCTGAACGCGGGAGTGTGAAAATTTCTGATTTTCCGGACCCCGGGAGTGTGAAAAATATCAGAATTTCCTGACCCCGGGAGTGTGAAAAAATGTGATTTTCTTGACCCCGGGAGTGTGGGAAAAATAAATTTTCCTGACCACGGGAGTGTGAAAATATCTGATTTTCTTGACCCCGGGAGTGTGAAAAAAATTAAATTCTCCTGACCCCGGGAGTGTGAAAATATCTGATTTTCTTGACCCCGGGAGTGTGAAAAAAATCCAATTTTCCTGACCCCAGGAGTGTGAAAAAATCCAATTTTCCAGACCCCAGGAGTGTGAAAAAAATCCGATTTTCCTGACCCTGGGAGTTTGAAAAAAATCTGCTTTTTCCTGACCCCGGGAGTGTGAAAATATCTGATTCTCCTGATCCCGGGAGTGTGAAAAAATCCAATTTTCCTGACCCCGGGAGTGTGAAAATAATCCAATTTCCCTGACCGCGCGGGGAGTTTGAAAAAAATCTGATTTTCCTGATCCCGGGAGTGTGAAAAAATCCAATTTTCCTGACCCCGGGAGTTTGAAAATATCAGAATTTCCTGACCCCAGGAGTGTGAAAAAAAATCCAATTTTCCTGACCCCGGGAGTTTGAAAAAAATCTGGTTTTCCTGACCCCGGGAGTATGAAAATATCCAATTTTCCTGACACCGGGAGTGTGACAATATGCGATTTTCCTGACCCCAGGAGTGTGAAAAAAATCAGAATTTCCTGACCCCGGGAGTTTAAAAAATTCCAATTTTCCTGACCCCGGGAGTGTGAAAATATCCGATTTTCCTGACCCCGGGAGTGTGAAAAAATCCGATTTTCCTGACCCCGGGAGTGTGAAAATATCCGATTTTCCTGACCCCAGGAGTGTGAAAAAAATCCAATTTTCCTGACCCTGGGAGTTTGAAAAAAATCTGATTTTCCTGACCCCGGGAGTGTGAAAAATATCAGAATTTCCTGACCCCGGGAGTGTGAAAATATGTGATTTTCTTGACCACTGGAGTGTGAAAAAAATTAAATTCTCCTGACCCTGGGAGTGTGAAAAGATCCAATTTTCCTGACCCCGGGAGTGTGAAAATATCAGAATTTCCTAACCCCAGGAGTGTGAAAAAAAATCCAATTTTCCTGACCCCGGGAGTTTGAAAAAAATCTGGTTTTCCTGACCCCGGGAGTATGAAAATATCCAATTTTCCTGACACCGGGAGTGTGACAATATGCGATTTTCCTGACCCCGGGAGTGTGAAAAAAATCAGAATTTCCTGACCCCAGGAGTTTAAAAAATTCCAATTTTCCTGACCCCGGGAGTGTGAAAAAATCCGATTTTCCTGACCGTGGGAGTTTGAAAAAAATCTGATTTTCCTGACCCCGGGATTGTGAAAATATCTGATTCTCCTGACCCCGGGAGTGTGAAAAAATCCAATTTTCCTGACCCCGGGAGTGTGAAAATAATCCAATTTTCTTGACCCCCGGAGTGTGAAAAAATCCAATTTTCCTGAACCTGGGAGTGTGAAAAAAATCCAATTTACTTGACCCGGGGAGTTTGAAAAAAATCTGGTTTTCCTGACCCCGGGAGTATGAAAATATCCAATTTTCCTGACACCGGGAGTGTGACAATATGCGATTTTCCTGACCCCGAGAGTGTAAAAAAAATCAGAATTTCCTGACCCCGGGAGTTTAAAAAAATCCAATTTTCCTGACCCCGGGAGTGTGAAAATATCCAATTTTCCTGACCCAGGGAGTGTGAAAAAAATCCGATTTTCCTGACACTGGGAATTTGAAAAATATCTGATTTTCCTGACCCCGGGAGTGTGAAAATATCTGATTCTCCTGATCCCGGGAGTGTGAAAAAATCCAATTTTCCTGACCCCGGGAGTGTGAAAATAATCCAATTTTCCTGACCCCGCGGGGAGTTTGAAAAAAATCTGATTTTCCTGATCCCGGGAGTGTGAAAAAATCCAATTTTCCAGACCCGGAGAGTTTCAAAAAATCTGATTTTCCTGAACGCGGGAGTGTGAAAATTTCTGATTTTCCGGACCCCGGGAGTGTGAAAAATATCAGAATTTCCTGACCCCGGGAGTGTGAAAAAATGTGATTTTCTTGACCCCGGGAGTGTGGAAAAAATAAATTTTCCTGACCACGGGAGTGTGAAAATATCTGATTTTCTTGACCCCGGGAGTGTGAAAAAAATCCAATTTTCCTGACTCCAGGAGTGTGAAAAAAATCCAATTTTCCTGACCCCGGGAGTGTGAAAAATATCCAATTTTCCTGACCCGGGGAGTTTGAAAAAAATCTGATTTTACTGAACCAAGGAGTGTGAAAATTATCAGAATTTCCTGACCCCGGGAGTGGGAAAAAATGTGCTTTTCTTGACCACTGGAGTGTGAAAAAAAAAAATTCCCCTGACCCTGGGAGTGTGAAAAGATCCAATGTTCCTGACCCCGGGAGTGTGAAAATATCAGAATTTCCTGACCCCAGGAGTGTGAAAAAAAATCCAATTTTCCTGACCCCGGGAGTTTGAAAAAAATCTGGTTTTCCTGACCCCGGGAGTATGAAAATATCCAATTTTCCTGACACCGGGAGTGTGACAATATGCAATTTTCCTGACCCCGGGAGTGTAAAAAAAATCAGAATTTCCTGACCCCGGGAGTTTAAAAAAATCCGATTTTCCTGACCCCGGGAGTGTGAAAATATCCGATTTCCCTGACCCCAGGAGTATGAAAAAAATCCGATTTTCCTGACCATGGGAGTTTGAAAAAAATCTGATTTTCCTGACCCCGGGAGTGTGAAAATATCTGAATCTCCTGATCCCGGGAGTGTGAAAAAATCCAATTTTCCTGACCCCGGGAGTGTGAAAATAATCCAATTTTCCTGACCCCGCGGGGAGTTTGAAAAAAATCTGATTTTCCTGATCCCGGGAGTGTGAAAAAATCCAATTTTCCTGACCCCGGAAGTTTGAAAAAAATCTGGTTTTTCTGAGCCCGGGAGTATGAAAATATCCAATTTTCCTGACACCGGGAGTGTGACAATATGCGATTTTCCTGACCCTGGGAGTGTGAAAAAAATCCGATTTTCCTGACCGTGGGAGTTTGAAAAAAATCTGATTTTCCTGACCCCGGGACTGTGAAAATATCTGATTCTCCTGACCCCGGGAGTGTGAAAAAATCCAATTTTCCTGACCCCGGGAGTGTGAAAAAATCCAATTTTCCTGAACCTGGGAGTGTGAAAAAAATCCAATTTTCCTGACCCGGGGAGTTTGAAAAAAATCTGGTTTTCCTGACCCCGGGAGTATGAAAATATCCAATTTTCCTGACACCGGGAGTGTGACAATATGCGATTTTCCTGACCCCGAGAGTGTAAAAAAAATCAGAATTTCCTGACCCCGAGAGTTTTAAAAAATCCGATTTTCCTGACCCCGGGAGTGTGAAAATATCCGATTTTCCTGACCCCGGGAGTTTGAAAAAAATCCGATTTTCCTGACACTGGGAGTTTGAAAAAAATCTGATTTTCCTGACCCCGGGAGTGTGAAAATATCTGATTCTCCTGATCCCGGGAGTGAGAAAAAATCCAATTTTCCAGACCCGGAGAGTTTCAAAAAAATCTGATTTTCCTGAACGCGGGAGTGTGAAAATTTCTGATTTTCCTGACCCCGGGAGTGTGAAAAAATGTGATTTTCTTGACCCCGGGAGTGTGGGAAAAATAAATTTTCCTGACCACGGGAGTGTGAAAATATCTGATTTTCTTGACCCCGGGAGTGTGAAAAAAATTAAATTCTCCTGACCCTGGGAGTGTGAAAAGATCCAATTTTCCTGACCCCGGGAGTGTGAAAATATCAGAATTTCCTGACCCCAGGAGTGTGAAAAAAAATCCAATTTTCCTGACCCCGGGAGTTTGAAAAAAATCTGGTTTTCCAGACCCCGGGAGTATGAAAATATCCAATTTTCCTGACACCGGGAGTGTGACAATATGCGATTTTCCTGACCCCAGGAGTGTGAAAAAAATCAGAATTTCCTGACCCCGGGAGTTTAAAAAATTCCAATTTTCCTGACCCCGGGAGTGTGAAAATATCCGATTTTCCTGACCCCGGGAGTGTGAAAAAAATCCGATTTTCCTGACCCCGGGAGTGTGAAAATATCCGATTTTCCTGACCCCAGGAGTGTGAAAAAAATCCGATTTTCCTGACCCTGGGAGTTTGAAAAAAATCTGATTTTCCTGACCCCGGGAGTGTGAAAAATATCAGAATTTCCTGACCCCGGGAGTGTGAAAAAATGTGATTTTCTTGACCACTGGAGTGTGAAAAAAATTAAATTCTCCTGACCCTGGGAGTGTGAAAAGATCCAATTTTCCTGACCCCGGGAGTGTGAAAATATCAGAATTTCCTGACCCCAGGAGTGTGAAAAAAATCCAATTTTCCTGACCCCGGGAGTTTGAAAAAAATCTGGTTTTCCTGACCCCGGGAGTATGAAAATATCCAATTTTCCTGACACCGGGAGTGTGACAATATGCGATTTTCCTGACCCCGGGAGTGTGAAAAAAATCAGAATTTCCTGACCCCAGGAGTTTAAAAAATTCCAATTTTCCTGACCCCGGGAGTGTGAAAATATCCGATTTTCCTGACCCCGGGAGTGTGAAAAAAATCCGATTTTCCTGACCCCGGGAGTGTGAAAATATCCGATTTTCCTGACCCCAGGAGTGTGAAAAAACTCCGATTTTCCTGACCCTGGGAGTTTGAAAAAAATCTGATTTTCCTGACCCCGGGAGTGTGAAAAATATCAGAATTTCCTGACCCCGGGAGTGTGAAAAATGTGATTTTCTTGACCACTGGAGTGTGAAAAAAATTAAATTCTCCTGACCCTGGGAGTGTGAAAAGATCCAATTTTCCTGACCCCAGGAGTGTGAAAATATCAGAATTTCCTGACCCCAGGAGTGTGAAAAAAAATCCAATTTTCCTGACCCCGGGAGTTTGAAAAAAATCTGGTTTTCCTGACCCCGGGAGTATGAAAATATCCAATTTTCCTGACACCGGGAGTGTGACAATATGCGATTTTCCTGACCCCGGGAGTGTGAAAAAAATCAGAATTTCCTGACCCCAGGAGTTTAAAAAATTCCAATTTTCCTGACCCCGGGAGTGTGAAAAAATCCGATTTTCCTGACCGTGGGAGTTTGAAAAAAATCTGATTTTCCTGACCCCGGGATTGTGAAAATATCTGATTCTCCTGACCCCGGGAGTGTGAAAAAATCCAATTTTCCTGACCCCGGGAGTGTGAAAATAATCCAATTTTCTTGACCCCCGGAGTGTGAAAAAATCCAATTTTCCTGAACCTGGGAGTGTGAAAAAAATCCAATTTACTTGACCCGGGGAGTTTGAAAAAAATCTGGTTTTCCTGACCCCGGGAGTATGAAAATATCCAATTTTCCTGACACCGGGAGTGTGACAATATGCGATTTTCCTGACCCCGAGAGTGTAAAAAAAATCAGAATTTCCTGACCCCGGGAGTTTAAAAAAATCCAATTTTCCTGACCCCGGGAGTGTGAAAATATCCAATTTTCCTGACCCAGGGAGTGTGAAAAAAATCCGATTTTCCTGACACTGGGAATTTGAAAAATATCTGATTTTCCTGACCCCGGGAGTGTGAAAATATCTGATTCTCCTGATCCCGGGAGTGTGAAAAAATCCAATTTTCCTGACCCCGGGAGTGTGAAAATAATCCAATTTTCCTGACCCCGCGGGGAGTTTGAAAAAAATCTGATTTTCCTGATCCCGGGAGTGTGAAAAAATCCAATTTTCCAGACCCGGAGAGTTTCAAAAAATCTGATTTTCCTGAACGCGGGAGTGTGAAAATTTCTGATTTTCCGGACCCCGGGAGTGTGAAAAATATCAGAATTTCCTGACCCCGGGAGTGTGAAAAAATGTGATTTTCTTGACCCCGGGAGTGTGGAAAAAATAAATTTTCCTGACCACGGGAGTGTGAAAATATCTGATTTTCTTGACCCCGGGAGTGTGAAAAAAATCCAATTTTCCTGACTCCAGGAGTGTGAAAAAAATCCAATTTTCCTGACCCCGGGAGTGTGAAAAATATCCAATTTTCCTGACCCGGGGAGTTTGAAAAAAATCTGATTTTACTGAACCAAGGAGTGTGAAAATTATCAGAATTTCCTGACCCCGGGAGTGGGAAAAAATGTGCTTTTCTTGACCACTGGAGTGTGAAAAAAAAAAATTCCCCTGACCCTGGGAGTGTGAAAAGATCCAATGTTCCTGACCCCGGGAGTGTGAAAATATCAGAATTTCCTGACCCCAGGAGTGTGAAAAAAAATCCAATTTTCCTGACCCCGGGAGTTTGAATTAAATCTGGTTTTCCTGACCCCGGGAGTATGAAAATATCCAATTTTCCTGACACCGGGAGTGTGACAATATGCAATTTTCCTGACCCCGGGAGTGTAAAAAAAATCAGAATTTCCTGACCCCGGGAGTTTAAAAAAATCCGATTTTCCTGACCCCGGGAGTGTGAAAATATCCGATTTCCCTGACCCCAGGAGTATGAAAAAAATCCGATTTTCCTGACCATGGGAGTTTGAAAAAAATCTGATTTTCCTGACCCCGGGAGTGTGAAAATATCTGAATCTCCTGATCCCGGGAGTGTGAAAAAATCCAATTTTCCTGACCCCGGGAGTGTGAAAATAATCCAATTTTCCTGACCCCGCGGGGAGTTTGAAAAAAATCTGATTTTCCTGATCCCGGGAGTGTGAAAAAATCCAATTTTCCTGACCCCGGAAGTTTGAAAAAAATCTGGTTTTTCTGAGCCCGGGAGTATGAAAATATCCAATTTTCCTGACACCGGGAGTGTGACAATATGCGATTTTCCTGACCCTGGGAGTGTGAAAAAAATCCGATTTTCCTGACCGTGGGAGTTTGAAAAAAATCTGATTTTCCTGACCCCGGGACTGTGAAAATATCTGATTCTCCTGACCCCGGGAGTGTGAAAAAATCCAATTTTCCTGACCCCGGGAGTGTGAAAAAATCCAATTTTCCTGAACCTGGGAGTGTGAAAAAAATCCAATTTTCCTGACCCGGGGAGTTTGAAAAAAATCTGGTTTTCCTGACCCCGGGAGTATGAAAATATCCAATTTTCCTGACACCGGGAGTGTGACAATATGCGATTTTCCTGACCCCGAGAGTGTAAAAAAAATCAGAATTTCCTGACCCCGAGAGTTTTAAAAAATCCGATTTTCCTGACCCCGGGAGTGTGAAAATATCCGATTTTCCTGACCCCGGGAGTTTGAAAAAAATCCGATTTTCCTGACACTGGGAGTTTGAAAAAAATCTGATTTTCCTGACCCCGGGAGTGTGAAAATATCTGATTCTCCTGATCCAGGGAGTGAGAAAAAATCCAATTTTCCAGACCCGGAGAGTTTCAAAAAAATCTGATTTTCCTGAACGCGGGAGTGTGAAAATTTCTGATTTTCCTGACCCCGGGAGTGTGAAAAAATGTGATTTTCTTGACCCCGGGAGTGTGGGAAAAATAAATTTTCCTGACCACGGGAGTGTGAAAATATCTGATTTTCTTGACCCCGGGAGTGTGAAAAAAATTAAATTCTCCTGACCCCGGGAGTGTGAAAATATCTGATTTTCTTGACCCCGGGAGTGTGAAAAAAATCCAAATTTCCTGACCCCAGGAGTGTGAAAAAAATCCAATTTTCCTGACCCCGGGAGTGTGAAAAATATCCAATTTTCCTGACCCGGGGAGTTTGAAAAAAATCTGATTTTACTGAACCAAGGAGTGTGAAAATATCCGATTTTCCTGACCCCGGGAGTGTGAAAAATATCAGAATTTCCTGACCCCGGGAGTGTGAAAAAATGTGATTTTCTTGACCACTGGAGTGTGAAAAAAATTAAATTCTCCTGACCCTGGGAGTGTGAAAAGATCCAATTTTCCTGACCCCGGGAGTGTGAAAATATCAGAATTTCCTGACCCCAGGAGTGTGAAAAAAAATCCAATTTTCCTGACCCCGGGAGTTTGAAAAAAATCTGGTTTTCCAGACCCCGGGAGTATGAAAATATCCAATTTTCCTGACACCGGGAGTGTGACAATATGCGATTTTCCTGACCCCAGGAGTGTGAAAAAAATCAGAATTTCCTGACCCCGGGAGTTTAAAAAATTCCAATTTTCCTGACCCCGGGAGTGTGAAAATATCCGATTTTCCTGACCCCGGGAGTGTGAAAAAAATCCGATTTTCCTGACCCCGGGAGTGTGAAAATATCCGATTTTCCTGACCCCAGGAGTGTGAAAAAAATCCGATTTTCCTGACCCTGGGAGTTTGAAAAAAATCTGATTTTCCTGACCCCGGGAGTGTGAAAAATATCAGAATTTCCTGACCCCGGGAGTGTGAAAAAATGTGATTTTCTTGACCACTGGAGTGTGAAAAAAATTAAATTCTCCTGACCCTGGGAGTGTGAAAAGATCCAATTTTCCTGACCCCGGGAGTGTGAAAATATCAGAATTTCCTGACCCCAGGAGTGTGAAAAAAATCCAATTTTCCTGACCCCGGGAGTTTGAAAAAAATCTGGTTTTCCTGACCCCGGGAGTATGAAAATATCCAATTTTCCTGACACCGGGAGTGTGACAATATGCGATTTTCCTGACCCCGGGAGTGTGAAAAAAATCAGAATTTCCTGACCCCAGGAGTTTAAAAAATTCCAATTTTCCTGACCCCGGGAGTGTGAAAATATCCGATTTTCCTGACCCCGGGAGTGTGAAAAAAATCCGATTTTCCTGACCCCGGGAGTGTGAAAATATCCGATTTTCCTGACCCCAGGAGTGTGAAAAAACTCCGATTTTCCTGACCCTGGGAGTTTGAAAAAAATCTGATTTTCCTGACCCCGGGAGTGTGAAAAATATCAGAATTTCCTGACCCCGGGAGTGTGAAAAATGTGATTTTCTTGACCACTGGAGTGTGAAAAAAATTAAATTCTCCTGACCCTGGGAGTGTGAAAAGATCCAATTTTCCTGACCCCAGGAGTGTGAAAATATCAGAATTTCCTGACCCCAGGAGTGTGAAAAAAAATCCAATTTTCCTGACCCCGGGAGTTTGAAAAAAATCTGGTTTTCCTGACCCCGGGAGTATGAAAATATCCAATTTTCCTGACACCGGGAGTGTGACAATATGCGATTTTCCTGACCCCGGGAGTGTGAAAAAAATCAGAATTTCCTGACCCCAGGAGTTTAAAAAAATCCAATTTTCCTGACCCCGGGAGTGTGAAAATATCCGATTTTCCTGACTCCGGGAGTGTGAAAAAAATCCGATTTTCCTGACCCCGGGAGTGTGAAAATATCCGATTTTCCTGACCCCAGGAGTGTGAAAAAAATCCGATTTTCCTGACCCTGGGAGTTTGAAAAAAATCTGATTTTCCTGACCCCGGGAGTGTGAAAATATCTGATTCTCCTGATCCCGGGAGTGTGAAAAAATCCAATTTTCCTGACCCCGGGAATGTGAAAATAATCCAATTTTCCTGACCCTGCGGGGAGTTTGAAAAAAATCTGATTTTCCTGATCCCGGGAGTGTGAAAAAATCCAATTTTCCTGACCCCGGGAGTTTGAAAAAAATCTGGTTTTCCTGACCCGGGAGTATGAAAATATCCAATTTTCCTGACACCGGGAGTGTGACAATATGCGAATTTCCTGACCCTGGGAGTGTGAAAAAAATCCGATTTGACTGACCGTGGGAGTTTGAAAAAAATCTGAATTTCCTGACCCCGGGATTGTGAAAATATCTGATTCTCCTGACCCCGGGAGTGTGAAAAAATCCAATTTTCCTGACCCCGGGTGTGAAAATAATCCAATTTTCTTGACCCCCAGAGTGTGAAAAAAATCTGGTTTTCCTGACCCCGGGAGTATGAAAATATCCAATTTTCCTGACACCGGGAGTGTGACAATATGCGATTTTCCTGACCCCGAGAGTGTAAAAAAAAATCAGAATTTCCTGACCCCGGGAGTTTAAAAAAAATCCGATTTTCCTGACCCCGGGAGTGTGAAAATATCCGATTTTCCTGACCCCGGGAGTGTGAAAAAAAATCCGATTTTCCTGACACTGGGAGTTTGAAAAATATCTGATTTTCCTGACCCCGGGAGTGTGAAAATATCTGATTCTCCTGATCCCGGGAGTGTGAAAAAATCCAATTTTCCTGACCCCGGGAGTGTGAAAATAATCCAATTTTCCTGACCCCGCGGGGAGTTTGAAAAAAATCTGATTTTCCTGATCCCGGGAGTGTGAAAAAATCCAATCTTCCAGATCCGGAGAGTTTCAAAAAAATCTGATTTTCCTGAACGCGGGAGTGTGAAAATTTCTGATTTTCCGGACCCCGGGAGTGTGAAAAATATCAGAATTTCCTGACCCCGGGAGTGTGAAAATATCTGATTTTCTTGACCCCGGGAGTGTGAAAATATCCAATTTTCCTGACCCCGGGAGTGTGAAAAAAATCCGATTTTCCTGACACTGGGAGTTTGAAAAAAATCTGATTTTCCTGACACCGGGAGTGTGAAAAATATCAGAATTTCCTGACCCCGGGAGTGTGAAAAAATGTGATTTTCTTGACCACTGGAGTGTGAAAAAAAATAAATTCTCCTGACCCTGGGAGTGTGAAAAGATCCAATGTTCCTGACCCTGGGAGTGTGAAAATATCAGAATTTCCTGACCCCAGGAGTGTGAAAAAAAATCCAATTTTCCTGATCCCGGGAGTTTGAAAAAAATCTGGTTTTCCTGACCCCGGGAGTATGAAAATATCCAATTTTCCTGACACCGGGAGTGTGACAATATGCGATTTTCCTGACCCCGGGAGTGTAAAAAAATCCGATTTTCCTGACCCCGGGAGTGTGAAAATATCCGATTTCCCTGACCCCAGGAGTATGAAAAAAATCCGATTTTCCTGACCATGGGAGTTTGAAAAAAATCTGATTTTCCTGACCCCGGGAGTGTGAAAATATCTGATTCTCCTGATCCCGGGAGTGTGAAAAAATCCAATTTTCCTGACCCCGGGAGTGTGAAAATAATCCAATTTTCCTGACCCCGCGGGGAGTTTGAAAAAAATCTGATTTTCCTGATCCCGGGAGTGTGAAAAAATCCAATTTTCCTGACCCCGGGAGTTTGAAAAAAATCTGGTTTTCCTGAGCCCGGGAGTATGAAAATATCCAATTTTCCTGACACCGGGAGTGTGACAATATGCGATTTTCCTGACCCTGGGAGTGTGAAAAAAATCCGATTTTCCTGACCGTGGGAGTTTGAAAAAAATCTGATTTTCCTGACCCCGGGATTGTGAAAATATCTGATTCTCCTGACACCGGGAGTGTGAAAAAATCCAATTTTCCTGACCCCAGGAGTGTGAAAATAATCCAATTTTCTTGACCCCCGGAGTGTGAAAAAATCCAATTTTCCTGAACCTGGGAGTGTGAAAAAAATCCAATTTTCCTGACCCTGGGAGTTTGAAAAAAATCTGGTTTTCCTGACCCCGGGAGTATGAAAATATCCAATTTTCCTGACACCGGGAGTGTGACAATATGCGATTTTCCTGACCCCGAGAGTGTAAAAAAAATCAGAATTTCCTGACCCCGGGAGTTTAAAAAAATCCGATTTTCCTGACCCCGGGAGTATGAAAATATCCGATTTTCCTGACCCCGGGAGAGTGAAAAAAATCCGATTTTCCTGACACTGGGAGTTTGAAAAAAATCTGATTTTCCTGACCCCGGGAGTGTGAAAATATCTGATTCTCCTGATCCCGGGAGTGTGAAAAAATCCAATTTTCCTGACCCCGGGAGTGTGAAAATAATCCAATTTTCCTGACCCCGCGGGAGTTTGAAAAAAATCTGATTTTCCTGATCCCGGGAGTGAGAAAATTTCTGATTTTCCGGACCCCGGGAGTGTGAAAAATATCAGAATTTCCTGACCCTGGGAGTGTGAAAATATCTGATTTTCTTGACCCCGGGAGTGTGAAAAAAATCCAATTTTCCTGACCCCAGGAGTGTGAAAAAAATCCAATTTTCCTGACCCTGGGAGTGTGAAAAATATCCAATTTTCCTGACCCGGGGAGTTTGAAAAAAATCTGATTTTACTGAACCAAGGAGTGTGAAAATATCCGATTTTCCTGACCCCGGGAGTGTGAAAAAATGTGATTTTCTTGACCCCCGGAGTGTGAAAATAATCCAATTTTCTTGACCCCCGGAGTGTGAAAAAATCCAATTTTCCTGAACCTGGGAGTGTGAAAAAAATCCAATTTTCCTGACCCTGGGAGTTTGAAAAAAATCTGGTTTTCCTGACCCCGGGAGTATGAAAATATCCAATTTTCCTGACACCGGGAGTGTGACAATATGCGATTTTCCTGACCCCGAGAGTGTAAAAAAAATCAGAATTTCCTGACCCCGGGAGTTTAAAAAAATCCGATTTTCCTGACCCCGGGAGTGTGAAAATATCCGATTTTCCTGACCCCGGGAGTGTGAAAAAAATCCGATTTTCCTGACACTGGGAGTTTGAAAAAAATCTGATTTTCCTGACCCCGGGAGTGTGAAAATATCTGATTCTCCTGATCCCGGGAGTGTGAAAAAATCCAATTTTCCTGACCCCGGGAGTGTGAAAATAATCCAATTTTCCCTACCCCGCGGGGAGTTTGAAAAAAATCTGATTTTCCTGATCCCGGAGGTGTGAAAAAATCCAATTTTCCAGACCCGGAGAGTTTCAAAAAAATCTGATTTTCCTGAACGCAGGAGTGTGAAAATTTCTGATTTTCCGGACCCCGGGAGTGTGAAAAATATCAGAATTTCGTGACCCCGGGAGTGTGAAAAAATGTGATTTTCTTGACCCCGGGAGTGTGGAAAAAATCCAATTTTCCTGACCACGGGAGTGTGAAAATATCTGATTTTCTTGACCCCGGGAGTGTGAAAAAAATTAAATTCTCCTGACCCCGGGAGTGTGAAAATATCTGATTTTCTTGACCCCGGGAGTGTGAAAAAAATCCTATTTTCCTGACCCCAGGAGTGTGAAAAAAATCCAATTTTCCTGACCACGGGAGTGTGAAAAATATCCAATTTTCCTGACCCGGGGAGTTTGAAAAAAATCTGATTTTACTGAACCAAGGAGTGTGAAAATATCCGATTTTCCTGACCCCGGGAGTGTGAAAAATATCAGAATTTCCTGACCCCGGGAGTGTGAAAATATCTGATTTTCTTGACCCCGGAAGTGTGAAAAAAATTAAATTCTCCTGACCCCGGGAGTGTGAAAATATCTGATTTTCTTGACCCCGGGAGTGTGAAAAAAATCCAATTTTCCTGACCCCAGGAGTGTGAAAAAAATCCAATTTTCCTGACCCCAGGAGTGTGAGAAATATCCAATTTTCCTGACCCGGGGAGTTTGAAAAAAATCTGATTTTACTGAACCAAGGAGTGTGAAAATATCCGATTTTCCTGACCCCGGGAGTGTGAAAAATATCAGAATTTCCTGACCCCGGGAGTGTGAAAAAATGTGATTTTCTTGACCACTGGAGTGTGAAAAAAATTAAATTCTCCTGAACCTGGGAGTGTGAAAAGATCCAATTTTCGTGACCCCGGGAGTGTGAAAATATCCGATTTTCCTGACCCCAGGAGTGTGAAAAAAATCCGATTTTCCTGACCCTGGGAGTGTGAAAATATCTGATTCTCCTGACCCCGGGAGTGTGAAAAAATCCAATTTTCCTGACCCCGGGAGTGTGGAAATAATCCAATTTTCCTGACCCCGGGAGTGTGAAAAAATCCAATTTTCCTGACCCTGGGAGTGTGAAAAAAATCCAATTTTCCTGACCCAGGGAGTTTGAAAAAAATCTGGTTTTCCTGACCCTGGGAGTATGAAAATATCCAATTTTCCTGACACCGGGAGTGTGACAATATGCGATTTTCCTGACCCCGGGAGTGTGAAAAAAATCAGAATTTCCTGACCCCGGGAGTTTAAAAAAATCTGATTTTCCTGACCCCGGGAGTGTGAAAATATCTGATTCTCCTGATCCGGGAGTGTGAAAAAATCTGATTTTCCTGACCCCGGGAGTGTGAAAAAATCCAATTTTCCTGACCCCGGGAGTGAGAAAAACATCCAATTTTCCTGACCCCGGGAGTGTGAAAAAAATCCAATTTTCCTGACCCGGGGAGTGTGAAAAAAATCTGATTTTCCTGATCCCGGGAGTGTGAAAATTTCCAATTTTCCTGACCCCGGGAGTGTGAAAAATATCAGAATTTCCTGACCCCAGGAGTGTGAAAAAATGTGATTTTCTTGACCCCGGGAGTGTGAAAAAAATAAATTTTCCTGACCCCGGGAGTGTGAAAATATCTGATTTTCTTGACCCCGGGAGTGTGAAAAAAATTAAATTCTCCTGACCCCGGGAGTGTGAAAAAATCCACTTTTCCTGACCCCGGGAGTGTGAAAAAAATTAAATTCTCCTGACCCCGAGAGTGTGAAAAATGTGATTTTCCTTACACCGGGAGTGTGAAAAAAATCAGAATTTCCTGACCCCGGGAGTGTGAAAAAATGTGATTTTCTTGACCACTGGAGTGTGAAAAAAATTAAATTCTCCTGACCCCAGGAGTGTGAAAAAATCCAATTTTCCTGACCCTGGGAGTGTGAAAATATCAGAATTTCCTGACCCCAGGAGTGTGAAAAAAAATCCAATTTTCCTGACCCAGGAGTTTGAATTAAATCTGGTTTTCCTGACCCCGGGAGTATGAAAATATCCAATTTTCCTGACACCGGGAGTATGACAATATGCGATTTTCCTGACCCCGGGAGTGTGAAAAAAATCAGAATTTCCTGACCCCGGGAGTTTAAAAAAATCCGATTTTCCTGACCCCAGGAGTGTGAAAATATCCGATTTTCCTGACCCCGGGAGTGTGAAAAAAATCCGATTTTCCTGACCCTGGGAGTTTGAAAAAAATCTGATTTTCCTGACCCCGGGATTGTGAAAATAGCTGATTCTCCTGACCCCGGGAGTGTGAAAAAATCAAATTTTCCTGACCCCGGGAGTGTGAAAATAATCCAATTTTCTTGACCCCGGGAGTGTGAAAAAATCCAATTTTCCTGAACCTGGGAGTATGAAAAAAATCCAATTTTCCTGACCCGGGGAGTTTCAAAAAAATCTAGTTTTCCTGACCCCGGGAGTATGAAAATATCCAATTTTCCTGACACCGGGAGTGTGACAATATGCGATTTTCCTGACCCCGAGAGTGTAAAAAAAATCAGAATTTCCTGACCCCGGGAGTTTAAAAAAATCCGAATTTCCTGACCCCGGGAGTGCGAAAAAATCCGATTTTCCTGACCCTGGGAGTTTGAAAAAAATCTGATTTTCCTGACCCCGGGAGTGTGAAAATATCTGATTCTCCTGATCCCGGGAGTGTGAAAAAATCCAATTTTCCTGACCCCGGGAGTGTGAAAATAATCCAATTTTCCTGACCCCGCGGGGAGTTTGAAAATATCTGATTTTCCTGATCCCGGGAGCGTTAAAAAATCCAATTTTCCAGACCCGGAGAGTTTCAAAAAAATCTGATTTTCCTGAACGCGGGAGTGCAAAAATTTCTGATTTTCCGGACCCCGGGAGTGTGAAAAAAATCAGAATTTCCTGACCCCGGGAGTGTGAAAAAATGTGATTTTCTTGACCACTGGAGTGTGAAAAAAATTAAATTCTCCTGACCCCGGGAGTGTGAAAAAATCCAATTTTCCTCACCCCGGGAGTGTGAAAATATCAGAATTTCCTGACCCCGGGAGTTTAAAAAAATCCAATTTTCCTGACCCCGGGAGTGTGAAAATATCCGATTTTCCTGACCCTGGAAGTGTGAAAAAAATCCGATTTTCCTGACCGTGGGAGTTTGAAAAAAATCTGATTTTCCTGACCCCGGGATTGTGAAAATATCTGATTCTCCTGACCCCGGGAGTGTGAAAAAATCCAATTTTCCTGACCACGGGAGTGTGAAAATATCTGATTTTCTTGACCCCGGGAGTGTGAAAAAAATTAAATTCTCCTGACCCCGGGAGTGTGAAAAATGTGATTTTCCTAACATCGGGAGTGTGAAAAAATCAGAATTTCCTGACCCCGGGAGTGTGAAAAAATGTGATTTTCTTGACCACTGGAGTGTGAAAAAAATTAAATTCTCCTGACCCCGGGAGTGTGAAAAAATCCAATTTTCCTGACCCCGGGAATGTGAAAAAAATCAGAATTTCCTGACCCCAGGAGTTTAAAAAAGTCCAATTTTCCTGACCCCGGGAGTGTGAAAATATCCAATTTTCCTGACACCGGGAGTGTGACAATATGCGATTTTCCTGACCCCGGGAGTGTGAAAAAAATCAGAATTTCCTGACCCCGGGAGTTTAAAAAAATCTGATTTTCCTGACCCCGGGAGTGTGAAAATATCTGATTTTCCTGACCCCGGGAGTGTGAAAAAAATCCAATTTTCCTGACCCTGGGAGTTTGAAAAAAATCTGATTTTCCTGACCCCGGGAGTTTGAAAAAAATCTGATTTTTCTGACCCCGGGATTGTGAAAATATCTGATTCTCCTGACCCCGGGAGTGTGAAAAAATCCAATTTTCCTGACCCCGGGAGTGTGAAAAAAATCTGGTTTTCCTGACCCCGGGAGTATGAAAATATCCAATTTTCCTGACACCGGGAGTGTGACAATATGCGATTTTCCTGACCCCGAGAGTGTAAAAAAAATCAGAATTTCCTGACCCCGGGAGTTTAAAAAAATCCGATTTTCCTGACCCCGGGAGTGTGAAAATATCCGATTTTCCTGACCCCGGGAGTGTGAAAAATATCCAATTTTCCTGACCCCGGGAGTTTGAAAAAAATCTGGTTTTCCTGACCCCGGGAGTGTGAAAAAAATCCAATTTTCCTGACTCTGGGAGTGTGAAAAATTTCAATTTTCCTGACCCGGTAGTGTGAAAAAAATCCAATTTTCCTGACCCGGGGAGTTTGAAAAAAATCTGGTTTTCCTGACTCCAGGAGTGTGAAAAATATCAGAATTTCCTGACCCCACGAGTGTCAAAAAATTTGATTTTCTTGACCCCGGGAGTGTGAAAATATCCGATTTTCCTGACTCTGGGAGTGTGAAAAAAATTCAATTTTCCTGAACCCGGGAGTGTGAAAAAAATCCAATTTTCCTGACCAGGGGAGTTTGAAAAAAATCTGGTTTTCCTGACTCCAGGAGTGTGAAAAGTATCAGAATTTCGTGACCCCACGAGTGTGAAAAAATGTGATTTTCTTGACCCCGGGAGTGTGAAAATATCCGATTTTCCTGACCCCGGGAGTGTGAAAAATATCAGAATTTCCTGACCCCGGGATTGTGAAAAAAATCCAATGTTCCTGATCCGGGGAGTTTGAAAAAAATCTGGTTTTCCTGACTCCAGGAGTGTGAAAAATATCAGAATTTCCTGAACCCACGAGTGTCAAAACATTTGATTTTCTTGACCCCGGGAGTGTGAAAATATCCGATTTTCCTGACTCTGGGAGTGTGAAAAAAATTCAATTTTCCTGAACCCGGGAGTGTGAAAAAAATCCAATTTTCCTGACCAGGGGAGTTTGAAAAAAATCTGGTTTTCCTGACTCCAGGAGTGTGAAAAATATAGGAATTTCCTGACCCCACGAGTGTGAAAAATGTGATTTTCTTGACCCCGGGAGTGTGAAAAATATCAGAATTTCCTAACCCCGCGAGTGTGAAAAATGTGATTTTCTTGACCCCGGGAGTGTGAAAATATCCGATTTTCCTGACCCCGGGAGTGTGAAAAATATCAGAATTTCCTGACCCCGCGAGAGTGAAAAAATGTGATTTTCTTGACCCCTGGAGTGTGAAAAAAATTAAATTTTCCTGAACCCGGGAGTGTGAAAAAAATCCAATTTTCCTGACCCCGGGAGTTTGAAAAAAATCTGGTTTTCCTGACCCCGGGAGTGTGAAAAAAATCCAATTTTCCTGACCCCGGGAGTGTGAAAAAAATCCAATTTTCCTGACCCGGGGAGTTTGAAAAAAATCTGGTTTTCCTGACCCCGGGAGTTTGAAAAAAATCCAATTTTCCTGACCCCGGGAGTGTGAAAAAAATCCAATTTTCCTGACCCCGGGAGTTTGAAAAAAATCTGGTTTTCCTGACCCCGGGAGTGTGAAAAAAATCCAATTTTCCTGACTCTGGGAGTGTGAAAAATTTCAATTTTCCTGACCCGGGAGTGTGAAAAAAATCCAATTTTCCTGACCCGGGGAGTTTGAAAAAAATCTGGTTTTCCTGACTCCAGGAGTGTGAAAAATATCAGAATTTCCTGACCCCACGAGTGTCAAAAAATTTGATTTTCTTGACCCCGGGTGTGTGAAAATATCCGATTTTCCTGACTCTGGGAGTGTGAAAAAAATTCAATTTTCCTGAACCCGGGAGTGTGAAAAAAATCCAATTTTCCTGACCAGGGGAGTTTGAAAAAAATCTGGTTTTCCTGACTCCAGGAGTGTGAAAAATATCAGAATTTCGTGACCCCACGAGTGTAAAAAAATGTGATTTTCTTGACCCCGGGAGTGTGAAAATATCCGATTTTCCTGACCCCGGGAGTGTGAAAAATATCAGAATTTCCTGACCCCGGGATTGTGAAAAAAATCCAATGTTCCTGATCCGGGGAGTTTGAAAAAAATCTGGTTTTCCTGACTCCAGGAGTGTGAAAAATATCAGAATTTCCTGAACCCACGAGTGTCAAAACATTTGATTTTCTTGACCCCGGGAGTGTGAAAATATCCGATTTTCCTGACTCTGGGAGTGTGAAAAAAATTCAATTTTCCTGAACCCGGGAGTGTGAAAAAAATCCAATTTTCCTGACCAGGGGAGTTTGAAAAAAATCTGGTTTTCCTGACTCCAGGAGTGTGAAAAATATAGGAATTTCCTGACCCCACGAGTGTGAAAAAATGTGATTTTCTTGACCCCGGGAGTGTGAAAAATATCAGAATTTCCTAACCCCGCGAGTGTGAAAAATGTGATTTTCTTGACCCCGGGAGTGTGAAAATATCCGATTTTCCTGACCCCGGGAGTGTGAAAAATATCAGAATTTCCTGACCCCGCGAGAGTGAAAAAATGTGATTTTCTTGACCCCTGGAGTGTGAAAAAAATTAAATTTTCCTGAACCCGGGAGTGTGAAGAAAATCCAATTTTCCTGACCCCGGGAGTTTGAAAAAAATCTGGTTTTCCTGACCCCGGGAGTGTGAAAAAAATCCAATTTTCCTGACCCCGGGAGTGTGAAAAAAATCCAATTTTCCTGACCCGGGGAGTTTGAAAAAAATCTGGTTTTCCTGACCCCAGGAGTTTGAAAAAAATCCAATTTTCCTGACCCCGGGAGTGTGAAAAAAATCCAATTTTCCTGACCCCGGGAGTTTGAAAAAAATCTGGTTTTCCTGACCCCAGGAGTGTGAAAAAAATCCAATTTTCCTGACGCCGGGAGTGTGAAAAAAATCCAATTTTCCTGACCCGGGAAGTTTGAAAAAAATCTGGTTTTCCTGACCCCGGGAGTGTGAAAAAAATCCAATTTTCCTGACTCTGGGAGTGTGAAAAATTTCAATTTTCCTGACCCCGGGAGTGTGAAAAAAATCCAATTTTCCTGACCCGGGGAGTTTGAAAAAAATCTGGTTTTCCTGACTCCAGGAGTGTGAAAAATATCAGAATTTCCTGACCCCACGAGTGTCAAAACATTTGATTTTCTTGACCCCGGGAGTGTGAAAATATCCGATTTTCCTGACTCTGGGAGTGTGAAAAAAATTCAATTTTCCTGAACCCGGGAGTGTGAAAAAAATCCAATTTTCCTGACCAGGGGAGTTTGAAAAAAATCTGGTTTTCCTGACTCCAGGAGTGTGAAAAATATCAGAATTTCCTGACCCCACGAGTGTGAAAAAATGTGATTTTCTTGACCCCGGGAGTGTGAAAATATCCGATTTTCCTGACCCCGGGAGTGTGAAAAATATCAGAATTTCCTGACCCCGGGATTGTGAAAAAAATGTGATTTTCTTGACCCCTGGAGTGTGAAAAAAATTAAATTTTCCTGACCCCGGTCGTGTGAAAAAAATCCAATTTTCCTGACCCCGGGAGTTTGAAAAAAATCTGGTTTCCCTGACCCCGGGAGTGTGAAAAAAATCCAATTTTCCTGACCCCGGTAGTGTGAAAAAAATCTAATTTTCCTGACCCGGGGAGTTTGAAAAAAATCTGGTTTTCCTGACCCCGGGAGTGTGAAAAATATCAGAATTTCCTGACCCCGCGAGTGTGAAAAAATGTGATTTTCTTGACCCCGGGAGTGTGAAAATATCCGATTTTCCCAACCCCGGGAGTGTGAAAAATATCAGAATTTCCTGACCCCGGGAGTGTGAAAATATCTGATTTTCTTGACCCCGGGAGTGTGAAAAAAATCAGATTCTCCTGAACCCCGGAGTGTGAAAAATGTGATTTTCCTGACCTCGGGTGTGTGAAAAATATCAGAATTTCCTAACCCCGCGAGTGTGAAAAATGTGATTTTCTTGACCCCGGGAGTGTGAAAATATCCGATTTTCCTGACCCCGGGAGTGTGAAAAATATCAGAATTTCCTGACCCCGCGAAAGTGAAAAAATGTGATTTTCTTGACCCCTGGAGTGTGAAAAAAATTAAATTTTCCTGAACCCGGGAGTGTGAAAAAAATCCAATTTTCCTGACCCCGGGAGTTTGAAAAAAATCTGGTTTTCCTGACCCCGGGAGTGTGAAAAAAATCCAATTTTCCTGACCCCGGGAGTGTGAAAAAAATCCAATTTTCCTGACCCGGGGAGTTTGAAAAAAATCTGGTTTTCCTGACTCCAGGAGTGTGAAAAATATCAGAATTTCCTGACCCCACGAGTGTCAAAACATTTGATTTTCTTGACCCCGGGA
Source organism: Bradypodion pumilum (assembly GCA_035047305.1). Lineage (NCBI taxonomy): Eukaryota > Metazoa > Chordata > Lepidosauria > Squamata > Chamaeleonidae > Bradypodion > Bradypodion pumilum. The sequence goes on along the minus strand of JAWDJD010000009.1, from coordinate 20,315,968 downwards.
GTGTGAAAATATCCGATTTTCCTGACTCTGGGAGTGTGAAAAAAATTCAATTTTCCTGAACCCGGGAGTGTGAAAAAAATCCAATTTTCCTGACCAGGGGAGTTTGAAAAAAATCTGGTTTTCCTGACTCCAGGAGTGTGAAAAATATCAGAATTTCCTGACCCCACGAGTGTGAAAAAATGTGATTTTCTTGACCCCGGGAGTGTGAAAATATCCGATTTTCCTGACCCCGGGAGTGTGAAAAATATCAGAATTTCCTGACCCCGGGATTGTGAAAAAAATGTGATTTTCTTGACCCCTGGAGTGTGAAAAAAATTAAATTTTCCTGACCCCGGTCGTGTGAAAAAAATCCAATTTTCCTGACCCCGGGAGTTTGAAAAAAATCTGGTTTCCCTGACCCCGGGAGTGTGAAAAAAATCCAATTTTCCTGACCCCGGTAGTGTGAAAAAAATCTAATTTTCCTGACCCGGGGAGTTTGAAAAAAATCTGGTTTTCCTGACCCCGGGAGTGTGAAAAATATCAGAATTTCCTGACCCCGCGAGTGTGAAAAAATGTGATTTTCTTGACCCCGGGAGTGTGAAAATATCCGATTTTCCCAACCCCGGGAGTGTGAAAAATATCAGAATTTCCTGACCCCGGGAGTGTGAAAATATCTGATTTTCTTGACCCCGGGAGTGTGAAAAAAATCAGATTCTCCTGAACCCCGGAGTGTGAAAAATGTGATTTTCCTGACCTCGGGTGTGTGAAAAATATCAGAATTTCCTAACCCCGCGAGTGTGAAAAATGTGATTTTCTTGACCCCGGGAGTGTGAAAATATCCGATTTTCCTGACCCCGGGAGTGTGAAAAATATCAGAATTTCCTGACCCCGCGAAAGTGAAAAAATGTGATTTTCTTGACCCCTGGAGTGTGAAAAAAATTAAATTTTCCTGAACCCGGGAGTGTGAAAAAAATCCAATTTTCCTGACCCCGGGAGTTTGAAAAAAATCTGGTTTTCCTGACCCCGGGAGTGTGAAAAAAATCCAATTTTCCTGACCCCGGGAGTGTGAAAAAAATCCAATTTTCCTGACCCGGGGAGTTTGAAAAAAATCTGGTTTTCCTGACCCCGGGAGTTTGAAAAAAATCCAATTTTCCTGACCCCGGGAGTGTGAAAAAAATCCAATTTTCCTGACCCCGGGAGTTTGAAAAAAATCTGGTTTTCCTGACCCCGGGAGTGTGAAAAAAATCCAATTTTCCTGACCCGGGGAGTTTGAAAAAAATCTGGTTTTCCTGACTCCAGGAGTGTGAAAAATATCAGAATTTCCTGACCCCACGAGTGTCAAAAAATTTGATTTTCTTGACCCCGGGAGTGTGAAAATATCCGATTTTCCTGACTCTGGGAGTGTGAAAAAAATTCAATTTTCCTGAACCCGGGAGTGTGAAAAAAAATCCAATTTTCCTGACCAGGGGAGTTTGAAAAAAATCTGGTTTTCCTGACTCCAGGAGTGTGAAAAATATCAGAATTTCGTGACCCCACGAGTGTGAAAAAATGTGATTTTCTTGACCCCGGGAGTGTGAAAATATCCGATTTTCCTGACCCCGGGAGTGTGAAAAAAATCCAATTTTCCTGACCCGGGGAGTTTGAAAAAAATCTGGTTTTCCTGACTCCAGTAGTGTGAAAAATATCAGAATTTCCTGACCCCACGAGTGTCAAAAAATTTGATTTTCTTGACCCCGGGAGTGTGAAAATATCCGATTTTCCTGACTCTGGGAGTGTGAAAAAAATTCAATTTTCCTGAACCCGGGAGTGTGAAAAAAATCCAATTTTCCTGACCAGGGGAGTTTGAAAAAAATCTTGTTTTCCTGACTCCAGGAGTGTGAAAAATATCAGAATTTCCTGACCCCACGAGTGTGAAAAAATGTGATTTTCTTGACCCCGGGAGTGTGAAAAATATCAGAATTTCCTAACCCCGCGAGTGTGAAAAATGTGATTTTCTTGACCCCGGGAGTGTGAAAATATCCGATTTTCCTGACCCCGGGAGTGTGAAAAATATCAGAATTTCCTGACCCCGCGAGAGTGAAAAAATGTGATTTTCTTGACACCTGGAGTGTGAAAAAAATTAAATTTTCCTGAACCCGGGAGTGTGAAAAAAATCCAATTTTCCTGACCCCGGGAGTTTGAAAAAAATCTGGTTTTCCTGACCCCGGGAGTGTGAAAAAAATCCAATTTTCCTGACCCCGGGAGTGTGAAAAAAATCCAATTTTCCTGACCCGGGGAGTTTGAAAAAAATCTGGTTTTCCTGACCCCAGGAGTTTGAAAAAAATCCAATTTTCCTGACCCCGGGAGTGTGAAAAAAATCCAATTTTCCTGACCCCGGGAGTTTGAAAAAAATCTGGTTTTCCTGACCCCGGGAGTGTGAAAAAAATCCAATTTTCCTGACGCCGGGAGTGTGAAAAAAATCCAATTTTCCTGACCTGGGAAGTTTGAAAAAAATCTGGTTTTCCTGACCCCGGGAGTGAGAAAAAAATCCAATTTTCCTGACTCTGGGAGTGTGAAAAATTTCAATTTTCCTGACCCCGGGAGTGTGAAAAAAATCCAATTTTCCTGACCCGGGGAGTTTGAAAAAAATCTGGTTTTCCTGACTCCAGGAGTGTGAAAAATATCAGAATTTCCTGACCCCACGAGTGTCAAAACATTTGATTTTCTTGACCCCGGGAGTGTGAAAATATCCGATTTTCCTGACTCTGGGAGTGTGAAAAAAATTCAATTTTCCTGAACCCGGGAGTGTGAAAAAAATCCAATTTTCCTGACCAGGGGAGTTTGAAAAAAATCTAGTTTTCCTGACTCCAGGAGTGTGAAAAATATCAGAATTTCCTGACCCCACGAGTGTGAAAAAATGTGATTTTCTTGACCCCGGGAGTGTGAAAATATCCGATTTTCCTGACCCCGGGAGTGTGAAAAATATCAGAATTTCCTGACCCCGGGATTGTGAAAAAATGTGATTTTCTTGACCCCTGGAGTGTGAAAAAAATTAAATTTTCCTGACCCCGGGAGTGTGAAAAAAATCCAATTTTCCTGACCCCGGGAGTTTGAAAAAAATCTGGTTTCCCTGACCCCGGGAGTGTGAAAAAAATCCAATTTTCCTGACCCCGGTAGTGTGAAAAAAATCCAATTTTCCTGACCCGGGGAGTTTGAAAAAAATCTGGTTTTCCTGACCCCGGGAGTGTGAAAAATATCAGAATTTCCTGACCCCGCGAGTGTGAAAAAATGTGATTTTCTTGACCCCGGGAGTGTGAAAATATCCGATTTTCCCAACCCCGGGAGTGTGAAAAATATCAGAATTTCCTGACCCCGGGAGTGTGAAAATATCTGATTTTCTTGACCCCGGGAGTGTGAAAAAAATCAGAATTTCCTGACCCCGGGAGTGTGAAAAAATGTGATTTTCTTGACCCCGGGAGTGTGAAAAAAATCCAATTTTCCTGACCCCGGGAGTTTGAAAAAATCTAATTTTCCTGAACCCCGGAGTGTGAAAAAAATCCGATTTTCCTGACCCTGGGAGTTTGAAAAAAAAATCTGATTTTCCTGACCCCGGGAGTGTGAAAATATCTGATTCTCCTGATCCCGGGAGTGTGAAAAAATCCAATTTTCCTGACCCCGGGAGTGTGAAAATAATCCAATTTCCCTGACCCCGCGGGGAGTTTGAAAAAAATCTGATTTTCCTGATCCTGGGAGTGTGAAAAAATCCAATTTTCCTGACCCCGGGAGTTTGAAAAAAATCTGGTTTTCCTGACCCCGGGAGTATGAAAATATCCAATTTTCCTGACACCGGGAGTGTGACAATATGCGATTTTCCTGACCCTGGGAGTGTGAAAAAAATCCGATTTTCCTGACCGTGGGAGTTTGAAAAAAATCTGATTTTCCTGACCACGGGATTGTGAAAATATCTGATTCTCCTGACCCCGGGAGTGTGAAAAAATCCAATTTTCCTGACCCCGGGAGTGTGAAAATAATCCAATTTTCTTGACCCACGGAGTGTGAAAAAATCCAATTTTCCTGAACCTGGGAGTGTGAAAAAAATCCAATTTTCCTGACCCGGTGAGTTTGAAAAAAATCTGGTTTTCCTGACCCCGGGAGTATGAAAATATCCAATTTTCCTGACACCGGGAGTGTGACAATATGCGATTTTCCTGACCCCGAGAGTGTGAAAAAAATCCGATTTTCCTGACCCTGGGAGTTTGAAAAAAATCTGATTTTCCTGACCCCGGGAGTGTGAAAATATCTGATTCTCCTGATCCCGGGAGTGTGAAAAAATCCAATTTTCCTGACCCCGGGAGTGTGAAAATAATCCAATTTTCCTGACCCCGCGGGGAGTTTGAAAAAAATCTGATTTTCCTGATCCCGGGAGTGTGAAAAAATCCAATTTTCCAGACCCGGAGAGTTTCAAAAAAATCTGATTTTCCTGAACGTGGGAGTGTGAAAATTTCTGATTTTCCGGACCCCGGGAGTGTGAAAAATATCAGAATTTCCTGACCCCGGGAGGGTGAAAAAATGTGATTTTCTTGACCCCGGGAGTGTGGAAAAAATAAATTTTCCTGACCACGGGAGTGTGAAAATATCTGATTTTCTTGACCCCGGGAGTGTGAAAAAAATTAAATTCTCCTGACACCGGGAGTGTGAAAATATCTGATTTTCTTGACCCCGGGAGTGTGAAAAAAATCCAATTTTCCTGACCAGGGGAGTTTGAAAAAAAATCTGGTTTTCCTGACTCCAGGAGTGTGAAAAATATCAGAATTTCCTGACCCCACGAGTGTGAAAAAATGTGATTTTCTTGACCCCGGGAGTGTGAAAATATCCGATTTTCCTGACCCCGGGAGTGTGAAAAATATCAGAATTTCCTGACCCCGGGATTGTGAAAAAAATGTGATTTTCTTGACCCCTGGAGTGTGAAAAAAATTAAATTTTCCTGACCCCGGGCGTGTGAAAAAAATCCAATTTTCCTGACCCCGGGAGTTTGAAAAAAATCTGGTTTCCCTGACCCCGGGAGTGTGAAAAAAATCCAATTTTCCTGACCCCGGTAGTGTGAAAAAAATCCAATTTTCCTGACCCGGGGAGTTTGAAAAAAATCTGGTTTTCCTGACCCCGGGAGTGTGAAAAATATCAGAATTTCCTGACCCCGCGAGTGTGAAAAAATGTGATTTTCTTGACCCCGGGAGTGTGAAAATATCCGATTTTCCCAACCCCGGGAGTGTGAAAAATATCAGAATTTCCTGACCCCGGGAGTGTGAAAATATCTGATTTTCTTGACCCCGGGAGTGTGAAAAAAATCAGATTCTCCTGAACCCTGGAGTGTGAAAAATGTGATTTTCCTGACCTCGGGTGTGTGAAAAATATCAGAATTTCCTAACCCCGCGAGTGTGAAAAATGTGATTTTCTTGACCCCGGGAGTGTGAAAATATCCGATTTTCCTGACCCCGGGAGTGTGAAAAATATCAGAATTTCCTGACCCCGGGATTGTGAAAAAAATCCAATTTTCGTGACCCGGGGAGTTTGAAAAAAATCTGGTTTTCCTGACTCCAGGAGTGTGAAAAATATCAGATTCTCCTGAACCCTGGAGTGTGAAAAATGTGATTTTCCTGACCCCGGGAGTTTGAAAAAAATCTGGTTTTCCTGACCCCGGGAGTGTGAAAAAAATCCAATTTTCCTGACCCCGGGAGTGTGAAAAAAATCCAATTTTCCTGACCCGGGGAGTTTGAAAAATATCTGGTTTTCCTGACCCCGGGAGTTTGAAAAAAATCCAATTTTCCTGACCCCGGGAGTGTGAAAAAAATCCAATTTTCCTGACCCCGGGAGTTTGAAAAAAATCTGGTTTTCCTGACCCCGGGAGTGTGAAAAAAATCCAATTTTCCTGACCCGGGGAGTTTGAAAAAAATCTGGTTTTCCTGACTCCAGGAGTGTGAAAAATATCAGAATTTCCTGACCCCACGAGTGTCAAAAAATTTGATTTTCTTGACCCCGGGAGTGTGAAAATATCCGATTTTCCTGACTCTGGGAGTGTGAAAAAAATTCAATTTTCCTGAACCCGGGAGTGTGAAAAAAATCCAATTTTCCTGACCAGGGGAGTTTGAAAAAAATCTGGTTTTCCTGACTCCAGGAGTGTGAAAAATATCAGAATTTCGTGACCCCACGAGTGTGAAAAAATGTGATTTTCTTGACCCCGGGAGTGTGAAAATATCCGATTTTCCTGACCCCGGGAGTGTGAAAAATATCAGAATTTCCTGACCCCGGGATTGTGAAAAAAATCCAATTTTCGTGACCCGGGGAGTTTGAAAAAAATCTGGTTTTCCTGACTCCAGGAGTGTGAAAAATATCAGAATTTCCTGAACCCACGAGTGTCAAAACATTTGATTTTCTTGACCCCGGGAGTGTGAAAATATCCGATTTTCCTGACTCTGGGAGTGTGAAAAAAATTCAATTTTCCTGAACCCGGGAGTGTGAAAAAAATCCAATTTTCCTGACCAGGGGAGTTTGAAAAAAATCTTGTTTTCCTGACTCCAGGAGTGTGAAAAATATCAGAATTTCCTGACCCCACGAGTGTGAAAAAATGTGATTTTCTTGACCCCGGGAGTGTGAAAAATATCAGAATTTCCTAACCCCGCGAGTGTGAAAAATGTGATTTTCTTGACCCTGGGAGTGTGAAAATATCCGATTTTCCTGACCCCGGGAGTGTGAAAAATATCAGAATTTCCTGACCCCGCGAGAGTGAAAAAATGTGATTTTCTTGACACCTGGAGTGTGAAAAAAATTAAATTTTCCTGAACCCGGGAGTGTGAAAAAAAATCCAATTTTCCTGACCCCGGGAGTTTGAAAAAAATCTGGTTTTCCTGACCCCGGGAGTGTGAAAAAAATCCAATTTTCCTGACCCCGGGAGTGTGAAAAAAATCCAATTTTCCTGACCCGGGGAGTTTGAAAAAAATCTGGTTTTCCTGACCCCGGGAGTGAGAAAAAAATCCAATTTTCCTGACTCTGGGAGTGTGAAAAAAATCCAATTTTCCTGACCCCGGGAGTGTGAAAAAAATCCAATTTTCCTGACCCGGGGAGTTTGAAAAAAATCTGGTTTTCCTGACCCCAGGAGTTTGAAAAAAATCCAATTTTCCTGACCCCGGGAGTGTGAAAAAAATCCAATTTTCCTGACCCCGGGAGTTTGAAAAAAATCTGGTTTTCCTGACCCCGGGAGTGTGAAAAAAACAGAATTTCCTGACCCCAGGAGTGTGAAAAAATGTGATTTTCCTGACCCCGGGAGTGTGAAAAATATCAGAATTTCCTGACCCCGGGAGTGTGAAAAAAATCCAATTTTCCTGACTCTGGGAGTGTGAAAAAAATCCAATTTTCCTGACGCCAGGAGTGTGAAAAAAACAGAATTTCCTGACCCCAGGAGTGTGAAAAAATGTGATTTTCCTGACCCCGGGAGTGTGAAAAATATCAGAATTTCCTGACCCCGGGAGTGTGAAAAAATGTGATTTTCCTGACCCCGGGAGTGTGAAAAATATCAGAATTTCCTGACCCCGGGTGTGTGAAAAATATCAGAATTTCCTAACCCCGCGAGTGTGAAAAATGTGATTTTCTTGACCCCGGGAGTGTGAAAATATCCGATTTTCCTGACCCCGGGAGTGTGAAAAATATCAGAATTTCCTGACCCCGCGAGAGTGAAAAAATGTGATTTTCTTGACACCTGGAGTGTGAAAAAAATTAAATTTTCCTGAACCCGGGAGTGTGAAAAAAAATCCAATTTTCCTGACCCCGGGAGTTTGAAAAAAATCTGGTTTTCCTGACCCCGGGAGTGTGAAAAAAATCCAATTTTCCTGACCCCGGGAGTGTGAAAAAAATCCAATTTTCCTGACCCGGGGAGTTTGAAAAAAATCTGGTTTTCCTGACCCCGGGAGTGAGAAAAAAATCCAATTTTCCTGACTCTGGGAGTGTGAAAAAAATCCAATTTTCCTGACCCCGGGAGTGTGAAAAAAATCCAATTTTCCTGACCCGGGGAGTTTGAAAAAAATCTGGTTTTCCTGACCCCAGGAGTTTGAAAAAAATCCAATTTTCCTGACCCCGGGAGTGTGAAAAAAATCCAATTTTCCTGACCCCGGGAGTTTGAAAAAAATCTGGTTTTCCTGACCCCGGGAGTGTGAAAAAAACAGAATTTCCTGACCCCAGGAGTGTGAAAAAATGTGATTTTCCTGACCCCGGGAGTGTGAAAAATATCAGAATTTCCTGACCCCGGGAGTGTGAAAAAAATCCAATTTTCCTGACTCTGGGAGTGTGAAAAAAATCCAATTTTCCTGACGCCAGGAGTGTGAAAAAAACAGAATTTCCTGACCCCAGGAGTGTGAAAAAATGTGATTTTCCTGACCCCGGGAGTGTGAAAAATATCAGAATTTCCTGACCCCGGGAGTGTGAAAAAATGTGATTTTCCTGACCCCGGGAGTGTGAAAAATATCAGAATTTCCTGACCCCGGGTGTGTGAAAAATATCAGAATTTCCTGACCCCGGGAGTGTGAAAAAATCCTAATTTCCTGACCCCGGGAGTGTGAAAAAATCCAATTTTCCTGACCCGGGGAGTTTGAAAATAATCTGATTTTCCTGAACCTGGGAGTATGAAAATATCTGATTTTCCTGACCCCGGGAGTGTGAAAAATATCAGAATTTCCTGACCACGTGAGTGTGAAAAAATGTGATTTTCTTGACACCTGGAGTGTGAAAAAAATCAGAATCTCCTGAACCCGGGAGTGTGAAAAAATGTGATTTTCTTGACCCCGGGAGTGTGAAAAAAATCCAATTTTCCTGACCCCGGGAGTGTGAAAAAAATCCAATTTTCCTGACCCCGGGAGTGTGAAAAAAATCCAATTTTCCTGACCCCGGGAGTGTGAAAAAATCTGACTTTCCTGAACCCGGGAGTATGAAAATATCCGATTTTCCTGACCCCGGGAGTGTGAAAAATATCAGAATTTCCTGACCCCGGGAGTGTGAAAAATCCAATTTTCCTGACCCCGGGAGTGTGAAAAAAATCCAAATTTCCTGACACCGGGAGTGTGAAAAAAATCCAATTTTCCTGACCCCGGGAGTGTGAAAAAAATCAAATTTTCCTGACACCGGGAGTGTGAAAAAAACAGACTTTCCTGACCCCAGGAGTGTGAAAAAATGTGATTTTCCTGACCCCGGGAGTGTGAAAAAATCCAATTTTCCAGACCCGGAGAGTTTCAAAAAAATCTGATTTTCCTGAACGTGGGAGTGTGAAAATTTCTGATTTTCCGGACCCCGGGAGTGTGAAAAATATCAGAATTTCCTGACCCCGGGAGGGTGAAAAAATGTGATTTTCTTGACCCCGGGAGTGTGGAAAAAATAAATTTTCCTGACCACGGGAGTGTGAAAATATCTGATTTTCTTGACCCCGGGAGTGTGAAAAAAATTAAATTCTCCTGACACCGGGAGTGTGAAAATATCTGATTTTCTTGACCCCGGGAGTGTGAAAAAAATCCAATTTTCCTGACCAGGGGAGTTTGAAAAAAATCTGGTTTTCCTGACTCCAGGAGTGTGAAAAATATCAGAATTTCCTGACCCCACGAGTGTGAAAAAATGTGATTTTCTTGACCCCGGGAGTGTGAAAATATCCGATTTTCCTGACCCCGGGAGTGTGAAAAATATCAGAATTTCCTGACCCCGGGATTGTGAAAAAAATGTGATTTTCTTGACCCCTGGAGTGTGAAAAAAATTAAATTTTCCTGACCCCGGGCGTGTGAAAAAAATCCAATTTTCCTGACCCCGGGAGTTTGAAAAAAATCTGGTTTCCCTGACCCCGGGAGTGTGAAAAAAATCCAATTTTCCTGACCCCGGTAGTGTGAAAAAAATCCAATTTTCCTGACCCGGGGAGTTTGAAAAAAATCTGGTTTTCCTGACCCCGGGAGTGTGAAAAATATCAGAATTTCCTGACCCCGCGAGTGTGAAAAAATGTGATTTTCTTGACCCCGGGAGTGTGAAAATATCCGATTTTCCCAACCCCGGGAGTGTGAAAAATATCAGAATTTCCTGACCCCGGGAGTGTGAAAATATCTGATTTTCTTGACCCCGGGAGTGTGAAAAAAATCAGATTCTCCTGAACCCTGGAGTGTGAAAAATGTGATTTTCCTGACCTCGGGTGTGTGAAAAATATCAGAATTTCCTAACCCCGCGAGTGTGAAAAATGTGATTTTCTTGACCCCGGGAGTGTGAAAATATCCGATTTTCCTGACCCCGGGAGTGTGAAAAATATCAGAATTTCCTGACCCCGCGAAAGTGAAAAAATGTGATTTTCTTGACCCCTGGAGTGTGAAAAAAATTAAATTTTCCTGAACCCGGGAGTGTGAAAAAAATCCAATTTTCCTGACCCCGGGAGTTTGAAAAAAATCTGGTTTTCCTGACCCCGGGAGTGTGAAAAAAATCCAATTTTCCTGACCCCGGGAGTGTGAAAAAAATCCAATTTTCCTGACCCGGGGAGTTTGAAAAAAATCTGGTTTTCCTGACCCCGGGAGTTTGAAAAAAATCCAATTTTCCTGACCCCGGGAGTGTGAAAAAAATCCAATTTTCCTGACCCCGGGAGTTTGAAAAAAATCTGGTTTTCCTGACCCCGGGAGTGTGAAAAAAATCCAATTTTCCTGACCCGGGGAGTTTGAAAAAAATCTGGTTTTCCTGACTCCAGGAGTGTGAAAAATATCAGAATTTCCTGACCCCACGAGTGTCAAAAAATTTGATTTTCTTGACCCCGGGAGTGTGAAAATATCCGATTTTCCTGACTCTGGGAGTGTGAAAAAAGTTCAATTTTCCTGAACCCGGGAGTGTGAAAAAAATCCAATTTTCCTGACCAGGGGAGTTTGAAAAAAATCTGGTTTTCCTGACTCCAGGAGTGTGAAAAATATCAGAATTTCGTGACCCCACGAGTGTGAAAAAATGTGATTTTCTTGACCCCGGGAGTGTGAAAATATCCGATTTTCCTGACCCCGGGAGTGTGAAAAATATCAGAATTTCCTGACCCCGGGATTGTGAAAAAAATCCAATTTTCCTGACCCGGGGAGTTTGAAAAAAATCTGGTTTTCCTGACTCCAGGAGTGTGAAAAATATCAGAATTTCCTGAACCCACGAGTGTCAAAACATTTGATTTTCTTGACCCCGGGAGTGTGAAAATATCCGATTTTCCTGACTCTGGGAGTGTGAAAAAAATTCAATTTTCCTGAACCCGGGAGTGTGAAAAAAATCCAATTTTCCTGACCAGGGGAGTTTGAAAAAAATCTTGTTTTCCTGACTCCAGGAGTGTGAAAAATATCAGAATTTCCTGACCCCACGAGTGTGAAAAAATGTGATTTTCTTGACCCCGGGAGTGTGAAAAATATCAGAATTTCCTAACCCCGCGAGTGTGAAAAATGTGATTTTCTTGACCCCGGGAGTGTGAAAATATCCGATTTTCCTGACCCCGGGAGTGTGAAAAATATCAGAATTTCCTGACCCCGCGAGAGTGAAAAAATGTGATTTTCTTGACACCTGGAGTGTGAAAAAAATTAAATTTTCCTGAACCCGGGAGTGTGAAAAAAATCCAATTTTCCTGACCCCGGGAGTTTGAAAAAAATCTGGTTTTCCTGACCCCGGGAGTGTGAAAAAAATCCAATTTTCCTGACCCCGGGAGTGTGAAAAAAATCCAATTTTCCTGACCCGGGGAGTTTGAAAAAAATCTGGTTTTCCTGACCCCGGGAGTGAGAAAAAAATCCAATTTTCCTGACTCTGGGAGTGTGAAAAAAATCCAATTTTCCTGACCCCGGGAGTGTGAAAAAAATCCAATTTTCCTGACCCGGGGAGTTTGAAAAAAATCTGGTTTTCCTGACCCCAGGAGTTTGAAAAAAATCCAATTTTCCTGACCCCGGGAGTGTGAAAAAAATCCAATTTTCCTGACCCCGGGAGTTTGAAAAAAATCTGGTTTTCCTGACCCCGGGAGTGTGAAAAAAACAGAATTTCCTGACCCCAGGAGTGTGAAAAAATGTGATTTTCCTGACCCCGGGAGTGTGAAAAATATCAGAATTTCCTGACCCCGGGAGTGTGAAAAAAATCCAATTTTCCTGACTCTGGGAGTGTGAAAAAAATCCAATTTTCCTGACGCCAGGAGTGTGAAAAAAACAGAATTTCCTGACCCCAGGAGTGTGAAAAAATGTGATTTTCCTGACCCCGGGAGTGTGAAAAATATCAGAATTTCCTGACCCCGGGAGTGTGAAAAAATGTGATTTTCCTGACCCCGGGAGTGTGAAAAATATCAGAATTTCCTGACCCCGGGTGTGTGAAAAATATCAGAATTTCCTGACCCCGGGAGTGTGAAAAAATCCTAATTTCCTGACCCCGGGAGTGTGAAAAAATCCAATTTTCCTGACCCCGGGAGTGTGAAAAAATCCAATTTTCCTGACCCGGGGAGTTTGAAAATAATCTGATTTTCCTGAACCTGGGAGTATGAAAATATCTGATTTTCCTGACCCCGGGAGTGTGAAAAATATCAGAATTTCCTGACCACGTGAGTGTGAAAAAATGTGATTTTCTTGACACCTGGAGTGTGAAAAAAATCAGAATCTCCTGAACCCGGGAGTGTGAAAAAATGTGATTTTCTTGACACCGGGAGTGTGAAAAAAATCCAATTTTCCTGACCCCGGGAGTGTGAAAAAAATCCAATTTTCCTGACCCCGGGAGTGTGAAAAAAATCCAATTTTCCTGACCCCGGGAGTGTGAAAAAATCTGACTTTCCTGAACCCGGGAGTATGAAAATATCCGATTTTCCTGACCCCGGGAGTGTGAAAAATATCAGAGTTTCCTGACCCCGGGAGTGTGAAAAATCCAATTTTCCTGACCCCGGGAGTGTGAAAAAAATCCAAATTTCCTGACACCGGGAGTGTGAAAAAAATCCAATTTTCCTGACCCCGGGAGTGTGAAAAAAATCAAATTTTCCTGACACCGGGAGTGTGAAAAAAACAGACTTTCCTGACCCCAGGAGTGTGAAAAAATGTGATTTTCCTGACCCCGGGAGTGTGAAAAATATCAGAATTTCCTGACCCCGGGAGTGTGAAAAATATCAGAATTCCTGACCCCGGGAGTGCGAAAAAATGTGATTTTCTTGACCCCGGGAGTGTAAAAAATATCAGAATCTCCTGAACCCGGGAGTGTGAAAAAATGTGATTTTCTTGACGCCGGGAGTGTGAAAAAAACCCAATTTTCCTAACCCCGGGAGTGTGAAAAAAATCCAATTTTCCTGACCCCGGGAGTGTGGAAAAAACCCAATTTTCCTGACCACGGGAGTGTGAAAAAAATCCAATTTTCCTGACCCCGGGAGTGTGAAAAAAATCCAATTTTCCTGACCCCGGGAGTGTGAAAAAATCCAATTTTCCTGACCCCGGGAGTGTGAAAAAAATCCAATTTTCCTGACCCGGGGAGTTTGAAAATAATCTGATTTTCCTGAACCCGGGAGTATGAAAATATCCGATTTTCCTGACCCCAGGAGTGTGAAAAATATCAGAATTTCCTGAACCCGGGAGTGTGAAAAAATGTGATTTTCTTGACCCCGGGAGTGTGAAAAAAATCAGAATCTCCTGAACCCGGGAGTGCGAAAAAATGTGATTTTCTTGACCCCGGGAGTGTGAAAAAAATCAGAATCTCCTGAACGCGGGAGTGTGAAAAAATGTGATTTTCTTCACCCCGGGAGTGTGAAAAAACCCAATTTTCATGACCCCTGGAGTGTGAAAAAATCCAATTTTCCTGACCCCGGGAGTGTGAAAAAATCCAATTTTCCTGACTCCGGGAGTGTGAAAAAAATCCAATTTTCCTGACCCTGGGAGTGTGAAAAAAATCCAATTTTCCTGACCCGGGGAGTTTGAAAATAATCTGATTTTCCTGAACCCGGGAGTATGAAAATATCCGATTTTCCTGACCCCGGGAGTGTGAAAAATATCAGAATTTCCTGACCCCATGAGTGTGAAATAATGTGATTTTCTTGACCCCGGGAGTGTGAAAAAAATCCAATTTTCCTGACCCCGGGAGTGTGAAAAAAATCCAATTTTCCTGACTCCGGGAGTGTGAAAAAAATCCAATTTTCCTGACCCTGGGAGTGTGAAAAAAATCCAATTTTCCTGACCCGGGGAGTTTGAAAATAATCTGATTTTCCTGAACCCGGGAGTATGAAAATATCCGATTTTCCTGACCCCAGGAGTGTGAAAAATATCAGAATTTCCTGACCCCGTGAGTGTGAAAAAATGTGATTTTCTTGAAACCGGGAGTGTGAAAAAAATCCAATTTTCCTGACCCGGGGAGTTTGAAAATAATCTGATTTTCCTGAACCCGGGAGTATGAAAATATCCGATTTTCCTGACCCCGGGAGTGTGAAAAAAATCAGAATCTCCTGAACCCGGGAGTGCGAAAAAATGTGATTTTCTTGACCCCGGGAGTCTGAATAAAATCAGAATCTCCTGAACCCGGGAGTGTGAAAAAATGTGATTTTCTTGACCCCGGGAGTGTGAAAAAAACCCAATTTTCCTGACCCCGGGAGTGTGAAAAAATCCAATTTTCCTGACTCCAGGCGTGTGAAAAAAATCCAATTTTCCTGACCCCGGGAGTGTGAAAAAAATCCAATTTTCCTGACCCGGGGAGTTTGAAAATAATCTGATTTTCCTGAACCCGGGAGTATGAAAATATCCGATTTTCCTGACCCCGGGAGTGTGAAAAATATCAGAATTTCCTGACCCCATGAGTGTGAAAAAATGTGATTTTCTTGACCCCGGGAGTGTGAAAAAAATCCAATTTTCCTGACCCCGGGAGTGTGAAAAAAACTCCAATTTTCCTGACCCCGGGAGTGTGAAAAAAATCTGACTTTCCTGAACCCGGGAGTGTGAAAATATCCGATTTTCCTGACCCCAGGAGTGTGAAAAATATCAGAATTTCCTGACCCCGGGAGTGTGAAAAAATCCAATTTTCCTGACCCCGGGAGTGTGAAAAAAATCCAATTTTCCCGACCCCGGGAGTGTGAAAAAATCCAATTTTCCTGACCCGGGGAGTTTGAAAAAAATCTGTTTTTCCTGAACCCGGGAGTGTGAAAATATCCGATTTTCCTGGACCCGGGAGTGTGAAAAATATCAGAATTTCCTGACCCCGGGAGTGCGAAAAAATGTGATTTTCTTGACCCCGGGAGTGTGAAAAAAATCAGAATCTCCTGAACCCGCGAGTGTGAAAAATGTGATTTTCTTGACCCCGGGAGTGTGAAAATATCCGATTTTCCTGACCCCGGGAGTGTGAAAAATATCAGAATTTCCTGACCCCGCGAGAGTGAAAAAATGTGATTTTCTTGACCCCTGGAGTGTGAAAAAAATTAAATTTTCCTGAACCCGGGAGTGTGAAGAAAATCCAATTTTCCTGACCCCGGGAGTTTGAAAAAAATCTGGTTTTCCTGACCCCGGGAGTGTGAAAAAAATCCAATTTTCCTGACCCCGGGAGTGTGAAAAAAATCCAATTTTCCTGACCCGGGGAGTTTGAAAAAAATCTGGTTTTCCTGACCCCAGGAGTTTGAAAAAAATCCAATTTTCCTGACCCCGGGAGTGTGAAAAAAATCCAATTTTCCTGACCCCGGGAGTTTGAAAAAAATCTGGTTTTCCTGACCCCAGGAGTGTGAAAAAAATCCAATTTTCCTGACGCCGGGAGTGTGAAAAAAATCCAATTTTCCTGACGCGGGAAGTTTGAAAAAAATCTGGTTTTCCTGACCCCGGGAGTGTGAAAAAAATCCAATTTTCCTGACTCTGGGAGTGTGAAAAATTTCAATTTTCCTGACCCCGGGAGTGTGAAAAAAATCCAATTTTCCTGACCCGGGGAGTTTGAAAAAAATCTGGTTTTCCTGACTCCAGGAGTGTGAAAAATATCAGAATTTCCTGACCCCACGAGTGTCAAAACATTTGATTTTCTTGACCCCGGGAGTGTGAAAATATCCGATTTTCCTGACTCTGGGAGTGTGAAAAAAATTCAATTTTCCTGAACCCGGGAGTGTGAAAAAAATCCAATTTTCCTGACCAGGGGAGTTTGAAAAAAATCTGGTTTTCCTGACTCCAGGAGTGTGAAAAATATCAGAATTTCCTGACCCCACGAGTGTGAAAAAATGTGATTTTCTTGACCCCGGGAGTGTGAAAATATCCGATTTTCCTGACCCCGGGAGTGTGAAAAATATCAGAATTTCCTGACCCCGGGATTGTGAAAAAAATGTGATTTTCTTGACCCCTGGAGTGTGAAAAAAATTAAATTTTCCTGACCCCGGTCGTGTGAAAAAAATCCAATTTTCCTGACCCCGGGAGTTTGAAAAAAATCTGGTTTCCCTGACCCCGGGAGTGTGAAAAAAATCCAATTTTCCTGACCCCGGTAGTGTGAAAAAAATCTAATTTTCCTGACCCGGGGAGTTTGAAAAAAATCTGGTTTTCCTGACCCCGGGAGTGTGAAAAATATCAGAATTTCCTGACCCCGCGAGTGTGAAAAAATGTGATTTTCTTGACCCCGGGAGTGTGAAAATATCCGATTTTCCCAACCCCGGGAGTGTGAAAAATATCAGAATTTCCTGACCCCGGGAGTGTGAAAATATCTGATTTTCTTGACCCCGGGAGTGTGAAAAAAATCAGATTCTCCTGAACCCCGGAGTGTGAAAAATGTGATTTTCCTGACCTCGGGTGTGTGAAAAATATCAGAATTTCCTAACCCCGCGAGTGTGAAAAATGTGATTTTCTTGACCCCGGGAGTGTGAAAATATCCGATTTTCCTGACCCCGGGAGTGTGAAAAATATCAGAATTTCCTGACCCCGCGAAAGTGAAAAAATGTGATTTTCTTGACCCCTGGAGTGTGAAAAAAATTAAATTTTCCTGAACCCGGGAGTGTGAAAAAAATCCAATTTTCCTGACCCCGGGAGTTTGAAAAAAATCTGGTTTTCCTGACCCCGGGAGTGTGAAAAAAATCCAATTTTCCTGACCCCGGGAGTGTGAAAAAAATCCAATTTTCCTGACCCGGGGAGTTTGAAAAAAATCTGGTTTTCCTGACTCCAGGAGTGTGAAAAATATCAGAATTTCCTGACCCCACGAGTGTCAAAACATTTGATTTTCTTGACCCCGGGAGTGTGAAAATATCCGATTTTCCTGACTCTGGGAGTGTGAAAAAAATTCAATTTTCCTGAACCCGGGAGTGTGAAAAAAATCCAATTTTCCTGACCAGGGGAGTTTGAAAAAAATCTGGTTTTCCTGACTCCAGGAGTGTGAAAAATATCAGAATTTCCTGACCCCACGAGTGTGAAAAAATGTGATTTTCTTGACCCCGGGAGTGTGAAAATATCCGATTTTCCTGACCCCGGGAGTGTGAAAAATATCAGAATTTCCTGACCCCGGGATTGTGAAAAAAATGTGATTTTCTTGACCCCTGGAGTGTGAAAAAAATTAAATTTTCCTGACCCCGGTCGTGTGAAAAAAATCCAATTTTCCTGACCCCGGGAGTTTGAAAAAAATCTGGTTTCCCTGACCCCGGGAGTGTGAAAAAAATCCAATTTTCCTGACCCCGGTAGTGTGAAAAAAATCTAATTTTCCTGACCCGGGGAGTTTGAAAAAAATCTGGTTTTCCTGACCCCGGGAGTGTGAAAAATATCAGAATTTCCTGACCCCGCGAGTGTGAAAAAATGTGATTTTCTTGACCCCGGGAGTGTGAAAATATCCGATTTTCCCAACCCCGGGAGTGTGAAAAATATCAGAATTTCCTGACCCCGGGAGTGTGAAAATATCTGATTTTCTTGACCCCGGGAGTGTGAAAAAAATCAGATTCTCCTGAACCCCGGAGTGTGAAAAATGTGATTTTCCTGACCTCGGGTGTGTGAAAAATATCAGAATTTCCTAACCCCGCGAGTGTGAAAAATGTGATTTTCTTGACCCCGGGAGTGTGAAAATATCCGATTTTCCTGACCCCGGGAGTGTGAAAAATATCAGAATTTCCTGACCCCGCGAAAGTGAAAAAATGTGATTTTCTTGACCCCTGGAGTGTGAAAAAAATTAAATTTTCCTGAACCCGGGAGTGTGAAAAAAATCCAATTTTCCTGACCCCGGGAGTTTGAAAAAAATCTGGTTTTCCTGACCCCGGGAGTGTGAAAAAAATCCAATTTTCCTGACCCCGGGAGTGTGAAAAAAATCCAATTTTCCTGACCCGGGGAGTTTGAAAAAAATCTGGTTTTCCTGACCCCGGGAGTTTGAAAAAAATCCAATTTTCCTGACCCCGGGAGTGTGAAAAAAATCCAATTTTCCTGACCCCGGGAGTTTGAAAAAAATCTGGTTTTCCTGACCCCGGGAGTGTGAAAAAAATCCAATTTTCCTGACCCGGGGAGTTTGAAAAAAATCTGGTTTTCCTGACTCCAGGAGTGTGAAAAATATCAGAATTTCCTGACCCCACGAGTGTCAAAAAATTTGATTTTCTTGACCCCGGGAGTGTGAAAATATCCGATTTTCCTGACTCTGGGAGTGTGAAAAAAATTCAATTTTCCTGAACCCGGGAGTGTGAAAAAAAATCCAATTTTCCTGACCAGGGGAGTTTGAAAAAAATCTGGTTTTCCTGACTCCAGGAGTGTGAAAAATATCAGAATTTCGTGACCCCACGAGTGTGAAAAAATGTGATTTTCTTGACCCCGGGAGTGTGAAAATATCCGATTTTCCTGACCCCGGGAGTGTGAAAAAAATCCAATTTTCCTGACCCGGGGAGTTTGAAAAAAATCTGGTTTTCCTGACTCCAGGAGTGTGAAAAATATCAGAATTTCCTGACCCCACGAGTGTCAAAAAATTTGATTTTCTTGACCCCGGGAGTGTGAAAATATCCGATTTTCCTGACTCTGGGAGTGTGAAAAAAATTCAATTTTCCTGAACCCGGGAGTGTGAAAAAAATCCAATTTTCCTGACCAGGGGAGTTTGAAAAAAATCTTGTTTTCCTGACTCCAGGAGTGTGAAAAATATCAGAATTTCCTGACCCCACGAGTGTGAAAAAATGTGATTTTCTTGACCCCGGGAGTGTGAAAAATATCAGAATTTCCTAACCCCGCGAGTGTGAAAAATGTGATTTTCTTGACCCCGGGAGTGTGAAAATATCCGATTTTCCTGACCCCGGGAGTGTGAAAAATATCAGAATTTCCTGACCCCGCGAGAGTGAAAAAATGTGATTTTCTTGACACCTGGAGTGTGAAAAAAATTAAATTTTCCTGAACCCGGGAGTGTGAAAAAAATCCAATTTTCCTGACCCCGGGAGTTTGAAAAAAATCTGGTTTTCCTGACCCCGGGAGTGTGAAAAAAATCCAATTTTCCTGACCCCGGGAGTGTGAAAAAAATCCAATTTTCCTGACCCGGGGAGTTTGAAAAAAATCTGGTTTTCCTGACCCCAGGAGTTTGAAAAAAATCCAATTTTCCTGACCCCGGGAGTGTGAAAAAAATCCAATTTTCCTGACCCCGGGAGTTTGAAAAAAATCTGGTTTTCCTGACCCCGGGAGTGTGAAAAAAATCCAATTTTCCTGACGCCGGGAGTGTGAAAAAAATCCAATTTTCCTGACCTGGGAAGTTTGAAAAAAATCTGGTTTTCCTGACCCCGGGAGTGAGAAAAAAATCCAATTTTCCTGACTCTGGGAGTGTGAAAAATTTCAATTTTCCTGACCCCGGGAGTGTGAAAAAAATCCAATTTTCCTGACCCGGGGAGTTTGAAAAAAATCTGGTTTTCCTGACTCCAGGAGTGTGAAAAATATCAGAATTTCCTGACCCCACGAGTGTCAAAACATTTGATTTTCTTGACCCCGGGAGTGTGAAAATATCCGATTTTCCTGACTCTGGGAGTGTGAAAAAAATTCAATTTTCCTGAACCCGGGAGTGTGAAAAAAATCCAATTTTCCTGACCAGGGGAGTTTGAAAAAAATCTAGTTTTCCTGACTCCAGGAGTGTGAAAAATATCAGAATTTCCTGACCCCACGAGTGTGAAAAAATGTGATTTTCTTGACCCCGGGAGTGTGAAAATATCCGATTTTCCTGACCCCGGGAGTGTGAAAAATATCAGAATTTCCTGACCCCGGGATTGTGAAAAAATGTGATTTTCTTGACCCCTGGAGTGTGAAAAAAATTAAATTTTCCTGACCCCGGGAGTGTGAAAAAAATCCAATTTTCCTGACCCCGGGAGTTTGAAAAAAATCTGGTTTCCCTGACCCCGGGAGTGTGAAAAAAATCCAATTTTCCTGACCCCGGTAGTGTGAAAAAAATCCAATTTTCCTGACCCGGGGAGTTTGAAAAAAATCTGGTTTTCCTGACCCCGGGAGTGTGAAAAATATCAGAATTTCCTGACCCCGCGAGTGTGAAAAAATGTGATTTTCTTGACCCCGGGAGTGTGAAAATATCCGATTTTCCCAACCCCGGGAGTGTGAAAAATATCAGAATTTCCTGACCCCGGGAGTGTGAAAATATCTGATTTTCTTGACCCCGGGAGTGTGAAAAAAATCAGAATTTCCTGACCCCGGGAGTGTGAAAAAATGTGATTTTCTTGACCCCGGGAGTGTGAAAAAAATCCAATTTTCCTGACCCCGGGAGTTTGAAAAAATCTAATTTTCCTGAACCCCGGAGTGTGAAAAAAATCCGATTTTCCTGACCCTGGGAGTTTGAAAAAAAATCTGATTTTCCTGACCCCGGGAGTGTGAAAATATCTGATTCTCCTGATCCCGGGAGTGTGAAAAAATCCAATTTTCCTGACCCCGGGAGTGTGAAAATAATCCAATTTCCCTGACCCCGCGGGGAGTTTGAAAAAAATCTGATTTTCCTGATCCTGGGAGTGTGAAAAAATCCAATTTTCCTGACCCCGGGAGTTTGAAAAAAATCTGGTTTTCCTGACCCCGGGAGTATGAAAATATCCAATTTTCCTGACACCGGGAGTGTGACAATATGCAATTTTCCTGACCCTGGGAGTGTGAAAAAAATCCGATTTTCCTGACCGTGGGAGTTTGAAAAAAATCTGATTTTCCTGACCACGGGATTGTGAAAATATCTGATTCTCCTGACCCCGGGAGTGTGAAAAAATCCAATTTTCCTGACCCCGGGAGTGTGAAAATAATCCAATTTTCTTGACCCACGGAGTGTGAAAAAATCCAATTTTCCTGAACCTGGGAGTGTGAAAAAAATCCAATTTTCCTGACCCGGTGAGTTTGAAAAAAATCTGGTTTTCCTGACCCCGGGAGTATGAAAATATCCAATTTTCCTGACACCGGGAGTGTGACAATATGCGATTTTCCTGACCCCGAGAGTGTGAAAAAAATCCGATTTTCCTGACCCTGGGAGTTTGAAAAAAATCTGATTTTCCTGACCCCGGGAGTGTGAAAATATCTGATTCTCCTGATCCCGGGAGTGTGAAAAAATCCAATTTTCCTGACCCCGGGAGTGTGAAAATAATCCAATTTTCCTGACACCGCGGGGAGTTTGAAAAAAATCTGATTTTCCTGATCCCGGGAGTGTGAAAAAATCCAATTTTCCAGACCCGGAGAGTTTCAAAAAAATCTGATTTTCCTGAACGTGGGAGTGTGAAAATTTCTGATTTTCCGGACCCCGGGAGTGTGAAAAATATCAGAATTTCCTGACCCCGGGAGGGTGAAAAAATGTGATTTTCTTGACCCCGGGAGTGTGGAAAAAATAAATTTTCCTGACCACGGGAGTGTGAAAATATCTGATTTTCTTGACCCCGGGAGTGTGAAAAAAATTAAATTCTCCTGACACCGGGAGTGTGAAAATATCTGATTTTCTTGACCCCGGGAGTGTGAAAAAAATCCAATTTTCCTGACCAGGGGAGTTTGAAAAAAAATCTGGTTTTCCTGACTCCAGGAGTGTGAAAAATATCAGAATTTCCTGACCCCACGAGTGTGAAAAAATGTGATTTTCTTGACCCCGGGAGTGTGAAAATATCCGATTTTCCTGACCCCGGGAGTGTGAAAAATATCAGAATTTCCTGACCCCGGGATTGTGAAAAAAATGTGATTTTCTTGACCCCTGGAGTGTGAAAAAAATTAAATTTTCCTGACCCCGGGCGTGTGAAAAAAATCCAATTTTCCTGACCCCGGGAGTTTGAAAAAAATCTGGTTTCCCTGACCCCGGGAGTGTGAAAAAAATCCAATTTTCCTGACCCCGGTAGTGTGAAAAAAATCCAATTTTCCTGACCCGGGGAGTTTGAAAAAAATCTGGTTTTCCTGACCCCGGGAGTGTGAAAAATATCAGAATTTCCTGACCCCGCGAGTGTGAAAAAATGTGATTTTCTTGACCCCGGGAGTGTGAAAATATCCGATTTTCCCAACCCCGGGAGTGTGAAAAATATCAGAATTTCCTGACCCCGGGAGTGTGAAAATATCTGATTTTCTTGACCCCGGGAGTGTGAAAAAAATCAGATTCTCCTGAACCCTGGAGTGTGAAAAATGTGATTTTCCTGACCTCGGGTGTGTGAAAAATATCAGAATTTCCTAACCCCGCGAGTGTGAAAAATGTGATTTTCTTGACCCCGGGAGTGTGAAAATATCCGATTTTCCTGACCCCGGGAGTGTGAAAAATATCAGAATTTCCTGACCCCGCGAAAGTGAAAAAATGTGATTTTCTTGACCCCTGGAGTGTGAAAAAAATTAAATTTTCCTGAACCCGGGAGTGTGAAAAAAATCCAATTTTCCTGACCCCGGGAGTTTGAAAAAAATCTGGTTTTCCTGACCCCGGGAGTGTGAAAAAAATCCAATTTTCCTGACCCCGGGAGTGTGAAAAAAATCCAATTTTCCTGACCCGGGGAGTTTGAAAAAAATCTGGTTTTCCTGACCCCGGGAGTTTGAAAAAAATCCAATTTTCCTGACCCCGGGAGTGTGAAAAAAATCCAATTTTCCTGACCCCGGGAGTTTGAAAAAAATCTGGTTTTCCTGACCCCGGGAGTGTGAAAAAAATCCAATTTTCCTGACCCGGGGAGTTTGAAAAAAATCTGGTTTTCCTGACTCCAGGAGTGTGAAAAATATCAGAATTTCCTGACCCCACGAGTGTCAAAAAATTTGATTTTCTTGACCCCGGGAGTGTGAAAATATCCGATTTTCCTGACTCTGGGAGTGTGAAAAAAATTCAATTTTCCTGAACCCGGGAGTGTGAAAAAAATCCAATTTTCCTGACCAGGGGAGTTTGAAAAAAATCTGGTTTTCCTGACTCCAGGAGTGTGAAAAATATCAGAATTTCGTGACCCCACGAGTGTGAAAAAATGTGATTTTCTTGACCCCGGGAGTGTGAAAATATCCGATTTTCCTGACCCCGGGAGTGTGAAAAATATCAGAATTTCCTGACCCCGGGATTGTGAAAAAAATCCAATTTTCGTGACCCGGGGAGTTTGAAAAAAATCTGGTTTTCCTGACTCCAGGAGTGTGAAAAATATCAGAATTTCCTGAACCCACGAGTGTCAAAACATTTGATTTTCTTGACCCCGGGAGTGTGAAAATATCCGATTTTCCTGACTCTGGGAGTGTGAAAAAAATTCAATTTTCCTGAACCCGGGAGTGTGAAAAAAATCCAATTTTCCTGACCAGGGGAGTTTGAAAAAAATCTTGTTTTCCTGACTCCAGGAGTGTGAAAAATATCAGAATTTCCTGACCCCACGAGTGTGAAAAAATGTGATTTTCTTGACCCCGGGAGTGTGAAAAATATCAGAATTTCCTAACCCCGCGAGTGTGAAAAATGTGATTTTCTTGACCCCGGGAGTGTGAAAATATCCGATTTTCCTGACCCCGGGAGTGTGAAAAATATCAGAATTTCCTGACCCCGCGAGAGTGAAAAAATGTGATTTTCTTGACACCTGGAGTGTGAAAAAAATTAAATTTTCCTGAACCCGGGAGTGTGAAAAAAAATCCAATTTTCCTGACCCCGGGAGTTTGAAAAAAATCTGGTTTTCCTGACCCCGGGAGTGTGAAAAAAATCCAATTTTCCTGACCCCGGGAGTGTGAAAAAAATCCAATTTTCCTGACCCGGGGAGTTTGAAAAAAATCTGGTTTTCCTGACCCCGGGAGTGAGAAAAAAATCCAATTTTCCTGACTCTGGGAGTGTGAAAAAAATCCAATTTTCCTGACCCCGGGAGTGTGAAAAAAATCCAATTTTCCTGACCCGGGGAGTTTGAAAAAAATCTGGTTTTCCTGACCCCAGGAGTTTGAAAAAAATCCAATTTTCCTGACCCCGGGAGTGTGAAAAAAATCCAATTTTCCTGACCCCGGGAGTTTGAAAAAAATCTGGTTTTCCTGACCCCGGGAGTGTGAAAAAAACAGAATTTCCTGACCCCAGGAGTGTGAAAAAATGTGATTTTCCTGACCCCGGGAGTGTGAAAAATATCAGAATTTCCTGACCCCGGGAGTGTGAAAAAAATCCAATTTTCCTGACTCTGGGAGTGTGAAAAAAATCCAATTTTCCTGACGCCAGGAGTGTGAAAAAAACAGAATTTCCTGACCCCAGGAGTGTGAAAAAATGTGATTTTCCTGACCCCGGGAGTGTGAAAAATATCAGAATTTCCTGACCCCGGGAGTGTGAAAAAATGTGATTTTCCTGACCCCGGGAGTGTGAAAAATATCAGAATTTCCTGACCCCGGGTGTGTGAAAAATATCAGAATTTCCTGACCCCGGGAGTGTGAAAAAATCCTAATTTCCTGACCCCGGGAGTGTGAAAAAATCCAATTTTCCTGACCCGGGGAGTTTGAAAATAATCTGATTTTCCTGAACCTGGGAGTATGAAAATATCTGATTTTCCTGACCCCGGGAGTGTGAAAAATATCAGAATTTCCTGACCACGTGAGTGTGAAAAAATGTGATTTTCTTGACACCTGGAGTGTGAAAAAAATCAGAATCTCCTGAACCCGGGAGTGTGAAAAAATGTGATTTTCTTGACCCCGGGAGTGTGAAAAAAATCCAATTTTCCTGACCCCGGGAGTGTGAAAAAAATCCAATTTTCCTGACCCCGGGAGTGTGAAAAAAATCCAATTTTCCTGACCCCGGGAGTGTGAAAAATCTGACTTTCCTGAACCCGGGAGTATGAAAATATCCGATTTTCCTGACCCCGGGAGTGTGAAAAATATCAGAATTTCCTGACCCCGGGAGTGTGAAAAATCCAATTTTCCTGACCCCGGGAGTGTGAAAAAAATCCAAATTTCCTGACACCGGGAGTGTGAAAAAAATCCAATTTTCCTGACCCCGGGAGTGTGAAAAAATCTGACTTTCCTGAACCCGGGAGTATGAAAATATCCGATTTTCCTGACCCCGGGAGTGTGAAAAATATCAGAATTTCCTGACCCCGGGAGTGTGAAAAATCCAATTTTCCTGACCCCGGGAGTGTGAAAAAAATCCAAATTTCCTGACACCGGGAGTGTGAAAAAAATCCAATTTTCCTGACACCGGGAGTGTGAAAAAAACAGACTTTCCTGACCCCAGGAGTGTGAAAAAATGTGATTTTCCTGACCCCGGGAGTGTGAAAAAATCCAATTTTCCAGACCCGGAGAGTTTCAAAAAAATCTGATTTTCCTGAACGTGGGAGTGTGAAAATTTCTGATTTTCCGGACCCCGGGAGTGTGAAAAATATCAGAATTTCCTGACCCCGGGAGGGTGAAAAAATGTGATTTTCTTGACCCCGGGAGTGTGGAAAAAATAAATTTTCCTGACCACGGGAGTGTGAAAATATCTGATTTTCTTGACCCCGGGAGTGTGAAAAAAATTAAATTCTCCTGACACCGGGAGTGTGAAAATATCTGATTTTCTTGACCCCGGGAGTGTGAAAAAAATCCAATTTTCCTGACCAGGGGAGTTTGAAAAAAATCTGGTTTTCCTGACTCCAGGAGTGTGAAAAATATCAGAATTTCCTGACCCCACGAGTGTGAAAAAATGTGATTTTCTTGACCCCGGGAGTGTGAAAATATCCGATTTTCCCAACCCCGGGAGTGTGAAAAATATCAGAATTTCCTGACCCCGGGAGTGTGAAAATATCTGATTTTCTTGACCCCGGGAGTGTGAAAAAAATCAGATTCTCCTGAACCCTGGAGTGTGAAAAATGTGATTTTCCTGACCTCGGGTGTGTGAAAAATATCAGAATTTCCTAACCCCGCGAGTGTGAAAAATGTGATTTTCTTGACCCCAGGAGTGTGAAAATATCCGATTTTCCTGACCCCGGGAGTGTGAAAAATATCAGAATTTCCTGACCCCGCGAAAGTGAAAAAATGTGATTTTCTTGACCCCTGGAGTGTGAAAAAAATTAAATTTTCCTGAACCCGGGAGTGTGAAAAAAATCCAATTTTCCTGACCCCGGGAGTTTGAAAAAAATCTGGTTTTCCTGACCCCGGGAGTGTGAAAAAAATCCAATTTTCCTGACCCCGGGAGTGTGAAAAAAATCCAATTTTCCTGACCCCGGGAGTGTGAAAAAAATCCAATTTTCCTGACCCCGGGAGTTTGAAAAAAATCTGGTTTTCCTGACCCCGGGAGTGTGAAAAAAATCCAATTTTCCTGACCCGGGGAGTTTGAAAAAAATCTGGTTTTCCTGACTCCAGGAGTGTGAAAAATATCAGAATTTCCTGACCCCACGAGTGTCAAAAAATTTGATTTTCTTGACCCCGGGAGTGTGAAAATATCCGATTTTCCTGACTCTGGGAGTGTGAAAAAAATTCAATTTTCCTGAACCCGGGAGTGTGAAAAAAATCCAATTTTCCTGACCAGGGGAGTTTGAAAAAAATCTGGTTTTCCTGACTCCAGGAGTGTGAAAAATATCAGAATTTCGTGACCCCACGAGTGTGAAAAAATGTGATTTTCTTGACCCCGGGAGTGTGAAAATATCCGATTTTCCTGACCCCGGGAGTGTGAAAAATATCAGAATTTCCTGACCCCGGGATTGTGAAAAAAATCCAATTTTCGTGACCCGGGGAGTTTGAAAAAAATCTGGTTTTCCTGACTCCAGGAGTGTGAAAAATATCAGAATTTCCTGAACCCACGAGTGTCAAAACATTTGATTTTCTTGACCCCGGGAGTGTGAAAATATCCGATTTTCCTGACTCTGGGAGTGTGAAAAAAATTCAATTTTCCTGAACCCGGGAGTGTGAAAAAAATCCAATTTTCCTGACCAGGGGAGTTTGAAAAAAATCTTGTTTTCCTGACTCCAGGAGTGTGAAAAATATCAGAATTTCCTGACCCCACGAGTGTGAAAAAATGTGATTTTCTTGACCCCGGGAGTGTGAAAAATATCAGAATTTCCTAACCCCGCGAGTGTGAAAAATGTGATTTTCTTGACCCCGGGAGTGTGAAAATATCCGATTTTCCTGACCCCGGGAGTGTGAAAAATATCAGAATTTCCTGACCCCGCGAGAGTGAAAAAATGTGATTTTCTTGACACCTGGAGTGTGAAAAAAATTAAATTTTCCTGAACCCGGGAGTGTGAAAAAAAATCCAATTTTCCTGACCCCGGGAGTTTGAAAAAAATCTGGTTTTCCTGACCCCGGGAGTGTGAAAAAAATCCAATTTTCCTGACCCCGGGAGTGTGAAAAAAATCCAATTTTCCTGACCCGGGGAGTTTGAAAAAAATCTGGTTTTCCTGACCCCGGGAGTGAGAAAAAAATCCAATTTTCCTGACTCTGGGAGTGTGAAAAAAATCCAATTTTCCTGACCCCGGGAGTGTGAAAAAAATCCAATTTTCCTGACCCGGGGAGTTTGAAAAAAATCTGGTTTTCCTGACCCCAGGAGTTTGAAAAAAATCCAATTTTCCTGACCCCGGGAGTGTGAAAAAAATCCAATTTTCCTGACCCCGGGAGTTTGAAAAAAATCTGGTTTTCCTGACCCCGGGAGTGTGAAAAAAACAGAATTTCCTGACCCCAGGAGTGTGAAAAAATGTGATTTTCCTGACCCCGGGAGTGTGAAAAATATCAGAATTTCCTGACCCCGGGAGTGTGAAAAAAATCCAATTTTCCTGACTCTGGGAGTGTGAAAAAAATCCAATTTTCCTGACGCCAGGAGTGTGAAAAAAACAGAATTTCCTGACCCCAGGAGTGTGAAAAAATGTGATTTTCCTGACCCCGGGAGTGTGAAAAATATCAGAATTTCCTGACCCCGGGAGTGTGAAAAAATGTGATTTTCCTGACCCCGGGAGTGTGAAAAATATCAGAATTTCCTGACCCCGGGTGTGTGAAAAATATCAGAATTTCCTGACCCCGGGAGTGTGAAAAAATCCTAATTTCCTGACCCCGGGAGTGTGAAAAAATCCAATTTTCCTGACCCGGGGAGTTTGAAAATAATCTGATTTTCCTGAACCTGGGAGTATGAAAATATCTGATTTTCCTGACCCCGGGAGTGTGAAAAATATCAGAATTTCCTGACCACGTGAGTGTGAAAAAATGTGATTTTCTTGACACCTGGAGTGTGAAAAAAATCAGAATCTCCTGAACCCGGGAGTGTGAAAAAATGTGATTTTCTTGACCCCGGGAGTGTGAAAAAAATCCAATTTTCCTGACCCCGGGAGTGTGAAAAAAATCCAATTTTCCTGACCCCGGGAGTGTGAAAAAAATCCAATTTTCCTGACCCCGGGAGTGTGAAAAAATCTGACTTTCCTGAACCCGGGAGTATGAAAATATCCGATTTTCCTGACCCCGGGAGTGTGAAAAATATCAGAATTTCCTGACCCCGGGAGTGTGAAAAATCCAATTTTCCTGACCCCGGGAGTGTGAAAAAAATCCAAATTTCCTGACACCGGGAGTGTGAAAAAAATCCAATTTTCCTGACCCCGGGAGTGTGAAAAAATCTGACTTTCCTGAACCCGGGAGTATGAAAATATCCGATTTTCCTGACCCCGGGAGTGTGAAAAATATCAGAATTTCCTGACCCCGGGAGTGTGAAAAATCCAATTTTCCTGACCCCGGGAGTGTGAAAAAAATCCAAATTTCCTGACACCGGGAGTGTGAAAAAAATCCAATTTTCCTGACACCGGGAGTGTGAAAAAACAGACTTTCCTGACCCCAGGAGTGTGAAAAAATGTGATTTTCCTGACCCCGGGAGTGTGAAAAAATCCAATTTTCCAGACCCGGAGAGTTTCAAAAAAATCTGATTTTCCTGAACGTGGGAGTGTGAAAATTTCTGATTTTCCGGACCCCGGGAGTGTGAAAAATATCAGAATTTCCTGACCCCGGGAGGGTGAAAAAATGTGATTTTCTTGACCCCGGGAGTGTGGAAAAAATAAATTTTCCTGACCACGGGAGTGTGAAAATATCTGATTTTCTTGACCCCGGGAGTGTGAAAAAAATTAAATTCTCCTGACACCGGGAGTGTGAAAATATCTGATTTTCTTGACCCCGGGAGTGTGAAAAAAATCCAATTTTCCTGACCAGGGGAGTTTGAAAAAAATCTGGTTTTCCTGACTCCAGGAGTGTGAAAAATATCACAATTTCCTGACCCCACGAGTGTGAAAAAATGTGATTTTCTTGACCCCGGGAGTGTGAAAATATCCGATTTTCCTGACCCCGGGAGTGTGAAAAATATCAGAATTTCCTGACCCCGGGATTGTGAAAAAAATGTGATTTTCTTGACCCCTGGAGTGTGAAAAAAATTAAATTTTCCTGACCCCGGGCGTGTGAAAAAAATCCAATTTTCCTGACCCCGGGAGTTTGAAAAAAATCTGGTTTCCCTGACCCCGGGAGTGTGAAAAAAATCCAATTTTCCTGACCCCGGTAGTGTGAAAAAAATCCAATTTTCCTGACCCGGGGAGTTTGAAAAAAATCTGGTTTTCCTGACCCCGGGAGTGTGAAAAATATCAGAATTTCCTGACCCCGCGAGTGTGAAAAAATGTGATTTTCTTGACCCCGGGAGTGTGAAAATATCCGATTTTCCCAACCCCGGGAGTGTGAAAAATATCAGAATTTCCTGACCCCGGGAGTGTGAAAATATCTGATTTTCTTGACCCCGGGAGTGTGAAAAAAATCAGATTCTCCTGAACCCTGGAGTGTGAAAAATGTGATTTTCCTGACCTCGGGTGTGTGAAAAATATCAGAATTTCCTAACCCCGCGAGTGTGAAAAATGTGATTTTCTTGACCCCGGGAGTGTGAAAATATCCGATTTTCCTGACCCCGGGAGTGTGAAAAATATCAGAATTTCCTGACCCCGCGAAAGTGAAAAAATGTGATTTTCTTGACCCCTGGAGTGTGAAAAAAATTAAATTTTCCTGAACCCGGGAGTGTGAAAAAAATCCAATTTTCCTGACCCCGGGAGTTTGAAAAAAATCTGGTTTTCCTGACCCCGGGAGTGTGAAAAAAATCCAATTTTCCTGACCCCGGGAGTGTGAAAAAAATCCAATTTTCCTGACCCGGGGAGTTTGAAAAAAATCTGGTTTTCCTGACCCCGGGAGTTTGAAAAAAATCCAATTTTCCTGACCCCGGGAGTGTGAAAAAAATCCAATTTTCCTGACCCCGGGAGTTTGAAAAAAATCTGGTTTTCCTGACCCCGGGAGTGTGAAAAAAATCCAATTTTCCTGACCCGGGGAGTTTGAAAAAAATCTGGTTTTCCTGACTCCAGGAGTGTGAAAAATATCAGAATTTCCTGACCCCACGAGTGTCAAAAAATTTGATTTTCTTGACCCCGGGAGTGTGAAAATATCCGATTTTCCTGACTCTGGGAGTGTGAAAAAAATTCAATTTTCCTGAACCCGGGAGTGTGAAAAAAATCCAATTTTCCTGACCAGGGGAGTTTGAAAAAAATCTGGTTTTCCTGACTCCAGGAGTGTGAAAAATATCAGAATTTCGTGACCCCACGAGTGTGAAAAAATGTGATTTTCTTGACCCCGGGAGTGTGAAAATATCCGATTTTCCTGACCCCGGGAGTGTGAAAAATATCAGAATTTCCTGACCCCGGGATTGTGAAAAAAATCCAATTTTCCTGACCCGGGGAGTTTGAAAAAAATCTGGTTTTCCTGACTCCAGGAGTGTGAAAAATATCAGAATTTCCTGAACCCACGAGTGTCAAAACATTTGATTTTCTTGACCCCGGGAGTGTGAAAATATCCGATTTTCCTGACTCTGGGAGTGTGAAAAAAATTCAATTTTCCTGAACCCGGGAGTGTGAAAAAAATCCAATTTTCCTGACCAGGGGAGTTTGAAAAAAATCTTGTTTTCCTGACTCCAGGAGTGTGAAAAATATCAGAATTTCCTGACCCCACGAGTGTGAAAAAATGTGATTTTCTTGACCCCGGGAGTGTGAAAAATATCAGAATTTCCTAACCCCGCGAGTGTGAAAAATGTGATTTTCTTGACCCCGGGAGTGTGAAAATATCCGATTTTCCTGACCCCGGGAGTGTGAAAAATATCAGAATTTCCTGACCCCGCGAGAGTGAAAAAATGTGATTTTCTTGACACCTGGAGTGTGAAAAAAATTAAATTTTCCTGAACCCGGGAGTGTGAAAAAAATCCAATTTTCCTGACCCCGGGAGTGTGAAAAAAATCCAATTTTCCTGACCCCGGGAGTGTGAAAAAAATCCAATTTTCCTGACCCCGGGAGTGTGAAAAAAATCCAATTTTCCTGACCCGGGGAGTTTGAAAAAAATCTGGTTTTCCTGACCCCGGGAGTGAGAAAAAAATCCAATTTTCCTGACTCTGGGAGTGTGAAAAAAATCCAATTTTCCTGACCCCGGGAGTGTGAAAAAAATCCAATTTTCCTGACCCGGGGAGTTTGAAAAAAATCTGGTTTTCCTGACCCCAGGAGTTTGAAAAAAATCCAATTTTCCTGACCCCGGGAGTGTGAAAAAAATCCAATTTTCCTGACCCCGGGAGTTTGAAAAAAATCTGGTTTTCCTGACCCCGGGAGTGTGAAAAAAACAGAATTTCCTGACCCCAGGAGTGTGAAAAAATGTGATTTTCCTGACCCCGGGAGTGTGAAAAATATCAGAATTTCCTGACCCCGGGAGTGTGAAAAAAATCCAATTTTCCTGACTCTGGGAGTGTGAAAAAAATCCAATTTTCCTGACGCCAGGAGTGTGAAAAAAACAGAATTTCCTGACCCCAGGAGTGTGAAAAAATGTGATTTTCCTGACCCCGGGAGTGTGAAAAATATCAGAATTTCCTGACCCCGGGAGTGTGAAAAAATGTGATTTTCCTGACCCCGGGAGTGTGAAAAATATCAGAATTTCCTGACCCCGGGTGTGTGAAAAATATCAGAATTTCCTGACCCCGGGAGTGTGAAAAAATCCTAATTTCCTGACCCCGGGAGTGTGAAAAAATCCAATTTTCCTGACCCCGGGAGTGTGAAAAAATCCAATTTTCCTGACCCGGGGAGTTTGAAAATAATCTGATTTTCCTGAACCTGGGAGTATGAAAATATCTGATTTTCCTGACCCCGGGAGTGTGAAAAATATCAGAATTTCCTGACCACGTGAGTGTGAAAAAATGTGATTTTCTTGACACCTGGAGTGTGAAAAAAATCAGAATCTCCTGAACCCGGGAGTGTGAAAAAATGTGATTTTCTTGACCCCGGGAGTGTGAAAAAAATCCAATTTTCCTGACCCCGGGAGTGTGAAAAAAATCCAATTTTCCTGACCCCGGGAGTGTGAAAAAAATCCAATTTTCCTGACCCCGGGAGTGTGAAAAAATCTGACTTTCCTGAACCCGGGAGTATGAAAATATCCGATTTTCCTGACCCCGGGAGTGTGAAAAATATCAGAGTTTCCTGACCCCGGGAGTGTGAAAAATCCAATTTTCCTGACCCCGGGAGTGTGAAAAAAATCCAAATTTCCTGACACCGGGAGTGTGAAAAAAATCCAATTTTCCTGACCCCGGGAGTGTGAAAAAAATCAAATTTTCCTGACACCGGGAGTGTGAAAAAAACAGACTTTCCTGACCCCAGGAGTGTGAAAAAATGTGATTTTCCTGACCCCGGGAGTGTGAAAAATATCAGAATTTCCTGACCCCGGGAGTGTGAAAAATATCAGAATTCCTGACCCCGGGAGTGCGAAAAAATGTGATTTTCTTGACCCCGGGAGTGTAAAAAATATCAGAATCTCCTGAACCCGGGAGTGTGAAAAAATGTGATTTTCTTGACGCCGGGAGTGTGAAAAAAACCCAATTTTCCTAACCCCGGGAGTGTGAAAAAAATCCAATTTTCCTGACCCCGGGAGTGTGGAAAAAACCCAATTTTCCTGACCACGGGAGTGTGAAAAAAATCCAATTTTCCTGACCCCGGGAGTGTGAAAAAAATCCAATTTTCCTGACCCCGGGAGTGTGAAAAAATCCAATTTTCCTGACCCCGGGAGTGTGAAAAAAATCCAATTTTCCTGACCCGGGGAGTTTGAAAATAATCTGATTTTCCTGAACCCGGGAGTATGAAAATATCCGATTTTCCTGACCCCAGGAGTGTGAAAAATATCAGAATTTCCTGAACCCGGGAGTGTGAAAAAATGTGATTTTCTTGACCCCGGGAGTGTGAAAAAAATCAGAATCTCCTGAACCCGGGAGTGCGAAAAAATGTGATTTTCTTGACCCCGGGAGTGTGAAAAAAATCAGAATCTCCTGAACCCGGGAGTGTGAAAAAATGTGATTTTCTTCACCCCGGGAGTGTGAAAAAAACCCAATTTTCATGACCCCTGGAGTGTGAAAAAATCCAATTTTCCTGACCCCGGGAGTGTGAAAAAATCCAATTTTCCTGACTCCGGGAGTGTGAAAAAAATCCAATTTTCCTGACCCTGGGAGTGTGAAAAAAATCCAATTTTCCTGACCCGGGGAGTTTGAAAATAATCTGATTTTCCTGAACCCGGGAGTATGAAAATATCCGATTTTCCTGACCCCGGGAGTGTGAAAAATATCAGAATTTCCTGACCCCATGAGTGTGAAATAATGTGATTTTCTTGACCCCGGGAGTGTGAAAAAAATCCAATTTTCCTGACCCCGGGAGTGTGAAAAAAATCCAATTTTCCTGACTCCGGGAGTGTGAAAAAAATCCAATTTTCCTGACCCTGGGAGTGTGAAAAAAATCCAATTTTCCTGACCCGGGGAGTTTGAAAATAATCTGATTTTCCTGAACCCGGGAGTATGAAAATATCCGATTTTCCTGACCCCAGGAGTGTGAAAAATATCAGAATTTCCTGACCCCGTGAGTGTGAAAAAATGTGATTTTCTTGAAACCGGGAGTGTGAAAAAAATCCAATTTTCCTGACCCGGGGAGTTTGAAAATAATCTGATTTTCCTGAACCCGGGAGTATGAAAATATCCGATTTTCCTGACCCCGGGAGTGTGAAAAAAATCAGAATCTCCTGAACCCGGGAGTGCGAAAAAATGTGATTTTCTTGACCCCGGGAGTCTGAATAAAATCAGAATCTCCTGAACCCGGGAGTGTGAAAAAATGTGATTTTCTTGACCCCGGGAGTGTGAAAAAAACCCAATTTTCCTGACCCCGGGAGTGTGAAAAAATCCAATTTTCCTGACTCCAGGCGTGTGAAAAAAATCCAATTTTCCTGACCCCGGGAGTGTGAAAAAAATCCAATTTTCCTGACCCGGGGAGTTTGAAAATAATCTGATTTTCCTGAACCCGGGAGTATGAAAATATCCGATTTTCCTGACCCCGGGAGTGTGAAAAATATCAGAATTTCCTGACCCCATGAGTGTGAAAAAATGTGATTTTCTTGACCCCGGGAGTGTGAAAAAAATCCAATTTTCCTGACCCCGGGAGTGTGAAAAAAACTCCAATTTTCCTGACCCCGGGAGTGTGAAAAAAATCTGACTTTCCTGAACCCGGGAGTGTGAAAATATCCGATTTTCCTGACCCCAGGAGTGTGAAAAATATCAGAATTTCCTGACCCCGGGAGTGTGAAAAAATCCAATTTTCCTGACCCCGGGAGTGTGAAAAAAATCCAATTTTCCCGACCCCGGGAGTGTGAAAAAATCCAATTTTCCTGACCCGGGGAGTTTGAAAAAAATCTGTTTTTCCTGAACCCGGGAGTGTGAAAATATCCGATTTTCCTGGACCCGGGAGTGTGAAAAATATCAGAATTTCCTGACCCCGGGAGTGCGAAAAAATGTGATTTTCTTGACCCCGGGAGTGTGAAAAAAATCAGAATCTCCTGAACCCGGGAGTGTGAAAAAATGTGATTTTCTTGACCCCGGGTGTGTGAAAAAAACCCAATTTTCCTGACCCCGGGAGTTTGAAAATAATCTGATTTTCCTGAACCTGGGAGTATGAAAAAATCCAATTTTCCTGACTCTGGGAGTGTGAAAAAATCCAATTTTCCTGACGCCGGGCGTGTGAAAAAACAGAATTTCCTGACCCCAGGAGTGTGAAACAATGAGATTTCCCTGACCCCGGGAGTGTGAAAAATATCAGAATTTCCTGACCCCGGGAGTGTGAAAAAATCCAATTTTCCTGACCCCGGGAGTGTGAAAAAAATCCAATTTTCCTGACCCGGGGAGTTTGAAAATAATCTGATTTTCCTGACCCGGGGAGTTTGAAAAAAATCTGGTTTTCCTGAACCCGGGAGTGTGAAAATATCAGAATTTCCTGACCCTGTGTGTGTGAAAAAATGTGATTTTCTTGACTCCGGGATTGTGAAAAAAATTAAATTTTCCTGACCCCGGGAGTGTGAAAATATCTGATTTTCTTGACCCTGGGAGTGTGAAAAAAATTAAATTCTCCTGACCCCGGGAGTGTGAAAAATGTGATTTTCCTAACACCGGGAGTGTGAAAAAAATCAGAATCTCCTGAACCCGGGAGTGTGAAAAAATGTGATTTTCTTGACCCCAGGAGTGTGAAAAAAAACCAATTTTCCTGACCCCGGGAGTGTGAAAAAATCCAATTTTCCTGACCCCAGGAGTGTGAAAAAAACTCCAATTTTCCTGACCCCGGGAGTGTGAAAAAAACAGAATTTCCTGACCCCAGCAGTGTGAAAAAATGTGATTTTCCTGACCCCGGGAGTGTGAAAAATATCAGAATCTCCTGAACCCGGGAGTGTGAAAAAATGTGATTTTGTTGACCCCGGGAGTGTGAAAAAAAACCAATTTTCCTGACCCCGGGAGTGTGAAAAAAATCCAATTTTCCTGAACCCGGGAGTATGAAAATATCTGATTTTCCTGACCCCGGGAGTGTGAAAAATATCAGAATTTCCTGAACCCGGGAGTGTGAAAAAATGTAATTTTCTTGACCCCGGGAGTGTGAAAAAAATCAGAATCTCCTGAACCCGGGAGTGCGAAAAAATGTGATTTTCTTAACCCCGGGAGTGTGAAAAAAATCCAATTTTCCTGACCCCGGGAGTGTGAAAAAAATCTGACTTTCCTGAACCCGGGAGTATGAAAATATCCGATTTTCCTGACCCCGGGAGTGTGAAAAATATCAGAATTTCCTGACCCCGGGAGTGTGAAAAAATCCAATTTTCCTGACTCCGGGAGTGTGAAAAAAATCCAATTTTCCTGACACCGGGAGTGTGAAAAAAATCCAATTTTCCTGACTCTGGGAGTGTGAAAAAAATCCAATTTTCCTGACCCCGGGAGTGTGAAAAAATCCAATTTTCCTGACACCGGGAGTGTGAAAAAAACAGAATTTCCTGACCCCAGGAACGTGAAAAAATGTGATTTTCCTGACCCCGGGAGTGTGAAAAATATCAGAATTTCCTGACCCCGGGAGTGTGAAAAAATCCAATTTTCCTGAACCCGGGAGTGTGAAAAAATCCAAATTTCCTGACCCCGGGAGAGCGAAAAAATGTGATTTTCTTGACCCCGGGAGTGTGAAAAAATCAGAATCTCCTGAACCCTGGAGTGTGAAAAAATGTGATTTTCTTAATGCCGGGAGTGTGAAATAAACCCAATTTTCCTAACCCCGGGAGTGTGAAAAAAATCCAATTTTCCTGACCCCGGGAGTGTGAAAAAAATCCAATTTTCCTGAACCCCTGAGTGTGAAAAAAATCCAATTTTCCTGACCCCGGGAGTGTGAAAAAAATCCAATTTTCCTGACCCGGGGAGTTTGAAAATAATCTGATTTTCCTGACCCCGGGAGTGTGAAAAATATCAGAATTTCCTGAACCCGGGAGTGTGAAAAAATGTGATTTTCTTGACCCCGGGAGTGTGAAAAAAATCAGAATCTCCTGAACCCGGGAGTGCGAAAAAATGTGATTTTCCTGACCCCAGGAGTTTGAAAAAAATCCAATTTTCCTGACCCCGGGAGTGTGAAAAAAATCCAATTTTCCTGACCCCGGGAGTTTGAAAAAAATCTGGTTTTCCTGACCCCGGGAGTGTGAAAAAAACAGAATTTCCTGACCCCAGGAGTGTGAAAAAATGTGATTTTCCTGACCCCGGGAGTGTGAAAAATATCAGAATTTCCTGACCCCGGGAGTGCGAAAAAATGTGATTTTCTTGACCCCGGGAGTGTGAAAAAAATCAGAATCTCCTGAACCCGGGAGTGTGAAAAATGTGATTTTCTTGACCCCGGGAGTGTGAAAAAAACCCAATTTTCCTGACCCCGGGAGTGTGAAAAAAATCCAATTTTCCTGACTCCGGGAGTGTGAAAAAAATCCAATTTTCCTGACCCCGGGAGTGTGAAAAAACTCCAATTTTCCTGACCCCGGGAGTGTGAAAAAAATCTGACTTTCCTGAACCCGGGAGTGTGAAAATATCCGATTTTCCTGACCCCGGGAGTGTGAAAAATATCAGAATTTCCAGACCCCGGGAGTGTGAAAAAATCCAATTTTCCTGACCCCGGGAGTGTGAAAAAAATCCTATTTTCCTGACACCGGGAGTGTGAAAAAAATCCAATTTTCCTGACTCTGGGAGTGTGAAAATAATCCAATTTTCCTGACCCCGGGAGTGTGAAAAAAATCCAATGTTCCTGACACCGGGAGTATGAAAAAAATCCAATTTTCCTGACTCTGGGAGTGTGAAAAAAATCCAATTTTCCTGACGCCGGGAGTGTGAAAAAAACAGATTTTCCTGACCCCAGGAGTGTGAAAAAATGTGATTTTCCTGACCCCGGGAGTGTGAAAAATATCAGAATTTCCTGACCCCGGGAGTGTGAAAAATATCAGAATTTCCTGACCCCGGGAGTGTGAAAAAATCCTAATTTCCTGACCCCGGGAGTGTGAAAAAATCCAATTTTCCTGACCCCGGGAGTGTGAAAAAATCCAATTTTCCTGACCCGGGGAGTTTGAAAATAATCTGATTTTCCTGAACCTGGGAGTATGAAAATATCCGATTTTCCTGACCCCGGGTGTGTGAAAAATATCAGAATTTCCTGACCCCGTGAGTGTGAAAAAAATGTGATTTTCTTGACCCCTGGAGTGTGAAAAAAATCAGAATCTCCTGAACCCGGGAGTGTGAAAAAATGTGATTTTCTTGACCCCGGGAGTGTGAAAAAAAATCCAATTTTCCTGACCCCGGGAGTGTGAAAAAAATCCAATTTTCCTGACCCCGGGAGTGTGAAAAAAATCCAATTTTCCTGACCCCGGGAGTGTGAAAAAATCTGACTTTCCTGAACACGGGAGTATGAAAATATCCGATTTTCCTGACCCCGGGAGTGTGAAAAATATCAGAATTTCCTGACCCCGGGAGTGTGAAAAAATCCAATTTTCCTGACCCCGGGAGTGTGAAAAAAATCCAAATTTCCTGACACCGGGAGTGTGAAAAAAATCCAATTTTCCTGACGCCAGGAGTGTGAAAAAAACAGAATTTCCTGACCCCAGGAGTGTGAAAAAATGTGATTTTCCTGACCCCAGGAGTGTGAAAAATATCAGAATTTCCTGACCCCGGGAGTGTGAAAAAATGTGATTTTCCTGACCCCGGGAGTGTGAAAAATATCAGAATTTCCTGACCCCGGGTGTGTGAAAAATATCAGAATTTCCTGACCCCGGGAGTGTGAAAATAATCTGATTTTCCTGAACCTGGGAGTATGAAAATATCCGATTTTCCTGACCCCGGGAGTGTGAAAAATATCAGAATTTCCTGACCCCGTGAGTGTGAAAAAATGTGATTTTCTTGACACCTGGAGTGTGAAAAAAATCAGAATCTCCTGAACCCGGGAGTGTGAAAAAATGTGATTTTCTTGACCCCGGGAGTGTGAAAAAAATCCAATTTTCCTGACCCCGGGAGTGTGAAAAAAATCCAATTTTCCTGACCCCGGGAGTGTGAAAAAATCTGACTTTCCTGAACCCGGGAGTATGAAAATATCCGATTTTCCTGACCCCGGGAGTGTGAAAAATATCAGAATTTCCTGACCCCGGGAGTGTGAAAAATCCAATTTTCCTGACCCCGGGAGTGTGAAAAAAATCCAAATTTCCTGACACCGGGAGTGTGAAAAAAATCCAATTTCCCTGACCCCGGGAGTGTGAAAAAAATCAAATTTTCCTGACACCGGGAGTGTGAAAAAAATCCAATTTTCCTGACCCCGGGAGTGTGAAAAAAATCCAATTTTCCTGAACCCGGGAGTATGAAAATATCTGATTTTCCTGACCCCGGGAGTGTGAAAAATATCAGAATTTCCTGAACCCGGGAGTGTGAAAAAATGTAATTTTCTTGACCCCGGGAGTGTGAAAAAAATCAGAATCTCCTGAACCCGGGAGTGCGAAAAAATGTGATTTTCTTAACCCCGGGAGTGTGAAAAAAATCCAATTTTCCTGACCCCGGGAGTGTGAAAAAAATCTGACTTTCCTGAACCCGGGAGTATGAAAATATCCGATTTTCCTGACCCCGGGAGTGTGAAAAATATCAGAATTTCCTGACCCCGGGAGTGTGAAAAAATCCAATTTTCCTGACTCCGGGAGTGTGAAAAAAATCCAATTTTCCTGACACCGGGAGTGTGAAAAAAATCCAATTTTCCTGACTCTGGGAGTGTGAAAAAAATCCAATTTTCCTGACCCCGGGAGTGTGAAAAAATCCAATTTTCCTGACACCGGGAGTGTGAAAAAAACAGAATTTCCTGACCCCAGGAACGTGAAAAAATGTGATTTTCCTGACCCCGGGAGTGTGAAAAATATCAGAATTTCCTGACCCCGGGAGTGTGAAAAAATCCAATTTTCCTGAACCCGGGAGTGTGAAAAAATCCAAATTTCCTGACCCCGGGAGAGCGAAAAAATGTGATTTTCTTGACCCCGGGAGTGTGAAAAAATCAGAATCTCCTGAACCCTGGAGTGTGAAAAAATGTGATTTTCTTAATGCCGGGAGTGTGAAATAAACCCAATTTTCCTAACCCCGGGAGTGTGAAAAAAATCCAATTTTCCTGACCCCGGGAGTGTGAAAAAAATCCAATTTTCCTGAACCCCTGAGTGTGAAAAAAATCCAATTTTCCTGACCCCGGGAGTGTGAAAAAAATCCAATTTTCCTGACCCGGGGAGTTTGAAAATAATCTGATTTTCCTGACCCCGGGAGTGTGAAAAATATCAGAATTTCCTGAACCCGGGAGTGTGAAAAAATGTGATTTTCTTGACCCCGGGAGTGTGAAAAAAATCAGAATCTCCTGAACCCGGGAGTGCGAAAAAATGTGATTTTCCTGACCCCAGGAGTTTGAAAAAAATCCAATTTTCCTGACCCCGGGAGTGTGAAAAAAATCCAATTTTCCTGACCCCGGGAGTTTGAAAAAAATCTGGTTTTCCTGACCCCGGGAGTGTGAAAAAAACAGAATTTCCTGACCCCAGGAGTGTGAAAAAATGTGATTTTCCTGACCCCGGGAGTGTGAAAAATATCAGAATTTCCTGACCCCGGGAGTGCGAAAAAATGTGATTTTCTTGACCCCGGGAGTGTGAAAAAAATCAGAATCTCCTGAACCCGGGAGTGTGAAAAATGTGATTTTCTTGACCCCGGGAGTGTGAAAAAAACCCAATTTTCCTGACCCCGGGAGTGTGAAAAAAATCCAATTTTCCTGACTCCGGGAGTGTGAAAAAAATCCAATTTTCCTGACCCCGGGAGTGTGAAAAAACTCCAATTTTCCTGACCCCGGGAGTGTGAAAAAAATCTGACTTTCCTGAACCCGGGAGTGTGAAAATATCCGATTTTCCTGACCCCGGGAGTGTGAAAAATATCAGAATTTCCAGACCCCGGGAGTGTGAAAAAATCCAATTTTCCTGACCCCGGGAGTGTGAAAAAAATCCTATTTTCCTGACACCGGGAGTGTGAAAAAAATCCAATTTTCCTGACTCTGGGAGTGTGAAAATAATCCAATTTTCCTGACCCCGGGAGTGTGAAAAAAATCCAATGTTCCTGACACCGGGAGTATGAAAAAAATCCAATTTTCCTGACTCTGGGAGTGTGAAAAAAATCCAATTTTCCTGACGCCGGGAGTGTGAAAAAAACAGAATTTCCTGACCCCAGGAGTGTGAAAAAATGTGATTTTCCTGACCCCGGGAGTGTGAAAAATATCAGAATTTCCTGACCCCGGGAGTGTGAAAAATATCAGAATTTCCTGACCCCGGGAGTGTGAAAAAATCCTAATTTCCTGACCCCGGGAGTGTGAAAAAATCCAATTTTCCTGACCCCGGGAGTGTGAAAAAATCCAATTTTCCTGACCCGGGGAGTTTGAAAATAATCTGATTTTCCTGAACCTGGGAGTATGAAAATATCCGATTTTCCTGACCCCGGGTGTGTGAAAAATATCAGAATTTCCTGACCCCGTGAGTGTGAAAAAAATGTGATTTTCTTGACCCCTGGAGTGTGAAAAAAATCAGAATCTCCTGAACCCGGGAGTGTGAAAAAATGTGATTTTCTTGACCCCGGGAGTGTGAAAAAAAATCCAATTTTCCTGACCCCGGGAGTGTGAAAAAAATCCAATTTTCCTGACCCCGGGAGTGTGAAAAAAATCCAATTTTCCTGACCCCGGGAGTGTGAAAAAATCTGACTTTCCTGAACACGGGAGTATGAAAATATCCGATTTTCCTGACCCCGGGAGTGTGAAAAATATCAGAATTTCCTGACCCCGGGAGTGTGAAAAAATCCAATTTTCCTGACCCCGGGAGTGTGAAAAAAATCCAAATTTCCTGACACCGGGAGTGTGAAAAAAATCCAATTTTCCTGACGCCAGGAGTGTGAAAAAAACAGAATTTCCTGACCCCAGGAGTGTGAAAAAATGTGATTTTCCTGACCCCAGGAGTGTGAAAAATATCAGAATTTCCTGACCCCGGGAGTGTGAAAAAATGTGATTTTCCTGACCCCGGGAGTGTGAAAAATATCAGAATTTCCTGACCCCGGGTGTGTGAAAAATATCAGAATTTCCTGACCCCGGGAGTGTGAAAAAATCCTAATTTCCTGACCCCGGGAGTGTGAAAAAATCCAATTTTCCTGACCCCGGGAGTGTGAAAAAATCCAATTTTCCTGACCCGGGGAGTTTGAAAATAATCTGATTTTCCTGAACCTGGGAGTATGAAAATATCCGATTTTCCTGACCCCGGGAGTGTGAAAAATATCAGAATTTCCTGACCCCGTGAGTGTGAAAAAATGTGATTTTCTTGACACCTGGAGTGTGAAAAAAATCAGAATCTCCTGAACCCGGGAGTGTGAAAAAATGTGATTTTCTTGACCCCGGGAGTGTGAAAAAAATCCAATTTTCCTGACCCCGGGAGTGTGAAAAAAATCCAATTTTCCTGACCCCGGGAGTGTGAAAAAATCTGACTTTCCTGAACCCGGGAGTATGAAAATATCCGATTTTCCTGACCCCGGGAGTGTGAAAAATATCAGAATTTCCTGACCCCGGGAGTGTGAAAAATCCAATTTTCCTGACCCCGGGAGTGTGAAAAAAATCCAAATTTCCTGACACCGGGAGTGTGAAAAAAATCCAATTTCCCTGACCCCGGGAGTGTGAAAAAAATCAAATTTTCCTGACACCGGGAGTGTGAAAAAAACAGAATTTCCTGACCCCAGGAGTGTGAAAAAATGTGATTTTCCTGACCCCGGGAGTGTGAAAAATATCAGAATTTCCTGACCCCGGGAGTGTGAAAAAAATCCAATTTTCCTGACTCTGGGAGTGTGAAAAAAATCCAATTTTCCTGACGCCAGGAGTGTGAAAAAACAGAATTTCCTGACCCCAGGAGTGTGAAAAAATGTGATTTTCCTGACCCCGGGAGTGTGAAAAATATCAGAATTTCCTGACCCCGGGAGTGTGAAAAATATCAGAATTCCTGACCCCGGGAGTGCGAAAAAATGTGATTTTCTTGACGCCGGGAGTGTGAAAAAAATCCAATTTTCCTAACCCCGGGAGTGTGAAAAAAATCCAATTTTCCTGACCCCGGGAGTGTGGAAAAAACCCAATTTTCCTAACCCCGGGAGTGTGAAAAAAATCCAATTTTCCTGACCCCGGGAGTGTGAAAAAAATCCAATTTTCCTGACCCCGGGAGTGTGAAAAAATCCAATTTTCCTGACCCCGGGAGTGTGAAAAAAATCCAATTTTCCTGACCCGGGGAGTTTGAAAATAATCTGATTTTCCTGAACCCGGGAGTATGAAAATATCCGATTTTCCTGACCCCAGGAGTGTGAAAAATATCAGAATTTCCTGAACCCGGGAGTGTGAAAAAATGTGATTTTCTTGACCCCGGGAGTGTGAAAAAAATCAGAAACTCCTGAACCCGGGAGTGTGAAAAAATGT
The DNA here is from genome assembly GCA_035047305.1 of Bradypodion pumilum. Classification (NCBI taxonomy): domain Eukaryota; kingdom Metazoa; phylum Chordata; class Lepidosauria; order Squamata; family Chamaeleonidae; genus Bradypodion; species Bradypodion pumilum. The sequence continues at coordinate 20,272,344 of JAWDJD010000009.1, read as the reverse complement.
GATTTTCTTGACCCCGGGAGTGTGAAAAAAATCCAATTTTCCTGACCCCGGGAGTGTGAAAAAAATCCAATGTTCCTGACACCGGGAGTATGAAAAAAATCCAATTTTCCTGACTCTGGGAGTGTGAAAAAAATCCAATTTTCCTGACGCCGGGAGTGTGAAAAAAACAGAATTTCCTGACCCCAGGAGTGTGAAAAAATGTGATTTTCCTGACCCCGGGAGTGTGAAAAATATCAGAATTTCCTGACCCCGGGAGTGTGAAAAATATCAGAATTTCCTAACCCCGGGAGTGTGAAAAAATCCTAATTTCCTGACCCCGGGAGTGTGAAAAAATCCAATTTTCCTGACCCCGGGAGTGTGAAAAAATCCAATTTTCCTGACCCGGGGAGTTTGAAAATAATCTGATTTTCCTGAACCTGGGAGTATGAAAATATCCAATTTTCCTGACCCCGGGAGTGTGAAAAATATCAGAATTTCCTGACCCCGTGAGTGTGAAAAAATGTGATTTTCTTGACCCCTGGAGTGTGAAAAAAATCAGAATCTCCTGAACCCGGGAGTGTGAAAAAATGTGATTTTCTTGACCCCGGGAGTGTGAAAAAAAATCCAATTTTCCTGACGCCGGGAGTGTGAAAAAAATCCAATTTTCCTGACCCCGGGAGTGTGAAAAAAATCCAATTTTCCTGACCCCGGGAGTGTGAAAAAATCTGACTTTCCTGAACCCGGGAGTATGAAAATATCCGATTTTCCTGACCCCGGGAGTGTGAAAAATATCAGAATTTCCTGACCCCGGGAGTGTGAAAAAATCCAATTTACCTGACCCCGGGAGTGTGAAAAAAATCCAAATTTCCTGACACCGGGAGTGTGAAAAAAATCCAATTTTCCTGACCCTGGGAGTGTGAAAAAATCAAATTTTCCTGACACCGGGAGTGTGAAAAAAACAGAATTTCCTGACCCCAGGAGTGTGAAAAAATGTGATTTTCCTGACCCCGGGAGTGTGAAAAATATCAGAATTTCCTGACCCCGGGAGTGTGAAAAAAACCCAATTTTCCTGACTCTGGGAGTGTGAAAAAAATCCAATTTTCCTGACACCAGGAGTGTGAAAAAAACAGAATTTCCTGACCCCAGGAGTGTGAAAAAATGTGATTTTCCTGACCCCGGGAGTGTGAAAAATATCAGAATTTCCTGACCCCGGGAGTGTGAAAAAATGTGATTTTCCTGACCCCGGGAGTGTGAAAAATATCAGAATTTCCTGACCCCGGGTGTGTGAAAAATATCAGAATTTCCTGACCCCGGGAGTGTGAAAAAATCCTAATTTCCTGACCCCGGGAGTGTGAAAAAATCCAATTTTCCTGACCCCGGGAGTGTGAAAAATATCAGAATTTCCTGACCCCGTGAGTGTGAAAAAATGTGATTTTCTTGACACCTGGAGTGTGAAAAAAATCAGAATCTCCTGAACCCGGGAGTGTGAAAAAATGTGATTTTCTTGACCCCGGGAGTGTGAAAAAAATCCAATTTTCCTGACCCCGGGAGTGTGAAAAAAATCCAATTTTCCTGACCCCGGGAGTGTGAAAAAAATCCAATTTTCCTGACCCCGGGAGTGTGAAAAAATCTGACTTTCCTGAACCCGGGAGTATGAAAATATCCGATTTTCCTGACCCCGGGAGTGTGAAAAATATCAGAATTTCCTGACCCCGGGAGTGTGAAAAATCCAATTTTCCTGACCCCGGGAGTGTGAAAAAAATCCAAATTTCCTGACACCGGGAGTGTGAAAAAAATCCAATTTCCCTGACCCCGGGAGTGTGAAAAAAATCAAATTTTCCTGACACCGGGAGTGTGAAAAAAACAGAATTTCCTGACCCCAGGAGTGTGAAAAAATGTGATTTTCCTGACCCCGGGAGTGTGAAAAATATCAGAATTTCCTGACCCCGGGAGTGTGAAAAAAATCCAATTTTCCTGACTCTGGGAGTGTGAAAAAAATCCAATTTTCCTGACGCCAGGAGTGTGAAAAAACAGAATTTCCTGACTCCAGGAGTGTGAAAAAATGTGATTTTCCTGACCCCGGGAGTGTGAAAAATATCAGAATTTCCTGACCCCGGGAGTGTGAAAAATATCAGAATTCCTGACCCCGGGAGTGCAAAAAAATGTGATTTTCTTGACGCCGGGAGTGTGAAAAAAATCCAATTTTCCTAACCCCGGGAGTGTGAAAAAAATCCAATTTTCCTGACCCCGGGAGTGTGGAAAAAACCCAATTTTCCTAACCCCGGGAGTGTGAAAAAAATCCAATTTTCCTGACCCCGGGAGTGTGACAAAAATCCAATTTTCCTGACCCTGGGAGTGTGAAAAAATCCAATTTTCCTGACCCCGGGAGTGTGAAAAAAATCCAATTTTCCTGACCCGGGGAGTTTGAAAATAATCTGATTTTCCTGAACCCGGGAGTATGAAAATATCCGATTTTCCTGACCCCAGGAGTGTGAAAAATATCAGAATTTCCTGAACCCGGGAGTGTGAAAAAATGTGATTTTCTTGACCCCGGGAGTGTGAAAAAAATCAGAAACTCCTGAACCCGGGAGTGTGAAAAAATGTGATTTTCTTGACCCCGGGAGTGTGAAAAAAATCCAATTTTCCTGACCCCGGGAGTGTGAAAAAAATCCAATTTTCCTGACCCCGGGAGTGTGAAAAAAATCCAATTTTCCTGACCCCGGGAGTGTGAAAAAATCTGACTTTCCTGAACCCGGGAGTATGAAAATATCCGATTTTCCTGACCCCGGGAGTGTGAAAAAAATCCAATTTTCCTGACCCCGGGAGTGTGAAAAAAATCCAATTTTCCTGACCCCGGGAGTGTGAAAAAAATCCAATTTTCCTGACCCCGGGAGTGTGAAAAAATCTGACTTTCCTGAACCCGGGAGTATGAAAATATCCGATTTTCCTGACCCCGGGAGTGTGAAAAATATCAGAATTTCCTGACCCCGGGAGTGTGAAAAAATCCAATTTACCTGACCCCGGGAGTGTGAAAAAAATCCAAATTTCCTGACACCGGGAGTGTGAAAAAAATCCAATTTTCCTGACCCTGGGAGTGTGAAAAAATCAAATTTTCCTGACACCGGGAGTGTGAAAAAAACAGAATTTCCTGACCCCAGGAGTGTGAAAAAATGTGATTTTCCTGACCCCGGGAGTGTGAAAAATATCAGAATTTCCTGACCCCGGGAGTGTGAAAAAAACCCAATTTTCCTGACTCTGGGAGTGTGAAAAAAATCCAATTTTCCTGACACCAGGAGTGTGAAAAAAACAGAATTTCCTGACCCCAGGAGTGTGAAAAAATGTGATTTTCCTGACCCCGGGAGTGTGAAAAATATCAGAATTTCCTGACCCCGGGAGTGTGAAAAAATGTGATTTTCCTGACCCCGGGAGTGTGAAAAATATCAGAATTTCCTGACCCCGGGTGTGTGAAAAATATCAGAATTTCCTGACCCCGGGAGTGTGAAAAAATCCTAATTTCCTGACCCCGGGAGTGTGAAAAAATCCAATTTTCCTGACCCCGGGAGTGTGAAAAATATCAGAATTTCCTGACCCCGGGAGTGTGAAAAAATGTGATTTTCTTGACACCTGGAGTGTGAAAAAAATCAGAATCTCCTGAACCCGGGAGTGTGAAAAAATGTGATTTTCTTGACCCCGGGAGTGTGAAAAAAATCCAATTTTCCTGACCCCGGGAGTGTGAAAAAAATCCAATTTTCCTGACCCCGGGAGTGTGAAAAAAATCCAATTTTCCTGACCCCGGGAGTGTGAAAAAATCTGACTTTCCTGAACCCGGGAGTATGAAAATATCCGATTTTCCTGACCCCGGGAGTGTGAAAAATATCAGAATTTCCTGACCCCGGGAGTGTGAAAAATCCAATTTTCCTGACCCCGGGAGTGTGAAAAAAATCCAAATTTCCTGACACCGGGAGTGTGAAAAAAATCCAATTTCCCTGACCCCGGGAGTGTGAAAAAAATCAAATTTTCCTGACACCGGGAGTGTGAAAAAAACAGAATTTCCTGACCCCAGGAGTGTGAAAAAATGTGATTTTCCTGACCCCGGGAGTGTGAAAAATATCAGAATTTCCTGACCCCGGGAGTGTGAAAAAAATCCAATTTTCCTGACTCTGGGAGTGTGAAAAAAATCCAATTTTCCTGACGCCAGGAGTGTGAAAAAACAGAATTTCCTGACCCCAGGAGTGTGAAAAAATGTGATTTTCCTGACCCCGGGAGTGTGAAAAATATCAGAATTTCCTGACCCCGGGAGTGTGAAAAATATCAGAATTCCTGACCCCGGGAGTGCAAAAAAATGTGATTTTCTTGACGCCGGGAGTGTGAAAAAAATCCAATTTTCCTAACCCCGGGAGTGTGAAAAAAATCCAATTTTCCTGACCCCGGGAGTGTGGAAAAAACCCAATTTTCCTAACCCCGGGAGTGTGAAAAAAATCCAATTTTCCTGACCCCGGGAGTGTGACAAAAATCCAATTTTCCTGACCCCGGGAGTGTGAAAAAATCCAATTTTCCTGACCCCGGGAGTGTGAAAAAAATCCAATTTTCCTGACCCGGGGAGTTTGAAAATAATCTGATTTTCCTGAACCCGGGAGTATGAAAATATCCGATTTTCCTGACCCCAGGAGTGTGAAAAATATCAGAATTTCCTGAACCCGGGAGTGTGAAAAAATGTGATTTTCTTGACCCCGGGAGTGTGAAAAAAATCAGAAACTCCTGAACCCGGGAGTGTGAAAAAATGTGATTTTCTTGACCCCGGGAGTGTGAAAAAAATCCAATTTTCCTGACCCCGGGAGTGTGAAAAAAATCCAATTTTCCTGACCCCGGGAGTGTGAAAAAAATCCAATTTTCCTGACCCCGGGAGTGTGAAAAAATCTGACTTTCCTGAACCCGGGAGTATGAAAATATCCGATTTTCCTGACCCCGGGAGTGTGAAAAATATCAGAATTTCCTGACCCCGGCAGTGTGAAAAAAATCCAATTTTCCTGACGCCAGGAGTGTGAAAAAAACAGAATTTCCTGACCCCAGGAGTGTGAAAAAATGTGATTTTCCTGACCCCAGGAGTGTGAAAAATATCAGAATTTCCTGACCCCGGGAGTGTGAAAAAATGTGATTTTCCTGACCCCGGGAGTGTGAAAAATATCAGAATTTCCTGACCCCGGGTGTGTGAAAAATATCAGAATTTCCTGACCCCGGGAGTGTGAAAAAATCCTAATTTCCTGACCCCGGGAGTGTGAAAAAATCCAATTTTCCTGACCCCGGGAGTGTGAAAAAATCCAATTTTCCTGACCCGGGGAGTTTGAAAATAATCTGATTTTCCTGAACCTGGGAGTATGAAAATATCCGATTTTCCTGACCCCGGGAGTGTGAAAAATATCAGAATTTCCTGACCCCGTGAGTGTGAAAAAATGTGATTTTCTTGACACCTGGAGTGTGAAAAAAATCAGAATCTCCTGAACCCGGGAGTGTGAAAAAATGTGATTTTCTTGACCCCGGGAGTGTGAAAAAAATCCAATTTTCCTGACCCCGGGAGTGTGAAAAAAATCCAATTTTCCTGACCCCGGGAGTGTGAAAAAATCTGACTTTCCTGAACCCGGGAGTATGAAAATATCCGATTTTCCTGACCCCGGGAGTGTGAAAAATATCAGAATTTCCTGACCCCGGGAGTGTGAAAAATCCAATTTTCCTGACCCCGGGAGTGTGAAAAAAATCCAAATTTCCTGACACCGGGAGTGTGAAAAAAATCCAATTTCCCTGACCCCGGGAGTGTGAAAAAAATCAAATTTTCCTGACACCGGGAGTGTGAAAAAAACAGAATTTCCTGACCCCAGGAGTGTGAAAAAATGTGATTTTCCTGACCCCGGGAGTGTGAAAAATATCAGAATTTCCTGACCCCGGGAGTGTGAAAAAAATCCAATTTTCCTGACTCTGGGAGTGTGAAAAAAATCCAATTTTCCTGACGCCAGGAGTGTGAAAAAACAGAATTTCCTGACCCCAGGAGTGTGAAAAAATGTGATTTTCCTGACCCCGGGAGTGTGAAAAATATCAGAATTTCCTGACCCCGGGAGTGTGAAAAATATCAGAATTCCTGACCCCGGGAGTGCGAAAAAATGTGATTTTCTTGACGCCGGGAGTGTGAAAAAAATCCAATTTTCCTAACCCCGGGAGTGTGAAAAAAATCCAATTTTCCTGACCCCGGGAGTGTGGAAAAAACCCAATTTTCCTAACCCCGGGAGTGTGAAAAAAATCCAATTTTCCTGACCCCGGGAGTGTGAAAAAAATCCAATTTTCCTGACCCCGGGAGTGTGAAAAAATCCAATTTTCCTGACCCCGGGAGTGTGAAAAAAATCCAATTTTCCTGACCCGGGGAGTTTGAAAATAATCTGATTTTCCTGAACCCGGGAGTATGAAAATATCCGATTTTCCTGACCCCAGGAGTGTGAAAAATATCAGAATTTCCTGAACCCAGGAGTGTGAAAAAATGTGATTTTCTTGACCCCGGGAGTGTGAAAAAAATCAGAAACTCCTGAACCCGGGAGTGTGAAAAAATGTGATTTTCTTGACCCCGGGAGTGTGAAAAAAATCCAATTTTCCTGACCCCGGGAGTGTGAAAAAAATCCAATGTTCCTGACACCGGGAGTATGAAAAAAATCCAATTTTCCTGACTCTGGGAGTGTGAAAAAAATCCAATTTTCCTGACGCCGGGAGTGTGAAAAAAACAGAATTTCCTGACCCCAGGAGTGTGCAAAAATGTGATTTTCCTGACCCCGGGAGTGTGAAAAATATCAGAATTTCCTGACCCCGGGAGTGTGAAAAATATCAGAATTTCCTGACCCCGGGAGTGTGAAAAAATCCTAATTTCCTGACCCCGGGAGTGTGAAAAAATCCAATTTTCCTGACCCCGGGAGTGTGAAAAAATCCAATTTTCCTGACCCGGGGAGTTTGAAAATAATCTGATTTTCCTGAACCTGGGAGTATGAAAATATCCGATTTTCCTGACCCCGGGAGTGTGAAAAATATCAGAATTTCCTGACCCCGTGAGTGTGAAAAAATGTGATTTTCTTGACCCCTGGAGTGTGAAAAAAATCAGAATCTCCTGAACCCGGGAGTGTGAAAAAATGTGATTTTCTTGACCCCGGGAGTGTGAAAAAAAATCCAATTTTCCTGACGCCGGGAGTGTGAAAAAAATCCAATTTTCCTGACCCCGGGAGTGTGAAAAAAATCCAATTTTCCTGACCCCGGGAGTGTGAAAAAATCTGACTTTCCTGAACCCGGGAGTATGAAAATATCCGATTTTCCTGACCCCGGGAGTGTGAAAAATATCAGAATTTCCTGACCCCGGGAGTGTGAAAAAATCCAATTTACCTGACCCCGGGAGTGTGAAAAAAATCCAAATTTCCTGACACCGGGAGTGTGAAAAAAATCCAATTTTCCTGACCCTGGGAGTGTGAAAAAATCAAATTTTCCTGACACCGGGAGTGTGAAAAAAACAGAATTTCCTGACCCCAGGAGTGTGAAAAAATGTGATTTTCCTGACCCCGGGAGTGTGAAAAATATCAGAATTTCCTGACCCCGGGAGTGTGAAAAAAATCCAATTTTCCTGACTCTGGGAGTGTGAAAAAAATCCAATTTTCCTGACACCAGGAGTGTGAAAAAAACAGAATTTCCTGACCCCAGGAGTGTGAAAAAATGTGATTTTCCTGACCCCGGGAGTGTGAAAAATATCAGAATTTCCTGACCCCGGGAGTGTGAAAAAATGTGATTTTCCTGACCCCGGGAGTGTGAAAAATATCAGAATTTCCTGACCCCGGGTGTGTGAAAAATATCAGAATTTCCTGACCCCGGGAGTGTGAAAAAATCCTAATTTCCTGACCCCGGGAGTGTGAAAAAATCCAATTTTCCTGACCCTGGGAGTGTGAAAAATATCAGAATTTCCTGACCCCGTGAGTGTGAAAAAATGTGATTTTCTTGACACCTGGAGTGTGAAAAAAATCAGAATCTCCTGAACCCGGGAGTGTGAAAAAATGTGATTTTCTTGACCCCGGGAGTGTGAAAAAAATCCAATTTTCCTGACCCCGGGAGTGTGAAAAAAATCCAATTTTCCTGACCCCGGGAGTGTGAAAAAATCTGACTTTCCTGAACCCGGGAGTATGAAAATATCCGATTTTCCTGACCCCGGGAGTGTGAAAAATATCAGAATTTCCTGACCCCGGGAGTGTGAAAAATCCAATTTTCCTGACCCCGGGAGTGTGAAAAAAATCCAAATTTCCTGACACCGGGAGTGTGAAAAAAATCCAATTTCCCTGACCCCGGGAGTGTGAAAAAAATCAAATTTTCCTGACACCGGGAGTGTGAAAAAAACAGAATTTCCTGACCCCAGGAGTGTGAAAAAATGTGATTTTCCTGACCCCGGGAGTGTGAAAAATATCAGAATTTCCTGACCCCGGGAGTGTGAAAAAAATCCAATTTTCCTGACTCTGGGAGTGTGAAAAAAATCCAATTTTCCTGACGCCAGGAGTGTGAAAAAACAGAATTTCCTGACCCCAGGAGTGTGAAAAAATGTGATTTTCCTGACCCCGGGAGTGTGAAAAATATCAGAATTTCCTGACCCCGGGAGTGTGAAAAATATCAGAATTCCTGACCCCGGGAGTGCGAAAAAATGTGATTTTCTTGACGCCGGGAGTGTGAAAAAAATCCAATTTTCCTAACCCCGGGAGTGTGAAAAAAATCCAATTTTCCTGACCCCGGGAGTGTGGAAAAAACCCAATTTTCCTAACCCCGGGAGTGTGAAAAAAATCCAATTTTCCTGACCCCGGGAGTGTGACAAAAATCCAATTTTCCTGACCCCGGGAGTGTGAAAAAATCCAATTTTCCTGACCCCGGGAGTGTGAAAAAAATCCAATTTTCCTGACCCGGGGAGTTTGAAAATAATCTGATTTTCCTGAACCCGGGAGTATGAAAATATCCGATTTTCCTGACCCCAGGAGTGTGAAAAATATCAGAATTTCCTGAACCCGGGAGTGTGAAAAAATGTGATTTTCTTGACCCCGGGAGTGTGAAAAAAATCAGAAACTCCTGAACCCGGGAGTGTGAAAAAATGTGATTTTCTTGACCCCGGGAGTGTGAAAAAAATCCAATTTTCCTGACCCCGGGAGTGTGAAAAAAATCCAATTTTCCTGACCCCGGGAGTGTGAAAAAAATCCAATTTTCCTGACCCCGGGAGTGTGAAAAAATCTGACTTTCCTGAACCCGGGAGTATGAAAATATCCGATTTTCCTGACCCCGGGAGTGTGAAAAATATCAGAATTTCCTGACCCCGGCAGTGTGAAAAAATCCAATTTTCCTGACCCCGGGAGTGTGAAAAAAATCCAAATTTCCTTACACTGGGAGTGTGAAAAAAATCCAATTTTCCTGACCCTGGGAGTGTGAAAAAAATCAAATTTTCCTGACACCGGGAGTGTGAAAAAAACAGAATTTCCTGACCCCAGGAGTGTGAAAAAATGTGATTTTCCTGACCCCGGGAGTGTGAAAAAAATCAGAATCTCCTGAACCCGGGAGTGTGAAAAAATGTGATTTTCTTGACCCCGGGAGTGTGAAAAAAATCCAATTTTCCTGACCCCGGGAGTGTGAAAAAAATCCAATGTTCCTGACACCGGGAGTATGAAAAAAATCCAATTTTCCTGACTCTGGGAGTGTGAAAAAAATCCAATTTTCCTGACGCCGGGAGTGTGAAAAAAACAGAATTTCCTGACCCCAGGAGTGTGAAAAAATGTGATTTTCCTGACCCCGGGAGTGTGAAAAATATCAGAATTTCCTGACCCCGGGAGTGTGAAAAATATCAGAATTTCCTGACCCCGGGAGTGTGAAAAAATCCTAATTTCCTGACCCCGGGAGTGTGAAAAAATCCAATTTTCCTGACCCCGGGAGTGTGAAAAAATCCAATTTTCCTGACCCGGGGAGTTTGAAAATAATCTGATTTTCCTGAACCTGGGAGTATGAAAATATCCGATTTTCCTGACCCCGGGAGTGTGAAAAATATCAGAATTTCCTGACCCCGTGAGTGTGAAAAAATGTGATTTTCTTGACCCCTGGAGTGTGAAAAAAATCAGAATCTCCTGAACCCGGGAGTGTGAAAAAATGTGATTTTCTTGACCCCGGGAGTGTGAAAAAAAATCCAATTTTCCTGACGCCGGGAGTGTGAAAAAAATCCAATTTTCCTGACCCCGGGAGTGTGAAAAAAATCCAATTTTCCTGACCCCGGGAGTGTGAAAAAATCTGACTTTCCTGAACCCGGGAGTATGAAAATATCCGATTTTCCTGACCCCGGGAGTGTGAAAAATATCAGAATTTCCTGACCCCGGGAGTGTGAAAAAATCCAATTTACCTGACCCCGGGAGTGTGAAAAAAATCCAAATTTCCTGACACCGGGAGTGTGAAAAAAATCCAATTTTCCTGACCCTGGGAGTGTGAAAAAATCAAATTTTCCTGACACCGGGAGTGTGAAAAAAACAGAATTTCCTGACCCCAGGAGTGTGAAAAAATGTGATTTTCCTGACCCCGGGAGTGTGAAAAATATCAGAATTTCCTGACCCCGGGAGTGTGAAAAAAATCCAATTTTCCTGACTCTGGGAGTGTGAAAAAAATCCAATTTTCCTGACACCAGGAGTGTGAAAAAAACAGAATTTCCTGACCCCAGGAGTGTGAAAAAATGTGATTTTCCTGACCCCGGGAGTGTGAAAAATATCAGAATTTCCTGACCCCGGGAGTGTGAAAAAATGTGATTTTCCTGACCCCGGGAGTGTGAAAAATATCAGAATTTCCTGACCCCGGGTGTGTGAAAAATATCAGAATTTCCTGACCCCGGGAGTGTGAAAAAATCCTAATTTCCTGACCCCGGGAGTGTGAAAAAATCCAATTTTCCTGAAACCGGGAGTGTGAAAAATATCAGAATTTCCTGACCCCGTGAGTGTGAAAAAATGTGATTTTCTTGACACCTGGAGTGTGAAAAAAATCAGAATCTCCTGAACCCGGGAGTGTGAAAAAATGTGATTTTCTTGACCCCGGGAGTGTGAAAAAAATCCAATTTTCCTGACCCCGGGAGTGTGAAAAAAATCCAATTTTCCTGACCCCGGGAGTGTGAAAAAAATCCAATTTTCCTGACCCCGGGAGTGTGAAAAAATCTGACTTTCCTGAACCCGGGAGTATGAAAATATCCGATTTTCCTGACCCCGGGAGTGTGAAAAATATCAGAATTTCCTGACCCCGGGAGTGTGAAAAATCCAATTTTCCTGACCCCGGGAGTGTGAAAAAAATCAAAATTTCCTGACACCGGGAGTGTGAAAAAAATCCAATTTCCCTGACCCCGGGAGTGTGAAAAAAATCAAATTTTCCTGACACCGGGAGTGTGAAAAAAACAGAATTTCCTGACCCCAGGAGTGTGAAAAAATGTGATTTTCCTGACCCCGGGAGTGTGAAAAATATCAGAATTTCCTGACCCCGGGAGTGTGAAAAAAATCCAATTTTCCTGACTCTGGGAGTGTGAAAAAAATCCAATTTTCCTGACGCCAGGAGTGTGAAAAAACAGAATTTCCTGACCCCAGGAGTGTGAAAAAATGTGATTTTCCTGACCCCGGGAGTGTGAAAAATATCAGAATTTCCTGACCCCGGGAGTGTGAAAAATATCAGAATTCCTGACCCCGGGAGTGCGAAAAAATGTGATTTTCTTGACGCCGGGAGTGTGAAAAAAATCCAATTTTCCTAACCCCGGGAGTGTGAAAAAAATCCAATTTTCCTGACCCCGGGAGTGTGGAAAAAACCCAATTTTCCTAACCCCGGGAGTGTGAAAAAAATCCAATTTTCCTGACCCCGGGAGTGTGAAAAAAATCCAATTTTCCTGACCCCGGGAGTGTGAAAAAATCCAATTTTCCTGACCCCGGGAGTGTGAAAAAAATCCAATTTTCCTGACCCGGGGAGTTTGAAAATAATCTGATTTTCCTGAACCCGGGAGTATGAAAATATCCGATTTTCCTGACCCCAGGAGTGTGAAAAATATCAGAATTTCCTGAACCCGGGAGTGTGAAAAAATGTGATTTTCTTGACCCTGGGAGTGTGAAAAAAATCAGAAACTCCTGAACCCGGGAGTGTGAAAAAATGTGATTTTCTTGACCCCGGGAGTGTGAAAAAAATCCAATTTTCCTGACCCCGGGAGTGTGAAAAAAATCCAATTTTCCTGACCCCGGGAGTGTGAAAAAAATCCAATTTTCCTGACCCCGGGAGTGTGAAATATCTGACTTTCCTGAACCCGGGAGTATGAAAATATCCGATTTTCCTGACCCCGGGAGTGTGAAAAATATCAGAATTTCCTGACCCCGGCAGTGTGAAAAAATCCAATTTTCCTGACCCCGGGAGTGTGAAAAAAATCCAAATTTCCTTACACCGGGAGTGTGAAAAAAATCCAATTTTCCTGACCCTGGGAGTGTGAAAAAAATCAAATTTTCCTGACACCGGGAGTGTGAAAAAAACAGAATTTCCTGACCCCAGGAGTGTGAAAAAATGTGATTTTCCTGACCCCGGGAGTGTGAAAAAAATCAGAATCTCCTGAACCCGGGAGTGTGAAAAAATGTGATTTTCTTGACCCCGGGAGTGTGAAAAAAATCCAATTTTCCTGACCCCGGGAGTGTGAAAAAAATCCAATGTTCCTGACACCGGGAGTATGAAAAAAATCCAATTTTCCTGACTCTGGGAGTGTGAAAAAAATCCAATTTTCCTGACGCCGGGAGTGTGAAAAAAACAGAATTTCCTGACCCCAGGAGTGTGAAAAAATGTGATTTTCCTGACCCCGGGAGTGTGAAAAATATCAGAATTTCCTGACCCCGGGAGTGTGAAAAATATCAGAATTTCCTGACCCCGGGAGTGTGAAAAAATCCTAATTTCCTGACCCCGGGAGTGTGAAAAAATCCAATTTTCCTGACCCCGGGAGTGTGAAAAAATCCAATTTTCCTGACCCGGGGAGTTTGAAAATAATCTGATTTTCCTGAACCTGGGAGTATGAAAATATCCGATTTTCCTGACCCCGGGAGTGTGAAAAATATCAGAATTTCCTGACCCCGTGAGTGTGAAAAAATGTGATTTTCTTGACCCCTGGAGTGTGAAAAAAATCAGAATCTCCTGAACCCGGGAGTGTGAAAAAATGTGATTTTCTTGACCCCGGGAGTGTGAAAAAAAATCCAATTTTCCTGACGCCGGGAGTGTGAAAAAAATCCAATTTTCCTGACCCCGGGAGTGTGAAAAAAATCCAATTTTCCTGACCCCGGGAGTGTGAAAAAATCTGACTTTCCTGAACCCGGGAGTATGAAAATATCCGATTTTCCTGACCCCGGGAGTGTGAAAAATATCAGAATTTCCTGACCCCGGGAGTGTGAAAAAATCCAATTTACCTGACCCCGGGAGTGTGAAAAAAATCCAAATTTCCTGACACCGGGAGTGTGAAAAAAATCCAATTTTCCTGACCCTGGGAGTGTGAAAAAATCAAATTTTCCTGACACCGGGAGTGTGAAAAAAACAGAATTTCCTGACCCCAGGAGTGTGAAAAAATGTGATTTTCCTGACCCCGGGAGTGTGAAAAATATCAGAATTTCCTGACCCCGGGAGTGTGAAAAAAATCCAATTTTCCTGACTCTGGGAGTGTGAAAAAAATCCAATTTTCCTGACACCAGGAGTGTGAAAAAAACAGAATTTCCTGACCCCAGGAGTGTGAAAAAATGTGATTTTCCTGACCCCGGGAGTGTGAAAAATATCAGAATTTCCTGACCCCGGGAGTGTGAAAAAATGTGATTTTCCTGACCCCGGGAGTGTGAAAAATATCAGAATTTCCTGACCCCGGGTGTGTGAAAAATATCAGAATTTCCTGACCCCGGGAGTGTGAAAAAATCCTAATTTCCTGACCCCGGGAGTGTGAAAAAATCCAATTTTCCTGACCCCGGGAGTGTGAAAAATATCAGAATTTCCTGACCCCGTGAGTGTGAAAAAATGTGATTTTCTTGACACCTGGAGTGTGAAAAAAATCAGAATCTCCTGAACCCGGGAGTGTGAAAAAATGTGATTTTCTTGACCCCGGGAGTGTGAAAAAAATCCAATTTTCCTGACCCCGGGAGTGTGAAAAAAATCCAATTTTCCTGACCCCGGGAGTGTGAAAAAATCTGACTTTCCTGAACCCGGGAGTATGAAAATATCCGATTTTCCTGACCCCGGGAGTGTGAAAAATATCAGAATTTCCTGACCCCGGGAGTGTGAAAAATCCAATTTTCCTGACCCCGGGAGTGTGAAAAAAATCCAATTTCCCTGACCCCGGGAGTGTGAAAAAAATCAAATTTTCCTGACACCGGGAGTGTGAAAAAAACAGAATTTCCTGACCCCAGGAGTGTGAAAAAATGTGATTTTCCTGACCCCGGGAGTGTGAAAAATATCAGAATTTCCTGACCCCGGGAGTGTGAAAAAAATCCAATTTTCCTGACTCTGGGAGTGTGAAAAAAATCCAATTTTCCTGACGCCAGGAGTGTGAAAAAACAGAATTTCCTGACCCCAGGAGTGTGAAAAAATGTGATTTTCCTGACCCCGGGAGTGTGAAAAATATCAGAATTTCCTGACCCCGGGAGTGTGAAAAATATCAGAATTCCTGACCCCGGGAGTGCGAAAAAATGTGATTTTCTTGACGCCGGGAGTGTGAAAAAAATCCAATTTTCCTAACCCCGGGAGTGTGAAAAAAATCCAATTTTCCTGACCCCGGGAGTGTGGAAAAAACCCAATTTTCCTAACCCCGGGAGTGTGAAAAAAATCCAATTTTCCTGACCCCGGGAGTGTGAAAAAAATCCAATTTTCCTGACCCCGGGAGTGTGAAAAAAATCCAATTTTCCTGACCCCGGGAGTGTGAAAAAATCTGACTTTCCTGAACCCGGGAGTATGAAAATATCCGATTTTCCTGACCCCGGGAGTGTGAAAAATATCAGAATTTCCTGACCCCGGCAGTGTGAAAAAATCCAATTTTCCTGACCCCGGGAGTGTGAAAAAAATCCAAATTTCCTTACACCGGGAGTGTGAAAAAAATCCAATTTTCCTGACCCTGGGAGTGTGAAAAAAATCAAATTTTCCTGACACCGGGAGTGTGAAAAAAACAGAATTTCCTGACCCCAGGAGTGTGAAAAAATGTGATTTTCCTGACCCCGGGAGTGTGAAAAATATCAGAATTTCCTGACCCCGGGAGTGTGAAAAATATCAGAATTCCTGACCCCGGGAGTGCGAAAAAATGTGATTTTCTTGACCCCGGGAGTGTAAAAAATATCAGAATCTCCTGAACCCGGGAGTGTGAAAAAATGTGATTTTCTTGACGCCGGGAGTGTGAAAAAAACCCAATTTTCCTAACCCCGGGAGTGTGAAAAAAATCCAATTTTCCTGACCCCGGGAGTGTGGAAAAAACCCAATTTTCCTGACCACGGGAGTGTGAAAAAAATCCAATTTTCCTGACCCCGGGAGTGTGAAAAAAATCCAATTTTCCTGACCCCGGGAGTGTGAAAAAATCCAATTTTCCTGACCCCGGGAGTGTGAAAAAAATCCAATTTTCCTGACCCGGGGAGTTTGAAAATAATCTGATTTTCCTGAACCCGGGAGTATGAAAATATCCGATTTTCCTGACCCCAGGAGTGTGAAAAATATCAGAATTTCCTGAACCCGGGAGTGTGAAAAATGTGATTTTCTTGACCCCGGGAGTGTGAAAAAAATCAGAATCTCCTGAACCCGGGAGTGTGAAAAAATGTGATTTTCTTGACCCCGGGAGTGTGAAAAAAATCCAATTTTCCTGACCCCGGGAGTGTGAAAAAAATCCAATTTTCCTGACCCCGGGAGTGTGAAAAAAATCCAATTTTCCTGACCCTGGGAGTGTGAAAAAATCTGACTTTCCTGAACCTGGGAGTATGAAAATATCCGATTTTCCTGACCCCGGGAGTGTGAAAAATATCAGAATTTCCTGACCCCGGGAGTGTGAAAAAAATCCAAATTTCCTTACACCGGGAGTGTGAAAAAAAATCCAATTTTCCTGACCCTGGGAGTGTGAAAAAAATCAAATTTTCCTGACACCGGGAGTGTGAAAAAAACAGAATTTCCTGACCCCAGGAGTGTGAAAAAATGTGATTTTCCTGACCCCGGGAGTGTGAAAAATATCAGAATTTCCTGACCCCGGGAGTGTGAAAAATATCAGAATTCCTGACCCCGGGAGTGCGAAAAAATGTGATTTTCTTGACCCCGGGAGTGTAAAAAATATCAGAATCTCCTGAACCCGGGAGTGTGAAAAAATGTGATTTTCTTGACGCCGGGAGTGTGAAAAAAACCCAATTTTCCTAACCCCGGGAGTGTGAAAAAAATCCAATTTTCCTGACCCCGGGAGTGTGGAAAAAACCCAATTTTCCTAACCCTGGGAGTGTGAAAAAAATCCAATTTTCCTGACCCCGGGAGTGTGAAAAAAATCCAATTTTCCTGACCCCGGGAGTGTGAAAAAATCCAATTTTCCTGACTCCGGGAGTGTGAAAAAAATCCAATTTTCCTGACCCTGGGAGTGTGAAAAAAATCCAATTTTCCTGACCCGGGGAGTTTGAAAATAATCTGATTTTCCTGAACCCGGGAGTATGAAAATATCCGATTTTCCTGACCCCGGGAGTGTGAAAAATATCAGAATTTCCTGACCCCGTGAGTGTGAAAAAATGTGATTTTCTTGATCCCGGGAGTGTGAAAAAAATCCAATTTTCCTGACCCGGGGAGTTTGAAAATAATCTGATTTTCCTGAACCCGGGAGTATGAAAATATCCGATTTTCCTGACCCCGGGAGTGTGAAAAATATCAGAATTTCCTGAACCCGGGAGTGTGAAAAAATGTGATTTTCTTGACCCCGGGAGTGTGAAAAAAATCAGAATCTCCTGAACCCGGGAGTGCGAAAAAATGTGATTTTCTTGACCCCGGGAGTCTGAAGAAAATCAGAATCTCCTGAACCCGGGAGTGTGAAAAAAATGTGATTTTCTTGACCCCGGGAGTGTGAAAAAATCCAATTTTCCTGACTCCGGGCGTGTGAAAAAAATCCAATTTTCCTGACCCCGGGAGTGTGAAAAAAATCCAATTTTCCTGACCCGGGGAGTTTGAAAATAATCTGATTTTCCTGAACCCGGGAGTATGAAAATATCCGATTTTCCTGACCCTGGGAGTGTGAAAAATATCAGAATTTCCTGACCCCATGAGTGTGAAAAAATGTGATTTTCTTGACCCCGGGAGTGTGAAAAAAATCCAATTTTCCTGACCCCGGGAGTGTGAAAAAAACTCCAATTTTCCTGACCCCGGGAGTGTGAAAAAAATCTGACTTTCCTGAACCCGGGAGTGTGAAAATATCCGATTTTCCTGACCCCGGGAGTGTGAAAAATATCAGAATTTCCTGACCCCGGGAGTGTGAAAAAATCCAATTTTCCTGACCCCGGGAGTGTGAAAAAAATCCAATTTTCCTGACCCCGGGAGTGTGAAAAAATCCAATTTTCCTGACCCCGGGAGTGTGAAAAAATCTGACTTTCCTGAACCCAGGAGTTTGAAAATATCCGATTTTCCTGACCCCGGGAGTGTGAAAAATATCAGAATTTCCTGACCCCGGGAGTGTGAAAAAATCCAATTTTCCTGACCCCGGGAGTGTGAAAAAAATCCAAGTTTCCTGACACCGGGAGTGTGAAAAAAATCCAATTTTCCTGACCCTGGGAGTGTGAAAAAAATCAAATTTTCCTGACACCGGGAGTGTGAAAAAAACAGAATTTCCTGACCACAGGAGTGTGAAAAAATGTGATTTTCCTGACCCCGGGAGTGTGAAAAATATCAGAATTTCCTGACTCTGGGAGTGTGAAAAAAATCCAATTTTCCTGACGCCAGGAGTGTGAAAAAAAATCCAATTTTCCTGACCCGGGGAGTTTGAAAATAATCTGATTTTCCTGAACCCGGGAGTATGAAAATATCCGATTTTCCTGACCCTGGGAGTGTGAAAAATATCAGAATTTCCTGAACCCGGGAGTATGAAAATATCCGATTTTCCTGACCCCGGGAGTGTGAAAAAAATCCAATTTTCCTGACCCCGGGAGTGTGAAAAAAACTCCAATTTTCCTGACCCCGGGAGTGTGAAAAAAATCTGACTTTCCTGAACCCGGGAGTGTGAAAATATCCGATTTTCCTGACCCCGGGAGTGTGAAAAATATCAGAATTTCCTGACCCCGGGAGTGTGAAAAAATCCAATTTTCCTGACCCCGGGAGTGTGAAAAAAATCCAATTTTCCTGACCCCGGGAGTGTGAAAAAATCCAATTTTCCTGACCCCGGGAGTGTGAAAAAATCTGACTTTCCTGAACCCAGGAGTATGAAAATATCCGATTTTCCTGACCCCGGGAGTGTGAAAAATATCAGAATTTCCTGACCCCGGGAGTGTGAAAAAATCCGATTTTCCTGACCCCGGGAGTGTGAAAAAAATCCAAATTTCCTGACACCGGGTGTGTGAAAAAAACAGAATTTCCTGACCCCAGGAGTTTGAAAAAATGTGATTTTCCTGACCCCGGGAGTGTGAAAAATATCAGAATTTCCTGACTCTGGGAGTGTGAAAAAAATCCAATTTTCCTGACGCCAGGAGTGTGAAAAAAACAGAATTTCCTGACCCCAGGAGTGTGAAAAAATGTGATTTTCCTGACCCCGGGAGTGTGAAAAATATCAGAATTTCCTGACCCCGGGAGTGTGAAAAATATCAGAATTCCTGACCCCGGGAGTGCGAAAAAATGTGATTTTCTTGACCCCGGGAGTGTAAAAAATATCAGAATCTCCTGAACCCGGGAGTGTGAAAAAATGTGATTTTCTTGACGCCGGGAGTGTGAAAAAAACCCAATTTTCCTAACCCCGGGAGTGTGAAAAAAATCCAATTTTCCTGACCACGGGAGTGTGGAAAAAACCGAATTTTCCTAACCCCGGGAGTGTGAAAAAAATCCAATTTTCCTGACCCCGGGAGTGTGAAAAAAATCCAATTTTCCTGACCCCGGGAGTGTGAAAAATATCAGAATTTCCTGACCCCGGGAGTGTGAAAAAATCCAATTTTCCTGACACCGGGAGTGTGAAAAAAATCCAATTTTCCTGACCCGGGGAGTTTGAAAATAATCTGATTTTCCTGAACCCGGGAGTATGAAAATATCCGATTTTCCTGACCCTGGGAGTGTGAAAAATATCAGAATTTCCTGACCCCATGAGTGTGAAAAAATGTGATTTTCTTGACCCCGGGAGTGTGAAAAAAATCCAATTTTCCTGACCCCGGGAGTGTGAAAAAAACTCCAATTTTCCTGACCCCGGGAGTGTGAAAAAAATCTGACTTTCCTGAACCCGGGAGTGTGAAAATATCCGATTTTCCTGACCCCGGGAGTGTGAAAAATATCAGAATTTCCTGACCCCGGGAGTGTGAAAAAATCCAATTTTCCTGACCCCGGGAGTGTGAAAAAAATCCAATTTTCCTGACACCGGGAGTGTGAAAAAAATCCAATTTTCCTGACTCTGGGAGTGTGAAAAAAATCCAATTTTCCTGACCCCGGGAGTGTGAAAAAAATCCAATTTTCCTGACCCCGGGAGTGTGAAAAATATCAGAATTTCCTGACCCCGTGAGTGTGAAAAAATGTGATTTTCTTGACCCCGGGAGTGTGAAAAAAATCCAATTTTCCTGACCCGGGGAGTTTGAAAATAATCTGATTTTCCTGAACCCGGGAGTATGAAAATATCCGATTTTCCTGACCCCGGGAGTGTGAAAAATATCAGAATTTCCTGAACCCGGGAGTGTGAAAAAATGTGATTTTCTTGACCCCGGGAGTGTGAAAAAAATCAGAATCTCCTGAACCCGGGAGTGCGAAAAAATGTGATTTTCTTGACCCCGGGAGTCTGAAGAAAATCAGAATCTCCTGAACCCGGGAGTGTGAAAAAAATGTGATTTTCTTGACCCCGGGAGTGTGAAAAAATCCAATTTTCCTGACTCCGGGCGTGTGAAAAAAATCCAATTTTCCTGACCCCGGGAGTGTGAAAAAAATCCAATTTTCCTGACCCGGGGAGTTTGAAAATAATCTGATTTTCCTGAACCCGGGAGTATGAAAATATCCGATTTTCCTGACCCTGGGAGTGTGAAAAATATCAGAATTTCCTGACCCCATGAGTGTGAAAAAATGTGATTTTCTTGACCCCGGGAGTGTGAAAAAAATCCAATTTTCCTGACCCCGGGAGTGTGAAAAAAACTCCAATTTTCCTGACCCCGGGAGTGTGAAAAAAATCTGACTTTCCTGAACCCGGGAGTGTGAAAATATCCGATTTTCCTGAGCCCGGGAGTGTGAAAAAAATCAGAATCTCCTGAACCCGGGAGTGCGAAAAAATGTGATTTTCTTGAGCCCGGGAGTCTGAAGAAAATCAGAATCTCCTGAACCCGGGAGTGTGAAAAAAATGTGATTTTCTTGACCCCGGGAGTGTGAAAAAATCCAATTTTCCTGACTCCGGGCGTGTGAAAAAAATCCAATTTTCCTGACCCCGGGAGTGTGAAAAAAATCCAATTTTCCTGACCCGGGGAGTTTGAAAATAATCTGATTTTCCTGAACCCGGGAGTATGAAAATATCCGATTTTCCTGACCCTGGGAGTGTGAAAAATATCAGAATTTCCTGACCCCATGAGTGTGAAAAAATGTGATTTTCTTGACCCCGGGAGTGTGAAAAAAATCCAATTTTCCTGACCCCGGGAGTGTGAAAAAAACTCCAATTTTCCTGACCCCGGGAGTGTGAAAAAAATCTGACTTTCCTGAACCCGGGAGTGTGAAAATATCCGATTTTCCTGAGCCCGGGAGTGTGAAAAATATCAGAATTTCCTGACCCCGGGAATGTGAAAAAATCCAATTTTCCTGACCCCGGGAGTGTGAAAAAAATCCGATTTTCCTGACCCCGGGAGTGTGAAAAAATCCAATTTTCCTGACCCCGGGAGTGTGAAAAAATCTGACTTTCCTGAACCCAGGAGTATGAAAATATCCGATTTTCCTGACCCCGGGAGTGTGAAAAATATCAGAATTTCCTGACCCCGGGAGTGTGAAAAAATCCAATTTTCCTGACCCCGGGAGTGTGAAAAAAATCCAAATTTCCTGACACCGGGAGTGTGAAAAAAATCCAATTTTCCTGACCCTGGGAGTGTGAAAAAAATCAAATTTTCCTGACACCGGGAGTGTGAAAAAAACAGAATTTCCTGACCCCAGGAGTGTGAAAAAATGTGATTTTCCTGACCCCGGGAGTGTGAAAAATATCAGAATTTCCTGACTCTGGGAGTGTGAAAAAAATCCAATTTTCCTGACGCCAGGAGTGTGAAAAAAATCCAATTTTCCTGACCCGGGGAGTTTGAAAATAATCTGATTTTCCTGAACCCGGGAGTATGAAAATATCCGATTTTCCTGACCCTGGGAGTGTGAAAAATATCAGAATTTCCTGACCCCATGAGTGTGAAAAAATGTGATTTTCTTGACCCCGGGAGTGTGAAAAAAATCCAATTTTCCTGACCCCGGGAGTGTGAAAAAAACTCCAATTTTCCTGACCCCGGGAGTGTGAAAAAAATCTGACTTTCCTGAACCCGG
Organism: Bradypodion pumilum; assembly: GCA_035047305.1. Lineage (NCBI taxonomy): Eukaryota > Metazoa > Chordata > Lepidosauria > Squamata > Chamaeleonidae > Bradypodion > Bradypodion pumilum. The sequence continues at coordinate 20,250,639 of JAWDJD010000009.1, read as the reverse complement.
GAGTGTGAAAATATCCGATTTTCCTGACCCCGGGAGTGTGAAAAATATCAGAATTTCCTGACCCCGGGAGTGTGAAAAAATCCAATTTTCCTGACCCCAGGAGTGTGAAAAAAATCCAATTTTCCTGACCCCGGGAGTGTGAAAAAATCCAATTTTCCTGACCCCGGGAGTGTGAAAAAATCTTACTTTCCTGAACCCAGGAGTATGAAAATATCCGATTTTCCTGACCCCGGGAGGGTGAAAAATATCAGAATTTCCTGACCCCGGGAGTGTGAAAAAATCCAATTTTCCTGACCCCGGGAGTGTGAAAAAAATCCAAATTTCCTGACACCGGGAGTGTGAAAAAAATCCAATTTTCCTGACCCTGGGAGTGTGAAAAAAATCAAATTTTCCTGACACCGGGAGTGTGAAAAAAACAGAATTTCCTGACCCCAGGAGTTTGAAAAAATGTGATTTTCCTGACCCCGGGAGTGTGAAAAATATCAGAATTTCCTGACTCTGGGAGTGTGAAAAAAATCCAATTTTCCTGACGCCAGGAGTGTGAAAAAAACAGAATTTCCTGACCCCAGGAGTGTGAAAAAATGTGATTTTCCTGACCCCGGGAGTGTGAAAAATATCAGAATTTCCTGACCCCGGGAGTGTGAAAAATATCAGAATTCCTGACCCCGGGAGTGCGAAAAAATGTGATTTTCTTGACCCCGGGAGTGTAAAAAATATCAGAATCTCCTGAACCCGGGAGTGTGAAAAAATGTGATTTTCTTGACGCAGGGAGTGTGAAAAAAACCCAATTTTCCTAACCCCGGGAGTGTGAAAAAAATCCAATTTTCCTGACCACGGGAGTGTGGAAAAAACCCAATTTTCCTAACCCCGGGAGTGTGAAAAAAATCCAATTTTCCTGACCCCGGGAGTGTGAAAAAAATCCAATTTTCCTGACCCCGGGAGTGTGAAAAATATCAGAATTTCCTGACCCCGGGAGTGTGAAAAAATCCAATTTTCCTGACACCGGGAGTGTGAAAAAAATCCAATTTTCCTGACCCGGGGAGTTTGAAAATAATCTGATTTTCCTGAACCCGGGAGTATGAAAATATCCGATTTTCCTGACCCTGGGCGTGTGAAAAATATCAGAATTTCCTGACCCCATGAGTGTGAAAAAATGTGATTTTCTTGACCCCGGGAGTGTGAAAAAAATCCAATTTTCCTGACCCCGGGAGTGTGAAAAAAACTCCAATTTTCCTGACCCCGGGAGTGTGAAAAAAATCTGACTTTCCTGAACCCGGGAGTGTGAAAATATCCGATTTTCCTGACCCCGGGAGTGTGAAAAATATCAGAATTTCCTGACCCCGGGAGTGTGAAAAAATCCAATTTTCCTGACCCCGGGAGTGTGAAAAAAATCCAATTTTCCTGACACCGGGAGTGTGAAAAAAATCCAATTTTCCTGACTCTGGGAGTGTGAAAATAATCCAATTTTCCTGACCCCGGGAGTGTGAAAAAAATCCAATTTTCCTGACACCGGGAGTATGAAAAAAATCCAATTTTCCTGACTCTGGGAGTGTAAAAAAAATCCAATTTTCCTGACGCCGGGAGTGTGAAAAAAACAGAATTTCCTGACCCCGGGAGTTTGAAAAATATCAGAATTTCCTGACCCCGGGAGTGTGAAAAAATCCTAACTTTCTGACCCCGGGAGTGTGAAAAAATCCAATTTTCCTGACCCCGGGAGTGTGAAAAAATCCAATTTTCCTGACCCGGGGAGTTTGAAAAAAATCTGGTTTTCCTGAACCCGGGAGTGTGAAAATATCCGATTTTCCTGGACCCGGGAGTGTGAAAAATATCAGAATTTCCTGACCCCGGGAGTGTGAAAAAATCCAATTTTCCTGACACCGGGAGTGTGAAAAAACCAGAATTTCCTGACCCCAGGAGTGTGAAAAAATGTGATTTTCCTGACCCCGGGAGTGTGAAAAATATCAGAATTTCCTGACCCCGGGAGTGTGAAAAAATCCAATTTTCCTGAACCCGGGAGTGTGAAAAAATCCAAATTTCCTGACCCCAGGAGAGCGAAAAAATGCGATTTTCTTGACCCCGGGAGTGTGAAAAATCAGAATCTCCTGAACCCTGGAGTGTGAAAAAATGTGATTTTCTTGACGCCGGGAGTGTGAAAAAACCCAATTTTCCTAACCCCGGGAGTGTGAAAAAAATCCAATTTTCCTGACCCCGGGAGTGTGAAAAAAATCCAATTTTCCTGACCTGGGGAGTTTGAAAATAATCTGATTTTCCTGAACCCGGGAGTATGAAAATATCCGATTTTCCTGACCCCGGGAGTGTGAAAAATATCAGAATTTGCTGAACCCGGGAGTGTGAAAAAATGTGATTTTCTTGACCCCGGGAGTGTGAAAAAAATCAGAATCTCCTGAACCCGGGAGTGCAAAAAATGTGATTTTCTGGACCCCGGGAGTGTGAAAAAAATCAGAATCTCCTGAACCCAGGAGTGTGAAAAATGTGATTTTCTTGACCCCGGGAGTGTGAAAAAACCCCAATTTTCCTGACCCCGGGAGTGTGAAAAAAATCTGACTTTCCTGACCCCGGGAGTGTGAAAAAATGTGATTTTCTTGACGCCGGGAGTGTGAAAAAAACCCAATTTTCCTCACCCCGGGAGTGTGGAAAAAACCCAATTTTCCTAACCCCGGGAGTGTGAAAAAAATCCAATTTTCCTGACCCCGGGAGTGTGAAAAAAATCCAATTTTCCTGACCCCGGGAGTGTGAAAAAATCCAATTTTCCTGACTCTGGGAGTGTGAAAAAAATCCAATTTTCCTGACCCCAGGAGTGTGAAAAAATGTGATTTTCCTGACCCCGGGAGTGTGAAAAATATCAGAATTTCCTGACCCCGGGAGTGTGAAAAAATGTGATTTTCCTGACCCCGGGAGTGTGAAAAATATCAGAATTTCCTGACCCCGGGAGTGTGAAAAATATCAGAATTTCGTGACCCCGGGAGTGTGAAAAAATCCTAATTTCCTGACCCCGGGAGTGTGAAAAAATCCAATTTTCCTGACCCCGGGAGTGTGAAAAAATCCAATTTTCCTGACCCGGGGAGTTTGAAAATAATCTGATTTTCCTGAACCTGGGAGTATGAAAATATCCGATTTTCCTGACCCCGGGAGTGTGAAAAATATCAGAATTTCCTGACCCCGTGAGTGTGAAAAAATGTGATTTTCTTGACCCCTGGAGTGTGAAAAAAATCAGAATCTCCTGAACCCGGGAGTGTGAAAAAATGTGATTTTCTTGACCCCGGGAGTGTGAAAAAAATCCAATTTTCCTGACCCCGGGAGTGTGAAAAAAATCCAATTTTCCTGACCCCGGGAGTGTGAAAAAAATCCAATTTTCCTGACCCCGGGAGTGTGAAAAAATCTGACTTTCCTGAACCCGGGAGTATGAAAATATCCGATTTTCCTGACCCCGGGAGTGTGAAAAATATCAGAATTTCCTGACCCCGGGAGTGTGAAAAAATCCAATTTTCCTGACCCCGGGAGTGTGAAAAAAATCCAAATTTCCTGACACCGGGAGTGTGAAAAAAATCCAATTTTCCTGACCCTGGGAGTGTGAAAAAATCAAATTTTCCTGACACTGGGAGTGTGAAAAAAACAGAATTTCCTGACCCCAGGAGTGTGAAAAAATGTGATTTTCCTGACCCCGGGAGTGTGAAAAATATCAGAATTTCCTGACCCCGGGAGTGTGAAAAAAATCCAATTTTCCTGACTCTGGGAGTGTGAAAAAAATCCAATTTTCCTGACACCATGAGTGTGAAAAAAACAGAATTTCCTGACCCCAGGAGTGTGAAAAAATGTGATTTTCCTGACCCCGGGAGTGTGAAAAATATCAGAATTTCCTGACCCCAGGAGTGTGAAAAAATGTGATTTTCCTGACCCCGGGAGTGTGAAAAATATCAGAATTTCCTGACCCCGGGAGTGTGAAAAATATCAGAATTTCCTGACCCCGGGAGTGTGAAAAAATCCTAATTTCCTGACCCCGGGAGTGTGAAAAAATCCAATTTTCCTGAGCCCGGGAGTGTGAAAAAATCCAATTTTCCTGACCCGGGGAGTTTGAAAATAATCTGATTTTCCTGAACCTGGGAGTATGAAAATATCCGATTTTCCTGACCCCGGGAGTGTGAAAAATATCAGAATTTCCTGACCCCGTGAGTGTGAAAAAATGTGATTTTCTTGACCCCTGGAGTGTGAAAAAAATCAGAATCTCCTGAACCCGGGAGTGTGAAAAAATGTGATTTTCTTGACCCCGGGAGTGTGAAAAAAATCCAATTTTCCTGACCCCGGGAGTGTGAAAAAAATCCAATTTTCCTGACCCCGGGAGTGTGAAAAAAATCCAATTTTCCTGACCCCGGGAGTGTGAAAAAATCTGACTTTCCTGAACCCGGGAGTATGAAAATATCCGATTTTCCTGACCCCGGGAGTGTGAAAAATATCAGAATTTCCTGACCCCGGGAGTGTGAAAAAATCCAATTTTCCTGACCCCGGGAGTGTGAAAAAATTCCAAATTTCCTGACACCGGGAGTGTGAAAAAAATCCAATTTTCCTGACCCTGGGAGTGTGAAAAAAATCAAATTTTCCTGACACCGGGAGTGTTAAAAAAAACAGAATTTCCTGACCCCAGGAGTGTGAAAAAATGTGATTTTCCTGACCCCGGGAGTGTGAAAAATATCAGAATTTCCTGACCCCGGGAGTGTGAAAAATATCAGAATTCCTGACCCTGGGAGTGCGAAAAAATGTGATTTTCTTGACCCCGGGAGTGTAAAAAATATCAGAATCTCCTGAACCCGGGAGTGTGAAAAAATGTGATTTTCTTGACGCCGGGAGTGTGAAAAAAACCCAATTTTCCTAACCCCGGGAGTGTGAAAAAAATTCAATTTTCCTCACCCCGGGAGTGTGGAAAAAACCCAATTTTCCTAACCCCGGGAGTGTGAAAAAAATCCAATTTTCCTGACCCCGGGAGTGTGAAAAAAATCCAATTTTCCTGACCCCGGGAGTGTGAAAAAATCCAATTTTCCTGACTCCGGGAGTGTGAAAAAAATCCAATTTTCCTGACCCTGGGAGTGTGAAAAAAATCCAATTTTCCTGACCCGGGGAGTTTGAAAATAATCTGATTTTCCTGAACCCGGGAGTATGAAAATATCCGATTTTCCTGACCCCGGGAGTGTGAAAAATATCAGAATTTCCTGACCCCATGAGTGTGAAAAAATGTGATTTTCTTGACCCCGGGAGTATGAAAATATCCGATTTTCTTGACCCCAGGAGTGTGAAAAATATCAGAATTTCCTGAACCCGGGAGTGTGAAAAAATGTGATTTTCTTGACCCCGGGAGTGTGAAAAAAATCAGAAGCTCCTGAACCCGGGAGTGTGAAAAAATGTGATTTTCTTGACCCCGGGAGTGTGAAAAAAATCCAATTTTCCTGACCCCGGGAGTGTGAAAAAGATCCAATTTTCCTGACCCCGGGAGTGTGAAAAAAATCCAATTTTCCTGACCCCGGGAGTGTGAAAAAATCTGACTTTCCTGAACCCGGGAGTATGAAAATATCCGATTTTCCTGACCCCGGGAGTGTGAAAAATATCAGAATTTCCTGACCCCGGGAGTGTGAAAAAATCCAATTTTCCTGACCCCGGGAGTGTGAAAAAAATCCAAATTTCCTTACACCGGGAGTGTGAAAAAAATCCAATTTTCCTGACCCTGGGAGTGTGAAAAAAATCAAATTTTCCTGACCCCGGGAGTGTGAAAAAAACAGAATTTCCTGACCCCAGGAGTGTGAAAAAATGTGATTTTCCTGACCCCGGGTGTGTGAAAAATATCAGAATTTCCTGACCCCGGGAGTGTGAAAAATATCAGAATTCCTGACCCCGGGAGTGCGAAAAAATGTGATTTTCTTGACCCCGGGAGTGTAAAAAATATCAGAATCTCCTGAACCCGGGAGTGTGAAAAAATGTGATTTTCTTGACGCTGGCAGTGTGAAAAAAACCCAATTTTCCTAACCCCGGGAGTGTGAAAAAAATCCAATTTTCCTGACGCCAGGAGTGTGAAAAAAACAGAATTTCCTAACCCCAGGAGTGTGAAAAAATGTGATTTTCCTGACCCCGGGAGTGTGAAAAATATCAGAATTTCCTGACCCCGGGAGTGTGAAAAAATCCAATTTTCCTGACCCCGGGAGTATGAAAATATCCGATTTTCCTGACCCCGGGAGTGTGAAAAATATCAGAATTTCCTGACCCCAGGAGTGTGAAAAAATGTGATTTTCCTGACCCCGGGAGTGTGAAAAATATCAGAATTTCCTGACCCCGGGAGTGTGAAAAATATCAGAATTTCCTGACCCCGGGAGTGTGAAAAAATCCTAATTTCCTGACCCCGGGAGTGTGAAAAAATCCAATTTTCCTGAGCCCGGGAGTGTGAAAAAATCCAATTTTCCTGACCCGGGGAGTTTGAAAATAATCTGATTTTCCTGAACCTGGGAGTATGAAAATATCCGATTTTCCTGACCCCGGGAGTGTGAAAAATATCAGAATTTCCTGACCCCGTGAGTGTGAAAAAATGTGATTTTCTTGACCCCTGGAGTGTGAAAAAAATCAGAATCTCCTGAACCCGGGAGTGTGAAAAAATGTGATTTTCTTGACCCCGGGAGTGTGAAAAAAATCCAAATTTCCTGACACCGGGAGTGTGAAAAAAATCCAATTTTCCTGACCCTGGGAGTGTGAAAAAAATCAAATTTTCCTGACACCGGGAGTGTGAAAAAAACAGAATTTCCTGACCCCAGGAGTGTGAAAAAATGTGATTTTCCTGACCCCGGGAGTGTGAAAAATATCAGAATTTCCTGACTCTGGGAGTGTGAAAAAAATCCAATTTTCCTGACGCCAGGAGTGTGAAAAAAAACAGAATTTCCTGACCCCAGGAGTGTGAAAAAATGTGATTTTCCTGACCCCGGGAGTGTGAAAAATATCAGAATTTCCTGACCCCGGGAGTGCGAAAAAATGTGATTTTCTTGACCCCGGGAGTGTAAAAAATATCAGAATCTCCTGAACCCGGGAGTGTGAAAAAATGTGATTTTCTTAACGCCGGGAGTGTGAAAAATATCAGAATTTCCTGAACCCGGGAGTGTGAAAAAATGTGATTTTCTTGACCCCGGTAGTGTGAAAAAAATCAGAATCTCCTGAACCCGGGAGTGCGAAAAAATGTGATTTTCTTGACCCCGGGAGTCTGAAGAAAATCAGAATCTCCTGAACCCGGGAGTGTGAAAAAATGTGATTTTCTTGACCCCGGGAGTGTGAAAAAATCCAATTTTCCTGACTCCGGGCGTGTGAAAAAAATCCAATTTTCCTGACCCCGGGAGTGTGAAAAAAATCCAATTTTCCTGACCCGGGGAGTTTGAAAATAATCTGATTTTCCTGAACCCGGGAGTATGAAAATATCCGATTTTCCTGACCCTGGGAGTGTGAAAAATATCAGAATTTCCTGACCCCATGAGTGTGAAAAAATGTGATTTTCTTGACCCCGGGAGAGTGAAAAAAATCCAATTTTCCTGACCCCGGGAGTGTGAAAAAAACTCCAATTTTCCTGACCCCGGGAGTGTGAAAAAAATCTGACTTTCCTGAACCCGGGAGTGTGAAAATATCCGATTTTCCTGACCCCGGGAGTGTGAAAAATATCAGAATTTCCTGACCCCGGGAGTGTGAAAAAATCCAATTTTCCTGACCCCGGGAGTGTGAAAAAAATCCAATTTTCCTGACCCCGGGAGTGTGAAAAAATCCAATTTTCCTGACCCCGGGAGTGTGAAAAAATCTGACTTTCCTGAACCCAGGTGTATGAAAATATCCGATTTTCCTGACCCCGGGAGTGTGAAAAATATCAGAATTTCCTGACCCCGAGAGTGTGAAAAAATCCAATTTTCCTGACCCCGGGAGTGTGAAAAAAATCAAAATTTCCTGACACCGGGAGTGTGAAAAAAATCCAATTTTCCTGACCCTGGGAGTGTGAAAAAAATCAAATTTTCCTGACACCGGGAGTGTGAAAAAAACAGAATTTCCTGACCCCAGGAGTGTGAAAAAATGTGTGAAAATAATCCAATTTTCCTGACCCCGGGAGTGTGAAAAATATCAGAATTTCCTGACTCTGGGAGTGTGAAAAAAATCCAATTTTCCTGACGCCAGGAGTGTGAAAAAAATCCAATTTTCCTGACCCGGGGAGTTTGAAAATAATCTGATTTTCCTGAACCCGGGAGTATGAAAATATCCGATTTTCCTGACCCTGGGAGTGTGAAAAATATCAGAATTTCCTGACCCCATGAGTGTGAAAAAATGTGATTTTCTTGACCCCGGGAGTGTGAAAAAAATCAGAATCTCCTGAACCCGGGAGTGTGAAAAAATGTGATTTTCTTGACCCCGGGAGTGTGAAAAAAATCCAATTTTCCTGACCCCGGGAGTGTGAAAAAAATCCAATTTTCCTGACCCCGGGAGTGTGAAAAAAATCCAATTTTCCTGACCCCGGGAGTGTGAAAAAATCTGACTTTCCTGAACCCGGGAGTATGAAAATATCCGATTTTCCTGACCCCGGGAGTGTGAAAAATATCAGAATTTCCTGACCCCGGGAGTGTGAAAAAATCCAATTTTCCTGACCCCGGGAGTGTGAAAAAAATCCAAATTTCCTTACACCGGGAGTGTGAAAAAAATCCAATTTTCCTGACCCTGGGAGTGTGAAAAAAATCAAATTTTCCTGACACCGGGAGTGTGAAAAAAACAGAATTTCCTGACCCCAGGAGTGTGAAAAAATGTGATTTTCCTGACCCCGGGAGTGTGAAAAATATCAGAATTTCCTGACCCCGGGAGTGTGAAAAATATCAGAATTCCTGACCCCGGGAGTGCGAAAAAATGTGATTTTCTTGACCCCGGGAGTGTAAAAAATATCAGAATCTCCTGAACCCGGGAGTGTGAAAAAATGTGATTTTCTTGACGCCAGGAGTGTGAAAAAAACCCAATTTTCCTAACCCTGGGAGTGTGAAAAAAATCCAATTTTCCTGACCCCGGGAGTGTGGAAAAAACCCAATTTTCCTAACCCCGGGAGTGTGAAAAAAATCCAATTTTCCTGACCCCGGGAGTGTGAAAAAAATCCAATTTTCCTGACCCCGGGAGTGTGAAAAAATCCAATTTTCCTGACTCCGGGAGTGTGAAAAAAATCCAATTTTCCTGACCCTGGGAGTGTGAAAAAAATCCAATTTTCCTGACCCGGGGAGTTTGAAAATAATCTGATTTTCCTGAACCCGGGAGTATGAAAATATCCGATTTTCCTGACCCCGGGAGTGTGAAAAATATCAGAATTTCCTGACCCCATGAGTGTGAAAAAATGTGATTTTCTTGACCCCGGGAGTATGAAAATATCCGATTTTCCTGACCCCAGGAGTGTGAAAAATATCAGAATTTCCTGAACCCGGGAGTGTGAAAAATGTGATTTTCTTGACCCCGGGAGTGAGAAAAAAATCAGAATCTCCTGAACCCGGGAGTGTGAAAAAATGTGATTTTCTTGACCCCGGGAGTGTGAAAAAAATCCAATTTTCCTGACCCCGGGAGTGTGAAAAAAATCCAATTTTCCTGACCCCGGGAGTGTGAAAAAAATCCAATTTTCCTGACCCCGGGAGTGTGAAAAAATCTGACTTTCCTGAACCCGGGAGTATGAAAATATCCGATTTTCCTGACCCCGGGAGTGTGAAAAATATCAGAATTTCCTGACCCTGGGAGTGTGAAAAAAATCCAATTTTCCTGACCCCGGGAGTGTGAAAAAAATCCAAATTTCCTTACACCGGGAGTGTGAAAAAAATCCAATTTTCCTGACCCTGGGAGTGTGAAAAAAATCAAATTTTCCTGACACCGGGAGTGTGAAAAAAACAGAATTTCCTGACCACAGGAGTGTGAAAAAATGTGATTTTCCTGACCCCGGGTGTGTGAAAAATATCAGAATTTCCTGACCCCGGGAGTGTGAAAAATATCAAAATTCCTGACCCCGGGAGTGCGAAAAAATGTGATTTTCTTGACCCCGGGAGTGTAAAAAATATCAGAATCTCCTGAACCCAGGAGTGTGAAAAAATGTGATTTTCTTGACGCCGGGAGTGTGAAAAAAACCCAATTTTCCTAACCCCGGGAGTGTGAAAAAAATCCAATTTTCCTGACGCCAGGAGTGTGAAAAAAACAGAATTTCCTGACCCCAGGAGTGTGAAAAAATGTGATTTTCCTGACCCCGGGAGTGTGAAAAATATCAGAATTTCCTGACCCCGGGAGTGTGAAAAAATGTGATTTTCCTGACCCAAGGAGTGTGAAAAATATCAGAATTTCCTGACCCTGGGAGTGTGAAAAATATCAGAATTTCCTGACCCCGGGAGTGTGAAAAAATCCTAATTTCCTGACCCCGGGAGTGTGAAAAAATCCAATTTTCCTGAGCCCGGGAGTGTGAAAAAATCCAATTTTCCTGACCCGGGGAGTTTGAAAATAATCTGATTTTCCTGAACCTGGGAGTATGAAAATATCCGATTTTCCTGACCCCGGGAGTGTGAAAAATATCAGAATTTCCTGACCCCGTGAGTGTGAAAAAATGTGATTTTCTTGACCCCTGGAGTGTGAAAATAATCAGAATCTCCTGAACCCGGGAGTGTGAAAAAATGTGATTTTCTTGACCCCGGGAGTGTGAAAAAAATCCAATTTTCCTGACCCCGGGAGTGTGAAAAAAATCCAATTTTCCTGACCCCGGGAGAGTGAAAAAAATCCAATTTTCCTGACCCCAGGAGTGTGAAAAAATCTGACTTTCCTGAACCCGGGAGTATGAAAATATCCGATTTTCCTGACCCCGGGAGTGTGAAAAAATGTGATTTTCTTGACCCCGGGAGTGTGAAAAAAATCAGAATCTCCTGAACCCGGGAGTGTGAAAAAATGTGATTTTCTTGACCCCGGGAGTGTGAAAAAAATCCAATTTTCCTGACCCCGGGAGTGTGAAAAAAATCCAATTTTCCTGACCCCGGGAGTGTGAAAAAAATCCAATTTTCCTGACCCCGGGAGTGTGAAAAAATCTGACTTTCCTGAACCCGGGAGTATGAAAATATCCGATTTTCCTGACCCCGGGAGTGTGAAAAATATCAGAATTTCCTGACCCCGGGAGTGTGAAAAAATCCAATTTTCCTGACCCCGGGAGTGTGAAAAAAATCCAAATTTCCTTACACCGGGAGTGTGAAAAAAATCCAATTTTCCTGACCCTGGGAGTGTGAAAAAAACAGAATTTCCTGACCCCAGGAGTGTGAAAAAATGTGATTTTCCTGACCCCGGGAGTGTGAAAAATATCAGAATTTCCTGACCCCGGGAGTGTGAAAAATATCAGAATTCCTGACCCCGGGAGTGCGAAAAAATGTGATTTTCTTGACCCCGGGAGTGTAAAAAATATCAGAATCTCCTGAACCCGGGAGTGTGAAAAAATGTGATTTTCTTGACGCCAGGAGTGTGAAAAAAACCCAATTTTCCTAACCCTGGGAGTGTGAAAAAAATCCAATTTTCCTGACCCCGGGAGTGTGGAAAAAACCCAATTTTCCTAACCCCGGGAGTGTGAAAAAAATCCAATTTTCCTGACCCCGGGAGTGTGAAAAAAATCCAATTTTCCTGACCCCGGGAGTGTGAAAAAATCCAATTTTCCTGACTCCGGGAGTGTGAAAAAAATCCAATTTTCCTGACCCTGGGAGTGTGAAAAAAATCCAATTTTCCTGACCCGGGGAGTTTGAAAATAATCTGATTTTCCTGAACCCGGGAGTATGAAAATATCCGATTTTCCTGACCCCGGGAGTGTGAAAAATATCAGAATTTCCTGACCCCATGAGTGTGAAAAAATGTGATTTTCTTGACCCCGGGAGTATGAAAATATCCGATTTTCCTGACCCCAGGAGTGTGAAAAATATCAGAATTTCCTGAACCCGGGAGTGTGAAAAATGTGATTTTCTTGACCCCGGGAGTGAGAAAAAAATCAGAATCTCCTGAACCCGGGAGTGTGAAAAAATGTGATTTTCTTGACCCCGGGAGTGTGAAAAAAATCCAATTTTCCTGACCCCGGGAGTGTGAAAAAAATCCAATTTTCCTGACCCCGGGAGTGTGAAAAAAATCCAATTTTCCTGACCCCGGGAGTGTGAAAAAATCTGACTTTCCTGAACCCGGGAGTATGAAAATATCCGATTTTCCTGACCCCGGGAGTGTGAAAAATATCAGAATTTCCTGACCCCGGGAGTGTGAAAAAATCCAATTTTCCTGACCCCGGGAGTGTGAAAAAAATCCAAATTTCCTTACACCGGGAGTGTGAAAAAAATCCAATTTTCCTGACCCTGGGAGTGTGAAAAAAATCAAATTTTCCTGACACCGGGAGTGTGAAAAAAACAGAATTTCCTGACCCCAGGAGTGTGAAAAAATGTGATTTTCCTGACCCCGGGTGTGTGAAAAATATCAGAATTTCCTGACCCCGGGAGTGTGAAAAATATCAAAATTCCTGACCCCGGGAGTGCGAAAAAATGTGATTTTCTTGACCCCGGGAGTGTAAAAAATATCAGAATCTCCTGAACCCAGGAGTGTGAAAAAAATGTGATTTTCTTGACGCCGGGAGTGTGAAAAAAACCCAATTTTCCTAACCCCGGGAGTGTGAAAAAAATCCAATTTTCCTGACGCCAGGAGTGTGAAAAAAACAGAATTTCCTGACCCCAGGAGTGTGAAAAAATGTGATTTTCCTGACCCCGGGAGTGTGAAAAATATCAGAATTTCCTGACCCCGGGAGTGTGAAAAAATGTGATTTTCCTGACCCAAGGAGTGTGAAAAATATCAGAATTTCCTGACCCTGGGAGTGTGAAAAATATCAGAATTTCCTGACCCCGGGAGTGTGAAAAAATCCTAATTTCCTGACCCCGGGAGTGTGAAAAAATCCAATTTTCCTGAGCCCGGGAGTGTGAAAAAATCCAATTTTCCTGACCCGGGGAGTTTGAAAATAATCTGATTTTCCTGAACCTGGGAGTATGAAAATATCCGATTTTCCTGACCCCGGGAGTGTGAAAAATATCAGAATTTCCTGACCCCATGAGTGTGAAAAAATGTGATTTTCTTGACCCCTGGAGTGTGAAAATAATCAGAATCTCCTGAACCCGGGAGTGTGAAAAAATGTGATTTTCTTGACCCCGGGAGTGTGAAAAAAATCCAATTTTCCTGACCCCGGGAGTGTGAAAAAAATCCAATTTTCCTGACCCCGGGAGAGTGAAAAAAATCCAATTTTCCTGACCCCAGGAGTGTGAAAAAATCTGACTTTCCTGAACCCGGGAGTATGAAAATATCCGATTTTCCTGACCCCGGGAGTGTGAAAAAATGTGATTTTCTTGACCCCGGGAGTGTGAAAAAAATCAGAATCTCCTGAACCCGGGAGTGTGAAAAAAATCCAATTTTCCTGACCCCGGGAGTGTGAAAAAAATCCAATTTTCCTGACCCGGGGAGTTTGAAAATAATCTGATTTTCCTGAACCCGGGAGTGTGAAAATATCCGATTTTCCTGACCCCGGGAGTGTGAAAAATATCAGAACTTCCTGACCCCAGGAGTGTGAAAAAATCCAATTTTCCTGACCCCGGGAGTGTGGAAAAAATCCAATTTTCCTGACCCCGGGAGTGTGAAAAAATCCAATTTTCCTGACCCCAGGAGTGTGAAAAAATCTGACTTTCCTGAACCCAGGAGTATGAAAATATCCAATTTTCCTGACCCCGGGAGTGTGAAAAATATCAGAATTTCCTGACCCCGGGAGTGTGAAAAAATCCAATTTTCCTGACCCCGGGAGTGTGAAAAAAATCCAAATTTCCTGACACCGGGAGTGTGAAAAAAATCCAATTTTCCTGACCCTGGGAGTGTGAAAAAAAATCAAATTTTCCTGACACCGGGAGTGTGAAAAAAACAGAATTTCCTGACCCCAGGAGTGTGAAAAAATGTGATTTTCCTGACCCCGGGAGTGTGAAAAATATCAGAATTTCCTGACTCTGGGAGTGTGAAAAAAATCCAATTTTCCTGACGCCAGGAGTGTGAAAAAAAACAGAATTTCCTGACCCCAGGAGTGTGAAAAAATGTGATTTTCCTGACCCCGGGAGTGTGAAAAATATCAGAATTTCCTGACCCCGGGAGTGCGAAAAAATGTGATTTTCTTGACCCCGGGAGTGTAAAAAATATCAGAATCTCCTGAACCCGGGAGTGTGAAAAAATGTGATTTTCTTAACGCCGGGAGTGTGAAAAATATCAGAATTTCCTGAACCCGGGAGTGTGAAAAAATGTGATTTTCTTGACCCCGGTAGTGTGAAAAAAATCAGAATCTCCTGAACCCGGGAGTGCGAAAAAATGTGATTTTCTTGACCCCGGGAGTCTGAAGAAAATCAGAATCTCCTGAACCCGGGAGTGCGAAAAAATGTGATTTTCTTGACCCCGGGAGTCTGAAGAAAATCAGAATCTCCTGAACCCGGGAGTGTGAAAAAATGTGATTTTCTTGACCCCGGGAGTGTGAAAAAAATCCAATTTTCCTGACCCCGGGAGTGTGAAAAAAATCCAATTTTCCTGACCCGGGGAGTTTGAAAATAATCTGATTTTCCTGAACCCGGGAGTATGAAAATATCCGATTTTCCTGACCCTGGGAGTGTGAAAAATATCAGAATTTCCTGACCCCATGAGTGTGAAAAAATGTGATTTTCTTGACCCCAGGAGTGTGAAAAAAATCCAATTTTCCTGACCCCGGGAGTGTGAAAAAAACTCCAATTTTCCTGACCCCGGGAGTGTGAAAAAAATCTGACTTTCCTGAACCCGGGAGTGTGAAAATATCCGATTTTCCTGACCCCGGGAGTGTGAAAAATATCAGAATTTCCTGACCCCGGGAGTGTGAAAAAATCCAATTTTCCTGACCCCGGGAGTGTGAAAAAAATCCAATTTTCCTGACCCCGGGAGTGTGAAAAAATCCAATTTTCCTGACCCCGGGAGTGTGAAAAAATCTGACTTTCCTGAACCCAGGTGTATGAAAATATCCGATTTTCCTGACCCCGGGAGTGTGAAAAATATCAGAATTTCCTGACCCCGAGAGTGTGAAAAAATCCAATTTTCCTGACCCCGGGAGTGTGAAAAAAATCAAAATTTCCTGACACCGGGAGTGTGAAAAAAATCCAATTTTCCTGACCCTGGGAGTGTGAAAAAAATCAAATTTTCCTGACACCGGGAGTGTGAAAAAAACAGAATTTCCTGACCCCAGGAGTGTGAAAAAATGTGATTTTCCTGACCCCGGGAGTGTGAAAAATATCAGAATTTCCTGACTCTGGGAGTGTGAAAAAAATCCAATTTTCCTGACGCCAGGAGTGTGAAAAAAATCCAATTTTCCTGACCCGGGGAGTTTGAAAATAATCTGATTTTCCTGAACCCGGGAGTATGAAAATATCCGATTTTCCTGACCCTGGGAGTGTGAAAAATATCAGAATTTCCTGACCCCATGAGTGTGAAAAAATGTGATTTTCTTGACCCCGGGAGTGTGAAAAAAATCAGAATCTCCTGAACCCGGGAGTGTGAAAAAATGTGATTTTCTTGACCCCGGGAGTGTGAAAAAAATCCAATTTTCCTGACCCCGGGAGTGTGAAAAAAATCCAATTTTCCTGACCCCGGGAGTGTGAAAAAAATCCAATTTTCCTGACCCCGGGAGTGTGAAAAAATCTGACTTTCCTGAACCCGGGAGTATGAAAATATCCGATTTTCCTGACCCCGGGAGTGTGAAAAATATCAGAATTTCCTGACCCCGGGAGTGTGAAAAAATCCAATTTTCCTGACCCCGGGAGTGTGAAAAAAATCCAAATTTCCTTACACCGGGAGTGTGAAAAAAATCCAATTTTCCTGACCCTGGGAGTGTGAAAAAAATCAAATTTTCCTGACACCGGGAGTGTGAAAAAAACAGAATTTCCTGACCCCAGGAGTGTGAAAAAATGTGATTTTCCTGACCCCGGGAGTGTGAAAAATATCAGAATTTCCTGACCCCGGGAGTGTGAAAAATATCAGAATTCCTGACCCCGGGAGTGCGAAAAAATGTGATTTTCTTGACCCCGGGAGTGTAAAAAATATCAGAATCTCCTGAACCCGGGAGTGTGAAAAAATGTGATTTTCTTGACGCCAGGAGTGTGAAAAAAACCCAATTTTCCTAACCCTGGGAGTGTGAAAAAAATCCAATTTTCCTGACCCCGGGAGTGTGGAAAAAACCCAATTTTCCTAACCCCGGGAGTGTGAAAAAAATCCAATTTTCCTGACCCCGGGAGTGTGAAAAAAATCCAATTTTCCTGACCCCGGGAGTGTGAAAAAATCCAATTTTCCTGACTCCGGGAGTGTGAAAAAAATCAAATTTTCCTGACCCTGGGAGTGTGAAAAAAATCCAATTTTCCTGACCCGGGGAGTTTGAAAATAATCTGATTTTCCTGAACCCGGGAGTATGAAAATATCCGATTTTCCTGACCCCGGGAGTGTGAAAAATATCAGAATTTCCTGACCCCATGAGTGTGAAAAAATGTGATTTTCTTGACCCCGGGAGTATGAAAATATCCGATTTTCCTGACCCCAGGAGTGTGAAAAATATCAGAATTTCCTGAACCCGGGAGTGTGAAAAATGTGATTTTCTTGACCCCGGGAGTGAGAAAAAAATCAGAATCTCCTGAACCCGGGAGTGTGAAAAAATGTGATTTTCTTGACCCCGGGAGTGTGAAAAAAATCCAATTTTCCTGACCCCGGGAGTGTGAAAAAAATCCAATTTTCCTGACCCCGGGAGTGTGAAAAAAATCCAATTTTCCTGACCCCGGGAGTGTGAAAAAATCTGACTTTCCTGAACCCGGGAGTATGAAAATATCCGATTTTCCTGACCCCGGGAGTGTGAAAAATATCAGAATTTCCTGACCCTGGGAGTGTGAAAAAAATCCAATTTTCCTGACCCCGGGAGTGTGAAAAAAATCCAAATTTCCTTACACCGGGAGTGTGAAAAAAATCCAATTTTCCTGACCCTGGGAGTGTGAAAAAAATCAAATTTTCCTGACACCGGGAGTGTGAAAAAAACAGAATTTCCTGACCACAGGAGTGTGAAAAAATGTGATTTTCCTGACCCCGGGTGTGTGAAAAATATCAGAATTTCCTGACCCCGGGAGTGTGAAAAATATCAAAATTCCTGACCCCGGGAGTGCGAAAAAATGTGATTTTCTTGACCCCGGGAGTGTAAAAAATATCAGAATCTCCTGAACCCAGGAGTGTGAAAAAATGTGATTTTCTTGACGCCGGGAGTGTGAAAAAAACCCAATTTTCCTAACCCCGGGAGTGTGAAAAAAATCCAATTTTCCTGACGCCAGGAGTGTGAAAAAAACAGAATTTCCTGACCCCAGGAGTGTGAAAAAATGTGATTTTCCTGACCCCGGGAGTGTGAAAAATATCAGAATTTCCTGACCCCGGGAGTGTGAAAAAATGTGATTTTCCTGACCCAAGGAGTGTGAAAAATATCAGAATTTCCTGACCCTGGGAGTGTGAAAAATATCAGAATTTCCTGACCCCGGGAGTGTGAAAAAATCCTAATTTCCTGACCCCGGGAGTGTGAAAAAATCCAATTTTCCTGAGCCCGGGAGTGTGAAAAAATCCAATTTTCCTGACCCGGGGAGTTTGAAAATAATCTGATTTTCCTGAACCTGGGAGTATGAAAATATCCGATTTTCCTGACCCCGGGAGTGTGAAAAATATCAGAATTTCCTGACCCCGTGAGTGTGAAAAAATGTGATTTTCTTGACCCCTGGAGTGTGAAAATAATCAGAATCTCCTGAACCCGGGAGTGTGAAAAAATGTGATTTTCTTGACCCCGGGAGTGTGAAAAAAATCCAATTTTCCTGACCCCGGGAGTGTGAAAAAAATCCAATTTTCCTGACCCCGGGAGAGTGAAAAAAATCCAATTTTCCTGACCCCAGGAGTGTGAAAAAATCTGACTTTCCTGAACCCGGGAGTATGAAAATATCCGATTTTCCTGACCCCGGGAGTGTGAAAAAATGTGATTTTCTTGACCCCGGAAGTGTGAAAAAAATCAGAATCTCCTGAACCCGGGAGTGTGAAAAAATGTGATTTTCTTGACCCCGGGAGTGTGAAAAAAATCCAATTTTCCTGACCCCGGGAGTGTGAAAAAAATCCAATTTTCCTGACCCCGGGAGTGTGAAAAAAATCCAATTTTCCTGACCCCGGGAGTGTGAAAAAATCTGACTTTCCTGAACCCGGGAGTATGAAAATATCCGATTTTCCTGACCCCGGGAGTGTGAAAAATATCAGAATTTCCTGACCCCGGGAGTGTGAAAAAATCCAATTTTCCTGACCCCGGGAGTGTGAAAAAAATCCAAATTTCCTTACACCGGGAGTGTGAAAAAAATCCAATTTTCCTGACCCTGGGAGTGTGAAAAAAACAGAATTTCCTGACCCCAGGAGTGTGAAAAAATGTGATTTTCCTGACCCCGGGAGTGTGAAAAATATCAGAATTTCCTGACCCCGGGAGTGTGAAAAATATCAGAATTCCTGACCCCGGGAGTGCGAAAAAATGTGATTTTCTTGACCCCGGGAGTGTAAAAAATATCAGAATCTCCTGAACCCGGGAGTGTGAAAAAATGTGATTTTCTTGACGCCAGGAGTGTGAAAAAAACCCAATTTTCCTAACCCTGGGAGTGTGAAAAAAATCCAATTTTCCTGACCCCGGGAGTGTGGAAAAAACCCAATTTTCCTAACCCCGGGAGTGTGAAAAAAATCCAATTTTCCTGACCCCGGGAGTGTGAAAAAAATCCAATTTTCCTGACCCCGGGAGTGTGAAAAAATCCAATTTTCCTGACTCCGGGAGTGTGAAAAAAATCCAATTTTCCTGACCCTGGGAGTGTGAAAAAAATCCAATTTTCCTGACCCGGGGAGTTTGAAAATAATCTGATTTTCCTGAACCCGGGAGTATGAAAATATCCGATTTTCCTGACCCCGGGAGTGTGAAAAATATCAGAATTTCCTGACCCCATGAGTGTGAAAAAATGTGATTTTCTTGACCCCGGGAGTATGAAAATATCCGATTTTCCTGACCCCAGGAGTGTGAAAAATATCAGAATTTCCTGAACCCGGGAGTGTGAAAAATGTGATTTTCTTGACCCCGGGAGTGAGAAAAAAATCAGAATCTCCTGAACCCGGGAGTGTGAAAAAATGTGATTTTCTTGACCCCGGGAGTGTGAAAAAAATCCAATTTTCCTGACCCCGGGAGTGTGAAAAAAATCCAATTTTCCTGACCCCGGGAGTGTGAAAAAAATCCAATTTTCCTGACCCCGGGAGTGTGAAAAAATCTGACTTTCCTGAACCCGGGAGTATGAAAATATCCGATTTTCCTGACCCCGGGAGTGTGAAAAATATCAGAATTTCCTGACCCCGGGAGTGTGAAAAAATCCAATTTTCCTGACCCCGGGAGTGTGAAAAAAATCCAAATTTCCTTACACCGGGAGTGTGAAAAAAATCCAATTTTCCTGACCCTGGGAGTGTGAAAAAAATCAAATTTTCCTGACACCGGGAGTGTGAAAAAAACAGAATTTCCTGACCCCAGGAGTGTGAAAAAATGTGATTTTCCTGACCCCGGGTGTGTGAAAAATATCAGAATTTCCTGACCCCGGGAGTGTGAAAAATATCAAAATTCCTGACCCCGGGAGTGCGAAAAAATGTGATTTTCTTGACCCCGGGAGTGTAAAAAATATCAGAATCTCCTGAACCCAGGAGTGTGAAAAAAATGTGATTTTCTTGACGCCGGGAGTGTGAAAAAAACCCAATTTTCCTAACCCCGGGAGTGTGAAAAAAATCCAATTTTCCTGACGCCAGGAGTGTGAAAAAAACAGAATTTCCTGACCCCAGGAGTGTGAAAAAATGTGATTTTCCTGACCCCGGGAGTGTGAAAAATATCAGAATTTCCTGACCCCGGGAGTGTGAAAAAATGTGATTTTCCTGACCCAAGGAGTGTGAAAAATATCAGAATTTCCTGACCCTGGGAGTGTGAAAAATATCAGAATTTCCTGACCCCGGGAGTGTGAAAAAATCCTAATTTCCTGACCCCGGGAGTGTGAAAAAATCCAATTTTCCTGAGCCCGGGAGTGTGAAAAAATCCAATTTTCCTGACCCGGGGAGTTTGAAAATAATCTGATTTTCCTGAACCTGGGAGTATGAAAATATCCGATTTTCCTGACCCCGGGAGTGTGAAAAATATCAGAATTTCCTGACCCCGTGAGTGTGAAAAAATGTGATTTTCTTGACCCCTGGAGTGTGAAAATAATCAGAATCTCCTGAACCCGGGAGTGTGAAAAAATGTGATTTTCTTGACCCCGGGAGTGTGAAAAAAATCCAATTTTCCTGACCCCGGGAGTGTGAAAAAAATCCAATTTTCCTGACCCCGGGAGAGTGAAAAAAATCCAATTTTCCTGACCCCAGGAGTGTGAAAAAATCTGACTTTCCTGAACCCGGGAGTATGAAAATATCCGATTTTCCTGACCCCGGGAGTGTGAAAAATGTGATTTTCTTGACCCCGGGAGTGTGAAAAAAATCAGAATCTCCTGAACCCAGGAGTGTGAAAAAAATCCAATTTTCCTGACCCCGGGAGTGTGAAAAAAATCCAATTTTCCTGACCCGGGGAGTTTGAAAATAATCTGATTTTCCTGAACCCGGGAGTGTGAAAATATCCGATTTTCCTGACCCCGGGAGTGTGAAAAATATCAGAACTTCCTGACCCCAGGAGTGTGAAAAAATCCAATTTTCCTGACCCCGGGAGTGTGGAAAAAATCCAATTTTCCTGACCCCGGGAGTGTGAAAAAATCCAATTTTCCTGACCCCAGGAGTGTGAAAAAATCTGACTTTCCTGAACCCAGGAGTATGAAAATATCCAATTTTCCTGACCCCGGGAGTGTGAAAAATATCAGAATTTCCTGACCCCGGGAGTGTGAAAAAATCCAATTTTCCTGACCCCGGGAGTGTGAAAAAAATCCAAATTTCCTGACACCGGGAGTGTGAAAAAAATCCAATTTTCCTGACCCTGGGAGTGTGAAAAAAATCAAATTTTCCTGACACCGGGAGTGTGAAAAAAACAGAATTTCCTGACCCCAGGAGTGTGAAAAAATGTGATTTTCCTGACCCCGGGAGTGTGAAAAATATCAGAATTTCCTGACTCTGGGAGTGTGAAAAAAATCCAATTTTCCTGACGCCAGGAGTGTGAAAAAAAACAGAATTTCCTGACCCCAGGAGTGTGAAAAAATGTGATTTTCCTGACCCCGGGAGTGTGAAAAATATCAGAATTTCCTGACCCCGGGAGTGCGAAAAAATGTGATTTTCTTGACCCCGGGAGAGTAAAAAATATCAGAATCTCCTGAACCCGGGAGTGTGAAAAAATGTGATTTTCTTAACGCCGGGAGTGTGAAAAATATCAGAATTTCCTGAACCCGGGAGTGTGAAAAAATGTGATTTTCTTGACCCTGGTAGTGTGAAAAAAATCAGAATCTCCTGAACCCGGGAGTGCGAAAAAATGTGATTTTCTTGACCCCGGGAGTCTGAAGAAAATCAGAATCTCCTGAACCCGGGAGTGTGAAAAAATGTGATTTTCTTGACCCCGGGAGTGTGAAAAAATCCAATTTTCCTGACTCCGGGCGTGTGAAAAAAATCCAATTTTCCTGACCCCGGGAGTGTGAAAAAAATCCAATTTTCCTGACCCGGGGAGTTTGAAAATAATCTGATTTTCCTGAACCCGGGAGTATGAAAATATCCGATTTTCCTGACCCTGGGAGTGTGAAAAATATCAGAATTTCCTGACCCCATGAGTGTGAAAAAATGTGATTTTCTTGACCCCGGGAGTGTGAAAAAAATCCAATTTTCCTGACCCCGGGAGTGTGAAAAAAACTCCAATTTTCCTGACCCCGGGAGTGTGAAAAAAATCTGACTTTCCTGAACCCGGGAGTGTGAAAATATCCGATTTTCCTGACCCCGGGAGTGTGAAAAATATCAGAATTTCCTGACCCCGGGAGTGTGAAAAAATCCAATTTTCCTGACCCCGGGAGTGTGAAAAAAATCCAATTTTCCTGACCCCGGGAGTGTGAAAAAATCCAATTTTCCTGACCCCGGGAGTGTGAAAAAATCTGACTTTCCTGAACCCAGGAGTATGAAAATATCCAATTTTCCTGACCCCGGGAGTGTGAAAAATATCAGAATTTCCTGACCCCGGGAGTGTGAAAAAATCCAATTTTCCTGACCCCGGGAGTGTGAAAAAAATCCAAATTTCCTGACACCGGGAGTGTGAAAAAAATCCAATTTTCCTGACCCTGGGAGTGTGAAAAAAATCAAATTTTCCTGACACCGGGAGTGTGAAAAAAACAGAATTTCCTGACCCCAGGAGTGTGAAAAAATGTGATTTTCCTGACCCCGGGAGTGTGAAAAATATCAGAAATTCCTGACTCTGGGAGTGTGAAAAAAATCCAATTTTCCTGACGCCAGGAGTGTGAAAAAAACAGAATTTCCTGACCCCAGGAGTGTGAAAAAATGTGATTTTCCTGACCCCGGGAGTGTGAAAAATATCAGAATTTCCTGACCCCGGGAGTGCGAAAAAATGTGATTTTCTTGACCCCGGGAGTGTAAAAAATATCAGAATCTCCTGACCCCAGGAGTGTGAAAAAATGTGATTTTCCTGACCCCGGGAGTGTGAAAAATATCAGAATTTCCTGACCCCGGGAGTGCGAAAAAATGTGATTTTCTTGACCCCGGGAGTGTAAAAAATATCAGAATCTCCTGAACCCGGGAGTGTGAAAAAATGTGATTTTCTTAACGCCGGGAGTGTGAAAAATATCAGAATTTCCTGAACCCGGGAGTGTGAAAAAATGTGATTTTCTTGACCCCGGTAGTGTGAAAAAAATCAGAATCTCCTGAACCCGGGAGTGCGAAAAAATGTGATTTTCTTGACCCCGGGAGTCTGAAGAAAATCAGAATCTCCTGAACCCGGGAGTGTGAAAAAAATGTGATTTTCTTGACCCCGGGAGTGTGAAAAAATCCAATTTTCCTGACTCCGGGCGTGTGAAAAAAATCCAATTTTCCTGACCCCGGGAGTGTGAAAAAAATCCAATTTTCCTGACCCGGGGAGTTTGAAAATAATCTGATTTTCCTGAACCCGGGAGTATGAAAATATCCGATTTTCCTGACCCTGGGAGTGTGAAAAATATCAGAATTTCCTGACCCCATGAGTGTGAAAAAATGTGATTTTCTTGACCCCGGGAGTGTGAAAAACATCCAATTTTCCTGACCCCGGGAGTGTGAAAAAAACTCCAATTTTCCTGACCCCGGGAGTGTGAAAAAAATCTGACTTTCCTGAACCCGGGAGTGTGAAAATATCCGATTTTCCTGACCCCGGGAGTGTGAAAAATATCAGAATTTCCTGACCCCCAGGAGTGTGAAAAAATCCAATTTTCCTGACCCCGGGAGTGTGGAAAAAATCCAATTTTCCTGACCCCGGGAGTGTGAAAAAATCCAATTTTCCTGACCCCAGGAGTGTGAAAAAATCTGACTTTCCTGAACCCAGGAGTATGAAAATATCCAATTTTCCTGACCCCAGGAGTGTGAAAAATATCAGAATTTCCTGACCCCGGGAGTGTGAAAAAATCCAATTTTCCTGACCCCGGGAGTGTGAAAAAAATCCAAATTTCCTGACACCGGGAGTGTGAAAAAAATCCAATTTTCCTGACCCTGGGAGTGTGAAAAAAATCAAATTTTCCTGACACCGGGAGTGTGAAAAAAACAGAATTTCCTGACCCCAGGAGTGTGAAAAAATGTGATTTTCCTGACCCCGGGAGTGTGAAAAATATCAGAAATTCCTGACTCTGGGAGTGTGAAAAAAATCCAATTTTCCTGACGCCAGGAGTGTGAAAAAAACAGAATTTCCTGACCCCAGGAGTGTGAAAAAATGTGATTTTCCTGACCCCGGGAGTGTGAAAAATATCAGAATTTCCTGACCCCGGGAGTGCGAAAAAATGTGATTTTCTTGACCCCGGGAGTGTAAAAAATATCAGAATCTCCTGAACCCGGGAGTGTGAAAAAATGTGATTTTCTTAACGCCGGGAGTGTGAAAAATATCAGAATTTCCTGAATCCGGGAGTGTGAAAAAATGTGATTTTCTTGACCCCGGTAGTGTGAAAAAAATCAGAATCTCCTGAACCCGGGAGTGCGAAAAAATGTGATTTTCTTGACCCCGGGAGTCTGAAGAAAATCAGAATCTCCTGAACCCGGGAGTGTGAAAAAAATGTGATTTTCTTGACCCCGGGAGTGTGAAAAAATCCAATTTTCCTGACTCCGGGCGTGTGAAAAAAATCCAATTTTCCTGACCCCGGGAGTGTGAAAAAAATCCAATTTTCCTGACCCGGGGAGTTTGAAAATAATCTGATTTTCCTGAACCCGGGAGTATGAAAATATCCGATTTTCCTGACCCTGGGAGTGTGAAAAATATCAGAATTTCCTGACCCCATGAGTGTGAAAAAATGTGATTTTCTTGACCCCGGGAGTGTGAAAAAAATCCAATTTTCCTGACCCCGGGAGTGTGAAAAAAACTCCAATTTTCCTGACCCCGGGAGTGTGAAAAAAATCTGACTTTCCTGAACCCGGGAGTGTGAAAATATCCGATTTTCCTGACCCCGGGAGTGTGAAAAATATCAGAATTTCCTGACCCCGGGAGTGTGAAAAAATCCAATTTTCCTGACCCCGGGAGTGTGAAAAAAATCCAATTTTCCTGACACTGGGAGTGTGAAAAAAATCCAATTTTCCTGACTCTGGGAGTGTGAAAATAATCCAATTTTCCTGACCCCGGGAGTGTGAAAAAATCTGACTTTCCTGAACCCAGGAGTATGAAAATATCCAATTTTCCTGACCCCGGGAGTGTGAAAAATATCAGAATTTCCTGACCCCGGGAGTGTGAAAAAAATCCAATTTTCCTGACCCCGGGAGTGTGAAAAAAATCCAAATTTCCTGACACCGGGAGTGGGAAAAAATCCAATTTTCCTGACCCTGGGAGTGTGAAAAAAATCAAATTTTCCTGACACCGGGAGTGTGAAAAAAACAGAATTTCCTGACCCCAGGAGTGTGAAAAAATGTGATTTTCCTGACCCCGGGAGTGTGAAAAATATCAGAATTTCCTGACTCTGGGAGTGTGAAAAAAATCCAATTTTCCTGACGCCAGGAGTGTGAAAAAAAACAGAATTTCCTGACCCCAGGAGTGTGAAAAAATGTGATTTTCCTGACCCCGGGAGTGTGAAAAATATCAGAATTTCCTGACCCCGGGAGTGCGAAAAAATGTGATTTTCTTGACCCCGGGAGTGTAAAAAATATCAGAATCTCCTGAACCCGGGAGTGTGAAAAAATGTGATTTTCTTAACGCCGGGAGTGTGAAAAATATCAGAATTTCCTGAACCCGGGAGTGTGAAAAAATGTGATTTTCTTGACCCCGGTAGTGTGAAAAAAATCAGAATCTCCTGAACCCGGGAGTGCGAAAAAATGTGATTTTCTTGACCCCGGGAGTCTGAAGAAAATCAGAATCTCCTGAACCCAGGAGTGTGAAAAAAATGTGATTTTCTTGACCCCGGGAGTGTGAAAAAATCCAATTTTCCTGACTCCGGGCGTGTGAAAAAAATCCAATTTTCCTGACCCCGGGAGTGTGAAAAAAATCCAATTTTCCTGACCCGGGGAGTTTGAAAATAATCTGATTTTCCTGAACCCGGGAGTATGAAAATATCCGATTTTCCTGACCCTGGGAGTGTGAAAAATATCAGAATTTCCTGACCCCATGAGTGTGAAAAAATGTGATTTTCTTGACCCCGGGAGTGTGAAAAAAATCCAATTTTCCTGACCCCGGGAGTGTGAAAAAAACTCCAATTTTCCTGACCCCGGGAGTGTGAAAAAAATCTGACTTTCCTGAACCCGGGAGTGTGAAAATATCCGATTTTCCTGACCCCGGGAGTGTGAAAAATATCAGAATTTCCTGACCCCGGGAGTGTGAAAAAATCCAATTTTCCTGACCCCGGGAGTGTGAAAAAAATCCAATTTTCCTGACACCGGGAGTGTGAAAAAAATCCAATTTTCCTGACTCTGGGAGTGTGAAAATAATCCAATTTTCCTGACCCCGGGAGTGTGAAAAAAATCCAATTTTCCTGACACCGGGAGTATGAAAAAAATCCAATTTTCCTGACTCTGGGAGTGTAAAAAAAATCCAATTTTCCTGACGCCGGGAGTGTGAAAAAAACAGAATTTCCTGACCCCGGGAGTTTGAAAAATATCAGAATTTCCTGACCCCGGGAGTGTGAAAAAATCCTAACTTTCTGACCCCGGGAGTGTGAAAAAATCCAATTTTCCTGACCCCGGGAGTGTGAAAAAATCCAATTTTCCTGACCCGGGGAGTTTGAAAAAAATCTGTTTTTCCTGAACCCGGGAGTGTGAAAATATCCGATTTTCCTGGACCCGGGAGTGTGAAAAATATCAGAATTTCCTGATCCCGGGAGTGCGAAAAAATGTGATTTTCTTGACCCCGGGAGTGTGAAAAAATCAGAATCTCCTGAACCCGGGAGTGTGAAAAAATGTGATTTTCTTGACCCCGGGTGTGTGAAAAAAACCCAATTTTCCTGACCCCAGGAGTTTGAAAATAATCTGATTTTCCTGAACCTGGGAGTATGAAAAAATCCAATTTTCCTGACTCTGGGAGTGTGAAAAAAATCCAATTTTCCTGATGCCGGGCGTGTGAAAAAACAGAATTTCCTGATCCCAGGAGTGTGAAACAATGTGATTTTCCTGACCCCAGGAGTGTGAAAAATATCAGAATTTCCTGACCCCGGGAGTGTGAAAAAATCCAATTTTCCTGACCCCGGGAGTGTGAAAAAAATCTGATTTTCCTGACCCGGGGAGTTTGAAAAAAATCTGGTTTTCCTGAACCCGGGAGTGTGAAAATATCAGAATTTCCTGACCCTGCGAGTGTGAAAAAATGTGATTTTCTTGACCCCGAGATTGTGAAAAAAATTAAATTTTCCTGACCCCGGGAGTGTGAAAATATCTGATTTTCTTGACCCCGGGAGTGTGAAAAAAATCAAATTTTCCTGACACCGGGAGTGTGAAAAAAACAGAATTTCCTGACCCCAGGAGTGTGAAAAAATGTGATTTTCCTGACCCCGGGAGTGTGAAAAATATCAGAATTTCCTGACTCTGGGAGTGTGAAAAAAATCCAATTTTCCTGACGCCAGGAGTGTG
The DNA here is from genome assembly GCA_035047305.1 of Bradypodion pumilum. Classification (NCBI taxonomy): domain Eukaryota; kingdom Metazoa; phylum Chordata; class Lepidosauria; order Squamata; family Chamaeleonidae; genus Bradypodion; species Bradypodion pumilum. The sequence continues at coordinate 20,223,273 of JAWDJD010000009.1, read as the reverse complement.
AAAAAAATCCAATTTTCCTGACCCGGGGAGTTTGAAAATAATCTGATTTTCCTGAACCCGGGAGTATGAAAATATCCGATTTTCCTGACCCTGGGAGTGTGAAAAATATCAGAATTTCCTGACCCCATGAGTGTGAAAAAATGTGATTTTCTTGACCCCGGGAGTGTGAAAAAAATCAGAATCTCCTGAACCTGGGAGTGTGAAAAAATGTGATTTTCTTGACCCCGGGAGTGTGAAAAAAATCCAATTTTCCTGACCCCGGGAGTGTGAAAAAAATCCAATTTTCCTGACCCCGGGAGTGTGAAAAAAATCCAATTTTCCTGACCCCGGGAGTGTGAAAAAATCTGACTTTCCTGAACCCGGGAGTATGAAAATATCCGATTTTCCTGACCCCGGGAGTGTGAAAAATATCAGAATTTCCTGACCCCGGGAGTGTGAAAAAAATCCAAATTTCCTTACACCGGGAGTGTGAAAAAAATCCAATTTTCCTGACCCTGGGAGTGTGAAAAAAATCAAATTTTCCTGACACCGGGAGTGTGAAAAAAACAGAATTTCCTGACCCCAGGAGTGTGAAAAAATGTGGTTTTCCTGACCCCGGGAGTGTGAAAAATATCAGAATTTCCTGACCCCGGGAGTGTGAAAAATATCAGAATTCCTGACCCCGGGAGTGCGAAAAAATGTGATTTTCTTGACCCCGGGAGTGTAAAAAATATCAGAATCTCCTGAACCCGGGAGTGTGAAAAAATGTGATTTTCTTGACGCCGGGAGTGTGAAAAAAACCCAATTTTCCTAACCCCGGGAGTGTGAAAAAAATCCAATTTTCCTGACCCCGGGAGTGTGGAAAAAACCCAATTTTCCTAACCCCGGGAGTGTGAAAAAAATCCAATTTTCCTGACCCCGGGAGTGTGAAAAAAATCCAATTTTCCTGACCCCGGGAGTGTGAAAAAATCCAATTTTCCTGACTCCGGGAGTGTGAAAAAAATCCAATTTTCCTGACCCTGGGAGTGTGAAAAAAATCCAATTTTCCTGACCCGGGGAGTTTGAAAATAATCTGATTTTCCTGAACCCGGGAGTATGAAAATATCCGATTTTCCTGACCCCGGGAGTGTGAAAAATATCAGAATTTCCTGACCCCGTGAGTGTGAAAAAATGTGATTTTCTTGACCCTGGGAGTGTGAAAAAAATCCAATTTTCCTGACCTGGGGAGTTTGAAAATAATCTGATTTTCCTGAACCCGGGAGTATGAAAATATCCGATTTTCCTGACCCCGGGAGTGTGAAAAATATCAGAATTTCCTGAACCAGGGAGTGTGAAAAAATCCAATTTTCCTGACCCCGGGAGTGTGAAAAAAATCCAATTTTCCTGACACCGGGAGTGTGAAAAAAATCCAATTTTCCTGACTCTGGGAGTGTGAAAATAATCCAATTTTCCTGACCCCGGGAGTGTGAAAAAAATCCAATTTTCCTGACACCGGGAGTATGAAAAAAATCCAATTTTCCTGACTCTGGGAGTGTAAAAAAAATCCAATTTTCCTGACGCCGGGAGTGTGAAAAAAACAGAATTTCCTGACCCCGGGAGTTTGAAAAATATCAGAATTTCCTGACCCCGGGAGTGTGAAAAAATCCTAACTTTCTGACCCCGGGAGTGTGAAAAAATCCAATTTTCCTGACCCCGGGAGTGTGAAAAAATCCAATTTTCCTGACCCGGGGAGTTTGAAAAAAATCTGTTTTTCCTGAACCCGGGAGAGTGAAAATATCCGATTTTCCTGGACCCGGGAGTGTGAAAAATATCAGAATTTCCTGATCCCGGGAGTGCGAAAAAATGTGATTTTCTTGACCCCGGGAGTGTGAAAAAATCAGAATCTCCTGAACCCGGGAGTGTGAAAAAATGTGATTTTCTTGACCCCGGGTGTGTGAAAAAAACCCAATTTTCCTGACCCCAGGAGTTTGAAAATAATCTGATTTTCCTGAACCTGGGAGTATGAAAAAATCCAATTTTCCTGACTCTGGGAGTGTGAAAAAAATCCAATTTTCCTGATGCCGGGCGTGTGAAAAAACAGAATTTCCTGATCCCAGGAGTGTGAAACAATGTGATTTTCCTGACCCCAGGAGTGTGAAAAATATCAGAATTTCCTGACCCCGGGAGTGTGAAAAAATCCAATTTTCCTGACCCCGGGAGTGTGAAAAAAATCTGATTTTCCTGACCCGGGGAGTTTGAAAAAAATCTGGTTTTCCTGAACCCGGGAGTGTGAAAATATCAGAATTTCCTGACCCTGCGAGTGTGAAAAAATGTGATTTTCTTGACCCCGAGATTGTGAAAAAAATTAAATTTTCCTGACCCCGGGAGTGTGAAAATATCTGATTTTCTTGACCCCGGGAGTTTGAAAAAAATTAAATTCTCCTGACCCCGGGAGTGTGAAAAATGTGATTTTCCTAACACCGGGAGTGTGAAAAAAATCAGAATCTCCTGAACCCGGGAGTGTGAAAAAATGTGATTTTCTTGACCCCGGGAGTGTGAAAAATATCAGAATTTCCTGAACCCGGGAGTGTGAAAAAATGTAATTTTCTTGACCCCGGGAGTGTGAAAAAAATCCAATTTTCCTGACCCCGGGAGTGTGGAAAAAACCCAATTTTCCTAACCCCGGGAGTGTGAAAAAAATCCAATTTTCCTGACCCCGGGAGTGTGAAAAAAATCCAATTTTCCTGACCCCGGGAGTGTGAAAAAATCCAATTTTCCTGACTCCGGGAGTGTGAAAAAAATCCAATTTTCCTGACCCTGGGAGTGTGAAAAAAATCCAATTTTCCTGACCCGGGGAGTTTGAAAATAATCTGATTTTCCTGAACCCGGGAGTATGAAAATATCCGATTTTCCTGACCCCGGGAGTGTGAAAAATATCAGAATTTCCTGACCCCGTGAGTGTGAAAAAATGTGATTTTCTTGACCCCGGGAGTGTGAAAAAAATCCAATTTTCCTGACCCGGGGAGTTTGAAAATAATCTGATTTTCCTGAACCCGGGAGTATGAAAATATCCGATTTTCCTGACCCCGGGAGTGTGAAAAATATCAGAATTTCCTGAACCCGGGAGTGTGAAAAAATGTGATTTTCTTGACCCCGGGAGTGTGAAAAAAATCAGAATCTCCTGAACCCGGGAGTGCGAAAAAATGTGATTTTCTTGACCCCGGGAGTCTGAAGAAAATCAGAATCTCCTGAACCCGGGAGTGTGAAAAAAATCCAATTTTCCTGACCCCGGGAGTGTGAAAAAATCCAATTTTCCTGACCCCGGGAGTGTGAAAAAATCTGACTTTCCTGAACCCAGGAGTATGAAAATATCCGATTTTCCTGACCCCGGGAGTGTGAAAAATATCAGAATTTCCTGACCCCGGGAGTGTGAAAAAATCCAATTTTCCTGACCCCGGGAGTGTGAAAAAAATCCAAATTTCCTGACACCGGGAGTGTGAAAAAAATCCAATTTTCCTGACCCAGGGAGTGTGAAAAAAATCAAATTTTCCTGACACCGGGAGTGTGAAAAAAACAGAATTTCCTGACCCCGGGAGTTTGAAAAATATCAGAATTTCCTGACCCCGGGAGTGTGAAAAAATCCTAACTTTCTGACCCCGGGAGTGTGAAAAAATCCAATTTTCCTGACCCCGGGAGTGTGAAAAAATCCAATTTTCCTGACCCGGGGAGTTTGAAAAAAATCTGTTTTTCCTGAACCCGGGAGTGTGAAAATATCCGATTTTCCTGGACCCGGGAGTGTGAAAAATATCAGAATTTCCTGATCCCGGGAGTGCGAAAAAATGTGATTTTCTTGACCCCGGGAGTGTGAAAAAATCAGAATCTCCTGAACCCGGGAGTGTGAAAAAATGTGATTTTCTTGACCCCGGGTGTGTGAAAAAAACCCAATTTTCCTGACCCCAGGAGTTTGAAAATAATCTGATTTTCCTGAACCTGGGAGTATGAAAAAATCCAATTTTCCTGACTCTGGGAGTGTGAAAAAAATCCAATTTTCCTGATGCCGGGCGTGTGAAAAAACAGAATTTCCTGATCCCAGGAGTGTGAAACAATGTGATTTTCCTGACCCCAGGAGTGTGAAAAATATCAGAATTTCCTGACCCCGGGAGTGTGAAAAAATCCAATTTTCCTGACCCCGGGAGTGTGAAAAAAATCTGATTTTCCTGACCCGGGGAGTTTGAAAAAAATCTGGTTTTCCTGAACCCGGGAGTGTGAAAATATCAGAATTTCCTGACCCTGCGAGTGTGAAAAAATGTGATTTTCTTGACCCCGAGATTGTGAAAAAAATTAAATTTTCCTGACCCCGGGAGTGTGAAAATATCTGATTTTCTTGACCCCGGGAGTGTGAAAAAAATCAAATTTTCCTGACCCCGGGAGTGTGAAAAAAACAGAATTTCCTGACCCCAGGAGTGTGAAAAAATGTGATTTTCCTGACCCCGGGAGTGTGGAAAAAATCCAATTTTCCTGACCCCAGGAGTGTGAAAAAATCCAATTTTCCTGACCCCAGGAGTGTGAAAAAATCTGACTTTCCTGAACCCAGGAGTATGAAAATATCCAATTTTCCTGACCCCGGGAGTGTGAAAAATATCAGAATTTCCTGACCCCGGGAGTGTGAAAAAATCCAATTTTCCTGACACCGGGAGTGTGAAAAAAATCCAAATTTCCTGACACCGGAAGTGTGAAAAAAAACCAATTTTCCTGACCCTGGGAGTGTGAAAAAAATCAAATTTTCCTGACACCGGGAGTGTGAAAAAAACAGAATTTCCTGACCCCAGGAGTGTGAAAAAATGTGATTTTCCTGACCCCGGGAGTGTGAAAAATATCAGAATTTCCTGACTCTGGGAGTGTGAAAAAAATCCAATTTTCCTGACGCCAGGAGTGTGAAAAAAACAGAATTTCCTGACCCCAGGAGTGTGAAAAAATGTGATTTTCCTGACCCCGGGAGTGTGAAAAATATCAGAATTTCCTGACCCCGGGAGTGCGAAAAAATGTGATTTTCTTGACGCTGGGAGTGTGAAAAAAACCCAATTTTCCTAACCCCGGGAGTGTGAAAAAAATCCAATTTTCCTGACGCCAGGAGTGTGAAAAAAACAGAATTTCCTGACCCCAGGAGTGTGAAAAAATGTGATTTTCCTGACCCCGGGAGTGTGAAAAATATCAGAATTTCCTGAACCCGGGAGTGTGAAAAAATGTGATTTTCTTGACCCCGGGAGTGTGAAAAAAATCAGAATCTCCTGAACCCGGGAGTGCGAAAAAATGTGATTTTCTTGACCCCGGGAGTCTGAAGAAAATCAGAATCTCCTGAACCCGGGAGTGTGAAAAAAATGTGATTTTCTTGACCCCGGGAGTGTGAAAAAATCCAATTTTCCTGACTCCGGGCGTGTGAAAAAAATCCAATTTTCCTGACCCCGGGAGTGTGAAAAAAATCCAATTTTCCTGACCCGGGGAGTTTGAAAATAATCTGATTTTCCTGACACCGGGAGTATGAAAATATCCGATTTTCCTGACCCTGGGAGTGTGAAAAATATCAGAAATTCCTGACCACATGAGTGTGAAAAAATGTGATTTTCTTGACCCCGGGAGTGTGAAAAACATCCAATTTTCCTGACCCCGGGAGTGTGAAAAAAACTCCAATTTTCCTGACCCCGGGAGTGTGAAAAAAATCTGACTTTCCTGAACCCGGGAGTGTGAAAATATCCGATTTTCCTGACCCCGGGAGTGTGAAAAATATCAGAATTTCCTGACCCCGGGAGTGTGAAAAAATCCAATTTTCCTGACCCCGGGAGTGTGGAAAAAATCCAATTTTCCTGACCCCGGGAGTGTGAAAAAATCCAATTTTCCTGACCCCAGGAGTGTGAAAAAATCTGACTTTCCTGAACCCAGGAGTATGAAAATATCCAATTTTCCTGACCCCGGGAGTGTGAAAAATATCAGAAATTCCTGACCCCGGGAGTGTGAAAAAATCCAATTTTCCTGACCCCGGGAGTGTGAAAAAAATCCAAATTTCCTGACACCGGGAGTGTGAAAAAAATCCAATTTTCCTGACCCTGGGAGTGTGAAAAAAATCAAATTTTCCTGACACCGGGAGTGTGAAAAAAACAGAATTTCCTGACCCCAGGAGTGTGAAAAAATGTGATTTTCCTGACCCCGGGAGTGTGAAAAATATCAGAATTTCCTGACTCTGGGAGTGTGAAAAAAATCCAATTTTCCTGACGCCAGGAGTGTGAAAAAAACAGAATTTCCTGACCCCAGGAGTGTGAAAAAATGTGATTTTCCTGACCCCGGGAGTGTGAAAAATATCAGAATTTCCTGACCCCGGGAGTGCGAAAAAATGTGATTTTCTTGACCCCGGGAGTGTAAAAAATATCAGAATCTCCTGAACCCGGGAGTGTGAAAAAATGTGATTTTCTTAACGCCGGGAGTGTGAAAAATATCAGAATTTCCTGAACCCGGGAGTGTGAAAAAATGTGATTTTCTTGACCCCGGTAGTGTGAAAAAAATCAGAATCTCCTGAACCTGGGAGTGCGAAAAAATGTGATTTTCTTGACCCCGGGAGTCTGAAGAAAATCAGAATCTCCTGAACCCGGGAGTGTGAAAAAAATGTGATTTTCTTGACCCCGGGAGTGTGAAAAAATCCAATTTTCCTGACTCCGGGCGTGTGAAAAAAATCCAATTTTCCTGACCCCGGGAGTGTGAAAAAAATCCAATTTTCCTGACCCGGGGAGTTTGAAAATAATCTGATTTTCCTGAACCCGGGAGTATGAAAATATCCGATTTTCCTGACCCTGGGAGTGTGAAAAATATCAGAATTTCCTGACCCCATGAGTGTGAAAAAATGTGATTTTCTTGACCCCGGGAGTGTGAAAAAAATCCAATTTTCCTGACCCCGGGAGTGTGAAAAAATCCAATTTTCCTGACCCCAGGAGTGTGAAAAAATCTGACTTTCCTGAACCCAGGAGTATGAAAATATCCAATTTTCCTGACCCCGGGAGTGTGAAAAATATCAGAATTTCCTGACCCCGGGAGTGTGAAAAAATCCAATTTTCCTGACACCGGGAGTGTGAAAAAAATCCAAATTTCCTGACACCGGAAGTGTGAAAAAAAACCAATTTTCCTGACCCTGGGAGTGTGAAAAAAATCAAATTTTCCTGACACCGGGAGTGTGAAAAAAACAGAATTTCCTGACCCCAGGAGTGTGAAAAAATGTGATTTTCCTGACCCCGGGAGTGTGAAAAATATCAGAATTTCCTGACTCTGGGAGTGTGAAAAAAATCCAATTTTCCTGACGCCAGGAGTGTGAAAAAAACAGAATTTCCTGACCCCAGGAGTGTGAAAAAATGTGATTTTCCTGACCCCGGGAGTGTGAAAAATATCAGAATTTCCTGACCCCGGGAGTGCGAAAAAATGTGATTTTCTTGACGCTGGGAGTGTGAAAAAAACCCAATTTTCCTAACCCCGGGAGTGTGAAAAAAATCCAATTTTCCTGACGCCAGGAGTGTGAAAAAAACAGAATTTCCTGACCCCAGGAGTGTGAAAAAATGTGATTTTCCTGACCCCGGGAGTGTGAAAAATATCAGAATTTCCTGAACCCGGGAGTGTGAAAAAATGTGATTTTCTTGACCCCGGGAGTGTGAAAAAAATCAGAATCTCCTGAACCCGGGAGTGCGAAAAAATGTGATTTTCTTGACCCCGGGAGTCTGAAGAAAATCAGAATCTCCTGAACCCGGGAGTGTGAAAAAAATGTGATTTTCTTGACCCCGGGAGTGTGAAAAAATCCAATTTTCCTGACTCCGGGCGTGTGAAAAAAATCCAATTTTCCTGACCCCGGGAGTGTGAAAAAAATCCAATTTTCCTGACCCGGGGAGTTTGAAAATAATCTGATTTTCCTGACACCGGGAGTATGAAAATATCCGATTTTCCTGACCCTGGGAGTGTGAAAAATATCAGAAATTCCTGACCACATGAGTGTGAAAAAATGTGATTTTCTTGACCCCGGGAGTGTGAAAAACATCCAATTTTCCTGACCCCGGGAGTGTGAAAAAAACTCCAATTTTCCTGACCCCGGGAGTGTGAAAAAAATCTGACTTTCCTGAACCCGGGAGTGTGAAAATATCCGATTTTCCTGACCCCGGGAGTGTGAAAAATATCAGAATTTCCTGACCCCGGGAGTGTGAAAAAATCCAATTTTCCTGACCCCGGGAGTGTGGAAAAAATCCAATTTTCCTGACCCCGGGAGTGTGAAAAAATCCAATTTTCCTGACCCCAGGAGTGTGAAAAAATCTGACTTTCCTGAACCCAGGAGTATGAAAATATCCAATTTTCCTGACCCCGGGAGTGTGAAAAATATCAGAAATTCCTGACCCCGGGAGTGTGAAAAAATCCAATTTTCCTGACCCCGGGAGTGTGAAAAAAATCCAAATTTCCTGACACCGGGAGTGTGAAAAAAATCCAATTTTCCTGACCCTGGGAGTGTGAAAAAAATCAAATTTTCCTGACACCGGGAGTGTGAAAAAAACAGAATTTCCTGACCCCAGGAGTGTGAAAAAATGTGATTTTCCTGACCCCGGGAGTGTGAAAAATATCAGAATTTCCTGACTCTGGGAGTGTGAAAAAAATCCAATTTTCCTGACGCCAGGAGTGTGAAAAAAACAGAATTTCCTGACCCCAGGAGTGTGAAAAAATGTGATTTTCCTGACCCCGGGAGTGTGAAAAATATCAGAATTTCCTGACCCCGGGAGTGCGAAAAAATGTGATTTTCTTGACCCCGGGAGTGTAAAAAATATCAGAATCTCCTGAACCCGGGAGTGTGAAAAAATGTGATTTTCTTAACGCCGGGAGTGTGAAAAATATCAGAATTTCCTGAACCCGGGAGTGTGAAAAAATGTGATTTTCTTGACCCCGGTAGTGTGAAAAAAATCAGAATCTCCTGAACCTGGGAGTGCGAAAAAATGTGATTTTCTTGACCCCGGGAGTCTGAAGAAAATCAGAATCTCCTGAACCCGGGAGTGTGAAAAAAATGTGATTTTCTTGACCCCGGGAGTGTGAAAAAATCCAATTTTCCTGACTCCGGGCGTGTGAAAAAAATCCAATTTTCCTGACCCCGGGAGTGTGAAAAAAATCCAATTTTCCTGACCCGGGGAGTTTGAAAATAATCTGATTTTCCTGAACCCGGGAGTATGAAAATATCCGATTTTCCTGACCCTGGGAGTGTGAAAAATATCAGAATTTCCTGACCCCATGAGTGTGAAAAAATGTGATTTTCTTGACCCCGGGAGTGTGAAAAAAATCCAATTTTCCTGACCCCGGGAGTGTGAAAAAAACTCCAATTTTCCTGACCCCGGGAGTGTGAAAAAAATCCAATTTTCCTGACCCCGGGAGTGTGAAAAAATCCAATTTTCCTGACCCCAGGAGTGTGAAAAAATCTGACTTTCCTGAACCCAGGAGTATGAAAATATCCAATTTTCCTGACCCCGGGAGTGTGAAAAATATCAGAATTTCCTGACCCCGGGAGTGTGAAAAAATCCAATTTTCCTGACCCCGGGAGTGTGAAAAAAATCCAAATTTCCTGACACCGGGAGTGTGAAAAAAATCCAATTTTCCTGACCCTGGGAGTGTGAAAAAAATCAAATTTTCCTGACACCGGGAGTGAGAAAAAAACAGAATTTCCTGACCCCAGGAGTGTGAAAAAATGTGATTTTCCTGACCCCGGGAGTGTGAAAAATATCAGAATTTCCTGACTCTGGGAGTGTGAAAAAAATCCAATTTTCCTGACGCCAGGAGTGTGAAAAAAACAGAATTTCCTGACCCCAGGAGTGTGAAAAAATGTGATTTTCCTGACCCCGGGAGTGTGAAAAATATCAGAATTTCCTGACCCCGGGAGTGCGAAAAAATGTGATTTTCTTGACCCCGGGAGTGTAAAAAATATCAGAATCTCCTGAACCCGGGAGTGTGAAAAAATGTGATTTTCTTAACGCCGGGAGTGTGAAAAATATCAGAATTTCCTGAACCCGGGAGTGTGAAAAAATGTGATTTTCTTGACCCCGGTAGTGTGAAAAAAATCAGAATCTCCTGAACCTGGGAGTGCGAAAAAATGTGATTTTCTTGACCCCGGGAGTCTGAAGAAAATCAGAATCTCCTGAACCCGGGAGTGTGAAAAAAATGTGATTTTCTTGACCCCGGGAGTGTGAAAAAATCCAATTTTCCTGACTCCGGGCGTGTGAAAAAAATCCAATTTTCCTGACCCCGGGAGTGTGAAAAAAATCCAATTTTCCTGACCCGGGGAGTTTGAAAATAATCTGATTTTCCTGAACCCGGGAGTATGAAAATATCCGATTTTCCTGACCCTGGGAGTGTGAAAAATATCAGAATTTCCTGACCCCATGAGTGTGAAAAAATGTGATTTTCTTGACCCCGGGAGTGTGAAAAAAATCCAATTTTCCTGACCCCGGGAGTGTGAAAAAAACTCCAATTTTCCTGACCCCGGGAGTGTGAAAAAAATCTGACTTTCCTGAACCCGGGAGTGTGAAAATATCCGATTTTCCTGACCCCGGGAGTGTGAAAAAAATCCAATTTTCCTGACACCGGGAGTGTGAAAAAAATCCAATTTTCCTGACTCTGGGAGTGTGAAAATAATCCAATTTTCCTGACCCCGGGAGTGTGAAAAAATCTGACTTTCCTGAACCCAGGAGTATGAAAATATACAATTTTCCTGACCCCGGGAGTGTGAAAAATATCAGAATTTCCTGACCCCGGGAGTGTGAAAAAATCCAATTTTCCTGACCCCGGGAGTGTGAAAAAAATCCAAATTTCCTGACACCGGGAGTGGGAAAAAAATCCAATTTTCCTGACCCTGGGAGTGTGAAAAAAATCAAATTTTCCTGACACCGGGAGTGTGAAAAAAACAGAATTTCCTGACCCCAGGAGTGTGAAAAAATGTGATTTTCCTGACCCCGGGAGTGTGAAAAATATAAGAATTTCCTGACTCTGGGAGTGTGAAAAAAATCCAATTTTCCTGACGCCAGGAGTGTGAAAAAAACAGAATTTCCTGACCCCAGGAGTGTGAAAAAATGTGATTTTCCTGACCCCGGGAGTGTGAAAAATATCAGAATTTCCTGACCCCGGGAGTGCGAAAAAATGTGATTTTCTTGACCCCGGGAGTGTAAAAAATATCAGAATCTCCTGAACCCGGGAGTGTGAAAAAATGTGATTTTCTTAACGCCGGGAGTGTGAAAAATATCAGAATTTCCTGAACCCGGGAGTGTGAAAAAATGTGATTTTCTTGACCCCGGTAGTGTGAAAAAAATCAGAATCTCCTGAACCCGGGAGTGCGAAAAAATGTGATTTTCTTGACCCCGGGAGTCTGAAGAAAATCAGAATCTCCTGAACCCGGGAGTGTGAAAAAAATGTGATTTTCTTGACCCCGGGAGTGTGAAAAAATCCAATTTTCCTGACTCCGGGCGTGTGAAAAAAATCCAATTTTCCTGACCCCGGGAGTTTGAAAAAAATCCAATTTTCCTGACCCGGGGAGTTTGAAAATAATCTGATTTTCCTGAACCCGGGAGTATGAAAATATCCGATTTTCCTGACCCTGGGAGTGTGAAAAATATCAGAAATTCCTGACCACATGAGTGTGAAAAAATGTGATTTTCTTGACCCCGGGAGTGTGAAAAACATCCAATTTTCCTGACCCCGGGAGTGTGAAAAAAACTCCAATTTTCCTGACCCCGGGAGTGTGAAAAAAATCTGACTTTCCTGAACCCGGGAGTGTGAAAATATCCGATTTTCCTGACCCCGGGAGTGTGAAAAATATCAGAATTTCCTGACCCCGGGAGTGTGAAAAAATCCAATTTTCCTGACCCCGGGAGTGTGGAAAAAATCCAATTTTCCTGACCCCGGGAGTGTGAAAAAATCCAATTTTCCTGACCCCAGGAGTGTGAAAAAATCTGACTTTCCTGAACCCAGGAGTATGAAAATATCCAATTTTCCTGACCCCGGGAGTGTGAAAAATATCAGAATTTCCTGACCCCGGGAGTGTGAAAAAATCCAATTTTCCTGACCCCGGGAGTGTGAAAAAAAATCCAAATTTCCTGACACCGGGAGTGTGAAAAAAATCCAATTTTCCTGACCCTGGGAGTGTGAAAAAAATCAAATTTTCCTGACACCGGGAGTGTGAAAAAAACAGAATTTCCTGACCCCAGGAGTGTGAAAAAATGTGATTTTCCTGACCCCGGGAGTGTGAAAAATATCAGAATTTCCTGACTCTGGGAGTGTGAAAAAAATCCAATTTTCCTGACGCCAGGAGTGTGAAAAAAACAGAATTTCCTGACCCCAGGAGTGTGAAAAAATGTGATTTTCCTGACCCCGGGAGTGTGAAAAATATCAGAATTTCCTGACCCCGGGAGTGCGAAAAAATGTGATTTTCTTGACCCCGGGAGTGTAAAAAATATCAGAATCTCCTGAACCCGGGAGTGTGAAAAAATGTGATTTTCTTAACGCCGGGAGTGTGAAAAATATCAGAATTTCCTGAACCCGGGAGTGTGAAAAAATGTGATTTTCTTGACCCCGGTAGTGTGAAAAAAATCAGAATCTCCTGAACCTGGAAGTGCGAAAAAATGTGATTTTCTTGACCCCGGGAGTCTGAAGAAAATCAGAATCTCCTGAACCCGGGAGTGTGAAAAAAATGTGATTTTCTTGACCCCGGGAGTGTGAAAAAATCCAATTTTCCTGACTCCGGGCGTGTGAAAAAAATCCAATTTTCCTGACCCCGGGAGTGTGAAAAAAATCCAATTTTCCTGACCCGGGGAGTTTGAAAATAATCTGATTTTCCTGAACCCGGGAGTATGAAAATATCCGATTTTCCTGACCCTGGGAGTGTGAAAAATATCAGAATTTCCTGACCCCATGAGTGTGAAAAAATGTGATTTTCTTGACCCCGGGAGTGTGAAAAAAATCCAATTTTCCTGACCCCGGGAGTGTGAAAAAAACTCCAATTTTCCTGACCCCGGGAGTGTGAAAAAAATCTGACTTTCCTGAACCCGGGAGTGTGAAAATATCCGATTTTCCTGACCCCGGGAGTGTGAAAAATATCAGAATTTCCTGACCCCGGGAGTGTGAAAAAATCCAATTTTCCTGACCCCGGGAGTGTGAAAAAAATCCAATTTTCCTGACACCGGGAGTGTGAAAAAAATCCAATTTTCCTGACTCTGGGAGTGTGAAAATAATCCAATTTTCCTGACCCCGGGAGTGTGAAAAAATCTGACTTTCCTGAACCCAGGAGTATGAAAATATCCAATTTTCCTGACCCCGGGAGTGTGAAAAATATCAGAATTTCCTGACCCCGGGAGTGTGAAAAAATCCAATTTTCCTGACCCCGGGAGTGTGAAAAAAATCCAAATTTCCTGACACCGGGAGTGGGAAAAAAATCCAATTTTCCTGACCCTGGGAGTGTGAAAAAAATCAAATTTTCCTGACACCGGGAGTGTGAAAAAAACAGAATTTCCTGACCCCAGGAGTGTGAAAAAATGTGATTTTCCTGACCCCGGGAGTGTGAAAAATATCAGAATTTCCTGACTCTGGGAGTGTGAAAAAAATCCAATTTTCCTGACGCCAGGAGTGTGAAAAAAACAGAATTTCCTGACCCCAGGAGTGTGAAAAAATGTGATTTTCCTGACCCCGGGAGTGTGAAAAATATCAGAATTTCCTGACCCCGGGAGTGCGAAAAAATGTGATTTTCTTGACCCCGGGAGTGTAAAAAATATCAGAATCTCCTGAACCCGGGAGTGTGAAAAAATGTGATTTTCTTAACGCCGGGAGTGTGAAAAATATCAGAATTTCCTGAACCCGGGAGTGTGAAAAAATGTGATTTTCTTGACCCCGGTAGTGTGAAAAAAATCAGAATCTCCTGAACCCGGGAGTGAGAAAAAATGTGATTTTCTTGACCCCGGGAGTCTGAAGAAAATCAGAATCTCCTGAACCCGGGAGTGTGAAAAAAATGTGATTTTCTTGACCCCGGGAGTGTGAAAAAATCCAATTTTCCTGACTCCGGGCGTGTGAAAAAAATCCAATTTTCCTGACCCCGGGAGTGTGAAAAAAATCCAATTTTCCTGACCCGGGGAGTTTGAAAATAATCTGATTTTCCTGAACCCGGGAGTATGAAAATATCCGATTTTCCTGACCCTGGGAGTGTGAAAAATATCAGAATTTCCTGACCCCATGAGTGTGAAAAATGTGATTTTCTTGACCCCGGGAGTGTGAAAAAAATCCAATTTTCCTGACCCCGGGAGTGTGAAAAAAACTCCAATTTTCCTGACCCCGGGAGTGTGAAAAAAATCTGACTTTCCTGAACCCGGGAGTGTGAAAATATCCGATTTTCCTGACCCCGGGAGTGTGAAAAATATCAGAATTTCCTGACCCCGGGAGTGTGAAAAAATCCAATTTTCCTGACCCCGGGAGTGTGAAAAAAATCCAATTTTCCTGACACCGGGAGTAAGAAAAAAATCCAATTTTCCTGACTCTGGGAGTGTGAAAATAATCCAATTTTCCTGACCCCGGGAGTGTGAAAAAAATCCAATTTTCCTGACACCGGGAGTATGAAAAAAATCCAATTTTCCTGACTCTGGGAGTGTAAAAAAAATCCAATTTTCCTGACGCCGGGAGTGTGAAAAAAACAGAATTTCCTGACCCCGGGAGTTTGAAAAATATCAGAATTTCCTGACCCCGGGAGTGTGAAAAAATCCTAACTTTCTGACCCCGGGAGTGTGAAAAAATCCAATTTTCCTGACCCCGGGAGTGTGAAAAATCCAATTTTCCTGACCCGGGGAGTTTGAAAAAAATCTGTTTTTCCTGAACCCGGGAGTGTGAAAATATCCGATTTTCCTGGACCCGGGAGTGTGAAAAATATCAGAATTTCCTGATCCCGGGAGTGCGAAAAAATGTGATTTTCTTGACCCCGGGAGTGTGAAAAAATCAGAATCTCCTGAACCCGGGAGTGTGAAAAAATGTGATTTTCTTGACCCCGGGTGTGTGAAAAAAACCCAATTTTCCTGACCCCAGGAGTTTGAAAATAATCTGATTTTCCTGAACCCGTGAGTATGAAAATATCTGATTTTCCTGACCCCGGGAGTGTGAAAAATATCAGAATTTCCTGAACCCGGGAGTGTGAAAAAATCCAATTTTCCTGACCCCGGGAGTGTGAAAAAATATCAGAATTTCCTGAACCCGGGGAGTTTGAAAAAATGTAATTTTCTTGACCCCGGGAGTGTGAAAAAAATCCGAATCTCCTGAACCCGGGAGTGCGAAAAAATGTGATTTTCTTGACCCTGGGAGTGTAAAAAAAATCAAAATCTCCTGAACCCGGGAGTGTGAAAAAATGTGATTTTCTTAACCCCGGGAGTGTGAAAAAAATCCAATTTTCCTGACCCCGGGAGTGTGAAAAAAATCCAATTTTCCTGACCCCGGGAGTGTGAAAAAAATCTGACTTTCCTGAACCCGGGAGTATGAAAATATCCGATTTTCCTGACCCCGGGAGTGTGAAAAATATCAGAATTTCCTGACCCCGGGAGTGTGAAAAAATCCAATTTTCCTGACTCCGGGAGTGTGAAAAAAATCCAATTTTCCTGACACCGGGAGTGTGAAAAAAATCCAATTTTCCTGACTCTGGGAGTGTGAAAAAAATCCAATTTTCCTGACCCCGGGAGTGTGAAAAAATCCAATTTTCCTGACACCGGGAGTGTGAAAAAAACAGAATTTCCTGACCCCAGGAGTGTGAAAAAATGTGATTTTCCTGACCCCGGGAGTGTGAAAAATATCAGAATTTCCTGACCCCGGGAGTGTGAAAAAATCCAATTTTCCTGAACCCGGGAGTGTGAAAAAATCCAAATTTCCTGACCCCGGGAGAGCGAAAAAAATGCGATTTTCTTGACCCCGGGAGTGTGAAAAAATCAGAATCTCCTGAACCCTGGAGTGTGAAAAAATGTGATTTTCTTGACGCCGGGAGTGTGAAAAAAACCCAATTTTCCTAACCCAGGGAGTGTGAAAAAATCCAATTTTCCTGACCCCGGGAGTGTGAAAAAAATCCAATTTTCCTGACCCGGGGAGTTTGAAAATAATCTGATTTTCCTGAACCCGGGAGTATGAAAATATCCGATTTTCCTGACCCCGGGAGTGTGAAAAATATCAGAATTTGCTGAACCCGGGAGTGTGAAAAAATGTGATTTTCTTGACCCTGGGAGTGTGAAAAAAATCAGAATCTCCTGAACCCGGGAGTGCAAAAAAATGTGATTTTCTTGACCCCGGGAGTGTGAAAAAAATCAGAATCTCCTGAACCCGGGAGTGTGAAAAATGTGATTTTCTTGACCCCGGGAGTGTGAAAAAACCCCAATTTTCCTGACCCCGGGAGTGTGAAAAAAATCCAATTTTCCTGACTCCGGGAGTGTGAAAAAAATCCAATTTTCCTGACCCCAGGAGTGTGAAAAAAATCCAATTTTCCTGACCTGGGGAGTTTGAAAATAATCTGATTTTCCTGAACCCAGGAGTATGAAAATATCCGATTTTCATGACACCGGGAGTGTGAAAAATATCAGAATTTCCTGACCCCATGAGTGTGAAAAAATGTGATTTTCTTGACCCCGGGAGTGTGAAAAAAATCCAATTTTCCTGACCCCGGGAGTGTGAAAAAAAACTCCAATTTTCCTGACCCCGGGATTGTGAAAAAAATCTGACTTTCCTGAAGCCGGGAGTGTGAAAATATCCGATTTTCCTGACCCCGGGAGTGTGAAAAATATCAGAATTTCCAGACCCCGGGAGTGTGAAGAAATCCAATTTTCCTGACCCCGGGAGTGTGAAAAAAATCCAATTTTCCTGACACCGGGAGTGTGAAAAAAATCCAATTTTCCTGACTCTGGGAGTGTGAAAATAATCCAATTTTCCTGACCCCGGGAGTGTGAAAAAATGTGATTTTCCTGACCCCGGGAGTGTGAAAAATATCAGAATTTCCTGACCCCGGAAGTGTGAAAAATTATCAGAATTTCCTGACCCCGGGAGTGTGAAAAAATCCTAATTTCCTGACCCCGGGAGTGTGAAAAAATCCAATTTTCCTGACCCCGGGAGTGTGAAAAAATCCAATTTTCCTGACCCGGGGAGTTTGAAAATAATCTGATTTTCCTGAACCTGGGAGTATGAAAATATCCGATTTTCCTGACCCCGGGAGTGTGAAAAATATCAGAATTTCCTGACCCCGTGAGTGTGAAAAAATGTGATTTTCTTGACCCCTGGAGTGTGAAAAAAATCAGAATCTCCTGAACCCGGGAGTGTGAAAAAATGTGATTTTCTTGACCCCGGGAGTGTGAAAAAAATCCAATTTTCCTGACCCCGGGAGTGTGAAAAAAATCCAATTTTCCTGACCCCGGGAGTGTGAAAAAAATCCAATTTTCCTGACCCCGGGAGTGTGAAAAAATCTGACTTTCCTGAACCCGGGAGTATGAAAATATCCGATTTTCCTGACCCCGGGAGTGTGAAAAATATCAGAATTTCCTGACCCCGGGAGTGTGAAAAATCCAATTTTCCTGACCCCGGGAGTGTGAAAAAAATCCAAATTTCCTGACACCGGGAGTGTGAAAAAAATCCAATTTTCCTGACCCCGGGAGTGTGAAAAAAATCAAATTTTCCTGACACCGGGAGTGTGAAAAAAACAGAATTTCCTGACCCCAGGAGTGTGAAAAAATGTGATTTTCCTGACCCCGGGAGTGTGAAAAATATCAGAATTTCCTGACCCCGGGAGTGTGAAAAAAATCCAATTTTCCTGACTCTGGGAGTGTGAAAAAAATCCAATTTTCCTGACGCCAGGAGTGTGAAAAAACAGAATTTCCTGACCCCAGGAGTGTGAAAAAATGTGATTTTCCTGACCCCGGGAGTGTGAAAAATATCAGAATTTCCTGACCCCGGGAGTGTGAAAAATATCAGAATTCCTGACCCCGGGAGTGCGAAAAAATGTTATTTTCTTGACCCCGGGAGTGTAAAAAATATCAGAATCTCCTGAACCTGGGAGTGTGGAAAAATGTGATTTTCTTAACCCCGGGAGTGTGAAAAAAATTAAATTCTCCTGACCCCGGGAGTGTGAAAAATGTGATTTTCCTAACACCGGGAGTGTGAAAAAAATCAGAATCTCCTGAACCCGGGAGTGTGAAAAAATGTGATTTTCTTGACCCCGGGAGTGTGAAAAATATCAGAATTTCCTGAACCCGGGAGTGTGAAAAAATGTAATTTTCTTGACCCCGGGAGTGTGAAAAAAATCCGAATCTCCTGAACCCGGGAGTGCGAAAAAATGTGATTTTCTTGACCCTGGGAGTGTAAAAAAATCAAAATCTCCTGAACCCGGGAGTGTGAAAAAATGTGATTTTCTTAACCCCGGGAGTGTGAAAAAAATCCAATTTTCCTGACCCCGGGAGTGTGAAAAAAATCCAATTTTCCTGACCCCGGGAGTGTGAAAAAAATCTGACTTTCCTGAACCCGGGAGTATGAAAATATCCGATTTTCCTGACCCCGGGAGTGTGAAAAATATCAGAATTTCCTGACCCCGGGAGTGTGAAAAAATCCAATTTTCCTGACTCCGGGAGTGTGAAAAAAATCCAATTTTCCTGACACCGGGAGTGTGAAAAAAATCCAATTTTCCTGACTCTGGGAGTGTGAAAAAAATCCAATTTTCCTGACCCCGGGAGTGTGAAAAAATCCAATTTTCCTGACACCGGGAGTGTGAAAAAAACAGAATTTCCTGACCCCAGGAGTGTGAAAAAATGTGATTTTCCTGACCCCGGGAGTGTGAAAAATATCAGAATTTCCTGACCCCGGGAGTGTGAAAAAATCCAATTTTCCTGAACCCGGGAGTGTGAAAAAATCCAAATTTCCTGACCCCGGGAGAGCGAAAAAAATGCGATTTTCTTGACCCCGGGAGTGTGAAAAAATCAGAATCTCCTGAACCCTGGAGTGTGAAAAAATGTGATTTTCTTGACGCCGGGAGTGTGAAAAAAACCCAATTTTCCTAACCCAGGGAGTGTGAAAAAATCCAATTTTCCTGACCCCGGGAGTGTGAAAAAAATCCAATTTTCCTGACCCGGGGAGTTTGAAAATAATCTGATTTTCCTGAACCCGGGAGTATGAAAATATCCGATTTTCCTGACCCCGGGAGTGTGAAAAATATCAGAATTTGCTGAACCCGGGAGTGTGAAAAAATGTGATTTTCTTGACCCTGGGAGTGTGAAAAAAATCAGAATCTCCTGAACCCGGGAGTGCAAAAAAATGTGATTTTCTTGACCCCGGGAGTGTGAAAAAAATCAGAATCTCCTGAACCCGGGAGTGTGAAAAATGTGATTTTCTTGACCCCGGGAGTGTGAAAAAACCCCAATTTTCCTGACCCCGGGAGTGTGAAAAAAATCCAATTTTCCTGACTCCGGGAGTGTGAAAAAAATCCAATTTTCCTGACCCCAGGAGTGTGAAAAAAATCCAATTTTCCTGACCTGGGGAGTTTGAAAATAATCTGATTTTCCTGAACCCAGGAGTATGAAAATATCCGATTTTCATGACACCGGGAGTGTGAAAAATATCAGAATTTCCTGACCCCATGAGTGTGAAAAAATGTGATTTTCTTGACCCCGGGAGTGTGAAAAAAATCCAATTTTCCTGACCCCGGGAGTGTGAAAAAAAACTCCAATTTTCCTGACCCCGGGAGTGTGAAAAAAATCTGACTTTCCTGAAGCCGGGAGTGTGAAAATATCCGATTTTCCTGACCCCGGGAGTGTGAAAAATATCAGAATTTCCAGACCCCGGGAGTGTGAAGAAATCCAATTTTCCTGACCCCGGGAGTGTGAAAAAAATCCAATTTTCCTGACACCGGGAGTGTGAAAAAAATCCAATTTTCCTGACTCTGGGAGTGTGAAAATAATCCAATTTTCCTGACCCCGGGAGTGTGAAAAAATGTGATTTTCCTGACCCCGGGAGTGTGAAAAATATCAGAATTTCCTGACCCCGGAAGTGTGAAAAATATCAGAATTTCCTGACCCCGGGAGTGTGAAAAAATCCTAATTTCCTGACCCCGGGAGTGTGAAAAAATCCAATTTTCCTGACCCCGGGAGTGTGAAAAAATCCAATTTTCCTGACCCGGGGAGTTTGAAAATAATCTGATTTTCCTGAACCTGGGAGTATGAAAATATCCGATTTTCCTGACCCCGGGAGTGTGAAAAATATCAGAATTTCCTGACCCCGTGAGTGTGAAAAAATGTGATTTTCTTGACCCCTGGAGTGTGAAAAAAATCAGAATCTCCTGAACCCGGGAGTGTGAAAAAATGTGATTTTCTTGACCCCGGGAGTGTGAAAAAAATCCAATTTTCCTGACCCCGGGAGTGTGAAAAAAATCCAATTTTCCTGACCCCGGGAGTGTGAAAAAAATCCAATTTTCCTGACCCCGGGAGTGTGAAAAAATCTGACTTTCCTGAACCCGGGAGTATGAAAATATCCGATTTTCCTGACCCTGGGAGTGTGAAAAATATCAGAATTTCCTGACCCCGGGAGTGTGAAAAATCCAATTTTCCTGACCCCGGGAGTGTGAAAAAAATCCAAATTTCCTGACACCGGGAGTGTGAAAAAAATCCAATTTTCCTGACCCCGGGAGTGTGAAAAAAATCAAATTTTCCTGACACCGGGAGTGTGAAAAAAACAGAATTTCCTGACCCCAGGAGTGTGAAAAAATGTGATTTTCCTGACCCCGGGAGTGTGAAAAATATCAGAATTTCCTGACCCCGGGAGTGTGAAAAAAATCCAATTTTCCTGACTCTGGGAGTGTGAAAAAAATCCAATTTTCCTGACGCCAGGAGTGTGAAAAAACAGAATTTCCTGACCCCAGGAGTGTGAAAAAATGTGATTTTCCTGACCCCGGGAGTGTGAAAAATATCAGAATTTCCTGACCCCGGGAGTGTGAAAAATATCAGAATTCCTGACCCCGGGAGTGCGAAAAAATGTTATTTTCTTGACCCCGGGAGTGTAAAAAATATCAGAATCTCCTGAACCTGGGAGTGTGGAAAAATGTGATTTTCTTGACGCCGGGAGTGTGAAAAAAACCCAATTTTCCTAACCGCGGGAGTGTGAAAAAAATCCAATTTTCCTGACCCCGGGAGTGTGGAAAAAACCCAATTTTCCTAACACCGGGATTGTGAAAAAAATCCAATTTTCCTGACCCCGGGAGTGTAAAAAAAATCCAATTTTCCTGACCCCAGGAGTGTGAAAAAATCCAATTTTCCTGACCCCGGGAGTGTGAAAAAAATCCAATTTTCCTGACCCGGGGAGTTTGAAAAAAATCCAATTTTCCTGATGCCGGGCGTGTGAAAAAACAGAATTTCCTGATCCCAGGAGTGTGAAACAATGTGATTTTCCTGACCCCAGGAGTGTGAAAAATATCAGAATTTCCTGACCCCGGGAGTGTGAAAAAATCCAATTTTCCTGACCCCGGGAGTGTGAAAAAAATCTGATTTTCCTGACCCGGGGAGTTTGAAAAAAATCTGGTTTTCCTGAACCCGGGAGTGTGAAAATATCAGAATTTCCTGACCCTGCGAGTGTGAAAAAATGTGATTTTCTTGACCCCGAGATTGTGAAAAAAATTAAATTTTCCTGACCCCGGGAGTGTGAAAATATCTGATTTTCTTGACCCCGGGAGTGTGAAAAAAATTAAATTCTCCTGACCCCGGGAGTGTGAAAAATGTGATTTTCCTAACACCGGGAGTGTGAAAAAAATCAGAATCTCCTGAACCCGGGAGTGTGAAAAAATGTGATTTTCTTGACCCCGGGAGTGTGAAAAATATCAGAATTTCCTGAACCCGGGAGTGTGAAAAAATGTGATTTTCTTGACCCCGGGAGTGTGAAAAAAATCCGAATCTCCTGAACCCGGGAGTGCGAAAAAATGTGATTTTCTTGACCCTGGGAGTGTAAAAAAAATCAAAATCTCCTGAACCCAGGAGTGTGAAAAAATGTGATTTTCTTAACCCCGGGAGTGTGAAAAAAATCCAATTTTCCTGACCCCGGGAGTGTGAAAAAAATCCAATTTTCCTGACCCCGGGAGTGTGAAAAAAATCTGACTTTCCTGAACCCGGGAGTATGAAAATATCCGATTTTCCTGACCCCGGGAGTGTGAAAAATATCAGAATTTCCTGACCCCGGGAGTGTGAAAAAATCCAATTTTCCTGACTCCGGGAGTGTGAAAAAAATCCAATTTTCCTGACACCGGGAGTGTGAAAAAAATCCAATTTTCCTGACTCTGGGAGTGTGAAAAAAATCCAATTTTCCTGACCCCGGGAGTGTGAAAAAATCCAATTTTCCTGACACCGGGAGTGTGAAAAAAACAGAATTTCCTGACCCCAGGAGTGTGAAAAAATGTGATTTTCCTGACCCCGGGAGTGTGAAAAATATCAGAATTTCCTGACCCCGGGAGTGTGAAAAAAATCCAATTTTCCTGACCCGGGGAGTTTGAAAATAATCTGATTTTCCTGAACCCGGGAGTATGAAAATATCCGATTTTCCTGACCCCGGGAGTGTGAAAAATATCAGAATTTGCTGAACCCGGGAGTGTGAAAAAATGTGATTTTCTTGACCCTGGGAGTGTGAAAAAATCAGAATCTCCTGAACCCGGGAGTGCAAAAAAATGTGATTTTCTTGACCCCGGGAGTGTGAAAAAAATGAGAATCTCCTGAACCCGGGAGTGTGAAAAATGTGATTTTCTTGACCCCGGGAGTGTGAAAAAACCCCAATTTTCCTGACCCCGGGAGTGTGAAAAAAATCCAATTTTCCTGACTCCGGGAGTGTGAAAAAAATCCAATTTTCCTGACCCCAGGAGTGTGAAAAAATCCAATTTTCCTGACCTGGGGAGTTTGAAAATAATCTGATTTTCCTGAACCCAGGAGTATGAAAATATCCGATTTTCATGACACCGGGAGTGTGAAAAATATCAGAATTTCCTGACCCCATGAGTGTGAAAAAATGTGATTTTCTTGACCCCGGGAGTGTGAAAAAAATCCAATTTTCCTGACCCCGGGAGTGTGAAAAAAAACTCCAATTTTCCTGACCCCGGGAGTGTGAAAAAAATCTGACTTTCCTGAACCCGGGAGTGTGAAAATATCCGATTTTCCTGACCCCGGGAGTGTGAAAAATATCAGAATTTCCAGACCCCGGGAGTGTGAAAAAATCCAATTTTCCTGACCCCGGGAGTGTGAAAAAAATCCAATTTCCTGACACCGGGAGTGTGAAAAAAATCCAATTTTCCTGACTCTGGGAGTGTGAAAATAATCCAATTTTCCTGACCCCGGGAGTGTGAAAAAATGTGATTTTCCTGACCCCGGGAGTGTGAAAAAATCCTAATTTCCTGACCCCGGGAGTGTGAAAAAATCCAATTTTCCTGACCCCGGGAGTGTGAAAAAATCCAATTTTCCTGACCCGGGGAGTTTGAAAATAATCTGATTTTCCTGAACCTGGGAGTATGAAAATATCCGATTTTCCTGACCCCGGGAGTGTGAAAAATATCAGAATTTCCTGACCCCGTGAGTGTGAAAAAATGTGATTTTCTTGACCCCTGGAGTGTGAAAAAAATCAGAATCTCCTGAACCCGGGAGTGTGAAAAAATGTGATTTTCTTGACCCCGGGAGTGTGAAAAAAATCCAATTTTCCTGACCCCGGGAGTGTGAAAAAAATCCAATTTTCCTGACCCCGGGAGTGTGAAAAAAATCCAATTTTCCTGACCCCGGGAGTGTGAAAAAATCTGACTTTCCTGAACCCGGGAGTATGAAAATATCCGATTTTCCTGACCCCGGGAGTGTGAAAAATATCAGAATTTCCTGACCCCGGGAGTGTGAAAAATCCAATTTTCCTGACCCCGGGAGTGTGAAAAAAATCCAAATTTCCTGACACCGGGAGTGTGAAAAAAATCCAATTTTCCTGACCCCGGGAGTGTGAAAAAAATCAAATTTTCCTGACACCGGGAGTGTGAAAAAAACAGAATTTCCTGACCCCAGGAGTGTGAAAAAATGTGATTTTCCTGACCCCGGGAGTGTGAAAAATATCAGAATTTCCTGACCCCGGGAGTGTGAAAAAAATCCAATTTTCCTGACTCTGGGAGTGTGAAAAAAATCCAATTTTCCTGACGCCAGGAGTGTGAAAAAACAGAATTTCCTGACCCCAGGAGTGTGAAAAAATGTGATTTTCCTGACCCCGGGAGTGTGAAAAATATCAGAATTTCCTGACCCCGGGAGTGTGAAAAATATCAGAATTCCTGACCCCGGGAGTGCGAAAAAATGTTATTTTCTTGACCCCGGGAGTGTAAAAAATATCAGAATCTCCTGAACCTGGGAGTGTGGAAAAATGTGATTTTCTTGACGCCGGGAGTGTGAAAAAAACCCAATTTTCCTAACCGCGGGAGTGTGAAAAAAATCCAATTTTCCTGACCCCGGGAGTGTGGAAAAAACCCAATTTTCCTAACACCGGGATTGTGAAAAAAATCCAATTTTCCTGACCCCGGGAGTGTAAAAAAAATCCAATTTTCCTGACCCCAGGAGTGTGAAAAAATCCAATTTTCCTGACCCCGGGAGTGTGAAAAAAATCCAATTTTCCTGACCCGGGGAGTTTGAAAAAAATCCAATTTTCCTGATGCCGGGCGTGTGAAAAAACAGAATTTCCTGATCCCAGGAGTGTGAAACAATGTGATTTTCCTGACCCCAGGAGTGTGAAAAATATCAGAATTTCCTGACCCCGGGAGTGTGAAAAAATCCAATTTTCCTGACCCCGGGAGTGTGAAAAAAATCTGATTTTCCTGACCCGGGGAGTTTGAAAAAAATCTGGTTTTCCTGAACCCGGGAGTGTGAAAATATCAGAATTTCCTGACCCTGCGAGTGTGAAAAAATGTGATTTTCTTGACCCCGAGATTGTGAAAAAAATTAAATTTTCCTGACCCCGGGAGTGTGAAAATATCTGATTTTCTTGACCCCGGGAGTGTGAAAAAAATTAAATTCTCCTGACCCCGGGAGTGTGAAAAATGTGATTTTCCTAACACCGGGAGTGTGAAAAAAATCAGAATCTCCTGAACCCGGGAGTGTGAAAAAATGTGATTTTCTTGACCCCGGGAGTGTGAAAAATATCAGAATTTCCTGAACCCGGGAGTGTGAAAAAATGTGATTTTCTTGACCCCGGGAGTGTGAAAAAAATCCGAATCTCCTGAACCCGGGAGTGCGAAAAAATGTGATTTTCTTGACCCTGGGAGTGTAAAAAAAATCAAAATCTCCTGAACCCAGGAGTGTGAAAAAATGTGATTTTCTTAACCCCGGGAGTGTGAAAAAAATCCAATTTTCCTGACCCCGGGAGTGTGAAAAAAATCCAATTTTCCTGACCCCGGGAGTGTGAAAAAAATCTGACTTTCCTGAACCCGGGAGTATGAAAATATCCGATTTTCCTGACCCCGGGAGTGTGAAAAATATCAGAATTTCCTGACCCCGGGAGTGTGAAAAAATCCAATTTTCCTGACTCCGGGAGTGTGAAAAAAATCCAATTTTCCTGACACCGGGAGTGTGAAAAAAATCCAATTTTCCTGACTCTGGGAGTGTGAAAAAAATCCAATTTTCCTGACCCCGGGAGTGTGAAAAAATCCAATTTTCCTGACACCGGGAGTGTGAAAAAAACAGAATTTCCTGACCCCAGGAGTGTGAAAAAATGTGATTTTCCTGACCCCGGGAGTGTGAAAAATATCAGAATTTCCTGACCCCGGGAGTGTGAAAAAAATCCAATTTTCCTGACCCGGGGAGTTTGAAAATAATCTGATTTTCCTGAACCCGGGAGTATGAAAATATCCGATTTTCCTGACCCCGGGAGTGTGAAAAATATCAGAATTTGCTGAACCCGGGAGTGTGAAAAAATGTGATTTTCTTGACCCTGGGAGTGTGAAAAAATCAGAATCTCCTGAACCCGGGAGTGCAAAAAAATGTGATTTTCTTGACCCCGGGAGTGTGAAAAAAATGAGAATCTCCTGAACCCGGGAGTGTGAAAAATGTGATTTTCTTGACCCCGGGAGTGTGAAAAAACCCCAATTTTCCTGACCCCGGGAGTGTGAAAAAAATCCAATTTTCCTGACTCCGGGAGTGTGAAAAAAATCCAATTTTCCTGACCCCAGGAGTGTGAAAAAATCCAATTTTCCTGACCTGGGGAGTTTGAAAATAATCTGATTTTCCTGAACCCAGGAGTATGAAAATATCCGATTTTCATGACACCGGGAGTGTGAAAAATATCAGAATTTCCTGACCCCATGAGTGTGAAAAAATGTGATTTTCTTGACCCCGGGAGTGTGAAAAAAATCCAATTTTCCTGACCCCGGGAGTGTGAAAAAAAACTCCAATTTTCCTGACCCCGGGAGTGTGAAAAAAATCTGACTTTCCTGAACCCGGGAGTGTGAAAATATCCGATTTTCCTGACCCCGGGAGTGTGAAAAATATCAGAATTTCCAGACCCCGGGAGTGTGAAAAAATCCAATTTTCCTGACCCCGGGAGTGTGAAAAAAATCCAATTTCCTGACACCGGGAGTGTGAAAAAAATCCAATTTTCCTGACTCTGGGAGTGTGAAAATAATCCAATTTTCCTGACCCCGGGAGTGTGAAAAAATGTGATTTTCCTGACCCCGGGAGTGTGAAAAAATCCTAATTTCCTGACCCCGGGAGTGTGAAAAAATCCAATTTTCCTGACCCCGGGAGTGTGAAAAAATCCAATTTTCCTGACCCGGGGAGTTTGAAAATAATCTGATTTTCCTGAACCTGGGAGTATGAAAATATCCGATTTTCCTGACCCCGGGAGTGTGAAAAATATCAGAATTTCCTGACCCCGTGAGTGTGAAAAAATGTGATTTTCTTGACCCCTGGAGTGTGAAAAAAATCAGAATCTCCTGAACCCGGGAGTGTGAAAAAATGTGATTTTCTTGACCCCGGGAGTGTGAAAAAAATCCAATTTTCCTGACCCCGGGAGTGTGAAAAAAATCCAATTTTCCTGACCCCGGGAGTGTGAAAAAAATCCAATTTTCCTGACCCCGGGAGTGTGAAAAAATCTGACTTTCCTGAACCCGGGAGTATGAAAATATCCGATTTTCCTGACCCCGGGAGTGTGAAAAATATCAGAATTTCCTGACCCCGGGAGTGTGAAAAATCCAATTTTCCTGACCCCGGGAGTGTGAAAAAAATCCAAATTTCCTGACACCGGGAGTGTGAAAAAAATCCAATTTTCCTGACCCCGGGAGTGTGAAAAAAATCAAATTTTCCTGACACCGGGAGTGTGAAAAAAACAGAATTTCCTGACCCCAGGAGTGTGAAAAAATGTGATTTTCCTGACCCCGGGAGTGTGAAAAATATCAGAATTTCCTGACCCCGGGAGTGTGAAAAAAATCCAATTTTCCTGACTCTGGGAGTGTGAAAAAAATCCAATTTTCCTGACGCCAGGAGTGTGAAAAAACAGAATTTCCTGACCCCAGGAGTGTGAAAAAATGTGATTTTCCTGACCCCGGGAGTGTGAAAAATATCAGAATTTCCTGACCCCGGGAGTGTGAAAAATATCAGAATTCCTGACCCCGGGAGTGCGAAAAAATGTGATTTTCTTGACCCCGGGAGTGTAAAAAATATCAGAATCTCCTGAACCTGGGAGTGTGAAAAAATGTGATTTTCTTGACGCCGGGAGTGTGAAAAAAACCCAATTTTCCTAACCCCGGGAGTGTGAAAAAAATCCAATTTTCCTGACCCCGGGAGTGTGGAAAAAACCCAATTTTCCTAACACCGGGAGTGTGAAAAAAATCCAATTTTCCTGACCCCAGGAGTGTGAAAAAAATCCAATTTTCCTGACCCCAGGAGTGTGAAAAAATCCAATTTTCCTGACCCCGGGAGTGTGAAAAAAATCCAATTTTCCTGACCCGGGGAGTTTGAAAATAATCTGATTTTCCTGAACCCGGGAGTATGAAAATATCCGATTTTCCTGACCCCAGGAGTGTGAAAAATATTAGAATTTCCTGAACCCGGGAGTGTGAAAAAATGTGATTTTCTTGACCCCGGGAGTGTGAAAAAAATCAGAATCTCCTGAACCCGGGAGTGCGAAAAAATGTGATTTTCTTGACCCCGGGAGTGTGAAAAAAATCAGAATCTCCTGAACCCGGGAGTGTGAAAAAATGTGATTTTCTTGACCCCGGGAGTGTGAAAAAAACCCAATTTTCATGACCCCTGGAGTGTGAAAAAATCCAATTTTCCTGACCCCGGGAGTGTGAAAAAATCCAATTTTCCTGACTCCGGGAGTGTGAAAAAAATCCAATTTTCCTGACCCTGGGAGTGTGAAAAAAATCCAATTTTCCTGACCCGGGGAGTTTGAAAATAATCTGATTTTCCTGAACCCGGGAGTATGAAAATATCCGATTTTCCTGACCCCGGGAGTGTGAAAAATATCAGAATTTCCTGACCCCATGAGTGTGAAATAATGTGATTTTCTTGACCCCGGGAGTGTGAAAAAAATCCAATTTTCCTGACCCCGGGAGTGTGAAAAAAATCCAATTTTCCTGACTCCGGGAGTGTGAAAAAAATCCAATTTTCCTGACCCTGGGAGTGTGAAAAAAATCCAATTTTCCTGACCTGGGGAGTTTGAAAATAATCTGATTTTCCTGAACCGGGGAGTATGAAAATATCCGATTTTCCTGACCCCAGGAGTGTGAAAAATATCAGAATTTCCTGACCCCGTGAGTGTGAAAAAATGTGATTTTCTTGAAACCGGGAGTGTGAAAAAAATCCAATTTTCCTGACCCGGGGAGTTTGAAAATAATCTGATTTTCCTGAACCCGGGAGTATGAAAATATCCGATTTTCCTGACCCCGGGAGAGTGAAAAATATCAGAATTTCCTGAACCCAGGAGTGTGAAAAAATGTGATTTTCTTGACCCCGGGAGTGTGAAAAAAATCAGAATCTCCTGAACCCGGGAGTGCGAAAAAATGTGATTTTCTTGACCCCGGGAGTCTGAATAAAATCAGAATCTCCTGAACCCGGGAGTGTGAAAAAAATGTGATTTTCTTGACCCCGGGAGTGTGAAAAAAACCCAATTTTCCTGACCCCGGGAGTGTGAAAAAATCCAATTTTCCTGACTCCAGGCGTGTGAAAAAAATCCAATTTTCCTGAC
This sequence comes from Bradypodion pumilum, assembly GCA_035047305.1. Taxonomy (NCBI): domain Eukaryota; kingdom Metazoa; phylum Chordata; class Lepidosauria; order Squamata; family Chamaeleonidae; genus Bradypodion; species Bradypodion pumilum. The sequence continues at coordinate 20,194,059 of JAWDJD010000009.1, read as the reverse complement.
CCCGGGAGTGTGAAAAAAATCCAATTTTCCTGACCCGGGGAGTTTGAAAATAATCTGATTTTCCTGAACCCGGGAGTATGAAAATATCCGATTTTCCTGACCCCGGGAGTGTGAAAAATATCAGAATTTCCTGACCCCATGAGTGTGAAAAAATGTGATTTTCTTGACCCCGGGAGTGTGAAAAAATCCAATTTTCCTGACCCCGGGAGTGTGAAAAAAACTCCAATTTTCCTGACCCCGGGAGTGTGAAAAAAATCTGACTTTCCTGAACCCGGGAGTGTGAAAATATCCGATTTTCCTGACCCTGGGCGTGTGAAAAATATCAGAATTTCCTGACCCCGGGAGTGTGAAAAAATCCAATTTTCCTGACCCGCGGAGTTTGAAAATAATCTGATTTTCCTGAACCCGGGAGTATGAAAATATCCGATTTTCCTGACCCTGGGAGTGTGAAAAATATCAGAATTTCCTGACCCCATGAGTGTGAAAAAATGTGATTTTCTTGACCCTGGGAGTGTGAAAAACATCCAATTTTCCTGACCCCGGGAGTGTGAAAAAAACTCCAATTTTCCTGACCCCGGGAGTGTGAAAAAAATCTGACTTTCCTGAACCCGGGAGTGTGAAAATATCCGATTTTCCTGACACCGGGAGTGTGAAAAAAACAGAATTTCCTGACCCCAGGAGTGTGAAAAAATGTGATTTTCCTGACCCCGGGAGTGTGAAAAATATCAGAATTTCCTGACCCCGGGAGTGTGAAAAAATCCAATTTTCCTGAACCCGGGAGTGTGAAAAAATCCAAATTTCCTGACCCCGGGAGAGCGAAAAAAATGCGATTTTCTTGACCCCGGGAGTGTGAAAAAATCAGAATCTCCTGAACCCTGGAGTGTGAAAAAATGTGATTTTCTTGACGCCGGGAGTGTGAAAAAAACCCAATTTTCCTAACCCAGGGAGTGTGAAAAAATCCAATTTTCCTGACCCCGGGAGTGTGAAAAAAATCCAATTTTCCTGACCCGGGGAGTTTGAAAATAATCTGATTTTCCTGAACCCGGGAGTATGAAAATATCCGATTTTCCTGACCCCGGGAGTGTGAAAAATATCAGAATTTGCTGAACCCGGGAGTGTGAAAAAATGTGATTTTCTTGACCCTGGGAGTGTGAAAAAAATCAGAATCTCCTGAACCCGGGAGTGCAAAAAAATGTGATTTTCTTGACCCCGGGAGTGTGAAAAAAATCAGAATCTCCTGAACCCGGGAGTGTGAAAAATGTGATTTTCTTGACCCCGGGAGTGTGAAAAAACCCCAATTTTCCTGACCCCGGGAGTGTGAAAAAAATCCAATTTTCCTGACTCCGGGAGTGTGAAAAAAATCCAATTTTCCTGACCCCAGGAGTGTGAAAAAAATCCAATTTTCCTGACCTGGGGAGTTTGAAAATAATCTGATTTTCCTGAACCCAGGAGTATGAAAATATCCGATTTTCATGACACCGGGAGTGTGAAAAATATCAGAATTTCCTGACCCCATGAGTGTGAAAAAATGTGATTTTCTTGACCCCGGGAGTGTGAAAAAAATCCAATTTTCCTGACCCCGGGAGTGTGAAAAAAAAATCCAATTTTCCTGACACCGGGAGTGTGAAAAAAATCCAATTTTCCTGACTCTGGGAGTGTGAAAATAATCCAATTTTCCTGACCCCGGGAGTGTGAAAAAATCCAATTTTCCTGACCCCGGGAGTGTGAAAAAATCCAATTTTCCTGACCCGGGGAGTTTGAAAATAATCTGATTTTCCTGAACCTGGGAGTATGAAAATATCCGATTTTCCTGACCCCGGGAGTGTGAAAAATATCAGAATTTCCTGACCCCGTGAGTGTGAAAAAATGTGATTTTCTTGACCCCTGGAGTGTGAAAAAAATCAGAATCTCCTGAACCCAGGAGTGTGAAAAAATGTGATTTTCTTGACCCCGGGAGTGTGAAAAAAATCCAATTTTCCTGACCCCGGGAGTGTGAAAAAAATCCAATTTTCCTGACCCCGGGAGTGTGAAAAAAATCCAATTTTCCTGACCCCGGGAGTGTGAAAAAATCTGACTTTCCTGAACCCGGGAGTATGAAAATATCCGATTTTCCTGACCCCGGGAGTGTGAAAAATATCAGAATTTCCTGACCCCGGGAGTGTGAAAAATCCAATTTTCCTGACCCCGGGAGTGTGAAAAAAATCCAAATTTCCTGACACCGGGAGTGTGAAAAAAATCCAATTTTCCTGACCCCGGGAGTGTGAAAAAAATCAAATTTTCCTGACACCGGGAGTGTGAAAAAAACAGAATTTCCTGACCCCAGGAGTGTGAAAAAATGTGATTTTCCTGACCCCGGGAGTGTGAAAAATATCAGAATTTCCTGACCCCGGGAGTGTGAAAAAAATCCAATTTTCCTGACTCTGGGAGTGTGAAAAAAATCCAATTTTCCTGACGCCAGGAGTGTGAAAAAACAGAATTTCCTGACCCCAGGAGTGTGAAAAAATGTGATTTTCCTGACCCCGGGAGTGTGAAAAATATCAGAATTTCCTGACCCCGGGAGTGTGAAAAATATCAGAATTCCTGACCCCGGGAGTGCGAAAAAATGTTATTTTCTTGACCCCGGGAGTGTAAAAAATATCAGAATCTCCTGAACCTGGGAGTGTGGAAAAATGTGATTTTCTTAACCCCGGGAGTGTGAAAAAAATTAAATTCTCCTGACCCCGGGAGTGTGAAAAATGTGATTTTCCTAACACCGGGAGTGTGAAAAAAATCAGAATCTCCTGAACCCGGGAGTGTGAAAAAATGTGATTTTCTTGACCCCGGGAGTGTGAAAAATATCAGAATTTCCTGAACCCGGGAGTGTGAAAAAATGTAATTTTCTTGACCCCGGGAGTGTGAAAAAAATCCGAATCTCCTGAACCCGGGAGTGCGAAAAAATGTGATTTTCTTGACCCTGGGAGTGTAAAAAAATCAAAATCTCCTGAACCCGGGAGTGTGATAAAATGTGATTTTCTTAACCCCGGGAGTGTGAAAAAAATCCAATTTTCCTGACCCCGGGAGTGTGAAAAAAATCCAATTTTCCTGACCCCGGGAGTGTGAAAAAAATCTGACTTTCCTGAACCCGGGAGTATGAAAATATCCGATTTTCCTGACCCCGGGAGTGTGAAAAATATCAGAATTTCCTGACCCCGGGAGTGTGAAAAAATCCAATTTTCCTGACTCCGGGAGTGTGAAAAAAATCCAATTTTCCTGACACCGGGAGTGTGAAAAAAATCCAATTTTCCTGACTCTGGGAGTGTGAAAAAAATCCAATTTTCCTGACCCCGGGAGTGTGAAAAAATCCAATTTTCCTGACACCGGGAGTGTGAAAAAAACAGAATTTCCTGACCCCAGGAGTGTGAAAAAATGTGATTTTCCTGACCCCGGGAGTGTGAAAAATATCAGAATTTCCTGACCCCGGGAGTGTGAAAAAATCCAATTTTCCTGAACCCGGGAGTGTGAAAAAAACAGAATTTCCTGACCCCAGGAGTGTGAAAAAATGTGATTTTCCTGACCCCGGGAGTGTGAAAAATATCAGAATTTCCTGACCCCGGGAGTGTGAAAAAAATCCAATTTTCCTGACTCTGGGAGTGTGAAAAAAATCCAATTTTCCTGACGCCAGGAGTGTGAAAAAACAGAATTTCCTGACCCCAGGAGTGTGAAAAAATGTGATTTTCCTGACCCCGGGAGTGTGAAAAATATCAGAATTTCCTGACCCCGGGAGTGTGAAAAATATCAGAATTCCTGACCCCGGGAGTGCGAAAAAATGTTATTTTCTTGACCCCGGGAGTGTAAAAAATATCAGAATCTCCTGAACCTGGGAGTGTGGAAAAATGTGATTTTCTTAACCCCGGGAGTGTGAAAAAAATTAAATTCTCCTGACCCCGGGAGTGTGAAAAATGTGATTTTCCTAACACCGGGAGTGTGAAAAAAATCAGAATCTCCTGAACCCGGGAGTGTGAAAAAATGTGATTTTCTTGACCCCGGGAGTGTGAAAAATATCAGAATTTCCTGAACCCGGGAGTGTGAAAAAATGTAATTTTCTTGACCCCGGGAGTGTGAAAAAAATCCGAATCTCCTGAACCCGGGAGTGCGAAAAAATGTGATTTTCTTGACCCTGGGAGTGTAAAAAAATCAAAATCTCCTGAACCCGGGAGTGTGAAAAAATGTGATTTTCTTAACCCCGGGAGTGTGAAAAAAATCCAATTTTCCTGACCCCGGGAGTGTGAAAAAAATCCAATTTTCCTGACCCCGGGAGTGTGAAAAAAATCTGACTTTCCTGAACCCGGGAGTATGAAAATATCCGATTTTCCTGACCCCGGGAGTGTGAAAAATATCAGAATTTCCTGACCCCGGGAGTGTGAAAAAATCCAATTTTCCTGACTCCGGGAGTGTGAAAAAAATCCAATTTTCCTGACACCGGGAGTGTGAAAAAAATCCAATTTTCCTGACTCTGGGAGTGTGAAAAAAATCCAATTTTCCTGACCCCGGGAGTGTGAAAAAATCCAATTTTCCTGACACCGGGAGTGTGAAAAAAACAGAATTTCCTGACCCCAGGAGTGTGAAAAAATGTGATTTTCCTGACCCCGGGAGTGTGAAAAATATCAGAATTTCCTGACCCCGGGAGTGTGAAAAAATCCAATTTTCCTGAACCCGGGAGTGTGAAAAAATCCAAATTTCCTGACCCCGGGAGAGCGAAAAAAATGCGATTTTCTTGACCCCGGGAGTGTGAAAAAATCAGAATCTCCTGAACCCTGGAGTGTGAAAAAATGTGATTTTCTTGACGCCGGGAGTGTGAAAAAAACCCAATTTTCCTAACCCAGGGAGTGTGAAAAAATCCAATTTTCCTGACCCCGGGAGTGTGAAAAAAATCCAATTTTCCTGACCCGGGGAGTTTGAAAATAATCTGATTTTCCTGAACCCGGGAGTATGAAAATATCCGATTTTCCTGACCCCGGGAGTGTGAAAAATATCAGAATTTGCTGAACCCGGGAGTGTGAAAAAATGTGATTTTCTTGACCCTGGGAGTGTGAAAAAAATCAGAATCTCCTGAACCCGGGAGTGCAAAAAAATGTGATTTTCTTGACCCCGGGAGTGTGAAAAAAATCAGAATCTCCTGAACCCGGGAGTGTGAAAAATGTGATTTTCTTGACCCCGGGAGTGTGAAAAAACCCCAATTTTCCTGACCCCGGGAGTGTGAAAAAAATCCAATTTTCCTGACTCCGGGAGTGTGAAAAAAATCCAATTTTCCTGACCCCAGGAGTGTGAAAAAAATCCAATTTTCCTGACCTGGGGAGTTTGAAAATAATCTGATTTTCCTAAACCCAGGAGTATGAAAATATCCGATTTTCATGACACCGGGAGTGTGAAAAATATCAGAATTTCCTGACCCCATGAGTGTGAAAAAATGTGATTTTCTTGACCCCGGGAGTGTGAAAAAAATCCAATTTTCCTGACCCCGGGAGTGTGAAAAAAAACTCCAATTTTCCTGACCCCGGGAGTGTGAAAAAAATCTGACTTTCCTGAAGCCGGGAGTGTGAAAATATCCGATTTTCCTGACCCCGGGAGTGTGAAAAATATCAGAATTTCCAGACCCCGGGAGTGTGAAGAAATCCAATTTTCCTGACCCCGGGAGTGTGAAAAAAATCCAATTTTCCTGACACCGGGAGTGTGAAAAAAATCCAATTTTCCTGACTCTGGGAGTGTGAAAATAATCCAATTTTCCTGACCCCGGGAGTGTGAAAAAATGTGATTTTCCTGACCCCGGGAGTGTGAAAAATATCAGAATTTCCTGACCCCGGAAGTGTGAAAAATATCAGAATTTCCTGACCCTGGGAGTGTGAAAAAATCCTAATTTCCTGACCCCGGGAGTGTGAAAAAATCCAATTTTCCTGACCCCGGGAGTGTGAAAAAATCCAATTTTCCTGACCCGGGGAGTTTGAAAATAATCTGATTTTCCTGAACCTGGGAGTATGAAAATATCCGATTTTCCTGACCCCGGGAGTGTGAAAAATATCAGAATTTCCTGACCCCGTGAGTGTGAAAAAATGTGATTTTCTTGACCCCTGGAGTGTGAAAAAAATCAGAATCTCCTGAACCCGGGAGTGTGAAAAAATGTGATTTTCTTGACCCCGGGAGTGTGAAAAAAATCCAATTTTCCAGACCCCGGGAGTGTGAAAAAAATCCAATTTTCCTGACCCCGGGAGTGTGAAAAAAATCCAATTTTCCTGACCCCGGGAGTGTGAAAAAATCTGACTTTCCTGAACCCGGGAGTATGAAAATATCCGATTTTCCTGACCCTGGGAGTGTGAAAAATATCAGAATTTCCTGACCCCGGGAGTGTGAAAAATCCAATTTTCCTGACCCCGGGAGTGTGAAAAAAATCCAAATTTCCTGACACCGGGAGTGTGAAAAAAATCCAATTTTCCTGACCCCGGGAGTGTGAAAAAAATCAAATTTTCCTGACCCCGGGAGTGTGAAAAAAACAGAATTTCCTGACCCCAGGAGTGTGAAAAAATGTGATTTTCCTGACCCCGGGAGTGTGAAAAATATCAGAATTTCCTGACCCCGGGAGTGTGAAAAAAATCCAATTTTCCTGACTCTGGGAGTGTGAAAAAAATCCAATTTTCCTGACGCCAGGAGTGTGAAAAAACAGAATTTCCTGACCCCAGGAGTGTGAAAAAATGTGATTTTCCTGACCCCGGGAGTGTGAAAAATATCAGAATTTCCTGACCCCGGGAGTGTGAAAAATATCAGAATTCCTGACCCCGGGAGTGCGAAAAAATGTTATTTTCTTGACCCCGGGAGTGTAAAAAATATCAGAATCTCCTGAACCTGGGAGTGTGGAAAAATGTGATTTTCTTGACGCCGGGAGTGTGAAAAAAACCCAATTTTCCTAACCGCGGGAGAGTGAAAAAAATCCAATTTTCCTGACCCCGGGAGTGTGGAAAAAACCCAATTTTCCTAACACCGGGATTGTGAAAAAAATCCAATTTTCCTGACCCCGGGAGTGTAAAAAAAATCCAATTTTCCTGACCCCAGGAGTGTGAAAAAATCCAATTTTCCTGACCCCGGGAGTGTGAAAAAAATCCAATTTTCCTGACCCGGGGAGTTTGAAAAAAATCCAATTTTCCTGATGCCGGGCGTGTGAAAAAACAGAATTTCCTGATCCCAGGAGTGTGAAACAATGTGATTTTCCTGACCCCAGGAGTGTGAAAAATATCAGAATTTCCTGACCCCGGGAGTGTGAAAAAATCCAATTTTCCTGACCCCGGGAGTGTGAAAAAAATCTGATTTTCCTGACCCGGGGAGTTTGAAAAAAATCTGGTTTTCCTGAACCCGGGAGTGTGAAAATATCAGAATTTCCTGACCCTGCGAGTGTGAAAAAATGTGATTTTCTTGACCCCGAGATTGTGAAAAAAATTAAATTTTCCTGACCCCGGGAGTGTGAAAATATCTGATTTTCTTGACCCCGGGAGTGTGAAAAAAATTAAATTCTCCTGACCCCGGGAGTGTGAAAAATGTGATTTTCCTAACACCGGGAGTGTGAAAAAAATCAGAATCTCCTGAACCCGGGAGTGTGAAAAAATGTGATTTTCTTGACCCCGGGAGTGTGAAAAATATCAGAATTTCCTGAACCCGGGAGTGTGAAAAAATGTGATTTTCTTGACCCCGGGAGTGTGAAAAAAATCCGAATCTCCTGAACCCGGGAGTGCGAAAAAATGTGATTTTCTTGACCCTGGGAGTGTAAAAAAAATCAAAATCTCCTGAACCCGGGAGTGTGAAAAAATGTGATTTTCTTAACCCCGGGAGTGTGAAAAAAATCCAATTTTCCTGACCCCGGGAGTGTGAAAAAAATCCAATTTTCCTGACCCCGGGAGTGTGAAAAAAAATCTGACTTTCCTGAACCCGGGAGTATGAAAATATCCGATTTTCCTGACCCCGGGAGTGTGAAAAATATCAGAATTTCCTGACCCCGGGAGTGTGAAAAAATCCAATTTTCCTGACTCCGGGAGTGTGAAAAAAATCCAATTTTCCTGACACCGGGAGTGTGAAAAAAATCCAATTTTCCTGACTCTGGGAGTGTGAAAAAAATCCAATTTTCCTGACCCCGGGAGTGTGAAAAAATCCAATTTTCCTGACACCGGGAGTGTGAAAAAAACAGAATTTCCTGACCCCAGGAGTGTGAAAAAATGTGATTTTCCTGACCCCGGGAGTGTGAAAAATATCAGAATTTCCTGACCCCGGGAGTGTGAAAAAAATCCAATTTTCCTGACCCGGGGAGTTTGAAAATAATCTGATTTTCCTGAACCCGGGAGTATGAAAATATCCGATTTTCCTGACCCCGGGAGTGTGAAAAATATCAGAATTTGCTGAACCCGGGAGTGTGAAAAAATGTGATTTTCTTGACCCTGGGAGTGTGAAAAAATCAGAATCTCCTGAACCCGGGAGTGCAAAAAAATGTGATTTTCTTGACCCCGGGAGTGTGAAAAAAATGAGAATCTCCTGAACCCGGGAGTGTGAAAAATGTGATTTTCTTGACCCCGGGAGTGTGAAAAAACCCCAATTTTCCTGACCCCGGGAGTGTGAAAAAAATCCAATTTTCCTGACTCCGGGAGTGTGAAAAAAATCCAATTTTCCTGACCCCAGGAGTGTGAAAAAATCCAATTTTCCTGACCTGGGGAGTTTGAAAATAATCTGATTTTCCTGAACCCAGGAGTATGAAAATATCCGATTTTCATGACACCGGGAGTGTGAAAAATATCAGAATTTCCTGACCCCATGAGTGTGAAAAAATGTGATTTTCTTGACCCCGGGAGTGTGAAAAAAATCCAATTTTCCTGACCCCGGGAGTGTGAAAAAAAACTCCAATTTTCCTGACCCCGGGAGTGTGAAAAAAATCTGACTTTCCTGAACCCGGGAGTGTGAAAATATCCGATTTTCCTGACCCCGGGAGTGTGAAAAATATCAGAATTTCCAGACCCCGGGAGTGTGAAAAAATCCAATTTTCCTGACCCCGGGAGTGTGAAAAAAATCCAATTTCCTGACACCGGGAGTGTGAAAAAAATCCAATTTTCCTGACTCTGGGAGTGTGAAAATAATCCAATTTTCCTGACCCCGGGAGTGTGAAAAAATGTGATTTTCCTGACCCCGGGAGTGTGAAAAATATCAGAATTTCCTGACCCCGGAAGTGTGAAAAATATCAGAATTTCCTGACCCCGGGAGTGTGAAAAAATCCTAATTTCCTGACCCCGGGAGTGTGAAAAAATCCAATTTTCCTGACCCCGGGAGTGTGAAAAAATCCAATTTTCCTGACCCGGGGAGTTTGAAAATAATCTGATTTTCCTGAACCTGGGAGTATGAAAATATCCGATTTTCCTGACCCCGGGAGTGTGAAAAATATCAGAATTTCCTGACCCCGTGAGTGTGAAAAAATGTGATTTTCTTGACCCCTGGAGTGTGAAAAAAATCAGAATCTCCTGAACCCGGGAGTGTGAAAAAATGTGATTTTCTTGACCCCGGGAGTGTGAAAAAAATCCAATTTTCCTGACCCCGGGAGTGTGAAAAAAATCCAATTTTCCTGACCCCGGGAGTGTGAAAAAAATCCAATTTTCCTGACCCCGGGAGTGTGAAAAAATCTGACTTTCCTGAACCCGGGAGTATGAAAATATCCGATTTTCCTGACCCCGGGAGTGTGAAAAATATCAGAATTTCCTGACCCCGGGAGTGTGAAAAATCCAATTTTCCTGACCCCGGGAGTGTGAAAAAAATCCAAATTTCCTGACACCGGGAGTGTGAAAAAAATCCAATTTTCCTGACCCCGGGAGTGTGAAAAAAATCAAATTTTCCTGACACCGGGAGTGTGAAAAAAACAGAATTTCCTGACCCCAGGAGTGTGAAAAAATGTGATTTTCCTGACCCCGGGAGTGTGAAAAATATCAGAATTTCCTGACCCCGGGAGTGTGAAAAAAATCCAATTTTCCTGACTCTGGGAGTGTGAAAAAAATCCAATTTTCCTGACGCCAGGAGTGTGAAAAAACAGAATTTCCTGACCCCAGGAGTGTGAAAAAATGTGATTTTCCTGACCCCGGGAGTGTGAAAAATATCAGAATTTCCTGACCCCGGGAGTGTGAAAAATATCAGAATTCCTGACCCCGGGAGTGCGAAAAAATGTGATTTTCTTGACCCCGGGAGTGTAAAAAATATCAGAATCTCCTGAACCTGGGAGTGTGAAAAAATGTGATTTTCTTGACGCCGGGAGTGTGAAAAAAACCCAATTTTCCTAACCCCGGGAGTGTGAAAAAAATCCAATTTTCCTGACCCCGGGAGTGTGGAAAAAACCCAATTTTCCTAACACCGGGAGTGTGAAAAAAATCCAATTTTCCTGACCCCGGGAGTGTGAAAAAAATCCAATTGTCCTGACCCCAGGAGTGTGAAAAAATCCAATTTTCCTGACCCCGGGAGTGTGAAAAAAATCCAATTTTCCTGACCCGGGGAGTTTGAAAATAATCTGATTTTCCTGAACCCGGGAGTATGAAAATATCCGATTTTCCTGACCCCAGGAGTGTGAAAAATATTAGAATTTCCTGAACCCGGGAGTGTGAAAAAATGTGATTTTCTTGACCCCGGGAGTGTGAAAAAAATCAGAATCTCCTGAACCCGGGAGTGCGAAAAAATGTGATTTTCTTGACCCCGGGAGTGTGAAAAAAATCAGAATCTCCTGAACCCGGGAGTGTGAAAAAATGTGATTTTCTTGACCCCGGGAGTGTGAAAAAAACCCAATTTTCATGACCCCTGGAGTGTGAAAAAATCCAATTTTCCTGACCCCGGGAGTGTGAAAAAATCCAATTTTCCTGACTCCGGGAGTGTGAAAAAAATCCAATTTTCCTGACCCTGGGAGTGTGAAAAAAATCCAATTTTCCTGACCCGGGGAGTTTGAAAATAATCTGATTTTCCTGAACCCGGGAGTATGAAAATATCCGATTTTCCTGACCCCGGGAGTGTGAAAAATATCAGAATTTCCTGACCCCATGAGTGTGAAATAATGTGATTTTCTTGACCCCGGGAGTGTGAAAAAAATCCAATTTTCCTGACCCCGGGAGTGTGAAAAAAATCCAATTTTCCTGACTCCGGGAGTGTGAAAAAAATCCAATTTTCCTGACCCTGGGAGTGTGAAAAAAATCCAATTTTCCTGACCTGGGGAGTTTGAAAATAATCTGATTTTCCTGAACCGGGGAGTATGAAAATATCCGATTTTCCTGACCCCAGGAGTGTGAAAAATATCAGAATTTCCTGACCCCGTGAGTGTGAAAAAATGTGATTTTCTTGAAACCGGGAGTGTGAAAAAAATCCAATTTTCCTGACCCGGGGAGTTTGAAAATAATCTGATTTTCCTGAACCCGGGAGTATGAAAATATCCGATTTTCCTGACCCCGGGAGAGTGAAAAATATCAGAATTTCCTGAACCCAGGAGTGTGAAAAAATGTGATTTTCTTGACCCCGGGAGTGTGAAAAAAATCAGAATCTCCTGAACCCGGGAGTGCGAAAAAATGTGATTTTCTTGACCCCGGGAGTCTGAATAAAATCAGAATCTCCTGAACCCGGGAGTGTGAAAAAAATGTGATTTTCTTGACCCCGGGAGTGTGAAAAAAACCCAATTTTCCTGACCCCGGGAGTGTGAAAAAATCCAATTTTCCTGACTCCAGGCGTGTGAAAAAAATCCAATTTTCCTGACCCCGGGAGTGTGAAAAAAATCCAATTTTCCTGACCCGGGGAGTTTGAAAATAATCTGATTTTCCTGAACCCGGGAGTATGAAAATATCCGATTTTCCTGACCCCGGGAGTGTGAAAAATATCAGAATTTCCTGACCCCATGAGTGTGAAAAAATGTGATTTTCTTGACCCCGGGAGTGTGAAAAAATCCAATTTTCCTGACCCCGGGAGTGTAAAAAAAACTCCAATTTTCCTGACCCCGGGAGTGTGAAAAAAATCTGACTTTCCTGAACCCGGGAGTGTGAAAATATCCGATTTTCCTGACCCTGGGCGTGTGAAAAATATCAGAATTTCCTGACCCCGGGAGTGTGAAAAAATCCAATTTTCCTGACCCGCGGAGTTTGAAAATAATCTGATTTTCCTGAACCCGGGAGTATGAAAATATCCGATTTTCCTGACCCTGGGAGTGTGAAAAATATCAGAATTTCCTGACCCCATGAGTGTGAAAAAATGTGATTTTCTTGACCCTGGGAGTGTGAAAAACATCCAATTTTCCTGACCCCGGGAGTGTGAAAAAAACTCCAATTTTCCTGACCCCGGGAGTGTGAAAAAAATCTGACTTTCCTGAACCCGGGAGTGTGAAAATATCCGATTTTCCTGACCCCGGGAGTGTGAAAAATATCAGAATTTCCTGACCCCGGGAGTGTGAAAAAATCCAATTTTCCTGACCCCGGGAGTGTGGAAAAAATCCAATTTTCCTGACCCCGGGAGTGTGAAAAAATCCAATTTTCCTGACCCCGGGAGTGTGAAAAAATCTGACTTTCCTGAACCCAGGAGTATGAAAATATCCAATTTTCCTGACCCCGGGAGTGTGAAAAATATCAGAATTTCCTGACCCCGGGAGTGTGAAAAAATCCAATTTTCCTGACCCCGGGAGTGTGAAAAAAATCCAAATTTCCTGACACCGGGAGTGTGAAAAAAATCCAATTTTCCTGACCCTGGGAGTGTGAAAAAAATCAAATTTTCCTAACACCGGGAGTGTGAAAAAAACAGAATTTCCTGACCCCAGGAGTGTGAAAAAATGTGATTTTCCTGACCCCGGGAGTGTGAAAAATATCAGAATTTCCTGACTCTGGGAGTGTGAAAAAAATCCAATTTTCCTGACGCCAGGAGTGTGAAAAAAACAGAATTTCCTGACCCCAGGAGTGTGAAAAAATGTGATTTTCCTGACCCCGGGAGTGTGAAAAATATCAGAATTTCCTGACCCCGGGAGTGCGAAAAAATGTGATTTTCTTGACCCCGGGAGTGTAAAAAATATCAGAATCTCCTGAACCCGGGAGTGTGAAAAAATGTGATTTTCTTGACGCCGGGAGTGTGAAAAAAACCCAATTTTCCTAACCCCGGGAGTGTGAAAAAAATCCAATTTTCCTGACCCCGGGAGTGTGAAAAAAATCCAATTTTCCTGACCCCGGGAGTGTGAAAAAATCCAATTTTCCTGACTCCGGGAGTGTGCAAAAAATCCAATTTTCCTGAACCTGGGAGTGTGAAAAAAATCCAATTTTCCTGACTCGGGGAGTTTGAAAATAATCTGATTTTCCTGAACTCGGGAGTATGAAAATATCCGATTTTCCTGACCCCGGGAGTGTGAAAAATATCAGAATTTCCTGAACCCGTGAGTGTGAAAAAATATGATTTTCTTGACCCCGGGAGTGTGAAAAAAATCCAATTTTCCTGACCCGGGGAGTTTGAAAATAATCTGATTTTCCTGAACCCGGGAGTATGAAAATATCCGATTTTCCTGACCCCGGGAGTTTGAAAAAAATCCAATTTTCCTGACCCCGGGAGTGTGAAAAAAACTCCAATTTTCCTGACCCCGGGAGTGTGAAAAAAATCTGACTTTCCTGAACCCGGGAGTGTGAAAATATCCGATTTTCCTGACCCCGGGAGTGTGAAAAATATCAGAATTTCCTGACCCCGGGAGTGTGAAAAAATCCAATTTTCCTGACCCCGGGAGTGTGAAAAAAATCCAATTTTCCTGACACCGGGAGTGTGAAAAAAATCCAATTTTCCTGACTCTGGGAGTGTGAAAATAATCCAATTTTCCTGACCCCGGGAGTGTGAAAAAAATCCAATTTTCCTGACACCGGGAGTATGAAAAAAATCCAATTTTCCTGACTCTGGGAGTGTAAAAAAAATCCAATTTTCCTGACGCCGGGAGTGTGAAAAAAACAGAATTTCCTGACCCCGGGAGTTTGAAAAATATCAGAATTTCCTGACCCCGGGAGTGTGAAAAAATCCTAACTTTCTGACCCCGGGAGTGTGAAAAAATCCAATTTTCCTGACCCCGGGAGTGTGAAAAAATCCAATTTTCCTGACCCGGGGAGTTTGAAAAAAATCTGTTTTTCCTGACCCGGGGAGTGTGAAAATATCCGATTTTCCTGGACCCGGGAGTGTGAAAAATATCAGAATTTCCTGACCCCGGGAGTGCGAAAAAATGTGATTTTCTTGACCCCGGGAGTGTGAAAAAATCAGAATCTCCTGAACCCGGGAGTGTGAAAAAATGTGATTTTCTTGACCCCGGGTGTGTGAAAAAAACCCAATTTTCCTGACCCCGGGAGTTTGAAAATAATCTGATTTTCCTGAACCTGGGAGTATGAAAAAATCCAATTTTCCTGACTCTGGGAGTGTGAAAAAAATGCAATTTTCCTGATGCCGGGCGTGTGAAAAAACAGAATTTCCTGATCCCAGGAGTGTGAAACAATGTGATTTTCCTGACCCCGGGAGTGTGAAAAATATCAGAATTTCCTGACCCCGGGAGTGTGAAAAAATCCAATTTTCCTGACCCCGGGAGTGTGAAAAAAATCTGATTTTCCTGACCCGGGGAGTTTGAAAAAAATCTGGTTTTCCTGAACCCGGGAGTGTGAAAATATCAGAATTTCCTGACCCTGCGAGTGTGAAAAAATGTGATTTTCTTGACCCCGAGATTGTGAAAAAAATTAAATTTTCCTGACCCCGGGAGTGTGAAAATATCTGATTTTCTTGACCCCGGGAGTGTGAAAAAAATTAAATTCTCCTGACCCCGGGAGTGTGAAAAATGTGATTTTCCTAACACCGGGAGTGTGAAAAAAATCAGAATCTCCTGAACCCGGGAGTGTGAAAAAATGTAATTTTCTTGACCCCGGGAGTGTGAAAAAAATCCGAATCTCCTGAACCCGGGAGTGCGAAAAAATGTGATTTTCTTGACCCTGGGAGTGTAAAAAAAATCAAAATCTCCTGAACCCGGGAGTGTGAAAAAATGTGATTTTCTTAACCCCGGGAGTGTGAAAAAAATCCAATTTTCCTGACCCCGGGAGTGTGAAAAAAATCCAATTTTCCTGACCCCGGGAGTGTGAAAAAAATCTGACTTTCCTGAACCCGGGAGTATGAAAATATCCGATTTTCCTGACCCCGGGAGTGTGAAAAATATCAGAATTTCCTGACCCCGGGAGTGTGAAAAAATCCAATTTTCCTGACTCCGGGAGTGTGAAAAAAATCCAATTTTCCTGACACCGGGAGTGTGAAAAAAATCCAATTTTCCTGACTCTGGGAGTGTGAAAAAAATCCAATTTTCCTGACCCCGGGAGTGTGAAAAAATCCAATTTTCCTGACACCGGGAGTGTGAAAAAAACAGAATTTCCTGACCCCAGGAGTGTGAAAAAATGTGATTTTCCTGACCCCGGGAGTGTGAAAAATATCAGAATTTCCTGACCCCGGGAGTGTGAAAAAATCCAATTTTCCTGAACCCGGGAGTGTGAAAAAATCCAAATTTCCTGACCCCGGGAGAGCGAAAAAATGCGATTTTCTTGACCCCGGGAGTGTGAAAAAATCAGAATCTCCTGAACCCTGGAGTGTGAAAAAATGTGATTTTCTTGACGTCGGGAGTGTGAAAAAAACCCAATTTTCCTAACCCAGGGAGTGTGAAAAAAATCCAATTTTCCTGACCCCGGGAGTGTGAAAAAAATCCAATTTTCCTGACCCGGGGAGTTTGAAAATAATCTGATTTTCCTGAACCCGGGAGTATGAAAATATCCGATTTTCCTGACCCCGGGAGTGTGAAAAATATCAGAATTTGCTGAACCCGGGAGTGTGAAAAAATGTGATTTTCTTGACCCCGGGAGTGTGAAAAAAATCAGAATCTCCTGAACCCGGGAGTGCAAAAAAATGTGATTTTCTTGATCCCGGGAGTGTGAAAAAAATCAAAATCTCCTGAACCCGGGAGTGTGAAAAATGTGATTTTCTTGACCCCGGGAGTGTGAAAAAACCCCAATTTTCCTGACCCCGGGAGTGTGAAAAAAATCCAATTTTCCTGACTCCGGGAGTGTGAAAAAAATCCAATTTTCCTGACCCCGGGAGTGTGAAAAAAATCCAATTTTCCTGACCTGGGGAGTTTGAAAATAATCTGATTTTCCTGAACCCAGGAGTATGAAAATATCCGATTTTCATGACACCGGGAGTGTGAAAAATATCAGAATTTCCTGACCCCATGAGTGTGAAAAAATGTGATTTTCCTGACCCCGGGAGTGTGAAAAAAAACTCCAATTTTCCTGACCCCGGGAGTGTGAAAAAAATCTGACTTTCCTGAACCCGGGAGTGTGAAAATATCCGATTTTTCTGACCCCGGGAGTGTGAAAAATATCAGAATTTCCAGACCCCGGGAGTGTGAAAAAATCCAATTTTCCTGACCCCGGGAGTGTGAAAAAAATCCAATTTTCCTGACACCGGGAGTGTGAAAAAAATCCAATTTTCCTGACTCTGGGAGTGTGAAAATAATCCAATTTTCCTGACCCCGGGAGTGTGAAAAAATGTGATTTTCCTGACCCCGGGAGTGTGAAAAATATCAGAATTTCCTGACCCCGGAAGTGTGAAAAATATCAGAATTTCCTGACCCCGGGAGTGTGAAAAAATCCTAATTTCCTGACCCCGGGAGTGTGAAAAAATCCAATTTTCCTGACCCCGGGAGTGTGAAAAAATCCAATTTTCCTGACCCGGGGAGTTTGAAAATAATCTGATTTTCCTGAACCTGGGAGTATGAAAATATCCGATTTTCCTGACCCCGGGAGTGTGAAAAATATCAGAATTTCCTGACCCCGTGAGTGTGAAAAAATGTGATTTTCTTGACCCCTGGAGTGTGAAAAAAATCAGAATCTCCTGAACCCGGGAGTGTGAAAAAATGTGATTTTCTTGACCCCGGGAGTGTGAAAAAAATCCAATTTTCCTGACCCCGGGAGTGTGAAAAAAATCCAATTTTCCTGACCCCGGGAGTGTGAAAAAAATCCAATTTTCCTGAGCCCGGGAGTGTGAAAAAATCTGACTTTCCTGAACCCGGGAGTATGAAAATATCCGATTTTCCTGACCCCGGGAGTGTGAAAAATATCAGAATTTCCTGACCCCGGGAGTGTGAAAAATCCAATTTTCCTGACCCCGGGAGTGTGAAAAAAATCCAAATTTCCTGACACCGGGAGTGTGAAAAAAATCCAATTTTCCTGACCCCGGGAGTGTGAAAAAAATCAAATTTTCCTGACACCGGGAGTGTGAAAAAAACAGAATTTGCTGACCCCAGGAGTGTGAAAAAATGTGATTTTCCTGACCCCGGGAGTGTGAAAAATATCAGAATTTCCTGACCCCGGGAGTGTGAAAAAAATCCAATTTTCCTGACTCTGGGAGTGTGAAAAAAATCCAATTTTCCTGACGCCAGGAGTGTGAAAAAACAGAATTTCCTGACCCCAGGAGTGTGAAAAAATGTGATTTTCCTGACCCCGGGAGTGTGAAAAATATCAGAATTTCCTGGCCCCGGGAGTGTGAAAAATATCAGAATTCCTGACCCCGGGAGTGCGAAAAAAATGTGATTTTCTTGACCCCGGGAGTGTAAAAAATATCAGAATCTCCTGAACCCGGGAGTGTGAAAAAATGTGATTTTCTTGACGCCGGGAGTGTGAAAAATCAGAATCTCCTGAACCCGGGAGTGTGAAAAAATGTGATTTTCTTGACCCCGGGTGTGTGAAAAAAACCCAATTTTCCTGACCCCGGGAGTTTAAAAATAATCTGATTTTCCTAACCCCGGGAGTGTGAAAAAAATCCAATTTTCCTGACCCCGGGAGTGTGAAAAAAATCCAATTTTCCTGACCCCGGGAGTGTGAAAAAATCCAATTTTCCTGACCCCGGGAGTGTGAAAAAAATCCAATTTTCCTGACCCGGGGAGTTTGAAAATAATCTGATTTTCCTGAACCCGGGAGTATGAAAATATCCGATTTTCCTGACCCCAGGAGTGTGAAAAATATTAGAATTTCCTGAACCCGGGAGTGTGAAAAAATGTGATTTTCTTGACCCCGGGAGTGTGAAAAAAATCAGAATCTCCTGAACCCGGGAGTGCGAAAAAATGTGATTTTCTTGACCCCGGGAGTGTGAAAAAAATCAGAATCTCCTGAACCCGGGAGTGTGAAAAAATGTGATTTTCTTGACCCCGGGAGTGTGAAAAAAACCCAATTTTCATGACCCCTGGAGTGTGAAAAAATCCAATTTTCCTGACCCCGGGAGTGTGAAAAAATCCAATTTTCCTGACTCCGGGAGTGTGAAAAAAATCCAATTTTCCTGACCCTGGGAGTGTGAAAAAAATCCAATTTTCCTGACCCGGGAAGTTTGAAAATAATCTGATTTTCCTGAACCCGGGAGTATGAAAATATCCGATTTTCCTGACCCCGGGAGTGTGAAAAATATCAGAATTTCCTAACCCCATGAGTGTGAAATAATGTGATTTTCTTGACCCCGGGAGTGTGAAAAAAATCCAATTTTCCTGACCCCGGGAGTGTGAAAAAAATCCAATTTTCCTGACTCCGGGAGTGTGAAAAAAATCCAATTTTCCTGACCCTGGGAGTGTGAAAAAAATCCAATTTTCCTGACCCGGGGAGTTTGAAAATAATCTGATTTTCCTGAACCAGGGAGTATGAAAATATCCGATTTTCCTGACCCCAGGAGTGTGAAAAATATCAGAATTTCCTGACCCCGTGAGTGTAAAAAAATGTGATTTTCTTGAAACCGGGAGTGTGAAAAAAATCCAATTTTCCTGACCCGGGGAGTTTGAAAATAATCTGATTTTCCTGAACCCGGGAGTATGAAAATATCCGATTTTCCTGACCCCGGGAGTGTGAAAAATATCAGAATTTCCTGAACCCAGGAGTGTGAAAAAATGTGATTTTCTTGACCCCGGGAGTGTGAAAAAAATCAGAATCTCCTGAACCCGGGAGTGCGAAAAAATGTGATTTTCTTGACCCCGGGAGTCTGAATAAAATCAGAATCTCCTGAACCCGGGAGTGTGAAAAAAATGTGATTTACTTGACCCCGGGAGTGTGAAAAAAACCCAATTTTCCTGACCCCGGGAGTGTGAAAAAATCCAATTTTCCTGACTCCAGGCGTGTGAAAAAAATCCAATTTTCCTGACCCCGGGAGTGTGAAAAAAATCCAATTTTCCTGACCCGGGGAGTTTGAAAATAATCTGATTTTCCTGAACCCGGGAGTATGAAAATATCCGATTTTCCTGACCCCGGGAGTGTGAAAAATATCAGAATTTCCTGACCCCATGAGTGTGAAAAAATGTGATTTTCTTGACCCCGGGAGTGTGAAAAAAATCCAATTTTCCTGACCCCGGTAGTGTGAAAAAAACTCCAATTTTCCTGCCCCCGGGAGTGTGAAAAAAATCTGACTTTCCTGAACCCGGGAGTGTGAAAATATCCGATTTTCCTGACCCCGGGAGTGTGAAAAATATCAGAATTTCCTGACCCCGGGAGTGTGAAAAAATCCAATTTTCCTGACCCCGGGAGTGTGAAAAAAATTCAATTTTCCTGACACCGGGAGTGTGAAAAAAATCCAATTTTCCTGACTCTGGGAGTGTGAAAATAATCCAATTTTCCTGACCCCGGGAGTGTGAAAAAAATCCAATTTTCCTGACACCGGGAGTATGAAAAAAATCCAATTTTCCTGACTCTGGGAGTGTGAAAAAAATCCAATTTTCCTGACGACGGGAGTGTGAAAAAAACAGAATTTCCTGACCCCAGGAGAGTGAAAAAATGTGATTTTCCTGACCCCGGGAGTGTGAAAAATATCAGAATTTCCTGACCCCGGGAGTTTGAAAAATATCAGAATTTCCTGACCCCGGGAGTGTGAAAAAAACCTAACTTTCTGACCCCGGGAGTGTGAAAAAATCCAATTTTCCTGACCCCGGGAGTGTGAAAAAATCCAATTTTCCTGACCCGGGGAGTTTGAAAAAAATCTGTTTTTCCTGAACCTGGGAGTGTGAAAATATCCGATTTTCCTGGACCCGGGAGTGTGAAAAATATCAGAATTTCCTGACCCCGGGAGTGCGAAAAAATGTGATTTTCTTGACCCCGGGAGTGTGAAAAAAATCAGAATCTCCTGAACCCAGGAGTGTGAAAAAATGTGATTTTCTTGACCCCGGGTGTGTGAAAAAAACCCAATTTTCCTGACCCCGGGAGTTTGAAAATAATCTGATTTTCCTGAACCTGGGAGTATGAAAAAATCCAATTTTCCTGACTCTGGGAGTGTGAAAAAAATCCAATTTTCCTGACGCCGGGCGTGTGAAAAAACAGAATTTCCTGACCCCAGGAGTGTGAAACAATGTGATTTTCCTGACCCCGGGAGTGTGAAAAATATCAAAATTTCCTGACCCCGGGAGTGTGAAAAAATCCAATTTTCCTGACCCCGGGAGTGTGAAAAAAATCCAATTTTCCTGACCCGGGGAGTTTGAAAATAATCTGATTTTCCTGACCCGGGGAGTTTGAAAAAAATCTGGTTTTCCTGAACCCGGGAGTGTGAAAATATCAGAATTTCCTGACCCTGCGAGTGTGAAAAAATGTGATTTTCTTGACCCCGGGATTGTGAAAATATCTGATTTTCCTGACCCCGGGAGTGTGAAAATATCTGATTTTCTTGACCCCGGGAGTGTGAAAAAAATTAAATTCTCCTGACCCCGGGAGTGTGAAAAATGTGATTTTCCTAACACCGGGAGTGTGAAAAAAATCAGAATCTCCTGAACCCGGGAGTGTGAAAAAATGTGATTTTCTTGACCCCGGGAGTCTGAAGAAAATCAGAATCTCCTGAACCCGGGAGTGTGAAAAAAATGTGATTTTCTTGACCCCGGGAGTGTGAAAAAATCCAATTTTCCTGACTCCGGGCGTGTGAAAAAAATCCAATTTTCCTGACCCCGGGAGTGTGAAAAAAATCCAATTTTCCTGACCCCGGGAGTGTGAAAAAATCCAATTTTCCTGACCCCGGGAGTGTGAAAAAAATCCAATTTTCCTGACCCGGGGAGTTTGAAAATAATCTGATTTTCCTGAACCCGGGAGTATGAAAATATCCGATTTTCCTGACCCCAGGAGCGTGAAAAATATTAGAATTTCCTGAACCCGGGAGCGTGAAAAAATGTGATTTTCTTGACCCCGGGAGTGTGAAAAAAATCAGAATCTCCTGAACCCGGGAGTGCGAAAAAATGTGATTTTCTTGACCCCGGGAGTGTGAAAAAAATCAGAATCTCCTGAACCCGGGAGTGTGAAAAAATGTGATTTTCTTGACCCCGGGAGTGTGAAAAAAACCCAATTTTCATGACCCCTGGAGTGTGAAAAAATCCAATTTTCCTGACCCCGGGAGTGTGAAAAAATCCAATTTTCCTGACTCCGGGAGTGTGAAAAAAATCCAATTTTCCTGACCCTGGGAGTGTGAAAAAAATCCAATTTTCCTGACCCGGGGAGTTTGAAAATAATCTGATTTTCCTGACCCCGGGCGTGTGAAAATATCTGATTTTCCTGACCCCAGGAGTGTGAAAAATATCAGAATTTCCTGACCCCGTGAGTGTGAAAAAATGTGATTTTCTTGAAACCGGGAGTGTGAAAAAAATCCAATTTTCCTGACCCGGGGAGTTTGAAAATAATCTGATTTTCCTGAACCCGGGAGTATGAAAATATCCGATTTTCCTGACCCCGGGAGTGTGAAAAATATCAGAATTTCCTGAACCCAGGAGTGTGAAAAAATGTGATTTTCTTGACCCCGGGAGTGTGAAAAAAATCAGAATCTCCTGAACCCGGGAGTGCGAAAAAATGTGATTTTCTTGACCCCGGGAGTCTGAATAAAATCAGAATCTCCTGAACCCGGGAGTGTGAAAAAAATGTGATTTACTTGACCCCGGGAGTGTGAAAAAAACCCAATTTTCCTGACCCCGGGAGTGTGAAAAAATCCAATTTTCCTGACTCCAGGCGTGTGAAAAAAATCCAATTTTCCTGACCCCGGGAGTGTGAAAAAAATCCAATTTTCCTGACCCGGGGAGTTTGAAAATGATCTGATTTTCCTGAACCCGGGAGTATGAAAATATCCGATTTTCCTGACCCCGGGAGTGTGAAAAATATCAGAATTTCCTGACCCCATGAGTGTGAAAAAATGTGATTTTCTTGACCCCGGGAGTGTGAAAAAAATCCAATTTTCCTGACCCCGGGAGTGTGAAAAAAACTCCAATTTTCCTGCCCCCGGGAGTGTGAAAAAAATCTGACTTTCCTGAACCCGGGAGTGTGAAAATATCCGATTTTCCTGACCCCGGGAGTGTGAAAAATATCAGAATTTCCTGACCCCGGGAGTGTGAAAAAATCCAATTTTCCTGACCCCGGGAGTGTGAAAAAAATCCAATTTTCCTGACACCGGGAGTGTGAAAAAAATCCAATTTTCCTGACTCTGGGAGTGTGAAAATAATCCAATTTTCCTGACCCCGGGAGTGTGAAAAAAATCCAATTTTCCTGACACCGGGAGTATGAAAAAAATCCAATTTTCCTGACTCTGGGAGTGTGAAAAAAATCCAATTTTCCTGACGCCGGGAGTGTGAAAAAAACAGAATTTCCTGACCCCAGGAGAGTGAAAAAATGTGATTTTCCTGACCCCGGGAGTGTGAAAAATATCAGAATTTCCTGACCCCGGGAGTTTGAAAAATATCAGAATTTCCTGACCCCGGGAGTGTGAAAAAAACCTAACTTTCTGACCCCGGGAGTGTGAAAAAATCCAATTTTCCTGACCCCGGGAGTGTGAAAAAATCTAATTTTCCTGACCCGGGGAGTTTGAAAAAAATCTGTTTTTCCTGAACCTGGGAGTGTGAAAATATCCGATTTTCCTGGACCCGGGAGTGTGAAAAATATCAGAATTTCCTGACCCCGGGAGTGCGAAAAAATGTGATTTTCTTGACCCCGGGAGTGTGAAAAAAATCAGAATCTCCTGAACCCAGGAGTGTGAAAAAATGTGATTTTCTTGACCCCGGGTGTGTGAAAAAAACCCAATTTTCCTGACCCCGGGAGTTTGAAAATAATCTGATTTTCCTGAACCTGGGAGTATGAAAAAATCCAATTTTCCTGACTCTGGGAGTGTGAAAAAAATCCAATTTTCCTGACGCCGGGCGTGTGAAAAAACAGAATTTCCTGACCCCAGGAGTGTGAAACAATGTGATTTTCCTGACCCCGGGAGTGTGAAAAATATCAAAATTTCCTGACCCCGGGAGTGTGAAAAAAATCCAATTTTCCTGACCCGGGGAGTTTGAAAATAATCTGATTTTCCTGACCCGGGGAGTTTGAAAAAAATCTGGTTTTCCTGAACCCGGGAGTGTGAAAATATCAGAATTTCCTGACCCTGCGAGTGTGAAAAAATGTGATTTTCTTGACCCCGGGATTGTGAAAAAAATTAAATTTTCCTGACCCCGGGAGTGTGAAAATATCTGATTTTCTTGACCCCGGGAGTGTGAAAAAAATTAAATTCTCCTGACCCCGGGAGTGTGAAAAATGTGATTTTCCTAACACCGGGAGTGTGAAAAAAATCAGAATCTCCTGAACCCGAGAGTGTGAAAAAATGTGATTTTCTTGACCCCGGGAGTCTGAAGAAAATCAGAATCTCCTGAACCCGGGAGTGTGAAAAAAATGTGATTTTCTTGACCCCGGGAGTGTGAAAAAATCCAATTTTCCTGACTCCGGGCGTGTGAAAAAAATCCAATTTTCCTGACCCGGGGAGTTTGAAAATAATCTGATTTTCCTGAACCTGGGAGTATGAAAAAATCCAATTTTCCTGACTCTGGGAGTGTGAAAAAAATCCAATTTTCCTGACGCCGGGCGTGTGAAAAAACAGAATTTCCTGACCCCAGGAGTGTGAAACAATGTGATTTTCCTGACCCCGGGAGTGTGAAAAATATCAAAATTTCCTGACCCCGGGAGTGTGAAAAAAATCCAATTTTCCTGACCCGGGGAGTTTGAAAATAATCTGATTTTCCTGACCCGGGGAGTTTGAAAAAAATCTGGTTTTCCTGAACCCGGGAGTGTGAAAATATCAGAATTTCCTGACCCTGCGAGTGTGAAAAAATGTGATTTTCTTGACCCCGGGATTGTGAAAAAAATTAAATTTTCCTGACCCCGGGAGTGTGAAAATATCTGATTTTCTTGACCCCGGGAGTGTGAAAAAAATTAAATTCTCCTGACCCCGGGAGTGTGAAAAATGTGATTTTCCTAACACCGGGAGTGTGAAAAAAATCAGAATCTCCTGAACCCGGGAGTGTGAAAAAATGTGATTTTCTTGACCCCGGGAGTCTGAAGAAAATCAGAATCTCCTGAACCCGGGAGTGTGAAAAAAATGTGATTTTCTTGACCCCGGGAGTGTGAAAAAATCCAATTTTCCTGACTCCGGGCGTGTGAAAAAAATCCAATTTTCCTGACCCCGGGAGTGTGAAAAAAATCCAATTTTCCTGACCCGGGGAGTTTGAAAATAATCTGATTTTCCTGAACCCGGGAGTATGAAAATATCCGATTTTCCTGACCCCGGGAGTGTGAAAAATATCAGAATTTCCTGACCCCATGAGTGTGAAAAAATGTGATTTTCTTGACCCCGGGAGTGTGAAAAAAATCCAATTTTCCTGACCCCGGGAGTGTGAAAAAAACTCCAATTTTCCTGACCCCGGGAGTGTGAAAAAAATCTGACTTTCCTGAACCCGGGAGTGTGAAAATATCCGATTTTCCTGACCCCGGGAGTGTGAAAAATATCAGAATTACCTGACCCCGGGAGTGTGAAAAAATCCAATTTTCCTGACCCCGGGAGTGTGAAAAAAATCCAATTTTCCTGACACCGGGAGTGTGAAAAAAATCCAATTTTCCTGACTCTGGGAGTGTGAAAATAATCCAATTTTCCTGACCCCGGGAGTGTGAAAAAAATCCAATTTTCCTGACACCGGGAGTATGAAAAAAATCCAATTTTCCTGACTCTGGGAGTGTAAAAAAAATCCAATTTTCCTGACGCCGGGAGTGTGAAACAAACAGAATTTCCTGACCGCGGGAGTTTGAAAAATATCAGAATTTCCTGACCCCGGGAGTGTGAAAAAATCCTAACTTTCTGAACCCGGGAGTGTGAAAAAATCCAATTTTCCTGACCCCGGGAGTGTGAAAAAATCCAATTTTCCTGACCTGGGGAGTTTGAAAAAAATCTGTTTTTCCTGAACCCGGGAGTGTGAAAATATCCGATTTTCCTGGACCCGGGAGTGTGAAAAATATCAGAATTTCCTGGCCCCGGGAGTGCGAAAAAATGTGATTTTCTTGACCCCGGGAGTGTGAAAAAATCAGAATCTCCTGAACCCGGGAGTGTGAAAAAATGTGATTTTCTTGACCCCGGGTGTGTGAAAAAAACCCAATTTTCCTGACCCCGGGAGTTTGAAAATAATCTGATTTTCCTGAACCTGGGAGTATGAAAAAATCCAATTTTCCTGACTCTGGGAGTGTGAAAAAAATCCAATTTTCCTGATGCCGGGCGTGTGAAAAAACAGAATTTCCTGATCCCAGGAGTGTGAAACAATGTGATTTTCCTGACCCCGGGAGTGTGAAAAATATCAGAATTTCCTGACCCCGGGAGTGTGAAAAAATCCAATTTTCCTGACCCCGGGATTGTGAAAAAAAATCTGATTTTCCTGACCCGGGGAGTTTGAAAAAAATCTGGTTTTCCTGAACCCGGGAGTGTGAAAATATCAGAATTTCCTGACCCTGCGAGTGTGAAAAAATGTGATTTTCTTGACCCCGGTAGTGTGAAAAAAATCAGAATCTCCTGAACCCGGGAGTGTGAAAAAATGTGATTTTCTTGACCCCGGGAGTCTGAAGAAAATCAGAATCTCCTGAACCCGGGAGTGTGAAAAAAATGTGATTTTCTTGACCCCGGGAGTGTGAAAAAATCCAATTTTCCTGACTCCGGGCGTGTGAAAAAAATCCAATTTTCCTGACCCCGGGAGTGTGAAAAAAATCCAATTTTCCTGACCCGGGGAGTTTGAAAATAATCTGATTTTCCTGAACCCGGGAGTATGAAAATATCCGATTTTCCTGACCCCGGGAGTGTGAAAAATATCAGAATTTCCTGACCCCATGAGTGTGAAAAAATGTGATTTTCTTGACCCCGGGAGTGTGAAAAAAATCCAATTTTCCTGACCCCGGGAGTGTGAAAAAAACTCCAATTTTCCTGACCCCGGGAGTGTGAAAAAAATCTGACTTTCCTGAACCCGGGAGTGTGAAAATATCCGATTTTCCTGACCCCGGGAGTGTGAAAAATATCAGAATTACCTGACCCCGGGAGTGTGAAAAAATCCAATTTTCCTGACCCCGGGAGTGTGAAAAAAATCCAATTTTCCTGACACCGGGAGTGTGAAAAAAATCCAATTTTCCTGACTCTGGGAGTGTGAAAATAATCCAATTTTCCTGACCCCGGGAGTGTGAAAAAAATCCAATTTTCCTGACACCGGGAGTATGAAAAAAATCCAATTTTCCTGACTCTGGGAGTGTAAAAAAAATCCAATTTTCCTGACGCCGGGAGTGTGAAACAAACAGAATTTCCTGACCGCGGGAGTTTGAAAAATATCAGAATTTCCTGACCCCGGGAGTGTGAAAAAATCCTAACTTTCTGAACCCGGGAGTGTGAAAAAATCCAATTTTCCTGACCCCGGGAGTGTGAAAAAATCCAATTTTCCTGACCTGGGGAGTTTGAAAAAAATCTGTTTTTCCTGAACCCGGGAGTGTGAAAATATCCGATTTTCCTGGACCCGGGAGTGTGAAAAATATCAGAATTTCCTGGCCCCGGGAGTGCGAAAAAATGTGATTTTCTTGACCCCGGGAGTGTGAAAAAATCAGAATCTCCTGAACCCGGGAGTGTGAAAAAATGTGATTTTCTTGACCCCGGGTGTGTGAAAAAAACCCAATTTTCCTGACCCCGGGAGTTTGAAAATAATCTGATTTTCCTGAACCTGGGAGTATGAAAAAATCCAATTTTCCTGACTCTGGGAGTGTGAAAAAAATCCAATTTTCCTGATGCCGGGCGTGTGAAAAAACAGAATTTCCTGATCCCAGGAGTGTGAAACAATGTGATTTTCCTGACCCCGGGAGTGTGAAAAATATCAGAATTTCCTGACCCCGGGAGTGTGAAAAAATCCAATTTTCCTGACCCCGGGATTGTGAAAAAAAATCTGATTTTCCTGACCCGGGGAGTTTGAAAAAAATCTGGTTTTCCTGAACCCGGGAGTGTGAAAATATCAGAATTTCCTGACCCTGCGAGTGTGAAAAAATGTGATTTTCTTGACCCCGGTAGTGTGAAAAAAATCAGAATCTCCTGAACCCGGGAGTGTGAAAAAATGTGATTTTCTTGACCCCGGGAGTCTGAAGAAAATCAGAATCTCCTGAACCCGGGAGTGTGAAAAAAATGTGATTTTCTTGACCCCGGGAGTGTGAAAAAATCCAATTTTCCTGACTCCGGGCGTGTGAAAAAAATCCAATTTTCCTGACCCCGGGAGTGTGAAAAAAATCCAATTTTCCTGACCCCGGGAGTGTGAAAAAATCCAATTTTCCTGACCCCGGGAGTGTGAAAAAAATCCAATTTTCCTGACCCGGGGAGTTTGAAAATAATCTGATTTTCCTGAACCCGGGAGTATGAAAATATCCGATTTTCCTGACCCCAGGAGCGTGAAAATATTAGAATTTCCTGAACCCGGGAGCGTGAAAAAATGTGATTTTCTTGACCCCGGGAGTGTGAAAAAAATCAGAATCTCCTGAACCCGGGAGTGCGAAAAAATGTGATTTTCTTGACCCCGGGAGTGTGAAAAAAATCAGAATCTCCTGAACCCGGGAGTGTGAAAAAATGTGATTTTCTTGACCCCGGGAGTGTGAAAAAAACCCAATTTTCATGACCCCTGGAGTGTGAAAAAATCCAATTTTCCTGACCCCGGGAGTGTGAAAAAATCCAATTTTCCTGACTCCGGGAGTGTGAAAAAAATCCAATTTTCCTGACCCTGGGAGTGTGAAAAAAATCCAATTTTCCTGACCCGGGGAGTTTGAAAATAATCTGATTTTCCTGACCCCGGGCGTGTGAAAATATCTGATTTTCCTGACCCCAGGAGTGTGAAAAATATCAGAATTTCCTGACCCCGTGAGTGTGAAAAAATGTGATTTTCTTGAAACCGGGAGTGTGAAAAAAATCCAATTTTCCTGACCCGGGGAGTTTGAAAATAATCTGATTTTCCTGAACCCGGGAGTATGAAAATATCCGATTTTCCTGACCCCGGGAGTGTGAAAAATATCAGAATTTCCTGAACCCAGGAGTGTGAAAAAATGTGATTTTCTTGACCCCGGGAGTGTGAAAAAAATCAGAATCTCCTGAACCCGGGAGTGCGAAAAAATGTGATTTTCTTGACCCCGGGAGTCTGAATAAAATCAGAATCTCCTGAACCCGGGAGTGTGAAAAAAATGTGATTTACTTGACCCCGGGAGTGTGAAAAAAACCCAATTTTCCTGACCCCGGGAGTGTGAAAAAATCCAATTTTCCTGACTCCAGGCGTGTGAAAAAAATCCAATTTTCCTGACCCCGGGAGTGTGAAAAAAATCCAATTTTCCTGACCCGGGGAGTTTGAAAATGATCTGATTTTCCTGAACCCGGGAGTATGAAAATATCCGATTTTCCTGACCCCGGGAGTGTGAAAAATATCAGAATTTCCTGACCCCATGAGTGTGAAAAAATGTGATTTTCTTGACCCCGGGAGTGTGAAAAAAATCCAATTTTCCTGACCCCGGGAGTGTGAAAAAAACTCCAATTTTCCTGCCCCCGGGAGTGTGAAAAAAATCTGACTTTCCTGAACCCGGGAGTGTGAAAATATCCGATTTTCCTGACCCCGGGAGTGTGAAAAATATCAGAATTTCCTGACCCCGGGAGTGTGAAAAAATCCAATTTTCCTGACCCCGGGAGTGTGAAAAAAATCCAATTTTCCTGACACCGGGAGTGTGAAAAAAATCCAATTTTCCTGACTCTGGGAGTGTGAAAATAATCCAATTTTCCTGACCCCGGGAGTGTGAAAAAAATCCAATTTTCCTGACACCGGGAGTATGAAAAAAATCCAATTTTCCTGACTCTGGGAGTGTGAAAAAAATCCAATTTTCCTGACGCCGGGAGTGTGAAAAAAACAGAATTTCCTGACCCCAGGAGAGTGAAAAAATGTGATTTTCCTGACCCCGGGAGTGTGAAAAATATCAGAATTTCCTGACCCCGGGAGTTTGAAAAATATCAGAATTTCCTGACCCCGGGAGTGTGAAAAAAACCTAACTTTCTGACCCCGGGAGTGTGAAAAAATCCAATTTTCCTGACCCCGGGAGTGTGAAAAAATCCAATTTTCCTGACCCGGGGAGTTTGAAAAAAATCTGTTTTTCCTGAACCTGGGAGTGTGAAAATATCCGATTTTCCTGGACCCGGGAGTGTGAAAAATATCAGAATTTCCTGACCCCGGGAGTGCGAAAAAATGTGATTTTCTTGACCCCGGGAGTGTGAAAAAAATCAGAATCTCCTGAACCCAGGAGTGTGAAAAAATGTGATTTTCTTGACCCCGGGTGTGTGAAAAAAACCCAATTTTCCTGACCCCGGGAGTTTGAAAATAATCTGATTTTCCTGAACCTGGGAGTATGAAAAAATCCAATTTTCCTGACTCTGGGAGTGTGAAAAAAATCCAATTTTCCTGACGCCGGGCGTGTGAAAAAACAGAATTTCCTGACCCCAGGAGTGTGAAACAATGTGATTTTCCTGACCCCGGGAGTGTGAAAAATATCAAAATTTCCTGACCCCGGGAGTGTGAAAAAAATCCAATTTTCCTGACCCGGGGAGTTTGAAAATAATCTGATTTTCCTGACCCGGGGAGTTTGAAAAAAATCTGATTTTCCTGAACCCGGGAGTATGAAAATATCCGATTTTCCTGACCCCAGGAGCGTGAAAATATTAGAATTTCCTGAACCCGGGAGCGTGAAAAAATGTGATTTTCTTGACCCCGGGAGTGTGAAAATATCTGATTTTCTTGACCCCGGGAGTGTGAAAAAAATTAAATTCTCCTGACCCCGGGAGTGTGAAAAATGTGATTTTCCTAACACCGGGAGTGTGAAAAAAATCAGAATCTCCTGAACCCGGGAGTGTGAAAAAATGTGATTTTCTTGACCCCGAGAGTCTGAAGAAAATCAGAATCTCCTGAACCCGGGAGTGTGAAAAAAATGTGATTTTCTTGACCCCGGGAGTGTGAAAAAATCCAATTTTCCTGACTCCGGGCGTGTGAAAAAAATCCAATTTTCCTGACCCGGGGAGTTTGAAAATAATCTGATTTTCCTGAACCTGGGAGTATGAAAAAATCCAATTTTCCTGACTCTGGGAGTGTGAAAAAAATCCAATTTTCCTGACGCCGGGCGTGTGAAAAAACAGAATTTCCTGACCCCAGGAGTGTGAAACAATGTGATTTTCCTGACCCCGGGAGTGTGAAAAATATCAAAATTTCCTGACCCCGGGAGTGTGAAAAAAATCCAATTTTCCTGACCCGGGGAGTTTGAAAATAATCTGATTTTCCTGACCCGGGGAGTTTGAAAAAAATCTGGTTTTCCTGAACCCGGGAGTGTGAAAATATCAGAATTTCCTGACCCTGCGAGTGTGAAAAAATGTGATTTTCTTGACCCCGGGATTGTGAAAAAAATTAAATTTTCCTGACCCCGGGAGTGTGAAAATATCTGATTTTCTTGACCCCGGGAGTGTGAAAAAAATTAAATTCTCCTGACCCCGGGAGTGTGAAAAATGTGATTTTCCTAACACCGGGAGTGTGAAAAAAATCAGAATCTCCTGAACCCGGGAGTGTGAAAAAATGTGATTTTCTTGACCCCGGGAGTCTGAAGAAAATCAGAATCTCCTGAACCCGGGAGTGTGAAAAAATCCTAACTTTCTGAACCCGGGAGTGTGAAAAAATCCAATTTTCCTGACCCCGGGAGTGTGAAAAAATCCAATTTTCCTGACCCGGGGAGTTTGAAAAAAATCTGTTTTTCCTGAACCCGGGAGTGTGAAAATATCCGATTTTCCTGGACCCGGGAGTGTGAAAAATATCAGAATTTCCTGGCCCCGGGAGTGCGAAAAAATGTGATTTTCTTGACCCCGGGAGTGTGAAAAAATCAGAATCTCCTGAACCCGGGAGTGTGAAAAAATGTGATTTTCTTGACCCCGGGTGTGTGAAAAAAACCCAATTTTCCTGACCCCGGGAGTTTGAAAATAATCTGATTTTCCTGAACCTGGGAGTATGAAAAAATCCAATTTTCCTGACTCTGGGAGTGTGAAAAAAATCCAATTTTCCTGATGCCGGGCGTGTGAAAAAACAGAATTTCCTGATCCCAGGAGTGTGAAACAATGTGATTTTCCTGACCCCGGGAGTGTGAAAAATATCAGAATTTCCTGACCCCGGGAGTGTGAAAAAATCCAATTTTCCTGACCCCGGGATTGTGAAAAAAAATCTGATTTTCCTGACCCGGGGAGTTTGAAAAAAATCTGGTTTTCCTGAACCCGGGAGTGTGAAAATATCAGAATTTCCTGACCCTGCGAGTGTGAAAAAATGTGATTTTCTTGACCCCGAGATTGTGAAAAAAATTAAATTTTCCTGACCCCGGGAGTGTGAAAATATCTGATTTTCTTGACCCCGGGAGTGTGAAAAAATTAAATTCTCCTGACCCCGGGAGTGTGAAAAATGTGATTTTCCTAACACCGGGAGTGTGAAAAAAATCAGAATCTCCTGAACCCGGAAGTGTGAAAAAATGTGATTTTCTTGACCCCGGGAGTGTGAAAAATATCAGAATTTCCTGAACCCGGGAGTGTGAAAAAATGTAATTTTCTTGACCCCGGGAGTGTGAAAAAAATCAGAATCTCCTGAACCCGGGAGTGCGAAAAAATGTGATTTTCTTGACGCTGGGAGTGTAAAAAAAATCAAAATCTCCTGAACCCGGGAGTGTGAAAAAATGTGATTTTCTTAACCCCGGGAGTGTGAAAAAAATCCAATTTTCCTGACCCCGGGAGTGTGAAAAAAATCCAATTTTCCTGACCCCGGGAGTGTGAAAAAAATCTGACTTTCCTGAACCCGGGAGTATGAAAATATCCGATTTTCCTGACCCCGGGAGTGTGAAAAATATCAGAATTTCCTGACCCCGGGAGTGTGAAAAAATCCAATTTTCCTGACTCCGGGAGTGTGAAAAAAATCCAATTTTCCTGACACCGGGAGTGTGAAAAAAATCCAATTTTCCTGACTCTGGGAGTGTGAAAAAAATCCAATTTTCCTGACCCCGGGAGTGTGAAAAAATCCAATTTTCCTGACACCGGGAGTGTGAAAAAAACAGAATTTCCTGACCCCAGGAGTGTGAAAAAATGTGATTTTCCTCACCCCGGGAGTGTGAAAAATATCAGAATTTCCTGACCCCGGGAGTGTGAAAAAATCCAATTTTCCTGAACCCGGGAGTGTGAAAAAATCCAAATTTCCTGACCCCGGGAGACCGAAAAAATGCGATTTTCTTGACCCCGGGAGTGTGAAAAAATCAGAATCTCCTGAACCCTGGAGTGTGAAAAAATGTGATTTTCTTGACGCCGGGAGTGTGAAAAAAACCCAATTTTCCTAACCCAGGGAGTGTGAAAAAAATCCAATTTTCCTGACCCCGGGAGTGTGAAAAAAAATCCAATTTTCCTGACCCGGGGAGTTTGAAAATAATCTGATTTTCCTGAACCCGGGAGTTTGAAAATATCCGATTTTCCTGACCCCGGGAGTGTGAAAAATATCAGAATTTGCTGAACCCGGGAGTGTGAAAAAATGTGATTTTCTTGACCCCGGGAGTGTGAAAAAATCAGAATCTCCTGAACCCGGGAGTGCAAAAAAATGTGATTTTCTTGACCCCGGGAGTGTGAAAAAAATCAGAATCTCCTGAACGCGGGAGTGTGAATAATGTGATTTTCTTGACCCCGGGAGTGTGAAAAAACCCCAATTTTCCTGACCCCGGGAGTGTGAAAAAAATCCAATTTTCCTGACTCCGGGAGTGTGAAAAAAATCCAATTTTCCTGACCCCGGGAGTGTGAAAAAAATCCAATTTTCCTGACCTGGGGAGTTTGAAAATAATCTGATTTTCCTGAACCCAGGAGTATGAAAATATCTGATTTTCATGACACCGGGAGTGTGAAAAATATCAGAATTTCCTGACCCCATGAGTGTGAAAAAATGTGATTTTCCTGACCCCGGGAGTGTGAAAAAAAACTCCAATTTTCCTGACCCCGGGAGTGTGAAAAAAATCTGACTTTCCTGAACCCGGGAGTGTGAAAATATCCGATTTTCCTGACCCCGGGAGTGTGAAAAATATCAGAATTTCCAGACCCCGGGAGTGTGAAAAAATCCAATTTTCCTGACCCCGGGAGTGTGAAAAAAATCCAATTTTCCTGACACCGGGAGTGTGAAAAAAATCCAATTTTCCTGACTCTGGGAGTGTGAAAATAATCCAATTTTCCTGACCCCGGGAGTGTGAAAAAATGTGATTTTCCTGACCCCGGGAGTGTGAAAAATATCAGAATCTCCTGAACCCGGGAGTGCAAAAAAATGTGATTTTCTTGACCCCGGGAGTGTGAAAAAAATCAGAATCTCCTGAACCCGGGAGTGTGAATAATGTGATTTTCTTGACCCCGGGAGTGTGAAAAAACCCCAATTTTCCTGACGCCGGGAGTGTGAAAAAAACAGAATTTCCTGACCCCAGGAGAGTGAAAAAATGTGATTTTCCTGACCCCGGGAGTGTGAAAAATATCAGAATTTCCTGACCCCGGGAGTTTGAAAAATATCAGAATTTCCTGACCCCGGGAGTGTGAAAAAAACCTAACTTTCTGACCCCGGGAGTGTGAAAAAATCCAATTTTCCTGACCCCGGGAGTGTGAAAAAATCCAATTTTCCTGACCCGGGGAGTTTGAAAAAAATCTGTTTTTCCTGAACCTGGGAGTGTGAAAATATCCGATTTTCCTGGACCCGGGAGTGTGAAAAATATCAGAATTTCCTGACCCCGGGAGTGCGAAAAAATGTGATTTTCTTGACCCCGGGAGTGTGAAAAAAATCAGAATCTCCTGAACCCAGGAGTGTGAAAAAATGTGATTTTCTTGACCCCGGGTGTGTGAAAAAAACCCAATTTTCCTGACCCCGGGAGTTTGAAAATAATCTGATTTTCCTGAACCTGGGAGTATGAAAAAATCCAATTTTCCTGACTCTGGGAGTGTGAAAAAAATCCAATTTTCCTGACGCCGGGCGTGTGAAAAAACAGAATTTCCTGACCCCAGGAGTGTGAAACAATGTGATTTTCCTGACCCCGGGAGTGTGAAAAATATCAAAATTTCCTGACCCCGGGAGTGTGAAAAAAATCCAATTTTCCTGACCCGGGGAGTTTGAAAATAATCTGATTTTCCTGACCCGGGGAGTTTGAAAAAAATCTGGTTTTCCTGAACCCGGGAGTGTGAAAATATCAGAATTTCCTGACCCTGCGAGTGTGAAAAAATGTGATTTTCTTGACCCCGGGATTGTGAAAAAAATTAAATTTTCCTGACCCCGGGAGTGTGAAAATATCTGATTTTCTTGACCCCGGGAGTGTGAAAAAAATTAAATTCTCCTGACCCCGGGAGTGTGAAAAATGTGATTTTCCTAACACCGGGAGTGTGAAAAAAATCAGAATCTCCTGAACCCGGGAGTGTGAAAAAATGTGATTTTCTTGACCCCGGGAGTCTGAAAAATATCAGAATTTCCTGACCCCGGGAGTTTGAAAAATATCAGAATTTCCTGACCCCGGGAGTGTGAAAAAAACCTAACTTTCTGACCCCGGGAGTGTGAAAAAATCCAATTTTCCTGACCCCGGGAGTGTGAAAAAATCCAATTTTCCTGACCCGGGGAGTTTGAAAAAAATCTGTTTTTCCTGAACCTGGGAGTGTGAAAATATCCGATTTTCCTGGACCCGGGAGTGTGAAAAATATCAGAATTTCCTGACCCCGGGAGTGCGAAAAAATGTGATTTTCTTGACCCCGGGAGTGTGAAAAAAATCAGAATCTCCTGAACCCAGGAGTGTGAAAAAATGTGATTTTCTTGACCCCGGGTGTGTGAAAAAAACCCAATTTTCCTGACCCCGGGAGTTTGAAAATAATCTGATTTTCCTGAACCTGGGAGTATGAAAAAATCCAATTTTCCTGACTCTGGGAGTGTGAAAAAAATCCAATTTTCCTGACGCCGGGCGTGTGAAAAAACAGAATTTCCTGACCCCAGGAGTGTGAAACAATGTGATTTTCCTGACCCCGGGAGTGTGAAAAATATCAAAATTTCCTGACCCCGGGAGTGTGAAAAAAATCCAATTTTCCTGACCCGGGGAGTTTGAAAATAATCTGATTTTCCTGACCCGGGGAGTTTGAAAAAAATCTGGTTTTCCTGAACCCGGGAGTGTGAAAATATCAGAATTTCCTGACCCTGCGAGTGTGAAAAAATGTGATTTTCTTGACCCCGGGATTGTGAAAAAAATTAAATTTTCCTGACCCCGGGAGTGTGAAAATATCTGATTTTCTTGACCCCGGGAGTGTGAAAAAAATTAAATTCTCCTGACCCCGGGAGTGTGAAAAATGTGATTTTCCTAACACCGGGAGTGTGAAAAAAATCAGAATCTCCTGAACCCGGGAGTGTGAAAAAATGTGATTTTCTTGACCCCGGGAGTCTGAAGAAAATCAGAATCTCCTGAACCCGGGAGTGTGAAAAAAATGTGATTTTCTTGACCCCGGGAGTGTGAAAAAATCCAATTTTCCTGACTCCGGGCGTGTGAAAAAAATCCAATTTTCCTGACCCGGGGAGTTTGAAAATAATCTGATTTTCCTGAACCTGGGAGTATGAAAAAATCCAATTTTCCTGACTCTGGGAGTGTGAAAAAAATCCAATTTTCCTGACGCCGGGCGTGTGAAAAAACAGAATTTCCTGACCCCAGGAGTGTGAAACAATGTGATTTTCCTGACCCCGGGAGTGTGAAAAATATCAAAATTTCCTGACCCCGGGAGTGTGAAAAAAATCCAATTTTCCTGACCCGGGGAGTTTGAAAATAATCTGATTTTCCTGACCCGGGGAGTTTGAAAAAAATCTGGTTTTCCTGAACCCGGGAGTGTGAAAATATCAGAATTTCCTGACCCTGCGAGTGTGAAAAAATGTGATTTTCTTGACCCCGGGATTGTGAAAAAAATTAAATTTTCCTGACCCCGGGAGTGTGAAAATATCTGATTTTCTTGACCCCGGGAGTGTGAAAAAAATTAAATTCTCCTGACCCCGGGAGTGTGAAAAATGTGATTTTCCTAACACCGGGAGTGTGAAAAAAATCAGAATCTCCTGAACCCGGGAGTGTGAAAAAATGTGATTTTCTTGACCCCGGGAGTCTGAAGAAAATCAGAATCTCCTGAACCCGGGAGTGTGAAAAAAATGTGATTTTCTTGACCCCGGGAGTGTGAAAAAATCCAATTTTCCTGACTCCGGGCGTGTGAAAAAAATCCAATTTTCCTGACCCCGGGAGTGTGAAAAAAATCCAATTTTCCTGACCCGGGGAGTTTGAAAATAATCTGATTTTCCTGAACCCGGGAGTATGAAAATATCCGATTTTCCTGACCCTGGGAGTGTGAAAAATATCAGAATTTCCTGACCCCATGAGTGTGAAAAAATGTGATTTTCTTGACCCCGGGAGTGTGAAAAAAATCCAATTTTCCTGACCCCGGGAGTGTGAAAAAAACTCCAATTTTCCTGACCCCGGGAGTGTGAAAAAAATCTGACTTTCCTGAACCCGGGAGGGTGAAAATATCCGATTTTCCTGACCCCGGGAGTGTGAAAAATATCAGAATTACCTGACCCCGGGAGTGTGAAAAAATCCAATTTTCCTGACCCCGGGAGTGTGAAAAAAATCCAATTTTCCTGACACCGGGAGTGTGAAAAAAATCCAATTTTCCTGACTCTGGGAGTGTGAAAATAATCCAATTTTCCTGACCCCGGGAGTGTGAAAAAAATCCAATTTTCCTGACACCGGGAGTATGAAAAAAATCCAATTTTCCTGACTCTGGGAGTGTAAAAAAAATCCAATTTTCCTGACGCCGGGAGTGTGAAACAAACAGAATTTCCTGACCGCGGGAGTTTGAAAAATATCAGAATTTCCTGACCCCGGGAGTGTGAAAAAATCCTAACTTTCTGAACCCGGGAGTGTGAAAAAATCCAATTTTCCTGACCCCGGGAGTGTGAAAAAATCCAATTTTCCTGACCCGGGGAGTTTGAAAAAAATCTGTTTTTCCTGAACCCGGGAGTGTGAAAATATCCGATTTTCCTGGACCCGGGAGTGTGAAAAATATCAGAATTTCCTGGCCCCGGGAGTGCGAAAAAATGTGATTTTCTTGACCCCGGGAGTGTGAAAAAATCAGAATCTCCTGAACCCGGGAGTGTGAAAAAATGTGATTTTCTTGACCCCGGGTGTGTGAAAAAAACCCAATTTTCCTGACCCCGGGAGTTTGAAAATAATCTGATTTTCCTGAACCTGGGAGTATGAAAAAATCCAATTTTCCTGACTCTGGGAGTGTGAAAAAAATCCAATTTTCCTGATGCCGGGCGTGTGAAAAAACAGAATTTCCTGATCCCAGGAGTGTGAAACAATGTGATTTTCCTGACCCCGGGAGTGTGAAAAATATCAGAATTTCCTGACCCCGGGAGTGTGAAAAAATCCAATTTTCCTGACCCCGGGATTGTGAAAAAAATCTGATTTTCCTGACCCGGGGAGTTTGAAAAAAATCTGGTTTTCCTGAACCCGGGAGTGTGAAAATATCAGAATTTCCTGACCCTGCGAGTGTGAAAAAATGTGATTTTCTTGACCCCGAGATTGTGAAAAAAATTAAATTTTCCTGACCCCGGGAGTGTGAAAATATCTGATTTTCTTGACCCCGGGAGTGTGAAAAAATTAAATTCTCCTGACCCCGGGAGTGTGAAAAATGTGATTTTCCTAACACCGGGAGTGTGAAAAAAATCAGAATCTCCTGAACCCGGAAGTGTGAAAAAATGTGATTTTCTTGACCCCGGGAGTGTGAAAAATATCAGAATTTCCTGAACCCGGGAGTGTGAAAAAATGTAATTTTCTTGACCCGGGAGTGTGAAAAAAATCAGAATCTCCTGAACCCGGGAGTGCGAAAAAATGTGATTTTCTTGACGCTGGGAGTGTAAAAAAAATCAAAATCTCCTGAACCCGGGAGTGTGAAAAAATGTGATTTTCTTAACCCCGGGAGTGTGAAAAAAATCCAATTTTCCTGACCCCGGGAGTGTGAAAAAAATCCAATTTTCCTGACCCCGGGAGTGTGAAAAAAATCTGACTTTCCTGAACCCGGGAGTATGAAAATATCCGATTTTCCTGACCCCGGGAGTGTGAAAAATATCAGAATTTCCTGACCCCGGGAGTGTGAAAAAATCCAATTTTCCTGACTCCGGGAGTGTGAAAAAAATCCAATTTTCCTGACACCGGGAGTGTGAAAAAAATCCAATTTTCCTGACTCTGGGAGTGTGAAAAAAATCCAATTTTCCTGACCCCGGGAGTGTGAAAAAATCCAATTTTCCTGACACCGGGAGTGTGAAAAAAACAGAATTTCCTGACCCCAGGAGTGTGAAAAAATGTGATTTTCCTCACCCCGGGAGTGTGAAAAATATCAGAATTTCCTGACCCCGGGAGTGTGAAAAAATCCAATTTTCCTGAACCCGGGAGTGTGAAAAAATCCAAATTTCCTGACCCCGGGAGACCGAAAAAATGCGATTTTCTTGACCCCGGGAGTGTGAAAAAATCAGAATCTCCTGAACCCTGGAGTGTGAAAAAATGTGATTTTCTTGACGCCGGGAGTGTGAAAAAAACCCAATTTTCCTAACCCAGGGAGTGTGAAAAAAATCCAATTTTCCTGACCCCGGGAGTGTGAAAAAAAATCCAATTTTCCTGACCCGGGGAGTTTGAAAATAATCTGATTTTCCTGAACCCGGGAGTTTGAAAATATCCGATTTTCCTGACCCCGGGAGTGTGAAAAATATCAGAATTTGCTGAACCCGGGAGTGTGAAAAAATGTGATTTTCTTGACCCCGGGAGTGTGAAAAAATCAGAATCTCCTGAACCCGGGAGTGCAAAAAAATGTGATTTTCTTGACCCCGGGAGTGTGAAAAAAATCAGAATCTCCTGAACGCGGGAGTGTGAATAATGTGATTTTCTTGACCCCGGGAGTGTGAAAAAACCCCAATTTTCCTGACCCCGGGAGTGTGAAAAAAATCCAATTTTCCTGACTCCGGGAGTGTGAAAAAAATCCAATTTTCCTGACCCCGGGAGTGTGAAAAAAATCCAATTTTCCTGACCTGGGGAGTTTGAAAATAATCTGATTTTCCTGAACCCAGGAGTATGAAAATATCTGATTTTCATGACACCGGGAGTGTGAAAAATATCAGAATTTCCTGACCCCATGAGTGTGAAAAAATGTGATTTTCCTGACCCCGGGAGTGTGAAAAAAAACTCCAATTTTCCTGACCCCGGGAGTGTGAAAAAAATCTGACTTTCCTGAACCCGGGAGTGTGAAAATATCCAATTTTCCTGACCCCGGGAGTGTGAAAAATATCAGAATTTCCAGACCCCGGGAGTGTGAAAAAATCCAATTTTCCTGACCCCGGGAGTGTGAAAAAAATCCAATTTTCCTGACACCGGGAGTGTGAAAAAAATCCAATTTTCCTGACTCTGGGAGTGTGAAAATAATCCAATTTTCCTGACCCCGGGAGTGTGAAAAAATGTGATTTTCCTGACCCCGGGAGTGTGAAAAATATCAGAATCTCCTGAACCCGGGAGTGCAAAAAAATGTGATTTTCTTGACCCCGGGAGTGTGAAAAAAATCAGAATCTCCTGAACCCGGGAGTGTGAATAATGTGATTTTCTTGACCCCGGGAGTGTGAAAAAACCCCAATTTTCCTGACCCCGGGAGTGTGAAAAAAATCCAATTTTCCTGACTCCGGGAGTGTGAAAAAAATCCAATTTTCCTGACCCCGGGAGTGTGAAAAAAATCCAATTTTGCTGACCTGGGGAGTTTGAAAATAATCTGATTTTCCTGAACCCAGGAGTATGAAAATATCTGATTTTCATGACACCGGGAGTGTGAAAAATATCAGAATTTCCTGACCCCATGAGTGTGAAAAAATGTGATTTTCCTGACCCCGGGAGTGTGAAAAAAAACTCCAATTTTCCTGACCCCGGGAGTGTGAAAAAAATCTGACTTTCCTGAACCCGGGAGTGTGAAAATATCCGATTTTCCTGACCCCGGGAGTGTGAAAAATATCAGAATTTCCAGACCCCGGGAGTGTGAAAAAATCCAATTTTCCTGACCCCGGGAGTGTGAAAAAAATCCAATTTTCCTGACACCGGGAGTGTGAAAAAAATCCAATTTTCCTGACTCTGGGAGTGTGAAAATAATCCAATTTTCCTGACCCCGGGAGTGTGAAAAAATGTGATTTTCCTGACCCCGGGAGTGTGAAAAATATCAGAATTTCCTGACCCCGGAAGTGTGAAAAATATCAGAATTTCCTGACCCCGGGAGTGTGAAAAAATCCTAATTTCCTGACCCCGGGAGTGTGAAAAAATCCAATTTTCCTGACCCCGGGAGTGTGAAAAAATCCAATTTTCCTGACCCGGGGAGTTTGAAAATAATCTGATTTTCCTGAACCTGGGAGTATGAAAATATCCGATTTTCCTGACCCCGGGAGTGTGAAAAATATCAGAATTTCCTGACCCCGTGAGTGTGAAAAAATGTGATTTTCTTGACCCCTGGAGTGTGAAAAAAATCAGAATCTCCTGAACCCGGGAGTGTGAAAAAATGTGATTTTCTTGACCCCGGGAGTGTGAAAAAAATCCAATTTTCCTGACCCCGGGAGTGTGAAAAAAATCCAATTTTCCTGACACCGGGAGTGTGAAAAAAACAGAATTTCCTGACCCCAGGAGTGTGAAAAAATGTGATTTTCCTGACCCCGGGAGTGTGAAAAAAATCCAATTTTCCTGACCTGGGGAGTTTGAAAATAATCTGATTTTCCTGAACCCAGGAGTATGAAAATATCTGATTTTCATGACACCGGGAGTGTGAAAAATATCAGAATTTCCTGACCCCATGAGTGTGAAAAAATGTGATTTTCCTGACCCCGGGAGTGTGAAAAAAAACTCCAATTTTCCTGACCCCGGGAGTGTGAAAAAAATCTGAATTTCCTGAACCCGGGAGTGTGAAAATATCCGATTTTCCTGACCCCGGGAGTGTGAAAAATATCAGAATTTCCAGACCCCGGGAGTGTGAAAAAATCCAATTTTCCTGACCCCGGGAGTGTGAAAAAAATCCAATTTTCCTGACACCGGGAGTGTGAAAAAAATCCAATTTTCCTGACTCTGGGAGTGTGAAAATAATCCAATTTTCCTGACCCCGGGAGTGTGAAAAAATGTGATTTTCCTGACCCCGGGAGTGTGAAAAATATCAGAATCTCCTGAACCCGGGAGTGCAAAAAAATGTGATTTTCTTGACCCCGGGAGTGTGAAAAAAATCAGAATCTCCTGAACCCGGGAGTGTGAATAATGTGATTTTCTTGACCCCGGGAGTGTGAAAAAACCCCAATTTTCCTGACCCCGGGAGTGTGAAAAAAATTCAATTTTCCTGACTCCGGGAGTGTGAAAAAAATCCAATTTTCCTGACCCCGGGAGTGTGAAAAAAATCCAATTTTCCTGACCTGGGGAGTTTGAAAATAATCTGATTTTCCTGAACCCAGGAGTATGAAAATATCTGATTTTCATGACACCGGGAGTGTGAAAAATATCAGAATTTCCTGACCCCATGAGTGTGAAAAAATGTGATTTTCCTGACCCCGGGAGTGTGAAAAAAAACTCCAATTTTCCTGACCCCGGGAGTGTGAAAAAAATCTGACTTTCCTGAACCCGGGAGTGTGAAAATATCCGATTTTCCTGACCCCGGGAGTGTGAAAAATATCAGAATTTCCAGACCCCGGGAGTGTGAAAAAATCCAATTTTCCTGACCCCGGGAGTGTGAAAAAAATCCAATTTTCCTGACACCGGGAGTGTGAAAAAAATCCAATTTTCCTGACTCTGGGAGTGTGAAAATAATCCAATTTTCCTGACCCCGGGAGTGTGAAAAAATGTGATTTTCCTGACCCCGGGAGTGTGAAAAATATCAGAATTTCCTGACCCCGGAAGTGTGAAAAATATCAGAATTTCCTGACCCCGGGAGTGTGAAAAAATCCTAATTTCCTGACCCCGGGAGTGTGAAAAAATCCAATTTTCCTGACCCCGGGAGTGTGAAAAAATCCAATTTTCCTGACCCGGGGAGTTTGAAAATAATCTGATTTTCCTGAACCTGGGAGTATGAAAATATCCGATTTTCCTGACCCCGGGAGTGTGAAAAATATCAGAATTTCCTGACCCCGTGAGTGTGAAAAAATGTGATTTTCTTGACCCCTGGAGTGTGAAAAAAATCAGAATCTCCTGAACCCGGGAGTGTGAAAAAATGTGATTTTCTTGACCCCGGGAGTGTGAAAAAAATCCAATTTTCCTGACCCCGGGAGTGTGAAAAAAATCCAATTTTCCTGACCCCGGGAGTGTGAAAAAAATCCAATTTTCCTGACCCCGGGAGTGTGAAAAAATCTGACTTTCCTGAACCCGGGAGTATGAAAATATCCGATTTTCCTGACCCCGGGAGTGTGAAAAATATCAGAATTTCCTGACCCCGGGAGTGTGAAAAATCCAATTTTCCTGACCCCGGGAGTGTGAAAAAAATCCAAATTTCCTGACACCGGGAGTGTGAAAAAAACAGAATTTCCTGACCCCAGGAGTGTGAAAAAATGTGATTTTCCTGACCCCGGGAGTGTGAAAAATCCAATTTTCCTGACCCCGGGAATGTGAAAAAAATCCAAATTTCCTGACACCGGGAGTGTGAAAAAAACAGAATTTCCTGACCCCAGGAGTGTGAAAAAATGTGATTTTCCTGACCCCGGGAGTGTGAAAAATATCAGAATTTCCTGACCACGGGAGTGTGAAAAAATCCAATTTTCCTGAACCCGGGAGTGTGAAAAAATCCAAATTTCCTGACCCCGGGAGAGCGAAAAAATGCGATTTTCTTGACCCCGGGAGTGTGAAAAAATCAGAATCTCCTGAACCCTGGAGTGTGAAAAAATGTGATTTTCTTGACGCCGGGAGTGTGAAAAAAACCCAATTTTCCTAACCCAGGGAGTGTGAAAAAAATCCAATTTTCCTGACCCCGGGAGTGTGAAAAAAAATCCAATTTTCCTGACCCGGGGAGTTTGAAAATAATCTGATTTTCCTGAACCCGGGAGTATGAAAATATCCGATTTTCCTGACCCCGGGAGTGTGAAAAATATCAGAATTTGCTGAACCCGGGAGTGTGAAAAAATGTGATTTTCTTGACCCCGGGAGTGTGAAAAAAATCAGAATCTCCTGAACCCGGGAGTGCAAAAAAATGTGATTTTCTTGACCCCGGGAGTGTGAAAAAAATCAGAATCTCCTGAACCCGGGAGTGTGAAAAATGTGATTTTCTTGACCCCGGGAGTGTGAAAAAACCCCAATTTTCCTGACCCCGGGAGTGTGAAAAAAATCCAATTTTCCTGACTCCGGGAGTGTGAAAAAAATCCAATTTTCCTGACCCCGGGAGTGTGAAAAAAATCCAATTTTCCTGACCTGGGGAGTTTGAAAATAATCTGATTTTCCTGAACACAGGAGTATGAAAATATCCGATTTTCATGACACCGGGAGTGTGAAAAATATCAGAATTTCCTCACCCCATGAGTGTGAAAAAATGTGATTTTCCTGACCCCGGGAGTGTGAAAAAAAACTCCAATTTTCCTGACCCCGGGAGTGTGAAAAAAATCTGACTTTCCTGAACCCGGGAGTGTGAAAATATCCGATTTTCCTGACCCCGGGAGTGTGAAAAATATCAGAATTTCCAGACCCCAGGAGTGTGAAAAAATCCAATTTTCCTGACCCCGGGAGTGTGAAAAAATCCAATTTTCCTGACACCGGGAGTGTGAAAAAAATCCAATTTTCCTGACT
This sequence comes from Bradypodion pumilum, assembly GCA_035047305.1. NCBI lineage: Eukaryota > Metazoa > Chordata > Lepidosauria > Squamata > Chamaeleonidae > Bradypodion > Bradypodion pumilum. The sequence continues at coordinate 20,149,774 of JAWDJD010000009.1, read as the reverse complement.
CTGGGAGTGTGAAAATAATCCAATTTTCCTGACCCCGGGAGTGTGAAAAAATGTGATTTTCCTGACCCCGGGAGTGTGAAAAATATCAGAATTTCCTGACCCCGGAAGTGTGAAAAATATCAGAATTTCCTGACCCCGGGAGTGTGAAAAAATCCTAATTTCCTGACCCCGGGAGTGTGAAAAAATCCAAATTTCCTGGCCCCGGGAGTGTGAAAAAATCCAATTTTCCTGACCCGGGGAGTTTGAAAATAATCTGATTTTCCTGAACCTGGGAGTATGAAAATATCCGATTTTCCTGACCCCGGGAGTGTGAAAAATATCAGAATTTCCTGACCCCGTGAGTGTGAAAAAATGTGATTTTCTTGACCCCTGGAGTGTGAAAAAAATCAGAATCTCCTCAACCCGGGATTGTGAAAAAATGTGATTTTCTTGACCCCGGCAGTGTGAAAAAAATCCAATTTTCCTGACCCCGGGAGTGTGAAAAAATCTGACTTTCCTGAACCCGGGAGTATGAAAATATCCGATTTTCCTGACCCCGGGAGTGTGAAAAATATCAGAATTTCCTGACCCCGGGAGTGTGAAAAATCCAATTTTCCTGACCCCGGGAGTGTGAAAAAAATCCAAATTTCCTGACACCGGGAGTGTGAAAAAAATCCAATTTTCCTGACCCCGGGAGTGTGAAAAAATCCAATTTTCCTGACTCCGGGAGTGTGCAAAAAATCCAATTTTCCTGAACCTGGGAGTGTGAAAAAAATCCAATTTTCCTGACTCGGGGAGTTTGAAAATAATCTGATTTTCCTGAACTCGGGAGTATGAAAATATCCGATTTTCCTGACCCCGGGAGTGTGAAAAATATCAGAATTTCCTGAACCCGTGAGTGTGAAAAAATATGATTTTCTTGACCCCGGGAGTGTGAAAAAAATCCAATTTTCCTGACCCAGGGAGTTTGAAAATAATCTGATTTTCCTGAACCCGGGAGTATGAAAATATCCGATTTTCCTGACCCCGGGAGTTTGAAAAAAATCCAATTTTCCTGACCCCGGGAGTGTGAAAAAAACTCCAATTTTCCTGACCCCGGGAGTGTGAAAAAAATCTGACTTTCCTGAACCCGGGAGTGTGAAAATATCCGATTTTCCTGACCCCGGGAGTGTGAAAAATATCAGAATTTCCTGACCCCGGGAGTGTGAAAAAATCCAATTTTCCTGACCCCGGGAGTGTGAAAAAAATCCAATTTTCCTGACACCGGGAGTGTGAAAAAAATCCAATTTTCCTGACTCTGGGAGTGTGAAAATAATCCAATTTTCCTGACCCCGGGAGTGTGAAAAAAATCCAATTTTCCTGACACCGGGAGTATGAAAAAAATCCAATTTTCCTGACTCTGGGAGTGTAAAAAAAATCCAATTTTCCTGACGCCGGGAGTGTGAAAAAAACAGAATTTCCTGACCCCGGGAGTTTGAAAAATATCAGAATTTCCTGACCCCGGGAGTGTGAAAAAATCCTAACTTTCTGACCCCGGGAGTGTGAAAAAATCCAATTTTCCTGACCCCGGGAGTGTGAAAAAATCCAATTTTCCTGACCCGGGGAGTTTGAAAAAAATCTGTTTTTCCTGAACCCGGGAGTGTGAAAAATATCAGAATTTCCTGACCCCGGGAGTGTGAAAATATCCGATTTTCCTGGACCCGGGAGTGTGAAAAATATCAGAATTTCCTGACCCCGGGAGTGCGAAAAAATGTGATTTTCTTGACCCCGGGAGTGTGAAAAAATCAGAATCTCCTGAACCCGGGAGTGTGAAAAAATGTGATTTTCTTGACCCCGGGTGTGTGAAAAAAACCCAATTTTCCTGACCCCGGGAGTTTGAAAATAATCTGATTTTCCTGAACCTGGGAGTATGAAAAAATCCAATTTTCCTGACTCTGGGAGTGTGAAAAAAATCCAATTTTCCTGATGCCGGGCGTGTGAAAAAACAGAATTTCCTGATCCCAGGAGTGTGAAACAATGTGATTTTCCTGACCCCGGGAGTGTGAAAAATATCAGAATTTCCTGACCCCGGGAGTGTGAAAAAATCCAATTTTCCTGACCCCGGGAGTGTGAAAAAAATCTGATTTTCCTGACCCGGGGAGTTTGAAAAAAATCTGGTTTTCCTGAACCCGGGAGTGTGAAAATATCAGAATTTCCTGACCCTGCGAGTGTGAAAAAATGTGATTTTCTTGATCCCGAGATTGTGAAAAAAATTAAATTTTCCTGACCCCGGGAGTGTGAAAATATCTGATTTTCTTGACCCCGGGAGTGTGAAAAAAATTAAATTCTCCTGACCCCGGGAGTGTGAAAAATGTGATTTTCCTAACACCGGGAGTGTGAAAAAAATCAGAATCTCCTGAACCCGGGAGTGTGAAAAAATGTAATTTTCTTGACCCCGGGAGTGTGAAAAAAATCCGAATCTCCTGAACCCGGGAGTGCGAAAAAATGTGATTTTCTTGACCCTGAGAGTGTAAAAAAAATCAAAATCTCCTGAACCCGGGAGTGTGAAAAAATGTGATTTTCTTAACCCCGGGAGTGTGAAAAAAATCCAATTTTCCTGACCCCGGGAGTGTGAAAAAAATCCAATTTTCCTGACCCCGGGAGTGTGAAAAAAATCTGACTTTCCTGAACCCGGGAGTATGAAAATATCCAATTTTCCTGACCCCAGGAGTGTGAAAAAATGTGATTTTCCTGACCCCGGGAGTGTGAAAAAAATCCAATTTTCCTGACCTGGGGAGTTTGAAAATAATCTGATTTTCCTGAACCCAGGAGTATGAAAATATCTGATTTTCATGACACCGGGAGTGTGAAAAATATCAGAATTTCCTGACCCCATGAGTGTGAAAAAATGTGATTTTCCTGACCCCGGGAGTGTGAAAAAAAACTCCAATTTTCCTGACCCCGGGAGTGTGAAAAAAATCTGACTTTCCTGAACCCGGGAGTGTGAAAATATCCGATTTTCCTGACCCCGGGAGTGTGAAAAATATCAGAATTTCCAGACCCCGGGAGTGTGAAAAAATCCAATTTTCCTGACCCCGGGAGTGTGAAAAAAATCCAATTTTCCTGACACCGGGAGTGTGAAAAAAATCCAATTTTCCTGACTCTGGGAGTGTGAAAATAATCCAATTTTCCTGACCCCGGGAGTGTGAAAAAATGTGATTTTCCTGACCCCGGGAGTGTGAAAAATATCAGAATCTCCTGAACCCGGGAGTGCAAAAAAATGTGATTTTCTTGACCCCGGGAGTGTGAAAAAAATCAGAATCTCCTGAACCCGGGAGTGTGAATAATGTGATTTTCTTGACCCCGGGAGTGTGAAAAAACCCCAATTTTCCTGACCCCGGGAGTGTGAAAAAAATTCAATTTTCCTGACTCCGGGAGTGTGAAAAAAATCCAATTTTCCTGACCCCGGGAGTGTGAAAAAAATCCAATTTTCCTGACCTGGGGAGTTTGAAAATAATCTGATTTTCCTGAACCCAGGAGTATGAAAATATCTGATTTTCATGACACCGGGAGTGTGAAAAATATCAGAATTTCCTGACCCCATGAGTGTGAAAAAATGTGATTTTCCTGACCCCGGGAGTGTGAAAAAAAACTCCAATTTTCCTGACCCCGGGAGTGTGAAAAAAATCTGACTTTCCTGAACCCGGGAGTGTGAAAATATCCGATTTTCCTGACCCCGGGAGTGTGAAAAATATCAGAATTTCCAGACCCCGGGAGTGTGAAAAAATCCAATTTTCCTGACCCCGGGAGTGTGAAAAAAATCCAATTTTCCTGACACCGGGAGTGTGAAAAAAATCCAATTTTCCTGACTCTGGGAGTGTGAAAATAATCCAATTTTCCTGACCCCGGGAGTGTGAAAAAATGTGATTTTCCTGACCCCGGGAGTGTGAAAAATATCAGAATTTCCTGACCCCGGAAGTGTGAAAAATATCAGAATTTCCTGACCCCGGGAGTGTGAAAAAATCCTAATTTCCTGACCCCGGGAGTGTGAAAAAATCCAATTTTCCTGACCCCGGGAGTGTGAAAAAATCCAATTTTCCTGACCCGGGGAGTTTGAAAATAATCTGATTTTCCTGAACCTGGGAGTATGAAAATATCCGATTTTCCTGACCCCGGGAGTGTGAAAAATATCAGAATTTCCTGACCCCGTGAGTGTGAAAAAATGTGATTTTCTTGACCCCTGGAGTGTGAAAAAAATCAGAATCTCCTGAACCCGGGAGTGTGAAAAAATGTGATTTTCTTGACCCCGGGAGTGTGAAAAAAATCCAATTTTCCTGACCCCGGGAGTGTGAAAAAAATCCAATTTTCCTGACCCCGGGAGTGTGAAAAAAATCCAATTTTCCTGACCCCGGGAGTGTGAAAAAATCTGACTTTCCTGAACCCGGGAGTATGAAAATATCCGATTTTCCTGACCCCGGGAGTGTGAAAAATATCAGAATTTCCTGACCCCGGGAGTGTGAAAAATCCAATTTTCCTGACCCCGGGAGTGTGAAAAAAATCCAAATTTCCTGACACCGGGAGTGTGAAAAAAACAGAATTTCCTGACCCCAGGAGTGTGAAAAAATGTGATTTTCCTGACCCCGGGAGTGTGAAAAATCCAATTTTCCTGACCCCGGGAATGTGAAAAAAATCCAAATTTCCTGACACCGGGAGTGTGAAAAAAACAGAATTTCCTGACCCCAGGAGTGTGAAAAAATGTGATTTTCCTGACCCCGGGAGTGTGAAAAATATCAGAATTTCCTGACCACGGGAGTGTGAAAAAATCCAATTTTCCTGAACCCGGGAGTGTGAAAAAACCCAAATTTCCTGACCCCGGGAGAGCGAAAAAATGCGATTTTCTTGACCCCGGGAGTGTGAAAAAATCAGAATCTCCTGAACCCTGGAGTGTGAAAAAATGTGATTTTCTTGACGCCGGGAGTGTGAAAAAAACCCAATTTTCCTAACCCAGGGAGTGTGAAAAAAATCCAATTTTCCTGACCCCGGGAGTGTGAAAAAAAATCCAATTTTCCTGACCCGGGGAGTTTGAAAATAATCTGATTTTCCTGAACCCGGGAGTATGAAAATATCCGATTTTCCTGACCCCGGGAGTGTGAAAAATATCAGAATTTGCTGAACCCGGGAGTGTGAAAAAATGTGATTTTCTTGACCCCGGGAGTGTGAAAAAAATCAGAATCTCCTGAACCCGGGACTGCAAAAAAATGTGATTTTCTTGACCCCGGGAGTGTGAAAAAAATCAGAATCTCCTGAACCCGGGAGTGTGAAAAATGTGATTTTCTTGACCCCGGGAGTGTGAAAAAACCCCAATTTTCCTGACCCCGGGAGTGTGAAAAAAATCCAATTTTCCTGACTCCGGGAGTGTGAAAAAAATCCAATTTTCCTGACCCCGGGAGTGTGAAAGAAATCCAATTTTCCTGACCTGGGGAGTTTGAAAATAATCTGATTTTCCTGAACACAGGAGTATGAAAATATCCGATTTTCATGACACCGGGAGTGTGAAAAATATCAGAATTTCCTCACCCCATGAGTGTGAAAAAATGTGATTTTCCTGACCCCGGGAGTGTGAAAAAAAACTCCAATTTTCCTGACCCCGGGAGTGTGAAAAAAATCTGACTTTCCTGAACCCGGGAGTGTGAAAATATCCGATTTTCCTGACCCCGGGAGTGTGAAAAATATCAGAATTTCCAGACCCCAGGAGTGTGAAAAAATCCAATTTTCCTGACCCCGGGAGTGTGAAAAAATCCAATTTTCCTGACACCGGGAGTGTGAAAAAAATCCAATTTTCCTGACTCTGGGAGTGTGAAAATAATCCAATTTTCCTGACCCCGGGAGTGTGAAAAAATGTGATTTTCCTGACCCCGGGAGTGTGAAAAATATCAGAATTTCCTGACCCCGGAAGTGTGAAAAATATCAGAATTTCCTGACCCCGGGAGTGTGAAAAAATCCTAATTTCCTGACCCCGGGAGTGTGAAAAAATCCAAATTTCCTGGCCCCGGGAGTGTGAAAAAATCCAATTTTCCTGACCCGGGGAGTTTGAAAATAATCTGATTTTCCTGAACCTGGGAGTATGAAAATATCCGATTTTCCTGACCCCGGGAGTGTGAAAAATATCAGAATTTCCTGACCCCGTGAGTGTGAAAAAATGTGATTTTCTTGACCCCTGGAGTGTGAAAAAAATCAGAATCTCCTCAACCCGGGATTGTGAAAAAATGTGATTTTCTTGACCCCGGCAGTGTGAAAAAAATCCAATTTTCCTGACCCCGGGAGTGTGAAAAAATCTGACTTTCCTGAACCCGGGAGTATGAAAATATCCGATTTTCCTGACCCCGGGAGTGTGAAAAATATCAGAATTTCCTGACCCCGGGAGTGTGAAAAATCCAATTTTCCTGACCCCGGGAGTGTGAAAAAAATCCAAATTTCCTGACACCGGGAGTGTGAAAAAAATCCAATTTTCCTGACCCCGGGAGTGTGAAAAAATCCAATTTTCCTGACTCCGGGAGTGTGCAAAAAATCCAATTTTCCTGAACCTGGGAGTGTGAAAAAAATCCAATTTTCCTGACTCGGGGAGTTTGAAAATAATCTGATTTTCCTGAACTCGGGAGTATGAAAATATCCGATTTTCCTGACCCCGGGAGTGTGAAAAATATCAGAATTTCCTGAACCCGTGAGTGTGAAAAAATATGATTTTCTTGACCCCGGGAGTGTGAAAAAAATCCAATTTTCCTGACCCAGGGAGTTTGAAAATAATCTGATTTTCCTGAACCCGGGAGTATGAAAATATCCGATTTTCCTGACCCCGGGAGTTTGAAAAAAATCCAATTTTCCTGACCCCGGGAGTGTGAAAAAAACTCCAATTTTCCTGACCCCGGGAGTGTGAAAAAAATCTGACTTTCCTGAACCCGGGAGTGTGAAAATATCCGATTTTCCTGACCCCGGGAGTGTGAAAAATATCAGAATTTCCTGACCCCGGGAGTGTGAAAAAATCCAATTTTCCTGACTCTGGGATTGTAAAAAAAATCCAATTTTCCTGACGCCGGGAGTGTGAAAAAAACAGAATTTCCTGACCCCGGGAGTTTGAAAAATATCAGAATTTCCTGACCCCGGGAGTGTGAAAAAATCCTAACTTTCTGACCCCGGGAGTGTGAAAAAATCCAATTTTCCTGACCCCGGGAGTGTGAAAAAATCCAATTTTCCTGACCCGGGGAGTTTGAAAAAAATCTGTTTTTCCTGAACCCGGGAGTGTGAAAAATATCAGAATTTCCTGACCCCGGGAGTGTGAAAATATCCGATTTTCCTGGACCCGGGAGTGTGAAAAATATCAGAATTTCCTGACCCCGGGAGTGCGAAAAAATGTGATTTTCTTGACCCCGGGAGTGTGAAAAAATCAGAATCTCCTGAACCCGGGAGTGTGAAAAAATGTGATTTTCTTGACCCCGGGTGTGTGAAAAAAACCCAATTTTCCTGACCCCGGGAGTTTGAAAATAATCTGATTTTCCTGAACCTGGGAGTATGAAAAAATCCAATTTTCCTGACTCTGGGAGTGTGAAAAAAATCCAATTTTCCTGATGCCGGGCGTGTGAAAAAACAGAATTTCCTGATCCCAGGAGTGTGAAACAATGTGATTTTCCTGACCCCGGGAGTGTGAAAAATATCAGAATTTCCTGACCCCGGGAGTGTGAAAAAATCCAATTTTCCTGACCCCGGGAGTGTGAAAAAAATCTGATTTTCCTGACCCGGGGAGTTTGAAAAAAATCTGGTTTTCCTGAACCCGGGAGTGTGAAAATATCAGAATTTCCTGACCCTGCGAGTGTGAAAAAATGTGATTTTCTTGATCCCGAGATTGTGAAAAAAATTAAATTTTCCTGACCCCGGGAGTGTGAAAATATCTGATTTTCTTGACCCCGGGAGTGTGAAAAAAATTAAATTCTCCTGACCCCGGGAGTGTGAAAAATGTGATTTTCCTAACACCGGGAGTGTGAAAAAAATCAGAATCTCCTGAACCCGGGAGTGTGAAAAAATGTAATTTTCTTGACCCCGGGAGTGTGAAAAAAATCCGAATCTCCTGAACCCGGGAGTGCGAAAAAATGTGATTTTCTTGACCCTGAGAGTGTAAAAAAAATCAAAATCTCCTGAACCCGGGAGTGTGAAAAAATGTGATTTTCTTAACCCCGGGAGTGTGAAAAAAATCCAATTTTCCTGACCCCGGGAGTGTGAAAAAAATCCAATTTTCCTGACCCCGGGAGTGTGAAAAAAATCTGACTTTCCTGAACCCGGGAGTATGAAAATATCCGATTTTCCTGACCCCGGGAGTGTGAAAAATATCAGAATTTCCTGACCCCGGGAGTGTGAAAAAATCCAATTTTCCTGACTCCGGGAGTGTGAAAAAAATCCAATTTTCCTGACACCGGGAGTGTGAAAAAAATCCAATTTTCCTGACTCTGGGAGTGTGAAAAAAATCCAATTTTCCTGACCCCGGGAGTGTGAAAAAATCCAATTTTCCTGACACCGGGAGTGTGAAAAAAACAGAATTTCCTGACCCCAGGAGTGTGAAAAAATGTGATTTTCCTGACCCCGGGAGTGTGAAAAATATCAGAATTTCCTGACCCCGGGAGTGTGAAAAAATCCAATTTTCCTGAACCCGGGAGTGTGAAAAAATCCAAATTTCCTGACCCCGGGAGAGCGAAAAAATGCGATTTTCTTGACCCCGGGAGTGTGAAAAAATCAGAATCTCCTGAACCCTGGAGTGTGAAAAAATGTGATTTTCTTGACGTCGGGAGTGTGAAAAAAACCCAATTTTCCTAACCCAGGGAGTGTGAAAAAAATCCAATTTTCCTGACCCCGGGAGTGTGAAAAAAATCCAATTTTCCTGACCCGGGGAGTTTGAAAATAATCTGATTTTCCTGAACCCGGGAGTATGAAAATATCCGATTTTCCTGACCCCGGGAGTGTGAAAAATATCAGAATTTGCTGAACCCGGGAGTGTGAAAAAATGTGATTTTCTTGACCCCGGGAGTGTGAAAAAAATCAGAATCTCCTGAACCCGGGAGTGCAAAAAAATGTGATTTTCTTGATCCCGGGAGTGTGAAAAAAATCAAAATCTCCTGAACCCGGGAGTGTGAAAAATGTGATTTTCTTGACCCCGGGAGTGTGAAAAAACCCCAATTTTCCTGACCCCGGGAGTGTGAAAAAAATCCAATTTTCCTGACTCCGGGAGTGTGAAAAAAATCCAATTTTCCTGACCCCGGGAGTGTGAAAAAAATCCAATTTTCCTGACCTGGGGAGTTTGAAAATAATCTGATTTTCCTGAACCCAGGAGTATGAAAATATCCGATTTTCATGACACCGGGAGTGTGAAAAATATCAGAATTTCCTGACCCCATGAGTGTGAAAAAATGTGATTTTCCTGACCCCGGGAGTGTGAAAAAAAACTCCAATTTTCCTGACCCCGGGAGTGTGAAAAAAATCTGACTTTCCTGAACCCGGGAGTGTGAAAATATCCGATTTTTCTGACCCCGGGAGTGTGAAAAATATCAGAATTTCCAGACCCCGGGAGTGTGAAAAAATCCAATTTTCCTGACCCCGGGAGTGTGAAAAAAATCCAATTTTCCTGACACCGGGAGTGTGAAAAAAATCCAATTTTCCTGACTCTGGGAGTGTGAAAATAATCCAATTTTCCTGACCCCGGGAGTGTGAAAAAATGTGATTTTCCTGACCCCGGGAGTGTGAAAAATATCAGAATTTCCTGACCCCGGAAGTGTGAAAAATATCAGAATTTCCTGACCCCGGGAGTGTGAAAAAATCCTAATTTCCTGACCCCGGGAGTGTGAAAAAATCCAATTTTCCTGACCCCGGGAGTGTGAAAAAATCCAATTTTCCTGACCCGGGGAGTTTGAAAATAATCTGATTTTCCTGAACCTGGGAGTATGAAAATATCCGATTTTCCTGACCCCGGGAGTGTGAAAAATATCAGAATTTCCTGACCCCGTGAGTGTGAAAAAATGTGATTTTCTTGACCCCTGGAGTGTGAAAAAAATCAGAATCTCCTGAACCCGGGAGTGTGAAAAAATGTGATTTTCTTGACCCCGGGAGTGTGAAAAAAATCCAATTTTCCTGACCCCGGGAGTGTGAAAAAAATCCAATTTTCCTGACCCCGGGAGTGTGAAAAAAATCCAATTTTCCTGACCCCGGGAGTGTGAAAAAATCTGACTTTCCTGAACCCGGGAGTATGAAAATATCCGATTTTCCTGACCCCGGGAGTGTGAAAAATATCAGAATTTCCTGACCCCGGGAGTGTGAAAAATCCAATTTTCCTGACCCCGGGAGTGTGAAAAAAATCCAAATTTCCTGACACCGGGAGTGTGAAAAAAATCCAATTTTCCTGACCCCGGGAGTGTGAAAAAAATCAAATTTTCCTGACACCGGGAGTGTGAAAAAAACAGAATTTGCTGACCCCAGGAGTGTGAAAAAATGTGATTTTCCTGACCCCGGGAGTGTGAAAAATATCAGAATTTCCTGACCCCGGGAGTGTGAAAAAAATCCAATTTTCCTGACTCTGGGAGTGTGAAAAAAATCCAATTTTCCTGACGCCAGGAGTGTGAAAAAACAGAATTTCCTGACCCCAGGAGTGTGAAAAAATGTGATTTTCCTGACCCCGGGAGTGTGAAAAATATCAGAATTTCCTGACCCCGGGAGTGTGAAAAATATCAGAATTCCTGACCCCGGGAGTGCGAAAAAAATGTGATTTTCTTGACCCCGGGAGTGTAAAAAATATCAGAATCTCCTGAACCCGGGAGTGTGAAAAAATGTGATTTTCTTGACGCCGGGAGTGTGAAAAAATCAGAATCTCCTGAACCCGGGAGTGTGAAAAAATGTGATTTTCTTGACCCCGGGTGTGTGAAAAAAACCCAATTTTCCTGACCCCGGGAGTTTAAAAATAATCTGATTTTCCTAACCCCGGGAGTGTGAAAAAAATCCAATTTTCCTGACCCCGGGAGTGTGAAAAAAATCCAATTTTCCTGACCCCGGGAGTGTGAAAAAATCCAATTTTCCTGACCCCGGGAGTGTGAAAAAAATCCAATTTTCCTGACCCGGGGAGTTTGAAAATAATCTGATTTTCCTGAACCCGGGAGTATGAAAATATCCGATTTTCCTGACCCCAGGAGTGTGAAAAATATTAGAATTTCCTGAACCCGGGAGTGTGAAAAAATGTGATTTTCTTGACCCCGGGAGTGTGAAAAAAATCAGAATCTCCTGAACCCGGGAGTGCGAAAAAATGTGATTTTCTTGACCCCGGGAGTGTGAAAAAAATCAGAATCTCCTGAACCCGGGAGTGTGAAAAAATGTGATTTTCTTGACCCCGGGAGTGTGAAAAAAACCCAATTTTCATGACCCCTGGAGTGTGAAAAAATCCAATTTTCCTGACCCCGGGAGTGTGAAAAAATCCAATTTTCCTGACTCCGGGAGTGTGAAAAAAATCCAATTTTCCTGACCCTGGGAGTGTGAAAAAAATCCAATTTTCCTGACCCGGGAAGTTTGAAAATAATCTGATTTTCCTGAACCCGGGAGTATGAAAATATCCGATTTTCCTGACCCCGGGAGTGTGAAAAATATCAGAATTTCCTGACCCCATGAGTGTGAAATAATGTGATTTTCTTGACCCCGGGAGTGTGAAAAAAATCCAATTTTCCTGACCCCGGGAGTGTGAAAAAAATCCAATTTTCCTGACTCCGGGAGTGTGAAAAAAATCCAATTTTCCTGACCCTGGGAGTGTGAAAAAAATCCAATTTTCCTGACCCGGGGAGTTTGAAAATAATCTGATTTTCCTGAACCAGGGAGTATGAAAATATCCGATTTTCCTGACCCCAGGAGTGTGAAAAATATCAGAATTTCCTGACCCCGTGAGTGTAAAAAAATGTGATTTTCTTGAAACCGGGAGTGTGAAAAAAATCCAATTTTCCTGACCCGGGGAGTTTGAAAATAATCTGATTTTCCTGAACCCGGGAGTATGAAAATATCCGATTTTCCTGACCCCGGGAGTGTGAAAAATATCAGAATTTCCTGAACCCAGGAGTGTGAAAAAATGTGATTTTCTTGACCCCGGGAGTGTGAAAAAAATCAGAATCTCCTGAACCCGGGAGTGCGAAAAAATGTGATTTTCTTGACCCCGGGAGTCTGAATAAAATCAGAATCTCCTGAACCCGGGAGTGTGAAAAAAATGTGATTTACTTGACCCCGGGAGTGTGAAAAAAACCCAATTTTCCTGACCCCGGGAGTGTGAAAAAATCCAATTTTCCTGACTCCAGGCGTGTGAAAAAAATCCAATTTTCCTGACCCCGGGAGTGTGAAAAAAATCCAATTTTCCTGACCCGGGGAGTTTGAAAATAATCTGATTTTCCTGAACCCGGGAGTATGAAAATATCCGATTTTCCTGACCCCGGGAGTGTGAAAAATATCAGAATTTCCTGACCCCATGAGTGTGAAAAAATGTGATTTTCTTGACCCCGGGAGTGTGAAAAAAATCCAATTTTCCTGACCCCGGGAGTGTGAAAAAAACTCCAATTTTCCTGCCCCCGGGAGTGTGAAAAAAATCTGACTTTCCTGAACCCGGGAGTGTGAAAATATCCGATTTTCCTGACCCCGGGAGTGTGAAAAATATCAGAATTTCCTGACCCCGGGAGTGTGAAAAAATCCAATTTTCCTGACCCCGGGAGTGTGAAAAAAATCCAATTTTCCTGACACCGGGAGTGTGAAAAAAATCCAATTTTCCTGACTCTGGGAGTGTGAAAAAAACCTAACTTTCTGACCCCGGGAGTGTGAAAAAATCCAATTTTCCTGACCCCGGGAGTGTGAAAAAATCCAATTTTCCTGACCCGGGGAGTTTGAAAAAAATCTGTTTTTCCTGAACCTGGGAGTGTGAAAATATCCGATTTTCCTGGACCCGGGAGTGTGAAAAATATCAGAATTTCCTGACCCCGGGAGTGCGAAAAAATGTGATTTTCTTGACCCCGGGAGTGTGAAAAAAATCAGAATCTCCTGAACCCAGGAGTGTGAAAAAATGTGATTTTCTTGACCCCGGGTGTGTGAAAAAAACCCAATTTTCCTGACCCCGGGAGTTTGAAAATAATCTGATTTTCCTGAACCTGGGAGTATGAAAAAATCCAATTTTCCTGACTCTGGGAGTGTGAAAAAAATCCAATTTTCCTGACGCCGGGCGTGTGAAAAAACAGAATTTCCTGACCCCAGGAGTGTGAAACAATGTGATTTTCCTGACCCCGGGAGTGTGAAAAATATCAAAATTTCCTGACCCCGGGAGTGTGAAAAAATCCAATTTTCCTGACCCCGGGAGTGTGAAAAAAATCCAATTTTCCTGACCCGGGGAGTTTGAAAATAATCTGATTTTCCTGACCCGGGGAGTTTGAAAAAAATCTGGTTTTCCTGAACCCGGGAGTGTGAAAATATCAGAATTTCCTGACCCTGCGAGTGTGAAAAAATGTGATTTTCTTGACCCCGGGATTGTGAAAAAAATTAAATTTTCCTGACCCCGGGAGTGTGAAAATATCTGATTTTCTTGACCCCGGGAGTGTGAAAAAAATTAAATTCTCCTGACCCCGGGAGTGTGAAAAATGTGATTTTCCTAACACCGGGAGTGTGAAAAAAATCAGAATCTCCTGAACCCGGGAGTGTGAAAAAATGTGATTTTCTTGACCCCGGGAGTCTGAAGAAAATCAGAATCTCCTGAACCCGGGAGTGTGAAAAAAATGTGATTTTCTTGACCCCGGGAGTGTGAAAAAATCCAATTTTCCTGACTCCGGGCGTGTGAAAAAAATCCAATTTTCCTGACCCCGGGAGTGTGAAAAAAATCCAATTTTCCTGACCCCGGGAGTGTGAAAAAATCCAATTTTCCTGACCCCGGGAGTGTGAAAAAAATCCAATTTTCCTGACCCGGGGAGTTTGAAAATAATCTGATTTTCCTGAACCCGGGAGTATGAAAATATCCGATTTTCCTGACCCCAGGAGCGTGAAAAATATTAGAATTTCCTGAACCCGGGAGCGTGAAAAAATGTGATTTTCTTGACCCCGGGAGTGTGAAAAAAATCAGAATCTCCTGAACCCGGGAGTGCGAAAAAATGTGATTTTCTTGACCCCGGGAGTGTGAAAAAAATCAGAATCTCCTGAACCCGGGAGTGTGAAAAAATGTGATTTTCTTGACCCCGGGAGTGTGAAAAAAACCCAATTTTCATGACCCCTGGAGTGTGAAAAAATCCAATTTTCCTGACCCCGGGAGTGTGAAAAAATCCAATTTTCCTGACTCCGGGAGTGTGAAAAAAATCCAATTTTCCTGACCCTGGGAGTGTGAAAAAAATCCAATTTTCCTGACCCGGGGAGTTTGAAAATAATCTGATTTTCCTGACCCCGGGCGTGTGAAAATATCTGATTTTCCTGACCCCAGGAGTGTGAAAAATATCAGAATTTCCTGACCCCGTGAGTGTGAAAAAATGTGATTTTCTTGAAACCGGGAGTGTGAAAAAAATCCAATTTTCCTGACCCGGGGAGTTTGAAAATAATCTGATTTTCCTGAACCCGGGAGTATGAAAATATCCGATTTTCCTGACCCCGAGAGTGTGAAAAATATCAGAATTTCCTGAACCCAGGAGTGTGAAAAAATGTGATTTTCTTGACCCCGGGAGTGTGAAAAAAATCAGAATCTCCTGAACCCGGGAGTGCGAAAAAATGTGATTTTCTTGACCCCGGGAGTCTGAATAAAATCAGAATCTCCTGAACCCGGGAGTGTGAAAAAAATGTGATTTACTTGACCCCGGGAGTGTGAAAAAACCCCAATTTTCCTGACCCCGGGAGTGTGAAAAAATCCAATTTTCCTGACTCCAGGCGTGTGAAAAAAAATCCAATTTTCCTGACCCCGGGAGTGTGAAAAAAATCCAATTTTCCTGACCCGGGGAGTTTGAAAATAATCTGATTTTCCTGAACCCGGGAGTATGAAAATATCCGATTTTCCTGACCCCGGGAGTGTGAAAAATATCAGAATTTCCTGACCCCATGAGTGTGAAAAAATGTGATTTTCTTGACCCCGGGAGTGTGAAAAAAATCCAATTTTCCTGACCCCGGGAGTGTGAAAAAAACTCCAATTTTCCTGCCCCCGGGAGTGTGAAAAAAATCTGACTTTCCTGAACCCGGGAGTGTGAAAATATCCGATTTTCCTGACCCCGGGAGTGTGAAAAATATCAGAATTTCCTGACCCCGGGAGTGTGAAAAAATCCAATTTTCCTGACCCCGGGAGTGTGAAAAAAATCCAATTTTCCTGACACCGGGAGTGTGAAAAAAATCCAATTTTCCTGACTCTGGGAGTGTGAAAATAATCCAATTTTCCTGACCCCGGGAGTGTGAAAAAAATCCAATTTTCCTGACACCGGGAGTATGAAAAAAATCCAATTTTCCTGACTCTGGGAGTGTGAAAAAAATCCAATTTTCCTGACGCCGGGAGTGTGAAAAAAACAGAATTTCCTGACCCCAGGAGAGTGAAAAAATGTGATTTTCCTGACCCCGGGAGTGTGAAAAATATCAGAATTTCCTGACCCCGGGAGTTTGAAAAATATCAGAATTTCCTGACCCCGGGAGTGTGAAAAAAACCTAACTTTCTGACCCCGGGAGTGTGAAAAAATCCAATTTTCCTGACCCCGGGAGTGTGAAAAAATCCAATTTTCCTGACCCGGGGAGTTTGAAAAAAATCTGTTTTTCCTGAACCTGGGAGTGTGAAAATATCCGATTTTCCTGGACCCGGGAGTGTGAAAAATATCAGAATTTCCTGACCCCGGGAGTGCGAAAAAATGTGATTTTCTTGACCCCGGGAGTGTGAAAAAAATCAGAATCTCCTGAACCCAGGAGTGTGAAAAAATGTGATTTTCTTGACCCCGGGTGTGTGAAAAAAACCCAATTTTCCTGACCCCGGGAGTTTGAAAAAAATCCAATTTTCCTGACCCGGGGAGTTTGAAAATAATCTGATTTTCCTGACCCGGGGAGTTTGAAAAAAATCTGGTTTTCCTGAACCCGGGAGTGTGAAAATATCAGAATTTCCTGACCCTGCGAGTGTGAAAAAATGTGATTTTCTTGACCCCGGGATTGTGAAAAAAATTAAATTTTCCTGACCCCGGGAGTGTGAAAATATCTGATTTTCTTGACCCCGGGAGTGTGAAAAAAATTAAATTCTCCTGACCCCGGGAGTGTGAAAAATGTGATTTTCCTAACACCGGGAGTGTGAAAAAAATCAGAATCTCCTGAACCCGGGAGTGTGAAAAAATGTGATTTTCTTGACCCCGGGAGTCTGAAGAAAATCAGAATCTCCTGAACCCGGGAGTGTGAAAAAAATGTGATTTTCTTGACCCCGGGAGTGTGAAAAAATCCAATTTTCCTGACTCCGGGCGTGTGAAAAAAATCCAATTTTCCTGACCCCGGGAGTGTGAAAAAAATCCAATTTTCCTGACCCCGGGAGTGTGAAAAAATCCAATTTTCCTGACCCCGGGAGTGTGAAAAAAATCCAATTTTCCTGACCCGGGGAGTTTGAAAATAATCTGATTTTCCTGAACCCGGGAGTATGAAAATATCCGATTTTCCTGACCCCAGGAGCGTGAAAAATATTAGAATTTCCTGAACCCGGGAGCGTGAAAAAATGTGATTTTCTTGACCCCGGGAGTGTGAAAAAAATCAGAATCTCCTGAACCCGGGAGTGCGAAAAAATGTGATTTTCTTGACCCCGGGAGTGTGAAAAAAATCAGAATCTCCTGAACCCGGGAGTGTGAAAAAATGTGATTTTCTTGACCCCGGGAGTGTGAAAAAAACCCAATTTTCATGACCCCTGGAGTGTGAAAAAATCCAATTTTCCTGACCCCGGGAGTGTGAAAAAATCCAATTTTCCTGACTCCGGGAGTGTGAAAAAAATCCAATTTTCCTGACCCTGGGAGTGTGAAAAAAATCCAATTTTCCTGACCCGGGGAGTTTGAAAATAATCTGATTTTCCTGACCCCGGGCGTGTGAAAATATCTGATTTTCCTGACCCCAGGAGTGTGAAAAATATCAGAATTTCCTGACCCCGTGAGTGTGAAAAAATGTGATTTTCTTGAAACCGGGAGTGTGAAAAAAATCCAATTTTCCTGACCCGGGGAGTTTGAAAATAATCTGATTTTCCTGAACCCGGGAGTATGAAAATATCCGATTTTCCTGACCCCGAGAGTGTGAAAAATATCAGAATTTCCTGAACCCAGGAGTGTGAAAAAATGTGATTTTCTTGACCCCGGGAGTGTGAAAAAAATCAGAATCTCCTGAACCCGGGAGTGCGAAAAAATGTGATTTTCTTGACCCCGGGAGTCTGAATAAAATCAGAATCTCCTGAACCCGGGAGTGTGAAAAAAATGTGATTTACTTGACCCCGGGAGTGTGAAAAAACCCCAATTTTCCTGACCCCGGGAGTGTGAAAAAATCCAATTTTCCTGACTCCAGGCGTGTGAAAAAAAATCCAATTTTCCTGACCCCGGGAGTGTGAAAAAAATCCAATTTTCCTGACCCGGGGAGTTTGAAAATAATCTGATTTTCCTGAACCCGGGAGTATGAAAATATCCGATTTTCCTGACCCCGGGAGTGTGAAAAATATCAGAATTTCCTGACCCCATGAGTGTGAAAAAATGTGATTTTCTTGACCCCGGGAGTGTGAAAAAAATCCAATTTTCCTGACCCCGGGAGTGTGAAAAAAACTCCAATTTTCCTGCCCCCGGGAGTGTGAAAAAAATCTGACTTTCCTGAACCCGGGAGTGTGAAAATATCCGATTTTCCTGACCCCGGGAGTGTGAAAAATATCAGAATTTCCTGACCCCGGGAGTGTGAAAAAATCCAATTTTCCTGACCCCGGGAGTGTGAAAAAAATCCAATTTTCCTGACACCGGGAGTGTGAAAAAAATCCAATTTTCCTGACTCTGGGAGTGTGAAAATAATCCAATTTTCCTGACCCCGGGAGTGTGAAAAAAATCCAATTTTCCTGACACCGGGAGTATGAAAAAAATCCAATTTTCCTGACTCTGGGAGTGTGAAAAAAATCCAATTTTCCTGACGCCGGGAGTGTGAAAAAAACAGAATTTCCTGACCCCAGGAGAGTGAAAAAATGTGATTTTCCTGACCCCGGGAGTGTGAAAAATATCAGAATTTCCTGACCCCGGGAGTTTGAAAAATATCAGAATTTCCTGACCCCGGGAGTGTGAAAAAAACCTAACTTTCTGACCCCGGGAGTGTGAAAAAATCCAATTTTCCTGACCCCGGGAGTGTGAAAAAATCCAATTTTCCTGACCCGGGGAGTTTGAAAAAAATCTGTTTTTCCTGAACCTGGGAGTGTGAAAATATCCGATTTTCCTGGACCCGGGAGTGTGAAAAATATCAGAATTTCCTGACCCCGGGAGTGCGAAAAAATGTGATTTTCTTGACCCCGGGAGTGTGAAAAAAATCAGAATCTCCTGAACCCAGGAGTGTGAAAAAATGTGATTTTCTTGACCCCGGGTGTGTGAAAAAAACCCAATTTTCCTGACCCCGGGAGTTTGAAAAAAATCCAATTTTCCTGACCCGGGGAGTTTGAAAATAATCTGATTTTCCTGACCCGGGGAGTTTGAAAAAAATCTGGTTTTCCTGAACCCGGGAGTGTGAAAATATCAGAATTTCCTGACCCTGCGAGTGTGAAAAAATGTGATTTTCTTGACCCCGGGATTGTGAAAAAAATTAAATTTTCCTGACCCCGGGAGTGTGAAAATATCTGATTTTCTTGACCCCGGGAGTGTGAAAAAAATTAAATTCTCCTGACCCCGGGAGTGTGAAAAATGTGATTTTCCTAACACCGGGAGTGTGAAAAAAATCAGAATCTCCTGAACCCGGGAGTGTGAAAAAATGTGATTTTCTTGACCCCGGGAGTCTGAAGAAAATCAGAATCTCCTGAACCCGGGAGTGTGAAAAAAATGTGATTTTCTTGACCCCGGGAGTGTGAAAAAATCCAATTTTCCTGACTCCGGGCGTGTGAAAAAAATCCAATTTTCCTGACCTGGGGAGTTTGAAAATAATCTGATTTTCCTGAACCTGGGAGTATGAAAAAATCCAATTTTCCTGACTCTGGGAGTGTGAAAAAAATCCAATTTTCCTGACGCCGGGCGTGTGAAAAAACAGAATTTCCTGACCCCAGGAGTGTGAAACAATGTGATTTTCCTGACCCCGGGAGTGTGAAAAATATCAAAATTTCCTGACCCCGGGAGTGTGAAAAAAATCCAATTTTCCTGACCCGGGGAGTTTGAAAATAATCTGATTTTCCTGACCCGGGGAGTTTGAAAAAAATCTGGTTTTCCTGAACCCGGGAGTGTGAAAATATCAGAATTTCCTGACCCTGCGAGTGTGAAAAAATGTGATTTTCTTGACCCCGGGATTGTGAAAAAAATTAAATTTTCCTGACCCCGGGAGTGTGAAAATATCTGATTTTCTTGACCCCGGGAGTGTGAAAAAAATTAAATTCTCCTGACCCCGGGAGTGTGAAAAATGTGATTTTCCTAACACCGGGAGTGTGAAAAAAATCAGAATCTCCTGAACCCGGGAGTGTGAAAAAATGTGATTTTCTTGACCCCGGGAGTCTGAAGAAAATCAGAATCTCCTGAACCCGGGAGTGTGAAAAAAATGTGATTTTCTTGACCCCGGGAGTGTGAAAAAATCCAATTTTCCTGACTCCGGGCGTGTGAAAAAAATCCAATTTTCCTGACCCCGGGAGTGTGAAAAAAATCCAATTTTCCTGACCCGGGGAGTTTGAAAATAATCTGATTTTCCTGAACCCGGGAGTATGAAAATATCCGATTTTCCTGACCCTGGGAGTGTGAAAAATATCAGAATTTCCTGACCCCATGAGTGTGAAAAAATGTGATTTTCTTGACCCCGGGAGTGTGAAAAAAATCCAATTTTCCTGACCCCGGGAGTGTGAAAAAAACTCCAATTTTCCTGACCCCGGGAGTGTGAAAAAAATCTGACTTTCCTGAACCCGGGAGTGTGAAAATATCCGATTTTCCTGACCCCGGGAGTGTGAAAAATATCAGAATTACCTGACCCCGGGAGTGTGAAAAAATCCAATTTTCCTGACCCCGGGAGTGTGAAAAAAATCCAATTTTCCTGACACCGGGAGTGTGAAAAAAATCCAATTTTCCTGACTCTGGGAGTGTGAAAATAATCCAATTTTCCTGACCCCGGGAGTGTGAAAAAAATCCAATTTTCCTGACACCGGGAGTATGAAAAAAATCCAATTTTCCTGACTCTGGGAGTGTAAAAAAAATCCAATTTTCCTGACGCCGGGAGTGTGAAACAAACAGAATTTCCTGACCGCGGGAGTTTGAAAAATATCAGAATTTCCTGACCCCGGGAGTGTGAAAAAATCCTAACTTTCTGACCCCGGGAGTGTGAAAAAATCCAATTTTCCTGACCCCGGGAGTGTGAAAAAATCCAATTTTCCTGACCCGGGGAGTTTGAAAAAAATCTGTTTTTCCTGAACCCGGGAGTGTGAAAATATCCGATTTTCCTGGACCCGGGAGTGTGAAAAATATCAGAATTTCCTGGCCCCGGGAGTGCGAAAAAATGTGATTTTCTTGACCCCGGGAGTGTGAAAAAATCAGAATCTCCTGAACCCGGGAGTGTGAAAAAATGTGATTTTCTTGACCCCGGGTGTGTGAAAAAAACCCAATTTTCCTGACCCCGGGAGTTTGAAAATAATCTGATTTTCCTGAACCTGGGAGTATGAAAAAATCCAATTTTCCTGACTCTGGGAGTGTGAAAAAAATCCAATTTTCCTGATGCCGGGCGTGTGAAAAAACAGAATTTCCTGATCCCAGGAGTGTGAAACAATGTGATTTTCCTGACCCCGGGAGTGTGAAAAATATCAGAATTTCCTGACCCCGGGAGTGTGAAAAAATCCAATTTTCCTGACCCCGGGATTGTGAAAAAAATCTGATTTTCCTGACCCGGGGAGTTTGAAAAAAATCTGGTTTTCCTGAACCCGGGAGTGTGAAAATATCAGAATTTCCTGACCCTGCGAGTGTGAAAAAATGTGATTTTCTTGACCCCGAGATTGTGAAAAAAATTAAATTTTCCTGACCCCGGGAGTGTGAAAATATCTGATTTTCTTGACCCCGGGAGTGTGAAAAAATTAAATTCTCCTGACCCCGGGAGTGTGAAAAATGTGATTTTCCTAACACCGGGAGTGTGAAAAAAATCAGAATCTCCTGAACCCGGAAGTGTGAAAAAATGTGATTTTCTTGACCCCGGGAGTGTGAAAAATATCAGAATTTCCTGAACCCGGGAGTGTGAAAAAATGTAATTTTCTTGACCCCGGGAGTGTGAAAAAAATCAGAATCTCCTGAACCCGGGAGTGCGAAAAAATGTGATTTTCTTGACGCTGGGAGTGTAAAAAAAATCAAAATCTCCTGAACCCGGGAGTGTGAAAAAATGTGATTTTCTTAACCCCGGGAGTGTGAAAAAAATCCAATTTTCCTGACCCCGGGAGTGTGAAAAAAATCCAATTTTCCTGACCCCGGGAGTGTGAAAAAAATCCAATTTTCCTGACCCGGGGAGTTTGAAAATAATCTGATTTTCCTGACCCGGGGAGTTTGAAAAAAATCTGGTTTTCCTGAACCCGGGAGTGTGAAAATATCAGAATTTCCTGACCCTGCGAGTGTGAAAAAATGTGATTTTCTTGACCCCGGGATTGTGAAAAAAATTAAATTTTCCTGACCCCGGGAGTGTGAAAATATCTGATTTTCTTGACCCCGGGAGTGTGAAAAAAATTAAATTCTCCTGACCCCGGGAGTGTGAAAAATGTGATTTTCCTAACACCGGGAGTGTGAAAAAAATCAGAATCTCCTGAACCCGGGAGTGTGAAAAAATGTGATTTTCTTGACCCCGGGAGTCTGAAGAAAATCAGAATCTCCTGAACCCGGGAGTGTGAAAAAAATGTGATTTTCTTGACCCCGGGAGTGTGAAAAAATCCAATTTTCCTGACTCCGGGCGTGTGAAAAAAATCCAATTTTCCTGACCCCGGGAGTGTGAAAAAAATCCAATTTTCCTGACCCCGGGAGTGTGAAAAAATCCAATTTTCCTGACCCCGGGAGTGTGAAAAAAATCCAATTTTCCTGACCCGGGGAGTTTGAAAATAATCTGATTTTCCTGAACCCGGGAGTATGAAAATATCCGATTTTCCTGACCCCAGGAGCGTGAAAAATATTAGAATTTCCTGAACCCGGGAGCGTGAAAAAATGTGATTTTCTTGACCCCGGGAGTGTGAAAAAAATCAGAATCTCCTGAACCCGGGAGTGCGAAAAAATGTGATTTTCTTGACCCCGGGAGTGTGAAAAAAATCAGAATCTCCTGAACCCGGGAGTGTGAAAAAATGTGATTTTCTTGACCCCGGGAGTGTGAAAAAAACCCAATTTTCATGACCCCTGGAGTGTGAAAAAATCCAATTTTCCTGACCCCGGGAGTGTGAAAAAATCCAATTTTCCTGACTCCGGGAGTGTGAAAAAAATCCAATTTTCCTGACCCTGGGAGTGTGAAAAAAATCCAATTTTCCTGACCCGGGGAGTTTGAAAATAATCTGATTTTCCTGACCCCGGGCGTGTGAAAATATCTGATTTTCCTGACCCCAGGAGTGTGAAAAATATCAGAATTTCCTGACCCCGTGAGTGTGAAAAAATGTGATTTTCTTGAAACCGGGAGTGTGAAAAAAATCCAATTTTCCTGACCCGGGGAGTTTGAAAATAATCTGATTTTCCTGAACCCGGGAGTATGAAAATATCCGATTTTCCTGACCCCGGGAGTGTGAAAAATATCAGAATTTCCTGAACCCAGGAGTGTGAAAAAATGTGATTTTCTTGACCCCGGGAGTGTGAAAAAAATCAGAATCTCCTGAACCCGGGAGTGCGAAAAAATGTGATTTTCTTGACCCCGGGAGTCTGAATAAAATCAGAATCTCCTGAACCCGGGAGTGTGAAAAAAATGTGATTTACTTGACCCCGGGAGTGTGAAAAAAACCCAATTTTCCTGACCCCGGGAGTGTGAAAAAATCCAATTTTCCTGACTCCAGGCGTGTGAAAAAAAACCAATTTTCCTGACCCCGGGAGTGTGAAAAAAATCCAATTTTCCTGACCCGGGGAGTTTGAAAATAATCTGATTTTCCTGAACCCGGGAGTATGAAAATATCCGATTTTCCTGACCCCGGGAGTGTGAAAAATATCAGAATTTCCTGACCCCATGAGTGTGAAAAAATGTGATTTTCTTGACCCCGGGAGTGTGAAAAAAATCCAATTTTCCTGACCCCGGGAGTGTGAAAAAAACTCCAATTTTCCTGCCCCCGGGAGTGTGAAAAAAATCTGACTTTCCTGAACCCGGGAGTGTGAAAATATCCGATTTTCCTGACCCCGGGAGTGTGAAAAATATCAGAATTTCCTGACCCCGGGAGTGTGAAAAAATCCAATTTTCCTGACCCCGGGAGTGTGAAAAAAATCCAATTTTCCTGACACCGGGAGTGTGAAAAAAATCCAATTTTCCTGACTCTGGGAGTGTGAAAATAATCCAATTTTCCTGACCCCGGGAGTGTGAAAAAAATCCAATTTTCCTGACACCGGGAGTATGAAAAAAATCCAATTTTCCTGACTCTGGGAGTGTGAAAAAAATCCAATTTTCCTGACGCCGGGAGTGTGAAAAAAACAGAATTTCCTGACCCCAGGAGAGTGAAAAAATGTGATTTTCCTGACCCCGGGAGTGTGAAAAATATCAGAATTTCCTGACCCCGGGAGTTTGAAAAATATCAGAATTTCCTGACCCCGGGAGTGTGAAAAAAACCTAACTTTCTGACCCCGGGAGTGTGAAAAAATCCAATTTTCCTGACCCCGGGAGTGTGAAAAAATCCAATTTTCCTGACCCGGGGAGTTTGAAAAAAATCTGTTTTTCCTGAACCTGGGAGTGTGAAAATATCCGATTTTCCTGGACCCGGGAGTGTGAAAAATATCAGAATTTCCTGACCCCGGGAGTGCGAAAAAATGTGATTTTCTTGACCCCGGGAGTGTGAAAAAAATCAGAATCTCCTGAACCCAGGAGTGTGAAAAAATGTGATTTTCTTGACCCCGGGTGTGTGAAAAAAACCCAATTTTCCTGACCCCGGGAGTTTGAAAATAATCTGATTTTCCTGAACCTGGGAGTATGAAAAAATCCAATTTTCCTGACTCTGGGAGTGTGAAAAAAATCCAATTTTCCTGACGCCGGGCGTGTGAAAAAACAGAATTTCCTGACCCCAGGAGTGTGAAACAATGTGATTTTCCTGACCCCGGGAGTGTGAAAAATATCAAAATTTCCTGACCCCGGGAGTGTGAAAAAAATCCAATTTTCCTGACCCGGGGAGTTTGAAAATAATCTGATTTTCCTGACCCGGGGAGTTTGAAAAAAATCTGGTTTTCCTGAACCCGGGAGTGTGAAAATATCAGAATTTCCTGACCCTGCGAGTGTGAAAAAATGTGATTTTCTTGACCCCGGGATTGTGAAAAAAATTAAATTTTCCTGACCCCGGGAGTGTGAAAATATCTGATTTTCTTGACCCCGGGAGTGTGAAAAAAATTAAATTCTCCTGACCCCGGGAGTGTGAAAAATGTGATTTTCCTAACACCGGGAGTGTGAAAAAAATCAGAATCTCCTGAACCCGGGAGTGTGAAAAAATGTGATTTTCTTGACCCCGGGAGTCTGAAGAAAATCAGAATCTCCTGAACCCGGGAGTGTGAAAAAAATGTGATTTTCTTGACCCCGGGAGTGTGAAAAAATCCAATTTTCCTGACTCCGGGCGTGTGAAAAAAATCCAATTTTCCTGACCTGGGGAGTTTGAAAATAATCTGATTTTCCTGAACCTGGGAGTATGAAAAAATCCAATTTTCCTGACTCTGGGAGTGTGAAAAAAATCCAATTTTCCTGACGCCGGGCGTGTGAAAAAACAGAATTTCCTGACCCCAGGAGTGTGAAACAATGTGATTTTCCTGACCCCGGGAGTGTGAAAAATATCAAAATTTCCTGACCCCGGGAGTGTGAAAAAAATCCAATTTTCCTGACCCGGGGAGTTTGAAAATAATCTGATTTTCCTGACCCGGGGAGTTTGAAAAAAATCTGGTTTTCCTGAACCCGGGAGTGTGAAAATATCAGAATTTCCTGACCCTGCGAGTGTGAAAAAATGTGATTTTCTTGACCCCGGGATTGTGAAAAAAATTAAATTTTCCTGACCCCGGGAGTGTGAAAATATCTGATTTTCTTGACCCCGGGAGTGTGAAAAAAATTAAATTCTCCTGACCCCGGGAGTGTGAAAAATGTGATTTTCCTAACACCGGGAGTGTGAAAAAAATCAGAATCTCCTGAACCCGGGAGTGTGAAAAAATGTGATTTTCTTGACCCCGGGAGTCTGAAGAAAATCAGAATCTCCTGAACCCGGGAGTGTGAAAAAAATGTGATTTTCTTGACCCCGGGAGTGTGAAAAAATCCAATTTTCCTGACTCCGGGCGTGTGAAAAAAATCCAATTTTCCTGACCCCGGGAGTGTGAAAAAAATCCAATTTTCCTGACCCGGGGAGTTTGAAAATAATCTGATTTTCCTGAACCCGGGAGTATGAAAATATCCGATTTTCCTGACCCTGGGAGTGTGAAAAATATCAGAATTTCCTGACCCCATGAGTGTGAAAAAATGTGATTTTCTTGACCCCGGGAGTGTGAAAAAAATCCAATTTTCCTGACCCCGGGAGTGTGAAAAAAACTCCAATTTTCCTGACCCCGGGAGTGTGAAAAAAATCTGACTTTCCTGAACCCGGGAGTGTGAAAATATCCGATTTTCCTGACCCCGGGAGTGTGAAAAATATCAGAATTACCTGACCCCGGGAGTGTGAAAAAATCCAATTTTCCTGACCCCGGGAGTGTGAAAAAAATCCAATTTTCCTGACACCGGGAGTGTGAAAAAAATCCAATTTTCCTGACTCTGGGAGTGTGAAAATAATCCAATTTTCCTGACCCCGGGAGTGTGAAAAAAATCCAATTTTCCTGACACCGGGAGTATGAAAAAAATCCAATTTTCCTGACTCTGGGAGTGTAAAAAAAATCCAATTTTCCTGACGCCGGGAGTGTGAAACAAACAGAATTTCCTGACCGCGGGAGTTTGAAAAATATCAGAATTTCCTGACCCCGGGAGTGTGAAAAAATCCTAACTTTCTGACCCCGGGAGTGTGAAAAAATCCAATTTTCCTGACCCCGGGAGTGTGAAAAAATCCAATTTTCCTGACCCGGGGAGTTTGAAAAAAATCTGTTTTTCCTGAACCCGGGAGTGTGAAAATATCCGATTTTCCTGGACCCGGGAGTGTGAAAAATATCAGAATTTCCTGGCCCCGGGAGTGCGAAAAAATGTGATTTTCTTGACCCCGGGAGTGTGAAAAAATCAGAATCTCCTGAACCCGGGAGTGTGAAAAAATGTGATTTTCTTGACCCCGGGTGTGTGAAAAAAACCCAATTTTCCTGACCCCGGGAGTTTGAAAATAATCTGATTTTCCTGAACCTGGGAGTATGAAAAAATCCAATTTTCCTGACTCTGGGAGTGTGAAAAAAATCCAATTTTCCTGATGCCGGGCGTGTGAAAAAACAGAATTTCCTGATCCCAGGAGTGTGAAACAATGTGATTTTCCTGACCCCGGGAGTGTGAAAAATATCAGAATTTCCTGACCCCGGGAGTGTGAAAAAATCCAATTTTCCTGACCCCGGGATTGTGAAAAAAAATCTGATTTTCCTGACCCGGGGAGTTTGAAAAAAATCTGGTTTTCCTGAACCCGGGAGTGTGAAAATATCAGAATTTCCTGACCCTGCGAGTGTGAAAAAATGTGATTTTCTTGACCCCGAGATTGTGAAAAAAATTAAATTTTCCTGACCCCGGGAGTGTGAAAATATCTGATTTTCTTGACCCCGGGAGTGTGAAAAAATTAAATTCTCCTGACCCCGGGAGTGTGAAAAATGTGATTTTCCTAACACCGGGAGTGTGAAAAAAATCAGAATCTCCTGAACCCGGAAGTGTGAAAAAATGTGATTTTCTTGACCCCGGGAGTGTGAAAAATATCAGAATTTCCTGAACCCGGGAGTGTGAAAAAATGTAATTTTCTTGACCCCGGGAGTGTGAAAAAAATCAGAATCTCCTGAACCCGGGAGTGCGAAAAAATGTGATTTTCTTGACGCTGGGAGTGTAAAAAAAATCAAAATCTCCTGAACCCGGGAGTGTGAAAAAATGTGATTTTCTTAACCCCGGGAGTGTGAAAAAAATCCAATTTTCCTGACCCCGGGAGTGTGAAAAAAATCCAATTTTCCTGACCCCGGGAGTGTGAAAAAAATCTGACTTTCCTGAACCCGGGAGTATGAAAATATCCGATTTTCCTGACCCCGGGAGTGTGAAAAATATCAGAATTTCCTGACCCCGGGAGTGTGAAAAAATCCAATTTTCCTGACTCCGGGAGTGTGAAAAAAATCCAATTTTCCTGACACCGGGAGTGTGAAAAAAATCCAATTTTCCTGACTCTGGGAGTGTGAAAAAAATCCAATTTTCCTGACCCCGGGAGTGTGAAAAAATCCAATTTTCCTGACACCGGGAGTGTGAAAAAAACAGAATTTCCTGACCCCAGGAGTGTGAAAAAATGTGATTTTCCTCACCCCGGGAGTGTGAAAAATATCAGAATTTCCTGACCCCGGGAGTGTGAAAAAATCCAATTTTCCTGAACCCGGGAGTGTGAAAAAATCCAAATTTCCTGACCCCGGGAGACCGAAAAAATGCGATTTTCTTGACCCCGGGAGTGTGAAAAAATCAGAATCTCCTGAACCCTGGAGTGTGAAAAAATGTGATTTTCTTGACGCCGGGAGTGTGAAAAAAACCCAATTTTCCTAACCCAGGGAGTGTGAAAAAAATCCAATTTTCCTGACCCCGGGAGTGTGAAAAAAATCCAATTTTCCTGACCCGGGGAGTTTGAAAATAATCTGATTTTCCTGAACCCGGGAGTTTGAAAATATCCGATTTTCCTGACCCCGGGAGTGTGAAAAATATCAGAATTTGCTGAACCCGGGAGTGTGAAAAAATGTGATTTTCTTGACCCCGGGAGTGTGAAAAAATCAGAATCTCCTGAACCCGGGAGTGCAAAAAAATGTGATTTTCTTGACCCCGGGAGTGTGAAAAAAATCAGAATCTCCTGAACGCGGGAGTGTGAATAATGTGATTTTCTTGACCCCGGGAGTGTGAAAAAACCCCAATTTTCCTGACCCCGGGAGTGTGAAAAAAATCCAATTTTCCTGACTCCGGGAGTGTGAAAAAAATCCAATTTTCCTGACCCCGGGAGTGTGAAAAAAATCCAATTTTCCTGACCTGGGGAGTTTGAAAATAATCTGTTTTTCCTGAACCCGGGAGTGTGAAAATATCCGATTTTCCTGGACCCGGGAGTGTGAAAAATATCAGAATTTCCTGGCCCCGGGAGTGCGAAAAAATGTGATTTTCTTGACCCCGGGAGTGTGAAAAAATCAGAATCTCCTGAACCCGGGAGTGTGAAAAAATGTGATTTTCTTGACCCCGGGTGTGTGAAAAAAACCCAATTTTCCTGACCCCGGGAGTTTGAAAATAATCTGATTTTCCTGAACCTGGGAGTATGAAAAAATCCAATTTTCCTGACTCTGGGAGTGTGAAAAAAATCCAATTTTCCTGATGCCGGGCGTGTGAAAAAACAGAATTTCCTGATCCCAGGAGTGTGAAACAATGTGATTTTCCTGACCCCGGGAGTGTGAAAAATATCAGAATTTCCTGACCCCGGGAGTGTGAAAAAATCCAATTTTCCTGACCCCGGGATTGTGAAAAAAATCTGATTTTCCTGACCCGGGGAGTTTGAAAAAAATCTGGTTTTCCTGAACCCGGGAGTGTGAAAATATCAGAATTTCCTGACCCTGCGAGTGTGAAAAAATGTGATTTTCTTGACCCCGAGATTGTGAAAAAAATTAAATTTTCCTGACCCCGGGAGTGTGAAAATATCTGATTTTCTTGACCCCGGGAGTGTGAAAAAATTAAATTCTCCTGACCCCGGGAGTGTGAAAAATGTGATTTTCCTAACACCGGGAGTGTGAAAAAAATCAGAATCTCCTGAACCCGGAAGTGTGAAAAAATGTGATTTTCTTGACCCCGGGAGTGTGAAAAATATCAGAATTTCCTGAACCCGGGAGTGTGAAAAAATGTAATTTTCTTGACCCCGGGAGTGTGAAAAAAATCAGAATCTCCTGAACCCGGGAGTGCGAAAAAATGTGATTTTCTTGACGCTGGGAGTGTAAAAAAAATCAAAATCTCCTGAACCCGGGAGTGTGAAAAAATGTGATTTTCTTAACCCCGGGAGTGTGAAAAAAATCCAATTTTCCTGACCCCGGGAGTGTGAAAAAAATCCAATTTTCCTGACCCCGGGAGTGTGAAAAAAATCTGACTTTCCTGAACCCGGGAGTATGAAAATATCCGATTTTCCTGACCCCGGGAGTGTGAAAAATATCAGAATTTCCTGACCCCGGGAGTGTGAAAAAATCCAATTTTCCTGACTCCGGGAGTGTGAAAAAAATCCAATTTTCCTGACACCGGGAGTGTGAAAAAAATCCAATTTTCCTGACTCTGGGAGTGTGAAAAAAATCCAATTTTCCTGACCCCGGGAGTGTGAAAAAATCCAATTTTCCTGACACCGGGAGTGTGAAAAAAACAGAATTTCCTGACCCCAGGAGTGTGAAAAAATGTGATTTTCCTCACCCCGGGAGTGTGAAAAATATCAGAATTTCCTGACCCCGGGAGTGTGAAAAAATCCAATTTTCCTGAACCCGGGAGTGTGAAAAAATCCAAATTTCCTGACCCCGGGAGACCGAAAAAATGCGATTTTCTTGACCCCGGGAGTGTGAAAAAATCAGAATCTCCTGAACCCTGGAGTGTGAAAAAATGTGATTTTCTTGACGCCGGGAGTGTGAAAAAAACCCAATTTTCCTAACCCAGGGAGTGTGAAAAAAATCCAATTTTCCTGACCCCGGGAGTGTGAAAAAAATCCAATTTTCCTGACCCGGGGAGTTTGAAAATAATCTGATTTTCCTGAACCCGGGAGTTTGAAAATATCCGATTTTCCTGACCCCGGGAGTGTGAAAAATATCAGAATTTGCTGAACCCGGGAGTGTGAAAAAATGTGATTTTCTTGACCCCGGGAGTGTGAAAAAATCAGAATCTCCTGAACCCGGGAGTGCAAAAAAATGTGATTTTCTTGACCCCGGGAGTGTGAAAAAAATCAGAATCTCCTGAACGCGGGAGTGTGAATAATGTGATTTTCTTGACCCCGGGAGTGTGAAAAAACCCCAATTTTCCTGACCCCGGGAGTGTGAAAAAAATCCAATTTTCCTGACTCCGGGAGTGTGAAAAAAATCCAATTTTCCTGACCCCGGGAGTGTGAAAAAAATCCAATTTTCCTGACCTGGGGAGTTTGAAAATAATCTGATTTTCCTGAACCCAGGAGTATGAAAATATCTGATTTTCATGACACCGGGAGTGTGAAAAATATCAGAATTTCCTGACCCCATGAGTGTGAAAAAATGTGATTTTCCTGACCCCGGGAGTGTGAAAAAAAACTCCAATTTTCCTGACCCCGGGAGTGTGAAAAAAATCTGACTTTCCTGAACCCGGGAGTGTGAAAATATCCGATTTTCCTGACCCCGGGAGTGTGAAAAATATCAGAATTTCCAGACCCCGGGAGTGTGAAAAAATCCAATTTTCCTGACCCCGGGAGTGTGAAAAAAATCCAATTTTCCTGACACCGGGAGTGTGAAAAAAATCCAATTTTCCTGACTCTGGGAGTGTGAAAATAATCCAATTTTCCTGACCCCGGGAGTGTGAAAAAATGTGATTTTCCTGACCCCGGGAGTGTGAAAAATATCAGAATCTCCTGAACCCGGGAGTGCAAAAAAATGTGATTTTCTTGACCCCGGGAGTGTGAAAAAAATCAGAATCTCCTGAACCCGGGAGTGTGAATAATGTGATTTTCTTGACCCCGGGAGTGTGAAAAAACCCCAATTTTCCTGACCCCGGGAGTGTGAAAAAAATCCAATTTTCCTGACTCCGGGAGTGTGAAAAAAATCCAATTTTCCTGACCCCGGGAGTGTGAAAAAAATCCAATTTTCCTGACCTGGGGAGTTTGAAAATAATCTGATTTTCCTGAACCCAGGAGTATGAAAATATCTGATTTTCATGACACCGGGAGTGTGAAAAATATCAGAATTTCCTGACCCCATGAGTGTGAAAAAATGTGATTTTCCTGACCCCGGGAGTGTGAAAAAAAACTCCAATTTTCCTGACCCCGGGAGTGTGAAAAAAATCTGACTTTCCTGAACCCGGGAGTGTGAAAATATCCGATTTTCCTGACCCCGGGAGTGTGAAAAATATCAGAATTTCCAGACCCCGGGAGTGTGAAAAAATCCAATTTTCCTGACCCCGGGAGTGTGAAAAAAATCCAATTTTCCTGACACCGGGAGTGTGAAAAAAATCCAATTTTCCTGACTCTGGGAGTGTGAAAATAATCCAATTTTCCTGACCCCGGGAGTGTGAAAAAATGTGATTTTCCTGACCCCGGGAGTGTGAAAAATATCAGAATTTCCTGACCCCGGAAGTGTGAAAAATATCAGAATTTCCTGACCCCGGGAGTGTGAAAAAATCCTAATTTCCTGACCCCGGGAGTGTGAAAAAATCCAATTTTCCTGACCCCGGGAGTGTGAAAAAATCCAATTTTCCTGACCCGGGGAGTTTGAAAATAATCTGATTTTCCTGAACCTGGGAGTATGAAAATATCCGATTTTCCTGACCCCGGGAGTGTGAAAAATATCAGAATTTCCTGACCCCGTGAGTGTGAAAAAATGTGATTTTCTTGACCCCTGGAGTGTGAAAAAAATCAGAATCTCCTGAACCCGGGAGTGTGAAAAAATGTGATTTTCTTGACCCCGGGAGTGTGAAAAAAATCCAATTTTCCTGACCCCGGGAGTGTGAAAAAAATCCAATTTTCCTGACACCGGGAGTGTGAAAAAAACAGAATTTCCTGACCCCAGGAGTGTGAAAAAATGTGATTTTCCTGACCCCGGGAGTGTGAAAAAAATCCAATTTTCCTGACCTGGGGAGTTTGAAAATAATCTGATTTTCCTGAACCCAGGAGTATGAAAATATCTGATTTTCATGACACCGGGAGTGTGAAAAATATCAGAATTTCCTGACCCCATGAGTGTGAAAAAATGTGATTTTCCTGACCCCGGGAGTGTGAAAAAAAACTCCAATTTTCCTGACCCCGGGAGTGTGAAAAAAATCTGACTTTCCTGAACCCGGGAGTGTGAAAATATCCGATTTTCCTGACCCCGGGAGTGTGAAAAATATCAGAATTTCCAGACCCCGGGAGTGTGAAAAAATCCAATTTTCCTGACCCCGGGAGTGTGAAAAAAATCCAATTTTCCTGACACCGGGAGTGTGAAAAAAATCCAATTTTCCTGACTCTGGGAGTGTGAAAATAATCCAATTTTCCTGACCCCGGGAGTGTGAAAAAATGTGATTTTCCTGACCCCGGGAGTGTGAAAAATATCAGAATCTCCTGAACCCGGGAGTGCAAAAAAATGTGATTTTCTTGACCCCGGGAGTGTGAAAAAAATCAGAATCTCCTGAACCCGGGAGTGTGAATAATGTGATTTTCTTGACCCCGGGAGTGTGAAA
Organism: Bradypodion pumilum; assembly: GCA_035047305.1. Classification (NCBI taxonomy): domain Eukaryota; kingdom Metazoa; phylum Chordata; class Lepidosauria; order Squamata; family Chamaeleonidae; genus Bradypodion; species Bradypodion pumilum. The sequence goes on along the minus strand of JAWDJD010000009.1, from coordinate 20,116,909 downwards.
AAACCCCAATTTTCCTGACCCCGGGAGTGTGAAAAAAATTCAATTTTCCTGACTCCGGGAGTGTGAAAAAAATCCAATTTTCCTGACCCCGGGAGTGTGAAAAAAATCCAATTTTCCTGACCTGGGGAGTTTGAAAATAATCTGATTTTCCTGAACCCAGGAGTATGAAAATATCTGATTTTCATGACACCGGGAGTGTGAAAAATATCAGAATTTCCTGACCCCATGAGTGTGAAAAAATGTGATTTTCCTGACCCCGGGAGTGTGAAAAAAACTCCAATTTTCCTGACCCCGGGAGTGTGAAAAAAATCTGACTTTCCTGAACCCGGGAGTGTGAAAATATCCGATTTTCCTGACCCCGGGAGTGTGAAAAATATCAGAATTTCCAGACCCCGGGAGTGTGAAAAAATCCAATTTTCCTGACCCCGGGAGTGTGAAAAAAATCCAATTTTCCTGACACCGGGAGTGTGAAAAAAATCCAATTTTCCTGACTCTGGGAGTGTGAAAATAATCCAATTTTCCTGACCCCGGGAGTGTGAAAAAATGTGATTTTCCTGACCCCGGGAGTGTGAAAAATATCAGAATTTCCTGACCCCGGAAGTGTGAAAAATATCAGAATTTCCTGACCCCGGGAGTGTGAAAAAATCCTAATTTCCTGACCCCGGGAGTGTGAAAAAATCCAATTTTCCTGACCCCGGGAGTGTGAAAAAATCCAATTTTCCTGACCCGGGGAGTTTGAAAATAATCTGATTTTCCTGAACCTGGGAGTATGAAAATATCCGATTTTCCTGACCCCGGGAGTGTGAAAAATATCAGAATTTCCTGACCCCGTGAGTGTGAAAAAATGTGATTTTCTTGACCCCTGGAGTGTGAAAAAAATCAGAATCTCCTGAACCCGGGAGTGTGAAAAAATGTGATTTTCTTGACCCCGGGAGTGTGAAAAAAATCCAATTTTCCTGACCCCGGGAGTGTGAAAAAAATCCAATTTTCCTGACCCCGGGAGTGTGAAAAAAATCCAATTTTCCTGACCCCGGGAGTGTGAAAAAATCTGACTTTCCTGAACCCGGGAGTATGAAAATATCCGATTTTCCTGACCCCGGGAGTGTGAAAAATATCAGAATTTCCTGACCCCGGGAGTGTGAAAAATCCAATTTTCCTGACCCCGGGAGTGTGAAAAAAATCCAAATTTCCTGACACCGGGAGTGTGAAAAAAACAGAATTTCCTGACCCCAGGAGTGTGAAAAAATGTGATTTTCCTGACCCCGGGAGTGTGAAAAATCCAATTTTCCTGACCCCGGGAATGTGAAAAAAATCCAAATTTCCTGACACCGGGAGTGTGAAAAAAACAGAATTTCCTGACCCCAGGAGTGTGAAAAAATGTGATTTTCCTGACCCCGGGAGTGTGAAAAATATCAGAATTTCCTGACCACGGGAGTGTGAAAAAATCCAATTTTCCTGAACCCGGGAGTGTGAAAAAATCCAAATTTCCTGACCCCGGGAGAGCGAAAAAAATGCGATTTTCTTGACCCCGGGAGTGTGAAAAAATCAGAATCTCCTGAACCCTGGAGTGTGAAAAAATGTGATTTTCTTGACGCCGGGAGTGTGAAAAAAACCCAATTTTCCTAACCCAGGGAGTGTGAAAAAAATCCAATTTTCCTGACCCCGGGAGTGTGAAAAAAAATCCAATTTTCCTGACTCTGGGAGTGTGAAAATAATCCAATTTTCCTGACCCCGGGAGTGTGAAAAAATGTGATTTTCCTGACCCCGGGAGTGTGAAAAATATCAGAATCTCCTGAACCCGGGAGTGCAAAAAAATGTGATTTTCTTGACCCCGGGAGTGTGAAAAAAATCAGAATCTCCTGAACCCGGGAGTGTGAAAAAATCCAATTTTCCTGACCCCGGGAGTGTGAAAAAATCCAATTTTCCTGACCCGGGGAGTTTGAAAATAATCTGATTTTCCTGAACCTGGGAGTATGAAAATATCCGATTTTCCTGACCCCGGGAGTGTGAAAAATATCAGAATTTCCTGACCCCGTGAGTGTGAAAAAATGTGATTTTCTTGACCCCTGGAGTGTGAAAAAAATCAGAATCTCCTGAACCCGGGAGTGTGAAAAAATGTGATTTTCTTGACCCCGGGAGTGTGAAAAAAATCCAATTTTCCTGACCCCGGGAGTGTGAAAAAAATCCAATTTTCCTGACACCGGGAGTGTGAAAAAAACAGAATTTCCTGACCCCAGGAGTGTGAAAAAATGTGATTTTCCTGACCCCGGGAGTGTGAAAAAAATCCAATTTTCCTGACCTGGGGAGTTTGAAAATAATCTGATTTTCCTGAACCCAGGAGTATGAAAATATCTGATTTTCATGACACCGGGAGTGTGAAAAATATCAGAATTTCCTGACCCCATGAGTGTGAAAAAATGTGATTTTCCTGACCCCGGGAGTGTGAAAAAAAACTCCAATTTTCCTGACCCCGGGAGTGTGAAAAAAATCTGACTTTCCTGAACCCGGGAGTGTGAAAATATCCGATTTTCCTGACCCCGGGAGTGTGAAAAATATCAGAATTTCCAGACCCCGGGAGTGTGAAAAAATCCAATTTTCCTGACCCCGGGAGTGTGAAAAAAATCCAATTTTCCTGACACCGGGAGTGTGAAAAAAATCCAATTTTCCTGACTCTGGGAGTGTGAAAATAATCCAATTTTCCTGACCCCGGGAGTGTGAAAAAATGTGATTTTCCTGACCCCGGGAGTGTGAAAAATATCAGAATCTCCTGAACCCGGGAGTGCAAAAAAATGTGATTTTCTTGACCCCGGGAGTGTGAAAAAAATCAGAATCTCCTGAACCCGGGAGTGTGAATAATGTGATTTTCTTGACCCCGGGAGTGTGAAAAAACCCCAATTTTCCTGACCCCGGGAGTGTGAAAAAAATTCAATTTTCCTGACTCCGGGAGTGTGAAAAAAATCCAATTTTCCTGACCCCGGGAGTGTGAAAAAAATCCAATTTTCCTGACCTGGGGAGTTTGAAAATAATCTGATTTTCCTGAACCCAGGAGTATGAAAATATCTGATTTTCATGACACCGGGAGTGTGAAAAATATCAGAATTTCCTGACCCCATGAGTGTGAAAAAATGTGATTTTCCTGACCCCGGGAGTGTGAAAAAAAACTCCAATTTTCCTGACCCCGGGAGTGTGAAAAAAATCTGACTTTCCTGAACCCGGGAGTGTGAAAATATCCGATTTTCCTGACCCCGGGAGTGTGAAAAATATCAGAATTTCCTGACCCCGGGAGTGTGAAAAAAATCCAATTTTCCTGACACCGGGAGTGTGAAAAAAATCCAATTTTCCTGACTCTGGGAGTGTGAAAATAATCCAATTTTCCTGACCCCGGGAGTGTGAAAAAATGTGATTTTCCTGACCCCGGGAGTGTGAAAAATATCAGAATTTCCTGACCCCGGAAGTGTGAAAAATATCAGAATTTCCTGACCCCGGGAGTGTGAAAAAATCCTAATTTCCTGACCCCGGGAGTGTGAAAAAATCCAATTTTCCTGACCCCGGGAGTGTGAAAAAATCCAATTTTCCTGACCCGGGGAGTTTGAAAATAATCTGATTTTCCTGAACCTGGGAGTATGAAAATATCCGATTTTCCTGACCCCGGGAGTGTGAAAAATATCAGAATTTCCTGACCCCGTGAGTGTGAAAAAATGTGATTTTCTTGACCCCTGGAGTGTGAAAAAAATCAGAATCTCCTGAACCCGGGAGTGTGAAAAAATGTGATTTTCTTGACCCCGGGAGTGTGAAAAAAATCCAATTTTCCTGACCCCGGGAGTGTGAAAAAAATCCAATTTTCCTGACCCCGGGAGTGTGAAAAAAATCCAATTTTCCTGACCCCGGGAGTGTGAAAAAATCTGACTTTCCTGAACCCGGGAGTATGAAAATATCCGATTTTCCTGACCCCGGGAGTGTGAAAAATATCAGAATTTCCTGACCCCGGGAGTGTGAAAAATCCAATTTTCCTGACCCCGGGAGTGTGAAAAAAATCCAAATTTCCTGACACCGGGAGTGTGAAAAAAACAGAATTTCCTGACCCCAGGAGTGTGAAAAAATGTGATTTTCCTGACCCCGGGAGTGTGAAAAATCCAATTTTCCTGACCCCGGGAATGTGAAAAAAATCCAAATTTCCTGACACCGGGAGTGTGAAAAAAACAGAATTTCCTGACCCCAGGAGTGTGAAAAAATGTGATTTTCCTGACCCCGGGAGTGTGAAAAATATCAGAATTTCCTGACCACGGGAGTGTGAAAAAATCCAATTTTCCTGAACCCGGGAGTGTGAAAAAATCCAAATTTCCTGACCCCGGGAGAGCGAAAAAATGCGATTTTCTTGACCCCGGGAGTGTGAAAAAATCAGAATCTCCTGAACCCTGGAGTGTGAAAAAATGTGATTTTCTTGACGCCGGGAGTGTGAAAAAAACCCAATTTTCCTAACCCAGGGAGTGTGAAAAAAATCCAATTTTCCTGACCCCGGGAGTGTGAAAAAAAATCCAATTTTCCTGACCCGGGGAGTTTGAAAATAATCTGATTTTCCTGAACCCGGGAGTATGAAAATATCCGATTTTCCTGACCCCGGGAGTGTGAAAAATATCAGAATTTGCTGAACCCGGGAGTGTGAAAAAATGTGATTTTCTTGACCCCGGGAGTGTGAAAAAAATCAGAATCTCCTGAACCCGGGAGTGCAAAAAAATGTGATTTTCTTGACCCCGGGAGTGTGAAAAAAATCAGAATCTCCTGAACCCGGGAGTGTGAAAAATGTGATTTTCTTGACCCCGGGAGTGTGAAAAAACCCCAATTTTCCTGACCCCGGGAGTGTGAAAAAAATCCAATTTTCCTGACTCCGGGAGTGTGAAAAAAATCCAATTTTCCTGACCCCGGGAGTGTGAAAAAAATCCAATTTTCCTGACCTGGGGAGTTTGAAAATAATCTGATTTTCCTGAACACAGGAGTATGAAAATATCCGATTTTCATGACACCGGGAGTGTGAAAAATATCAGAATTTCCTCACCCCATGAGTGTGAAAAAATGTGATTTTCCTGACCCCGGGAGTGTGAAAAAAAACTCCAATTTTCCTGACCCCGGGAGTGTGAAAAAAATCTGACTTTCCTGAACCCGGGAGTGTGAAAATATCCGATTTTCCTGACCCCGGGAGTGTGAAAAATATCAGAATTTCCAGACCCCAGGAGTGTGAAAAAATACAATTTTCCTGACCCCGGGAGTGTGAAAAAATCCAATTTTCCTGACACCGGGAGTGTGAAAAAAATCCAATTTTCCTGACTCTGGGAGTGTGAAAATAATCCAATTTTCCTGACCCCGGGAGTGTGAAAAAATGTGATTTTCCTGACCCCGGGAGTGTGAAAAATATCAGAATTTCCTGACCCCGGAAGTGTGAAAAATATCAGAATTTCCTGACCCCGGGAGTGTGAAAAAATCCTAATTTCCTGACCCCGGGAGTGTGAAAAAATCCAAATTTCCTGACCCCGGGAGTGTGAAAAAATCCAATTTTCCTGACCCGGGGAGTTTGAAAATAATCTGATTTTCCTGAACCTGGGAGTATGAAAATATCCGATTTTCCTGACCCCGGGAGTGTGAAAAATATCAGAATTTCCTGACCCCGTGAGTGTGAAAAAATGTGATTTTCTTGACCCCTGGAGTGTGAAAAAAATCAGAATCTCCTCAACCCGGGATTGTGAAAAAATGTGATTTTCTTGACCCCGGCAGTGTGAAAAAAATCCAATTTTCCTGACCCCGGGAGTGTGAAAAAATCTGACTTTCCTGAACCCGGGAGTATGAAAATATCCGATTTTCCTGACCCCGGGAGTGTGAAAAATATCAGAATTTCCTGACCCCGGGAGTGTGAAAAATCCAATTTTCCTGACCCCGGGAGTGTGAAAAAAATCCAAATTTCCTGACACCGGGAGTGTGAAAAAAATCCAATTTTCCTGACCCCGGGAGTGTGAAAAAAATCAAATTTTCCTGACACCGGGAGTGTGAAAAAAACAGAATTTCCTGACCCCAGGAGTGTGAAAAAATGTGATTTTCCTGACCCCGGGAGTGTGAAAAATATCAGAATTTCCTGACCCCGGGAGTGTGAAAAAAATCCAATTTTCCTGACTCTGGGAGTGTGAAAAAAATCCAATTTTCCTGACGCCAGGAGTGTGAAAAAACAGAATTTCCTGACCCCAGGAATGTGAAAAAAATGTGATTTTCCTGACCCCGGGAGTGTGAAAAATATCAGAATTTCCTGACCCCGGGAGTGTGAAAAATATCAGAATTCCTGACCCCGGGAGTGCGAAAAAAATGTGATTTTCTTGACCCCGGGAGTGTAAAAAATATCAGAATCTCCTGAACCCGGGAGTGTGAAAAAATGTGATTTTCTTGACGCCGGGAGTGTGAAAAAAACCCAATTTTCCTAACCCCGGGAGTGTGAAAAAAATCCAATTTTCCTGACCCCGGGAGTGTGGAAAAAACCCAATTTTCCTAACCCCCGGGAGTGTGAAAAAAATCCAATTTTCCTGACCCCGGGAGTGTGAAAAAAATCCAATTTTCCTGACCCCGGGAGTGTGAAAAAATCCAATTTTCCTGACCCCGGGAGTGTGAAAAAAATCCAATTTTCCTGACCCGGGGAGTTTGAAAATAATCTGATTTTCCTGAACCCGGGAGTATGAAAATATCCGATTTTCCTGACCCCAGGAGTGTGAAAAATATTAGAATTTCCTGAACCCGGGAGTGTGAAAAAATGTGATTTTCTTGACCCCGGGAGTGTGAAAAAAATCAGAATCTCCTGAACCCGGGAGTGCGAAAAAATGTGATTTTCTTGACCCCGGGAGTGTGAAAAAAATCAGAATCTCCTGAACCCGGGAGTGTGAAAAAATGTGATTTTCTTGACCCCGGGAGTGTGAAAAAAACCCAATTTTCATGACCCCTTGAATGTGAAAAAAATCCAATTTTCCTGACCCCAGGAGTGTGAAAAAAACTCCAATTTTCCTGACCCCGGGAGTGTGAAAAAAACAGAATTTCCTGACCCCAGCAGTGTGAAAAAATGTGATTTTCCTGACCCCGGGAGTGTGAAAAATATCAGAATTTCCTGACCCCGGGAGTGTCAAAAAATCCAATTTTCCTGACCCCGGGAGTGTGAAAAAATCCAATTTTCCTTACCCGGGGAGTTTGAAAAAAATCTGGTTTTCCTGAACCCGGGAGTGTGAAAAAAACAGAATTTCCTGACCCCAGGAGTGTGAAAAAATGTGATTTTCCTGACCCCGGGAGTGTGAAAAATATCAGAATTTCCTGACCCCGGGAGTGTCAAAAAATCCAATTTTCCTGACCCCGGGAGTGTGAAAAAATCCAATTTTCCTGACCCCGGGAGTGTGAAAAAAATCCAATTTTCCTGACACCGGGAGTGTGAAAAAAATCCAATTTTCCTGACTCTGGGAGTGTGAAAATAATCCAATTTTCCTGACCCCGGGAGTGTGAAAAAATGTGATTTTCCTGACCCCGGGAGTGTGAAAAATATCAGAATTTCCTGACCCCGGAAGTGTGAAAAATATCAGAATTTCCTGACCCCGGGAGTGTGAAAAAATCCTAATTTCCTGACCCCGGGAGTGTGAAAAAATCCAATTTTCCTGACCCCGGGAGTGTGAAAAAATCCAATTTTCCTGACCCGGGGAGTTTGAAAATAATCTGATTTTCCTGAACCTGGGAGTATGAAAATATCCGATTTTCCTGACCCCGGGAGTGTGAAAAATATCAGAATTTCCTGACCCCGTGAGTGTGAAAAAATGTGATTTTCTTGACCCCTGGAGTGTGAAAAAAATCAGAATCTCCTGAACCCGGGAGTGTGAAAAAATGTGATTTTCTTGACCCCGGGAGTGTGAAAAAAATCCAATTTTCCTGACCCCGGGAGTGTGAAAAAAATCCAATTTTCCTGACCCCGGGAGTGTGAAAAAAATCCAATTTTCCTGAGCCCGGGAGTGTGAAAAAATCTGACTTTCCTGAACCCGGGAGTATGAAAATATCCGATTTTCCTGACCCCGGGAGTGTGAAAAATATCAGAATTTCCTGACCCCGGGAGTGTGAAAAATCCAATTTTCCTGACCCCGGGAGTGTGAAAAAAATCCAAATTTCCTGACACCGGGAGTGTGAAAAAAATCCAATTTTCCTGACCCCGGGAGTGTGAAAAAAATCCAAATTTCCTGACACCGGGAGTGTGAAAAAAATCCAATTTTCCTGACCCCGGGAGTGTGAAAAAAATCAAATTTTCCTGACACCGGGAGTGTGAAAAAAACAGAATTTCCTGACCCCAGGAGTGTGAAAAAATGTGATTTTCCTGACCCCGGGAGTGTGAAAAATATCAGAATTTCCTGACCCCGGGAGTGTGAAAAAAATCCAATTTTCCTGACTCTGGGAGTGTGAAAAAAATCCAATTTTCCTGACGCCAGGAGTGTGAAAAAACAGAATTTCCTGACCCCAGGAATGTGAAAAAAATGTGATTTTCCTGACCCCGGGAGTGTGAAAAATATCAGAATTTCCTGACCCCGGGAGTGTGAAAAATATCAGAATTCCTGACCCCGGGAGTGCGAAAAAAATGTGATTTTCTTGACCCCGGGAGTGTAAAAAATATCAGAATCTCCTGAACCCGGGAGTGTGAAAAAATGTGATTTTCTTGACGCCGGGAGTGTGAAAAAAACCCAATTTTCCTAACCCCGGGAGTGTGAAAAAAATCCAATTTTCCTGACCCCGGGAGTGTGGAAAAAACCCAATTTTCCTAACCCCCGGGAGTGTGAAAAAAATCCAATTTTCCTGACCCCGGGAGTGTGAAAAAAATCCAATTTTCCTGACCCCGGGAGTGTGAAAAAATCCAATTTTCCTGACCCCGGGAGTGTGAAAAAAATCCAATTTTCCTGACCCGGGGAGTTTGAAAATAATCTGATTTTCCTGAACCCGGGAGTATGAAAATATCCGATTTTCCTGACCCCAGGAGTGTGAAAAATATTAGAATTTCCTGAACCCGGGAGTGTGAAAAAATGTGATTTTCTTGACCCCGGGAGTGTGAAAAAAATCAGAATCTCCTGAACCCGGGAGTGCGAAAAAATGTGATTTTCTTGACCCCGGGAGTGTGAAAAAAATCAGAATCTCCTGAACCCGGGAGTGTGAAAAAATGTGATTTTCTTGACCCCGGGAGTGTGAAAAAAACCCAATTTTCATGACCACTGGAATGTGAAAAAAATCCAATTTTCCTGACCCCAGGAGTGTGAAAAAAACTCCAATTTTCCTGACCCCGGGAGTGTGAAAAAAACAGAATTTCCTGACCCCAGCAGTGTGAAAAAATGTGATTTTCCTGACCCCGGGAGTGTGAAAAATATCAGAATTTCCTGACCCCGGGAGTGTCAAAAAATCCAATTTTCCTGACCCCGGGAGTGTGAAAAAATCCAAATTTCCTGACCCCGGGAGTGTGAAAAAATCCAATTTTCCTTACCCGGGGAGTTTGAAAAAAATCTGGTTTTCCTGAACCCGGGAGTGTGAAAAAAACAGAATTTCCTGACCCCAGGAGTGTGAAAAAATGTGATTTTCCTGACCCCGGGAGTGTGAAAAATATCAGAATTTCCTGACCCCGGGAGTGTCAAAAAATCCAATTTTCCTGACCCCGGGAGTGTGAAAAAATCCAATTTTCCTGACCCCGGGAGTGTGAAAAAAATCCAATTTTCCTGACACCGGGAGTGTGAAAAAAATCCAATTTTCCTGACTCTGGGAGTGTGAAAATAATCCAATTTTCCTGACCCCGGGAGTGTGAAAAAATGTGATTTTCCTGACCCCGGGAGTGTGAAAAATATCAGAATTTCCTGACCCCGGAAGTGTGAAAAATATCAGAATTTCCTGACCCCGGGAGTGTGAAAAAATCCTAATTTCCTGACCCCGGGAGTGTGAAAAAATCCAATTTTCCTGACCCCGGGAGTGTGAAAAAATCCAATTTTCCTGACCCGGGGAGTTTGAAAATAATCTGATTTTCCTGAACCTGGGAGTATGAAAATATCCGATTTTCCTGACCCCGGGAGTGTGAAAAATATCAGAATTTCCTGACCCCGTGAGTGTGAAAAAATGTGATTTTCTTGACCCCTGGAGTGTGAAAAAAATCAGAATCTCCTGAACCCGGGAGTGTGAAAAAATGTGATTTTCTTGACCCCGGGAGTGTGAAAAAAATCCAATTTTCCTGACCCCGGGAGTGTGAAAAAAATCCAATTTTCCTGACCCCGGGAGTGTGAAAAAAATCCAAATTTCCTGAGCCCGGGAGTGTGAAAAAATCTGACTTTCCTGAACCCGGGAGTATGAAAATATCCGATTTTCCTGACCCCGGGAGTGTGAAAAATATCAGAATTTCCTGACCCCGGGAGTGTGAAAAATCCAATTTTCCTGACCCCGGGAGTGTGAAAAAAATCCAAATTTCCTGACACCGGGAGTGTGAAAAAAATCCAATTTTCCTGACACCGGGAGTGTGAAAAAAATCAAATTTTCCTGACACCGGGAGTGTGAAAAAAACAGAATTTCCTGACCCCAGGAGTGTGAAAAAATGTGATTTTCCTGACCCCGGGAGTGTGAAAAATATCAGAATTTCCTGACCCCGGGAGTGTGAAAAAAATCCAATTTTCCTGACTCTGGGAGTGTGAAAAAAATCCAATTTTCCTGACGCCAGGAGTGTGAAAAAACAGAATTTCCTGACCCCAGGAATGTGAAAAAATGTGATTTTCCTGACCCCGGGAGTGTGAAAAATATCAGAATTTCCTGACCCCGGGAGTGTGAAAAATATCAGAATTCCTGACCCCGGGAGTGCGAAAAAAATGTGATTTTCTTGACCCCGGGAGTGTAAAAAATATCAGAATCTCCTGAACCCGGGAGTGTGAAAAAATGTGATTTTCTTGACGCCGGGAGTGTGAAAAAAACCCAATTTTCCTAACCCCGGGAGTGTGAAAAAAATCCAATTTTCCTGACCCCGGGAGTGTGGAAAAAACCCAATTTTCCTAACCCCGGGAGTGTGAAAAAAATCCAATTTTCCTGACCCCGGGAGTGTGAAAAAAATCCAATTTTCCTGACCCCGGGAGTGTGAAAAAATCCAATTTTCCTGACCCCGGGAGTGTGAAAAAAATCCAATTTTCCTGACCCGGGGAGTTTGAAAATAATCTGATTTTCCTGAACCCGGGAGTGTGAAAATATCAGAATTTCCTGACCCTGCGAGTGTGAAAAAATGTGATTTTCTTGACCCCGGGATTGTGAAAAAAATTAAATTTTCCTGACCCCGGGAGTGTGAAAATATCTGATTTTCTTGACCCCGGGAGTGTGAAAAAAATTAAATTCTCCTGACCCCGGGAGTGTGAAAAATGTGATTTTCCTAACACCGGGAGTGTGAAAAAAATCAGAATCTCCTGAACCCGGGAGTGTGAAAAAATGTGATTTTCTTGACCCCGGGAGTCTGAAGAAAATCAGACTCTCCTGAACCCGGGAGTGTGAAAAAAATGTGATTTTCTTGACCCCGGGAGTGTGAAAAAATCCAATTTTCCTGACTCCGGGCGTGTGAAAAAAATCCAATTTTCCTGACCCCGGGAGTGTGAAAAAAATCCAATTTTCCTGACCCCGGGAGTGTGAAAAAATCCAATTTTCCTGACCCCGGGAGTGTGAAAAAAATCCAATTTTCCTGACCCGGGGAGTTTGAAAATAATCTGATTTTCCTGAACCCGGGAGTATGAAAATATCCGATTTTCCTGACCCCAGGAGCATGAAAAATATTAGAATTTCCTGAACCCGGGAGCGTGAAAAAATGTGATTTTCTTGACCCCGGGAGTGTGAAAAAAATCAGAATCTCCTGAACCCGGGAGTGCGAAAAAATGTGATTTTCTTGACCCCGGGAGTGTGAAAAAAATCAGAATCTCCTGAACCCGGGAGTGTGAAAAAATGTGATTTTCTTGACCCCGGGAGTGTGAAAAAAACCCAATTTTCATGACCCCTGGAGTGTGAAAAAATCCAATTTTCCTGACCCCGGGAGTGTGAAAAAATCCAATTTTCCTGACTCCGGGAGTGTGAAAAAAATCCAATTTTCCTGACCCTGGGAGTGTGAAAAAAATCCAATTTTCCTGACCCGGGGAGTTTGAAAATAATCTGATTTTCCTGACCCCGGGCGTGTGAAAATATCTGATTTTCCTGACCCCAGGAGTGTGAAAAATATCAGAATTTCCTGACCCCGTGAGTGTGAAAAAATGTGATTTTCTTGAAACCGGGAGTGTGAAAAAAATCCAATTTTCCTGACCCGGGGAGTTTGAAAATAATCTGATTTTCCTGAACCCGGGAGTATGAAAATATCCGATTTTCCTGACCCCGGGAGTGTGAAAAATATCAGAATTTCCTGAACCCAGGAGTGTGAAAAAATGTGATTTTCTTGACCCCGGGAGTGTGAAAAAAATCAGAATCTCCTGAACCCGGGAGTGCGAAAAAATGTGATTTTCTTGACCCCGGGAGTCTGAATAAAATCAGAATCTCCTGAACCCGGGAGTGTGAAAAAAATGTGATTTACTTGACCCCGGGAGTGTGAAAAAAACCCAATTTTCCTGACCCCGGGAGTGTGAAAAAATCCAATTTTCCTGACTCCAGGCGTGTGAAAAAAATCCAATTTTCCTGACCCCGGGAGTGTGAAAAAAATCCAATTTTCCTGACCCGGGGAGTTTGAAAATAATCTGATTTTCCTGAACCCGGGAGTATGAAAATATCCGATTTTCCTGACCCCGGGAGTGTGAAAAATATCAGAATTTCCTGACCCCATGAGTGTGAAAAAATGTGATTTTCTTGACCCCGGGAGTGTGAAAAAAATCCAATTTTCCTGACCCCGGGAGTGTGAAAAAAACTCCAATTTTCCTGCCCCCGGGAGTGTGAAAAAAATCTGACTTTCCTGAACCCGGGAGTGTGAAAATATCGATTTTCCTGACCCCGGGAGTGTGAAAAATATCAGAATTTCCTGACCCCGGGAGTGTGAAAAAATCCAATTTTCCTGACCCCGGGAGTGTGAAAAAAATCCAATTTTCCTGACACCGGGAGTGTGAAAAAAATCCAATTTTCCTGACTCTGGGAGTGTGAAAATAATCCAATTTTCCTGACCCCGGGAGTGTGAAAAAAATCCAATTTTCCTGACACCGGGAGTATGAAAAAAATCCAATTTTCCTGACTCTGGGAGTGTGAAAAAAATCCAATTTTCCTGACGCCGGGAGTGTGAAAAAAACAGAATTTCCTGACCCCAGGAGAGTGAAAAAATGTGATTTTCCTGACCCCGGGAGTGTGAAAAATATCAGAATTTCCTGACCCCGGGAGTTTGAAAAATATCAGAATTTCCTGACCCCGGGAGTGTGAAAAAAACCTAACTTTCTGACCCCGGGAGTGTGAAAAAATCCAATTTTCCTGACCCCGGGAGTGTGAAAAAATCCAATTTTCCTGACCCGGGGAGTTTGAAAAAAATCTGTTTTTCCTGAACCTGGGAGTGTGAAAATATCCGATTTTCCTGGACCCGGGAGTGTGAAAAATATCAGAATTTCCTGACCCCGGGAGTGCGAAAAAATGTGATTTTCTTGACCCCGGGAGTGTGAAAAAAATCAGAATCTCCTGAACCCAGGAGTGTGAAAAAATGTGATTTTCTTGACCCCGGGTGTGTGAAAAAAACCCAATTTTCCTGACCCCGGGAGTTTGAAAATAATCTGATTTTCCTGAACCTGGGAGTATGAAAAAATCCAATTTTCCTGACTCTGGGAGTGTGAAAAAAATCCAATTTTCCTGACGCCGGGCGTGTGAAAAAACAGAATTTCCTGACCCCAGGAGTGTGAAACAATGTGATTTTCCTGACCCCGGGAGTGTGAAAAATATCAAAATTTCCTGACCCCGGGAGTGTGAAAAAAATCCAATTTTCCTGACCCGGGGAGTTTGAAAATAATCTGATTTTCCTGACCCGGGGAGTTTGAAAAAAATCTGGTTTTCCTGAACCCGGGAGTGTGAAAATATCAGAATTTCCTGACCCTGCGAGTGTGAAAAAATGTGATTTTCTTGACCCCGGGATTGTGAAAAAAATTAAATTTTCCTGACCCCGGGAGTGTGAAAATATCTGATTTTCTTGACCCCGGGAGTGTGAAAAAAATTAAATTCTCCTGACCCCGGGAGTGTGAAAAATGTGATTTTCCTAACACCGGGAGTGTGAAAAAAATCAGAATCTCCTGAACCCGGGAGTGTGAAAAAATGTGATTTTCTTGACCCCGGGAGTCTGAAGAAAATCAGAATCTCCTGAACCCGGGAGTGTGAAAAAAATGTGATTTTCTTGACCCCGGGAGTGTGAAAAAATCCAATTTTCCTGACTCCGGGCGTGTGAAAAAAATCCAATTTTCCTGACCCGGGGAGTTTGAAAATAATCTGATTTTCCTGAACCTGGGAGTATGAAAAAATCCAATTTTCCTGACTCTGGGAGTGTGAAAAAAATCCAATTTTCCTGACGCCGGGCGTGTGAAAAAACAGAATTTCCTGACCCCAGGAGTGTGAAACAATGTGATTTTCCTGACCCCGGGAGTGTGAAAAATATCAAAATTTCCTGACCCCGGGAGTGTGAAAAAAATCCAATTTTCCTGACCCGGGGAGTTTGAAAATAATCTGATTTTCCTGACCCGGGGAGTTTGAAAAAAATCTGGTTTTCCTGAACCCGGGAGTGTGAAAATATCAGAATTTCCTGACCCTGCGAGTGTGAAAAAATGTGATTTTCTTGACCCCGGGATTGTGAAAAAAATTAAATTTTCCTGACCCCGGGAGTGTGAAAATATCTGATTTTCTTGACCCCGGGAGTGTGAAAAAAATTAAATTCTCCTGACCCCGGGAGTGTGAAAAATGTGATTTTCCTAACACCGGGAGTGTGAAAAAAATCAGAATCTCCTGAACCCGGGAGTGTGAAAAAATGTGATTTTCTTGACCCCGGGAGTCTGAAGAAAATCAGAATCTCCTGAACCCGGGAGTGTGAAAAAAATGTGATTTTCTTGACCCCGGGAGTGTGAAAAAATCCAATTTTCCTGACTCCGGGCGTGTGAAAAAAATCCAATTTTCCTGACCCCGGGAGTGTGAAAAAAATCCAATTTTCCTGACCCGGGGAGTTTGAAAATAATCTGATTTTCCTGAACCCGGGAGTATGAAAATATCCGATTTTCCTGACCCTGGGAGTGTGAAAAATATCAGAATTTCCTGACCCCATGAGTGTGAAAAAATGTGATTTTCTTGACCCCGGGAGTGTGAAAAAAATCCAATTTTCCTGACCCCGGGAGTGTGAAAAAAACTCCAATTTTCCTGACCCCGGGAGTGTGAAAAAAATCTGACTTTCCTGAACCCGGGAGTGTGAAAATATCCGATTTTCCTGACCCCGGGAGTGTGAAAAATATCAGAATTACCTGACCCCGGGAGTGTGAAAAAATCCAATTTTCCTGACCCCGGGAGTGTGAAAAAAATCCAATTTTCCTGACACCGGGAGTGTGAAAAAAATCCAATTTTCCTGACTCTGGGAGTGTGAAAATAATCCAATTTTCCTGACCCCGGGAGTGTGAAAAAAATCCAATTTTCCTGACACCGGGAGTATGAAAAAAATCCAATTTTCCTGACTCTGGGAGTGTAAAAAAAATCCAATTTTCCTGACGCCAGGAGTGTGAAACAAACAGAATTTCCTGACCGCGGGAGTTTGAAAAATATCAGAATTTCCTGACCCCGGGAGTGTGAAAAAATCCTAACTTTCTGACCCCGGGAGTGTGAAAAAATCCAATTTTCCTGACCCCGGGAGTGTGAAAAAATCCAATTTTCCTGACCCGGGGAGTTTGAAAAAAATCTGTTTTTCCTGAACCCGGGAGTGTGAAAATATCCGATTTTCCTGGACCCGGGAGTGTGAAAAATATCAGAATTTCCTGGCCCCGGGAGTGCGAAAAAATGTGATTTTCTTGACCCCGGGAGTGTGAAAAAATCAGAATCTCCTGAACCCGGGAGTGTGAAAAAATGTGATTTTCTTGACCCCGGGTGTGTGAAAAAAACCCAATTTTCCTGACCCCGGGAGTTTGAAAATAATCTGATTTTCCTGAACCTGGGAGTATGAAAAAATCCAATTTTCCTGACTCTGGGAGTGTGAAAAAAATCCAATTTTCCTGATGCCGGGCGTGTGAAAAAACAGAATTTCCTGATCCCAGGAGTGTGAAACAATGTGATTTTCCTGACCCCGGGAGTGTGAAAAATATCAGAATTTCCTGACCCCGGGAGTGTGAAAAAATCCAATTTTCCTGACCCCGGGATTGTGAAAAAAATCTGATTTTCCTGACCCGGGGAGTTTGAAAAAAATCTGGTTTTCCTGAACCCGGGAGTGTGAAAATATCAGAATTTCCTGACCCTGCGAGTGTGAAAAAATGTGATTTTCTTGACCCCGAGATTGTGAAAAAAATTAAATTTTCCTGACCCCGGGAGTGTGAAAATATCTGATTTTCTTGACCCCGGGAGTGTGAAAAAATTAAATTCTCCTGACCCCGGGAGTGTGAAAAATGTGATTTTCCTAACACCGGGAGTGTGAAAAAAATCAGAATCTCCTGAACCCGGAAGTGTGAAAAAATGTGATTTTCTTGACCCCGGGAGTGTGAAAAATATCAGAATTTCCTGAACCCGGGAGTGTGAAAAAATGTAATTTTCTTGACCCCGGGAGTGTGAAAAAAATCAGAATCTCCTGAACCCGGGAGTGCGAAAAAATGTGATTTTCTTGACGCTGGGAGTGTAAAAAAAATCAAAATCTCCTGAACCCGGGAGTGTGAAAAAATGTGATTTTCTTAACCCCGGGAGTGTGAAAAAAATCCAATTTTCCTGACCCCGGGAGTGTGAAAAAAATCCAATTTTCCTGACCCCGGGAGTGTGAAAAAAATCTGACTTTCCTGAACCCGGGAGTATGAAAATATCCGATTTTCCTGACCCCGGGAGTGTGAAAAATATCAGAATTTCCTGACCCCGGGAGTGTGAAAAAATCCAATTTTCCTGACTCCGGGAGTGTGAAAAAAATCCAATTTTCCTGACACCGGGAGTGTGAAAAAAATCCAATTTTCCTGACTCTGGGAGTGTGAAAAAAATCCAATTTTCCTGACCCCGGGAGTGTGAAAAAATCCAATTTTCCTGACACCGGGAGTGTGAAAAAAACAGAATTTCCTGACCCCAGGAGTGTGAAAAAATGTGATTTTCCTCACCCCGGGAGTGTGAAAAATATCAGAATTTCCTGAACCCGGGAGTGTGAAAAAATCCAAATTTCCTGACCCCGGGAGACCGAAAAAATGCGATTTTCTTGACCCCGGGAGTGTGAAAAAATCAGAATCTCCTGAACCCTGGAGTGTGAAAAAATGTGATTTTCTTGACGCCGGGAGTGTGAAAAAAACCCAATTTTCCTAACCCAGGGAGTGTGAAAAAAATCCAATTTTCCTGACCCCGGGAGTGTGAAAAAAAATCCAATTTTCCTGACCCGGGGAGTTTGAAAATAATCTGATTTTCCTGAACCCGGGAGTTTGAAAATATCCGATTTTCCTGACCCCGGGAGTGTGAAAAATATCAGAATTTGCTGAACCCGGGAGTGTGAAAAAATGTGATTTTCTTGACCCCGGGAGTGTGAAAAAATCAGAATCTCCTGAACCCGGGAGTGCAAAAAAATGTGATTTTCTTGACCCCGGGAGTGTGAAAAAAATCAGAATCTCCTGAACGCGGGAGTGTGAATAATGTGATTTTCTTGACCCCGGGAGTGTGAAAAAACCCCAATTTTCCTGACCCCGGGAGTGTGAAAAAAATCCAATTTTCCTGACTCCGGGAGTGTGAAAAAAATCCAATTTTCCTGACCCCGGGAGTGTGAAAAAAATCCAATTTTCCTGACCTGGGGAGTTTGAAAATAATCTGATTTTCCTGAACCCAGGAGTATGAAAATATCTGATTTTCATGACACCGGGAGTGTGAAAAATATCAGAATTTCCTGACCCCATGAGTGTGAAAAAATGTGATTTTCCTGACCCCGGGAGTGTGAAAAAAAACTCCAATTTTCCTGACCCCGGGAGTGTGAAAAAAATCTGACTTTCCTGAACCCGGGAGTGTGAAAATATCCGATTTTCCTGACCCCGGGAGTGTGAAAAATATCAGAATTTCCAGACCCCGGGAGTGTGAAAAAATCCAATTTTCCTGACCCCGGGAGTGTGAAAAAAATCCAATTTTCCTGACACCGGGAGTGTGAAAAAAATCCAATTTTCCTGACTCTGGGAGTGTGAAAATAATCCAATTTTCCTGACCCCGGGAGTGTGAAAAAATGTGATTTTCCTGACCCCGGGAGTGTGAAAAATATCAGAATCTCCTGAACCCGGGAGTGCAAAAAAATGTGATTTTCTTGACCCCGGGAGTGTGAAAAAAATCAGAATCTCCTGAACCCGGGAGTGTGAATAATGTGATTTTCTTGACCCCGGGAGTGTGAAAAAACCCCAATTTTCCTGACCCCGGGAGTGTGAAAAAAATCCAATTTTCCTGACTCCGGGAGTGTGAAAAAAATCCAATTTTCCTGACCCCGGGAGTGTGAAAAAAATCCAATTTTCCTGACCTGGGGAGTTTGAAAATAATCTGATTTTCCTGAACCCAGGAGTATGAAAATATCTGATTTTCATGACACCGGGAGTGTGAAAAATATCAGAATTTCCTGACCCCATGAGTGTGAAAAAATGTGATTTTCCTGACCCCGGGAGTGTGAAAAAAAACTCCAATTTTCCTGACCCCGGGAGTGTGAAAAAAATCTGACTTTCCTGAACCCGGGAGTGTGAAAATATCCGATTTTCCTGACCCCGGGAGTGTGAAAAATATCAGAATTTCCAGACCCCGGGAGTGTGAAAAAATCCAATTTTCCTGACCCCGGGAGTGTGAAAAAAATCCAATTTTCCTGACACCGGGAGTGTGAAAAAAATCCAATTTTCCTGACTCTGGGAGTGTGAAAATAATCCAATTTTCCTGACCCCGGGAGTGTGAAAAAATGTGATTTTCCTGACCCCGGGAGTGTGAAAAATATCAGAATCTCCTGAACCCGGGAGTGCAAAAAAATGTGATTTTCTTGACCCCGGGAGTGTGAAAAAAATCAGAATCTCCTGAACCCGGGAGTGTGAATAATGTGATTTTCTTGACCCCGGGAGTGTGAAAAAACCCCAATTTTCCTGACCCCGGGAGTGTGAAAAAAATCCAATTTTCCTGACTCCGGGAGTGTGAAAAAAATCCAATTTTCCTGACCCCGGGAGTGTGAAAAAAATCCAATTTTCCTGACCTGGGGAGTTTGAAAATAATCTGATTTTCCTGAACCCAGGAGTATGAAAATATCTGATTTTCATGACACCGGGAGTGTGAAAAATATCAGAATTTCCTGACCCCATGAGTGTGAAAAAATGTGATTTTCCTGACCCCGGGAGTGTGAAAAAAAACTCCAATTTTCCTGACCCCGGGAGTGTGAAAAAAATCTGACTTTCCTGAACCCGGGAGTGTGAAAATATCCGATTTTCCTGACCCCGGGAGTGTGAAAAATATCAGAATTTCCAGACCCCGGGAGTGTGAAAAAATCCAATTTTCCTGACCCCGGGAGTGTGAAAAAAATCCAATTTTCCTGACACCGGGAGTGTGAAAAAAATCCAATTTTCCTGACTCTGGGAGTGTGAAAATAATCCAATTTTCCTGACCCCGGGAGTGTGAAAAAATGTGATTTTCCTGACCCCGGGAGTGTGAAAAATATCAGAATTTCCTGACCCCGGAAGTGTGAAAAATATCAGAATTTCCTGACCCCGGGAGTGTGAAAAAATCCTAATTTCCTGACCCCGGGAGTGTGAAAAAATCCAATTTTCCTGACCCCGGGAGTGTGAAAAAATCCAATTTTCCTGACCCGGGGAGTTTGAAAATAATCTGATTTTCCTGAACCTGGGAGTATGAAAATATCCGATTTTCCTGACCCCGGGAGTGTGAAAAATATCAGAATTTCCTGACCCCGTGAGTGTGAAAAAATGTGATTTTCTTGACCCCTGGAGTGTGAAAAAAATCAGAATCTCCTGAACCCGGGAGTGTGAAAAAATGTGATTTTCTTGACCCCGGGAGTGTGAAAAAAATCCAATTTTCCTGACCCCGGGAGTGTGAAAAAAATCCAATTTTCCTGACACCGGGAGTGTGAAAAAAACAGAATTTCCTGACCCCAGGAGTGTGAAAAAATGTGATTTTCCTGACCCCGGGAGTGTGAAAAAAATCCAATTTTCCTGACCTGGGGAGTTTGAAAATAATCTGATTTTCCTGAACCCAGGAGTATGAAAATATCTGATTTTCATGACACCGGGAGTGTGAAAAATATCAGAATTTCCTGACCCCATGAGTGTGAAAAAATGTGATTTTCCTGACCCCGGGAGTGTGAAAAAAAACTCCAATTTTCCTGACCCCGGGAGTGTGAAAAAAATCTGACTTTCCTGAACCCGGGAGTGTGAAAATATCCGATTTTCCTGACCCCGGGAGTGTGAAAAATATCAGAATTTCCAGACCCCGGGAGTGTGAAAAAATCCAATTTTCCTGACCCCGGGAGTGTGAAAAAAATCCAATTTTCCTGACACCGGGAGTGTGAAAAAAATCCAATTTTCCTGACTCTGGGAGTGTGAAAATAATCCAATTTTCCTGACCCCGGGAGTGTGAAAAAATGTGATTTTCCTGACCCCGGGAGTGTGAAAAATATCAGAATCTCCTGAACCCGGGAGTGCAAAAAAATGTGACTTTCTTGACCCCGGGAGTGTGAAAAAAATCAGAATCTCCTGAACCCGGGAGTGTGAATAATGTGATTTTCTTGACCCCGGGAGTGTGAAAAAACCCCAATTTTCCTGACCCCGGGAGTGTGAAAAAAATTCAATTTTCCTGACTCCGGGAGTGTGAAAAAAATCCAATTTTCCTGACCCCGGGAGTGTGAAAAAAATCCAATTTTCCTGACCTGGGGAGTTTGAAAATAATCTGATTTTCCTGAACCCAGGAGTATGAAAATATCTGATTTTCATGACACCGGGAGTGTGAAAAATATCAGAATTTCCTGACCCCATGAGTGTGAAAAAATGTGATTTTCCTGACCCTGGGAGTGTGAAAAAAAACTCCAATTTTCCTGACCCCGGGAGTGTGAAAAAAATCTGACTTTCCTGAACCCGGGAGTGTGAAAATATCCGATTTTCCTGACCCCGGGAGTGTGAAAAATATCAGAATTTCCAGACCCCGGGAGTGTGAAAAAATCCAATTTTCCTGACCCCGGGAGTGTGAAAAAAATCCAATTTTCCTGACACCGGGAGTGTGAAAAAAATCCAATTTTCCTGACTCTGGGAGTGTGAAAATAATCCAATTTTCCTGACCCCGGGAGTGTGAAAAAATGTGATTTTCCTGACCCCGGGAGTGTGAAAAATATCAGAATTTCCTGACCCCGGAAGTGTGAAAAATATCAGAATTTCCTGACCCCGGGAGTGTGAAAAAATCCTAATTTCCTGACCCCGGGAGTGTGAAAAAATCCAATTTTCCTGACCCCGGGAGTGTGAAAAAATCCAATTTTCCTGACCCGGGGAGTTTGAAAATAATCTGATTTTCCTGAACCTGGGAGTATGAAAATATCCGATTTTCCTGACCCCGGGAGTGTGAAAAATATCAGAATTTCCTGACCCCGTGAGTGTGAAAAAATGTGATTTTCTTGACCCCTGGAGTGTGAAAAAAATCAGAATCTCCTGAACCCGGGAGTGTGAAAAAATGTGATTTTCTTGACCCCGGGAGTGTGAAAAAAATCCAATTTTCCTGACCCCGGGAGTGTGAAAAAAATCCAATTTTCCTGACCCCGGGAGTGTGAAAAAAATCCAATTTTCCTGACCCCGGGAGTGTGAAAAAATCTGACTTTCCTGAACCCGGGAGTATGAAAATATCCGATTTTCCTGACCCCGGGAGTGTGAAAAATATCAGAATTTCCTGACCCCGGGAGTGTGAAAAATCCAATTTTCCTGACCCCGGGAGTGTGAAAAAAATCCAAATTTCCTGACACCGGGAGTGTGAAAAAAACAGAATTTCCTGACCCCAGGAGTGTGAAAAAATGTGATTTTCCTGACCCCGGGAGTGTGAAAAATCCAATTTTCCTGACCCCGGGAATGTGAAAAAAATCCAAATTTCCTGACACCGGGAGTGTGAAAAAAACAGAATTTCCTGACCCCAGGAGTGTGAAAAAATGTGATTTTCCTGACCCCGGGAGTGTGAAAAATATCAGAATTTCCTGACCACGGGAGTGTGAAAAAATCCAATTTTCCTGAACCCGGGAGTGTGAAAAAATCCAAATTTCCTGACCCCGGGAGAGCGAAAAAATGCGATTTTCTTGACCCCGGGAGTGTGAAAAAATCAGAATCTCCTGAACCCTGGAGTGTGAAAAAATGTGATTTTCTTGACGCCGGGAGTGTGAAAAAAACCCAATTTTCCTAACCCAGGGAGTGTGAAAAAAATCCAATTTTCCTGACCCCGGGAGTGTGAAAAAAAATCCAATTTTCCTGACCCGGGGAGTTTGAAAATAATCTGATTTTCCTGAACCCGGGAGTATGAAAATATCCGATTTTCCTGACCCCGGGAGTGTGAAAAATATCAGAATTTGCTGAACCCGGGAGTGTGAAAAAATGTGATTTTCTTGACCCCGGGAGTGTGAAAAAAATCAGAATCTCCTGAACCCGGGAGTGCAAAAAAATGTGATTTTCTTGACCCCGGGAGTGTGAAAAAAATCAGAATCTCCTGAACCCGGGAGTGTGAAAAATGTGATTTTCTTGACCCCGGGAGTGTGAAAAAACCCCAATTTTCCTGACCCCGGGAGTGTGAAAAAAATCCAATTTTCCTGACTCCGGGAGTGTGAAAAAAATCCAATTTTCCTGACCCCGGGAGTGTGAAAAAAATCCAATTTTCCTGACCTGGGGAGTTTGAAAATAATCTGATTTTCCTGAACACAGGAGTATGAAAATATCCGATTTTCATGACACCGGGAGTGTGAAAAATATCAGAATTTCCTCACCCCATGAGTGTGAAAAAATGTGATTTTCCTGACCCCGGGAGTGTGAAAAAAAACTCCAATTTTCCTGACCCCGGGAGTGTGAAAAAAATCTGACTTTCCTGAACCCGGGAGTGTGAAAATATCCGATTTTCCTGACCCCGGGAGTGTGAAAAATATCAGAATTTCCAGACCCCAGGAGTGTGAAAAAATCCAATTTTCCTGACCCCGGGAGTGTGAAAAAATCCAATTTTCCTGACACCGGGAGTGTGAAAAAAATCCAATTTTCCTGACTCTGGGAGTGTGAAAATAATCCAATTTTCCTGACCCCGGGAGTGTGAAAAAATGTGATTTTCCTGACCCCGGGAGTGTGAAAAATATCAGAATTTCCTGACCCCGGAAGTGTGAAAAATATCAGAATTTCCTGACCCCGGGAGTGTGAAAAAATCCTAATTTCCTGACCCCGGGAGTGTGAAAAAATCTAAATTTCCTGACCCCGGGAGTGTGAAAAAATCCAATTTTCCTGACCCGGGGAGTTTGAAAATAATCTGATTTTCCTGAACCTGGGAGTATGAAAATATCCGATTTTCCTGACCCCGGGAGTGTGAAAAATATCAGAATTTCCTGACCCCGTGAGTGTGAAAAAATGTGATTTTCTTGACCCCTGGAGTGTGAAAAAAATCAGAATCTCCTCAACCCGGGATTGTGAAAAAATGTGATTTTCTTGACCCCGGCAGTGTGAAAAAAATCCAATTTTCCTGACCCCGGGAGTGTGAAAAAATCTGACTTTCCTGAACCCGGGAGTATGAAAATATCCGATTTTCCTGACCCCGGGAGTGTGAAAAATATCAGAATTTCCTGACCCCGGGAGTGTGAAAAATCCAATTTTCCTGACCCCGGGAGTGTGAAAAAAATCCAAATTTCCTGACACCGGGAGTGTGAAAAAAATCCAATTTTCCTGACCCCGGGAGTGTGAAAAAAATCAAATTTTCCTGACACCGGGAGTGTGAAAAAAACAGAATTTCCTGACCCCAGGAGTGTGAAAAAATGTGATTTTCCTGACCCCGGGAGTGTGAAAAATATCAGAATTTCCTGACCCCGGGAGTGTGAAAAAAATCCAATTTTCCTGACTCTGGGAGTGTGAAAAAAATCCAATTTTCCTGACGCCAGGAGTGTGAAAAAACAGAATTTCCTGACCCCAGGAATGTGAAAAAAATGTGATTTTCCTGACCCCGGGAGTGTGAAAAATATCAGAATTTCCTGACCCCGGGAGTGTGAAAAATATCAGAATTCCTGACCCCGGGAGTGCGAAAAAAATGTGATTTTCTTGACCCCGGGAGTGTAAAAAATATCAGAATCTCCTGAACCCGGGAGTGTGAAAAAATGTGATTTTCTTGACGCCGGGAGTGTGAAAAAAACCCAATTTTCCTAACCCCGGGAGTGTGAAAAAAATCCAATTTTCCTGACCCCGGGAGTGTGGAAAAAACCCAATTTTCCTAACCCCCGGGAGTGTGAAAAAAATCCAATTTTCCTGACCCCGGGAGTGTGAAAAAAATCCAATTTTCCTGACCCCGGGAGTGTGAAAAAATCCAATTTTCCTGACCCCGGGAGTGTGAAAAAAATCCAATTTTCCTGACCCGGGGAGTTTGAAAATAATCTGATTTTCCTGAACCCGGGAGTATGAAAATATCCGATTTTCCTGACCCCAGGAGTGTGAAAAATATTAGAATTTCCTGAACCCGGGAGTGTGAAAAAATGTGATTTTCTTGACCCCGGGAGTGTGAAAAAAATCAGAATCTCCTGAACCCGGGAGTGCGAAAAAATGTGATTTTCTTGACCCCGGGAGTGTGAAAAAAATCAGAATCTCCTGAACCCGGGAGTGTGAAAAAATGTGATTTTCTTGACCCCGGGAGTGTGAAAAAAACCCAATTTTCATGACCCCTTGAATGTGAAAAAAGTCCAATTTTCCTGACCCCAGGAGTGTGAAAAAAACTCCAATTTTCCTGACCCCGGGAGTGTGAAAAAAACAGAATTTCCTGACCCCAGCAGTGTGAAAAAATGTGATTTTCCTGACCCCGGGAGTGTGAAAAATATCAGAATTTCCTGACCCCGGGAGTGTCAAAAAATCCAATTTTCCTGACCCCGGGAGTGTGAAAAAATCCAAATTTCCTGACCCCGGGAGTGTGAAAAAATCCAATTTTCCTTACCCCAGGAGTGTGAAAAAATGTGATTTTCCTGACTCTGGGAGTGTGAAAATAATCCAATTTTCCTGACCCCGGGAGTGTGAAAAAATGTGATTTTCCTGACCCCGGGAGTGTGAAAAATATCAGAATTTCCTGACCCCGGAAGTGTGAAAAATATCAGAATTTCCTGACCCCGGGAGTGTGAAAAAATCCTAATTTCCTGACCCCGGGAGTGTGAAAAAATCCAATTTTCCTGACCCCGGGAGTGTGAAAAAATCCAATTTTCCTGACCCGGGGAGTTTGAAAATAATCTGATTTTCCTGAACCTGGGAGTATGAAAATATCCGATTTTCCTGACCCCGGGAGTGTGAAAAATATCAGAATTTCCTGACCCCGTGAGTGTGAAAAAATGTGATTTTCTTGACCCCAGGAGTGTGAAAAAAATCAGAATCTCCTGAACCCGGGAGTGTGAAAAAATGTGATTTTCTTGACCCCGGGAGTGTGAAAAAAATCCAATTTTCCTGACCCCGGGAGTGTGAAAAAAATCCAATTTTCCTGACCCCGGGAGTGTGAAAAAAATCCAATTTTCCTGAGCCCGGGAGTGTGAAAAAATCTGACTTTCCTGAACCCGGGAGTATGAAAATATCCGATTTTCCTGACCCCGGGAGTGTGAAAAATATCAGAATTTCCTGACCCCGGGAGTGTGAAAAATCCAATTTTCCTGACCCCGGGAGTGTGAAAAAAATCCAAATTTCCTGACACCGGGAGTGTGAAAAAAATCCAATTTTCCTGACCCCGGGAGTGTGAAAAAAATCCAAATTTCCTGACACCGGGAGTGTGAAAAAAATCCAATTTTCCTGACCCCGGGAGTGTGAAAAAAATCAAATTTTCCTGACACCGGGAGTGTGAAAAAAACAGAATTTCCTGACCCCAGGAGTGTGAAAAAATGTGATTTTCCTGACCCCGGGAGTGTGAAAAATATCAGAATTTCCTGACCCCGGGAGTGTGAAAAAAATCCAATTTTCCTGACTCTGGGAGTGTGAAAAAAATCCAATTTTCCTGACGCCAGGAGTGTGAAAAAACAGAATTTCCTGACCCCAGGAATGTGAAAAAAATGTGATTTTCCTGACCCCGGGAGTGTGAAAAATATCAGAATTTCCTGACCCCGGGAGTGTGAAAAATATCAGAATTCCTGACCCCGGGAGTGCGAAAAAAATGTGATTTTCTTGACCCCGGGAGTGTAAAAAATATCAGAATCTCCTGAACCCGGGAGTGTGAAAAAATGTGATTTTCTTGACGCCGGGAGTGTGAAAAAAACCCAATTTTCCTAACCCCGGGAGTGTGAAAAAAATCCAATTTTCCTGACCCCGGGAGTGTGGAAAAAACCCAATTTTCCTAACCCCCGGGAGTGTGAAAAAAATCCAATTTTCCTGACCCCGGGAGTGTGAAAAAAATCCAATTTTCCTGACCCCGGGAGTGTGAAAAAATCCAATTTTCCTGACCCCGGGAGTGTGAAAAAAATCCAATTTTCCTGACCCGGGAAGTTTGAAAATAATCGGATTTTCCTGAACCCGGGAGTATGAAAATATCCGATTTTCCTGACCCCAGGAGTGTGAAAAATATTAGAATTTCCTGAACCCGGGAGTGTGAAAAAATGTGATTTTCTTGACCCCGGGAGTGTGAAAAAAATCAGAATCTCCTGAACCCGGGAGTGCGAAAAAATGTGATTTTCTTGACCCCGGGAGTGTGAAAAAAATCAGAATCTCCTGAACCCGGGAGTGTGAAAAAATGTGATTTTCTTGACCCCGGGAGTGTGAAAAAAACCCAATTTTCATGACCCCTGGAATGTGAAAAAAATCCAATTTTCCTGACCCCAGGAGTGTGAAAAAAACTCCAATTTTCCTGACCCCGGGAGTGTGAAAAAAACAGAATTTCCTGACCCCAGCAGTGTGAAAAAATGTGATTTTCCTGACCCCGGGAGTGTGAAAAATATCAGAATTTCCTGACCCCGGGAGTGTCAAAAAATCCAATTTTCCTGACCCCGGGAGTGTGAAAAAATCCAAATTTCCTGACCCCGGGAGTGTGAAAAAATCCAATTTTCCTTACCCGGCGAGTTTGAAAAAAATCTGGTTTTCCTGAACCCGGGAGTGTGAAAAAAACAGAATTTCCTGACCCCAGGAGTGTGAAAAAATGTGATTTTCCTGACCCCGGGAGTGTGAAAAATATCAGAATTTCCTGACCCCGGGAGTGTCAAAAAATCCAATTTTCCTGACCCCGGGAGTGTGAAAAAATCCAATTTTCCTGACCCCGGGAGTGTGAAAAAAATCCAATTTTCCTGACACCGGGAGTGTGAAAAAAATCCAATTTTCCTGACTCTGGGAGTGTGAAAATAATCCAATTTTCCTGACCCCGGGAGTGTGAAAAAATGTGATTTTCCTGACCCCGGGAGTGTGAAAAATATCAGAATTTCCTGACCCCGGAAGTGTGAAAAATATCAGAATTTCCTGACCCCGGGAGTGTGAAAAAATCCTAATTTCCTGACCCCGGGAGTGTGAAAAAATCCAATTTTCCTGACCCCGGGAGTGTGAAAAAAATCCAATTTTCCTGACCCGGGGAGTTTGAAAATAATCTGATTTTCCTGAACCTGGGAGTATGAAAATATCCGATTTTCCTGACCCCGGGAGTGTGAAAAATATCAGAATTTCCTGACCCCGTGAGTGTGAAAAAATGTGATTTTCTTGACCCCTGGAGTGTGAAAAAAATCAGAATCTCCTGAACCCGGGAGTGTGAAAAAATGTGATTTTCTTGACCCCGGGAGTGTGAAAAAAATCCAATTTTCCTGACCCCGGGAGTGTGAAAAAAATCCAATTTTCCTGACCCCGGGAGTGTGAAAAAAATCCAAATTTCCTGAGCCCGGGAGTGTGAAAAAATCTGACTTTCCTGAACCCGGGAGTATGAAAATATCCGATTTTCCTGACCCCGGGAGTGTGAAAAATATCAGAATTTCCTGACCCCGGGAGTGTGAAAAATCCAATTTTCCTGACCCCGGGAGTGTGAAAAAAATCCAAATTTCCTGACACCGGGAGTGTGAAAAAAATCCAATTTTCCTGACCCCGGGAGTGTGAAAAAAATCAAATTTTCCTGACACCGGGAGTGTGAAAAAAACAGAATTTCCTGACCCCAGGAGTGTGAAAAAATGTGATTTTCCTGACCCCGGGAGTGTGAAAAATATCAGAATTTCCTGACCCCGGGAGTGTGAAAAAAATCCAATTTTCCTGACTCTGGGAGTGTGAAAAAAATCCAATTTTCCTGACGCCAGGAGTGTGAAAAAACAGAATTTCCTGACCCCAGGAATGTGAAAAAATGTGATTTTCCTGACCCCGGGAGTGTGAAAAATATCAGAATTTCCTGACCCCGGGAGTGTGAAAAATATCAGAATTCCTGACCCCGGGAGTGCGAAAAAAATGTGATTTTCTTGACCCCGGGAGTGTAAAAAATATCAGAATCTCCTGAACCCGGGAGTGTGAAAAAATGTGATTTTCTTGACGCCGGGAGTGTGAAAAAAACCCAATTTTCCTAACCCCGGGAGTGTGAAAAAAATCCAATTTTCCTGACCCCGGGAGTGTGGAAAAAACCCAATTTTCCTAACCCCGGGAGTGTGAAAAAAATCCAATTTTCCTGACCCCGGGAGTGTGAAAAAAATCCAATTTTCCTGACCCCGGGAGTGTGAAAAAATCCAATTTTCCTGACCCCGGGAGTGTGAAAAAAATCCAATTTTCCTGACCCGGGGAGTTTGAAAATAATCTGATTTTCCTGAACCCGGGAGTATGAAAATATCCGATTTTCCTGACCCCAGGAGTGTGAAAAATATTAGAATTTCCTGAACTCGGGAGTGTGAAAAAATGTGATTTTCTTGACCCCGGGAGTGTGAAAAAAATCAGAATCTCCTGAACCCGGGAGTGCGAAAAAATGTGATTTTCTTGACCCCGAGAGTGTGAAAAAAATCAGAATCTCCTGAACCCGGGAGTGTGAAAAAATGTGATTTTCTTGACCCCGGGAGTGTGAAAAAAACCCAATTTTCATGACCCCTGGAGTGTGAAAAAATCCAATTTTCCTGACCCCGGGAGTGTGAAAAAATCCAATTTTCCTGACTCCGGGAGTGTGAAAAAAATCCAATTTTCCTGACCCTGGGAGTGTGAAAAAAATCCAATTTTCCTGACCCGGGGAGTTTGGAAATAATCTGATTTTCCTGAACCCGGGAGTATGAAAATATCCGATTTTCCTGACCCCGGGAGTGTGAAAAATATCAGAATTTCCTGACCCCATGAGTGTGAAATAATGTGATTTTCTTGACCCCGGGAGTGTGAAAAAAATCCAATTTTCCTGACTCCGGGAGTGTGAAAAAAATCCAATTTTCCTGACCCTGGGAGTGTGAAAAACATCCAATTTTCCTGACCCGGGGAGTTTGAAAATAATCTGATTTTCCTGAACCGGGGAGTATGAAAATATCCGATTTTCCTGACCCCAGGAGTGTGAAAAATATCAGAATTTCCTGACCCCGTGAGTGTGAAAAAATGTGATTTTCTTGAAACCGGGAGTGTGAAAAAAATCCAATTTTCCTGACCCGGGGAGTTTGAAAATAATCTGATTTTCCTGAACCCGGGAGTATGAAAATATCCGATTTTCCTGACCCCGGGAGTGTGAAAAATATCAGAATTTCCTGAACCCAGGAGTGTGAAAAAATGTGATTTTCTTGACCCCGGGAGTGTGAAAAAAATCAGAATCTCCTGAACCCGGGAGTGCGAAAAAATGTGATTTTCTTGACCCCGGGAGTCTGAATAAAATCAGAATCTCCTGAACCCGGGAGTGTGAAAAAAATGTGATTTACTTGACCCCGGGAGTGTGAAAAAAACTCAATTTCCTGACCCCGGGAGTGTGAAAAAATCCAATTTTCCTGACTCCAGGCGTGTGAAAAAAATCCAATTTTCCTGACCCCGGGAGTGTGAAAAAAATCCAATTTTCCTGACCTGGGGAGTTTGAAAATAATCTGATTTTCCTGAACCCGGGAGTATGAAAATATCCGATTTTCCTGACCCCGGGAGTGTGAAAAATATCAGAATTTCCTGACCCCATGAGTGTGAAAAAATGTGATTTTCTTGACCCCGGGAGTGTGAAAAAAATCCAATTTTCCTGACCCCGGGAGTGTGAAAAAAACTCCAATTTTCCTGACCCCGGGAGTGTGAAAAAAATCTGACTTTCCTGAACCCGGGAGTGTGAAAATATCCGATTTTCCTGACCCCGGGAGTGTGAAAAATATCAGAATTTCCTGACCCCGGGAGTGTGAAAAAATCCAATTTTCCTGACCCCGGGAGTGTGAAAAAAATCCAATTTTCCTGACA
This sequence comes from Bradypodion pumilum, assembly GCA_035047305.1. Taxonomy (NCBI): domain Eukaryota; kingdom Metazoa; phylum Chordata; class Lepidosauria; order Squamata; family Chamaeleonidae; genus Bradypodion; species Bradypodion pumilum. Next base: position 20,086,202 of record JAWDJD010000009.1, on the reverse strand, counting down.
CCGGGAGTGTGAAAAAAATCCAATTTTCCTGACTCTGGGAGTGTGAAAATAATCCAATTTTCCTGACCCCGGGAGTGTGAAAAAAATCCAATTTTCCTGACACCGGGAGTATGAAAAAAATCCAATTTTCCTGACTCTGGGAGTGTGAAAAAAATCCAATTTTCCTGACGCCGGGAGTGTGAAAAAAACAGAATTTCCTGACCCCAGGAGTGTGAAAAAATGTGATTTTCCTGACCCCGGGAGTGTGAAAAATATCAGAATTTCCTGACCCCGGGAGTTTGAAAAATATCAGAATTTCCTGACCCCGGGAGTGTGAAAAAAACCTAACTTTCTGACCCCGGGAGTGTGAAAAAATCCAATTTTCCTGACCCCGGGAGTGTGAAAAAATCCAATTTTCCTGACCCGGGGAGTTTGAAAAAAATCTGTTTTTCCTGAACCTGGGAGTGTGAAAATATCCGATTTTCCTGGACCCGGGAGTGTGAAAAATATCAGAATTTCCTGACCCCGGGAGTGCGAAAAAATGTGATTTTCTTGACCCCGGGAGTGTGAAAAAAATCAGAATCTCCTGAACCCAGGAGTGTGAAAAAATGTGATTTTCTTGACCCCGGGTGTGTGAAAAAAACCCAATTTTCCTGACCCCGGGAGTTTGAAAATAATCTGATTTTCCTGAACCTGGGAGTATGAAAAAATCCAATTTTCCTGACTCTGGGAGTGTGAAAAAAATCCAATTTTCCTGACGCCGGGCGTGTGAAAAAACAGAATTTCCTGACCCCAGGAGTGTTAAACAATGTGATTTTCCTGACCCCGGGAGTGTGAAAAATATCAGAATTTCCTGACCCCGGGAGTGTGAAAAAATCCAATTTTCCTGACCCCGGGAGTGTGAAAAAAATCCAATTTTCCTGACCCGGGGAGTTTGAAAATAATCTGATTTTCCTGACCCGGGGAGTTTGAAAAAAATCTGGTTTTCCTGAACCCGGGAGTGTGAAAATATCAGAATTTCCTGACCCTGCGAGTGTGAAAAAATGTGATTTTCTTGACCCCGGGATTGTGAAAAAAATTAAATTTTCCTGACCCCGGGAGTGTGAAAATATCTGATTTTCTTGACCCCGGGAGTGTGAAAAAAATTAAATTCTCCTGACCCCGGGAGTGTGAAAAATGTGATTTTCCTAACACCGGGAGTGTGAAAAAAATCAGAATCTCCTGAACCCGGGAGTGTGAAAAAATGTGATTTTCTTGACCCCAGGAGTGTGAAAAAAACCAATTTTCCTGTCCCCGGGAGTGTGAAAAAAATCCAATTTTCCTGACACCAGGAGTGTGAAAAAAACTCCAATTTTCCTGACCCCGGGAGTGTGAAAAAAACAGAATTTCCTGACCCCAGCAGTGTGAAAAAATGTGATTTTCCTGACCCCGGGAGTGTGAAAAATATCAGAATTTCCTGACCCCGGGAGTGTCAAAAAATCCAATTTTCCTGACCCCGGGAGTGTGAAAAAATCCAAATTTCCTGACCCCGGGAGTGTGAAAAAATCCAATTTTCCTTACCCGGGGAGTTTGAAAAAAATCTGGTTTTCCTGAACCCGGGAGTGTGAAAAAAAACAGAATTTCCTGACCCCAGGAGTGTGAAAAAATGTGATTTTCCTGACCCCGGGAGTGTGAAAAATATCAGAATTTCCTGACCCCGGGAGTGTCAAAAAATCCAATTTTCCTGACCCCGGGAGTGTGAAAAAATCCAAATTTCCTGACCCCGGGAGTGTGAAAAAATTCAATTTTCCTGACCCGGGGAGTTTGAAAAAAATCTGGTTTTCCTGAACCCGGGAGTGTGAAAATATCCGATTTTCCTGAACCCGGGAGTGTGAAAAATATCAGAATTTCCTGACCCCGGGAGTTCGAAAAAATGTGATTTTCTTGACCCCGGGAGTGTGAAAAATATCAGAATCTCCTGAACCCGGGAGTTTGTAAAAATGTGATTTTCTTGACCCCGGGAGTGTGAAAAAAACCCAATTTTCCTGACCCCGGGAGTGTGAAAAAAATCCAATTTTCCTGACCCGGGGAGTTTGAAAATAATCTGATTTTCCTGACCCCGGGAGTGTGAAAAATATCAGAATTTCCTGAACCCGGGAGTGTGAAAAAATGTAATTTTCTTGACCCCGGGAGTGTGAAAAAAATCAGAATTTCCTGAACCCGGGAGTGCGAGAAAATGTGATTTTCTTGACCCCGGGAGTGTAAAAAAAATCAGAATCTCCTGAACCCGGGAGTGTGAAAAAATGTGATTTTCTTAACCCCGGGAGTGTGAAAAAAATCCAATTTTCCTGACCCCGGGAGTGTGAAAAAATCCAATTTTCCTGACCCGGGGAGTTTGAAAATAATCTGATTTTCCTGAACCCGGGAGTATGAAAATATCCGATTTTCCTGACCCCGGGACCCCGGGAGTGTGAAAAATATCAGAATTTCCTGACCCCATGAGTGTGAAATAATGTGATTTTCTTGACCCCGGGAGTGTGAAAAAAATCCAATTTTCCTGACCCCGGGAGTGTGAAAAAAATCCAATTTTCCTGACTCCGGGAGTGTGAAAAAAATCCAATTTTCCTGACCCTGGGAGTGTGAAAAAAATCCAATTTTCCTGACCCGGGGAGTTTGAAAATAATCTGATTTTCCTGAACCCGGGAGTATGAAAATATCCGATTTTCCTGACCCCGGGAGTGTGAAAAATATCAGAATTTCCTTACCCCGTGAGTGTGAAAAAATGTGATTTTCTTGACCCCGGGAGTGTGAAAAAAATCCAATTTTCCTGACCCGGGGAGTTTGAAAATAATCTGATTTTCCTGAACCCGGGAGTATGAAAATATCCGATTTTCCTGACCCCGGGAGTGTGAAAAATATCAGAATTTCCTGAACCCGGGATTGTGAAAAAATGTGATTTTCTTGACCCCGGGAGTGTGAAAAAAATCAGAATCTCCTGAACCCGGGAGTGCGAAAAAATGTGATTTTCTTGACCCCGGGAGTCTGAAGAAAATCAGAATCTCCTGAACCCGGGAGTGTGAAAAAAATGTGATTTTCTTGACCCCGGGAGTGTGAAAAAAACCCAATTTTCCTGACCCCGGGAGTGTGAAAAAATCCAATTTTCCTGACTCCGGGCGTGTGAAAAAAATCCAATTTTCCTGACCCCGGGAGTGTGAAAAAAATCCAATTTTCCTGACCCGGGGAGTTTGAAAATAATCTGATTTTCCTGACCCCGGGAGTGTGAAAAATATCAGAATTTCCTGAACCCGGGAGTGTGAAAAAATGTAATTTTCTTGACCCCGGGAGTGTGAAAAAAATCAGAATCTCCTGAACCCGGGAGTGCGAGAAAATGTGATTTTCTTGACCCCTGGAGTGTAAAAAAAATCAGAATCTCCTGAACCCGGGAGTGTGAAAAAATGTGATTTTCTTAACCCCGGGAGTGTGAAAAAAATCCAATTTTCCTGACCCCGGAGTGTGAAAAAATCCAAATTTCCTGACCCCGGGAGTGTGAAAAAATCCAATTTTCCTGACCCGGGGAGTTTCAAAATAATCTGATTTTCCTGAACCCGGGAGTATGAAAATATCCGATTTTCCTGACCCCGGGAGTGTGAAAAATATCAGAATTTCCTGACCCCATGAGTGTGAAATAATGTGATTTTCTTGACCCCGGGAGTGTGAAAAAAATCCAATTTTCCTGACCCCGGGAGTGTGAAAAAAATCCAATTTTCTTGACCCCGGGAGTGTGAAAAAAATCCAATTTTCCTGACCCGGGGAGTTTGAAAATAATCTGATTTTCCTGAACCCGGGAGTATGAAAATATCCGATTTTCCTGACCCCGGGAGTGTGAAAAATATCAGAATTTCCTGAACCCGGGATTGTGAAAAAATGTGATTTTCTTGACCCCGGGAGTGTGAAAAAAATCAGAATCTCCTGAACCCGGGAGTGCGAAAAAATGTGATTTTCTTGACCCCGGGAGTCTGAAGAAAATCAGAATCTCCTGAACCCGGGAGTGTGAAAAAAATGTGATTTTCTTGACCCCCGGAGTGTGAAAAAAACCCAATTTTCCTGACCCCGGGAGTGTGAAAAAATCCAATTTTCCTGACTCCGGGCGTGTGAAAAAAATCCAATTTTCCTGACCCCGGGAGTGTGAAAAAAATCCAATTTTCCTGACCAGGGGAGTTTGAAAATAATCTGATTTTCCTGAACCCGGGAGTATGAAAATATCCGATTTTCCTGACCCCGGGAGTGTGAAAAATATCAGAATTTCCTGACCCCATGAGTGTGAAAAAATGTGATTTTCTTGACCCCGGGAGTGTGAAAAAATCCAATTTTCCTGACCCCGGGAGTGTGAAAAAAACTCCAATTTTCCTGACCCCGGGAGTGTGAAAAAAATCTGACTTTCCTGAACCCGGAAGTGTGAAAATATCCGATTTTCCTGACCCCGGGAGTGTGAAAAATATCAGAATTTCCTGACCCCGGGAGTGTGAAAAAATCCAATTTTCCTGACCCCGGGAGTGTGAAAAAAATCCAATTTTCCTGACACCGGGAGTGTGAAAAAAATCCAATTTTCCTGACTCTGGGAGTGTGAAAATAATCCAATTTTCCTGACCCCGGGAGTGTGAAAAAAATCCAATTTTCCTGACACCGTGAGTATGAAAAAAATCCAATTTTCCTGACTCTGGGAGTGTGAAAAAAATCCAATTTTCCTGACGCCGGGAGTGTGAAAAAAACAGAATTTCCTGACCCCAGGAGTGTGAAAAAATGTGATTTTCCTGACCCCGGGAGTGTGAAAAATATCAGAATTTCCTGACCCCGGGAGTGTGAAAAATATCAGAATTTCCTGACCCTGGGAGTGCGAACAAATGTGATTTTCTTGACCCCGGGAGTGTGAAAAAAATCAGAATCTCCTGAACCCAGGAGTGTGAAAAAATGTGATTTTCTTGACCCCGGGTGTGTGAAAAAAACCCAATTTTCCTGACCCCGGGAGTGTGAAAAAAATCCAATTTTCCTGACCCGGGGAGTTTGAAAATAATCTGATTTTCCTGAACCCGGGAGTATGAAAATATCCGATTTTCCTGACCCCGGGAGTGTGAAAAATATCAGAATTTCCTGACCCCATGAGTGTGAAAAAATGTGATTTTCTTGACCCCGGGAGTGTGAAAAAAATCCAATTTTCCTGACCCCGGGAGTGTGAAAAAAACTCCAATTTTCCTGACCCCGGGAGTGTGAAAAAAATCTGACTTTCCTGAACCCGGGAGTGTGAAAAAAACTCCAATTTTCCTGACCCCGGGAGTGTGAAAAAAATCTGACTTTCCTGAACCCGGGAGTGTGAAAATATCCGATTTTCCTGACCCCGGGAGTGTGAAAAATATCAGAATTTCCTGACCCCGGGAGTGTGAAAAAATCCAATTTTCCTGACCCCGGGAGTGTGAAAAAAATCCAATTTTCCTGACACCGGGAGTGTGAAAAAAATCCAATTTTCCTGACTCTGGGAGTGTGAAAATAATCCAATTTTCCTGACCCCGGGAGTGTGAAAAAAATCCAATTTTCCTGACACCGGGAGTATGAAAAAAATCCAATTTTCCTGACTCTGGGAGTGTGAAAAAAATCCAATTTTCCTGACGCCGGGAGTGTGAAAAAAACAGAATTTCCTGACCCCAGGAGTGTGAAAAAATGTGATTTTCCTGACCCCGGGAGTGTGAAAAATATCAGAATTTCCTGACCCCGGGAGTTTGAAAAATATCAGAATTTCCTGACCCCGGGAGTGTGAAAAAAACCTAACTTTCTGACCCCGGGAGTGTGAAAAAATCCAATTTTCCTGACCCCGGGAGTGTGAAAAAATCCAATTTTCCTGACCCGGGGAGTTTGAAAAAAATCTGTTTTTCCTGAACCTGGGAGTGTGAAAATATCCGATTTTCCTGGACCCGGGAGTGTGAAAAATATCAGAATTTCCTGACCCCGGGAGTGCGAAAAAATGTGATTTTCTTGACCCCGGGAGTGTGAAAAAAATCAGAATCTCCTGAACCCAGGAGTGTGAAAAAATGTGATTTTCTTGACCCCGGGTGTGTGAAAAAAACCCAATTTTCCTGACCCCGGGAGTTTGAAAATAATCTGATTTTCCTGAACCTGGGAGTATGAAAAAATCCAATTTTCCTGACTCTGGGAGTGTGAAAAAAATCCAATTTTCCTGACGCCGGGCGTGTGAAAAAACAGAATTTCCTGACCCCAGGAGTGTTAAACAATGTGATTTTCCTGACCCCGGGAGTGTGAAAAATATCAGAATTTCCTGACCCCGGGAGTGTGAAAAAATCCAATTTTCCTGACCCCGGGAGTGTGAAAAAAATCCAATTTTCCTGACCCGGGGAGTTTGAAAATAATCTGATTTTCCTGACCCGGGGAGTTTGAAAAAAATCTGGTTTTCCTGAACCCGGGAGTGTGAAAATATCAGAATTTCCTGACCCTGCGAGTGTGAAAAAATGTGATTTTCTTGACCCCGGGATTGTGAAAAAAAATAAATTTTCCTGACCCCGGGAGTGTGAAAATATCTGATTTTCTTGACCCCGGGAGTGTGAAAAAAATTAAATTCTCCTGACCCCGGGAGTGTGAAAAATGTGATTTTCCTAACACCGGGAGTGTGAAAAAAATCAGAATCTCCTGAACCCGGGAGTGTGAAAAAATGTGATTTTCTTGACCCCAGGAGTGTGAAAAAAACCAATTTTCCTGACCCCGGGAGTGTGAAAAAAATCCAATTTTCCTGACACCAGGAGTGTGAAAAAAACTCCAATTTTCCTGACCCCGGGAGTGTGAAAAAAACAGAATTTCCTGACCCCAGCAGTGTGAAAAAATGTGATTTTCCTGACCCCGGGAGTGTGAAAAATATCAGAATTTCCTGACCCCGGGAGTGTCAAAAAATCCAATTTTCCTGACCCCGGGAGTGTGAAAAAATCCAAATTTCCTGACCCCTGGAGTGTGAAAAAATCCAATTTTCCTTACCCGGGGAGTTTGAAAAAAATCTGGTTTTCCTGAACCCGGGAGTGTGAAAAAAAACAGAATTTCCTGACCCCAGGAGTGTGAAAAAATGTGATTTTCCTGACCCCGGGAGTGTGAAAAATATCAGAATTTCCTGACCCCGGGAGTGTCAAAAAATCCAATTTTCCTGACCCCGGGAGTGTGAAAAAATCCAAATTTCCTGACCCCGGGAGTGTGAAAAAATTCAATTTTCCTGACCCGGGGAGTTTGAAAAAAATCTGGTTTTCCTGAACCCGGGAGTGTGAAAATATCCGATTTTCCTGAACCCGGGAGTGTGAAAAATATCAGAATTTCCTGACCCCGGGAGTTCGAAAAAATGTGATTTTCTTGACCCCGGGAGTGTGAAAAATATCAGAATCTCCTGAACCCGGGAGTTTGTAAAAATGTGATTTTCTTGACCCCGGGAGTGTGAAAAAAACCCAATTTTCCTGACCCCGGGAGTGTGAAAAAAATCCAATTTTCCTGACCCGGGGAGTTTGAAAATAATCTGATTTTCCTGACCCCGGGAGTGTGAAAAATATCAGAATTTCCTGAACCCGGGAGTGTGAAAAAATGTAATTTTCTTGACCCCGGGAGTGTGAAAAAAATCAGAATTTCCTGAACCCGGGAGTGCGAGAAAATGTGATTTTCTTGACCCCGGGAGTTTAAAAAAAATCAGAATCTCCTGAACCCGGGAGTGTGAAAAAATGTGATTTTCTTAACCCCGGGAGTGTGAAAAAAATCCAATTTTCCTGACCCCGGGAGTGTGAAAAAATCCAATTTTCCTGACCCGGGGAGTTTGAAAATAATCTGATTTTCCTGAACCCGGGAGTATGAAAATATCCGATTTTCCTGACCCCGGGACCCCGGGAGTGTGAAAAATATCAGAATTTCCTGACCCCATGAGTGTGAAATAATGTGATTTTCTTGACCCCGGGAGTGTGAAAAAAATCCAATTTTCCTGACCCCGGGAGTGTGAAAAAAATCCAATTTTCCTGACTCCGGGAGTGTGAAAAAAATCCAATTTTCCTGACCCTGGGAGTGTGAAAAAAATCCAATTTTCCTGACCCGGGGAGTTTGAAAATAATCTGATTTTCCTGAACCCGGGAGTATGAAAATATCCGATTTTCCTGACCCCGGGAGTGTGAAAAATATCAGAATTTCCTTACCCCGTGAGTGTGAAAAAATGTGATTTTCTTGACCCCGGGAGTGTGAAAAAAATCCAATTTTCCTGACCCGGGGAGTTTGAAAATAATCTGATTTTCCTGAACCCGGGAGTATGAAAATATCCGATTTTCCTGACCCCGGGAGTGTGAAAAATATCAGAATTTCCTGAACCTGGGATTGTGAAAAAATGTGATTTTCTTGACCCCGGGAGTGTGAAAAAAATCAGAATCTCCTGAACCCGGGAGTGCGAAAAAATGTGATTTTCTTGACCCCGGGAGTCTGAAGAAAATCAGAATCTCCTGAACCCGGGAGTGTGAAAAAAATGTGATTTTCTTGACCCCGGGAGTGTGAAAAAAACCCAATTTTCCTGACCCCGGGAGTGTGAAAAAATCCAATTTTCCTGACTCCGGGCGTGTGAAAAAAATCCAATTTTCCTGACCCCGGGAGTGTGAAAAAAATCCAATTTTCCTGACCCGGGGAGTTTGAAAATAATCTGATTTTCCTGACCCCGGGAGTGTGAAAAATATCAGAATTTCCTGAACCCGGGAGTGTGAAAAAATGTAATTTTCTTGACCCCGGGAGTGTGAAAAAAATCAGAATCTCCTGAACCCGGGAGTGCGAGAAAATGTGATTTTCTTGACCCCTGGAGTGTAAAAAAAATCAGAATCTCCTGAACCCGGGAGTGTGAAAAAATGTGATTTTCTTAACCCCGGGAGTGTGAAAAAAATCCAATTTTCCTGACCCCGGAGTGTGAAAAAATCCAATTTTCCTGACCCCGGGAGTGTGAAAAAACCCAATTTTCCTGACCCCGGGAGTGTGAAAAAATCCAATTTTCCTGACTCCGGGCGTGTGAAAAAAATCCAATTTTCCTGACCCCGGGAGTGTGAAAAAAATCCAATTTTCCTGACCCGGGGAGTTTGAAAATAATCTGATTTTCCTGACCCCGGGAGTGTGAAAAATATCAGAATTTCCTGAACCCGGGAGTGTGAAAAAATGTAATTTTCTTGACCCCGGGAGTGTGAAAAAAATCAGAATCTCCTGAACCCGGGAGTGCGAGAAAATGTGATTTTCTTGACCCCTGGAGTGTAAAAAAAATCAGAATCTCCTGAACCCGGGAGTGTGAAAAAATGTGATTTTCTTAACCCCGGGAGTGTGAAAAAAATCCAATTTTCCTGACCCCGGGAGTGTCAAAAAATCCAATTTTCCTGACCCCGGGAGTGTGAAAAAATCCAAATTTCCTGACCCCTGGAGTGTGAAAAAATCCAATTTTCCTTACCCGGGGAGTTTGAAAAAAATCTGGTTTTCCTGAACCCGGGAGTGTGAAAAAAAACAGAATTTCCTGACCCCAGGAGTGTGAAAAAATGTGATTTTCCTGACCCCGGGAGTGTGAAAAATATCAGAATTTCCTGACCCCGGGAGTGTCAAAAAATCCAATTTTCCTGACCCCGGGAGTGTGAAAAAATCCAAATTTCCTGACCCCGGGAGTGTGAAAAAATTCAATTTTCCTGACCCGGGGAGTTTGAAAAAAATCTGGTTTTCCTGAACCCGGGAGTGTGAAAAATATCAGAATTTCCTGACCCCGGGAGTTCGAAAAAATGTGATTTTCTTGACCCCGGGAGTGTGAAAAATATCAGAATCTCCTGAACCCGGGAGTTTGTAAAAATGTGATTTTCTTGACCCCGGGAGTGTGAAAAAAACCCAATTTTCCTGACCCCGGGAGTGTGAAAAAAATCCAATTTTCCTGACCCGGGGAGTTTGAAAATAATCTGATTTTCCTGACCCCGGGAGTGTGAAAAATATCAGAATTTCCTGAACCCGGGAGTGTGAAAAAATGTAATTTTCTTGACCCCGGGAGTGTGAAAAAAATCAGAATTTCCTGAACCCGGGAGTGCGAGAAAATGTGATTTTCTTGACCCCGGGAGTTTAAAAAAAATCAGAATCTCCTGAACCCGGGAGTGTGAAAAAATGTGATTTTCTTAACCCCGGGAGTGTGAAAAAAATCCAATTTTCCTGACCCCGGGAGTGTGAAAAAATCCAATTTTCCTGACCCGGGGAGTTTGAAAATAATCTGATTTTCCTGAACCCGGGAGTATGAAAATATCCGATTTTCCTGACCCCGGGACCCCGGGAGTGTGAAAAATATCAGAATTTCCTGACCCCATGAGTGTGAAATAATGTGATTTTCTTGACCCCGGGAGTGTGAAAAAAATCCAATTTTCCTGACCCCGGGAGTGTGAAAAAAATCCAATTTTCCTGACTCCGGGAGTGTGAAAAAAATCCAATTTTCCTGACCCTGGGAGTGTGAAAAAAATCCAATTTTCCTGACCCGGGGAGTTTGAAAATAATCTGATTTTCCTGAACCCGGGAGTATGAAAATATCCGATTTTCCTGACCCCGGGAGTGTGAAAAATATCAGAATTTCCTTACCCCGTGAGTGTGAAAAAATGTGATTTTCTTGACCCCGGGAGTGTGAAAAAAATCCAATTTTCCTGACCCGGGGAGTTTGAAAATAATCTGATTTTCCTGAACCCGGGAGTATGAAAATATCCGATTTTCCTGACCCCGGGAGTGTGAAAAATATCAGAATTTCCTGAACCCGGGATTGTGAAAAAATGTGATTTTCTTGACCCCGGGAGTGTGAAAAAAATCAGAATCTCCTGAACCCGGGAGTGCGAAAAAATGTGATTTTCTTGACCCCGGGAGTCTGAAGAAAATCAGAATCTCCTGAACCCGGGAGTGTGAAAAAAATGTGATTTTCTTGACCCCGGGAGTGTGAAAAAAACCCAATTTTCCTGACCCCGGGAGTGTGAAAAAATCCAATTTTCCTGACTCCGGGCGTGTGAAAAAAATCCAATTTTCCTGACCCCGGGAGTGTGAAAAAAATCCAATTTTCCTGACCCGGGGAGTTTGAAAATAATCTGATTTTCCTGACCCCGGGAGTGTGAAAAATATCAGAATTTCCTGAACCCGGGAGTGTGAAAAAATGTAATTTTCTTGACCCCGGGAGTGTGAAAAAAATCAGAATCTCCTGAACCCGGGAGTGCGAGAAAATGTGATTTTCTTGACCCCTGGAGTGTAAAAAAAATCAGAATCTCCTGAACCCGGGAGTGTGAAAAAATGTGATTTTCTTAACCCCGGGAGTGTGAAAAAAATCCAATTTTCCTGACCCCGGAGTGTGAAAAAATCCAAATTTCCTGACCCCGGGAGTGTGAAAAAATCCAATTTTCCTGACCCCGGGAGTGTGAAAAAAATCCAATTTTCCTGACTCCGGGAGTGTGAAAAAAATCCAATTTTCCTGACCCTGGGAGTGTGAAAAAAATCCAATTTTCCTGACCCGGGGAGTTTGAAAATAATCTGATTTTCCTGAACCCGGGAGTAAGAAAATATCCGATTTTCCTGACCCCGGGAGTGTGAAAAATATCAGAATTTCCTGACCCCATGAGTGTGAAATAATGTGATTTTCTTGACCCCGGGAGTGTGAAAAAAATCCAATTTTCCTGACCCCGGGAGTGTGAAAAAAATCCAATTTTCCTGACTCCGGGAGTGTGAAAAAAATCCAATTTTCCTGACCCTGGGAGTGTGAAAAAAATCCAATTTTCCTGACCCGGGGAGTTTGAAAATAATCTGATTTTCCTGAACCCGGGAGTAAGAAAATATCCGATTTTCCTGACCCCGGGAGTGTGAAAAATATCAGAATTTCCTGACCCCGAGAGTGTGAAAAAATGTGATTTTCTTGACCCCGGGAGTGTGAAAAAAATCCAATTTTCCTGACCCGGGGAGTTTGAAAATAATCTGATTTTCCTGAACCCGGGAGTATGAAAATATCCGATTTTCCTGACCCCGGGAGTGTGAAAAATATCAGAATTTCCTGAACCCGGGATTGTGAAAAAATGTGATTTTCTTGACCCCGGGAGTGTGAAAAAAATCAGAATCTCCTGAACCCGGGAGTGCGAAAAAATGTGATTTTCTTGACCCCGGGAGTCTGAAGAAAATCAGAATCTCCTGAACCCGGGAGTGTGAAAAAAATGTGATTTTCTTGACCCCGGGAGTGTGAAAAAAACCCAATTTTCCTGACCCCGGGAGTGTGAAAAAATCCAATTTTCCTGACTCCGGGCGTGTGAAAAAAATCCAATTTTCCTGACCCCGGGAGTGTGAAAAAAATCCAATTTTCCTGACCAGGGGAGTTTGAAAATAATCTGATTTTCCTGAACCCGGGAGTATGAAAATATCCGATTTTCCTGACCCCGGGAGTGTGAAAAATATCAGAATTTCCTGACCCCATGAGTGTGAAAAAATGTGATTTTCTTGACCCCGGGAGTGTGAAAAAAATCCAATTTTCCTGACCCCGGGAGTGTGAAAAAAACTCCAATTTTCCTGACCCCGGGAGTGTGAAAAAATCTGACTTTCCTGAACCCGGGAGTGTGAAAATATCCGATTTTCCTGACCCCGGGAGTGTGAAAAATATCAGAATTTCCTGACCCCGGGAGTGTGAAAAAATCCAATTTTCCTGACCCCGGGAGTGTGAAAAAAATCCAATTTTCCTGACACCGGGAGTGTGAAAAAAATCCAATTTTCCTGACTCTGGGAGTGTGAAAAAAATCTGACTTTCCTGACACCGGGAGTGTGAAAAAAATCCAATTTTCCTGACTCTGGGAGTGTGAAAATAATCCGATTTTCCTGAACCCGGGAGTGTGAAAAATATCAGAATTTCCTGACCCCGGGAGTGTGAAAAATATCAGAATTTCATGACCCTGGGAGTGCGAACAAATGTGATTTTCTTGACCCCGGGAGTGTGAAAAAAATCAGAATCTCCTGAACCCAGGAGTGTGAAAAAATGTGATTTTCTTGACCCCGGGTGTGTGAAAAAAACCCAATTTTCCTGACCCCGGGAGTTTGAAAATAATCTGATTTTCCTGAACCTGGGAGTATGAAAAAATCCAATTTTCCTGACTCTATGAGTGTGAAAAAAATCCAATTTTCCTGACGCCGGGCGTGTGAAAAAACAGAATTTCCTGACCCCAGGAGTGTGAAACAATGAGATTTTCCTGACCCCGGGAGTGTGAAAAATATCAGAATTTCCTGACCCCGGGAGTGTGAAAAAATCCAATTTTCCTGACCCCGGGAGTGTGAAAAAAATCCAATTTTCCTGACCCGGGGAGTTTGAAAATAATCTGATTTTCCTGACCCGGGGAGTTTGAAAAAAATCTGGTTTTCCTGAACCCGGGAGTGTGAAAATATCAGAATTTCCTGACCCTGCGAGTGTGAAAAAATGTGATTTTCTTGACCCCGGGATTGTGAAAAAAATTAAATTTTCCTGACCCCGGGAGTGTGAAAATATCTGATTTTCTTGACCCCGGGAGTGTGAAAAAAATTAAATTCTCCTGACCCCGGGAGTGTGAAAAATGTGATTTTCCTAACACCGGGAGTGTGAAAAAAATCAGAATCTCCTGAACCCAGGAGTGTGAAAAAATGTGATTTTCTTGACCCCAGGAGTGTGAAAAAAAACCAATTTTCCTGACCCCGGGAGTGTGAAAAAAATCCAATTTTCCTGACCCCAGGAGTGTGAAAAAAACTCCAATTTTCCTGACCCCGGGAGTGTGAAAAAAACAGAATTTCCTGACCCCAGCAGAGTGAAAAAATGTGATTTTCCTGACCCCGGGAGTTTGAAAAATATCAGAATTTCCTGACCCCGGGAGTGTCAAAAAATCCAATTTTCCTGACCCCGGGAGTGTGAAAAAATCCAAATTTCCTGACCCCGGGAGTGTGAAAAAATCCAATTTTCCTTACCCGGGGAGTTTGAAAAAAATCTGGTTTTCCTGAACCCGGGAGTGTGAAAAAAACAGAATTTCCTGACCCCAGGAGTGTGAAAAAATGTGATTTTCCTGACCCCGGGAGTGTGAAAAATATCAGAATTTCCTGACCCCGGGAGTGTCAAAAAATCCAATTTTCCTGACCCCGGGAGTGTGAAAAAATCCAAATTTCCTGACCCCGGGAGTGTGAAAAAATCCAATTTTCCTGACCCGGGGAGTTTGAAAAAAATCTGGTTTTCCTGAACCCGGGAGTGTGAAAATATCCGATTTTCCTGAACCCGGGAGTGTGAAAAAAACAGAATTTCCTGACCCCAGGAGTGTGAAAAAATGTGATTTTCCTGACCCCGGGAGTGTGAAAAATATCAGAATTTCCTGACCCCGGGAGTGTCAAAAAATCCAATTTTCCTGACCCCGGGAGTGTGAAAAAATCCAAATTTCCTGACCCCGGGAGTGTGAAAAAATCCAATTTTCCTGACCCGGGGAGTTTGAAAAAAATCTGGTTTTCCTGAACCCGGGAGTGTGAAAATATCCGATTTTCCTGAACCCGGGAGTGTGAAAAATATCAGAATTTCCTGACCCCGGGAGTTCGAAAAAATGTGATTTTCTTGACCCCGGGAGTGTGAAAAAATATCAGAATCTCCTGAACCCGGGAGTTTGAAAAAATGTGATTTTCTTGACCCCGGGAGTGTGAAAAAAACCCAATTTTCCTGACCCCGGGAGTGTGAAAAAAATCCAATTTTCCTGACCCCGGGAGTGTGAAAAAAATCCAATTTTCCTGACCCCGGGAGTGTGAAAAAAATCCAATTTTCCTGACCCGGGGAGTTTGAAAATAATCTGATTTTCCTGACCCCGGGAGTGTGAAAAAAATCAGAATCTCCTGAACCCGGGAGTGCGAGAAAATGTGATTTTCTTGACCCCGGGAGTGTAAAAAAAATCAGAATCTCCTGAACCCGGGAGTGTGAAAAAATGTGATTTTCTTAACCCCGAGAGTGTGAAAAAAATCCAATTTTCCTGACCCCGGGAGTGTGAAAATATCCAATTTTCCTGACCCCGGGAGTGTGAAAAATATCTGACTTTCCTGAACCCGGGAGTATGAAAATATCCGATTTTCCTGACCCTGGGAGTGTGAAAAATATCAGAATTTCCTGAACCCGGGAGTGTGAAAAAATGTGATTTTCTTGACCCCGGGAGTGTGAAAAAAATCAGAATCTCCTGAACCCGGGAGTGTGAAAAAATGTGATTTTCTTGACACCGGGAGTGTGAAAAAAACCCAATTTTCCTAACCCCGGGAGTGTGAAAAAATCCAATTTTCCTGACCCCGGGAGTGTGAAAAAAATCCAATTTTCCTGACCCCTTGAGTGTGAAAAAAATCCAATTTTCCTGACCCCGGGAGTGTGAAAAAAATCCAATTTTCCTGACCCGGGGAGTTTGAAAATAATCTGATTTTCCTGACCCCGGGAGTGTGAAAAATATCAGAATTTCCTGAACCCGGGAGTGTGAAAAAATGTGATTTTCTTGACCCCGGGAGTGTGAAAAAAATCAGAATCTCCTGAACCCGGGAGTGCGAAAAAATGTGATTTTCTTGACCCCGGGAGTGTGAAAAAAATCCAATTTTCCTGACGCCAGGAGTGTGAAAAAACACAATTTCCTGACCCCAGGAATGTGAAAAAATGTGATTTTCCTGACCCCGGGAGTGTGAAAAATATCAGAATTTCCTGACCCCGGGAGTGTGAAAAATATCAGAATTCCTGACCCCGGGAGTGCGAAAAAAATGTGATTTTCTTGACCCCGGGAGTGTAAAAAATATCAGAATCTCCTGAACCCGGGAGTGTGAAAAAATGTGATTTTCTTGACGCCGGGAGTGTGAAAAAAACCCAATTTTCCTAACCCCGGGAGTGTGAAAAAAATCCAATTTTCCTGACCCCGGGAGTGTGGAAAAAACGCAATTTTCCTAACCCCGGGAGTGTGAAAAAAATCCAATTTTCCTGACCCGGGGAGTTTGAAAATAATCTGATTTTCCTGAACCCGGGAGTATGAAAATATCCGATTTTCCTGACCCCAGGAGTGTGAAAAATATTAGAATTTCCTGAACCCGGGAGTGTGAAAAAATGTGATTTTCTTGACCCCGGGATTGTGAAAAAAATCAGAATCTCCTGAACCCGGGAGTGCGAAAAAATGTGATTTTCTTGACCCCGGGAGTGTGAAAAAAATCAGAATCTCCTGAACCCGGGAGTGTGAAAATATCCGATTTTCCTGACCCCGGGAGTGTGAAAAATATCAGAATTTCCTGACCCCGGGAGTGTGAAAAAATCCAATTTTCCTGACCCCGGGAGTGTGAAAAAAATCCAATTTTCCTGACACCGGGAGTGTGAAAAAAATCCAATTTTCCTGACTCTGGGAGTGTGAAAATAATCCAATTTTCCTGACCCCGGGGAGTTTGAAAATAATCTGATTTTCCTGACCCCGGGAGTGTGAAAAATATCAGAATTTCCTGAACCCGGGAGTGTGAAAAAATGTGATTTTCTTGACCCCGGGAGTGTGAAAAAAATCAGAATCTCCTGAACCCGGGAGTGTGAAAAAATGTGATTTTCTTGACACCGGGAGTGTGAAAAAAACCCAATTTTCCTAACCCCGGGAGTGTGAAAAAAATCCAATTTTCCTGACCCCGGGAGTGTGAAAAAAATCCAATTTTCCTGACCCCTTGAGTGTGAAAAAAATCCAATTTTCCTGACCCCGGGAGTGTGAAAAAAATCCAATTTTCCTGACCCGGGGAGTTTGAAAATAATCTGATTTTCCTGACCCCGGGAGTGTGAAAAATATCAGAATTTCCTGAACCCGGGAGTGTGAAAAAATGTGATTTTCTTGACCCCGGGAGTGTGAAAAAAATCAGAATCTCCTGAACCCGGGAGTGCGAAAAAATGTGATTTTCTTGACCCCGGGAGTGTGAAAAAAATCCAATTTTCCTGACGCCAGGAGTGTGAAAAAACACAATTTCCTGACCCCAGGAATGTGAAAAAATGTGATTTTCCTGACCCCGGGAGTGTGAAAAATATCAGAATTTCCTGACCCCGGGAGTGTGAAAAATATCAGAATTCCTGACCCCGGGAGTGCGAAAAAAATGTGATTTTCTTGACCCCGGGAGTGTAAAAAATATCAGAATCTCCTGAACCCGGGAGTGTGAAAAAATGTGATTTTCTTGACGCCGGGAGTGTGAAAAAAACCCAATTTTCCTAACCCCGGGAGTGTGAAAAAAATCCAATTTTCCTGACCCCGGGAGTGTGGAAAAAACGCAATTTTCCTAACCCCGGGAGTGTGAAAAAAATCCAATTTTCCTGACCCGGGGAGTTTGAAAATAATCTGATTTTCCTGAACCCGGGAGTATGAAAATATCCGATTTTCCTGACCCCAGGAGTGTGAAAAATATTAGAATTTCCTGAACCCGGGAGTGTGAAAAAATGTGATTTTCTTGACCCCGGGATTGTGAAAAAAATCAGAATCTCCTGAACCCGGGAGTGCGAAAAAATGTGATTTTCTTGACCCCGGGAGTGTGAAAAAAATCAGAATCTCCTGAACCCGGGAGTGTGAAAATATCCGATTTTCCTGACCCCGGGAGTGTGAAAAATATCAGAATTTCCTGACCCCGGGAGTGTGAAAAAATCCAATTTTCCTGACCCCGGGAGTGTGAAAAAAATCCAATTTTCCTGACACCGGGAGTGTGAAAAAAATCCAATTTTCCTGACTCTGGGAGTGTGAAAATAATCCAATTTTCCTGACCCCGGGAGTGTGAAAAAAATCCAATTTTCCTGACACCGTGAGTATGAAAAAAATCCAATTTTCCTGACTCTGGGAGTGTGAAAAAAATCCAATTTTCCTGACGCCGGGAGTGTGAAAAAAACAGAATTTCCTGACCCCAGGAGTGTGAAAAAATGTGATTTTCCTGACCCCGGGAGTGTGAAAAATATCAGAATTTCCTGACCCTGGGAGTGCGAACAAATGTGATTTTCTTGACCCCGGGAGTGTGAAAAAAATCAGAATCTCCTGAACCCAGGAGTGTGAAAAAATGTGATTTTCTTGACCCCGGGTGTGTGAAAAAAACCCAATTTTCCTGACCCCGGGAGTTTGAAAATAATCTGATTTTCCTGAACCTGGGAGTATGAAAAAATCCAATTTTCCTGACTCTATGAGTGTGAAAAAAATCCAATTTTCCTGACGCCGGGCGTGTGAAAAAACAGAATTTCCTGACCCCAGGAGTGTGAAACAATGAGATTTTCCTGACCCCGGGAGTGTGAAAAATATCAGAATTTCCTGACCCCGGGAGTGTGAAAAAATCCAATTTTCCTGACCCCGGGAGTGTGAAAAAAATCCAATTTTCCTGACCCGGGGAGTTTGAAAATAATCTGATTTTCCTGACCCCGGGAGTGTGAAAAAAATCAGAATCTCCTGAACCCGGGAGTGCGAGAAAATGTGATTTTCTTGACCCCGGGAGTGTAAAAAAAATCAGAATCTCCTGAACCCGGGAGTGTGAAAAAATGTGATTTTCTTAACCCCGAGAGTGTGAAAAAAATCCAATTTTCCTGACCCCGGGAGTGTGAAAATATCCAATTTTCCTGACCCCGGGAGTGTGAAAAAAATCTGACTTTCCTGAACCCGGGAGTATGAAAATATCCAATTTTCCTGACCCTGGGAGTGTGAAAAATATCAGAATTTCCTGAACCCGGGAGTGTGAAAAAATGTGATTTTCTTGACCCCGGGAGTGTGAAAAAAATCAGAATCTCCTGAACCCGGGAGTGTGAAAAAATGTGATTTTCTTGACACCGGGAGTGTGAAAAAAACCCAATTTTCCTAACCCCGGGAGTGTGAAAAAAATCCAATTTTCCTGACCCCGGGAGTGTGAAAAAAATCCAATTTTCCTGACCCCTTGAGTGTGAAAAAAATCCAATTTTCCTGACCCCGGGAGTGTGAAAAAAATCCAATTTTCCTGACCCGGGGAGTTTGAAAATAATCTGATTTTCCTGACCCCGGGAGTGTGAAAAATATCAGAATTTCCTGAACCCGGGAGTGTGAAAAAATGTGATTTTCTTGACCCCGGGAGTGTGAAAAAAATCAGAATCTCCTGAACCCGGGAGTGCGAAAAAATTTGATTTTCTTGACCCCGGGAGTGTGAAAAAAATCAGAATCTCCTGAACCCGGGAGTGTGAAAAATGTGATTTTCTTGACCCCGGGAGTGTGAAAAAAACCCAATTTTCCTGACCCCGGGAGTGTGAAAAAAATCCAATTTTCCTGACTCCGGGAGTGTGAAAAAAATCCAATTTTCCTGACCCCGGGAGTGTGAAAAAAACTCCAATTTTCCTGACCCCGGGAGTGTGAAAAAAATCTGACTTTCCTGAACCCGGGAGTGTGAAAATATCCGATTTTCCTGACCCCGGGAGTGTGAAAAATATCAGAATTTCCAGACACCGGGAGTGTGAAAAAATCCAATTTTCCTGACCCCGGGAGTGTGAAAAAATCCAATTTTCCTGACACCGGGAGTGTGAAAAAAATCCAATTTTCCTGACTCTGGGAGTGTGAAAATAATCCAATTTTCCTGACCCCGGGAGTGTGAAAAAAATCCAATGTTCCTGACACCGGGAGTATGAAAAAAATCCAATTTTCCTGACTCTGGGAGTGTGAAAAAAATCCAATTTTCCTGACGCCGGGAGTGTGAAAAATACAGAATTTCCTGACCCCAGGAGTGTGAAAAAATGTGATTTTCCTGACCCCGGGAGTGTGAAAAATATCAGAATTTCCTGACCCCGGGAGTGTGAAAAATATCAGAATTTCGTGACCCCGGGAGTGTGAAAAAATCCTAATTTCCTGACCCCGGGAGTGTGAAAAAATCCAATTTTCCTGACCCCGGGAGTGTGAAAAAATCCAATTTTCCTGACCCGGGGAGTTTGAAAATATCCGATTTTCCTGAACCCGGGAGTATGAAAATATCCGATTTTCCTGACCCCGGGAGTGTGAAAAATATCAGAATTTCCTGACCCCATGAGTGTGAAAAAATGTGATTTTCTTGACCCCGGGAGTATGAAAATATCCGATTTTCCTGACCCCAGGAGTGTGAAAAATATCAGAATTTCCTGAACCCGGGAGTGTGAAAAAATGTGATTTTCTTGACCCCGGGAGTGTGAAAAAAATCAGAATCTCCTGAACCCGGGAGTGTGAAAAAAATCCAATTTTCCTGACGCCAGGAGTGTGAAAAAAATCAAATTTTCCTGACCCCGGGAGTGTGAAAAAAATCCAATTTTCCTGACCCCGGGAGTGTGAAAAAAATCCAATTTTCCTGACCCCGGGAGTGTGAAAAAATCTGACTTTCCTGAACCCGGGAGTATGAAAATATCCGATTTTCCTGACCCCGGGAGTGTGAAAAATATCAGAATTTCCTGACCCCGGGAGTGTGAAAAAATCCAATTTTCCTGACCCCGGGAGTGTGAAAAAAATCCAAATTTCCTTACACCGGGAGTGTGAAAAAAATCCAATTTTCCTGACCCTGGGAGTGTGAAAAAAATCAAATTTTCCTGACACCGGGAGTGTGAAAAAAACAGAATTTCCTGACCCCAGGAGTGTGAAAAAATGTGATTTTCCTGACCCCGGGTGTGTGAAAAATATCAGAATTTCCTGACCCCGGGAGTGTGAAAAATATCAAAATTCCTGACCCCGGGAGTGCGAAAAAATGTGATTTTCTTGACCCCGGGAGTGTAAAAAATATCAGAATCTCCTGAACCCGGGAGTGTGAAAAAATGTGATTTTCTTGACGCCGGGAGTGCGAAAAAAACCCAATTTTCCTAACCCCGGGAGTGTGAAAAAAATCCAATTTTCCTGACGCCAGGAGTGTGAAAAAAACAGAATTTCCTGACCCCAGGAGTGTGAAAAAATGTGATTTTCCTGACCCCGGGAGTGTGAAAAATATCAGAATTTCCTGACCCCGGGAGTGTGAAAAAATGTGATTTTCCTGACCCAAGGAGTGTGAAAAATATCAGAATTTCCTGACCCCGGGAGTGTGAAAAATATCAGAATTTCCTGACCCCGGGAGTGTGAAAAAATCCTAATTTCCTGACCCCGGGAGTGTGAAAAAATCCAATTTTCCTGAGCCCGGGAGTGTGAAAAAATCCAATTTTCCTGACCCGGGGAGTTTGAAAATAATCTGATTTTCCTGAACCTGGGAGTATGAAAATATCCGATTTTCCTGACCCCGGGAGTGTGAAAAATATCAGAATTTCCTGACCCCGTGAGTGTGAAAAAATGTGATTTTCTTGACCCCTGGAGTGTGAAAAAAATCAGAATCTCCTGAACCCGGGAGTGTGAAAAAATGTGATTTTCTTGACCCCGGGAGTGTGAAAAAAATCCAATTTTCCTGACCCCGGGAGTGTGAAAAAAATCCAATTTTCCTGACCCCGGGAGAGTGAAAAAAATCCAATTTTCCTGACGCCAGGAGTGTGAAAAAAATCAAATTTTCCTGACCCCGGGAGTGTGAAAAAAATCCAATTTTCCTGACCCCGGGAGTGTGAAAAAAATCCAATTTTCCTGACCCCGGGAGTGTGAAAAAATCTGACTTTCCTGAACCCGGGAGTATGAATATATCCGATTTTCCTGACCCCGGGAGTGTGAAAAATATCAGAATTTCCTGACCCCGGGAGTGTGAAAAAATCCAATTTTCCTGACCCCGGGAGTGTGAAAAAAATCCAAATTTCCTTACACCGGGAGTGTGAAAAAAATCCAATTTTCCTGACCCTGGGAGTGTGAAAAAAATCAAATTTTCCTGACACCGGGAGTGTGAAAAAAACAGAATTTCCTGACCCCAGGAGTGTGAAAAAATGTGATTTTCCTGACCCCGGGTGTGTGAAAAATATCAGAATTTCCTGACCCCGGGAGTGTGAAAAATATCAAAATTCCTGACCCCGGGAGTGCGAAAAAATGTGATTTTCTTGACCCCGGGAGTGTAAAAAATATCAGAATCTCCTGAACCCGGGAGTGTGAAAAAATGTGATTTTCTTGACGCCGGGAGTGTGAAAAAAACCCAATTTTCCTAACCCCGGGAGTGTGAAAAAAATCCAATTTTCCTGACGCCAGGAGTGTGAAAAAAACAGAATTTCCTGACCCCAGGAGTGTGAAAAAATGTGATTTTCCTGACCCCGGGAGTGTGAAAAATATCAGAATTTCCTGACCCCGGGAGTGTGAAAAAATGTGATTTTCCTGACCCAAGGAGTGTGAAAAATATCAGAATTTCCTGACCCCGGGAGTGTGAAAAATATCAGAATTTCCTGACCCCGGGAGTGTGAAAAAATCCTAATTTCCTGACCCCGGGAGTGTGAAAAAATCCAATTTTCCTGAGCCCGGGAGTGTGAAAAAATCCAATTTTCCTGACCCGGGGAGTTTGAAAATAATCTGATTTTCCTGAACCTGGGAGTATGAAAATATCCGATTTTCCTGACCCCGGGAGTGTGAAAAATATCAGAATTTCCTGACCCCGTGAGTGTGAAAAAATGTGATTTTCTTGACCCCTGGAGTGTGAAAAAAATCAGAATCTCCTGAACCCGGGAGTGTGAAAAAATGTGATTTTCTTGACCCCGGGAGTGTGAAAAAAATCCAATTTTCCTGACCCCGGGAGTGTGAAAAAAATCCAATTTTCCTGACCCCGGGAGAGTGAAAAAAATCCAATTTTCCTGACCCCGGGAGTGTGAAAAAATCTGACTTTCCTGAACCCGGGAGTATGAAAATATCCGATTTTCCTGACCCCGGGAGTGTGAAAAAATGTGATTTTCTTGACCCCGGGAGTGTGAAAAAAATCAGAATCTCCTGAACCCGGGAGTGTGAAAAAATGTGATTTTCTTGACCCCGGGAGTGTGAAAAAAATCCAATTTTCCTGACCCCGGGAGTGTGAAAAAAATCCAATTTTCCTGACCCCGGGAGTGTGAAAAAAATCCAATTTTCCTGACCCCGGGAGTGTGAAAAAATCTGACTTTCCTGAACCCGGGAGTATGAAAATATCCGATTTTCCTGACCCCGGGAGTGTGAAGAAAATCAGAATCTCCTGAACCCGGGAGTGTGAAAAAAATGTGATTTTCTTGACCCCGGGAGTGAGAAAAAATCCAATTTTCCTGACTCCGGGCGTGTGAAAAAAATCCAATTTTCCTGACCCCGGGAGTGTGAAAAAAATCCAATTTTCCTGACCCGGGGAGTTTGAAAATAATCTGATTTTCCTGAACCCGGGAGTATGAAAATATCCGATTTTCCTGACCCTGGGAGTGTGAAAAATATCAGAATTTCCTGACCCCATGAGTGTGAAAAAATGTGATTTTCTTGACCCCGGGAGTGTGAAAAAAATCCAATTTTCCTGACCCCGGGAGTGTGAAAAAAACTCCAATTTTCCTGACCCCGGGAGTGTGAAAAAAATCTGACTTTCCTGAACCCGGGAGTGTGAAAATATCCGATTTTCCTGACCCCGGGAGTGTGAAAAATATCAGAATTTCCTGACCCCGGGAGTGTGAAAAAATCCAATTTTCCTGACCCCGGGAGTGTGAAAAAAATCCAATTTTCCTGACTCTGGGAGTGTGAAAATAATCCAATTTTCCTGACTCTGGGAGTGTAAAAAAAATCCAATTTTCCTGACACCGGGAGTGTGAAAAAAACAGAATTTCCTGACCCCGGGAGTTTGAAAAATATCAGAATTTCCTGACCCCGGGAGTGTGAAAAAATCCTAACTTTCTGACCCCGGGAGTGTGAAAAAATCCAATTTTCCTGACCCCGGGAGTGTGAAAAAATCCAATTTTCCTGACCCGGGGAGTTTGAAAAAAATCTGTTTTTCCTGAACCCGGGAGTGTGAAAATATCCGATTTTCCTGGACCCGGGAGTGTGAAAAATATCAGAATTTCCTGACCCCGGGAGTGCGAAAAAATGTGATTTTCTTGACCCCGGGAGTGTGAAAAAATCAGAATCTCCTGAACCCGGGAGTGTGAAAAAATGTGATTTTCTTGACCCCGGGTGTGTGAAAAAAACCCAATTTTCCTGACCCCGGGAGTTTGAAAATAATCTGATTTTCCTGAACCTGGGAGTATGAAAAAATCCAATTTTCCTGACACCGTGAGTATGAAAAAAATCCAATTTTCCTGACTCTGGGAGTGTGAAAAAAATCCAATTTTCCTTATGCCGGGCGTGTGAAAAAACAGAATTTCCTGATCCCAGGAGTGTGAAACAATGTGATTTTCCTGACCCCGGGAGTGTGAAAAATATCAGAATTTCCTGACCCCGGGAGTGTGAAAAAATCCAATTTTCCTGACCCCGGGAGTGTGAAAAAAATCTGATTTTCCTGACCCGGGGAGTTTGAAAAAAATCTGGTTTTCCTGAACCCGGGAGTGTGAAAATATCAGAATTTCCTGACCCTGCGAGTGTGAAAAAATGTGATTTTCTTGACCCCGAGATTGTGAAAAAAATTAAATTTTCCTGACCCCGGGAGTGTGAAAATATCTGATTTTCTTGACCCCGGGAGTGTGAAAAAAATTAAATTCTCCTGACCCCGGGAGTGTGAAAAATGTGATTTTCCTAACACCGGGAGTGTGAAAAAAATCAGAATCTCCTGAACCCGGGAGTGTGAAAAAATGTGATTTTCTTGACCCCGGGAGTGTGAAAAATATCAGAATTTCCTGAACCCGGGAGTGTGAAAAAATGTAATTTTCTTGACCCCGGGAGTGTGAAAAAAATCAGAATCTCCTGAACCCGGGAGTGCGAAAAAATGTGATTTTCTTGACCCTGGGAGTGTAAAAAAAATCAAAATCTCCTGAACCCGGGAGTGTGAAAAAATGTGATTTTCTTAACCCCGGGAGTGTGAAAAAAATCCAATTTTCCTAACCCCGGGAGTGTGAAAAAAATCCAATTTTCCTGACCCCGGGAGTGTGAAAAAAATCTGACTTTCCTGAACCTGGGAGTATGAAAATATCCGATTTTCCTGACCCCGGGAGTGTGAAAAATATCAGAATTTCCTGACCCCGGGAGTGTGAAAAAATCCAATTTTCCTGACTCCGGGAGTGAGAAAAAAATCCAATTTTCCTGACACCGGGAGTGTGAAAAAAATCCAATTTTCCTGACTCTGGGAGTTGAAAAAAATCCAATTTTCCTGACCCCGGGAGTGTGAAAAAATCCAATTTTCCTGACACCGGGAGTGTGAAAAAAACAGAATTTCCTGACCCCAGGAGTGTGAAAAAATGTGATTTTCCTGACCCCGGGAGTGTGAAAAATATCAGAATTTCCTGACCCCGGGAGTGTGAAAAAATCCAATTTTCCTGAACCCGGGAGTGTGAAAAAATCCAAATTTCCTGACCCCGGGAGAGCGAAAAAAGGCGATTTTCTTGACCCCGGGAGTGTGAAAAAAATCCAATTTTCCTGACCCCGGGAGTGTGAAAAAAATCCAATTTTCCTGACCCCGGGAGAGTGAAAAAAATCCAATTTTCCTGACGCCAGGAGTGTGAAAAAAATCAAATTTTCCTGACCCCGGGAGTGTGAAAAAAATCCAATTTTCCTGACCCCGGGAGTGTGAAAAAAATCCAATTTTCCTGACCCCGGGAGTGTGAAAAAATCTGACTTTCCTGAACCCGGGAGTATGAAAATATCCGATTTTCCTGACCCCGGGAGTGTGAAAAATATCAGAATTTCCTGACCCCGGGAGTGTGAAAAAATCCAATTTTCCTGACCCCGGGAGTGTGAAAAAAATCCAAATTTCCTTACACCGGGAGTGTGAAAAAAATCCAATTTTCCTGACCCTGGGAGTGTGAAAAAAATCAAATTTTCCTGACACCGGGAGTGTGAAAAAAACAGAATTTCCTGACCCCAGGAGTGTGAAAAAATGTGATTTTCCTGACCCCGGGTGTGTGAAAAATATCAGAATTTCCTGACCCCGGGAGTGTGAAAAATATCAAAATTCCTGACCCCGGGAGTGCGAAAAAATGTGATTTTCTTGACCCCGGGAGTGTAAAAAATATCAGAATCTCCTGAACCCGGGAGTGTGAAAAAATGTGATTTTCTTGACGCCGGGAGTGTGAAAAAAACCCAATTTTCCTAACCCCGGGAGTGTGAAAAAAATCCAATTTTCCTGACGCCAGGAGTGTGAAAAAAACAGAATTTCCTGACCCCAGGAGTGTGAAAAAATGTGATTTTCCTGACCCCGGGAGTGTGAAAAATATCAGAATTTCCTGACCCCGGGAGTGTGAAAAAATGTGATTTTCCTGACCCAAGGAGTGTGAAAAATATCAGAATTTCCTGACCCCGGGAGTGTGAAAAATATCAGAATTTCCTGACCCCGGGAGTGTGAAAAAATCCTAATTTCCTGACCCCGGGAGTGTGAAAAAATCCAATTTTCCTGAGCCCGGGAGTGTGAAAAAATCCAATTTTCCTGACCCGGGGAGTTTGAAAATAATCTGATTTTCCTGAACCTGGGAGTATGAAAATATCCGATTTTCCTGACCCCGGGAGTGTGAAAAATATCAGAATTTCCTGACCCCGTGAGTGTGAAAAAATGTGATTTTCTTGACCCCTGGAGTGTGAAAAAAATCAGAATCTCCTGAACCCGGGAGTGTGAAAAAATGTGATTTTCTTGACCCCGGGAGTGTGAAAAAAATCCAATTTTCCTGACCCCGGGAGTGTGAAAAAAATCCAATTTTCCTGACCCCGGGAGAGTGAAAAAAATCCAATTTTCCTGACCCCGGGAGTGTGAAAAAATCTGACTTTCCTGAACCCGGGAGTATGAAAATATCCGATTTTCCTGACCCCGGGAGTGTGAAAAAATGTGATTTTCTTGACCCCGGGAGTGTGAAAAAAATCAGAATCTCCTGAACCCGGGAGTGTGAAAAAATGTGATTTTCTTGACCCCGGGAGTGTGAAAAAAATCCAATTTTCCTGACCCCGGGAGTGTGAAAAAAATCCAATTTTCCTGACCCCGGGAGTGTGAAAAAAATCCAATTTTCCTGACCCCGGGAGTGTGAAAAAATCTGACTTTCCTGAACCCGGGAGTATGAAAATATCCGATTTTCCTGACCCCGGGAGTGTGAAAAATATCAGAATTTCCTGACCCCGGGAGTGTGAAAAAATCCAATTTTCCTGACCCCGGGAGTGTGAAAAAAATCCAAATTTCCTGACACCGGGAGTGTGAAAAAAATCCAATTTTCCTGACCCTGGGAGTGTGAAAAAATCAAATTTTCCTGACACCGGGAGTGTGAAAAAAACAGAATTTCCTAACCCCAGGAGTGTGAAAAAATGTGATTTTCCTGACCCCGGGCGTTTGAAAAATATCAGAATTTCCTGACCCCAGGAGTGTGAAAAAATGTGATTTTCCTGACCCCGGGAGTGTGAAAAATATCAGAATTTCCTGACCCCGGGAGTGTGAAAAAAATCCAATTTTCCTGACTCTGGGAGTGTGAAAAAAATCCAATTTTCCTGACGCCAGGAGTGTGAAAAAAACAGAATTTCCTGACCCCAGGAGTGTGAAAAAATGTGATTTTCCTGACCCCGGGAGTGTGAAAAATATCAGAATTTCCTGACCCCGGGAGTGTGAAAAAATGTGATTTTCCTGACCCCGGGAGTGTGAAAAATATCAGAATTTCCTGACCCCGGGAGTGTGAAAAATATCAGAATTTCCTGACCCCGGGAGTGTGAAAAAATCCTAATTTCCTGACCCCGGGAGTGTGAAAAAATCCAATTTTCCTGACCCCGGGAGTGTGAAAAAATCCAATTTTCCTGACCCGGGGAGTTTGAAAATAATCTGATTTTCCTGAACCTGGGAGTATGAAAATATCCGATTTTCCTGACCCCGGGAGTGTGAAAAATATCAGAATTTCCTGACCCCGTGAGTGTGAAAAAATGTGATTTTCTTGACCCCTGGAGTGTGAAAAAAATCAGAATCTCCTGAACCCGGGAGTGTGAAAAAATGTGATTTTCTTGACCCCGGGAGTGTGAAAAAAATCCAATTTTCCTGACCCCGGGAGTGTGAAAAAAATCCAATTTTCCTGACCCCGGGAGTGTGAAAAAAAATCCAATTTTCCTGACCCCGGGAGTGTGAAAAAATCTGACTTTCCTGAACCCGGGAGTATGAAAATATCCGATTTTCCTGACCCCGGGAGTGTGAAAAAATATCAGAATTTCCTGACCCCGGGAGTGTGAAAAAATCCAATTTTCCTGACCCCGGGAGTGTGAAAAATTCCAAATTTCCTGACACCGGGATTGTGAAAAAAATCCAATTTTCCTGACCCTGGGAGTGTGAAAAAAATCAAATTTTCCTGACACCGGGAGTGTGAAAAAAACAGAATTTCCTGACCCCAGGAGTGTGAAAAAATGTGATTTTCCTGACCCCGGGAGTGTGAAAAATATCAGAATTTCCTGACCCCGGGAGTGTGAAAAATATCAGAATTTCCTGACCCCGGGAGTGCGAACAAATGTGATTTTCTTGACCCCGGGAGTCTGAAGAAAATCAGAATCTCCTGAACCCGGGAGTGTGAAAAAAATGTGATTTTCTTGACCCCGGGAGTGAGAAAAAATCCAATTTTCCTGACTCCGGGCGTGTGAAAAAAATCCAATTTTCCTGACCCCGGGAGTGTGAAAAAAATCCAATTTTCCTGACCCGGGGAGTTTGAAAATAATCTGATTTTCCTGAACCCGGGAGTATGAAAATATCCGATTTTCCTGACCCTGGGAGTGTGAAAAATATCAGAATTTCCTGACCCCATGAGTGTGAAAAAATGTGATTTTCTTGACCCCGGGAGTGTGAAAAAAATCCAATTTTCCTGACCCCGGGAGTGTGAAAAAAACTCCAATTTTCCTGACCCCGGGAGTGTGAAAAAAATCTGACTTTCCTGAACCCGGGAGTGTGAAAATATCCGATTTTCCTGACCCCGGGAGTGTGAAAAATATCAGAATTTCCTGACCCCGGGAGTGTGAAAAAATCCAATTTTCCTGACCCCGGGAGTGTGAAAAAAATCCAATTTTCCTGACTCTGGGAGTGTGAAAATAATCCAATTTTCCTGACTCTGGGAGTGTAAAAAAAATCCAATTTTCCTGACACCGGGAGTGTGAAAAAAACAGAATTTCCTGACCCCGGGAGTTTGAAAAATATCAGAATTTCCTGACCCCGGGAGTGTGAAAAAATCCTAACTTTCTGACCCCGGGAGTGTGAAAAAATCCAATTTTCCTGACCCCGGGAGTGTGAAAAAATCCAATTTTCCTGACCCGGGGAGTTTGAAAAAAATCTGTTTTTCCTGAACCCGGGAGTGTGAAAATATCCGATTTTCCTGGACCCGGGAGTGTGAAAAATATCAGAATTTCCTGACCCCGGGAGTGCGAAAAAATGTGATTTTCTTGACCCCGGGAGTGTGAAAAAATCAGAATCTCCTGAACCCGGGAGTGTGAAAAAATGTGATTTTCTTGACCCCGGGTGTGTGAAAAAAACCCAATTTTCCTGACCCCGGGAGTTTGAAAATAATCTGATTTTCCTGAACCTGGGAGTATGAAAAAATCCAATTTTCCTGACACCGTGAGTATGAAAAAAATCCAATTTTCCTGACTCTGGGAGTGTGAAAAAAATCCAATTTTCCTTATGCCGGGCGTGTGAAAAAACAGAATTTCCTGATCCCAGGAGTGTGAAACAATGTGATTTTCCTGACCCCGGGAGTGTGAAAAATATCAGAATTTCCTGACCCCGGGAGTGTGAAAAAATCCAATTTTCCTGACCCCGGGAGTGTGAAAAAAATCTGATTTTCCTGACCCGGGGAGTTTGAAAAAAATCTGGTTTTCCTGAACCCGGGAGTGTGAAAATATCAGAATTTCCTGACCCTGCGAGTGTGAAAAAATGTGATTTTCTTGACCCCGAGATTGTGAAAAAAATTAAATTTTCCTGACCCCGGGAGTGTGAAAATATCTGATTTTCTTGACCCCGGGAGTGTGAAAAAAATTAAATTCTCCTGACCCCGGGAGTGTGAAAAATGTGATTTTCCTAACACCGGGAGTGTGAAAAAAATCAGAATCTCCTGAACCCGGGAGTGTGAAAAAATGTGATTTTCTTGACCCCGGGAGTGTGAAAAATATCAGAATTTCCTGAACCCGGGAGTGTGAAAAAATGTAATTTTCTTGACCCCGGGAGTGTGAAAAAAATCAGAATCTCCTGAACCCGGGAGTGCGAAAAAATGTGATTTTCTTGACCCTGGGAGTGTAAAAAAAATCAAAATCTCCTGAACCCGGGAGTGTGAAAAAATGTGATTTTCTTAACCCCGGGAGTGTGAAAAAAATCCAATTTTCCTAACCCCGGGAGTGTGAAAAAAATCCAATTTTCCTGACCCCGGGAGTGTGAAAAAAATCTGACTTTCCTGAACCTGGGAGTATGAAAATATCCGATTTTCCTGACCCCGGGAGTGTGAAAAATATCAGAATTTCCTGACCCCGGGAGTGTGAAAAAATCCAATTTTCCTGACTCCGGGAGTGAGAAAAAAATCCAATTTTCCTGACACCGGGAGTGTGAAAAAAATCCAATTTTCCTGACTCTGGGAGTTGAAAAAAATCCAATTTTCCTGACCCCGGGAGTGTGAAAAAATCCAATTTTCCTGACACCGGGAGTGTGAAAAAAACAGAATTTCCTGACCCCAGGAGTGTGAAAAAATGTGATTTTCCTGACCCCGGGAGTGTGAAAAATATCAGAATTTCCTGACCCCGGGAGTGTGAAAAAATCCAATTTTCCTGAACCCGGGAGTGTGAAAAAATCCAAATTTCCTGACCCCGGGAGAGCGAAAAAAGGCGATTTTCTTGACCCCGGGAGTGTGAAAAAATCAGAATCTCCTGAACCCTGGAGTGTGAAAAAATGTGATTTTCTTGACGCCGGGAGTGTGAAAAAAACCCAATTTTCCTAACCCCGGGAGTGTGAAAAAAATCCAATTTTCCTGACCCCGGGAGTGTGAAAAAAATCCAATTTTCCTGACCCGGGGAGTTTGAAAATAATCTGATTTTCCTGAACACGGGACTATGAAAATATCCGATTTTCCTGACCCCGGGAGTGTGAAAAATATCAGAATTTGCTGAACCCGGGAGTGTGAAAAAATGTGATTTTCTTGACCCCGGGAGTGTGAAAAAAATCAGAATCTCCTGAACCCGGGAGTGCAAAAAAATGTGATTTTCTTGACCCCGGGAATGTGAAAAAAATCAGAATCTCCTGAACCCGGGAGTGTGAAAAATGTGATTTTCTTGACTCCGGGAGTGTGAAAAAACCCCAATTTTCCTGACCCCGGGAGTGTGAAAAAAATCCAATTTTCCTGACCCCGGGAGTGTGAAAAAAATCCAATTTTCCTGACCTGGGGAGTTTGAAAATAATCTGATTTTCCTGAACCCGGGAGTGTGAAAAATATCAGAATTTCCAGACCCCGGGAGTGTGAAAAAATCCAATTTTCCTGACCCCGGGAGTGTGAAAAAAATCCAATTTTCCTGACACCGGGAATGTGAAAAAAATCCAATTTTCCTGACTCTGGGAGTGTGAAAATAATCCAATTTTCCTGACCCCGGGAGTGTGAAAAAATGTGATTTTCCTGACCCCGGGAGTGTGAAAAATATCAGAATTTCCTGACCCCGGAAGTGTGAAAAATATCAGAATTTCCTGACCCCGGGAGTGTGAAAAAAATCCTAATTTCCTGACCCCGGGAGTGTGAAAAAATCCAATTTTCCTGACCCCGGGAGTGTGAAAAAATCCAATTTTCCTGACCCGGGGAGTTTGAAAATAATCTGATTTTCCTGAACCTGGGAGTATGAAAATATCCGATTTTCCTGACCCCGGGAGTGTGAAAAATATCAGAATTTCCTGACCCCGTGAGTGTGAAAAAATGTGATTTTCTTGACCCCTGGAGTGTGAAAAAAATCAGAATCTCCTGAACCCGGGAGTGTGAAAAAATGTGATTTTCTTGACCCCGGGAGTGTGAAAAAAATCCAATTTTCCTGACCCCGGGAGTGTGAAAAAAATCCAATTTTCCTGACCCCGGGAGTGTGAAAAAAATCCAATTTTCCTGAGCCCGGGAGTGTGAAAAAATCTGACTTTCCTGAACCCGGGAGTATGAAAATATCCGATTTTCCTGACCCCGGGAGTGTGAAAAATATCAGAATTTCCTGACCCTGGGAGTGTGAAAAATCCAATTTTCCTGAACCCGGGAGTGTGAAAAAAATCCAAATTTCCTGACACCGGGAGTGTGAAAAAAATCCAATTTTCCTGACCCCGGGAGTGTGAAAAAAATCAAATTTTCCTGACACCGGGAGTGTGAAAAAAACAGAATTTCCTGACCCCAGGAGTGTGAAAAAATGTGATTTTCCTGACCCCGGGAGTGTGAAAAATATCAGAATTTCCTGACCCCGGGAGTGTGAAAAAAATCCAATTTTCCTGACTCTGGGAGTGTGAAAAAAATCCAATTTTCCTGACACCAGGAGTGTGAAAAAACAGAATTTCCTGACCCCAGGAGTGTGAAAAAATGTGATTTTCCTGACCCCGGGAGTGTGAAAAATATCAGAATTTCCTGACCCCGGGAGTGTGAAAAATATCAGAATTCCTGACCCCGGGAGTGCGAAAAAATGTGATTTTCTTGACCCCGGGAGTGTAAAAAATATCAGAATCTCCTGAACCCGGGAGTGTGAAAAAATGTGATTTTCTTGACGCCGGGAGTGTGAAAAAAACCCAATTTTCCTAACCCCGGGAGTGTGAAAAAAATCCAATTTTCCTGACCCCGGGAGTGTGGAAAAAAACCAATTTTCCTAACCCCGGGAGTGTGAAAAAAATCCAATTTTCCTGACCCCGGGAGTGTGAAAAAAATCCAATTTTCCTGGCGCCAGGAGTGTGAAAAAAATCCAATTTTCCTGACCCGGGAAGTTTGAAAAAAATCTGGTTTTCCTGACCCCGGGAGTGTGAAAAAAATCCAATTTTCCTGACTCTGGGAGTGTGAAAAATTTCAATTTTCCTGACCCCGGGAGTGTGAAAAAAATCCAATTTTCCTGACCCGGGGAGTTTGAAAAAAATCTGGTTTTCCTGACTCCAGGAGTGTGAAAAATATCAGAATTTCCTGACCCCACGAGTGTCAAAACATTTGATTTTCTTGACCCCGGGAGTGTGAAAATATCCGATTTTCCTGACTCTAGGAGTGTGAAAAAAATCCAATTTTCCTGACACCGGGAGTGTGAAAAAAACAGAATTTCCTGACCCCGGGAGTTTGAAAAATATCAGAATTTCCTGACCCCGGGAGTGTGAAAAAATCCTAACTTTCTGACCCCGGGAGTGTGAAAAAATCCAATTTTCCTGACCCCGGGAGTGTGAAAAAATCCAATTTTCCTGACCCGGGGAGTTTGAAAAAAATCTGTTTTTCCTGAACCCGGGAGTGTGAAAATATCCGATTTTCCTGGACCCGGGAGTGTGAAAAATATCAGAATTTCCTGACCCCGGGAGTGCGAAAAAATGTGATTTTCTTGACCCCGGGAGTGTGAAAAAATCAGAATCTCCTGAACCCGGGAGTGTGAAAAAATGTGATTTTCTTGACCCCGGGTGTGTGAAAAAAACCCAATTTTCCTGACCCCGGGAGTTTGAAAATAATCTGATTTTCCTGAACCTGGGAGTATGAAAAAATCCAATTTTCCTGACACCGTGAGTATGAAAAAAATCCAATTTTCCTGACTCTGGGAGTGTGAAAAAAATCCAATTTTCCTTATGCCGGGCGTGTGAAAAAACAGAATTTCCTGATCCCAGGAGTGTGAAACAATGTGATTTTCCTGACCCCGGGAGTGTGAAAAATATCAGAATTTCCTGACCCCGGGAGTGTGAAAAAATCCAATTTTCCTGACCCCGGGAGTGTGAAAAAAATCTGATTTTCCTGACCCGGGGAGTTTGAAAAAAATCTGGTTTTCCTGAACCCGGGAGTGTGAAAATATCAGAATTTCCTGACCCTGCGAGTGTGAAAAAATGTGATTTTCTTGACCCCGAGATTGTGAAAAAAATTAAATTTTCCTGACCCCGGGAGTGTGAAAATATCTGATTTTCTTGACCCCGGGAGTGTGAAAAAAATTAAATTCTCCTGACCCCGGGAGTGTGAAAAATGTGATTTTCCTAACACCGGGAGTGTGAAAAAAATCAGAATCTCCTGAACCCGGGAGTGTGAAAAAATGTGATTTTCTTGACCCCGGGAGTGTGAAAAATATCAGAATTTCCTGAACCCGGGAGTGTGAAAAAATGTAATTTTCTTGACCCCGGGAGTGTGAAAAAAATCAGAATCTCCTGAACCCGGGAGTGCGAAAAAATGTGATTTTCTTGACCCTGGGAGTGTAAAAAAAATCAAAATCTCCTGAACCCGGGAGTGTGAAAAAATGTGATTTTCTTAACCCCGGGAGTGTGAAAAAAATCCAATTTTCCTAACCCCGGGAGTGTGAAAAAAATCCAATTTTCCTGACCCCGGGAGTGTGAAAAAAATCTGACTTTCCTGAACCTGGGAGTATGAAAATATCCGATTTTCCTGACCCCGGGAGTGTGAAAAATATCAGAATTTCCTGACCCCGGGAGTGTGAAAAAATCCAATTTTCCTGACTCCGGGAGTGAGAAAAAAATCCAATTTTCCTGACACCGGGAGTGTGAAAAAAATCCAATTTTCCTGACTCTGGGAGTTGAAAAAAATCCAATTTTCCTGACCCCGGGAGTGTGAAAAAATCCAATTTTCCTGACACCGGGAGTGTGAAAAAAACAGAATTTCCTGACCCCAGGAGTGTGAAAAAATGTGATTTTCCTGACCCCGGGAGTGTGAAAAATATCAGAATTTCCTGACCCCGGGAGTGTGAAAAAATCCAATTTTCCTGAACCCGGGAGTGTGAAAAAATCCAAATTTCCTGACCCCGGGAGAGCGAAAAAAGGCGATTTTCTTGACCCCGGGAGTGTGAAAAAATCAGAATCTCCTGAACCCTGGAGTGTGAAAAAATGTGATTTTCTTGACGCCGGG
Source organism: Bradypodion pumilum (assembly GCA_035047305.1). Classification (NCBI taxonomy): domain Eukaryota; kingdom Metazoa; phylum Chordata; class Lepidosauria; order Squamata; family Chamaeleonidae; genus Bradypodion; species Bradypodion pumilum. Next base: position 20,051,209 of record JAWDJD010000009.1, on the reverse strand, counting down.
AGTGTGAAAAAAACCCAATTTTCCTAACCCCGGGAGTGTGAAAAAAATCCAATTTTCCTGACCCCGGGAGTGTGAAAAAAATCCAATTTTCCTGACCCGGGGAGTTTGAAAATAATCTGATTTTCCTGAACACGGGACTATGAAAATATCCGATTTTCCTGACCCCGGGAGTGTGAAAAATATCAGAATTTGCTGAACCCGGGAGTGTGAAAAAATGTGATTTTCTTGACCCCGGGAGTGTGAAAAAAATCAGAATCTCCTGAACCCGGGAGTGCAAAAAAATGTGATTTTCTTGACCCCGGGAGTGTGAAAAAAATCAGAATCTCCTGAACCCGGGAGTGTGAAAAATGTGATTTTCTTGACTCCGGGAGTGTGAAAAAACCCCAATTTTCCTGACCCCGGGAGTGTGAAAAAAATCCAATTTTCCTGACCCCGGGAGTGTGAAAAAAATCCAATTTTCCTGACCTGGGGAGTTTGAAAATAATCTGATTTTCCTGAACCCGGGAGTGTGAAAAATATCAGAATTTCCAGACCCCGGGAGTGTGAAAAAATCCAATTTTCCTGACCCCGGGAGTGTGAAAAAAATCCAATTTTCCTGACACCGGGAATGTGAAAAAAATCCAATTTTCCTGACTCTGGGAGTGTGAAAATAATCCAATTTTCCTGACCCCGGGAGTGTGAAAAAATGTGATTTTCCTGACCCCGGGAGTGTGAAAAATATCAGAATTTCCTGACCCCGGAAGTGTGAAAAATATCAGAATTTCCTGACCCCGGGAGTGTGAAAAAATCCTAATTTCCTGACCCCGGGAGTGTGAAAAAATCCAATTTTCCTGACCCCGGGAGTGTGAAAAAATCCAATTTTCCTGACCCGGGGAGTTTGAAAATAATCTGATTTTCCTGAACCTGGGAGTATGAAAATATCCGATTTTCCTGACCCCGGGAGTGTGAAAAATATCAGAATTTCCTGACCCCGTGAGTGTGAAAAAATGTGATTTTCTTGACCCCTGGAGTGTGAAAAAAATCAGAATCTCCTGAACCCGGGAGTGTGAAAAAATGTGATTTTCTTGACCCCGGGAGTGTGAAAAAAATCCAATTTTCCTGACCCCGGGAGTGTGAAAAAAATCCAATTTTCCTGACCCCGGGAGTGTGAAAAAAATCCAATTTTCCTGAGCCCGGGAGTGTGAAAAAATCTGACTTTCCTGAACCCGGGAGTATGAAAATATCCGATTTTCCTGACCCCGGGAGTGTGAAAAATATCAGAATTTCCTGACCCTGGGAGTGTGAAAAATCCAATTTTCCTGAACCCGGGAGTGTGAAAAAAATCCAAATTTCCTGACACCGGGAGTGTGAAAAAAATCCAATTTTCCTGACCCCGGGAGTGTGAAAAAAATCAAATTTTCCTGACACCGGGAGTGTGAAAAAAACAGAATTTCCTGACCCCAGGAGTGTGAAAAAATGTGATTTTCCTGACCCCGGGAGTGTGAAAAATATCAGAATTTCCTGACCCCGGGAGTGTGAAAAAAATCCAATTTTCCTGACTCTGGGAGTGTGAAAAAAATCCAATTTTCCTGACACCAGGAGTGTGAAAAAACAGAATTTCCTGACCCCAGGAGTGTGAAAAAATGTGATTTTCCTGACCCCGGGAGTGTGAAAAATATCAGAATTTCCTGACCCCGGGAGTGTGAAAAATATCAGAATTCCTGACCCCGGGAGTGCGAAAAAATGTGATTTTCTTGACCCCGGGAGTGTAAAAAATATCAGAATCTCCTGAACCCGGGAGTGTGAAAAAATGTGATTTTCTTGACGCCGGGAGTGTGAAAAAAACCCAATTTTCCTAACCCCGGGAGTGTGAAAAAAATCCAATTTTCCTGACCCCGGGAGTGTGGAAAAAAACCAATTTTCCTAACCCCGGGAGTGTGAAAAAAATCCAATTTTCCTGACCCCGGGAGTGTGAAAAAAATCCAATTTTCCTGGCGCCAGGAGTGTGAAAAAAATCCAATTTTCCTGACCCGGGAAGTTTGAAAAAAATCTGGTTTTCCTGACCCCGGGAGTGTGAAAAAAATCCAATTTTCCTGACTCTGGGAGTGTGAAAAATTTCAATTTTCCTGACCCCGGGAGTGTGAAAAAAATCCAATTTTCCTGACCCGGGGAGTTTGAAAAAAATCTGGTTTTCCTGACTCCAGGAGTGTGAAAAATATCAGAATTTCCTGACCCCACGAGTGTCAAAACATTTGATTTTCTTGACCCCGGGAGTGTGAAAATATCCGATTTTCCTGACTCTAGGAGTGTGAAAAAAATCCAATTTTCCTGACACCGGGAGTGTGAAAAAAATCCAATTTTCCTGACTCTGGGAGTGTGAAAAAAATCCAATTTTCCTGACCCCGGGAGTGTGAAAAAATCAAATTTTCCTGACACCGGGAGTGTGAAAAAAACAGAATTTCCTGACCCCAGGAGTGTGAATAAATGTGATTTTCCTGACCCTAGGAGTGTGAAAAATATCAGAATTTCCTGACCCCGGGTGTGTGAAAAAAAACCAATTTTCCTGACTCTGGGAGTGTGAAAAAAACAGAATTTCCTGACCCCAGGAGTGTGAAAAATGTGATTTTCCTGACCCGGGGAGTTTGAAAATAATCTGATTTTCCTGACCGGGGGAGTTTGAAAAAAATCTGGTTTTCCTGAACCCGGGAGTGTGAAAATATCAGAATTTCCTGACCCTGCGAGTGTGAAAAAATGTGATTTTCTTGACCCCGGAATTGTGAAAAAAATTAAATTTTCCTGACCCCGGGAGTGTGAAAATATCTGATTTTCTTGACCCCGGGAGTGTGAAAAAAATTAAATTCTCCTGACCCCGGGAGTGTGAAAAATGTGATTTTCCTAACACCGGGAGTGTGAAAAAAATCAGAATCTCCTGAAACCGGGAGTGTGAAAAAATGTGATTTTCTTGACCCCAGGAGTGTGAAAAAAACCAATTTTCCTGACCCCGGGAGTGTGAAAAAAAATCCAATTTTCCTGACCCCAGGAGTGTGAAAAAAACTCCAATTTTCCTGACCCCGGGAGTGTGAAAAAAACAGAATTTCCTGACCCCAGCAGAGTGAAAAAATGTGATTTTCCTGACCCCGGGAGTGTGAAAAATATCAGAATTTCCTGACCCCGGGAGTGTCAAAAAATCCAATTTTCCTGACCCCGGGAGTGTGAAAAAATCCAAATTTCCTGACCCCGGGAGTGTGAAAAAATCCAATTTTCCTGACCCGGGGAGTTTGAAAAAAATCTGGTTTTCCTGAACCCGGGAGTGTGAAAATATCCGATTTTCCTGAACCCGGGAGTGTGAAAAATATCAGAATTTCCTGACCCCGGGATTTCGAAAAAATGTGATTTTCTTGACCCCGGGAGTGTGAAAAAATATCAGAATCTCCTGAACCCGGGAGTTTGAAAAAATGTGATTTTCTTGACCCCGGGAGTGTGAAAAAAATCCAATTTTCCTGACCCCAGGAGTGTGAAAAAAATCCAATTTTCCTGACCCCGGGAGTGTGAAAAATATCAGAATTTCCTGACCCCAGAAGTGTGAAAAATATCAGAATTTCCTGACCCCGGGAGTGTGAAAAAATCCTAATTTCCTGACCCCGGGAGTGTGAAAAAATCCAATTTTCCTGACCCCGGGAGTGTGAAAAAATCCAATTTTCCTGACCCGGGGAGTTTGAAAATAATCTGATTTTCCTGAACCTGGGAGTATGAAAATATCCGATTTTCCTGACCCCGGGAGTGTGAAAAATATCAGAATTTCCTGACCCCGTGAGTGTGAAAAAATGTGATTTTCTTGACCCCTGGAGTGTGAAAAAAATCAGAATCTCCTGAACCCGGGAGTGTGAAAAAATGTGATTTTCTTGACCCCGGGAGTGTGAAAAAAATCCAATTTTCCTGACCCCGGGAGTGTGAAAAAAATCCAATTTTCCTGACCCCGGGAGTGTGAAAAAAATCCAATTTTCCTGAGCCCGGGAGTGTGAAAAAATCTGACTTTCCTGAACCCGGGAGTATGAAAATATCCGATTTTCCTGACCCCGGGAGTGTGAAAAATATCAGAATTTCCTGACCCTGGGAGTGTGAAAAATCCAATTTTCCTGAACCCGGGAGTGTGAAAAAAATCCAAATTTCCTGACACCGGGAGTGTGAAAAAAATCCAATTTTCCTGACCCCGGGAGTGTGAAAAAAATCAAATTTTCCTGACACCGGGAGTGTGAAAAAAACAGAATTTCCTGACCCCAGGAGTGTGAAAAAATGTGATTTTCCTGACCCCGGGAGTGTGAAAAATATCAGAATTTCCTGACCCCGGGAGTGTGAAAAAAATCCAATTTTCCTGACTCTGGGAGTGTGAAAAAAATCCAATTTTCCTGACACCAGGAGTGTGAAAAAACAGAATTTCCTGACCCCAGGAGTGTGAAAAAATGTGATTTTCCTGACCCCGGGAGTGTGAAAAATATCAGAATTTCCTGACCCCGGGAGTGTGAAAAATATCAGAATTCCTGACCCCGGGAGTGCGAAAAAATGTGATTTTCTTGACCCCGGGAGTGTAAAAAATATCAGAATCTCCTGAACCCGGGAGTGTGAAAAAATGTGATTTTCTTGACGCCGGGAGTGTGAAAAAAACCCAATTTTCCTAACCCCGGGAGCGTGAAAAAAATCCAATTTTCCTGACCCCGGGAGTGTGGAAAAAAACCAATTTTCCTAACCCCGGGAGTGTGAAAAAAATCCAATTTTCCTGACCCCGGGAGTGTGAAAAAAATCCAATTTTCCTGGCGCCAGGAGTGTGAAAAAAATCCAATTTTCCTGACCCGGGAAGTTTGAAAAAAATCTGGTTTTCCTGACCCCGGGAGTGTGAAAAAAATCCAATTTTCCTGACTCTGGGAGTGTGAAAAATTTCAATTTTCCTGACCCCGGGAGTGTGAAAAAAATCCAATTTTCCTGACCCGGGGAGTTTGAAAAAAATCTGGTTTTCCTGACTCCAGGAGTGTGAAAAATATCAGAATTTCCTGACCCCACGAGTGTCAAAACATTTGATTTTCTTGACCCCGGGAGTGTGAAAATATCCGATTTTCCTGACTCTGGGAGTGTGAAAAAAATCCAATTTTCCTGACACCGGGAGTGTGAAAAAAATCCAATTTTCCTGACTCTGGGAGTGTGAAAAAAATCCAATTTTCCTGACCCCGGGAGTGTGAAAAAATCAAATTTTCCTGACACCGGGAGTGTGAAAAAACAGAATTTCCTGACCCCAGGAGTGTGAATAAATGTGATTTTCCTGACCCTAGGAGTGTGAAAAATATCAGAATTTCCTGACCCCGGGTGTGTGAAAAAAAACCAATTTTCCTGACTCTGGGAGTGTGAAAAAAACAGAATTTCCTGACCCCAGGAGTGTGAAAAATGTGATTTTCCTGACCCGGGGAGTTTGAAAATAATCTGATTTTCCTGACCGGGGGAGTTTGAAAAAAATCTGGTTTTCCTGAACCCGGGAGTGTGAAAATATCAGAATTTCCTGACCCTGCGAGTGTGAAAAAATGTGATTTTCTTGACCCCGGAATTGTGAAAAAAATTAAATTTTCCTGACCCCGGGAGTGTGAAAATATCTGATTTTCTTGACCCCGGGAGTGTGAAAAAAATTAAATTCTCCTGACCCCGGGAGTGTGAAAAATGTGATTTTCCTAACACCGGGAGTGTGAAAAAAATCAGAATCTCCTGAAACCGGGAGTGTGAAAAAATGTGATTTTCTTGACCCCAGGAGTGTGAAAAAAACCAATTTTCCTGACCCCGGGAGTGTGAAAAAAAATCCAATTTTCCTGACCCCAGGAGTGTGAAAAAAACTCCAATTTTCCTGACCCCGGGAGTGTGAAAAAAACAGAATTTCCTGACCCCAGCAGAGTGAAAAAATGTGATTTTCCTGACCCCGGGAGTGTGAAAAATATCAGAATTTCCTGACCCCGGGAGTGTCAAAAAATCCAATTTTCCTGACCCCGGGAGTGTGAAAAAATCCAAATTTCCTGACCCCGGGAGTGTGAAAAAATCCAATTTTCCTGACCCGGGGAGTTTGAAAAAAATCTGGTTTTCCTGAACCCGGGAGTGTGAAAATATCCGATTTTCCTGAACCCGGGAGTGTGAAAAATATCAGAATTTCCTGACCCCGGGATTTCGAAAAAATGTGCTTTTCTTGACCCCGGGAGTGTGAAAAAATATCAGAATCTCCTGAACCCGGGAGTTTGAAAAAATGTGATTTTCTTGACCCCGGGAGTGTGAAAAAAATCCAATTTTCCTGACCCCAGGAGTGTGAAAAAAATCCAATTTTCCTGACCCCGGGAGTGTGAAAAAAATCCAATTTTCCTGACCCGGGGAGTTTGAAAATAATCTGATTTTCCTGACCCCGGGAGTGTGAAAAAAATCAGAATCTCCTGAACCCGGGAGTGCGAGAAAATGTGATTTTCTTGACCCCGGGTGTGTAAAAAAAATCAGAATCTCCTGAACCCGGGAGTGTGAAAAAATGTGATTTTCTTAACCCTGGGAGTGTGAAAAAAATCCAATTTTCCTGACCCCGGGAGTGTGAAAATATCCAATTTTCCTGACCCCGGGAGTGTGAAAAAAATCTGACTTTCCTGAACCCGGGAGTATGAAAATATCCGATTTTCCTGACCCTGGGAGTGTGAAAAATATCAGAATTTCCTGAACCCGGGAGTGTGAAAAAATGTGATTTTCTTGACCCCGGGAGTGTGAAAAAAATCAGAATCTCCTGAACCCGGGAGTGCGAAAAAATGTGATTTTCTTGACCCCGGGAGTGTGAAAAAAATCAGAATCTCCTGAACCCGGGAGTGTGAAAAAATGTGATTTTCTTGACCCCGGGAGTGTGAAAAAAAACCAATTTTCCTGACCCCGGGAGTGTGAAAAAATCCAATTTTCCTGACCCCAGGAGTGTGAAAAAAATCCAATTTTCCTGACTCCGGGAGTGTGAAAAAAATCCAATTTTCCTGACCCCAGGAGTATGAAAAAAATCCAATTTTCCTGACCCGGGGAGTTTGAAAATAATCTGATTTTCCTGAACCCGGGAGTATGAAAATATCCGATTTTCCTGACCCCGGGAGTGTGAAAAATATCAGAATTTCCTGACCCCGTGAGTGTGAAAAAATGTGATTTTCTTGACCCCGGGAGTGTGAAAAAAATCCAATTTTCCTCACCCCGTGAGTGTGAAAAAAACTCCAATTTTCCTGACCCCAGGAGTGTGAAAAAAATCTGACTTTCGTGAACCCGGGAGTGTGAAAATATCCGATTTTCCTGACCCCGGTAGTTTGAAAAATATCAGAATTTCCAGACCCCGGGAGTGTGAAAAAATCCAATTATCCTGACCCCGGGAGTGTGAAAAAAATCCAATTTTCCTGACACCGTGAGTGTGAAAAAAATCCAATTTTCCTGACTGGGAGTTTGAAAATAATCCAATTTTCCTGACGCCGGGAGTGTGAAAAAAATCCAATTTTCCTGACACCGGGAGTATGAAAAAAATCCAATTTTCCTGACTCTGGGAGTGTATAAAAAATCCAATTTTCCTGATGCCGGGAGTGTGAAAAAATAGAATTTCCTGACCCCAGGAGTGTGAAAAAATGTGATTTTCCTGACCCCGGGAGTGTGAAAAATATCAGAATTTCCTGACCCCGGGAGTGTGAAAAATATCAGAATTTCCTGACCCCGGGAGTGTGAAAAAATCCTAATTTCCTGACCCCGGGACAGTGAAAAAATCCAATTTTCCTGACCCCAGGAGTGTGAAAAAATGTGATTTTCTTGACCCCTGGAGTGTGAAAAAAATCAGAATCTCCTGAACCCGGGAGTGTGAAAAAATGTGATTTTCTTGACCCCGGGAGTGTGAAAAAAATCCAATTTTCCTGACCCCGGGAGTGTGAAAAAATCCAATTTTCCTGACCCCGGGAGTGTGAAAAAAATCCAATTTTCCTGACACCGGGAGTGTGAAAAAAATCCAATTTTCCTGACTCTGGGAGTGTGAAAAAAATCCAATTTTCCTGACCCCGGGAGTGTGAAAAAATCAAATTTTCCTGACACCGGGAGTGTGAAAAAAACAGAATTTCCTGACCCCAGGAGTGTGAATAAATGTGATTTTCCTGACCCTAGGAGTGTGAAAAATATCAGAATTTCCTGACCCCGGGTGTGTGAAAAAAAACCAATTTTCCTGACACTGGGAGTGTGAAAAAAATCCAATTTTCCTGACGCCAGGAGTGTGAAAAAAACAGAATTTCCTGACCCCAGGAGTGTGAAAAAATGTGATTTTCCTCACCCCGGGAGTGTAAAAAATATCAGAATTTCCTGACCCCGGGAGTGTGAAAAATATCAGAATTCCTGACCCCGGGAGTGCGAAAAAATGTGATTTTCTTGACGCCGGGAGTGTGAAAAAAACCCAATTTTCCTAACCCCGGGAGTGTGAAAAAAATCCAATTTTCCTGACACCAGGAGTGTGAAGTTCAATGAAACTTTTAAGGGAAATTTTCATAACTGTAATTAAGGAACACCAAGAATATTTGACACGGCTGTTTTAATAAACTGGGGAGCTAAAAGTTCTTCTGATAACACTTCTAACAGGCACTAAACAGCACTGAGGTTTTTTTGTTATTTTGCCGGACGTCTGAAACAAAATTCTTGTCAATACAGTAATCAGAGGAGTCAATTTCAGACTAGATACTGTTTTATTATTTGAACACCAGTTGGCATGGTGACTTTTTTTACCTTATACCGGTTCCTTTTGGAGTACAAGCCTGGGAGAATGATGGAAAATATAAACAGCCATGAAATATGTGAACACATATTATTTTTTAAGAGTTAAAAAAGGAGAGGCCTCTTGCTCACAAGGCATAACCTCATGTAAAGCAAAAAGTCTGTTGTGTTCACAGATACATGATTAGATTGCTTTATGCATTGTAATGTTCTAGATTATATTTCTCATTCACTGACAGTGAACATTCTGAGTGGTGGGCACCGTAATGTTACAATGCAGAACTGGACACAGCTAAATCCTTCAAGGAAAATTTTAAGGGAAATTTTCATTACTGTATTTGTCTTTCCCACCTGCTCCCTGTTTTGTAGTGGTAGTTTTAATTTTAATATTTTAAGTTGTCCTGAGAGTAGGTTATATCGTTGTTGTATATTAACCTTTTTAAAATATATGTGGTACAATACTGTAATTATAGAACACCAAGAATATTTGACACGGCTGTTTTAATAAACTGGGGAGCTCAAAGTTCTTCTGATAAAACTTCTAACAGGCACTAAACAGCACTGAGGTTTTTTGTTGTTTTGCGGGACGTCTGAAACAAAATTCTTGTCAATACAGTAATCAGAGGAGTCAATTTCAGACTAGATACTGTTCTTTATTTGAAGACTAGTTGGCATGTTGCCTTTTTTTACCTTATACCGCATCCTTTTGGAGTACAAGCCTGGGAGAAGGATGGAAAATATAAACAGCCAAGAAATATGTGCACATATTGTTTTCTAAGAGTTAAAAAAGGAGAGGCCTCTTGCTCACAAGGCATAGCCTCATGTAAAGGAAAAAGTCTGTTGTGTTCACAGATACATGATTAGATTGTTTTATGCACTGTAATCTTCTAGATTATATTTCTCATTCACTGACTACAGTGAACATTCTGAGTGGTGGGCACCGTAATGTTACAATGCAGAACTGGACACAGCTAAATCCTTCAAGGAAAATTTTAAGGGAAATTTTCATTACTGTAAGTGTCTTTCCCACCTGCTTCCTGTTTTGTAGTGATAGTTTTAATTTTAATATTTTAAGTTGTCCTGAAAGTAACTTATATCTTGGTGTACATTAAACTTTTTAAAATATATGTGGTACAATACTGTAATTATAGAACACCAAGAATATTTGACAGGGCTGTTTTAATAAACTGGGGAGCTAAAAGTTCTTCTGATAACACTTCTAACAGGCACTAAACAGCACTGAGGTTTTTTGTTGTTTTGCGGGACGTCTGAAACAAAATTCTTGTCAATACAGTAATCAGAGGAGTCAATTTCAGACTAGATACTGTTTTATTATTTGAAGAGCAGCTGGCATGGTGACTTTTTTTACTTTCATTTTGGAGTACAAGCCTGGGAGAAGGATGGAAAATATAAACAGCCATGAAATATGTGAACACATATTATTTTTAAGAGTTAAAAAAGGAGAGGCCTCTTGCTCACAAGGCATAGCCTCATGTAAAGCAAAAAGTCTGTTGTGTTCACAGATACATGATTAGATTGTTTTATGCAGTGTAATGTTCTAGATTATATTTCTCATTCACTGAGTACAGTGAACATTCTGAGTGGTGGGCACCATAATGTTACAATGCAGAACTGGACACAGCTAAATCCTTCAAGGAAAATTTTAAGGGAAATTTTCATTACTGTATTTGTCTTTCCCACCTGCTCCCTGTTTTGTAGTGATAGTTTTAATTTTAATATTTTAAGTTGTCCGGAAAGTAGGTTATAGCTTGTTGTTGTACATTAACCTTTTTAGAATACATGTGGTACAATACTGTAATTATAGAACACCAAGAATATTTGACACGGCTGTTTTAATAAACTGGGGAGCTCAAAGTTCTTCTGATAAACCTTCTAGATTATATTTCTCATTCACTGACTACAGGGAACATTCTGAGTGGTGGGCACCGTAATGTTACAATGCAGAACTGGACACAGCTAAATCCTTCAAGGAAAATTTTAAGGGAAATTTTCCTTACTGTATTTGTCTTTCCCACCTGCTTCCTGTTTTGTAGTGATAGTTTTAATTTTAATATATTAAGTTGTCCTGAAGGTTATATCTTGGTGTTGTACAAGAAATTTTTTAAAATATATGTGGTACAATACTGTAATTATAGAACACCAAGAATATTTTACACGGCTGTTTTAATAAACTGGGGAGCTAAAAGTTCCTCTGATAAAACTTCTAGATTATATTTCTCATTCACTGACTACAGTGAACATTCTGAGTGGTGGGCATCGTAATGTTACAATGCAGAACTGGACACAGTTTTAAGGGAAATTTTCATTACTGTATTTGTCTTTTCCCACCTGCTTCCTGTTTTGTAGTGATAGTTTTAATTTTAATATTTTAAGTTGTCCTGAAAGTAGGTGTTGTACATCTTGGTGTTGTACATGAAACTTTTTAAAATATATGTGGTACAATACTGTAATTATAGAACACCAAGAATATTTGACACGGCTGTTTTAATAAACTGGGGAGCTAAAAGTTCTTCTGATAACAAGTCTAACAGGCACAAAACAGCACTGAGGTTTTTTGTTGTTTTGCGGGACGTCTGAAACAAAATTCTTGTCAATACAGTAATCAGAGGAGTCAATTTCAGACTAGATACTGTTTTATTATTTGAAGACCAGTTGGCATGGTGACTTTTTTTACCTTATACCGGTTCCTTTTGGAGTACAAGCCTGGGAGAAGGATGGAAAATATAAACAGCCATGAAATATGTGAACATATTATTTTTTAAGAGTTAAAAAAGGAGAGGCCTGTTGCTCACAAGGCATAGCCTCATGTAAAGCAAAAAGTCTGTTGTGTTCACAGATACATGATTAGATTGTTTTATGCAGTGTAATGTTCTAGATTATATTTCTCATTCACTGAGTACGAACATTCTGAGTGGTGGGCACCATAATGTTACAATGCAGAACTGGACACAGCTAAATCCTTCAAGGAAAATTTTAAGGGAAATTTTCATTACTGTATTTGTCTTTCCCACCTGCTCCCTGTTTTGTAGTGATAGTTTTAATTTTAATATTTTAAGTTGTCCGGAAAGTAGGTTATAGCTTGTTGTTGTACATTAACCTTTTTAAAATACATGTGGTACAATACTGTAATTATAGAACACCAAGAATATTTGACACGGCTGTTTTAATAAACTGGGGAGCTCAAAGTTCTTCTGATAAACCTTCTAGATTATATTTCTCATTCACTGACTACAGGGAACATTCTGAGTGGTGGGCACCGTAATGTTACAATGCAGAACTGGACACAGCTAAATCCTTCAAGGAAAATTTTATGGGAAATTTTCCTTACTGTATTTGTCTTTCCCACCTGCTTCCTGTTTTGTAGTGATAGTTTTAATTTTAATATATTAAGTTGTCCTGAAGGTTATATCTTGGTGTTGTACAAGAAACTTTTTAAAATATATGTGGTACAATACTGTAATTATAGAACACCAAGAATATTTTACACGGCTGTTTTAATAAACTGGGGAGCTAAAAGTTCCTCTGATAAAACTTCTAGATTATATTTCTCATTCACTGACTACAGTGAACATTCTGAGTGGTGGGCATCGTAATGTTACAATGCAGAACTGGACACAGTTTTAAGGGAAATTTTCATTACTGTATTTGTCTTTTCCCACCTGCTTCCTGTTTTGTAGTGATAGTTTTAATTTTAATATTTTAAGTTGTCCTGAAAGTAGGTGTTGTACATCTTGGTGTTGTACATGAAACTTTTTAAAATATATCTTGTACAATACTGTAATTATAGAACACCAAGAATATTTGACACGGCTGTTTTAATAAACTGGGGAGCTAAATGTTCTTCTGATAACAAGTCTAACAGGCACTAAACAGCACTGAGGTTTTTTGTTGTTTTGCGGGACGTCTGAAACAAAATTCTTGTCAATACAGTAATCAGAGGAGTCAATTTCAGACTAGATACTGTTTTATTATTTGAAGACCAGTTGGCATGGTGACTTTTTTTTACCTTATACCGGTTCCTTTTGGAGTACAAGCCTGGGAGAAGGATGGAAAATATAAACAGCCATGAAATATGTGAACACATATTATTTTTAAGAGTTAAAAAAGGAGAGGCCTCTTGCTCACGAGGCATAGCCTCATGTAAAGCAAAAATTCTGTTGTGTTCACAGATACATGATTAGATTGTTTTATGCAGTGTAATGTTCTAGATTATATTTCTCATTCACTGACTACAGTGAACATTCTGAGTGGTGGGCACCGTAATGTTACAATGCAGAACTGGACACAGCTAAATCCTTCAAGGAAAATTTTAAGGGAAATTTTCATTACTGTATTTGTCTTTCCCCTCTGCTCCCTGTTTTGTAGTGATAGTTTTAATTTTAATATTTTAAGTTCTCCTGAAATTAGGTTATATCTTGTTGTTGTACATTAACCTTTTTAAAATATATGTGGTACAATACTGTAATTATAGAACACCAAGAATATTTGACACGACTGTTTTAATAAACTGGGGAGCTCAAAGTTCTTCTGATAAAACTTCTAGATTATATTTCTCATTCACTGACTACAGGGAACATTCTGAGTGGTGGGCACCGTAATGTTACAATGCAGAACTGGACACAGCTAAATCCTTCAAGGAAAATTTTAAGCGAAATTTTCCTTACTGTATTTGTCTTTCCCACCTGCTTCCTGTTTTGTAGTGATAGTTTTAATTTTAATATTTTAAGTTGTCCTGAGAGTAGGTTATATCGTTGTTGTACATTAACCTTTTTAAAATATATGTGGTACAATACTGTAATTATAGAACACCAAGAATATTTGACAGGGCTGTTTTAATAAACTGGGGAGCTAAAAGTTCTTATGATAAAACTTCTAACAGCCACTAAACAGCACTGAGGTTTTTTGTTGTTTTGCGGGACGTCTGAAACAAAATTCTTGTCAATACAGTAATCAGAGGAGTCAATTTCAGACTAGATACTGTTTTATTATTTGAAGACCAGTTGGCATGGTAACTTTTTTTACCTTATACCGGTTCCTTTTGGAGTACAAGCCTGGGAGAAGGATGGAAAATATAAACAGCCAAGAAATATGTGCACATATTATTTTCTAAGAGTTAAAAAAGGAGAGGCCTCTTGCTCACAAGGCATAGCCTCATGTAAGCAAAAAGTCTGTTGTCTTCACAGATACATGATTAGATTGTTTTATGCAGTGTAATGTTCTAGATTATATTTCTCATTCACTGACTACAGTGAACATTCTGAGTGGTGGGCACCGTAATGTTACAATGCAGAACTGGACACAGCTAAATCCTTCAAGGAAAATTTTAAGGGAAATTTTCCTTACTATATTTGTCTTTCCCACCTGCTTCCTGTTTTGTAGTGATAGTTTTAATTTTAATATATTAAGTTGTCCTGAAAGTAGGTTATATCTTGGTGTTGTACATGAAACTTTTTAAAATATATGTGATACAATACTGTAATTATAGAACACCAAGAATATTTGACACGGCTGTTTTAATAAACTGGGGAGCTAAAAGTTCCTCTGATAAAACTTCTAGATTATATTTCTCATTCACTGACTACAGTGAACATTCTGAGTGGTGGGCATCGTAATGTTACAATGCAGAACTGGACACAGCTAAATCCTTCAAGGAAAATTTTAAGGGAAATTTTCATTACTGTATTTGTCTTTCCCACCTCCTTCCTGTTTTGTAGTGATAGTTTTAATTTTAATATTTGAAGTTGTCCTGAAAGTAGGTGTTGTACATCTTGTTGTTGTACATGAACCTTTTTAAAATATATGTGGTACAATACTGTAATTATAGAACACCAAGAATATTTGACCGGGCTGTTTTAATAAACTGGGGAGCTCAAAGTTCTCCTGATAATACTTCTAACAGGCACTAAACAGCACTGAGGTTTTTTGTTGTTTTGCGGGACGTCTGAAACAAAATTCTTGTCAATACAGTAATCAGAGGAGTCAATTTCAGACTAGATACTGTTTTATTATTTGAAGACCAGTTGGCATGGTGACTTTTTTTACCTTATACCGGTTCCTTTTGGAGTACAAGCCTGGGAGAAGGATGGAAAATATAAACAGCCATGAAATATGTGAACACATATTATTTTTAAGAGTTAAAAAAGGAGAGGCCTCTTGCTCACGAGGCATAGCCTCATGTAAAGCAAAAAGTCTGTTGTGTTCACAGATACATGATTAGATTGTTTTATGCAGTGTAATGTTCTAGATTATATTTCTCATTCACTGACTACAGTGAACATTCTGAGTGGTGGGCACCGTAATGTTACAATGCAGAACTGGACACAGCTAAATCCTTCAAGGAAAATTTTAAGGGAAATTTTCATTACTCTATTTGTCTTTCCCCTGGATACTTGACAGGGGGATATTTCCCAGAAAATACAGCATACTTGACAGGGGAAATTTCCCGGAAAATACAGGATACTTGATTGACAGGGAAAATTTCCTGGTAAATACAGGATACTTGACAGGGTGGAAATTTCCTGGCGAAAACATGATACTTGACAGGGGGATATTTCCCGGCAAATGCAGGATACTTGACAGGGGGTCAATTTCCCAGAAAATACAGGATACTTGACTGGGAAAATTTCCTGGCAATTACAGGATACTTGACAGGGTGGAAAATCCCTGGCGAAAACAGGATACTTGACAGGGCTATTTCCTGGCAAATACAGGATACTTGACAGGGGGAAATTTCCCAGAAAATACAGGATACTTGACAGGGCGAAAATTCCTGGCAAAAACTGGATACTTGACAGGGGGAATTTTTCCCTGAAAATACAGGATACTTGACAGGGGTGAAATTTCCCCGCAAATACAGTAAATTTCCCCGCAAATACCTGGACACAGCTAAATCCCTCAAGGAAACTTTTAAGGGAAATTTTCATTACTGTAATTATAGAACACCAAGAATATTTGACACAGCTGTTTTAATAAACTGGGGAGCTAAAAGTTCTTCTAACAGGATAATAAACAGCACTGAGGTTATTTTTGGTGTTGTTTTGGGGGATGTTTGAAACAAAGTTCTTGTCAATACAGTAATCAGAGTCAATTTCAGACTAGATACTCTTTTATTATTTCAAGACCAGTTGGCATGGTGACTTTTTTACCTTATACCGGTTCCTTTTGGAGTACAAGCCTGGGAGAAGCATGGAAAATATAAGCAGCCATGAAATATGTGAACATATTATTTTTAAGAGTTAAAAAAGGAGAGGCCTCTTCCCCACAAGGTATAGCCTCATGTAAAGTAAGTGAATGAGAAATATAATCTAGAAATTTTATCAGAAGAACTTCTGATGTAAAGCAAAAGGTCTGGTGTTCACACAGCTAAATCCTTCAAGGAAAATTTTAAGGGAAATTTTCCTTACTATATTTGTCTTTCCCACCTGCTTCCTGTTTTGTAGTGATAGTTTTAATTTTAATATATTAAGTTGTCCTGAAAGTAGGTTATATCTTGGTGTTGTACATGAAACTTTTTAAAATATATGTGATACAATACTGTAATTATAGAACACCAAGAATATTTGACACGGCTGTTTTAATAAACTGGGGAGCTAAAAGTTCCTCTGATAAAACTTCTAGATTATATTTCTCATTCACTGACTACAGTGAACATTGAGTGGTGGGCATCGTAATGTTACAATGCAGAACTGGACACAGCTAAATCCTTCAAGGAAAATTTTAAGGGAAATTTTCATTACTGTATTTGTCTTTCCCACCTCCTTCCTGTTTTGTAGTGATAGTTTTAATTTTAATATTTTAAGTTGTCCTGAAAGTAGGTGTTGTACATCTTGTTGTTGTACATGAACCTTTTTAAAATATATGTGGTACAATACTGTAATTATAGAACACCAAGAATATTTGACCGGGCTGTTTTAATAAACTGGGGAGCTCAAAGTTCTCCTGATAATACTTCTAACAGGCACTAAACAGCACTGAGGTTTTTTGTTGTTTTGCGGGACGTCTGAAACAAAATTCTTGTCAATACAGTAATCAGAGGAGTCAATTTCAGACTAGATACTGTTTTATTATTTGAAGACCAGTTGGCATGGTGACTTTTTTTTACCTTATACCGGTTCCTTTTGGAGTACAAGCCTGGGAGAAGAATGGAAAATATAAACAGCCATGAAATATGTGAACACATATTATTTTTAAGAGTTAAAAAAGGAGAGGCCTCTTGCTCACGAGGCATAGCCTCATGTAAAGCAAAAAGTCTGTTGTGTTCACAGATACATGATTAGATTGTTTTATGCAGTGTAATGTTCTAGATTATATTTCTCATTCACTGAGTACAGTGAACATTCTGAGTGGTGGGCACCGTAATGTTACAATGCAGAACTGGACAGCTAAATCCTTCAAGGAAAATTTTAAGGGAAATTTTCATTACTGTATTTGTCTTTCCCCTCTGCTCCCTGTTTTGTAGTGATAGTTTTAATTTTAATATTTTAAGTTGTCCGGAAAGTAGGTTATATCTTGTTGTTGTACATTAACCTTTTTAAAATATATGTGGTACAATACTGTAATTATAGAACACCAAGAATATTTGACACGACTGTTTTAATAAACTGGGGAGCTCAAAGTTCTTCTGATAAAACTTCTAGATTATATTTCTCATTCACTGACTACAGGGAACATTCTGAGTGGTGGGCACCGTAATGTTACAATGCAGAACTGGACACAGCTAAATCCTTCAAGGAAAATTTTAAGCGAAATTTTCCTTACTGTATTTGTCTTTCCCACCTGCTTCCTGTTTTGTAGTGATAGTTTTAATTTTAATATTTTAAGTTGTCCTGAGAGTAGGTTATATCGTTGTTGTACATTAACCTTTTTAAAATATATGTGGTACAATACTGTAATTATAGAACACCAAGAATATTTGACAGGGCTGTTTTAATAAACTGGGGAGCTAAAAGTTCTTATGATAAAACTTCTAACAGCCACTAAACAGCACTGAGGTTTTTTGTTGTTTTGCGGGACGTCTGAAACAAAATTCTTGTCAATACAGTAATCAGAGGAGTCAATTTCAGACTAGATACTGTTTTATTATTTGAAGACCAGTTGGCATGGTAACTTTTTTTACCTTATACCGGTTCCTTTTGGAGTACAAGCCTGGGAGAAGGATGGAAAATATAAACAGCCAAGAAATATGTGCACATATTATTTTCTAAGAGTTAAAAAAGGAGAGGCCTCTTGCTCACAAGGCATAGCCTCATGTAAGCAAAAAGTCTGTTGTCTTCACAGATACATGATTAGATTGTTTTATGCAGTGTAATGTTCTAGATTATATTTCTCATTCACTGACTACAGTGAACATTCTGAGTGGTGGGCACCGTAATGTTACAATGCAGAACTGGACACAGCTAAATCCTTCAAGGAAAATTTTAAGGGAAATTTTCCTTACTGTATTTGTCTTTCCCACCTGCTTCCTGTTTTGTAGTGATAGTTTTAATTTTAATATATTAAGTTGTCCTGAAGGTTATATCATGGTGTTGTACAAGAAACTTTTTAAAATATATGTGGTACAATACTGTAATTATAGAACACCAAGAATATTTGACACGGCTGTTTTAATAAACTGGGGAGCTAAAAGTTCCTCTGATAAAACTTCTAGATTATAATTCTCATTCACTGACTACAGTGAACATTCTGAGTGGTGGGCACCGTAATGTTACAATGCAGAACTGGACACAGTTTTAAGGGAAATTTTCATTACTGTATTTGTCTTTTCCCCCCTGCTCCCTGTTTTGTAGTGATAGTTTTAATTTTAATATTTTAAGTTGTCCTGAAATTAGGTTATATCTTGGTGTTGTACATGAAACTTTTTAAAATATATGTGGTACAATACTGTAATTATAGACCAAGAATATTTGACAGGGCTGTTTTAATAAACTGGGGAGCTAAAAGTTCTTCTGATAACACTTCTAACAGGCACTAAACAGCACTGAGGTTTTTTGTTGTTTTGCGTGACGTCTGAAACAAGATTCTTGTCAATACAGTAATCAGAGGAGTCAATTTCAGACTAGATACTTTTTTATTATTTGAAGACCAGTTGGCATGGTGACTTTTTTTACCTTATACCGGTTCCTTTTGGAGTACAAGCCTGGGAGAAGGATGGAAAATATAAACAGCCATGAAATATGTGAACACATATTATTTTTAAGAGTTAAAAAAGGAGAGGCCTCTTGCTCACGAGGCATAGCCTCATGTAAAGCAAAAAGTCTGTTGTGTTCACAGATACATGATTAGATTGTTTTATGCAGTGTAATGTTCTAGATTATATTTCTCATTCACTGACTACAGTGAACATTCTGAGTGGTGGGCACCGTAATGTTACAATGCAGAACTGGACACAGCTAAATCCTTCAAGGAAAATTTTAAGGGAAATTTTCATTACTCTATTTGTCTTTCCCCTGGATACTTGACAGGGGGATATTTCCCAGAAAATACAGCATACTTGACAGGGGAAATTTCCCGGAAAATACAGGATACTTGATTGACAGGGAAAATTTCCTGGTAAATACAGGATACTTGACAGGGTGGAAATTTCCTGGCGAAAACATGATACTTGACAGGGGGATATTTCCCGGCAAATGCAGGATACTTGACAGGGGGTCAATTTCCCAGAAAATACAGGATACTTGACTGGGAAAATTTCCTGGCAATTACAGGATACTTGACAGGGTGGAAAATCCCTGGCGAAAACAGGATACTTGACAGGGCTATTTCCTGGCAAATACAGGATACTTGACAGGGGGAAATTTCCCAGAAAATACAGGATACTTGACAGGGCGAAAATTCCTGGCAAAAACTGGATACTTGACAGGGGGAATTTTTCCCTGAAAATACAGGATACTTGACAGGGGTGAAATTTCCCCGCAAATACAGTAAATTTCCCCGCAAATACCTGGACACAGCTAAATCCCTCAAGGAAACTTTTAAGGGAAATTTTCATTACTGTAATTATAGAACACCAAGAATATTTGACACAGCTGTTTTAATAAACTGGGGAGCTAAAAGTTCTTCTAACAGGCAATAAACAGCACTGAGGTTATTTTTGGTGTTGTTTTGGGGGATGTTTGAAACAAAGTTCTTGTCAATAAAGTAATCAGAGTCAATTTCAGACTAGATACTCTTTTATTATTTCAAGACCAGTTGGCATGGTGACTTTTTTACCTTATACCGGTTCCTTTTGGAGTACAAGCCTGGGAGAAGCATGGAAAATATAAGCAGCCATGAAATATGTGAACATATTATTTTTAAGAGTTAAAAAAGGAGAGGCCTCTTCCCCACAAGGTATAGCCTCATGTAAAGTAAGTGAATGAGAAATATAATCTAGAAATTTTATCAGAAGAACTTCTGATGTAAAGCAAAAGGTCTGGTGTTCACAAATAATGATTGGATTGTTTTATACAGTGTAATGTTCTAGATTATATTTCTCATTCACTGACTACAGTGAACATTCTGAGTGGTGGGCACCGTAATGTTACAATGCAGAACTGGACACAGCTAAATCCTTCAAGGAAAATTTTAAGGGAAATTTTCATTACTGTATTTGTCTTTCCCACCTGCTTCCTGTTTTGTTGTGATAGTTTTAATTTTAATATTTTAGGTTGTCCTGAAAGTAGGTTATAGCTTGTTGTACATTAACCTTTTTAAAATACATGTGGTACAATACTGTAATTATAGAACATCAATAATATTTGACACGGCTGTTTTAATAAACTGGGGAGCTCAAAGTTCTTCTGATAAAACTTCTAGATTATATTTCTCATTCACTGACTACAGGGAACATTCTGAGTGGTGGGCACCGTAATGTTACAATGCAGAACTGGACACAGCTAAATCTTTCAAGGAAAATTTTAAGGGAAATTTTCCTTACTATATTTGTCTTTTCCACCTGCTTCCTGTTTTGTAGTGATAGTTTTAATTTTAATATATTAAGTTGTCCTGAAAGTAGGTTATATCTTGGTGTTGTACATGAAACTTTTTAAAATATATGTGGTACAATACTAATTATAGAACACCAAGAATATTTGACACAGCTGTTTTAATAAACTGGGGAGCTAAAAGTTCCTCTGATAAAACTTCTAGATTATATTTCTCATTCACTGACTACAGTGAACATTCTGAGTGGTGGGCATCGTAATGTTACAATGCAGAACTGGACACAGCTAAATCCTTCAAGAGAAATTTTAAGGGAAATTTTCATTACTGTATTTGTCTTTCCCACCTGCTTCCTGTTTTGTAGTGATAGATTTAATTTTAATATTTTAAGTTGTCCTGAAAGTAGCTTATATCTTGGTGTTGTACGTGAAACTTTTTAAAATATACGTGGTACAATACAGTAATTATAGAACACCAAGAATATTTGACAGGGCTGTTTTAATAAACTGGGGAGCTAAACGTTCTTCTGATAACACTTCTAACAGGCACTAAACAGCACTGAGGTTTTTTTGTTGTTTTACGTGACGTCTGAAACAAGATTCTTGTCAATACAGTAATCAGAGGAGTCAATTTCAGACTAGATACTGTTTTATTATTTGACCAGTTGGCATGGTGACTTTTTTTACCTTATACCGGTTCCTTTTGGAGTAAAAGCCTGGGAGAATGATGGAAAATATAAACAGCCATGAAATATGTGAACACATATTATTTTTTAAGAGTTAAAAAAGGAGAAGCCTCTTGCTCACAAGGCATAACCTCATGTAAAGCAAAAAGTCTGTTGTGTTCACAGATACATGATTAGATTGCTTTATGCATTGTAATGTTCTAGATTATATTTCTCATTCACTGACAGTGAACATTCTGAGTGGTGGGCACCATAATGTTACAATGCAGAACTGGACACAGCTAAATCCTTCAAGGAAAATTTTAAGGGAAATTTTCATTACTGTATTTGTCTTTCCCACCTGCTCCCTGTTTTGTAGTGAGTTTTAATTTTAATATTTTAAGTTGTCCTGAAAGTAACATATCTTGGTGTACATTAAACTTTTTAAAATATATGTGGTACAATACTGTAATTATAGAACACCAAGAATATTTGACAGGGCTGTTTTAATAAACTGGGGAGCTAAAAGTTCTTCTGATAACACTTCTAACAGGCACTAAACAGCACTGAGGTTTTTTGTTGTTTTGCGGGACGTCTGAAACAAAATTCTTGTCAATACAGTAATCAGAGGAGTCAATTTCAGACTAGATACTGTTTTATTATTTGAAGAGCAGTTGGCATGGTGACTTTTTTTACCTTATACCGGTTCATTTTGGAGTACAAGCCTGGGAGAAGGATGGAAAATATAAACAGCCATGAAATATGTGAACACATATTATTTTTAAGAGTTAAAAAAGGAGAGGCCTCTTGCTCACAAGGCATAGCCTCATGTAAAGCAAAAAGTCTGTTGTGTTCACAGATACATGATTAGATTGTTTTATGCAGTGTAATGTTCTAGATTATATTTCTCATTCACTGAGTACAGGGAACATTCTGAGTGGTGGGCACCGTAATGTTACAATGCAGAACTGGA
Source organism: Bradypodion pumilum (assembly GCA_035047305.1). Classification (NCBI taxonomy): domain Eukaryota; kingdom Metazoa; phylum Chordata; class Lepidosauria; order Squamata; family Chamaeleonidae; genus Bradypodion; species Bradypodion pumilum. The sequence continues at coordinate 20,028,884 of JAWDJD010000009.1, read as the reverse complement.
CACAGCTAAATCCTTCAAGGAAAATTTTAAGGGAAATTTTCCTTACTGTATTTGTCTTTCCCACCTGCTTCCTGTTTTGTAGTGATAGTTTTAATTTTAATATATTAAGTTGTCCTGAAGGTTATATCATGGTGTTGTACAAGAAACTTTTTAAAATATATGTGGTACAATACTGTAATTATAGAACACCAAGAATATTTGACACGGCTGTTTTAATAAACTGGGGAGCTAAAAGTTCCTCTGATAAAACTTCTAGATTATAATTCTCATTCACTGACTACAGTGAACATTCTGAGTGGTGGGCACCGTAATGTTACAATGCAGAACTGGACACAGTTTTAAGGGAAATTTTCATTACTGTATTTGTCTTTTCCCCCCTGCTCCCTGTTTTGTAGTGATAGTTTTAATTTTAATATTTTAAGTTGTCCTGAAATTAGGTTATATCTTGGTGTTGTACATGAAACTTTTTAAAATATATGTGGTACAATACTGTAATTATAGACCAAGAATATTTGACAGGGCTGTTTTAATAAACTGGGGAGCTAAAAGTTCTTCTGATAACACTTCTAACAGGCACTAAACAGCACTGAGGTTTTTTGTTGTTTTGCGTGACGTCTGAAACAAGATTCTTGTCAATACAGTAATCAGAGGAGTCAATTTCAGACTAGATACTGTTTTATTATTTGAAGACCAGTTGGCATGGTAACTTTTTTTACCTTATACCGGTTCCTTTTGGAGTACAAGCCTGGGAGAAGGATGGAAAATATAAACAGCCAAGAAATATGTGCACATATTATTTTCTAAGAGTTAAAAAAGGAGAGGCCTCTTGCTCACAAGGCATAGCCTCATGTAAAGCAAAAAGTCTGTTGTCTTCACAGATACATGATTAGATTGTTTTATGCAGTGTAATGTTCTAGATTATATTTCTCATTCACTGACTACAGTGAACATTCTGAGTGGTGGGCACCGTAATGTTACAATGCAGAACTGGACACAGCTAAATCCTTCAAGGGAAATTTTAAGGGAAATTTTCCTTACTATATTTGTCTTTCCCACCTGCTTCCTGTTTTGTAGTGATAGTTTTAATTTTAATATATTAAGTTGTCCTGAAAGTAGGTTATATCTTGGTGTTGTACATGAAACTTTTTAAAATATATGTGATACAATACTGTAATTATAGAACACCAAGAATATTTGACACGGCTGTTTTAATAAACTGGGGAGCTAAAAGTTCCTCTGATAAAACTTCTAGATTATATTTCTCATTCACTGACTACAGTGAACATTCTGAGTGGTGGGCATCGTAATGTTACAATGCAGAACTGGACACAGCTAAATCCTTCAAGGAAAATTTTAAGGGAAATTTTCATTACTGTATTTGTCTTTCCCACCTCCTTCCTGTTTTGTAGTGATAGTTTTAATTTTAATATTTTAAGTTGTCCTGAAAGTAGGTGTTGTACATCTTGTTGTTGTACATGAACCTTTTTAAAATATATGTGGTACAATACTGTAATTATAGAACACCAAGAATATTTGACCGGGCTGTTTTAATAAACTGGGGAGCTCAAAGTTCTCCTGATAATACTTCTAACAGGCACTAAACAGCACTGAGGTTTTTTGTTGTTTTGCGGGACGTCTGAAACAAAATTCTTGTCAATACAGTAATCAGAGGAGTCAATTTCAGACTAGATACTGTTTTATTATTTGAAGACTGTTGTGTTCTGTTGGTTTTATTGTACACACGGATTACAATGTATCTGAGCCAATGTAACCTTGCCTATAGCAACAATGTAACCTTCAGCTGTATCATATAAACCCTGTAATAGGACGCGAGCTAATGACCACCAGCTCGCAGCAGCGAGCGTCCAAGCTCTCTCGGTCCAAACTCATCAAAGGCAACAGCGCGGGAAGTTTTCCCGCCACCACCTACACCTGGACAAGAAGGGCGTGACCTGCAATGACGTCACGCAGACAGTAGCCAATGGGCTACCATGGCACCACGTTCAAATGTGTTACTGCTGTATATAAAGAGCTATCGATCCGCCATTACCTCATGTTCCCTCTGCCCACGATGCAATAAACCTGAGTTAACCCAGCCCGAGGCTGTGTCCTGTGTCTTGGTTGGCATACACCAAATTGGCGACGAAGGTGGGATCATGGATCCCCACGGAACAGCCAGGGCACAGAGCGGTTTCAACATCACCAAACCGCAAGACTGGGAGCTGCTTGAGATGGATTTCCAGGCGGCCCTGGTGGAACTCAGAGTCAAAGGAGAAGACGAGGAGAGAAAGAGGGCCATCCTCACCAGAATGCTCGGGATGGAAACCAAGCGGACGCTGGTGGGCATAATCGCTCCGAAGAAGGTGAGCGACTTTAAGGCGAGCGACATCATGAAACTGCTGCGAGAGCGGTTCTGCCCCTCGAGGGCAATGTTTCCCGCTCGGAGCGCGTTTTGGAGGCGAGTTCAAGCGCCGGATGAGTCGGTTGAGGCATTCGTGGCCGCCATGAGGATAGCCGCCGCCCCCTGTAAATGGGGCGATATCCTGGAGTTGGTCCTCAGGGACGGCGTGTTGTGTGGCCTGAAAGACAAGGAGGTACAGCGCAGCTTGATGAATAAGGAGCCGCCACCCACGCTGGCAGAGGTCATAGAGGCCGCGGAAGCCGCAGAGTCCACGAATGCCGGAGTGGACGAGATGCACCAGTGGCGTGAGTGGCGTCCTAGAGCCGGCAAGGCGGAAAATTCGGTGCACGGGAAGACCGGACAGTCGGTGCACGCGACTCGACGGGCCTCAAAGTCGTCTACGGAAGGCAGCGACGGCGAGGAGGTCCAGAAGGTCCGGAAGGGTGGTCAACGCTGCGAGGGTTGCGGAGCGGCCCACGAGCGCGCGAGATGCCCGTTCAGGAAGGCCGAGTGTTACACCTGCGGCCGTCGGGGGCACATCGCCAAGGCGTGCAGAAAGAGGAAAGAGGGCCGGAGGAAGTCACAAGACCGCGCAGCCAGACCGGACCGTCCAGCGAGGCCCAAAGATGGCGCCCAGACCACGAGGAAGCAGGACGGCGTGGGCCGCGTCTCGGGCGGCAGCGAGGACGACGCCTCAGTGTTCAGCGTGTCCGCGGGACAGTCCCATTACTTCGTTGAGGTATTAGTACAAGGGGCCCCTATTAGGATGGAAATTGACTCGGGGTCCTCCTATTCCATAATTCCCCAGAAAGAGTTCCTGAAAATCGACCCCCACGTGCGGCCCAAGCTTAAAGCGTTGAGGTCCACACTACGGGACATGCAGGGAAACAGCATTCCGGTGTTGGGGGTCGGGAAATTTCGGGTCAAGTTTAAGAGACATTCTGCGGAACTGCCCCTAGTTGTCCTCAAAGGGGGAAGCTGTAGCCTCCTAGGGACACAGTGGTTTCAGCCCTTAGGTTTGTTCATAGGGGGGGTGCATACCGTGGGGGGGGACCCAATACAAGCGGTTTGCGATGCGCATCCCGCCGTTTTTAAGAAAGGACTCGGAAGGTTCAAGGGACCCCCTGTAGCTTTCGACATAGACCCGGAGGTCCGCCCGATAAGACTCAAACCACGCAGGGTGCCGTTTGCACTCAAGGACAAGATAGAGGCGGAACTGGACAAACTGGTGGGCCAGGGGATTCTTATTCCTGTTGACTCCGCGGAGTGGGAAACTCCAATTGTAACGGCTCTAAAGGCTAACGGGGAGGTGCGCATTTGCGCTGATTATAAGTGTACAATTAACAAGGCGATCCGCCCTAATGCATACCCGGTGCCAGTGATCAGCCACCTTTTGGCCAGACTAAATGGGGGAAAGTGTTTCGCTAAACTCGATTTGGCACAAGCCTATCAGCAACTTCCAGTGACCCCCGCCACGGCCGCGGCACAAACGATAGTTACACATAAGGGAGCGTTCCAGGTGTCGCGGTTACAGTTCGGCGTGAACTCGGCACCCGGCCTTTTTCAATCGCTCGTGGAACGCCTCCTAAAGGGCCTGGAGGGGGTGTTGCCTTATTTTGATGACGTGTTGATAACAGGGGGGAGTGAGGCTGAACTGGCGAAAAGGTTGGACAAAGTACTGACCGTGTTCGAGAAAGCGGGGCTGAGATTGAGGAAGGACAAATGTGTTTTTTTCGAGACCGAGGTCGAGTTTTTAGGGTTCCGGATCACACCCGAGGGGATTAAGCCGTCTAACTCCAAAGTAGCAGCCATTAAAAAGGCCCCTCGCCCCACATCCAAAACCGAGCTGCAGTCTTTCCTGGGGCTCCTCAATTTTTACCATACATTCCTCCCGCGGAAGGCGTCCGTGGCCGAACCGCTCCATCGGTTACTTAAAAAGGAGGAGCCATGGATGTGGGGTGACGAGCACGAGAGGGCGTTCAAGGAGCTAAAGCAACTCCTAACATCTGAGGCAATCCTGACGCACTTCGACCCCAAACGGCCAGTGGTCCTAGTCTGTGATGCATCCCCGGTGGGGGTGGGGGCGGTGCTTTGCCACGTGTTGGAGGACGGAAGGGAGGCCCCGGTAGCGTTTTACTCAAGGTCCCTGTCCCAAGCGGAGCGAAATTACGCACAAACCGACAGAGAAGCGTTAGCAATAGTAGCGGGGACCAAAAAATTTCACGATTTTTTGTATGGCCGCCCGTTCAAAATCGTGACCGATCACAAGCCGCTGTTAGGGATTTTCACGGCAAGCAAGCCCACGCCACAGATCCTGTCCCCGAGGATGCTGCGATGGGCTATTTTTCTCAACGCGTACCAACATGAGTTGGAGTACAGGCCCGGAAAGGAGATCAGCCATGCTGATGCGCTTTCGAGATCCCCTCTGCCCTTGTCGGCGGACCAGAAGGCGAGAGCGGAAAGAGACCGCCAGGTGTTGCTAATTGAGGTTTTAGACGCACCCCCACTAGTACCAGCCGACATTGCTAGGGCGACAGGCAAGGACAGGACGCTGGAGAAAGTTAGTGCATGGGTGCAGAAGGGGTGGCCGGCTTCGTCCCCGAGTACAGAGTTCGACCCATTCTTTAGGAAAAAGCTTGAGTTGTCCCTAGAGAGGGGGTGCCTTCTGTGGGGCCAACGGGTGGTGGTCCCTGTGCCCCTGCGGACGAGGGTGCTCGAACTGCTGCACGTCAGCCACCCGGGCATAGTTCGTTCAAAGGCGCTAGCCCGGAGTTACTTCTGGTGGCCACAGCTGGACGCGGACATTGAGCACATGGTCGGCACTTGCGAGGCTTGCCAGGAATCCCGACCTGAGGCGGCCCGTCTCCCGCATAGGGAGTGGGACACGGCAAGGGGGCCGTGGTCCAGAGTGCACGTGGATTTCGCTGGCCCGTTCCGAGGAACCATGTTTCTCCTGGTGGTAGATGCGTTCTCCAAGTGGCTGGAGGTTATCCCAGTAAAGAGCACGTCCTCCGCCACGACAATTAGCCGGCTAAGGAGAGTCTTTTCCACGTTCGGTTTACCCGACACTTTAGTCAGCGATAACGCTAGTTGTTTCACCTCCGCTGAGTTCGGAGCATTCATGGAGGCAAACGCCATTCGGCATGTCACATCCGCACCGTTTCACCCGGCCACGAATGGCCAAGTGGAACGACTAGTGCGTACAACAAAGGACGCGCTGCGGCGCATGGGCCCGGGGGACCTGAATCACCAGGTATGCCAGTTCCTCTTAGCGTATAGGGTAACCCCTTTAGCGTCAGGCTACTCGCCGGCGGAGCTCTTGATGCGGCGAAAACTGACCACGATCCTGTCCAGGCTAGACCCGACGAGGGTCGAGGATAAAGGAAAAAACATAGGGTTGGCAGTCTCGAAAGGTTTCGCCGCCGGGGACCCTGTTCACTGCAGGAACTATTCCAGCGCAGGGCCGGCCTGGGTACCAGGGAAGGTTGTAGAACAGACGGGGCCAGTATCGTACCGGGTCGAGACTAACACCGGCCTCCTCTGGAGGAGGCACGCAGACCAACTGAGGCACCGAGTGAGTGGGCCAGTCAGTGGAGCTCAGCAACAGGATTCAGCGTTAGGGTTCTCCCCCACCCGCTTAACCCAAGGGGGAGACAGCAATGGACAACAGTCCCAAGCAAGGGGGGAAGGAAGCAGAAGCAGCGGCCCCGACTCATATCCTTTTGATAGCAGCGGCCCCGACTCATATCCTTTTGATACGCCAGTCCTATCAGGGGTCGGGGAAGGGGGAGAGGAGTTCGCGCCCGCTGCCCCCGATAGTAATTTTGAGTTGGATTTTGCGAGCCGGGGGGGTTTTCAGGAGTGTTCCCCCACCCGTCCAAGCGAGAAGAGGGGTTTTTCGTTAGCCCCCAGTGCCCCCGGTTCCTCCCTAAGAAAGAGCACACCTCCCAACAACGCCGCGGAGCCGCGGAAAGTCACTAACGAGTCTCCCTCTCATATTACAGGACAGGAAACCAGGGGACAAAGAGAAGGTAGCAAACCCGGGGAGAGGCAGCCCGCATCGAGACCCCAGCGTGTTCGAAATAAGCCATCTTGGCTGAGAGACTTTGTCTCCTAAAAGGGGGGGGAGTGTGTTTAAGTGTGGGCTCGAGACTTTGTCTCGTCCTAGGGGGGAGGGGTGTTGTGTTCTGTTGGTTTTATTGTACACACGGATTACAATGTATCTGAGCCAATGTAACCTTGCCTATAGCAACAATGTAACCTTCAGCTGTATCATATAAACCCTGTAATAGGACGCGAGCTAATGACCACCAGCTGGCAGCAGCGAGCGTCCAAGCTCTCTCGGTCCAAACTCATCAAAGGCAACAGCGCGGGAAGTTTTCCCGCCACCACCTACACCTGGACAAGAAGGGCGTGACCTGCAATGACGTCACGCAGACAGTAGCCAATGGGCTACCATGGCACCACGTTCAAATGTGTTACTGCTGTATATAAAGAGCTATCGATCCGCCATTACCTCATGTTCCCTCTGCCCACGATGCAATAAACCTGAGTTAACCCAGCCCGAGGCTGTGTCCTGTGTCTTGGTTGGCATACACCAAAAAGACCAGTTGGCATGGTGACTTTTTTTACCTTATACCGGTTCCTTTTGGAGTACAAGCCTGGGAGAAGGATGGAAAATATAAACAGCCATGAAATATGTGAACACATATTATTTTTAAGAGTTAAAAAAGGAGAGGCCTCTTGCTCACGAGGCATAGCCTCATGTAAAGCAAAAAGTCTGTTGTGTTCACAGATACATGATTAGATTGTTTTATGCAGTGTAATGTTCTAGATTATATTTCTCATTCACTGAGTACAGTGAACATTCTGAGTGGTGGGCACCGTAATGTTACAATGCAGAACTGGACAGCTAAATCCTTCAAGGAAAATTTTAAGGGAAATTTTCATTACTGTATTTGTCTTTCCCCTCTGCTCCCTGTTTTGTAGTGATAGTTTTAATTTTAATATTTTAAGTTGTCCGGAAAGTAGGTTATATCTTGTTGTTGTACATTAACCTTTTTAAAATATATGTGGTACAATACTGTAATTATAGAACACCAAGAATATTTGACACGACTGTTTTAATAAACTGGGGAGCTCAAAGTTCTTCTGATAAAACTTCTAGATTATATTTCTCATTCACTGACTACAGGGAACATTCTGAGTGGTGGGCACCGTAATGTTACAATGCAGAACTGGACACAGCTAAATCCTTCAAGGAAAATTTTAAGCGAAATTTTCCTTACTGTATTTGTCTTTCCCACCTGCTTCCTGTTTTGTAGTGATAGTTTTAATTTTAATATTTTAAGTTGTCCTGAGAGTAGGTTATATCGTTGTTGTACATTAACCTTTTTAAAATATATGTGGTACAATACTGTAATTATAGAACACCAAGAATATTTGACAGGGCTGTTTTAATAAACTGGGGAGCTAAAAGTTCTTATGATAAAACTTCTAACAGCCACGAAACAGCACTGAGGTTTTTTGTTGTTTTGCGGGACGTCTGAAACAAAATTCTTGTCAATACAGTAATCAGAGGAGTCAATTTCAGACTAGATACTGTTTTATTATTTGAAGACCAGTTGGCATGGTAACTTTTTTTACCTTATACCGGTTCCTTTTGGAGTACAAGCCTGGGAGAAGGATGGAAAATATAAACAGCCAAGAAATATGTGCACATATTATTTTCTAAGAGTTAAAAAAGGAGAGGCCTCTTGCTCACAAGGCATAGCCTCATGTAAAGCAAAAAGTCTGTTGTCTTCACAGATACATGATTAGATTGTTTTATGCAGTGTAATGTTCTAGATTATATTTCTCATTCACTGACTACAGTGAACATTCTGAGTGGTGGGCACCGTAATGTTACAATGCAGAACTGGACACAGCTAAATCCTTCAAGGAAAATTTTAAGGGAAATTTTTCTTACTATATTTGTCTTTCCCACCTGCTTCCTGTTTTGTAGTGATAGTTTTAATTTTAATATATTAAGTTGTCCTGAAAGTAGGTTATATCTTGGTGTTGTACATGAAACTTTTTAAAATATATGTGATACAATACTGTAATTATAGAACACCAAGAATATTTGACACGGCTGTTTTAATAAACTGGGGAGCTAAAAGTTCCTCTGATAAAACTTCTAGATTATATTTCTCATTCACTGACTACAGTGAACATTCTGAGTGGTGGGCATCGTAATGTTACAATGCAGAACTGGACACAGCTAAATCTTTCAAGGAAAATTTTAAAGGAAATTTTCATTACTGTATTTGTCTTTCCCACCTCCTTCCTGTTTTGTAGTGATAGTTTTAATTTTAATATTTTAAGTTGTCCTGAAAGTAGGTGTTGTACATCTTGTTGTTGTACATGAACCTTTTTAAAATATATGTGGTACAATACTGTAATTATAGAACACCAAGAATATTTGACAGGGCTGTTTTAATAAACTGGGGAGCTAAAAGTTCTTCTGATAACACTTCTAACAGGCACTAAACAGCACTGAGGTTTTTTGTTGTTTTGCGGGACGTCTGAAACAAAATTCTTGTCAATACAGTAATCAGAGGAGTCAATTTCAGACTAGATACTGTTTTATTATTTGAAGAGCAGTTGGCATGGTGACTTTTTTTACCTTATACCGGTTCATTTTGGAGTACAAGCCTGGGAGAAGGATGGAAAATATAAACAGCCATGAAATATGTGAACACATATTATTTTTAAGAGTTAAAAAAGGAGAGGCCTCTTGCTCACAAGGCATAGCCTCATGTAAAGCAAAAAGTCTGTTGTGTTCACAGATACATGATTAGATTGTTTTATGCAGTGTAATGTTCTAGATTATATTTCTCATTCACTGAGTACAGGGAACATTCTGAGTTGTGGGCACCGTAATGTTACAATGCAGAACTGGACACAGCTAAATTCTTCAAGGAAAATTTTAAGGGAAATTTTCCTTACTGTATTTGTCTTTCCCACCTGCTTCCTGTTTTGTAGTGATAGTTTTAATTTTAATATATTAAGTTGTCCTGAAGGTTATATCTTGGTGTTGTACAAGAAACTTTTTAAAATATATGTGGTACAATACTGTAATTATAGAACACCAAGAATATTTGACACGGCTGTTTTAATAAACTGGGGAGCTAAAAGTTCCTCTGATAAAACTTCTAGATTATAATTCTCATTCACTGACTACAGTGAACATTCTGAGTGGTGGGCACCGTAATGTTACAATGCAGAACTGGACACAGTTTTAAGGGAAATTTTCATTACTGTATTTGTCTTTTCCCCCCTGCTCCCTGTTTTGTAGTGATAGTTTTAATTTTAATATTTTAAGTTGTCCTGAAATTAGGTTATATCTTGGTGTTGTACATGAAACTTTTTAAAATATATGTGGTACAATACTGTAATTATAGACCAAGAATATTTGACAGGGCTGTTTTAATAAACTGGGGAGCTAAAAGTTCTTCTGATAACACTTCTAACAGGCACTAAACAGCACTGAGGTTTTTTGTTGTTTTGCGTGACGTCTGAAACAAGATTCTTGTCAATACAGTAATCAGAGGAGTCAATTTCAGACTAGATACTGTTTTATCATTTGAAGACCAGTTGGCATGGTAACTTTTTTTACCTTATACCGGTTCCTTTTGGAGTACAAGCCTGGGAGAAGAATGGAAAATATAAACAGCCAAGAAATATGTGCACATATTATTTTCTAAGAGTTAAAAAAGGAGAGGCCTCTTGCTCACAAGGCATAGCCTCATGTAAAGCAAAAAGTCTGTTGTCTTCACAGATACATGATTAGATTGTTTTATGCAGTGTAATGTTCTAGATTATATTTCTCATTCACTGACTACAGTGAACATTCTGAGTGGTGGGCACCGTAATGTTACAATGCAGAACTGGACACAGCTAAATCCTTCAAGGAAAATTTTAAGGGAAATTTTCCTTACTATATTTGTCTTTCCCACCTGCTTCCTGTTTTGTAGTGATAGTTTTAATTTTAATATATTAAGTTGTCCTGAAAGTAGGTTATATCTTGGTGTTGTACATGAAACTTTTTAAAATATATGTGATACAATACTGTAATTATAGAACACCAAGAATATTTGACACGGCTGTTTGAATAAACTGGGGAGCTAAAAGTTCCTCTGATAAAACTTCTAGATTATATTTCTCATTCACTGACTACAGTGAACATTCTGAGTGGTGGGCATCGTAATGTTACAATGCAGAACTGGACACAGCTAAATCCTTCAAGGAAAATTTTAAGGGAAATTTTCATCACTGTATTTGTCTTTCCCACCTCCTTCCTGTTTTGTAGTGATAGTTTTAATTTTAATATTTTAAGTTGTCCTGAAAGTAGGTGTTGTACATCTTGTTGTTGTACATGAACCTTTTTAAAATATATGTGGTACAATACTGTAATTATAGAACACCAAGAATATTTGACCGGGCTGTTTTAATAAACTGGGGAGCTCAAAGTTCTCCTGATAATACTTCTAACAGGCACTAAACAGCACTGAGGTTTTTTGTTGTTTTGCGGGACGTCTGAAACAAAATTCTTGTCAATACAGTAATCAGAGGAGTCAATTTCAGACTAGATACTGTTTTATTATTTGAAGACCAGTTGGCATGGTGACTTTTTTTACCTTATACCGGTTCCTTTTGGAGTACAAGCCTGGGAGAAGGATGGAAAATATAAACAGCCATGAAATATGTGAACACATATTATTTTTAAGAGTTAAAAAAGGAGAGGCCTCTTGCTCACGAGGCATAGCCTCATGTAAAGCAAAAAGTCTGTTGTGTTCACAGATACATGATTAGATTGTTTTATGCAGTGTAATGTTCTAGATTATATTTCTCATTCACTGAGTACAGTGAACATTCTGAGTGGTGGGCACCGTAATGTTACAATGCAGAACTGGACAGCTAAATCCTTCAAGGAAAATTTTAAGGGAAATTTTCATTACTGTATTTGTCTTTCCCCTCTGCTCCCTGTTTTGTAGTGATAGTTTTAATTTTAATATTTTAAGTTGTCCGGAAAGTAGGTTATATCTTGTTGTTGTACATTAACCTTTTTAAAATATATGTGGTACAATACTGTAATTATAGAACACCAAGAATGTTTGACACGACTGTTTTAATAAACTGGGGAGCTCAAAGTTCTTCTGATAAAACTTCTAGATTATATTTCTTTGGTGTATGCAAACCAAGACACAGGACACAGCCTCGGGCTGGGTTAACTCAGGTTTATTGCATCGTGGACAGAGGGAACATGAGGTAATGGCGGATCGATAGCTCTTTATATACAGCAGTAACACATTTGAACGTGGTGCCATGGTAGCCCATTGGCTACTGTCTGCGTGACGTCATTGCGGGTCACGCCCTTCTTGTCCAGGTGTAGGTGGTGGCGGGAAAACTTCCCGCGCTGTTGCCTTTGATGAGTTTGGACCAAGAGAGCTTGGACGCTCGCTGCTGCCAGCTGGTGGTCATTAGCTCGCGTCCTATTACAGGGTTTATATGATACAGCTGAAGGTTACATTGTTGCTATAGGCAAGGTTACATTGGCTCAGATACATTGTAATCCGTGTGTACAATAAAACCAACAGAACACAACACCCCTCCCCCCTAGGACGAGACAAAGTCTCGAGCCCACACTTAAACACACTCCCCCCCCTTAGGAGACAAAGTCTCTCAGCCAAGATGGCTTATTTCGAACACGCTGGGGTCTCGATGCGGGCTGCCTCTCCCCGGGTTTGCTACCTTCTCTTTGTCCCCTGGTTTCCTGTCCTGTAATATGAGAGGGAGACTCGTTAGTGACTTTCCGCGGCTCCGCGGCGTTGTAGGGAGGTGTGCTCTTTCTTAGGGAGGAACCGGGGGCACTGGGGGCTAACGAAAAACCCCTCTTCTCGCTTGGACGGGTGGGGGAACACTCCTGAAAACCCCCCCGGCTCGCAAAATCAAACTCAAAATTACTATCGGGGGCAGCGGGCGCGAACTCCTCTCCCCCTTCCCCGACCCCTGATAGGACTGGCGTATCAAAAGGATATGAGTCGGGGCCGCTGCTATCAAAAGGATATGAGTCGGGGCCGCTGCTTCTGCTTCCTTCCCCCCTTGCTTGGGACTGTTGTCCATTGCTGTCTCCCCCTTGGGTTAAGCGGGTGGGGGAGAACCCTAACGCTGAATCCTGTTGCTGAGCTCCACTGACTGGCCCACTCACTCGGTGCCTCAGTTGGTCTGCGTGCCTCCTCCAGAGGAGGCCGGTGTTAGTCTCGACCCGGTACGATACTGGCCCCGTCTGTTCTACAACCTTCCCTGGTACCCAGGCCGGCCCTGCGCTGGAATAGTTCCTGCAGTGAACAGGGTCCCCGGCGGCGAAACCTTTCGAGACTGCCAACCCTATGTTTTTCCCTTTATCCTCGACCCTCGTCGGGTCTAGCCTGGACAGGATCGTGGTCAGTTTTCGCCGCATCAAGAGCTCCGCCGGCGAGTAGCCTGACGCTAAGGGGGTTACCCTATACGCTAAGAGGAACTGGCATACTTGGTGATTCAGGTCCCCCGGGCCCATGCGCCGCAACGCCTCCTTCGTTGTCCGCACCAGCCGTTCCACTTGGCCATTCGTGGCCGGGTGAAACGGTGCGGACGTGACATGCCGAATGGCGTTTGCCTCCATGAACGCCCCGAACTCGGCGGAGGTGAAACAACTAGCGTTATCGCTGACCAAAGTGTCGGGTAAACCGAATGTGGAAAAGACTCTCCGTAGCCGGCTAATTGTCGTGGCGGAGGACGTGCTCTTTACTGGGATAACCTCCAGCCACTTAGAGAACGCATCTACCACCAGGAGAAACATGGTTCCTCGGAACGGGCCAGCGAAATCCACGTGCACTCTGGACCACGGCCCCCTTGCTGTGTCCCACTCCCTATGCGGGAGACGGGCCGCCTCAGGTCGGGATCCCTGGCAAGCCTCGCAAGTGCCGACCATGTGCTCAATGTCCGCGTCCAGCTGTGGCCACCAGAAGTAACTCCGGGCTAGCGCCTTTGAACGAACAATGCCCGGGTGGCTGACGTGCAGCAGTTCGAGCACCCTCGTCCGCAGGGGCGCAGGGACCACCACCCGTTGGCCCCACAGAAGGCACCCCCTCTCTAGGGACAACTCTAGCTTTTTCCTAAAGAATGGGTCGAACTCTGTACTCGGGGACGAAGCCGGCCACCCCTTCTGCACCCATGAACTAACTTTCTCCAGCGTCCTGTCCTTGCCTGTCGCCCTAGCAATGTCGGCTGGTACTATTGGGGGTGCGTCCAAAACCTCAATTAGCAACACCTGGCGGTCTCTTTCTGCTCTCGCCTTTTGGTCATCCGACAAGGGCAGAGGGGATCTCGAAAGCGCATCAGCATGGCTGATCTCCCTTCCGGGCCTGTACTCCAACTCATGTTGGTACGCGTTGAGGAAAATAGCCCATCGCAGCATTCTCGGGGACAGGATCTGTGGCGTGGGCTTGCTTGCCGTGAAAATCCCTAACAGCGGCTTGTGATCGGTCACGATTTTGAACGGGCGGCCATACAGAAAATCGTGAAATTTTTTGGTCCCCGCTACTATTGCTAACGCTTCCCTGTCGGTTTGTGCGTAATTTCGCTCCGCTTGGGACAGGGACCTTGAGTAAAACGCTACCGGGGCCTCCCTTCCGTCCTCCAACACGTGGCAAAGCACCGCCCCCACCCCCACCGGGGATGCATCACAGACTAGGACCACTGGCCGTTTGGGGTCGAAGTGCGTCAGGATTGCCTCAGATGTTAGGAGTTGCTTTAGCTCCTTGAACGCCCTTTCGTGCTCGTCACCCCACATCCATGGCTCCTCCTTTTTAAGTAACCGATGGAGCGGTTCGGCCACGGACGCCTTCCGCGGGAGGAATGTATGGTAAAAATTGAGGAGCCCCAGGAAAGACTGCAGCTCGGTTTTGGATGTGGGGCGAGGGGCCTTTTTAATGGCTGCTACCTTGGATTTAGACGGCTTAATCCCCTCGGGTGTGATCCGGAACCCTAAAAACTCGACCTCGGTTTCGAAAAAGACACATTTATCCTTCCTCAATCTCAGCCCCGCTTTCTCGAACACGGTCAGTACCTTGTCCAACCTTTTAGCCAGTTCAGCCTCACTCCCCCCTGTTATCAACACGTCATCAAAATAAGGCAACACCCCCTCCAGGCCCTTTAGGAGGCGTTCCACGAGCGATTGAAAAAGGCCGGGTGCCGAGTTCACGCCGAACTGTAACCGCGACACCTGGAACGCTCCCTTATGTGTAACTATCGTTTGTGCCGCGGCCGTGGCGGGGGTCACTGGAAGTTGCTGATAGGCTTGTGCCAAATCGAGTTTGGCGAAACACTTTCCCCCATTTAGCCTGGCCAAAAGGTGGCTGATCACTGGCACCGGGTATGCATTAGGGCGGATCGCCTTGTTAATTGTACACTTATAATCAGCGCAAATGCGCACCTCCCCGTTAGCCTTTAGAGCCGTTACAATTGGAGTTTCCCACTCCGCGGAATCAACAGGAATAAGAATCCCCTGGCCCACCAGTTTGTCCAGTTCCGCCTCTATCTTGTCCTTGAGTGCGAACGGCACCCTGCGTGGTTTGAGTCTTATCGGGCGGACCTCCGGGTCTATGTCGAAAGCTACAGGGGGTCCCTTGAACTTTCCGAGTCCTTTCTTAAAAACGGCGGGATGCGCATCGCAAACCGCTTGTATTGGGTCTCCCCCCACGGTATGCACCCCCCCTATGAACAAACCTAAGGGCTGAAACCACTGTGTCCCTAGGAGGCTACAGCTCCCCCCTTTGAGGACAACTAGGGGCAGTTCCACAGAATGTCTCTTAAATTTGACCCGAAATTTCCCGACCCCCAACACCGGAATGCTGTTTCCCTGTACGTCCCGTAGTGTGGACCTCAACGCTTTAAGCTTGGGCCGCACGTGGGGGTCGATTTTCAGGAACTCTTTCTGGGGAATTATGGAATAGAAGGACCCCGAGTCAATTTCCATCTTAATAGGGGCCCCTTGTACTAATACCTCAACGAAGTAATGGGACTGTCCCGCGGACACGCTGAACACTGAGGCGTCGTCCTCGCTGCCGTCCGAGACGCGGCCCACGCCGTCCTGCTTCCTCGTGGTCTGGGCGCCATCTTTGGGCCTCGCTGGACGGTCCGGTCTGGCCGCGCGGTCTTGTGACTGCCTCCGGCCCTCTTTCCGCTTTCGGCACGCCTTGGCGATGTGCCCCCGACAGCCGCAGGTGTAACACTCGGCCTTCCTGAACGGGCATCTCGCGTGCTCGTGGGCCGCTCCGCAACCCTCGCAGCGTCGACCACCCTTCCGGACCTTCTGGACCTCCTCGCCGTCGCTGCCTTCCGTAGACGACTTTGAGGCCCGTCGAGTCGCGTGCACCAACTGTCCGGTCTTCCCGTGCACCGAATTTTCCGCCTTGCCGGCTCTAGGACGCCACTCACGCCACTGGTGCATCTCGTCCACTCCGGCATTCGTGGACTCTGCGGCTTCCGCGGCCTCTATGACCTCTGCCAGCGTGGGTGGCGGCTCCTTATTCATCAAGCTGCGCTGTACCTCCTTGTCTTTCAGGCCACACAACACGCCGTCCCTGAGGACCAACTCCAGGATATCGCCCCATTTACAGGGGGCGGCGGCTATCCTCATGGCGGCCACGAATGCCTCAACCGACTCATCCGGCGCTTGGACTCGCCTCCAAAACGCGCTCCGAGCGGGAAACATTGCCCTCGAGGGGCAGAACCGCTCTCGCAGCAGTTTCATGATGTCGCTCGCCTTAAAGTCGCTCACCTTCTTCGGAGCGATTATGCCCACCAGCGTCCGCTTGGTTTCCATCCCGAGCATTCTGGTGAGGATGGCCCTCTTCCTCTCCTCGTCTTCTCCTTTGACTCTGAGTTCCACCAGGGCCGCCTGGAAATCCATCTCAAGCAGCTCCCAGTCTTGCGGTTTGGTGATGTTGAAACCGCTCTGTGCCCTGGCTGTTCCGTGGGGATCCATCATCCCACCTTCGTCGCCAATTTGGTGTATGCAAACCAAGACACAGGACACAGCCTCGGGCTGGGTTAACTCAGGTTTATTGCATCGTGGACAGAGGGAACATGAGGTAATGGCGGATCGATAGCTCTTTATATACAGCAGTAACACATTTGAACGTGGTGCCATGGTAGCCCATTGGCTACTGTCTGCGTGACGTCATTGCGGGTCACGCCCTTCTTGTCCAGGTGTAGGTGGTGGCGGGAAAACTTCCCGCGCTGTTGCCTTTGATGAGTTTGGACCAAGAGAGCTTGGACGCTCGCTGCTGCCAGCTGGTGGTCATTAACTCGCGTCCTATTACAGGGTTTATATGATACAGCTGAAGGTTACATTGTTGCTATAGGCAAGGTTACATTGGCTCAGATACATTGTAATCCGTGTGTACAATAAAACCAACAGAACACAACAATTTCTCATTCACTGACTACAGGGAACATTCTGAGTGGTGGGCACCGTAATGTTACAATGCAGAACTGGACACAGCTAAATCCTTCAAGGAAAATTTTAAGCGAAATTTTCCTTACTGTATTTGTCTTTCCCACCTGCTTCCTGTTTTGTAGTAATAGTTTTAATTTTAATATTTTAAGTTGTCCTGAGAGTAGGTTATATCGTTGTTGTACATTAACCTTTTTAAAATATATGTGGTACAATACTGTAATTATAGAACACCAAGAATATTTGACAGGGCTGTTTTAATAAACTGGGGAGCTAAAAGTTCTTATGATAAAACTTCTAACAGCCACTAAACAGCACTGAGGTTTTTTGTTGTTTTGCGGGACGTCTGAAACAAAATTCTTGTCAATACAGTAATCAGAGGAGTCAATTTCAGACTAGATACTGTTTTATTATTTGAAGACCAGTTGGCATGGTAACTTTTTTTACCTTATACCGGTTCCTTTTGGAGTACAAGCCTGGGAGAAGGATGGAAAATATAAACAGCCAAGAAATATGTGCACATATTATTTTCTAAGAGTTAAAAAAGGAGAGGCCTCTTGCTCACAAGGCATAGCCTCATGTAAAGCAAAAAGTCTGTTGTCTTCACAGATACATGATTAGATTGTTTTATGCAGTGTAATGTTCTAGATTATATTTCTCATTCACTGACTACAGTGAACATTCTGAGTGGTGGGCACCGTAATGTTACAATGCAGAACTGGACACAGCTAAATCCTTCAAGGAAAATTTTAAGGGAAATTTTCCTTACTATATTTGTCTTTCCCACCTGCTTCCTGTTTTGTAGTGGTAGTTTTAATTTTAATATATTAAGTTGTCCTGAAAGTAGGTTATATCTTGGTGTTGTACATGAAACTTTTTAAAATATATGTGATACAATACTGTAATTATAGAACACCAAGAATATTTGACACGGCTGTTTTAATAAACTGGGGAGCTAAAAGTTCCTCTGATAAAACTTCTAGATTATATTTCTCATTCACTGACTACAGTGAACATTCTGAGTGGTGGGCATCGTAATGTTACAATGCAGAACTGGACACAGCTAAATCCTTCAAGGAAAATTTTAAGGGAAATTTTCATTACTGTATTTGTCTTTCGCACCTCCTTCCTGTTTTGTAGTGATAGTTTTAATTTTAATATTTTAAGTTGTCCTGAAAGTAGGTTTTGTACATCTTGTTGTTGTACATGAACCTTTTTAAAATATATGTGGTACAATACTGTAATTATAGAACACCAAGAATATTTGACCGGGCTGTTTTAATAAACTGGGGAGCTCAAAGTTCTCCTGATAATACTTCTAACAGGCACTAAACAGCACTGAGGTTTTTTGTTGTTTTGCGGGACGTCTGAAACAAAATTCTTGTCAATACAGTAATCAGAGGAGTCAATTTCAGACTAGATACTGTTTTATTATTTGAAGACCAGTTGGCATGGTGACTTTTTTTACCTTATACCGGTTCCTTTTGGAGTACAAGCCTGGGAGAAGGATGGAAAATATAAACAGCCATGAAATATGTGAACACATATTATTTTTAAGAGTTAAAAAAGGAGAGGCCTCTTGCTCACGAGGCATAGCCTCATGTAAAGCAAAAAGTCTGTTGTGTTCACAGATACATGATTAGATTGTTTTATGCAGTGTAATGTTCTAGATTATATTTCTCATTCACTGAGTACAGTGAACATTCTGAGTGGTGGGCACCGTAATGTTACAATGCAGAACTGGACAGCTAAATCCTTCAAGGAAAATTTTAAGGGAAATTTTCATTACTGTATTTGTCTTTCCCCTCTGCTCCCTGTTTTGTAGTGATAGTTTTAATTTTAATATTTTAAGTTGTCCGGAAAGTAGGTTATATCTTGTTGTTGTACATTAACCTTTTTAAAATATATGTGGTACATTACTGTAATTATAGAACACCAAGAATATTTGACACGACTGTTTTAATAAACTGGGGAGCTCAAAGTTCTTCTGATAAAACTTCTAGATTATATTTCTCATTCACTGACTACAGGGAACATTCTGAGTGGTGGGCACCGTAATGTTACAATGCAGAACTGGACACAGCTAAATCCTTCAAGGAAAATTTTAAGCGAAATTTTCCTTACTGTATTTGTCTTTCCCACCTGCTTCCTGTTTTGTAGTGATAGTTTTAATTTTAATATTTTAAGTTGTCCTGAGAGTAGGTTATATCGTTGTTGTACATTAACCTTTTTAAAATATATGTGGTACAATACTGTAATTATAGAACACCAAGAATATTTGACAGGGCTGTTTTAATAAACTGGGGAGCTAAAAGTTCTTATGATAAAACTTCTAACAGCCACTAAACAGCACTGAGGTTTTTTGTTGTTTTGCGGGACGTCTGAAACAAAATTCTTGTCAATACAGTAATCAGAGGAGTCAATTTCAGACTAGTTACTGTTTTATTATTTGAAGACCAGTTGGCATGGTGACTTTTTTTACCTTACACCGGTTCCTTTTGGAGTACAAGCCTGGGAGAAGGATGGAAAATATAAACAGCCATGAAATATGTGAACACATATTATTTTTAAGAGTTAAAAAAGGAGAGGCCTCTTGCTCACAAGGCATAGCCTCATGTAAAGCAAAAAGTCTGTTGTGTTCACATATACATGATTAGATTGTTTTATGCAGTGTAATGTTCTAGATTATATTTCTCATTCACTGACTACAGTGAACATTCTGAGTGGTGGGCACCGTAATGTTACAATGCAGAACTGGACACAGCTAAATCCTTCAAGGAAAATTTTAAGGGAAATTTTCATTACTGTATTTGTCTTTCCCACCTGCTTCCTGTTTTGTAGTGATAGTTTTAATTTTAATATTTTAAGTTGTCCGGAAAGTAGGTTATAGCTTGTTGTTGTACATTAACCTTTTTAAAATACATGTGGTACAATACTGTAATTATAGAACACCAAGAATATTTGACACGGCTGTTTCAATAAACTGGGGAGCTCAAAGTTCTTCTGATAAACCTTCTAGATTATATATCTCATTCACTGACTACAGGGAACATTCTGAGTGGTGGACACCGTAATGTTACAATGCAGAACTGGACACAGCTAAATCCTTCAAGGAAAATTTTAAGTGAAATTTTCCTTACTGTATTTGTCTTTTCCCCCCTGCTCCCTGTTTTGTAGTGATAGTTTTAATTTTAATATTTTAAGTTGTCCGGAAAGTAGGTTATAGCTTGTTGTTGTACATTAACCTTTTTAAAAATCATGTGGTACAATACTGTAATTATAGAACACCAAGAATATTTGACACGGCTGTTTTAATAAACTGGGGAGCTCAAAGTTCTTCTGATAAACCTTCTAGATTATATTTCTCATTCACTGACTACAGGGAACATTCTGAGTGGTGGGCACCGTAATGTTACAATGCAGAACTGGACACAGCTAAATCCTTCAAGGAAAATTTTAAGGGAAATTTTCCTTACTGTATTTGTCTTTCCCACCTGCTTCCTGTTTTGTAGTGATAGTTTTAATTTTAATATATTAAGTTGTCCTGAAGGTTATATCTTGGTGTTGTACAAGAAACTTTTTAAAATATATGTGGTACAATACTGTAATTATAGAACACCAAGAATATTTGACACGGCTGTTTTAATAAACTGGGGAGCTAAAAGTTCTTCTGATAACACTTCTAACAGGCACTAAACAGCACTGAGGTTTTTTGTTGTTTTGCGTGACGTCTGAAACAAGATTCTTGTCAATACAGTAATCAGAGGAGTCAATTTCAGACTAGATACTGTTTTATTATTTGAAGACCAGTTGGCATGGACACTTTTTTTACCTTATACCGGTTCCTTTTGGAGTACAAGCCTGGGAGAAGGATGGAAAATATAAACAGCCAAGAAATATGAGCACATATTATTTTCTAAGAGTTAAAAAAGGAGAGGCCTCTTGCTCACAAGGCATAGCCTCATGTAAAGCAAAAAGTCTGTTGTGTTCACAGATACATGATTAGATTGTTTTATGCAGTGTAATGTTCTAGATTATATTTCTCATTCACTGAGTACAGTGAACATTCTGAGTGGTGGGCACCGTAATGTTACAATGCAGAACTGGACAGCTAAATCCTTCAAGGAAAATTTTAAGGGAAATTTTCATTACTGTATTTGTCTTTCCCCTCTGCTCCCTGTTTTGTAGTGATAGTTTTAATTTTAATATTTTAAGTTGTCCGGAAAGTAGGTTATATCTTGTTGTTGTACATTAACCTTTTTAAAATATATGTGGTACAATACTGTAATAATAGAACACCAAGAATATTTGACACGACTGTTTTAATAAACTGGGGAGCTCAAAGTTCTTCTGATAAAACTTATAGATTATATTTCTCATTCACTGACTACAGGGAACATTCTGAGTGGTGGGCACCGTAATGTTACAATGCAGAACTGGACACAGCTAAATCCTTCTAGGAAAATTTTAAGCGAAATTTTCCTTACTGTATTTGTCTTTCCCACCTGCTTCCTGTTTTGTAGTGATAGTTTTAATTTTAATATTTTAAGTTGTCCGGAAAGTAGGTTATATCTTGTTGTTGTACATTAACCTTTTTAAAATACATGTGGTACAATACTGTAATTATAGAACACCAAGAATATTTGACACGGCTGTTTTAATAAACTGGGCAGCTAAAAGTTCCTCTGATAAAACTTCAAGATTATATTTCTCATTCACTGACTACAGTGAACATTCTGAGTGGTAGGCACCGTAATGTTACAATGCAGAACTGGACACAGTTTTAAGGGAAATTTTCATTACTGTATTTGTCTTTTCCCCCCTGCTCCCTGTTTTGTAGTGATAGTTTTAATTTTAATATTTTAAGTTGTCCTGAAAGTAGGTTATATCTTGGTGTTGTACATGAAACTTTTTAAAATATATGTGGTACAATACTGTAATTATAGAACACTAAGAATATTTGACACG
Source organism: Bradypodion pumilum (assembly GCA_035047305.1). Taxonomy (NCBI): domain Eukaryota; kingdom Metazoa; phylum Chordata; class Lepidosauria; order Squamata; family Chamaeleonidae; genus Bradypodion; species Bradypodion pumilum. The sequence goes on along the minus strand of JAWDJD010000009.1, from coordinate 20,006,973 downwards.
GCTGTTTTAATAAACTGGGGAGCTAAAAGTTCTTCTGATAACACTTCTAACAGGAACTAAACAGCACTGAGGTTTTTTGTTGTTTTGCATGACGTCTGAAACAAGATTCTTGTCAATACAGTAATCAGAGGAGTCAATTTCAGACTAGATACTGTTTTATTATTTGAAGACCAGTTGGCATGGTAACTTTTTTTACCTTATACAGGTTCCTTTTGGAGTACAAGCCTGGGAGAAGGATGGAAAATATAAACAGCCAAGAAATATGTGCACATATTATTTTCTAAGAGTTAAAAAAGGAGAGGCCTCTTGCTCACAAGGCATAGCCTCATGTAAAGCAAAAAGTCTGTTGTGTTCACAGATACATGATTAGATTGTTTTATGCAGTGTAATGTTCTAGATTATATTTCTCATTCACTGACTACAGTGAACATTCTGAGTGGTGGGCACCGTAATGTTACAATGCAGAACTGGACACAGCTAAATCCTTCAAGGAAAATTTTAAGGGAAATTTTCCTTACTATATTTGTCTTTCCCACCTGCTTCCTGTTTTGTAGTTATAGTTTTAATTTTAATATATTAAGTTGTCCTGAAAGTAGGTTATATCTTGGTGTTGTACATGAAACTTTTTAAAATATATGTGGTACAATACTGTAATTATAGAACACCAAGAATATTTGACACGGCTGTTTTAATAAACTGGGGAGCTAATTTTAATATTTTAAGTTGTCCTGAAAGTAGGTGTTGTACATCTTGGTGTTGTACATGAAACTTTTTAAAATATATGTGGTACAATACTGTAATTATAGAACACCAAGAATATTTGACCGGGCTGTTTTAATAAACTGGGGAGCTCAAAGTTCTTCTGATAACACTTCTAACAGGCACTAAACAGCACTGAGGTTTTTTGTTGTTTTGCGGGACGTCTGAAACAAAATTCTTGTCAATACAGTAATCAGAGGAGTCAATTTCAGACTAGATACTGTTTTATTATTTGAAGACCAGTTGGCATGGTGACTTTGTTTACCTTATACCGGTTCCTTTTGGTGTACAAGCCTGGGAGAAGGATGGAAAATATAAACAGCCATGAAATATGTGAACATATTATTTTTTAAGAGTTAAAAAAGGAGAAGCCTCTTGCTCACAAGGCATAGCCTCATGTAAAGCAAAAATTCTGTTGTGTTCACAGATACATGATGAGATTGTTTTATGCAGTGTAATGTTCTAGATTATATTTCTCATTCACTGACTACAGTGAACATTCTGAGTGGTGGGCACCGTAATGTTACAATGCAGAACTGGACAGCTAAATCCTTCAAGGAAAATTTTAAGCGAAATTTTCATTACTGTATTTGTCTTTCCCCTCTGCTCCCTGTTTTGTAGTGATAGTTTTAATTTTAATATTTTAAGTTGTCCGGAAAGTAGGTTATATCTTGTTGTACATTAACCTTTTTAAAATATATGTGGTACAATACTGTAATTATAGAACACCAAGAATATTTGACACGGCTGTTTTAATAAACTGGGGAGCTAAAAGTTCCTCTGATAAAACTTCTAGATTATATTTCTCATTCACTGACTACCGTGAACATTCTGAGTGGTGGGCACCGTAATGTTACAATGCAGAACTGGACACAGCTAAATCCTTCAAGGAAAATTTTAAGGGAAATTTTCATTACTGTATTTGTCTTTCCCACCTGCTTCCTGTTTTGTAGTGATAGTTTTAATTTTAATATTTTAAGTTTTCCTGAAAGTAGGTTATATCTTGGTGTTGTACATGAACCTTTTTAAAATATATGTGGTACAATACTGTAATTATAGAACACCAAGAATATTTGACACGGCTGTTTTAATAAACTGGGGAGCTCAAAGTTCTTCTGATAAAACTTCTAACAGGCACTAAACAGCACTGAGGTTTTTTGTTGTTTTGCGGGACGTCTGAAACAAAATTCTTGTCAATACAGTAATCAGAGGAGTCAATTTCATATAGCTTGTTGTTGTACATTAACCTTTTTAAAATACATGTGGTACAATACTGTAATTATAGAACACCAAGAATATTTGACACGGCTGTTTTAATAAACTGGGGAGCTCAAAGTTCTTCTGATAAACCTTCTAGATTATATTTCTCATTCACTGACTACAGGGAACATTCTGAGTGGTGGGCACTGTAATGTTACAATGCAGAACTGGACACAGCTAAATCCTTCACGGAAAATTGTAATGGAAATTTTCCTTACTGTATTTGTCTTTCCCACCTGCTTCCTGTTTTGTAGTGATAGTTTTAATTTTAATATATTAAGTTGTCCTGAAAGTAGGTTATATCTTGGTGTTGTACATGAAACTTTTTAAAATATATGTGGTACAATACTGTAACTATAGAACACCAAGAATATTTGACACGGCTGTTTTAATAAACTGGGGAGCTAAAAGTTCTTCTGATAACACTTCTAACAGGCACTAAACAGCACTGAGGTTTTTTGTTGTTTTGCGTGACGTCTGAAACAAGATTCTTGTCAATACAGTACAACCTTTTTAAACTACATGTGGTACAATACTGTAATTATAGAACACCAAGAATATTTGACACGGCTGTTTTAATAAACTGGGGAGCTCAAAGTTCTTCTGATAAACCTTCTAGATTATATTTCTCATTCACTGACTACAGGGAACATTCTGAGTGGTGGGCACCGTAATGTTACAATGCAGAACTGGACACAGCTAAATCCTTCAAGGAAAATTTTAAGGGAAATTTTCCTTACTGTATTTGTCTTTCCCACCTGCTTCCTGTTTTGTAGTGATAGTTTTAATTTTAATATATTAAGTTGTCCTGAAGGTTATATCTTGGTGTTGTACAAGAAACTTTTTAAAATATATGTGGTACAATACTGTAATCATAGAACATCAAGAATATTTGACACGGCTGTTTTAATAAACTGGGGAGCTAAAAGTTCCTCTGATAAAACTTCTAGATTATATTTCTCATTCACTGACTACAGTGAACATTCTGAGTGGTGGGCACCGTAATGTTACAATGCAGAACTGGACACAGTTTTAAGGGAAATTTTCATTACTGTATTTGTCTTTTCCCCCCTGCTCCCTGTTTTGTAGTGATAGTTTTAATTTTAATATTTTAAGTTGTCCTGAAAGTAGGTTATATCTTGGTGTTGTACATGAAACTTTTTAAAATATATGTGGTACAATACTGTAATTATAGAACACCAAGAATATTTGACAGGGCTGTTTTAATAAACTGGGGAGCTCAAAGTTCTTCTGATAACACTTCTAACAGGCACTAAACAGCACTGAGGTTTTTTGTTGTTTTGCGGGCCGTCTGAAACAAAATTCTTGTAAATACAGTAATCAGAGGAGTCAATTTCAGACTAGATACTGTTTTATTATTTGAAGACCAGTTGGCTTGGTGACTTTTTTTACCTTATACCGGTTCCTTTTGGAGTACAAGCCTGGGAGAAGGATGGAAAATATAAACAGCCATGAAATATGTGAACATATTATTTTTTAAGAGTTAAAAAAGGAGAGGCCTCTTGCTCACAAGGCATAGCCTCATGTAAAGCAAAAATTCTGTTGTGTTCACAGATACATGATTAGATTGTTTTATGCAGTGTAATGTTCTAGATTATATTTCTCATTCACTGACTACAGTGAACATTCTGAGTGGTGGGCACCGTAATGTTACAATGCAGAACTGGACACAGCTAAATCCTTCAAGGAAAATTTTAAGGGAAATTTTCATTACTGTATTTGTCTTTCTCACCTGCTTCCTGTTTTGTAGTGATAGTTTTAATTTTAATATTTAAGTTGTCCTGAAAGTAGGTTATATCTTGGTGTTGTACATGAAACTTTTTAAAATATATGTGGTACAATACTGTAATTATAGAACACCAAGAATATTTGACACGGCTGTTTTAATAAACTGGGGAGCTTAAAGTTCTTATGATAAAACTTCTAACAGGCACTAAACAGTACTGAGGTGGTTTTTTGTTGTTTTGCGGATCGTCTGAAACAAAATTCTTGTCAATTTCAGAGGAGTCCATTTCAGACTAGATACTGTTTTATTATTTGAAGACCAGTTGGCATGGTAACTTCTTTTTTACCTTATACCGGTTCCTTTTGGAGTACAAGCCTGGGAGAAGGATGGAAAATATAAACAGCCATGAAATATGTGAACATATTATTTTTTAAGAGTTAAAAAAGGAGAGGCCTCTTGCTCACAAGGCATAGCCTCATGTAAAGCAAAAATTCTGTTGTGTTCACAGATACATGATTAGATTGTTTTATGCAGTGTAATGTTCTAGATTATATTTCTCATTCACTGACTACAGTGAACATTCTGAGTGGTGGGCACCGTAATGTTACAATGCAGAACTGGACACAGCTAAATCCTTCAAGGAAAATTTTAAGGGAAATTTTCATTACTGTATTTGTCTTTCTCACCTGCTTCCTGTTTTGTAGTGATAGTTTTAATTTTAATATTTAAGTTGTCCTGAAAGTAGGTTATATCTTGGTGTTGTACATGAAACTTTTTAAAATATATGTGGTACAATACTGTAATTATAGAACACCAAGAATATTTGACACGGCTGTTTTAATAAACTGGGGAGCTTAAAGTTCTTATGATAAAACTTCTAACAGGCACTAAACAGTACTGAGGTGGTTTTTTGTTGTTTTGCGGATCGTCTGAAACAAAATTCTTGTCAATTTCAGAGGAGTCCATTTCAGACTAGATACTGTTTTATTATTTGAAGACCAGTTGGCATGGTAACTTTTTTTTACCTTATACCGGTTCCTTTTGGAGTACAAGCCTGGGAGAAGGATGGAAAATATAAACAGCCATGAAATATGTGAACACATATTATTTTTTAAGAGTTAAAAAGGAGAGGCCTCTTGCTCACAAGGCATAGCCTCATGTAAAGCAAAAAGTCTGTTGTGTTCACAGATACATGATTAGATTGTTTTATGCAGTGTAATGTTCTAGATTATATTTCTCATTCACTCACTACAGTCAACATTCTGAGTGGTGGGCACCGTAATGTAATTTTCATTACTCTATTTGTCTTTCCCCTGGATACTTGACAGGGGGATATTTCCCAGAAAATACAGTATACTTGACAGGGGGAAATTTCCCAGAAAATACAGGATACTTGACAGGGAAAATTTCCTGGCGAAAACAGGATACTGGACAGGGGGATATTTCCTGGCAAATGCAGGATACTTGACGGGGGGTAAATTTCCCAGAAAATACAGGATACTTGACTGGGAAAATTTCCTGGCAAATACAGGATACTTGACAGGGTGGAAAGTCCCTGGCAAAAAAAGGATACTTGACAGGGCTATTTCCTGGCAAATACAGGATACTTGACGGGGGGAAATTTCCCTGAAAATACAGGATACTTGACAGGGGTGAAATTACCCCGCAAATACCTGGACACAGCTAAATCCTTCAAGGAAACTTTTAAGGGAAATTTTCATTACTGTAATTATAGAACACCAAGAATATTTTACACAGCTGTTTTAATAAACTGGGGAGCTAAAAGTTCTTCTGATAAAACTTCTAACAGGCAATAAACAGCACTGAGGTTATTTTTGGTGTTGTTTTGGGGGATGTTTGAAACAAAGTTCTTGTCAATACAGTAATCAGAGTCAATTTCAGACTAGATACTCTTTTATTATTTCAAGACCAGTTGGCATGGTTACTTTTTTACCTTATACCGGTTCCTTTTGGAGTACAAGCCTGGGAGAAGCATGGAAAATATAAGCAGCCATGAAATATGTGAACATATTATTTTTAAGAGTTAAAAAAGGAGAGGCCTGTTGCCCACAAGGTATAGCCTCATGTAAAGTAGTCAGTGAATGAGAAATATAATCTAGAAGTTTTATCAGAAGAACTTCTGATGTAAAGCAAAAAGTCTGGTGTTCACAAATAATGATTGGATTGTTTTATGCAGTGTAATGTTCTAGATTATATTTCTCATTCACTGACTACAGTGAACATTCTGAGTGGTGGGCACCGTAATGTTACAATGCAGAACTGGACACAGCTAAATCCTTCAAGGAAAATTTTAAGGGAAATTTTCCTTACTATATTTGTCTTTCCCACCTGCTTCCTGTTTTGTAGTTATAGTTTTAATTTTAATATATTAAGTTGTCCTGAAAGTAGGTTATATCTTGGTGTTGTACATGAAACTTTTTAAAATATATGTGGTACAATACTGTAATTATAGAACACCAAGAATATTTGACACGGCTGTTTTAATAAACTGGGGAGCTAATTTTAATATTTTAAGTTGTCCTGAAAGTAGGTGTTGTACATCTTGGTGTTGTACATGAAACTTTTTAAAATATATGTGGTACAATACTGTAATTATAGAACACCAAGAATATTTGACCGGGCTGTTTTAATAAACTGGGGAGCTCAAAGTTCTTCTGATAACACTTCTAACAGGCACTAAACAGCACTGAGGTTTTTTGTTGTTTTGCGGGACGTCTGAAACAAAATTCTTGTCAATACAGTAATCAGAGGAGTCAATTTCAGACTAGATACTGTTTTATTATTTGAAGACCAGTTGGCATGGTGACTTTGTTTACCTTATACCGGTTCCTTTTGGTGTACAAGCCTGGGAGAAGGATGGAAAATATAAACAGCCATGAAATATGTGAACATATTATTTTTTAAGAGTTAAAAAAGGAGAGGCCTCTTGCTCACAAGGCATAGCCTCATGTAAAGCAAAAATTCTGTTGTGTTCACAGATACATGATGAGATTGTTTTATGCAGTGTAATGTTCTAGATTATATTTCTCATTCACTGACTACAGTGAACATTCTGAGTGGTGGGCACCGTAATGTTACAATGCAGAACTGGACAGCTAAATCCTTCAAGGAAAATTTTAAGCGAAATTTTCATTACTGTATTTGTCTTTCCCCTCTGCTCCCTGTTTTGTAGTGATAGTTTTAATTTTAATATTTTAAGTTGTCCGGAAAGTAGGTTATATCTTGTTGTACATTAACCTTTTTAAAATATATGTGGTACAATACTGTAATTATAGAACACCAAGAATATTTGACACGGCTGTTTTAATAAACTGGGGAGCTAAAAGTTCCTCTGATAAAACTTCTAGATTATATTTCTCATTCACTGACTACCGTGAACATTCTGAGTGGTGGGCACCGTAATGTTACAATGCAGAACTGGACACAGCTAAATCCTTCAAGGAAAATTTTAAGGGAAATTTTCATTACTGTATTTGTCTTTCCCACCTGCTTCCTGTTTTGTAGTGATAGTTTTAATTTTAATATTTTAAGTTTTCCTGAAAGTAGGTTATATCTTGGTGTTGTACATGAACCTTTTTAAAATATATGTGGTACAATACTGTAATTATAGAACACCAAGAATATTTGACACGGCTGTTTTAATAAACTGGGGAGCTCAAAGTTCTTCTGATAAAACTTCTAACAGGCACTAAACAGCACTGAGGTTTTTTGTTGTTTTGCGGGACGTCTGAAACAAAATTCTTGTCAATACAGTAATCAGAGGAGTCAATTTCATATAGCTTGTTGTTGTACATTAACCTTTTTAAAATACATGTGGTACAATACTGTAATTATAGAACACCAAGAATATTTGACACGGCTGTTTTAATAAACTGGGGAGCTCAAAGTTCTTCTGATAAACCTTCTAGATTATATTTCTCATTCACTGACTACAGGGAACATTCTGAGTGGTGGGCACTGTAATGTTACAATGCAGAACTGGACACAGCTAAATCCTTCACGGAAAATTGTAATGGAAATTTTCCTTACTGTATTTGTCTTTCCCACCTGCTTCCTGTTTTGTAGTGATAGTTTTAATTTTAATATATTAAGTTGTCCTGAAAGTAGGTTATATCTTGGTGTTGTACATGAAACTTTTTAAAATATATGTGGTACAATACTGTAACTATAGAACACCAAGAATATTTGACACGGCTGTTTTAATAAACTGGGGAGCTAAAAGTTCCTCTGATAAAAATTCTAGATTATATTTCTCATTCACTGACTACAGTGAACATTCTGAGTGGTGGGCACCGTAATGTTACAATGCAGAACTGGACACAGTTTTAAGGGAAATTTTCATTACTGTATTTGTCTTTTCCCCCCTGCTCCCTGTTTTGTAGTGATAGTTTTAATTTTAATATTTTAAGTTATCCTGAAAGTAGGTTATATCTTCGTGTTGTACATGAAACTTTTTAAAATATATGTGGTACAATACTGTAATTATAGAACACCAAGAATATTTGACAGGGCTGTTTTAATAAACTGGGGAGCTAAAAGTTCTTCTGATAACACTTCTAACAGGCACTAAACAGCACTGAGGTTTTTTGTTGTTTTGCGTGACGTCTGAAACAAGATTCTTGTCAATACAGTACAACCTTTTTAAACTACATGTGGTACAATACTGTAATTATAGAACACCAAGAATATTTGACACGGCTGTTTTAATAAACTGGGGAGCTCAAAGTTCTTCTGATAAACCTTCTAGATTATATTTCTCATTCACTGACTACAGGGAACATTCTGAGTGGTGGGCACCGTAATGTTACAATGCAGAACTGGACACAGCTAAATCCTTCAAGGAAAATTTTAAGGGAAATTTTCCTTACTGTATTTGTCTTTCCCACCTGCTTCCTGTTTTGTAGTGATAGTTTTAATTTTAATATATTAAGTTGTCCTGAAGGTTATATCTTGGTGTTGTACAAGAAACTTTTTAAAATATATGTGGTACAATACTGTAATCATAGAACATCAAGAATATTTGACACGGCTGTTTTAATAAACTGGGGAGCTAAAAGTTCCTCTGATAAAACTTCTAGATTATATTTCTCATTCACTGACTACAGTGAACATTCTGAGTGGTGGGCACCGTAATGTTACAATGCAGAACTGGACACAGTTTTAAGGGAAATTTTCATTACTGTATTTGTCTTTTCCCCCCTGCTCCCTGTTTTGTAGTGATAGTTTTAATTTTAATATTTTAAGTTGTCCTGAAAGTAGGTTATATCTTGGTGTTGTACATGAAACTTTTTAAAATATATGTGGTACAATACTGTAATTATAGAACACCAAGAATATTTGACAGGGCTGTTTTAATAAACTGGGGAGCTCAAAGTTCTTCTGATAACACTTCTAACAGGCACTAAACAGCACTGAGGTTTTTTGTTGTTTTGCGGGCCGTCTGAAACAAAATTCTTGTAAATACAGTAATCAGAGGAGTCAATTTCAGACTAGATACTGTTTTATTATTTGAAGACCAGTTGGCTTGGTGACTTTTTTTACCTTATACCGGTTCCTTTTGGAGTACAAGCCTGGGAGAAGGATGGAAAATATAAACAGCCATGAAATATGTGAACATATTATTTTTTAAGAGTTAAAAAAGGAGAGGCCTCTTGCTCACAAGGCATAGCCTCATGTAAAGCAAAAATTCTGTTGTGTTCACAGATACATGATTAGATTGTTTTATGCAGTGTAATGTTCTAGATTATATTTCTCATTCACTGACTACAGTGAACATTCTGAGTGGTGGGCACCGTAATGTTACAATGCAGAACTGGACACAGCTAAATCCTTCAAGGAAAATTTTAAGGGAAATTTTCATTACTGTATTTGTCTTTCTCACCTGCTTCCTGTTTTGTAGTGATAGTTTTAATTTTAATATTTAAGTTGTCCTGAAAGTAGGTTATATCTTGGTGTTGTACATGAAACTTTTTAAAATATATGTGGTACAATACTGTAATTATAGAACACCAAGAATATTTGACACGGCTGTTTTAATAAACTGGGGAGCTTAAAGTTCTTATGATAAAACTTCTAACAGGCACTAAACAGTACTGAGGTGGTTTTTTGTTGTTTTGCGGATCGTCTGAAACAAAATTCTTGTCAATTTCAGAGGAGTCCATTTCAGACTAGATACTGTTTTATTATTTGAAGACCAGTTGGCATGGTAACTTTTTTTTACCTTATACCGGTTCCTTTTGGAGTACAAGCCTGGGAGAAGGATGGAAAATATAAACAGCCATGAAATATGTGAACATATTATTTTTTAAGAGTTAAAAAAGGAGAGGCCTCTTGCTCACAAGGCATAGCCTCATGTAAAGCAAAAATTCTGTTGTGTTCACAGATACATGATTAGATTGTTTTATGCAGTGTAATGTTCTAGATTATATTTCTCATTCACTGACTACAGTGAACATTCTGAGTGGTGGGCACCGTAATGTTACAATGCAGAACTGGACACAGCTAAATCCTTCAAGGAAAATTTTAAGGGAAATTTTCATTACTGTATTTGTCTTTCTCACCTGCTTCCTGTTTTGTAGTGATAGTTTTAATTTTAATATTTAAGTTGTCCTGAAAGTAGGTTATATCTTGGTGTTGTACATGAAACTTTTTAAAATATATGTGGTACAATACTGTAATTATAGAACACCAAGAATATTTGACACGGCTGTTTTAATAAACTGGGGAGCTTAAAGTTCTTATGATAAAACTTCTAACAGGCACTAAACAGTACTGAGGTGGTTTTTTGTTGTTTTGCGGATCGTCTGAAACAAAATTCTTGTCAATTTCAGAGGAGTCCATTTCAGACTAGATACTGTTTTATTATTTGAAGACCAGTTGGCATGGTAACTTTTTTTTACCTTATACCGGTTCCTTTTGGAGTACAAGCCTGGGAGAAGGATGGAAAATATAAACAGCCATGAAATATGTGAACACATATTATTTTTTAAGAGTTAAAAAGGAGAGGCCTCTTGCTCACAAGGCATAGCCTCATGTAAAGCAAAAAGTCTGTTGTGTTCACAGATACATGATTAGATTGTTTTATGCAGTGTAATGTTCTAGATTATATTTCTCATTCACTCACTACAGTCAACATTCTGAGTGGTGGGCACCGTAATGTAATTTTCATTACTCTATTTGTCTTTCCCCTGGATACTTGACAGGGGGATATTTCCCAGAAAATACAGTATACTTGACAGGGGGAAATTTCCCAGAAAATACAGGATACTTGACAGGGAAAATTTCCTGGCGAAAACAGGATACTGGACAGGGGGATATTTCCTGGCAAATGCAGGATACTTGACGGGGGGTAAATTTCCCAGAAAATACAGGATACTTGACTGGGAAAATTTCCTGGCAAATACAGGATACTTGACAGGGTGGAAAGTCCCTGGCAAAAAAAGGATACTTGACAGGGCTATTTCCTGGCAAATACAGGATACTTGACGGGGGGAAATTTCCCTGAAAATACAGGATACTTGACAGGGGTGAAATTACCCCGCAAATACCTGGACACAGCTAAATCCTTCAAGGAAACTTTTAAGGGAAATTTTCATTACTGTAATTATAGAACACCAAGAATATTTTACACAGCTGTTTTAATAAACTGGGGAGCTAAAAGTTCTTCTGATAAAACTTCTAACAGGCAATAAACAGCACTGAGGTTATTTTTGGTGTTGTTTTGGGGGATGTTTGAAACAAAGTTCTTGTCAATACAGTAATCAGAGTCAATTTCAGACTAGATACTCTTTTATTATTTCAAGACCAGTTGGCATGGTTACTTTTTTACCTTATACCGGTTCCTTTTGGAGTACAAGCCTGGGAGAAGCATGGAAAATATAAGCAGCCATGAAATATGTGAACATATTATTTTTAAGAGTTAAAAAAGGAGAGGCCTGTTGCCCACAAGGTATAGCCTCATGTAAAGTAGTCAGTGAATGAGAAATATAATCTAGAAGTTTTATCAGAAGAACTTCTGATGTAAAGCAAAAAGTCTGGTGTTCACAAATAATGATTGGATTGTTTTATACAGTGTAATGTTCTAGATTATATTTCTCATTCACTGACTACAGTGAACATTCTGAGTGGTGGGCACCGTAATGTTACAATGCAGAAGTGGACACAGCTAAATCCTTCAAGGAAAATTTTAAGGGAAATTTTCATTACTCTATTTGTGTTTCCCCTGGATACTTGACAGGGGGATATTTCCCAGGAAATACAGTATACTTGACAGGGGGAAATTTCCTGGAAAATACAGGATACTTGACTGGGAAAATTTCCTGGCAAATACAGGATACTTGACAGGGTGGAAAATTCCTGGCGAAAACAGGATACTTGACAGTGCTATTTCCTGGCAAATACAGGATACTTGACGGGGGGAAATTTCCCAGAAAATACAGGATACTTGACAGGGGGGAAATTTCCCGGCAAATACAGTATACTTGACAGGGCGAAAATTCCTGCCAAAAACAGGATACTTGGCAGGGCTATTTCCTGGCAAATACAGGATACTTGACGGGGGGAAATTTCCCAGAAAATACAGGATACTTGACAGGGGGTAATTTCCCGGCAAATACAGTATACTTGACAGGGCGAAGATTCCTGGCAAAAACTGGATACTTGACAGGGTCAATTTTCCCCTGAAAATACAGGATACTTGATACTTTCAAGACCAGTTGGCATGGTGACTTTTTTACCTTATACCGGTTCCTTTTGGAGTACAAGCCTGGGAGAAGCATGGAAAATATAAGCAGCCATGAAATATGTGAACACATTATTTTTAAGAGTTAAAAAAGGAGAGGCCTCTTGCCCACAAGGTATAGCCTCATGTAAAGTAGTCAGTGAATGAGAAATCTTGAAGTTTTATCAGAACTTCTGATGTAAAGCAAAAAGTCTCGTGTTCACACATAATGATTAGATTGTTTTATACTGTGTAATGTTCTAGATTATATTTCTCATTCACTGATTACAGTGAACATTCTGAGTGGTGGGCACCGTAATGTTACAATGCAGAACTGGACACAGATAAATCCTTCAAGGAAAAAAATTTTTTTATTGAGTTTTTAATAAACATACAAAAAAAGAAAAGAAAACATTAACAGTACATTAACAATACATTACACTAACAAGTCCATAGTATCATACTAACAAACATTACTATATGCTAGCACATAACAATATCTATATTCATTAACTACTGTTTAACCACCAAATATTAAGAACCATTATTTCAAAGTCCAAAGTAATAAAAAGAACTTTCTGTACTACCACTAATCTTTTTAACCAATAAAAATCACCCTGTGAATATATACAATGCCCGGAGAGTTTATTTTCTACTCAGCTCCAGAAGCTTCTTTGAGATGGTACTGGTCCTGAACTATCACTTGCCATAATAGAGTGATACACGAACGCTTTCCATATATTCCAAAATCTATTCTCTTTTAAATTATCTCTTTTGACTTTAATCTCCCATGTCAATTTATCATTCAGTGCTAAACTCCACATTTCTTTATACCATTCTCCAACCTGAATATCTGCATCATTTTTCCAATTTCTGGCTATACATTGTCTACCCGTTGTCAGTACAATTTCCAGCAATTCTTTTTCCTCCTTGTTTAAACCCAAATCTTCCACATTCGTTAAAAGAATAGTACCCGACACCAGCTTAACACTTTTACCCAATATTTCACCATTCATTTTCTATTCTTCCCCAAAAATCCCTTATTTTTTTACAACTCCACCACATATGTTCATATGTTCCATCAAATTCTTTACATCTCCAACATAACTTATCTCTTTTATTATCCATCTGGTAAAGTCTTAATGGAGTCAGGTACCATTGCCACAACATCTTGAAATTATGTTCTTTAATTCTTACAGACATTGTTCTCATAATTCTCTTTTTCCATTTATTTTTCCATTCAATCGCCCCAATTTTTATATTTAAATTTTGTTCCCACTTCCGTTTCAAATCCTCCTGTGGATCTGCACCTCTATTCAATATATTATAAAGCTTACTTACAAGACCCTTAATACTACTTTCCCCTTTTCTAATCTTCCTTACCAATTCCTCAAATTCCGTAAGTACTCTATCTGACCCTAGTTCTCTTTTATATTTTTTATTCCAATTGTCCACCTTTAACTTCTGAAACCAATTCAAATTTAGTATCTCAAACATTTTTTTCCGCTCGGCATCAACATCACATGCTTTTAACCAATCCTTCAGTAACAACGTCCCATTTTTATCCAATATTTCTATTTTTTCTTTGTCTAATTTTATTGGGAAACACATCATATCAGTCAATTCCAAGATTGGGGAGAGATTCGAAACCATATCTTTTTTTACCTTCTTCCACACCTCCATGAGAGCTTTCATCATAGTATTATTTGACCTTTTCACCTTATCCTTCATTCCCAGAAAATTCAAGTTTCCAATATTTCTGTATTCTTTCATTTCCAATTGTTCCCAAATTACCTTTTCTCTTGCCAAGATCTTCACAACATTCTTAACTTGAAATGCTCGGTAATATACTAACAAATTTTAAGGGAAATTTTCCTTACTGTATTTGTCTTTCCCACCTGCTTCCTGTTTTGTAGTGATAGTTTTAATTTTATTATTTTAAGTTGTCCTGAGAGTAGGTTATATCTTGGTGTTGTACATGAAACTTTTTAAAATATATGTGTTACCAAGAACACCAAGTATAGAACACCAAGAATATTTGACATGGCTGTTTTAGTAAACTGGGGAGCTAAAAGTTCTTCTGATAAAACCTCACTAAACAGCACTGAGGTTGTTTTTTGTTGTTTTGCCTGAAACAAAATTCTTGTCAATACAGTAATCAGAGGAGTCAATTTCAGACTAGATACTGTTTTATTATTTGAAGACCAGTTGGCATGGTGACTTTTTTTTACCTTATACCGGTTCCTTTTGGAGTACAAGCCTGGGAGAAGGATGGAAAATATAAACAGCCATGAAATATGTGAACATATTATTTTTTAAGAGTTAAAAAAGGAGAGGCCTCTTGCTCACAAGGCATAGCCTCATGTAAAGCAAAAATTCTGTTGTGTTCACAGATACATGATTAGATTGTTTTATGCAGTGTAATGTTCTAGATTATATTTCTCATTCACTGACTACAGTGAACATTCTGAGTGGTGGGCACCGTAATGTTACAATGCAGAACTGGACACAGCTAAATCCTTCAAGGAAAATTTTAACGGTATTTTTCATTACTGTATTTGTCTTTCCCACCTGCTCCCTGTTTTGTAGTGATAGTTTTAATTTTAATATTTTAAGTTGTCCGGAAAGTAGGTTATAGCTTGTTGTTGTACATTAACCTTTTTAAAATACATGTGGTACAATACTGTAATTATAGAACACCAAGAATATTTGACACGGCTGTTTTAATAAACTGGGGAGCTCAAAGTTCTTCTGATAAACCTTCTAGATTATATTTCTCATTCACTGACTACAGGGAACATTCTGAGTGGTGGGCACCGTAATGTTACAATGCAGAACTGGACACAGCTAAATCCTTCAAGGAAAATTTTAAGGGAAATTTTCCTTACTGTATTTGTCTTTCCCACCTGCTTCCTGTTTTGTAGTGATAGTTTTAATTTTAATATATTAAGTTGTCCTGAAGGTTATATCTTGGTGTTGTACAAGAAACTTTTTAAAATATATGTGGTACAATACTGTAATCATAGAACATCAAGAATATTTGACACGGCTGTTTTAATAAACTGGGGAGCTAAAAGTTCCTCTGATAAAACTTCTAGATTATATTTCTCATTCACTGACTACAGTGAACATTCTGAGTGGTGGGCACCGTAATGTTACAATGCAGAACTGGACACAGTTTTAAGGGAAATTTTCATTACTGTATTTGTCTTTTCCCCCCTGCTCCCTGTTTTGTAGTGATAGTTTTAATTTTAATATTTTAAGTTGTCCTGAAAGTAGGTTATATCTTGGTGTTGTACATGAAACTTTTTAAAATATATGTGGTACAATACTGTAATTATAGAACACCAAGAATATTTGACACGGCTGTTTTAATAAACTGGGGAGCTAAAAGTTCCTCTGATAAAACTTCTAGATTATATTTCTCATTCACTGACTACAGGGAACATTCTGAGTGGTGGGCACCGTAATGTTACAATGCAGAACTGGACACAGTTTTAAGGGAAATTTTCATTACTGTATTTGTCTTTCCCACCTGCTTCCTGTTTTGTAGTGATAGTTTTAATTTTAATATTTTAAGTTGTCCTGAAAGTAACTTATATCTTGGTGTACATTAAACTTTTTAAAATATATGTGGTACAATACTGTAATTATAGAACACCAAGAATATTTGACAGGGCTGTTTTAATAAACTGGGGAGCTAAAAGTTCTTCTGATAACACTTCTAACAGGCACTAAACAGCACTGAGGTTTTTTGTTGTTTTGCGTGACGTCTGAAACAAGATTCTTGTCAATACAGTAATCAGAGGAGTCAATTTCAGACTAGATACTGTTTTATTATTTGAAGACCAGTTGGCATGGTAACTTTTTTTACCTTATACCGGTTCCTTTTGGAGTACAAGCCTGGGAGAAGGATGGAAAATATAAACAGCCAAGATATATGTGCACATATTATTTTCTAAGAGTTAAAAAAGGAGAGGCCTCTTGCTCACAAGGCATAGCCTCATGTAAAGCAAAAAGTCTGTTGTGTTCACAGATACATGATTAGATTGTTTTATGCAGTGTAATGTTCTAGATTATATTTCTCATTCACTGACTACAGTGAACATTCTGAGTGGTGGGCACCGTAATGTTACAATGCAGAACTGGACACAGCTAAATCCTTCAAGGAAAATGTTAAGGGAAATTTTCCTTACTATATTTGTCTTTCCCACCTGCTTCCTGTTTTGTGGTGATAGTTTTAATTTTAATATATTAAGTTGTCCTGAAAGTAGGTTATATCTTGGTGTTGTATGTGAAACTTTTTAAAATATATGTGGTACAATACTGTAATTATAGAACACCAAGAATATTTGACACGGCTGTTTTAATAAACTGGGGAGCTAAAAGTTCCTCTGATAAAACTTCTAGATTATATTTCTCATTCACTGACTACAGTGAACATTCTGAGTGGTGGGCATCGTAATGTTACAATGCAGAACTGGACACAGCTAAATCCTTCAAGGAAAATTTTAAGGGAAATTTTCATTACTGTATTTGTCTTTCCCACCTCCTTCCTGTTTTGTAGTGATAGTTTTAATTTTAATATTTTAAGCTGTCCTGAAAGTAGGTGTTGTACATCTTGTTGTTGTACATTAACCTTTTTAAAATATATGTGGTACAATACTTTAATTATAGAACACCAAGAATATTTGACCGGGGTTTTTTAATAAACTGGGGAGCTCAAAGTTCTTCTGATAACACTTCTAACAGGCACTAAACAGCACTGAGGATTTTTGTTGTTTTGCGGGACGTCTGAAACAAAATTCTTGTAAATACAGTAATCAGAGGAGTCAATTTCAGACTAGATACTGTTTTATTATTTGAAGACCAGTTGGCTTGGTGACTTTTTTTACCTTATACCGGTTCCTTTTGGAGTACAAGCCTGGGAGAAGGATGGAAAATATAAACAGCCATGAAATATGTGAACATATTATTTTTTAAGAGTTAAAAAAGGAGAGGCCTCTTGCTCACAAGGCATAGCCTCATGTAAAGCAAAAATTCTGTTGTGTTCACAGATACATGATTAGATTGTTTTATGCAGTGTAATGTTCTAGATTATATTTCTCATTCACTGACTACAGTGAACATTCTGAGTGGTGGGCACCGTAATGTTACAATGCAGAACTGGACACAGCTAAATCCTTCAAGGAAAATTTTAAGGGTATTTTTCATTACTGTATTTGTCTTTCCCACCTGCTCCCTGTTTTGTAGTGATAGTTTTAATTTTAATATATTAAGTTGTCCTGAAAGTAGGTTATATCTTGGTGTTGTACATGAAACTTTTTAAAACATATGTGGTACAATACTGTAATTATAGAACACCAAGAATATTTGACACGGCTGTTTTAATAAACTGGGGAGCTCAAAGTTCTTCTGATAAAACTTCTAACAGGCACTAAACAGCACTGAGGTTTTTTGTTGTTTTGCGGGACGTCTGAAACAAAATTCTTGTCAATACAGTAATCAGAGGAGTCAATTTCAGACTAGATACTGTTCTTTATTTGAAGACTAGTTGGCATGTTGCCTTTTTTTACCTTATACCGCATCCTTTTGGAGTACAAGCCTGGGAGAAGGATGGAAAATATAAACAGCCAAGAAATATGTGCACATATTATTTTCTAAGAGTTAAAAACGGAGAGGCCTCTTGCTCACAAGGCATAGCCTCATGTAGAGGAAAAAGTCTGTTGTGTTCACAGATACATGATTAGATTGTTTTATGCACTGTAATCTTCTAGATTATATTTCTCATTCACTGACTACAGTGAACATTCTGAGTGGTGGGCACCGTAATGTTACAATGCAGAACTGGACACAGCTAAATCCTTCAAGGAAAATTTTAAGGGAAATTTTCATTACTGTATTTGTCTTTCCCACCTCCTTCCTGTTTTGTAGTGATAGTTTTAATTTTAATATTTTAAGTTGTCCTGAAAGTAGGTGTTGTACATCTTGGTGTACATGAAACTTTTTAAAATATATGTGGTACAATACTGTAATTATAGAACACCAAGAATATTTGACACGGCTGTTTTAATAAACTGGGGAGCTCAAAGTTCTTCTGATAACACGTCTAACAGGCACTAAACAGCACTGAGGTTTTTTGTTGTTTTGCGGGACGTCTGAAACAAAATTCTTGTAAATACAGTAATCAGAGGAGTCAATTTCAGACTAGATACTGTTTTATTATTTGAAGACCAGTTGGCTTGGTGACTTTTTTTACCTTATACCGGTTCCTTTTGGAGTACAAGCCTGGGAGAAGGATGGAAAATATAAACAGCCATGAAATATGTGAACACATTATTTTTAAGAGTTAAAAAAGGAGAGGCCTCTTGCCCACAAGGTATAGCCTCATGTAAAGTAGTCAGTGAATGAGAAATATAATCTTGAAGTTTTATCAGAACTTCTGATGTAAAGCAAAAAGTCTCGTGTTCACACATAATGATTAGATTGTTTTATACTGTGTAATGTTCTAGATTATATTTCTCATTCACTGATTACAGTGAACATTCTGAGTGGTGGGCACCGTAATGTTACAATGCAGAACTGGACACAGATAAATCCTTCAAGGAAAAAAAATTTTTTATTGAGTTTTTAATTAACATACAAAAAAAGAAAAGAAAACATTAACAGTACATTAACAATACATTACACTAACAAGTCCATAGTATCATACTAACAAACATTACTATATGCTAGCACATAACAATATCTATATTCATTAACTACTGTTTAACCACCAAATATTAAGAACCATTATTTCAAAGTCCAAAGTAATAAAAAGAACTTTCTGTACTACCACTAATCTTTCTAACCAATAAAAATCACCCTGTGAATATATACAATGCCCGGAGAGTTTATTTTCTACTCAGCTCCAGAAGCTTCTTTGAGATGGTACTGGTCCTGAACTATCACTTGCCATAATAGAGTGATACACGAACGCTTTCCATATATTCCAAAATCTATTCTCTTTTAAATTATCTCTTTTGACTTTAATCTCCCATGTCAATTTATCATTCAGTGCTAAACTCCACATTTCTTTATACCATTCTCCAACCTGAATATCTGCATCATTTTTCCAATTTCTGGCTATACATTGTCTACCCGTTGTCAGTACAATTTCCAGCAATTCTTTTTCCTCCTTGTTTAAACCCAAATCTTCCACATTCGTTAAAAGAATAGTACCCGACACCAGCTTAACACTTTTACCCAATATTTCACCATTCATTTTCTATTCTTCCCCAAAAATCCCTTATTTTTTTACAACTCCACCACATATGTTCATATGTTCCATCAAATTCTTTACATCTCCAACATAACTTATCTCTTTTATTATCCATCTGGTAAAGTCTTAATGGAGTCAGGTACCATTGCCACAACATCTTGAAATTATGTTCTTTAATTCTTACAGACATTGTTCTCATAATTCTCTTTTTCCATTTATTTTTCCATTCAATCGCCCCAATTTTTATATTTAAATTTTGTTCCCACTTCCGTTTCAAATCCTCCTGTGGATCTGCACCTCTATTCAATATATTATAAAGCTTACTTACAAGACCCTTAATACTACTTTCCCCTTTTCTAATCTTCCTTACCAATTCCTCAAATTCCGTAAGTACTCTATCTGACCCTAGTTCTCTTTTATATTTTTTATTCCAATTGTCCACCTTTAACTTCTGAAACCAATTCAAATTTAGTATCTCAAACATTTTTTTCCGCTCGGCATCAACATCACATGCTTTTAACCAATCCTTCAGTAACAACGTCCCATTTTTATCCAATATTTCTATTTTTTCTTTGTCTAATTTTATTGGGAAACACATCATATCAGTCAATTCCAAGATTGGGGAGAGATTCGAAACCATATCTTTTTTTACCTTCTTCCACACCTCCATGAGAGCTTTCATCATAGTATTATTTGACCTTTTCACCTTATCCTTCATTCCCAGAAAATTCAAGTTTCCAATATTTCTGTATTCTTTCATTTCCAATTGTTCCCAAATTACCTTTTCTCTTGCCAAGATCTTCACAACATTCTTAACTTGAAATGCTCGGTAATATACTAACAAATTTTAAGGGAAATTTTCCTTACTGTATTTGTCTTTCCCACCTGCTTCCTGTTTTGTAGTGATAGTTTTAATTTTATTATTTTAAGTTGTCCTGAGAGTAGGTTATATCTTGGTGTTGTACATGAAACTTTTTAAAATATATGTGTTACCAAGAACACCAAGTATAGAACACCAAGAATATTTGACATGGCTGTTTTAGTAAACTGGGGAGCTAAAAGTTCTTCTGATAAAACCTCACTAAACAGCACTGAGGTTGTTTTTTGTTGTTTTGCCTGAAACAAAATTCTTGTCAATACAGTAATCAGAGGAGTCAATTTCAGACTAGATACTGTTTTATTATTTGAAGACCAGTTGGCATGGTGACTTTTTTTTACCTTATACCGGTTCCTTTTGGAGTACAAGCCTGGGAGAAGGATGGAAAATATAAACAGCCATGAAATATGTGAACATATTATTTTTTAAGAGTTAAAAAAGGAGAGGCCTCTTGCTCACAAGGCATAGCCTCATGTAAAGCAAAAATTCTGTTGTGTTCACAGATACATGATTAGATTGTTTTATGCAGTGTAATGTTCTAGATTATATTTCTCATTCACTGACTACAGTGAACATTCTGAGTGGTGGGCACCGTAATGTTACAATGCAGAACTGGACACAGCTAAATCCTTCAAGGAAAATTTTAACGGTATTTTTCATTACTGTATTTGTCTTTCCCACCTGCTCCCTGTTTTGTAGTGATAGTTTTAATTTTAATATTTTAAGTTGTCCGGAAAGTAGGTTATAGCTTGTTGTTGTACATTAACCTTTTTAAAATACATGTGGTACAATACTGTAATTATAGAACACCAAGAATATTTGACACGGCTGTTTTAATAAACTGGGGAGCTCAAAGTTCTTCTGATAAACCTTCTAGATTATATTTCTCATTCACTGACTACAGGGAACATTCTGAGTGGTGGGCACCGTAATGTTACAATGCAGAACTGGACACAGCTAAATCCTTCAAGGAAAATTTTAAGGGAAATTTTCCTTACTGTATTTGTCTTTCCCACCTGCTTCCTGTTTTGTAGTGATAGTTTTAATTTTAATATATTAAGTTGTCCTGAAGGTTATATCTTGGTGTTGTACAAGAAACTTTTTAAAATATATGTGGTACAATACTGTAATCATAGAACATCAAGAATATTTGACACGGCTGTTTTAATAAACTGGGGAGCTAAAAGTTCCTCTGATAAAACTTCTAGATTATATTTCTCATTCACTGACTACAGTGAACATTCTGAGTGGTGGGCACCGTAATGTTACAATGCAGAACTGGACACAGTTTTAAGGGAAATTTTCATTACTGTATTTGTCTTTTCCCCCCTGCTCCCTGTTTTGTAGTGATAGTTTTAATTTTAATATTTTAAGTTGTCCTGAAAGTAGGTTATATCTTGGTGTTGTACATGAAACTTTTTAAAATATATGTGGTACAATACTGTAATTATAGAACACCAAGAATATTTGACAGGGCTGTTTTAATAAACTGGGGAGCTAAAAGTTCTTCTGATAACACTTCTAACAGGCACTAAACAGCACTGAGGTTTTTTGTTGTTTTGCGTGACGTCTGAAACAAGATTCTTGTCAATACAGTAATCAGAGGAGTCAATTTCAGACTAGATACTGTTTTATTATTTGAAGACCAGTTGGCATGGTAACTTTTTTTACCTTATACCGGTTCCTTTTGGAGTACAAGCCTGGGAGAAGGATGGAAAATATAAACAGCCAAGATATATGTGCACATATTATTTTCTAAGAGTTAAAAAAGGAGAGGCCTCTTGCTCACAAGGCATAGCCTCATGTAAAGCAAAAATTCTGTTGTGTTCACAGATACATGATTAGATTGTTTTATGCAGTGTAATGTTCTAGATTATATTTCTCATTCACTGACTACAGTGAACATTCTGAGTGGTGGGCACCGTAATGTTACAATGCAGAACTGGACACAGCTAAATCCTTCAAGGAAAATTTTAACGGTATTTTTCATTACTGTATTTGTCTTTCCCACCTGCTCCCTGTTTTGTAGTGATAGTTTTAATTTTAATATTTTAAGTTGTCCGGAAAGTAGGTTATAGCTTGTTGTTGTACATTAACCTTTTTAAAATACATGTGGTACAATACTGTAATTATAGAACACCAAGAATATTTGACACGGCTGTTTTAATAAACTGGGGAGCTCAAAGTTCTTCTGATAAACCTTCTAGATTATATTTCTCATTCACTGACTACAGGGAACATTCTGAGTGGTGGGCACCGTAATGTTACAATGCAGAACTGGACACAGCTAAATCCTTCAAGGAAAATTTTAAGGGAAATTTTCCTTACTGTATTTGTCTTTCCCACCTGCTTCCTGTTTTGTAGTGATAGTTTTAATTTTAATATATTAAGTTGTCCTGAAGGTTATATCTTGGTGTTGTACAAGAAACTTTTTAAAATATATGTGGTACAATACTGTAATCATAGAACATCAAGAATATTTGACACGGCTGTTTTAATAAACTGGGGAGCTAAAAGTTCCTCTGATAAAACTTCTAGATTATATTTCTCATTCACTGACTACAGTGAACATTCTGAGTGGTGGGCACCGTAATGTTACAATGCAGAACTGGACACAGTTTTAAGGGAAATTTTCATTACTGTATTTGTCTTTTCCCCCCTGCTCCCTGTTTTGTAGTGATAGTTTTAATTTTAATATTTTAAGTTGTCCTGAAAGTAGGTTATATCTTGGTGTTGTACATGAAACTTTTTAAAATATATGTGGTACAATACTGTAATTATAGAACACCAAGAATATTTGACAGGGCTGTTTTAATAAACTGGGGAGCTCAAAGTTCTTCTGATAAACCTTCTAGATTATATTTCTCATTCACTGACTACAGGGAACATTCTGAGTGGTGGGCACCGTAATGTTACAATGCAGAACTGGACACAGCTAAATCCTTCAAGGAAAATTTTAAGGGAAATTTTCCTTACTGTATTTGTCTTTCCCACCTGCTTCCTGTTTTGTAGTGATAGTTTTAATTTTATTATTTTAAGTTGTCCTGAGAGTAGGTTATATCTTGGTGTTGTACATGAAACTTTTTAAAATATATGTGTTACCAAGAACACCAAGTATAGAACACCAAGAATATTTGACATGGCTGTTTTAGTAAACTGGGGAGCTAAAAGTTCTTCTGATAAAACCTCACTAAACAGCACTGAGGTTGTTTTTTGTTGTTTTGCCTGAAACAAAATTCTTGTCAATACAGTAATCAGAGGAGTCAATTTCAGACTAGATACTGTTTTATTATTTGAAGACCAGTTGGCATGGTGACTTTTTTTTACCTTATACCGGTTCCTTTTGGAGTACAAGCCTGGGAGAAGGATGGAAAATATAAACAGCCATGAAATATGTGAACATATTATTTTTTAAGAGTTAAAAAAGGAGAGGCCTCTTGCTCACAAGGCATAGCCTCATGTAAAGCAAAAATTCTGTTGTGTTCACAGATACATGATTAGATTGTTTTATGCAGTGTAATGTTCTAGATTATATTTCTCATTCACTGACTACAGTGAACATTCTGAGTGGTGGGCACCGTAATGTTACAATGCAGAACTGGACACAGCTAAATCCTTCAAGGAAAATTTTAACGGTATTTTTCATTACTGTATTTGTCTTTCCCACCTGCTCCCTGTTTTGTAGTGATAGTTTTAATTTTAATATTTTAAGTTGTCCGGAAAGTAGGTTATAGCTTGTTGTTGTACATTAACCTTTTTAAAATACATGTGGTACAATACTGTAATTATAGAACACCAAGAATATTTGACACGGCTGTTTTAATAAACTGGGGAGCTCAAAGTTCTTCTGATAAACCTTCTAGATTATATTTCTCATTCACTGACTACAGGGAACATTCTGAGTGGTGGGCACCGTAATGTTACAATGCAGAACTGGACACAGCTAAATCCTTCAAGGAAAATTTTAAGGGAAATTTTCCTTACTGTATTTGTCTTTCCCACCTGCTTCCTGTTTTGTAGTGATAGTTTTAATTTTAATATATTAAGTTGTCCTGAAGGTTATATCTTGGTGTTGTACAAGAAACTTTTTAAAATATATGTGGTACAATACTGTAATCATAGAACATCAAGAATATTTGACACGGCTGTTTTAATAAACTGGGGAGCTAAAAGTTCCTCTGATAAAACTTCTAGATTATATTTCTCATTCACTGACTACAGTGAACATTCTGAGTGGTGGGCACCGTAATGTTACAATGCAGAACTGGACACAGTTTTAAGGGAAATTTTCATTACTGTATTTGTCTTTTCCCCCCTGCTCCCTGTTTTGTAGTGATAGTTTTAATTTTAATATTTTAAGTTGTCCTGAAAGTAGGTTATATCTTGGTGTTGTACATGAAACTTTTTAAAATATATGTGGTACAATACTGTAATTATAGAACACCAAGAATATTTGACAGGGCTGTTTTAATAAACTGGGGAGCTAAAAGTTCTTCTGATAACACTTCTAACAGGCACTAAACAGCACTGAGGTTTTTTGTTGTTTTGCGTGACGTCTGAAACAAGATTCTTGTCAATACAGTAATCAGAGGAGTCAATTTCAGACTAGATACTGTTTTATTATTTGAAGACCAGTTGGCATGGTAACTTTTTTTACCTTATACCGGTTCCTTTTGGAGTACAAGCCTGGGAGAAGGATGGAAAATATAAACAGCCAAGATATATGTGCACATATTATTTTCTAAGAGTTAAAAAAGGAGAGGCCTCTTGCTCACAAGGCATAGCCTCATGTAAAGCAAAAATTCTGTTGTGTTCACAGATACATGATTAGATTGTTTTATGCAGTGTAATGTTCTAGATTATATTTCTCATTCACTGACTACAGTGAACATTCTGAGTGGTGGGCACCGTAATGTTACAATGCAGAACTGGACACAGCTAAATCCTTCAAGGAAAATTTTAACGGTATTTTTCATTACTGTATTTGTCTTTCCCACCTGCTCCCTGTTTTGTAGTGATAGTTTTAATTTTAATATTTTAAGATGTCCGGAAAGTAGGTTATAGCTTGTTGTTGTACATTAACCTTTTTAAAATACATGTGGGACAATACTGTAATTATAGAACACCAAGAATATTTGACACGGCTGTTTTAATAAACTGGGGAGCTCAAAGTTCTTCTGATAAACCTTCTAGATTATATTTCTCATTCACTGACTACAGGGAACATTCTGAGTGGTGGGCACCGTAATGTTACAATGCAGAACTGGACACAGCTAAATCCTTCAAGGAAAATTTTAAGGGAAATTTTCATTACTGTATTTGTCTTTCCCACCTCCTTCCTGTTTTGTAGTGATAGTTTTAATTTTAATATATTAAGTTGTCCTGAAGGTTATATCTTGGTGTTGTACAAGAAACTTTTTAAAATATATGTGGTACAATACTGTAATCATAGAACATCAAGAATATTTGACACGGCTGATTTAATAAACTGGGGAGCTAAAAGTTCCTCTGATAAAACTTCTAGATTATATTTCTCATTCACTGACTACAGTGAACATTCTGAGTGGTGGGCACCGTAATGTTACAATGCAGAACTGGACACAGTTTTAAGGGAAATTTTCATTACTGTATTTGTCTTTTCCCCCCTGCTCCCTGTTTTGTAGTGATAGTTTTAATTTTAATATTTTAAGTTGTCCTGAAAGTAGGTTATATCTTGGTGTTGTACATGAAACTTTTTAAAATATATGTGGTACAATACTGTAATTATAGAACACCAAGAATATTTGACAGGGTTGTTTTAATAAACTGGGGAGCTAAAAGTTCTTCTGATAACACTTCTAACAGGCACTAAACAGCACTGAGGTTTTTTGTTGTTTTGCGTGACGTCTGAAACAAGATTCTTGTCAATACAGTAATCAGAGGAGTCAATTTCAGACTAGATACTGTTTTATTATTTGAAGACCAGTTGGCATGGTAACTTTTTTTACCTTATACCGGTTCCTTTTGGAGTACAAGCCTGGGAGAAGGATGGAAAATATAAACAGCCAAGATATATGTGCACATATTATTTTCTAAGAGTTAAAAAAGGAGAGGCCTCTTGCTCACAAGGCATAGCCTCATGTAAAGCAAAAAGTCTGTTGTGTTCACAGATACATGATTAGATTGTTTTATGCAGTGTAATGTTCTAGATTATATTTCTCATTCACTGACTACAGTGAACATTCTGAGTGGTGGGCACCGTAATGTTACAATGCAGAACTGGACACAGCTAAATCCTTCAAGGAAAATGTTAAGGGAAATTTTCCTTACTATATTTGTCTTTCCCACCTGCTTCCTGTTTTGTAGTGATAGTTTTAATTTTAATATATTAAGTTGTCCTGAAAGTAGGTTATATCTTGGTGTTGTATGTGAAACTTTTTAAAATATATGTGGTACAATACTGTAATTATAGAACACCAAGAATATTTGACACGGCTGTTTTAATAAACTGGGGAGCTAAAAGTTCCTCTGATAAAACTTCTAGATTATATTTCTCATTCACTGACTACAGTGAACATTCTGAGTGGTGGGCATCGTAATGTTACAATGCAGAACTGGACACAGCTAAATCCTTCAAGGAAAATTTTAAGGGAAATTTTCATTACTGTATTTGTCTTTCCCACCTCCTTCCTGTTTTGTAGTGATAGTTTTAATTTTAATATTTTAAGCTGTCCTGAAAGTAGGTGTTGTACATCTTGTTGTTGTACATTAACCTTTTTAAAATATATGTGGTACAATACTGTAATTATAGAACACCAAGAATATTTGACCGGGCTGTTTTAATAAACTGGGGACCTCAAAGTTCTTCTGATAACACTTCTAACAGGCACTAAACAGCACTGAGGATTTTTGTTGTTTTGCGGGACGTCTGAAACAAAATTCTTGTAAATACAGTAATCAGAGGAGTCAATTTCAGACTAGATACTGTTTTATTATTTGAAGACCAGTTGGCTTGGTGACTTTTTTTACCTTATACCGGTTCCTTTTGGAGTACAAGCCTGGGAGAAGGATGGAAAATATAAACAGCCATGAAATATGTGAACATATTATTTTTTAAGAGTTAAAAAAGGAGAGGCCTCTTGCTCACAAGGCATAGCCTCATGTAAAGCAAAAATTCTGTTGTGTTCACAGATACATGATTAGATTGTTTTATGCAGTGTAATGTTCTAGATTATATTTCTCATTCACTGACTACAGTGAACATTCTGAGTGGTGGGCACCGTAATGTTACAATGCAGAACTGGACACAGCTAAATCCTTCAAGGAAAATTTTAAGGGTATTTTTCATTACTGTATTTGTCTTTCCCACCTGCTCCCTGTTTTGTAGTGATAGTTTTAATTTTAATATATTAAGTTGTCCTGAAAGTAGGTTATATCTTGGTGTTGTACATGAAACTTTTTAAAACATATGTGGTACAATACTGTAATTATAGAACACCAAGAATATTTGACACGGCTGTTTTAATAAACTGGGGAGCTCAAAGTTCTTCTGATAAAACTTCTAACAGGCACTAAACAGCACTGAGGTTTTTTGTTGTTTTGCGGGACGTCTGAAACAAAATTCTTGTCAATACAGTAATCAGAGGAGTCAATTTCAGACTAGATACTGTTCTTTATTTGAAGACTAGTTGGCATGTTGCCTTTTTTTACCTTATACCGCATCCTTTTGGAGTACAAGCCTGGGAGAAGGATGGAAAATATAAACAGCCAAGAAATATGTGCACATATTATTTTCTAAGAGTTAAAAACGGAGAGGCCTCTTGCTCACAAGGCATAGCCTCATGTAAAGGAAAAAGTCTGTTGTGTTCACAGATACATGATTAGATTGTTTTATGCACTGTAATCTTCTAGATTATATTTCTCATTCACTGACTACAGTGAACATTCTGAGTGGTGGGCACCGTAATGTTACAATGCAGAACTGGACACAGCTAAATCCTTCAAGGAAAATTTTAAGGGAAATTTTCATTACTGTATTTGTCTTTCCCACCTCCTTCCTGTTTTGTAGTGATAGTTTTAATTTTAATATATTAAGATGTCCTGAAAGTAGGTTATATCTTGGTGTTGTACATGAAACTTTTTAAAATATATGTGGTACATTACTGTAATTATAGAACACCAAGAATATTTGACACGGCTTTTTTAATAAACAGGGGAGCTAAAAGTTCCTCTGATAAAACTTCTAGATTATATTTCTCATTCACTGACTACAGTGAACATTCTGAGTGGTGGGCACCGTAATGTTACAATGCAGAACTGGACACAGCTAAATCCTTCAAGGAAAATTTTAAGGGAAATTTTCATTACTGTATTTGTCTTTCCCACCTCCTTCCTGTTTTGTAGTGATAGTTTTAATTTTAATATTTTAAGTTGTCCTGAAAGTAGGTGTTGTACATCTTGGTGTACATGAAACTTTTTAAAATATATGTGGTACAATACTGTAATTATAGAACACCAAGAATATTTGACACGGCTGTTTTAATAAACTGGGGAGCTCAAAGTTCTTCTGATAACACGTCTAACAGGCACTAAACAGCACTGAGGTTTTTTGTTGTTTTGCGGGACGTCTGAAACAAAATTCTTGTAAATACAGTAATCAGAGGAGTCAATTTCAGACTAGATACTGTTTTATTATTTGAAGACCAGTTGGCTTGGTGACTTTTTTTACCTTATACCGGTTCCTTTTGGAGTACAAGCCTGGGAGAAGGATGGAAAATATAAACAGCCATGAAATATGTGAACACATTATTTTTAAGAGTTAAAAAAGGAGAGGCCTCTTGCCCACAAGGTATAGCCTCATGTAAAGTAGTCAGTGAATGAGAAATATAATCTTGAAGTTTTATCAGAACTTCTGATGTAAAGCAAAAAGTCTCGTGTTCACACATAATGATTAGATTGTTTTATACTGTGTAATGTTCTAGATTATATTTCTCATTCACTGATTACAGTGAACATTCTGAGTGGTGGGCACCGTAATGTTACAATGCAGAACTGGACACAGATAAATCCTTCAAGGAAAAAAAAATTTTTATTGAGTTTTTAATTAACATACAAAAAAAGAAAAGAAAACATTAACAGTACATTAACAATACATTACACTAACAAGTCCATAGTATCATACTAACAAACATTACTATATGCTAGCACATAACAATATCTATATTCATTAACTACTGTTTAACCACCAAATATTAAGAACCATTATTTCAAAGTCCAAAGTAATAAAAAGAACTTTCTGTACTACCACTAATCTTTCTAACCAATAAAAATCACCCTGTGAATATATACAATGCCCGGAGAGTTTATTTTCTACTCAGCTCCAGAAGCTTCTTTGAGATGGTACTGGTCCTGAACTATCACTTGCCATAATAGAGTGATACACGAACGCTTTCCATATATTCCAAAATCTATTCTCTTTTAAATTATCTCTTTTGACTTTAATCTCCCATGTCAATTTATCATTCAGTGCTAAACTCCACATTTCTTTATACCATTCTCCAACCTGAATATCTGCATCATTTTTCCAATTTCTGGCTATACATTGTCTACCCGTTGTCAGTACAATTTCCAGCAATTCTTTTTCCTCCTTGTTTAAACCCAAATCTTCCACATTCGTTAAAAGAATAGTACCCGACACCAGCTTAACACTTTTACCCAATATTTCACCATTCATTTTCTATTCTTCCCCAAAAATCCCTTATTTTTTTACAACTCCACCACATATGTTCATATGTTCCATCAAATTCTTTACATCTCCAACATAACTTATCTCTTTTATTATCCATCTGGTAAAGTCTTAATGGAGTCAGGTACCATTGCCACAACATCTTGAAATTATGTTCTTTAATTCTTACAGACATTGTTCTCATAATTCTCTTTTTCCATTTATTTTTCCATTCAATCGCCCCAATTTTTATATTTAAATTTTGTTCCCACTTCCGTTTCAAATCCTCCTGTGGATCTGCACCTCTATTCAATATATTATAAAGCTTACTTACAAGACCCTTAATACTACTTTCCCCTTTTCTAATCTTCCTTACCAATTCCTCAAATTCCGTAAGTACTCTATCTGACCCTAGTTCTCTTTTATATTTTTTATTCCAATTGTCCACCTTTAACTTCTGAAACCAATTCAAATTTAGTATCTCAAACATTTTTTTCCGCTCGGCATCAACATCACATGCTTTTAACCAATCCTTCAGTAACAACGTCCCATTTTTATCCAATATTTCTATTTTTTCTTTGTCTAATTTTATTGGGAAACACATCATATCAGTCAATTCCAAGATTGGGGAGAGATTCGAAACCATATCTTTTTTTACCTTCTTCCACACCTCCATGAGAGCTTTCATCATAGTATTATTTGACCTTTTCACCTTATCCTTCATTCCCAGAAAATTCAAGTTTCCAATATTTCTGTATTCTTTCATTTCCAATTGTTCCCAAATTACCTTTTCTCTTGCCAAGATCTTCACAACATTCTTAACTTGAAATGCTCGGTAATATACTAACAAATTTTAAGGGAAATTTTCCTTACTGTATTTGTCTTTCCCACCTGCTTCCTGTTTTGTAGTGATAGTTTTAATTTTATTATTTTAAGTTGTCCTGAGAGTAGGTTATATCTTGGTGTTGTACATGAAACTTTTTAAAATATATGTGTTACCAAGAACACCAAGTATAGAACACCAAGAATATTTGACATGGCTGTTTTAGTAAACTGGGGAGCTAAAAGTTCTTCTGATAAAACCTCACTAAACAGCACTGAGGTTGTTTTTTGTTGTTTTGCCTGAAACAAAATTCTTGTCAATACAGTAATCAGAGGAGTCAATTTCAGACTAGATACTGTTTTATTATTTGAAGACCAGTTGGCATGGTGACTTTTTTTTACCTTATACCGGTTCCTTTTGGAGTACAAGCCTGGGAGAAGGATGGAAAATATAAACAGCCATGAAATATGTGAACATATTATTTTTTAAGAGTTAAAAAAGGAGAGGCCTCTTGCTCACAAGGCATAGCCTCATGTAAAGCAAAAATTCTGTTGTGTTCACAGATACATGATTAGATTGTTTTATGCAGTGTAATGTTCTAGATTATATTTCTCATTCACTGACTACAGTGAACATTCTGAGTGGTGGGCACCGTAATGTTACAATGCAGAACTGGACACAGCTAAATCCTTCAAGGAAAATTTTAACGGTATTTTTCATTACTGTATTTGTCTTTCCCACCTGCTCCCTGTTTTGTAGTGATAGTTTTAATTTTAATATTTTAAGTTGTCCGGAAAGTAGGTTATAGCTTGTTGTTGTACATTAACCTTTTTAAAATACATGTGGTACAATACTGTAATTATAGAACACCAAGAATATTTGACACGGCTGTTTTAATAAACTGGGGAGCTCAAAGTTCTTCTGATAAACCTTCTAGATTATATTTCTCATTCACTGACTACAGGGAACATTCTGAGTGGTGGGCACCGTAATGTTACAATGCAGAACTGGACACAGCTAAATCCTTCAAGGAAAATTTTAAGGGAAATTTTCCTTACTGTATTTGTCTTTCCCACCTGCTTCCTGTTTTGTAGTGATAGTTTTAATTTTAATATATTAAGTTGTCCTGAAGGTTATATCTTGGTGTTGTACAAGAAACTTTTTAAAATATATGTGGTACAATACTGTAATCATAGAACATCAAGAATATTTGACACGGCTGTTTTAATAAACTGGGGAGCTAAAAGTTCCTCTGATAAAACTTCTAGATTATATTTCTCATTCACTGACTACAGTGAACATTCTGAGTGGTGGGCACCGTAATGTTACAATGCAGAACTGGACACAGTTTTAAGGGAAATTTTCATTACTGTATTTGTCTTTTCCCCCCTGCTCCCTGTTTTGTAGTGATAGTTTTAATTTTAATATTTTAAGTTGTCCTGAAAGTAGGTTATATCTTGGTGTTGTACATGAAACTTTTTAAAATATATGTGGTACAATACTGTAATTATAGAACACCAAGAATATTTGACAGGGCTGTTTTAATAAACTGGGGAGCTAAAAGTTCTTCTGATAACACTTCTAACAGGCACTAAACAGCACTGAGGTTTTTTGTTGTTTTGCGTGACGTCTGAAACAAGATTCTTGTCAATACAGTAATCAGAGGAGTCAATTTCAGACTAGATACTGTTTTATTATTTGAAGACCAGTTGGCATGGTAACTTTTTTTACCTTATACCGGTTCCTTTTGGAGTACAAGCCTGGGAGAAGGATGGAAAATATAAACAGCCAAGATATATGTGCACATATTATTTTCTAAGAGTTAAAAAAGGAGAGGCCTCTTGCTCACAAGGCATAGCCTCATGTAAAGCAAAAATTCTGTTGTGTTCACAGATACATGATTAGATTGTTTTATGCAGTGTAATGTTCTAGATTATATTTCTCATTCACTGACTACAGTGAACATTCTGAGTGGTGGGCACCGTAATGTTACAATGCAGAACTGGACACAGCTAAATCCTTCAAGGAAAATTTTAACGGTATTTTTCATTACTGTATTTGTCTTTCCCACCTGCTCCCTGTTTTGTAGTGATAGTTTTAATTTTAATATTTTAAGATGTCCGGAAAGTAGGTTATAGCTTGTTGTTGTACATTAACCTTTTTAAAATACATGTGGGACAATACTGTAATTATAGAACACCAAGAATATTTGACACGGCTGTTTTAATAAACTGGGGAGCTCAAAGTTCTTCTGATAAACCTTCTAGATTATATTTCTCATTCACTGACTACAGGGAACATTCTGAGTGGTGGGCACCGTAATGTTACAATGCAGAACTGGACACAGCTAAATCCTTCAAGGAAAATTTTAAGGGAAATTTTCATTACTGTATTTGTCTTTCCCACCTCCTTCCTGTTTTGTAGTGATAGTTTTAATTTTAATATATTAAGTTGTCCTGAAGGTTATATCTTGGTGTTGTACAAGAAACTTTTTAAAATATATGTGGTACAATACTGTAATCATAGAACATCAAGAATATTTGACACGGCTGATTTAATAAACTGGGGAGCTAAAAGTTCCTCTGATAAAACTTCTAGATTATATTTCTCATTCACTGACTACAGTGAACATTCTGAGTGGTGGGCACCGTAATGTTACAATGCAGAACTGGACACAGTTTTAAGGGAAATTTTCATTACTGTATTTGTCTTTTCCCCCCTGCTCCCTGTTTTGTAGTGATAGTTTTAATTTTAATATTTTAAGTTGTCCTGAAAGTAGGTTATATCTTGGTGTTGTACATGAAACTTTTTAAAATATATGTGGTACAATACTGTAATTATAGAACACCAAGAATATTTGACAGGGTTGTTTTAATAAACTGGGGAGCTAAAAGTTCTTCTGATAACACTTCTAACAGGCACTAAACAGCACTGAGGTTTTTTGTTGTTTTGCGTGACGTCTGAAACAAGATTCTTGTCAATACAGTAATCAGAGGAGTCAATTTCAGACTAGATACTGTTTTATTATTTGAAGACCAGTTGGCTTGGTGACTTTTTTTACCTTATACCGGTTCCTTTTGGAGTACAAGCCTGGGAGAAGGATGGAAAATATAAACAGCCATGAAATATGTGAACATATTATTTTTTAAGAGTTAAAAAAGGAGAGGCCTCTTGCTCACAAGGCATAGCCTCATGTAAAGCAAAAATTCTGTTGTGTTCACAGATACATGATTAGATTGTTTTATGCAGTGTAATGTTCTAGATTATATTTCTCATTCACTGACTACAGTGAACATTCTGAGTGGTGGGCACCGTAATGTTACAATGCAGAACTGGACACAGCTAAATCCTTCAAGGAAAATTTTAAGGGTATTTTTCATTACTGTATTTGTCTTTCCCACCTGCTCCCTGTTTTGTAGTGATAGTTTTAATTTTAATATATTAAGTTGTCCTGAAAGTAGGTTATATCTTGGTGTTGTACATGAAACTTTTTAAAACATATGTGGTACAATACTGTAATTATAGAACACCAAGAATATTTGACACGGCTGTTTTAATAAACTGGGGAGCTCAAAGTTCTTCTGATAAAACTTCTAACAGGCACTAAACAGCACTGAGGTTTTTTGTTGTTTTGCGGGACGTCTGAAACAAAATTCTTGTCAATACAGTAATCAGAGGAGTCAATTTCAGACTAGATACTGTTCTTTATTTGAAGACTAGTTGGCATGTTGCCTTTTTTTACCTTATACCGCATCCTTTTGGAGTACAAGCCTGGGAGAAGGATGGAAAATATAAACAGCCAAGAAATATGTGCACATATTATTTTCTAAGAGTTAAAAACGGAGAGGCCTCTTGCTCACAAGGCATAGCCTCATGTAAAGGAAAAAGTCTGTTGTGTTCACAGATACATGATTAGATTGTTTTATGCACTGTAATCTTCTAGATTATATTTCTCATTCACTGACTACAGTGAACATTCTGAGTGGTGGGCACCGTAATGTTACAATGCAGAACTGGACACAGCTAAATCCTTCAAGGAAAATTTTAAGGGAAATTTTCATTACTGTATTTGTCTTTCCCACCTCCTTCCTGTTTTGTAGTGATAGTTTTAATTTTAATATATTAAGATGTCCTGAAAGTAGGTTATATCTTGGTGTTGTACATGAAACTTTTTAAAATATATGTGGTACATTACTGTAATTATAGAACACCAAGAATATTTGACACGGCTTTTTTAATAAACAGGGGAGCTAAAAGTTCCTCTGATAAAACTTCTAGATTATATTTCTCATTCACTGACTACAGTGAACATTCTGAGTGGTGGGCACCGTAATGTTACAATGCAGAACTGGACACAGCTAAATCCTTCAAGGAAAATTTTAAGGGAAATTTTCATTACTGTATTTGTCTTTCCCACCTCCTTCCTGTTTTGTAGTGATAGTTTTAATTTTAATATTTTAAGTTGTCCTGAAAGTAGGTGTTGTACATCTTGGTGTACATGAAACTTTTTAAAATATATGTGGTACAATACTGTAATTATAGAACACCAAGAATATTTGACACGGCTGTTTTAATAAACTGGGGAGCTCAAAGTTCTTCTGATAACACGTCTAACAGGCACTAAACAGCACTGAGGTTTTTTGTTGTTTTGCGGGACGTCTGAAACAAAATTCTTGTAAATACAGTAATCAGAGGAGTCAATTTCAGACTAGATACTGTTTTATTATTTGAAGACCAGTTGGCTTGGTGACTTTTTTTACCTTATACCGGTTCCTTTTGGAGTACAAGCCTGGGAGAAGGATGGAAAATATAAACAGCCATGAAATATGTGAACACATTATTTTTAAGAGTTAAAAAAGGAGAGGCCTCTTGCCCACAAGGTATAGCCTCATGTAAAGTAGTCAGTGAATGAGAAATATAATCTTGAAGTTTTATCAGAACTTCTGATGTAAAGCAAAAAGTCTCGTGTTCACACATAATGATTAGATTGTTTTATACTGTGTAATGTTCTAGATTATATTTCTCATTCACTGATTACAGTGAACATTCTGAGTGGTGGGCACCGTAATGTTACAATGCAGAACTGGACACAGATAAATCCTTCAAGGAAAAAAAAATTTTTATTGAGTTTTTAATTAACATACAAAAAAAGAAAAGAAAACATTAACAGTACATTAACAATACATTACACTAACAAGTCCATAGTATCATACTAACAAACATTACTATATGCTAGCACATAACAATATCTATATTCATTAACTACTGTTTAACCACCAAATATTAAGAACCATTATTTCAAAGTCCAAAGTAATAAAAAGAACTTTCTGTACTACCACTAATCTTTCTAACCAATAAAAATCACCCTGTGAATATATACAATGCCCGGAGAGTTTATTTTCTACTCAGCTCCAGAAGCTTCTTTGAGATGGTACTGGTCCTGAACTATCACTTGCCATAATAGAGTGATACACGAACGCTTTCCATATATTCCAAAATCTATTCTCTTTTAAATTATCTCTTTTGACTTTAATCTCCCATGTCAATTTATCATTCAGTGCTAAACTCCACATTTCTTTATACCATTCTCCAACCTGAATATCTGCATCATTTTTCCAATTTCTGGCTATACATTGTCTACCCGTTGTCAGTACAATTTCCAGCAATTCTTTTTCCTCCTTGTTTAAACCCAAATCTTCCACATTCGTTAAAAGAATAGTACCCGACACCAGCTTAACACTTTTACCCAATATTTCACCATTCATTTTCTATTCTTCCCCAAAAATCCCTTATTTTTTTACAACTCCACCACATATGTTCATATGTTCCATCAAATTCTTTACATCTCCAACATAACTTATCTCTTTTATTATCCATCTGGTAAAGTCTTAATGGAGTCAGGTACCATTGCCACAACATCTTGAAATTATGTTCTTTAATTCTTACAGACATTGTTCTCATAATTCTCTTTTTCCATTTATTTTTCCATTCAATCGCCCCAATTTTTATATTTAAATTTTGTTCCCACTTCCGTTTCAAATCCTCCTGTGGATCTGCACCTCTATTCAATATATTATAAAGCTTACTTACAAGACCCTTAATACTACTTTCCCCTTTTCTAATCTTCCTTACCAATTCCTCAAATTCCGTAAGTACTCTATCTGACCCTAGTTCTCTTTTATATTTTTTATTCCAATTGTCCACCTTTAACTTCTGAAACCAATTCAAATTTAGTATCTCAAACATTTTTTTCCGCTCGGCATCAACATCACATGCTTTTAACCAATCCTTCAGTAACAACGTCCCATTTTTATCCAATATTTCTATTTTTTCTTTGTCTAATTTTATTGGGAAACACATCATATCAGTCAATTCCAAGATTGGGGAGAGATTCGAAACCATATCTTTTTTTACCTTCTTCCACACCTCCATGAGAGCTTTCATCATAGTATTATTTGACCTTTTCACCTTATCCTTCATTCCCAGAAAATTCAAGTTTCCAATATTTCTGTATTCTTTCATTTCCAATTGTTCCCAAATTACCTTTTCTCTTGCCAAGATCTTCACAACATTCTTAACTTGAAATGCTCGGTAATATACTAACAAATTTTAAGGGAAATTTTCCTTACTGTATTTGTCTTTCCCACCTGCTTCCTGTTTTGTAGTGATAGTTTTAATTTTATTATTTTAAGTTGTCCTGAGAGTAGGTTATATCTTGGTGTTGTACATGAAACTTTTTAAAATATATGTGTTACCAAGAACACCAAGTATAGAACACCAAGAATATTTGACATGGCTGTTTTAGTAAACTGGGGAGCTAAAAGTTCTTCTGATAAAACCTCACTAAACAGCACTGAGGTTGTTTTTTGTTGTTTTGCCTGAAACAAAATTCTTGTCAATACAGTAATCAGAGGAGTCAATTTCAGACTAGATACTGTTTTATTATTTGAAGACCAGTTGGCATGGTGACTTTTTTTTACCTTATACCGGTTCCTTTTGGAGTACAAGCCTGGGAGAAGGATGGAAAATATAAACAGCCATGAAATATGTGAACATATTATTTTTTAAGAGTTAAAAAAGGAGAGGCCTCTTGCTCACAAGGCATAGCCTCATGTAAAGCAAAAATTCTGTTGTGTTCACAGATACATGATTAGATTGTTTTATGCAGTGTAATGTTCTAGATTATATTTCTCATTCACTGACTACAGTGAACATTCTGAGTGGTGGGCACCGTAATGTTACAATGCAGAACTGGACACAGCTAAATCCTTCAAGGAAAATTTTAACGGTATTTTTCATTACTGTATTTGTCTTTCCCACCTGCTCCCTGTTTTGTAGTGATAGTTTTAATTTTAATATTTTAAGTTGTCCGGAAAGTAGGTTATAGCTTGTTGTTGTACATTAACCTTTTTAAAATACATGTGGTACAATACTGTAATTATAGAACACCAAGAATATTTGACACGGCTGTTTTAATAAACTGGGGAGCTCAAAGTTCTTCTGATAAACCTTCTAGATTATATTTCTCATTCACTGACTACAGGGAACATTCTGAGTGGTGGGCACCGTAATGTTACAATGCAGAACTGGACACAGCTAAATCCTTCAAGGAAAATTTTAAGGGAAATTTTCCTTACTGTATTTGTCTTTCCCACCTGCTTCCTGTTTTGTAGTGATAGTTTTAATTTTAATATATTAAGTTGTCCTGAAGGTTATATCTTGGTGTTGTACAAGAAACTTTTTAAAATATATGTGGTACAATACTGTAATCATAGAACATCAAGAATATTTGACACGGCTGTTTTAATAAACTGGGGAGCTAAAAGTTCCTCTGATAAAACTTCTAGATTATATTTCTCATTCACTGACTACAGTGAACATTCTGAGTGGTGGGCACCGTAATGTTACAATGCAGAACTGGACACAGTTTTAAGGGAAATTTTCATTACTGTATTTGTCTTTTCCCCCCTGCTCCCTGTTTTGTAGTGATAGTTTTAATTTTAATATTTTAAGTTGTCCTGAAAGTAGGTTATATCTTGGTGTTGTACATGAAACTTTTTAAAATATATGTGGTACAATACTGTAATTATAGAACACCAAGAATATTTGACAGGGCTGTTTTAATAAACTGGGGAGCTAAAAGTTCTTCTGATAACACTTCTAACAGGCACTAAACAGCACTGAGGTTTTTTGTTGTTTTGCGTGACGTCTGAAACAAGATTCTTGTCAATACAGTAATCAGAGGAGTCAATTTCAGACTAGATACTGTTTTATTATTTGAAGACCAGTTGGCATGGTAACTTTTTTTACCTTATACCGGTTCCTTTTGGAGTACAAGCCTGGGAGAAGGATGGAAAATATAAACAGCCAAGATATATGTGCACATATTATTTTCTAAGAGTTAAAAAAGGAGAGGCCTCTTGCTCACAAGGCATAGCCTCATGTAAAGCAAAAATTCTGTTGTGTTCACAGATACATGATTAGATTGTTTTATGCAGTGTAATGTTCTAGATTATATTTCTCATTCACTGACTACAGTGAACATTCTGAGTGGTGGGCACCGTAATGTTACAATGCAGAACTGGACACAGCTAAATCCTTCAAGGAAAATTTTAACGGTATTTTTCATTACTGTATTTGTCTTTCCCACCTGCTCCCTGTTTTGTAGTGATAGTTTTAATTTTAATATTTTAAGATGTCCGGAAAGTAGGTTATAGCTTGTTGTTGTACATTAACCTTTTTAAAATACATGTGGGACAATACTGTAATTATAGAACACCAAGAATATTTGACACGGCTGTTTTAATAAACTGGGGAGCTCAAAGTTCTTCTGATAAACCTTCTAGATTATATTTCTCATTCACTGACTACAGGGAACATTCTGAGTGGTGGGCACCGTAATGTTACAATGCAGAACTGGACACAGCTAAATCCTTCAAGGAAAATTTTAAGGGAAATTTTCATTACTGTATTTGTCTTTCCCACCTCCTTCCTGTTTTGTAGTGATAGTTTTAATTTTAATATATTAAGTTGTCCTGAAGGTTATATCTTGGTGTTGTACAAGAAACTTTTTAAAATATATGTGGTACAATACTGTAATCATAGAACATCAAGAATATTTGACACGGCTGATTTAATAAACTGGGGAGCTAAAAGTTCCTCTGATAAAACTTCTAGATTATATTTCTCATTCACTGACTACAGTGAACATTCTGAGTGGTGGGCACCGTAATGTTACAATGCAGAACTGGACACAGTTTTAAGGGAAATTTTCATTACTGTATTTGTCTTTTCCCCCCTGCTCCCTGTTTTGTAGTGATAGTTTTAATTTTAATATTTTAAGTTGTCCTGAAAGTAGGTTATATCTTGGTGTTGTACATGAAACTTTTTAAAATATATGTGGTACAATACTGTAATTATAGAACACCAAGAATATTTGACAGGGTTGTTTTAATAAACTGGGGAGCTAAAAGTTCTTCTGATAACACTTCTAACAGGCACTAAACAGCACTGAGGTTTTTTGTTGTTTTGCGTGACGTCTGAAACAAGATTCTTGTCAATACAGTAATCAGAGGAGTCAATTTCAGACTAGATACTGTTTTATTATTTGAAGACCAGTTGGCATGGTAACTTTTTTTACCTTATACCGGTTCCTTTTGGAGTACAAGCCTGGGAGAAGGATGGAAAATATAAACAGCCAAGATATATGTGCACATATTATTTTCTAAGAGTTAAAAAAGGAGAGGCCTCTTGCTCACAAGGCATAGCCTCATGTAAAGCAAAAAGTCTGTTGTGTTCACAGATACATGATTAGATTGTTTTATGCAGTGTAATGTTCTAGATTATATTTCTCATTCACTGACTACAGTGAACATTCTGAGTGGTGGGCACCGTAATGTTACAATGCAGAACTGGACACAGCTAAATCCTTCAAGGAAAATGTTAAGGGAAATTTTCCTTACTATATTTGTCTTTCCCACCTGCTTCCTGTTTTGTAGTGATAGTTTTAATTTTAATATATTAAGTTGTCCTGAAAGTAGGTTATATCTTGGTGTTGTATGTGAAACTTTTTAAAATATATGTGGTACAATACTGTAATTATAGAACACCAAGAATATTTGACACGGCTGTTTTAATAAACTGGGGAGCTAAAAGTTCCTCTGATAAAACTTCTAGATTATATTTCTCATTCACTGACTACA
This sequence comes from Bradypodion pumilum, assembly GCA_035047305.1. NCBI lineage: Eukaryota > Metazoa > Chordata > Lepidosauria > Squamata > Chamaeleonidae > Bradypodion > Bradypodion pumilum. The sequence continues at coordinate 19,965,601 of JAWDJD010000009.1, read as the reverse complement.
GTGAACATTCTGAGTGGTGGGCATCGTAATGTTACAATGCAGAACTGGACACAGCTAAATCCTTCAAGGAAAATTTTAAGGGAAATTTTCATTACTGTATTTGTCTTTCCCACCTCCTTCCTGTTTTGTAGTGATAGTTTTAATTTTAATATTTTAAGCTGTCCTGAAAGTAGGTGTTGTACATCTTGTTGTTGTACATTAACCTTTTTAAAATATATGTGGTACAATACTGTAATTATAGAACACCAAGAATATTTGACCGGGCTGTTTTAATAAACTGGGGACCTCAAAGTTCTTCTGATAACACTTCTAACAGGCACTAAACAGCACTGAGGTTTTTTGTTGTTTTGCGGGACGTCTGAAACAAAATTCTTGTAAATACAGTAATCAGAGGAGTCAATTTCAGACTAGATACTGTTTTATTATTTGAAGACCAGTTGGCTTGGTGACTTTTTTTACCTTATACCGGTTCCTTTTGGAGTACAAGCCTGGGAGAAGGATGGAAAATATAAACAGCCATGAAATATGTGAACACATTATTTTTAAGAGTTAAAAAAGGAGAGGCCTCTTGCTCACAAGGCATAGCCTCATGTAAAGCAAAAATTCTGTTGTGTTCACAGATACATGATTAGATTGTTTTATGCAGTGTAATGTTCTAGATTATATTTCTCATTCACTGACTACAGTGAACATTCTGAGTGGTGGGCACCGTAATGTTACAATGCAGAACTGGACACAGCTAAATCCTTCAAGGAAAATTTTAAGGGTATTTTTCATTACTGTATTTGTCTTTCCCACCTGCTCCCTGTTTTGTAGTGATAGTTTTAATTTTAATATATTAAGTTGTCCTGAAAGTAGGTTATATCTTGGTGTTGTACATGAAACTTTTTAAAACATATGTGGTACAATACTGTAATTATAGAACACCAAGAATATTTGACACGGCTGTTTTAATAAACTGGGGAGCTCAAAGTTCTTCTGATAAAACTTCTAACAGGCACTAAACAGCACTGAGGTTTTTTGTTGTTTTGCGGGACGTCTGAAACAAAATTCTTGTCAATACAGTAATCAGAGGAGTCAATTTCAGACTAGATACTGTTCTTTATTTGAAGACTAGTTGGCATGTTGCCTTTTTTTACCTTATACCGCATCCTTTTGGAGTACAAGCCTGGGAGAAGGATGGAAAATATAAACAGCCAAGAAATATGTGCACATATTATTTTCTAAGAGTTAAAAACGGAGAGGCCTCTTGCTCACAAGGCATAGCCTCATGTAAAGGAAAAAGTCTGTTGTGTTCACAGATACATGATTAGATTGTTTTATGCACTGTAATCTTCTAGATTATATTTCTCATTCACTGACTACAGTGAACATTCTGAGTGGTGGGCACCGTAATGTTACAATGCAGAACTGGACACAGCTAAATCCTTCAAGGAAAATTTTAAGGGAAATTTTCATTACTGTATTTGTCTTTCCCACCTGCTTCCTGTTTTGTAGTGATAGTTTTAATTTTAATATTTTAAGTTGTCCTGAAAGTAACTTATATCTTGGTGTACATTAAACTTTTTAAAATATATGTGGTACAATACTGTAATTATAGAACACCAAGAATATTTGACCGGGCTGTTTTAATAAACTGGGGAGCTCAAAGTTCTTCTGATAACACTTCTAACAGGCACTAAACAGCACTGAGGTTTTTTGTTGTTTTGCGGGACGTCTGAAACAAAATTCTTGTCAATACAGTAATCAGAGGAGTCAATTTCAGACTAGATACTGTTTTATTATTTGAAGACCAGTTGGCTTGGTGACTTTTTTTTACCTTATACCGGTTCCTTTTGGAGTACAAGCCTGGGAGAAGGATGGAAAATATAAACAGCCATGAAATATGTGTACACATATTATTTTTAAGAGTTAAAAAAGGAGAGGCCTCTTGCTCACAAGGCATAGCCTCATGTAAAGCAAAAAGTCTGTTGTGTTCACAGATACATGATTAGATTGTTTTATGCAGTGTAATGTTCTAGATTATATTTCTCATTCACTGAGTACAGTGAACATTCTGAGTGGTGGGCACCGTAATGTTACAATGCAGAACTGGACAGCTAAATCCTTCAAGGAAAATTTTAAGCGAAATTTTCATTACTGTATTTGTCTTTCCCCTCTGCTCCCTGTTTTGTAGTGATAGTTTTAATTTTAATATTTTAAGTTGTCCGGAAAGTAGGTTATAGCTTGTTGTTGTACATTAACCTTTTTAAAATACATGTGGTACAATACTGTAATTATAGAACACCAAGAATATTTGACACGGCTGTTTTAATAAACTGGGGAGCTCAAAGTTCTTCTGATAAACCTTCTAGATTATATTTCTCATTCACTGACTACAGGGAACATTCTGAGTGGTGGGCACTGTAATGTTACAATGCAGAACTGGACACAGCTAAATCCTTCACGGAAAATTGTAAGGGAAATTTTCCTTACTGTATTTGTCTTTCCCACCTGCTTCCTGTTTTGTAGTGATAGTTTTAATTTTAATATATTAAGTTGTCCTGAAAGTAGGTTATATCTTGGTGTTGTACATGAAACTTTTTAAAATATATGTGGTACAATACTGTAATTATAGAACACCAAGAATATTTGACACGGCTGTTTTAATAAACTGGGGAGCTAAAAGTTCCTCTGATAAAACTTCTAGATTATATTTCTCATTCACTGACTACAGTGAACATTCTAAGTGGTGGGCACCGTAATGTTACAATGCAGAACTGGACACAGCTAAATCCTTCAAGGAAAATTTTAAGGGAAATTTTCATTACTGTATTTGTCTTTCCCACCTCCTTCCTGTTTTGTAGTGATAGTTTTAATTTTAATATTTTAAGTTGTCCTGAAAGTAGGTGTTGTACATCTTGGTGTACATGAAACTTTTTAAAATATATGTGGTACAATACTGTAATTATAGAACACCAAGAATATTTGACACGGCTTTTTTAATAAACTGGGGAGCTCAAAGTTCTTCTGATAACACGTCTAACAGGCACTAAACAGCACTGAGGTTTTTTGTTGTTTTGCGGGACGTCTGAAACAAAATTCTTGTAAATACAGTAATCAGAGGAGTCAATTTCAGACTAGATACTGTTTTATTATTTGACCAGTTGGCTTGGTGACTTTTTTTACCTTATACCGGTTCCTTTTGGAGTACAAGCCTGGGAGAAGGATGGAAAATATAAACAGCCATGAAATATGTGAACACATTATTTTTAAGAGTTAAAAAAGGAGAGGCCTCTTGCCCACAAGGTATAGCCTCATGTAAAGTAGTCAGTGAATGAGAAATATAATCTTGAAGTTTTATCAGAACTTCTGATGTAAAGCAAAAAGTCTCGTGTTCACACATAATGATTAGATTGTTTTATACTGTGTAATGTTCTAGATTATATTTCTCATTCACTGATTACAGTGAACATTCTGAGTGGTGGGCACCGTAATGTTACAATGCAGAACTGGACACAGATAAATCCTTCAAGGAAAAAAAATTTTTTATTGAGTTTTTAATAAACATACAAAAAAAGAAAAGAAAACATTAACAGTACATTAACAATACATTACACTAACAAGTCCATAGTATCATACTAACAAACATTACTATATGCTAGCACATAACAATATCTATATTCATTAACTACTGTTTAACCACCAAATATTAAGAACCATTATTTCAAAGTCCAAAGTAATAAAAAGAACTTTCTGTACTACCACTAATCTTTTTAACCAATAAAAATCACCCTGTGAATATATACAATGCCCGGAGAGTTTATTTTCTACTCAGCTCCAGAAGCTTCTTTGAGATGGTACTGGTCCTGAACTATCACTTGCCATAATAGAGTGATACACGAACGCTTTCCATATATTCCAAAATCTATTCTCTTTTAAATTATCTCTTTTGACTTTAATCTCCCATGTCAATTTATCATTCAGTGCTAAACTCCACATTTCTTTATACCATTCTCCAACCTGAATATCTGCATCATTTTTCCAATTTCTGGCTATACATTGTCTACCCGTTGTCAGTACAATTTCCAGCAATTCTTTTTCCTCCTTGTTTAAACCCAAATCTTCCACATTCGTTAAAAGAATAGTACCCGACACCAGCTTAACACTTTTACCCAATATTTCACCATTCATTTTCTATTCTTCCCCAAAAATCCCTTCTTTTTTTACAACTCCACCACATATGTTCATATGTTCCATCAAATTCTTTACATCTCCAACATAACTTATCTCTTTTATTATCCATCTGGTAAAGTCTTAATGGAGTCAGGTACCATTGCCACAACATCTTGAAATTATGTTCTTTAATTCTTACAGACATTGTTCTCATAATTCTCTTTTTCCATTTATTTTTCCATTCAATCGCCCCAATTTTTATATTTAAATTTTGTTCCCACTTCCGTTTCAAATCCTCCTGTGGATCTGCACCTCTATTCAATATATTATAAAGCTTACTTACAAGACCCTTAATACTACTTTCCCCTTTTCTAATCTTCCTTACCAATTCCTCAAATTCCGTAAGTACTCTATCTGACCCTAGTTCTCTTTTATATTTTTTATTCCAATTGTCCACCTTTAACTTCTGAAACCAATTCAAATTTAGTATCTCAAACATTTTTTTCCGCTCGGCATCAACATCACATGCTTTTAACCAATCCTTCAGTAACAACGTCCCATTTTTATCCAATATTTCTATTTTTTCTTTGTCTAATTTTACTGGGAAACACATCATATCAGTCAATTCCAAGATTGGGGAGAGATTCGAAACCATATCTTTTTTTACCTTCTTCCACACCTCCATGAGAGCTTTCATCATAGTATTATTTGACCTTTTCACCTTATCCTTCATTCCCAGAAAATTCAAGTTTCCAATATTTCTGTATTCTTTCATTTCCAATTGTTCCCAAATTACCTTTTCTCTTGCCAAGATCTTCACAACATTCTTAACTTGAAATGCTCGGTAATATACTAACAAATTTTAAGGGAAATTTTCCTTACTGTATTTGTCTTTCCCACCTGCTTCCTGTTTTGTAGTGATAGTTTTAATTTTATTATTTTAAGTTGTCCTGAGAGTAGGTTATATCTTGGTGTTGTACATGAAACTTTTTAAAATATATGTGTTACCAAGAACACCAAGTATAGAACACCAAGAATATTTGACATGGCTGTTTTAGTAAACTGGGGAGCTAAAAGTTCTTCTGATAAAACCTCACTAAACAGCACTGAGGTTGTTTTTTGTTGTTTTGCCTGAAACAAAATTCTTGTCAATACAGTAATCAGAGGAGTCAATTTCAGACTAGATACTGTTTTATTATTTGAAGACCAGTTGGCATGGTGACTTTTTTTACCTTATACCGGTTCCTTTTGGAGTACAAGCCTGGGAGAAGGATGGAAAATATAAACAGCCATGAAATATGTGAACATATTATTTTTTAAGAGTTAAAAAAGGAGAGGCCTCTTGCTCACAAGGCATAGCCTCATGTAAAGCAAAAATTCTGTTGTGTTCACAGATACATGATTAGATTGTTTTATGCAGTGTAATGTTCTAGATTATATTTCTCATTCACTGACTACAGTGAACATTCTGAGTGGTGGGCACCGTAATGTTACAATGCAGAACTGGACACAGCTAAATCCTTCAAGGAAAATTTTAACGGTATTTTTCATTACTGTATTTGTCTTTCCCACCTGCTCCCTGTTTTGTAGTGATAGTTTTAATTTTAATATTTTAAGTTGTCCGGAAAGTAGGTTATAGCTTGTTGCTGTACATTAACCTTTTTAAAATACATGTGGTACAATACTGTAATTATAGAACACCAAGAATATTTGACACGGCTGTTTTAATAAACTGGGGAGCTCAAAGTTCTTCTGATAAACCTTCTAGATTATATTTCTCATTCACTGACTACAGGGAACATTCTGAGTGGTGGGCACCGTAATGTTACAATGCAGAACTGGACACAGCTAAATCCTTCAAGGAAAATTTTAAGGGAAATTTTCCTTACTGTATTTGTCTTTCCCACCTGCTTCCTGTTTTGTAGTGATAGTTTTAATTTTAATATATTAAGTTGTCCTGAAGGTTATATCTTGGTGTTGTACAAGAAACTTTTTAAAATATATGTGGTACAATACTGTAATCATAGAACATCAAGAATATTTGACACGGCTGTTTTAATAAACTGGGGAGCTAAAAGTTCCTCTGATAAAACTTCTAGATTATATTTCTCATTCACTGACTACAGTGAACATTCTGAGTGGTGGGCACCGTAATGTTACAATGCAGAACTGGACACAGTTTTAAGGGAAATTTTCATTACTGTATTTGTCTTTTCCCCCCTGCTCCCTGTTTTGTAGTGATAGTTTTAATTTTAATATTTTAAGTTGTCCTGAAAGTAGGTTATATCTTGGTGTTGTACATGAAACTTTTTAAAATATATGTGGTACAATACTGTAATTATAGAACACCAAGAATATTTGACAGGGCTGTTTTAATAAACTGGGGAGCTAAAAGTTCTTCTGATAACACTTCTAACAGGCACTAAACAGCACTGAGGTTTTTTGTTGTTTTGCGTGACGTCTGAAACAAGATTCTTGTCAATACAGTAATCAGAGGAGTCAATTTCAGACTAGATACTGTTTTATTATTTGAAGACCAGTTGGCATGGTAACTTTTTTTACCTTATACCGGTTCCTTTTGGAGTACAAGCCTGGGAGAAGGATGGAAAATATAAACAGCCAAGATATATGTGCACATATTATTTTCTAAGAGTTAAAAAAGGAGAGGCCTCTTGCTCACAAGGCATAGCCTCATGTAAAGCAAAAATTCTGTTGTGTTCACAGATACATGATTAGATTGTTTTATGCAGTGTAATGTTCTAGATTATATTTCTCATTCACTGACTACAGTGAACATTCTGAGTGGTGGGCACCGTAATGTTACAATGCAGAACTGGACACAGCTAAATCCTTCAAGGAAAATTTTAACGGTATTTTTCATTACTGTATTTGTCTTTCCCACCTGCTCCCTGTTTTGTAGTGATAGTTTTAATTTTAATATTTTAAGATGTCCGGAAAGTAGGTTATAGCTTGTTGTTGTACATTAACCTTTTTAAAATACATGTGGGACAATACTGTAATTATAGAACACCAAGAATATTTGACACGGCTGTTTTAATAAACTGGGGAGCTCAAAGTTCTTCTGATAAACCTTCTAGATTATATTTCTCATTCACTGACTACAGGGAACATTCTGAGTGGTGGGCACCGTAATGTTACAATGCAGAACTGGACACAGCTAAATCCTTCAAGGAAAATTTTAAGGGAAATTTTCATTACTGTATTTGTCTTTCCCACCTCCTTCCTGTTTTGTAGTGATAGTTTTAATTTTAATATATTAAGTTGTCCTGAAGGTTATATCTTGGTGTTGTACAAGAAACTTTTTAAAATATATGTGGTACAATACTGTAATCATAGAACATCAAGAATATTTGACACGGCTGATTTAATAAACTGGGGAGCTAAAAGTTCCTCTGATAAAACTTCTAGATTATATTTCTCATTCACTGACTACAGTGAACATTCTGAGTGGTGGGCACCGTAATGTTACAATGCAGAACTGGACACAGTTTTAAGGGAAATTTTCATTACTGTATTTGTCTTTTCCCCCCTGCTCCCTGTTTTGTAGTGATAGTTTTAATTTTAATATTTTAAGTTGTCCTGAAAGTAGGTTATATCTTGGTGTTGTACATGAAACTTTTTAAAATATATGTGGTACAATACTGTAATTATAGAACACCAAGAATATTTGACAGGGTTGTTTTAATAAACTGGGGAGCTAAAAGTTCTTCTGATAACACTTCTAACAGGCACTAAACAGCACTGAGGTTTTTTGTTGTTTTGCGTGACGTCTGAAACAAGATTCTTGTCAATACAGTAATCAGAGGAGTCAATTTCAGACTAGATACTGTTTTATTATTTGAAGACCAGTTGGCATGGTAACTTTTTTTACCTTATACCGGTTCCTTTTGGAGTACAAGCCTGGGAGAAGGATGGAAAATATAAACAGCCAAGATATATGTGCACATATTATTTTCTAAGAGTTAAAAAAGGAGAGGCCTCTTGCTCACAAGGCATAGCCTCATGTAAAGCAAAAAGTCTGTTGTGTTCACAGATACATGATTAGATTGTTTTATGCAGTGTAATGTTCTAGATTATATTTCTCATTCACTGACTACAGTGAACATTCTGAGTGGTGGGCACCGTAATGTTACAATGCAGAACTGGACACAGCTAAATCCTTCAAGGAAAATGTTAAGGGAAATTTTCCTTACTATATTTGTCTTTCCCACCTGCTTCCTGTTTTGTAGTGATAGTTTTAATTTTAATATATTAAGTTGTCCTGAAAGTAGGTTATATCTTGGTGTTGTATGTGAAACTTTTTAAAATATATGTGGTACAATACTGTAATTATAGAACACCAAGAATATTTGACACGGCTGTTTTAATAAACTGGGGAGCTAAAAGTTCCTCTGATAAAACTTCTAGATTATATTTCTCATTCACTGACTACAGTGAACATTCTGAGTGGTGGGCATCGTAATGTTACAATGCAGAACTGGACACAGCTAAATCCTTCAAGGAAAATTTTAAGGGAAATTTTCATTACTGTATTTGTCTTTCCCACCTCCTTCCTGTTTTGTAGTGATAGTTTTAATTTTAATATTTTAAGCTGTCCTGAAAGTAGGTGTTGTACATCTTGTTGTTGTACATTAACCTTTTTAAAATATATGTGGTACAATACTGTAATTATAGAACACCAAGAATATTTGACCGGGCTGTTTTAATAAACTGGGGACCTCAAAGTTCTTCTGATAACACTTCTAACAGGCACTAAACAGCACTGAGGATTTTTGTTGTTTTGCGGGACGTCTGAAACAAAATTCTTGTAAATACAGTAATCAGAGGAGTCAATTTCAGACTAGATACTGTTTTATTATTTGAAGACCAGTTGGCTTGGTGACTTTTTTTACCTTATACCGGTTCCTTTTGGAGTACAAGCCTGGGAGAAGGATGGAAAATATAAACAGCCATGAAATATGTGAACATTATTTTTTAAGAGTTAAAAAAGGAGAGGCCTCTTGCTCACAAGGCATAGCCTCATGTAAAGCAAAAATTCTGTTGTGTTCACAGATACATGATTAGATTGTTTTATGCAGTGTAATGTTCTAGATTATATTTCTCATTCACTGACTACAGTGAACATTCTGAGTGGTGGGCACCGTAATGTTACAATGCAGAACTGGACACAGCTAAATCCTTCAAGGAAAATTTTAAGGGTATTTTTCATTACTGTATTTGTCTTTCCCACCTGCTCCCTGTTTTGTAGTGATAGTTTTAATTTTAATATATTAAGTTGTCCTGAAAGTAGGTTATATCTTGGTGTTGTACATGAAACTTTTTAAAACATATGTGGTACAATACTGTAATTATAGAACACCAAGAATATTTGACACGGCTGTTTTAATAAACTGGGGAGCTCAAAGTTCTTCTGATAAAACTTCTAACAGGCACTAAACAGCACTGAGGTTTTTTGTTGTTTTGCGGGACGTCTGAAACAAAATTCTTGTCAATACAGTAATCAGAGGAGTCAATTTCAGACTAGATACTGTTCTTTATTTGAAGACTAGTTGGCATGTTGCCTTTTTTTACCTTATACCGCATCCTTTTGGAGTACAAGCCTGGGAGAAGGATGGAAAATATAAACAGCCAAGAAATATGTGCACATATTATTTTCTAAGAGTTAAAAACGGAGAGGCCTCTTGCTCACAAGGCATAGCCTCATGTAAAGGAAAAAGTCTGTTGTGTTCACAGATACATGATTAGATTGTTTTATGCACTGTAATCTTCTAGATTATATTTCTCATTCACTGACTACAGTGAACATTCTGAGTGGTGGGCACCGTAATGTTACAATGCAGAACTGGACACAGCTAAATCCTTCAAGGAAAATTTTAAGGGAAATTTTCATTACTGTATTTGTCTTTCCCACCTGCTTCCTGTTTTGTAGTGATAGTTTTAATTTTAATATTTTAAGTTGTCCTGAAAGTAACTTATATCTTGGTGTACATTAAACTTTTTAAAATATATGTGGTACAATACTGTAATTATAGAACACCAAGAATATTTGACCGGGCTGTTTTAATAAACTGGGGAGCTCAAAGTTCTTCTGATAACACTTCTAACAGGCACTAAACAGCACTGAGGTTTTTTGTTGTTTTGCGGGACGTCTGAAACAAAATTCTTGTCAATACAGTAATCAGAGGAGTCAATTTCAGACTAGATACTGTTTTATTATTTGAAGACCAGTTGGCTTGGTGACTTTTTTTTACCTTATACCGGTTCCTTTTGGAGTACAAGCCTGGGAGAAGGATGGAAAATATAAACAGCCATGAAATATGTGAACACATATTATTTTTAAGAGTTAAAAAAGGAGAGGCCTCTTGCTCACAAGGCATAGCCTCATGTAAAGCAAAAAGTCTGTTGTGTTCACAGATACATGATTAGATTGTTTTATGCAGTGTAATGTTCTAGATTATATTTCTCATTCACTGAGTACAGTGAACATTCTGAGTGGTGGGCACCGTAATGTTACAATGCAGAACTGGACAGCTAAATCCTTCAAGGAAAATTTTAAGCGAAATTTTCATTACTGTATTTGTCTTTCCCCTCTGCTCCCTGTTTTGTAGTGATAGTTTTAATTTTAATATTTTAAGTTGTCCGGAAAGTAGGTTATAGCTTGTTGTTGTACATTAACCTTTTTAAAATACATGTGGTACAATACTGTAATTATAGAACACCAAGAATATTTGACACGGCTGTTTTAATAAACTGGGGAGCTCAAAGTTCTTCTGATAAACCTTCTAGATTATATTTCTCATTCACTGACTACAGGGAACATTCTGAGTGGTGGGCACTGTAATGTTACAATGCAGAACTGGACACAGCTAAATCCTTCACGGAAAATTGTAAGGGAAATTTTCCTTACTGTATTTGTCTTTCCCACCTGCTTCCTGTTTTGTAGTGATAGTTTTAATTTTAATATATTAAGTTGTCCTGAAAGTAGGTTATATCTTGGTGTTGTACATGAAACTTTTTAAAATATATGTGGTACAATACTGTAATTATAGAACACCAAGAATATTTGACACGGCTGTTTTAATAAACTGGGGAGCTAAAAGTTCCTCTGATAAAACTTCTAGATTATATTTCTCATTCACTGACTACAGTGAACATTCTAAGTGGTGGGCACCGTAATGTTACAATGCAGAACTGGACACAGCTAAATCCTTCAAGGAAAATTTTAAGGGAAATTTTCATTACTGTATTTGTCTTTCCCACCTCCTTCCTGTTTTGTAGTGATAGTTTTAATTTTAATATTTTAAGTTGTCCTGAAAGTAGGTGTTGTACATCTTGGTGTACATGAAACTTTTTAAAATATATGTGGTACAATACTGTAATTATAGAACACCAAGAATATTTGACACGGCTTTTTTAATAAACTGGGGAGCTCAAAGTTCTTCTGATAACACGTCTAACAGGCACTAAACAGCACTGAGGTTTTTTGTTGTTTTGCGGGACGTCTGAAACAAAATTCTTGTAAATACAGTAATCAGAGGAGTCAATTTCAGACTAGATACTGTTTTATTATTTGACCAGTTGGCTTGGTGACTTTTTTTACCTTATACCGGTTCCTTTTGGAGTACAAGCCTGGGAGAAGGATGGAAAATATAAACAGCCATGAAATATGTGAACACATTATTTTTAAGAGTTAAAAAAGGAGAGGCCTCTTGCCCACAAGGTATAGCCTCATGTAAAGTAGTCAGTGAATGAGAAATATAATCTTGAAGTTTTATCAGAACTTCTGATGTAAAGCAAAAAGTCTCGTGTTCACACATAATGATTAGATTGTTTTATACTGTGTAATGTTCTAGATTATATTTCTCATTCACTGATTACAGTGAACATTCTGAGTGGTGGGCACCGTAATGTTACAATGCAGAACTGGACACAGATAAATCCTTCAAGGAAAAAAAATTTTTTATTGAGTTTTTAATAAACATACAAAAAAAGAAAAGAAAACATTAACAGTACATTAACAATACATTACACTAACAAGTCCATAGTATCATACTAACAAACATTACTATATGCTAGCACATAACAATATCTATATTCATTAACTACTGTTTAACCACCAAATATTAAGAACCATTATTTCAAAGTCCAAAGTAATAAAAAGAACTTTCTGTACTACCACTAATCTTTTTAACCAATAAAAATCACCCTGTGAATATATACAATGCCCGGAGAGTTTATTTTCTACTCAGCTCCAGAAGCTTCTTTGAGATGGTACTGGTCCTGAACTATCACTTGCCATAATAGAGTGATACACGAACGCTTTCCATATATTCCAAAATCTATTCTCTTTTAAATTATCTCTTTTGACTTTAATCTCCCATGTCAATTTATCATTCAGTGCTAAACTCCACATTTCTTTATACCATTCTCCAACCTGAATATCTGCATCATTTTTCCAATTTCTGGCTATACATTGTCTACCCGTTGTCAGTACAATTTCCAGCAATTCTTTTTCCTCCTTGTTTAAACCCAAATCTTCCACATTCGTTAAAAGAATAGTACCCGACACCAGCTTAACACTTTTACCCAATATTTCACCATTCATTTTCTATTCTTCCCCAAAAATCCCTTCTTTTTTTACAACTCCACCACATATGTTCATATGTTCCATCAAATTCTTTACATCTCCAACATAACTTATCTCTTTTATTATCCATCTGGTAAAGTCTTAATGGAGTCAGGTACCATTGCCACAACATCTTGAAATTATGTTCTTTAATTCTTACAGACATTGTTCTCATAATTCTCTTTTTCCATTTATTTTTCCATTCAATCGCCCCAATTTTTATATTTAAATTTTGTTCCCACTTCCGTTTCAAATCCTCCTGTGGATCTGCACCTCTATTCAATATATTATAAAGCTTACTTACAAGACCCTTAATACTACTTTCCCCTTTTCTAATCTTCCTTACCAATTCCTCAAATTCCGTAAGTACTCTATCTGACCCTAGTTCTCTTTTATATTTTTTATTCCAATTGTCCACCTTTAACTTCTGAAACCAATTCAAATTTAGTATCTCAAACATTTTTTTCCGCTCGGCATCAACATCACATGCTTTTAACCAATCCTTCAGTAACAACGTCCCATTTTTATCCAATATTTCTATTTTTTCTTTGTCTAATTTTACTGGGAAACACATCATATCAGTCAATTCCAAGATTGGGGAGAGATTCGAAACCATATCTTTTTTTACCTTCTTCCACACCTCCATGAGACCTTTCATCATAGTATTATTTGACCTTTTCACCTTATCCTTCATTCCCAGAAAATTCAAGTTTCCAATATTTCTGTATTCTTTCATTTCCAATTGTTCCCAAATTACCTTTTCTCTTGCCAAGATCTTCACAACATTCTTAACTTGAAATGCTCGGTAATATACTAACAAATTTTAAGGGAAATTTTCCTTACTGTATTTGTCTTTCCCACCTGCTTCCTGTTTTGTAGTGATAGTTTTAATTTTATTATTTTAAGTTGTCCTGAGAGTAGGTTATATCTTGGTGTTGTACATGAAACTTTTTAAAATATATGTGTTACCAAGAACACCAAGTATAGAACACCAAGAATATTTGACATGGCTGTTTTAGTAAACTGGGGAGCTAAAAGTTCTTCTGATAAAACCTCACTAAACAGCACTGAGGTTGTTTTTTGTTGTTTTGCCTGAAACAAAATTCTTGTCAATACAGTAATCAGAGGAGTCAATTTCAGACTAGATACTGTTTTATTATTTGAAGACCAGTTGGCATGGTGACTTTTTTTACCTTATACCGGTTCCTTTTGGAGTACAAGCCTGGGAGAAGGATGGAAAATATAAACAGCCATGAAATATGTGAACATATTATTTTTTAAGAGTTAAAAAAGGAGAGGCCTCTTGCTCACAAGGCATAGCCTCATGTAAAGCAAAAATTCTGTTGTGTTCACAGATACATGATTAGATTGTTTTATGCAGTGTAATGTTCTAGATTATATTTCTCATTCACTGACTACAGTGAACATTCTGAGTGGTGGGCACCGTAATGTTACAATGCAGAACTGGACACAGCTAAATCCTTCAAGGAAAATTTTAACGGTATTTTTCATTACTGTATTTGTCTTTCCCACCTGCTCCCTGTTTTGTAGTGATAGTTTTAATTTTAATATTTTAAGTTGTCCGGAAAGTAGGTTATAGCTTGTTGCTGTACATTAACCTTTTTAAAATACATGTGGTACAATACTGTAATTATAGAACACCAAGAATATTTGACACGGCTGTTTTAATAAACTGGGGAGCTCAAAGTTCTTCTGATAAACCTTCTAGATTATATTTCTCATTCACTGACTACAGGGAACATTCTGAGTGGTGGGCACCGTAATGTTACAATGCAGAACTGGACACAGCTAAATCCTTCAAGGAAAATTTTAAGGGAAATTTTCCTTACTGTATTTGTCTTTCCCACCTGCTTCCTGTTTTGTAGTGATAGTTTTAATTTTAATATATTAAGTTGTCCTGAAGGTTATATCTTGGTGTTGTACAAGAAACTTTTTAAAATATATGTGGTACAATACTGTAATCATAGAACATCAAGAATATTTGACACGGCTGTTTTAATAAACTGGGGAGCTAAAAGTTCCTCTGATAAAACTTCTAGATTATATTTCTCATTCACTGACTACAGTGAACATTCTGAGTGGTGGGCACCGTAATGTTACAATGCAGAACTGGACACAGTTTTAAGGGAAATTTTCATTACTGTATTTGTCTTTTCCCCCCTGCTCCCTGTTTTGTAGTGATAGTTTTAATTTTAATATTTTAAGTTGTCCTGAAAGTAGGTTATATCTTGGTGTTGTACATGAAACTTTTTAAAATATATGTGGTACAATACTGTAATTATAGAACACCAAGAATATTTGACAGGGCTGTTTTAATAAACTGGGGAGCTAAAAGTTCTTCTGATAACACTTCTAACAGGCACTAAACAGCACTGAGGTTTTTTGTTGTTTTGCGTGACGTCTGAAACAAGATTCTTGTCAATACAGTAATCAGAGGAGTCAATTTCAGACTAGATACTGTTTTATTATTTGAAGACCAGTTGGCATGGTAACTTTTTTTACCTTATACCGGTTCCTTTTGGAGTACAAGCCTGGGAGAAGGATGGAAAATATAAACAGCCAAGATATATGTGCACATATTATTTTCTAAGAGTTAAAAAAGGAGAGGCCTCTTGCTCACAAGGCATAGCCTCATGTAAAGCAAAAATTCTGTTGTGTTCACAGATACATGATTAGATTGTTTTATGCAGTGTAATGTTCTAGATTATATTTCTCATTCACTGACTACAGTGAACATTCTGAGTGGTGGGCACCGTAATGTTACAATGCAGAACTGGACACAGCTAAATCCTTCAAGGAAAATGTTAAGGGAAATTTTCCTAACTATATTTGTCTTTCCCACCTGCTTCCTGTTTTGTAGTGATAGTTTTAATTTTAATATATTAAGTTGTCCTGAAAGTAGGTTATATCTTGGTGTTGTACGTGAAACTTTTTAAAATATATGTGGTACAATACTGTAATTATAGAACACCAAGAATATTTGACACGGCTGTTTTAATAAACTGGGGAGCTAAAAGTTCCTCTGATAAAACTTCTAGATTATATTTCTCATTCACTGACTACAGTGAACATTCTGAGTGGTGGGCATCGTAATGTTACAATGCAGAACTGGACACAGCTAAATCCTTCAAGGAAAATTTTAAGGGAAATTTTCATTACTGTATTTGTCTTTCCCACCTCCTTCCTGTTTTGTAGTGATAGTTTTAATTTTAATATTTTAAGTTGTCCTGAAAGTAGGTGTTGTACATCTTGTTGTTGTACATTAACCTTTTTAAAATATATGTGGTACAATACTGTAATTATAGAACACCAAGAATATTTGACCGGGCTGTTTTAATAAACTGGGGAGCTCAAAGTTCTTCTGATAACACGTCTAACAGGCACTAAACAGCACTGAGGTTTTTTGTTGTTTTGCGGGACGTCTGAAACAAAATTCTTGTAAATACAGTAATCAGAGGAGTCAATTTCAGACTAGATACTGTTTTATTATTTGAAGACCAGTTGGCTTGGTGACTTTTTTTACCTTATACCGGTTCCTTTTGGAGTACAAGCCTGGGAGAAGGATGGAAAATATAAACAGCCATGAAATATGTGAACACATTATTTTTAAGAGTTAAAAAAGGAGAGGCCTCTTGCCCACAAGGTATAGCCTCATGTAAAGTAGTCAGTGAATGAGAAATATAATCTTGAAGTTTTATCAGAACTTCTGATGTAAAGCAAAAAGTCTCGTGTTCACACATAATGATTAGATTGTTTTATACTGTGTAATGTTCTAGATTATATTTCTCATTCACTGATTACAGTGAACATTCTGAGTGGTGGGCACCGTAATGTTACAATGCAGAACTGGACACAGATAAATCCTTCAAGGAAAAAAAATTTTTTATTGAGTTTTTAATAAACATACAAAAAAAGAAAAGAAAACATTAACAGTACATTAACAATACATTACACTAACAAGTCCATAGTATCATACTAACAAACATTACTATATGCTAGCACATAACAATATCTATATTCATTAACTACTGTTTAACCACCAAATATTAAGAACCATTATTTCAAAGTCCAAAGTAATAAAAAGAACTTTCTGTACTACCACTAATCTTTTTAACCAATAAAAATCACCCTGTGAATATATACAATGCCCGGAGAGTTTATTTTCTACTCAGCTCCAGAAGCTTCTTTGAGATGGTACTGGTCCTGAACTATCACTTGCCATAATAGAGTGATACACGAACGCTTTCCATATATTCCAAAATCTATTCTCTTTTAAATTATCTCTTTTGACTTTAATCTCCCATGTCAATTTATCATTCAGTGCTAAACTCCACATTTCTTTATACCATTCTCCAACCTGAATATCTGCATCATTTTTCCAATTTCTGGCTATACATTGTCTACCCGTTGTCAGTACAATTTCCAGCAATTCTTTTTCCTCCTTGTTTAAACCCAAATCTTCCACATTCGTTAAAAGAATAGTACCCGACACCAGCTTAACACTTTTACCCAATATTTCACCATTCATTTTCTATTCTTCCCCAAAAATCCCTTCTTTTTTTACAACTCCACCACATATGTTCATATGTTCCATCAAATTCTTTACATCTCCAACATAACTTATCTCTTTTATTATCCATCTGGTAAAGTCTTAATGGAGTCAGGTACCATTGCCACAACATCTTGAAATTATGTTCTTTAATTCTTACAGACATTGTTCTCATAATTCTCTTTTTCCATTTATTTTTCCATTCAATCGCCCCAATTTTTATATTTAAATTTTGTTCCCACTTCCGTTTCAAATCTTCCTGTGGATCTGCACCTCTATTCAATATATTATAAAGCTTACTTACAAGACCCTTAATACTACTTTCCCCTTTTCTAATCTTCCTTACCAATTCCTCAAATTCCATAAGTACTCTATCTGACCCTAGTTCTCTTTTATATTTTTTATTCCAATTGTCCACCTTTAACTTCTGAAACCAATTCAAATTTAGTATCTCAAACATTTTTTTCCGCTCGGCATCAACATCACATGCTTTTAACCAATCCTTCAGTAACAACGTCCCATTTTTATCCAATATTTCTATTTTTTCTTTGTCTAATTTTATTGGGAAACACATCATATCAGTCAATTCCAAGATTGGGGAGAGATTCGAAACCATATCTTTTTTTACCTTCTTCCACACCTCCATGAGAGCTTTCATCATAGTATTATTTGACCTTTTCACCTTATCCTTCATTCCCAGAAAATTCAAGTTTCCAATATTTCTGTATTCTTTCATTTCCAATTGTTCCCAAATTACCTTTTCTCTTGCCAAGATCTTCACAACATTCTTAACTTGAAATGCTCGGTAATATACTAACAAATTTTAAGGGAAATTTTCCTTACTGTATTTGTCTTTCCCACCTGCTTCCTGTTTTGTAGTGATAGTTTTAATTTTATTATTTTAAGTTGTCCTGAGAGTAGGTTATATCTTGGTGTTGTACATGAAACTTTTTAAAATATATGTGTTACCAAGAACACCAAGTATAGAACACCAAGAATATTTGACATGGCTGTTTTAGTAAACTGGGGAGCTAAAAGTTCTTCTGATAAAACCTCACTAAACAGCACTGAGGTTGTTTTTTGTTGTTTTGCCTGAAACAAAATTCTTGTCAATACAGTAATCAGAGGAGTCAATTTCAGACTAGATACTGTTTTATTATTTGAAGACCAGTTGGCATGGTGACTTTTTTTTACCTTATACCGGTTCCTTTTGGAGTACAAGCCTGGGAGAAGGATGGAAAATATAAACAGCCATGAAATATGTGAACATATTATTTTTTAAGAGTTAAAAAAGGAGAGGCCTCTTGCTCACAAGGCATAGCCTCATGTAAAGCAAAAATTCTGTTGTGTTCACAGATACATGATTAGATTGTTTTATGCAGTGTAATGTTCTAGATTATATTTCTCATTCACTGACTACAGTGAACATTCTGAGTGGTGGGCACCGTAATGTTACAATGCAGAACTGGACACAGCTAAATCCTTCAAGGAAAATTTTAACGGTATTTTTCATTACTGTATTTGTCTTTCCCACCTGCTCCCTGTTTTGTAGTGATAGTTTTAATTTTAATATTTTAAGTTGTCCGGAAAGTAGGTTATAGCTTGTTGTTGTACATTAACCTTTTTAAAATACATGTGGTACAATACTGTAATTATAGAACACCAAGAATATTTGACACGGCTGTTTTAATAAACTGGGGAGCTCAAAGTTCTTCTGATAAACCTTCTAGATTATATTTCTCATTCACTGACTACAGGGAACATTCTGAGTGGTGGGCACCGTAATGTTACAATGCAGAACTGGACACAGCTAAATCCTTCAAGGAAAATTTTAAGGGAAATTTTCCTTACTGTATTTGTCTTTCCCACCTGCTTCCTGTTTTGTAGTGATAGTTTTAATTTTAATATATTAAGTTGTCCTGAAGGTTATATCTTGGTGTTGTACAAGAAACTTTTTAAAATATATGTGGTACAATACTGTAATCATAGAACATCAAGAATATTTGACACGGCTGTTTTAATAAACTGGGGAGCTAAAAGTTCCTCTGATAAAACTTCTAGATTATATTTCTCATTCACTGACTACAGTGAACATTCTGAGTGGTGGGCACCGTAATGTTACAATGCAGAACTGGACACAGTTTTAAGGGAAATTTTCATTACTGTATTTGTCTTTTCCCCCCTGCTCCCTGTTTTGTAGTGATAGTTTTAATTTTAATATTTTAAGTTGTCCTGAAAGTAGGTTATATCTTGGTGTTGTACATGAAACTTTTTAAAATATATGTGGTACAATACTGTAATTATAGAACACCAAGAATATTTGTAGTGATAGTTTTAATTTTAATATATTAAGTTGTCCTGAAAGTAGGTTATATCTTGGTGTTGTACGTGAAACTTTTTAAAATATATGT
Source organism: Bradypodion pumilum (assembly GCA_035047305.1). NCBI lineage: Eukaryota > Metazoa > Chordata > Lepidosauria > Squamata > Chamaeleonidae > Bradypodion > Bradypodion pumilum. The sequence continues at coordinate 19,945,818 of JAWDJD010000009.1, read as the reverse complement.
GGTACAATACTGTAATTATAGAACACCAAGAATATTTGACACGGCTGTTTTAATAAACTGGGGAGCTAAAAGTTCCTCTGATAAAACTTCTAGATTATATTTCTCATTCACTGACTACAGTGAACATTCTGAGTGGTGGGCATCGTAATGTTACAATGCAGAACTGGACACAGCTAAATCCTTCAAGGAAAATTTTAAGGGAAATTTTCATTACTGTATTTGTCTTTCCCACCTCCTTCCTGTTTTGTAGTGATAGTTTTAATTTTAATATTTTAAGTTGTCCTGAAAGTAGGTGTTGTACATCTTGTTGTTGTACATTAACCTTTTTAAAATATATGTGGTACAATACTGTAATTATAGAACACCAAGAATATTTGACCGGGCTGTTTTAATAAACTGGGGAGCTCAAAGTTCTTCTGATAACACGTCTAACAGGCACTAAACAGCACTGAGGTTTTTTGTTGTTTTGCGGGACGTCTGAAACAAAATTCTTGTAAATACAGTAATCAGAGGAGTCAATTTCAGACTAGATACTGTTTTATTATTTGAAGACCAGTTGGCTTGGTGACTTTTTTTACCTTATACCGGTTCCTTTTGGAGTACAAGCCTGGGAGAAGGATGGAAAATATAAACAGCCATGAAATATGTGAACACATTATTTTTAAGAGTTAAAAAAGGAGAGGCCTCTTGCCCACAAGGTATAGCCTCATGTAAAGTAGTCAGTGAATGAGAAATATAATCTTGAAGTTTTATCAGAACTTCTGATGTAAAGCAAAAAGTCTCGTGTTCACACATAATGATTAGATTGTTTTATACTGTGTAATGTTCTAGATTATATTTCTCATTCACTGATTACAGTGAACATTCTGAGTGGTGGGCACCGTAATGTTACAATGCAGAACTGGACACAGATAAATCCTTCAAGGAAAAAAAATTTTTTATTGAGTTTTTAATAAACATACAAAAAAAGAAAAGAAAACATTAACAGTACATTAACAATACATTACACTAACAAGTCCATAGTATCATACTAACAAACATTACTATATGCTAGCACATAACAATATCTATATTCATTAACTACTGTTTAACCACCAAATATTAAGAACCATTATTTCAAAGTCCAAAGTAATAAAAAGAACTTTCTGTACTACCACTAATCTTTTTAACCAATAAAAATCACCCTGTGAATATATACAATGCCCGGAGAGTTTATTTTCTACTCAGCTCCAGAAGCTTCTTTGAGATGGTACTGGTCCTGAACTATCACTTGCCATAATAGAGTGATACACGAACGCTTTCCATATATTCCAAAATCTATTCTCTTTTAAATTATCTCTTTTGACTTTAATCTCCCATGTCAATTTATCATTCAGTGCTAAACTCCACATTTCTTTATACCATTCTCCAACCTGAATATCTGCATCATTTTTCCAATTTCTGGCTATACATTGTCTACCCGTTGTCAGTACAATTTCCAGCAATTCTTTTTCCTCCTTGTTTAAACCCAAATCTTCCACATTCGTTAAAAGAATAGTACCCGACACCAGCTTAACACTTTTACCCAATATTTCACCATTCATTTTCTATTCTTCCCCAAAAATCCCTTCTTTTTTTACAACTCCACCACATATGTTCATATGTTCCATCAAATTCTTTACATCTCCAACATAACTTATCTCTTTTATTATCCATCTGGTAAAGTCTTAATGGAGTCAGGTACCATTGCCACAACATCTTGAAATTATGTTCTTTAATTCTTACAGACATTGTTCTCATAATTCTCTTTTTCCATTTATTTTTCCATTCAATCGCCCCAATTTTTATATTTAAATTTTGTTCCCACTTCCGTTTCAAATCTTCCTGTGGATCTGCACCTCTATTCAATATATTATAAAGCTTACTTACAAGACCCTTAATACTACTTTCCCCTTTTCTAATCTTCCTTACCAATTCCTCAAATTCCATAAGTACTCTATCTGACCCTAGTTCTCTTTTATATTTTTTATTCCAATTGTCCACCTTTAACTTCTGAAACCAATTCAAATTTAGTATCTCAAACATTTTTTTCCGCTCGGCATCAACATCACATGCTTTTAACCAATCCTTCAGTAACAACGTCCCATTTTTATCCAATATTTCTATTTTTTCTTTGTCTAATTTTATTGGGAAACACATCATATCAGTCAATTCCAAGATTGGGGAGAGATTCGAAACCATATCTTTTTTTACCTTCTTCCACACCTCCATGAGAGCTTTCATCATAGTATTATTTGACCTTTTCACCTTATCCTTCATTCCCAGAAAATTCAAGTTTCCAATATTTCTGTATTCTTTCATTTCCAATTGTTCCCAAATTACCTTTTCTCTTGCCAAGATCTTCACAACATTCTTAACTTGAAATGCTCGGTAATATACTAACAAATTTTAAGGGAAATTTTCCTTACTGTATTTGTCTTTCCCACCTGCTTCCTGTTTTGTAGTGATAGTTTTAATTTTATTATTTTAAGTTGTCCTGAGAGTAGGTTATATCTTGGTGTTGTACATGAAACTTTTTAAAATATATGTGTTACCAAGAACACCAAGTATAGAACACCAAGAATATTTGACATGGCTGTTTTAGTAAACTGGGGAGCTAAAAGTTCTTCTGATAAAACCTCACTAAACAGCACTGAGGTTGTTTTTTGTTGTTTTGCCTGAAACAAAATTCTTGTCAATACAGTAATCAGAGGAGTCAATTTCAGACTAGATACTGTTTTATTATTTGAAGACCAGTTGGCATGGTGACTTTTTTTTACCTTATACCGGTTCCTTTTGGAGTACAAGCCTGGGAGAAGGATGGAAAATATAAACAGCCATGAAATATGTGAACATATTATTTTTTAAGAGTTAAAAAAGGAGAGGCCTCTTGCTCACAAGGCATAGCCTCATGTAAACCAAAAATTCTGTTGTGTTCACAGATACATGATTAGATTGTTTTATGCAGTGTAATGTTCTAGATTATATTTCTCATTCACTGACTACAGTGAACATTCTGAGTGGTGGGCACCGTAATGTTACAATGCAGAACTGGACACAGCTAAATCCTTCAAGGAAAATTTTAACGGTATTTTTCATTACTGTATTTGTCTTTCCCACCTGCTCCCTGTTTTGTAGTGATAGTTTTAATTTTAATATTTTAAGTTGTCCGGAAAGTAGGTTATAGCTTGTTGTTGTACATTAACCTTTTTAAAATACATGTGGTACAATACTGTAATTATAGAACACCAAGAATATTTGACACGGCTGTTTTAATAAACTGGGGAGCTCAAAGTTCTTCTGATAAACCTTCTAGATTATATTTCTCATTCACTGACTACAGGGAACATTCTGAGTGGTGGGCACCGTAATGTTACAATGCAGAACTGGACACAGCTAAATCCTTCAAGGAAAATTTTAAGGGAAATTTTCCTTACTGTATTTGTCTTTCCCACCTGCTTCCTGTTTTGTAGTGATAGTTTTAATTTTAATATATTAAGTTGTCCTGAAGGTTATATCTTGGTGTTGTACAAGAAACTTTTTAAAATATATGTGGTACAATACTGTAATCATAGAACATCAAGAATATTTGACACGGCTGTTTTAATAAACTGGGGAGCTAAAAGTTCCTCTGATAAAACTTCTAGATTATATTTCTCATTCACTGACTACAGTGAACATTCTGAGTGGTGGGCACCGTAATGTTACAATGCAGAACTGGACACAGTTTTAAGGGAAATTTTCATTACTGTATTTGTCTTTCCCCCCCTGCTCCCTGTTTTGTAGTGATAGTTTTAATTTTAATATTTTAAGTTGTCCTGAAAGTAGGTTATATCTTGGTGTTCTACATGAAACTTTTTAAAATATATGTGGTACAATACTGTAATTATAGAACACCAAGAATATTTGACAGGGTTGTTTTAATAAACTGGGGAGCTAAAAGTTCTTCTGATAACACTTCTAACAGGCACTAAACAGCACTGAGGTTTTTTGTTGTTTTGCGTGACGTCTGAAACAAGATTCTTGTCAATACAGTAATCAGAGGAGTCAATTTCAGACTAGATACTGTTTTATTATTTGAAGACCAGTTGGCATGGTAACTTTTTTTACCTTATACCGGTTCCTTTTGGAGTACAAGCCTGGGAGAAGGATGGAAAATATAAACAGCCAAGATATATGTGCACATATTATTTTCTAAGAGTTAAAAAAGGAGAGGCCTCTTGCTCACAAGGCATAGCCTCATGTAAAGCAAAAAGTCTGTTGTGTTCACAGATACATGATTAGATTGTTTTATGCAGTGTAATGTTCTAGATTATATTTCTCATTCACTGACTACAGTGAACATTCTGAGTGGTGGGCACCGTAATGTAACAATGCAGAACTGGACACAGCTAAATCCTTCAAGGAAAATGTTAAGGGAAATTTTCCTTACTATATTTGTCTTTCCCACCTGCTTCCTGTTTTGTAGTGATAGTTTTAATTTTAATATATTAAGTTGTCCTGAAAGTAGGTTATATCTTGGTGTTGTACGTGAAACTTTTTAAAATATATGTGGTACAATACTGTAATTATAGAACACCAAGAATATTTGACACGGCTCTTTTAATAAACTGGGGAGCTAAAAGTTCCTCTGATAAAACTTCTAGATTATATTTCTCATTCACTGACTACAGTGAACATTCTGAGTGGTGGGCATCGTAATGTTACAATGCAGAACTGGACACAGCTAAATCCTTCAAGGAAAATTTTAAGGGAAATTTTCATTACTGTATTTGTCTTTCCCACCTCCTTCCTGTTTTGTAGTGATAGTTTTAATTTTAATATTTTAAGTTGTCCTGAAAGTAGGTGTTGTACATCTTGTTGTTGTACATTAACCTTTTTAAAATATATGTGGTACAATACTGTAATTATAGAACACCAAGAATATTTGACCGGGCTGTTTTAATAAACTGGGGAGCTCAAAGTTCTTCTGATAACACTTCTAACAGGCACTAAACAGCACTGAGGTTTTTTGTTTTGCGGGACGTCTGAAACAAAATTCTTGTAAATACAGTAATCAGAGGAGTCAATTTCAGACTAGATACTGTTTTATTATTTGAAGACCAGTTGGCTTGGTGACTTTTTTTACCTTATACCGGTTCCTTTTGGAGTACAAGCCTGGGAGAAGGATGGAAAATATAAACAGCCATGAAATATGTGAACATATTATTTTTTAAGAGTTAAAAAAGGAGAGGCCTCTTGCTCACAAGGCATAGCCTCATGTAAAGCAAAAATTCTGTTGTGTTCACAGATACATGATTAGATTGTTTTATGCAGTGTAATGTTCTAGATTATATTTCTCATTCACTGACTACAGTGAACATTCTGAGTGGTGGGCACCGTAATGTTACAATGCAGAACTGGACACAGCTAAATCCTTCAAGGAAAATTTTAAGGGTATTTTTCATTACTGTATTTGTCTTTCCCACCTGCTCCCTGTTTTGTAGTTATAGTTTTAATTTTAATATATTAAGTTGTCCTGAAAGTAGGTTATATCTTGGTGTTGTACATGAAACTTTTAAAATATATGTGGTACAATACTGTAATTATAGAACACCAAGAATATTTGACACGGCTGTTTTAATAAACTGGGGAGCTAAAAGTTCCTCTGATAAAACTTCTAGATTATATTTCTCATTCACTGACTACCGTGAACATTCTGAGTGGTGGGCACCGTAATGTTACAATGCTAAATCCTACAATGTTACAATGACACAGCTAAATCCTTCAAGGAAAATTTTAAGGAAAATTTTAATTACTGTATTTGTCTTTCCCACCTGCTTCCTGTTTTGTAGTGATAGTTTTAATTTTAATATTTTAAGTTGTCCTGAAAGTAGGTTATATCTTGGTGTTGTACATGAAACTTTTTAAAATATATGTGGTACAATACTCTAATTATAGAACACCAAGAATATTTGACACGGCTGTTTTAATAAACTGGGGAGCTCAAAGTTCTTCTGATAAAACTTCTATCAGGCACTAAACAGCACTGAGGTTTTTTGTTGTTTTGCGGTACGTCTGAACCAAAATTCTTGTCAATACAGTAATCAGAGGAGTCAATTTCAGACTAGATACTGTTCTTTATTTGAAGACTAGTTGGCATGTTGCCTTTTTTTACCTTATACCGCATCCTTTTGGAGTACAAGCCTGGGAGAAGGATGGAAAATATAAACAGCCAAGAAATATGTGCACATATTATTTTCTAAGAGTTAAAAACGGAGAGGCCTCTTGCTCACAAGGCATAGCCTCATGTAAAGGAAAAAGTCTGTTGTGTTCACAGATACATGATTAGATTGTTTTATGCACTGTAATCTTCTAGATTATATTTCTCATTCACTGACTACAGTGAACATTCTGAGTGGTGGGCACCGTAATGTTACAATGCAGAACTGGACACAGCTAAATCCTTCAAGGAAAATGTTAAGGGAAATTTTCCTTACTATATTTGTCTTTCCCACCTGCTTCCTGTTTTGTAGTGATAGTTTTAATTTTAATATATTAAGTTGTCCTGAAAGTAGGTTATATCTTGGTGTTGTACGTGAAACTTTTTAAAATATATGTGGTACAATACTGTAATTATAGAACACCAAGAATATTTGACACGGCTCTTTTAATAAACTGGGGAGCTAAAAGTTCCTCTGATAAAACTTCTAGATTATATTTCTCATTCACTGACTACAGTGAACATTCTGAGTGGTGGGCATCGTAATGTTACAATGCAGAACTGGACACAGCTAAATCCTTCAAGGAAAATTTTAAGGGAAATTTTCATTACTGTATTTGTCTTTCCCACCTCCTTCCTGTTTTGTAGTGATAGTTTTAATTTTAATATTTTAAGTTGTCCTGAAAGTAGGTGTTGTACATCTTGTTGTTGTACATTAACCTTTTTAAAATATATGTGGTACAATACTGTAATTATAGAACACCAAGAATATTTGACCGGGCTGTTTTAATAAACTGGGGAGCTCAAAGTTCTTCTGATAACACTTCTAACAGGCACTAAACAGCACTGAGGTTTTTTGTTTTGCGGGACGTCTGAAACAAAATTCTTGTAAATACAGTAATCAGAGGAGTCAATTTCAGACTAGATACTGTTTTATTATTTGAAGACCAGTTGGCTTGGTGACTTTTTTTACCTTATACCGGTTCCTTTTGGAGTACAAGCCTGGGAGAAGGATGGAAAATATAAACAGCCATGAAATATGTGAACATATTATTTTTTAAGAGTTAAAAAAGGAGAGGCCTCTTGCTCACAAGGCATAGCCTCATGTAAAGCAAAAATTCTGTTGTGTTCACAGATACATGATTAGATTGTTTTATGCAGTGTAATGTTCTAGATTATATTTCTCATTCACTGACTACAGTGAACATTCTGAGTGGTGGGCACCATAATGTTACAATGCAGAACTGGACACAGCTAAATCCTTCAAGGAAAATTTTAAGGGTATTTTTCATTACTGTATTTGTTTTTCCCACCTGCTCCCTGTTTTGTAGTTATAGTTTTAATTTTAATATATTAAGTTGTCCTGAAAGTAGGTTATATCTTGGTGTTGTACATGAAACTTTTTAAAATATATGTGGTACAATACTGTAATTATAGAACACCAAGAATATTTGACACGGCTGTTTTAATAAACTGGGGAGCTAAAAGTTCCTCTGATAAAACTTCTAGATTATATTTCTCATTCACTGACTACCGTGAACATTCTGAGTGGTGGGCACCGTAATGTTACAATGCTAAATCCTACAATGTTACAATGACACAGCTAAATCCTTCAAGGAAAATTTTAAGGGAAATTTTAATTACTGTATTTGTCTTTCCCACCTGCTTCCTGTTTTGTAGTGATAGTTTTAATTTTAATATTTTAAGTTGTCCTGAAAGTAGGTTATATCTTGGTGTTGTACATGAAACTTTTTAAAATATATGTGGTACAATACTCTAATTATAGAACACCAAGAATATTTGACACGGCTGTTTTAATAAACTGGGGAGCTCAAAGTTCTTCTGATAAAACTTCTATCAGGCACTAAACAGTACTGAGGTTTTTTGTTGTTTTGCGGTACGTCTGAACCAAAATTCTTGTCAATACAGTAATCAGAGGAGTCAATTTCAGACTAGATACTGTTCTTTATTTGAAGACTAGTTGGCATGTTGCCTTTTTTTACCTTATACCGCATCCTTTTGGAGTACAAGCCTGGGAGAAGGATGGAAAATATAAACAGCCAAGAAATATGTGCACATATTATTTTCTAAGAGTTAAAAACGGAGAGGCCTCTTGCTCACAAGGCATAGCCTCATGTAAAGGAAAAAGTCTGTTGTGTTCACAGATACATGATTAGATTGTTTTATGCACTGTAATCTTCTAGATTATATTTCTCATTCACTGACTACAGTGAACATTCTGAGTGGTGGGTACCGTAATGTTACAATGCAGAACTGGACACAGCTAAATCCTTCAAGGAAAATTTTAAGGGAAATTTTCATTACTGTATTTGTCTTTCCCACCTGCTTCCTGTTTTGTAGTGATAGTTTTAATTTTAATATTTTAAGTTGTCCTGAAAGTAACTTATATCTTGGTGTACATTAAACTTTTTAAAATATATGTGGTACAATACTGTAATTATAGAACACCAAGAATATTTGACAGGGCTGTTTTAATAAACTGGGGAGCTAAAAGTTCTTCTGATAACACTTCTAACAGGCACCAAACAGCACTGAGGTTTTTTGTTGTTTTGCGGGACGTCTGAAACAAAATTCTTGTCAATACATTAATCAGAGGAGTCAATTTCAGACTAGATACTGTTTTATTATTTGAAGAGCAGTTGGCATGGTGACTTTTTTTACCTTATACCGGTTCCTTTTGGAGTACAAGCCTGGGAGAAGGATGGAAAATATAAACAGCCATTAATTATGTGAACACATATTATTTTTAAGAGTTAAAAAAGGAGAGGCCTCTTGCCCACAAGGCATAGCCTCATGTAAAGCAAAAAGTCTGTTGTGTTCACAGATACATGATTAGATTGTTTTATGCAGTGTAATGTTCTAGATTATATTTCTCATTCACTGAGTACAGTGAACATTCTGAGTGGTGGGCACCGTAATGTTACAATGCAGAACTGGACAGCTAAATCCTTCAAGGAAAATTTTAAGCGAAATTTTCATTACTGTATTTGTCTTTCCCCTCTGCTCCCTGTTTTGTAGTGATAGTTTTAATTTTAATATTTTAAGTTGTCCGGAAAGTAGGTTATAGCTTGTTGTTGTACGTTAACCTTTTTAAAATACATGTGGTACAATACTGTAATTATAGAACACCAAGAATATTTGACACGGCTGTTTTAATAAACTGGGGAGCTCAAAGTTCTTCTGATAAACCTTCTAGATTATATTTCTCATTCACTGACTACAGGGAACATTCTGAGTGGTGGGCACTGTAATGTTACAATGCAGAGCTGGACACAGCTAAATCCTTCACGGAAAATTGTAAGGGAAATTTTCCTTACTGTATTTGTCTTTCCCACCTGCTTCCTGTTTTGTAGTGATAGTTTTAATTTTAATATATTAAGTTGTCCTGAAAGTAGGTTATATCTTGGTGTTGTACATGAAACTTTTTAAAATATATGTGGTACAATACTGTAATTATAGAACACCAAGAATATTTGACACGGCTGTTTTAATAAACTGGGGAGCTCAAAGTTCTTCTGATAACACGTCTAACAGGCACTAAACAGCACTGAGGTTTTTTGTTGTTTTGCGGGACGTCTGAAACAAAATTCTTGTAAATACAGTAATCAGAGGAGTCAATTTCAGACTAGATACTGTTTTATTATTTGAAGACCAGTTGGCTTGGTGACTTTTTTTACCTTATACCGGTTCCTTTTGGAGTACAAGCCTGGGAGAAGGATGGAAAATATAAACAGCCATGAAATATGTGAACACATTATTTTTAAGAGTTAAAAAAGGAGAGGCCTCTTGCCCACAAGGTATAGCCTCATGTAAAGTAGTCAGTGAATGAGAAATATAATCTTGAAGTTTTATCAGAACTTCTGATGTAAAGCAAAAAGTCTCGTGTTCACACATAATGATTAGATTGTTTTATACTGTGTAATGTTCTAGATTATATTTCTCATTCACTGATTACAGTGAACATTCTGAGTGGTGGGCACCGTAATGTTACAATGCAGAACTGGACACAGATAAATCCTTCAAGGAAAAAAAATTTTTTATTGAGTTTTTAATAAACATACAAAAAAAGAAAAGAAAACATTAACAGTACATTAACAATACATTACACTAACAAGTCCATAGTATCATACTAACAAACATTACTATATGCTAGCACATAACAATATCTATATTCATTAACTACTGTTTAACCACCAAATATTAAGAACCATTATTTCAAAGTCCAAAGTAATAAAAAGAACTTTCTGTACTACCACTAATCTTTTTAACCAATAAAAATCACCCTGTGAATATATACAATGCCCGGAGAGTTTATTTTCTACTCAGCTCCAGAAGCTTCTTTGAGATGGTACTGGTCCTGAACTATCACTTGCCATAATAGAGTGATACACGAACGCTTTCCATATATTCCAAAATCTATTCTCTTTTAAATTATCTCTTTTGACTTTAATCTCCCATGTCAATTTATCATTCAGTGCTAAACTCCACATTTCTTTATACCATTCTCCAACCTGAATATCTGCATCATTTTTCCAATTTCTGGCTATACATTGTCTACCCGTTGTCAGTACAATTTCCAGCAATTCTTTTTCCTCCTTGTTTAAACCCAAATCTTCCACATTCGTTAAAAGAATAGTACCCGACACCAGCTTAACACTTTTACCCAATATTTCACCATTCATTTTCTATTCTTCCCCAAAAATCCCTTCTTTTTTTACAACTCCACCACATATGTTCATATGTTCCATCAAATTCTTTACATCTCCAACATAACTTATCTCTTTTATTATCCATCTGGTAAAGTCTTAATGGAGTCAGGTACCATTGCCACAACATCTTGAAATTATGTTCTTTAATTCTTACAGACATTGTTCTCATAATTCTCTTTTTCCATTTATTTTTCCATTCAATCGCCCCAATTTTTATATTTAAATTTTGTTCCCACTTCCGTTTCAAATCCTCCTGTGGATCTGCACCTCTATTCAATATATTATAAAGCTTACTTACAAGACCCTTAATACTACTTTCCCCTTTTCTAATCTTCCTTACCAATTCCTCAAATTCCATAAGTACTCTATCTGACCCTAGTTCTCTTTTATATTTTTTATTCCAATTGTCCACCTTTAACTTCTGAAACCAATTCAAATTTAGTATCTCAAACATTTTTTTCCGCTCGGCATCAACATCACATGCTTTTAACCAATCCTTCAGTAACAACGTCCCATTTTTATCCAATATTTCTATTTTTTCTTTGTCTAATTTTATTGGGAAACACATCATATCAGTCAATTCCAAGATTGGGGAGAGATTCGAAACCATATCTTTTTTTACCTTCTTCCACACCTCCATGAGACCTTTCATCATAGTATTATTTGACCTTTTCACCTTATCCTTCATTCCCAGAAAATTCAAGTTTCCAATATTTCTGTATTCTTTCATTTCCAATTGTTCCCAAATTACCTTTTCTCTTGCCAAGATCTTCACAACATTCTTAACTTGAAATGCTCGGTAATATACTAACAAATTTTAAGGGAAATTTTCCTTACTGTATTTGTCTTTCCCACCTGCTTCCTGTTTTGTAGTGATAGTTTTAATTTTATTATTTTAAGTTGTCCTGAGAGTAGGTTATATCTTGGTGTTGTACATGAAACTTTTTAAAATATATGTGTTACCAAGAACACCAAGTATAGAACACCAAGAATATTTGACATGGCTGTTTTAGTAAACTGGGGAGCTAAAAGTTCTTCTGATAAAACCTCACTAAACAGCACTGAGGTTGTTTTTTGTTGTTTTGCCTGAAACAAAATTCTTGTCAATACAGTAATCAGAGGAGTCAATTTCAGACTAGATACTGTTTTATTATTTGAAGACCAGTTGGCATGGTGACTTTTTTTTACCTTATACCGGTTCCTTTTGGAGTACAAGCCTGGGAGAAGGATGGAAAATATAAACAGCCATGAAATATGTGAACATATTATTTTTTAAGAGTTAAAAAAGGAGAGGCCTCTTGCTCACAAGGCATAGCCTCATGTAAACCAAAAATTCTGTTGTGTTCACAGATACATGATTAGATTGTTTTATGCAGTGTAATGTTCTAGATTATATTTCTCATTCACTGACTACAGTGAACATTCTGAGTGGTGGGCACCGTAATGTTACAATGCAGAACTGGACACAGCTAAATCCTTCAAGGAAAATTTTAACGGTATTTTTCATTACTGTATTTGTCTTTCCCACCTGCTCCCTGTTTTGTAGTGATAGTTTTAATTTTAATATTTTAAGTTGTCCGGAAAGTAGGTTATAGCTTGTTGTTGTACATTAACCTTTTTAAAATATATGTGGTACAATACTGTAATTATAGAACACCAAGAATATTTGACACGGCTGTTTTAATAAACTGGGGAGCTAAAAGTTCTTCTGATAAAACTTCTAACAGGCACTAAACAGCACTGAGGTTTTTTGTTGTTTTGCGGGACGTCTGAAACAAAATTCTTGTAAATACAGTAATCAGAGGAGTCAATTTCAGACTAGATACTGTTTTATTATTTGAAGACCAGTTGGCTTGGTGACTTTTTTTACCTTATACCGGTTCCTTTTGGAGTACAAGCCTGGGAGAAGGATGGAAAATATAAACAGCCATGAAATATGTGAACACATTATTTTTAAGAGTTAAAAAAGGAGAGGCCTCTTGCCCACAAGGTATAGCCTCATGTAAAGTAGTCAGTGAATGAGAAATATAATCTTGAAGTTTTATCAGAACTTCTGATGTAAAGCAAAAAGTCTCGTGTTCACACATAATGATTAGATTGTTTTATACTGTGTAATGTTCTAGATTATATTTCTCATTCACTGATTACAGTGAACATTCTGAGTGGTGGGCACCGTAATGTTACAATGCAGAACTGGACACAGATAAATCCTTCAAGGGAAAAAAATTTTTTATTGAGTTTTTAATAAACATACAAAAAAAGAAAAGAAAACATTAACAGTACATTAACAATACATTACACTAACAAGTCCATAGTATCATACTAACAAACATTACTATATGCTAGCACATAACAATATCTATATTCATTAACTACTGTTTAACCACCAAATATTAAGAACCATTATTTCAAAGTCCAAAGTAATAAAAAGAACTTTCTGTACTACCACTAATCTTTTTAACCAATAAAAATCACCCTGTGAATATATACAATGCCCGGAGAGTTTATTTTCTACTCAGCTCCAGAAGCTTCTTTGAGATGGTACTGGTCCTGAACTATCACTTGCCATAATAGAGTGATACACGAACGCTTTCCATATATTCCAAAATCTATTCTCTTTTAAATTATCTCTTTTGACTTTAATCTCCCATGTCAATTTATCATTCAGTGCTAAACTCCACATTTCTTTATACCATTCTCCAACCTGAATATCTGCATCATTTTTCCAATTTCTGGCTATACATTGTCTACCCGTTGTCAGTACAATTTCCAGCAATTCTTTTTCCTCCTTGTTTAAACCCAAATCTTCCACATTCGTTAAAAGAATAGTACCCGACACCAGCTTAACACTTTTACCCAATATTTCACCATTCATTTTCTATTCTTCCCCAAAAATCCCTTCTTTTTTTACAACTCCACCACATATGTTCATATGTTCCATCAAATTCTTTACATCTCCAACATAACTTATCTCTTTTATTATCCATCTGGTAAAGTCTTAATGGAGTCAGGTACCATTGCCACAACATCTTGAAATTATGTTCTTTAATTCTTACAGACATTGTTCTCATAATTCTCTTTTTCCATTTATTTTTCCATTCAATCGCCCCAATTTTTATATTTAAATTTTGTTCCCACTTCCGTTTCAAATCCTCCTGTGGATCTGCACCTCTATTCAATATATTATAAAGCTTACTTACAAGACCCTTAATACTACTTTCCCCTTTTCTAATCTTCCTTACCAATTCCTCAAATTCCATAAGTACTCTATCTGACCCTAGTTCTCTTTTATATTTTTTATTCCAATTGTCCACCTTTAACTTCTGAAACCAATTCAAATTTAGTATCTCAAACATTTTTTTCCGCTCGGCATCAACATCACATGCTTTTAACCAATCCTTCAGTAACAACGTCCCATTTTTATCCAATATTTCTATTTTTTCTTTGTCTAATTTTATTGGGAAACACATCATATCAGTCAATTCCAAGATTGGGGAGAGATTCGAAACCATATCTTTTTTTACCTTCTTCCACACCTCCATGAGACCTTTCATCATAGTATTATTTGACCTTTTCACCTTATCCTTCATTCCCAGAAAATTCAAGTTTCCAATATTTCTGTATTCTTTCATTTCCAATTGTTCCCAAATTACCTTTTCTCTTGCCAAGATCTTCACAACATTCTTAACTTGAAATGCTCGGTAATATACTAACAAATTTTAAGGGAAATTTTCCTTACTGTATTTGTCTTTCCCACCTGCTTCCTGTTTTGTAGTGATAGTTTTAATTTTATTATTTTAAGTTGTCCTGAGAGTAGGTTATATCTTGGTGTTGTACATGAAACTTTTTAAAATATATGTGTTACCAAGAACACCAAGTATAGAACACCAAGAATATTTGACATGGCTGTTTTAGTAAACTGGGGAGCTAAAAGTTCTTCTGATAAAACCTCACTAAACAGCACTGAGGTTGTTTTTTGTTGTTTTGCCTGAAACAAAATTCTTGTCAATACAGTAATCAGAGGAGTCAATTTCAGACTAGATACTGTTTTATTATTTGAAGACCAGTTGGCATGGTGACTTTTTTTTACCTTATACCGGTTCCTTTTGGAGTACAAGCCTGGGAGAAGGATGGAAAATATAAACAGCCATGAAATATGTGAACATATTATTTTTTAAGAGTTAAAAAAGGAGAGGCCTCTTGCTCACAAGGCATAGCCTCATGTAAACCAAAAATTCTGTTGTGTTCACAGATACATGATTAGATTGTTTTATGCAGTGTAATGTTCTAGATTATATTTCTCATTCACTGACTACAGTGAACATTCTGAGTGGTGGGCACCGTAATGTTACAATGCAGAACTGGACACAGCTAAATCCTTCAAGGAAAATTTTAACGGTATTTTTCATTACTGTATTTGTCTTTCCCACCTGCTCCCTGTTTTGTAGTGATAGTTTTAATTTTAATATTTTAAGTTGTCCGGAAAGTAGGTTATAGCTTGTTGTTGTACATTAACCTTTTTAAAATATATGTGGTACAATACTGTAATTATAGAACACCAAGAATATTTGACACGGCTGTTTTAATAAACTGGGGAGCTAAAAGTTCTTCTGATAAAACTTCTAACAGGCACTAAACAGCACTGAGGTTTTTTGTTGTTTTGCGGGACGTCTGAAACAAAATTCTTGTAAATACAGTAATCAGAGGAGTCAATTTCAGACTAGATACTGTTTTATTATTTGAAGACCAGTTGGCTTGGTGACTTTTTTTACCTTATACCGGTTCCTTTTGGAGTACAAGCCTGGGAGAAGGATGGAAAATATAAACAGCCATGAAATATGTGAACACATTATTTTTAAGAGTTAAAAAAGGAGAGGCCTCTTGCCCACAAGGTATAGCCTCATGTAAAGTAGTCAGTGAATGAGAAATATAATCTTGAAGTTTTATCAGAACTTCTGATGTAAAGCAAAAAGTCTCGTGTTCACACATAATGATTAGATTGTTTTATACTGTGTAATGTTCTAGATTATATTTCTCATTCACTGATTACAGTGAACATTCTGAGTGGTGGGCACCGTAATGTTACAATGCAGAACTGGACACAGATAAATCCTTCAAGGGAAAAAAATTTTTTATTGAGTTTTTAATAAACATACAAAAAAAGAAAAGAAAACATTAACAGTACATTAACAATACATTACACTAACAAGTCCATAGTATCATACTAACAAACATTACTATATGCTAGCACATAACAATATCTATATTCATTAACTACTGTTTAACCACCAAATATTAAGAACCATTATTTCAAAGTCCAAAGTAATAAAAAGAACTTTCTGTACTACCACTAATCTTTTTAACCAATAAAAATCACCCTGTGAATATATACAATGCCCGGAGAGTTTATTTTCTACTCAGCTCCAGAAGCTTCTTTGAGATGGTACTGGTCCTGAACTATCACTTGCCATAATAGAGTGATACACGAACGCTTTCCATATATTCCAAAATCTATTCTCTTTTAAATTATCTCTTTTGACTTTAATCTCCCATGTCAATTTATCATTCAGTGCTAAACTCCACATTTCTTTATACCATTCTCCAACCTGAATATCTGCATCATTTTTCCAATTTCTGGCTATACATTGTCTACCCGTTGTCAGTACAATTTCCAGCAATTCTTTTTCCTCCTTGTTTAAACCCAAATCTTCCACATTCGTTAAAAGAATAGTACCCGACACCAGCTTAACACTTTTACCCAATATTTCACCATTCATTTTCTATTCTTCCCCAAAAATCCCTTATTTTTTTACAACTCCACCACATATGTTCATATGTTCCATCAAATTCTTTACATCTCCAACATAACTTATCTCTTTTATTATCCATCTGGTAAAGTCTTAATGGAGTCAGGTACCATTGCCACAACATCTTGAAATTATGTTCTTTAATTCTTACAGACATTGTTCTCATAATTCTCTTTTTCCATTTATTTTTCCATTCAATCGCCCCAATTTTTATATTTAAATTTTGTTCCCACTTCCGTTTCAAATCCTCCTGTGGATCTGCACCTCTATTCAATATATTATAAAGCTTACTTACAAGACCCTTAATACTACTTTCCCCTTTTCTAATCTTCCTTACCAATTCCTCAAATTCCGTAAGTACTCTATCTGACCCTAGTTCTCTTTTATATTTTTTATTCCAATTGTCCACCTTTAACTTCTGAAACCAATTCAAATTTAGTATCTCAAACATTTTTTTCCGCTCGGCATCAACATCACATGCTTTTAACCAATCCTTCAGTAACAACGTCCCATTTTTATCCAATATTTCTATTTTTTCTTTGTCTAATTTTATTGGGAAACACATCATATCAGTCAATTCGAAGATTGGGGAGAGATTCGAAACCATATCTTTTTTTACCTTCTTCCACACCTCCATGAGACCTTTCATCATAGTATTATTTGACCTTTTCACCTTATCCTTCATTCCCAGAAAATTCAAGTTTCCAATATTTCTGTATTCTTTCATTTCCAATTGTTCCCAAATTACCTTTTCTCTTGCCAAGATCTTCACAACATTCTTAACTTGAAATGCTCGGTAATATACTAACAAATTTTAAGGGAAATTTTCCTTACTGTATTTGTCTTTCCCACCTGCTTCCTGTTTTGTAGTGATAGTTTTAATTTTATTATTTTAAGTTGTCCTGAGAGTAGGTTATATCTTGGTGTTGTACATGAAACTTTTTAAAATATATGTGTTACCAAGAACACCAAGTATAGAACACCAAGAATATTTGACATGGCTGTTTTAGTAAACTGGGGAGCTAAAAGTTCTTCTGATAAAACCTCACTAAACAGCACTGAGGTTGTTTTTTGTTGTTTTGCCTGAAACAAAATTCTTGTCAATACAGTAATCAGAGGAGTCAATTTCAGACTAGATACTGTTTTATTATTTGAAGACCAGTTGGCTTGCTGACTTTTTTGACCTTATACCGGTTCCTTTTGGAGTACAAGCCTGGGAGAAGGATGGAAAATATAAACAGCCATGAAATATGTGAACATATTATTTTTTAAGAGTTAAAAAAGGAGAGGCCTCTTGCTCACAAGGCATAGCCTCATGTAAAGCAAAAAGTCTGTTGTGTTCACAGATACATGATTAGATTGTTTTATGCAGTGTATTAATGTTCTAGATTATATTTCTCATTCACTGAGTACAGTGAACATTCTGAGTGGTGGGCACCGTAATGTTACAATGCAGAACTGGACAGCTAAATCCTTCAAGGAAAATTTTAAGCGAAATTTTCATTACTGTATTTGTCTTTCCCCTCTGCTCCCTGTTTTGTAGTGATAGTTTTAATTTTAATATTTTAAGTTGTCCGGAAAGTAGGTTATAGCTTGTTGTTGTACATTAACCTTTTTAAAATACATGTGGTACAATACTGTAATTATAGAACACCAAGAATATTTGACACGGCTGTTTTAATAAACTGGGGAGCTCAAAGTTCTTCTCATAAACCTTCTAGATTATATTTCTCATTCACTGACTACAGGGAACATTCTGAGTGGTGGGCACTGTAATGTTACAATGCAGAACTGGACACAGCTAAATCCTTCACGGAAAATTGTAAGGGAAATTTTCCTTACTGTATTTGTCTTTCCCACCTGCTTCCTGTTTTGTAGTGATAGTTTTAATTTTAATATATTAAGTTGTCCTGAAAGTAGGTTATATCTTGGTGTTGTACATGAAACTTTTTAAAATATATGTGGTACAATACTGTAATTATAGAACACCAAGAATATTTGACACGGCTGTTTTAATAAACTGGGGAGCTAAAAGTTCCTCTGATAAAACTTCTAGATTATATTTCTCATTCACTGACTACAGTGAACATTCTGAGTGGTGGGCACCGTAATGTTACAATGCAGAACTGGACACAGCTAAATCCTTCACGGAAAATTGTAAGGGAAATTTTCCTTACTGTATTTGTCTTTCCCACCTCCTTCCTGTTTTGTAGTATTTTAAGTTGTCCTGAAAGTAGGTGTTGTACATCTTGGTGTACATGAAACTTTTTAAAATATATGTGGTACAATACTGTAATTATAGAACACCAAGAATATTTGACACGGCTGTTTTAATAAACTGGGGAGCTCAAAGTTCTTCTGATAACACGTCTAACAGGCACTAAACAGCACTGAGGTTTTTTGTTGTTTTGCGGGACGTCTGAAACAAAATTCTTGTAAATACAGTAATCAGAGGAGTCAATTTCAGACTAGATACTGTTTTATTATTTGAAGACCAGTTGGCTTGGTGACTTTTTTTACCTTATACCGGTTCCTTTTGGAGTAAAAGCCTGGGAGAAGGATGGAAAATATAAACAGCCATGAAATATGTGAACACATTATTTTTAAGAGTTAAAAAAGGAGAGGCCTCTTGCCCACAAGGTATAGCCTCATGTAAAGTAGTCAGTGAATGAGAAATATAATCTTGAAGTTTTATCAGAACTTCTGATGTAAAGCAAAAAGTCTCGTGTTCACACATAATGATTAGATTGTTTTATACTGTGTAATGTTCTAGATTATATTTCTCATTCACTGATTACAGTGAACATTCTGAGTGGTGGGCACCGTAATGTTACAATGCAGAACTGGACACAGATAAATCCTTCAAGGAAAAATTTTTTTTTATTGAGTTTTTAATAAACATACAAAAAAAGAAAAGAAAACATTAACAGTACATTAACAATACATTACACTAACAAGTCCATAGTATCATACTAACAAACATTACTATATGCTAGCACATAACAATATCTATATTCATTAACTACTGTTTAACCACCAAATATTAAGAACCATTATTTCAAAGTCCAAAGTAATAAAAAGAACTTTCTGTACTACCACTAATCTTTTTAACCAATAAAAATCACCCTGTGAATATATACAATGCCCGGAGAGTTTATTTTCTACTCAGCTCCAGAAGCTTCTTTGAGATGGTACTGGTCCTGAACTATCACTTGCCATAATAGAGTGATACACGAACGCTTTCCATATATTCCAAAATCTATTCTCTTTTAAATTATCTCTTTTGACTTTAATCTCCCATGTCAATTTATCATTCAGTGCTAAACTCCACATTTCTTTATACCATTCTCCAACCTGAATATCTGCATCATTTTTCCAATTTCTGGCTATACATTGTCTACCCGTTGTCAGTACAATTTCCAGCAATTCTTTTTCCTCCTTGTTTAAACCCAAATCTTCCACATTCGTTAAAAGAATAGTACCCGACACCAGCTTAACACTTTTACCCAATATTTCACCATTCATTTTCTATTCTTCCCCAAAAATCCCTTATTTTTTTACAACTCCACCACATATGTTCATATGTTCCATCAAATTCTTTACATCTCCAACATAACTTATCTCTTTTATTATCCATCTGGTAAAGTCTTAATGGAGTCAGGTACCATTGCCACAACATCTTGAAATTATGTTCTTTAATTCTTACAGACATTGTTCTCATAATTCTCTTTTTCCATTTATTTTTCCATTCAATCGCCCCAATTTTTATATTTAAATTTTGTTCCCACTTCCGTTTCAAATCCTCCTGTGGATCTGCACCTCTATTCAATATATTATAAAGCTTACTTACAAGACCCTTAATACTACTTTCCCCTTTTCTAATCTTCCTTACCAATTCCTCAAATTCCGTAAGTACTCTATCTGACCCTAGTTCTCTTTTATATTTTTTATTCCAATTGTCCACCTTTAACTTCTGAAACCAATTCAAATTTAGTATCTCAAACATTTTTTTCCGCTCGGCATCAACATCACATGCTTTTAACCAATCCTTCAGTAACAACGTCCCATTTTTATCCAATATTTCTATTTTTTCTTTGTCTAATTTTATTGGGAAACACATCATATCAGTCAATTCGAAGATTGGGGAGAGATTCGAAACCATATCTTTTTTTACCTTCTTCCACACCTCCATGAGACCTTTCATCATAGTATTATTTGACCTTTTCACCTTATCCTTCATTCCCAGAAAATTCAAGTTTCCAATATTTCTGTATTCTTTCATTTCCAATTGTTCCCAAATTACCTTTTCTCTTGCCAAGATCTTCACAACATTCTTAACTTGAAATGCTCGGTAATATACTAACAAATTTTAAGGGAAATTTTCCTTACTGTATTTGTCTTTCCCACCTGCTTCCTGTTTTGTAGTGATAGTTTTAATTTTATTATTTTAAGTTGTCCTGAGAGTAGGTTATATCTTGGTGTTGTACATGAAACTTTTTAAAATATATGTGTTACCAAGAACACCAAGTATAGAACACCAAGAATATTTGACATGGCTGTTTTAGTAAACTGGGGAGCTAAAAGTTCTTCTGATAAAACCTCACTAAACAGCACTGAGGTTGTTTTTTGTTGTTTTGCCTGAAACAAAATTCTTGTCAATACAGTAATCAGAGGAGTCAATTTCAGACTAGATACTGTTTTATTATTTGAAGACCAGTTGGCTTGGTGACTTTTTTTACCTTATACCGGTTCCTTTTGGAGTACAAGCCTGGGAGAAGGATGGAAAATATAAACAGCCATGAAATATGTGAACATATTATTTTTTAAGAGTTAAAAAAGGAGAGGCCTCTTGCTCACAAGGCATAGCCTCATGTAAAGCAAAAATTCTGTTGTGTTCACAGATACATGATTAGATTGTTTTATGCAGTGTAATGTTCTAGATTATATTTCTCATTCACTGACTACAGTGAACATTCTGAGTGGTGGGCACCGTAATGTTACAATGCAGAACTGGACACAGCTAAATCCTTCAAGGAAAATTTTAAGGGAAATTTTCATTACTGTATTTGTCTTTCCCACCTGCTTCCTGTTTTGTAGTGATAGTTTTAATTTTAATATTTTAAGTTGTCCTGAAAGTAGGTTATATCTTGGTGTTGTACATGAAACTTTTTAAAATATATGTGGTACAATACTGTAATTATAGAACACCAAGAATATTTGACACGGCTGTTTTAATAAACTGGGGAGCTAAAAGTTCTTCTGATAAAACTTCTAACAGGCACTAAACAGCACTGAGGTTTTTTGTTGTTTTGCGGGACGTCTGAAACAAAATTCTTGTCAATACAGTAATCAGAGGAGTCAATTTCAGACTAGATACTGTTCTTTATTTGAAGACTAGTTGGCATGTTGCCTTTTTTTACCTTATACCGCATCCTTTTGGAGTACAAGCCTGGGAGAAGGATGGAAAATATAAACAGCCAAGAAATATGTGCACATATTATTTTCTAAGAGTTAAAAACGGAGAGGCCTCTTGCTCACAAGGCATAGCCTCATGTAAAGGAAAAAGTCTGTTGTGTTCACAGATACATGATTAGATTGTTTTATGCACTGTAATCTTCTAGATTATATTTCTCATTCACTGACTACAGTGAACATTCTGAGTGGTGGGCACCGTAATGTTACAATGCAGAACTGGACACAGCTAAATCCTCCAAGGAAAATTTTAAAGGAAATTTTCATTACTGTATTTGTCTTTCCCACCTGCTTCCTGTTTTGTAGTGATAGTTTTAATTTTAATATTTTAAGTTGTCCTGAAAGTAACTTATATCTTGGTGTACATTAAACTTTTTAAAATATATGTGGTACAATACTGTAATTATAGAACACCAAGAATATTTGACAGGCCTGTTTTAATAAACTGGGGAGCTAAAAGTTCTTCTGATAACACTTCTAACAGGCACTAAACAGCACTGAGGTTTTTTGTTGTTTTGCGGGACGTCTGAAACAAAATTCTTGTAAATACAGTAATCAGAGGAGTCAATTTCAGACTAGATACTGTTTTATTATTTGAAGACCAGTTGGCTTGGTGACTTTTTTTACCTTATACCGGTTCCTTTTGGAGTACAAGCCTGGGAGAAGGATGGAAAATATAAACAGCCATGAAATATGTGAACACATTATTTTTAAGAGTTAAAAAAGGAGAGGCCTCTTGCCCACAAGGTATAGCCTCATGTAAAGTAGTCAGTGAATGAGAAATATAATCTTGAAGTTTTATCAGAACTTCTGATGTAAAGCAAAAAGTCTCGTGTTCACACATAATGATTAGATTGTTTTATACTGTGTAATGTTCTAGATTATATTTCTCATTCACTGATTACAGTGAACATTCTGAGTGGTGGGCACCGTAATGTTACAATGCAGAACTGGACACAGATAAATCCTTCAAGGAAAAAATTTTTTTTATTGTTTTTAATAAACATACAAAAAAAGAAAAGAAAACATTAACAGTACATTAACAATACATTACACTAACAAGTCCATAGTATCATACTAACAAACATTACTATATGCTAGCACATAACAATATCTATATTCATTAACTACTGTTTAACCACCAAATATTAAGAACCATTATTTCAAAGTCCAAAGTAATAAAAAGAACTTTCTGTACTACCACTAATCTTTTTAACCAATAAAAATCACCCTGTGAATATATACAATGCCCGGAGAGTTTATTTTCTACTCAGCTCCAGAAGCTTCTTTGAGATGGTACTGGTCCTGAACTATCACTTGCCATAATAAACTGGGGAGCTAAAAGTTCCTCTGATAAAACTTCTAGATTATATTTCTCATTCACTGACTACAGTGAACATTCTGAGTGGTGGGCATCGTAATGTTACAATGCAGAACTGGACACAGCTAAATCCTTCAAGGAAAATTTTAAGGGAAATTTTCATTACTGTATTTGTCTTTCCCACCTCCTTCCTGTTTTGTAGTGATAGGTTTAATTTTAATATTTTAAGTTGTCCTGAAAGTAGGTGTTGTACATCTTGTTGTTGTACATTAACCTTTTTAAAATATATGTGGTACAATACTGTAATTATAGAACACCAAGAATATTTGACCGGGCTGTTTTAATAAACTGGGGAGCTCAAAGTTCTTCTGATAAAACTTCTAACAGGCACTAAACAGCATTGAGGTTTTTTGTTGTTTTGCGGGACGTCTGAAACAAAATTCTTGTCAATACAGTAATCAGAGGAGTCAATTTCAGACTAGATACTGTTCTTTATTTGAAGACTAGTTGGCATGTTGCCTTTTTTTACCTTATACCGCATCCTTTTGGAGTACAAGCCTGGGAGAAGGATGGAAAATATAAACAGCCAAGAAATATGTGCACATATTATTTTCTAAGAGTTAAAAACGGAGAGGCCTCTTGCTCACAAGGCATAGCCTCATGTAAAGGAAAAAGTCTGTTGTGTTCACAGATACATGATTAGATTGTTTTATGCACTGTAATCTTCTAGATTATATTTCTCATTCACTGACTACAGTGAACATTCTGAGTGGTGGGCACCGTAATGTTACAATGCAGAACTGGACACAGCTAAATCCTTCAAGGAAAATTTTAAGGGAAATTTTCATTACTGTATTTGTCTTTCCCACCTGCTTCCTGTTTTGTAGTGATAGTTTTAATTTTAATATTTTAAGTTGTCCTGAAAGTAACATATCTTGGTGTACATTAAACTTTTTAAAATATATGTGGTACAATACTGTAATTATAGAACACCAAGAATATTTGACAGGGCTGTTTTAATAAACTGGGGAGCTAAAAGTTCTTCTGATAACACTTCTAACAGGCACTAAACAGCACTGAGGTTTTTTGTTGTTTTGCGGGACGTCTCAAACAAAATTCTTGTCAATACAGTAATCAGAGGAGTCAATTTCAGACTAGATACTGTTTTATTATTTGAAGAGCAGTTGGCATGGTGACTTTTTTTACCTTATACCGGTTCATTTTGGAGTACAAGCCTGGGAGAAGGATGGAAAATATAAACAGCCATGAAATATGTGAACACATATTATTTTTAAGAGTTAAAAAGGAGAGGCCTCTTGCTCACAAGGCATAGCCTCATGTAAAGCAAAAAGTCTGTTGTGTTCACAGATACATGATTAGATTGTTTTATGCAGTGTAATGTTCTAGATTATATTTCTCATTCACTGAGTACAGTGAACATTCTGAGTGGTGGGCACCGTAATGTTACAATGCAGAACTGGACAGCTAAATCCTTCAAGGAAAATTTTAAGCGAAATTTTCATTACTGTATTTGTCTTTCCCCTCTGCTCCCTGTTTTGTAGTGATAGTTTTAATTTTAATATTTTAAGTTGTCCGGAAAGTAGGTTATAGCTTGTTGTTGTACATTAACCTTTTTAAAATACATGTGGTACAATACTGTAATTATAGAACACCAAGAATATTTGACACGGCTGTTTTAATAAACTGGGGAGCTCAAAGTTCTTCTGATAAACCTTCTAGATTATATTTCTCATTCACTGACTACCGTGAACATTCTGAGTGGTGGGCACCGTAATGTTTACAATGCAGAACTGGACACAGCTAAATCCTTCAAGGAAAATTTTAAGGGAAATTTTCATTACTGTATTTGTCTTTCCCACCTGCTTCCTGTTTTGTAGTGATAGTTTTAATTTTAATATTTTAAGTTGTCCTGAAAGTAGGTTATATCTTGGTGTTGTACATGAAACTTTTTAAAATATATGTGGTACAATACTGTAATTATAGAACACCAAGAATATTTGACACGGCTGTTTTAATAAACTGGGGAGCTAAAAGTTCTTCTGATAAAACTTCTAACAGGCACTAAACAGCACTGAGGTTTTTTGTTGTTTTGCGGGACGTCTGAAACAAAATTCTTGTAAATACAGTAATCAGAGGAGTCAATTTCAGACTAGATACTGTTTTATTATTTGAAGACCAGTT
The DNA here is from genome assembly GCA_035047305.1 of Bradypodion pumilum. Lineage (NCBI taxonomy): Eukaryota > Metazoa > Chordata > Lepidosauria > Squamata > Chamaeleonidae > Bradypodion > Bradypodion pumilum. The sequence continues at coordinate 19,920,066 of JAWDJD010000009.1, read as the reverse complement.
GGCTTGGTGACTTTTTTTACCTTATACCGGTTCCTTTTGGAGTACAAGCCTGGGAGAAGGATGGAAAATATAAACAGCCATGAAATATGTGAACACATTATTTTTAAGAGTTAAAAAAGGAGAGGCCTCTTGCCCACAATATATAGCCTCATGTAAAGTAGTCAGTGAATGAGAAATATAATCTTGAAGTTTTATCAGAACTTCTGATGTAAAGCAAAAAGTCTCGTGTTCACACATAATGATTAGATTGTTTTATACTGTGTAATGTTCTAGATTATATTTCTCATTCACTGATTACAGTGAACATTCTGAGTGGTGGGCACCGTAATGTTACAATGCAGAACTGGACACAGATAAATCCTTCAAGGAAAAAAAATTTTTTATTGAGTTTTTAATAAACATACAAAAAAAGAAAAGAAAACATTAACAGTACATTAACAATACATTACACTAACAAGTCCATAGTATCATACTAACAAACATTACTATATGCTAGCACATAACAATATCTATATTCATTAACTACTGTTTAACCACCAAATATTAAGAACCATTATTTCAAAGTCCAAAGTAATAAAAAGAACTTTCTGTACTACCACTAATCTTTTTAACCAATAAAAATCACCCTGTGAATATATACAATGCCCGGAGAGTTTATTTTCTACTCAGCTCCAGAAGCTTCTTTGAGATGGTACTGGTCCTGAACTATCACTTGCCATAATAGAGTGATACACGAACGCTTTCCATATATTCCAAAATCTATTCTCTTTTAAATTATCTCTTTTGACTTTAATCTTCCATGTCAATTTATCATTCAGTGCTAAACTCCACATTTCTTTATACCATTCTCCAACCTGAATATCTGCATCATTTTTCCAATTTCTGGCTATACATTGTCTACCCGTTGTCAGTACAATTTCCAGCAATTCTTTTTCCTCCTTGTTTAAACCCAAATCTTCCACATTCGTTAAAAGAATAGTACCCGACACCAGCTTAACACTTTTACCCAATATTTCACCATTCATTTTCTATTCTTCCCCAAAAATCCCTTATTTTTTTACAACTCCACCACATATGTTCATATGTTCCATCAAATTCTTTACATCTCCAACATAACTTATCTCTTTTATTATCCATCTGGTAAAGTCTTAATGGAGTCAGGTACCATTGCCACATCTTAAAATTATGTTCTTTAATTCTTACAGACATTGTTCTCATAATTCTCTTTTTCCATTTATTTTTCCATTCAATCGCCCCAATTTTTATATTTAAATTTTGTTCCCACTTCCGTTTCAAATCCTCCTGTGGATCTGCACCTCTATTCAATATATTATAAAGCTTACTTACAAGACCCTTAATACTACTTTCCCCTTTTCTAATCTTCCTTACCAATTCCTCAAATTCCGTAAGTACTCTATCTGACCCTAGTTCCCTTTTATATTTTTTATTCCAATTGTCCACCTTTAACTTCTGAAACCAATTCAAATTTAGTATCTCAAACATTTTTTCCCGCTCGGCATCAACATCACATGCTTTTAACCAATCCTTCAGTAACAACGTCCCATTTTTATCCAATATTTCTATTTTTTCTTTGTCTAATTTTATTGGGAAACACATCATATCAGTCAATTCCAAGATTGGGGAGAGATTCGAAACCATATCTTTTTTTACCTTCTTCCACACCTCCATGAGACCTTTCATCATAGTATTATTTGACCTTTTCACCTTATCCTTCATTCCCAGAAAATTCAAGTTTCCAATATTTCTGTATTCTTTCATTTCCAATTGTTCCCAAATTACCTTTTCTCTTGCCAAGATCTTCACAACATTCTTAACTTGAAATGCTCGGTAATATACTAACAAATTTTAAGGGAAATTTTCCTTACTGTATTTGTCTTTCCCACCTGCTTCCTGTTTTGTAGTGATAGTTTTAATTTTATTATTTTAAGTTGTCCTGAGAGTAGGTTATATCTTGGTGTTGTACATGAAACTTTTTAAAATATATGTGTTACCAAGAACACCAAGTATAGAACACCAAGAATATTTGACAGGGCTGTTTTAGTAAACTGGGGAGCTAAAAGTTCTTCTGATAAAACCTCACTAAACAGCACTGAGGTTGTTTTTTGTTGTTTTGCCTGAAACAAAATTCTTGTCAATACAGTAATCAGAGGAGTCAATTTCAGACTAGATACTGTTTTATTATTTGAAGACCAGTTGGCTTGGTGACTTTTTTTACCTTATACCGGTTCCTTTTGGAGTACAAGCCTGGGAGAAGGATGGAAAATATAAACAGCCATGAAATATGTGAACATATTTTTTAAGAGTTAAAAAAGGAGAGGCCTCTTGCTCACAAGGCATAGCCTCATTTTAGTGTATGCAAACCAAGACACAGGACACAGCCTCGGGCTGGGTTAACTCAGGTTTATTGCATCGTGGGCAGAGGGAACATGAGGTAATGGCGGATCGATAGCTCTTTATATACAGCAGTAACACATTTGAACGTGGTGCCATGGTAGCCCATTGGCTACTGTCTGCGTGACGTCATTGCGGGTCACGCCCTTCTTGTCCAGGTGTAGGTGGTGGCGGGAAAACTTCCCGCGCTGTTGCCTTTGATGAGTTTGGACCAAGAGAGCTTGGACGCTCGCTGCTGCCAGCTGGTGGTCATTAGCTCGCGTCCTATTACAGGGTTTATATGATACAGCTGAAGGTTACATTGTTGCTATAGGTAAGGTTACATTGGCTCAGATACATTGTAATCCGTGTGTACAATAAAACCAACAGAACACAACACCCCTCCCCCCTAGGACGAGACAAAGTCTCGAGCCCACACTTAAACACACTCCCCCCCCTTAGGAGACAAAGTCTCTCAGCCAAGATGGCTTATTTCGAACACGCTGGGGTCTCGATGCGGGCTGCCTCTCCCCGGGTTTGCTACCTTCTCTTTGTCCCCTGGTTTCCTGTCCTGTAATATGAGAGGGAGACTCGTTAGTGACTTTCCGCGGCTCCGCGGCGTTGTTGGGAGGTGTGCTCTTTCTTAGGGAGGAACCGGGGGCACTGGGGGCTAACGAAAAACCCCTCTTCTCGCTTGGACGGGTGGGGGAACACTCCTGAAAACCCCCCCGGCTCGCAAAATCAAACTCAAAATTACTATCGGGGGCAGCGGGCGCGAACTCCTCTCCCCCTTCCCCGACCCCTGATAGGACTGGCGTATCAAAAGGATATGAGTCGGGGCCGCTGCTTCTGCTTCCTTCCCCCCTTGCTTGGGACTGTTGTCCATTGCTGTCTCCCCCTTGGGTTAAGCGGGTGGGGGAGAACCCTAACGCTGAATCCTGTTGCTGAGCTCCACTGACTGGCCCACTCACTCGGTGCCTCAGTTGGTCTGCGTGCCTCCTCCAGAGGAGGCCGGTGTTAGTCTCGACCCGGTACGATACTGGCCCCGTCTGTTCTACAACCTTCCCTGGTACCCAGGCCGGCCCTGCGCTGGAATAGTTCCTGCAGTGAACAGGGTCCCCGGCGGCGAAACCTTTCGAGACTGCCAACCCTATGTTTTTCCCTTTATCCTCGACCCTCGTCGGGTCTAGCCTGGACAGGATCGTGGTCAGTTTTCGCCGCATCAAGAGCTCCGCCGGCGAGTAGCCTGACGCCAAAGGGGTTACCCTATACGCTAAAAGGAACTGGCATACCTGGTGATTCAGGTCCCCCGGGCCCATGCGCCGCAGCGCGTCCTTTGTTGTACGCACTAGTCGTTCCACTTGGCCATTCGTGGCCGGGTGAAACGGCGCGGATGTGACATGCCGAATGGCGTTTGCCTCCATGAATGCTCCGAACTCAGCGGAGGTGAAACAACTAGCGTTATCGCTGACTAAAGTGTCGGGTAAACCGAACGTGGAAAAGACTCTCCTTAGCCGGCTAATTGTCGTGGCGGAGGACGTGCTCTTTACTGGGATAACCTCCAGCCACTTGGAGAACGCATCTACCACCAGGAGAAACATGGTTCCTCGGAACGGGCCAGCGAAATCCACGTGCACCCTGGACCACGGCCCCCTTGCCGTGTCCCACTCCCTATGCGGGAGACGGGCCGCCTCAGGTCGGGATTCCTGGCAAGCCTCGCAAGTGCCGACCATGTGCTCAATGTCCGCGTCCAGCTGTGGCCACCAGAAGTAACTCCGGGCTAGCGCCTTTGAACGAACTATGCCCGGGTGGCTGACGTGCAGCAGTTCGAGCACCCTCGTCCGCAGGGGCGCAGGGACCACCACCCGTTGGCCCCACAGAAGGCACCCCCTCTCTAGGGACAACTCAAGCTTTTTCCGAAAGAATGGGTCGAACTCTGTACTCGGGGACGAAGCCGGCCACCCCTTCTGCACCCATGCACTAACTTTCTCCAGCGTCCTGTCCTTGCCTGTCGCCCTAGCAATGTCGGCTGGTACTAGTGGGGGTGCGTCTAAAACCTCAATTAGCAACACCTGGCGGTCTCTTTCTGCTCTCGCCTTTTGGTCCGCCGACAAGGGCAGAGGGGATCTCGAAAGCGCATCAGCATGGCTGATCTCCTTTCCGGGCCTGTACTCCAACTCATGTTGGTACGCGTTGAGAAAAATAGCCCATCGCAGCATCCTCGGGGACAGGATCTGTGGCGTGGGCTTGCTTGCCGTGAAAATCCCTAACAGCGGCTTGTGATCGGTCACGATTTTGAACGGGCGGCCATACAAAAAATCGTGAAATTTTTTGGTCCCCGCTACTATTGCTAACGCTTCTCTGTCGGTTTGTGCGTAATTTCGCTCCGCTTGGGACAGGGACCTTGAGTAAAACGCTACCGGGGCCTCCCTTCCGTCCTCCAACACGTGGCAAAGCACCGCCCCCACCCCCACCGGGGATGCATCACAGACTAGGACCACTGGCCGTTTGGGGTCGAAATGCGTCAGGATTGCCTCAGATGTTAGGAGTTGCTTTAGCTCCTTGAACGCCCTCTCGTGCTCGTCACCCCACATCCATGGCTCCTCCTTTTTAAGTAACCGATGGAGCGGTTCGGCCACGGACGCCTTCCGCGGGAGGAATGTATGGTAAAAATTGAGGAGCCCCAGGAAAGACTGCAGCTCGGTTTTGGATGTGGGGCGAGGGGCCTTTTTAATGGCTGCTACTTTGGATTTAGACGGCTTAATCCCCTCGGGTGTGATCCGGAACCCTAAAAACTCGACCTCGGTCTCGAAAAAAACACATTTGTCCTTCCTCAATCTCAGCCCCGCTTTCTCGAACACGGTCAGTACTTTGTCCAACCTTTTCGCCAGTTCAGCCTCACTCCCCCCTGTTATCAACACGTCATCAAAATAAGGCAACACCCCCTCCAGGCCCTTTAGGAGGCGTTCCACGAGCGATTGAAAAAGGCCGGGTGCCGAGTTCACGCCGAACTGTAACCGCGACACCTGGAACACTCCCTTATGTGTAACTATCGTTTGTGCCGCGGCCGTGGCGGGGGTCACTGGAAGTTGCTGATAGGCTTGTGCCAAATCGAGTTTAGCGAAACACTTTCCCCCATTTAGTCTGGCCAAAAGGTGGCTGATCACTGGCACCGGGTATGCATTAGGGCGGATCGCCTTGTTAATTGTACACTTATAATCAGCGCAAATGCGCACCTCCCCGTTAGCCTTTAGAGCCATTACAATTGGAGTTTCCCACTCCGCGGAGTCAACAGGAATAAGAATCCCCTGGCCCACCAGTTTGTCCAGTTCCGCCTCTATCTTGTCCTTGAGTGCGAACGGCACCCTGCGTGGTTTGAGTCTTATCGGGCGGACCTCCGGGTCTATGTCGAAAGCTACAGGGGGTCCCTTGAACCTTCCGAGTCCTTTCTTAAAAACGGCGGGATGCGCATCGCAAACCGCTTGTATTGGGTCCCCCCCCACGGTATGCACCCCCCCTATGAACAAACCTAAGGGCTGAAACCACTGTGTCCCTAGGAGGCTACAGCTTCCCCCTTTGAGGACAACTAGGGGCAGTTCCGCAGAATGTCTCTTAAACTTGACCCGAAATTTCCCGACCCCCAACACCGGAATGCTGTTTCCCTGTACGTCCCGTAGTGTGGACCTCAACGCTTTAAGCTTTGGCCGCACGTGGGGGTCGATTTTCAGGAACTCTTTCTGGGGAATTATGGAATAGGAGGACCCCGAGTCAATTTCCATCTTAATAGGGGCCCCTTGTACTAATACCTCAACGAAGTAATGGGACTGTCCCGCGGACACGCTGAACACTGAGGCGTCGTCCTCGCTGCCGTCCGAGACGCGGCCCACGCCGTCCTGCTTCCTCGTGGTCTGGGCGCCATCTTTGGGCCTCGCTGGACGGTCCGGTCTGGCTGCGCGGTCTTGTGACTGCCTCCGGCCCTCTTTCCTCTTTCTGCACGCCTTGGCGATGTGCCCCCGACGGCCGCAGGTGTAACACTCGGCCTTCCTGAACGGGCATCTCGCGCGCTCGTGGGCCGCTCCGCAACCCTCGCAGCGTCGACCACCCTTCCGGACCTTCTGGACCTCCTCGCCGTCGCTGCCTTCCGTAGACGACTTTGAGGCCCGTCGAGTCGCGTGCACCGACTGTCCGGTCTTCCCGTGCACCGAATTTTCCGCCTTGCCGGCTCTAGGACGCCACTCACGCCACTGGTGCATCTCGTCCACTCCGGCATTCGTGGACTCTGCGGCTTCCGCGGCCTCTATGACTTCTGCCAGCGTGGGTGGCGGCTCCTTATTCATCAAGCTGCGCTGTACCTCCTTGTCTTTCAGGCCACACAACACGCCGTCCCTGAGGACCAACTCCAGGATATCGCCCCATTTACAGGGGGCGGCGGCTATCCTCATGGCGGCCACGAATGCCTCAACCGACTCATCCGGCGCTTGGACTCGCCTCCAAAACGCGCTCCGAGCGGGAAACATTGCCCTCGAGGGGCAGAACCGCTCTCGCAGCAGTTTCATGATGTCGCTCGCCTTAAAGTCGCTCACCTTCTTCGGAGCGATTATGCCCACCAGCGTCCGCTTGGTTTCCATCCCGAGCATTCTGGTGAGGATGGCCCTCTTTCTCTCCTCGTCTTCTCCTTTGACTCTGAGTTCCACCAGGGCCGCCTGGAAATCCATCTCAAGCAGCTCCCAGTCTTGCGGTTTGGTGATGTTGAAACCGCTCTGTGCCCTGGCTGTTCCGTGGGGATCCATTATCCCACCTTCGTCGCCAATTTAGTGTATGCAAACCAAGACACAGGACACAGCCTCGGGCTGGGTTAACTCAGGTTTATTGCATCGTGGGCAGAGGGAACATGAGGTAATGGCGGATCGATAGCTCTTTATATACAGCAGTAACACATTTGAACGTGGTGCCATGGTAGCCCATTGGCTACTGTCTGCGTGACGTCATTGCGGGTCACGCCCTTCTTGTCCAGGTGTAGGTGGTGGCGGGAAAACTTCCCGCGCTGTTGCCTTTGATGAGTTTGGACCAAGAGAGCTTGGACGCTCGCTGCTGCCAGCTGGTGGTCATTAGCTCGCGTCCTATTACAGGGTTTATATGATACAGCTGAAGGTTACATTGTTGCTATAGGTAAGGTTACATTGGCTCAGATACATTGTAATCCGTGTGTACAATAAAACCAACAGAACACAACACTCATGTAAAGCAAAAATTCTGTTGTGTTCACAGATACATGATTAGATTGTTTTATGCAGTGTAATGTTCTAGATTATATTTCTCATTCACTGACTACAGTGAACATTCTGAGTGGTGGGCACCGTAATGTTACAATGCAGAACTGGACACAGCTAAATCCTTCAAGGAAAATTTTAACGGTATTTTTCATTACTGTATTTGTCTTTCCCACCTGCTCCCTGTTTTGTAGTGATAGTTTTAATTTTAATATTTTAAGTTGTCCGGAAAGTAGGTTATAGCTTGTTGTTGTACATTAACCTTTTTAAAATATATGTGGTACAATACTGTAATTATAGAACACCAAGAATATTTGACACGGCTGTTTTAATAAACTGGGGAGCTCAAAGTTCTTCTGATAAACCTTCTAGATTATATTTCTCATTCACTGACTACAGGGAACATTCTGAGTGGTGGGCACTGTAATGTTACAATGCAGAACTGGACACAGCTAAATCCTTCACGGAAAATTGTAAGGGAAATTTTCCTTACTGTATTTGTCTTTCCCACCTGCTTCCTGTTTTGTAGTGATAGTTTTAATTTTAATATATTAAGTTGTCCTGAAAGTAGGTTATATCTTGGTGTTGTACATGAAACTTTTTAAAATATATGTGGTACAATACTGTAATTATAGAACACCAAGAATATTTGACACGGCTGTTTTAATAAACTGGGGAGCTAAAAGTTCCTCTGATAAAACTTCTAGATTATATTTCTCATTCACTGACTACAGTGAACATTCTAAGTGGTGGGCACCGTAATGTTACAATGCAGAACTGGACACAGCTAAATCCTTCAAGGAAAATTTTAAGGGAAATTTTCATTACTGTATTTGTCTTTCCCACCTCCTTCCTGTTTTGTAGTGATAGTTTTAATTTTAATATTTTAAGTTGTCCTGAAAGTAGGTGTTGTACATCTTGGTGTACATGAAACTTTTTAAAATATATGTGGTACAATACTGTAATTATAGAACACCAAGAATATTTGACACGGCTTTTTTAATAAACTGGGGAGCTCAAAGTTCTTCTGATAACACGTCTAACAGGCACTAAACAGCACTGAGGTTTTTTGTTGTTTTGCGGGACGTCTGAAACAAAATTCTTGTAAATACAGTAATCAGAGGAGTCAATTTCAGACTAGATACTGTTTTATTATTTGACCAGTTGGCTTGGTGACTTTTTTTACCTTATACCGGTTCCTTTTGGAGTACAAGCCTGGGAGAAGGATGGAAAATATAAACAGCCATGAAATATGTGAACACATTATTTTTAAGAGTTAAAAAAGGAGAGGCCTCTTGCCCACAAGGTATAGCCTCATGTAAAGTAGTCAGTGAATGAGAAATATAATCTTGAAGTTTTATCAGAACTTCTGATGTAAAGCAAAAAGTCTCGTGTTCACACATAATGATTAGATTGTTTTATACTGTGTAATGTTCTAGATTATATTTCTCATTCACTGATTACAGTGAACATTCTGAGTGGTGGGCACCGTAATGTTACAATGCAGAACTGGACACAGATAAATCCTTCAAGGAAAAAAAAATTTTTATTGAGTTTTTAATTAACATACAAAAAAAGAAAAGAAAACATTAACAGTACATTAACAATACATTACACTAACAAGTCCATAGTATCATACTAACAAACATTACTATATGCTAGCACATAACAATATCTATATTCATTAACTACTGTTTAACCACCAAATATTAAGAACCATTATTTCAAAGTCCAAAGTAATAAAAAGAACTTTCTGTACTACCACTAATCTTTTTAACCAATAAAAATCACCCTGTGAATATATACAATGCCCGGAGAGTTTATTTTCTACTCAGCTCCAGAAGCTTCTTTGAGATGGTACTGGTCCTGAACTATCACTTGCCATAATAGAGTGATACACGAACGCTTTCCATATATTCCAAAATCTATTCTCTTTTAAATTATCTCTTTTGACTTTAATCTCCCATGTCAATTTATCATTCAGTGCTAAACTCCACATTTCTTTATACCATTCTCCAACCTGAATATCTGCATCATTTTTCCAATTTCTGGCTATACATTGTCTACCCGTTGTCAGTACAATTTCCAGCAATTCTTTTTCCTCCTTGTTTAAACCCAAATCTTCCACATTCGTTAAAAGAATAGTACCCGACACCAGCTTAACACTTTTACCCAATATTTCACCATTCATTTTCTATTCTTCCCCAAAAATCCCTTCTTTTTTTACAACTCCACCACATATGTTCATATGTTCCATCAAATTCTTTACATCTCCAACATAACTTATCTCTTTTATTATCCATCTGGTAAAGTCTTAATGGAGTCAGGTACCATTGCCACAACATCTTGAAATTATGTTCTTTAATTCTTACAGACATTGTTCTCATAATTCTCTTTTTCCATTTATTTTTCCATTCAATCGCCCCAATTTTTATATTTAAATTTTGTTCCCACTTCCGTTTCAAATCCTCCTGTGGATCTGCACCTCTATTCAATATATTATAAAGCTTACTTACAAGACCCTTAATACTACTTTCCCCTTTTCTAATCTTCCTTACCAATTCCTCAAATTCCGTAAGTACTCTATCTGACCCTAGTTCTCTTTTATATTTTTTATTCCAATTGTCCACCTTTAACTTCTGAAACCAATTCAAATTTAGTATCTCAAACATTTTTTTCCGCTCGGCATCAACATCACATGCTTTTAACCAATCCTTCAGTAACAACGTCCCATTTTTATCCAATATTTCTATTTTTTCTTTGTCTAATTTTACTGGGAAACACATCATATCAGTCAATTCCAAGATTGGGGAGAGATTCGAAACCATATCTTTTTTTACCTTCTTCCACACCTCCATGAGACCTTTCATCATAGTATTATTTGACCTTTTCACCTTATCCTTCATTCCCAGAAAATTCAAGTTTCCAATATTTCTGTATTCTTTCATTTCCAATTGTTCCCAAATTACCTTTTCTCTTGCCAAGATCTTCACAACATTCTTAACTTGAAATGCTCGGTAATATACTAACAAATTTTAAGGGAAATTTTCCTTACTGTATTTGTCTTTCCCACCTGCTTCCTGTTTTGTAGTGATAGTTTTAATTTTATTATTTTAAGTTGTCCTGAGAGTAGGTTATATCTTGGTGTTGTACATGAAACTTTTTAAAATATATGTGTTACCAAGAACACCAAGTATAGAACACCAAGAATATTTGACATGGCTGTTTTAGTAAACTGGGGAGCTAAAAGTTCTTCTGATAAAACCTCACTAAACAGCACTGAGGTTGTTTTTTGTTGTTTTGCCTGAAACAAAATTCTTGTCAATACAGTAATCAGAGGAGTCAATTTCAGACTAAATACTGTTTTATTATTTGAAGACCAGTTGGCATGGTGACTTTTTTTACCTTATACCGGTTCCTTTTGGAGTACAAGCCTGGGAGAAGGATGGAAAATATAAACAGCCATGAAATATGTGAACATATTATTTTTTAAGAGTTAAAAAAGGAGAGGCCTCTTGCTCACAAGGCATAGCCTCATGTAAAGCAAAAATTCTGTTGTGTTCACAGATACATGATTAGATTGTTTTATGCAGTGTAATGTTCTAGATTATATTTCTCATTCACTGACTACAGTGAACATTCTGAGTGGTGGGCACCGTAATGTTACAATGCAGAACTGGACACAGCTAAATCCTTCAAGGAAAATTTTAACGGTATTTTTCATTACTGTATTTGTCTTTCCCACCTGCTCCCTGTTTTGTAGTGATAGTTTTAATTTTAATATTTTAAGTTGTCCGGAAAGTAGGTTATAGCTTGTTGTTGTACATTAACCTTTTTAAAATACATGTGGTACAATACTGTAATTATAGAACACCAAGAATATTTGACACGGCTGTTTTAATAAACTGGGGAGCTCAAAGTTCTTCTGATAAACCTTCTAGATTATATTTCTCATTCACTGACTACAGGGAACATTCTGAGTGGTGGGCACCGTAATGTTACAATGCAGAACTGGACACAGCTAAATCCTTCAAGGAAAATTTTAAGGGAAATTTTCCTTACTGTATTTGTCTTTCCCACCTGCTTCCTGTTTTGTAGTGATAGTTTTAATTTTAATATATTAAGTTGTCCTGAAGGTTATATCTTGGTGTTGTACAAGAAACTTTTTAAAATATATGTGGTACAATACTGTAATCATAGAACATCAAGAATATTTGACACGGCTGATTTAATAAACTGGGGAGCTAAAAGTTCCTCTGATAAAACTTCTAGATTATATTTCTCATTCACTGACTACAGTGAACATTCTGAGTGGTGGGCACCGTAATGTTACAATGCAGAACTGGACACAGTTTTAAGGGAAATTTTCATTACTGTATTTGTCTTTTCCCCCCTGCTCCCTGTTTTGTAGTGATAGTTTTAATTTTAATATTTTAAGTTGTCCTGAAAGTAGGTTATATCTTGGTGTTGTACATGAAACTTTTTAAAATATATGTGGTACAATACTGTAATTATAGAACACCAAGAATATTTGACAGGGCTGTTTTAATAAACTGGGGAGGTAAAAGTTCTTCTGATAACACTTCTAACAGGCACTAAACAGCACTGAGGTTTTTTGTTGTTTTGCGTGACGTCTGAAACAAGATTCTTGTCAATACAGTAATCAGAGGAGTCAATTTCAGACTAGATACTGTTTTATTATTTGAAGACCAGTTGGCATGGTAACTTTTTTTACCTTATACCGGTTCCTTTTGGAGTACAAGCCTGGGAGAAGGATGGAAAATATAAACAGCCAAGATATATGTGCACATATTATTTTCTAAGAGTTAAAAAAGGAGAGGCCTCTTGCTCACAAGGCATAGCCTCATGTAAAGCAAAAATTCTGTTGTGTTCACAGATACATGATTAGATTGTTTTATGCAGTGTAATGTTCTAGATTATATTTCTCATTCACTGACTACAGTGAACATTCTGAGTGGTGGGCACCGTAATGTTACAATGCAGAACTGGACACAGCTAAATCCTTCAAGGAAAATGTTAAGGGAAATTTTCCTAACTATATTTGTCTTTCCCACCTGCTTCCTGTTTTGTAGTGATAGTTTTAATTTTAATATATTAAGTTGTCCTGAAAGTAGGTTATATCTTGGTGTTGTACGTGAAACTTTTTAAAATATATGTGGTACAATACTGTAATTATAGAACACCAAGAATATTTGACACGGCTGTTTTAATAAACTGGGGAGCTAAAAGTTCCTCTGATAAAACTTCTAGATTATATTTCTCATTCACTGACTACAGTGAACATTCTGAGTGGTGGGCATCGTAATGTTACAATGCAGAACTGGACACAGCTAAATCCTTCAAGGAAAATTTTAAGGGAAATTTTCATTACTGTATTTGTCTTTCCCACCTCCTTCCTGTTTTGTAGTGATAGTTTTAATTTTAATATTTTAAGTTGTCCTGAAAGTAGGTGTTGTACATCTTGTTGTTGTACATTAACCTTTTTAAAATATATGTGGTACAATACTGTAATTATAGAACACCAAGAATATTTGACCGGGCTGTTTTAATAAACTGGGGAGCTCAAAGTTCTTCTGATAACACGTCTAACAGGCACTAAACAGCACTGAGGTTTTTTGTTGTTTTGCGGGACGTCTGAAACAAAATTCTTGTAAATACAGTAATCAGAGGAGTCAATTTCAGACTAGATACTGTTTTATTATTTGAAGACCAGTTGGCTTGGTGACTTTTTTTACCTTATACCGGTTCCTTTTGGAGTACAAGCCTGGGAGAAGGATGGAAAATATAAACAGCCATGAAATATGTGAACACATTATTTTTAAGAGTTAAAAAAGGAGAGGCCTCTTGCCCACAAGGTATAGCCTCATGTAAAGTAGTCAGTGAATGAGAAATATAATCTTGAAGTTTTATCAGAACTTCTGATGTAAAGCAAAAAGTCTCGTGTTCACACATAATGATTAGATTGTTTTATACTGTGTAATGTTCTAGATTATATTTCTCATTCACTGATTACAGTGAACATTCTGAGTGGTGGGCACCGTAATGTTACAATGCAGAACTGGACACAGATAAATCCTTCAAGGAAAAAAAATTTTTTATTGAGTTTTTAATAAACATACAAAAAAAGAAAAGAAAACATTAACAGTACATTAACAATACATTACACTAACAAGTCCATAGTATCATACTAACAAACATTACTATATGCTAGCACATAACAATATCTATATTCATTAACTACTGTTTAACCACCAAATATTAAGAACCATTATTTCAAAGTCCAAAGTAATAAAAAGAACTTTCTGTACTACCACTAATCTTTTTAACCAATAAAAATCACCCTGTGAATATATACAATGCCCGGAGAGTTTATTTTCTACTCAGCTCCAGAAGCTTCTTTGAGATGGTACTGGTCCTGAACTATCACTTGCCATAATAGAGTGATACACGAACGCTTTCCATATATTCCAAAATCTATTCTCTTTTAAATTATCTCTTTTGACTTTAATCTCCCATGTCAATTTATCATTCAGTGCTAAACTCCACATTTCTTTATACCATTCTCCAACCTGAATATCTGCATCATTTTTCCAATTTCTGGCTATACATTGTCTACCCGTTGTCAGTACAATTTCCAGCAATTCTTTTTCCTCCTTGTTTAAACCCAAATCTTCCACATTCGTTAAAAGAATAGTACCCGACACCAGCTTAACACTTTTACCCAATATTTCACCATTCATTTTCTATTCTTCCCCAAAAATCCCTTCTTTTTTTACAACTCCACCACATATGTTCATATGTTCCATCAAATTCTTTACATCTCCAACATAACTTATCTCTTTTATTATCCATCTGGTAAAGTCTTAATGGAGTCAGGTACCATTGCCACAACATCTTGAAATTATGTTCTTTAATTCTTACAGACATTGTTCTCATAATTCTCTTTTTCCATTTATTTTTCCATTCAATCGCCCCAATTTTTATATTTAAATTTTGTTCCCACTTCCGTTTCAAATCCTCCTGTGGATCTGCACCTCTATTCAATATATTATAAAGCTTACTTACATGACCCTTAATACTACTTTCCCCTTTTCTAATCTTCCTTACCAATTCCTCAAATTCCGTAAGTACTCTATCTGACCCTAGTTCTCTTTTATATTTTTTATTCCAATTGTCCACCTTTAACTTCTGAAACCAATTCAAATTTAGTATCTCAAACATTTTTTTCCGCTCGGCATCAACATCACATGCTTTTAACCAATCCTTCAGTAACAACGTCCCATTTTTATCCAATATTTCTATTTTTTCTTTGTCTAATTTTATTGGGAAACACATCATATCAGTCAATTCTAAGATTGGGGAGAGATTCGAAACCATATCTTTTTTTACCTTCTTCCACACCTCCATGAGACCTTTCATCATAGTATTATTTGACCTTTTCACCTTATCCTTCATTCCCAGAAAATTCAAGTTTCCAATATTTCTGTATTCTTTCATTTCCAATTGTTCCCAAATTACCTTTTCTCTTGCCAAGATCTTCACAACATTCTTAACTTGAAATGCTCGGTAATATACTAACAAATTTTAAGGGAAATTTTCCTTACTGTATTTGTCTTTCCCACCTGCTTCCTGTTTTGTAGTGATAGTTTTAATTTTATTATTTTAAGTTGTCCTGAGAGTAGGTTATATCTTGGTGTTGTACATGAAACTTTTTAAAATATATGTGTTACCAAGAACACCAAGTATAGAACACCAAGAATATTTGACATGGCTGTTTTAGTAAACTGGGGAGCTAAAAGTTCTTCTGATAAAACCTCACTAAACAGCACTGAGGTTGTTTTTTGTTGTTTTGCCTGAAACAAAATTCTTGTCAATACAGTAATCAGAGGAGTCAATTTCAGACTAGATACTGTTTTATTATTTGAAGACCAGTTGGCATGGTGACTTTTTTTTACCTTATACCGGTTCCTTTTGGAGTACAAGCCTGGGAGAAGGATGGAAAATATAAACAGCCATGAAATATGTGAACATATTATTTTTTAAGAGTTAAAAAAGGAGAGGCCTCTTGCTCACAAGGCATAGCCTCATGTAAAGCAAAAATTCTGTTGTGTTCACAGATACATGATTAGATTGTTTTATGCAGTGTAATGTTCTAGATTATATTTCTCATTCACTGACTACAGTGAACATTCTGAGTGGTGGGCACCGTAATGTTACAATGCAGAACTGGACACAGCTAAATCCTTCAAGGAAAATTTTAACGGTATTTTTCATTACTGTATTTGTCTTTCCCACCTGCTCCCTGTTTTGTAGTGATAGTTTTAATTTTAATATTTTAAGTTGTCCGGAAAGTAGGTTATAGCTTGTTGTTGTACATTAACCTTTTTAAAATACATGTGGTACAATACTGTAATTATAGAACACCAAGAATATTTGACACGGCTGTTTTAATAAACTGGGGAGCTCAAAGTTCTTCTGATAAACCTTCTAGATTATATTTCTCATTCACTGACTACAGGGAACATTCTGAGTGGTGGGCACCGTAATGTTACAATGCAGAACTGGACACAGCTAAATCCTTCAAGGAAAATTTTAAGGGAAATTTTCCTTACTGTATTTGTCTTTCCCACCTGCTTCCTGTTTTGTAGTGATAGTTTTAATTTTAATATATTAAGTTGTCCTGAAGGTTATATCTTGGTGTTGTACAAGAAACTTTTTAAAATATATGTGGTACAATACTGTAATCATAGAACATCAAGAATATTTGACACGGCTGATTTAATAAACTGGGGAGCTAAAAGTTCCTCTGATAAAACTTCTAGATTATATTTCTCATTCACTGACTACAGTGAACATTCTGAGTGGTGGGCACCGTAATGTTACAATGCAGAACTGGACACAGTTTTAAGGGAAATTTTCATTACTGTATTTGTCTTTTCCCCCCTGCTCCCTGTTTTGTAGTGATAGTTTTAATTTTAATATTTTAAGTTGTCCTGAAAGTAGGTTATATCTTGGTGTTGTACATGAAACTTTTTAAAATATATGTGGTACAATACTGTAATTATAGAACACCAAGAATATTTGACAGGGCTGTTTTAATAAACTGGGGAGGTAAAAGTTCTTCTGATAACACTTCTAACAGGCACTAAACAGCACTGAGGTTTTTTGTTGTTTTGCGTGACGTCTGAAACAAGATTCTTGTCAATACAGTAATCAGAGGAGTCAATTTCAGACTAGATACTGTTTTATTATTTGAAGACCAGTTGGCATGGTAACTTTTTTTACCTTATACCGGTTCCTTTTGGAGTACAAGCCTGGGAGAAGGATGGAAAATATAAACAGCCAAGATATATGTGCACATATTATTTTCTAAGAGTTAAAAAAGGAGAGGCCTCTTGCTCACAAGGCATAGCCTCATGTAAAGCAAAAATTCTGTTGTGTTCACAGATACATGATTAGATTGTTTTATGCAGTGTAATGTTCTAGATTATATTTCTCATTCACTGACTACAGTGAACATTCTGAGTGGTGGGCACCGTAATGTTACAATGCAGAACTGGACACAGCTAAATCCTTCAAGGAAAATGTTAAGGGAAATTTTCCTAACTATATTTGTCTTTCCCACCTGCTTCCTGTTTTGTAGTGATAGTTTTAATTTTAATATATTAAGTTGTCCTGAAAGTAGGTTATATCTTGGTGTTGTACGTGAAACTTTTTAAAATATATGTGGTACAATACTGTAATTATAGAACACCAAGAATATTTGACACGGCTGTTTTAATAAACTGGGGAGCTAAAAGTTCCTCTGATAAAACTTCTAGATTATATTTCTCATTCACTGACTACAGTGAACATTCTGAGTGGTGGGCATCGTAATGTTACAATGCAGAACTGGACACAGCTAAATCCTTCAAGGAAAATTTTAAGGGAAATTTTCATTACTGTATTTGTCTTTCCCACCTCCTTCCTGTTTTGTAGTGATAGTTTTAATTTTAATATTTTAAGTTGTCCTGAAAGTAGGTGTTGTACATCTTGTTGTTGTACATTAACCTTTTTAAAATATATGTGGTACAATACTGTAATTATAGAACACCAAGAATATTTGACCGGGCTGTTTTAATAAACTGGGGAGCTCAAAGTTCTTCTGATAACACGTCTAACAGGCACTAAACAGCACTGAGGTTTTTTGTTGTTTTGCGGGACGTCTGAAACAAAATTCTTGTAAATACAGTAATCAGAGGAGTCAATTTCAGACTAGATACTGTTTTATTATTTGAAGACCAGTTGGCTTGGTGACTTTTTTTACCTTATACCGGTTCCTTTTGGAGTACAAGCCTGGGAGAAGGATGGAAAATATAAACAGCCATGAAATATGTGAACACATTATTTTTAAGAGTTAAAAAAGGAGAGGCCTCTTGCCCACAAGGTATAGCCTCATGTAAAGTAGTCAGTGAATGAGAAATATAATCTTGAAGTTTTATCAGAACTTCTGATGTAAAGCAAAAAGTCTCGTGTTCACACATAATGATTAGATTGTTTTATACTGTGTAATGTTCTAGATTATATTTCTCATTCACTGATTACAGTGAACATTCTGAGTGGTGGGCACCGTAATGTTACAATGCAGAACTGGACACAGATAAATCCTTCAAGGAAAAAAAATTTTTTATTGAGTTTTTAATAAACATACAAAAAAAGAAAAGAAAACATTAACAGTACATTAACAATACATTACACTAACAAGTCCATAGTATCATACTAACAAACATTACTATATGCTAGCACATAACAATATCTATATTCATTAACTACTGTTTAACCACCAAATATTAAGAACCATTATTTCAAAGTCCAAAGTAATAAAAAGAACTTTCTGTACTACCACTAATCTTTTTAACCAATAAAAATCACCCTGTGAATATATACAATGCCCGGAGAGTTTATTTTCTAAGCTCCAGAAGCTTCTTTGAGATGGTACTGGTCCTGAACTATCACTTGCCATAATAGAGTGATACACGAACGCTTTCCATATATTCCAAAATCTATTCTCTTTTAAATTATCTCTTTTGACTTTAATCTCCCATGTCAATTTATCATTCAGTGCTAAACTCCACATTTCTTTATACCATTCTCCAACCTGAATATCTGCATCATTTTTCCAATTTCTGGCTATACATTGTCTACCCGTTGTCAGTACAATTTCCAGCAATTCTTTTTCCTCCTTGTTTAAACCCAAATCTTCCACATTCGTTAAAAGAATAGTACCCGACACCAGCTTAACACTTTTACCCAATATTTCACCATTCATTTTCTATTCTTCCCCAAAAATCCCTTCTTTTTTTACAACTCCACCACATATGTTCATATGTTCCATCAAATTCTTTACATCTCCAACATAACTTATCTCTTTTATTATCCATCTGGTAAAGTCTTAATGGAGTCAGGTACCATTGCCACAACATCTTGAAATTATGTTCTTTAATTCTTACAGACATTGTTCTCATAATTCTCTTTTTCCATTTATTTTTCCATTCAATCGCCCCAATTTTTATATTTAAATTTTGTTCCCACTTCCGTTTCAAATCCTCCTGTGGATCTGCACCTCTATTCAATATATTATAAAGCTTACTTACAAGACCCTTAATACTACTTTCCCCTTTTCTAATCTTCCTTACCAATTCCTCAAATTCCGTAAGTACTCTATCTGACCCTAGTTCTCTTTTATATTTTTTATTCCAATTGTCCACCTTTAACTTCTGAAACCAATTCAAATTTAGTATCTCAAACATTTTTTTCCGCTCGGCATCAACATCACATGCTTTTAACCAATCCTTCAGTAACAACGTCCCATTTTTATCCAATATTTCTATTTTTTCTTTGTCTAATTTTATTGGGAAACACATCATATCAGTCAATTCCAAGATTGGGGAGAGATTCGAAACCATATCTTTTTTTACCTTCTTCCACACCTCCATGAGACCTTTCATCATAGTATTATTTGACCTTTTCACCTTATCCTTCATTCCCAGAAAATTCAAGTTTCCAATATTTCTGTATTCTTTCATTTCCAATTGTTCCCAAATTACCTTTTCTCTTGCCAAGATCTTCACAACATTCTTAACTTGAAATGCTCGGTAATATACTAACAAATTTTAAGGGAAATTTTCCTTACTGTATTTGTCTTTCCCACCTGCTTCCTGTTTTGTAGTGATAGTTTTAATTTTATTATTTTAAGTTGTCCTGAGAGTAGGTTATATCTTGGTGTTGTACATGAAACTTTTTAAAATATATGTGTTACCAAGAACACCAAGTATAGAACACCAAGAATATTTGACATGGCTGTTTTAGTAAACTGGGGAGCTAAAAGTTCTTCTGATAAAACCTCACTAAACAGCACTGAGGTTGTTTTTTGTTGTTTTGCCTGAAACAAAATTCTTGTCAATACAGTAATCAGAGGAGTCAATTTCAGACTAGATACTGTTTTATTATTTGAAGACCAGTTGGCATGGTGACTTTTTTTTACCTTATACCGGTTCCTTTTGGAGTACAAGCCTGGGAGAAGGATGGAAAATATAAACAGCCATGAAATATGTGAACATATTATTTTTTAAGAGTTAAAAAAGGAGAGGCCTCTTGCTCACAAGGCATAGCCTCATGTAAAGCAAAAATTCTGTTGTGTTCACAGATACATGATTAGATTGTTTTATGCAGTGTAATGTTCTAGATTATATTTCTCATTCACTGACTACAGTGAACATTCTGAGTGGTGGGCACCGTAATGTTACAATGCAGAACTGGACACAGCTAAATCCTTCAAGGAAAATTTTAACGGTATTTTTCATTACTGTATTTGTCTTTCCCACCTGCTCCCTGTTTTGTAGTGATAGTTTTAATTTTAATATTTTAAGTTGTCCGGAAAGTAGGTTATAGCTTGTTGTTGTACATTAACCTTTTTAAAATACATGTGGTACAATACTGTAATTATAGAACACCAAGAATATTTGACACGGCTGTTTTAATAAACTGGGGAGCTCAAAGTTCTTCTGATAAACCTTCTAGATTATATTTCTCATTCACTGACTACAGGGAACATTCTGAGTGGTGGGCACCGTAATGTTACAATGCAGAACTGGACACAGCTAAATCCTTCAAGGAAAATTTTAAGGGAAATTTTCCTTACTGTATTTGTCTTTCCCACCTGCTTCCTGTTTTGTAGTGATAGTTTTAATTTTAATATATTAAGTTGTCCTGAAGGTTATATCTTGGTGTTGTACAAGAAACTTTTTAAAATATATGTGGTACAATACTGTAATCATAGAACATCAAGAATATTTGACACGGCTGATTTAATAAACTGGGGAGCTAAAAGTTCCTCTGATAAAACTTCTAGATTATATTTCTCATTCACTGACTACAGTGAACATTCTGAGTGGTGGGCACCGTAATGTTACAATGCAGAACTGGACACAGTTTTAAGGGAAATTTTCATTACTGTATTTGTCTTTTCCCCCCTGCTCCCTGTTTTGTAGTGATAGTTTTAATTTTAATATTTTAAGTTGTCCTGAAAGTAGGTTATATCTTGGTGTTGTACATGAAACTTTTTAAAATATATGTGGTACAATACTGTAATTATAGAACACCAAGAATATTTGACAGGGCTGTTTTAATAAACTGGGGAGCTAAAAGTTCTTCTGATAACACTTCTAACAGGCACTAAACAGCACTGAGGTTTTTTGTTGTTTTGCGTGACGTCTGAAACAAGATTCTTGTCAATACAGTAATCAGAGGAGTCAATTTCAGACTAGATACTGTTTTATTATTTGAAGACCAGTTGGCATGGTAACTTTTTTTACCTTATACCGGTTCCTTTTGGAGTACAAGCCTGGGAGAAGGATGGAAAATATAAACAGCCAAGATATATGTGCACATATTATTTTCTAAGAGTTAAAAAAGGAGAGGCCTCTTGCTCACAAGGCATAGCCTCATGTAAAGCAAAAATTCTGTTGTGTTCACAGATACATGATTAGATTGTTTTATGCAGTGTAATGTTCTAGATTATATTTCTCATTCACTGACTACAGTGAACATTCTGAGTGGTGGGCACCGTAATGTTACAATGCAGAACTGGACACAGCTAAATCCTTCAAGGAAAATGTTAAGGGAAATTTTCCTAACTATATTTGTCTTTCCCACCTGCTTCCTGTTTTGTAGTGATAGTTTTAATTTTAATATATTAAGTTGTCCTGAAAGTAGGTTATATCTTGGTGTTGTACGTGAAACTTTTTAAAATATATGTGGTACAATACTGTAATTATAGAACACCAAGAATATTTGACACGGCTGTTTTAATAAACTGGGGAGCTAAAAGTTCCTCTGATAAAACTTCTAGATTATATTTCTCATTCACTGACTACAGTGAACATTCTGAGTGGTGGGCATCGTAATGTTACAATGCAGAACTGGACACAGCTAAATCCTTCAAGGAAAATTTTAAGGGAAATTTTCATTACTGTATTTGTCTTTCCCACCTCCTTCCTGTTTTGTAGTGATAGTTTTAATTTTAATATTTTAAGTTGTCCTGAAAGTAGGTGTTGTACATCTTGTTGTTGTACATTAACCTTTTTAAAATATATGTGGTACAATACTGTAATTATAGAACACCAAGAATATTTGACCGGGCTGTTTTAATAAACTGGGGAGCTCAAAGTTCTTCTGATAACACGTCTAACAGGCACTAAACAGCACTGAGGTTTTTTGTTGTTTTGCGGGACGTCTGAAACAAAATTCTTGTAAATACAGTAATCAGAGGAGTCAATTTCAGACTAGATACTGTTTTATTATTTGAAGACCAGTTGGCTTGGTGACTTTTTTTACCTTATACCGGTTCCTTTTGGAGTACAAGCCTGGGAGAAGGATGGAAAATATAAACAGCCATGAAATATGTGAACACATTATTTTTAAGAGTTAAAAAAGGAGAGGCCTCTTGCCCACAAGGTATAGCCTCATGTAAAGTAGTCAGTGAATGAGAAATATAATCTTGAAGTTTTATCAGAACTTCTGATGTAAAGCAAAAAGTCTCGTGTTCACACATAATGATTAGATTGTTTTATACTGTGTAATGTTCTAGATTATATTTCTCATTCACTGATTACAGTGAACATTCTGAGTGGTGGGCACCGTAATGTTACAATGCAGAACTGGACACAGATAAATCCTTCAAGGAAAAAAAATTTTTTATTGAGTTTTTAATAAACATACAAAAAAAGAAAAGAAAACATTAACAGTACATTAACAATACATTACACTAACAAGTCCATAGTATCATACTAACAAACATTACTATATGCTAGCACATAACAATATCTATATTCATTAACTACTGTTTAACCACCAAATATTAAGAACCATTATTTCAAAGTCCAAAGTAATAAAAAGAACTTTCTGTACTACCACTAATCTTTTTAACCAATAAAAATCACCCTGTGAATATATACAATGCCCGGAGAGTTTATTTTCTAAGCTCCAGAAGCTTCTTTGAGATGGTACTGGTCCTGAACTATCACTTGCCATAATAGAGTGATACACGAACGCTTTCCATATATTCCAAAATCTATTCTCTTTTAAATTATCTCTTTTGACTTTAATCTCCCATGTCAATTTATCATTCAGTGCTAAACTCCACATTTCTTTATACCATTCTCCAACCTGAATATCTGCATCATTTTTCCAATTTCTGGCTATACATTGTCTACCCGTTGTCAGTACAATTTCCAGCAATTCTTTTTCCTCCTTGTTTAAACCCAAATCTTCCACATTCGTTAAAAGAATAGTACCCGACACCAGCTTAACACTTTTACCCAATATTTCACCATTCATTTTCTATTCTTCCCCAAAAATCCCTTATTTTTTTACAACTCCACCACATATGTTCATATGTTCCATCAAATTCTTTACATCTCCAACATAACTTATCTCTTTTATTATCCATCTGGTAAAGTCTTAATGGAGTCAGGTACCATTGCCACAACATCTTGAAATTATGTTCTTTAATTCTTACAGACATTGTTCTCATAATTCTCTTTTTCCATTTATTTTTCCATTCAATCGCCCCAATTTTTATATTTAAATTTTGTTCCCACTTCCGTTTCAAATCCTCCTGTGGATCTGCACCTCTATTCAATATATTATAAAGCTTACTTACAAGACCCTTAATACTACTTTCCCCTTTTCTAATCTTCCTTACCAATTCCTCAAATTCCGTAAGTACTCTATCTGACCCTAGTTCTCTTTTATATTTTTTATTCCAATTGTCCACCTTTAACTTCTGAAACCAATTCAAATTTAGTATCTCAAACATTTTTTTCCGCTCGGCATCAACATCACATGCTTTTAACCAATCCTTCAGTAACAACGTCCCATTTTTATCCAATATTTCTATTTTTTCTTTGTCTAATTTTATTGGGAAACACATCATATCAGTCAATTCCAAGATTGGGGAGAGATTCGAAACCATATCTTTTTTTACCTTCTTCCACACCTCCATGAGACCTTTCATCATAGTATTATTTGACCTTTTCACCTTATCCTTCATTCCCAGAAAATTCAAGTTTCCAATATTTCTGTATTCTTTCATTTCCAATTGTTCCCAAATTACCTTTTCTCTTGCCAAGATCTTCACAACATTCTTAACTTGAAATGCTCGGTAATATACTAACAAATTTTAAGGGAAATTTTCCTTACTGTATTTGTCTTTCCCACCTGCTTCCTGTTTTGTAGTGATAGTTTTAATTTTATTATTTTAAGTTGTCCTGAGAGTAGGTTATATCTTGGTGTTGTACATGAAACTTTTTAAAATATATGTGTTACCAAGAACACCAAGTATAGAACACCAAGAATATTTGACATGGCTGTTTTAGTAAACTGGGGAGCTAAAAGTTCTTCTGATAAAACCTCACTAAACAGCACTGAGGTTGTTTTTTGTTGTTTTGCCTGAAACAAAATTCTTGTCAATACAGTAATCAGAGGAGTCAATTTCAGACTAGATACTGTTTTATTATTTGAAGACCAGTTGGCATGGTGACTTTTTTTTACCTTATACCGGTTCCTTTTGGAGTACAAGCCTGGGAGAAGGATGGAAAATATAAACAGCCATGAAATATGTGAACATATTATTTTTTAAGAGTTAAAAAAGGAGAGGCCTCTTGCTCACAAGGCATAGCCTCATGTAAAGCAAAAATTCTGTTGTGTTCACAGATACATGATTAGATTGTTTTATGCAGTGTAATGTTCTAGATTATATTTCTCATTCACTGACTACAGTGAACATTCTGAGTGGTGGGCACCGTAATGTTACAATGCAGAACTGGACACAGCTAAATCCTTCAAGGAAAATTTTAACGGTATTTTTCATTACTGTATTTGTCTTTCCCACCTGCTCCCTGTTTTGTAGTGATAGTTTTAATTTTAATATTTTAAGTTGTCCGGAAAGTAGGTTATAGCTTGTTGTTGTACATTAACCTTTTTAAAATACATGTGGTACAATACTGTAATTATAGAACACCAAGAATATTTGACACGGCTGTTTTAATAAACTGGGGAGCTCAAAGTTCTTCTGATAAACCTTCTAGATTATATTTCTCATTCACTGACTACAGGGAACATTCTGAGTGGTGGGCACCGTAATGTTACAATGCAGAACTGGACACAGCTAAATCCTTCAAGGAAAATTTTAAGGGAAATTTTCCTTACTGTATTTGTCTTTCCCACCTGCTTCCTGTTTTGTAGTGATAGTTTTAATTTTAATATATTAAGTTGTCCTGAAGGTTATATCTTGGTGTTGTACAAGAAACTTTTTAAAATATATGTGGTACAATACTGTAATCATAGAACATCAAGAATATTTGACACGGCTGATTTAATAAACTGGGGAGCTAAAAGTTCCTCTGATAAAACTTCTAGATTATATTTCTCATTCACTGACTACAGTGAACATTCTGAGTGGTGGGCACCGTAATGTTACAATGCAGAACTGGACACAGTTTTAAGGGAAATTTTCATTACTGTATTTGTCTTTTCCCCCCTGCTCCCTGTTTTGTAGTGATAGTTTTAATTTTAATATTTTAAGTTGTCCTGAAAGTAGGTTATATCTTGGTGTTGTACATGAAACTTTTTAAAATATATGTGGTACAATACTGTAATTATAGAACACCAAGAATATTTGACAGGGCTGTTTTAATAAACTGGGGAGCTAAAAGTTCTTCTGATAACACTTCTAACAGGCACTAAACAGCACTGAGGTTTTTTGTTGTTTTGCGTGACGTCTGAAACAAGATTCTTGTCAATACAGTAATCAGAGGAGTCAATTTCAGACTAGATACTGTTTTATTATTTGAAGACCAGTTGGCATGGTAACTTTTTTTACCTTATACCGGTTCCTTTTGGAGTACAAGCCTGGGAGAAGGATGGAAAATATAAACAGCCAAGATATATGTGCACATATTATTTTCTAAGAGTTAAAAAAGGAGAGGCCTCTTGCTCACAAGGCATAGCCTCATGTAAAGCAAAAATTCTGTTGTGTTCACAGATACATGATTAGATTGTTTTATGCAGTGTAATGTTCTAGATTATATTTCTCATTCACTGACTACAGTGAACATTCTGAGTGGTGGGCACCGTAATGTTACAATGCAGAACTGGACACAGCTAAATCCTTCAAGGAAAATGTTAAGGGAAATTTTCCTAACTATATTTGTCTTTCCCACCTGCTTCCTGTTTTGTAGTGATAGTTTTAATTTTAATATATTAAGTTGTCCTGAAAGTAGGTTATATCTTGGTGTTGTACGTGAAACTTTTTAAAATATATGTGGTACAATACTGTAATTATAGAACACCAAGAATATTTGACACGGCTGTTTTAATAAACTGGGGAGCTAAAAGTTCCTCTGATAAAACTTCTAGATTATATTTCTCATTCACTGACTACAGTGAACATTCTGAGTGGTGGGCATCGTAATGTTACAATGCAGAACTGGACACAGCTAAATCCTTCAAGGAAAATTTTAAGGGAAATTTTCATTACTGTATTTGTCTTTCCCACCTCCTTCCTGTTTTGTAGTGATAGTTTTAATTTTAATATTTTAAGTTGTCCTGAAAGTAGGTGTTGTACATCTTGTTGTTGTACATTAACCTTTTTAAAATATATGTGGTACAATACTGTAATTATAGAACACCAAGAATATTTGACCGGGCTGTTTTAATAAACTGGGGAGCTCAAAGTTCTTCTGATAACACGTCTAACAGGCACTAAACAGCACTGAGGTTTTTTGTTGTTTTGCGGGACGTCTGAAACAAAATTCTTGTAAATACAGTAATCAGAGGAGTCAATTTCAGACTAGATACTGTTTTATTATTTGAAGACCAGTTGGCTTGGTGACTTTTTTTACCTTATACCGGTTCCTTTTGGAGTACAAGCCTGGGAGAAGGATGGAAAATATAAACAGCCATGAAATATGTGAACACATTATTTTTAAGAGTTAAAAAAGGAGAGGCCTCTTGCCCACAAGGTATAGCCTCATGTAAAGTAGTCAGTGAATGAGAAATATAATCTTGAAGTTTTATCAGAACTTCTGATGTAAAGCAAAAAGTCTCGTGTTCACACATAATGATTAGATTGTTTTATACTGTGTAATGTTCTAGATTATATTTCTCATTCACTGATTACAGTGAACATTCTGAGTGGTGGGCACCGTAATGTTACAATGCAGAACTGGACACAGATAAATCCTTCAAGGAAAAAAAATTTTTTATTGAGTTTTTAATAAACATACAAAAAAAGAAAAGAAAACATTAACAGTACATTAACAATACATTACACTAACAAGTCCATAGTATCATACTAACAAACATTACTATATGCTAGCACATAACAATATCTATATTCATTAACTACTGTTTAACCACCAAATATTAAGAACCATTATTTCAAAGTCCAAAGTAATAAAAAGAACTTTCTGTACTACCACTAATCTTTTTAACCAATAAAAATCACCCTGTGAATATATACAATGCCCGGAGAGTTTATTTTCTAAGCTCCAGAAGCTTCTTTGAGATGGTACTGGTCCTGAACTATCACTTGCCATAATAGAGTGATACACGAACGCTTTCCATATATTCCAAAATCTATTCTCTTTTAAATTATCTCTTTTGACTTTAATCTCCCATGTCAATTTATCATTCAGTGCTAAACTCCACATTTCTTTATACCATTCTCCAACCTGAATATCTGCATCATTTTTCCAATTTCTGGCTATACATTGTCTACCCGTTGTCAGTACAATTTCCAGCAATTCTTTTTCCTCCTTGTTTAAACCCAAATCTTCCACATTCGTTAAAAGAATAGTACCCGACACCAGCTTAACACTTTTACCCAATATTTCACCATTCATTTTCTATTCTTCCCCAAAAATCCCTTCTTTTTTTACAACTCCACCACATATGTTCATATGTTCCATCAAATTCTTTACATCTCCAACATAACTTATCTCTTTTATTATCCATCTGGTAAAGTCTTAATGGAGTCAGGTACCATTGCCACAACATCTTGAAATTATGTTCTTTAATTCTTACAGACATTGTTCTCATAATTCTCTTTTTCCATTTATTTTTCCATTCAATCGCCCCAATTTTTATATTTAAATTTTGTTCCCACTTCCGTTTCAAATCCTCCTGTGGATCTGCACCTCTATTCAATATATTATAAAGCTTACTTACAAGACCCTTAATACTACTTTCCCCTTTTCTAATCTTCCTTACCAATTCCTCAAATTCCGTAAGTACTCTATCTGACCCTAGTTCTCTTTTATATTTTTTATTCCAATTGTCCACCTTTAACTTCTGAAACCAATTCAAATTTAGTATCTCAAACATTTTTTTCCGCTCGGCATCAACATCACATGCTTTTAACCAATCCTTCAGTAACAACGTCCCATTTTTATCCAATATTTCTATTTTTTCTTTGTCTAATTTTATTGGGAAACACATCATATCAGTCAATTCCAAGATTGGGGAGAGATTCGAAACCATATCTTTTTTTACCTTCTTCCACACCTCCATGAGACCTTTCATCATAGTATTATTTGACCTTTTCACCTTATCCTTCATTCCCAGAAAATTCAAGTTTCCAATATTTCTGTATTCTTTCATTTCCAATTGTTCCCAAATTACCTTTTCTCTTGCCAAGATCTTCACAACATTCTTAACTTGAAATGCTCGGTAATATACTAACAAATTTTAAGGGAAATTTTCCTTACTGTATTTGTCTTTCCCACCTGCTTCCTGTTTTGTAGTGATAGTTTTAATTTTATTATTTTAAGTTGTCCTGAGAGTAGGTTATATCTTGGTGTTGTACATGAAACTTTTTAAAATATATGTGTTACCAAGAACACCAAGTATAGAACACCAAGAATATTTGACATGGCTGTTTTAGTAAACTGGGGAGCTAAAAGTTCTTCTGATAAAACCTCACTAAACAGCACTGAGGTTGTTTTTTGTTGTTTTGCCTGAAACAAAATTCTTGTCAATACAGTAATCAGAGGAGTCAATTTCAGACTAGATACTGTTTTATTATTTGAAGACCAGTTGGCATGGTGACTTTTTTTTACCTTATACCGGTTCCTTTTGGAGTACAAGCCTGGGAGAAGGATGGAAAATATAAACAGCCATGAAATATGTGAACATATTATTTTTTAAGAGTTAAAAAAGGAGAGGCCTCTTGCTCACAAGGCATAGCCTCATGTAAAGCAAAAATTCTGTTGTGTTCACAGATACATGATTAGATTGTTTTATGCAGTGTAATGTTCTAGATTATATTTCTCATTCACTGACTACAGTGAACATTCTGAGTGGTGGGCACCGTAATGTTACAATGCAGAACTGGACACAGCTAAATCCTTCAAGGAAAATTTTAACGGTATTTTTCATTACTGTATTTGTCTTTCCCACCTGCTCCCTGTTTTGTAGTGATAGTTTTAATTTTAATATTTTAAGTTGTCCGGAAAGTAGGTTATAGCTTGTTGTTGTACATTAACCTTTTTAAAATACATGTGGTACAATACTGTAATTATAGAACACCAAGAATATTTGACACGGCTGTTTTAATAAACTGGGGAGCTCAAAGTTCTTCTGATAAACCTTCTAGATTATATTTCTCATTCACTGACTACAGGGAACATTCTGAGTGGTGGGCACCGTAATGTTACAATGCAGAACTGGACACAGCTAAATCCTTCAAGGAAAATTTTAAGGGAAATTTTCCTTACTGTATTTGTCTTTCCCACCTGCTTCCTGTTTTGTAGTGATAGTTTTAATTTTAATATATTAAGTTGTCCTGAAGGTTATATCTTGGTGTTGTACAAGAAACTTTTTAAAATATATGTGGTACAATACTGTAATCATAGAACATCAAGAATATTTGACACGGCTGATTTAATAAACTGGGGAGCTAAAAGTTCCTCTGATAAAACTTCTAGATTATATTTCTCATTCACTGACTACAGTGAACATTCTGAGTGGTGGGCACCGTAATGTTACAATGCAGAACTGGACACAGTTTTAAGGGAAATTTTCATTACTGTATTTGTCTTTTCCCCCCTGCTCCCTGTTTTGTAGTGATAGTTTTAATTTTAATATTTTAAGTTGTCCTGAAAGTAGGTTATATCTTGGTGTTGTACATGAAACTTTTTAAAATATATGTGGTACAATACTGTAATTATAGAACACCAAGAATATTTGACAGGGCTGTTTTAATAAACTGGGGAGCTAAAAGTTCTTCTGATAACACTTCTAACAGGCACTAAACAGCACTGAGGTTTTTTGTTGTTTTGCGTGACGTCTGAAACAAGATTCTTGTCAATACAGTAATCAGAGGAGTCAATTTCAGACTAGATACTGTTTTATTATTTGAAGACCAGTTGGCATGGTAACTTTTTTTACCTTATACCGGTTCCTTTTGGAGTACAAGCCTGGGAGAAGGATGGAAAATATAAACAGCCAAGATATATGTGCACATATTATTTTCTAAGAGTTAAAAAAGGAGAGGCCTCTTGCTCACAAGGCATAGCCTCATGTAAAGCAAAAATTCTGTTGTGTTCACAGATACATGATTAGATTGTTTTATGCAGTGTAATGTTCTAGATTATATTTCTCATTCACTGACTACAGTGAACATTCTGAGTGGTGGGCACCGTAATGTTACAATGCAGAACTGGACACAGCTAAATCCTTCAAGGAAAATGTTAAGGGAAATTTTCCTAACTATATTTGTCTTTCCCACCTGCTTCCTGTTTTGTAGTGATAGTTTTAATTTTAATATATTAAGTTGTCCTGAAAGTAGGTTATATCTTGGTGTTGTACGTGAAACTTTTTAAAATATATGTGGTACAATACTGTAATTATAGAACACCAAGAATATTTGACACGGCTGTTTTAATAAACTGGGGAGCTAAAAGTTCCTCTGATAAAACTTCTAGATTATATTTCTCATTCACTGACTACAGTGAACATTCTGAGTGGTGGGCATCGTAATGTTACAATGCAGAACTGGACACAGCTAAATCCTTCAAGGAAAAGTTTAAGGGAAATTTTCATTACTGTATTTGTCTTTCCCACCTCCTTCCTGTTTTGTAGTGATAGTTTTAATTTTAATATTTTAAGTTGTCCTGAAAGTAGGTGTTGTACATCTTGTTGTTGTACATTAACCTTTTTAAAATATATGTGGTACAATACTGTAATTATAGAACACCAAGAATATTTGACCGGGCTGTTTTAATAAACTGGGGAGCTCAAAGTTCTTCTGATAACACGTCTAACAGGCACTAAACAGCACTGAGGTTTTTTGTTGTTTTGCGGGACGTCTGAAACAAAATTCTTGTAAATACAGTAATCAGAGGAGTCAATTTCAGACTAGATACTGTTTTATTATTTGAAGACCAGTTGGCTTGGTGACTTTTTTTACCTTATACCGGTTCCTTTTGGAGTACAAGCCTGGGAGAAGGATGGAAAATATAAACAGCCATGAAATATGTGAACACATTATTTTTAAGAGTTAAAAAAGGAGAGGCCTCTTGCCCACAAGGTATAGCCTCATGTAAAGTAGTCAGTGAATGAGAAATATAATCTTGAAGTTTTATCAGAACTTCTGATGTAAAGCAAAAAGTCTCGTGTTCACACATAATGATTAGATTGTTTTATACTGTGTAATGTTCTAGATTATATTTCTCATTCACTGATTACAGTGAACATTCTGAGTGGTGGGCACCGTAATGTTACAATGCAGAACTGGACACAGATAAATCCTTCAAGGAAAAAAAATTTTTTATTGAGTTTTTAATAAACATACAAAAAAAGAAAAGAAAACATTAACAGTACATTAACAATACATTACACTAACAAGTCCATAGTATCATACTAACAAACATTACTATATGCTAGCACATAACAATATCTATATTCATTAACTACTGTTTAACCACCAAATATTAAGAACCATTATTTCAAAGTCCAAAGTAATAAAAAGAACTTTCTGTACTACCACTAATCTTTTTAACCAATAAAAATCACCCTGTGAATATATACAATGCCCGGAGAGTTTATTTTCTACTCAGCTCCAGAAGCTTCTTTGAGATGGTACTGGTCCTGAACTATCACTTGCCATAATAGAGTGATACACGAACGCTTTCCATATATTCCAAAATCTATTCTCTTTTAAATTATCTCTTTTGACTTTAATCTCCCATGTCAATTTATCATTCAGTGCTAAACTCCACATTTCTTTATACCATTCTCCAACCTGAATATCTGCATCATTTTTCCAATTTCTGGCTATACATTGTCTACCCGTTGTCAGTACAATTTCCAGCAATTCTTTTTCCTCCTTGTTTAAACCCAAATCTTCCACATTCGTTAAAAGAATAGTACCCGACACCAGCTTAACACTTTTACCCAATATTTCACCATTCATTTTCTATTCTTCCCCAAAAATCCCTTCTTTTTTTACAACTCCACCACATATGTTCATATGTTCCATCAAATTCTTTACATCTCCAACATAACTTATCTCTTTTATTATCCATCTGGTAAAGTCTTAATGGAGTCAGGTACCATTGCCACAACATCTTGAAATTATGTTCTTTAATTCTTACAGACATTGTTCTCATAATTCTCTTTTTCCATTTATTTTTCCATTCAATCGCCCCAATTTTTATATTTAAATTTTGTTCCCACTTCCGTTTCAAATCCTCCTGTGGATCTGCACCTCTATTCAATATATTATAAAGCTTACTTACAAGACCCTTAATACTACTTTCCCCTTTTCTAATCTTCCTTACCAATTCCTCAAATTCCGTAAGTACTCTATCTGACCCTAGTTCTCTTTTATATTTTTTATTCCAATTGTCCACCTTTAACTTCTGAAACCAATTCAAATTTAGTATCTCAAACATTTTTTTCCGCTCGGCATCAACATCACATGCTTTTAACCAATCCTTCAGTAACAACGTCCCATTTTTATCCAATATTTCTATTTTTTCTTTGTCTAATTTTATTGGGAAACACATCATATCAGTCAATTCCAAGATTGGGGAGAGATTCGAAACCATATCTTTTTTTACCTTCTTCCACACCTCCATGAGACCTTTCATCATAGTATTATTTGACCTTTTCACCTTATCCTTCATTCCCAGAAAATTCAAGTTTCCAATATTTCTGTATTCTTTCATTTCCAATTGTTCCCAAATTACCTTTTCTCTTGCCAAGATCTTCACAACATTCTTAACTTGAAATGCTCGGTAATATACTAACAAATTTTAAGGGAAATTTTCCTTACTGTATTTGTCTTTCCCACCTGCTTCCTGTTTTGTAGTGATAGTTTTAATTTTATTATTTTAAGTTGTCCTGAGAGTAGGTTATATCTTGGTGTTGTACATGAAACTTTTTAAAATATATGTGTTACCAAGAACACCAAGTATAGAACACCAAGAATATTTGACATGGCTGTTTTAGTAAACTGGGGAGCTAAAAGTTCTTCTGATAAAACCTCACTAAACAGCACTGAGGTTGTTTTTTGTTGTTTTGCCTGAAACAAAATTCTTGTCAATACAGTAATCAGAGGAGTCAATTTCAGACTAGATACTGTTTTATTATTTGAAGACCAGTTGGCATGGTGACTTTTTTTACCTTATACCGGTTCCTTTTGGAGTACAAGCCTGGGAGAAGGATGGAAAATATAAACAGCCATGAAATATGTGAACATATTATTTTTTAAGAGTTAAAAAAGGAGAGGCCTCTTGCTCACAAGGCATAGCCTCATGTAAAGCAAAAATTCTGTTGTGTTCACAGATACATGATTAGATTGTTTTATGCAGTGTAATGTTCTAGATTATATTTCTCATTCACTGACTACAGTGAACATTCTGAGTGGTGGGCACCGTAATGTTACAATGCAGAACTGGACACAGCTAAATCCTTCAAGGAAAATTTTAACGGTATTTTTCATTACTGTATTTGTCTTTCCCACCTGCTCCCTGTTTTGTAGTGATAGTTTTAATTTTAATATTTTAAGTTGTCCGGAAAGTAGGTTATAGCTTGTTGCTGTACATTAACCTTTTTAAAATACATGTGGTACAATACTGTAATTATAGAACACCAAGAATATTTGACACGGCTGTTTTAATAAACTGGGGAGCTCAAAGTTCTTCTGATAAACCTTCTAGATTATATTTCTCATTCACTGACTACAGGGAACATTCTGAGTGGTGGGCACCGTAATGTTACAATGCAGAACTGGACACAGCTAAATCCTTCAAGGAAAATTTTAAGGGAAATTTTCCTTACTGTATTTGTCTTTCCCACCTGCTTCCTGTTTTGTAGTGATAGTTTTAATTTTAATATATTAAGTTGTCCTGAAGGTTATATCTTGGTGTTGTACAAGAAACTTTTTAAAATATATGTGGTACAATACTGTAATCATAGAACATCAAGAATATTTGACACGGCTGTTTTAATAAACTGGGGAGCTAAAAGTTCCTCTGATAAAACTTCTAGATTATATTTCTCATTCACTGACTACAGTGAACATTCTGAGTGGTGGGCACCGTAATGTTACAATGCAGAACTGGACACAGTTTTAAGGGAAATTTTCATTACTGTATTTGTCTTTTCCCCCCTGCTCCCTGTTTTGTAGTGATAGTTTTAATTTTAATATTTTAAGTTGTCCTGAAAGTAGGTTATATCTTGGTGTTGTACATGAAACTTTTTAAAATATATGTGGTACAATACTGTAATTATAGAACACCAAGAATATTTGACAGGGCTGTTTTAATAAACTGGGGAGCTAAAAGTTCTTCTGATAACACTTCTAACAGGCACTAAACAGCACTGAGGTTTTTTGTTGTTTTGCGTGACGTCTGAAACAAGATTCTTGTCAATACAGTAATCAGAGGAGTCAATTTCAGACTAGATACTGTTTTATTATTTGAAGACCAGTTGGCATGGTAACTTTTTTTACCTTATACCGGTTCCTTTTGGAGTACAAGCCTGGGAGAAGGATGGAAAATATAAACAGCCAAGATATATGTGCACATATTATTTTCTAAGAGTTAAAAAAGGAGAGGCCTCTTGCTCACAAGGCATAGCCTCATGTAAAGCAAAAATTCTGTTGTGTTCACAGATACATGATTAGATTGTTTTATGCAGTGTAATGTTCTAGATTATATTTCTCATTCACTGACTACAGTGAACATTCTGAGTGGTGGGCACCGTAATGTTACAATGCAGAACTGGACACAGCTAAATCCTTCAAGGAAAATGTTAAGGGAAATTTTCCTAACTATATTTGTCTTTCCCACCTGCTTCCTGTTTTGTAGTGATAGTTTTAATTTTAATATATTAAGTTGTCCTGAAAGTAGGTTATATCTTGGTGTTGTACGTGAAACTTTTTAAAATATATGTGGTACAATACTGTAATTATAGAACACCAAGAATATTTGACACGGCTGTTTTAATAAACTGGGGAGCTAAAAGTTCCTCTGATAAAACTTCTAGATTATATTTCTCATTCACTGACTACAGTGAACATTCTGAGTGGTGGGCATCGTAATGTTACAATGCAGAACTGGACACAGCTAAATCCTTCAAGGAAAATTTTAAGGGAAATTTTCATTACTGTATTTGTCTTTCCCACCTCCTTCCTGTTTTGTAGTGATAGTTTTAATTTTAATATTTTAAGTTGTCCTGAAAGTAGGTGTTGTACATCTTGTTGTTGTACATTAACCTTTTTAAAATATATGTGGTACAATACTGTAATTATAGAACACCAAGAATATTTGACCGGGCTGTTTTAATAAACTGGGGAGCTCAAAGTTCTTCTGATAACACGTCTAACAGGCACTAAACAGCACTGAGGTTTTTTGTTGTTTTGCGGGACGTCTGAAACAAAATTCTTGTAAATACAGTAATCAGAGGAGTCAATTTCAGACTAGATACTGTTTTATTATTTGAAGACCAGTTGGCTTGGTGACTTTTTTTACCTTATACCGGTTCCTTTTGGAGTACAAGCCTGGGAGAAGGATGGAAAATATAAACAGCCATGAAATATGTGAACACATTATTTTTAAGAGTTAAAAAAGGAGAGGCCTCTTGCCCACAAGGTATAGCCTCATGTAAAGTAGTCAGTGAATGAGAAATATAATCTTGAAGTTTTATCAGAACTTCTGATGTAAAGCAAAAAGTCTCGTGTTCACACATAATGATTAGATTGTTTTATACTGTGTAATGTTCTAGATTATATTTCTCATTCACTGATTACAGTGAACATTCTGAGTGGTGGGCACCGTAATGTTACAATGCAGAACTGGACACAGATAAATCCTTCAAGGAAAAAAAATTTTTTATTGAGTTTTTAATAAACATACAAAAAAAGAAAAGAAAACATTAACAGTACATTAACAATACATTACACTAACAAGTCCATAGTATCATACTAACAAACATTACTATATGCTAGCACATAACAATATCTATATTCATTAACTACTGTTTAACCACCAAATATTAAGAACCATTATTTCAAAGTCCAAAGTAATAAAAAGAACTTTCTGTACTACCACTAATCTTTTTAACCAATAAAAATCACCCTGTGAATATATACAATGCCCGGAGAGTTTATTTTCTACTCAGCTCCAGAAGCTTCTTTGAGATGGTACTGGTCCTGAACTATCACTTGCCATAATAGAGTGATACACGAACGCTTTCCATATATTCCAAAATCTATTCTCTTTTAAATTATCTCTTTTGACTTTAATCTCCCATGTCAATTTATCATTCAGTGCTAAACTCCACATTTCTTTATACCATTCTCCAACCTGAATATCTGCATCATTTTTCCAATTTCTGGCTATACATTGTCTACCCGTTGTCAGTACAATTTCCAGCAATTCTTTTTCCTCCTTGTTTAAACCCAAATCTTCCACATTCGTTAAAAGAATAGTACCCGACACCAGCTTAACACTTTTACCCAATATTTCACCATTCATTTTCTATTCTTCCCCAAAAATCCCTTCTTTTTTTACAACTCCACCACATATGTTCATATGTTCCATCAAATTCTTTACATCTCCAACATAACTTATCTCTTTTATTATCCATCTGGTAAAGTCTTAATGGAGTCAGGTACCATTGCCACAACATCTTGAAATTATGTTCTTTAATTCTTACAGACATTGTTCTCATAATTCTCTTTTTCCATTTATTTTTCCATTCAATCGCCCCAATTTTTATATTTAAATTTTGTTCCCACTTCCGTTTCAAATCCTCCTGTGGATCTGCACCTCTATTCAATATATTATAAAGCTTACTTACAAGACCCTTAATACTACTTTCCCCTTTTCTAATCTTCCTTACCAATTCCTCAAATTCCATAAGTACTCTATCTGACCCTAGTTCTCTTTTATATTTTTTATTCCAATTGTCCACCTTTAACTTCTGAAACCAATTCAAATTTAGTATCTCAAACATTTTTTTCCGCTCGGCATCAACATCACATGCTTTTAACCAATCCTTCAGTAACAACGTCCCATTTTTATCCAATATTTCTATTTTTTCTTTGTCTAATTTTATTGGGAAACACATCATATCAGTCAATTCCAAGATTGGGGAGAGATTCGAAACCATATCTTTTTTTACCTTCTTCCACACCTCCATGAGACCTTTCATCATAGTATTATTTGACCTTTTCACCTTATCCTTCATTCCCAGAAAATTCAAGTTTCCAATATTTCTGTATTCTTTCATTTCCAATTGTTCCCAAATTACCTTTTCTCTTGCCAAGATCTTCACAACATTCTTAACTTGAAATGCTCGGTAATATACTAACAAATTTTAAGGGAAATTTTCCTTACTGTATTTGTCTTTCCCACCTGCTTCCTGTTTTGTAGTGATAGTTTTAATTTTATTATTTTAAGTTGTCCTGAGAGTAGGTTATATCTTGGTGTTGTACATGAAACTTTTTAAAATATATGTGTTACCAAGAACACCAAGTATAGAACACCAAGAATATTTGACATGGCTGTTTTAGTAAACTGGGGAGCTAAAAGTTCTTCTGATAAAACCTCACTAAACAGCACTGAGGTTGTTTTTTGTTGTTTTGCCTGAAACAAAATTCTTGTCAATACAGTAATCAGAGGAGTCAATTTCAGACTAGATACTGTTTTATTATTTGAAGACCAGTTGGCATGGTGACTTTTTTTTACCTTATACCGGTTCCTTTTGGAGTACAAGCCTGGGAGAAGGATGGAAAATATAAACAGCCATGAAATATGTGAACATATTATTTTTTAAGAGTTAAAAAAGGAGAGGCCTCTTGCTCACAAGGCATAGCCTCATGTAAACCAAAAATTCTGTTGTGTTCACAGATACATGATTAGATTGTTTTATGCAGTGTAATGTTCTAGATTATATTTCTCATTCACTGACTACAGTGAACATTCTGAGTGGTGGGCACCGTAATGTTACAATGCAGAACTGGACACAGCTAAATCCTTCAAGGAAAATTTTAACGGTATTTTTCATTACTGTATTTGTCTTTCCCACCTGCTCCCTGTTTTGTAGTGATAGTTTTAATTTTAATATTTTAAGTTGTCCGGAAAGTAGGTTATAGCTTGTTGTTGTACATTAACCTTTTTAAAATACATGTGGTACAATACTGTAATTATAGAACACCAAGAATATTTGACACGGCTGTTTTAATAAACTGGGGAGCTCAAAGTTCTTCTGATAAACCTTCTAGATTATATTTCTCATTCACTGACTACAGGGAACATTCTGAGTGGTGGGCACCGTAATGTTACAATGCAGAACTGGACACAGCTAAATCCTTCAAGGAAAATTTTAAGGGAAATTTTCCTTACTGTATTTGTCTTTCCCACCTGCTTCCTGTTTTGTAGTGATAGTTTTAATTTTAATATATTAAGTTGTCCTGAAGGTTATATCTTGGTGTTGTACAAGAAACTTTTTAAAATATATGTGGTACAATACTGTAATCATAGAACATCAAGAATATTTGACACGGCTGTTTTAATAAACTGGGGAGCTAAAAGTTCCTCTGATAAAACTTCTAGATTATATTTCTCATTCACTGACTACAGTGAACATTCTGAGTGGTGGGCACCGTAATGTTACAATGCAGAACTGGACACAGTTTTAAGGGAAATTTTCATTACTGTATTTGTCTTTTCCCCCCTGCTCCCTGTTTTGTAGTGATAGTTTTAATTTTAATATTTTAAGTTGTCCTGAAAGTAGGTTATATCTTGGTGTTCTACATGAAACTTTTTAAAATATATGTGGTACAATACTGTAATTATAGAACACCAAGAATATTTGACAGGGTTGTTTTAATAAACTGGGGAGCTAAAAGTTCTTCTGATAACACTTCTAACAGGCACTAAACAGCACTGAGGTTTTTTGTTGTTTTGCGTGACGTCTGAAACAAGATTCTTGTCAATACAGTAATCAGAGGAGTCAATTTCAGACTAGATACTGTTTTATTATTTGAAGACCAGTTGGCATGGTAACTTTTTTTACCTTATACCGGTTCCTTTTGGAGTACAAGCCTGGGAGAAGGATGGAAAATATAAACAGCCAAGATATATGTGCACATATTATTTTCTAAGAGTTAAAAAAGGAGAGGCCTCTTGCTCACAAGGCATAGCCTCATGTAAAGCAAAAAGTCTGTTGTGTTCACAGATACATGATTAGATTGTTTTATGCAGTGTAATGTTCTAGATTATATTTCTCATTCACTGACTACAGTGAACATTCTGAGTGGTGGGCACCGTAATGTTACAATGCAGAACTGGACACAGCTAAATCCTTCAAGGAAAATGTTAAGGGAAATTTTCCTTACTATATTTGTCTTTCCCACCTGCTTCCTGTTTTGTAGTGATAGTTTTAATTTTAATATATTAAGTTGTCCTGAAAGTAGGTTATATCTTGGTGTTGTACGTGAAACTTTTTAAAATATATGTGGTACAATACTGTAATTATAGAACACCAAGAATATTTGACACGGCTCTTTTAATAAACTGGGGAGCTAAAAGTTCCTCTGATAAAACTTCTAGATTATATTTCTCATTCACTGACTACAGTGAACATTCTGAGTGGTGGGCATCGTAATGTTACAATGCAGAACTGGACACAGCTAAATCCTTCAAGGAAAATTTTAAGGGAAATTTTCATTACTGTATTTGTCTTTCCCACCTCCTTCCTGTTTTGTAGTGATAGTTTTAATTTTAATATTTTAAGTTGTCCTGAAAGTAGGTGTTGTACATCTTGTTGTTGTACATTAACCTTTTTAAAATATATGTGGTACAATACTGTAATTATAGAACACCAAGAATATTTGACCGGGCTGTTTTAATAAACTGGGGAGCTCAAAGTTCTTCTGATAACACTTCTAACAGGCACTAAACAGCACTGAGGTTTTTTGTTTTGCGGGACGTCTGAAACAAAATTCTTGTAAATACAGTAATCAGAGGAGTCAATTTCAGACTAGATACTGTTTTATTATTTGAAGACCAGTTGGCTTGGTGACTTTTTTTACCTTATACCGGTTCCTTTTGGAGTACAAGCCTGGGAGAAGGATGGAAAATATAAACAGCCATGAAATATGTGAACATATTATTTTTTAAGAGTTAAAAAAGGAGAGGCCTCTTGCTCACAAGGCATAGCCTCATGTAAAGCAAAAATTCTGTTGTGTTCACAGATACATGATTAGATTGTTTTATGCAGTGTAATGTTCTAGATTATATTTCTCATTCACTGACTACAGTGAACATTCTGAGTGGTGGGCACCGTAATGTTACAATGCAGAACTGGACACAGCTAAATCCTTCAAGGAAAATTTTAAGGGTATTTTTCATTACTGTATTTGTCTTTCCCACCTGCTCCCTGTTTTGTAGTTATAGTTTTAATTTTAATATATTAAGTTGTCCTGAAAGTAGGTTATATCTTGGTGTTGTACATGAAACTTTTTAAAATATATGTGGTACAATACTGTAATTATAGAACACCAAGAATATTTGACACGGCTGTTTTAATAAACTGGGGAGCTAAAAGTTCCTCTGATAAAACTTCTAGATTATATTTCTCATTCACTGACTACCGTGAACATTCTGAGTGGTGGGCACCGTAATGTTACAATGCTAAATCCTACAATGTTACAATGACACAGCTAAATCCTTCAAGGAAAATTTTAAGGGAAATTTTAATTACTGTATTTGTCTTTCCCACCTGCTTCCTGTTTTGTAGTGATAGTTTTAATTTTAATATTTTAAGTTGTCCTGAAAGTAGGTTATATCTTGGTGTTGTACATGAAACTTTTTAAAATATATGTGGTACAATACTCTAATTATAGAACACCAAGAATATTTGACACGGCTGTTTTAATAAACTGGGGAGCTCAAAGTTCTTCTGATAAAACTTCTATCAGGCACTAAACAGCACTGAGGTTTTTTGTTGTTTTGCGGTACGTCTGAACCAAAATTCTTGTCAATACAGTAATCAGAGGAGTCAATTTCAGACTAGATACTGTTCTTTATTTGAAGACTAGTTGGCATGTTGCCTTTTTTTACCTTATACCGCATCCTTTTGGAGTACAAGCCTGGGAGAAGGATGGAAAATATAAACAGCCAAGAAATATGTGCACATATTATTTTCTAAGAGTTAAAAACGGAGAGGCCTCTTGCTCACAAGGCATAGCCTCATGTAAAGGAAAAAGTCTGTTGTGTTCACAGATACATGATTAGATTGTTTTATGCACTGTAATCTTCTAGATTATATTTCTCATTCACTGACTACAGTGAACATTCTGAGTGGTGGGCACCGTAATGTTACAATGCAGAACTGGACACAGCTAAATCCTTCAAGGAAAATGTTAAGGGAAATTTTCCTTACTATATTTGTCTTTCCCACCTGCTTCCTGTTTTGTAGTGATAGTTTTAATTTTAATATATTAAGTTGTCCTGAAAGTAGGTTATATCTTGGTGTTGTACGTGAAACTTTTTAAAATATATGTGGTACAATACTGTAATTATAGAACACCAAGAATATTTGACACGGCTCTTTTAATAAACTGGGGAGCTAAAAGTTCCTCTGATAAAACTTCTAGATTATATTTCTCATTCACTGACTACAGTGAACATTCTGAGTGGTGGGCATCGTAATGTTACAATGCAGAACTGGACACAGCTAAATCCTTCAAGGAAAATTTTAAGGGAAATTTTCATTACTGTATTTGTCTTTCCCACCTCCTTCCTGTTTTGTAGTGATAGTTTTAATTTTAATATTTTAAGTTGTCCT
The DNA here is from genome assembly GCA_035047305.1 of Bradypodion pumilum. Classification (NCBI taxonomy): domain Eukaryota; kingdom Metazoa; phylum Chordata; class Lepidosauria; order Squamata; family Chamaeleonidae; genus Bradypodion; species Bradypodion pumilum. The sequence continues at coordinate 19,877,479 of JAWDJD010000009.1, read as the reverse complement.
GAAAGTAGGTGTTGTACATCTTGTTGTTGTACATTAACCTTTTTAAAATATATGTGGTACAATACTGTAATTATAGAACACCAAGAATATTTGACCGGGCTGTTTTAATAAACTGGGGAGCTCAAAGTTCTTCTGATAACACTTCTAACAGGCACTAAACAGCACTGAGGTTTTTTGTTTTGCGGGACGTCTGAAACAAAATTCTTGTAAATACAGTAATCAGAGGAGTCAATTTCAGACTAGATACTGTTTTATTATTTGAAGACCAGTTGGCTTGGTGACTTTTTTTACCTTATACCGGTTCCTTTTGGAGTACAAGCCTGGGAGAAGGATGGAAAATATAAACAGCCATGAAATATGTGAACATATTATTTTTTAAGAGTTAAAAAAGGAGAGGCCTCTTGCTCACAAGGCATAGCCTCATGTAAAGCAAAAATTCTGTTGTGTTCACAGATACATGATTAGATTGTTTTATGCAGTGTAATGTTCTAGATTATATTTCTCATTCACTGACTACAGTGAACATTCTGAGTGGTGGGCACCATAATGTTACAATGCAGAACTGGACACAGCTAAATCCTTCAAGGAAAATTTTAAGGGTATTTTTCATTACTGTATTTGTTTTTCCCACCTGCTCCCTGTTTTGTAGTTATAGTTTTAATTTTAATATATTAAGTTGTCCTGAAAGTAGGTTATATCTTGGTGTTGTACATGAAACTTTTTAAAATATATGTGGTACAATACTGTAATTATAGAACACCAAGAATATTTGACACGGCTGTTTTAATAAACTGGGGAGCTAAAAGTTCCTCTGATAAAACTTCTAGATTATATTTCTCATTCACTGACTACCGTGAACATTCTGAGTGGTGGGCACCGTAATGTTACAATGCTAAATCCTACAATGTTACAATGACACAGCTAAATCCTTCAAGGAAAATTTTAAGGGAAATTTTAATTACTGTATTTGTCTTTCCCACCTGCTTCCTGTTTTGTAGTGATAGTTTTAATTTTAATATTTTAAGTTGTCCTGAAAGTAGGTTATATCTTGGTGTTGTACATGAAACTTTTTAAAATATATGTGGTACAATACTCTAATTATAGAACACCAAGAATATTTGACAGGGCTGTTTTAATAAACTGGGGAGCTCAAAGTTCTTCTGATAAAACTTCTATCAGGCACTAAACAGCACTGAGGTTTTTTGTTGTTTTGCGGTACGTCTGAACCAAAATTCTTGTCAATACATTAATCAGAGGAGTCAATTTCAGACTAGATACTGTTTTATTATTTGAAGAGCAGTTGGCATGGTGACTTTTTTTACCTTATACCGGTTCCTTTTGGAGTACAAGCCTGGGAGAAGGATGGAAAATATAAACAGCCATTAAATATGTGAACACATATTATTTTTAAGAGTTAAAAAAGGAGAGGCCTCTTGCCCACAAGGCATAGCCTCATGTAAAGCAAAAAGTCTGTTGTGTTCACAGATACATGATTAGATTGTTTTATGCAGTGTAATGTTCTAGATTATATTTCTCATTCACTGAGTACAGTGAACATTCTGAGTGGTGGGCACCGTAATGTTACAATGCAGAACTGGACAGCTAAATCCTTCAAGGAAAATTTTAAGCGAAATTTTCATTACTGTATTTGTCTTTCCCCTCTGCTCCCTGTTTTGTAGTGATAGTTTTAATTTTAATATTTTAAGTTGTCCGGAAAGTAGGTTATAGCTTGTTGTTGTACGTTAACCTTTTTAAAATACATGTGGTACAATACTGTAATTATAGAACACCAAGAATATTTGACACGGCTGTTTTAATAAACTGGGGAGCTCAAAGTTCTTCTGATAAACCTTCTAGATTATATTTCTCATTCACTGACTACAGGGAACATTCTGAGTGGTGGGCACTGTAATGTTACAATGCAGAGCTGGACACAGCTAAATCCTTCACGGAAAATTGTAAGGGAAATTTTCCTTACTGTATTTGTCTTTCCCACCTGCTTCCTGTTTTGTAGTGATAGTTTTAATTTTAATATATTAAGTTGTCCTGAAAGTAGGTTATATCTTGGTGTTGTACATTAACCTTTTTAAAATATATGTGGTACAATACTGTAATTATAGAACACCAAGAATATTTGACCGGGCTGTTTTAATAAACTGGGGAGCTCAAAGTTCTTCTGATAACACGTCTAACAGGCACTAAACAGCACTGAGGTTTTTTGTTGTTTTGCGGGACGTCTGAAACAAAATTCTTGTAAATACAGTAATCAGAGGAGTCAATTTCAGACTAGATACTGTTTTATTATTTGAAGACCAGTTGGCTTGGTGACTTTTTTTACCTTATACCGGTTCCTTTTGGAGTACAAGCCTGGGAGAAGGATGGAAAATATAAACAGCCATGAAATATGTGAACACATTATTTTTAAGAGTTAAAAAAGGAGAGGCCTCTTGCCCACAAGGTATAGCCTCATGTAAAGTAGTCAGTGAATGAGAAATATAATCTTGAAGTTTTATCAGAACTTCTGATGTAAAGCAAAAAGTCTCGTGTTCACACATAATGATTAGATTGTTTTATACTGTGTAATGTTCTAGATTATATTTCTCATTCACTGATTACAGTGAACATTCTGAGTGGTGGGCACCGTAATGTTACAATGCAGAACTGGACACAGATAAATCCTTCAAGGGAAAAAAATTTTTTATTGAGTTTTTAATAAACATACAAAAAAAGAAAAGAAAACATTAACAGTACATTAACAATACATTACACTAACAAGTCCATAGTATCATACTAACAAACATTACTATATGCTAGCACATAACAATATCTATATTCATTAACTACTGTTTAACCACCAAATATTAAGAACCATTATTTCAAAGTCCAAAGTAATAAAAAGAACTTTCTGTACTACCACTAATCTTTTTAACCAATAAAAATCACCCTGTGAATATATACAATGCCCGGAGAGTTTATTTTCTACTCAGCTCCAGAAGCTTCTTTGAGATGGTACTGGTCCTGAACTATCACTTGCCATAATAGAGTGATACACGAACGCTTTCCATATATTCCAAAATCTATTCTCTTTTAAATTATCTCTTTTGACTTTAATCTCCCATGTCAATTTATCATTCAGTGCTAAACTCCACATTTCTTTATACCATTCTCCAACCTGAATATCTGCATCATTTTTCCAATTTCTGGCTATACATTGTCTACCCGTTGTCAGTACAATTTCCAGCAATTCTTTTTCCTCCTTGTTTAAACCCAAATCTTCCACATTCGTTAAAAGAATAGTACCCGACACCAGCTTAACACTTTTACCCAATATTTCACCATTCATTTTCTATTCTTCCCCAAAAATCCCTTATTTTTTTACAACTCCACCACATATGTTCATATGTTCCATCAAATTCTTTACATCTCCAACATAACTTATCTCTTTTATTATCCATCTGGTAAAGTCTTAATGGAGTCAGGTACCATTGCCACAACATCTTGAAATTATGTTCTTTAATTCTTACAGACATTGTTCTCATAATTCTCTTTTTCCATTTATTTTTCCATTCAATCGCCCCAATTTTTATATTTAAATTTTGTTCCCACTTCCGTTTCAAATCCTCCTGTGGATCTGCACCTCTATTCAATATATTATAAAGCTTACTTACAAGACCCTTAATACTACTTTCCCCTTTTCTAATCTTCCTTACCAATTCCTCAAATTCCATAAGTACTCTATCTGACCCTAGTTCTCTTTTATATTTTTTATTCCAATTGTCCACCTTTAACTTCTGAAACCAATTCAAATTTAGTATCTCAAACATTTTTTTCCGCTCGGCATCAACATCACATGCTTTTAACCAATCCTTCAGTAACAACGTCCCATTTTTATCCAATATTTCTATTTTTTCTTTGTCTAATTTTATTGGGAAACACATCATATCAGTCAATTCCAAGATTGGGGAGAGATTCGAAACCATATCTTTTTTTACCTTCTTCCACACCTCCATGAGACCTTTCATCATAGTATTATTTGACCTTTTCACCTTATCCTTCATTCCCAGAAAATTCAAGTTTCCAATATTTCTGTATTCTTTCATTTCCAATTGTTCCCAAATTACCTTTTCTCTTGCCAAGATCTTCACAACATTCTTAACTTGAAATGCTCGGTAATATACTAACAAATTTTAAGGGAAATTTTCCTTACTGTATTTGTCTTTCCCACCTGCTTCCTGTTTTGTAGTGATAGTTTTAATTTTATTATTTTAAGTTGTCCTGAGAGTAGGTTATATCTTGGTGTTGTACATGAAACTTTTTAAAATATATGTGTTACCAAGAACACCAAGTATAGAACACCAAGAATATTTGACATGGCTGTTTTAGTAAACTGGGGAGCTAAAAGTTCTTCTGATAAAACCTCACTAAACAGCACTGAGGTTGTTTTTTGTTGTTTTGCCTGAAACAAAATTCTTGTCAATACAGTAATCAGAGGAGTCAATTTCAGACTAGATACTGTTTTATTATTTGAAGACCAGTTGGCATGGTGACTTTTTTTTACCTTATACCGGTTCCTTTTGGAGTACAAGCCTGGGAGAAGGATGGAAAATATAAACAGCCATGAAATATGTGAACATATTATTTTTTAAGAGTTAAAAAAGGAGAGGCCTCTTGCTCACAAGGCATAGCCTCATGTAAACCAAAAATTCTGTTGTGTTCACAGATACATGATTAGATTGTTTTATGCAGTGTAATGTTCTAGATTATATTTCTCATTCACTGACTACAGTGAACATTCTGAGTGGTGGGCACCGTAATGTTACAATGCAGAACTGGACACAGCTAAATCCTTCAAGGAAAATTTTAACGGTATTTTTCATTACTGTATTTGTCTTTCCCACCTGCTCCCTGTTTTGTAGTGATAGTTTTAATTTTAATATTTTAAGTTGTCCGGAAAGTAGGTTATAGCTTGTTGTTGTACATTAACCTTTTTAAAATACATGTGGTACAATACTGTAATTATAGAACACCAAGAATATTTGACACGGCTGTTTTAATAAACTGGGGAGCTCAAAGTTCTTCTGATAAACCTTCTAGATTATATTTCTCATTCACTGACTACAGGGAACATTCTGAGTGGTGGGCACCGTAATGTTACAATGCAGAACTGGACACAGCTAAATCCTTCAAGGAAAATTTTAAGGGAAATTTTCCTTACTGTATTTGTCTTTCCCACCTGCTTCCTGTTTTGTAGTGATAGTTTTAATTTTAATATATTAAGTTGTCCTGAAGGTTATATCTTGGTGTTGTACAAGAAACTTTTTAAAATATATGTGGTACAATACTGTAATCATAGAACATCAAGAATATTTGACACGGCTGTTTTAATAAACTGGGGAGCTAAAAGTTCCTCTGATAAAACTTCTAGATTATATTTCTCATTCACTGACTACAGTGAACATTCTGAGTGGTGGGCACCGTAATGTTACAATGCAGAACTGGACACAGTTTTAAGGGAAATTTTCATTACTGTATTTGTCTTTTCCCCCCTGCTCCCTGTTTTGTAGTGATAGTTTTAATTTTAATATTTTAAGTTGTCCTGAAAGTAGGTTATATCTTGGTGTTCTACATGAAACTTTTTAAAATATATGTGGTACAATACTGTAATTATAGAACACCAAGAATATTTGACAGGGTTGTTTTAATAAACTGGGGAGCTAAAAGTTCTTCTGATAACACTTCTAACAGGCACTAAACAGCACTGAGGTTTTTTGTTGTTTTGCGTGACGTCTGAAACAAGATTCTTGTCAATACAGTAATCAGAGGAGTCAATTTCAGACTAGATACTGTTTTATTATTTGAAGACCAGTTGGCATGGTAACTTTTTTTACCTTATACCGGTTCCTTTTGGAGTACAAGCCTGGGAGAAGGATGGAAAATATAAACAGCCAAGATATATGTGCACATATTATTTTCTAAGAGTTAAAAAAGGAGAGGCCTCTTGCTCACAAGGCATAGCCTCATGTAAAGCAAAAAGTCTGTTGTGTTCACAGATACATGATTAGATTGTTTTATGCAGTGTAATGTTCTAGATTATATTTCTCATTCACTGACTACAGTGAACATTCTGAGTGGTGGGCACCGTAATGTTACAATGCAGAACTGGACACAGCTAAATCCTTCAAGGAAAATGTTAAGGGAAATTTTCCTTACTATATTTGTCTTTCCCACCTGCTTCCTGTTTTGTAGTGATAGTTTTAATTTTAATATATTAAGTTGTCCTGAAAGTAGGTTATATCTTGGTGTTGTACGTGAAACTTTTTAAAATATATGTGGTACAATACTGTAATTATAGAACACCAAGAATATTTGACACGGCTCTTTTAATAAACTGGGGAGCTAAAAGTTCCTCTGATAAAACTTCTAGATTATATTTCTCATTCACTGACTACAGTGAACATTCTGAGTGGTGGGCATCGTAATGTTACAATGCAGAACTGGACACAGCTAAATCCTTCAAGGAAAATTTTAAGGGAAATTTTCATTACTGTATTTGTCTTTCCCACCTCCTTCCTGTTTTGTAGTGATAGTTTTAATTTTAATATTTTAAGTTGTCCTGAAAGTAGGTGTTGTACATCTTGTTGTTGTACATTAACCTTTTTAAAATATATGTGGTACAATACTGTAATTATAGAACACCAAGAATATTTGACCGGGCTGTTTTAATAAACTGGGGAGCTCAAAGTTCTTCTGATAACACTTCTAACAGGCACTAAACAGCACTGAGGTTTTTTGTTTTGCGGGACGTCTGAAACAAAATTCTTGTAAATACAGTAATCAGAGGAGTCAATTTCAGACTAGATACTGTTTTATTATTTGAAGACCAGTTGGCTTGGTGACTTTTTTTACCTTATACCGGTTCCTTTTGGAGTACAAGCCTGGGAGAAGGATGGAAAATATAAACAGCCATGAAATATGTGAACATATTATTTTTTAAGAGTTAAAAAAGGAGAGGCCTCTTGCTCACAAGGCATAGCCTCATGTAAAGCAAAAATTCTGTTGTGTTCACAGATACATGATTAGATTGTTTTATGCAGTGTAATGTTCTAGATTATATTTCTCATTCACTGACTACAGTGAACATTCTGAGTGGTGGGCACCGTAATGTTACAATGCAGAACTGGACACAGCTAAATCCTTCAAGGAAAATTTTAAGGGTATTTTTCATTACTGTATTTGTCTTTCCCACCTGCTCCCTGTTTTGTAGTTATAGTTTTAATTTTAATATATTAAGTTGTCCTGAAAGTAGGTTATATCTTGGTGTTGTACATGAAACTTTTTAAAATATATGTGGTACAATACTGTAATTATAGAACACCAAGAATATTTGACACGGCTGTTTTAATAAACTGGGGAGCTAAAAGTTCCTCTGATAAAACTTCTAGATTATATTTCTCATTCACTGACTACCGTGAACATTCTGAGTGGTGGGCACCGTAATGTTACAATGCTAAATCCTACAATGTTACAATGACACAGCTAAATCCTTCAAGGAAAATTTTAAGGGAAATTTTAATTACTGTATTTGTCTTTCCCACCTGCTTCCTGTTTTGTAGTGATAGTTTTAATTTTAATATTTTAAGTTGTCCTGAAAGTAGGTTATATCTTGGTGTTGTACATGAAACTTTTTAAAATATATGTGGTACAATACTCTAATTATAGAACACCAAGAATATTTGACACGGCTGTTTTAATAAACTGGGGAGCTCAAAGTTCTTCTGATAAAACTTCTATCAGGCACTAAACAGCACTGAGGTTTTTTGTTGTTTTGCGGTACGTCTGAACCAAAATTCTTGTCAATACAGTAATCAGAGGAGTCAATTTCAGACTAGATACTGTTCTTTATTTGAAGACTAGTTGGCATGTTGCCTTTTTTTACCTTATACCGCATCCTTTTGGAGTACAAGCCTGGGAGAAGGATGGAAAATATAAACAGCCAAGAAATATGTGCACATATTATTTTCTAAGAGTTAAAAACGGAGAGGCCTCTTGCTCACAAGGCATAGCCTCATGTAAAGGAAAAAGTCTGTTGTGTTCACAGATACATGATTAGATTGTTTTATGCACTGTAATCTTCTAGATTATATTTCTCATTCACTGACTACAGTGAACATTCTGAGTGGTGGGCACCGTAATGTTACAATGCAGAACTGGACACAGCTAAATCCTTCAAGGAAAATGTTAAGGGAAATTTTCCTTACTATATTTGTCTTTCCCACCTGCTTCCTGTTTTGTAGTGATAGTTTTAATTTTAATATATTAAGTTGTCCTGAAAGTAGGTTATATCTTGGTGTTGTACGTGAAACTTTTTAAAATATATGTGGTACAATACTGTAATTATAGAACACCAAGAATATTTGACACGGCTCTTTTAATAAACTGGGGAGCTAAAAGTTCCTCTGATAAAACTTCTAGATTATATTTCTCATTCACTGACTACAGTGAACATTCTGAGTGGTGGGCATCGTAATGTTACAATGCAGAACTGGACACAGCTAAATCCTTCAAGGAAAATTTTAAGGGAAATTTTCATTACTGTATTTGTCTTTCCCACCTCCTTCCTGTTTTGTAGTGATAGTTTTAATTTTAATATTTTAAGTTGTCCTGAAAGTAGGTGTTGTACATCTTGTTGTTGTACATTAACCTTTTTAAAATATATGTGGTACAATACTGTAATTATAGAACACCAAGAATATTTGACCGGGCTGTTTTAATAAACTGGGGAGCTCAAAGTTCTTCTGATAACACTTCTAACAGGCACTAAACAGCACTGAGGTTTTTTGTTTTGCGGGACGTCTGAAACAAAATTCTTGTAAATACAGTAATCAGAGGAGTCAATTTCAGACTAGATACTGTTTTATTATTTGAAGACCAGTTGGCTTGGTGACTTTTTTTACCTTATACCGGTTCCTTTTGGAGTACAAGCCTGGGAGAAGGATGGAAAATATAAACAGCCATGAAATATGTGAACATATTATTTTTTAAGAGTTAAAAAAGGAGAGGCCTCTTGCTCACAAGGCATAGCCTCATGTAAAGCAAAAATTCTGTTGTGTTCACAGATACATGATTAGATTGTTTTATGCAGTGTAATGTTCTAGATTATATTTCTCATTCACTGACTACAGTGAACATTCTGAGTGGTGGGCACCATAATGTTACAATGCAGAACTGGACACAGCTAAATCCTTCAAGGAAAATTTTAAGGGTATTTTTCATTACTGTATTTGTTTTTCCCACCTGCTCCCTGTTTTGTAGTTATAGTTTTAATTTTAATATATTAAGTTGTCCTGAAAGTAGGTTATATCTTGGTGTTGTACATGAAACTTTTTAAAATATATGTGGTACAATACTGTAATTATAGAACACCAAGAATATTTGACACGGCTGTTTTAATAAACTGGGGAGCTAAAAGTTCCTCTGATAAAACTTCTAGATTATATTTCTCATTCACTGACTACCGTGAACATTCTGAGTGGTGGGCACCGTAATGTTACAATGCTAAATCCTACAATGTTACAATGACACAGCTAAATCCTTCAAGGAAAATTTTAAGGGAAATTTTAATTACTGTATTTGTCTTTCCCACCTGCTTCCTGTTTTGTAGTGATAGTTTTAATTTTAATATTTTAAGTTGTCCTGAAAGTAGGTTATATCTTGGTGTTGTACATGAAACTTTTTAAAATATATGTGGTACAATACTCTAATTATAGAACACCAAGAATATTTGACAGGGCTGTTTTAATAAACTGGGGAGCTCAAAGTTCTTCTGATAAAACTTCTATCAGGCACTAAACAGCACTGAGGTTTTTTGTTGTTTTGCGGTACGTCTGAACCAAAATTCTTGTCAATACATTAATCAGAGGAGTCAATTTCAGACTAGATACTGTTTTATTATTTGAAGAGCAGTTGGCATGGTGACTTTTTTTACCTTATACCGGTTCCTTTTGGAGTACAAGCCTGGGAGAAGGATGGAAAATATAAACAGCCATTAAATATGTGAACACATATTATTTTTAAGAGTTAAAAAAGGAGAGGCCTCTTGCCCACAAGGCATAGCCTCATGTAAAGCAAAAAGTCTGTTGTGTTCACAGATACATGATTAGATTGTTTTATGCAGTGTAATGTTCTAGATTATATTTCTCATTCACTGAGTACAGTGAACATTCTGAGTGGTGGGCACCGTAATGTTACAATGCAGAACTGGACAGCTAAATCCTTCAAGGAAAATTTTAAGCGAAATTTTCATTACTGTATTTGTCTTTCCCCTCTGCTCCCTGTTTTGTAGTGATAGTTTTAATTTTAATATTTTAAGTTGTCCGGAAAGTAGGTTATAGCTTGTTGTTGTACGTTAACCTTTTTAAAATACATGTGGTACAATACTGTAATTATAGAACACCAAGAATATTTGACACGGCTGTTTTAATAAACTGGGGAGCTCAAAGTTCTTCTGATAAACCTTCTAGATTATATTTCTCATTCACTGACTACAGGGAACATTCTGAGTGGTGGGCACTGTAATGTTACAATGCAGAGCTGGACACAGCTAAATCCTTCACGGAAAATTGTAAGGGAAATTTTCCTTACTGTATTTGTCTTTCCCACCTGCTTCCTGTTTTGTAGTGATAGTTTTAATTTTAATATATTAAGTTGTCCTGAAAGTAGGTTATATCTTGGTGTTGTACATGAAACTTTTTAAAATATATGTGGTACAATACTGTAATTATAGAACACCAAGAATATTTGACACGGCTGTTTTAATAAACTGGGGAGCTCAAAGTTCTTCTGATAACACGTCTAACAGGCACTAAACAGCACTGAGGTTTTTTGTTGTTTTGCGGGACGTCTGAAACAAAATTCTTGTAAATACAGTAATCAGAGGAGTCAATTTCAGACTAGATACTGTTTTATTATTTGAAGACCAGTTGGCTTGGTGACTTTTTTTACCTTATACCGGTTCCTTTTGGAGTACAAGCCTGGGAGAAGGATGGAAAATATAAACAGCCATGAAATATGTGAACACATTATTTTTAAGAGTTAAAAAAGGAGAGGCCTCTTGCCCACAAGGTATAGCCTCATGTAAAGTAGTCAGTGAATGAGAAATATAATCTTGAAGTTTTATCAGAACTTCTGATGTAAAGCAAAAAGTCTCGTGTTCACACATAATGATTAGATTGTTTTATACTGTGTAATGTTCTAGATTATATTTCTCATTCACTGATTACAGTGAACATTCTGAGTGGTGGGCACCGTAATGTTACAATGCAGAACTGGACACAGATAAATCCTTCAAGGAAAAAAAATTTTTTATTGAGTTTTTAATAAACATACAAAAAAAGAAAAGAAAACATTAACAGTACATTAACAATACATTACACTAACAAGTCCATAGTATCATACTAACAAACATTACTATATGCTAGCACATAACAATATCTATATTCATTAACTACTGTTTAACCACCAAATATTAAGAACCATTATTTCAAAGTCCAAAGTAATAAAAAGAACTTTCTGTACTACCACTAATCTTTTTAACCAATAAAAATCACCCTGTGAATATATACAATGCCCGGAGAGTTTATTTTCTACTCAGCTCCAGAAGCTTCTTTGAGATGGTACTGGTCCTGAACTATCACTTGCCATAATAGAGTGATACACGAACGCTTTCCATATATTCCAAAATCTATTCTCTTTTAAATTATCTCTTTTGACTTTAATCTCCCATGTCAATTTATCATTCAGTGCTAAACTCCACATTTCTTTATACCATTCTCCAACCTGAATATCTGCATCATTTTTCCAATTTCTGGCTATACATTGTCTACCCGTTGTCAGTACAATTTCCAGCAATTCTTTTTCCTCCTTGTTTAAACCCAAATCTTCCACATTCGTTAAAAGAATAGTACCCGACACCAGCTTAACACTTTTACCCAATATTTCACCATTCATTTTCTATTCTTCCCCAAAAATCCCTTCTTTTTTTACAACTCCACCACATATGTTCATATGTTCCATCAAATTCTTTACATCTCCAACATAACTTATCTCTTTTATTATCCATCTGGTAAAGTCTTAATGGAGTCAGGTACCATTGCCACAACATCTTGAAATTATGTTCTTTAATTCTTACAGACATTGTTCTCATAATTCTCTTTTTCCATTTATTTTTCCATTCAATCGCCCCAATTTTTATATTTAAATTTTGTTCCCACTTCCGTTTCAAATCCTCCTGTGGATCTGCACCTCTATTCAATATATTATAAAGCTTACTTACAAGACCCTTAATACTACTTTCCCCTTTTCTAATCTTCCTTACCAATTCCTCAAATTCCATAAGTACTCTATCTGACCCTAGTTCTCTTTTATATTTTTTATTCCAATTGTCCACCTTTAACTTCTGAAACCAATTCAAATTTAGTATCTCAAACATTTTTTTCCGCTCGGCATCAACATCACATGCTTTTAACCAATCCTTCAGTAACAACGTCCCATTTTTATCCAATATTTCTATTTTTTCTTTGTCTAATTTTATTGGGAAACACATCATATCAGTCAATTCCAAGATTGGGGAGAGATTCGAAACCATATCTTTTTTACCTTCTTCCACACCTCCATGAGACCTTTCATCATAGTATTATTTGACCTTTTCACCTTATCCTTCATTCCCAGAAAATTCAAGTTTCCAATATTTCTGTATTCTTTCATTTCCAATTGTTCCCAAATTACCTTTTCTCTTGCCAAGATCTTCACAACATTCTTAACTTGAAATGCTCGGTAATATACTAACAAATTTTAAGGGAAATTTTCCTTACTGTATTTGTCTTTCCCACCTGCTTCCTGTTTTGTAGTGATAGTTTTAATTTTATTATTTTAAGTTGTCCTGAGAGTAGGTTATATCTTGGTGTTGTACATGAAACTTTTTTAAAATATATGTGTTACCAAGAACACCAAGTATAGAACACCAAGAATATTTGACATGGCTGTTTTAGTAAACTGGGGAGCTAAAAGTTCTTCTGATAAAACCTCACTAAACAGCACTGAGGTTGTTTTTTGTTGTTTTGCCTGAAACAAAATTCTTGTCAATACAGTAATCAGAGGAGTCAATTTCAGACTAGATACTGTTTTATTATTTGAAGACCAGTTGGCATGGTGACTTTTTTTTACCTTATACCGGTTCCTTTTGGAGTACAAGCCTGGGAGAAGGATGGAAAATATAAACAGCCATGAAATATGTGAACATATTATTTTTTAAGAGTTAAAAAAGGAGAGGCCTCTTGCTCACAAGGCATAGCCTCATGTAAACCAAAAATTCTGTTGTGTTCACAGATACATGATTAGATTGTTTTATGCAGTGTAATGTTCTAGATTATATTTCTCATTCACTGACTACAGTGAACATTCTGAGTGGTGGGCACCGTAATGTTACAATGCAGAACTGGACACAGCTAAATCCTTCAAGGAAAATTTTAACGGTATTTTTCATTACTGTATTTGTCTTTCCCACCTGCTCCCTGTTTTGTAGTGATAGTTTTAATTTTAATATTTTAAGTTGTCCGGAAAGTAGGTTATAGCTTGTTGTTGTACATTAACCTTTTTAAAATATATGTGGTACAATACTGTAATTATAGAACACCAAGAATATTTGACACGGCTGTTTTAATAAACTGGGGAGCTAAAAGTTCTTCTGATAAAACTTCTAACAGGCACTAAACAGCACTGAGGTTTTTTGTTGTTTTGCGGGACGTCTGAAACAAAATTCTTGTAAATACAGTAATCAGAGGAGTCAATTTCAGACTAGATACTGTTTTATTATTTGAAGACCAGTTGGCTTGGTGACTTTTTTTACCTTATACCGGTTCCTTTTGGAGTACAAGCCTGGGAGAAGGATGGAAAATATAAACAGCCATGAAATATGTGAACACATTATTTTTAAGAGTTAAAAAAGGAGAGGCCTCTTGCCCACAAGGTATAGCCTCATGTAAAGTAGTCAGTGAATGAGAAATATAATCTTGAAGTTTTATCAGAACTTCTGATGTAAAGCAAAAAGTCTCGTGTTCACACATAATGATTAGATTGTTTTATACTGTGTAATGTTCTAGATTATATTTCTCATTCACTGATTACAGTGAACATTCTGAGTGGTGGGCACCGTAATGTTACAATGCAGAACTGGACACAGATAAATCCTTCAAGGGAAAAAAAATTTTTATTGAGTTTTTAATAAACATACAAAAAAAGAAAAGAAAACATTAACAGTACATTAACAATACATTACACTAACAAGTCCATAGTATCATACTAACAAACATTACTATATGCTAGCACATAACAATATCTATATTCATTAACTACTGTTTAACCACCAAATATTAAGAACCATTATTTCAAAGTCCAAAGTAATAAAAAGAACTTTCTGTACTACCACTAATCTTTTTAACCAATAAAAATCACCCTGTGAATATATACAATGCCCGGAGAGTTTATTTTCTACTCAGCTCCAGAAGCTTCTTTGAGATGGTACTGGTCCTGAACTATCACTTGCCATAATAGAGTGATACACGAACGCTTTCCATATATTCCAAAATCTATTCTCTTTTAAATTATCTCTTTTGACTTTAATCTCCCATGTCAATTTATCATTCAGTGCTAAACTCCACATTTCTTTATACCATTCTCCAACCTGAATATCTGCATCATTTTTCCAATTTCTGGCTATACATTGTCTACCCGTTGTCAGTACAATTTCCAGCAATTCTTTTTCCTCCTTGTTTAAACCCAAATCTTCCACATTCGTTAAAAGAATAGTACCCGACACCAGCTTAACACTTTTACCCAATATTTCACCATTCATTTTCTATTCTTCCCCAAAAATCCCTTATTTTTTTACAACTCCACCACATATGTTCATATGTTCCATCAAATTCTTTACATCTCCAACATAACTTATCTCTTTTATTATCCATCTGGTAAAGTCTTAATGGAGTCAGGTACCATTGCCACAACATCTTGAAATTATGTTCTTTAATTCTTACAGACATTGTTCTCATAATTCTCTTTTTCCATTTATTTTTCCATTCAATCGCCCCAATTTTTATATTTAAATTTTGTTCCCACTTCCGTTTCAAATCCTCCTGTGGATCTGCACCTCTATTCAATATATTATAAAGCTTACTTACAAGACCCTTAATACTACTTTCCCCTTTTCTAATCTTCCTTACCAATTCCTCAAATTCCATAAGTACTCTATCTGACCCTAGTTCTCTTTTATATTTTTTATTCCAATTGTCCACCTTTAACTTCTGAAACCAATTCAAATTTAGTATCTCAAACATTTTTTTCCGCTCGGCATCAACATCACATGCTTTTAACCAATCCTTCAGTAACAACGTCCCATTTTTATCCAATATTTCTATTTTTTCTTTGTCTAATTTTATTGGGAAACACATCATATCAGTCAATTCCAAGATTGGGGAGAGATTCGAAACCATATCTTTTTTTACCTTCTTCCACACCTCCATGAGACCTTTCATCATAGTATTATTTGACCTTTTCACCTTATCCTTCATTCCCAGAAAATTCAAGTTTCCAATATTTCTGTATTCTTTCATTTCCAATTGTTCCCAAATTACCTTTTCTCTTGCCAAGATCTTCACAACATTCTTAACTTGAAATGCTCGGTAATATACTAACAAATTTTAAGGGAAATTTTCCTTACTGTATTTGTCTTTCCCACCTGCTTCCTGTTTTGTAGTGATAGTTTTAATTTTATTATTTTAAGTTGTCCTGAGAGTAGGTTATATCTTGGTGTTGTACATGAAACTTTTTAAAATATATGTGTTACCAAGAACACCAAGTATAGAACACCAAGAATATTTGACATGGCTGTTTTAGTAAACTGGGGAGCTAAAAGTTCTTCTGATAAAACCTCACTAAACAGCACTGAGGTTGTTTTTTGTTGTTTTGCCTGAAACAAAATTCTTGTCAATACAGTAATCAGAGGAGTCAATTTCAGACTAGATACTGTTTTATTATTTGAAGACCAGTTGGCATGGTGACTTTTTTTTACCTTATACCGGTTCCTTTTGGAGTACAAGCCTGGGAGAAGGATGGAAAATATAAACAGCCATGAAATATGTGAACATATTATTTTTTAAGAGTTAAAAAAGGAGAGGCCTCTTGCTCACAAGGCATAGCCTCATGTAAACCAAAAATTCTGTTGTGTTCACAGATACATGATTAGATTGTTTTATGCAGTGTAATGTTCTAGATTATATTTCTCATTCACTGACTACAGTGAACATTCTGAGTGGTGGGCACCGTAATGTTACAATGCAGAACTGGACACAGCTAAATCCTTCAAGGAAAATTTTAACGGTATTTTTCATTACTGTATTTGTCTTTCCCACCTGCTCCCTGTTTTGTAGTGATAGTTTTAATTTTAATATTTTAAGTTGTCCGGAAAGTAGGTTATAGCTTGTTGTTGTACATTAACCTTTTTAAAATATATGTGGTACAATACTGTAATTATAGAACACCAAGAATATTTGACACGGCTGTTTTAATAAACTGGGGAGCTAAAAGTTCTTCTGATAAAACTTCTAACAGGCACTAAACAGCACTGAGGTTTTTTGTTGTTTTGCGGGACGTCTGAAACAAAATTCTTGTAAATACAGTAATCAGAGGAGTCAATTTCAGACTAGATACTGTTTTATTATTTGAAGACCAGTTGGCTTGGTGACTTTTTTTACCTTATACCGGTTCCTTTTGGAGTACAAGCCTGGGAGAAGGATGGAAAATATAAACAGCCATGAAATATGTGAACACATTATTTTTAAGAGTTAAAAAAGGAGAGGCCTCTTGCCCACAAGGTATAGCCTCATGTAAAGTAGTCAGTGAATGAGAAATATAATCTTGAAGTTTTATCAGAACTTCTGATGTAAAGCAAAAAGTCTCGTGTTCACACATAATGATTAGATTGTTTTATACTGTGTAATGTTCTAGATTATATTTCTCATTCACTGATTACAGTGAACATTCTGAGTGGTGGGCACCGTAATGTTACAATGCAGAACTGGACACAGATAAATCCTTCAAGGGAAAAAAATTTTTTATTGAGTTTTTAATAAACATACAAAAAAAGAAAAGAAAACATTAACAGTACATTAACAATACATTACACTAACAAGTCCATAGTATCATACTAACAAACATTACTATATGCTAGCACATAACAATATCTATATTCATTAACTACTGTTTAACCACCAAATATTAAGAACCATTATTTCAAAGTCCAAAGTAATAAAAAGAACTTTCTGTACTACCACTAATCTTTTTAACCAATAAAAATCACCCTGTGAATATATACAATGCCCGGAGAGTTTATTTTCTACTCAGCTCCAGAAGCTTCTTTGAGATGGTACTGGTCCTGAACTATCACTTGCCATAATAGAGTGATACACGAACGCTTTCCATATATTCCAAAATCTATTCTCTTTTAAATTATCTCTTTTGACTTTAATCTCCCATGTCAATTTATCATTCAGTGCTAAACTCCACATTTCTTTATACCATTCTCCAACCTGAATATCTGCATCATTTTTCCAATTTCTGGCTATACATTGTCTACCCGTTGTCAGTACAATTTCCAGCAATTCTTTTTCCTCCTTGTTTAAACCCAAATCTTCCACATTCGTTAAAAGAATAGTACCCGACACCAGCTTAACACTTTTACCCAATATTTCACCATTCATTTTCTATTCTTCCCCAAAAATCCCTTCTTTTTTTACAACTCCACCACATATGTTCATATGTTCCATCAAATTCTTTACATCTCCAACATAACTTATCTCTTTTATTATCCATCTGGTAAAGTCTTAATGGAGTCAGGTACCATTGCCACAACATCTTGAAATTATGTTCTTTAATTCTTACAGACATTGTTCTCATAATTCTCTTTTTCCATTTATTTTTCCATTCAATCGCCCCAATTTTTATATTTAAATTTTGTTCCCACTTCCGTTTCAAATCCTCCTGTGGATCTGCACCTCTATTCAATATATTATAAAGCTTACTTACAAGACCCTTAATACTACTTTCCCCTTTTCTAATCTTCCTTACCAATTCCTCAAATTCCATAAGTACTCTATCTGACCCTAGTTCTCTTTTATATTTTTTATTCCAATTGTCCACCTTTAACTTCTGAAACCAATTCAAATTTAGTATCTCAAACATTTTTTTCCGCTCGGCATCAACATCACATGCTTTTAACCAATCCTTCAGTAACAACGTCCCATTTTTATCCAATATTTCTATTTTTTCTTTGTCTAATTTTATTGGGAAACACATCATATCAGTCAATTCCAAGATTGGGGAGAGATTCGAAACCATATCTTTTTTTACCTTCTTCCACACCTCCATGAGACCTTTCATCATAGTATTATTTGACCTTTTCACCTTATCCTTCATTCCCAGAAAATTCAAGTTTCCAATATTTCTGTATTCTTTCATTTCCAATTGTTCCCAAATTACCTTTTCTCTTGCCAAGATCTTCACAACATTCTTAACTTGAAATGCTCGGTAATATACTAACAAATTTTAAGGGAAATTTTCCTTACTGTATTTGTCTTTCCCACCTGCTTCCTGTTTTGTAGTGATAGTTTTAATTTTATTATTTTAAGTTGTCCTGAGAGTAGGTTATATCTTGGTGTTGTACATGAAACTTTTTAAAATATATGTGTTACCAAGAACACCAAGTATAGAACACCAAGAATATTTGACATGGCTGTTTTAGTAAACTGGGGAGCTAAAAGTTCTTCTGATAAAACCTCACTAAACAGCACTGAGGTTGTTTTTTGTTGTTTTGCCTGAAACAAAATTCTTGTCAATACAGTAATCAGAGGAGTCAATTTCAGACTAGATACTGTTTTATTATTTGAAGACCAGTTGGCATGGTGACTTTTTTTTACCTTATACCGGTTCCTTTTGGAGTACAAGCCTGGGAGAAGGATGGAAAATATAAACAGCCATGAAATATGTGAACATATTATTTTTTAAGAGTTAAAAAAGGAGAGGCCTCTTGCTCACAAGGCATAGCCTCATGTAAACCAAAAATTCTGTTGTGTTCACAGATACATGATTAGATTGTTTTATGCAGTGTAATGTTCTAGATTATATTTCTCATTCACTGACTACAGTGAACATTCTGAGTGGTGGGCACCGTAATGTTACAATGCAGAACTGGACACAGCTAAATCCTTCAAGGAAAATTTTAACGGTATTTTTCATTACTGTATTTGTCTTTCCCACCTGCTCCCTGTTTTGTAGTGATAGTTTTAATTTTAATATTTTAAGTTGTCCGGAAAGTAGGTTATAGCTTGTTGTTGTACATTAACCTTTTTAAAATATATGTGGTACAATACTGTAATTATAGAACACCAAGAATATTTGACACGGCTGTTTTAATAAACTGGGGAGCTAAAAGTTCTTCTGATAAAACTTCTAACAGGCACTAAACAGCACTGAGGTTTTTTGTTGTTTTGCGGGACGTCTGAAACAAAATTCTTGTAAATACAGTAATCAGAGGAGTCAATTTCAGACTAGATACTGTTTTATTATTTGAAGACCAGTTGGCTTGGTGACTTTTTTTACCTTATACCGGTTCCTTTTGGAGTACAAGCCTGGGAGAAGGATGGAAAATATAAACAGCCATGAAATATGTGAACACATTATTTTTAAGAGTTAAAAAAGGAGAGGCCTCTTGCCCACAAGGTATAGCCTCATGTAAAGTAGTCAGTGAATGAGAAATATAATCTTGAAGTTTTATCAGAACTTCTGATGTAAAGCAAAAAGTCTCGTGTTCACACATAATGATTAGATTGTTTTATACTGTGTAATGTTCTAGATTATATTTCTCATTCACTGATTACAGTGAACATTCTGAGTGGTGGGCACCGTAATGTTACAATGCAGAACTGGACACAGATAAATCCTTCAAGGGAAAAAATTTTTTTATTGAGTTTTTAATAAACATACAAAAAAAGAAAAGAAAACATTAACAGTACATTAACAATACATTACACTAACAAGTCCATAGTATCATACTAACAAACATTACTATATGCTAGCACATAACAATATCTATATTCATTAACTACTGTTTAACCACCAAATATTAAGAACCATTATTTCAAAGTCCAAAGTAATAAAAAGAACTTTCTGTACTACCACTAATCTTTTTAACCAATAAAAATCACCCTGTGAATATATACAATGCCCGGAGAGTTTATTTTCTACTCAGCTCCAGAAGCTTCTTTGAGATGGTACTGGTCCTGAACTATCACTTGCCATAATAGAGTGATACACGAACGCTTTCCATATATTCCAAAATCTATTCTCTTTTAAATTATCTCTTTTGACTTTAATCTCCCATGTCAATTTATCATTCAGTGCTAAACTCCACATTTCTTTATACCATTCTCCAACCTGAATATCTGCATCATTTTTCCAATTTCTGGCTATACATTGTCTACCCGTTGTCAGTACAATTTCCAGCAATTCTTTTTCCTCCTTGTTTAAACCCAAATCTTCCACATTCGTTAAAAGAATAGTACCCGACACCAGCTTAACACTTTTACCCAATATTTCACCATTCATTTTCTATTCTTCCCCAAAAATCCCTTATTTTTTTACAACTCCACCACATATGTTCATATGTTCCATCAAATTCTTTACATCTCCAACATAACTTATCTCTTTTATTATCCATCTGGTAAAGTCTTAATGGAGTCAGGTACCATTGCCACAACATCTTGAAATTATGTTCTTTAATTCTTACAGACATTGTTCTCATAATTCTCTTTTTCCATTTATTTTTCCATTCAATCGCCCCAATTTTTAT
The DNA here is from genome assembly GCA_035047305.1 of Bradypodion pumilum. NCBI lineage: Eukaryota > Metazoa > Chordata > Lepidosauria > Squamata > Chamaeleonidae > Bradypodion > Bradypodion pumilum. Next base: position 19,856,523 of record JAWDJD010000009.1, on the reverse strand, counting down.
ATTTAAATTTTGTTCCCACTTCCGTTTCAAATCCTCCTGTGGATCTGCACCTCTATTCAATATATTATAAAGCTTACTTACAAGACCCTTAATACTACTTTCCCCTTTTCTAATCTTCCTTACCAATTCCTCAAATTCCGTAAGTACTCTATCTGACCCTAGTTCTCTTTTATATTTTTTATTCCAATTGTCCACCTTTAACTTCTGAAACCAATTCAAATTTAGTATCTCAAACATTTTTTTCCGCTCGGCATCAACATCACATGCTTTTAACCAATCCTTCAGTAACAACGTCCCATTTTTATCCAATATTTCTATTTTTTCTTTGTCTAATTTTATTGGGAAACACATCATATCAGTCAATTCGAAGATTGGGGAGAGATTCGAAACCATATCTTTTTTTACCTTCTTCCACACCTCCATGAGACCTTTCATCATAGTATTATTTGACCTTTTCACCTTATCCTTCATTCCCAGAAAATTCAAGTTTCCAATATTTCTGTATTCTTTCATTTCCAATTGTTCCCAAATTACCTTTTCTCTTGCCAAGATCTTCACAACATTCTTAACTTGAAATGCTCGGTAATATACTAACAAATTTTAAGGGAAATTTTCCTTACTGTATTTGTCTTTCCCACCTGCTTCCTGTTTTGTAGTGATAGTTTTAATTTTATTATTTTAAGTTGTCCTGAGAGTAGGTTATATCTTGGTGTTGTACATGAAACTTTTTAAAATATATGTGTTACCAAGAACACCAAGTATAGAACACCAAGAATATTTGACATGGCTGTTTTAGTAAACTGGGGAGCTAAAAGTTCTTCTGATAAAACCTCACTAAACAGCACTGAGGTTGTTTTTTGTTGTTTTGCCTGAAACAAAATTCTTGTCAATACAGTAATCAGAGGAGTCAATTTCAGACTAGATACTGTTTTATTATTTGAAGACCAGTTGGCTTGGTGACTTTTTTTACCTTATACCGGTTCCTTTTGGAGTACAAGCCTGGGAGAAGGATGGAAAATATAAACAGCCATGAAATATGTGAACATATTATTTTTTAAGAGTTAAAAAAGGAGAGGCCTCTTGCTCACAAGGCATAGCCTCATGTAAAGCAAAAATTCTGTTGTGTTCACAGATACATGATTAGATTGTTTTATGCAGTGTAATGTTCTAGATTATATTTCTCATTCACTGACTACAGTGAACATTCTGAGTGGTGGGCACCGTAATGTTACAATGCAGAACTGGACACAGCTAAATCCTTCAAGGAAAATTTTAAGGGAAATTTTCATTACTGTATTTGTCTTTCCCACCTGCTTCCTGTTTTGTAGTGATAGTTTTAATTTTAATATTTTAAGTTGTCCTGAAAGTAGGTTATATCTTGGTGTTGTACATGAAACTTTTTAAAATATATGTGGTACAATACTGTAATTATAGAACACCAAGAATATTTGACACGGCTGTTTTAATAAACTGAGGAGCTAAAAGTTCTTCTGATAAAACTTCTAACAGGCACTAAACAGCACTGAGGTTTTTTGTTGTTTTGCGGGACGTCTGAAACAAAATTCTTGTCAATACAGTAATCAGAGGAGTCAATTTCAGACTAGATACTGTTCTTTATTTGAAGACTAGTTGGCATGTTGCCTTTTTTTACCTTATACCGCATCCTTTTGGAGTACAAGCCTGGGAGAAGGATGGAAAATATAAACAGCCAAGAAATATGTGCACATATTATTTTCTAAGAGTTAAAAACGGAGAGGCCTCTTGCTCACAAGGCATAGCCTCATGTAAAGGAAAAAGTCTGTTGTGTTCACAGATACATGATTAGATTGTTTTATGCACTGTAATCTTCTAGATTATATTTCTCATTCACTGACTACAGTGAACATTCTGAGTGGTGGGCACCGTAATGTTACAATGCAGAACTGGACACAGCTAAATCCTTCAAGGAAAATTTTAGGGGAAATTTTCATTACTGTATTTGTCTTTCCCACCTGCTTCCTGTTTTGTAGTGATAGTTTTAATTTTAATATTTTAAGTTGTCCTGAAAGTAACTTATATCTTGGTGTACATTAAACTTTTTAAAATATATGTGTTACCAAGAACACCAAGTATAGAACACCAAGAATATTTGACATGGCTGTTTTAGTAAACTGGGGAGCTAAAAGTTCTTCTGATAAAACCTCACTAAACAGCACTGAGGTTGTTTTTTGTTGTTTTGCCTGAAACAAAATTCTTGTCAATACAGTAATCAGAGGAGTCAATTTCAGACTAGATACTGTTTTATTATTTGAAGACCAGTTGGCTTGCTGACTTTTTTGACCTTATACCGGTTCCTTTTGGAGTACAAGCCTGGGAGAAGGATGGAAAATATAAACAGCCATGAAATATGTGAACATATTATTTTTTAAGAGTTAAAAAAGGAGAGGCCTCTTGCTCACAAGGCATAGCCTCATGTAAAGCAAAAAGTCTGTTGTGTTCACAGATACATGATTAGATTGTTTTATGCAGTGTAATGTTCTAGATTATATTTCTCATTCACTGAGTACAGTGAACATTCTGAGTGGTGGGCACCGTAATGTTACAATGCAGAACTGGACAGCTAAATCCTTCAAGGAAAATTTTAAGCGAAATTTTCATTACTGTATTTGTCTTTCCCCTCTGCTCCCTGTTTTGTAGTGATAGTTTTAATTTTAATATTTTAAGTTGTCCGGAAAGTAGGTTATAGCTTGTTGTTGTACATTAACCTTTTTAAAATACATGTGGTACAATACTGTAATTATAGAACACCAAGAATATTTGACACGGCTGTTTTAATAAACTGGGGAGCTCAAAGTTCTTCTCATAAACCTTCTAGATTATATTTCTCATTCACTGACTACAGGGAACATTCTGAGTGGTGGGCACTGTAATGTTACAATGCAGAACTGGACACAGCTAAATCCTTCACGGAAAATTGTAAGGGAAATTTTCCTTACTGTATTTGTCTTTCCCACCTGCTTCCTGTTTTGTAGTGATAGTTTTAATTTTAATATATTAAGTTGTCCTGAAAGTAGGTTATATCTTGGTGTTGTACATGAAACTTTTTAAAATATATGTGGTACAATACTGTAATTATAGAACACCAAGAATATTTGACACGGCTGTTTTAATAAACTGGGGAGCTAAAAGTTCCTCTGATAAAACTTCTAGATTATATTTCTCATTCACTGACTACAGTGAACATTCTGAGTGGTGGGCACCGTAATGTTACAATGCAGAACTGGACACAGCTAAATCCTTCACGGAAAATTGTAAGGGAAATTTTCCTTACTGTATTTGTCTTTCCCACCTCCTTCCTGTTTTGTAGTATTTTAAGTTGTCCTGAAAGTAGGTGTTGTACATCTTGGTGTACATGAAACTTTTTAAAATATATGTGGTACAATACTGTAATTATAGAACACCAAGAATATTTGACACGGCTGTTTTAATAAACTGGGGAGCTCAAAGTTCTTCTGATAACACGTCTAACAGGCACTAAACAGCACTGAGGTTTTTTGTTGTTTTGCGGGACGTCTGAAACAAAATTCTTGTAAATACAGTAATCAGAGGAGTCAATTTCAGACTAGATACTGTTTTATTATTTGAAGACCAGTTGGCTTGGTGACTTTTTTTACCTTATACCGGTTCCTTTTGGAGTAAAAGCCTGGGAGAAGGATGGAAAATATAAACAGCCATGAAATATGTGAACACATTATTTTTAAGAGTTAAAAAAGGAGAGGCCTCTTGCCCACAAGGTATAGCCTCATGTAAAGTAGTCAGTGAATGAGAAATATAATCTTGAAGTTTTATCAGAACTTCTGATGTAAAGCAAAAAGTCTCGTGTTCACACATAATGATTAGATTGTTTTATACTGTGTAATGTTCTAGATTATATTTCTCATTCACTGATTACAGTGAACATTCTGAGTGGTGGGCACCGTAATGTTACAATGCAGAACTGGACACAGATAAATCCTTCAAGGAAAAATTTTTTTTTATTGAGTTTTTAATAAACATACAAAAAAAGAAAAGAAAACATTAACAGTACATTAACAATACATTACACTAACAAGTCCATAGTATCATACTAACAAACATTACTATATGCTAGCACATAACAATATCTATATTCATTAACTACTGTTTAACCACCAAATATTAAGAACCATTATTTCAAAGTCCAAAGTAATAAAAAGAACTTTCTGTACTACCACTAATCTTTTTAACCAATAAAAATCACCCTGTGAATATATACAATGCCCGGAGAGTTTATTTTCTACTCAGCTCCAGAAGCTTCTTTGAGATGGTACTGGTCCTGAACTATCACTTGCCATAATAGAGTGATACACGAACGCTTTCCATATATTCCAAAATCTATTCTCTTTTAAATTATCTCTTTTGACTTTAATCTCCCATGTCAATTTATCATTCAGTGCTAAACTCCACATTTCTTTATACCATTCTCCAACCTGAATATCTGCATCATTTTTCCAATTTCTGGCTATACATTGTCTACCCGTTGTCAGTACAATTTCCAGCAATTCTTTTTCCTCCTTGTTTAAACCCAAATCTTCCACATTCGTTAAAAGAATAGTACCCGACACCAGCTTAACACTTTTACCCAATATTTCACCATTCATTTTCTATTCTTCCCCAAAAATCCCTTATTTTTTTACAACTCCACCACATATGTTCATATGTTCCATCAAATTCTTTACATCTCCAACATAACTTATCTCTTTTATTATCCATCTGGTAAAGTCTTAATGGAGTCAGGTACCATTGCCACAACATCTTGAAATTATGTTCTTTAATTCTTACAGACATTGTTCTCATAATTCTCTTTTTCCATTTATTTTTCCATTCAATCGCCCCAATTTTTATATTTAAATTTTGTTCCCACTTCCGTTTCAAATCCTCCTGTGGATCTGCACCTCTATTCAATATATTATAAAGCTTACTTACAAGACCCTTAATACTACTTTCCCCTTTTCTAATCTTCCTTACCAATTCCTCAAATTCCGTAAGTACTCTATCTGACCCTAGTTCTCTTTTATATTTTTTATTCCAATTGTCCACCTTTAACTTCTGAAACCAATTCAAATTTAGTATCTCAAACATTTTTTTCCGCTCGGCATCAACATCACATGCTTTTAACCAATCCTTCAGTAACAACGTCCCATTTTTATCCAATATTTCTATTTTTTCTTTGTCTAATTTTATTGGGAAACACATCATATCAGTCAATTCTAAGATTGGGGAGAGATTCGAAACCATATCTTTTTTTACCTTCTTCCACACCTCCATGAGACCTTTCATCATAGTATTATTTGACCTTTTCACCTTATCCTTCATTCCCAGAAAATTCAAGTTTCCAATATTTCTGTATTCTTTCATTTCCAATTGTTCCCAAATTACCTTTTCTCTTGCCAAGATCTTCACAACATTCTTAACTTGAAATGCTCGGTAATATACTAACAAATTTTAAGGGAAATTTTCCTTACTGTATTTGTCTTTCCCACCTGCTTCCTGTTTTGTAGTGATAGTTTTAATTTTATTATTTTAAGTTGTCCTGAGAGTAGGTTATATCTTGGTGTTGTACATGAAACTTTTTAAAATATATGTGTTACCAAGAACACCAAGTATAGAACACCAAGAATATTTGACATGGCTGTTTTAGTAAACTGGGGAGCTAAAAGTTCTTCTGATAAAACCTAACTAAACAGCACTGAGGTTGTTTTTTGTTGTTTTGCCTGAAACAAAATTCTTGTCAATACAGTAATCAGAGGAGTCAATTTCAGACTAGATACTGTTTTATTATTTGAAGACCAGTTGGCTTGGTGACTTTTTTTACCTTATACCGGTTCCTTTTGGAGTACAAGCCTGGGAGAAGGATGGAAAATATAAACAGCCATGAAATATGTGAACATATTTTTTAAGAGTTAAAAAAGGAGAGGCCTCTTGCTCACAAGGCATAGCCTCATTTTAGTGTATGCAAACCAAGACACAGGACACAGCCTCGGGCTGGGTTAACTCAGGTTTATTGCATCGTGGGCAGAGGGAACATGAGGTAATGGCGGATCGATAGCTCTTTATATACAGCAGTAACACATTTGAACGTGGTGCCATGGTAGCCCATTGGCTACTGTCTGCGTGACGTCATTGCGGGTCACGCCCTTCTTGTCCAGGTGTAGGTGGTGGCGGGAAAACTTCCCGCGCTGTTGCCTTTGATGAGTTTGGACCAAGAGAGCTTGGACGCTCGCTGCTGCCAGCTGGTGGTCATTAGCTCGCGTCCTATTACAGGGTTTATATGATACAGCTGAAGGTTACATTGTTGCTATAGGTAAGGTTACATTGGCTCAGATACATTGTAATCCGTGTGTACAATAAAACCAACAGAACACAACACCCCTCCCCCCTAGGACGAGACAAAGTCTCGAGCCCACACTTAAACACACTCCCCCCCCTTAGGAGACAAAGTCTCTCAGCCAAGATGGCTTATTTCGAACACGCTGGGGTCTCGATGCGGGCTGCCTCTCCCCGGGTTTGCTACCTTCTCTTTGTCCCCTGGTTTCCTGTCCTGTAATATGAGAGGGAGACTCGTTAGTGACTTTCCGCGGCTCCGCGGCGTTGTTGGGAGGTGTGCTCTTTCTTAGGGAGGAACCGGGGGCACTGGGGGCTAACGAAAAACCCCTCTTCTCGCTTGGACGGGTGGGGGAACACTCCTGAAAACCCCCCCGGCTCGCAAAATCAAACTCAAAATTACTATCGGGGGCAGCGGGCGCGAACTCCTCTCCCCCTTCCCCGACCCCTGATAGGACTGGCGTATCAAAAGGATATGAGTCGGGGCCGCTGCTTCTGCTTCCTTCCCCCCTTGCTTGGGACTGTTGTCCATTGCTGTCTCCCCCTTGGGTTAAGCGGGTGGGGGAGAACCCTAACGCTGAATCCTGTTGCTGAGCTCCACTGACTGGCCCACTCACTCGGTGCCTCAGTTGGTCTGCGTGCCTCCTCCAGAGGAGGCCGGTGTTAGTCTCGACCCGGTACGATACTGGCCCCGTCTGTTCTACAACCTTCCCTGGTACCCAGGCCGGCCCTGCGCTGGAATAGTTCCTGCAGTGAACAGGGTCCCCGGCGGCGAAACCTTTCGAGACTGCCAACCCTATGTTTTTCCCTTTATCCTCGACCCTCGTCGGGTCTAGCCTGGACAGGATCGTGGTCAGTTTTCGCCGCATCAAGAGCTCCGCCGGCGAGTAGCCTGACGCCAAAGGGGTTACCCTATACGCTAAAAGGAACTGGCATACCTGGTGATTCAGGTCCCCCGGGCCCATGCGCCGCAGCGCGTCCTTTGTTGTACGCACTAGTCGTTCCACTTGGCCATTCGTGGCCGGGTGAAACGGCGCGGATGTGACATGCCGAATGGCGTTTGCCTCCATGAATGCTCCGAACTCAGCGGAGGTGAAACAACTAGCGTTATCGCTGACTAAAGTGTCGGGTAAACCGAACGTGGAAAAGACTCTCCTTAGCCGGCTAATTGTCGTGGCGGAGGACGTGCTCTTTACTGGGATAACCTCCAGCCACTTGGAGAACGCATCTACCACCAGGAGAAACATGGTTCCTCGGAACGGGCCAGCGAAATCCACGTGCACCCTGGACCACGGCCCCCTTGCCGTGTCCCACTCCCTATGCGGGAGACGGGCCGCCTCAGGTCGGGATTCCTGGCAAGCCTCGCAAGTGCCGACCATGTGCTCAATGTCCGCGTCCAGCTGTGGCCACCAGAAGTAACTCCGGGCTAGCGCCTTTGAACGAACTATGCCCGGGTGGCTGACGTGCAGCAGTTCGAGCACCCTCGTCCGCAGGGGCGCAGGGACCACCACCCGTTGGCCCCACAGAAGGCACCCCCTCTCTAGGGACAACTCAAGCTTTTTCCGAAAGAATGGGTCGAACTCTGTACTCGGGGACGAAGCCGGCCACCCCTTCTGCACCCATGCACTAACTTTCTCCAGCGTCCTGTCCTTGCCTGTCGCCCTAGCAATGTCGGCTGGTACTAGTGGGGGTGCGTCTAAAACCTCAATTAGCAACACCTGGCGGTCTCTTTCTGCTCTCGCCTTTTGGTCCGCCGACAAGGGCAGAGGGGATCTCGAAAGCGCATCAGCATGGCTGATCTCCTTTCCGGGCCTGTACTCCAACTCATGTTGGTACGCGTTGAGAAAAATAGCCCATCGCAGCATCCTCGGGGACAGGATCTGTGGCGTGGGCTTGCTTGCCGTGAAAATCCCTAACAGCGGCTTGTGATCGGTCACGATTTTGAACGGGCGGCCATACAAAAAATCGTGAAATTTTTTGGTCCCCGCTACTATTGCTAACGCTTCTCTGTCGGTTTGTGCGTAATTTCGCTCCGCTTGGGACAGGGACCTTGAGTAAAACGCTACCGGGGCCTCCCTTCCGTCCTCCAACACGTGGCAAAGCACCGCCCCCACCCCCACCGGGGATGCATCACAGACTAGGACCACTGGCCGTTTGGGGTCGAAATGCGTCAGGATTGCCTCAGATGTTAGGAGTTGCTTTAGCTCCTTGAACGCCCTCTCGTGCTCGTCACCCCACATCCATGGCTCCTCCTTTTTAAGTAACCGATGGAGCGGTTCGGCCACGGACGCCTTCCGCGGGAGGAATGTATGGTAAAAATTGAGGAGCCCCAGGAAAGACTGCAGCTCGGTTTTGGATGTGGGGCGAGGGGCCTTTTTAATGGCTGCTACTTTGGATTTAGACGGCTTAATCCCCTCGGGTGTGATCCGGAACCCTAAAAACTCGACCTCGGTCTCGAAAAAAACACATTTGTCCTTCCTCAATCTCAGCCCCGCTTTCTCGAACACGGTCAGTACTTTGTCCAACCTTTTCGCCAGTTCAGCCTCACTCCCCCCTGTTATCAACACGTCATCAAAATAAGGCAACACCCCCTCCAGGCCCTTTAGGAGGCGTTCCACGAGCGATTGAAAAAGGCCGGGTGCCGAGTTCACGCCGAACTGTAACCGCGACACCTGGAACACTCCCTTATGTGTAACTATCGTTTGTGCCGCGGCCGTGGCGGGGGTCACTGGAAGTTGCTGATAGGCTTGTGCCAAATCGAGTTTAGCGAAACACTTTCCCCCATTTAGTCTGGCCAAAAGGTGGCTGATCACTGGCACCGGGTATGCATTAGGGCGGATCGCCTTGTTAATTGTACACTTATAATCAGCGCAAATGCGCACCTCCCCGTTAGCCTTTAGAGCCGTTACAATTGGAGTTTCCCACTCCGCGGAGTCAACAGGAATAAGAATCCCCTGGCCCACCAGTTTGTCCAGTTCCGCCTCTATCTTGTCCTTGAGTGCGAACGGCACCCTGCGTGGTTTGAGTCTTATCGGGCGGACCTCCGGGTCTATGTCGAAAGCTACAGGGGGTCCCTTGAACCTTCCGAGTCCTTTCTTAAAAACGGCGGGATGCGCATCGCAAACCGCTTGTATTGGGTCCCCCCCCACGGTATGCACCCCCCCTATGAACAAACCTAAGGGCTGAAACCACTGTGTCCCTAGGAGGCTACAGCTTCCCCCTTTGAGGACAACTAGGGGCAGTTCCGCAGAATGTCTCTTAAACTTGACCCGAAATTTCCCGACCCCCAACACCGGAATGCTGTTTCCCTGTACGTCCCGTAGTGTGGACCTCAACGCTTTAAGCTTTGGCCGCACGTGGGGGTCGATTTTCAGGAACTCTTTCTGGGGAATTATGGAATAGGAGGACCCCGAGTCAATTTCCATCTTAATAGGGGCCCCTTGTACTAATACCTCAACGAAGTAATGGGACTGTCCCGCGGACACGCTGAACACTGAGGCGTCGTCCTCGCTGCCGTCCGAGACGCGGCCCACGCCGTCCTGCTTCCTCGTGGTCTGGGCGCCATCTTTGGGCCTCGCTGGACGGTCCGGTCTGGCTGCGCGGTCTTGTGACTGCCTCCGGCCCTCTTTCCTCTTTCTGCACGCCTTGGCGATGTGCCCCCGACGGCCGCAGGTGTAACACTCGGCCTTCCTGAACGGGCATCTCGCGCGCTCGTGGGCCGCTCCGCAACCCTCGCAGCGTCGACCACCCTTCCGGACCTTCTGGACCTCCTCGCCGTCGCTGCCTTCCGTAGACGACTTTGAGGCCCGTCGAGTCGCGTGCACCGACTGTCCGGTCTTCCCGTGCACCGAATTTTCCGCCTTGCCGGCTCTAGGACGCCACTCACGCCACTGGTGCATCTCGTCCACTCCGGCATTCGTGGACTCTGCGGCTTCCGCGGCCTCTATGACTTCTGCCAGCGTGGGTGGCGGCTCCTTATTCATCAAGCTGCGCTGTACCTCCTTGTCTTTCAGGCCACACAACACGCCGTCCCTGAGGACCAACTCCAGGATATCGCCCCATTTACAGGGGGCGGCGGCTATCCTCATGGCGGCCACGAATGCCTCAACCGACTCATCCGGCGCTTGGACTCGCCTCCAAAACGCGCTCCGAGCGGGAAACATTGCCCTCGAGGGGCAGAACCGCTCTCGCAGCAGTTTCATGATGTCGCTCGCCTTAAAGTCGCTCACCTTCTTCGGAGCGATTATGCCCACCAGCGTCCGCTTGGTTTCCATCCCGAGCATTCTGGTGAGGATGGCCCTCTTTCTCTCCTCGTCTTCTCCTTTGACTCTGAGTTCCACCAGGGCCGCCTGGAAATCCATCTCAAGCAGCTCCCAGTCTTGCGGTTTGGTGATGTTGAAACCGCTCTGTGCCCTGGCTGTTCCGTGGGGATCCATTATCCCACCTTCGTCGCCAATTTAGTGTATGCAAACCAAGACACAGGACACAGCCTCGGGCTGGGTTAACTCAGGTTTATTGCATCGTGGGCAGAGGGAACATGAGGTAATGGCGGATCGATAGCTCTTTATATACAGCAGTAACACATTTGAACGTGGTGCCATGGTAGCCCATTGGCTACTGTCTGCGTGACGTCATTGCGGGTCACGCCCTTCTTGTCCAGGTGTAGGTGGTGGCGGGAAAACTTCCCGCGCTGTTGCCTTTGATGAGTTTGGACCAAGAGAGCTTGGACGCTCGCTGCTGCCAGCTGGTGGTCATTAGCTCGCGTCCTATTACAGGGTTTATATGATACAGCTGAAGGTTACATTGTTGCTATAGGTAAGGTTACATTGGCTCAGATACATTGTAATCCGTGTGTACAATAAAACCAACAGAACACAACACTCATGTAAAGCAAAAATTCTGTTGTGTTCACAGATACATGATTAGATTGTTTTATGCAGTGTAATGTTCTAGATTATATTTCTCATTCACTGACTACAGTGAACATTCTGAGTGGTGGGCACCGTAATGTTACAATGCAGAACTGGACACAGCTAAATCCTTCTCATTCACGGCTGTTTTAATAAACTGGGGAGCTCAAAGTTCTTCTGATAAACCTTCTAGATTATATTTCTCATTCACTGACTACAGGGAACATTCTGAGTGGTGGGCACTGTAATGTTACAATGCAGAACTGGACACAGCTAAATCCTTCACGGAAAATTGTAAGGGAAATTTTCCTTACTGTATTTGTCTTTCCCACCTGCTTCCTGTTTTGTAGTGATAGTTTTAATTTTAATATATTAAGTTGTCCTGAAAGTAGGTTATATCTTGGTGTTGTACATGAAACTTTTTAAAATATATGTGGTACAATACTGTAATTATAGAACACCAAGAATATTTGACACGGCTGTTTTAATAAACTGGGGAGCTAAAAGTTCCTCTGATAAAACTTCTAGATTATATTTCTCATTCACTGACTACAGTGAACATTCTGAGTGGTGGGCACCGTAATGTTACAATGCAGAACTGGACACAGCTAAATCCTTCAAGGAAAATTTTAAGGGAAATTTTCATTACTGTGTCTTTCCCACCTCCTTCCTGTTTTGTAGTGATAGTTTTAATTTTAATATTTTAAGTTGTCCTGAAAGTAGGTGTTGTACATCTTGGTGTACATGAAACTTTTAAAAATATATGTGGTACAATACTGTAATTATAGAACACCAAGAATATTTGACACGGCTGTTTTAATAAACTGGGGAGCTCAAAGTTCTTCTGATAACACGTCTAACAGGCACTAAACAGCACTGAGGTTTTTTGTTGTTTTGCGGGACGTCTGAAACAAAATTCTTGTAAATACAGTAATCAGAGGAGTCAATTTCAGACTAGATACTGTTTTATTATTTGAAGACCAGTTGGCTTGGTGACTTTTTTTACCTTATACCGGTTCCTTTTGGAGTACAAGCCTGGGAGAAGGATGGAAAATATAAACAGCCATGAAATATGTGAACACATTATTTTTAAGAGTTAAAAAAGGAGAGGCCTCTTGCCCACAAGGTATAGCCTCATGTAAAGTAGTCAGTGAATGAGAAATATAATCTTGAAGTTTTATCAGAACTTCTGATGTAAAGCAAAAAGTCTCGTGTTCACACATAATGATTAGATTGTTTTATACTGTGTAATGTTCTAGATTATATTTCTCATTCACTGATTACAGTGAACATTCTGAGTGGTGGGCACCGTAATGTTACAATGCAGAACTGGACACAGATAAATCCTTCAAGGAAAAAAATTTTTTTATTGAGTTTTTAATAAACATACAAAAAAAGAAAAGAAAACATTAACAGTACATTAACAATACATTACACTAACAAGTCCATAGTATCATACTAACAAACATTACTATATGCTAGCACATAACAATATCTATATTCATTAACTACTGTTTAACCACCAAATATTAAGAACCATTATTTCAAAGTCCAAAGTAATAAAAAGAACTTTCTGTACTACCACTAATCTTTTTAACCAATAAAAATCACCCTGTGAATATATACAATGCCCGGAGAGTTTATTTTCTACTCAGCTCCAGAAGCTTCTTTGAGATGGTACTGGTCCTGAACTATCACTTGCCATAATAGAGTGATACACGAACGCTTTCCATATATTCCAAAATCTATTCTCTTTTAAATTATCTCTTTTGACTTTAATCTCCCATGTCAATTTATCATTCAGTGCTAAACTCCACATTTCTTTATACCATTCTCCAACCTGAATATCTGCATCATTTTTCCAATTTCTGGCTATACATTGTCTACCCGTTGTCAGTACAATTTCCAGCAATTCTTTTTCCTCCTTGTTTAAACCCAAATCTTCCACATTCGTTAAAAGAATAGTACCCGACACCAGCTTAACACTTTTACCCAATATTTCACCATTCATTTTCTATTCTTCCCCAAAAATCCCTTATTTTTTTACAACTCCACCACATATGTTCATATGTTCCATCAAATTCTTTACATCTCCAACATAACTTATCTCTTTTATTATCCATCTGGTAAAGTCTTAATGGAGTCAGGTACCATTGCCACAACATCTTGAAATTATGTTCTTTAATTCTTACAGACATTGTTCTCATAATTCTCTTTTTCCATTTATTTTTCCATTCAATCGCCCCAATTTTTATATTTAAATTTTGTTCCCACTTCCGTTTCAAATCCTCCTGTGGATCTGCACCTCTATTCAATATATTATAAAGCTTACTTACAAGACCCTTAATACTACTTTCCCCTTTTCTAATCTTCCTTACCAATTCCTCAAATTCCGTAAGTACTCTATCTGACCCTAGTTCTCTTTTATATTTTTTATTCCAATTGTCCACCTTTAACTTCTGAAACCAATTCAAATTTAGTATCTCAAACATTTTTTTCCGCTCGGCATCAACATCACATGCTTTTAACCAATCCTTCAGTAACAACGTCCCATTTTTATCCAATATTTCTATTTTTTCTTTGTCTAATTTTATTGGGAAACACATCATATCAGTCAATTCCAAGATTGGGGAGAGATTCGAAACCATATCTTTTTTTACCTTCTTCCACACCTCCATGAGACCTTTCATCATAGTATTATTTGACCTTTTCACCTTATCCTTCATTCCCAGAAAATTCAAGTTTCCAATATTTCTGTATTCTTTCATTTCCAATTGTTCCCAAATTACCTTTTCTCTTGCCAAGATCTTCACAACATTCTTAACTTGAAATGCTCGGTAATATACTAACAAATTTTAAGGGAAATTTTCCTTACTGTATTTGTCTTTCCCACCTGCTTCCTGTTTTGTAGTGATAGTTTTAATTTTATTATTTTAAGTTGTCCTGAGAGTAGGTTATATCTTGGTGTTGTACATGAAACTTTTTAAAATATATGTGTTACCAAGAACACCAAGTATAGAACACCAAGAATATTTGACATGGCTGTTTTAGTAAACTGGGGAGCTAAAAGTTCTTCTGATAAAACCTCACTAAACAGCACTGAGGTTGTTTTTTGTTGTTTTGCCTGAAACAAAATTCTTGTCAATACAGTAATCAGAGGAGTCAATTTCAGACTAGATACTGTTTTATTATTTGAAGACCAGTTGGCATGGTGACTTTTTTTACCTTATACCGGTTCCTTTTGGAGTACAAGCCTGGGAGAAGGATGGAAAATATAAACAGCCATGAAATATGTGAACATATTATTTTTTAAGAGTTAAAAAAGGAGAGGCCTCTTGCTCACAAGGCATAGCCTCATGTAAAGCAAAAATTCTGTTGTGTTCACAGATACATGATTAGATTGTTTTATGCAGTGTAATGTTCTAGATTATATTTCTCATTCACTGACTACAGTGAACATTCTGAGTGGTGGGCACCGTAATGTTACAATGCAGAACTGGACACAGCTAAATCCTTCAAGGAAAATTTTAACGGTATTTTTCATTACTGTATTTGTCTTTCCCACCTGCTCCCTGTTTTGTAGTGATAGTTTTAATTTTAATATTTTAAGTTGTCCGGAAAGTAGGTTATAGCTTGTTGTTGTACATTAACCTTTTTAAAATACATGTGGTACAATACTGTAATTATAGAACACCAAGAATATTTGACACGGCTGTTTTAATAAACTGGGGAGCTCAAAGTTCTTCTGATAAACCTTCTAGATTATATTTCTCATTCACTGACTACAGGGAACATTCTGAGTGGTGGGCACCGTAATGTTACAATGCAGAACTGGACACAGCTAAATCCTTCAAGGAAAATTTTAAGGGAAATTTTCCTTACTGTATTTGTCTTTCCCACCTGCTTCCTGTTTTGTAGTGATAGTTTTAATTTTAATATATTAAGTTGTCCTGAAGGTTATATCTTGGTGTTGTACAAGAAACTTTTTAAAATATATGTGGTACAATACTGTAATTATAGAACACCAAGAATATTTGACAGGGTTGTTTTAATAAACTGGGGAGCTAAAAGTTCTTCTGATAACACTTCTAACAGGCACTAAACAGCACTGAGGTTTTTTGTTGTTTTGCGTGACGTCTGAAACAAGATTCTTGTCAATACAGTAATCAGAGGAGTCAATTTCAGACTAGATACTGTTTTATTATTTGAAGACCAGTTGGCATGGTAACTTTTTTTACCTTATACCGGTTCCTTTTGGAGTACAAGCCTGGGAGAAGGATGGAAAATATAAACAGCCATGAAATATGTGAACATATTATTTTTTAAGAGTTGAAAAAGGAGAGGCTTCTTGCTCACAAGGCATAGCCTCATGTAAAGCAAAAATTCTGTTGTGTTCACAGATACATGATTAGATTGTTTTCTGATAAACCTTCTAGATTATATTTCTCATTCACTGACTACAGTGAACATTCTGAGTGGTGGGCACCGTAATGTTACAATGCAGAACTGGACACAGCTAAATCCTTCAAGGAAAATTTTAAGGGTATTTTTCATTACTGTATTTGTCTTTCCCACCTGCTCCCTGTTTTGTAGTGATAGTTTTAATTTTAATATATTAAGTTGTCCTGAAAGTAGGTTATATCTTGGTGTTGTACATGAAACTTTTTAAAATATATGTGGTACAATACTGTAATTATAGAACACCAAGAATATTTGACACGGCTGTTTTAATAAACTGGGGAGCTAAAAGTTCCTCTGATAAAACTTCTAGATTATATTTCTCATTCACTGACTACCGTGAACATTCTGAGTGGTGGGCACCGTAATGTTACAATGCAGAACTGGACACAGCTAAATCCTTCAAGGAAAATTTTAAGGGAAATTTTCATTACTGTATTTGTCTTTCCCACCTGCTTCCTGTTTTGTAGTGATAGTTTTAATTTTAATATTTTAAGTTGTCCTGAAAGTAGGTTATATCTTGGTGTTGTACATGAAACTTTTTAAAATATATGTGGTACAATACTGTAATTATAGAACACCAAGAATATTTGACACGGCTGTTTTAATAAACTGGGGAGCTCAAAGTTCTTCTGATAAAACTTCTAACAGGCACTAAACAGCACTGAGGTTTTTTGTTGTTTTGCGGGACGTCTGAAACAAAATTCTTGTCAATACAGTAATCAGAGGAGTCAATTTCAGACTAGATACTGTTATTATTTGAAGAGCAGTTGGCATGGTGACTTTTTTTACCTTATACCGGTTCATTTTGGAGTACAAGCCTGGGAGAAGGATGGAAAATATAAACAGCCATGAAATATGTGAACACATATTATTTTTAAGAGTTAAAAAAGGAGAGGCCTCTTGCTCACAAGGCATAGCCTCATGTAAAGCAAAAAGTCTGTTGTGTTCACA
This sequence comes from Bradypodion pumilum, assembly GCA_035047305.1. Taxonomy (NCBI): domain Eukaryota; kingdom Metazoa; phylum Chordata; class Lepidosauria; order Squamata; family Chamaeleonidae; genus Bradypodion; species Bradypodion pumilum. Next base: position 19,839,820 of record JAWDJD010000009.1, on the reverse strand, counting down.
GATACATGATTAGATTGTTTTATGCAGTGTAATGTTCTAGATTATATTTCTCATTCACTGAGTACAGTGAACATTCTGAGTGGTGGGCACCGTAATGTTACAATGCAGAACTGGACAGCTAAATCCTTCAAGGAAAATTTTAAGCGAAATTTTCATTACTGTATTTGTCTTTCCCCTCTGCTCCCTGTTTTGTAGTGATAGTTTTAATTTTAATATTTTAAGTTGTCCGGAAAGTAGGTTATAGCTTGTTGTTGTACATTAACCTTTTTAAAATACATGTGGTACAATACTGTAATTATAGAACACCAAGAATATTTGACGGCTGTTTTAATAAACTGGGGAGCTCAAAGTTCTTCTGATAAACCTTCTAGATTATATTTCTCATTCACTGACTACAGGGAACATTCTGAGTGGTGGGCACTGTAATGTTACAATGCAGAACTGGACACAGCTAAATCCTTCACGGAAAATTGTAAGGGAAATTTTCCTTACTGTATTTGTCTTTCCCACCTGCTTCCTGTTTTGTAGTGATAGTTTTAATTTTAATATATTAAGTTGTCCTGAAAGTAGGTTATATCTTGGTGTTGTACATGAAACTTTTTAAAATATATGTGGTACAATACTGTAATTATAGAACACCAAGAATATTTGACACGGCTGTTTTAATAAACTGGGGAGCTAAAAGTTCCTCTGATAAAACTTCTAGATTATATTTCTCATTCACTGACTACAGTGAACATTCTGAGTGGTGGGCACCGTAATGTTACAATGCAGAACTGGACACAGCTAAATCCTTCAAGGAAAATTTTAAGGGAAATTTTCATTACTGTATTTGTCTTTCCCACCTCCTTCCTGTTTTGTAGTGATAGTTTTAATTTTAATATTTTAAGTTGTCCTGAAAGTAGGTGTTGTACATCTTGGTGTACATGAAACTTTTTAAAATATATGTGGTACAATACTGTAATTATAGAACACCAAGAATATTTGACACGGCTGTTTTAATAAACTGGGGAGCTCAAAGTTCTTCTGATAACACGTCTAACAGGCACTAAACAGCACTGAGGTTTTTTGTTGTTTTGTGGGACGTCTGAAACAAAATTCTTGTAAATACAGTAATCAGAGGAGTCAATTTCAGACTAGATACTGTTTTATTATTTGAAGACCAGTTGGCTTGGTGACTTTTTTTACCTTATACCGGTTCCTTTTGGAGTACAAGCCTGGGAGAAGGATGGAAAATATAAACAGCCATGAAATATGTGAACACATTATTTTTAAGAGTTAAAAAAGGAGAGGCCTCTTGCCCACAAGGTATAGCCTCATGTAAAGTAGTCAGTGAATGAGAAATATAATCTTGAAGTTTTATCAGAACTTCTGATGTAAAGCAAAAAGTCTCGTCTTCACACATAATGATTAGATTGTTTTATACTGTGTAATGTTCTAGATTATATTTCTCATTCACTGATTACAGTGAACATTCTGAGTGGTGGGCACCGTAATGTTACAATGCAGAACTGGACACAGATAAATCCTTCAAGGAAAAAAAAATTTTTATTGAGTTTTTAATAAACATACAAAAAAAGAAAAGAAAACATTAACAGTACATTAACAATACATTACACTAACAAGTCCATAGTATCATACTAACAAACATTACTATATGCTAGCACATAACAATATCTATATTCATTAACTACTGTTTAACCACCAAATATTAAGAACCATTATTTCAAAGTCCAAAGTAATAAAAAGAACTTTCTGTACTACCACTAATCTTTTTAACCAATAAAAATCACCCTGTGAATATATACAATGCCCGGAGAGTTTATTTTCTACTCAGCTCCAGAAGCTTCTTTGAGATGGTACTGGTCCTTAACTATCACTTGCCATAATAGAGTGATACACGAACGCTTTCCATATATTCCAAAATCTATTCTCTTTTAAATTATCTCTTTTGACTTTAATCTCCCATGTCAATTTATCATTCAGTGCTAAACTCCACATTTCTTTATACCATTCTCCAACCTGAATATCTGCATCATTTTTCCAATTTCTGGCTATACATTGTCTACCCGTTGTCAGTACAATTTCCAGCAATTCTTTTTCCTCCTTGTTTAAACCCAAATCTTCCACATTCGTTAAAAGAATAGTACCCGACACCAGCTTAACACTTTTACCCAATATTTCACCATTCATTTTCTATTCTTCCCCAAAAATCCCTTATTTTTTTACAACTCCACCACATATGTTCATATGTTCCATCAAATTCTTTACATCTCCAACATAACTTATCTCTTTTATTATCCATCTGGTAAAGTCTTAATGGAGTCAGGTACCATTGCCACAACATCTTGAAATTATGTTCTTTAATTCTTACAGACATTGTTCTCATAATTCTCTTTTTCCATTTATTTTTCCATTCAATCGCCCCAATTTTTATATTTAAATTTTGTTCCCACTTCCGTTTCAAATCCTCCTGTGGATCTGCACCTCTATTCAATATATTATAAAGCTTACTTACAAGACCCTTAATACTACTTTCCCCTTTTCTAATCTTCCTTACCAATTCCTCAAATTCCGTAAGTACTCTATCTGACCCTAGTTCTCTTTTATATTTTTTATTCCAATTGTCCACCTTTAACTTCTGAAACCAATTCAAATTTAGTATCTCAAACATTTTTTTCCGCTCGGCATCAACATCACATGCTTTTAACCAATCCTTCAGTAACAACGTCCCATTTTTATCCAATATTTCTATTTTTTCTTTGTCTAATTTTATTGGGAAACACATCATATCAGTCAATTCCAAGATTGGGGAGAGATTCGAAACCATATCTTTTTTTACCTTCTTCCACACCTCCATGAGACCTTTCATCATAGTATTATTTGACCTTTTCAACTTATCCTTCATTCCCAGAAAATTCAAGTTACCAATATTTCTGTATTCTTTCATTTCCAATTGTTCCCAAATTACCTTTTCTCTTGCCAAGATCTTCACAACATTCTTAACTTGAAATGCTCGGTAATATACTAACAAATTTTAAGGGAAATTTTCCTTACTGTATTTGTCTTTCCCACCTGCTTCCTGTTTTGTAGTGATAGTTTTAATTTTATTATTTTAAGTTGTCCTGAGAGTAGGTTATATCTTGGTGTTGTACATGAAACTTTTTAAAATATATGTGTTACCAAGAACACCAAGTATAGAACACCAAGAATATTTGACATGACTGTTTTAGTAAACTGGGGAGCTAAAAGTTCTTCTGATAAAACCTCACTAAACAGCACTGAGGTTGTTTTTTGTTGTTTTGCCTGAAACAAAATTCTTGTCAATACAGTAATCAGAGGAGTCAATTTCAGACTAGATACTGTTTTATTATTTGAAGACCAGTTGGCATGGTGACTTTTTTTTACCTTATACCGGTTCCTTTTGGAGTACAAGCCTGGGAGAAGGATGGAAAATATAAACAGCCATGAAATATGTGAACATATTATTTTTTAAGAGTTAAAAAAGGAGAGGCCTCTTGCTCACAAGGCATAGCCTCATGTAAAGCAAAAATTCTGTTGTGTTCACAGATACATGATTAGATTGTTTTATGCAGTGTAATGTTCTAGATTATATTTCTCATTCACTGACTACAGTGAACATTCTGAGTGGTGGGCACCGTAATGTTACAATGCAGAACTGGACACAGCTAAATCCTTCAAGGAAAATTTTAAGGGTATTTTTCATTACTGTATTTGTCTTTCCCACCTGCTCCCTGTTTTGTAGTGATAGTTTTAATTTTAATATATTAAGTTGTCCTGAAAGTAGGTTATATCTTGGTGTTGTACATGAAACTTTTTAAAATATATGTGGTACAATACTGTAATTATAGAACACCAAGAATATTTGACACGGCTGTTTTAATAAACTGGGGAGCTAAAAGTTCCTCTGATAAAACTTCTAGATTATATTTCTCATTCACTGACTACCGTGAACATTCTGAGTGGTGGGCACCGTAATGTTACAATGCAGAACTGGACACAGCTAAATCCTTCAAGGAAAATTTTAAGGGAAATTTTCATTACTGTATTTGTCTTTCCCACCTGCTTCCTGTTTTGTAGTGATAGTTTTAATTTTAATATTTTAAGTTGTCCTGAAAGTAGGTTATATCTTGGTGTTGTACATGAAACTTTTTAAAATATATGTGGTACAATACTGTAATTATAGAACACCAAGAATATTTGACACGGCTGTTTTAATAAACTGGGGAGCTCAAAGTTCTTCTGATAAAACTTCTAACAGGCACTAAACAGCACTGAGGTTTTTTGTTGTTTTGCGGGACGTCTGAAACAAAATTCTTGTCAATACAGTAATCAGAGGAGTCAATTTCAGACTAGATACTGTTATTATTTGAAGAGCAGTTGGCATGGTGACTTTTTTTACCTTATACCGGTTCATTTTGGAGTACAAGCCTGGGAGAAGGATGGAAAATATAAACAGCCATGAAATATGTGAACACATATTATTTTTAAGAGTTAAAAAAGGAGAGGCCTCTTGCTCACAAGGCATAGCCTCATGTAAAGCAAAAAGTCTGTTGTGTTCACAGATACATGATTAGATTGTTTTATGCAGTGTAATGTTCTAGATTATATTTCTCATTCACTGAGTACAGTGAACATTCTGAGTGGTGGGCACCGTAATGTTACAATGCAGAACTGGACAGCTAAATCCTTCAAGGAAAATTTTAAGCGAAATTTTCATTACTGTATTTGTCTTTCCCCTCTGCTCCCTGTTTTGTAGTGATAGTTTTAATTTTAATATTTTAAGTTGTCCGGAAAGTAGGTTATAGCTTGTTGTTGTACATTAACCTTTTTAAAATACATGTGGTACAATACTGTAATTATAGAACACCAAGAATATTTGACGGCTGTTTTAATAAACTGGGGAGCTCAAAGTTCTTCTGATAAACCTTCTAGATTATATTTCTCATTCACTGACTACAGGGAACATTCTGAGTGGTGGGCACTGTAATGTTACAATGCAGAACTGGACACAGCTAAATCCTTCACGGAAAATTGTAAGGGAAATTTTCCTTACTGTATTTGTCTTTCCCACCTGTTTAGTGTATGCAAACCAAGACACGGGACACAGCCTCGGGCTGGGTTAACTCAGGTTTATTGCATCGTGGACAGAGGGAACATGAGGTAATGGCGGATCAATAGCTCTTTATATACAGCAGTAATACATTTGAACGTGGTGCCATGGTAGCCCATTGGCTACTGTCTGCGTGACGTCATTACAGGTCACGCCCTTCTTGTCCAGGTGTAGGTAGTGGCGGGAAAACTTCCCGCGCTGTTGCCTTTGATGAGTTCGGACCAAGAGAGCTTGGACGCTCGCTGCTGCCAGCTGGTGGTCATTAGCTCGCGTCCTATTACAGGGCTTATATGATACAGCTGAAGGTTACATTGTTGCTATAGGCAAGGTTACATTGACTCAGATACATTTCAATCCATGTGTACAGTAAAACCATCAGAACACAACATCCCTCCCCCCTAGGACGAGACAAAGTCTCGAGCCCACCTTAACACACTCCCCCCCCCTTATGAGACAAAGTCTCTCAGCCAAGATGGCTTATTTCGAACACGCTGGGGTCTCGGTGCGGGCTGCCTCTCCCTGGGATTGCTACCTTCTCTTTGTCCCCTGGTCTCCTGTCCTGCAATATGAGAGGGAGACTCGTTAGTGACCTGTACTCCAACTCATGTTGGTACGCGTTGAGGAAAATAGCCCATCGCAGCATTCTCGGGGACAGGATCTGCGGCGTGGGCTTGTGCGCCGTGAAAATCCCTAACAGCGGTTTGTGATCGGTCACGATTTTGAACGGGCGGCCATACAAAAAATCGTGAAATTTTTTGGTCCCCGATACGATTGCTAATGCTTCCCTGTCGGTTTGCGCGTAATTCCGCTCCGCTTGGGACAGGGACCTTGAGTAAAATGCTACCGGGGCCTCCCTTCCGTCCTCCAACACGTGGCACAGCACCGCCCCCACCCCCACCGGGGATGCATCACAAACTAGGACCACAGGCCGTTTGGGGTCGAAATGCGTCAGGATTGCCTCAGATGTTAGGAGTTGCTTTAGCTCCTTGAACGCCCTCTCGTGCTCATCACCCCACATCCACGGCTCCTCCTTTTTCAGCAACCGATGGAGCGGTTCGGCCACGGACGCCTTCCGCGGGAGGAATGTATGGTAAAAATTTAGGAGCCCCAGGAAAGATTGCAGCTCGGTCTTGGATGTGGGGCGAGGGGCCTTTTTAATGGCTGCTACCTTGGATTTGGACGGCTTAATCCCCTCGGGTGTGATTCGGAACCCTAAAAACTCGACCTCTGTTTCGAAAAAAACACATTTATCCTTCCTCAATCTCAGCCCCGCTTTCTCGAACACGGTCAGTACCTTGTCCAACCTTTTTGCTAGTTCAGCCTCACTCCCCCCTGTTATCAACACGTCATCAAAATAAGGCAACACCCCCTCCAGCCCCTTTAGGAGGCGTTCCACGAGCGATTGAAAAAGACCGGGTGCCGAGTTCACGCCGAACTGTAACCGCGACACCTGGAACGCTCCCTTATGTGTAACTATCGTTTGTGCCGCGGCCGTGGCGGGGGTCACAGGAAGTTGCTGATAGGCTTGTGCCAAATCGAGCTTAGCGAAACACTTTCCCCCATTTAGCCTGGCCAAAAGGTGGCTTATCACTGGCACCGGGTATGCATTAGGGCGGATCGCCTTGTTAATTGTACACTTATAATCTGCGCAAATGCGCACCTCCCCGTTAGCCTTTAGAGCCGTTACAATTGGAGTTTCCCACTCCGCGGAATCAACAGGAATAAGAATCCCCTGGCCCACCAGTTTGTCCAATTCCGCCTCTATCTTGTCCTTGAGTGCAAACGGCACCCTGCGTGGTTTGAGTCTTATCGGGCGGACCTCCGGGTCTATGTCGAAAGCTACAGGGGGTCCCTTGAACTTTCCGAGTCCTTTCTCAAAAACGGCGGGATGCGCATCGCAAACCGCTTGTATTGGGTCTCCCCCCACGGTATGCACCCCCCCTATGAACAACCCTAGGGGCTGAAACCACTGTGTTCCCAGGAGGCTACAGCTTCCCCCTTTCAGGACAACTAGGGGCAGTTCCGCAGAATGTCTCTTAAAATTGACCCGAAACTTCCCAACCCCCAATACCGGAATGTTGTTTCCCTGTACGTCCCGTAGTGTGGACCTCAACGCTTTAAGCTTTGGCCGCACGTGGGGGTCGATTTTCAGGAACTCTTTCTGGGGAATTATGGAAAAGGAGGACCCCGAGTCAATTTCCATCTTAATAGGGGCCCCTTGTACTAATACCTCAACGAAGTAATGGGACTGTCCCGCGGACACGCTGAACACTGAGGCGTCGTCCTCGCTGCTGTCCGAGACGCGGCCCACGCCGTCCTGCTTCCTCGTGGTCTGGGCGCCATCTTTGGGCCTTGCTGGACGGTCCGGCCTGGCCGCGCGGTCTTGTGATTGCCTCCGGCCCTCTTTCCGCTTTCTGCACGCCTTGGCGATGTGCCCCCGACGGCCGCAGGTGTAACACTCGGCCTTCCTGAACGGGCATCTCGCGCGCTCGTGGGCCGCTCCGCAACCCTCGCAGCGTCGACCGCCCTTCCGGACCTTCTGGACCTCCTCGCCGTCGCTGCCTTCCGTAGACGACTTTGAGGCCCGCCGAGTCGCGTGCACCGACTGTCCGGCCTTCCCGTGCACCGAATTTTCCGCCTTGCCGGCTTTAGGACGCCACTCACGCCACTGATGCATCTCGTCCACTCCGGCATTCGTGGACTCTGCGGCTTCCGCGGCCTCTATGACTTCGGCCAGCGTGGGTGGCGGCTCCTTATTCATCAAGCTGCGCTGCACCTCCTTGTCTTTCAGGCCACATAACACGCCGTCCCTGAGGATCATCTCCAGGATGTCGCCCCATTTACAGGGGGCGGCGGCTATCCTCATGGCGGCCACGAATGCCTCAACCGACTCGTCTGGCGCTTGGACTCGCCTCCAAAACGCGCTCCGAGCGGGAAACATTGCCCTCGAGGGGCAGAACCGCTCTCGCAGCAGCTTCATGATGTCGCTCGCCTTAAAGTCGCTCACCTTCTTCGGAGCGATTATGCCCACCAGCGTCCGCTTGGTTTCCATCCCGAGCATTCTGGTGAGGATGGCCCTCTTCCTCTCCTCGTCGTCTTGTTTGACTCTGAGTTCCACCAGTGCCGCCTGGAAGTCCATCTCAAGCAGCTCCCAGTCCTGCGGTTTGGTGATGTTGAACCCGCTCTGTGCCCTGGCTGTTCCGTGGGGATCCATTATCCCACCTTCGTCGCCAATTTAGTGTATGCAAACCAAGACACGGGACACAGCCTCGGGCTGGGTTAACTCAGGTTTATTGCATCGTGGACAGAGGGAACATGAGGTAATGGCGGATCAATAGCTCTTTATATACAGCAGTAATACATTTGAACGTGGTGCCATGGTAGCCCATTGGCTACTGTCTGCGTGACGTCATTACAGGTCACGCCCTTCTTGTCCAGGTGTAGGTAGTGGCGGGAAAACTTCCCGCGCTGTTGCCTTTGATGAGTTCGGACCAAGAGAGCTTGGACGCTCGCTGCTGCCAGCTGGTGGTCATTAGCTCGCGTCCTATTACAGGGCTTATATGATACAGCTGAAGGTTACATTGTTGCTATAGGCAAGGTTACATTGACTCAGATACATTTCAATCCATGTGTACAGTAAAACCATCAGAACACAACAACCTGCTTCCTGTTTTGTAGTGATAGTTTTAATTTTAATATATTAAGTTGTCCTGAAAGTAGGTTATATCTTGGTGTTGTACATGAAACTTTTTAAAATATATGTGGTACAATACTGTAATTATAGAACACCAAGAATATTTGACACGGCTGTTTTAATAAACTGGGGAGCTAAAAGTTCCTCTGATAAAACTTCTAGATTATATTTCTCATTCACTGACTACAGTGAACATTCTGAGTGGTGGGCACCGTAATGTTACAATGCAGAACTGGACACAGCTAAATCCTTCAAGGAAAATTTTAAGGGAAATTTTCATTACTGTATTTGTCTTTCCCACCTCCTTCCTGTTTTGTAGTGATAGTTTTAATTTTAATATTTTAAGTTGTCCTGAAAGTAGGTGTTGTACATCTTGGTGTACATGAAACTTTTTAAAATATATGTGGTACAATACTGTAATTATAGAACACCAAGAATATTTGACACGGCTGTTTTAATAAACTGGGGAGCTCAAAGTTCTTCTGATAACACGTCTAACAGGCACTAAACAGCACTGAGGTTTTTTGTTGTTTTGTGGGACGTCTGAAACAAAATTCTTGTAAATACAGTAATCAGAGGAGTCAATTTCAGACTAGATACTGTTTTATTATTTGAAGACCAGTTGGCTTGGTGACTTTTTTTACCTTATACCGGTTCCTTTTGGAGTACAAGCCTGGGAGAAGGATGGAAAATATAAACAGCCATGAAATATGTGAACACATTATTTTTAAGAGTTAAAAAAGGAGAGGCCTCTTGCCCACAAGGTATAGCCTCATGTAAAGTAGTCAGTGAATGAGAAATATAATCTTGAAGTTTTATCAGAACTTCTGATGTAAAGCAAAAAGTCTCGTCTTCACACATAATGATTAGATTGTTTTATACTGTGTAATGTTCTAGATTATATTTCTCATTCACTGATTACAGTGAACATTCTGAGTGGTGGGCACCGTAATGTTACAATGCAGAACTGGACACAGATAAATCCTTCAAGGAAAAATTTTTTTTTATTGAGTTTTTAATAAACATACAAAAAAAGAAAAGAAAACATTAACAGTACATTAACAATACATTACACTAACAAGTCCATAGTATCATACTAACAAACATTACTATATGCTACCACATAACAATATCTATATTCATTAACTACTGTTTAACCACCAAATATTAAGAACCATTATTTCAAAGTCCAAAGTAATAAAAAGAACTTTCTGTACTACCACTAATCTTTTTAACCAATAAAAATCACCCTGTGAATATATACAATGCCCGGAGAGTTTATTTTCTACTCAGCTCCAGAAGCTTCTTTGAGATGGTACTGGTCCTTAACTATCACTTGCCATAATAGAGTGATACACGAACGCTTTCCATATATTCCAAAATCTATTCTCTTTTAAATTATCTCTTTTGACTTTAATCTCCCATGTCAATTTATCATTCAGTGCTAAACTCCACATTTCTTTATACCATTCTCCAACCTGAATATCTGCATCATTTTTCCAATTTCTGGCTATACATTGTCTACCCGTTGTCAGTACAATTTCCAGCAATTCTTTTTCCTCCTTGTTTAAACCCAAATCTTCCACATTCGTTAAAAGAATAGTACCCGACACCAGCTTAACACTTTTACCCAATATTTCACCATTCATTTTCTATTCTTCCCCAAAAATCCCTTATTTTTTTACAACTCCACCACATATGTTCATATGTTCCATCAAATTCTTTACATCTCCAACATAACTTATCTCTTTTATTATCCATCTGGTAAAGTCTTAATGGAGTCAGGTACCATTGCCACAACATCTTGAAATTATGTTCTTTAATTCTTACAGACATTGTTCTCATAATTCTCTTTTTCCATTTATTTTTCCATTCAATCGCCCCAATTTTTATATTTAAATTTTGTTCCCACTTCCGTTTCAAATCCTCCTGTGGATCTGCACCTCTATTCAATATATTATAAAGCTTACTTACAAGACCCTTAATACTACTTTCCCCTTTTCTAATCTTCCTTACCAATTCCTCAAATTCCGTAAGTACTCTATCTGACCCTAGTTCTCTTTTATATTTTTTATTCCAATTGTCCACCTTTAACTTCTGAAACCAATTCAAATTTAGTATCTCAAACATTTTTTTCCGCTCGGCATCAACATCACATGCTTTTAACCAATCCTTCAGTAACAACGTCCCATTTTTATCCAATATTTCTATTTTTTCTTTGTCTAATTTTATTGGGAAACACATCATATCAGTCAATTCCAAGATTGGGGAGAGATTCGAAACCATATCTTTTTTTACCTTCTTCCACACCTCCATGAGACCTTTCATCATAGTATTATTTGACCTTTTCAACTTATCCTTCATTCCCAGAAAATTCAAGTTACCAATATTTCTGTATTCTTTCATTTCCAATTGTTCCCAAATTACCTTTTCTCTTGCCAAGATCTTCACAACATTCTTAACTTGAAATGCTCGGTAATATACTAACAAATTTTAAGGGAAATTTTCCTTACTGTATTTGTCTTTCCCACCTGCTTCCTGTTTTGTAGTGATAGTTTTAATTTTATTATTTTAAGTTGTCCTGAGAGTAGGTTATATCTTGGTGTTGTACATGAAACTTTTTAAAATATATGTGTTACCAAGAACACCAAGTATAGAACACCAAGAATATTTGACATGACTGTTTTAGTAAACTGGGGAGCTAAAAGTTCTTCTGATAAAACCTCACTAAACAGCACTGAGGTTGTTTTTTGTTGTTTTGCCTGAAACAAAATTCTTGTCAATACAGTAATCAGAGGAGTCAATTTCAGACTAGATACTGTTTTATTATTTGAAGACCAGTTGGCATGGTGACTTTTTTTTACCTTATACCGGTTCCTTTTGGAGTACAAGCCTGGGAGAAGGATGGAAAATATAAACAGCCATGAAATATGTGAACATATTATTTTTTAAGAGTTAAAAAAGGAGAGGCCTCTTGCTCACAAGGCATAGCCTCATGTAAAGCAAAAATTCTGTTGTGTTCACAGATACATGATTAGATTGTTTTATGCAGTGTAATGTTCTAGATTATATTTCTCATTCACTGACTACAGTGAACATTCTGAGTGGTGGGCACCGTAATGTTACAATGCAGAACTGGACACAGCTAAATCCTTCAAGGAAAATTTTAACGGTATTTTTCATTACTGTATTTGTCTTTCCCACCTGCTCCCTGTTTTGTAGTGATAGTTTTAATTTTAATATTTTAAGTTGTCCTGAAGGTTATATCTTGGTGTTGTACAAGAAACTTTTTAAAATATATGTGGTACAATACTGTAATCATAGAACATCAAGAATATTTGACACGGCTGTTTTAATAAACTGGGGAGCTAAAAGTTCCTCTGATAAAACTTCTAGATTATATTTCTCATTCACTGACTACAGTGAACATTCTGAGTGGTGGGCTCCGTAATGTTACAATGCAGAACTGGACACAGTTTTAAGGGAAATTTTCATTACTGTATTTGTCTTTTCCCCCCTGCTCCCTGTTTTGTAGTGATAGTTTTAATTTTAATATTTTAAGTTGTCCTGAAAGTAGGTTATATCTTGGTGTTGTACATGAAACTTTTTAAAATATATGTGGTACAATACTGTAATTATAGAACACCAAGAATATTTGACAGGGCTGTTTTAATAAACTGGGGAGCTAAAAGTTCTTCTGATAACACTTCTAACAGGCACTAAACAGCACTGAGGTTTTTTGTTGTTTTGCGTGACGTCTGAAACAAGATTCTTGTCAATACAGTAATCAGAGGAGTCAATTTCAGACTAGATACTGTTTTATTATTTGAAGACCAGTTGGCATGGTAACTTTTTTTACCTTATACCGGTTCCTTTTGGAGTACAAGCCTGGGAGAAGGATGGAAAATATAAACAGCCAAGATATATGTGCACATATTATTTTCTAAGAGTTAAAAAAGGAGAGGCCTCTTGCTCACAAGGCATAGCCTCATGTAAAGCAAAAAGTCTGTTGTGTTCACAGATACATGATTAGATTGTTTTATTGTTGTGTTCTGATGGTTTTACCTTACACATGGATTACAATGTATCTGAGCCAATGTAACCTTGCCTATAGCAACAATGTAACCTTCAGCTGTATCATATAAACCCTGTAATAGGACGCGAGCTAATGACCACCAGCTGGCAGCAGCGAGCGTCCAAGCTCTCTTGGTCCGAACTCATCAAAGGCAACAGCGCGGGAAGTTTTCCCGCCACCACCTTCACCTGGACAAGAAGGGCGTGACCTGCAATGACGTCACGCAGACAGTAGCCAATGGGCTACCATGGCACCACGTTCAAATGTATTACTACTGTATATAAAGAGCTATCGATCCGCCATTACCTCATGTTCCCTCTGTCCACGATGCAATAAACCTGAGTTAACCCAGCCCGAGGCTGTGTCCTGTGTCTTGGTTTGCATACACCAAATTTATGCAGTGTAATGTTCTAGATTATATTTCTCATTCACTGACTACAGTGAACATTCTGAGTGGTGGGCACCGTAATGTTACAATGCAGAACTGGACACAGCTAAATCCTTCAAGGAAAATGTTAAGGGAAATTTTCCTTACTATATTTGTCTTTCCCACCTGCTTCCTGTTTTGTAGTGATAGTTTTAATTTTAATATATTAAGTTGTCCTGAAAGTAGGTTATATCTTGGTGTTGTACGTGAAACTTTTTAAAATATATGTGGTACAATACTGTAATTATAGAACACCAAGAATATTTGACACGGCTGTTTTAATAAACTGGGGAGCTAAAAGTTCCTCTGATAAAACTTCTAGATTATATTTCTCATTCACTGACTACAGTGAACATTCTGAGTGGTGGGCATCGTAATGTTACAATGCAGAACTGGACACAGCTAAATCCTTCAAGGAAAATTTTAAGGGAAATTTTCCTTACTGTATTTGTCTTTCCCACCTGCTTCCTGTTTTGTAGTGATAGTTTTAATTTTAATATTTTAAGTTGTCCTGAAAGTAGGTTATATCTTGGTGTTGTACATGAAACTTTTTAAAATATATGTGGTACAATACTGTAATTATAGAACACCAAGAATATTTGACACGGCTGTTTTAATAAACTGGGGAGCTAAAAGTTCTTATGATAAAACTTCTCAGGCACCAAACAGTACTGAGGTTGTTTTTTTGTTGTTTTGCGGGATGTCTAAAACAAAATTCTTGTCAATGCAGTAATCAGAGTAGTCTTCAGACTAGATACTCTTTTATTATTTGAAGACCAGTTGGCATGGTGACTTTTTTTACCTTATACCGGTTCCTTTTGGAGTACAAGCCTGGGAGAATGATGGAAAATATAAACAGCCATGAACTATGTGAACACATATTATTTTTTAAGAGTTAAAAAAGGAGAGGCCTCTTGCTCACAAGGCATAGCCTCATGTAAAGCAAAAAGTCTGTTGTGTTCACAGATACATGATTAGATTGCTTTATGCATTGTAATGTTCTCGATTATATTTCTCATTCACTGACTACAGTGAACATTCTGAGTGGTGGGCACCGTAATGCAGAACTGGACACAGCTAAATCCTTCAAGGAAAATTTTAAGGGAAATTTTCATTACTGTATTTGTCTTTCCCACCTGCTCCCTGTTTTGTAGTGATAGTTTTAATTTTAATATTTTAAGTTGTCCTGAAAGTAGGTTATATCTTGGTGTTGTACATGAAACTTTTTAAAATATACGTGGTACAATACTGTAATTATAGAACCAAGAATATTTGACACGGCTGTTTTAATAAACTGGGGAGCTAAAAGTTCCTGTGATAAAACTTCTAGATTATATTTCTCATTCACTGACTACAGTGAACATTCTGAGTGGTGGGCACCGTAACGTTACAATGCAGAACTGTAATTATAGAACACCAAGAATATTTGACACGGCTGTTTTAATAAACTGGGGAGCTAAAAGTTCTTATGATAAAACTTCTAACAGGCACTAAACAGTACTGAGGTTTTATAAACTGGGGAGCTAAAAGTTCTTATGATAAAACTTCTAACAGGCACTAAACAGTACTGAGGTTTTTTGTTTTGCGGGACGTCTGAAACAAAATTCTTGTCAATACAGTAATCAGAGGAGTCAATTTCAGACTAGATACTGTTTTATTATTTGAAGACCAGTTGGCATGGTGATTTTTTTTACCTTATACCGGTTCCTTTTGGAGTACAAGCCTGGGAGAATGATGGAAAATATAAACAGCCATGAACTATGTGAACACATTATTTTTTAAGAGTTAAAAAAGGAGAGGCCTCTTGCTCACAAGGCATAGCCTCATGTAAAGCAAAAATTCTGTTGTGTTCACAGATACATGATGAGATTATTTTATGCAGTGTAATGTTCTAGATTATATTTCTCATTCACTGACTACAGTGAACATTCTGAGTGGTGGGCACCGTAATGTTACAATGCAGAACTGGACACAGCTAAATCCTTCAAGGAAAATTTTAAGGGTATTTTTCATTACTGTATTTGTCTTTCCCACCTGCTCCCTGTTTTGTAGTGATTGTTTTAATTTTAATATTTTAAGTTGTCCTGAAATTAGGTTATATCTTGTTGTTGTACATGAAACTTTTAAAAATATATGTGGTACAATACTGTAATTATAGAACACCAAGAATATTTGACACGGCTGTTTTAATAAAGTGGGGAGCTAAAAGTTCCTCTGATAAAACTTGTAGATTATATTTCTCATTCACTGACTACCGTGAACATTCTGAGTGGTGGGCACCGTAATGTCACAATGCAGAACTGGACACAGCTAAATCCTTCAAGGAAAACTTTAAGGGAAATTTTCATTACTGTATTTGTCTTTCCCACCTGCTTCCTGTTTTGTAGTGATAGTTTTAATTTTAATATTTTAAGTTGTCCTGAAAGTAGGTTATATCTTGGTGTTGTACATGAAACTTTTTAAAATATATGTAGTACAATACTGTAATTAAAGAACACCAAGAATATTTGACAGGGCTGTTTTAATAAACTGGGGAGCTAAAAGTTCTTCTGATAACACGTCTAACAGGCACTAAGCAGCACTGAGGTTTTTTGTTTTGCGGGACGTCTGAAACAAAATTCTTGTCAATACAGTAATCAGAGGAGTCAATTTCAGACTAGATACTGTTTTATTATTTGAAGACCAGTTGGCATGGTGACTTTTTTTTATCTTATACCGGTTCCTTTTGGAGTACAAGCCTGGGAGAATGATGGAAAATATAAACAGCCATGAACTATGTGAACACATATTATTTTTTAAGAGTTAAAAAATTAGAGGCCTCTTGCTCACAAGGCATAGCCTCATGTAAAGCAAAAAGTCTGTTGTGTTCACAGATACATGATTAGATTGCTTTATGCATTGTAATGTTCTAGATTATATTTCTCATTCACTGACTACAGTGAACATTCTGAGTGGTGGGCACCGTAACGTTACAATGCAGAACTGGACACAGCTAAATCCTTCAAGGAAAATTTTAAGGAAAATTTTCATTACTGTATTTGTCTTTCCCACCTGCTTCCTGTTTTGTAGTGATAGTTTTAATTTTAATATTTTAAGTTGTCCTGAAAGTAGGTTATATCTTGGTGTTGTACATGAAACTTTTTAAAATATATGTGGTACAATACTGTAATTATAGACCAAGAATATTTGACACGGCTGTTTTAATAAACTGGGGAGCTAAAAGTTCTTATGATAAAACTTCTCAGGCACTAAACAGTACTGAGGTTGTTTTTTGTTGTTTTGCGGGACGTCTGAAACAAAATTCTTGTCAATGCAGTAATCAGAGGAGTCAATTTCAGACTAGATACTCTTTTATTATTTGAAGACCAGTTGGCATGGTGACTTTTTTTACCTTATACCGGTTCCTTTTGGAGTACAAGCCTGGGAGAATGATGGAAAATATAAACAGCCATGAACTATGTGAACACATATTATTTTTTAAGAGTTAAAAAATTAGAGGCCTCTTGCTCACAAAGCATAGCCTCATGTAAAGCAAAAAGTCTGTTGTGTTCACAGATACATGATTAGATTGCTTTATGCATTGTAATGTTCTAGATTATATTTCTCATTCACTGACTACAGTGAACATTTTGAGTGGTGGGCACCGTAATGTTACAATGCAGAACTGGACACAGCTAAATCCTTCAAGGAAAATTTTAAGGGAAATTTTCATTACTGTATTTGTCTTTCCCACCTGCTCCCTGTTTTGTAGTGATAGTTTTAATTTTAATATTTTAAGTTGTCCTGAAATTAGGTTATATCTTGTTGTACATTAACCTTTTTAAAATATATGTGGTACAATACTGTAATTATAGAACACCAAGAATATTTGACACGGCTGTTTTAATAAACTGGGGAGCTCAAAGTTCTTCTGATAAAACTTCTAGATTATATTTCTCATTCACTGACTACAGGGAACATTCTGAGTGGTGGGTACCGTAATGTTACAATGCAGAACTGGACAGAGCTAAATCCTTCAAGGAAAATTTTAAGGGAAATTTTCCTTACTGTATTTGTCTTTCCCACCTGCTTCCTGTTTTGTAGTGATAGTTTTAATTTTAATATATTAAGTTGTCCTGAAAGTAGGTTATATCTTGGTGTTGTACATGAAACTTTTTAAAATATACGTGGTACAATACTGTAATTATAGAACACCAAGAATATTTGACACGGGTGTTTTAATAAACTGGGGAGCTAAAAGTTCTTATGATAAAACTTCTCAGGCACCAAACAGTACTGAGGTTGTTTTTTGTTGTTTTGCGGGATGTCTAAAACAAAATTCTTGTCAATGCAGTAATCAGAGTAGTCTTCAGACTAGATACTCTTTTATTATTTGAAGACCAGTTGGCATGGTGACTTTTTTTACCTTATACCGGTTCCTTTTGGAGTACAAGCCTGGGAGAATGATGGAAAATATAAACAGCCATGAACTATGTGAACACATATTATTTTTTAAGAGTTAAAAAAGGAGAGGCCTCTTGCTCACAAGGCATAGCCTCATGTAAAGCAAAAAGTCTGTTGTGTTCACAGATACATGATTAGATTGCTTTATGCATTGTAATGTTCTCGATTATATTTCTCATTCACTGACTACAGTGAACATTCTGAGTGGTGGGCACCGTAATGCAGAACTGGACACAGCTAAATCCTTCAAGGAAAATTTTAAGGGAAATTTTCATTACTGTATTTGTCTTTCCCACCTGCTCCCTGTTTTGTAGTGATAGTTTTAATTTTAATATTTTAAGTTGTCCTGAAAGTAGGTTATATCTTGGTGTTGTACATGAAACTTTTTAAAATATACGTGGTACAATACTGTAATTATAGAACACCAAGAATATTTGACACGGCAGTTTTAATAAACTGGGGAGCTAAAAGTTCCTGTGATAAAACTTCTAGATTATATTTCTCATTCACTGACTACAGTGAACATTCTGAGTGGTGGGCACCGTAACGTTACAATGCAGAACTGGACACACCTAAATCCTTCAAGGAAAATTTTAAGGGAAATTTTCATTACTGTATTTGTCTTTCCCACCTGCTTCCTGTTTTGTAGTGATAGTTTTAATTTTAATATTTTAAGTTGTCCTGAAAGTAGGTTATATCTTGGTGTTGTACATGAAACTTTTTAAAATATATGTGGTACAATACTGTAATTATAGAACACCAAGAATATTTTACACGGCTGTTTTAATAAACTGGGGAGCAAAAAGTTCTTATGATAAAACTTCTAACAGGCACTAAACAGTACTGAGGTTGTTTTTTGTTGTTTTGCGGATCGTCTGAAACAAAATTCTTGTCAATAGAGGAGTCAATTTCAGACTAGATACTGTTTTATTATTTGAAGACCAGTTGGCATGGTAACTTTTTTTACCTTATACCGGTTCCTTTTGGAGTACAAGCCTGGGAGAAGGATGGAAAATATAAACAGCCATGAAATATGTGAACACATATTATTTTTTAAGAGTTAAAAAGGAGAGGCCTCTTGCTCACGGCATAGCTTCATGTAATGCAAAAAGTCTGTTGTGTTCACAGATACATGATTAGATTGTTTTATGCAGTGTAATGTTCTCGATTATATTTCTCATTCACTGACTACAGTGAACATTCTGAGTGGTGGGCACCGTAATGTTACAATGCAGAACTGGTCACAGCTAAATCCTTCAAGGAAAATTTTAAGGGAAATTTTCATTACTCTATTTGTCTTTCCCCTGGATACTTGACAGGGTGATATTTCCCAGAAAATACAGTATACTTGACAGGGGGAAATTTCCCGGAAAATACAGGATACTTGACAGGGAAAATTTCCTGGTAAATACAGGATACTTGACAGGGTGGAAATTTCCTGGCGAAAACAGGATACTTGACAGGGGGATATTTCCCGGCAAATGCAGGATACTTGACGGGGGGTAAATTTTTCAGAAAATACAGGATACTTGACTGGGAAAATTTCCTGGCAAATACAGGATACTTGACAGGGTGGAAAATCCCTGGCGAAAATAGGATACTTGACAGGGCTATTTCCTGGCAAATACAGGATACTTGACGGGAGGAAATTTCCCAGAAAATACAGGATACTTGACAGGGCGAAAATTCCTGGCAAAAACTGGATACTTGACAGGGGGAATTTTTCCCTGAAAATACAGGATACTTGACAGGGGTGAAATTTCCCCGCAAATACAGTAAATTTGCCCACAAATACCTGGACACAGCTAAATCCTTCAAGGAAACTTTTAAGGGAAATTTTCATTACTGTAATTATAGAACACCAAGAATATTTGACACAGCTGTTTTAATAAACTGGGGAGCTAAAAGTTCTTCTAACAGGCAATAAACAGCACTGAGGTTATTTTTGGTGTTGTTTTGGGGGATGTTTGAAACAAAGTTCTTGTCAATACAGTAATCAGAGTCAATTTCAGACTAGATACTCTTTTATTATTTCAAGACCAGTTGGCATGGTGACTTTTTTACCTTATACCGGTTCCTTTTGGAGTACAAGCCTGGGAGAAGCATGGAAAATATAAGCAGCCATGAAATATGTGAACATATTACTTTTAAGAGTTAAAAAAGGAGAGGCGTCTTGCCCACAAGGTATAGCCTCATGTAAAGTAGTCAGTGAATGAGAAATATAATCTAGAAGTTTTATCAGAAGAACTTCTGATGTAAAGCAAAAAGTCTGGTGTTCACAAATAATGATTGGATTGTTTTATACAGTGTAATGTTCTAGATTATATTTCTCATTCACTGACTACAGTGAACATTCTGAGTGGTGGGCACCGTAATGTTACAATGCAGAACTGGACACAGCTAAATCCTTCAAGGAAAATTTTAAGGGAAATTTTCCTTACTGTATTTGTCTTTCCCACCTGCTTCCTGTTTTGTAGTGATAGTTTTAATTTTAATATATTAAGTTGTCCTGAAAGGAGGTTATATCTTGGTGTTGTACATGAAACTTTTTAAAATATATGTGGTACAATACTGTAATTATAGAACACCAAGAATATTTGACACGGCTGTTTTAATAAACTGGGGAGCTAAAAGTTCCTCTGATAAAACTTCTAGATTATATTTCTCATTCACGGACTACAGTGAACATTCTGAGTGGTGGGCACCGTAATGTTACAATGCAGAACTGGACACAGCTAAATCCTTCAAGGATTTATTAATATATTAAGTTGTCCTGAAAGGAGGTTATATCTTGGTGTTGTACATGAAACTTTTTATATATGTGGTACAATACTGTAATTATAGAACACCAAGAATATTTGACACGGCTGTTTTAATATACTGGGGAGCTAAAAGTTCTTATGATAAAACTTCTAACAGGCACTAAACAGTACTGAGGTTGTTTTTTGTTGTTTTGCGGATCGTCTGAAACAAAATTCTTGTCAATACAGTAATCAGAGGAGTCAATTTCAGACTAGATTCTGTTTTATTATTTGAAGACCAGTTGGCATGGTATCTTTTTTTACCTTATACCTTCTGAGTGGTGGGCACCGTAATGTAATTTTCATTACTCTATTTGTCTTTCCCCTGGATACTTGACAGGGGGATATCTCCCAGAAAATACAGTATACTTGACAGGGAAAATTTCCTGGTAAATACAGGATACTTGACAGGGTGGAAATTTCCTGGCGAAAACAGGATACTGGACAGGGGGATATTTCCTGGCAAATGCAGGATACTTGACGGGGGGTAAATTTCCCAGAAAATACAGGATACTTGACTGGGAAAATTTCCTGGCAAATACAGGATACTTGACAGGGCTATTTCCTGGCAAATACAGGATACTTGACGGGGGGAAATTTCCCTGAAAATACAGGATACTTGACAGGGGTGAAATTTCCCCGCAAATACCTGGACACAGCTAAATCCTTCAAGCAAACTTTTAAGGGAAATTTTCATTACTGTAATTATAGAACACCAAGAATATTTTACACAGCTGTTTTAATAAACTGGCGAGCTAAAAGTTCTTCTGATAAAACTTCTAACAGGCAATAAATAGCACTGAGGTTATTTTTGGTGTTTTGGGGGATGTTTGAAACAAAGTTCTTGTCAATACAGTAATCAGAGTCAATTTCAGACTAGATACTCTTTTATTATTTCAAGACCAGTTGGCATGGTGACTTTTTTACCTTATACCGGTTCCTTTTGGAGTACAAGCCTGGGAGAAGCATGGAAAATATAAGCAGCCATGAAATATGTGAACATATTATTTTTAAGAGTTAAAAAAGGAGAGGCCTCTTGCCCACAAGGTATAGCCTCATGTAAAGTAGTCAGTGAATGAGAAATATAATCTAGAAGTTTTATCAGAAGAACTTCTGATGTAAAGCAAAAAGTCTGGTGTTCACAAATAATGATTGGATTGTTTTATACAGTGTAATGTTCTAGATTATATTTCTCATTCACTGACTACAGTGAACATTCTGAGTGGCGGGCACCGTAATGTTACAATGCAGAACTGGACACAGCTAAATCCTTCAAGGAAAATTTTAAGGGAAATTTTCATTACTCTATTTGTGTTTCCCCTGGATACTTGACAGGGGGATATTTCCCAGGAAATACAGTATACTTGACAGGGGGAAATTTCCCAGAAAATACAGGATACTTGACTGGGAAAATTTCCTGGCAAATACAGGATACTTGACAGGGTGGAAAATTCCTGGCGAAAACAGGATACTTGACAGGGCTATTTCCTGGCAAAAACAGGATACTTGATGGGGGGATATTTCCCAGAAAATACAGGATACTTGACAGGGGGGAAATTTCCCTGCAAATACAGTATACTTGACAGGGCTAAAATTCATGCCGAAAACAGGATACTTGGCAGGGCTATTTCCTGGCAAATACAGGATACTTGGGGGGGGGGAAATTTCCCAGAAAATACAGGATACTTGACAGGGGGAAATTTCCCGGCAAATACAGTATACTTGACAGG
This sequence comes from Bradypodion pumilum, assembly GCA_035047305.1. NCBI lineage: Eukaryota > Metazoa > Chordata > Lepidosauria > Squamata > Chamaeleonidae > Bradypodion > Bradypodion pumilum. The sequence continues at coordinate 19,817,516 of JAWDJD010000009.1, read as the reverse complement.
GCGAAAATTCCTGGCAAAAACTGGATACTTGACAGGGTCAATTTCCCCCTGAAAATACAGGATACTTGACAGGGGTGAAATTTCCCCGCAAATACAGTATACAGACCTGGACACAGCTAAATCCTTCAAGGGAAATTTTCATTACTGTAATTATAGAACACCAAGAATATTTGACACAGCTGTTTTAATAAACTGGGGAGCTAAAAGTTCTTCTGATAAAACTTCTAACAGGCAATAAACAGCACTGAGGTTGTTTTTTGTTGTTGTTGTTTTGGGGGACGTTTGAAACAAAGTTCTTGTCAATACAGTAATCAGAGTCAAATTCAGACTAGATACTCTTTTATTATTTCAAGACCAGTTGGCATGGTGACATTTTTACCTTATACCGGTTCCTTTTGGAGTACAAGCCTGGGAGAAGCATGGAAAATATAAGCAGCCATGAAATATGTGAACATATTATTTTTAAGAGTTAAAAAAGGAGAGGCCTCTTGCCCACAAGGTATAGCCTCATGTAAAGTAGTCAGTGAATGAGAAATATAATCTAGAAGTTTTATCAGAAGAACTTCTGATGTAAAGCAAAAAGTCTGGTGTTCACAAATAATGATTGGATTGTTTTATACAGTGTAATGTTCTAGATTATATTTCTCATTCACTGACTACAGTGAACATTCTGAGTGGTGGGCACCGTAATGTTACAATGCAGAACTGGACACAGCTAAATCCTTCAACGAAAATTTTAAGGGAAATTTTCATTACTGTATTTGTCTTTCCCACCTGCTTCCTGTTTTGTAGTGATAGTTTTAATTTTAATATTTTAAGTAGTCCTGAAATTAGGTTATAGCTTGTTGTTGTACATTAACCTTTTTAAAATATATGTGGTACAATACTGTAATTATAGAACACCAAGAATATTTGACACGGCTGTTTTAATAAACTGGGGAGCTCAAAGTTCTTCTGATAAAACTTCTAGATTATATTTCTCATTCACTGACTACCGTGAACATTCTGAGTGGTGGGCACCGTAATGTTACAATGCAGAACTGGACAGCTAAATCCTTCAAGGAAAATTTTAAGGGAAATTTTCATTACTGTATTTGTCTTTCCCACCTGCTTCCTGTTTTGTAGTGATAGTTTTAATTTTAATATTTTAAGTTGTCCTGAAAGTAGGTTATATCTTGGTGTTGTACATGAAACTTTTTAAAGTATATGTGGTACAATACTGTAATTATAGAACACCAAGAATATTTGACACGGCTGTTTTAATAAACTGGGGAGCTAAAAGTTCTTCTGATAAAACTTCTAATAGGCACTAAACAGTACTGAGGTTGTTTTTTTTGTTTTGCGGTACGTCTGAAACAAAATTCTTGTCAATACAGTAATCAGAGGAGTCAATTTCAGACTAGATTCTGTTTTATTATTTGAAGACCAGTTGGCATGGTATCTTTTTTTACCTTATACCGGTTCCTTTTGGAGTACAAGCCTGGGAGAAGGATGGAAAATATAAACAGCCATGAAATATGTGAACACATATTATTTTTTAAGAGTTAAAAAAGGAGAGGCCTCTTGCTCACAAGGCATAGCCTCATGTAAAGCAAAAAGTCTGTTGTGTTCACAGATACATGATTAGATTGTTTTATGCAGTGTAATGTTCTAGATTATATTTCTCATTCACTGACTACAGTGAACATTCTGAGTGGTGGGCACCGTAATGTTACAATGCAGAACTGGACACAGCTAAATCCTTCAAGGAAAATTTTAAGGGAAATTTTCATTACTCTATTTGTGTTTCCCCTGGATACTTGACAGGGGGATATTTCCCAGGAAATACAGTATACTTGACAGGGGGAAATTTCCCAGAAAATACAGGATACTTGACTGGGAAAATTTCCTGGCAAATACAGGATACTTGACAGGGTGGAAAATTCCTGGCGAAAACAGGATACTTGACAGGGCTATTTCCTGGCAAATACAGGATACTTGACGGGGGGAAATTTCCCAGAAAATACAGGATACTTGACAGGGGGGAAATTTCCCGGCAAATACAGTATACTTGACAGGGCGAAAATTCCTGCCGAAAACAGGATACTTGGCAGGGCTATTTCCTGGCAAATACAGGATATTTGACGGGGGGAAATTTCCCAGAAAATACAGGATACTTGACAGGGGGTAATTTCCCGGCAAATACAGTATACTTGACAGGGCGAAGATTCCTGGCAAAAACTGGATACTTGACAGGGCGAAGATTCCTGGCAAAAACTGGATACTTGACAGGGTCAATTTCCCCCTGAAAATACAGGATACTTGATACTTTCAAGACCAGTTGGCATGGTGACTTTTTTACCTTATACCGGTTCCTTTTGGAGTACAAGCCTGGGAGAAGCATGGAAAATATAAGCAGCCATGAAATATGTGAACACATATTATTTTTAAGAGTTAAAAAAGGAGAGGCCTCTTGCCCACAAGGTATAGCCTCATGTAAAGTAGTCAGTGAATGAGAAATATAATCTTGAAGTTTTATCAGAACTTCTGATGTAAAGCAAAAAGTCTCGTGTTCACACATAATGATTAGATTGTTTTATACTGTGTAATGTTCTAGATTATATTTCTCATTCACTGATTACAGTGAACATTCTGAGTGGTGGGCACCGTAATGTTACAATGCAGAACTGGACACAGATAAATCCTTCAAGGAATTTTTTTTTTATTGAGTTTTTAATAAACATACAAAAAAAGAAAAGAAAACATTAACAGTACATTAACAATACATTACACTAACAAGTCCATAGTATCATACTAACAAACATTACTATATGCTAGCACATAACAATATCTATATTCATTAACTACTGTTTAACCACCAAATATTAAGAACCATTATTTCAAAGTCCAAAGTAATAAAAAGAACTTTCTGTACTACCACTAATCTTTTTAACCAATAAAAATCACCCTGTGAATATATACAATGCCCGGAGAGTTTATTTTCTACTCAGCTCCAGAAGCTTCTTTGAGATGGTACTGGTCCTGAACTATCACTTGCCATAATAGAGTGATACACGAACGCTTTCCATATATTCCAAAATCTATTCTCTTTTAAATTATCTCTTTTGACTTTAATCTCCCATGTCAATTTATCATTCAGTGCTAAACTCCACATTTCTTTATACCATTCTCCAACCTGAATATCTGCATCATTTTTCCAATTTCTGGCTATACATTGTCTACCCGTTGTCAGTACAATTTCCAGCAATTCTTTTTCCTCCTTGTTTAAACCCAAATCTTCCACATTCGTTAAAAGAATAGTACCCGACACCAGCTTAACACTTTTACCCAATATTTCACCATTCATTTTCTATTCTTCCCCAAAAATCCCTTATTTTTTTACAACTCCACCACATATGTTCATATGTTCCATCAAATTCTTTACATCTCCAACATAACTTATCTCTTTTATTATCCATCTGGTAAAGTCTTAATGGAGTCAGGTACCATTGCCACAACATCTTGAAATTATGTTCTTTAATTCTTACAGACATTGTTCTCATAATTCTCTTTTTCCATTTATTTTTCCATTCAATCGCCCCAATTTTTATATTTAAATTTTGTTCCCACTTCCGTTTCAAATCCTCCTGTGGATCTGCACCTCTATTCAATATATTATAAAGCTTACTTACAAGACCCTTAATACTACTTTCCCCTTTTCTAATCTTCCTTACCAATTCCTCAAATTCCGTAAGTACTCTATCTGACCCTAGTTCTCTTTTATATTTTTTATTCCAATTGTCCACCTTTAACTTCTGAAACCAATTCAAATTTAGTATCTCAAACATTTTTTTCCGCTCGGCATCAACATCACATGCTTTTAACCAATCCTTCAGTAACAACGTCCCATTTTTATCCAATATTTCTATTTTTTCTTTGTCTAATTTTATTGGGAAACACATCATATCAGTCAATTCCAAGATTGGGGAGAGATTCGAAACCATATCTTTTTTTACCTTCTTCCACACCTCCATGAGACCTTTCATCATAGTATTATTTGACCTTTTCACCTTATCCTTTATTCCCAGAAAATTCAAGTTTCCAATATTTCTGTATTCTTTCATTTCCAATTGTTCCCAAATTACCTTTTCTCTTGCCAAGATCTTCACAACATTCTTAACTTGAAATGCTCGGTAATATACTAACAAATTTTAAGGGAAATTTTCCTTACTGTATTTGTCTTTCCCACCTGCTTCCTGTTTTGTAGTGATAGTTTTAATTTTATTATTTTAAGTTGTCCTGAGAATAGGTTATATCTTGGTGTTGTACATGAAACTTTTTAAAATATATGTGTTACCAAGAACACCAAGTATAGAACACCAAGAATATTTGACATGGCTGTTTTAGTAAACTGGGGAGCTAAAAGTTCTTCTGATAAAACCTCACTAAACAGCACTGAGGTTGTTTTTTGTTGTTTTGCCTGAAACAAAATTCTTGTCAATACAGTAATCAGAGGAGTCAATTTCAGACTAGATACTGTTTTATTATTTGAAGACCATTTGGCATGGTGACTTTTTTTACCTTATACCGGTTCCTTTTGGAGTACAAGCCTGGGAGAAGGATGGAAAATATAAACAGCCATGACACTCCCGGGGTCAAGAAAATCACATTTTTTCACAATCCCGGGTTCAGGAGATTCTGATTTTTTTCACACTCCCGGGGTCAGGAAAGTGGATTTTTTTCACACTCCCAGGGTCAGGAAAATTGGATTTTTTTCACACTCCCGGGGTCAGGAAAATTGGGTTTTTTTGACACTCCCAGGGTCAAGAAAATCACATTTTTTCACATTCCCAGGTTCAGGAGATTCTAATTTTTTTCACATTCCCGGGGTCAAGAAAATCAGATATTTTCACACTCCCGGGGTCAGGAAATTCTGATATTTTTCACACTCCCGGGTTCAGGAAAATCGGATATTTTCACACTCCCGGGGTCCAGAAAATCACATTTTTTCACACTCGCGGGGTCTGGAAATTCTGATATTTTTCACACTCCCGGGGTCAGGAAAACCAGATTTTTTTCAAACTTTCCGGGTCAGGAAAATTGGATTTTTTTCACACTCCCAGAGTCAGGAAAATTGGATTTTTTTCACACTCCCGGGGTCAGGAAAATTGGATTTTTTTCACACTCCTGGGGTCAGGAAAATTTAATTTTTTTCACACTCCAGGGGTCAAGAAAATCACATTTTTTCACTCTCGCAGAGTCAGGAAATTCTGATATTTTTCACACTCCCGGGGTCAGGACAATTTAATTTTTTTCACACTCCAGGGGTAAAGAAAATCAGATATTTTCACACTCCCGGGGTCAGGAAATTCTGATATTTTTTACACTCCCGGGGTCAGGAAAATCGGATATTTTCACACTCCCGGGGTCAAGAAAATCACATTTTTTCACACTCCCAGGGTCAGGAAAACCAGATTTTTTTCAAACTCCCCAGGTCAGGAAAATTGGATTTTTTTCACACTCCCGGGGTCAGGAAAATTTAATTTTTTTCACACTCCAGGGGTCCAGAGAATCACATTTTTTCACTCTCGCGGGGTTAGGAAATTCTGATATTTTTCGCACTCCCGAGGTCAGGAAAATCACATTTTTCACACTCCCGGGTTCAGGAGATTCTGATTTTTTTCACACTCCCGGGGTCAGGAAAGTGGATTTTTTTCACACTCCCAGGGTCAGGAAAATTGGATTTTTTTCACATTCCCGGGGTCAGGAAAATTGGATTTTTTTCACAATCCCGGGGTCAGGAAAATTGGGTTTTTTTGACACTCCCGGGGTCAAGAAAATCACATTTTTTCACACTCCCAGGTTCAGGAGATTCTGTTTTTTTTCACATTCCCGGGGTCAAGAAAATCAGATATTTTCACACTCCCGGGGTCAGGAAATTCTGATATTTTTCACACTCCCGGGTTCAGGAAAATCGGATATTTTCACACTCCCGGGGTCAAGAAAATCACATTTTTTCACACTCGCGGGGTCTGGAAATTCTGATATTTTTCACACTCCCGGGGTCAGGAAAACCAGATTTTTTTCAAACTCCCCGGGTCAGGAAAATTGGATTTTTTTCACACTCCCGGGGTCCCGAAAATTGAATTTTTTTCAAACTCCCAGAGTCAGGAAAATCACATTTTTTCACACTCGCGGGGTCTGGAAATTCTGATATTTTTCACACTCCCGGGGTCAGGAAAACCAGATTTTTTTCAAACTTTCCGGGTCAGGAAAATTGGATTTTTTTCACACTCCCAGAGTCAGGAAAATTGGATTTTTTTCACACTCTCGGGGTCAGGAAAATTGGATTTTTTTCACACTCCTGGGGTCAGGAAAATCACATTTTTTCACTCTCCCAGGGTCAGGAAATTCTGATATTTTTCACACTCCCGGGGTCAGGAGAATTTAATTTTTTTCACACTCCCGGGGTCAGGAAAATTACATTTTTCACACTCGCGGGGTTAGGAAATTCTGATATTTTTCGCACTCCCGAGGTCAGGAAAATCACATTTTTCACACTCCCGTGTTCAGGAGATTCTGATTTTTTTCACACTCCCGGGGTCAGGAAAGTGGATTTTTTTCACACTCCCAGGGTCAGGAAAATTGGATTTTTTTCACATTCCCGGGGTCAGGAAAATTGGATTTTTTTCACAATCCCGGGGTCAGGAAAATTGGGTTTTTTTGACACTCCCGGGGTCAAGAAAATCACATTTTTTCACACTCCCAGGTTCAGGAGATTCTGTTTTTTTTCACATTCCCGGGGTCAAGAAAATCAGATATTTTCACACTCCCGGGGTCAGGAAATTCTGATATTTTTCACACTCCCGGGTTCAGGAAAATCGGATATTTTCACACTCCCGGGGTCAAGAAAATCACATTTTTTCACACTCGCGGGGTCTGGAAATTCTGATATTTTTCACACTCCCGGGGTCAGGAAAACCAGATTTTTTTCAAACTCCCCGGGTCAGGAAAATTGGATTTTTTTCACACTCCCGGGGTCCCGAAAATTGAATTTTTTTCAAACTCCCAGAGTCAGGAAAATCACATTTTTTCACCCTCGCGGGGTCTGGAAATTCTGATATTTTTCACACTCCCGGGGTCAGGAAAACCAGATTTTTTTCAAACTTTCCGGGTCAGGAAAATTGGATTTTTTTCACACTCCCAGAGTCAGGAAAATTGGATTTTTTTCACACTCTCGGGGTCAGGAAAATTGGATTTTTTTCACACTCCTGGGGTCAGGAAAATCACATTTTTTCACTCTCCCAGGGTCAGGAAATTCTGATATTTTTCACACTCCCGGGGTCAGGAGAATTTAATTTTTTTCACACGCCAGGGGTAAAGAAAATCAGATATTTTCACACTCCCGGGGTCAGGAAATTCTGATATTTTTTACACTCCTGGGGTCAGGAAAATCGGATATTTTCACACTCCCGGGGTCAAGAAAATCACATTTTTTCACACTCCCGGGGTCAGGAAAACCAGATTTTTTTCAAACTCCCCGGGTCAGGAAAATTGGATTTTTTTCACACTCCCGGGGTCAGGAAAATTTAATTTTTTTCACACTCCAGGGGTCAAGAAAATCACATTTTTTCACTCTCGCGGGGTCAGGAAATTCTGATATTTTTCACACTCCCGGGGTCAGGAAAATCGGATATTTTCACACTCCCGGGGTCAAGAAAATCACATTTTTTCACACTCGTGGGGTCAGGAAATTCTGATATTTTTCACACTCCTGGAGTCAGGAAAACCAGATTTTTTTCAAACTCCCCGGGTCAGGAAAATTGGATTTTTTCCACACTACCGGGGTCAGGAAAATTGGATTTTTTTCACACTCCCGTGGTCAGGAAAACCAGATTTTTTTCAAACTCCCGGGGTCAGGAAAATTGGATTTTTTTCACACTCCCGGGGTCAGGAAAATTTAATTTTTTTCACACTCCAGGGGTCAAGAAAATCACATTTTTTCACACTCCCGGGGTCAGGAAATTTTGATATTTTTCACACTCCCGGGGTCAGGAAAATCACATTTTTCACACTCCCGGGTTCAGGAGATTCTGATTTTTTTCACACTCCCGGGGTCAGGAAAGTGGATTTTTTTCACACTCCCAGGGTCAGGAAAATTGGATTTTTTTCACATTCCTGGGGTCAGGAAAATTGGATTTTTTTCACACTCCCGGGGTCAGGAAAATTGGATTTTTTTCACAATCCCGGGGTCAGGAAAATTGGGTTTTTTTGACACTCCCGGGGTCAAGAAAATCACATTTTTTCACACTCCCAGGTTCAGGAGATTCTGTTTTTTTTCACATTCCCGGGGTCAAGAAAATCAGATATTTTCACACTCCAGGGGTCAGGAAATTCTGATATTTTTCACACTCCCGGGTTCAGGAAAATCGGATATTTTCACACTCCCGGGGTCAAGAAAATCACATTTTTTCACACTCGCGGGGTCTGGAAATTCTGATATTTTTCACACTCCCGGGGTCAGGAAAACCAGATTTTTTTCAAACTCCCCGGGTCAGGAAAATTGGATTTTTTTCACACTCCCGGGGTCCCGAAAATTGAATTTTTTTCACACTCCCAGAGTCAGGAAAATCACATTTTTTCACACTCGCGGGGTCAGGAAATTCTGATATTTTTCACACTCCCGGGGTCAGGAAAACCAGATTTTTTTCAAACTCCCCGGGCCAGGAAAATTGGATTTTTTTCACACTCCCGGGGTCAGGAAAATTGAATTTTTTCACACTCCCGGGGTCAGGAAAATTGAATTTTTTCACACTCCCGGGGTCAGGAAAATTTAATTTTTTTCACACTCCAGGGGTCAAGAAAATCACATTTTTTCACACTCGTGGGGTCAGGAAATTCTGATATTTTTCACACTAGTGGAGTCAGGAAAACCAGATTTTTTTCAAACTCCCCGGGTCAGGAAAATTGGATTTTTTTCACACTACCGGGGTCAGGAAAATTGGATTTTTTTCACACTCCCAGGGGCCAGAAAACCAGATTTTTTTCAAACTCCCGGGGTCAGGAAAATTGGATTTTTTTCACACTCCCCGGGTCAGGAAAATTTAATTTTTTTCACACTCCAGGGGTCAAGAAAATCACATTTTTTCACACTCGTGGGGTCAGGAAATTCTGATATTTTTCACACTCCTGGAGTCAGGAAAACCAGATTTTTTTCAAACTCCCCGGGTCAGGAAAATTGGATTTTTTCCACACTACTGGGGTCAGGAAAATTGGATTTTTTTCACACTCCCGTGGTCAGGAAAACCAGATTTTTTTCAAACTCCCGGGGTCAGGAAAATTGGATTTTTTTCACACTCCCGGGGTCAGGAAAATTTAATTTTTTTCACACTCCAGGGGTCAAGAAAATCACATTTTTTCACTCTCGCAGTGTCAGGAAATTTTGATATTTTTCACACTCCCGGGGTCAGGAAAATCACATTTTTCACACTCGCGGGGTTAGGAAATTCTGATATTTTTCACACTCCCGGGGTCAGGAAAGTGGATTTTTTTCACACTCCCAGGGTCAGGAAAATTGGATTTTTTTCACATTCCTGGGGTCAGGAAAATTGGATTATTTTGACAATCCCGGGGTCAGGAAAATTGGGTTTTTTTGACACTCCCGGGGTCAAGAAAATCACATTTTTTCACACTCCCAGGTTCAGGAGATTCTGGTTTTTTTCACATTACCGGGGTCAAGAAAATCAGATATTTTCACACTCCCGGGGTCAGGAAATTCTGATATTTTTCACACTCCCGGGTTCAGGAAAATCAGATATTTTCACACTCCCGGGGTCAAGAAAATCACATTTTTTCACACTCGCGGGGTCTGGAAATTCTGATATTTTTCACACTCCCGGGGTCAGGAAAACCAGATTTTTTTCAAACTCCCCGGGTCAGGAAAATTGGATTTTTTTCACACTCCCGGGGTCCCGAAAATTGAATTTTTTTCACACTCCCAGAGTCAGGAAAATCACATTTTTTCACACTCGCGGGGTTAGGAAATTCTGATATTTTTCACACTCCCGGGGTCAGGAAAACCAGATTTTTTTCAAACTCCCCGGGTCAGGAAAATTGGATTTTTTTCACACTCCCGGGGTCAGGAAAATTGAATTTTTTCACACTCCCGGGGTCAGGAAAATTGAATTTTTTCACACTCCCGGGGTCAGGAAAATTGGATTTTTTTCACACTCCTGTGGTCAGGAAAATCACATTTTTTCACTCTCGCAGGGTCAGGAAATTCTGATATTTTTCACACTCCCGGGGTCAGGAGAATTTAATTTTTTTCACACTCCAGGGGTAAAGAAAATCAGATATTTTCACACTCCCGGGGTCAGGAAATTCTGATATTTTTCACACTCGCGGGGTCAGGAAATTCTGATATTTTTCACACTCCCGGGGTCAGGAAAACCAGATTTTTTTTCAAACTCCCCGTGTCAGGAAAATTGGATTTTTTTCACACTCCTGGGGTCAGGAAAATTTAATTTTTTTCACACTCCAGGGGTCAAGAAAATCACATTTTTTCACACTCGTGGGGTCAGGAAATTCTGATATTTTTCACACTCCTGGAGTCAGGAAAACCAGATTTTTTTCAAACTCCCCGGGTCAGGAAAATTGGATTTTTTTCACACTACCGGGGTCAGGAAAATTGGATTTTTTTCACACTCCCAGGGGCCAGAAAACCAGATTTTTTTCAAACTCCCGGGGTCAGGAAAATTGGATTTTTTTCACACTCCCCGGGTCAGGAAAATTTAATTTTTTTCACACTCCAGGGGTCAAGAAAATCACATTTTTTCACTCTCGCGGGGTCAGGAAATTCTGATATTTTTCACACTCCCGCGGTCAGGAAAATTTAATTTTTTTCACACTCCAGGGGTCAAGAAAATCACATTTTTTCACTCTCGCGGGGTCAGGAAATTCTGATATTTTTCACACTCCCGAGGTCAGGAAAATCACATTTTTAACACTCCAGGGTTCAGGAAAATTAGATTTTTTCAAACTCCCGGGGTCAGGAAAATTGGATTTTTTTCACACTCCCGGGGTCAAGAAAATCACATTTTTTCACACTCCCGGGGTCAGGAAATTCTGATTTTTTTCACACTCCCGGTGTTAGGAAAATCACGTTTTTCACACTCCCGGGATCAGGAGAATTTAATTTTTTTCACACTCCCGGGGTCAAGAAAATCAGATATTTTCACCCTCCCGGGGTCAGGAAAATTTAAATTTTTCACACTCCTGGGGTCAAGAAAATCATAATTTTTCACACTCGCGGGGTCAGGAAATTCTGATATTTTTCACACTCCCGGTGTCAGGAAAATCGGATATTTTCACACTCCCGGGTTCAGGAAAACCAGATTTTTTTCAAACTCCCGGGGGTCAGGAAAATTGGATTTTTTCACAATCCCAGGGTCAGGAAATTTGGTTTTTTTTCACACTCCCGGGGTCAAGAAAATCACATTTTTTCACTCTCCCGGGTTCAGGAGATTCTGATTTTTTTCACACTCCCGGGGTCAGGAAAATTGGATTTTTTTCACACTCCCAGAGTCAGGAAAATTGGATTTTTTTCACACTCCCGGGGTCAGGAAAATTGGATTTTTTTCACACTCCGGGGGTCAGGAAAATTGGATTTTTTTCACACTCCCGGGGTCAGGAAAATTGGATTTTTTTCACAATCCCGGGGTCAGGAAAATTGTTTTTTTTGACACTCCCGGGGTCAAGAAAATCACATTTTTTCACACTCCCGGGTTCAGGAGATTCTGATTTTTTTCACACTCCCGGGGTCAAGAAAATCACATTTTTCACACTCCCGGGGTCAGGAAATACTGATTTTTTTGCACACTCCCGGTGTTAGGAAAATCACATTTTTCACACTCCCGGGGTCAGGAAAATTGGATTTTTTCACACTCCCGGGGTCAGGAGAATTCAATTTTTTTCACACTTCTGGGGTCAAGAAAATCAGATATTTTCACACTCCCGGGGTCAGGAAAATTTAATTTTTTTCACACTCCCGGGGTCAAGAAAATCACATTTTTTCACACTCGCGGGGTCAGGACATTATGATATTTTTCACACTCGCGGGGTCAGGAAAATCAGATATTTTCACACTCCCGGGGTCAAGAAAATCACATTTTTCACACTCACGGGGTCAGGAAATTCTGATATTTTTCACACTCCCAGGGTCAGGAAAATTTAATTTTTTTCATACTCCAGGGGTCAAGAAAATTGGATTTTTTTCACACTCCCGGGGTTAGGAAATTCTGATATTTTTCACACTCCCGGGGTCAGGAAAACCAGATTTTTTTCAAACTCCCCGGGTCAGGAAAATTGGATTTTTTTCACACTCCCGGGGTCCCGAAAATTGAATTTTTTTCACACTCCCAGAGTCAGGAAAATCACATTTTTTCACACTCGCGGGGTCAGGAAATTCTGATATTTTTCACACTCCCGGGGTCAGGAAAACCAGATTTTTTTCAAACTCCCCGGGCCAGGAAAATTGGATTTTTTTCACAGTCCCGGGGTCAGGAAAATTGAATTTTTTCACACTCCCGGGGTCAGGAAAATTGAATTTTTTCACACTCCCGGGGTCAGGAAAATTTAATTTTTTTCACACTCCAGGGGTCAAGAAAATCACATTTTTTCACACTCGTGGGGTCAGGAAATTCTGATATTTTTCACACTAGTGGAGTCAGGAAAACCAGATTTTTTTCAAACTCCCCGGGTCAGGAAAATTGGATTTTTTTCACACTCCCAGGGGCCAGAAAACCAGATTTTTTTCAAACTCCCGGGGTCAGGAAAATTGGATTTTTTTCACACTCCCCGGGTCAGGAAAATTGGGGTTTTTTCACACTCCCGGGGTCAAGAAAATCACATTATTCACACTCCCGGGTTCAGGAGATTCTGATTTTTTTCACACTCCCGGGGTCAAGAAAATCACATTTTTTCACACTCGTGGGGTCAGGAAATTCTGATATTTTTCACACTCCTGGAGTCAGGAAAACCAGATTTTTTTCAAACTCCCCGGGTCAGGAAAATTGGATTTTTTCCACACTACCGGGGTCAGGAAAATTGGATTTTTTTCACACTCCCGTGGTCAGGAAAACCAGATTTTTTTCAAACTCCCGGGGTCAGGAAAATTGGATTTTTTTCACACTCCCGGGGTCAGGAAAATTTAATTTTTTTCACACTCCAGGGGTCAAGAAAATCACATTTTTTCACTCTCGCAGTGTCAGGAAATTTTGATATTTTTCACACTCCCGGGGTCAGGAAAATCACATTTTTCACACTCGCGGGGTTAGGAAATTCTGATATTTTTCACACTCCCGGGGTCAGGAAAGTGGATTTTTTTCACACTCCCAGGGTCAGGAAAATTGGATTTTTTTCACATTCCTGGGGTCAGGAAAATTGGATTATTTTCACAATCCCGGGGTCAGGAAAATTGGGTTTTTTTGACACTCCCGGGGTCAAGAAAATCACATTTTTTCACACTCCCAGGTTCAGGAGATTCTGTTTTTTTTCACATTACCGGGGTCAAGAAAATCAGATATTTTCACACTCCCGGGGTCAGGAAATTCTGATATTTTTCACACTCCCGGGGTCAGGAAAATTGGATTTTTTTCACAATCCCGGGGTCAGGAAAATTGTTTTTTTTGACACTCCCGGGGTCAAGAAAATCACATTTTTTCACACTCCCGGGTTCAGGAGATTCTGATTTTTTTCACACTCCCGGGGTCAAGAAAATCACATTTTTCACACTCCCGGGGTCAGGAAATACTGATTTTTTTGCACACTCCCGGTGTTAGGAAAATCACATTTTTCACACTCCCGGGGTCAGGAAAATTGGATTTTTTCACACTCCCGGGGTCAGGAGAATTCAATTTTTTTCACACTTCTGGGGTCAAGAAAATCAGATATTTTCACACTCCCGGGGTCAGGAAAATTTAATTTTTTTCACACTCCCGGGGTCAAGAAAATCACATTTTTTCACACTCGCGGGGTCAGGACATTATGATATTTTTCACACTCGCGGGGTCAGGAAAATCAGATATTTTCACACTCCCGGGGTCAAGAAAATCACATTTTTCACACTCACGGGGTCAGGAAATTCTGATATTTTTCACACTCCCAGGGTCAGGAAAATTTAATTTTTTTCATACTCCAGGGGTCAAGAAAATTGGATTTTTTTCACACTCCCGGGGTTAGGAAATTCTGATATTTTTCACACTCCCGAGGTCAGGAAAATCGGATATTTTCACACTCCAGGGTTCAGGAAAATCAGATTTTTTTCAAACTCCCGGGGTCAGGAAAATTGGATTTTTTTCACACTCCCGGGGTCAAGAAAATCACATTTTTTTCACACTCCCAGGGTCAGGAAATTCTGATTTTTTTCACACTCCCGGTGTTAGGAAAATCACATTTTTCACACTCCCGGGGTCAGGAGAATTTAATTTTTGTCACACTCCCGGGGTCAAGAAAATCAGATATTTTCACACTCCCGGGGGCAGGAAAATTTAATTTTTTTCACACTCCTGGGGTCAAGAAAATCACGTTTTTCACACTCGCGGGGTTAGGAAATTCTGATATTTTTCACACTCCCGGGGTCAGGGAAATCGGATATTTTCACACTCCCGGGTTCAGGAAAACCAGATTTTTTTCAAACTCCCCGGGTCAGGAAAATTGGATTTTTTTCACACTCCCGGGGGTCAGGAAAATTGGATTTTTTCACAATCCCAGGGTCAGGAAATTTGGTTTTTTTTCACACTCCCGGGGTCAAGAAAATCACATTTTTCACACTCCCGGGGTCAGGAGAATTTAATTTTTTTCACACTCCCGGGGTCAAGAAAATCAGATATTTTCACACTCCCGGTGGCAGGAAAATTTAATTTTTTTCACACTCCCGGGGTCAAGACAATCACATTTTTTCACTCTCCCGGGTTCAGGAGATTCTGATTTTTTTCCCACTCCCGGGGTCAGGAAAATTGGATTTTTTTCACACTCCCAGAGTCAAGAAAATTTAATTTTTTTCACACTCCAGGGGTCAAGAAAATCACATTTTTTTCACTCTCGCGGGGTCAGGAAATTCTGATATTTTTCACACTCCCGGGGTCAGGAAAATCGGATATTTTCACACTCCAGGGGTCAAGAAAATCACATTTTTCACACTCGTGGGGTTAGGAAATTCTGATATTTTTCACACTCCCGAGGTCAGGAAAATCACATTTTTCACACTCCAGGGTTCAGGAAAATTATATTTTTTCAAACTCCCGGGGTCAGGAAAATTGGATTTTTTCCACACTACCGGGGTCAGGAAAATTGGATTTTTTTCACACTCCCGTGGTCAGGAAAACCAGATTTTTTTCAAACTCCCGGGGTCAGGAAAATTGGATTTTTTTCACACTCCCGGGGTCAGGAAAATTTAATTTTTTTCACACTCCAGGGGTCAAGAAAATCACATTTTTTCACACTCCCGGGGTCAGGAAATTTTGATATTTTTCACACTCCCGGGGTCAGGAAAATCACATTTTTCACACTCGCGGGGTTAGGAAATTCTGATATTTTTCACACTCCCGAGGTCAGGAAAATCACATTTTTCACACTCCCGGGTTCAGGAGATTCTGATTTTTTTCACACTCCCGGGGTCAGGAAAGTGGATTTTTTTCACACTCCCAGGGTCAGGAAAATTGGATTTTTTTCACATTCCTGGGGTCAGGAAAATTGGATTTTTTTCACACTCCCGGGGTCAGGAAAATTGGATTTTTTTCACAATCCCGGGGTCAGGAAAATTGGGTTTTTTTGACACTCCCGGGGTCAAGAAAATCACATTTTTTCACACTCCCAGGTTCAGGAGATTCTGTTTTTTTTCACATTCCCGGGGTCAAGAAAATCAGATATTTTCACACTCCAGGGGTCAGGAAATTCTGATATTTTTCACACTCCCGGGTTCAGGAAAATCGGATATTTTCACACTCCCGGGGTCAAGAAAATCACATTTTTTCACACTCGCGGGGTCTGGAAATTCTGATATTTTTCACACTCCCGGGGTCAGGAAAACCAGATTTTTTTCAAACTCCCCGGGTCAGGAAAATTGGATTTTTTTCACACTCCCGGGGTCCCGAAAATTGAATTTTTTTCACACTCCCAGAGTCAGGAAAATCACATTTTTTCACACTCGCGGGGTCAGGAAATTCTGATATTTTTCACACTCCCGGGGTCAGGAAAACCAGATTTTTTTCAAACTCCCCGGGCCAGGAAAATTGGATTTTTTTCACACTCCCGGGGTCAGGAAAATTGAATTTTTTCACACTCCCGGGGTCAGGAAAATTGAATTTTTTCACACTCCTGGGGTCAGGAAAATTTAATTTTTTTCACACTCCAGGGGTCAAGAAAATCACATTTTTTCACACTCGTGGGGTCAGGAAATTCTGATATTTTTCACACTAGTGGAGTCAGGAAAACCAGATTTTTTTCAAACTCCCCGGGTCAGGAAAATTGGATTTTTTTCACACTACCGGGGTCAGGAAAATTGGATTTTTTTCACACTCCCAGGGGCCAGAAAACCAGATTTTTTTCAAACTCCCGGGGTCAGGAAAATTGGATTTTTTTCACACTCCCCGGGTCAGGAAAATTTAATTTTTTTCACACTCCAGGGGTCAAGAAAATCACATTTTTTCACACTCGTGGGGTCAGGAAATTCTGATATTTTTCACACTCCTGGAGTCAGGAAAACCAGATTTTTTTCAAACTCCCCGGGTCAGGAAAATTGGATTTTTTCCACACTACCGGGGTCAGGAAAATTGGATTTTTTTCACACTCCCGTGGTCAGGAAAACCAGATTTTTTTCAAACTCCCGGGGTCAGGAAAATTGGATTTTTTTCACACTCCCGGGGTCAGGAAAATTTATTTTTTTTCACACTCCAGGGGTCAAGAAAATCACATTTTTTCACTCTCGCAGTGTCAGGAAATTTTGATATTTTTCACACTCCCGGGGTCAGGAAAATCACATTTTTCACACTCGCGGGGTTAGGAAATTCTGATATTTTTCACACTCCCGGGGTCAGGAAAGTGGATTTTTTTCACACTCCCAGGGTCAGGAAAATTGGATTTTTTTCACATTCCTGGGGTCAGGAAAATTGGATTATTTTCACAATCCCGGGGTCAGGAAAATTGGGTTTTTTTGACACTCCCGGGGTCAAGAAAATCACATTTTTTCACACTCCCAGGTTCAGGAGATTCTGTTTTTTTTCACATTACCGGGGTCAAGAAAATCAGATATTTTCACACTCCCGGGGTCAGGAAATTCTGATATTTTTCACACTCCCGGGTTCAGGAAAATCAGATATTTTCACACTCCCGGGGTCAAGAAAATCACATTTTTTCACACTCGCGGGGTCTGGAAATTCTGATATTTTTCACACTCCCGGGGTCCCGAAAATTGAATTTTTTTCACACTCCCAGAGTCAGGAAAATCACATTTTTTCACACTCGCGGGGTTAGGAAATTCTGATATTGTTCACACTCCCGGGGTCAGGAAAACCAGATTTTTTTCAAACTCCCCGGGTCAGGAAAATTGGATTTTTTTCACACTCCCGGGGTCAGGAAAATTGAATTTTTTCACACTCCCGGGGTCAGGAAAATTGAATTTTTTCACACTCGCGGGGTCAGGAAAATTGGATTTTTTTCACACTCCTGTGGTCAGGAAAATCACATTTTTTCACTCTCGCAGGGTCAGGAAATTCTGATATTTTTCACACTCCCGGGGTCAGGAGAATTTAATTTTTTTCACACTCCAGGGGTAAAGAAAATCAGATATTTTCACACTCCCGGGGTCAGGAAATTCTGATATTTTTCACACTCGCGGGGTCAGGAAATTCTGATATTTTTCACACTCCCGGGGTCAGGAAAACCAGATTTTTTTTCAAACTCCCCGTGTCAGGAAAATTGGATTTTTTTCACACTCCTGGGGTCAGGAAAATTTAATTTTTTTCACACTCCAGGGGTCAAGAAAATCACATTTTTTCACACTCGTGGGGTCAGGAAATTCTGATATTTTTCACACTCCTGGAGTCAGGAAAACCAGATTTTTTTCAAACTCCCCGGGTCAGGAAAATTGGATTTTTTTCACACTACCGGGGTCAGGAAAATTGGATTTTTTTCACACTCCCAGGGGCCAGAAAACCAGATTTTTTTCAAACTCCCGGGGTCAGGAAAATTGGATTTTTTTCACACTCCCCGGGTCAGGAAAATTTAATTTTTTTCACACTCCAGGGGTCAAGAAAATCACATTTTTTCACTCTCGCGGGGTCAGGAAATTCTGATATTTTTCACACTCCCGCGGTCAGGAAAATTTAATTTTTTTCACACTCCAGGGGTCAAGAAAATCACATTTTTTCACTCTCGCGGGGTCAGGAAATTCTGATATTTTTCACACTCCCGAGGTCAGGAAAATCACATTTTTAACACTCCAGGGTTCAGGAAAATTAGATTTTTTCAAACTCCCGGGGTCAGGAAAATTGGATTTTTTTCACACTCCCGGGGTCAAGAAAATCACATTTTTTCACACTCCCGGGGTCAGGAAATTCTGATTTTTTTCACACTCCCGGTGTTAGGAAAATCACGTTTTTCACACTCCCGGGATCAGGAGAATTTAATTTTTTTCACACTCCCGGGGTCAAGAAAATCAGATATTTTCACCCTCCCGGGGTCAGGAAAATTTAAATTTTTCACACTCCTGGGGTCAAGAAAATCATAATTTTTCACACTCGCGGGGTCAGGAAATTCTGATATTTTTCACACTCCCGGTGTCAGGAAAATCGGATATTTTCACACTCCCGGGTTCAGGAAAACCAGATTTTTTTCAAACTCCCGGGGGTCAGGAAAATTGGATTTTTTCACAATCCCAGGGTCAGGAAATTTGGTTTTTTTTCACACTCCCGGGGTCAAGAAAATCACATTTTTTCACTCTCCCGGGTTCAGGAGATTCTGATTTTTTTCACACTCCCGGGGTCAGGAAAATTGGATTTTTTTCACACTCCCAGAGTCAGGAAAATTGGATTTTTTTCACACTCCCGGGGTCAGGAAAATTGGATTTTTTTCACACTCCGGGGGTCAGGAAAATTGGATTTTTTTCACACTCCCGGGGTCAGGAAAATTGGATTTTTTTCACAATCCCGGGGTCAGGAAAATTGTTTTTTTTGACACTCCCGGGGTCAAGAAAATCACATTTTTTCACACTCCCGGGTTCAGGAGATTCTGATTTTTTTCACACTCCCGGGGTCAAGAAAATCACATTTTTCACACTCCCGGGGTCAGGAAATACTGATTTTTTTGCACACTCCCGGTGTTAGGAAAATCACATTTTTCACACTCCCGGGGTCAGGAAAATTGGATTTTTTCACACTCCCGGGGTCAGGAGAATTCAATTTTTTTCACACTTCTGGGGTCAAGAAAATCAGATATTTTCACACTCCCGGGGTCAGGAAAATTTAATTTTTTTCACACTCCCGGGGTCAAGAAAATCACATTTTTTCACACTCGCGGGGTCAGGACATTATGATATTTTTCACACTCGCGGGGTCAGGAAAATCAGATATTTTCACACTCCCGGGGTCAAGAAAATCACATTTTTCACACTCACGGGGTCAGGAAATTCTGATATTTTTCACACTCCCAGGGTCAGGAAAATTTAATTTTTTTCATACTCCAGGGGTCAAGAAAATTGGATTTTTTTCACACTCCCGGGGTTAGGAAATTCTGATATTTTTCACACTCCCGAGGTCAGGAAAATCGGATATTTTCACACTCCAGGGTTCAGGAAAATCAGATTTTTTTCAAACTCCCGGGGTCAGGAAAATTGGATTTTTTTCACACTCCCGGGGTCAAGAAAATCACATTTTTTTCACACTCCCAGGGTCAGGAAATTCTGATTTTTTTCACACTCCCGGTGTTAGGAAAATCACATTTTTCACACTCCCGAGGTCAGGAGAATTTAATTTTTGTCACACTCCCGGGGTCAAGAAAATCAGATATTTTCACACTCCCGGGGGCAGGAAAATTTAATTTTTTTCACACTCCTGGGGTCAAGAAAATCACGTTTTTCACACTCGCGGGGTTAGGAAATTCTGATATTTTTCACACTCCCGGGGTCAGGGAAATCGGATATTTTCACACTCCCGGGTTCAGGAAAACCAGATTTTTTTCAAACTCCCCGGGTCAGGAAAATTGGATTTTTTTCACACTCCCGGGGGTCAGGAAAATTGGATTTTTTCACAATCCCAGGGTCAGGAAATTTGGTTTTTTTTCACACTCCCGGGGTCAAGAAAATCACATTTTTCACACTCCCGGGGTCAGGAGAATTTAATTTTTTTCACACTCCCGGGGTCAAGAAAATCAGATATTTTCACACTCCCGGTGGCAGGAAAATTTAATTTTTTTCACACTCCCGGGGTCAAGACAATCACATTTTTTCACTCTCCCGGGTTCAGGAGATTCTGATTTTTTTCCCACTCCCGGGGTCAGGAAAATTGGATTTTTTTCACACTCCCAGAGTCAAGAAAATTTAATTTTTTTCACACTCCAGGGGTCAAGAAAATCACATTTTTTTCACTCTCGCGGGGTCAGGAAATTCTGATATTTTTCACACTCCCGGGGTCAGGAAAATCGGATATTTTCACACTCCAGGGGTCAAGAAAATCACATTTTTCACACTCGTGGGGTTAGGAAATTCTGATATTTTTCACACTCCCGAGGTCAGGAAAATCACATTTTTCACACTCCAGGGTTCAGGAAAATTATATTTTTTCAAACTCCCGGGGTCAGGAAAATTGGATTTTTTCCACACTACCGGGGTCAGGAAAATTGGATTTTTTTCACACTCCCGTGGTCAGGAAAACCAGATTTTTTTCAAACTCCCGGGGTCAGGAAAATTGGATTTTTTTCACACTCCCGGGGTCAGGAAAATTTAATTTTTTTCACACTCCAGGGGTCAAGAAAATCACATTTTTTCACACTCCCGGGGTCAGGAAATTTTGATATTTTTCACACTCCCGGGGTCAGGAAAATCACATTTTTCACACTCGCGGGGTTAGGAAATTCTGATATTTTTCACACTCCCGAGGTCAGGAAAATCACATTTTTCACACTCCCGGGTTCAGGAGATTCTGATTTTTTTCACACTCCCGGGGTCAGGAAAGTGGATTTTTTTCACACTCCCAGGGTCAGGAAAATTGGATTTTTTTCACATTCCTGGGGTCAGGAAAATTGGATTTTTTTCACACTCCCGGGGTCAGGAAAATTGGATTTTTTTCACAATCCCGGGGTCAGGAAAATTGGGTTTTTTTGACACTCCCGGGGTCAAGAAAATCACATTTTTTCACACTCCCAGGTTCAGGAGATTCTGTTTTTTTTCACATTCCCGGGGTCAAGAAAATCAGATATTTTCACACTCCAGGGGTCAGGAAATTCTGATATTTTTCACACTCCCGGGTTCAGGAAAATCGGATATTTTCACACTCCCGGGGTCAAGAAAATCACATTTTTTCACACTCGCGGGGTCTGGAAATTCTGATATTTTTCACACTCCCGGGGTCAGGAAAACCAGATTTTTTTCAAACTCCCCGTGTCAGGAAAATTGGATTTTTTTCACACTCCCGGGGTCCCGAAAATTGAATTTTTTTCACACTCCCAGAGTCAGGAAAATCACATTTTTTCACACTCGCGGGGTCAGGAAATTCTGATATTTTTCACACTCCCGGGGTCAGGAAAACCAGATTTTTTTCAAACTCCCCGGGCCAGGAAAATTGGATTTTTTTCACACTCCCGGGGTCAGGAAAATTGAATTTTTTCACACTCCCGGGGTCAGGAAAATTGAATTTTTTCACACTCCCGGGGTCAGGAAAATTTAATTTTTTTCACACTCCAGGGGTCAAGAAAATCACATTTTTTCACACTCGTGGGGTCAGGAAATTCTGATATTTTTCACACTAGTGGAGTCAGGAAAACCAGATTTTTTTCAAACTCCCCGGGTCAGGAAAATTGGATTTTTTTCACACTACCGGGGTCAGGAAAATTGGATTTTTTTCACACTCCCAGGGGCCAGAAAACCAGATTTTTTTCAAACTCCCGGGGTCAGGAAAATTGGATTTTTTTCACACTCCCCGGGTCAGGAAAATTTAATTTTTTTCACACTCCAGGGGTCAAGAAAATCACATTTTTTCACACTCGTGGGGTCAGGAAATTCTGATATTTTTCACACTCCTGGAGTCAGGAAAACCAGATTTTTTTCAAACTCCCCGGGTCAGGAAAATTGGATTTTTTCCACACTACCGGGGTCAGGAAAATTGGATTTTTTTCACACTCCCGTGGTCAGGAAAACCAGATTTTTTTCAAACTCCCGGGGTCAGGAAAATTGGATTTTTTTCACACTCCCGGGGTCAGGAAAATTTAATTTTTTTCACACTCCAGGGGTCAAGAAAATCACATTTTTTCACTCTCGCAGTGTCAGGAAATTTTGATATTTTTCACACTCCCGGGGTCAGGAAAATCACATTTTTCACACTCGCGGGGTTAGGAAATTCTGATATTTTTCACACTCCCGGGGTCAGGAAAGTGGATTTTTTTCACACTCCCAGGGTCAGGAAAATTGGATTTTTTTCACATTCCTGGGGTCAGGAAAATTGGATTATTTTCACAATCCCGGGGTCAGGAAAATTGGGTTTTTTTGACACTCCCGGGGTCAAGAAAATCACATTTTTTCACACTCCCAGGTTCAGGAGATTCTGTTTTTTTTCACATTACCGGGGTCAAGAAAATCAGATATTTTCACACTCCCGGGGTCAGGAAATTCTGATATTTTTCACACTCCCGGGTTCAGGAAAATCAGATATTTTCACACTCCCGGGGTCAAGAAAATCACATTTTTTCACACTCGCGGGGTCTGGAAATTCTGATATTTTTCACACTCCCGGGGTCAGGAAAACCAGATTTTTTTCAAACTCCCGGGGGTCAGGAAAATTGGATTTTTTCACAATCCCAGGGTCAGGAAATTTGGTTTTTTTTCACACTCCCGGGGTCAAGAAAATCACATTTTTTCACTCTCCCGGGTTCAGGAGATTCTGATTTTTTTCACACTCCCGGGGTCAGGAAAATCGGATATTTTCACACTCCCGGGTTCAGGAAAACCAGATTTTTTTCAAACTCCCGGGGGTCAGGAAAATTGGATTTTTTCACAATCCCAGGGTCAGGAAATTTGGTTTTTTTTCACACTCCCGGGGTCAAGAAAATCACATTTTTTCACTCTCCCGGGTTCAGGAGATTCTGATTTTTTTCACACTCCCGGGGTCAGGAAAATTGGATTTTTTTCACACTCCCAGAGTCAGGAAAATTGGATTTTTTTCACACTCCCGGGGTCAGGAAAATTGGATTTTTTTCACACTCCGGGGGTCAGGAAAATTGGATTTTTTTCACACTCCCGGGGTCAGGAAAATTGGATTTTTTTCACAATCCCGGGGTCAGGAAAATTGTTTTTTTTGACACTCCCGGGGTCAAGAAAATCACATTTTTTCACACTCCCGGGTTCAGGAGATTCTGATTTTTTTCACACTCCCGGGGTCAAGAAAATCACATTTTTCACACTCCCGGGGTCAGGAAATACTGATTTTTTTGCACACTCCCGGTGTTAGGAAAATCACATTTTTCACACTCCCGGGGTCAGGAAAATTGGATTTTTTCACACTCCCGGGGTCAGGAGAATTCAATTTTTTTCACACTTCTGGGGTCAAGAAAATCAGATATTTTCACACTCCCGGGGTCAGGAAAATCACATTTTTCACACTCACGGGGTCAGGAAATTCTGATATTTTTCACACTCCCAGGGTCAGGAAAATTTAATTTTTTTCATACTCCAGGGGTCAAGAAAATTGGATTTTTTTCACACTCCCGGGGTTAGGAAATTCTGATATTTTTCACACTCCCGAGGTCAGGAAAATCGGATATTTTCACACTCCAGGGTTCAGGAAAATCAGATTTTTTTCAAACTCCCGGGGTCAGGAAAATTGGATTTTTTTCACACTCCCGGGGTCAAGAAAATCACATTTTTTTCACACTCCCAGGGTCAGGAAATTCTGATTTTTTTCACACTCCCGGTGTTAGGAAAATCACATTTTTCACACTCCCGGGGTCAGGAGAATTTAATTTTTGTCACACTCCCGGGGTCAAGAAAATCAGATATTTTCACACTCCCGGGGGCAGGAAAATTTAATTTTTTTCACACTCCTGGGGTCAAGAAAATCACGTTTTTCACACTCGCGGGGTTAGGAAATTCTGATATTTTTCACACTCCCGGGGTCAGGGAAATCGGATATTTTCACACTCCCGGGTTCAGGAAAACCAGATTTTTTTCAAACTCCCCGGGTCAGGAAAATTGGATTTTTTTCACACTCCCGGGGGTCAGGAAAATTGGATTTTTTCACAATCCCAGGGTCAGGAAATTTGGTTTTTTTTCACACTCCCGGGGTCAAGAAAATCACATTTTTCACACTCCCGGGGTCAGGAGAATTTAATTTTTTTCACACTCCCGGGGTCAAGAAAATCAGATATTTTCACACTCCCGGTGGCAGGAAAATTTAATTTTTTTCACACTCCCGGGGTCAAGACAATCACATTTTTTCACTCTCCCGGGTTCAGGAGATTCTGATTTTTTTCCCACTCCCGGGGTCAGGAAAATTGGATTTTTTTCACACTCCCAGAGTCAAGAAAATTTAATTTTTTTCACACTCCAGGGGTCAAGAAAATCACATTTTTTTCACTCTCGCGGGGTCAGGAAATTCTGATATTTTTCACACTCCCGGGGTCAGGAAAATCGGATATTTTCACACTCCAGGGGTCAAGAAAATCACATTTTTCACACTCGTGGGGTTAGGAAATTCTGATATTTTTCACACTCCCGAGGTCAGGAAAATCACATTTTTCACACTCCAGGGTTCAGGAAAATTATATTTTTTCAAACTCCCGGGGTCAGGAAAATTGGATTTTTTCCACACTACCGGGGTCAGGAAAATTGGATTTTTTTCACACTCCCGTGGTCAGGAAAACCAGATTTTTTTCAAACTCCCGGGGTCAGGAAAATTGGATTTTTTTCACACTCCCGGGGTCAGGAAAATTTAATTTTTTTCACACTCCAGGGGTCAAGAAAATCACATTTTTTCACACTCCCGGGGTCAGGAAATTTTGATATTTTTCACACTCCCGGGGTCAGGAAAATCACATTTTTCACACTCGCGGGGTTAGGAAATTCTGATATTTTTCACACTCCCGAGGTCAGGAAAATCACATTTTTCACACTCCCGGGTTCAGGAGATTCTGATTTTTTTCACACTCCCGGGGTCAGGAAAGTGGATTTTTTTCACACTCCCAGGGTCAGGAAAATTGGGTTTTTTTGACACTCCCGGGGTCAAGAAAATCACATTTTTTCACACTCCCAGGTTCAGGAGATTCTGTTTTTTTTCACATTCCCGGGGTCAAGAAAATCAGATATTTTCACACTCCAGGGGTCAGGAAATTCTGATATTTTTCACACTCCCGGGTTCAGGAAAATCGGATATTTTCACACTCCCGGGGTCAAGAAAATCACATTTTTTCACACTCGCGGGGTCTGGAAATTCTGATATTTTTCACACTCCCGGGGTCAGGAAAACCAGATTTTTTTCAAACTCCCCGTGTCAGGAAAATTGGATTTTTTTCACACTCCCGGGGTCCCGAAAATTGAATTTTTTTCACACTCCCAGAGTCAGGAAAATCACATTTTTTCACACTCGCGGGGTCAGGAAATTCTGATATTTTTCACACTCCCGGGGTCAGGAAAACCAGATTTTTTTCAAACTCCCCGGGCCAGGAAAATTGGATTTTTTTCACACTCCCGGGGTCAGGAAAATTGAATTTTTTCACACTCCCGGGGTCAGGAAAATTGAATTTTTTCACACTCCCGGGGTCAGGAAAATTTAATTTTTTTCACACTCCAGGGGTCAAGAAAATCACATTTTTTCACACTCGTGGGGTCAGGAAATTCTGATATTTTTCACACTAGTGGAGTCAGGAAAACCAGATTTTTTTCAAACTCCCCGGGTCAGGAAAATTGGATTTTTTTCACACTACCGGGGTCAGGAAAATTGGATTTTTTTCACACTCCCAGGGGCCAGAAAACCAGATTTTTTTCAAACTCCCGGGGTCAGGAAAATTGGATTTTTTTCACACTCCCCGGGTCAGGAAAATTTAATTTTTTTCACACTCCAGGGGTCAAGAAAATCACATTTTTTCACACTCGTGGGGTCAGGAAATTCTGATATTTTTCACACTCCTGGAGTCAGGAAAACCAGATTTTTTTCAAACTCCCCGGGTCAGGAAAATTGGATTTTTTCCACACTACCGGGGTCAGGAAAATTGGATTTTTTTCACACTCCCGTGGTCAGGAAAACCAGATTTTTTTCAAACTCCCGGGGTCAGGAAAATTGGATTTTTTTCACACTGCCGGGGTCAGGAAAATTTAATTTTTTTCACACTCCAGGGGTCAAGAAAATCACATTTTTTCACTCTCGCAGTGTCAGGAAATTTTGATATTTTTCACACTCCCGGGGTCAGGAAAATCACATTTTTCACACTCGCGGGGTTAGGAAATTCTGATATTTTTCACACTCCCGGGGTCAGGAAAGTGGATTTTTTTCACACTCCCAGGGTCAGGAAAATTGGATTTTTTTCACATTCCTGGGGTCAGGAAAATTGGATTATTTTCACAATCCCGGGGTCAGGAAAATTGGGTTTTTTTGACACTCCCGGGGTCAAGAAAATCACATTTTTTCACACTCCCAGGTTCAGGAGATTCTGTTTTTTTTCACATTACCGGGGTCAAGAAAATCAGATATTTTCACACTCCCGGGGTCAGGAAATTCTGATATTTTTCACACTCCCGGGTTCAGGAAAATCAGATATTTTCACACTCCCGGGGTCAAGAAAATCACATTTTTTCACACTCGCGGGGTCTGGAAATTCTGATATTTTTCACACTCCCGGGGTCAGGAAAACCAGATTTTTTTCAAAATCCCCGGGTCAGGAAAATTGGATTTTTTTCACACTCCCGGGGTCCCGAAAATTGAATTTTTTTCACACTCCCAGAGTCAGGAAAATCACATTTTTTCACACTCGCGGGGTTAGGAAATTCTGATATTTTTCACACTCCCGGGGTCAGGAAAACCAGATTTTTTTCAAACTCCCCGGGTCAGGAAAATTGGATTTTTTTCACACTCCCGGGGTCAGGAAAATTGAATTTTTTCACACTCCCGGGGTCAGGAAAATTGAATTTTTTCACACTCCCGGGGTCAGGAAAATTGGATTTTTTTCACACTCCTGTGGTCAGGAAAATCACATTTTTTCACTCTCGCAGGGTCAGGAAATTCTGATATTTTTCACACTCCCGGGGTCAGGAGAATTTAATTTTTTTCACACTCCAGGGGTAAAGAAAATCAGATATTTTCACACTCCCGGGGTCAGGAAATTCTGATATTTTTCACACTCGCGGGGTCAGGAAATTCTGATATTTTTCACACTCCCGGGGTCAGGAAAACCAGATTTTTTTTCAAACTCCCCGTGTCAGGAAAATTGGATTTTTTTCACACTCCTGGGGTCAGGAAAATTTAATTTTTTTCACACTCCAGGGGTCAAGAAAATCACATTTTTTCACACTCGTGGGGTCAGGAAATTCTGATATTTTTCACACTCCTGGAGTCAGGAAAACCAGATTTTTTTCAAACTCCCCGGGTCAGGAAAATTGGATTTTTTTCACACTACCGGGGTCAGGAAAATTGGATTTTTTTCACACTCCCAGGGGCCAGAAAACCAGATTTTTTTCAAACTCCCGGGGTCAGGAAAATTGGATTTTTTTCACACTCCCCGGGTCAGGAAAATTTAATTTTTTTCACACTCCAGGGGTCAAGAAAATCACATTTTTTCACTCTCGCGGGGTCAGGAAATTCTGATATTTTTCACACTCCCGCGGTCAGGAAAATTTAATTTTTTTCACACTCCAGGGGTCAAGAAAATCACATTTTTTCACTCTCGCAGGGTCAGGAAATTCTGATATTTTTCACACTCCCGAGGTCAGGAAAATCACATTTTTAACACTCCAGGGTTCAGGAAAATTAGATTTTTTCAAACTCCCGGGGTCAGGAAAATTGGATTTTTTTCACACTCCCGGGGTCAAGAAAATCACATTTTTTCACACTCCCGGGGTCAGGAAATTCTGATTTTTTTCACACTCCCGGTGTTAGGAAAATCACGTTTTTCACACTCCCGGGATCAGGAGAATTTAATTTTTTTCACACTCCCGGGGTCAAGAAAATCAGATATTTTCACCCTCCCGGGGTCAGGAAAATTTAAATTTTTCACACTCCTGGGGTCAAGAAAATCATAATTTTTCACACTCGCGGGGTCAGGAAATTCTGATATTTTTCACACTCCCGGTGTCAGGAAAATCGGATATTTTCACACTCCCGGGTTCAGGAAAACCAGATTTTTTTCAAACTCCCGGGGGTCAGGAAAATTGGATTTTTTCACAATCCCAGGGTCAGGAAATTTGGTTTTTTTTCACACTCCCGGGGTCAAGAAAATCACATTTTTTCACTCTCCCGGGTTCAGGAGATTCTGATTTTTTTCACACTCCCGGGGTCAGGAAAATTGGATTTTTTTCACACTCCCAGAGTCAGGAAAATTGGATTTTTTTCACACTCCCGGGGTCAGGAAAATTGGTTTTTTTTCACACTCCGGGGGTCAGGAAAATTGGATTTTTTTCACACTCCCGGGGTCAGGAAAATTGGATTTTTTTCACAATCCCGGGGTCAGGAAAATTGTTTTTTTTGACACTCCCGGGGTCAAGAAAATCACATTTTTTCACACTCCCGGGTTCAGGAGATTCTGATTTTTTTCACACTCCCGGGGTCAAGAAAATCACATTTTTCACACTCCCGGGGTCAGGAAATACTGATTTTTTTGCACACTCCCGGTGTTAGGAAAATCACATTTTTCACACTCCCGGGGTCAGGAAAATTGGATTTTTTCACACTCCCGGGGTCAGGAGAATTCAATTTTTTTCACACTTCTGGGGTCAAGAAAATCAGATATTTTCACACTCCCGGGGTCAGGAAAATTTAATTTTTTTCACACTCCCGGGGTCAAGAAAATCACATTTTTTCACACTCGCGGGGTCAGGACATTATGATATTTTTCACACTCGCGGGGTCAGGAAAATCAGATATTTTCACACTCCCGGGGTCAAGAAAATCACATTTTTCACACTCACGGGGTCAGGAAATTCTGATATTTTTCACACTCCCAGGGTCAGGAAAATTTAATTTTTTTCATACTCCAGGGGTCAAGAAAATTGGATTTTTTTCACACTCCCGGGGTTAGGAAATTCTGATATTTTTCACACTCCCGAGGTCAGGAAAATCGGATATTTTCACACTCCAGGGTTCAGGAAAATCAGATTTTTTTCAAACTCCCGGGGTCAGGAAAATTGGATTTTTTTCACACTCCCGGGGTCAAGAAAATCACATTTTTTTCACACTCCCAGGGTCAGGAAATTCTGATTTTTTTCACACTCCCGGTGTTAGGAAAATCACATTTTTCACACTCCCGGGGTCAGGAGAATTTAATTTTTGTCACACTCCCGGGGTCAAGAAAATCAGATATTTTCACACTCCCGGGGGCAGGAAAATTTAATTTTTTTCACACTCCTGGGGTCAAGAAAATCACGTTTTTCACACTCGCGGGGTTAGGAAATTCTGATATTTTTCACACTCCCGGGGTCAGGGAAATCGGATATTTTCACACTCCCAGGTTCAGGAAAACCAGATTTTTTTCAAACTCCCCGGGTCAGGAAAATTGGATTTTTTTCACACTCCCGGGGGTCAGGAAAATTGGATTTTTTCACAATCCCAGGGTCAGGAAATTTGGTTTTTTTTCACACTCCCGGGGTCAAGAAAATCACATTTTTCACACTCCCGGGGTCAGGAGAATTTAATTTTTTTCACACTCCCGGGGTCAAGAAAATCAGATATTTTCACACTCCCGGTGGCAGGAAAATTTAATTTTTTTCACACTCCCGGGGTCAAGACAATCACATTTTTTCACTCTCCCGGGTTCAGGAGATTCTGATTTTTTTCCCACTCCCGGGGTCAGGAAAATTGGATTTTTTTCACACTCCCAGAGTCAAGAAAATTTAATTTTTTTCACACTCCAGGGGTCAAGAAAATCACATTTTTTTCACTCTCGCGGGGTCAGGAAATTCTGATATTTTTCACACTCCCGGGGTCAGGAAAATCGGATATTTTCACACTCCAGGGGTCAAGAAAATCACATTTTTCACACTCGTGGGGTTAGGAAATTCTGATATTTTTCACACTCCCGAGGTCAGGAAAATCACATTTTTCACACTCCAGGGTTCAGGAAAATTATATTTTTTCAAACTCCCGGGGTCAGGAAAATTGGATTTTTTCCACACTACCGGGGTCAGGAAAATTGGATTTTTTTCACACTCCCGTGGTCAGGAAAACCAGATTTTTTTCAAACTCCCGGGGTCAGGAAAATTGGATTTTTTTCACACTCCCGGGGTCAGGAAAATTTAATTTTTTTCACACTCCAGGGGTCAAGAAAATCACATTTTTTCACACTCCCGGGGTCAGGAAATTTTGATATTTTTCACACTCCCGGGGTCAGGAAAATCACATTTTTCACACTCGCGGGGTTAGGAAATTCTGATATTTTTCACACTCCCGAGGTCAGGAAAATCACATTTTTCACACTCCCGGGTTCAGGAGATTCTGATTTTTTTCACACTCCCGGGGTCAGGAAAGTGGATTTTTTTCACACTCCCAGGGTCAGGAAAATTGGATTTTTTTCACATTCCTGGGGTCAGGAAAATTGGATTTTTTTCACACTCCCGGGGTCAGGAAAATTGGATTTTTTTCACAATCCCGGGGTCAGGAAAATTGGGTTTTTTTGACACTCCCGGGGTCAAGAAAATCACATTTTTTCACACTCCCAGGTTCAGGAGATTCTGTTTTTTTTCACATTCCCGGGGTCAAGAAAATCAGATATTTTCACACTCCAGGGGTCAGGAAATTCTGATATTTTTCACACTCCCGGGTTCAGGAAAATCGGATATTTTCACACTCCCGGGGTCAAGAAAATCACATTTTTTCACACTCGCGGGGTCTGGAAATTCTGATATTTTTCACACTCCCGGGGTCAGGAAAACCAGATTTTTTTCAAACTCCCCGGGTCAGGAAAATTGGATTTTTTTCACACTCCCGGGGTCCCGAAAATTGAATTTTTTTCACACTCCCAGAGTCAGGAAAATCACATTTTTTCACACTCGCGGGGTCAGGAAATTCTGATATTTTTCACACTCCCGGGGTCAGGAAAACCAGATTTTTTTCAAACTCCCCGGGCCAGGAAAATTGGATTTTTTTCACACTCCCGGGGTCAGGAAAATTGAATTTTTTCACACTCCCGGGGTCAGGAAAATTGAATTTTTTCACACTCCCGGGGTCAGGAAAATTTAATTTTTTTCACACTCCAGGGGTCAAGAAAATCACATTTTTTCACACTCGTGGGGTCAGGAAATTCTGATATTTTTCACACTAGTGGAGTCAGGAAAACCAGATTTTTTTCAAACTCCCCGGGTCAGGAAAATTGGATTTTTTTCAAACTCCCAGGGGCCAGAAAACCAGATTTTTTTCAAACTCCCGGGGTCAGGAAAATTGGATTTTTTTCACACTCCCCGGGTCAGGAAAATTGGGGTTTTTTCACACTCCCGGGGTCAAGAAAATCACATTATTCACACTCCCGGGTTCAGGAGATTCTGATTTTTTTCACACTCCCGGGGTCAAGAAAATCACATTTTTTCACACTCGTGGGGTCAGGAAATTCTGATATTTTTCACACTCCTGGAGTCAGGAAAACCAGATTTTTTTCAAACTCCCCGGGTCAGGAAAATTGGATTTTTTCCACACTACCGGGGTCAGGAAAATTGGATTTTTTTCACACTCCCGTGGTCAGGAAAACCAGATTTTTTTCAAACTCCCGGGGTCAGGAAAATTGGATTTTTTTCACACTCCCGGGGTCAGGAAAATTTAATTTTTTTCACACTCCAGGGGTCAAGAAAATCACATTTTTTCACTCTCGCAGTGTCAGGAAATTTTGATATTTTTCACACTCCCGGGGTCAGGAAAATCACATTTTTCACACTCGCGGGGTTAGGAAATTCTGATATTTTTCACACTCCCGGGGTCAGGAAAGTGGATTTTTTTCACACTCCCAGGGTCAGGAAAATTGGATTTTTTTCACATTCCTGGGGTCAGGAAAATTGGATTATTTTCACAATCCCGGGGTCAGGAAAATTGGGTTTTTTTGACACTCCCGGGGTCAAGAAAATCACATTTTTTCACACTCCCAGGTTCAGGAGATTCTGTTTTTTTTCACATTACCGGGGTCAAGAAAATCAGATATTTTCACACTCCCGGGGTCAGGAAATTCTGATATTTTTCACACTCCCGGGGTCAGGAAAATTGGATTTTTTTCACAATCCCGGGGTCAGGAAAATTGTT
Organism: Bradypodion pumilum; assembly: GCA_035047305.1. Taxonomy (NCBI): domain Eukaryota; kingdom Metazoa; phylum Chordata; class Lepidosauria; order Squamata; family Chamaeleonidae; genus Bradypodion; species Bradypodion pumilum. Next base: position 19,784,853 of record JAWDJD010000009.1, on the reverse strand, counting down.
TTTTTTGACACTCCCGGGGTCAAGAAAATCACATTTTTTCACACTCCCGGGTTCAGGAGATTCTGATTTTTTTCACACTCCCGGGGTCAAGAAAATCACATTTTTCACACTCCCGGGGTCAGGAAATACTGATTTTTTTGCACACTCCCGGTGTTAGGAAAATCACATTTTTCACACTCCCGGGGTCAGGAAAATTGGATTTTTTCACACTCCCGGGGTCAGGAGAATTCAATTTTTTTCACACTTCTGGGGTCAAGAAAATCAGATATTTTCACACTCCCGGGGTCAGGAAAATTTAATTTTTTTCACACTCCCGGGGTCAAGAAAATCACATTTTTTCACACTCGCGGGGTCAGGACATTATGATATTTTTCACACTCGCGGGGTCAGGAAAATCAGATATTTTCACACTCCCGGGGTCAAGAAAATCACATTTTTCACACTCACGGGGTCAGGAAATTCTGATATTTTTCACACTCCCAGGGTCAGGAAAATTTAATTTTTTTCATACTCCAGGGGTCAAGAAAATTGGATTTTTTTCACACTCCCGGGGTTAGGAAATTCTGATATTTTTCACACTCCCGAGGTCAGGAAAATCGGATATTTTCACACTCCAGGGTTCAGGAAAATCAGATTTTTTTCAAACTCCCGGGGTCAGGAAAATTGGATTTTTTTCACACTCCCGGGGTCAAGAAAATCACATTTTTTTCACACTCCCAGGGTCAGGAAATTCTGATTTTTTTCACACTCCCGGTGTTAGGAAAATCACATTTTTCACACTCCCGGGGTCAGGAGAATTTAATTTTTGTCACACTCCCGGGGTCAAGAAAATCAGATATTTTCACACTCCCGGGGGCAGGAAAATTTAATTTTTTTCACACTCCTGGGGTCAAGAAAATCACGTTTTTCACACTCGCGGGGTTAGGAAATTCTGATATTTTTCACACTCCCGGGGTCAGGGAAATCGGATATTTTCACACTCCCGGGTTCAGGAAAACCAGATTTTTTTCAAACTCCCCGGGTCAGGAAAATTGGATTTTTTTCACACTCCCGGGGGTCAGGAAAATTGGATTTTTTCACAATCCCAGGGTCAGGAAATTTGGTTTTTTTTCACACTCCCGGGGTCAAGAAAATCACATTTTTCACACTCCCGGGGTCAGGAGAATTTAATTTTTTTCACACTCCCGGGGTCAAGAAAATCAGATATTTTCACACTCCCGGTGGCAGGAAAATTTAATTTTTTTCACACTCCCGGGGTCAAGACAATCACATTTTTTCACTCTCCCGGGTTCAGGAGATTCTGATTTTTTTCCCACTCCCGGGGTCAGGAAAATTGGATTTTTTTCACACTCCCAGAGTCAAGAAAATTTAATTTTTTTCACACTCCAGGGGTCAAGAAAATCACATTTTTTCACTCTCGCAGTGTCAGGAAATTTTGATATTTTTCACACTCCCGGGGTCAGGAAAATCACATTTTTCACACTCGCGGGGTTAGGAAATTCTGATATTTTTCACACTCCCGGGGTCAGGAAAATTGGATTTTTTTCACACTCCCAGAGTCAAGAAAATTTAATTTTTTTCACACTCCAGGGGTCAAGAAAATCACATTTTTTTCACTCTCGCGGGGTCAGGAAATTCTGATATTTTTCACACTCCCGGGGTCAGGAAAATCGGATATTTTCACACTCCAGGGGTCAAGAAAATCACATTTTTCACACTCGTGGGGTTAGGAAATTCTGATATTTTTCACACTCCCGAGGTCAGGAAAATCACATTTTTCACACTCCAGGGTTCAGGAAAATTATATTTTTTCAAACTCCCGGGGTCAGGAAAATTGGATTTTTTTCACACTCCCAGGGTCAAGAAAATCACATTTTTTCACACTCCCGGGGTCAGGAAATTCTGATTTTTTCACACTCCCGGTGTTAGGAAAATCACATTTTTCACACTCCCGGGATCAGGAGAATTTAATTTTTTTCACACTCCCGGGGTCAAGAAAAACAGATATTTTCACACTCCCGGGGTCAGGAAAATTTAAATTTTTCACACTCCTGGGGTCAAGAAAATCACATTTTTTCACACTCGCGGGGTTAGGAAATTCTGATATTTTTCACAATCCCGGTGTCAGGAAAATCAGATATTTTCACACTCCCGGGTTCAGGAAAACCAGATTTTTTTCAAACTCCCCGGGTCAGGAAAATTGGACACATTTTGACACATTTTTGAAAATTGGTTTTTTTTGACACATTTTTTTTGATCACATTTTTTCACAATCCCGGGTTCAGGAGGTTCTGATTTTTTTCACACTCCCGGGGTCAGGAAAATCACATTTTTCACACTCCCGGGGTCAGGAAATACTGATTTTTTTGCACAGTCCCGGTGTTAGGAAAATCACATTTTTCACACTCCCGGGGTCAGGAAAATTGGATTTTTTCACACTCCCGGGGTCAGGAGAATTCAATTTTTTTCACACTCCCGGTGTCAGGAAAATCGGATATTTTCACACTCCCGGGTTCAGGAAAACCAGATTTTTTCAAACTCCCCGGTTCCGGAAAATTGGATTTTTTTCACACTCCCGGGGGTCAGGAAAATTGGATTTTTTCACAATCCCAGGGTCAGGAAATTTGGTTTTTTTTCACACTCCCGGGGTCAAGAAAATCACATTTTTTCTCTCTCCCGGGTTCAGGAGATTCTGATTTTTTTCACACTCCCGGGGTCAGGAAAATTGGATTACTTTCACACTCCCAGAGTCAGGAAAATTGGATTTTTTTCACACTCCCGGGGTCAGGAAAATTGGATTTTTTTCACACTCCGGGGGTCAGGACAATTGGATTTTTTTCCCACTCCCGGGGTCAGGAAAATTGGATTTTTTTCACAATCCCGGGGTCAGGAAAATTGGTTTTTTTTGACACTCCCGGGGTCAAGAAAATCACATTTTTTCACACTCGTGGGGTCAGGAAATTCTGATATTTTTCACACTCCTGGAGTCAGGAAAACCAGATTTTTTTCACACTCCCGGGGTCAGGAAAATTGGTTTTTTTTGACACTCCCGGGGTCAAGAAAATCACATTTTTTCACACTCGTGGGGTCAGGAAATTCTGATATTTTTCACACTCCTGGAGTCAGGAAAACCAGATTTTTTTCAAACTCCCCGGGTCAGGAAAATTGGATTTTTTCCACACTACCGGGGTCAGGAAAATTGGATTTTTTTCACACTCCCGTGGTCAGGAAAACCAGATTTTTTTCAAACTCCCGGGGTCAGGAAAATTGGATTTTTTTCACACTCCCGGGGTCAGGAAAATTTAATTTTTTTCACACTCCAGGGGTCAAGAAAATCACATTTTTTCACTCTCGCAGTGTCAGGAAATTTTGATATTTTTCACACTCCCGGGGTCAGGAAAATCACATTTTTCACACTCGCGGGGTTAGGAAATTCTGATATTTTTCACACTCCCGGGGTCAGGAAAGTGGATTTTTTTCACACTCCCAGGGTCAGGAAAATTGGATTTTTTTCACATTCCTGGGGTCAGGAAAATTGGATTATTTTCACAATCCCGGGGTCAGGAAAATTGGGTTTTTTTGACACTCCCGGGGTCAAGAAAATCACATTTTTTCACACTCCCAGGTTCAGGAGATTCTGTTTTTTTTCACATTACCGGGGTCAAGAAAATCAGATATTTTCACACTCCCGGGGTCAGGAAATTCTGATATTTTTCACACTCCCGGGTTCAGGAAAATCAGATATTTTCACACTCCCGGGGTCAAGAAAATCACATTTTTTCACACTCGCGGGGTCTGGAAATTCTGATATTTTTCACACTCCCGGGGTCAGGAAAACCAGATTTTTTTCAAAATCCCCGGGTCAGGAAAATTGGATTTTTTTCACACTCCCGGGGTCCCGAAAATTGAATTTTTTTCACACTCCCAGAGTCAGGAAAATCACATTTTTTCACACTCGCGGGGTTAGGAAATTCTGATATTTTTCACACTCCCGGGGTCAGGAAAACCAGATTTTTTTCAAACTCCCCGGGTCAGGAAAATTGGATTTTTTTCACACTCCCGGGGTCAGGAAAATTGAATTTTTTCACACTCCCGGGGTCAGGAAAATTGAATTTTTTCACACTCCCGGGGTCAGGAAAATTGGATTTTTTTCACACTCCTGTGGTCAGGAAAATCACATTTTTTCACTCTCGCAGGGTCAGGAAATTCTGATATTTTTCACACTCCCGGGGTCAGGAGAATTTAATTTTTTTCACACTCCAGGGGTAAAGAAAATCAGATATTTTCATACTCCCGGGGTCAGGAAATTCTGATATTTTTCACACTCGCGGGGTCAGGAAATTCTGATATTTTTCACACTCCCGGGGTCAGGAAAACCAGATTTTTTTTCAAACTCCCCGTGTCAGGAAAATTGGATTTTTTTCACACTCCTGGGGTCAGGAAAATTTAATTTTTTTCACACTCCAGGGGTCAAGAAAATCACATTTTTTCACACTCGTGGGGTCAGGAAATTCTGATATTTTTCACACTCCTGGAGTCAGGAAAACCAGATTTTTTTCAAACTCCCCGGGTCAGGAAAATTGGATTTTTTTCACACTACCGGGGTCAGGAAAATTGGATTTTTTTCACACTCCCAGGGGCCAGAAAACCAGATTTTTTTCAAACTCCCGGGGTCAGGAAAATTGGATTTTTTTCACACTCCCCGGGTCAGGAAAATTTAATTTTTTTCACACTCCAGGGGTCAAGAAAATCACATTTTTTCACTCTCGCGGGGTCAGGAAATTCTGATATTTTTCACACTCCCGCGGTCAGGAAAATTTAATTTTTTTCACACTCCAGGGGTCAAGAAAATCACATTTTTTCACTCTCGCGGGGTCAGGAAATTCTGATATTTTTCACACTCCCGAGGTCAGGAAAATCACATTTTTAACACTCCAGGGTTCAGGAAAATTAGATTTTTTCAAACTCCCGGGGTCAGGAAAATTGGATTTTTTTCACACTCCCGGGGTCAAGAAAATCACATTTTTTCACACTCCCGGGGTCAGGAAATTCTGATTTTTTTCACACTCCCGGTGTTAGGAAAATCACGTTTTTCACACTCCCGGGATCAGGAGAATTTAATTTTTTTCACACTCCCGGGGTCAAGAAAATCAGATATTTTCACCCTCCCGGGGTCAGGAAAATTTAAATTTTTCACACTCCTGGGGTCAAGAAAATCATAATTTTTCACACTCGCGGGGTCAGGAAATTCTGATATTTTTCACACTCCCGGTGTCAGGAAAATCGGATATTTTCACACTCCCGGGTTCAGGAAAACCAGATTTTTTTCAAACTCCCGGGGGTCAGGAAAATTGGATTTTTTCACAATCCCAGGGTCAGGAAATTTGGTTTTTTTTCACACTCCCGGGGTCAAGAAAATCACATTTTTTCACTCTCCCGGGTTCAGGAGATTCTGATTTTTTTCACACTCCCGGGGTCAGGAAAATTGGATTTTTTTCACACTCCCAGAGTCAGGAAAATTGGATTTTTTTCACACTCCCGGGGTCAGGAAAATTGGATTTTTTTCACACTCCGGGGGTCAGGAAAATTGGATTTTTTTCACACTCCCGGGGTCAGGAAAATTGGATTTTTTTCACAATCCCGGGGTCAGGAAAATTGTTTTTTTTGACACTCCCGGGGTCAAGAAAATCACATTTTTTCACACTCCCGGGTTCAGGAGATTCTGATTTTTTTCACACTCCCGGGGTCAAGAAAATCACATTTTTCACACTCCCGGGGTCAGGAAATACTGATTTTTTGGAACACTCCCGGTGTTAGGAAAATCACATTTTTCACACTCCCGGGGTCAGGAAAATTGGATTTTTTCACACTCCCGGGGTCAGGAGAATTCAATTTTTTTCACACTTCTGGGGTCAAGAAAATCAGATATTTTCACACTCCCGGGGTCAGGAAAATTAAATTTTTTTCACACTCCCGGGGTCAAGAAAATCACATTTTTTCACACTCACGGGGTCAGGACATTATGATATTTTTCACACTCGTGGGGTCAGGAAAATCAGATATTTTCACACTCCCGGGGTCAAGAAAATCACATTTTTCACACTCACGGGGTCAGGAAATTCTGATATTTTTCACACTCCCAGGGTCAGGAAAATTTAATTTTTTTCATACTCCAGGGGTCAAGAAAATTGGATTTTTTTCACACTCCCGGGGTTAGGAAATTCTGATATTTTTCACACTCCCGAGGTCAGGAAAATCGGATATTTTCACACTCCAGGGTTCAGGAAAATCAGATTTTTTTCAAACTCCCGGGGTCAGGAAAATTGGATTTTTTTCACACTCCCGGGGTCAAGAAAATCACATTTTTTTCACACTCCCAGGGTCAGGAAATTCTGATTTTTTTCACACTCCCGGTGTTAGGAAAATCACATTTTTCACACTCCCGGGGTCAGGAGAATTTAATTTTTGTCACACTCCCGGGGTCAAGAAAATCAGATATTTTCACACTCCCGGGGGCAGGAAAATTTAATTTTTTTCACACTCCTGGGGTCAAGAAAATCACGTTTTTCACACTCGCGGGGTTAGGAAATTCTGATATTTTTCACACTCCCGGGGTCAGGGAAATCGGATATTTTCACACTCCCGGGTTCAGGAAAACCAGATTTTTTTCAAACTCCCCGGGTCAGGAAAATTGGATTTTTTTCACACTCCCGGGGGTCAGGAAAATTGGATTTTTTCACAATCCCAGGGTCAGGAAATTTGGTTTTTTTTCACACTCCCGGGGTCAAGAAAATCACATTTTTCACACTCCCGGGGTCAGGAGAATTTAATTTTTTTCACACTCCCGGGGTCAAGACAATCACATTTTTTCACTCTCCCGGGTTCAGGAGATTCTGATTTTTTTCCCACTCCCGGGGTCAGGAAAATTGGATTTTTTTCACACTCCCAGAGTCAAGAAAATTTAATTTTTTTCACACTCCAGGGGTCAAGAAAATCACATTTTTTTCACTCTCGCGGGGTCAGGAAATTCTGATATTTTTCACACTCCCGGGGTCAGGAAAATCGGATATTTTCACACTCCAGGGGTCAAGAAAATCACATTTTTCACACTCGTGGGGTTAGGAAATTCTGATATTTTTCACACTCCCGAGGTCAGGAAAATCACATTTTTCACACTCCAGGGTTCAGGAAAATTATATTTTTTCAAACTCCCGGGGTCAGGAAAATTGGATTTTTTTCACACTCCCAGGGTCAAGAAAATCACATTTTTTCACACTCCCGGGGTCAGGAAATTCTGATTTTTTCACACTCCCGGGGTCAGGGAAATCGGATATTTTCACACTCCCGGGTTCAGGAAAACCAGATTTTTTTCAAACTCCCCGGGTCAGGAAAATTGGATTTTTTTCACACTCCCGGGGGTCAGGAAAATTGGATTTTTTCACAATCCCAGGGTCAGGAAATTTGGTTTTTTTTCACACTCCCGGGGTCAAGAAAATCACATTTTTCACACTCCCGGGGTCAGGAGAATTTAATTTTTTTCACACTCCCGGGGTCAAGACAATCACATTTTTTCACTCTCCCGGGTTCAGGAGATTCTGATTTTTTTCCCACTCCCGGGGTCAGGAAAATTGGATTTTTTTCACACTCCCAGAGTCAAGAAAATTTAATTTTTTTCACACTCCAGGGGTCAAGAAAATCACATTTTTTTCACTCTCGCGGGGTCAGGAAATTCTGATATTTTTCACACTCCCGGGGTCAGGAAAATCGGATATTTTCACACTCCAGGGGTCAAGAAAATCACATTTTTCACACTCGTGGGGTTAGGAAATTCTGATATTTTTCACACTCCCGAGGTCAGGAAAATCACATTTTTCACACTCCAGGGTTCAGGAAAATTATATTTTTTCAAACTCCCGGGGTCAGGAAAATTGGATTTTTTTCACACTCCCAGGGTCAAGAAAATCACATTTTTTCACACTCCCGGGGTCAGGAAATTCTGATTTTTTCACACTCCCGGTGTTAGGAAAATCACATTTTTCACACTCCCGGGATCAGGAGAATTTAATTTTTTTCACACTCCCGGGGTCAAGAAAAACAGATATTTTCACACTCCCGGGGTCAGGAAAATTTAAATTTTTCACACTCCTGGGGTCAAGAAAATCACATTTTTTCACACTCGCGGGGTCAGGAAATTCTGATATTTTTCACAATCCCGGTGTCAGGAAAATCAGATATTTTCACACTCCCGGGTTCAGGAAAACCAGATTTTTTTCAAACTCCCCGGGTCAGGAAAATTGGACACATTTTGACACATTTTTGAAAATTGGTTTTTTTTGACACATTTTTTTTGATCACATTTTTTCACACTCCCGGGTTCAGGAGATTCTGATTTTTTTCACACTCCCGGGGTCAGGAAAATCACATTTTTCACACTCCCGGGGTCAGGAAATACTGATTTTTTTGCACAGTCCCGGTGTTAGGAAAATCACATTTTTCACACTCCCGGGGTCAGGAAAATTGGATTTTTTCACACTCCCGGGGTCAGGAGAATTCAATTTTTTTCACACTCCCGGTGTCAGGAAAATCGGATATTTTCACACTCCCGGGTTCAGGAAAACCAGATTTTTTCAAACTCCCCGGTTCAGGAAAATTGGATTTTTTTCACACTCCCGGGGGTCAGGAAAATTGGATTTTTTCACAATCCCAGGGTCAGGAAATTTGGTTTTTTTTCACACTCCCGGGGTCAAGAAAATCACATTTTTTCTCTCTCCCGGGTTCAGGAGATTCTGATTTTTTTCACACTCCCGGGGTCAGGAAAATTGGATTACTTTCACACTCCCAGAGTCAGGAAAATTGGATTTTTTTCACACTCCCGGGGTCAGGAAAATTGGATTTTTTTCACACTCCGGGGGTCAGGACAATTGGATTTTTTTCCCACTCCCGGGGTCAGGAAAATTGGATTTTTTTCACAATCCCGGGGTCAGGAAAATTGGTTTTTTTTGACACTCCCGGGGTCAAGAAAATCACATTTTTTCACACTCCCGGGTTCAGGAGATTCTGATTTTTTTCACACTCCCGGGGTCAAGAAAATCACATTTTTCACACTCCCGGGGTCAGGAAATACTGATTTTTTTGCACACTCCTGGTGTTAGGAAAATCACATTTTTCACACTCCCGGGGTCAGGAAAATTGGATTTTTTCACACTCCCGGGGTCAGGAGAATTCAATTTTTTTCACACTCCCGGGGTCAAGAAAATCAGATATTTTCACACTCCCGGGGTCAGGAAAATTTAATTTTTTTCACACTCCCGGGGTCAAGAAAATCACATTTTTTCACACTCGCGGGGTCAGGACATTCTGATATTTTTCACACTCGCGGGGTCAGGAAAATCGGATATTTTCACACTCCCGGGGTCAAGAAAATCACATTTTTCACACTCACGGGGTCAGGAAATTCTGATATTTTTCACACTCCCGGGGTCAGGAAAATTTAATTTTTTTCACACTCCAGGGGTCAAGAAAATCACATTTTTTCACACTCGCGGGGTCAGGAAATTCTGATATTTTTCACACTCCCGGGGTCAGGAAAACCAGATTTTTTTCAAACTCCCCGGGTCAGGAAAATTGGATTTTTTTCACACTCCCGGGGTCAGGAAAATTTAATTTTTTTCACACTCCCGGGGTCAGGAAAATTGGATTTTTTTCACACTCCCGGGGTCAGGAAAATCACATTTTTTCACACTCGCGGGGTCAGGAAATTCTGATTTTTTTCACACTCCCAGGGTCAGGAAAACCAGATTTTTTTCAAACTCCCCGGGTCAGGAAAATTGGATTTTTTCACACTCCCAGGGTCAGGAAATTTGGTTTTTTTCACACTCCCGGGGTCAGGAAAATCACATTTTTTTCACAATCCTGGGGTCAGGAAAATTGGGTTTTTTTGACACTCCCGGGGTCAAGAAAATCACATTTTTTCACACTCCCGGGTTCAGGAGAATCTGATTTTTTTCACACTCCCGGGGTCAAGAAAATCAGATATTTTCACACTCCCAGGGTCAAGAAAATCACATTTTTTCACTCTCGCGGGGTCAGGAAATTCTGATATTTTTCACACTCCCGGGGTCAGGAAAATCGGATATTTTCACACTCCCGGGATCAAGAAAATCACATTTTTTCACACTCGTGGGGTCAGGAAATTCTGATATTTTTCACACTCCTGGAGTCAGGAAAACCAGATTTTTTTCAAACTCCCCGGGTCAGGAAAATTGGATTTTTTTCACACTACCAGGGTCAGGAAAATTGGATTTTTTTCACACTCCCGGGGTCAGGAAAACCAGATTTTTTTCAAACTCCAGGGGTCAGCAAAATTTAATTTTTTTCACACTCCAGGGGTCAAGAAAATCACATTTTTTCACTCTCGCGGGGTCAAGAAATTCTGATATTTTTCACACTCCCGGGTCAGGAAAATTGGATATTTTCACACTCCCGGGGTCAAGAAAATCACATTTTTCACACTCGCGGGGTTAGGAAATTCTGATATTTTTCACACTCCCGAGGTCAGGAAAATCACATTTTTCACACTCCAGGGTTCAGGAAAATTAGATTTTTTCAAACTCCCGGGGTCAGGAAAATTGGATTTTTTTCACACTCCCGGGGTCAAGAAAATCACATTTTTTCACACTCCCGGGGTCAGGAAATTCTGATTTTTTTCACACTCCCGGTGTTAGGAAAACCAGATTTTTTCACACTCCCGGGTTCAGGAGAATCTGATTTTTTTCACACTCCCGGGGTCAAGAAAATCAGATATTTTCACACTCCCGGGGTCAGGAAATTCTTATATTTTTCACACTCCTGGGGTCAGGAAAATCGGATATTTTCACACTCCTGGGGTCAAGAAAATCACATTTTTTCACACTCGCGGGGTCAGGAAATTCTGATATTTTTCACACTCCCAGGGTCAGGAAAACCAGATTTTTTTCAAACTCCCCGGGTCAGGAAAATTGGATTTTTTTCACACTCCCGGGGTCCCGAAAATTGGATTTTTTTCACACTCCCAGAGTCAGGAAAATCACATTTTTTCACACTCGCGGGGTCAGGAAATTCTGATATTTTTCACACTCCCGGGGTCAGGAAAACCAGATTTTTTTCAAACTCCCCGGTTCAGGAAAATTGGATTTTTTTCACACTCCCGGGGTCAGGAAAATTGAATTTTTTCACACTCCCGGGGTCAGGAAAATTGAATTTTTTCACACTCCCGGGGTCAGGAAAATTGGATTTTTTTCACACTCCTGTGGTCAGGAAAATCACATTTTTTGCACTCTCGCAGGGTCAGGAAATTCTGATATTTTTCACACTCCCGGGGTCAGGAGAATTTAATTTTTTTCACACTCCAGGGGTAAAGAAAATCAGATATTTTCACACTCCCGGGGTCAGGAAATTCTGATATTTTTCAGACTCCCGGGGTCAGGAAAATCGGATATTTTTACACTCCCGGGGTCAATAAAATCACATTTTTTCACACTCGCGGGGTCAGGAAATTCTGATATTTTTCACACTCCCGGGGTCAGGAAAACCAGATTTTTTTCAAACTCCCCGTGTCAGGAAAATTGGATTTTTTTCACACTCCCGGGGTCAGGAAAATTGGATTTTTTTCACACTCCCGGGCTCAGGAAAATTGGATTTTTTTTCACACTCCTGGGGTCAGGAAAATTTAATTTTTTTTACACTCCAGGGGTCAAGAAAATCACATTTTTTCACTCTCGCAGGGTCAGGAAATTCTGATATTTTTCATACTCCCGGGGTCAGGAGAATTTAATTTTTTTCACACTCCAGGGGTAAAGAAAATTGGATTATTTTCACACTCCCGGGGTCAGGAAAATCACATTTTTTCACACTCGCGGGGTCAGGAAATTCTGATATTTTTCACACTCCCGGGGTCAGGAAAACCAGATTTTTTTCAAACTCACCGGGTCAGGAAAATTGGATTTTTTTTCACACTCCCGGGGTCAGGAAAATTTAATTTTTTTCACACTCCCGGGGTCAGGAAAATTGGATTTTTTTTCACACTCCCGGGGTCAGGAAAATCACATTTTTTCACACTCGTGGGGTCAGAAAATTCTGATTTTTTTCACACTCCCAGGGTCAGGAAAACCAGATTTTTTTCAAACTCCCCGGGTCAGGAAAATTGGATTTTTTCACACTCCCGGGGTCAGGAAAATTTAATTTTTTTTCACACTCCCGGGGTCAGGAAAATTGGATTTTTTTTCACACACCGAGAGTCAGGAAAATTGGATATTTTTCACACTCCCGGGGTCAGGAAAAATGGATTTTTTTCACACTCCCGGGGTCAGGAAAAATTGGATTTTTTTCACACTCCCGGGGTCAGGAAAATCACATTTTTTACACAATCCCGGGGTCAGGAAAATTGGTTTTTTTTGACACTCCCGGGGTCAAGAAAATCACATTTTTTCACACTCCCGGGTTCAGGAGAATCTGATTTTTTTCACACTCCCGGGGTCAAGAAAATCAGATAATTTCACACTCCCGGGGTCAAGAAAATCACATTTTTTCACTCTCGCGGGGTCAGGAAATTCTGATATTTTTCACACTCCCGGGGTCAGGAAAATCGGATATTTTCACACTCCCGGGGTCAAGAAAATCACATTTTTTCACACTCGTGGGGTCAGGAAATTCTGATATTTTTCACACTCCTGGAGTCAGGAAAACCAGATTTTTTCAAACTCCCCGGGTCAGGAAAATTGGATTTTTTTCACACTACCGGGGTCAGGAAAATTTAATTTTTTTCACACTCCAGGGGTCAAGAAAATCACTTTTTTTTCACTCTCGCGGGGTCAGGAAATTCTGATATTTTTCACACTCCCGGGGTCAGGAAAATCGGATATTTTCACACTCCCGGGGTCAAGAAAATCACATTTTTCACACTCGTGGGGTTAGGAAATTCTGATATTTTTCACACTCCCGAGGTCAGGAAAATCACATTTTTCACACTCCAGGGTTCAGGAAAATTATATTTTTTCAAACTCCCGGGGTCAGGAAAATTGGATTTTTTTCACACTCCCAGGGTCAAGAAAATCACATTTTTTCACACTCCCGGGGTCAGGAAATTCTGATTTTTTCACACTCCCGGTGTTAGGAAAATCACATTTTTCACACTCCCGGGATCAGGAGAATTTAATTTTTTTCACACTCCCGGGGTCAAGAAAAACAGATATTTTCACACTCCCGGGGTCAGGAAAATTTAAATTTTTCACACTCCTGGGGTCAAGAAAATCACATTTTTTCACACTCGCGGGGTCAGGAAATTCTGATATTTTTCACAATCCCGGTGTCAGGAAAATCAGATATTTTCACACTCCCGGGTTCAGGAAAACCAGATTTTTTTCAAACTCCCCGGGTCAGGAAAATTGGATTTTTTTCACACTCCCGGGGGTCAGGAAAATTGGATTTTTTCACAATCCCAGGGTCAGGAAATTTGGTTTTTTTTCACACTCCCGGGGTCAAGAAAATCACATTTTTTCACTCTCCCGGGTTCAGGAGATTCTGATTTTTTTCACACTCCCGGGGTCAGGAAAATTGGATTTTTTTCACACTCCCAGAGTCAGGAAAATTGGATTTTTTCACACTCCCGGGGTCAGGAAAATTGGATTTTTTTCACACTCCGGGGGTCAGGAAAATTGGATTTTTTTCACAATCCCGGGGTCAGGAAAATTGGTTTTTTTTGACACTCCCGGGGTCAAGAACATCACATTTTTTCACACTCCCGGGTTCAGGAGATTCTGATTTTTTTCACACTCCCGGGGTCAGGAAAATCACATTTTTCACACTCCCGGGGTCAGGAAAATTGGATTTTTTCACACTCCCGGGGTCAGGAGAATTCAATTTTTTTCACACTCCCGGTGTCAGGAAAATCGGATATTTTCACACTCCCGGGTTCAGGAAAACCAGATTTTTTCAAACTCCCCGGTTCAGGAAAATTGGATTTTTTTCACACTCCCGGGGGTCAGGAAAATTGGATTTTTTCACAATCCCAGGGTCAGGAAATTTGGTTTTTTTTCACACTCCCGGGGTCAAGAAAATCACATTTTTTCACTCTCCCGGGTTCAGGAGATTCTGATTTTTTTCACACTCCCGGGGTCAGGAAAATTGGATTATTTTCACACTCCCAGAGTCAGGAAAATTGGATTTTTTTCACACTCCCGGGGACAGGAAAATTGGATTTTTTTCACACTCCCAGGGGCCAGAAAACCAGATTTTTTTCAAACTCCCGGGGTCAGGAAAATTGGATTTTTTTCACACTCCCCGGGTCAGGAAAATTTAATTTTTTTCACACTCCAGGGGTCAGGAAAATTGGATTTTTTTCACAATCCCGGGGTCAGGAAAATTGGGTTTTTTTGACACTCCCAGGGTCAAGAAAATCACATTTTTTCACATTCCCAGGTTCAGGAGATTCTAATTTTTTTCACATTCCCGGGGTCAAGAAAATCAGATATTTTCACACTCCCGGGGTCAGGAAATTCTGATATTTTTCACACTCCCGGGTTCAGGAAAATCGGATATTTTCACACTCCCGGGGTCCAGAAAATCACTTTTTTTCACACTCGCGGGGTCTGGAAATTCTGATATTTTTCACACTCCCGGGGTCAGGAAAACCAGATTTTTTTCAAACTTTCCGGGTCAGGAAAATTGGATTTTTTTCACACTCCCAGAGTCAGGAAAATTGGATTTTTTTCACACTCCCGGGGTCAGGAAAATTGGATTTTTTTCACACTCCTGGGGTCAGGAAAATTTAATTTTTTTCACACTCCAGGGGTCAACAAAATCACATTTTTTCACTCTCGCAGGGTCAGGAAATTCTGATATTTTTCACACTCCCGGGGTCAGGACAATTTAATTTTTTTCACACTCCAGGGGTAAAGAAAATCAGATATTTTCACACTCCCGGGGTCAGGAAATTCTGATATTTTTTACACTCCCGGGGTCAGGAAAATCGGATATTTTCACACTCCCGGGGTCAAGAAAATCACATTTTTTCACACTCCCAGGGTCAGGAAAACCAGATTTTTTTCAAACTCCCCAGGTCAGGAAAATTGGATTTTTTTCACACTCCCGGGGTCAGGAAAATTTAATTTTTTTCACACTCCAGGGGTCCAGAGAATCACATTTTTTCACTCTCGCGGGGTTAGGAAATTCTGATATTTTTCGCACTCCCGAGGTCAGGAAAATCACATTTTTCACACTCCCGGGTTCAGGAGATTCTGATTTTTTTCACACTCCCGGGGTCAGGAAAGTGGATTTTTTTCACACTCCCAGGGTCAGGAAAATTGGATTTTTTTCACATTCCCGGGGTCAGGAAAATTGGATTTTTTTCACAATCCCGGGGTCAGGAAAATTGGGTTTTTTTGACACTCCCGGGGTCAAGAAAATCACATTTTTTCACACTCCCAGGTTCAGGAGATTCTGTTTTTTTCACATTCCCGGGGTCAAGAAAATCAGATATTTTCACACTCCCGGGGTCAGGAAATTCTGATATTTTTCACACTCCCGGGTTCAGGAAAATCGGATATTTTCACACTCCCGGGGTCAAGAAAATCACATTTTTTCACACTCGCGGGGTCTGGAAATTCTGATATTTTTCACACTCCCGGGGTCAGGAAAACCAGATTTTTTTCAAACTCCCCGGGTCAGGAAAATTGGATTTTTTTCACACTCCCGGGGTCCCGAAAATTGAATTTTTTTCAAACTCCCAGAGTCAGGAAAATCACATTTTTTCACACTTGCGGGGTCTGGAAATTCTGATATTTTTCACACTCCCGGGGTCAGGAAAACCAGATTTTTTTCAAACTTTCCGGGTCAGGAAAATTGGATTTTTTTCACACTCCCAGAGTCAGGAAAATTGGATTTTTTTCACACTCTCGGGGTCAGGAAAATTGGATTTTTTTCACACTCCTGGGGGCAGGAAAATCACATTTTTTCACTCTCCCAGGGTCAGGAAATTCTGATATTTTTCACACTCCCGGGGTCAGGAGAATTTAATTTTTTTCACACTCCCGGGGTCAGGAAAATCACATTTTTCACACTCGCGGGGTTAGGAAATTCTGATATTTTTCGCACTCCCGAGGTCAGGAAAATCACATTTTTCACACTCCCGGGTACAGGAGATTCTGATTTTTTTCACACTCCCGGGGTCAGGAGAGTGGATTTTTTTCACACTCCCAGGGTCAGGAAAATTGGATTTTTTTCACATTCCCGGGGTCAGGAAAATTGGATTTTTTTCACAATCCCGGGGTCAGGAAAATTGGGTTTTTTTGACACTCCCGGGGTCAAGAAAATCACATTTTTTCACACTCCCATGTTCAGGAGATTCTGTTTTTTTTCACATTCCCGGGGTCAAGAAAATCAGATATTTTCACACTCCCGGGGTCAGGAAATTCTGATATTTTTCACACTCCCGGGGTCAGGAGAATTTAATTTTTTTCACACTCCAGGGGTAAAGAAAATCAGATATTTTCACACTCCCGGGGTCAGGAAATTCTGATATTTTTTACACTCCTGGGGTCAGGAAAATCGGATATTTTCACACTCCCGGGGTCAAGAAAATCACATTTTTTCACACTCCCGGGGTCAGAAAAACCAGATTTTTTTCAAACTCCCCGGGTCAGGAAAATTGGATTTTTTTCACACTCCCGGGGTCAGGAAAATTTAATTTTTTTCACACTCCATGGGTCAAGAAAATCACATTTTTTCACTCTCGCGGGGTCAGGAAATTCTGATATTTTTCACACTCCCGGGGTCAGGAAAATCGGATATTTTCACACTCCCGGGGTCAAGAAAATCACATTTTTTCACACTCGTGGGGTCAGGAAATTCTGATATTTTTCACACTCCTGGAGTCAGGAAAACCAGATTTTTTTCAAACTCCCCGGGTCAGGAAAATTGGATTTTTTCCACACTACCGGGGTCAGGAAAATTGGATTTTTTTCACACTCCCGTGGTCAGGAAAACCAGATTTTTTTCAAACTCCCGGGGTCAGGAAAATTGGATTTTTTTCACACTCCCGGGGTCAGGAAAATTTAATTTTTTTCACACTCCAGGGGTCAAGAAAATCACATTTTTTCACACTCCCGGGGTCAGGAAATTTTGATATTTTTCACACTCCCGGGGTCAGGAAAATCACATTTTTCACACTCGCGGGGTTAGGAAATTCTGATATTTTTCACACTCCCGAGGTCAGGAAAATCACATTTTTCACACTCCCGGGTTCAGGAGATTCTGATTTTTTTCACACTCCCGGGGTCAGGAAAGTGGATTTTTTTCACACTCCCAGGGTCAGGAAAATTGGATTTTTTTCACATTCCTGGGGTCAGGAAAATTGGATTTTTTTCACACTCCCGGGGTCAGGATAATTGGATTTTTTTCACAATCCCGGGGTCAGGAAAATTGGGTTTTTTTGACACTCCCGGGGTCAAGAAAATCACATTTTTTCACACTCCCAGGTTCAGGAGATTCTGTTTTTTTTCACATTCCCGGGGTCAAGAAAATCAGATATTTTCACACTCCAGGGGTCAGGAAATTCTGATATTTTTCACACTCCCGGGTTCAGGAAAATCGGATATTTTCACACTCCCGGGGTCAAGAAAATCACATTTTTTCACACTCGCGGGGTCTGGAAATTCTGATATTTTTCACACTCCCGGGGTCAGGAAAACCAGATTTTTTTCAAACTCCCCGGGTCAGGAAAATTGGATTTTTTTCACACTCCCGGGGTCCCGAAAATTGAATTTTTTTCACACTCCCAGAGTCAGGAAAATCACATTTTTTCACACTCGCGGGGTCAGGAAATTCTGATATTTTTCACACTCCCGGGGTCAGGAAAACCAGATTTTTTTCAAACTCCCCGGGCCAGGAAAATTGGATTTTTTTCACACTCCCGGGGTCAGGAAAATTGAATTTTTTCACACTCCCGGGGTCAGGAAAATTGAATTTTTTCACACTCCCGGGGTCAGGAAAATTTAATTTTTTTCACACTCCAGGGGTCAAGAAAATCACATTTTTTCACACTCGTGGGGTCAGGAAATTCTGATATTTTTCACACTAGTGGAGTCAGGAAAACCAGATTTTTTTCAAACTCCCCGGGTCAGGAAAATTGGATTTTTTTCACACTACCGGGGTCAGGAAAATTGGATTTTTTTCACACTCCCAGGGGCCAGAAAACCAGATTTTTTTCAAACTCCCGGGGTCAGGAAAATTGGATTTTTTTCACACTCCCCGGGTCAGGAAAATTTAATTTTTTTCACACTCCAGGGGTCAAGAAAATCACATTTTTTCACACTCGTGGGGTCAGGAAATTCTGATATTTTTCACACTCCTGGAGTCAGGAAAACCAGATTTTTTTCAAACTCCCCGGGTCAGGAAAATTGGATTTTTTCCACACTACCGGGGTCAGGAAAATTGGATTTTTTTCACACTCCCGTGGTCAGGAAAACCAGATTTTTTTCAAACTCCCGGGGTCAGGAAAATTGGATTTTTTTCACACTCCCGGGGTCAGGAAAATTTAATTTTTTTCACACTCCAGGGGTCAAGAAAATCACATTTTTTCACTCTCGCAGTGTCAGGAAATTTTGATATTTTTCACACTCCCGGGGTCAGGAAAATCACATTTTTCACACTCGCGGGGTAAGGAAATTCTGATATTTTTCACACTCCCGAGGTCAGGAAAATCACATTTTTCACACTCCCGGGTTCAGGAGATTCTGATTTTTTTCACACTCCCGGGGTCAGGAAAGTGGATTTTTTTCACACTCCCAGGGTCAGGAAAATTGGATTTTTTTCACATTCCTGGGGTCAGGAAAATTGGATTTTTTTCACAATCCCGGGGTCAGGAAAATTGGGTTTTTTTGACACTCCCGGGGTCAAGAAAATCACATTTTTTCACACTCCCAGGTTCAGGAGATTCTGTTTTTTTTCACATTACCGGGGTCAAGAAAATCAGATATTTTCACACTCCCGGGGTCAGGAAATTCTGATATTTTTCACACTCCCGGGTTCAGGAAAATCGGATATTTTCACACTCCCGGGGTCAAGAAAATCACATTTTTTCACACTCGCGGGGTCTGGAAATTCTGATATTTTTCACACTCCCGGGGTCAGGAAAACCAGATTTTTTTCAAAATCCCCGGGTCAGGAAAATTGGATTTTTTTCACACTCCCGGGGTCCCGAAAATTGAATTTTTTTCACACTCCCAGAGTCAGGAAAATCACATTTTTTCACACTCGCGGGGTTAGGAAATTCTGATATTTTTCACACTCCCGGGGTCAGGAAAACCAGATTTTTTTCAAACTCCCCGGGTCAGGAAAATTGGATTTTTTTCACACTCCCGGGGTCAGGAAAATTGAATTTTTTCACACTCCCGGGGTCAGGAAAATTGAATTTTTTCACACTCCCGGGGTCAGGAAAATTGGATTTTTTTCACACTCCTGTGGTCAGGAAAATCACATTTTTTCACTCTCGCAGGGTCAGGAAATTCTGATATTTTTCACACTCCCGGGGTCAGGAGAATTTAATTTTTTTCACACTCCAGGGGTAAAGAAAATCAGATATTTTCACACTCCCGGGGTCAGGAAATTCTGATATTTTTCACACTCGCGGGGTCAGGAAATTCTGATATTTTTCACACTCCCGGGGTCAGGAAAACCAGATTTTTTTCAAACTCCCCGTGTCAGGAAAATTGGATTTTTTTCACACTCCTGGGGTCAGGAAAATCACATTTTTTCACACTCGTGGGGTCAGGAAATTCTGATATTTTTCACACTCCTGGAGTCAGGAAAACCAGATTTTTTTCAAACTCCCCGGGTCAGGAAAATTGGATTTTTTTCACACTACCGGGGTCAGGAAAATTGGATTTTTTTCACACTCCCAGGGGCCAGAAAACCAGATTTTTTTCAAACTCCCGGGGTCAGGAAAATTGGATTTTTTTCACACTCCCCGGGTCAGGAAAATTTAATTTTTTTCACACTCCAGGGGTCAAGAAAATCACATTTTTTCACTCTCGCGGGGTCAGGAAATTCTGATATTTTTCACACTCCCGAGGTCAGGAAAATCACATTTTTAACACTCCAGGGTTCAGGAAAATTAGATTTTTTCAAACTCCCGGGGTCAGGAAAATTGGATTTTTTTCACACTCCCGGGGTCAAGAAAATCACATTTTTTCACACTCCCGGGGTCAGGAAATTCTGATTTTTTTCACACTCCCGGTGTTAGGAAAATCACGTTTTTCACACTCCCGGGATCAGGAGAATTTAATTTTTTTCACACTCCCGGGGTCAAGAAAATCAGATATTTTCACCCTCCCGGGGTCAGGAAAATTTAAATTTTTCACACTCCTGGGGTCAAGAAAATCATAATTTTTCACACTCGCGGGGTCAGGAAATTCTGATATTTTTCACACTCCCGGTGTCAGGAAAATCGGATATTTTCACACTCCCGGGTTCAGGAAAACCAGATTTTTTTCAAACTCCCCGGGTCAGGAAAATTGGATTTTTTTCACACACCCGGGGGTCAGGAAAATTGGATTTTTTCACAATCCCAGGGTCAGGAAATTTGGTTTTTTTTCACACTCCCGGGGTCAAGAAAATCACATTTTTTCACTCTCCCGGGTTCAGGAGATTCTGATTTTTTTCACACTCCCGGGGTCAGGAAAATTGGATTTTTTTCACACTCCCAGAGTCAGGAAAATTGGATTTTTTTCACACTCCCGGGGTCAGGAAAATTGGATTTTTTTCACACTCCCGGGGCCAGGAAAATTGGATTTTTTTCACAATCCCGGGGTCAGGAAAATTGTTTTTTTTGACACTCCCGGGGTCAAGAAAATCACATTTTTTCACACTCCCGGGTTCAGGAGATTCTGATTTTTTTCACACTCCCGGGGTCAAGAAAATCACATTTTTCACACTCCCGGGGTCAGGAAATACTGATTTTTTTGCACACTCCCGGTGTTAGGAAAATCACATTTTTCACACTCCCGGGGTCAGGAAAATTGGATTTTTTCACACTCCCGGGGTCAGGAGAATTCAATTTCTTTCACACTTCTGGGGTCAAGAAAATCAGATATTTTCACACTCCCGGGGTCAGGAAAATTTAATTATTTTTAACACTCCCGGGGTCAAGAAAATCACATTTTTTCACACTCGCGGGGTCAGGACATTATGATATTTTTCACACTCGCAGGGTCAGGAAAATCAGATATTTTCACACTCCCGGGGTCAAGAAAATCACATTTTTCACACTCACGGGGTCAGGAAAATCTGATATTTTTCACACTCCCAGGGTCAGGAAAATTTAATTTTTTTCATACTCCAGGGGTCAAGAAAATTGGATTTTTTTCACACTCCCGGGGTCAGGAAAATCGGATATTTTCACACTCCCGGGGTCCAGAAAATCACTTTTTTTCACACTCGCGGGGTCTGGAAATTCTGATATTTTTCACACTCCCGGGGTCAGGAAAACCAGATTTTTTTCAAACTTTCCGGGTCAGGAAAATTGGATTTTTTTCACACTCCCAGAGTCAGGAAAATTGGATTTTTTTCACACTCCCGGGGTCAGGAAAATTGGATTTTTTTCACACTCCTGGGGTCAGGAAAATTTAATTTTTTTCACACTCCAGGGGTCAACAAAATCACATTTTTTCACTCTCGCAGGGTCAGGAAATTCTGATATTTTTCACACTCCCGGGGTCAGGACAATTTAATTTTTTTCACACTCCAGGGGTAAAGAAAATCAGATATTTTCACACTCCCGGGGTCAGGAAATTCTGATATTTTTTACACTCCCGGGGTCAGGAAAATCGGATATTTTCACACTCCCGGGGTCAAGAAAATCACATTTTTTCACACTCCCAGGGTCAGGAAAACCAGATTTTTTTCAAACTCCCCAGGTCAGGAAAATTGGATTTTTTTCACACTCCCGGGGTCAGGAAAATTTAATTTTTTTCACACTCCAGGGGTCCAGAGAATCACATTTTTTCACTCTCGCGGGGTTAGGAAATTCTGATATTTTTCGCACTCCCGAGGTCAGGAAAATCACATTTTTCACACTCCCGGGTTCAGGAGATTCTGATTTTTTTCACACTCCCGGGGTCAGGAAAGTGGATTTTTTTCACACTCCCAGGGTCAGGAAAATTGGATTTTTTTCACATTCCCGGGGTCAGGAAAATTGGATTTTTTTCACAATCCCGGGGTCAGGAAAATTGGGTTTTTTTGACACTCCCGGGGTCAAGAAAATCACATTTTTTCACACTCCCAGGTTCAGGAGATTCTGTTTTTTTCACATTCCCGGGGTCAAGAAAATCAGATATTTTCACACTCCCGGGGTCAGGAAATTCTGATATTTTTCACACTCCCGGGTTCAGGAAAATCGGATATTTTCACACTCCCGGGGTCAAGAAAATCACATTTTTTCACACTCGCGGGGTCTGGAAATTCTGATATTTTTCACACTCCCGGGGTCAGGAAAACCAGATTTTTTTCAAACTCCCCGGGTCAGGAAAATTGGATTTTTTTCACACTCCCGGGGTCCCGAAAATTGAATTTTTTTCAAACTCCCAGAGTCAGGAAAATCACATTTTTTCACACTTGCGGGGTCTGGAAATTCTGATATTTTTCACACTCCCGGGGTCAGGAAAACCAGATTTTTTTCAAACTTTCCGGGTCAGGAAAATTGGATTTTTTTCACACTCCCAGAGTCAGGAAAATTGGATTTTTTTCACACTCTCGGGGTCAGGAAAATTGGATTTTTTTCACACTCCTGGGGGCAGGAAAATCACATTTTTTCACTCTCCCAGGGTCAGGAAATTCTGATATTTTTCACACTCCCGGGGTCAGGAGAATTTAATTTTTTTCACACTCCCGGGGTCAGGAAAATCACATTTTTCACACTCGCGGGGTTAGGAAATTCTGATATTTTTCGCACTCCCGAGGTCAGGAAAATCACATTTTTCACACTCCCGGGTACAGGAGATTCTGATTTTTTTCACACTCCCGGGGTCAGGAGAGTGGATTTTTTTCACACTCCCAGGGTCAGGAAAATTGGATTTTTTTCACATTCCCGGGGTCAGGAAAATTGGATTTTTTTCACAATCCCGGGGTCAGGAAAATTGGGTTTTTTTGACACTCCCGGGGTCAAGAAAATCACATTTTTTCACACTCCCATGTTCAGGAGATTCTGTTTTTTTTCACATTCCCGGGGTCAAGAAAATCAGATATTTTCACACTCCCGGGGTCAGGAAATTCTGATATTTTTCACACTCCCGGGGTCAGGAGAATTTAATTTTTTTCACACTCCAGGGGTAAAGAAAATCAGATATTTTCACACTCCCGGGGTCAGGAAATTCTGATATTTTTTACACTCCTGGGGTCAGGAAAATCGGATATTTTCACACTCCCGGGGTCAAGAAAATCACATTTTTTCACACTCCCGGGGTCAGAAAAACCAGATTTTTTTCAAACTCCCCGGGTCAGGAAAATTGGATTTTTTTCACACTCCCGGGGTCAGGAAAATTTAATTTTTTTCACACTCCATGGGTCAAGAAAATCACATTTTTTCACTCTCGCGGGGTCAGGAAATTCTGATATTTTTCACACTCCCGGGGTCAGGAAAATCGGATATTTTCACACTCCCGGGGTCAAGAAAATCACATTTTTTCACACTCGTGGGGTCAGGAAATTCTGATATTTTTCACACTCCTGGAGTCAGGAAAACCAGATTTTTTTCAAACTCCCCGGGTCAGGAAAATTGGATTTTTTCCACACTACCGGGGTCAGGAAAATTGGATTTTTTTCACACTCCCGTGGTCAGGAAAACCAGATTTTTTTCAAACTCCCGGGGTCAGGAAAATTGGATTTTTTTCACACTCCCGGGGTCAGGAAAATTTAATTTTTTTCACACTCCAGGGGTCAAGAAAATCACATTTTTTCACACTCCCGGGGTCAGGAAATTTTGATATTTTTCACACTCCCGGGGTCAGGAAAATCACATTTTTCACACTCGCGGGGTTAGGAAATTCTGATATTTTTCACACTCCCGAGGTCAGGAAAATCACATTTTTCACACTCCCGGGTTCAGGAGATTCTGATTTTTTTCACACTCCCGGGGTCAGGAAAGTGGATTTTTTTCACACTCCCAGGGTCAGGAAAATTGGATTTTTTTCACATTCCTGGGGTCAGGAAAATTGGATTTTTTTCACACTCCCGGGGTCAGGATAATTGGATTTTTTTCACAATCCCGGGGTCAGGAAAATTGGGTTTTTTTGACACTCCCGGGGTCAAGAAAATCACATTTTTTCACACTCCCAGGTTCAGGAGATTCTGTTTTTTTTCACATTCCCGGGGTCAAGAAAATCAGATATTTTCACACTCCAGGGGTCAGGAAATTCTGATATTTTTCACACTCCCGGGTTCAGGAAAATCGGATATTTTCACACTCCCGGGGTCAAGAAAATCACATTTTTTCACACTCGCGGGGTCTGGAAATTCTGATATTTTTCACACTCCCGGGGTCAGGAAAACCAGATTTTTTTCAAACTCCCCGGGTCAGGAAAATTGGATTTTTTTCACACTCCCGGGGTCCCGAAAATTGAATTTTTTTCACACTCCCAGAGTCAGGAAAATCACATTTTTTCACACTCGCGGGGTCAGGAAATTCTGATATTTTTCACACTCCCGGGGTCAGGAAAACCAGATTTTTTTCAAACTCCCCGGGCCAGGAAAATTGGATTTTTTTCACACTCCCGGGGTCAGGAAAATTGAATTTTTTCACACTCCCGGGGTCAGGAAAATTGAATTTTTTCACACTCCCGGGGTCAGGAAAATTTAATTTTTTTCACACTCCAGGGGTCAAGAAAATCACATTTTTTCACACTCGTGGGGTCAGGAAATTCTGATATTTTTCACACTAGTGGAGTCAGGAAAACCAGATTTTTTTCAAACTCCCCGGGTCAGGAAAATTGGATTTTTTTCACACTACCGGGGTCAGGAAAATTGGATTTTTTTCACACTCCCAGGGGCCAGAAAACCAGATTTTTTTCAAACTCCCGGGGTCAGGAAAATTGGATTTTTTTCACACTCCCCGGGTCAGGAAAATTTAATTTTTTTCACACTCCAGGGGTCAAGAAAATCACATTTTTTCACACTCGTGGGGTCAGGAAATTCTGATATTTTTCACACTCCTGGAGTCAGGAAAACCAGATTTTTTTCAAACTCCCCGGGTCAGGAAAATTGGATTTTTTCCACACTACCGGGGTCAGGAAAATTGGATTTTTTTCACACTCCCGTGGTCAGGAAAACCAGATTTTTTTCAAACTCCCGGGGTCAGGAAAATTGGATTTTTTTCACACTCCCGGGGTCAGGAAAATTTAATTTTTTTCACACTCCAGGGGTCAAGAAAATCACATTTTTTCACTCTCGCAGTGTCAGGAAATTTTGATATTTTTCACACTCCCGGGGTCAGGAAAATCACATTTTTCACACTCGCGGGGTAAGGAAATTCTGATATTTTTCACACTCCCGAGGTCAGGAAAATCACATTTTTCACACTCCCGGGTTCAGGAGATTCTGATTTTTTTCACACTCCCGGGGTCAGGAAAGTGGATTTTTTTCACACTCCCAGGGTCAGGAAAATTGGATTTTTTTCACATTCCTGGGGTCAGGAAAATTGGATTTTTTTCACAATCCCGGGGTCAGGAAAATTGGGTTTTTTTGACACTCCCGGGGTCAAGAAAATCACATTTTTTCACACTCCCAGGTTCAGGAGATTCTGTTTTTTTTCACATTACCGGGGTCAAGAAAATCAGATATTTTCACACTCCCGGGGTCAGGAAATTCTGATATTTTTCACACTCCCGGGTTCAGGAAAATCGGATATTTTCACACTCCCGGGGTCAAGAAAATCACATTTTTTCACACTCGCGGGGTCTGGAAATTCTGATATTTTTCACACTCCCGGGGTCAGGAAAACCAGATTTTTTTCAAAATCCCCGGGTCAGGAAAATT
Organism: Bradypodion pumilum; assembly: GCA_035047305.1. Taxonomy (NCBI): domain Eukaryota; kingdom Metazoa; phylum Chordata; class Lepidosauria; order Squamata; family Chamaeleonidae; genus Bradypodion; species Bradypodion pumilum. The sequence goes on along the minus strand of JAWDJD010000009.1, from coordinate 19,758,795 downwards.
GGATTTTTTTCACACTCCCGGGGTCCCGAAAATTGAATTTTTTTCACACTCCCAGAGTCAGGAAAATCACATTTTTTCACACTCGCGGGGTTAGGAAATTCTGATATTTTTCACACTCCCGGGGTCAGGAAAACCAGATTTTTTTCAAACTCCCCGGGTCAGGAAAATTGGATTTTTTTCACACTCCCGGGGTCAGGAAAATTGAATTTTTTCACACTCCCGGGGTCAGGAAAATTGAATTTTTTCACACTCCCGGGGTCAGGAAAATTGGATTTTTTTCACACTCCTGTGGTCAGGAAAATCACATTTTTTCACTCTCGCAGGGTCAGGAAATTCTGATATTTTTCACACTCCCGGGGTCAGGAGAATTTAATTTTTTTCACACTCCAGGGGTAAAGAAAATCAGATATTTTCACACTCCCGGGGTCAGGAAATTCTGATATTTTTCACACTCGCGGGGTCAGGAAATTCTGATATTTTTCACACTCCCGGGGTCAGGAAAACCAGATTTTTTTCAAACTCCCCGTGTCAGGAAAATTGGATTTTTTTCACACTCCTGGGGTCAGGAAAATCACATTTTTTCACACTCGTGGGGTCAGGAAATTCTGATATTTTTCACACTCCTGGAGTCAGGAAAACCAGATTTTTTTCAAACTCCCCGGGTCAGGAAAATTGGATTTTTTTCACACTACCGGGGTCAGGAAAATTGGATTTTTTTCACACTCCCAGGGGCCAGAAAACCAGATTTTTTTCAAACTCCCGGGGTCAGGAAAATTGGATTTTTTTCACACTCCCCGGGTCAGGAAAATTTAATTTTTTTCACACTCCAGGGGTCAAGAAAATCACATTTTTTCACTCTCGCGGGGTCAGGAAATTCTGATATTTTTCACACTCCCGAGGTCAGGAAAATCACATTTTTAACACTCCAGGGTTCAGGAAAATTAGATTTTTTCAAACTCCCGGGGTCAGGAAAATTGGATTTTTTTCACACTCCCGGGGTCAAGAAAATCACATTTTTTCACACTCCCGGGGTCAGGAAATTCTGATTTTTTTCACACTCCCGGTGTTAGGAAAATCACGTTTTTCACACTCCCGGGATCAGGAGAATTTAATTTTTTTCACACTCCCGGGGTCAAGAAAATCAGATATTTTCACCCTCCCGGGGTCAGGAAAATTTAAATTTTTCACACTCCTGGGGTCAAGAAAATCATAATTTTTCACACTCGCGGGGTCAGGAAATTCTGATATTTTTCACACTCCCGGTGTCAGGAAAATCGGATATTTTCACACTCCCGGGTTCAGGAAAACCAGATTTTTTTCAAACTCCCCGGGTCAGGAAAATTGGATTTTTTTCACACACCCGGGGGTCAGGAAAATTGGATTTTTTCACAATCCCAGGGTCAGGAAATTTGGTTTTTTTTCACACTCCCGGGGTCAAGAAAATCACATTTTTTCACTCTCCCGGGTTCAGGAGATTCTGATTTTTTTCACACTCCCGGGGTCAGGAAAATTGGATTTTTTTCACACTCCCAGAGTCAGGAAAATTGGATTTTTTTCACACTCCCGGGGTCAGGAAAATTGGATTTTTTTCACACTCCCGGGGCCAGGAAAATTGGATTTTTTTCACAATCCCGGGGTCAGGAAAATTGTTTTTTTTGACACTCCCGGGGTCAAGAAAATCACATTTTTTCACACTCCCGGGTTCAGGAGATTCTGATTTTTTTCACACTCCCGGGGTCAAGAAAATCACATTTTTCACACTCCCGGGGTCAGGAAATACTGATTTTTTTGCACACTCCCGGTGTTAGGAAAATCACATTTTTCACACTCCCGGGGTCAGGAAAATTGGATTTTTTCACACTCCCGGGGTCAGGAGAATTCAATTTCTTTCACACTTCTGGGGTCAAGAAAATCAGATATTTTCACACTCCCGGGGTCAGGAAAATTTAATTATTTTTAACACTCCCGGGGTCAAGAAAATCACATTTTTTCACACTCGCGGGGTCAGGACATTATGATATTTTTCACACTCGCAGGGTCAGGAAAATCAGATATTTTCACACTCCCGGGGTCAAGAAAATCACATTTTTCACACTCACGGGGTCAGGAAAATCTGATATTTTTCACACTCCCAGGGTCAGGAAAATTTAATTTTTTTCATACTCCAGGGGTCAAGAAAATTGGATTTTTTTCACACTCCCGGGGTTAGGAAATTCTGATATTTTTCACACTCCCGAGGTCAGGAAAATCGGATATTTTCACACTCCAGGGTTCAGGAAAATCAGATTTTTTTCAAACTCCCGGGGTCAGGAAAATTGGATTTTTTTCACACTCCCGGGGTCAAGAAAATCACATTTTTTTCACACTCCCAGGGTCAGGAAATTCTGATTTTTTTCACACTCCCGGTGTTAGGAAAATCACATTTTTCACACTCCCGGGGTCAGGAGAATTTAATTTTTGTCACACTCCCGGGGTCAAGAAAATCAGATATTTTCACACTCCCGGGGGCAGGAAAATTTAATTTTTTTCACACTCCTGGGGTCAAGAAAATCACGTTTTTCACACTCGCGGGGTTAGGAAATTCTGATATTTTTCACACTCCCGGGGTCAGGGAAATCGGATATTTTCACACTCCCGGGTTCAGGAAAACCAGATTTTTTTCAAACTCCCCGGGTCAGGAAAATTGGATTTTTTTCACACTCCCGGGGGTCAGGAAAATTGGATTTTTTCACAATCCCAGGGTCAGGAAATTTGGTTTTTTTTCACACTCCCGGGGTCAAGAAAATCACATTTTTCACACTCCCGGGGTCAGGAGAATTTAATTTTTTTCACACTCCCGGGGTCAAGAAAATCAGATATTTTCACACTCCCGGTGGCAGGAAAATTTAATTTTTTTCACACTCCCGGGGTCAAGACAATCACATTTTTTCACTCTCCCGGGTTCAGGAGATTCTGATTTTTTTCCCACTCCCGGGGTCAGGAAAATTGGATTTTTTTCACACTCCCAGAGTCAAGAAAATTTAATTTTTTTCACACTCCAGGGGTCAAGAAAATCACATTTTTTTCACTCTCGCGGGGTCAGGAAATTCTGATATTTTTCACAATCCCGGTGTCAGGAAAATCAGATATTTTCACACTCCCGGGTTCAGGAAAACCAGATTTTTTTCAAACTCCCCGGGTCAGGAAAATTGGACACATTTTGACACATTTTTGAAAATTGGTTTTTTTTGACACATTTTTTTTGATCACATTTTTTCACACTCCCGGGTTCAGGAGATTCTGATTTTTTTCACACTCCCGGGGTCAGGAAAATCACATTTTTCACACTCCCGGGGTCAGGAAATACTGATTTTTTTGCACAGTCCCGGTGTTAGGAAAATCACATTTTTCACACTCCCGGGGTCAGGAAAATTGGATTTTTTCACACTCCCGGGGTCAGGAGAATTCAATTTTTTTCACACTCCCGGTGTCAGGAAAATCGGATATTTTCACACTCCCGGGTTCAGGAAAACCAGATTTTTTCAAACTCCCCGGTTCAGGAAAATTGGATTTTTTTCACACTCCCGGGGGTCAGGAAAATTGGATTTTTTCACAATCCCAGGGTCAGGAAATTTGGTTTTTTTTCACACTCCCGGGGTCAAGAAAATCACATTTTTTCTCTCTCCCGGGTTCAGGAGATTCTGATTTTTTTCACACTCCCGGGGTCAGGAAAATTGGATTACTTTCACACTCCCAGAGTCAGGAAAATTGGATTTTTTTCACACTCCCGGGGTCAGGAAAATTGGATTTTTTTCACACTCCGGGGGTCAGGACAATTGGATTTTTTTCCCACTCCCGGGGTCAGGAAAATTGGATTTTTTTCACAATCCCGGGGTCAGGAAAATTGGTTTTTTTTGACACTCCCGGGGTCAAGAAAATAACATTTTTTCACACTCCCGGGTTCAGGAGATTCTGATTTTTTTCACACTCCCGGGGTCAAGAAAATCACATTTTTCACACTCCCGGGGTCAGGAAATACTGATTTTTTTGCACACTCCTGGTGTTAGGAAAATCACATTTTTCACACTCCCGGGGTCAGGAAAATTGGATTTTTTCACACTCCCGGGGTCAGGAGAATTCAATTTTTTTCACACTCCCGGGGTCAAGAAAATCAGATATTTTCACACTCCCGGGGTCAGGAAAATTTAATTTTTTTCACACTCCCGGGGTCAAGAAAATCACATTTTTTCACACTCGCGGGGTCAGGACATTCTGATATTTTTCACACTCGCGGGGTCAGGAAAATCGGATATTTTCACACTCCCGGGGTCAAGAAAATCACATTTTTCACACTCACGGGGTCAGGAAATTCTGATATTTTTCACACTCCCGGGGTCAGGAAAATTTAATTTTTTTCACACTCCAGGGGTCAAGAAAATCACATTTTTTCACACTCGCGGGGTCAGGAAATTCTGATATTTTTCACACTCCCGGGGTCAGGAAAACCAGATTTTTTTCAAACTCCCCGGGTCAGGAAAATTGGATTTTTTTCACACTCCCGGGGTCAGGAAAATTTAATTTTTTTCACACTCCCGGGGTCAGGAAAATTGGATTTTTTTCACACTCCCGGGGTCAGGAAAATCACATTTTTTCACACTCGCGGGGTCAGGAAATTCTGATTTTTTTCACACTCCCAGGGTCAGGAAAACCAGATTTTTTTCAAACTCCCCGGGTCAGGAAAATTGGATTTTTTCACACTCCCAGGGTCAGGAAATTTGGTTTTTTTTCACACTCCCGGGGTCAGGAAAATCACATTTTTTTCACATTCCTGGGGTCAGGAAAATTGGGTTTTTTTGACACTCCCGGGGTCAAGAAAATCACATTTTTTCACACTCCCGGGTTCAGGAGAATCTGATTTTTTTCACACTCCCGGGGTCAAGAAAATCAGATATTTTCACACTCCCAGGGTCAAGAAAATCACATTTTTTCACTCTCGCGGGGTCAGGAAATTCTGATATTTTTCACACTCCCGGGGTCAGGAAAATCGGATATTTTCACACTCCCGGGATCAAGAAAATCACATTTTTTCACACTCGTGGGGTCAGGAAATTCTGATATTTTTCACACTCCTGGAGTCAGGAAAACCAGATTTTTTTCAAACTCCCCGGGTCAGGAAAATTGGATTTTTTTCACACTACCGGGGTCAGGAAAATTGGATTTTTTTCACACTCCCGGGGTCAGGAAAACCAGATTTTTTTCAAACTCCAGGGGTCAGCAAAATTTAATTTTTTTCACACTCCAGGGGTCAAGAAAATCACATTTTTTCACTCTCGCGGGGTCAAGAAATTCTGATATTTTTCACACTCCCGGGGTCAGGAAAATTGGATATTTTCACACTCCCGGGGTCAAGAAAATCACATTTTTCACACTCGCGGGGTTAGGAAATTCTGATATTTTTCACACTCCCGAGGTCAGGAAAATCACATTTTTCACACTCCAGGGTTCAGGAAAATTAGATTTTTTCAAACTCCCGGGGTCAGGAAAATTGGATTTTTTTCACACTCCCGGGGTCAAGAAAATCACATTTTTTCACACTCCCGGGGTCAGGAAATTCTGATTTTTTTCACACTCCCGGTGTTAGGAAAACCAGATTTTTTCACACTCCCGGGTTCAGGAGAATCTGATTTTTTTCATACTCCCGGGGTCAAGAAAATCAGATATTTTCACACTCCCGGGGTCAGGAAATTCTTATATTTTTCACACTCCTGGGGTCAGGAAAATCGGATATTTTCACACTCCTGGGGTCAAGAAAATCACATTTTTTCACACTCGCGGGGTCAGGAAATTCTGATATTTTTCACACTCCCAGGGTCAGGAAAACCAGATTTTTTTCAAACTCCCCGGGTCAGGAAAATAGGATTTTTTTCACACTCCCGGGGTCCCGAAAATTGGATTTCTTTCACACTCCCAGAGTCAGGAAAATCACATTTTTTCACACTCGCGGGGTCAGGAAATTCTGATATTTTTCACACTCCCGGGGTCAGGAAAACCAGATTTTTTTCAAACTCCCCGGTTCAGGAAAATTGGATTTTTTTCACACTCCCGGGGTCAGGAAAATTGAATTTTTTCACACTCCCGGGGTCAGGAAAATTGAATTTTTTCACACTCCCGGGGTCAGGAAAATTGGATTTTTTTCACACTCCTGTGGTCAGGAAAATCACATTTTTTCACTCTCGCAGGGTCAGGAAATTCTGATATTTTTCACACTCCCGGGGTCAGGAGAATTTAATTTTTTTCACACTCCAGGGGTAAAGAAAATCAGATATTTTCACACTCCCGGGGTCAGGAAATTCTGATATTTTTCAGACTCCCGGGGTCAGGAAAATCGGATATTTTTACACTCCCGGGGTCAATAAAATCACATTTTTTCACACTCGCGGGGTCAGGAAATTCTGATATTTTTCACACTCCCGGGGTCAGGAAAACCAGATTTTTTTCAAACTCCCCGGGTCAGGAAAATTGGATTTTTTTCACACTCCCGGGGTCCCGAAAATTGGATTTTTTTCACACTCCCAGAGTCAGGAAAATCACATTTTTTCACACTCGCGGGGTCAGGAAATTCTGATATTTTTCACACTCCCGGGGTCAGGAAAACCAGATTTTTTTCAAACTCCCCGGTTCAGGAAAATTGGATTTTTTTCACACTCCCGGGGTCAGGAAAATTGAATTTTTTCACACTCCCGGGGTCAGGAAAATTGAATTTTTTCACACTCCCGGGGTCAGGAAAATTGGATTTTTTTCACACTCCTGTGGTCAGGAAAATCACATTTTTTCACTCTCGCAGGGTCAGGAAATTCTGATATTTTTCACACTCCCGGGGTCAGGAGAATTTAATTTTTTTCACACTCCAGGGGTAAAGAAAATCAGATATTTTCACACTCCCGGGGTCAGGAAATTCTGATATTTTTCAGACTCCCGGGGTCAGGAAAATCGGATATTTTTACACTCCCGGGGTCAATAAAATCACATTTTTTCACACTCGCGGGGTCAGGAAATTCTGATATTTTTCACACTCCCGGGGTCAGGAAAACCAGATTTTTTTCAAACTCCCCGTGTCAGGAAAATTGGATTTTTTTCACACTCCCGGGGTCAGGAAAATTGGATTTTTTTCACACTCCCGGGGTCAGGAAAATTGGATTTTTTTTCACACTCCTGGGGTCAGGAAAATTTAATTTTTTTTACACTCCAGGGGTCAAGAAAATCACATTTTTTCACTCTCGCAGGGTCAGGAAATTCTGATATTTTTCATACTCCCGGGGTCAGGAGAATTTAATTTTTTTCACACTCCAGGGGTAAAGAAAATTGGATTATTTTCACACTCCCGGGGTCAGGAAAATCACATTTTTTCACACTCGCGGGGTCAGGAAATTCTGATATTTTTCACACTCCCGGGGTCAGGAAAACCAGATTTTTTTCAAACTCACCAGGTCAGGAAAATTGGATTTTTTTCACACTCCCGGGGTCAGGAAAATTTAATTTTTTTCACACTCCCGGGGTCAGGAAAATTGGATTTTTTTTCACACTCCCGGGGTCAGGAAAATCACATTTTTTCACACTCGTGGGGTCAGAAAATTCTGATTTTTTTCACACTCCCAGGGTCAGGAAAACCAGATTTTTTTCAAACTCCCCGGGTCAGGAAAATTGGATTTTTTCACACTCCCGGGGTCAGGAAAATTTAATTTTTTTTCACACTCCCGGGGTCAGGAAAATTGGATTTTTTTTCACACACCGAGAGTCAGGAAAATTGGATATTTTTCACACTCCCGGGGTCAGGAAAAATGGATTTTTTTCACACTCCCGGGGTCAGGAAAAATTGGATTTTTTTCACACTCCCGGGGTCAGGAAAATCACATTTTTTACACAATCCCGGGGTCAGGAAAATTGGGTTTTTTTGACACTCCCGGGGTCAAGAAAATCACATTTTTTCACACTCCCGGGTTCAGGAGAATCTGATTTTTTTCACACTCCCGGGGTCAAGAAAATCAGATAATTTCACACTCCCGGGGTCAAGAAAATCACATTTTTTCACTCTCGCGGGGTCAGGAAATTCTGATATTTTTCACACTCCCGGGGTCAGGAAAATCGGATATTTTCACACTCCCGGGGTCAAGAAAATCACATTTTTTCACACTCGTGGGGTCAGGAAATTCTGATATTTTTCACACTCCTGGAGTCAGGAAAACCAGATTTTTTCAAACTCCCCGGGTCAGGAAAATTGGATTTTTTTCACACTACCGGGGTCAGGAAAATTTAATTTTTTTCACACTCCAGGGGTCAAGAAAATCACATTTTTTTCACTCTCGCGGGGTCAGGAAATTCTGATATTTTTCACACTCCCGGGGTCAGGAAAATCGGATATTTTCACACTCCCGGGGTCAAGAAAATCACATTTTTCACACTCGTGGGGTTAGGAAATTCTGATATTTTTCACACTCCCGAGGTCAGGAAAATCACATTTTTCACACTCCAGGGTTCAGGAAAATTATATTTTTTCAAACTCCCGGGGTCAGGAAAATTGGATTTTTTTCACACTCCCAGGGTCAAGAAAATCACATTTTTTCACACTCCCGGGGTCAGGAAATTCTGATTTTTTCACACTCCCGGTGTTAGGAAAATCACATTTTTCACACTCCCGGGATCAGGAGAATTTAATTTTTTTCACACTCCCGGGGTCAAGAAAAACAGATATTTTCACACTCCCGGGGTCAGGAAAATTTAAATTTTTCACACTCCTGGGGTCAAGAAAATCACATTTTTTCACACTCGCGGGGTCAGGAAATTCTGATATTTTTCACAATCCCGGTGTCAGGAAAATCAGATATTTTCACACTCCCGGGTTCAGGAAAACCAGATTTTTTTCAAACTCCCCGGGTCAGGAAAATTGGATTTTTTTCACACTCCCGGGGGTCAGGAAAATTGGATTTTTTCACAATCCCAGGGTCAGGAAATTTGGTTTTTTTTCACACTCCCGGGGTCAAGAAAATCACATTTTTTCACTCTCCCGGGTTCAGGAGATTCTGATTTTTTTCACACTCCCGGGGTCAGGAAAATTGGATTTTTTTCACACTCCCAGAGTCAGGAAAATTGGATTTTTTCACACTCCCGGGGTCAGGAAAATTGGATTTTTTTCACACTCCGGGGGTCAGGAAAATTGGATTTTTTTCGCACTCCCGGGGTCAGGAAAATTGGATTTTTTTCACAATCCCGGGGTCAGGAAAATTGGTTTTTTTTGACACTCCCGGGGTCAAGAAAATCACATTTTTTCACACTCCCGGGTTCAGGAGATTCTGATTTTTTTCACACTCCCGGGGTCAGGAAAATCACATTTTTCACACTCCCGGGGTCAGGAAAATTGGATTTTTTCACACTCCCGGGGTCAGGAGAATTCAATTTTTTTCACACTCCCGGTGTCAGGAAAATCGGATATTTTCACACTCCCGGGTTCAGGAAAACCAGATTTTTTCAAACTCCCCGGTTCAGGAAAATTGGATTTTTTTCACACTCCCGGGGGTCAGGAAAATTGGATTTTTTCACAATCCCAGGGTCAGGAAATTTGGTTTTTTTCACACTCCCGGGGTCAAGAAAATCACATTTTTTCACTCTCCCGGGTTCAGGAAATTCTGATATTTTTCACACTCCCGGGTTCAGGAAAATCGGATATTTTCACACTCCCGGGGTCAAGAAAATCACATTTTTTCACACTCGCGGGGTCTGGAAATTCTGATATTTTTCACACTCCCGGGGTCAGGAAAACCAGATTTTTTTCAAAATCCCCGGGTCAGGAAAATTGGATTTTTTTCACACTCCCGGGGTCCCAAAAATTGAATTTTTTTCACACTCCCAGAGTCAGGAAAATCACATTTTTTCACACTCGCGGGGTTAGGAAATTCTGATATTTTTCACACTCCCGGGGTCAGGAAAACCAGATTTTTTTCAAACTCCCCGGGTCAGGAAAATTGGATTTTTTTCACACTCCCGGGGTCAGGAAAATTGAATTTTTTCACACTCCCGGGGTCAGGAAAATTGAATTTTTTCACACTCCCGGGGTCAGGAAAATTGGATTTTTTTCACACTCCTGTGGTCAGGAAAATCACATTTTTTCACTCTCGCAGGGTCAGGAAATTCTGATATTTTTCACACTCCCGGGGTCAGGAGAATTTAATTTTTTTCACACTCCAGGGGTAAAGAAAATCAGATATTTTCACACTCCCGGGGTCAGGAAATTCTGATATTTTTCACACTCCCGGGGTCAGGAAAACCAGATTTTTTTCAAACTCCCCGTGTCAGGAAAATTGGATTTTTTTCACACTCCCGGGGTCAGGAAAATTGGATTTTTTTCACACTCCCGGGGTCAGGAAAATTGGATTTTTTTTCACACTCCTGGGGTCTTGAAAATTTAATTTTTTTTACACTCCAGGGGTCAAGAAAATCACATTTTTTCACTCTCGCAGGGTCAGGAAATTCTGATATTTTTCATACTCCCGGGGTCAGGAGAATTTAATTTTTTTCACACTCCAGGGGTAAAGAAAATTGGATTATTTTCACACTCCCGGGGTCAGGAAAATCACATTTTTTCACACTCGCGGGGTCAGGAAATTCTGATTTTTTTCACACTCCCAGGGTCAGGAAAACCAGATTTTTTTCAAACTCCCCGGGTCAGGAAAATTGGATTTTTTCACACTCCCAGGGTCAGGAAATTTGGTTTTTTTTCACACTCCCGGGGTCAGGAAAATCACATTTTTTTCACAATCCTGGGGTCAGGAAAATTGGGTTTTTTTGACACTCCCGGGGTCAAGAAAATCACATTTTTTCACACTCCCGGGTTCAGGAGAATCTGATTTTTTTCACACTCCCGGGGTCAAGAAAATCAGATATTTTCACACTCCCAGGGTCAAGAAAATCACATTTTTTCACTCTCGCGGGGTCAGGAAATTCTGATAGTTTTCACACTCCCGGGGTCAGGAAAATCGGATATTTTCACACTCCAGGGATCAAGAAAATCACATTTTTTCACACTCGTGGGGTCAGGAAATTCTGATATTTTTCACACTCCTGGAGTCAGGAAAACCAGATTTTTTTCAAACTCCCCGGGACAGGAAAATTGGATTTTTTTCACACTACCGGGGTCAGGAAAATTGGATTTTTTTCACACTCCCGGGGTCAGGAAAACCAGATTTTTTTCAAACTCCAGGGGTCAGGAAAATTTAATTTTTTTACACTCCAGGGGTCAAGAAAATCACATTTTTTCACTCTCGCGGGGTCAAGAAATTCTGATATTTTTCACACTCCCGGGGTCAGGAAAATTGGATATTTTCACACTCCCGGGGTCAAGAAAATCACATTTTTCACACTCGCGGGGTTAGGAAATTCTGATATTTTTCACACTCCCGAGGTCAGGAAAATCACATTTTTCACACTCCAGGGTTCAGGAAAATTAGATTTTTTCAAACTCCCGGGGTCAGGAAAATTGGATTTTTTTCACACTCCCGGGGTCAAGAAAATCACATTTTTTCACACTCCCGGGGTCAGGAAATTCTGATTTTTTTCACACTCCCGGTGTTAGGAAAACCAGATTTTTTCACACTCCCGGGTTCAGGAGAATCTAATTTTTTTCACACTCCCGGGGTCAAGAAAATCAGATATTTTCACACTCCCGGGGTCAGGAAATTCTTATATTTTTCACACTCCCGGGGTCAGGAAAATCGGATATTTTCACACTCCTGGGGTCAGGAAAATCACATTTTTTCACACTCGCGGGGTCAGGAAATTCTGATATTTTTCACACTCCCGGGGTCAGGAAAACCAGATTTTTTTCAAACTCCCTGGGTCAGGAAAATTGGATTTTTTTCACACTCCCGGGGTCAGGAGAATTGGATTTTTTTCACACTCCCGGGGTCAGGAAAATTTAATTTTTTTCACACTCCAGGGGTCAAGAAAATCACATTTTTTTCACAATCCCGGGGTCAGGAAATTCTGATATTTTTCACACTCCCGGGGTCAGGAAAATCGGATATTTTCACACTCCCGGGGTCAAGAAAATCACATTTTTTCACACTCGTGGGGTCAGGAAATTCTGATATTTTTCACACCCCTGGAGTCAGGAAAACCAGATTTTTTTCAAACTCCCCGGGTCAGGAAAATTGGATTTTTTCACACTCCCGGGGTCAGGAAAATTGGATTTTTTTCACACTCCCGGGGTCAGGAAAATTGGATTTTTTTTCACACTCCCAGGGTCAGGAAATTTGGTTTTTTTTCACACTCCCGGGGTCAGGAAAATCACATTTTTTTCACAATCCTGGGGTCAGGAAAATTGGGTTTTTTTGACACTCCCGGGGTCAAGAAAATCACATTTTTTCACACTCCCGGGTTCAGGAGAATCTGATTTTTTTCACACTCCCGGGGTCAAGAAAATCAGATATTTTCACACTCCCAGGGTCAAGAAAATCACATTTTTTCACTCTCGCGGTGTCAGGAAATTCTGATAGTTTTCACACTCCCGGGGTCAGGAAAATCGGATATTTTCACACTCCAGGGATCAAGAAAATCACATTTTTTCACACTCGTGGGGTCAGGAAATTCTGATATTTTTCACACTCCTGGAGTCAGGAAAACCAGATTTTTTTCAAACTCCCCGGGACAGGAAAATTGGATTTTTTTCACACTACCGGGGTCAGGAAAATTGGATTTTTTTCACACTCCCGGGGTCAGGAAAACCAGATTTTTTTCAAACTCCAGGGGTCAGGAAAATTTAATTTTTTTACACTCCAGGGGTCAAGAAAATCACATTTTTTCACTCTCGCGGGGTCAAGAAATTCTGATATTTTTCACACTCCCGGGGTCAGGAAAATTGGATATTTTCACACTCCCGGGGTCAAGAAAATCACATTTTTCACACTCGCGGGGTTAGGAAATTCTGATATTTTTCACACTCCCGAGGTCAGGAAAATCACATTTTTCACACTCCAGGGTTCAGGAAAATTAGATTTTTTCAAACTCCCGGGGTCAGGAAAATTGGATTTTTTTCACACTCCCGGGGTCAAGAAAATCACATTTTTTCACACTCCCGGGGTCAGGAAATTCTGATTTTTTTCACACTCCCGGTGTTAGGAAAACCAGATTTTTTCACACTCCCGGGTTCAGGAGAATCTGATTTTTTTCACACTCCCGGGGTCAAGAAAATCAGATATTTTCACACTCCCGGGGTCAGGAAATTCTTATATTTTTCACACTCCCGGGGTCAGGAAAATCGGATATTTTCACACTCCTGGGGTCAAGAAAATCACATTTTTTCACACTCGCGGGGTCAGGAAATTCTGATATTTTTCACACTCCCGGGGTCAGGAAAACCAGATTTTTTTCAAACTCCCCGGGTCAGGAAAATTGGATTTTTTTCACACTCCCGGGGTCAGGAGAATTGGATTTTTTTCACACTCCCGGGGTCAGGAAAATTTAATTTTTTTCACACTCCAGGGGTCAAGAAAATCACATTTTTTTCACAATCCCGGGGTCAGGAAATTCTGATATTTTTCACACTCCCGGGGTCAGGAAAATCGGATATTTTCACACTCCCGGGGTCAAGAAAATCACATTTTTTCACACTCATGGAGTCAGGAAATTCTGATATTTTTCACACCCCTGGAGTCAGGAAAACCAGATTTTTTTCAAACTCCCCGGGTCAGGAAAATTGGATTTTTTTCACACTCCCGGGGTCAGGAAAATTGGATATTTTTCACACTCCCGGGGTCAGGAAAATTGGATTTTTTTTCACACTCCTGGGGTCAGGAAAATTTAATTTTTTTTACACTCCAGGGGTCAAGAAAATCACATTTTTTCACTCTCGCAGGGTCAGGAAATTCTGATATTTTTCATACTCCCGGGGTCAGGAGAATTTAATTTTTTTCACACTCCAGGGGTAAAGAAAATCAGATATTTTCACACTCCCGGGGTCAGGAAATTCTGATATTTTTCACACTCCCGGGGTCAGGAAAATCGGATATTTTTACACTCCCGGGGTCAAGAAAATCACATTTTTTCACACTCGCGGGGTCAGGAAATTCTGATATTTTTCACACTCCCGGGGTCAGGAAAACCAGATTTTTTTCAAACTCCCCGGGTCAGGAAAATTGGATTTTTTTCACACTCCCGGGGTCAGGAAAATTGGATTTTTTTCACACTCCCGGGGTCAGGAAAATTTAATTTTTTTCACAGTCCAGGGGTCAAGAAAATCATATTTTTTCACTCTCATGGGGTCAGGAAATTCTGATGTTTTTCACACTCCCGGGGTCAGGAAAATCGGATATTTTCACACTCCCGGGGTCAAGAAAATCACATTTTTTCACACTCGTGGGGTCAGGAAATTCTGATATTTTTCACACTGCTGGAGTCAGGAAAACCAGATTTTTTTCACACTCGCGGGGTCCGGAAAATTGGATTTTTTTCACAATCCCGGGGTCAGGAAAATTGGGTTTTTTTGACACTCCCGGGGTCAAGAAAATCACATTTTTTCACACTCCCAGGTTCAGGAGATTCTGTTTTTTTTCACATTCCCGGGGTCAAGAAAATCAGATATTTTCACACTCCTGGGGTCAGGAAATTCTGATATTTTTCACCCTCCCGGGTTCAGGAAAATCGGATATTTTCACACTCCCGGGGTCAAGAAAATCACATTTTTTCACACTCGCGGGGTCTGGAAATTCTGATATTTTTCACACTCCCTGGGTCAGGAAAACCAGATTTTTTTCAAACTCCCCGGGTCAGGAAAATTGGATTTTTTTCACACTCCCGGGGTCCCGAAAATTGAATTTTTTTCACACTGCCAGAGTCAGGAAAATCACATTTTTCACACTCGCGGGGTCAGGAAATTCTGATATTTTTCACACTCCCGGGGTCAGGAAAACCAGATTTTTTTCAAACTCCCCGGGTCAGGAAAATTGGATTTTATTCACACTCCCGGGGTCAGGAAAATTTAATTTTTTTCACACTCCAGGGGTCAAGAAAATCACATTTTTTTCACAATCCCGGGGTCAGAAAATTCTGATATTTTTCACACTCCCGGGGTCAGGAAAATCGGATATTTTCACACTCCAGGGATCAAGAAAATCACATTTTTTCACACTCGTGGGGTCAGGAAATTCTGATATTTTTCACACTCCTGGAGTCAGGAAAACCAGATTTTTTTCAAACTCCCCTGGTCAGGAAAATTGGATTTTTTTTCACACTCCCGGGTTCAGGAAAATTGAATTTTTTTCACACTCCCAGAGTCAGGAAAATCGGATATTTTCACACTCCCGGGGTCAAGAAAATCAAATTTTTTGACACTCGTGGGGTCAGGAAATTCTGATATTTTTCACACTCCCGGGGTCAGGAAAACCAGATTTTTTTCAAACTCCCCGGGTCAGGAAAATTGGATTTTTTTCACACTCCCGGGGTCAGGAAAATTGGATTTTTTTCACACTCCCGGGGTCAGGAAATTCTGATTTTTTTCACACTCCCGGTGTTAGGAAAACCAGATTTTTTCACACTCCCGGGTTCAGGAGAATCTGATTTTTTTCACACTCCCGGGGTCAAGAAAATCAGATATTTTCACACTCCCGGGGTCAGGAAATTCTTATATTTTTCACACTCCCGGGGTCAGGAAAATCGGATATTTTCACACTCCTGGGGTCAAGAAAATCACATTTTTTCACACTCGCGGGGTCAGGAAATTCTGATATTTTTCACACACCCGGGGTCAGGAAAACCAGATTTTTTTCAAACTCCCCGGGTCAGGAAAATTGGATTTTTTTCACACTCCCGGGGTCAGGAGAATTGGATTTTTTTCACACTCCCGGGGTCAGGAAAATTTAATTTTTTTCACACTCCAGGGGTCAAGAAAATCACATTTTTTTCACAATCCCGGGGTCAGGAAATTCTGATATTTTTCACACTCCCGGGGTCAGGAAAATCGGATATTTTCACACTCCCGGGGTCAAGAAAATCACATTTTTTCACACTCGTGGAGTCAGGAAATTCTGATATTTTTCACACCCCTGGAGTCAGGAAAACCAGATTTTTTTCAAACTCCCCGGGTCAGGAAAATTGGATTTTTTTCACACTCCCGGGGTCAGGAAAATTGGATTTTTTTCACACTCCCGGGGTCAGGAAAATTGGATTTTTTTTCACACTCCTGGGGTCAGGAAAATTTAATTTTTTTTACACTCCAGGGGTCAAGAAAATCACATTTTTTCACTCTCGCAGGGTCAGGAAATTCTGATATTTTTCATACTCCCGGGGTCAGGAGAATTTAATTTTTTTCACACTCCAGGGGTAAAGAAAATCAGATATTTTCACACTCCCGGGGTCAGGAAATTCTGATATTTTTCACACTCCCGGGGTCAGGAAAATCGGATATTTTTACACTCCCGGGGTCAAGAAAATCACATTTTTTCACACTCGCGGGGTCAGGAAATTCTGATATTTTTCACACTCCCGGGGTCAGGAAAACCAGATTTTTTTCAAACTCCCCGGGTCAGGAAAATTGGATTTTTTTCACACTCCCGGGGTCAGGAAAATTGGATTTTTTTCACACTCCCGGGGTCAGGAAAATTTAATTTTTTTCACAGTCCAGGGGTCAAGAAAATCATATTTTTTCACTCTCATGGGGTCAGGAAATTCTGATGTTTTTCACACTCCCGGGGTCAGGAAAATCGGATATTTTCACACTCCCGGGGTCAAGAAAATCACATTTTTTCACACTCGTGGGGTCAGGAAATTCTGATATTTTTCACACTGCTGGAGTCAGGAAAACCAGATTTTTTTCACACTCGCGGGGTCCGGAAAATTGGATTTTTTTCACACTCCCGGGGTCAGGAAAATTGGATTTTTTTCACAATCCCGGGGTCAGGAAAATTGGGTTTTTTTGACACTCCCGGGGTCAAGAAAATCACATTTTTTCACACTCCCAGGTTCAGGAGATTCTGTTTTTTTTCACATTCCCGGGGTCAAGAAAATCAGATATTTTCACACTCCCGGGGTCAGGAAATTCTGATATTTTTCACCCTCCCGGGTTCAGGGAAATCGGATATTTTCACACTCCCGGGGTCAAGAAAATCACATTTTTTCACACTCGCGGGGTCTGGAAATTCTGATATTTTTCACACTCCCTGGGTCAGGAAAACCAGATTTTTTTCAAACTCCCCGGGTCAGGAAAATTGGATTTTTTTCACACTCCCGGGGTCCCGAAAATTGAATTTTTTTCACACTCCCAGAGTCAGGAAAATCACATTTTTCACACTCGCGGGGTCAGGAAATTCTGATATTTTTCACACTCCCGGGGTCAGGAAAACCAGATTTTTTTCAAACTCCCCGGGTCAGGAAAATTGGATTTTATTCACACTCCCGGGGTCAGGAAAATTTAATTTTTTTCACACTCCAGGGGTCAAGAAAATCACATTTTTTCACAATCCCGGGGTCAGAAAATTCTGATATTTTTCACACTCCCGGGGTCAGGAAAATCGGATATTTTCACACTCCAGGGATCAAGAAAATCACATTTTTTCACACTCGTGGGGTCAGGAAATTCTGATATTTTTCACACTCCTGGAGTCAGGAAAACCAGATTTTTTTCAAACTCCCCTGGTCAGGAAAATTGGATTTTTTTTCACACTCCCGGGTTCAGGAAAATTGAATTTTTTTCACACTCCCAGAGTCAGGAAAATCGGATATTTTCACACTCCCGGGGTCAAGAAAATCAAATTTTTTGACACTCGTGGGGTCAGGAAATTCTGATATTTTTCACACTCCCGGGGTCAGGAAAACCAGATTTTTTTCAAACTCCCCGGGTCAGGAAAATTGGATTTTTTTCACACTCCCGGGGTCAGGAAAATTGGATTTTTTTCACACTCCCGGGGTCAGGAAAACCAGATTTTTTTCAAACTCCCGGGGTCAGGAAAATTGGATTTTTTTCACACTCCCGGGGTCAGGAAAATTGGATTTTTTTCAAACTCCCCGGGTCAGGAAAATTGGATTTTTTTCACACTCCCGGGGTCAGGAAAATTGGATTTTTTTCACACTCCCGGTGTTAGGAAAACCAGATTTTTTCACACTCCCGGGTTCAGGAGAATCTGATTTTTTTCACACTCCCGGGGTCAAGAAAATCAGATATTTTCACACTCCCGGGGTCAGGAAATTCTGATATTTTTCACACTCCCGGGGTCAGGAAAATCGGATATTTTCACGCTCCCGGGGTCAAGAAAATCACATTTTTTCACACTCGCGGGGTCAGGAAATTCTGATATTTTTCACACTCCCGGGGTCAGGAAAACCAGATTTTTTTCAAACTCCCCGGGTCAGGAAAATTGGATTTTTTTCACACTCCCGGGGTCAGGAAAATTGGATTTTTTTCACACTCCCGGGGTCAGGAAAATTTAATTTTTTTCACACTCCAGGGGTCAAGAAAATCACATTTTTTTCACAATCCCGGGGTCAGGAAATTCTGATATTTTCACACTCCCGGGGTCAGGAAAATCGGATATTTTCACACTCCCGGGGTCAAGAAAATCACATTTTTTCACACTCGTGGGGTCAGGAAATTCTGATATTTTTCACACTCCTGGAGTCAGGAAAACCAGATTTTTTTCAAACTCCCCGGGTCAGGAAAATTGGATTTTTTCACACTCCCAGAGTCAGGAAAATCGGATATTTTCACACTCCCGGGGTCAAGAAAATCAAATTTTTTGACACTCGTGGGGTCAGGAAATTCTGATATTTTTCACACTCCTGGAGTCAGGAAAACCAGATTTTTTTCAAACTCCCCGGGTCAGGAAAATTGGATTTTTTTCACACTCCCGGGGTCAGGAAAATTGAATTTTTTTCACACTCCAGGGATCAAGAAAATCACATTTTTTCACACTCGTGGGGTCAGGAAATTCTGATATTTTTCACACTCCTGGAGTCAGGAAAACCAGATTTTTTTCAAACTCCCCTGGTCAGGAAAATTGGATTTTTTTTCACACTCCCGGGTTCAGGAAAATTGAATTTTTTTCACACTCCCAGAGTCAGGAAAATCGGATATTTTCACACTCCCGGGGTCAAGAAAATCAAATTTTTTGACACTCGTGGGGTCAGGAAATTCTGATATTTTTCACACTCCCGGGGTCAGGAAAACCAGATTTTTTTCAAACTCCCCGGGTCAGGAAAATTGGATTTTTTTCACACTCCCGGGGTCAGGAAAATTGGATTTTTTTCACACTCCCGGGGTCAGGAAAACCAGATTTTTTTCAAACTCCCGGGGTCAGGAAAATTGGATTTTTTTCACACTCCCGGGGTCAGGAAAATTGGATTTTTTTCAAACTCCCCGGGTCAGGAAAATTGGATTTTTTTCACACTCCCGGGGTCAGGAAAATTGGATTTTTTTCACACTCCCGGTGTTAGGAAAACCAGATTTTTTCACACTCCCGGGTTCAGGAGAATCTGATTTTTTTCACACTCCCGGGGTCAAGAAAATCAGATATTTTCACACTCCCGGGGTCAGGAAATTCTGATATTTTTCACACTCCCGGGGTCAGGAAAATCGGATATTTTCACGCTCCCGGGGTCAAGAAAATCACATTTTTTCACACTCGCGGGGTCAGGAAATTCTGATATTTTTCACACTCCCGGGGTCAGGAAAACCAGATTTTTTTCAAACTCCCCGGGTCAGGAAAATTGGATTTTTTTCACACTCCCGGGGTCAGGAAAATTGGATTTTTTTCACACTCCCGGGGTCAGGAAAATTTAATTTTTTTCACACTCCAGGGGTCAAGAAAATCACATTTTTTTCACAATCCCGGGGTCAGGAAATTCTGATATTTTCACACTCCCGGGGTCAGGAAAATCGGATATTTTCACACTCCCGGGGTCAAGAAAATCACATTTTTTCACACTCGTGGGGTCAGGAAATTCTGATATTTTTCACACTCCTGGAGTCAGGAAAACCAGATTTTTTTCAAACTCCCCTGGTCAGGAAAATTGGATTTTTTTTCACACTCCCGGGTTCAGGAAAATTGAATTTTTTTCACACTCCCAGAGTCAGGAAAATCGGATATTTTCACACTCCCGGGGTCAAGAAAATCAAATTTTTTGACACTCGTGGGGTCAGGAAATTCTGATATTTTTCACACTCCCGGGGTCAGGAAAACCAGATTTTTTTCAAACTCCCCGGGTCAGGAAAATTGGATTTTTTTCACACTCCCGGGGTCAGGAAAATTGGATTTTTTTCACACTCCCGGGGTCAGGAAAACCAGATTTTTTTCAAACTCCCGGGGTCAGGAAAATTGGATTTTTTTCACACTCCCGGGGTCAGGAAAATTGGATTTTTTTCAAACTCCCCGGGTCAGGAAAATTGGATTTTTTTCACACTCCCGGGGTCAGGAAAATTGGATTTTTTTCACACTCCCGGTGTTAGGAAAACCAGATTTTTTCACACTCCCGGGTTCAGGAGAATCTGATTTTTTTCACACTCCCGGGGTCAAGAAAATCAGATATTTTCACACTCCCGGGGTCAGGAAATTCTGATATTTTTCACACTCCCGGGGTCAGGAAAATCGGATATTTTCACGCTCCCGGGGTCAAGAAAATCACATTTTTTCACACTCGCGGGGTCAGGAAATTCTGATATTTTTCACACTCCCGGGGTCAGGAAAACCAGATTTTTTTCAAACTCCCCGGGTCAGGAAAATTGGATTTTTTTCACACTCCCGGGGTCAGGAAAATTGGATTTTTTTCACACTCCCGGGGTCAGGAAAATTTAATTTTTTTCACACTCCAGGGGTCAAGAAAATCACATTTTTTTCACAATCCCGGGGTCAGGAAATTCTGATATTTTCACACTCCCGGGGTCAGGAAAATCGGATATTTTCACACTCCCGGGGTCAAGAAAATCACATTTTTTCACACTCGTGGGGTCAGGAAATTCTGATATTTTTCACACTCCTGGAGTCAGGAAAACCAGATTTTTTTCAAACTCCCCGGGTCAGGAAAATTGGATTTTTTCACACTCCCAGAGTCAGGAAAATCGGATATTTTCACACTCCCGGGGTCAAGAAAATCAAATTTTTTGACACTCGTGGGGTCAGGAAATTCTGATATTTTTCACACTCCTGGAGTCAGGAAAACCAGATTTTTTTCAAACTCCCCGGGTCAGGAAAATTGGATTTTTTTCACACTCCCGGGGTCAGGAAAATTGAATTTTTTTCACACTCCAGGGATCAAGAAAATCACATTTTTTCACACTCGTGGGGTCAGGAAATTCTGATATTTTTCACACTCCTGGAGTCAGGAAAACCAGATTTTTTTCAAACTCCCCTGGTCAGGAAAATTGGATTTTTTTTCACACTCCCGGGTTCAGGAAAATTGAATTTTTTTCACACTCCCAGAGTCAGGAAAATCGGATATTTTCACACTCCCGGGGTCAAGAAAATCAAATTTTTTGACACTCGTGGGGTCAGGAAATTCTGATATTTTTCACACTCCCGGGGTCAGGAAAACCAGATTTTTTTCAAACTCCCCGGGTCAGGAAAATTGGATTTTTTTCACACTCCCGGGGTCAGGAAAATTGGATTTTTTTCACACTCCCGGGGTCAGGAAAACCAGATTTTTTTCAAACTCCCGGGGTCAGGAAAATTGGATTTTTTTCACACTCCCGGGGTCAGGAAAATTGGATTTTTTTCAAACTCCCCGGGTCAGGAAAATTGGATTTTTTTCACACTCCCGGGGTCAGGAAAATTGGATTTTTTTCACACTCCCGGTGTTAGGAAAACCAGATTTTTTCACACTCCCGGGTTCAGGAGAATCTGATTTTTTTCACACTCCCGGGGTCAAGAAAATCAGATATTTTCACACTCCCGGGGTCAGGAAATTCTGATATTTTTCACACTCCCGGGGTCAGGAAAATCGGATATTTTCACGCTCCCGGGGTCAAGAAAATCACATTTTTTCACACTCGCGGGGTCAGGAAATTCTGATATTTTTCACACTCCCGGGGTCAGGAAAACCAGATTTTTTTCAAACTCCCCGGGTCAGGAAAATTGGATTTTTTTCACACTCCCGGGGTCAGGAAAATTGGATTTTTTTCACACTCCCGGGGTCAGGAAAATTTAATTTTTTTCACACTCCAGGGGTCAAGAAAATCACATTTTTTTCACAATCCCGGGGTCAGGAAATTCTGATATTTTCACACTCCCGGGGTCAGGAAAATCGGATATTTTCACACTCCCGGGGTCAAGAAAATCACATTTTTTCACACTCGTGGGGTCAGGAAATTCTGATATTTTTCACACTCCTGGAGTCAGGAAAACCAGATTTTTTTCAAACTCCCCGGGTCAGGAAAATTGGATTTTTTCACACTCCCAGAGTCAGGAAAATCGGATATTTTCACACTCCCGGGGTCAAGAAAATCAAATTTTTTGACACTCGTGGGGTCAGGAAATTCTGATATTTTTCACACTCCTGGAGTCAGGAAAACCAGATTTTTTTCAAACTCCCCGGGTCAGGAAAATTGGATTTTTTTCACACTCCCGGGGTCAGGAAAATTGAATTTTTTTCACACTCCCAGAGTCAGGAAAATTGGATTTTTTTCACACTCCCGGGGTCAGGAAAACCACATTTTTTTCAAACTCCCCGGGTCAGGAAAATTGGATTTTTTTTCACACTCCCGGGGTCAGGAAAATTGGATTTTTTTCACACTCCCAGGGTCAGGAAAACCAGATTTTTTTCAAACTCCCGGGGTCAGGAAAATTGGATTTTTTGCACACTCCCGGGGTCAGGAAAATTGGATTTTTTTCAAACTCCCGGGGTCAGGAAAACCGGATTTTTTTCAAACTCCCCGGGTCAGGAAAATTGGATTTTTTTCACACTCCCGGGGTCAGGAAAATTGGATTTTTTTCACACTCCCGGGGTCAGGAAAACCAGATTTTTTCACACTCCCGGGTTCTGGAGATTCTGATTTTTTTCACACTCCCGGGGTCAAGAAAATCAGATATTTTCACACTCCCGGGGTCAGGAAATTCTGATATTTTTCACACTCCCGGGGTCAGGAAAATTGGATATTTTCACACTCCCGGGGTCACGAAAATCACATTTTTTCACACTCGCGGGGTCAGGAAATTCTGATATTTTTCACACTTCCGGGGTCAGGAAAACCAGATTTTTTTCAAACTCCCCGGGTCAGGAAAATTGGATTTTATTCACACTCCCGGGGTCAGGAAAATTTAATTTTTTTCACTCGCCAGGGGTCAAGAAAATCACATTTTTTTCACAATCCCGGGGTCAGAAAATTCTGATATTTTTCACACTCCCGGGGTCAGGAAAATCGGATATTTTCACACTCCCGGGGTCAAGAAAATCACATTTTTTCACACTCGTGGGGTCAGGAAATTCTGATATTTTTCACACTCCTGGAGTCAGGAAAACCAGATTTTTTTCAAACTCCCCTGGTCAGGAAAATTGGATTTTTTTTCACACTCCCGGGTTCAGGAAAATTGAATTTTTTTCACACTCCCAGAGACAGGAAAATCGGATATTTTCACACTCCCGGGGTCAAGAAAATCAAATTTTTTGACACTCGTGGGGTCAGGAAATTCTGATATTTTTCACACTCCCGGGGTCAGGAAAACCAGATTTTTTTCAAACTCCCCGGGTCAGGAAAATTGGATTTTTTTCACACTCCCGGGGTCAGGAAAATTGGATTTTTTTCAAACTCCCCGGGTCAGGAAAATTGGATTTTTTTCACACTCCCGGGGTCAGGAAAATTGGATTTTTTTCACACTCCCGGGGTCAGGAAAACCAGATTTTTTTCAAACTCCCGGGGTCAGGAAAATTGGATTTTTTTCACACTCCCGGGTTCAGGAAAATTTAATTTTTTTCACACTCCAGGGGTCAAGAAAATCACATTTTTTCACTCTCGCGGGGTCAGGAAATTCTGATATTTTTCACACTCCCGGGGTCAGGAAAATCGGATATTTTCACACTCCCGGGGTCAAGAAAATCACATTTTTCACACTCGCGGGGTTAGGAAATTCTGATATTTTTCACACACCCGAGGTCAGGAAAATCACATTTTTCACACTCCAGGGTTCAGGAAAATTAGATTTTTTCAAACTCCCGGGGTCAGGAAAATTGGATTTTTTTCACACTCCCGGGGTCAAGAAAATCACATTTTTTCACACTCCCGGGGTCAGGAAATTCTGATTTTTTTCACACTCCCGGTGTTAGGAAAATCACATTTTTCACACTCCCGGGATCAGGAGAATTTAATTTTTTTCACACTCCCGGGGTCAAGAAAATCAGATATTTTCACCCTCCCGGGGTCAGGAAAATTTAAATTTTTCACACTCCTGGGGTCAAGAAAATCACAATTTTTCACACTCGCGGGGTCAGGAATTTCTGATATTTTTCACACTCCCGGTGTCAGGAAAATCGGATATTTTCACACTCCCGGGTTCAGGAAAACCAGATTTTTTTCAAACTCCCCGGGTCAGGAAAATTGGATTTTTTTCACACTCCCGGGGGTCAGGAAAATTGGATTTTTTCACAATCCCAGGGTCAGGAAATTTGGTTTTTTTCACACTCCCGGGGTCAAGAAAATCACATTTTTTCACTCTCCCGGGTTCAGGAGATTCTGATTTTTTTCACACTCCCGGGGTCAGGAAAATTGGATTTTTTTCACACTCCCAGAGTCAGGAAAATTGGATTTTTTTCACACTCCCGGGGTCAGGAAAATTGGATTTTTTTCACACTCCGGGGGTCAGGAAAATTGGATTTTTTTCACACTCCCGGGGTCAGGAAAATTGGATTTTTTTCACAATCCCGGGGTCAGGAAAATTGGTTTTTTTCGACACTCCCGGGGTCAAGAAAATCACATTTTTTCACACTCCCGGGTTCAGGAGATTCTGATTTTTTTTCACACTCCCGGGGTCAAGAAAATCACATTTTTCACACTCCCGGGGTCAGGAAATACTGATTTTTTTGCACACTCCCGGTGTTAGGAAAATCACATTTTTCACACTCCCGGGGTCAGGAAAATTGGATTTTTCACACTCCCGGGGTCAGGAGAATTCAATTTTTTTCACACTTCCGGGGTCAAGAAAATCAGATATTTTCACACTCCCGGGGTCAGGAAAATTTAATTTTTTTCACACTCCCGGGGTCAAGAAAATCACATTTTTTCACACTTGCGGGGTCAGGACATTCTGATATTTTTCACACTCGCGGGGTCAGGAAAATCGGATATTTTCACACTCCCGGGGTCAAGAAAATCACATTTTTCACACTCACGGGGTCAGGAAATTCTGATATTTTTCACACTCCCGGGGTCAGGAAAATTTAATTTTTTTCATACTCCAGGGGTCAAGAAAATTGGATTTTTTTCACACTCCCGGGGTCAGGAAATTCTGATATTTTTCACACTCCCGGGGTCAGGAAAACCAGATTTTTTTCAAACTCCCCGGGTCAGGAAAATTGGATTTTTTTCACACTCCCGGGGTCAGGAAAATTGGATTTTTTTCACACTCCCGGGGTCAGGAAAATTTAATTTTTTTCACAGTCCAGGGGTCAAGAAAATCAAATTTTTTCACTCTCATGGGGTCAGGAAATTCTGATGTTTTTCACACTCCCGGGGTCAGGAAAATCGGATATTTTCACACTCCCGGGGTCAAGAAAATCACATTTTTTCACACTCGTGGGGTCAGGAAATTCTGATATTTTTCACACTGCTGGAGTCAGGAAAACCAGATTTTTTTCACACTCGCGGGGTCCGGAAAATTGGATTTTTTTCACACTCCCGGGGTCAGGAAAATTTAATTTTTTTCACACTCCCGGGGTCAAGAAAATCACATTTTTTCACACTTGCGGGGTCAGGACATTCTGATATTTTTCACACTCGCGGGGTCAGGAAAATCGGATATTTTCACACTCCCGGGGTCAAGAAAATCACATTTTTCACACTCACGGGGTCAGGAAATTCTGATATTTTTCACACTCCCGGGGTCAGGAAAATTTAATTTTTTTCATACTCCAGGGGTCAAGAAAATTGGATTTTTTTCACACTCCCGGGGTCAGGAAATTCTGATATTTTTCACACTCCCGGGGTCAGGAAAATCGGATATTTTTACACTCCCGGGGTCAAGAAAATCACATTTTTTCACACTCGCGGGGTCCGGAAATTCTGATATTTTTCACACTCCCGGGGTCAGGAAAACCAGATTTTTTTCATACTCCCCGGGTCAGGAAAATTGGATTTTTTTCACACTCCCGGGGTCTCGAAAATTGAATTTTTTTCACACTCCCAGAGTCAGGAAAATCACATTTTTTCACACTCGCGGGGTCAGGATATTCTGATATTTTTCACACTCCCGGGGTCAGGAAAACCAGATTTTTTTCAAACTCCCTGGGTCAGGAAAATTGGATTTTTTTCACACTCCCGGGGTCAGGAAAATTGAATTTTTTCACACTCCCGGGGTCAGGAAAATTGAATTTTTTCACACTCCCGGGGTCAGGAAAATTGGATTTTTTTCACACTCCTGTGGTCAGGAAAATCACATTTTTTCACTCTCGCAGGGTCAGGAAATTCTGATATTTTTCACACTCCCGGGGTCAGGAGAATTTAATTTTTTTCACACTCCAGGGGTAAAGAAAATCAGATATTTTCACACTCCCGGGGTCAGGAAATTCTGATATTTTTCACACTCCCGGGGTCAGGAAAATCGGATATTTTTACACTCCCGGGGTCAATAAAATCACATTTTTTCTCACTCGCGGGGTCAGGAAATTCTGATATTTTTCACACTCCCGGGGTCAGGAAAACCAGATTTTTTTCAAACTCCCCGTGTCAGGAAAATTGGATTTTTTTCACACTCCCGGGGTCAGGAAAATTGGATTTTTTTCACACTCCCGGGGTCAGGAAAATTTAATTTTTTTCACACTCCAGGGGTCAAGAAAATCACATTTTTTCACACTCGTGGGGTCAGGAAATTCTGATATTTTTCACACTCCTGGAGTCAGGAAAACCAGATTTTTTTCAAACTCCCCGGGTCATGAAAATTGGATTTTTTTCACACTACCGGGGTCAGGAAAATTGGATTTTTTTCACACTCCCAGGGGCCAGAAAACCAGATTTTTTTCAAACTCCCGGGGTCAGGAAAATTGGATTTTTTTCACACTCCCCGGGTCAGGAAAATTTAATTTTTTTCACACTCCAGGGGTCAAGAAAATCACCTTTTTTCACTCTCGCGGGGTCAGGAAATTCTGATATTTTTCACACTCCCGCGGTCAGGAAAATTTAATTTTTTTCACACTCCAGGGGTCAAGAAAATCACATTTTTTCACTCTCGCGGGGTCAGGAAATTCTGATATTTTTCACACTCCCGAGGTCAGGAAAATCACATTTTTAACACTCCAGGGTTCAGGAAAATTAGATTTTTTCAAACTCCCGGGGTCAGGAAAATTGGATTTTTTTCACACTCCCGGGGTCAAGAAAATCACATTTTTTCACACTCCCGGGGTCAGGAAATTCTGATTTTTTTCACACTCCCGGTGTTAGGAAAATCACATTTTTCACACTCCCGGGATCAGGAGAATTTAATTTTTTTCACACTCCCGGGGTCAAGAAAATCAGATATTTTCACCCTCCCGGGGTCAGGAAAATTTAAATTTTTCACACTCCTGGGGTCAAGAAAATCACAATTTTTCACACTCGCGGGGTCAGGAATTTCTGATATTTTTCACACTCCCGGTGTCAGGAAAATCGGATATTTTCACACTCCCGGGTTCAGGAAAACCAGATTTTTTTCAAACTCCCCGGGTCAGGAAAATTGGATTTTTTTCACACTCCTGGGGGTCAGGAAAATTGGATTTTTTCACAATCCCAGGGTCAGGAAATTTGGTTTTTTTCACACTCCCGGGGTCAAGAAAATCACATTTTTTCACTCTCCCGGGTTCAGGAGATTCTGATTTTTTTCACACTCCCGGGGTCAGGAAAATCACATTTTTCACACTCCCAGAGTCAGGAAAATTGGATTTTTTTCACACTCCCGGGGTCAGGAAAATTGGATTTTTTTCACACTCCCGGGGTCAGGAAAATTGGATTTTTTTCACAATCCCGGGGTCAGGAAAATTGGTTTTTTTTGACACTCCCGGGGTCAAGAAAATCACATTTTTTCTCACTCCCGGATTCAGGAGATTCTGATTTTTTTTCACACTCCCGGGGTCAAGAAAATCACATTTTTCACACTCCCGGGGTCAGGAAATACTGATTTTTTTGCACACTCCCGGTGTTAGGAAAATCACATTTTTCACACTCCCGGGGTCAGGAAAATTGGATGTTTTCACACTCCCGGGGTCAGGAGAATTCAATTTTTTTCACACTTCCGGGGTCAAGAAAATCAGATATTTTCACACTCCCGGGGTCAGGAAAATTTAATTTTTTTCACACTCCCGGGGTGAAGAAAATCACATTTTTTCACACTTGCGGGGTCAGGACATTCTGATATTTTTCACACTCGTGGGGTCAGGAAAATTGGATATTTTCACACTCCCGGGGTCAAGAAAATCACATTTTTCACACTCACGGGGTCAGGAAATTCTGATATTTTTCACACTCCCGGGGTCAGGAAATTCTGATTTTTTTCACACTCCCGGTGTTAGGAAAATCACATTTTTCACACTCCCGGGGTCAGGAGAATTTAATTTTTTTCACACTCCCGGGGTCAAGAAAATCAGATATTTTCACAATCCCGGGGGCAGGAAAATTTAATTTTTTTCACACTCCTGGGGTCAAGAAAATCACGTTTTTCACACTCGCGGGGTCAGGAAATTCTGATATTTTTCACACTCCCGGGGTCAGGGAAATCGGATATTTTCACACTCCCGGGTTCAGGAAAACCAGATTTTTTTCAAACTCCCCGGGTTAGGAAAATTGGATTTTTTTCACACTCCCGGGGGTCAGGAAATTTGGTTTTTTTTCACACTCCCGGGGTCAAGAAAATCACATTTTTCACACTCCCGGGGTCAGGAGAATTTAATTTTTTTCATACTCCCGGGGTCAAGAAAATCAGATATTTTCACACTCCCGGTGGCAGGAAAATTTAAATTTTTTCACACACCCGGGGTCAAGACAATCACATTTTTTCACTCTCCCGGGTTCAGGAGATTCTGATTTTTTTCCCACTCCCGGGGTCAGGAAAATTGGATTTTTTTCACACTCCCAGAGTCAAGAAAATTGGATATTTTTCACACTCCCGGGGTCAGGAAAAATGGATTTTTTTCAAACTCCCGGGGTCAGGAAAATTGGATTTTTTTCACACTCCCGGGGTCAGGAAAATCACATTTTTTTCACAATCCCGGGGTCAGGAAAATTGGGTTTTTTTGACACTCCCGGGGTCAAGAAAATCACATTTTTTCACACTCCCGGGTTCAGGAGAATCTGATTTTTTTCACACTCCCGGGGTCAAGAAAATCAGATATTTTCACACTCCCGGTGTCAGGAAATTCTGATATTTTTCACACTCCCGGGGTCAGGAAAATCGGATATTTTCACACTCCCGGGGTCAAGAAAATCACATTTTTTCACACTCGCGGGGTCAGGAAATTCTGATATTTTTCACACTCCCGGGGTCAGGAAAACCAGATTTTTTTCAAACTCACCGGGTCAGGAAAATTGGATTTTTTTCACACTCCCGGGGTCAGGAAAATTTAATTTTTTTCACACTCCCGGGGTCAGGAAAATTGGATTTTTTTTCACACTCCCGGGGTCAGGAAAATCACATTTTTTCACACTCGTGGGGTCAGAAAATTCTGATTTTTTTCACACTCCCAGGGTCAGGAAAACCAGATTTTTTTCAAACTCCCCGGGTCAGGAAAATTGGATTTTTTCACACTCCCGGGGTCAGGAAAATTTAATTTTTTTTCACACTCCCGGGGTCAGGAAAATTGGATTTTTTTTCACACACCGAGAGTCAGGAAAATTGGATATTTTTCACACTCCCGGGGTCAGGAAAAATGGATTTTTTTCACACTCCCGGGGTCAGGAAAAATTGGATTTTTTTCACACTCCCGGGGTCAGGAAAATCACATTTTTTACACAGTCCCGGGGTCAGGAAAATTGGGTTTTTTTGACACTCCCGGGGTCAAGAAAATCACATTTTTTCACACTCCCGGGTTCAGGAGAATCTGATTTTTTTCACACTCCCGGGGTCAAGAAAATCAGATAATTTCACACTCCCGGGGTCAAGAAAATCACATTTTTTCACTCTCGCGGGGTCAGGAAATTCTGATATTTTTCACACTCCCGGGGTCAGGAAAATCGGATATTTTCACACTCCCGGAGTCAAGAAAATCACATTTTTCACACTCGTGGGGTTAGGAAATTCTGATATTTTTCACACTCCCGAGGTCAGGAAAATCACATTTTTCACACTCCAGGGTTCAGGAAAATTATATTTTTTCAAACTCCCGGGGTCAGGAAAATTGGATTTTTTTCACACTCCCAGGGTCAAGAAAATCACATTTTTTCACACTCCCGGGGTCAGGAAATTCTGATTTTTTCACACTCCCGGTGTTAGAAAAATCACATTTTTCACACTCCCGGGATCAGGAGAATTTAATTTTTTTCACACTCCCGGGGTCAAGAAAAACAGATATTTTCACACTCCCGGGGTCAGGAAAATTTAAATTTTTCACACTCCTGGGGTCAAGAAAATCACATTTTTTCACACTCGCGGGGTCAGGAAATTCTGATATTTTTCACAATCCCGGTGTCAGGAAAATCAGATATTTTCACACTCCCGGGTTCAGGAAAACCAGATTTTTTTCAAACTCCCCGGGTCAGGAAAATTGGATTTTTTTCACACTCCCGGGGGTCAGGAAAATTGGATTTTTTCACAATCCCAGGGTCAGGAAATCTGGTTTTTTTTCACACTCCCGGGGTCAAGAAAATCACATTTTTTCACTCTCCCGGGTTCAGGAGATTCTGATTTTTTTCACACTCCCGGGGTCAGGAAAATTGGATTTTTTTCACACTCCCAGAGTCAGGAAAATTGGATTTTTTCAGAATCCCGGGGTCAGGAAAATTGGTTTTTTTGACACTCCCAGGGTCAAGAAAATCACATTTTTTCACACTCCCGGGTTCAGGAGATTCTGATTTTTTGAACACTCCCGGGGTCAGGAAAATCACATTTTTCACACTCCCGGGGTCAGGAAATACTGATTTTTTTGCACAGTCCCGGTGTTAGGAAAATCATATTTTTCACACTCCCGGGGTCAGGAAAATTGGATTTTTTCACACTCCCGGGGTCAGGAGAATTCAATTTTTTTCACACTCCCGGTGTCAGGAAAATCGGATATTTTCACACTCCCGGGTTCAGGAAAACCAGATTTTTCAAACTCCCCGGTTCAGGAAAATTGGATTTTTT
Source organism: Bradypodion pumilum (assembly GCA_035047305.1). NCBI lineage: Eukaryota > Metazoa > Chordata > Lepidosauria > Squamata > Chamaeleonidae > Bradypodion > Bradypodion pumilum. The sequence continues at coordinate 19,727,335 of JAWDJD010000009.1, read as the reverse complement.
TCACACTCCCGGGGGTCAGGAAAATTGGATTTTTTCACAATCCCAGGGTCAGGAAATTTGGTTTTTTTTCACACTCCCGGGGTCAAGAAAATCACATTTTTTCACTCTCCCGGGTTCAGGAGATTCTGATTTTTTTCACACTCCCGGGGTCAGGAAAATTGGATTATTTTCACACTCCCAGAGTCAGGAAAATTGGATTTTTTTCACACTCCCGGGGTCAGGAAAATTGGATTTTTTTCACACTCCGGGGGTCAGGACAATTGGATTTTTTTCCCACTCCCGGGGTCAGGAAAATTGGATTTTTTTCACAATCCCGGGGTCAGGAAAATTGGTTTTTTTTGACACTCCCGGGGTCAAGAAAATCACATTTTTTCACACTCCCGGGTTCAGGAGATTCTGATTTTTTTCACACTCCCGGGGTCAAGAAAATCACATTTTTCACACTCCCGGGGTCAGGAAATACTGATTTTTTTGCACACTCCTGGTGTTAGGAAAATCACATTTTTCACACTCCCGGGGTCAGGAAAATTGGATTTTTTCACACTCCCGGGGTCAGGAGAATTCAATTGTTTTCACACTCCCGGGGTCAAGAAAATCAGATATTTTCACACTCCCGGGGTCAGGAAAATTTAATTTTTTTCACACTCCCGGGGTCAAGAAAATCACATTTTTTCACACTCACGGGGTCAGGACATTCTGATATTTTTCACACTCACGGGGTCAGGAAAATCGGATATTTTCACACTCCCGGGGTCAAGAAAATCACATTTTTCACACTCACGGGGTCAGGAATTTCTGATATTTTTCACACTCCCGGGGTCAGGAAAATTTAATTTTTTTCACACTCCAGGGGTCAAGAAAATCACATTTTTGCACACTCGCGGGGTCAGGAAATTCTGATATTTTTCACAATCCCGGGGTCAGGAAAACCAGATTTTTTTCAAACTCCCCGGGTCAGGAAAATTGGATTTTTTTCACACTCCCGGGGTCAGGAAAATTTAATTTTTTTCACACTCCCGGGGTCAGGAAAATTGGATTTTTTTTCACACTCCCGGGGTCAGGAAAATCACATTTTTTCACACTCGTGGGGTCAGAAAATTCTGATTTTTTTCACACTCCCAGGGTCAGGAAAACCAGATTTTTTTCAAACTCCCGGGGTCAGGAAAATCACATTTTTTACACAGTCCCGGGGTCAGGAAAATTGGGTTTTTTTGACACTCCCGGGGTCAAGAAAATCACATTTTTTCACACTCCCGGGTTCAGGAGATTCTGATTTTTTTCACACTCCCGGGGTCAAGAAAATCACATTTTTCACACTCCCGGGGTCAGGAAAATCACATTTTTTCACACTCGTGGGGTCAGAAAATTCAGATTTTTTTCACACTCCCGGGGTCAGGAAAATTGGATTTTTTTCACACTCCCGGGGTCAGGAAAATTGGATTTTTTTCACAATCCCGGGGTCAGGAAAATTGGTTTTTTTTGACACTCCCGGGGTCAAGAAAATCACATTTTTTCACACTCCCGGATTCAGGAGATTCTGATTTTTTTTCACACTCCCGGGGTCAAGAAAATCACATTTTTCACACTCCCGGGGTCAGGAAATACTGATTTTTTTGCACACTCCCGGTGTTAGGAAAATCACATTTTTCACACTCCCGGGGTCAGGAAAATTGGATGTTTTCACACTCCCGGGGTCAGGAGAATTCAATTTTTTTCACACTTCCGGGGTCAAGAAAATCAGATATTTTCACACTCCCGGGGTCAGGAAAATTTAATTTTTTTCACACTCCCGGGGTGAAGAAAATCACATTTTTTCACACTTGCGGGGTCAGGACATTCTGATATTTTTCACACTCGTGGGGTCAGGAAAATTGGATATTTTCACACTCCCGGGGTCAAGAAAATCACATTTTTCACACTCACGGGGTCAGGAAATTCTGATATTTTTCACACTCCCGAGGTCAGGAAAATCACATTTTTCACACTCCAGGGTTCAGGAAAATTATATTTTTTCAAACTCCCGGGGTCAGGAAAATTGGATTTTTTTCACACTCCCAGGGTCAAGAAAATCACATTTTTTCACACTCCCGGGGTCAGGAAATTCTGATTTTTTCACACTCCCGGTGTTAGAAAAATCACATTTTTCACACTCCCGGGATCAGGAGAATTTAATTTTTTTCACACTCCCGGGGTCAAGAAAAACAGATATTTTCACACTCCCGGGGTCAGGAAAATTTAAATTTTTCACACTCCTGGGGTCAAGAAAATCACATTTTTTCACACTCGCGGGGTCAGGAAATTCTGATATTTTTCACAATCCCGGTGTCAGGAAAATCAGATATTTTCACACTCCCGGGTTCAGGAAAACCAGATTTTTTTCAAACTCCCCGGGTCAGGAAAATTGGATTTTTTTCACACTCCCGGGGGTCAGGAAAATTGGATTTTTTCACAATCCCAGGGTCAGGAAATCTGGTTTTTTTTCACACTCCCGGGGTCAAGAAAATCACATTTTTTCACTCTCCCGGGTTCAGGAGATTCTGATTTTTTTCACACTCCCGGGGTCAGGAAAATTGGATTTTTTTCACACTCCCAGAGTCAGGAAAATTGGATTTTTTCACAATCCCGGGGTCAGGAAAATTGGTTTTTTTGACACTCCCAGGGTCAAGAAAATCACATTTTTTCACACTCCCGGGTTCAGGAGATTCTGATTTTTTGAACACTCCCGGGGTCAGGAAAATCACATTTTTCACACTCCCGGGGTCAGGAAATACTGATTTTTTTGCACAGTCCCGGTGTTAGGAAAATCATATTTTTCACACTCCCGGGGTCAGGAAAATTGGATTTTTTCACACTCCCGGGGTCAGGAGAATTCAATTTTTTTCACACTCCCGGTGTCAGGAAAATCGGATATTTTCACACTCCCGGGTTCAGGAAAACCAGATTTTTTCAAACTCCCCGGTTCAGGAAAATTGGATTTTTTTCACACTCCCGGGGGTCAGGAAAATTGGATTTTTTCACAATCCCAGGGTCAGGAAATTTGGTTTTTTTTCACACTCCCGGGGTCAAGAAAATCACATTTTTTCACTCTCCCGGGTTCAGGAGATTCTGATTGTTTTCACACTCCCGGGGTCAAGAAAATCAGATATTTTCACACTCCCGGGGTCAGGAAAATTTAATTTTTTTCACACTCCCGGGGTCAAGAAAATCACATTTTTTCACACTCACGGGGTCAGGACATTCTGATATTTTTCACACTCACGGGGTCAGGAAAATCGGATATTTTCACACTCCCGGGGTCAAGAAAATCACATTTTTCACACTCACGGGGTCAGGAATTTCTGATATTTTTCACACTCCCGGGGTCAGGAAAATTTAATTTTTTTCACACTCCAGGGGTCAAGAAAATCACATTTTTGCACACTCGCGGGGTCAGGAAATTCTGATATTTTTCACAATCCCGGGGTCAGGAAAACCAGATTTTTTTCAAACTCCCCGGGTCAGGAAAATTGGATTTTTTTCACACTCCCGGGGTCAGGAAAATTTAATTTTTTTCACACTCCCGGGGTCAGGAAAATTGGATTTTTTTTCACACTCCCGGGGTCAGGAAAATCACATTTTTTCACACTCGTGGGGTCAGAAAATTCTGATTTTTTTCACACTCCCAGGGTCAGGAAAACCAGATTTTTTTCAAACTCCCGGGGTCAGGAAAATCACATTTTTTACACAGTCCCGGGGTCAGGAAAATTGGGTTTTTTTGACACTCCCGGGGTCAAGAAAATCACATTTTTTCACACTCCCGGGTTCAGGAGATTCTGATTTTTTTCACACTCCCGGGGTCAAGAAAATCACATTTTTCACACTCCCGGGGTCAGGAAAATCACATTTTTTCACACTCGTGGGGTCAGAAAATTCAGATTTTTTTTCACACTCCCGGGGTCAGGAAAATTGGATTTTTTTCACACTCCCGGGGTCAGGAAAATTGGATTTTTTTCACAATCCCGGGGTCAGGAAAATTGGTTTTTTTTGACACTCCCGGGGTCAAGAAAATCACATTTTTTCACACTCCCGGATTCAGGAGATTCTGATTTTTTTTCACACTCCCGGGGTCAAGAAAATCACATTTTTCACACTCCCGGGGTCAGGAAATACTGATTTTTTTGCACACTCCCGGTGTTAGGAAAATCACATTTTTCACACTCCCGGGGTCAGGAAAATTGGATGTTTTCACACTCCCGGGGTCAGGAGAATTCAATTTTTTTCACACTTCCGGGGTCAAGAAAATCAGATATTTTCACACTCCCGGGGTCAGGAAAATTTAATTTTTTTCACACTCCCGGGGTGAAGAAAATCACATTTTTTCACACTTGCGGGGTCAGGACATTCTGATATTTTTCACACTCGTGGGGTCAGGAAAATTGGATATTTTCACACTCCCGGGGTCAAGAAAATCACATTTTTCACACTCACGGGGTCAGGAAATTCTGATATTTTTCACACTCCCGAGGTCAGGAAAATCACATTTTTCACACTCCAGGGTTCAGGAAAATTATATTTTTTCAAACTCCCGGGGTCAGGAAAATTGGATTTTTTTCACACTCCCAGGGTCAAGAAAATCACATTTTTTCACACTCCCGGGGTCAGGAAATTCTGATTTTTTCACACTCCCGGTGTTAGAAAAATCACATTTTTCACACTCCCGGGATCAGGAGAATTTAATTTTTTTCACACTCCCGGGGTCAAGAAAAACAGATATTTTCACACTCCCGGGGTCAGGAAAATTTAAATTTTTCACACTCCTGGGGTCAAGAAAATCACATTTTTTCACACTCGCGGGGTCAGGAAATTCTGATATTTTTCACAATCCCGGTGTCAGGAAAATCAGATATTTTCACACTCCCGGGTTCAGGAAAACCAGATTTTTTTCAAACTCCCCGGGTCAGGAAAATTGGATTTTTTTCACACTCCCGGGGGTCAGGAAAATTGGATTTTTTCACAATCCCAGGGTCAGGAAATCTGGTTTTTTTTCACACTCCCGGGGTCAAGAAAATCACATTTTTTCACTCTCCCGGGTTCAGGAGATTCTGATTTTTTTCACACTCCCGGGGTCAGGAAAATTGGATTTTTTTCACACTCCCAGAGTCAGGAAAATTGGATTTTTTCACAATCCCGGGGTCAGGAAAATTGGTTTTTTTGACACTCCCAGGGTCAAGAAAATCACATTTTTTCACACTCCCGGGTTCAGGAGATTCTGATTTTTTGAACACTCCCGGGGTCAGGAAAATCACATTTTTCACACTCCCGGGGTCAGGAAATACTGATTTTTTTGCACAGTCCCGGTGTTAGGAAAATCATATTTTTCACACTCCCGGGGTCAGGAAAATTGGATTTTTTCACACTCCCGGGGTCAGGAGAATTCAATTTTTTTCACACTCCCGGTGTCAGGAAAATCGGATATTTTCACACTCCCGGGTTCAGGAAAACCAGATTTTTTCAAACTCCCCGGTTCAGGAAAATTGGATTTTTTTCACACTCCCGGGGGTCAGGAAAATTGGATTTTTTCACAATCCCAGGGTCAGGAAATTTGGTTTTTTTTCACACTCCCGGGGTCAAGAAAATCACATTTTTTCACTCTCCCGGGTTCAGGAGATTCTGATTTTTTTCACACTCCCGGGGTCAGGAAAATTGGATTATTTTCACACTCCCAGAGTCAGGAAAATTGGATTTTTTTCACACTCCCGGGGTCAGGAAAATTGGATTTTTTTCACACTCCGGGGGTCAGGACAATTGGATTTTTTTCCCACTCCCGGGGTCAGGAAAATTGGATTTTTTTCACAATCCCGGGGTCAGGAAAATTGGTTTTTTTTGACACTCCCGGGGTCAAGAAAATCACATTTTTTCACACTCCCGGGTTCAGGAGATTCTGATTTTTTTCACACTCCCGGGGTCAGGAGAATTCAATTGTTTTCACACTCCCGGGGTCAAGAAAATCAGATATTTTCACACTCCCGGGGTCAGGAAAATTTAATTTTTTTCACACTCCCGGGGTCAAGAAAATCACATTTTTTCACACTCACGGGGTCAGGACATTCTGATATTTTTCACACTCACGGGGTCAGGAAAATCGGATATTTTCACACTCCCGGGGTCAAGAAAATCACATTTTTCACACTCACGGGGTCAGGAATTTCTGATATTTTTCACACTCCCGGGGTCAGGAAAATTTAATTTTTTTCACACTCCAGGGGTCAAGAAAATCACATTTTTGCACACTCGCGGGGTCAGGAAATTCTGATATTTTTCACAATCCCGGGGTCAGGAAAACCAGATTTTTTTCAAACTCCCCGGGTCAGGAAAATTGGATTTTTTTCACACTCCCGGGGTCAGGAAAATTTAATTTTTTTCACACTCCCGGGGTCAGGAAAATTGGATTTTTTTTCACACTCCCGGGGTCAGGAAAATCACATTTTTTCACACTCGTGGGGTCAGAAAATTCTGATTTTTTTCACACTCCCAGGGTCAGGAAAACCAGATTTTTTTCAAACTCCCGGGGTCAGGAAAATCACATTTTTTACACAGTCCCGGGGTCAGGAAAATTGGGTTTTTTTGACACTCCCGGGGTCAAGAAAATCACATTTTTTCACACTCCCGGGTTCAGGAGATTCTGATTTTTTTCACACTCCCGGGGTCAAGAAAATCACATTTTTCACACTCCCGGGGTCAGGAAAATCACATTTTTTCACACTCGTGGGGTCAGAAAATTCAGATTTTTTTCACACTCCCGGGGTCAGGAAAATTGGATTTTTTTCACACTCCCGGGGTCAGGAAAATTGGATTTTTTTCACAATCCCGGGGTCAGGAAAATTGGTTTTTTTTGACACTCCCGGGGTCAAGAAAATCACATTTTTTCACACTCCCGGATTCAGGAGATTCTGATTTTTTTTCACACTCCCGGGGTCAAGAAAATCACATTTTTCACACTCCCGGGGTCAGGAAATACTGATTTTTTTGCACACTCCCGGTGTTAGGAAAATCACATTTTTCACACTCCCGGGGTCAGGAAAATTGGATGTTTTCACACTCCCGGGGTCAGGAGAATTCAATTTTTTTCACACTTCCGGGGTCAAGAAAATCAGATATTTTCACACTCCCGGGGTCAGGAAAATTTAATTTTTTTCACACTCCCGGGGTGAAGAAAATCACATTTTTTCACACTTGCGGGGTCAGGACATTCTGATATTTTTCACACTCGTGGGGTCAGGAAAATTGGATATTTTCACACTCCCGGGGTCAAGAAAATCACATTTTTCACACTCACGGGGTCAGGAAATTCTGATATTTTTCACACTCCCGAGGTCAGGAAAATCACATTTTTCACACTCCAGGGTTCAGGAAAATTATATTTTTTCAAACTCCCGGGGTCAGGAAAATTGGATTTTTTTCACACTCCCAGGGTCAAGAAAATCACATTTTTTCACACTCCCGGGGTCAGGAAATTCTGATTTTTTCACACTCCCGGTGTTAGAAAAATCACATTTTTCACACTCCCGGGATCAGGAGAATTTAATTTTTTTCACACTCCCGGGGTCAAGAAAAACAGATATTTTCACACTCCCGGGGTCAGGAAAATTTAAATTTTTCACACTCCTGGGGTCAAGAAAATCACATTTTTTCACACTCGCGGGGTCAGGAAATTCTGATATTTTTCACAATCCCGGTGTCAGGAAAATCAGATATTTTCACACTCCCGGGTTCAGGAAAACCAGATTTTTTTCAAACTCCCCGGGTCAGGAAAATTGGATTTTTTTCACACTCCCGGGGGTCAGGAAAATTGGATTTTTTCACAATCCCAGGGTCAGGAAATCTGGTTTTTTTTCACACTCCCGGGGTCAAGAAAATCACATTTTTTCACTCTCCCGGGTTCAGGAGATTCTGATTTTTTTCACACTCCCGGGGTCAGGAAAATTGGATTTTTTTCACACTCCCAGAGTCAGGAAAATTGGATTTTTTCACAATCCCGGGGTCAGGAAAATTGGTTTTTTTGACACTCCCAGGGTCAAGAAAATCACATTTTTTCACACTCCCGGGTTCAGGAGATTCTGATTTTTTGAACACTCCCGGGGTCAGGAAAATCACATTTTTCACACTCCCGGGGTCAGGAAATACTGATTTTTTTGCACAGTCCCGGTGTTAGGAAAATCATATTTTTCACACTCCCGGGGTCAGGAAAATTGGATTTTTTCACACTCCCGGGGTCAGGAGAATTCAATTTTTTTCACACTCCCGGTGTCAGGAAAATCGGATATTTTCACACTCCCGGGTTCAGGAAAACCAGATTTTTTCAAACTCCCCGGTTCAGGAAAATTGGATTTTTTTCACACTCCCGGGGGTCAGGAAAATTGGATTTTTTCACAATCCCAGGGTCAGGAAATTTGGTTTTTTTTCACACTCCCGGGGTCAAGAAAATCACATTTTTTCACTCTCCCGGGTTCAGGAGATTCTGATTTTTTTCACACTCCCGGGGTCAGGAAAATTGGATTATTTTCACACTCCCAGAGTCAGGAAAATTGGATTTTTTTCACACTCCCGGGGTCAGGAAAATTGGATTTTTTTCACACTCCGGGGGTCAGGACAATTGGATTTTTTTCCCACTCCCGGGGTCAGGAAAATTGGATTTTTTTCACAATCCCGGGGTCAGGAAAATTGGTTTTTTTTGACACTCCCGGGGTCAAGAAAATCACATTTTTTCACACTCCCGGGTTCAGGAGATTCTGATTTTTTTCACACTCCCGGGGTCAAGAAAATCACATTTTTCACACTCCCGGGGTCAGGAAATACTGATTTTTTTGCACACTCCTGGTGTTAGGAAAATCACATTTTTCACACTCCCGGGGTCAGGAAAATTGGATTTTTTCACACTCCCGGGGTCAGGAGAATTCAATTGTTTTCACACTCCCGGGGTCAAGAAAATCAGATATTTTCACACTCCCGGGGTCAGGAAAATTTAATTTTTTTCACACTCCCGGGGTCAAGAAAATCACATTTTTTCACACTCACGGGGTCAGGACATTCTGATATTTTTCACACTCACGGGGTCAGGAAAATCGGATATTTTCACACTCCCGGGGTCAAGAAAATCACATTTTTCACACTCACGGGGTCAGGAATTTCTGATATTTTTCACACTCCCGGGGTCAGGAAAATTTAATTTTTTTCACACTCCAGGGGTCAAGAAAATCACATTTTTGCACACTCGCGGGGTCAGGAAATTCTGATATTTTTCACAATCCCGGGGTCAGGAAAACCAGATTTTTTTCAAACTCCCCGGGTCAGGAAAATTGGATTTTTTTCACACTCCCGGGGTCAGGAAAATTTAATTTTTTTCACACTCCCGGGGTCAGGAAAATTGGATTTTTTTTCACACTCCCGGGGTCAGGAAAATCACATTTTTTCACACTCGTGGGGTCAGAAAATTCTGATTTTTTTCACACTCCCAGGGTCAGGAAAACCAGATTTTTTTCAAACTCCCGGGGTCAGGAAAATCACATTTTTTACACAGTCCCGGGGTCAGGAAAATTGGGTTTTTTTGACACTCCCGGGGTCAAGAAAATCACATTTTTTCACACTCCCGGGTTCAGGAGATTCTGATTTTTTTCACACTCCCGGGGTCAAGAAAATCACATTTTTCACACTCCCGGGGTCAGGAAAATCACATTTTTTCACACTCGTGGGGTCAGAAAATTCAGATTTTTTTCACACTCCCGGGGTCAGGAAAATTGGATTTTTTTCACACTCCCGGGGTCAGGAAAATTGGATTTTTTTCACAATCCCGGGGTCAGGAAAATTGGTTTTTTTTGACACTCCCGGGGTCAAGAAAATCACATTTTTTCACACTCCCGGATTCAGGAGATTCTGATTTTTTTTCACACTCCCGGGGTCAAGAAAATCACATTTTTCACACTCCCGGGGTCAGGAAATACTGATTTTTTTGCACACTCCCGGTGTTAGGAAAATCACATTTTTCACACTCCCGGGGTCAGGAAAATTGGATGTTTTCACACTCCCGGGGTCAGGAGAATTCAATTTTTTTCACACTTCCGGGGTCAAGAAAATCAGATATTTTCACACTCCCGGGGTCAGGAAAATTTAATTTTTTTCACACTCCCGGGGTGAAGAAAATCACATTTTTTCACACTTGCGGGGTCAGGACATTCTGATATTTTTCACACTCGTGGGGTCAGGAAAATTGGATATTTTCACACTCCCGGGGTCAAGAAAATCACATTTTTCACACTCACGGGGTCAGGAAATTCTGATATTTTTCACACTCCCGGGGTCAGGAAAATTTAATTTTTTTCATACTCCAGGGGTCATGAAAATTGGATTTTTTTCACACTCCCGGGGTCAGGAAATTCTGATATTTTTCACACTCCCGAGGTCAGGAAAATCGGATATTTTCACACTCCAGGGTTCAGGAAAATCAGATTTTTTAAAACTCCCGGGGTCAGGAAAATTGGATTTTTTTCACACTCCCGGGGTCAAGAAAATCAAATTTTTTCACACTCCCAGGGTCAGGAAATTCTGATTTTTTTCACACTCCCGGTGTTAGGAAAATCACATTTTTCACACTCCCGGGGTCAGGAGAATTTAATTTTTTTCACACTCCCGGGGTCAAGAAAATCAGATATTTTCACACTCCCGGGGGCAGGAAAATTTAATTTTTTTCACACTCCTGGGGTCAAGAAAATCACGTTTTTCACACTCGCGGGGTCAGGAAATTCTGATATTTTTCACACTCCCGGGGTCAGGGAAATCGGATATTTTCACACTCCCGGGTTCAGGAAAACCAGATTTTTTTCAAACTCCCCGGGTCAGGAAAATTGGATTTTTTTCACACTCCCGGGGGTCAGGAAATTTGGTTTTTTTTCACACTCCCGGGGTCAAGAAAATCACATTTTTCACACTCCCGGGGTCAGGAGAATTTAATTTTTTTCATACTCCCGGGGTCAAGAAAATCAGATATTTTCACACTCCCGGTGGCAGGAAAATTTAATTTTTTTCACACACCCGGGGTCAAGACAATCACATTTTTTCACTCTCCCGGGTTCAGGAGATTCTGATTTTTTTCCCACTCCCGGGGTCAGGAAATTGGATTTTTTTCACACTCCCAGAGTCAAGAAAATTGGATATTTTTCACACTCCCGGGGTCAGGAAAAATGGATTTTTTTCAAACTCCCGGGGTCAGGAAAATTGGATTTTTTTCACACTCCCGGGGTCAGGAAAATCACATTTTTTTCACAATCCCGGGGTCAGGAAAATTGGGTTTTTTTGACACTCCCGGGGTCAAGAAAATCACATTTTTTCACACTCCCGGGTTCAGGAGAATCTGATTTTTTTCACACTCCCGGGGTCAAGAAAATCAGATATTTTCACACTCCCGGTGTCAGGAAATTCTGATATTTTTCACACTCCCGGGGTCAGGAAAATCGGATATTTTCACACTCCCGGGGTCAAGAAAATCACATTTTTTCACACTCGCGGGGTCAGGAAATTCTGATATTTTTCACACTCCCGGGGTCAGGAAAACCAGATTTTTTTCAAACTCACCGGGTCAGGAAAATTGGATTTTTTTCACACTCCCGGGGTCAGGAAAATCACATTTTTTCACACTCGTGGGGTCAGAAAATTCTGATTTTTTTCACACTCCCAGGGTCAGGAAAACCAGATTTTTTTCAAACTCCCCGGGTCAGGAAAATTGGATTTTTTCACACTCCCGGGGTCAGGAAAATTTAATTTTTTTTCACACTCCCGGGGTCAGGAAAATTGGATTTTTTTTCACACACCGAGAGTCAGGAAAATTGGATATTTTTCACACTCCCGGGGTCAGGAAAAATGGATTTTTTTCACACTCCCGGGGTCAGGAAAAATTGGATTTTTTTCACACTCCCGGGGTCAGGAAAATCACATTTTTTACACAGTCCCGGGGTCAGGAAAATTGGGTTTTTTTGACACTCCCGGGGTCAAGAAAATCACATTTTTTCACTCTCCCGGGTTCAGGAGATTCTGATTTTTTTCACACTCCCGGGGTCAGGAAAATTGGATTATTTTCACACATTTTTTCACACTCCTGGGGTCAGGAAATTCTGTTTTTTTCACACTCCCGGTGTCAGGAAAATTTGATTTTTTTCACACTCCCAGGGTCAGGAAAATTGGATTTTTTTCACACTCCCGGTGTCAGGAAATTTTGATTTTTTTCACACTCCCGGGGTCAGGAAAATTGGATTTTTTCACACTCTCGGGGTCAGGAAATTCTGATATTTTTCACACTCCCGGGGTCAGGAAAATCGGATATTTTCATACACCTGGGTTCAGGAAAGTCAGATTTTTTCACACTCCCGGGGTCAGGAAAATTGGATTTTTTCACACTCCCGGGGTCAGGAAAATTGGATTTTTTTCACACTCCCGGGGTCAGGAAAATTGGATTTTTTCACACTCCCGGGGTCAGGAAATTCTGATATTTTTCACACTCCCGGGGTCAGGAAAATCGGATATTTTCACACTCCCGGGTTCAGGAAAGTCAGATTTTTTTCACACTCCCGGGGTCAGGAAAATTGGAGTTTTTTTCACACTCCCGGGGTCAGGAAAATTGGATTTTTTTCACACTCCCGGGGTCAAGAAAATCACATTTTTTCACACTCATGGGGTCAGGAAATTCTGATATTTTTCACACTCCCAAGGTCAGGAAAATCGGATATTTTCATACTCCCGGGTTCAGGAAAATCAGATTATTTTCAAACTCCCCGGGTCAGGAAAATTGGATTTTTTTCACACTCCCGGGGTCAGGAAAATTGGATTTTTTTCACACGCCCGGAGTCAGGAAAATTGGATTTTTTCACACTCCCGGGGTCAAGAAAATCACATTTTTTCACACTCCCGGGTTCAGGAGATTCTGATTTTCTTCAGACTCCCGGGGTCAAGAAAATCACATTTTTTCGCACTCCCGGGTTCAGGAGATTCTGATTTTTTTCACACTACCGGGGTCAAGAAAATCACATTTTTTCACACTCCCGGGTTCAGGAAATTCTGATATTTTTCACACTCCCGGCGTTAAGAAAATCACATTTTTTCACACTCCCGGGTTCAGGAGATTCTGATATTTTTTACACTCCCGGGGTCAAGAAAATCACATTTTTTCGCACTCCCGGGGTCAGGAAATTCTGATATTTTTCACACTCCCGGGGTCAGGAAAATCACATTTTTTCACACTCCTGGGGTCAGGAAATTCTGTTTTTTTTCACACTCCTGGCGTCAGGAAAATTGGATTTTTTTCACACTCCCAGAGTCAGGAAATTCTGATATTTTTCACACTCCCGGGGTCAGGAAAATCACATTTTTTCACACTCCTGGGGTCAGGAAATTCTGTTTTTTTCACACTCCCGGTGTCAGGAAAATTTGATTTTTTTCACACTCCCAGGGTCAGGAAAATTGGATTTTTTTCACACTCCCGGTGTCAGGAAATTTGGATTTTTTTCACACTCCCGGGGTCAGGAAAATTGGATTTTTTCACACTCCCGGGGTCAGGAAATTCTGATATTTTTCACACTCCCGGGGTCAGGAAAATTGGATATTTTCATACTCCTGGGTTCAGGAAAGTCAGATTTTTTCACACTCCTGGGGTCAGGAAAATTGGATTTTTTCACACTCCCGGGGTCAGGAAAATTGGATTTTTTCCACACTCCCGGGGTCAGGAAAATTGGATTTTTTCACACTCCTGGGGTCAGGAAGTTCTGATATTTTTCACACTCCCGGGGTCAGGAAAATCGGATATTTTCACACTCCCGGGTTCAGGAAAATCAGATTATTTTCAAACTCCCCGGGTCAGGAAAATTGGATTTTTTCACACTCCTGGGGTCAGGAAGTTCTGATATTTTTCACACTCCCGGGGTCAAGAAAATCACATTTTTTCACACTCACGGGGTCAGGAGATTCTGATTTTTTTCACACTCCCGGGGTCAAGAAAATCACATTTTTTCACACTCCCGGGGTCAGGAAAATCGGATATTTTCATACTCCCGGGTTCAGGAAAGTCAGATTTTTTCACACTCCTGGGGTCAGGAAAATTGGATTTTTTTCACTCTCCCGGGGTCAGGAAAATTGGATTTTTTTCACACTCCCGGGTTCAGGAGATTCTGATTATTTTCACACTCCAGGGGTCAAGAAAATCACATTTTTTCACACTCACGGGGTCAGGAAATTCTGATATTTTTCACACTCCCGGGGTCAGGAAAATCGGATATTTTCATACTCCCAGGTTCAGGAAAATCAGATTATTTTCAAACTCCCCGGGTCAGGAAAATTGGATTTTTTCACACTCCCGGGCTCAGGAAAATTGGATTTTTTCACACTCCCGGGGTCAGGAAATTAGGATTTTTTCACACTCCCGGGGTCAGGAAATTCTGATATTTTTCACACTCCCAGGGTCAGGAAATTCTGATATTTTTCACACTCCTTGGGTCAGGAAAATCACATTTTTTCACACTCCCGGGGTCAGGAAATTCTGATATTTTTCACACTCCCGGGGTCAGGAAAATCACATTTTTTCACACTCCTGGGGTCAGGAAATTCTGTTTTTTTCACACTCCTGGCGTCAGGAAAATTGGATTTTTTTCACACTCCCGGGGTTAGGAAAATTGGGTTTTTTTCACACTCCCGGCGTCAAGAAAATCACATTTTTTTCACACTCCTGGGTTCAGGAGATTCTGATATTTTTTACACTCCCGGGGTCAAGAAAATCACATTTTTTCGCACTCCCGGGGTCAGGAATTTTGATATTTTTCACACTCCCGGGGTCAGGAAATTCTGATATTTTTCACACACCCGGGGTCAGGAAAATCACATTTTTTCACACTCCTGGGGTCAGGAAATTCTGTTTTTTTCACACTCCCGGTGTCAGGAAAATTTGATTTTTTTCACACTCCCAGGGTCAGGAAAATTGGATTTTTTTCACACTCCCGGTGTAAGGAAATTTGGATTTTTTTCACACTCCCGGGGTCAGGAAAATTGGATTTTTTCACACTCCCGGGGTCAGGAAATTCTGATATTTTTCACACTCCCGGGGTCAGGAAAATCGGATATTTTCATACTCCCGGGTTCAGGAAAGTCAGATTTTTTCACACTCCCGGGGTCAGGAAAATTGGATTTTTTTCACACTCCCGGGGTCAGGAAAATTGGATTTTTTTCACACTCCCGGGGTCAGGAAAATTGGATTTTTTTCACACTCCCGGGGTCAAGAAAATCACATTTTTTCACACTCCCGGGTTCAGGAGATTCTGATTTTTTTCTCACTCCCGGGGTCAAGAAAATCACATTTTTCACACTCCCGGGTTCAGGAAATTCTGATATTTTTCACACTCCTGGGGTCAGGAAAATCGGATATTTTCATACTCCTGGGGTCAAGAAAATCACATTTTTTCACACTCATGGGGTCAGGAAATTCTGATATTTTTCACACTCCCGGGGTCAGGAAAATCGGATATTTTCATACTCCCGGGTTCAGGAAAATCAGATTATTTTCAAACTCCCCGGGTCAGGAAAATTGGATTTTTTTCACACTCCCAGGGTCAGGAAAATTGGATTTTTTTCACACTCCCGGAGTCAGGAAAATTGGATTTTTTCACACTCCCGGGGTCAGGAAAATTGGATTTTTTTCACACTCCCGGGGTCAGGAAAATTGGATTTTTTTCACACTCCCGGGGTTAGGAAAATTGGGTTTTTTCCACACTCCCGGGGTCAGGAAAATTGGATTTTTTTCGCACTCCCGGGGTCAGGAAAATTGGATTTTTTTCACAATCCCGGGGTCAGGAAAATTGGTTTTTTTGACACTCCCAGGGTCAAGAAAATCACATTTTTTCACACTCCCGGGTTCAGGAGATTCTGATTTTTTGAACACTCCCGGGGTCAGGAAAATCACATTTTTCACACTCCCGGGGTCAGGAAATACTGATTTTTTTGCACAGTCCCGGTGTTAGGAAAATCATATTTTTCACACTCCCGGGGTCAGGAAAATTGGATTTTTTCACACTCCCGGGGTCAGGAGAATTCAATTTTTTTCACACTCCCGGTGGCAGGAAAATTGGATTTTTTCACACTCCCGGGGTCAGGAAAATTTAATTTTTTTCACACTCCCGGGGTCAAGAAAATCACATTTTTTCACACTCACGGGGTCAGGACATTCTGATATTTTTCACACTCACGGGGTCAGGAAAATCGGATATTTTCACACTCCCGGGGTCAAGAAAATCACATTTTTCACACTCACGGGGTCAGGAATTTCTGATATTTTTCACACTCCCGGGGTCAGGAAAATTTAATTTTTTTCACACTCCAGGGGTCAAGAAAATCACATTTTTGCACACTCGCGGGGTCAGGAAATTCTGATATTTTTCACACTCCCGGGGTCAGGAAAACCAGATTTTTTTCAAACTCCCCGGGTCAGGAAAATTGGATTTTTTTCACGCTCCCGGGGTCAGGAAAATTTAATTTTTTTCACACTCCCGGGGTCAGGAAAATTGGATTTTTTTCACACTCCCGGGGTCAGGAAAATCACATTTTTTCACACTCGCGGGGTCAGGAAATTCTGATTTTTTTCACTCTCCCGGGGTCAGGAAAATTGGATTTTTTTCACACTCCCGGGTTCAGGAGATTCTGATTATTTTCACACTCCAGGGGTCAAGAAAATCACATTTTTTCACACTCACGGGGTCAGGAAATTCTGATATTTTTCACACTCCCGGGGTCAGGAAAATCGGATATTTTCATACTCCCAGGTTCAGGAAAATCAGATTATTTTCAAACTCCCCGGGTCAGGAAAATTGGATTTTTTCACACTCCCGGGCTCAGGAAAATTGGATTTTTTCACACTCCCGGGGTCAGGAAATTAGGATTTTTTCACACTCCCGGGGTCAGGAAATTCTGATATTTTTCACACTCCCAGGGTCAGGAAATTCTGATATTTTTCACACTCCTTGGGTCAGGAAAATCACATTTTTTCACACTCCCGGGGTCAGGAAATTCTGATATTTTTCACACTCCCGGGGTCAGGAAAATCACATTTTTTCACACTCCTGGGGTCAGGAAATTCTGTTTTTTTCACACTCCTGGCGTCAGGAAAATTGGATTTTTTTCACACTCCCGGGGTTAGGAAAATTGGGTTTTTTTCACACTCCCGGCGTCAAGAAAATCACATTTTTTTCACACTCCTGGGTTCAGGAGATTCTGATATTTTTTACACTCCCGGGGTCAAGAAAATCACATTTTTTCGCACTCCCGGGGTCAGGAATTTTGATATTTTTCACACTCCCGGGGTCAGGAAATTCTGATATTTTTCACACACCCGGGGTCAGGAAAATCACATTTTTTCACACTCCTGGGGTCAGGAAATTCTGTTTTTTTCACACTCCCGGTGTCAGGAAAATTTGATTTTTTTCACACTCCCAGGGTCAGGAAAATTGGATTTTTTTCACACTCCCGGTGTAAGGAAATTTGGATTTTTTTCACACTCCCGGGGTCAGGAAAATTGGATTTTTTCACACTCCCGGGGTCAGGAAATTCTGATATTTTTCACACTCCCGGGGTCAGGAAAATCGGATATTTTCATACTCCCGGGTTCAGGAAAGTCAGATTTTTTCACACTCCCGGGGTCAGGAAAATTGGATTTTTTTCACACTCCCGGGGTCAGGAAAATTGGATTTTTTTCACACTCCCGGGGTCAGGAAAATTGGATTTTTTTCACACTCCCGGGGTCAAGAAAATCACATTTTTTCACACTCCCGGGTTCAGGAGATTCTGATTTTTTTCTCACTCCCGGGGTCAAGAAAATCACATTTTTCACACTCCCGGGTTCAGGAAATTCTGATATTTTTCACACTCCTGGGGTCAGGAAAATCGGATATTTTCATACTCCTGGGGTCAAGAAAATCACATTTTTTCACACTCATGGGGTCAGGAAATTCTGATATTTTTCACACTCCCGGGGTCAGGAAAATCGGATATTTTCATACTCCCGGGTTCAGGAAAATCAGATTATTTTCAAACTCCCCGGGTCAGGAAAATTGGATTTTTTTCACACTCCCAGGGTCAGGAAAATTGGATTTTTTTCACACTCCCGGAGTCAGGAAAATTGGATTTTTTCACACTCCCGGGGTCAGGAAAATTGGATTTTTTTCACACTCCCGGGGTCAGGAAAATTGGATTTTTTTCACACTCCCGGGGTTAGGAAAATTGGGTTTTTTCCACACTCCCGGGGTCAGGAAAATTGGATTTTTTTCGCACTCCCGGGGTCAGGAAAATTGGATTTTTTTCACAATCCCGGGGTCAGGAAAATTGGTTTTTTTGACACTCCCAGGGTCAAGAAAATCACATTTTTTCACACTCCCGGGTTCAGGAGATTCTGATTTTTTGAACACTCCCGGGGTCAGGAAAATCACATTTTTCACACTCCCGGGGTCAGGAAATACTGATTTTTTTGCACAGTCCCGGTGTTAGGAAAATCATATTTTTCACACTCCCGGGGTCAGGAAAATTGGATTTTTTCACACTCCCGGGGTCAGGAGAATTCAATTTTTTTCACACTCCCGATGGCAGGAAAATTGGATTTTTTCACACTCCCGGGGTCAGGAAAATTTAATTTTTTTCACACTCCCGGGGTCAAGAAAATCACATTTTTTCACACTCACGGGGTCAGGACATTCTGATATTTTTCACACTCACGGGGTCAGGAAAATCGGATATTTTCACACTCCCGGGGTCAAGAAAATCACATTTTTCACACTCACGGGGTCAGGAATTTCTGATATTTTTCACACTCCCGGGGTCAGGAAAATTTAATTTTTTTCACACTCCAGGGGTCAAGAAAATCACATTTTTGCACACTCGCGGGGTCAGGAAATTCTGATATTTTTCACACTCCCGGGGTCAGGAAAACCAGATTTTTTTCAAACTCCCCGGGTCAGGAAAATTGGATTTTTTTCACGCTCCCGGGGTCAGGAAAATTTAATTTTTTTCACACTCCCGGGGTCAGGAAAATTGGATTTTTTTCACACTCCCGGGGTCAGGAAAATCACATTTTTTCACACTCGCGGGGTCAGGAAATTCTGATTTTTTTCACACTCCCAGGGTCAGGAAAACCAGATTTTCCTGACCCCGGGAGTGTGAAAAATATCAGAATTTCCTGACCCCGGGAGTGTGAAAAAATCCAATTTTCCTGACCCCGGGAGTGTGAAAAAAATCCAATTTTCCTGACCCCGGGAGTGTGAAAAAATCCAATTTTCCTGACCCCGGGAGTGTGAAAAAATCTGACTTTCCTGAACCCAGGTGTATGAAAATATCCGATTTTCCTGACCCCGGGAGTGTGAAAAATATCAGAATTTCCTGACCCCGAGAGTGTGAAAAAATCCAATTTTCCTGACCCCGGGAGTGTGAAAAAAATCAAAATTTCCTGACACCGGGAGTGTGAAAAAAATCCAATTTTCCTGACCCTGGGAGTGTGAAAAAAATCAAATTTTCCTGACACCGGGAGTGTGAAAAAAACAGAATTTCCTGACCCCAGGAGTGTGAAAAAATGTGATTTTCCTGACCCCGGGAGTGTGAAAAATATCAGAATTTCCTGACCCCGGGAGTGTGAAAAATATCAGAATTCCTGACCCTGGGAGTGCGAAAAAATGTGATTTTCTTGACCCCGGGAGTGTAAAAAATATCAGAATCTCCTGAACCCGGGAGTGTGAAAAAATGTGATTTTCTTGACGCCGGGAGTGTGAAAAAAACCCAATTTTCCTAACCCCGGGAGTGTGAAAAAAATCCAATTTTCCTCACCCCGGGAGTGTGGAAAAAACCCAATTTTCCTAACCCCGGGAGTGTGAAAAAAATCCAATTTTCCTGACCCCGGGAGTGTGAAAAAAATCCAATTTTCCTGACCCCGGGAGTGTGAAAAAATCCAATTTTCCTGACTCTGGGAGTGTGAAAAAAATCCAATTTTCCTGACCCCAGGAGTGTGAAAAAATGTGATTTTCCTGACCCCGGGAGTGTGAAAAATATCAGAATTTCCTGACCCCGGGAGTGTTTTTTTTTCACACTCCCGGGGTCAGGAAAATCACATTTTTCACACTCCCGGGGTCAGGAAAATTGGATTTTTTCACACTCCCGGGGTCAGGAGAATTCAATTTTTTCACACTCCCGGGGTCAAGAAAATCAGATATTTTCACACTCCCGGGGTCAGGAAAATTTAATTTTTTTCACACTCCCGGGGTCAAGAAAATCACATTTTTTCACACTCGCGGGGTCAGGACATTCTGATATTTTTCACACTCGCGGGGTCAGGAAAATCGGATATTTTCACACTCCCGGGGTCAAGAAAATCACATTTTTCACACTCACGGGGTCAGGAAATTCTGATATTTTTCACACTCCCGGGGTCAGGAAAATTTAATTTTTTCACAGTCCAGGGGTCAAGAAAATCAAATTTTTTCACTCTCATGGGGTCAGGAAATTCTGATGTTTTTCACACTCCCGGGGTCAGGAAAATCGGATATTTTCACACTCCCGGGGTCAAGAAAATCACATTTTTTCACACTCGTGGGGTCAGGAAATTCTGATATTTTTCACACTCCTGGAGTCAGGAAAACCAGATTTTTTTCACACTCGCGGGGTCCGGAAAATTGGATTTTTTTCACAGTACCGGGGTCAGGAAAATTGGATTTTTTTCACACTCCCAGGGGCCGGAAAACCAGATTTTTTTCAAACTCCCGGGGTCAGGAAAATTGGATTTTTTTCACACTCCCGGGGTCAGGAAAATTTAATTTTTTTCACACTCCAGGGGTCAAGAAAATCACATTTTTTCACTCTCGCGGGGTCAGGAAATTCTGATATTTTTCACACTCCCGGGGTCAGGAAAATCGGATATTTTCACACTCCCGGGGTCAGGAAAATCACATTTTTTCACACTCGCGGGGTCAGGAAATTCTGATTTTTTTCACACTCCCAGGGTCAGGAAAACCAGATTTTTTTCAAACACCCCGTGTCAGGAAAATTGGATTTTTTTCACAATCCCGGGGTCAGGAAAATTGGTTTTTTTTTGACACTCCCGGGGCCAGGAGATTCTGATTTTTTTCACACTCCCGGGGTCAAGAAAATCACATTTTTCACACTCCCGGGGTCAGGAAATACTGATTTTTTTTCACACTCCCGGTGTTAGGAAAATCACATTTTTCACACTCCCGGGGTCAGGAAAATTGGATTTTTTCACACTCCCGGGGTCAGGAGAATTCAATTTTTTTCACACTCCCGGGGTCAAGAAAATCAGATATTTTCACACTCCCGGGGTCAGGAAAATTTAATTTTTTTCACACTCCCGGGGTCAAGAAAATCACATTTTTTCACACTCGCGGGGTCAGGACATTCTGATATTTTTCACACTCGCGGGGTCAGGAAAATTGGATATTTTCACACTCCCGGGGTCAAGAAAATCACATTTTTCACACTCACGGGGTCAGGAAATTCTGATTTTTTTCACACTCCCGGGGTTAGGAAAATTGGGTTTTTTTCACACTCCCGGGGTCAAGAAAATCACATTTTTCACACTCCCGGGGTCAGGAAATACTGATTTTTTTTCACACTCCCGGTGTTAGGAAAATCACATTTTTCACACTCCTGGGGTCAGGAAAATTGGATTTTTTCACACTCCCGGGGTCAGGAGAATTCAATTTTTTTCACACTCCCGGGGTCAAGAAAATCAGATATTTTCACACCCCCGGGGTCAGGAAAATTTAATTTTTTTCACACTCCCGGGGTCAAGAAAATCACATTTTTTCACACTCGCGGGGTCAGGACATTCTGATATTTTTCACACTCGCGGGGTCAGGAAAATTGGATATTTTCACACTCCCGGGGTCAAGAAAATCACATTTTTCACACTCACGGGGTCAGGAAATTCTGATTTTTTTCACACTCCCGGGGTTAGGAAAATTGGGTTTTTTTCACACTCCCGGCGTCAAGAAAATCACATTTTTTCACACTCCAGGGTTCAGGAGATTCTGATTTTTTCACACTCCCGGGGTCAAGAAAATCACATTTTTTCGCTCTCCCAGGGTCAGAAAATTTGGATTTTTTCACACTCCCGGGTTCAGGAAAATTGGATTTTTTCACACTCCCGGGGTCAGGAAATTCTGATATTTTTCACACTCCCGGGGTCAGGAAAATCACATTTTTTCACACTCCTGGGGTCAGGAAATTCTGTTTTTTTCACACTCCCGGTGTCAGGAAAATTGGATTTTTTCACACTCCCGGGGTCAGGAAAATTGGATTTTTTTCACACTCCCAGAGTCAGGAAAATTGGATTTTTTTCACACTCCCGGTGTCAGGAAAATTGGATTTTTTTCACACTCCCGGGGTCAGGAAAATTGGATTTTTTCACACTCCCGGGGTCAGGAAATTCTGATATTTTTCACACTCCCGGGGTCAGGAAAATCGGATATTTTCATACTCCCGGGTTCAGGAAAGTCAGATTTTTTCACACTCCCGGGGTCAGGAAAATTGGATTTTTTTCACACTCCCGGGGTCAGGAAAATTGGGTTTTTTCCACACTCCCAGAGTCAGGAAAATTGGATTTTTTTCACACTCCCGGGGTCAGGAAAACCAGATTTTTTTCAAACTCCCCGGGTCAGGAAAATTGGATTTTTTTCACACTCCCGGGGTCAGGAAAATTGGATTTTTTTCACACTCCCGGGGTCAGGAAAATTGTTTTTTTTTCACACTCCCGGGGTCAGGAAAATCACATTTTTCACACTCCCGGGGTCAGGAAAATTGGATTTTTTCACACTCCCGGGGTCAGGAGAATTCAATTTTTTCACACTCCCGGGGTCAAGAAAATCAGATATTTTCACACTCCCGGGGTCAGGAAAATTTAATTTTTTTCACACTCCCGGGGTCAAGAAAATCACATTTTTTCACACTCGCGGGGTCAGGACATTCTGATATTTTTCACACTCGCGGGGTCAGGAAAATCGGATATTTTCACACTCCCGGGGTCAAGAAAATCACATTTTTCACACTCACGGGGTCAGGAAATTCTGATATTTTTCACACTCCCGGGGTCAGGAAAATTTAATTTTTTCACAGTCCAGGGGTCAAGAAAATCAAATTTTTTCACTCTCATGGGGTCAGGAAATTCTGATGTTTTTCACACTCCCGGGGTCAGGAAAATCGGATATTTTCACACTCCCGGGGTCAAGAAAATCACATTTTTTCACACTCGTGGGGTCAGGAAATTCTGATATTTTTCACACTCCTGGAGTCAGGAAAACCAGATTTTTTTCACACTCGCGGGGTCCGGAAAATTGGATTTTTTTCACAGTACCGGGGTCAGGAAAATTGGATTTTTTTCACACTCCCAGGGGCCGGAAAACCAGATTTTTTTCAAACTCCCGGGGTCAGGAAAATTGGATTTTTTTCACACTCCCGGGGTCAGGAAAATTTAATTTTTTTCACACTCCAGGGGTCAAGAAAATCACATTTTTTCACTCTCGCGGGGTCAGGAAATTCTGATATTTTTCACACTCCCGGGGTCAGGAAAATCGGATATTTTCACACTCCCGGGGTCAGGAAAATCACATTTTTTCACACTCGCGGGGTCAGGAAATTCTGATTTTTTTCACACTCCCAGGGTCAGGAAAACCAGATTTTTTTCAAACACCCCGTGTCAGGAAAATTGGATTTTTTTCACAATCCCGGGGTCAGGAAAATTGGTTTTTTTTTGACACTCCCGGGGCCAGGAGATTCTGATTTTTTTCACACTCCCGGGGTCAAGAAAATCACATTTTTCACACTCCCGGGGTCAGGAAATACTGATTTTTTTTCACACTCCCGGTGTTAGGAAAATCACATTTTTCACACTCCCGGGGTCAGGAAAATTGGATTTTTTCACACTCCCGGGGTCAGGAGAATTCAATTTTTTTCACACTCCCGGGGTCAAGAAAATCAGATATTTTCACACTCCCGGGGTCAGGAAAATTTAATTTTTTTCACACTCCCGGGGTCAAGAAAATCACATTTTTTCACACTCGCGGGGTCAGGACATTCTGATATTTTTCACACTCGCGGGGTCAGGAAAATTGGATATTTTCACACTCCCGGGGTCAAGAAAATCACATTTTTCACACTCACGGGGTCAGGAAATTCTGATTTTTTTCACACTCCCGGGGTTAGGAAAATTGGGTTTTTTTCACACTCCCGGGGTCAAGAAAATCACATTTTTCACACTCCCGGGGTCAGGAAATACTGATTTTTTTTCACACTCCCGGTGTTAGGAAAATCACATTTTTCACACTCCTGGGGTCAGGAAAATTGGATTTTTTCACACTCCCGGGGTCAGGAGAATTCAATTTTTTTCACACTCCCGGGGTCAAGAAAATCAGATATTTTCACACTCCCGGGGTCAGGAAAATTTAATTTTTTTCACACTCCCGGGGTCAAGAAAATCACATTTTTTCACACTCGCGGGGTCAGGACATTCTGATATTTTTCACACTCGCGGGGTCAGGAAAATTGGATATTTTCACACTCCCGGGGTCAAGAAAATCACATTTTTCACACTCAGGGGGCCGGAAATTCTGATTTTTTTCACACTCCCGGGGTTAGGAAAATTGGGTTTTTTTCACACTCCCGGCGTCAAGAAAATCACATTTTTTCACACTCCAGGGTTCAGGAGATTCTGATTTTTTCACACTCCCGGGGTCAAGAAAATCACATTTTTTCGCTCTCCCAGGGTCAGAAAATTTGGATTTTTTCACACTCCCGGGTTCAGGAAAATTGGATTTTTTCACACTCCCGGGGTCAGGAAATTCTGATATTTTTCACACTCCCGGGGTCAGGAAAATCACATTTTTTCACACTCCTGGGGTCAGGAAATTCTGTTTTTTTCACACTCCCGGTGTCAGGAAAATTGGATTTTTTCACACTCCCGGGGTCAGGAAAATTGGATTTTTTTCACACTCCCAGAGTCAGGAAAATTGGATTTTTTTCACACTCCCGGTGTCAGGAAAATTGGATTTTTTTCACACTCCCGGGGTCAGGAAAATTGGATTTTTTCACACTCCCGGGGTCAGGAAATTCTGATATTTTTCACACTCCCGGGGTCAGGAAAATCGGATATTTTCATACTCCCGGGTTCAGGAAAGTCAGATTTTTTCACACTCCCGGGGTCAGGAAAATTGGATTTTTTTCACACTCCCGGGGTCAGGAAAATTGGGTTTTTTCCACACTCCCAGAGTCAGGAAAATTGGATTTTTTTCACACTCCCGGGGTCAGGAAAACCAGATTTTTTTCAAACTCCCCGGGTCAGGAAAATTGGATTTTTTTCACACTCCCGGGGTCAGGAAAATTGGATTTTTTTCACACTCCCGGGGTCAGGAAAATTGTTTTTTTTCACACTCCCGGGGTCAGGAAAATCACATTTTTCACACTCCCGGGGTCAGGAAAATTGGATTTTTTCACACTCCCGGGGTCAGGAGAATTCAATTTTTTCACACTCCCGGGGTCAAGAAAATCAGATATTTTCACACTCCCGGGGTCAGGAAAATTTAATTTTTTTCACACTCCCGGGGTCAAGAAAATCACATTTTTTCACACTCGCGGGGTCAGGACATTCTGATATTTTTCACACTCGCGGGGTCAGGAAAATCGGATATTTTCACACTCCCGGGGTCAAGAAAATCACATTTTTCACACTCACGGGGTCAGGAAATTCTGATATTTTTCACACTCCCGGGGTCAGGAAAATTTAATTTTTTCACAGTCCAGGGGTCAAGAAAATCAAATTTTTTCACTCTCATGGGGTCAGGAAATTCTGATGTTTTTCACACTCCCGGGGTCAGGAAAATCGGATATTTTCACACTCCCGGGGTCAAGAAAATCACATTTTTTCACACTCGTGGGGTCAGGAAATTCTGATATTTTTCACACTCCTGGAGTCAGGAAAACCAGATTTTTTTCACACTCGCGGGGTCCGGAAAATTGGATTTTTTTCACAGTACCGGGGTCAGGAAAATTGGATTTTTTTCACACTCCCAGGGGCCGGAAAACCAGATTTTTTTCAAACTCCCGGGGTCAGGAAAATTGGATTTTTTTCACACTCCCGGGGTCAGGAAAATTTAATTTTTTTCACACTCCAGGGGTCAAGAAAATCACATTTTTTCACTCTCGCGGGGTCAGGAAATTCTGATATTTTTCACACTCCCGGGGTCAGGAAAATCAGATATTTTCACACTCCCGGGGTCAGGAAAATCACATTTTTTCACACTCGCGGGGTCAGGAAATTCTGATTTTTTTCACACTCCCAGGGTCAGGAAAACCAGATTTTTTTCAAACACCCCGTGTCAGGAAAATTGGATTTTTTTCACAATCCCGGGGTCAGGAAAATTGGTTTTTTTTTGACACTCCCGGGGCCAGGAGATTCTGATTTTTTTCACACTCCCGGGGTCAAGAAAATCACATTTTTCACACTCCCGGGGTCAGGAAATACTGATTTTTTTTCACACTCCCGGTGTTAGGAAAATCACATTTTTCACACTCCCGGGGTCAGGAAAATTGGATTTTTTCACACTCCCGGGGTCAGGAGAATTCAATTTTTTTCACACTCCCGGGGTCAAGAAAATCAGATATTTTCACACTCCCGGGGTCAGGAAAATTTAATTTTTTTCACACTCCCGGGGTCAAGAAAATCACATTTTTTCACACTCGCGGGGTCAGGACATTCTGATATTTTTCACACTCGCGGGGTCAGGAAAATTGGATATTTTCACACTCCCGGGGTCAAGAAAATCACATTTTTCACACTCACGGGGTCAGGAAATTCTGATTTTTTTCACACTCCCGGGGTTAGGAAAATTGGGTTTTTTTCACACTCCCGGCGTCAAGAAAATCACATTTTTTCACACTCCAGGGTTCAGGAGATTCTGATTTTTTCACACTCCCGGGGTCAAGAAAATCACATTTTTTCGCTCTCCCAGGGTCAGAAAATTTGGATTTTTTCACACTCCCGGGTTCAGGAAAATTGGATTTTTTCACACTCCCGGGGTCAGGAAATTCTGATATTTTTCACACTCCCGGGGTCAGGAAAATCACATTTTTTCACACTCCTGGGGTCAGGAAATTCTGTTTTTTTCACACTCCCGGTGTCAGGAAAATTGGATTTTTTCACACTCCCGGGGTCAGGAAAATTGGATTTTTTTCACACTCCCAGAGTCAGGAAAATTGGATTTTTTTCACACTCCCGGTGTCAGGAAAATTGGATTTTTTTCACACTCCCGGGGTCAGGAAAATTGGATTTTTTCACACTCCCGGGGTCAGGAAATTCTGATATTTTTCACACTCCCGGGGTCAGGAAAATCGGATATTTTCATACTCCCGGGTTCAGGAAAGTCAGATTTTTTCACACTCCCGGGGTCAGGAAAATTGGATTTTTTTCACACTCCCGGGGTCAGGAAAATTGGGTTTTTTCCACACTCCCAGAGTCAGGAAAATTGGATTTTTTTCACACTCCCGGGGTCAGGAAAACCAGATTTTTTTCAAACTCCCCGGGTCAGGAAAATTGGATTTTTTTCACACTCCCGGGGTCAGGAAAATTGGATTTTTTTCACACTCCCGGGGTCAGGAAAATTGGATTTTTTTCACACTCCCGGGGTCAGGAAAATCACATTTTTCACACTCCCGGGGTCAGGAAAATTGGATTTTTTCACACTCCCGGGGTCAGGAGAATTCAATTTTTTCACACTCCCGGGGTCAAGAAAATCAGATATTTTCACACTCCCGGGGTCAGGAAAATTTAATTTTTTTCACACTCCCGGGGTCAAGAAAATCACATTTTTTCACACTCGCGGGGTCAGGACATTCTGATATTTTTCACACTCGCGGGGTGAGGAAAATCGGATATTTTCACACTCCCGGGGTCAAGAAAATCACATTTTTCACACTCACGGGGTCAGGAAATTCTGATATTTTTCACACTCCCGGGGTCAGGAAAATTTAATTTTTTCACAGTCCAGGGGTCAAGAAAATCAAATTTTTTCACTCTCATGGGGTCAGGAAATTCTGATGTTTTTCACACTCCCGGGGTCAGGAAAATCGGATATTTTCACACTCCCGGGGTCAAGAAAATCACATTTTTTCACACTCGTGGGGTCAGGAAATTCTGATATTTTTCACACTCCTGGAGTCAGGAAAACCAGATTTTTTTCACACTACCGGGGTCAGGAAAATTGGATTTTTTTCACACTCCCAGGGGCCGGAAAACCAGATTTTTTTCAAACTCCCGGGGTCAGGAAAATTGGATTTTTTTCACACTCCCGGGGTCAGGAAAATTTAATTTTTTTCACACTCCAGGGGTCAAGAAAATCACATTTTTTCACTCTCGCGGGGTCAGGAAATTCTGATATTTTTCACACTCCCGGGGTCAGGAAAATCGGATATTTTCACACTCCCGGGGTCAAGAAAATCACATTTTTCACACTCGCGGGGTTAGGAAATTCTGATATTTTTCACACTCCCGAGGTCAGGAAAATCACATTTTTCACACTCCAGGGTTCAGGAAAATTAGATTTTTTCAAACTCCCGGGGTCAGGAAAATTGGATTTTTTTCACACTCCCGGGGTCAAGAAAATCACATTTTTTCACACTCCCGGGGTCAGGAAATTCTGATTTTTTTCACACTCCCGGTGTTAGGAAAATCACATTTTTCACACTCCCGGGATCAGGAGAATTTAATTTTTTTCACACTCCCGGGGTCAAGAAAATCAGATATTTTCACCCTCCCGGGGTCAGGAAAATTTAAATTTTTCACACTCCTGGGGTCAAGAAAATCACATTTTTTCACACTTGCGGGGTCAGGAAATTCTGATATTTTTCACACTCCCGGTGTCAGGAAAATCGGATATTTTCACACTCCCGGGTTCAGGAAAACCAGATTTTTTTCAAACTCCCCGGGTCAGGAAAATTGGATTTTTTTCACACTCCCGGGGGTCAGGAAAATTGGATTTTTTCACAATCCCAGGGTCAGGAAATTTGTTTTTTTTCACACTCCCGGGGTCAAGAAAATCACATTTTTTCACTCTCCCGGGTTCAGGAGATTCTGATTTTTTTCACACTCCCGGGGTCAGGAAAATCACATTTTTCACACTCCCGGGGTCAGGAAAATTGGATTTTTTCACACTCCCGGGGTCAGGAGAATTCAATTTTTTTCACACTCCCGGGGTCAGGAAAATTTAATTTTTTTCACACTCCCGGGGTCAAGAAAATCACATTTTTTCACACTCGCGGGGTCAGGACATTCTGATATTTTCACACTCCCGGGGTCAGGAAAATTTAATTTTTTTCACACTCCAGGGGTCAAGAAAATTGGATTTTTTTCACACTCCCGGGGTCAGGAAATTCTGATATTTTTCACAATCCCGAGGTCAGGAAAATCGGATATTTTCACACTCCAGGGTTCAGGAAAATCAGATTTTTTCAAACTCCCGCGGTCAGGAAAATTGGATTTTTTTCACACTCCCGGGGTCAAGAAAATCACATTTTTTCACACTCCCGGGGTCAGGAAATTCTGATTTTTTTCACACTCCCGGTGTTAGGAAAATCACATTTTTCACACTCCCGGGGTCAGGAGAATTTAATTTTTTTCACACTCCCGGGGTCAAGAAAATCAGATATTTTCACACTCCCGGGGGCAGGAAAATTTAATTTTTTTCACACTCCTGGGGTCAAGAAAATCACATTTTTCACACTCGCGGGGTCAGGAAATTCTGATATTTTTCACACTCCCGGGGTCAAGAAAATTGCATTTTTCACACTCCCGGGGGCAGGAAAATTGGTTTTTTTTGACACTCCCGGGGTCAAGAAAATCACATTTTTTCACACTCCCGGGTTCAGGAGATTCTGATTTTTTTCACACTCCCGGGGTCAAGAAAATCACATTTTTCACACTCCCGGGGTCAGGAAATACTGATTTTTTTGCACACTCCCGGTGTTAGGAAAATCACATTTTTCACACTCCCGGGGTCAGGAAAATTGGATTTTTTCACACTCCCGGGGTCAGGAGAATGCAATTTTTTTCACACTCCCGGGGTCAAGAAAATCAGATATTTTCACACTCCCGGGGTCAGGAAAATTTAATTTTTTTCACACTCCCGGGGTCAAGAAAATCACATTTTTTCA
This sequence comes from Bradypodion pumilum, assembly GCA_035047305.1. Classification (NCBI taxonomy): domain Eukaryota; kingdom Metazoa; phylum Chordata; class Lepidosauria; order Squamata; family Chamaeleonidae; genus Bradypodion; species Bradypodion pumilum. The sequence goes on along the minus strand of JAWDJD010000009.1, from coordinate 19,697,086 downwards.
CACTCGTGGGGTCAGGACATTCTGATATTTTTCACACTCGCGGGGTCAGGAAAATCGGATATTTTCACACTCCCGGGGTCAAGAAAATCACATTTTTCACACTCACGGCGTCAGGAAATTCTGATATTTTTCACACTCCCGGGGTCAGGAAAATTTAATTTTTTTCACACTCCAGGGGTCAAGAAAATTGGATTTTTTTCACACTCCCGGGGTCAGGAAATTCTGATATTTTTCACACTCCCGAGGTCAGGAAAATCGGATATTTTCACACTCCAGGGTTCAGGAAATTCAGATTTTTTCAAACTCCCGGGGTCAGGAAAATCGGATATTTTCACACTCCCGGGGTCAAGAAAATCACATTTTTTCACACTCGTGTTGTTAGGAAATTCTGATATTTTTCACACTCCCGGGGTCAGGAAAATCGGATATTTTCACACTCCCGGGGTCAAGAAAATCACATTTTTCACACTCGCGGGGTCAGGAGAATTTAATTTTTTTCACACTCCCGGGGTCAAGAAAATCAGATATTTTCACACTCCCGGGGGCAGGAAAATTTAATTTTTTTCACACTCCTGGGGTCAAGAAAATCACATTTTTCACACTCCCGGGGTCAGGAAATTCTGATATTTTTCACACTCCCGGGGTCAAGAAAATCGCATTTTTCACACTCCCGGGGGCAGGAAAATTGGTTTTTTTTGACACTCCCGGGGTCAAGAAAATCACATTTTTTCACACTCCCGGGTTCAGGAGATTCTGATTTTTTTCACACTCCCGGGGTCAAGAAAATCACATTTTTCACACTCCCGGGGTCAGGAAATACTGATTTTTTTGCACACTCCCGGTGTTAGGAAAATCACATTTTTCACACTCCCGGGGTCAGGAAAATTGGATTTTTTCACACTCCCGGGGTCAGGAGAATGCAATTTTTTTCACACTCCCGGGGTCAAGAAAATCAGATATTTTCACACTCCCGGGGTCAGGAAAATTTAATTTTTTTCACACTCCCGGGGTCAAGAAAATCACATTTTTTCACACTCGTGGGGTCAGGACATTCTGATATTTTTCACACTCGCGGGGTCAGGAAAATCGGATATTTTCACACTCCCGGGGTCAAGAAAATCACATTTTTTCACACTCGTGTTGTTAGGAAATTCTGATATTTTTCACACTCCCGGGGTCAGGAAAATCGGATATTTTCACACTCCCGGGGTCAAGAAAATCACATTTTTCACACTCGCGGGGTTAGGAAATTCTGATATTTTTCACACTCCCGAGGTCAGGAAAATCACATTTTTCGCACTCCAGGGTTCAGGAAAATTAGATTTTTTCAAACTCCCGGGGTCAGGAAAATTGGAGTTTTTTTCACACTCCCGGGGTCAAGAAAATCACATTTTTTCACACTCCCGGGGTCAGGAAATTCTGATTTTTTTCACACTCCCGGTGTTAGGAAAATCACATTTTTCACACTCCCGGGATCAGGAGAATTTAATTTTTTTCACACTCCCGGGGTCAAGAAAATCAGATATTTTCACCCTCCCGGGGTCAGGAAAATTTAAATTTTTCACACTCCTGGGGTCAAGAAAATCACATTTTTTCACACTTGCGGGGTCAGGAAATTCTGATATTTTTCACACTCCCGGTGTCAGGAAAATCGGATATTTTCACACTCCCGGGTTCAGGAAAACCAGATTTTTTTCAAACTCCCCGGGTCAGGAAAATTGGATTTTTTTCACACTCCCGGGGGTCAGGAAAATTGGATTTTTTCACAATCCCAGGGTCAGGAAATTTGGTTTTTTTCACACTCCCGGGGTCAAGAAAATCACATTTTTTCACTCTCCCGGGTTCAGGAGATTCTGATTTTTTTCACACTCCCGGGGTCAGGAAAATCACATTTTTCACACTCCCGGGGTCAGGAAAATTGGATTTTTTCACACTCCCGGGGTCAGGAGAATTCAATTTTTTCACACTCCCGGGGTCAAGAAAATCAGATATTTTCACACTCCTGGGGTCAGGAAAATTTAATTTTTTCACACTCCTGGGGTCAAGAAAATCACATTTTTTCACACTCGCGGGGTCAGGACATTCTGATATTTTTCACACTCGCGGGGTCAGGAAAATCGGATATTTTCACACTCCCGGGGTCAAGAAAATCACATTTTTCACACTCACGGGGTCAGGAAATTCTGATATTTTTCACACTCCCGGGGTCAGGAAAATTTAATTTTTTTCACAGTCCAGGGGTCAAGAAAATCAAATTTTTTCACTCTCATGGGGTCAGGAAATTCTGTTGTTTTTCACACTCCCGGGGTCAGGAAAATCGGATATTTTCACACTCCCGGGGTCAAGAAAATCACATTTTTTCACACTCGTGGGGTCAGGAAATTCTGATATTTTTCACACTCCTGGAGTCAGGAAAACCAGATTTTTTTCACACTCGCGGGGCCCGGAAAATTGGATTTTTTTCACACTACCGGGGTCAGGAAAATTGGATTTTTTTCACACTCCCAGGGGCCGGAAAACCAGATTTTTTTCAAACTCCCGGGGTCAGGAAAATTGGATTTTTTTCACACTCCCGGGGTCAGGAAAATTTAATTTTTTTCACACTCCAGGGGTCAAGAAAATCACATTTTTTCACTCTCGCGGGGTCAGGAAATTCTGATATTTTTCACACTCCCGGGGTCAGGAAAATCGGATATTTTCACACTCCCGGGGTCAAGAAAATCACATTTTCACACTCGCGGGGTTAGGAAATTCTGATATTTTTCACACTCCCGAGGTCAGGAAAATCACATTTTTCACACTCCAGGGTTCAGGAAAATTAGATTTTTTCAAACTCCCGGGGTCAGGAAAATTGGATTTTTTTCACACTCCCGGGGTCAAGAAAATCACATTTTTTCACACTCCCGGGGTCAGGAAATTCTGATTTTTTTCACACTCCCGGTGTTAGGAAAATCACATTTTTCACACTCCCGGGATCAGGAGAATTTAATTTTTTTCACACTCCTGGGGTCAAGAAAATCAGATATTTTCACCCTCCCGGGGTCAGGAAAATTTAAATTTTTCACACTCCTGGGGTCAAGAAAATCACATTTTTTCACACTTGCGGGGTCAGGAAATTCTGATATTTTTCACACTCCCGGTGTCAGGAAAATCGGATATTTTCACACTCCCGGGTTCAGGAAAACCAGATTTTTTTCAAACTCCCCGGGTCAGGAAAATTGGATTTTTTTCACACTCCTGGGGGTCAGGAAAATTGGATTTTTTCACAATCCCAGGGTCAGGAAATTTGGTTTTTTTCACACTCCCGGGGTCAAGAAAATCACATTTTTTCACTCTCCCGGGTTCAGGAGATTCTGATTTTTTTCACACTCCCGGGGTCAGGAAAATCACATTTTTCACACTCCCGGGGTCAGGAAAATTGGATTTTTTCACACTCCCGGGGTCAGGAGAATTCAATTTTTTTCACACTCCCGGGGTCAAGAAAATCAGATATTTTCACACTCCCGGGGTCAGGAAAATTTAATTTTTTTCACACTCCCGGGGTCAAGAAAATCACATTTTTTCACACTCGCGGGGTCAGGACATTCTGATATTTTTCACACTCGCGGGGTCAGGAAAATCGGATATTTTCACACTCCCGGGGTCAAGAAAATCACATTTTTCACACTCGCGGGGTCAGGAAATTCTGATATTTTTCACACTCCCGGGGTCAAGAAAATCGCATTTTTCACACTCCCGGGGGCAGGAAAATTGGTTTTTTTGACACTCCCGGGGTCAAGAAAATCACATTTTTTCACACTCCCGGGTTCAGGAGATTCTGATTTTTTTCACACTCCCGGGGTCAAGAAAATCACATTTTTCACACTCCCGGGGTCAGGAAATACTGATTTTTTTGCACACTCCCGGTGTTAGGAAAATCACATTTTTCACACTCCCGGGGTCAGGAAAATTGGATTTTTTCACACTCCCGGGGTCAGGAGAATGCAATTTTTTTCACACTCCCGGGGGTCAAGAAAATCAGATATTTTCACACTCCCGGGGTCAGGAAAATTTAATTTTTTTCACACTCCCGGGGTCAAGAAAATCACATTTTTTCACACTCACGGCGTCAGGAAATTCTGATATTTTTCACACTCCCGGGGTCAGGAAAATTGGATTTTTTTCACACTCCAGGGGTCAAGAAAATTGAATTTTTTTCACACTCCCGGGGTCAGGAAATTCTGATATTTTTCACACTCCCGAGGTCAGGAAAATCGGATATTTTCACACTCCAGGGTTCAGGAAATTCAGATTTTTTCAAACTCCCGGGGTCAGGAAAATTGGATTTTTTTCACACTCCCGGGGTCAAGAAAATCACATTTTTCCACACTCCCGGGGTCAGGAAATTCTGATATTTTTCACACTCCCGGGGTCAGGAAAATCAGATATTTTCACACTCCCGGGGGAAGGAAAATTTAATTTTTTTCACACTCCCGGGGTCAAGAAAATCACATTTTTTCACTCTCCCGGGTTCAGGAGATTCTGATTTTTTTCCCACTCCCGGGGTCAGGAAAATTGGATTTTTTTTCACACTCCCAGAGTCAAGAAAATTGGATATTTTTCACACTCCCGGGGTCAGGAAAAATGGATTTTTTTCACACTCCCGGGGTCAGTAAAATTGGATTTTTTTCACACTCCCGGGGTCAGGAAAATCACATTTTTTTCACAATCCCGGGGTCAGGAAAATTGGGTTTTTTTGACACTCCCGGGGTCAAGAAAATCACATTTTTTCACACTCCCGGGTTCAGGAGAATCTGATTTTTTTCACACTCCCGGGGTCAAGAAAATCAGATATTTTCACACTCCCGGTGTCAGGATATTCTGATATTTTTCACACTCCCGGGGTCAGGAAAATCGGATATTTTCACACTCCTGGGGTCAAGAAAATCACATTTTTTCACACTCGCGGGGTCAGGAAATTCTGATATTTTTCACACTCCCGGGGTCAGGAAAACCAGATTTTTTTCAAACTCCCCGGGTCAGGAAAATTGGATTTTTTTCACACTCCCGGGGTCAGGAAAATTTAATTTTTTTCACACTCCCTGGGTCAGGAAAATTGGATTTTTTTTCACACTCCCAGGGTCAGGAAAACCAGATTTTTTTCAAACTCCCCGGGTCAGCAAATTTGGATTTTTTCACACTCCCGGGGTCAGGAAAATTTAATTTTTTTCACACTCCCGGGGTCAGGAAAATTGGATTTTTTTTCACACTGCGAGAGTCAGGAAAATTGGATATTTTTCACACTCCCGGGGTCAGGAATATTTAATTTTTTTCACACTCCAGGGGTCAAGAAAATCACATTTTTCACACTCGCGGGGTTAGGAAATTCTGATATTTTTCACACTCCCGAGGTGAGGAAAATCACATTTTTCACACTCCAGGGTTCAGGAAAATTAGATTTTTTCAAACTCCCGGGGTCAGGAAAATTGGATTTTTTTCACACTCCCAGAGTCAAGAAAATCACATTTTTTCACACTCCCGGGGTCAGGAAATTCTGATTTTTTCACACTCTCGGTGTTATGAAAATCACATTTTTCACACTCCCGGGATCAGGAGAATTTAATTTTTTTCACACTCCCGGGGTCAAGAAAAACAGATATTTTCACACTCCCGGGGTCAGGAAAATCACATTTTTTCACACTCGCAGGGTCAGGAAATTCTGATGTTTTTCACACTCCCGGTGTCAGGAAAATCGGATATTTTCACACTCCCGGGTTCAGGAAAACCAGATTTTTTTCAAACTCCCCGGGTCAGGAAAATTGGATTTTTTTCACACTCCCGGGGGTCAGGAAAATTGGATTTTTTCACAATCCCAGGGTCACGAAATTTGGTTTTTTTTAACACTCCCGGGGTCAAGAAAATCACATTTTTTCACTCTCCCGGGTTCAGGAGATTCTGATTTTTTTCACACTCCCGGGGTCAGGAAAATTGGATTTTTTTCACACTCCCAGAGTCAGGAAAATTGGATTTTTTTCACACTCCTGGGGTCAGGAAAATTGGATTTTTTTCACACTCCGGGGGTCAGGAAAATTGGATTTTTTTCCCACTCCCGGGGTCAGGAAAATTTAATTTTTTTCACAATCCCGGGGTCAGGAAAATTGGTTTTTTTTGACACTCCCGGGGTCAAGAAAATCACATTTTTTCACACTCCCGGATTCAGGAGATTCTGATTTTTTTCACACTCCCGGGGTCAGGAAAATCACATTTTTCACACTCCCGGGGTCAGGAAATACTGATTTTTTTGCACACTCCCGGTGTTAGGAAAATCACATTTTTCACACTCCCGGGCTCAGGAAAATTGGATTTTTTCACACTCCCGGGGTCAGGAGAATTCAATTTTTTTCACACTCCCGGTGTCAGGAAAATCGGATATTTTCACACTCCCGGGTTCAGGAAAACCAGATTTTTTTCAAACTCCCCAGGTCAGGAAAATTGGATTTTTTTCACACTCCCGGGGGTCAGGAAAATTGGATTTTTTCACAATCCCAGGGTCAGGAAATTTGGTTTTTTTTCACACTCCCGGGGTCAAGAAAATCACATTTTTTCACTCTCCCGGGTTCAGGAGATTCTGATTTTTTTCACACTCCCGGGGTCAGGAAAATTGGATTTTTTTCACACTCCCAGAGTCAGGAAAATTGGATTTTTTTCACACTCCGGGGGTCAGGAAAATTGGATTTTTTTACACTCCCGGGGTCAGGAGATTCTGATTTTTTTCACACTCCCGGGGTCAAGAAAATCACTTTTTCACACTCCCGGGGTCAGGAAATACTGATTTTTTTTCACACTCCCGGTGTTAGGAAAATCACATTTTTCACACTCCCGCGGTCAGGAAAATTGGATTTTTTCACACTCCAGGGGTCAGGAGAATTCAATTTTTTTCACACTCCCGGGGTCAAGAAAATCAGATATTTTCACACTCCCGGGGTCAAGAAAATCACATTTTTACACACTCGCGGGGTCAGGACATTCTGATATTTTTCACACTCGCGGTGTCAGGAAAATTGGATATTTTCACACTCCCGGGGTCAAGAAAATCACATTTTTCACACTCACGGGGTCAGGAAATTCTGATATTTTTCACACTCCCGGGGTCAGGAAAATTTAATTTTTTTCACACTCCAGGGGTCAAGAAAATCACATTTTTTCACACTCGCGGGGTCAGGAAATTCTGATATTTTTCACACTCCCGGGGTCAGGAAAACCAGATGTTTTTCAAACTCCCCGGGTCAGGAAAATTGGATTTTTTTCACACTCCCGGGGTCAGGAAAATTTAATTTTTTTCACACTCCCGGGGTCAGGAAAATCACATTTTTTCACACTCGCGGGGTCAGGAAATTCTGATTTTTTCACACTCCCAGGGTCAGGAAAACCAGATTTTTTTCAAACACCCCGTGTCAGGAAAATTGGATTTTTTTCACAATCCCGGGGTCAGGAAAATTGGTTTTTTTTTTGACGCTCCCGGGGCCAGGATATTCTGATTATTTTCACACTCCCGGGGTCAAGAAAATCACATTTTTCACACTCCCGGGGTCAGGAAATACTGATTTTTTTTCACACTCCCGGTGTTAGGAAAATCACATTTTTCACACTCCCGGGGTCAGGAAAATTGGATTTTTTCACACTCCCGGGGTCAGGAGAATTCAATTTTTTTCACACTCCCGGGGTCAAGAAAATCAGATATTTTCACACTCCCGGGGTCAGGAAAATTTAATTTTTTTCACACTCCCGGGGTCAAGAAAATCACATTTTTTCACACTCGCGGGGTCAGGACATTCTGATATTTTTCACACTCGCGGGGTCAGGAAAATTGGATATTTTCACACTCCCGGGGTCAAGAAAATCACATTTTTCACACTCACGGGGTCAGGAAATTCTGATTTTTTTCACACTCCCGGGGTTAGGAAAATTGGGTTTTTTTCACACTCCCGGCGTCAAGAAAATCACATTTTTTCACACTCCAGGGTTCAGGAGATTCTGATTTTTTCACACTCCCGGGGTCAAGAAAATCACATTTTTTCGCTCTCCCAGGGTCAGAAAATTTGGATTTTTTCACACTCCCGGGTTCAGGAAAATTGGATTTTTTCACACTCCCGGGGTCAGGAAATTCTGATATTTTTCACACTCCCGGGGTCAGGAAAATCACATTTTTTCACACTCCTGGGGTCAGGAAATTCTGTTTTTTTCACACTCCCGGTGTCAGGAAAATTGGATTTTTTCACACTCCCGGGGTCAGGAAAATTGGATTTTTTTCACACTCCCAGAGTCAGGAAAATTGGATTTTTTTCACACTCCCGGTGTCAGGAAAATTGGATTTTTTTCACACTCCCGGGGTCAGGAAAATTGGATTTTTTCACACTCCCGGGGTCAGGAAATTCTGATATTTTTCACACTCCCGGGGTCAGGAAAATCGGATATTTTCATACTCCCGGGTTCAGGAAAGTCAGATTTTTTCACACTCCCGGGGTCAGGAAAATTGGATTTTTTTCACACTCCCGGGGTCAGGAAAATTGGGTTTTTTCCACACTCCCAGAGTCAGGAAAATTGGATTTTTTTCACACTCCCGGGGTCAGGAAAACCAGATTTTTTCAAACTCCCCGGGTCAGGAAAATTGGATTTTTTTCACACTCCCGGGGTCAGGAAAATTGGATTTTTTTCACACTCCCGGGGTCAGGAAAATTGGATTTTTTTCACACTCCCGGGGTCAGGAAAATTGGATTTTTTTCACACTCCCGGGGTCAGGAAAATTGGATTTTTTTCACACTCCCGGGGTTAGGAAAATTGGGTTTTTTTCACACTCCCGGCGTCAAGAAAATCATATTTTTTCACACTCCAGGGTTCAGGAGATTCTGATTTTTTCACACTCCCGGGGTCAAGAAAATCACATTTTTTCGCTCTCCCGGGGTCAGGAAATTTGGATTTTTTCACACTCCCTGGTTCAGGAAAATTGGATTTTTTCACACTCCCGGGGTCAGGAAATTCTGATATTTTTCACACACCCGGGGTCAGGAAAATCACATTTTTTCACACTCCTGGGGTCAGGAAATTCTGTTTTTTTCACACTCCCGGTGTCAGGAAAATTGGATTTTTTTCACACTCCCAGAGTCAGGAAAATTGGATTTTTTTCACACTCCCGGTGTCAGGAAAATTGGATTTTTTTCACTCTCCCGGGGTCAGGAAAATTGGATTTTTTCACACTCCCGGGGTCAGGAAATTCTGATATTTTTCACACTCCCGGGGTCAGGAAAATCGGATTTTTTTCACACTCCCGGTGTCAGGAAAATTGAATTTTTTTCACACTCCCGGGGTCAGGAAAATTGGATTTTTTTCACACTCCCGGGGTTAAGAAAATCACATTTTTTCACACTCCCGGGTTCAGGAGATTCTGATTTTTTTTACACTCCCGGGGTCAAGAAAATCACATTTTTTCGCACTCCCGGGTTCAGGAGATTCTGATTTTTTTCACACTCCCGGGGTCAAGAAAATTACATTTTTTCAAACTCCCGGTTTCAGGAAATTCTGATATTTTTCACACTCCCGGTGTCATGAAAATCGGATATTTTCATACTCCCGGGTTCAGGAAAATCAGATTATTTTCAAACTCCCCAGGTCAGGAAAATTGGATTTTTTTCACACTCCCGGGGTCAGGAAAACCAGATTTTTTTCAAACTCCCCGGGTCAGGAAAATTGGATTTTTTCACACTCCCGGGGTCAGGAAAATTGGATTTTTTCACACTCCCGGGGTCAGGAAATTCTGATATTTTTCACACTCCCGGGGTCAGGAAAATCACATTTTTTCACACTCCGGGGGTCAGGAAATTCTGTTTTTTCACACGCCCAGCGTCAGGAAAAGTGGATTTTTTTCACACTCCCGGAGTCAGGAAAATTGGATTTTTTCACACTCCCGGGGTCAGGAAAATTGGATTTTTTTCACACTCCCAGTGTCAGGAAAATTGGATTTTTTTCACTCTCCCGGGGTCAGGAAAATTGGATTTTTTCACACTCCCGGGGTCAGAAAGTTAGGATTTTTTCACACTCCCGGGGTCAGGAAATTCTGATATTTTTCACACTTCCGGGGTCAGGAAATTCTGATATTTTTCACACTCCCGGGGTCAGGAAAATCACATTTTTTCACACTCCTGGGGTCAGGAAATTCTGTTTTTTCACACTCCCGGCGTCAGGAAAATTGGATTTTTTTCATACTCCCGGGGTCAGGAAAATTGGATTATTTCACACTCCCGGGGTCAGGAAAATTGGATTTTTTTCACACTCCCAGAGTCAGGAAAATTGGATTTTTTTCACACTCCCAGTGTCAGGAAAATTGGATTTTTTTCACACTCCCGGGGTCAGGAAAATTGGATTTTTTTCACAATCCCGGGGTCAGGAAAATTGGTTTTTTTTTGACACTCCCGGGGTCAGGAGATTCTGATTTTTTTCACACTCCCGGGGTCAAGAAAATCACTTTTTCACACTCCCGGGGTCAGGAAAATTGGGTTTTTTCCACACTCCCAGAGTCAGGAAAATTGGATTTTTTTCACACTCCCGGGGTCAGGAAAACCAGATTTTTTTCAAACTCCCCGGGTCAGGAAAATTGGATTTTTTTCACACTCCCGGGGTCAGGAAAATTGGATTTTTTTCACACTCCCGGGGTCAGGAAAATTGGATTTTTTTCACACTCCCGGGGTCAGGAAAATTGGATTTTTTTCACACTCCGGGGGTCAGGAAAATTGGATTTTTTTCACACTCCCGGGGTTAGGAAAATTGGGTTTTTTTCACACTCCCGGCGTCAAGAAAATCATATTTTTTCACACTCCAGGGTTCAGGAGATTCTGATTTTTTCACACTCCCGGGGTCAAGAAAATCACATTTTTTCGCTCTCCCGGGGTCAGGAAATTTGGATTTTTTCACACTCCCTGGTTCAGGAAAATTGGATTTTTTCACACTCCCGGGGTCAGGAAATTCTGATATTTTTCACACACCCGGGGTCAGGAAAATCACATTTTTTCACACTCCTGGGGTCAGGAAATTCTGTTTTTTTCACACTCCCGGTGTCAGGAAAATTGGATTTTTTTCACACTCCCAGAGTCAGGAAAATTGGATTTTTTTCACACTCCCGGTGTCAGGAAAATTGGATTTTTTTCACTCTCCCGGGGTCAGGAAAATTGGATTTTTTCACACTCCCGGGGTCAGGAAATTCTGATATTTTTCACACTCCCGGGGTCAGGAAAATCGGATTTTTTTCACACTCCCGGTGTCAGGAAAATTGAATTTTTTTCACACTCCCGGGGTCAGGAAAATTGGATTTTTTTCACACTCCCGGGGTTAAGAAAATCACATTTTTTCACACTCCCGGGTTCAGGAGATTCTGATTTTTTTTACACTCCCGGGGTCAAGAAAATCACATTTTTTCGCACTCCCGGTTTCAGGAGATTCTGATTTTTTTCACACTCCCGGGGTCAAGAAAATTACATTTTTTCAAACTCCCGGTTTCAGGAAATTCTGATATTTTTCACACTCCCGGTGTCATGAAAATCGGATATTTTCATACTCCCGGGTTCAGGAAAATCAGATTATTTTCAAACTCCCCAGGTCAGGAAAATTGGATTTTTTTCACACTCCCGGGGTCAGGAAAACCAGATTTTTTTCAAACTCCCCGGGTCAGGAAAATTGGATTTTTTCACACTCCCGGGGTCAGGAAAATTGGATTTTTTCACACTCCCGGGGTCAGGAAATTCTGATATTTTTCACACTCCCGGGGTCAGGAAAATCACATTTTTTCACACTCCGGGGGTCAGGAAATTCTGTTTTTTCACACGCCCAGCGTCAGGAAAAGTGGATTTTTTTCACACTCCCGGAGTCAGGAAAATTGGATTTTTTCACACTCCCGGGGTCAGGAAAATTGGATTTTTTTCACACTCCCAGTGTCAGGAAAATTGGATTTTTTTCACTCTCCCGGGGTCAGGAAAATTGGATTTTTTCACACTCCCGGGGTCAGAAAGTTAGGATTTTTTCACACTCCCGGGGTCAGGAAATTCTGATATTTTTCACACTTCCGGGGTCAGGAAATTCTGATATTTTTCACACTCCCGGGGTCAGGAAAATCACATTTTTTCACACTCCTGGGGTCAGGAAATTCTGTTTTTTCACACTCCCGGCGTCAGGAAAATTGGATTTTTTTCATACTCCCGGGGTCAGGAAAATTGGATTATTTCACACTCCCGGGGTCAGGAAAATTGGATTTTTTTCACACTCCCAGAGTCAGGAAAATTGGATTTTTTTCACACTCCCAGTGTCAGGAAAATTGGATTTTTTTCACTCTCCCGGGGTCAGGAAAATTGGATTTTTTCACACTCCCGGGGTCAGGAAATTCTGATATTTTTCACACTCCCGGGGTCAGGAAAATCGGATATTTTCACACTCCTGGGGTCAAGAAAATCACATTTTTTCACACTCGCGGGGTCAGGAAATTCTGATATTTTTCACACTCCCGGGGTCAGGAAAACCAGATTTTTTTCAAACTCCCCGGGTCAGGAAAATTGGATTTTTTTCACACTCCCGGGGTCAGGAAAATTTAATTTTTTTCACACTCCCTGGGTCAGGAAAATTGGATTTTTTTTCACACTCCCAGGGTCAGGAAAACCAGATTTTTTTCAAACTCCCCGGGTCAGCAAATTTGGATTTTTTCACACTCCCGGGGTCAGGAAAATTTAATTTTTTTCACACTCCCGGGGTCAGGAAAATTGGATTTTTTTTCACACTGCGAGAGTCAGGAAAATTGGATATTTTTCACACTCCCGGGGTCAGGAATATTTAATTTTTTTCACACTCCAGGGGTCAAGAAAATCACATTTTTCACACTCGCGGGGTTAGGAAATTCTGATATTTTTCACACTCCCGAGGTGAGGAAAATCACATTTTTCACACTCCAGGGTTCAGGAAAATTAGATTTTTTCAAACTCCCGGGGTCAGGAAATTCTGATTTTTTCACACTCTCGGTGTTATGAAAATCACATTTTTCACACTCCCGGGATCAGGAGAATTTAATTTTTTTCACACTCCCGGGGTCAAGAAAAACAGATATTTTCACACACCCGGGGTCAGGAAAATCACATTTTTTCACACTCGCAGGGTCAGGAAATTCTGATGTTTTTCACACTCCCGGTGTCAGGAAAATCGGATATTTTCACACTCCCGGGTTCAGGAAAACCAGATTGTTTTCAAACTCCCCGGGTCAGGAAAATTGGATTTTTTTCACACTCCCGGGGGTCAGGAAAATTGGATTTTTTCACAATCCCAGGGTCACGAAATTTGGTTTTTTTTAACACTCCCGGGGTCAAGAAAATCACATTTTTTCACTCTCCCGGGTTCAGGAGATTCTGATTTTTTTCACACTCCCGGGGTCAGGAAAATTGGATTTTTTTCACACTCCCAGAGTCAGGAAAATTGGATTTTTTTCACACTCCTGGGGTCAGGAAAATTGGATTTTTTTCACACTCCGGGGGTCAGGAAAATTGGATTTTTTTCCCACTCCCGGGGTCAGGAAAATTTAATTTTTTTCACAATCCCGGGGTCAGGAAAATTGGTTTCTTTTGACACTCCCGGGGTCAAGAAAATCACATTTTTTCACACTCCCGGATTCAGGAGATTCTGATTTTTTTCACACTCCCGGGGTCAGGAAAATCACATTTTTCACACTCCCGGGGTCAGGAAATACTGATTTTTTTGCACACTCCCGGTGTTAGGAAAATCACATTTTTCACACTCCCGGGCTCAGGAAAATTGGATTTTTTCACACTCCCGGGGTCAGGAGAATTCAATTTTTTTCACACTCCCGGTGTCAGGAAAATCGGATATTTTCACACTCCCGGGTTCAGGAAAACCAGATTTTTTTCAAACTCCCCAGGTCAGGAAAATTGGATTTTTTTCACACTCCCGGGGGTCAGGAAAATTGGATTTTTTCACAATCCCAGGGTCAGGAAATTTGGTTTTTTTTCACACTCCCGGGGTCAAGAAAATCACATTTTTTCACTCTCCCGGGTTCAGGAGATTCTGATTTTTTTCACACTCCCGGGGTCAGGAAAATTGGATTTTTTTCACACTCCCAGAGTCAGGAAAATTGGATTTTTTTCACACTCCGGGGGTCAGGAAAATTGGATTTTTTTCCCACTCCCGGGGTCAGGAAAATTGGATTTTTTTCACAATCCCGGGGTCAGGAAAATTGGTTTTTTTTTGACACTCCCGGGGTCAGGAGATTCTGATTTTTTTCACACTCCCGGGGTCAAGAAAATCACTTTTTCACACTCCCGGGGTCAGGAAATACTGATTTTTTTTCACACTCCCGGTGTTAGGAAAATCACATTTTTCACACTCCCGCGGTCAGGAAAATTGGATTTTTTCACACTCCCGGGGTCAGGAGAATTCAATTTTTTTCACACTCCCGGGGTCAAGAAAATCAGATATTTTCACACTCCCGGGGTCAAGAAAATCACATTTTTACACACTCGCGGGGTCAGGACATTCTGATATTTTTCACACTCGCGGGGTCAGGAAAATTGGATATTTTCACACTCCCGGGGTCAAGAAAATCACATTTTTCACACTCACGGGGTCAGGAAATTCTGATATTTTTCACACTCCCGGGGTCAGGAAAATTTAATTTTTTTCACACTCCAGGGGTCAAGAAAATCACATTTTTTCACACTCGCGGGGTCAGGAAATTCTGATATTTTTCACACTCCCGGGGTCAGGAAAACCAGATGTTTTTCAAACTCCCCGGGTCAGGAAAATTGGATTTTTTTCACACTCCCGGGGTCAGGAAAATTTAATTTTTTTCACACTCCCGGGGTCAGGAAAATCACATTTTTTCACACTCGCGGGGTCAGGAAATTCTGATTTTTTTCACACTCCCAGGGTCAGGAAAACCAGATTTTTTTCAAACACCCCGTGTCAGGAAAATTGGATTTTTTTCACAATCCCGGGGTCAGGAAAATTGGTTTTTTTTTGACACTCCCGGGGCCAGGAGATTCTGATTTTTTTCACACTCCCGGGGTCAAGAAAATCACATTTTTCACACTCCCGGGGTCAGGAAATACTGATTTTTTTTCACACTCCCGGTGTTAGGAAAATCACATTTTTCACACTCCCGGGGTCAGGAAAATTGGATTTTTTCACACTCCCGGGGTCAGGAGAATTCAATTTTTTTCACACTCCCGGGGTCAAGAAAATCAGATATTTTCACACTCCCGGGGTCAGGAAAATTTAATTTTTTTCACACTCCCGGGGTCAAGAAAATCACATTTTTTCACACTCGCGGGGTCAGGACATTCTGATATTTTTCA
Organism: Bradypodion pumilum; assembly: GCA_035047305.1. NCBI lineage: Eukaryota > Metazoa > Chordata > Lepidosauria > Squamata > Chamaeleonidae > Bradypodion > Bradypodion pumilum. Next base: position 19,681,712 of record JAWDJD010000009.1, on the reverse strand, counting down.
CACTCGCGGGGTCAGGAAAATTGGATATTTTCACACTCCCGGGGTCAAGAAAATCACATTTTTCACACTCACGGGGTCAGGAAATTCTGATTTTTTTCACACTCCCGGGGTTAGGAAAATTGGGTTTTTTTCACACTCCCGGCGTCAAGAAAATCACATTTTTTCACACTCCAGGGTTCAGGAGATTCTGATTTTTTCACACTCCCGGGGTCAAGAAAATCACATTTTTTCGCTCTCCCAGGGTCAGAAAATTTGGATTTTTTCACACTCCCGGGTTCAGGAAAATTGGATTTTTTCACACTCCCGGGGTCAGGAAATTCTGATATTTTTCACACTCCCGGGGTCAGGAAAATCACATTTTTTCACACTCCTGGGGTCAGGAAATTCTGTTTTTTTCACACTCCCGGTGTCAGGAAAATTGGATTTTTTCACACTCCCGGGGTCAGGAAAATTGGATTTTTTTCACACTCCCAGAGTCAGGAAAATTGGATTTTTTTCACACTCCCGGTGTCAGGAAAATTGGATTTTTTTCACACTCCCGGGGTCAGGAAAATTGGATTTTTTCACACTCCCGGGGTCAGGAAATTCTGATATTTTTCACACTCCCGGGGTCAGGAAAATCGGATATTTTCATACTCCCGGGTTCAGGAAAGTCAGATTTTTTCACACTCCCGGGGTCAGGAAAATTGGATTTTTTTCACACTCCCGGGGTCAGGAAAATTGGGTTTTTTCCACACTCCCAGAGTCAGGAAAATTGGATTTTTTTCACACTCCCGGGGTCAGGAAAACCAGATTTTTTTCAAACTCCCCGGGTCAGGAAAATTGGATTTTTTTCACACTCCCGGGGTCAGGAAAATTGGATTTTTTTCACACTCCCGGGGTCAGGAAAATTGGATTTTTTTCACACTCCCGGGGTCAGGAAAATTGGATTTTTTTCACACTCCCGGGGTCAGGAAAATTGGATTTTTTTCACACTCCCAGGGTTAGGAAAATTGGGTTTTTTTCACACTCCCGGCGTCAAGAAAATCATATTTTTTCACACTCCAGGGTTCAGGAGATTCTGATTTTTTCACACTCCCGGGGTCAAGAAAATCACATTTTTTCGCTCTCCCGGGGTCAGGAAATTTGGATTTTTTCACACTCCCTGGTTCAGGAAAATTGGATTTTTTCACACTCCCGGGGTCAGGAAATTCTGATATTTTTCACACACCCGGGGTCAGGAAAATCACATTTTTTCACACTCCTGGGGTCAGGAAATTCTGTTTTTTTCACACTCCCGGTGTCAGGAAAATTGGATTTTTTTCACACTCCCGGTGTCAGGAAAATTGGATTTTTTTCACTCTCCCGGGGTCAGGAAAATTGGATTTTTTCACACTCCCGGGGTCAGGAAATTCTGATATTTTTCACACTCCCGGGGTCAAGAAAATCACATTTTTTCACACTCCCGGGTTCAGGAGATTCTGATTTTTTTTACACTCCCGGTGTCAAGAAAATCACATTTTTTCGCACTCCCGGGTTCAGGAGATTCTGATTTTTTTCACACTCCCGGGGTCAAGAAAATTACATTTTTTCAAACTCCCGGTTTCAGGAAATTCTGATATTTTTCACACTCCCGGTGTCATGAAAATCGGATATTTTCATACTCCCGGGTTCAGGAAAATCAGATTATTTTCAAACTCCCCAGGTCAGGAAAATTGGATTTTTTTCACACTCCCGGGGTCAGGAAAACCAGATTTTTTTCAAACTCCCCGGGTCAGGAAAATTGGATTTTTTCACACTCCCGGGGTCAGGAAAATTGGATTTTTTCACACTCCCGGGGTCAGGAAATTCTGATATTTTTCACACTCCCGGGGTCAGGAAAATCACATTTTTTCACACTCCGGGGGTCAGGAAATTCTGTTTTTTCACACGCCCAGCGTCAGGAAAAGTGGATTTTTTTCACACTCCCGGAGTCAGGAAAATTGGATTTTTTCACACTCCCGGGGTCAGGAAAATTGGATTTTTTTCACACTCCCAGTGTCAGGAAAATTGGATTTTTTTCACTCTCCCGGGGTCAGGAAAATTGGATTTTTTCACACTCCCGGGGTCAGAAAGTTAGGATTTTTTCACACTCCCGGGGTCAGGAAATTCTGATATTTTTCACACTTCCGGGTTCAGGAAATTCTGATATTTTTCACACTCCCGGGGTCAGGAAAATCACATTTTTTCACACTCCTGGGGTCAGGAAATTCTGTTTTTTCACACTCCCGGCGTCAGGAAAATTGGATTTTTTTCATACTCCCGGGGTCAGGAAAATTGGATTATTTCACACTCCCGGGGTCAGGAAAATTGGATTTTTTTCACACTCCCAGAGTCAGGAAAATTGGATTTTTTTCACACTCCCAGTGTCAGGAAAATTGGATTTTTTTCACTCTCCCGGGGTCAGGAAAATTGGATTTTTTCACACTCCCGGGGTCAGGAAATTCTGATATTTTTCACACTCCCGGGGTCAGGAAAATCGGATATTTTCACACTCCCGGGTTCAGGAAAGTCAGATTTTTTTCACACTCCCGGGGTCAGGAAAATCACATTTTTTCACACTCACGGGGTCAGGAAATTCTGATATTTTTCACACTCCCGGTGTCATGAAAATCGGATATTTTCATACTCCCGGGTTCAGGAAAATCAGATTATTTTCAAACTCCCCAGGTCAGGAAAATTGGAATTTTTTCACACTCCCGGGGTCAGGAAAATTGGATTTTTTTCACACTCCTGGAGTCAGGAAATTGGATTTTTTCACACTCCCGGGGTCAGGAAAACTGGGATTTTTTCACACTCCCGGGGTCAAGAAAATCACATTTTTTCCCACTCCCGGGTTCAGGAGATTCTGATTTTTTTCACACTCCCGGGGTCAAGAAAACCACATTTTTTCGCACTCCCGGGGACAGGAAATTCTGATATTTTTCACACTCCCGGGTTCAGGAAAATCGGATATTTTCACACTCCCGGGTTCAGGAAAAACAGATTTTTTCACACTCCCGGGGTCAGGAAAATTGGATTTTTTCACACTCCCGGGGTCAGAAAGTTAGGATTTTTTCACACTCCCGGGGTCAGGAAATTCTGATATTTTTCACACTTCCGGGGTCAGGAAATTCTGATATTTTTCACACTCCCGGGGTCAGGAAAATCACATTTTTTCACACTCCTGGGGTCAGGAAATTCTGTTTTTTCACACTCCCGGCGTCAGGAAAATTGGATTTTTTTCACACTCCCGGCGTCAGGAAAATTGGCTTTTTTTCATACTCCCGGTGTCAGGAAAATTGGATTATTTCACACTCCCGGGGTCAGGAAAATTGGATATTTTTCACACTCCCAGAGTCAGGAAAATTGGATTTTTTTCACACTCCCGGTGTCAGGAAAATTGGATTTTTTTCACTCTCCCGGGGTCAGGAAAATTGGATTTTTTCACACTCCCGGGGTCAGGAAATTCTGATATTTTTCACACTCCCGGGGTCAGGAAAATCGGATATTTTCACACTCCCGGGTTCAGGAAAGTCAGATTTTTTTCACACTCCCGGGGTCAGGAAAATGGGAGGTTTTTTCACACTCCCGGGGTCAGGAAAATTGGATTTTTTTCACACTCCCATGGTCAAGAAAATCACATTTTTTCACACTCACGGGGTCAGGAAATTCTGATATTTTTCACACTCCCGGTGTCATGAAAATCGGATATTTTCATACTCCCGGGTTCAGGAAAATCACATTATTTTCAAACTCCCCAGGTCAGGAAAGTTGGAATTTTTTCACACTCCCAGGGTCAGGAAAATTGGATTTTTTTCACACTCCTGGAGTCAGGAATATTGGATTTTTTCACACTCCCGGGGTCAGGAAAATTGGGTTTGTTTCACACTCCCGGGGTCAAGAAAATCACATTTTTTCACACTCCCGGGTTCAGGAGATTCTGATTTTTTTCACACTCCCGGGGTCAAGAAAATCACATTTTTTCGCACTCCCGGGTTCAGGAGATTCTGATTTTTTTCACACTCCCGGGGTCAAGAAAATCACATTTTTTCACACTCCCGGGTTCAGGAAATTCTGATATTTTTCACACTCCCGGGTTCAGGAAAATCAGATTATTTTCAAACTCCCCGGGTCAGGAAAATTGGATTTTTTTCACACTCCCGGGGTCAGGAAAATTGGATTTTTTTCACACTCAAGGGGTCAGGAAAATTGGATTTTTTTCACACTCCCGAGGTCAGGAAAATTGGATTTTTTTCACACTCCCGGGGTTAGGAAATTTGGGTTTTTTTCACACTCCCGGCATCAAGAAAATCACATTTTTTCACACTCCAGGGTTCAGGAGATTCTGATTTTTTCACACTCCCGGGGTCAAGAAAATCACATTTTTTCGCTCTCCCGGGGTCAGGAAATTTGGATTTTTTCACACTCCCGGGTTCAGGAAAATTGGATTTTTTCACACTCCCGGGGTCAGGAAATTCTGATATTTTTCACACTCCCGGGGTCAGGAAATTCTGTTTTTTTCACACTCCCGGTGTCAGGAAAATTGGATTTTTTCACACTCCCGGGGTCAAGAAAATCACATTTTTTCACACTCCTGGGGTCAGCAAATTCTGTTTTTTTCACACTCCCGGTGTCAGGAAAATTGGATTTTTTCACACTCCCGGGGTCAGGAAAATTGGATTTTTTTCACACTCCCAGAGTCAGGAAAATTGGATTTTTTTCACACTCCCGGTGTCAGGAAAATTGGATTTTTTTCACACTCCCGGGGTCAGGAAAATTGGATTTTTTTCACACTCCCGGTGTCAGGAAAATTGGATTTTTTTCACACTCCCGGGGTCAGGAAAATTGGTTTTTTTTCACACTCCCGGGGTCAAGAAAATCACATTTTTTACACTCCCGGGTTCAGGAGATTCTGATATTTTTCACACTCCCGGGGTCAAGAAAATCACATTTTTTCGCACTCCCGGGGTCAGGAAAATTGGATTTTTTGACACTCCCGGGGTCAGGAAATTCTGATATTTTTCACACACCCGTGGTCAGGAAAATCACATTTTTTCACACTCCTGGGGTCAGGAAATTCTGTTTTTTTCACACTCCCGGGGTCAGGAAAATTGGAGTTTTTTTCACACTCCTGGGGTCAGGAAAATTGGATTTTTTTCACACTCCCGGGGTCAGGAAAATTGGGTTTTTTCCACATTCCTGGGGTCAAGAAAATCACATTTTTTCACACTCCCGGGTTCAGGAGATTCTGATTTTTTTCACACTCCCGGTGTTAGGAAAATCACATTTTTCACACTCCCGGGGTCAGGAGAATTTAATTTTTTTCACACTCCCGGGGTCAAGTAAATCAGATATTTTCACACTCCCGGGGTCAGGAAAATTTAATTTTTTTTCACAATCCCGGGGTCAAGAAAATCACATTTTTTCACACTCGCAGGGTCAGGAAATTCTGATATTTTCACACTCCCGGGTTCAGGAAAACCAGATTTTTTTCAAACTCCCCGGGTCAGGAAAATTGGATTTTTTCACACTCCCGGGGTCAGGAAAATTGGATTTTTTCACACTCCCGGGGTCAGGAAATTCTGATATTTTTCACACTCCCGGGGTCAGGAAAATCACATTTTTTCACACCAGGGGTCAGGAAATTCTGTTTTTTCACACGCCCGGCGTCAGGAAAATTGGATTTTTTTTCATACTCCCAGGTTCAGGAAAATCAGATTATTTTCAAACTCCCCGGATCAGGAAAATTGGATTTTTTTCACACTCCCGGGGTCAGGAAAATTGGGTTTTTTTCACACACCCGGAATCAAGAAAATCACATTTTTTCACACTCCCGGGTTCAGGAGATTCTGATTTTTTTCACACTCCCGGGGTCAAGAAAATCACATTTTTTCGCACTCCCGGGGACAGGAAATTCTGATATTTTTCACACTCCCGGGTTCAGGAAAATCGGATATTTTCACACTCCCGGGTTCAGGAAAAACAGATTTTTTCACACTCCCGGGGTCAGGAAAATTGGATTTTTTCACACTCCCGGGGTCAGAAAGTTAGGATTTTTTCACACTCCCGGGGTCAGGAAATTCTGATATTTTTCACACTTCCGGGGTCAGGAAATTCTGATATTTTTCACACTCCCGGGGTCAGAAAAATCACATTTTTTCACACTCCTGGGGTCAGGAAATTCTGTTTTTTCACACTCCCAGAGTCAGGAAAATTGGATTTTTTTCATACTCCCGGTGTCAGGAAAATTGGATTATTTCACACTCCCCGGGTCAGGAAAATTGGATTTTTTCACACTCCCGGGGTCAGGAAAATTGTTTTTTTTCACACTCCTGGGGTCAAGAAAATCACATTTTTTCACACTCCCGGGTTCAGGAGATTCTGATTTTTTTCAGACTCCCGGTGTTAGGAAAATCACATTTTTCACACTCCCGGGGTCAGGAGAATTTAATTTTTTTCACACTCCCGGGGTCAAGAAAATCAGATATTTTCACACTCCCGGGGTGAGGAAAATTTAATTTTTTTCACAATCCCGGGGTCAAGAAAATCACATTTTTTCACACTCGCAGGGTCAGGAAATTCTGATATTTTCACACTCCCAGGTTCAGGAAAACCAGATTTTTTTCAAACTCCCCGGGTCAGGAAAATTGGATTTTTTCACACTCCCGGGGTCAGGAAAATTGGATTTTTTCACACTCCCGGGGTCAGGAAATTCTGATATTTTTCACACTCCCGGGGTCAGGAAAATCACATTTTTTCACACTCCGGGGGTCAGGAAATTCTGTTATTTCACACGCCCGGCGTCAGGAAAATTGGATTTTTTTCACACTCCCGGAGTCAGGAAAATTGGATTTTTTCACACTCCCGGGGTCAGGAAAATTGGATTTTTTTCACACTCCCGGGGTCAAGAAAATTGGATTTTTTTCACTCTCCCGGGGTCAGGAAAATTGGATTTTTTCACACTCCCGGGGTCAGGAAATTCTGATATTTTTCACACTCCCGGGTTCAGGAAAGTCAGATTTTTTTCACACTCCCGGGGTCAGGAAAATTGGAGTTTTTTTCACACTCCCGGGGTCAGGAAAATTGGATTTTTTTCACACTCCCAGGGTCAAGAAAATCACATTTTTTCACACTCACGGGGTCAGGAAATTCTGATATTTTTCACACTCCCGGTGTCATGAAAATCGGATATTTTCATACTCCCGGGTTCAGGAAAATCAGATTATTTTCAAACTCCCCACGTCAGGAAAATTGGAATTTTTTCACACTCCCGGGGTCAGGAAAATTGGATTTTTTTCACACTCCTGGAGTCAGGAAAATTGGATTTTTTCACACGCACGGGGTCAGGAAAACTGGGTTTTTTTCACACTCCCGGGGTCACGAAAATCACATTTTTTCCCACTCCCGGGTTCAGGAGATTCTGATTTTTTTCACACTCCCGGGGTCAAGAAAACCACATTTTTTCGCACTCCCGGGGACAGGAAATTCTGATATTTTTCACACTCCCGGGGTCAGGAAAATCGGATATTTTCACACTCCCGGGTTCAGGAAAAACAGATTTTTTCACACTCCCGGGTTCAGGAAAACCAGATTTTTTCACACTCCCGGGGTCAGAAAGTTAGGATTTTTTCACACTCCCGGGGTCAGGAAATTCTGATATTTTTCACACTTCCGGGGTCAGGAAATTCTGATATTTTTCACACTCCCGGGGTCAGGAAAATCACATTTTTTCACACTCCTGGGGTCAGGAAATTCTGTTTTTTTCACACTCCCGGTGTCAGGAAAATTGGATTTTTTCACACTCCCGGGGTCAGGAAAATTGGATTTTTTTCACACTCCCAGAGTCAGGAAAATTGGATTTTTTTCACACTCCCGGTGTCAGGAAAATTGGATTTTTTTCACACTCCCGGGGTCAGGAAAATTGGATTTTTTTCACACTCCCGGTGTCAGGAAAATTGGATTTTTTTCACACTCCCGGGGTCAGGAAAATTGGGTTTTTTTCACACTCCCGGGGTCAAGAAAATCACATTTTTTACACTCCCGGGTTCAGGAGATTCTGATATTTTTCACACTCCCGGGGTCAAGAAAATCACATTTTTTCGCACTCCCGGGGTCAGGAAAATTGGATTTTTTGACACTCCCGGGGTCAGGAAATTCTGATATTTTTCACACACCCGTGGTCAGGAAAATCACATTTTTTCACACTCCTGGGGTCAGGAAATTCTGTTTTTTTCACACTCCCGGGGTCAGGAAAATTGGAGTTTTTTTCACACTCCTGGGGTCAGGAAAATTGGATTTTTTTCACACTCCCGGGGTCAGGAAAATTGGTTTTTTTTTCACACTCCTGGGGTCAAGAAAATCACATTTTTTCACACTCCCGGGTTCAGGAGATTCTGATTTTTTTCACACTCCCGGTGTTAGGAAAATCACATTTTTCACACTCCCGGGGTCAGGAGAATTTAATTTTTTTCACACTCCCGGGGTCAAGAAAATCAGATATTTTCACACTCCCGGGGTCAGGAAAATTTAATTTTTTTTCACAATCCCGGGGTCAAGAAAATCACATTTTTTCACACTCGCAGGGTCAGGAAATTCTGATATTTTCACACTCCCGGGTTCAGGAAAACCAGATTTTTTTCAAACTCCCCGGGTCAGGAAAATTGGATTTTTTCACACTCCCGGGGTCAGGAAAATTGGATTTTTTCACACTCCCGGGGTCAGGAAATTCTGATATTTTTCACACTCCCGGGGTCAGGAAAATCACATTTTTTCACACCGGGGGTCAGGAAATTCTGTTTTTTCACACGCCCGGCGTCAGGAAAATTGGATTTTTTTTCATACTCCCAGGTTCAGGAAAATCAGATTATTTTCAAACTCCCCTGATCAGGAAAATTGGATTTTTTTCACACTCCCGGGGTCAGGAAAATTGGGTTTTTTTCACACACCCGGAATCAAGAAAATCACATTTTTTCACACTCCCGGGTTTAGGAGATTCTGATTTTTTTCACACTCCCGGGGTCAAGAAAATCACATTTTTTCGCACTCCCGGGGACAGGAAATTCTGATATTTTTCACACTCCCGGGTTCAGGAAAATCGGATATTTTCACACTCCCGGGTTCAGGAAAAACAGATTTTTTCACACTCCCGGGGTCAGGAAAATTGGATTTTTTCACACTCCCGGGGTCAGAAAGTTAGGATTTTTTCACACTCCCGGGGTCAGGAAATTCTGATATTTTTCACACTTCCGGGGTCAGGAAATTCTGATATTTTTCACACTCCCGGGGTCAGAAAAATCACATTTTTTCACACTCCTAGGGTCAGGAAATTCTGTTTTTTCACACTCCCGGCGTCAGGAAAATTGGATTTTTTTCACACTCCCAGAGTCAGGAAAATTGGATTTTTTTCATACTCCCGGTGTCAGGAAAATTGGATTATTTCACACTCCCCGGGTCAGGAAAATTGGATTTTTTCACACTCCCGGGGTCAGGAAAATTGTTTTTTTTCACACTCCTGGGGTCAAGAAAATCACATTTTTTCACACTCCCGGGTTCAGGAGATTCTGATTTTTTTCAGACTCCCGGTGTTAGGAAAATCACATTTTTCACACTCCCGGGGTCAGGAGAATTTAATTTTTTTCACACTCCCGGGGTCAAGAAAATCAGATATTTTCACACTCCCGGGGTCAGGAAAATTTAATTTTTTTCACAATCCCGGGGTCAAGAAAATCACATTTTTTCACACTCGCAGGGTCAGGAAATTCTGATATTTTCACACTCCCGGGTTCAGGAAAACCAGATTTTTTTCAAACTCCCCGGGTCAGGAAAATTGGATTTTTTCACACTCCCGGGGTCAGGAAAATTGGATTTTTTCACACTCCCGGGGTCAGGAAATTCTGATATTTTTCACACTCCCGGGGTCAGGAAAATCACATTTTTTCACACTCCGGGGGTCAGGAAATTCTGTTTTTTCACACGCCCGGCGTCAGGAAAATTGGATTTTTTTCACACTCCCGGAGTCAGGAAAATTGGATTTTTTCACACTCCCGGGGTCAGGAAAATTGGATTTTTTTCACACTCCCGGGGTCAAGAAAATTGGATTTTTTTCACTCTCCCGGGGTCAGGAAAATTGGATTTTTTCACACTCCCGGGGTCAGGAAATTCTGATATTTTTCACACTCCCGGGGTCAGGAAAATCGGATATTTTCACACTCCCGGGTTCAGGAAAGTCAGATTTTTTTCACACTCCCGGGGTCAGGAAAATTGGAGTTTTTTTCACACTCCCGGGGTCAGGAAAATTGGATTTTTTTTACACTCCCAGGGTCAAGAAAATCACATTTTTTCACACTCACGGGGTCAGGAAATTCTGATATTTTTCACACTCCCGGTGTCATGAAAATCGGATATTTTCATACTCCCGGGTTCAGGAAAATCAGATTATTTTCAAACTCCCCACGTCAGGAAAATTGGAATTTTTTCACACTCCCGGGGTCAGGAAAATTGGATTTTTTTCACACTCCTGGAGTCAGGAAAATTGGATTTTTTCACATGCCCGGGGTCAGGAAAACTGGGTTTTTTTCACACTCCCGGGGTCACGAAAATCACATTTTTCCCCACTCCCGGGTTCAGGAGATTCTGATTTTTTTCACACTCCCGGGGTCAAGAAAACCACATTTTTTCGCACTCCCGGGGACAGGAAATTCTGATATTTTTCACACTCCCGGGGTCAGGAAAATCGGATATTTTCACACTCCCGGGTTCAGGAAAAACAGATTTTTTCACACTCCCGGGTTCAGGAAAACCAGATTTTTTCACACTCCCGGGGTCAGAAAGTTAGGATTTTTTCACACTCCCGGGGTCAGGAAATTCTGATATTTTTCACACTTCCGGGGTCAGGAAATTCTGATATTTTTCACACTCCCGGGGTCAGGAAAATCACATTTTTTCACACTCCTGGGGTCAGGAAATTCTGTTTTTTCACACTCCCGGCGTCAGGAAAATTGGATTTTTTTCACACTCCCAGAGTCAGGAAAATTGGATTTTTTTCATACTCCCGGTGTCAGGAAAATTGGATTATTTCACACTCCCGGGGTCAGGAAAATTGGATTTTTTTCACACTCCCAGAGTCAGGAAAATTGGATTTTTTTCACACTCCCGGTGTCAGGAAAATTGGATTTTTTTCACTCTCCCGGGGTCAGGAAAATTGGATTTTTTCACACTCCCGGGGTCAGGAAATTCTGATATTTTTCACACTCCCGGGGTCAGGAAAATCGGATATTTTCACACTCCCGGGTTCAGGAAAGTCAGATTTTTTTCACACTCCCGGGGTCAGGAAAATGGGAGTTTTTTTCACACTCCCATGGTCAAGAAAATCACATTTTTTCACACTCATGGGGTCAGGAAATTCTGATATTTTTCACACTCCCGGTGTCATGAAAATCGGATATTTTCACACTCCCGGGTTCAGGAAAAACAGATTTTTTCACACTCCCGGGGTCAGGAAAATTGGATTTTTTCACACTCCCGGGGTCAGAAAGTTAGGATTTTTTCACACTCCCGGGGTCAGGAAATTCTGATATTTTTCACACTTCCGGGGTCAGGAAATTCTGATATTTTTCACACTCCCGGGGTCAGGAAAATCACATTTTTTCACACTCCTGGGGTCAGTAAATTCTGTTTTTTCACACTCCCGGCGTCAGGAAAATTGGATTTTTTTCACACTCCCAGAGTCAGGAAAATTGGATTTTTTTCATACTCCCGGTGTCAGGAAAATTGGATTATTTCACACTCCCGGGGTCAGGAAAATTGGATTTTTTTCACACTCCCAGAGTCAGGAAAATTGGATTTTTTTCACACTCCCGGTGTCAGGAAAATTGGATTTTTTTCACTCTCCCGGGGTCAGGAAAATTGGATTTTTTCACACTCCCGGGGTCAGGAAATTCTGATATTTTTCACACTCCCGGGGTCAGGAAAATCGGATATTTTCACACTCCCGGGTTCAGGAAAGTCAGATTTTTTTCACACTCCCGGGGTCAGGAAAATGGGAGGTTTTTTCACACTCCCGGGGTCAGGAAAATTGGATTTTTTTCACACTCCCATGGTCAAGAAAATCACATTTTTTCACACTCACGGGGTCAGGAAATTCTGATATTTTTCACACTCCCGGTGTCATGAAAATCGGATATTTTCATACTCCCGGGTTCAGGAAAATCACATTATTTTCAAACTCCCCAGGTCAGGAAAGTTGGAATTTTTTCACACTCCCAGGGTCAGGAAAATTGGATTTTTTTCACACTCCTGGAGTCAGGAATATTGGATTTTTTCACACTCCCGGGGTCAGGAAAATTGGGTTTTTTTCACACTCCCGGGGTCAAGAAAATCACATTTTTTCACACTCCCGGGTTCAGGAGATTCTGATTTTTTTCACACTCCCGGGGTCAAGAAAATCACATTTTTTCGCACTCCCGGGTTCAGGAGATTCTGATTTTTTTCACACTCCCGGGGTCAAGAAAATCACATTTTTTCACACTCCCGGGTTCAGGAAATTCTGATATTTTTCACACTCCCGGGTTCAGGAAAATCAGATTATTTTCAAACTCCCCGGGTCAGGAAAATTGGATTTTTTTCACACTCCCGGGGTCAGGAAAATTGGATTTTTTTCACACTCAAGGGGTCAGGAAAATTGGATTTTTTTCACACTCCCGGGGTTAGGAAATTTGGGTTTTTTTCACACTCCCGGCATCAAGAAAATCACATTTTTTCACACTCCAGGGTTCAGGAGATTCTGATTTTTTCACACTCCCGGGGTCAAGAAAATCACATTTTTTCGCTCTCCCGGGGTCAGGAAATTTGGATTTTTTCACACTCCCGGGTTCAGGAAAATTGGATTTTTTCACACTCCCGGGGTCAGGAAATTCTGATATTTTTCACACTCCCGGGGTCAGGAAAATCACATTTTTTCACACTCCTGGGGTCAGGAAATTCTGTTTTTTTCACACTCCCGGTGTCAGGAAAATTGGATTTTTTCACACTCCCGGGGTCAGGAAAATTGGATTTTTTTCACACTCCCAGAGTCAGGAAAATTGGATTTTTTTCACACTCCCGGTGTCAGGAAAATTGGATTTTTTTCACACTCCCGGGGTCAGGAAAATTGGATTTTTTTCACACTCCCGGTGTCAGGAAAATTGGATTTTTTTCACACTCCTGGGGTCAGGAAAATTGGGTTTTTTTCACACTCCCGGGGTCAAGAAAATCACATTTTTTACATTCCCGGGTTCAGGAGATTCTGATATTTTTCACACTCCCGGGGTCAAGAAAATCACATTTTTTCGCACTCCCGGGGTCAGGAAAATTGGATTTTTTGACACTCCCGGGGTCAGGAAATTCTGATATTTTTCACACACCCGTGGTCAGGAAAATCACATTTTTTCACACTCCTGGGGTCAGGAAATTCTGTTTTTTTCACACTCCCGGGGTCAGGAAAATTGGAGTTTTTTTCACACTCCTGGGGTCAGGAAAATTGGATTTTTTTCACACTCCCGGGGGTCAGGAAAATTGGTTTTTTTTCACACTCCTGGGGTCAAGAAAATCACATTTTTTCACACTCCCGGGTTCAGGAGATTCTGATTTTTTTCACACTCCCGGTGTTAGGAAAATCACATTTTTCACACTCCCGGGGTCAGGAGAATTTAATTTTTTTCACACTCCCGGGGTCAAGAAAATCAGATATTTTCACACTCCCGGGGTCAGGAAAATTTAATTTTTTTTCACAATCCCGGGGTCAAGAAAATCACATTTTTTCACACTCGCAGGGTCAGGAAATTCTGATATTTTCACACTCCCGGGTTCAGGAAAACCAGATTTTTTTCAAACTCCCCGGGTCAGGAAAATTGGATTTTTTCACACTCCCGGGGTCAGGAAAATTGGATTTTTCACACTCCCGGGGTCAGGAAATTCTGATATTTTTCACACTCCCGGGGTCAGGAAAATCACATTTTTTCACACCGGGGGTCAGGAAATTCTGTTTTTTCACACGCCCGGCGTCAGGAAAATTGGATTTTTTTTCATACTCCCAGGTTCAGGAAAATCAGATTATTTTCAAACTCCCCGGGTCAGGAAAATTGGATTTTTTTCACACTCCCGGGGTCAGGAAAATTGGGTTTTTTTCACACACCCGGAATCAAGAAAATCACATTTTTTCACACTCCCGGGTTCAGGAGATTCTGATTTTTTTCACACTCCCGGGGTCAAGAAAATCACATTTTTTCGCACTCCCGGGGACAGGAAATTCTGATATTTTTCACACTCCCGGGTTCAGGAAAATCGGATATTTTCACACTCCCGGGTTCAGGAAAAACAGATTTTTTCACACTCCCGGGGTCAGGAAAATTGGATTTTTTCACACTCCGGGGGTCAGAAAGTTAGGATTTTTTCACACTCCCGGGGTCAGGAAATTCTGATATTTTTCACACTTCCGGGGTCAGGAAATTCTGATATTTTTCACACTCCCGGGGTCAGAAAAATCACATTTTTTCACACTCCTGGGGTCAGGAAATTCTGTTTTTTCACACTCCCGGCGTCAGGAAAATTGGATTTTTTTCACACTCCCAGAGTCAGGAAAATTGGATTTTTTTCATACTCCCGGTGTCAGGAAAATTGGATTATTTCACACTCCCCGGGTCAGGAAAATTGGATTTTTTTCACACTCCCGGGGTCAGGAAAATTGTTTTTTTTCACACTCCTAGGGTCAAGAAAATCACATTTTTTCACACTCCCGGGTTCAGGAGATTCTGATTTTTTTCAGACTCCCGGTGTTAGGAAAATCACATTTTTCACACTCCCGGGGTCAGGAGAATTTAATTTTTTTCACACTCCCGGGGTCAAGAAAATCAGATATTTTCACACTCCCGGGGTCAGGAAAATTTAATTTTTTTCACAATCCCGGGGTCAAGAAAATCACATTTTTTCACACTCGCAGGGTCAGGAAATTCTGATATTTTCACACTCCCGGGTTCAGGAAAACCAGATTTTTTTCAAACTCCCCGGGTCAGGAAAATTGGATTTTTTCACACTCCCGGGGTCAGGAAAATTGGATTTTTTCACACTCCCGGGGTCAGGAAATTCTGATATTTTTCACACTCCCGGGGTCAGGAAAATCACATTTTTTCACACTCCGGGGGTCAGGAAATTCTGTTTTTTCAGAAGCCCGGCGTCAGGAAAATTGGATTTTTTTCACACTCCCGGGGTCAGGAAAATTGGATTTTTTTCACACTCCCGGGGTCAAGAAAATTGGATTTTTTTCACTCTCCCGGGGTCAGGAAAATTGGATTTTTTCACACTCCCGGGGTCAGGAAATTCTGATATTTTTCACACTCCCGGGGTCAGGAAAATCGGATATTTTCACACTCCCGGGTTCAGGAAAGTCAGATTTTTTTCACACTCCCGGGGTCAGGAAAATTGGAGTTTTTTTCACACTCCCGGGGTCAGGAAAATTGGATTTTTTTCACACTCCCAGGGTCAAGAAAATCACATTTTTTCACACTCACGGGGTCAGGAAATTCTGATATTTTTCACACTCCCGGTGTCATGAAAATCGGATATTTTCATACTCCCGGGTTCAGGAAAATCAGATTATTTTCAAACTCCCCACGTCAGGAAAATTGGAATTTTTTCACACTCCCGGGGTCAGGAAAATTGGATTTTTTTCACACTCCTGGAGTCAGGAAAATTGGATTTTTTCACACGCCCGGGGTCAGGAAAACTGGGTTTTTTTCACACTCCCGGGGTCACGAAAATCACATTTTTTCCCACTCCCGGGTTCAGGAGATTCTGATTTTTTTCACACTCCCGGGGTCAAGAAAACCACATTTTTTCGCACTCCCGGGGACAGGAAATTCTGATATTTTTCACACTCCCGGGGTCAGGAAAATCGGATATTTTCACACTCCCGTGTTCAGGAAAAACAGATTTTTTCACACTCCCGGGTTCAGGAAAACCAGATTTTTTCACACTCCCGGGGTCAGAAAGTTAGGACTTTTTCACACTCCCGGGGTCAGGAAATTCTGATATTTTTCACACTTCCGGGGTCAGGAAATTCTGATATTTTTCACACTCCCGGGGTCAGGAAAATCACATTTTTTCACACTCCTGGGGTCAGGAAATTCTGTTTTTTCACACTCCCGGCGTCAGGAAAATTGGATTTTTTTCACACTCCCAGAGTCAGGAAAATTGGATTTTTTTCATACTCCCGGTGTCAGGAAAATTGGATTATTTCACACTCCCGGGGTCAGGAAAATTGGATTTTTTTCACACTCCCACAGTCAGGAAAATTGGATTTTTTCACACTCCCGGTGTCAGGAAAATTGGATTTTTTTCACTCTCCCGGGGTCAGGAAAATTGGATTTTTTCACACTCCCGGGGTCAGGAAATTCTGATATTTTTCACACTCCCGGGGTCAGGAAAATCGGATATTTTCACACTCCCGGGTTCAGGAAAGTCAGATTTTTTTCACACTCCCGGGGTCAGGAAAATGGGAGTTTTTTTCACACTCCCATGGTCAAGAAAATCACATTTTTTCACACTCATGGGGTCAGGAAATTCTGATATTTTTCACACTCCCGGTGTCATGAAAATCGGATATTTTCATACTCCCGGGTTCAGGAAAATCAGATTATTTTCAAACTCCCCAGGTCAGGAATATTGGATTTTTTCACACTCCCGGGGTCAGGAAAATTGGGTTTTTTTCACACTCCCGGGGTCAAGAAAATCACATTTTTTCACACTCCCGGTTTCAAGAGATTCTGATTTTTTTCACACTCCCGGGGTCAAGAAAATCACATTTTTTCGCACTCCCGGGTTCAGGAGATTCTGATTTTTTTCACACTCCCGGGGTCAAGAAAATCACATTTTTTCACACTCCTGGGTTCAGGAAATTCTGATATTTTTCACACTCCCGGGGTCAGGAAAATTGGAGTTTTTTTTCACACTCCCGGGGTCAGGAAAATTGGATTTTTTTCACACTCCCAGGGTCAAGAAAATCACATTTTTTCACACTCACGGGGTCAGGAAATTCTGATATTTTTCACACTCCCGGTGTCATGAAAATCGGATATTTTCATACTCCCGGGTTCAGGAAAATCAGATTATTTTCAAACTCCCCAGGTCAGGAAAATTGGAATTTTTTCACACTCCCGGGGTCAGGAAAATTGGATTTTTTTCACACTCCTGGAGTCAGGAAAATTGGATTTTTTTTCACACTCCCGGGGTCAGGAAAATTGGATTTTTTTCACACTCCCAGGGTCAAGAAAATCACATTTTTTCACACTCACGGGGTCAGGAAATTCTGATATTTTTCACACTCCCGGTGTCATGAAAATCGGATATTTTCATACTCCCGGGTTCAGGAAAATCAGATTATTTTCAAACTCCCCAGGTCAGGAAAATTGGAATTTTTTCACACTCCCGGGGTCAGGAAAATTGGATTTTTTTCACACTCCTGGAGTCAGGAAAATTGGATTTTTTCACACGCCCGGGGTCAGGAAAACTGGGTTTTTTTCACACTCCCGGGGTCAAGAAAATCACATTTTTTCCCACTCCCGGGTTCAGGAGATTCTGATTTTTTTCACACTCCCGGGGTCAAGAAAACCACATTTTTTCGCACTCCCGGGGACAGGAAATTCTGATATTTTTCACACTCCCGGGGTCAGGAAAATCGGATATTTTCACACTCCCGGGTTCAGGAAAAACAGATTTTTTCACACTCCCGGGTTCAGGAAAACCAGATTTTTTCACACTCCCGGGGTCAGAAAGTTAGGATTTTTTCACACTCCCGGGGTCAGGAAATTCTGATATTTTTCACACTTCCGGGGTCAGGAAATTCTGATATTTTTCACACTCCCGGGGTCAGGAAAATCACATTTTTTCACACTCCTGGGGTCAGGAAATTCTGTTTTTTCACACTCCCGGCGTCAGGAAAATTGGATTTTTTTCACACTCCCAGAGTCAGGAAAATTGGATTTTTTTCATACTCCCGGTGTCAGGAAAATTGGATTATTTCACACTCCCGGGGTCAGGAAAATTGGATTTTTTTCACACTCCCAGAGTCAGGAAAATTGGATTTTTTTCACACTCCCGGTGTCAGGAAAATTGGATTTTTTTCACTCTCCCGGGGTCAGGAAAATTGGATTTTTTCACACTCCCGGGGTCAGGAAATTCTGATATTTTTCACACTCCCGGGGTCAGGAAAATCGGATATTTTCACACTCCCGGGTTCAGGAAAGTCAGATTTTTTTCACACTCCCGGGGTCAGGAAAATGGGAGTTTTTTTCACACTCCCATGGTCAAGAAAATCACATTTTTTCACACTCATGGGGTCAGGAAATTCTGATATTTTTCACACTCCCGGTGTCATGAAAATCGGATATTTTCATACTCCCGGGTTCAGGAAAATCAGATTATTTTCAAACTCCCAAGGTCAGGAATATTGGATTTTTTCACACTCCCGGGGTCAGGAAAATTGGGTT
The DNA here is from genome assembly GCA_035047305.1 of Bradypodion pumilum. NCBI lineage: Eukaryota > Metazoa > Chordata > Lepidosauria > Squamata > Chamaeleonidae > Bradypodion > Bradypodion pumilum. The sequence goes on along the minus strand of JAWDJD010000009.1, from coordinate 19,663,194 downwards.
TTTTTCACACTCCCGGGGTCAAGAAAATCACATTTTTTCACACTCCCGGTTTCAAGAGATTCTGATTTTTTTCACACTCCCGGGGTCAAGAAAATCACATTTTTTCGCACTCCAGGGTTCAGGAGATTCTGATTTTTTTCACACTCCCGGGGTCAAGAAAATCACATTTTTTCACACTCCCGGGTTCAGGAAATTCTGATATTTTTCACACTCCCGGGTTCAGGAAAATCAGATTATTTTCAAACTCCCCGGGTCAGAAAAATTGGATTTTTTTCACACTCCCGGGGTCAGGAAAATTGGATTTTTTTCACACTCAAGGGGTCAGGAAAATTGGATTTTTTTCACACTCCCGGGGTCAGGAAAATTGGATTTTTTTCACACTCCCGGGGTTAGGAAAATTGGGTTTTTTTCACACTCCCGGCGTCAAGAAAATCACATTTTTTCACACTCCAGGGTTCAGGAGATTCTGATTTTTTCACACTCCCGGGGTCAAGAAAATCACATTTTTTCGCTCTCCCAGGGTCAGAAAATTTGGATTTTTTCACACTCCCGGGTTCAGGAAAATTGGATTTTTTCACACTCCCGGGGTCAGAAAATTCTGATATTTTTCACACTCCCGGGGTCAGGAAAATCACATTTTTTCACACTCCTGGGGTCAGGAAATTCTGTTTTTTTCACACTCCCGGTGTCAGGAAAATTGGATTTTTTCACACTCCCGGGGTCAGGAAAATTGGATTTTTTTCACACTCCCAGAGTCAGGAAAATTGGATTTTTTTCACACTCCCGGTGTCAGGAAAATTGGATTTTTTTCACACTCCCGGGGTCAGGAAAATTGGATTTTTTCACACTCCCGGGGTCAGGAAATTCTGATATTTTTCACACTCCCGGGGTCAGGAAAATCGGATATTTTCATACTCCCGGGTTCAGGAAAGTCAGATTTTTTCACACTCCCGGGGTCAGGAAAATTGGATTTTTTTCACACTCCCGGGGTCAGGAAAATTGGGTTTTTTCCACACTCCCAGAGTCAGGAAAATTGGATTTTTTTCACACTCCCGGGGTCAGGAAAACCAGATTTTTTTCAAACTCCCCGGGTCAGGAAAATTGGATTTTTTTCACACTCCCGGGGTCAGGAAAATTGGATTTTTTTCACACTCCCGGGGTCAGGAAAATTGGATTTTTTTCACACTCCAGGGGTCAGGAAAATTGGATTTTTTTCACACTCCCGGGGTCAGGAAAATTGGATTTTTTTCACACTCCCGGGGTTAGGAAAATTGGGTTTTTTTCACACTCCCGGCGTCAAGAAAATCATATTTTTTCACACTCCAGGGTTCAGGAGATTCTGATTTTTTCACACTCCCGGGGTCAAGAAAATCACATTTTTTCGCTCTCCCGGGGTCAGGAAATTTGGATTTTTTCACACTCCCTGGTTCAGGAAAATTGGATTTTTTCACACTCCCGGGGTCAGGAAATTCTGATATTTTTCACACACCCGGGGTCAGGAAAATCACATTTTTTCACACTCCTGGGGTCAGGAAATTCTGTTTTTTTCACACTCCCGGTGTCAGGAAAATTGGATTTTTTTCACACTCCCAGAGTCAGGAAATTCTGTTTTTTTCACACTCCCGGTGTCAGGAAAATTGGATTTTTTTCACTCTCCCGGGGTCAGGAAAATTGGATTTTTTCACACTCCCGGGGTCAGGAAATTCTGATATTTTTCACACTCCCGGGGTCAGGAAAATCGGATTTTTTTCACACTCCCGGTGTCAGGAAAATTGAATTTTTTTCACACTCCCGGGGTCAGGAAAATTGGATTTTTTTCACACTCCCGGGGTTAAGAAAATCACATTTTTTCACACTCCCGGGTTCAGGAGATTCTGATTTTTTTTACACTCCCGGGGTCAAGAAAATCACATTTTTTCGCACTCCCGGGTTCAGGAGATTCTGATTTTTTTCACACTCCCGGGGTCAAGAAAATTACATTTTTTCACACTCCCGGTTTCAGGAAATTCTGAGATTTTTCACACTCCCAGTGTCATGAAAATTGGATATTTTCATACTCCCGGGTTCAGGAAAATCAGATTATTTTCAAACTCCCCAGGTCAGGAAAATTGGATTTTTTTCACACTCCCGGGGTCAGGAAAATTGGATTTTTTTCACACTCCCGGAGTCAGGAAAATTGGATTTTTTCACACTCCCGGGGTCAGGAAAATTGGGTTTTTTTCACACTCCCGGGGTCAAGAAAATCACATTTTTTCACACTCCCAGGTTCAGGAAAATCAGATTATTTTCAAACTCCCCGGGTCAGGAAAATTGGATTTTTTTCACACTCCCGGGGTCAGAAAAATTGGATTTTTTTCACACTCAAGGGGTCAGGAAAATTGGATTTTTTTCACACTCCCGGGGTTAGGAAAATTGGGTTTTTTTCACACTCCCGGCGTCAAGAAAATCACATTTTTTCACACTCCAGGGTTCAGGAGATTCTGATTATTTCACACTCCCGGGGTCAAGAAAATCACATTTTTTCGCTCTCCCGGGGTCAGGAAATTTGGATTTTTTCACACTCCCGGGTTCAGGAAAATTGGATTTTTTCACACTCCCGGGGTCAGGAAATTCTGATATTTTTCACACTCCCGGGGTCAGGAAAATCACATTTTTCACACTCCTGGGGTCAGGAAATTCTGTATTTTTCACACTCCCGGTGTCAGGAAAATTGGATTTTTTCACACTCCCAGGGTCAGGAAAATTGGATTTTTTTCACACTCCCAGAGTCAGGAAAATTGGATTTTTTTCACACTCCCGGTGTCAGGAAAATTGGATTTTTTTCACACTCCCGGGGTCAGGAAAATTGGATTTTTTCACACTCCCGGGGTCAGGAAATTCTGATATTTTTCACACTTCCGGTGTCAGGAAAATTGGATTTTTTTCACACTCCCGGGGTCAGGAAAATTGGATTTTTTTCACACTCCCGGGGTTAAGAAAATCACATTTTTTCACACTCCCGGGTTCAGGAGATTCCGATTTTTTTTACACTCCCGGGGTCAAGAAAATCACATTTTTTCGCACTCCCGGGTTCAGGAGATTCTGATTTTTTTCACACTCCCGGGGTCAAGAAAATTACATTTTTTCACACTCCCAGGTTCAGGAAATTCTGATATTTTTCACACTCCCGGGGTCAGGAAAACCAGATATTTTCATATTCCCGGGTTCAGGAAAATCAGATTATTTTCAAACTCCCCGGGTCATGAAAACTGGATTTTTTTCACACTCCCGGGGTCAGGAAAATTGGATTTTTTTCACACTCCCGGGGTCAGGAAAATTGGGTTTTTTTCACACTCCCGGGGTCAAGAAAATCACATTTTTTCACACTCCCGGGTTCAGGAGATTCTGATATTTTTCACACTCCCGGGGTCAAGAAAATCACATTTTTTCGCACTCCCGGGTTCAGGAAAACCAGATTTTTTTCAAACTCCCCGGGTCAGGAAAATTGGATTTTTTCACACTCCCAGGGTCAGGAAATTTCGATTTTTTCACACTCCCGGGGTCAGGAAAATTGGATTTTTTCACACTCCCGGGGTCAGGAAATTCTGATATTTTTCACACTCCCGGGGTCAGGAAAATCACATTTTTTCACACTCCTGGGGTCAGGAAATTCTGTTTTTTTCACACTCCCGGGGTCAGGAAAATTGGATTTTTTTCACACTCCCGGGGTCAGGAAAATTGGTTTTTTTTCACACTCCTGGGGTTAAGAAAATCACATTTTTTCACACTCCCGGGTTCAGGAGATTCTGATTTTTTTCAGACTCCCGGTGTTAGGAAAATCACATTTTTCACACTCCCGGGGTCAGGAGAATTTAATTTTTTTCACACTCCCGGGGTCAAGAAAATCAGATATTTTCACAATCCCGGGGTCAAGAAAATCACATTTTTTCACACTCGCAGGGTCAGGAAATTCTGATATTTTCACACTCCCGGGTTCAGGAAAACCAGATTTTTTTCAAACTCCCCGGGTCAGGAAAATTGGATTTTTTCACACTCCCGGGGTCAGGAAAATTGGATTTTTTCACACTCCCGGGGTCAGGAAATTCTGATATTTTTCACACTCCCGGGGTCAGGAAAATCACATTTTTTCACACTCCGGGGGTCAGGAAATTCTGTTTTTTCACACGCCCGGCGTCAGGAAAATTGGATTTTTTTCACACTCCCGGAGTCAGGAAAATTGGATTTTTTCACACTCCCGGGGTCAGGAAAATTGGGTTTTTTTCACACTCCCGGGGTCAAGAAAATTACATTTTTTCACACTCCCGGGTTCAGGAGATTCTGATTTTTTTCACACTCCCGGGGTCAAGAAAATCACATTTTTTCGCACTCCCGGGTTCAGGAGATTCTGATTTTTTTCACACTCCCGGGGTCAAGAAAATCACATTTTTTCACACTCCCGGGTTCAGGAAATTCTGATATTTTTCACACTCCCGGGTTCAGGAAAATCAGATTATTTTCAAACTCCCCGGGTCAGGAAAATTGGATTTTTTTCACACTCCCGGGGTCAGGAAAATTGGATTTTTTTCACACTCAAGGGGTCAGGAGATTCTGATTTTTTCACACTCCCGGGGTCAAGAAAATCACATTTTTTCGCTCTCCCAGGGTCAGGAAATTTGGATTTTTTCACACTCCCGGGTTTAGGAAAATTGGATTTTTTCACACTCCCGGGGTCAGGAAATTCTGATATTTTTCACACTCCCGGGGTCAGGAAAATCACATTTTTTCACACTCCTGGGGTCAGGAAATTCTGTTTTTTCACACTCCCGGCGTCAGGAAAATTGGATTTTTTTCATACTCCCGGGGTCAGGAAAATTGGATTATTTCACACTCCTGGGGTCAGGAAAATTGGATTTTTTTCACACTCCCAGAGTCAGGAAAATTGGATTTTTTTCACACTCCCAGTGTCAGGAAAATTGGATTTTTTTCACTCTCCCGGGGTCAGGAAAATTGGATTTTTTCACACTCCCGGGGTCAGGAAATTCTGATATTTTTCACACTCCCGGGGTCAGGAAAATCGGATATTTTCACACTCCCGGGTTCAGGAAAGTCAGATTTTTTTCACACTCCCGGGGTCAGGAAAATTGGAGTTTTTTTCACACTCCCGGGGTCAGGAAAATTGGATTTTTTTCACACTCCCAGGGTCAAGAAAATCACATTTTTTCACACTCACGGGGTCAGGAAATTCTGATATTTTTCACACTCCCGGTGTCATGAAAATCGGATATTTTCATACTCCCGGGTTCAGGAAAATCAGATTATTTTCAAACTCCCCAGGTCAGGAAAATTGGAATTTTTTCACACTCCCGGGGTCAGGAAAATTGGATTTTTTTCACACTCCTGGAGTCAGGAAATTGGATTTTTTCACACTCCCGGGGTCAGGAAAACTGGGTTTTTTTCACACTCCCGGGGTCAAGAAAATCACATTTTTTCCCACTCCCGGGTTCAGGAGATTCTGATTTTTTTCACACTCCCGGGGTCAAGAAAACCACATTTTTTCGCACTCCCGGGGACAGGAAATTCTGATATTTTTCACACTCCCGGGTTCAGGAAAATCGGATATTTTCACACTCCCGGGTTCAGGAAAAACAGATTTTTTCACACTCCCGGGGTCAGGAAAATTGGATTTTTTCACACTCCCGGGGTCAGAAAGTTAGGATTTTTTCACACTCCCGGGGTCAGGAAATTCTGATATTTTTCACACTTCCGGGGTCAGGAAATTCTGATATTTTTCACACTCCCGGGGTCAGGAAAATCACATTTTTTCACACTCCTGGGGTCAGGAAATTCTGTTTTTTCACACTACCGGCGTCAGGAAAATTGGATTTTTTTCACACTCCCGGCGTCAGGAAAATTGGATTTTTTTCATACTCCCGGTGTCAGGAAAATTGGATTATTTCACACTCCCGGGGTCAGGAAAATTGGATTTTTTTCACACTCCCAGAGTCAGGAAAATTGGATTTTTTTCACACTCCCGGTGTCAGGAAAATTGGATTTTTTTCACTCTCCCGGGGTCAGGAAAATTGGATTTTTTCACACTCCCGGGGTCAGGAAATTCTGATATTTTTCACACTCCCGGGGTCAGGAAAATCGGATATTTTCACACTCCCGGGTTCAGGAAAGTCAGATTTTTTTCACACTCCCGGGGTCAGGAAAATGGGAGGTTTTTTCACACTCCCGGGGTCAGGAAAATTGGATTTTTTTCACACTCCCATGGTCAAGAAAATCACATTTTTTCACACTCACGGGGTCAGGAAATTCTGATATTTTTCACACTCCCGGTGTCATGAAAATCGGATATTTTCATACTCCCGGGTTCAGGAAAATCACATTATTTTCAAACTCCCCAGGTCAGGAAAGTTGGAATTTTTTCACACTCCCAGGGTCAGGAAAATTGGATTTTTTTCACACTCCTGGAGTCAGGAATATTGGATTTTTTCACACTCCCGGGGTCAGGAAAATTGGGTTTGTTTCACACTCCCGGGGTCAAGAAAATCACATTTTTTCACACTCCCGGGTTCAGGAGATTCTGATTTTTTTCACACTCCCGGGGTCAAGAAAATCACATTTTTTCGCACTCCCGGGTTCAGGAGATTCTGATTTTTTTCACACTCCCGGGGTCAAGAAAATCACATTTTTTCACACTCCCGGGTTCAGGAAATTCTGATATTTTTCACACTCCCGGGTTCAGGAAAATCAGATTATTTTCAAACTCCCCGGGTCAGGAAAATTGGATTTTTTTCACACTCCCGGGGTCAGGAAAATTGGATTTTTTTCACACTCAAGGGGTCAGGAAAATTGGATTTTTTTCACACTCCCGGGGTCAGGAAAATTGGATTTTTTTCACAATCCCGGGGTTAGGAATTTTGGGTTTTTTTCACACTCCCGGCATCAAGAAAATCACATTTTTTCACACTCCAGGGTTCAGGAGATTCTGATTTTTTCACACTCCCGGGGTCAAGAAAATCACATTTTTTCGCTCTCCCGGGGTCAGGAAATTTGGATTTTTTCACACTCCCGGGTTCAGGAAAATTGGATTTTTTCACACTCCCGGGGTCAGGAAATTCTGATATTTTTCACACTCCCGGGGTCAGGAAAATCACATTTTTTCACACTCCTGCGGTCAGGAAATTCTGTTTTTTTCACACTCCCGGTGTCAGGAAAATTGGATTTTTTCACACTCCCGGGGTCAGGAAAATTGGATTTTTTTCACACTCCCAGAGTCAGGAAAATTGGATTTTTTTCACACTCCCGGGGTCAGGAAAATTGGATTTTTTTCACACTCCCGGTGTCAGGAAAATTGGATTTTTTTCACACTCCCGGGGTCAGGAAAATTGGGTTTTTTTCACACTCCCGGGGTCAAGAAAATCACATTTTTTACACTCCCGGGTTCAGGAGATTCTGATATTTTTCACACTCCCGGGGTCGAGAAAATCACATTTTTTCGCACTCCCGGGGTCAGGAAAATTGGATTTTTTGACACTCCCGGGGTCAGGAAATTCTGATATTTTTCACACTCCCGTGGTCAGGAAAATCACATTTTTTCACACTCCTGGGGTCAGGAAATTCTGTTTTTTTCACACTCCCGGGGTCAGGAAAATTGGATTTTTTTTCATACTCCCAGGTTCAGGAAAATCAGATTATTTTCAAACTCCCCGGATCAGGAAAATTGGATTTTTTTCACACTCCCGGGGTCAGGAAAATTGGGTTTTTTTCACACACCCGGAATCAAGAAAATCACATTTTTTCACACTCCCGGGTTCAGGAGATTCTGATTTTTTTCACACTCCCGGGGTCAAGAAAATCACATTTTTTCGCACTCCCGGGGACAGGAAATTCTGATATTTTTCACACTCCCGGGTTCAGGAAAATCGGATATTTTCACACTCCCGGGTTCAGGAAAAACAGATTTTTTCACACTCCCGGGGTCAGGAAAATTGGATTTTTTCACACTCCCGGGGTCAGAAAGTTAGGATTTTTTCACACTCCCGGGGTCAGGAAATTCTGATATTTTTCACACTTCCGGGGTCAGGAAATTCTGATATTTTTCACACTCCCGGGGTCAGAAAAATCACATTTTTTCACACTCCTGGGGTCAGGAAATTCTGTTTTTTCACACTGCCGGCGTCAGGAAAATTGGATTTTTTTCACACTCCCAGAGTCAGGAAAATTGGATTTTTTCACACTCCCGGGGTCAGGAAAATTGTTTTTTTTCACACTCCTGGGGTCAAGAAAATCACATTTTTTCACACTCCCGGGTTCAGGAGATTCTGATTTTTTTCAGACTCCCGGTGTTAGGAAAATCACATTTTTCACACTCCCGGGGTCAGGAGAATTTAATTTTTTTCACACTCCCGGGGTCAAGAAAATCAGATATTTTCACACTCCCGGGGTGAGGAAAATTTAATTTTTTTCACAATCCCGGGGTCAAGAAAATCACATTTTTTCACACTCGCAGGGTCAGGAAATTCTGATATTTTCACACTCCCGGGTTCAGGAAAACCAGATTTTTTTCAAACTCCCCGGGTCAGGAAAATTGGATTTTTTCACACTCCCGGGGTCAGGAAAATTGGATTTTTTCACACTCCCGGGGTCAGGAAATTCTGATATTTTTCACACTCCCGGGGTCAGGAAAATCACATTTTTTCACACTCCGGGGGTCAGGAAATTCTGTTATTTCACACGCCCGGCGTCAGGAAAATTGGATTTTTTTCACACTCCCGGAGTCAGGAAAATTGGATTTTTTCACACTCCCGGGGTCAGGAAAATTGGATTTTTTTCACACTCCCGGGGTCAAGAAAATTGGATTTTTTTCACTCTCCCGGGGTCAGGAAAATTGGATTTTTTCACACTCCCGGGGTCAGGAAATTCTGATATTTTTCACACTCCCGGGTTCAGGAAAGTCAGATTTTTTTCACACTCCCGGGGTCAGGAAAATTGGAGTTTTTTTCACACTCCCGGGGTCAGGAAAATTGGATTTTTTTCACACTCCCAGGGTCAAGAAAATCACATTTTTTCACACTCACGGGGTCAGGAAATTCTGATATTTTTCACACTCCCGGTGTCATGAAAATCGGATATTTTCATACTCCCGGGTTCAGGAAAATCAGATTATTTTCAAACTCCCCACGTCAGGAAAATTGGAATTTTTTCACACTCCCGGGGTCAGGAAAATTGGATTTTTTTCACACTCCTGGAGTCAGGAAAATTGGATTTTTTCACACGCCCGGGGTCAGGAAAACTGGGTTTTTTTCACACTCCCGGGGTCACGAAAATCACATGTTTTCCCACTCCCGGGTTCAGGAGATTCTGATTTTTTTCACACTCCCGGGGTCAAGAAAACCACATTTTTTCGCACTCCCGGGGACAGGAAATTCTGATATTTTTCACACTCCCGGGGTCAGGAAAATCGGATATTTTCACACTCCCGGGTTCAGGAAAAACAGATTTTTTCACACTCCCGGGTTCAGGAAAACCAGATTTTTTCACACTCCCGGGGTCAGAAAGTTAGGATTTTTTCACACTCCCGGGGTCAGGAAATTCTGATATTTTTCACACTTCCGGGGTCAGGAAATTCTGATATTTTTCACACTCCCGGGGTCAGGAAAATCACATTTTTTCACACTCCTGGGGTCAGGAAATTCTGTTTTTTTCACACTCCCGGTGTCAGGAAAATTGGATTTTTTCACACTCCCGGGGTCAGGAAAATTGGATTTTTTTCACGCTCCCAGAGTCAGGAAAATTGGATTTTTTTCACACTCCCGGTGACAGGAAAATTGGATTTTTTTCACACTCCCGGGGTCAGGAAAATTGGATTTTTTTCACACTCCCGGTGTCAGGAAAATTGGATTTTTTTCACACTCCCGGGGTCAGGAAAATTGGTTTTTTTTCACACTCCTGGGGTCAAGAAAATCACATTTTTTACACTCCCGGGTTCAGGAGATTCTGATATTTTTCACACTCCCGGGGTCAAGAAAATCACATTTTTTCGCACTCCCGGGGTCAGGAAAATTGGATTTTTTGACACTCCCGGGGTCAGGAAATTCTGATATTTTTCACACACCCGTGGTCAGGAAAATTTAATTTTTTTTCACACTCGCAGGGTCAGGAAATTCTGATATTTTCACACTCCCGGGTTCAGGAAAACCAGATTTTTTTCAAACTCCCCGGGTCAGGAAAATTGGATTTTTTCACACTCCCGGGGTCAGGAAAATTGGATTTTTTCACACTCCCGGGGTCAGGAAATTCTGATATTTTTCACACTCCCGGGGTCAGGAAAATCACATTTTTTCACACCGGGGGTCAGGAAATTCTGTTTTTTCACACGCCCGGCGTCAGGAAAATTGGATTTTTTTTCATACTCCCAGGTTCAGGAAAATCAGATTATTTTCAAACTCCCCGGATCAGGAAAATTGGATTTTTTTCACACTCCCGGGGTCAGGAAAATTGGGTTTTTTTCACACACCCGGAATCAAGAAAATCACATTTTTTCACACTCCCGGGTTCAGGAGATTCTGATTTTTTTCACACTCCCGGGGTCAAGAAAATCACATTTTTTCGCACTCCCGGGGACAGGAAATTCTGATATTTTTCACACTCCCGGGTTCAGGAAAATCGGATATTTTCACACTCCCGGGTTCAGGAAAAACAGATTTTTTCACACTCCCGGGGTCAGGAAAATTGGATTTTTTCACACTCCCGGGGTCAGAAATTTAGGATTTTTTCACACTCCCGGGGTCAGGAAATTCTGATATTTTTCACACTTCCGGGGTCAGGAAATTCTGATATTTTTCACACTCCCGGGGTCAGAAAAATCACATTTTTTCACACTCCTGGGGTCAGGAAATTCTGTTTTTTCACACTCCCGGCGTCAGGAAAATTGGATTTTTTTCACACTCCCAGAGTCAGGAAAATTGGATTTTTTTCATACTCCCGGTGTCAGGAAAATTGGATTATTTCACACTCCCCGGGTCAGGAAAATTGGATTTTTTCACACTCCCGGGGTCAGGAAAATTGTTTTTTTCACACTCCTGGGGTCAAGAAAATCACATTTTTTCACACTCCCGGGTTCAGGAGATTCTGATTTTTTTCAGACTCCCGGTGTTAGGAAAATCACATTTTTCACACTCCCGGGGTCAGGAGAATTTAATTTTTTTCACACTCCCGGGGTCAAGAAAATCAGATATTTTCACACTCCCGGTGTCAGGAAAATTTAATTTTTTTCACAATCCCGGGGTCAAGAAAATCACATTTTTTCACACTCGCAGGGTCAGGAAATTCTGATATTTTCACACTCCCGGGTTCAGGAAAACCAGATTTTTTTCAAACTCCCCGGGTCAGGAAAATTGGATTTTTTCACACTCCCGGGGTCAGGAAAATTGGATTTTTTCACACTCCCGGGGTCAGGAAATTCTGATATTTTTCACACTCCCGGGGTCAGGAAAATCACATTTTTTCACACTCCGGGGGTCAGGAAATTCTGTTTTTTCACACGCCCGGCGTCAGGAAAATTGGATTTTTTTCACACTCCCGGAGTCAGGAAAATTGGATTTTTTCACACTCCCGGGGTCAGGAAAATTGGATTTTTTTCACACTCCCGGGGTCAAGAAAATTGGATTTTTTTCACTCTCCCGGGGTCAGGAAAATTGGATTTTTTCACACTCCCGGGGTCAGGAAATTCTGATATTTTTCACACTCCCGGGGTCAGGAAAATCGGATATTTTCACACTCTCGGGTTCAGGAAAGTCAGATTTTTTTCACACTCCCGGGGTCAGGAAAATTGGAGTTTTTTTCACACTCCCGGGGTCAGGAAAATTGGATTTTTTTTACACTCCCAGGGTCAAGAAAATCACATTTTTTCACACTCACGGGGTCAGGAAATTCTGATATTTTTCACACTCCCGGTGTCATGAAAATCGGATATTTTCATACTCCCGGGTTCAGGAAAATCAGATTATTTTCAAACTCCCCACGTCAGGAAAATTGGAATTTTTTCACACTCCCGGGGTCAGGAAAATTGGATTTTTTTCACACTCCTGGAGTCAGGAAAATTGGATTTTTTCACACGCCCGGGGTCAGGAAAACTGGGTTTTTTTCACACTCCCGGGGTCACGAAAATCACATTTTTTCCCACTCCCGGGTTCAGGAGATTCTGATTTTTTTCACACTCCCGGGGTCAAGAAAACCACATTTTTTCGCACTCCCGGGGACAGGAAATTCTGATATTTTTCACACTCCCGGGGTCAGGAAAATCGGATATTTTCACACTCCCGGGTTCAGGAAAAACAGATTTTTTCACACTCCCGGGTTCAGGAAAACCAGATTTTTTCACACTCCCGGGGTCAGAAAGTTAGGATTTTTTCACACTCCCGGGGTCAGGAAATTCTGATATTTTTCACACTTCCGGGGTCAGGAAATTCTGATATTTTTCACACTCCCGGGGTCAGGAAAATCACATTTTTTCACACTCCTGGGGTCAGGAAATTCTGTTTTTTCACACTCCCGGCGTCAGGAAAATTGGATTTTTTTCACACTCCCAGAGTCAGGAAAATTGGATTTTTTTCATACTCCCGGTGTCAGGAAAATTGGATTATTTCACACTCCCGGGGTCAGGAAAATTGGATTTTTTTCACACTCCCAGAGTCAGGAAAATTGGATTTTTTTCACACTCCCGGTGTCAGGAAAATTGGATTTTTTTCAATCTCCCGGGGTCAGGAAAATTGGATTTTTTCACACTCCCGGGGTCAGGAAAATCACATTTTTTCACACTCCGGGGGTCAGGAAATTCTGTTATTTCACACGCCCGGCGTCAGGAAAATTGGATTTTTTTCACACTCCCGGAGTCAGGAAAATTGGATTTTTTCACACTCCCGGGGTAAGGAAAATTGGATTTTTTTCACACTCCCGGGGTCAAGAAAATTGGATTTTTTTCACTCTCCCGGGGTCAGGAAAATTGGATTTTTTCACACTCCCGGGGTCAGGAAATTCTGATATTTTTCACACTCCCGGGTTCAGGAAAGTCAGATTTTTTTCACACTCCCGGGGTCAGGAAAATTGGAGTTTTTTTCACACTCCCGGGGTCAGGAAAATTGGATTTTTTTCACACTCCCAGGGTCAAGAAAATCACATTTTTTCACACTCACGGGGTCAGGAAATTCTGATATTTTTCACACTCCCGGTGTCATGAAAATCGGATATTTTCATACTCCCGGGTTCAGGAAAATCAGATTATTTTCAAACTCCCCACGTCAGGAAAATTGGAATTTTTTCACACTCCCGGGGTCAGGAAAATTGGATTTTTTTCACACTCCTGGAGTCAGGAAAATTGGATTTTTTCACACGCCCGGGGTCAGGAAAACTGGGTTTTTTTCACACTCCCGGGGTCACGAAAATCACATTTTTTCCCACTCCCGGGTTCAGGAGATTCTGATTTTTTTCACACTCCCGGGGTCAAGAAAACCACATTTTTTCGCACTCCCGGGGACAGGAAATTCTGATATTTTTCACACTCCCGGGGTCAGGAAAATCGGATATTTTCACACTCCCGGGTTCAGGAAAAACAGATTTTTTCACACTCCCGGGTTCAGGAAAACCAGATTTTTTCACACTCCCGGGGTCAGAAAGTTAGGATTTTTTCACACTCCCGGGGTCAGGAAATTCTGATATTTTTCACACTTCCGGGGTCAGGAAATTCTGATATTTTTCACACTCCCGGGGTCAGGAAAATCACATTTTTTCACACTCCTGGGGTCAGGAAATTCTGTTTTTTTCACACTCCCGGTGTCAGGAAAATTGGATTTTTTCACACTCCCGGGGTCAGGAAAATTGGATTTTTTTCACACTCCCAGAGTCAGGAAAATTGGATTTTTTTCACACTCCCGGTGTCAGGAAAATTGGATTTTTTTCACACTCCCGGGGTCAGGAAAATTGGATTTTTTTCACACTCCCGGTGTCAGGAAAATTGGATTTTTTTCACACTCCCGGGGTCAGGAAAATTGGGTTTTTTTCACACTCCCGGGGTCAAGAAAATCACATTTTTTACACTCCCGGGTTCAGGAGATTCTGATATTTTTCACACTCCCGGGGTCAAGAAAATCACATTTTTTCGCACTCCCGGGGTCAGGAAAATTGGATTTTTTGACACTCCCGGGGTCAGGAAATTCTGATATTTTTCACACACCCGTGGTCAGGAAAATCACATTTTTTCACACTCCTGGGGTCAGGAAATTCTGTTTTTTTCACACTCCCGGGGTCAGGAAAATTGGAGTTTTTTTCACACTCCTGGGGTCAGGAAAATTGGATTTTTTTCACACTCCCGGGGTCAGGAAAATTGGTTTTTTTTCACCCTCCTGGGGTCAAGAAAATCACATTTTTTCACACTCCCGGGTTCAGGAGATTCTGATTTTTTTCACACTCCCGGTGTTAGGAAAATCACATTTTTCACACTCCCGGGGTCAGGAGAATTTAATTTTTTTCACACTCCCGGGGTCAAGAAAATCAGATATTTTCACACTCCCGGGGTCAGGAAAATTTAATTTTTTTTCACAATCCCGGGGTCAAGAAAATCACATTTTTTCACACTCGCAGGGTCAGGAAATTCTGATATTTTCACACTCCCGGGTTCAGGAAAACCAGATTGTTTTCAAACTCCCCGGGTCAGGAAAATTGGATTTTTTCACACTCCCGGGGTCAGGAAAATTGGATTTTTTCACACTCCCGGGGTCAGGAAATTCTGATATTTTTCACACTCCCGGGGTCAGGAAAATCACATTTTTTCACACCGGGGGTCAGGAAATTCTGTTTTTTCACACGCCCGGCGTCAGGAAAATTGGATTTTTTTTCATACTCCCAGGTTCAGGAAAATCAGATTATTTTCAAACTCCCCGGATCAGGAAAATTGGATTTTTTTCACACTCCCGGGGTCAGGAAAATTGGGTTTTTTTCACACACCCGGAATCAAGAAAATCACATTTTTTCACACTCCCGGGTTCAGGAGATTCTGATTTTTTTCACACTCCCGGGGTCAAGAAAATCACATTTTTTCGCACTCCCGGGGACAGGAAATTCTGATATTTTTCACACTCCCGGGTTCAGGAAAATCGGATATTTTCACACTCCCGGGTTCAGGAAAAACAGATTTTTTCACACTCCCGGGGTCAGGAAAATTGGATTTTTTCACACTCCCGGGGTCAGAAAGTTAGGATTTTTTCACACTCCCGGGGTCAGGAAATTCTGATATTTTTCACACTTCCGGGGTCAGGAAATTCTGATATTTTTCACACTCCCGGGGTCAGAAAAATCACATTTTTTCACACTCCTGGGGTCAGGAAATTCTGTTTTTTCACACTCCCGGCGTCAGGAAAATTGGATTTTTTTCACACTCCCAGAGTCAGGAAAATTGGATTTTTTTCATACTCCCGGTGTCAGGAAAATTGGATTATTTCACACTCCCCGGGTCAGGAAAATTGGATTTTTTCACACTCCCGGGGTCAGGAAAATTGTTTTTTTCACACTCCTGGGGTCAAGAAAATCACATTTTTTCACACTCCCGGGTTCAGGAGATTCTGATTTTTTTCAGACTCCCGGTGTTACGAAAATCACATTTTTCACACTCCCGGGGTCAGGAGAATTTAATTTTTTTCACACTCCCGGGGTCAAGAAAATCAGATATTTTCACACTCCCGGGGTCAGGAAAATTTAATTTTTTTCACAATCCCGGGGTCAAGAAAATCACATTTTTTCACACTCGCAGGGTCAGGAAATTCTGATATTTTCACACTCCCGGGTTCAGGAAAACCAGATTTTTTTCAAACTCCCCGGGTCAGGAAAATTGGATTTTTTCACACTCCCGGGGTCAGGAAAATTGGATTTTTTCACACTCCCGGGGTCAGGAAATTCTGATATTTTTCACACTCCCGGGGTCAGGAAAATCACATTTTTTCACACTCCGGGGGTCAGGAAATTCTGTTTTTTCACACGCCCGGCGTCAGGAAAATTGGATTTTTTTCACACTCCCGGAGTCAGGAAAATTGGATTTTTTCACACTCCCGGGGTCAGGAAAATTGGATTTTTTTCACACTCCCGGGGTCAAGAAAATTGGATTTTTTTCACTCTCCCGGGGTCAGGAAAATTGGATTTTTTCACACTCCCGGGGTCAGGAAATTCTGATATTTTTCACACTCCCGGGGTCAGGAAAATCGGATATTTTCACACTCCCGGGTTCAGGAAAGTCAGATTTTTTTCACACTCCCGGGGTCAGGAAAATTGGAGTTTTTTTCACACTCCCGGGGTCAGGAAAATTGGATTTTTTTTACACTCCCAGGGTCAAGAAAATCACATTTTTTCACACTCACGGGGTCAGGAAATTCTGATATTTTTCACACTCCCGGTGTCATGAAAATCGGATATTTTCATACTCCCGGGTTCAGGAAAATCAGATTATTTTCAAACTCCCCACGTCAGGAAAATTGGAATTTTTTCACACTCCCGGGGTCAGGAAAATTGGATTTTTTTCACACTCCTGGAGTCAGGAAAATTGGATTTTTTCACACGCCCGGGGTCAGGAAAACTGGGTTTTTTTCACACTCCCGGGTTCACGAAAATCACATTTTTTCCCACTCCCGGGTTCAGGAGATTCTGATTTTTTTCACACTCCCGGGGTCAAGAAAACCACATTTTTTCGCACTCCCGGGGACAGGAAATTCTGATATTTTTCACACTCCCGGGGTCAGGAAAATCGGATATTTTCACACTCCCGGGTTCAGGAAAAACAGATTTTTTCACACTCCCGGGTTCAGGAAAACCAGATTTTTTCACACTCCCGGGGTCAGAAAGTTAGGATTTTTTCACACTCCCGGGGTCAGGAAATTCTGATATTTTTCACACTTCCGGGGTCAGGAAATTCTGATATTTTTCACACTCCCGGGGTCAGGAAAATCACATTTTTTCACACTCCTGGGGTCAGGAAATTCTGTTTTTTTCACACTCCCGGCGTCAGGAAAATTGGATTTTTTTCACACTCCCAGAGTCAGGAAAATTGGATTTTTTTCATACTCCCGGTGTCAGGAAAATTGGATTATTTCACACTCCCGGGGTCAGGAAAATTGGATTTTTTTCACACTCCCAGAGTCAGGAAAATTGGATTTTTTTCACACTCCCGGTGTCAGGAAAATTGGATTTTTTTCAATCTCCCGGGGTCAGGAAAATTGGATTTTTTCACACTCCCGGGGTCAGGAAATTCTGATATTTTTCACACTCCCGGGGTCAGGAAAATCGGATATTTTCACACTCCCGGGTTCAGGAAAGTCAGATTTTTTTCACACTCCCGGAGTCAGGAAAATTGGATTTTTTCACACTCCCGGGGTCAGGAAAATTGGATTTTTTTCACTCTCCCGGGGTCAGGAAAATCGGATATTTTCACACTCCCGGGTTCAGGAAAAACAGATTTTTTCACACTCCCGGGGTCAGGAAAATTGGATTTTTTCACACTCCCGGGGTCAGAAAGTTAGGATTTTTTCACACTCCCGGGGTCAGGAAATTCTGATATTTTTCACACTTCCGGGGTCAGGAAATTCTGATATTTTTCACACTCCCGGGGTCAGGAAAATCACATTTTTTCACACTCCTGGGGTCAGGAAATTCTGTTTTTTCACACTCCCGGCGTCAGGAAAATTGGATTTTTTTCACACTCCCAGAGTCAGGAAAATTGGATTTTTTTCATACTCCCGGTGTCAGGAAAATTGGATTATTTCTCACTCCCGGGGTCAGGAAAATTGGATTTTTTTCACACTCCCAGAGTCAGGAAAATTGGATTTTTTTCACACTCCCGGTGTCAGGAAAATTGGATTTTTTTCACTCTCCCGGGGTCAGGAAAATTGGATTTTTTCACACTCCCGGGGTCAGGAAATTCTGATATTTTTCACACTCCCGGGGTCAGGAAAATCGGATATTTTCACACTCCCGGGTTCAGGAAAGTCAGATTTTTTTCACACTCCCGGGGTCAGGAAAATGGGAGGTTTTTTCACACTCCCGGGGTCAGGAAAATTGGATTTTTTTCACACTCCCATGGTCAAGAAAATCACATTTTTTCACACTCACGGGGTCAGGAAATTCTGATATTTTTCACACTCCCGGTGTCATGAAAATCGGATATTTTCATACTCCCGGGTTCAGGAAAATCACATTATTTTCAAACTCCCCAGGTCAGGAAAGTTGGAATTTTTTCACACTCCCAGGGTCAGGAAAATTGGATTTTTTTCACACTCCTGGAGTCAGGAATATTGGATTTTTTCACACTCCCGGGGTCAGGAAAATTGGGTTTTTTTCACACTCCCGGGGTCAAGAAAATCACATTTTTTCACACTCCCGGGTTCAGGAGATTCTGATTTTTTTCACACTCCCGGGGTCAAGAAAATCACATTTTTTCGCACTCCCGGGTTCAGGAGATTCTGATTTTTTTCACACTCCCGGGGTCAAGAAAATCACATTTTTTCACACTCCCGGGTTCAGGAAATTCTGATATTTTTCACACTCCCGGGTTCAGGAAAATCAGATTATTTTCAAACTCCCCGGGTCAGGAAAATTGGATTTTTTTCACACTCCCGGGGTCAGGAAAATTGGATTTTTTTCACACTCAAGGGGTCAGGAAAATTGGATTTTTTTCACACTCCCGGGGTCAGGAAAATTGGATTTTTTTCACACTCCCGGGGTTAGGAAATTTGGGTTTTTTTCACACTCCCGGCATCAAGAAAATCACATTTTTTCACACTCCAGGGTTCAGGAGATTCTGATTTTTTCACACTCCCGGGGTCAAGAAAATCACATTTTTTCGCTCTCCCGGGGTCAGGAAATTTGGATTTTTTCACACTCCCGGGTTCAGGAAAATTGGATTTTTTCACACTCCCGGGGTCAGGAAATTCTGATATTTTTCACACTCCCGGGGTCAGGAAAATCACATTTTTTCACACTCCTGGGGTCAGGAAATTCTGTTTTTTTCACACTCCCGGTGTCAGGAAAATTGGATTTTTTCACACTCCCGGGGTCAGGAAAATTGGATTTTTTTCACACTCCCAGAGTCAGGAAAATTGGATTTTTTTCACACTCCCGGTGTCAGGAAAATTGGATTTTTTTCACACTCCCGGGGTCAGGAAAATTGGATTTTTTTCACACTCCCAGTGTCAGGAAAATTGGATTTTTTTCACACTCCCGGGGTCAGGAAAATTGGGTTTTTTTCACACTCCCGGGGTCAAGAAAATCACATTTTTTACATTCCCGGGTTCAGGAGATTCTGATATTTTTCACACTCCCGGGGTCAAGAAAATCACATTTTTTCGCACTCCCGGGGTCAGGAAAATTGGATTTTTTGACACTCCCGGGGTCAGGAAATTCTGATATTTTTCACACACCCGTGGTCAGGAAAATCACATTTTTTCACACTCCTGGGGTCAGGAAATTCTGTTTTTTTCACACTCCCGGGGTCAGGAAAATTGGAGTTTTTTTCACACTCCTGGGGTCAGGAAAATTGGATTTTTTTCACACTCCCGGGGTCAGGAAAATTGGTTTTTTTTCACACTCCTGGGGTCAAGAAAATCACATTTTTTCACACTCCCGGGTTCAGGAGATTCTGATTTTTTTCACACTCCCGGTGTTAGGAAAATCACATTTTTCACACTCCCGGGGTCAGGAGAATTTAATTTTTTTCACACTCCCGGGGTCAAGAAAATCAGATATTTTCACACTCCCGGGGTCAGGAAAATTTAATTTTTTTTCACAATCCCGGGGTCAAGAAAATCACATTTTTTCACACTCGCAGGGTCAGGAAATTCTGATATTTTCACACTCCCGGGTTCAGGAAAACCAGATTTTTTTCAAACTCCCCGGGTCAGGAAAATTGGATTTTTTCACACTCCCGGGGTCAGGAAAATTGGATTTTTTCACACTCCCGGGGTCAGGAAATTCTGATATTTTTCACACTCCCGGGGTCAGGAATATCACATTTTTTCACACCGGGGGTCAGGAAATTCTGTTTTTTCACACGCCCGGCGTCAGGAAAATTGGATTTTTTTTCATACTCCCAGGTTCAGGAAAATCAGATTATTTTCAAACTCCCCGGGTCAGGAAAATTGGATTTTTTTCACACTCCCGGGGTCCGGAAAATTGGGTTTTTTTCACACACCCGGAATCAAGAAAATCACATTTTTTCACACTCCCGGGTTCAGGAGATTCTGATTTTTTTCACACTCCCGGGGTCAAGAAAATCACATTTTTTCGCACTCCCGGGGACAGGAAATTCTGATATTTTTCACACTCCCGGGTTCAGGAAAATTGGATATTTTCACACTCCCGGGTTCAGGAAAAACAGATTTTTTCACACTCCCGGGGTCAGGAAAATTGGATTTTTTCACACTCCGGGGGTCAGAAAGTTAGGATTTTTTCACACTCCCGGGGTCAGGAAATTCTGATATTTTTCACACTTCCGGGGTCAGGAAATTCTGATATTTTTCACACTCCCGGGGTCAGAAAAATCACATTTTTTCACACTCCTGGGGTCAGGAAATTCTGTTTTTTCACACTCCCGGCGTCAGGAAAATTGGATTTTTTTCACACTCCCAGAGTCAGGAAAATTGGATTTTTTTCATACTCCCGGTGTCAGGAAAATTGGATTATTTCACACTCCCCGGGTCAGGAAAATTGGATTTTTTTCACACTCCCGGGGTCAGGAAAATTGTTTTTTTTCACACTCCTGGGGTCAAGAAAATCACATTTTTTCACACTCCCGGGTTCAGGAGATTCTGATTTTTTTCAGACTCCCGGTGTTAGGAAAATCACATTTTTCACACTCCCGGGGTCAGGAGAATTTAATTTTTTTCACACTCCCGGGGTCAAGAAAATCAGATATTTTCACACTCCCGGGGTCAGGAAAATTTAATTTTTTTCACAATCCCGGGGTCAAGAAAATCACATTTTTTCACACTCGCAGGGTCAGGAAATTCTGATATTTTCACACTCCCGGGTTCAGGAAAACCAGATTTTTTTCAAACTCCCCGGGTCAGGAAAATTGGATTTTTTCACACTCCAGGGGTCAGGAAAATTGGATTTTTTCACACTCCCGGGGTCAGGAAATTCTGATATTTTTCACACTCCCGGGGTCAGGAAAATCACATTTTTTCACACTCCGGGGGTCAGGAAATTCTGTTTTTTCAGACGCCCGGCGTCAGGAAAATTGGATTTTTTTCACACTCCCGGAGTCAGGAAAATTGGATTTTTTCACACTCCCGGGGTCAGGAAAATTGGATTTTTTTCACACTCCCGGGGTCAAGAAAATTGGATTTTTTTCACTCTCCCGGGGTCAGGAAAATTGGATTTTTTCACACTCCCGGGGTCAGGAAATTCTGATATTTTTCACACTCCCGGGGTCAGGAAAATCGGATATTTTCACACTCCCGGGTTCAGGAAAGTCAGATTTTTTTCACACTCCCGGGGTCAGGAAAATTGGAGTTTTTTTCACACTCCCGGGGTCAGGAAAATTGGATTTTTTTCACACTCCCAGGGTCAAGAATATCACTTTTTTTCACACTCACGGGGTCAGGAAATTCTGATATTTTTCACACTCCCGGTGTCATGAAAATCGGATATTTTCATACTCCCGGGTTCAGGAAAATCAGATTATTTTCAAACTCCCCACGTCAGGAAAATTGGAATTTTTTCACACTCCCGGGGTCAGGAAAATTGGATTTTTTTCACACTCCTGGAGTCAGGAAAATTGGATTTTTTCACACGCCCGGGGTCAGGAAAACTGGGTTTTTTTCACACTCCCGGGGTCACGAAAATCACATTTTTTCCCACTCCCGGGTTCAGGAGATTCTGATTTTTTTCACACTCCCGGGGTCAAGAAAACCACATTTTTTCGCACTCCCGGGGACAGGAAATTCTGATATTTTTCACACTCCCGGGGTCAGGAAAATCGGATATTTTCACACTCCCGGGTTCAGGAAAAACAGATTTTTTCACACTCCCGGGTTCAGGAAAACCAGATTTTTTCACACTCCCGGGGTCAGAAAGTTAGGATTTTTTCACACTCCCGGGGTCAGGAAATTCTGATATTTTTCACACTTCCGGGGTCAGGAAATTCTGATATTTTTCACACTCCCGGGGTCAGGAAAATCACATTTTTTCACACTCCTGGGGTCAGGAAATTCTGTTTTTTCACACTCCCGGCGTCAGGAAAATTGGATTTTTTTCACACTCCCAGAGTCAGGAAAATTGGATTTTTTTCATACTCCCGGTGTCAGGAAAATTGGATTATTTCACACTCCCGGGGTCAGGAAAATTGGATTTTTTTCACTCTCCCGGGGTCAGGAAAATTGGATTTTTTCACACTCCCGGGGTCAGGAAATTCTGATATTTTTCACACTCCCGGGGTCAGGAAAATCGGATATTTTCACACTCCCGGGTTCAGGAAAGTCAGATTTTTTTCACACTCCCGGGGTCAGGAAAATGGGAGTTTTTTTCACACTCCCATGGTCAAGAAAATCACATTTTTTCACACTCATGGGGTCAGGAAATTCTGATATTTTTCACACTCCCGGTGTCATGAAAATCGGATATTTTCATACTCCCGGGTTCAGGAAAATCAGATTATTTTCAAACTCCCCAGGTCAGGAATATTGGATTTTTTCACACTCCCGGGGTCAGGAAAATTGGGTTTTTTTCACACTCCCGGGGTCAAGAAAATCACATTTTTTCACACTCCCGGTTTCAAGAGATTCTGATTTTTTTCACACTCCCGGGGTCAAGAAAATCACATTTTTTCGCACTCCCGGGTTCAGGAGATTCTGATTTTTTTCACACTCCCGGGGTCAAGAAAATCACATTTTTTCACACTCCCGGGTTCAGGAAATTCTGATATTTTTCACACTCCCGGGTTCAGGAAAATCAGATTATTTTCAAACTCCCCGGGTCAGGAAAATTGGATTTTTTTCACACTCCCGGGTTCAGGAAAGTCAGATTTTTTTCACACTCCCGGGGTCAGGAAAATTGGAGTTTTTTTCACACTCCCGGGGTCAGGAAAATTGGATTTTTTTCACACTCCCAGGGTCAAGAAAATCACATTTTTTCACACTCACGGGGTCAGGAAATTCTGATATTTTTCACACTCCCGGTGTCATGAAAATCGGATATTTTCATACTCCCGGGTTCAGGAAAATCAGATTATTTTCAATCTCCCCAGGTCAGGAAAATTGGAATTTTTTCACACTCCCGGGGTCAGGAAAATTGGATTTTTTTCACACTCCTGGAGTCAGGAAAATTGGATTTTTTCACACGCCCGGGGTCAGGAAAACTGGGTTTTTTTCACACTCCCGGGGTCAAGAAAATCACATTTTTTCCCACTCCCGGGTTCAGGAGATTCTGATTTTTTTCACACTCCTGGGGTCAAGAAAACCACATTTTTTCGCACTCCCGGGGACAGGAAATTCTGATATTTTTCACACTCCCGGGGTCAGGAAAATCGGATATTTTCACACTCCCGGGTTCAGGAAAAACAGATTTTTTTACACTCCCGGGTTCAGGAAAACCAGATTTTTTCACACTCCCGGGGTCAGAAAGTTAGGATTTTTTCACACTCCCGGGGTCAGGAAATTCTGATATTTTTCACACTTCCGGGGTCAGGAAATTCTGATATTTTTCACACTCCCGGGGTCAGGAAAATCACATTTTTTCACACTCCTGGGGTCAGGAAATTCTGTTTTTTCACACTCCCGGCGTCAGGAAAATTGGATTTTTTTCACACTCCCAGAGTCAGGAAAATTGGATTTTTTTCATACTCCCGGTGTCAGGAAAATTGGATTATTTCACACTCCCGGGGTCAGGAAAATTGGATTTTTTTCACACTCCCAGAGTCAGGAAAATTGGATTTTTTTCACACTCCCGGTGTCAGGAAAATTGGATTTTTTTCACTCTCCCGGGGTCAGGAAAATTGGATTTTTTCACACTCCCGGGGTCAGGAAATTCTGATATTTTTCACACTCCCGGGGTCAGGAAAATCGGATATTTTCACACTCCCGGGTTCAGGAAAGTCAGATTTTTTTCACACTCCCGGGGTCAGGAAAATGGGAGTTTTTTTCACACTCCCATGGTCAAGAAAATCACATTTTTTCACACTCATGGGGTCAGGAAATTCTGATATTTTTCACACTCCCGGTGTCATGAAAATCGGATATTTTCATACTCCCAGGTTCAGGAAAATCAGATTATTTTCAAACTCCCAAGGTCAGGAATATTGGATTTTTTCACACTCCCGGGGTCAGGAAAATTGGGTTTTTTTCACACTCCCGGGGTCAAGAAAATCACATTTTTTCACACTCCCGGTTTCAAGAGATTCTGATTTTTTTCACACTCCCGGGGTCAAGAAAATCACATTTTTTCGCACTCCCGGGTTCAGGAGATTCTGATTTTTTTCACACTCCCGGGGTCAAGAAAATCACATTTTTTCACACTCCCGGGTTCAGGAAATTCTGATATTTTTCACACTCCCGGGTTCAGGAAAATCAGATTATTTTCAAACTCCCCGGGTCAGGAAAATTGGATTTTTTTCACACTCCCGGGGTCAGGAAAATTGGATTTTTTTCACACTCAAGGGGTCAGGAAAATTGGATTTTTTTCACACTCCCGGGGTCAGGAAAATTGGATTTTTTTCACACTCCCGGGGTTAGGAAAATTGGGTTTTTTTCACACTCCCGGCGTCAAGAAAATCACATTTTTTCACACTCCAGGGTTCAGGAGATTCTGATTTTTTCACACTCCCGGGGTCAAGAAAATCACATTTTTTCGCTCTCCCAGGGTCAGAAAATTTGGATTTTTTCACACTCCCGGGTTCAGGAAAATTGGATTTTTTCACACTCCCGGGGTCAGAAAATTCTGATATTTTTCACACTCCCGGGGTCAGGAAAATCACATTTTTTCACACTCCTGGGGTCAGGAAATTCTGTTTTTTTCACACTCCCGGTGTCAGGAAAATTGGATTTTTTCACACTCCCGGGGTCAGGAAAATTGGATTTTTTTCACACTCCCAGAGTCAGGAAAATTGGATTTTTTTCACACTCCCGGTGTCAGGAAAATTGGATTTTTTTCACACTCCCGGGGTCAGGAAAATTGGATTTTTTCACACTCCCGGGGTCAGGAAATTCTGATATTTTTCACACTCCCGGGGTCAGGAAAATCGGATATTTTCATACTCCCGGGTTCAGGAAAGTCAGATTTTTTCACACTCCCGGGGTCAGGAAAATTGGATTTTTTTCACACTCCCGGGGTCAGGAAAATTGGGTTTTTTCCACACTCCCAGAGTCAGGAAAATTGGATTTTTTTCACACTCCCGGGGTCAGGAAAACCAGATTTTTTTCAAACTCCCCGGGTCAGGAAAATTGGATTTTTTTCACACTCCCGGGTTCAGGAAAATTGGATTTTTTTCACACTCCCGGGGTCAGGAAAATTGGATTTTTTTCACACTCCCGGGGTCAGGAAAATTGGATTTTTTTCACACTCCCGGGGTCAGGAAAATTGGATTTTTTTCACACTCCCGGGGTTAGGAAAATTGGGTTTTTTTCACACTCCCGGCGTCAAGAAAATCATATTTTTTCACACTCCAGGGTTCAGGAGATTCTGATTTTTTCACACTCCCGGGGTCAAGAAAATCACATTTTTTCGCTCTCCCGGGGTCAGGAAATTTGGATTTTTTCACACTCCCTGGTTCAGGAAAATTGGATTTTTTCACACTCCCGGGGTCAGGAAATTCTGATATTTTTCACACACCCGGGGTCAGGAAAATCACATTTTTTCACACTCCTGGGGTCAGGAAATTCTGTTTTTTTCACACTCCCGGTGTCAGGAAAATTGGATTTTTTTCACACTCCCAGAGTCAGGAAATTCTGTTTTTTTCACACTCCCGGTGTCAGGAAAATTGGATTTTTTTCACTCTCCCGGGGTCAGGAAAATTGGATTTTTTCACACTCCCGGGGTCAGGAAATTCTGATATTTTTCACACTCCCGGGGTCAGGAAAATCGGATTTTTTTCACACTCCCGGTGTCAGGAAAATTGAATTTTTTTCACACTCCCGGGGTCAGGAAAATTGGATTTTTTTCACACTCCCGGGGTTAAGAAAATCACATTTTTTCACACTCCCGGGTTCAGGAGATTCTGATTTTTTTTACACTCCCGGGGTCAAGAAAATCACATTTTTTCGCACTCCCGGGTTCAGGAGATTCTGATTTTTTTCACACTCCCGGGGTCAAGAAAATTACATTTTTTCACACTCCCGGTTTCAGGAAATTCTGAGATTTTTCACACTCCCGGTGTCATGAAAATCGGATATTTTCATACTCCCGGGTTCAGGAAAATCAGATTATTTTCAAACTCCCCAGGTCAGGAAAATTGGATTTTTTTCACACTCCCGGGGTCAGGAAAATTGGATTTTTTTCACACTCCCGGAGTCAGGAAAATTGGATTTTTTCACACTCCCGGGGTCAGGAAAATTGGGTTTTTTTCACACTCCCGGGGTCAAGAAAATCACATTTTTTCACACTCCCAGGTTCAGGAAAATCAGATTATTTTCAAACTCCCCGGGTCAGGAAAATTGGATTTTTTTCACACTCCCGGGGTCAGAAAAATTGGATTTTTTTCACACTCAAGGGGTCAGGAAAATTGGATTTTTTTCACACTCCCGGGGTCAGGAAAATTGGATTTTTTTCACACTCCCGGGGTTAGGAAAATTGGGTTTTTTTCACACTCCCGGCGTCAAGAAAATCACATTTTTTCACACTCCAGGGTTCAGGAGATTCTGATTATTTCACACTCCCGGGGTCAAGAAAATCACATTTTTTCGCTCTCCCGGGGTCAGGAAATTTGGATTTTTTCACACTCCCGGGTTCAGGAAAATTGGATTTTTTCACACTCCCGGGGTCAGGAAATTCTGATATTTTTCACACTCCCGGGGTCAGGAAAATCACATTTTTCACACTCCTGGGGTCAGGAAATTCTGTATTTTTCACACTCCCGGTGTCAGGAAAATTGGATTTTTTCACACTCCCAGGGTCAGGAAAATTGGATTTTTTTCACACTCCCAGAGTCAGGAAAATTGGATTTTTTTCACACTCCCGGTGTCAGGAAAATTGGATTTTTTTCACACTCCCGGGGTCAGGAAAATTGGATTTTTTCACACTCCCGGGGTCAGGAAATTCTGATATTTTTCACACTTCCGGTGTCAGGAAAATTGGATTTTTTTCACACTCCCGGGGTCAGGAAAATTGGATTTTTTTCACACTCCCGGGGTTAAGAAAATCACATTTTTTCACACTCCCGGGTTCAGGAGATTCCGATTTTTTTTACACTCCCGGGGTCAAGAAAATCACATTTTTTCGCACTCCCGGGTTCAGGAGATTCTGATTTTTTTCACACTCCCGGGGTCAAGAAAATTACATTTTTTCACACTCCCAGGTTCAGGAAATTCTGATATTTTTCACACTCCCGGGGTCAGGAAAACCAGATATTTTCATATTCCCGGGTTCAGGAAAATCAGATTATTTTCAAACTCCCCGGGTCATGAAAACTGGATTTTTTTCACACTCCCGGGGTCAGGAAAATTGGATTTTTTTCACACTCCCGGGGTCAGGAAAATCACATTTTTTCACACTCCCGGGGTCAGGAAAATTGGATTTTTTTCACACTCCCGGGGTCAAGAAAATCACATTTTTTCACACTCCCGGGTTCAGGAGATTCTGATATTTTTCACACTCCCGGGGTCAAGAAAATCACATTTTTTCGCACTCCCGGGTTCAGGAAAACCAGATTTTTTCAAACTCCCCGGGTCAGGAAAATTGGATTTTTTCACACTCCCAGGGTCAGGAAATTTCGATTTTTTCACACTCCCGGGGTCAGGAAAATTGGATTTTTTCACACTCCCGGGGTCAGGAAATTCTGATATTTTTCACACTCCCGGGGTCAGGAAAATCACATTTTTTCACACTCCTGGGGTCAGGAAATTCTGTTTTTTTCACACTCCCGGGGTCAGGAAAATTGGATTTTTTTCACACTCCCGGGGTCAGGAAAATTGGTTTTTTTTCACACTCCTGGGGTTAAGAAAATCACATTTTTTCACACTCCCGGGTTCAGGAGATTCTGATTTTTTTCAGACTCCCGGTGTTAGGAAAATCACATTTTTCACACTCCCGGGGTCAGGAGAATTTAATTTTTTTCACACTCCCGGGGTCAAGAAAATCAGATATTTTCACACTCCCGGGGTCAGGAAAATTTAATTTTTTTCACAATCCCGGGGTCAAGAAAATCACATTTTTTCACACTCGCAGGGTCAGGAAATTCTGATATTTTCACACTCCCGGGTTCAGGAAAACCAGATTTTTTTCAAACTCCCCGGGTCAGGAAAATTGGAT
The DNA here is from genome assembly GCA_035047305.1 of Bradypodion pumilum. Lineage (NCBI taxonomy): Eukaryota > Metazoa > Chordata > Lepidosauria > Squamata > Chamaeleonidae > Bradypodion > Bradypodion pumilum. The sequence goes on along the minus strand of JAWDJD010000009.1, from coordinate 19,634,718 downwards.
TTTTTCACACTCCCGGGGTCAGGAAAATTGGATTTTTTCACACTCCCGGGGTCAGGAAATTCTGATATTTTTCACACTCCCGGGGTCAGGAAAATCACATTTTTTCACACTCCGGGGGTCAGGAAATTCTGTTTTTTCACACGCCCGGCGTCAGGAAAATTGGATTTTTTTCACACTCCAGGAGTCAGGAAAATTGGATTTTTTCACACTCCCGGGGTCAGGAAAATTGGGTTTTTTTCACACTCCCGGGGTCAAGAAAATTACATTTTTTCACACTCCCGGGTTCAGGAGATTCTGATTTTTTTCACACTCCCGGGGTCAAGAAAATCACATTTTTTCGCACTCCCGGGTTCAGGAGATTCTGATTTTTTTCACACTCCCGGGGTCAAGAAAATCACATTTTTTCACACTCCCGGGTTCAGGAAATTCTGATATTTTTCACACTCCCGGGTTCAGGAAAATCAGATTATTTTCAAACTCCCCGGGTCAGGAAAATTGGATTTTTTTCACACTCCCGGGGTCAGGAAAATTGGATTTTTTTCACACTCAAGGGGTCAGGAGATTCTGATTTTTTCACACTCCCGGGGTCAAGAAAATCACATTTTTTCGCTCTCCCGGGGTCAGGAAATTCTGATATTTTTCACACTCCCGGGGTCAGGAAAATCACATTTTTTCACACTCCTGGGGCAGGAAATTCTGTTTTTTTCACACTCCCGGTGTCAGGAAAATTGGATTTTTTCACACTCCCGGGGTCAGGAAAATTGGATTTTTTCACACTCCCGGGGTCAGGAAAATTGGATTTTTTCACACTCCCGGGGTCAGGAAATTCTGATATTTTTCACACTCCCGGGGTCAGGAAAATCGGATATTTTCATACTCCCGGGTTCAGGAAAGTCAGATTTTTTTCAAACTCCCCGGGTCAGGAAAACTGGATTTTTTTCACACTCCCGGGGTCAGGAAAATTGGATTTTTTTCACACTCCCGGGGTCAGGAAAATTGGGTTTTTTTCACACTCCCGGGGTCAAGAAAATCACATTTTTTCGCACTCCCAGGTTCAGGAGATTCTGATTTTTTTCACACTCCCGGGGTCAAGAAAATTACATTTTTTCGCACTCCCGGGTTCAGGAAATTCTGATATTTTTCACACTCCCGGGGTCAGGAAAACCAGATATTTTCATACTCCCGGGTTCAGGAAAATCAGATTATTTTCAAACTCCCCGGGTCAGGAAAACTGGATTTTTTTCACACTCCCGGGGTCAGGAAAATTGGATTTTTTTCACACTCCCGGGGTCAGGAAAATTGGGTTTTTTTCACACTCCCGGGGTCAAAAAAATCACATTTTTCACACTCCCGGGTTCAGGAGATTCTGATATTTTTCACACTCCCGGGGTCAAGAAAATCAGATATTTTCACACTCCCGGGGTCAGGAAAATTTAATTTTTTTCACAATCCCGGGGTCAAGAAAATCACATTTTTTCACACTCGCAGGGTCAGGAAATTCTGATATTTTCACACTCCCGGGTTCAGGAAAACCAGATTTTTTTCAAACTCCCCGGGTCAGGAAAATTGGATTTTTTCACACTCCCGGAGTCAGGAAAATTGGATTTTTTCACACTCCCGGGGTCAGGAAAATTGGGTTTTTTTCACACTCCCGGGGTCAGGAAAATTGGGTTTTTTTCACACTCCCGGGGTCAAAAAAATCACATTTTTCACACTCCCGGGTTCAGGAGATTCTGATATTTTTCACACTCCCGGGGTCAAGAAAATCACATTTTTTCGCACTCCCGGGGTCAGGAAATTCTGATATTTTTCACACTCCCGGGTTCAGGAAAATCGGATATTTTCACACTCCCGGGGTCAGGAAATTCTGATATTTTTCACACTCCTGGGGTCAGGAAAATCACATTTTTTCACACTCCTGGGGTCAGGAAATTCTGTTTTTTTCACACTCCCGGGGTCAGGAAAATTGGAGTTTTTTTCACACTCCTGGGGTCAGGAAAATTGGATTTTTTTCACACTCCCGGGGTCAGGAAAATTTGGTTTTTTTCACACTCCTGGGGTCAAGAAAATCACATTTTTTCACACTCCCGGGTTCAGGAGATTCTGATTTTTTTCAGACTCCCGGTGTTAGGAAAATCACATTTTTCACACTCCCGGGGTCAGGAGAATTTAATTTTTTTCACACTCCCGGGGTCAAGAAAATCAGATATTTTCACACTCCCGGGGTCAGGAAAATTTAATTTTTTTCACAATCCCGGGGTCAAGAAAATCACATTTTTTCACACTCGCAGGGTCAGGAAATTCTGATATTTTCACACTACCAGGTTCAGGAAAACCAGATTTTTTTCAAACTCCCCGGGTCAGGAAAATCAGATTATTTTCAAACCCCCCGGGTCAGGAAAATTGGATTTTTTTCACACTCCCGGGGTCAGGAAAATTGGATTTTTTTCACACTCAAGGGGTCAGGAAAATTGGATTTTTTTCACACTCCCAGTGTCAGGAAAATTGGATTTTTTTCACACTCCCGGGGTCAGGAAAATTGGATTTTTTCACACTCCCGGGGTCAGGAAATTCTGATATTTTTCACACTCCCGGGGTCAGGAAAATCGGATATTTTCATACTCCCGGGTTCAGGAAAGTCAGATTTTTTTCACACTCCCGGGGTCAGGAAAATTGGATTTTTTTCACACTCCCGGGGTCAGGAAAATTGGATTTTTTTCACACTCCCGGGGTTAAGAAAATCACATTTTTTCAAACTCCAGGGTTCAGGAGATTTTGATTTTTTTTACACTCCCGGGGTCAAGAAAATCACATTTTTTCGCACTCCCGGGTTCAGGAGATTCTGATATTTTTCACACTCCCGGGGTCAGGAAAATCAGATATTTTCATACTCCCGGGTTCAGGAAAATCAGATTATTTTCAAACTCCTCGGGTCAGGAAAATTGGATTTTTTTCACACTCCCGGGGTCAGGAAAATTGGATTTTTTTCACACTCCCGGGGTCAGGAAAATTGGATTTTTTTCACACTCCCGGGGTCAGGAAAATTGGGTTTTTTCACACTCCCGTGGTCAAGAAAATCACATTTTTTCACACTCCCGGGTTCAGGAGATTCTGATATTTTTCACACTCCCGGGGTCAAGAAAATCACATTTTTTCGCACTCCCGGGTTCAGGAAAACCAGATTTTTTTCAAACTCCCCGGGTCAGGAAAATTGGATTTTTTCACACTCCCAGGGTCAGGAAATTTCGATTTTTTCACACTCCCGGGGTCAGGAAAATTGGATTTTTTCACACTCCCGGGGTCAGGAAATTCTGATATTTTTCACACTCCCGGGGTCAGGAAAATCACATTTTTTCACACTCCTGGGGTCAGGAAATTCTGTTTTTTCACACTCCCGGGGTCAGGAAAATTGGATTTTTTTCACACTCCCGGGGTCAGGAAAATTGGTTTTTTTTCACACTCCTGGGGTTAAGAAAATCACATTTTTTCACACTCCCGGGTTCAGGAGATTCTGATTTTTTTCAGACTCCCGGTGTTAGGAAAATCACATTTTTCACACTCCCGGGGTCAGGAGAATTTAATTTTTTTCACACACCCGGGGTCAAGAAAATCAGATATTTTCACACTCCCGGGGTCAGGAAAATTTAATTTTTTTCACAATCCCGGGGTCAAGAAAATCACATTTTTTCACACTCGCAGGGTCAGGAAATTCTGATATTTTCACACTCCCGGGTTCAGGAAAACCAGATTTTTTTCAAACTCCCCGGGTCGGGAAAATTGGATTTTTTCACACTCCCGGAGTCAGGAAAATTGGATTTTTTCACACTCCTGGGGTCAGGAAAATTGGGTTTTTTTCACACTCCCGGGGTCAAGAAAATTACATTTTTTCACACTCCCGGGTTCAGGAGATTCTGATTTTTTTCACACTCCCGGGGTCAAGAAAATCACATTTTTTCGCACTCCCGGGTTCAGGAGATTCTGATTTTTTTCACACTCCCGGGGTCAAGAAAATCACATTTTTTCACACTCCCGGGTTCAGGAAATTCTGATATTTTTCACACTCCCGGGTTCAGGAAAATCAGATTATTTTCAAACTCCCCGGGTCAGGAAAATTGGATTTTTTTCACACTCCCGGGGTCAGGAAAATTGGATTTTGTTCACACTCAAGGGGTCAGGAGATTCTGATTTTTTCACACTCCCGGGGTCAAGAAAATCACATTTTTTCGCTCTCCCGGGGTCAGGAAATTTGGATTTTTTCACACTCCCGGGTTTAGGAAAATTGGATTTTTTCACACTCCCGGGGTCAGGAAATTCTGATATTTTTCACACTCCCGGGGTCAGGAAAATCACATTTTTTCACACTCCTGGGGCAGGAAATTCTGTTTTTTTCACACTCCCGGTGTCAGGAAAATTGGATTTTTTCACACTCCCGGGGTCAGGAAAATTGGATTTTTTCACACTCCCGGGGTCAGGAAAATTGGATTTTTTTCACACTCCCGGGGTCAGGAAAATTTGGTTTTTTTCACACTCCTGGGGTCAAGAAAATCACATTTTTTCACACTCCCGGGTTCAGGAGATTCTGATTTTTTTCAGACTCCCGGTGTTAGGAAAATCACATTTTTCACACTCCCGGGGTCAGGAGAATTTAATTTTTTTCACACTCCCGGGGTCAAGAAAATCAGATATTTTCACACTCCCGGGGTCAGGAAAATTTAATTTTTTTCACAATCCCGGGGTCAAGAAAATCACATTTTTTCACACTCGCAGGGTCAGGAAATTCTGATATTTTCACACTACCAGGTTCAGGAAAACCAGATTTTTTTCAAACTCCCCGGGTCAGGAAAATCAGATTATTTTCAAACCCCCCGGGTCAGGAAAATTGGATTTTTTTCACACTCCCGGGGTCAGGAAAATTGGATTTTTTTCACACTCAAGGGGTCAGGAAAATTGGATTTTTTTCACACTCCCAGTGTCAGGAAAATTGGATTTTTTTCACACTCCCGGGGTCAGGAAAATTGGATTTTTTCACACTCCCGGGGTCAGGAAATTCTGATATTTTTCACACTCCCGGGGTCAGGAAAATCGGATATTTTCATACTCCCGGGTTCAGGAAAGTCAGATTTTTTTCACACTCCCGGGGTCAGGAAAATTGGATTTTTTTCACACTCCCGGGGTCAGGAAAATTGGATTTTTTTCACACTCCCGGGGTTAAGAAAATCACATTTTTTCAAACTCCAGGGTTCAGGAGATTTTGATTTTTTTTACACTCCCGGGGTCAAGAAAATCACATTTTTTCGCACTCCCGGGTTCAGGAGATTCTGATATTTTTCACACTCCCGGGGTCAGGAAAATCAGATATTTTCATACTCCCGGGTTCAGGAAAATCAGATTATTTTCAAACTCCTCGGGTCAGGAAAATTGGATTTTTTTCACACTCCCGGGGTCAGGAAAATTGGATTTTTTTCACACTCCCGGGGTCAGGAAAATTGGATTTTTTTCACACTCCCGGGGTCAGGAAAATTGGGTTTTTTCACACTCCCGTGGTCAAGAAAATCACATTTTTTCACACTCCCGGGTTCAGGAGATTCTGATATTTTTCACACTCCCGGGGTCAAGAAAATCACATTTTTTCGCACTCCCGGGTTCAGGAAAACCAGATTTTTTTCAAACTCCCCGGGTCAGGAAAATTGGATTTTTTCACACTCCCAGGGTCAGGAAATTTCGATTTTTTCACACTCCCGGGGTCAGGAAAATTGGATTTTTTCACACTCCCGGGGTCAGGAAATTCTGATATTTTTCACACTCCCGGGGTCAGGAAAATCACATTTTTTCACACTCCTGGGGTCAGGAAATTCTGTTTTTTCACACTCCCGGGGTCAGGAAAATTGGATTTTTTTCACACTCCCGGGGTCAGGAAAATTGGTTTTTTTTCACACTCCTGGGGTTAAGAAAATCACATTTTTTCACACTCCCGGGTTCAGGAGATTCTGATTTTTTTCAGACTCCCGGTGTTAGGAAAATCACATTTTTCACACTCCCGGGGTCAGGAGAATTTAATTTTTTTCACACACCCGGGGTCAAGAAAATCAGATATTTTCACACTCCCGGGGTCAGGAAAATTTAATTTTTTTCACAATCCCGGGGTCAAGAAAATCACATTTTTTCACACTCGCAGGGTCAGGAAATTCTGATATTTTCACACTCCCGGGTTCAGGAAAACCAGATTTTTTTCAAACTCCCCGGGTCGGGAAAATTGGATTTTTTCACACTCCCGGAGTCAGGAAAATTGGATTTTTTCACACTCCTGGGGTCAGGAAAATTGGGTTTTTTTCACACTCCCGGGGTCAAGAAAATTACATTTTTTCACACTCCCGGGTTCAGGAGATTCTGATTTTTTTCACACTCCCGGGGTCAAGAAAATCACATTTTTTCGCACTCCCGGGTTCAGGAGATTCTGATTTTTTTCACACTCCCGGGGTCAAGAAAATCACATTTTTTCACACTCCCGGGTTCAGGAAATTCTGATATTTTTCACACTCCCGGGTTCAGGAAAATCAGATTATTTTCAAACTCCCCGGGTCAGGAAAATTGGATTTTTTTCACACTCCCGGGGTCAGGAAAATTGGATTTTGTTCACACTCAAGGGGTCAGGAGATTCTGATTTTTTCACACTCCCGGGGTCAAGAAAATCACATTTTTTCGCTCTCCCGGGGTCAGGAAATTTGGATTTTTTCACACTCCCGGGTTTAGGAAAATTGGATTTTTTCACACTCCCGGGGTCAGGAAATTCTGATATTTTTCACACTCCCGGGGTCAGGAAAATCACATTTTTTCACACTCCTGGGGCAGGAAATTCTGTTTTTTTCACACTCCCGGTGTCAGGAAAATTGGATTTTTTCACACTCCCGGGGTCAGGAAAATTGGATTTTTTCACACTCCCGGGGTCAGGAAAATTGGATTTTTTCACACTCCCGGGGTCAGGAAATTCTGATATTTTTCACACTCCCGGGGTCAGGAAAATCGGATATTTTCATACTCCCGGGTTCAGGAAAGTCAGATTTTTTTACACTCCCGGGGTCAAGAAAATCACATTTTTTCGCACTCCCGGGTTCAGGAGATTCTGATTTTTTTCACACTCCCGGGGTCAAGAAAATTACATTTTTTCACACTCCCGGGTTCAGGAAATTCTGATATTTTTCACACTCCCGGGGTCAGGAAAACCAGATATTTTCATACTCCCGGGTTCAGGAAAATCAGATTATTTTCAAACTCCCCGGGTCAGGAAAACTGGATTTTTTTCACACTCCCGGGGTCAGGAAAATTGGATTTTTTTCACACTCCCGGGGTCAGGAAAATTGGGTTTTTTTCACACTCCCGGGGTCAAAAAAATCACATTTTTCACACTCCCGGGTTCAGGAGATTCTGATATTTTTCACACTCCCGGGGTCAAGAAAATCACATTTTTTCGCACTCCCGGGGTCAGGAAATTCTGATATTTTTCACACTCCCGGGTTCAGGAAAATCGGATATTTTCACACTCCCGGGGTCAGGAAATTCTGATATTTTTCACACTCCTGGGGTCAGGAAAATCACATTTTTTCACACTCCTGGGGTCAGGAAATTCTGTTTTTTTCACACTCCCGGGGTCAGGAAAATTGGAGTATTTTTCACACTCCTGGGGTCAGGAAAATTGGATTTTTTTCACACTCCCGGGGTCAGGAAAATTGGGTTTTTTTCACACTCCTGGGGTCAAGAAAATCACATTTTTTCACACTCCCGGGTTCAGGAGATTCTGATTTTTTTCAGACTCCCGGTGTTAGGAAAATCACATTTTTCACACTCCCGGGGTCAGGAGAATTTAATTTTTTTCACACTCCCGGGGTCAAGAAAATCAGATATTTTCACACTCCCGGGGTCAGGAAAATTTAATTTTTTTCACAATCCCGGGGTCAAGAAAATCACATTTTTTCACACTCGCAGGGTCAGGAAATTCTGATATTTTCACACTACCGGGTTCAGGAAAACCAGATTTTTTTCAAACTCCCCGGGTCAGGAAAATCAGATTATTTTCAAACTCCCCGGGTCAGGAAAATTGGATTTTTTTCACACTCCCGGGGTCAGGAAAATTGGATTTTTTTCACACTCAAGGGGTCAGGAAAATTGGATTTTTTTCACACTCCCAGTGTCAGGAAAATTGGATTTTTTTCACACTCCCGGGGTCAGGAAAATTGGATTTTTTCACACTCCCGGGGTCAGGAAATTCTGATATTTTTCACACTCCCGGGGTCAGGAAAATCGGATATTTTCATACTCCCGGGTTCAGGAAAGTCAGATTTTTTTCACACTCCCGGGGTCAGGAAAATTGGATTTTTTTCACACTCCAGGGGTCAGGAAAATTGGATTTTTTTCACACTCCCGGGGTTAAGAAAATCACATTTTTTCAAACTCCAGGGTTCAGGAGAGTTTGATTTTTTTTACACTCCCGGGGTCAAGAAAATCACATTTTTTCGCACTCCCGGGTTCAGGAGATTCTGATTTTTTTCACACTCCCGGGGTCAAGAAAAATTACATTTTTTCACACTCCCGGGTTCAGGAAATTCTGATATTTTTCACACTCCCGGGGTCAGGAAAATCAGATATTTTCATACTCCCGGGTTCAGGAAAATCAGATTATTTTCAAACTCCTCGGGTCAGGAAAATTGGATTTTTTTCACACTCCCGGGGTCAGGAAAATTGGATTTTTTTCACACTCAAGGGGTCAGGAGATTCTGATTTTTTCACACTCCCGGGGTCAAGAAAATCACATTTTTTCGCTCTCCCGGGGTCAGGAAATTTGGATTTTTTCACACTCCCGGGTTTAGGAAAATTGGATTTTTTCACACTCCCGGGGTCAGGAAATTCTGATATTTTTCACACTCCCGGGGTCAGGAAAATCACATTTTTTCACACTCCTGGGGTCAGGAAATTCTGTTTTTTTCACACTCCCGGTGTCAGGAAAATTGGATTTTTTCACACTCCCGGGGTCAGGAAAATTGGATTTTTTCACACTCCCGGGGTCAGGAAATTCTGATATTTTTCACACTCCCGGGGTCAGGAAAATCGGATATTTTCATACTCCCGGGTTCAGGAAAGTCAGATTTTTTTCAAACTCCCCGGGTCAGGAAAACTGGATTTTTTTCACACTCCCGGGGTCAGGAAAATTGGATTTTTTTCACACTCCCGGGGTCAGGAAAATTGGGTTTTTTTCACACTCCCGGGGTCAAGAAAATCACATTTTTTCGCACTCCCGGGTTCAGGAGATTCTGATTTTTTTCACACTCCCGGGGTCAAGAAAATTACATTTTTTCGCACTCCCGGGTTCAGGAAATTCTGATATTTTTCACACTCCCGGGGTCAGGAAAACCAGATATTTTCATACTCCCGGGTTCAGGAAAATGAGATTATTTTCAAACTCCCCGTGTCAGGAAAACTGGATTTTTTTCACACTCCCGGGGTCAGGAAAATTGGATTTTTTTCACACTCCCGGGGTCAGGAAAATTGGGTTTTTTTCACACTCCCGGGGTCAAAAAAATCACATTTTTCACACTCCCGGGTTCAGGAGATTCTGATATTTTTCACACTCCCGGGGTCAAGAAAATCAGATATTTTCACACTCCCGGGGTCAGGAAAATTTAATTTTTTTCACAATCCCGGGGTCAAGAAAATCACATTTTTTCACACTCGCAGGGTCAGGAAATTCTGATATTTTCACACTCCCGGGTTCAGGAAAACCAGATTTTTTTCAAACTCCCCGGGTCAGGAAAATATGATTTTTTCACACTCCCGGAGTCAGGAAAATTGGATTTTTTCACACTCCCGGGGTCAGGAAAATTGGGTTTTTTTCACACTCCCGGGGTCAGGAAAATTGGGTTTTTTTCACACTCCCGGGGTCAAAAAAATCACATTTTTCACACTCCCGGGTTCAGGAGATTCTGATATTTTTCACACTCCCGGGGTCAAGAAAATCACATTTTTTTGCACTCCCGGGGTCAGGAAATTCTGATATTTTTCACACTCCCGGGTTCAGGAAAATCGGATATTTTCACACTCCCGGGGTCAGGAAATTCTGATATTTTTCACACTCCTGGGGTCAGGAAAATCACATTTTTTCACACTCCTGGGGTCAGGAAATTCTGTTTTTTTCACACTCCCGGGGTCAGGAAAATTGGAGTTTTTTTCACACTCCTGGGGTCAGGAAAATTGGATTTTTTTCACACTCCCGGGGTCAGGAAAATTGGGTTTTTTTCACACTCCTGGGGTCAAGAAAATCACATTTTTTCACACTCCCGGGTTCAGGAGATTCTGATTTTTTTCAGACTCCCGGTGTTAGGAAAATCACATTTTTCACACTCCCGGGGTCAGGAGAATTTAATTGTTTTCACACTCCCGGGGTCAAGAAAATCAGATATTTTCACACTCCCGGGGTCAGGAAAATTTAATTTTTTTCACAATCCCGGGGTCAAGAAAATCACATTTTTTCACACTCGCAGGGTCAGGAAATTCTGATATTTTCACACTACCGGGTTCAGGAAAACCAGATTTTTTTCAAACTCCCCGGGTCAGGAAAATCAGATTATTTTCAAACCCCCCGGGTCAGGAAAATTGGATTTTTTTCACACTCCCTGGGTCAGGAAAATTGGATTTTTTTCACACTCAAGGGGTCAGGAAAATTGGATTTTTTTCACACTCCCAGTGTCAGGAAAATCGGATTTTTTTCACACTCCCGGGGTCAGGAAAATTGGATTTTTTCACACTCCCGGGGTCAGGAAATTCTGATATTTTTCACACTCCCGGGGTCAGGAAAATCGGATATTTTCATACTCCCGGGTTCAGGAAAGTCAGATTTTTTTCACACTCCCGGGGTCAGGAAAATTGGATTTTTTTCACACTCCCGGGGTCAGGAAAATTGGATTTTTTTCACACTCCCGGGGTTAAGAAAATCACATTTTTTCAAACTCCAGGGTTCAGGAGATTTTGATTTTTTTTACACTCCCGGGGTCAAGAAAATCACATTTTTTCGCACTCCCGGGTTCAGGAGATTCTGATATTTTTCACACTCCCGGGGTCAGGAAAATCAGATATTTTCATACTCCCGGGTTCAGGAAAATCAGATTATTTTCAAACTCCTCGGGTCAGGAAAATTGGATTTTTTTCACACTCCCGGGGTCAGGAAAATTGGATTTTTTTCACACTCCCGGGGTCAGGAAAATTGGATTTTTTTCACACTCCCGGGGTCAGGAAAATTGGGTTTTTTCACACTCCCGTGGTCAAGAAAATCACATTTTTTCACACTCCCGGGTTCAGGAGATTCTGATATTTTTCACACTCCCGGGGTCAAGAAAATCACATTTTTTCGCACTCCCGGGTTCAGGAAAACCAGATTTTTTTCAAATTCCCCGGGTCAGGAAAATTGGATTTTTTCACACTCCCAGGGTCAGGAAATTTCGATTTTTTCACACTCCCGGGGTCAGGAAAATTGGATTTTTTCACACTCCCGGGGTCAGGAAATTCTGATATTTTTCACACTCCCGGGGTCAGGAAAATCACATTTTTTCACACTCCTGGGGTCAGGAAATTCTGTTTTTTTCACACTCCCGGGGTCAGGAAAATTGGATTTTTTTCACACTCCCGGGGTCAGGAAAATTGGTTTTTTTTCACACTCCTGGGGTTAAGAAAATCACATTTTTTCACACTCCCGGGTTCAGGAGATTCTGATTTTTTTCAGACTCCCGGTGTTAGGAAAATCACATTTTTCACACTCCCGGGGTCAGGAGAATTTAATTTTTTTCACACACCCGGGGTCAAGAAAATCAGATATTTTCACACTCCCGGGGTCAGGAAAATTTAATTTTTTTCACAATCCCGGGGTCAAGAAAATCACATTTTTTCACACTCGCAGGGTCAGGAAATTCTCATATTTTCACACTCCCGGGTTCAGGAAAACCAGATTTTTTTCAAACTCCCCGGGTCAGGAAAATTGGATTTTTTCACACTCCCGGAGTCAGGAAAATTGGATTTTTTCACACTCCCGGGGTCAGGAAAATTGGGTTTTTTTCACACTCCCGGGGTCAAGAAAATTACATTTTTTCACACTCCCGGGTTCAGGAGATTCTGATTTTTTTCACACTCCCGGGGTCAAGAAAATCACATTTTTTCGCACTCCCGGGTTCAGGAGATTCTGATTTTTTTCACACTCCCGGGGTCAAGAAAATCACATTTTTTCACACTCCCGGGTTCAGGAAATTCTGATATTTTTCACACTCCCGGGTTCAGGAAAATCAGATTATTTTCAAACTCCCCGGGTCAGGAAAATTGGATTTTTTTCACACTCCCGGGGTCAGGAAAATTGGATTTTTTTCACACTCAAGGGGTCAGGAGATTCTGATTTTTTCACACTCCCGGGGTCAAGAAAATCACATTTTTTCGCTCTCCCGGGGTCAGGAAATTTGGATTTTTTCACACTCCCGGGTTTAGGAAAATTGGATTTTTTCACACTCCCGGGGTCAGGAAATTCTGATATTTTTCACACTCCCGGGGTCAGGAAAATCACATTTTTTCACACTCCTGGGGCAGGAAATTCTGTTTTTTTCACACTCCCGGTGTCAGGAAAATTGGATTTTTTCATACTCCCGGGGTCAGGAAAATTGGATTTTTTCACACTCCCGGGGTCAGGAAAATTGGATTTTTTCACACTCCCAGGGTCAGGAAATTCTGATATTTTTCACACTCCCGGGGTCAGGAAAATCGGATATTTTCATACTCCCGGGTTCAGGAAAGTCAGATTTTTTTACACTCCCGGGGTCAAGAAAATCACATTTTTTCGCACTCCCGGGTTCAGGAGATTCTGATTTTTTTCACACTCCCGGGGTCAAGAAAATTACATTTTTTCACACTCCCGGGTTCAGGAAATTCTGATATTTTTCACACTCCCGGGGTCAGGAAAACCAGATATTTTCATACTCCCGGGTTCAGGAAAATCAGATTATTTTCAAACTCCCCAGGTCAGGAAAACTGGATTTTTTTCACACTCCCGGGGTCAGGAAAATTGGATTTTTTTCACACTCCCGGGGTCAGGAAAATTGGGTTTTTTTCCCACTCCCGGGGTCAAAAAAATCACATTTTTCACACTCCCGGGTTCAGGAGATTCTGATATTTTTCACACTCCCGGGGTCAAGAAAATCACATTTTTTCGCACTCCCGGGGTCAGGAAATTCTGATATTTTTCACACTCCCGGGTTCAGGAAAATCGGATATTTTCACACTCACGGGGTCAGGAAATTCTGATATTTTTCACACTCCTGGGGTCAGGAAAATCACATTTTTTCACACTCCTGGGGTCAGGAAATTCTGTTTTTTTCACACTCCCGGGGTCAGGAAAATTGGAGTATTTTTCACACTCCTGGGGTCAGGAAAATTGGATTTTTTTCACACTCCCGGGGTCAGGAAAATTGGGTTTTTTTCACACTCCTGGGGTCAAGAAAATCACATTTTTTCACACTCCCGGGTTCAGGAGATTCTGATTTTTTTCAGACTCCCGGTGTTAGGAAAATCACATTTTTCACACTCCCGGGGTCAGGAGAATTTAATTTTTTTCACACTCCCGGGGTCAAGAAAATCAGATATTTTCACACTCCCGGGGTCAGGAAAATTTAATTTTTTTCACAATCCCGGGGTCAAGAAAATCACATTTTTTCACACTCGCAGGGTCAGGAAATTCTGATATTTTCACACTACCGGGTTCAGGAAAACCAGATTTTTTTCAAACTCCCCGGGTCAGGAAAATCAGATTATTTTCAAACTCCCCGGGTCAGGAAAATTGGATTTTTTTCACACTCCCGGGGTCAGGAAAATTGGATTTTTTTCACACTCAAGGGGTCAGGAAAATTGGATTTTTTTCACACTCCCAGTGTCAGGAAAATTGGATTTTTTTCACACTCCCGGGGTCAGGAAAATTGGATTTTTTCACACTCCCGGGGTCAGGAAATTCTGATATTTTTCACACTCCCGGGGTCAGGAAAATCGGATATTTTCATACTCCCGGGTTCAGGAAAGTCAGATTTTTTTCACACTCCCGGGGTCAGGAAAATTGGATTTTTTTCACACTCCAGGGGTCAGGAAAATTGGATTTTTTTCACACTCCCGGGGTTAAGAAAATCACATTTTTTCAAACTCCAGGGTTCAGGAGATTTTGATTTTTTTTACACTCCCGGGGTCAAGAAAATCACATTTTTTCGCACTCCCGGGTTCAGGAGATTCTGATTTTTTTCACACTCCCGGGGTCAAGAAAAATTACATTTTTTCACACTCCCGGGTTCAGGAGATTCTGATATTTTTCACACTCCCGGGGTCAGGAAAATCAGATATTTTCATACTCCCGGGTTCAGGAAAATCAGATTATTTTCAAACTCCTCGGGTCAGGAAAATTGGATTTTTTTCACACTCCCGGGGTCAGGAAAATTGGATTTTTTTCACACTCCCGGGGTCAGGAAAATTGGATTTTTTTCACACTCCCGGGGTCAGGAAAATTGGGTTTTTTCACACTCCCGTGGTCAAGAAAATCACATTTTTTCACACTCCCGGGTTCAGGAAATTCTGATATTTTTCACACTCCCGGGGTCAGGAAAACCAGATATTTTCATACTCCCGGGTTCAGGAAAATCAGATTATTTTCAAACTCCCCAGGTCAGGAAAACTGGATTTTTTTCACACTCCCGGGGTCAGGAAAATTGGATTTTTTTCACACTCCCGGGGTCAGGAAAATTGGGTTTTTTTCACACTCCCGGGGTCAAAAAAATCACATTTTTCACACTCCCGGGTTCAGGAGATTCTGATATTTTTCACACTCCCGGGGTCAAGAAAATCACATTTTTTCGCACTCCCGGGGTCAGGAAATTCTGATATTTTTCACACTCCCGGGTTCAGGAAAATCGGATATTTTCACACTCCCGGGGTCAGGAAATTCTGATATTTTTCACACTCCTGGGGTCAGGAAAATCACATTTTTTCACACTCCTGGGGTCAGGAAATTCTGTTTTTTTCACACTCCCGGGGTCAGGAAAATTGGAGTTTTTTTCACACTCCTGGGGTCAGGAAAATTGGATTTTTTTCACACTCCCGGGGTCAGGAAAATTGGGTTTTTTTCACACTCCTGGGGTCAAGAAAATCACATTTTTTCACACTCCCGGGTTCAGGAGATTCTGATTTTTTTCAGACTCCCGGTGTTAGGAAAATCACATTTTTCACACTCCCGGGGTCAGGAGAATTTAATTTTTTTCACACTCCCGGGGTCAAGAAAATCAGATATTTTCACACTCCCGGGGTCAGGAAAATTTAATTTTTTTCACAATCCCGGGGTCAAGAAAATCACATTTTTTCACACTCGCAGGGTCAGGAAATTCTGATATTTTCACACTACCGGGTTCAGGAAAACCAGATTTTTTTCAAACTCCCCGGGTCAGGAAAATCAGATTATTTTCAAACTCCCCGGGTCAGGAAAATTGGATTTTTTTCACACTCCCGGGGTCAGGAAAATTGGATTTTTTTCACACTCAAGGGGTCAGGAAAATTGGATTTTTTTCACACTCCCAGTGTCAGGAAAATTGGATTTTTTTCACACTCCCGGGGTCAGGAAAATTGGATTTTTTCACACTCCCGGGGTCAGGAAATTCTGATATTTTTCACACTCCCGGGGTCAGGAAAATCGGATATTTTCATACTCCCGGGTTCAGGAAAGTCAGATTTTTTTCACACTCCCGGGGTCAGGAAAATTGGATTTTTTTCACACTCCCGGGGTCAGGAAAATTGGATTTTTTTCACACTCCCGGGGTTAAGAAAATCACATTTTTTCAAACTCCAGGGTTCAGGAGATTTTGATTTTTTTTACACTCCCGGGGTCAAGAAAATCACATTTTTTCGCACTCCCAGGTTCAGGAGATTCTGATTTTTTTCACACTCCCGGGGAAAAGAAAAATTACATTTTTTCACACTCCCGGGTTCAGGAAATTCTGATATTTTTCACACTCCCGGGGTCAGGAAAATCAGATATTTTCATACTCACGGGTTCAGGAAAATCAGATTATTTTCAAACTCCTCGGGTCAGGAAAATTGGATTTTTTTCACACTCCCGGGGTCAGGAAAATTGGATTTTTTTCACACTCCCGGGGTCAGGAAAATTGGATTTTTTTCACACTCCCGGGGTCAGGAAAATTGGGTTTTTTCACACTCCCGTGGTCAAGAAAATCACATTTTTTCACACTCCCGGGTTCAGGAGATTCTGATATTTTTCACACTCCCGGGGTCAAGAAAATCACATTTTTTCTCACTCCCGGGGTCAGGAAATTCTGATATTTTTCACACTCCCGGGTTCAGGAAAATCGGATATTTTCACACTCCCGGGTTCAGGAAAACCAGATTTTTTTCAAACTCCCCGGGTCAGGAAAATTGGATTTTTTCACACTCACGGGGTCAGGAAATTTCGATTTTTTCACACTCCCGGGGTCAGGAAAATTGGATTTTTTGACACTCCCGGGGTCAGGAAATTCTGATATTTTTCACACTCCCGGGGTCAGGAAAATCACATTTTTTCACACTCCTGGGGTCAGGAAATTCTGTTTTTTTCACACTCCCGGGGTCAGGAAAATTGGAGTTTTTTTCACACTCCCGGGGTCAGGAAAATTGGGTTTTTTTCACACTCCTGGGGTCAAGAAAATCACATTTTTTCACACTCCCGGGTTCAGGAGATTCTGATTTTTTTCACACTCCCGGTGTTAGGAAAATCACATTTTTCACACTCCCGGGGTCAGGAGAATTTAATTTTTTTCACACTCCCGGGGTCAAGAAAATCAGATATTTTCACACTCCTGGGGTCAGGAAAATTTAATTTTTTTCACAATCCCGGGGTCAAGAAAATCACATTTTTTCACATTCGCAGGGTCAGGAAATTCTGATATTTTCACACTCCTGGGTTCAGGAAAACCAGATTATTTTCAAACTCCCCGGGTCAGGAAAATTGGATTTTTTCACACTCCCGGGGTCAGGAAAATTGGATTTTTTCACACTCCCGGGGTCAGGAAATTCTGATATTTTTCACACTCCCGGGGTCAGGAAATTCTGATATTTTTCACAGTCCCGGGGTCAGGAAAATTGGATATTTTCATACTCCCAGGTTCAGGAAAATCAGATTATTTTCAAACTCCCCGGGTCAGGAAAATTGGATTTTTTTCACACTCCCGGGGTCAGGAAATTCTGATTTTTTTCACACTCCCGGGGTCAGGAAATTCTGATATTTTTCACACTCCCGGGGTCAGGAAAATCGGATATTTTCATACTCCCGGGTTCAGGAAAGTCAGATTTTTTTCACACTCCCGGGGTCAGGAAAATTGGATTTTTTTCACACTCAAGGGGTCAGGAAAATTGGATTTTTTTCACACTCCCAGTGTCAGGAAAATTGGATTTTTTTCACACTCCCGGGGTCAGGAAAATTGGATTTTTTCACACTCCCGGGGTCATGAAATTCTGATATTTTTCACACTCCCGGGGTCAGGAAAATCGGATATTTTCATACTCCCGGGTTCAGGAAAGTCAGATTTTTTTCACACTCCCGGGGTCAGGAAAATTGGATTTTTTTCACACTCCCGGGGTCAGGAAAATTGGATTTTTTTCACACTCCCGGGGTTAAGAAAATCACATTTTTTCAAACTCCAGGGTTCAGGAGATTTTGATTTTTTTTACACTCCCGGGGTCAAGAAAATCACATTTTTTCGCACTCCCGGGTTCAGGAGATTCTGATTTTTTTCACACTCCCGGGGAAAAGAAAAATTACATTTTTTCACACTCCCGGGTTCAGGAAATTCTGATATTTTTCACACTCCCGGGGTCAGGAAAATCAGATATTTTCATACTCACGGGTTCAGGAAAATCAGATTATTTTCAAACTCCTCGGGTCAGGAAAATTGGATTTTTTGACACTCCCGGGGTCAGGAAATTCTGATATTTTTCACACTCCCGGGGTCAGGAAAATCACATTTTTTCACACTCCTGGGGTCAGGAAATTCTGTTTTTTTTCACACTCCCGGGGTCAGGAAAATTGGAGTTTTTTTCACACTCCCGGGGTCAGGAAAATTGGGTTTTTTTCACACTCCCGGGGTCAGGAAAATCACATTTTTTCACACTCCTGGGGTTAGGAAATTCTGTTTTTTTCACACTCCCGGTGTCAGGAAAATTGGATTTTTTCACACTCCCGGGGTCAGGAAAATTGGATTTTTTCACACTCCCGGGGTCAGGAAAATTGGATTTTTTCACACTCCCGGGGTCAGGAAATTCTGATATTTTTCACACTCCCGGGGTCAGGAAAATCGGATATTTTCATACTCCCGGGTTCAGGAAAGTCAGATTTTTTTACACTCCCGGGGTCAAGAAAATCACATTTTTTCGCACTCCCGGGTTCAGGAGATTCTGATTTTTTTCACACTCCCGGGGTCAAGAAAATTACATTTTTTCTCACTCCCGGGTTCAGGAAATTCTGATATTTTTCACACTCCCGGGGTCAGGAAAACCAGATATTTTCATACTCCCGGGTTCAGGAAAATCAGATTATTTTCAAACTCCCCAGGTCAGGAAAACTGGATTTTTTTCACACTCCCGGGGTCAGGAAAATTGGATTTTTTTCACACTCCCGGGGTCAGGAAAATTGGGTTTTTTTCACACTCCCGGGGTCAAAAAAATCACATTTTTCACACTCCCGGGTTCAGGAGATTCTGATATTTTTCACACTCCCGGGGTCAGGAAAATCAGATATTTTCATACTCCCGGGTTCAGGAAAATCAGATTATTTTCAAACTCCTCGGGTCAGGAAAATTGGATTTTTTTCACACTCCCGGGGTCAGGAAAATTGGATTTTTTTCACACTCCCGGGGTCAGGAAAATTGGATTTTTTTCACACTCCCGGGGTCAGGAAAATTGGGTTTTTTCACACTCCCGTGGTCAAGAAAATCACATTTTTTCACACTCCCGGGTTCAGGAAATTCTGATATTTTTCACACTCCCGGGGTCAGGAAAACCAGATATTTTCATACTCCCGGGTTCAGGAAAATCAGATTATTTTCAAACTCCCCAGGTCAGGAAAACTGGATTTTTTTCACACTCCCGGGGTCAGGAAAATTGGATTTTTTTCACACTCCCGGGGTCAGGAAAATTGGGTTTTTTTCACACTCCCGGGGTCAAAAAAATCACATTTTTCACACTCCCGGGTTCAGGAGATTCTGATATTTTTCACACTCCCGGGGTCAAGAAAATCACATTTTTTCGCACTCCCGGGGTCAGGAAATTCTGATATTTTTCACACTCCCGGGTTCAGGAAAATCGGATATTTTCACACTCCCGGGGTCAGGAAATTCTGATATTTTTCACACTCCTGGGGTCAGGAAAATCACATTTTTTCACACTCCTGGGGTCAGGAAATTCTGTTTTTTTCACACTCCCGGGGTCAGGAAAATTGGAGTTTTTTTCACACTCCTGGGGTCAGGAAAATTGGATTTTTTTCACACTCCCGGGGTCAGGAAAATTGGGTTTTTTTCACACTCCTGGGGTCAAGAAAATCACATTTTTTCACACTCCCGGGTTCAGGAGATTCTGATTTTTTTCAGACTCCCGGTGTTAGGAAAATCACATTTTTCACACTCCCGGGGTCAGGAGAATTTAATTTTTTTCACACTCCCGGGGTCAAGAAAATCAGATATTTTCACACTCCCGGGGTCAGGAAAATTTAATTTTTTTCACAATCCCGGGGTCAAGAAAATCACATTTTTTCACACTCGCAGGGTCAGGAAATTCTGATATTTTCACACTACCGGGTTCAGGAAAACCAGATTTTTTTCAAACTCCCCGGGTCAGGAAAATCAGATTATTTTCAAACTCCCCGGGTCAGGAAAATTGGATTTTTTTCACACTCCCGGGGTCAGGAAAATTGGATTTTTTTCACACTCAAGGGGTCAGGAAAATTGGATTTTTTTCACACTCCCGGGGTCAGGAAAATTGGATTTTTTTCACACTCCCGGGGTCAGGAAGTTTGGGTTTTTTTCACACTCCCGGGGTCAAAAAAATCACATTTTTCACACTCCCGGGTTCAGGAGATTCTGATATTTTTCACACTCCCGGGGTCAGGAAAATCAGATATTTTCATACTCCCGGGTTCAGGAAAATCAGATTATTTTCAAACTCCTCGGGTCAGGAAAATTGGATTTTTTTCACACTCCCGGGGTCAGGAAAATTGGATTTTTTTCACACTCCCGGGGTCAGGAAAATTGGATTTTTTTCACACTCCCGGGGTCAGGAAAATTGGGTTTTTTCACACTCCCGTGGTCAAGAAAATCACATTTTTTCACACTCCCGGGTTCAGGAAATTCTGATATTTTTCACACTCCCGGGGTCAGGAAAACCAGATATTTTCATACTCCCGGGTTCAGGAAAATCAGATTATTTTCAAACTCCCCAGGTCAGGAAAACTGGATTTTTTTCACACTCCCGGGGTCAGGAAAATTGGATTTTTTTCACACTCCCGGGGTCAGGAAAATTGGGTTTTTTTCACACTCCCGGGGTCAAAAAAATCACATTTTTCACACTCCCGGGTTCAGGAGATTCTGATATTTTTCACACTCCCGGGGTCAAGAAAATCACATTTTTTCGCACTCCCGGGGTCAGGAAATTCTGATATTTTTCACACTCCCGGGTTCAGGAAAATCGGATATTTTCACACTCCCGGGGTCAGGAAATTCTGATATCTTTCACACTCCTGGGGTCAGGAAAATCACATTTTTTCACACTCCTGGGGTCAGGAAATTCTGTTTTTTTCACACTCCCGGGGTCAGGAAAATTGGAGTTTTTTTCACACTCCTGGGGTCAGGAAAATTGGATTTTTTTCACACTCCCGGGGTCAGGAAAATTGGGTTTTTTTCACACTCCTGGGGTCAAGAAAATCACATTTTTTCACACTCCCGGGTTCAGGAGATTCTGATTTTTTTCAGACTCCCGGTGTTAGGAAAATCACATTTTTCACACTCCCGGGGTCAGGAGAATTTAATTTTTTTCACACTCCCGGGGTCAAGAAAATCAGATATTTTCACACTCCCGGGGTCAGGAAAATTTAATTTTTTTCACAATCCCGGGGTCAAGAAAATCACATTTTTTCACACTCGCAGGGTCAGGAAATTCTGATATTTTCACACTACCGGGTTCAGGAAAACCAGATTTTTTTCAAACTCCCCGGGTCAGGAAAATCAGATTATTTTCAAACTCCCCGGGTCAGGAAAATTGGATTTTTTTCACACTCCCGGGGTCAGGAAAATTGGATTTTTTTCACACTCAAGGGGTCAGGAAAATTGGATTTTTTTCACACTCCCAGTGTCAGGAAAATTGGATTTTTTTCACACTCCCGGGGTCAGGAAAATTGGATTTTTTCACACTCCCGGGGTCAGGAAATTCTGATATTTTTCACACTCCCGGGGTCAGGAAAATCGGATATTTTCATACTCCCGGGTTCAGGAAAGTCAGATTTTTTTCACACTCCCGGGGTCAGGAAAATTGGATTTTTTTCACACTCCCGGGGTCAGGAAAATTGGATTTTTTTCACACTCCCGGGGTTAAGAAAATCACATTTTTTCAAACTCCAGGGTTCAGGAGATTTTGATTTTTTTTACACTCCCGGGGTCAAGAAAATCACATTTTTTCGCACTCCCAGGTTCAGGAGATTCTGATTTTTTTCACACTCCCGGGGAAAAGAAAAATTACATTTTTTCACACTCCCGGGTTCAGGAAATTCTGATATTTTTCACACTCCCGGGGTCAGGAAAATCAGATATTTTCATACTCACGGGTTCAGGAAAATCAGATTATTTTCAAACTCCTCGGGTCAGGAAAATTGGATTTTTTTCACACTCCCGGGGTCAGGAAAATTGGATTTTTTTCACACTCCCGGGGTCAGGAAAATTGGATTTTTTTCACACTCCCGGGGTCAGGAAAATTGGGTTTTTTCACACTCCCGTGGTCAAGAAAATCACATTTTTTCACACTCCCGGGTTCAGGAGATTCTGATATTTTTCACACTCCCGGGGTCAAGAAAATCACATTTTTTCTCACTCCCGGGGTCAGGAAATTCTGATATTTTTCACACTCCCGGGTTCAGGAAAATCGGATATTTTCACACTCCCGGGTTCAGGAAAACCAGATTTTTTTCAAACTCCCCGGGTCAGGAAAATTGGATTTTTTCACACTCACGGGGTCAGGAAATTTCGATTTTTTCACACTCCCGGGGTCAGGAAAATTGGATTTTTTGACACTCCCGGGGTCAGGAAATTCTGATATTTTTCACACTCCCGGGGTCAGGAAAATCACATTTTTTCACACTCCTGGGGTCAGGAAATTCTGTTTTTTTCACACTCCCGGGGTCAGGAAAATTGGAGTTTTTTTCACACTCCCGGGGTCAGGAAAATTGGGTTTTTTTCACACTCCTGGGGTCAAGAAAATCACATTTTTTCACACTCCCGGGTTCAGGAGATTCTGATTTTTTTCACACTCCCGGTGTTAGGAAAATCACATTTTTCACACTCCCGGGGTCAGGAGAATTTAATTTTTTTCACACTCCCGGGGTCAAGAAAATCAGATATTTTCACACTCCTGGGGTCAGGAAAATTTAATTTTTTTCACAATCCCGGGGTCAAGAAAATCACATTTTTTCACATTCGCAGGGTCAGGAAATTCTGATATTTTCACACTCCTGGGTTCAGGAAAACCAGATTATTTTCAAACTCCCCGGGTCAGGAAAATTGGATTTTTTCACACTCCCGGGGTCAGGAAAATTGGATTTTTTCACACTCCCGGGGTCAGGAAATTCTGATATTTTTCACACTCCCGGGGTCAGGAAATTCTGATATTTTTCACAGTCCCGGGGTCAGGAAAATTGGATATTTTCATACTCCCAGGTTCAGGAAAATCAGATTATTTTCAAACTCCCCGGGTCAGGAAAATTGGATTTTTTTCACACTCCCGGGGTCAGGAAATTCTGATTTTTTTCACACTCCCGGGGTCAGGAAATTCTGATATTTTTCACACTCCCGGGGTCAGGAAAATCGGATATTTTCATACTCCCGGGTTCAGGAAAGTCAGATTTTTTTCACACTCCCGGGGTCAGGAAAATTGGATTTTTTTCACACTCAAGGGGTCAGGAAAATTGGATTTTTTTCACACTCCCAGTGTCAGGAAAATTGGATTTTTTTCACACTCCCGGGGTCAGGAAAATTGGATTTTTTCACACTCCCGGGGTCATGAAATTCTGATATTTTTCACACTCCCGGGGTCAGGAAAATCGGATATTTTCATACTCCCGGGTTCAGGAAAGTCAGATTTTTTTCACACTCCCGGGGTCAGGAAAATTGGATTTTTTTCACACTCCCGGGGTCAGGAAAATTGGATTTTTTTCACACTCCCGGGGTTAAGAAAATCACATTTTTTCAAACTCCAGGGTTCAGGAGATTTTGATTTTTTTTACACTCCCGGGGTCAAGAAAATCACATTTTTTCGCACTCCCGGGTTCAGGAGATTCTGATTTTTTTCACACTCCCGGGGAAAAGAAAAATTACATTTTTTCACACTCCCGGGTTCAGGAAATTCTGATATTTTTCACACTCCCGGGGTCAGGAAAATCAGATATTTTCATACTCACGGGTTCAGGAAAATCAGATTATTTTCAAACTCCTCGGGTCAGGAAAATTGGATTTTTTGACACTCCCGGGGTCAGGAAATTCTGATATTTTTCACACTCCCGGGGTCAGGAAAATCACATTTTTTCACACTCCTGGGGTCAGGAAATTCTGTTTTTTTTCACACTCCCGGGGTCAGGAAAATTGGAGTTTTTTTCACACTCCCGGGGTCAGGAAAATTGGGTTTTTTTCACACTCCCGGGGTCAGGAAAATCACATTTTTTCACACTCCTGGGGTTAGGAAATTCTGTTTTTTTCACACTCCCGGTGTCAGGAAAATTGGATTTTTTCACACTCCCGGGGTCAGGAAAATTGGATTTTTTTCACACTCCCGGGGTTAAGAAAATCACATTTTTTCAAACTCCAGGGTTCAGGAGATTTTGATTTTTTTTACACTCCCGGGGTCAAGAAAATCACATTTTTTCGCACTCCCGGGTTCAGGAGATTCTGATTTTTTTCACACTCCCGGGGTCAAGAAAAATTACATTTTTTCACACTCCCGGGTTCAGGAAATTCTGATATTTTTCACACTCCCGGGGTCAGGAAAATCAGATATTTTCATACTCCCGGGTTCAGGAAAATCAGATTATTTTCAAACTCCTCGGGTCAGGAAAATTGGATTTTTTTCACACTCCCGGGGTCAGGAAAATTGGATTTTTTTCACACTCAAGGGGTCAGGAGATTCTGATTTTTTCACACTCCCGGGGTCAAGAAAATCACATTTTTTCGCTCTCCCGGGGTCAGGAAATTTGGAATTTTTCACACTCCCGGGTTTAGGAACATTGGATTTTTTCACACTCCCGGGGTCAGGAAATTCTGATATTTTTCACACTCCCGGGGTCAGGAAAATCACATTTTTTCACACTCCTGGGGTTAGGAAATTCTGTTTTTTTCACACTCCCGGTGTCAGGAAAATTGGATTTTTTCACACTCCCGGGGTCAGGAAAATTGGATTTTTTCACACTCCCGGGGTCAGGAAAATTGGATTTTTTCACACTCCCGGGGTCAGGAAATTCTGATATTTTTCACACTCCCGGGGTCAGGAAAATCGGATATTTTCATACTCCCGGGTTCAGGAAAGTCAGATTTTTTTACACTCCCGGGGTCAAGAAAATCACATTTTTTCGCACTCCCGGGTTCAGGAGATTCTGATTTTTTTCACACTCCCGGGGTCAAGAAAATTACATTTTTTCTCACTCCCGGGTTCAGGAAATTCTGATATTTTTCACACTCCCGGGGTCAGGAAAACCAGATATTTTCATACTCCCGGGTTCAGGAAAATCAGATTATTTTCAAACTCCCCAGGTCAGGAAAACTGGATTTTTTTCACACTCCCGGGGTCAGGAAAATTGGATTTTTTTCACACTCCCGGGGTCAGGAAAATTGGGTTTTTTTCACACTCCCGGGGTCAAAAAAATCACATTTTTCACACTCCCGGGTTCAGGAGATTCTGATATTTTTCACACTCCCGGGGTCAGGAAAATCAGATATTTTCATACTCCCGGGTTCAGGAAAATCAGATTATTTTCAAACTCCTCGGGTCAGGAAAATTGGATTTTTTTCACACTCCCGGGGTCAGGAAAATTGGATTTTTTTCACACTCCCGGGGTCAGGAAAATTGGATTTTTTTCACACTCCCGGGGTCAGGAAAATTGGGTTTTTTCACACTCCCGTGGTCAAGAAAATCACATTTTTTCACACTCCCGGGTTCAGGAAATTCTGATATTTTTCACACTCCCGGGGTCAGGAAAACCAGATATTTTCATACTCCCGGGTTCAGGAAAATCAGATTATTTTCAAACTCCCCAGGTCAGGAAAACTGGATTTTTTTCACACTCCCGGGGTCAGGAAAATTGGATTTTTTTCACACTCCCGGGGTCAGGAAAATTGGGTTTTTTTCACACTCCCGGGGTCAAAAAAATCACATTTTTCACACTCCCGGGTTCAGGAGATTCTGATATTTTTCACACTCCCGGGGTCAAGAAAATCACATTTTTTCGCACTCCCGGGGTCAGGAAATTCTGATATTTTTCACACTCCCGGGTTCAGGAAAATCGGATATTTTCACACTCCCGGGGTCAGGAAATTCTGATATTTTTCACACTCCTGGGGTCAGGAAAATCACATTTTTTCACACTCCTGGGGTCAGGAAATTCTGTTTTTTTCACACTCCCGGGGTCAGGAAAATTGGAGTTTTTTTCACACTCCTGGGGTCAGGAAAATTGGATTTTTTTCACACTCCCGGGGTCAGGAAAATTGGGTTTTTTTCACACTCCTGGGGTCAAGAAAATCACATTTTTTCACACTCCCGGGTTCAGGAGATTCTGATTTTTTTCAGACTCCCGGTGTTAGGAAAATCACATTTTTCACACTCCCGGGGTCAGGAGAATTTAATTTTTTTCACACTCCCGGGGTCAAGAAAATCAGATATTTTCACACTCCCGGGGTCAGGAAAATTTAATTTTTTTCACAATCCCGGGGTCAAGAAAATCACATTTTTTCACACTCGCAGGGTCAGGAAATTCTGATATTTTCACACTAC
Source organism: Bradypodion pumilum (assembly GCA_035047305.1). Taxonomy (NCBI): domain Eukaryota; kingdom Metazoa; phylum Chordata; class Lepidosauria; order Squamata; family Chamaeleonidae; genus Bradypodion; species Bradypodion pumilum. The sequence goes on along the minus strand of JAWDJD010000009.1, from coordinate 19,608,387 downwards.
CGGGTTCAGGAAAACCAGATTTTTTTCAAACTCCCCGGGTCAGGAAAATCAGATTATTTTCAAACTCCCCGGGTCAGGAAAATTGGATTTTTTTCACACTCCCGGGGTCAGGAAAATTGGATTTTTTTCACACTCAAGGGGTCAGGAAAATTGGATTTTTTTCACACTCCCAGTGTCAGGAAAATTGGATTTTTTTCACACTCCCGGGGTCAGGAAAATTGGATTTTTTCACACTCCCGGGGTCAGGAAATTCTGATATTTTTCACACTCCCGGGGTCAGGAAAATCGGATATTTTCATACTCCCGGTTTCAGGAAAGTCAGATTTTTTTCACACTCCCGGGGTCAGGAAAATTGGATTTTTTTCACACTCCCGGGGTCAGGAAAATTGGATTTTTTTCACACTCCCGGGGTTAAGAAAATCACATTTTTTCAAACTCCAGGGTTCAGGAGATTTTGATTTTTTTTACACTCCCGGGGTCAAGAAAATCACATTTTTTCGCACTCCCAGGTTCAGGAGATTCTGATTTTTTTCACACTCCCGGGGAAAAGAAAAATTACATTTTTTCACACTCCCGGGTTCAGGAAATTCTGATATTTTTCACACTCCCGGGGTCAGGAAAATCAGATATTTTCATACTCACGGGTTCAGGAAAATCAGATTATTTTCAAACTCCTCGGGTCAGGAAAATTGGATTTTTTTCACACTCCCGGGGTCAGGAAATTTGGATTTTTTTCACACTCCCGGGGTCAGGAAAATTGGATTTTTTTCACACTCCCGGGGTCAGGAAAATCACATTTTTTCACACTCCTGGGGTCAGGAAATTCTGTTTTTTTCACACTCCCGGTGTCAGGAAAATTGGATTTTTTCACACTCCCGGGGTCAGGAAAATTGGATTTTTTTCACACTCCCGGGGTCAGGAAATTCTGATATTTTTCACACTCCCGGTGTCAGGAAAATTGGATTTTTTTCACACTCCCGGGGTTAAGAAAATCACATTTTTTCACACTCCCGGGTTCAGGAGATTCTGATTTTTTTTACAATCCCGGGGTCAAGAAAATCACATTTTTTCGCACTCCCGGGGTCAGGAAAATTGGATTTTTTTCACACTCCCGGGGTCAGGAAATTCTGATATTTTTCACACTCCCGGTGTCAGGAAAATTGGATTTTTTTCACACTCCCGGGGTCAGGAAAATTGGATTTTTTTCACACTCCCGGGGTTAAGAAAATCACATTTTTTCACACTCCCGGGTTCAGGAGATTCTGATTTTTTTTACAATCCCGGGGTCAAGAAAATCACATTTTTTCGCACTCCCGGGTTCAGGAAATTCTGATATTTTTCACACTCCCGGGGTCAGGAAAACCAGATATTTTCATATTCCCGGGTTCAGGAAAATCAGATTATTTTCAAACTCCCCGGGTCAGGAAAACTGGATTTTTTTCACACTCCCGGGGTCAGGAAAATTGGATTTTTTCACACTCCCGGGGTCAGGAAAATTGGATTTTTTTCACACTCCCGGGGTCAGGAAAATTGGGTTTTTTTCACACTCCCGGGGTCAAGAAAATCACATTTTTTCACACTCCCGGGTTCAGGAGATTCTGATATTTTTCACACTCCCGGGGTCAAGAAAATCACATTTTTTCGCACTCCCGGGGTCAGGAAATTCTGATATTTTTCACACTCCCGGGTTCAGGAAAATCGGATATTTTCACACTCCCGGGGTCAGGAAAATTGGATTTTTTTCACACTCCCAGAGTCAGGAAAATTGGATTTTTCTCACACTCCCGGTGTCAGGAAAATTGGATTTTTTTCACACTCCCGGGGTCAGGAAAATTGGATTTTTTCACACTCCCGGGGTCAGGAAATTCTGATATTTTTCACACTCCCGGGGTCAGGAAAATCGGATATTTTCATACTCCCGGGTTCAGGAAAGTCAGATTTTTTCACACTCCCGGGTTCAGGAAAATTGGATTTTTTTCACACTCCTGGGGTCAGGAAAATTGGATTTTTTTCACACTCCCGGGGTCAGGAAAATTGGTTTTTTTCACACTCCTGGGGTCAAGAAAATCACATTTTTTCACACTCCCGGGTTCAGGAGATTCTGATTTTTTTTACACTCCCGGGGTCAAGAAAATCACATTTTTTCGCACTCCCGGGTTCAGGAGATTCTGATTTTTTTCACACTCCCGGGGTCAAGAAAATTACATTTTTTCACACTCCCGGGTTCAGGAAATTCTGATATTTTTCACACTCCCGGTGTCATGAAAATCGGATATTTTCATACTCCCGGGTTCAGGAAAATCAGATTATTTTCAAACTCCCCAGGTCAGGAAAATTGGATTTTTTCACACTCCCGGGGTCAGGAAAATTGGATTTTTTTCACACTCAAGGGGTCAGGAAAATTGGATTTTTTTCACACTCCCGGGGTCAGGAAAATTGGATTTTTTTCACACTCCCGGGGTTAGGAAAATTGGGTTTTTTTCACACTCCCGGCGTCAAGAAAATCACATTTTTTCACACTCCAGGGTTCAGGAGATTCTGATTTTTTCACACTCCCGGGGTCAAGAAAATCACAATTTTCGCTCTCCCGGGGTCAGGAAATTTGGATTTTTTCACACTCCCGGGTTCAGGAAATTCTGATATTTTTCACACTCCCGGGGTCAGGAAAATCACATTTTTTCACACTCCTGGGGTCAGGAAATTCTGTTTTTTTCACACTCCCGGTGTCAGGAAAATTGGATTTTTTCACACTCCCGGGGTCAGGAAAATTGGATTTTTTTCACACTCCCGGGGTCAGGAAATTCTGATATTTTTCACACTCCCGGTGTCAGGAAAATTGGATTTTTTTCACACTCCCGGGGTCAGGAAAATTGGATTTTTTTCACACTCCCGGGGTTAAGAAAATCACATTTTTTCACACTCCCGGGTTCAGGAGATTCTGATTTTTTTTACAATCCCGGGGTCAAGAAAATCACATTTTTTCGCACTCCCGGGTTCAGGAAATTCTGATATTTTTCACACTCCCGGGGTCAGGAAAACCAGATATTTTCATATTCCCGGGTTAAGGAAAATCAGATTATTTTCAAACTCCCCGGGTCAGGAAAACTGGATTTTTTTCACACTCCCGGGGTCAGGAAAATTGGATTTTTTCACACTCCCGGGGTCAGGAAAATTGGATTTTTTTCACACTCCCGGGGTCAGGAAAATTGGGTTTTTTTCACACTCCTGGGGTCAAGAAAATCACATTTTTTCACACTCCCAGGTTCAGGAGATTCTGATATTTTTCACACTCCCGGGGTCAAGAAAATCACATTTTTTCGCACTCCCGGGGTCAGGAAATTCTGATATTTTTCACACTCCCGGGTTCAGGAAAATCGGATATTTTCACACTCCCGGGGTCAGGAAAATTGGATTTTTTTCACACTCCCAGAGTCAGGAAAATTGGATTTTTTTCACACTCCCGGTGTCAGGAAAATTGGATTTTTTTCACACTCCCGGGGTCAGGAAAATTGGATTTTTTCACACTCCCGGGGTCAGGAAATTCTGATATTTTTCACACTCCCGGGGTCAGGAAAATCGGATATTTTCATACTCCCGGGTTCAGGAAAGTCAGATTTTTTCACACTCCCGGGGTCAGGAAAATTGGATTTTTTTCACACTCCTGGGGTCAGGAAAATTGGATTTTTTTCACACTCCCGGGGTCAGGAAAATTGGTTTTTTTCACACTCCTGGGGTCAAGAAAATCACATTTTTTCACACTCCCGGGTTCAGGAGATTCTGATTTTTTTCAGACTCCCGGTGTTAGGAAAATCACATTTTTCACACTCCCGGGGTCAGGAGAATTTAATTTTTTTCACACTCCCGGGGTCAAGAAAATCAGATATTTTCACACTCCCGGGGTCAGGAAAATTTAATTTTTTTCACAATCCCGGGGTCAAGAATATCACATTTTTTCACACTCGCAGGGTCAGGAATTTCTGATATTTTCACACTCCCGGGTTCAGGAAAACCAGATTTTTTTCAAACTCCCCGCATCAGGAAAATTGGATTTTTTCACACTCCCGGGGTCAGGAAAATTGGATTTTTTCACACTCCCGGGGTCAGGAAATTCTGATATTTTTCACACTCCCGGGGTCAGGAAAATCACATTTTTTCACACTCTGGGGGTCAGGAAATTCTGTTTTTTTCACACGCCCGGCGTCAGGAAAATTGGATTTTTTCACACTCCCGGGGTCAGGAAAATTGGGTTTTTTTCACACTCCCGGGGTCAAGAAAATCACATTTTTTCACACTCCCGGGTTCAGGAAAATCAGATTATTTTCAAACTCCCCGGGTCAGGAAAATTGGATTTTTTTCACACTCCCGGGGTCAGGAAAATTGGATTTTTTTCACACTCAAGGGGTCAGGAAAATTGGATTTTTTTCACACTCCCGGGGTCAGGAAAATTGGATTTTTTTCACACTCCCGGGGTTAGGAAAATTGGGTTTTTTTCACACTCCCGGCGTCAAGAAAATCACATTTTTTCACACTCCAGGGTTCAGGAGATTCTGATTTTTTCACACTCCCGGGGTCAAGAAAATCACAATTTTCGCTCTCCCGGGGTCAGGAAATTTGGATTTTTTCACACTCCCGGGTTCAGGAAATTCTGATATTTTTCACACTCCCGGGGTCAGGAAAATCACATTTTTTCACACTCCTGGGGTCAGGAAATTCTGTTTTTTTCACACTCCCGGTGTCAGGAAAATTGGATTTTTTCACACTCCCGGGGTCAGGAAAATTGGATTTTTTTCACACTCCCGGGGTCAGGAAATTCTGATATTTTTCACACTCCCGGTGTCAGGAAAATTGGATTTTTTTCACACTCCCGGGGTTAAGAAAATCACATTTTTTCACACTCCCGGGTTCAGGAGATTCTGATTTTTTTTACAATCCCGGGGTCAAGAAAATCACATTTTTTCGCACTCCCGGGTTCAGGAGATTCTGATTTTTTTCACACTCCCGGGGTCAGGAAATTCTGATATTTTTCACACTCCCGGTGTCAGGAAAATTGGATTTTTTTCACACTCCCGGGGTCAGGAAAATTGGATTTTTTTCACACTCCCGGGGTTAAGAAAATCACATTTTTTCACACTCCCGGGTTCAGGAGATTCTGATTTTTTTTACAATCCCGGGGTCAAGAAAATCACATTTTTTCGCACTCCCGGGTTCAGGAAATTCTGATATTTTTCACACTCCCGGGGTCAGGAAAACCAGATATTTTCATATTCCCGGGTTCAGGAAAATCAGATTATTTTCAAACTCCCCGGGTCAGGAAAACTGGATTTTTTTCACACTCCCGGGGTCAGGAAAATTGGATTTTTTTCACACTCCCGGGGTTAAGAAAATCACATTTTTTCACACTCCCGGGTTCAGGAGATTCTGATTTTTTTTACACTCCCGGGGTCAAGAAAATCACATTTTTTCACACTCCCGGGTTCAGGAAATTCTGATATTTTTCACACTCCCGGTGTCATGAAAATCGGATATTTTCATACTCCCGGGTTCAGGAAAATCAGATTATTTTCAAACTCCCCAGGTCAGGAAAATTGGATTTTTTTCACACTCCCGGGGTCAGGAAAATTGGATTTTTTTCACACTCCCGGAGTCAGGAAAATTGGATTTTTTCACACTCCCGGGGTCAGGAAAATTGGGTTTTTTTCACACTCCCGGGGTCAAGAAAATCACATTTTTTCACACTCCCGGGTTCAGGAAAATCAGATTATTTTCAAACTCCCCGGGTCAGGAAAATTGGATTTTTTTCACACTCCCGGGGTCAGGAAAATTGGATTTTTTTCACACTCAAGGGGTCAGGAAAATTGGATTTTTTTCACACTCCCGGGGTCAGGAAAATTGGATTTTTTTCACACTCCCGGGGTTAGGAAAATTGGGTTTTTTTCACACTCCCGGGTTCAGGAGATTCTGATTTTTTTTACAATCCCGGGGTCAAGAAAATCACATTTTTTCGCACTCCCGGGTTCAGGAGATTCTGATTTTTTTCACACTCCCGGGGTCAAGAAAATTACATTTTTTCACACTCCCGGGTTCAGGAAATTCTGATATTTTTCACACTCCCGGTGTCATGAAAATCAGATATTTTCATACTCCCGGGTTCAGGAAAATCAGATTATTTTCAAACTCCCCAGGTCAGGAAAATTGGATTTTTTTCACACTCCCGGGGTCAGGAAAATTGGATTTTTTTCACACTCCCGGAGTCAGGAAAATTGGATTTTTTCACACTCCCGGGGTCAGGAAAATTGGGTTTTTTTCACACTCCCGGGGTCAAGAAAATCACATTTTTTCACACTCCCGGGTTCAGGAAAATCAGATTATTTTCAAACTCCCCGGTTCAGGAAAATTGGATTTTTTTCACACTCCCGGGGTCAGGAAAATTGGATTTTTTTCACACTCAAGGGGTCAGGAAAATTGGATTTTTTTCACACTCCCGGGGTCAGGAAAATTGGATTTTTTTCACACTCCCGGGGTTAGGAAAATTGGGTTTTTTTCACACTCCCGGCGTCGAGAAAATCACATTTTTTCACACTCCAGGGTTCAGGAGATTCTGATTTTTTCACACTCCCGGGGTCAAGAAAATCACAATTTTCGCTCTCCCGGGGTCAGGAAATTTGGATTTTTTCACACTCCCGGGTTCAGGAAATTCTGATATTTTTCACACTCCCGGGGTCAGGAAAATCACATTTTTTCACACTCCTGGGGTCAGGAAATTCTGTTTTTTTCACACTCCCGGTGTCAGGAAAATTGGATTTTTTCACACTCCCGGGGTCAGGAAAATTGGATTTTTTTCACACTCCCGGGGTCAGGAAATTCTGATATTTTTCACACTCCCGGTGTCAGGAAAATTGGATTTTTTTCACACTCCCGGGGTTAAGAAAATCACATTTTTTCACACTCCCGGGTTCAGGAGATTCTGATTTTTTTTACAATCCCGGGGTCAAGAAAATCACATTTTTTCGCACTCCCGGGGTCAGGAAAATTGGATTTTTTTCACACTCCCGGGGTCAGGAAATTCTGATATTTTTCACACTCCCGGTGTCAGGAAAATTGGATTTTTTTCACACTCCCGGGGTCAGGAAAATTGGATTTTTTTCACACTCCCGGGGTTAAGAAAATCACATTTTTTCACACTCCCGGGTTCAGGAGATTCTGATTTTTTTTACAATCCCGGGGTCAAGAAAATCACATTTTTTCGCACTCCCGGGTTCAGGAAATTCTGATATTTTTCACACTCCCGGGGTCAGGAAAACCAGATATTTTCATATTCCCGGGTTCAGGAAAATCAGATTATTTTCAAACTCCCCGGGTCAGGAAAACTGGATTTTTTTCACACTCCCGGGGTCAGGAAAATTGGATTTTTTCACACTCCCGGGGTCAGGAAAATTGGATTTTTTTCACACTCCCGGGGTCAGGAAAATTGGGTTTTTTTCACACTCCCGGGGTCAAGAAAATCACATTTTTTCACACTCCCGGGTTCAGGAGATTCTGATTTTTTCACACTCCCGGGGTCAAGAAAATCACAATTTTCGCTCTCCCGGGGTCAGGAAATTTGGATTTTTTCACACTCCCGGGTTCAGGAAATTCTGATATTTTTCACACTCCCGGGGTCAGGAAAATCACATTTTTTCACACTCCTGGGGTCAGGAAATTCTGTTTTTTTCACACTCCCGGTGTCAGGAAAATTGGATTTTTTCACACTCCCGGGGTCAGGAAAATTGGATTTTTTTCACACTCCCGGGGTCAGGAAATTCTGATATTTTTCACACTCCCGGTGTCAGGAAAATTGGATTTTTTTCACACTCCCGGGGTTAAGAAAATCACATTTTTTCACACTCCCGGGTTCAGGAGATTCTGATTTTTTTTACAATCCCGGGGTCAAGAAAATCACATTTTTTCGCACTCCCGGGGTCAGGAAAATTGGATTTTTTTCACACTCCCGGGGTCAGGAAATTCTGATATTTTTCACACTCCCGGTGTCAGGAAAATTGGATTTTTTTCACACTCCCGGGGTCAGGAAAATTGGATTTTTTTCACACTCCCGGGGTTAAGAAAATCACATTTTTTCACACTCCCGGGTTCAGGAGATTCTGATTTTTTTTACAATCCCGGGGTCAAGAAAATCACATTTTTTCGCACTCCCGGGTTCAGGAAATTCTGATATTTTTCACACTCCCGGGGTCAGGAAAACCAGATATTTTCATATTCCCGGGTTCAGGAAAATCAGATTATTTTCAAACTCCCCGGGTCAGGAAAACTGGATTTTTTTCACACTCCCGGGGTCAGGAAAATTGGATTTTTTCACACTCCCGGGGTCAGGAAAATTGGATTTTTTTCACACTCCCGGGGTCAGGAAAATTGGGTTTTTTTCACACTCCCGGGGTCAAGAAAATCACATTTTTTCACACTCCCGGGTTCAGGAGATTCTGATATTTTTCACACTCCCGGGGTCAAGAAAATCACATTTTTTCGCACTCCCGGGGTCAGGAAATTCTGATATTTTTCACACTCCCGGGTTCAGGAAAATCGGATATTTTCACACTCCCGGGGTCAGGAAAATTGGATTTTTTTCACACTCCCAGAGTCAGGAAAATTGGATTTTTCTCACACTCCCGGTGTCAGGAAAATTGGATTTTTTTCACACTCCCGGGGTCAGGAAAATTGGATTTTTTCACACTCCCGGGGTCAGGAAATTCTGATATTTTTCACACTCCCGGGGTCAGGAAAATCGGATATTTTCATACTCCCGGGTTCAGGAAAGTCAGATTTTTTCACACTCCCGGGTTCAGGAAAATTGGATTTTTTTCACACTCCTGGGGTCAGGAAAATTGGATTTTTTTCACACTCCCGGGGTCAGGAAAATTGGTTTTTTTCACACTCCTGGGGTCAAGAAAATCACATTTTTTCACACTCCCGGGTTCAGGAGATTCTGATTTTTTTTACACTCCCGGGGTCAAGAAAATCACATTTTTTCGCACTCCCGGGTTCAGGAGATTCTGATTTTTTTCACACTCCCGGGGTCAAGAAAATTACATTTTTTCACACTCCCGGGTTCAGGAAATTCTGATATTTTTCACACTCCCGGTGTCATGAAAATCGGATATTTTCATACTCCCGGGTTCAGGAAAATCAGATTATTTTCAAACTCCCCAGGTCAGGAAAATTGGATTTTTTCACACTCCCGGGGTCAGGAAAATTGGATTTTTTTCACACTCAAGGGGTCAGGAAAATTGGATTTTTTTCACACACCCGGGGTCAGGAAAATTGGATTTTTTTCACACTCCCGGGGTTAGGAAAATTGGGTTTTTTTCACACTCCCGGCGTCAAGAAAATCACATTTTTTCACACTCCAGGGTTCAGGAGATTCTGATTTTTTCACACTCCCGGGGTCAAGAAAATCACAATTTTCGCTCTCCCGGGGTCAGGAAATTTGGATTTTTTCACACTCCCGGGTTCAGGAAATTCTGATATTTTTCGCACTCCCGGGTTCAGGAGATTCTGATTTTTTTCACACTCCCGGGGTCAAGAAAATTACATTTTTTCACACTCCCGGGTTCAGGAAATTCTGATATTTTTCACACTCCCGGTGTCATGAAAATCGGATATTTTCATACTCCCGGGTTCAGGAAAATCAGATTATTTTCAAACTCCCCAGGTCAGGAAAATTGGATTTTTTTCACACTCCCGGGGTCAGGAAAATTGGATTTTTTTCACACTCCCGGAGTCAGGAAAATTGGATTTTTTCACACTCCCGGGGTCAGGAAAATTGGGTTTTTTTCACACTCCCGGGGTCAAGAAAATCACATTTTTTCACACTCCCGGGTTCAGGAAAATCAGATTATTTTCAAACTCCCCGGGTCAGGAAAATTGGATTTTTTTCACACTCCCGGGGTCAGGAAAATTGGATTTTTTTCACACTCAAGGGGTCAGGAAAATTGGATTTTTTTCACACTCCCGGGGTCAGGAAAATTGGATTTTTTTCACACTCCCGGGGTTAGGAAAATTGGGTTTTTTTCACACTCCCGGGTTCAGGAAAATCAGATTATTTTCAAACTCCCCGGGTCAGGAAAATTGGATTTTTTTCACACTCCCCGGGTCAGGAAAACTGGATTTTTTTCACACTCCCGGGGTCAGGAAAATTGGATTTTTTTCACACTCCCGGGGTTAAGAAAATCACATTTTTTCACACTCCCGGGTTCAGGAGATTCTGATTTTTTTTACACTCCCGGGGTCAAGAAAATCACATTTTTTCGCACTCCCGGGTTCAGGAGATTCTGATTTTTTTCACACTCCCGGGGTCAAGAAAATTACATTTTTTCACACTCCCGGGTTCAGGAAATTCTGATATTTTTCACACTCCCGGTGTCATGAAAATCGGATATTTTCATACTCCCGGGTTCAGGAAAATCAGATTATTTTCAAACTCCCCAGGTCAGGAAAATTGGATTTTTTTCACACTCCCGGGGTCAGGAAAATTGGATTTTTTTCACACTCCCGGAGTCAGGAAAATTGGATTTTTTCACACTCCCGGGGTCAGGAAAATTGGGTTTTTTTCACACTCCCGGGGTCAAGAAAATCACATTTTTTCACACTCCCGGGTTCAGGAAAATCAGATTATTTTCAAACTCCCCGGGTCAGGAAAATTGGATTTTTTTCACACTCCCGGGGTCAGGAAAATTGGATTTTTTTCACACTCAAGGGGTCAGGAAAATTGGATTTTTTTCACACTCCCGGGGTCAGGAAAATTGGATTTTTTTCACACTCCCGGGGTTAGGAAAATTGGGTTTTTTTCACACTCCCGGCGTCAAGAAAATCACATTTTTTCACACTCCAGGGTTCAGGAGATTCTGATTTTTTCACACTCCCGGGGTCAAGAAAATCACAATTTTCGCTCTCCCGGGGTCAGGAAATTTGGATTTTTTCACACTCCCGGGTTCAGGAAATTCTGATATTTTTCACACTCCCGGGGTCAGGAAAATCACATTTTTTCACACTCCTGGGGTCAGGAAATTCTGTTTTTTTCACACTCCCGGTGTCAGGAAAATTGGATTTTTTCACACTCCCGGGGTCAGGAAAATTGGATTTTTTTCACACTCCCGGGGTCAGGAAATTCTGATATTTTTCACACTCCCGGTGTCAGGAAAATTGGATTTTTTTCACACTCCCGGGGTTAAGAAAATCACATTTTTTCACACTCCCGGGTTCAGGAGATTCTGATTTTTTTTACAATCCCGGGGTCAAGAAAATCACATTTTTTCGCACTCCCGGGGTCAGGAAAATTGGATTTTTTTCACACTCCCGGGGTCAGGAAATTCTGATATTTTTCACACTCCCGGTGTCAGGAAAATTGGATTTTTTTCACACTCCCGGGGTCAGGAAAATTGGATTTTTTTCACACTCCCGGGGTTAAGAAAATCACATTTTTTCACACTCCCGGGTTCAGGAGATTCTGATTTTTTTTACAATCCCGGGGTCAAGAAAATCACATTTTTTCGCACTCCCGGGTTCAGGAAATTCTGATATTTTTCACACTCCCGGGGTCAGGAAAACCAGATATTTTCATATTCCCGGGTTCAGGAAAATCAGATTATTTTCAAACTCCCCGGGTCAGGAAAACTGGATTTTTTTCACACTCCCGGGGTCAGGAAAATTGGATTTTTTCACACTCCCGGGGTCAGGAAAATTGGATTTTTTTCACACTCCCGGGGTCAGGAAAATTGGGTTTTTTTCACACTCCCGGGGTCAAGAAAATCACATTTTTTCACACTCCCGGGTTCAGGAGATTCTGATTTTTTCACACTCCCGGGGTCAAGAAAATCACAATTTTCGCTCTCCCGGGGTCAGGAAATTTGGATTTTTTCACACTCCCGGGTTCAGGAAATTCTGATATTTTTCACACTCCCGGGGTCAGGAAAATCACATTTTTTCACACTCCTGGGGTCAGGAAATTCTGTTTTTTTCACACTCCCGGTGTCAGGAAAATTGGATTTTTTCACACTCCCGGGGTCAGGAAAATTGGATTTTTTTCACACTCCCGGGGTCAGGAAATTCTGATATTTTTCACACTCCCGGTGTCAGGAAAATTGGATTTTTTTCACACTCCCGGGGTTAAGAAAATCACATTTTTTTCACACTCCCGGGTTCAGGAGATTCTGATTTTTTTTACAATCCCGGGGTCAAGAAAATCACATTTTTTCGCACTCCCGGGGTCAGGAAAATTGGATTTTTTTCACACTCCCGGGGTCAGGAAATTCTGATATTTTTCACACTCCCGGTGTCAGGAAAATTGGATTTTTTTCACACTCCCGGGGTCAGGAAAATTGGATTTTTTTCACACTCCCGGGGTTAAGAAAATCACATTTTTTCACACTCCCGGGTTCAGGAGATTCTGATTTTTTTTACAATCCCGGGGTCAAGAAAATCACATTTTTTCGCACTCCCGGGTTCAGGAAATTCTGATATTTTTCACACTCCCGGGGTCAGGAAAACCAGATATTTTCATATTCCCGGGTTCAGGAAAATCAGATTATTTTCAAACTCCCCGGGTCAGGAAAACTGGATTTTTTTCACACTCCCGGGGTCAGGAAAATTGGATTTTTTCACACTCCCGGGGTCAGGAAAATTGGATTTTTTTCACACTCCCGGGGTCAGGAAAATTGGGTTTTTTTCACACTCCCGGGGTCAAGAAAATCACATTTTTTCACACTCCCGGGTTCAGGAGATTCTGATATTTTTCACACTCCCGGGGTCAAGAAAATCACATTTTTTCGCACTCCCGGGGTCAGGAAATTCTGATATTTTTCACACTCCCGGGTTCAGGAAAATCGGATATTTTCACACTCCCGGGGTCAGGAAAATTGGATTTTTTTCACACTCCCAGAGTCAGGAAAATTGGATTTTTCTCACACTCCCGGTGTCAGGAAAATTGGATTTTTTTCACACTCCCGGGGTCAGGAAAATTGGATTTTTTCACACTCCCGGGGTCAGGAAATTCTGATATTTTTCACACTCCCGGGGTCAGGAAAATCGGATATTTTCATACTCCCGGGTTCAGGAAAGTCAGATTTTTTCACACTCCCGGGTTCAGGAAAATTGGATTTTTTTCACACTCCTGGGGTCAGGAAAATTGGATTTTTTTCACACTCCCGGGGTCAGGAAAATTGGTTTTTTTCACACTCCTGGGGTCAAGAAAATCACATTTTTTCACACTCCCGGGTTCAGGAGATTCTGATTTTTTTTACACTCCCGGGGTCAAGAAAATCACATTTTTTCGCACTCCCGGGTTCAGGAGATTCTGATTTTTTTCACACTCCCGGGGTCAAGAAAATTACATTTTTTCACACTCCCGGGTTCAGGAAATTCTGATTTTTTCACACTCCCGGGGTCAAGAAAATCACAATTTTCGCTCTCCCGGGGTCAGGAAATTTGGATTTTTTCACACTCCCGGGTTCAGGAAATTCTGATATTTTTCGCACTCCCGGGTTCAGGAGATTCTGATTTTTTTCACACTCCCGGGGTCAAGAAAATTACATTTTTTCACACTCCCGGGTTCAGGAAATTCTGATATTTTTCACACTCCCGGTGTCATGAAAATCGGATATTTTCATACTCCCGGGTTCAGGAAAATCAGATTATTTTCAAACTCCCCAGGTCAGGAAAATTGGATTTTTTTCACACTCCCGGGGTCAGGAAAATTGGATTTTTTTCACACTCCCGGAGTCAGGAAAATTGGATTTTTTCACACTCCCGGGGTCAGGAAAATTGGGTTTTTTTCACACTCCCGGGGTCAAGAAAATCACATTTTTTCACACTCCCGGGTTCAGGAAAATCAGATTATTTTCAAACTCCCCGGGTCAGGAAAATTGGATTTTTTTCACACTCCCGGGGTCAGGAAAATTGGATTTTTTTCACACTCAAGGGGTCAGGAAAATTGGATTTTTTTCACACTCCCGGGGTCAGGAAAATTGGATTTTTTTCACACTCCCGGGGTTAGGAAAATTGGGTTTTTTTCACACTCCCGGGTTCAGGAGATTCTGATTTTTTTTACAATCCCGGGGTCAAGAAAATCACATTTTTTCGCACTCCCGGGTTCAGGAAATTCTGATATTTTTCACACTCCCGGGGTCAGGAAAACCAGATATTTTCATATTCCCGGGTTCAGGAAAATCAGATTATTTTCAAACTCCCCGGGTCAGGAAAACTGGATTTTTTTCACACTCCCGGGGTCAGGAAAATTGGATTTTTTTCACACTCCCGGGGTTAAGAAAATCACATTTTTTCACACTCCCGGGTTCAGGAGATTCTGATTTTTTTTACACTCCCGGGGTCAAGAAAATCACATTTTTTCGCACTCCCGGGTTCAGGAGATTCTGATTTTTTTCACACTCCCGGGGTCAAGAAAATTACATTTTTTCACACTCCCGGGTTCAGGAAATTCTGATATTTTTCACACTCCCGGTGTCATGAAAATCGGATATTTTCATACTCCCGGGTTCAGGAAAATCAGATTATTTTCAAACTCCCCAGGTCAGGAAAATTGGATTTTTTTCACACTCCCGGGGTCAGGAAAATTGGATTTTTTTCACACTCCCGGAGTCAGGAAAATTGGATTTTTTCACACTCCCGGGGTCAGGAAAATTGGGTTTTTTTCACACTCCCGGGGTCAAGAAAATCACATTTTTTCACACTCCCGGGTTCAGGAAAATCAGATTATTTTCAAACTCCCCGGGTCAGGAAAATTGGATTTTTTTCACACTCCCGGGGTCAGGAAAATTGGATTTTTTTCACACTCAAGGGGTCAGGAAAATTGGATTTTTTTCACACTCCCGGGGTCAGGAAAATTGGATTTTTTTCACACTCCCGGGGTTAGGAAAATTGGGTTTTTTTCACACTCCCGGCGTCAAGAAAATCACATTTTTTCACACTCCAGGGTTCAGGAGATTCTGATTTTTTCACACTCCCGGGGTCAAGAAAATCACAATTTTCGCTCTCCCGGGGTCAGGAAATTTGGATTTTTTCACACTCCCGGGTTCAGGAAATTCTGATATTTTTCACACTCCCGGGGTCAGGAAAATCACATTTTTTCACACTCCTGGGGTCAGGAAATTCTGTTTTTTTCACACTCCCGGTGTCAGGAAAATTGGATTTTTTCACACTCCCGGGGTCAGGAAAATTGGATTTTTTTCACACTCCCGGGGTCAGGAAATTCTGATATTTTTCACACTCCCGGTGTCAGGAAAATTGGATTTTTTTCACACTCCCGGGGTTAAGAAAATCACATTTTTTCACACTCCCGGGTTCAGGAGATTCTGATTTTTTTTACAATCCCGGGGTCAAGAAAATCACATTTTTTCGCACTCCCGGGGTCAGGAAAATTGGATTTTTTTCACACTCCCGGGGTCAGGAAATTCTGATATTTTTCACACTCCCGGTGTCAGGAAAATTGGATTTTTTTCACACTCCCGGGGTCAGGAAAATTGGATTTTTTTCACACTCCCGGGGTTAAGAAAATCACATTTTTTCACACTCCCGGGTTCAGGAGATTCTGATTTTTTTTACAATCCCGGGGTCAAGAAAATCACATTTTTTCGCACTCCCGGGTTCAGGAAATTCTGATATTTTTCACACTCCCGGGGTCAGGAAAACCAGATATTTTCATATTCCCGGGTTCAGGAAAATCAGATTATTTTCAAACTCCCCGGGTCAGGAAAACTGGATTTTTTTCACACTCCCGGGGTCAGGAAAATTGGATTTTTTCACACTCCCGGGGTCAGGAAAATTGGATTTTTTTCACACTCCCGGGGTCAGGAAAATTGGGTTTTTTTCACACTCCCGGGGTCAAGAAAATCACATTTTTTCACACTCCCGGGTTCAGGAGATTCTGATTTTTTCACACTCCCGGGGTCAAGAAAATCACAATTTTCGCTCTCCCGGGGTCAGGAAATTTGGATTTTTTCACACTCCCGGGTTCAGGAAATTCTGATATTTTTCACACTCCCGGGGTCAGGAAAATCACATTTTTTCACACTCCTGGGGTCAGGAAATTCTGTTTTTTTCACACTCCCGGTGTCAGGAAAATTGGATTTTTTCACACTCCCGGGGTCAGGAAAATTGGATTTTTTTCACACTCCCGGGGTCAGGAAATTCTGATATTTTTCACACTCCCGGTGTCAGGAAAATTGGATTTTTTTCACACTCCCGGGGTTAAGAAAATCACATTTTTTCACACTCCCGGGTTCAGGAGATTCTGATTTTTTTTACAATCCCGGGGTCAAGAAAATCACATTTTTTCGCACTCCCGGGGTCAGGAAAATTGGATTTTTTTCACACTCCCGGGGTCAGGAAATTCTGATATTTTTCACACTCCCGGTGTCAGGAAAATTGGATTTTTTTCACACTCCCGGGGTCAGGAAAATTGGATTTTTTTCACACTCCCGGGGTTAAGAAAATCACATTTTTTCACACTCCCGGGTTCAGGAGATTCTGATTTTTTTTACAATCCCGGGGTCAAGAAAATCACATTTTTTCGCACTCCCGGGTTCAGGAAATTCTGATATTTTTCACACTCCCGGGGTCAGGAAAACCAGATATTTTCATATTCCCGGGTTCAGGAAAATCAGATTATTTTCAAACTCCCCGGGTCAGGAAAACTGGATTTTTTTCACACTCCCGGGGTCAGGAAAATTGGATTTTTTCACACTCCCGGGGTCAGGAAAATTGGATTTTTTTCACACTCCCGGGGTCAGGAAAATTGGGTTTTTTTCACACTCCCGGGGTCAAGAAAATCACATTTTTTCACACTCCCGGGTTCAGGAGATTCTGATATTTTTCACACTCCCGGGGTCAAGAAAATCACATTTTTTCGCACTCCCGGGGTCAGGAAATTCTGATATTTTTCACACTCCCGGGTTCAGGAAAATCGGATATTTTCACACTCCCGGGGTCAGGAAAATTGGATTTTTTTCACACTCCCAGAGTCAGGAAAATTGGATTTTTCTCACACTCCCGGTGTCAGGAAAATTGGATTTTTTTCACACTCCCGGGGTCAGGAAAATTGGATTTTTTCACACTCCCGGGGTCAGGAAATTCTGATATTTTTCACACTCCCGGGGTCAGGAAAATCGGATATTTTCATACTCCCGGGTTCAGGAAAGTCAGATTTTTTCACACTCCCGGGTTCAGGAAAATTGGATTTTTTTCACACTCCTGGGGTCAGGAAAATTGGATTTTTTTCACACTCCCGGGGTCAGGAAAATTGGTTTTTTTCACACTCCTGGGGTCAAGAAAATCACATTTTTTCACACTCCCGGGTTCAGGAGATTCTGATTTTTTTTACACTCCCGGGGTCAGGAAAATCACATTTTTTCGCACTCCCGGGTTCAGGAGATTCTGATTTTTTTCACACTCCCGGGGTCAAGAAAATTACATTTTTTCACACTCCCGGGTTCAGGAAATTCTGATATTTTTCACACTCCCGGTGTCATGAAAATCGGATATTTTCATACTCCCGGGTTCAGGAAAATCAGATTATTTTCAAACTCCCCAGGTCAGGAAAATTGGATTTTTTCACACTCCCGGGGTCAGGAAAATTGGATTTTTTTCACACTCAAGGGGTCAGGAAAATTGGATTTTTTTCACACTCCCGGGGTCAGGAAAATTGGATTTTTTTCACACTCCCGGGGTTAGGAAAATTGGGTTTTTTTCACACTCCCGGCGTCAAGAAAATCACATTTTTTCACACTCCAGGGTTCAGGAGATTCTGATTTTTTCACACTCCCGGGGTCAAGAAAATCACAATTTTCGCTCTCCCGGGGTCAGGAAATTTGGATTTTTTCACACTCCCGGGTTCAGGAAATTCTGATATTTTTCACACTCCCGGGGTCAGGAAAATCACATTTTTTCACACTCCTGGGGTCAGGAAATTCTGTTTTTTTCACACTCCCGGTGTCAGGAAAATTGGATTTTTTCACACTCCCGGGGTCAGGAAAATTGGATTTTTTTCACACTCCCGGGGTCAGGAAATTCTGATATTTTTCACACTCCCGGTGTCAGGAAAATTGGATTTTTTTCACACTCCCGGGGTCAGGAAAATTGGATTTTTTTCACACTCCCGGGGTTAAGAAAATCACATTTTTTCACACTCCCGGGTTCAGGAGATTCTGATTTTTTTTACAATCCCGGGGTCAAGAAAATCACATTTTTTCGCACTCCCGGGTTCAGGAAATTCTGATATTTTTCACACTCCCGGGGTCAGGAAAACCAGATATTTTCATATTCCCGGGTTAAGGAAAATCAGATTATTTTCAAACTCCCCGGGTCAGGAAAACTGGATTTTTTTCACACTCCCGGGGTCAGGAAAATTGGATTTTTTCACACTCCCGGGGTCAGGAAAATTGGATTTTTTTCACACTCCCGGGGTCAGGAAAATTGGGTTTTTTTCACACTCCTGGGGTCAAGAAAATCACATTTTTTCACACTCCCAGGTTCAGGAGATTCTGATATTTTTCACACTCCCGGGGTCAAGAAAATCACATTTTTTCGCACTCCCGGGGTCAGGAAATTCTGATATTTTTCACACTCCCGGGTTCAGGAAAATCGGATATTTTCACACTCCCGGGGTCAGGAAAATTGGATTTTTTTCACACTCCCAGAGTCAGGAAAATTGGATTTTTTTCACACTCCCGGTGTCAGGAAAATTGGATTTTTTTCACACTCCCGGGGTCAGGAAAATTGGATTTTTTCACACTCCCGGGGTCAGGAAATTCTGATATTTTTCACACTCCCGGGGTCAGGAAAATCGGATATTTTCATACTCCCGGGTTCAGGAAAGTCAGATTTTTTCACACTCCCGGGGTCAGGAAAATTGGATTTTTTTCACACTCCTGGGGTCAGGAAAATTGGATTTTTTTCACACTCCCGGGGTCAGGAAAATTGGTTTTTTTCACACTCCTGGGGTCAAGAAAATCACATTTTTTCACACTCCCGGGTTCAGGAGATTCTGATTTTTTTCAGACTCCCGGTGTTAGGAAAATCACATTTTTCACACTCCCGGGGTCAGGAGAATTTAATTTTTTTCACACTCCCGGGGTCAAGAAAATCAGATATTTTCACACTCCCGGGGTCAGGAAAATTTAATTTTTTTCACAATCCCGGGGTCAAGAATATCACATTTTTTCACACTCGCAGGGTCAGGAATTTCTGATATTTTCACACTCCCGGGTTCAGGAAAACCAGATTTTTTTCAAACTCCCCGCATCAGGAAAATTGGATTTTTTCACACTCCCGGGGTCAGGAAAATTGGATTTTTTCACACTCCCGGGGTCAGGAAATTCTGATATTTTTCACACTCCCGGGGTCAGGAAAATCACATTTTTTCACACTCTGGGGGTCAGGAAATTCTGTTTTTTTCACACGCCCGGCGTCAGGAAAATTGGATTTTTTTCACACTCCCGGAGTCAGGAAAATTGGATTTTTTCACACTCCCGGGGTCAAGAAAATCACATTTTTTCGCACTCCCGGGTTCAGGAGATTCTGATTTTTTTCACACTCCCGGGGTCAAGAAAATTACATTTTTTCACACTCCCGGGTTCAGGAAATTCTGATATTTTTCACACTCCCGGTGTCATGAAAATCGGATATTTTCATACTCCCGGGTTCAGGAAAATCAGATTATTTTCAAACTCCCCAGGTCAGGAAAATTGGATTTTTTTCACACTCCCGGGGTCAGGAAAATTGGATTTTTTTCACACTCCCGGAGTCAGGAAAATTGGATTTTTTCACACTCCCGGGGTCAGGAAAATTGGGTTTTTTTCACACTCCCGGGGTCAAGAAAATCACATTTTTTCACACTCCCGGGTTCAGGAAAATCAGATTATTTTCAAACTCCCCGGGTCAGGAAAATTGGATTTTTTTCACACTCCCGGGGTCAGGAAAATTGGATTTTTTTCACACTCAAGGGGTCAGGAAAATTGGATTTTTTTCACACTCCCGGGGTCAGGAAAATTGGATTTTTTTCACACTCCCGGGGTTAGGAAAATTGGGTTTTTTTCACACTCCCGGCGTCAAGAAAATCACATTTTTTCACACTCCAGGGTTCAGGAGATTCTGATTTTTTCACACTCCCGGGGTCAAGAAAATCACAATTTTCGCTCTCCCGGGGTCAGGAAATTTGGATTTTTTCACACTCCCGGGTTCAGGAAATTCTGATATTTTTCACACTCCCGGGGTCAGGAAAATCACATTTTTTCACACTCCTGGGGTCAGGAAATTCTGTTTTTTTCACACTCCCGGTGTCAGGAAAATTGGATTTTTTCACACTCCCGGGGTCAGGAAAATTGGATTTTTTTCACACTCCCGGGGTCAGGAAATTCTGATATTTTTCACACTCCCGGTGTCAGGAAAATTGGATTTTTTTCACACTCCCGGGGTCAGGAAAATTGGATTTTTTTCACACTCCCGGGGTTAAGAAAATCACATTTTTTCACACTCCCGGGTTCAGGAGATTCTGATTTTTTTTACAATCCCGGGGTCAAGAAAATCACATTTTTTCGCACTCCCGGGTTCAGGAAATTCTGATATTTTTCACACTCCCGGGGTCAGGAAAACCAGATATTTTCATATTCCCGGGTTAAGGAAAATCAGATTATTTTCAAACTCCCCGGGTCAGGAAAACTGGATTTTTTTCACACTCCCGGGGTCAGGAAAATTGGATTTTTTCACACTCCCGGGGTCAGGAAAATTGGATTTTTTTCACACTCCCGGGGTCAGGAAAATTGGGTTTTTTTCACACTCCTGGGGTCAAGAAAATCACATTTTTTCACACTCCCAGGTTCAGGAGATTCTGATATTTTTCACACTCCCGGGGTCAAGAAAATCACATTTTTTCGCTCTCCCGGGGTCAGGAAATTCTGATATTTTTCACACTCCCGGGTTCAGGAAAATCGGATATTTTCACACTCCCGGGGTCAGGAAAATTGGATTTTTTTCACACTCCCAGAGTCAGGAAAATTGGATTTTTTTCACACTCCCGGTGTCAGGAAAATTGGATTTTTTTCACACTCCCGGGGTCAGGAAAATTGGATTTTTTCACACTCCCGGGGTCAGGAAATTCTGATATTTTTCACACTCCCGGGGTCAGGAAAATCGGATATTTTCATACTCCCGGGTTCAGGAAAGTCAGATTTTTTCACACTCCCGGGGTCAGGAAAATTGGATTTTTTTCACACTCCCGGGGTCAGGAAAATTGGTTTTTTTCACACTCCTGGGGTCAAGAAAATCACATTTTTTCACACTCCCGGGTTCAGGAGATTCTGATTTTTTTCAGACTCCCGGTGTTAGGAAAATCACATTTTTCACACTCCCGGGGTCAGGAGAATTTAATTTTTTTCACACTCCCGGGGTCAAGAAAATCAGATATTTTCACACTCCCGGGGTCAGGAAAATTTAATTTTTTTCACAATCCCGGGGTCAAGAATATCACATTTTTTCACACTCGCAGGGTCAGGAATTTCTGATATTTTCACACTCCCGGGTTCAGGAAAACCAGATTTTTTTCAAACTCCCCGCATCAGGAAAATTGGATTTTTTCACACTCCCGGGGTCAGGAAAATTGGATTTTTTCACACTCCCGGGGTCAGGAAATTCTGATATTTTTCACACTCCCGGGGTCAGGAAAATCACATTTTTTCACACTCTGGGGGTCAGGAAATTCTGTTTTTTTCACACGCCCGGCGTCAGGAAAATTGGATTTTTTTCACACTCCCGGAGTCAGGAAAATTGGATTTTTTCACACTCCCGGGGTCAAGAAAATCACATTTTTTCGCACTCCCGGGTTCAGGAGATTCTGATTTTTTTCACACTCCCGGGGTCAAGAAAATTACATTTTTTCACACTCCCGGGTTCAGGAAATTCTGATATTTTTCACACTCCCGGTGTCATGAAAATCGGATATTTTCATACTCCCGGGTTCAGGAAAATCAGATTATTTTCAAACTCCCCAGGTCAGGAAAATTGGATTTTTTTCACACTCCCGGGGTCAGGAAAATTGGATTTTTTTCACACTCCCGGAGTCAGGAAAATTGGATTTTTTCACACTCCCGGGGTCAGGAAAATTGGGTTTTTTTCACACTCCCGGGGTCAAGAAAATCACATTTTTTCACACTCCCGGGTTCAGGAAAATCAGATTATTTTCAAACTCCCCGGGTCAGGAAAATTGGATTTTTTTCACACTCCCGGGGTCAGGAAAATTGGATTTTTTTCACACTCAAGGGGTCAGGAAAATTGGATTTTTTTCACACTCCCGGGGTCAGGAAAATTGGATTTTTTTCACACTCCCGGGGTTAGGAAAATTGGGTTTTTTTCACACTCCCGGCGTCAAGAAAATCACATTTTTTCACACTCCAGGGTTCAGGAGATTCTGATTTTTTCACACTCCCGGGGTCAAGAAAATCACAATTTTCGCTCTCCCGGGGTCAGGAAATTTGGATTTTTTCACACTCCCGGGTTCAGGAAATTCTGATATTTTTCACACTCCCGGGGTCAGGAAAATCACATTTTTTCACACTCCTGGGGTCAGGAAATTCTGTTTTTTTCACACTCCCGGTGTCAGGAAAATTGGATTTTTTCACACTCCCGGGGTCAGGAAAATTGGATTTTTTTCACACTCCCGGGGTCAGGAAATTCTGATATTTTTCACACTCCCGGTGTCAGGAAAATTGGATTTTTTCACACTCCCGGGGTCAGGAAAATTGGATTTTTTTCACACTCCCGGGGTTAAGAAAATCACATTTTTTCGCACTCCCGGGTTCAGGAAATTCTGATATTTTTCACACTCCCGGGGTCAGGAAAACCAGATATTTTCATATTCCCGGGTTCAGGAAAATCAGATTATTTTCAAACTCCCCGGGTCAGGAAAACTGGATTTTTTTCACACTCCCGGGGTCAGGAAAATTGGATTTTTTCACACTCCCGGGGTCAGGAAAATTGGATTTTTTTCACACTCCCGGGGTCAGGAAAATTGGGTTTTTTTCACACTCCCGGGGTCAAGAAAATCACATTTTTTCACACTCCCAGGTTCAGGAGATTCTGATATTTTTCACACTCCCGGGGTCAAGAAAATCACATTTTTTCGCACTCCCGGGGTCAGGAAATTCTGATATTTTTCACACTCCCGGGTTCAGGAAAATCGGATATTTTCACACTCCCGGGGTCAGGAAAATTGGATTTTTTTCACACTCCCAGAGTCAGGAAAATTGGATTTTTTTCACACTCCCGGTGTCAGGAAAATTGGATTTTTTTCACACTCCCGGGGTCAGGAAAATTGGATTTTTTCACACTCCCGGGGTCAGGAAATTCTGATATTTTTCACACTCCCGGGGTCAGGAAAATCGGATATTTTCATACTCCCGGGTTCAGGAAAGTCAGATTTTTTCACACTCCCGGGGTCAGGAAAATTGGATTTTTTTCACACTCCTGGGGTCAGGAAAATTGGATTTTTTTCACACTCCCGGGGTCAGGAAAATTGGTTTTTTTCACACTCCTGGGGTCAAGAAAATCACATTTTTTCACACTCCCGGGTTCAGGAGATTCTGATTTTTTTCAGACTCCCGGTGTTAGGAAAATCACATTTTTCACACTCCCGGGGTCAGGAGAATTTAATTTTTTTCACACTCCCGGGGTCAAGAAAATCAGATATTTTCACACTCCCGGGGTCAGGAAAATTTAATTTTTTTCACAATCCCGGGGTCAAGAATATCACATTTTTTCACACTCGCAGGGTCAGGAATTTCTGATATTTTCACACTCCCGGGTTCTGGAAAACCAGATTTTTTTCAAACTCCCCGCATCAGGAAAATTGGATTTTTTCACACTCCCGGGGTCAGGAAAATTAGATTTTTTCACACTCCCGGGGTCAGGAAAATTGGATTTTTTTCACACTCCCGGGGTCAGGAAATTCTGATATTTTTCACACTCCCGGTGTCAGGAAAATTGGATTTTTTTCACACTCCCGGGGTCAGGAAAATTGGATTTTTTTCACACTCCCGGGGTTAAGAAAATCACATTTTTTCGCACTCCCGGGTTCAGGAAATTCTGATATTTTTCACACTCCCGGGGTCAGGAAAACCAGATATTTTCATATTCCCGGGTTCAGGAAAATCAGATTATTTTCAAACTCCCCGGGTCAGGAAAACTGGATTTTTTTCACACTCCCGGGGTCAGGAAAATTGGATTTTTTCACACTCCCGGGGTCAGGAAAATTGGATTTTTTTCACACTCCCGGGGTCAGGAAAATTGGGTTTTTTTCACACTCCCGGGGTCAAGAAAATCACATTTTTTCACACTCCCAGGTTCAGGAGATTCTGATATTTTTCACACTCCCGGGGTCAAGAAAATCACATTTTTTCGCACTCCCGGGGTCAGGAAATTCTGATATTTTTCACACTCCCGGGTTCAGGAAAATCGGATATTTTCACACTCCCGGGGTCAGGAAAATTGGATTTTTTTCACACTCCCAGAGTCAGGAAAATTGGATTTTTTTCACACTCCCGGTGTCAGGAAAATTGGATTTTTTTCACACTCCCGGGGTCAGGAAAATTGGATTTTTTCACACTCCCGGGGTCAGGAAATTCTGATATTTTTCACACTCCCGGGGTCAGGAAAATCGGATATTTTCATACTCCCGGGTTCAGGAAAGTCAGATTTTTTCACACTCCCGGGGTCAGGAAAATTGGATTTTTTTCACACTCCTGGGGTCAGGAAAATTGGATTTTTTTCACACTCCCGGGGTCAGGAAAATTGGTTTTTTTCACACTCCTGGGGTCAAGAAAATCACATTTTTTCACACTCCCGGGTTCAGGAGATTCTGATTTTTTTCAGACTCCCGGTGTTAGGAAAATCACATTTTTCACACTCCCGGGGTCAGGAGAATTTAATTTTTTTCACACTCCCGGGGTCAAGAAAATCAGATATTTTCACACTCCCGGGGTCAGGAAAATTTAATTTTTTTCACAATCCCGGGGTCAAGAATATCACATTTTTTCACACTCGCAGGGTCAGGAATTTCTGATATTTTCACACTCCCGGGTTCTGGAAAACCAGATTTTTTTCAAACTCCCCGCATCAGGAAAATTGGATTTTTTCACACTCCCGGGGTCAGGAAAATTAGATTTTTTCACACTCCCGGGGTCAGGAAATTCTGATATTTTTCACACTCCCGGGGTCAGGAAAATCACATTTTTTCACACTCTGGGGGTCAGGAAATTCTGTTTTTTCACACGCCCGGCGTCAGGAAAATTGGATTTTTTTCACACTCCCGGAGTCAGGAAAATTGGATTTTTTCACACTCCCGGGGTCAAGAAAATCACATTTTTTCACACTCCTGGGTTCAGGAGATTCTGATTTTTTTCACACACCCGGGGTCAAGAAAATCACATTTTTTCGCACTCCCGGGTTCAGGAGATTCTGATTTTCTTCACACTCCCGGGGTCAAGAAAATCACATTTTTTCACACTCCCGGGTTCAGGAAATTCTGATATTTTTCACACTCCCGGGTTCAGGAAAATCAGATTATTTTCAAACTCCCCGGGTCAGGAAAATTGGATTTTTTTCACACTCCCGGGGTCAGGAAAATTGGATTTTTTTCACACTCAAGGGGTCAGGAAAATTGGATTTTTTTCACACTCCCGGGGTCAGGAAAATTGGATTTTTTTCACACTCCCGGGGTTAGGAAAATTGGGTTTTTTTCACACTCCCGGGGTCAGGAAAATTGGGTTTTTTTCACACTCCCGGGGTCAAGAAAATCACATTTTTTCACACTCCCGGGTTCAGGAGATTCTGATTTTTTCACACTCCCGGGGTCAAGAAAATCACATTTTTTCGCTCTCCCGGGGTCAGGAAATTTGGATTTTTTCACACTCCCGGGTTCAGGAAAATTGGATTTTTTCACACTCCCGGGGTCAGGAAATTCTGATATTTTTCACACTCCCTGGGTCAGGAAAATCACATTTTTTCACACTCCTGGGGTCAGGAAATTCTATTTTTTTCACACTCCCGGTGTCAGGAAAATTGGATTTTTTCACACTCCCGGGGTCAGGAAAATTGGATTTTTTTCACACTCCCGGGGTCAGGAAAATTGGATTTTTTCACACTCCCGGGGTCAGGAAATTCTGATATTTTTCACACTCCCGGGGTCAGGAAAATCACATTTTTTCACACTCCCGGGTTCAGGAGATTCTGATTTTTTTCACACTCCCGGGTTCAGGAAAATCACATTTTTTCACACTCCTGGGGTCAGGAAATTCTGTTTTTTTCACACTCCCGGTGTCAGGAAAATTGGATTTTTTCACACTCCCGGGGTCAGGAAAATCTGATATTTTTCACACTCCCGGTGTCAGGAAAATTGGATTTTTTTCACACTCCCGGGGTCAGGAAAATTGGATTTTTTTCACACTCCCGGGGTTAAGAAAATCACATTTTTTCACACTCCCGGGTTCAGGAGATTCTGATTTTTTTTACAATCCCGGGGTCAAGAAAATCACATTTTTTCGCACTCCCGGGTTCAGGAAATTCTGATATTTTTCACACTCCCGGGGTCAGGAAAACCAGATATTTTCATATTCCCGGGTTCAGGAAAATCAGATTATTTTCAAACTCCCCGGGTCAGGAAAACTGGATTTTTTTCACACTCCCGGGGTCAGGAAAATTGGATTTTTTCACACTCCCGGGGTCAGGAAAATTGGATTTTTTTCACACTCCCGGGGTCAGGAAAATTGGGTTTTTTTCACACTCCCGGGGTCAAGAAAATCACATTTTTTCACACTCCCGGGTTCAGGAGATTCTGATATTTTTCACACTCCCGGGGTCAAGAAAATCACATTTTTTCGCACTCCCGGGGTCAGGAAATTCTGATATTTTTCACACTCCCGGGTTCAGGAAAATCGGATATTTTCACACTCCCGGGGTCAGGAAAATTGGATTTTTTTCACACTCCCAGAGTCAGGAAAATTGGATTTTTTTCACACTCCCGGTGTCAGGAAAATTGGATTTTTTTCACACTCCCGGGGTCAGGAAAATTGGATTTTTTCACACTCCCGGGGTCAGGAAATTCTGATATTTTTCACACTCCCGGGGTCAGGAAAATCGGATATTTTCACACTCCTGGGGTCAAGAAAATCACATTTTTTCACACTCCCGGGTTCAGGAGATTCTGATTTTTTTCAGACTCCCGGTGTTAGGAAAATCACATTTTTCACACTCCCGGGGTCAGGAGAATTTAATTTTTTTCACACTCCCGGGGTCAAGAAAATCAGATATTTTCACACTCCCGGGGTCAGGAAAATTTAATTTTTTTCACAATCCCGGGGTCAAGAATATCACATTTTTTCACACTCGCAGGGTCAGGAATTTCTGATATTTTCACACTCCCGGGTTCAGGAAAACCAGATTTTTTTCAAACTCCCCGCATCAGGAAAATTGGATTTTTTCACACTCCCGGGGTCAGGAAAATTGGATTTTTTCACACTCCCGGGGTCAGGAAATTCTGATATTTTTCACACTCCCGGGGTCAGGAAAATCACATTTTTTCACACTCTGGGGGTCAGGAAATTCTGTTTTTTCACACGCCCGGCGTCAGGAAAATTGGATTTTTTCACACTCCCGGAGTCAGGAAAATTGGATTTTTTCACACTCCCGGGGTCAAGAAAATCACATTTTTTCACACTCCCGGGTTCAGGAGATTCTGATTTTTTTCACACTCCCGGGGTCAAGAAAATCACATTTTTTCGCACTCCCGGGTTCAGGAGATTCTGATTTTCTTCACACTCCCGGGGTCAAGAAAATCACATTTTTTCACACTCCCGGGTTCAGGAAATTCTGATATTTTTCACACTCCCGGGTTCAGGAAAATCAGATTATTTTCAAACTCCCCGGGTCAGGAAATTCTGATATTTTTCACACTCCCTGGGTCAGGAAAATCACATTTTTTCACACTCCTGGGGTCAGGAAATTCTATTTTTTTCACACTCCCGGTGTCAGGAAAATTGGATTTTTTCACACTCCCGGGGTCAGGAAAATTGGATTTTTTTCACACTCCCGGGGTCAGGAAAATTGGATTTTTTCACACTCCTGGGGTCAGGAAATTCTGATATTTTTCACACTCCCGGGGTCAGGAAAATCACATTTTTTCACACTCCCGGGTTCAGGAGATTCTGATTTTTTTCACACTCCCGGGGTCAGGATATTTGGATTTTTTCACACTCCCGGGGTCAGGAAAATTGGATTTTTTCACACTCCCGGGGTCAGGAAATTCTGATATTTTTCACACTCCCGGGGTCAGGAAAATCTCATTTTTTCACACTCCGGGGGTCAGGAAATTCTGTTTTTTCACACGCCCGGCGTCAGGAAAATTGGATTTTTTTCACACTCCCGGAATCAGGAAAATTGGATTTTTTCACACTCCCGGGGTCAGGAAAATTGGGTTTTTTTCACACTCCCGGGGTCAAGAAAATCACATTTTTTCACACTCCCGGGTTCAGGAAAATCTCATTTTTTCACACTCCTGGGGTCAGGAAATTCTGTTTTTTTCACACTCCCGGGGTCAGGAAAATTGGAGTTTTTTTCACACTCCTGGGGTCAGGAAAATTGGGTTTTTTTCACACTCCTGGGGTCAAGAAAATCACATTTTTTCACACTCCCGGGTTCAGGAGATTCTGATTTTTTTCAGACTCCCGGTGTTAGGAAAATCACATTTTTCACACTCCCTGGTTCAGGAGAATTTAATTTTTTTCACACTCCCGGGGTCAAGAAAATCAGATATTTTCACACTCCCGGGGTCAGGAAAATTTAATTTTTTTCACAATCCCGGGGTCAAGAAAATCACATTTTTTCACACTCGCAGGGTCAGGAAATTCTGATATTTTCACACTCCCGGGTTCAGGAAAACCAGATTTTTTTCAAACTCCCCGGGTCAGGAAAATTGGATTTTTTCACACTCCCGGGGTCAGGAAAATTGGATTTTTTCACACTCCCGGGGTCAGGAAATTCTGATATTTTTCACACTCCCAGGGTCAGGAAAATCACATTTTTTCACACTCCGGGGGTCAGGAAATTCTGTTTTTTCACACGCCCGGCGTCAGGAAAATTGGATTTTTTTCACACTCCCGGAATCAGGAAAATTGGATTTTTTCACACTCCCGGGTTCAGGAAAATTGGGTTTTTTCACACTCCCGGGGTCAAGAAAATCACATTTTTTCACACTCCCGGGTTCAGGAGATTCTGATTTTTTCACACTCCCGGGGTCAAGAAAATCACATTTTTTCGCACACCCGGGTTCAGGAGATTCTGATTTTTTTCACACTCCCGGGGTCAAGAAAATCAAATTTTTTCACACTCCCGGGTTCAGGAAATTCTGATATTTTTCACACTCCCGGGTTCAGGAAAATCAGATTATTTTCAAACTCCCCGGGTCAGGAAAATTGGATTTTTTCACACTCCCGGGGTCAGGAAAATTGGATTTTTTCACACTCCCGGGGTCAGGAAAATTGGATTTTTTTCACACTCCCGGGGTCAGGAAATTCTGATATTTTTCACACTCCCGGGGTCAGGAAAATCACATTTTTTCACACTCTGGGGGTCAGGAAATTCTGTTTTTTCACACGCCCGGCGTCAGGAAAATTGGATTTTTTTCACACTCCCGGAGTCAGGAAAATTGGATTTTTTCACACTCCCGGGGTCAAGAAAATCACATTTTTTCACACTCCTGGGTTCAGGAGATTCTGATTTTTTTCACACACCCGGGGTCAAGAAAATCACATTTTTTCGCACTCCCGGGTTCAGGAGATTCTGATTTTCTTCACACTCCCGGGGTCAAGAAAATCACATTTTTTCACACTCCCGGGTTCAGGAAATTCTGATATTTTTCACACTCCCGGGTTCAGGAAAATCAGATTATTTTCAAACTCCCCGGGTCAGGAAAATTGGATTTTTTTCACACTCCCGGGGTCAGGAAAATTGGATTTTTTTCACACTCAAGGGGTCAGGAAAATTGGATTTTTTTCACACTCCCGGGGTCAGGAAAATTGGATTTTTTTCACACTCCCGGGGTTAGGAAAATTGGGTTTTTTTCACACTCCCGGGGTCAGGAAAATTGGGTTTTTTTCACACTCCCGGGGTCAAGAAAATCACATTTTTTCACACCTCCGGGTTCAGGAGATTCTGATTTTTTCACACTCCCGGGGTCAAGAAAATCACATTTTTTCGCTCTCCCGGGGTCAGGAAATTTGGATTTTTTCACACTCCCGGGTTCAGGAAAATTGGATTTTTTCACACTCCCGGGGTCAGGAAATTCTGATATTTTTCACACTCCCTGGGTCAGGAAAATCACATTTTTTCACACTCCTGGGGTCAGGAAATTCTATTTTTTTCACACTCCCGGTGTCAGGAAAATTGGATTTTTTCACACTCCCGGGGTCAGGAAAATTGGATTTTTTTCACACTCCCGGGGTCAGGAAAATTGGATTTTTTCACACTCCCGGGGTCAGGAAATTCTGATATTTTTCACACTCCCGGGGTCAGGAAAATCACATTTTTTCACACTCCCGGGTTCAGGAGATTCTGATTTTTTTCACACTCCCGGGTTCAGGAAAATCACATTTTTTCACACTCCTGGGGTCAGGTAATTCTGTTTTTTTCACACTCCCGGTGTCAGGAAAATTGGATTTTTTCACACTCCCGGGGTCAGGAAAATCTGATATTTTTCACACTCCCGGTGTCAGGAAAATTGGATTTTTTTCACACTCCCGGGGTCAGGAAAATTGGATTTTTTTCACACTCCCGGGGTTAAGAAAATCACATTTTTTCACACTCCCGGGTTCAGGAGATTCTGATTTTTTTTACAATCCCGGGGTCAAGAAAATCACATTTTTTCGCACTCCCGGGTTCAGGAAATTCTGATATTTTTCACACTCCCGGGGTCAGGAAAACCAGATATTTTCATATTCCCGGGTTCAGGAAAATCAGATTATTTTCAAACTCCCCGGGTCAGGAAAACTGGATTTTTTTCACACTCCCGGGGTCAGGAAAATTGGATTTTTTCACACTCCCGGGGTCAGGAAAATTGGATTTTTTTCACACTCCCGGGGTCAGGAAAATTGGGTTTTTTTCACACTCCCGGGGTCAAGAAAATCACATTTTTTCACACTCCCGGGTTCAGGAGATTCTGATATTTTTCACACTCCCGGGGTCAAGAAAATCACATTTTTTCGCACTCCCGGGGTCAGGAAATTCTGATATTTTTCACACTCCCGGGTTCAGGAAAATCGGATATTTTCACACTCCCGGGGTCAGGAAAATTGGATTTTTTTCACACTCCCAGAGTCAGGAAAATTGGATTTTTTTCACACTCCCGGTGTCAGGAAAATTGGATTTTTTTCACACTCCCGGGGTCAGGAAAATTGGATTTTTTCACACTCCCGGGGTCAGGAAATTCTGATATTTTTCACACTCCCGGGGTCAGGAAAATCGGATATTTTCACACTCCTGGGGTCAAGAAAATCACATTTTTTCACACTCCCGGGTTCAGGAGATTCTGATTTTTTTCAGACTCCCGGTGTTAGGAAAATCACATTTTTCACACTCCCGGGGTCAGGAGAATTTAATTTTTTTCACACTCCCGGGGTCAAGAAAATCAGATATTTTCACACTCCCGGGGTCAGGAAAATTTAATTTTTTTCACAATCCCGGGGTCAAGAATATCACATTTTTTCACACTCGCAGGGTCAGGAATTTCTGATATTTTCACACTCCCGGGTTCAGGAAAACCAGATTTTTTTCAAACTCCCCGCATCAGGAAAATTGGATTTTTTCACACTCCCGGGGTCAGGAAAATTGGATTTTTTCACACTCCCGGGGTCAGGAAATTCTGATATTTTTCACACTCCCGGGGTCAGGAAAATCACATTTTTTCACACTCTGGGGGTCAGGAAATTCTGTTTTTTCACACGCCCGGCGTCAGGAAAATTGGATTTTTTCACACTCCCGGAGTCAGGAAAATTGGATTTTTTCACACTCCCGGGGTCAAGAAAATCACATTTTTTCACACTCCCGGGTTCAGGAGATTCTGATTTTTTTCACACTCCCGGGGTCAAGAAAATCACATTTTTTCGCACTCCCGGGTTCAGGAGATTCTGATTTTCTTCACACTCCCGGGGTCAAGAAAATCACATTTTTTCACACTCCCGGGTTCAGGAAATTCTGATATTTTTCACACTCCCGGGTTCAGGAAAATCAGATTATTTTCAAACTCCCCGGGTCAGGAAATTCTGATATTTTTCACACTCCCTGGGTCAGGAAAATCACATTTTTTCACACTCCTGGGGTCAGGAAATTCTATTTTTTTCACACTCCCGGTGTCAGGAAAATTGGATTTTTTCACACTCCCGGGGTCAGGAAAATTGGATTTTTTTCACACTCCCGGGGTCAGGAAAATTGGATTTTTTCACACTCCTGGGGTCAGGAAATTCTGATATTTTTCACACTCCCGGGGTCCGGAAAATCACATTTTTTCACACTCCCGGGTTCAGGAGATTCTGATTTTTTTCACACTCCCGGGGTCAGGATATTTGGATTTTTTCACACTCCCGGGGTCAGGAAAATTGGATTTTTTCACACTCCCGGGGTCAGGAAATTCTGATATTTTTCACACTCCCGGGGTCAGGAAAATCTCATTTTTTCACACTCCGGGGGTCAGGAAATTCTGTTTTTTCACACGCCCGGCGTCAGGAAAATTGGATTTTTTTCACACTCCCGGAATCAGGAAAATTGGATTTTTTCACACTCCCGGGGTCAGGAAAATTGGGTTTTTTTCACACTCCCGGGGTCAAGAAAATCACATTTTTTCACACTCCCGGGTTCAGGAAAATCTCATTTTTTCACACTCCTGGGGTCAGGAAATTCTGTTTTTTTCACACTCCCGGGGTCAGGAAAATTGGAGTTTTTTTCACACTCCTGGGGTCAGGAAAATTGGGTTTTTTTCACACTCCTGGGGTCAAGAAAATCACATTTTTTCACACTCCCGGGTTCAGGAGATTCTGATTTTTTTCAGACTCCCGGTGTTAGGAAAATCACATTTTTCACACTCCCTGGTTCAGGAGAATTTAATTTTTTTCACACTCCCGGGGTCAAGAAAATCAGATATTTTCACACTCCCGGGGTCAGGAAAATTTAATTTTTTTCACAATCCCGGGGTCAAGAAAATCACATTTTTTCACACTCGCAGGGTCAGGAAATTCTGATATTTTCACACTCCCGGGTTCAGGAAAACCAGATTTTTTTCAAACTCCCCGGGTCAGGAAAATTGGATTTTTTCACACTCCCGGGGTCAGGAAAATTGGATTTTTTCACACTCCCGGGGTCAGGAAATTCTGATATTTTTCACACTCCCAGGGTCAGGAAAATCACATTTTTTCACACTCCGGGGGTCAGGAAATTCTGTTTTTTCACACGCCCGGCGTCAGGAAAATTGGATTTTTTTCACACTCCCGGAATCAGGAAAATTGGATTTTTTCACACTCCCGGGGTCAGGAAAATTGGGTTTTTTTCACACTCCCGGGGTCAAGAAAATCACATTTTTTCACACTCCCGGGTTCAGGAGATTCTGATTTTTTCACACTCCCGGGGTCAAGAAAATCACATTTTTTCGCACACCCGGGTTCAGGAGATTCTGATTTTTTTCACACTCCCGGGGTCAAGAAAATCAAATTTTTTCACACTCCCGGGTTCAGGAAATTCTGATATTTTTCACACTCCCGGGTTCAGGAAAATCAGATTATTTTCAAACTCCCCGGGTCAGGAAAATTGGATTTTTTCACACTCCCGGGGTCAGGAAAATTGGATTTTTTTCACACTCAAGGGGTCAGGAAAATTGGATTTTTTTCACACTCCCGGGGTCAGGAAAATTGGATTTTTTTCACACTCCCGGGGTTAGGAAAATTGGGTTTTTTTCACACTCCCGGGTTCAGGAAAATTGGATTTTTTCACACTCCCGGGGTCAGGAAATTCTGATATTTTTCACACTCCCTGGGTCAGGAAAATCACATTTTTTCACACTCCTGGGGTCAGGAAATTCTATTTTTTTCACACTCCCGGTGTCAGGAAAATTGGATTTTTTCACACTCCCGGGGTCAGGAAAATTGGATTTTTTTCACACTCCCGGGGTCAGGAAAATTGGATTTTTTCACACTCCCGGGGTCAGGAAATTCTGATATTTTTCACACTCCCGGGGTCAGGAAAATCACATTTTTTCACACTCCCGGGTTCAGGAGATTCTGATTTTTTTCACACTCCCGGGGTCAAGAAAATCACATTTTTTCACACTCCCGGGTTCAGGAGATTCTGATATTTTTCACACTCCCGGGGTCAAGAAAATCACATTTTTTCGCCCTCCCGGGGTCAGGAAATTCTGATATTTTTCACACTCCCGGGTTCAGGAAAATCGGATATTTTCACACTCCCGGGTTCAGGAAAACCAGATTTTTTTCAAACTCCCCGGCTCAGGAAAATTGGATTTTTTCACACTCCCGGGGTCAGGATATTTGGATTTTTTCACACTCCCGGGGTCAGGAAAATTGGATTTTTTCACACTCCCGGGGTCAGGAAATTCTGATATTTTTCACACTCCCGGGGTCAGGAAAATCTCATTTTTTCACACTCCTGGGGTCAGGAAATTCTGTTTTTTTCACACTCCTGGGGTCAGGAAAATTGGGTTTTTTTCACACTCCTGGGGTCAAGAAAATCACATTTTTTCACACTCCCGGGTTCAGGAGATTCTGATTTTTTTCAGACTCCCGGTGTTAGGAAAATCACATTTTTCACACTCCCAGGTTCAGGAGAATTTAATTTTTTTCACACTCCCGGGGTCAAAAAAATCAGATATTTTCACACTCCCGGGGTCAGGAAAATTTAATTTTTTTCACAATCCCGGGGTCAAGAAAATCACATTTTTTCACACTCGCAGGGTCAGGAAATTCTGATATTTTCACACTCCCGGGTTCAGGAAAACCAGATTTTTTTCAAACTCCCCGGGTCAGGAAAATTGGATTTTTTCACACTCCCGGGGTCAGGAAAATTGGATTTTTTCACACTCCCGGGGTCAGGAAATTCTGATATTTTTCACACTCCCAGGGTCAGGAAAATCACATTTTTTCACACTCCGGGGGTCAGGAAATTCTGTTTTTTCACACGCCCGGCGTCAGGAAAATTGGATTTTTTTCACACTCCCGGAATCAGGAAAATTGGATTTTTTCACACTCCCGGGGTCAGGAAAATTGGGTTTTTTTCACACTCCCGGGGTCAAGAAAATCACATTTTTTCACACTCCCGGGTTCAGGAGATTCTGATTTTTTCACACTCCCGGGGTCAAGAAAATCACATTTTTTCGCACACCCGGGTTCAGGAGATTCTGATTTTTTTCACACTCACGGGGTCAAGAAAATCAAATTTTTTCACACTCCCGGGTTCAGGAAATTCTGATATTTTTCACACTCCCGGGTTCAGGAAAATCAGATTATTTTCAAACTCCTGGGGTCAGGAAAATTGGATTATTTCACACTCCCGGGGTCAGGAGAATTGGATTTTTTTCACACTCCCGGGGTCAGGAAATTCTGATATTTTTCACACTCCCGGGGTCAGGAAAATCACATTTTTTCACACTCCCGGGTTCAGGAGATTCTGATTTTTTTCACACTCCCGGGGTCAAGAAAATCACATTTTTTCACACTCCCGGGTTCAGGAGATTCTGATATTTTTCACACTCCCGGGGTCAAGAAAATCACATTTTTTCGCCCTCCCGGGGTCAGGAAATTCTGATATTTTTCACACTCCCGGGTTCAGGAAAATCGGATATTTTCACACTCCCGGGTTCAGGAAAACCAGATTTTTTTCAAACTCCCCGGCTCAGGAAAATTGGATATTTTCACACTCCCGGGGTCAGGATATTTGGATTTTTTCACACTCCCAGGGTCAGGAAAATTGGATTTTTTCACACTCCCGGGGTCAGGAAATTCTGATATTTTTCACACTCCCGGGGTCAGGAAAATCTCATTTTTTCACACTCCTGGGGTCAGGAAATTCTGTTTTTTTCACACTCCCGGGGTCAGGAAAATTGGAGTTTTTTCACACTCCTGGGGTCAGGAAAATTGGGTTTTTTTCACACTCCTGGGGTCAAGAAAATCACATTTTTTCACACTCCCGGGTTCAGGAGATTCTGATTTTTTTCAGACTCCCGGTGTTAGGAAAATCACATTTTTCACACTCCCTGGTTCAGGAGAATTTAATTTTTTTCACACTCCCGGGGTCAAGAAAATCAGATATTTTCACACTCCCGGGGTCAGGAAAATTTAATTTTTTTCACAATCCCGGGGTCAAGAAAATCACATTTTTTCACACTCGCAGGGTCAGGAAATTCTGATATTTTCACACTCCCGGGTTCAGGAAAACCAGATTTTTTTCAAACTCCCCGGGTCAGGAAAATTGGATTTTTTCACACTCCCGGGGTCAGGAAAATTGGATTTTTTCACACTCCCGGGGTCAGGAAATTCTGATATTTTTCACACTCCCAGGGTCAGGAAAATCACATTTTTTCACACTCCGGGGGTCAGGAAATTCTGTTTTTTCACACGCCCGGCGTCAGGAAAATTGGATTTTTTTCACACTCCCGGAATCAGGAAAATTGGATTTTTTCACACTCCCGGGGTCAGGAAAATTGGGTTTTTTTCACACTCCCGGGGTCAAGAAAATCACATTTTTTCACACTCCCGGGTTCAGGAGATTCTGATTTTTTCACACTCCCGGGGTCAAGAAAATCACATTTTTTCGCACACCCGGGTTCAGGAGATTCTGATTTTTTTCACACTCCCGGGGTCAAGAAAATCAAATTTTTTCACACTCCCGGGTTCAGGAAATTCTGATATTTTTCACACTCCCGGGTTCAGGAAAATCAGATTATTTTCAAACTCCTGGGGTCAGGAAAATTGGATTTTTTCACACTCCCGGGGTCAGGAAAATTGGATTTTTTTCACACTCCCGGGGTCAGGAAAATTGGATTTTTTTCACACTCCCGGGGTCAGGAAATTCTGATATTTTTCACACTCCTGGGGTCAGGAAAATCGGATATTTTCATACTCCGGGGTTCAGGAAAGTCAGATTTTTTTACACTCCCGGGGTCAAGAAAATCACATTTTTTTGCACTCCCGGGTTCAGGAGATTCTGATTTTTTTCACACTCCCGGGGTCAAGAAAATCACATTTTTTCACACTCCCGGGTTCAGGAGATTCTGATATTTTTCACACTCCCGGGGTCAAGAAAATCACATTTTTTCGCACTCCCGGGGTCAGGAAATTCTGATATTTTTCACACTCCCGGGTTCAGGAAAATCAGATATTTTCACACTCCCGGGTTCAGGAAAACCAGATTTTTTTCAAACTCCCCGGGTCAGGAAAATTGGATTTTTTCACACTCCCGGGGTCAGGAAATTTGGATTTTTTCACACTCCCGGGGTCAGGAAAATTGGATTTTTTCACACTCCCGGGGTCAGGAAATTCTGATATTTTTCACACTCCCGGGGTCAGGAAAATCACATTTTTTCACACTCCTGGGGTCAGGAAATTCTGTTTTTTCACACTCCCGGGGTCAGGAAAATTGGAGTTTTTTTCACACTCCTGGGGTCAGGAAAATTGGATTTTTTTCACACTCCCGGGGTCAGGAAAATTGGGTTTTTTTCACACTCCTGGGGTCAAGAAAATCACATTTTTTCACACTCCCGGGTTCAGGAGATTCTGATTTTTTTCAGACTCCCGGTGTTAGGAAAATCACATTTTTCACACTCCCGGGTTCAGGAGAATTTAATTTTTTTCACACTCCCGGGGTCAAGAAAATCAGATATTTTCACAATCCCGGGGTCAGGAAAATTTAATTTTTTTCACAATCCCGGGGTCAAGAAAATCACATTTTTTCACACTCGCAGGGTCAGGAAATTCTGATATTTTCACACTCCCGGGTTCAGGAAAACCAGATTTTTTTCAAACTCCCCGGGTCAGGAAAATTGGATTTTTTCACACTCCCGGGGTCAGGAAATTCTGATATTTTTCACACTCCCAGGGTCAGGAAAATCACATTTTTTCACACTCCGGGGGTCAGGAAATTCTGTTTTTTCACACGCCCGGTGTCAGGAAAATTGGATTTTTTTCACACTCCCGGAATCAGGAAAATTGGATTTTTTCACACTCCCGGGGTCAGGAAAATTTGGTTTTTTTTCACACTCCCGGGGTCAAGAAAATCACATTTTTTCACACTCCCGGGTTCAGGAGATTCTGATTTTTTCACACTCCCGGGGTCAAGAAAATCACATTTTTTCGCACACCCGGGTTCAGGAGATTCTGATTTTTTTCACACTCCCGGGGTCAAGAAAATCAAATTTTTTCACACTCCCGGGTTCAGGAAATTCTGATATTTTTCACACTCCCGGGTTCAGGAAAATCAGATTATTTTCAAACTCCTGGGGTCAGGAAAATTGGATTTTTTCACACTCCCGGGGTCAGGAAAATTGGATTTTTTTCACACTCCCGGGGTCAGGAAAATTGGATTTTTTTCACACTCCCGGGGTCAGGAAATTCTGATATTTTTCACACTCCTGGGGTCAGGAAAATCGGATATTTTCATACTCCCGGGTTCAGGAAAGTCAGATTTTTTTACACTCCCGGGGTCAAGAAAATCACATTTTTTTGCACTCCCGGGTTCAGGAGATTCTGATTTTTTTCACACTCCCGGGGTCAAGAAAATCACATTTTTTCACACTCCCGGGTTCAGGAGATTCTGATATTTTTCACACTCCCGGGGTCAAGAAAATCACATTTTTTCGCACTCCCGGGGTCAGGAAATTCTGATATTTTTCACACTCCCGGGTTCAGGAAAATCAGATATTTTCACACTCCCGGGTTCAGGAAAACCAGATTTTTTTCAAACTCCCCGGGTCAGGAAAATTGGATTTTTTCACACTCCCGGGGTCAGGAAATTTGGATTTTTTCACACTCCCGGGGTCAGGAAAATTGGATTTTTTCACACTCCCGGGGTCAGGAAATTCTGATATTTTTCACACTCCCGGGGTCAGGAAAATCACATTTTTTCACACTCCTGGGGTCAGGAAATTCTGTTTTTTCACACTCCCGGGGTCAGGAAAATTGGAGTTTTTTTCACACTCCTGGGGTCAGGAAAATTGGATTTTTTTCACACTCCCGGGGTCAGGAAAATTGGGTTTTTTTCACACTCCTGGGGTCAAGAAAATCACATTTTTTCACACTCCCGGGTTCAGGAGATTCTGATTTTTTTCTGACTCCCGGTGTTAGGAAAATCACATTTTTCACACTCCCGGGTTCAGGAGAATTTAATTTTTTTCACACTCCCGGGGTCAAGAAAATCAGATATTTTCACAATCCCGGGGTCAGGAAAATTTAATTTTTTTCACAATCCCGGGGTCAAGAAAATCACATTTTTTCACACTCGCAGGGTCAGGAAATTCTGATATTTTCACACTCCCGGGTTCAGGAAAACCAGATTTTTTTCAAACTCCCCGGGTCAGGAAAATTGGATTTTTTCACACTCCCGGGGTCAGGAAATTCTGATATTTTTCACACTCCCAGGGTCAGGAAAATCACATTTTTTCACACTCCGGGGGTCAGGAAATTCTGTTTTTTCACACGCCCGGTGTCAGGAAAATTGGATTTTTTTCACACTCCCGGAATCAGGAAAATTGGATTTTTTCACACTCCCGGGGTCAGGAAAATTTGGTTTTTTTTCACACTCCCGGGGTCAAGAAAATCACATTTTTTCACACTCCCGGGTTCAGGAGATTCTGATTTTTTTCACACTCCCGGGGTCAAGAAAATCACATTTTTTCGCACTCCCGGGTTCAGGAGATTCTGATTTTTTTCACACCCCCGGGGTCAAGAAAATCACATTTTTTCACACTCCCGGGTTCAGGAAATTCTGATATTTTTCACACTCCCGGGTTCAGGAAAATCACATTATTTTCAAACTCCCCGGGTGAGGAAAATTGGATTTTTTTCACACTCCCGGGGTCAGGAAAATTGGATTTTTTTCACACTCAAGGGGTCAGGAAAATTGGATTTTTTTCACACTCCCGGGGTCAGGAAAATTGGATTTTTTTCACACTCCCGGGGTTAGGAAAATTGGGTTTTTTTCACACTCCCGGCATCAAGAAAATCACATTTTTTCACACTCCAGGGTTCAGGAGATTCTGATTTTTTCACACTCCCGGGTTCAGGAAAATTGGATTTTTTCACACTCCCGGGGTCAGGAAATTCTGATATTTTTCACACTCCCGGGGTCAGGAAAATTGGATTTTTTTCACACTCCCGGGGTTAAGAAAATCACATTTTTACACACTCCCAGGTTCAGGAGATTCTGATTTTTTTTACACTCCCGGGGTCAAGAAAATCACATTTTTTCGCACTCCCGGGTTCAGGAGATTCTGATTTTTTTCACACTCCCGGGGTCAAGGAAATTACATTTTTTCACACTCCCGCGTTCAGGAAATTCTGATATTTTTCACACTCCCGGGGTCAGGAAAACCAGATATTTTCATACTCCCGGGTTCAGGAAAATCAGATTATTTTCAAACTCCCCGGGTCAGGAAAACTGGATTTTTTTCACACTCCCGGGGTCAGGAAAATTGGATTTTTTT
Organism: Bradypodion pumilum; assembly: GCA_035047305.1. Lineage (NCBI taxonomy): Eukaryota > Metazoa > Chordata > Lepidosauria > Squamata > Chamaeleonidae > Bradypodion > Bradypodion pumilum. Next base: position 19,567,592 of record JAWDJD010000009.1, on the reverse strand, counting down.
CACACTCCCGGGGTCAGGAAAATTGGATTTTTTTCACACTCCCGGGGTCAGGAAAATTGGGTTTTTTTCACACTCCCGGGTTCAGGAGATTCTGATTTTTTTCACACTCCCGGGGTCAAGAAAATCACATTTTTTCGCACTCCCGGGGTCAGGAAATTCTGATATTTTTCACACTCCCGGGTTCAGGAAAATCGGATATTTTCACACTCCCGGGTTCAGGAAAACCAGATTTTTTTCAAACTCCCCGGGTCAGGAAAATTGGATTTTTTCACACTCCCGGAGTCAGGAAATTTGGATTTTTTCACACTCCCGGGGTCAGGAAAATTGGATTTTTTCACACTCCCGGGGTCAGGAAATTCTGATATTTTTCACACTCCCGGGGTCAGGAAAATCACATTTTTTCACACTCCTGGGGTCAGGAAATTCTGTTTTTTTCACACTCCCGGGGTCAGGAAAATTGGAGTTTTTTTCACACTCCTGGGGTCAGGAAAATTGGATTTTTTCACACTCCCGGGGTCAGGAAAATTGGGTTTTTTTCACACTCCTGGGGTCAAGAAAATCACATTTTTTCACACTCCCAGGTTCAGGAGATTCTGATTTTTTTCAGACTCCCGGTGTTAGGAAAATCACATTTTTCACACTCCCGGGTTCAGGAGAATTTAATTTTTTTCACACTCCCGGGGTCAAGAAAATCAGATATTTTCACACTCCCGGGGTCAGGAAAATTTAATTTTTTTCACAATCCCGGGGTCAAGAAAATCACATTTTTTCACACTCGCAGGGTCAGGAAATTCTGATATTTTCACACTCTCGGGTTCAGGAAAACCAGATTTTTTTCAAACTCCCCGGGTCAGGAAAATTGGATTTTTTCACACTCCCGGGGTCAGGAAATTCTGATATTTTTCACACTCCCAGGGTCAGGAAAATCACATTTTTTCACACTCCGGGGGTCAGGAAATTCTGTTTTTTCACACGCCCGGTGTCAGGAAAATTGGATTTTTTTCACACTCCCGGAATCAGGAAAATTGGATTTTTTCACACTCCCGGGGTCAGGAAAATTTGGTTTTTTTCACACTCCCGGGGTCAAGAAAATCACATTTTTTCACACTCCCGGGTTCAGGAGATTCTGATTTTTTTCACACTCCCGGGGTCAAGAAAATCACATTTTTTCGCACTCCCGGGTTCAGGAGATTCTGATTTTTTTCACACCCCCGGGGTCAAGAAAATCACATTTTTTCACACTCCCGGGTTCAGGAAATTCTGATATTTTTCACACTCCCGGGTTCAGGAAAATCACATTATTTTCAAACTCCCCGGGTGAGGAAAATTGGATTTTTTTCACACTCCCGGGGTCAGGAAAATTGGATTTTTTTCACACTCAAGAGGTCAGGAAAATTGGATTTTTTTCACACTCCCGGGGTCAGGAAAATTGGATTTTTTTCACACTCCCGGGGTTAGGAAAATTGGGTTTTTTTCACACTCCCGGCATCAAGAAAATCACATTTTTTCACACTCCAGGGTTCAGGAGATTCTGATTTTTTCACACTCCCGGGTTCAGGAAAATTGGATTTTTTCACACTCCCGGGGTCAGGAAATTCTGATATTTTTCACACTCCCGGGGTCAGGAAAATTGGATTTTTTTCACACTCCCGGGGTTAAGAAAATCACATTTTTACACACTCCCAGGTTCAGGAGATTCTGATTTTTTTTACACTCCCGGGGTCAAGAAAATCACATTTTTTCGCACTCCCGGGTTCAGGAGATTCTGATTTTTTTCACACTCCCGGGGTCAAGGAAATTACATTTTTTCACACTCCCGCGTTCAGGAAATTCTGATATTTTTCACACTCCCGGGGTCAGGAAAACCAGATATTTTCATACTCCCGGGTTCAGGAAAATCAGATTATTTTCAAACTCCCCGGGTCAGGAAAACTGGATTTTTTTCACACTCCCGGGGTCAGGAAAATTGGATTTTTTTCACACTCCCGGGGTCAGGAAAATTGGATTTTTTTCACACTCCCGGGGTCAGGAAAATTGGGTTTTTTTCACACTCCCGGGTTCAGGAGATTCTGATTTTTTTCACACTCCCGGGGTCAAGAAAATCACATTTTTTCGCACTCCCGGGGTCAGGAAATTCTGATATTTTTCACACTCCCGGGTTCAGGAAAATCGGATATTTTCACACTCCCGGGTTCAGGAAAACCAGATTTTTTTCAAACTCCCCGGGTCAGGAAAATTGGATTTTTTCACACTCCCAGAGTCAGGAAATTTGGATTTTTTCACACTCCCGGGGTCAGGAAAATTGGATTTTTTCACACTCCCGGGGTCAGGAAATTCTGATATTTTTCACACTCCCGGGGTCAGGAAAATCACATTTTTTCACACTCCTGGGGTCAGGAAATTCTGTTTTTTTCACACTCCCGGGGTCAGGAAAATTGGAGTTTTTTTCACACTCCTGGGGTCAGGAAAATTGGATTTTTTCACACTCCCGGGGTCAGGAAAATTGGGTTTTTTTCACACTCCTGGGGTCAAGAAAATCACATTTTTTCACACTCCCAGGTTCAGGAGATTCTGATTTTTTTCAGACTCCCGGTGTTAGTAAAATCACATTTTTCACACTCCCGGGGTCAGGAGAATTTAATTTTTTTCACACTCCCGGGGTCAAGAAAATCAGATATTTTCACACTCCCGGGGTAAGGAAAATTTAATTTTTTTCACAATCCCGGGGTCAAGAAAATCACATTTTTTCACACTCACAGGGTCAGGAAATTCTGATATTTTCACACTCCCGGGTTCAGGAAAACCAGATTTTTTTCAAACTCCCCGGGTCAGGAAAATTGGATTTTTTCACACTCCCGGGGTCAGGAAAATTGGATTTTTTCACACTCCCGGGGTCAGGAAATTCTGATATTTTTCACACTCCCGGGGTCAGGAAAATCACATTTTTTCACACTCCGGGGTCAGGAAATTCTGTTTTTTCACACGCCCGGCGTCAGGAAAATTGGATTTTTTTCACACTCCCGGAGTCAGGAAAATTGGATTTTTTTCACACTCAAGGGGTCAGGAAAATTGGATTTTTTTCACACTCCCGGGGTCAGGAAAATTGGATTTTTTTCACACTCCCGGGGTTAGGAAAATTGGGTTTTTTTCACACTCCCGGCATCAAGAAAATCACATTTTTTCACACTCCAGGGTTCAGGAGATTCTGATTTTTTCACACTCCCGGGTTCAGGAAAATTGGATTTTTTCACACTCCCGGGGTCAGGAAATTCTGATATTTTTCACACTCCCGGGGTCAGGAAAATTGGATTTTTTTCACACTCCCGGGGTTAAGAAAATCACATTTTTACACACTCCCAGGTTCAGGAGATTCTGATTTTTTTTACACTCCCGGGGTCAAGAAAATCACATTTTTTCGCACTCCCGGGTTCAGGAGATTCTGATTTTTTTCACACTCCCGGGGTCAAGGAAATTACATTTTTTCACACTCCCGCGTTCAGGAAATTCTGATATTTTTCACACTCCCGGGGTCAGGAAAACCAGATATTTTCATACTCCCGGGTTCAGGAAAATCAGATTATTTTCAAACTCCCCGGGTCAGGAAAACTGGATTTTTTTCACACTCCCGGGGTCAGGAAAATTGGATTTTTTTCACACTCCCGGGGTCAGGAAAATTGGATTTTTTTCACACTCCCGGGGTCAGGAAAATTGGGTTTTTTTCACACTCCCGGGTTCAGGAGATTCTGATTTTTTTCACACTCCCGGGGTCAAGAAAATCACATTTTTTCGCACTCCCGGGGTCAGGAAATTCTGATATTTTTCACACTCCCGGGTTCAGGAAAATCGGATATTTTCAAACTCCCGGGTTCAGGAAAACCAGATTTTTTTCAAACTCCCCGGGTCAGGAAAATTGGATTTTTTCACACTCCCGGAGTCAGGAAATTTGGATTTTTTCACACTCCCGGGGTCAGGAAAATTGGATTTTTTCACACTCCCGGGGTCAGGAAATTCTGATATTTTTCACACTCCCGGGGTCAGGAAAATCACATTTTTTCACACTCCTGGGGTCAGGAAATTCTGTTTTTTTCACACTCCCGGGGTCAGGAAAATTGGAGTTTTTTTCACACTCCTGGGGTCAGGAAAATTGGATTTTTTCACACTCCCGGGGTCAGGAAAATTGGGTTTTTTTCACACTCCTGGGGTCACGAAAATCACATTTTTTCACACTCCCAGGTTCAGGAGATTCTGATTTTTTTCAGACTCCCGGTGTTAGTAAAATCACATTTTTCACACTCCCGGGGTCAGGAGAATTTAATTTTTTTCACACTCCCGGGGTCAAGAAAATCAGATATTTTCACACTCCCGGGGTAAGGAAAATTTAATTTTTTTCACAATCCCGGGGTCAAGAAAATCACATTTTTTCACACTCACAGGGTCAGGAAATTCTGATATTTTCACACTCCCGGGTTCAGGAAAACCAGATTTTTTTCAAACTCCCCGGGTCAGGAAAATTGGATTTTTTCACACTCCCGGGGTCAGGAAAATTGGATTTTTTCACACTCCCGGGGTCAGGAAATTCTGATATTTTTCACACTCCCGGGGTCAGGAAAATCACATTTTTTCACACTCCGGGGGTCAGGAAATTCTGTTTTTTCACACGCCCGGCGTCAGGAAAATTGGATTTTTTTCACACTCCCGGGGTCAGGAAAATTGGGTTTATTTCACACACCCGGGGTCAGGAAAATTGGGTTTTTTTCACACACCCGGAATCAAGAAAATCACATTTTTTCAAACTCCCCGGTTCAGGAGATTCTGATTTTTTTCACACTCCCGGGGTCAAGAAAATCACATTTTTTTGCACTCCCGGGGACAGGAAATTCTGATATTTTTCACACTCCCGGGTTCAGGAAAATCGGTTATTTTCACACTCCCGGGTTCAGGAAATTCTGATATTTTTCACACTTCCGGGGTCAGGAAATTCTGATATTTTTCACACTCCCGGGGTCAGGAAAATCACATTTTTTCACACTCCTGGGGTCAGGAAATTCTGTTTTTTCACACTCCCGGCGTCAGGAAAATTGGATTTTTTTCACACTCCCAGAGTCAGGAAAATTGGATTTTTTTCACACTCCCGGGGTCAGGAAAATTGGATTTTTTTCACACTCCCGGGGTCAGGAAAATTGGATTTTTTTCACACTCCCGGGGTCAGGAAAATTGGGTTTTTTTCACACTCCCGGGTTCAGGAGATTCTGATTTTTTTCACACTCCCGGGGTCAAGAAAATCACATTTTTTCGCACTCCCGGGGTCAGGAAATTCTGATATTTTTCACACTCCCGGGTTCAGGAAAATCGGATATTTTCAAACTCCCGGGTTCAGGAAAACCAGATTTTTTTCAAACTCCCCGGGTCAGGAAAATTGGATTTTTTCACACTCCCGGAGTCAGGAAATTTGGATTTTTTCACACTCCCGGGGTCAGGAAAATTGGATTTTTTCACACTCCCGGGGTCAGGAAATTCTGATATTTTTCACACTCCCGGGGTCAGGAAAATCACATTTTTTCACACTCCTGGGGTCAGGAAATTCTGTTTTTTTCACACTCCCGGGGTCAGGAAAATTGGAGTTTTTTTCACACTCCTGGGGTCAGGAAAATTGGATTTTTTCACACTCCCGGGGTCAGGAAAATTGGGTTTTTTTCACACTCCTGGGGTCACGAAAATCACATTTTTTCACACTCCCAGGTTCAGGAGATTCTGATTTTTTTCAGACTCCCGGTGTTAGTAAAATCACATTTTTCACACTCCCGGGGTCAGGAGAATTTAATTTTTTTCACACTCCCGGGGTCAAGAAAATCAGATATTTTCACACTCCCGGGGTAAGGAAAATTTAATTTTTTTCACAATCCCGGGGTCAAGAAAATCACATTTTTTCACACTCACAGGGTCAGGAAATTCTGATATTTTCACACTCCCGGGTTCAGGAAAACCAGATTTTTTTCAAACTCCCCGGGTCAGGAAAATTGGATTTTTTCACACTCCCGGGGTCAGGAAAATTGGATTTTTTCACACTCCCGGGGTCAGGAAATTCTGATATTTTTCACACTCCCGGGGTCAGGAAAATCACATTTTTTCACACTCCGGGGGTCAGGAAATTCTGTTTTTTCACACGCCCGGCGTCAGGAAAATTGGATTTTTTTCACACTCCCGGGGTCAGGAAAATTGGGTTTATTTCACACACCCGGGGTCAGGAAAATTGGGTTTTTTTCACACACCCGGAATCAAGAAAATCACATTTTTTCAAACTCCCCGGTTCAGGAGATTCTGATTTTTTTCACACTCCCGGGGTCAAGAAAATCACATTTTTTTGCACTCCCGGGGACAGGAAATTCTGATATTTTTCACACTCCCGGGTTCAGGAAAATCGGTTATTTTCACACTCCCGGGTTCAGGAAATTCTGATATTTTTCACACTTCCGGGGTCAGGAAATTCTGATATTTTTCACACTCCCGGGGTCAGGAAAATCACATTTTTTCACACTCCTGGGGTCAGGAAATTCTGTTTTTTCACACTCCCGGCGTCAGGAAAATTGGATTTTTTTCACACTCCCAGAGTCAGGAAAATTGGATTTTTTTCATACTCCCGGTGTCAGGAAAATTGGATTTTTTCACACTCCCGGGGTCAGGAAAATCACATTTTTTCGCACTCCCGGGGTCAGGAAATTCTGAAATTTTTCACACTCCCGGGTTTAGGAAAATCGGATATTTTCATACTCCCGGGTTCAGGAAAACCAGATTTTTTTCAAACTCCCCGGGTCAGGAAAATTGGATTTTCTTGACCCCGGGAGTGTGAAAAAAATCAGAATCTCCTGAACCCGGGAGTGTGAAAAAATGTGATTTTCTTGACCCCGGGAGTGTGAAAAAAATCAGAATCTCCTGAACCCGGGAGTGTGAAAAAATGTGATTTTCTTGACCCCGGGAGTGTGAAAAAAACCCAATTTTCCTGACCCCGGGAGTGTGAAAAAATCCAATTTTCCTGACTCCGGGAGTGTGAAAAAAATCCAATTTTCCTGACGCCGGGCGTGTGAAAAAACAGAATTTCCTGACCCCCGGAGTGTGAAAAAATGTGATTTTCCTGACCCTGGGAGTGTGAAAAATATCAGAATTTCCTGACCCCGGGAGTGTGAAAAAATCCAATTTTCCTGACCCCGGGAGTGTGAAAAAATCCAATTTTCCTGACCCGGGGAGTTTGAAAAAAATCTGGTTTTCCTGAACCCGGGAGTGTGAAAATATCAGAATTTCCTGACCCTTCGAGTGTGAAAAAATGTGATTTTCTTGACCCCGGGATTGTGAAAAAATTAAATTTTCCTGACCCCGGGAGTGTGAAAATATCTGATTTTCTTGACCCCGGGAGTGTGAAAAAAATTAAATTCTCCTGAACCCGGGAGTGTGAAAAATGTGATTTTCCTAACACCGGGAGTCTGAAAAAAATCAGAATCTCCTGAACCCGGGAGTGTGAAAAAATGTGATTTTCTTGACCCCAGGAGTGTGAAAAAAACCCAGTTTTCCTGAACCCGGGAGTGCGAAAAAATGTGATTTTCTTGACCCCGGGAGTGTAAAAAAATCTAACTTTCCTGAACCCGGGAGTATGAAAATATCCGATTTTCCTGACCCCGGGAGTGTGAAAAATATCAGAATTTCCTGACCCCGGGAGTGTGAAAAAATCCAATTTTCCTGACCCCGGGAGTGTGAAAAAAATCCAATTTTTCTGACCCCGGGAGTGTGAAAAAATCCAATTTTCCTGACACCAGGAGTGTGAAAAAAAACAGAATTTCCTGACCCCAGGAGTGTGAAAAAAGTTGATTTTCCTGACCCCGGGAGTATGAAAAATATCAGAATTTCCTGACCCCGGGAGTGTGAAAAATATCAGAATTTCCTGACCCCGGGAGTGTGAAAAAATCCTAATTTCCTGACCCCGGGAGTGTGAAAAAATCCAATTTTCCTGACCCCGGGAGTGTGAAAAAATCCAATTTTCCTGACCCGGGGAGTTTGAAAAAAATCTGGTTTTCCTGAACCCGGGAGTGTGAAAATATCAGATTTTCCTGACCCCGGGAGTGTGAAAAAAATCCAATTTTCCTGACCCGGGGAGTTTGAAAATAATATGATTTTCCTGAACCTGGGAGTATGAAAATATCCAATTTTCCTGACCCCGGGAGTGTGAAAAATATCAGAATTTCCTGACCCCGGGAGTGTGAAAAATATCAGAATTTCCTGACCCCGGGAGTGTGAAAAAATCCAATTTTCCTGACCCGGGGAGTTTGAAAAAAATCTGGTTTTCCTGAACCCGGGAGTGTGAAAATATCAGAATTTCCTGACCCTGCGAGTGTGAAAAAATGTGATTTTCTTGACCCCGGGATTGTGAAAAAAATTAAATTTTCCTGACCCCGGAAGTGTGAAAATATCTGATTTTCTTGAACCCGGGAGTGTGAAAAAAATTAAATTCTCCTGACCCCGGGAGTGTGAAAAATGTGATTTTCCTAACTCCGGGCGTCTGAAAAAAATCAGAATCTCCTGAACCCGGGAGTGTGAAAAAATGTGATTTTCGTGACCCCAGGAGTGTGAAAAAAAAACCAATTTTCCTGACTCCGGGAGTGTGAAAAAAATCCAATTTTCCTGACCCCAGGAGTGTGAAAAAAACTCCAATTTTCCTGACCCCGGGAGTGTGAAAAAAACAGAATTTCCTGACCCCAGGAGTGTGAAAAAATGTGATTTTCCTGACCCCGGGAGTGTGAAAAATATCAGAATTTCCTGACCCCGGGAGTGTGAAAAAATCCAATTTTCCTGACCCCGGGAGTGTGAAAAAATCGAAATTTCCTGACCCTGGGAGTGTGAAAAAATCCAATTTTCCTGACCCGGGGAGTTTGAAAAAAATCTGGTTTTCCTGAACCCGGGAGTGTGAAAATATCCGATTTTCCTGAACCCGGGAGTGTGAAAAATATCAGAATTTCCTGACCCCGGGAGTGCGAAAAAATGTGATTTTCTTGACCCCGGGAGTGTGAAAAATATCAGAATCTCCTGAACCCGGGAGTGTGAAAAAATGTGATTTTCTTGACCCCGGGAGTGTGAAAAAAACCCAATTTTCCTGACCCCGGGAGTGTGAAAAAAATCCAATTTTCCTGACCCCGGGAGTGTGAAAAAAATCCAATTTTCCTGACCCCGGGAGTGTGAAAAAAATCCAGTTTTCCTGACCCGGGGAGTTTGAAAATAATCTGATTTTCCTGAACCCGGGAATATGAAAATATCTGGTTTTCCTGACCCCGGGAGTGTGAAAAATATCAGAATCTCCTGAACCCGGGAGTGCGAAAAAATGTGATTTTCTTGACCCCGGGAGTGTGAAAAAAATCAGAATCTCCTGAACCCGGGAGTGTGAAAAAATGTGATTTTCTTGACCCCGGGAGTGTGAAAAAAACCCAATTTTCCTGACCCCGGGAGTGTGAAAAAATCCAATTTTCCTGACCTGGGGAGTTTGAAAATAATCTGATTTTCCTGAACCCGGGAGTATGAAAATATCTGATTTTCATGACACCGGGAGTGTGAAAAATATCAGAATTTCCTGACCCCATGAGTGTGAAAAAATGTGATTTTCTTGACCCCGGGAGTGTGAAAAAAATCCAATTTTCCTGACCCCGGGAGTGTGAAAAAAACTCCAATTTTCCTGACCCCGGGAGTGTGAAAAAAATCTGACTTTCCTGAACCCGGGAGTGTGAAAAGATCCGATTTTCCTGACCCCGGGAGTGTGAAAAATATCAGAATTTCCAGACCTCGGGAGTGTGAAAAAATCCAATTTTCCTGACCCCGGGAGTGTGAAAAAAATCCAATTTTCCTGACACCGGGAGTCTGAAAAAAATCCAATTTTCCTGACCCCGGGAGTGTGAATAAAATCCAATTTTCCTGACACCGGGAGTGTGAAAAAAATCCAATTTTCCTGACTCTGGGAGTGTGAAAATAATCCAATTTTCCTGACCCCGGGAGTGTGAAAAATATCAGAATTTCCAGACCTCGGGAGTGTGAAAAAATCCAATTTTCCTGACCCCGGGAGTGTGAAAAAAATCCAATTTTCCTGACACCGGGAGTGTGAAAAAAATCCAATTTTCCTGACTCTGGGAGTGTGAAAATAATCCAATTTTCCTGACCCCGGGAGTGTGAAAAAAATCCAATTTTCCTGACACCGGGAGTATGAAAAAAATCCAATTTTCCTGACTCTGGGAGTGTGAAAAAAATCCAATTTTCCTGACGCCGGGAGTGTGAAAAAAAAGAATTTCCTGACCCCAGGAGTGTGAAAAAATGTGATTTTCCTTACCCCGGGAGTGTGAAAAATATCAGAATTTCCTGACCCCGGGAGTGTGAAAAATATCAGAATTTCCTGACCCCGGGAGTGTGGAAAAAATCCAGTTTTCCTGACCCGGGGAGTTTGAAAATAATCTGATTTTCCTGAACCCGGGAATATGAAAATATCTGGTTTTCCTGACCCCGGGAGTGTGAAAAATATCAGAATCTCCTGAACCCGGGAGTGCGAAAAAATGTGATTTTCTTGACCCCGGGAGTGTGAAAAAAATCAGAATCTCCTGAACCCGGGAGTGTGAAAAAATGTGATTTTCTTGACCCCGGGAGTGTGAAAAAAAACCCAATTTTCCTGACCCTGGGAGTGTGAAAAAAATCCAATTTTCCTGACCCGGGGAGTTTGAAAAAAATCTGGTTTTCCTGAACCCGGGAGTGTGAAAATATCCAATTTTCCGGACCCCGGGAGTGTGAAAAAATCTCCAATTTTCCTGACACCGGGAGTGTGAAAAAAATCCAATTTTCCTGACCCAGGGAGTTTGAAAAAAATTAAATTCTCCTGACCCCGGGAGTGTGAAAAATGTGATTTTCCTAACACCGGGAGTGTGAAAAAAAACCAGAATTTCCTGACCCCGGGAGTGTGAAAAAATGTGATTTTCTTGACCCCGGGAGTGTGAAAAAAACCAGAATCTCCTGAACCCGGGAGTGTGAAGAAATGTGATTTTCTTGACCCCGGGAGTGTGAAAAAAATCAGAATCTCCTGAACCCGGGAGTGTGAAAAAATGTGATTTTCTTGACCTCGGGAGTGTGAAAAAAATCCAATTTTCCTGACCCGGGGAGTTTGAAAAAAATCTGGTTTTCCTGAACCCGGGAGTGTGAAAATATCCAATTTTCTTGACCCCGGGAGTGTGAAAAAAATCAGAATCTCCTGAACCCGGGAGTGTGAAAAAAATCAGAAATTCCTGACCCCGGGAGTGTGAAAAAATGTGATTTTCTTGACCCCGGGAGTGTGAAAAAAATCAGAATCTCCTGAACCCCGGGAGTGTGAAAAAAATCCAATTTTCCTGCCCCCAGGAGTGTGAAAAAAATCCAATTTTCCTGAACCCAGGAGTGTGAAAATATCCAATTTTCCGGACCCCGGGAGTGTGAAAAAAACTCCAATTTTCCTGACTCCGGGAGTGTGAAAAAAATCCAATTTTCCTGACCCGGCGAGTTTGAAAAAAATTAAATTCTCCTGACCCCGGGAGTGTGAAAAATGTGATTTTCCTAACAACGGGTGTGTGAAAAAAATCAGAATTTCCTGACCCCGGGAGTGTGAAAAAATGTGATTTTCTTGACCCCGGGAGTGTGAAAAAGATCAGAAATTCCTGACCCCGGGAGTGTGAAAAAATGTGATTTTCTTGACCCCGGGAGTGTGAAAAAAATCAGAATCTCCTGACCCCGGGAGTGTGAAAAAATCCACTTTTCCTGACCCCGGGAGTGTGAAAAAAATCCAATTTTCCTGACCCGGGGAGTTTGAAAAAAATTAAATTCTCCTGACCCCGGGAGTGTGAAAAATGTGATTTTCCTAACACGGGGAGTGTGAAAAAAATCAGAATTTCCTGACCCGGGAGTGCGAAAAAATGTGATTTTCTTGACCTCGGGAATGTGAAAAAAATCAGAATCTCCTGAACCCGGGAGTGTGAAAAAATGTGATTTTCTTGACCCCGGGAGTGTGAAAAAAATCCAATTTTCCTGAACCCGGGAGTTTGAAAAAAATCTGGTTTTCCTGACCCCGGGAGTTTGAAAAAAATCCAATTTTCCTGACCTGGGGAGTTTGAAAAATGTGATTTTCCTAACACAGGGAGTGTGAAAAAAATCAGAATTTCCTGACCCCGGGAGTGTGAAAAAATGTGATTTTCTTGACCCCGGGAGTGTGAAAAAAATCAGAATCTCCTGAACCCGGGAGTGTGAAAAAATGTGATTTTCTTGACCCCGGGAGTGTGAAAAAACCCAATTTTCCTGACCCCGGGAGTGTGAAAAAAATCCAATTTTCCTGACCCCAGGAGTGTGAAAAAAATCCAATTTTCCTGAACCCAGGAGTGTGAAAATATCCAATTTTCCGGACCCCGGGAGTGTGAAAAAATCTCCAATTTTCCTGACACCGGGAGTGTGAAAAAAATCCAATTTTCCTGACCCAGGGAGTTTGAAAAAAATTAAATTCTCCTGACCCCGGGAGTGTGAAAAATGTGATTTTCCTAACACCGGGAGTGTGAAAAAAAACCAGAATTTCCTGACCCCGGGAGTGTGAAAAAATGTGATTTTCTTGACCCCGGGAGTGTGAAAAAAACCAGAATCTCCTGAACCCGGGAGTGTGAAGAAATGTGATTTTCTTGACCCCGGGAGTGTGAAAAAAATCAGAATCTCCTGAACCCGGGAGTGTGAAAAAATGTGATTTTCTTGACCTCGGGAGTGTGAAAAAAATCCAATTTTCCTGACCCGGGGAGTTTGAAAAAAATCTGGTTTTCCTGAACCCGGGAGTGTGAAAATATCCAATTTTCTTGACCCCGGGAGTGTGAAAAAAATCAGAATCTCCTGAACCCGGGAGTGTGAAAAAAATCAGAAATTCCTGACCCCGGGAGTGTGAAAAAATGTGATTTTCTTGACCCCGGGAGTGTGAAAAAAATCAGAATCTCCTGAACCCCGGGAGTGTGAAAAAAATCCAATTTTCCTGCCCCCAGGAGTGTGAAAAAAATCCAATTTTCCTGAACCCAGGAGTGTGAAAATATCCAATTTTCCGGACCCCGGGAGTGTGAAAAAAACTCCAATTTTCCTGACTCCGGGAGTGTGAAAAAAATCCAATTTTCCTGACCCGGCGAGTTTGAAAAAAATTAAATTCTCCTGACCCCGGGAGTGTGAAAAATGTGATTTTCCTAACAACGGGTGTGTGAAAAAAAACCTGAATTTCCTGACCCCGGGAGTGCAAAAAAATGTGATTTTCTTGACCCCGGGAGTGTGAAAAAAATCAGAATCTCCTGAACCCGGGAGTGTGAAAAAATGTGATTTTCTTGACCTCGGGAGTGTGAAAAAAATCCAATTTTCCTGACCCGGGGAGTTTGAAAAAAATCTGGTTTTCCTGAAGCCGGGAGTGTGAAAATATCCAATTTTCTTGACCCTGGGAGTGTGAAAAAAATCAGAATTTGCTGACCCCGGGAGTGTGAAGAAATGTGATTTTCTTGACCCCGGGATTGTGAAAAAAATCAGAATCTCCTGAACCCGGGAGTGTGAAAAAATGTGATTTTCTTGACCCCGGGAGTGTGAAAAAAATCAGAATCTCCTGACCCCGGGAGTGTGAAAAAATCCACTTTTCCTGACCCCGGGAGTGTGAAAAAAATCCAATTTTCCTGACCCGGGGAGTTTGAAAAAAATTAAATTCTCCTGACCCCGGGAGTGTGAAAAATGTGATTTTCCTAACACCGGGAGTGTGAAAATATCCAATTTTCTTGACCCCGGGAGTTTGAATTTCCTGACCCCGGGAGTGCGAAAAAATGTGATTTTCTTGACCCCGGGAGTGTGAAAAAAATCAGAATCTCCTGAACCCGGGAGTTTGAAAAAAATCTGGTTTTCCTGACCCCGGGAGTTTGAAAAAAATCCAATTTTCCTGACCTGGGGAGTTTTTAAAATGTGATTTTCCTAACACAGGGAGTGTGAAAAAAATCAGAATTTCCTGACCCCGGGAGTGTGAAAAAATGTGATTTTCTTGACCCCAGGAGTGTGAAAAAAATCCAATTTTCCTGAACCCAGGAGTGTGAAAATATCCAATTTTCCGGACCCCCGGAGTGTGAAAAAAACTCCAATTTTCCTGACACCGGGAGTTTGAAAAAAATCCAATTTTCCTGACCCGGGGAGTTTGAAAAAAATTAAATTCTGCTGACCCCGGGAGTGTGAAAAATGTGATTTTCCTAACACCGGGAGTGTGAAAAAAAACCAGAATTTCCTGACCCCGGGAGTGCGAAAAAATGTGATTTTCTTGACCCCGGGAGTGTGAAAAAAATCAGAATCTCCTGAACCCGGGAGTGTGAAAAAATGTGATTTTCTTGACATCGGGAGTGTGAAAAAAATCCAATTTTCCTGACCCAGGGAGTGTGAAAATATCCAATTTTCTTGACCCCGGGAGTGTGAAAAAAACCTCCAATTTTCCTCACCCCGGGAGTGTGAAAAAAATCCAATTTTCCTGACCCGGGGAGTTTGAAAAAAATTAAATTCTCCTTACCCCGGGAGTGTGAAAAATGTGATTTTCCTAACACCGGGAGTGTGAAAAAAATCAGAATTTCCTGACCCCGGGAATGCGAAAAAATGTGATTTTCTTGACCCCGGGATTGTGAAAAAAAATCAGAATCTCCTGAACCCGGGAGTGTGAAAAAATGTGATTTTCTTGACCCCGGGAGTGTGAAAAAAATCCAATTTTCCTGACCCCGGGAGTGTGAAAAAAATCCAATTTTCCTGACCCCGGGAGTGTGAAAAAAAATCCAGTTTTCCTGACCCGGGGAGTTTGAAAATAATCTGATTTTCCTGAACCCGGGAATATGAAAATATCTGGTTTTCCTGACCCCGGGAGTGTGAAAAATATCAGAATCTCCTGAACCCGGGAGTGTGAAAAATGTGATTTTCTTGACCCCGGGAGTGTAAAAAAAAAACCCAATTTTCCTGACCCCGGGAGTGTGAAAAAAATCCAATTTTCCTGACTCCAGGAGTGTGAAAAAAATCCAATTTTCCTGACCACGGGAGTGTGAAAAAAATCCAATTTTCCTGACACCGGGAGTGTGAAAAAAATCCAATTTTCCTGACCCCGGGAGTGTGAAAAAAATCCAATTTTCCTGACACCGGGAGTGTGAAAAATATCAGAATTTCCTGACCCCGGGAGTGTGAAAAAAATCCAATTTTCCTGACCCCGGGAGTGTGAAAAAAATCCAGTTTTCCTGACCCGGGGAGTTTGAAAATAATCTGATTTTCCTGAACCCGGGAATATGAAAATATCTGGTTTTCCTGACCCCGGGAGTGTGAAAAATATCAGAATCTCCTGAACCCGGGAGTGCGAAAAAATGTGATTTTCTTGACCCCGGGAGTGTGAAAAAAATCAGAATCTCCTGAACCCGGGAGTGTGAAAAAATGTGATTTTCTTGACCCCGGGAGTGTGAAAAAAACCCAATTTTCCTGACCCCGGGAGTGTGAAAAAATCCAATTTTCCTGACCTGGGGAGTTTGAAAATAATCTGATTTTCCTGAACCCGGGAGTATGAAAATATCTGATTTTCATGACACCGGGAGTGTGAAAAATATCAGAATTTCCTGACCCCATGAGTGTGAAAAAATGTGATTTTCTTGACCCCGGGAGTGTGAAAAAAATCCAATTTTCCTGACCCCGGGAGTGTGAAAAAAACTCCAATTTTCCTGACCCCGGGAGTGTGAAAAAAATCTGACTTTCCTGAACCCGGGAGTGTGAAAAGATCCGATTTTCCTGACCCCGGGAGTGTGAAAAATATCAGAATTTCCAGACCTCGGGAGTGTGAAAAAATCCAATTTTCCTGACCCCGGGAGTGTGAAAAAAATCCAATTTTCCTGACACCGGGAGTGTGAAAAAAATCCAATTTTCCTGACTCTGGGAGTGTGAAAATAATCCAATTTTCCTGACCCCGGGAGTGTGAAAAAAATCCAATTTTCCTGACCCCGGGAGTGTGAAAAAAATCCAATTTTCCTGACCCCGGGAGTGTGAAAAAAATCCAGTTTTCCTGACCCGGGGAGTTTGAAAATAATCTGATTTTCCTGAACCCGGGAATATGAAAATATCTGGTTTTCCTGACCCCGGGAGTGTGAAAAATATCAGAATCTCCTGAACCCGGGAGTGTGAAAAATGTGATTTTCTTGACCCCGGGAGTGTGAAAAAAACCCAATTTTCCTGACCCCGGGAGTGTGAAAAAAATCCAATTTTCCTGACTCCAGGAGTGTGAAAAAAATCCAATTTTCCTGACCACAGGAGTGTGAAAAAAATCCAATTTTCCTGACCTGGGGAGTTTGAAAATAATCTGATTTTCCTGAACCCGGGAGTATGAAAATATCTGATTTTCATGACATCGGAGTGTGAAAAATATCAGAATTTCCTGACCCCATGAGTGTGAAAAAATGTGATTTTCTTGACCCCGGGAGTGTGAAAAAAATCCAATTTTCCTGACCCCGGGAGTGTGAAAAAAACTCCAATTTTCCTGACCCCGGGAGTGTGAAAAAAATCTGACTTTCCTGAACCTGGCAGTGTGAAAATATCTGATTTTCCTGACCCTGGGAGTGTGAAAAATATCAGAATTTCCAGACCTCGGGAGTGTGAAAAAATCCAATTTTCCTGGCCCCGGGAGTGTGAAAAAAATCCAATTTTCCTGACACCGGGAGTGTGAAAAAAATCCAATTTTCCTGACTCTGGGAGTGTGAATATAATCCAATTTTCCTGACCCCGGGAGTGTGAAAAAAATCCAATTTTCCTGACACCGGGAGTATGAAAAAAATCCAATTTTCCTGACTCTGGGAGTGTGAAAAAAATCCAATTTTCCTGACGCCGGGAGTGTGAAAAAAACAGAATTTCCTGACCCCAGGAGTGTGAAAAAATGTGATTTTCCTTACCCCGGGAGTGTGAAAAATATCAGAATTTCCTGACCCCGGGAGTGTGAAAAATATCAGAATTTCCTGACCCCGGGAGTGTGGAAAAAATCCAGTTTTCCTGACCCGGGGAGTTTGAAAATAATCTGATTTTCCTGAACCCGGGAATATGAAAATATCTGGTTTTCCTGACCCCGGGAGTGTGAAAAATATCAGAATCTCCTGAACCCGGGAGTGCGAAAAAATGTGATTTTCTTGACCCCGGGAGTGTGAAAAAACATCAGAATCTCCTGAACCCGGGAGTGTGAAAAAATGTGATTTTCTTGACCCCGGGAGTGTGAAAAAAACCCAATTTTCCTGACCCCGGGAGTGTGAAAAAATCCAATTTTCCTGACCCCGGGAGTGTGAAAAAAAATCCAATTTTCCTGACTCCGGGAGTGTGAAAAAAATCCAATTTTCCTGACCTGGGGAGTTTGAAAATAATCTGATTTTCCTGAACCCGGGAGTATGAAAATATCTGGTTTTCATGACACCGGGAGTGTGAAAAATATCAGAATTTCCTGACCCCATGAGTGTGAAAAAATGTGATTTTCTTGACCCCGGGAGTGTGAAAAAAATCCAATTTTCCTGACCCCGGGAGTGTGAAAAAAACTCCAATTTTCCTGACCCCGGGAGTGTGAAAAAAATCTGACTTTCCTGAACCCGGGAGTGTGAAAAGATCCGATTTTCCTGACCCCGGGAGTGTGAAAAATATCAGAATTTCCAGACCTCGGGAGTGTGAAAAAATCCAATTTTCCTGACCCCGGGAGTGTGAAAAAAATCCAATTTTCCTGACACCGGGAGTGTGAAAAAAATCCAATTTTCCTGACTCTGGGAGTGTGAAAATAATCCAATTTTCCTGACCCCGGGAGTGTGAAAAAAATTCAATTTTCCTGACACCGGGAGTATGAAAAAAATCCAATTTTCCTGACTCTGGGAGTGTGAAAAAAATCCAATTTTCCTGACGCCGGGAGTGTGAAAAAAACAGAATTTCCTGACCCCAGGAGTGTGAAAAAATGTGATTTTCCTTTCCCCGGGAGTGTGAAAAATATCAGAATTTCCTGACCCCGGGAGTGTGAAAAATATGAGAATTTCCTGACCCCGGGAGTGTGAAAAAATCCTAATTTCCTGACCCCGGGAGTGTGAAAAAATCCAATTTTCCTGACCCCGGGAGTGTGAAAAAATCCAATTTTCCTGACCCAGGGAGTTTGAAAAAAATCTGGTTTTCCTGAACCCGGGAGTGTGAAAATATCAGATTTTCCTGAACCCGGGAGTGTGAAAAATATCAGAATTTCCTGACCCCGGGAGTGCGAGAAAATGTGATTTTCTTGACCCCGGGAGTGTGAAAAAAATCAGAATCTCCTGAACCCGGGAGTGTGAAAAAATGTGATTTTCTTGACCCCGGGAGTGTGAAAAAAACCCAATTTTCCTGACCCCGGGAGTGTGAAAAAAATCCAATTTTCCTGACCCGGGGAGTTTGAAAATAATCTGATTTTCCTGAACCTGGGAGTATGAAAATATCCAATTTTCCTGACCCCGGGAGTGTGAAAAATATCAGAATTTCCTGACCCTGGGAGTGTGAAAAATATCAGAATTTCCTGACCCCGGGAGTGTGAAAAAATCCAATTTTCCTGACCCGGGGAGTTTGAAAAAAATCTGGTTTTCCTGACCCCGGGAGTGTGAAAATATCAGAATTTCCTGACCCTGCGAGTGTGAAAAAATGTGATTTTCTTGACCCCGGGATTGTGAAAAAAATTAAATTTTCCTGACCCCGGGAGTGTGAAAATATCTGATTTTCTTGACCCCAGGAGTGTGAAAAAAATTAAATTCTCCTGACCCCGGAAAGTGTGAAAAATGTGATTTTCCTAACACCGGGAGTCTGAAAAAAATCAGAATCTCCTGAACCCGGGAGTGTGAAAAAATGTGATTTTCTTGAACCCAGGAGTGTGAAAAAAAACCAATTTTCCTGACCCCGGGAGTGTGAAAAAAATCCAATTTTCCTGACCCCAGGAGTGTGAAAAAAACTCCAATTTTCCTGAGCCCGGGAGTGTGAAAAAAACAGAATTTCCTGACCCCAGGAGTGTGAAAAAATGTGATTTTCCTGACCCCGGGAGTGTGAAAAATATCAGAATTTCCTGACCCCGGGAGTGTGAAAAAATCCAATTTTCCTGACCCGGGGAGTTTGAAAAAAATCTGGTTTTCCTGAACCCGGGAGTGTGAAAATATCCGATTTTCCTGAACCCGGGAGTGTGAAAAATATCAGAATTTCCTGACCCTGGGAGTGCGAAAAAATGTGCTTTTCTTGACCCCGGGAGTGTGAAAAATATCAGAATCTCCTGAACCCGGGAGTGTGAAAAAATGTGATTTTCTTGACCCCGGGAGTGTGAAAAAAACCCAATTTTCCTGACCCCGGGAGTGTGAAAAAATCCAATTTTCCTGACCCCGGGAGTGTGAAAAAAATCCAATTTTCCTGACCCCGGGAGTGTGAAAAAAATCCAGTTTTCCTGACCCGGGGAGTTTGAAAATAATCTGATTTTCCTGAACCCGGGAATATGAAAATATCTGGTTTTCCTGACCCCGGGAGTGTGAAAAATATCAGAATTTCCTGAAAATGGGAGTGTGAAAAAATGTAATTTTCTTGACCCCGGGAGTGTGAAAAAAATCAGAATCTCCTGAACCCGGGAGTGCGAAAAAATGTGATTTTCTTGACCCCGGGAGTGTAAAAAAAATCAGAATCTCCTGAACCCGGGAGTGTGAAAAAATGTGATTTTCTTAACCCCGGGAGTGTGAAAAAAATCCAATTTTCCTGACCCCGGGAGTGTGAAAAAATCCAATTTTCCTGACCCCGGGAGTGTGAAAAAAATCCAATTTTCCTGACTCCGGGAGTGTGAAAAATATCAGAATTTCCTGACCCCGGGAGTGTGAAAAAAATCCAATTTTCCTGACCCCAGGAGTGTGAAAAAATCCAATTTTCCTGACACCGGGAGTGTGAAAAAAACAGAATTTCCTGACCCCAGGAGTGTGAAAAAATGTGATTTTCCTGACCCCGGGAGTGTGAAAAATATCAGAATTTCCTGACCCTGGGAGTGTGAAAAAATCCAATTTTCCTGACACCGGGAGTGTGAAAAAAACAGAATTTCCTGACCCCAGGAGTGTGAAAAAATGTGATTTTCCTGACCCCGGGAGTGTGAAAAATATCAGAATTTCCTGACCCCGGGAGTGTGAAAAAATCCAATTTTCCTGACCCCGGGAGAGCGAAAAAATGTGATTTTCTTGACCCCGGGAGTGTGAAAAAATCAGAATCTCCTGAACCCTGGTGTGTGAAAAAATGTGATTTTCTTGACGCCGGGAGTGTGAAAAAAACCCAATTTTCCTAACCCCGGGAGTGTGAAAAAAATCCAATTTTCCTGACCCCGGGAGTGTGAAAATAATCCAATTTTCCTGACCCCTTGAGTGTGAAAAAATCCAATTTTCCTGACCTGGGGAGTTTGAAAATAATCTGATTTTCCTGAACCCGGGAGTATGAAAATATCCGATTTTCATGACACCGGGAGTGTGAAAAATATCAGAATTTCCTGAACCCGGGAGTGTGAAAAAATGTAATTTTCTTGACCCCGGGAGTGTGAAAAAAATCAGAATCTCCTGAACCCGGGAGTGCGAAAAAATGTGATTTTCTTGACCCCGGGAGTGTAAAAAAAATCAGAATCTCCTGAACCCGGGAGTGTGAAAAAATGTGATTTTCTTAAGCCCGGGAGTGTGAAAAAAATCCAATTTTCCTGACCCCGGGAGTGTGAAAAAAATCCAATTTTCCTGACCCCGGGAGTGTGAAAAAATCTAACTTTCCTGAACCCGGGAGTATGAAAATATCCGATTTTCCTGACCCCGGGAGTGTGAAAAATATCAGAATTTCCTGACCCCGGGAGTGTGAAAAAATCCAATTTTCCTGACCCCGGGAGTGTGAAAAAAATTCAATTTTCCTGACACCGGGAGTGTGAAAAAAATCCAATTTTCCTGACTCTGGGAGTGTGAAAAAAATCCAATTTTCCTGACCCCGGGAGTGTGAAAAAATCCAATTTTCCTGACACCGGGAGTGTGAAAAAAACAGAATTTCCTGACCCCAGGAGTGTGAAAAAATGTGATTTTCCTGACCCCGGGAGTGTGAAAAATATCAGAATTTCCTGACCCCGGGAGTGTGAAAAAATCCAATTTTCCTGAACCCGGGAGTGTGAAAAAATCCAAATTTCCTGACCCCGGGAGAGCGAAAAAATGTGATTTTCTTGACGCCGGGAGTGTGAAAAAAACCCAATTTTCCTAACCCCGGGAGTGTGAAAAAAATCCAATTTTCCTGACCCCGGGAGTGTGAAAAAAATCCAAATTTCCTGACCGCGGGAGAGCGAAAAAATGTGATTTTCTTGACCCCGGGAGTGTGAAAAAATCAGAATCTCCTGAACCCTGGAGTGTGAAAAAATGTGATTTTCTTGACGCCGGGAGTGTGAAAAAAACCCAATTTTCCTAACCCCGGGAGTGTGAAAAAAACCCAATTTTCCTGACCCCGGGAGTGTGAAAAAATCCAATTTTCCTGACTCCAGGAGTGTGAAAAAAATCCAATTTTCCTGACCCCGGGAGTGTGAAAAAATTCCAATTTTCCTGACCTGGGGAGTTTGAAAATAATCTGATTTTCCTGACCCCGGGAGTATGAAAATATCCGATTTTCATGACACCGGGAGTGTGAAAAATATCAGAATTTCCTGACCCCGTGAGTGTGAAAAAATGTGATTTTCTTGACCCTGGGAGTGTTAAAAAAATCCAATTTTCCTGACCCCGGGAGTGTGAAAAAAACTCCAATTTTCCTGACCCCGGGAGTGTGAAAAAAATCTGACTTTCCTGAACCCGGGAGTGTGAAAATATCCGATTTTCCTGACCCCGGGAGAGTGAAAAAAATCCAATTTTCCTGACACCGGGAGTGTGAAAAAAATCCAATTTTCCTGACTCTGGGAGTGTGAAAAAAATCCAATTTTCCTGACCCCGGGAGTGTGAAATAATCCAATTTTCCTGACACCGGGAGTATGAAAAATATCCAATTTTCCTGACTCTGGGAGTGTGAAAAAAATCCAATTTTCCTGACGCCGGGAGTGTGAAAAAACAGAATTTCCTGATCCCAGGAGTGTGAAAAAATGTGATTTTCCTGACCCCGGGAGTGTGAAAAATATCAGAATTTCCTGACCCCGGAAGTGTGAAAAATATCAGAATTTCCTGACCCCGGGAGTGTGAAAAAATCCAATTTTCCTGACTCTGGGAGTGTGAAAATAATCCAATTTTCCTGACCCCGGGAGTGTGAAAAAAATCCAATTTTCCTGACACCGGGAGTATGAAAAAAATCCAAATTTCCTGACCGCGGGAGAGCGAAAAAATGTGATTTTCTTGACCCCGGGAGTGTGAAAAAATCAGAATCTCCTGAACCCTGGAGTGTGAAAAAATGTGATTTTCTTGACGCCGGGAGTGTGAAAAAAACCCAATTTTCCTAACCCCGGGAGTGTGAAAAAAACCCAATTTTCCTGACTCCAGGAGTGTGAAAAAAATCCAATTTTCCTGACCCCGGGAGTGTGAAAAAATTCCAATTTTCCTGACCTGGGGAGTTTGAAAATAATCTGATTTTCCTGACCCCGGGAGTATGAAAATATCCGATTTTCATGACACCGGGAGTGTGAAAAATATCAGAATTTCCTGACCCCGTGAGTGTGAAAAAATGTGATTTTCTTGACCCTGGGAGTGTGAAAAAAATCCAATTTTCCTGACCCCGGGAGTGTGAAAAAAACTCCAATTTTCCTGACCCCGGGAGTGTGAAAAAAATCTGACTTTCCTGAACCCGGGAGTGTGAAAATATCCGATTTTCCTGACCCCGGGAGAGTGAAAAAAATCCAATTTTCCTGACACCGGGAGTGTGAAAAAAATCCAATTTTCCTGACTCTGGGAGTGTGAAAAAAATCCATTTTTCCTGACCCCGGGAGTGTGAAATAATCCAATTTTCCTGACACCGGGAGTATGAAAAAAATCCAATTTTCCTGACTCTGGGAGTGTGAAAAAAATCCAATTTTCCTGACGCCGGGAGTGTGAAAAAACAGAATTTCCTGACCCCAGGAGTGTGAAAAAATGTGATTTTCCTGACCCCGGGAGTGTGAAAAATATCAGAATTTCCTGACCCCGGAAGTGTGAAAAATATCAGAATTTCCTGACCCCGGGAGTGTGAAAAAATCCAATTTTCCTGACTCTGGGAGTGTGAAAATAATCCAATTTTCCTGACCCCGGGAGTGTGAAAAAAATCCAATTTTCCTGACACCGGGAGTATGAAAAAAATCCAATTTTCCTGACTCTGGGAGTGTGAAAAAAATCCAATTTTCCTGACGCCGGGAGTGTGAAAAATATCAGAATTTCCTGACCCTGGGAGTGTGAAAAATATCAGAATTTCCTGACCCCGGGAGTGTGAAAAAATCCAATTTTCCTGACTCTGGGAGTGTGAAAAAAATCCAATTTTCCTGACGCCGGGAGTGTGAAAAATATCAGAATTTCCTGACCCTGGGAGTGTGAAAATATCAGAATTTCCTGACCCTGCGAGTGTGAAAAAATGTGATTTTCTTGACCCCGGGATTGTGAAAAAAATTAAATTTTCCTGACCCCGGGAGTGTGAAAATATCTGATTTTCTTGACCCCAGGAGTGTGAAAAAAATTAAATTCTCCTGACCCCGGAAAGTGTGAAAAATGTGATTTTCCTAACACCGGGAGTCTGAAAAAAATCAGAATCTCCTGAACCCGGGAGTGTGAAAAAATGTGATTTTCTTGAACCCAGGAGTGTGAAAAAAAAACCAATTTTCCTGACCCCGGGAGTGTGAAAAAAATCCAATTTTCCTGACCCCAGGAGTGTGAAAAAAACTCCAATTTTCCTGACCCCGGGAGTGTGAAAAAAACAGAATTTCCTGACCCCAGGAGTGTGAAAAAATGTGATTTTCCTGACCCCGGGAGTGTGAAAAATATCAGAATTTCCTGACCCTGGGAGTGTGAAAAAATCCAATTTTCCTGACCCGGGGAGTTTGAAAAAAATCTGGTTTTCCTGAACCCGGGAGTGTGAAAATATCCGATTTTCCTGAACCCGGGAGTGTGAAAAATATCAGAATTTCCTGACCCCGGGAGTGCGAAAAAATGTGATTTTCTTGACCCCGGGAGTGTGAAAAATATCAGAATCTCCTGAACCTGGGAGTGTGAAAAAATGTGATTTTCTTGACCCCGGGAGTGTGAAAAAAACCCAATTTTCCTGACCCCGGGAGTGTGAAAAAAATCCAATTTTCCTGACCCCGGGAGTGTGAAAAAAATCCAATTTTCCTGACCCCGGGAGTGTGAAAAAAATCCAGTTTTCCTGACCCGGGGAGTTTGAAAATAATCTGATTTTCCTGAACCCGGGAATATGAAAATATCTGGTTTTCCTGACCCCGGGAGTGTGAAAAATATCAGAATTTCCTGAAAATGGGAGTGTGAAAAAATGTAATTTTCTTGACCCCGGGAGTGTGAAAAAAATCAGAATCTCCTGAACCCGGGAGTGTGAAAAAAATCCAATTTTCTTGACCCCGGGAGTGTAAAAAAAATCAGAATCTCCTGAACCCGGGAGTGTGAAAAAATGTGATTTTCTTAACCCCGGGAGTGTGAAAAAAATCCAATTTTCCTGACCCTGGGAGTGTGAAAAAATCCAATTTTCCTGACCCCGGGAGTGTGAAAAAAAATCCAATTTTCCTGACTCCGGGAGTGTGAAAAATATCAGAATTTCCTGACCCCGGGAGTGTGAAAAAATCCAATTTTCCTGACCCCAGGAGTGTGAAAAAATCCAATTTTCCTGACACCGGGAGTGTGAAAAAAACAGAATTTCCTGACCCCAGGAGTGTGAAAAAATGTGATTTTCCTGACCCCGGGAGTGTGAAAAATATCAGAATTTCCTGACCCTGGGAGTGTGAAAAAATCCAATTTTCCTGACACCGGGAGTGTGAAAAAAACAGAATTTCCTGACCCCAGGAGTGTGAAAAAATGTGATTTTCCTGACCCCGGGAGTGTGAAAAATATCAGAATTTCCTGACCCCGGGAGTGTGAAAAAATCCAATTTTCCTGACCCCGGGAGAGCGAAAAAATGTGATTTTCTTGACCCCGGGAGTGTGAAAAAATCAGAATCTCCTGAACCCTGGTGTGTGAAAAAATGTGATTTTCTTGACGCCGGGAGTGTGAAAAAAACCCAATTTTCCTAACCCCGGGAGTGTGAAAAAAATCCAATTTTCCTGACCCCGGGAGTGTGAAAAAAATCCAATTTTCCTGACCCCTTGAGTGTGAAAAAAATCCAATTTTCCTGACCCGGGGAGTTTGAAAATAATCTGATTTTCCTGAACCCGGGAGTGTGAAAAAATGTGATTTTCTTGACCCCGGGAGTGTGAAAAAAAACCCAATTTTCCTGACCCCGGGAGTGTGAAAAAATCCAATTTTCCTGACTCCGGGAGTGTGAAAAAAATCCAATTTTCCTGACCCCGGGAGTGTGAAAAAATCCAATTTTCCTGACCTGGGGAGTTTGAAAATAATCTGATTTTCCTGAACCCGGGAGTATGAAAATATCCGATTTTCATGACACCGGGAGTGTGAAAAATATCAGAATTTCCTGAACCCGGGAGTGTGAAAAAATGTAATTTTCTTGACCCCGGGAGTGTAAAAAAAATCAGAATCTCCTGAACCCGGGAGTGTGAAAAAATGTGATTTTCTTAAGCCCGGGAGTGTGAAAAAAATCCAATTTTCCTGACCCCGGGAGTGTGAAAAAAATCCAATTTTCCTGACCCCGGGAGTGTGAAAAAATCTAACTTTCCTGAACCCGGGAGTATGAAAATATCCGATTTTCCTGACCCCGGGAGTGTGAAAAATATCAGAATTTCCTGACCCCGGGAGTGTGAAAAAATCCAATTTTCCTGACCCCGGGAGTGTGAAAAAAATCCAATTTTCCTGACACCGGGAGTGTGAAAAAAATCCAATTTTCCTGACTCTGGGAGTGTGAAAAAAATCCAATTTTCCTGACCCCGGGAGTGTGAAAAAATCCAATTTTCCTGACACCGGGAGTGTGAAAAAAACAGAATTTCCTGACCCCAGGAGTGTGAAAAAATGTGATTTTCCTGACCCCGGGAGTGTGAAAAATATCAGAATTTCCTGACCCCGTGAGTGTGAAAAAATGTGATTTTCTTGACCCTGGGAGTGTGAAAAAAATCCAATTTTCCTGACCCCGGGAGTGTGAAAAAAACTCCAATTTTACTGACCCCGGGAGTGTGAAAAAAATCTGACTTTCCTGAACCCGGGAGTGTGAAAATATCCGATTTTCCTGACCCCGGGAGAGTGAAAAAAATCCAATTTTCCTGACCCCGGGAGTGTGAAAAAAATCCAATTTTCCTGACTCTGGGAGTGTGAAAAAATTCCAATTTTCCTGACCTGGGGAGTTTGAAAATAATCTGATTTTCCTGACCCCGGGAGTATGAAAATATCCGATTTTCATGACACCGGGAGTGTGAAAAATATCAGAATTTCCTGACCCCGTGAGTGTGAAAAAATGTGATTTTCTTGACCCTGGGAGTGTGAAAAAAATCCAATTTTCCTGACCCCGGGAGTGTGAAAAAAACTCCAATTTTCCTGACCCCGGGAGTGTGAAAAAAATCTGACTTTCCTGAACCCGGGAGTGTGAAAATATCCGATTTTCCTGACCCCGGGAGAGTGAAAAAAATCCAATTTTCCTGACACCGGGAGTGTGAAAAAAATCCAATTTTCCTGACTCTGGGAGTGTGAAAAAAATCCATTTTTCCTGACCCCGGGAGTGTGAAATAATCCAATTTTCCTGACACCGGGAGTATGAAAAAAATCCAATTTTCCTGACTCTGGGAGTGTGAAAAAAATCCAATTTTCCTGACGCCGGGAGTGTGAAAAAACAGAATTTCCTGACCCCAGGAGTGTGAAAAAATGTGATTTTCCTGACCCCGGGAGTGTGAAAAATATCAGAATTTCCTGACCCCGGAAGTGTGAAAAATATCAGAATTTCCTGACCCCGGGAGTGTGAAAAAATCCAATTTTCCTGACTCTGGGAGTGTGAAAATAATCCAATTTTCCTGACCCCGGGAGTGTGAAAAAAATCCAATTTTCCTGACACCGGGAGTATGAAAAAAATCCAATTTTCCTGACTCTGGGAGTGTGAAAAAAATCCAATTTTCCTGACGCCGGGAGTGTGAAAAATATCAGAATTTCCTGACCCTGGGAGTGTGAAAAATATCAGAATTTCCTGACCCCGGGAGTGTGAAAAAATCCAATTTTCCTGACTCTGGGAGTGTGAAAAAAATCCAATTTTCCTGACGCCGGGAGTGTGAAAAATATCAGAATTTCCTGACCCTGGGAGTGTGAAAATATCAGAATTTCCTGACCCTGCGAGTGTGAAAAAATGTGATTTTCTTGACCCCGGGATTGTGAAAAAAATTAAATTTTCCTGACCCCGGGAGTGTGAAAATATCTGATTTTCTTGACCCCAGGAGTGTGAAAAAAATTAAATTCTCCTGACCCCGGAAAGTGTGAAAAATGTGATTTTCCTAACACCGGGAGTCTGAAAAAAATCAGAATCTCCTGAACCCGGGAGTGTGAAAAAATGTGATTTTCTTGAACCCAGGAGTGTGAAAAAAAAACCAATTTTCCTGACCCCGGGAGTGTGAAAAAAATCCAATTTTCCTGACCCCAGGAGTGTGAAAAAAACTCCAATTTTCCTGACCCCGGGAGTGTGAAAAAAACAGAATTTCCTGACCCCAGGAGTGTGAAAAAATGTGATTTTCCTGACCCCGGGAGTGTGAAAAATATCAGAATTTCCTGACCCTGGGAGTGTGAAAAAATCCAATTTTCCTGACCCGGGGAGTTTGAAAAAAATCTGGTTTTCCTGAACCCGGGAGTGTGAAAATATCCGATTTTCCTGAACCCGGGAGTGTGAAAAATATCAGAATTTCCTGACCCCGGGAGTGCGAAAAAATGTGATTTTCTTGACCCCGGGAGTGTGAAAAATATCAGAATCTCCTGAACCTGGGAGTGTGAAAAAATGTGATTTTCTTGACCCCGGGAGTGTGAAAAAAACCCAATTTTCCTGACCCCGGGAGTGTGAAAAAAATCCAATTTTCCTGACCCCGGGAGTGTGAAAAAAATCCAATTTTCCTGACCCCGGGAGTGTGAAAAAAATCCAGTTTTCCTGACCCGGGGAGTTTGAAAATAATCTGATTTTCCTGAACCCGGGAATATGAAAATATCTGGTTTTCCTGACCCCGGGAGTGTGAAAAATATCAGAATTTCCTGAAAATGGGAGTGTGAAAAAATGTAATTTTCTTGACCCCGGGAGTGTGAAAAAAATCAGAATCTCCTGAACCCGGGAGTGTGAAAAAAATCCAATTTTCTTGACCCCGGGAGTGTAAAAAAAATCAGAATCTCCTGAACCCGGGAGTGTGAAAAAATGTGATTTTCTTAACCCCGGGAGTGTGAAAAAAATCCAATTTTCCTGACCCTGGGAGTGTGAAAAAATCCAATTTTCCTGACCCCGGGAGTGTGAAAAAAAATCCAATTTTCCTGACTCCGGGAGTGTGAAAAATATCAGAATTTCCTGACCCCGGGAGTGTGAAAAAATCCAATTTTCCTGACCCCAGGAGTGTGAAAAAATCCAATTTTCCTGACACCGGGAGTGTGAAAAAAACAGAATTTCCTGACCCCAGGAGTGTGAAAAAATGTGATTTTCCTGACCCCGGGAGTGTGAAAAATATCAGAATTTCCTGACCCTGGGAGTGTGAAAAAATCCAATTTTCCTGACACCGGGAGTGTGAAAAAAACAGAATTTCCTGACCCCAGGAGTGTGAAAAAATGTGATTTTCCTGACCCCGGGAGTGTGAAAAATATCAGAATTTCCTGACCCCGGGAGTGTGAAAAAATCCAATTTTCCTGACCCCGGGAGAGCGAAAAAATGTGATTTTCTTGACCCCGGGAGTGTGAAAAAATCAGAATCTCCTGAACCCTGGTGTGTGAAAAAATGTGATTTTCTTGACGCCGGGAGTGTGAAAAAAACCCAATTTTCCTAACCCCGGGAGTGTGAAAAAAATCCAATTTTCCTGACCCCGGGAGTGTGAAAAAAATCCAATTTTCCTGACCCCTTGAGTGTGAAAAAAATCCAATTTTCCTGACCCGGGGAGTTTGAAAATAATCTGATTTTCCTGAACCCGGGAGTGTGAAAAAATGTGATTTTCTTGACCCCGGGAGTGTGAAAAAAAACCCAATTTTCCTGACCCCGGGAGTGTGAAAAAATCCAATTTTCCTGACTCCGGGAGTGTGAAAAAAATCCAATTTTCCTGACCCCGGGAGTGTGAAAAAATCCAATTTTCCTGACCTGGGGAGTTTGAAAATAATCTGATTTTCCTGAACCCGGGAGTATGAAAATATCCGATTTTCATGACACCGGGAGTGTGAAAAATATCAGAATTTCCTGAACCCGGGAGTGTGAAAAAATGTAATTTTCTTGACCCCGGGAGTGTAAAAAAAATCAGAATCTCCTGAACCCGGGAGTGTGAAAAAATGTGATTTTCTTAAGCCCGGGAGTGTGAAAAAAATCCAATTTTCCTGACCCCGGGAGTGTGAAAAAAATCCAATTTTCCTGACCCCGGGAGTGTGAAAAAATCTAACTTTCCTGAACCCGGGAGTATGAAAATATCCGATTTTCCTGACCCCGGGAGTGTGAAAAATATCAGAATTTCCTGACCCCGGGAGTGTGAAAAAATCCAATTTTCCTGACCCCGGGAGTGTGAAAAAAATCCAATTTTCCTGACACCGGGAGTGTGAAAAAAATCCAATTTTCCTGACTCTGGGAGTGTGAAAAAAATCCAATTTTCCTGACCCCGGGAGTGTGAAAAAATCCAATTTTCCTGACACCGGGAGTGTGAAAAAAACAGAATTTCCTGACCCCAGGAGTGTGAAAAAATGTGATTTTCCTGACCCCGGGAGTGTGAAAAATATCAGAATTTCCTGACCCCGTGAGTGTGAAAAAATGTGATTTTCTTGACCCTGGGAGTGTGAAAAAAATCCAATTTTCCTGACCCCGGGAGTGTGAAAAAAACTCCAATTTTACTGACCCCGGGAGTGTGAAAAAAATCTGACTTTCCTGAACCCGGGAGTGTGAAAATATCCGATTTTCCTGACCCCGGGAGAGTGAAAAAAATCCAATTTTCCTGACCCCGGGAGTGTGAAAAAAATCCAATTTTCCTGACTCTGGGAGTGTGAAAAAAATCCAATTTTCCTGACCCCGGGAGTGTGAAATAATCCAATTTTCCTGACACCGGGAGTATGAAAAAAATCCAATTTTCCTGACTCTGGGAGTGTGAAAAAAATCCAATTTTCCTGACGCCGGGAGTGTGAAAAAACAGAATTTCCTGACCCCAGGAGTGTGAAAAAATGTGATTTTCCTGACCCCGGGAGTGTGAAAAATATCAGAATTTCCTGCCCCCGGAAGTGTGAAAAATATCAGAATTTCCTGACCCCGGGAGTGTGAAAAAATCCAATTTTCCTGACTCTGGGAGTGTGAAAATAATCCAATTTTCCTGACCCCGGGAGTGTGAAAAAAATCCAATTTTCCTGACACCGGGAGTATGAAAAAAATCCAATTTTCCTGACTCTGGGTGTGTGAAAAAAATCCAATTTTCCTGACGCCGGGAGTGTGAAAAAAAACAGAATTTCCTGACCCCAGGAGTGTGAAAAAATGTGATTTTCCTTACCCCGGGAGTGTGAAAAATATCAGAATTTCCTGACCCCGGGAGTGTGAAAAATATCAGAATTTCCTGACCCCGGGAGTGTGAAAAAAATCCAGTTTTCCTGACCCGGGGAGTTTGAAAATAATCTGATTTTCCTGAACCCGGGAATATGAAAATATCTGGTTTTCCTGACCCCGGGAGTGTGAAAAATATCAGAATCTCCTGAACCCGGGAGTGTGAAAAATGTGATTTTCTTGACCCCGGGAGTGTGAAAAAAACCCAATTTTCCTGACCCCGGGAGTGTGAAAAAAATCCAATTTTCCTGACTCCGGGAGTGTGAAAAAAATCCAATTTTCCTGACTCCGGGAGTGTGAAAAAAATCCAATTTTCCTGACCACGGGAGTGTGAAAAAAATCCTATTTTCCTGACCTGGGGAGTTTGAAAATAATCTGATTTTCCTGAACCCGGGAGTATGAAAATATCTGATTTTCATGACACCGGAGTGTGAAAAATATCAGAATTTCCTGACCCCATGAGTGTGAAAAAATGTGATTTTCTTGACCCCGGGAGTGTGAAAAAAATCCAATTTTCCTGACCCCGGGAGTGTGAAAAAAACTCCAATTTTCCTGACCCCGGGAGTGTGAAAAAAATCTGACTTTCCTGAACCCGGGAGTGTGAAAATATCCGATTTTCCTGACCCCGGGAGTGTGAAAAATATCAGAATTTCCAGACCTCGGGAGTGTGAAAAAATCCAATTTTCCTGACCCCGGGAGTGTCAAAAAAATCCAATTTTCCTGACACCGGGAGTGTGAAAAAAATCCAATTTTCCTGACTCTGGGAGTGTGAAAATAACCCAATTTTCCTGACCCCGGGAGTGTGAAAAAAATCCAATTTTCCTGACCCCGGGAGTGTGAAAAAAATCCAATTTTCCTGACCCCGGGAGTGTGAAAAAAATCCAGTTTTCCTGACCCGGGGAGTTTGAAAATAATCTGATTTTCCTGAACCCGGGAATATGAAAATATCTGGTTTTTCTGACCCCGGGAGTGTGAAAAATATCAGAATTTCCTGAACCTGGGAGAGTGAAAAAATGTAATTTTCTTGACCCCGGGAGTGTGAAAAAAATCAGAAGCTCCTGAACCCGGGAGTGTGAAAAAATGTGATTTTTTTGACCCCGGGAGTGTAAAAAAAATCAGAATCTCCTGAACCCGGGAGTGTGAAAAAAATGTGATTTTCTTAACCCCGGGAGTGTGAAAAAAATCCAATTTTCCTGACCCCGGGAGTGTGAAAAAAATCCAATTTTCTTGACACCGGGAGTGTGAAAAATATCAGAATTTCCTGACCCCGGGAGTGTGAAAAAAATCCAATTTTCCTGACCCCAGGAGTGTGAAAAAATCCAATTTTCCTGACACCGGGAGTGTGAAAAAAACAGAATTTCCTGACCCCAGGAGTGTGAAAAAATGTGATTTTCCTGACCCCGGGAGTGTGAAAAATATCAGAATTTCCTGACCCCGGGAGTGTGAAAAAATCCAATTTTCCTGAACCCGGGAGTGTGAAAAAATCCAAATTTCCTGACCCCGGGAGAGCGAAAAAATGTGATTTTCTTGACCCCGGGAGTGTGAAAAAATCAGAATCTCCTGAACCCTGGAGTGTGAAAAAATGTGATTTTCTTGACGCCGGGAGTGTGAAAAAAACCCAATTTTCCTAACCCCGGGAGTGTGAAAAAAATCCAATTTTCCTGAGCCCGGGAGTGTGAAAAAAATCCAATTTTCCTGACCCCTTGAGTGTGAAAAAAATCCAATTTTCCTGACCCGGGGAGTTTGAAAATAATCTGATTTTCCTGAACCCGGGAGTGTGAAAAAATGTGATTTTCTTGACCCCGGGAGTGTGAAAAAAACCCAATTTTCCTGACCCCGGGAGTGTGAAAAAAATCCAATTTTCCTGACCCCGGGAGTGTGAAAAAATCCAATTTTCCTGACCCGGGGAGTTTGAAAATAATCTGATTTTCCTGAACCCGGGAGTGTGAAAAAATGTGATTTTCTTGACCCCGGGAGTGTGAAAAAAACCCAATTTTCCTGACTCCGGGAGTGTGAAAAAAATCCAATTTTCCTGACCCCGGGAGTGTGAAAAAATCCAATTTTCCTGACCTGGGGAGTTTGAAAATAATCTGATTTTCCTGAACCCGGGAGTATGAAAATATCCGATTTTCATGACACCGGGAGTGTGAAAAATATCAGAATTTCCTGAACCCGGGAGTGTGAAAAAATGTAATTTTCTTGACCCCGGGAGTGTGAAAAAAATCAGAAGCTCCTGAACCCGGGAGTGTGAAAAAATGTGATTTTTTTGACCCCGGGAGTGTAAAAAAAATCAGAATCTCCTGAACCCGGGAGTGTGAAAAAAATGTGATTTTCTTAACCCCGGGAGTGTGAAAAAAATCCAATTTTCCTGACCCCGGGAGTGTGAAAAAAATCCAATTTTCTTGACACCGGGAGTGTGAAAAATATCAGAATTTCCTGACCCCGGGAGTGTGAAAAAAATCCAATTTTCCTGACCCCAGGAGTGTGAAAAAATCCAATTTTCCTGACACCGGGAGTGTGAAAAAAACAGAATTTCCTGACCCCAGGAGTGTGAAAAAATGTGATTTTCCTGACCCCGGGAGTGTGAAAAATATCAGAATTTCCTGACCCCGGGAGTGTGAAAAAATCCAATTTTCCTGAACCCGGGAGTGTGAAAAAATCCAAATTTCCTGACCCCGGGAGAGCGAAAAAATGTGATTTTCTTGACCCCGGGAGTGTGAAAAAATCAGAATCTCCTGAACCCTGGAGTGTGAAAAAATGTGATTTTCTTGACGCCGGGAGTGTGAAAAAAACCCAATTTTCCTAACCCCGGGAGTGTGAAAAAAATCCAATTTTCCTGAGCCCGGGAGTGTGAAAAAAATCCAATTTTCCTGACCCCTTGAGTGTGAAAAAAATCCAATTTTCCTGACCCGGGGAGTTTGAAAATAATCTGATTTTCCTGAACCCGGGAGTGTGAAAAAATGTGATTTTCTTGACCCCGGGAGTGTGAAAAAAACCCAATTTTCCTGACCCCGGGAGTGTGAAAAAAATCCAATTTTCCTGACCCCGGGAGTGTGAAAAAATCCAATTTTCCTGACCCGGGGAGTTTGAAAATAATCTGATTTTCCTGAACCCGGGAGTGTGAAAAAATGTGATTTTCTTGACCCCGGGAGTGTGAAAAAAACCCAATTTTCCTGACTCCGGGAGTGTGAAAAAAATCCAATTTTCCTGACCCCGGGAGTGTGAAAAAATCCAATTTTCCTGACCTGGGGAGTTTGAAAATAATCTGATTTTCCTGAACCCGGGAGTATGAAAATATCCGATTTTCATGACACCGGGAGTGTGAAAAATATCAGAATTTCCTGAACCCGGGAGTGTGAAAAAATGTAATTTTCTTGACCCCGGGAGTGTGAAAAAAATCAGAATCTCCTGAACCCGGGAGTGCGAAAAAATGTGATTTTCTTGACCCCGGGAGTGTAAAAAAAATCAGAATCTCCTGAACCCGGGAGTGTGAAAAAATGTGATTTTCTTAACCCCGGGAGTGTGAAAAAAATCCAATTTTCCTGACCCCGGGAGTGTGAAAAAAATCCAATTTTCCTGACCCCGGGAGTGTGAAAAAATCTGACTTTCCTGAACCCGGGAGTATGAAAATATCCGATTTTCCTGACCCCGGGAGTGTGAAAAATATCAGAATTTCCTGACCCCGGGAGTGTGAAAAAATCCAATTTTCCTGACCCCGGGAGTGTGAAAAAAATCCAATTTTCCTGACACCGGGAGTGTGAAAAAAATCCAATTTTCCTGACTCTGGGAGTGTGAAAAAAATCCAATTTTCCTGACCCCGGGAGTGTGAAAAAATCCAAATTTCCTGACCCCGGGAGAGCGAAAAAATGTGATTTTCTTGACCCCGGGAGTGTGAAAAAATCAGAATCTCCTGAACCCTGGAGTGTGAAAAAATGTGATTTTCTTGACGCCGGGAGTGTGAAAAAAACCCAATTTTCCTAACCCCGGGAGTGTGAAAAAAACCCAATTTTCCTGACCCCGGGAGTGTGAAAAAATCCAATTTTCCTGACTCCAGGAGTGTGAAAAAAATCCAATTTTCCTGACCCCGGGAGTGTGAAAAAATTCCAATTTTCCTGACCTGGGGAGTTTGAAAATAATCTGATTTTCCTGACCCCGGGAGTATGAAAATATCCGATTTTCATGACACCGGGAGTGTGAAAAATATCAGAATTTCCTGACCCCGTGAGTGTGAAAAAATGTGATTTTCTTGACCCTGGGAGTGTGAAAAAAATCCAATTTTCCTGACCCCGGGAGTGTGAAAAAAACTCCAATTTTCCTGACCCCGGGAGTGTGAAAAAAATCTGGCTTTCCTGAACCCGGGAGTGTGAAAAAATCCGATTTTCCTGACCCCGGGAGAGTGAAAAAAATCCAATTTTCCTGACACCGGGAGTGTGAAAAAAATCCAATTTTCCTGACTCTGGGAGTGTGAAAAAAATCCAATTTTCCTGACCCCGGGAGTGTGAAATAATCCAATTTTCCTGACACCCGGAGTATGAAAAAAATCCAATTTTCCTGACTCTGGGAGTGTGAAAAAAATCCAATTTTCCTGACGCCGGGAGTGTGAAAAAACAGAATTTCCTGACCCCAGGAGTGTGAAAAAATGTGATTTTCCTTACCCCGGGAGTGTGAAAAAAATCCAGTTTTCCTGACCCGGGGAGTTTGAAAATAATCTGATTTTCCTGAACCCGGGAATATGAAAATATCTGGTTTTCCTGACCCCGGGAGTGTGAAAAATATCAGAATTTCCTGAACCTCGGAGTGTGAAAAAATGTAATTTTCTTGACCCCGGGAGTGTGAAAAAAATCAGAAGGTCCTGAACCCGGGAGTGCGAAAAAATGTAATTTTCTTGACCCCGGGAGTGTAAAAAAAATCAGAATCTCCTGAACCCGGGAGTGTGAAAAAATGTGATTTTCTTAACCCCGGGAGTGTGAAAAAAATCCAATTTTCCTGACCCCGGGAGTGTGAAAAAATCTGACTTTCCTGAACCCGGGAGTATGAAAATATCCGATTTTCCTGACCCCGGGAGTGTGAAAAATATCAGAATTTCCTGACCCCGGGAGTGTGAAAAAATCCAATTTTCCTGACCCCGGGAGTGTGAAAAAAATCCAATTTTCCTGACACCGGGAGTGTGAAAAAAATCCAATTTTCCTGACTCTGGGAGTGTGAAAAAAATCCAATTTTCCTGACCCCGGGAGTGTGAAAAAATCCAAATTTCCTGACCCCGGGAGAGCGAAAAAATGTGATTTTCTTGACCCCGGGAGTGTGAAAAAATCAGAATCTCCTGAACCCTGGAGTGTGAAAAAATGTGATTTTCTTGACGCCGGGAGTGTGAAAAAAACCCAATTTTCCTAACCCCGGGAGTGTGAAAAAAACCCAATTTTCCTGACCCCGGGAGTGTGAAAAAATCCAATTTTCCTGACTCCAGGAGTGTGAAAAAAATCCAATTTTCCTGACCCCGGGAGTGTGAAAAAATTCCAATTTTCCTGACCTGGGGAGTTTGAAAATAATCTGATTTTCCTGACCCCGGGAGTATGAAAATATCCGATTTTCATGACACCGGGAGTGTGAAAAATATCAGAATTTCCTGACCCCGTGAGTGTGAAAAAATGTGATTTTCTTGACCCTGGGAGTGTGAAAAAAATCCAATTTTCCTGACCCCGGGAGTGTGAAAAAAACTCCAATTTTCCTGACCCCGGGAGTGTGAAAAAAATCTGGCTTTCCTGAACCCGGGAGTGTGAAAAAATCCGATTTTCCTGACCCCGGGAGAGTGAAAAAAATCCAATTTTCCTGACACCGGGAGTGTGAAAAAAATCCAATTTTCCTGACGCCGGGAGTGTGAAAAAACAGAATTTCCTGACCCCAGGAGTGTGAAAAAATGTGATTTTCCTTACCCCGGGAGTGTGAAAAAAATCCAGTTTTCCTGACCCGGGGAGTTTGAAAATAATCTGATTTTCCTGAACCCGGGAATATGAAAATATCTGGTTTTCCTGACCCCGGGAGTGTGAAAAATATCAGAATTTCCTGAACCTCGGAGTGTGAAAAAATGTAATTTTCTTGACCCCGGGAGTGTGAAAAAAATCAGAAGCTCCTGAACCCGGGAGTGCGAAAAAATGTAATTTTCTTGACCCCGGGAGTGTAAAAAAAATCAGAATCTCCTGAACCCGGGAGTGTGAAAAAATGTGATTTTCTTAACCCCGGGAGTGTGAAAAAAATCCAATTTTCCTGACCCCGGGAGTGTGAAAAAATCTGACTTTCCTGAACCCGGGAGTATGAAAATATCCGATTTTCCTGACCCCGGGAGTGTGAAAAATATCAGAATTTCCTGACCCCGGGAGTGTGAAAAAATCCAATTTTCCTGACCCCGGGAGTGTGAAAAAAATCCAATTTTCCTGACACCGGGAGTGTGAAAAAAATCCAATTTTCCTGACTCTGGGAGTGTGAAAAAAATCCAATTTTCCTGACCCCGGGAGTGTGAAAAAATCCAAATTTCCTGACCCCGGGAGAGCGAAAAAATGTGATTTTCTTGACCCCGGGAGTGTGAAAAAATCAGAATCTCCTGAACCCTGGAGTGTGAAAAAATGTGATTTTCTTGACGCCGGGAGTGTGAAAAAAACCCAATTTTCCTAACCCCGGGAGTGTGAAAAAAACCCAATTTTCCTGACCCCGGGAGTGTGAAAAAATCCAATTTTCCTGACTCCAGGAGTGTGAAAAAAATCCAATTTTCCTGACCCCGGGAGTGTGAAAAAATTCCAATTTTCCTGACCTGGGGAGTTTGAAAATAATCTGATTTTCCTGACCCCGGGAGTATGAAAATATCCGATTTTCATGACACCGGGAGTGTGAAAAATATCAGAATTTCCTGACCCCGTGAGTGTGAAAAAATGTGATTTTCTTGACCCTGGGAGTGTGAAAAAAATCCAATTTTCCTGACCCCGGGAGTGTGAAAAAAACTCCAATTTTCCTGACCCCGGGAGTGTGAAAAAAATCTGGCTTTCCTGAACCCGGGAGTGTGAAAAAATCCGATTTTCCTGACCCCGGGAGAGTGAAAAAAATCCAATTTTCCTGACACCGGGAGTGTGAAAAAAATCCAATTTTCCTGACTCTGGGAGTGTGAAAAAAATCCAATTTTCCTGACCCCGGGAGTGTGAAATAATCCAATTTTCCTGACACCGGGAGTATGAAAAAAATCCAATTTTCCTGACTCTGGGAGTGTGAAAAAAATCCAATTTTCCTGACGCCGGGAGTGTGAAAAAACAGAATTTCCTGACCCCAGGAGTGTGAAAAAATGTGATTTTCCTGACCCCGGGAGTGTGAAAAAAATCCAGTTTTCCTGACCCGGGGAGTTTGAAAATAATCTGATTTTCCTGACCCCGGGAATATGAAAATATCTGGTTTTCCTGACCCCGGGAGTGTGAAAAATATCAGAATTTCCTGAACCTCGGAGTGTGAAAAAATGTAATTTTCTTGACCCCGGGAGTGTGAAAAAAATCAGAAGCTCCTGAACCCGGGAGTGCGAAAAAATGTAATTTTCTTGACCCCGGGAGTGTAAAAAAAATCAGAATCTCCTGAACCCGGGAGTGTGAAAAAATGTGATTTTCTTAACCCCGGGAGTGTGAAAAAAATCCAATTTTCCTGACCCCGGGAGTGTGAAAAAAATCCAATTTTCCTGACGCCGGGAGTGTGAAAAATATCAGAATTTCCTGACCCCGGGAGTGTGAAAAAATCCAATTTTCCTGACTCTGGGAGTGTGAAAAAAATCCAATTTTCCTGACGCCGGGAGTGTGAAAAATATCAGAATTTCCTGACCCTGGGAGTGTGAAAATATCAGAATTTCCTGACCCTGCGAGTGTGAAAAAATGTGATTTTCTTGACCCCGGGATTGTGAAAAAAATTAAATTTTCCTGACCCCGGGAGTGTGAAAATATCTGATTTTCTTGACCCCAGGAGTGTGAAAAAATTAAATTCTCCTGACCCCGGAAAGTGTAAAAAATGTGATTTTCCTAACACCGGGAGTCTGAAAAAAATCAGAATCTCCTGAACCCGGGAGTGTGAAAAAATGTGATTTTCTTGAACCCAGGAGTGTGAAAAAAAACCAATTTTCCTGACCCCGGGAGTGTGAAAAAAATCCAATTTTCCTGACCCCAGGAGTGTGAAAAAAACTCCAATTTTCCTGACCCCGGGAGTGTGAAAAAAACAGAATTTCCTGACCCCAGGAGTGTGAAAAAATGTGATTTTCCTGACCCCGGGAGTGTGAAAAATATCAGAATTTCCTGACCCCGGGAGTGTGAAAAAATCCAATTTTCCTGACCCGGGGAGTTTGAAAAAAATCTGGTTTTCCTGAACCCGGGAGTGTGAAAATATCCGATTTTCCTGAACCCGGGAGTGTGAAAAATATCAGAATTTCCTGACCCCGGGAGTGCGAAAAAATGTGATTTTCTTGACCCCGGGAGTGTGAAAAATATCAGAATCTCCGGAACCCGGGAGTGTGAAAAAATATGATTTTCTTGACCCCGGGAGTGTGAAAAAAACCCAATTTTCCTGACCCCGGGAGTGTGAAAAAAATCCAATTTTCCTGACCCCGGGAGTGTGAAAAAAATCCAATTTTCCTGACCCCGGGAGTGTGAAAAAAATCCAGTTTTCCTGACCCGGGGAGTTTGAAAATAATCTGATTTTCCTGAACCCGGGAATATGAAAATATCTGGTTTTCCTGACCCCGGGAGTGTGAAAAATATCAGAATTTCCTGAAAATGGGAGTGTGAAAAAATGTAATTTTCTTGACCCCGGGAGTGTGAAAAAA
This sequence comes from Bradypodion pumilum, assembly GCA_035047305.1. Classification (NCBI taxonomy): domain Eukaryota; kingdom Metazoa; phylum Chordata; class Lepidosauria; order Squamata; family Chamaeleonidae; genus Bradypodion; species Bradypodion pumilum. The sequence continues at coordinate 19,527,880 of JAWDJD010000009.1, read as the reverse complement.
ATCAGAATCTCCTGAACCCGGGAGTGCGAAAAAATGTGATTTTCTTGACCCCGGGAGTGTAAAAAAAATCAGAATCTCCTGAACCCGGGAGTGTGAAAAAATGTGATTTTCTTAACCCCGGGAGTGTGAAAAAAATCCAATTTTCCTGACCCCGGGAGTGTGAAAAAATCCAATTTTCCTGACCCCGGGAGTGTGAAAAAAAAATCCAATTTTCCTGACTCCGGGAGTGTGAAAAATATCAGAATTTCCTGACCCCGGGAGTGTGAAAAAAATCCAATTTTCCTGACACCGGGAGTGTGAAAAAAACAGAATTTCCTGACCCCAGGACTGTGAAAAAATGTGATTTTCCTGACCCCGGGAGTGTGAAAAATATCAGAATTTCCTGACCCTGGGAGTGTGAAAAAATCCAATTTTCCTGACACCGGGAGTGTGAAAAAAACAGAATTTCCTGACCCCAGGAGTGTGAAAAAATGTGATTTTCCTGACCCCGGGAGTGTGAAAAATATCAGAATTTCCTGACCCCGGGAGTGTGAAAAAATCCAATTTTCCTGACCCCGGGAGAGCGAAAAAATGTGATTTTCTTGACCCCGGGAGTGTGAAAAAATCAGAATCTCCTGAACCCTGGTGTGTGAAAAAATGTGATTTTCTTGACGCCGGGAGTGTGAAAAAAACCCAATTTTCCTAACCCCGGGAGTGTGAAAAAAATCCAATTTTCCTGACCCCGGGAGTGTGAAAAAAATCCAATTTTCCTGACCCCTTGAGTGTGAAAAAAATCCAATTTTCCTGACCCGGGGAGTTTGAAAATAATCTGATTTTCCTGACCTGGGGAGTTTGAAAATAATCTGATTTTCTTGACCCCGGGAGTATGAAAATATCCGATTTTCATGACACCGGGAGTGTGAAAAATATCAGAATTTCCTGAACCCGGGAGTGTGAAAAAATGTAATTTTCTTGACCCCGGGAGTGTGAAAAAAATCAGAATCTCCTGAACCCGGGAGTGCGAAAAAATGTGATTTTCTTGACCCCGGGAGTGTAAAAAAAATCAGAATCTCCTGAACCCGGGAGTGTGAAAAAATGTGATTTTCTTAAGCCCGGGAGTGTGAAAAAAATCCAATTTTCCTGACCCCGGGAGTGTGAAAAAAATCCAATTTTCCTGACCCCGGGAGTGTGAAAAAATCTAACTTTCCTGAACCCGGGAGTATGAAAATATCCGATTTTCCTGACCCCGGGAGTGTGAAAAATATCAGAATTTCCTGACCCCGGGAGTGTGAAAAAATCCAATTTTCCTGACCCCGGGAGTGTGAAAAAAATCCAATTTTCCTGACACCGGGAGTGTGAAAAAAATCCAATTTTCCTGACTCTGGGAGTGTGAAAAAAATCCAATTTTCCTGACCCCGGGAGTGTGAAAAAATCCAATTTTCCTGACACCGGGAGTGTGAAAAAAACAGAATTTCCTGACCCCAGGAGTGTGAAAAAATGTGATTTTCCTGACCCCGGGAGTGTGAAAAATATCAGAATTTCCTGACCCCGGGAGTGTGAAAAAATCCAATTTTCCTGAACCCGGGAGTGTGAAAAAATCCAAATTTCCTGACCCCGGGAGAGCGAAAAAATGTGATTTTCTTGACGCCGGGAGTGTGAAAAAAACCCAATTTTCCTAACCCCGGGAGTGTGAAAAAAATCCAATTTTCCTGACCCCGGGAGTGTGAAAAAAATCCAAATTTCCTGACCGCGGGAGAGCGAAAAAATGTGATTTTCTTGACCCCGGGAGTGTGAAAAAATCAGAATCTCCTGAACCCTGGAGTGTGAAAAAATGTGATTTTCTTGACGCCGGGAGTGTGAAAAAAACCCAATTTTCCTAACCCCGGGAGTGTGAAAAAAACCCAATTTTCCTGACCCCGGGAGTGTGAAAAAAACAGAATTTCCTGACCCCAGGAGTGTGAAAAAATGTGATTTTCCTGACCCCGGGAGTGTGAAAAATATCAGAATTTCCTGACCCCGGGAGTGTGAAAAAATCCAATTTTCCTGACCCGGGGAGTTTGAAAAAAATCTGGTTTTCCTGAACCCGGGAGTGTGAAAATATCCGATTTTCCTGAACCCGGGAGTGTGAAAAATATCAGAATTTCCTGACCCCGGGAGTGCGAAAAAATGTGATTTTCTTGACCCCGGGAGTGTGAAAAATATCAGAATCTCCTGAACCCGGGAGTGTGAAAAAATGTGATTTTCTTGACCCCGGGAGTGTGAAAAAAACCCAATTTTCCTGACCCCGGGAGTGTGAAAAAAATCCAATTTTCCTGACCCCGGGAGTGTGAAAAAAATCCAATTTTCCTGACCCCGGGAGTGTGAAAAAAATCCAGTTTTCCTGACCCGGGGAGTTTGAAAATAATCTGATTTTCCTGAACCCGGGAATATGAAAATATCTGGTTTTCCTGACCCCGGGAGTGTGAAAAATATCAGAATTTCCTGAAAATGGGAGTGTGAAAAAATGTAATTTTCTTGACCCCGGGAGTGTGAAAAAAATCAGAATCTCCTGAACCCGGGAGTGCGAAAAAATGTGATTTTCTTGACCCCGGGAGTGTAAAAAAAATCAGAATCTCCTGAACCCGGGAGTGTGAAAAAATGTGATTTTCTTAACCCCGGGAGTGTGAAAAAAATCCAATTTTCCTGACCCCGGGAGTGTGAAAAAATCCAATTTTCCTGACCCCGGGAGTGTGAAAAAAAATCCAATTTTCCTGACTCCGGGAGTGTGAAAAATATCAGAATTTCCTGACCCCGGGAGTGTGAAAAAAATCCAATTTTCCTGACACCGGGAGTGTGAAAAAAACAGAATTTCCTGACCCCAGGAGTGTGAAAAAATGTGATTTTCCTGACCCCGGGAGTGTGAAAAATATCAGAATTTCCTGACCCTGGGAGTGTGAAAAAATCCAATTTTCCTGACACCGGGAGTGTGAAAAAAACAGAATTTCCTGACCCCAGGAGTGTGAAAAAATGTGATTTTCCTGACCCCGGGAGTGTGAAAAATATCAGAATTTTCTGACCCCGGGAGTGTGAAATAATCCAATTTTCCTGACCCCGGGAGAGCGAAAAAATGTGATTTTCTTGACCCCGGGAGTGTGAAAAAATCAGAATCTCCTGAACCCTGGTGTGTGAAAAAATGTGATTTTCTTGACGCCGGGAGTGTGAAAAAAACCCAATTTTCCTAACCCCGGGAGTGTGAAAAAAATCCAATTTTCCTGACCCCGGGAGTGTGAAAAAAATCCAATTTTCCTGACCCCTTGAGTGTGAAAAAAATCCAATTTTCCTGACCCGGGGAGTTTGAAAATAATCTGATTTTCCTGAACCCGGGAGTGTGAAAAAATGTGATTTTCTTGACCCCGGGAGTGTGAAAAAAACCCAATTTTCCTGACCCCGGGAGTGTGAAAAAATCCAATTTTCCTGACTCCGGGAGTGTGAAAAAAATCCAATTTTCCTGACCCCGGGAGTGTGAAAAAATCCAATTTTCCTGACCTGGGGAGTTTGAAAATAATCTGATTTTCCTGAACCCGGGAGTATGAAAATATCCGATTTTCATGACACCGGGAGTGTGAAAAATATCAGAATTTCCTGAACCCGGGAGTGTGAAAAAATGTAATTTTCTTGACCCCGGGAGTGTGAAAAAAATCAGAATCTCCTGAACCCGGGAGTGCGAAAAAATGTGATTTTCTTGACCCCGGGAGTGTAAAAAAAATCAGAATCTCCTGAACCCGGGAGTGTGAAAAAATGTGATTTTCTTAAGCCCGGGAGTGTGAAAAAAATCCAATTTTCCTGACCCCGGGAGTGTGAAAAAAATCCAATTTTCCTGACCCCGGGAGTGTGAAAAAATCTAACTTTCCTGAACCCGGGAGTATGAAAATATCCGATTTTCCTGACCCCGGGAGTGTGAAAAATATCAGAATTTCCTGACCCCGGGAGTGTGAAAAAATCCAATTTTCCTGACCCCGGGAGTGTGAAAAAAATCCAATTTTCCTGACACCGGGAGTGTGAAAAAAATCCAATTTTCCTGACTCTGGGAGTGTGAAAAAAATCCAATTTTCCTGACCCCGGGAGTGTGAAAAAATCCAATTTTCCTGATACCGGGAGTGTGAAAAAAACAGAATTTCCTGACCCCAGGAGTGTGAAAAAATGTGATTTTCCTGACCCCGGGAGTGTGAAAAATATCAGAATTTCCTGACCCCGGGAGTGTGAAAAAATCCAATTTTCCTGAACCCGGGAGTGTGAAAAAATCCAAATTTCCTGACCCCGGGAGAGCGAAAAAATGTGATTTTCTTGACGCCGGGAGTGTGAAAAAAACCCAATTTTCCTAACCCCGGGAGTGTGAAAAAAATCCAATTTTCCTGACCCCGGGAGTGTGAAAAAAATCCAAATTTCCTGACCGCGGGAGAGCGAAAAAATGTGATTTTCTTGACCCCGGGAGTGTGAAAAAATCAGAATCTCCTGAACCCTGGAGTGTGAAAAAATGTGATTTTCTTGACGCCGGGAGTGTGAAAAAAACCCAATTTTCCTAACCCCGGGAGTGTGAAAAAAACCCAATTTTCCTGACCCCGGGAGTGTGAAAAAATCCAATTTTCCTGACTCCAGGAGTGTGAAAAAAATCCAATTTTCCTGACCCCGGGAGTGTGAAAAAATTCCAATTTTCCTGACCTGGGGAGTTTGAAAATAATCTGATTTTCCTGACCCCGGGAGTATGAAAATATCCGATTTTCATGACACTGGGAGTGTGAAAAATATCAGAATTTCCTGACCCCGTGAGTGTGAAAAAATGTGATTTTCTTGACCCTGGGAGTGTGAAAAAAATCCAATTTTCCTGACCCCGGGAGTGTGAAAAAAACTCCAATTTTACTGACCCCGGGAGTGTGAAAAAAATCTGACTTTCCTGAACCCGGGAGTGTGAAAATATCCGATTTTCCTGACCCCGGGAGAGTGAAAAAAATCCAATTTTCCTGACCCCGGGAGTGTGAAAAAAATCCAATTTTCCTGACTCTGGGAGTGTGAAAAAACAGAATTTCCTGACCCCGGGAGTGTGAAAAATATCAGAATTTCCTGACCCCGGAAGTGTGAAAAATATCAGAATTTCCTGACCCCGGGAGTGTGAAAAAATCCAATTTTCCTGACTCTGGGAGTGTGAAAATAATCCAATTTTCCTGACCCCGGGAGTGTGAAAAAAATCCAATTTTCCTGACACCGGGAGTATGAAAAAAATCCAATTTTCCTGACTCTGGGAGTGTGAAAAAAATCCAATTTTCCTGACGCCGGGAGAGTGAAAAAAACAGAATTTCCTGACCCCAGGAGTGTGAAAAAATGTGATTTTCCTTACCCCGGGAGTGTGAAAAATATCAGAATTTCCTGACCCCGGGAGTGTGAAAAATATCAGAATATCCTGACCCCGGGAGTGTGAAAAAAATCCAGTTTTCCTGACCCGGGGAGTTTGAAAATAATCTGATTTTCCTGAACCCGGGAATATGAAAATATCTGGTTTTCCTGACCCCGGGAGTGTGAAAAATATCAGAATCTCCTGAACCCGGGAGTGTGAAAAATGTGATTTTCTTGACCCCGGGAGTGTGAAAAAAACCCAATTTTCCTGACCCTGGGAGTGTGAAAAAAATCCAATTTTCCTGACTCCGGGAGTGTGAAAAAAATCCAATTTTCCTGACTCCGGGAGTGTGAAAAAAATCCAATTTTCCTGACCACGGGAGTGTGAAAAAAATCCAATTTTCCTGACCTGGGGAGTTTGAAAATAATCTGATTTTCCTGAACCCGGGAGTATGAAAATATCTGATTTTCATGACACCGGAGTGTGAAAAATATCAGAATTTCCTGACCCCATGAGTGTGAAAAAATGTGATTTTCTTGACCCCGGGAGTGTGAAAAAAATCCAATTTTCCTGACCCCGGGAGTGTGAAAAAAACTCCAATTTTCCTGACCCCGGGAGTGTGAAAAAAATCTGACTTTCCTGAACCCGGGAGTGTGAAAATATCCGATTTTCCTGACCCCGGGAGTGTGAAAAATATCAGAATTTCCAGACCTCGGGAGTGTGAAAAAATCCAATTTTCCTGACCCCGGGAGTGTCAAAAAAATCCAATTTTCCTGACACCGGGAGTGTGAAAAAAATCCAATTTTCCTGACTCTGGGAGTGTGAAAATAACCCAATTTTCCTGACCCCGGGAGTGTGAAAAAAATCCAATTTTCCTGACCCCGGGAGTGTGAAAAAAATCCAATTTTCCTGACCCCGGGAGTGTGAAAAAAATCCAGTTTTCCTGACCCGGGGAGTTTGAAAATAATCTGATTTTCCTGAACCCGGGAATATGAAAATATCTGGTTTTCCTGACCCCGGGAGTGTGAAAAATATCAGAATTTCCTGAACCTGGGAGTGTGAAAAAATGTAATTTTCTTGACCCCGGGAGTGTGAAAAAAATCAGAAGCTCCTGAACCCGGGAGTGTGAAAAAATGTGATTTTTTTTGACCCCGGGAGTGTAAAAAAAATCAGAATCTCCTGAACCCGGGAGTGTGAAAAAATGTGATTTTCTTAACCCCGGGAGTGTGAAAAAAATCCAATTTTCCTGACCCCGGGAGTGTGAAAAAAATCCAATTTTCTTGACACCGGGAGTGTGAAAAATATCAGAATTTCCTGACCCCGGGAGTGTGAAAAAAATCCAATTTTCCTGACCCCAGGAGTGTGAAAAAATCCAATTTTCCTGACACCGGGAGTGTGAAAAAAACAGAATTTCCTGACCCCAGGAGTGTGAAAAAATGTGATTTTCCTGACCCCGGGAGTGTGAAAAATATCAGAATTTCCTGACCCCGGGAGTGTGAAAAAATCCAATTTTCCTGAACCCGGGAGTGTGAAAAAATCCAAATTTCCTGACCCCGGGAGAGCGAAAAAATGTGATTTTCTTGACCCCGGGAGTGTGAAAAAATCAGAATCTCCTGAACCCTGGAGTGTGAAAAAATGTGATTTTCTTGACGCCGGGAGTGTGAAAAAAACCCAATTTTCCTAACCCCGGGAGTGTGAAAAAAATCCAATTTTCCTGAGCCCGGGAGTGTGAAAAAAATCCAATTTTCCTGACCCCTTGAGTGTGAAAAAAATCCAATTTTCCTGACCCGGGGAGTTTGAAAATAATCTGATTTTCCTGAACCCGGGAGTGTGAAAAAATGTGATTTTCTTGACCCCGGGAGTGTGAAAAAAACCCAATTTTCCTGACCCCGGGAGTGTGAAAAAAATCCAATTTTCCTGACCCCGGGAGTGTGAAAAAATCCAATTTTCCTGACCCGGGGAGTTTGAAAATAATCTGATTTTCCTGAACCCGGGAGTGTGAAAAAATGTGATTTTCTTGACCCCGGGAGTGTGAAAAAAACCCAATTTTCCTGACTCCGGGAGTGTGAAAAAAATCCAATTTTCCTGACCCCGGGAGTGTGAAAAAATCCAATTTTCCTGACCTGGGGAGTTTGAAAATAATCTGATTTTCCTGAACCCGGGAGTATGAAAATATCCGATTTTCATGACACCGGGAGTGTGAAAAATATCAGAATTTCCTGAACCCGGGAGTGTGAAAAAATGTAATTTTCTTGACCCCGGGAGTGTGAAAAAAATCAGAATCTCCTGAACCCGGGAGTGCGAAAAAATGTGATTTTCTTGACCCCGGGAGTGTAAAAAAAATCAGAATCTCCTGAACCCAGGAGTGTGAAAAAATGTGATTTTCTTAACCCCGGGAGTGTGAAAAAAATCCAATTTTCCTGACCCCGGGAGTGTGAAAAAAATCCAATTTTCCTGACCCCGGGAGTGTGAAAAAATCTGACTTTCCTGAACCCGGGAGTATGAAAATATCCGATTTTCGTGACCCCGGGAGTGTGAAAAATATCAGAATTTCCTGACCCCGGGAGTGTGAAAAAATCCAATTTTCCTGACACCGGGAGTGTGAAAAAAAATCCAATTTTCCTGACACCGGGAGTGTGAAAAAAATCCAATTTTCCTGACTCTGGGAGTGTGAAAAAAATCCAATTTTCCTGACCCCGGGAGTGTGAAAAAATCCAAATTTCCTGACCCCGGGAGAGCGAAAAAATGTGATTTTCTTGACCCCGGGAGTGTGAAAAAATGAGAATCTCCTGAACCCTAGAGTGTGAAAAAATGTGATTTTCTTGACGCCGGGAGTGTGAAAAAAACCCAATTTTCCTGACCCCGGGAGTGTGAAAAAATCCAATTTTCCTGACTCCAGGAGTGTGAAAAAAATCCAATTTTCCTGACCCCGGGAGTGTGAAAAAATTCCAATTTCCTGACCTGGGGAGTTTGAAAATAATCTGATTTTCCTGACCCCGGGAGTATGAAAATATCCGATTTTCATGACACCGGGAGTGTGAAAAATATCAGAATTTCCTGACCCCGTGAGTGTGAAAAAATGTGATTTTCTTGACCCTGGGAGTGTGAAAAAAATCCAATTTTCCTGACCCCGGGAGTGTGAAAAAAACTCCAATTTTCCTGACCCCGGGAGTGTGAAAAAAATCTGGCTTTCCTGAACCCGGGAGTGTGAAAAAATCCGATTTTCCTGACCCCGGGAGAGTGAAAAAAATCCAATTTTCCTGACACCGGGAGTGTGAAAAAAATCCAATTTTCCTGACTCTGGGAGTGTGAAAAAAATCCAATTTTCCTGACCCCGGGAGTGTGAAATAATCCAATTTTCCTGACACCGGGAGTATGAAAAAAATCCAATTTTCCTGACTCTGGGAGTGTGAAAAAAAATCCAATTTTCCTGACGCCGGGAGTGTGAAAAAACAGAATTTCCTGACCCCAGGAGTGTGAAAAAATGTGATTTTCCTGACCCCGGGAGTGTGAAAAAAATCCAGTTTTCCTGACCCGGGGAGTTTGAAAATAATCTGATTTTCCTGAACCCGGGAATATGAAAATATCTGGTTTTCCTGACCCCGGGAGTGTGAAAAATATCAGAATTTCCTGAACCTCGGAGTGTGAAAAAATGTAATTTTCTTGACCCCGGGAGTGTGAAAAAAATCAGAAGCTCCTGAACCCGGGAGTGCGAAAAAATGTAATTTTCTTGACCCCGGGAGTGTAAAAAAAATCAGAATCTCCTGAACCCGGGAGTGTGAAAAAATGTGATTTTCTTAACCCCGGGAGTGTGAAAAAAATCCAATTTTCCTGACCCCGGGAGTGTGAAAAAAATCCAATTTTCCTGACACCGGGAGTGTGAAAAATATCAGAATTTCCTGACCCCGGGAGTGTGAAAAAAATCCAATTTTCCTGACCCCTTGAGTGTGAAAAAAATCCAATTTTCCTGACCCGGGGAGTTTGAAAATAATCTGATTTTCCTGAACCCGGGAGTGTGAAAAAATGTGATTTTCTTGACCCCGGGAGTGTGAAAAAAACCCAATTTTCCTGACCCCGGGAGTGTGAAAAAATCCAATTTTCCTGACTCCGGGAGTGTGAAAAAAATCCAATTTTCCTGACCCCGGGAGTGTGAAAAAATCCAATTTTCCTGACCTGGGGAGTTTGAAAATAATCTGATTTTCCTGAACCCGGGAGTATGAAAATATCCGATTTTCATGACACCGGGAGTGTGAAAAATATCAGAATTTCCTGAACCCGGGAGTGTGAAAAAATGTAATTTTCTTGACCCCGGGAGTGTGAAAAAAATCAGAATCTCCTGAACCCGGGAGTGCGAAAAAATGTGATTTTCTTGACCCCGGGAGTGTAAAAAAAATCAGAATCTCCTGAACCCGGGAGTGTGAAAAAATGTGATTTTCTTAAGCCCGGGAGTGTGAAAAAAATCCAATTTTCCTGACCCCGGGAGTGTGAAAAAAATCCAATTTTCCTGACCCCGGGAGTGTGAAAAAATCTAACTTTCCTGAACCCGGGAGTATGAAAATATCCGATTTTCCTGACCCCGGGAGTGTGAAAAATATCAGAATTTCCTGACCCCGGGAGTGTGAAAAAATCCAATTTTCCTGACCCCGGGAGTGTGAAAAAAATCCAATTTTCCTGACACCGGGAGTGTGAAAAAAATCCAATTTTCCTGACTCTGGGAGTGTGAAAAAAATCCAATTTTCCTGACCCCGGGAGTGTGAAAAAATCCAATTTTCCTGACACCGGGAGTGTGAAAAAAACAGAATTTCCTGACCCCAGGAGTGTGAAAAAATGTGATTTTCCTGACCCCGGGAGTGTGAAAAATATCAGAATTTCCTGACCCCGGGAGTGTGAAAAAATCCAATTTTCCTGAACCCGGGAGTGTGAAAAAATCCAAATTTCCTGACCCCGGGAGAGCGAAAAAATGTGATTTTCTTGACGCCGGGAGTGTGAAAAAAACCCAATTTTCCTAACCCCGGGAGTGTGAAAAAAATCCAATTTTCCTGACCCCGGGAGTGTGAAAAAAATCCAAATTTCCTGACCGCGGGAGAGCGAAAAAATGTGATTTTCTTGACCCCGGGAGTGTGAAAAAATCAGAATCTCCTGAACCCTGGAGTGTGAAAAAATGTGATTTTCTTGACGCCGGGAGTGTGAAAAAAACCCAATTTTCCTAACCCCGGGAGTGTGAAAAAAACCCAATTTTCCTGACCCCGGGAGTGTGAAAAAATCCAATTTTCCTGACTCCAGGAGTGTGAAAAAAATCCAATTTTCCTGACCCCGGGAGTGTGAAAAAATTCCAATTTTCCTGACCTGGGGAGTTTGAAAATAATCTGATTTTCCTGACCCCGGGAGTATGAAAATATCCGATTTTCATGACACTGGGAGTGTGAAAAATATCAGAATTTCCTGACCCCGTGAGTGTGAAAAAATGTGATTTTCTTGACCCTGGGAGTGTGAAAAAAATCCAATTTTCCTGACCCCGGGAGTGTGAAAAAAACTCCAATTTTACTGACCCCGGGAGTGTGAAAAAAATCTGACTTTCCTGAACCCGGGAGTGTGAAAATATCCGATTTTCCTGACCCCGGGAGAGTGAAAAAAATCCAATTTTCCTGACCCCGGGAGTGTGAAAAAAATCCAATTTTCCTGACTCTGGGAGTGTGAAAAAACAGAATTTCCTGACCCCGGGAGTGTGAAAAATATCAGAATTTCCTGACCCCGGAAGTGTGAAAAATATCAGAATTTCCTGACCCCGGGAGTGTGAAAAAATCCAATTTTCCTGACTCTGGGAGTGTGAAAATAATCCAATTTTCCTGACCCCGGGAGTGTGAAAAAAATCCAATTTTCCTGACACCGGGAGTATGAAAAAAATCCAATTTTCCTGACTCTGGGAGTGTGAAAAAAATCCAATTTTCCTGACGCCGGGAGAGTGAAAAAAACAGAATTTCCTGACCCCAGGAGTGTGAAAAAATGTGATTTTCCTTACCCCGGGAGTGTGAAAAATATCAGAATTTCCTGACCCCGGGAGTGTGAAAAATATCAGAATATCCTGACCCCGGGAGTGTGAAAAAAATCCAGTTTTCCTGACCCGGAGAGTTTGAAAATAATCTGATTTTCCTGAACCCGGGAATATGAAAATATCTGGTTTTCCTGACCCCGGGAGTGTGAAAAATATCAGAATCTCCTGAACCCGGGAGTGTGAAAAATGTGATTTTCTTGACCCCGGGAGTGTGAAAAAAACCCAATTTTCCTGACCCTGGGAGTGTGAAAAAAATCCAATTTTCCTGACTCCGGGAGTGTGAAAAAAATCCAATTTTCCTGACTCCGGGAGTGTGAAAAAAATCCAATTTTCCTGACCACGGGAGTGTGAAAAAAATCCAATTTTCCTGACCTGGGGAGTTTGAAAATAATCTGATTTTCCTGAACCCGGGAGTATGAAAATATCTGATTTTCATGACACCGGAGTGTGAAAAATATCAGAATTTCCTGACCCCATGAGTGTGAAAAAATGTGATTTTCTTGACCCCGGGAGTGTGAAAAAAATCCAATTTTCCTGACCCCGGGAGTGTGAAAAAAACTCCAATTTTCCTGACCCCGGGAGTGTGAAAAAAATCTGACTTTCCTGAACCCGGGAGTGTGAAAATATCCGATTTTCCTGACCCCGGGAGTGTGAAAAATATCAGAATTTCCAGACCTCGGGAGTGTGAAAAAATCCAATTTTCCTGACCCCGGGAGTGTCAAAAAAATCCAATTTTCCTGACACCGGGAGTGTGAAAAAAATCCAATTTTCCTGACTCTGGGAGTGTGAAAATAACCCAATTTTCCTGACCCCGGGAGTGTGAAAAAAATCCAATTTTCCTGACCCCGGGAGTGTGAAAAAAATCCAATTTTCCTGACCCCGGGAGTGTGAAAAAAATCCAGTTTTCCTGACCCGGGGAGTTTGAAAATAATCTGATTTTCCTGAACCCGGGAATATGAAAATATCTGGTTTTCCTGACCCCGGGAGTGTGAAAAATATCAGAATTTCCTGAACCTGGGAGTGTGAAAAAATGTAATTTTCTTGACCCCGGGAGTGTGAAAAAAATCAGAAGCTCCTGAACCCGGGAGTGTGAAAAAATGTGATTTTTTTGACCCCGGGAGTGTAAAAAAAATCAGAATCTCCTGAACCCGGGAGTGTGAAAAAATGTGATTTTCTTAACCCCGGGAGTGTGAAAAAAATCCAATTTTCCTGACCCCGGGAGTGTGAAAAAAATCCAATTTTCTTGACACCGGGAGTGTGAAAAATATCAGAATTTCCTGACCCCGGGAGTGTGAAAAAAATCCAATTTTCCTGACCCCAGGAGTGTGAAAAAATCCAATTTTCCTGACACCGGGAGTGTGAAAAAAAGCTGACTTTCCTGAACCCAGGAGTGTGAAAATATCCGATTTTCCTGACCCCGGGAGTGTGAAAAATATCAGAATTTCCAGACCTCGGGAGTGTGAAAAAATCCAATTTTCCTGACCCCGGGAGTGTCAAAAAAATCCAATTTTCCTGACACCGGGAGTGTGAAAAAAATCCAATTTTCCTGACTCTGGGAGTGTGAAAATAACCCAATTTTCCTGACCCCGGGAGTGTGAAAAAAATCCAATTTTCCTGACCCCGGGAGTGTGAAAAAAATCCAATTTTCCTGACCCCGGGAGTGTGAAAAAAATCCAGTTTTCCTGACCCGGGGAGTTTGAAAATAATCTGATTTTCCTGAACCCGGGAATATGAAAATATCTGGTTTTCCTGACCCCGGGAGTGTGAAAAATATCAGAATTTCCTGAACCTGGGAGTGTGAAAAAATGTAATTTTCTTGACCCCGGGAGTGTGAAAAAAATCAGAAGCTCCTGAACCCGGGAGTGTGAAAAAATGTGATTTTTTTGACCCCGGGAGTGTAAAAAAAATCAGAATCTCCTGAACCCGGGAGTGTGAAAAAATGTGATTTTCTTAACCCCGGGAGTGTGAAAAAAATCCAATTTTCCTGACCCCGGGAGTGTGAAAAAAATCCAATTTTCTTGACACCGGGAGTGTGAAAAATATCAGAATTTCCTGACCCCGGGAGTGTGAAAAAAATCCAATTTTCCTGACCCCAGGAGTGTGAAAAAATCCAATTTTCCTGACACCGGGAGTGTGAAAAAAACAGAATTTCCTGACCCCAGGAGTGTGAAAAAATGTGATTTTCCTGACCCCGGGAGTGTGAAAAATATCAGAATTTCCTGACCCCGGGAGTGTGAAAAAATCCAATTTTCCTGAACCCGGGAGTGTGAAAAAATCCAAATTTCCTGACCCCGGGAGAGCGAAAAAATGTGATTTTCTTGACCCCGGGAGTGTGAAAAAATCAGAATCTCCTGAACCCTGGAGTGTGAAAAAATGTGATTTTCTTGACGCCGGGAGTGTGAAAAAAACCCAATTTTCCTAACCCCGGGAGTGTGAAAAAAATCCAATTTTCCTGAGCCCGGGAGTGTGAAAAAAATCCAATTTTCCTGACCCCTTGAGTGTGAAAAAAATCCAATTTTCCTGACCCGGGGAGTTTGAAAATAATCTGATTTTCCTGAACCCGGGAGTGTGAAAAAATGTGATTTTCTTGACCCCGGGAGTGTGAAAAAAACCCAATTTTCCTGACCCCGGGAGTGTGAAAAAAATCCAATTTTCCTGACCCCGGGAGTGTGAAAAAATCCAATTTTCCTGACCCGGGGAGTTTGAAAATAATCTGATTTTCCTGAACCCGGGAGTGTGAAAAAATGTGATTTTCTTGACCCCGGGAGTGTGAAAAAAACCCAATTTTCCTGACTCCGGGAGTGTGAAAAAAATCCAATTTTCCTGACCCCGGGAGTGTGAAAAAATCCAATTTTCCTGACCTGGGGAGTTTGAAAATAATCTGATTTTCCTGAACCCGGGAGTATGAAAATATCCGATTTTCATGACACCGGGAGTGTGAAAAATATCAGAATTTCCTGAACCCGGGAGTGTGAAAAAATGTAATTTTCTTGACCCCGGGAGTGTGAAAAAAATCAGAATCTCCTGAACCCGGGAGTGCGAAAAAATGTGATTTTCTTGACCCCGGGAGTGTAAAAAAAATCAGAATCTCCTGAACCCAGGAGTGTGAAAAAATGTGATTTTCTTAACCCCGGGAGTGTGAAAAAAATCCAATTTTCCTGACCCCGGGAGTGTGAAAAAAATCCAATTTTCCTGACCCCGGGAGTGTGAAAAAATCTGACTTTCCTGAACCCGGGAGTATGAAAATATCCGATTTTCGTGACCCCGGGAGTGTGAAAAATATCAGAATTTCCTGACCCCGGGAGTGTGAAAAAATCCAATTTTCCTGACACCGGGAGTGTGAAAAAAATCCAATTTTCCTGACACCGGGAGTGTGAAAAAAATCCAATTTTCCTGACTCTGGGAGTGTGAAAAAAATCCAATTTTCCTGACCCCGGGAGTGTGAAAAAATCCAAATTTCCTGACCCCGGGAGAGCGAAAAAATGTGATTTTCTTGACCCCGGGAGTGTGAAAAAATCAGAATCTCCTGAACCCTAGAGTGTGAAAAAATGTGATTTTCTTGACGCCGGGAGTGTGAAAAAAACCCAATTTTCCTGACCCCGGGAGTGTGAAAAAATCCAATTTTCCTGACTCCAGGAGTGTGAAAAAAATCCAATTTTCCTGACCCCGGGAGTGTGAAAAAATTCCAATTTCCTGACCTGGGGAGTTTGAAAATAATCTGATTTTCCTGACCCCGGGAGTATGAAAATATCCGATTTTCATGACACCGGGAGTGTGAAAAATATCAGAATTTCCTGACCCCGTGAGTGTGAAAAAATGTGATTTTCTTGACCCTGGGAGTGTGAAAAAAATCCAATTTTCCTGACCCCGGGAGTGTGAAAAAAACTCCAATTTTCCTGACCCCGGGAGTGTGAAAAAAATCTGGCTTTCCTGAACCCGGGAGTGTGAAAAAATCCGATTTTCCTGACCCCGGGAGAGTGAAAAAAATCCAATTTTCCTGACACCGGGAGTGTGAAAAAAATCCAATTTTCCTGACTCTGGGAGTGTGAAAAAAATCCAATTTTCCTGACCCCGGGAGTGTGAAATAATCCAATTTTCCTGACACCGGGAGTATGAAAAAAATCCAATTTTCCTGACTCTGGGAGTGTGAAAAAAATCCAATTTTCCTGACGCCGGGAGTGTGAAAAAACAGAATTTCCTGACCCCAGGAGTGTGAAAAAATGTGATTTTCCTGACCCCGGGAGTGTGAAAAAAATCCAGTTTTCCTGACCCGGGGAGTTTGAAAATAATCTGATTTTCCTGAACCCGGGAATATGAAAATATCTGGTTTTCCTGACCCCGGGAGTGTGAAAAATATCAGAATTTCCTGAACCTCGGAGAGTGAAAAAATGTAATTTTCTTGACCCCGGGAGTGTGAAAAAAATCAGAAGCTCCTGAACCCGGGAGTGCGAAAAAATGTAATTTTCTTGACCCCGGGAGTGTAAAAAAAATCAGAATCTCCTGAACCCGGGAGTGTGAAAAAATGTGATTTTCTTAACCCCGGGAGTGTGAAAAAAATCCAATTTTCCTGACCCCGGGAGTGTGAAAAAAATCCAATTTTCCTGACACCGGGAGTGTGAAAAATATCAGAATTTCCTGACCCCGGGAGTGTGAAAAAAATCCAATTTTCCTGACCCCAGGAGTGTGAAAAAATCCAATTTTCCTGACACCGGGAGTGTGAAAAAAACAGAATTTCCTGACCCCAGGAGTGTGAAAAAATGTGATTTTCCTGACCCCGGGAGTGTGAAAAATATCAGAATTTCCTGACCCCGGGAGTGTGAAAAAATCCAATTTTCCTGAACCCGGGAGTGTGAAAAAATCCAAATTTCCTGACCCCGGGAGAGCGAAAAAATGTGATTTTCTTGACCACGGGAGTGTGAAAAAATCAGAATCTCCTGAACCCTGGAGTGTGAAAAAATGTGATTTTCTTGAAGCCGGGAATGTGAAAAAAACCCAATTTTCCTAACCCCGGGAGTGTGAAAAAAATCCAATTTTCCTGACCCCGGGAGTGTGAAAAAAATCCAATTTTCCTGACCCCTTGAGTGTGAAAAAAATCCAATTTTCCTGACCCGGGGAGTTTGAAAATAATCTGATTTTCCTGAACCCGGGAGTGTGAAAAAATGTGATTTTCTTGACCCCGGGAGTGTGAAAAAACCCCAATTTTCCTGACCCCGGGAGTGTGAAAAAAATCCAATTTTCCTGACCCCGGGAGTGTGAAAAAATCCAATTTTCCTGACCCGGGGAGTTTGAAAATAATCTGATTTTCCTGAACCCGGGAGTGTGAAAAAATGTGATTTTCTTGACCCCGGGAGTGTGAAAAAAACCCAATTTTCCTGACTCCGGGAGTGTGAAAAAAATCCAATTTTCCTGACCCCGGGAGTGTGAAAAAATCCAATTTTCCTGACCTGGGGAGTTTGAAAATAATCTGATTTTCCTGAACCTGGGAGTATGAAAATATCCGATTTTCATGACACCGGGAGTGTGAAAAATATCAGAATTTCCTGAACCCGGGAGTGCGAAAAAATGTGATTTTCTTGACCCCGGGAGTGTAAAAAAAATCAGAATCTCCTGAACCCGGGAGTGTGAAAAAATGTGATTTTCTTAACCCCGGGAGTGTGAAAAAAATCCAATTTTCCTGACCCCGGGAGTGTGAAAAAAATCCAATTTTCCTGACCCCGGGAGTGTGAAAAAATCTGACTTTCCTGAACCCGGGAGTATGAAAATATCCGATTTTCCTGACCCCGGGAGTGTGAAAAATATCAGAATTTCCTGACCCCGGGAGTGTGAAAAAATCCAATTTTCCTGACCCCGGGAGTGTGAAAAAAATCCAATTTTCCTGACACCGGGAGTGTGAAAAAAATCCAATTTTCCTGACTCTGGGAGTGTGAAAAAAATCCAATTTTCCTGACCCCGGGAGTGTGAAAAAATCCAATTTTCCTGACACCGGGAGTGTGAAAAAAACAGAATTTCCTGACCCCAGGAGTGTGAAAAAATGTGATTTTCCTGACCCCGGGAGTGTGAAAAATATCAGAATTTCCTGACCCCGTGAGTGTGAAAAAATCCAATTTTCCTGAACCCGGGAGTGTGAAAAAATCCAAATTTCCTGACCCCGGGAGAGCGAAAAAATGTGATTTTCTTGACCCCGGGAGTGTGAAAAAATCAGAATCTCCTGAACCCTGGAGTGTGAAAAAATGTGATTTTCTTGACGCCGGGAGTGTGAAAAAAACCTAATTTTCCTAACCCCGGGAGTGTGAAAAAAATCCAATTTTCCTGACCCCGGGAGTGTGAAAAAAATCCAAATTTCCTGACCCCGGGAGAGCGAAAAAATGTGATTTTCTTGACCCCGGGAGTGTGAAAAAATCAGAATCTCCTGAACCCTGGAGTGTGAAAAAATGTGATTTTCTTGACGCCGGGAGTGTGAAAAAAACCCAATTTTCCTAACCCCGGGAGTGTGAAAAAAACCCAATTTTCCTGACCCCGGGAGTGTGAAAAAATCCAATTTTCCTGACTCCAGGAGTGTGAAAAAAATCCAATTTTCCTGACCCCGGGAGTGTGAAAAAATTCCAATTTTCCTGACCTGGGGAGTTTGAAAATAATCTGATTTTCCTGACCCCAGGAGTATGAAAATATCCGATTTTCATGACACCGGGAGTGTGAAAAATATCAGAATTTCCTGACCCCGTGAGTGTGAAAAAATGTGATTTTCTTGACCATGGGAGTGTGAAAAAAATCCAATTTTCCTGACCCCGGGAGTGTGAAAAAAACTCCAATTTTCCTGACCCCGGGAGTGTGAAAAAAATCTGACTTTCCTGACTCTGGGAGTGTGAAAAAAATCCAATTTTCCTGAGCCCGGGAGTGTGAAATAATCCAATTTTCCTGACACCGGGAGTATGAAAAAAATCCAATTTTCCTGACTCTGGGAGTGTGAAAAAAATCCAATTTTCCTGACGCCGGGAGTGTGAAAAAACAGAATTTCCTGACCCAGGAGTGTGAAAAAATGTGATTTTCCTGACCCCGGGAGTGTGAAAAATATCAGAATTTCCTGACCCCGGAAGTGTGAAAAATATCAGAATTTCCTGACCCCGGGAGTGTTAAAAAATCCTAACTTTCTGACCCCGGGAGTGTGAAAAAATCCAATTTTCCTGACCCCGGGAGTGTGAAAAAAATCCAATTTTCCTGACACCGGGAGTGTGAAAATAATCCAATTTTCCTGACTCTGGGAGTGTGAAAATAATCCAATTTTCCTGAACCCGGGAGTGTGAAAAAAATCCAATTTTCCTGACACCGGGAGTATGAAAAAAATCCAATTTTCCTGACTCTGGGAGTGTGAAAAAAATCCAATTTTCCTGACGCCGGGAGTGTGAAAAAAACAGAATTTCCTGACCCCAGGAGTGTGAAAAAATGTGATTTTCCTTACCCCGGGAGTGTGAAAAATATCAGAATTTCCTGACCCCGGGAGTGTGAAAAATATCAGAATTTCCTGACCCCGGGAGTGTGAAAAAAATCCAGTTTTCCTGACCCGGGGAGTTTGAAAATAATCTGATTTTCCTGAAACCGGGAATATGAAAATATCTGGTTTTCCTGACCCCGGGAGTGTGAAAAATATCAGAATCTCCTGAACCCAGGAGTGTGAAAAATGTGATTTTCTTGACCCCGGGAGTGTGAAAAAAACCCAATTTTCCTGACCCCGGGAGTGTGAAAAAAATCCAATTTTCCTGACTCCGGGAGTGTGAAAAAAATCCAATTTTCCTGACTCCGGGAGTGTGAAAAAATCCAATTTTCCTGACCACGGGAGTGTGAGAATATCCAATTTTCCTGACCTGGGGAGTTTGAAAATAATCTGATTTTCCTGAACCCGGGAGTATGAAAATATCTGATTTTCATGACACCGGAGTGTGAAAAATATCAGAATTTCCTGACCCCATGAGTGTGAAAAAATGTGATTTTCTTGACCCCGGGAGTGTGAAAAAAACTCCAATTTTCCTGACCCCGGGAGTGTGAAAAAAATCTGACTTTCCTGAACCCGGGAGTGTGAAAATATCCGATTTTCCTGACCCCGGGAGTGTGAAAAATATCAGAATTTCCAGACCTCGGGAGTGTCAAAAAATCCAATTTTCCTGACACCGGGAGTGTGAAAAAAATCCAATTTTCCTGACTCTGGGAGTGTGAAAATAATCCAATTTTCCTGACCCCGGGAGTGTGAAAAATATCCAATTTTCCTGACACCGGGAGTATGAAAAAAATCCAATTTTCCTGACTCTGGGAGTGTGAAAAAAATCCAATTTTCCTGACGCCGGGAGTGTGAAAAAAACAGAATTTCCTGACCCCAGGAGTGTGAAAAAAATGTGATTTTCCTTACCCCGGGAGTGTGAAAAATATCAGAATTTCCTGACCCCGGAAGTGTGAAAAATATCAGAATTTCCTGACCCCGGGAGTGTGAAAAAATCCTAATTTCCTGACCCCGGGAGTGTGAAAAAATCCAATTTTCCTGACCCCGGGAGTGTGAAAAAATCCAATTTTCCTGACCCGGGGAGTTTGAAAAAAATCTGGTTTTCCTGAACCCCGGGAGTGTGAAAATATCAGATTTTCCTGAACCCGGGAGTGTGAAAAATATCAGAATTTCCTGACCCCGGGAGTGCGAGAAAATGTGATTTTCTTGACCCCGGGAGTGTGAAAAAAATCAGAATGTCCTGAACCCGGGAGTGTAAAAAATGTGATTTTCTTGACCCCGGGAGTGTGAAAAAAACCCAATTTTCCTGACCCCGGGAGTGTGAAAAAAATCCAATTTTCCTGACCCGGGGAGTTTGAAAATAATCTGATTTTCCTGAACCTGGGAGTATGAAAATATCCAATTTTCCTGACCCCGGGAGTGTGAAAAATATCAGAATTTCCTGACCCCGGGAGTGTGAAAAATATCAGAATTTCCTGACCCCGGGAGTGTGAAAAAATCCAATTTTCCTGACCCGGGGAGTTTGAAAAAAATCTGGTTTTCCTGAACCCGGGAGTGTGAAAATATCAGAATTTCCTGACCCTGCGAGTGTGAAAAAATGTGATTTTCTTGACCCCGGGATTGTGAAAAAAATTAAATTTTCCTGACCCCGGGAGTGTGAAAATATCTGATTTTCTTGACCCCGGGAGTGTGAAAAAAATTAAATTCTCCTGACCCCGGGAGTGTGAAAAATGTGATTTTCCTAACACCGGGAGTCTGAAAAAAATCAGAATCTCCTGAACCCGGGAGTGTGAAAAAATGTGATTTTCTTGAACCCAGGAGTGTGAAAAAAAACCAATTTTCCTGACCCCGGGAATGTGAAAAAAATCCAATTTTCCTGACCCCAGGAGTGTGAAAAAAACTCCAATTTTCCTGACCCCGGGAGTGTGAAAAAAACAGAATTTCCTGACCCCAGGAGTGTGAAAAAATGTGATTTTCCTGACCCCGGGAGTGTGAAAAATATCAGAATTTCCTGACCCCGGGAGTGTGAAAAAAATCCAATTTTCCTGACTCTGGGAGTGTGAAAATAATCCAATTTTCCTGACCCCGGGAGTGTGAAAAAAATCCAATTTTCCTGACACCGGGAGTATGAAAAAAATCCAATTTTCCTGACTCTGGGAGTGTGAAAAAAATCCAATTTTCCTGACGCCGGGAGTGTGAAAAAAACAGAATTTCCTGACCCCAGGAGTGTGAAAAAATGTGATTTTCCTTACCCCGGGAGTGTGAAAAATATCAGAATTTCCTGACCCCGGGAGTGTGAAAAATATCAGAATTTCCTGACCCCGGGAGTGTGAAAAAAATCCAGTTTTCCTGACCCGGGGAGTTTGAAAATAATCTGATTTTCCTGAAACCGGGAATATGAAAATATCTGGTTTTCCTGACCCCGGGAGTGTGAAAAATATCAGAATCTCCTGAACCCAGGAGTGTGAAAAATGTGATTTTCTTGACCCCGGGAGTGTGAAAAAAACCCAATTTTCCTGACCCCGGGAGTGTGAAAAAAATCCAATTTTCCTGACTCCGGGAGTGTGAAAAAAATCCAATTTTCCTGACTCCGGGAGTGTGAAAAAATCCAATTTTCCTGACCACGGGAGTGTGAAAAAAATCCAATTTTCCTGACCTGGGGAGTTTGAAAATAATCTGATTTTCCTGAACCCGGGAGTATGAAAATATCTGATTTTCATGACACCGGAGTGTGAAAAATATCAGAATTTCCTGACCCCATGAGTGTGAAAAAATGTGATTTTCTTGACCCCGGGAGTGTGAAAAAAACTCCAATTTTCCTGACCCCGGGAGTGTGAAAAAAATCTGACTTTCCTGAACCCGGGAGTGTGAAAATATCCGATTTTCCTGACCCCGGGAGTGTGAAAAATATCAGAATTTCCAGACCTCGGGAGTGTGAAAAAATCCAATTTTCCTGACACCGGGAGTGTGAAAAAAATCCAATTTTCCTGACTCTGGGAGTGTGAAAATAATCCAATTTTCCTGACCCCGGGAGTGTGAAAAATATCCAATTTTCCTGACACCGGGAGTATGAAAAAAATCCAATTTTCCTGACTCTGGGAGTGTGAAAAAAATCCAATTTTCCTGACGCCGGGAGTGTGAAAAAAACAGAATTTCCTGACCCCAGGAGTGTGAAAAAATGTGATTTTCCTTACCCCGGGAGTGTGAAAAATATCAGAATTTCCTGACCCCGGAAGTGTGAAAAATATCAGAATTTCCTGACCCCGGGAGTGTGAAAAAATCCTAATTTCCTGACCCCGGGAGTGTGAAAAAATCCAATTTTCCTGACCCTGGGAGTGTGAAAAAATCCAATTTTCCTGACCCGGGGAGTTTGAAAAAAATCTGGTTTTCCTGAACCCCGGGAGTGTGAAAATATCAGATTTTCCTGAACCCGGGAGTGTGAAAAATATCAGAATTTCCTGACCCCGGGAGTGCGAGAAAATGTGATTTTCTTGACCCCGGGAGTGTGAAAAAAATCAGAATCTCCTGAACCCGGGAGTGTAAAAAATGTGATTTTCTTGACCCCGGGAGTGTGAAAAAAACCCAATTTTCCTGACCCCGGGAGTGTGAAAAAAATCCAATTTTCCTGACCCGGGGAGTTTGAAAATAATCTGATTTTCCTGAACCTGGGAGTATGAAAATATCCAATTTTCCTGACCCCGGGAGTGTGAAAAATATCAGAATTTCCTGACCCCGGGAGTGTGAAAAATATCAGAATTTCCTGACCCCGGGAGTGTGAAAAAATCCAATTTTCCTGACCCGGGGAGTTTGAAAAAAATCTGGTTTTCCTGAACCCGGGAGTGTGAAAATATCAGAATTTCCTGACCCTGCGAGTGTGAAAAAATGTGATTTTCTTGACCCCGGGATTGTGAAAAAAATTAAATTTTCCTGACCCCGGGAGTGTGAAAATATCTGATTTTCTTGACCCCGGGAGTGTGAAAAAAATTAAATTCTCCTGACCCCGGGAGTGTGAAAAATGTGATTTTCCTAACACCGGGAGTCTGAAAAAAATCAGAATCTCCTGAACCCGGGAGTGTGAAAAAATGTGATTTTCTTGAACCCAGGAGTGTGAAAAAAAAAACCAATTTTCCTGACCCCGGGAATGTGAAAAAAATCCAATTTTCCTGACCCCAGGAGTGTGAAAAAAACTCCAATTTTCCTGACCCCGGGAGTGTGAAAAAAACAGAATTTCCTGACCCCAGGAGTGTGAAAAAATGTGATTTTCCTGACCCCGGGAGTGTGAAAAATATCAGAATTTCCTGACCCCGGGAGTGTGAAAAAATCCAATTTTCCTGACCCCGGGAGTGTGAAAAAATCGAAATTTCCTGACCCTGGGAGTGTGAAAAAATCCAATTTTCCTGACCCGGGGAGTTTGAAAAAAATCTGGTTTTCCTGAACCCGGGAGTGTGAAAATATCCGATTTTCCTGAACCCGGGAGTGTGAAAAATATCAGAACTTCCTGACCCCGGGAGTGCGAAAAAATGTGATTTTCTTGACCCCGGGAGTGTGAAAAATATCAGAATCTCCTGAACCCGGGAGTGTGAAAAAATGTGATTTTCTTGACCCCGGGAGTGTGAAAAAAACCCAATTTTCCTGACCCCGGGAGTGTGAAAAAAATCCAATTTTCCTGACCCCGGGAGTGTGAAAAAAATCCAATTTTCCTGACCCCGGGAGTGTGAAAAAAATCCAGTTTTCCTGACCCGGGGAGTTTGAAAATAATCTGATTTTCCTGAACCCGGGAATATGAAAATATCTGGTTTTCCTGACCCCGGGAGTGTGAAAAATATCAGAATTTCCTGAACCTGGGAGTGTGAAAAAATGTAATTTTCTTGACCCAGGGAGTGTGAAAAAAATCAGAATTTCCTGAACCCGGGAGTGCGAAAAAATGTGATTTTCTTGACCCCGGGAGTGTAAAAAAAATCAGAATCTCCTGAACCCGGGAGTGTGAAAAAATGTGATTTTCTTAACCCCGGGTGTGAAAAAAATCCAATTTTCCTGACCACGGGAGTGTGAAAAAAATCCAATTTTCCTGACACCGGGAGTGTGAAAAATATCAGAATTTCCTGACCCCGGGAGTGTGAAAAAAAATCCAATTTTCCTGACCCCAGGAGTGTGAAAAAATCCAATTTTCCTGACACCGGGAGTGTGAAAAAAACAGAATTTCCTGACCCCAGGAGTGTGAAAAAATGTGATTTTCCAGACCCCGGGAGTGTGAAAAATATCAGAATTTCCTGACCCCGGGAGTGTGAAAAAATCCAATTTTCCTGAACCCGGGAGTGTGAAAAAATCCAAATTTCCTGACCCCGGGAGAGCGAAAAAATGTGATTTTCTTGACCCCGGGAGTGTGAAAAAATCAGAATCTCCTGAACCCTGGAGTGTGAAAAAATGTGATTTTCTTGACACCGGGAGTGTGAAAAAAACCCAATTTTCCTAACCCCGGGAGTGTGAAAAAAATCCAATTTTCCTGACCCCGGGAGTGTGAAAAAAATCCAATTTTCCTGACCCCTTGAGTGTGAAAAAAATCCAATTTTCCTGACCCGGGGAGTTTGAAAATAATCTGATTTTCCTGAACCAGGGAGTGTGAAAAAATGTGATTTTCTTGACCCCGGGAGTGTGAAAAAAACCCAATTTTCCTGACCCCGGGAGTGTGAAAAAATCCAATTTTCCTGTCTCCGGGAGTGTGAAAAAAATCCTATATTCATGACCCCGGGAGTGTGAAAAAAATCCAATTTTCCTGACCTGGGGAGTTTGAAAATAATCTGATTTTCCTGAACCCGGGAGTATGAAAATATCCGATTTTCATGACACCGGGAGTGTGAAAAATATCAGAATTTTCTGAACCCGGGAGCGTGAAAAAATGTAATTTTCTTGACCCCGGGAGTGTGAAAAAAATCAGAATCTCCTGAACCCGGGAGTGCGAAAAAATGTGATTTTCTTGACCCCGGGAGTGTAAAAAAAATCAGAATCTCCTGAACCCGGGAGTGTGAAAAAATGTGATTTTCTTAACCCCGGGAGTGTGAAAAAAATCAGAATCTCCTGAACCCGGGAGTGCGAAAAAATGTGATTTTCCTTGACCCCGGGAGTGTGAAAAAAATCCAATTTTCCTGACCCCGGGAGTGTGAAAAAATCTGACTTTCCTGAACCCGGGAGTATGAAAATATCCGATTTTCCTGACCCCGGGAGTGTGAAAAATATCAGAATTTCCTGACCCTGGGAGTGTGAAAAAATCCAATTTTCCTGACCCCGGGAGTGTGAAAAAAATCCAATTTTCCTGACACCGGGAGTGTGAAAAAAATCCAATTTTCCTGACTCTGGGAGTGTGAAAAAAATCCAATTTTCCTGACCCCGGGAGTGTGAAAAAATCCAATTTTCCTGACACAGGGAGTGTGAAAAAAAGAGAATTTCCTGACCTCAGGAGTGTGAAAAAATGTGATTTTCCTGACCCCGGGAGTGTGAAAAATATCAGAATTTCCTGACCCCGGGAGTGTGAAAAAATCCAATTTTCCTGAACCCGGGAGTGTGAAAAAATCCAAATTTCCTGACCCCGGGAGAGCGAAAAAATGTGATTTTCTTGATCCCGGGAGTGTGAAAAAATCAGAATCTCCTGAACCCTGGAGTGTGAAAAAATGTGATATTCTTGACGCCGGGAGTGTGAAAAAAAACCCAATTTTCCTAACACCGGGAGTGTGAAAAAAATCCAATTTTCCTGACCCCGGGAGTGTGAAAAAAATCCAAATTTCCTGACCCCGGGAGAGCGAAAAAATGTGATTTTCTTGACCCCGGGAGTGTGAAAAAATCAGAATCTCCTGAACCCTGGAGTGTGAAAAATGTGATTTTCTTGACGCCGGGAGTGTGAAAAAAACCCAATTTTCCTAACCCCAGGAGTGTGAAAAAAACCCAATTTTCCTGACCCCGGGAGTGTGAAAAAATCCAATTTTCCTGACTCCAGGAGTGTGAAAAAAATCCAATTTTCCTGACGCCGGGAGTGTGAAAAAATTCCAATTTTCCTGACCTGGGGAGTTTGAAAATAATCTGATTTTCCTGACCCCGGGAGTATGAAAGTATCCGATTTTCATAACACCGGGAGTGTGAAAAATATTAGAATTTCCTGACCCCGTGAGTGTGAAAAAATGTGATTTTCTTGACCCTGGGAGTGTGAAAAAAATCCAATTTTCCTGACCCCGGGAGTGTGAAAAAAACTCCAATTTTCCTGACCCCTGGAGTGTGAAAAAAATCTGACTTTCCTGAACCCGGGAGTGTGAAAATATCCGATTTTCCTGACCCCGGGAGAGTGAAAAAAATCCAATTTTCCTGACACCGGGAGTGTGAAAAAAATCCAATTTTCCTGACTCTGGGAGTGTGAAAAAAATCCAATTTTCCTGACCCCGGGAGTGTGAAATAATCCAATTTTCCTGACACCGGGAGTATGAAAAAAATCCAATTTTCCTGACTCTGGCAGTGTGAAAAAATCCAATTTTCCTGACGCCGGGAGTGTGAAAAAACAGAATTTCCTGACCCCAGGAGTGTGAAAAAATGTGATTTTCCTGACCCCGGGAGTGTGAAAAATATCAGAATTTCCTGACCCCGGAAGTGTGAAAAATATCAGAATTTCCTGACCCCGGGAGTGTGAAAAAATCCTAACTTTCTGACCCCGGGACTGTGAAAAAATCCAATTTTCCTGACCCCGGGAGTGTGAAAAAATCTGTTTTTCCTGAACCCGGGAGTGTGAAAATATCCGATTTTCCTGAACCCGGGAGTGTGAAAAATATCAGAATTTCCTGTCCCCGGGAGTGCGAAAAAATGTGATTTTCTTGACCCCGGGAGTGTGAAAAAAATCAGAATCTCCTGAACCCGGGAGTGTGAAAAAATGTGATTTTCTTGATTCCGGATGTGTGAAAAAAACCCAATTTTCCTGACCCCGGGTGTGTGAAAAAAATCCAATTTTCCTGACCCGGGGAGTTTGAAAATAATCTGATTTTCCTGAACCTGGGAGTATGAAAAAATCCAATTTTCCTGATTCTGTGAGTGTGAAAAAAATCCAATTTTCCTGACGCCGGGCGTGTGAAAAAACAGAATTTCCTGACCCCCGGATGTGAAAAAATGTGATTTTCCTGACCCCGGGAGTGTGAAAAATATCAGAATTTCCTGACCCCGGGAGTGTGAAAAAATCCAATTTTTCTGACCCCGGGAGTGTGAAAAAATCCAATTTTCCTGACCCGGGGAGTTTGAAAAAAATCTGGTTTTCCTGAACCCGGGAGTGTGAAAATATCAGAATTTCCTGACGCTGCGAGTGTGAAAAAATGTGATTTTCTTGACCCCGGGATTGTGAAAAAAAATTAAATTTTCCTGACCCCGGGAGTGTGAAAATATCTGATTTTCTTGACCCCGGGAGTGTGAAAAAAATTAAATTCTCCTGACCCCGGGAGTGTGAAAAATGTGATTTTCCTAACACCGGGAGTGTGAAAAAAATCAGAATCTCCTGAACCCGGGAGTGTGAAAAAATGTGATTTTCTTGACCCCAGGAGTGTGAAAAAAACCCAATTTTCCTGACCCCGGGAGTGTGAAAAAAAATCCAATTTTCCTGACCCCAGGAGTGTGAAAAAAACTCCAATTTTCCTGACCCCGGGAGTGTGAAAAAAACAGAATTTCCTGACCCCAGGAGTGTGAAAAAATGTGATTTTCCTGACCACGGGTGTGTGAAAAATATCAGAATTTCCTGACCCCGGGAGTGTCAAAAAATCCAATTTTCCTGACCCCGGGAGTGTGAAAAAATCCAAATTTCCTGACCCCGGGAGTGTGAAAAAATCCAATTTTCCTGACCCGGGGAGTGTGAAAAAAATCTGGTTTTCCTGAACCCTGGAGTGTGAAAATATCCGATTTTCCTGAACCCGGGAGTGTGAAAAATATCAGAATTTCCTGACCCCGGGAGTGCGAAAAAATGTGATTTTCTTGACCCCGGGAGTGTGAAAAATATCAGAATCTCCTGAACCCGGGAGTGTGAAAAAATGTGATTTTCTTGACCCCGGGAGTGTGAAAAAAACCCAATTTTCCTGACCCCGGGAGTGTGAAAAAAATCTAATTTTCCTGACCCCGGGAGTGTGAAAAAAATCCAATTTTCCTGACCCCGGGAGTGTGAAAAAAATCTGACTTTCCTGAACCCAGGAGTATGAAAATATCCGATTTTCCTGACCCCGGGAGTGTGAAAAATATCAGAATTTCCTGACCCCGGGAGTGTGAAAAAATCCAATTTTCCTGACCCCGGGAGTGTGAAAAAAATCCAATTTTCCTGACACCGGGAGTGTGAAAAAATCCAATTTTCCTGACTCTGGGAGTGTGAAAAAAATCCAATTTTCCTGACCCCGGGAGTGTGAAAAATATCAGAATTTCCTGACCCCGGGAGTGTGAAAAAATCCAATTTTCCTGACCCCGGGAGTGTGAAAAATATCAGAATTTCCTGACCCCGGGAGTGTGAAAAAATCCAATTTTCCTGACCCCGGGAGTGTGAAAAAATCCAATTTTCCTGACCCCGGGAGTGTGAAAAAATCCAATTTTCCTGACACCGGGAGTGTGAAAAAAACAGAATTTCCTGACCCCAGGAGTGTGAAAAAATGTGATTTTCCTGACCCCGGGAGTGTGAAAAATATCAGAATTTCCTGACCCCGGGAGTGTGAAAAAATCCAATTTTCCTGAACCCGGGAGTGTGAAAAAATCCAAATTTCCTGACCCCGGGAGAGCGAAAAAATGTGATTTTCTTGACCCCGGGAGTGTGAAAAAATCAGAATCTCCTGAACCCTGGAGTGTGAAAAAATGTGATATTCTTGACGCCGGGAGTGTGAAAAAAAAACCCAATTTTCCTAACACCGGGAGTGTGAAAAAAATCCAATTTTCCTGACCCCGGGAGTGTGAAAAAAATCCAAATTTCCTGACCCCGGGAGAGCGAAAAAATGTGATTTTCTTGACCCCGGGAGTGTGAAAAAATCAGAATCTCCTGAACCCTGGAGTGTGAAAAAATGTGATTTTCTTGACGCCGGGAGTGTGAAAAAAACCCAATTTTCCTAACCCCAGGAGTGTGAAAAAAACCCAATTTTCCTGACCCCGGGAGTGTGAAAAAATCCAATTTTCCTGACTCCAGGAGTGTGAAAAAAATCCAATTTTCCTGACCCCGGGAGTGTGAAAAAATTCCAATTTTCCTGACCTGGGGAGTTTGAAAATAATCTGATTTTCCTGACCCCGGGAGTATGAAAGTATCCGATTTTCATAACACCGGGAGTGTGAAAAATATCAGAATTTCCTGACCCCGTGAGTGTGAAAAAATGTGATTTTCTTGACCCTGGGAGTGTGAAAAAAATCCAATTTTCCTGACCCCGGGAGTGTGAAAAAAACTCCAATTTTCCTGACCCCGGGAGTGTGAAAAAAATCTGACTTTCCTGAACCCGGGAGTGTGAAAATATCCGATTTTCCTGACCCCGGGAGAGTGAAAAAAATCCAATTTTCCTGACACCGGGAGTGTGAAAAAAATCCAATTTTCCTGACTCTGGGAGTGTGAAAAAAATCCAATTTTCCTGACCCCGGGAGTGTGAAATAATCCAATTTTCCTGACACCGGGAGTATGAAAAAAATCCAATTTTCCTGACTCTGGCAGTGTGAAAAAATCCAATTTTCCTGACGCCGGGAGTGTGAAAAAACAGAATTTCCTGACCCCAGGAGTGTGAAAAAATGTGATTTTCCTGACCCCGGGAGTGTGAAAAATATCAGAATTTCCTGACCCCGGAAGTGTGAAAAATATCAGAATTTCCTGACCCCGGGAGTGTGAAAAAATCCAATTTTTCTGACCCCGGGAGTGTGAAAAAATCCAATTTTCCTGACCCGGGGAGTTTGAAAAAAATCTGGTTTTCCTGAACCCGGGAGTGTGAAAATATCAGAATTTCCTGACGCTGCGAGTGTGAAAAAATGTGATTTTCTTGACCCCGGGATTGTGAAAAAAAATTAAATTTTCCTGACCCCGGGAGTGTGAAAATATCTGATTTTCTTGACCCCGGGAGTGTGAAAAAAATTAAATTCTCCTGACCCCGGGAGTGTGAAAAATGTGATTTTCCTAACACCGGGAGTGTGAAAAAAATCAGAATCTCCTGAACCCGGGAGTGTGAAAAAATGTGATTTTCTTGACCCCAGGATTGTGAAAAAAACCCAATTTTCCTGACCCCGGGAGTGTGAAAAAAAATCCAATTTTCCTGACCCCAGGAGTGTGAAAAAAACTCCAATTTTCCTGACCCCGGGAGTGTGAAAAAAACAGAATTTCCTGACCCCAGGAGTGTGAAAAAATGTGATTTTCCTGACCACGGGTGTGTGAAAAATATCAGAATTTCCTGACCCCGGGAGTGTCAAAAAATCCAATTTTCCTGACCCCGGGAGTGTGAAAAAATCCAAATTTCCTGACCCCGGGAGTGTGAAAAAATCCAATTTTCCTGACCCGGGGAGTGTGAAAAAAATCTGGTTTTCCTGAACCCGGGAGTGTGAAAATATCCGATTTTCCTGAACCCGGGAGTGTGAAAAATATCAGAATTTCCTGACCCCGGGAGTGCGAAAAAATGTGATTTTCTTGACCCCGGGAGTGTGAAAAATATCAGAATCTCCTGAACCCGGGAGTGTGAAAAAATGTGATTTTCTTGACCCCGGGAGTGTGAAAAAAACCCAATTTTCCTGACCCCGGGAGTGTGAAAAAAATCTAATTTTCCTGACCCCGGGAGTGTGAAAAAAATCCAATTTTCCTGACCCCGGGAGTGTGAAAAAAATCTGACTTTCCTGAACCCAGGAGTATGAAAATATCCGATTTTCCTGACCCCGGGAGTGTGAAAAATATCAGAATTTCCTGACCCCGGGAGTGTGAAAAAATCCAATTTTCCTGACCCCGGGAGTGTGAAAAAAATCCAATTTTCCTGACACCGGGAGTGTGAAAAAATCCAATTTTCCTGACTCTGGGAGTGTGAAAAAAATCCAATTTTCCTGACCCCGGGAGTGTGAAAAATATCAGAATTTCCTGACCCCGGGAGTGTGAAAAAATCCAATTTTCCTGACCCCGGGAGTGTGAAAAATATCAGAATTTCCTGACCCCGGGAGTGTGAAAAAATCCAATTTTCCTGACCCCGGGAGTGTGAAAAAATCCAATTTTCCTGACCCCGGGAGTGTGAAAAAATCCAATTTTCCTGACACCGGGAGTGTGAAAAAAACAGAATTTCCTGACCCCAGGAGTGTGAAAAAATGTGATTTTCCTGACCCCGGGAGTGTGAAAAATATCAGAATTTCCTGACCCCGGGAGTGTGAAAAAATCCAATTTTCCTGAACCCGGGAGTGTGAAAAAATCCAAATTTCCTGACCCCGGGAGAGCGAAAAAATGTGATTTTCTTGACCCCGGGAGTGTGAAAAAATCAGAATCTCCTGAACCCTGGAGTGTGAAAAAATGTGATATTCTTGACGCCGGGAGTGTGAAAAAAAACCCAATTTTCCTAACACCGGGAGTGTGAAAAAAATCCAATTTTCCTGACCCCGGGAGTGTGAAAAAAATCCAAATTTCCTGACCCCGGGAGAGCGAAAAAATGTGATTTTCTTGACCCCGGGAGTGTGAAAAAATCAGAATCACCTGAACCCTGGAGTGTGAAAAAATGTGATTTTCTTGACGCCGGGAGTGTGAAAAAAACCCAATTTTCCTAACCCCAGGAGTGTGAAAAAAACCCAATTTTCCTGACCCCGGGAGTGTGAAAAAATCCAATTTTCCTGACTCCAGGAGTGTGAAAAAAATCCAATTTTCCTGACCCCGGGAGTGTGAAAAAATTCCAATTTTCCTGACCTGGGGAGTTTGAAAATAATCTGATTTTCCTGACCCCGGGAGTATGAAAGTATCCGATTTTCATAACACCGGGAGTGTGAAAAATATCAGAATTTCCTGACCCCGTGAGTGTGAAAAAATGTGATTTTCTTGACCCTGGGAGTGTGAAAAAAATCCAATTTTCCTGACCCCGGGAGTGTGAAAAAAACTCCAATTTTCCTGACCCCGGGAGTGTGAAAAAAATCTGACTTTCCTGAACCCGGGAGTGTGAAAATATCCGATTTTCCTGACCCCGGGAGAGTGAAAAAAATCCAATTTTCCTGACACCGGGAGTGTGAAAAAAATCCAATTTTCCTGACTCTGGGAGTGTGAAAAAAATCCAATTTTCCTGACCCCGGGAGTGTGAAATAATCCAATTTTCCTGACACCGGGAGTATGAAAAAAATCCAATTTTCCTGACTCTGGCAGTGTGAAAAAATCCAATTTTCCTGACGCCGGGAGTGTGAAAAAACAGAATTTCCTGACCCCAGGAGTGTGAAAAAATGTGATTTTCCTGACCCCGGGAGTGTGAAAAATATCAGAATTTCCTGACCCCGGAAGTGTGAAAAATATCAGAATTTCCTGACCCCGGGAGTGTTAAAAAATCCTAACTTTCTGACCCCGGGAGTGTGAAAAAATCCAATTTTCCTGACCCCGGGAGTGTGAAAAAAATCCAATTTTCCTGACACCGGGAGTGTGAAAAAAATCCAATTTTCCTGACTCTGGGAGTGTGAAAATAATCCAATTTTCCTGACCCCGGGAGTGTGAAAAAAATCCAATTTTCCTGACACCGGGAGTATGAAAAAAATCCAATTTTCCTGACTCTGGGAGTGTGAAAAAAATCCAATTTTCCTGACGCCGGGAGTGTGAAAAAAACAGAATTTCCTGACCCCAGGAGTGTGAAAAAATGTGATTTTCCTTACCCCGGGAGTGTGAAAAATATCAGAATTTCCTGACCCCGGGAGTGTGAAAAATATCAGAATTTCCTGACCCCGGGAGTGTGAAAAAAATCCAGTTTTCCTGACCCGGGGAGTTTGAAAATAATCTGATTTTCCTGAAACCGGGAATATGAAAATATCTGGTTTTCCTGACCCCGGGAGTGTGAAAAATATCAGAATCTCCTGAACCCAGGAGTGTGAAAAATGTGATTTTCTTGACCCCGGGAGTGTGAAAAAAACCCAATTTTCCTGACCCCGGGAGTGTGAAAAAAATCCAATTTTCCTGACTCCGGGAGTGTGAAAAAAATCCAATTTTCCTGACTCCGGGAGTGTGAAAAAATCCAATTTTCCTGACCACGGGAGTGTGAAAAAAATCCAATTTTCCTGACCTGGGGAGTTTGAAAATAATCTGATTTTCCTGAACCCGGGAGTATGAAAATATCTGATTTTCATGACACCGGAGTGTGAAAAATATCAGAATTTCCTGACCCCATGAGTGTGAAAAAATGTGATTTTCTTGACCCCGGGAGTGTGAAAAAAACTCCAATTTTCCTGACCCCGGGAGTGTGAAAAAAATCTGACTTTCCTGAACCCGGGAGTGTGAAAATATCCGATTTTCCTGACCCCGGGAGTGTGAAAAATATCAGAATTTCCAGACCTCGGGAGTGTGAAAAAATCCAATTTTCCTGACACCGGGAGTGTGAAAAAAATCCAATTTTCCTGACTCTGGGAGTGTGAAAATAATCCAATTTTCCTGACCCCGGGAGTGTGAAAAATATCCAATTTTCCTGACACCGGGAGTATGAAAAAAATCCAATTTTCCTGACTCTGGGAGTGTGAAAAAAATCCAATTTTCCTGACGCCGGGAGTGTGAAAAAAACAGAATTTCCTGACCCCAGGAGTGTGAAAAAATGTGATTTTCCTTACCCCGGGAGTGTGAAAAATATCAGAATTTCCTGACCCCGGAAGTGTGAAAAATATCAGAATTTCCTGACCCTGGGAGTGTGAAAAAATCCTAATTTCCTGACCCCGGGAGTGTGAAAAAATCCAATTTTCCTGACCCCGGGAGTGTGAAAAAATCCAATTTTCCTGACCCGGGGAGTTTGAAAAAAATCTGGTTTTCCTGAACCCCGGGAGTGTGAAAATATCAGATTTTCCTGAACCCGGGAGTGTGAAAAATATCAGAATTTCCTGACCCCGGGAGTGCGAGAAAATGTGATTTTCTTGACCCCGGGAGTGTGAAAAAAATCAGAATCTCCTGAACCCGGGAGTGTAAAAAATGTGATTTTCTTGACCCCGGGAGTGTGAAAAAAACCCAATTTTCCTGACCCCGGGAGTGTGAAAAAAGTCCAATTTTCCTGACCCGGGGAGTTTGAAAATAATCTGATTTTCCTGAACCTGGGAGTATGAAAATATCCAATTTTCCTGACCCCGGGAGTGTGAAAAATATCAGAATTTCCTGACCCCGGGAGTGTGAAAAATATCAGAATTTCCTGACCCCGGGAGTGTGAAAAAATCCAATTTTCCTGACCCGGGGAGTTTGAAAAAAATCTGGTTTTCCTGAACCCGGGAGTGTGAAAATATCAGAATTTCCTGACCCTGCGAGTGTGAAAAAATGTGATTTTCTTGACCCCGGGATTGTGAAAAAAATTAAATTTTCCTGACCCCGGGAGTGTGAAAATATCTGATTTTCTTGACCCCGGGAGTGTGAAAAAAATTAAATTCTCCTGACCCCGGGAGTGTGAAAAATGTGATTTTCCTAACACCGGGAGTCTGAAAAAAATCAGAATCTCCTGAACCCGGGAGTGTGAAAAAATGTGATTTTCTTGAACCCAGGAGTGTGAAAAAAAACCAATTTTCCTGACCCCGGGAATGTGAAAAAAATCCAATTTTCCTGACCCCAGGAGTGTGAAAAAAACTCCAATTTTCCTGACCCCGGGAGTGTGAAAAAAACAGAATTTCCTGACCCCAGGAGTGTGAAAAAATGTGATTTTCCTGACCCCGGGAGTGTGAAAAATATCAGAATTTCCTGACCCCGGGAGTGTGAAAAAATCCAATTTTCCTGACCCCGGGAGTGTGAAAAAATCGAAATTTCCTGACCCTGGGAGTGTGAAAAAATCCAATTTTCCTGACCCGGGGAGTTTGAAAAAAATCTGGTTTTCCTGAACCCGGGAGTGTGAAAATATCCGATTTTCCTGAACCCGGGAGTGTGAAAAATATCAGAACTTCCTGACCCCGGGAGTGCGAAAAAATGTGATTTTCTTGACCCCGGGAGTGTGAAAAATATCAGAATCTCCTGAACCCGGGAGTGTGAAAAAATGTGATTTTCTTGACCCCGGGAGTGTGAAAAAAACCCAATTTTCCTGACCCCGGGAGTGTGAAAAAAATCCAATTTTCCTGACCCCGGGAGTGTGAAAAAAATCCAATTTTCCTGACCCCGGGAGTGTGAAAAAATCCAGTTTTCCTGACCCGGGGAGTTTGAAAATAATCTGATTTTCCTGAACCCGGGAATATGAAAATATCTGGTTTTCCTGACCCCGGGAGTGTGAAAAATATCAGAATTTCCTGAACCTGGGAGTGTGAAAAAATGTAATTTTCTTGACCCAGGGAGTGTGAAAAAAATCAGAATCTCCTGAACCCGGGAGTGCGAAAAAATGTGATTTTCTTGACCCCGGGAGTGTAAAAAAAATCAGAATCTCCTGAACCCGGGAGTGTGAAAAAATGTGATTTTCTTAACCCCGGGTGTGAAAAAAATCCAATTTTCCTGACCACGGGAGTGTGAAAAAAATCCAATTTTCCTGACACCGGGAGTGTGAAAAATATCAGAATTTCCTGACCCCGGGAGTGTGAAAAAAAATCCAATTTTCCTGACCCCAGGAGTGTGAAAAAATCCAATTTTCCTGACACCGGGAGTGTGAAAAAAACAGAATTTCCTGACCCCAGGAGTGTGAAAAAATGTGATTTTCCAGACCCCGGGAGTGTGAAAAATATCAGAATTTCCTGACCCCGGGAGTGTGAAAAAATCCAATTTTCCTGAACCCGGGAGTGTGAAAAAATCCAAATTTCCTGACCCCGGGAGAGCGAAAAAATGTGATTTTCTTGACCCCGGGAGTGTGAAAAAATCAGAATCTCCTGAACCCTGGAGTGTGAAAAAACGTGATTTTCTTGACACCGGGAGTGTGAAAAAAACCCAATTTTCCTAACCCCGGGAGTGTGAAAAAAATCCAATTTTCCTGACCCCGGGAGTGTGAAAAAAATCCAATTTTCCTGACCCCTTGAGTGTGAAAAAAATCCAATTTTCCTGACCCGGGGAGTTTGAAAATAATCTGATTTTCCTGAACCAGGGAGTGTGAAAAAATGTGATTTTCTTGACCCCGGGAGTGTGAAAAAAAACCCAATTTTCCTGACCCCGGGAGTGTGAAAAAATCCAATTTTCCTGTCTCCGGGAGTGTGAAAAAAATCCTATATTCATGACCCCGGGAGTGTGAAAAAAATCCAATTTTCCTGACCTGGGGAGTTTGAAAATAATCTGATTTTCCTGAACCCGGGAGTATGAAAATATCCGATTTTCATGACACCGGGAGTGTGAAAAATATCAGAATTTTCTGAACCCGGGAGCGTGAAAAAATGTAATTTTCTTGACCCCGGGAGTGTGAAAAAAATCAGAATCTCCAGAACCCGGGAGTGCGAAAAAATGTGATTTTCTTGACCCCGGGAGTGTAAAAAAAATCAGAATCTCCTGAACCCGGGAGTGTGAAAAAATGTGATTTTCTTAACCCCGGGAGTGTGAAAAAAATCAGAATCTCCTGAACCCGGGAGTGCGAAAAAATGTGATTTTCCTGACCCCGGGAGTGTGAAAAAAATCCAATTTTCCTGACCCCGGGAGTGTGAAAAAATCTGACTTTCCTGAACCCGGGAGTATGAAAATATCCGATTTTCCTGACCCCGGGAGTGTGAAAAATATCAGAATTTCCTGACCCTGGGAGTGTAAAAAAATCCAATTTTCCTGACCCCGGGAGTGTGAAAAAAATCCAATTTTCCTGACACCGGGAGTGTGAAAAAAATCCAATTTTCCTGACTCTGGGAGTGTGAAAAAAATCCAATTTTCCTGACCCCGGGAGTGTGAAAAAATCCAATTTTCCTGACACAGGGAGTGTGAAAAAAAGAGAATTTCCTGACCCCAGGAGTGTGAAAAAATGTGATTTTCCTGACCCCGGGAGTGTGAAAAATATCAGAATTTACTGACCCCGGGAGTGTGAAAAAATCCAATTTTCCTGAACCCGGGAGTGTGAAAAAATCCAAATTTCCTGACCCCGGGAGAGCGAAAAAATGTGATTTTCTTGACCCCGGGAGTGTGAAAAAATCAGAATCTCCTGAACCCTGGAGTGTGAAAAAATGTGATATTCTTGACGCCGGGAGTGTGAAAAAAAACCCAATTTTCCTAACACCGGGAGTGTGAAAAAAATCCAATTTTCCTGACCCCGGGAGTGTGAAAAAAATCCAAATTTCCTGACCCCGGGAGAGCGAAAAAATGTGATTTTCTTGACCCCGGGAGTGTGAAAAAATCAGAATCTCCTGAACCCTGGAGTGTGAAAAATGTGATTTTCTTGACGCCGGGAGTGTGAAAAAAACCCAATTTTCCTAACCCCAGGAGTGTGAAAAAAACCCAATTTTCCTGACCCCGGGAGTGTGAAAAAATCCAATTTTCCTGACTCCAGGAGTGTGAAAAAAATCCAATTTTCCTGACCCCGGGAGTGTGAAAAAATTCCAATTTTCCTGACCTGGGGAGTTTGAAAATAATCTGATTTTCCTGACCCCGGGAGTATGAAAGTATCCGATTTTCATAACACCGGGAGTGTGAAAAATATCAGAATTTCCTGACCCCGTGAGTGTGAAAAAATGTGATTTTCTTGACCCTGGGAGTGTGAAAAAAATCCAATTTTCCTGACCCCGGGAGTGTGAAAAAAACTCCAATTTTCCTGACCCCGGGAGTGTGAAAAAAATCTGACTTTCCTGAACCCGGGAGTGTGAAAATATCCGATTTTCCTGACACCGGGAGTGTGAAAAAAATCCAATTTTCCTGACTCTGGGAGTGTGAAAAAAATCCAATTTTCCTGACCCCGGGAGTGTGAAATAATCCAATTTTCCTGACACCGGGAGTATGAAAAAAATCCAATTTTCCTGACTCTGGCAGTGTGAAAAAATCCAATTTTCCTGACGCCGGGAGTGTGAAAAAACAGAATTTCCTGACCCCAGGAGTGTGAAAAAATGTGATTTTCCTGACCCCGGGAGTGTGAAAAATATCAGAATTTCCTGACCCCGGAAGTGTGAAAAATATCAGAATTTCCTGACCCCGGGAGTGTGAAAAAATCCTAACTTTCTGACCCCGGGACTGTGAAAAAATCCAATTTTCCTGACCCCGGGAGTGTGAAAAAATCTGTTTTTCCTGAACCCGGGAGTGTGAAAATATCCGATTTTCCTGAACCCGGGAGTGTGAAAAATATCAGAATTTCCTGTCCCCGGGAGTGCGAAAAAATGTGATTTTCTTGACCCCGGGAGTGTGAAAAAAAAATCAGAATCTCCTGAACCCGGGAGTGTGAAAAAATGTGATTTTCTTGATTCCGGATGTGTGAAAAAAACCCAATTTTCCTGACCCCGGGTGTGTGAAAAAAATCCAATTTTCCTGACCCGGGGAGTTTGAAAATAATCTGATTTTCCTGAACCTGGGAGTATGAAAAAATCCAATTTTCCTGACTCTGTGAGTGTGAAAAAAATCCAATTTTCCTGACGCCGGGCGTGTGAAAAAACAGAATTTCCTGACCCCCGGAGTGTGAAAAAATGTGATTTTCCTGACCCCGGGAGTGTGAAAAATATCAGAATTTCCTGACCCCGGGAGTGTGAAAAAATCCAATTTTTCTGACCCCGGGAGTGTGAAAAAATCCAATTTTCCTGACCCGGGGAGTTTGAAAAAAATCTGGTTTTCCTGAACCCGGGAGTGTGAAAATATCAGAATTTCCTGATGCTGCGAGTGTGAAAAAATGTGATTTTCTTGACCCTGGGATTGTGAAAAAAAATTAAATTTTCCTGACCCCGGGAGTGTGAAAATATCTGATTTTCTTGACCCCGGGAGTGTGAAAAAAATTTAAATTCTCCTGACCCCGGGAGTGTGAAAAATGTGATTTTCCTAACACCGGGAGTGTGAAAAAAATCAGAATCTCCTGAACCCGGGAGTGTGAAAAAATGTGATTTTCTTGACCCCAGGAGTGTGAAAAAAACCCAATTTTCCTGACCCCGGGAGTGTGAAAAAAAATCCAATTTTCCTGACCCCAGGAGTGTGAAAAAAACTCCAATTTTCCTGACCCCGGGAGTGTGAAAAAAACAGAATTTCCTGACCCCAGGAGTGTGAAAAAATGTGATTTTCCTGACCCCGGGTGTGTGAAAAATATCAGAATTTCCTGACCCCGGGAGTGTCAAAAAATCCAATTTTCCTGACCCCGGGAGTGTGAAAAAATCCAAATTTCCTGACCCCGGGAGTGTGAAAAAATCCAATTTTCCTGACCCGGGGAGTTGGAAAAAAATCTGGTTTTCCTGAACCCGGGAGTGTGAAAATATCCGATTTTCCTGAACCCGGGAGTGTGAAAAATATCAGAATTTCCTGACCCCGGGAGTGCGAAAAAATGTGATTTTCTTGACCCCGGGAGTGTGAAAAATATCAGAATCTCCTGAACCCGGGAGTGTGAAAAAATGTGATTTTCTTGACCCCGGGAGTGTGAAAAAAACCCAATTTTCCTGACCCCGGGAGTGTGAAAAAAATCTAATTTTCCTGACCCCGGGAGTGTGAAAAAAATCCAATTTTCCTGACCCCGGGAGTGTGAAAAAAATCTGACTTTCCTGAACCCAGGAGTATGAAAATATC
Source organism: Bradypodion pumilum (assembly GCA_035047305.1). Classification (NCBI taxonomy): domain Eukaryota; kingdom Metazoa; phylum Chordata; class Lepidosauria; order Squamata; family Chamaeleonidae; genus Bradypodion; species Bradypodion pumilum. The sequence continues at coordinate 19,488,237 of JAWDJD010000009.1, read as the reverse complement.
CGATTTTCCTGACCCCGGGAGTGTGAAAAATATCAGAATTTCCTGACCCCGGGAGTGTGAAAAAATCCAATTTTCCTGACCCCGGGAGTGTGAAAAAAATCCAATTTTCCTGACACCGGGAGTGTGAAAAAATCCAATTTTCCTGACTCTGGGAGTGTGAAAAAAATCCAATTTTCCTGACCCCGGGAGTGTGAAAAATATCAGAATTTCCTGACCCCGGGAGTGTGAAAAAATCCAATTTTCCTGACCCCGGGAGTGTGAAAAATATCAGAATTTCCTGACCCCGGGAGTGTGAAAAAATCCAATTTTCCTGACCCCGGGAGTGTGAAAAAATCCAATTTTCCTGACCCCGGGAGTGTGAAAAAATCCAATTTTCCTGACACCGGGAGTGTGAAAAAAACAGAATTTCCTGACCCCAGGAGTGTGAAAAAATGTGATTTTCCTGACCCCGGGAGTGTGAAAAATATCAGAATTTCCTGACCCCGGGAGTGTGAAAAAATCCAATTTTCCTGAACCCGGGAGTGTGAAAAAATCAGAATCTCCTGAACCCTGGAGTGTGAAAAAATGTGATATTCTTGACGCCGGGAGTGTGAAAAAAAACCCAATTTTCCTAACACCGGGAGTGTGAAAAAAATCCAATTTTCCTGACCCCGGGAGTGTGAAAAAAATCCAAATTTCCTGACCCCGGGAGAGCGAAAAAATGTGATTTTCTTGACCCCGGGAGTGTGAAAAAATCAGAATCTCCTGAACCCTGGAGTGTGAAAAAATGTGATTTTCTTGACGCCGGGAGTGTGAAAAAAACCCAATTTTCCTAACCCCAGGAGTGAGAAAAAAACCCAATTTTCCTGACCCCGGGAGTGTGAAAAAATCCAATTTTCCTGACTCCAGGAGTGTGAAAAAAATCCAATTTTCCTGACCCCGGGAGTGTGAAAAAATTCCAATTTTCCTGACCTGGGGAGTTTGAAAATAATCTGATTTTCCTGACCCCGGGAGTATGAAAGTATCCGATTTTCATAACACCGGGAGTGTGAAAAATATCAGAATTTCCTGACCCCGTGAGTGTGAAAAAATGTGATTTTCTTGACCCTGGGAGTGTGAAAAAAATCCAATTTTCCTGACCCCGGGAGTGTGAAAAAAAACTCCAATTTTCCTGACCCCGGGAGTGTGAAAAAAATCTGACTTTCCTGAACCCGGGAGTGTGAAAATATCCGATTTTCCTGACCCCGGGAGAGTGAAAAAAATCCAATTTTCCTGACACCGGGAGTGTGAAAAAAATCCAATTTTCCTGACTCTGGGAGTGTGAAAAAAATCCAATTTTCCTGACCACGGGAGTGTGAAATAATCCAATTTTCCTGACACCGGGAGTATGAAAAAAATCCAATTTTCCTGACTCTGGCAGTGTGAAAAAATCCAATTTTCCTGACGCCGGGAGTGTGAAAAAACAGAATTTCCTGACCCCAGGAGTGTGAAAAAATGTGATTTTCCTGACCCCGGGAGTGTGAAAAATATCAGAATTTCCTGACCCCGGAAGTGTGAAAAATATCAGAATTTCCTGACCCCGGGAGTGTGAAAAAATCCTAACTTTCTGACCCCGGGACTGTGAAAAAATCCAATTTTCCTGACCCCGGGAGTGTGAAAAAATCTGTTTTTCCTGAACCCGGGAGTGTGAAAATATCCGATTTTCCTGAACCCGGGAGTGTGAAAAATATCAGAATTTCCTGTCCCCGGGAGTGCGAAAAAATGTGATTTTCTTGACCCCGGGAGTGTGAAAAAAATCAGAATCTCCTGAACCCGGGAGTGTGAAAAAATGTGATTTTCTTGATTCCGGATGTGTGAAAAAAACCCAATTTTCCTGACCCCGGGTGTGTGAAAAAAATCCAATTTTCCTGACCCGGGGAGTTTGAAAATAATCTGATTTTCCTGAACCTGGGAGTATGAAAAAATCCAATTTTCCTGACTCTGTGAGTGTGAAAAAAATCCAATTTTCCTGACGCCGGGCGTGTGAAAAAACAGAATTTCCTGACCCCCGGAGTGTGAAAAAATGTGATTTTCCTGACCCCGGGAGTGTGAAAAATATCAGAATCTCCTGACCCCGGGAGTGTGAAAAAATCCAATTTTTCTGACCCCGGGAGTGTGAAAAAATCCAATTTTCCTGACCCGGGGAGTTTGAAAAAAATCTGGTTTTCCTGAACCCGGGAGTGTGAAAATATCAGAATTTCCTGATGCTGCGAGTGTGAAAAAATGTGATTTTCTTGACCCTGGGATTGTGAAAAAAATTAAATTTTCCTGACCCCGGGAGTGTGAAAATATCTGATTTTCTTGACCCCGGGAGTGTGAAAAAAATTAAATTCTCCTGACCCCGGGAGTGTGAAAAATGTGATTTTCCTAACACCGGGAGTGTGAAAAAAATCAGAATCTCCTGAACCCGGGAGTGTGAAAAAATGTGATTTTCTTGACCCCAGGAGTGTGAAAAAAACCCAATTTTCCTGACCCCGGGAGTGTGAAAAAAAATCCAATTTTCCTGACCCCAGGAGTGTGAAAAAAACTCCAATTTTCCTGACCCCGGGAGTGTGATAAAAACATAATTTCCTGACCCCAGGAGTGTGAAAAAAATCCAATTTTCCTGACCCGGGGAGTTTGAAAAAAATCTGGATTTCCTGAGCCCGGGAGTGTGAAAATATCCAATTTTCTTGACCCCGGGTGTGTGAAAAAAATCAGAATCTCCTGAACCCGGGAGTGTGAAAAAATGTGATTTTCTTGACCCCGGGAGTGTGAAAAAAATCCAATTTTCCTGACCCGGGGAGTTTGAAAAAAATCTGGTTTTCCTGAGCCCGGGAGTGTGAAAATATCCAATTTTCTTGACCCCGGGGGTGTGAAAAAAATCAGAATCTCCTGAACCCGGGAGTGTGAAAAAATGTGATTTTCTTGACCCCGGGAGTGTGAAAAAAATCCAATTTTCCTGACCCGGGGAGTTTGAAAAAAATCTGGTTTTCCTGAACCCGGGAGTGTGAAAATATCCAATTTTCTTGACCCTGGGAGTGTGAAAAAAATCAGAATCTCCTGAACCCGGGAGTGTGAAAAAAATCAGAAATTCCTGACCCCGAGAGTGTGAAAAAATGTGATTTTCTTGACCCCGGGAGTGTGAAAAAAATCAGAATCTCCTGACCCCGGGAGTGTGAAAAAATCCACTTTTCCTGACCCCGGGAGTGTGAAAAAAATCCAATTTTCCTGACCCGGGGAGTTATAAAAAAATTAAATTCTCCTGACCCCGGGAGTGTGAAAAATGTGATTTTCCTAACACCGGGAGTGTGAAAAAAATCGGAATTTCCTGACCCCGGGAGTGCGAAAAAATGTGATTTTCTTGACCTCGGGAATGGGAAAAAAATCAGAATCTCCTGAACCCGGGAGTGTGAAAAAATGTGATTTTCTTGACCCCGGGAGTGTGAAAAAAATCCAATTTTCCTGAACCCGGAAGTTTGAAAAAAATCTGGTTTTCCTGACCCCGGGAGTTTGAAAAAAATCCAATTTTCCTGACCTGGGGAGTTTGAAAAATGTGATTTTCCTAACACAGGGAGTGTGAAAAAAATCAGAATCTCCTGAACCCGGGAGTGTGAAAAAATGTGATTTTCTTGACCCCGGGAGTGTGAAAAACCCAAATTTCCTGACCCCGGGAGTGTGAAAAAAATCCAATTTTCCTAACCCCAGGAGTGTGAAAAAAATCCAATTTTCCTGAAGCCAGGAGTGTGAAAATATCCAATTTTCCGGACCCCGGGAGTGTGAAAAAAACTCCAATTTTCCTGACACCGGGAGTGTGAAAAAAATCCAATTTTCCTGACCCGGGGAGTTTGAAAAAAATTAAATTCTCCTGACCCCGGGAGTGTGAAAAATGTGATTTTCCTAACACCGGGAGTGTGAAAAAAAACCAGAATTTCCTGACCCCGGGAGTGCGAAAAAATGTGATTTTCTTGACCCCGGGAGTGTGAAAAAAATCAGAATCTCCTGAACCCGGGAGTGTGAAAAAATGTGATTTTCTTGACCTCGGGAGTGTGAAAAAAATCCAATTTTCCTGACCCGGGGAGTTTGAAAAAAATCTGGTTTTCCTGAACCCGGGAGTGTGAAAATATCCAATTTTCTTGACCCCGGGAGTGTGAAAAAAATCAGAATTTGCTGACCCCGGGAGTGTGAAGAAATGTGATTTTCTTGACCCCGGGAGTGTGAAAAAAATCAGAATCTCCTGAACCCGGGAGTGTGAAAAAATGTGATTTTCTTGACCTCAGGAGTGTGAAAAAAATCCAATTTTCCTGACCCGGGGAGTTTGAAAAAAATCTGGTTTTCCTGAACCCGGGAGTGTGAAAATATCCAATTTTCTTGACCCCGGGAGTGTGAAAAAAATCAGAATCTCCTGAACCCGGGAGTGTGAAAAAATATGATTTTCTTGACCCCGGGAGTGTGAAAAAAATCCAATTTTCCTGACCCGGGGAGTTTGAAAAAAATCTGGTTTTCCTGAACCCGGGAGTGTGAAAATATCCAATTTTCTTGACCCCGGGAGTGTGAAAAAAATCAGAATCTCCTGAACCCGGGAGTGTGAAAAAATGTGATATTCTTGACCCCGGGAGTGTCAAAAAACCCCAATTTTCCTGACCCCGGGATTGTGAAAAAAATCCAATTTTCCTGACCCCGGGAGTGTGAAAAAAATCCAATTTTCCTGACCCCGGGAGTGTGAAAAAAAATCAGAATTTCCTGACCCCGCGAGTGTGAAAAAATGTGACTTTCTTAACCCCTGGAGTGTGAAAAAAATTAAATTTTCCTGACCCCGGGAGTGTGAAAATATCTGATTTTCTTGACCCCGGGAATGTGAAAAAAATTAAATTCTCCTGACCCCAAGAGTATTAAAAATGCAATTTTCCTGACCCTGGGAGTGTGAAAAATGTGATTTTCCTAACTCTGGGAGTGTGCAAAAAATCAGAATTTCCTGACCCTGGGAGTGTGAAAAAATGTGATTTTCTTGACCCCGGGAGTGTGAAAAAAATTAGAATCTCCTGACCCCAAGAGTGTTAAAAATGAAATTTTCCTGACCCTGGGAGTGTGAAAAATTTGATTTCCCTAACTCCGGGAGTGTGCAAAAAATCAGAATTTCCTGACCCCGGGAGTGTGAAAAAATGTGATTTTCTTGACCCCGGGAATGTGAAAAAAAATCAGAATCTCCTGAACCCGGGAGTGTGAAAAAATGTGATTTTCTTGACCTCTGGAGTGTGAAAAAAATCCAATTTTCCTGAACCCGGGGTGTTTGAAAAAATCTGGTTTTCCTGAACCCGGGAGTGTGAAAATATCCAATTTTCTTGACCCCGGGAGTGTGAAAAAAATCAGAATTTGCTGACCCCGGGAGTGTGAAGAAATGTGATTTTCTTGACCCCGGGAGTGTGAAAAAAATCAGAATCTCCTGAACCCGGGAGTGTGAAAAAATGTGATTTTCTTGACCTCGGGAGTGTGAAAAAAATCCAATTTTCCTGACCCGGGGAGTTTGAAAAAAATCTGGTTTTCCTGAACCCGGGAGTGTGAAAATATCCAATTTTCTTGACCCCGGGAGTGTGAAAAAAATCAGAATTTCCTGACCCCGGGAGTGTGAAAAAATGTGATTTTCTTGACCCCGGGAGTGTGAAAAAAATCAGAATCTCCTGCACCCGGGAGTGTGAAAAAATGTGATTTTCTTGACCCCGGGAGTGTGAAAAAACCCAATTTTCCTGACCCCGGGAGTGTGAAAAAAATCCAATTTTCCTGACCCCAGGAGTGTGAAAAAAATCCAATTTTCCTGAACCCAGGAGTGTGAAAATATCCAATTTTCCGGACCCCGGGAGTGTGAAAAAAACTCCAATTTTCCTGACACCGGGAGTGTGAAAAAAATCCAATTTTCCTGACCCGGGGAGTTTGAAAAAAATTAAATTCTCCTGACCCCGGGAGTGTGAAAAATGTGATTTTCCTAACACCGGGAGTGTGAAAAAAAACCAGAATTTCCTGACCCCGGGAGTGCGAAAAAATGTGATTTTCTTGACCCCGGGAGTGTGAAAAAAATCAGAATCTCCTGAACCCGGGAGTGTGAAAAAATGTGATTTTCTTGACCTCGGGAGTGTGAAAAAAATCCAATTTTCCTGACCCGGGGAGTTTGAAAAAAATCTGGTTTTCCTGAACCCGGGGAGTGTGAAAATATCCAATTTTCTTGACCCCGGGAGTGTGAAAAAAATCAGAATTTGCTGACCCCGGGAGTGTGAAGAAATGTGATTTTCTTGACCCCGGGAGTGTGAAAAAAATCAGAATCTCCTGAACCCGGGAGTTTGAAAAAATGTGATTTTCTTGACCTCGGGAGTGTGAAAATAATCCAATTTTCCTGACCCGGGGAGTTTGAAAAAAATCTGGTTTTCCTGAACCCGGGAGTGTGAAAATATCCAATTTTCTTGACCCCGGGAGTGTGAAAAAAATCAGAATCTCCTGAACCCGGGAGTGTGAAAAAATGTGATTTTCTTGACCCCGGGAGTGTGAAAAAAATCCAATTTTCCTGACCCGGGGAGTTTGAAAAAATCTGGTTTTCCTGAACCCGGGAGTGTGAAAATATCCAATTTTCTTGACCCCGGGAGTGTGAAAAAAATCAGAATCTCCTGAACCCGGGAGTGTGAAAAAAATCAGAAATTCCTGACCCCGGGAGTGTGAAAAAATGTGATTTTCTTGACCCCGGGAGTGTGAAAAAAATCAGAATCTCCTGACCCCGGGAGTGTGAAAAAAATCCACTTTTCCTGACCCCGGGAGTGTGAAAAAAATCCAATTTTCCTGACCCGGGGAGTTTGAAAAAAATTAAATTCTCCTGACCCCGGGAGTGTGAAAAATGTGATTTTCCTAACACCGGGAGTGTGAAAAAAATCAGAATTTCCTGACCCCGGGAGTGCGAAAAAATGTGATTTTCTTGACCTCGGGAATGTGAAAAAAATCAGAATCTCCTGAACCCGGGAGTGTGAAAAAATGTGATTTTCTTGACCCCGGGAGTGTGAAAAAAATCCAATTTTCCTGAACCCGGGAGTTTGAAAAAAATCTGGTTTTCCTGACCCCGGGAGTTTGAAAAAAATCCAATTTTCCTGACCTGGGGAGTTTTTAAAATGTGATTTTCCTAACACAGGGAGTGTGAAAAAAATCAGAATTTCCTGACCCCGGGAGTGTGAAAAAATGTGATTTTCTTGACCCCAGGAGTGTGAAAAAAATCCAATTTTCCTGAACCCAGGAGTGTGAAAATATCCAATTTTCCGGACCCCCGGAGTGTGAAAAAAACTCCAATTTTCCTGACACCGGGAGTGTGAAAAAAATCCAATTTTCCTGACCCGGGGAGTTTGAAAAAAATTAAATTCTGCTGACCCCGGGAGTGTGAAAAATGTGATTTTCCTAACACCGGGAGTGTGAAAAAAAACCAGAATTTCCTGACCCCGGGAGTGCGAAAAAATGTGATTTTCTTGACCCCGGGAGTGTGAAAAAAATCAGAATCTCCTGAACCCGGGAGTGTGAAAAAATGTGATTTTCTTGACCTCGGGAGTGTGAAAAAAATCCAATTTTCCTGACCCAGGGAGTGTGAAAATATCCAATTTTCTTGACCCCGGGAGTGTGAAAAAAATCAGAATCTCCTGAACCCGGGAGTGTGAAAAAATGTGATATTCTTGACCCCGGGAGTGTCAAAAAAACCCAATTTTCCTGACTCCGGGATTGTGAAAAAAATCCAATTTTCCTGACCCCGGGAGTGTGAAAAAAATCCAATTTTCCTGACCCCGGGAGTGTGAAAAAAATCCAATTTTCCTGACTCTGGGAGTTTGAAAACAATCCAATTTTCCTGACCCCGGGAGTGTGAAAAAAATCAGAATTTCCTGACCCCGGGAGTGTGAAAAAATGTGATTTTCTTGACCCCGGGAGTGTGAAAAAAATCAGAATTTCCTGACCCCGGGAGTGTGAAAAAATGTGATTTTCTTGACCCCGGGAGTGTGAAAAAAATCAGAATCTCCTGAACCCGGGAGTGTGAAAATATGTGATTTTCTTGACCCTGGGAGTGTGAAAAAAATCCAATTTTCCTGAACCCGGGAGTTTGAAAAAAATGCAATTTTCCTGACCCTGGGAGTGTGAAAAATGTGATTTTCCTAACTCCGGGAGTGTGCAAAAAATCAGAATTTCCTGACCCCGGGAGTGTGAAAAAATGTGATTTTCTTGACCCTAGGAGTGTGAAAAAAATCAGAAATTCCTGACCCCAGGAGTGTGAAAAAATGTGATTTTCTTGACCCCGGGAGTGTGAAAAAAATCAGAATCTCCTGACCCCGGGAGTGTGAAAAAATCCACTTTTCCTGACCCCGGGAGTGTGAAAAAAATCCAATTTTCCTGACCCGGGGAGTTTGAAAAAAATTAAATTCTCCTGACCCCGGGAGTGTGAAAAATGTGATTTTCCTAACACCGGGAGTGTGAAAAAAATCAGAATTTCCTGACCCCGGGAGTGCGAAAAAATGTGATTTTCTTGACCCCGGGAGTGTGAAAAAAATCAGAATCTCCTGAACCCGGGAGTGTGAAAAAATGTGATTTTCTTGACCCCGGGAGTGTGAAAAAAATCCAATTTTCCTGACCCGGGGAGTTTGAAAAAAATCTGGTTTTCCTGAACCCGGGAGTGTGAAAATATCCAATTTTCTTGACCCCGGGAGTGTGAAAAAAATCAGAATCTCCTGAACCCGGGAGTGTGAAAAAATGTGATATTCTTGACCCCGGGAGTGTCAAAAAAACCCAATTTTCCTGACCCCGGGATTGTGAAAAAAACACAATTTTACTGACCCCGGGAGTGTGAAAAAAATCCAATTTTCCTGACCCGGGGAGTTTGAAAAAAATCTGGTTTTCCTGAACCCGGGAGTGTGAAAATATCCAATTTTCTTGACCCCAGGAGTGTGAAAAAAATCAGAATCTCCTGAACCCGGGAGTGTGAAAAAATGTGATATTCTTGACCCCGGGAGTGTCAAAAAAACCCAATTTTCCTGACCCCGGGATTGTGAAAAAAAATCAGAATTTCCTGACCCCGCGAGTGTGAAAAAATGTGACTTTCTTGACCCCTGGAGTGTGAAAAAAATTAAATTTTCCTGACCCCGGGAGTGTGACAATATCTGATTTTCTTGACCCCGGGAATGTGAAAAAAATTAAATTCTCGTGACCGCAAGAGTGTTAAAAATGCAATTTTCCTGACCCTGGGAGTGTGAAAAATGTGATTTTCCTAACTCTGGGAGTGTGCAAAAAATCAGAATTTCCTGACCCTGGGAGTGTGAAAAAATGTGATTTTCTTGACCCCGGGAGTGTGAAAAAAATTAGAATCTCCTGACCCCAAGAGTGTTAAAAATGAAATTTTCCTGACCCTGGGAGTGTGAAAAATGTGATTTCCCTAACTCCGGGAGTGTGCAAAAAATCAGAATTTCCTGACCCCGGGAGTGTGAAAAAATGTGATTTTCTTGACCCCGGGAATGTGAAAAAAATCAGAATCTCCTGAACCCGGGAGTGTGACAAAATGTGATTTTCTTGACCCCGGGAGTGTGAAAAAAATCCAATTTTCCTGACCTGGGGAGTTTGAAAAATGTGATTTTCCTAACACAGGGAGTGTGAAAAAAATCAGAATTTCCTGACCCCGGGAGTGTGAAAAAATGTGATTTTCTTGACCCCGGGAGTGTGAAAAAAATCAGAATCTCCTGAACCCGGGAGTGTGAAAAAATGTGATTTTCTTGACCCCGGGAGTGTGAAAAAACCCAATTTTCCTGACCCCGGGAGTGTGAAAAAAATCCAATTTTCCTGACCCCAGGAGTGTGAAAAAAATCCAATTTTCCTGAACCCAGGAGTGTGAAAATATCCAATTTTCCGGACCCCGGGAGTGTGAAAAAAACTCCAATTTTCCTGACACCGGGAGTGTGAAAAAAATCCAATTTTCCTGACCCGGGGAGTTTGAAAAAAATTAAATTCTCCTGACCCCGGGAGTGTGAAAAATGTGATTTTCCTAACACCGGGAGTGTGAAAAAAAACCAGAATTTCCTGACCCCGGGAGTGCGAAAAAATGTGATTTTCTTGACCCCGGGAGTGTGAAAAAAATCAGAATATCCTGAACCCGGGAGTGTGAAAAAATGTGATTTTCTTGACCTCGGGAGTGTGAAAAAAATCCAATTTTCCTGACACGGGGAGTTTGAAAAAAATCTGGTTTTCCTGAACCCGGGAGTGTGAAAATATCCAATTTTCTTGACCCCGGGAGTTTGAAAAAAATCAGAATTTGCTGACCCCGGGAGTGTGAAAAAATGTGATTTTCTTGACCTCGGGAGTGTGAAAAAAATCCAATTTTCCTGACCCGGGGAGTTTGAAAAAAATCTGGTTTTCCTGAACCTGGGAGTGTGAAAATATCCAATTTTCTTGACCCCGGGAGTGTGAAAAAAATCAGAATCTCCTGAACCCGGGAGTGTGAAAAAATGTGATATTCTTGACCCCGGGAGTGTCAAAAAAACCCAATTTTCCTGACCCCGGGATTGTGAAAAAAATCCAATTTTCCTGACCCCGGGAGTGTGAAAAAAATCCAATTTGCCTGACCCCGGGAGTGTGAAAAAAATCCAATTTTCCTGACTCTGGGAGTGTGAAAACAATCCAATTTTCCTGACCCCGGGAGTGTGAAAAAAATCAGAATTTCCTGACCCCGGGAGTGTGAAAAAATGTGATTTTCTTGACCCCGGGAGTGTGAAAAAAATCAGAAATTCCTGACCCCAGGAGTGTGAAAAAATGTGATTTTCTTGACCCCGGGAGTGTGAAAAAAATCAGAATCTCCTGACCCCGGGAGTGTGAAAAAATCCACTTTTCCTGACCCCGGGAGTGTGAAAAAAATCCAATTTTCCTGACCCGGGGAGTTTGAAAAAAATTAAATTCTCCTGACCCCGGGAGTGTGAAAAATGTGATTTTCCTAACACCGGGAGTGTGAAAAAAATCAGAATTTACTGACCCCGGGAGTGCGAAAAAATGTGATTTTCTTGACCCCGGGAGTGTGAAAAAAATCAGAATCTCCTGAACCCGGGAGTGTGAAAAAATGTGATTTTCTTGACCCCGGGAGTGTGAAAAAAATCCAATTTTCCTGACCCGGGGAGTTTGAAAAAAATCTGGTTTTCCTGAACCCGGGAGTGTGAAAATATCCAATTTTCTTGACCCCGGGAGTGTGAAAAAAATCAGAATCTCCTGAACCCGGGAGTGTGAAAAAATGTGATATTCTTGACCCCGGGAGTGTCAAAAAAACCCAATTTTCCTGACCCCGGGATTGTGAAAAAAACACAATTTTACTGACCCCGGGAGAGTGAAAAAAATCCAATTTTCCTGACCCGGGGAGTTTGAAAAAAATTAAATTCTCCTGACCCCGGGAGTGTGAAAAATGTGATTTTCCTAACACCGGGAGTGTGAAAAAAATCAGAATTTCCTGACCCCGGGAGTGCGAAAAAATGTGATTTTCTTGACCCCGGGAGTGTGAAAAAAATCAGAATCTCCTGAACCCGGGAGTGTGAAAAAATGTGATTTTCTTGACCCCGGGAGTGTGAAAAAAATCCAATTTTCCTGACCCGGGGAGTTTGAAAAAAATCTGGTTTTCCTGAACCCGGGAGTGTGAAAATATCCAATTTTCTTGACCCCAGGAGTGTGAAAAAAATCAGAATCTCCTGAACCCGGGAGTGTGAAAAAATGTGATATTCTTGACCCCGGGAGTGTCAAAAAAACCCAATTTTCCTGACCCCGGGATTGTGAAAAAAAATCAGAATTTCCTGACCCCGCGAGTGTGAAAAAATGTGACTTTCTTGACCCCTGGAGTGTGAAAAAAATTAAATTTTCCTGACCCCGGGAGTGTGACAATATCTGATTTTCTTGACCCCGGGAATGTGAAAAAAATTAAATTCTCGTGACCGCAAGAGTGTTAAAAATGCAATTTTCCTGACCCTGGGAGTGTGAAAAATGTGATTTTCCTAACTCTGGGAGTGTGCAAAAAATCAGAATTTCCTGACCCTGGGAGTGTGAAAAAATGTGATTTTCTTGACCCCGGGAGTGTGAAAAAAATTAGAATCTCCTGACCCCAAGAGTGTTAAAAATGAAATTTTCCTGACCCTGGGAGTGTGAAAAATGTGATTTCCCTAACTCCGGGAGTGTGCAAAAAATCAGAATTTCCTGACCCCGGGAGTGTGAAAAAATGTGATTTTCTTGACCCCGGGAATGTGAAAAAAATCAGAATCTCCTGAACCCGGGAGTGTGAAAAAATGTGATTTTCTTGACCCCGGGAGTGTGAAAAAAATCCAATTTTCCTGAACCCGGGAGTTTGAAAAAAATCTGTTTTTCCTGACCCCGGGAGTTTGAAAAAAATCCAATTTTCCTGACCTGGGGAGTTTGAAAAATGTGATTTTCCTAACACAGGGAGTGTGAAAAAAATCAGAATTTCCTGACCCCGGGAGTGTGAAAAAATGTGATTTTCTTGACCCCGGGAGTGTGAAAAAAATCAGAATCTCCTGAACCCGGGAGTGTGAAAAAATGTGATTTTCTTGACCCCGGGAGTGTGAAAAAACCCAATTTTCCTGACCCCGGGAGTGTGAAAAAAATCCAATTTTCCTGACCCCAGGAGTGTGAAAAAAATCCAATTTTCCTGAACCCAGGAGTGTGAAAATATCCAATTTTCCGGACCCCGGGAGTGTGAAAAAAACTCCAATTTTCCTGACACCGGGAGTGTGAAAAAAATCCAATTTTCCTGACCCGGGGAGTTTGAAAAAAATTAAATTCTCCTGACCCCGGGAGTGTGAAAAATGTGATTTTCCTAACACCGGGAGTGTGAAAAAAAACCAGAATTTCCTGACCCCGGGAGTGCGAAAAAATGTGATTTTCTTGACCCCGGGAGTGTGAAAAAAATCAGAATATCCTGAACCCGGGAGTGTGAAAAAATGTGATTTTCTTGACCTCGGGAGTGTGAAAAAAATCCAATTTTCCTGACACGGGGAGTTTGAAAAAAATCTGGTTTTCCTGAACCCGGGAGTGTGAAAATATCCAATTTTCTTGACCCCGGGAGTTTGAAAAAAATCAGAATTTGCTGACCCCGGGAGTGTGAAAAAATGTGATTTTCTTGACCTCGGGAGTGTGAAAAAAATCAGAATCTCCTGAACCCGGGAGTGTGAAAAAATGTGATATTCTTGACCCCGGGAGTGTCAAAAAAACCCAATTTTCCTGACCCCGGGATTGTGAAAAAAATCCAATTTTCCTGACCCCGGGAGTGTGAAAAAAATCCAATTTGCCTGACCCCGGGAGTGTGAAAAAAATCCAATTTTCCTGACTCTGGGAGTGTGAAAACAATCCAATTTTCCTGACCCTGGGAGTGTGAAAAAAATCAGAATTTCCTGACCCCGGGAGTGTGAAAAAATGTGATTTTCTTGACCCCGGGAGTGTGAAAAAAATCAGAATCTCCTGAACCCGGGAGTGTGAAAATATGTGATTTTCTTGACCCCGGGAGTGTGAAAAAAATCCAATTTTCCTGACCCGGGGAGTTTGAAAAAAATCTGGTTTTCCTGAACCTGGGAGTGTGAAAATATCCAATTTTCTTGACCCCGGGAGTGTGAAAAAAATCAGAATCTCCTGAACCCGGGAGTGTGAAAAAATGTGATTTTCTTGACCCCGGGAGTGTGAAAAAAATCCAATTTTCCTGACCCGGGGAGTTTGAAAAAAATCTGGTTTTCCTGAACCCGGGAGTGTGAAAATATCCAATTTTCTTGACCCCGGGAGTGTGAAAAAAATCAGAATCTCCTGAACCCGGGAGTGCGAAAAAATGTGATTTTCTTGACCCCGGGAGTGTGAAAAAAATCAGAATCTCCTGAACCCGGGAGTGTGAAAAAATGTGATTTTCTTGACCCCGGGAGTGTGAAAAAAATCCAATTTTCCTGACCCGGGGAGTTTGAAAAAAATCTGGTTTTCCTGAACCCGGGAGTGTGAAAATATCCAATTTTCTTGACCCCGGGAGTGTGAAAAAAATCAGAATCTCCTGAACCCGGGAGTGTGAAAAAATGTGATATTCTTGACCCCGGGAGTGTCAAAAAAACCCAATTTTCCTGACCCCGGGATTGTGAAAAAAACACAATTTTACTGACCCCGGGAGTGTGAAAAAAATCCAATTTTCCTGACCCGGGGAGTTTGAAAAAAATTAAATTCTCCTGACCCCGGGAGTGTGAAAAATGTGATTTTCCTAACACCGGGAGTGTGAAAAAAATCAGAATTTCCTGACCCCGGGAGTGCGAAAAAATGTGATTTTCTTGACCCCGGGAGTGTGAAAAAAATCAGAATCTCCTGAACCCGGGAGTGTGAAAAAATGTGATTTTCTTGACCCCGGGAGTGTGAAAAAAATCCAATTTTCCTGACCCGGGGAGTTTGAAAAAAATCTGGTTTTCCTGAACCCGGGAGTGTGAAAATATCCAATTTTCTTGACCCCAGGAGTGTGAAAAAAATCAGAATCTCCTGAACCCGGGAGTGTGAAAAAATGTGATATTCTTGACCCCGGGAGTGTCAAAAAAACCCAATTTTCCTGACCCCGGGATTGTGAAAAAAATCCAATTTTCCTGACCCCGGGAGTGTGAAAAAAATCCAATTTTCCTGACCCCGGGAGTGTTAAAAAAATCCAATTTTCCTGACTCAGGGAGTGTGAAAACAATCCAATTTTCCTGACCCCGGGAGTGTGAAAAAAATCAGAATTTCCTGACCCCGCGAGTGTGAAAAAATGTGACTTTCTTGACCCCTGGAGTGTGAAAAAAATTAAATTTTCCTGACCCCGGGAGTGTGAAAATATCTGATTTTCTTGACCCCGGGAATGTGAAAAAAATTAATTTCTCCTGACCGCAAGAGTGTTAAAAATGCAATTTTCCTGACCCTGGGAGTGTGAAAAATGTGATTTTCCTAACTCTGGGAGTGTGCAAAAAATCAGAATTTCCTGACCCTGGGAGTGTGAAAAAATGTGATTTTCTTGACCCCGGGAGTGTGAAAAAAATTAGAATCTCCTGACCCCAAGAGTGTTAAAAATGAAATTTTCCTGACCCTGGGAGAGTGAAAAATGTGATTTCCCTAACTCCGCGAGTGTGCAAAAAATCAGAATTTCCTGACCCCGGGAGTGTGAAAAAATGTGATTTTCTTGACCCCGGGAATGTGAAAAAAATCAGAATCTCCTGAACCCGGGAGTGTGAAAAAATGTGATTTTCTTGACCCCGGGAGTGTGAAAAAAATCCAATTTTCCTGAACCCGGGAGTTTGAAAAAAATCTGGTTTTCCTGACCCCGGGAGTTTGAAAAAAATCCAATTTTCCTGACCTGGGGAGTTTGAAAAATGTGATTTTCCTAACACAGGGAGTGTGAAAAAAATCAGAATTTCCTGACCACGGGAGTGTGAAAAAATGTGATTTTCTTGACCCCGGGAGTGTGAAAAAAATCAGAATCTCCTGAACCCGGGAGTGTGAAAAAATGTGATTTTCTTGACCCCGGAAGTGTGAAAAAACCCAATTTTCCTGACCCCGGGAGTGTGAAAAAAATCCAATTTTCCTGACCCCAGGAGTGTGAAAAAAATCCAATTTTCCTGAACCCAGGAGTGTGAAAATATCCAATTTTCCGGACCCCGGGAGTGTGGAAAAAACTCCAATTTTCCTGACACCAGGAGTGTGAAAAAAATCCAATTTTCCTGACCCGGGGAGTTTGAAAAAAATTAAATTCTCCTGACCCCGGGAGTGTGAAAAATTTGATTTTCCTAACACCGGGAGTGTGAAAAAAAACCAGAATTTCCTGACCCCGGGAGTGCGAAAAATGGTGATTTTCTTGACCCCGGGAGTGTGAAAAAAATCAGAATCTCCTGAACCCGGGAGTGTGAAAAAATGTGATTTTCTTGACCTCGGGAGTGTGAAAAAAATCCAATTTTCCTGACCCGGGGAGTTTGAAAAAAATCTGGTTTTCCTGAACCCGGGAGTGTGAAAATATCCAATTTTCTTGACCCCGGGAGTGTGAAAAAAATCAGAATTTGCTGACCCTGGGAGTGTGAAAAAATGTGATTTTCTTGACCTCGGGAGTGTGAAAAAAATCCAATTTTCCTGACCCGGGGAGTTTGAAAAAAATCTGGTTTTCCTGAACCCAGGAGTGTGAAAATATCCAATTTTCTTGACCCCGGGAGTGTGAAAAAAATCAGAATCTCCTGAACCCGGGAGTGTGAAAAAATGTGATATTCTTGACCCCGGGAGTGTCAAAAAAACCCAATTTTCCTGACCCCGGTATTGTGAAAAAAATCCAATTTTCCTGACCCCGGGAGTGTGAAAAAAATCCAATTTGCCTGACCCCGGGAGTGTGAAAAAAATCCAATTTTCCTGACTCTGGGAGTGTGAAAACAATCCAATTTTCCTGACCCCGGGAGTGTGAAAAAAATCATAATTTCCTGACCCCGGGAGTGTGAAAAAATGTGATTTTCTTGACCCCGGGAGTGTGAAAAAAATCAGAATTTCCTGACCCCAGGAGTGTGAAAAAATGTGATTTTCTTGACCCCGGGAGTGTGAAAAAAATCAGAATCTCCTGAACCCGGGAGTGTGAAAATATGTGATTTTCTTGACCCCGGGAGTGTGAAAAAAATCCAATTTTCCTGAACCCGGGAGTTTGAAAAAAATGCAATTTTCCTGACCCTGGGAGTGTGAAAAATGTGATTTTCCTAACTCCGGGAGTGTGCAAAAAATCAGAATTTCCTGACCCCGGGAGTGTGAAAAAATGTGATTTTCTTGACCCCGGGAGTGTGAAAAAGATCAGAAATTCCTGACCCCGGGAGTGTGAAAAAATGTGATTTTCTTGACCCCGGGAGTGTGAAAAAAATCAGAATCTCCTGACCCCGGGAGTGTGAAAAAATCCACTTTTCCTGACCCCGGGAGTGTGAAAAAAATCCAATTTTCCTGACCCGGGGAGTTTGAAAAAAATTAAATTCTCCTGACCCCGGGAGTGTGAAAAATGTGATTTTCCTAACACGGGGAGTGTGAAAAAAATCAGAATTTCCTGACCCGGGAGTGCGAAAAAATGTGATTTTCTTGACCTCGGGAATGTGAAAAAAATCAGAATCTCCTGAACCCGGGAGTGTGAAAAAATGTGATTTTCTTGACCCCGGGAGTGTGAAAAAAATCCAATTTTCCTGAACCCGGGAGTTTGAAAAAAATCTGGTTTTCCTGACCCCGGGAGTTTGAAAAAAATCCAATTTTCCTGACCTGGGGAGTTTGAAAAATGTGATTTTCCTAACACAGGGAGTGTGAAAAAAATCAGAATTTCCTGACCCCGGGAGTGTGAAAAAATGTGATTTTCTTGACCCCGGGAGTGTGAAAAAAATCAGAATCTCCTGAACCCGGGAGTGTGAAAAAATGTGATTTTCTTGACCCCGGGAGTGTGAAAAAACCCAATTTTCCTGACCCCGGGAGTGTGAAAAAAATCCAATTTTCCTGACCCCAGGAGTGTGAAAAAAATCCAATTTTCCTGAACCCAGGAGTGTGAAAATATCCAATTTTCCGGACCCCGGGAGTGTGAAAAAATCTCCAATTTTCCTGACACCGGGAGTGTGAAAAAAATCCAATTTTCCTGACCCAGGGAGTTTGAAAAAAATTAAATTCTCCTGACCCCGGGAGTGTGAAAAATGTGATTTTCCTAACACCGGGAGTGTGAAAAAAAACCAGAATTTCCTGACCCCGGGAGTGTGAAAAAATGTGATTTTCTTGACCCCGGGAGTGTGAAAAAAACCAGAATCTCCTGAACCCGGGAGTGTGAAGAAATGTGATTTTCTTGACCCCGGGAGTGTGAAAAAAATCAGAATCTCCTGAACCCGGGAGTGTGAAAAAATGTGATTTTCTTGACCTCGGGAGTGTGAAAAAAATCCAATTTTCCTGACCCGGGGAGTTTGAAAAAAATCTGGTTTTCCTGAACCCGGGAGTGTGAAAATATCCAATTTTCTTGACCCCGGGAGTGTGAAAAAAATCAGAATCTCCTGAACCCGGGAGTGTGAAAAAAATCAGAAATTCCTGACCCCGGGAGTGTGAAAAAATGTGATTTTCTTGACCCCGGGAGTGTGAAAAAAATCAGAATCTCCTGAACCCCGGGAGTGTGAAAAAAATCCAATTTTCCTGCCCCCAGGAGTGTGAAAAAAATCCAATTTTCCTGAACCCAGGAGTGTGAAAATATCCAATTTTCCGGACCCCGGGAGTGTGAAAAAAACTCCAATTTTCCTGACTCCGGGAGTGTGAAAAAAATCCAATTTTCCTGACCCGGCGAGTTTGAAAAAAATTAAATTCTCCTGACCCCGGGAGTGTGAAAAATGTGATTTTCCTAACAACGGGTGTGTGAAAAAAATCAGAATTTCCTGACCCCGGGAGTGTGAAAAAATGTGATTTTCTTGACCCCGGGAGTGTGAAAAAGATCAGAAATTCCTGACCCCGGGAGTGTGAAAAAATGTGATTTTCTTGACCCCGGGAGTGTGAAAAAAATCAGAATCTCCTGACCCCGGGAGTGTGAAAAAATCCACTTTTCCTGACCCCGGGAGTGTGAAAAAAATCCAATTTTCCTGACCCGGGGAGTTTGAAAAAAATTAAATTCTCCTGACCCCGGGAGTGTGAAAAATGTGATTTTCCTAACACGGGGAGTGTGAAAAAAATCAGAATTTCCTGACCCGGGAGTGCGAAAAAATGTGATTTTCTTGACCTCGGGAATGTGAAAAAAATCAGAATCTCCTGAACCCGGGAGTGTGAAAAAATGTGATTTTCTTGACCCCGGGAGTGTGAAAAAAATCCAATTTTCCTGAACCCGGGAGTTTGAAAAAAATCTGGTTTTCCTGACCCCGGGAGTTTGAAAAAAATCCAATTTTCCTGACCTGGGGAGTTTGAAAAATGTGATTTTCCTAACACAGGGAGTGTGAAAAAAATCAGAATTTCCTGACCCCGGGAGTGTGAAAAAATGTGATTTTCTTGACCCCGGGAGTGTGAAAAAAATCAGAATCTCCTGAACCCGGGAGTGTGAAAAAATGTGATTTTCTTGACCCCGGGAGTGTGAAAAAACCCAATTTTCCTGACCCCGGGAGTGTGAAAAAAATCCAATTTTCCTGACCCCAGGAGTGTGAAAAAAATCCAATTTTCCTGAACCCAGGAGTGTGAAAATATCCAATTTTCCGGACCCCGGGAGTGTGAAAAAATCTCCAATTTTCCTGACACCGGGAGTGTGAAAAAAATCCAATTTTCCTGACCCAGGGAGTTTGAAAAAAATTAAATTCTCCTGACCCCGGGAGTGTGAAAAATGTGATTTTCCTAACACCGGGAGTGTGAAAAAAAACCAGAATTTCCTGACCCCGGGAGTGTGAAAAAATGTGATTTTCTTGACCCCGGGAGTGTGAAAAAAACCAGAATCTCCTGAACCCGGGAGTGTGAAGAAATGTGATTTTCTTGACCCCGGGAGTGTGAAAAAAATCAGAATCTCCTGAACCCGGGAGTGTGAAAAAATGTGATTTTCTTGACCTCGGGAGTGTGAAAAAAATCCAATTTTCCTGACCCGGGGAGTTTGAAAAAAATCTGGTTTTCCTGAACCCGGGAGTGTGAAAATATCCAATTTTCTTGATCCCGGGAGTGTGAAAAAAATCAGAATCTCCTGAACCCGGGAGTGTGAAAAAAATCAGAAATTCCTGACCCCGGGAGTGTGAAAAAATGTGATTTTCTTGACCCCGGGAGTGTGAAAAAAATCAGAATCTCCTGAACCCCGGGAGTGTGAAAAAAATCCAATTTTCCTGCCCCCAGGAGTGTGAAAAAAATCCAATTTTCCTGAACCCAGGAGTGTGAAAATATCCAATTTTCCGGACCCCGGGAGTGTGAAAAAAACTCCAATTTTCCTGACTCCGGGAGTGTGAAAAAAATCCAATTTTCCTGACCCGGCGAGTTTGAAAAAAATTAAATTCTCCTGACCCCGGGAGTGTGAAAAATGTGATTTTCCTAACAACGGGTGTGTGAAAAAAATCAGAATTTCCTGACCCCGGGAGTGTGAAAAAATGTGATTTTCTTGACCCCGGGAGTGTGAAAAAGATCAGAAATTCCTGACCCCGGGAGTGTGAAAAAATGTGATTTTCTTGACCCCGGGAGTGTGAAAAAAATCAGAATCTCCTGACCCCGGGAGTGTGAAAAAATCCACTTTTCCTGACCCCGGGAGTGTGAAAAAAATCCAATTTTCCTGACCCGGGGAGTTTGAAAAAAATTAAATTCTCCTGACCCCGGGAGTGTGAAAAATGTGATTTTCCTAACACGGGGAGTGTGAAAAAAATCAGAATTTCCTGACCCGGGAGTGCGAAAAAATGTGATTTTCTTGACCTCGGGAATGTGAAAAAAATCAGAATCTCCTGAACCCGGGAGTGTGAAAAAATGTGATTTTCTTGACCCCGGGAGTGTGAAAAAAATCCAATTTTCCTGAACCCGGGAGTTTGAAAAAAATCTGGTTTTCCTGACCCCGGGAGTTTGAAAAAAATCCAATTTTCCTGACCTGGGGAGTTTGAAAAATGTGATTTTCCTAACACAGGGAGTGTGAAAAAAATCAGAATTTCCTGACCCCGGGAGTGTGAAAAAATGTGATTTTCTTGACCCCGGGAGTGTGAAAAAAATCAGAATCTCCTGAACCCGGGAGTGTGAAAAAATGTGATTTTCTTGACCCCGGGAGTGTGAAAAAACCCAATTTTCCTGACCCCGGGAGTGTGAAAAAAATCCAATTTTCCTGACCCCAGGAGTGTGAAAAAAATCCAATTTTCCTGAACCCAGGAGTGTGAAAATATCCAATTTTCCGGACCCCGGGAGTGTGAAAAAATCTCCAATTTTCCTGACACCGGGAGTGTGAAAAAAATCCAATTTTCCTGACCCAGGGAGTTTGAAAAAAATTAAATTCTCCTGACCCCGGGAGTGTGAAAAATGTGATTTTCCTAACACCGGGAGTGTGAAAAAAAACCAGAATTTCCTGACCCCGGGAGTGTGAAAAAATGTGATTTTCTTGACCCCGGGAGTGTGAAAAAAACCAGAATCTCCTGAACCCGGGAGTGTGAAGAAATGTGATTTTCTTGACCCCGGGAGTGTGAAAAAAATCAGAATCTCCTGAACCCGGGAGTGTGAAAAAATGTGATTTTCTTGACCTCGGGAGTGTGAAAAAAATCCAATTTTCCTGACCCGGGGAGTTTGAAAAAAATCTGGTTTTCCTGAACCCGGGAGTGTGAAAATATCCAATTTTCTTGATCCCGGGAGTGTGAAAAAAATCAGAATCTCCTGAACCCGGGAGTGTGAAAAAAATCAGAAATTCCTGACCCCGGGAGTGTGAAAAAATGTGATTTTCTTGACCCCGGGAGTGTGAAAAAAATCAGAATCTCCTGAACCCCGGGAGTGTGAAAAAAATCCAATTTTCCTGCCCCCAGGAGTGTGAAAAAAATCCAATTTTCCTGAACCCAGGAGTGTGAAAATATCCAATTTTCCGGACCCCGGGAGTGTGAAAAAAACTCCAATTTTCCTGACTCCGGGAGTGTGAAAAAAATCCAATTTTCCTGACCCGGCGAGTTTGAAAAAAATTAAATTCTCCTGACCCCGGGAGTGTGAAAAATGTGATTTTCCTAACAACGGGTGTGTGAAAAAAAAACCTGAATTTCCTGACCCCGGGAGTGCAAAAAAATGTGATTTTCTTGACCCCGGGAGTGTGAAAAAAATCAGAATCTCCTGAACCCGGGAGTGTGAAAAAATGTGATTTTCTTGACCTCGGGAGTGTGAAAAAAATCCAATTTTCCTGACCCGGGGAGTTTGAAAAAAATCTGGTTTTCCTGAAGCCGGGAGTGTGAAAATATCCAATTTTCTTGACCCTGGGAGTGTGAAAAAAATCAGAATTTGCTGACCCCGGGAGTGTGAAGAAATGTGATTTTCTTGACCCCGGGATTGTGAAAAAAATCAGAATCTCCTGAACCCGGGAGTGTGAAAAAATGTGATTTTCTTGACCTCGGGAGTGTGAAAAAAATCCAATTTTCCTGACCCGGGGAGTTTGAAAAAAATCTGGTTTTCCTGAACCCGGGAGTGTGAAAATATCCAATTTTCTTGAACCCGGGAGTGTGAAAAAAATCAGAATCTCCTGAACCCGGGAGTGCGAAAAAATGTGATTTTCTTGACCCCGGGAGTGTGAAAAAAATCCAATTTTCCTGACCCGGGGAGTTTGAAAAAAATCTGGTTTTCCTGAACCCGGGAGTGTGAAAATATCCAATTTTCTTGACCCCGGGAGTGTGAAAAAAATCAGAATCTCCTGAAAACGGGAGTGTGAAAAAAATCAGAAATTCCTGACCCCGGGAGTGTGAAAAAATGTGATTTTCTTGACCCCGGGAGTGTGAAAAAAATCAGAATCTCCTGACCCCGGGAGTGTGAAAAAATCCACTTTTCCTGACCCCGGGAGTGTGAAAAAAATCCAATTTTCCTGACCCGGGGAGTTTGAAAAAAATTAAATTCTCCTGACCCCGGGAGTGTGAAAAATGTGATTTTCCTAACACCGGGAGTGTGAAAAAAATCAGAATTTCCTGACCCCCGGGAGTGCGAAAAAATGTGATTTTCTTGACCTCGGGAATGTGAAAAAAATCAGAATCTCCTGAACCCGGGAGTGTGAAAAAATGTGATTTTCTTGACCCCGGGAGTGTGAAAAAAAAATCCAATTTTCCTGAACCCGGGAGTTTGAAAAAAAATCTGGTTTTCCTGACCCCGGGAGTTTGAAAAAAATCCAATTTTCCTGACCTCAGGAGTTTGAAAAATGTGATTTTCCTAACACAGGGAGTGTGAAAAAAATCAGAATTTCCTGACCCCGGGAGTGTGAAAAAATGTGATTTTCTTGACCCCGGGAGTGTGAAAAAAATCAGAATCTCCTGAACCCGGGAGTGTGAAAAAATGTGATTTTCTTGACCCCGGGAGTGTGAAAAAACCCAATTTTCCTGACCCCGGGAGTGTGAAAAAAATCCAATTTTCCTGACCCCAGGAGTGTGTAAAAAATCCAATTTTCCTGAACCCAGGAGTGTGAAAATATCCAATTTTCCGGACCCCGGGAGTGTGAAAAAAACTCCAATTTTCCTGACACTGGGAGTGTGAAAAAAATCCAATTTTCCTGACCCGGGGAGTTTGAAAAAAATTAAATTCTCCTGACCCCGGGAGTGTGAAAAATGTGATTTTCCTAACACCGGTAGTGTGAAAAAAAACCAGAATTTCCTGACCCCGGGTGTGCAAAAAAATGTGATTTTCTTGACCCCGGGAGTGTGAAAAAAATCAGAATCTCCTGAACCCGGGAGTGTGAAAAAATGTGATTTTCTTGACCTCGGGAGTGTGAAAAAAATCCAATTTTCCTGACCCGGGGAGTTTGAAAAAAATCTGGTTTTCCTGAACCCGGGAGTGTGAAAATATCCAATTTTCTTGACCCCGGGAGTGTGAAAATAATCAGAATTTGCTGACCCCGGGAGTGTGAAGAAATGTGATTTTCTTGACCCCGGGAGTGTGAAAAAAATCAGAATCTCCTGAACCCGGGAGTGTGAAAAAATGTGATTTTCTTGACCTCGGGAGTGTGAAAAAAATCCAATTTTCCTGACCCGGGGAGTTTGAAAAAAATCTGGTTTTCCTGAGCCCGGGAGTGTGAAAATATCCAATTTTCTTGACCCCGGGGGTGTGAAAAAAATCAGAATCTCCTGAACCCGGGAGTGTGAAAAAATGTGATTTTCTTGACCCCGGGAGTGTGAAAAAAATTAAATTCTCCTGACCCCGGGAGTGTGAAAAATGTGATTTTCCTAACAACGGGTGTGTGAAAAAAAACCTGAATTTCCTGACCCCGGGAGTGCAAAAAAATGTGATTTTCTTGACCCCGGGAGTGTGAAAAAAATCAGAATCTCCTGAACCCGGGAGTGTGAAAAAATGTGATTTTCTTGACCTCGGGAGTGTGAAAAAAATCCAATTTTCCTGACCCGGGGAGTTTGAAAAAAATCTGGTTTTCCTGAAGCCGGGAGTGTGAAAATATCCAATTTTCTTGACCCTGGGAGTGTGAAAAAAATCAGAATTTGCTGACCCCGGGAGTGTGAAGAAATGTGATTTTCTTGACCCCGGGATTGTGAAAAAAATCAGAATCTCCTGAACCCGGGAGTGTGAAAAAATGTGATTTTCTTGACCTCGGGAGTGTGAAAAAAATCCAATTTTCCTGACCCGGGGAGTTTGAAAAAAATCTGGTTTTCCTGAACCCGGGAGTGTGAAAATATCCAATTTTCTTGAACCCGGGAGTGTGAAAAAAATCAGAATCTCCTGAACCCGGGAGTGCGAAAAAATGTGATTTTCTTGACCCCGGGAGTGTGAAAAAAATCCAATTTTCCTGACCCGGGGAGTTTGAAAAAAATCTGGTTTTCCTGAACCCGGGAGTGTGAAAATATCCAATTTTCTTGACCCCGGGAGTGTGAAAAAAATCAGAATCTCCTGAAAACGGGAGTGTGAAAAAAATCAGAAATTCCTGACCCCGGGAGTGTGAAAAAATGTGATTTTCTTGACCCCGGGAGTGTGAAAAAAATCAGAATCTCCTGACCCCGGGAGTGTGAAAAAATCCACTTTTCCTGACCCCGGGAGTGTGAAAAAAATCCAATTTTCCTGACCCGGGGAGTTTGAAAAAAATTAAATTCTCCTGACCCCGGGAGTGTGAAAAATGTGATTTTCCTAACACCGGGAGTGTGAAAAAAATCAGAATTTCCTGACCCCCGGGAGTGCGAAAAAATGTGATTTTCTTGACCTCGGGAATGTGAAAAAAATCAGAATCTCCTGAACCCGGGAGTGTGAAAAAATGTGATTTTCTTGACCCCGGGAGTGTGAAAAAAAAATCCAATTTTCCTGAACCCGGGAGTTTGAAAAAAAATCTGGTTTTCCTGACCCCGGGAGTTTGAAAAAAATCCAATTTTCCTGACCTCAGGAGTTTGAAAAATGTGATTTTCCTAACACAGGGAGTGTGAAAAAAATCAGAATTTCCTGACCCCGGGAGTGTGAAAAAATGTGATTTTCTTGACCCCGGGAGTGTGAAAAAAATCAGAATCTCCTGAACCCGGGAGTGTGAAAAAATGTGATTTTCTTGACCCCGGGAGTGTGAAAAAACCCAATTTTCCTGACCCCGGGAGTGTGAAAAAAATCCAATTTTCCTGACCCCAGGAGTGTGAAAAAAATCCAATTTTCCTGAACCCAGGAGTGTGAAAATATCCAATTTTCCGGACCCCGGGAGTGTGAAAAAAACTCCAATTTTCCTGACACCGGGAGTGTGAAAAAAATCCAATTTTCCTGACCCGGGGAGTTTGAAAAAAATTAAATTCTCCTGACCCCGGGAGTGTGAAAAATGTGATTTTCCTAACACCGGGAGTTTGAAAAAAAACCCCAGAATTTCCTGACCCCGGGAGTGCGACAAAATGTGATTTTCTTGACCCCGGGAGTGTGAAAAAAATCAGAATCTCCTGAACCCGGGAGTGTGAAAAAATGTGATTTTCTTGACCTCGGGAGTGTGAAAAAAATCCAATTTTCCTGACCCGGGGAGTTTGAAAAAAATCTGGTTTTCCTGAACCCGGGAGTGTGAAAATATCCAATTTTCTTGACCCCGGGAGTGTGAAAAAAATCAGAATTTGCTGACCCCGGGAGTGTGAAGAAATGTGATTTTCTTGACCCCGGGAGTGTGAAAAAAATCAGAATCTCCTGAACCCGGGAGTGTGAAAAAATGTGATTTTCTTGACCTCGGGAGTGTGAAAAAAATCCAATTTTCCTGACCCGGGGAGTTTGAAAAAAATCTGGTTTTCCTGAACCCGGGAGTGTGAAAATATCCAATTTTCTTGAACCCGGGAGTGTGAAAAAAATCAGAATCTCCTGAACCCGGGAGTGCGAAAAAATGTGATTTTCTTGAC
Source organism: Bradypodion pumilum (assembly GCA_035047305.1). Taxonomy (NCBI): domain Eukaryota; kingdom Metazoa; phylum Chordata; class Lepidosauria; order Squamata; family Chamaeleonidae; genus Bradypodion; species Bradypodion pumilum. The sequence goes on along the minus strand of JAWDJD010000009.1, from coordinate 19,462,237 downwards.
CCCGGGAGTGTGAAAAAAATCCAATTTTCCTGACCCGGGGAGTTTGAAAAAAATCTGGTTTTCCTGAACCCGGGAGTGTGAAAATATCCAATTTTCTTGACCCCGGGAGTGTGAAAAAAATCAGAATCTCCTGAAAACGGGAGTGTGAAAAAAATCAGAAATTCCTGACCCCGGGAGTGTGAAAAAATGTGATTTTCTTGACCCCGGGAGTGTGAAAAAAATCAGAATCTCCTGACCCCGGGAGTGTGAAAAAATCCACTTTTCCTGACCCCGGGAGTGTGAAAAAAATCCAATTTTCCTGACCCGGGGAGTTTGAAAAAAATTAAATTCTCCTGACCCCGGGAGTGTGAAAAATGTGATTTTCCTAACACCGGGAGTGTGAAAAAAATCAGAATTTCCTGACCCCCGGAAGTGCGAAAAAATGTGATTTTCTTGACCTCGGGAATGTGAAAAAAATCAGAATCTCCTGAACCCGGGAGTGTGAAAAAATGTGATTTTCTTGACCCCGGGAGTGTGAAAAAAAAATCCAATTTTCCTGAACCCGGGAGTTTGAAAAAAAATCTGGTTTTCCTGACCCCGGGAGTTTGAAAAAAATCCAATTTTCCTGACCTCAGGAGTTTGAAAAATGTGATTTTCCTAACACAGGGAGTGTGAAAAAAATCAGAATTTCCTGACCCCGGGAGTGTGAAAAAATGTGATTTTCTTGACCCCGGGAGTGTGAAAAAAATCAGAATCTCCTGAACCCGGGAGTGTGAAAAAATGTGATTTTCTTGACCCCGGGAGTGTGAAAAAACCCAATTTTCCTGACCCCGGGAGTGTGAAAAAAATCCAATTTTCCTGACCCCAGGAGTGTGAAAAAAATCCAATTTTCCTGAACCCAGGAGTGTGAAAATATCCAATTTTCCGGACCCCGGGAGTGTGAAAAAAACTCCAATTTTCCTGACACCGGGAGTGTGAAAAAAATCCAATTTTCCTGACCCGGGGAGTTTGAAAAAAATTAAATTCTCCTGACCCCGGGAGTGTGAAAAATGTGATTTTCCTAACACCGGGAGTTTGAAAAAAAACCCAGAATTTCCTGACCCCGGGAGTGCGACAAAATGTGATTTTCTTGACCCCGGGAGTGTGAAAAAAATCAGAATCTCCTGAACCCGGGAGTGTGAAAAAATGTGATTTTCTTGACCTCGGGAGTGTGAAAAAAATCCAATTTTCCTGACCCGGGGAGTTTGAAAAAAATCTGGTTTTCCTGAACCCGGGAGTGTGAAAATATCCAATTTTCTTGACCCCGGGAGTGTGAAAAAAATCAGAATTTGCTGACCCCGGGAGTGTGAAGAAATGTGATTTTCTTGACCCCAGGAGTGTGAAAAAAATCAGAATCTCCTGAACCCGGGAGTGTGAAAATATGTGATTTTCTTGACCCCGGGAGTGTGAAAAAAATCCAATTTTCCTGACCCCGGGAGTGTGAAAAAAATCAGAATCTCCTGAACCCGGGAGTGTGAAAATATGTGATTTTCTTGACCCCGGGATTGTGAAAAAAATCCAATTTTCCTGACCCAGGGAGTGTGAAAAAAATCCAATTTTCCTGACCCCGGGAGTGTGAAAAAAATCTGGTTTTCCTGAACCCGGGAGTGTGAAAATATCCAATTTTCTTGACCCCGGGAGTGTGAAAAATATCAGAATCTCCTGAACCCGGGAGTGTGAAAAAATGTGATATTCTTGACCCCGGGAGTGTCAAAAAAAACCCAATTTTCCTGACCCCAGGATTGTGAAAAAAATCCAATTTTCCTGACCCCGGGAGTGTGAAAAAAATCCAATTTTCCTGACCCCGGGAGTGTAAAAAAAATCCAATTTTCCTGACTCTGGGTGTGTGAAAACAATCCAATTTTCCTGACCCCGGGAGTGTGAAAAAAAATCAGAATTTCCTGACCCCGGGAGTGTGAAAAAATGTGATTTTCTTGACCCCGGGAGTGTGAAAAAAATCAGAATTTCCTGACCCCAGGAGTGTGAAAAAATGTGATTTTCTTGACCCCGGGAGTGTGAAAAAAATCAGAATCTCCTGAACCCGGGAGTGTGAAAATATGTGATTTTCTTGACCCCGGGAGTGTGAAAAAAATCCAATTTTCCTGACCCCGGGAGTGTGAAAAAAATCAGAATCTCCTGAACCCGGGAGTGTGAAAATATGTGATTTTCTTGACCCCGGGATTGTGAAAAAAATCCAATTTTCCTGACCCAGGGAGTGTGAAAAAAATCCAATTTCCTGACCCCGGGAGTGTGAAAAAAATCCAATTTTCCTGACTCTGGGAGTGTGAAAACAATCCAATTTTCCTGACCCCGGGAGTGTGAAAAAAAATCAGAATTTCCTGACCCCGGGAGTGTGAAAAAATGTGATTTTCTTGAACCCGGGAGTGTGAAAAAAATCAGAATTTCCTGACCCCGGGAGTTTGAAAAAAATGCAATTTTCCTGACCCTGGGAGTGTGAAAAATGTGATTTTCCTAACTCCGGGAGTGTGCAAAAAATCAGAATTTCCTGACCCCGGGAGTGTGAAAAAATGTGATTTTCTTGACCCCGGGAGTGTGAAAAAAATCAGAAATTCCTGACCCCGGGAGTGTGAAAAAATGTGATTTTCTTGACCCCGGGAGTGTGAAAAAAATCAGAATCTCCTGACCCCGGGAGTGTGAAAAAATCCACTTTTCCTGACCCCGGGAGTGTGAAAAAAATCCAATTTTCCTGACCCGGGGAGTTTGAAATAATTAAATTCTCCTGACCCCGGGAGTGTGAAAAATGTGATTTTCCTAACACCGGGAGTGTGAAAAAAATCAGAATTTCCTGACCCCGGGAGTGCGAAAAAATGTGATTTTCTTGACCCCGGGAGTGTGAAAAAAATCAGAATCTCCTGAACCCGGGAGTGTGAAAAATGTGATTTTCTTGACCCCGGGAGTGTGAAAAAAATCCAATTTTCCTGACCCGGGGAGTTTGAAAAAAATCTGGTTTTCCTGAACCCGGGAGTGTGAAAATATCCAATTTTCTTGACCCTGGGAGTGTGAAAAAAATCAGAATCTCCTGAACCCGGGAGTGTGAAAAAATGTGATATTCTTGACCCCGGGAGTGTCAAAAAAACCCAATTTTCCTGACCCCGGGATTGTGAAAAAAACACAATTTTACTGACCCCGGGAGTGTGAAAAAAATCCAATTTTCCTGATCCCGGGAGTGTGAAAAAAATCCAATTTTCCTGACCCCGGGAGTGTGAAAAAAATCCAATTTTCCTGACTCTGGGAGTGTGAAAACAATCCAATTTTCCTGACCCCGGGAGTGTGAAAAAAAATCAGAATTTCCTGACCCCGGGAGTGTGAAAAAATGTGATTTTCTTGAACCCGGGAGTGTGAAAAAAATCAGAATTTCCTGACCCCGGGAGTGTGAAAAAATGTGATTTTCTTGACCCCGGGAGTGTGAAAAAAATCCAATTTTCTTGAACCCGGGAGTTTGAAAAAAATGCAATTTTCCTGACCCTGGGAGTGTGAAAAATGTGATTTTCCTACCTCCGGGAGTGTGCAAAAAATCAGAATTTCCTGACCCCGGGAGTGTGAAAAAATGTGATTTTCTTGACCCCGGGAGTGTGAAAAAAATCAGAAATTCCTGACCCCGGGAGTGTGAAAAAATGTGATTTTCTTGACCCCGGGAGTGTGAAAAAAATCAGAATCTCCTGACCCCGGGAGTGTGAAAAAATCCACTTTTCCTGACCCCGGGAGTGTGAAAAAAATCCAATTTTCCTGACCCGGGGAGTTTGAAATAATTAAATTCTCCTGACCCCGGGAGTGTGAAAAATGTGATTTTCCTAACACCGGGAGTGTGAAAAAAATCAGAATTTCCTGACCCCGGGAGTGCGAAAAAATGTGATTTTCTTGACCCCGGGAGTGTGAAAAAAATCAGAATCTCCTGAACCCGGGAGTGTGAAAAATGTGATTTTCTTGACCCCGGGAGTGTGAAAAAAATCCAATTTTCCTGACCCGGGGAGTTTGAAAAAAATCTGGTTTTCCTGAACCCGGGAGTGTGAAAATATCCAATTTTCTTGACCCCGGGAGTGTGAAAAAAATCAGAATCTCCTGAACCTGGGAGTGTGAAAAAATGTGATATTCTTGACCCCGGGAGTGTCAAAAAAAACCCAATTTTCCTGACCCCGGGATTGTGAAAAAAACACAATTTTACTGACCCCGGGAGTGTGAAAAAAATCCAATTTTCCTGACCCGGGGAGTTTGAAAAAAATTAAATTCTCCTGACCCCGGGAGTGTGAATAATGTGATTTTCCTAACACCGGGAGTGTGAAAAAAATCAGAATTTCCTGACCCCGGGAGTGCGAAAAAATGTGATTTTCTTGACCCCGGGAGTGTGAAAAAAATCAGAATCTCCTGAACCCGGGAGTGTGAAAAAATGTGATTTTCTTGACCCCGGGAGTGTGAAAAAAATCCAATTTTCCTGACCCGGGGAGTGTGAAAAAAATCAGAATCTCCTGAACCCGGGAGTGTGAAAATATGTGATTTTCTTGACCCCGGGATTGTGAAAAAAATCCAATTTTCCTGACCCCGGGAGTGTGAAAAAAATCCAATTTTCCTGACCCCGGGAGTGTGAAAAAAATCCAATTTTCCTGACTCTGGGAGTGTGAAAACAATCCAATTTTCCTGACCCCGGGAGTGTGAAAAAAAATCAGAATTTCCTGACCCCGGGAGTGTGAAAAAATGTGATTTTCTTGAACCCGGGAGTGTGAAAAAAATCAGAATTTCCTGACCCCGGGAGTGTGAAAAAATGTGATTTTCTTGACCCCGGGAGTGTGAAAAAAATCCAATTTTCTTGAACCCGGGAGTTTGAAAAAAATGCAATTTTCCTGACCCTGGGAGTGTGAAAAATGTGATTTTCCTAACTCCGGGAGTGTGCAAAAAATCAGAATTTCCTGACCCCGGGAGTGTGAAAAAATGTGATTTTCTTGACCCCGGGAGTGTGAAAAAAATCAGAAATTCCTGACCCCGGGAGTGTGAAAAAATGTGATTTTCTTGACCCCGGGAGTGTGAAAAAAATCAGAATCTCCTGACCCCAGGAGTGTGAAAAAATCCACTTTTCCTGACCCCGGGAGTGTGAAAAAAATCCAATTTTCCTGACCCGGGGAGTTTGAAATAATTAAATTCTCCTGACCCCGGGAGTGTGAAAAATGTGATTTTCCTAACACCGGGAGTGTGAAAAAAATCAGAATTTCCTGACCCCGGGAGTGCGAAAAAATGTGATTTTCTTGACCCCGGGAGTGTGAAAAAAATCAGAATCTCCTGAACCCGGGAGTGTGAAAAATGTGATTTTCTTGACCCCGGGAGTGTGAAAAAAATCCAATTTTCCTGACCCGGGGAGTTTGAAAAAAATCTGGTTTTCCTGAACCCGGGAGTGTGAAAATATCCAATTTTCTTGACCCCGGGAGTGTGAAAAAAATCAGAATCTCCTGAACCCGGGAGTGTGAAAAAATGTGATATTCTTGACCCCGGGAGTGTCAAAAAAACCCAATTTTCCTGACCCCGGGATTGTGAAAAAAACACAATTTTACTGACCCCGGGAGTGTGAAAAAAATCCAATTTTCCTGACCCGGGGAGTTTGAAAATATTAAATTCTCCTGACCCTGGGAGTGTGAAAAATGTGATTTTCCTAACACCGGGAGTGTGAAAAAAATCAGAATTTCCTGACCCCGGGAGTGCGAAAAAATGTGATTTTCTTGACCCCGGGAGTGTGAAAAAAATCAGAATCTCCTGAACCCGGGAGTGTGAAAAAATGTGATTTTCTTGACCCCGGGAGTGTGAAAAAAATCCAATTTTCCTGACCCGGGGAGTTTGAAAAAAATCTGGTTTTCCTGAACCCGGGAGTGTGAAAATATCCAATTTTCTTGACCCCAAGAGTGTGAAAAAAATCAGAATCTCCTGAACCCGGGAGTGTGAAAAAATGTGATATTCTTGACCCCGGGAGTGTCAAAAAAACCCAATTTTCCTGACCCCGGGATTGTGAAAAAAATCCAATTTTAATGACCCCGGGAGTGTGAAAAAAATCCAATTTTCCTGACCCCGGGAGTGTGAAAAAAATCCAATTTTCCTGACTCTGGGAGTGTGAAAAAAATCCAATTTTCCTGACCCCGGGAGTGTGAAAAAAATCCAATTTTCCTGACTCTGGGAGTGTGAAAACAATCTAATTTTCCTGACCCCGGGAGTGTGAAAAATAATCAGAATTTCCTGACCCCGCGAGTGTGAAATAATGTGACTTTCTTGACCCCTGGAGTGTGAAAAAAATTAAATTTTCCTGACCCCGGGAGTGTGAAAATATCTGATTTTCTTGACCCTGGGAATGTGAAAAAAATTAAATTCTCCTGACCGCAAGAGTGTTAAAAATGCAATTTTCCTGACCCTGGGAGTGTGAAAAATGTGATTTTCCTAACTCTGGGAGTGTGCAAAAAATCAGAATTTCCTGACCCTGGGAGTGTGAAAAAATGTGATTTTCTTGACCCCGGGAGTGTGAAAAAAATTAGAATCTCCTGACCCCAAGAGTGTTAAAAATGAAATTTTCCTGACCCTGGGAGTGTGAAAAATGTGATTTCCCTAACTCCGGGAGTGTGCAAAAAATCAGAATTTCCTGACCCCGGGAGTGTGAAAAAATGTGATTTTCTTGACCCCGGGAATGTGAAAAAAATCAGAATCTCCTGAACCCGGTAGTGTGAAAAATTGTGATTTTCTTGACCCCGGGAGTGTGAAAAAAATCCAATTTTCCTGAACCCGGGAGTTTGAAAAAAATCTGGTTTTCCTGACCCCGGGAGTTTGAAAAAAATCCAATTTTCCTGACCTGGGGAGTTTGAAAAATGTGATTTTCCTAACACAGGGAGTGTGAAAAAAATCAGAATTTCCTGACCCCGGGAGTGTGAAAAAATGTGATTTTCTTGACCCCGGGAGTGTGAAAAAAATCAGAATCGCCTGAACCCGGGAGTGTGAAAAAATGTGATTTTCTTGACCCCGGGAGTGTGAAAAAACCCAATTTTCCTGACCCCGGGAGTGTGAAAAAAATCCAATTTTCCTGACCCCAGGAGTGTGAAAAAAATCCAATTTTCCTGAACCCAGGAGTGTGAAAATATCCAATTTTCCGGACCACGGGAGTGTGAAAAAAACTCCAATTTTCCTGACACCGGGAGTGTGAAAAAAATCCAATTTTCCTGACCCGGGGAGTTTGAAAAAAATTAAATTCTCCTGACCCCGGGAGTGTGAAAAATGTGATTTTCCTAACACCGGGAGTGTGAAAAAAAACCAGAATTTCCTGACCCCGGGAGTGCGAAAAAATGTGATTTTCTTGACCCCGGGAGTGTGAAAAAAATCAGAATCTCCTGAACCCGGGAGTGTGAAAAAATGTGATTTTCTTGACCTCGGGAGTGTGAAAAAAATCCAACTTTCCTGACCCGGGGAGTTTGAAAAAAATCTGGTTTTCCTGAAGCCGGGAGTGTGAAAATATCCAATTTTCTTGACCCCGGGAGTGTGAAAAATATCAGAATCTCCTGAACCCGGGAGTGTGAAAAAATGTGATTTTCTTGACCTCGGGAGTGTGAAAAAAATCCAATTTTCCTGACCCGGGGAGTTTGAAAAAAATCTGGTTTTCCTGAACCCGGGAGGGTGAAAATATCCAATTTTCTTGACCCCGGGAGTGTGAAAAAAATCAGAATCTCCTGAACCCGGGAGTGTGAAAAAATGTGATATTCTTGACCCCGGGAGTGTCAAAAAAACCCAATTTTCCTGACCCCAGGATTGTGAAAAAAATCCAATTTTCCTGACCCGGGAGTGTGAAAAAAATCCAATTTTCCTGACTCTGGGATTGTGAAAACAATCCAATTTTCCTGACCCCGGGAGTGTGAAAAAAAAATCAGAATTTCCTGACCCCGGGAGTGTGAAAAAATGTGATTTTCTTGACCCCGGGAGTGTGAAAAAAATTCAGAATCTCCTGACCCCGGGAGTGTGAAAAAATGTGATTTTCTTGACCCCGGGAGTGTGAAAAAAATCCAATTTTCCTGAATCCGGGAGTTTGAAAAAAAATGCAATTTTCCTGACCCTGGGAGTGTGAAAAATGTGATTTTCCTAACTCCGGGAGTGTGCAAAAAATCAGAATTTCCTGACCCCGGGAGTGTGAAAAAATGTGATTTTCTTGACCCCGGGAGTGTGAAAAAAATCAGAAATTCCTGACCCCGGGAGTGTGAAAAAATGTGATTTTCTTGACCCCGGGAGTGTGAAAAAATCAGAATCTCCTGACCCCGGGAGTGTGAAAAAATCCACTTTTCCTGACCCCGGGAGTGTGAAAAAAATCCAATTTTCCTGACCCGGGGAGTTTGAAAAAAATTAAATTCTCCTGACCCCGGGAGTGTGAAAAATGTGATTTTCCTAACACCGGGAGTGTGAAAAAAATCAGAATTTCCTGACCCCGGGAGTGCGAAAAAATGTGATTTTCTTGACCTCGGGAATGTGAAAAAAATCAGAATCTCCTGAACCCGGGAGTGTGAAAAAATGTGATTTTCTTGACCCCGGGAGTGTGAAAAAAATCCAATTTTCCTGAACCCGGGAGTTTGAAAAAAATCTGGTTTTCCTGACCCCGGGAGTTTGAAAAAAATCCAATTTTCCTGACCTGGGGAGTTTGAAAAATGTGATTTTCCTAACACACGGAGTGTGAAAAAAATCAGAATTTCCTGACCCCGGGAGTGTGAAAAAATGTGATTTTCTTGACCCCGGGAGTGTGAAAAAAATCAGAATCTCCTGAACCCGGGAGTGTGAAAAAATGTGATTTTCTTGACCCCGGGAGTGTGAAAAAACCCAATTTTCCTGACCCCGGGAGTGTGAAAAAAATCCAATTTTCCTGACCCCAGGAGTGTGTAAAAAATCCAATTTTCCTGAACCCAGGAGTGTGAAAATATCCAATTTTCCGGACCCCGGGAGTGTGAAAAAAACTCCAATTTTCCTGACACTGGGAGTGTGAAAAAAATCCAATTTTCCTGACCCGGGGAGTTTGAAAAAAATTAAATTCTCCTGACCCCGGGAGTGTGAAAAATGTGATTTTCCTAACACCGGTAGTGTGAAAAAAAACCAGAATTTCCTGACCCCGGGTGTGCAAAAAAATGTGATTTTCTTGACCCCGGGAGTGTGAAAAAAATCAGAATCTCCTGAACCCGGGAGTGTGAAAAAATGTGATTTTCTTGACCTCGGGAGTGTGAAAAAAATCCAATTTTCCTGACCCGGGGAGTTTGAAAAAAATCTGGTTTTCCTGAACCCGGGAGTGTGAAAATATCCAATTTTCTTGACCCCGGGAGTGTGAAAATAATCAGAATTTGCTGACCCCGGGAGTGTGAAGAAATGTGATTTTCTTGACCCCGGGAGTGTGAAAAAAATCAGAATCTCCTGAACCCGGGAGTGTGAAAAAATGTGATTTTCTTGACCTCGGGAGTGTGAAAAAAATCCAATTTTCCTGACCCGGGGAGTTTGAAAAAAATCTGGTTTTCCTGAGCCTGGGAGTGTGAAAATATCCAATTTTCTTGACCCCGGGGGTGTGAAAAAAATCAGAATCTCCTGAACCCGGGAGTGTGAAAAAATGTGATTTTCTTGACCCCGGGAGTGTGAAAAAAATCCAATTTTCCTGACCCGGGGAGTTTGAAAAAAATCTGGTTTTCCTGAACCCGGGAGTGTGAAAATATCCAATTTTCTTGACCCTGGGAGTGTGAAAAAAATCAGAATCCCCTGAACCCGGGAGTGTGAAAAAAATCAGAAATTCCTGACCCCGAGAGTGTGAAAAAATGTGATTTTCTTGACCCCGGGAGTGTGAAAAAAATCAGAATCTCCTGACCCCGGGAGTGTGAAAAAATCCACTTTTCCTGACCCCGGGAGTGTGAAAAAAATCCAATTTTCCTGACCCGGGGAGTTATAAAAAAATTAAATTCTCCTGACCCCAGGAGTGTGAAAAATGTGATTTTCCTAACACCGGGAGTGTGAAAAAAATCAGAATTTCCTGACCCCGGGAGTGCGAAAAAATGTGATTTTCTTGACCTCGGGAATGTGAAAAAAATCAGAATCTCCTGAACCCGGGAGTGTGAAAAAATCCAATTTTCCTGACCCCGGGAGTGTGAAAAAAATCCAATTTTCCTGACTCTGGGATTGTGAAAACAATCCAATTTTCCTGACCCCGGGAGTGTGAAAAAAAAATCAGAATTTCCTGACCCCGGGAGTGTGAAAAAATGTGATTTTCTTGACCCCGGGAGTGTGAAAAAAATTCAGAATCTCCTGACCCTGGGAGTGTGAAAAAATGTGATTTTCTTGACCCCGGGAGTGTGAAAAAAATCCAATTTTCCTGAATCCGGGAGTTTGAAAAAAAATGCAATTTTCCTGACCCTGGGAGTGTGAAAAATGTGATTTTCCTAACTCCGGGAGTGTGCAAAAAATCAGAATTTCCTGACCCCGGGAGTGTGAAAAAATGTGATTTTCTTGACCCCGGGAGTGTGAAAAAAATCAGAAATTCCTGACCCCGGGAGTGTGAATAAATGTGATTTTCTTGACCCCGGGAGTGTGAAAAAAATCAGAATCTCCTGACCCCGGGAGTGTGAAAAAATCCACTTTTCCTGACCCCGGGAGTGTGAAAAAAATCCAATTTTCCTGACCCGGGGAGTTTGAAAAAAATTAAATTCTCCTGACCCCGGGAGTGTGAAAAATGTGATTTTCCTAACACCGGGAGTGTGAAAAAAATCAGAATTTCCTGACCCCGGGAGTGCGAAAAAATGTGATTTTCTTGACCTCGGGAATGTGAAAAAAATCAGAATCTCCTGAACCCGGGAGTGTGAAAAAATGTGATTTTCTTGACCCCGGGAGTGTGAAAAAAATCCAATTTTCCTGAACCCGGGAGTTTGAAAAAAATCTGGTTTTCCTGACCCCGGGAGTTTGAAAAAAATCCAATTTTCCTGACCTGGGGAGTTTGAAAAATGTGATTTTCCTAACACACGGAGTGTGAAAAAAATCAGAATTTCCTGACCCCGGGAGTGTGAAAAAATGTGATTTTCTTGACCCCGGGAGTGTGAAAAAAATCAGAATCTCCTGAACCCGGGAGTGTGAAAAAATGTGATTTTCTTGACCCCGGGAGTGTGAAAAAACCCAATTTTCCTGACCCCGGGAGTGTGAAAAAAATCCAATTTTCCTGACCCCAGGAGTGTGTAAAAAATCCAATTTTCCTGAACCCAGGAGTGTGAAAATATCCAATTTTCCGGACCCCGGGAGTGTGAAAAAAACTCCAATTTTCCTGACACTGGGAGTGTGAAAAAAATCCAATTTTCCTGACCCGGGGAGTTTGAAAAAAATTAAATTCTCCTGACCCCGGGAGTGTGAAAAATGTGATTTTCCTAACACCGGTAGTGTGAAAAAAAAAACAGAATTTCCTGACCCCGGGTGTGCAAAAAAATGTGATTTTCTTGACCCCGGGAGTGTGAAAAAAATCAGAATCTCCTGAACCCGGGAGTGTGAAAAAATGTGATTTTCTTGACCTCGGGAGTGTGAAAAAAATCCAATTTTCCTGACCCGGGGAGTTTGAAAAAAATCTGGTTTTCCTGAACCCGGGAGTGTGAAAATATCCAATTTTCTTGACCCCGGGAGTGTGAAAATAATCAGAATTTGCTGACCCCGGGAGTGTGAAGAAATGTGATTTTCTTGACCCCGGGAGTGTGAAAAAAATCAGAATCTCCTGAACCCGGGAGTGTGAAAAAATGTGATTTTCTTTACCTCGGGAGTGTGAAAAAAATCCAATTTTCCTGACCCGGGGAGTTTGAAAAAAATCTGGTTTTCCTGAGCCCGGGAGTGTGAAAATATCCAATTTTCTTGACCCCGGGGGTGTGAAAAAAATCAGAATCTCCTGAACCCGGGAGTGTGAAAAAATGTGATTTTCTTGACCCCGGGAGTGTGAAAAAAATCCAATTTTCCTGACCCGGGGAGTTTGAAAAAAATCTGGTTTTCCTGAACCCGGGAGTGTGAAAATATCCAATTTTCTTGACCCTGGGAGTGTGAAAAAAATCAGAATCTCCTGAACCCGGGAGTGTGAAAAAAATCAGAAATTCCTGACCCCGAGAGTGTGAAAAAATGTGATTTTCTTGACCCCGGGAGTGTGAAAAAAATCAGAATCTCCTGACCCCGGGAGTGTGAAAAAATCCACTTTTCCTGACCCCGGGAGTGTGAAAAAAATCCAATTTTCCTGACCCGGGGAGTTATAAAAAAATTAAATTCTCCTGACCCCAGGAGTGTGAAAAATGTGATTTTCCTAACACCGGGAGTGTGAAAAAAATCAGAATTTCCTGACCCCGGGAGTGCGAAAAAATGTGATTTTCTTGACCTCGGGAATGTGAAAAAAATCAGAATCTCCTGAACCCGGGAGTGTGAAAAAATGTGATTTTCTTGACCCCGGGAGTGTGAAAAAAATCCAATTTTCCTGAACCCGGGAGTTTGAAAAAAATCTGGTTTTCCTGACCCCGGGGGTTTGAAAAAAATCCAATTTTCCTGACCTGGGGAGTTTGAAAAATGTGATTTTCCTAACACAGGGAGTGTGAAAAAAATCAGAATTTCCTGACCCCGGGAGTGTGAAAAAATGTGATTTTCTTGACCCCGGGAGTGTGAAAAAAATCAGAATCTCCTGAACCCGGGAGTGTGAAAAAATGTGATTTTCTTGACCCCGGGAGTGTGAAAAAACCCAATTTTCCTGACCCCGGGAGTGTGAAAATAATCCAATTTTCCTAACCCCAGGAGTGTGAAAAAAATCCAATTTTCCTGAAGCCAGGAGTGTGAAAATATCCAATTTTCCGGACCCCGGGAGTGTGAAAAAAACTCCAATTTTCCTGACACCGGGAGTGTGAAAAAAATCCAATTTTCCTGACCTGGGGAGTTTGAAAAAAATTAAATTCTCCTGACCCCGGGAGTGTGAAAAATGTGATTTTCCTAACACCGGGAGTGTGAAAAAAAACCAGAATTTCCTGACCCCGGGAGTGCGAAAAAATGTGATTTTCTTGACCCCGGGAGTGTGAAAAAAATCAGAATCTCCTGAACCCGGGAGTGTGAAAAAATGTGATTTTCTTGACCTCGGGAGTGTGAAAAAAATCCAATTTTCCTGACCCGGGGAGTTTGAAAAAAATCTGGTTTTCCTGAACCCGGGAGTGTGAAAATATCCAATTTTCTTGACCCCGGGAGTGTGAAAATAATCAGAATTTGCTGACCCCGGGAGTGTGAAGAAATGTGATTTTCTTGACCCCGGGAGTGTGAAAAAAATCAGAATCTCCTGAACCCGGGAGTGTGAAAAAATGTGATTTTCTTGACCTCGGGAGTGTGAAAAAAATCCAATTTTCCTGACCCGGGGAGTTTGAAAAAAATCTGGTTTTCCTGAGCCCGGGAGTGTGAAAATATCCAATTTTCTTGACCCCGGGGGTGTGAAAAAAATCAGAATCTCCTGAACCCGGGAGTGTGAAAAAATGTGATTTTCTTGACCCCGGGAGTGTGAAAAAAACCCAATTTTCCTGACCCGGGGAGTTTGAAAAAAATCTGGTTTTCCTGAACCCGGGAGTGTGAAAATATCCAATTTTCTTGACCCTGGGAGTGTGAAAAAAATCAGAATCTCCTGAACCCGGGAGTGTGAAAAAAATCAGAAATTCCTGACCCCGAGAGTGTGAAAAAATGTGATTTTCTTGACCCCGGGAGTGTGAAAAAAATCAGAATCTCCTGACCCCGGGAGTGTGAAAAAATCCACTTTTCCTGACCCCGGGAGTGTGAAAAAAATCCAATTTTCCTGACCCGGGGAGTTATAAAAAAATTAAATTCTCCTGACCCCAGGAGTGTGAAAAATGTGATTTTCCTAACACCGGGAGTGTGAAAAAAATCAGAATTTCCTGACCCCGGGAGTGCGAAAAAATGTGATTTTCTTGACCTCGGGAATGTGAAAAAAATCAGAATCTCCTGAACCCGGGAGTGTGAAAAAATGTGATTTTCTTGACCCCGGGAGTGTGAAAAAAATCCAATTTTCCTGAACCCGGGAGTTTGAAAAAAATCTGGTTTTCCTGACCCAGGGGGTTTGAAAAAAATCCAATTTTCCTGACCTGGGGAGTTTGAAAAATGTGATTTTCCTAACACAGGGAGTGTGAAAAAAATCAGAATTTCCTGACCCCGGGAGTGTGAAAAAATGTGATTTTCTTGACCCCGGGAGTGTGAAAAAAATCAGAATCTCCTGAACCCGGGAGTGTGAAAAAATGTGATTTTCTTGACCCCGGGAGTGTGAAAAAACCCAATTTTCCTGACCCCGGGAGTGTGAAAATAATCCAATTTTCCTAACCCCAGGAGTGTGAAAAAAATCCAATTTTCCTGAAGCCAGGAGTGTGAAAATATCCAATTTTCCGGACCCCGGGAGTGTGAAAAAAACTCCAATTTTCCTGACACCGGGAGTGTGAAAAAAATCCAATTTTCCTGACCCGGGGAGTTTGAAAAAAATTAAATTCTCCTGACCCCGGGAGTGTGAAAAATGTGATTTTCCTAACACCGGGAGTGTGAAAAAAAACCAGAATTTCCTGACCCCGGGAGTGCGAAAAAATGTGATTTTCTTGACCCCGGGAGTGTGAAAAAAATCAGAATCTCCTGAACCCGGGAGTGTGAAAAAATGTGATTTTCTTGACCCCGGGAGTGTGAAAAAAATCCAATTTTCCTGACCCGGGGAGTTTGAAAAAAATCTGGTTTTCCTGAGCCCGGGAGTGTGAAAATATCCAATTTTCTTGACCCCGGGGGTGTGAAAAAAATCAGAATCTCCTGAACCCGGGAGTGTGAAAAAATGTGATTTTCTTGACCCCGGGAGTGTGAAAAAAATCCAATTTTCCTGACCCGGGGAGTTTGAAAAAAATCTGGTTTTCCTGAACCCGGGAGTGTGAAAATATCCAATTTTCTTGACCCTGGGAGTGTGAAAAAAATCAGAATCTCCTGAACCCGGGAGTGTGAAAAAAATCAGAAATTCCTGACCCCGAGAGTGTGAAAAAATGTGATTTTCTTGACCCCGGGAGTGTGAAAAAAATCAGAATCTCCTGACCCCGGGAGTGTGAAAAAATCCACTTTTCCTGACCCCGGGAGTGTGAAAAAAATCCAATTTTCCTGACCCGGGGAGTTATAAAAAAATTAAATTCTCCTGACCCCGGGAGTGTGAAAAATGTGATTTTCCTAACACCGGGAGTGTGAAAAAAATCAGAATTTCCTGACCCCGGGAGTGCGAAAAAATGTGATTTTCTTGACCTCGGGAATGGGGAAAAAATCAGAATCTCCTGAACCCGGGAGTGTGAAAAAATGTGATTTTCTTGACCCCGGGAGTGTGAAAAAGAATCCAATTTTCCTGAACCCGGAAGTTTGAAAAAAATCTGGTTTTCCTGACCCCGGGAGTTTGAAAAAAATCCAATTTTCCTGACCTGGGGAGTTTGAAAAATGTGATTTTCCTAACAAAGGGAGTGTGAAAAAAATCAGAATTTCCTGACCCCGGGAGTGTGAAAAAATGTGATTTTCTTGACCCCGGGAGTGTGAAAAAAATCAGAATCTCCTGAACCCGGGAGTGTGAAAAAATGTGATTTTCTTGACCCGGGAGTGTGAAAAACCCAAATTTCCTGACCCCGGGAGTGTGAAAAAAATCCAATTTTCCTAACCCCAGGAGTGTGAAAAAAATCCAATTTTCCTGAAGCCAGGAGTGTGAAAATATCCATTTTTCCGGACCCCGGGAGTGTGAAAAAAACTCCAATTTTCCTGACACCGGGAGTGTGAAAAAAATCCAATTTTCCTGACCCGGGGAGTTTGAAAAAAATTAAATTCTCCTGACCCCGGGAGTGTGAAAAATGTGATTTTCCTAACACCGGGAGTGTGAAAAAAAACCAGAATTTCCTGACCCCGGGAGTGCGAAAAAATGTGATTTTCTTGACCCCGGGAGTGTGAAAAAAATCAGAATCTCCTGAACCCGGGAGTGTGAAAAAATGTGATTTTCTTGACCTCGGGAGTGTGAAAAAAATCCAATTTTCCTGACCCGGGGAGTTTGAAAAAAATCTGGTTTTCCTGAACCCGGGAGTGTGAAAATATCCAATTTTCTTGACCCCGGGAGTGTGAAAAAAATCAGAATTTGCTGACCCCGGGAGTGTGAAGAAATGTGATTTTCTTGACCCCGGGAGTGTGAAAAAAATCAGAATCTCCTGAACCCGGGAGTGTGAAAAAATGTGATTTTCTTGACCTCAGGAGTGTGAAAAAAATCCAATTTTCCTGACCCGGGGAGTTTGAAAAAAATCTGGTTTTCCTGAACCCGGGAGTGTGAAAATATCCAATTTTCTTGACCCTGGGAGTGTGAAAAAAATCAGAATCTCCTGAACCCGGGAGTGTGAAAAAAATCAGAAATTCCTGACCCCGAGAGTGTGAAAAAATGTGATTTTCTTGACCCCGGGAGTGTGAAAAAAATCAGAATCTCCTGACCCCGGGAGTGTGAAAAAATCCACTTTTCCTGACCCCGGGAGTGTGAAAAAAATCCAATTTTCCTGACCCGGGGAGTTATAAAAAAATTAAATTCTCCTGACCCCAGGAGTGTGAAAAATGTGATTTTCCTAACACCGGGAGTGTGAAAAAAATCAGAATTTCCTGACCCCGGGAGTGCGAAAAAATGTGATTTTCTTGACCTCGGGAATGTGAAAAAAATCAGAATCTCCTGAACCCGGGAGTGTGAAAAAATGTGATTTTCTTGACCCCGGGAGTGTGAAAAAAATCCAATTTTCCTGAACCCGGGAGTTTGAAAAAAATCTGGTTTTCCTGACCCCGGGGGTTTGAAAAAAATCCAATTTTCCTGACCTGGGGAGTTTGAAAAATGTGATTTTCCTAACACAGGGAGTGTGAAAAAAATCAGAATTTCCTGACCCCGGGAGTGTGAAAAAATGTGATTTTCTTGACCCCGGGAGTGTGAAAAAAATCAGAATCTCCTGAACCCGGGAGTGTGAAAAAATGTGATTTTCTTGACCCCGGGAGTGTGAAAAAACCCAATTTTCCTGACCCCGGGAGTGTGAAAATAATCCAGTTTTCCTAACCCCAGGAGTGTGAAAAAAATCCAATTTTCCTGAAGCCAGGAGTGTGAAAATATCCAATTTTCCGGACCCCGGGAGTGTGAAAAAAAACTCCAATTTTCCTGACACCGGGAGTGTGAAAAAAATCCAATTTTCCTGACCCGGGGAGTTTGAAAAAAATTAAATTCTCCTGACCCCGGGAGTGTGAAAAATGTGATTTTCCTAACACCGGGAGTGTGAAAAAAAACCAGAATTTCCTGACCCCGGGAGTGCGAAAAAATGTGATTTTCTTGACCCCGGGAGTGTGAAAAAAATCAGAATCTCCTGAACCCGGGAGTGTGAAAAAATGTGATTTTCTTGACCTCGGGAGTGTGAAAAAAATCCAATTTTCCTGACCCGGGGAGTTTGAAAAAAATCTGGTTTTCCTGAACCCGGGAGTGTGAAAATATCCAATTTTCTTGACCCCAGGAGTGTGAAAAAAATCAGAATTTGCTGACCCCGGGAGTGTGAAGAAATGTGATTTTCTTGACCCCGGGAGTGTAAAAAAAATCAGAATCTCCTGAACCCGGGAGTGTGAAAAAATGTGATTTTCTTGACCTCGGGAGTGTGAAAAAAATCCAATTTTCCTGACCCGGGGAGTTTGAAAAAAATCTGGTTTTCCTGAACCCGGGAGTGTGAAAATATCCAATTTTCTTGACCCCGGGAGTGTGAAAAAAATCAGAATCTCCTGAACCCGGGAGTGTGAAAAAATGTGATTTTCTTGACCCCGGGAGTGTGAAAAAAATCCAATTTTCCTGACCCGGGGAGTTTGAAAAAAATCTGGTTTTCCTGAGCCCGGGAGTGTGAAAATATCCAATTTTCTTGACCCCGGGGGTGTGAAAAAAATCAGAATCTCCTGAACCCGGGAGTGTGAAAAAATGTGATTTTCTTGACCCCGGGAGTGTGAAAAAAATCCAATTTTCCTGACCCGGGGAGTTTGAAAAAAATCTGGTTTTCCTGAGCCCGGGAGTGTGAAAATATCCAATTTTCTTGACCCCGGGGGTGTGAAAAAAATCAGAATCTCCTGAACCCGGGAGTGTGAAAAAATGTGATTTTCTTGACCCCGGGAGTGTGAAAAAAATCCAATTTTCCTGACCCGGGGAGTTTGAAAAAAATCTGGTTTTCCTGAACCCGGGAGTGTGAAAATATCCAATTTTCTTGACCCTGGGAGTGTGAAAAAAATCAGAATCTCCTGAACCCGGGAGTGTGAAAAAAATCAGAAATTCCTGACCCCGAGAGTGTGAAAAAATGTGATTTTCTTGACCCCGGGAGTGTGAAAAAAATCAGAATCTCCTGACCCCGGGAGTGTGAAAAAATCCACTTTTCCTGACCCCGGGAGTGTGAAAAAAATCCAATTTTCCTGACCCGGGGAGTTATAAAAAAATTAAATTCTCCTGACCCCGGGAGTGTGAAAAATGTGATTTTCCTAACACCGGGAGTGTGAAAAAAATCAGAATTTCCTGACCCCGGGAGTGCGAAAAAATGTGATTTTCTTGACCTCGGGAATGGGAAAAAAATCAGAATCTCCTGAACCCGGGAGTGTGAAAAAATGTGATTTTCTTGACCCCGGGAGTGTGAAAAAAATCCAATTTTCCTGAACCCGGAAGTTTGAAAAAAATCTGGTTTTCCTGACCCCGGGAGTTTGAAAAAAATCCAATTTTCCTGACCTGGGGAGTTTGAAAAATGTGATTTTCCTAACACAGGGAGTGTGAAAAAAATCAGAATCTCCTGAACCCGGGAGTGTGAAAAAATGTGATTTTCTTGACCCCGGGAGTGTGAAAAACCCAAATTTCCTGACCCCGGGAGTGTGAAAAAAATCCAATTTTCCTAACCCCAGGAGTGTGAAAAAAATCCAATTTTCCTGAAGCCAGGAGTGTGAAAATATCTAATTTTCCGGACCCCGGGAGTGTGAAAAAAACTCCAATTTTCCTGACACCGGGAGTGTGAAAAAAATCCAATTTTCCTGACCCGGGGAGTTTGAAAAAAATTAAATTCTCCTGACCCCGGGAGTGTGAAAAATGTGATTTTCCTAACACCGGGAGTGTGAAAAAAAACCAGAATTTCCTGACCCCGGGAGTGCGAAAAAATGTGATTTTCTTGACCCCGGGAGTGTGAAAAAAATCAGAATCTCCTGAACCCGGGAGTGTGAAAAAATGTGATTTTCTTGACCTCGGGAGTGTGAAAAAAATCCAATTTTCCTGACCCGGGGAGTTTGAAAAAAATCTGGTTTTCCTGAACCCGGGAGTGTGAAAATATCCAATTTTCTTGACCCCGGGAGTGTGAAAAAAATCAGAATTTGCTGACCCCGGGAGTGTGAAGAAATGTGATTTTCTTGACCCCGGGAGTGTGAAAAAAATCAGAATCTCCTGAACCCGGGAGTGTGAAAAAATGTGATTTTCTTGACCTCAGGAGTGTGAAAAAAATCCAATTTTCCTGACCCGGGGAGTTTGAAAAAAATCTGGTTTTCCTGAACCCGGGAGTGTGAAAATATCCAATTTTCTTGACCCCGGGAGTGTGAAAAAAATCAGAATCTCCTGAACCCGGGAGTGTGAAAAAATATGATTTTCTTGACCCCGGGAGTGTGAAAAAAATCCAATTTTCCTGACCCGGGGAGTTTGAAAAAAATCTGGTTTTCCTGAACCCGGAAGTGTGAAAATATCCAATTTTCTTGACCCCGGGAGTGTGAAAAAAATCAGAATCTCCTGAACCCGGGAGTGTGAAAAAATGTGATATTCTTGACCCCGGGAGTGTCAAAAAACCCCAATTTTCCTGACCCCGGGATTGTGAAAAAAATCCAATTTTCCTGACCCCGGGAGTGTGAAAAAAATCCAATTTTCCTGACCCCGGGAGTGTGAAAAAAAATCAGAATTTCCTGACCCCGCGAGTGTGAAAAAATGTGACTTTCTTAACCCCTGGAGTGTGAAAAAAATTAAATTTTCCTGACCCCGGGAGTGTGAAAATATCTGATTTTCTTGACCCCGGGAATGTGAAAAAAATTAAATTCTCCTGACCCCAAGAGTATTAAAAATGCAATTTTCCTGACCCTGGGAGTGTGAAAAATGTGATTTTCCTAACTCTGGGAGTGTGCAAAAAATCAGAATTTCCTGACCCTGGGAGTGTGAAAAAATGTGATTTTCTTGACCCCGGGAGTGTGAAAAAAATTAGAATCTCCTGACCCCAAGAGTGTTAAAAATGAAATTTTCCTGACCCTGGGAGTGTGAAAAATGTGATTTCCCTAACTCCGGGAGTGTGCAAAAAATCAGAATTTCCTGACCCCGGGAGTGTGAAAAAATGTGATTTTCTTGACCCCGGGAATGTGAAAAAAAATCAGAATCTCCTGAACCCGGGAGTGTGAAAAAATGTGATTTTCTTGACCTCGGGAGTGTGAAAAAAATCCAATTTTCCTGAACCCGGGGTGTTTGAAAAAATCTGGTTTTCCTGAACCCGGGAGTGTGAAAATATCCAATTTTCTTGACCCCGGGAGTGTGAAAAAAATCAGAATTTGCTGACCCCGGGAGTGTGAAGAAATGTGATTTTCTTGACCCCGGGAGTGTGAAAAAAATCAGAATCTCCTGAACCCGGGAGTGTGAAAAAATGTGATTTTCTTGACCTCGGGAGTGTGAAAAAAATCCAATTTTCCTGACCCGGGGAGTTTGAAAAAAATCTGGTTTTCCTGAACCCGGGAGTGTGAAAATATCCAATTTTCTTGACCCCGGGAGTGTGAAAAAAATCAGAATTTCCTGACCCCGGGAGTGTGAAAAAATGTGATTTTCTTGACCCCGGGAGTGTGAAAAAAATCAGAATCTCCTGCACCCGGGAGTGTGAAAAAATGTGATTTTCTTGACCCCGGGAGTGTGAAAAAACCCAATTTTCCTGACCCCGGGAGTGTGAAAAAAATCCAATTTTCCTGACCCCAGGAGTGTGAAAAAAATCCAATTTTCCTGAACCCAGGAGTGTGAAAATATCCAATTTTCCGGACCCCGGGAGTGTGAAAAAAACTCCAATTTTCCTGACACCGGGAGTGTGAAAAAAATCCAATTTTCCTGACCCGGGGAGTTTGAAAAAAATTAAATTCTCCTGACCCCGGGAGTGTGAAAAATGTGATTTTCCTAACACCGGGAGTGTGAAAAAAAACCAGAATTTCCTGACCCCGGGAGTGCGAAAAAATGTGATTTTCTTGACCCCGGGAGTGTGAAAAAAATCAGAATCTCCTGAACCCGGGAGTGTGAAAAAATGTGATTTTCTTGACCTCGGGAGTGTGAAAAAAATCCAATTTTCCTGACCCGGGGAGTTTGAAAAAAATCTGGTTTTCCTGAACCCGGGGAGTGTGAAAATATCCAATTTTCTTGACCCCGGGAGTGTGAAAAAAATCAGAATTTGCTGACCCCGGGAGTGTGAAGAAATGTGATTTTCTTGACCCCGGGAGTGTGAAAAAAATCAGAATCTCCTGAACCCGGGAGTTTGAAAAAATGTGATTTTCTTGACCTCGGGAGTGTGAAAAAAATCCAATTTTCCTGACCCGGGGAGTTTGAAAAAAATCTGGTTTTCCTGAACCCGGGAGTGTGAAAATATCCAATTTTCTTGACCCCGGGAGTGTGAAAAAAATCAGAATCTCCTGAACCCGGGAGTGTGAAAAAATGTGATTTTCTTGACCCCGGGAGTGTGAAAAAAATCCAATTTTCCTGACCCGGGGAGTTTGAAAAAATCTGGTTTTCCTGAACCCGGGAGTGTGAAAATATCCAATTTTCTTGACCCCGGGAGTGTGAAAAAAATCAGAATCTCCTGAACCCGGGAGTGTGAAAAAAATCAGAAATTCCTGACCCCGGGAGTGTGAAAAAATGTGATTTTCTTGACCCCGGGAGTGTGAAAAAAATCAGAATCTCCTGACCCCGGGAGTGTGAAAAAAATCCACTTTTCCTGACCCCGGGAGTGTGAAAAAAATCCAATTTTCCTGACCCGGGGAGTTTGAAAAAAATTAAATTCTCCTGACCCCGGGAGTGTGAAAAATGTGATTTTCCTAACACCGGGAGTGTGAAAAAAATCAGAATTTCCTGACCCCGGGAGTGCGAAAAAATGTGATTTTCTTGACCTCGGGAATGTGAAAAAAATCAGAATCTCCTGAACCCGGGAGTGTGAAAAAATGTGATTTTCTTGACCCCGGGAGTGTGAAAAAAATCCAATTTTCCTGAACCCGGGAGTTTGAAAAAAATCTGGTTTTCCTGACCCCGGGAGTTTGAAAAAAATCCAATTTTCCTGACCTGGGGAGTTTGAAAAATGTGATTTTCCTAACACAGGGAGTGTGAAAAAAATCAGAATTTTCTGACCCCGGGAGTGTGAAAAAATGTGATTTTCTTGACCCCGGGAGTGTGAAAAATATCAGAATCTCCTGAACCCGGGAGTGTGAAAAAATGTGATTTTCTTGACCCCGGGAGTGTGAAAAAACCCAATTTTCCTGACCCCGGGAGTGTGAAAAAAATCCAATTTTCCTGACCCCAGGAGTGTGAAAATATCCAATTTTCCGGACCCCGGGAGTGTGAAAAAAACTCCAATTTTCCTGACACCGGGAGTGTGAAAAAAATCCAATTTTCCTGACCCGGGGAGTTTGAAAAAAATTAAATTCTCCTGACCCCGGGAGTGTGAAAAATGTGATTTTCCTAACACCGGGAGTGTGAAAAAAAACCAGAATTTCCTGACCCCGGGAGTGCGAAAAAATGTGATTTTCTTGACCCCGGGAGTGTGAAAAAAATCAGAATCTCCTGAACCCGGGAGTGTGAAAAAATGTGATTTTCTTGACCTCGGGAGTGTGAAAAAAATCCAATTTTCCTGACCCGGGGACTTTGAAAAAAATCTGGTTTTCCTGAACCCGGGAGTGTGAAAATATCCAATTTTCTTGACCCCGGGAGTGTGAAAAAAATCAGAATTTGCTGACCCCGGGAGTGTGAAGAAATGTGATTTTCTTGACCCCGGGAGTGTGAAAAAAATCCAATTTTCCTGACCCGGGGAGTTTGAAAAAAATCTGGTTTTCCTGAACCCGGGAGTGTGAAAATATCCAATTTTCTTGACCCCGGAAGTGTGAAAAAAATCAGAATCTCCTGAACCCGGGAGTGTGAAAAAAATCAGAAATTCCTGACCCCGGGAGTGTGAAAAAATGTGATTTTCTTGACCCCGGGAGTGTGAAAAAAATCAGAATCTCCTGACCCCGGGAGTGTGAAAAAATCCACTTTTCCTGACCCCGGGAGTGTGAAAAAAATCCAATTTTCCTGACCCGGGGAGTTTGAAAAAAATTAAATTCTCCTGACCCCGGGAGTGTGAAAAATGTGATTTTCCTAACACCGGGAGTGTGAAAAAAATCAGAATTTCCTGACCCCGGGAGTGCGAAAAAATGTGATTTTCTTGACCTCGGGAATGTGAAAAAAATCAGAATCTCCTGAACCCGGGAGTGTGAAAAAATGTGATTTTCTTGACCCCGGGAGTGTGAAAAAAATCCAATTTTCCTGAACCCGGGAGTTTGAAAAAAATCTGGTTTTCCTGACCCCGGGAGTTTGAAAAAAATCCAATTTTCCTGACCTGGGGAGTTTGAAAAATGTGATTTTCCTAACACAGGGAGTGTGAAAAAAATCAGAATTTCCTGACCCCGGGAGTGTGAAAAAATGTGATTTTCTTGACCCCGGGAGTGTGAAAAAAATCAGAATCTCCTGAACCCGGGAGTGTGAAAAAATGTGATTTTCTTGACCCCGGGAGTGTGAAAAAACCCAATTTTCCTGACCCCGGGAGTGTGAAAAAAATCCAATTTTCCTGACCCCAGGAGTGTGAAAAAAATCCAATTTTCCTGAACCCAGGAGTGTGAAAATATCCAATTTTCCAGACCCCGGGAGTGTGAAAAAAACTCCAATTTTCCTGACACCGGGAGTGTGAAAAAAATCCAATTTTCCTGACCCGGGGAGTTTGAAAAAAATTAAATTCTCCTGACCCCGGGAGTGTGAAAAATGTGATTTTCCTAACACCGGGAGTGTGAAAAAAAACCAGAATTTCCTGACCCCGGGAGTGCGAAAAAATGTGATTTTCTTGACCCCGGGAGTGTGAAAAAAATCAGAATCTCCTGAACCCGGGAGTGTGAAAAAATGTGATTTTCTTGACCTCGGGAGTGTGAAAAAAAAATCCAATTTTCCTGACCCGGGGACTTTGAAAAAAATCTGGTTTTCCAGAACCCGGGAGTGTGAAAATATCCAATTTTCTTGACCCCGGGAGTGTGAAAAAAATCAGAATTTGCTGACCCCGGGAGTGTGAAGAAATGTGATTTTCTTGACCCAGGGAGTGTGAAAAAAATCCAATTTTCCTGACCCGGGGAGTTTGAAAAAAATCTGGTTTTCCTGAACCCGGGAGTGTGAAAATATCCAATTTTCTTGACCCCGGAAGTGTGAAAAAATCAGAATCTCCTGAACCCGGGAGTGTGAAAAAAATCAGAAATTCCTGACCCCGGGAGTGTGAAAAAATGTGATTTTCTTGACCCCGGGAGTGTGAAAAAAATCAGAATCTCCTGACCCCGGGAGTGTGAAAAAATCCACTTTTCCTGACCCCGGGTGTGTGAAAAAAATCCAATTTTCCTGACCCGGGGAGTTTGAAATAAATTAAATTCTCCTGACCCCGGGAGTGTGAAAAATGTGATTTTCCTAACACCGGGAGTGTGAAAAAAAATCAGAATTTCCTGACCCCGGGAGTGCGAAAAAATGTGATTTTCTTGACCTCGGGAATGTGAAAAAAATCAGAATCTCCTGAACCCGGGAGTGTGAAAAAATGTGATTTTCTTGACCCCGGGAGTGTGAAAAAAATCCAATTTTCCTGAACCCGGGAGTTTGAAAAAAATCTGGTTTTCCTGACCCCGGGAGTTTGAAAAAAATCCAATTTTCCTGACCTGGGGAGTTTGAAAAATGTGATTTTCCTAACACAGGGAGTGTGAAAAAAATCAGAATCTCCTGAACCCGGGAGTGTGAAAAATGTGATTTTCTTGACCCCGGGAGTGTGAAAAAACCCAATTTTCCTGACCCCGGGAGTGTGAAAAAAATCCAATTTTCCTGACCCCAGGAGTGTGAAAAAAATCCAATTTTCCTGAACCCAGGAGTGTGAAAATATCCAATTTTCCGGACCCCGGGAGTGTGAAAAAAACTCCAATTTTCCTGACACCGGGAGTGTGAAAAAAATCCAATTTTCCTGACCCGGGGAGTTTGAAAAAAATTAAATTCTCCTGACCCCAGGAGTGTGAAAAATGTGATTTTCCTAACACCGGGAGTGTGAAAAAAAACCAGAATTTCCTGACCCCGGGAGTGCGAAAAAATGTGATTTTCTTGACCCCGGGAGTGTGAAAAAATCAGAATCTCCTGAACCCGGGAGTGTGAAAAAATGTGATTTTCTTGACCTCGGGAGTGTGAAAAAAATCCAATTTTCCTGACCCGGGGAGTTTGAAAAAAATCTGGTTTTCCTGAACCCGGGAGTGTGAAAATATCCAATTTTCTTGACCCCGGGAGTGTGAAAAAAATCAGAATTTGCTGACCCCGGGAGTGTGAAGAAATGTGATTTTCTTGACCCCGGGAGTGTGAAAAAAATCAGAATCTCCTGAACCCGGGAGTGTGAAAAATGTGATTTTCTTGACCTCGGGAGTGTGAAAAAAATCCAATTTTCCTGACCCGGGGAGTTTGAAAAAAATCTGGTTTTCCTGAACCCGGGAGTGTGAAAATATCCAATTTTCTTTACCCCGGGAGTGTGAAAAAAATCAGAATCTCCTGAACCCGGGAGTGTGAAAAAATGTGATTTTCTTGACCCCGGGAGTGTGAAAGAAATCCAATTTTCCTGACCCGGGGAGTTTGAAAAAAATCTGGTTTTCCTGAACCCGGGAGTGTGAAAATATCCAATTTTCTTGACCCCGGGAGTGTGAAAAAAATCAGAATCTCCTGAACCCGGGAGTGTGAAAAAATGTGATATTCTTGACCCCAGGAGTGTCAAAAAAACCCAATTTTCCTGACCCCGGGATTGTGAAAAAAATCCAATTTTCCTGACCCCGGGAGTGTGAAAAAAATCCAATTTTCCTGACCCCGGGAGTGTGAAAAAAATCCAATTTTCCTGACTCTGGGAGTGTGAAAACAATCCAATTTTCCTGACCCCAGGAGTGTGAAAAAAAATCAGAATTTCCTGACCCCGCGAGTGTGAAAAAATGTGACTTTCTTGACCCCTGGAGTGTGAAAAAAATTAAATTTTCCTGAACCCGGGAGTGTGAAAATATCTGATTTTCTTGACCCCGGGAATGTGAAAAAAATTAAATTCTCCTGACCCCAAGAGTGTTAAAAATGCAATTTTCCTGACCCTGGGAGTGTGAAAAATGTGATTTTCCTAACTCTGGGAGTGTGCAAAAAATCAGAATTTCCTGACCCTGGGAGTGTGAAAAAATGTGATTTTCTTGACCCCGGGAGTGTGAAAAAAATTAGAATCTCCTGACCCCAAGAGTGTTAAAAATGAAATTCTCCTGACCCTGGGAGTGTGAAAAATGTGATTTCCCTAACTCCGGGAGTGTGCAAAAAATCAGAATTTCCTGACCCCGGGAGTGTGAAAAAATGTGATTTTCTTGACCCCGGGAGTGTGAAAAAAATCCAATTTTCCTGAACCCGGGAGTTTGAAAAAAATCTGGTTTTCCTGACCCCGGGAGTTTGAAAAAAATCCAATTTTCCTGACCTGGGGAGTTTGAAAAATGTGATTTTCCTAACACAGGGAGTGTGAAAAAAATCAGAATTTCCTGACCCCGGGAGTGTGAAAAAATGTGATTTTCTTGACCCCGGGAGTGTGAAAAAAATCAGAATCTCCTGAACCCGGGAGTGTGAAAAAATGTGATTTTCTTGACCCCGGGAGTGTGAAAAAACCCAATTTTCCTGACCCCGGGAGTGTGAAAAAAATCCAATTTTCCTGACCCCGGGAGTGTGAAAAAAATCCAATTTTCCTGAACCCAGGAGTGTGAAAATATCCAATTTTCCGGACCCCGGGAGTGTGAAAAAAACTCCAATTTTCCTGACACCGGGAGTGTGAAAAAAATCCAATTTTCCTGACCCGGGGAGTTTGAAAAAAATTAAATTCTCCTGACCCCGGGAGTGTGAAAAATGTGATTTTCCTAACACCGGGAGTGTGGAAAAAAACCAGAATTTCCTGACCCCGGGAGTGCGAAAAAATGTGATTTTCTTGACCCCGGGAGTGTGAAAAAAATCAGAATCTCCTGAACCCGGGAGTGTGAAAAAATGTGATTTTCTTGACCTCGGGAGTGTGAAAAAAATCCAATTTTCCTGACCCGGGGAGATTGAAAAAAAACTGGTTTTCCTGAACCCGGGAGTCTGAAAATATCCAATTTTCTTGACCCCGGGAGTGTGAAAAAAATCAGAATTTGCTGACCCCGGGAGTGTGAAGAAATGTGATTTTCTTGACCCCGGGAGTGTGAAAAAAATCAGAATCTCCTGAACCCGGGAGTGTGAAAAAATGTGATTTTCTTGACCTCGGGAGTGTGAAAAAAATCCAATTTTCCTGACCCGGGGAGTTTGAAAAAAATCTGGTTTTCCTGAACCCGGGAGTGTGAAAATATCCAATGTTCTTGACCCCGGGAGTGTGAAAAAAATCAGAATCTCCTGAACCCGGGAGTGTGAAAAAATGTGATATTCTTGACCCCGGGAGTGTCAAAAAAACCCAATTTTCCTGACCCCGGGATTGTGAAAAAAATCCAATGTTCCTGACCCCGGGAGTGTGAAAAAAAGCCAATTTTCCTGACCCCGGGAGTGTGAAAAAAATCCAATTTTCCTGACTCTGGGAGTGTGAAAACTATCCAATTTTCCTGACCCCGGGAGTGTGAAAAAAAATCAGAATTTCCTGACCCCGGGTGTGTGAAAAAATGTGATTTTCTTGACCCCGGGAGTGTGAAAAAAATCAGAATTTCCTGACCCCGGGAGTGTGAAAAAATGTGATTTTCTTGACCCCGGGAGTGTGAAAAAAATCAGAATCTCCTGAACCCGGGAGTGTGAAAATATGTGATTTTCTTGACCCCGGGAGTGTGAAAAAAATCCAATTTTCCTGAACCCGGGAGTTTGAAAAAAATGCAATTTTCCTGACCCTGGGAGTGTGAAAAATGTGATTTTCCTAACTCCGGGAGTGTGCAAAAAATCAGAATTTCCTGACCCCGGGAGTGTGAAAAAATGTGATTTTCTTGACCCCGGGAGTGTGAAAAAAATCAGAAATTCCTGACCCCGGGAGTGTGAAAAAATGTGATTTTCTTGACCCCGGGAGTGTGAAAAAAATCAGAAATTCCTGACCCCGGGAGTGTGAAAAAATGTGATTTTCTTGACCTCGGGAGTGTGAAAAAAATCCAATTTTCCTGACCCGGGGAGTTTGAAAAAAATCTGGTTTTCCTGAACCTGGGAGTGTGAAAATATCCAATTTTCTTGACCCCGGGAGTGTGAAAAAAATCAGAATCTCCTGAACCCAGGAGTGTGAAAAAATGTGATATTCTTGACCCCGGGAGTGTAAAAAAAACCCAATTTTCCTGACCCCGGGATTGTGAAAAAAATTCAATTTTCCTGACCCCGGGAGTGTGAAAAAAATCCAATTTTCCTGACCCCGGGAGTGTGAAAAAAATCCAATTTTCCTGACTCTGGGAGTGTGAAAACAATCCAATTTTCCTGACCCCGGGAGTGTGAAAAAAAATCAGAATTTCCTGACCAAGGGAGTGTGAAAAAATGTGATTTTCTTGACCCCGGGAGTGTGAAAAAAATCAGAATTTCCTGACCCCGGGAATGTGAAAAAATGTGATTTTCTTGACCCCGGGAGTGTGAAAAAAATCAGAATCTCCTGAACCCGGGAGTGTGAAAATATGTGATTTTCTTGACCCCGGGAGTGTGAAAAAAATCCAATTTTCCTGAACCCGGGAGTTTGAAAAAAAATGCAATTTTCCTGACCCTGGGAGTGTGAAAAATGTGATTTTCCTAACTCCGGGAGGGTGCAAAAAATCAGAATTTCCTGACCCCGGGAGTGTGAAAAAATGTGATTTTCTTGACCCCGGGAGTGTGAAAAAAATCAGAAATTCCTGACCCCGGGAGTGTGAAAAAATGTGATTTTCTTGACCCCGGGAGTGTGAAAAAAATCAGAATCTCCTGACCCCGGGAGTGTGAAAAAATCCACTTTTCCTGACCCCGGGAGTGTGAAAAAAATCCAATTTTCCTGACCCGGGGAGTTTGAAAAAAATTAAATTCTCCTGACCCCGGGAGTGTGAAAAATGTGATTTTCCTAACACTGGGAGTGTGAAAAAAATCAGAATTTCCTGACCCCGGGAGTGCGAAAAAATGTGATTTTCTTGACCACGGGAGTGTGAAAAAAATCAGAATCTCCTGAACCCGGGAGTGTGAAAAAATGTGATTTTCTTGACCCCGGGAGTGTGAAAAAAATCCAATTTTCCTGACCCGGGGAGTTTGAAAAAAATCTGGTTTTCCTGAACGTGGGAGTGTGAAAATATCCAATTTTCTTGACCCCGGGAGTGTGAAAAAAATCAGAATCTCCTGAACCCGGGAGTGTGAAAAAATGTGATATTCTTGACCCCGGGAGTGTCAAAAAAACCCAATTTTCCTGACCCCGGGATTGTGAAAAAAATCCAATTTTCCTGACCCCGGGAGAGTGAAAAAAATCCAATTTTCCTGACCCCGGGAGTGTGAAAAAAATCCAATTTTCCTGACTCTGGGAGTGTGAAAACAATCCAATTTTCCTGACCCCGGGAGTGTGAAAAAAATCAGAATTTCCTGACCCCGCGAGTGTGAAAAAATGTGACTTTCTTGACCCCTGGAGTGTGAAAAAAATTAAATTTTCCTGACCCCGGGAGTGTGAAAATATCTGATTTTCTTGACCCCGGGAATGTGAAAAAAATTAAATTCTCCTGACCCCAAGAGTGTTAAAAATGCAATTTTCCTGACCCTGGGAGTGTGAAAAATGTGATTTTCCTAACTCTGGGAGTGTGCAAAAAATCAGAATTTCCTGACCCCGGGAGTGTGAAAAAAATGTGATTTTCTTGACCCCGGGAGTGTGAAAAAAATCAGAATCTCCTGAACCCAGGAGTGTGAAAAAATGTGATTTTCTTGACCCCGGGAGTGTGAAAAAACCCAATTTTCCTGACCCCGGGAGTGTGAAAAAAATCCAATTTTCCTGACCCCAGGAGTGTGAAAAAAATCCAATTTTCCTGAACCCAGGAGTGTGAAAAAATGTGATTTTCTTGACCTCGGGAGTGTGAAAAAAATCCAATTTTCCTGACCCGGGGAGTTTGAAAAAAATCTGGTTTTCCTGAACCCGGGAGTGTGAAAATATCCAATTTTCTTGACCCCGGGAGTGTAAAAAAAATCAGAATTTGCTGACCCCGGGAGTGTGAAGAAATGTGATTTTCTTGACCCCGGGAGTGTGAAAAAAATCAGAATCTCCTGAACCCGGGAGTGTGAAAAAATGTGATTTTCTTGACCTCGGGAGTGTGAAAAAAATCAGAATTTGCTGACCCCGGGAGTGTGAAGAAATGTGATTTTCTTGACCCCGGGAGTGTGAAAAAAATCAGAATCTCCTGAACCCGGGAGTGTGAAAAAATGTGATTTTCTTGACCCCGGGAGTGTCAAAAAAAACCCAATTTTCCTGAACCCGGGATTGTGAAAAAAATCCAATTTTCCTGACCCCGGGAGTGTGAAAAAAATCCAATTTTCCTGAACCCGGGAGTTTGAAAAATGTGATTTTCCTAACTCCGGGAGTGTGCAAAAAATCAGAATTTCCTGACCCCGGGAGTGTGAAAAAATGTGATTTTCTTGACCCCGGGAGTGTGAAAAAAATCAGAAATTCCTGACCCCGGGAGTGTGAAAAAAATGTGATTTTCTTGACCCCGGGAGTGTGAAAAAAATCAGAATCTCCTGACCCCGGGAGTGTGAAAAAATCCACTTTTCCTGACCCCGGGAGTGTGAAAAAAATCCAATTTTCCTGACCCGGGGAGTTTGAAAAAAATTAAATTCTCCTGACCCCGGGAGTGTGAAAAATGTGATTTTCCTAACACCGGGAGTGTGAAAAAAATCAGAATTTCCTGACCCCGGGAGTGCGAAAAAATGTGATTTTCTTGACCCCGGGAGTGTGAAAAAAATCAGAATCTCCTGAACCCGGGAGTGTGAAAAAATGTGATTTTCTTGACCCCGGGAGTGTGAAAAAAATCCAATTTTCCTGACCCGGGGAGTTTGAAAAAATGTGATTTTCTTGACCCCGGGAGTGTGAAAAAAATCCAATTTTCCTGAACCCGGGAGTTTGAAAAAATCCACTATTCCTGACCCCGGGAGTGTGAAAAAATCTGAATTTCCTGACCCTGGGAGTTTGAAAAATGTGATTTTCCTAACACAGGGAGTGTGAAAAAAAATCAGAATTTCCTGACCCCGGGAGTGTGAAAAAATGTTATTTTCTTGACCCCGGGAGTGTGAAAAAAATTAGAATCTCCTGACCCCAAGAGTGTTAAAAATGAAATTTTCCTGACCCTGGGAGTGTGAAAAATGTGATTTCCCTAACTCCGGGAGTGTGCAAAAAATCAGAATTTCCTGACCCCGGGAGTGTGAAAAAATGTGATTTTCTTGACCCCGGGAATGTGAAAAAAATCAGAATCTCCTGAACCCGGGAGTGTGAAAAAATGTGATTTTCTTGACCCCGGGAGTGTGAAAAAAATCCAATTTTCCTGAACCCGGGAGTTTGAAAAAAATCTGGTTTTCCTGACCCCGGGAGTTTGAAAAAAATCCAATTTTCCTGACCTGGGGAGTTTGAAAAATGTGATTTTCCTAACACAGGGTGTGTGAAAAAAATCAGAATTTCCTGACCCCGGGAGTGTGAAAAAAATGTGATTTTCTTGACCCCGGGAGTGTGAAAAAAATCAGAATCTCCTGAACCCGGGAGTGTGAAAAAATGTGATTTTCTTGACCCCGGGAGTGTGAAAAAACCCAATTTTCCTGACCCCGGGAGTGTGAAAAAAATCCAATTTTCCTGACCCCAGGAGTGTGAAAAAAATCCAATTTTCCTGAACCCAGGAGTGTGAAAAAATGTGATTTTCTTGACCCCGGGAGTGTGAAAAAAATCCAATTTTCCTGACCCGGGGAGTTTGAAAAAAATCTGGTTTTCCTGAACCCGGGAGTGTGAAAATATCCAATTTTCTTGACCCCGGGAGTGTGAAAAAAATCAGAATTTGCTGACCCCGGGAGTGTGAAGAAATGTGATTTTCTTGACCCCGGGAGTGTGAAAAAAATCAGAATCTCCTGAACCCGGGAGTGTGAAAAAATGTGATTTTCTTGACCTCGGGAGTGTGAAAAAAATCCAATTTTCCTGACCCGGGGAGTTTGAAAAAAATCTGGTTTTCCTGAGCCTGGGAGTGTGAAAATATCCAATTTTCTTGACCCCGGGAGTGTGAAAAAAATCAGAATCTCCTGAACCCGGGAGTGTGAAAAAATGTGATTTTCTTGACCCCGGGAGTGTAAAAAAAAACCCAATTTTCCTGAACCCGGGATTGTGAAAAAAATCCAATTTTCCTGACCCCGGGAGTGTGAAAAAAATCCAATTTTCCTGAACCCGGGAGTTTGAAAAATGTGATTTTCCTAACTCCGGGAGTGTGCAAAAAATCAGAATTTCCTGACCCCGGGAGTGTGAAAAAATGTGATTTTCTTGACCCCGGGAGTGTGAAAAAAATCAGAAATTCCTGACCCCGGGAGTGTGAAAAAATGTGATTTTCTTGACCCCGGGAGTGTGAAAAAAATCAGAATCTCCTGACCCCGGGAGTGTGAAAAAATCCACTTTTCCTGACCCCGGGAGTGTGAAAAAAATCCAATTTTCCTGACCCGGGGAGTTTGAAAAAAATTAAATTCTCCTGACCCCGGGAGTGTGAAAAATGTGATTTTCCTAACACCGGGAGTGTGAAAAAAATCAGAATTTCCTGACCCCGGGAGTGCGAAAAAATGTGATTTTCTTGACCCCGGGAGTGTGAAAAAAATCAGAATCTCCTGAACCCGGGAGTGTGAAAAAATGTGATTTTCTTGACCCCGGGAGTGTGAAAAAACCCAATTTTCCTGACCCGGGGAGTTTGAAAAAATGTGATTTTCTTGACCCCGGGAGTGTGAAAAAAATCCAATTTTCCTGAACCCGGGAGTTTGAAAAAATCCACTATTCCTGACCCCGGGATTGTGAAAAAATCTGAATTTCCTGACCCCGGGAGTTTGAAAAATGTGATTTTCCTAACACAGGGAGTGTGAAAAAAATCAGAATTTCCTGACCCCGGGAGTGTGAAAAAAATGTGATTTTCTTGACCCCGGGAGTGTGAAAAAAATCAGAATCTCCTGAACCCGGGAGTGTGAAAAAATGTGATTTTCTTGACCCCGGGAGTGTGAAAAAACCCAATTTTCCTGACCCCGGGAGTGTGAAAAAAATCCAATTTTCCTGACCCCAGGAGTGTGAAAAAAATCCAATTTTCCTGAACCCAGGAGTGTGAAAAAATGTGATTTTCTTGTCCTCGGGAGTGTGAAAAAAATCCAATTTTCCTGACCCGGGGAGTGTGAAAAAAATCAGAATTTGCTGACCCCGGGAGTGTGAAGAAATGTGATTTTCTTGACCCCGGGAGTGTGAAAAAAATCAGAATCTCCTGAACCCGGGAGTGTGAAAAAATGTGATTTTCTTGACCTCGGGAGTGTGAAAAAAATCCAATTTTCCTGACCCGGGGAGTTTGAAAAAAATCTGGTTTTCCTGAGCCTGGGAGTGTGAAAATATCCAATTTTCTTGACCCCGGGAGTGTGAAAAAAATCCAATTTTCCTGAACCCGGGAGTTTGAAAAATGTGATTTTCCTAACTCCGGGAGTGTGCAAAAAATCAGAATTTCCTGACCCCGGGAGTGTGAAAAAATGTGATTTTCTTGACCCCGGGAGTGTGAAAAAAATCAGAAATTCCTGACCCCGGGAGTGTGAAAAAATGTGATTTTCTTGACCCCGGGAGTGTGAAAAAAATCAGAATCTCCTGACCCCGGGAGTGTGAAAAAATCCACTTTTCCTGACCCCGGGAGTGTGAAAAAAATCCAATTTTCCTGACCCGGGGAGTTTGAAAAAAATTAAATTCTCCTGACCCCGGGAGTGTGAAAAATGTGATTTTCCTAACACCGGGAGTGTGAAAAAAATCAGAATTTCCTGACCCCGGGAGTGCGAAAAAATGTGATTTTCTTGACCCCGGGAGTGTGAAAAAAATCAGAATCTCCTGAACCCGGGAGTGTGAAAAAATGTGATTTTCTTGACCCCGGGAGTGTGAAAAAAATCCAATTTTCCTGACCCGGGGAGTTTGAAAAAATGTGATTTTCTTGACCCCGGGAGTGTGAAAAAAATCCAATTTTCCTGAACCCGGGAGTTTGAAAAAATCCACTATTCCTGACCCTGGGAGTGTGAAAAAATCTGAATTTCCTGACCCCGGGAGTTTGAAAAATGTGATTTTCCTAACACAGGGAGTGTGAAAAAAAATCAGAATTTCCTGACCCCGGGAGTGTGAAAAAATGTTATTTTCTTGACCCCGGGAGTGTGAAAAAAAGTCAGAATCTCCTGACCCCGGGAGTGTGAAAAAAATCAGAATTTCCTGACCCCAGGAGTGTGAAAAAAAGTGATTTTCTTGACCCCGGGAGTGTGAAAAAATCAGAATTTCCTGACCCCGGGAGTGCGAAAAAATGTGATTTTCTTGACCCCGGGAGTGTGAAAAAAATCAGAATCTCCTGAACCCGGGAGTGTGAAAAAATGTGATTTTCTTGACCCCGGGAGTGTGAAAAAACCCAATTTTCCTGACCCGGGGAGTTTGAAAAAATGTGATTTTCTTGACCCCGGGAGTGTGAAAAAAATCCAATTTTCCTGAACCCGGGAGTTTGAAAAAATCCACTATTCCTGACCCCGGGAGTGTGAAAAAATCTGAATTTCCTGACCCCGGGAGTTTGAAAAATGTGATTTTCCTAACACAGGGAGTGTGAAAAAAATCAGAATTTCCTGACCCCGGGAGTGTGAAAAAAATGTGATTTTCTTGACCCCGGGAGTGTGAAAAAAATCAGAATCTCCTGAACCCGGGAGTGTGAAAAAATGTGATTTTCTTGACCCCGGGAGTGTGAAAAAACCCAATTTTCCTGACCCCAGGAGTGTGAAAAAAATCCAATTTTCCTGAACCCAGAAGTGTGAAAAAATGTGATTTTCTTGACCTCGGGAGTGTGAAAAAAATCCAATTTTCCTGACCCGGGGAGTTTGAAAAAAATCTGGTTTTCCTGAACCCGGGAGTGTGAAAATATCCAATTTTCTTGACCCCGGGAGTGTGAAAAAAATCAGAATTTGCTGACCCCGGGAGTGTGAAGAAATGTGATTTTCTTGACCCCGGGAGTGTGAAAAAAATCAGAATCTCCTGAACCCGGGAGTGTGAAAAAATGTGATTTTCTTGACCTCGGGAGTGTGAAAAAAATCCAATTTTCCTGACCCGGGGAGTTTGAAAAAAATCTGGTTTTCCTGAGCCTGGGAGTGTGAAAATATCCAATTTTCTTGACCCCGGGAGTGTGAAAAAAATCAGAATCTCCTGAACCCGGGAGTGTGAAAAAATGTGATTTTCTTGACCCCGGGAGTGTAAAAAAAAACCCAATTTTCCTGAACCCGGGATTGTGAAAAAAATCCAATTTTCCTGACCCCGGGAGTGTGAAAAAAATCCAATTTTCCTGAACCCGGGAGTTTGAAAAATGTGATTTTCCTAACTCCGGGAGTGTGCAAAAAATCAGAATTTCCTGACCCCGGGAGTGTGAAAAAATGTGATTTTCTTGACCCCGGGAGTGTGAAAAAAATCAGAAATTCCTGACCCCGGGAGTGTGAAAAAATGTGATTTTCTTGACCCCGGGAGTGTGAAAAAAATCAGAATCTCCTGACCCCGGGAGTGTGAAAAAATCCACTTTTCCTGACCCGGGGAGTTTGAAAAAAATTAAATTCTCCTGACCCCGGGAGTGTGAAAAATGTGATTTTCCTAACACCGGGAGTGTGAAAAAAATCAGAATTTCCTGACCCCGGGAGTGCGAAAAAATGTGATTTTCTTGACCCCGGGAGTGTGAAAAAAATCAGAATCTCCTGAACCCGGGAGTGTGAAAAAATGTGATTTTCTTGACCCCGGGAGTGTGAAAAAACCCAATTTTCCTGACCCCAGGAGTGTGAAAAAAATCCAATTTTCCTGAACCCAGAAGTGTGAAAAAATGTGATTTTCTTGACCTCGGGAGTGTGAAAAAAATCCAATTTTCCTGACCCGGGGAGTTTGAAAAAAATCTGGTTTTCCTGAACCCGGGAGTGTGAAAATATCCAATTTTCTTGACCCCGGGAGTGTGAAAAAAATCAGAATTTGCTGACCCCGGGAGTGTGAAGAAATGTGATTTTCTTGACCCCGGGAGTGTGAAAAAAATCAGAATCTCCTGAACCCGGGAGTGTGAAAAAATGTGATTTTCTTGACCTCGGGAGTGTGAAAAAAATCCAATTTTCCTGACCCGGGGAGTTTGAAAAAAATCTGGTTTTCCTGAGCCTGGGAGTGTGAAAATATCCAATTTTCTTGACCCCGGGAGTGTGAAAAAAATCAGAATCTCCTGAACCCGGGAGTGTGAAAAAATGTGATTTTCTTGACCCCGGGAGTGTAAAAAAAAACCCAATTTTCCTGAACCCGGGATTGTGAAAAAAATCCAATTTTCCTGACCCCGGGAGTGTGAAAAAAATCCAATTTTCCTGAACCCGGGAGTTTGAAAAATGTGATTTTCCTAACTCCGGGAGTGTGCAAAAAATCAGAATTTCCTGACCCCGGGAGTGTGAAAAAATGTGATTTTCTTGACCCCGGGAGTGTGAAAAAAATCAGAAATTCCTGACCCCGGGAGTGTGAAAAAATGTGATTTTCTTGACCCCGGGAGTGTGAAAAAAATCAGAATCTCCTGACCCCGGGAGTGTGAAAAAATCCACTTTTCCTGACCCGGGGAGTTTGAAAAAAATTAAATTCTCCTGACCCCGGGAGTGTGAAAAATGTGATTTTCCTAACACCGGGAGTGTGAAAAAAATCAGAATTTCCTGACCCCGGGAGTGCGAAAAAATGTGATTTTCTTGACCCCGGGAGTGTGAAAAAAATCAGAATCTCCTGAACCCGGGAGTGTGAAAAAATGTGATTTTCTTGACCCCGGGAGTGTGAAAAAAATCCAATTTTCCTGACCCGGGGAGTTTGAAAAAATGTGATTTTCTTGACCCCGGGAGTGTGAAAAAAATCCAATTTTCCTGAACCCGGGAGTTTGAAAAAATCCACTATTCCTGACCCCGGGAGTGTGAAAAAATCTGAATTTCCTGACCCCGGGAGTTTGAAAAATGTGATTTTCCTAACACAGGGAGTGTGAAAAAAAATCAGAATTTCCTGACCCCGGGAGTGTGAAAAAATGTTATTTTCTTGACCCCGGGAGTGTGAAAAAAAGTCAGAATCTCCTGACCCCGGGAGTGTGAAAAAATCCACTATTCCTGACCCCGGGAGTGTGAAAATATCCGATTTTCCTGACCCCGGGAGTGTGAAAAATATCTGAATTTCCTGACCCCGGGAGTGTGAAAAAATGTGATTTTCTTGACCCCAGGTGTGTGAAAAAAAATTAAATTCTCCTGAGCCCGGGAGTGTGAAAAATGTGATTTTCCTAACACCGGGAGTGTGAAAAAAATCAGAATTTCCTGACCCCGGGAGTGCGAAAAAATGTGATTTAATTGACCCCGGGAGTGTGAAAAAAATCAGAATCTCCTGAACCCGGGAGTGTGAAAATATCCAATTTTCTTGACCTCGGGAGTGTGAAAAAAATCAGAATCTCCTGAACCCGGGAGTGTGAAAAATGTGATTTTCCTAACACCGGGAGTGTGAAAAAAAAACCAGAATTTCCTGACCCCGGGAGTGCGAAAAAATGTGATTTTCTTGACCCCGGGAGTGTGAAAAAAATCAGAATCTCCTGAACCCGGGAGTGTGAAAAAATGTGATTTTCTTGACCTCGGGAGTGTGAAAAAAATCCAATTTTCCTGACCCGGGGAGTTTGAAAAAAATCTGGTTTTCCTGAACCCGGGAGTGTGAAAATATCCAATTTTCTTGACCTCGGGAGTGTGAAAAAAATCAGAATCTCCTGAACCCGGGAGTGTGAAAAAATGTGATATTCTTGACCCCGGGAGTGTCAAAAAAACCCAATTTTCCTGACCCCGGGATTGTGAAAAAAATCCAATTTTCCTGACCCCGGGAGTGTGAAAAAAATCCAATTTTCCTGACCCCGGGAGTGTGAAAAAAATCCAATTTTCCTGACTCTGGGAGTGTGAAAACAATCCAATTTTCCTGACCCCGGGAGTGTGAAAAAAAATCAGAATTTCCTTACCCCGGGAGTGTGAAAAAATGTGATTTTCTTGACCCCGGGAGTGTGAAAAAAATCAGAATCTCCTGAACCCAGGAGTGTGAAAAAATGTGATTTTCTTGACCCCGGGAGTGTGAAAAAAATCAGAATCTCCTGAACCCGGGAGTGTGAAAAATGTGATTTTCTTGACCCCGGGAGTGTGAAAAAAATCCAATTTTCCTGAACCCGGGAGTTTGAAAAAAATCTGGTTTTCCTGACCCCGGGAGTGTGAAAAAAATCCAATTTTCCTGACCCGGGGAGTTTGAAAAATGAGATTTTCCTAACACAGGGAGTGTGAAAAAATCAGAATTTTCTGACCCCGGGAGTGTGAAAAAATGTGATTTTCTTGACCCCGGGAGTGTGAAAAAAATCAGAATCTCCTGACCCCGGGAGTGTGAAAAACTCCAATTTTCCTGACACCGGGAGTGTGAAAAAAATCCAATTTTCCTGACCCCGGGAGTGTGAAAAAATTCAATTTTCCTGACCCGGGGAGTTTGAAAAAAATCCAATTTTCCTGAACCCGGGAGTTTGAAAAAAATCTGGTTTTCCTGACCCCGGGAGTTTGAAAAAAATCCAATTTTCCTGACCCTGGGAGTGTGAAAAATGTGATTTTCCTAACTCCGGGAGTGTGCAAAAAATCAGAATTTCCTGACCCCGGGAGTGTGAAAAAATGTGATTTTCTTGACCCCGGGAGTGTGAAAAAAATCAGAAATTCCTGACCCCGGGAGTGTGAAAAAATGTGATTTTCTTGACCCCGGGAGTGTGAAAAAAATCAGAATCTCCTGACCCCGGGAGTGTGAAAAAATCCACTTTTCCTGACCCCGGGAGTGTGAAAAAAATCCAATTTTCCTGACCCGGGGAGTTTGAAAAAAATTAAATTCTCCTGACCCCGGGAGTGTGAAAAATGTGATTTTCCTAACACCGGGAGTGTGAAAAAAATCAGAATTTCCTGACCCCGGGAGTGTGAAAAAATGTGATTTTCTTGACCCCGGGAGTGTGAAAAAAATCAGAAATTCCTGACCCCGGGAGTGTGAAAAAATGTGATTTTCTTGACCCCGGGAGTGTGAAAAAAATCAGAATCTCCTGACCCCGGGAGTGTGAAAAAATCCACTTTTCCTGACCCGGGGAGTTTGAAAAAAATTAAATTCTCCTGACCCCGGGAGTGTGAAAAATGTGATTTTCCTAACACCGGGAGTGTGAAAAAAATCAGAATTTCCTGACCCCGGGAGTGCGAAAAAATGTGATTTTCTTGACCCCGGGAGTGTGAAAAAAATCAGAATCTCCTGAACCCGGGAGTGTGAAAAAATGTGATTTTCTTGACCCCGGGAGTGTGAAAAAAATCCAATTTTCCTGACCCGGGGAGTTTGAAAAAATGTGATTTTCTTGACCCCGGGAGTGTGAAAAAAATCCAATTTTCCTGAACCCGGGAGTTTGAAAAAATCCACTATTCCTGACCCCGGGAGTGTGAAAAAATCTGAATTTCCTGACCCCGGGAGTTTGAAAAATGTGATTTTCCTAACACAGGGAGTGTGAAAAAAAATCAGAATTTCCTGACCCCGGGAGTGTGAAAAAATGTTATTTTCTTGTCCCCGGGAGTGTGAAAAAAAGTCAGAATCTCCTGACCCCGGGAGTGTGAAAAAATCCACTATTCCTGACCCCGGGAGTGTGAAAATATCCGATTTTCCTGACCCCGGGAGTGTGAAAAATATCTGAATTTCCTGACCCCGGGAGTGTGAAAAAATGTGATTTTCTTGACCCCAGGTGTGTGAAAAAAAATTAAATTCTCCTGAGCCCGGGAGTGTGAAAAATGTGATTTTCCTAACACCGGGAGTGTGAAAAAAATCAGAATTTCCTGACCCCGGGAGTGCGAAAAAATGTGATTTAATTGACCCCGGGAGTGTGAAAAAAATCAGAATCTCCTGACCCCGGGAGTGTGAAAAAAATCCAATTTTCCTGACCCCGGGAGTGTGAAAAAAACTCCAATTTTCCTGACCCCGGGAGTGTGAAAAAAATCCAATTTTCCTGACCCAGGGAGTGTGAAAAAAATCCACTTTTCCTGAACCCGGGAGTGTGAAAATATCCGATTTTCCTGACCCCAGGAGTGTGAAAAATATCAGAATCTCCTGAACCTGGGAGTGTGAAAAAATGTGATTTTCTTGACCCCAGGAGTGTGAAAAAAATCCAATTTTCCTGAACCCAGGAGTGTGAAAATATCCAATTTTCCGGATCCCGGGAGTGTGAAAAAAACTCCAATTTTCCTGACACCGGGAGTGTGAAAAAAATCCAATTTTCCTGACCCGGGGAGTTTGAAAAAAATCCAATTTTCCTGAACCCAGGAGTGTGAAAAAATGTGATTTTCTTGACCTCGGGAGTGTGAAAAAAATCCAATTTTCCTGACCCGGGGAGTTTGAAAAAAATCTGGTTTTCCTGAACCCGGGAGTGTGAAAATATCCAATTTTCTTGACCTCGGGAGTGTGAAAAAAATCAGAATCTCCTGAACCCGGGAGTGTGAAAAATGTGATTTTCCTAACACCGGGAGTGTGAAAAAAAACCAGAATTTCCTGACCCCGGGAGTGCGAAAAAATGTGATTTTCTTGACCCCGGGAGTGTGAAAAAAATCAGAATCTCCTGAACCCAGGAGTGTGAAAAAATGTGATTTTCTTGACCTCGGGAGTGTGAAAAAAATCCAATTTTCCTGACCCGGGGAGTTTGAAAAAAATCTGGTTTTCCTGAACCCGGGAGTGTGAAAATATCCAATTTTCTTGACCTCGGGAGTGTGAAA
This sequence comes from Bradypodion pumilum, assembly GCA_035047305.1. Classification (NCBI taxonomy): domain Eukaryota; kingdom Metazoa; phylum Chordata; class Lepidosauria; order Squamata; family Chamaeleonidae; genus Bradypodion; species Bradypodion pumilum. The sequence continues at coordinate 19,420,839 of JAWDJD010000009.1, read as the reverse complement.
AAAATCAGAATCTCCTGAACCCGGGAGTGTGAAAAAATGTGATATTCTTGACCCCGGGAGTGTCAAAAAAACCCAATTTTCCTGACCCCGGGATTGTGAAAAAAATCCAATTTTCCTGACCCCGGGAGTGTGAAAAAAATCCAATTTTCCTGACCCCGGGAGTGTGAAAAAAATCCAATTTTCCTGACTCTGGGAGTGTGAAAACAATCCAATTTTCCTGACCCCGGGAGTGTGAAAAAAAATCAGAATTTCCTTACCCCGGGAGTGTGAAAAAATGTGATTTTCTTGACCCCGGGAGTGTGAAAAAAATCAGAATCTCCTGAACCCAGGAGTGTGAAAAAATGTGATTTTCTTGACCCCGGGAGTGTGAAAAAAATCAGAATCTCCTGAACCCGGGAGTGTGAAAAATGTGATTTTCTTGACCCCGGGAGTGTGAAAAAAATCCAATTTTCCTGAACCCGGGAGTTTGAAAAAAATCTGGTTTTCCTGACCCCGGGAGTGTGAAAAAAATCCAATTTTCCTGACCCGGGGAGTTTGAAAAATGAGATTTTCCTAACACAGGGAGTGTGAAAAAATCAGAATTTTCTGACCCCGGGAGTGTGAAAAAATGTGATTTTCTTGACCCCGGGAGTGTGAAAAAAATCAGAATCTCCTGACCCCGGGAGTGTGAAAAACTCCAATTTTCCTGACACCGGGAGTGTGAAAAAAATCCAATTTTCCTGACCCCGGGAGTGTGAAAAAATTCAATTTTCCTGACCCGGGGAGTTTGAAAAAAATCCAATTTTCCTGAACCCGGGAGTTTGAAAAAAATCTGGTTTTCCTGACCCCGGGAGTTTGAAAAAAATCCAATTTTCCTGACCCTGGGAGTGTGAAAAATGTGATTTTCCTAACTCCGGGAGTGTGCAAAAAATCAGAATTTCCTGACCCCGGGAGTGTGAAAAAATGTGATTTTCTTGACCCCGGGAGTGTGAAAAAAATCAGAAATTCCTGACCCCGGGAGTGTGAAAAAATGTGATTTTCTTGACCCCGGGAGTGTGAAAAAAATCAGAATCTCCTGACCCCGGGAGTGTGAAAAAATCCACTTTTCCTGACCCCGGGAGTGTGAAAAAAATCCAATTTTCCTGACCCGGGGAGTTTGAAAAAAATTAAATTCTCCTGACCCCGGGAGTGTGAAAAATGTGATTTTCCTAACACCGGGAGTGTGAAAAAAATCAGAATTTCCTGACCCCGGGAGTGCGAAAAAATGTGATTTTCTTGACCCCGGGAGTGTGAAAAAAATCAGAATCTCCTGAACCCGGGAGTGTGAAAAAATGTGATTTTCTTGACCCCGGGAGTGTGAAAAAAATCCAATTTTCCTGACCCGGGGAGTTTGAAAAAATGTGATTTTCTTGACCCCGGGAGTGTGAAAAAAATCCAATTTTCCTGAACCCGGGAGTTTGAAAAAATCCACTATTCCTGACCCCGGGAGTGTGAAAAAATCTGAATTTCCTGACCCCGGGAGTTTGAAAAATGTGATTTTCCTAACACAGGGAGTGTGAAAAAAAATCAGAATTTCCTGACACCGGGAGTGTGAAAAAATGTTATTTTCTTGACCCCGGGAGTGTGAAAAAAAGTCAGAATCTCCTGACCCCGGGAGTGTGAAAAAATCCACTATTCCTGACCCCGGGAGTGTGAAAATATCCGATTTTCCTGACCCCGGGAGTGTGAAAAATATCAGAATTTCCTGACCCCGGGAGTGTGAAAAAATGTGATTTTCTTGACCCCAGGTGTGTGAAAAAAATTAAATTCTCCTGAGCCCGGGAGTGTGAAAAATGTGATTTTCCTAACACCGGGAGTGTGAAAAAAATCAGAATTTCCTGACCCCGGGAGTGCGAAAAAATGTGATTTAATTGACCCCGGGAGTGTGAAAAAAATCAGAATCTCCTGACCCCGGGAGTGTGAAAAAAATCCAATTTTCCTGACCCCGGGAGTTTGAAAAAAACTCCAATTTTCCTGACCCCGGGAGTGTGAAAAAAATCCAATTTTCCTGACCCAGGGAGTGTGAAAAAAATCCACTTTTCCTGAACCCGGGAGTGTGAAAATATCCGATTTTCCTGACCCCAGGAGTGTGAAAAATATCAGAATCTCCTGAACCTGGGAGTGTGAAAAAATGTGATTTTCTTGACCCCAGGAGAGTGAAAAAAATCCAATTTTCCTGAACCCAGGAGTGTGAAAATATCCAATTTTCCGGATCCCGGGAGTGTGAAAAAAACTCCAATTTTCCTGACACCGGGAGTGTGAAAAAAATCCAATTTTCCTGACCCGGGGAGTTTGAAAAAAATTAAATTCTCCTGACCCCGGGAGTGTGAAAAATGTGATTTTCCTAACACCGGGAGTGTGAAAAAAAACCAGAATTTCCTGACCCCGGGAGTGCGAAAAAATGTGATTTTCTTGACCCCGGGAGTGTGAAAAAAATCAGAATCTCCTGAACCCGGGAGTGTGAAAAAATGTGATTTTCTTGACCTCGGGAGTGTGAAAAAAATCCAATTTTCCTGACCCGGGGAGTTTGAAAAAAATCTGGTTTTCCTGAACCCGGGAGTGTGAAAATATCCAATTTTCTTGACCCCGGGAGTGTGAAAAAATGTGATTTTCTTGACCCCGGGAGTGTGAAACAAATCAGAATCTCCTGAACCCGGGAGTGTGAAAAAATGTGATTTTCTTGACCCCGGGAGTGTGAAAAAAATCCAATTTTCCTGACCCGGGGAGTTTGAAAAAATGTGATTTTCTTGACCCCGGGAGTGTGAAAAAAATCCAATTTTCCTGAACCCGGGAGTTTGAAAAAATCCACTATTCCTGACCCCGGGAGTGTGAAAAAAATCCAATTTTCCTGACCCGGGGAGTTTGAAAAATGAGATTTTCCTAACACAGGGAGTGTGAAAAAATCAGAATTTTCTGACCCCGGGAGTGTGAAAAAATGTGATTTTCTTGACCCCGGGAGTGTGAAAAAAATCAGAATCTCCTGACCCCGGGAGTGTGAAAAACTCCAATTTTCCTGACACCGGGAGTGTGAAAAAAATCCAATTTTCCTGACCCCGGGAGGGTGAAAAAATTCAATTTTCCTGACCCGGGGAGTTTGAAAAAAATCCAATTTTCCTGAACCCGGGAGTTTGAAAAAAATCTGGTTTTCCTGACCCCGGGAGTTTGAAAAAAATCCAATTTTCCTGACCCTGGGAGTGTGAAAAATGTGATTTTCCTAACTCCGGGAGTGTGCAAAAAATCAGAATTTCCTGACCCCGGGAGTGTGAAAAAATGTGATTTTCTTGACCCCGGGAGTGTGAAAAAAATCAGAAATTCCTGACCCCGGGAGTGTGAAAAAATGTGATTTTCTTGACCCCGGGAGTGTGAAAAAAATCAGAATCTCCTGACCCCGGGAGTGTGAAAAAATCCACTTTTCCTGACCCCGGGAGTGTGAAAAAAATCCAATTTTCCTGACCCGGGGAGTTTGAAAAAAATTAAATTCTCCTGACCCCGGGAGTGTGAAAAATGTGATTTTCCTAACACCGGGAGTGTGAAAAAAATCAGAATTTCCTGACCCCGGGAGTGCGAAAAAATGTGATTTTCTTGACCCCGGGAGTGTGAAAAAAATCAGAATCTCCTGAACCCGGGAGTGTGAAAAAATGTGATTTTCTTGACCCCGGGAGTGTGAAAAAAATCCAATTTTCCTGACCCGGGGAGTTTGAAAAAATGTGATTTTCTTGACCCCGGGAGTGTGAAAAAAATCCAATTTTCCTGAACCCGGGAGTTTGAAAAAATCCACTATTCCTGACCCCGGGAGTGTGAAAAAATCTGAATTTCCTGACCCCGGGAGTTTGAAAAATGTGATTTTCCTAACACAGGGAGTGTGAAAAAAAATCAGAAATTCCTGACCCCGGGAGTGTGAAAAAATGTGATTTTCTTGACCCCGGGAGTGTGAAAAAAATCAGAATCTCCTGACCCCGGGAGTGTGAAAAAATCCACTTTTCCTGACCCCGGGAGTGTGAAAAAAATCCAATTTTCCTGACCCGGGGAGTTTGAAAAAAATTAAATTCTCCTGACCCCGGGAGTGTGAAAAATGTGATTTTCCTAACACCGGGAGTGTGAAAAAAATCAGAATTTCCTGACCCCGGGAGTGCGAAAAAATGTGATTTTCTTGACCCCGGGAGTGTGAAAAAAATCAGAATCTCCTGAACCCGGGAGTGTGAAAAAATGTGATTTTCTTGACCCCGGGAGTGTGAAAAAAATCCAATTTTCCTGACCCGGGGAGTTTGAAAAAATGTGATTTTCTTGACCCCGGGAGTGTGAAAAAAATCCAATTTTCCTGAACCCGGGAGTTTGAAAAAATCCACTATTCCTGACCCCGGGAGTGTGAAAAAATCTGAATTTCCTGACCCCGGGAGTTTGAAAAATGTGATTTTCCTAACACAGGGAGTGTGAAAAAAAATCAGAATTTCCTGACACCGGGAGTGTGAAAAAATGTTATTTTCTTGACCCCGGGAGTGTGAAAAAAAGTCAGAATCTCCTGACCCCGGGAGTGTGAAAAAATCCACTATTCCTGACCCCGGGAGTGTGAAAATATCCGATTTTCCTGACCCCGGGAGTGTGAAAAAAATCAGAATTTCCTGACCCCGGGAGTGTGAAAAAATGTGATTTTCTTGACCCCAGGTGTGTGAAAAAAATTAAATTCTCCTGAGCCCGGGAGTGTGAAAAATGTGATTTTCCTAACACCGGGAGTGTGAAAAAAATCAGAATTTCCTGACCCCGGGAGTGCGAAAAAATGTGATTTAATTGACCCCGGGAGTGTGAAAAAAATCAGAATCTCCTGACCCCGGGAGTGTGAAAAAAATCCAATTTTCCTGACCCCGGGAGTGTGAAAAAAACTCCAATTTTCCTGACCCCGGGAGTGTGAAAAAAATCCAATTTTCCTGACCCAGGGAGTGTGAAAAAAATCCACTTTTCCTGAACCCGGGAGTGTGAAAATATCCGATTTTCCTGACCCCAGGAGTGTGAAAAATATCAGAATCTCCTGAACCTGGGAGTGTGAAAAAATGTGATTTTCTTGACCCCAGGAGTGTGAAAAAAAATCCAATTTTCCTGAACCCAGGAGTGTGAAAATATCCAATTTTCCGGATCCCGGGAGTGTGAAAAAAAACTCCAATTTTCCTGACACCGGGAGTGTGAAAAAAATCCAATTTTCCTGACCCGGGGAGTTTGAAAAAAATTAAATTCTCCTGACCCCGGGAGTGTGAAAAATGTGATTTTCCTAACACCGGGAGTGTGAAAAAAAACCAGAATTTCCTGACCCCGGGAGTGCGAAAAAATGTGATTTTCTTGACCCCGGGAGTGTGAAAAAAATCAGAATCTCCTGAACCCGGGAGTGTGAAAAAATGTGATTTTCTTGACCTCGGGAGTGTGAAAAAAATCCAATTTTCCTGACCCGGGGAGTTTGAAAAAAAATCTGGTTTTCCTGAACCCGGGAGTGTGAAAATATCCAATTTTCTTGACCCCGGGAGTGTGAAAAATGTGATTTTCTTGACCCCGGGAGTGTGAAAAAAATCAGAATCTCCTGAACCCGGGAGTGTGAAAAAATGTGATTTTCTTGACCCCGGGAGTGTGAAAAAAATCCAATTTTCCTGACCCGGGGAGTTTGAAAAAATGTGATTTTCTTGAACCCGGGAGTGTGAAAAAAATCCAATTTTCCTGAACCCGGGAGTTTGAAAAAATCCACTATTCCTGACCCCGGGAGTGTGAAAAAATCTGAATTTCCTGACCCCGGGAGTTTGAAAAATCTGGTTTTCCTGACCCCGGGAGTGTGAAAAAAATCCAATTTTCCTGACCCGGGGAGTTTGAAAAATGAGATTTTCCTAACACAGGGAGTGTGAAAAAATCAGAATTTTCTGACCCCGGGAGTGTGAAAAAATGTGATTTTCTTGACCCCGGGAGTGTGAAAAAAATCAGAATCTCCTGACCCCGGGAGTGTGAAAAACTCCAATTTTCCTGACACCGGGAGTGTGAAAAAAATCCAATTTTCCTGACCCCGGGAGTGTGAAAAAATTCAATTTTCCTGACCCGGGGAGTTTGAAAAAAATCCAATTTTCCTGAACCCGGGAGTTTGAAAAAAATCTGGTTTTCCTGACCCCGGGAGTTTGAAAAAAATCCAATTTTCCTGACCCTGGGAGTGTGAAAAATGTGATTTTCCTAACTCCGGGAGTGTGCAAAAAATCAGAATTTCCTGACCCCGGGAGTGTGAAAAAATGTGATTTTCTTGACCCCGGGAGTGTGAAAAAAATCAGAAATTCCTGACCCCGGGAGTGTGAAAAAATGTGATTTTCTTGACCCCGGGAGTGTGAAAAAAATCAGAATCTCCTGACCCCGGGAGTGTGAAAAAATCCACTTTTCCTGACCCCGGGAGTGTGAAAAAAATCCAATTTTCCTGACCCGGGGAGTTTGAAAAAAATTAAATTCTCCTGACCCCGGGAGTGTGAAAAATGTGATTTTCCTAACACCGGGAGTGTGAAAATATCCAATTTTCTTGACCCCGGGAGTGTGAAAAAATGTGATTTTCTTGACCCCGGGAGTGTGAAAAAAATCAGAAATTCCTGACCCCGGGAGTGTGAAAAAATGTGATTTTCTTGACCCCGGGAGTGTGAAAAAAATCAGAATCTCCTGACCCCGGGAGTGTGAAAAAATCCACTTTTCCTGACCCCGGGAGTGTGAAAAAAATCCAATTTTCCTGACCCGGGGAGTTTGAAAAAAATTAAATTCTCCTGACCCCGGGAGTGTGAAAAATGTGATTTTCCTAACACCGGGAGTGTGAAAAAAATCAGAATTTCCTGACCCCGGGAGTGCGAAAAAATGTGATTTTCTTGACCCCGGGAGTGTGAAAAAAATCAGAATCTCCTGAACCCGGGAGTTTGAAAAAATCCACTATTCCTGACCCCGGGAGTGTGAAAAAATCTGAATTTCCTGACCCCGGGAGTTTGAAAAATGTGATTTTCCTAACACAGGGAGTGTGAAAAAAAATCAGAATTTCCTGACCCCGGGAGTGTGAAAAAATGTTATTTTCTTGACCCCGGGAGTGTGAAAAAAAGTCAGAATCTCCTGACCCCGGGAGTGTGAAAAAATCCACTATTCCTGACCCCGGGAGTGTGAAAATATCCGATTTTCCTGACCCCGGGAGTGTGAAAAAATGTGATTTTCTTGACCCCAGGTGTGTGAAAAAAATTAAATTCTCCTGAGCCCGGGAGTGTGAAAAATGTGATTTTCCTAACACCGGGAGTGTGAAAAAAATCAGAATTTCCTGACCCCGGGAGTGCGAAAAAATGTGATTTAATTGACCCCGGGAGTGTGAAAAAAATCAGAATCTCCTGACCCCGGGAGTGTGAAAAAAATCCAATTTTCCTGACCCCGGGAGTGTGAAAAAAACTCCAATTTTCCTGACCCCGGGAGTGTGAAAAAAATCCAATTTTCCTGACCCAGGGAGTGTGAAAAAAATCCACTTTTCCTGAACCCGGGAGTGTGAAAATATCCGATTTTCCTGACCCCAGGAGTGTGAAAAATATCAGAATCTCCTGAACCTGGGAGTGTGAAAAAATGTGATTTTCTTGACCCCAGGAGTGTGAAAATATCCAATTTTCCGGATCCCGGGAGTGTGAAAAAAACTCCAATTTTCCTGACCCGGGGAGTTTGAAAAAAATCTGGTTTTCCTGAACCCGGGAGTGTGAAAATATCCAATTTTCTTGACCCCGGGAGTGTGAAAAAATGTGATTTTCTTGACCCCGGGAGTGTGAAAAAAATCAGAATCTCCTGAACCCGGGAGTGTGAAAAAATGTGATTTTCTTGACCCCGGGAGTGTGAAAAAAATCCAATTTTCCTGACCCGGGGAGTTTGAAAAAATGTGATTTTCTTGACCCCGGGAGTGTGAAAAAAATCCAATTTTCCTGAACCCGGGAGTTTGAAAAAATCCACTATTCCTGACCCCGCGAGTGTGAAAAAATCTGAATTTCCTGACCCCGGGAGTTTGAAAAATGTGATTTTCCTAACACAGGGAGTGTGAAAAAAAATCAGAATTTCCTGACCCCGGGAGTGTGAAAAAATGTTATTTTCTTGACCCCGGGAGTGTGAAAAAAAGTCAGAATCTCCTGACCCCGGGAGTGTGAAAAAATCCACTATTCCTGACCCTGGGAGTGTGAAAATATCCGATTTTCCTGACCCCGGGAGTGTGAAAAATATCAGAATTTCCTGACCCCGGGAGTGTGAAAAAATGTGATTTTCTTGACCCCAGGTGTGTGAAAAAAATTAAATTCTCCTGAGCCCGGGAGTGTGAAAAATGTGATTTTCCTAACACCGGGAGTGTGAAAAAAATCAGAATTTCCTGACCCCGGGAGTGCGAAAAAATGTGATTTTCTTGACCCCGGGAGTGTGAAAAAAATCAGAAATTCCTGACCCCGGGAGTGTGAAAAAATGTGATTTTCTTGACCCCGGGAGTGTGAAAAAAATCAGAATCTCCTGACCCCGGGAGTGTGAAAAAATCCACTTTTCCTGACCCCGGGAGTGTGAAAAAAATCCAATTTTCCTGACCCGGGGAGTTTGAAAAAAATTAAATTCTCCTGACCCCGGGAGTGTGAAAAATGTGATTTTCCTAACACCGGGAGTGTGAAAATATCCAATTTTCTTGACCCCGGGAGTGTGAAAAAATGTGATTTTCTTGACCCCGGGAGTGTGAAAAAAATCAGAAATTCCTGACCCCGGGAGTGTGAAAAAATGTGATTTTCTTGACCCCGGGAGTGTGAAAAAAATCAGAATCTCCTGACCCCGGGAGTGTGAAAAAATCCACTTTTCCTGACCCCGGGAGTGTGAAAAAAATCCAATTTTCCTGACCCGGGGAGTTTGAAAAAAATTAAATTCTCCTGACCCCGGGAGTGTGAAAAATGTGATTTTCCTAACACCGGGAGTGTGAAAAAAATCAGAATTTCCTGACCCCGGGAGTGCGAAAAAATGTGATTTTCTTGACCCCGGGAGTGTGAAAAAAATCAGAATCTCCTGAACCCGGGAGTTTGAAAAAATCCACTATTCCTGACCCCGGGAGTGTGAAAAAATCTGAATTTCCTGACCCCGGGAGTTTGAAAAATGTGATTTTCCTAACACAGGGAGTGTGAAAAAAAATCAGAATTTCCTGACCCCGGGAGTGTGAAAAAATGTTATTTTCTTGACCCCGGGAGTGTGAAAAAAAGTCAGAATCTCCTGACCCCGGGAGTGTGAAAAAATCCACTATTCCTGACCCCGGGAGTGTGAAAATATCCGATTTTCCTGACCCCGGGAGTGTGAAAAAATGTGATTTTCTTGACCCCAGGTGTGTGAAAAAAATTAAATTCTCCTGAGCCCGGGAGTGTGAAAAATGTGATTTTCCTAACACCGGGAGTGTGAAAAAAATCAGAATTTCCTGACCCCGGGAGTGCGAAAAAATGTGATTTAATTGACCCCGGGAGTGTGAAAAAAATCAGAATCTCCTGACCCCGGGAGTGTGAAAAAAATCCAATTTTCCTGACCCCGGGAGTGTGAAAAAAACTCCAATTTTCCTGACCCCGGGAGTGTGAAAAAAATCCAATTTTCCTGACCCAGGGAGTGTGAAAAAAATCCACTTTTCCTGAACCCGGGAGTGTGAAAATATCCGATTTTCCTGACCCCAGGAGTGTGAAAAATATCAGAATCTCCTGAACCTGGGAGTGTGAAAAAATGTGATTTTCTTGACCCCAGGAGTGTGAAAATATCCAATTTTCCGGATCCCGGGAGTGTGAAAAAAACTCCAATTTTCCTGACCCGGGGAGTTTGAAAAAAATCTGGTTTTCCTGAACCCGGGAGTGTGAAAATATCCAATTTTCTTGACCCCGGGAGTGTGAAAAAATGTGATTTTCTTGACCCCGGGAGTGTGAAAAAAATCAGAATCTCCTGAACCCGGGAGTGTGAAAAAATGTGATTTTCTTGACCCCGGGAGTGTGAAAAAAATCCAATTTTCCTGACCCGGGGAGTTTGAAAAAATGTGATTTTCTTGACCCCGGGAGTGTGAAAAAAATCCAATTTTCCTGAACCCGGGAGTTTGAAAAAATCCACTATTCCTGACCCCGGGAGTGTGAAAAAATCTGAATTTCCTGACCCCGGGAGTTTGAAAAATGTGATTTTCCTAACACAGGGAGTGTGAAAAAAAATCAGAATTTCCTGACCCCGGGAGTGTGAAAAAATGTTATTTTCTTGACCCCGGGAGTGTGAAAAAAAGTCAGAATCTCCTGACCCCGGGAGTGTGAAAAAATCCACTATTCCTGACCCTGGGAGTGTGAAAATATCCGATTTTCCTGACCCCGGGAGTGTGAAAAATATCAGAATTTCCTGACCCCGGGAGTGTGAAAAAATGTGATTTTCTTGACCCCAGGTGTGTGAAAAAAATTAAATTCTCCTGAGCCCGGGAGTGTGAAAAATGTGATTTTCCTAACACCGGGAGTGTGAAAAAAATCAGAATTTCCTGACCCCGGGAGTGCGAAAAAATGTGATTTAATTGACCCCGGGAGTGTGAAAAAAATCAGAATCTCCTGACCCCGGGAGTGTGAAAAAAATCCAATTTTCCTGACCCCGGGAGTGTGAAAAAAACTCCAATTTTCCTGACCCCGGGAGTGTGAAAAAAATCCAATTTTCCTGACCCAGGGAGTGTGAAAAAAATCCACTTTTCCTGAACCCGGGAGTGTGAAAATATCCGATTTTCCTGACCCCAGGAGTGTGAAAAATATCAGAATCTCCTGAACCTGGGAGTGTGAAAAAATGTGATTTTCTTGACCCCAGGAGTGTGAAAAAAATCCAATTTTCCTGAACCCAGGAGTGTGAAAATATCCAATTTTCCGGATCCCGGGAGTGTGAAAAAAACTCCAATTTTCCTGACACCGGGAGTGTGAAAAAAATCCAATTTTCCTGACCCGGGGAGTTTGAAAAAAATTAAATTCTCCTGACCCCGGGAGTGTGAAAAATGTGATTTTCCTAACACCGGGAGTGTGAAAAAAAACCAGAATTTCCTGACCCCGGGAGTGCGAAAAAATGTGATTTTCTTGACCCCGGGAGTGTGAAAAAAATCAGAATCTCCTGAACCCGGGAGTGTGAAAAAATGTGATTTTCTTGACCTCGGGAGTGTGAAAAAAATCCAATTTTCCTGACCCGGGGAGTTTGAAAAAAATCTGGTTTTCCTGAACCCGGGAGTGTGAAAATATCCAATTTTCTTGACCCCGGGAGTGTGAAAAAAATCAGAATCTCCTGAACCCGGGAGTGTGAAAAAATGTGATATTCTTGACCCCGGGAGTGTCAAAAAAACCCAATTTTCCTGACCCCGGGATTGTGAAAAAAATCCAATTTTCCTGACCCCGGGAGTGTGAAAAAAATCCAATTTTCCTGACCCCGGGAGTGTGAAAAAAATCCAATTTTCCTGACTCTGGGAGTTTGAAAACAATCCAATTTTCCTGACCCCGGGAGTGTGAAAAAAAATCAGAATTTCCTTACCCCGGGAGTGTGAAAAAATGTGATTTTCTTGACCCCGGGAGTGTGAAAAAAATCAGAATCTCCTGAACCCGGGAGTGTGAAAAATGTGATTTTCTTGACCCCGGGAGTGTGAAAAAAATCCAATTTTCCTGAACCCGGGAGTTTGAAAAAAATCTGGTTTTCCTGACCCCGGGAGTGTGAAAAAAATCCAATTTTCCTGACCCGGGGAGTTTGAAAAATGAGATTTTCCTAACACAGGGAGTGTGAAAAAATCAGAATTTTCTGACCCCGGGAGTGTGAAAAAATGTGATTTTCTTGACCCCGGGAGTGTGAAAAAAATCAGAATCTCCTGACCCCGGGAGTGTGAAAAACTCCAATTTTCCTGACACCGGGAGTGTGAAAAAAATCCAATTTTCCTGACCCCGGGAGTGTGAAAAAATTCAATTTTCCTGACCCGGGGAGTTTGAAAAAAATCTGGTTTTCCTGAACCCGGGAGTGTGAAAAAATGTGATTTTCTTGACCGCGGGAATGTGAAAAAAATCCAGTTTTCCTGACCCGGGGAGTTTGAAAAAAATCTGGTTTTCCTGAACCCGGGATTGTGAAAATATCTGTATTTTCTTGACCCCGGGAGTGTGAAAAAAATCAGAATCTCCTGAACCCGGGAGTGTGAAAAAATATGATATTCTTGACTCCGGGATTGTCAAAAAAAACCCAATTTTCCTGACCCCGGGAGTGTGAAAAATATCAGAATTTCCTCACCCCGCGAGTGTGAAAAAATGTGACTTTCTTGACCCCTGGAGTGTGAAAAAAATTAAATTTTCCTGACCCCGGGAGTGTGAAAATATCTGATTTTCTTGACCCCGGGAGTGTGAAAAAATGTGATTTTCTTGACCCAGGGAGTGTGAAAAAAATCCAATTTTCCTGACCCGGGGAGTTTGAAAAAAATCTGGTTTTCCTGAACCCGGGATTGTGAAAATATCTGTATTTTCTTGACCCCGGGAGTGTGAAAAAAATCAGAAACTCCTGAACCCGGGAGTGTGAAATAATATGATATTCTTGACCCCGGGATTGTCAAAAAAAACCCAATTTTCCTGACCCCGGGATTGAGAATAAAATCCAATTTTCCTGACCCCGGGAGTGTGAAAAAAATCCAATTTTCTTGACCCTGGGAGTGTGAAAAAAATCCAATTTTCCTGACCCAGGGAGTTTGAAAAATGTGATTTTCCTAACACAGGGAGTGTGAAAAAAATCAGAATTTCCTGACACCGGGAGTTTGAAAAAATGTGATTTTCTTGACCCCGGGAGTGTGAAAAAAATCAGAATCTCCTGACCACGGGAGTGTGAAAAACTCCAATTTTCCTGACACCGGGAGTGTGAAAAAATTCAATTTTCCTGACCCGGGGAGTTTGAAAAAAATCTGGTTTTCCTGAACCCGGGAGTGTGAAAAAATGTGATTTTCTTGACCCTGGGAGTGTGAAAAAAATCCAATTTTCCTGACCCGGGGAGTTTGAAAAAAATCTGGTTTTCCTGAACCCGGGATTGTGAAAATATCCGTATTTTCTTGACCCCGGGAGTGTGAAAAAAATCAGAATTTCCTGACCCCAGGAGTGTGAAAAAAAGTGATTTTCTTGACCCCGGGAGTGTGAAAAAATCAGAATCTCCTGAACCCGGGAGTATGAAAAAATGTGATTTTCTTGACCCCGGGAGTGTGAAAAAAATCCAATTTTCCTGAACCCGGGAGTTTGAAAAAAATCTGGTTTTCCTGACCCCGGGAGTGTGAAAAAAATCCAATTTTCCTGACCCGGGGAGTTTGAAAAATGTGATTTTCCTAACACAGGGAGTGTGAAAAAATCAGAATCTCCTGAACCCAGGAGTGTGAAAAAATGTGATTTTCTTGACCCCGGGAGTGTGAAAAAAACACAATTTTACTGATCCCGGGAGTGTGAAAAAAATCCAAATTTCCTGACCCTGGGAGTGTGAAAAATGTGATTTTCCTAACTCCGGGAGTGTGCAAAAAATCAGAATTTCCTGACCCCGGGAGTGTGAAAAAATGTGATTTTCTTGACCCCGGAAGTGTGAAAAAAATCAGAATCTCCTGAACCCGGGAGTGTGAAAAAATTGTGATTTTCTTGACCCCGGGAGTGTGAAAAAACCCAATTTTCCTGACCCCGGGAGTGTGAAAAAAACCCAATTTTCCTGACCCCGGGAGTGTGAAAAAATCCTATTTTTCCTGAACCCAGGAGTGTGAAAATATCCAATTTTCCTGACCCTGGGAGTGTGAAAAATATCAGAATTTCCTGACCCCGTGAGTGTGAAAAATGTGATTTTCCTAACACCGGGAGTGTGAAAAAAATTAAATTCTCCGGACCCCGGGAGTGTGAAAAATGTGATTTTCCTGACCCCGGGAGTGTGAAAAAAATCAGAATTTCCTGACCCCGGGAGTGCGAGAAAATGTGTTTTTCTTGACCCCGGGAGTGTAAAAAAAAAAACAGAATCTCCTGACCCTGGAAGTGTGAAAAAAATCCAATTTTCCTGACCCCGGGAGTGTGAAGAAAATTCAATTTTCCTGACTCTAGGAGTGTGAAAACAATCCAATTTTCCTGATCCCGGGAGTATGAAAAAAACCAGAATCTCCTGAACCCGGGAGTGTGAAAAAATATGATTTTCTTGACCCCGGGAGTGTGAAAAAAATTAAATTCTCCTGACACTGGGAGTGTGAAAAATGTGATTTTCCTAACACCGGGAGTGTGAAAAAAATCAGAATTTCCTGACCCCGGGAGTGCGAAAAAATGTGATTTTCTTGACCCCGGGAGTGTGAAAAAAATCAGAATCTCCTGACCCCGGGAGTGTGAAAAAATGTGATTTTCTTGACCCCGGGAGTGTGAAAAAAATCCAATTTTCCTGACCCGGGGAGTTTGAAAAAAATCTGGTTTTCCTGAACCCGGGAGTGTGAAAATATCCAATTTTCTTGACCCTGGGAGTGTGAAAAAAATCAGAATCTCCTGAACCCGGGAGTGTGAAAAAATGGATTTATTCTTGACCCCGGGAGTGTCAAAAAAACCCAATTTTCCTGACCCCGGGATTGTGAAAAAAATCCAATTTCCCTGACCCCGGGAGTGTGAAAAAAATCCAATTTTCCTGACCCCGGGAGTGTGAAAAAAATCCAATTTTCCTGACTCTGGGAGTGTGAAAACAATCCAATTTTCCTGACCCCGAGAGTGTGAAAAAAAATGAGAATTTCCTGACCCCGGGTGTGTGAAAAAATGTGATTTTCTTGACCCCGGGAGTGTGAAAAAAATCAGAATTTCCTGACCCCAGGAGTGTGAAAAAAAGTGATTTTCTTGACCCCGGGAGTGTGAAAAAATCAGACTCTCCTGAACCCGGGAGTATGAAAAAATCTGGTTTTCCTGACCCCGGGAGTGTGAAAAAAATCCAATTTTCCTGACCCGGGGAGTTTGAAAAATGTGATTTTCCTAACACAGGGAGTGTGAAAAAATCAGAATCTCCTGAACCCAGGAGTGTGGAAAAATGTGATTTTCTTGACCCCGGTAGTGTGAAAAAAATCCAATTTTCCTGAACCCGGGAGAGCGAAAAAATGTGATTTTCTTGACCCCGGGAGTGTGAAAAAAACACAATTTTACTGATCCCGGGAGTGTGAAAAAAATCCAAATTTCCTGACCCTGGGAGTGTGAAAAAAATCCAATTTTCCTGACCCCGGGAGTGTGAAAAAACCCAATTTTCCTGACCCCGGGAGTGTGAAAAAATCCTATTTTTCCTGAACCCAGGAGTGTGAAAATATCCAATTTTCCTGACCCCGGGAGTGTGAAAAATATCAGAATTTCCTGACCCCGTGAGTGTGAAAAATGTGAATTTCCTAACACCGGGAGTGTGAAAAAAATTAAATTCTCCGGACCCCGGGAGTGTGAAAAATGTGATTTTCCTGACCCCGGGAGTGTGAAAAATGTGATTTTCCTGACCCCGGGAGTGTGAAAAAAATCAGAATTTCCTGACCCCGGGAGTGCGAGAAAATGTGTTTTTCTTGACCCCGGGAGTGTAAAAAAAAACCAGAATATCCTGACCCTGGAAGTGTGAAAAAAACACCAATTTTCCTGACTCCGGGAGTGTGAAAAAAATCCAATTTTCCTGACCCGGGGAGTTTGAAAAAAATCTGGTTTTCCTGAACCCGGGAGTTTGAAAAAAATCCAATTTTCCTGACCTGGGGAGTTTGAAAAATGTGATTTTCCTAACACCGGGAGTGTGAAAAAAATCAGAATTTCCTGACCCCGGGAGTGTGAAAAAATGTGATTTTCTTGACCCCGGGAGTGTGAAAAAAATCAGAATCTCCTGATCCAGGGAGTGTGAAAAAATCCACTTTTCCTGACCCCGGGAGTGTGAAAAAAACTCCAATTTTCCTGACGCCGGGAGTGTGAAAAAAATCCAATTTTCCTGACCCGGGGAGTTTGAAAAAAATCTGGTTTTCCTGAACCCGGGATTGTGAAAATATCCGTATTTTCTTGACCCCGGGAGTGTGAAAAAAATCAGAATTTCCTGACCCCAGGAGTGTGAAAAAAAGTGATTTTCTTGACCCCGGGAGTGTGAAAAAATCAGAATCTCCTGAACCCGGGAGTATGAAAAAATGTGATTTTCTTGACCCCGGGAGTGTGAAAAAAATCCAATTTTCCTGAACCCGGGAGTTTGAAAAAAATCTGGTTTTCCTGACCCCGGGAGTGTGAAAAAAATCCAATTTTCCTGACCCGTGGAGTTTGAAAAATGTGATTTTCCTAACACAGGGAGTGTGAAAAAATCAGAATCTCCTGAACCCAGGAGTGTGAAAAAATGTGATTTTCTTGACCCCGGGAGTGTGAAAAAAACACAATTTTACTGATCCCGGGAGTGTGAAAAAAATCCAAATTTCCTGACCCTGGGAGTGTGAAAAAAATCCAATTTTCCTGACCCCGGGAGTGTGAAAAAAACTCCAATTTTCCTGACCCCGGGAGTGTGAAAAAAATCCAATTTTCCTGACCCGGGGAGTTTGAAAAAAATCTGATTTTCCTGACCCCGGGAGTATAAAAATATCCGATTTTCCTGACCCCGGGAGTGTGAAAAATATCAGAATTTCCTCACCCCACGAGTGTGAAAAAATGTGACTTTCTTGACCCCTGGAGTGTGAAAAAAATTAAATTTTCCTGACCCCGGGAGTGTGAAAATATCTGATTTTCTTGACCCCGGGAGTGTGAAAAAATTTAAATTCTCCTGGCCCCAAGAGTGTTAAAAATGCAATTTTCCTGACCCTGGGAGTGTGAAAAAAATCCAATTTTCCTGACTCTAGGAGTGTGAAAACAATCCAATTTTCCTGACCCCGGGAGTGTGAAAAAAATCAGAATTTCCTGACCCCATGAGTGTGAAAAAAAGTGATTTTCTTGACCCCGGGAGTGTGAAAAAATCAGAATCTCCTGAACCCGGGAGTATGAAAAAATGTGATTTTCTTGACCCCGGGAGTGTGAAAAAAATCCAATTTTCCTGAACCCGGGAGTTTGAAAAAAATCTGGTTTTCCTGACCCCGGGAGTGTGAAAAAAATCCAATTTTCCTGACCCGGGGAGTTTGAAAAATGTGATTTTCCTAACACAGGGAGTGTGAAAAAATCAGAATCTCCTGAACCCAGGAGTGTGAAAAAATGTGATTTTCTTGACCCCGGTAGTGTGAAAAAAATCCAATTTTCCTGAACCCGGGAGAGCGAAAAAATGTGATTTTCTTGATCCCGGGAGTGTGAAAAAAATCCAAATTTCCTGACCCTGGGAGTGTGAAAAAAATCCAATTTTCCTGACCCCGGGAGTGTGAAAAAACCCAATTTTCCTGACCCCGGGAGTGTGAAAAAAACCCAATTTTCCTGACCCCGGGAGTGTGAAAAAATCCTATTTTTCCTGAACCCAGGAGTGTGAAAATATCCAATTTTCCTGACCCCGGGAGTGTGAAAAATATCAGAATTTCCTGACCCCGTGAGTGTGAAAAATGTGATTTTCCTAACACCGGGAGTGTGAAAAAAATTAAATTCTCCGGACCCCGGGAGTGTGAAAAATGTGATTTTCCTGACCCCGGGAGTGTGAAAAAAATCAGAATTTCCTGACCCCGGGAGTGCGAGAAAATGTGTTTTTCTTGACCCCGGGAGTGTAAAAAAAAACAGAATCTCCTGACCCTGGAAGTGTGAAAAAAACACCAATTTTCCTGACTCCGGGAGTGTGAAAAAAATCCAATTTTCCTGACCCGGGGAGTTTGAAAAAAATCTGGTTTTCCTGAACCCGGGAGTTTGAAAAAAATCCAATTTTCCTGACCTGGGGAGTTTGAAAAATGTGATTTTCCTAACACCGGGAGTGTGAAAAAAATCAGAATTTCCTGACCCCGGGAGTGTGAAAAAATGTGATTTTCTTGACCCCGGGAGTGTGAAAAAAATCAGAATCTCCTGATCCAGGGAGTGTGAAAAAATCCACTTTTCCTGACCCCGGGAGTGTGAAAAAAACTCCAATTTTCCTGACGCCGGGAGTGTGAAAAAAATCCAATTTTCCTGACCCGGGGAGTTTGAAAAAAATCTGGTTTTCCTGAACCCGGGATTGTGAAAATATCCGTATTTTCTTGACCCCGGGAGTGTGAAAAAAATCAGAATTTCCTGACCCCAGGAGTGTGAAAAAAGTGATTTTCTTGACCCCGGGAGTGTGAAAAAATCAGAATCTCCTGAACCCGGGAGTATGAAAAAATGTGATTTTCTTGACCCCGGGAGTGTGAAAAAAATCTGGTTTTCCTGACCCCGGGAGTGTGAAAAAAATCCAATTTTCCTGACCTGGGGAGTTTGAAAAATGTGATTTTCCTGAACCCGGGAGTTTGAAAAAAATCTGGTTTTCCTGACCCCGGGAGTGTGAAAAAAATCCAATTTTCCTGACCCGGGGAGTTTGAAAAATGTGATTTTCCTAACACAGGGAGTGTGAAAAAATCAGAATCTCCTGAACCCAGGAGTGTGAAAAAATGTGATTTTCTTGACCCCGGGAGTGTGAAAAAAACACAATTTTCCTGACCCGGGGAGTTTGAAAAAAATCTGATTTTCCTGAACCCGGGAGTATAAAAATATCCGATTTTCCTGACCCCGGGAGTGTGAAAAATATCAGAATTTCCTCACCCCACGAGTGTGAAAAAATGTGACTTTCTTGACCCCTGGAGTGTGAAAAAAATTAAATTTTCCTGACCCCGGGAGTGTGAAAATAACTGATTTTCTTGACCCCGGGAGTGTGAAAAAAATTTAAATTCTCCTGGCCCCAAGAGTGTTAAAAATGCAATTTTCCTGACCCTGGGAGTGTGAAAAATGTGATTTTCCTAACTCCGGGAGTGTGCAAAAAATCAGAATTTCCTGACCCTGGGAGTGTGAAAAAATGTGATTTTCTTGACCCCGGAAGTGTGAAAAAAATCAGAATCTCCTGAACCCGGGAGTGTGAAAAAATTGTGATTTTCTTGACCCCGGGAGTGTGAAAAAACCCAATTTTCCTGACACCGGGAGTGTCAAAAAAACCCAATTTTCCTGACCCCGGGAGTGTGAAAAAATCCTATTTTTCCTGAACCCAGGAGTGTGAAAATATCCAATTTTCCTGACCCCGGGAGTGTGAAAAATATCAGAATTTCCTGACCCCGTGAGTGTGAAAAATGTGATTTTCCTAACACCGGGAGTGTGAAAAAAATTAAATTCTCCGGACCCCGGGAGTGTGAAAAATGTGATTTTCCTGACCCCGGGAGTGTGAAAAAAATCAGAATTTCCTGACCCCGGGAGTGCGAGAAAATGTGTTTTTCTTGACCCCGGGAGTGTAAAAAAAACACAGAATCTCCTGACCCTGGAAGTGTGAAAAAAATCCAATTTTCCTGACCCCGGGAGTGTGAAGAAAATTCAATTTTCCTGACTCTAGGAGTGTGAAAACAATCCAATTTTCCTGACCCCGGGAGTATGAAAAAAACCAGAATCTCCTGAACCCGGGAGTGTGAAAAAATATGATTTTCTTGACCCCGGGAGTGTGAAAAAAATTAAATTCTCCTGACCCCGGGAGTGTGAAAAATGTGATTTTCCTAACACCGGGAGTGTGAAAAAAATCAGAATTTCCTGACCCCGGGAGTGCGAAAAAATGTGATTTTCTTGACCCCGGGAGTGTGAAAAAAATCAGAATCTCCTGACCCCGGGAGTGTGAAAAAATGTGATTTTCTTGACCCCGGGAGTGTGAAAAAAATCCAATTTTCCTGACCCGGGGAGTTTCAAAAAAATCTGGTTTTCCTGAACCCGGGAGTGTGAAAATATCCAATTTTCTTGACCCTGGGAGTGTGAAAAAAATCAGAATCTCCTGAACCCGGGAGTGTGAAAAAATGTGATATTCTTGACCCCGGGAGTGTCAAAAAAACCCAATTTTCCTGACCCCGGGATTGTGAAAAAAATCCAATTTTCCTGACCCCGGGAGTGTGAAAAAAATCCAATTTTCCTGACCCCGGGAGTGTGAAAAAACCCAATTTTCCTGACCCCGGGAGTGTGAAAAAAACCCAATTTTCCTGACCCCGGGAGTGTGAAAAAATCCTATTTTTCCTGAACCCAGGAGTGTGAAAATATCCAATTTTCCTGACCCCGGGAGTGTGAAAAATATCAGAATTTCCTGACCCCGTGAGTGTGAAAAATGTGATTTTCCTAACACCGGGAGTGTGAAAAAAATCCAATTTTCCTGACCCCGGGAGTGTGAAGAAAATTCAATTTTCCTGACTCTAGGAGTGTGAAAACAATCCAATTTTCCTGACCCCGGGAGTATGAAAAAAACCAGAATCTCCTGAACCCGGGAGTGTGAAAAAATATGATTTTCTTGACCCCGGGAGTGTGAAAAAAATTAAATTCTCCTGACCCCGGGAGTGTGAAAAATGTGATTTTCCTAACACCGGGAGTGTGAAAAAAATCAGAATTTCCTGACCCCGGGAGTGCGAAAAAATGTGATTTTCTTGACCCCGGGAGTGTGAAAAAAATCAGAATCTCCTGACCCCGGGAGTGTGAAAAAATGTGATTTTCTTGACCCCGGGAGTGTGAAAAAAATCCAATTTTCCTGACCCGGGGAGTTTCAAAAAAATCTGGTTTTCCTGAACCCGGGAGTGTGAAAATATCCAATTTGCTTGACCCTGGGAGTGTGAAAAAAATCAGAATCTCCTGAACCCGGGAGTGTGAAAAAATGTGATATTCTTGACCCCGGGAGTGTCAAAAAAACCCAATTTTCCTGACCCCGGGATTGTGAAAAAAATCCAATTTTCCTGACCCCGGGAGTGTGAAAAAAATCCAATTTTCCTGACCCCGGGAGTGTGAAAAAAATCCAATTTTCCTGACCCTGGGAGTGTGAAAAAAATCCAATTTTCCTGACCCCGGGAGTGTGAAAAAACCCAATTTTCCTGACCCCGGGAGTGTGAAAAAAACCCAATTTTCCTGACCCCGGGAGTGTGAAAAAATCCTATTTTTCCTGAACCCAGGAGTGTGAAAATATCCAATTTTCCTGACCCCGGGAGTGTGAAAAATATCAGAATTTCCTGACCCCGTGAGTGTGAAAAATGTGATTTTCCTAACACCGGGAGTGTGAAAAAAATTAAATTCTCCGGACCCCGGGAGTGTGAAAAATGTGATTTTCCTGACCCCGGGAGTGTGAAAAAAATCAGAATTTCCTGACCCCGGGAGTGCGAGAAAATGTGTTTTTCTTGACCCCGGGAGTGTAAAAAAAACCCAGAATCTCCTGACCCTGGAAGTGTGAAAAAAACACCAATTTTCCTGACTCCGGGAGTGTGAAAAAAATCCAATTTTCCTGACCCGGGGAGTTTGAAAAAAATCTGGTTTTCCTGAACCCGGGAGTTTGAAAAAAATCCAATTTTCCTGACCTGGGGAGTTTGAAAAATGTGATTTTCCTAACACCGGGAGTGTGAAAAAAATCAGAATTTCCTGACCCCGGGAGTGTGAAAAAATGTGATTTTCTTGACCCCGGGAGTGTGAAAAAAATCAGAATCTCCTGATCCAGGGAGTGTGAAAAAATCCACTTTTCCTGACCCCGGGAGTGTGAAAAAACCTCCAATTTTCCTGACGCCGGGAGTGTGAAAAAAATCCAATTTTCCTGACCCGGGGAGTTTGAAAAAAATCTGGTTTTCCTGAACCCGGGATTGTGAAAATATCCGTATTTTCTTGACCCCGGGAGTGTGAAAAAAATCAGAATTTCCTGACCCCAGGAGTGTGAAAAAAAGTGATTTTCTTGTCCCCGGGAGTGTGAAATAATCAGAATCTCCTGAACCCGGGAGTATGAAAAAATGTGATTTTCTTGACCCCGGGAGTGTGAAAAAAATCCAATTTTCCTGAACCCGGGAGTTTGAAAAAAATCTGGTTTTCCTGACCCCGGGAGTGTGAAAAAAATCCAATTTTCCTGACCCGGGGAGTTTGAAAAATGTGATTTTCCTAACACAGGGAGTGTGAAAAAATCAGAATCTCCTGAACCCAGGAGTGTGAAAAAATTCTATTTTTCCTGAACCCAGGAGTGTGAAAATATCCAATTTTCCTGACCCCGGGAGTGTGAAAAATATCAGAATTTCCTGACCCCGTGAGTGTGAAAAATGTGATTTTCCTAACACCGGGAGTGTGAAAAAAATTAAATTCTCCGGACCCCGGGAGTGTGAAAAATGTGATTTTCCTGACCCCGGGAGTGTGATAAAAATCAGAATTTCCTGACCCCGGGAGTGCGAGAAAATGTGTTTTTCTTGACCCCGGGAGTGTAAAAAAAAAACCAGAATCTCCTGACCCTGGAAGTGTGAAAAAAACACCAATTTTCCTGACTCCGGGAGTGTGAAAAAAATCCAATTTTCCTGACCCGGGGAGTTTGAAAAAAATCTGGTTTTCCTGAACCCGGGAGTTTGAAAAAAATCCAATTTTCCTGACCTGGGGAGTTTGAAAAATGTGATTTTCCTAACACCGGGAGTGTGAAAAAAATCAGAATTTCCTGACCCCGGGAGTGTGAAAAAATGTGATTTTCTTGACCCCGGGAGTGTGAAAAAAATCAGAATCTCCTGATCCAGGGAGTGTGAAAAAATCCACTTTTCCTGACCCCGGGAGTGTGAAAAAAACTCCAATTTTCCTGACGCCGGGAGTGTGAAAAAAATCCAATTTTCCTGACCCGGGGAGTTTGAAAAAAATCTGGTTTTCCTGAACCCGGGATTGTGAAAATATCCGTATTTTCTTGACCCCGGGAGTGTGAAAAAAATCAGAATTTCCTGACCCCAGGAGTGTGAAAAAAAGTGATTTTCTTGTCCCCGGGAGTGTGAAAAAATCAGAATCTCCTGAACCCGGGAGTATGAAAAAATGTGATTTTCTTGACCCCGGGAGTGTGAAAAAAATCCAATTTTCCTGAACCCGGGAGTTTGAAAAAAATCTGGTTTTCCTGACCCCGGGAGTGTGAAAAAAATCCAATTTTCCTGACCCGGGGAGTTTGAAAAATGTGATTTTCCTAACACAGGGAGTGTGAAAAAATCAGAATCTCCTGAACCCAGGAGTGTGAAAAAATGTGATTTTCTTGACCCCGGGAGTGTGAAAAAAACACAATTTTACTGATCCCGGGAGTGTGAAAAAAATCCAAATTTCCTGACCCTGGGAGTGTGAAAAAAATCCAATTTTCCTGACCCCGGGAGTGTGAAAAAAACTCCAATTTTCCTGACCCCGGGAGTGAGAAAAAAATCCAATTTTCCTGACCCGGGGAGTTTGAAAAAAATCTGATTTTCCTGAACCCGGGAGTATAAAAATATCCGATTTTCCTGACCCCGGGAGTGTGAAAAATATCAGAATTTCCTCACCCCACGAGTGTGAAAAAATGTGACTTTCTTGACCCCTGGAGTGTGAAAAAAATTAAATTTTCCTGACCCCGGGAGTGTGAAAATATCTGATTTTCTTGACCCCGGGAGTGTGAAAAAAATTTAAATTCTCCTGGCCCCAAGAGTGTTAAAAATGCAATTTTCCTGACCCTGGGAGTGTGAAAAATGTGATTTTCCTAACTCCGGGAGTGTGCAAAAAATCAGAATTTCCTGACCCCGGGAGTGTGAAAAAATGTGATTTTCTTGACCCCGGAAGTGTGAAAAAAATCAGAATCTCCTGAACCCGGGAGTGTGAAAAAATTGTGATTTTCTTGACCCCGGGAGTGTGAAAAAACCCAATTTTCCTGACACCGGGAGTGTCAAAAAAACCCAATTTTCCTGACCCCGGGAGTGTGAAAAAATCCTATTTTTCCTGAACCCAGGAGTGTGAAAATATCCAATTTTCCTGACCCCGGGAGTGTGAAAAATATCAGAATTTCCTGACCCCGTGAGTGTGAAAAATGTGATTTTCCTAACACCGGGAGTGTGAAAAAAATTAAATTCTCCGGACCCCGGGAGTGTGAAAAATGTGATTTTCCTGACCCCGGGAGTGTGAAAAAAATCAGAATTTCCTGACCCCGGGAGTGCGAGAAAATGTGTTTTTCTTGACCCCGGGAGTGTAAAAAAAAAACACAGAATCTCCTGACCCTGGAAGTGTGAAAAAAATCCAATTTTCCTGACCCCGGGAGTGTGAAGAAAATTCAATTTTCCTGACTCTAGGAGTGTGAAAACAATCCAATTTTCCTGACCCCGGGAGTATGAAAAAAACCAGAATCTCCTGAACCCGGGAGTGTGAAAAAATATGATTTTCTTGACCCCGGGAGTGTGAAAAAAATTAAATTCTCCTGACCCCGGGAGTGTGAAAAATGTGATTTTCCTAACACCGGGAGTGTGAAAAAAATCAGAATTTCCTGACCCCGGGAGTGCGAAAAAATGTGATTTTCTTGACCCCGGGAGTGTGAAAAAAATCAGAATCTCCTGACCCCGGGAGTGTGAAAAAATGTGATTTTCTTGACCCCGGGAGTGTGAAAAAAATCCAATTTTCCTGACCCGGGGAGTTTCAAAAAAATCTGGTTTTCCTGAACCCGGGAGTGTGAAAATATCCAATTTTCTTGACCCTGGGAGTGTGAAAAAAATCAGAATCTCCTGAACCCGGGAGTGTGAAAAAATGTGATATTCTTGACCCCGGGAGTGTAAAAAAAACCCAATTTTCCTGACCCCGGGATTGTGAAAAAAATCCAATTTTCCTGACCCCGGGAGTGTGAAAAAAATCCAATTTTCCTGACCCCGGGAGTGTGAAAAAAATCCAATTTTCCTGACCCTGGGAGTGTGAAAAAAATCCAATTTTCCTGACCCCGGGAGTGTGAAAAAACCCAATTTTCCTGACCCCGGGAGTGTGAAAAAAACCCAATTTTCCTGACCCCGGGAGTGTGAAAAAATCCTATTTTTCCTGAACCCAGGAGTGTGAAAATATCCAATTTTCCTGACCCCGGGAGTGTGAAAAATATCAGAATTTCCTGACCCCGTGAGTGTGAAAAATGTGATTTTCCTAACACCGGGAGTGTGAAAAAAATTAAATTCTCCGGACCCCGGGAGTGTGAAAAATGTGATTTTCCTGACCCCGGGAGTGTGAAAAAAATCAGAATTTCCTGACCCCGGGAGTGCGAGAAAATGTGTTTTTCTTGACCCCAGGAGTGTAAAAAAAAACCAGAATCTCCTGACCCTGGAAGTGTGAAAAAAAACACCAATTTTCCTGACTCCGGGAGTGTGAAAAAAATCCAATTTTCCTGACCCGGGGAGTTTGAAAAAAATCTGGTTTTCCTGAACCCGGGAGTTTGAAAAAAATCCAATTTTCCTGACCTGGGGAGTTTGAAAAATGTGATTTTCCTAACACCGGGAGTGTGAAAAAAATCAGAATTTCCTGACCCCGGGAGTGTGAAAAAATGTGATTTTCTTGACCCCGGGAGTGTGAAAAAAATCAGAATCTCCTGATCCAGGGAGTGTGAAAAAATCCACTTTTCCTGACCCCGGGAGTGTGAAAAAAACTCCAATTTTCCTGACGCCGGGAGTGTGAAAAAAATCCAATTTTCCTGACCCGGGGAGTTTGAAAAAAATCTGGTTTTCCTGAACCCGGGATTGTGAAAATATCCGTATTTTCTTGACCCCGGGAGTGTGAAAAAAATCAGAATTTCCTGACCCCAGGAGTGTGAAAAAAAGTGATTTTCTTGTCCCCGGGAGTGTGAAAAAATCAGAATCTCCTGAACCCGGGAGTATGAAAAAATGTGATTTTCTTGACCCCGGGAGTGTGAAAAAAATCCAATTTTCCTGAACCCGGGAGTTTGAAAAAAATCTGGTTTTCCTGACCCCGGGAGTGTGAAAAAAATCCAATTTTCCTGACCCGGGGAGTTTGAAAAATGTGATTTTCCTAACACAGGGAGTGTGAAAAAATCAGAATCTCCTGAACCCAGGAGTGTGAAAAAATGTGATTTTCTTGACCCCGGGAGTGTGAAAAAAACACAATTTTACTGATCCCGGGAGTGTGAAAATAATCCAAATTTCCTGACCCTGGGAGTGTGAAAAAAATCCAATTTTCCTGACCCCGGGAGTGTGAAAAAAACTCCAATTTTCCTGACCCCGGGAGTGTGAAAAAAATCCAATTTTCCTGACCCGGGGAGTTTGAAAAAAATCTGATTTTCCTGAACCCGGGAGTATAAAAATATCCGATTTTCCTGACCCCGGGAGTGTGAAAAATATCAGAATTTCCTCACCCCACGAGTGTGAAAAAATGTGACTTTCTTGACCCCTGGAGTGTGAAAAAAATTAAATTTTCCTGACCCCGGGAGTGTGAAAATATCTGATTTTCTTGACCCCGGGAGTGTGAAAAAAATTTAAATTCTCCTGGCCCCAAGAGTGTTAAAAATGCAATTTTCCTGACCCTGGGAGTGTGAAAAATGTGATTTTCCTAACTCCGGGAGTGTGCAAAAAATCAGAATTTCCTGACCCCGGGAGTGTGAAAAAATGTGATTTTCTTGACCCCGGAAGTGTGAAAAAAATCAGAATCTCCTGAACCCGGGAGTGTGAAAAAATTGTGATTTTCTTGACCCCGGGAGTGTGAAAAAACCCAATTTTCCTGACACCGGGAGTGTCAAAAAAACCCAATTTTCCTGACCCCGGGAGTGTGAAAAAATCCTATTTTTCCTGAACCCAGGAGTGTGAAAATATCCAATTTTCCTGACCCCGGGAGTGTGAAAAATATCAGAATTTCCTGACCCCGTGAGTGTGAAAAATGTGATTTTCCTAACACCGGGAGTGTGAAAAAAATTAAATTCTCCGGACCCCGGGAGTGTGAAAAATGTGATTTTCCTGACCCCGGGAGTGTGAAAAAAATCAGAATTTCCTGACCCCGGGAGTGCGAGAAAATGTGTTTTTCTTGACCCCGGGAGTGTAAAAAAAAAACACAGAATCTCCTGACCCTGGAAGTGTGAAAAAAATCCAATTTTCCTGACCCCGGGAGTGTGAAGAAAATTCAATTTTCCTGACTCTAGGAGTGTGAAAACAATCCAATTTTCCTGACCCCGGGAGTATGAAAAAAACCAGAATCTCCTGAACCCGGGAGTGTGAAAAAATATGATTTTCTTGACCCCGGGAGTGTGAAAAAAATTAAATTCTCCTGACCCCGGGAGTGTGAAAAATGTGATTTTCCTAACACCGGGAGTGTGAAAAAAATCAGAATTTCCTGACCCCGGGAGTGCGAAAAAATGTGATTTTCTTGACCCCGGGAGTGTGAAAAAAATCAGAATCTCCTGACCCCGGGAGTGTGAAAAAATGTGATTTTCTTGACCCCGGGAGTGTGAAAAAAATCCAATTTTCCTGACCCGGGGAGTTTCAAAAAAATCTGGTTTTCCTGAACCCGGGAGTGTGAAAATATCCAATTTTCTTGACCCTGGGAGTGTGAAAAAAATCAGAATCTCCTGAACCCGGGAGTGTGAAAAAATGTGATATTCTTGACCCCGGGAGTGTAAAAAAAACCCAATTTTCCTGACCCCGGGATTGTGAAAAAAATCCAATTTTCCTGACCCCGGGAGTGTGAAAAAAATCCAATTTTCCTGACCCCGGGAGTGTGAAAAAAATCCAATTTTCCTGACCCTGGGAGTGTGAAAAAAATCCAATTTTCCTGACCCCGGGAGTGTGAAAAAACCCAATTTTCCTGACCCCGGGAGTGTGAAAAAAAACCAATTTTCCTGACCCCGGGAGTGTGAAAAAATCCTATTTTTCCTGAACCCAGGAGTGTGAAAATATCCAATTTTCCTGACCCCGGGAGTGTGAAAAATATCAGAATTTCCTGACCCCGTGAGTGTGAAAAATGTGATTTTCCTAACACCGGGAGTGTGAAAAAAATCCAATTTTCCTGACCCTGGGAGTGTGAAAAAAATCCAATTTTCCTGACCCTGGGAGTGTGAAGAAAATTCAATTTTCCTGACTCTAGGAGTGTGAAAACAATCCAATTTTCCTGACCCCGGGAGTATGAAAAAAACCAGAATCTCCTGAACCCGGGAGTGTGAAAAAATATGATTTTCTTGACCCCGGGAGTGTGAAAAAAATTAAATTCTCCTGACCCCGGGAGTGTGAAAAATGTGATTTTCCTAACACCGGGAGTGTGAAAAAAATCAGAATTTCCTGACCCCGGGAGTGCGAAAAAATGTGATTTTCTTGACCCCGGGAGTGTGAAAAAAATCAGAATCTCCTGACCCCGGGAGTGTGAAAAAATGTGATTTTCTTGACCCCGGGAGTGTGAAAAAAATCCAATTTTCCTGACCCGGGGAGTTTCAAAAAAATCTGGTTTTCCTGAACCCGGGAGTGTGAAAATATCCAATTTTCTTGACCCTGGGAGTGTGAAAAAAATCAGAATCTCCTGAACCTGGGAGTGTGAAAAAATGTGATATTCTTGACCCCGGGAGTGTCAAAAAAACCCAATTTTCCTGACCCCGGGATTGTGAAAAAAATCCAATTTTCCTGACCCCGGGAGTGTGAAAAAAATCCAATTTTCCTGACCCCGGGAGTGTGAAAAAAATCCAATTTTCCTGACCCTGGGAGTGTGAAAAAAATCCAATTTTCCTGACCCCGGGAGTGTGAAAAAACCCAATTTTCCTGACCCCGGGAGTGTGAAAAAAACCCAATTTTCCTGACCCCGGGAGTGTGAAAAAATCCTATTTTTCCTGAACCCAGGAGTGTGAAAATATCCAATTTTCCTGACCCCGGGAGTGTGAAAAATATCAGAATTTCCTGACCCCGTGAGTGTGAAAAATGTGATTTTCCTAACACCGGGAGTGTGAAAAAAATTAAATTCTCCGGACCCCGGGAGTGTGAAAAATGTGATTTTCCTGACCCCGGGAGTGTGAAAAAAATCAGAATTTCCTGACCCCGGGAGTGCGAGAAAATGTGTTTTTCTTGACCCCGGGAGTGTAAAAAAAAACCAGAATCTCCTGACCCTGGAAGTGTGAAAAAAACACCAATTTTCCTGACTCCGGGAGTGTGAAAAAAATCCAATTTTCCTGACCCGGGGAGTTTGAAAAAAATCTGGTTTTCCTGAACCCGGGAGTTTGAAAAAAATCCAATTTTCCTGACCTGGGGAGTTTGAAAAATGTGATTTTCCTAACACCGGGAGTGTGAAAAAAATCAGAATTTCCTGACCCCGGGAGTGTGAAAAAATGTGATTTTCTTGACCCCGGGAGTGTGAAAAAAATTAGAATCTCCTGATCCAGGGAGTGTGAAAAAATCCACTTTTCCTGACCCCGGGAGTGTGAAAAAAACTCCAATTTTCCTGACACCGGGAGTGTGAAAAAAATCTGGTTTTCCTGAACCCGGGATTGTGAAAATATCCGTATTTTCTTGACCCCGGGAGTGTGAAAAAAATCAGAATTTCCTGACCCCAGGAGTGTGAAAAAAAGTGATTTTCTTGACCCCGGGAGTGTGAAAAAATCAGAATCTCCTGAACCCGGGAGTATGAAAAAATGTGATTTTCTTGACCCCGGGAGTGTGAAAAAAATCCAATTTTCCTGAACCCGGGAGTTTGAAAAAAATCTGGTTTTCCTGACCCCGGGAGTGTGAAAAAATCCTATTTTTCCTGAACCCAGGAGTGTGAAAATATCCAATTTTCCTGACCCCGGGAGTGTGAAAAATATCAGAATTTCCTGACCCCGTGAGTGTGAAAAATGTGATTTTCCTAACACCGGGAGTGTGAAAAAAATTAAATTCTCCGGACACCGGGAGTGTGAAAAATGTGATTTTCCTGACCCCGGGAGTGTGAAAAAAATCAGAATTTCCTGACCCCGGGAGTGCGAGAAAATGTGTTTTTCTTGACCCCGGGAGTGTAAAAAAAAACCAGAATCTCCTGACCCTGGAAGTGTGAAAAAAACACCAATTTTCCTGACTCCGGGAGTGTGAAAAAAATCCAATTTTCCTGACCCGGGGAGTTTGAAAAAAATCTGGTTTTCCTGAACCCGGGAGTTTGAAAAAAATCCAATTTTCCTGACCTGGGGAGTTTGAAAAATGTGATTTTCCTAACACCGGGAGTGTGAAAAAAATCAGAATTTCCTGACCCCGGGAGTGTGAAAAAATGTGATTTTCTTGACCCCGGGAGTGTGAAAAAAATCAGAATCTCCTGATCCAGGGAGTGTGAAAAAATCCACTTTTCCTGACCCCGGGAGTGTGAAAAAAACTCCAATTTTCCTGACACCGGGAGTGTGAAAAAAATCCAATTTTTCTGACCCGGGGAGTTTGAAAAAAATCTGGTTTTCCTGAACCCGGGATTGTGAAAATATCCGTATTTTCTTGACCCCGGGAGTGTGAAAAAAATCAGAATTTCCTGACCCCAGGAGTGTGAAAAAAAGTGATTTTCTTGACCCCGGGAGTGTGAAAAAATCAGAATCTCCTGAACCCGGGAGTATGAAAAAATGTGATTTTCTTGACCCCGGGAGTGTGAAAAAAATCCAATTTTCCTGAACCCGGGAGTTTGAAAAAAATCTGGTTTTCCTGACCCCGGGAGTGTGAAAAAAATCCAATTTTCCTGACCCGTGGAGTTTGAAAAATGTGATTTTCCTAACACAGGGAGTGTGAAAAAATCAGAATCTCCTGAACCCAGGAGTGTGAAAAAATGTGATTTTCTTGACCCCGGGAGTGTGAAAAAAACACAATTTTACTGATCCCGGGAGTGTGAAAAAAATCCAAATTTCCTGACCCTGGGAGTGTGAAAAAAATCCAATTTTCCTGACCCCGGGAGTGTGAAAAAAACTCCAATTTTCCTGACCCCGGGAGTGTGAAAAAAATCCAATTTTCCTGACCCGGGGAGTTTGAAAAAAATCTGATTTTCCTGAACCCGGGAGTATAAAAATATCCGATTTTCCTGACCCCGGGAGTGTGAAAAATATCAGAATTTCCTCACCCCACGAGTGTGAAAAAATGTGACTTTCTTGACCCCTGGAGTGTGAAAAAAATTAAATTTTCCTGACCCCGGGAGTGTGAAAATATCTGATTTTCTTGACCCCGGGAGTGTGAAAAAAATTTAAATTCTCCTGGCCCCAAGAGTGTTAAAAATGCAATTTTCCTGACCCTGGGAGTGTGAAAAATGTGATTTTCCTAACTCCGGGAGTGTGCAAAAAATCAGAATTTCCTGACCCCGGGAGTGTGAAAAAATGTGATTTTCTTGACCCCGGAAGTGTGAAAAAAATCAGAATCTCCTGAACCCGGGAGTGTGAAAAAATTGTGATTTTCTTGACCCCGGGAGTGTGAAAAAACCCAATTTTCCTGACACCGGGAGTGTCAAAAAAACCCAATTTTCCTGACCCCGGGAGTGTGAAAAAATCCTATTTTTCCTGAACCCAGGAGTGTGAAAATATCCAATTTTCCTGACCCCGGGAGTGTGAAAAATATCAGAATTTCCTGACCCCGTGAGTGTGAAAAATGTGATTTTCCTAACACCGGGAGTGTGAAAAAAATTAAATTCTCCGGACCCCGGGAGTGTGAAAAATGTGATTTTCCTGACCCCGGGAGTGTGAAAAAAATCAGAATTTCCTGACCCCGGGAGTGCGAGAAAATGTGTTTTTCTTGACCCCGGGAGTGTAAAAAAAAAACACAGAATCTCCTGACCCTGGAAGTGTGAAAAAAATCCAATTTTCCTGACCCCGGGAGTGTGAAGAAAATTCAATTTTCCTGACTCTAGGAGTGTGAAAACAATCCAATTTTCCTGACCCCGGGAGTATGAAAAAAACCAGAATCTCCTGAACCCGGGAGTGTGAAAAAATATGATTTTCTTGACCCCGGGAGTGTGAAAAAAATTAAATTCTCCTGACCCCGGGAGTGTGAAAAATGTGATTTTCCTAACACCGGGAGTGTGAAAAAAATCAGAATTTCCTGACCCCGGGAGTGCGAAAAAATGTGATTTTCTTGACCCCGGGAGTGTGAAAAAAATCAGAATCTCCTGACCCCGGGAGTGTGAAAAAATGTGATTTTCTTGACCCCGGGAGTGTGAAAAAAATCCAATTTTCCTGACCCGGGGAGTTTCAAAAAAATCTGGTTTTCCTGAACCCGGGAGTGTGAAAATATCCAATTTTCTTGACCCTGGGAGTGTGAAAAAAATCAGAATCTCCTGAACCCGGGAGTGTGAAAAAATGTGATATTCTTGACCCCGGGAGTGTAAAAAAAACCCAATTTTCCTGACCCCGGGATTGTGAAAAAAATCCAATTTTCCTGACCCCGGGAGTGTGAAAAAAATCCAATTTTCCTGACCCCGGGAGTGTGAAAAAAATCCAATTTTCCTGACCCTGGGAGTGTGAAAAAAATCCAATTTTCCTGACCCCGGGAGTGTGAAAAAACCCAATTTTCCTGACCCCGGGAGTGTGAAAAAAACCCAATTTTCCTGACCCCGGGAGTGTGAAAAAATCCTATTTTTCCTGAACCCAGGAGTGTGAAAATATCCAATTTTCCTGACCCCGGGAGTGTGAAAAATATCAGAATTTCCTGACCCCGTGAGTGTGAAAAATGTGATTTTCCTAACACCGGGAGTGTGAAAAAAATTAAATTCTCCGGACCCCGGGAGTGTGAAAAATGTGATTTTCCTGACCCCGGGAGTGTGAAAAAAATCAGAATTTCCTGACCCCGGGAGTGCGAGAAAATGTGTTTTTCTTGACCCCGGGAGTGTAAAAAAAAACCAGAATCTCCTGACCCTGGAAGTGTGAAAAAAACACCAATTTTCCTGACTCCGGGAGTGTGAAAAAAATCCAATTTTCCTGACCCGGGGAGTTTGAAAAAAATCTGGTTTTCCTGAACCCGGGAGTTTGAAAAAAATCCAATTTTCCTGACCTGGGGAGTTTGAAAAATGTGATTTTCCTAACACCGGGAGTGTGAAAAAAATCAGAATTTCCTGACCCCGGGAGTGTGAAAAAATGTGATTTTCTTGACCCCGGGAGTGTGAAAAAAATCAGAATCTCCTGATCCAGGGAGTGTGAAAAAATCCACTTTTCCTGACCCCGGGAGTGTGAAAAAAACTCCAATTTTCCTGACGCCGGGAGTGTGAAAAAAATCCAATTTTCCTGACCCGGGGAGTTTGAAAAAAATCTGGTTTTCCTGAACCCGGGATTGTGAAAATATCCGTATTTTCTTGACCCCGGGAGTGTGAAAAAAATCAGAATTTCCTGACCCCAGGAGTGTGAAAAAAAGTGATTTTCTTGTCCCCGGGAGTGTGAAAAAATCAGAATCTCCTGAACCCGGGAGTATGAAAAAATGTGATTTTCTTGACCCCGGGAGTGTGAAAAAAATCCAATTTTCCTGAACCCGGGAGTTTGAAAAAAATCTGGTTTTCCTGACCCCGGGAGTGTGAAAAAAATCCAATTTTCCTGACCCGGGGAGTTTGAAAAATGTGATTTTCCTAACACAGGGAGTGTGAAAAAATCAGAATCTCCTGAACCCAGGAGTGTGAAAAAATGTGATTTTCTTGACCCCGGGAGTGTGAAAAAAACACAATTTTACTGATCCCGGGAGTGTGAAAAAAATCCAAATTTCCTGACCCTGGGAGTGTGAAAAAAATCCAATTTTCCTGACCCCGGGAGTGTGAAAAAAACTCCAATTTTCCTGACCCCGGGAGTGTGAAAAAAATCCAATTTTCCTGACCCGGGGAGTTTGAAAAAAATCTGATTTTCCTGAACCCGGGAGTATAAAAATATCCGATTTTCCTGACCCCGGGAGTGTGAAAAATATCAGAATTTCCTCACCCCACGAGTGTGAAAAAATGTGACTTTCTTGACCCCTGGAGTGTGAAAAAAATTAAATTTTCCTGACCCCGGGAGTGTGAAAATATCTGATTTTCTTGACCCCGGGAGTGTGAAAAAAATTTAAATTCTCCTGGCCCCAAGAGTGTTAAAAATGCAATTTTCCTGACCCTGGGAGTGTGAAAAATGTGATTTTCCTAACTCCGGGAGTGTGCAAAAAATCAGAATTTCCTGACCCCGGGAGTGTGAAAAAATGTGATTTTCTTGACCCCGGAAGTGTGAAAAAAATCAGAATCTCCTGAACCCGGGAGTGTGAAAAAATTGTGATTTTCTTGACCCCGGGAGTGTGAAAAAACCCAATTTTCCTGACACCGGGAGTGTCAAAAAAACCCAATTTTCCTGACCCCGGGAGTGTGAAAAAATCCTATTTTTCCTGAACCCAGGAGTGTGAAAATATCCAATTTTCCTGACCCCGGGAGTGTGAAAAATATCAGAATTTCCTGACCCCGTGAGTGTGAAAAATGTGATTTTCCTAACACCGGGAGTGTGAAAAAAATTAAATTCTCCGGACCCCGGGAGTGTGAAAAATGTGATTTTCCTGACCCCGGGAGTGTGAAAAAAATCAGAATTTCCTGACCCCGGGAGTGCGAGAAAATGTGTTTTTCTTGACCCCGGGAGTGTAAAAAAAAAACACAGAATCTCCTGACCCTGGAAGTGTGAAAAAAATCCAATTTTCCTGACCCCGGGAGTGTGAAGAAAATTCAATTTTCCTGACTCTAGGAGTGTGAAAACAATCCAATTTTCCTGACCCCGGGAGTATGAAAAAAACCAGAATCTCCTGAACCCGGGAGTGTGAAAAAATATGATTTTCTTGACCCCGGGAGTGTGAAAAAAATTAAATTCTCCTGACCCCGGGAGTGTGAAAAATGTGATTTTCCTAACACCGGGAGTGTGAAAAAAATCAGAATTTCCTGACCCCGGGAGTGCGAAAAAATGTGATTTTCTTGACCCCGGGAGTGTGAAAAAAATCAGAATCTCCTGACCCCGGGAGTGTGAAAAAATGTGATTTTCTTGACCCCGGGAGTGTGAAAAAAATCCAATTTTCCTGACCCGGGGAGTTTCAAAAAAATCTGGTTTTCCTGAACCCGGGAGTGTGAAAATATCCAATTTTCTTGACCCTGGGAGTGTGAAAAAAATCAGAATCTCCTGAACCCGGGAGTGTGAAAAAATGTGATATTCTTGACCCCGGGAGTGTCAAAAAAACCCAATTTTCCTGACCCCGGGATTGTGAAAAAAATCCAATTTTCCTGACCCCGGGAGTGTGAAAAAAATCCAATTTTCCTGACCCCGGGAGTGTGAAAAAAATCCAATTTTCCTGACCCTGGGAGTGTGAAAAAAATCCAATTTTCCTGACCCCGGGAGTGTGAAAAAACCCAATTTTCCTGACCCCGGGAGTGTGAAAAAAACCCAATTTTCCTGACCCCGGGAGTGTGAAAAAATCCTATTTTTCCTGAACCCAGGAGTGTGAAAATATCCAATTTTCCTGACCCCGGGAGTGTGAAAAATATCAGAATTTCCTGACCCCGTGAGTGTGAAAAATGTGATTTTCCTAACACCGGGAGTGTGAAAAAAATTAAATTCTCCGGACCCCGGGAGTGTGAAAAATGTGATTTTCCTGACCCCGGGAGTGTGAAAAAAATCAGAATTTCCTGACCCCGGGAGTGCGAGAAAATGTGTTTTTCTTGACCCCGGGAGTGTAAAAAAAAACCAGAATCTCCTGACCCTGGAAGTGTGAAAAAAACACCAATTTTCCTGACTCCGGGAGTGTGAAAAAAATCCAATTTTCCTGACCCGGGGAGTTTGAAAAAAATCTGGTTTTCCTGAACCCGGGAGTTTGAAAAAAATCCAATTTTCCTGACCTGGGGAGTTTGAAAAATGTGATTTTCCTAACACCGGGAGTGTGAAAAAAATCAGAATTTCCTGACCCCGGGAGTGTGAAAAAATATGATTTTCTTGACCCCGGGAGTGTGAAAAAAATCAGAATCTCCTGATCCAGGGAGTGTGAAAAAATCCACTTTTCCTGACCCCGGGAGTGTGAAAAAAACTCCAATTTTCCTGACACCGGGAGTGTGAAAAAAATCCAATTTTTCTGACCCGGGGAGTTTGAAAAAAATCTGGTTTTCCTGAACCCGGGATTGTGAAAATATCCGTATTTTCTTGACCCCGGGAGTGTGAAAAAAATCAGAATTTCCTGACCCCAGGAGTGTGAAAAAAAGTGATTTTCTTGACCCCGGGAGTGTGAAAAAATCAGAATCTCCTGAACCCGGGAGTATGAAAAAATGTGATTTTCTTGACCCCGGGAGTGTGAAAAAAATCCAACTTTCCTGAACCCGGGAGTTTGAAAAAAATCTGGTTTTCCTGACCCCGGGAGTGTGAAAAAAATCCAATTTTCCTGACCCGTGGAGTTTGAAAAATGTGATTTTCCTAACACAGGGAGTGTGAAAAAATCAGAATCTCCTGAACCCAGGAGTGTGAAAAAATGTGATTTTCTTGACCCCGGGAGTGTGAAAAAAACACAATTTTACTGATCCCGGGAGTGTGAAAAAAATCCAAATTTCCTGACCCTGGGAGTGTGAAAAAAATCCAATTTTCCTGACCCCGGGAGTGTGAAAAAAACTCCAATTTTCCTGACCCCGGGAGTGTGAAAAAAATCCAATTTTCCTGACCCGGGGAGTTTGAAAAAAATCTGATTTTCCTGAACCCGGGAGTATAAAAATATCCGATTTTCCTGACCCCGGGAGTGTGAAAAATATCAGAATTTCCTCACCCCACGAGTGTGAAAAAATGTGACTTTCTTGACCCCTGGAGTGTGAAAAAAATTAAATTTTCCTGACCCCGGGAGTGTGAAAATATCTGATTTTCTTGACCCCGGGAGTGTGAAAAAAATTTAAATTCTCCTGGCCCCAAGAGTGTTAAAAATGCAATTTTCCTGACCCTGGGAGTGTGAAAAAAATCCAATTTTCCTGACTCTGGGAGTGTGAAAACAATCCAATTTTCCTGACCCCGGGAGTGTGAAAAAAATCAGAATTTCCTGACCCCAGGAGTGTGAAAAAAGTGATTTTCTTGACCCCGGGAGTGTGAAAAAATCAGAATCTCCTGAACCCGGGAGTATGAAAAAATGTGATTTTCTTGACCCCGGGAGTGTGAAAAAAATCCAATTTTCCTGAACCCGGGAGTTTGAAAAAAATCTGGTTTTCCTGACCCCGGGAGTGTGAAAAAAATCCAATTTTCCTGACCCGGGGAGTTTGAAAAATGTGATTTTCCTAACACAGGGAGTGTGAAAAAATCAGAATCTCCTGAACCCAGGAGTGTGAAAAAATGTGATTTTCTTGACCCCGGTAGTGTGAAAAAAATCCAATTTTCCTGAACCCGGGAGAGCGAAAAAATGTGATTTTCTTGATCCCGGGAGTGTGAAAAAAATCCAAATTTCCTGACCCTGGGAGTGTGAAAAAAATCCAATTTTCCTGACCCCGGGAGTGTGAAAAAACCCAATTTTCCTGACCCCGGGAGTGTGAAAAAAACCCAATTTTCCTGACCCCGGGAGTGTGAAAAAATCCTATTTTTCCTGAACCCAGGAGTGTGAAAATATCCAATTTTCCTGACCCCGGGAGTGTGAAAAATATCAGAATTTCCTGACCCCGTGAGTGTGAAAAATGTGATTTTCCTAACACCGGGAGTGTGAAAAAAATTAAATTCTCCGGACCCCGGGAGTGTGAAAAATGTGATTTTCCTGACCCCGGGAGTGTGAAAAAAATCAGAATTTCCTGACCCCGGGAGTGCGAGAAAATGTGTTTTTCTTGACCCCGGGAGTGTAAAAAAAAAAACAGAATCTCCTGACCCTGGAAGTGTGAAAAAAACACCAATTTTCCTGACTCCGGGAGTGTGAAAAAAATCCAATTTTCCTGACCCGGGGAGTTTGAAAAAAATCTGGTTTTCCTGAACCCGGGAGTTTGAAAAAAATCCAATTTTCCTGACCTGGGGAGTTTGAAAAATGTGATTTTCCTAACACCGGGAGTGTGAAAAAAATCAGAATTTCCTGACCCCGGGAGTGTGAAAAAATGTGATTTTCTTGACCCCGGGAGTGTGAAAAAAATCCAATTTTCCTGACTCTGGGAGTGTGAAAACAATCCAATTTTCCTGACCCCGGGAGTGTGAAAAAAAATCAGAATTTCCTTACCCCGGGAGTGTGAAAAAATGTGATTTTCTTGACCCCGGGAGTGTGAAAAAAATCAGAATCTCCTGAACCCAGGAGTGTGAAAAAATGTGATTTTCTTGACCCCGGGAGTGTGAAAAAAATCAGAATCTCCTGAACCCGGGAGTGTGAAAAATGTGATTTTCTTGACCCCGGGAGTGTGAAAAAAATCCAATTTTCCTGAACCCGGGAGTTTGAAAAAAATCTGGTTTTCCTGACCCCGGGAGTGTGAAAAAAATCCAATTTTCCTGACCCGGGGAGTTTGAAAAATGAGATTTTCCTAACACAGGGAGTGTGAAAAAATCAGAATTTTCTGACCCCGGGAGTGTGAAAAAATGTGATTTTCTTGACCCCGGGAGTGTGAAAAAAATCAGAATCTCCTGACCCCGGGAGTGTGAAAAACTCCAATTTTCCTGACACCGGGAGTGTGAAAAAAATCCAATTTTCCTGACCCCGGGAGTGTGAAAAAATTCAATTTTCCTGACCCGGGGAGTTTGAAAAAAATCCAATTTTCCTGAACCCGGGAGTTTGAAAAAAATCTGGTTTTCCTGACCCCGGGAGTTTGAAAAAAATCCAATTTTCCTGACCCTGGGAGTGTGAAAAATGTGATTTTCCTAACTCCGGGAGTGTGCAAAAAATCAGAATTTCCTGACCCCGGGAGTGTGAAAAAATGTGATTTTCTTGACCCCGGGAGTGTGAAAAAAATCAGAAATTCCTGACCCCGGGAGTGTGAAAAAATGTGATTTTCTTGACCCCGGGAGTGTGAAAAAAATCAGAATCTCCTGACCCCGGGAGTGTGAAAAAATCCACTTTTCCTGACCCCGGGAGTGTGAAAAAAATCCAATTTTCCTGACCCGGGGAGTTTGAAAAAAATTAAATTCTCCTGACCCCGGGAGTGTGAAAAATGTGATTTTCCTAACACCGGGAGTGTGAAAAAAATCAGAATTTCCTGACCCCGGGAGTGCGAAAAAATGTGATTTTCTTGACCCCGGGAGTGTGAAAAAAATCAGAATCTCCTGAACCCGGGAGTGTGAAAAAATGTGATTTTCTTGACCCCGGGAGTTTGAAAAAAATCCAATTTTCCTGACCCGGGGAGTTTGAAAAAATGTGATTTTCTTGACCCCGGGAGTGTGAAAAAAATCCAATTTTCCTGAACCCGGGAGTTTGAAAAAATCCAGTATTCCTGACCCCGGGAGTGTGAAAAAATCTGAATTTCCTGACCCCGGGAGTTTGAAAAATGTGATTTTCCTAACACAGGGAGTGTGAAAAAAAATCAGAATTTCCTGACACCGGGAGTGTGAAAAAATGTTATTTTCTTGACCCCGGGAGTGTGAAAAAAAGTCAGAATCTCCTGACCCCGGGAGTGTGAAAAAATCCACTATTCCTGACCCCGGGAGTGTGAAAATATCCGATTTTCCTGACCCCGGGAGTGTGAAAAATATCAGAATTTCCTGACCCCGGGAGTGTGAAAAAATGTGATTTTCTTGACCCCAGGTGTGTGAAAAAAATTAAATTCTCCTGAGCCCGGGAGTGTGAAAAATGTGATTTTCCTAACACCGGGAGTGTGAAAAAAATCAGAATTTCCTGACCCCGGGAGTGCGAAAAAATGTGATTTAATTGACCCCGGGAGTGTGAAAAAAATCAGAATCTCCTGACCCCGGGAGTGTGAAAAAAATCCAATTTTCCTGACCCCGGGAGTTTGAAAAAAACTCCAATTTTCCTGACCCCGGGAGTGTGAAAAAAATCCAATTTTCCTGACCCAGGGAGTGTGAAAAAAATCCACTTTTCCTGAACCCGGGAGTGTGAAAATATCCGATTTTCCTGACCCCAGGAGTGTGAAAAATATCAGAATCTCCTGAACCTGGGAGTGTGAAAAAATGTGATTTTCTTGACCCCAGGAGAGTGAAAAAAATCCAATTTTCCTGAACCCAGGAGTGTGAAAATATCCAATTTTCCGGATCCCGGGAGTGTGAAAAAAACTCCAATTTTCCTGACACCGGGAGTGTGAAAAAAATCCAATTTTCCTGACCCGGGGAGTTTGAAAAAAATTAAATTCTCCTGACCCCGGGAGTGTGAAAAATGTGATTTTCCTAACACCGGGAGTGTGAAAAAAAACCAGAATTTCCTGACCCCGGGAGTGCGAAAAAATGTGATTTTCTTGACCCCGGGAGTGTGAAAAAAATCAGAATCTCCTGAACCCGGGAGTGTGAAAAAATGTGATTTTCTTGACCTCGGGAGTGTGAAAAAAATCCAATTTTCCTGACCCGGGGAGTTTGAAAAAAATCTGGTTTTCCTGAACCCGGGAGTGTGAAAATATCCAATTTTCTTGACCCCGGGAGTGTGAAAAATGTGATTTTCCTGACCCCGGGAGTGTGAAAAAATCTGAATTTCCTGACCCCGGGAGTTTGAAAAATCTGGTTTTCCTGACCCCGGGAGTGTGAAAAAAATCCAATTTTCCT
Organism: Bradypodion pumilum; assembly: GCA_035047305.1. Classification (NCBI taxonomy): domain Eukaryota; kingdom Metazoa; phylum Chordata; class Lepidosauria; order Squamata; family Chamaeleonidae; genus Bradypodion; species Bradypodion pumilum. The sequence continues at coordinate 19,380,411 of JAWDJD010000009.1, read as the reverse complement.
GACCCGGGGAGTTTGAAAAATGAGATTTTCCTAACACAGGGAGTGTGAAAAAATCAGAATTTTCTGACCCCGGGAGTGTGAAAAAATGTGATTTTCTTGACCCCGGGAGTGTGAAAAAAATCAGAATCTCCTGACCCCGGGAGTGTGAAAAACTCCAATTTTCCTGACACCGGGAGTGTGAAAAAAATCCAATTTTCCTGACCCCGGGAGTGTGAAAAAATTCAATTTTCCTGACCCGGGGAGTTTGAAAAAAATCCAATTTTCCTGAACCCGGGAGTTTGAAAAAAATCTGGTTTTCCTGACCCCGGGAGTTTGAAAAAAATCCAATTTTCCTGACCCTGGGAGTGTGAAAAATGTGATTTTCCTAACTCCGGGAGTGTGCAAAAAATCAGAATTTCCTGACCCCGGGAGTGTGAAAAAATGTGATTTTCTTGACCCCGGGAGTGTGAAAAAAATCAGAAATTCCTGACCCCGGGAGTGTGAAAAAATGTGATTTTCTTGACCCCGGGAGTGTGAAAAAATTCAGAATCTCCTGACCCCGGGAGTGTGAAAAAATCCACTTTTCCTGACCTCGGGAGTGTGAAAAAAATCCAATTTTCCTGACCCGGGGAGTTTGAAAAAAATTAAATTCTCCTGACCCCGGGAGTGTGAAAAATGTGATTTTCCTAACACCGGGAGTGTGAAAAAAATCAGAATTTCCTGACCCCGGGAGTGCGAAAAAATGTGATTTTCTTGACCCCGGGAGTGTGAAAAAAATCAGAATCTCCTGAACCCGGGAGTGTGAAAAAATGTGATTTTCTTGACCCCGGGAGTGTGAAAAAAATCCAATTTTCCTGACCCGGGGAGTTTGAAAAAATGTGATTTTCTTGACCCCGGGAGTGTGAAAAAAATCCAATTTTCCTGAACCCGGGAGTTTGAAAAAATCCACTATTCCTGACCCCGGGAGTGTGAAAAAATCTGAATTTCCTGACCCCGGGAGTTTGAAAAATGTGATTTTCCTAACACAGGGAGTGTGAAAAAAAACTCAGAAATTCCTGACCCCGGGAGTGTGAAAAAATGTGATTTTCTTGACCCCGGGAGTGTGAAAAAAATCAGAATCTCCTGACCCCGGGAGTGTGAAAAAATCCACTTTTCCTGACCCCGGGAGTGTGAAAAAAATCCAATTTTCCTGACCCGGGGAGTTTGAAAAAAATTAAATTCTCCTGACCCCGGGAGTGTGAAAAATGTGATTTTCCTAACACCGGGAGTGTGAAAAAAATCAGAATTTCCTGACCCCGGGAGTGCGAAAAAATGTGATTTTCTTGACCCCGGGAGTGTGAAAAAAATCAGAATCTCCTGAACCCGGGAGTGTGAAAAAATGTGATTTTCTTGACCCCGGGAGTGTGAAAAAAATCCAATTTTCCTGACACGGGGAGTTTGAAAAAATGTGATTTTCTTGACCCCGGGAGTGTGAAAAAAATCCAATTTTCCTGAACCCGGGAGTTTGAAAAAATCCACTATTCCTGACCCCGGGAGTGTGAAAAAATCTGAATTTCCTGACCCCGGGAGTTTGAAAAATGTGATTTTCCTAACACAGGGAGTGTGAAAAAAAATCAGAATTTCCTGACACCGGGAGTGTGAAAAAATGTTATTTTCTTGACCCCGGGAGTGTGAAAAAAAGTCAGAAACTCCTGACCCCGGGAGTGTGAAAAAATCCACTATTCCTGACCCCGGGAGTGTGAAAATATCCGATTTTCCTGACCCCGGGAGTGTGAAAAATATCAGAATTTCCTGACCCCGGGAGTGTGAAAAAATGTGATTTTCTTGACCCCAGGTGTGTGAAAAAAATTAAATTCTCCTGAGCCCGGGAGTGTGAAAAATGTGATTTTCCTAACACCGGGAGTGTGAAAAAAATCAGAATTTCCTGACCCCGGGAGTGCGAAAAAATGTGATTTAATTGACCCCGGGAGTGTGAAAAAAATCAGAATCTCCTGACCCCGGGAGTGTGAAAAAAATCCAATTTTCCTGACCCCGGGAGTGTGAAAAAAACTCCAATTTTCCTGACCCCGGGAGTGTGAAAAAAATCCAATTTTCCTGACCCAGGGAGTGTGAAAAAAATCCACTTTTCCTGAACCCGGGAGTGTGAAAATATCCGATTTTCCTGACCCCAGGAGTGTGAAAAATATCAGAATCTCCTGAACCTGGGAGTGTGAAAAAATGTGATTTTCTTGACCCCAGGAGTGTGAAAAAAAATCCAATTTTCCTGGACCCAGGAGTGTGAAAATATCCAATTTTCCGGATCCCGGGAGTGTGAAAAAAACTCCAATTTTCCTGACACCGGGAGTGTGAAAAAAATCCAATTTTCCTGACCCGGGGAGTTTGAAAAAAATTAAATTCTCCTGACCCCGGGAGTGTGAAAAATGTGATTTTCCTAACACCGGGAGTGTGAAAAAAACCAGAATTTCCTGACCCCGGGAGTGCGAAAAAATGTGATTTTCTTGACCCCGGGAGTGTGAAAAAAATCAGAATCTCCTGAACCCGGGAGTGTGAAAAAATGTGATTTTCTTGACCTCGGGAGTGTGAAAAAAATCCAATTTTCCTGACCCGGGGAGTTTGAAAAAAATCTGGTTTTCCTGAACCCGGGAGTGTGAAAATATCCAATTTTCTTGACCCCGGGAGTGTGAAAAAATGTGATTTTCTTGACCCCGGGAGTGTGAAAAAAATCAGAATCTCCTGAACCCGGGAGTGTGAAAAAATGTGATTTTCTTGACCCCGGGAGTGTGAAAAAAATCCAATTTTCCTGACCCGGGGAGTTTGAAAAAATGTGATTTTCTTGACCCCGGGAGTGTGAAAAAAATCCAATTTTCCTGAACCCGGGAGTTTGAAAAAATCCACTATTCCTGACCCCGGGAGTGTGAAAAAATCTGAATTTCCTGACCCCGGGAGTTTGAAAAATGTGATTTTCCTAACACAGGGAGTGTGAAAAAAAATCAGAATTTCCTGACACCGGGAGTGTGAAAAAATGTTATTTTCTTGACCCCGGGAGTGTGAAAAAAAGTCAGAAACTCCTGACCCCGGGAGTGTGAAAAAATCCACTATTCCTGACCCCGGGAGTGTGAAAATATCCGATTTTCCTGACCCCGGGAGTGTGAAAAATATCAGAATTTCCTGACCCCGGGAGTGTGAAAAAATGTGATTTTCTTGACCCCAGGTGTGTGAAAAAAATTAAATTCTCCTGAGCCCGGGAGTGTGAAAAATGTGATTTTCCTAACACCGGGAGTGTGAAAAAAATCAGAATTTCCTGACCCCGGGAGTGCGAAAAAATGTGATTTAATTGACCCCGGGAGTGTGAAAAAAATCAGAATCTCCTGACCCCGGGAGTGTGAAAAAAATCCAATTTTCCTGACCCCGGGAGTGTGAAAAAAACTCCAATTTTCCTGACCCCGGGAGTGTGAAAAAAATCCAATTTTCCTGACCCAGGGAGTGTGAAAAAATCCACTTTTCCTGAACCCGGGAGTGTGAAAATATCCGATTTTCCTGACCCCAGGAGTGTGAAAAATATCAGAATCTCCTGAACCTGGGAGTGTGAAAAAATGTGATTTTCTTGACCCCAGGAGTGTGAAAAAAAATCCAATTTTCCTGGACCCAGGAGTGTGAAAATATCCAATTTTCCGGATCCCGGGAGTGTGAAAAAAACTCCAATTTTCCTGACACCGGGAGTGTGAAAAAAATCCAATTTTCCTGACCCGGGGAGTTTGAAAAAAATTAAATTCTCCTGACCCCGGGAGTGTGAAAAATGTGATTTTCCTAACACCGGGAGTGTGAAAAAAACCAGAATTTCCTGACCCCGGGAGTGCGAAAAAATGTGATTTTCTTGACCCCGGGAGTGTGAAAAAAATCAGAATCTCCTGAACCCGGGAGTGTGAAAAAATGTGATTTTCTTGACCTCGGGAGTGTGAAAAAAATCCAATTTTCCTGACCCGGGGAGTTTGAAAAAAATCTGGTTTTCCTGAACCCGGGAGTGTGAAAATATCCAATTTTCTTGACCCCGGGAGTGTGAAAAAATGTGATTTTCTTGACCCCGGGAGTGTGAAAAAAATCAGAATCTCCTGAACCCGGGAGTGTGAAAAAATGTGATTTTCTTGACCCCGGGAGTGTGAAAAAAATCCAATTTTCCTGACCCGGGGAGTTTGAAAAAATGTGATTTTCTTGACCCCGGGAGTGTGAAAAAAATCCAATTTTCCTGAACCCGGGAGTTTGAAAAAATCCACTATTCCTGACCCCGGGAGTGTGAAAAAATCTGAATTTCCTGACCCCGGGAGTTTGAAAAATCTGGTTTTCCTGACCCCGGGAGTGTGAAAAAAATCCAATTTTCCTGACCCGGGGAGTTTGAAAAATGAGATTTTCCTAACACAGGGAGTGTGAAAAAATCAGAATTTTCTGACCCCGGGAGTGTGAAAAAATGTGATTTTCTTGACCCCGGGAGTGTGAAAAAATCAGAATCTCCTGACCCCGGGAGTGTGAAAAACTCCAATTTTCCTGACACCGGGAGTGTGAAAAAAATCCAATTTTCCTGACCCCGGGAGTGTGAAAAAATTCAATTTTCCTGACCCGGGGAGTTTGAAAAAAATCCAATTTTCCTGAACCCGGGAGTTTGAAAAAAATCTGGTTTTCCTGACCCCGGGAGTTTGAAAAAAATCCAATTTTCCTGACCCTGGGAGTGTGAAAAATGTGATTTTCCTAACTCCGGGAGTGTGCAAAAAATCAGAATTTCCTGACCCCGGGAGTGTGAAAAAATGTGATTTTCTTGACCCCGGGAGTGTGAAAAAAATCAGAAATTCCTGACCCCGGGAGTGTGAAAAAATGTGATTTTCTTGACCCCGGGAGTGTGAAAAAAATCAGAATCTCCTGACCCCGGGAGTGTGAAAAAATCCACTTTTCCTGACCCCGGGAGTGTGAAAAAAATCCAATTTTCCTGACCCGGGGAGTTTGAAAAAAATTAAATTCTCCTGACCCCGGGAGTGTGAAAAATGTGATTTTCCTAACACCGGGAGTGTGAAAATATCCAATTTTCTTGACCCCGGGAGTGTGAAAAAATGTGATTTTCTTGACCCCGGGAGTGTGAAAAAAATCAGAATCTCCTGAACCCGGGAGTGTGAAAAAATGTGATTTTCTTGACCCCGGGAGTGTGAAAAAAATCCAATTTTCCTGACCCGGGGAGTTTGAAAAAATGTGATTTTCTTGACCCCGGGAGTGTGAAAAATTTTTTCCTGAACCCGGGAGTTTGAAAAAATCCACTATTCCTGACCCCGGGAGTGTGAAAAAATCTGAATTTCCTGACCCCGGGAGTTTGAAAAATCTGGTTTTCCTGACCCCGGGAGTGTGAAAAAAATCCAATTTTCCTGACCCGGGGAGTTTGAAAAATGAGATTTTCCTAACACAGGGAGTGTGAAAAAATCAGAATTTTCTGACCCCGGGAGTGTGAAAAAATGTGATTTTCTTGACCCCGGGAGTGTGAAAAAAATCAGAATCTCCTGACCCCGGGAGTGTGAAAAACTCCAATTTTCCTGACACCGGGAGTGTGAAAAAAATCCAATTTTCCTGACCCCGGGAGTGTGAAAAAATTCAATTTTCCTGACCCGGGGAGTTTGAAAAAAATCCAATTTTCCTGAACCCGGGAGTTTGAAAAAAATCTGGTTTTCCTGACCCCGGGAGTTTGAAAAAAATCCAATTTTCCTGACCCTGGGAGTGTGAAAAATGTGATTTTCCTAACTCCGGGAGTGTGCAAAAAATCAGAATTTCCTGACCCCGGGAGTGTGAAAAAATGTGATTTTCTTGACCCCGGGAGTGTGAAAAAAATCAGAAATTCCTGACCCCGGGAGTGTGAAAAAATGTGATTTTCTTGACCCCGGGAGTGTGAAAAAAATCAGAATCTCCTGACCCCGGGAGTGTGAAAAAATCCACTTTTCCTGACCCCGGGAGTGTGAAAAAAATCCAATTTTCCTGACCCGGGGAGTTTGAAAAAAATTAAATTCTCCTGACCCCGGGAGTGTGAAAAATGTGATTTTCCTAACACCGGGAGTGTGAAAATATCCAATTTTCTTGACCCCGGGAGTGTGAAAAAATGTGATTTTCTTGACCCCGGGAGTGTGAAAAAAATCAGAATCTCCTGAACCCGGGAGTGTGAAAAAATGTGATTTTCTTGACCCCGGGAGTGTGAAAAAAATCCAATTTTCCTGACCCGGGGAGTTTGAAAAAATGTGATTTTCTTGACCCCGGGAGTGTGAAAAAATTTTTCCTGAACCCGGGAGTTTGAAAAAATCCACTATTCCTGACCCCGGGAGTGTGAAAAAATCTGAATTTCCTGACCCCGGGAGTTTGAAAAATCTGGTTTTCCTGACCCCGGGAGTGTGAAAAAAATCCAATTTTCCTGACCCGGGGAGTTTGAAAAATGAGATTTACCTAACACAGGGAGTGTGAAAAAATCAGAATTTTCTGACCCCGGGAGTGTGAAAAAATGTGATTTTCTTGACCCCGGGAGTGTGAAAAAAATCAGAATCTCCTGACCCCGGGAGTGTGAAAAACTCCAATTTTCCTGACACCGGGAGTGTGAAAAAAATCCAATTTTCCTGACCCCGGGAGTGTGAAAAAATTCAATTTTCCTGACCCGGGGAGTTTGAAAAAAATCCAATTTTCCTGAACCCGGGAGTTTGAAAAAAATCTGGTTTTCATGACCCCGGGAGTTTGAAAAAAATCCAATTTTCCTGACCCTGGGAGTGTGAAAAATGTGATTTTCCTAACTCCGGGAGTGTGCAAAAAATCAGAATTTCCTGACCCCGGGAGTGTGAAAAAATGTGATTTTCTTGACCCCGGGAGTGTGAAAAAAATCAGAAATTCCTGACCCCGGGAGTGTGAAAAAATGTGATTTTCTTGACCCCGGGAGTGTGAAAAAAATCAGAATCTCCTGACCCCGGGAGTGTGAAAAAATCCACTTTTCCTGACCCCGGGAGTGTGAAAAAAATCCAATTTTCCTGACCCGGGGAGTTTGAAAAAAATTAAATTCTCCTGACCCCGGGAGTGTGAAAAATGTGATTTTCCTAACACCGGGAGTGTGAAAAAAATCAGAATTTCCTGACCCCGGGAGTGCGAAAAAATGTGATTTTCTTGACCCCGGGAGTGTGAAAAAAATCAGAATCTCCTGAACCCGGGAGTGTGAAAAAATGTGATTTTCTTGACCCCGGGAGTGTGAAAAAAATCCAATTTTCCTGAACCCGGGAGTTTGAAAAAATCCACTATTCCTGACCCCGGGAGTGTGAAAAAATCTGAATTTCCTGACCCCGGGAGTTTGAAAAATGTGATTTTCCTAACACAGGGAGTGTGAAAAAAAATCAGAATTTCCTGACCCCGGGAGTGTGAAAAAATGTTATTTTCTTGACCCCGGGAGTGTGAAAAAAAGTCAGAATCTCCTGACCCCGGGAGTGTGAAAAAATCCACTATTCCTGACCCCGGGAGTGTGAAAATATCCGATTTTCCTGACCCCGGGAGTGTGAAAAATATCAGAATTTCCTGACCCCGGGAGTGTGAAAAAATGTGATTTTCTTGACCCCAGGTGTGTGAAAAAAATTAAATTCTCCTGAGCCCGGGAGTGTGAAAAATGTGATTTTCCTAACACCGGGAGTGTGAAAAAAATCAGAATTTCCTGACCCCGGGAGTGCGAAAAAATGTGATTTAATTGACCCCGGGAGTGTGAAAAAAATCAGAATCTCCTGACCCCGGGAGTGTGAAAAAAATCCAATTTTCCTGACCCCGGGAGTGTGAAAAAAACTCCAATTTTCCTGACCCCGGGAGTGTGAAAAAAATCCAATTTTCCTGACCCAGGGAGTGTGAAAAAAATCCACTTTTCCTGAACCCGGGAGTGTGAAAATATCCGATTTTCCTGACCCCAGGAGTGTGAAAAATATCAGAATCTCCTGAACCTGGGAGTGTGAAAAAATGTGATTTTCTTGACCCCAGGAGTGTGAAAAAAATCCAATTTTCCTGAACCCAGGAGTGTGAAAATATCCAATTTTCCGGATCCCGGGAGTGTGAAAAAAACTCCAATTTTCCTGACCCGGGGAGTTTGAAAAAAATCTGGTTTTCCTGAACCCGGGAGTGTGAAAATATCCAATTTTCTTGACCCCGGGAGTGTGAAAAAATGTGATTTTCTTGACCCCGGGAGTGTGAAAAAAATCAGAATCTCCTGAACCCGGGAGTGTGAAAAAATGTGATTTTCTTGACCCCGGGAGTGTGAAAAAAATCCAATTTTCCTGACCCGGGGAGTTTGAAAAAATGTGATTTTCTTGACCCCGGGAGTGTGAAAAAAATCCAATTTTCCTGAACCCGGGAGTTTGAAAAAATCCACTATTCCTGACCCCGGGAGTGTGAAAAAATCTGAATTTCCTGACCCCGGGAGTTTGAAAAATGTGATTTTCCTAACACAGGGAGTGTGAAAAAAAATCAGAATTTCCTGACCCCGGGAGTGTGAAAAAATGTTATTTTCTTGACCCCGGGAGTGTGAAAAAAAGTCAGAATCTCCTGACCCCGGGAGTGTGAAAAAATCCACTATTCCTGACCCTGGGAGTGTGAAAATATCCGATTTTCCTGACCCCGGGAGTGTGAAAAATATCAGAATTTCCTGACCCCGGGAGTGTGAAAAAATGTGATTTTCTTGACCCCAGGTGTGTGAAAAAAATTAAATTCTCCTGAGCCCGGGAGTGTGAAAAATGTGATTTTCCTAACACCGGGAGTGTGAAAAAAATCAGAATTTCCTGACCCCGGGAGTGCGAAAAAATGTGATTTAATTGACCCCGGGAGTGTGAAAAAAATCAGAATCTCCTGACCCCGGGAGTGTGAAAAAAATCCAATTTTCCTGACCCCGGGAGTGTGAAAAAAACTCCAATTTTCCTGACCCCGGGAGTGTGAAAAAAATCCAATTTTCCTGACCCAGGGAGTGTGAAAAAAATCCACTTTTCCTGAACCCGGGAGTGTGAAAATATCCGATTTTCCTGACCCCAGGAGTGTGAAAAATATCAGAATCTCCTGAACCTGGGAGTGTGAAAAAATGTGATTTTCTTGACCCCAGGAGTGTGAAAAAAATCCAATTTTCCTGAACCCAGGAGTGTGAAAATATCCAATTTTCCGGATCCCGGGAGTGTGAAAAAAACTCCAATTTTCCTGACACCGGGAGTGTGAAAAAAATCCAATTTTCCTGACCCGGGGAGTTTGAAAAAAATTAAATTCTCCTGACCCCGGGAGTGTGAAAAATGTGATTTTCCTAACACCGGGAGTGTGAAAAAAAACCAGAATTTCCTGACCCCGGGAGTGCGAAAAAATGTGATTTTCTTGACCCCGGGAGTGTGAAAAAAATCAGAATCTCCTGAACCCGGGAGTGTGAAAAAATGTGATTTTCTTGACCTCGGGAGTGTGAAAAAAATCCAATTTTCCTGACCCGGGGAGTTTGAAAAAAATCTGGTTTTCCTGAACCCGGGAGTGTGAAAATATCCAATTTTCTTGACCCCGGGAGTGTGAAAAAAATCAGAATCTCCTGAACCCGGGAGTGTGAAAAAATGTGATATTCTTGACCCCGGGAGTGTCAAAAAAACCCAATTTTCCTGACCCCGGGATTGTGAAAAAAATCCAATTTTCCTGACCCCGGGAGTGTGAAAAAAATCCAATTTTCCTGACCCCGGGAGTGTGAAAAAAATCCAATTTTCCTGACTCTGGGAGTTTGAAAACAATCCAATTTTCCTGACCCCGGGAGTGTGAAAAAAAATCAGAATTTCCTTACCCCGGGAGTGTGAAAAAATGTGATTTTCTTGACCCCGGGAGTGTGAAAAAAATCAGAATCTCCTGAACCCAGGAGTGTGAAAAAATGTGATTTTCTTGACCCCGGGAGTGTGAAAAAAATCAGAATCTCCTGAACCCGGGAGTGTGAAAAATGTGATTTTCTTGACCCCGGGAGTGTGAAAAAAATCCAATTTTCCTGAACCCGGGAGTTTGAAAAAAATCTGGTTTTCCTGACCCCGGGAGTGTGAAAAAAATCCAATTTTCCTGACCCGGGGAGTTTGAAAAATGAGATTTTCCTAACACAGGGAGTGTGAAAAAATCAGAATTTTCTGACCCCGGGAGTGTGAAAAAATGTGATTTTCTTGACCCCGGGAGTGTGAAAAAAATCAGAATCTCCTGACCCCGGGAGTGTGAAAAACTCCAATTTTCCTGACACCGGGAGTGTGAAAAAAATCCAATTTTCCTGACCCCGGGAGTGTGAAAAAATTCAATTTTCCTGACCCGGGGAGTTTGAAAAAAATCTGGTTTTCCTGAACCCGGGAGTGTGAAAAAATGTGATTTTCTTGACCGCGGGAATGTGAAAAAAATCCAGTTTTCCTGACCCGGGGAGTTTGAAAAAAATCTGGTTTTCCTGAACCCGGGATTGTGAAAATATCTGTATTTTCTTGACCCCGGGAGTGTGAAAAAAATCAGAATCTCCTGAACCCGGGAGTGTGAAAAAATATGATATTCTTGACTCCGGGATTGTCAAAAAAAAACCAATTTTCCTGACCCCGGGAGTGTGAAAAATATCAGAATTTCCTCACCCCGCGAGTGTGAAAAAATGTGACTTTCTTGACCCCTGGAGTGTGAAAAAAATTAAATTTTCCTGACCCCGGGAGTGTGAAAATATCTGATTTTCTTGACCCCGGGAGTGTGAAAAAATGTGATTTTCTTGACCCAGGGAGTGTGAAAAAAATCCAATTTTCCTGACCCGGGGAGTTTGAAAAAAATCTGGTTTCCCTGAACCCGGGATTGTGAAAATATCTGTATTTTCTTGACCCCGGGAGTGTGAAAAAAATCAGAAACTCCTGAACCCGGGAGTGTGAAATAATATGATATTCTTGACCCCGGGATTGTCAAAAAAAAACCAATTTTCCTGACCCCGGGATTGAGAATAAAATCCAATTTTCCTGACCCCGGGAGTGTGAAAAAAATCCAATTTTCTTGACCCTGGGAGTGTGAAAAAAATCCAATTTTCCTGACCCAGGGAGTTTGAAAAATGTGATTTTCCTAACACAGGGAGTGTGAAAAAAATCAGAATTTCCTGACACCGGGAGTTTGAAAAAATGTGATTTTCTTGACCCCGGGAGTGTGAAAAAAATCAGAATCTCCTGACCACGGGAGTGTGAAAAACTCCAATTTTCCTGACACCGGGAGTGTGAAAAAATTCAATTTTCCTGACCCGGGGAGTTTGAAAAAAATCTGGTTTTCCTGAACCCGGGAGTGTGAAAAAATGTGATTTTCTTGACCCTGGGAGTGTGAAAAAAATCCAATTTTCCTGACCCGGGGAGTTTGAAAAAAATCTGGTTTTCCTGAACCCGGGATTGTGAAAATATCCGTATTTTCTTGACCCCGGGAGTGTGAAAAAAATCAGAATTTCCTGACCCCAGGAGTGTGAAAAAAAGTGATTTTCTTGACCCCGGGAGTGTGAAAAAATCAGAATCTCCTGAACCCGGGAGTATGAAAAAATGTGATTTTCTTGACCCCGGGAGTGTGAAAAAAATCCAATTTTCCTGAACCCGGGAGTTTGAAAAAAATCTGGTTTTCCTGACCCCGGGAGTGTGAAAAAAATCCAATTTTCCTGACCCGGGGAGTTTGAAAAATGTGATTTTCCTAACACAGGGAGTGTGAAAAAATCAGAATCTCCTGAACCCAGGAGTGTGAAAAAATGTGATTTTCTTGACCCCGGTAGTGTGAAAAAAACACAATTTTACTGATCCCGGGAGTGTGAAAAAAATCCAAATTTCCTGACCCTGGGAGTGTGAAAAATGTGATTTTCCTAACTCCGGGAGTGTGCAAAAAATCAGAATTTCCTGACCCCGGGAGTGTGAAAAAATGTGATTTTCTTGACCCCGGAAGTGTGAAAAAAATCAGAATCTCCTGAACCCGGGAGTGTGAAAAAATTGTGATTTTCTTGACCCCGGGAGTGTGAAAAAACCCAATTTTCCTGACCCCGGGAGTGTGAAAAAAACCCAATTTTCCTGACCCCGGGAGTGTGAAAAAATCCTATTTTTCCTGAACCCAGGAGTGTGAAAATATCCAATTTTCCTGACCCCGGGAGTGTGAAAAATATCAGAATTTCCTGACCCCGTGAGTGTGAAAAATGTGATTTTCCTAACACCGGGAGTGTGAAAAAAATTAAATTCTCCGGACCCCGGGAGTGTGAAAAATGTGATTTTCCTGACCCCGGGAGTGTGAAAAAAATCAGAATTTCCTGACCCCGGGAGTGCGAGAAAATGTGTTTTTCTTGACCCCGGGAGTGTAAAAAAAAAAACAGAATCTCCTGACCCTGGAAGTGTGAAAAAAATCCAATTTTCCTGACCCCGGGAGTGTGAAGAAAATTCAATTTTCCTGACTCTAGGAGTGTGAAAACAATCCAATTTTCCTGATCCCGGGAGTATGAAAAAAACCAGAATCTCCTGAACCCGGGAGTGTGAAAAAATATGATTTTCTTGACCCCGGGAGTGTGAAAAAAATTAAATTCTCCTGACACTGGGAGTGTGAAAAATGTGATTTTCCTAACACCGGGAGTGTGAAAAAAATCAGAATTTCCTGACCCCGGGAGTGCGAAAAAATGTGATTTTCTTGACCCCGGGAGTGTGAAAAAAATCAGAATCTCCTGACCCCGGGAGTGTGAAAAAATGTGATTTTCTTGACCCCGGGAGTGTGAAAAAAATCCAATTTTCCTGACCCGGGGAGTTTGAAAAAAATCTGGTTTTCCTGAACCCGGGAGTGTGAAAATATCCAATTTTCTTGACCCTGGGAGTGTGAAAAAAATCAGAATCTCCTGAACCCGGGAGTGTGAAAAAATGGATTTATTCTTGACCCCGGGAGTGTCAAAAAAACCCAATTTTCCTGACCCCGGGATTGTGAAAAAAATCCAATTTCCCTGACCCCGGGAGTGTGAAAAAAATCCAATTTTCCTGACCCCGGGAGTGTGAAAAAAATCCAATTTTCCTGACTCTGGGAGTGTGAAAACAATCCAATTTTCCTGACCCCGAGAGTGTGAAAAAAAATGAGAATTTCCTGACCCCGGGTGTGTGAAAAAATGTGATTTTCTTGACCCCGGGAGTGTGAAAAAAATCAAAATTTCCTGACCCCAGGAGTGTGAAAAAAAGTGATTTTCTTGACCCCGGGAGTGTGAAAAAATCAGACTCTCCTGAACCCGGGAGTATGAAAAAATCTGGTTTTCCTGACCCCGGGAGTGTGAAAAAAATCCAATTTTCCTGACCCGGGGAGTTTGAAAAATGTGATTTTCCTAACACAGGGAGTGTGAAAAAATCAGAATCTCCTGAACCCAGGAGTGTGGAAAAAATGTGATTTTCTTCACCCCGGTAGTGTGAAAAAAATCCAATTTTCCTGAACCCGGGAGAGCGAAAAAATGTGATTTTCTTGACCCCGGGAGTGTGAAAAAAACACAATTTTACTGATCCCGGGAGTGTGAAAAAAATCCAAATTTCCTGACCCTGGGAGTGTGAAAAAAATCCAATTTTCCTGACCCCGGGAGTGTGAAAAAACCCAATTTTCCTGACCCCGGGAGTGTGAAAAAAACCCAATTTTCCTGACCCCGGGAGTGTGAAAAAATCCTATTTTTCCTGAACCGAGGAGTGTGAAAATATCCAATTTTCCTGACCCCGGGAGTGTGAAAAATATCAGAATTTCCTGACCCCGTGAGTGTGAAAAATGTGAATTTCCTAACACCGGGAGTGTGAAAAAAATTAAATTCTCCGGACCCCGGGAGTGTGAAAAATGTGATTTTCCTGACCCCGGGAGTGTGAAAAAAATCAGAATTTCCTGACCCCGGGAGTGCGAGAAAATGTGTTTTTCTTGACCCCGGGAGTGTAAAAAAAAACCAGAATATCCTGACCCTGGAAGTGTGAAAAAAACACCAATTTTCCTGACTCCGGGAGTGTGAAAAAAATCCAATTTTCCTGACCCGGGGAGTTTGAAAAAAATCTGGTTTTCCTGAACCCGGGAGTTTGAAAAAAATCCAATTTTCCTGACCTGGGGAGTTTGAAAAATGTGATTTTCCTAACACCGGGAGTGTGAAAAAAATCAGAATTTCCTGACCCCGGGAGTGTGAAAAAATGTGATTTTCTTGACCCCGGGAGTGTGAAAAAAATCAGAATCTCCTGATCCAGGGAGTGTGAAAAAATCCACTTTTCCTGACCCCGGGAGTGTGAAAAAAACTCCAATTTTCCTGACGCCGGGAGTGTGAAAAAAATCCAATTTTCCTGACCCGGGGAGTTTGAAAAAAATCTGGTTTTCCTGAACCCGGGATTGTGAAAATATCCGTATTTTCTTGACCCCGGGAGTGTGAAAAAAATCAGAATTTCCTGACCCCAGGAGTGTGAAAAAAAGTGATTTTCTTGACCCCGGGAGTGTGAAAAAATCAGAATCTCCTGAACCCGGGAGTATGAAAAAATGTGATTTTCTTGACCCCGGGAGTGTGAAAAAAATCCAATTTTCCTGAACCCGGGAGTTTGAAAAAAATCTGGTTTTCCTGACCCCGGGAGTGTGAAAAAAATCCAATTTTCCTGACCCGTGGAGTTTGAAAAATGTGATTTTCCTAACACAGGGAGTGTGAAAAAATCAGAATCTCCTGAACCCAGGAGTGTGAAAAAATGTGATTTTCTTGACCCCGGGAGTGTGAAAAAAACACAATTTTACTGATCCCGGGAGTGTGAAAAAAATCCAAATTTCCTGACCCTGGGAGTGTGAAAAAAATCCAATTTTCCTGACCCCGGGAGTGTGAAAAAAACTCCAATTTTCCTGACCCCGGGAGTGTGAAAAAAATCCAATTTTCCTGACCCGGGGAGTTTGAAAAAAATCTGATTTTCCTGAACCCGGGAGTATAAAAATATCCGATTTTCCTGACCCCGGGAGTGTGAAAAATATCAGAATTTCCTCACCCCACGAGTGTGAAAAAATGTGACTTTCTTGACCCCTGGAGTGTGAAAAAAATTAAATTTTCCTGACCCCGGGAGTGTGAAAATATCTGATTTTCTTGACCCCGGGAGTGTGAAAAAATTTAAATTCTCCTGGCCCCAAGAGTGTTAAAAATGCAATTTTCCTGACCCTGGGAGTGTGAAAAAAATCCAATTTTCCTGACTCTAGGAGTGTGAAAACAATCCAATTTTCCTGACCCCGGGAGTGTGAAAAAAATCAGAATTTCCTGACCCCAGGAGTGTGAAAAAAAGTGATTTTCTTGACCCCGGGAGTGTGAAAAAATCAGAATCTCCTGAACCCGGGAGTATGAAAAAATGTGATTTTCTTGACCCCAGGAGTGTGAAAAAAATCCAATTTTCCTGAACCCGGGAGTTTGAAAAAAATCTGGTTTTCCTGACCCCGGGAGTGTGAAAAAAATCCAATTTTCCTGACCCGGGGAGTTTGAAAAATGTGATTTTCCTAACACAGGGAGTGTGAAAAAATCAGAATCTCCTGAACCCAGGAGTGTGAAAAAATGTGATTTTCTTGACCCCGGTAGTGTGAAAAAAATCCAATTTTCCTGAACCCGGGAGAGCGAAAAAATGTGATTTTCTTGATCCCGGGAGTGTGAAAAAAATCCAAATTTCCTGACCCTGGGAGTGTGAAAAAAATCCAATTTTCCTGACCCCGGGAGTGTGAAAAAACCCAATTTTCCTGACCCCGGGAGTGTGAAAAAAACCCAATTTTCCTGACCCCGGGAGTGTGAAAAAATCCTATTTTTCCTGAACCCAGGAGTGTGAAAATATCCAATTTTCCTGACCCCGGGAGTGTGAAAAATATCAGAATTTCCTGACCCCGTGAGTGTGAAAAATGTGATTTTCCTAACACCGGGAGTGTGAAAAAAATTAAATTCTCCGGACCCCGGGAGTGTGAAAAATGTGATTTTCCTGACCCCGGGAGTGTGAAAAAAATCAGAATTTCCTGACCCCAGGAGTGCGAGAAAATGTGTTTTTCTTGACCCCGGGAGTGTAAAAAAAAAAACAGAATCTCCTGACCCTGGAAGTGTGAAAAAAACACCAATTTTCCTGACTCCGGGAGTGTGAAAAAAATCCAATTTTCCTGACCCGGGGAGTTTGAAAAAAATCTGGTTTTCCTGAACCCGGGAGTTTGAAAAAAATCCAATTTTCCTGACCTGGGGAGTTTGAAAAATGTGATTTTCCTAACACCGGGAGTGTGAAAAAAATCAGAATTTCCTGACCCCGGGAGTGTGAAAAAATGTGATTTTCTTGACCCCGGGAGTGTGAAAAAAATCAGAATCTCCTGATCCAGGGAGTGTGAAAAAATCCACTTTTCCTGACCCCGGGAGTGTGAAAAAAACTCCAATTTTCCTGACGCCGGGAGTGTGAAAAAAATCCAATTTTCCTGACCCGGGGAGTTTGAAAAAAATCTGGTTTTCCTGAACCCGGGATTGTGAAAATATCCGTATTTTCTTGACCCCGGGAGTGTGAAAAAAATCAGAATTTCCTGACCCCAGGAGTGTGAAAAAAAGTGATTTTCTTGACCCCGGGAGTGTGAAAAAATCAGAATCTCCTGAACCCGGGAGTATGAAAAAATGTGATTTTCTTGACCCCGGGAGTGTGAAAAAAATCCAATTTTCCTGAACCCGGGAGTTTGAAAAAAATCTGGTTTTCCTGACCCCGGGAGTGTGAAAAAAATCCAATTTTCCTGACCCGGGGAGTTTGAAAAATGTGATTTTCCTAACACAGGGAGTGTGAAAAAATCAGAATCTCCTGAACCCAGGAGTGTGAAAAAATGTGATTTTCTTGACCCCGGGAGTGTGAAAAAACACAATTTTACTGATCCCGGGAGTGTGAAAAAAATCCAAATTTCCTGACCCTGGGAGTGTGAAAAAAATCCAATTTTCCTGACCCCGGGAGTGTGAAAAAAACTCCAATTTTCCTGACCCCGGGAGTGTGAAAAAAATCCAATTTTCCTGACCCGGGGAGTTTGAAAAAAATCTGATTTTCCTGAACCCGGGAGTATAAAAATATCCGATTTTCCTGACCCCGGGAGTGTGAAAAATATCAGAATTTCCTCACCCCACGAGTGTGAAAAAATGTGACTTTCTTGACCCCTGGAGTGTGAAAAAAATTAAATTTTCCTGACCCCGGGAGTGTGAAAATATCTGATTTTCTTGACCCCGGGAGTGTGAAAAAAATTTAAATTCTCCTGGCCCCAAGAGTGTTAAAAATGCAATTTTCCTGACCCTGGGAGTGTGAAAAATGTGATTTTCCTAACTCCGGGAGTGTGCAAAAAATCAGAATTTCCTGACCCTGGGAGTGTGAAAAAATGTGATTTTCTTGACCCCGGAAGTGTGAAAAAAATCAGAATCTCCTGAACCCGGGAGTGTGAAAAAATTGTGATTTTCTTGACCCCGGGAGTGTGAAAAAACCCAATTTTCCTGACACCGGGAGTGTCAAAAAAACCCAATTTTCCTGACCCCGGGAGTGTGAAAAAATCCTATTTTTCCTGAACCCAGGAGTGTGAAAATATCCAATTTTCCTGACCCCGGGAGTGTGAAAAATATCAGAATTTCCTGACCCCGTGAGTGTGAAAAATGTGATTTTCCTAACACCGGGAGTGTGAAAAAAATTAAATTCTCCGGACCCCGGGAGTGTGAAAAATGTGATTTTCCTGACCCCGGGAGTGTGAAAAAAATCAGAATTTCCTGACCCCGGGAGTGCGAGAAAATGTGTTTTTCTTGACCCCGGGAGTGTAAAAAAAAACACAGAATCTCCTGACCCTGGAAGTGTGAAAAAAATCCAATTTTCCTGACCCCGGGAGTGTGAAGAAAATTCAATTTTCCTGACTCTAGGAGTGTGAAAACAATCCAATTTTCCTGACCCCGGGAGTATGAAAAAAACCAGAATCTCCTGACCCGGGGAGTTTCAAAAAAATCTGGTTTTCCTGAACCCGGGAGTGTGAAAATATCCAATTTTCTTGACCCTGGGAGTGTGAAAAAAATCAGAATCTCCTGAACCCGGGAGTGTGAAAAAATGTGATATTCTTGACCCCGGGAGTGTCAAAAAAACCCAATTTTCCTGACCCCGGGATTGTGAAAAAAATCCAATTTTCCTGACCCCGGGAGTGTGAAAAAAATCCAATTTTCCTGACCCCGGGAGTGTGAAAAAACCCAATTTTCCTGACCCCGGGAGTGTGAAAAAAACCCAATTTTCCTGACCCCGGGAGTGTGAAAAAATCCTATTTTTCCTGAACCCAGGAGTGTGAAAATATCCAATTTTCCTGACCCCGGGAGTGTGAAAAATATCAGAATTTCCTGACCCCGTGAGTGTGAAAAATGTGATTTTCCTAACACCGGGAGTGTGAAAAAAATCCAATTTTCCTGACCCCGGGAGTGTGAAGAAAATTCAATTTTCCTGACTCTAGGAGTGTGAAAACAATCCAATTTTCCTGACCCCGGGAGTATGAAAAAAACCAGAATCTCCTGAACCCGGGAGTGTGAAAAAATATGATTTTCTTGACCCCGGGAGTGTGAAAAAAATTAAATTCTCCTGACCCCGGGAGTGTGAAAAATGTGATTTTCCTAACACCGGGAGTGTGAAAAAAATCAGAATTTCCTGACCCCGGGAGTGCGAAAAAATGTGATTTTCTTGACCCCGGGAGTGTGAAAAAAAATCAGAATCTCCTGACCCCGGGAGTGTGAAAAAATGTGATTTTCTTGACCCCGGGAGTGTGAAAAAAATCCAATTTTCCTGACCCGGGGAGTTTCAAAAAAATCTGGTTTTCCTGAACCCGGGAGTGTGAAAATATCCAATTTTCTTGACCCTGGGAGTGTGAAAAAAATCAGAATCTCCTGAACCCGGGAGTGTGAAAAAATGTGATATTCTTGACCCCGGGAGTGTCAAAAAAACCCAATTTTCCTGACCCCGGGATTGTGAAAAAAATCCAATTTTCCTGACCCCGGGAGTGTGAAAAAAATCCAATTTTCCTGACCCCGGGAGTGTGAAAAAAATCCAATTTTCCTGACCCTGGGAGTGTGAAAAAAATCCAATTTTCCTGACCCCGGGAGTGTGAAAAAACCCAATTTTCCTGACCCCGGGAGTGTGAAAAAAACCCAATTTTCCTGACCCCGGGAGTGTGAAAAAATCCTATTTTTCCTGAACCCAGGAGTGTGAAAATATCCAATTTTCCTGACCCCGGGAGTGTGAAAAATATCAGAATTTCCTGACCCCGTGAGTGTGAAAAATGTGATTTTCCTAACACCGGGAGTGTGAAAAAAATTAAATTCTCCGGACCCCGGGAGTGTGAAAAATGTGATTTTCCTGACCCCGGGAGTGTGAAAAAAATCAGAATTTCCTGACCCCGGGAGTGCGAGAAAATGTGTTTTTCTTGACCCCGGGAGTGTAAAAAAAAACCAGAATCTCCTGACCCTGGAAGTGTGAAAAAAACACCAATTTTCCTGACTCCGGGAGTGTGAAAAAAATCCAATTTTCCTGACCCGGGGAGTTTGAAAAAAATCTGGTTTTCCTGAACCCGGGAGTTTGAAAAAAATCCAATTTTCCTGACCTGGGGAGTTTGAAAAATGTGATTTTCCTAACACCGGGAGTGTGAAAAAAATCAGAATTTCCTGACCCCGGGAGTGTGAAAAAATGTGATTTTCTTGACCCCGGGAGTGTGAAAAAAATCAGAATCTCCTGATCCAGGGAGTGTGAAAAAATCCACTTTTCCTGACCCCGGGAGTGTGAAAAAAACTCCAATTTTCCTGACGCCGGGAGTGTGAAAAAAATCCAATTTTCCTGACCCGGGGAGTTTGAAAAAAATCTGGTTTTCCTGAACCCGGGATTGTGAAAATATCCGTATTTTCTTGACCCCGGGAGTGTGAAAAAAATCAGAATTTCCTGACCCCAGGAGTGTGAAAAAAAGTGATTTTCTTGTCCCCGGGAGTGTGAAAAAATCAGAATCTCCTGAACCCGGGAGTATGAAAAAATGTGATTTTCTTGACCCCGGGAGTGTGAAAAAAATCCAATTTTCCTGAACCCGGGAGTTTGAAAAAAATCTGGTTTTCCTGACCCCGGGAGTGTGAAAAAAATCCAATTTTCCTGACCCGGGGAGTTTGAAAAATGTGATTTTCCTAACACAGGGAGTGTGAAAAAATCAGAATCTCCTGAACCCAGGAGTGTGAAAAAATGTGATTTTCTTGACCCCGGGAGTGTGAAAAAAACACAATTTTACTGATCCCGGGAGTGTGAAAAAAATCCAAATTTCCTGACCCTGGGAGTGTGAAAAAAATCCAATTTTCCTGACCCCGGGAGTGTGAAAAAAACTCCAATTTTCCTGACCCCGGGAGTGTGAAAAAAAATCCAATTTTCCTGACCCGGGGAGTTTGAAAAAAATCTGATTTTCCTGAACCCGGGAGTATAAAAATATCCAATTTTCCTGACCCCGGGAGTGTGAAAAATATCAGAATTTCCTCACCCCACGAGTGTGAAAAAATGTGACTTTCTTGACCCCTGGAGTGTGAAAAAAATTAAATTTTCCTGACCCCGGGAGTGTGAAAATATCTGATTTTCTTGACCCCGGGAGTGTGAAAAAAATTTAAATTCTCCTGGCCCCAAGAGTGTTAAAAATGCAATTTTCCTGACCCTGGGAGTGTGAAAAATGTGATTTTCCTAACTCCGGGAGTGTGCAAAAAATCAGAATTTCCTGACCCCGGGAGTGTGAAAAAATGTGATTTTCTTGACCCCGGAAGTGTGAAAAAAATCAGAATCTCCTGAACCCGGGAGTGTGAAAAAATTGTGATTTTCTTGACCCCGGGAGTGTGAAAAAACCCAATTTTCCTGACACCGGGAGTGTCAAAAAAACCCAATTTTCCTGACCCCGGGAGTGTGAAAAAATCCTATTTTTCCTGAACCCAGGAGTGTGAAAATATCCAATTTTCCTGACCCCGGGAGTGTGAAAAATATCAGAATTTCCTGACCCCGTGAGTGTGAAAAATGTGATTTTCCTAACACCGGGAGTGTGAAAAAAATTAAATTCTCCGGACCCCGGGAGTGTGAAAAATGTGATTTTCCTGACCCCGGGAGTGTGAAAAAAATCAGAATTTCCTGACCCCGGGAGTGCGAGAAAATGTGTTTTTCTTGACCCCGGGAGTGTAAAAAAAAAACACAGAATCTCCTGACCCTGGAAGTGTGAAAAAAATCCAATTTTCCTGACCCCGGGAGTGTGAAGAAAATTCAATTTTCCTGACTCTAGGAGTGTGAAAACAATCCAATTTTCCTGACCCCGGGAGTATGAAAAAAACCAGAATCTCCTGAACCCGGGAGTGTGAAAAAATATGATTTTCTTGACCCCGGGAGTGTGAAAAAAATTAAATTCTCCTGACCCCGGGAGTGTGAAAAATGTGATTTTCCTAACACCGGGAGTGTGAAAAAAATCAGAATTTCCTGACCCCGGGAGTGCGAAAAAATGTGATTTTCTTGACCCCGGGAGTGTGAAAAAAATCAGAATCTCCTGACCCCGGGAGTGTGAAAAAATGTGATTTTCTTGACCCCGGGAGTGTGAAAAAAATCCAATTTTCCTGACCCGGGGAGTTTCAAAAAAATCTGGTTTTCCTGAACCCGGGAGTGTGAAAATATCCAATTTTCTTGACCCTGGGAGTGTGAAAAAAATCAGAATCTCCTGAACCCGGGAGTGTGAAAAAATGTGATATTCTTGACCCCGGGAGTGTAAAAAAAACCCAATTTTCCTGACCCCGGGATTGTGAAAAAAATCCAATTTTCCTGACCCCGGGAGTGTGAAAAAAATCCAATTTTCCTGACCCCGGGAGTGTGAAAAAAATCCAATTTTCCTGACCCTGGGAGTGTGAAAAAAATCCAATTTTCCTGACCCCGGGAGTGTGAAAAAACCCAATTTTCCTGACCCCGGGAGTGTGAAAAAAACCCAATTTTCCTGACCCCGGGAGTGTGAAAAAATCCTATTTTTCCTGAACCCAGGAGTGTGAAAATATCCAATTTTCCTGACCCCGGGAGTGTGAAAAATATCAGAATTTCCTGACCCCGTGAGTGTGAAAAATGTGATTTTCCTAACACCGGGAGTGTGAAAAAATTAAATTCTCCGGACCCCGGGAGTGTGAAAAATGTGATTTTCCTGACCCCGGGAGTGTGAAAAAAATCAGAATTTCCTGACCCCGGGAGTGCGAGAAAATGTGTTTTTCTTGACCCCGGGAGTGTAAAAAAAAACCAGAATCTCCTGACCCTGGAAGTGTGAAAAAAACACCAATTTTCCTGACTCCGGGAGTGTGAAAAAAATCCAATTTTCCTGACCCGGGGAGTTTGAAAAAAATCTGGTTTTCCTGAACCCGGGAGTTTGAAAAAAATCCAATTTTCCTGACCTGGGGAGTTTGAAAAATGTGATTTTCCTAACACCGGGAGTGTGAAAAAAATCAGAATTTCCTGACCCCGGGAGTGTGAAAAAATGTGATTTTCTTGACCCCGGGAGTGTGAAAAAAATCAGAATCTCCTGATCCAGGGAGTGTGAAAAAATCCACTTTTCCTGACCCCGGGAGTGTGAAAAAAACTCCAATTTTCCTGACGCCGGGAGTGTGAAAAAAATCCAATTTTTCTGACCCGGGGAGTTTGAAAAAAATCTGGTTTTCCTGAACCCGGGATTGTGAAAATATCCGTATTTTCTTGACCCCGGGAGTGTGAAAAAAATCAGAATTTCCTGACCCCAGGAGTGTGAAAAAAAGTGATTTTCTTGACCCCGGGAGTGTGAAAAAATCAGAATCTCCTGAACCCGGGAGTATGAAAAAATGTGATTTTCTTGACCCCGGGAGTGTGAAAAAAATCCAATTTTCCTGAACCCGGGAGTTTGAAAAAAATCTGGTTTTCCTGACCCCGGGAGTGTGAAAAAAATCCAATTTTCCTGACCCGTGGAGTTTGAAAAATGTGATTTTCCTAACACAGGGAGTGTGAAAAAATCAGAATCTCCTGAACCCAGGAGTGTGAAAAAATGTGATTTTCTTGACCCCGGGAGTGTGAAAAAAACACAATTTTACTGATCCCGGGAGTGTGAAAAAAATCCAAATTTCCTGACCCTGGGAGTGTGAAAAAAATCCAATTTTCCTGACCCCGGGAGTGTGAAAAAAACTCCAATTTTCCTGACCCCGGGAGTGTGAAAAAAATCCAATTTTCCTGACCCGGGGAGTTTGAAAAAAATCTGATTTTCCTGAACCCGGGAGTATAAAAATATCCGATTTTCCTGACCCCGGGAGTGTGAAAAATATCAGAATTTCCTCACCCCATGAGTGTGAAAAAATGTGACTTTCTTGACCCCTGGAGTGTGAAAAAAATTAAATTTTCCTGACCCCGGGAGTGTGAAAATATCTGATTTTCTTGACCCCGGGAGTGTGAAAAAAATTTAAATTCTCCTGGCCCCAAGAGTGTTAAAAATGCAATTTTCCTGACCCTGGGAGTGTGAAAAAAATCCAATTTTCCTGACTCTGGGAGTGTGAAAACAATCCAATTTTCCTGACCCCGGGAGTGTGAAAAAAATCAGAATTTCCTGACCCCAGGAGTGTGAAAAAAAGTGATTTTCTTGACCCCGGGAGTGTGAAAAAATCAGAATCTCCTGAACCCGGGAGTATGAAAAAATGTGATTTTCTTGACCCCGGGAGTGTGAAAAAAATCCAATTTTCCTGAACCCGGGAGTTTGAAAAAAATCTGGTTTTCCTGACCCCGGGAGTGTGAAAAAAATCCAATTTTCCTGTCCCGGGGAGTTTGAAAAATGTGATTTTCCTAACACAGGGAGTGTGAAAAAATCAGAATCTCCTGAACCCAGGAGTGTGAAAAAATGTGATTTTCTTGACCCCGGTAGTGTGAAAAAAATCCAATTTTCCTGAACCCGGGAGAGCGAAAAAATGTGATTTTCTTGATCCCGGGAGTGTGAAAAAAATCCAAATTTCCTGACCCTGGGAGTGTGAAAAAAATCCAATTTTCCTGACCCCGGGAGTGTGAAAAAACCCAATTTTCCTGACCCCGGGAGTGTGAAAAAAACCCAATTTTCCTGACCCCGGGAGTGTGAAAAAATCCTATTTTTCCTGAACCCAGGAGTGTGAAAATATCCAATTTTCCTGACCCCGGGAGTGTGAAAAATATCAGAATTTCCTGACCCCGTGAGTGTGAAAAATGTGATTTTCCTAACACCGGGAGTGTGAAAAAAATTAAATTCTCCGGACCCCGGGAGTGTGAAAAATGTGATTTTCCTGACCCCGGGAGTGTGAAAAAAATCAGAATTTCCTGACCCCGGGAGTGCGAGAAAATGTGTTTTTCTTGACCCCGGGAGTGTAAAAAAAAAACCAGAATCTCCGGACCCTGGAAGTGTGAAAAAAACACCAATTTTCCATACTCCGGGAGTGTGAAAAAAATCCAATTTTCCTGACCCGGGGAGTTTGAAAAAAATCTGGTTTTCCTGAACCCGGGAGTTTGAAAAAAATCCAATTTTCCTGACCTGGGGAGTTTGAAAAATGTGATTTTCCTAACACCGGGAGTGTGAAAAAAATCAGAATTTCCTGACCCCGGGAGTGTGAAAAAATGTGATTTTCTTGACCCCGGGAGTGTGAAAAAAATCCAATTTTCCTGACTCTGGGAGTGTGAAAACAATCCAATTTTCCTGACCCCGGGAGTGTGAAAAAAAATCAGAATTTCCTTACCCCGGGAGTGTGAAAAAATGTGATTTTCTTGACCCCGGGAGTGTGAAAAAAATCAGAATCTCCTGAACCCAGGAGTGTGAAAAAATGTGATTTTCTTGACCCCGGGAGTGTGAAAAAAATCAGAATCTCCTGAACCCGGGAGTGTGAAAAATGTGATTTTCTTGACCCCGGGAGTGTGAAAAAAATCCAATTTTCCTGAACCCGGGAGTTTGAAAAAAATCTGGTTTTCCTGACCCCGGGAGTGTGAAAAAAATCCAATTTTCCTGACCCGGGGAGTTTGAAAAATGAGATTTTCCTAACACAGGGAGTGTGAAAAAATCAGAATTTTCTGACCCCGGGAGTGTGAAAAAATGTGATTTTCTTGACCCCGGGAGTGTGAAAAAAATCAGAATCTCCTGACCCCGGGAGTGTGAAAAACTCCAATTTTCCTGACACCGGGAGTGTGAAAAAAATCCAATTTTCCTGACCCCGGGAGTGTGAAAAAATTCAATTTTCCTGACCCGGGGAGTTTGAAAAAAATCCAATTTTCCTGAACCCGGGAGTTTGAAAAAAATCTGGTTTTCCTGACCCCGGGAGTTTGAAAAAAATCCAATTTTCCTGAACCCGGGAGTTTGAAAAAATCCACTATTCCTGACCCCGGGAGTGTGAAAAAATCTGAATTTCCTGACCCCGGGAGTTTGAAAAATCTGGTTTTCCTGACCCCGGGAGTGTGAAAAAAATCCAATTTTTCCTAACACAGGGAGTGTGAAAAAATCAGAATTTTCTGACCCCGGGAGTGTGAAAAAATGTGATTTTCTTGACCCCGGGAGTGTGAAAAAAATCCAATTTTCCTGACCCGGGGAGTTTGAAAAAATGTGATTTTCTTGACCCCGGGAGTGTGAAAAAAATCCAATTTTCCTGAACCCGGGAGTTTGAAAAAATCCACTATTCCTGACCCCGGGAGTGTGAAAAAATCTGAATTTCCTGACCCCGGGAGTTTGAAAAATCTGGTTTTCCTGACCCCGGGAGTGTGAAAAAAATCCAATTTTTCCTAACACAGGGAGTGTGAAAAAATCAGAATTTTCTGACCCCGGGAGTGTGAAAAAATGTGATTTTCTTGACCCCGGGAGTGTGAAAAAAATCAGAATCTCCTGACCCCGGGAGTGTGAAAAACTCCAATTTTCCTGACACCGGGAGTGTGAAAAAAATCCAATTTTCCTGACCCCGGGAGTGTGAAAAAATTCAATTTTCCTGACCCGGGGAGTTTGAAAAAAATCCAATTTTCCTGAACCCGGGAGTTTGAAAAAAATCTGGTTTTCCTGACCCCGGGAGTTTGAAAAAAATCCAATTTTCCTGACCCTGGGAGTGTGAAAAATGTGATTTTCCTAACTCCGGGAGTGTGCAAAAAATCAGAATTTCCTGACCCCGGGAGTGTGAAAAAATGTGATTTTCTTGACCCCGGGAGTGTGAAAAAAATCAGAAATTCCTGACCCCGGGAGTGTGAAAAAATGTGATTTTCTTGACCCCGGGAGTGTGAAAAAAATCAGAATCTCCTGACCCCGGGAGTGTGAAAAAATCCACTTTTCCTGACCCCGGGAGTGTGAAAAAAATCCAATTTTCCTGACCCGGGGAGTTTGAAAAAAATTAAATTCTCCTGACCCCGGGAGTGTGAAAAATGTGATTTTCCTAACACCGGGAGTGTGAAAAAAATCAGAATTTCCTGACCCCGGGAGTGCGAAAAAATGTGATTTTCTTGACCCCGGGAGTGTGAAAAAAATCAGAATCTCCTGAACCCGGGAGTGTGAAAAAATGTGATTTTCTTGACCCCGGGAGTGTGAAAAAAATCCAATTTTCCTGACCCGGGGAGTTTGAAAAAATGTGATTTTCTTGACCCCGGGAGTGTGAAAAAAATCCAATTTTCCTGAACCCGGGAGTTTGAAAAAATCCACTATTCCTGACCCCGGGAGTGTGAAAAAATCTGAATTTCCTGACCCCGGGAGTTTGAAAAATGTGATTTTCCTAACACAGGGAGTGTGAAAAAAAATCAGAATTTCCTGACACCGGGAGTGTGAAAAAATGTTATTTTCTTGACCCCGGGAGTGTGAAAAAAAGTCAGAATCTCCTGACCCCGGGAGTGTGAAAAAATCCACTATTCCTGACCCCGGGAGTGTGAAAATATCCGATTTTCCTGACCCCGGGAGTGTGAAAAATATCAGAATTTCCTGACCCCGGGAGTGTGAAAAAATGTGATTTTCTTGACCCCAGGTGTGTGAAAAAAATTAAATTCTCCTGAGCCAGGGAGTGTGAAAAATGTGATTTTCCTAACACCGGGAGTGTGAAAAAAATCAGAATTTCCTGACCCCGGGAGTGCGAAAAAATGTGATTTAATTGACCCCGGGAGTGTGAAAAAAATCAGAATCTCCTGACCCCGGGAGTGTGAAAAAAATCCAATTTTCCTGACCCCGGGAGTTTGAAAAAAACTCCAATTTTCCTGACCCCGGGAGTGTGAAAAAAATCCAATTTTCCTGACCCAGGGAGTGTGAAAAAAATCCACTTTTCCTGAACCCGGGAGTGTGAAAATATCCGATTTTCCTGACCCCAGGAGTGTGAAAAATATCAGAATCTCCTGAACCTGGGAGTGTGAAAAAATGTGATTTTCTTGACCCCAGGAGAGTGAAAAAAATCCAATTTTCCTGAACCCAGGAGTGTGAAAATATCCAATTTTCCGGATCCCGGGAGTGTGAAAAAAACTCCAATTTTCCTGACACCGGGAGTGTGAAAAAAATCCAATTTTCCTGACCCGGGGAGTTTGAAAAAAATTAAATTCTCCTGACCCCGGGAGTGTGAAAAATGTGATTTTCCTAACACCGGGAGTGTGAAAAAAATCAGAATCTCCTGAACCCGGGAGTGTGAAAAAATGTGATTTTCTTGACCTCGGGAGTGTGAAAAAAATCCAATTTTCCTGACTCGGGGAGTTTGAAAAAAATCTGGTTTTCCTGAACCCGGGAGTGTGAAAATATCCAATTTTCTTGACCCCGGGAGTGTGAAAAAATGTGATTTTCTTGACCCCGGGAGTGTGAAAAAAATCAGAATCTCCTGAACCCGGGAGTGTGAAAAAATGTGATTTTCTTGACCACGGGAGTGTGAAAAAAATCCAATTTTCCTGACCCGGGGAGTTTGAAAAAATGTGATTTTCTTGACCCCGGGAGTGTGAAAAAAATCCAATTTTCCTGAACCCGGGAGTTTGAAAAAATCCACTATTCCTGACCCCGGGAGTGTGAAAAAATCTGAATTTCCTGACCCCGGGAGTTTGAAAAATCTGGTTTTCCTGACCCCGGGAGTGTGAAAAAAATCCAATTTTTCCTAACACAGGGAGTGTGAAAAAATCAGAATTTTCTGACCCCGGGAGTGTGAAAAAATGTGATTTTCTTGACCCCGGGAGTGTGAAAAAAATCAGAATCTCCTGACCCCGGGAGTGTGAAAAACTCCAATTTTCCTGACACCGGGAGTGTGAAAAAAATCCAATTTTCCTGACCCCGGGAGTGTGAAAAAATTCAATTTTCCTGACCCCGGGAGTGTGAAAAAAATCCAATTTTCCTGAACCCGGGAGTTTGAAAAAAATCTGGTTTTCCTGACCCCGGGAGTGTGAAAAAAATCCAATTTTCCTGACCCGGGGAGTTTGAAAAATGTGATTTTCCTAACACAGGGAGTGTGAAAAAATCAGAATCTCCTGAACCCAGGAGTGTGAAAAAATGTGATTTTCTTGACCCCGGGAGTGTGAAAAAAACACAATTTTACTGATCCCGGGAGTGTGAAAAAAATCCAAATTTCCTGACCCTGGGAGTGTGAAAAAAATCCAATTTTCCTGACCCCGGGAGTGTGAAAAAAACTCCAATTTTCCTGACCCCGGGAGTGTGAAAAAAATCCAATTTTCCTGACCCGGGGAGTTTGAAAAAAATCTGATTTTCCTGAACCCGGGAGTATAAAAATATCCGATTTTCCTGACCCCGGGAGTGTGAAAAATATCAGAATTTCCTCACCCCACGAGTGTGAAAAAATGTGACTTTCTTGACCCCTGGAGTGTGAAAAAAATTAAATTTTCCTGACCCCGGGAGTGTGAAAATATCTGATTTTCTTGACCCCGGGAGTGTGAAAAAATTTAAATTCTCCTGGCCCCAAGAGTGTTAAAAATGCAATTTTCCTGACCCTGGGAGTGTGAAAAAAATCCAATTTTCCTGACTCTAGGAGTGTGAAAACAATCCAATTTTCCTGACCCCGGGAGTGTGAAAAAAATCAGAATTTCCTGACCCCAGGAGTGTGAAAAAAAGTGATTTTCTTGACCCCGGGAGTGTGAAAAAATCAGAATCTCCTGAACCCGGGAGTATGAAAAAATGTGATTTTCTTGACCCCGGGAGTGTGAAAAAAATCCAATTTTCCTGAACCCGGGAGTTTGAAAAAAATCTGGTTTTCCTGACCCCGGGAGTGTGAAAAAAATCCAATTTTCCTGACCCGGGGAGTTTGAAAAATGTGATTTTCCTAACACAGGGAGTGTGAAAAAATCAGAATCTCCTGAACCCAGGAGTGTGAAAAAATGTGATTTTCTTGACCCCGGTAGTGTGAAAAAAATCCAATTTTCCTGAACCCGGGAGAGCGAAAAAATGTGATTTTCTTGATCCCGGGAGTGTGAAAAAAATCCAAATTTCCTGACCCTGGGAGTGTGAAAAAAATCCAATTTTCCTGACCCCGGGAGTGTGAAAAAACCCAATTTTCCTGACCCCGGGAGTGTGAAAAAAACCCAATTTTCCTGACCCCGGGAGTGTGAAAAAATCCTATTTTTCCTGAACCCAGGAGTGTGAAAATATCCAATTTTCCTGACCCCGGGAGTGTGAAAAATATCAGAATTTCCTGACCCCGTGAGTGTGAAAAATGTGATTTTCCTAACACCGGGAGTGTGAAAAAAATTAAATTCTCCGGACCCCGGGAGTGTGAAAAATGTGATTTTCCTGACCCCGGGAGTGTGAAAAAAATCAGAATTTTCTGACCCCGGGAGTGCGAGAAAATGTGTTTTTCTTGACCCCGGGAGTGTAAAAAAAAAAACAGAATCTCCTGACCCTGGAAGTGTGAAAAAAACACCAATTTTCCTGACTCCGGGAGTGTGAAAAAAATCCAATTTTCCTGACCCGGGGAGTTTGAAAAAAATCTGGTTTTCCTGAACCCGGGAGTTTGAAAAAAATCCAATTTTCCTGACCTGGGGAGTTTGAAAAATGTGATTTTCCTAACACCGGGAGTGTGAAAAAAATCAGAATTTCCTGACCCCGGGAGTGTGAAAAAATGTGATTTTCTTGACCCCGGGAGTGTGAAAAAAATCAGAATCTCCTGATCCAGGGAGTGTGAAAAAATCCACTTTTCCTGACCCCGGGAGTGTGAAAAAAACTCCAATTTTCCTGACGCCGGGAGTGTGAAAAAAATCCAATTTTCCTGACCCGGGGAGTTTGAAAAAAATCTGGTTTTCCTGAACCCGGGATTGTGAAAATATCCGTATTTTCTTGACCCCGGGAGTGTGAAAAAAATCAGAATTTCCTGACCCCAGGAGTGTGAAAAAAAGTGATTTTCTTGACCCCGGGAGTGTGAAAAAATCAGAATCTCCTGAACCCGGGAGTATGAAAAAATGTGATTTTCTTGACCCCGGGAGTGTGAAAAAAATCCAATTTTCCTGAACCCGGGAGTTTGAAAAAAATCTGGTTTTCCTGACCCCGGGAGTGTGAAAAAAATCCAATTTTCCTGACCCGGGGAGTTTGAAAAATGTGATTTTCCTAACACAGGGAGTGTGAAAAAATCAGAATCTCCTGAACCCAGGAGTGTGAAAAAATGTGATTTTCTTGACCCCGGGAGTGTGAAAAAAACACAATTTTACTGATCCCGGGAGTGTGAAAAAAATCCAAATTTCCTGACCCTGGGAGTGTGAAAAAAAGCCAATTTTCCTGACCCCGGGAGTGTGAAAAAAACTCCAATTTTCCTGACCCCGGGAGTGTGAAAAAAATCCAATTTTCCTGACCCGGGGAGTTTGAAAAAAATCTGATTTTCCTGAACCCGGGAGTATAAAAATATCCGATTTTCCTGACCCCGGGAGTGTGAAAAATATCAGAATTTCCTCACCCCACGAGTGTGAAAAAATGTGACTTTCTTGACCCCTGGAGTGTGAAAAAAATTAAATTTTCCTGACCCCGGGAGTGTGAAAATATCTGATTTTCTTGACCCCGGGAGTGTGAAAAAAATTTAAATTCTCCTGGCCCCAAGAGTGTTAAAAATGCAATTTTCCTGACCCTGGGAGTGTGAAAAATGTGATTTTCCTAACTCCGGGAGTGTGCAAAAAATCAGAATTTCCTGACCCTGGGAGTGTGAAAAAATGTGATTTTCTTGACCCCGGAAGTGTGAAAAAAATCAGAATCTCCTGAACCCGGGAGTGTGAAAAAATTGTGATTTTCTTGACCCCGGGAGTGTGAAAAAACCCAATTTTCCTGACACCGGGAGTGTCAAAAAAACCCAATTTTCCTGACCCCGGGAGTGTGAAAAAATCCTATTTTTCCTGAACCCAGGAGTGTGAAAATATCCAATTTTCCTGACCCCGGGAGTGTGAAAAATATCAGAATTTCCTGACCCCGTGAGTGTGAAAAATGTGATTTTCCTAACACCGGGAGTGTGAAAAAAATTAAATTCTCCGGACCCCGGGAGTGTGAAAAATGTGATTTTCCTGACCCCGGGAGTGTGAAAAAAATCAGAATTTCCTGACCCCGGGAGTGCGAGAAAATGTGTTTTTCTTGACCCCGGGAGTGTAAAAAAAAACACAGAATCTCCTGACCCTGGAAGTGTGAAAAAAATCAAATTTTCCTGACCCCGGGAGTGTGAAGAAAATTCAATTTTCCTGACTCTAGGAGTGTGAAAACAATCCAATTTTCCTGACCCCGGGAGTATGAAAAAAACCAGAATCTCCTGAACCCGGGAGTGTGAAAAAATATGATTTTCTTGACCCCGGGAGTGTGAAAAAAATTAAATTCTCCTGACCCCGGGAGTGTGAAAAATGTGATTTTCCTAACACCGGGAGTGTGAAAAAAATCAGAATTTCCTGACCCCGGGAGTGCGAAAAAATGTGATTTTCTTGACACCGGGAGTGTGAAAAAAATCAGAATCTCCTGACCCCGGGAGTGTGAAAAAATGTGATTTTCTTGACCCCGGGAGTGTGAAAAAAATCCAATTTTCCTGACCCGGGGAGTTTCAAAAAAATCTGGTTTTCCTGAACCCGGGAGTGTGAAAATATCCAATTTTCTTGACCCTGGGAGTGTGAAAAAAATCAGAATCTCCTGAACCCGGGAGTGTGAAAAAATGTGATATTCTTGACCCCGGGAGTGTAAAAAAAACCCAATTTTCCTGACCCCGGGATTGTGAAAAAAATCCAATTTTCCTGACCCCGGGAGTGTGAAAAAAATCCAATTTTCCTGACCCCGGGAGTGTGAAAAAACCCAATTTTCCTGACCCCGGGAGTGTGAAAAAAACCCAATTTTCCTGACCCCGGGAGTGTGAAAAAATCCTATTTTTCCTGAACCCAGGAGTGTGAAAATATCCAATTTTCCTGACCCCGGGAGTGTGAAAAATATCAGAATTTCCTGACCCCGTGAGTGTGAAAAATGTGATTTTCCTAACACCGGGAGTGTGAAAAAAATCCAATTTTCCTGACCCCGGGAGTGTGAAGAAAATTCAATTTTCCTGACTCTAGGAGTGTGAAAACAATCCAATTTTCCTGACCCCGGGAGTATGAAAAAAACCAGAATCTCCTGAACCCGGGAGTGTGAAAAAATATGATTTTCTTGACCCCGGGAGTGTGAAAAAAATTAAATTCTCCTGACCCCGGGAGTGTGAAAAATGTGATTTTCCTAACACCGGGAGTGTGAAAAAAATCAGAATTTCCTGACCCCGGGAGTGCGAAAAAATGTGATTTTCTTGACCCCGGGAGTGTGAAAAAAATCAGAATCTCCTGACCCCGGGAGTGTGAAAAAATGTGATTTTCTTGACCCCGGGAGTGTGAAAAAAATCCAATTTTCCTGACCCGGGGAGTTTCAAAAAAATCTGGTTTTCCTGAACCCGGGAGTGTGAAAATATCCAATTTTCTTGACCCTGGGAGTGTGAAAAAAATCAGAATCTCCTGAACCCGGGAGTGTGAAAAAATGTGATATTCTTGACCCCGGGAGTGTCAAAAAAACCCAATTTTCCTGACACCGGGATTGTGAAAAAAATCCAATTTTCCTGACCCCGGGAGTGTGAAAAAAATCCAATTTTCCTGACACCGGGAGTGTGAAAAAAATCCAATTTTCCTGACCCTGGGAGTGTGAAAAAAATCCAATTTTCCTGACCCCGGGAGTGTGAAAAAACCCAATTTTCCTGACCCCGGGAGTGTGAAAAAAACCCAATTTTCCTGACCCCGGGAGTGTGAAAAAATCCTATTTTTCCTGAACCCAGGAGTGTGAAAATATCCAATTTTCCTGACCCCGGGAGTGTGAAAAATATCAGAATTTCCTGACCCCGTGAGTGTGAAAAATGTGATTTTCCTAACACCGGGAGTGTGAAAAAAATTAAATTCTCCGGACCCCGGGAGTGTGAAAAATGTGATTTTCCTGACCCCGGGAGTGTGAAAAAAATCAGAATTTCCTGACCCCGGGAGTGCGAGAAAATGTGTTTTTCTTGACCCCGGGAGTGTAAAAAAAAAACCAGAATCTCCTGACCCTGGAAGTGTGAAAAAAACACCAATTTTCCTGACTCCGGGAGTGTGAAAAAAATCCAATTTTCCTGACCCGGGGAGTTTGAAAAAAATCTGGTTTTCCTGAACCCGGGAGTTTGAAAAAAATCCAATTTTCCTGACCTGGGGAGTTTGAAAAATGTGATTTTCCTAACACCGGGAGTGTGAAAAAAATCAGAATTTCCTGACCCCGGGAGTGTGAAAAAATGTGATTTTCTTGACCCCGGGAGTGTGAAAAAAATCAGAATCTCCTGATCCAGGGAGTGTGAAAAAATCCACTTTTCCTGACCCCGGGAGTGTGAAAAAAACTCCAATTTTCCTGACGCCGGGAGTGTGAAAAAAATCCAATTTTCCTGACCCGGGGAGTTTGAAAAAAATCTGGTTTTCCTGAACCCGGGATTGTGAAAATATCCGTATTTTCTTGACCCCGGGAGTGTGAAAAAAATCAGAATTTCCTGACCCCAGGAGTGTGAAAAAAAGTGATTTTCTTGTCCCCGGGAGTGTGAAAAAATCAGAATCTCCTGAACCCGGGAGTATGAAAAAATGTGATTTTCTTGACCCCGGGAGTGTGAAAAAAATCCAATTTTCCTGAACCCGGGAGTTTGAAAAAAATCTGGTTTTCCTGACCCCGGGAGTGTGAAAAAAATCCAATTTTCCTGACCCGGGGAGTTTGAAAAATGTGATTTTCCTAACACAGGGAGTGTGAAAAAATCAGAATCTCCTGAACCCAGGAGTGTGAAAAAATGTGATTTTCTTGACCCCAGGAGTGTGAAAAAAACACAATTTTACTGATCCCGGGAGTGTGAAAAAAATCCAAATTTCCTGACCCTGGGAGTGTGAAAAAAATCCAATTTTCCTGACCCCGGGAGTGTGAAAAAAACTCCAATTTTCCTGACCCCGGGAGTGTGAAAAAAATCCAATTTTCCTGACCCGGGGAGTTTGAAAAAAATCTGATTTTCCTGAACCCGGGAGTATAAAAATATCCGATTTTCCTGACCCCGGGAGTGTGAAAAATATCAGAATTTCCTCACCCCACGAGTGTGAAAAAATGTGACTTTCTTGACCCCTGGAGTGTGAAAAAAATTAAATTTTCCTGACCCCGGGAGTGTGAAAATATCTGATTTTCTTGACCCCGGGAGTGTGAAAAAAATTTAAATTCTCCTGGCCCCAAGAGTGTTAAAAATGCAATTTTCCTGACCCTGGGAGTGTGAAAAATGTGATTTTCCTAACTCCGGGAGTGTGCAAAAAATCAGAATTTCCTGACCCCGGGAGTGTGAAAAAATGTGATTTTCTTGACCCCGGAAGTGTGAAAAAAATCAGAATCTCCTGAACCCGGGAGTGTGAAAAAATTGTGATTTTCTTGACCCCGGGAGTGTGAAAAAACCCAATTTTCCTGACACCGGGAGTGTCAAAAAAACCCAATTTTCCTGACCCCGGGAGTGTGAAAAAATCCTATTTTTCCTGAACCCAGGAGTGTGAAAATATCCAATTTTCCTGACCCCGGGAGTGTGAAAAATATCAGAATTTCCTGACCCCGTGAGTGTGAAAAATGTGATTTTCCTAACACCGGGAGTGTGAAAAAAATTAAATTCTCCGGACCCCGGGAGTGTGAAAAATGTGATTTTCCTGACCCCGGGAGTGTGAAAAAAATCAGAATTTCCTGACCCCGGGAGTGCGAGAAAATGTGTTTTTCTTGACCCCGGGAGTGTAAAAAAAAAACACAGAATCTCCTGACCCTGGAAGTGTGAAAAAAATCCAATTTTCCTGACCCCGGGAGTGTGAAGAAAATTCAATTTTCCTGACTCTAGGAGTGTGAAAACAATCCAATTTTCCTGACCCCGGGAGTATGAAAAAAACCAGAATCTCCTGAACCCGGGAGTGTGAAAAAATATGATTTTCTTGACTCCGGGAGTGTGAAAAAAATTAAATTCTCCTGACCCCGGGAGTGTGAAAAATGTGATTTTCCTAACACCGGGAGTGTGAAAAAAATCAGAATTTCCTGACCCCGGGAGTGCGAAAAAATGTGATTTTCTTGACCCCGGGAGTGTGAAAAAAATCAGAATCTCCTGACCCCGGGAGTGTGAAAAAATGTGATTTTCTTGACCCCGGGAGTGTGAAAAAAATCCAATTTTCCTGACCCGGGGAGTTTCAAAAAAATCTGGTTTTCCTGAACCCGGGAGTGTGAAAATATCCAATTTTCTTGACCCTGGGAGTGTGAAAAAAATCAGAATCTCCTGAACCCGGGAGTGTGAAAAAATGTGATATTCTTGACCCCGGGAGTGTAAAAAAAACCCAATTTTCCTGACCCCGGGATTGTGAAAAAAATCCAATTTTCCTGACCCCGGGAGTGTGAAAAAAATCCAATTTTCCTGACCCCGGGAGTGTGAAAAAAATCCAATTTTCCTGACCCTGGGAGTGTGAAAAAAATCCAATTTTCCTGACCCCGGGAGTGTGAAAAAACCCAATTTTCCTGACCCCGGGAGTGTGAAAAAAACCCAATTTTCCTGACCCCGGGAGTGTGAAAAAATCCTATTTTTCCTGAACCCAGGAGTGTGAAAATATCCAATTTTCCTGACCCCGGGAGTGTGAAAAATATCAGAATTTCCTGACCCCGTGAGTGTGAAAAATGTGATTTTCCTAACACCGGGAGTGTGAAAAAAATTAAATTCTCCGGACCCCGGGAGTGTGAAAAATGTGATTTTCCTGACCCCGGGAGTGTGAAAAAAATCAGAATTTCCTGACCCCGGGAGTGCGAGAAAATGTGTTTTTCTTGACCCCGGGAGTGTAAAAAAAAACCAGAATCTCCTGACCCTGGAAGTGTGAAAAAAACACCAATTTTCCTGACTCCGGGAGTGTGAAAAAAATCCAATTTTCCTGACCCGGGGAGTTTGAAAAAAATCTGGTTTTCCTGAACCCGGGAGTTTGAAAAAAATCCAATTTTCCTGACCTGGGGAGTTTGAAAAATGTGATTTTCCTAACACCGGGAGTGTGAAAAAAATCAGAATTTCCTGACCCCGGGAGTGTGAAAAAATGTGATTTTCTTGACCCCGGGAGTGTGAAAAAAATCAGAATCTCCTGATCCAGGGAGTGTGAGAAAATCCACTTTTCCTGACCCCGGGAGTGTGAAAAAAACTCCAATTTTCCTGACGCCGGGAGTGTGAAAAAAATCCAATTTTCCTGACCCGGGGAGTTTGAAAAAAATCTGGTTTTCCTGAACCCGGGATTGTGAAAATATCCGTATTTTCTTGACCCCGGGAGTGTGAAAAAAATCAGAATTTCCTGACCCCAGGAGTGTGAAAAAAAGTGATTTTCTTGTCCCCGGGAGTGTGAAAAAATCAGAATCTCCTGAACCCGGGAGTATGAAAAAATGTGATTTTCTTGACCCCGGGAGTGTGAAAAAAATCCAATTTTCCTGAACCCGGGAGTTTGAAAAAAATCTGGTTTTCCTGACCCCGGGAGTGTGAAAAAAAATCCAATTTTCCTGACCCGGGGAGTTTGAAAAATGTGATTTTCCTAACACAGGGAGTGTGAAAAAATCAGAATCTCCTGAACCCAGGAGTGTGAAAAAATGTGATTTTCTTGACCCCGGGAGTGTGAAAAAAACACAATTTTACTGATCCCGGGAGTGTGAAAAAAATCCAAATTTCCTGACCCTGGGAGTGTGAAAAAAATCCAATTTTCCTGACCCCGGGAGTGTGAAAAAAACTCCAATTTTCCTGACCCCGGGAGTGTGAAAAAAATCCAATTTTCCTGACCCGGGGAGTTTGAAAAAAATCTGATTTTCCTGAACCCGGGAGTATAAAAATATCCGATTTTCCTGACCCCGGGAGTGTGAAAAATATCAGAATTTCCTCACCCCACGAGTGTGAAAAAATGTGACTTTCTTGACCCCTGGAGTGTGAAAAAAATTAAATTTTCCTGACCCCGGGAGTGTGAAAATATCTGATTTTCTTGACCCCGGGAGTGTGAAAAAAATTTAAATTCTCCTGGCCCCAAGAGTGTTAAAAATGCAATTTTCCTGACCCTGGGAGTGTGAAAAATGTGATTTTCCTAACTCCGGGAGTGTGCAAAAAATCAGAATTTCCTGACCCCGGGAGTGTGAAAAAATGTGATTTTCTTGACCCCGGAAGTGTGAAAAAAATCAGAATCTCCTGAACCCGGGAGTGTGAAAAAATTGTGATTTTTTTGACCCCGGGAGTGTGAAAAAACCCAATTTTCCTGACACCGGGAGTGTCAAAAAAACCCAATTTTCCTGACCCCGGGAGTGTGAAAAAATCCTATTTTTCCTGAACCCAGGAGTGTGAAAATATCCAATTTTCCTGACCCCGGGAGTGTGAAAAATATCAGAATTTCCTGACCCCGTGAGTGTGAAAAATGTGATTTTCCTAACACCGGGAGTGTGAAAAAAATTAAATTCTCCGGACCCCGGGAGTGTGAAAAATGTGATTTTCCTGACCCCGGGAGTGTGAAAAAAATCAGAATTTCCTGACCCCGGGAGTGCGAGAAAATGTGATTTTCTTGACCCCGGGAGTGTAAAAAAAAAACACAGAATCTCCTGACCCTGGAAGTGTGAAAAAAATCCAATTTTCCTGACCCCGGGAGTGTGAAGAAAATTCAATTTTCCTGACTCTAGGAGTGTGAAAACAATCCAATTTTCCTGACCCCGGGAGTATGAAAAAAACCAGAATCTCCTGAACCCGGGAGTGTGAAAAAATATGATTTTCTTGACCCCGGGAGTGTGAAAAAAATTAAATTCTCCTGACCCCGGGAGTGTGAAAAATGTGATTTTCCTAACACCGGGAGTGTGAAAAAAATCAGAATTTCCTGACCCCGGGAGTGCGAAAAAATGTGATTTTCTTGACCCCGGGAGTGTGAAAAAAATCAGAATCTCCTGACCCCGGGAGTGTGAAAAAATGTGATTTTCTTGACCCCGGGAGTGTGAAAAAAATCCAATTTTCCTGACCCGGGGAGTTTCAAAAAAATCTGGTTTTCCTGAACCCGGGAGTGTGAAAATATCCAATTTTCTTGACCCTGGGAGTGTGAAAAAAATCAGAATCTCCTGAACCCGGGAGTGTGAAAAAATGTGATATTCTTGACCCCGGGAGTGTAAAAAAAACCCAATTTTCCTGACCCCGGGATTGTGAAAAAAATCCAATTTTCCTGACCCCGGGAGTGTGAAAAAAATCCAATTTTCCTGACCCCGGGAGTGTGAAAAAAATCCAATTTTCCTGACCCTGGGAGTGTGAAAAAAATCCAATTTTCCTGACCCCGGGAGTGTGAAAAAACCCAATTTTCCTGACCCCGGGAGTGTGAAAAAAACCCAATTTTCCTGACCCCGGGAGTGTGAAAAAATCCTATTTTTCCTGAACCCAGGAGTGTGAAAATATCCAATTTTCCTGACCCCGGGAGTGTGAAAAATATCAGAATTTCCTGACCCCGTGAGTGTGAAAAATGTGATTTTCCTAACACCGGGAGTGTGAAAAAAATTAAATTCTCCGGACCCCGGGAGTGTGAAAAATGTGATTTTCCTGACCCCGGGAGTGTGAAAAAAATCAGAATTTCCTGACCCCGGGAGTGCGAGAAAATGTGTTTTTCTTGACCCCGGGAGTGTAAAAAAAAACCAGAATCTCCTGACCCTGGAAGTGTGAAAAAAACACCAATTTTCCTGACTCCGGGAGTGTGAAAAAAATCCAATTTTCCTGACCCGGGGAGTTTGAAAAAAATCTGGTTTTCCTGAACCCGGGAGTTTGAAAAAAATCCAATTTTCCTGACCTGGGGAGTTTGAAAAATGTGATTTTCCTAACACCGGGAGTGTGAAAAAAATCAGAATTTCCTGACCCCGGGAGTGTGAAAAAATGTGATTTTCTTGACCCCGGGAGTGTGAAAAAAATCAGAATCTCCTGATCCAGGGAGTGTGAAAAAATCCACTTTTCCTGACCCCGGGAGTGTGAAAAAAACTCCAATTTTCCTGACGCCGGGAGTGTGAAAAAAATCTGGTTTTCCTGAACCCGGGATTGTGAAAATATCCGTATTTTCTTGACCCCGGGAGTGTGAAAAAAATCAGAATTTCCTGACCCCAGGAGTGTGAAAAAAAGTGATTTTCTTGTCCCCGGGAGTGTGAAAAAATCAGAATCTCCTGAACCCGGGAGTATGAAAAAATGTGATTTTCTTGACCCCGGGAGTGTGAAAAAAATCCAATTTTCCTGAACCCGGGAGTTTGAAAAAAATCTGGTTTTCCTGACCCCGGGAGTGTGAAAAAAATCCAATTTTCCTGACCCGGGGAGTTTGAAAAATGTGATTTTCCTAACACAGGGAGTGTGAAAAAATCAGAATCTCCTGAACCCAGGAGTGTGAAAAAATGTGATTTTCTTGACCCCGGGAGTGTGAAAAAACCACAATTTTACTGATCCCGGGAGTGTGAAAAAAATCCAAATTTCCTGACCCTGGGAGTGTGAAAAAAATCCAATTTTCCTGACCCCGGGAGTGTGAAAAAAACTCCAATTTTCCTGACCCCGGGAGTGTGAAAAAAATCCAATTTTCCTGACCCGGGGAGTTTGAAAAAAATCTGATTTTCCTGAACCCGGGAGTATAAAAATATCCGATTTTCCTGACCCCGGGAGTGTGAAAAATATCAGAATTTCCTCACCCCACGAGTGTGAAAAAATGTGACTTTCTTGACCCCTGGAGTGTGAAAAAAATTAAATTTTCCTGACCCCGGGAGTGTGAAAATATCTGATTTTCTTGACCCCGGGAGTGTGAAAAAAATTTAAATTCTCCTGGCCCCAAGAGTGTTAAAAATGCAATTTTCCTGACCCTGGGAGTGTGAAAAATGTGATTTTCCTAACTCCGGGAGTGTGCAAAAAATCAGAATTTCCTGACCCCGGGAGTGTGAAAAAATGTGATTTTCTTGACCCCGGAAGTGTGAAAAAAATCAGAATCTCCTGAACCCGGGAGTGTGAAAAAATTGTGATTTTTTTGACCCCGGGAGTGTGAAAAAACCCAATTTTCCTGACACCGGGAGTGTCAAAAAAACCCAATTTTCCTGACCCCAGGAGTGTGAAAAAATCCTATTTTTCCTGAACCCAGGAGTGTGAAAATATCCAATTTTCCTGACCCCGGGAGTGTGAAAAATATCAGAATTTCCTGACCCCGTGAGTGTGAAAAATGTGATTTTCCTAACACCGGGAGTGTGAAAAAAATTAAATTCTCCGGACCCCGGGAGTGTGAAAAATGTGATTTTCCTGACCCCGGGAGTGTGAAAAAAATCAGAATTTCCTGACCCCGGGAGTGCGAGAAAATGTGTTTTTCTTGACCCCGGGAGTGTAAAAAAAAAACACAGAATCTCCTGACCCTGGAAGTGTGAAAAAAATCCAATTTTCCTGACCCCGGGAGTGTGAAGAAAATTCAATTTTCCTGACTCTAGGAGTGTGAAAACAATCCAATTTTCCTGACCCCGGGAGTATGAAAAAAACCAGAATCTCCTGAACCCGGGAGTGTGAAAAAATATGATTTTCTTGACCCCGGGAGTGTGAAAAAAATTAAATTCTCCTGACCCCGGGAGTGTGAAAAATGTGATTTTCCTAACACCGGGAGTGTGAAAAAAATCAGAATTTCCTGACCCCGGGAGTGCGAAAAAATGTGATTTTCTTGACCCCGGGAGTGTGAAAAAAATCAGAATCTCCTGACCCCGGGAGTGTGAAAAAATGTGATTTTCTTGACCCCGGGAGTGTGAAAAAAATCCAATTTTCCTGACCCGGGGAGTTTCAAAAAAATCTGGTTTTCCTGAACCCGGGAGTGTGAAAATATCCAATTTTCTTGACCCTGGGAGTGTGAAAAAAATCAGAATCTCCTGAACCCGGGAGTGTGAAAAAATGTGATATTCTTGACCCCGGGAGTGTAAAAAAAACCCAATTTTCCTGACCCCGGGATTGTGAAAAAAATCCAATTTTCCTGACCCCGGGAGTGTGAAAAAAATCCAATTTTCCTGACCCCGGGAGTGTGAAAAAAATCCAATTTTCCTGACCCTGGGAGTGTGAAAAAAATCCAATTTTCCTGACCCCGGGAGTGTGAAAAAACCCAATTTTCCTGACCCCGGGAGTGTGAAAAAAACCCAATTTTCCTGACCCCGGGAGTGTGAAAAAATCCTATTTTTCCTGAACCCAGGAGTGTGAAAATATCCAATTTTCCTGACCCCGGGAGTGTGAAAAATATCAGAATTTCCTGACCCCGTGAGTGTGAAAAATGTGATTTTCCTAACACCGGGAGTGTGAAAAAAATCCAATTTTCCTGACCCTGGGAGTGTGAAAAAAATCCAATTTTCCTGACCCCGGGAGTGTGAAGAAAATTCAATTTTCCTGACTCTAGGAGTGTGAAAACAATCCAATTTTCCTGACCCCGGGAGTATGAAAAAAACCAGAATCTCCTGAACCCGGGAGTGTGAAAAAATATGATTTTCTTGACCCCGGGAGTGTGAAAAAAATTAAATTCTCCTGACCCCGGGAGTGTGAAAAATGTGATTTTCCTAACACCGGGAGTGTGAAAAAAATCAGAATTTCCTGACCCCGGGAGTGCGAAAAAATGTGATTTTCTTGACCCCGGGAGTGTGAAAAAAATCAGAATCTCCTGACCCCGGGAGTGTGAAAAAATGTGATTTTCTTGACCCCGGGAGTGTGAAAAAAATCCAATTTTCCTGACCCGGGGAGTTTCAAAAAAATCTGGTTTTCCTGAACCCGGGAGTGTGAAAATATCCAATTTTCTTGACCCTGGGAGTGTGAAAAAAATCAGAATCTCCTGAACCCGGGAGTGTGAAAAAATGTGATATTCTTGACCCCGGGAGTGTCAAAAAAACCCAATTTTCCTGACCCCGGGATTGTGAAAAAAATCCAATTTTCCTGACCCCGGGAGTGTGAAAAAAATCCAATTTTCCTGACCCCGGGAGTGTGAAAAAAATCCAATTTTCCTGACCCTGGGAGTGTGAAAAAAATCCAATTTTCCTGACCCCGGGAGTGTGAAAAAACCCAATTTTCCTGACCCCGGGAGTGTGAAAAAAACCCAATTTTCCTGACCCCGGGAGTGTGAAAAAATCCTATTTTTCCTGAACCCAGGAGTGTGAAAATATCCAATTTTCCTGACCCCGGGAGTGTGAAAAATATCAGAATTTCCTGACCCCGTGAGTGTGAAAAATGTGATTTTCCTAACACCGGGAGTGTGAAAAAAATTAAATTCTCCGGACCCCGGGAGTGTGAAAAATGTGATTTTCCTGACCCCGGGAGTGTGAAAAAAATCAGAATTTCCTGACCCCGGGAGTGCGAGAAAATGTGTTTTTCTTGACGCCGGGAGTGTAAAAAAAAACCAGAATCTCCTGACCCTGGAAGTGTGAAAAAAACACCAATTTTCCTGACTCCGGGAGTGTGAAAAAAATCCAATTTTCCTGACCCGGGGAGTTTGAAAAAAATCTGGTTTTCCTGAACCCGGGAGTTTGAAAAAAATCCAATTTTCCTGACCTGGGGAGTTTGAAAAATGTGATTTTCCTAACACCGGGAGTGTGAAAAAAATCAGAATTTCCTGACCCCGGGAGTGTGAAAAAATGTGATTTTCTTGACCCCGGGAGTGTGAAAAAAATCCAATTTTCCTGAACCCGGGAGTTTGAAAAAAATCTGGTTTTCCTGACCCCGGGAGTGTGAAAAAAATCCAATTTTCCTGACCCGGGGAGTTTGAAAAATGTGATTTTCCTAACACAGGGAGTGTGAAAAAATCAGAATCTCCTGAACCCAGGAGTGTGAAAAAATGTGATTTTCTTGACCCCGGGAGTGTGAAAAAAACACAATTTTACTGATCCCGGGAGTGTGAAAAAAATCCAAATTTCCTGACCCTGGGAGTGTGAAAAAAATCCAATTTTCCTGACCCCGGGAGTGTGAAAAAAACTCCAATTTTCCTGACCCCGGGAGTGTGAAAAAAATCCAATTTTCCTGACCCGGGGAGTTTGAAAAAAATCTGATTTTCCTGAACCCGGGAGTATAAAAATATCCGATTTTCCTGACCCCGGGAGTGTGAAAAATATCAGAATTTCCTCACCCCACGAGTGTGAAAAAATGTGACTTTCTTGACCCCTGGAGTGTGAAAAAAATTAAATTTTCCTGACCCCGGGAGTGTGAAAATATCTGATTTTCTTGACCCCGGGATTGTGAAAAAAATTTAAATTCTCCTGGCCCCAAGAGTGTTAAAAATGCAATTTTCCTGACCCTGGGAGTGTGAAAAATGTGATTTTCCTAACTCCGGGAGTGTGCAAAAAATCAGAATTTCCTGACCCCGGGAGTGTGAAAAAATGTGATTTTCTTGACCCCGGGAGTGTGAAAAAAATCAGAATCTCCTGACCCCGGGAGTGTGAAAAAATGTGATTTTCTTGACCCCGGGAGTGTGAAAAAAATCCAATTTTCCTGACCCGGGGAGTTTCAAAAAAATCTGGTTTTCCTGAACCCGGGAGTGTGAAAATATCCAATTTTCTT
Organism: Bradypodion pumilum; assembly: GCA_035047305.1. Classification (NCBI taxonomy): domain Eukaryota; kingdom Metazoa; phylum Chordata; class Lepidosauria; order Squamata; family Chamaeleonidae; genus Bradypodion; species Bradypodion pumilum. Next base: position 19,336,415 of record JAWDJD010000009.1, on the reverse strand, counting down.
GACCCTGGGAGTGTGAAAAAAATCAGAATCTCCTGAACCCGGGAGTGTGAAAAAATGTGATATTCTTGACCCCGGGAGTGTCAAAAAAACCCAATTTTCCTGACCCCGGGATTGTGAAAAAAATCCAATTTTCCTGACCCCGGGAGTGTGAAAAAAATCCAATTTTCCTGACCCCGGGAGTGTGAATAAAATCCAATTTTCCTGACTCTGGGAGTGTGAAAACAATCCAATTTTCCTGACCCCGGGAGTGTGAAAAAAAATCAGAATTTCCTGACCCCGGGTGTGTGAAAAAATGTGATTTTCTTGACCCCGGGAGTGTGAAAAAAATCAGAATTTCCTGACCCCAGGAGTGTGAAAAAAAGTGATTTTCTTGACCCCGGGAGTGTGAAAAAATCAGAATCTCCTGAACCCGGGAGTATGAAAAAATGTGATATTCTTGACCCCGGGAGTGTCAAAAAAACCCAATTTTCCTGACCCCGGGATTGTGAAAAAAATCCAATTTTCCTGAACCCGGGAGTTTGAAAAAAATCTGGTTTTCCTGACCCCGGGAGTGTGAAAAAAATCCAATTTTCCTGACCCGGGGAGTTTGAAAAATGTGATTTTCCTAACACAGGGAGTGTGAAAAAATGTGATTTTCTTGACCCCGGGAGTGTGAAAAAAATCCAATTTTCCTGACCCGGGGAGTTTCAAAAAAATCTGGTTTTCCTGAACCCGGGAGTGTGAAAATATCCAATTTTCTTGACCCTGGGAGTGTGAAAAAAATCAGAATCTCCTGAACCCGGGAGTGTGAAAAAATGTGATATTCTTGACCCCGGGAGTGTAAAAAAAACCCAATTTTCCTGACCCCGGGATTGTGAAAAAAATCCAATTTTCCTGACCCCGGGAGTGTGAAAAAAATCCAATTTTCCTGACCCCGGGAGTGTGAAAAAAATCCAATTTTCCTGACCCTGGGAGTGTGAAAAAAATCCAATTTTCCTGACCCCGGGAGTGTGAAAAAACCCAATTTTCCTGACCCCGGGAGTGTGAAAAAAACCCAATTTTCCTGACCCCGGGAGTGTGAAAAAATCCTATTTTTCCTGAACCCAGGAGTGTGAAAATATCCAATTTTCCTGACCCCGGGAGTGTGAAAAATATCAGAATTTCCTGACCCCGTGAGTGTGAAAAATGTGATTTTCCTAACACCGGGAGTGTGAAAAAAATCCAATTTTCCTGACCCTGGGAGTGTGAAAAAAATCCAATTTTCCTGACCCCGGGAGTGTGAAGAAAATTCAATTTTCCTGACTCTAGGAGTGTGAAAACAATCCAATTTTCCTGACCCCGGGAGTATGAAAAAAACCAGAATCTCCTGAACCCGGGAGTGTGAAAAAATATGATTTTCTTGACCCCGGGAGTGTGAAAAAAATTAAATTCTCCTGACCCCGGGAGTGTGAAAAATGTGATTTTCCTAACACCGGGAGTGTGAAAAAAATCAGAATTTCCTGACCCCGGGAGTGCGAAAAAATGTGATTTTCTTGACCCCGGGAGTGTGAAAAAAATCAGAATCTCCTGACCCCGGGAGTGTGAAAAAATGTGATTTTCTTGACCCCGGGAGTGTGAAAAAAATCCAATTTTCCTGACCCGGGGAGTTTCAAAAAAATCTGGTTTTCCTGAACCCGGGAGTGTGAAAATATCCAATTTTCTTGACCCTGGGAGTGTGAAAAAAATCAGAATCTCCTGAACCCGGGAGTGTGAAAAAATGTGATATTCTTGACCCCGGGAGTGTCAAAAAAACCCAATTTTCCTGACCCCGGGATTGTGAAAAAAATCCAATTTTCCTGACCCCGGGAGTGTGAAAAAAATCCAATTTTCCTGACCCCGGGAGTGTGAAAAAAATCCAATTTTCCTGACCCTGGGAGTGTGAAAAAAATCCAATTTTCCTGACCCGGGGAGTTTGAAAAATGTGATTTTCCTAACACAGGGAGTGTGAAAAAATGTGATTTTCTTGACCCCGGGAGTGTGAAAAAAATCCAATTTTCCTGACCCGGGGAGTTTCAAAAAAATCTGGTTTTCCTGAACCCGGGAGTGTGAAAATATCCAATTTTCTTGACCCTGGGAGTGTGAAAAAAATCAGAATCTCCTGAACCCGGGAGTGTGAAAAAATGTGATATTCTTGACCCCGGGAGTGTCAAAAAAACCCAATTTTCCTGACCCCGGGATTGTGAAAAAAATCCAATTTTCCTGACCCCGGGAGTGTGAAAAAAATCCAATTTTCCTGACCCCGGGAGTGTGAATAAAATCCAATTTTCCTGACTCTGGGAGTGTGAAAACAATCCAATTTTCCTGACCCCGGGAGTGTGAAAAAAAATCAGAATTTCCTGACCCCGGGTGTGTGAAAAAATGTGATTTTCTTGACCCCGGGAGTGTGAAAAAAATCAGAATTTCCTGACCCCAGGAGTGTGAAAAAAAGTGATTTTCTTGACCCCGGGAGTGTGAAAAAATCAGAATCTCCTGAACCCGGGAGTATGAAAAAATGTGATTTTCTTGACCCCGGGAGTGTGAAAAAAATTCAATTTTCCTGAACCCGGGAGTTTGAAAAAAATCTGGTTTTCCTGACCCCGGGAGTGTGAAAAAAATCCAATTTTCCTGACCCGGGGAGTTTGAAAAATGTGATTTTCCTAACACAGGGAGTGTGAAAAAATGTGATTTTCTTGACCCCGGGAGTGTGAAAAAAATCCAATTTTCCTGACCCGGGGAGTTTCAAAAAAATCTGGTTTTCCTGAACCCGGGAGTGTGAAAATATCCAATTTTCTTGACCCTGGGAGTGTGAAAAAAATCAGAATCTCCTGAACCCGGGAGTGTGAAAAAATGTGATATTCTTGACCCCGGGAGTGTAAAAAAAACCCAATTTTCCTGACCCCGGGATTGTGAAAAAAATCCAATTTTCCTGACCCCGGGAGTGTGAAAAAAATCCAATTTTCCTGACCCCGGGAGTGTGAAAAAAATCCAATTTTCCTGACCCTGGGAGTGTGAAAAAAATCCAATTTTCCTGACCCCGGGAGTGTGAAAAAACCCAATTTTCCTGACCCCGGGAGTGTGAAAAAAACCCAATTTTCCTGACCCCGGGAGTGTGAAAAAATCCTATTTTTCCTGAACCCAGGAGTGTGAAAATATCCAATTTTCCTGACCCCGGGAGTGTGAAAAATATCAGAATTTCCTGACCCCGTGAGTGTGAAAAATGTGATTTTCCTAACACCGGGAGTGTGAAAAAAATCCAATTTTCCTGACCCTGGGAGTGTGAAAAAAATCCAATTTTCCTGACCCCGGGAGTGTGAAGAAAATTCAATTTTCCTGACTCTAGGAGTGTGAAAACAATCCAATTTTCCTGACCCCGGGAGTATGAAAAAAACCAGAATCTCCTGAACCCGGGAGTGTGAAAAAATATGATTTTCTTGACCCCGGGAGTGTGAAAAAAATTAAATTCTCCTGACCCCGGGAGTGTGAAAAATGTGATTTTCCTAACACCGGGAGTGTGAAAAAAATCAGAATTTCCTGACCCCGGGAGTGCGAAAAAATGTGATTTTCTTGACCCCGGGAGTGTGAAAAAAATCAGAATCTCCTGACCCCGGGAGTGTGAAAAAATGTGATTTTCTTGACCCCGGGAGTGTGAAAAAAATCCAATTTTCCTGACCCGGGGAGTTTCAAAAAAATCTGGTTTTCCTGAACCCGGGAGTGTGAAAATATCCAATTTTCTTGACCCTGGGAGTGTGAAAAAAATCAGAATCTCCTGAACCCGGGAGTGTGAAAAAATGTGATATTCTTGACCCCGGGAGTGTCAAAAAAACCCAATTTTCCTGACCCCGGGATTGTGAAAAAAATCCAATTTTCCTGACCCCGGGAGTGTGAAAAAAATCCAATTTTCCTGACCCCGGGAGTGTGAAAAAAATCCAATTTTCCTGACCCTGGGAGTGTGAAAAAAATCCAATTTTCCTGACCCCGGGAGTGTGAAAAAACCCAATTTTCCTGACCCCGGGAGTGTGAAAAAAACCCAATTTTCCTGACCCCGGGAGTGTGAAAAAATCCTATTTTTCCTGAACCCAGGAGTGTGAAAATATCCAATTTTCCTGACCCCGGGAGTGTGAAAAATATCAGAATTTCCTGACCCCGTGAGTGTGAAAAATGTGATTTTCCTAACACCGGGAGTGTGAAAAAAATTAAATTCTCCGGACCCCGGGAGTGTGAAAAATGTGATTTTCCTGACCCCGGGAGTGTGAAAAAAATCAGAATTTCCTGACCCCGGGAGTGCGAGAAAATGTGTTTTTCTTGACGCCGGGAGTGTAAAAAAAAACCAGAATCTCCTGACCCTGGAAGTGTGAAAAAAACACCAATTTTCCTGACTCCGGGAGTGTGAAAAAAATCCAATTTTCCTGACCCGGGGAGTTTGAAAAAAATCTGGTTTTCCTGAACCCGGGAGTTTGAAAAAAATCCAATTTTCCTGACCTGGGGAGTTTGAAAAATGTGATTTTCCTAACACCGGGAGTGTGAAAAAAATCAGAATTTCCTGACCCCGGGAGTGTGAAAAAATGTGATTTTCTTGACCCCGGGAGTGTGAAAAAAATCCAATTTTCCTGAACCCGGGAGTTTGAAAAAAATCTGGTTTTCCTGACCCCGGGAGTGTGAAAAAAATCCAATTTTCCTGACCCGGGGAGTTTGAAAAATGTGATTTTCCTAACACAGGGAGTGTGAAAAAATCAGAATCTCCTGAACCCAGGAGTGTGAAAAAATGTGATTTTCTTGACCCCGGGAGTGTGAAAAAAACACAATTTTACTGATCCCGGGAGTGTGAAAAAAATCCAAATTTCCTGACCCTGGGAGTGTGAAAAAAATCCAATTTTCCTGACCCCGGGAGTGTGAAAAAAACTCCAATTTTCCTGACCCCGGGAGTGTGAAAAAAATCCAATTTTCCTGACCCGGGGAGTTTGAAAAAAATCTGATTTTCCTGAACCCGGGAGTATAAAAATATCCGATTTTCCTGACCCCGGGAGTGTGAAAAATATCAGAATTTCCTCACCCCACGAGTGTGAAAAAATGTGACTTTCTTGACCCCTGGAGTGTGAAAAAAATTAAATTTTCCTGACCCCGGGAGTGTGAAAATATCTGATTTTCTTGACCCCGGGATTGTGAAAAAAATTTAAATTCTCCTGGCCCCAAGAGTGTTAAAAATGCAATTTTCCTGACCCTGGGAGTGTGAAAAATGTGATTTTCCTAACTCCGGGAGTGTGCAAAAAATCAGAATTTCCTGACCCCGGGAGTGTGAAAAAATGTGATTTTCTTGACCCCGGAAGTGTGAAAAAAATCAGAATCTCCTGAACCCGGGAGTGTGAAAAAATTGTGATTTTCCTGACCCCGGGAGTGTGAAAAAATCCTATTTTTCCTGAACCCAGGAGTGTGAAAATATCCAATTTAACTGACCCCGGGAGTGTGAAAAATATCAGAATTTCCTGACCCCGGGAGTGTGAAAAATATCAGAATTTCCTGACCCCGTGAGTGTGAAAAATGTGATTTTCCTAACACCGGGAGTGTGAAAAAAATTAAATTCTCCGGACCCCGGGAGTGTGAAAAATGTGATTTTCCTGACCCCGGGAGTGTGAAAAAAATCAGAATTTCCTGACCCCGGGAGTGCGAGAAAATGTGTTTTTCTTGACCCCGGGAGTGTAAAAAAAAACCAGAATCTCCTGACCCTGGAAGTGTGAAAAAAACACCAATTTTCCTGACTCCGGGAGTGTGAAAAAAATCCAATTTTCCTGACCCGGGGAGTTTGAAAAAAATCTGGTTTTCCTGAACCCGGGAGTTTGAAAAAAATCCAATTTTCCTGACCTGGGGAGTTTGAAAAATGTGATTTTCCTAACACCGGGAGTGTGAAAAAAATCAGAATTTCCTGACCCCGGGAGTGTGAAAAAATGTGATTTTCTTGACCCCGGGAGTGTGAAAAAAATCAGAATCTCCTGATCCAGGGAGTGTGAAAAAATCCACTTTTCCTGACCCCGGGAGTGTGAAAAAAACTCCAATTTTCCTGACGCCGGGAGTGTGTAAAAAATCCAATTTTTCTGACCCGGGGAGTTTGAAAAAAATCTGGTTTTCCTGAACCCGGGATTGTGAAAATATCCGTATTTTCTTGACCCCGGGAGTGTGAAAAAAATCAGAATTTCCTGACCCCAGGAGTGTGAAAAAAAGTGATTTTCTTGACCCCGGGAGTGTGAAAAAATCAGAATCTCCTGAACCCGGGAGTATGAAAAAATGTGATTTTCTTGACCCCGGGAGTGTGAAAAAAATCCAATTTTCCTGAACCCGGGAGTTTGAAAAAAATCTGGTTTTCCTGACCCCGGGAGTGTGAAAAAAATCCAATTTTCCTGACCCGTGGAGTTTGAAAAATGTGATTTTCCTAACACAGGGAGTGTGAAAAAATCAGAATCTCCTGAACCCAGGAGTGTGAAAAAATGTGATTTTCTTGACCCCGGGAGTGTGAAAAAAACACAATTTTACTGATCCCGGGAGTGTGAAAAAAATCCAAATTTCCTGAACCTGGGAGTGTGAAAAAAATCCAATTTTCCTGACCCCGGGAGTGTGAAAAAAACTCCAATTTTCCTGACCCCGGGAGTGTGAAAAAAATCCAATTTTCCTGACCCGGGGAGTTTGAAAAAAATCTGATTTTCCTGAACCCGGGAGTATAAAAATATCCGATTTTCCTGACCCCGGGAGTGTGAAAAATATCAGAATTTCCTCACCCCATGAGTGTGAAAAAATGTGACTTTCTTGACCCCTGGAGTGTGAAAAAAATTAAATTTTCCTGACCCCGGGAGTGTGAAAATATCTGATTTTCTTGACCCCGGGAGTGTGAAAAAAATTTAAATTCTCCTGGCCCCAAGAGTGTTAAAAATGCAATTTTCCTGACCCTGGGAGTGTGAAAAAAATCCAATTTTCCTGACTCTGGGAGTGTGAAAACAATCCAATTTTCCTGACCCCGGGAGTGTGAAAAAAATCAGAATTTCCTGACCCCAGGAGTGTGAAAAAAGTGATTTTCTTGACCCCGGGAGTGTGAAAAAATCAGAATCTCCTGAACCCGGGAGTATGAAAAAATGTGATTTTCTTGACCCCGGGAGTGTGAAAAAAATCCAATTTTCCTGAACCCGGGAGTTTGAAAAAAATCTGGTTTTCCTGACCCCGGGAGTGTGAAAAAAATCCAATTTTCCTGACCCGTGGAGTTTGAAAAATGTGATTTTCCTAACACAGGGAGTGTGAAAAAATCAGAATCTCCTGAACCCAGGAGTGTGAAAAAATGTGATTTTCTTGACCCCGGGAGTGTGAAAAAAACACAATTTTACTGATCCCGGGAGTGTGAAAAAAATCCAAATTTCCTGACCCTGGGAGTGTGAAAAAAATCCAATTTTCCTGACCCCGGGAGTGTGAAAAAAACTCCAATTTTCCTGACCCCGGGAGTGTGAAAAAAATCCAATTTTCCTGACCCGGGGAGTTTGAAAAAAATCTGATTTTCCTGAACCCGGGAGTATAAAAATATCCGATTTTCCTGACCCCGGGAGTGTGAAAAATATCAGAATTTCCTCACCCCATGAGTGTGAAAAAATGTGACTTTCTTGACCCCTGGAGTGTGAAAAAAATTAAATTTTCCTGACCCCGGGAGTGTGAAAATATCTGATTTTCTTGACCCCGGGAGTGTGAAAAAAATTTAAATTCTCCTGGCCCCAAGAGTGTTAAAAATGCAATTTTCCTGACCCTGGGAGTGTGAAAAAAATCCAATTTTCCTGACTCTGGGAGTGTGAAAACAATCCAATTTTCCTGACCCCGGGAGTGTGAAAAAAATCAGAATTTCCTGACCCCAGGAGTGTGAAAAAAGTGATTTTCTTGACCCCGGGAGTGTGAAAAAATCAGAATCTCCTGAACCCGGGAGTATGAAAAAATGTGATTTTCTTGACCCCGGGAGTGTGAAAAAAATCCAATTTTCCTGAACCCGGGAGTTTGAAAAAAATCTGGTTTTCCTGACCCCGGGAGTGTGAAAAAAATCCAATTTTCCTGACCCGGGGAGTTTGAAAAATGTGATTTTCCTAACACAGGGAGTGTGAAAAAATCAGAATCTCCTGAACCCAGGAGTGTGAAAAAATGTGATTTTCTTGACCCCGGTAGTGTGAAAAAAATCCAATTTTCCTGAACCCGGGAGAGCGAAAAAATGTGATTTTCTTGATCCCGGGAGTGTGAAAAAAATCCAAATTTCCTGACCCTGGGAGTGTGAAAAAAATCCAATTTTCCTGACCCCGGGAGTGTGAAAAAACCCAATTTTCCTGACCCCGGGAGTGTGAAAAAAACCCAATTTTCCTGACCCCGGGAGTGTGAAAAAATCCTATTTTTCCTGAACCCAGGAGTGTGAAAATATCCAATTTTCCTGACCCCGGGAGTGTGAAAAATATCAGAATTTCCTGACCCCGTGAGTGTGAAAAATGTGATTTTCCTAACACCGGGAGTGTGAAAAAAATTAAATTCTCCGGACCCCGGGAGTGTGAAAAATGTGATTTTCCTGACCCCGGGAGTGTGAAAAAAATCAGAATTTCCTGACCCCGGGAGTGCGAGAAAATGTGTTTTTCTTGACCCCGGGAGTGTAAAAAAAAAAAACAGAATCTCCTGACCCTGGAAGTGTGAAAAAAACACCAATTTTCCTGACTCCGGGAGTGTGAAAAAAATCCAATTTTCCTGACCCGGGGAGTTTGAAAAAAATCTGGTTTTCCTGAACCCGGGAGTTTGAAAAAAATCCAATTTTCCTGACCTGGGGAGTTTGAAAAATGTGATTTTCCTAACACCGGGAGTGTGAAAAAAATCAGAATTTCCTGACCCCGGGAGTGTGAAAAAATGTGATTTTCTTGACCCCGGGAGTGTGAAAAAAATCAGAATCTCCTGATCCAGGGAGTGTGAAAAAATCCACTTTTCCTGACCCCGGGAGTGTGAAAAAAACTCCAATTTTCCTGACGCCGGGAGTGTGAAAAAAATCCAATTTTCCTGACCCGGGGAGTTTGAAAAAAATCTGGTTTTCCTGAACCCGGGATTGTGAAAATATCCGTATTTTCTTGACCCCGGGAGTGTGAAAAAAATCAGAATTTCCTGACCCCAGGAGTGTGAAAAAAAGTGATTTTCTTGACCCCGGGAGTGTGAAAAAATCAGAATCTCCTGAACCCGGGAGTATGAAAAAATGTGATTTTCTTGACCCCGGGAGTGTGAAAAAAATCCAATTTTCCTGACCCGGGGAGTTTGAAAAATGTGATTTTCCTAACACAGGGAGTGTGAAAAAATCAGAATCTCCTGAACCCAGGAGTGTGAAAAAATGTGATTTTCTTGACCCCGAGAGTGTGAAAAAAATCAGAATCTCCTGATCCAGGGAGTGTGAAAAAATCCACTTTTCCTGACCCCGGGAGTGTGAAAAAAACTCCAATTTTCCTGACCCCGGGAGTGTGAAAAAAATCCAATTTTCCTGACCCGGGGAGTTTGAAAAAAATCTGATTTTCCTGAACCCGGGAGTATAAAAATATCCGATTTTCCTGACCCCGGGAGTGTGAAAAATATCAGAATTTCCTCACCCCACGAGTGTGAAAAAATGTGACTTTCTTGACCCCTGGAGTGTGAAAAAAATTAAATTTTCCTGACCCCGGGAGTGTGAAAATATCTGATTTTCTTGACCCCGGGATTGTGAAAAAAATTTAAATTCTCCTGGCCCCAAGAGTGTTAAAAATGCAATTTTCCTGACCCTGGGAGTGTGAAAAATGTGATTTTCCTAACTCCGGGAGTGTGCAAAAAATCAGAATTTCCTGACCCCGGGAGTGTGAAAAAATGTGATTTTCTTGACCCCGGAAGTGTGAAAAAAATCAGAATCTCCTGAACCCGGGAGTGTGAAAAAATTGTGATTTTCTTGACCCCGGGAGTGTGAAAAAACCCAATTTTCCTGACACCGGGAGTGTCAAAAAAACCCAATTTTCCTGACCCCGGGAGTGTGAAAAAATCCTATTTTTCCTGAACCCAGGAGTGTGAAAATATCCAATTTTCCTGACCCCGGGAGTGTGAAAAATATCAGAATTTCCTGACCCCGTGAGTGTGAAAAATGTGATTTTCCTAACACCGGGAGTGTGAAAAAAATTAAATTCTCCGGACCCCGGGAGTGTGAAAAATGTGATTTTCCTGACCCCGGGAGTGTGAAAAAAATCAGAATTTCCTGACCCCGGGAGTGCGAGAAAATGTGTTTTTCTTGACCCCGGGAGTGTAAAAAAAAACACAGAATCTCCTGACCCTGGAAGTGTGAAAAAAATCCAATTTTCCTGACCCCGGGAGTGTGAAGAAAATTCAATTTTCCTGACTCTAGGAGTGTGAAAACAATCCAATTTTCCTGACCCCGGGAGTATGAAAAAAACCAGAATCTCCTGAACCCGGGAGTGTGAAAAAATATGATTTTCTTGACCCCGGGAGTGTGAAAAAAATTAAATTCTCCTGACCCCGGGAGTGTGAAAAATGTGATTTTCCTAACACCGGGAGTGTGAAAAAAATCAGAATTTCCTGACCCCGGGAGTGCGAAAAAATGTGATTTTCTTGACCCCGGGAGTGTGAAAAAAATCAGAATCTCCTGACCCCGGGAGTGTGAAAAAATGTGATTTTCTTGACCCCGGGAGTGTGAAAAAAATCCAATTTTCCTGACCCGGGGAGTTTCAAAAAAATCTGGTTTTCCTGAACCCGGGAGTGTGAAAATATCCAATTTTCTTGACCCTGGGAGTGTGAAAAAAATCAGAATCTCCTGAACCCGGGAGTGTGAAAAAATGTGATATTCTTGACCCCGGGAGTGTCAAAAAAACCCAATTTTCCTGACCCCGGGATTGTGAAAAAAATCCAATTTTCCTGACCCCGGGAGTGTGAAAAAAATCCAATTTTCCTGACCCCGGGAGTGTGAATAAAATCCAATTTTCCTGACTCTGGGAGTGTGAAAACAATCCAATTTTCCTGACCCCGGGAGTGTGAAAAAAAATCAGAATTTCCTGACCCCGGGTGTGTGAAAAAATGTGATTTTCTTGACCCCGGGAGTGTGAAAAAAATCAGAATTTCCTGACCCCAGGAGTGTGAAAAAAAGTGATTTTCTTGACCCCGGGAGTGTGAAAAAATCAGAATCTCCTGAACCCGGGAGTATGAAAAAATGTGATTTTCTTGACCCCGGGAGTGTGAAAAAAATTCAATTTTCCTGAACCCGGGAGTTTGAAAAAAATCTGGTTTTCCTGACCCCGGGAGTGTGAAAAAAATCCAATTTTCCTGACCCGGGGAGTTTGAAAAATGTGATTTTCCTAACACAGGGAGTGTGAAAAAATCAGAATCTCCTGAACCCAGGAGTGTGAAAAAATGTGATTTTCTTGACCCCGGTAGTGTGAAAAAAATCCAATTTTCCTGAACCCGGGAGAGCAAAAAAATGTGATTTTCTTGACCCCGGGAGTGTGAAAAAAAAAACACAATTTTACTGATCCCGGGAGTGTGAAAAAAATCCAAATTTCCTGACCCTGGGAGTGTGAAAAAAATCCAATTTTCCTGACCCCGGGAGTGTGAAAAAAACTCCAATTTTCCTGACCCCGGGAGTGTGAAAAAAATCCAATTTTCCTGACCCGGGGAGTTTGAAAAAAATCTGATTTTCCTGAACCCGGGAGTATAAAAATATCCGATTTTCCTGACCCCGGGAGTGTGAAAAATATCAGAATTTCCTCACCCCGCGAGTGTGAAAAAATGTGACTTTCTTGACCCCTGGAGTGTGAAAAAAATTAAATTTTCCTGACCCCGGGAGTGTGAAAATATCTGATTTTCTTGACCCCGGGAGTGTGAAAAAAATTTAAATTCTCCTGGCCCCAAGAGTGTTAAAAATGCAATTTTCCTGACCCTGGGAGTGTGAAAAATGTGATTTTCCTAACTCCGGGAGTGTGCAAAAAATCAGAATTTCCTGACCCCGGGAGTGTGAAAAAATGTGATTTTCTTGACCCCGGAAGTGTGAAAAAAATCAGAATCTCCTGAACCCGGGAGTGTGAAAAAATTGTGATTTTCTTGACCCCGGGAGTGTGAAAAAACCCAATTTTCCTGACCCCGGGAGTGTGAAAAAAACCCAATTTTCCTGACCCCGGGAGTGTGAAAAAATCCTATTTTTCCTGAACCCAGGAGTGTGAAAATATCCAATTTTCCTGACCCCGGGAGTGTGAAAAATATCAGAATTTCCTGACCCCGTGAGTGTGAAAAATGTGATTTTCCTAACACCGGGAGTGTGAAAAAAATTAAATTCTCCGGACCCCGGGAGTGTGAAAAATGTGATTTTCCTGACCCCGGGAGTGTGAAAAAAAACAGAATTTCCTGACCCCGGGAGTGCGAGAAAATGTGTTTTTCTTGACCCCGGGAGTGTAAAAAAAAAAACAGAATCTCCTGACCCTGGAAGTGTGAAAAAAACACCAATTTTCCTGACTCCGGGAGTGTGAAAAAAATCAGAATTTCCTGACCCCAGGAGTGTGAAAAAAAGTGATTTTCTTGACCCCGGGAGTGTGAAAAAATCAGAATCTCCTGAACCCGGGAGTATGAAAAAATGTGATTTTCTTGACCCCGGGAGTGTGAAAAAAATCCAATTTTCCTGAACCCGGGAGTTTGAAAAAAATCTGGTTTTCCTGACCCCGGGAGTGTGAAAAAAATCCAATTTTCCTGACCCGGGGAGTTTGAAAAATGTGATTTTCCTAACACAGGGAGTGTGAAAAAATCAGAATCTCCTGAACCCAGGAGTGTGAAAAAATGTGATTTTCTTGACCCCGGGAGTGTGAAAAAAACACAATTTTACTGATCCCGGGAGTGTGAAAAAAATCCAAATTTCCTGACCCTGGGAGTGTGAAAAAACATCCAATTTTCCTGACCCCGGGAGTGTGAAAAAAACTCCAATTTTCCTGACCAGGGGAGTTTGAAAAAAATCTGATTTTCCTGAACCCGGGAGTATAAAAATATCCGATTTTCCTGACCCCGGGAGTGTGAAAAATATCAGAATTTCCTCACCCCACGAGTGTGAAAAAATGTGACTTTCTTGACCCCTGGAGTGTGAAAAAAATTAAATTTTCCTGACCCCGGGAGTGTGAAAATATCTGATTTTCTTGACCCCGGGAGTGTGAAAAAATTTAAATTCTCCTGGCCCCAAGAGTGTTAAAAATGCAATTTTCCTGACCCTGGGAGTGTGAAAAATGTGATTTTCCTAACTCCGGGAGTGTGCAAAAAATCAGAATTTCCTGACCCCGGGAGTGTGAAAAAATGTGATTTTCTTGACCCCGGAAGTGTGAAAAAAATCAGAATCTCCTGAACCCGGGAGTGTGAAAAAATTGTGATTTTCTTGACCCCGGGAGTGTGAAAAAACCCAATTTTCCTGACCCCGGGAGTGTGAAAAAAACCCAATTTTCCTGACCCCGGGAGTGTGAAAAAATCCTATTTTTCCTGAACCCAGGAGTGTGAAAATATCCAATTTTCCTGACCCCGGGAGTGTGAAAAATATCAGAATTTCCTGACCCCGTGAGTGTGAAAAATGTGATTTTCCTAACACCGGGAGTGTGAAAAAAATTAAATTCTCCGGACGCCGGGAGTGTGAAAAATGTGATTTTCCTGACCCCGGGAGTGTGAAAAAAATCAGAATTTCCTGACCCCGGGAGTGCGAGAAAATGTGTTTTTCTTGACCCCGGGAGTGTAAAAAAAAAAACAGAATCTCCTGACCCTGGAAGTGTGAAAAAAATCCAATTTTCCTGACCCCGGGAGTGTGAAGAAAATTCAATTTTCCTGACTCTAGGAGTGTGAAAACAATCCAATTTTCCTGACCCCGGGAGTATGAAAAAAACCAGAATCTCCTGACCCCGGGAGTGTGAAAAAATGTGATTTTCTTGACCCCGGGAGTGTGAAAAAAATCCAATTTTCCTGACCCGGGGAGTTTGAAAAAAATCTGGTTTTCCTGAACCCGGGAGTGTGAAAATATCCAATTTTCTTGACCCTGGGAGTGTGAAAAAAATCAGAATCTCCTGAACCCGGGAGTGTGAAAAATTGTGATTTTCTTGACCCCGGGAGTGTGAAAAAAATCAGAATCTCCTGACCCCGGGAGTGTGAAAAAATGTGATTTTCTTGACCCCGGGAGTGTGAAAAAAATCCAATTTTCCTGACCCGGGGAGTTTGAAAAAAATCTGGTTTTCCTGAACCCGGGAGTGTGAAAATATCCAATTTTCTTGACCCTGGGAGTGTGAAAAAAATCAGAATCTCCTGAACCCGGGAGTGTGAAAAAATGTGATATTCTTGACCCCGGGAGTGTCAAAAAAACCCAATTTTCCTGACCCCGGGATTGTGAAAAAAATCCAATTTTCCTGACCCCGGGAGTGTGAAAAAAATCCAATTTTCCTGACCCCGGGAGTGTGAAAAAAATCCAATTTTCCTGACTCTGGGAGTGTGAAAACAATCCAATTTTCCTGACCCCGGGAGTGTGAAAAAAATCAGAATTTCCTGACCCCGGGTGTGTGAAAAAATGTGATTTTCTTAACCCCGGGAGTGTGAAAAAAATCAGAATTTCCTGACCCCAGGAGTGTGAAAAAAAGTGATTTTCTTGACCCCGGGAGTGTGAAAAAATCAGAATCTCCTGAACCCGGGAGTATGAAAAAATGTGATTTTCTTGACCCCGGGAGAGTGAAAAAAATCCAATTTTCCTGACCCGGGGAGTTTGAAAAATGTGATTTTCCTAACACAGGGAGTGTGAAAAAATCAGAATCTCCTGAACCCAGGAGTGTGAAAAAATGTGATTTTCTTGACCCCGGTAGTGTGAAAAAAATCCAATTTTCCTGAACCCGGGAGAGCGAAAAAATGTGATTTTCTTGACCCCGGGAGTGTGAAAAAAACACAATTTTACTGATCCCGGGAGTGTGAAAAAAATCCAAATTTCCTGACCCTGGGAGTGTGAAAAAAATCCAATTTTCCTGACCCCGGGAGTGTGAAAAAAACTCCAATTTTCCTGACCCCGGGAGTGTGAAAAAAATCCAATTTTCCTGACCCGGGGAGTTTGAAAAAAATCTGATTTTCCTGAACCCGGGAGTATAAAAATATCCGATTTTCCGGACCCCGGGAGTGAGAAAAATATCAGAATTTCCTCACCCCGCGAGTGTGAAAAAATGTGACTTTCTTGACTCCTGGAGTGTGAAAAAAAGTTAAATTTTCCTGACCCCGGGAGTGTGAAAATATCTGATTTTCTTGACCCCGGGAGTGTGAAAAAAATTTAAATTCTCCTGGCCCCAAGAGTGTTAAAAATGCAATTTTCTTGACCCCGGAAGTGTGAAAAAAATCAGAATCTCCTGAACCCGGGAGTGTGAAAAAATTGTGATTTTCTTGACCCCGGGAGTGTGAAAAAACCCAATTTTCCTGACCCCGGGAGTGTGAAAAAAACCCAATTTTCCTGACCCCGGGAGTGTGAAAAAATCCTATTTTTCCTGAACCCAGGAGTGTGAAAATATCCAATTTTCCTGACCCCGGGAGTGTGAAAAATATCAGAATTTCCTGACCCCGTGAGTGTGAAAAATGTGATTTTCCTAACACCGGGAGTGTGAAAAAAATTAAATTCTCCGGACCCCGGGAGTGTGAAAAATGTGATTTTCCTGACCCCGGGAGTGTGAAAAAAATCAGAATTTCCTGACCCCGGGAGTGCGAGAAAATGTGTTTTTCTTGACCCCGGGAGTGTAAAAAAAAAAACAGAATCTCCTGACCCTGGAAGTGTGAAAAAAACACCAATTTTCCTGACTCCGGGAGTGTGAAAAAAATCCAATTTTCCTGACCCGGGGAGTTTGAAAAAAATCTGGTTTTCCTGAACCCGGGAGTTTGAAAAAAATCCAATTTTCCTGACCTGGGGAGTTTGAAAAATGTGATTTTCCTAACACAGGGAGTGTGAAAAAAATCAGAATTTCCTGACCCCGGGAGTGTGAAAAAATGTGATTTTCTTGACCCCGGGAGTGTGAAAAAAATCAGAATCTCCTGATCCAGGGAGTGTGAAAAAATCCACTTTTCCTGACCCCGGGAGTGTGAAAAAAACTCCAATTTTCCTGACGCCGGGAGTGTGAAAAAAATCCAATTTTCCTGACCCGGGGAGTTTGAAAAAAATTAAATTCTCCTGACCCCGGGAGTGTGAAAAATGTGATTTTCCTAACACCGGGAGTGTGAAAAAAAATCAGAATTTCCTGACCCCGGGAGTGCGAAAAAATGTGATTTTCTTGGCCCCGGGAGTGGGAAAAAAATCAGAATCTCCTGAACCCGGGAGTGTGAAAAAATGTGATTTTCTTGACCCTGGGAGTGTCAAAAAAACCCAATTTTCCTGACCCCGGGATTGTGAAAAATATCCAATTTTCCTGACCCCGGGAGTGTGAAAAAAATCCAATTTTCCTGACCCCGGGAGTGTGAAAAAATCCAATTTTCCTGACTCTGGGAGTGTGAAAACAATCCAATTTTCCTGACCCCGGGAGTGTGAATAAAAATCAGAATTTCCTTACCCCGGGAGTGTGAAAAAATGTGATTTTCTTGACCCCGGGAGTGTGAAAAAAATCAGTATCTCCTGAACCCGGGAGTATGAAAAAATGTGATTTTCTTGACCCCGGGAGAGTGAAAAAAATCCAATTTTCCTGACCCGGGGAGTTTGAAAAATGTGATTTTCCTAACACAGGGAGTGTGAAAAAATCAGAATCTCCTGAACCCAGGAGTGTGAAAAAATGTGATTTTCTTGACCCCGGTAGTGTGAAAAAAATCCAATTTTCCTGAACCCGGGAGAGCGAAAAAATGTGATTTTCTTGACCCCGGGAGTGTGAAAAAAACACAATTTTACTGATCCCGGGAGTGTGAAAAAAATCCAAATTTCCTGACCCTGGGAGTGTGAAAAAAATCCAATTTTCCTGACCCCGGGAGTGTGAAAAAAACTCCAATTTTCCTGACCCCGGGAGTGTGAAAAAAATCCAATTTTCCTGACCCGGGGAGTTTGAAAAAAATCTGATTTTCCTGAACCCGGGAGTATAAAAATATCCGATTTTCCTGACCCCGGGAGTGAGAAAAATATCAGAATTTCCTCACCCCGCGAGTGTGAAAAAATGTGACTTTCTTGACTCCTGGAGTGTGAAAAAAAGTTAAATTTTCCTGACCCCGGGAGTGTGAAAATATCTGATTTTCTTGACCCCGGGAGTGTGAAAAAAATTTAAATTCTCCTGGCCCCAAGAGTGTTAAAAATGCAATTTTCTTGACCCCGGAAGTGTGAAAAAAATCAGAATCTCCTGAACCCGGGAGTGTGAAAAAATTGTGATTTTCTTGACCCCGGGAGTGTGAAAAAACCCAATTTTCCTGACCCCGGGAGTGTGAAAAAAACCCAATTTTCCTGACCCCGGGAGTGTGAAAAAATCCTATTTTTCCTGAACCCAGGAGTGTGAAAATATCCAATTTTCCTGACCCCGGGAGTGTGAAAAATATCAGAATTTCCTGACCCCGTGAGTGTGAAAAATGTGATTTTCCTAACACCGGGAGTGTGAAAAAAATTAAATTCTCCGGACCCCGGGAGTGTGAAAAATGTGATTTTCCTGACCCCGGGAGTGTGAAAAAAATCAGAATTTCCTGACCCCGGGAGTGCGAGAAAATGTGTTTTTCTTGACCCCGGGAGTGTAAAAAAAAAAACAGAATCTCCTGACCCTGGAAGTGTGAAAAAAACACCAATTTTCCTGACTCCGGGAGTGTGAAAAAAATCCAATTTTCCTGACCCGGGGAGTTTGAAAAAAATCTGGTTTTCCTGAACCCGGGAGTTTGAAAAAAATCCAATTTTCCTGACCTGGGGAGTTTGAAAAATGTGATTTTCCTAACACAGGGAGTGTGAAAAAAATCAGAATTTCCTGACCCCGGGAGTGTGAAAAAATGTGATTTTCTTGACCCCGGGAGTGTGAAAAAAATCAGAATCTCCTGATCCAGGGAGTGTGAAAAAATCCACTTTTCCTGACCCCGGGAGTGTGAAAAAAACTCCAATTTTCCTGACGCCGGGAGTGTGAAAAAAATCCAATTTTCCTGACCCGGGGAGTTTGAAAAAAATTAAATTCTCCTGACCCCGGGAGTGTGAAAAATGTGATTTTCCTAACACCGGGAGTGTGAAAAAAAATCAGAATTTCCTGACCCCGGGAGTGCGAAAAAATGTGATTTTCTTGGCCCCGGGAGTGGGAAAAAAATCAGAATCTCCTGAACCCGGGAGTGTGAAAAAATGTGATTTTCTTGACCCTGGGAGTGTCAAAAAAACCCAATTTTCCTGACCCCGGGATTGTGAAAAATATCCAATTTTCCTGACCCCGGGAGTGTGAAAAAAATCCAATTTTCCTGACCCCGGGAGTGTGAAAAAATCCAATTTTCCTGACTCTGGGAGTGTGAAAACAATCCAATTTTCCTGACCCCGGGAGTGTGAATAAAAATCAGAATTTCCTTACCCCGGGAGTGTGAAAAAATGTGATTTTCTTGACCCCGGGAGTGTGAAAAAAATCAGTATCTCCTGAACCCGGGAGTGTGAAAAAATGTGATTTTCTTGACCCCGGTAGTGTGAAAAAAATCCAATTTTCCTGACCCGGGGAGTTTGAAAAATGTGATTTTCCTAACACAGGGAGTGTGAAAAAAATCAGAATTTCCTGACCCCGGGAGTGTGAAAAAATGTGATTTTCTTGACCCCGGGAGTGTGAAAAAAATCAGAATCTCCTGAACCCGGGAGTGTTAAAAATGTGATTTTCTTGACCCCGGGAGTGTGAAAAAACCCAATTTTCCTGACCCCGGGAGTGTGAAAAAAATCCAATTTTCCTGGCCCCAGGAGTGTGAAAAAAATCCAATTTTTCTGAACCAAGGAGTGTGAAAATATCCAATTTTCCGGACCCCGGGAGTGTGAAAAAAACTCCAATTTTCCTGACACCGGGAGTGTGAAAAAAATCCAATTTTCCTGACCCGGGGAGTTTGAAAAAAATTAAATTCTCCTGACCCCGGGAGTGTGAAAAATGTGATTTTCCTAACACCGGGAGTGTGAAAAAACCCAGAATTTCCTGACCCTGGGAGTGCGAAAAAATGTGATTTTCTTGACCCCGGGAGTGTGAAAAAAATCAGAATCTCCTGAACCAGGGAGTGTGAAAAAATGTGATTTTCTTGACCTCGGGAGTGTGAAAAAAATCCAATTTTCCTGACCCGGAGAGTTTGAAAAAAATCTGGTTTTCCTGAACCCGGGAGTGTAAAAATATCCAATTTTCTTGACCCCGGGAGTGTGAAAAAAATCAGAATCTCCTGAACCCGGGAGTGTGAAAAAAATGTGATATTCTTGACCCCGGGAGTGTCAAAAAAACCCAATTTTCCTGACCCCGGGATTGTGAAAAAAATCCAATTTTCCTGACCCCGGGAGTGTGAAAAAAATCCAATTTTCCTGACTCTGGGAGTGTGAAAACAATCCAATTTTCCTGACCCCGGGAGTGTGAAAAAAAATCAGAATTTCCTGACCCCGGGAGTGTGAGAAAATGTGATTTTCTTGACTCCGGGAGTGTGAAAAAAATCAGAATTTCCTGACCCTGGGAGTGTGAAAAAATGTGATTTTCTTGACCCAGGGAGTGTGAAAAAAATCAGAATCTCCTGAACCCGGGAGTGTGAAAAATGTGATTTTCTTGACCCCGTGAGTGTGAAAAAAATCCAATTTTCCTGAACCCGGGAGTTTGAAAAAAATCTGGTTTTCCTGACCCCGGGAGTGTGAAAAAAATCCAATTTTCCTGACCCGGTGAGTTTGAAAAATGTGATTTTCCTAACACAGGGAGTGTGAAAAAATCAGAATTTTCGGACCCCGGGAGTGTGAAAAAATGTGATTTTCTTGACCCCGGGAGTGTGAAAAAAATCAGAATCTCCTGACCCCGGGAGTGTGAAAAACTCCAATTTTCCTGACCCCGGGAGTGTGAAAAAAAATCCAATTTTCCTGACCCCGGGAGTGTGAAAAAATTCAATTTTCCTGACCCGGGGAGTTTGAAAAAAATCTGGTTTTCCTGAACCCGGGAGTGTGAAAAAATGTGATTATCTTGACCCCGGGAGTGTGAAAAAAATCCAATTTTCCTGACCCGGGGAGTTTGAAAAAAATCTGGTTTTCCTGAACCCGGGATTGTGAAAATATCTGTATTTTCTTGACCCCGGGGGTGTGAAAAAAATCAGAATCTCCTGAACCCGGGAGTGTGAAAAAATATGATATTCTTGACCCCGGGAGTGTCAAAAAAAACCCAATTTTCCTGACCCCGGGATTGAGAAT
Source organism: Bradypodion pumilum (assembly GCA_035047305.1). Taxonomy (NCBI): domain Eukaryota; kingdom Metazoa; phylum Chordata; class Lepidosauria; order Squamata; family Chamaeleonidae; genus Bradypodion; species Bradypodion pumilum. The sequence continues at coordinate 19,316,059 of JAWDJD010000009.1, read as the reverse complement.
AAAATCCAATTTTCCTGACCCCGGGAGTGTGAAAAAAATCCAATTTTCCTGACCCTGGGAGTGTGAAAAAAATCCGATTTTCCTGACCCGGGGAGTTTGAAAAATGTGATTTTCCTAACACAGGGAGTGTGAAAAAAATCAGAATTTCCTGACACCGGGAGTTTGAAAAAATGTGATTTTCTTGACCCCGGGAGTGTGAAAAAAATCAGAATCTCCTGACCACGGGAGTGTGAAAAACTCCAATTTTCCTGACCCCGGGAGTGTGAAAAAATTCAATTTTCCTGACCCGGGGAGTTTGAAAAAAATCTGGTTTTCCTGAACCCGGGAGTGTGAAAAAATGTGATTTTCTTGACCCCGGGAGTGTGAAAAAAAACGAATTTTCCTGACCCGGGGAGTTTGAAAAAAATCTGGTTTTCCTGAACCCGGGATTGTGAAAATATCCGTATTTTCTTGACCCCGGGAGTGTGAAAAAAAATGATTTTCTTGACCCCGGGAGTGTGAAAAAAAGTGATTTTCTTGACCCCGGGAGTGTGAAAAAATCAGAATCTCCTGAACCCGGGAGTATGAAAAAATGGGATTTTCTTGACCCCGGGAGTGTGAAAAAATTCAATTTTCCTGACCCGGGGAGTTTGATAAAAATCTGGTTTTCCTGAACCCGGGAGTGTGAAAAAATGTGATTTTCTTGACCCCGGGAGTGTGAAAAAAATCCAATTTTCCTGACCCGGGGAGTTTGAAAAAAATCTGGTTTTCCTGAACCCGGGATTGTGAAAATATCCGTATTTTCTTGACCCCGGGAGTGTGAAAAAAATCAGAATTTCCTGACCCCGGGAGTGTGAAAAAAAGTGATTTTCTTGACCCCGGGAGTGTGAAAAAATCAGAATCTCCTGAACCCGGGAGTATGAAAAAAATGTGATTTTCTTGACCCCGGGAGTGTGAAAAAAATCCAATTTTCCTGAACCCGGGAGTTTGAAAAAAATCTGGTTTTCCTGACCCCGGGAGTGTGAAAAAAAATCCAATTTTCCTGACCCGGGGAGTTTGAAAAATGTGATTTTCCTAACA